>OX596031.1:40935272-46254395 GCA_951394125.1 Epistrophe eligans
TTAAATGTGAACCACACCTAAACGTCAAGTTTTTTTCTGCATTTCATTTGACATTTCTCAATTTCATACTAACTCAATTTGAACTATGGAAAGATACACAATCTAGCAACGCGTTAAAGTTATTCACGCTTATTATGAAAATGGGCGTTCAAATCAAAATGCATATCGTGCCTCATCATCTTCAGTGATGAGGTACATTTTCACCTCAGTGGAATTGCCGCATTTGGGCGAATGATAATCCAAGAGTGATTGTCGAAAAAACAATGCACCCACAAAGAGTGACTGTTTGGTGCGGTTTATGGGCTGGCGGGGGCGGCATCATCGGGCCGTATTTTTTCCAAAATGAGGCCGGTCAGGCAGTTACTGTGAATGGTGTTCGCTATCGTGAGATGATAACGAACTTTTTTATGGCCCGAATTGGAAGATATGGATGTGGACGATATGTGGTTTCAACAGGACGGTGCCACTTGCCACACAGCTAACGAAACAATGGCTCTTTTGCGCGACAAATTCAATGGCCGTGTTATCTCACGTAGTGGCGATGTCAATTGGCCGCCAAGATCATGTGATTTGACACCGTTGGACTTCTTTCTTTGGGGTTATTTGAAAGAAAAGGTGTACTTCGATAAGCCAGCAACAATTCAAGAGCTAAAAGATGAGATAATTCGGCACATTAACGGCATAGAACCTCAATTATGCCTCAGCGTCATCGAAAATTTGGACCATCGCATCGGATGGAGGTGTGCCGCCGAGGTCGGCGGCCATTTGGCCGATATTTTGTTATCATAATTATCATTATTATCATAATAAAAAGAAATGACAATAATTTCCTAAATAATTTGTGTTTTATTCAAAATCAACATCGGCCCATAAAATTTAACCACCCTTTATAAAAGCTAAAAAATTGGACTAGGGCTATTCAAAAAAATTTAGGAAGAGTTCTCCAAAACTCTTAGGGAAAGGAAAATACTGTCTTTTACTGTTATTGTTGCAAAACCTTATGTTAATACATTTAAATTGAGTGAAATACCTGAGGCGTCAGTCAAAAATTTAAAAATAAAAGAAAGCTGATCTTCAAAGCTTGCATTTTATCACAACTTTCTTGCATTTTATAACAACTTTCTTGCATATTTTATCACAACAAATGTTAGGTACAAGTTCTGAAAACAATTTTAAACTAACAAGAGATAACAAGAGACGTGTGGCACATGCATGGGTTTGAAAATAAGTAAACAAAAAAAAAAATAGATAAATAAATAAAAAAAAAAAAAAAAAATAAATAAATAACTTAATTTGAAAACAAGATTGAAGAAAGTTCCTAGCGTTTTTTTATATTATTATTTTTTTAATTGCCCCTCCCACCAAACGGGGTGGAAATATAAAGTGGCCCAATATCTTAAAATCATGTTCATATAATGTAATAACAATGGAATAATTTGATGCCCATTTTTTACCTTATATTTGTACTACCCAGCTACTCCACTCTAGTGCGTTCGTGATATTTTTTAATATGAACATTGTACATAATTGTTTGCAAGAATTAAACTGAATCAGGGTTCCTCAGTGCTTAAATTTCGAAACAGATTTGTAAAAAAGAGTGGAGTAAATCGAAAATTTCCACAGTAGATTTGTAAATGAAAGAAAAACTCAAGTTTTAAAAAACTGTATTTTTACTAAAATAATTATTTTAACAAAACCAATAATTAAAAAAAAAAAAATAAATCACGTAAATTCCATTCGATTCAGAATGGAATAGAATTTAAGATTCAGACAGTCAAAGTCAGAGTTGGTTAAAAAAATTGACACACAGCGGTGTCATTTGTTTTCATGTTATTTGGCAAAAAAATTTTGAATTTTTCAGTGTGGAAAAAAAGCGGAGTGGAGTAGATTTATTTTCTTTCTTAAAACTGGAGTAAATTTACTCCGATTGAAGAAGGTTTTAAGGCTAAACAAAAGTAAATAAAAAAAAATCTGGAATAACTTTTTTTCGAGATTTTTTTCTAGAAATAATCTTTCGAGTTTTTTGTACATTCGAGGTTTTTTTATTTTAGATTAAAAAAATGTTTCTTCAACATTTTTTGTCATTCGAGATAACGTCATCGATCCCGGGTATTCATCATTCAATTCAGTTCAGTGTTGTGACTCGTGATAGTGAGGACAAGCATAGAATACGCATATATTTTCTAGAGAACCGACCGGAAACTGCTCTTGCCTGAACTACCCACAATTGCATATTTTATTTAAAAAAAAATCTCTTAAATTTACTCATCTTTACGGTTTGTGTATATATGATACGATGCAGCAGAAGAAATGAGAAGGCAAGAAATTCAATTGGATTTATTTAATTGCATGTACCATTTCAATTCGATGGTGGTTCTGGTTCGGTTACCCATTTAAAATGCACTGAAATACTAAATACTACATGCTCAGAAAATTGGTTACAATTCACTTATCACAGCTTGTAGGCAGCGGTACCGCCCAAACAAAAATTTGCGTTGCACATTTTCTAAAAAAAACGTACCATTTTTGTGCCATACGAAAATTCGTGGGGTGAAATACAATAAAAATTAAAAAAAAAAAATAATTTGCTCAGCTTTTACTCCATTTAAAACAATTTTCCTAAAATCACAATTCGCTTTATTTGAAGTAAAAAAATATAAATCATAAGTGCTTGTTGTATTGAATTTTTTGACGTGCCACGATGAAATTTTTGTTTCAAAAAAGCCCGATCGTGCCACTTCGGCCACGCTGCTTCAGGTACTTGTAGTGTGAAAGACAACAAACCTCTTAACTGTCTGAACACAATAAATGCTGCAACTGGAACTGGAGCTGGAGATGCAACAGCTATGAAAAAGTATGTGCCCATAATGCAGCTGTACAGCTTTTTGTTCATTTTAAAGAAAAGCAAACAATCACAAGCTTAGCACTTTTTTTTATACCCGATGATTTTCTTTTAATTAATAATATTTTTCGCGAAACAAATAACGACAAAAAGCTTCAATATTTTTTTCCGGCTCTTTTTTCCTTCATACAAATTGAAATGTCAAAAGTGTTGCACGTGAAAAGTTAGAAGTTAGTGAACTCTTGCAGCACCGACTGCAGTTGTGTTGTGTTCGTAACATTAAATTTGTGTGTATTGAATATTTTGACAGCTATTCCAGCTGCAGCTCCGTATATCCATTGTGTTCAGGCAGTAAGTCGGTTCTCTAGATAATATAGGTGCTCATAAAATGGTGCATTGATTCAGAGTAAAATTAAGCGACCTGATAAACGATTATTCGTACGTTACAATTTACATATCTATATAACAAAATATTCCTTACTAAAAAATTGGTTCCTAAATAAAATATGAAAAATTATGCTGAACTCATTAATCAACGTTGTCGCCACCCTCTCCGCTATATTTCTTATTTTATATTTAAGACATGTTTCTATTAATTAATTTTTTCCCAATCAGATAAGGATTTGATGCATCGGGAAATATATACGCTTTTATATTACGCTTTTCCCTCTTTTCTAAGATAAATACGCGGAAATGTTGGATGCCACAGTCCCACAGATGACGGAAGAAGAGAAGTAAAGATTTCAAAATGAAAGATATTTATACTCATTAGGCCAAAGGCACTGCGACAACAAAGCCGTATATAGTAGATTTAAGGTTTATCTGCGATGAATGACGCGAGCCAAACGCGTGAGTGTGAGGATTTGGAGCAAAATGGCTTAGCTTCCCAGACTCCCTTCCAAAGTCGTAACCGTATTTAAATAAATATAGAATGAGAAAGGTAGAGAGAGAGCGAAAGTAGGAGATAGACAGAGAGAAAAGTGATGGAAAAAACGCTATACATCCTCTAAGAAGTGTTAGTGTGAGTGTGACGCATGAAAAATCATTGAATTCACGAGAAGTCATTATGATAAGTAATTAATTAGAGCACCCAAGTGTATGCAAGTAAAAGAAGCTAGGTATACAATTTGTGCGGGCGGTTACACCGGAAGAAACGTGGAAGGCGTATTTCTATTTTAACATTTAATATATATGTAATATATGTTATTGTAACCTTTAATCTCACAAGCTCTGACTTATATTTAGTAAAATTTAATAGGATGATGAAGCCTTGAAGGTTTCACTTGTAAAATGTATGTCATCCCAGTTTTTTTTTGGTTTGTGAAAATGTATTACATATATGTAGGATACAGTAACAGTTTGTTTTTGTTGTCAGCCTTGAGCAAAATATTGACTAAGCCCACATAAACAGATAGTGTACCTATACAAGTAATGATATGAGGCAAAATAAGTTTGAATTAACAGTAAAATGATGAGTGTGTTTCCAAGGAATAATTTGGAGTGAGCCCAAACCTAAGGAATCTATAGTCAGTTCTAGGGAGTAAAAATTATAGACTAAAGAAAAATTGTTTTTTTTTATTATCTAAGAATTATCTTCTTGGATATTTTTGTGCAACAATATTTTTTGATTGCATGATTAAAAAGTTTGGATGAAACGGTTCAAGTCATTTTCAAGAATATTTAACAATTAATTAAATATGTATGTATATTTTTTTATTAACATTTTTCTTTAAATATTGTTTGATAATTTAGGTGACAGTTTTAATTGAATTATTATTTAACTATATTAATATCTTGAATTATAGTTTTCTGAATATTTCAGCTACAAACAAATATAAATAAAGATCTATGTATATATGTAGCTCTTCAACGAAACGATATATTTATACATATATACGGGGTTCGTCATTAAGCGCTTTCTATCAACGAAATGTTTTCTTCGTTTGAAAGGTCTATCGATGCCATTATGTATGAAATAGTTATAAGATCGTTCAAATTTCCGCCGCGGCTTCTCTGGGTGGTAGGCATCCGAAATGTCCAATTTTCCATGAATCTAGCGCTGCTGTGGTAGTGTGGCTTATTTGTATAGACTTCAGAAATTCCCACAACATCCTGAAATGGGCCTCATCGCTGAAGATGATTATTTGATGAAAATTGGGGTCAGTTTGCAACTGCTCCAGAGCCCATTCAGCGAACACACGTCATTGAAATGGTCGTTTACCTTCAGTTCCTGGATCAGTTGAATTTTGTACGGGTGTACGACCAAGTCACGAAGCAAGCTTCGTCATGTTGTGGTCTGCGAAAGGTGGAGTTCTTGTGAGCGACGCGAAATCAACTTCCTCTGATTCTCTTGTATACACTCTCACGGACAGTGGCGATGTTTTTGGCAGATCTTGCGTCGTTTCATCGACTACGTACGAGTGTTGGTTGGTATTGTATTGGTAGATCGTTCAATGAACCAGTGGACTCAAATTTGTCCACAACACTGCGAATAGTACTCTCAGCTCAGTAGGACGATTATGGCGACCGTAAGATGGGCCAAGCGCACGTAACGTTAACACCCATATTGATAAAACAATTTTATCATTTGCAAGTGTGCAAAACATACAGAATAAATGACAGCCGATAGATTCCGCTTCAACAATATGGCCGCTATCAACTGTAAAAGTTGAAAAGTCCCTATTGGGAACCCCTTAGGTTATGAGGCTGAACACGTACTGGAATTACAAGCATAGCGGTGATGCAATAAAACATTTGTTTGTTTTCTATGCTCTGCTCACCTCTGGCATTGCAAATGTAGAGAAATATCAGAATAAATAAAATATCAGAATGTCACTTTTACTACTGCTTCTAATGTCGTTGTCAGTTGTCACTGTTAATGAGATTTTAAAATGGAATATGGATCTGTTCGTTAGATTCACTGCAAGACAACAAGAAAATAGATTGCAGTATAACAGTTTACACTAAAGTTGAAGTGTATTTAAATATCTATACCGGCGCGGCGGTAGGGTAAACTGAAAATGTGGAAATTTCTGTAGCACATTACGTTATGCTGTTACACTTTACGATACGTTGATGTACATATTTTGGATACGCTCAATATTAGGTACGTTCCCTCGTAACTAAAACTAAATCGAAAGTCCCGGTACTTACACTTTTTTTTTTTTTTAATTTAATGTGCACTTTTTTATTTCATTTCCAGTTAACGACATTGAAATCAAATCTTACTGGATACATGTCGAAACAGCAACACTGAACATTACATCTAGCCGCTGTTGTTCATCGATGACATTCATTCCGGTCCGTCACTTTAGCAAACTTAAAAATCAACGCACTCAGGTAAGTTTTTGATGGTTGGAGATATTCACATCTCTTAATTAATATAACACATATAGGTTGGAGCTGGAGCATCAACTTCTTCATGGCTTCAGCAGGAATTAGGTAAATTAATCACAATATTTGTTAAGATTTTCTTTTTTTTAATTTTTGCAACTGGCCGGTCCAGCTAGTACACAATAAAATATCACAAAAATCGAATTGTTAGCTTGGTTTTATATTTATTATAATCGTCATTAAAAAACATCAAATTTGTTTTTCTCCAGAGGTAAAAGAAAATTTTGAATTTCTATTAACGTTTTTTAAAAAAAATAAAATCCAAACCAAAATAAAAACCCTTGTTACTTTCAAATACTGAACAAGAGCTCTGTGTTATTTCATTTGTCGAGTTGTGAGTTCTGCCAGTTCCTTTCGAGCCCACGCCGCCGCCGCGCCGTCGATGACTATGTGTGTATGTAGGTAGGTATGTATGTTGTGAAGGTATATTTTGTTTATATTAGCTGTAGCACATTTCAAATTTGTATATACGATTTCACATATAAAAATATTAGAAATTCAAAGACACATATGGGAAAATTGAAGTTACCTGCATTAACATTATACCCACACAAAAATCAACCGCAGAGATTATACATTATACATACAAATGATACGGATACATTTAGATATGAAAACAAATGTATCCATATCCATACCTTTCTTAAATTAATATTTAATCAAAAAATTGGATTTGATATATAAATTGGCTGTTGGTTAAAAAGAAAATATTATACCTACGCATATTCAATCAATGCCACCTTAAAAATTCATTGACATCAACATAAACATCAAATATTGTTAATAATATTGTTTTGTCATACAAAATATCACAAGAAGCATTAGTCAAAATAGAAAAAAGTGCCTTTCTGTCTTTGAAAATATCCCTTAGAAAATGAAAATTTATAAATTGATGGGCCAATGAATTCTAAAATACAATTCAATTCTCTATACTCTGTCCATGTATATAGATAGATGTTACGATATAAAGTATCTTTACGCGAATCGAAAGTCACATCTGCTAAAAGCGTATGTAAATTATAACATATACTTTTAAAGGATCCATAAAACTCACACACAGTCCCAAATATAAACAATGCTGTGCAAAATTAATTTCAACAAAATAGAATAAGATTTTAAAATACAGGTAATAATTAGAATTGAAGTATGTTGGTATATTTTTCTATGCACTGCACGTGTATATCGACAAAGATGTGCCAACAAATTTGTATGATGATATAAAAAATTATTAATATCGAAATATATTCAAAATATTTTCGAAAAATAAAAAACTAATAAATAAACAAATGATAAATTTTCGTAAATTTTCTTCCTCCTCCGAATATTTATATCAAAATTTCAAAAACAACGTAAAATGATGAAAATAAAAGTTTTTGGCATACCTATATTTTATTCTGTACAAATTCTACGCAAAATTTTTACTCTATGCAACCTTCTTCAAGAACTGCCTTGAAATTTCTTTCCTTAGCTTAGGTGTCATTTTCATTGAAACTTATCGTTGAAAAATTTAATTTCTAATTTTGAGACAATTATAAAAGCAAAATCAAAACAAGAATTTTGATCCCAATAAAAAGGTATTGACGTAATAATTATTTCTAGTAAAAAATGTTTCATTTTGGCCTAAATTTTACATAAAATGATTTACAAGATTTCAATGATCAATGGTAAGGTAGTTCAATTATTGATATAAAGAATTTATTTCAAAAATTAAGAAGAATTAATAATTAAGTCATGAGCTTTATTTTGGCATCAAAATAATCACAGATTTTGTGTTTAAAATGAAGCCTAAAACTGAATATTTAAAAGAAAAAGTATTTTTTGAATTCGGTCAAGAAAACAAAAAGGCAATTTAGTTTTTACTTTATACAAAATTAATAAATTATGCAATTCTATACCAATTACAATTTAGAAATTTGCCGAAGCTATACAAATTTCAAAAAACGTTCAATACCAAAAAATAACCGTTCTTCGCGTATAACTTTTAAAATGTATGTAAGTGTTATAAAAAAAATACACAAAATGTGTAGACTATATAATCTTACAAGATACAAGAAAAGCCTTAAAATTTGTTTTCTTATTCTTATTAAAGGAATAATTATTTTTAAAACTTTGTAAAAAACATGAATATCAATTTTTTTGCTCTTCAACCTTAAATGGCATGGAAATCCGTAAAGCAAAAGCCTCCTTGTATTCAAGGAGGCCCTTTGGGCCTTATTGAACACTATTTAGCCTGTATAAATGAAGATTTAAATATATTAGAACGCTGGTCACTCGAAAACGGTTTACTTCTGAACCCAAAGAAATCAAAGTGTCTCGTGATTTCAAAAACCAAAATTGATTTGTCTTACTTTCCCCCAATCCTGTTAAATGATTGTCCAATTTCTTTCGCAGATTCAGCTAAAAATTTAGGAGTTGTTTTTAATCGCAGCCTCACCTGGACGAACCACGTAAACAGTACCATTGGTAAATCGTATGGTATCCTTCGTACGCTATGGTCTAGTCAACACTTTATTTCAACACACGTTAGAGCTCTTCTTGTGAAAACGCTGGTTTTACCTTTGATTACATATGGATATGAAATTTTTTGCAATTTAGATTACGAAAGTAAAAGAAAATTAAAAGTTGCTTTTATACGATATGTTTGCGGACTAAGACGCTACGATAGAGTTTCGCATTATTCAGTGCAATTTCTTGGAATGTCATTCGAAAACTTTATAGATTTTCGCACAATTACCTTGTTCTCTGATATACTTATAACGCGCCAGCCTGGGGATCTGTACATTAAAATAATCTTTCTAAATTCTAATAGATGTCTACATCTCGGAATCCCACGTTTTTGTTGCCTGACATCCGAACGCCAGTTTTTTGTCAACTCGGTAAGAATTTGGAATTCATTGCCACGAGAGATTATAAATATAAGCAATACGAAGCAATTAGGAAAGGAACTTAAACATTACTATCGTAATTCTTAGTTTATAATAAATTTGAATCATTGAATCATTTTAATCAATCCTGTAGCAATTATACATAACAATAGCTTCACTATTTTATAAGATATTGTATCTTACAGTGTAAGCTTTCATTGAATAAATAAATTACAAATAAAGATTTCTCGCATACAATTTTTAACAAATTAATATTACTAATTATTTTTACAAAATGTATATATGATTCGACCTTAACTAAGAAAGCATTAGCATATTTTTTTTTTTAGTTACTAGAATTTTAAATATACATACATATCACTATTTGAAAAATTTGGTAAAAGTCTAAAATAGGTTCCAACTTTAAGTTTATATTACTCTTAAATAACGAAGTTTTCGAAAAATAATTTACAATCAGTTTATAGATTATAATATTTAGTTTAAAAAAACATTACATTACTTATTCCATACGAGGCGGAAGTAATAAGAAATTTCAATAAATACAGGTATTTTATCCGATATTAAATATTTAAAAGTGCTTTCATCAACTCTCCAATCTGAGTTCATCGTCTCTATTTAAATCTTATTCCATAACAATTGTGACAGAGTGAATTTTATCACAAAAAAGTTTTGCAAATATTTCTTGCACAGCACTTTAAAAATATAGTACGCATGAAAATCAACCCGTGCCGAAGTACTTTCTGTTTTTTTTTTTTTTTTTCTCAATAACAGAAACCAATTTCATCTTCTGTTCGTCACTTGACATTTACCCTTGCCACGCAGCAGCTCCTCTAAAGCAATTTGCATGAGATACATAGCTACTATTACTACGAATAAATTGCCTATTCGCTTGTCAGAGTTGCTCCTTCTTCCCGCACTTTCTTCTTTTCAACGATCTTCTCTTACGCCATCATGAATTGTTAGATTGGCTTCAAGGAAACAAGAATACAAGTACTCAGAATAAGCTACGTATAATACACTGGAAGTGGGTGTTTTTGACGGTTTTACTTTTTATAAAGCAAGTGACTTTTGCGCCACCCTGTAGGTACAGCAAGGCGGTGGCGTCACTGCTGTTGCGAATTTTTACGACCATTGCTGTCAATATTTTCTCACTATGTTTTTTTTATTTATTTATTTTACTTTTTAGAGGAGAGAAAAAACCCAAAATGGTTTTATAAGCAAAAAAAAGTTTGTTTGGAATATCTTACATTTTCGCCACCGCCGTCCTTCAACTTGATTTTGATACATAGATTAAGGTTCAGGTATATTATGCGGACGGATCTTCACAGACAACAACAACAACAAACTGCGTCAAGTGTTTTCCTCGCTCGATTTGTGTGGAATGGAAATCAATTTTTATTTATTTTGAACGAAACGGTCCTGGTCGAAGAAGTATGTGTCACTGATATATTATTATGTGATTGCCTCAGTTCTACTGGGAGATGTTTGCTTAAATTGAAATTTTTGAATGAGAAATAAGGAACCAGCTATAAAAAAAGGATATAAGGAATTTAGGGTCATATTATTTACTTATACATATGTATCTATGGTTTTATACAAAAAAAGTTGAGGTATTAAAAAGATGGTGTTGTTGAGCTGTGGAAAAGAGGACAACTTATGTTTGTTTATTTTTTTTTTTTTGGATGAAAATATTTTGTCTCAAGTTGTAAGTTTTAAATTTTAAAGCAAAAAACATTTCTTTTCGCATTGAGTCCCGATTCTTGATGGTTAGGTAAGAAGATGATTTTCTTTGTTCGAAAGTAGAAAAGTGTGTTCGTCTATGAAATCGTGACGTAAATTCGAGTATAGGAGGAATGCTAAATATTTATATTTTTAACAAAGAAGGGTTAGATGAATATTGTTTTTCAAAAAGTAAATTTTTATTAACTTTTTCATTTGTATTTCTAAAAACTAAATTGAATTCTTTATTACATCTTTTCTAATTAATTTAAATTAATATGACACCTTTACCTTTATACTTCCACATTATTTACACATCTCCACATTACATTATCTGACAATTAAAACTACCTTTAAAGGAAACTATGTATTTATATTATAGTCGTTCAGGAAATTATTTTTACGGATGTCTTGCATAATTCCAATTCTCATTCCGTACCACTTATTCGATCACCATGAGATAATTGAAATGGAAGATTTGTTGACTAAATTCATTTCGTCCTGTATAACTGCATGGTGGTCACAAATAACTTTTTTTCCAAAATAATTTTTTTTTTCCTTTTGCAGGTTCTAATTGGTGCTTGAAAATTTAAAATGGATATATACGCAGTAGGTACCTACATAAGGAGCCATTAAAATTTTTGATTTTTCTTGTGAATTACCTACATACATATATGTATGTACATATATTATTGGCAAGTAATGGACTTGTAAAAAATTGAAATCGAGATTTTGATCAAAGTTGACATTACGATGATAGGGAGTCGTTTTTTGGGCATTCCCCTCAGACGTTTTTTTTCATTTTTTTAAAGACCAAAAGTAAGGGTACCTGCCGTACAATTTGTTTTCACGAAATTATAAAAATCTTATTTTTCTCAATAACGTTCCCATAACTTTTATTGTTTTAACATTGAAAATGTTTATAGGGTCGTTTTGATAAAAGTATGGTGTTACCAAAATGAACAAAGATAGAGAATGAACTCTAGCATATAGGGGGAGAAAGCTTGAATTTTTGGTTGGTGTTACCAAAGAAACTACCAAAATGAATAAAATGAAGAAAAAAACACAAGTGATGAATTTCAGCCAGCGTACCTACATGTTGATCATTGCCAACGGAATTGTAGAATATGCATAGGTACCTACTTGAATCTCTTATATAAAATTATTACTTAAGTTCTAAGGGCTAGATGCTCAAGTTTAAGGTATGTTTAGGCAAATCAGGCACGAGGTAGAATTAACTTAGCTAAACAATTGAAATATTATAATCGAAAAGAGTCGATTTTGTAAGCTGATATATTCTGTTCTAATTATCGGATTTTTGAGATTACGGTCTGAAAATGAATGTAAAATGACAGACTAGAAAATGCTTTTGACAAAACTTGATTTACTTCTGAATCAGTTTGATTGTTTAACCTAGAATGTGCATACGTACCTACTCGAACCTCTTTAATAAACTTAATAACTTAAGCCCTAATGGTCAGATCTTCATGGTTAAGGTCCTCAAATGCAAATAAAATTTTAGGCTTTATCTTAAAGTAGTCCATAAACTATTTAATTTGGTTGTCAACTAAATTGATGCTCGCCGCTCGGCCACATATTTCATAAACTCAGTTAAAAGAATACAGCTCCAAGTCTCAAAAACATTATTTTTGTCTAAAATAAATTACGCAACTCGATATTGTTAAATTGATTAAAAGATGAGTTCAAAATATTTTAAAATAAAATATTATGGGTGGATTCAAAAACAATCAAGTCGAGAACTAAGTTGAACCGTATATGATGTATGCTTTAATCGATCTGTAATAATTCAGTTACCTTTCTACAATGGTTAGCTATGCAAAAATGTCAAATACTTAGATTTACGTTAAGATAGATGGTATGTAATGAACGGATGAAAATGAGTATGATTGTGTAATTGCAAATTAAGCTACAATTAAGACTAAGATCTTATTAAAAAAATTAACAACATTAATTTAACCGCCAACTGGGAAGTGACATTAAATATACAAATTGGTACTTCAGACTGTAGAATGGTTTCTAAGACAGTTTGTGAAGTTATATTGCAACAATAGTATACAAAATAAAAATCTCTAAGATTAGGCATGATTTTGTTTTATCGACTTCATACAAGTCATTTTCAATGTCCCCATAGTTACTCTTTGAGTGAAATCTGTAAATTTTTTTTTAATCCAGAAATTTTTTTTGCAAAAGGCTACCATTTTATAAAAAAAAATTCCCAAAAATGGTTTGAAATGATACCTCCCACATAGAACTATTTTTTTGATTTTTGATTTTCTCAAAAACGGTTCAACTGATTTTGATCATTTTTTTCATAGAGAATGTTTACAATAATTTTAAAAATATTGTGTACTAAACTTTTCCAAAATTTTATTTTTGGATTTTTTAAGAAAGTTTCAAAAATTTTTTTTTGAGAACTTAATAATTTGAAAACGACTTGGTCGATTTTTATTAAACTTAGCACCCAGCAGATTTTCACATTATCTACCAGATTTTAAATAACATTTTTTCTTATAACCAAAATAACGTTGCCTCGCATACAAATGTTTAAAAGCCATTATTAAAAACCTCATTTTTCTAAAAAAAACGACTGCTACGATTTTGATTAAAATTTTTGTGTGTACTAATATCAGAACGATCTACCATATTATTGGGAAAAACAATTTATATATCGTTTAAAAATTATATCTCTCATAGAACCGTTTATTTTGTTTTCGACTATCTCATTATCTGTTGAACCAATTTTAATGAAATTTTGCCCAAAAGCTACTAATAAGTTTTAATAATATTGCATATCAAAATTTTGCATATAATAATTTTTTGAAAATTCGATGTTTCGAAAATGGGTGGATGATTTTTTTTTTAAAATTAATTTCTAAACTTCGCATAAATAAGTAATAAAAACTGGGGTATTAATTTAATACATTAAAATTTTATATATAAACAATTAATCGTTTTTTTAAAATACCACTTCAACGATTTAAATTTTTTTTTAATTTGATTTGCGATGGTGTCAAATCAATTTCGGGTATTTGTTTAATCAATTTATTTCTAATTTTATTGATTGTTTAAATTTTTTTCAATCTAAACTGTAAATTAAATAAATAAAATAGGCTATATTTTTGGCAGGTGGCATAAAATATAGGCTCCAATAACTAATAAATTTCTTTAATCGGATGAAAAGTTTTTAAAATTATTATGACTTTAAAACCACAGTGTGATGGCACATAAGAGCAAGTGAGTGCGACCCAGTCGTGCATTTTATTTCTTATAGTTTCGATCATCAATAAATTTCCTAGCATCTGATAATTGTAGAAGTTTACCAGTATCAATATAAATTAAATTTAAAATAGATAATTTTGACACTATCAAAAACTGTCCTCTAGTTGCAATTATTGCCTGTGCTGTAAAAGCACACAGGTGTCATCGAAGACGAACTATTAATCTAGATTTGAAATAAAATTGCATATATTTTTAAAAAATGATCCGGCTATAAATCTTCCTAGATTATTTGAATCTATAGCAGACACAAATTTCTTAACATAATTTTTGCAGCTGAACACACATTATTTTGTTATCCGCCATCAATTCAAGTTTTCGAGATACATATATCCATTTGAAAATTTTCCTGAGGTTTTCAACCAACGTGCAATTATATTTTTCAACAAAATTTGCATTGTTAACGAATACATATAGAACTTCATATTTTATTTATATGACTCGGAACCCTCGAACTTTTACTAGGCCAACCATGCATATAGATTTATAAATAAATGATTTAGAAACTTTTAAGTGACCCCTTATATAGTAAAGTAAATATCTAAATTTCATTAAAACAAATTAATTCCTCCCAATGAGTGGACTAAAAAATTTTCCTCATACATAATTATTAGTTCCCACGCAAAAGCTTTTAAAGCCCTACCAACAACACATTGCGACATTAATTTGTTCTACTGATTCACAGAATTTTCCGTTATGCCTGCAAATTTCAAAAAGTTGTTCATACAGCAAAAAAAAAGAAAGAAATAAATAAACATAATAAAACAATATGTAATTGAAATTGTTCATTTCCAAAGACTGGTGGAAAAATCCTTCTTCATAATTTGTTAGACCATGCATTTTATTATTGTTCGCATGACCTGATAAAAAGCTACCAACAACAAGACTATACTATATTATATGCTATGAGTAGAGTATATTAGAGGAGTACGAGTAATAACAAAAGTAAAAAATCCTCAAGCCATCACCGGAAAAATTGAACAGCAGCAGTCGGGAATTATTTTCTCTTTTCGCAGAAAAATAAAATTTACTTGTTTCCAACTTAACATTATAACATTTTATAGAACAGACTGGACTGTTAGGAGGACGCATCAGCTTGTCAACAACACAAAGAACAGATATAATTGATAGTGTGTGGACGTGGAGGCTTGTTTGCTCTCATAATGACAACAATGAGAATGTCGATGTCAAATGTCGACCATATTAAGCGTCCATCTGAAAAAAAAAACAAACAAACAAGCAGGGTATGTGGAATGGTGTGATGTGTGTGATGCGGTACGTCCTGTTTTCTAAGTTATCTCATATTATTTTCCAATACATTCATACTCAATACTCATTCAAGGCTTCTATTGTCAATTTGTCTAATAGTCGATCCTCTGAATTGGTGCTTGTCTATAGGAACAGTGTTTGCTGCAATACAAAGAATTGTGGTATTGAAAGTCAAATTGGCAAAAGATTTTGTTGGGAGAGGAAACAAAATATAATGTAGGTATATATAGGTTATGTATATGTATATTGGCATATCTAGTCAAGCTTGTGAGTAGGTATATGAAATTGAAATTTATTGATGAATGGTTTTTTGTGAGAGAGAGGTCCTCAAAGTCAAACAAAGTGTACAATTTCATAGGAAAATACGAAGCCCCATTTTGTTGTTGAAATAAAGTTCTTCATTTGATGTTTGTTATTCAACCTTCGTTAAAAGTTTCCCTTTCGTTTTGGGACTCATTGGGTTTTTACCTTAACTTAGAATTTTCCCAATTCGTTAGTTAAATAAAAAGCAATGACTCAGGAAAAAGTTACCAACAAATTCATTATTTCTTTCTATATCTAAACCTCCCAGTTTCACACTACGAGTTAAGACTTTTGTTGCAGTCTTTAATTTGATTTGTTTCAATATTACAAAATTTGGTTTAAAAAGTACAGAAAGCTTAAAGTGATGATGGTCAAATAGTTAGAATGATAATTAGTTAGAAAAGTTAGTACATATAACCTTTTTTTTTTTAATTTTAATAAAAATGCTTTGATTTGTTTTGACTTAATTATGTATTCTTTTTTATTTTAATCATATAATTATAAGGTAATTAGCTTCAATTACTCCGGTTAACCGGGTTCGGTATATTTTTATATTTGTATGTATGTATCCGCGGCGTAATGGTTAGTGCGTAGGACTGCTACGCCGAAGGTCTTAGGTTCTTGGCCTATGCCAGCTAAAAACAGAAATATTTATCACGGGGTTACTGCCTCTTGCGAGGAATGGACAAGTGCTCTAAGAGTATTTCTTACTATGAGAAATTGCTTTTCACATTTGCCGTTCGGATTTGGCAGAAAATTGTAGGTCGTCTCCATTCCTGCCAATAACACGCACACAGGAATGGTTGAGGGAGTTGTAATTCACTTAGGCATTATGTTAGTATGGCTACAAATTAAGTATTATGTACGTTAATGGTTCAATAAATTAATTTAATGATATTTTTAACGAGAAAATGTCAAAAGGGTCAAAAGAATTAAATAATATTGAGTGTTTTGGCTGAATATTTGATTAATTTGACGGTTGAAGATTAAGTTGAAAAAAATCTAAAGACTTTGAATTTCTTCAAGTTAATGTACAAGTCTTTTGAATAATTGAACTGTGTTTAGCCACGCTCTAAAGCACGCACGTTCTGACGCACTTAGCTCTGACGCACTTAGCTCTGACGCACTTAGCTCTGACGCACGCACGCTCTGACGCACGCACGCTCTGACGCACGCACGCTCAGATGCACGCACGCTCTGATGCATGCACGCTCTGATGCACGCACGTTTTGACGCATTTCTTTGCCTCTCAAAAAGGACCCTAAAAGGGATAAACTTTAAATTAACAGTGCTATTTTGGCGTTGTGAGGACTCACATGTCACAAGCTCTTGTGAAGTTGATTTCTTCTGAGGTTGTTGCGTTTCGATAAAATTTTCGGTATTCAGACCGCATAGGTTATGCATTTTGGGAAACCCACTTTAACATTGCAAGAATCTGTACAACTTCTAAACGAGTGTGAATGGAAAACCCTTAGTAATTTCTTGAAAACAGTTTATAATTACAGAAAGTTTTTAATATCTGAATACGTTTAAATATTTCTGTCTTTTTATTGAGAATTTATTTATATTTTTACAATTAAAATAATAAATTTGTAATACAGGCTGACGGCTAAGCCATAGCTTTAAGATTCAAGTTTTGTAATGATAATTTGTATTTAATTGTTAATAAATGAATATCTTACTTACTTACTTACCTACATTTTCGGTATTTTGAATTCTCCGATAATCCTTACAATAGACTCACCAAGTCACCACCAGCAAGGTAATTTTTTTATTTGATTGAAAAGTTCTGAACTTCTGCAAACTCTTGTGAGTTGTGACGCAGCGTTGCCACAATATTACAAGTGTAACAAAAGTGTTACACTTTTCTTAATTTTTTTGTATTTGTTACTATGTTACTTTTTTTTTCTTTTTGTTACACTTTTTTTTCAAAATTTTTTTTTCTTTAAAATTTGCGCTTAAACAACACTTCCACCTATTTGTACACCTACGTCCTAAATTGAGTTGAAATCACCTTCATTCGACTCGATCGAACTCGTTCAGTTACAATTTAGTCGAAATCTTGCTATCTTTCACTTCAAATTCAAACTCGATCTCTCGATCCAGCATTTAAACATAAATTCCAAAAAAATAATTTACTAACTTATTATTTAATGTATAGTTTTGTACTGAATTTAAAAACTGTGATGAAGAAAACTTATGTTCCTATTAAAAATAAAAAATTGAGTTCAAGAGCATTCTTTGTACTTAAATCATTTTTTCAATTTGTTACAATTTTGTTGCTTTTGTTACGTTTTAAAAAAAAATGTGTTACACTTTCGTGAAGCCCAGCGGCAACGCTGGTTGTGAGCTACTCAAACGGAAATCACAATTTCAATAGTTTTTGTGAGGCTCACAAGTTATGACAATTTTATCTCACCTTGTGAGTTTTTTCTGACTTGGAAGGTGTCAGTGAGGTTTGCCAGAATATGGCTGTAAGTGAGGATAGCCGAAAGGCACTATAAAGAACAAACTTTAAATTCTGTTTCAGCATCAGGAATGCAAAAAGGTACATATGTGCTGTTTTTCTTAAAATATAAAGGTAAAGACTACTAAGCTACAAATTATCTTTCGTTTTTGAAAGTCAAAATTTGTACCAGAATCACTGGAATCATATTGCTTTACTTCTATCATTAGTATTACGTGTAGGTATAACAATGAGTCCCAAATATAGAGAACATTTTTCGAAAATAAATAATTAGAATACCCAAAAGCACCCACTAAAGGATTCTTTAAAAAAAAAGTATTTATTAAGGCCATTACTTAAATTTCATTTCGAAAATATTTTCGCGTGGGAACAATGCTATTATTTATACCCGCTTAAGCTGTCTCTCTATATAAACCAAATTCCCCACGCCTCGAGTATAAATGCATTCGAACTATAAGAACAAACGTCACTATAGCAATAAAAGGACTTTATAACGAAATAACACAAGTCACAAAATGTTGGTAACATAAACGGTCAATTAGAAAGATTGTCCATAATCGTTGAAAACCAATAGCATTCCAGTGAGTGCAGTACAACAATAGGAACAGATGCCCACAAGTGTTCCGCTCTAGATCGAATTACATTTCAGGATAGTGTTCACTTTCACAGCAAAATCCAACATCAAAGGGCATCCTTGGCCATGTCATCAGGCAGAAGGCTGAAGCTGCTGCTGGGGCAACTAGTGGTATAATAATGGTGGCTAGGCTATATATATTGAGAGGTATAAGGGTTTACTCTATAACTAAGTATAGACTACGGGGAACACAACGAAAAACGAAAAAGCACATTTGTACATTCGTGTGGTTATAAATTGAAAGTTATGGTGTAGAAACAATATCCGTTCGTTATACTTTTGTCCTGGCCACAAGTCCAGTAAATATACATATATATACGTCTGGTATTGTATATCCTTGCTCTCTCCTTTTTTCCCAAAACCGAAACAGAGTCCATATTAAAATAAGAACAGAGTAAATTACACTCTATTCTGATGGCCACGAACCGTGGCGGTGGTGTTGGTGATGGCAGTGGGCAGTGGGTAGCAGGCAGCAAGGAGCAGGCAGGAGGCAGCGGGCAGGGTAAAAGAAAGCAATTTCGAAAATTGTATATTTATGGAAGGTCGCGAGGCAGTGCTTTCAAACCTCTCTCTATGAATATAGTGCCATCGCCTCTCATCCAACCCCTCGTCCTTTTAAACGTATGCTCACTCTTTGAGTCATAAAATTTACCATTAGCAATTTTATGATTTGTTGTTTACCGTTATGCATGCACGTGCAGTTGCACTTTGTGCTACTGGAGGCAGAACAGAATCAGGAGTATAAGTATTCTTCGGCAAATTTCAAGTCAACATGTTTGGAATTTTAAAAATAAAACCAAATCGAAAAACTATATATTCTAAGTCTGTTTTAGGATGCAGGCCATGCCAGCCATGTCAATTGGAAAAAAAAATCTCGTCCAAGATTTATATTACATTTCTATTGCTCTCCATGCATTTAGCTTGCTGCTGCTTGCATAAATGTGTGCGGAGGAGGCACAGAGACCACTTTTTGTGTGTGGGCCTATATAAAGTGCTCCTATGGCGGAATGGAAAAGGCTGCTTATATATAAATTAACATTAAACGTTTGTGTGCCATTTAATGCCGATTGCCGATGATATCCTTATCGGCATCTGGTTGAAATTTATTGCGATGCTCAATTTTATTATGGGCGCTTTGTGTGCAACAAAATGCTAAATTAAATTCAAATATTCATGTCATTGAGCTTTTATGGGTTCATTGTTCGATTTAAAGATGAGGAATATTTTTTTGATTTTTGAGAAGTAAAATTTCAAATTAAATTTGACGCAACTTTTTCAAATCTATAATCACCCTTATTTCTTAAGGCGTTTTTCGAAAATGAAACGGCTCTAGAAGCAGTAATTGGAGTTTTAGTAAAACGACCTTCGGTTTAATGGTTAGAAGGATATGAAGAAAGAAGAAAACGGTATAGTATTAGTTTTACTTAAACAATAATTAACGTTTCTGGAGTCCTTTCGTTTTACGTTTTCATAAAATGCCTTAAGGAATAAGGGTAAATAAGAGATTTTTATAACGAGAAATGTTATTTTCTTTTTTAGGAATGATCCTTGCCTGAAACCATAACTGCAGTTAGTGTACGGTACTATAAGCACAGCTTATTGAACGCATACACCTATAGCTATAAAGCTATGATAGTGTAACAAAACAAAAGTTTATTATCTAATATTAATCATTACCTATAGATTAAGCTTCAACTTTTTTTTGTTGGGAATTAAAGGTAGAGTCTCCAATAGTCAGGTGGTATACATTATGGTGACATCCCGGTATTTCTCGGCAGGGACCTGTATTTACATCGAATGTCGCTGTTTTTTTTTTTTTTTTTTTAAGACGGCATGTCCTATAAATGTAAAGTAGGGAGGTAGAATTAGAAACAGGGGCTCCGAGCAAAACCTAGATTGGTGAATCAATTAGCTCTGTAGAGTGGATTATCGTCAACATTCGAACCTGGTCCAAAATATGCTAATCTACATTATTTGTTGACCAACTTAGAGGTGCATTCAAATTAATCTCTCGGAAGGATCGTCCAGTTACATGTTTAGATATGCCATATCAGTGTTCCTCACTTTGCTAACTCCGTATCACATGAGGTTTCCAATGAAAGTAACGATCTGCCCATGGAATGAGACATTCTCCCTAATTTAACGGTTAAACTCGTACTAAGTTGTGATACAGTTTATGGTTATAGCATGGTGTTTGTTTGACACATTTGGAGGTAGCTTTTAAGATTCTCACTCAAAACCATTCTACACTGTGCTATACTATACAGCTTATTGACTTTAAATGTAAAATTGAAGTGAAACCAATACATTGGTGTGATCATTCGGGTCTTTCAGAGCCAATGTAATTCCTTGAGACACTCGTTGTCTATAAGTCATAGTATTAGCAATTTGACGAAGAAGTCTATAGAGAAGCTACAAAGGTTTACCTCAGAGCCATTTTTTTGCTTTTGCAAGAGAGATCAAATCTTTATTCTTTAGTTCGTAAAGTTTGTTCATTTCTTCCATTTCATCAGAAATTGTCTTATTAAATGATTGTGCTTTCAGTTTGGTTTTCTTACTGGTTTCTCTACAACTATGATATCAGACATTATAAGTATTGTAAGGAGTTCCCAGATTTTTCAGAGTGTTCTCTTTTATTGGCCAGTATAATGTCCAATACATGTTGCAACGATCCAGGATAGATTTTCGACGGGTCTGCACATCCATTTTATTGATTCTAATTCATTCGAATCGATTGAAAAAATAGTTAAGAATAATAAATAATTTAAAGAAAACAAATAAAATAACAAAGCTTATTAGTTATCGATATATTTGAGTGTTTTTTTCTCAAGTTATTGATGACAACACCCGTGTCAATCCAATAATTTTAGTTGTTTCGGTAGTCGCAAATCGTAAAGTTCCAAGCAACTTATTAAAAGTTATTTTTTGGTACTCACAGGTGCAGTAGTCTAAAAGTTCATAACTTAAAATTTGTCCTCTTAAGAAATTAAGCTTAACATTAAGATTTTTGAATCTTGGTCGATTTTTATTAAAGCAGATTTTTGATATTATCTAGCTGATTTTCAATACAAATTATTTGTATAACGGTAACTCCCATACAAACAAATGTTTTCCTCAATAACGACTCCTACGATTTTAATTAAAATTTTGAAATATTTAAATTTTAAAATATATGAGCTAATTTCAAAAAATTTTTTAATATCGGATGGTGTACATTGCGTTGCTGTCAAAACAGTTTCAGAAGTTGTTTAATCAGTTTATTTCTAATTATGTATGTACATATTTTGAATTTTTAACAATTTTTCAATTTATGTAAGTGTACCATGCAAACCTACTTCAAAACCACAGTGCGATCGCACATAAGATCAAGTTCGTGCGACCCATTTTATTTATATTCACGAGAGCTGCAAGAAGTAGTGTATCATTATTATCTAGAAGTGTCAATAACAATTGCTTCCCGCCCCCTTATTTAAGTTGCTTGCTATTTCCTTGAATTCAAGGAAATGATCTTAACCAAACCAATGTCCCTTCTGAAAACATCAATCCCCGTCTAGCTGTTTTCTTACAATTATTTGGGAGATGCAAAATTTATCCCAAAACGGTCTTCCAGAGCCTTCCACATATCTTTGATTGTGTTTTTATCTTTAAAGTTTTAACTAATCCATATAATCTAAATGAAATCGACGACACTTATTGATTTGGCTTTCTTGTTACTCTTGTTGAATTCAGCTGTAGCAGCAACTTCCTGCACCAATTGGAGCTGAACTGTTCACATTTTCTAAAACATGAACTGAATTTAGAAACATTTTAACCCAAAAACTACAGTTTTCATAAATCTTATCATAAAACTGAATATTGGCATATTGTGGAATTTTTGTCGACAATCTTCGACTATCGAAAATGTCTTAGTTGTCGAGATAATCGAGAGTTCAAAGCTTTGCTAACAAAAATTTGCAATATGTAAAGAAAAATCTACCTAGTTTAGTATTCAAAACATGTTAACCTTAATAATACAGACAAATCAAAAACTCCCCAAAACTCCTAATACCTGCACTACACATACATACTTGTTATAAATCATATGTAGGTATGCATTTTCTATCAGATATAACCTTTATAACTTTTCGATAACCTGAAGGCACAATGATCCCGTTATACATGACGTAGCAATGTTTTGCATTTGTGTGAGCAGTTTCTTCTGAACCATTCCTAGTTATGGTTTAGAAGAAGAATGTTAAAACACCAGTCCCTAAGGCAAACTCTCCTTTAGCCTATAAACCGAAATTTAACTTTTCTTGAACAAAGAATTCCAAAGTAATTTTAAAGTTTAACTATAATTTAGTAAGATCTACGAAGACAAAACAAGCACATCATGGCAGAGTGAGATGTTTCCAAAACCATCGGAATCAAGTGGCCATCATCGCACATTTAACCAATGCAAAGTTTCAAGACAACGCATTTGCACATTGTCGTCTCACTCCTCCTATAGCATCAGGTCTTGGAAAATAATTTTCTTTTAATATAAATAACTTAGTTTATGTCCCGTCAGGACATTAAATTTCCCTCTGACAACATGTTGCTCCCACAATAATATATATCGGCTCTCCGAAGTGACAACGGTGGCGGCGGCGGCGGTGGTGATGGGCGATGGCGAACTAGGCAGCGATGTATTTCATCTTCTGTGGTATATCGTATATACATGTACGATATTCTAGCCAGCCCCAAAACTGGATCTATTCATTCCTGTAGAAAATAGAAGGTGTTGGGTCTTGGGTGGCAGACTTTATGCACTTCATTCAAATTTCATCAACAAAAACACTCAACCTCTTTAGGACAACAACATTTAGAGAGCGTGTAACGTGATACTTTATTTGTTAGGACAACAAACCAACCATCAACTCCTGTGCGTTCCAACACACTACACCTGAAGCAGGAGAATGTCCTTGATACCATGTGATCTAAGGTTTTTTTTTTTTTTGGTTGGAAAAACCACAAATACATAAATTCACCTTTGCCAACGAAGATAATACCATTGAATCTAAATATATACTTAATACTTATACACTCACTTGTGGCTTCTGTATATATATATATTTGAGAGGACTTCTTTAGAAGTGCGAAGGGAATAAATTCCTTGGTGCTCTTGTTTCCCATTTTATCAGAATCAAGGACACCTGTATCTGTATCTACTTGGTGTGCGTGTAATTTAAGACTTAAGCTATCGTATCTGATACCTATGTACATTGAATTCTTATATACTTTTATCCGCTTTTTAATCTATATAGCTGTGGGAAGGTTTAGATAAGAGAGAAAGAGCGCAATAGAGTACCCATTTATAACTTGATAGTGCGTATACTCGCATAGGCAGTTAGTTGAAGTAAAATAATTTATTAAAAATGTAAAGAAAAATCAATGAGTCCCGAATACTGCACAAATTATTCTATATATATATTTTCAGATACCTTTAATAAACTTGCTTGTATACATTATGTCAAACTATATATTTGCATTTGAATAACTTTATCAGCGATTCATGGCAAAAAAGCTCTATCTTTCTGAAAAGAGTTATAATTTTGCTTACATTTAGACAATCTTTGAAGGTTTGTTTAAATTAAATTACACAATCAAACAGTGTTATTCTATTTTCTTCAATACAAAATTTTATATGGAAGTGTGAGTACAGTGCTGTGCAAATCACATTGTTCAACAGACGTTTTTACTTGCGGTATTTATTTGGTATAGGCTGGGTTAAAGATAGTACGATGATAGGGAACACGAAAAAAAGTGGGTCCTATTCAATTATTTTGGTATGTGTTTCTGTATGTGTCTACTAAAATGATTATTTCCTCAAACCTGGAACTTATGATTTTTATAGGTTGTATTCATTAAGCCTAGAAAGAAAATTAAATTTTGTTCAGCTAAAAAAAGGTACTAGATATGGGAGCCTTTATTTTATGCAACCTGTCAAAAACGTATTTTAGTTTAAGTTAGTATTATCTGAGTATATAAATATGAAAAATATAGTACCGTGCAAAAAAAATATGCATTGAGCTTACAACTTAAACTGAAAATTGTTGAAAAATCAATATACAGTGTAATCTCTCTAAACAGACAGCTCCTATAAACGGATACTTCTAATTACCGGACATATTCCAAAGAACGGAATCAAATTCATGTTTTTCACAGTAATAAATCCTCGCAAGAAAAAAATAATCACAAAACATTTCTGGAAGAGAAATTCATTCATAGGTGAAATTTTTTTGTATTCCTCAAGATCTATATTCTCTTTTAACATAATATGGGATCGAACTCACAGACTAAAATAAGAAAATTCTAGAATATGCATATATGCTGCTAATGTGTTTTTTTTTTCCACTTCATTTTGTTGTTTTCTCATGAGTGGAAACCTGTCATAAGCCATAACCGGACAAATTTTTGGATACCGTCAGCGAGCTTTCACGAGAGAGTTTTCTGTAAGAAAGTTTTCTGTTAGAAATAAAGTGATTAAACAACCTCTGAAATTGTTTTGACACCAACGCGATGTACACCATATCATTTCTTAAACAATTCTTAATTTGTGTTATAAAAAAAATTGAAAATCGTTGGAGCATAAACAATTTTGAAAACATTTTTGAAAAAAAAAAAAAAATTGTACGGCATTTTTTAGAACTTATTAATGCGGAGTTAAAAAATTGATTTAAAAAAAATTATCGAGTGATTTTCGAAATATGGAATTATCAAAAAATAATTTTGAATTTTTTTTTTATCCAAAATTTGTTTTTTTTTTTTAAATTTAGATATGCAATATTATTTGATATTATCAGAAACTCATGCACAAAATTTCATTAAAATTGCTTGAACAGATAATGAGATATTCGAAAACCAAAAAAATGGTTCTACGAGAGATACCATTTTTAGACGATAGATAAAATTTTCTTTTCAATAAAATCATAGATCGTACTGATCGTGTACAAATTTTAATCAAAATCGTAGGAGCCGGCTTAGAGAAAAATGAGATTTTCCTTAGCGGTTTTTAAATACTCTTTATGGGAGGTACCTACCATTATTTTTAGTCATAAAAATGATGTCTATTTAAAATCTGCTAATTAATGTTAAAAAATGGCTGGGTGTCAAGTTTTATAAAAATCGACCATTTCGTTATCGAATTTTAAAGTTCTGAAAAAAAAATTTAAAAAATTTTTAAAAATCCAAAAAAGAAAAATTTTAAATTTTGGAATTTAAAACTTTTTGAAATATGTATACTTTCTATAAAAAAATTGGTTAAAATCATTTGAGCCGTTTTTGAGAAAATGGTTCTATGGGAGGTACCATTTATAAACATTTGTCGGAAATTTTGTGTAGTCTTTTTGTATACAAAAATTACAGATTTTCTTTTAAAGTATACATACTGAGAAAAATAAAATTTTCATAATTCGGTAAACAAATTTGTACGGCAAAAACCGTTAATTTCGGTCTTAAAAAATGATAAAAACTTGTCGAAACTTGTAGAAACCAAGTTCAAAGAAAACTTAGTACGTGCCTGTTATGATCAAAATGATTGTAAGAAAACTGCATTTCATTCGGAAATAGGGTTTTGATGTTGTTTTTTTTGTTGAGAAAATTGTCTTATTTTTGAGTTGTTCAACTACAGCTTTTTAATGGCTTGATCGATTTTATTATAATTTTGCAATCTGACACTTCTTAATAGTTTAAACAACATTGAATTTAATTATTTTGAAAATAATATTTTTTAAATATAAAAAGAAAATAAAACAAAAATTTAATTTTTTTTACTTTTGACCTTTTTAACATTTTTCGTCGAAAATGTAGCTCTCTATGCCGAGTCCATGCGTGCATTTTTTTTTCGTTGAAAGCAGAAAGATTACCTATAAAATAATTATTTCTTGTATATTTCAATGGGAATTATAGATTTACCAACGGCATTTTAATATAAATTACCTAAATGTAAATTGAATGATTCCACACTTTAGCTTTTTTGGTAAATCTGGGTGATTTGGCATTTTTCAGAATTTTGGATTTTTATAACGGCTGATAAAGAAATTTTTATCAATTGCACTCCTTCCGTTGTATCCACGTTAAATATATGTACTTATGTTTAAAAAATTGTAATTTATGATAACTTGATGTATTGAGTTGGCAAAATTTGCTGGACTCTACTGTAAGTACATATGTATGTATGTATGTATATATGAGAAGACTCCTAGAATCCTAAACGCATTTACATCCTCACATCTTACTTCAGAAAACCCATCAACTATAAGAGCTCTCTTTTAACTTAAGATAAATAATCAGAGCAAATGCACTTAAATTCCTTGTAAGGCACTTCTTCTATTCCTCTATGTCCTTAAAATAGATCAAGTAATGCAAACTCTTTACTTTGAATCATATTTTCTTTCCGTATGCAATGCGTACGCATAGGGAAAACTGTACAAGTATACATATACAAATTTTATGCGACATCCTTTCATTTGAAATATTGTGAACGACTATGCACCATGCCAACATCGAATGTCAATGAGATTTGCAATTCTAGATTCCCAGATGGATGCATTCAATAGTACCGTTATTTCATTTCATATTCCGAGTTTCCGACTTCTATTTAACAGGAAAGAAAAAAACACAAAATATGCATAAATAAATACACATACCTACACCAGTGCCGTAGCCAGGATTTTGGTTCGGGGGGGGGCTTGCTACCAAATTCTTTAAACAAAAAACTATATATATCCCAATTTATTGATTTTTATTAGTTTTTAAATTGTATGTACTCAAACGAACATATACTTAAATTATTTTTTTATACACACATTTTATCAAAGCAGAAGACGTCTTGATTTTCTTTTTGACATGAGATCAATCACCTTATCTGGATCCACATTAATATCTGAATGAGCAGATATCATAGCAAGTGAGCTTAATCTTGCATTCCCCATAGCTCTTCGGGACACTGTTTTAATCCTTTTCATAGTTGAAAAGGTTCTTTCAACACTAGCTGTGGTCACTGGAAGCGTGGCCAAAACCGTAAGCAAGAAGTAGTTTATACCTCTAAAGTAAGTCTTGTCACATATGTATATCAAGCAATTTTAAAACTTTGATAAGAGGATCAATCAACGATATTTTTTCGCACCAGAGAATGTACTCAGCTTTCACAGCTGACAACGAAATTGCATTATCAAAGTAACATGTTAGCTTTTCCATTTCGTTGATTCGCCCAACCGCAGAAAAACCTGGGAGAAGAGCTTGAAACGATGGTAGAACGTCTTCGTTGATCATGAATCTGTCCGTAAGATATTGTATTAACGAATCTATTCAAGGAATCAATACAGACACTCTAAAATAGGATTCAGTAGAAGAGGTTTCTGGATTGAAATGCGTGGTTTGTTTCAATGAAGTTCTTGGAGTCTTAATTCAACTTTATATAAGTCCTCGGCAAGGTTAGATACGGATTGAAAAGCCTCTCTGAAAAAATCTTCGGCTTTTTCTCTGATGTTTTCAAGAGAATTCAGAACTTCTTTGGTGCGGTCGATTGCAGAAACGAAATCTAAGGATTTGTTCTGTAGGAAAACTGATAAGGGCATCAGCGTTAAACTGAACAGCTTTTCGCATACAATGGGGCTAACTAGGAAATCACATTTTTGGACCGCTGCCAAAAGTGTTGATGACTTCGAAGACATCGCCCACGTTCTTCTCGTTATTTCTTTAAGACTTATTGAGATGCATTTGAAGAGCTCTACAAAGGAAATAATACTGTATATTAGAAAGTTTTAGTTTTTATTTTAGACTTTCGGGGGGGGCTTCAGCCCCTCAAGCCCTCCCTCTGGCTACGTGCCTGACCTACACGTACATACGTCATGCTAGGTTGAAGTGTATGTTTAGGTTCTTATAACGACGACGGCGACGAACGCATGGAGGTTGACTCTTGAGTCCTGATAGCGAGCAACGCTTGTCAGGACAGGAGGGAATTTTTCTCAGCTGAAGTTTGATATATTTTCCAAACAAAATTATTGCACTTTCTCAGATAATATTATTTATGTTATTTTTGTTTGTTTTTGTTTGTTTAAGTTTCACCACCATATCACATATTGGCAGCTGAAAGGTCTGTACAAGAAACTGACGAAACCCTTTTAGAGTACTACCAAGTCACAATCGGAATGTAATTCGAATTCTACTTCCTATTCGGACAGGAAATTCTGTGGAATTGCTTAATGGAGTGTGCTGGGATCATTCATAAGGGAATTAAAGGAATCTGACGTTCAGAATCTGTTGTTAGGTGGTAGGTATCTAACATAAATTAGTGCATCGTGCTGCAGCAGCGGGAGCTAATGATTTCTAGAATATCTATTTTTGATTATGCTGGAATATTCTATTGATTCAATTGGAATTTGATTTATGTTAATATAAGAAGGTATATAAATAAAAAAGAATGTGGGACTGAAGGTTATTTCAGATTTATTATTCAGAAGGTGTTTGCTTGTTGCTCTCAGGTGCATTATGTGAAAAGGAAATATATACTCAAACCTAATTCCTTGGCGGGATTCAGATTATGCATAAGAAATAAATTAATAAGGTAAAACTCTGAAATGTGTACATTCTACAATTAACCGGTAAAAGCTAGAATTTAATATGTTCATAGTTTATTTCGGAATTTTTTCAACAGTTTTTTTTTTTTTTGAAAACAGTACCTTGGATAACCAGCTTTGGGGGGAGGGGTGTCCAATATTTAAATTAATTAGAATGGGAAAATACCGTCCTTACTCTTTGGGAGCAAAGAGTACTTAGCCTATATAGGGAGGAAGAATTTCAAATTTACTGATAATGACATCTCTAATTTGAATTTTTATTTTTACTAAATAAAATTTAGATAAAGAATTAATGTGCCGAATAATTTATTCGTGCGCTAAATTTTGACAGAAAAGCGAGAAACAAACATTTGCGTACCTACCTCTCGACTAAAATATGCTTTGCTTAATTTTAGCTTGAGTAAATTTTTGAGAGAATTTTGTATGGAATTATTAAAATTTAGTGCTATTTACGAACTTGAAAATTCTTTGCTGATGATTCTTCATTCTTCGTACGCCAATGCACGCGACAACGCATGCATTCAGGCGCGCACGCACGATCGAACGCACTCGCCGACGCAAGCGCCAAATAACCAATTATGAAATCCGCAACATTATTTTAAAATCAAAATAAATTAAACAGGTGGATTTAGTCATTGGGGGGTAGTGTCCGACCGAAGCTTCGGCTTCGGCCTTCGGCTTTGTCCGAATTCGGCCAAAAAAACAACATTCGGCCAAACCTTCGGCTTCGGCATTTTAGGCCGAAGTTTTGGCCGAAGCCGAAGAATCTGTTTATTATATCGAGCATCGTACTAGGCGCCGGAAAAAATTTCAATTTTTGAAATTTTTGAATAACGAAGAAAAGATTGCAATCGTTTCGCATCAGCAAAAAATCAATAAAATTAGAAATAAATTGATTAAAAAATATCTAAAATTGATTTGACACCAACAAGTGATTTCTTACACAAATCTTAATGTATGAGAAAAAAATTTAAAAATCGTTGGAGCGGTTTTTTTTAATAAAATAATTTTGTATGCAATTTTGAAATGCAATATTATTCAAACTTTTTAGTAGCTTTTGTATAATTTTTTTTATTAAAATTGGTTCAACAGATAATAAGATAGTCGAAAAAAATGGTCCTATGAGAGGTACCATTTTTAGACGATAGATAATTTTTTTTTTCCAATAATATGGTAGATCGTTGTGATATTAGTTAACACACAAATTTTAATCAAAATCGTAGGAGATGTTTTTGAGAAAAATCGGATATTAAATACCAGTTTTTAAACATTTGTATTGGAGGTGCCGTTATTTTTGCTTATAAGAAAAAAAAATATTTAAAATCTGCTAGATAATTTTTAAAAAAATGCTAATTTTTATAAAAATCGACCAAGTCGATTTCGAATTATTAAGTTCTCAAAAAAAAAAAATTTTTAAACTTTTTTTTTTTTAATCAAATCAAAAAAAAAATCGAAAATCAAAAAATTGTTCTTTGGGAGGTACCATTTATAACCATTTTTGGGAATTTTATTTTTTTTTTTATAAAATAGTAGCCTTTTTGCAAAAAATTACTATTTTTTTGTTTAAAAAAGAAGTTGTGGACACGTTTTTGAGAAAAATAAGATTCTTATTTTTTGCTAAAAAAAATGTACGGCAGGTACCGTTATTTTTTGTCTCAAAAAAAAAAAAAAAATGAAAACAAAAACGTGTGGGGGGAATGCCCAAAAAAAGCTACATAGGTACCAAGTTTAAAGAACATCGCCCCAACCGTTTAGGCTACAGCTGAAAGGACAGACAGGGAGGCAGACAGACAGGCAGACAAAATTGGGAATCTTAATGTCAACTTTTGATCAAAATCTCAAAGTCGATTACATAACTTGCCATATAGTACCTATATATTGCAAGTAAAAAAATGTAAGGTACCTAGCTTTGTCATTTTTATATTAAAATTTTTTTTTTCTAATAAATAGTAAAAAAGAAACACTAAGACAGATTCAAAGGTCAAACAGTGAGACAAGTCAAATACTATGAATTGAAATGTGATTATCTTCGCATTATTTTTATATTATTTATTTATCTATTTGTTTCTGCTTATTTAACATAAAATGTTTTTTATTTATTTATTTTTATTTTTATTGCTATAAATTTTCATTAAAAACAAATGAAAAAATATGAATTTATTTAATTTTTTTAAAAACTTATTTAAAAAATAATTTGAAATCAAATTTGAATTAAGTTATTTTCTTTTATCTTACATGAATATATTTTTTTGTTGGCTTTGTTCCTTTAAATTAATAAATAATATGTTAAAGAATATATATCATATGTTTTTTTGTTTATTAAAAAAAAATTGTTTAAGACGATTTTTTATTAAAATTATTGTACTGTCCCACTATTCGCCTTTCGCTGCTCATTGTTCGGACCCCTGGCAGTTTGAACTTCTTCAACGCTTTAGCTCATGGTAAAGTAATTTTTTATAAGGGGTTTTTGTGTGATAACACACTTGCAGTTAGGCTGCCAAGCTTTCGCACCATCATATTAATATTGAAGGTTTGAATGAAACAACAACAATTGGGTGGGCTACCACCAAGATTTAGGCTGGAGTTATAGCTATTTCACGACTGCCAGGCCGATCATCAGACTCCTTTAGTGGTGCTTGGTCATTGTTCAATTTTATTTGAAAAACTTTTTGCCCCAGCTGGGGATCGAACCTGGACCAAGCTCACTCAGAGCCAATGCACTACGCATTGCGCTACCGAGGCCACCTGATCAAGTTCGTCCCAATTAAGGTTTTGTTGTTTTGACAAATGCATTTGAAACCACTTGGCAGCCTAACTGCAAGTGTGTTATCACACAAAAACCCCTTATAAATTGAAATTAACTCTTGACCCGCGTCAAATCTTTCATAAAAAATCTCCCTCCTTACAAGTTCAACGAATTGTTGACTTATAAATCGAGTACGGAGAAAAAAGAAAGAAACCGAATGTACAACAACAACTTGTGTGTGGCTAGTAAAAATGCTGGTTTCAAATGCATTTGTCAAAACAACAAAACCTTAATTGGGACGAACTTGATCAGGTGGCCTCGGTAGCGCAATGCGTAGTGCATTGGCTCTGAGTGAGCTTGGTCCAGGTTCGATCCCCAGCTGGGGCAAAAAGTTTTTCAAATAAAATTGAACAATGACCAAGCACCACTAAAGGAGTCTGATGATCGGCCTGGCAGTCGTGAAATAGCTATAACTCCAGCCTAAATCTTGGTGGTAGCCCACCCAATTGTTGTTGTTTCATTCAAACCTTCAAAAGTAATTTTTTATTAATCCACTAAACCTTTTATGCCAAAAAGGGGAAATATATCATAAGGTACATTTTGATAGCTTAAAAGCGTTCGGAGATATAACCGTTTGAAAAAAAGTTTCTCACTGTATATTTAATTAATATTTATGGCCAAAAATTTTAATCAAAATCGTAGGAATGGTTTTTGAGAAAAATTAAATATTCCTCAACAGTTTTTAAACACTAATTTTATAGTAGATACCAACCGTTTTTTTATTTTTATAAAAATAATTTTTGTTTAAGATCTGCTTAGATAATGTTAAAAAACTGCTGGGTGCCAAGTTTAAAATTGCAATTTTTTTTTAAAAATACAAACATTTTTTTAAATTTTGATAAACAAAATTTTTAAAACTGTTAAAATAATCTCCATTAAAAATTGATAAAAATCGGGAACCGATAGAAATTTTAAAAAATTTACAGATTTCACTCATAGAGTAACTATGGGGACATTGAAAATGACTTGTATTACGTCGATAAAACAAAATCATGCCAAATCTTAGAGATTTTTATTTTGTATACTATCGTTGCAATATAACTTCACAAACTGTCTTAGAAACCATTCTACAGTCTGAAGTACCAATTTGTATATTTAATGTCACTTCCCATTTGGTGGTTAAATTAATTTGTTAATTTTTTTTAATAAGGTGAATCTTAGTCTTAATCGTAGCTTAACTCGCAATTACACAATCATACTCATTTTCATCCGCACCGGCACAGCACTTATACATGAAATTAAAGTTACATACCATCTATCTTAACGTATATCTAGGTATTTGACATTTTTGCCTAGCTAAGCTTTGCAGAAAGGTAACTGAATTATTACAGATCGATTAAAGCATACATCATATTCGGTTCAACTTAGTTCTCGACTCAGTTGATTGTTTTTGAATCAACCCGTGTGTTTGATTAAATGTCCAGGCAAACCTTTTTTAAATCGAGACAAAATTTAAAAAGAATTATAATATTTTATTTTAAAATATTTTGAACTCATCTTTTAATCAATTTAACAATATCGAGTCGCGTAATTTATTTTAGATAAAAATAATGTTTTTGAGACTTGGAGCTGTATTCAGTGTTGTTCGAATTTTTTACATTACGTTTTTTACATAGTTTTTTACGTTTTTTTACGTTAGTTTTTTACCTGCTCTATTTTTACTATGCTTATGTAAAAAAACGTAAAAAAGGTAAAAAAGTAAAAAAAAAAAAAAAAGTGGAATGGTTCTGTCGATGTCAATAATTGAATTTGATCTTAAAGTACTCGTTCAGTCATGTTATAACACAATAACACACATAATACACAATTCAACACATGGCACTTGAACAACCGAAAAGTTTTTTTTCATTTATTTAGATTTTGACAGAATAATGACAATGTCTCTCATTTTCTCTCTTTTTTCTCAGTTATTTACCTTTTTTACATTTTTTACAGATTTTTTACGTTTTTTTACGGGTTTTTTACGTTGTTTACACTTATTTACGTGTTTTTTACCTACTTTAACGTAGAAAAGGTAAAAAATAGTTTTTTACATGGATTTGAACATCACTGGCTGTATTCTTTTAACTGAGTTTATGAAATGTGTGGCCGAGCGGCAAGCATCAATTTAGTTGACAACCAAATTAAATAGTTTATGGACTACTTTAAGATAAAGCCTAAAATTTTATTTGCATTTGAGGACCTTAACCATGAAGATCTGACCATTAGGGCTTAAGTTATAAGTTTATTAAAGAGGTTCGAGTAGGTACCTATGCACATTTTAGGTTAAACAATCAAACTGATTCAGAAGTAAGTCAAGTTTTGTCAAAAGCATTTTCTAGTCTGTCATTTTACATTCATTTTCAGACCGTAACCTCAAAAATCCGATAATTATAACAGAATATATCAGCTTCCAAAATCGACTCTTTCGATTATAATATTTAAATTGTTTAGCTAAGTTAATTCTACCTCTTATTTACCTAAACATACCTTAACCTTGAGCATCTAGCCCTTAGAACTTAAGTTATAATTTTATATAAGAGGTTCAAGTAGGTACCTATGCATATTCTAGGTTAAACAATCAAATTGATTTAGAAGTTAGTTAAGTTTTTACCCAAACTATGCATATTCTAGGTTCAACAATCGATTGATTTAAAAGACTGACATTTTACCTTAATTTTAAGACCTTAACCTCAAACATCCGATTATTAGAACAGAAGTTATAATCCAAACAAACCAACCAAATCCAACCTTTACGATTTTATTATTTGTAAAATACCTACTACAAATGTTCATGCACATATCCTACATGCATACATATGTACATACCTACATAAACATAATGTATATCATTTTTATGCCCGATGCAAAACCAATTTTGTTTGCCACGTGTTTTTTTTTTTATTGCACACACTCACCGTCTTCTCCCTTCTATCAATACATTCTTTGTTGGTACGTACCTACATAAATGTACATAATTCTGTTTGTTTTTTTTTTCTTTTGCCGTGATGAAATTAGTTCTAAAAAGACAATTTTTCAAGTTTCTAATATGAATTTTTTTACGATTTTGCAAAAATTTTTATGCAGATTTGTAGCCTGTCATTTAAACTTTAATTATCTAGCTTAATATTGAACATCCAATAATTATAACTAAAGTTATAGGCTTCTAAGTGGGCTCAAATCGAGCATTTTTCGAATTTAATAATTCCTCCACTGAATCTCGTCTGTTGGCAATGATCAACATGTAGGTACGCTGGCTGAAATTCATCGCTTGTGTTTTTTTCTTCATTTTATTCATTTTGGTAGTTTCTTTGGTAACACCAACCAAAAATTCAATCTTTCTCCCCCTATACGCTAGAGTTCATTCTCTATCTTTGTTCATTTTGGTAACACCATACTTTTATCAAAACGACCCTATAAACATTTTCAATGTTAAAATGGTTCTATGGGAGGTACCATTTACAACCATATTTCTGAATTTTTTAAAATAAAGTGTACCCTCTTTGTTTGTGGGATTTTTTTAAGAATTTATAGGTCTATGGAAATTTGAATTCATATTATACAAAAAAAATCTGACTCTGCCCTTTTCAACCTGCTCAAAAAAAGCATTGATAAAATTTAAAGTATATTCATGCAATAGGTGCATACTTCTTAAAATATGCTTAAGACATGACAAAAAAGTTTCTTCATTAAAATTCAGCTTGTTTTCGAAAAAATGCTGTTTTTGTTTTTATTTAAAAGTTTAAAAACCATCGCTCCAGAAGGCATCTAATATTGAATTCGATAGCAACCCACGATGATAAAATAGTTTTAATTATTTGCAACCTTGTTCTCAACACTCTTAGTCCACCGGGAGAAGCGAGTGTAAACCAATGATGCAATTTGCAAATAGCAAAATATCCGCAATCCCATAAAATCGCCCATCGTAACATGATGATGTCTGTCTATGAAATGAAAACGAATCCTATTTGATACATTTTCTCACTGAAATGAGCTGACAATAGAAAAAAAAAAGGATTCTTGCCCAAGTCTTTTTTGGCTTGAAATCCAAAAGTATTTTTCTTCCAGTCACCCACGAAAAGAAGCCTGAAGACATTATCTCCTGCCCCCGAGTGGTGGAGCCGGTGAAATCGAAAGCGTGGGAGGATACGGCTTGGAATCTATCTTCTTCTTCTTCTTCTTTTCTATACAAATTTAGAATTTCATTTTATGACTGTTTCGGTAGTGTTGGTGAAGGGTTGCTTAGAGTTCGTCGGTGGCCATAATGGCGTCCCATTCTATAAATCCTTAGTGAACCAGGAATTGTGATGATGCTTGGCGGCCAACTACTTGATTTGTGTATACGCACTTCATTTTATGCCTCCGCTTCCTTCCCTACCCCTACCCGTTTCCGTTCCCGCATCACTGGGACTGGCGGGCGTTGCATTGCAATAATGTATAAGAACTATACCATGTTTGTTGTGTTTGGCAATGTGAACTTTGCTTGTTGGCCGCTATTATTTCTGTGTGGGTGACATACGAGACAAATGGGAAAAGGAAAATGTCAAGTCATTTAATCTACAAAACAAAACAAAAAAATAAGAAAACTGCAAGTTTTCTTTTGCTCTTTCGTTGTTTTGCTTTAAAATGACCCGTTGGAGGCAGGAAATTGCCTTGGATAAGCCAGAGATTCAGCCAGCCAAGCTAGAGCTAGAGCAAGAGCAACGTCAATGGAGTAGCAAGAGCATTATACATAGAAGCGGATTGACGGAAAGATCTGCCTTAAGCGTTTTTTCCTCATCCCTGATTTTTTTTTTCAAAGCTAAAAAGAAGAATGTGGGGGCTAAGTGACTGACGGCGCGCGTTGTAAATATATGAGTTGAGACCAATATACAAAGATAGAATCATTTTTGTGCTGTGACCGGGTAAACGTGGGTTATTTAAGCGAAGATTCATTAATGTATATGATTGTGATGCACATAACGGCTACGACAGGTATGTAGTATGTATCTTACCTACATAAAAGATTGCTTGCGTTTAAGATCGTTCCACAAGGAAGACTTTTATTTTTTCAATGAAGTCGGCTTCGTGACTTTTCATAGACAATTTTTTTTTTATAAGAGACTTTAAGTATAAGAATCAACCTTTTTCTCTGTATGGTACGTGGGTGATTGAAAATTTCCATAGGTTATAGCCTTCTACCTATATACGGGATAAAATTGAAATTGGAAAGATGAATGTTTTATCTTATTTAAATACATCAAATATCCAAGAGAATTTTCTGTTTATTATTCAGGGAACAAAATGGGTCCCTTTATATTGAGTTTAGTATTTTTTATAACTTACATATTTATAGGCAGAGTTTTTAAGTCCGATAACATCCAAGTGTGGGAATTGAGCATTCAAATTTGAGTTACCTTACCGTCTTTTTTATAAATAAAAAAATTTTATTTTTATTTTTATTTGCATCATTGTAGTGATTGTAAGTTAAAGGAAGATACAAATTGGATAATCTCCTAAAAAAAAGTTTTGATTAAATGAGCTATTTATAGTAGACACTCGATATAATGAAGCACCTGAACTACAGGGAGTGGATCCTCCTCCAAGACTCACGAACATTCATTGTCACCTCTCGGGGACTGTGAGGAGTTCAGAAAGATCAGGCCAAAGAATACCAAACTACTAGAGCTGGAAGAGAAGTGTGTGTTGAGATTTGTTTTGCTGCGAGGAGAGAACATTGTATCACTGACTGATGTTTGGGGTCCTCCACCACTAGAGGAAGACCTGCCAAGAGAGTACCAATTTCCGGTGTTGCCCCTGGGCCTGGTATGGGACGTGTTCCGGACGTGTTGTTCTGGTTAAAATCTCTTCAGTTCCTTCATTAAAGCGTTCAAAACAATTTCAATTGGTTAAAATAAAAACAAAATAAATAATAAAATTTATTATTCATATTATTATATTATTCATATTATTCACGATTTAAATTGGACAAATATTGGTCCAATTTAAATCGTGAAGAAAATCATAAACTATTTCTTTTTGCCAATTTCTCTAGGTATGTGTGAGGATTTAAATAAGTATAACTAAATAAAAATTTAAAAAATAGTTTTATTTACACAAATATACAATTTAAAACCTGTTTTTTTATATGGACAACAAAATATAATATAGCCCCATCCATAATATGTATACAATGTACATAATTATATGAATTTATAAACCTAATAGGATTTTCTTAAAAATTCATCATCCTCCAAACCTAAAATCTCGAAAATCTTTAATCCGTAAAATCAAAAACTCAGAAAACACGGAATCCAGAAACCTTAATATCCCAAAGAAACCATTAATCCGAAATTTAAAATATTATTTGCTGTTTATCGAAATATCGGAAAATTATACAAAATAAAAAAAACTTGCGCATATTATTTTTACTTGCGATATTTGACAAGTTATGCATTCGTAAAAAAAAATCGAACTCCAGATTTTGATTAAAGTTGACATAACGATGATAGCGAAGTCGAAAAAGTGGTTCTCGCTATTTTGTCTGTTTGTCTGTCCTTTCGGCTGTAGCCTAAACGAGTGGGTCGATTTTCTTTAAACTTGGAACCTAGCGTTTTTTGGACATTCTCCCATTTTAAGACAAAAAAAAAACAAAAATGGTACCTGCCGTACAAAATTTTTTGCGAAAATTGCGAAAAATGGTTTTAAATGGTACCTTTCATAGAATCATTTTCTTGATTTTAGATTTTCTTAAAAACGGTTCAACTGATTTATTTTGATCAATCTTTTCATAGAGAATCTTTACAATAATTTTAAAAATATTGTTTTTTTAAAAAAGTTTCAATTTCTTCTTTGAGAACTTAATAATTTGAAAACGACTTGGTCGATTTTTATTAAACTTAGAACCCAGCAGTTTTTTGACATTATCTACCTGATTTTAAATAACATTTTTTCTTAACGGCACCTCCCATACAAATGTTTAAGAACCGTTATTGAAAATCTCATTTTCCCTAAACGGCTCATATGATTTCGATTAAAATTTTTCTGTGGACTAATATAAAAACGATCTACCATATTACCAGCAAAAAAATGTATCTATCGTTTAAAATGGTACCTCTCATAGAAGCATTTTTCGGGTTTTCGTTTTTCTCACTATCTGTTGCACCAATTTCAATTTCCAAAACTCAAATTTTGGATTAAAAAAAAAGAATTCAAAATTAGTTTTTGAAAATTCGTTATTTCTAAAATATGTAAATGATTTTTTTTTTCAAAACTAATTTTTTAACTCCGCATGAATAAGTACTAAAAAATTTGCATTTTTCCTGAAAATATATTCAAAATTTTATATTTAAAAAATGAATTTTTTTAAAAACCGCTCTAGCGATCTTTAAAAATTGTTTCTCATAAATTCAGAAGTTTTTTTAATCAATTTATTTTTTATTGATTTTTTAACATTTTTTCAGTCTAAACTGTAAGTTCCGTACATTATGTATGTGCGAAGTGCAAGACAGCGCGGTGCTATATTGCTCATATTTATGTACTCACATAAAATTAATTTTCAAACTCAAAGTATTAAAAAAAAATTAAGTTTAAACTGATTTTGTTTAGTTTTACATCATTAAGTAATATTTTTATTTTTAATATATTCAATACTCCTATAAATATTTATTCAAACACTAAAAACCATATGCTTAAATATCTCTTAGCTTTTGAGAGAATTCACCTGATTCAAAGTATGTATGATGTTCTTCTAAATTTAAAGAAACAGCCATTAATAGAAAACCGTTATGACTCAGTATGATTCCAGTTACTTCATACATTGTAAGAGGTCATGACCTGGCCTGTTACCAGTTTCAGTTTGGACCATTGATTATATGACACCCTGCTAACAAAACAGAAAATTTCTTATGTATAACTGAGATTGCTGAGAATAAAAAAATTAAATCGGAGGATTTTTTGTGCTTTTCCTATATCACCCTAAAATAGAAATGTTTTAAAAATACACTCTAAATTAAATTTAAAAAAAAAGTTTAAAATCTGTTGGTATTTTTTTTGTTTTACCCCATTTCTTCCTACAAATGGCCATATTTATAAAAAAACATCAAGCCATAAATTTACCCCTTAACTATTAGAATGTTTTGTTGCGCAATAACCATTATCATAGCAATTGTTATCTATGATTATAAATTCAAAGACATTGGCCTCATTGTTCTTCTTCTTAAAAAAAAAATACCTACGTTTAAAAATAAAAACTGAAATTCATGTCCATTTCCATTGCAATTTCGAATTTATAAATTTATACTATCAAAAAAAAAGAATATCCAGGAAATCGATTTTGCTTACCCTTTAAAGGCCAAATTCTCTCAGTCTTCCTCTTATTCGTATTATTTAGGTACCTATTTCCTAAAACAGACCAAACTGGATGCATAAGCAATCCTTTTGTGAGTGTTTTTGATCGCCTTATACACATTTCATATTTCAATAAAAATGCGACAACTTCCGCAAGAAACTAAATGTCATCCTGTCCTGTGGGTTACAATATTTATCTCTTATATGAATTGCAATAGGGCACGCCCTTACTCTCTGTAATACATAAGTAGGAACTCAAACATAAAATGTTTTATTCAAACATTCAATATCTTAGCCATAACACCATTATTTGTTATGCGCTGCTGTTATACCATATAAGTTATAAGTTATATTATAGCTAATCTATATAAATCTATGAGATAACTAGACTGTTTGTAAAATAAATCAAAAATGTTTTATATTATTTTGTTGTTTATAATCAAAATCCGAATATTGAATTCCTGTTCAGCTTATTTTTGAAAATTCAGTTCCTTCTTTTGGAGAGAGAAATAATTTCAATAAATATTTTTTTTTTTTTTAAGGAAATCAATAACATACTCGATTACTTTTAACACCTTGAATAAATAAAGCTAAGGGAAAAAACATTTATCAATTTCTCAGAAACAATATTCCTAGGAATTCAAGGTATAAGGTTGAAGGTTTTCACTGTAATTTCTAAGTTATTTGTTGGTTACATCCATTTGTGTCACTGGTAAAAGTCAACACAAGTTCAGATTAGTCTGTGTAAATAAGGTTGAATCCGATTCCGATATGTCAAAGAAATCGAGTTTTTGTTTTCGCTCTCAGGGCTGATTCTGAATTTAAAAAAATTTAAATTCTTTCTTTGGGGCCTTCTTAACACTCTAATAAGTTTCACTCTTAAATATGCATAAATGTTTCCAATAAATAATTCGACGTATATGCTCAACTTTTAAATATTGGGACCGTTGCTTGAAAAACAACAACGAAACAATGTCACATGATTTCGTTAGTGCAATGCGTTGTGCATCTGATTCTGAGCTTTGTTTAATTCTCAGTGGTGGCAAAAAGTTTTTCAAATTAAATAAATCAAGCGCCTCTAAAATGAGTCTGATAATCGGCTTGCCAGTCGTGAAATAGCTATAAATACAGCTTATACAAAATAAAATGCACGGGTCGACCGTATATGCGATCACACTGTAGTTTTAAAGTATGAATTGTATTTATACTTAAGACTGAAAAATTGTAAAAATCAATATAATTATAAAAAAATTGTCTAAACAACTTATGAAACTGTTTTAACACCAACGCAATGTCACCATCTGATCTCAATTTATGAGAACAAAAATTTAAAGATCGTTTGAGCGCTTTTTTTTTTAAATAATTTTTTATATATCAAATTTTGAAAACATTTTTAAGAAAAAAAAATTGGTACGCCATTTTTAAGTGTTTATTAATACGGAGTTTAAAAATTAAATTTGAAAAAAATAATTTTTAAAATTTTTTTTTTAAAAATCCAAAATTTTATTTTTTGAAAAATTTGATATACAATATTATTCAAACTTAATAGTAGCCTTTGTGCTAAAAATGTCATTAAAATTGGTTAAACAGATAATGAGATAGTCGAAAACCCAAAAAATGGTTATATGAGAGCTACCATTTTTGAACAATAGATACATTTTTTTTTCCAATAATATGGTAGATCTTTCACAAAAATTTGAATCAAAATCGTAAGAGACGTTTTTGAGAAAAATGAGATTTTCAATACTGGTTTTTTTAACATTTGTATGGGAGGTACCGTTGTTTTTGGTTATAAGAAAACATTTTATTTAAAATCTGCTACAATTATTAAGTTCTCAAAAAAAATGTTGAAACTTTTTTTAAAAATCCAAAAAAAGTTTTTTGAAAATTTTGGTACACAATATTTTTAACATTATTGAAAAAAATCTCTATGAAAAAATTAATCAAAATCAGTTGAACCGTTTTTGAGAAAATCGAAAATCAAAAAAATGGTTCTATGGAGGTACCATTTAAAACTATTTTCCGAAATTTTTTTTTTATATAAAATGGTAGCATTTACAATTTTACATATATAAAAAAAAATTACAAAATTTCACAAAAAAAAAAATTGGGGTAATTTGGTTAAAAAATTTGTACGGCATGTACCGTTATTTTTGGTCTTAAAAAAACCGCTAGGTACCAATTTTAAAGAAAATCGATCCACCCGTTTACCCGTTTAGGCTACAGCCGAAAGGACAGACAGACAGAGAGACAAACGGAAGGTTAGAATTGCGAGACCTACTTTTTTCGACTTCACTATATCATGGTAAAGTGAAGTTTGATCAAAATCTTATTTTTTTAAAGCAATATCGCAAGTAAGCATTGAATATATAGGTTTTAAAACCTTTTAAAGCTGTGAGACACTAAAACATTTCGCCTGTAAAATTTGTATGAATTCAAACATTAACTTAATTTTTTTTCTACCTATAGAATCAATTTTTTGCTACCCCAATTTAAAGCATCACTAATTATAAGAGTTTTAAATTCTTAATGTGTATGTTATCAAGTTAATAAATATGTAAATAAAATAAACACAAATAAAATAAATTTCTGTCTAAAAACTCGATAAATTGTTATAACCTCAATTTCAAAAAGTCCAAAAATGAGCCTAATATAAAAAATTTTAAACGAAATTATTTCATTTTTTTTTTTTGCAATAAACAAAAAGACAATGTTTTAAATCTCATTTTATTTTAACTACATACTTAGAAATTGCGGGTTGAAAAGTAATAACATAATCTATAATCCAAAAATAAGGCATTTTTTTCAACAAGAAAAAACGTCAAAACCCTAATTCAGTTAAATGCGGTTACTTTTCCAAATGAACTGCTACAATTATAAATTTTGCTTCTTGGACAGCGCACTTCAAAAATGAATTTTTCGTTTATGATTTTCGTTTCGCTTCAGCTTTGCCGGAAACGCAGTTTTATTACAATCACTTTGGACGTAAGTAGTAGCCTTATTTAAACAAATTTCAAAAAGTGTCAAAGATATATTTCCAATAAGGACATATTTAAATTATGTTTTTAAGGTTGACTTTTTTTTAAATTATTTCGAAAACAACTTGATTTTTTCAAGTAATTGTATGCATATATGTAAGCATTCCAGGTTCCCGACTGCAAAATTTTCTAACGATATAAATATTATTGACGATTCTTTTGAAAATTCTATATTTTAATTATTTTCGTATTTCCTGTTAATAGCTACATCAATCAACTGATTTCCTTCGGAGAACAGTATAACTATACCGTTCATACATTGTGTACTTCTAAATACTTACACAATATATCAATACTTTCCAATATTTCATTCAACAAACTTATGCCTTTGTCAATTTAATATGCATATATTATTATTTTCAATTCTAAACCACTTTATTTGTTCCTTGTTAAGTGCTTTTCGAACTCAAGTTATTGCGGTATTATTAATATTCCACTTTGACTGAAAAAAAAAAAAATACCAATCAAAATTTGTACTCACAATTATTAATATCACAATCTGTGCTTATATGATCCTCTGACAAATTTTATCACCGTTATGAATATGAATATTCTAACTGCTATATCCTACCCTTTAAATTTAAAACCGAGCTGACCTTTTACAAATCAACTATATACGATAATACTTATACACACAGACACACATTCACTGGGCTAACAAAATTTCATGAATCACTAATCCTACACACATCGGTTGCTCTTTTTTTCTGTTCTCAGAAATAATCATCATACGATGCTCTCATTCTCTTTACATATATTGGTCCTTTCATAGATTAAATGACCAAATTTTCCCGATTTCGTCATGATGTTTACAAACGAAGGACTCCTGTGTCACACATACACAACCAAAACCAATCCTCAAATTCTAGGTACATTCATGAAGCTCTAGCAGCTAAAGAAGAATTAAATCGATTGCCAGGCTCCATAGTTCCTCCAAGCAAATGTTATGTACATATGTACATACATACATACGTAATAATAGAGGTGGGCTTTTGGAGTTCCAAACTAAACAAAAAAAAAAAAAATAGTAAGTTTTCTCCGTCAATGAAACACGTAGTCTTTTCGGTTTCGGTTTGGAGTAGGAGCTATAGAAGAATCCCACCATCACCATCAAACCCTATACACAATGAGTCATATACACCAAAGGAAAAGCAAGGGAATTGAAAAATCCTTGACTGATAACATTTCCACACACAAAAAAAAAATAGCTCCTCGCTTTTAGGAGAGATGCTTCTTTTTTGGGCGAATTCTTTGAAAATATTGCTACTGCTGCTGTGTGTGGGTCGTCGTTGTTGGTCGTCGGAAAGAAGAAGTATAATATTCAGTTTCTTTAGAGAAGTTTTGGCACAAGTTCAGGCATTCAGGATATGAAATTTATAGAATCACATTGATTCATTGAGGCAAAGGATATGAGAATGAATGTTGCAGGATTCTATATACATACATATTCCAAGATGTGCGGTTGCTAAGTGGAAAGAGAGTTTGAAAGTTAGAGCCCTTAAACTCCCGCCCTTTTGTCCTTCTATATAGAATTACATATAGTGGGAGTCGCCGATAAATACTATCATCATAAAAAAATCCATACTATAGCTAGGTACCTAGACTAAGCGAGAACGGCTTTATCCTTGTTTTTCAATGAAAATCTGTGTGGGTGATTAAACATTAATCCAAAATAAAATTAAAACAAAAACAAAAAGAACACCAAAGAATGTTATCACCTTTTGGTGTCGCTTTAATAAAAATCCCTGGATGTTCTGCACTGAAGAAAAATACTGTTTTCAACTCAAAGTGAAAAATTAAAATCAATTTAAAATCAAAAAGGACCTTTTATACACACATTTACATATGTATATAATGGTTAAGTACAAAAAATTAAAATCTACGATCAAATTTGATAAATTAAAATGGCATCTCATCAAGTATAAATGAGACTGAGGAATGAAACAAAAAAAAATATAAAAAAAACTCAGTAAAAGTAATCGAGTCAATGAAGCGGCAAAAGCGTTGAAACATTTTTATTATCAAGAAGAGACTTGAGAATTTGATTGTTTATGTTTTATTTTATTTTTAACTGTAGCATATATTTAGGAGTTTTATAAATCGATTTTTAAAGGTTAAACATGGAGGAAGCTCTTTTAGAGGGAATTTGGATATGGGCTATATTAGATGCTCGAGACTTTTATGAACTGTGACAACATTACAATTCAATATGTTTCTTTTATCAATTTTAAGTGTTATTTATTGTTATTCACTTACTTAAAAACTTAAAATTATCAATCTGTTTTTGTACATATTAAATTTTCAAAAACAAATGTAAATAATTATGTTATAACTCGTGCTGATAAATGTAAATAAAGAAATCATCAAGTTATTCAGATATAATATTATAATAATTTATTTATAATAAAGAAAAGGTTTAATACTAAATAGGTTGGACAATGCTCAGCAGACACAATAATTACAGAATGACCATCCTCCTTGACATTTTACCTCAGGGCTGTTAACCTTTCTTAAGCTGCAGGGATGTACCGCTCTTAGGGTGCTAACACCTCCCCTTTTTAGATGGTGGCGAGGGAGGTGAATACCTCTTAGGTGCTCTGCGCTTACGACTTGATCTTCTTTGAATGTGCGGCGTTACCATAGCTTCTGGCAAAATCGAAGGATTACAGTTGGATTCAATTACCTCTGGTTCAAGTCTTCTTCGTTGCGGACTCGTGCTAGCAGTGTTGTTAGACCTCGTATCATCTGAACTTCTTGGAGCTTCTGCAATGGTTGGAATTGGTTTCATGTTAAAGTCCTGTAAGAGGATTGAAATAGGTAGTTGTGTTGCTGATGTCGATGCTGGTTGTATAGATGAACTTCTTGGACGAATTTGGTTTGTATGTGCACGAACTAACCTGTCTCTAATGTTTACTAGAACATTGTAGTTGACTGATCCCACTCTCTCAAGTATTTCACCTGAAATCCAACTGCTTTTGTTGAAGCGGTATAACTTGACGAAAACTTTATCTCCAACTGCGAACGATCGATGCTTTGCCCCATGATGTCGATTGAAATTCTGGTTTTGTTTTTCATTTATGATTGGCTGCTGCTTTGACTTCGGTTGTAATAAAAGATCCAACGATGTTCTAATTTTTCTGTTGTATAATGTTTCGGCAGGTGAAGTACCATTTGGTGTGTTGCTATTCGGAGTTGTTCTGTACATGAAGAGAAATTGTTGAAGAGCTTCCTGCATGGTTACCTCTCCTTTGAGTTTCTGAAAGGATCGTTTGAGCGTGTCGACAAATCTCTCGGCTTGTCCATTTGATTGGGGGTGAAACAGTGCAGTTCGTAAGTGACTTATACCGGAAATTTCACAGAAGCTTTTAAATTGATTGCTGCAAAACTGTGTTCCGTTGTCAGATACTAGGACCTTCGGATAGCCGTGTCTGGAAAATATCTCTTTGAGTATGTTTATGGTGGCAGATGATGTAGTCGATGAAGTTTCTACTATTTCAGGCCATTTGGAATAAGCGTCTATTACTAGCAAGTAGTATGAATTCGAAATTGGACCTGCGTAATCAATATGTATGCGCTCCCAAGGCTCCGTTGCGAGTGGCCATGACTGAAGTGTTGTTTTTACTGGTGACTTAGATGCTGATTGACAACTTGAACATTGTTTCACAAAATTTTCGATGTCTTTGTCAATTTGCGGCCAGTAAATATACCCTCTCGCTATCGCCTTCATTTTCTGGATGCCGGGATGTCCTTTGTGTACTTGGCGAAGTATTTTGATGCGAAAAAACTCAGGAATAACTAGCCTATCTCCGAACATGATGCAACTGTTGACTAGTGACAATGCCTCACGTCTATTGAAATACTGAAGTTCGTTCGAAGATAGATCCTTTTTGTTTGGCCACGTTGATTTGATGTACTCACTTATTCGACTCAGCTCTGGGTTGTTCACTGTTGTACTGCGTACCATGTCGAATGTAAGTGGCAGTTGATTAATTTTATGATTGAGATCAGCGCAGGCTTCTTCTTCTACAGTTGAAGTTGCTATGACGTACTCTTCTGATGACGGCTTTGGATGTTCGCGAATCAACCGTGATAAGACGTCTGCGTTCCCGAAGTCACTAGTAGAATTATATTCACGTACCTGGAGTACTCTGCTGCCCCCAACTTCCTTAGCAGGAGGCGAACTTTGGCTTCTTCCGTTAGTGCCTTTGCATCTTCTCTGAATGTGGCAGAAAATCTCTCGAACCACTGAGAAAATGTGACGCCATTCTCTTCGTCATATTGGAAATCTTGGATATTTTTGGCAAGCACCTCCATCGTATATTCTGCCGATGCCCTTTCCGCCTTCAGCCCAAAAACATTTTCAGATAGGCGCTCCATGAGGGCAGATTGATTAGTCATCATCACTTGGAAAAATGAGATGAAGTCTTGAGGAATCTGCGGTGGCGGAGGCACGTGGTGGTTATGTTGAAGAGGATTTTGTGGTTGCGGCGGTGGTTGTGGTATCGGTTGCGGAGGAGGCTGCTGTTGATGAGGACGAAGAGGAGGAGGTTGCTGCAGAGGAGGTTGCTGTGGAGGAGGATGTTGCAAAAGAGGTTGTTGCAAAAGCGGCTGTTGCAGAGCAGGCTGTTGCGGATGACGATTTGCTTGATTGTTATCCGCCATGATGCGTGGTAGTGGTTGATTTTATTCCACTTTAATCAAGGTAATCCTCGTCGCCACTGTTATAACTCGTGCTGATAAATGTAAATAAAGAAATCATCAAGTTATTCAGATATAATATTATAATAATTTATTTATAATAAAGAAAAGGTTTAATACTAAATAGGTTGGACAATGCTCAGCAGACACAATAATTACAGAATGACCATCCTCCTTGACATTTTACCTCAGGGCTGTTAACCTTTCTTAAGCTGCAGGGATGTACCGCTCTTAGGGTGCTAACATATTATTTGATCAAAATCGAGGAATCAGTTGTTAAGTCGAGAACAGAAAAAGCGGATCATTGAGAGGAACCGTTAATAATAGCTGTTGTGTCAGTTGTAGCGGCAGCCACTGTAAATCATATACATACATCAGAATGCAGTAATGTCCGAAAGTGGAGCGATGCAGTAAATGATTATGAGTGTGGATATGATTAATAACTTTAAGATCTAGCTCTACTTAAAATACTGAGTAGTTTTCCTGTTTTGATATTAATGTCATTCATTTATTATTATTATTATTATTATTATTATTATTATTTGTTAAATGAAACTGATAAGTTCATTCTTTTTGTCACTGGATTTTGTTTATAAATAAATATCTTTTGTTTGAGAAAATTGTGATGAACTCCTTAAGAACACAAAAGGTAAATATGGGTAAAGATGCTTTTACTGTCCATATTTTTTCTCTACTAGCTGAACTATCGACAGCTGTCTTTCTACTAAAGAAAAAAATAGATTATACACACCACGTAATTCCATAAATCAAAAAATAAAATGCTCGACTGGGTCGCACGAACTTGCTCTTATGTGCGATCACACGTGTGGTTTTAAAGTATGCATTGTATTTATACTTAAGACTGGAAAATTGTTAAAAAATCAATATACATAATTAGAAATAAATTAATTAAACAACTTTTGAAACTGTTTTGACACCAACGCAATTTACACCATCTGATTTCTTACACAAATCTTAATTTATTAGAAAAAAAATTGAAAAATCGTTGGAGCGGTTTTTTAAAACATGAATTTTTTATTATAAATACGGAGTTCAAAAATTAATTTTGAAATATATTGAATAATTTGAATAATCCATCTACGTATGTTTAAAATATATATTTTTTTTTTCAAACCCAAAATTAATTTTTTTGAAATTGTGATATGCAATATTATTCAAATTTATTACAAGCTCTTGTGTAAAATTTAATTTCATTAAAATTGCTTGAACAGATAATGAGATAGTCGAAAATCAAAAAAAAAATGGTTCTATGAGATACCATTTTATATCGATAGATAATTTTTTTCCAATAATATAATAGATCGTACTGATATTAGCTCACATAAAAATTTTAATCAAAATCGTAGGAGCCGTTTTTTTTTTATAACATTTGTATGGGAGGTACCTTTATTTTTGGCTATAAGAATAATTTGTATTCAACAACTGCTGGATGCCAAGTTTAATAAAAATCGACCAAGTCGTTTTTAAATTATTAAGTTCTCAAAAAAAATGTTGAAACTTTTTTTTTTAAATCAAAAAAAAAAAAAATGAAAATTTTGTCTATAAAAAAATTGATCAAATTCAGTTGAACCATTTTTCAGGAAATCGAAAACCAAAAAAATTGTTCTATGGGAGGTACCATTTATACCCCTTTTTCGGATTTTTTTTAAATGGTAACCTTTTTGTACAAAATTACTGGATTAAAAAAAAAAAAAACGTTGTGGGCATGAGAAAAATAAGATTTCATATTTTGCATAAAAAAAACTATACGGCAAGTACCATTACTTTTGGGCTTAAAAAAAAATGAAAAAAGTCTCGGTTAATGCCAAAAAAACGCTAGGTACCAAGTTTAAAGAAAATCGAGAGAGACCCACTTTTTTCGACTTCGCTATCATCATAATGTCAACTTTGATCAAAATCTCGAGTTCGATTTTTTTTTACGAATCCATAACTAGCCACATATGTAGTACTTCATATATATCGTATGTAAACTTTGACGTATCAGCAAATTACATATTTTCATCCCTTGAACATTTTCAATTTAATATATTTTTTTAATATATATATATAAAAACATAAAAACCTGGCATGTTAATAGTTAGTAGCTATTTACAACGTTAAAACTGATTTTGTAATCGAAATCGATTATAGATTTGAAAAATATCAGCTGTCAATATGTGAATTTAATCGACACGTTTTTTTCTGTGAGTGTTCTATGGAATCCTACTTCTGAAACAGAGAGCTAAAGTAGGTATATGTAAACCTTCAGTCAGGCCATAGTTCGTTTGAAGGATTAGATAGATTCTAGGTAGTAGTTGTGTGTGACAATATGATATGTATTGGATACGATACGGGTAGAGGGTACATACATACAAACCTTTATACATCGTAACCAGAACCAGATTAATTAATTTGTCATTGTCGCCAAATACAGCAACAGCGAAAGCTATAAAAAGAGGACTTCTATACTTGTGGGTCTATTTTTGGATCATGGGGATGCTATAAATGTTTGGATAAAATTAGTCACAGACAATCACAGCACCAACTAGTCATGGTATTTTAATCTCATTTAAGGATGGAAAAGCATCATCACTTGTGGTGATGGGTTGATTTTGGGTTTCATTTTATGGGAATAAAAAATCGATATATGTAGATAGTGTGAGAGTAGGTACCAAACCAACATGCATACATATGGAAATATGTGAATCTGTATTTTTTCTTAAAGGACCTTTAGTATTTAGGATAGTAAGCTGCTTTTGGCTTTAAAAAAAATTGATTTAAAATTGTTTGATAAAATATCAAAAATAAATAATGTGACTTAAAATAACAACGGCATACTAACTCCTATAAGTGGAGTCAGTAATGTGCACAAATTTTTAAAACTCCAATTTTAAAATGCGGGTACATTTACAATTTTTAGAATTTTTATTTGCTTTAATTATTATAGCTATTGGTTTTGTTTGTAAAAAAAATATCTCAAGGTATTACTCAAACCTTACATTATTACAGTGATAGAGTTAAAAAAAAGTCACCACTTACCGTCTGTCTTGGTTTGTGCGCCTATTTGTCTGTAAGTCTTTGCCCCATAAAGCCAAGAACATCCCCCGCGGTGGTCATACTTTGGGCACCCACATTTTTTTTAAGTCACGTAAAGCCCGTTAATGCACATCCACTTTAAACGACGATAAACTATTATAACTGTTATAAATTTCCATTTCTCTAGACTTGTGCAATCAAAATATATACAAAAAAAAAAAACGAAAAAAAAATACGCATACGTCACAGTGTACCAGTATTATCAAATTGAACAACATACATTTAGAAATGTGAACTGTTTCGGTATAATTCTGCATTTGATTAAAAATGTAACTATAAGCAAATTATTTGTTTATCTAGACTAGATCGTGTCATCAATGAAAAAAACTGAAAAATACATAAAATTTTTCCTGCCCGAAATTATCTAATTCCGAATTCAATTTTCAAAGATTTCGAGCGTAAACTTGATCGCCTAGGAAATCACGTTCTAGTCATATTAAGCAAGCATATACTTAACCTAAAAAACGGATGACTCCGTATACAGAGGTATCGAGGTACCCGTTCCGATTGATAACATCGGTGAGATCTCTCGATATATGTAATGCACTTCACCGTTGTATACGAACCAATGCATTATGAAAAGAGTTGCTGCGCGTTTGTTCCTATGCTATCCGACAAACAATAGTTACGCAAAAGTAAAACCTTTTCAAAAACATTGTGACTGTACATCTGTGCGTCCATGAGTTTATTGTTATTTGAGGTCGAGCCTAAACGGGTGAACAGATTTTATTTGAATTTCTAGAGAGGAAATTTGAATTTTTGAATAAGCTCATCTTAAATGGGTACCTGCTAAACAATGATTTCGATAATTTAAGAATTTCTTGAAAACGACTTCAAAATTGTTTATTAAAATTTGTACAAAAATTTGCATAATGGCAATAGGGGTTTGAAGGGGAACGGGTCGGTTTTTTTAAATTCCAAAATTCTATATGACTAAAATTTTGTAAATGAATTGAAATTTCTGTATGAATAAAATTCAGTTTTTCATTATTCTGTAAATCTATTATTCTGTATTCTAAATTTTTTTAAATTTGTATTTCAAAATTCTATAAATCCTGCTTTAAAAATAAAAAATTCTGTAAAGTTTTAAGCAAGTTATTTTTTTTTTTAAGATAATTTTTTATTCAATTTTCACTTAATAGCTACATAATAACAATGTTAAATAATTTATCGACACAAAATTTATTTTATTCCTCTACCTATTGGATTTTAACAGTTTAATACCCGTCATGATTTGTTTTCACTTCTTTTTACGCTAAACTAGAACTAACTCATAACTGTGTTATCAAGGTTTGTAATTTCAATACAATAACCGTAAATTAAAGAAGTCAATTCTTCGGTAATGTTCAGTTAGAATGAAGAACTATACTTGACAATTTTGTAAATGATAAAAGAAAAATTGTTTTCATAATGAAAAGAATGTGCATTTTTTTTCACTATCAAAACAATTTTTCTGTTAGGTACAGAATTTTAAAATACAGAATTTTGGAAAACAGAATTTTGGAAAATAGAATTTTGGAAACCGAATTTTAGCATTTACAGAATAATTAACCCCAACCGGTTTGAAGTTATGTATTTGTGAAAAATTTCTGTTATACAGTCAACTACCTCTAAGTCGAATTTTCAGTGATATGAAAATAAGTTAGGGTTGGAGGGATTTTTGGAAAAATTAATTTTTCGGAGAAATTATTTGAATTTAATTTAAAAATGTTGTTAAAAAATTAAATAAACTAAGAGAATCTTTTTGTTTTTATAACTCATTGTTATCTTATCAAAATATTGTTTAAAAAAACAAAATTGGTAATTTTCGATTGAGTCATTATCTTAGCCGCAGCGTTGGTCCGTTTAAAAGGGGATTATATTTTTAAAATGGCAGTGATGAACCTCATCCGGTAAATCGTCTGTCATTTTAATGGCATATTGCAATTGCTTTTTCAATTTTTCCGGGGTTTTAATGTTAGTTATTTGGATTTATTCTTCTTCAGTTCCACTCTCGTCATTGTTAAATGTTAATATTAGCAGAATGTACTATTGCTTCCAAAATTGATTCACGATCAGTTCTGATCGGATAAAATGGGTAGGAGCATTTACTGCCTATATGTTCTTATACAACAAAAAAAACGTTTGTGTTTTATTATTATTACATATTATAAGAAGCTTTATTTACCAAAAAAAAAACTTACACAGTTTTAAAATACATCAATACATTAATACATAAGTTAAAAATTCTTGTTTTAAAATCAAATTTTTGTGTTTCTTTTGTGTAAGTACATATTTCGTTATAATTTATTTAGTTCATATTAGGTATATCTGGCCTAAGCGTCCCCCATTGCTGCCCATAGATCTCTGTTTTTTGCGTCGTTATACCAGTTGTCGTTGAAATATCTAAGATCGTTCATCCATCTCTTATTTGGTCTTCCTCTCTGAACAATGTTCTCTGAACACCCTAACACACAACGAATTTAAAACCGAACGAGCCGAAGAAGGCAGAAAAAACACGTCCTTCTTCTTTGAAGACTAAAATTGAACTCTTTATTTTAACTTAATTATTTACAAATCTTATACCTAGCTTACAAATACATTTACAATTTCTATTAACAATAGGGTTGTAAAGAGGATAACGACGATGTCTGACGCATCCCTTGTTCATATCCTAATGCTAACAGATGTGAGTCATAAAACACAATCTGCGAGATCATTTATTGTTATATGACAAGGTTCAACGCAACACAGCGTCGCCATCCACTTTGATCTTAAACTATATTTACACATGCATTCCTACTGTCCAAAAATATATTCTAAATACATATATAAAAATAACTTAACACTCTCGGTCTTGATTGGTTTGGTGGGGTCCATTTGGTTATTACTTTCGTCCATCTGTTGTTTGGCATTCTTGAAATGTGACCTGTCCAGCTCCATTTTATTTGTTTTATTCGTTGAATTGCGCCTGTTATGTTAGTTCTTCTTCTGATTTCTTCGTTTCTTATTCTTTGAACTGTCCTTATATTGAGTAATCATCTTTCCAACATTTTCTAAGTTTGTCGAGTGAATTTGATGTGAGTCCCATTGAATGTAATCCGTATGTCATGACAGGAAGTATTGTGGAATCCAGGACCCAAGTTCTGTAACTCAGGCGATAACTTTTCGCATCGTTAAAAAATGAAACGATCCATTCCGCATTTATCGCCTCTGGAAAAAAATGTGTTTCTGTAAGTCGATGCGATAAGTTCAACTTCCACACTATTTTGACTGGAATTTCCCGCTTCGCAGGGAGTTAAAAAAAATACTTTTTTTTAATTTGTTTTCCAGCGAATGTGTTGAAAAAAAGAGTAAATTATTAAAAATTAAAAAAAAAAAAATGTTGCAGGTGACAGGAATCGAACTGAGACTCCTCAGTCTAAAGCGGAGATTTTTTTTTAATTTTTAATTCATTTTTATTTTTCATTTTACTCAGAAGTCATAACTAACTTAAAGCTAGACAAAAATTCACAAAAACTAGCCTACTTATCAATAACTTACATCTTTCCACTGCACCACGAACTCTATTTACTAAATATTGTTCAAAGCAGTGACCCATGTGTCCAATTGAAATTTCATTTCTTTATTTTTTTTATAATTTTTGTTTGTCCTAAACCTTCTACCCTTGTTCCTCTTTAATTAAAAAAATTCACTGAATAATCAGTTTTGTTTACCTTTTTGTTTTCAGCCATAGATAAATTTGTTTTTTTTTTGTTTTCTTTTTTGTACTTCCCTTTAACACGTTCAAAATTTGAATGATACTATTATCACTTGCTTCCGGGTGCGTGATAATATTTGGCATTTAAAATGAAAAAGTTAACGATTTTCAAAGATATAGAAACGCATTTTATCGAATTTTTCCAGGATTTCTATACCGAGTGTTCCAGTCGGTAAAGTTATCGACTGCCAAAGTTATAGAAACCCGATAATGCGATAAAGTGTGTTTCGTTTACTTTTCCATCGTTTCTCGACAATTTTTATCGACGCGATAGTTACAGAACATGGGTCCAGGATGTATTTTTGTGTGTCTTTTCCAACCTTTGAGTCCAAAAACTGTTTTACATTCCACAATTGCAACCAACTATTCGTTATACGTCGGTCGATTTCCTTTTCTTCTTGTTTTTTAAATGATTTTATTTGTCCGAGGTAAACATAGTCATCAACATAGTCAATTTTTTCGTTTTCAAGCGAGATGTCCTTCCTTATGTGGTTCGCCATGACTTTGGTTTTGTTTAGGTTTAATCTTAGTCCATGTATTTTACATTCTGTGGAAAGTTCGTTTAACATTTTGTTCTATGTCTTCTGGTGTTTCGGAAAGCAAAACAATGTCATCTGCAAATCTCAGATTGCTCAGTCTCTCTCCCCATATGTTTATTCCAAATCTATTGGTCCAGTTAAACTTGCGAAAAATGTCCTCGAGTACTGATGAAAAGAGAGGCGGATAAACGTGGTCTCCTTGTCGAATCCCCCTTTGTATGATAAATTTTCGTCCGATTTTGTCCGTTTTTACTTTTGCAATATTGTTCATCAAAGTTTGGATGAATTCGGATTAATGTTTTGATTTCTCAGTGCTATCCATATACTTTTGTGCTCTACAGTGTCAAAGGCCTAGCTGAAGTCAATAAATAAGAGGTATAGTGGTTTGTTGTTTTCTATATACTTTTCTATGAGTTGATTCATGGTCTGGAGGGGGTCTGTAGTTGAAAAACCCTCTCGAAATCCCGCTTGCTCTCTCGGCTGTTTGTCATTTAGTGTGTCTTTAACTTCTTTATATAATGCTTTAGAAAAAAGTTTATAAATTGTCGATATTAAGTTTTAGTTGTTTATATCTTTTCTGTCTCCTTTTTTGTGTAGCAATATAATGACAATGTGCTTCCATTGTCTTGGTATTTGTTGAGTTTTTATGATAGCATTTAAAAGCTTTGTTAGTATTGGGGTAAGTGACTCTTTTTTTTCCGAATTTAAGAATTTCTGCATCTATGTCGTCAGTTCCTGCACTTTTTTCGTTTCCCAAGCTGCCGTTTGTATTTATTAATATTTAAACAGATTTTTTCTTATAAAATTGAACAAACCAGTTGGTAGTTAGATAAGGAAAGATATATGTAAATGTAATGAACGCGAATTTATGTTTCATATATTTTGCTCCAAAACGAATACCTTGAATGCTATCGGCATTCCAATCGACTTAAACTTTTATTTCGGATACCTCAATAGAACTGAGTGCATTGTTAAATATTCCAAAATATATACAGATATGTAGTAATAACTTATGATTATTTTGATGCAGAACAAAGGTATCTTTATTTTTATGTAGGTACATACATATATAAAAAAATATTGTTTCGTTCCAAAAGTAGGTAAACATATTTTACATCCTTTATATTTATGACCCACCCTACCTAACCTATATAGCTTTTGGCGGTAAATAATTTGGCATTGGTTTTCTATGAACGAACAAATAAACATTACTTCTAAAGATACAATAAATTATATGCGTGGGTTTCATCACTTAGAAAAAAATCACCTTGTATTAAAAAAAAGCCAACAATCAAATTATGATACATTTACTAATTTTCAGACCCAAATTGTCAAGATTTCAAGATTTATGAAACTTTTTATGGGTTTATTCTGTCATATCTCGAATAGAAAAAAAAAATAAATTCTCTGCTAGGTTAACTCCCTCGCTCACATCTTATACAAAAGCTAAAAGACGCCTGTAGCATTCTAATGAGCTTTCAGCTTATCATCCGATCCAAAAAGTCTCCTCATTCTATTTCCTCATTGTTTTGTATATAGGCACTTTGTTTTTTGGGGTTGGTTTACTCGTATAGTTGTTGCTTTCTATTTAAGCCACAATTCCATAAAATTGACACAAGCCACAGCGTCTCATTGGGTTCGTGTTATTGTTTCCCTTCGTGATATTATTAATTTAATGGAAATTTATTTAAGGCGAATATTATTTTAACCTAAAAAGAGACAAAAAAAATCCATTCTAAAAAATACTGTATCCGACCCACACCATCACACACATCATACACTATACACACACACACACACACACACATATTAACATGCAATCAAATGACACATTTAACGGTATCCAAGTCATTGGGAGAAAATAACCCCGAATGAGAAGGAGAAAGTGGAATCATAGAAACTATGGCGCCTTATATTCAAATTGTCGTCATCGACGACTAATACAATGACAATAGAGAAGATTATAGTAGGTAGTGGGTGTTTGTCCTTTTTGTATAGTCCAAAGAATTATGATGAAGTATAGAGGGCGTGCAGAGGATACTTGGTATAATATTCTCTTTGCATGTGTCATATATTAAATAAAAATTATAAACATAGGTAGGAGGTACCTACTTAAACACTGTTGAATAAAAAGTATTCTTGTCAGCAGAAATAAGCAGCAAAAGCCATTTTTGAATTGAAAAATATGTGGACAATTATTTTCAGTTCAATTTAAAAAACAAAACAAAAACAATATAAATTTTAATTATTTATATCAAAGGATAACAAAAAAAAATTACATTGACGTATGATATGCGTCGTCGGGAAAAAAATAAAAGCTCTTTTTTTTTATAAATGAGCGCGTTTTTTCTTCCATTTTCTTTATTTGTTGGCTGAATTTTCATTCATAAAAATTGAATGACATGTGCGCTTTTCCATTTTCAAAAGAGAATAAGAATTTCAAGGAGGTATGCTAATTCCGCTACAACTATACGGGGTTTATATTTATAATGATATGTATCTTCGTTAAATAAATGCGTTTGAAATAGCAAAAGTTTCTTAACAATGTGGCGATGATGGTTATAAGTTTATAATTTTATTTTCTATTTTAAGGATAGAAAAGTTTCGAATAATATTGTCTCATATAAATGACAATCCTGTTGTTGGAGTATAATTAAAAGGATAAATTACACATCATAAATGTGTGAGGAGGTAGTAACCTAAAAGACACACTAAACAAATTTTAGTTTTGAATTATTTTCAGCTTACTATGCCAGAATTGGTTTAACTAAAGGGTAAATATTTTCAATTTTGACCTAAAATTTTGTATCGAATCCTAATTTTTAGTATAGGCCATTTTTTATTTAATCCTCAATAAAATATTTCTTAAAGAAAAATACATTGAAACAAAAAGACAAATCAAGATTGGTTTAAATACGAGTGAAAATTCTTTAAGCGAATACGCAAAGGTGCCATAAACTAAGAAATAAAAAAACTCGCTGAAGTGATAGGTATACGAAAACGAAGAGACAAGCGCTTGGTGCCCGGGTCATAACTCTATACAGACCAAAACTGCAAAGTGGACTTTTGACCCACTATATCTACGGTGGGTTAAAAGTTCATAAATCTATTGTGGAGTATAATTAAAAGGATAAGTTACACGTCATAAATGTGTGAGAAGGTGGGACTTCTGGCGCATCGATTTTGGATTTCCGATCCACTTAACTGATGTAAAAAAAAGGCGCAGGGTCATAAGTCCACAGGTCAAAAGTCCATAATTGATTTTTGAACAACTTATGTGGGTCTACTAATCTATAACTGTGGATTTTTAACCCAACTTAGTGGGCCAGAAGTCCACAGAAAATTCTTGTGAGTTCCGGTGCTGGCCCATAGATTGTGGATTTCTGACCCACTTTATTGATTTCAAAAATATTCGGTTCCTTATTATTATTTGAAAAAACATTTTACCTGTTTGCGTTTAAACTGGAAAACTGGATAAACGTTCCGATCGAATCGACTAACAAATGAATAAATGAATTTATTGATTTACAGATTCCAGGTTTGGGGAAATAATTTTATAAAATACTATTTTTTCAAAATTCAGAAATTTTTGTCATTTGAAAAATAAAAAAAATAGCCGTAAAGTGATAGTTGTTAAGTTTTCTGAAATTATCCAATTTTCTACGCAATTTTCTTAATATTTCTTTCCGTAAGAACAGAGAATTAGAAAACTTAAAAAAAGGATAAATGAAATCGGTAAAGTCGTTTTGAAGTTATGGCGTGAACAAGGGAAATAGGGATTCTATTTATGTATGCATACAGATAAATTTTGTTGTACTTTGGACTTTTATTTTTCTTACGATATAATCGTAACATAACATTATTTATAATCGGCCCTAGCGAGGTATCCGTCGGAGCGGAAAATTCTCCGATTTTATACGAATCGGAGAATATTTGCTTCGAGGTATACTTTCGGTCTTTCGGACAGCTATTCGGAACATTTTTCCGACATTATGCAACGCACACCGGCGTTTTGCGTTACAGTGCGATCAATTGCTTTTTTGAGTGATATTTTGACAGCTCATAAATTTATTTTTCCGATATCCTCCGACACAAATAGTTCGCGGAACTTTTTAAAGATTTGTGTAAAGTTTTGAAAAATGTAAGAAATTAAAAAAAAACATGTTAATAAAGTAATTTTGGAACTATTGCTTGAATTTTTTTATTTTTTAGGCCCCGGGAGCAAACGAAAAAACAACAACCAGGCAAATCGAGCTTCTGGTTAATTTAATGCAAGAGAAACCCGACGCGTCGTCGCATTGTTAAGTATTCTTTTCCGATGAAGGATACCTCGAATGTAATTTGAACCTCCGAAAGAGTGTGCGTTGCAAAAAAATTTCCGCTCCGACGGATACCTCGCTAGGGCAGAATAACATTACCACAAATTTGCAATATCGAACCGCATTATTGCCTTGAACCTCAACAGCAACTTCGTTCGATCCAGTGGTGCATATATACATATATATATATATATATTTTTTTTTTTTTCATTTAAGAGTTTCACTTCAAAAAAAAACTGTTTTCCCGTCTTTTATAACGAAAATTCTACATACAATTCAAACTTGCTGCTTAAACATAGGGTCTATTAAAAACAGATCCAGGACTCTTCACCAAAGTTACTAAACAGCTATGTCAATTACCTAAGTTCTTAAATAAATATTTGAATTACTCAAACAACTTGTTACAAGTGGATTTTCAAAAAAAAATTGTGCATTTCTTAGCTTGAAGCTTCTTAAAGTTATATATATACAAATTCGGAATTTTGATTTACCTTCCAAGGACCCATTTAATGTTCAATGAAAGAAAACTTATAATGTGAGGGTGAACCTTTTTGAAGAATGAAGTGAACTTGAAAAGTTCATCGATGACTTTTGTGAGGCGAGTATCCACCTATACCTGTTCCTACACCTAATTTGACTTTTAGCAATTTTGATTGTTCAGTCGCAGTGATTTGTTAAACTTATCGGGGTAAAGCCTTGTTATATAGCTGTTATATAGCATTCAAGTGATCCATGATAAGGAGAGTTTTACAAACAGTTCAAAATATAAAAGTACATACATACCTAAATATATTATGCGAAGCTGCTGACATTTGTTGGGCAAACTTTTGTTACAAGTTTGTTTTTATTATTGTAACCGATAATTAATTGAAGCATGAGATCTGTGGGAGCATGGAATAACAAAAATACTGAAGTTCTTTCTAATATATGAGAAAGAATGGCGAGATTCATTGGGGTTTTTTTATTAATTGTTTGTGTGTAAAAACCAATGACTAATGAGTATTTTTTTCAACATTGGTTGATTCAAATGTTGATAACTTTAAGATTAATGTCATTGACTTCTAAATCAATTAAAATTATAATGACTTTTTGAGTTTTAAGATAATTTTCTTTTTGAGTTCCACCAATCAATTTAAAGGTTAAATAAATGTTTCAATAAAGTACCACGTCAAGATAATTTTAATGATAATGATAATCAAATCATCATACTTATATTTATATTATTTCTATAGAGTCTGGATCCATTTTCCGACTCTCATACTACACCGATTTCAAAATGAGTTGTTAAGCGAAGCGGAATTACCTGCTGATTTGAAGAATTCTAACTTTTAAAAGTGTTAATAATTCTATCACTTATATTTATTTTTTAAATATTATTCCAACAAAAATTAACTCTTAAATGATCACTTCCACTTTTCAATTGTTAATATTGTGGCATGTGACATTGGGTCGGTGTGAAAATGTAGGTATGTAAGTAAAGAACATTTATTTTGACAACGAAAGTTAAAACAAAGAAATGCAATTTATGGTACGTACAAGCATTAAAGCAATTAAGATTAATTAACGCTACCGATGGATTGAACTAGTTTGAATATTTTTTATCAACAATAGTCTTGTAAATATTTTTATTCAAAAAAAATTGATGCACATACGATATTCTTTTTAAAAGAGATTTGATGGGTCTTCACATTCAAAATAACAGTCACCATTTAAAATATTCTTTTTTTATATATTTTTTATTTTTCTTCGACTGTCCAAAAATCCAGTACGTGGGTGGCATCAATAAAGCATGTGCTCAAACAATGAGGTACAATGAAAGCAAAATAAGTTAATTTGGCTTTTTTTAACCATATAGATAAAAAAGCAAATGTTGTCAACGCTTTCATCCTACATACATATGTAGGTATATGGGTTCTGTTGATATTGACGGGATAAATGGTGTCTAGGGACGAGCACCAGATATAGGCAATAGGCATGGATGCTCGCTCGTGGGCTTTGTCTAGCACGGTCGGTTGGCATGTTTGGTGAGTTCTTTTGCCTGCCTAGCTGGACTGCATTATCATGTCTGGTCTAAAAATTAAATCTAATTTGGAAAAATCAAGGACATTATGGTAAAATAAGGATAAATATTCAAAAAGACTGAAAAATAAGGTAACTTACATTAAATTGAAAATCAATTTAAAAAGATTTGCAAGAAAACAAAGAACTTTTAATTTTTAAGTTGCTCTTGAAATGTTTAAATTCAATGTCATTGGAAGATGGAATGCTTAAATACACATACAACAAAATTTATAAAAAAAAAAAAACAAAACAATCACACACCTGAATCTCACTGTTTAAACTGAGCAATTGTTAAAAATCAATATATTTCAAATAAATTGAAATACATAATTGATTTAGAAATTTCAGAAATTGTTTAGAATGTTAAAACAATAACCCTGTATACAGCAACTAATTTCTTTAAAAAATCTAAATTTATAAACAAAATATGCAAAAATAAACAATATTACAGTGGACGCACAGTCGCACACACCGACGAAATGTATGACTAAACCCAGTTTTGTCGGACTTCTCTATTATTTTAGTACTACTTTTGATTATAACCTTGAAATTTTATTTTTACAGAAAACTAATAATCTCCCTATAGAGCGGCTCTGTGAAATTATGCCCCAGGAAATAAGACCCTAAAAGTAAAAATGAAATTAGGCCCCATAATTGGAGCCTCATTCATAATAAAATTATGTCCCATGCATTAAGTCCCCAACGAAATGAAAAAAAAGCCCCAAAAATAAATGAAATAAGACAACAATTTGTTTTTTTTTTTTTTTCATACTAAAGTTTATTTTTGAAAATTAAATAAGACTTCACATTGCCGTCATAAAAATATTAGCTTTATAACTTTTGCAATTTTGGAAAATTATTCCGCTTGAATTTTGATGTTGCGTTCGGCACAAATTTTTTAATGCCTACGAGGCTATCTATTCCATTTTTTCTTCGGAACCTTATCTCCTGGGGCCTGATTTCGCGGAGCCCTATATAGCAAAGTTGAAAAAACTCTATGTACCAATTTTAAAGAAAATTCATCGAACAGAATTTCGATTTCTACTTTTTTTTCGTCTTCCCTATCTGTAAAGTTGTGCCCTTTTGTGGCTTGGCTAATGGTTTGTAGCTTTTTAATTTGAAGGGTATGTTCGTACAAATTTTTTTTGGGTGCGTTTAGAGAGCAGTACAGCAATAATGAAAATTAATGGTTTGGACTTTGAAGATTTTGTATGGAAAACGAAAAAAGCAGTACTTTTGCCGTCTTTGCAGTACGAAGTTTCAAATTGCAGTACAAATACTGCAATTGCAGTATTTCGACAGCCCTGGTGGTATGGCGCAACCGGTAAAAGACACAAGAAACAACACATCATCCGAGACAAATATGGCTCTACGGATATTAAATAACGGGTGATTTTTTAGCTGGTTTGGTTTTGGCAACACTGGTTTTGACAGCTGACGTGTGTTTAGTACCTTGTGTCACTGTCAAACAGCTTCAGTTTGGTTTGCAATTTAACCATGGATCGTCTTACAAATGAACATTTTATGGTCGGATCATTTTTGGTTGAATGGGTACGTAAATAAGCAAAATTGCCGCATTTGGAGTGAAGATCAGCCAGAAGCATTGCAACAGCTACCAATGCATCCCGAAAAAGCCACTGTTTGGTGCGGTTTATGGGCCGGCGGCATTATTGGGCCATATTTCTTCAAAGATGATGCGAATCGCAGCGTTACTGTCAATGGTGAACGCTACCGAGCGATGATAACAAACTTTTTTTTGCCCGAAATGGAAGTTCTTGACTTGCATGATATGTGGTTTCAACAAGACGGTGCCACATGCCACACAGCACGCGAAACAATGGCGCAATTGCGAGGCGAGTTTGGTGAACAGTTAATTTCACGTTTCGGGCCGGTCAATTGGCCGCCTAGATCGTGCGATTTGACACCATTAGATTATTTTTTGTGGGGGTATGTCAAGGCTAATGTCTATAGGGACAAGCCCGCTTCGATTGACGCACTGGAAGCCAACATCCATGCATTCATTCGTGAGATACCGGCCGATATGTGTGAAAGAGTATGCCAAAATTGGACTCAGCGGATGGGCTACCTGAGACGCAGCCGCGGTCAACATTTGCATGAAATTATCTTTAAACATTAAATTGCAAGGTTCAAACTATCGATTCAAATAAATATTTCATTCATTGTTTCGAATTTTTTGTGTTTTTTTTTTTTTAAAGTTCTAAACCTCTTAAAAAATCACCCATTACATTAAAGCGACACAATACTCCACAACACACCACACGAGATAAGTGTGGATCCGGCTTTATGCTTATATCACAAGTAAGAATGCCATCTTTTAAATTCTTTAAGAGTTCTCTTTTTATTTACGTGCAGATGAACCTATATGGATAAAAGATGGAGATTGTTGAAGTTCGTATTCTTCTTCTTCTTCGATTCAGCATCCTTTTTATATAAAATTTTAAAAATAGAACTTTATTTTTAAGAAATGTCATAAGCCAACACCAGTACCGGAATAAGACATCTTAATATTCAAAAAAAAACTTAAAGGGCGACAAAATAAAATTTTTTAGGATGACTGGATCGTCTGTTATTTGTGGTGTTATATTGTTGAAGTGTGTTAGAATTTAAAATACACACCCCTGTACAAAATTAGTGAAATTAAAAATGAGTATTTATCAAAATTATTTTAATTTTCTAGCTGATCTTTATAATAATTGATCAAAATCGAGAAGGAGAAAGTTGAAAATTAATCTACACGTGGCCATGGTTTAAAATAAGAGGACAGTGCCAATGACATTATCTTTTTGGATTTAGCTGCTCTGAACATTATAATGCCTTTAAGACCATCTTGGTCTGCTTATTGTTAAATCCGGAAATGTGCACTAGCCAACAATAAGAACAATATAGCAACTCGTTCACGTTTTGTTGGTCCTTATTCTATTTTCAGCAACATTTCTTTGGTTGCAGTCTAAGTGCACCACACTAACTCATGTTTTGCATGTTAAAAGGATGTCACTCTTTCTCGTCATGTTATTATGGTTACTGATGCTCTTCAACAGCAAATTTTAGTTTTTTTTAGTAGGTGCTCTACAAAACACACAATAATTTGATTTTGTGTCCTTCTCCTCCTTAAAAGCAAAATTAAATAGGTATCCAAGTAATTAGTATGCGCATTCATTTAACGGTATATACCTAGCGTGCAAGTTTAATTGAAATTCCCCAACTGAATTTGCGTTTCCGAAATATATGAAGGACATTATCACATGAAATGAAATGAGAAAGGAAATTCTTGATTATGAAACGAACACATGTGTGTGGGTGCGGATGTATTTCATAATAGATAGTGCGAGTTTGTTTATTATAAATCCAATGACAGCACGCCTCAAAATATGTTAATCCTGATATCTGGCTGTCATGTGAAAATGTTCAAGTGAAAATTATCTGTATGAGAGAAATTATATACCTACCTTAATAAAAATTAATCCTAAAAATAAAAAATCCAGTTTGATATATTAATGCAAGATATTTGACAGTCTATCGGTACGTACACGTTCCAAAACACTACAGACGATGTTGCGTAATCGATTTGTTACTTATTAGTTCTGGGAATTCATTGTAATTAATTCCTGGCCCGTGTCAAACTTGCAATTAATCTCATTTCCTACGTATGTATGTGTCGTGAGCCAAACACATTGTTGGTTTATAAATCGAAAATAAGGAGACAAAAAAGAGAGATAGATACTTTTGGCCTTCTGGGAGGTTATAAAAATGCAGACTGGAATTCGATACGCAATTGCTAAACGATAAAACCTACATTTGGGATGAAGCTGATCATGAAATGGTTTCGGTAGTGTGATGTGTAGTCAATAAGCTTCTCAAGGCTTAGTCTAATTTTAAATCCTTTATTAGTGATGGAAAACTTTTTATTAATTAAAATGAACAGGCTTAGCAATAGCCACTACAAAAGAAATTTAATGATCTAGTTGGTCCTCGGGCAATTCCTATACCTAAGACCAGCCAAACTTAGAGCACACTTCAATTGTTGTTGTTTTATTAAAAACCTTTAAATGTAAACATGTAACTACACACATAGAATCAGTGTCAATTAGCCCCTGACGTAATACGTTGAAATTTGATGCCACAGACAGAGGTCTGAAGATCGAAACTCATCCTCTTCAATCTAACTACAGCGTCTTGTCTCTCATCTTAGCCCTTTGGGTTTGGGAAAAAATGTTAGGTCCCTTTTTAAGTATTTTAATGCTACCTGTTTTGGGACGTTAGCAACTCAAGTTCTATAAAATTATGTTTTTTAATTAAAAACTCAAACAAATTATAAAAATAAAAAAAATACAAAACTTAATTTTAATGGGTCGTAACGGGTCATTAATTTTTCGGTTTCGAAAGTAAAGCTAAATAAAACACACGCAGTGATACACTTTTGATGAAAATTTTATTTCATTATAAAGTTTGGACGATGCCATTAAGTGTGAAAAGTCAATATCATTTAAATGGCCGCCTCGGGAAGATTCGCAACATGCGCTCCTTTTGAAGTAATTTTCAACAACTTTTTTTGCACATTTAGGGCAGTATCTCGGCCATAACTTGAGTTGGTTTTTAATGCGTCTGAAGTTCAGGGATTTTTCGCGTAAGCACGGTCTTTTGCGTAGCCCCACAGAAAAGAATCTAACGGTGTCAAATCACGTGACGGTTTAGGTGTCACGTTTTGGCGACGTCAATTGGGCACCAACAATTGACGTCGCCAAAACGTGAAATTACGCTACCAGGAAACTTCTCACGCAATAAAGCCATAATTGGTCGTGTTGTGTGGCTTCTTGTCCCGTTTTGTTGGAACCACATATTGTCCAAGTTATGATCTGCAAACGCAGGGAAATCGATAAATTCTGATCATCAGAAACACGTGCACTTGCAGCAGCAATATTTTCGACTGGGCGTGCATTAAGATGATGCACAGGCCTAACGACATCAGTAACGCTTCCACTCTCTTCAAATTTCTTCACAATTTTACCGATTGCTTGCGTGTTCGGTCGATTATGACGACCATAATCATCGCGTAATGCGCACAAAGTGGCTACCTTTGAATCACCACTTTTTCAGCAAGTTTTAATAATTTTAACGCGTTGTTCAATTGTTAAGAGATCCATTATCGTAAATGGCAAACATTCAACTAATGTTATGATACTTCAAATGACAGCTGAATTTGATTTTGAAAACTTTAGACATTATTAGATACTGTCTAACTAGTTAAAAATCTAATAAATACGGCTGAATAAGTTTAAGTTTAATTGAATGTATTTTGTAATATTATTTTATTTTTACAGGAAAACTAAATATGTTTGTAAATTTAAAGTTTGTATGTCAATATTCAAAGCAAAAACATATAAACAATGAAAACAAAACAAAACAAATTTAGGGTAGGGTTACTTGTGGTATGATTGGTTCTTATGAGTGCAGTTTCAGACATCGAAACAAATCCTGGAGGAAAACACATCAATATACCCACCACCTTTTAATCGATTTCAAAGGCGATTATGACAGTGTTAATATATAGAGAGGGGTTTCCTTGCCAAACTGATGCGTCTTATCAGGTTGTTGTTGAGAAAATTGAACGCATAACCAGAGGACATGGTGAAGCGCTTCAATATTGTGCTTAAGAACAGCCAGACCAAGACATCCAGTCGCACTATCTTTTCAAAATCCTTATATAAAATTATTTAATTTTGCTGACGATTTGATTGAAAGATTCAAGAGAGGAGTTATTAAGTATAGCTTTTGCTTGGTTAAAGGCAATTACCACTCCATCAGGTAAAATTTTTTTAGAGATACCTCAAGCTTCATCAATTCTGGACGTCACCCTTGTGATTTTATGAAATAACCAAACTTAATAAAAAATGGGGGCGTTTTAAGAAGAAAACTCTAATATATAAAGTAGGCGTGGCAGTGAGTGGAAATATATTATTTTTAATGCTATTGACCTTGACCGACACATGTAAATATGCATTCCAAATTTCAGATTGTAGGTTTCTAAAAATTTAGCAACGTTTTAACATTCGTGTAAAAGTTCACAACAAAACTTAATCTAACCCCACTTATAAGAAAGTTTCACCTCAAAAAAGTTCATGCATCAATATTTTTTATATATTTATAGAGAATATTTTTAACAGTCGGAACACGTAATACAAATCAGATCCTTAAATTATTTTTGTCATCCAATTTACGAAGGACTAAACATAGCTGGCAGCAGCAACAACTGGCAATCAACAAATACCTAAGGATTTTCCAACAGATATGTATGTATGTATGTAGAATGTATGTACCTAGCTGAATAGTGTCAAACGCACAAAACGATATAAATGTAATATGATTTAACTCTTGATATACACATACCTATACCTACTCACGAACGAACATTTTACACACGAAGGCGAAACAGGATAGGTTAGCGTTAGCTTCATATAATATAAAGGCTTTCCGGGTGCTTTTATTTCAAGGTAACTTCCACCGCAATGTAGAAACGGAAGTACTAGGGTTATGACGTAAATTGAATAGGGTCCTGATTTTGGTGCTGTATAACTGTGAATTCCCTAATTTCACAGATATGAAAAGATACATTTTTTTAAAGTAGGTACAGGTATAATAATGTACCTTTATAACTTGATTTTTGTATGTAGTGTCGAATGTGGTGCGATGTGTATACACCTTTTTCTTTTGTATTGTCATTGTTTATTTTTTTTTTAATTCAGTGATTTGAACTGGCTGGGAGGGTTGATTTGATGATAGACATCGAATTGGTTGCAATTTTCTAAAAATGAAGAGGTTCAAATAAAATTATAGATAAATCTTAATATATGGGAAAAAATGTTGAAAATTGTTGGAGTCGTTTATTAAAAAAATTAAATTTTTAGCAAATTTTCAAAAAAATTATTTTCATTATTTTTTTCAAATTATTTTAGTCAAAATTTGTTTTTTTTTTAAATTTTGGGATGCAATATTATTTGAACTAATTAGAAACACTTGCATAAAAAATCGAATTAAGCGAATAATGAGATTGTTGAAAATCAAAATGGCTCTATGTAAATTTATTGGAAGCTCTTGTTTAAAAAAAAAGTAATTAGAATCAGTTCAATAGATAACGAGATAGTTGAAAACCAAAGAAGGGAGTGGTTTATTTATTTTATTTATTTATTTATTTAATGCAGCTAAAAATTACTAGCTTTAAAAAATTATATGTGCATGTTATAAAATTGAAAAAACTTAAATTTAATTGAAGGATTAACAGTTTGGTTAAACAAATTATTATAATTATTGTTGAAGAAATTAAATAATTTAAACATTTTATTAAGACGAGCAAATTGTTCATAATTAGTCCGAAAATTTGAAATAAATATGCAATCGCTCAAATACCTCAAGCTTTATTGGGTAGTATTAATGTTTAAACGGACAGAAAGTGCAAGGAGTCTATGTTTCCGTTTAAAAGTTTCACAATGAAGACAAAGGCTGTTAATATAAGGAGAAAGTTCATGTGGATTTTCCCAACCCAATCCTCTGAGTGCAAACCTCTGAAATTTTTTTGCACCAGTTCTAATCTAGCTTTATGCCAGTCATAATGGGGTGACCAGACCTGACAACCATATTCCAATTACTAGCTCACATAAAAATTTTAATCGAAATCGTATCAGTCGTTTTCAATAAAAATAAAATTTTCCGCAACGGTTTTTAAACACTCGTAGGTGTATAAGTAATTTTTGTTATACAAATAAATTTTGTTTTAAATCTTCTATATGTATATATATAAAAAACAAATTTTCAAATATTAAAAAAAAAAATATAACTGGTAAATTTTAATAGACAAAAAAAAACTGAGCATAAATGAGTTGAACCGGGTTGAGAAGAGCGTTAATCTCGACTATAAGAATTGTTTTATTTTTTTAAATCCGCTAGATAGTGTTAAAACGTTTAAGCCCAAGATAAATAAAATACGATTTAGTTATTTTCAAAACATTGAAACATTTTTTAAAAATCTAATTGTTTTTTTTTTTTTAATTCTGGTACACAATACTTTTTAAATTTCTAGCATCGTTTCGGAGAAAAACGAAAACAACAAACATTTTTTTTAAGTAAGGTACTTAATAAAATCTCATTATTTTCAAAAACATGCTTACAACTTTAAATAAAATCAGTAATTTAAAAAAAAAGCTACTTTTTTGTTAACAAATTTAGTAAAATGGTTACAAAAGGTACTACATATTTTTTTTTATTTTCGATTTTATCAAAACCGGTTCAACTGATTTTGCTCAGTTTTTTCATGCAACAAAATTTTTGTGCAACAAAATTTTCGAAAGTTTTTTTTTTTTTTTTTTTTTTTTTTGATTTTTAAAAAATGTTTCAATTTTTTTTCTAAGCTTTTCATCTCTAAGATCCCAAGCTACATACTTTGCATCATTCATCAAGAAAAAAGGCTCTGGTATCCACGACGATGACGCATAGCATTTTGTTTCTTGAGCTCAAAAGTATTAAAGAAGTTTTAGCAACTTAAAAAAACGAATTTCATACTCATCTATGATATGAGACAATTTGAACTATAAGAGCAATTTCTAGTGGCTAAGTCATGGTTTTAATTTTTTTTATCTAGGTATTACACAACGCTTTTCTTTTCTGTGTACATTTACTTACACACTTTATTATACTTCCCCATTGTTTAGAAAAGCACTTTCACTCAACTCTATTATTCTTATAAATTAACTTCATTTCAAGTACAAGGTTTCCATTTACTGCCAAATATACATGAAGCAACAACCATGACCTGATGCTGACCAATGCCAAGGCGCAAGGCAACATTATATGTGGTCATAAATTTAGAATCTCTATGAGTATATACAGAGAGATATTGTGGAAGCGACTCCTTTAGATACAATTACCATTAAACCCAATTGAATCATCAAGTAATTAGACCATCTATTTGGTCAAGCTTAACTCTTGAAACAAAATGTCCTGCAAGGAACAATGTTTTCCTATATCTCTTCACTTCACTCCATCACTCGCACTCTACGTATATATATATAGTATTCTTCTGATTGTATGCCAAGTTTCAAGCTTCCATGACGTTGGTCCTCTACTCAACTGCCAATTAATTTAATCTTATTAACATAATTGTTAAGGATTAAGATTCCATCGAAGCAATGAAGAAAATGTTTTGTAGGAACGAAATAGAGTCCATCCCACAGAACTAATTCCCGAAATAAGTTTTTTTTTTGTATACCTACAAACCTACTGAATCAATTTTGTTTTAAGAGGATTAACCGAAGATTTGTGGAAAAATAATTCTAACAGTCTCATGACTATAAGATTCCGCTTAAGGATTTCTTATACAAAATATTTTTGGAAGTTCCCAAAAGATTCCATCAAATAAACTCGATACCGACCGGTGACGGTGGCGGTGGCGGTGGCGTTGGTGGTGGGGCGGGCGTGGAGGTAGTTGTGTTAATAAAAGATATTTTTTTAAGCAACAGTAACCGGAGTAGATAAGTCCCTCAAACCCAGATCAAAGATGAAACGGAAAATCATTGATGTGTATGTAAATCATCTCAAATCACTGGCTCGTACGCAAATTTATATACATATCATATCACCATTCATCACCTCGAAGCTTGATATAAGCTCGAAGGACCTTCTTGTTATATAAAAATCGGCAATCGTTTCTCCATCTTTTATAACATATAATGTCAATTCAGGTTTGGTGTTTGGGGAGAGAGGGGAGGGTGTGTGTAGTTGAATGCTATTCAAAGGGAGATCTATTTGTGGTACTCTCTCTTGACATGCGAACAAACCATGCATGAAAAGGTTACAGTGTGGTAAAAAAATTCTGAGAAAATTTGATGAAACATAGGCAACCCAGACTAATCTGGATTAATAGGGATAAATAACTGAAAGGAGAAATGGGAGGCAATTTAAAAATGTGTTCAATTCCTTAATTAGTTAGAGAGACGTGTGGGTTTTCTATTGAAGAGTAAATTCAATACAATAAAAGTGCGATTTCGATTATGACCAAGGCAGGATTAAACCACTTAGAGGCCTATAGTTAATTGGTTTTACCTATAAGCTTTAACCGATTATTCGAAACCAAGTAATCATTCAATATACAAATTATCATAATCAGTAACATAATTGTTAAGGGCGGCGGGGCCCCTTGTGGCGTCAGGCCTATGGGCAATAACCTTTGTTTAATTCGAGACTGATTTTAAAAACAATCAAGAAAAGGTAATTTTTGAATAAGGCCAGAATTAATTATTTGGAGCACGTTTAAGATAAAATATTATGTATTTATTTTTATTTTCAAAGTGCACCTACATACATATATAACCGGCAGGATTAAGAAAACCTACTGAGCAGCGTTCGAACCTTACTCCAATCGGAGCAAATTTACTCCAATTTTTAGAAAAAGAATAAATCTACTCCACCACTCCACTTTTTTTAAATTCACTCCTTTTTTTCAACACTTAAAAATTTAAACATTCTTTAGCTAAGCCACATGAAAGGAAATGACAGCACTGATCAGTTATTCAATCAATATTGTAACCAACTCTGATTCTGACTTTTTAATCTGAAATTCTATTCTGTTCTGAAAAGAATAAAAATTTGAGTGATTAAATTATTTAGTATTGCCTCGATAACCTTAGATTATTTTATAATAATTTTATGATTTGTTTGTTTTTGAAAATCTGATATTTCGAAATAACTATTTTCTTGATATAATATACTCGAATATTTGAGCTTGTGTTGCACCACAATCATCATCAACCATCACATCATCTTAAATTTCTAATCTTCTTCTTCAATGATAATCGAAACTCAACAGTTCCAAGTGAGCTACCACGTCTGACACAAATGGTCAACGCGTCCTCTCTCTGACGACAAATTCTAGTCCAAAGTGATGAAAAGTTGTGTGATTGTCAACGCAGTTCGTTGGTAATGCTTTCACAGTTGCGTTGACACGCAGTTATTATTTTAGTTGACCGTCTAATTGGCTTACTACTTGTCAGCTTGTTGACTGTGTTTGAATGTTTTCACAGCCGAGTTAAGCTACGACAGTCAACGTAAATAGTCCTTGCCTTCACCAAATATATGATAAAAATTCTGTCAACGGAGATTGTGTCAACGCATGAAACGTTGAGGATCACACGAGTCATGTCAGTTTGACAATGTTGTCCCAAAATGTCATTGATGTGGAGTTGACAAGAGCAAAAATCAAAAATTATTGATGCTGACCACATACGAGGTTTAAATGTTAAATCAAGGTGACTTTTTCACAGCTCAAATATATCAAGCTGTAAACGGTCAAATTCTGTTGATAGATATCTATGATGGATTAGAAAACCTCTAAAAAATCTGAAATTTTTAGATTAAACTGTTTGATCCGGAAGAAAGGGTTTTTAAAGGTTGTTGAATGACATATTTGAATAGAAATATTCTATACACATCAAAATATAGTTTTATGCTTATTTGCCAAGCTATAAACTGTCAAATTCTATTAAAAAATGGCTACGATCAATAAATAACAAAAATTCAGAATTTTATAATATTTGAGTTTTTTTCTTTTGAAATGCATTTTTAGGACTTTCGCGTGAAAGCTGGAACGAAATATTCTATAATGCACAACTCCGTTGACAGGCTGACTACACGGTCACACTTAATAATCAGCGCGTTGGCCCTTAAATTCATATCAACGCGAGTTTCAGCGCAGACGTCAACGCATTAACAGTATTCTATTCTGCATTGACAATTAAACGCTTTCACATCTTTGGGATAAAACTTTGACGTGACAGAGAGTCAACGCTTTTAACATTTGAGTTGACCATTTAAGCGGAAAACACAAAGCTACTTTTGTGTTAGCGCTGACTCCATTACGCTACTATACTTTCGATTGTACTTTGACTGACGTCTGTCATTTTGGTAATCAGCTGTTAGAAAATTCGTTTGTTTTCATTTAAAGTTATTTGAAATCAATTATTTTCCCAATAGACAGAAAAAAAAAAAACAAAAAATGGAATTAAATAAGAAAATTCAGAAGACTGAATTTATTGGCAAAATAGCATGCGCAGCCTATTGTGCATACGAGTACTATATAGATTTAATAGAAGAAGAGGAAGAAGAAGAACAACAACACTCGAAAAGACGTTGGTGGGTTCGCGAGTTAAATTTAACACGGGATGAAACAGGTTTCTACGCCCAGAATTTTGAATTGATGAAGGAAAGGGATCCAGAGCATTTTTATAAAATTATAAGAATGTCTCATGAGACTTTTGACATCCTCCGAGCACTGATTGAACCCCATTTAGAAAAAACATGCTGGAGGAAACCGATTGAACCCAGTGCTCGATTGTTTTTGGTTCTAATGTAAGCTTTATCATATTAATTTTCGTATGTTATTTAATTTCATCCAAATATTGGATAGGTATCTTTCACAAGGAGTTCCAAAACAAGTACTTGCTTGGATGTTCCGTATAGGGTATTCTACGGTAGCAAGCATTATTTATGAAACTTGTGATATACTGTGGGATCACCTTATGCCCTTTTATTTGACCCAACCCAGCCAGCACGATTGGAGGCGGATCGCATCCGATTTTGAAGTGATGTGGAATTTGCCTAACTGTGTTGCTGCAATAGACGGCAAACACGTGAACATTCAATGTCCTCCTGGTGCTGGATCGGAATATTGGAATTATAAGGGTCATAATTCAATAGTGCTTCTTGCCTCTTGCGATGCAAACTACACTTTCACTTCCGTGGACATCGGAGCCTACGGAAGCCAGAGTGACGGTGGAATTTTTAAAGAGTCGTCTTTTGGAAGGAAGATTATAGCCGGAGATTTAAATTTTCCTCCGCCTATCCTACTTCCGAACTCTGACTACCTGTGTCCTCATTATATTGTTGGAGATTCCGCGTTCCCATTGAAGACATATCTAATGCGACCTTACCCAGGAAAGTTATTAGATCCAGAGAAGACCAATTTTAATAAGAGACTTTCCCGGGCTCGGCGCGTTATTGAAAACGCTTTCGGGATTTTGGTAGCCAAATGGCGTATACTAACGACAACCCTTAATATGCTGCCAAGCAATGCAGATAAGATAGTTAAGGCCACTGTTGTCTTACATAACTTTGTTAAGCTTAATGACAAAGCTTATTTATCTCCCGAATTCGTCGATCGTTATGACAAGAACGACCAAATTATAAAAGGTGTTTGGCGAAGTGAGATAACACCTCTTTCAACATCCAGGCCTTTGGGTTCTAATAACTCATCTCAAACTGCCTTTCTTATGAGAGATAAGATAAAAGAATATTTATTTGCAAACCAAATCTGAAAAAAATCTTCGCATATTCATAATCTATTGTAACCATTTTAATAGTCCTGAATAAATCTTTAAACCTTAAAAATATACATAGCTAGTTCTTATATTGATAAATAATGATGAGAGAAAAGATATAAAAGATAGATATCGAGGTAAGTAAAGTATACCTATATTATGTACTAGTCATTTTTAATGGTATGGAAATTCTGTATGCATCATAATTTTCTTTTAAAAATTCAGTTTCAAAAATTCTGGTATGTAGTTGTACAGAATTCTGTATGATCAACATTTTGTTTTCTATGCATTTTATTAAATTTCTTGAAACTGCTAGATATACCTTGATGTTGTTTCCAAACTACTTGCTTCATTTGAGTGATTTGAATGTTTCTGAGTCTTAAATTAAGTCCTCTCAGTGATGTTGAAAATTATTTTGAATTTAGACAAAAATTAGGAAAAATTTTCATCTACAACTTAGTTGGTTATTTTTGAATTTTTCGAAAAATACCCAAATTTGTTTTAGATGAAAATTTTTCCTAATTTTTGTCTAAATTCAAAATAATTTTCAACATTACTGAAAGGACTTAATTTAAGACTCAGAAACATTTAAATCACCCAAATGAAGCAAGTAGTTTGGAAACAATATCGTGGTATATCTAGTAGTTTCAAGAAATTTCATTAAATTGATAGGTCTTTGATCTTTCAACTGTTTTCGGACAGACTATTCTTTTCCTGTTTACCTTTGTCGTCTTGAAATTCCTTCATCACCATTAATTTTTGTTTTAGCTTTTTCGTTATATTTTTTTCCAATTTCAATATTCACATTCCTTCCTATCTATACATGTAATCTAAAATAAACTATAATTTATTTATATAGATATATCTAACAGAATACCTAATAATGTTATTAATAACACCATTATAAAAACGCATTTGTTAAGTTTAAATTATTATAATTTAATAAATATTATAGGAACATACAATTTCTGATCACAGATTTTATAAATTAGTTGCATTTTAAAAGTAAAAACATTAATAATTATTGTTGTTTAAAAACAACAGTAGCTCTTCGTTAATAATGGTGAAAATTCGAGCATGTAGATGAATCCTGATGGATTCGGGTAAAGGCTTCATTTTTTTGGACATGTTTTGCATGAATTCCATATCTACGTCGACGTCCGGAATAGGCTCATTTAGATGCGAAGCAACGGTAGTGTTTAAACCATCCATGAAACTTTTGAATGTTTCCTCTGCTACCTTCCGCTTGACGGCTCGAGATTTTTTCGGAGCGATGTCGTTGTTAATTTCATTGGCATTGGCAACGGCAACATCATTTTCCGGCAATATTGGAGGAGTCGAATTTTGTATTTCACCGCTCTCTTCAATTTCTGTATTTCCAATTTGTCTATAGAAAAAAAAGTAAATATATTTTGCAACAATAACAATTATGACGGTATAAGTACCTTCTTGTAATGAGCGAGGGAATGAGGAAGTCAAGACAATCATAGTACTCCCATTTTTCGTCTGGATCAACAATAGCTGCACTGCCAGATGTAAAAGCAGTCATACCTCTGTGCTCGCGGGAAAATCGATCTCTAAGACTCCTCCATCGCTGCTTACAATCTTGAACTAAAAAAATACAAAATTTAATAATTCAAAATTCATTTTTGAATGGAACATGCCACTTCCACCACTGGGAATGAATGATGGTTGGATTATAAATTGAAGTTACATTGTAGTTGTGATGTTTATATGCCATCGTTCATGTCCAGTGGATGCGGAATACATATATGTATGTATGTTAAATAGGAAGGTACCTGGTCTGTTTAAAATTTTGCTAATTCCATCCCATGTGAAAGCTCTTTTAGTGGTATTTTTATACGACCGTGATTTGGTGTTGAATAGGTAATCGTGTTCCTTTACCAGGTTTATGAGACGTTCTTCAAATGACATTTTCACCGCACAAATATTTATTTATCATTAAACCAATTTTTTTTCACAAAATAATGAATTAACTTCTAAAAACTTCCAAGCAAAGCGCAAACAAAAAACCAACTAAAATATCCGTAGCAAAAAAAGTAGAAAACATTTCGCTTAAACACATCCATATCGACAAAAAGTAGAAAATACTTCAACTTTGACAACTGCTTTTGCCACGTTACGTATATGTTACGTTTTTTTTGGGTATGTCAAATTGAAGGTTGAACTACAAAGCTACATTGTGATAGGTTGTTAGCGATTCCTATGATTCAACTTTAGACGTCACTCAAAGCTAACAAAAAAGTAGCTTTGTGTTTTTCGCTTTAATCGTAGCTTTATCTTTTGCATCAATTTAGCCTGCGTTGACCTTCTTCTTGATTGAGTAATAAGAACTATTTGGTGAAGTCTTTATTAAGGGTATATAATATAATGATTTATTTATTTAAATTGGTTACCCAGAACACTTTACAATAACAGTTTCACTTTACAGAACAACAGAAAAGATATTTAATTTCAAACATCACTCCAAAATAAAATTGTCCGGAGCCATTATTCGAATTCTTAAATTTTTTTAAAATTCAGTGCGTTGACACACATTTTCAAAATTTCTACATTGGCAATATTTGGCACTAACACATTTCTTTTTTTAAATATTGCGAATTGATCTGCTGCACTGGCTGGCTATAACTTGATATTTAATAATTAAAAATATCAACTTTTCAACAGTCGAAAATTTAAATTTTCTTCTTACAATTTTGAGCAGTCAAGAAGATTCACGCTTGGCCTAGAAATATTAAGAACAAAGCCGTCCCAGATCTGAATACAAAATAAAAATAGATATAATAAAAAACCTATGGAGTATATACTATAACATTGGACAGAGAAATAGGTAGGTATAGCGCGAGACAATCTAGGTGAAGGAGCCGCAAACACGACACAACACAGCACAACACAAAATCCTCGTATTAAATGATAAACTAAAACTATAAACACATGAACTTAGCATACATGTGGGAGTATAAATATTTATTTCTTTGCTAGTTATCCATTTTATTATTCGAATCACGTACTCGGATACCAAAGACAACAATGAAGATAAATGACGTTATAGACAGACAGGGAGTTCACAATAACGACGACGACGATAACAAGTCACAAATCATAAAAGGTTTTTCAAAATGCGTAGTTGGTGATTCCTTTAGTCACAATAATAAAACATAATAAAAAAGAAAAAAAAATATATTAACGAGACAAAAGCCATTGCTCCCTCTGGTGTTTTGAAAGAGCAAACTTTATCTAAAGTTTATTGTAAAATACTTAAAGTCGCACCAGTCGATCCTTTAAAATAAAAATTTCATGTGTACCTAGATATCCACCTACCAGAAAAAGGGTATGGAATGCCCGAGCAGTCAGGTTTCAGGTTTATTTTTATTTTTTCAAATAAGACCAGAGGAACTTCTGCATTTTCTATTCTGCCTTTTGGCTAATTTTAAGAATGTATTCTTTTATTTACATAAAAAGGGCTTATTAGTCCCTTCCGCTAGAATAAAAACAAAAACAGACAACTTCCGACGACCGACGACGTCGTACTGATATACATACATATATAACCCTCCAATAAAAGAACAATCACTACCAAACCAAAGATGGACTCGAAAATATATTAATTTTAAAAAAGGACTTCAAAGTATTTGGTATAAAAATATTCAATACCTACCTACATTGCGTGGGCAAACTTCTTATCATTAAAGTAAGAATGTTTTTAAAGTGAAAGCACACACAAACTTATCTTCTTTTTCTTTGCTACATCATACCTACGCTACATATCTATAAGTTACGTTGTTGCTTAAATTACAGGGCTGCCAACGTGGGCTATTTATAATTTATTTATATTTTTTTTTTCAGAAAAATCGTATCTTATATTAAAGAGTAAAGCTAAGTACAGACGATTGTCAGATCTTACAATATTGTCAGATCTGTCAGTGAAAAAACTGTCCCAAATATCTTACAATCGTCTGAACACACAATTTTGTCTGACAATATTGTCAGAAACGTCATTGTCAGGTAATTGTCAGACGACAATCTGACAAAAAATTGTCACGTATCTTACAATCGTCTGAACACACAATTTTTATCATTGTCAGACGATTAGGACATTGTCAGACTCATTGGTCATTGTCAGATGTTTTCATTGACAACATCTTACAATTGCTGACAATTTCTTCATTGTTCGAAATGTCAATGAAACCCATCGGTTGGAGTCGAGTTGGTTAAAGAGAAATAAAAAAACATTTGTGTTGGAAATTTTTAGTTTTTGCGCAACTGAATAAATAAACTCAAAAAGAAAATATCTACATATGTATATTGCTTTATAAATATTTTCTTTTTGAGTTTATTTATTCAGTTCACTTTAATTACATTTTATATCAATTCTTTGTGTTGTGTAGTTTTATTCGGAATAAATTAAGTGCTCATGCTCAGCCGCCATTTGTCTTTTATTAATTCTTTTTTGCATGTTGTTGATTTTTTGTCGCATTTCTGAATAAAAATAGATAAAAAATCTAACAATGGAGGAGGCATCAATGGTCGAAAATATTACATATTATATTAAAAGGAGAGAAGAAAAAGATTCTTTATTTAATGCAGAGGAAATCGATAAGAATGCTGCAGAACATCCGCCAAGTAATGATGCCTCCCCCCAAAAGATGTAAACAATCAAAAAAATTTTGTATAGATCTGCCAACCGTTTGAACAGAAAATTTTCAAGCTGACAATTTTTTTTTCAGATATATTATTGTCCGAAAATTGTCAGACAACAGCTGACAATCAAATTGTCAGACTTTTGGATGAAATCTACCAACCGTGTGAACGGACAATTTTTCATTGTAAGAAATATGTCAATTGTCAGCTAATTGTCAGCTTTTGTCAGACCATTGACAGTTCTGACAATATTGTAAGATCTGACAATCGTCTGTACTTAGCTTAATGGAAGAATTTGAGATTTCCTACATACGTAGGTTTTATTGGTATTTTTGTAAAGGTGCTGTTGGCATCCCAGTGTCAGGTCAGCAGGTCCTGCAGCTTTCACCAAAACAGCTTTTGCTTGATTTCTATAAAAATCTTTGCAGTAAAAAAAAGGAAGACATCTATTTTAAAATGAATACGGCCATATTATTCACTCTGGAATTAACTGAATTTTAAATCCAACCATTTAATTCGGATTTATTAAATCTAAAAATTTTAATATACGTCCATATTATTCACTGCAAAACATGCATTATAAATCCATGAGTGAATTTAAATTTTTTAAAATCCAGATGTAGAATGCTTTAATCACAGTGTCAATTTTGTGAAATGTCAAAATTCTTTATAATGAAAAATAATAAAGTTAAGCGAAACCAAAAGTTAACAGTATTTTACAATTAAAATCCATTTATCTGGAATAAATTTGTATTTTCTACTTTCCATGTTTATTTATTTATTATTGTTAATATATTTATTTGGTTTCTTCAATTCTGGAAGCGGAAAAAAATTCATAAAAACTAGGAAAAGAAGTTAACAATATGATATTGCGTTTTAATCTGGATTCAAATACTTACCGCCAAATTATTCACTTGATTAATACAGATTAAAACTTGAATTAATAATTGAATTTATTTTAATTAACATCGGGATTTAAGTTAAGTGTTTAAACTCGCCTTCAGAAACTGTTTAAATCCAGTTGCATTTACATTGGATTTAAAAATAGGATTAAAGTTTAGATTTAACAAGTGAATAAATGGAATTGGATTTAGTCAGTGGATTTAAATTAGATTTAAGTTTTTATTAATCGAGTGTATAATATGGCAGTTGCTTATAGTTAATCGTAGTAAGCTAATTAAAGAAAGTACACAAAAAGCACTACTTCAGACCTATACATAAATAAATCATTTTATACAAGCCTCGTTAACACACAAGTGGCAACTCTGCCCAGACAAGAAAAACTCCACTCGGGTAACAGGGAACCAAGTAATTTAGACACAACATCCACGTCGAATACCCAACAGGATAATAAAGAAAAAAAATAAGAATATTGGAAAAAAATGTATACATATAGATTAATATGTATATCAACATGTACATATATATATTTATATACATACCTTTATATTCCAAGACTCCTTTTTTTCTATACGTTGGTAGTTCAAAGTATATCGGTTTCGGTTCTCTGGTGAGTCCTATGAAATAGGAATTCGATTTATTCTTTCGACAACGACGACGACGACGGTAGGATATTATAATTTTTGTTGCTGGTTTGGTTCGTCTGTCGTAGTCATACGGACTAACGGTCATTTGCTATGTACAGTTGAATATATTTCCTTGGACCGTAAAAGGACTCGCAAAAGTGTGCAAAGAGACGATTTCAAAATGGTGGTATTGGAAGCTATATATAGATTTTCGCTTAAAAGAAATTCGAGACGAGCTAATAAATTTAATGTTCTTATTTATATCGAAGAAGAAGAAGTAGAAGAAAACAAAAAATTATAAAGGACATCAATGAGATACCCACCCACTTAACAAAAGTGATAATAAGGCAATTAGGTGACGCATATACTTTTTGTACTGTTCTTCTTTATTAAAAAAAAAAATTAAATAAAATTACGTAATTCCTTCAGGAATCATAAAACAGGAGCAATGCTGTTATTGTAAAGCTATTCTCATTGATATTTTTGATTCAACAAGATTACTCCCTTTCCCTTTTAATAAGGACACCTACAGATCTGTATTTAAGGAAATCTTGAAGATCATTAAAAAAAATCACCTGATCATCTGAAAGAGGGCTATTAGAGAAGCTTAAAATTGTGAAATCCACCACCATTTTGAAATATGCAGATTCGTAAAAAATGGACTTTGAGATTTTGTTCAACTTGACATTAGGTACGATGATAACGAAGTAAAAAAAAAAGTGGGTCTTGCAATTCTGTCCGTCTGTCTGTCTGTTCTGTCCTTTCGGCTAGAGCCTAAACGGGTGGGTCGATTTTCTTTAAACTTGGTACCTAGCGTTTTTTAGGTATTCCCCCCACACTTTTTTTTCATTTTTTTATGACAAAAAATAACGGTACCTACCGTACAAATTTTTTTACCAATTTATGAAAATCTATATTTCCCCAAAAACATGCCCACAACTTTTTTTTAACAAAATTCAGTAATTATTTTTTACAAAAATGCTACATTTTATAAAAAAAATTCGGAAAAAAGTTTTTAAATGGTATCTCCCATTAGACCATTTTTTTGATTTTCGATTTTCTCAAAACACGATTCAACTGATTTTGATCAATTTTGTTATAGAGAATGTTTACAATAATTTCAATAATATTGTGTACCAAAATTTTCAAAACATTTTTTTTTTTGCATTTTTGAAAAAAGTTTAATTTTTTTTTGAGAACTTAATAATTCGAAAACAACTTTGTCGATTTTTATTAAACTTATCACTCAGCAGTTTTTTGACATTATCTAGCAGATTTTAAATACAATTTTTTCTTATAACCGAAAATAACGGTACCTCTCATACAAATATTTTATAAATCGGTATTGAAAATCTCATCTTTCTCAAAAACGGCTACTACGATTTTGATTAAAATTTTTGTGTGAATTATAAATATCAGAAAGATCTACCATATTATTGGAAAAAATGTATGTAAGTATCGTATAAAAATGGTATCTCTCATAGAACCATTTTTTAGGTTTACGACTATCTCACTATCTGTTCAGCCAATTTTAATTAAATTTTTTACACAAAAGCTACGAACAAAAAATCAAATTTTGGATTTATAAAATAAATTTCAATATAATTTTTTTTAAATTCGATATTTCGAAAATGGGTGGATGATGATTTTTTTCAAAATTAACTTTTAAACCCCGCATAAATAAGTATGTACTAATTTTCTGGCGTATCAATTTTTTTTCTTAAAAATATGTGTATTCAAAATATTATATATAAAAAATTATTTTTTTTTTAAAAAAACCGCTCCAACGATTTTCATAAGTTGAGATTTGTATATAAAATCACTTGAAGTACGTTGCGTTGGTGTCAAATCAATTTCAAATAGTTTTTTAATCAATTTATTTCTAATTTTGTTGATTTTTAAACATTTTTTCAGTCTAAATTGTAAATTCCATGCATATGTGCGAAGTGCAAGACAGCACGGTGCTATTTTGTTCATATTTAGGTACTCCATAATACTATTTACGGCAGGTGGCATAAAGTATAGGCTTTAATAACTAATAAGTTTCTTTTATCAAATGAAAAGCTTTTGAAATTATTATTAAGACTTTGAAACCACAGTGCGTTCGCACATAAGAGCAAGTTCGTGCGACCCAGTCGTGCATTTTATTTTAATTTGTAAAAATTTTAATTATGTAGTTAATCAATTGAATCACAATAAAATGTGTGTTCCTTTTACTTTGAAACTCTGTGATTTTCTGGCCAAAACTACACATTTTTTTATATGAACTTTGTTAGAATTTTCTTTAGTTTTGTACAGAAAATCTCAGAGTTTCAAAGCAAAGGAACGCACTTAAAAAGTTATGTGTATGTCCAGATAATTTTGTGGACCGACTATAAGGATAGGCTCCGGACATTAAAACAATGAATCATATTTTTGAACTAAATATATTCTTTAAATATGCACAATTAGACATTAAACATGCGTATCGTGTTTTTATTTTCTTATGTTTTATTCCTCTCCTTTGGTCATGGTTTTTTGTTGTAAAAGTGAAATTTATTGCTATGTCTTAAAATTTATCGGTAGTTAAAATTGATACATGACAATGTAAGTCGTTGTTAGGAGTAGGACTCTAGATTCAACCTCAATGGAGAAAAATAAGGATTCTTTTCTCATATTATTTACAAAACCGAAAAGCGAAAATACATACAAATAGAATTATATATTACATAAATAGTTATTTATGTAGTAAAGAATGAAAACACCACTCAGGGGATTGAATTATAGTTTCCGGGAATATTTCATTTAAAAAATGTTATCCCTTACGGAAGGTGGTTAAGTGGAATTTTGTTTTGTTTACTTTACGCCAAATGCTTTCGTTATAGGTACGTATAGTTTGTAAAAGATTTGTGGCTTAGTCAGAGAAAAGCTTTAGTATTTTATTCGATTATTGATTCGACATTTTTATTATCAATAAATTGGATAACCTATAATAATGACAGGGATGCAAAAATGTTGCAAAAATTTGTTTGTGAAACTTATTGTTCTCCATATATGGTGAATAACCCTTTTACACCCTCAACCTTCAATTGGGGGCTGAGGCCCGAGAGTATAGTTCAACCCTGGAAGTTCCAGAATATTATTTTCAATTTTTTCAGCAAAGAGTTATTTTACACTTTAAACACATTGGTTTGATGAATTGTGTCGTTTTTCTTCCAAACCAACTCAACCATATATCTAGGTAAAATCCCCAAAACAACATTCATGGGAAATTTCTTGAAATTTCCTAATAGTAACTTACCTACAGGTTCAATATAAACAATCCTATTCGAATCAAAACATTCGTCCAGTCATAATACTTGAAAAAACGTTTCAATTACTATAAGAATGAAAAATTCAAAAGAAATCACAAAAATATCGAGGTTTAAAGGGTGTTTTATTAAATATGGGAAACATTTAAAGGTTTATAGGACTAAAAAAAATTATATGGGTATTTACTCACGATCTATAACACTATTTGGACTTGCGGTATGAAGGTACTAAGTGGGAAGTTAAGGGATCGTAAAAAAACTCGATCAAATTTTTATTAAAGTTGACATTATGATAAAATCGAAGTCGAAAAAGTGGGTCCATCAGTTCTGTCCATTTTGGATTTTTTAATAAAAAAAAAAAAAAACACAAAATAAAATAAAAACAATTGAGGACGCCAAAAGACATAAAATCTAGAATTTTCTCCACAAGCTGAGACAGGCAAAACTGCAGATTGGGAACTACAACCACAAGAACATTTTACATCCTGTATTAGCTTAAGTAGGAACAACCTAACGATAATGACGGGTCTCCTAACTGGCCATTGCAAACCAAAAAGACGCAGTCAGCATACTTGGCTTCGTAACCAGCGCCATTTACAGATTCTACAATTCTGAGAAGGAGACACCAGACCATATCTTAGATAGCTGTGAAGCACTTGTGCATCAAAGACATAGATATAAGCTGGGGCGTCACCAGATAGACAAAGCGAATAAAATAATCCAAAAACTAAAGTTCCTCAAGGAAACTAATTTAAAGGGAGAGCTGTATGTAAATGACCTTTCTCATCTGGATCTAAAAGGGGGCACAATAGATCTTACTCAAGGTCGCAGTGGAATTAATACCCCAAAATATTCATTCATCAATCTATTTTGATACAAATTTTTGTCTTAGAAAGTTTTAATAGTAGGTAGGTATTGTTTACCAACATTTTAAAAAAAAAATTTTTCAATTTAAAAAAAAAATATTTTGAAGACGGATAGGTCGATTTTTATTTTGAACTTGGCACCAAGCTCTTTTTTAACAATATCAAGAAAATCTGAAACAGAAAATATTAATAATTTTTATAACAAAAAATAAAAGTTCCTTCCAAAAAGGTACACAAAATTGGGAAGGTTGATGTTTTCTCTTTTTTCTTTTTTCTTTAAAACCCCCCTAAGAAATTTGGTGAAACTGATATCAAAGTGATATCATGAATGCATAATAAATCTGATTTTTATCGTGGAAGTAAGTAAGGATTCATTTTAAGGAATTTTCTCTATGTTCTAAGTGCCAAAATCAATTCACACTTTATTTGGTTTCATTAAAATTTGTTTCGGTTCAAACAAAACATGTATGAATGTATTTAAAACTTTTCAGAAATTAAATAAAGATGGTTAACAAAATTTTAGAATGATTTTCCATTAGTTTATACAATTTTTTCTTAGTAAAAATTACTGAACCCATTTGTGTTTTTGCAATTTTTTTCTCCAGCTTAAAATAACTACTCACATGACTAATTTCGGTGCAACCAAAAAGACACAATTCATTTAGAATTATTGTGCATCTTTTTTTAAAGTTTTATGTATATAGGTACGATTTCACTAAAATGCTAAGACTTGAATTTTTTATTAACTAATCATAAATGCAATTTTAAAACTAAACTAGAACCTTGAAACAAAACAACATCTTTAAAATAGGTACATGAAACGATGTTACTGATGATGATTATGATGAGGATGTATAGGTATAGCTGCTAGAATTTAGTCATTAAAAATTCAAAAGTCTCTACTAAATGCACATTAGACTCATCAAAAAAACATCAACATCTTCCTCACGGCAACAAACAGTATTTTCTTAGAAAAACTTATGCCTCCAAGGCTATAAATTTCTAACTAAACTATAAGCATTCATTCACATACAAACCCTCATTACATAGAAGAATAAAAATATCCAGCAAGAGAATTTTTGGCAAGCATATTATCCTTTTACAAAATTAACAAAAGCTGCTATAACAAAAAAAAAAAAAAAAAAAAGGATTGACTTTAAAACAGGCAAGCAAAAGTTGTGAGCAAAGCAAAGCAAACGAACAGCATCCTGTCTCCACTAAAGTGTAGTGAGGTAGTTCAGTGATGAGCTTCCATGAATGCTGCTTCAATAACGGCTGTTGCTACTACCTACTATACACATAACATTCCCCATGCAGGCTGGGGAAATATACAATAGGTATATTTGGTGACTGGCAATCGTCCTTCGCCCTTGCACCCTCCGGGCTTTCCATCAATTGCTTTTTATACTACGCGCTATTTCGTAACAGTTCGGTTGTCGTAGTTGGAATTGGAGAATCCTTTTTGAATGAGGGCCAGGTCGAGCACTTTAACAGCAGCAGCAGCAGCAGCAGTAGAAGCAGCCCCAGTACCAGAAATCCAGTCGTCGTCGTCTCCGACGTTGTCGCCGCTCGATAAAGTGCCTGGTTTACGTCACAATCTAACGTGGGCGGCTGCTGAAGGCGCACCCACAGTTATCGGCTCGGCCGATGCGAACCGTAAAAGCTTCCCCCAAAATAAAAACATCGGCTAATCAGTGAATACAGAACATGGGGAATTGTTGAAACTCTCAGACAGTTGAAGTCAATTGTCAGAGGACATGCGCAAGAAAACTTCTTATGATGTTGAATGGCACGGCAAGAGGTTGAGCTGAAGTTTGGGGCTGGGGATTTGAATTTTTTCTGGTTTGTTTTGTATATTTACTGGGAGAGTGGGAGCGGATGTAGAGAGCATCAAGAAGACTCTCCGAATAATGTTGTCATCGATGCAAACCATTCACAAATACCTATGCACGCTTTGTCGTCACTAAACCGTTGAGATGAATCCTGATGAACTTTTCCATTAGTAAACCATGAGCAACACCCACACAATATCCTCTAACACACCGTTATAAATTATACCAAAAAATAGATAACAGAGAGGACAATACACACCAGAGACGGAGAGAATGAGAGAACTGTAAGAAGTAGCAAGAGAGGAGAGTGAAAATGCCTCAAAACCACCGGCAGAAGCAAGGATATGAGAATATCCTTTTGCCTGCCATCGGCGACATTGTGTTGTGCAGTCGTCGTTGCGGGTACACACATCAGCAGCACCAAGCCGCACAATTATTTTTTTCTAGAGAGAAAGAGCAGAGCTAGATTAGAACGAATTGTAAAAAAAAAAAAAAAACAAAAAAAAAAAAAAAATATATTAGTAAAAACAACTACCAAGCTAGTGTAGATCCAGAAAAGGGATATCCTTGCCGAAAGTGCCCAACGTTAAATCATTCGCGATTCATCCCTTAACGAACGAACAATCTTTGCTTGACCAGCGGTTTTCCAAACGAGAATTGTTGTTGTAAAAGTGTCTCTATATATTCTATACGAGAGTGTGACAAGAAGTTAGTGTGGTATCGGACGAACAATAACAAATTACCCTATAAAAACGGGACGACAACGACAACGACGACGACCGTTGCAGAGTCGCGTCATGGCCAGGCTGGCCCCCCAACAGGGTGGTTGTAGTGCAACTAACCTCTCCGACTTGCGTTAAGTATTTTTCTTTTTTCATTTTTGTTGTTGCTTTCTTTTATGCTCCACAATTCCGTTATTTTGTTGTTGTGTGTGGAGTATTATAGTGTGGAGCACAACTCTGAACGAACATTCGATACCATTCAGTGTTAAGATTTTCGCGAACAAAAAAGGATTTCTCACGACCGAACAAACGGTTTATAACGGATAAAATAATAATCTCAAGGATTATAATTATAAAAAAATTGAAAATATAAATAAAAGGATACAGTGATTCATATAAGTGAAGAAACATAAATTCTGCTAACGAAAAAAAGTATTTTTTACAGAAAATATTTAAAAAAGGTCCTTGAAAGGACACATTCATACCTATTAATCGTTCAGTGTATAAGTTCACAAGTTTTAACATATACTGAGTGTCGAAGAAACAAGTGGTTGATGAGAATTTTAGAAAAAAAGAGAAGTGATTGTTTTTTTTAATAAAAGTTAAGTTGAAAACTAGTGAAATATAATTGAATCCTTGTGAAAAAAATTGAAAAAAAAATCCTTTTTCTGTGGAAAAACTGAAAAACATAGGTACCTACAAGGTACATAATATTTCCGGTAACCGAAATCAATATACCAAAACAGGTGGATTTGTATCGTGTATCGCGAGTGTGTGTCCTTTGATCCTTTTCCTTGTTATATCCTATTTTTTTCTACTTTTTGGCTCTGATTCCATTTAGATAGTAAATTTTAATATATTTTTTCTGTCTTGTGTTGAATATTACGAAATTCATATTTCAATTTTCGGTTATTTTATCGTCGTCCTTATAAGTCCTTTCATAACCCTTTCGGAAAGTTACAAAAAATAAAGAAATAAATTGGCAAGCATATGTACGTATAAAAATCCACACAGAGTTATACAGACTCGCATGACTTTCCCAAAAATGTTAAGTTCCTTCGTCATTCGCATTGAAAAACACTTTTGGTGTAATTGAGTTGACACACAGCAATAACGATAAAAAGGAATTCACCAGAAAAAAGGACGCTCTATTTGCACAGACCTCACCACACCATATTCTACCAAATTTACCACCTTACCAATTTCCTACCGATCAATTCCTATATATAGAATCAAGTGATCAAATGAAGATGATCATCAAGATCCTTACATGTCTGAGTGTCCTGACTGGCAGTGCAATATCTCTCCATCTCGGCAATGATCGCACTGCTGAAAGCAGTAGCGGCGGTAGTGTGTTAGTCCCACCCATCATGTCTGGCGTACCTCAGCACCATGTCAGCAATCCCTATCGAAGAATGGCGGCTGCAGCCGAATCCGAACGAGAGCGAATGCTCTTTATGGGTGGAGGACGAAGAGGACGCCCTATAGTCACCGGTCGTTTGCATATGACAGTCGATGACACTGACGGCGAGGTTCCCAATTATCCGGCTTCATCGCTGACGATGTTGCAGGACAACGAATTTCCTATTCGTCGTGAACCGTATTTCTTTGTCGGAGACGATGATGACGGTCGTGATGGAGGAGATGGCGGCGGTGGAGGATTCCAAGACTTCCAAAAACCCCAGTCCGACCATTATCATCGCTATGACGATGGCAGCTATGAAATTATGGAGGACATATTCAACCGCGGAGAAGGCATGTACCGGAAATACCCACCAATCCATCATCAGCCTTCATCCGTACCCCATTTCCAGGCTCAATCTCCAAGAGGACTGCAGGAACTTTTCAATCAGCATGAAGTCGATGATGATGTCCTCGATGTCCCAAATCATCGCTCTGGTAGCCTTGACGTTAGGATACAAAAGAAAATGCAACGCAAAAGAACCCAACATAAGCAAAACCTGGAAAACCAACCATCATCAACAGGGTCAAAGGCTGTGGACTCTTCCTCATCTTCATCTACCGCAGCCATTGTCAACAGCGGCGCCCCTTTATCAATGGCAAATCCACAGGAACAAAAGCATCAGAAAATAAACCAACAGCAGCAGCAACAGTTATTACATCGCACCACTAACAGTAAGCGTTCAGGGATAAATAGCGGTATTGGAGCTCCACCACCCGTTACCCATAGCATAGCCAGCCAGTTGATGTTACGTACGGCGAGAGGACAACGACAGTACGATGTGCCGCAAATTGGTATGTTATCCTTTTGTTCCCATTTTTAACTGTTTAAATTTTTTTCTCCCTTCGATGTCCTTTATCCTGGGAAGGATTTTTGTTTTGTCTTCCATATTATTCCTGTCCACTTTTGTTCTCACAGTCAAGTGGCTTGCTGATACATATGCATTGTTAATTGAACGTGAAAATGTGGACAAAATTTGTGCTGCTATTATAGTTCCCTTTCGAGTAATACCTACTTGGGTTTTCCAATAAATTTTCTCCGGCGTATTTGAATTGTTATATGCTTTTTTAACTTCCTGTGGGACCATAAATTTAACAGAATTAAGAATTCTGTTGAATTCCAAACAAAAACAATTCTTTAATGTACCTAACCTAATGTTGCCTTTGGTTATAAGTGGGTGTGTCATATTTTGTTTGTAATAGTCCATTCAAAATCTACCCCCCTGTATAGGACCTTTATAATTTCCTATATACAAATGATTACCTATATTTTTATCATGGGGATGGCATTTTCTTATATGATGTAATTCAGATTACATATACGAGAGTTGTATATAAAGATAGAAGATTCTTAGATTGAAATCTTAGCGTTGGCTAAAAGTGTATATAATAATATCCATGTAACTGTTTCCCAAAGGCCAAAGTTGTTTTTTTTTTTTTTTGTAGAATAATGTATACATTTCCGTATTGGGAAGCGGAAAGTGATTGGGTAAAGTAGTGGGTATAGTTACTGGTACATATAAGGTACCAATTTATGTAATCACATCATTTTTTTCTTTAAAAACACTTAGATTTTGTTTTTGGTATCGGAGGATAAATTTTGTTTGTATTTTAACATGCGGAAGGCATAGAAGGTATAACAATAGGGCAAGTTTTCCATTCGGAAAAAATATCGGTACCTACTCAAGATTTTTTATAAAGCATTACGTTGTTACGAGAACAAGGTTGACTCTGAAATTACGTCAATTTTTCTGTCACAATACTTTAATCAAACTGGTTTTTTGACATTTTGGTTAGCAAGTTTAGTGTTTCGTAAAAATAAGACAATGTTTGTTTAAAATGACCTTCATGGTTCTGATTAAGTAATATCTGTCTTTACAATATTATAAGTTTGTTTTATATGAATTTTATACAATACTTACACAAAAAAAAAAAAAAAAACAAAACTATGTATTTTTTTCTCCAATCTATGGAAGAGATTCTTTCTTGGGGAAGGACATTTAACATAATATTAGATGATGGGATTGTGCACGAAATGGTATTAGCATGTTTCGAATTTTCAATTTATCTTGTTAAAATAATTCAAAATTTTCTGTATAAGTGATGTTTTTGTGAATAACAACCCTTCGAGCTCTTATCAAGTTAACCATTGTGTGCTATAAAGGGATCAGTGATTACACATTTTTAAGTTAACAGAATGTTAAATTGCTATATGTATATTTGCTGATAAAACAAGAAACTTTCCATCGCATGAATTTTATATTAACACAAATTAATACCATGCGCTTAAACTGATGACTTAAAAGTGGAAATTGCTGATAAATTATAATATAAATTTTTCAGTAGAAAGTCTTGCTTTCTTCTCAGCAATTAACTTAATATCAGTGTTGTGCCATGTAGACTATAAATGTAGACTACACGATTATCTACATGTAGACAATTCAACGTAGACAATTGGTAATTGTCTACATCGCAACGTCGCCAATGTAGACAATGTAGACAATTCATGATTTTTTTTTATTGAAGAGACGTTTTTGTTGAACAGAGTATAGCTGCCAAACATTCCTATTGTAGCATGATTCGTTTACACAACAGATTATATTTTATTCTAAAAAATAATGAGAATTTATATAACTTATGCCTTCGAAGACGGTTTTCAGCAGTATTTAACAATTTTTTATTGCACACCGTGCAAAAAGCAGAATATTTATTGTTGGCTTTTAAAAAAATAAAGCCTAGCTCATCGAACGCGTTATTCTTCGTCCTTCCCGACATTTCAGTTTTGGTTTTTAAATAATACTTTGACTCAAAAGCTCCTTCTGCGTCCACTTCACGCGTTGTTCTGAATTTTATTGATTTGCAATTTGACAAATGTGACAGAAATTATTTACATTGTTTACATGATTGTTGACATTGTCGATATTGTTTACATTGTTGACATTGTCGACGCAATTTTCTACCTATAAATGTAGAATATTAAAGTCGACACGTAGAGGAACAACACTGCTTAATATTAATAGTGTTAATGTTAAATGGGATTTTAGTGTGAAGTTTATTAATTAAATGATTATCCAATATGCATAATGTTATTTTTCAAGGAATAATTTGTGGAAAAAATTAAGAAAATGTTATCTTTAACAAATTATAAGTAGATATCGTACAAGATATTCAAAATGATTCTTAACCTTTATCGATACGCATTCATTCTCAGATGTATGCGAAAGAGAGAATGTTAAAATGAATTCTGTGAAAGCAATTTAGCTTTTTTCTACGAAATTGATAAAATATCTGGTAATCTGTTACAATTACCCAACTGATTTTTTAACCATATCTTATTTTTGATTATTTTTGTTAGTTTTGTTAGTTTTGTTATTTAATTGTTTTTTTTTTTTTTTTTATTTTTAGTCATTTGTAGTAAATCATTAATTTTTCTGTTTTGAAAGTAAAGCTTAACAAAACACACACAGTGATACATTTTTGATGATTTTTTTTTTCATTATAAAGTTTGGACTTAAGTTTGCCATTAAGTGTGAAAAAAATATCATTCAAATGGCCGCCTCAGGAAGATTCGCCAGCATGCGATTCTTTTGAGTAATTTTTAATCGCATAATCTTGGTGGCCAATTGACGTCACCAAAACATGAAATATACGCGACCAGGAAACTTCTCACGCAATATAAAGCCGGTCGTGTTGTGTGGCTTGTTGACCCGTCTTGTTCCAAAATATCGTCCAAGTGATGATCTTCAATCGCCGGCCAAAAAAACCGGTTAGATATCATCATTTATCGACCATATCGATAAATTCAGATCATCAGCAACACTTGCACTTGCAGCAGCAATATTTTCGACCGAGCGTGCATTACGATGATACACAGCTCTTTCGACATCAGTTACGCTTCCACTCTCTTCAAATTTCTTCATAATTTTACCGATTGCTTGCGTAGTCGGTCGATTATGACGACCATAGTTATCGCATAATGCGCGAAAAGTGGCTACGTTTGAATCACCACTCTTGTAGCATGTTTTAATAATTTTAACGCGTTGTTCAATTGTTAAGTGATCCATTATCGTAAATGGCAAACATTCAACTAATATTATGACACTTCAAATTACAGCTGAGTTTGACAGGTCTCAAATTACAGCGCAAATAACATGAAACCACAAAATAAATGACCATTTATCACAATTGTTTTTTTCTTATTGTTTAGTTGAAAAAATGTATTCATTTATGATTTAAATTTATAGATATTTATTTATTATTCAATTATTTACTTATTTGTAAATCAATTATTGTAATTAATTAGTTACTTTTTTTATTTCTTTATTTGTTTTGTAAATTATTTGTTTACTTGCTCGATGTATTGAGTTATTTATTTATTTAGCTTTTATTGTTTAATTATTTAAATATGTAATTATTTACTAATTAACTTATTTGCTCAATTTTTTTTCCAAGGCATGAACAATTTAATAAAAACAAATGCAATTTTTTGTTCTGCGATCAGAAAACAAATTTTTGTTTCAAGACAAACATAATCCAGGGGTGGAATCGTGTAAGGTGATTTGCGATAAGTGATTGTCACAATCAACCAAATTCGTCAGTGTAAAATGATATGTATCACATTTGATAGCTAAAGAGCTATTACATAAAAAATTTAATTGTAATTTTCCAACAAATTTGACGTTTCAGCCGCAGTACGACTAGAGTTACCACTAGCCTACAATAGAAGTGAAGTGAATACCAAAATATGAAAGTAAAAATTTGATTTGGTTTTTCAGTAATTTCACGCAATAATTTTCATTTCCCAAGGTACGACCATTAGAAAAACCTCCCATAGAACTGATTTTTTTTTTTAAAGTTAAAGAATAATTAAAATTTAAAAACTCCAACGATTTTTAAATTTTGATTGCATAAATTCATGTTTTTCAAGAATAAAGATGACTTGCTATAATTTGAGATTAAAACATTTTTAGAAGTTTTTTTAGCAATTCTTTTCTTATATAAATTTACTATTATTTTAAAGGTATAAATGTATTATTATTTTAATTCATTAGTTATGATTATGTTTAAATGTTAAATATAAAATCCTTAAGATTCTCAGCCACTCGATTCCCAAAAACAAGTTTGTGCGATCCAATCGTACATTTTATTTTAAAATGGTAGAAGTACAGATATGTACCTAAATAACTACGCATAAGAATTTTAACTTCGTTGTTACATACAATAGTTTTGTTCAATGACGAAAAAGTTATAACAGAACAGCACAGAATCGTAAAAAATGGCAGGACAAGTCAGCTAAGCTGTCAGCAAAAACCAAAACAATAATTTTTCCGTCCATGTATGTTGGTTTCAAATTGTCAAATATACGTCTTAAAATCATCTAATTATAAAACAACTGGAACTGATTAAAATGTTATTTTAAGGCAAAGATTCTGGAAAAAAACTCATCAAAAAACAAACTATTTTCATTGCACAAATTTCATCAGCTGATTTTTGACATTTTTCACAATACCTGTTTTTACTTGTTCTACATATTCCAAAGTGTTCCGAATAGTGGTGCCACATGAAAATAAAAGAAGTACCTATTTTATAGACAAAAAATCCCAACATTTTCACTATACCCACAAAATATACAAAATAAATACAAATAAAAAAAAATTAAAATATTTTCTCACTCCTATTATATTTCGAAATAAGTGAGGAGGCAATGCGTTACTTCGAATTTGACATACATAAGTAATAAAAAAGATGAAAAAAGATTTCTGAATTAAGGGTTTCTGCAGGGACTGTGGTACGATTTTAGAAAGTAAAAATTATTTAGTATTAAAATGCTTAAAGAACCTACGCTTTCATATAAAATTCTAATATGTATTTCAAAAATCTGTCCTTTTTTTCCCTACGGTGTAGTTTTTAAAGCGAAAATCACTACGTGTGGCATCATTGGTTCCGAACAACCTTGTTGAATATAACTAATGTGTATAAAATAAAAATTAGTTGGCATTCAAAAATATTTTTAGTGTGCTTGAACAGTAGTATATTTGAAAAAGATTTAGAAATACAAAATTTTGCTGCTAGATTTTTTATGAAAACCATCATTTCATTTATTTGGGTTCCAAAAAAAAAATTTTGAAAAGCAGTTAAAGTTAAAGGAAATTAAGTGATTCTCTTTGAAACTGTTTTTTTAATCGTTGAAAATAGTATACCTACCATATTGTTTTGAATGCTTGACAAGTAAAGCATAAAAACAAAATATTGTTCTATAAAATATAGGAAACCAAAACATTTTAATACCGTTTCATAGAAATTCTTATCCTAGTTCTGCCAACAAAAATCAAATCATGTCAAAAACGTTCAAATGAATAATTTATTTTAACTTCGCAATTTATAAATGAATTTTAAATAAAAGGGTAATTAACAAACAATGCAAAAATTTATCAATAATATACCTATCTCTTTCTTTTTCAAATCTCAAATACATAGGGTGCTTTCATAAATGTATGGTTGCTTTGTTTATATGCGATCAATTGCAATCATACTAACGTCATACAAAATATTTGCGAATGTGTTTTACTGTGCATTTATGAACACTTTTTCTGATTTACGTCATATGTCAAAAACAATAAAGAAACAATAAAGGAAAGGAAATCGTTTATATTATACCTGTTTCTTTATTTAAGAAAGAAAATCAGATTGCATGTGAGTTTTTATAGTTGCACATTTGCGCTGCAAATATTTGCGTTTTGCTTTTATGAAAATCTGACATTTATCATTTGCATTTATGAAAGTTATGCATTCGTCAGACTTTCGCAACCATGCATTTATGAAAACACCCATACTAGATGAACAAAGTCCTTATATCCCTGGCATTTCTCTTTTTTCTTAAAAATATTAAGAAAAAGGGTAACGCTTATTGGATTGCCCAATGCAAATTGTACATAAAACCCTTACGTCATTTTAAAGTTTATTTGATTAGATGACAGGACCGACGACGATGACGTCGACATGATGTTTCTATTTTCTATACAAATTATCGATTTATAAAAAATTTTTAAATGTTTTATATTTTATATTTTAAATACAGATTCAAAACAACTCCCTTTAGTTCCAAAAAAATGGTGCTTCGTCCCGGCCGCGACTAGTGTGCCGGGACGAAACTTAATTTTTTGTGAACTAAAGACCGTTAAAAGCTATTTTAAATCAATACTTTAACAAGTCCAATTAAATAGTGCTAAATTTTCTATAGTTGGCTGATTTGTTTTAGCAGTAATAGAATTTGCATTATCAAAAAACAAACCTTCGTAAATATTTAATTTTGTTAACCTATATAAATATTTAAATCTTGTAATCGAAACAAAAAATGTCGCTAGTCGCTTTTATAGTTTTTTTGTAAAAATTTATATAAAACTACAATTTGTTACCTATGTAGATATTATACAAAGATACTTTCCTGACCTGGTTTCGAATATTTTATCTATTTACCACCCAAAATTTACCTATTTACTTATTCCATTTAAAAAATATGCATATACCTTATTATGTATATACATATATACCTACGACGAGCCCACAATCGTTACAAAAATATAATTTACCATTTCAAAATCTCGGATGAAATATCTAAGAATTCTTAGAAAAAATCAAAGGCAATTCGTATCTATAGTAGGTACATAATATATGTATATGTAGATAATTCAATTCAATTCAATTCAAAAACCTTCACAGTAGGATATTTTTTATTGATTTTCTGAATAAATTTAAGAAACAACTTTTGACTCAAGTGCCTATAACTTGCCATATACCTACAACATAAGTACCTACGTTACGTATACCTACTTATATTAACCTGCGTCAAAATTATTGAACCAATTTGACCCACTTAAACACCCCACGAACTTTTGAAGTGGGGCTTTTGTATATCGAAGAAGAACACACTTCAATTTCAACCAATTTCGAAAATTATTTACTTGTTATAAGGATAGCTGAATTGAGGGAGCATAGAAACCTGACCTGAAAATTTTATTAAAATAACAATAAATTATTATTATAATAAAATACAAAGAAAATTGTGAGAGAAATTATAATTATGAATAGAGAACAAAATGGCTGATACCTACACACAAATTAAACAATAAAATAATCGAAATTCAAGGATAAAATACGACGAAACAAACGACAGACGTTGACGACGACAACGACAACGATGGAAAGCTGTCCCAGTTTGTTTTCATTTAATTTTCAATTTTCGTTGTCTATTTTGGCCCAACACTGCTGTCACCGTGGCGCTGATTCCTCTACAAGCCAATGCCGCTGCTGCCGACGACGACAACGACGCCGCGAGAAGAATAAAAATTATTAAAAAAAAAAAAAAAAAATAAGAAAAGCGCCCGCCATTGTTCTCTTAATTTGATATTCACCCGAAAAATACAAATGCAAACAAAACATTCAACAAATTGCTTCAGCGAAGGATAAAAGTGAGCGGGAAGTCACTCACTCACTTCTTATAAAAGTAAACAAAATTAAATAAACCACTAGATCGCACGAACTTGCTGCTTTTGTGGTTCGAAGCATGATAGACATTGAAGATGTATGGTTATTGGTTTGAGAAATCGCAAGTACCTAGAGGTACCAAAGGGCAAAACCTTAACAACATTGATGAAGCCAAAAGTTACGTCATTTTCTCAAGAAATGTCGAAAGCATATTTCCGTTATTGTATTTTTTCCGTAAAAATATAAAACGCAGTGTTTTTAAAAATATTTTATAAATTTAAGGAACGTAGTAGAATCAAAATCTTTAAAGTCGTTTTCGAGAAAATTGAAAAAAAAAGTAATGGTTGTGCTTTTAAAATAATATAAAATAAAAATACCTCTGGGAAATTATGTACTTTAAAAGGACCCGGATCAGTTTTAAAGTAAGTTGATCGATCATCGATTTTTACTTAGACCTATACAGACGTAAAGACGCATACGAAATAACAGATAAAATGCGGACACACGTTAGCTATTCAAAATGGGAAATCGTCGAATTTTTTTTAAATCCAATATGATTGCCCATAGAGAGTAAGTCAAAAGTAAGCTAAAGAGAGTGACGACGAAAAATATTGTGCAGGATTTTGGGTCGTTTCCTTCTACATCCTTTGTCAGAGGCCTTTTCAAAAACAAAAGAAAAACAAAGGTAACTCTATACGAAGAAAATATAAAATAACGATGTGACGTAAATTGTCTGTTGAATTTATTTTGCTGCGCAATCGAAAATTAATTAGTCAATTAATATAGGTATTGATTTTGAATCGCCTCGCAGACGAATTTGTAAAGTGATAGAAGAATGGGAAAAGAAAATGTTCCTAAAGCGTGTCATATTTTTTTTTTTTTTTAATATTTCTGTCGCGATTGAACACAACCCTAGTAAAGTCGACTGTCTAAATTGAATAATGCATGAGATGCAGCGAAAGTCAGTCAGGCCTAGAATAAAGCTGTTCGTCAAGATCATCGCTGTTGAAATGTGACTCCGAGTTAACTTTAATAAAAAGTTTTAATAAATTAGATTATGTTTATGCTGGCTCCCTTATACTAAAATAATATCATCACCACCCTCTGATGCAGCAAATCAATTGCAAACTGCTGTCAAGATGGCTGCTCTAAAACAACCGTTTCATCAGCACAAAAGCACTACACTACACTATTAAATGCCAGTTGATGCCCATTTTAATCTAAATTCACTAGATAAGTAAGTCATTGTTTTTTGATTCCTTTGGGACTTCACGGCATTTCAAAGCAGTACTTCATGTTAACCGAATATAGTTTCTGATTTCTAAGTCCATTTTCAACTCGCAGTCATATAACAATATCGTTTAATCTTGTCGAATTCAAGCTACAAGGAAAATCTGAGAAGCTCAACTTTTCAAGCACCTTTTGTTACATCTTTGCTACGTCGCACAGTGGATCGACTCCATACATTTAGACGTGAAAAATTCTAATATTCTTTGAAAATATTTGTTTCCATCTATAATGTTCATAAATATGAAAAGGTACAAAAAAATAAGATGATAGCTTTTCCGCGACAAAAAAAAATATTTTAATGTTATGATAATGACAACAAATAAAAAACTGATAATTCTCTTAAGTTTGGCAGTATTTAAACAATTTCTGGGTTCTGATGAATAAAATTTGTTAGAAATATATTCTAGAAGTTTTTTTGTCTTTGTCGATTTGGAATTCGAACACCAAACTTCAAAAAATTCCAGAAATCTTTTCCTAAACAGTGGACAAAAAAAGCGTTTTACAAATCTTTGCGAGGTTTATCACATATATTTTCACAAAGTAGATGTTCACAGCTATCCAAAACACATAATTTATTTTTAAAGCAACCTCAGGCACATATTTAGATTTTCCAAAACAAACACGGTAAAAACAATTTTTTTTGTTCTTTGAAAAACACAATTTTTTTAATCAACAAACAAACATTACAATAATTTCAACACAGATATATAAAAGTAAATACCTTCGCGAACATCTGCAATTTTTTTTTTCAATTTCACTTAAAATTGTAATTTTAACAATTATTTTTCTAAAAAGATTAAACGCACCAGATCAAAAAAAGACTTTTCACTTTCAACACTGAACCAAAAAGGTACATGATTTTTAGGAAAAATTTCCTATTTTTCATGCATACATACTTAAAAAACGAGCCAAACATCGCGTTCATGTGATTTAGGTATTTTTGTATGAATTTATTCATACGAGTATGAACGAGTCATGCGATTTATGATTCATTCCTAAAATGTATGTACTGATGTTCATGAATCCAATGTTTGTATACCTAAATTATATGAATGAATTTCATTTAAAGTGATTTTTTTTCAGTTGCTATACATAGAATTTATGAATACGTTCATGTATACTATGATCTCAGTCATTTATATTATGTAAGCATTACATGAAAAATATGAATTATTCGTCATTTATATGAATACCTATTCATAAAACGCATGAATTTTTCATAAAATTTAGGAAACCTATACATAAAACCTAAAATTCTGTCCTTAGATTTTATGAATGCATTCCTTAAAACTATGTACAGCTTTCATGAAAAATATGAATCGGTCTTTATTTTTATGAATACCTATTCATAAAACGCATGAATTTTTCGTAAAATTTATGAAACCTATACATAAAACCTAAAATTCTGTCCTTAGATTTTATGAATGCATTCCTTAAAACTATGTACAGCTTTCATGAAAAATATGAATCGGTCTTTATTTTTATGAATACCTATTCATAAAACGCAGGAATTTTTCGTAAAATTTATGAAACCTATACATAAAACCTAAAATTCTGTCCTTAGATTTTATGAATGCATTCCTTAAAACTATGTACAGCTTTCATGAACAATATGAATCGGTCATTATTTTTGTGAATACCTTGTTATAAAACGCATATGAATTTTTCATAAAGTTAACGTTTCATGACTTAATATTTATAAAAATAAAGAAAATTTATATTTTTCATAAAATGCTTACATAGCGTAAATGACTGCTGTCACAAAAGCTAAGAAAAAATATTTTAGGTTTTACATATTTCATAAAAGTTATTTATAAAAATTCATACGTTTCATGGCTAAATATTTATAAAAATAAAGAAAATTTATATTATTCAAAAAATTCTTACATAGCGTTAATGACTGCTGTCACAAAAGTTAAGAAAAAATATTTTAGGTTTTATTTATTTCATAAAAGTTATTTATAAAAATTCATACGTTTCATGGCTAAATATTTATAAAAATAAAGAAAAATTCATATTATTCATAAAATACTCACATAACCTTAATGGATGCGTCATATGTTCCTATATCTCCTAGAAGTATTGTATTAAGAAGTTGGAATCACCTAAAATTTAAAGCAGAATTTCATATTTATCAATAAATTATAATATTCAAGGTTTCGAAACATTATTTTCTAAAGTGGATTTGTTTCAAAAGCTATACTTACTTTTGTTTCTCAAAAACCTCTTCTGAATCTATATTCTTTCCACACCTGAAACATTTTCTTAAATAATTTTAGTTTAATTAAAAGAAAACATTTAACATTTTACATTTATGGAAGCCATAATATATTTTATAGTAAAATAATTTATAATAATATGTATATGAATAAAATGCAACAATTAACAAAACTAAACTTAATATAGAACTTAATTATATACAGCCTAAATTTAGAGGTCGGCTTCAGAATCTAGGGCAACTTCATCCGATTGAGTTTGGGTGCTGTTATAATGAAAAGAAAAACAAAAAAATAAAATTTGTATTTTAAATAGTTATTTTATTTAAAAATAATCATATGTATGTATGTAAATATCGCAACAAATTGCAGAACGAAAAAGGATTGAACAATAAGAGATATTATTTTTTGTTAAGTCAACTCAATTCTGAGCAATACAAACAAAATTGATGAACATTTAGCTTCATCATGAGTAACTTGGTATTTTTCAATTCTTCTCTACTTTGCTAGCTATAATAATTTTGGATTAAAAATTTTTCGTTTGTTTTCATTTCAAGAAGTTCTGAAGAAAAATCAATACTAAAATAAATTCAAAATTGCTCACCTTGTTTTTAACACTTCTGTGAATAGAAACATTTTAGGGCATTTGGTTTTAGAATCATTGATTTCGTAAAAGTAATGCTCAATAAATGTCCATAATTGTGAGCACGCCAACGGAAACTCCAAATTAAACAAGTTGAAGCACTTGAAACATATATCAAGCGCTCTTAAAAAATTTGAAAACATGAACTTAATGCCATCAAGGTAAACGTAATAACTCGAAAATTTTTTAAAATCCTTATCCCCAATGGCAAGTATAAATGGTTGTATATTTTCTGACTTGCTTTTCAAAAAAGTTATAAGGTCATCGAGCTCTTGTACGCTTGATCCAATAAACATGAAAGCCTCTTGAGAGCCTTGAATAGTGAATCTAATAGTGCTACTCTTGCTAGAGTTATCTTTTTGGCTGGCCTTTTGTGTTGGTATCAAACCCCATTGAGACACCAAAATAATTTAACTGCAGCACTATCTATAAGAAAAAATAAAAAAAAAATAAAATCTTAAACCACATATGGTTTTTGAGCTAAAAAAATAGAATTTAAATGGTAGTCTGATGCGTAGTCGGGCAAGATAACTGATTATCACCAAACTTTTTTTTTTTAAGGTTTTCGATTTTTTGATTGTGAATCTAGCATCTAATCTTACAAAGGATTTCTCGTAGATTAAACAAAATATTAAAAAGGTTTGAATTAAATTTATAAGAAGATTATTAGTTTGATGAATCATTATAAATTTTTTTTTTCCAAAAATTATGATTAAACTGAGTTTTCTTGTTATGTATAAACGGCTAGATTTAGAAAAAAAATGACTTGAAATAATACATGTGAGTTGAAACTCGAAAGTAAAAACCTTAGTAGAGTTTGATTTCTGAATTTTGCTTTTCCTTTGTATAAGGGGATAACTAATAATAATGATATATAATAATGATATAAGCTAAAAGATGAAAAAGGTGTGCAAATTCAAATTCCTTAAGTTTCTGACATACCTTCAAATATCAGTTTGATAACAGCTAATGAATATTTGATAACAGCTCCCAACTAATTAAAGCGACAACCTGGTAGTAGCTGAAAGTTACCAACTAATTAAAGCAACAACCTGTAAGAATAAAGAAACTTAAAGTGAATGTTGGAGCATTTTTATATTTTGACGTTATTTTATTTTTTATCAGATTTTTCAAAATTTTCAAAAAATGATATAACTGATATGCGATGAAATAAATTTGTCTTTGGAAAACCTCCATAATGGCAGTAAATATGCATTTTTTAAATTTTTAAAAATCTGATAGGTACATAAAATTTTTGGAAAATCTCAAACAATATCTGTTTTAAAAAATATATCTACACATACATATGTAGGTGTGCAAATTTATTAATTTTCAAACATACCTTCAAATATTCAACAGCTCCCAACTAACAAACGCAACAACCTGGTAGCAGCTGAAAGTTATAACCAACTAATTAAAGCGACAACCTGTAAGAATAAAGATTATTTAGGTGATTGTTGGAGCATTTTTATATTTTGAGGGTATTTTATTTTGTATCAGGTTTTTCAAAATTTTCAAAAATAGATATTATTGATATTTGATCAAATAAATTTGTCTTTGGAAAATCTCCATAATGGCAGTAAATATACAATTTTTTAAATTTAAAAAAATCTGATACAATTTTTGGAAAATCTTAAACAATATCTGTTTTTGAAAATATATAATGTAGGTGTCCAAATTTCTCAATTTTCCGACATACTTTCAAATATAAGTTTGATAACAGCTAATGAGTACTTGATAACAGCTCCCAACTAATTAAAGCAATAACTACCAGGTTATTGCTGAAAGTTACCAACAAATTAAAGCGACAACCTGTAAGAATAAAGAAAATTTGAGCGAATGTTCGAACATTTTTATATTTTGAGGTTATCTAATTTTTTATCAGATTTTTCAATATTTTCAAAAATAGATTTTGATATGCAATTAAATAAATTTGTATTTCGAAAATCTCCATAGCGGCAGTAAATATACATTTTTTGAAATTTTGAAAAATCTGATACATACAATTTTTGGAAAATCTCAAACAATATCTGTTTTTGAAAATATATATAGGTGTCCAAATTTCTTAATTTTCCGACATACTTTCAAATATCAGTTTGATTACAGCTCCTAACTAATTAAAGCAACAACATTGATAGCAGCTCGTAGTTTGTTTTGCATTATCTTCTGTTGTGTATCCTAGGAAAATGATTTCGTCTAAAATGTGGCGTTTACCTTTTTCAATTTGTGCAAGCGGACCAAAATTTGACTTTTGAGACAAATGAATGCAATTGTATCGAAAATATGAAGAAAATTGCATTTTGTTTTTGTATTATCTCCTTTTGTGTAGACCTATTTTCTGATTAGAAAATGCATTTCAACAAATTCTGAATGAAATAAAATTTTGTATAGCGAAATAAGATTCAGCATGAATAAAAAAAAATGAAAAAACTCGGCATCTTAATATTTGGAACCTACTTTCTATGCATTGAAATATGTATCTATTTTAAAAAAAAAATATTCACAAAAATCAAACAAATAGCATAAATAATAATTAATATACATAGGTAATCTATAAAAAACCATAAAATAACTTACCTGAATACATAGTAGGTATGTATTTCCAATAAATTTCCTTTTTACTTTTTTAATTTAATTTCAATTTTACGCACACTAAAAAATGAAGACGTGACAAATGCAATGCAACTACTGATACTGAGCGACAAATTATACTGATGCAATGCGAACTCGACGACGACACAAAAATCACAAACGAAACGGTAAATAAGATAAAAACTGGAAAGAATGCGACATCGCGTCCTAAAAAAAACGGGAATTTCATTATTATACAAGAAAAGTATGTCAATATTCATATAAAGTATGTACCAATACCTACACGAAATGTTTTGCATGAATATATTCTTGCACTCAATGTTCTTTTCCTGTGATTTAAGACTGGAAACATAAGAATGTATGTATTCGATCTTACGTTGTATGCATGAGATACATACTCTTCACAAATTACTAAACTCACCACAGTTAACTGGGCACGTTCAGAAACGTATAATTTTTCGTTTATTGATTTACACTACTAGAAGACATTTGTATGAAAAATAAATAAAAGCAGGTATAAAATGAGGGATATATAAAGCAGCTGTCGCTCTGATCTGTATTGTTTTATTTTCCTGGGAAAATCACAATCCACGTAGTTTTACATATATGTACATATGTATTTTTTCTAGACATCTTCATAAACCGAGCAATGTACATGTTTAGTGAGGGCGGCCTTAAAGGTAAAGCTATAATGAACGGAAGGACATAAGTCGTCGGAAATAAGCGAATACACGTAAATCTGCGCTATTCTAGACAACCATTGACAGTTTTTCGCACACATGACAAAAAAAACACAAAAACACATAAATCAATGCAGAGATGAAAAAAACAACAAAAAACACGAATAAAACTCAAACGTCATTTTTCCGCTCAATTTGATTGACCAAACAATTAATTGTGTGCGACTGCGAATAAGAGTGGAGAAATTTTCAATTTCGGTCGTCGAACAGCGTAACTGCAAAATGAAAAGCATAACGAATTTTTCGTTTATGACTTCGAAGTATCATTTTTGTATAGAATTTTTATATTCGGATCAGCAGCGTACTAGTCTTCAATATAAATTATGTTAGGTATAAATACATACATGAATATTATTCTCAATGTACATACCTACTGCTTCTACGATATACTACCTAATTATTATCCTTATGTGTACATTTTGGCGTTAATTACTTTTTCCAAATAAGAATATTATCTTTCTGCTTATGCGCGTTGTATTCGTTTCCCTTTCTATTTACTTCTTAATACGTGCATGTAAAGGGGGCCTTGCAGAATTGTAGGTAATTCATACATAATACGTAAGAATGAATACATATATTTTATGTATCTTAGAAACAGTGAATAGAATTCATGCAAAATATGTATTTCATACATAAATCGAAAGATCGAATACATACATTTTATGAATGTTAAAGATATGCATGATATTCATTCATAAAATTTATTTCTTCGATCTTTTGATTTATGTATGAAATACATAGGTATTTTGCATGAATTTAATTTACTGTTTGTAAAACTTGGACCACACTGTTCTCGTTGTGGTATGTCGATATTAAGGCTCTCCCAAACCGGCGCGAAAATGTGGTGGCGACAACGAAAACAATAAAGGCTCCTCCAAACCAACACCAAATATTGGGAACAACGACGAAACTTTCGGCGGTAAATATACATATTTTAGATGAGATTCGCTTCATTGCGTCGTCGCGTATGTGTAAGTACTTTCATATATCGCCTTGTAAATAAATTTTTTGGTTTCGGCTTAAGATTCAATTGTTCATTCATAAAATCGATCTGCCTTTTTAACAAATCCATGAATTCAAAATTTTTTCAACTCAATTGGAACAATTGGCGAAATTCTTAATCAATGGATTAATTAACTTGAAAATAAGACTTTAAATTATGTTTTTTTTTATTAATAAGACAAAAAATCCCATATGATTCTCTTGATTCATGCATACTAAAACGTAAATCTGGATTTAAATTATATAAATTCAATGTAAGTTCATCCAGATTTAAGGTTTAATCTGGGTGTATGAAGTGAATAATATGGCGGTATGTTATCAGTCTTCCGATTGCTTTCCTTGTTGTTTCGTCGCCGTCAACGAATGTTTCGCATTGGTTTAATAAAGCCATTAGGTATGTATGAATTATATCTACTCTGAAAAATTAGGCCGAGTTCATATGCATGCATTGACAAGCAGATGGCAATGTGGCAGTGGATAAAGTGGTTAACTGCCACAGTATACATACTAAAGGTAATATCACTAGCGTTTTCATTTTTGTTCAGTTCTGCGCATCGAAGTATTATGGTGGTAAAATGGTGGGTCCACTTCCACGTTACTTGTCTTATTTCAATATTTTGTTGTTGTTTCTAATGATGCGTGTTGAGTTCCTGTGGGTACTCGGACAGCCAATTTTTAATTTTTTGATACTTTCAACTTTGTCAAACTGCGATCCTTCTTTGCCCAGTAAAGTATTGACCCATCCGCCGCCGTGGGAATTTGATTAAAATTCCAATTAAATTTGATCCCATATATGTAGCTATATAACTATACCTAAAATTTATTTATGAAAAGTGATCCCGTCCACCATTTTGTACTAAGGCAGTGTCAAATCGAAAATGATTTCGATTTTGACAGTTCCTTGACTGCACTTAAGATACATGAAGTTGCAGGTCTATAGTTATTTATTAAATTCTATGATCCCACACTAAATTGCCCTCGTCCCTCTTATTTTCATGGGACGAATTATTTCTATATGGATTATAAGCGATTGTAAAAAAACGGCTTAAAATTAACAACGGAACGCGGAGGAATAAAAATGTGAGCTATTTTCCTTCTTAACTGATTAATTTTATTCTTATTTATACAAAAACATAAAGCACAAGACATATAGTAAAACAAAACAGCATGCCTACTTCAAAAACATATTAAAATATTATACCTTTATGTATAGATATATATTTAATACAAATTAAACGAAAATGATTCTTTCTCTTCTCAGTAACGCCCTGATGAAATTTATTGCCTATGGAGTCGGGATGTAAGCGAACCTTTATTAACCTAATTTATATTTATGAACACATACATTTCTTTTGGTGAATTTTGTGTGGTGAAGTGGTGAAGGTGAAGTTGGTCCTTATGGAAAAACGTCAAATCGGTATTTTTATCTTGAGAAATTGACTTCTCGAATTTTCATTATTCGTGAAAAAGAAATTTTAAAATTTTCCGATTTCACCGTGTCCAAAAGTTAAAATGAATGAAAAGTCGAAGAAAAACGTCCGTCGTCGCGTCATCAAAGAAGTACTGTGTATCGTGAATCACTTATAGTTCGAAAATTTTTAGTGAATTTCTGTGCTTTGTTGAATTTAAACTGGCTTATAACTAAAAGTATAACTTATGTCTAGCATACTTGTAGTTATTGGTCAATTGGAATTCTTTATGACACATAAATTCGCTAACAATTTTCGAGCTACAAGTGATTCACAAATAATTATTGGTCTTGTAGTTTTATGAAATGGGGCCCAGCAGGAAACTATTCTGATGGAACCTGGAAAAGAGGAACTGAGTCTGTTGTTTGCCATGGGATTCCCTTACAACCGGCACAACAACGGTGTTTGTTTGTGAACGTTCATGGTGGGAGATGTTGACGAGCACGGTCGATACAGTCGATTCCTCCGAGGAATATCTCAAAGTCTGCAGAACCAGGGATACCATTCAATGCGATTGGGAAATTCATAAGCATATTTCTGAAAAAGAAGGGCCTGGGACTGATTCCAGCCTTCATCGGAAACAGAATTGGAATCTTCGGAGGTCCTTGCTTCGTCGATCGGTATGAGTGACATGTAAACGGAGACTGAGCAGTTGGCGTAGTGCGGTACATCCCCAGCCCACCGAGAAAGACATTATGTAATCTATGTTAAAACTAAAAGCAATAAAATTCTTGTAAAAACGTGCATTTAATAAAAAACTTTATTTTTCATTTACTGCCCTGGATATAAATTTCTGTCTTTTACTAAAGCCAGCTGCGGGCTACTTTGCTATAGCCAAGAAATGCTTGAATTCTGGTGGCAGCTCATCCTTAGAGGATAGTCTGTCCGAGAAGCAGACCCATTTGGTTCGGCAATTCAATTGGATTTGCCCTCAGAGAAAAACAAAAGTCCATCGATGTGCACAACAAAAATTGTACACACAAATTATGAATGCAGATCATGCAGCCAAATGCCACATTTATATAAATCTTTACTGAAAATTCATGAAAAAAACTGTAATAAATTTCATGATCGGGTGATACTTTTTATGAATCTCGATTCATACAAAAATTGTATCGAAAAACATTGTCTAAGACTAGTGATCTTAATTTTCATGAATGGTTCATGCTCTTGCAGATTTCATCTGTATTTTAAATTCAAAAACCCTATAGGAATAAATACACAATTTTTATGAATTAATGCATAAAAACTTTAAAAATCAAGGTTCAAGATTCATACAATCTAGGAATAGACATTAAATTCATGAATTAATGCATGCAAACCTAAAAATCCAAGCTTTATAGAAACTATCCTTAAAACTTAGAACTTTATTCCTAAATTCTATGTATTTTTCATAAAAAAAGTGCAATTTTCAAAGCATGAACCGTTCATGCTCATATGAATAAAATCATGAAAACTATGATCAGTGATTTTAAACGAAATTCTTCCATACAAATTTTTTTAGGAATGGAGATTCATAAAAACAACACCTGTTCATGAAATGTATGACCGTTTTTTCATGAATTTTCGGAAAAAATGTGCGATTTTGGCTCTAAGATCGCCGTTCATAGATTTTATGTACAATTTTTTTTTCAGTGAAGTTTGAGGGTCATTTGTTCCATGCTAAACTTGTTTAAACAAGAAAAAAAAGTGTTTTCAGACTAAACAGTTATCTGTTATATATAAGAAATAGAATTTTTTGTAATTTTAGTCATTGACTTTTTCACGTCTAATTGTATGGAGTCGATCCACTGTGCGTCGTCGTCGGTCGGTTTGTCATATGTTATACCCTAAATTAAGCTTTCAGATCGGTTGAAAATCGTGAAAAGAATTGTTGAATTGACCGCTTCCTGTTGAAGATCATTTTTATATCAAAGATTCAAAGATTGTGGCAGAAGTGACACTGGCATATTTGCCTACCATTTAGCATGTTATTATTCGCAAATAGTAGTTCTTTTTAAGGAGAGGATGTATATTATAATGACTGTCTTCCACCGCTCTGGAGGCGTCATACAACTTTGAATAAGTGCCGCAGCCCAATCCATTTTTTTTAATGAATCGAGAATGAGCTGGATGGAGCTCCAATATCGTTTTGCTCGACGATGCTGTCAAAATGTTTTTCATTGAACCCGGTAAAACCCTTGTTATCCGATGTAATGTCATTTCGAAGATATAAGTCGTGATAAGCATGGCTCTATATTTCAAATCATGATTTAGGTGAATTTGTTCGTATGTTTGTCTGTTGAATGTGTACTAAAATATATGAGTTTAAAGTTTGCAATTAAAATTTAAATAATTGGTGGCGCGAAAGCTCGTGGTGGAATCCCAACCATTCCTGTGTGCATGTTATTAGCAGGAATAGAGGAGACCAACAATTTTCAGCCGAATCCGAACGACTAGGCAACTAGGATGAGAAGTACTTTTTCATGACAAAAGATAGGTACTCTTGGAGAATTTGTCAATTCTTCGCAAGAGGCAGTTACCCGTGAAAAACATTTCTGTTTTTAGGTGATATAGTCTGGGAATCAAACCAAAGACCTTCGACATAACAATCCTACACACTAGCAATTGTGCTACGGGCTACTATTTGAAATTACAAAATCAAAATATTAATTCTTTTTGGAAATTTCAGGTCAATACTTCTTTTGATCTATTTTGACATAAGTTCTTTAAATATAAAAATGTTGCATTACCTTTTGCACACCGATAGCTTAAAAAAATTATTGATGACATTATTTGTACCTTTTAAAGATGATAGGAAATTTTAATTTAATGTTATTTCTAAAATAAATATTTAATTATAAGCAAAACTTGCGTCAAAAGGCACCTTCCTATTTTTAATAGTTAAATTAAATATATCGTTTAACGTTTTTTACAAAAACTCCAACTAAATGAGCTATGAAGAGTTTGAGAAAAATTATTTGTTAATATAATTTACGAATATTGTTTGGTTTAGATTGTTTTTAATTGTAAGTCAACTGAGTCGTTAATTATTAATAATTTACTCATATTAATAAATAATGCAATGAAATAAATATTTATAATTTATTTCAAAATAATTAAACATAAATACACAATAAAAGAAAAAAAATTTAAATGAAAACTTTTTTAATAGGACACTGTAATTTGCTTTTTTAATGTTAACAAAAAATAACAACGTGCCTACAAATGGCACTCCTTTTGTGTATCTTTTTATTTAATTAAAAATTAATTGAAATTTATTTTAAGGATAAAAAAAAAAAGTGTGTAAATAAAAAAAAAATAGAGAAATATTAATATTCAATATTTATAATACAATTTTCACTGAAAGAACTTGCATATTTCAGTAAAAGTACAATGTGCATGTACAAACATACATGTATGTAATATTTCTTTTCGGTGTAAATTTTTGTTTTCCATTAAAATTAGTGTCTGATTCAGGCTACCCATTTTGGCATCCAACACAATCATCACTCATATATTGTTTGTACGTATAACCTATATGTGATATTTATGTATTCAAACAACGTGCGTAATACAAAATAATATATATCTGTGAATTCGTTTTTACTGACAAAAAAAAATTCAATAAACCTATTTACATAAACCATATGGGGCTAGACTTAATGCAATTAATGTCTTAATTAATTCAATTTCATCACTTGATGATATACATCGTATTGTACCTACTCCTTTTGCAGTGCAGATATATCGTTTTTTTTTGCTCTTTTCGAAAATGAGATATTTTTTCACTAGAGTGTGGATATAATGAATAAAGGGATATCATTTAAGCGTATCGGAAAATAGGATATCACTGACGCAATAACATTTATATACATATATGTATATCACACGTTTGTGAGTAAAATGGAGAGTGGTAATTTCGTTTATTTTTATTTAACTTAATGTTTCTGGCACGTACTTGTTCAGGGGCTTAAGTTCAAAAGCAAAAACTGAGAAAATTAATTTTATTTTAATTCATTTATTAATATTTTTTTTTAATTTTCGTTTCTAGGCACGAGTATGTGCACTAGATAACTCAGAAAAATCTGTTAAATGAACTTTAACTCCTTCTTCGTTGTCAGTCAGTATGTCTAGTCGTCTGGCAAGTGTCTACTTTAACATTTTGTTCCTAATTTCACAATTTTGAAGAACAAATAAATCAGTAATGCGACTTTTTTTGTATTTTTTTCAAAAACGAATTAACTTAATTTAAAAATTAAATAAAAGAGCAGAATTCAAGATTTTATTGTAATTTGTTCTTATTATTTTCTTTAAATGCTTTCTTCGCCTGAACGCAAAGAGACCCTACTCCCATAGTATAAGAAATGCTTGTTCCTTCGTTAGATTTTTGTGGTATAAAATGATTTTTTTTTTTTGATAAAGATAAAACTAAATTATAAATTCTATTAAGATTTATAAACAAAATTAAAATATCAATAAATGGTTTTGCTTCTAAGTGAATTTATTTTTAAATTTTATTTCCTTTAATAACTGTTGTCGACAAAATTGCAATGTCAATAGAAGCTTTGATCCGCGTGATAGATCAGAATATATTTCTTGCGTAAAAGAATGGTTTAAAATTTTGGTTTTGGAAATCCTGTTATTATTTAATTTTAAATATCGAAATGGTGTTTTTTGTAAAATTTTGTTCTCAATTAAATCTGATTTATATAAAATAAATATTACTTTGTTTATTTAATACAACAGTCAAATCCGCTTGTCTGGAAACGATTTATTTTTTTAAAAATCGTTTGATGAAAAAAAAAGAATTGACATCAACACTTTTTCACAATTCTCATAGTAACTACTCAAAGCGGGGCAAATTGAGTTTTTTGGTTGCAATAATCATAGCTATTAAACGAATAAAGATATTGAAGGAAATTTTCAAGGCTATGAATTATGAATTAAAAAAAAAAAATATTAACAGGGGTTTTCAGAATCTACCCATATCAAATGGACTTAATATTTTACCTCAAGAATTGTCAAACGTAAATAAAAACAGGATGTCTAAGAATAAAACAAAGTCACAGTGGTACATAGAATTAAACGAACAATAAATTTTTAAAATATTTTTGCTGATGTATCTTATTTTGTGTTGCACATTATAGAGTGCAAATATACTATTTTAGTGGTACACTTTAAGTCAAACTACGGAGAAAGTATGTAATTTAGTAATTTAATACTAAAAACCTTTTGTGTTGTAAAAAGCATTTTTTATAAGGTGGCACATCAAAATGAAAGAAAATAACACCGACGGGCGTTTTTTCCTTATTAGAATGGAAATAAAAGCTGTGGGTTTTAATTCCTGTTTTTTTGAAGGTTTCGAAAAAAACTTATTCAGTAAAGAACAAAAATCATTTGGGGCTTTGTCAATAGTTTCATTGGACAACAGTACTTTAGGTGGCCTGCTTCGCGGGTTTTAACTCTGTCTTTGGGTCATTGCTCACGTAACTCCGTTGCTCCGCTTAGGGTATGTTCAGTCGCCAGGAAGGCGCCAATGTTTTCTTGGACAATAGTATAAAGTTAAAGAGTTATTGAATCACATTTTAAGTATGGGTCTTAATGCCAATTCAGAAAGACAATAACACACCCGCGGGTCTTAATGCTTTTTTGTGTTGGGTCTAATTGCCACTCCAAAAAAGAAAAAAAAAGCCCGCGGGTGTTATATCCTCTTATTTTGGAAATAAGAACCATCGGGCTTTATTTCCGCGGATCTTATTGCACTGCACCGTGTGGTCTATTGTGTTAATATAATAATTTAAATGTATAACGTTACAACAACTACTATTGTCCTGAAATAGGTAATTGCAATTTCTATCAGTATAGTGCTTAATAAATCAAAACCTTAATTAAGAATATAAATATAGAGAATATACGCAAAAAATTCATGGAGGTGCGAAATATCCAATCGAAGATGATGAATTACGAAACATGGTATTTTTAATAGCCTGACATGATTGATTATGATTGTTCAACCAATTGTACTATCCTTTCCTTAGGAAGCTTTATATTTTTACTTTTGGAATTATAATCGATTCCGGAGAACAGAGTTGACACACAAAAAAATAGACATCTGTTTGCTGGAGAACAGAATCATGTATGTATATCTAGCTGATGATGATAAAGATAAAAATAGATTTAAAATGGATAGGGTGTTTCTAAAAAGAAGAGAAATCTAACAAATTATCGTTATTTTTTTTAACGTTTAGAAAAAAAATATCGAACTGAAGTAACTTTCAATTAAAATAACAACAATTTTAACATCCTCTTTGTAGAAATTATAGCGAAACTTTTAATCTTATTAAAATACTGCTACCTATACAAAATAGACAAAAAATCATCTTCTTTCAAACGAAACTTTTGAACCTTTTTTTTTGGAATAAAACAAAAAAATCTTCTTTTTTTCTTAAACACCCTAATACCTATCTGTTGTAAGTATATGTACGAAATCCTTTTCGAATAAATCTCATGCATCTGCTATATGGCGCAGACACTACCTATGAATAAATTTAAATGGATATTCCTTGTAAAATACCAGAATAGGATGATACCTATAGGATTATAGGTAAAGTATGAATATTTGAAAGATTGAGTAAAATTCCAATTTCATTCAAAAGGCACATATCATCTGCGTATGTAAATATTTTATATGCATGTATATACAAACACATACATAATAATTTCATAATTTCTTATAAGACAATTATGTATAAATATTTATGTACAGTACATGGTTACTATTTTCGTTTTTACTGTGATGGTTTAGGTTTTTGAATTATTTATAATGTTTTGATATTTTTGTTAAAATCAGGCAGATATCTAATACGAAATAATCTTATGTGTGTATTAAAATATTTAATATAATTTATTTGACAGGTGTTAATTTTCTAAATTATTATCAATAAGAATAAGACAAATAATTCATGTGACTTAATATTTGCATAAGTAAGTACCTATCTATTTTAATATTTTATGTAAGTACGTATATTTTAAACAATAGATGCATTGAACATTAAAATAATTAAAATTCATATATGTATGATGAAATTTAGCTGAGACAAGACAGTTTAATTCCAAATTGGCATTTCATCTTTATTATCTCACTTGCAATTTTCAAATGACTAGTAAGGACCTTGTCAATGCGCATGTATTGTTAAGAGAAAAAGTGTCAAACTGTCACAGTTTCACAATTTCACAATTTCACACTATTAACCTATCACACTTTCACATTGTCACGCTTTCACACTGTCACACTTTCACACTGTTATAGGCTTTTACACTGTCACACTTTAACACCGTCTCACTTCTGCACTTTCACACTTTAATAATGTCACACTGTCATACTTTCACACTCTCAAACTTTCACACTGTCCCACTTTTACAGCGTCACCGTTTTGCACTTTCACACTTTAATTATGTCACACTGTCATATTTTCACACTTTTAAACTGTCACACCTTCACACTGTCCTATACTCTCATACCATCATACTTTTGCACTGTCCAACTGTCATACTTTCACGAATTCACACTTTCCCTTCCACACATTGCCAGCGATACACTGTCACACTTAAAACCGAATATTCTCAACAACGTCACACTGTAAAACTGTTAAACTTCATTTCTGTTATACACTATTATGCTTATACTGTAAAACTTTCGACCTTAAACAAATTATAACCCAGAGTTTCACACTGTCACACTTAAAACCCCCGCCATGATACTGTCACATTGTTGGGATGTCTAGAGTCACAACCTAAAAACAAATATTTGTTAAATTTTTAAAGGCAAAATAAGTAGATTTTATTTTAGAAGTATCACATTGCAAAATTATAAAAATAATAAGGCTTAAAAATAAGGCAATATGTATTCTGAAATAATGTCAAATCCTATTTCCGTTGTTGTGAATTTAAAAAAAAAAAATTATTCACATAAAAATCCCATGTACCGAATCGGTTCACCTGTTAAAGCTCTAGCTCAAATTCCAGTGAACGCACAGATTGACGGACTGTATGACGGAACGGTATGACAGCCGGACTTCTCCATCGCAGTAAGGTTAATTTTGAAGAAAACTTCAAAATTTGATACCTCACGTGAAATAAAAAAAAAAAAAAAACTTTAAAGTTACACGTCAAAATTCTTTGTGAATACTGAAATAATTCTTCACATGGATTTTTGATATACAGGGCCGGCCCCAGCTAAACTTGCGCCCTGTGCAAGATTTGTAGAAAGCGTGCCTTTTTTTATACTTGCATACATTATGTACATACATACATACCTTGATACACATGCATAAGACTTCTCCACATTACCCAGAAGGTAGAATTTCAATGCGGTTTTTTTATTGAGTTATCCCCTTGTATGATCCCGGACTTGTCGGTCCGATGAAACTCTTGCATACAAGGCCGGTAGGTGATGTTAGTTATTGTGTAAGAAATAACTTGCTCAGTTGTGGTGGATGTTATTTTTGGATTATTTGAACAAGTTTTGTAGTTAAAATGCAAATGGCAGTACATATTTGCGCAAAATCAGATTACAATTTCCTGGTAATGCACCCTCATAATTTTGGGCCCTGTTCATTTGCACATCTTGCACATATAGTTGATCCGGCCCTGAATACACAGTTAGAAATTTCTAATACTCACTTTGTTACAAAATTATTACCTAATTTGAATGACTGTCATTAGAATCTTGAAAAAGTTCCCTATATTTTGTGTCTTTTTTTCTCCTTGATGAGAATAAAAACGCTAAAAAAACAACTGTTTAATCAAATTATTATAGTTTTTTTTCTATTTCAGAATTTTTATTTTGAGCAAAAGAAATTGATTGACAAATTTCACGATTTTCCACAACACCTTGGATTTCTTCCTGGGGGTCATATACATACGTTGGAAAATGAAAATAGCTGTGTGAAATTGATCGAAGAACCGAACGGTTTCATATTTCACTTTCATATGTTAATAGGTACTCTGTTATGTCGTGAATATCATACCAGTCACTTTTGTATGAAAATTTAATTTTCAGACGAACAGCTTAAGTTGAAAAAAAAAAAAATTTACTTGTTAAGATTTTAGAAGTACAGACAAGAAGATTTTAACTCTTTAAATCTACCTTTATATATTTCTAAAATAACTTTATAAATAGCACCGCTTTTATCAAAATAACATCATTTTAAATGTATGATTTCAAAAAACCTTCAGTGATATCGGTCAAGAGGGGAGCCATAAATTGAATTTCATCCAAAATAAGAAAATAATTTGTTTCCCAGGAAATCCTAAAATTCCTCTCAAAATAACAGCATGCAATGCGTCCTACCTTCTTCTTTTTTTTCTAGACTGCGTGACGACAAAACATTTCATTTATTGCCAAAAACAACAAACCTTTATATACAACACACACACAATTCAAAATACAATATTCTCTCATCATCATAACCTTAATTAATCATCACCGTCAACTTATCATAAAGGAACACCCGAGAGCTATGAAAATAGAACTCCCATACTCTATATACTCCCACTGTATTATAAGAGAATCTTTTGTCTTTTCCACCAGGATCTAATGGAATTCCACAGAAAAACACTTTCAATCTTACGAGTAGGTACATATATGTGTATATGTGTTGCGTAAAGTGACAGAAAGATTTCTTCAAGGAATAAAACAACACAACAAAATATTCCACACTTTCATTCTAATTAGGTCAAGAGTGGCCTTTCTCTTCATAATATCCTTTCGTATAAATAAATAAAAAAAAAGAAACTGAAACTAATGACATCTCATTCATATGTGTCTTCACATATATATTTGTCTGTAGGTCGGTGTGCTCGTAAATAAATTTCATGCATCGCATCCTTTGAAGTGTAGTTTATCTTCCCTCTTCCCATAAGATATAAAAGAAAACACATGTTATATTATACCACCGTTCAACAGACCGAATAAAAAATAGACCAACCACACACATGTTGCGTGTACAATCCGACAAAAAAAAGGAGCTTCTCTGGAAGAAAGGACACACAGGACACAGCAAGCGTCTATCTATATACGATACGAACCCCGCACAATGTCGACACTTTGTCTGTGTGAATTATTTTCTTCCAAACTAGAAACTACTCTCACAGACTGAATGGAGTCACACAAAAAAAAAAAAATCAAAACGTGTCCACTTCTGGGCAAATCATAGTAATTCCTAAAAATCGCGTGGATAATTCGTCCTAAATTGACATTGAATGGGAATAAAAAATCGAGAGAAGAACGAGCATCACAAAATACCCTCAATCGATAGCCATGGATGGTTCTATACATCTGCAATCTCCCTCCATCGATAACTGCTGTTTCAATTTCGCAAAAGGATGCGCGCGGAATAATGATTGCTCGTCCGAGGAAACGGTGAGCCAGAATAGCATTCTGGACTCTGGAGGTATAGATACAGAATTGTATCCGTAAAATGCATTTTATTCATTGCACGGATGAATGGGAATGGGCATTGGGCATTGGACATGGGCAATGTTCGGGTAGGCATTTATACTGACTCTCAAAATCGATGCTTAAGGCAATTTAGTTGACAGAGCAGAGACAGAAGCAGAGAGGTCGATTCCTTTTCAAATGCCGGATATTCAGACAGGATATTCGTTTTCATTTATCAGTGGTTAGTTTAAATTATAGCCGAATTCAAGAGACAAAGGTTATTTTAATAGGTATACCGTGCTAGATGATTTTAACGATGATGAAAATTGATTCAAAAATAACATTCATTATATAAATTAGGTATAATATAAATGGATCTACATTCGGTGATGAGATGACGGCAGAGGCCAAAATTAGTTATTCCGATTGAATAATAAATAGCAATTTTCGGTCATGATTATTATTACAGTCTGCCATATCTGTACCTAACATTTAATATCTTTCAGGTACTTCTAGTTAAAACAAAAATAAAATACCAAAATTTAAATAGGTAATTAAAATTTAGGTAGCAAAGATTTTGTCTAGACATAAACTTTGAGTTTATGAGTGCCTTAAATGGGCTTCAGATAAATCCAAATTGACAGTATAAAAATAGCGTGTATTTTGTAATTTAAATTTAAAAAAAATATCAGTCTGGATTTTGGCTTATTTAAGATACTTCTTCTCTGGTGGATAGAAGTACGTATCTATACGAAGATACAAATCAGTTTAATTTAATTTTAAATTACAAAGATATCATCAGCATTCCATATGCATATATAAAATAAATAAAAGAAAAGAAATCTTCTTCCAACTTTGGCAAACCGTATATTATTTGAACCCCGAAAATGCTAACATGGAATCAAATTTGGTGTAAATACATTTTTGAATAACGCTACAAAATATATTTTAATGTGTATATATTATTAGGGTGGAGTATATGATGGTATTTGGAATTGAAGTGAACATGGGCTAAAATGCAAAAAAAAAAAAAAAAAAAAACTCTGTAATTTTTTTAAGATATTATACGTTTTCGCTGTGACTTTTATTTGAGAAAATACCTACATATGCAAATAGGTATATAGGGCGAGTAGCCCCTAGCTCACTTTTGCCGTGCGACGAGGAGTTTTTTTTTATTTATTTTTATTTTGTGCTCAATGTCTGTCAAAAATAATATTGTGAAATTTCGAGAATGTTTAAAAATAATTAATATTTGTATAACCCACGGGAAACAAAGTGTGTGAAGGTGTTGAAATTTTTTATAATTAAACTGAATTTTTAATCGATATGATATGTGGATTTGCGGACAGTCGCATGGCTCGAGGAAGGAACCGGCCGCACGAAAAAAAAACGATTTGTGAAATAGAAAAAAAATTAAAAATCAACGACAACACTATGTCTATCTTATACCTACTTTTTAGTAAAACCAGAAATCCGTTTTTTCATATTTTCCGATTAAATTGCTTTAGCCCATAGTTTTGGAAACATTAATTTTAAAAATCAAGATTCTGAAGAAAAAAAAAATAAAAAAAATATCAAAATTAATTTGTTCTAAATTTGATGCTATTAAGTAGTATTTTTGTGTTTTAATATTTAATATTCTAATCAATAATCAATATTTTGTAGAGCAATTTTATAGAGCAAATTAAACATTATCAGCCCTATTAATAAAAACGCTTTATTTATTACTAAGCCATAAAATTTTCGTGGAATAGTAAAGTGACGTTAACCAAAAATCCCTTACGAAAATCTACTATAATAAGTATGATGCCTATTTGTTAACTTGAAATTTTCGCAAACAAAAAACAACATCAAAAACTTAAAAACAAATATAAAGATAATATTTCAAAGTAATTGTTGTTGAAACAACAGAAACATTGCAAATATTGGGCACACAGCAAACACACCAAAATTCAAATATGTTGGTATAAAGCTATCCGCACCCAATTCGAATTTAAATCTAAAAAGAACAACAATAACATAAAACATTGTTTGAATTAAATAAATAATTGCTTTCTTTTGTTCTTGTTCTACTATATAACCCTTTAGCTATATTATCTCTTGATGTTCGTGTTCTTTTGTTTATTTGCATTTAGCTAAAAAAAACAACAACAAACACTCTGAAATACAAAACTACAATGTCATCTGGTGAAAATAATATAAACATAGAAAATAATATTATTAAGTATAGAAACTAAAGTACTCTACTTGAAGACTTCAAGTGTGAATAACAAAACCATTAATTAAATCAACTTCGTATATTTTCCAAGTAAATATTATGTTCTGTTCTGTTCTGCCTTTTCCTGTTAGCCTGCTTCTATGTGTTATATGTATAGGTAATATAAGGTACATACCTTCATGAAAAACGAACGAGGGTTGTTTGTTATTTTGTATGATTGTGGTACGTTTACGTTAAAGCCAAGTCATTTTACCCTCCATTAAGCCATCATTTGCATGAAAATAAAATGCTACCATTATTTAAAATTAAATTCGCTCTTCACAATTATTGCTAAACGAATAAAAATGAGCTCAGTGTGCTAAAGTAGTGAGGTGTGCAAAAAGAAAACATAAATAAATAAATATAAGGAAAAAGAATCTGAAGGATAGAAAAATTACAGATACTTACAATTTTTCCAGGATTTGATTTTTTTTTTTATGAAAGAAAAAAGAAAAAAAGGAGTCGATTGATTTATAAGAATTGAAATGGCTATACAGTGATTGGAACTTTTTCTAATTTCAGGTTTTTGTCTGAGCCATAGAAATAGTGGTGAAATAATTAAGCATATAAATAATACAAAATAACGGGACTTACATAATCATGCAAGTTATCAAACAGGGCCAAACGATTACTTAAAACGGGTGATTCACTTAGAGATACTACATTCAAAAATAAAAAATGGTAAAAAAGTCAATCTTATCGGGTAATCTTTATTTATTGTATACATACATTTAATTTTAAAGATTATTTTTTCAAATGTTACCCAAAACTGCGTCTCACATTGTGATTCTGAAGGAGATCAATTGTTTTTGACAAAAATTTTGTTCAAGGATGAGGTCCATTTTTTAATTAATGGTTAAGCAAAATACCCGCATTAAAGCTAAAAAGTAACTCCAAGAGTAATTACAAGACAAAATAACGGTTTTGTGCAGTTTTAGAGCTGATCGAATAAATCCCGCGGGTGTTATCTCCCAAAATAAAAGGAAATAATACCCTCGGGAATTTTTTCCTTTTTCAAATGGCAATAAGACCCACCACAAAAAAACATTAAGACCCTTTTGTTATTACCTTTCTGAATTGGCAGTTGGACGCATACTTAAAGTATGATTCAATAACTCTTTAACTTTATACTTGTGTCCAAAAAAAAACTGTTGACTTTGGTGCCTGCTTAAGAACTGTACATTCCAACCCTAAACGGCTTTATATCTGCGGTCTTATTGCACTGCACCCTCATAGACTTTTTCCTTAGGAATTGGGTAAAGTTCCAAGTCTAGATTGATAAGCTTGGTTGCGATTAAGGAATTAAAAGCCAACCTTTCTTGCACCTCCATTTTCAAAATACCACTCGCAAAAATTAACATTATAAATTGATAGTTGATAAATATTGATGATCGATATTACTTAACTGATTAATGTTTTGATCATTAGAAATATTCCCGTTTTTTTTTTTTTTTTTTTTTTTAAATAAATTGAGTTTTAATATTAAAATAAATACTTAAATATTTATTTACCAACTACAGTAGGACCTTGGTAGTTCCAACACTCGGCAATTCGAACGCTCCACTAATTCGAACACATATTTTTTTACATTAAATATCTTGTTATTCGAATACTCGCAAACATTTTTTGTCCATTATTTCTTTGCTGAGTACTTTTGCAGTTGTGTCGAAAAATGTAGGAAAACATAATTCCACAAGAGTTTAAATAGGATTAAGAGAATTATTTACCTACATATTTCATCCGTTGGTCAACGCCAATTCAACAAAACCTTCACAGTGAAAATGTTGCAATTGACTGACACTGATAGCGATATAGAAGAATTCCTGAAACCAAAAAAATTATCGCTAACAACGGCGGCGATGTTCTTCGAAATGTTAATCAATTGATAGACTTTCTTGTGGAACAAGAATTTCAAACAAATTATATCGATCAACTCAACATTTTCAAATAAACAAAAAAATGTTCAGAAAAAATGAAGGAAATCAAAATGTCAAATTTTAACAACTGTTCTTTGTTTTATCTTTTGTAAGATTTCTTTTAGCAATAAATATTTTCTTTCTTGATTCGATCAAAAAATATCAGTCGTACCTACCTATTTATTAGATTTTCGTCTACTTAGACACTGTCTAACTATTTTCAAATTGGTGGAAATATGCTTTATTTAATAAAAATAAATATCACATTATTCACGGTTAAGATAATCTACTCTTGTGTCTAAGTTAGGCAGCTATAAGACAACAATGAACAAGGTTTTCGAACACATTTTCCAATGTTGGACAGTTGTCTAAAGTTAGACAACGTTTATAAGTAAGACCATATATATTTTATTATATTTTACACTCTACATTGTTTTTTCATCCGAAATATTGACTACAAAACAGTATCCAGTAATTCTAATAGCTTCGTGGTTCCAATTAAAGTCGGTCTCTATAATAATTCGAATCACCGAATTCCTACTGTATCAATCGATAATTGACAAAAAAGTTATAGGAGACATAATGGACCTGAAATACAATTAATACCCCAAAATAATTATCCTTGGACCACTTTCATAATTTTAACATTTTTTTATCAACAAACAATTTATTAAAACAATTGAGATAATGAATCTCAATTAAGGTACCTTCACATTTTGATTTCTTTGATTTCTAAAATATGTCTAAAATGCATATTATAAATTTAGTCCTTAAGGAAAGTTGATAAACAAATAAAACTATTTTTACTTACATTCAAATTCTTAAAATAAATCAAACTTCCTAGCTGTGTTTTGTATATAAACCCTGTTTTGCCCGAAAAGGTTATTACTTTATTTACCTTATTAAGGGTTTCTTTAAATAAAACAAAAGCTTATTCAACAATTATTTATTGTGCCAACTCCAATATACACTACCTGATTTATTTTAGGTCAAACTCCTCGCATAAAACATTCTTCTTTTTCTTCTTCTCCATCATCAGCATGAACAGCTTAATTTAACAAAAAATAATGAAAACTTTTTCTACCATAAAGAATAATAAATTTGTTTTTATTACCAGTTCTATACGTCAACCTAATTCAAAAATCTTGACCTGTTTGGGTTAAGATCTCACCCACTTTCCTTATAATTCCAAACAAAAAAATTACATTCCATTCCACATCCATTTGTCGTCCCCTTCTCCTTTTCGATAAATTGACCCTCATCTGCTGGCATTCACACAATCAACAACTAACAAATTGTTTCTGTTTCTTATTTTGTTTTTTTTTTTTTTTTGCTGCTGCTGTTGCAGGTAAGTGGATATATTTTTATATTATGCCCATCCTTATCCATATATTTATGTAACAAAAAACGAAGTAATTTACCCTAGTGGCATACTTTAAGGTATAAAAAAAAACTCATAAAAAAAAAATTGCTGCTTTGTAATTTATACGGGTTCACACACAATTTCATTTCCTTTCGATGTCGAAAGTAAGCCCATAAATCATTTGGCTATAAATATTCCATCGAGACCGGTTTTATTCTTAGCTTTTGGTTGTAAAAGCTTAAAAGGGGGTGTATACAGAAAAGGATATTATTAAAAAGCCCGCTTTTTAATTCCTCTTTCCTGTATAATGTGCAAAAAAGCAACAGCAGAAATTGCAAACTTTTCATTAAAAACATAAATATACAAAATACAAAACAACAACAAGAAAAAAACCTTGCTCGTTTAATAATAAAAATAAAAATTACCTTCCTTCTTTAGCTAAGCGTCTTCAGAGGTATTGGCCAATGGCTATTGGTGGTCGACGTCGTCGTTCATCGGTCGTCGTTCGTTCTAACCAAAAATAGCAACACAAAGATCCTTATCACACTTGAAATCGAAAACACAAAGTCTAGAAAATTCGCACGGAAGCCCGAAATAAACATTATAGAGAAGTGTTGAGGAGACAGAGTAAATGGTGGCCAGGTAGAGTTATGGGGGTTAAAACTCCAATCACCCCGATAAATCGTGCAACAAATACCTAAATACCTAGACGGCTGCTTGGTAGTTAATTCAAAATTTATACCCCACCGTCATCAACCCTGTCGAATCGACTCGTTCACACCCATTTTACCCTATCCACAATCAACCACATTCTATTAATACAGCTACAGCTAGGCTTAGGATAGGTAAATCCGCTCGCATAACACTCATTTAAATGGCAGCCTACTCACTACTCAGGGCTCTGTGTTGTATATAGTTAGGCACACTATTTCCTTGTTGCTGTTAAATGGTCTCCCTTTACCTACCGCACAATCACAACCTTAGATCTTAATTGAGTATTGCAAAGCTTAGGCCAGGCTGGAGTAGGTCCGGTTTGGTTCGGTTCGGTTTGGTTCGGTTTAGTTCGGTCCGGGGTGCTTGTCTGATGCGAGGGTATGAGAGGAGGTTTCATTTTGGTTGTGGAAAGATTGTTGCTGAGGGTATAGAATTTCTCGTCCTCGCTTCGTACACTTCACATCTAAAATCGATTGGGAATCCGAACAATATAGGCTCTGTGACAGTGATAAGGAGGGCAGACAATTATATTACGGGCCCCCTTTCGATTCTATTCAAAACACAACCATTTACAGAACGGTAATGTCACCAAAAGTGATTATGTACTCCTCTCTAGTTGTGAGAATTGATGGAATTAGTGGTGTTTAATGGTGTTTTGTTTTATATATTTTTTTTTGCTTTGTTTAGCATTTATGGGAGTTGGAGTGGAACATGCTTTATCTGTTCATGCGAGAACCTTGGGGCTTCTGTTAAAAACTTATCTCTGATGAAGCATAGAATTAGGGTTAAGAAATAAACAACTGATTCTTTATATTGAATTCTCTTATAGGGTATATGGTTTAATTTGGTTTAGTTAGATATGTGATTTATATAAAATTGAAAGAGGTTTTTTGAAAAACTTTTACCATATTGCTACTGATAAATTCATATCGAAGTTTTAATCAGACTTGGCATGATAACGAAGATAAAAGTAGGTCCTACATTCTGTAAATGTACTTATTCACCTATGCGTAGGTACTAAAATGACTTTCATGACTTTCATCTAACTCGAAGGGTATACTTAAAAGTTTTAGGTAATTCCCTAGTGAGGAATTTGTGGAATTCTAAAAATAAAGGTTCCAATAACATTCAATAAAAGCTTATTTATTTCGTGAACAGTTTTAAAGATTTTAGTACAAAAAGTTTATTTTTATCTTTTTTTTTTGTAACTTTTAAAGGCTCTGTACAAAAATTGAAAACATTCAATTTGGTTGTAAATCGATGTTATGAAAATGTGTGAGTTTATTTAATGTCATATTTACATAAAGGACGGCTACATATTGGATGGACACAAAAATTCAAGGCTTTAATGGAACTTTACATTTCATTACCGTCATACGATCAAATTCCAATAAGGTTGAAATATTAATTATTGTTCTGCCAAATGACATTTTTGATATCGGTACAATATTTTCATAATTAAATAATATTTCTGTGGTAAATTAATATTCATAACAAGATCAATGGCTAACGACCTGGGAACCTGGGAACTAAATAACTACATATAACTATATTTATTATTTTCTTACATACATGTAAAGATTAATATTATGTTGGCAGCATAAAAATAAATATAAAAAATAATAAATGTGAATTTTCATTAATTTATTTGATTTTGTAAAAAATGATTTTATTGAAAAAATTTAAAAGAATTCAATAGAAATTCATTGCAATGCTTGTAAATATGTCTTTTGTGTGCCACACTTTGGTTTCGCAACCAGTGAGCATATGCAAAAAATAAAACTTTTAATTTACTGTCCAAACATTTCTATTTTTCTTAAGAGTTTTAAGCAATTTTTTTTTATTTCGTGTTCAGCGCCATCTATCAGAAATTTTATGTGCATCTCAAATGAAAAATAACGCCTAGTATAAGCACGAACTTGCTCTTAAGTGTGATCACACTTTTTTTTTAAGTTTTAATATTTTAAAAACTATTCATCTGATTTTTAAAGAAATAAATAACAACTATTGTAACAGTTATTTTATGCCACCTGCCAAAAACTTAATTTGGTTTTAGGAAGTATGTCTGTGAGTACATATCTAATTTCTCAAATAAATCCCAATTTATGTGAAAAATTTTATTTTAAATCCTTGGAGCGGTTTTTTTTTTAAATAATTTCGTATGTATAAAATTCTAAAACCCCTTTTAAGAAAAAAAATCGTACACCATTTTTACGCACATATGAGTGTTAGAATCTTATTGCAATTGGAGTAAATTATCTCCAATAATTGTTTTGTTAAAAATTTAGTTTTTCTTTCGTTTTCAAATCTACTTCCGACATTTTGAATTTACTCCACTTTTTTTTGTTACAAATCTGCTCCGAAATTTTACTACTGAGGCTCTAACCCTGGTACATATGGACATATTAATTAATGCGGAGTTGAAAATAAAAAAATATCGAATTTAAAAAAAAAAAAATAAATATGAATTTTTTTAATACACAAATTAATATTATTATCAATAATATTATTAAAACTAATTAGAAGCTTATGTTATTATAAACTTGTATGGTGGGTACCGTTATGTTTGGTTACAAGATTAATTTTTGTTTAAAATCAACTGGATGCTGTTAAAAAACTTCTGGGTGCATAGTTTAATTCAATAAATTCAAATAATTTTTTTTAATATTATAGGTAAACATTTTTAAAAATTCAAAAAAAATTGTTTTTTTTGAAAATCGAAATCGAAAAGTTTCAGCTCAATCGGATGGTTTGTTTCTGCGTTTTAAGAGAATCAACGAACGGCTTTTTTATGTGAAGGCAATACTGTTATAAATGCACATGTCTAAAGTAACTTACATGATATTATATAACATTCATAGAATAAAATTAATCAAAAACTTTAATTGGACATCAGCACAATTATTATTGAATTTATTAAAAAAATTTAATTTAAACGTGCGTTGATTCGTAAGAAACAAAATTTAACAAAAGAAATTTAACCAAGTAGTTTTTGATGTCTTTACTGAACTATTAATAATTTCTTAAAAAGATTGCAAATAAGAACCTTTTTTAAAAGGGTTTGTTTTGAAAATTTGTGTTACCGATTTGTTATAGAATTTCGACTTCAACAAGCCCTTTTCATTTGAGCTAGAAACATGAGTTGTGAAATAAATTCAACTATAGATGTAAGTTAAGTAGGCACTCTTAAACATATTGAAAATTTTTCAATTGTTATCCCATTTCTTACAGTGTGTGAAAAAAAAAAAAATTTTTCTATTATATAATTAAATAAAAGATTTTGCAAAGTTAAATCCATTTTTGAATCGTTGAATTTAAAAAATGTATGTCCTGTAAATTCAGAGGCAACAAACAAACTCATAAATTCTACGAAGCAAACTTAAAATATCCTTTCGAAGTGCAACAACAATAGCGACACAAGCACCATACATCATCAGAGCTTACATACTCTTGCTTACATGCAACAATATGATGATGCCCGCTATACTCGCTGACGTTGTCGTATAGCGCATTATTGTCGTCGACGACGATGGTGATGCTGCTACAAAGGTAGCACTTATAAGGGCATGTGTACACGGCATATCCTTACAAATACTGCCGAGGTTTATTTTTTCGACTTTAATGGCTAAGGAGGAAGTGGATGCGATGGCGAGGAGGAGCGGAGGAGCGGCGACGTGCGGGCGGTAAAAAAATAATATTTCAAACACACACCAGAAAATGGCTGTTGCCGGGCCCGGTCGGGTCGGGTCTTGATTCTCGGGTGATGCTGACTTCATCAGTTGTTGTATTCCTCCTTCGCGATATGCTTCCATACATACAAACACCATACGAGCAGTATTTTAAAAGATGAAATTCTTTCCACTGTCACAGGATGTTAACAGTAACACAAAGTTAGAACTTTTTTACATTATATAAGCAAGCCAGACAAAAATGTCTGAATTTATGGGTAAATCAAAATATTTAGTCGTATATCAACGAAAAAAAAAATATCACAGGAAAAATTTTCCCATTACGACATCCTAGCACCTTTTCTCTCTATTTTCAGCTTTTTCCCAAGGAGAGCTTCCCAAAATATGGAGAAAAAAAAAGAAACAATTCAAAATTAGCTGATAAACAAAGTGAAAAACGGCGGTGGCGTTACATAAGGATATACATATGTATATATAGGCACCTACACTAAAACCATTCATGTCTTTCCTTTCCAACATAACACATTCATATATAATATTTCGCCCTTTAGTAAACACCTTGTTCCTCATCTTTTTCTGCTATGTTTACATATGTAGGTACCTTCTTCGAGATGGAAATCTCTCATATGTAATGAGAAATAAAATGTTCTGATTAGATTAATGAACGTCATTAGGGAAGGCTTAAGGACTTAGCGTGCGAAGAACTCGTCGAAAATGCAGAGCAGGAAGAATGATGGGTTAACTTTAGGACTTTGTTCGGTAGTTCAAAGAAGGAGTGGTAGTAGATTCAATTAGGTTTTGATTGAACAATTTTTTTACCATTTTTTTTTTTTGTCAGTTTCATTTAAGGGCACATTTTTAAGGAATTAAGGAGTTTTAAAGGAACATATATACGGTATTTCTTTTGATAATCTCAGAAACAAATTACAAAATTGTGCAAAAACATATACATATAAAATATTTGGGACAAATTAGATGTTCTTTCGTTGATGACTTACATATATGTATATATCTACATATATTGAGTAGTAGATCATTAAATTTGCCTCAAAGGCTAATTGGGTAACGGATATGTCGTAGGTGATTAAGTTCCGTTTTAAATTGATTTTGTTTTTCTTTCGCAAATTGAAATGTGATGGAATTTGTGTGGGATGCCCTTTGATTTATTATAGACAAATCGTATGCTGTGTACCTAAACTTAAAATCACATATTAGTTTGACAAACGTGGACTCGACTCGATTGAATAAGATATTTTTAGATTCTTATTTATAAATAAATGACGTCATTTTTATTTCTAATAAAAGTAAAGTAATAAAATTAATTAAAGAAACTATATATGGAATCAACGTTGTATACGCCTTATATGGTATTTGTATATGTAAGAAAATATCTACAAGTGAAAACAAATCGTCAGCAAGGAAAGCTCATATTTTAATTTGCACCTAGTGATTCATTGACAGACAGGTTTCTGTAAACAGACAATTCCTCCTTTATCATGACTTTTACTTACACTATAGTGGAAGTATTGTTTCTTGTAAAAATTGAGGCTTTAATACAAATTTAGGCTACCATTATTGAGAATTCCGAAAAAAGGGTTTCTTCATATCGTACGCCGCCGGTCAGTGCATTGACTGTAATTTGAGTTAAAGCCTAAAGATATAGACTAAATTGATTAACATTTGGTAAAAATTATTTGTAGACGATTCCGAATCTAATTTTTGTGTTAGCTCATCTAAAACGGTTTTTTTTTTTTTTGAAAATAGCGGTAAAGGTTTTGTTGAAAGACTGTACTGTACTTAAAATTTTTAAAGTAATTGTAACAAAATTGAATTTCAGGCTTTTGGCAAAAAAAATCACATGACAGAAATATAAGTTTGACTGTTTTTGAATTAATTGGGTTTTGGGTTAGTCCCGAATATCTTCTTAAACCGATTTTAATTTTGCAATTCAGCGCTTTGTATAATTTTTTAACTACGAGAAAGTATAGAGACGTGGAAGAGAATTAAATGTTTGCGCGAAAAAGTGATAGATTGGCATTTGGAAATGATAAGCTCCAAGCCTGAAAAACTGTCAAGATCGTTTTGAATAGAGGAAGAGTCATCTGACAAAGAGATTGTCTTAAAGAACTTGGTATCGTCCATCGACCATCGGCGTACAGTGAGACAGAGGCATGGTTAATGACCACCTCAGTATCATTAATAGTAAGAGTGAAAAGAAGTGAACCTAGGTGGCTGCCTTGAGGGACACCAGAGGCAGCTAATATAGGGCTGAAAAGGGTAGATCTGAAACGTATACTATAATAACAGTTTTTAAGGTAAGGGGAAATCCATTTTAACAAAGAGGGTTCATAGCCAACAAGATTTTGTCAAATGCCTTACTGAAATCGCTTAAAACAACATCGACCTCGGAGCCTTTCTCTAAGGCTAAGAGGGTAAACGACACAAATTCAACGAGATTCGTGGTTGTGACTTGTGGATCTACATTTGAGAAAGCTATGTTGGTCAGAGGAGATGAAGATTCGCAATGAAAACTTAAATTATCATACAAATACTTTCGAATATCTTTGCTATATGAGAAATCTTGGCAATGTGACGATAATTCTTAACATCGCCTTTCCATATTTGAGGAAATTCACCTCAAGTTAGCGATAGGCTAAATATATTTCAATATTTGAAAGAGGAAGATAGAGGGAGAAAGAGCATTTTTTTTTTAGAAGTATGGCAAGGACACTATGAGGACCAGGATTAAATCCATCATTGAGTTGATTTAATTATTTAATTTTTTTTCGATGAGACCGGGGTCGATAGTTTGAGAGAGAAATCATCTAAGAGAGAAATTTCTTAAATAATTGAAATAAGCTGTTTCAGGTACAAATGAAACATCGGCAAAATATTTATCCTTATTATGAGTTTCACCCGAAATATATTTCATCTTAAAATCTTTTGTTCGCCCAGACTTTAAAAGCTATTGTGAGTTTCTGTCCGAAATGAATGTTCACAATAATGGTTTCGGGTGAAACTCATAATAGGCAAAAAGTGAAATGTATAATTTTCCGGGTGGAATTTTGTTCGGATAAAATTCACAATAAGGCTGATTGTTTAAAGAATTTGGAAAATAAATTGGCGATAGATGAGGATCGTTTGAAGTTTCATTTTCGAAAGAGGACGAGGCAGGAAAACCATCGGCTTTTCTTTTGAAGTTGACAAACCGAAAAAATGACTAAGGATCTTTGATAAGGTTGGTTTGCGTTTCCATTAAATAACTTTGGTAATGAGAGTTATAATTATTCGGTATGGTGAAGATAGGTACGGAGATAATTAGAATAACCAGTGGGAGATCGACTGCGAATAACTGTTATAAATTGGAATTTCTCTAGTCTCTTCCTTTTTTACAATCCACATAAAACTCGTTAATAAATTGGCAAAATTTATCACTGTTTTATAACCAACCCGTTCCAACGGTTCTATAAGTTGAACAGTTCGGAAAGATGAACGAAATATTTCACCTTTAAGTGCTCAAAAAGGTGAACGGGTTGAAATTTCGTACTCGAAAGGACAAACGCTTTATCCTCAACCTAATTTTTCATACTTCTTCTTTGCAGTAAGTTCTTCGTATTATACTTATGTAAGGTTATCCAGTTTTGTGAACGGTACTTACGGGATTGTTTTAAATTATTATGTACATTATATTTAATGTTTTTATTTATAACTTCTTTCAAAACCAAATGTTGATGCCCGAAAAGATGAACAATTCGAAAAGATGGATGTTTTGTATCTGTTCATCTTTTCGAGATTCTGCTGTACATCAGTCAATAAATCCATTTGTATTTCGTGCATGTGTCACTCAGAAAATAATATTACTTTGCGTCTAATTGGCTTCCGTGCATGTGTCGTTCGCACATTTAAACGGTTTTGTAATAGTTTCCTTCAAATCAAAATCTTGGAAGAAACAAAAAACAAAATAAAAACAGTTACAATAAAAATCTAAATCTTTAAGACTATTCCATAAATCTTAAATTAATCACCTTTTTATTTCATTTAATTTATTTACGTTCAACAAATCAAATAAATATTCCACACCTAATACTCCCTCATATTTTATCTTTACCTATACGCATTATACAATCTTGTTAAACCAATTTTAATTTTATACCATGATTTTCTAAGCTTCCACTTATGCTCTAGTAGATATGAAAATACCCCATTGCAATAAGCAAACAGAGGGGGCTTGCCCTAGCCATATGCTATGCATGCTCCCTAAAACACCACCATCCGACACGCACCCTCTTCGCATCATCACGTTAGGGTGTCCAATTTCACTTAATCTCGCGCCAGAAAAACCCTCATTCAAAAGAAAAAACGTCTTTTCCTCCAGCCCTATAACTTAGTTTCATAAACTTGGTGCAATAACTTCCACTCAATAGAAAATGCCCGTACTACGCCACGCTGCCGCCAGCCGGCTTACTACCCCTTTATCAATTTCAATCTCTGAACTTTGCTCTACCAGGTTTTTTTCCCAAAAAAAAAAAAAAAAAATAGAAAAAATAAAAACTCGCTTCTTGACTTACAATTTACGTCTGTAACTGATACTCTCTGAACTGGCAAGCCACTTAAAGTAGTCATTGCACAGCAGACGGTGACGCGCCTGGAGAGAAGACTAGAAATTAAAAAAAAAATAAGTCTTTCCCTTGTTTCCATTCATAATTTAAAGGAATTCACCTGAAAATTTGTAGAAAAGAATAAGAAATATAAAAAAAAACGGGACAGTAGCAATTCACCCTTGCACCATCCACTTATTGCGATGATGTTCTGAAGTGGCCATTCAAGGGCCCTGGTGATGACTACCTTCCAACTTCGACGATGACGGCAACGACGACGATGACGACGGAAGTGCACCAAGCTATCCCCCCTGTATGATTTATGGTTGAACAGAATTAAAGGGTTGCAGCATATTCACACAAAAACACCGGCGAACATATAAATCGAGTGTCATTCACAAGATGTCGCTCTAACATGTGTAATTCTTGAGCTTGAGCTCGACTATATGTTCCAGCTATCATAACTTTTCAACTCCTTCATCAGTCTGGCTTTTGTGACGCGTCGCGGCGACCCTCTCCACTCTACGATATGATATGCCTATATGAGGTGATGAACCATCAACCCTGTATGCATGCATCTTTGCCCTCCCCTCGCTTTCACCAGCAGAAGCAGAAGAAAATACAAAATGCGGTTTCCTCTATTCAAGTGGCAAGTCGTCATCGTGACGGATGCACATCATCTTTTCCGCCAACATTCACAACCCATCAAACCCTTTTTGTCGTGGTCGTTTGTTCATTTGGCAGGTTAAGCATCAGGAGTGCCAAGTACCAAGGCGGTCGTCTTGTCAATCCATCCATCATTCATACCTACATTATAATCGTGGCTCTTGTAGTCATTTTGGTTAAAATTGAAATTAGAGAGCGATAGGAGCTTGCAGCCAAGCAGGTGCGATTTACACGGTCGTTCTCTTTGAGGGAATGCATCACGAATAACCAGAAATGGTTTTATGAAAAATTGACGGAGAAGGGACCATCCAGGATCCAGTTTCAGTATCATGAATGAATGTATGAATAAATAAATGAATGAATGAATATACGGCAAGAATATGCGCTTTCGTAGCAAAAATTCAATTGAAGACGACGATCAAGTGTAGCAAAAGGTAGATAAACGTGAGATGCACAAACCTTAATGGGGCGGGTGTAATGTTTTAAGTGGTACAATTGCCACGGTAAATTAGTTTCTTTTTTTTTAATAAAAATACTGGTGATGGGAAGCTAAATGGCAGAGTTTGCTACATTTTCAAGGGTTTGCATGATTCTTTACAAGAATTCGTTTGAGAGGCTAAGAGTTGTTGCAAAGCAGAAGCATTTTGAAAAAAAAAAAAATATATGAATGAAAAGCTTACTTACCTCGTTTTATTTAGTAGTCACATGACAAGCTTCTTATTTTTAATGAATGAAATGGAAATAGATATTGAAATTATGAGAATTATTTTATTTGTAAGATTTCTGCGTTTACACTTTTCAATTTTCTCCTATTTAATGCTGTAGGCTCGTAGATCTCAAGACTCTATAACGGACTTATATTCAATAGTGGGATATAAATCATTTGTATTAATATCCTTATTAGCGTTAAAATTGTGGTATTCAATAATTGATATTGTTTTCCTTAGCAATACTTTATCTTTCTAATGTGAAGGTAAAAAGTTCACCAACATTACTTTTCATAAATACCTCCTTAGCGTAACTTTTTAAAAACAAAATGAACATTAGAAACGCACAGCTTAGAAAATTAAGTACATACAAAAAATAATATACTTCAGTAAGTTACACGTTGGGCGCCACTTAAAGTTCAAATAATTTATTTTTATAATTCAGTGCTTTTATTAATTTTTGTTGTTAAACTTAATAATTTCTAGTGGTTGAACTCAGGTTTTTCTTTTAACTCCTTTAATTGGTGCTTTTTCTCAAAATTAATACCTGTGTGCAATGAACATCTTCTGTTTTATTTATTTCTCTTAATTTTACCTGTCATTCACTCAAATAGAAACCCTTAAGACTCTTTAAAAATTAAATACACTTCAATGGGAATTATATTAAGCGCATCTAGATGTTTCGTTATGAAAATGTTTACTTTCATTAAGAATGATTTTAATTATAATTTTATTATTTTTTTTTTTTGTATAATGAAATCATATATTTGAGTAATTTTGTTTCGTCCTTTTGATAAAAATGTTTTTTTTTTCATCTTTATAATACCTACAAGGGAAACAAAAACTAAATTTGTGGGTTTGCTGAATGAAACCACAACAAAATTTATAAAATTATTTAAAAAGAAAAATATTAATATGGTGAAAGTGAGTTAGGCGTACAAGGAAATAGAGAGAGAGAGAGAGAGACAGTATAAATGAGCTAACTTTATATGTAGATTTGAAGCGAACTTGAACTCAAAGCCTCAAAGGCTTATGTTCTCTTTGAATATCAGATGGGGTACAAAAAAATAGTTAAAGGAACAAACCCAATGGAGAATTTATGTTGTCAACAATCATAATTTTAATAAATGTGACACACGGATTAGAATGTTGCTTCAATTGGTAAAGGCTGGAAAGATATTATACAGCAAAAATATGTTTATTAATAAGAAAAGTTAACGGAAAAGTTCTCAATACCTCTGTTAGCTAAAACGTGTGTTGAGAAGTTGATATTGTTTTATTATTAATATAAGACTGTTAACATATTTTCATACCGATTATAGAATACTTAATATTTTAATCTCAGAAATTGAGTGGATCTTCCATACCTTCGAATATTATCGATTCTGAAATAAATTACCATTTTTCTTTCATTCATTTGTTGCGAAGAGAAAACGAGATACGCAATAATTTTGGGTCGGTGGATAATAGGAAGCAAAAAACATTTTTCAGTTGTCGATATACAATAGGTACATGAAATAGGTGTATTATTTACAATCTCGAAATAATTAAAAGAACTATCCTTATCCGAAGCTAAGCAGTTTACATATTAGCTAAGATGGGACAGTGCCCGAGTATAAGCTCTTAAAGCAGATACAAATTGTGTTATCGATATAATTAATCAGTTTGTTATCGATAATTTGTATACAAAATTAAAAATATATTTTCTTGCAGATTTGTTGAATAATTTTGAATTATGGTAAAACTGCTCCTCATTTCTGCCACAGCTCATTTATCTATTTTTATAATCGATGCAATAAATAAACACCCCTATTAATAAACTCAAATAAACCATTTATTATATTTAATAATTAAGTTAAGTGCGAAATCTTATCAACTTAACAAAATTGAAATTATTTTATGTTAATTAGCTTATTAACTACTACAAGTAGGTTCCATTAACGCGTAATTAAATTAAAAATATGTACCTAAAATTTTTTTTTTCATAATAATACGCTTTAGCGACGGCAGAATTCTTTTAAAATGTAGTAGATTATGGTAAGGATTTTCTATTTAACGTGAATAAGCAGTTAATTTTTAGTAAATTAATATTTGAATTCTTAAATTAATTTTGGATCACCGTTTTCGTTGATTTGTGAATTACAAGATAACTAGGCATATTTTATTAATAGGATTTTTAAATAAAAATATTTTGTTGTTAAGTTTAATTAATTTGACACTTACAAAATTCAGAACAAAATTTTGTAATTTCAAGCTGCGTTGAAAAGTATACAATATGTCATGTTGTCGTATACTCTACTTTTTTCTAACACAAGAAATTTGTGCGCGTTAAGAAAACTACTACAATTTTCGAAATAAAAAATTTGTAATTTTTATAATTTTTTTTAAGATTTCTTACATCACTTTCTATATTGGAATTTTTTTTATCATACATTTAATAAAGATGAATGAATTTTAAATGAATAAGCTAGCTAGATTTGATTTTTCTATTTCATATGTTTCTATTTATTCAAATAAACCAAACAATAAAACAAAAAATGTATCAAAATTAAAACAATGAAAATATGTACATATTTAAAAATTAAAATCAATTACTGAATTTCGACCACTATAGGGATTGGTAAAATTATCCAACACCTTATTAAAAACAAATATCAATAAAAAGTTCATGTTGAATTTCATCTAACTGGCTGTTTGTTTTAGTAACCGTCTTTTCCCCTTTTAATCGAATCTCAAAATTTACAATAATACGAGTAAAGAAAACAAGGAAAATAATTTAATCCTCTTTTACTGTTAATCTCACACATCCTTAGAACAAACACAAATATTTCTTTTTTATATTTTACCTTTATCGATTCGATCCGTTCCACTCATTTAATCCGGTTACCCTCCAGCATACAAAAAATATTCTTTTTTCTTCTTTCCATGGGATAGACATTTTAAAAAGGATTTATCAACCAATAATATAAGAAGAACAAGACAAAAAAAAATAAGGGATTACCCTCAAATAAAACGTATAGCATCATTTGCGATATTTTTCCTTCTTTGCACGACAACATGACAAAGCACCTGAACTTTTGAACTTTCCGTTTGCTTCGAATAGATGAAAGCCTACACAGAAGACACACTAACTTCTCATTCAGCGAAACATGATTTTCCATTACCCGAAGAGTCTTTTATAAAGGATTTGACTGTGTAGCCCCATACAGCCAAAGACTCGTAGCATAGAAACTTCCGTTTGTGTGGAGATATATTGGTAATATGGCATCAAGTAATAATTCAAAAATTGCATATTTTCTCAAGAGTTTAAAGGTCATATAAATATAGTATTTGCGTGTGCGAGATGATGCACATTAATTGGAAAAATTTCTCTCTCTCTCTCCTTTGCATCATCACTTCAAAAATGTATCCTAATCACTGCGGGTTCAGGTGAAAAACTATGGTATTTATCTAACACTCTAAAAGTATATACATAACACAACACACTAAGACTAACCATTTTGTTTGTGTCCTAAATCCTGACATGTGACATCCTATACAAAATCTAACGAGTATCCTTGTTTTTGTCTCACCAAGTTGAATTGAGTGGTTTTAAAATTCTTACGAACAATACATAGGTATATCTAAAACTTTTACACTTCGGTTAGCAAATTGATGAAATTTTGCTGAAAAACGGACAGATTGATGAATGAACGACGACGATGATGAGGAAAAACGGTTAGTTTTGGTGCAAAAGATTCCCAGTGAAACCAACATCAATTTAATGAATTGAAAATCATTACTTTGTCAAAGGGTGTGTTGATGATGATTTTCGGTCGTTTGGTTTGGGTGGACATCCATTTAAAGATTGTTTAGTTTGGAACCCAATTTCAAAGCCAAAATATAAACAAAACCTCGATAAAGTGCGAAATATAAACAAGAGAAAGAGAGCTATTACTTATTTGTGACCTTTTAAATTAAAAATCTTTGGCCTGAACCTAAATAGATATTTAGATATATACCTTTTGCCCATATATATTCAGAAAGTAACTCTATCTCTCGTTGCAGTGCAATAAGACCAATGTAAATAAAGCCCGTTAGATTAGGTTAGGTTTGCGAGATATAGTTACTACATATATGGCAAGGTATGGATTCGTATAAAAAATCGAACTCGAGATTTTGATCAAAGATGACGTAACGATGATAGCGAAGTCGAAAAAAGCAGGACTCGTATTTCTGTCTGGCATTTCTTGCGGCTGTGGCCTAAATATAGGTGAATCGATTTCCTTTAAACTTGCTACCTAGCGTTTATTGGGCATTCCCCCCCACCTGCCATGCAAATTTTTTTTTTTTTAGAAAAAAAATTAAAATCTTATTTTTCTCAAAAACGTGCCTACAACTTAAAAAAAATCCAGTACTATTTTTTTCACAAAAAGGCTACCATTTAAAAAAAAAATTCCGAAAAATGGGTTTAAATGGTGCCTCCAATAGAACCACTTTTTTGATTTACGATTTTCTCAAAAATGGTTTTTCAAAAAGTTCAAAAAGTATTGCATACATAACAAAATTTATTTTTTTTTAAAGTTTAAACATTTTTTTTTTTGAGAACTTAATAATTCGAAAACGACTTGGTCGATTTCTATTAAACCTGGCATCCAGCAGGTTTTTGACATTATCTAGCAGATTTTAAATACAAATCAAATTATTCCTATAGCTATAAATAACGGTATCTCCCCTACAAATGTTATAAAACCGGTATGCAAAATCTCTTCTTTTCTCAAAAACGACTCCTACGATTTTGATTAAAATTTTTATGTGAGCTAATATCAGTACGATCTACTGTATTATTGAAAAAAAATTATCTATCGATTAAAAATGGTATCTCTCATAGAACCATATTTTTTGATTTTCGACCTATCTCATTACTGAACTGATTTCAATCAAATTTTTTTACGCAAGAGCCACTAATAAATTTGAATAATATTGCATATCAAAATTTGGATTTAAAAAAAAAAAAAATCAAAATAATTTTTTTGAAAATGGGTAGATGATTTTTTTCAAAATTAATTTTTAAACTCCGCGTGCCATTATTTTCTTACGGAACCCTATCTCTTCTCGTTATTATTATAACAAATAAAATGGACAACACGAATTTGTTGTAGGTAATATACGGTAACACTTTGTTTTGAAGGTCTGAATATTGAATTAAACTAGTTATGTTTAAAATGTTTGGTCTTAAAAAAATATTCAATTTATTATTCTTTCATTGAATTTTTGTATTTCATTTTATGCATCTTCCTTGTTGGAGAAATTTTAGTTAATTTTTGATAACTGAGCTGAAATGCCCAAATTTATACTAAATACCTATGCCAATTTTCCTTATCTTTTTAAATCATTTCAACTTCTGTATCGTACTCGTTTTATCAACTCAATATTGTAATGATATTTCGATTTCATTGAAATTGAAACGTTGGGCGCCATGATATGAAATTACAACCAATTTTTTGTGGGGAGTGAAAAAAAAAACAAAATTGCAATTTAATACATTTTCTTTGGGGAAATAAAATGTTCTGTTCTTATACCTTAATTCAATATCAAAGGAACATCTTTTAACATTTTGTAAACAATCTCAAATCAAATTCTCTTTGAACTTATACACACGATTTGTGTAAATAAAATGAGAAATTTATATAGAGAAATGGTTATGTTGATATTTTTTTTCGAATGCGATGGTATATGGATTATTTCATAAAATGATCAGAAAAAGAGTAACCTATCTAACATTTATATTAAAGAGATTTTTTTATCTTTAAATCTAGTATTTTGGAATTTTAATACAACCCGGTTTGACACAATACACAATAAAATTCAAATTCAAAACGTTTTAAAATGAGGATTTCAAAAGTAATGACGCGAAACTTTAAACGATTTTGTAAGATGTTAAATTTTTAGTATGATGCTAGGTTAAAAACGGGATTTTCCAAATCAAGTGCCATTTTAAATTTAATTGGTTCCAGTTCTGCAGTCTTAGTGCAATTCAAATTCAACATTTATCAGTAGATATTTTTTCAAAAAAAAAAAAAGAAAAGAAAATGACCTTTAAAACAACACCACTTAAATTGAAAACTCGATTCCATTGATAATATTGCAGATGGCTATGGGCATCTTTGATAGATTTTGATGTGCATTTGTTGTTGGAAACCTACCTAAAAGCGAATTCAAAATCAATGTGCACAAACCAAACAACACTCACACAAAAGAAAACCAATAATAATTGAACCTGGAACCCCAGATCCTTTGTATTTGAAAACACGTGCCCAACTGAAAAATTACACCAACAAAAATACCAAATTGAACACAATAGGTGTATGTATATGTGTATACGCCTGACGGAGTGAATTTTTTTTTTTCATGAAAAAAAAGAACAAAACTAAAAACAAATCAAGTATTTCCAAATTGATATCCATATCCGTAGGAAATTTCCGCCATTTCAGTTGGATGATTTTATTTTCCGAAGGATTTTAGATTACGTTTTATTTTTTTTTTTATTTTTTCTGTCCTAAAGCCAGATTGCTTAAGTCAATTTTCTAACCGTAATTCAGCTTTGATAGTCGTTAAAAAAGAAAGTTATCCCCAAAGTTAGAAAGATGGGACTATAATTTAATGTATTTTCTTGTTTGACAACGATAAAGCTATATCTATGACAAATTTTATTTTAACGAGTTTTGTGGAACTTTTAAATAAGGTGTCAGTGATGTGAGTATTTTTGCATATATATATGTATATCTTTTCTAAAGAAAGATAAGTTTTATTAAAAACGAAATTTGCTTCCATAGGTTTTCTATCTATTCTACATATAATAAGATTTAAAAATAGAATTGATAAGTTTTTATTGCTTTGACGTTTCCACAAGAACGTTAAAAAAAATTAAAAAAAAAACGCCATCAGTAATTTATTTTTAGCTCGAAACTGTATAATAACTAAAAATTATTTAGATATTTATTATTAAACGTTATTAGTTTGACGAGTTCTTTTAATGTTTCCTCTGCATAAATAAATTAAAGATGGACACTTAAAATTTATAGAAATTGCTCTTATAGAGGGAGGCTGGCCTTGGCCATCTGTCATCTTATTTTTTAATGGAAGTAATGGTGGTGTAAGTGATATATGTGTACAAAGGAAAAGGCCATTACATAATTTGAAGCTTTATAAACACTTTATATTCGTATCTCGATATTTCATGAATATGTATACATACACCTACCGACTCGTATATCGTGGGTGTACTAGGAGAAGGCACTTAGTCAAAAACCAAAATTTTGAATAAATTGATATTCAAGATTTGTAAAGATTCAACGCCGATTATATTTGTTGTTATTCGGATCCCAATATTGGAAAAGCCAACCGTTGTATGTAAGTAAAGTACGATTTAACACGCAACTAAAACTAATAAACTAAACTATTTTTTTTCTTCTGGTACTATTGATAATTGGATTGTACCTCGATGGATGTGTTTATGAAGTAGTTATAATTAAAATTTTTCATCAAACGAACAAATCGATCTTGTTAATATTTTTGATCAATTTTTTTTATTTACAACATTCCAAAGAACTGCGATTTTTATTAAACCGTCAATTGATTTTTTAATATTATCTGTTAATTAAATGCCTCCAATAAGTTTTTATAAAATTGGATAGTAAAATAAAAAAAAAAGTTTTTGATTTTTAACACAAATCAGAATTATTTTATAAAACTTCAATATTTCAAAAAATTGATATAACTGAAAAATTATGTTTTTTTTTCGAAGCTTAATTGTTATTTCCACATTTATAAATATACAAGCAATTATCAAACCAATTTTTTTTTCTTAAAATTATTTTTAAACAAATTTGTATATACAATATCTAAAAATTTTTTCTTTTCCTTTTAATAAATTAAGATTTGTTAAAGAAATTACATGGTGATGAAATTTCATCGCGATGGTTGTCAAGTCAATTTTAGAAGTTGTTTGATTGATTTGATTTTTTAACAACAATTACAATTTGCAACAAGTTAAAACTAAAAGTTCAATGCTTGCATAATGTCCAACACAGTGCTATATTGTGATTGTTAGTTAGTTTTTAGTTTTTAGTTTTTAATGACTCCTTTATTTCTTAACATAACATTTTGTAATATAAATTTCTTAAGCCTAGATTGGTATGGCCTATATGGCCGTCTACCAGACTGACATTTTGAAATATGATTGCATTAATAGAAATAATACATTAAGTGTTAATAATTTGTACTGTGTTAAATCACTAAAAATCTTCTTCAAGGATAGCTTTTCTATATCGTAGTGCTGCGACAATATAGTTGTAGAGTGTATCCCATCCCTGGTCGCCGTTGAGTATGCTGAGCATTTCTCTTTCTTCCAAGCTGCGCTTGCTGAAGTATCTCAACCGAAATTCCGTCAGGATTGGGCATATCCCAATAAAATGAAATGTATCTTTACGCGCTTTCAAATTACATAGACCACACAGTAAAGGCAGATCTGGTCGGTGTGGGACAAAATTGAGATTCAGCAATTCTCCTCTCGCTTTGAAAATAATGCTTATTTTGTTTAATGAGTTTCTATTTAGAAGGTACGAGTTCTGCTGTAGGTTGTAGCTCAGGCGGCTATAGTAGCATCTAAACAGAGAAGAGCTGGCTTCCGATGCATATCTTTGAAACAGGATGGTTCCAAACTTCTCCAAGATCTCATTAAACTTATTCCTTAATATTGACGGTTGCTCCCTTGCCGTTATGTTTATGGTCATGCCACAGGTTGTGGCAAGGCTAGCCCATTCTCCGAACATTGTTCCTTTTCTTTGGATAACCGCTTTTAAAACTCTTCTTGGTAATCTGTTTTCTTCCATTTCCATTATCTTTATAATGTAGTTAAAGTGCAGTGCAAGGGTGTCCATAATCAAAGGTGGTGTTCCTGTTTCTAGATAGACCATATAATTTGGAGTAGTCTTTGGTAATCGAAATATCCTTTTAACGAAATATCTTAGAAATTTTTCCACAGGTTCAATGGAGGAATGTCCCCAAACTTGCGCCCCGTAAAGCAGGATTGACAGTGCTGTAGAGCGGAACAACTTTTGTTTAGCACCGTGTTCAATGTACCTGTTTTTAATGCACCTTTCCCATAACGACGAGATTACGCGTTTAGCTTCTGCCAATTTTCCCTCCAGGTGTTTCTTCATGTTAAGATTTGAGGTTACCAAAACTCCTAGATACTTGTACTCGCGCACAATTTCAACTGCCTGACCATTATACTCCCATTTTTCGTTTCTTGAATACCTGCCACCGCCACCTCTGAAAATCATCATTTTCGATTTTTGCAGATTAACTTCAAGGTTCCATCGATTGCAGTATACCCCAAGCCTATTTATCATGAGCTGCATTCCATCTACTGTTTCGGAGAAGAGCACGATGTCATCTGCATACATAAGGGCTGGAACAGTCAGTCCTTCCACATCGATTCCACCTCTCACTTCATCAGTAATATCATTAATGAAAATTATAAATAGCAGGGCGCTCAAAATACTGATTGTATATATGAGCAAGTTTCGTGCATTTTATTATTATTTATGCTGTCAGTACCTCCAATTCAAAATTGGTTACACTTTAATTGATCGACCCAATATATACCTATAATACGCAATTTTAAAAATTCTAAATTTCTTGGCCACCTATGCGACCAAGTCAATTCTTGTTCGGCTTGTGTCATTCTTTTAGGCTAAGTTCCGGCGTAGACATAATTAAAACAACAATTTTTTTTTAAATTTACTGCCAAAAGTAAATGAAAAATTAGTTCTAAATCAAATCATCTCACTGGTAAAAAAAATAAAATCGAATTTATTAATTTTGGTCGCCATGCGGTACATTTTTATTTGGCAAAATAAAAGTTGTTAGTTTTTGATTATTGGTCAACATCAATAATAATAATTCATCATAATAAAAAGTATAAAAATATGATATATATACAGACGCATATTGATTAACAAACATTCTGGAAACATAATATGTAATTCGATAAAAAATCGAAACGATATATTTTATTTCGCTGGAGTGCTTCTTAAGTCCTTGAAATGTTTTTTTTTTGTATCTACTGAACTGATATTATATTTGTCCACATAATTTTGACATTTTTGTAAATTGGAAATCATTGGTCTGGACTCTGGAGTCGCTGGTGTCTCGTTTCATGTTCATTGTTGGGTACAAAAATAACGAGGCTATAAATATATTATTTAAGGATGAAATTTATATTTCTTTTAAGGAGAATTCTCAAATTGGGTTAATTGAACAGGAAAAAAAATTGACGGTCAATTGGTGGTTAATATTCTTTCGAGTTAAAAAAGAATCTTTGAAATAACTTTTTTTGTCTTGGGTTTGCGTTGAGGGGGCCTCTTTTCTAATCATGTTATTCGTTCCGAGCTTGGGAGTGTCATTTCACAAAAAAAAAGAAATGAAAATCTAAAGGACGAATATAAAATATAATAAAAATTTTATTTCTTATACACAATTTGTCCTTGTTGATTATGATCATTTCAAATTAATGGAAAATCAAGATGGATACTTTTATTATTTACTTTTAAAACAAAATGCATAATTTAAAAAAAAATAATATTAATATTTTTAATGAATGTTTTGAATGTTAAAATTCAAAAAAAAAAATAATATTTTAAGCTGCAGCAACATTATAAAGCACATCTAATTTGAAGCTGTGAACGCAAAAGTGAAAAGCTATGTCTAACTCTTATTTTTAAACTTTACTTTAAACTTTTTTTTTACTGTTAAATGGCATAGCAGATTTTTAACAAAAATATTTATTTATTCAATTTTTTAAAAGTTAATCTCTTCATGCGCTTTAAGAATAATTAATTAAATAATTTTTTGTGCAGCTTTTCCATTGAATTTGACAGCTCATTTTTCCTTTTTGTCATTTATTAGCTTTAAAGCTCTGAAGTATGAATATTAAGAATAATTAGAATATGTAAAGCATGATTTTTGAGAGAATTTTAATTGCAGTCAATAGAATATTTCCTCTGTTTCTTTAATATTTCAAATTTAATATGTTTATTATTTTATTTATTAAAATAATTAATTAATTAATTTGTTTACGTATTTTGTGTAACCAATTTTACTTTCTTCAAACTTATGGTTCTACTAAGCGGATCTCTTTCCTAACTGTGCTCTTTTCAATGAACAGAATTAAATACATTATTTTAAGAAATGTCTCTCTCTCTCCCACAAGTAGACTCATTTTTAAACAGAGCCGGAAACGAAAAAGAGTTATCCACGCTCTTAAGCAGTCAAAGTGATGCTTGTCATTGTGTGATTTGTTTTTGTGAGGAATTTATTTGTATGCAGATATTTCAATAAAATGTGCAGTCAAAAAATAAATTTTTTAAACATAATTATAAACAATTTGTTTTATCAAATAAAAATAAATATATGAAAAAATATGTATTTTACTGGCGTACTGTTTTTCCAAAAAATGCAACGACAGCCCTGATTATGAGTACTATTGTTCAAATTGAAGTTTATTAGGGTTAAAAGACTCGTAAAGAAATTAACAAAAAGATTTCCAACTGGACCTTTTCTACACTTTGATCTTAGCCATAAGGCTCAATAAAGTTAACTTGAACTGGACCTTTTCTCAGAAATTAATTCAATATTTTCGAATCAATTACAAAAATTATCTATACCTACGTCTCCTAAAAATCATAAATATAATAATTTAAGAAAATTAAACCAAACAATTTTTTATAATAAAAATTACATTATTTAATTCATTACCTGTGGCCTAATGAACATTTTCCTGGATGCATTGTGACTTTGTGGCGCTATAGGTTGCGTTTTTATGATTCCGCCAACTTTCTTATGCCCTCCGTACTTCTATTAATATAATTTACATTTTGCATACTTTTTGTTGATAGAATCGCACAGGAATTTTAATTTTGCTTATCATTAATACCCATATATATACCTTACCTACTGCCAGCAGCTGTGAAGAAGCTCAAACAAAGCAAACAAAAACAAAATAATTAATTTGTGTATTGTAGGAGTGTTGCCTTTGGTCTTAAAGAACACACACAAAGCTTCCATTTAAATGTTCATCCTTGAAAAAAAAAAGAAAGAAACAAAAAATCATATCATAAAACTCCGAAGACGCAGTCAATAGCAGGCACTAAAATGAATTGTTAATAAAATACAGCCATGCTTCCCACGAGACTGATTTGTATATTGTGGGCTCATATATGTATGTATAGCCAGTGCAATATTTATGTTAATATTTTTTTCCAAGAATCATGAATACAGTTTTTTGAAAACAAAAATATTTTGTTAACGGAAAAAAGTTTTCTTTAAAATTCAAAAATTCATGTAATAATAATAACAATTTAAATAAAATAAATTAAAAATTTGTATGCAATTTAAGTGGTATTTTAAAGTACATCAAGATATATTTGAAATTAAAATTTAAAAAAAGACCTAACGAAAAACACATAATTATGAATCAAATTTCCAAAACATTTTCTCTCATTGAAACTTAAAACAATAAAGATACTTACTAACTAGACCGTCAAGCGAGTTCTGATTTTTTTCCGGTATGTTGCGCTGCATACTGAGTTTCCAGCTCTTTCTGGTAGATGGCGCGATAAGCTTGATTCATTAATTTCTTAATTACATTTAGTGTATTGATTGAGTTTATGAAAATGTGGATTAGAAGTTACTTTGATTGATGAATTATTAAAAGAGAAGGAGGATTCAAAAAAAAAACCTGTAAATGATGTTACTTAATTTATGATAGAATATTATGTTCGATCATTTAGAAATGTTCGATTAAGAGACATGTTTTCCCTTCACATTGTCTCCAATTTTAAACTGCAGTGTTAATATTAAATGTATTAATAATTCGATTACAGCGCCACCTTTTAACTTTCTTTTCTTTGACACTGGAGCTAAATAATTTGAAATATGAGTGATTGTTTCAATACCATGACTACAGCCCCGCATCTATCGGGACCGGCCATAGCTATGAACCATCTTATCAACAAAACAAATACATTATGTACATATATTCTGTAAATATGACCTCTATCGGTCAAGTCTTTATTTAAATTAATCTAAAATATAACTATTCTTATTTCTTGAATCCCACATCAAACTTCATGACTTTATGAATGTCTTTCAAAATAAAAAAGAATTATTTTATATATTTCCCATTAAACTGCAGGGGGGGTCTAATAATGAAACAGTCACAGCACAGACATCCCAAACATAAGAGGCAGGTACTTACATGCGTTAAAATCATTTTTGCCTGCTGTTGCCTTTAATAAAATATAATAAAATATTTATGTGTTATTCTTTAAATAGAATAAAGGATACAAAATTAGCCGACAGTAACTCAAAAAGTCAAAACTAAATTACATATATCCTTTATTTTATTGTTTTTTATTTTTTGTATTTATTTTCATAAGAATAGTGAGAGGCTTTTCTTATACATAAGTTCGTTCGCATGTCGTCATTTAATATTGTGCGTGAAGTGCGTTTGCGTGTTAAACACTAAAAATCAACCCACACATAAACACACCCACCATCAGCACAGGCCCAAAAAGAGGAGCAAAATATTATTTCCAATAAACAAACAGGGCACGTATCTTAAAAAAAAAAAAAAAAAAATACGAACGACTCCACACTGTGAGAACGTGTAAAGTATATTATTAGGAGGAAAGAGCAAAAGGAAAGAATGAAAACAGCAAACAAAAAAAAAGAGAATAAAAGAAGTCAGAGAATAAAAACCGACCGACAACAACGACGATGACGACGACGACGTACATGTCCTTGAAGGCACACAACCACCTCACTTATGGTTTTCTTGATGGTTTCTATTTTTAGAAATATATATCCCTCTCCCAGGGATGACCCCACAATTCGGTCCATTTCCTCGTCTCTTGTTCCATTATATCCTTTATTTTTCTGTCTTCCCATTTTTTTGTTTATTATTATTTTTTTTAATAAGATTGTGATGTTGTTCTTCCATTTTCGTCGTGTTGCCTCATTAATTTATTTTCTTTTGTTATGTTTTAGTCAGAGAGCTGGTGGCAGTGATTTTTTATTATAATGATAATTTATCACATTAAAGGTAAGATAGCAGTAAATTTTTTTTTGTAATGAATGTTTTACTCTGTCGCTTTATTGATAAATCGACATAACCTCGAAAATTACTAGAAATTGGCATGATTTTTGTCTCCTCGAAGTACCTTTTGCCTTTATTCACACGCTTGCTAAATTATATATTTTCACTTTAACATGCAGTCCTGGAAACTGAAGAATTCTTCTTTTTAATATAACATCAACTGAGTCAAAACGGACTACATCTTTCCTTTTCTAATTTGAATTTTGGAAATAAGAAAAGGTCGTAGGGAACAAGGTCTCGGGAGTAAGAAAGCTTGGAAGCTTTGGAGGGGGATTTTCGTCTGAAATTTGGTATAACATTTTTTAATTTAAAAAAACTGAGTGGGCCGGCTTTTTTGTCATAAAAAATAAAATATGAGTTTGAGTTTGCTGCTAGTTCGAATTTTCTAAATTGTTTTGATTTTTTTTTCGAGCAACGAAGTGCCACATAAATCAAATAAATGATAACGTCATCTCAAAAGATATTCTATAACGAGTTGGGAACTGTAAATGGCAAAATTCGATTCCCAAAATTCTGTATTCTAAATTTCTGTATTTCAAATCCAAAATTCTGTATTATAAAATTCTGTATTCCAAAATTCTGTACTCCAAAATTCTGTAAATGATAAAAAAAAATTGTGGTGATAATGAAAAAAAGTGTGTATAGTTCCTCTTTCTAACTAACTCAGCATTACCGAAGAATTGGCTACTTTAATTTACAGTTATTGTATTGAAATTACAAACCTTGATAACACAGTTCAGAGTTGGTTCTGGTTGAAAACAAATTATGACAGGTATTAAACTGTTAAAATCCAATAGGTAGAGGAAAAAATAAATTGCGTGTCGATATAAAATAACTTTCTTTAAACTTAATTTTGAATTGCAGAACTGTAAATTTACAGAATTTTGAAATTAGGAATTATGAATTTAAAACATTTTTAATACAGAACAATAGATTTACAGAATAATGGAAAACAGAATTTTGTTAATACAGAATTTTGAATTTGTTAATACAGAACTTCAGTCACACAGAAAAACGACCCGTTCCCTAAATTAACACATATTTAATAATCATATACGAATACTTCGTGCATGTAGAAATTATTTAACTGTAATCAACAACAATAATTTTGTATTACCTACTAAACTGACTCTGCCAGTAGCACCCTATAATATAAAAATAAAATTGACTCCTTGTTTTCTTGAGATGGTTTTATTTTTGGTTTATTTTTGTTTGTTTTTTCTTTGCAGTTGTCATTCTTTTTGTCGTGGTAGTGTCTTTAGTTGATATAGAAGTTGAAAGGTGCTCTTGTTGACTGAGATCTACTTTCGTTCTTATATATTGAATGAAATTTCTTATATGACTTTCATTCTTAATGAAAAAATATATCCCAAAAAAATAAATCATTCTTTTTTACCTAATTGAATTGATTTTATTTTATTTTTAAAATTTGAACTTCTGGGAAAAGTTTATTTTCGGAATGCACTGATTTTGCACATATAAAATTATTCATTCATAAAAAATATATACATATATGTTTGTACATCGAAATGATGGAATGGAAGTGGATTTAGAAATTATGTCTGTTCAGTGTACACATTTATTAAGAAGTCAATATTTTAATTTCAAGATTTGAGACGCTTAAACAAATATGGACGACTGAATCGGATGTAACTTGATCTTGCAGTTGACAACTTAAGTGTAGCTCACTATTAAAGCTGGTATTAATGGTTCACAGTTGTATATGTAAATATATTTAAAGAAAAAATGCTAAGAGCCAGAAGAGCAAGAAAAAAATAGATTTATTTCTTTTGTTTTTGTATTCTTGTTAAAAGAAATTATTTTAATTTAACAGATTTTACTTTACAATAGGGTCTCAAAATCATAAATTATTGTCAACGATATGGTTCTGTAAGAATTAAATAAATAATTATTTTTGTTAAATTATTTTCTTTCCCCGTAATCAGTTGCTCGAAACTCAATTTTTAAAATGAAATTTACGGGACAGCCTAACAATAAACAAACCTTTTTTTCTGTATAGGAGTAAATCTTTAAAGTACACTTGGTATTATTTGTTGCCAAGTGACGTTGGACTTGTGCCACACTAAAACTAGCAGGAAACCAGGACCAATCTACATATGAAAGATCGACAAAAGATTTTCATTTATTTATACAAAATCACATTTGGGGAAATTTTATAGTTTTAATATTTCCCAAAGCTTTTAAACCATCAGCTTATATGGGGCTTGGTTAATCTTGATATTCTAAGATTTTTTCGTAAATTTAAGACATTTAAACAATAATATGACTTTACAGTCGCTGATTGTGTGGTTCAGCGTTTTTTCTAACCAGTTCTGTTACCATTTCTATTCGTAACCTGTAAGTCACGTTTTTCCTATATATCAAAGGGCATTTATTATTTCACGAAGGACTTTATTTTGAATTTTTGGGATGTTGGCATTTGTATTCTTTAAACAGGCCAAGATTATATTATATGTGCATTCAAACAGGTTTCAGTTCTGGGTAGATCAGAGTTTTTACCCAATAACCGATACATTTTTCTATATCACAAGTTCAGTTCTTATCTTTTCTTTTTAATGTTTTTTTTTCATTTAAGCTTAGCATCTAAAGTCATTCCGAATGAATATATTTGGCAGTATTGGCGTAAGGTATAGCTTTGATAAAAATTGAAAAATTAATAATCTTTTTTTCTGTAGAGTTCATATGAGATGATTATGTTTCATTGAGTTTACTGTTCCATTGCTACGTCCAATATCTTACTTTATTGGCTACATTTTACAATTTTTCTATAGCACTCAAAACACAATTATCAGGCAGTATCATCTCCAAGGGTGATTGCTATTTTATAACAAATGCAGTTTTTGTCAAAGGACATATCCTTGTGGTACACCGGTTTCAATTTTATTAAATTCCGAATGCTCTTTCTCTTACCGTACTCTTAAGAGTTGGAAGGTAACATATTCCAAGAATTTCAGTATTTCATAGAACTGGCCTTGGAAATTTTGCAGTTTTTACTCAAGTCCCAAATACCAAACCTTGTCAAAGGCTTGAGCAACATCTAGAAATAGAGTGTATAATATTTGTTTTCCTTCAATGCACTTGGTGTATCGTTGTATGTTTATTTCTGAATGTAAATTGATAACCTGGGAATATTTTATTATTATTTTACTAAGCTCTTTCAGGAGCAGTTTTTCGAAAACTTTCCTCGTAATAGATGGAAGCGATATTGACTTGTTACTTCTGCTAATAGTTTATACCTTATTTCTTTTCAAAACACATTGAAGAATACAACGAAATCAAAGTTTATCAAAGAGCATTTTTGTGAAAATTAATGTTTTTAAAATCGAAAGTAAAAAAAAATCGTCTTAAAAAATAATTCATGAAGTTAAAATGTATGTGGGCATTTTGTATTTGTATTTAAACAAAACACTTCTTTCCTTAATTAATGTTCCTGTAAATTGTTGGTGTTATTATTAATAAATTAGTGAAATTTATATCTATTCTGTTTTTTTTTAAGTCGATTCTAAAAATGTTAAATAATTTTGTTTTAAGTACTTTCTTCAAATATATATATAATAAATACCTCACTATAATATATTTATGCATTTTTGAGTTTATATATAAATTACTCATCATCAATTCCTTCAATTAAATCGTAATTTAATTCCAAAAACTTCAAGACTTGCATATACATCAATTTTCCACTTTTGCCTCCTTCACGTTGAGTACAAAATTGTAACGTTAACCACTCTAGTGCAATTATTTCTATTCTTATCGCCAGAAGTTGCTACACTTTTTCTATTTTATACACACACACCCTCAATTAACCCCTAAAAGCACTCTTAAACGTCAATTACCTCTCAAATAACTCAACAAATAAAAAAAAAAATAAAAAAAAACACACGAAACTCCATCGCAGGTAAAAAAAAACTAAATCTCTGAAAATTTCATTCCAAAACCAGAAAAAGAACGAATAAACTATTAATAGAGTTTCACCAACAACCCCAAACCAATCCCAAAACGACAACACTTACCAGAAGCCTAATAGAGAGTAGTGGCAAAACTAGAGAATAATAATATAAAAAAAAATAATAAAAATAGTTATGTATACGCCCTAGTGAATGATAGAATTATTATAGAGTTCATTCAATAAAGAGGGTATATGTATAAACATTTTCGAACTAAAATTGTTTTGTTGCTTGCTGCACACAACTTTTCGAAAAAGTATAGATACACATATTTTTGTGTAGGTATAAATAAAACAAAGTATCGATCAGATTTTGTGCGAATAAACACACAAACCGGGAAACCGATGTATGTACCTATACCAATAAAAATCGACCAACAGACCAAAAAGGATAAACCAAGAATTAAAACGAGAAAAACACACAACAGCGGACATAACAAAATCACGACTTTAAAAAATCGAAATAAATCCTCGTTTTCCCTGTCACCATCCCATCCACCTTTTTGAACATGTCCATGTGGAAAATGGAAAATAACCTGTTGTGTGGTGTGGACGACTGTTGTTGTGTGTGTGTGAGAGAGAGATAACTGTATTTGATACTGATTTCATTCTTGAAAAAGGACATATTGTTGTTTTTTTTTGATTGTGTTGGTTTGTGGGGCTTATGTTGAATCTTAAAATCTACCAAAAATATTTTCGAAAGTAATTTTAAGAAGTACTCGAAGGCAAAAGGACGAAAAGGAATAATAATGACAACAACATAGAACAACAGCCCAAGGTGATGTTAGTCTTATTGTGGGTCGGTGTCGTCCCAATGATGATATAGTGACGGTAAGAGAAACGGTGGCGATATGGTAGTGTCATAATAATTTCCAAGTGGAATTTCAGAATTTCACGGAAGTGCTTACAAGTGAAGAGCTAAAGACATATCTATGTCAAGCATTGCTCCTTGTCGGTTTGGCGACGTCCGTGTCGGTTGTTGTTGGTGGCGACACCGACACCAATGACGACGACGAAGGCGACAACGAGTTATATTATACCATGCACTCTTCGATGAGATTTAGGTTGATGGGCTTTGCAATGTGTTGTTAGCCGGAAATATTCGTTGTCTGAGCTTTTCACAAGAGGAGAACTTAGAAAAGCAGAAAGGCAAAAAAAAAAAAAAATAAGCAAAGCTACAGAAAAAGAGATTTATAGCCACGATGTTCTAATTTAAGGATTTCCAATGGAAAAGAAGCACATCAAGAGGAGGATTCCTTCCTCGATTTCTATGGCCAGGACATATGAGTGGGTATAGTTTAGATATACATATATTTCTGTTATAAGGAAGTAAAGATGGATATGGCTGACTGACTGGCTGGCTGGCTGGCTGGATAGATTCTGCTTACTATACTGCAGTCTAAGTGGGTCGTTTGATGATGATTACGAAGACAATACTGCTGATGATGATGATTAAGACTATGATGATTAGTTTTGCCAATCTCAAGTACTATATACATACATACATATATTTATATGTAGTATACCTAATATATTGTTGAGCGTGGGTTTTGGTATTTTAAATGGTTTCGTAATAACTCAATTTAAATGGGATATACATATTTTACTTTGTTGCTTTAAAAGTTTAATTTTCCTTGCTTTTTTATGGGTTATTATGTTATCCTTCAGATTGACCTCTTAAACGATTACAGAAGGCATATAAGTTTGAAGAGAGCTTTAAAATCTTATAATATCATTAGAAGATTATGTTGTATTGTATATATTTGTTGGCTTATTTAACAAAAAATTTACAGATTTCACTCATAGAGTAACTATATGGGACATTGAAAATGACTTATATTACGTCGATAAAACAAAAACATGTCTAATCTTTGTAATTTTTATTTTGTATACTATTGTTGCATTATAACTTCACAAACTGTCTTAGAAACCATTCTACAGTCTGAAGTTCCAATTTGTAAATTTAATGTCACTTCCCAGTTGGCGGTTAAATTAATTTGTTAATTTTTTTAATAAGGTGAATCTTAGTTTTAATTGTAGCTTAACTCGCAATTATACAATCATACTCATTTTCATCCGCACCGGTACAGCACTTATACACGAAATTAAAGTTACATACCATCTATCTTAACGTATATCTACATAGGTATTTGACATTTTTGCATAGCTTAGCATTGCAGAAAGGTAACTGAATTATTACAGATCGATTAAAGCATACATATAATACGGTTCAACTTAGTTCTCGACTCAGTCGGTTGTTGTTCAAATCAACCCGTGTCTTGGCTTGTTATTTGATCAATTTGACGGTTGATGAGAAAATCAAAAGATTTTGAATTTTTTCAAATTGATTTACAAGTATTTCAAATCATTGAACTATGTATATTGTATAAAGCCAAGACATTTGATTTACTGCTCAGGTAAATCTTTTTTAAATCGAGACAAAATTTACAAAGAATTTGATGCGAAGCCCAACCTGACTGCTAATTGTTTTTATTCTATAATATTTTATTTTAAAATATTTTGAACCCTACTTTTGATCAATTTAACAATATCGAGTCGCGTAATTTTAATGTTTTTGACACTTGGAGCTGTATTCTTTTAACTGAGTTTATGAAATGTGTGGCCGAGCGGCGAGCATCAATTTAGTTGACAACCAAATTGAATAATTTATGGTCTACTTTAAGATGAAGCCTAAAATTTTATTTGCATTTGAGGACCTTAAACTTGAAGATCTGACCATTAGGGCTTAAGTTATAAGTTTATTAAAGAGGTTCAAGTAGGTAGCTATGCAATATGCATGTTCTAGGTTAAAAAATAAAATTGATTTAGAAGTTAGTAAAGTTTTTTCCCAAACGTTGTCTAGCATATTCCAGGTTCTTTAGGTTGACTTAGAAAAAAATCAACTTTTGTCATATTTTACCTTAATTTTGAGACTTTAACCTCAAAGATCTGATGATTAGAACAGAATATATCAGCTTTCAAAATCGACCCTTTTTGATTATAATATTTTAATTGTTTAGCTAAGTTAATTCTAAGAAGTTATAAGCTAACCAAGACCTTTACCTTGATGTTTTTTTCTTAGAACTTAAGTTATAATTTTATATAAGAAGTTCAAGTAAATACTTATGCATATTCTAGGTTAAACAATCAAACAGAAGTAAGTCAAGTTTTGTCAAAAGCATTTTCTAGTCTGACATTTTACCTTCATTTTCAGGCCGTAACCTCAAAGATCCGATGATTAGAACAGAATATATAAGCTTACAAAATTGACCCTTTTCGATTACAATATTTGAGTTGTTTAGCTAAGTTAATTCTACCTCTTGCCTGATTTACCTAAACATATCTTAACCTTGAGCATCTGGCCCTTAACTTAAGTTATAATTTTGTGTGAGGTTCAAGTAGGTACCTATACATATTCTAGGTCAAACAATTAACTGATTCAAAAGTAAGTTAAGTTTTGTCAAATAGATAATTAGATCAGAATATATCAACTTACAATATCGACCCTTTTTGAATATACTAGTTATTTAAGTTGCTTAGCTAAGTTGATTTTCCCTCTAGCCTGATTTACCTTAGTTTAAATACCTTAACCTCTCGCATCTGGCCCTTAGAACTAAAGTTATAAGTTTATTAAAGAGGTTCAAGTAGGTACCTATTATGCATATCTATTATAGGTTCAACAATCGATTGATTTAAAAGAAAGTCAACTTTTGTCACATAATTTCTTTAGAGTGACATTTTACCTTAATTTTAAGACTTTAACCTCAAACATCCGATTATTAGAACAGAAGTTATAATCCAAACAAACCAACCAAATCCAAACTTTAGGATTTTATTATTTGTAAAATACCTACTAAAAATAATGTTCATGCACATACCTACATACCTACATACATATGTACATACATGCATATCTACATACCTACATAATGTATATCATTTTTGTGCCCGATGCAAAGCCAGTTTTGTTTGCCACGTGGTGTTTTTTTTTTATTGCACACACTCCACCGTCTTCTCCCTTCTATCAATATCTTCTTTGTAGGTACGTACATACACCTACCTACTCACATACATATTTTGTTTGTTTTTTTTTTTTTCTTTTGCCGTGATGAAATTTGTTTTAAAAAGACAATTTTTCAAGTTTGTAGTATGAATTTTTTTACGCCTTTGCAAAATTTTTTATGCAGATTTGTAGCTTGCCATTTAAGCTTTAATTATCTAGCTTAATATCGAACATCCAATAATTTTAACTAAAGTTATAGGCTTCTAAGTCGGCTCAAATCGAGCATTTTTCGAATTTTACATTCCTCCACTGAATCTCGTCCGTTGGCGATGATCAAAATTTATGTACGCTGGCTGAAATTCATCACTTGTGTTTTTTGCTTCATTTTATTCATTTTGGTAGTTTCTTTGGTAACACCAACCAAAAATTCAATCGTTCTCCCCCTATACGCTAGAGTTCATTCTATATCTTTGTTCATTTTGGTAACACCATACTTTTATCAAAACGACCCTATAAACATTTTCAATGTTAAAAAGTGGGTAAAATCCTTTTCAAAGTAATAATCAACCATATTCATTTATTTATCAAGCTTATTACCTTACATTTCTCCTTGCTAGATTAAATAAATGCACGACAAGGTCGCACGAACTTGCTCTTATGTGCGATCACACTGTGGTTTTAAAGTAGGTATACATGGTACTTACACTTTAGACTGAAAACTTGTTAAAAAATCAACATAATAAGAAATAAATTAATTGAACAATTTCTGAAACTGTTTTGACACCAACGCAATGTACATCATATGATTTCTTACACAAATCTCAATTTATGAGAAAAAAATCGTTGCAGCGGTTTTTAAAAAAATTAATTTTTAAAATTGGTACGCCGTTTTTAGTACTTATTAATGCAAAGTTTAAAAATTAAACTTGAAAAAAATCATCTACCCATTTTCAAAATATCGAATTTTCAAATAAAAAGTTAATTTTTTTTTTAAATCCAAAATTTGCTTTTGTGAAAATTTTGATATGCAATATTATTCAAATTTATTGCTCTTGCATAGAAAATTTGATTAAAATCGGTTCAACAAATAATGACATAGTCGAAAACCAAAAAAATGGTTCTATGAGAGATACCATTTATAACCATTTTTCGGATTTTTTTTTATTTTAAATGGTAGCTTTTTTGTAAAAAAAAATTACTGGCGAAAAATTAGATTTTTATTTTTTGCTAAAAAAAATTGTACGGGAGGCAAATTGAAAAAAAACGACAGACAGAGAGAATCATAAAGTCAACTTTGATCAAAATTTGGAGTTCGACAGTACCTGTCATTTTTTTCGACTTTTACACTTATTTTTTCTTAAATTATAAATTCCTTCACAAATTTTTTTCAAAACTCTATTTTTAAAAGATATACACCTTCCAAAGATTAATTTTTCTCGAAACTTGTGCAACTGATTTTGATCAAATTGTATAGAGAAAAGAGAATGAAGGCAATGAAAGAAAATTTAAAATGTTTAAATATGTTTGGAAATTAAAAAACAAAAACTGTTTAAACTCAATATGTATTTCGAAAACGACTTGGCTTTTATCAAACTTCGCACAAACTCGTTTTTTTAATATTCAACTGTTTAAAAATTTTAAAAAACACAGTTCTATTGTAATATTAATCTTTGAGTTACATGATGAAATGATTTAAATTAAATATTCAATCAAAAATGTTCACGTTTTAATAATAATACATCAAAATGCTTAAAAAAACATGTTTCTGACTTTTAGTAAAATTTAAAAATATTTTTCGAAAAATCGATATTTCAAAAATGGGTTAGTTAATGATTTGTTTTCTAAATTAAATTTTTAAATCGATGTAAATAATTATGTGCTTAAATTTGACATTCCTTCCAATATTTTTTTCTTAAAATTTAGTTAAGTATATATACAAAATTATTTTCTTACACGAATCTGTACAATTTACGTAATAATACTTCTACATAAAATTTATATAAATCATATGAATAGCTTTATACTAAATAAATGCAGGTACATGTGACCTATAGTCATGCATTTCATATACAAAGTTTATTTTTACATATAATTTTCAATTTCTAAAAAAAATCTGAAAAAAAAGACTTTTCAAAAAACTGTTTTTTTATTTAATAAATTTAAAGAGAATTTTCTCCAGTAGTCTGGTTCTGGTTTATTAATCGCCCTCACATTTCCCAGATTCATATTTTAAGTATATCATTAATTTCCTAGGAAGCTTTCAACAAATTCCAAATAAATTAAATAAATTCCTGACTTGTGCTTCCAAGAATTAAAAGCAAAAAATCACAATTCATCTTTTACTCAAATAAAATAATAAAAAAAAAACAACAACAACGACAACGACAAAACAAAAATAAAAAAGAAATGTCAAACTCTGTGGGTGAACTTTATACATATGACAGAAAAATAGAAGAAAAGAAAGTACTTCTTATCTGCTGCTCGTGTTTATTTCATCAAAAGTTCTTCACTTCAAACAAACGCAATAAATCACAATTCAATTTTAAAAATAATAAAAAAGAAAAGAAATCATGTGCATTGCACACATATTCATGTCCTCGATGCATTTTCATATTATAAGGATATTTTTATCGTTTTAAATGAAAAATGGAAAAGTTATTGAGCACACACGACACATTCCCATCAAAACAAGTACATCCATCAAAACCTGGAGGGGATTTCCTGTTTTTTTTTTTTCTTTTATTCATTATTTTTTTTTTTATTTTAAAGAAAAACTTCGACCATTTACCGTTTTTGTTCGCTTGATGGTTTTATAACGTAAACAGGTTTTTTTTTTCTTATAAATGCGAAACGCAACGAAAATTGTGGTGAAAATAACATTTATATAAAGCTGTCTATAGAACTTCTTATATATTATATACTACTTCATAGTTTAAATTGTAGTTGGAATAAAAAGGTCCTTCGGGTTTTATATTTAAGGACAGTCTTAACAAGAGATAACAAAAAAAAAACAACAAGCTACAACGAGGACACTGTATAAATCATTAATAATAGAAATATCCTAGCCGTTGACATGAGCCAGCAGCGTTGCAAATCGCCAAGATCCTTTTACTCACACAAATTGTTGTTTGTCCTCTTACTATACTATGTGGACTAAAGTTGAGCTAACACACCACCCATTATAGCCCCTTCCTGCTTCTATATCCAGGTGCAGATTCAGCAAAGCTAAGGTATAATCTTTTGCAAAAATAAGAAAATAATATGAAAAATAAGATATTTTTCGTGTGCGCGCGCCAAGTAAACATTTTATTTTATTTTACCTTTTTTGTTACCTTTTAAGAGTTATTGTGTTCCTTTTCTTTGTATTTTTGTACAAAACATAAACTCAACAACAAAATGTCTTCGACTGATAGTAAATAATAATTTAATTTTTTTAAGTAAGCAGAACACCCAATCTATACGATTATAAGAGCCAGATGAAAAAGTTGTAAGGGAAAAGTTATTTTTATTATTTTTTTTTTTTGCCAGGCCAGGACTAAACCATAATAATGAATCTCTCAGGAATTATTAAGCCTTAATACATGAAAACACATGAACAATATTTTTTCGCAAGAATTTTTAAATCTCCCCCAAAAGACCGTGAAAGCTTTGAAGACCACCGCCAGGTATTTATATGATGATAAACAACTGAAGCAAAAATATAATTAAATCCATGCCAAACCCTTGTTTTCATAATTATATTTTGTAGGGCGCACCCATAGTGCTCAGAGCAAATTTGCTTGCCAAAAAAATGGATAATAGCTTACTTTCAGTTGCAGGTTTTTTTTAATAAAATATTTTGCTGATAACAGTAATTCCTCGAAACATGCGGATAGATTTCTGAGCTTTAAGATTAATTTTTTTCCCACAGCAACTTAAGTTTTAAAAAACAATACTTTAAAATAATTCCACAATGAAGGATAGCAAAATGAGTCATATTCATTGTCATATTTAAACTGCTACTAAGTTAAAAGTAGGTTTAATTGAGTTTTGTGACATTTATTTTGATAAATACAAAATGAAATTTGTTGCCAATGCCTTTTTGATTTAGTTACTTAGGACTCCAAACTGGCACTATTTTTGTTTTGAATATTCAATGTTCTTAACAATTTAAAGGCAAACATTATAAACCCACATGCTTTATTGTTTTATAGTTTTTGAGAAAATTGAAAACAAAATAAAATAAGTTTTCTGATTTCACTGCATTTCGTTATTTAAATTGTTATAAAAATCATATTTTTACTTATTCAAAAATCTGAATCTTTGAATGTAAGTATACAGTTTTTGAAAACTTGTTTTTTATCGTTTTCAAATTCACTCGGGAAATTTTCGATTTATTCCATTTTTTTTTTTAAATCAGCTTCCAAATTTTACCACAAGGGTTCTAACCCTGGTTACAAGACCTAACATAGACCCTTACCTTATAAACATACGATCTCATACAAAGCATATTTCATAATTACATGTGCAGTGTGCAGTGTGCAGTGTGCAGTGTGCACCAAACCAATCTACCTACATATATAATAAAAATTGGAATTCTTAAAATTCCATACAATTTTGTACTTTCTTTTTTATCAATTCACACTGACTTATAGCATTAAATTATACAACAGAAGGTGAAGAAAATGACAAAAAAGAAGTGTAACTGCCAATCTAGAGTATACGGTATAGGAAATTCAAGATCGGGCCTTAACAGAGACTTTGATAAGGTATTTCCGTCACAGATAGGCATTTCATAGCTGAGTTTTCTCTATATGAGAATCCGATTTAAATTTGGTATATAAATTGTTAGGGCAATTAGGTAGAGTAGGCCCGGGCATGCATTATTTGGTTATGATTTCTAAGAATTCCCTCCTCTTTGTTCCCTACCATGCTATAGAGAATTACGACTTGCGAATCTTGCGATAAGGATCCCCGAATTCTGAGCATTTTGTTCCGTAGGTTGTGTGCGGGACATCTTATTTGAGGTAGGTACCATGTTAGTTATTTAAACCGCTGAAAAATGGACACCGGCGGACCACAAAAACAAATTCCTGCTATCAATAAGTATCTTTTTTAGTTTATTTATTTCATATACATATTTATTTTATTATTTAATTTTAAAATAATTCATCAGTTGAGTTGCGTCTTTCAAAAATAAAATTGTCATATTTGACTGTTTCAATCAAAAACTAAGATTTTTACATAATTCAAAATTTAAATTTATTTAAAAATATTAATTTTTTAGTAGCCCGTGTCGTAATGGTTAGTGCGTTGGACTGTTACGCCGAAGATCCTTGGGTTCGATTCCCAGCCAATGCCACCTAAAAACAGAAATGTTTTTCACGGGTTACTGCCTCTTGCGAGGAATTGACAAATCCTCCAAGAGTATATCTTGTCATGAAAAAGTGCTCCTCAATTTAGCCGTTTGAATTCGGCAGAAAATTGTAGGTCCCCTCTATTCCTGCCAAAAACACGCACACAGGCCCTTGTTCTACGCGAGCTGTCGTGCTGACCAATTTATACATATACATATTTATTTTAATTTTCTATTATAAAAAATTGTAAATTTTTTTCGGAAACAAACAGTGTACTAATTGACTGATCCCGAGTATAACGTGACCTTTTTCCCTTAAACTGAATTTATGCAACCGCGCCGGACTAAGTTCACTATAGGTTCAATGAATTTTCTCTTTGTCAATATCATATAACATATCATAATAAATATACACATATAACCATAGTTTTAAATTTAAAACGTATATGTTTAAAATAGATGAGATTTATGTAACAGATTCAAAGGTGATTGAACGGTATGATATATGTAGAGATACATTGGAAAAATATAAAAGGTTATGAACTTTTGAGGGACGTTAGTAAGGCGTTATAAATATCATAAAATGCAAAAGGTTATTATAGGAAAATGACAACGATTTTGATGGAAATGCACAATATATACATATTGATTTACATACACAATTCACTGATTTCATATTGTACGTCTAGAAAACGTGAATTTTAGCTCCGTATTATATGTATGAGAAATATGTGATTAAAATTGCTTGTAAAACTAAAGGACAAATAAAAAAAAAACAGTTTTAAAGATTTTTTGAAAATATGTTTCAAACTTAGGCTTTTTTATTGATTTATATTTACTGACAAGAATTTATTGAAAATGTTTGGAATTAGGAATATTTGGATTTTGAATATCAAAGGACTTATGGAGATTTTACAGAACCATGATTTTAATATTTTACGTATTGACGAAAGTTATCTCAGCATCGAATATCTTTAATCAGTGATTTAAATACGAAGTCTTGTCTAAACAATAAACAAAATAAACGCAATTAATTAATGTAAAATAACTAATTTACCAAAGAAGATGGATTAAATTGTAGTTAAGTTAAAAATACAATTTTTTTTGTCAAAAACTAGAGATAAAGAAAATGTATCAAATATGTCAAAATTGAAAAAAAAAATGGCGGACCCTTCAGCTGTCTTATTTCAATATATTGTATTGTTTCTAATAACGTGGTGGTTTTTGTGGGCACTCGAACAGACATTTTTTATTTCTGTTCAACTTTGACAACCTCTGCAATATATTACTAGACAAGAATAGTATAATGCAGTACTTATGCATTAAGAAGTCATGCCTTACTTATTAGCGCTTATTAACTAAAGGTCCAGTTTTTCGGTGTTCCCTCTTCCCAGTTCCGAAGTTAAACTCAAACTAACTCCTGAAAAATGTTTTTCATTTAATTTAGAACACGAGTTAACTCATTGAATTCAATGATATAACTTTGGATTAATTGAAAAGATATATTTCTGAGAGACGTGTGTCAAAACATTATTGAAATGAAGAGGGTGGCACTATAGGAATCGTCCTTTTAATAATGCCGCATAGTATCGCCCTCTCCGTTTCGATAGTGAAAGCGCATGTTCATCGCACTTTGGTTTCGATAGACAATTAAAAGTTAAAGTTAATCATATACTGAATAACTTTCTCTGAACTAACTCGGGTTCAATTTATTAGCAGGATTAGCTAACTCTTGTTTAACTCAGAGTTAGCTAAGGCACTAAAAAACTGCCCTTAAGTTGTTTCGAAAGATAAAACAAATTCAATAAGAAAGAATTCACGAATCAAATTTTCATTTTTTTCTATATTATCGATTTGTCGTATTTCATCAAAGTTAAGAGTTCTATTTTTTAAATAATAAATAACTTATAGTATATTTTATATTTCCATAAATTTTATATTACTAAGTCAATTATTTTAATATTCATAAATATTATGTTTATTGCTAAAAGAATTATTCTTAAGGTAACTTAACCAAACTCCTTTACCAAAATGATGTGCTTGATATATTTACAAATAAATTAAGGAGAAAATGGAATCTTAAAAGAAATTCTTAAACATTAATGTACGTTTGCTTATTGCAGTCCAAAAATATTTTCCATTGTATATGAGATGACATCTTGATACCCGATATTCCATCTTTCAAAAATGTCACAAAAATCAGAATGCATAAACATTAGCACGTATACTTACAATCCATACATAATAAAAGATAAAATAACGCCACATTTAAGTATATAATCTAACTGCCTTATACGATATTGCTTTTCGAAAAACAAAACAAAAAATGGTGAACTTAACTTTTCCGTCAATCAAATACTATATCTGTCATTTAATCTTAGACAAAATAATATTCTCCAAGCCTATGGAGAAAAAGTAGCATCATTTATCACCAGAATAGAAATACAACAGTCATGCTACCAAAAACTCAACCCTCAGGAGCTAATTAGCACAAAGACGACCAACGAAAAAAAAAAACCTGAAATATTTTCCTCATCAGCAAGTTAAAGATCATGAATCACAAAAAAAAAAAACAAAAATAAAACAATGTTCGTGTTTTTATTTGCTAAAATAACTATCGAAAAACTCACACATTATATGTACATACCTATCTAAAGCTAAAACTTTTACTTGTTTCCATTAACGATTATGAGTTTTAGCTTACAACTTCTATTTTAATGTATTTCCATTAGGCAAGTTAGTCCCGAAAACACGTAACCAATGTATTGCACATATACATAAATAGTCAACTATGGAAACATCACAATCATTACATTATCCCTAAAGATAAAAGACAATGAATTTTATTATGACTACAAAAATGAGATTACTTAAATATATTTAGACATCAAAGACAATGTGTACATAAGTAAATACAGAAACAAAAATAAACTGATTCCATATAAAGACCAATGAGAAAAACTTTTATTAGCCACTAATTTGTAAGCGGCTTAGTTTTGGCATGCCACAAATATTAGGGTTCTTATCAAAAGGTTCACTGTCAGTTGCATGTCCGCTTTTTCAGGTGTTTGAGGTTAAAAACTCTAGGCTTAACTTTATTATTTTTACTTTCGATACCAAGAGGTAGGGTATAATATTGGGCATTATTATGGATTTGACGAAAAATCAAACTTCACTTCAGATTTAGATCGATACTGATATTAGAATTAAAAATTATGATGAAATATTTGGGACCCACCAATTCCGCCTTTCTGTCTGTCTTTTCGGTGATAGACCATGCAGCAGTGTGGTTTTCTCTAAAAATGTTAAACATGTTATTTTTTGATTTTTTTTTTAATTCTCCAGAACAGAAAGTTTTTTTTTAGGATTTTAAAAACCCTTATAAGGACATCTCTTGTCAAAAAGAAATGCCTCTCACCTTATAACAATAATAATAATAATAATTTTAACTATATGCCTGTAAAACCTAAGGGGTTTTTAAATACAACCTGAATCGCAAGAAATACCATGGGTGACGACCAATTGAAACTGGAGGTAGGTATATAGAAAAGAATTCTGCTTAGAGTGTGTTGTTTGAACCCACACCTTTAAGTTAGCAGACCGTTTAAATTCGTCATAAAATTGTAGGTCCCCTCCGTTCCATACAGGAATAGTTGAGAGATGAAATATGTAATTATTCCTTTTTCGTGACCTACTTATATTTTTAGCATTATAATATTATTATTAAATAAAACTTGTGTTGTGGGATTTATATCATCATTGGTTTGTTTCTGAGTGAATCGTTTTTATATTTTAATATCTAAATAATAATACATTTTTATCTAATATTAATTTTTTTTTCAATTTCAGGTAAGTTGGAACTTTTATAAATTCACAAAAACGTAAGTCTGTTTTACCTATTTACGTATGTAATTATATTTTAAATATCTCAAGTTGAAAAAATATCCTAAACTAACTAATTAACTAAATAATATACACGACAGGGTCACACGAACTGGATCTTTTGTACGATCACACTGTGGTCTTAACGGTTTAATATTATTTTTTTTTTAAACTATTCATTTGATAAAGGAAAGAAATTCTTTGCGGGGGCCTATATTTTAGGCTACCTGCCAAAAGCTTAATTAAATTTAAGGTTTTTTTATGGAAGTATACCAAAATAAACAATATAGTACAGGGTCGTAGATATGCATACATTAAACTTAGAATTTATGCTGCTAAGTTGTTAAAAAATCAAAATAATTAGAAATAAATTGATTAAAAAACTTCTAAAATTGTTTTGATAACAACGCGATCCATACAATTGAATTTCTTACACAAATCTCAATTAATGAGACATTTTTAATGATAGATGATTAAAAAAAAAAAAAAAAACAATATTTTATACATACAATTTTGATAACATTTTTAAGAAAAAAAGTAGTATTGTGTTTTGAAAATTTTTGGTATGGAATAATGTTAAGACTTATTAGTAGCTTTTGTGTAAAATTTCAATAAAATCGTTGCAACTATTAATGAGATAGTCGAAAGCCAACAAAAAAATGTTATATCATAGAGATAACGTTAATAAACGAAAGATAGAAACAACAATATGGTAGATCGTACTGATATTAGCTTACATACAAATTTCAGTCGAAATCGTAGGAGTAATTTTTTTTTATAAAAATAAGAGTTTCTTTATCGTTTTTTTAAATACAATTATTTTTGGTTATAAGAATGTTTAAAAACAGCTCAATAATGATACACAACGGCTGGGTACCTAATTTAATAAAAATCGACCAAGTAGTTTTCGAATTATTAAGTTTTCAAAAAATAAAAACATTTCAACCTTTTTTAAAAAACAAATTTTAAATTTTAAAACTTTTCAATATCCATAAAAAATTGATAAAATCCATATCATAAAAAAATCGAAAATCAGAAAATGGTTGTACGGGCACCATTTAGAAATATTTTTTGAACATTTTTTGTTATAAAATGGTAGCCTTTTTACTGAATTTGTGGGCACGTTTTCTACGGCAGGTACCTACCGTTATTTGTGGTCCTTAAAAAAGAAAAAAAAAAACCTGTCAGGAGAAAACGATAGGTACCAAATTCAAAGAAAATCTACCCACCCATTTAGGCTGCAGCTGAGAGAATTGCGAGACCTATCATCGTAATGATAAGTTTGATCAAAGTCTCGAGTTCGATTTTTTTTAACGAATCCATAACATTAAGTACCACTGTACATATATACTGCAATTAAAAACTAAATTTCTTAGCAGAAACAAAAGTCCGGAATGAATTAAGAAAACAAAACATTTCTGACTTTTATCAATGTTCCTGTTAATATTTTTTTCTGTTTTAGCCATACATTTAAGAATTTTGCCCAGTTCGGGGTTTTTACAATAAAATATTTTTTTCTGATTTTTCATCTTAATTCCGCTTAATAACTCTTAATTAATTGCATTACACAGGTTCCGAAATCAATGAAAATTTGTATGAAAAAACATTTTGTTTCATTTCCAAATCATTTCACTTTGGAAATGGAAATAAAGCCAATTTGAACTTATTTCCATTTTTCTTATTTCACGTAACCTCTATTTAAACAAACAGATTATAAAAAGTCATACCCAATTACCCCCTTTAACCCTACATAATTTGCATGAATAAAAACTAAATAATATTAATTACAAAATTGAATGCATACATATATGAAAAAATTGACGTCAGTAGTTTTTTGTGCAATCTTTATTAATTTTATTTTAATTACATCTAAAAACAAGCAAACCTAACCTACACCATTCTCTCTTTTAAGTCTTAACGAGAAAAGTGTTATTAAGTAACAAAAGCAGAATAGCAAACTATCCATCATGGTTCAGAGACAGCATTCGTTTATAAAGTATAGTTGAATATGTATTTTTGTATATTTCAATGGCAGCTTCTGGATAAATGATGCGAAAGATACACATCATTGGTATTTTGAGCATTTTCAGAGCAAGATTCTATTTAACATGATTTATGATTTATCAATCACATGATACATGTAGATATGTATATGGGCTCTTTGGTTCATCGGAAGCATGTCATATCATGAAGCTTGAATATTATGCGTAATCTTCATTAACTTGTGGTTGTTGTTGTTAAATACAAAAAGCAAAATACTTGACACAATATTATCTTTGTTAAACCCTTCGGCTTTTTAATGATACTTAACTAAATTTAAAATTGAAAAATAAGGAAAAAAAAAAAACAAACTTCTTGAAATGAGGTTAGGCCTTGATGGAGCTTGGAGTATATTCTCATGTTTATTCAATGGATTCTTTTTTGAAAGGATGATAAAAAGAATTATATTAGACAAAAATACGAACAAAGAACTAAGTCTAGCCTTATACTTGGCACAATTTATAAAAAAATATATTCAATTCTTTTATCAAAAGAAAATTGGATTTCAACAAATTTACACAAGATCAATTCAAATATGTGTTTAAATTACATAATGTATCTATCTACATTCTTTCAAAAATTGAAATATATTTAAACAAAAAAAAAAATATGCATCACTTGTCAAGAACACTTCATTCAACAAAATGTATATATGTATATTTAGGTAACATGCTTCAGTAAAATACTATCGGATAAGCTATCAAAATGATATACCCTTAATTCCATTTATTTACCCTCGTCAACTTCAGCAAAGTTAATTTTGTATCTTTTTTGAATTCTAAGAGTGATTTGAATACATTAACATTTCTACATACGAAAAAAAAAACACACTCATCGGTATGGTGTTGTGAAAATGTAATAGAAGAGCTTTATAAAACACAAATTTCATATTTGGACTAAAATTAATATGAAAAAAAAAAATAAATTAAGGCCATTCACGTTTAGGTTGACAGATTTAAAACAAAACATGATGGATTTAATATTTTTATCAGTCAAAAATGTAATTTTGTTTAATAAAAGGTGTGTTCCTTTATTTTGAAACTCTGTGCATTTCTGTGAATTTCTAAACAATTTATTTTTTTATATGAACTTTGACAAACTTTTGTGTAGAAATTCACACAAACGCACAGAGTTTCAAAGTAAAGGAACTAGGCTTAATAAAAATGTATTAAAATTGACGTCAAGCTGTTTTTTTTTAATCACGTGTAAAAGAAAGCTTATTCCTCTTAACTAGCAGCAGCCCCAAAATTGGTGGTTCAAAAGAAAATTGTTAGAGTAATTAAAATACATTGGGCTTGGGCTTCTTACAAGTAACAAAAAATATGGTTATACCCATCGCTACTATGTAAACTATAGACAATGAAAATGTTATAGGTGGAAGAACATCGTTATAAAACAGAACTCGAATATGCTGGATGATGTGAAGTGCTCTAAGAGTTTAATATCTCTAAGTACATTGCACATTGGCTACGTTATAGGTGGGTGTCAGACAATGTGAAATAGGCAAGCAAAGCACTTAACAAGGCTTGCAGTATTTTAAAACAATTTCTGCGGAAACAATTTGGACGAAGAAGAATCAATTCCTCACCTTCACTGTACATGTCCTGCTCTATCTCAAAGGTGAAGGATCCACCTTGGAGAATTCTACTACAATGATCATAGTGATCTGGCAAATCATGGCATTAAAGTAGTCTACCGTCTATAGTAGTCGTAAGCGAGCTCTAAGTGTTTCAACGAGTTGGAAGTAAGTTTCCTATATTCTTGTGGTATCACCAGTGGATCAACTTATGGTCTAAGAGTGTCAAGTGTCCCTAATGACAGCCACGTAAATCACGCACTCACTTAGTCAACTGAAGAGTGTAAGTTAGATCGCTGGGACCAAACACCAAATTTTTGCGGACTAAAAGCTATTTGGAATCTATAAATCAACAAGTCCAATTAAAATAGTGCTAAGTTATCTACTTGGTTGACGTATTTCAATAGTATATCGAAATTGGTATTATTAAAGAAACCTTTGTATAATAACTAAAAATTATAAAATAACATTTTAGGATTACCGTTCTACAGAAGAACTGCCCATCTTAACAAAAATATACATTATTTTAGAATTCTAAAATTAAAGTAAAACTACAAATTCTTTTGTGAATCATCAAATCACATACTGATTTCTACCCGATTTCTTTTAATTTTTTATGGTTTTGTTATACGTTTATTTCTTTATTTATTTTGTTATTTATATTTATTTATTTATTATAAAATTTATTTTGTATACATTTATTTACTGATTTTTAAGTTTTGTATTTATTAATAAATTATTTATTGGTTTATTTATTTGTTTTTTTTTTTTTTAATTTATTTATTAAGATATTTTTTTTTGTTTATTTATTTACTTACTTAACATCTTTATTAATTTATTTATAGTGATTGATCAAAACTATGATATTATTTTAGTTGGTAAAAAAAATAATTTTATTAACTGTTCATTACTAAGGTTTATTTAATAATACAAATTTTATATAATGCAGTACTAAAATAAATTAGGCAAACAAAACACTTAGGGCTTTTTAATTGGACTTGTTGAGTTATTAATTCAAAAAAGCTTTAAATAGCCTTTAGTTCACACAATTTTGCACAAAGTTGTTGTTAATATATTTATCTTTAATGTATTTCTTATTTAAAAAAAAAATTCAAAAGGTGAATAATATTTCAACATACTTTAATTCCTATTAATAAATGCAAATTAAACATAAATTATCTTTTATTAGTGAAATAAATGCGGAATCTTATCAGTTATATTGAAAGTAATTTATGTTTAAAATATAGTTAATTCACAAAAGTAGGTGGATTAATGGGTAATTTAGATTTAGGTAATAACAACGTGACGTGAGGGGTCCCAGGTTCGATTCCTGTCACCGGCGAAGGGGGCGGGGGTTTTGCTAGTGTTATATAAAAGCTCAAATAAGAAAGTGTTTTTACAAAAGTTCACAGTTTGTAAGGAAGTCTATTGGTGATGTTCAAACTTAACAATAGAGTCTTTGTAAAATAAAGTAGGGTTTCTCAAGATTTACTACTTAAAACGAATTAACAATTAATTGTTTATTTTTCTTTCTTGTCAAAGACTTAGTTGATTTGTGAATTAGAAGAAAATTAAGCTTTTTTTTTATTAATAGTGGTATTATTTTTGTGTAATTAGTTAGTTATATTTAAGTGCAAAATCTTATCAATGAATCAAATATGGATTTAATTGATATTAATTAACTAATTAATTCACCGAAGTGAAAAAAAAGTCACAAATTTATACTTTTTAGGATTTTAATCAGATCATTTAAGTGGTAAATTGACAATATTAGGAAAGAACAAATTAAATATTGATTTTTCAAAAAATTATATTTCAATTAAAATTGATGTTGATTAAAATTGGTTCAGTCGTTTACGATAAATTTAAATATTTCTTAAAATGTCTTTATTTTTGCGAAACCAATACCAATAGAACAAAAAAGGGCAGGTCATCATCCTTGAACTCTTTCTATCATACTTTCAAACCGAAGAAAGGGGACAATTTGGAGTATTATTAGAAAATCACTTACCTACGGAAAGTTGGCGTCCTATTATTTAAAAAAAAAGTTCTATAATAGGTAAATTCAATCAAAAATAGGATTCGTGCTGGCAAATCATCGACTATAGTTTTGCGTGTATGCATTGAAATTTAAATCAACTCCTTTTCAAAAGGAAACAATAACTGCCATAAAGGAGGAGCCGAGTTCATGTTTTATATATGTACAGTTGTGGTTATTTTTTTTTAGCTTCTTTTTATTTTATGTTGTTGTATGGTGTGGTCAGTAGGTTAATTGGCAGTATGCCTACGTAGTTTTGTGCAATTATTGAAAGGTGTGGTTGGATAATAAAATATTCGTTTTTAAGTAGGTGCAATTAACGTCATGGTGATTTATATTATTGCAAGTAGTTACATAGCTTTAAAAGTAATCGAATGAAATTTTAATTTATTGATGAAAATATTAGTTTTTTTTTTTGCTTGATTTTACTCCATTATATAGATTATCTACTAAATTTTTATTATTTATTAATTTAGTCATTTACTTATAGAAACAAATATACAGAGAGAGAGGAACCCAAAACTACCTGTCTTGACCAAAAGTTTTATTAACTTAATACAACACAAAAATTGAAGGGTCAATAATCAAATGCGAATGCGAATTAGCCGCACACAGTTGTAAGACACTATAGGCCCTGGTCTTACACGAGCTGCTGCGCCACCCGATTTATTTTATTTTTTTAATTACTAATGGGATTTAGACTAAAGTAAAAAAAATATATTTTTTTTTATTTTTGAATGAAAATATTATACCAAAACATTTTTTGACTTTCAACTAATACGGCTTTAAATGCACATTTGACACATGAATTTAAATTTTTGAATTTTTAGTTTATGTCGTCTAATTTGTTCCGAAAACTTAATGTTAACTTGTAATTTGTATCTTTTCAAGGAACGAAGTCTTCCAACAAAATTCAAGATTCCATGAAAATCGATTTCTATTTCACTAGCACAAGTTTCCCCAAAAAATTAATTTTTATATTTCAATGATCATTTGTCATTTTAACTAATCAATTCAAAAGGACATTTATTAATAGAAAAAATTAAATTTATCAAAGGTGCTGTTCAATGATATCAACAACAACTGACCCATAAGGATATCATTTAAAGCATCACTTTTCTCCGTCAATTTAATAAAAAGAAAACATAAAAGTTCAATACTAAAATAATTTATTTTTTTTTTAAATCTTACAACCTTGTGTAGACAATTTTTTTATCTTTGGGATTTATTTAATGAATCGAAAAAGTCCATGTAATAATATTGAAGGAAACAGAAGTTTAAAAAAAAAAAGTAACAGAGATAATGTCGTCCCTAATTGACCTTTTCCAAAGAGAAAAAAAAAACACAAGATTGTGTGTTAAATTTTACTCAAATTCATGTCACGTTTTGCTTTCCTTTTTCTTAAAATCATGCAATAACAAGTTAGAATTTGGCCTTTATACTTCAATAATTTTCTTTCCTAATGAGACACTTTTTTCTTTATGTTACTTGCCACACTTTTTTCACATATGTATGTTCTTTATAGTCATATACATGTACATTTTACAGATAAGTTAAGGACATACTCTCTAATGCTTTAAAATCCTTTTGATTTCTTGAATAAGGAAAATTACTATAAAAAAAGAGAGAACATTTGGTTTGATAATTGATAATTGCTTTTTTGTTTATTTTTTTCTATGTATTGTAGCAGAATATTAATTCATTATTTTCTGAAACTATTTTGCATAATTTACAGAGCAATAGTATACAAATCTACCTTGCTACTTATAATTTTACTATTTTTAAATAAAGATAATTGAAGTCACAATTTTGTTCTATTATTAAATAAAATAAACCAATAATTTCGCAATGTTTTTTGACTTATGTATATTTTTACTAAAAATTTAACACACCTTCACTAAACTAACTTATACACATTAACCTTCGAAATCGCATCTGCCAAGTCATCTCAACCTTAAAATATATGTCCTTTTCTACCATTTAAAAAAATAACAGTTGCTTTTCTGTACATGCATACATACATGTATGTCTGTATCTCCCTTGGTAGAATATTCTGATTTTATCTCGCACCTGCTTTCTAAAGTGCTATTTCTCGTTTACCTTAATTTTCAACTTTTCATGATTTTTTTTTTCATCCTACTGAGCAGTCGTTTTCCATTACTCCATCATATGACAATATTGTATGGGTTTTATGTAAAAAAAAGAAATCAGAGGTTTGCATTAAACTTTTTGGCATATTAATGTGGTACGTACACCAACGTTGGCCTTCGTATCTTTTCAATGTTCATTCATGTGTATATTTATTTTCGTTAGACATAAACTCTAAATGAATGAACGCTTCGAATACTGTGACAGCAATAAAAATACCATTAAATCACTTGGTTTTCAAAACGGCAAACTTTATAAAATTCTTGTGACCGAGTTGAATGGAGGTGTTATTTTGTCTTTCGAATAATTTACCAAACCAATGGTGGTTAGATCCCAATGGAAACATCAACAATAATCAAAATCTAAACATTTACATTGAGTGACTTTTTAAAAATAAATTTATTAGAATGTTTGTCTTTGTTCGATTCTAAAACGATAAACTTTTAAGTATTTGAGGTTTTTACTTTTTTTTTTCAAACTTTACTAGTGACTAACATCATAGTACCAATTGACAAAACCGACTGTTAGAAAATGGATTATATTTGATCTGGTACGAATTTCTTTCTAAGCAGGCATTTTCCAGTCAACAGGTTCTTGTCCGGCTTGCCAAACACTTGGCAAAAATATTTCATAATATGCATTTTGGATTTTTGAGATATTTCTTTTTTTTAAACTTTTTTTAATTCGTTCTTTAAGATTTCAAAATACATTACTCATTTCTAATTTTTAATTATTTTTAAAGAATTTGTGATACTTATTTAAAAGTTATCTTATTTTCCGATTGTAATATTTAAATTTTATGGAAGATCTTAATGCCAGTTATGTAACTTCAATCGACATATTTCAAAGTGTGTTATCTTTTGCATTTCTGGATGAGTACGGGCTTAAGTGGTTGCCAGAGGAATACTGACACACTTCGACCATTAGTTGGTCCATTGTGATAAGACTATGGATATTAATTTTTATGAGTCATTTGTTAGAGAACATAAACTTAATCTTCAAGTCTTTTGCTCGTAAAATTTAATCTAAAAACTTTTTACCTCAACAAAAGTACTAAGCAAACAAAATCATCATCATTTCATAAATAAACTCAATCCCATATTAAAAAAAAAAAAAGTGTTCCTATATTGACTATATTCAAGCTATGTACTAACATTTGATATGAAGAAAATTAAAATCAATTTTTTTAACAAACCAGTTCCATCAAGAAAATCTGGTTACCTTAATTAAACTTTTGATAAAAACAAAGAAACGACTTACGAGTACAGTGGGCAGTTTTGTTAAACTAAGAAGTTACAAAAATATTGTTTTCTTTATTGTCTTAAAAGGATAAAACCAACAACAAAATAAATAAAAGGAAAGGAAAGGAAAGGATAAGAAAATTCTCAAGAAAAACTAATTTGTGAAAGAACCGCATCGTTGAGCAAACTCACCATCATCATATAATTTACATTAACCGTCCGACTACTAAATATATTTATGAATAAAAGTTTTCTTCTCTATCCAAAACTTTTGTCCCTGAAAGTAGTTTTGAAGTAAGTCTTTTATATTTATTAGCAAGTTGATGTTGGCTGGCTGAGGTTGTACCATTAATATTGTTAATAGGGAAAATTTCCAAAGAAAAAAATAAATTATAATTCAGGAAATTATTGGCTTTGCTAATAAAAAAATGAATATCAACAGAAGACCATGTAGAAATAGTAGGTATATGTAGTAGGCAGCAAAACACTACAATTGTAGTAGAGTACCCTTCTCTGTGATAAACAATATTTTTGGTTTTTGCTTCATGTGCAACACAAACAAATCAGCAGGTTTCACTACATACAATTGTCCATGTGAGAAAGAATTACTGTCCAAATTCAAACCACACGATTGCAAAGATTGTACCTGCGCTTTATTGATGGTCATTGCAAAAGCCAGTCGTTTGAATTCGAATGGTATGTCAGTTGGTATCATCGGGATACGTGAAATTAAAACGTCTTCGCCTTTGAATTTCCCATTTAAAATAGTGGCTTCAATAACGTCAGTCATTAGCTTCTTAACCGCAAGTCTTGTTCCATTGCAAAATTTTAGTTTGTTGATATTACGAAGCATGATGAAAGGTGCCTTCTCATTGATTTTTTGAATAGTTTAAAGAAAACCCAAGTAAATTATTTCTAAATAACGTGAGTTACACGAACATAAAATATCAGCTAGTTTATATATATATAGATGTTGAATTTTTTGACGAAATTATATCCAAGTTAGATGATGTTTCTTGCCGTATATGCACCATTCCCTCTCGCCTAACGTAATCCAAGAAAAAGAGTTAAAAAAATTATGAAATAAAATTAGTACGTATACGCCCGAGTGTACGTTTATTCGAAAAGTCAATATATATCCTCGTAGTACATAACTATTTTAATTAAATAAACTGCAAGTGTGTTATCACAAAAAAACACCCCTTATAAATAAAATTAAATCAAAAAATAATTCTTGCTTTCTTCTGTAAAAGTAGTTTTTACGGAGCATCCAGAGTCCTGAATGTGATCATAATCGTTGGTCTGCAGCCCAAACGGGGGTCGAGTTTCTTCAAATTTGGTATCTAGTGTTTATCGGGCACTCCCCTACACATTTTTAATTTTTTTTTTAAAGATGAAAAGAAATGTACTTACAAATTTTTATTTTAAGCAATTAATGAAAATCTTATTTTTCTAAAAAAAAACTGCTTTTAACTGTATATCAGTATTTTTTTTTATAAAAAGGCTACCAGAGAAATGGTTATAAATGGTACCTCCCATAAATTTTTTTTTTTTTATTTTCGGTTTTCTTAAAAGTCGTATAACTTATTTTGATAATTTTTCTTATGAATAATATTTTATAAAGTCTGAAAAGTTTTCTATTCCAAAATTTTCAAAAACGTTTTTTGGCTTTTTATAAAATGTTTCAATATTTTTGTTTTATTCTTAATAATTCAAAAACGACTTGATCAAATTTTATTAAATTTGACACCCAGCAGTTTTTTATCAATAACATTTAAACAAATATTATTCTTGTAACCAAAAACTGGTACTCAAAAACTATTAAGGAAAATTTAATTTTTCTTGAAAACGACTCTTACAATTTTGAGTAAAATATATATGTAGTAATATCAGTACGATCTGCCTCACAGAATATTTTTTTTGGTTTTTGACTATCTCATTAATTTTTCAACCAATTTTAATGAAATTTTTCACCCAAGAGCTTCTAACAAGTTTAAATAATATTATATAATAAAATTTTCAAAAAAAAAAAAATTTCCATATTCGATATTTCCAAAATGTGTAAATGATTAATTTCAAAATTAATTTCTTAACTCCGCATTAATAAATACTAAAAAACGGATTTCTATTTTTTTTTAAATATTTTCAAAATTTTACATATAAAGAATAATTTTTTTGAAAACGATTTTTAAAATTCTTTTTCTATCTGTATTTGTTGAGCTATATCCTTAACGGTTGATTTTTGATAGATAGGCAGTTCCCATAAAACAATGTTGTTTTTCACCTTTTTTTCCGAAAAATGCTGTCATGATTTTAATAAAAGGTACTTTACATTTGTTACCTCCTCGAAAAGCACCTGATTGAATTTTTTTCTAAAATTGTTTAGCCTAAAATTTGAAACTTACCTGTTAAACGCAAAAACCAATATTCCAAGAGACACTACTCTTAAATTGTTTTCAACATGATTAACTATGTGTATTTCATTTCATTAATAATAATAATCAATAAGTACCACACATAAACTTAACCCTCTGACATTTAACTTGATTCATCTATTTATATACATTTTTGAAGGACTAGACTGTCTATCTTCTCACATAATCTATCATATTTCAACTTCTTAGGCTATACTTTACTCATTAGCAGCTTACACACATGCATATATACGATACCCACCTCTTGTCTTCTTTAATGGCATTATAATCCAACGTAATCAACATAAAACCACTTTACTCAACGAAACATGATTACATCTGTCACAATGGTTGAAATGACAAATTAAACTCATATGTACCAGAGAGGGAAATATAGAGATATGTATATTGTATAGGTATAAGGATTGTGTGAAATAATTTCAAACATTATATCTACGGTATAGTCTGTAAAAAGGACCCAACTGCACATAATTAAACATTAATTATAATTAACCGTAATAATCACTGACCAGAGGAGAGAAACACACAAATATTTTTAAATTCAACATAATTTATATTTGTATATAAAATGATATGCTATGTAGGGTTGGTACTTCGAAAAAGCTTACGGTCATTCCCAATCTCACTCCCACTACTCACAATGGCAATTAGAAAAGGACCTTTATCTCTCTCTCTTGTTCATAAATAATAATGGTGTGTGGATTGCAAGTGTACCATGGTAGTAGTCAGCAATAGACATTCGTAATTTTCTTCGCGTGTGCATGGAAAATATTCCAAAACCGTCATCGGAACGGAATACGAGGGTTGGAAAAAACAACAATCTAGAAATAGTTGCGCAGCAATGTCGGCTACCACAAGGATATTAATAGTGTGACGGTTTTTATTTCGATTTTTTGTTTTTTTATTAAAAGCACGCTCTCTTTGTCAACGCCACCTGTTGATAGTGATTATATATCAACATTTTCTCTGCGTGACTCTCTCCCTTTTGCATTTTAAAACTACTCAAACCCTATGACCTTACATAACAGCAGTAAGAAATAATATTTTTTTTTTGTCCATAAGTTAAGTAATTTAGGATTTTCATCCATTTATAGCTAAATAATTTTAAATCTATCTCTAAGACAAACATTACTTAAAAGGTGGTGATTTCTTTTTCATACAACAAAAAAAATTAATAAAAAAAACGAACTAATGATTATGCCCTGAAACAAAAGCATATAAGGTTTGAGTGTCCTTTTGGTCAAAAAAAATACTCTTTTATTATACTCATAAACACACAGGGGTAGACTTACACACATCACAAAAATTGCTGATTTGGTGATACTTAAAGTTCATAAGTCAACAGATTTTGTGTGTGATTTGATGTCTGCCTCCCCGCTTGTGGTGAGGGCTGTATAGGAGTTCATACCAGGTATTCTGTTATTATACCTAAATGTACTATTGTGTATTCCAAAAACTGTGATATGAACGTGCAGGATGAAACGGACTCATCGGATTCGTTGGCAGTGATGTCATGTGCCACTAATAATGACTTTTATGAGAAAATAACGATACCACCTGTCATTATAAGCATGGCGGCCACAATGATTAACTCTTATGAATTATTCATTTTTTTGTCAACTGTATGAGGTTATGTTAAATATGATAAGGTGCTTTTTACTTTGTTTATGGCAAGCTTAGCATTCTTTAAGCTAAAATCGAACTTAAATAATTGCAAATATTTATTACTATTATAGACAACTTGTTAAAATTAAGTCCGAAATGGGTTAGTTTATTTTTGGACATATTTTTGAAATTATATAAAAGGGTTTTTAAATTTGTATTTGTATTAATTTATTTCATCAAAAAAATTTTAAAAAAGATTTTTTTTGTAGTACTTAGAAAGTGAGGGTTAACTGAGTAATTTATTTATGTAATTTACAATGATAATTAATAAATAAAAGAAATAGGAATTGAGTTATAAAGGATTTACCAATAAGGACATTTGAGATATTTCAAAAACTTTATAATCGGCTTGAAATACAATCAATACATTTATGAATGGAACTCAACTTCTTTCATATGGCCACCGTGGGCACGTTTGCAGCGGTCGATTCGTTGGACCAAATTTTCGATGACTCGGCCACACATTTCGGTCGAAACGGCTGCTATTTTAGGTTCAGTGTTGGCTCTTCCAACGTCGTCGGCTTGTTGGCATAAACCAATGACTTAAAGAAAATAGTCTAGAGGCGATAAATCGCACGAACGAGGCGGCCAATCGACTGTCCCATTTCTTTAGATAATACGCTCATCTAACTTACTCTTCAATAAATCAATAAATCCAAAGTCCATATCTTCCAATTCAGGTCAAAAATAATCGGTAATCATGGCGCGATAACGCTGGCCATTCACATTAACGTGGCGATCGTTATCGTCGAAGAAAAAATATGGCCCAATAATGCCGCCGGCATGCAAACCGCACCACACAGTTAATTTTTGTTGATGAAGTGGTGATTCATGAAGCAAATGTGGATTTTCACCCGACCAATAACGCATATTTTGCTTATTGACGAACCTATTGAGCCAAAAATGAGCTTCGTCATTTTCGACCGAAAATTGGGGTTAACGCTCTTAAAGTTGCGGTCACCGACATATCGAATTTCGGTAAAAAAAATTCTATAGTTTGCAGACGTTGCTTCTTTGTGTAATTTAGCATGATGAAAATGTTGAGTTTACTGAATAAATTGACAATGATAGTTCGATGATTAGTGAAAGGGTGCGTTCACAAATTAAATACAAAGCTGTCAAGTCCCTATTGGAAAACCGGATATGTATACAGTTCTACATTATATAACAAAAGTATGTATAAAACTAAGAGTTTAAAAAAAAAATAATTTCAGCATTTGTTTAAGTTTTTTCAAAGATTGTTCAAAGGAATTGTAGCTATTTAGTCCTCTCAGGTTGGCGGGCAAGGAATTCCAAAGGCCAACAGCATGCACCAGGAACTGGTGTTTAGAATTTCTGTATTTAAAGGTGGGAACAATGAGAATATTACTTCTTTCAGATACAGATAAATGTTTTTAGGGTTTAAAAACAAAAACAAAATATAATGCATAAAACTTTATAATGTACGTTTATGAGTTGCTTTCTGTTAAATATATGAGGTGTGGATTAAATGAAATAAAATCACTTTACATACAAGTCTAAGTACATAATATACTAAATAGATTTTTGGAAGGTTTGATGACAAGATGGTTTAGAGTTCGGTTTTGTGTGTAAAAGCAACATTAGAAATTACATTGTCTAAAAAAAACTTACACAAATATTTTGTTAATCTTCAGGAAAGTTTTTTTTAACACTTTGTTCTATTTCTTTGTTGTAGTGAGCTTAGAGCAAGCTGCAATCTACAATCAGAAGCTCATCATAAGTGCATGTGTTAGTGGTTAGTAACTTAGTATAAAAATAATGAAATCTAACACATGCAAACAATAAAATACATAGTTATAAAATTAAACAATATATAAGTAAACAATAATACAGAAATATACAGAACATAAATAAAAAGAACATAAATAAAATCCAATAAAAATCTATATGGAATTTAATCACAAATAAATGTTGAACGGCGCGCGCGTGAAGCTCGAAAAATTTAGTTTAAATAATTTAAAACACCTTATATTATCTTCACTTGAGTCGACACAAGTTTGTTTTTTTTTTGTTTAACAAAAATTACACTTTACATTTAACAAAATAAAATAAAACAAACGCGTAACTAGCCTGAATGCATTTTTCGGAGTATTTGACACAAAAACTGAGAAATTTTGTTGAGCAATCCTGTTTATATTTGTGAGATTGTTGAGGTCTCCGGAATCTCTGAAATACAAATTGTGTCCTGTCAAAAAAATTGCTATTTAAAATTTTTAATTTTGGTAAAATATTTGTTAATTTAGAAACTAAGAAAGATCAATAAACTTACAAAAGACTTACAAATAAATACCAATTCCCCAAAATGGAAAAAACGATTAAGGTCGATCTGTATGTGCCGTGCATTTTATGGGTATTCTAAAATTCGGAAAATCCAAAATTCTATAAATCCATAATTCTGTATTTCATATTATATAATTATTATAAGTGAAAATTTTTAAATTTTTAATTACAGGATTTTGGAGTAAGACATAGAAAAAAGCTCTCATTTGAGACCAATCATAGTTAATTTCAACATTTTCAGAAAAAATGTGTTCATCTAGTTTATTAATTTTGTTTGATTTCGCTATTTCAAATTCAAAACTCAATAGGTGTGTTCTAATTTATTTACAAAATTTTAAATCTAATTTTTAAAAATTTGAGCATGGGAATTTAAACAATTTACAGACGAATTTGGGCGTTTGAAGAAATTATATATATATAAATAACGTCAAAAGACAACACTCTTTCTCAAATCAAAGATTTATAAAAAGACAAACATTATTTAGTGCACAACATTACAGTACAGTACTCCTACTAAAGTGTTTCAAAATTTTAGATTTAAAGAATTTTAATAAAGAGATTAGGATATTCTTCTTTATTGTTAATGTTAAGATTGTTTAAAACCTCGGAATTCGTTTCATATATGAAACTATATATTCGACTTAATATAATTCGCAATTTAATCACAAATAAAAGCCACGTTTGTGATCAGATTAATTATGCATTCGTTCCAAATAAAATTTTAAAATATTTTAAACATAAACGTTGTTTATTATTTGTTTTTTGTTTTTTTTTTTTTAAGTTTGTATTACGATTTTTGCGGTCAATAAGGTGAAGAACTTTAAAATAAAAATAATATTCGCCTTAATTTATTTTCAGAAATATTATTTTACAAAGTTTTGTACCACCCTACCTATTCGATTTTTCGTCAACACTTATACCTACTACACTTCAAAAACAATTCAACAAGTGCCACTAGAAAATCTCATTCAATTTCCTTTAAATAATTATTAATGAGAGGTTTTTTAAAAGTGTGTCATTCTGTTAATTGAATTTACTACTTGAAAACCCCTCATTCTTTCACTCAGTAGATATTTTTTTACAAAAAAAAAAACAAAAAACAAGAGACTCAAACGCAAATGGTTCATCGAAAGTTTATTGCAAAACCCAAGGATTGCCCATTTCTGTATTCTTCTCTTCATCCACTTTACAGAGTTCTGACAATATTTACATTCAACCATCATCACTCTTTATTCAGTCAATATCTACGAGAATAAAAGTATCACTTAACTGCCTGATGCCTTTCGGTTGGAGTATTTTTTTGCAAATAGATTTTTTGGCCTCATCCTAAGGGCACTTGAGAAAATCACATATATATATAAATATTAATAAAGTGCCTGTCTGTATTGCAAGTAATTGATGTAGTGGATTAAAATTACACAGAATAAATTTAAAAATTTAATATAATTCACACAGGTACGAATATTTATTGAAGTTGTTGAAATTCTTAAATTGAATTGTTAGTTATCTGTAAGCTTTACATAGCTGATGTTGTATTAATAGGTTCACCATCTTATTTTAGAAAATAGAACACAGAAAATGTATTTTTTTCTACAAACAAATACTATTTTTCCAGTTAAACAAACAATCAGTAACAGCAGTAATTTTATTAAGCTACAGCAACAAAATTCCACATAAATATCTTAAAGATTTTCTTATTTTATCAAAATACTCAGAAAACAAAACAGTTATACCAAAAACTCGTCTCTATTACAAACTACAAATAATTCCATTGACAACATCAGGTTAGCAATCAACTTCAGAAATTATTTCTGCGAAAAATTAAATTATATTTCAGAATTCAAACGAAAACAGAAAAATAAAAACTTTTAAAGGCCATAAAAATAAACAAGAACAACCTAACTTCCATTCATTATTTTCCTCCACTAATCAATATTAATCTTTAATTACCCAACCCACCTATACGTCCTACATCTCATCCACATCACATCACAAAATCACTGTTTTGACAGGATGAGAAACAACAAAAAAAGCAATTTAACACCAATTCAATAAAACTCTATACAATCAGACAGTAAAATTGGTATACCCATCTCTTGAAATATCCTGTAAACATGCAAAATAGCACTTAAGTTAATAAATTAAGTTGAATTCAGAATTGTTGCTGTTGAATTTGACTAATTACTTTCTCAGACTATACAAATACAAGGATGCTCTCATTTCACAACACCATCACATAATTTCAATCAATATTCATCTTATGACGTCATTGGTTTAATTTTTTCTTATTATATTAATTCAGTCAAATTCTTAACAGTTAATGAATTACAATTTCATCTCACTCAACCAGATGTCAAAAGTAACAGATAAAGTTCAAAATGTTCTGCCAGGCTAATTGATGATCACATTAAGGACTAAAAAATCAAATTGTGTGAAAACTCATTAATCGGCTTGAAATAAATATTGGAGAACACGCGTGGGAAATTATAGTTCCTATGTCACCTTATGCCACCACGAAGAGCTATTGACACAGCTGAGTGTTTTCATCGTCGTTGTTGGTTTGGCCGTCCTCGCTTATCGTCATCCTGGATGCGATGGAAATGGGAGAGTAACACACATATACGAATGCCTAACCTAGGGACCAACCAAACCAACAACTCTACTCTACACATACACATACTTATAACTTTAGTGACGGTAGCGAAAATCAATCGATATTGGCATTTTGTTGTAAAAACATATATGTACATATATATACAAAGGTAGAAAAATTCTCGCCGTTTATAGAAGGCGCCACTAGGGATAGTGATTTATTTTTATTTGAATCAATGAAAGGACGAAAGAATTGCAACTAAATAGCAAACGAACACAATGAAAAAGCAAAATAAAAGATATAAAGGCGTAGTTTAATAAATATTTGTATGTAGTCTGGGTCAGAGTATCTAAATTTATCACTTTGAATTGAAGGACAATGTTTTGTAATCAAAATGTTTACATGGTGAAGTGCGGATTTAGTGTTTTCGAATTATTTTGTGGACATGCATTTAATTTCGACTCACAAAGTCTTAAAATATATATACTCAGAAATTTTCTAGCTCAAAAAAGCACTAACGAGATTTCATGGTGAAAACTTCAGTAAGTCTAAAAAAACTATTCAAAATATCTTGATGGAGAATTTACATCCACAAAACTCAAACAAAAAACTTTCTGCGTTCTCCGCCATTTTTAAAAAGCGTTTTTCTGTCTTATGTTGGTTGTAAGAAGATTTCTTTCTATTTTGTAGACAAAAATATTTTATACTTTTGATTATAAACATTTTAAAAATGTTATTGTCAAAGAACTGTTGGGGTTAAAAAGGTTTGTCTGACCCAATGTTTATCTAAATGAAAATATACTTACATATTGTGTTTTGCAAAGCACTAAATACCTACATTTTTCTACATCTACAGAATCTATGTGCCTGAAAAATACATCTAAGATTAACAAAGTTCCTTATATTCAACGAATAATTGTTTTTTTTTTTCATGAGGAAAAGAATTGGACTTAAATTATAGCATGATGAAATTAATTTTGAAATTTGAATCTTTTAATAGAACTTAGCCGCATTTTTTTTTTGTGTGATGGTATCCTCAGGAAGCATAAGTCAAACACTTTCTCTAAGACTCAATTAAATTATCAATGTTTTTGAAAATTATGTGGTCCTAGTTTTTTTTGTGTTTTGACTGAGCTAGCCGCATACACGCTGCGCTAATCTAACAGTTTTTTTTTTTACAATTTTGTTAAGTGATGCGAAACAAAAAATCCCATATTAAAACGACACAACGAAATCATAAACATAAAATTTCGTTCTGGTTTTCGTTTTGCAGTACGCAGTTCGATGAGTGAAATTGATTATTGTATTTTTTTTAAATATGCAATCCTAATAAATATCTACCTTAATTAAAATGTTCACTTATTTATTATTTATAAAATTTAAAGAGAAATTATTCAACCATACTCGTAATATTATTACCATAATAATACTTTATGTGACATTTAATCTTCAACCTGCATGTGGTTAGAATATTAATTTAAATTTATCTAATGACCATATTAATCACTCAAAAAACGTGACATTTAAATCCCTATGGTAATTTACTTTTAGACCCTTAAGCGTAATTTAATTTATCGTAAATCATATCTACAAATATTACCCTTACCTTGGAAAATCTGATATTTTACAACCAATAAAAAAATCCCTCAGCCCCAACTTCACTTTACTAATCAATTATTAATTGATAAGCCTCCATTGCTAAACATTTACCTTTATTAACTCCCACTTCTTTCCCATTTACGGCATCTTTTTCTTCAGCACACCTAAAGCTATACAACATTTTCATTTAAAATTAAAAAAAAAAAAAAACAAACAATGTAAACAAAACTTTGTGAATTTAATTTAGATACTTTTACAATTCAATTGGAAAGAAAGAATTTAATCATTTTTCCAAGTACAACAAAAAAAAATTCATAAAAAATAAAAGAAATCATGTGGAAAACGCAGAAAGCATAAACTTTAATTCGTATTACTGTTTTCACTCTGACTTTAGTGTAGAATTCAATTTTGTTTTAATTTTATTTTCTTTCAAATTATTTCCTTCCACCCACTCACACGTGTCACTGTGATAAAGATAAACTGCAAATTAAAAATCAAAATCAATTACCACCCACCAAATGGGAGGTTTTCTTGGACAAAGGATGTGCGCAGTCAACTTTGGAATTGCACTTCCATCTGTGGGTATAGGAATGTGTACTTTGGAAAAGTGGATAAATTAATTTGAGTAATAAATTTTGCACACAAGAGACATTATAGATGGCTGGAAAATACGCACAATTGGACAGATTATGCATACATACATAATATATGTAATCTATACTCGTATTTGTGCTGTCTATTGGTGTAAGTTAAACAAAAATGTTAACAAACAATCGAAGGATGCATATTTAAAGGCAGGAATACATATGTAGATGCATGGCGTATCTTTTGTAAAGACAGATATGTATATATATGTTTTCAGTTTGTAGCCGATTGTGAGAAAAACTAAAGAAAGGATATACAACCAGTGCCAAATGGCATTTTGGGGGTAGCTGAACTACATTTATCTGGGACTGGGTTTTCAGTGAAGTGTTGTGCAAAGTTTTGGTGGTGATTTTGGTTCGGAATGCCGCCGCCGCCGCCATGACTCCCACAAAACACAAAGTCAACTCCAATGTAATTCGTGGATTTTATGGCTTTAAGCTACATATACATATATGTATGCATGAAGAAGAGAGATAAGGATGTTTTCTTTGGCTTCCTTATGCTCTGTTTCCTTGTGCTCTGTTTTCTTCGATATACATACATGTATAGAAATGTATTTTTCACATAACACCCTATAAAGGACGTTGAACTTAACATACCTATTTTTTCTTTTACATTTTTGTGCGTTAATGATAATTTCAATTTTGTGTTTTAATGTTTGTTTTTTTTTATAGTGTTTTTATATCAATTAAATGCTATTAAAGGTATATAATAACATTTCACACATTATGGATAGGGATGAAATTTAACTGACATATAATTATTGTATTTGTATATGGCTCCTTTTACATAATAAAATTAATTTACTGGATAATGTCGAAAATGCACATACATACATAATCTGTAATATATCCTGTGATCAATATTTTTTGTGTTTAAAATTAATGATGCATTAATTATTTAGTGTGAAATTTTCAACACCTTTAGGAGACATTCGCCTTTAGCAACTATTTCAACTTATTTTCTAATTTAAATTTTAATTAGTTTCGTTTAAGCTTCCTGAAAGGTATGTGAAGTAAATGTTGGAAAAATAGCCAAATATTGTTCGAGAAGAAATGTTTGAAAAAATGCCGCAATTTAAAATGAAATTTTAACTAAAATATCGAAAATTACCTTAGATCGCCTTGGAAAAGGTCAGAAATTAAAACTGAATAATGATTTTCGGTGAAATAAAATGGCAAATCCACATTATTTTATGTTGAATGATTTGAAAGATGACATTTATTAATATTTGGCATTGTATTTTTAGGCGTTTAAGCCTTTCTCATTTTCGAAATAAAAACAGTAAAATTTTTTAACTTTTTTGTTCCTTTTTGAATGAAAAAAGATTCAAAAAAGTTTAAGAAAAAACCAAAATTTTTGATGAATTTTTTTCTTAAAAATAACGATGAAATTTGTAGAGATTTTTCAGCCTTACTGAGAATAAACCTATTTTCAAAATGTTACATGAATTTTAATAGGTCGTTATGCATGTAGGAGTAAAGTATCGCCGATAAGTAAAGTTCCTGTCTTGTCATGTTCGTTAGTTTGCAGTCTAACTACCATATTTCAATTTTGGCAATAAAGACGTAAAGTCAATTCGAATTAAAGTGCAGTTTCGTTTTTGCTAATATCTTTAACTTTTTATTAATTAATGCATTAAACTTTTTTATAACCATAAAATAGTATATTTTAATAAAGCAAACTTTAATGATAATTTATCGAACTTAAGCATTTAATTTTAACTACATACATACATATCTGTTTCTTAGTTTTTTTTTCAAAATTTTAATACAAAATTATTATTTATTTTTATCCCCTATAATCGCTTTTAGCTTTTATGCTAAAAAGGGTAATTTTTCAATCACGGTATTATTTTGTAAAAAACTTTTTAATTTAAAAATGACTTTGTCGATTTTTATTAAATTTAGGATAATCTCATTTTTCTCGATTAAAATTGATTAAAATTTTTATGTGAGTTTATATCAATACGATCTACAATATTGTTGGAACAAGTTTTTACTAATCTAGCATTAACGATATATCTCATAGAACGATTTTTTTTGGTTTCACATTATCTGCTGAAAGAGTTTTAAGTTATACAAAATTTTCAAACAACTAATTTTTTGATTTTAAAAACAAATTTTTCTCACGAATCCAATCCTTGCTTAGAAATAATGATAAATAATATAATATAAATGTATAGGTTGGACCAGTTCTACCAAAAAACGAAATAACTTTTAGTTGTTTTCACTATCTCTTATTAATCTTAGTCTAGATTTTTGATATTTGGACCATAACAGTGCATTCCTGAAGATTCCGTATGTTAAATCTTTGGGGATTAGATTAATTTAAATTATTATTATAAACCAAAAGTTTCGTATGAGCCAAATATTTGAACCGAACCTAGCAAGTACCATCTAAATATATAAAAATTAATTGTTTTTTTGTTTAAATGTCATATTAAGTCGACTGAACATTATCCGATTTGTATGAGGGTTATTTTTGTTGGATTTCTATTAAACTTAGGTAAAGACACTATGGAGCCGAAAATTGGAAATTTCGACCGAGAAATACGGAAAATCGTAAAAAAAACGAAATTGCCTACTTTCAGGAGTGGATGGTGTTAATATCTGAAAATTCCACTGTGAATGGGAAGGATAAAATATTAGGGGGATTCATGCAACGTCGTAAAACACTATATAAGTTTATCTTTTGGAAAAATTTATCTTTTGGTAAATGAACTGTCAAATTTTGTATGGGAAATGGTTTACGCAAATTGGATACAATTATCTAAGGATTTTGTTGCGGAAACTTATACAAATTTATTTGGATAAACTTATACAAACGTCATTGTGACTTTTAGAATTAGACGTTTAATATTTGACGTTTAACAAACAGCTGATTCAATTACGCAGCATTTATCCAAATAAATAAAAAGGACGTTCACGCAAACTTTTGCGTAAACTTATCTTTTTACACAATTGGTAAAATTATGCATGAATAACCTTATTGATTTTAAGAAAATAATTAATAAAACTACAGAAGTGATAATCGGCTAACAGATGGCGTTGCGCTGCAAGACTGCATGAAAATTATTGCAGAGTACCAAAATATTCATTGTGAAGGGTTGTTTGAAGTCCTTTAAAATTTTGGTTCCACAAATTTTTGAAACATTCCGTGTGAAACTGAGAAGGCCATTACTGACACAAATCAGAACAACTCACAAACAATTCACAAATTTGTAGTAATCAAAAGCCCAAGTGTCAGTTACGGGAAATAAAATTGGTACAAAAAAACCCTTGATTTAGAATTATATGATTTAATAGCTCTTAATTTTGTTCATTGTTTTATTGTCCCTACAAAATTCAAATATCTTTATTATTTTATCCTGTGAAAATAAAAGAAATACCTCTGGAGCGAAAAAAAAAAACAAATAACTTAAATTCAAATTTAAATTTCCTGAAGAAAATAAACATCTGGAAGAATCTTAAAAAAGTACTTTCTTACATTTCTCAAAAAAAAATATACTATACTATTGCCCTTTATTTTGTGGAAAGGATAATAAAATTGTTGAAAGGACATAATAATAATAATCGTTGAGATTTCACGTCAACCAAAAATATTTCCGTTGTTAGAGCAACCGAAAGGAAAAAGCTAACTTAAGTAAAAAAAAAAAAAAACAACTGAAAAAATAAACCACAATTGTTAAGGCTTGGAAGGCCGAAGAGTTTTATTTCGGTATCCTAGAGAGAAGAAAATATTTGTATGTACCCTCCTAGCTATCCATAGGGAAAATGAATTTGTCTTCATTCCTTCTGTTTTCTGTTTTCTATTTTCTTTTTAATTTTTTTTTTTATTTTTTTTATATAAGGATGCATGATATTGATATGATGTATAGAAGGAAAGATATAGATATACAGTGGTTCCTGATGTGTATCTAAGGAATTGCTTATGTGAAAAAGTCAGGAAAAGAGATACGTTAAAGAAATCAGTATAATGGAATGGGAGACAAGTATTGACAGGATATGGGCGCAAGCAAAAGGTTTTCTTTTTTTAATGTGATTGCAAAAAAAGAAAACAAAAAAAATAGACGAAGAGAAGAAAAAAAAATAATGAAAAATGTCACCAGTATGCTACAAGCCTACTTTCAACAACAATGGTTTATTTATTGATTTTGTATTTTTTATTTTTTATTTTCTTGTAACCAAAAACGTAATCAAGACATTTTACGATTTGTTTCCATTACCTTTGCTTAATTTTGTAAAGGAATACGTGTTAGTATAAATGTTCGAAAAAATGTCAATAAAATGGTTCATAAATTACTGAAAGCCAAATCAATAAAAAAAAAGGGAAAATTTTAGATATTTAAATCTATTTTCTTCTTTTAAAACAATAACCTATAAGAAAATATGAATAAGAGAACAATTGGAGGGTACATTCAATATCTTGTAAAATTATAATTGAAAGTTAATATTTTTTAATTCTTCACAGAAATTTGATTTTTGGTAAAATGCAAAAAGTTATAAATGATAGTCTTGACTCATGATTACTGAAAATGGATCCAATTACCTGTGATATTTTGCCAAAAAATCTTAGAAAGCATTTTTTAATTGCTCTATTGGGCAAGTATTGATTTCGGGGAAGCCCAAAAATGTTGTGGTTTCGTCATACCGTCTGTTGGTCTGTGCATGTGTGTATCCGCGCGTCAGCTGTTATTTGAGCTAGAGTCTAAACGGGCCATTCCCTAAGAAGGGATTTCGAATTTTAGTTTTAACTTATCTTAAACATGTATTTCAGGTACTTGCCATACAAAGAATTTAGTTTTTTTTTTCAAATTTTCTCGACAACGGCTCTAAAGATTTTGATTAAACTTCCTGAAATGAAATGAAGAAAGTAATTAAAAAAAAATTGCGTTTCAAGTTTTTTGAAAAAAAAATTAACATTATGGAAAAAGCATTTTGAAATTTTTTTTATTTATTTATATTTTAGTTTTACGTATTTATAAATTTTCAATGGCTTGACTGATTTTGTTACAACTTTGCAATCTGGTGGTTCTGTATAGTTGGAACAATATTGTTTATAAACATTCTTAAAATATTTATCTTTTAAACAAAAAAAATCAAATAAAAAATCATTAGTAATTTTTAATCATTATTTATTTATTTCAGTTCTTAACTAAATCCTTCATATCCAGGCGTAAAGGCACTTCAATTTTTAGAGTTAAGAAGATTTTTTCTTATTTTTATTCACCAACTTTCTAAATTATGTCTAACTTTTATCGCTAATGAGAATAAAAGGACAAGTTTATTATCTGTTTGAGGAAATTTCAAATCCTCCTACCCTCCCAAGGTACCAGTGTACAATTTTAAACAGCCTCAGTGCGGTTCTAAATAGCTGTAGTACAATTTTAAGGTACCTTAGGACGTTGGAAAAATATTAAATCTCCAAAAGTACCCCACTCAAGCTTTCTCTTTATTAGGTTCTAATTGGCGTGATACTCTTGTACAAAAGATGAACTTATGCATTGTCACATAACAAAGAAATTTATTTCTATAGGACTCTATTTGCAATCACAAATGTTTTTAATACATTTGTCATAATAACTTCTCTTCAAACGAAGTCAACGAAGTCATAACCATTAAATTAAAAAGATATTAAATTCTGATTCATCATTTGCACCTACCTATACCACTATCCTCGGTAGCAACAAAAATTAAAAAAAAAAAAACAGAACAATAAAATAAGAATAATATTAAAACAAGTACAATTTCAATTTTATCAACACGATTTACAATTGATATCATAAAACAATTATTATATTCCTACTCGTGCTGTGGAATATACGAACAAACTATTTTATGTGAAAAGTATTTAACGAAGCATCATTCAGGATCAAACAAATGAATCGTGTTTCCATAAAAGAAAAAAGAAGATGTCAAAATCAAAACACATTCCACATAAACTTGTCGTTTGCGAAATTGTATAATAAAGTTAAAAAAAAAAAAAAGAAAAAAGTTTTATCCTTGTACACCATGATTTCCACACAAACACAAACATTATATCCTGACATAAAATGTGATATAAAAAGAATGATGTATGTACACAATTGCAATGAACAATTTCCTTATGATTTTCCAATACTACCAGTACGGCAGTATCTATGCATAGCACATATACCTACCGACTATAACTGCTGGTGTACAATAATTTTTTGATTGCAACATGATTTGTGCCATACGCTTGGCCTCCACTCTCCAGAGACGCATAAACAGGCAAGTAGAACGATATCAAAAATTTTTGTGGTCAAAGCGTTTTTTTTTATTTTTCTATCTTCTTTTTTTTATTTCGTTTTTTTTTTTTTTTTTTTTTTTTCGGGAAAGGAAAAGCAAGCAACATTTGAAGTTAAAAAAAAAAATAAAACCATATCTTCCTCTTTTGAACTCGCTTGCGCTTTATGCACTGTGATGTGAATTTTTGGGCGCCATTTAGTCCAGACACTCGGGGGTGGTTGCTTGCACCGACAAAAAAAAAAAGTGCCAGAAACTGTCTCGAAGAGTAGAAGGATGAGAGCGCGGGTGCAGTCGTCATCGCAGTCGCAGTCGCAGCAGCAGCAGCGTCAGCAGCCACAGAAAAGCAATTTGAATGGGAGTGTATGTATGTATATGTGCACCTAACACTACTGTATAGTACGACACTACCAAACAAACAATTTTTATTCATAACTACCGAAAGGCAGAGAAAAAAAATAACTCCTTTTTTCCTCCCTCGAACCGGAGCATTCACTTAGGAGATCCAGGGATGAGAAACTGAATCCTGCGAGTTGCATAATATTCACTTGCTCACACTATTTCTCTTTTGACAAAATGTTATGCCATTAAAACACGATGACGACGACGACGTTGTTGTAATGAATGTCCTTTTCCTATATGTGCAGCAGTAGGTATACCTTTGAATGTCTTGGTAGTCTAGATTCAGTGACAATTTTTTTTTTTTTTTGATAATCGAGGTTGAATGATTTTTATTTCCTCTAAATATAGAGAAGTCGACTCCTACGCTACCTATTTACGGAATGGAAAATCTGGCAAAGATTTCATAGTCGGAGCCAAAATCAACTTTATAAGGTGGGATGGTGGAGTTAGTTGTTGTAATGCAAGACATGCATGGACTTTTATCTTTGATCGGAAATTTTAGAGGGTGGCAACTTCCATCACCACCCACCAGTTGAAGGGTTGAATGAATATAACGCACAACTTTCCCCCTCTCTTTTATCTTCTATATAACATGTACATGTACATTCTTTAGATCGAAGGTGTGAGGAGTTGTTTACGTCGGAGAAGTCACCCAGAGAAATCAATTATTTATTGCCAAGCTTGAATATTTTTATTGTTAGGGTTGATAAACTAAACGAAATGTTGGCGATAACGGGTAAATGATGTGGGAGATGGCTGAGTATTGGATGATTTAATTGAAGACAATAAGCAATGGTGATTATTATACTGGTGTGTTTACTATAATTAGTACATAAATAGATAAATAAAACTTTTTTTTTTTTAATTATTATTATTTTTCATTTCTCATCCTAAACTAGCTCTTGATAGCATGGTTCCATTGTAATCGGAAATTGTTCCGAATCCCGAATAAAACTATCACCGATTTGGTTGAAATGAATTAAAAATATTAGGTTTCTAGTGACGTTATTAAGAAAACGGGTGGATTAAAAAAAATATAAAAATAGTATGCTTAGTATTTAAAAGTGCTCAATTACAACATTGTAGATTTCTATTTTGGTTCACTACTTATAGCTTTTAAGAAAAATAGGCGTGGCGGTGGGTGCATTTCCAAAACATTTTACATGCAAATAAATCATGTTTTATGTTGAAGAGGGCTAAATCACAAAACCTCAACTTTCTATATGGTTGTTAAATAGCGAGAAAATTCAAATATAGTAAAAGTGGATATGGCTGTGGGTGGATTTTACTAAAACCACCAACAAAACCAAAATAGTGAAAATGGATCAGGCAAAAATAATTCTACAAATTCATTCTACAAATAGGGAGTTATGAAAACGTAAAAAATCACTTTAGGTTCTGTACCTTGGTTCTATTTAATTTTTTGGAAAATCGAAAATTTCGTTCATTAATTTCTTCGAATTTTAAGCATTCTTTTATTAAAATATTAATCTTTCTGAAAATTTTTTTAGTAAAAATAAATTATTTTCCTTGAAAATACAGCATTTGTGAAATTTGAAATTATCTTACGCTGAATCCAATTGTGTAGGTATACCTAAGTCAATATTTAAAAATATGGAAATTGAGAGAGTTTTACCGGAATTTTCTCATTTTCCAAGCATATTTTTTTAATTTGACTTTCAGTGAAAACCTTTTAGGGATAACCGCTAACATTAAAAAACCGTTTTCGAGTTATGAACTTACTAACGAACAGCATTTAATTTTTTATTCATTTTGATATCTTAACAAACCACGAACACCGGCCCGCTTAAAAAACAAATTACTTAATCAACATATATTGCGAATTTAAGTCATTTTGCTATATCACATAACATTTACTCTGGCTTAATCTGAGCTTATTTCTTAAAAAAAAAAAAAAAAAAACTTTGACCACAGCGCCACCTATAGGTTATTTTGTTTTTGTTTTATATGGTATAGTAGTTTTTGTCAAATTTTAGAATGGTCATAAGTCTGAAAAGAGAGGACAATCCACCGTAATGTGGGACAGACGAAAATGAAGAAAATTTGTTTAAAAGAAAATTGCGTATACGTCCAGGTGTACCACTGATTTATTATTGTTTAAATTAAATCTTAAAAATGTAGTTTTACTAAAAATAAAATGAAAATAACCAGCATTTTTTTGAAAAAAAAAAAATGAAATGTTTCCCCTGCTGATCATATATCCTTATATCCTTCTATCGAAAACAACCCGCTCTATACATAGCCTACTGTCAAAATAAATTTTAAGTTGTTAATTTAGGGCTATAGAATAATCTAATCATTAGCAATTTCACCGAATAGATAAATTTCTTAAAAATAAACAAAGACACACAAAAATTTGGTCATGTCATGAATGTAATTATGTAGACTAATTGAAAGTGAAAAAAATGTGTTCTGTCTACACCAAACTCGTTAACCTATACCTATCAAAGTATCTAAAGAAATTAAAAAAAAAAAACATTTGACAAAAACAGATGCATCTTGAAGAATCTCTCTTAACCAGAAAAAAAACCCACAGTAATTGGCAGTTAATTGAAAAGTCTCAGAGCTGTTTCTTTAATACTTGAATAAACTGTTTTCATTTTAGACCAGACTAAGAATGACAAAAAAGAACAGGTAGGTACATACCCTTTCTTTCAATCTTAATTGCACGAAAAACACTTTTCTCAAGTTCCATTCCTCTCTTATACCAACTCTCCAAGCAATTTAATGTTAAATGCTTACAGTGCCAAATGCCAAATGACATATCTTTCAAGTGGAACGAAACATACTTATCTTATTCATTGCGTATATACCTACCTATATATTTATAAGTACCGTGAGTTTTCCTCCAGTTTTTAGCTTCTTTTTTTTTTTGCCAACGGGGCTGTTTCTTTTTTCACTTTTTTTTGTTTTTTTATTTTTTTTCTTGTGTTAACAATCTCTTTGGGTACCATAATCTATTACCTGAGTTGTGCCCTGACCTCCAACCACCTGGTAGCTCTCCATTCATTGTCTAGCGTAACAAATGCCTGACACAGACGTTCAACGTTCACTCACTCACAATAAACATGACACCCTTATTCTTCATCGAGAGGGTAGTTATATACAAAAAAAATATATGTATATATAGAAAAAATGGCAGCAGCATCAAATCTCCCTCCGGGTCTGAGCAAAAACCCGGACCGCAAAAATAAGCATATGGGGTTAGAATTATGCAGAGCAAGGGGAGAAGGCTCTGTGTGTATATATATTCTAAAGGACTTGTGGCCCCACTTGGTCTTCTTTTACTCTCGCTCTCTCTCAAATAATACATTAATAAATAACACAATGGGGTTTGTTCCGTCCTCGGAATTCCAAGTGATGCCTTAAGGCATACATACAAATACACACGCATACACACATGATGAAAAAAAAAATCCTCGACTTCTTTAGCCGACTTCGCACAATTGAGGTTCAATTACGTCCTCGATATGAAAAGCTCTTGAGATTTGAATTCTTCAAACGTGCGTTGAATGGACCTCCATTATGTGGAGAAATTCTTGGTTATTTTAAGTAATAGACTCGACCGTGATTGCAAATCAATTGCGGTACAATAACGAACGTTTGTTACATGTCGATTGTGAGTGTGGCCTCAAGGGCGCGTTCTTTTGAATAACTTATTGTTTTCTTGCCATCTGGTGGAGACTTTTAAAAATAAAAATAAATTCAACTGTACATATCTATATCTAACCTACGTTATATGTATGTATGTATAGTAAAAGAGCCGTCCTTGTTGAGTGCTTTTTGATTTGTTGTTTTGTTATTGAAGTGCCTTAACGTGGGTAAAATGGAATCTTTGCTAAAAAAAAATATTCTTCCAAGAAGAAACAATATTATGGCTGTTTTCATGAAGAATCACGGATGTACATTTGATGGGATTTCTCTGCGCAAAAATTAAGTAGTAAAAAATATTGGCCTACCAACAATTATTTTCAAAGAAAATCTAAAATGCAAATTAATATTTTATAAAAGAGCCTTTTTGGTTCCGTTTTTTTTTTTTTCCTTTTTGTTATTATATCTACCTACTTTACTGGCAAGTACCTTCATTGTGATAAGGAAGAGGATCTGCATTTTAAATCATTAATATGATACTTTGTAGCATGTTTGTCATTGAACGAAAAAAAATGATCTTCATAGGAAAGTATTCGGACTCAAATAATGAATAAAAAATAAATTTACTACATACTTTATTTTCCTCCAAAAAACGATAAAAAATGTATAAAAATTAAAATCAAGTAACAGCAATATTATGTGCTTATATTATGATGACGTGATATTGAGGGATTTGAGCTCTTGAGCGATCTGATTTTAAATTTGGACTTTGATTATTTCCACAAAAGAGTCAGCTTTGAGAGTTTAGCCTCAACTAAATTTCGTTCGCTAAAAAAATACTAGGGGGATTCATGCAACGTTGTAAAACAATAGATAAGTTTATCTTTTGGACAAAATTATCTTTTGGTAAATGAACTGTCAAATTTTGTATGGGAAATGGTTTACGCAAATTGGATAAAATTATCTAAGGATTTTGTTGCGCAAACTTATACAAATTTATTTGGATAAACTTATACAAACGTCATTGTGACTTTTAGAATTAGACGTTTAATATTTTGACGTTTAACAAACAGCTGATTCAACTACGCAGCATTTATCCATATAAATAAAAAGGACGTTCACGCAAACTTTTGCGTAAACTTATCTTTTTACACAATTGGTAAAGTTATCTCGTTGCATGAATACCCTTACTAAAAATAAGTGAAAGGCTTATATTTCAAAATCATCACTCATTTTGCTCCGTGAAAAGTTGAGCAGGCGAGTCCAAAATTTCTTTTCCTCAGTATTTGACACAAAAACTGAGAAATCTTGTTTATATTTTTGAGATTGCGGTCTCTGAGATTTCTGAAATAAAAAATGGCCAACTGTCAATGGATTTAATGCCATTGACAGTTGGCTAACTCGCCCGGAGTTAGTGTTCATAATAAAGGAAATTTTTCGAACATGAAATTTCGGGTGAAATTGTAGGCGAAGAGTGAAATGTCAAATTTTCTTGGTAGAATGTTGTTCGGGTGAAATTCACAATGGCCCCTACCAATAATTAGAGACGACTTAAATATTTAAGTAAAATAGATCATAATGGTATATACCTACTCTATATAACAAACCAAATATGGTATGACTTAAATATTTAAGTAGAACCTAAATAATGAATATAACATATTACGGACTCTTAAATATGAAACATGTGATGTATGGTTCTTTATTTATACTCTCAGCTCTGCAAGATTGAGAATTCACTGTTATTTCAGTTTGCCGAAACAAAACTCCTATAGTCTAAAAAACCCTCATACTACAAGTGCGGCTTGACACAGCCGAGTGTTAGACGATAAGCAAAAATAGAGAGTTGAGACAAAAAAAAAAAATTTCGGCAGATATTTGTCAGAGGTGAGCAAATGGAGAGTAGATACAAGTTAGTGCAAAAGTTGTAACTGGCTGAAAATGGCGGCAAATCTTACTTTGACATTTTTGTAATAAACAAATACAAAATACTCGTCAACAAGACATGAATCACTACACTCTTAAAGAACGTGGAATAATGGCAAATGAGTCCTATAACTGTATAATTTTGAGTCCTATGAACTGAACTGGACAAAAATGTAGATGCAGAGCAAAAAGTTAAAACACATTAATTACATCGGCTAGACTATATTGACAGAATGGAGGAGAATGTTCGAAACAAGAGATTCTTCAAATCCTAGCCTAAAGGTTTTAAATGACAAGAATAAGACCCAACATCGGATTTAGGGATCAATTCATTACGATTTAAAGACCAATCCGTTCTTTATGCCACACCACCTAAGTTTCAAGCAATCCTTGCATTTAACCTTCACAACTTTGTGTCAAAACACATTAAAAAAAGTTATGAATTTAAGTGCCTACCTTCATATTTTTATGTAGACAAAACCACACATCACTCTGGACAATATTTTCCAAAAAAAAAAAAGAAGGATTAATCAATGTCATGGAGAGATTATTTATTGGAAATTTCAAATGTTTTCCAAATAAGTTTTCTAATACATTATGCAAGCCAAAAGTTTACACATCAAAAATCTTTGCTGAGAATTTTTTGTTAACTAGAAAACTTAGCAGACATGCCAAATCAGTGTCTTAAAAGTTTCTGATAGCACTATATCTTTAATATTCTTTATCAACTTATATTTTTTTATATCAAATTATGGAATACAAAATTTTTGAATTATTTTTTTTTTTTTGTGGAAAGGAAAACAATGATTTTTATATCGATTATCTCAATTTATTTAAAACTTTTTATATAAAAAGTTATAATTTAAATCAATATTAAAGTAAAATATGTTGAAACGTTAAATGAAATAATATTGTCATGGAATTATCAATATATGAAACAGCAATAATAGAACTGAAGTTAAATATTCTAAATAATGTTATTTTAAAAAATGTTATCACGACTAAGTCGGAAGAATTTACTCTTACGTATGATCACACTGTCGTTTTAAAGTCTTAATATTTAAAAAAAATTCATCTGCTAAGGAAAAAAATTAGTTATTGGAGCCTATATTTTATGCAACCTCCCAAAAACGTAGTTTAGTTAAAGGTAATAATTATTATGTGATATGATTACATAAATATGAACAATATAGCACCATGTTTCAAATAAGCATGGAACTTACAACTTACAGTTTAGATTGAAACACTGTTAAAAAATCTATATAATCAGAAATTCTATTAAATAAATAACCTTTCAAATTGTTTTTCCGCCAACATTACTTCCCAAATATTTTTTGATAAAAATTGGATTTTCGTTAATGATTTTAAAGCACTTGTGTGGAAGGTACCGTTAGTTTTGTTTATAAGAATAATCCGCTAGATAATTATAAAAAAAACTGCTGAGGGCCAAATATGATGAAAATCGACCTAGTAGTTTACAAATTATTAAGTTTTTCAAAACAACAATATTTTTTTTTTTAAATCCAAAAAAAATTTAAATAAAAGGAAATAAAGGTAGCCTAAATTTAAAAAAAAAAAAATTACTAAATGTTGTTTTTGGCATATTTTTGAGAAACATTAATTGGTAAAAAGGTACCGTAAAATTTTGAACTCGTTTTTTTTACGAATCCATAAGTTACCATATAGTATAGTACATATGTACATGTGTATATACATATATGTACAATGTACATATATCGCAAGTAAAATTCAGGAATAAAAAAAAACTTTATGCCTACCCATAGTCTTTGAATAAGCTTTAAGAACAAGACATGATTATGAAGCAATATGCTCAGTAACCGCCGCCGCCCCGCCACCGTAGGAATCGAAATTCAAAAATGCATTAACTAAAAAGAATACTTACAGCAGCTTTCCTATGAAGGATGACATTTTATAACTGGAAAAAAATAACAAAGTCATAACTTGACTTTAGAAATAGATTCCCATATTTTCAGCTGATATGGTTCAAGGTTTGAACTGGTGGCCTGACATTTTTTTGTTTTTAATTAGAGAAGGCTGGCATTTTATCCCCATATCTCAAATAGCCCGATAGCCCAATACAATTACCATTGCGCCACACTGCCACAAGGTTCACTGTATTTGCTAAATTAATTATAAAATTAAAACAAAATTACATAATTCACAAATAACTCCCAGGTATTTTTATTTTACAAAAGCTAACAAGAGCTCGGTGTTTTTTTGCATTCCAAATTAATAAATTTACATTCTTTTCTACTTCTGTTCGTAGGGAAATAAAGTTAAAATGCGAAAAAAACAACTGTAAATTCACAAAGAAAAAAAAAACACAAACAAACAACTTGAAATCACAATAAATCTGTTTCCTTTTCGAATAAAAACTGTCACAAATCCGCTGTGAAAAATAAAAGAAACAACACAAAAAAAAATAACCGCCTCGTTTCGTTCCATATTTACAATCACAGTTTTAGCTTTTAAAGTCTCCCATAAACTGTACATGTATATTATATATACGTCGTCGTCGGTCGTCGGGAACAAAATTACCCTCCACCTAGAAACTCATTTAATTCTGCAGCACGATTCACACAAACACTCAACATTTTGGGACAGGACTATAAAGTGGCGCATCTAGATGCGCCTTGCATAGTTATACCTTTTTCCCCTAATAAAGTAACAGCTTAAAAAAAAATAAAACAAAAAAAGTGTAGATAGATAGATATAGTATGAAAACATCCTTAAGGATAGCTAAGCGAAAAAAAAACTTAGGTATTTTATTTGACAAATTCTCGGTTGTTATTTTTTTTTTGTCTTCTATTTTTCTCTGTTGTTTTTATATCCAAAGGACATAAAGTTCCACACAAACTTGCACACGCTTAGTATCATAGTCAGGTTCAATATACCTTTGAAGGTGCTACAAGAATCCTCTTCTCTCTGGCTCTTTCCTCTATTTATGTATAACCTTTTTTTCTGTGGTGCTTGTCTATCTATTATACCTATTTTTTTTTTGTCTTAGCGAGCCGAGGAAGAAACTTGAGACGGACGTAAAGTTAAAGTCCTTTTTACCTGTATATAATGCACACATAAACCATTATATATGTATATAAACATAACTATTTTCACGAGAGAAATAAAAATAAAAATGTGTGTAGGTATATGTAAGTGCCAGACAATATTGTGGATAACGCGCGCCAGATAGGTCCGCCATTCATTTTTGGCCATTAACAACGAAACTGTGCTTTTTATACTTACATATACATACATACATCTAGATGTTTATCCTTATAAAGAGAATATGAAGGTGGGTATACCTACTCATTTTACATATATTCTGCAGTTTTTGATGCCAAAACAAAACGTCAACACACAGTGAACCTTTTCTCTTATTATTCGACAAGTACAAGACTTTATTGAAAAGTTTTGTTGGTGCTGTTGACAGCGTTTATGTCAAAAGGACTATTTTTGTTTGTTTATTCATCAAAAAGTAAACGAATTATGAAATGAAAAAAAAGGAAATATTTCTAAGACAGTCAACAAAAGACATACCTACTTACCTTTCTCCTTAACGCACTAAAATTTTTTTTTTTTTTTTTGTGTTGCTCGTGTTCAAGGGTGTTATTTCTTGACACCTTTTGGCAATGTTTACCCTCAAGTTGAATTGCTTACTCTCTCTCTCTCTCTTTCACTATTGACTTCAAAGTAATAATAAACGACCTTTGTTAAGGTATTATCCTATGAGGTTAAACGTTATCGTATTAAGTAAATCTATTGTTATTATGGGCGTCAGTTTTTATATATTCCTGCACAGCCTACACACAACAAACTGAGAATAATTTTGTTAACAAATCAATTTGTGTAGGTGTATATATCTAAATTGTGTATTAAGATTTTAAAAAGAAAACATGATTGTTTATTGGATTTTTATCGGATTTTATCTCATAAAAAATTAATTAAAGTTTGCGGTAGATGAATGAAAAATTTTTCATGTTTCCATATTCAAATACCTTACCTACCTTGTTTTTCTTTTGACATAACTTGATTGAAGGTTGCAAAAAAGACCTCTGTGATGATATGGATATTTTTAAATAGCAAAATACTAAGCAAAGACGTTACTCAAAAATATTTAAATAATTTCATAATTTTATAATTTTGAAAAGCGAAAATTAACCTTACATATGTAGTTTATTGAAATCACAATACCTATACAACAAATCGATTGTATGGAAAAAGTAATACCTTTTCGATACAAACAAAATTTAATGTAATTTTTCAGGAAAACTCTTGTCATTAAAAAGTGCTCTCTGATCTTAGCAGTTTGTATACAAACAAGTCTAAATAAGCAAACTACATACCCGCTTATAATATTCCCAAATGCCGTCTTTTATCGAAGCAATTCATATTTTGAAATGCATGTCCTAGAGTTTGTAGATATTCGTAATCAATCAAGGGTCACCCTGTGAAACAATGGTACACTGTGACGTATACGTACTTTTTTTAAGTTGTGTTATTCAGCCATGTTTCTTTACTTTTTTTGTAGGTTTCTTGTTGTCAATAATGTAACTTTATTACTTTAAATAATTTTACGATTAGTCAATCAAAGTGGTATTCTATATCTCCTATCAACAGGCCCTCACATTAGTCGTTTGTGTTCGACAGAAAATTATATTAGAAAATTTATTTTAAAGCTAAATATTAGGCTATTACAAAATTTTAAAAATCAAATTTGTGGAGGTGCTTATAAAAATGGATTGGTTCGACCCTTTACAACGGCCGTGGTATACACCCTCCAAAATTTACTGCTTTTCTATCATTATATAATAAAAAAAAAAATATTTAAGCCATTTGGTCATTCAGCGTTCATTAGCGCTGTCCTAGATATACGGGCCTGGAGGATACCTGACTGTTTAACAAACATGGAAATTAAAACATTATCTTGTTACATAATTTCATCGAAATCTTTGAACTTTTTTAAACAAAAAAATATGTAAATGTCAATTGGCTTCTTCTTCTTCTATTTAGTTACATACTTGGAATCTATGCACATACAAAATTTCACCCAAATGATAGGAGCCATTTCTAAAAAAATATATATATATTATTATATGTTTGCATACATATACACAAGAACCGCTGATTTTAAGAAATAAGAAAAATGAAAATAAATATTCTGAAATTTCCGTTTAAATATATATTAAGGACTTTAAGCAACTTTTAGAAAAATAAATAATCCTGGGCTTAATTTTAAAAGATTAGGACTAAACATTTCACTTCTCTTTATTTATTTCATATAATTTTTCGCAAACGAAAAACAACAAATCTACTCCCAACCTTAAAATTTACTGGCTATGGTGAACTCGTAAAAATTTGATACTAGATAAAAAATTATTTTTTTTCTTCATTTTTTTCGAAGAAATGGTAAATTCTTAGAAATTTAAATTTTGCTGTTTGAATCTTTGTTTTTTTTTTTTTAAATTATCTATGCTTGCAAATTTTGGTAACACACAAATACCTTACCTTCTTTATCATTAAAGAATATAACAACAAAAATTAGAAATATAAATTAACCGAGCTGTTAATGCCCCAAAGCTTTCATATTTAATTGAAAAATTTACAACCCCAAGGTAAACGTCTGACCCTAACCACATGAAAATTATTTGTGCGTTTTTCATCTTATTAAAGGAGAAAATGAAAATACAAAAAAAAAAAAAAAAACAATATTACATTGCCCAGCTTATGAAGACACAGAAATTTATACAATACACTATATATGTACGTACATCGCCGAGGGATGTCTTTTGGTTGTTTTGGTTCTAGCAAAAATATTCCCTTGGGGGTGATGATTTCAAATTAAATAAAATTTTCTTTAAGGCTTCCGAATATTAAAAGACCTTTGCTGCTTTATTATCAACACGTTAATGTCAAAGGTAGCTTTGTGAGGATTTTTATTTTTATGTTTACTCGTTACACACAGAATAGAAGAGGGTTTTCATCAGGCTGGACTTATAAGTATAATAGAAGACGTATAGCGTTTAAACATATTTGTAAAGAAAATTATGTAGGTCCGTGGGAATAATTTGTTTTTTTTTTTTACAAGATTTTTGTTATTTGTGCTATTCAGAGTTAGATGTCTCAGTTGGGTCTTTATTGCCAAATTATTTTCTAGAGCCTCAGGTGGCTTAAATACATTAGTTTTTTTAAAAGTTCTCCATCTCTTTGGAAATTATTATGCTTTCGTTATGTTTGTTATAATGTCTGAAGTCAACCCTTAGAAAATCAAAAGATTGTTCGTGCATGTATATTTTTGGTTTGTTTTTGAAAAACGATTATTCTCTGTGAAGTGAGCACATTATAATTTTTTGATGATTATTTCAAAGACAGGTTTTTTCTTATTGCTAACCTCAAATCCACTTATGTTCCTTCTAATATTTTGAGTTTATTTTTTAAGTCCAGTCAACTAAAACCCAAAGCTAGCAATTAAATGCAAAAAATTGTGTATTTATTGTTTCAAGTTTTAGAAGTGACACACAGATATTACATTATAAAAATTATCAGGCCAAGCAGCTAGCTTTAAGCAGGAAACGGTGTAAAGGTGCTATTATTTGATTTTTCGAAAACATTTGTGGATCTACTTTTAAATAAAAAGAATCTGAATTGTAATTTTAAAATGGAATGGCTATTATTTCTTGAAAGAAATCATAGGATGGAAAATACTTGTAAATATAAACTTTTTAGCGGAATTACGAAATGAAAGCAAATTAAAATTAATCTAAAGAAATGTATTCGTATTTCTCCTGCTAGATAATGTCAAAAAACTGCTGGGTGATAAGTTTAATAAAAATCGTCGTATTCAAATTATTAAGTTCGTAAAAAATGAAATCGAAATTTGTTTTAAAAATCAAAAAAAAATTAAAATTTTGGTACACAATCTTTTTAAAATTATTGTAAACATTCCCTATAAAAAAAATTGATCAAAATCAGTCGAACTGTTTTTGAGAAAATCGAGAATTAAAAAAATGGTTCTATGGGAGGTACCATATATCGCAAATAAAAAAAAGATGGCGGTTCAGCGGGAAATCTTTTAAATTCAAAAATAAAACTACGAATACTACTACTTAATACTGTACTTTATATTGTAAAAATTTATTTATTCAAATATAACATTAAAACTTTTTTGGGAACAAAAATTTTATTTAATTATGTATTTTAATAGAAATAATAAAGTAGATTTAAATTAAAAAAAAAAAACAAGGCAAGACATGCCACGGTACTGATATTTTGTAGATATTTTTTCAAGCCAAATGGAAAATTTATGTCTTACGTATGTTTTAGTATAACCTCATTTACCCAATTCAAAGAAATTCATGAGAAAATATAACAATAAATAACAATTTGATTAAAATTGGACACAAAGAATCACAATTGTTGTCCAAGAATTATCCAAATAGGTCTCTTTTGAAGGACATTTAATTTACTTTCATTATGTATAATATGATTTTCCCGTTAAGCGTTTAGTTTTAAAATATAAACGAAAAACCAATTGAAATGACCCATCTCACCCTGCCTAAAGCTCGCAGTCGAATGCTGAAGAATAACTATTCTAATTGAGGGTCATCCATATATGTAGCACTTAATAAACAATAACCCAGACTACATACATATGTAATTCTTTGCATTTATTTTTTCTTCGTTTACTGGAAAATGTATATATTAGGTGATTTTTACCAAATTTATATTATTTAAATTTACTTATTTATCCCAAAATAAAACAAATATTGAACAAAACTAACACGACTAGTAGTATGCAGATAAGTTTATTTATTTTGACATTTTGATAAATTTAGTTTAAAATTTCATCATCCATTTATATTATGTATGATGATATATAAAATCCCAAGGGACTAGAAACTATCCGCAAATTCAATCAATGTGAATAAAGAGAACAAAAATATTTTAAAAATTATATAAACCTACACAAATTTATTTGTCCGTCATAATGTCTCTATATAAATTAGCCACTTATTTGTGTACAAAAGAAAAAACCAATCAATAATTTAATTTCAAATATAATCAAATATTTCTAATGTATGTATAATACAACAAAATAATATGATTGTATCGATAGATATATGTAGGCACGGCATAGTATATGCTTTGCAATTTACAAACCAGCTGCAATGTATGTACATACATAATATTATATACATATTATGTAGGTATTATGTATGCATGTGTAGGTATTAAAGTTCAAACTCGTGAATAATAATTGTAATTTTATTAATATGTAAATTTATAACGGTTTCTGTGAAATTGAATTAAAATATCGATGCAAATTAACTGACCAAAGTTTAAATAATATTATTTGACATTTATAAAGGGTGTGTCAAAATTCACGAAAGCATACATTTCACATTTGTGTTGTAAAGTGTTGGCAACCCTAAAAATAAAACTAAATTTGACAGCTGATTGTTTAAAATTAGTTAAAATAAAGTATTACACGAACTCAAAAGAAAAACGTGTTTTCATTGTTGAATAATATTTCAAAAATAATGAAAGCGTGGCGGTTTCGAAATTTCGTAAAAAAGTATGGTTGGAATATTAATTTAACTTCGTCAACTGTGAAGTGAGAAACTAAATTGAACCCCTAGATTGCACCTTCAACATCGCTATTGGATTTCTTTTTATGGGATTATTGGAAGTCAAAGACAACAAGTCCACAACCACCTGTGCATTAAAGGAGGTAATTGAATGTTGCATCAACCAAATGCAGCTACATTTACGCGAAATGAAAATTCATGAAAATTTTCGAAAAATTCGAAAAAAAAAAAACTGTGGAGGCCATTTTTCGATGTGCTATTCCATATACATACATAATCCTATCCTGTGTACTTTATGATTCAATAAAAAAAATAACAATCTTAATTTTGGGGCACCCTTTAGAAGCAATTTTTTTATATTAATTAATATTTTGTTTCACTAATTGCAAGTGTAGATGAGTTGCGTATGTGAAACCTGTTTTTTTTTTTCTTGTAATGATGATTCAAAGTATTGGAGAGAAGTGCGTAACAAAAGTGGTTTCTATTATCGGCAGCGATGCAAATAAAAGTAATTATTTTAGTTTTTGATAATTACATACATATGTTAATACTAATTGAATTAAATATTTACTGCCGTATTCATTTCATTTATTGGAAAATTAATACATGTACCTACATTTAAAAATTGGTTTTACACTCCAGAATTAAGGTGAATTGTGTTTTAAATGCGCAACGAAATTTAATCAACAAATATTACATACCATAACTACTCTTATAGTGTACGTGGCTACGATACTTTAAAATATCATATAGCTATACAAAAACATGGATGTAAATTCGAAAAAAGGTTTTCAAAGGCACAAAATTCTTTAATTAGATTTCTCACAAAAACAAGTTCAAAAATTAAAATCCCGCTTGATTATAACGGGTGATTTTTTAGCTGGTTTGGTTTTGGCAACACTGGTTTTGACAGCTGACGTGTGTTTAGTACCTTGTGTCACTGTCAAACAGCTTCAGTTTGGTTTGCAATTTAACCATTAATCGTCTTACAAATGAACAACGCTTGCAAATTATTGAATTTTACTATCAAAATTCGTGCTCGGTTCGAAATGTTCATCGCGCGCTGCTTCCATTTTATGGTCGGCATTCTCGACCTTCTGAGCAGTCTATTCGGAAGATTGTGACCAAATTTCGCACCAAATTTACTTTGTTGGACATTAAACCACCAACACGTTTACGTACTGTGCGTAGTGAAGAAAATATTGCGGCCGTATCAGCTAGTGTGACAGAAGACCGCGAAATGTCGATTCGGCGCCGTTCCCAGCAGTTAGGCCTTTGTTACAGCACTACGTGGAAAATTTTGCGGAAGGATTTGGGCGTAAAGCCTTTTAAGATACAGCTGGTGCAAGAACTAAAGCCAGCCGACCTACCACAACGCCGAATTTTTGGTGAATGGGCTCTTGGAAAGCTGGCCGAGGATCCGCTTTTTTATCGAAAAATTGTGTTCAGCGATGAGGCTCATTTTTGGTTGAATGGGTACGTAAATAAGCAAAATTGCCGCATTTGGAGTGAAGATCAGCCAGAAGCATTGCAACAGCTACCAATGCATCCCGAAAAAGCCACTGTTTGGTGCGGTTTATGGGCCGGCGGCATTATTGGGCCATATTTCTTCAAAGATGATGCGAATCGCAGCGTTACTGTCAATGGTGAACGCTACCGAGCGATGATAACAAACTTTTTTTTGCCCGAAATGGAAGTTCTTGACTTGCATGATATGTGGTTTCAACAAGACGGTGCCACATGCCACACAGCACGCGAAACAATGGCGCAATTGCGAGGCGAGTTTGGTGAACAGTTAATTTCACGTTTCGGGCCGGTCAATTGGCCGCCTAGATCGTGCGATTTGACACCATTAGATTATTTTTTGTGGGGGTATGTCAAGGCTAATGTCTATAGGGACAAGCCCGCTTCGATTGACGCACTGGAAGCCAACATCCATGCATTCATTCGTGAGATACCGGCCGATATGTGTGAAAGAGTATGCCAAAATTGGACTCAGCGGATGGGCTACCTGAGACGCAGCCGCGGTCAACATTTGCATGAAATTATCTTTAAACATTAAATTGCAAGGTTCAAACTATCGATTCAAATAAATATTTCATTCATTTTTTCGAATTTTTCGTGTTTTTTTTTTTTAAAGTTCTAAACCTCTTAAAAAATCACCCATTACTTGAGTGAATATAAATTGAATCCAAACAAAATTTAAAAAAAAAATTGATAGTATAACTTTTATAAAAAATAAAATAAAAATTTCTTCAATATTTACTAAATTATTTTATTATCAATTAAAAGGACAGCTCCCGTAGAAATAAAATTGATCGAAATTAGTGAGGCGTTAACGATAAAATAAGCAAAAAAAAAAAAAAACGGATATAATGGTGAGTCCCCGGTAAATTTAAAACTGCTTATAATGTTGAATGCCATTTACTGTGATATTGCAGCTAAATATTATTTAGAAAAAAGAAATTGTTCGTGGTATTGAAACCGAAAATGCAAAACTGCCCTTATGTACGATCATTTTGTGGTTTTAATGTCTGAATATTGTAAATCTATTTGCCTGATTTAAAAAAAAAAACAATTAGCTATGGGAGCCTATATTTTATGCAAGAGCAAAAAAAAATATTTTAGTTTAAGATTTTATGTGACTACACAAAAATGAACAAAATAGCAAACATTGTTAAAATAAAACTTTATAAAAAATTTAAACATTTTTTAAAAATCAAAAAAAAAAAATAAAATGTTTTAAAACTTTTTGAAACATTCTTTATAAAAAATGATCAAAATCAATTATAACGATTTTTCGGAAATTTTTTCTTATGAAATGGTACCTACCCTTTATTTTACTGATTTTTTTTTTCTTCAGTTGTGGGCAGATTTTTGAGAAAAATAAGATACGACAGGTACCTTAATTTGGTCCTAAGAAAAAAAATTAAAAAAAAACATGTTAAGTATATAGGGTGCCCAAAAAACGCTAAGTACCGAGTTTAAATCGATATATCCGTTTAGGATCTAGGACAGAAATAAGAGAGACCCATTTTTTCGACTTCTCTATCATCGTAGTTTCAAGTTTGATCAAAGTCTCTAGTTCGATTTTTTTTTGCGAATCAATTACTTGCCAAATAATATACTCTTAATACCATTATATACATACATATATCAAAAGTAAAAAATATGTTACAATGCTCTTAAAAAAGTGTCATGAGTATTGCTGTAGAAACACAGATAATACTATACGGAATGACTGATCCATGATTAATGACTTATTTGGTTCTGATAAGGGCATGCATTAGATATAATTAAACTGAAGTACCATTCTACACATGAAAACACGGCCAACATAGACGTATACTATACACTAAGTACCTCGTCTAATTAATCTTCCTGAGAAAATGAGACAAGGCACTTTAAAAGTTCACTTTAGCTCGAACTGTATGTACGAACTTGTCTATTTCTATATTACAAACTGACATCAGAGGAACACCAGTGGTCAGAGTAGTACAGCTCCTAAGGATATCCTATCCCCCTCCCCCTCTCAGAATGACGTAAAGTCAAGTTAAAGTTTACATCCGTGAAAAAGTGCTAGTTACACAGGATATTAATGGAAATATTAACGAGATACTTTTGACACCAAGAAAACACACTATACTGATACTCGCTCTGTATACGTACATATACCTGGCTTAAGTTTTCCCCAACATGCCACATGCCAATGAAACTATATCTATAGTGCCAACAACTGAAAAAAAAAACTTTTAACGGGTCACTTGAAACAAAGAGATTTCCGTACTTCGACTTTGACTTGTGTAAGTTGGAATGGGGATGGAAAGTTTTTGGAAAATTTATCTGTAAGGAGTTGGAAGGTAAACCTAACATAGTGCAATGTTTTGCGCAACGACAAAGATAGATGGTCCATGTGAACTATCCACACGGATTTGTGTTGTTTGATTCAAGGAATGAGGACACACGCACACATTTCTTCTCTATACTGCCGGATTTCACAAAAGTCAAAAAGACAGTAGTCTATAAACAAAAATTTTTTAACTCGCTTAGATGTGGTATTTTTTAAAAGTTTTTGGAAATTATGATAATTTTACATTTTAATTTTCCAATTTTTCCACAAAATTTTAAGCGACAGAATTTTGATTGAATACGGAATAAATCTCAACATTTATATTTACATGAATCAATTTGAGAAGAGACCAAGACTTTACTGGTCTCGTGGCCAGTCCTAATGCGGACCTGTTTTTCTCCTCATGCTCATGTCAGACTAAAGTTCTCAATTCGGACTTGATATAATGTAGTTTATGTGCTTGGTTTCTATGTACATCTTCACTTGTAAATTTTCAACATTTTTACCGTGCGTATCGTATAGATGTATAGATTTGTTCAAGCAATGAATCCGAATTTTCTTAACCGTAAAATAAGGAAAATATGTGTATTCTTCGTGCTAGTGTCTGAAAAACATGTTCTTATTTATTTTTTGTTGCTTTTTGTGTGCTCCTTAATCTTCTTTGGTTTGGTTGATTTTTTTTTTTCTTACTCGTTGTCAAGACAGAAAATATTGTGAGGACCATTCGTACATATATATCGTGTATCCTTTTCACATTCCATCACCTCTTCTTCGTTATTCAGTGCCGCTGGATAAATGTAGGTATATACATACTTATTATTGTCGTGTTGAATGTATGTAGGTGGGTAGGTTAGGTATTCACATCTTTTACGTTGCTTTTTCTCTGTCATTTCTACCGGTGTTATTTTCTATTTTTTCGTATTCTAAAAGTTTATGGTTGTTAAATGTCTCTTTTTGAAATACAATGATTTTCACATGTAAGATATAAATAGTTTTAACGGTTCAAAATGGAAACCTACAGTAGGTTTAACAAAAAAGTATACACTTTAATATTTTCAACCCCGAACCGGCTGGTTTGAAAAAAAAAACATTGCAACTGTAAAACATCGAGCGAAATCAAGGGATTAATTTGGGGAAAAAAAAAACAATTTTTCTTAGAATTTTTCGCCCAATGACCTACTGGTCGTCTCACTAGCAAGAGATCTGGGACTCGCACGCTCTCCTCATTTTGACTCAGTGCTACAATTTCGTGTGATGCGGTTCTCTGAAATCAATTGTTTTTAAAAATCATGCCAAAACCTACAAATAATATCCAGACCGAAATTGGCGAAATTCCAATCACATAATGTTAGAAAGAATGCTGGTGGACGGCGGCGACGCCACTAAAGTTAACAATATTGTACAATAAGGTAGGAACTTTTTCGCGATTTTCTATCGTTACGAATTGAAAATCGCGATTGCAACGAATAATTGCCATGCACGTACTTTTAATTTTTTTTAATTGCGGACAAATACAGATTAATTACATATATACAACTTTTAATGTGAATGCACGCATTTAAATTTTTTGGTGATTTTTTTTTATCAAAAAATTCGGAACGACGAAACATCTATTTTACATGGGATTCGCTTAATCGCAATTTCGCATTGGTATACTTTGATTTATCGCCTTGATTTGAACCGGCAAAAGTTTCATCGTCGTTTCTAATGTTTCGCGTGGGTCTGAGAGAACCTTAATAATATGTCTGTTTGGAAACTGCAACTTCTTGCTACGACTTCGTATGACGTTGCACAACGTTTTAAGTTACCAAACTGACATAATGCTAATAATGTTTCCATTTGATCTATTTTATTTTACGACTAAAAACACGTTCAAATAATAGAAACGGGTTCTATTATTTTTTTAATCGCTGCGATTTTTTATTGGTGCTTAATAATCGTGCGATTGAAACCCATAAGGATGTGCATTTATTTAGTTTTTTTGCGAATACAATTTTTTGGTCGTCAAAATTTAAATTCCAAGTGTTAACATAAACGTGTTATTGTATTTGATTCATTTAAACTTGCGACAATTGCATCGCCAGAAAAATAAAACAAATTTGAGTTTTGTAAGCATCGCGTTTTCTCGATATCATGTGCTTTTATTAACATTTAAAATCATATGTTATATTTTTGTACACGAGAATAGTTGTGCGATAAAAATCGCAAGGGCGTTCTTAGTTTAAGAAAAAAATAAAAACAAAATGTCTCATTCAATAGCACTGATTTTTATTCCAATTCAAAAACCAGCATATGTCGTGCTTAACATTGATATATTAACTTAACTGAAATTCTTAAAAATAGAAAACACGACCAGGTTCAAACATCTCACATCCACTGTTCCACTATTATTAACTTTTTAATATTTTCTTAAATTTGTTCTCCTGCTCCTATCTCATGGTTAGTTCATGTTATAAAATTGAAATGCACACATACACACATTAACACATATTATATGAGCAAACTTTTAGAAAACAAAAATGAAAAAATAACGAACTATGTGTGTATACTTATATCTTAAAAAAAAAAAAAAAAAAAACAAAAAACCCAAACAGGGCAAACGAAAATAGAATAAGAGACGCGGAAAACAAAACTTTTTCCGTTTTTTCATTTTCTTTGGATTTTTTTTGTATTTTCCTTTACTATGTCCGGACATTTGATCATTAAAGAAAAGAAAAAAATGTACAAAATTAAAAAAAAAAAACAAAAAATGAAGTGCGTGTTCTAAGCCTCAAATGTGCTAACTCAAACTCAACCCCGTTTTTTTTTACTCTGTTTTCAAGTTCTCACAACTCTTTCCTCATGTTTTTTTTATGATATTCATGTAGGCATACGTATGACAGGTTAATGACAGGTAATAGTACAAAGTTTTGTTTTTGTTTTTAAGGGTGGTATGTAGGTATAACATGAAGGTGGTAAGTATCCTCTCAGTCTTTACCCAGGAGTAAAATCCACACGTACATTCTCTTATTTTTCATACATGTTTTTTCGTATGATGTGAAACGACATTTGATATACATACATGTATCGTGTATTTTTTTTCTGCGTAGGTTTTTGGGTTAGTTTATTTGATTTTTGTTTTTTTTTTAGCTTGGTAACATTTAAGGTCTTTAATCTCAGTAGAGCGATAAGACAAACAAAAAATTTATTTTCGACAGTGTTACCTCCCTCTGTATGTATCTTAAGTAAAATCAGAGTAAACAGAATTTGAAAAGTTCAAAAATCGGACGTTTATCTGGGCTCTTATAATAAATAAATAAATATTAGGGCGCGGGTCAGACAAAATCAACTTTCTTTTTATTTCTTCAAATTTTGAAAATTTGGGTAATATAGGGACTCTAAGAAAAGGCTAATTAAATACGGTTTTTTTTTTAAATCGAATGTCTTAAAAAATTTTCAAAACTTTGCTATCGAAAGCGGTCATATAAGTTTTTGCTTTTTGCAGCTTTAATCTGCTCATCCTGTTGAACCTCTCCTCTAGATTTTGTCAGAGCAGAATTAATATGTCTGAAGCTAAGTACAGACGATTGTCAGATCTTACAATATTGTCAGATCTGTCAGTGAAGAAACTGTCCCAAATATCTTACAATCGTCTGAACACACAATTTTTATCATTGTCAGACGATTAGGACATTGTCATACTCATTGCTCATTGTCATATGTTTTCATTAAAAACATCTTACAATTGCTGACAATTTCTTCATTGTTCGAAATGTCAATGAAACCCATCGGTTGGAGTCGAGTTGGTTAAAAGAGAGATAAAGAAAAACATTTGTGTTGGAAATTTGTAGTTTTTGCATAACTAAATTAATAAACTCAAAAAGAAAATATCAACATTATAAAGCAATTAACTTCAATTATATTTTATATCAATTCCTTGTGTTGTGAAGTTTTATTCGGAATAAATTAAGTGCTTATGTTCGGCCGCAATTTGTCTTTTATTAATTCTTTTTAGCATGTTGTTGATTTTTTGTCGCATTTCTGACTAAAAATAGATACAAAATCTAAAAATGGAGGCATCAATGGTCGAAAATGTTACCGGAAATTCACCAATTCTTAAAGACCCGGACGATTAAAAGGAGAGAAGAGAAAGATTCTTTATTAAATGCAGAGGAAATCGATTGGAATGCTGAAGAACCTCCGCCAAGTAATGATGTCTCCTTAGCTTGAAAAACAAATATACTGATCCAACCTAATTACACTTCTACAGCGAATTTCCTGTCCACGTGGCTATATGATCAATAGTTTGCGCTAGTTCTTCTTCTTATTGTACCTATCGTGTTAAAATTTGTCTAATCAAACTTTACATTGATGGAAAGATCCATAATAAAGTGGAAAACGGATGTACCAGTTTAAATAACCGAGATTTCTTAAAACAGATAAGCCTACGATTTTTGTCTGATTTTTTATTCAATAACGTTTTACTCTTTAATGGCTGAACTTATTTTGTTTAAATTTCGCAAACAAGTATTTTTACGTCTACTACAAATAATATTCCATAATTTCACAGAACATAAAATCAAAAAAGACATTCTATGCTTTCGATTTGTTCACACTCTTCCATGAGCTTAGGTTAATACCGAAAAATAGAAAAAGTTTTAATTAAAATTCATTTAAAATCTTAGGTTAAGGTTTTTGTCAAATTAAATATTTTTTTTTTAAATTAAAGCTATTATAGAGCAAGTAACGTGTGGTGAAATCCAGCTGTGCACAATTTGTTTATTATTTTTTTTTTTTGAAATTCGAAGAAAAACCTACACACATAAGGTGAGGTATATTTTTAGACTGTGTTAACGATGAAAACAATTCTAAACAACAAATGGGATTAAGAACATATGAAACTTCTACATAATATGTATGTATATGTATTATGTATTCATAAGAGTACTAATTTTATGACTAAATATAAGGGGTTTCATAGCCCTGTTTTATCGCGCACAAATGAAATTAGGACTTTTAAACAGTGCGAAGGAGCTGGTTCAAACAAGAATAATGATATCAAATAATATGGCAAGGGCTCTTTTTATATAATATCTATATAATGTACATACACGTATAAGCATTGAATTTATTGTTCAGGTTTTATCAGGCACTTAATAAATATATGTATATAAATTTGTTGGCGTGACAGGATTTAGTGACTTACAACTCTCAAGCATTCATGTTTGTGTGTTATCGGCAGGTATAGAGGAGACCTACAATTTTCTGCCAAATGGCTAAGCTGGGAGGCACTTTCTCATGACAGGAGAGATTCTCTTTGAGGATTTGCCAAGGTTGCTTGGTTACACCTCTATTAATAAACTGAAATAAAACATGAAATATATTTAATCAGTGAGTTAAGTCTGAAATCTTAATAAATAAAAGAAAATTGAATTCATGTTAATTAACAATTCATCCAAGTAGGCGAATCAACGAGTAATTAAGTTTAAAATACCTAAGATATTCGCTGGTGTTATTTCCTTTTATTTTGAAAAATAAGACCCACGGGCTTTATTTCCGTGCACTGCATCTTAATTTTTTTATTTTTTAAGTATAGCATTAGGATACAAAAGAGCTCTGGAGATTTTTTTAGTTGGGAGCTCAAATGACAAAGTATAGGTATGTGCAAAATTTCAAATTTTTAGTTATAAAGTGTATGTGTGACCCTCATTGGATGTAGTAGATTTTTGCTAAGAGATGCTTCTAATTTGTCAATAAGCAGTTAATTGTTTATTAATAAATATTTTAATATGTGAATTCGAAGATGATTAAGCTTTTTTTTATAAATAAGGGTATTAATGTTATTTGAGTTAGTGTCTGTCTTCTATTAAGAATGTTAAAAGTCTTATAGAATACAAACACAGGACACAGCAACCACTGATGCGCACAATGCACGTACAAACACTTGTCAAGGTATTGCTTATTGTATTTTTTGCTGGTGGACACTTTTGTATTAGTTTTTTTGTTGAAAGAAAGCTTTAATTGAATTTTCTAAACATTTTAACAAAATACACTAAGACATCTTCTCCCCATCTGACATCTGGCAACATCTGGGTGGGTGCCGCAAAAAAAATGTCCGTGCCACATTTTCAAAAAAAACCGTGCCATATATTAATTTGCTCTATTCGTGTGTTGTCGGAAAAAGTTTCTTACAGTTTTTACTTCATTTGGAGCAATTTTACTAAAAAAATTAAAAAAATTCTCTTTATTTGAAGTAAACAAATGTAAATAAGAAGAATTTGTTTAATTTGTTGGTGACATCGTGCCCCGATGAAATTTTCCTGTCAAAAAACCACGATCGTGCAACTTCGTCAACGCTGACAGAAACTTTGCTAGTTTTTCAAATAAAAATGAACAAAATAGACTAAGCACCATTAAAGGAGTCTGTGACACTCATGCGAAATAGCTACAACTCCAGCCTGCATAAGAACTTATTGGTAGCTCACTCAAGTGGTTGTTGTTTTATTTAAACCTTGCAATATTAATTATTAATTTGTTCCTAAAGATACACAAGAAAAACCGAACTAGTTTTAACATAAATTCTACCATCTGACAGCCAATATATATTGCTCTACATTTTTCACATCATGTTCTTACTGATTACACACATCATCTCTTGAAAATGCCCTTGTTGCACTTCATTACATCCATTTCATCAAAGCATAACATACAGCGTATCAATCTTCCTGCCTTTGATATTTACAGCACCTGAGGAGAGAGAAACATGGCACAAGTATGTCACTGATGAAACTATAGTGTACATCAGTTGCTCTTGCTATACTCTATATCCTTAAACATCATAATATACATACATATATAGGACCAGAAAATTAAACTCACACTTACACAAAAATAGGACTTTGCTCTTCACTCTATTCGCCTTTATACGTGTACTGTACAGTACATACATATATTGCTTCGAGTGATATTATGAAACACACAACCAAAAAAACCTCAGGTAATTTAAATCCAACGCAATATTTGCTCATGTTTCATGTAACTTGGCAAGGCAAAAAAAAAAAAAAATGTTGTATAATGTCCTTCCATGTCCTCTCTTCTTTCATCCTAAAAGCGACTAAACAATTTAATATGTGTAATGGCAAACGGCTCTTTACGATGTCGCACATAATCGTATACCTACCTACCTAACCTAACCTAACTTACAAAGGGAAAAATAGACAAAAGCCCGGACATAAGCAGGACACGTTATCTTTTATTTTATATAATATGGATGTATACCTACATTTTTTGTTGTTGGTACCAACCTCTGGGTGGTTTTCATGTCTGTGACAAACAATGTTACAAACAATAATTTGACTTATTATATTTATGGCGTTTAGCGTTATCTTTATAATATTGAATGCCCTTAATACTATGGCTCGTATAATTAATTATAATAATTTGATTTGTATATTTTGCTCTTTGCAGAATGCCCATCAGCGATTGATGGTATGGAACGATTTGCATGTCCAACACCGGATCTGCAAGGACGATATCGTTGCATAGACGATCATGTGTTATGTGATGGCTTCATTGATTGCCCGGAAGGCGAGGATGAGGATAGAAGTTCATGCATGTTTTATAAAACGGTAAGTAAACATAAGGAACATATTTTTATAATAAATTTATTCAAGTTATACGTAGTTCTTTATCAAATCAAAACAAAACTCTCTCCTATTCATTTTATAATTTATTCTGAATTAAATAAGTTATTATGAACTATATTTTAGCAAGAATAAAACAGAATTACTAGTATTTGTGGTATTTCAGGCATCTGTTGCTTTCTTTCAAAGTTTGTTTCGGTTTTGAAAAGAAAATATGCAGCGGATTTCTGATTAATTTTTAGGAGACTCCTTTTATGCTCAGAGGTGGTACCCTGACCTCTGATCAGAGGAAGCAGATATTTGTGAAATATATTTGAAGGACATGCAATCAAATTTAAAAATACTAAAATGTTGGTAATGGTTGAAGTTGTCCTAGATGAGATGGATAAAAATTACATTTCTTCACTCGGGAAGGACATAAAAATACTCTCTAGCAAATTTGAACCAAATCGGTTTCTCCGTTTAAGCTCTATCTAGCGGTACAGGTGACGTACAGAAGACTTAAAGACCGGCCGGCGGCGGTATGATAAACAAAAGTTTTTGGAAATTCATCCATCATCGTAATGTTAAGTTTGATACACGAAATAATAGGTACCTGTCCCATAGAACAACTAAAATATTTTGGTAAAACAAAGTCCAAAACTTTCTTGTTTTGCTTATCGGTCTATGAAATAGCTAGCTTCAAATTCTAGCTAGCTAAAACTAGCTTGGTTTAGATTCTTCCAAAATAAGCTTTAACTTTTTTTTTTTTATTCACAAGACCCTTTTTTATCTACCTAAAATAATTCTTTTAATTTAACACATTGCAAACTATAAATATTTAATTTTTTTTAAATATCAGGCTATTAAGGCCCAGTTTCACAGTTGTAGTAAGTGGTACTTAAGTGGCCAGTGTGAAAGAATTAAGAACAATTTTACAGTGCAAACTAACATCAATAAGTGACACTTAAGTCTCCCATATTGGCAACTTAAGTGCCACTTACTTAGACTTAAAAACTGGGCTGAAAGTGCCAAAATGGAAATCTTAAGTGGCACATATTGTGGTAAGTGTGTAATGTGAAACTTGCCCTAAGTAACCAAATTCTACCCTATAAATATTACCTTTCAAATATAAAAGGGCAATTTAAAATCGGATGCTATTTTTGGCAAAATTTTGAACAATATAAGACATAAAGCCATCTCAATTCTTACTCCATTTTACCCTATAGTATAAATAGTTACATTTTGAGAAAGCGATTCAATATTTTTTCCTGCGTATTTTGACAATAACACTGAGATTGCTAAAATTTCAGTATTACCACCAATAGGTGGCGCAGTTTTTTAAAAACGTATTAGAAAGCTATTCGGTGTAAAAATTTCGAAACAATTGGTGAAGAACTTTCGGAGATTTAAGATTAGGAATAAAAAACATTTTCATTTTTTATTCACATACGTACATACATATAAATATTATGTATGCATATGCGGATTATTTTATAAACATATTTATTTACATACAAAATTATGTTTATTGAGCATTATGATCTGGCCAATATCTAGCAGCTGTGCATGTACAAAATTTTAAAAGCTACATATGTAAAACATATATAATTACATATATTTTTTAATGGATTTATAGTTTTTTAATAACTTATAAAAATTAGGGCTTCTATGTATGTATGTGTAATTCATATGAAATACAAATATTAAAAAGTTCCTCTTGTCTCTTAAGGCTAGGTTCATTTATATAAAATATACATACATACCTTTTTACTAAAGGAACTTCAAAAGGAGATAATACCCTTTTTCATGGCAATTGTATTTCCATAATATCCTTTGTTGTCCATTAGCTTTTCAAAAGGAGTATACCTACACTTCAATTATGTTCTACCTTTTAATATTTGATTCCCAATACGAAGAATATTCCTTAACATCTAAATTTCATAAATTATGTATTTCTTATTTGTTATAAAATAACAGAGAAAAAAAATCAATAACTTTATAAAACAAAATTTTATTTGTATTTTTTTTCTTTTACAGACGAAAGCCCACTTAGATGTGTTAGCAGATGCCCTTTTAAGGTGGGCGCGAGGTCGTTAAATTGCAAGTGTGTAAAAGAATTAAGGATAGTGTAAAAAAGCCAGCAAAACCAGATTAAGAAAACTGCAAGTATATATAAACCTAATTATTAATGTAAAAATGCAAAAACAACAACAAAAATATTAAAAAATAAAAAGACTAAACTTAAAAAAAAACTCAATAAAATAGGCAACAAATATAAAACTAAAATAATAAAAAAAAACTTAATGACTGGTCAAGATAGCTAAACCTCAAAACATCTGAGCGCCCCATAAAAAAACAACAACAACAACATCCCCATCAAAGAAAATGTAAACTTTAATATCAATGTGAAAACTATGTAAATTGAATAAAGAAAAAAAAATCCAATCTAAAAATGTTACATCCAGTAGTTGATTTCCTATAAAAAACAAAAAAAAAAGAAACAAAGAAATCCCTAATTCAAATTCCAGATTCCATGAATGAAGCCAAAAACAAAAATAAATTTCAAATTTATAAATTCCGTTATTTAAAATAAAATCGTTCGAATTAAATTAACCTCCAAAATTAACAAAAAAAAAAAACAACAATCAGTTATCTCAGTTCAAATATAATTGTTTGTTTTTTGTTAAATAAATAATTAAATAAAATAAACAAACTATTCTCATGGATAAGGCAGCTATTGTAGATAAGTAAATTAAAGCAAAACAAAAAATATTAAAATTAATAAATAATGATGTAAAATTTAGGATTTAAAATTATTATATAATGCAACAAACACGTTTTCTTGTTTTCTGTTTCATTTGATTTGTTTTTCTCTCTCTTTATCAATCATTTTCTGTTTCTTTAACAAATTTAAAAAAAAAAAATTCTGAGAGTAAATTTAAATAAAAAAAAATTAATTATCTTTGGATTCTTAAAATAAAAAAAAAATAAATATGAAGGCATTATAAAAAAATTCATAAATAGTTATATTTATATTTATTATTGTATGTAAAATACTTTTCTGTGATTCATTTAAATGTAAATTATATAAATATATATAAACATTAACTTTAAAAACAATTATAACTATAGTTAAATATAAAAATATTAAACAACATGTTGTAAACCATTGGGATGATTTAAAAAAATTAATTATAATACAATTTAAAAAAAAAAATAAAAATAGAAGATTCGACTGCAAACATAAAAGTATTTAATAAACAATGTTCTTTAAGAAAAATTCATTATTATTTTATATAGCTTATAATTTTAATATAAACAAAAAGAAAACGAGAGAAACAACAATCAATTGTGAAACAATCATTCTAACATCTAATTATATCGGTTGTGGATATTTTTGTGTTTATTTTTTATTCAACAAATATAATAAATAACTTGTATTAGTTTTGTATTTTTCCTTAACTTACAAAAAAAATAAAACGATCTTCACCAAGGATAAAACATTTATTTATTAGTTTACAATTTTAAGTTCGCATTTTTTGTTTTCGAGATGTCTTAGGGTTTTGTAAATCAAATGGTTTGGCTGGATATCAAACCCATTCAGAGGAGCGAACAAAATTTCTATCGTTAATAACGTGTTTCTTTTTATTTTGCTTAATCAAGCAAGAAATAAAATTACATTCTATGTATATTTTTGCAATTTTGTATAAGCAATTGACATATTATTTCAAATGCTAAAAGCTTAATTTGGAAAGTTATTTCATATCAAATCCGTTTTATAATAAATTAAAAGCCAAAGGTTTTTTTCAGTAGGACAACAACAATATAAAATGCAAAGGCATTTTGATACAATTCTCAAAAACAAAGCTTACTGACATGCGTGGAGATTTAAAATCATAATTTAAAAATAATTGACAAAAACAAAGAAACCTTTATTTTAAAATTAAAATATGAACACCAAATAAACAGTTTCAAACATTTTTTTTAAAATAAGTTGACCAAAAGCTTTTGCCTAAATAGATTTTTTATATTTGAAAAGTAAATCCTGTACATTTTATCTCTATTTCAACATTTTAGTTTTCATGGAAAATTTATTTTACTTAGGCTCAGTTTTAAAGAACTGACCTAACAAAGCAGATTTGACACTTAGTATGCATCTTAATTAATTAATAAATTTAGTAATTAATTGCTATATTTTCTAAATAGTCCAAGATATTTTTTTCAAAAAAGTTTTTTGGTTAATTTTTTCTTGGCTCAAGACTAAGAACACAGTGCGAATGCAAAAAGGATATTATGTATTGTATATCCTATTTGCATTCGCAATGTGTTTTTATCGTTTAAGGTTTTAAACCGAATGATCCTATTAAAATAGACAACTACAGCTTTCTTGAAAAGATAACTCAAGCCACCATTTTTAAATTAAAAATTTACCATTTTATAATTAATTAATAATTAATAAAAAAATTAAGTTATCTCAAAATGTTTGTCTCATCACAATGTTAAATATATGTTTTACATAAAACATTTTTCTACAAAAGACATTTTATAATTTAACTATTTTTAAATTTCTCGAAAAAAGATATAAATATGGGGAAATATAAATTACCTCTTGAATGTTATAAATACAAGTAGATACAAGAAGAACTTCTAGTTGTACAAAAAGAGATATACATAAATCATTTAAACTTCAAGTGGAAACTTCAGGTCCAAGAATTTTGTTCTATTTTAAAAGCGAAGTAGTGACAACGCAAAAGAATTTGCTTACAAAACAAATAAAATCACCATTAGAATCGGTCAACTTAGAAAAAAAATCTACAAACTTCATTTCATTGAATTAATATCTATTATTTTGAATGAGATGTTTGTATTTTTATTTATATCTACATACTTCTAATTTTACTTGTTTAAGAAAAATTAAAACTTTTTTAGTTTTTGTTCCGAAAAGTTTTTCCCAAGAACGAAATCTGTTAAATTGAAAATTTTTCACATTCATCATAAAACAAACATTAACATGGATTCTTTAAAATACACACACAATAGAAAAGAAAACACATTTAACCTTTTAAAGTTCAAAGATTGTGTATAGATGTTGTTGGTCTGTTTATCTTGGAACTTTTTTGGTTGTGTTTTATATTAATACCACGTGTTGTATACATTTCTCAACTGAAAATTAATTAGTTTTATCCAAAAACAAAAAAGTTTTACCTTCGATAGAGATTATAAATATGTATGTGCGATACAACCGACATGTTTGAAATGCATTTAATTCTTGATTCGAAAAAAATATATAATAAAAAAAAAAGTTCCTTCCCTCTTGGATTGTGTATAAACCATCGGTTTATGAACCCTAAGGCACTTTGAACATTAAATTTAAAATTGATTTGCATACTTCTTTAACATTACATGCATTTGAATATATTATTTTATACTAAACAATTCACTAAAAAAATTAAACCAATTATTATAAAAGGAAAGAAAACCCACCTTTAAGAAAAATATTATTCCACATTAAAAGAAATGAGTAAAAGAATAATTAAATATAATAATCACTCGAACTAAAAAAAATAAAAATATTTTACCCGATCCTTGCACAGAATGGAATTTTTCTCTGTAGTTATATAAAATAAAAATAAAAATTATATATTTAAACAATTTTCCTAGAAAAAAAAGACAAACAAAAACATTCATTGACATTGAATAAAAAAAGTAATGAATAAAACATTTTTAAAGCAACAAAAAAAAAAAGAAGAACGACTCAAATCATAGAAAATAAAGAACAAATATATTTTTGGCCTATTTTTATATTAACAACAACAACAAAATACAAATTTAAAAAAATATAACAATTTTTACAAAACTAACAATTAATTATTTGTTTTCCATTTATAACAACAACAAAAAAAAAAGTACTAACTAACACAAAGACTTACAAATATAAACTTAAAACAAAAAACAAAACAAAAATAATTAAAAATGTATATTTAAAACTATAAATAAAACAAAATATGAAAACAATGAAAGCAACAAACATATGCTTGGCCTTATTTACAAAATGTTTCCAATTTCTTTTTTTGTTATTTTTCCCTTTTGTCCTTACGAAGATCGATTTAAATAAAATCAAATTTTTCTTTTGTTTTCTTTTTCATAATAATTCAAGTAGACTCTTATATAAAAAAAAATAAATAAATAATAACAATTTGAAATAAAATATCCAAATAAAATTGTGTACATTCCTAACCCAAAATAAAAACAAAATAAAAAACAATATGTTTAACTTCATTGAAAAAAAGATTTTAGAACGAAAAATAAAAATAAAACCAAAATATTATTCATACCCAATTTATAGCCACTTAATAAATGTCATTGTAAATTTCCGAACCAGGATTTAACTATTTTTTTTTAAGTATTTTAAGTAAAAACAGAAAAATGGTTATAGTAAATCTCAAAAAGTATTCGGATACACCCTAAAAAAACAAAAGCAAAACAACAGTGAATTAAATTATTAAGAAACAAAAAACTTAAAAGACTAAAATATCAAGACTATCGTCAACATTTTTTAGTAAATGTTAAACAAAGGAGTAAAACAAGAAAACTGGACTTAAAACAACAACAAAAACATTAACAAAAAATACATTTTGAAAATCTCTCCGTTTCACGGACTATATGCATTTTAAAAATTATTTTATTAGTTTTTAATTATTTAATATTAAAAAAAAAAACATAAATATTATAACGCTCTCTCTCTCTCTCTCTCTCTGTCTCTCATACTATATTTTTATTAAATCTAGTTTTTGAATTTATATAGAATTTCCACAAATTCCTGCCTTTATTTAGACTCTTGATTTTGTTTGCTTCAATATAAGTTTTTTTTTTAAGCAATGTTTGCATGAAACAAAAATTTAATATAAAATGGTAACATTTGTTATTTATATTGAGCTATTAAGAATACCTGTCAAAATGTGTGTGTTTAAATTTCAAAAAATAGTTAAAGCCAAACTGGTCCTTCCAGAATTCAAATAGCAGAGTCAATTCTGCCAAAAAAGTTTTGTATAAATAGTTCATTTTAGATGACCAATTAACTGAGATATATTTCTGTTCATTAACCATTTTGACTTACTTACTGATCTGATAGTTAAAAAGGAATACTATTTATAAAAGTTTTTTGTTTTTTTTTAAGCACCGAGTTTTAATAATTTGTACTTATATCCTGCGTTAATTTAAAACGAAAATAATTTCCTTATTATTTGTATTTATTCTTCTTATTATTTTAATTTAATTTATGTTTATTAATCTAGTTCAAATTTTCGTAAGAATTAATCCAGAAGTTTAACTGTAAAAAGGAGTAAACAAACAAAATTATTAATTTTTCTATTTCAAGTTTAAGCTTATAGTCATTAACAATACTTTCGAGGACACTGGAATAATGGATTTTATGTTATGATGTGTGTGCAGAACTTTTTCAATTACGTCCGATTTAAAACTGAGCTAAACATCTACAGTAAAAATGCTATTGCTCGTAAGAGTTCGGAACAGAATCATGTCGATTATGAAATACGCAATACTTGATCCGCAGTAATTCGCAGTACAGTTCTCTATTTTCTTACATTTTTATTGAATTGATTTGAATTGAATTTGCCGTGAATAGAAATGAGAACACTGTACTGAGAATAACTGCAGATCCAGTACTGCAGATTCCATAATCGACATGTTATTTGGGAGCTTTTGACATTATTGCTTGTAAATCGTTTTCTGGCCAAACCAACTTCACTTCAAGACTGCGTTAAAGGTAAAACACTTCTAAGCTAATATATTTACACAACGGTATCCTTCGAGGTAGTAAATAACTCTTTTTAAAAAATCATTTAAAGTCGATAAATAAGAAATTGTCTAGTTTTCCAATAATAAATTTTAGGTTACTTTTAATCTTGTCATAAACAATATTCTATTTAATTCTCTAGAGGGAAAATTGAAATTTTTGTTTTACCTCACTTTAAATTTAATCGAAAACGGGTATAATGTTGTAGATTAAATTTTGTACCTGCAATGACCAAAGTAAGAAAACTGCATTTTAGGGTTTTTGCCAAAAAAATCGCATTACGGAAATAGGGTTAGTTATTCACTTACAATTATTCAATGGTTTCAACGATTTTGTTTAAATTTTGGAATATGATGCAATAGTTATAGAATAATATTGCATTTGAACAAACAAAATAAAAAAAATTATTTTTATTAGTACCTACTTTTGACGTTTTAAACATTTTTTTACCTGAAGATCAAATCCATGCAATCCAGCCGTGCATATTTACTACCTTACTTTGTGCATAGTTAAAAAGCCATCTTTTAGCCAGAACAAGAACTTATTTTTGGATCATTAAAATGGATCCAGATAGAATCCAGATAGATCCAACAAGTTCTTACTTTGGCGGGTAGATGGCTTTTCAATATTGAAAATGGCAGGGAAGTGTGAACTACACTTTACACTTAAGAAAAAAATTATATAATTACAAATTAAGACAAAAGAAAACAAATACATGAAAAATAAACAAACTAAAGGAAAAAAGAGAAGACCGTAAAACATCTGTTGTCAATATGTTCATGAGATGATCCATATAGATCTTTGTGGATAATAGAATGCAGCTTATAAATTAAAAACTTTCCATTCCATTGGAAGTATCGCTGGTTTTATTTTTATATTAAATTCGTGAGTATTATTCCGATACTTTTGGTGTCTGTGAACTGAAAAATTCTACTTCCAGTGCCATTGGTTAACAGCTGGAATAAGAAGAATTCGGAACTCGAAATCACCCAGTTGAATGTTTTGTTAAGTCTCCTTAATAGGGTTGACACTTTGCTGCAATTTTAGTAGATCTATAAGTGCTGCATTTTCTGCAAAAATATATCTACTGCCACAAAATCAAATCTACTAAATTTTTTTTTTAAATACCTTCTCTTAAATCTACTGCCAAAATATAAAATCTCAAACTGGTTACTGATAACAAATCATTCGTAAAACAAATTTAAATGATTAATTTAAGATTTTTTAGTTTCTTTTGTTTTTGAAAAACATTCTTAATACAAATTGTTCAAATAGATAAACTTTGTATTTTTATTTTTTTAAATAAAATATGCACTGCCGAAAGGTTTAAAATGCTCCATTTTTGAAATCTTCTATTCTGCGCAATTTCTGTTCGAGGTGGCAACGATTCTCCTTACAGCAAAGTAGTTAGATCTATATACTTCTAAACCCCCATTTCTAGCTCACAATAAAATGTTTCAATGCTCCGCTTTTTGGCAATGCTTTATATAAAATAATGTTTTTCTTTAGGTAAAAGATTATTTCCAGATTTTCCATCAAACTTTGGTGAAACAAAATGAAGGAAGTACATAAGGCTTACATATATCCTTCTGAACAGTCAACAAAAACAAATAATTAACCTTGAAATAACCTCTAAGCACTCATCCGCTTTGTACTGTATTAATTTTGTATTTCCTTAAAATAAACATTCAAAAATTGATTGAAGAATTTGTATGAGAAACAATATTAATTTTAAATTATGAAGGTTACCTACTTAATTTATGACATACCAAACAGTTATGATGCGTGTTTTGATTATTTATTATACAGGAAAAAGTTTGAATTTTATATTTTTTAACCGACATTTTATAAATTTAATTAAAAACGCATATATGTATAGCTGTAAGTATAAACTATATGGTTCTCAGAAAAAAGAAAACAAAACACAAAATTTCTTGTTACATAGATACTTTTCGTTTAAAAGCGTCAAAACAATCTCAAACATAAGCAAACAAGGCAAATCCCTTTCATCTTTAACTGATTCTATTAAATTCTTTAATAACACTTTTGCTGATGTTCTGCCGAATATACGTATTATTTTACACAAGATAGAAATATCTACAAGATTTTATCCGAAAAATTAAACATTTAAAACCAACAAAACCACCCACTCTACATATCTATCTTCAACGACGTTAGAATGTATCTTCTCATCATCATCATCATCCTCATCAGTTTTGTGTCCCAAAAACAAGTACATAGCTTGTATATGATATTCATTTATTACATTGGAAAACAGGCAAAACTCTCATTGCGGATTTTAAATTCATTATTTTACTTTTTTGAGAGAAGTTTGCGGATATCTTTATGAAACAGGATTTTTTAACAATTATAAAATGTTATGGATAAATCCAAAACCTTCCTTTATTTAAAAAAAAAAACCGCACAATAGTTTTAACTCGTAATTTTTTACGTAGGTATATTCAATTTGATACGAATTTATTTTCTGATCAACATCTCTTGAAAAAAAAGAGGTAAACTCAGCGCAAAAAAATACCTTTCCTTAATTTAGTTATTCGGTTATGAGAGTTTTAACAGTATTAACATAGATACTCTTATCAGATTGTATATCTGGATGCCGGATGTGTCATCCACACATTACTTGCTCAAACTATCTATCCCATCTGTTTTTATCATAGCTAATTTATTATTCACCATCATTTTCTGTAGTACAAATATTTCTCGATAGGTTTTCCAAAAATAAAACCGGAAATCTATTATGAAAAAAGAAAAATAACAGAAACGCCAAAACATATAAAATCATTGATTTTCTAATTCAATGAAATTCTATCTAGATATTGATAAAAATATAAATTCCCATATGAATTACTTAACAATTCTCAGCCAATCAATTGCATTTGTTTATATGAAAAGGAAGTTTTTTCTTAGTAATAACGATAGCAGTAAACTTTTATTAAAATACAATTATTATTAAAGATAAATATATAAATACAATAAATAATAATTTAATTATAATTAAATTATATTTAACACAAATTTGTAGATTTAGATATTTGTCTGTCTAGATGTTTTACCAATCCATGGATTTAAAAAATAAAAAAAAACAAATATTATGGAATGATTGACAAAAGAATCGAGATACATGAAGGGAATAATTTTCTAGACAGAAATTTTTGCGAAAGATTAAAAATAATAAATAAATTATTATTCAACACAAATTATAGTTAATTGTTGTAAATTTTAGTGATTTTTTTTCTTCGAGAAATCTAATATTTCTCAAAAAAAAGTAAATGAATGAAAATAAAAAAAAAAAAACAAATAGAAAAAAAAAACAATAGAATTCTGGTAGAGTAGATTTAAATGTTAAAAATCCAACAAAAAAAATTATAATATTTAAAATACATTTATTATGAAACGAGCTTGGAAATAAATACAAATGCAAACTTTTGCTGAGAATTGTTACCCCAGGAGGTTATTTTCTTTTCGCAAAATTATTTAACTATATAATAATAATAACAATAATTAATAGAAAATCACGCAGAACGCCATGCATAAATTCACATACAATGGAGGCTGAATATCAAATTAATTAGATGCAACTTAATCCTTAAACAAAAAAATCCCTTTTTTCCTCTAAAAAAAACGTAAAAGTTCAATTTTAATTTGATGTTCATTTTGTGTTTGAATTTGTCCATTTGCATTCAAAATATGATAAAATAAAACTTATAATGTTATTTACATCTTAAAAATTTAAGATGAGAAATACCTACTATGCTTTCAGCCTTTTTGCGACAGGAAATTTCCTCAAAATCCATTGGGAGATAAATTTATTTTTATCACAGATTTTAAATTAAATTGAATGTGTTAAGCAGTGAAGATGATGCATATTTTTATAAAGACAAAATAAATCAATTTCCGGTGGAAGAATTGGAGAATCTGGTGTTTGTTTTTTTTTTGTATTCCGTTTCCATGTGGAAATTGTTTTTTTTCTTATTTTACTTTCACGTTACATTCCAGAAGAGACTTGTTTAAATAGAAGGTACAAATAGATAAAGTATCTATGTAGGTGTCTGAAATTTTATGTGGTTGGTAAGTTTAATTTGAAGGATTAAAACTTCCATTTTTAAATAATAGAAGATGGTTATTTTATAAAATTGTTTTCGATTGCCATGAGCAATATTGTTAAATTTTTGAAATACAAATATGGGAAGGAAGGTTCTGAAAAACAATACCCAAGTAATTTGAGTAAGGATATTTTATTTTATGTCGGTTACAATATTAAATTGCAAAGCTTTATATTTTTGGTGAAACAATAATGATGATAATCAGAGGTTGGGTAATTGTGACACGGTGTTTTTTTTTTTTTTTTATGCAGAAGGCTTTATTGATTTAGATTTAAATCTTCACTCAAAATCAAATTTCGAAAAAGATTGTTTAACTTCTTGGAAAGATATTAAGTACAGCATGATATTGGACTCCAGGATCTTTACCTCATTTTAGAAATTTAAAAAATAAAACAAGTATATACCAACTATAAGAGGTTAGGTCATAAAAGGTCAACAAGTTTTATTAATTGGTCATTCTCAAATAGCGTTATAAATACTTAAAACAAAAGTCACAGTGCACAATACAAATAATCAAATAATACCTATTAATATTAATATCATATTGTTATTGTTAAAGGCCTGATTAGTTTTTGGTTACCCATCTCCTTTTTATTTGTTTAAACACAAAAGATTTTATTTGATTCTATGATCAATATTTGAATAAAGTTATGGGAGAATTTTTCAACAAAAAAAAATCCTTAAATCTTTTATTTCCATTTTTATCCAGTATTCCTTCTTAATGATTGATTTTTATGAAACTTATGAAAAACAATAGAAAAATAAACTTACTTCATTCGAGACTCCATATTTTTATTTTACTTTCAGTTCAAACTTCAAATTGTCAAATGAAAGCATCCAAACAAAATTGGATGCGCCTGTTTCTCAGCTAATGCTGACGTTTTGGGATGCGTTTAGAAACTCATAGTTTTGTCACCATTTTTTTTTTTTTTGTTTTTTTTTTTTTTTTTTAGACTTTCGAAACTCATAACTTTACAGCAAATACGCATCTGATGCGTTTTGGAACGAAACTTTTTTCTTTAACGCAGATCATTTAATCATTTAGTAGAATATTTGTACAGATTTTTACGTTAAGCGTATTAAAAGGTTTCAAAGATTTTGCTTCTTAAATATTAAGTTCAAAAATGAATTGAACTTCAAAATATATATGGATATGTTATATAATTTCTTAAAGGCAATCATTGAAAGCATAAAGCCTTTTAGATTGAATGAGGTAGTTACTAGTTTGGCTAGTAATCAAATGATGCTTTCGTAGTAGATAGAAATTACATCATTTTGAAAAAAAATAACACACAAACAGTAAATTCTTAACTCTATTGTATCTCAATATCAAAACAAAACCTAAAACAAAGTAACGCAAAATTTTAAACGATTAAGTACGATATTAAAGCATTTTTGGTATGATAAAAAGGCTTAAACATCATACTAAATCGTTTAAAATTTTGAGCCAGTGATTTTATATAATTATTTATTTTCCTGGCTGTTTTGTTTTATCTTCTTTAATAAAGCAAACAAATATAATTCATCAAATATAATTTTAGTCTGCTTTCATAAAAAAAAATATTTTTATTTTCAAATTTAAAATAATTTCCAGCTTAAAAAACAAAAACAAAATGCACTTTCCTCTATCAGTGTGTCTCACCATCAACAAAATTTCCTCTATCTTAACACCAAACAAAACAAAAACACATCTACTAACACTTAACACATTTTAAATTACAAAAAGTCCCCAAAAACTATTTTTATTAAAAAAAAAATTAAATTAAAAGACATCAATTAACAATTTTTAAAACTACAAAAAAAAATTAATTTTTCATAAAAGCAATGCACTCAATGCAAGTAGTATTAAACCAACTCATAAAAAAAACTTAACATTAATATAAAAAAAATTATAATCTAGATTTATCGCATATTTTTTACAACATTTTTAAACTAAACAGAAATATCTTTTAGACTATAATATAATGAGAATATTATATATGTATGTATTTCTTTTTTATTGTTGTTGTTTATTTTTAAATTTAAAAAAAAAAAAACATCACCAATTTGCACTTATATATAATCGAAAAAACACTGCACCAATTAGAAAAAAAATAAAATTGATGTATTTTTATATAAGTTGTAAAATAGTTAATTTTTTAATTCAAAAAAAAATATTAAATATATCCTCAATATCATGAAACAACCAAAAGCAATGTAATTAGTCAATTTTTGTTTGAATTTTTCATTTCATGTTTACTTTTTTTTTTTTTTTGAATAATGAAAACTTATCAGTAAAATTTTTGGGCAATAAAAATTGTATACATTTTAAGTTTTAAATTAAAAACTAAATATGTAATTTGTGTATTTTTATTATTTTTTTTTTTTCGTAAAACCCAAACTGCACTGCACACAGTATGTGATATTATTGCACTTATAAACTAAAGTATTTTAATATTAAAAAAAAAACGCACTTTTAACTTTTTTGGAAAACACAAGAACTGTTACTAGGTTAATATTTTATAGCTAAACTATGCCTTGTAAAAAATCAAAACAAAAAAATATAAAAACAAAAAAAAAAAACTATTTTTCGTTTCTACAAATAGTATTTAATGTTATTTAATGCAAGAAAAGCGTACTTATATAATTGGAATTGCTTTTTTCCTTAAGAAAAATATAATGAATATTTATATTTATGGATGTATAGATGTGTATTTATTTATTTCTATTTCTTTCATTAAAACAAAAACAAAACAAAAAAGTATTAAGTATTAACAAAAAATATATTTTAGGATATAGTAGTCACATGTACCTTAAAAAAAGAGAGAATTAAAAATATAACAAAAAAAAACGGTAATAGAAGAGGAAAACTGACAGAGAAAATAAAATTGAACCGTGTTTATTGTAAAAGAGCTCATTGCTCCTCATATTGAAATACTTTCCTATTTAACAAAATAGAAAAACTTAAACCAAAAGAAACCTAAAAAGTTAATAAAAATCCGTCCTAAATCATAAATTATAGCAAAACTTTACTTACCTCTTTCATGTTTTGGTTCAAATTGCTAAAAAATGTCCCCTTTGATTAATCTTCAATTATTTCAAATCGCAATGAGAAGACAATTCTTTTTTTTTTTTAAACCAAAAAATAAAATTACAATAGAATATTATACATTACCCAAATAACAAAAAAAAAAAACAAAGAAAAGCTTGTATTGCTAGATATGTATATTTATGTATGTGCCGAATATAATATACTAATAGTACTAATACATTTATTAAAGTATAAACAAAATAATTGTTGTGATGCACCTTATTGCACTTATATTTGCACAATTTAAAAATAATAATTAAACCCGTAGTTTCTTATACAATACAAAATATTAAATATTAATATTATATTGATTGTTAGATGAACCATACAAAATGAATACATTGTAGTTTATTAAAATACAAGCAGCAAAATCACTCAAATAAAATCCTTTGCTTCCTAAAAAAGAACAAAATTTAAAAAAAATCAAAACAGAGATGAGCTAGTAATTAAAACAATATATAAAAAAATAAAACAGGTTTTATTTTTAACAATTCTGCACTAAGTAAATTCAAAATTTTTGCACATTTAACTATTTTTTTTTAATATATTTTGTTTTAAGGAGAGATTTTCTTAAATATATATACTTTAACGAAATTCAAATATTTAAAATTTGTTGCATTATGTATTGTGAATTAGATAAATAAAAACAAAATTATTAAAACGATCTTTTCATAAATGTAAATTGCACACAAGATTTTTAATTTTCAAAAGATATAATTGTTGAAAGCACAAACAAAATTTTCAAAAAAAAAAAAACAAAAATAAAATTGAAAACAAAAAAAGAATTTATTATTAAACAAAAAACAAAACAAAAAACTATTTACTTACCAGTAATGTACATTATTTATAAATAAAAAAAAACATCATTTATTATAACTATAAGTGTATATAAATATTTTTGTATTTATTTTTTTAATTATGTTTGTATACTTCATAAATAAAACATGAATTTTTTGTATATAACAAAACACTGTTTTTATCAATCTTTTTTAAATAGAAATCATTTTGCTTTGTAAATATATTACAAGAAAAAATAATTAAAATGTTGTATTTTATTAATTCATTTCTTTTTTTTATGTTTGTTATAATTATAACAAAAAAGATATATATGAATCTAAAAATGAAAATAAATTGAATTAAAAGTGTTCTGTTAAGGAGAGATAAAAGAAGAGATTATTGTATAAAATAACAAAACAAACTAAATAAATAGCAACGATTCTTGATTTTCCTTAAAAAAATATAATTTCATATATATATAAATGTATGTGATTCAACGTGCTAAAAATTATTAAAAAAAAAAAACAAAAAAAAAACAACTTAAACTTTCTACAACAAAAAAAAAAAAAACTTTTTTCACTTACGAATTTTTCTTACTGATTTTTTAATTTTTATTTTTCTCAGAATAAATTTAAAAATATAAACAAAGTGCAATAAACAAATTAAAATAAAAATAAAATAAAAAATGAATCCAAATTTATGAATGCAAATAAAAGTTTGTAGTTTTTTCTCCTGCTTGGGGATATGAGACTGCTATGCACAGCAAAAGGAAGCCTTTTGGCATTGAGGATGAATCTAACTATCTTAACATAAAGCATACGGACTCCTCCCGAACCCCCTGTGATCGCTCTTCGCATTACTTCAGGAGCTGTATTCTTACACTCTTTCAGGATCAGGTTTTATTCCGGTATTCGCCATCTATTTTTTCTCTTCTTTAGAGAACAAATATATTTCGAGTTAATGCAAATTTGTTCCCAATTCAGATTCTTACAGCTGCAGTATTTGCAGTGCTTCTTTCTGAATATCGCGTTGGAATATGGATGGATTGGAAATTGGACCATCCACAGTTCCTTTGCGTGCTTTCTATGTTGATAATGTCGTCTACGTATTCTACCAGGAAAGTATTTTCAGACATCTCCATATACGAAGTTAATCATTAAAGTCTGATTGCCTCTTTTTGTTTGATTTTTTTTTTCAAATGCCTTCCTAGTTGCCTGTTTTGGCCAAAATATTTAATTTAAAACCATTAAACTTTTACTCCAAGATTTCTGTAAGAGAATAAAGGATTCAAAATGAAATCAAGTTTGTTTTAATAAATTCCTACACTTCCCTAAATGTGTAGTCAGCTCAACAAAGTCCCTTATCTGAATCGAAATTTTTTTTAATTTAAGGCTGCGATACATTTGCAATAATAATATACTATAATAAAATAATACCAAGAACAAAAAAAATATGAGAAAAATGATTTGATTATATTGTATATTTATTATTTTCAAATTTATTAAAAATAAAAAAATAATATAAAAAATTAAAACAAAAAATGTAAATGTGTTATTATATTACTAAATATTAAATATATATATATATATTTATGTATATTCAATGCAGGCAAGAAAATAAAATATGTTGGAATAATATATGTTATTAATGAGAAGTGAATAGTGGATGGAATTATTATAAATGAGAAAATACCAACACAGGAGAAAAAGAAGAAGCAAAAAAAAACAACACAATTAATAACAATAAACTACAAAGGAATGTTATAAAAAAAAAAAATTATATAAAAATACCGACAGAAAAATGAAAACATGAACTATATTATTATATACATTAAAATTTATGAGATTATATATGTAAAATAAATGCCTCAGTCAACATATATTGCAAGTTTGTTTTTTTTCTTCTGGGTTTAAGTGAGATTGAAAGACATGTTATAAGTTTGTTGGAAATAGATTTAAACCAGTACCACAAAAGTAAGTATAACACACAGCCGACACAGATAAATTTCATATAGTGTTCTAATGATTTTAAAGGTTTAATGTATTTAACTATTACACGCGAGCCAACCCAATCATCAAATTATTTTAAAAGTACTTACTACTTAGTCTAGTATATAAGTTTAAGGACATATTACGCAGGTTCTCAAAGTCGAAAGTGACAGAAATTAAAAATGTTTAATAATACAAATTCTGTATACTACTGAAATACATCAGCCAAGTAGAAGACTTAGCACTATTTTAATTGGACTTGTTGAATTATTGATTCAAAATAGCTTTTTACGGCCTTTAGTCCACAAATATTTTGGTGTTTCGTCCCGGCGATCTCACTTGGATTCATCATTTGACTAGTGAGGACCTACAAATAAAAACAAAAACTTCCAATTTAATGACTAGGAATTCTAGTCTTGTTGGATATAGTTCACTCTAGATATTCGTCATGAAATTTATGTAAGATAAACTGAACTTAACAAAAATTGCGTATTGACAAGGTTCTCACTAGTCAACTGATGAATCCAAGTGAGATCGCCGGGACAAAACGCCAAAATTTTTGTGGACTAAAGGCCGTTAAAAGCTATTTTGAATGAATAAATTTAAATTATTTGTGAAAACTAAACTTTTTCAATTCAATCAAAGAATATTTTAAACTTCTAAAAAAAATTAATTCGTTTTTTATGCGAATCATAAATATATTTATTTAATTATTAAGTAAATCTCGGATAAGAAGGGAAAGAATATGTGACCCAGTAACATAGTTTCCTTTCTTAGAATTGTTTTCTAATTTTGGCCGTATACATACGGTGACCATATTTTCAAATTGCAAATAATGAACAAATGAAAAAAGAAACAAAATTCAACTCAATTTAAAATTTTTCCATTTAATTAAAAATTATCTACAGGCTTAAGTTAAAAAAAGAAGGTTCAGAAATTCAGTCTTCGTTTTTATAAAACTTTAAATTAAAAACAAAATAACTCTAAAGCAAAAAGTCTCACATACAAACAAATAAACTTAAAATTTAAATTAACACAGTTTATTTTTAAGGACTTTGATATTTTTGCTTCACTAAGTTCAACAAAATAAAATTGTACTAATATCTTGTTCGTTCGTTCAATTGGTAAAGGCTAACGTGCCTTTACTACTACATTACTATTTTTGTTGTCATTGAATTTTGCTTTAATATTTATGTTATTGTTTTTAAGAATTTGTACGAAATACAGAATAAATAATGAACAACTTCTAATATACAGAACATTTATGAACATCATCTTCAAATACAGAACTGTTCCTTATTATAATGAACGGATGGTCACCGTACATATACATAATGATTGAAGAAATTAGCTAGCACCTGGATTATCCCACCATCAGATTAAAACAAATAAGCCAACACTGCGTGCGTCGTTTTAAGAATTTACGGAGCCCCCAAAAAAGCTATCTAAATTCTGATCGGTTTGAATTTCTTGTCAGTATTTCTTCTGAACGGATACCTCGATAAGGTTTCTTTCGTATATTTACACAGATTTTAAATATTCTCACAAAATAAAATAACATAAGTAGATATTTATTCAAATTACCAAGTTTGCAGAATTTGTATATTTTTCTAAGAAGGGAGTATTTTTTTGAAGATTAAACAGTTAAATCCTATTTCTTTTAGCGAACCTTCTTTATAATTTGCAATATCCTGAATACATAAATGATGACGGCATCAGATGTCACATAAGTACTCAAAAAATGAATGAAAATAGTTTCGATTATCGAGATATTTTACTTTTAAAAGTTCAAAAAATATTTTCCTTTATTTAAGCTTATGTGACAGTGCGAAATTAGTTTTAATAAGAAAAACTTGTAATCTATACTTATTCCCCAAAACCTCACTGCTATGTAAAACACATAAATTTCAATTGAAGATTACATTAAATAATCAAAATATGCATTGGAAAAGTTTCAAATGAAATCAAAAAAATCACCTCTCTATTTTTACAGCGTCACAAGAAATACCAAAATCTAAATTGACAAAATAAACAAAAATTAAAGAAAATACGTATAGGTACGCCTAAGTGCACAAGTGTTTTACAAAATACCTTTACTCATAAGTTTTTACCATTTTTACCAAATAAATTTAAAATTCATACAATATTAATTTGTATATCCTCTTTGATGTAGGAATTTACACAGTAATTTTCTTTCGTCTGTTTGTCCGTCTGTTCATCTGTGCGCCTAAAGCTTACATTGTTGTGCTTTAGCCTTAAATAGACAATGGATTTCTTTCAAACTTGGCACAAAGGAAAGCATTTAAATGTATAATTCCCTAGAGGAAATATTTTTTTTATTTTAGATCCACTGGTTAGCCCATACAACGATTTCGTTTCATACAATTTTTTTCTTAAAACTTTGTTCTTGTATAAGTATTTAAGAACTTACTAATTGACAAAATATAATGGCGCAAAATTTTAAACAGCATGATGTTTAGGTATTACCATGATACTACTTAACAATTAACTAAATTTAAACCTTAAGTGTTCTTAATTTTAAAAATTTTTAACTAGTCAATATCATACTTAACCTATTTTCGTAATAAACTTTTAGCTGAACATTAAAAAGTAAAAGTATCTAAAAAGTAAAAAGTTAAAATAGGCATTATTTGGGGATTTTAACTTTAATAAAATTTTACAAAGATAACACGATGCTTATTCGTTTAAAATTTGAAAATGCTGTTTTTAACCTATGGAACAAAACACTTGAACGCATTCAAACGACGAAACAAGGTCCTAGAAACTGTTTGGCGTTGTCTTTCAATTTCTGCAAAAATCTCTTGTACCTTTCATAAAAATAAACAAAATCATAATGCCGGCATTTCACGAGTCGATTTTTACCGTGCGGCCAGTTGATTCTTCAAATCTTGTGACGTGCCGCACAGAACAATTGAATTTGACTTGTGTGTGGCTAGTAAAAATGCAAGTTGATTCAAAAGCAATTGTCAAACAATAAAATCTAAATTGGGATGTACCTGATCATGCAACTTCGGTAGTGCAGTGTGTAGTGCGTATGGGTCTGAAGGCATTGGTGAAGTTTCAAGGTGAAAAGTTTTTCAAATTAAAATTGAAGATAATAGAACAAGCACAACTAAATGAAGTCTGATAATTGCCCTGGCAGTCGTGAAATAGCAACGTATAACTCCAATCCTTAAACTTGGTAGTAGCTCACCGAAGTGAATGTTACCTGCGTTTTATTTTCCTCCAGATCTAATCCAGATAAGATTATGAAATTAAAACAACCCAGGACCACAGTGACAACATTGCGATATACCCATCTCTTTTTACCATTTACTTTTTACTTGCGATATAAATATAGGTACTATATGACAAGTTATGCATTCGTAAAAAAATCAACTCAAGATTTTGATCATTGTTGATATTACGTTGATAGCGTAGTCGAAATTAGTGGGTCTCGCAATTCTGTCTGTCTGCCTGTCTGTCTATCTGTCTATCTGTCTATCTGTCTATCTGTCTATCTGTCTATCTGTCTATCTGTCTATCTGTCTATCTGTCTATCTGTCTATCTGTCTATCTGTCTATCTGTCTATCTGTCTATCTGTCTATCTGTCTATCTGTCTATCTGTCTATCTGTCTATCTGTCTATCTGTCTATCTGTCTATCTGTCTATCTATCTGCCTGTCCTTTCGGCTGTAGCCTAAACGGGTGGATTGATTTTCGAGTTTGAAAAATATTGCATATCAAAATTTTCAAAAAATCAAATTTTGGATTTAAAAAAAAAAAATTCAAAATAATTTTTTTTTGAAAATTCGATATTTCGGAAATGGATGGATGATTTTTTTATTTTAAAATTAATTTTTAAACTTCGCATAAATAAGTACTAAAAATTAGCGTACCAATTTCTTTTCTTAAAAATATATTCAAAACTTTATATATAAAAAAAATATTAAAAAAAAAAACCGCTCCAACGATTATTAAAAATTTTTCTCATAAATTGAGATTAGTGTTAAATAAATTTCAGATATTTTTTTAATCAATTTATTTCTAATTTTATTGATTTTTTAACATTTTTTCAGTCTAAACTGTAAATTCCACGCATATGTGCGAAGTGCAAGACAGCACGGTCCTATATTGTTCATATTTATGTACTCACAATTTTTTGGCAGGTGGCATAAAATATAGGCTCTAATAACTAATAAATTTCTGTTATTAGATAAAAAGTTTTTAAAATTAATAAGACCTTAAAACCACAGTGTGATCGCACATAAGAGTAAGTTCATGCGATCCAGTCGTGCATTTTATTTTAATAAGAATTACAAAGTTAGCAGATACATTTATATAACTGCAGGTTTTTCGTCTTCTACTTTAAAATAAAAGACGAAAAACCTAAAAGGGTATGTGTTAAATTTAAAAATGGTTCCATTTTCTTAAGTACTATCCATATTTTTTGTTTTAAGCTTTATCGATTTTATCAATATTTTGTAAAGAAGTACTTTTTGGGAATTCATTTGATATTTGCAGCAATCTTCTTCTTAATTATTTCGTGTTGTTGTAGTATTTAATAGACCCAGGCTTTACATTTTCAGTGCTTACCTATATTTGAGTCTTTAATTTCAATGATAATTTCATGCGATCCAGTCATGTTTTAATTTTATATCGATACACTTAAACATTAATTTTAAAAAAAATTCTCGTACGTTATTTTTGCTAGCATCCACTTCAACTTAGCTTATGACTATAAAGGGATGTTTTTTTTTTATTTCAATTAAGCCTTGGGACTTAAAAAGATACAAAGTATAGTATACCTCTGCCGATGAAGAGCTTATATATTATATGTACATGAAATCCAACAGCATCTGTGAACTTTTTTACTATTTTTAATTTTCTTTTACGTTAATTTTGTATGTGTTAACAAAATTATATACATATATAATCCCTTACGGAACCCTATGGGAACCAAGACTGTTCCAATATTCAAGAGCACGTTCATATTTAGTTCAGCACCCTTTTGCCAGGACATCATACGCGTTATTCTTACACGTATACACTTCACGTACCTATCTTTTTAGCTTATTACACTTTTATACAATACTCGGGCATCTGACTTGAAGCCATAGTGTTGGCGGCTTTGGCTTTCTAAAGCCAATGAGAGAGTTTTACTTAACAAATTAACGTTTAATTATTCATTTGGCTTATTCAAGGGAATACAAAAAAAAAAACACACAAAGTGTATCTAGGTTGCGCAGAGCTTTATTATTTTTGTATATTATACAAATATATATCTTGTGTAAACATATACTAACAATGTGTGGAATAGCATATGTATATGTAAAAAAAAACACTTAAACTCAGGTTGTGCAAAGGATAGGTCTTCTTCTTCTTCTTTTGCTCGGAGGGCTGCCTAATTTTGTTTGGTTTATTATTTCATGTATGTCAATGCCGAGAATTGAGAATTTAACTTCTGACTTCTTGTTGATGTTGTGACAAATAAATATTTGGAAGTTTTAGTATTACAATTAATTTAAGCAGTACCTAACCTCAGGAATATAAAAGAAATATGTTTTCTATCTATATGAATAAGGACCTGTCTGAAGGCAAATGGAATTTAAGATTGGAAAAAATTGGTTTGTTTCCCAGTCTGACTTTCTTTATTAAAATACAACAAACAAGACATTACATTTTGTAAAATTAGGAAATAAATAATGTTAAGTATAGACTTATATTTTATTATTATTCAAATTATACAATCGTATTCGGCATTTCTATATCGAAATTGCATTGAAATTGATTTTATATCCAATATTATATCCCTGACTAAAATTGGATTAGGCTATGCGTCAATTGTATTAAATTCGCGTTAAATTTGATCGCTAGATTAAAATTTGAAACAAATGAAGTGGATAAAGAAAGTCGTGAAAATTAAACATGAACAGATTCAATGGGTATTCATATTTATTCATTTCTCTTCAACTTAAAAAAAGAAATCAATAATGAAAGTACATGATATTATGGTGTATTGTGAATTTTGATATAATTCGTAATCTTAAACATATTTTACTTTGCAGCCATTAACCCATGTCTAGACGGATAATCCTTTTTATATATCAAACTCGCACAACACACATATATGTATATCAATTCAAAACAATCAAATAACATACATCAATTTAATTTGACCCAGTTAGTTGGAAAAGAATGGCTATCTATATGCTAAGTCTTTTTTCTTTCAAATCGGCATGCGACATATAAATCATTTATAATAATAAATCCCATCTTACACAAGGTCAAATTGTGCAAAATTGTTTAACAGAAACTTGATAAAGGTTAAAGTATGTCTTAGAAAAACCTATCTTATTGAATTTATTTAAAAGCATAAAAATAAAACCTATTTCCCCAGCCCCTATAAGTAGGTACATAAGTAATTTCAGAACAAAAAAGAGTTAAGAAATAAATGGCAACATATCTAAGCCATAGTAAAGACTGGAAAGCACCATCTAATGTTGAATTGAATTTTTGAATTAAACAACAATAACTTGAGTGAAGTTCCATACCAACTTTAGAGACCGGATTTCAAGCCATTTTATGGAGACCACCAACCCACCGATGATCATATTCAGTGGTGGTATATCTAATAGCAGCATGTCATCGCTGCAAAGGAAATAAATTCGTGACAGAAAGAATCTTGTGACAGCTAAAAATTTTAAATTCAAAATTGCGCAACAGAGACCGGGAGGCGGCAATACAAAAATCCCACCCATCGATATCAAGAAAATTTTACTTATGTAGCTTTAAATAATCATTAGGTCATATAGAAATGCTTGGTTGTCCAACCCATATCCTGGTCAGACCGGATGGCCGATAAAAAAGAAGGTAATTTTTTTTGGGAAGGTTACTACTTCTGATCTAAGATTATCTATGGTAAGTTTCTTAACTTTTCAGAAACTGCAAAAATGGGTAAAGTTTTTAAAAAACAAAACAAATATTCTGTAATGAATTTTTTTTTTCGACAGTTAAGTCCCTAAGTTGAAGTTAAAAATAAGCGTTCACCATAATTTCAGTTCACTTAGTCATTTCTAACAACTGGTTAAGATTTGGTATGGACAAGTTATAAAATTCTGAAAGGTAATAGATTGGGCTTTCTCTAATTAAAATTTGAAACATCAGTTTTAGACAACCAGTAAGTTATTAATATACCTATAAAGTGAGGTATGTATTATTTAACTTGTTTGGATAAATCTGGTCGGCCAGAGAAACTGACCTTCAAAATATATAACAGCTTTTATTGTGATTTTTCGTTTATTGTTTTTATATATTTTAGCAACTTTTACTTACTTGTTTTTAATGTTTTTATTAACTTTAATTAAAATTAAACAAAAACTTATTCTAATATGTATACCTACGTGTAAATAGACGGCCATCTGGTGCGTAAAAAAAATAAAAAATAAATTGGGTGGTGCAATAGCTAGTATAGAAGTGCCTAGTGACTTTCAACCCTCAACTGTTCCTGGTGTGCGTGTTATTGCCAGGAATTGAGGCGACCTAAAATTTTCAGCTGACTCCGAACTGCTAAAATGAGAATCATGACAAGAGATTTTCTTGGAGGATTTTTCAATTCCTAGCAAGTAACCCGGGAAAAACATTTATGTGATTTTTTTAGGTGGCATAGGCTAAGAATCCAACCCAAGACCTCCAGCATAATTACCAACCCGTAAGAATGTCTAAAACAACTGTATGTGGTTATTGTTTTTTAAAGCTTTTTTCAGCTCAATTGGATTATTTTTTTCGCATTTTTTTTAGATTTTGGTGTTAATCGCCATCTATCGAAAAATTTAATAGAAAATGTATGAGTTCAGTTAAAACTTTTTTTTTACCTACACTGCTTTAGAAATTTATTGTAAATGTTGCCGTTTTTTTTTTTTAATTTTTTGACTTAAAAAGTCATTTTTTTTAAATGTCAACTTCTTCTTAAAGGGGGGGGGCAATAGACCCCCTATCAGCCGACTCGATCGAATTTTTAGTTTTCATTTTGTAATTTTTATTAAGTAAATAAATATATTTCTCTCAAAAATAACACCGCAATCCTTTGATTTAGAATTATTTAGTCTTTACAACAATTACTGAAAAAAATGATTATCATTATACCTACCAGTCATATAAATTCACCACATTTCGGTCCTTCTCAAAATTAAAGCAGAATTACTTAACTTAAACCTATAAAATCTTATAAAGTAGGGATGTGTTCAATTTCTCTGAAGCTGTTGATGTGATTTTTTAGAAACAATAAAATTGGTACCTATATATATGTAAAAGTGATACCTTTTTAGAATAAACCTCATGCACTGACATCCAATTTCACCATCAGTATTTCATTGTAATACTAATTTTAAATCTACAAGGCATTAAAGAGCGTAGGTGGCACATGAAAAATTTATGTTGCAACACCTTTTCGAAATTTGATCTGAAATAAATGAAATTTATAACACACTCCTCCTTTTTGTCATACCTATGTATGTAGATATGTATATAAAAACAATATACGATACATGCAGGAGCAAAGATAACGGACCAGGCAAAAAGCTAGTTAAAGCTTAAAATTAATGACATCCATTTTGGCTAGGTAAACATCGGAGAACATCTTCATCTCATCTCTTTGAAATTTTTACGACGAAAATTGAAAAATTAATGTAGGTATACGTGATGGTGACTATAGAACATCATTATAATGGCAGGTGTTTATGTTCTCTAAAAAGCTTAATGCCATGGAAGGTCACCAAACCTTATATAGAGTCATTTGAGTCGAAGTGAGTAACACACATCAAACTTTATGGTCTTGGAAAAGTTTGTTGGTTCTTTTTTTTTTTTTTTTTTTTTATTGGCTGGTTGTTTTTAAATAAAATCCAAAAGTACGTTCTTAATCTAGTCATCATGTAACTTATGTTTATATTCTTCAAAAAGCACGTCTGAGATATAATTTTTTAGTATGAAAAAGAATCAAAGAAAAAAAGATTTTATTATGAGTAGGTACAGATAATAAAAATTTAACAATGATAAAACTTTTAGTAAGTCACCTTACGAAAGTGAATACATACACTAAAATAGCAAAATGGCCTTAACCTTGAGTTAAACAAACAAAACAAACAGTAATGTCTAAAATTCGCAATATCTATTCTCATTAATCATTAATGTCCAGAGGTACCGTAGTTCCAAAAATTCTTTAATATAAAAAATATAGCAACTTCTGGTTAAGTCACATCCACTGCAGAATAAATATTTGATGCCTTTACTGAAACATGACAGGTATCTGAAGTTCAAAGATCTAACTTTCATTTTCAATTTTCTTTCTCTAGTGAGTAGATGACATTTTAGTTTTAAAAATCGGTAAGGTAGTGTAAAAAAAAATAAATATGTACATAAAAATAAACAAACATAAGAAAAAAAGAGATGAGCTGATCTACATATATGGATCTTCATGGATAAAACAAAACTACTACAGGATTTGTTATTGTAACTATCTATAACATTTCGTATACTCCAATATGACCAGTCCGGTACGTGACTGTTTACCTCCGCCGGTTTAATAAAATTTCTTAACAGACAGAACCTATGTAGGCATAGCTTTTGGGTGATCGGTGATCGTCCTTACATGTTTCACTATCGACATTAAACTCTTACGTTTAAATCTGACTCTCCCAAATTGAATTCCTAAATCTTTAAATAATCTCTGAATTTTTGTCGGAAAAATGTGTATTTCTACCGTTGTTGCAACCATTCTCTTACACCTCTATATCAATAATTGAAAGTTGATAAATATTGATCATTGCGAATACTACTGGAGATATTTTTGTACCGCATTCCTTAAATAAAAACCCAGGTCAGGTGTTTCAAGGTCCGGGTAAAACAACACGAATTGTCACCATTTTAGAGCATTTTAAAAATCAGTGTCAAGAACTCTATACACTCTCGCCAATTGTTTAGAACTTTTGGCCCCTCCGCACTGCTGCTATTATATACATTTTCTAAGTTTTTTTTTTAATTTTTTGGTTTCCTATAGAAAGCTTAATATAATAATGAAAGTTAATTAAAATCTACCTTCATTTTCTAGCAAAACATTAAAAAGTTATTTATACACAGAAGGAAATGCCCCTAAACTTTAATAACTTTTCAACTCATCTTTTGGTTATTAATCATAAAACAGATTAGACCCCGAAGTTCTCTTTCATACCGTTATGCGCCTTCTTCCCGTATGGTTCATGTTTATTCATAAACAGGTTACCACATTCATAAAATAGGCTCCTCTCCTTCTCATCTGAAATTCAAACAATTTTCCATTTGGGGCATAAATCTAAGTCATTTTCAAGAATAGCAATATAAGAACTTCAAAAGAGAATGACAATCGATTTGGTATTTTCCTCCAACAAGTTTCGTGGAAAGTTTTAATTATCCATCATTAAACTGTGGGAGTGGTTAAATAAATTTCAAAAGGCCAACACTTTTAATTTAAAATTTAATTTCTTTAGAAAGCCAACGCGACGGTCGATCACGATTGTTGTTCGTTTGTCATATATACTCGCCCACGCTGTGTTAATTGTTTAGAATAGCTTGGGAATAAACTGTCCAGTGGGAATAAACTACCCAGTGGTGGATTGTGTAGAATTATTTTTTTTTTAAACTATGGAATCTGACGACTTTCTTTTTTGCAATACTCTTGAAGAATTTGCCAGTCCCTCGAATGTTCCCATGAAAAAACGGTGATTTTGAAGTAAAAAAAAAGTGGGTTTGACGTCATAACATCCATCGATCTGTTTGTATATGCGTTCAAGTGCACATCGACTTAGAGCCTAAACAGATGAACGTATATTTGCTGCAAATTCTATACAGGAGAAAAAAAATTAATTTTTATTTTAGCGAAAAAGAACTCAAATGTCACTTTTCGTAACACAATTAATGGACTAGGCAATTCAATCTATGCGAAAGGAAAGCGGAGACTTCTCCAAATAATCTACTACAATTATCAATTTCAAACAACGTACTGCAAAAAGAAAATAAGAACGAAATTTTTCATTTATGATTTCGTTGTGTTATTTTTGTATATGGAATTTTTCGTTTCGCATCAGCAACGTACCTGTGGCTACGTTCTGTAACTCTCGCATCGATAAACGATGAAAAATGAAACAAAACTCATACGATGTTTCAATTTTCATCATTTCTCGACTGATTTTATCGAGGCGAGAGTTACAGAACGTACGCACAGGCTTCAAAGTCATTGTTAAAATCACTGTGAAAATTAAATTTTATTTCAAAGTGGTAGACTTTTGCATGGTTTTGAGTTCAAAACTTTTACTGTAGCTGGGCTCCTTTATAGACTAATCCAGGTCCTTAACTTCTATGTGTTTTTTTTTCTTGTCTTCATGTTTTGTTTGATTTTTTTTTTATTCTTAAAGGATATTCCAAGTACAAAACATAAAAATGTATAAACAGTTAACTGAAGTGCAGTCTATAGGAAAATGGGAATCCGAACACGCAATGGGATTGCTTAATTATTATCAACAAGTATCTTTATGGATATCCTGTTCATGAAGTGGAGAAATTATTTTTTTGTCAAAGTGTGCTGCAGAAGAGATAAAAGTATACTGTTGTTTTTTTTTTAAATTTAATTTTCTTTAGAATAGAATCGATGGAGGAAAAAACTATTGAGTGTTTAGTACTATGTTGTTGCTAGCTATTAATATAGAAAAAAGATCATTTGCACGTATACGTAATGTACCTGCATATATCTAAAAAATTTTTAATAGATAGAAATACTTAACATTGGGACTAGGTTATGCTTGTGAACTTTCTGCAAATGTATTTTAAATGTTACATTAAAGCACTGTATGAGCTTATACATAATAATCTTGGCGGATAATGAAATTATATCCTGATAATCAATTGCTTAGTATTCAAATTGTTGGGTTAAAAAAAATTAAAGGTTATTTTGATCCCCGGTTGGGGCTATGATTACAGTAGAAGTACAATAGAAAACGAGATGGAAGGTGTCCAAATTTCGAAAACTGTGATTTGTATATGTGTAACTGAGTGGTCCTTTTCCAGCTTCGCAGTGAAAATAAAATGTATAGGGGCTTCAAACAACCGTTTACTATTAATTTTCTGGCACGCTCCTATAATTTTTATAGAGAAATGTAGCAATGTGAGAGCTTAACGCCATCTGTTAGTGATATCATTTTTTTAAGTGACAAAAATAGTAAATTGGTTATTCCATTTGTCATTCTTTAGAATAAATATTTTCTCATTCCCATACAAAATGAAATTTTTAGATATCGTCAAAATCCACAATTGAAAGTTAGTAATTTAATTTAGAAACCCGTCGAACTTAATCATTAATGTCCTTTTCGAGATCACATCAGCATCTAGATTAAATGAATGAAACTTTTTGGAATTACATTTTGTTCTTTCACACCATTTCACCCTATTAATAGGAGGATTACTTAATCCTCGACGACGACACTCAAATATAACATTTAAAAATAAGATTTCTAAATTCGAATGGTATTTTTGTTGTTTTTGTCTCATTTCACCATATTAAAAGAACTATTTTGAAAATATTTTGCCTTAAGATAATCCATTTTTTAAAGATAATATTTCAAAAATGAAAACGACTTTTAAAATATCCTATTTTTTTCTATCAATGTTGAAAATATTAAGCCACATAGCCATCTCTTAAGTAAAACCTTTTAAACATAAAATGAAATTTTAAAATAGAATTCAATTTTTCTTTCTTTAGTGTTTACCCCATTTTACCCTATATATGGATAAAGTTTGAGCAAGCTAATACAATATTACGCTAAGCTATCCCCAAAACAAAATCCATTTTTAACTTAAATTTTGTTCGCCTTCTTGACCTATTTTCCAATCTCACCAATGTAGTTTACCATCTTTATTATAAAAACTTATCTTACTTATTTTTAGCTTATAAATTAAAATAAAAAGTACAGTTGAACGTTCTGATTTATCCTTCCATAAAAAAAAGTGCATTCAAAAAAACTTCATCTACAGAATGCGCTAGTTCTGATTTACAATAAGTATCTTTTTTAAAATAAAGGTCAACTCATAACCTTGATTCCTGGATTCTCCTACAATCACATTTAAAATGTCACATAACAAGTAATTGAATTTAGTCCTAACAGGATTTACCCAAAGCGTGTTTGAACTGTGTACGCATGCAGCCGATCCCACCTGAAATACGTATACTTACATTGCTACGTTATATGTACATTGTTTTCATCTGAGATATACTAGTATAGTTACAGAGATCCTACAGCTTCTTGTTCGGTATTGTTACCTTAAAATGCCCATTGAAAATGCCAGCAAACATATTGTAATTAACCTTATCACCTACCACAGAAAACCAATTTAAAGCAGCGTTAGTTTCATTTCAGCACAGAGATCAACTTTACTCGTTATTACAAAAAAAAAAAAATCTAATTAAAATTTGTTGCCGACCGTTATTGTTGCTGGTGTTGTATGCTGTTCCCTCTTTTTGTTGAATTCAAGTTAAGTTCAAAAATGTGGCTGTGGAATCCTTTTTAATACTCACACTCACACACACACACAATCACCTGGTCGACTCGCATTTCGCAGTAAAATCCTTTTTGTAGAAGACAAAAAATTATTTCTCCGCCATAAGTCGTTGTCGTCGTCTTCTTCATCGTCTTATACAGTTAAGACCAATAAATTGGATTTTTCTTACCTATCTACATTCATATAGGCAAAAATTTACGACAAATTTTAAGGTTGAGGATATATTGTTAAGAATCTAAGATTGCTATATTAAATGGAGGTTTTATGATGTCGGTAGGTATATTAGGTACCTATAAAAAAAGATGATATCACAGAAATGCTAATGTATCGTAAGGGGATATAAAAGTAGGCTATTAATTTTATACAGGGTGATTCAAGTTTAACTCTAAAAACTTGAGGTGATTTATTAAATATAAAAAACAAAACAAAAAAATACAATGCAGTAACTTACATACATCAGATCTTGCGTCAGATCCGGTAGTTCTGATTTTTTGCTGAGTTGTTTATGATGTTGGCCTAATAAATAACCCAAGTTTTTGACCTCGAACGGTGAATGGATCATGGTCAAAAATTGAAAAATCGCGAAATGTTCGCGTTTTTTAAGTTATTGGTGTATATTTCTTTTTCTATTTCAAGTTTTTTTTTAGAAAATTGTCCTTCCCATCGAAACGGGGAGAGATTGACACCTCCTACCATACGATTTTTTTTATTCTTTTGACCCAGCCTACACACTGTAGTATATTGATGCATCTTATGCTAAATACCATACATTTATTATTATACTGTTTTTTATAATACTTGTTGTTACTAATTATTTATTTCTAAATTCAAATTGAAGAAAATTTAATCAATTTGAAATCTTAGAATGAAATTAAAATCGAAAACTTTAGTTCCTTAGGGTTAAAATCACCAATAACTTTAAAAACCGCGATAATTTCGCGTTTAAAAATGAATAATATCCTAAGTTTTATAAAAAAAAATTAACAATGTTATTTAAGTATTAAAAAATTATAAACAAAATTATTTTCAGCAAAAGCTTTACTTTGACAAGAATAACAGTACGATTTTTCATAAATTCTATGAAGACTAAACTGTTCAACAGTGAACCAATTTTTGTTTGTCTTGATGTATAGTTCTAAATGATCGGATCAAAAGGCACTTAATGTTAAGTATGTATGTATATATTAACTGTGTTTATCTTCATGAATATTTTAAATCATCATATAATAGAAAATAGAAAATATATATAAAATATAATAGAAAATAGTAAATTTTAAGTTATTTTTAAAAGCATCGCAACCTATTCACTGTGTACAGGGCCGGACCAACCATATCGCTCACTGCCTGCAATAATGGCACAACGCATTTTTTTCAGTTTCGAGATACAAGCGATTTAAAATCTGCCTTTTTTCAATTTGGATTTCTGTTCCTATAAATAATGCTATCCTGACACGGATTTGGCATTTTGATGTGAAAAGCATTACTTACTTATACATTTTTTGCGGGATTCAAAAGTGGGCGGCATCCGCCTTTTTTGGGAAAGTGTCATTATTGCATTAAGCAATGTACATCGAGAAAGTCTTTAAGCGTGTAATTGAGAAGAAGTATCAATGTGCCGATATTACAGAAATGTAAAGGGTTTAATTTTAATCATAATGGAGTCCACAGTTTAAATTTCAATTTTTTGGCCTTGTGCCATTATTGCAGGCGGTGAGCGATATGTGCAAGATGTGCAAATGCATAAGGCGCAAAATTCTGGGGCGCATTTACAGGAACAAGAAAATGCAATCTGGTCTTGCGCAAATCTTGTCTTGTAAGTTATTTCTTCTACACTAACATAACATCACCTACCGGGGATACCTCAATAAAAAACGCATTGAAAGTCTACCTCCTGGGTAATGTGGAAAATTCTTGTACATGTGTATCAGTGTATGTGTGTATGTATGTGCAAATATAAAAAAGGGGAGCTTTCTACAAATCTTGCACCGGGTGCAATTTTGGCTGGGACCGGCCCTGACTGTGTACCAAGGGTGGAAGCAGTGAATCACCAAATTGTACACAGTAAACTGACAGTATTAATGATTGTTTTCATAAAAAGAAGTTAACAATATTGGACAACAATGGATGTGTATAAATCAAATCACAAACTAATCTTTTATTTAAAAATAAAATTATTAATTTTCATGAAAACTCTTTTAGCATATAAAAAAAGCAATAACAAAACATAAACTAAATTATTTTCATTAGGCGTGTTCAGGAAAATGAGATCTCGGAGATCTCAGCAATTTCAGTTACAAACATGAACAGGATTCCTCATCAAAATTTCTCAGTTTTGCTGTCAAAACTATGAGGAAAAAAAAAATCTTGGATTCACTTACTCACTTTTTGAGTGAGAACAATCTTTGAGATCTCATTTTTCTAAGCAAGTCGAACAAAACACTGTAGATATAAAAAAAAGAAAAAAAAAACAAAATTCATTTTTAAAACAATAAATTTAAATAAAAAGAAAATTTACTAGATTTCCTTAGTTCAATGTGAACTTTTAAGGAACTGGTTCACTGTTGGACAAAGTGAATTTTTAAAGAAAACTCTTTTATTATGAAAAGCTTATTAACATAATTTGACTTATTTACTTCTCTGAATTTTAGATTTAAAAGTGTATTCAACAAATCCCACATTGTGATTGTATATTACATTTCCAAAAAAAAAAAACAAAAAATACGTACAAAAGTTTAATTTTTGGAGCCAGTAAAAGTCACAAAATATTCAAAATCTGTACAAGAACCGAAGAGATCAAAACTTCAACTTTTGGTTAAATTCAAAAAGTATCAAAAAGTGGTTCGTTATCTTTTTGTTCAATTTTTGCCTATTAGACAGAAAATCTGAAAATACGTGTGCCACGTCCCACTTCACTTTTAAATACTTCATACTTTTTTGTTAATAATTTTAACTATATTTTAATCAAATTTTTCATCTAGAAATTTCCAAAAAAAAAAATTGAAATATCACTGTATATTATTCTTCTCTTAATTTTGCCATTAATTCATAATTATGAAAGAATATCGATTGCATTATCCTCCGTCTTGTTGTCAAAATAAATTTTATTAGTTTTCTGAGGAATGAATTTGTTTTTATATACTTATCTCTTATTGTATTGTAATGTACCAACATGTTTTCATTACCTACTAAAACTCAAATTCACCTCAAGTATGGGAGCAAGGAGGGACTACGTGCGACTTATTTGTGCACTTTATTTTTATTATAAGATCGCTTGAATGGTTTAACTACATATGAACTCTTGAGGGTCATAATATGAGCTATCAACAAGTTCAAAAGATAAATTTTCTTTTATAATTCCTAGTTTTTCTATTTGTAATTTGTTAACACAAACGATTCAAATAAAAGTGCAGACGACAAAAGCTAAGTCTTTTACTGTGGAATATGTATTAAACAAAAGCAAATTCAAATTAAATAATAAACGCATTTCTACTACTTTATTAAATGTGCAGTAATAAATGACATCCATGTTTTAATAACTGTATAAGAGAAATTTATGGGTAAAGTCGAATGATGATTTTTTTTTTCTTACTTATAAAGCTGCTAGTTACGAAGTACTTTTTTTACACTAAAATATTCTTATTTTTTACCCGATTTAAAAACCTTGATCTTTTTCAAAAAAACTAAAAATGTCAAACATTAAAATTAAATATGTATAAGAAAGTCCATTTAAGGGCATTGGTGGGAACGTGGTTTACCCTTGGTTCAAGATTTTAACACACCGGTTAATGAAAACTATTACCGCAATTTTTCTTGAAAATTCTTAGTTTCGCCGATAAATTCTAGAATTTCAACATTTCAAAATTTAACAGTAACAAAGTAATTTTGGAAAAATTCTAAATTATATATTTGAGACATCTTGTTTTTATTCAATTAAATTTATTTATTTATTAACTTCCTTGTGGAAAATCTTTCGTTTCAAATATTTCGACTTCGGGTTAATTTTATTCTACACAGAATGACGTAATTAAAAAAATTAAAAATTAAAAATTAAAAAGAATTAAAAAAAATTAAAATTAGCTGAAAAACGTTTTTCGGTTATAATATTTTGAGAACAAACACCAGTTTCGAAGCCGGACTTTTGTTCTATAAACACTGACGTGTGTTTAATTTTGTTCTATAAACACTGAAGTGGTAGCTGATAAGGTTTGTAGAATTATTCAACTGACAGTTTTTTTTAAATCAACAATTTTTTAAACTAAAACCACTTAAAAAAAATAAAAAAATGTTTTTCGACTCCAATATCTCGAAAACAAACAAGGCTATCGACTGCAGAATAATTTTATTTTACTCACAACGATGTAACTAAGAATTGAAGGGATTTTGTAAAAAATTCAATTGACAGTTTTTTTTTTTGAAAGCAAAAACATCTGCCATAAATACAACTAAAATAGTTGGAAATTATAATACGCTCCATCTTTGGTTTTCACTTGGTTTTCTCATATTGAACAACTGATAAGGTCTTTAAAGATTTTGAGGAATTTCCTTATAACAAAAAACATCGAGCGTTCAATTTCCATGGGCATCAATGGGAAGTTGCCAATGTAGGTCGTACCCAGGCTCCTTTTTATTATTCATTACTGACTGAAACTTGGTAGGTTAACTTGTCATTTTTTTTATTATAGGAATCTACCTGCCTGTTACATAACTCTTCTTTGAATATTTGATATATTAAGGGTCTGTTTCACAATCTCTGAGCAAGCTAATTAGAACTTTTTTGACATAAAACTATAGGAAAATCTATCAAGTTAAGTTCCGATTTGCTTACTCAGAGATCGTAAACGAGCTTTAAATCTACAAAAACTTAGAATTTTCTATAATTTTAGATGTCATTACATTTCACACAGGTTTTTTTCACATATGTATGTATGTATGGATGGGTATGTAGGTATATTTTTTATATTTTTTTATTTATTTATTTCTTGAAAATGTGGAAGTACAAGAAGAAAATGAATTCTTGGTTTGACATAAATTTCACTAATAACTTTAAAGTTAATTCTCAAAAGAAAAATTTAATTTATAGCATATAACACGAAAAGACTCAGTAAATTAAACTTCATCTTTATTTGACATTTTAATAATTATTATCCTTATTATCTGCTTTATGATAACCTTTTAATTTTTTTTCTATGATAAAAAAGATAAGAAATTAAAATTACCCTTTGCATCTTATATTCATGACTTTGATAATTGAGAAAAATTACTCAAAGTAAGAAAATAAAAAAAAATGCATCACCAAACATGCAAACCCAAAGCAACTATACGCTGTATGCAAAGAAAAAAATAAAAAAAAAAAAAACGAAGAAGAAAAATGAAAGGTTATCTATAAATTACAAAAATGGTTGCTCTATTAATTTTGCATCATCGTTATGGCAATATGGCGCAAAACAACTACGACGACGACAACACAGACGCACAATTCAAACAGAAGCTTTTTTTCTTAGACAATATTTGTTTTTATTTTTTTTTATGAAAAAAGCACCACGACCTTATAGCAGTTAAGGTAAGGTAATTTAAATTTAAGTATTGCTCATTTGTAGCAGGGTTGTCAATTATCATAATTCATCATAATTCCCATGATTTTTTCCTCATAAAGTTTAATATTTTTTTTGGAATTTTTGTTTGGAATTTGAATTACTTAAATTTAAAACATAAAAGTTAAATTTGGTGCTTAAAGCTGGAATTCTTAATAAGAGAACCACATTAGTGTTTTTAAGTTAACTTTCACAACCACATACATATTATGTGGTATGGCATCTTGTATATACTTTTAAAAGTCTGAGTGTTTTTTAAAGTCCATTGATGCAAATATATTGTAAAAAAGGATTCCCATCAAATTTAAAATTGGACTAAGCGAAGTGTGGGAACTTCTGAAATTCTAGATTTTAATAATTACATGTAAAATATATCAACAAAGTCTAAGTCCACTTAGGTATCCGCTTATCTGATCTCCGAGATTTTTCTCACTCAAAAGGCGAGCAAGCGAATCCAAAATTTTTTTCCTCAGAGTTTTGATAGCAATACTGAGAAATTTTGTAACTGAGATCTCCGAGATCTCATTTTCCTGAACACGCCTATTGTGAATTTAAAAGTAAAAACAGAAAATGAAATGAATGTCAATTTGTTGACATTCGGTTTTATTTTGTTATTTTATTTGAAGACAAAATATATCAATTAAATTTTGTGTTACTCAATTCAAGATTAATTATCTAGACTAAGAGCCAACTGTAATTGTTGGATGTGAATGGTAGCAAACATTCACTGGTATTTTTAAATAGATACCAACATATATTATTAATTATTCATATTCAAATATGAAAGTCTTGCATTCCGTGATTGGGGCGTGTGTCGGTAATGCTGCATTGAAAATGCACTTTTATCGAAATCCCAGATAAAAAGTATAGCAACTAAAACATTATATTTAATAAAAGATCTAAGCACCCTAGACATGAATATATGGGTTTCCAAGACGTTTTCCGTGAAGCCTGGTCTGCCAGACGCACTCGATTTTGAGATTAATTGTAATAGTATTTAGAAATATGTTCTCCGTGATAGAAGCTTCCCCTCTGATAACAAATATGGTGATCCAAGACGTTTTCCCTAGGACCACTGGTCTGCCAGACGCACTCAAATAATGCATACATCGATTTTTAGATTAATTATGATAGCAAAATAATGACCAAAATGTGGTCCAAGAAGTTTTCCAGGATACACTCTAAGAAAAATCTACTATATCGGAATAAACTGCTTTAGGGCGAGTCATTTGTCTAAACAATCCTAATTGCAAATTCAATAGGGCAAAGCATTATGTTTACAAATAAATAAAAACAAATTGATTTTTCCATAATTTATCTATTATTTTTTATTTTAAAATCAACTAACTATTAACAACAAGAAACACAGAAATCTATTTATTGTCACTTTCCTCAGATGAACTTGTACTGGATTCATCTTTGTCACTCTCGCTGATTCATTCGAAAAGTTCAAAAAAATGTCATCCAATTTTTCCGGTGTAGTAGGACTCTCAAACCAAAGATGGATATTTTGCAATGGAAAATTAAATATTGTTTGGTTTGAACGTCCTAATACACCCGATTGGATGTTATCATTCACACCCAAAAATTACAGCGCGGGCTCTCGGTCTAATCGATTTCATAGGGAATTACTTTTTAAATATTGAAAAGCCGATAAGCATCCTTTTAGATGTCATTTGTGAAGTGTAATATCATATTAAATCCGGTCAACGAGTAAGAAAAGTGTAGATAATATTTTACCTATAGCTCTGCTGTTTTATTATTATGTAGGTAATCTTTTGATAATCGTTCAGCGAAGTGGCAAATTTTAGATGTTTCACTGTTTATTTTGTTTTTAATAGTAGGACCTACATATGTACAGTAATTGTTTTTGATAAAGTCAAATTTTCATAACTTGCCTTAAATGTTATTTTATCCTTACCATCTCGTTTACTTTGTATGTCACAACACAAGGTGAGCATTTGTATCGACAAATAATAGGGGTATTCATGCAATGTCGTAAAGCCCTCGTAAACTTTGTGAACTGGGTAAACCTTCCAAATGTTCATACAAACTTGACAGGTTTACGGAGTTTAAAACGTTTACAATAACTTTACGTCATTGCATGAATACCCCTAATGCTTTTTCACATTAATGGTTACGTTCGGTGATCAATCCAAAGCTATCCGGATAGGTTTGTATTGTTGAAATCCCTTGTGGCAAAACAGCTGATGCAACACCAACCCAACGAATCTGAGATTTTTTGGGATATGTGGATAGTATATCTGATAGTTTCTCGAACGCAAGAAATATTTTGAATGGGAGAGGGAAAAAACTTATTTTTGTATCCAGGAATGTGGATTTTAACTAAAATTTGCCATAAATTTCCCTTCTTTAAATCAAGGTTGCCGCTGTGCGACTTAAGTCGCATTTTAAATCCTTGTTTTGCATCGTACGATCACATGACAAGGCTTTTTTACCCTTTTGACATTTCTGACCCATCTCTAGGCAATCGCATGAACTAGATGAATTGTTTTCTTCTTTGTAGAAAAAAAATCAACTCTTTATTAATAAAATATAATATAGTAATAATAAAACAGGTCGATCTTGTCCTAAACAAACAAATTTTGAGGCATTTATTTGAACAATATAAATTTAAATCTATTGATTTGTTTACGTGATATAAGATTCGAAGCTGTAACATGCCCGCATAACCATAGTACTAACTGTTTTTTATCGCAACTCGTATTTTTACTAAAATTGAAATTGAATCCTTATGTGTTTATTTTTATGCCTGCATTAAAATTTTTAGAAATAACAGCTTAGCAATAAAATGAAAGCCCATTTTAAACTTAGGCCAAACGCAAAGATTTTAAAATTAGTACCAGAGTGGCGAATCAGGACCTAAGCCCTCGGATTTTTTTTTATAAAATGAAAAGTTAGGCCAAGTTTTCTATGGACTCATATGTATGTACCTACAGTGGCTGCAAAGTTTTTCTCATCATCATTTAATTTATATTTTTGGTTTGAATGAAATAAATATACCACGAAGTTAATAGGTTGAAGTGCATCAGGTCGTGCGTGCGTGCGTTATATGAACCGTCAGAGCGTCAGGTCACGCGTACGTGCGTGCTTGCGTGCGTGGGTGACTGATGACTGGTGAACCAAAAGCTTATTATCTGTGGAAAATGTTCATCATCATCGTAATGTTAATTTAGATTATAACCTTTATTTTTTTTTCTACACGAAACCAGCACTTGCTTTATTTGGAGCAAGTAAAAATAGGCATTTAATCTATGTACATTGTACATCTACAATGCTGAACAAAATTTAAGAGAACAAAAAGTGTTACAGTTTTACCAGTCTCTTAATAGCTGCTGTAGCTATAAGCTTTCCTATCATTTAATGCCAAATGGATATTTTTGATATGCTTTGTCTGCTATATTATTATGCTTTACTCGTATTTTGCTCAAAACTAATAGATCACACAATATTCTTTAAGCCATCCTATCGCCATATAACTCTATTAACTGACTTTACACTTCTTGTCGTTTTTTTCATTATAATAATAATGATTATAAACGGCTTGCCCTTCTATTTATAAAGTTAATCACATGATAACAAAAACTTGGTCTTTTGTATAACACATATTATAACAAAACACCTCGCTTATCCCTTAAATCTACTATGACCTTTTGAAAAATTTCTTTTGATTAATTGCCATCCTTCTAACGGAACAGATGGAATGAACCAATGAAAGTACCTACACAACAACTTACTATATGTACCTATAGACAGATAGCTACAACAGAAAATGTGTTGTTGCTTCGATGAATTTCAATTCGCATTCATTGCCCTCAAATATACGAGCTAATCCCTCAACACAAACAATGAAACAAAAGTGAACTTATATTCAACATAATGTACATATGTACATGTATTTATATAATACCTTCAATTCAACTTAATATGTTGGTACATGTATTATACGTTTACGAACGAATGTGTCTGAAGGATAAAATGCCATTAAGCAGCAATATAATCACATATTCCTGGACTATAATACAAGTGGTAGAATGTTGACTTAAGTTATAGCCAATGGACATGTTTCCGAATACGAAATCAACTCTGCCTTCTGTTTTCTGCCACTCTCGACTCTCAATATTAGACGCCCATGCAAGCGCTTAATTGTTTGTCCTATACTTTGATACCATCAGCTAGTATTTTTCAATCTTTTTTTTATTTTTTTTTTAAACTCACAGCAAATTCCAGTAAATGCTTTATCGTAGCAGTTGGTGTTGCAACAAAAAAAAACAAAAAACAAATAAGCTTCAGGTAGGTATATGTAGTAGTTATCTACAGACATTGCATCTTAAAGGATGGTAAAATGAAGAAAGATGCTGATGAATCAGTACCACAAAATTAAACACGGGGCACTATAACCATCTATCGATTTAAAGCAAAGCATATTTGTATTGCTTAAAAAATGCCATCCGTTAGCTTTTTGTATGTTTTAAGATCAAAAAATGCAATAATTTCAAAACTTGGGTAGTTTTGCTGCTTTTGTTTTTATAAGGTATCAGTTAATTTTTCTATGTCTGTTTATGGAAATATCGATGAATATTATGGAGTGGGCCTCCTGGAGTCCCATTCTCCGTTTTAGAATTACGCTCAACTCACTAAATAAATACATATGTACATATTTTAATTAATATGTTCCCCTCACTATCGAGTGGAATTTTGAAAGCTGGTGGGTGGGATAATATGTTGCTTTTACTGTCCGCATCACTTTTGTAACGGTAACAAATTCATTTTTACAGTCTTGATTTCTTTTTATTCCTCATTCCGTTCTATAAACGGTTAGCAGTATGAATTTACAGGTCCGGCAGGTGTTAGACGTTGCAAAATACGTCTGGCAAAGAATAAATCTTTGGACCGTTTTTTTTTTTTAATAATTTTTTTGTGCATATTAAAAAAAAAATGAAATTATCCACCTATTTGCGAAATATCGCAAATGATTTTAGCTCACATAAATAAAAATGAGATTTCCCTTAACGGCTTTTAAACACTTGTATGGTTACGTTTAGTTATTTTTAGTTAAAAGAATAACTTTTGTTTAAAATCTGCTAGATACTATTAAAAAAACCGCTAGGTACCAAGTTTAATAAAAAAAAAATGACCAAGTTTTCGAAATATTAACTTCTTAAAACAAATGTTTTTAACTTTTCTAAAAATAAAAAAAATTGGATAATTTTCGAACCAAATACTTTTAAAACTTTTTAAACCATTCGCTATAAAAAAATGATCAAAATAATTTGAATTGCTTTTAAGAAAATCAAACATTAAAAAAAAATTTACAGATTTCACTCATAGAGTACCTATGGAGACATTGAAAATGACTTGTATTACGTCGATAAAACAAAAACATGTCTAATCTTTGTGATTTTGATTTTGTATACTATTTTTAGGTGCATTATAACTTCATAAACTGTCTTAGAAACCAATCTACAGTCTGAAGTACCAATTTGTATATTTTAATGTCACTTCATAGTCTTAATTGTAGCTTAACTCGCAATTACGCAATCATACTCATTTTAATCCGCACCGGTACAGCACTTACACACGAAATTAAAAAAATATATCCCATCTATCTTAACGTATATCTAGGTACATATTTGACATTTTTGTCTAGCTAAGCTTTGCTAAAAGGTAACTGAATTATTACAGATCGATTAAAGCATACATCATATACGGTTCAACTTAGTTCTCGACTCAGTCGGTTGTTGTTCCAATCAACCCGTGAGTTGGCTTGTTATTTGATCAATTTGACGGTTGATGGTTGATGAAAAAATCAAAAGATTTTGAATTTACAAGTATTTCAAAGCCAAGACATTTGATTTACTGTCCAGGTAAACCTTTTTTAAAACGAGACAAAATTTACTCACTGCTAATTGTTTTTATTCTATAATATTTTATTTTAAAATATTTTGAACTCATCTTTTAATCAATTTAACAATATCGAGTCGCGTAATTTATTTTAGACAAAAATACTGTTTTTGAGACTTGGAGATGTATCCTTTTAACTGAGTTTATGAAATGTTTGGCCGAGCGGCAAGCATCAATTTAGTTGACAACCAAATCAAATAGTTTATGGACTACTTTAAGATAAAGCCTTAAATTTTATTTGCATTTGAGGACCTTAACCATGAAGATCTGACCATTAGGGCTTAAGTTATAAGTTTATTAAAGAGGTTCGAGTAGGTACCTATGCATATTCTAGGTTAAACAATCAAACTGATTCAGAAGTTAGCCAAGTTTTGTCAAAAGCATTTTCTAGTCTGTCATTTTACATTCATTTTCAGACCGTCACCTCAAAAATCCTATGATTAGAACAGAATATATCAGTTTACAAAATCGACTCTTTTCGATTATAATATTTCAATTGTTTAGCTAAGTTAATTTTACCTCTTGCCTGATTTACCTAAACATACCTTAACTTTGAGCATCTAGCCCTTAGAACTTAGTTATAAGTTTATTAAAGAGGTTCGAGTATGTACCTACTATGCATATTCTAGGTTCAACAATCGAATTGATTTAGAAGTTAGTAAAGTTTTTACCCAAACGTTGTCTAGAAAAAAATCAACTTTTGACATATTTTACCTTAATTTTAAGACTTTAATCCCAAACATCTGATTATTAGAATAGAAGTTAGAAGCTAACCAAGACCTTAACCTTGATGATCTGGTCCTTAGAACTTAAGTTATAATTTTATACCTATAAGAGGTTCAAGTAGGTAGCTATGCATATTCTAGGTTAAATAATCAAACTAATTCAGAAGTTAGTCAAGTTTTGTCAAAAGCATTTTCTAGTCCGACATTTTACCTTTTCAGACCGTAACCTCAAGGATCGGATGATTAGAACAGAATATATCAGCTTTCAAAATCGACCCTTTTCGATTATAATATTTTAGTTGTTTAGCTAAGTTAATTCTACCTCTTGCCTGATTTATCTAAACATACCTTCACCTTGAGCATCTGGCCCTTAGAACTTAAATTATAAGTTTGATTTAGAAGTTTGTTAAGTTTTTACCCAAACTATGCATATTCTAGGTTCAACAATCGATTGATTTAAAAGAATGACATTTTACCTTAATTTTAAGACCTTAACCTCAAACATCCGATTATTAGAACAGAAGTTATAATCCAAACAAACCAACCAAATCCAACCTTTACGATTTTATTATTTGTAAAATACCTACTACAAATTTTCATGCACATACCTACCTACATGCATAGCATACATACCTACATAATGTATATCATTTTTATGCCTAATGCAAAGCCAATTTTGTTTGCCACGTGGTGTTTTTTTACTGCACACACTCCACCGTCTTCTTCCTTCTATCAATATGTTCTTTGTTCGCATGTACATACAATATACATACATACATATTTTCTTTGTTTTTTTTTCTTTTGCCTTGATGAAATTAGTTCTAAAAAGACAATTTTTCAAGTTTTTAGTACGAAATTTTTTACGCCTTTGCAAAAATTTTTATGCAGATTTGTAGCCTGTCATTTAAACTTTAATTATCTAGCTTAATATTGAACATCCAATAATTATAACCAAAGTTATAGGCTTCTAAGTGGGCTCAAATCGAGCATTTTTCGAATTTAATAATTCCTCCACTGAATCTCGTCCGTTGGCAATGATGAACATGTAGGTACGCTGGCTGAAATTCATCACTTGTGTTTTTTTCTTCATTTTATTCATTTTGGTAGTTTCTTTGGTAACACCAACCAAAAATTCAATCGTTCTCCCCCTATACGCTACAGTTCATTCTCTATCTTTGTTCATTTTGGTAACACCATACTTTTATCAAAACGACCCTATAAACATTTTCAATGTTAAAATGCTCTATGGAAGGTACCATTTATAATTACGATTTTTTTTAAGTTGTGGGCACGGTTTTGAGAAAAACGGGATTTTTATTAATTGTTAAAAATATTTTACGGCAAGTAATTTTTACGAAATGCTTAAAAGTAAAACCCTTCACTTATCTCGAAAACGCTTTAGTTGATTTTCATCCTTTTATGGAGAATATTTTTAAAAATTTAAATAAAATTGCATTTCGGTTGTATTTTAGGCTGTTTTGGTCTTATTTAATAAAATGCGAATAAAAACAATAAAAAATAAAAATTGTTTTTATTCGCATTTTATTAAATAAGACCAAAACAGCCTAAAATACAACCGAAAAGATATACCGGAAAGAATTGGTCAAAAAATATCAAACAAAATTGCATTTTGTTTTACAAAATAGAAGTTTTTTTAGTTGTAGCCAGCTTGCTCTGAAGGAGATCACATCTACGGTGTTTATGACTCTCACAAGTTGTGAACTTGGGGGAGAACACTAAAAATTTACAAAATTGATTTCACCTCTTCTTCTAACTTGTGAGGTAAAAGTGATGTTGGAGAGAATGAGGCAGTTAATAAAATGCCCCGTGGTGATTTTTAGGTGCGTATAACAACTCTGCAACATATAATAGAAAGTACTTTGCCACCTCGAAACGAAAACGATTATAAAGTAGACAGTTGTAAAATCCTGTTTAATTTGATAAATGGTCCAGTGTGGTCTTAGCTTTAAATATGTCAAAGATTTATTCTCTTTAAATACACTTCGCCACCTTTGTTTAAGTTTTTATAAACATTAGTGAATACACAAACCTTTTACCTCTGCCATCTATTCACCAAACCGAATATCACAGTGAAAAATAAACATTGCAAAACAGCTGCGAACCTTGACAAGTATCTTCTGATGTGTCAGTTGTCAGTTTTCAACTCCGGTGCTTTAATTTCGCGTCGCAATTTCGTCCTCATGAATAATTTCCATTAAATTTCATAAAATAATCTGCAAATAAATTCTCGAAGTTCGTTATAATTTCGAAGAAATATCTCCATCATGTCTGTGCTTCCACCAGATCCGGTATTCGTCCTCCGTCACCCGGACATGGACGCAATCAATTCACTGGCCTTCTACAAAGACGAAAAACTTCTAGCCGGGACGCTTAAAGGAACTGTGCAGCTTTGGGATTTACAGGTAAATTAGTGAAATATCACTTTTAAAAATCCATTCATCAGCAACTTTTCATTTAGACCAATCGTTGCACCTCGAGGTTTGAAGTTGGAACTGATCCTATTACTGCCATGCATCACACCGATTCGCATTTGATTACCCAAGAAAAAGGTGGAACTCTTAAGTATTGGTCGAAGACTAACTCTTCCTATATTCTAGAGAAGACTACTGAAACTAATCACTTTGCATTCTGTCGCACGGACTACTCAAATGATGAAGAGACAATCGTTTTCCCTCAAAACGACAACTGCATTGGTATACTGCACACCAAAGATTGGCAGAAAAGAACTCTACTTGTGCCAGATAAATGTCTCAATTTAGGGCAACTCTCTTGCCTGAAGAAATTTAATCTGAGAGGACAGGATATGGTCCTTGCTGGATATGAATCTGGAGATTTTCTAAGTTGGGACCTCCGTTCGGAGAAACCCATCAACGAGATTCACTTCGATGTCGGCGCCGCAACTAGTGTGGACTTTGATGGCCTTACAAACAGAGGTGTTGTCGGTGGCACCGAAGACAGACTCTTTGCTGTTACATTCCAAATGAAGGCCATGGAGCTCACGAAAATACAAGAGATTCCCATACGAAATGCAGGGATAAATTGCATCCGCATTCGGAAAGATAGAAAAATATTCACCACTGCCGGATGGGATGGTAGAATTAGGATTTTCTCCTACAAGAGCCTAAGGCCATTGGCAGTCCTGACTGAGCACAAGTCAGGTGGTATCATGGATATCGCTTATTCAAATGATAACATTTACTATTGGAATGCTCCGATTATGGCGGCAGCTGGGATGGATGGTAAAATTTCCCTATGGAACTTGTACAATTGAAGATCATTTTAATCTATGACGGGATGAGGAACAGACCTCATAATATTCCTTATTTTGCTTTGATCCCTTTTTTATTTTAATTTGAAAAACAAACAAATAAATATAAAATTGCTTTGTACCTTTTCACATCATCGACGATGATAAAATCCAATGATTGATAGAGTCATAAAAAATAAATTCACTTTTCGATTTCGATTGATTGAAATGAGTTGTTTTGGTTTTTGTTTTAAACACCAACTTCAATGGGGTTATTTTAATGACAGGAGTAAGGTAATTTTGTGTCTGATTTTATTGTTAAGTTTTTAAGAAACTAGTTCGCATACAATATAATAATGTGTGTATCTGTGCTTACTTTAAATTTGAAAAGTTTTCTGTTGAGGTAGGGCTATGGTTTTCGGTGAAACCGTTATCTTATAGTTTGGATATATTTAGTCGCTCAGTAAACTCAATTGGAATTGGGCGATAAAAGCCAATTGAAGCAAATTTGTTGAAGTATGGAAGAATTTTGTATAAATATTTGTTAAAATTTGTCAAAATAGAAATTTTGAAATAAAAAAATGTTTCTGATTGAATCTCTTTTCTAGCATTTTTATTTTTACGAATGTAGAAAACACTTGGACGTTGGGCCGTTAAATTAAAAACGTTACAATACCCACAATATGTCATGAAGCTCAAATTCCAAAGCAAGAATTCTGTCGACATACATGAAAATTTTAGATTGAGCTTTGTGGTACCGTAAGCCATGAATTGAATTTCAATACCACTCAAAAGTAGAACAATGAAATATGTATGTCTTCAAATTTGATAATATTTCTATTTTTTTCATCATCATTTAAATCCCCAATTTAAAAATGAAAATCCCTAAAAATCCATGAAAGAAATCCTCAACTCCATACCAATTTTGGGGTTTATTAATTTCACTTTTCGTTTGGGGGTTATTTAATTAAGGCATTAGTTCCCGAAGACTTCCCCTTTATTTGTAATGTGTTATATGTCTATCAGTCAGTTGTGGAACACAGGTTTTCGATATATGTAAGATGATGCCGTCGGGTAAGCATCAAAATTATTCACATATTAAAATTGATTTTTGTGAGACAAGTTGTATCGAAATGGATTTTTGTTACTAAATATTTATTTTAGCATCAATATCATTGAAATATTAAAATTAATTTTATGAATATTTATTTTAGTATCACAAAAAGTTATTCATTTAACTTTATAAAAGTCTCAAAATTAACATTAAATTTTTTACTGATAGCCTATGAATATGATTGGCACCTTATACTTATACATATGTATGTATAGATGCATGAGTTCAAAACAGCAAACGTTTTCAAAGAAAAAACACAATATTTGAATTTTTAAATTTATTTCAAAACGGTTTACTTACATATCTGAATTCTTCTTATAAAAAATAAACAAACAAAATAATAGTTCACTTAAAAATTACTTAAATAAATTAAACATACAATTATTCCTTTTATATTATTGAGGACAAGATAACAACTTTTAAAAAAGGAAAACATTATTTAAAACAAAAGTAAAATAAAGCAGGTGAGTTTGTGTCCGCTTTTAAAGCAATTTCTCCCTTCGAAAAATGAGTATACAACAAAAAAAATAATTAAATAATAAAATGCATTTCTGCCAGTTAGGACTATTTTAAACGAAACAACAACTATAACAACAAGCAATTGCACAGGATGTCTCTTAATATAGATTTTTTATTTTATTTTTTTTTTTTTGAAGAAAGTATTCTTTTATTTTTATTTCCGTTGCTTATTTCCCAAAGGAGTAATGTCTTCGACATCCACATCCTTCGTTGCCATTCGCTGGAAGTCACAGTCTATTATTCTTTTTCGTTTCCTTAATGGCCTACTGCATTCACTGGGTGAGGTTTGGGCTTCTTTAGAAACAGCCGCCGTCGTGGTTGCTGAAGAACAAGGCTGTGAGTTTGAAGTAGCGGTCACAAGCCGCTTGCTATGCAGCCGAGTAATTTTCAACTTTGGCAGTTTTTCCTCTTTAAAGTTTTCATCAGGTTGCTCCTCAGAGTTGGTGGGCTGATCTTTAGATGCAACAGGGGGAAGTGTTTCAGCTTCTAGAGGGCTTTCGACTAACTTCGGTTCCTCGTCTTTAGACTTTGTGAAATCGAGGGGTTCATCATTATGTTCTGAAGATTTGGTGTTACTTGTTGTTTGTGGTTCAGGTGGCATTGAAGCTTGCTCCTTCCTTTGTGCAGCCTTAACAAAATCCATTATTGGCAAAGGTATTGGAATCGGGATGGGCAGCGGGATTATGATGGGATATGGCACCATTACTGTCACGGGTGGGGGACCTCCTAGCAGCCCCGAGACAACGTCTGGTGGGGGAAACAGATGTTGAAGTCCGCCATAGAACCTCGGATGGGGTTGTGGCATAAAAGGTGGTCTGGGTGGAAAAGACGGACCCGGGAAGAACCCGGATGGCAGGTTTGAAGGCCGTGCTGCTGGATGTTGCTGTGGCGCTTGCGTTGGACCATCTATTGGAGATATTGGTGGAGCACTTATATTTTGAAAGTCCTGGACACTTTGAAATGGCTTTGGTGGAAGTTTAGGACTTGCCGCTAAACTATTGGCTAGAATCTTTGATTTGTTTGAAATGTTGGTGTTGTTGTTTATACTGTTGGTGGTTTTGTTGCTATTGCCACTTTGAAGGCCTACACTAGCGGTTGCAGCCCGTGAAGGTCTCTTTTTCCGGCTATGCTTCGGTGACTGTCGGTTGTTCATGATGCCCGGACTTTTCGACATCAATTTTGAAACTGGAGCCACTGAGATTAAAGGTTTGTGTGGCTGCGTTGGTATAATCTGCGGAGTGGGTGTGGCTGGAGAAGGTGAAACTGATACCGTTGAGGCAGGTGAAGCTGATCTACTGCGACAATTTCGTAGCCACAGATCCGGGGTTATGAGTCCGCCACTTCCACTCGCAGTTTCCAACCCCTTGTCACATAAATGTGGATTCATATCCAAATGGGCCTGTGTTTCTTTACAGAAAATTTGCATCTTGTATTGATTAAGACATTTGTCCGAGCAAAATTGCAGCTGAGAAGCACCATCTTGGAAGTCGACATAGCTCACAGCATGCCTTACATGGCGACACCAATCACATGTCTTTGCCTTCTTGAACGAAGCTCGCCTACTTTGGGTAAAACATGACTCTGAGCAATACCTTGGTCCATCGGCAGTTGTGAGAAAGTCTGTTGAATTGTCGGGTACTGGTCGACGGCACCAAACGCAGTTGTTATAATCTGAAAGAAAAAAGAAAAATTGTAATTTGAATACCTACAGTTTTCTAATCAGTCATAATTAAAATATTTCTTAAATATCAGGATACTCTTCCAATCTTTCGGAAGCCTTTTAATAAACTAAGATCCTTTCTATATTTCAGGTTAACTAACCCCTTTCCCCCTCCCCCCTATACATCGATTTTCATCCCTCAAACATTTATATACACCTAAATAGAGATTCTTCTATAAGACATATGATACTTCTGCCTTGGCTTGTATTAAAAACGAAATTACTCCAGAGAAAATGCAGTAGGTATGCACCTAAAAGTTGTATCCTTAAAGTTTTGTACTTAATGAGCATGTGGCAGTGACTAAGGAGGGAGGATATAGTAGATAAAAGGTGCATGTGAAAATCTGCAGAAAAGAGGTGGATAGGTCATTGTAAACGTATAGCTCGTGTTTCTGCAAAGGATGAAGTTACATACTCTCATCTCTTTTGTTTCATTTTTCAAAAGCAGTTGGTTTTAATGATAATATGTTTGCATTTTAATACTTTTAACCTCTGGTTTTTAAATTCATATAAAACAAAGTTGATATTGAAGTATTTCTAGGATTTCAGAGAAGTTTTAATTTTTAAATCCTATCACAGATGATGATGTGGGTTTTGTTTGTTTGTGATATAGCATACATTGCGCACCAGTTAAATAGAAACAAGCATTATCAATACGATTAAATGACAAAGCGATTTAATAAGTTAATAAAAAATGCGTTTTTGTTTTATTTTTCTGAAGATGAATCAATATCGAAAACGATAAAAAGTTTTAATATGTATTTTAAAGTAGGTTAACTAAATTATTTCTTTCAGAATCATCAAAGTTTTTTTTTCGAGAGCAATTATTTCGTGATGCAAGATAACCTCAAATTCATAATTTATCTGCATTTTTAACTAAAAATATATCGAAAACTAGCTGCAGTAAATAATTCGAGATCATATTTTTAAATGCAATAATGTTTGAACTAGATTTCAGTTTAACAAAAGCCGTCAAGCCATTGAAAAGTTATACTTGATTTGCGAAAAAATAAAATAAGTCATCAAAATCCTATTTCCGTAATTCGATTTCTTTTTGCAAAAACCTGGAATGCCTCAACCTGAAATCTGCGAAATAAAAACGATAATGTGGGACAAGGACCCTTTTGTTCTTCAGCTCCTCATATGGAGGAGTTCATTTTTAAAGAAAAATTGCATATTTCTATTCAAGTGGTGCGCAGTGTATTTATGTCCACTGCTTTAAACAAAAGTTACTGTGATATGAATAGGAATTATTTCTATAATTTTCTTTTTTAAGAACATTGGCACTATTAATGAGTATAATTCAAACTTAAATGGAAAATTAAATGTTCGTAAACAAACGTTGTCAAGGATTTTATTGGGTTGGTTTTTTCTTTGTCTTTAATTTTTTAACACCTTCCTTTTATGGTAGATATCTACATACATATTTGTTTAAATAAACAGGTTAGTTTTTTTAAGGAAGGAATGAAGTATTTAATTAGATTAATGGGTCAAATTATGTGGTAGGATCTCTTCAACTTAAACAATTTCCATTTCCGTATTTTTTTCAAATTTTCCTTTTCAGATTTTTTCATTATCAGAAATTCGAGTTACAGGAAAGGGGAACCCGCAGAAACTTAGAATCAATTTCAATTAAATTTTCATTGTATATATTCGAATTTCTATCTCAATGAAAAAAAAACATATTTGACGTCATCACAGAACGACAATATCATATTTATATTTCTTTACCGTTGAATTTAAACTCCGTTTTAAGTTTTAGACATTTCTTTATCTTTAAATTAGTCAAAGCCATTTTTCATCTTTCATCCACAAAAGATTTCTAGAATTCGAATTCCAAAAGTATTTACAAACATATCATTTTTTAATAAGAACCTATTCTTTGAAAAAAAACATAAAACATATTTTCATTAATTTACTTATCGTTATATCAATTATTATTATTTACCAGACAAGCCAACATTCTAATGAACCCTTTCTTATTCAACTGGATATTCGATACACCGTTAAACCAACATTACAAAAAAAAAACTCTATATATTCTTTCGCCTTATTGGGCATGAGGATACGATTACCTTGGGACGGATTGTTGGAAAACCTCGCGAGTCAGAGGGATAAATTATACTTTTCGTCGTCCTCTGATGCCATGTTTTAATGACCATCATCGATGTTTTTAATCCAATCATGGCGTGCATGCACTATAGCGTTAACCATATTATTTCAAATAATGAGTTGTATTTTGCGAACTCATTATTTTTTTCAAACTAATACACAAAACAAAACAAAAAATATCATCTTTTATGTTCCGCTGATATCAAAACATTAGAACTAATTACAGCTTCAAGTATAATATGTAATCATTTTTTATCATGCTGGCTTTTACATGACTGACAAACTGTTATAATTTCTGCTCTTATGGCCTTTTCAATTGGTAATCCGGAAGACGTTTCACCAATAGAATAGGCTCCTTATTGTATTTCAATTTATATTATTTTTTGTCATTTTATTAGCTCTGTTTTCTGTTTGCCCGTTTAGTACAAATTTAGCAATTGACACTAATAGTGTTCTGATTTTTTGCTGCGTTTTGTATGATACCTTGAAATCGTAGAGCCAAGTTATAATCAAGAACTAGTCCCTCAGGGTTGAAATCGTCAATAACTGAAAAAAAGCGCCAAGATTTACCGGTTTCAAAAATGCCATAAAATTTCATGTTTCACACCCGTAATAATAAACTGAAATGCGAGTTAATTTTCGTTAATATTATTAATAAATATTTCAACTCGTAAATAATTAATGTTTGATCAACGATTAAGTTGATTTGTGAATTAGAAGATAACTATAAGCATTTTTTATTAATAGGGGTGTTCGTATTTAATATTGTAACTCTTTTGTGAAACTATAAGATGAAAATCATTTCCCATCACATTTTGTTTTAATAACTCTTATTTCTAACCTCTTAGTCTGGATCAGCATCAGACCTATCTATCTTCGATATTCACATTTCTGACTTTTCATATTGGAAATAGCAAGATTTTTTTCTGTCACTTTTTACATATAGGTACCTGGTTTTTCATCGATAGCTTTTCCAGAATTTGGACTTTTTGAATCTTCTCTTGAACTATGCGTGTCATGATCCGATGTCGTACTGTCACCACCTCGATTACTTTGTCGACTGTCACTCAATCCATTTCGACTTCTGCTTCTGCCTTTTTCCATATGATTCGCTGAAGCTGCGGATTGTAATAGGCGGGAAGTTTTGGATGAGAGATCTAAGCGATCAACACCATCATAGCCATACCATCCAAGAAGTTCATTCATTGCTGTTTCAGCGAATTCCTAAAAAAAAAACAAAAACCAAAATATGTAAATTTAGATTTTTTCTTTCAAACGATAGAAGGTGTATATTACTTGGTGTTGAGTTGTAAATGGTAATAAAATCAGTATAATTTTATTGTTTTCTACTTCGGAATATATAATTATAGTTTTAAAAAAGCATTCAATCCGAAATAGATTGGTAAAAGAAAAAGAAAACTTTGGAACTATTTTTAATTCCAAAGTGAAGGCTTAAAATGAGTTATTGCGGATCAAATTACTGAACAAAAAAATATTGTGCCGTGGGATTTTACTACCTACGTATTTCTTTTTGTTTATTTGATAGAGCGAACATAAGGTGTTTTTTTTTACTGAGAATTCATATCATGATGGTAAATTTAAAATAGTTAACCACAGCAGACCTGGGCTCGCGTTGCTTCATTAACAAGTATTTGAATTCTTCCATAAAGTTTTATAAGATTAAAATTTCATATACTCAATTTTAACATAATATTAGAAAAATAAATCAATTTTAATCGAAAACGCTTTTTGTTGATATGAATATAAGGGAGTACCAGCATGAAACTCAAATTTTTGGAGGAGGTGCTCTATTTAGTATGAATAAAATACTTGAGAAGGTGCTCATCAACCATGTTTAACATCAATTGCTGAGCTCTCGTCAAAGGCAAGTACCTAATCTATTTTTAAAGGAATGAATAAGCCGAAGCACTTGCTTCGTCGAGAGGAGCACCTACTTCTTATTTGTGAGTAAGCCCAATTGGCGTTTTATGGACTGTTTCTTTAATAATGGAGTTCATACCAATTTTTTATCATTAATTCTATTAAAGGAGAAGAGAAGGATTAGAAAGTACTTATCGTGTAAAATAAATGCAGATTTCTTAGAGAATCATTTTCTTGGATATATATGTATAGGAAAAAAGGGAATGATGGCCTCGTATCTTAGCACCATTTGTAACTATAGAATTTACAAAATTTGCAGGGTTATTGATGTTTGCCAAAAAGACATTATCCCAAAAAGAAAATCTCCAAAGCAAAAATCCCCAAACGAAAACCAAGTCCCAAAGATAAAACTGGTGAATAAGCAAGTTACACTTATTTAGTGGTTTCTTTGTGGAATGTTTATCATATTTTTCATCGAAGTCCAGTTGGTGAATAAGTTGTTTAATTTTCATCGAAAAACTGGCATGTACCTATCTCCACAAACAACCGAACTTTCTCAAAATCAAAACAAAAAAAGTGATTTTTTAATTTTTTGTTAATGCAGATGTTTACAATTAACATGAGTTTATTTTTTTAATTGATATTAATAATAATTGACGCTATTGTTACCGATAACAAATGGATTTACTTTGTTTTTTTTTTATATACCTATATACTTTGTGATAAAAATAAAATGCACGTCTGGGTCGCACGAACTTGCTTTTATGTGCTTTTATTTTTTTTATAAAATTGGTAGTATTTTTGTGAAAAAAACACTTGGCCCTGATTTTTTTTTAAGTTGCGGTGGGCATGTTTTTGATGATTTTGATAAAAAAAAAATGAAGGGCATTTGTATATTTGATCCTAAAAATAATGAAAAAAACAATCGATATTGTGTTAATCGAAATGATGACAAGTCGTTTTGTTAAAGACGATGCCATTCTCACATTCTCACAACTATATCGATAAAGAAGATGAGATGGATTTGGTAGGCTACAGTCTTTGACCGAGTTGGACATCTAATTGTCAAATAAAATTGAGCTATCTAAAAACTGCCAAATAGTACAGTTGTAGTCGAAATTCGTGCAAAGAATGAGAAGTTGAACGATTTGAAAAAGGGCGGAAGTTCAAAAAATCAAGACTGTTAATCTGAGCTGACAGATCTGTAGGTATAAAGTGCGCCAAGGAATGGAACATGTACAACCTTCCTGCAGAAATCGAAAATTTCCCATCCGGAACGGCAGTATGCGAAACGTCATTTACGGCTTTGACACGAATTATGCGGGCTCAACGTATTAGCATTTCGACCGGATTAATAGATTAAATAATTTATTGTTTGTTGCATTCGATCACAAACGACTTGATTTTTTAGACCTGAACACGGTTTTTTTAAGATTCAATTGACCAAAAAATCGCAAAGTGCAATTATTTAACAAAAATATTATTTATTTATGATTATGTTATTGTTACAAAAAAAAAAAAAACTTTTAAACTATAAATTTTTTTTATTTTGCTTTCGATTATCTTTTGATTTTTTTTTCTTTCTTTTTCTAGTATAAATTTAATATATATGAGATAAAAACGTTGGTACAATGCAAACGCTTGGGGGTAAAAGCCATCTACATTTCGGCTTCGGGAAAACGACAGTAAATTACTTCATATTTATTTGTTTATATCTAAGTGATGTCTAATAATTCTGAAACGCTAAATTTTATTTTAAATTTTTTTTTAATTTTTATTCGTTAATTTTTCTTTGTTACATTATTTTTTTTTTCTATGTATATGTATAATTTGTATATATATAAAATTGAATGTATGTAAAACTTCTGTACTGTTCAAACTTTGTTCATATTAGTATAGCGAGATGGTTTAGAAATTGGTCGGAGTAAAATCCGCTTACTACCACACCCTCTTTAAATTTTATAAAAAAATCTCTTGAAACAAAAGCACGATATGTGGAATTTTTTTAAAGACCTCCCGTCGCCAATCCTAATCTTCTTATATTTGAGTTTTTTTTCTTATACCTGTAAAAAAAAACTTTTGTTTAAAAGTTGAAATGTAGTAGTTTGAGAAACTTTTCAATAAGTGGCAGTTAAATTAAAAATATTACATACATTTTAATAAAAATTATGAAAAAAAAAAGAATTAAGTATAATTAATACCATGCGCCGATTTTGGCTAAAAAAAAATTAAATTGGTCTTAAATCGTGCGATTTAATGTCCTTAGATTATTTAAATTTTAATAATTTGAAACGTCTTTTTCAAGATATTCAAATTTTAAAAAATAAATATAATTTCATAAATTTACAAAATAGATAAAAACACAATTCTTCTTTCAAATAATTTTTAGGACAAAATAGACCTGAAGAAGTACTTAAACAAGTACGAAACGTCGTCTATCAAAAAGTAGATAAAGAAAGAAAGACCTGAAGCCCACAAAAAAAGAATTCAAATATATTGAACTTAGATTATTCCTTTGGGATTATCTTGAATCGCAGATTTATGCGCATAAACCACAAAAAATTGATACTTTAAAATCATCCGGCTTTTTTCGTCCAGCTTATGTACTATGTGACAGTCATCGAAAATTGGACCTCCAGAATACGTAGCCATTAAGCAATGTCACAAGGGACATTTGAACAACGTTGTATTCTCTATAAGTCTATAGTATGTATTCCGTAAAGATAAAAAAAGTGTATATCTCACTCACCTCACGCAATTTGGTTTTATTTACATTTAAAAATGTATTGAAATTTGTACTTTGAGTGTTTATAGTACAAGCGTCGAAGTTGAAAATTTGAGCTTTTCTTAAAAAATAGAAATAGACATAAAAACCTTTATTCACTCGAATAAATTAATACTAATACTACTACTACTACTTTTTGTATCTGATTTCAATTTTATTTACAGGAAATGAGATATAATAAGGCAACTTGATATCTTTATATGCATATCTCCTCAAGGACCGGCCATCTAAAGTATAAAAACATAATGTTTCAAGTTCATAGCTAAATAATTCTTAAGCGTCTCTTAAGATTCTATTACAGTTGGAATTTTAATTAAATTTCAAATATCTATACGCTTCCGTTTCAATTGTGAACTTATTTGATTGCGCCAATGAATGATGTATGATATTTTATCAAAGGAATTTAGCCTTTGTATAGAATTTAGTGAATCTTGTACAACCTAGTCTCATATTCCAATTCTTTCAACCCCTTATATATGTGCATACATAATATCACCACCCAAATTGTACTGCACTGTGTATATATAGGCAAATGCCATAGTCAATACTTGTCCGGCTTTTGTTTTGCAGTCATTCTACACCACTAATTCACATGAATTAAAAACAAAGCGCTGACACTCTCGCGACACCAATGTTTGCAAAAGATACAACAAAAATTACAATAACAGAAAAATAAACTCCCCGTGTGAACTATACTCCCATTAGTGTCACCTACTTCCCACCTTCGAGTTACTTGACGCGGTGCTCACAGGTAACTCAATACCCGAGTAATTGAAGACAAACTGCATGCAGTCATTGCTGTCAACGTTGTCGTCCCCATCATCGCCATCGACGACGCTGTCGTCGTATATGAACGTCGTTATCGTATTCTTTTGAAGCAGCAGCAGCAGCAACCAGCAACGTGAAATCATGATGCTTCATATGACACCTTCCGTTGACATACCTCATCTATTCACTAATTGACGGAGTGCATATTCAAACACACATATACAGAATCTAATACAAAGCTTGTCTATATTGTATTTATGGGTATGTAGGACATAGGTATCTTCAAGGCTTATGTGTCCACATTATATTCACTGAAAGTTGATACAACAATGAGTGTAAGGTTTCAGTTTCACATGCATCATCCATCTATCTATCCATCATCTAATGCAGCAAATAATGAACACCAAACTGTAATCGGAGCCTTAATAGCGCTTTTTCCGCCAGGCAGGGCCAGGTCGCACCGAGCGCTTCATTGGATATGTTGTAAGTTGTAACGCGTCACGAATAGTGCTACAGTGATAAATCTATAGACGCTTATGCAAGAGAAGAGGTGACAAAAATAATTACGGACATAAGGATGCAGAACCCTAAGGAGGTGCAGTTGGGCGTGATTATGGTCAGTAGCAATTTTCCACTACAGAAGAAACGCTTTAACGCAGCAGCTTCAGAATAGTTAATCTATACCTAAGCCAAAAAGCACCATATTATGACTCTACATATAGGTAAACTTACACAGTGGCTGTGTTCATGTCGAGTGTCAAACATCTGACAGCTAGGCTAAGACAGACCAACCTTATTCCATGAATATAAAGAAAGAAAGGTATAATTTTATGTAACATGAAACCAACAAACGTGACTGCGTAATAAGCGAAACGACGCGACGGACGGTAGAGCTGTAACAAAGTTTACATTACCCGCGCGAACAATATAACCATCCATCGGTTCAAAATTTAAATTGTGTGTCATTATCACTTTTGTATTTTTGAAGGTACCTACATCAGCATTAAGCTAATAATAAAATCCTTTAATGTGAACCTCGTGAGAGAATGTATGTATATCTTTCAAGGTACATACTTACATTTATATGTTTTCTTTTTCATATACCCATAACGCACTTCCTACGCGAAAATTATGACCATAATGACAATGAGTATTTGTTGAATGTAATATACATTTTATATTCACAATGAACAATATGAGACCCACGTTGGGCGCCATTAAAAACAAATTAGGAATATGGAATATAAGAAAGGAAAAATGCGATGGTAAAAGTATGGAGAAAGTTTAATAGAAGCATACACACAAAACTCTCCTAGAAATTGTTTAGATATAATGCAGATGGCGAACTTCCTTAAATCGTAAATAAAAAGCGTCGTTTACATGACATCACACCCAATGGCCAAACAAAAAAAAAAAAACAAAAAAAAACAATTAATGGCAATTGGGAACTAGAACAAAAATATAGCTCATTTTCTTTGTTTTTAAGTTCGGAATGCATAAAAACAAAATCGACCCAGAATTTCTTCCACCATTTTGTATCTTTTTTAATATTTATTTGTTGTGAAGGAAAAGTTTAATGAAAATATGTGCGGCTCAAAATTTGAAAGTTTCTAATCAAAATATTGACAGTTATTGCACAAAAAAAATACAAGTTCCAATTTTAAGGTGCGTTCCTTTACTTTGAAACTCTGTAATTTTCTGTCCAAAATTTCACATTTTATTTTTTTATACATATGTATGAACTTTGACAGACTTTTGTGTAGTTTTGTAGAGAAAATCACAAAGTTTCAAAGTAAAACAACGCACATTTAATTTCTTTTTAAGTCAAATTATGAAAAAAAAATTGTTTGAACTTCGCTGCCTCTTTATTTTAGGGCATTAAAATACAGGCAGTCGTATTTACTAGATTTTTGTCTACTTAGACACTGTCTAACTATTTTCAAATTGGTGGAAATATGCTTTATTTAATAAAAATAAATATCACATTATTCGCGGTTAGGACAATCTACTCTTGTGTCTGAGTTAGGCAGCTATAAGACAACAATAAACAAGTTTTTTGAACACATTTTCCAAAGCTGGACAGTTGTCTAAAGTTAGACAACGTTTATAAATAAGACCAAGAATGTTTGCTAATAAACAACGAAGATACAAAACTTACACATCTGTTAACTTTTCATTCTTATTCACACAAAAGTGTGTAATGGCCTGTGACAAGTGATAGCGAGTGGATAACTTAATACCTGTTTGGTAACTTGAATTTCCGTCAAGATTCCTATGAGTTTTTACAGCTAATTGAAAAAAAAAACTGTGCAAATCCTCTAGAAATGTTACGTTAACAAATAAATCTTGTGTTTCACTAAATTTGGTAATTAAGGAACGGAAAACTTTTTTAAGACATGCATACATCTTTGATTACTTCTACAATCATCATTTTCATACATCAGCGCATTTGAAATGTTGTTACAATTTTATAAAGAGTTGTCGTGTTCTGAATAAAAAAGACTGCAAAGATATCAAATATCAAATATCAAATAAATACATATAGTCAAGTTCCGTGTATCAGCTAACACGTGTGTTTAAGAGCGGGTAATTTCTTTTCAGGGCTGCAAATTTCAGTATTTTTTTTCTTTTTTTTCTCTCTAACCAATAGGAATTGAGATTTATTTTCATATACATAATTAAAAAAAATGAAATTCATTTTTATAGTTTTGTAAGCATCTATAAATACCTTCCCGTCGATTTGTGGAACACCCAGTAAATTTATCAACTAACAAATCTTTAGCATTGAATGTTCTGTGATTACCATCAAAATCATCGGAGTCAATTTATAACCATACAAAACCAAAACGACCAAACATTACAAAAAAAAAAATACAGATAAGGACATGAATTTTCTTGCTGCCATTCCATCATTACGTTGAAACTGAGATTCGAGAAGAAATTTAATAGCTCTTTCGGTATCAATTTCAGTGTGCATAAAATTATTATTATTATTATTATAAAAGAGAAACGAAATTCTAATGAGGAAGAGTAGATGACTCTGTGTTCTAAAGCCGAAACGAAAACCCTGTGCAAAACGAAGGATGTGTTCATCGTCGTTTAATTGAAAGTCGAAACGTTTCGCTTTCCTTTCCTTTCCTCAGTCATTCTCAGATCAGTTGCTTTATGATACTTTATTCCTGAATACCTACTTTGTTGGATATTAAATTCTAGACATAAATATTATTACCGAACCTTCTGAAATACTGGTGTCATGTCCCAATGTCTTTGGGTTGTGTAAAGGCTTGCACAATGTGGCAGCGGTACCTACTACGTTAGGTATACATATGCATAATGCAATTCTATATCCTATTCGTGTGTCGTTCTGTTGTCATTGTGATATCCTTTTTGGTCCAGCCAGTAAGAGGTGTCAGATGCGGTAATCCATTCTCATGGGATGCCATGTTTTTACTTGGTCATTAATGAATTTTCATGTGCGTGGTGTCAATTTACAATACGTGCGTCGTTAGCGACCATACGATTCTGATATATCAGTCGTTTGTATATGTATGTATGTATATTTTTGTTTGAAACTGATATGATTGTGAAAATGTAGAATCTTTGCTGATGGTCGCCGTTACTTGCATGGTTGTATTTTTTTTTTTTTTTGGTTCTGTTTTGTTTTTTCTCTTGAAAAGGCTGAGTTAAACAAACAAAAAAGGAGACAAAGTATCAATTCAAAATTAATTCTTAAATTTTGAAAAGAAATACAAAAATTCGAACTTGGGTTGCTTAGCTCAGCTATTAAAGTAATAAATCTGAATGTTTTAATCTTCCTCTTTCACTTTCCCTTTATCATTATAATTTTTAATTTGAGTGACTTTCTTTGGTTGTATTGTTATAAAATAATAAAGATCTTATAACGACCGCTGAGCCATTACAAAGAAATGGCGAAGACATAGCGGATCTCAATGTAACCAACATTTTTGCACGCTGAAAGTTTACTAGCCCAGTCGGAATAAACATTTGACATGAAAAAAAAATTGCCCACTTTTCTTCCATTACATTTGTTATAATAAACTTACGTAAAGTTTTTGGGAATCGGGCTGAAGCTGAAGTCGACATCTTGGATTTAACGAAGATTTAGTTTTTACCGAACAACTCGACCGTTTTTTACTTTTGACAAAAAAAAAGTCAAGCTCAACTGGATGTTAATATAATTTCATGCGACTTTAGCAAATGTTTGCCAAAGTTAGGGGCAGAAGGGGCACTTACCGTGCTCCCAAATGATTAAAAATTGGTCGATTTTTTTTGTTTCTTTGATGACATAAATCAGATGTAGCCGTGTTGCCCACCACCGTGACATTAATCAGATGTAGCCGTGTTGCCCACCACCGTGACATTAATCAGATGTAGGCATGTTGCCCACCACAACTACATCTGATTAATGTCATATACCAGAAGAATAGGCGTGTTTAGGACAATGAGATTTTGGAGATCTCAGCAGTTTCAGTAACATGAACAAGATTCCTCAGCAAAATTTCTCAGTTTTGGTGTCAAAACTCTAGGGAAAAAAATCTTGAATTCGCTTGCTCACCTTTTGAGTGAGAAAAACCCCTGAGACCTCATTTTTATGAACGCGCCAAATATATTATATACGCTCTGACATGGCTGACTGTATTGAAGTAATGCCTTCAAACAAACAAACCCATTTTTGATCCACGCACATAGTCGACGACTTCTCATACGGATTTTAATATACCGATCCTCAAAACCGCATTTGTTAGTTCAAATTATTATGAATCATCACAGTCTCACTCACCGCCCACATCACCTCGTAAAAGCCGAATTCAAAACAAATCAAACAAAAATTACTTTTCCCCTTCCAGTTCTACGTTACCTTCTACACACAAAGGTTTTTTTTTTTTTAGTTTCACAAAAAAACAAATATTTTCAGTTACATTTTCTTGTCGCGTTTTATAGCAACATTATTTTAATTTTCTTTGTATTACAATTTACCTTAATTTAATTTTTTTTTATTTTAACTAACATGCGTATATACCGAGTTAAAATTAAAAATTAAAATACCTACATTGAAAATACAAAGCAAATACACTTGTTGTTCAAATTAATACGCCATCATAGTAACAATTCCAATGACAGCAATTCCAACACCAATCAGACAACCAAATAAAATACAGAAGAGACATACAACTCACCTCCGCCGCCGCCCAGCCACCAGCTCTTCACTGTGCTGACATTCAGAGTGCAGTTGTTGGTAGATCAATTACCAGAACTCAGGTGCAACCTCGTCGTCATCATCATCGTTACATTGGACAGTGGGGCCAAATTGTAAGTTTTTTAATACATAATTATTATTATATGGTTAACTGTGCTATGTATCATGCTTTATGAAGTATTTTGTAGCTGCATTTTATTATCCATCATGATCATCTGATCCTGATCGAATTTTAACATGTAAATACAAAAAAAACATGTAATCCTGCTTTTTATATGGATCTATTTCAATGATCCGAAAACCATTTCTTATCAGGCGGGTAGATGGCTTTTTTATTATGGCGAGGTGGTGTAAACTATGGTGCAAAGAAAAAAGACAACAAACACATGAAAAATATAAAAACTCAATCAAGTGGATAATAAAATGCAGCTAATACCAGCTTAGATACATTATGTATGTAGGTATATTTACTTACATTCATATATGTATGCATAGACACCAAACTTTCAAACATTTAAAAAAAATTAAAATTCAACATCTCGAAAATAGTTTAAATTAACTTTTAAAGTACTTTTTCTATAAAATATGCATTTATCATTTTACTTCAATTTTATTTCATCACACTATATGATGAAGTGGCCCCACTGTACATTTTCTCCTTAAAAAAAAAATTAGTGGCAGTGGCAAAGCGAGCAAGCGGCAAGCACGGAGTGCCCTGTCGTAGTATCCAATTGTGTTGTCTTTATTTTAATTTATGTTTCGGTTTTAATTTCTGATTTGTGCTACATGAAATTGATGCCAAATGGGAAAAATCAATTAATTAAAAAGCAGAAAAAACGCTACCAAACCAACACACTCACATTTCGTCAATCGTTCGTTCACACACCCAGCTTATGATGCCATGTGACTCCATACCAGAGACACAAACCCGAGAAGGCACAAACATTCTCTCTGTGTTTAGATTTACGACTTGTGAAACCCAAGACATCACCGACGAGTAAATATAGACGGTGCGGCAAGGGGATTTGGTTCTAGCATTATTATATTCCATGCCATTTTGTCCCGGGATATCGGTTTCGAGTTGGAAAAAAGTTGCCCGAGATGGTGATACAGATACCCATTACCCATCTTACTTTCAACAACCCTCGCGTGAAGTTGAATGCCGCAAAATGAGTTATGCTAAATTTTGTTTGAAAGACTATTTGTTATGTTGTTGTTTTTTTTTTTTTGAATTCGATCCAAATGAAGCATCTGGTTCAGATCAATCAATTCTTTAAAAATAAAAAAAATATTTTGTTGCAATGCAATGAATGACTCAGATCAATGTTCGTTTTACATTTGAGAAACAATTTAAAAAAGAATAAAATTAAATTTCGGTCAATGACGTTCAAGAATAAAACAAAAAGACTCAAGTAATTGCGACAACAACGACGATACGTCAAACAAGCTCGGCATAATACGATAAGTGAATCTATTTTTGAAAAATAATAATTTAGTTTCGATCTTTTTGTTAAACATATTTTGCATAAAATTTCAAGTTCATCAGGACAGGGTCTTATAATGTGACTACCGCCAAATACGCAGCAATGACATTGCAAAATCTATATCTGGGGATCTAGAGAATGAGATACTAGCTCGAAAATATACAAATAAAAAAAAAAAAAATTGAAGCGATATAGACATATTTTTTCCAGGAGAAAAAACTGAATATTTTTTTTTTTAAATCTTGAATACAGGGTGCCCCAGAGCTAGCTGTTTCAAATGATAATAAATGGAAGTTACTTTCTTTTGAATTGGATGTGGATCACTGGAATTAAAAATTCGTATTCGATTGAAGGAATTATTTTTCCACGACTTGATGAATTGGACTTAGGAGGCATTGGCTTTCAACATGACGAAACAACTTCACTCTTTAAGGACATCGATAGCTTGTTTCATCACTTCCTAGAGGCACCATGTCTCAGGAAGGGTTGATTGGGAGTGGCTACCCCACTTCTCCGATCTGGCATCATGGTTTTTTTATTGTGAAATCACGAGTTTATGTCAGTCGTTCTAGGACCCTACAAAACCAGAAGGGCAATACCCGGGCAGATCCTTTGCTGTTAAAGGGTCATTCATTACAAACAAAAATGCCAGAAATTGGGCTTTTCAGTTTATGGGAAATGGATGCGTCACCTAACCTATGATTTTCGAAGCTGTCTAAAACAAAACTTTTAGATATTGTAATACTCAAGCAGAAGGAAGAGGACTTCTGCTTGATTTGCTTTTTGTTTATTTTCAAAATAATCGGACTTCTGTGAGGCCACCCTGTATATTAACTGAACACCGTTATCATTATGCACATTTAAATTTAATTATTTATAATTATAAGTTTTCAAATGTCTTTTTCCTTTTATCATATTTGGAAAGTCTCGTATAAGGAAGAAATCGTATAAAGCTCTAATATTCCTCTCACCTGCGAGGAGTGCGGAGGGTACTAAGATCACTCCTCGTCCTGAATACACTATAATTTACATATCTACAGCTCTCTAGAGTCTTGTGGCTCATTCACTTCTGTCATTCATTCAAAAGAAAGTGAATTTGTTTAACTCTTGGAAAATGGAAAATCATCTTCCCGCCATTTAAGCCAATTGAATAAGAAACCGCAAATAAACTAATTCCTCGTGTATTGGCTATGCTGTGTGCCCTCGTCTACTCACCTCCAGTGTTATGCATGTGTAATTAAAAACCAAAAGTAGAAATAAAAATGAGCATTAAAAATGCTTATCTTATAAATGAATGACAAGATGAGAAGGTGAGGCAGGTTTACACTTTGTAAGCCGCATCGCACCTGCGGACTATAGCATTTATAGTGAGCAGTGAGCACTCTTTATATTAAAGAATGTGTAGATTGATGAAAGAGGACATCTTTGTGAGTTAAATTTTTTTTTCTTCTGTTTTATATCTATATCTAGATAATGTGCCATGGCCCATGGTGATTATCTTAAATCTGCTCGAAGTTGGGTCATAATCAGAGGTAATGGGATACTCTGTTTTTGGTGTATCTTTTCATCGGAGTATTTCCTGTGGGGAATTTATTTTAAAGAGGACAACTGGACAGAAAATATTTTTATTCTTTAGAAATTTTGTGTTGTATGTGTATACTGAAAAAAAATGTTATGTGGAGAAATGTATTTTTAAAATTTTAACAATACTTGTTTAACTTTCATATATTGGGGGTTCATCGAAAAGATTTCATAGTACAAACAACTTGATTTTCAGCACATAAAAATACTTGAAAAAGAAACAGAGTGTTCCAGATGAAAATGCGATTTTTTTAAATAAAATTGTGTAGATATTCGTTTAGCAAAATTAGGATAAAACATTCTCTAAAAATCATAGTACACAAAATTTTATAAATTGCTATATTGATTAGTATTACGTAGGTACTTGAAAAAAACAACAAACGTATTTTCCAAGAGTCAGTATTCAATGGGCTTTAAAATTTCGCTGGATCAAAATTATTTTTATGTACCTACTGTATTTAAGAATTTTGTATATGTACCTACTTAAAGATTCTGTCGCCCATATTTTCGGCATTTTGAACGAAATATAATTGAAATCGGTTTTCAATTTCACTCGAAATGAAATTCTTTGCTCTAAAATTCATATGTTTATTTCGCAATTACATACTTCAAACGTGATTTTTGTATTATTATATTGTCTGCTAAAATAATAATAAATAATTACTAAAAAGAACAAATGTATAAAATTATTTTACATTTTACAACAAAAATCTAAATGCAACTGCACCAGTTTAATAATTGTTCCACGAACCAAATCAATGTTCATTTTCGAAATTCCCATTCACAATTAGCATTTCGAACGAATGATGAAGCTCATTTCCAATAACGCATATTTTGCGTATTTCAAGGCCATTAAGTCAAAAATGACCTAAATAAAATTGGAGTATCCGTTCTTAAAGTTGCGACCATCGACTAAAAATTTCGATGGTAGTTTTTAATAATTTCCAAATGTGACTCGATCGCGAAATTCACCATGATGAACATGTAAACCATGACTGACTATTGCACTATTTTAATTGTCCAATTTTTTTTAGACTAAAGCCGTTAAAAGCTATTTTAATCAAAAGTGCAATATCCCTATACTGAAAACTCTTTAGTAACACGATATAGTCTTAATTCACAGATTTCTGCGATCTCCATTTTGTTGCCAAAAAGATTTTCTATTAAACTTTTCGTTTTTTAATGGAAAGTTAGATACGTTTTTTTTTATACCAATGCCTTACAGAAACTCCAAATTTTAAAATGTCTATCTAGACAGTAGACATCCACCGAACTTACTGTTGGTTTTAATAATTATGCTTTCGACTTACATTCGTACTTAAGGCACAAGTTTTATTGGTGTATTTAACACTCGTTATAACTACTCACAAAATTTAAGTTTTTTTCTTTTAAAACTTTGATGTTAGCAACCATAGTTTTTGCTTTTGTATGGACGTCCAGTATAACGAATATCCGATATAGAGAATAGCAAACGGAGTCAAAAATTTGCTATCCAATATAACGAACAGATGAACAAAGTAACACAAGAATCCAGTAGAAGATTTTTTTTCAATGACTAAGTCGGCTTCAAGAAAATCGTTGAACTTGAAATCCTAACGTTTTTAGAGGATTCTCGCATATTACATAAAAATAAAAGACGCACAAATTATTTAAAAACGAACGTAGCTTATAAATTAAACCGACCTAATGTCACATGCCAAAATATTAACAATTGGAAAGTGGAAGTGTTCATTTTAAAGTAAATTTTTATTGGAATAATATTTAAGGAACAAATGCAGTTTTTGAACAAATTATTAAGATTTTTAAAATAAAATTATAATTCGTCAAATCAGTGGGTAATTCCGCTTCGTTTGACACCTCTTTTGTCAAAATCGGTGTAGTATGAGAGTCGGAAAGGGATCCAGGTTATAGAAAATAATAGGTATAGGTACCTACATAATACATGATGATGACTTCAAATTGTAATAAGGAAAAACATTTCATATGGAAAATACTTACTAACATTTCATTATAATATTGCTTTAAATGTTTTGAAAATCGTTCAAAAAAACACGCCTAATTTTTGAGGTCATTTAATATATCGAAAGTGTTCGTTAAATATTAAATGACCTCAAAAATTAGGCGTGTTTTTTTGCAACTCAATAAAAAATTTAATGAAAAAAAAACGACATCGGAGCAAAGCGAATTACACGTAAATACAACAACAACTTAAGTCCATATGGACTTACATAGCTAAGTCTATATAATTTTCGGGACTTAATTAGTCCAGATAAAAACTGTATTACCGGTACTAATTATCAATGACTTAATAAGTTCTATGGTTTTATTTAATTTTATTTAACTAAGCGGAATAATTTTCTCTATGAATTTCCTTTTTTTTAATGCGGCATGGCTAATTAGTTTTTACATGTTGTTGGTTTTTCGTCTCCAAGTTTGTAGCGATTTTCCGAAACGCGTTGCTATTGTTGTGCTAGCTGAAAGTTGTTAATAAATAACATTTTAAAAAATAATCTACTTTCTTTTATTTTATTTATCTTTTATAAATAGTTTTTGTTTTGCCTGGTTCCAACACAGCTGAAAGGTTAGTGATGGCATTTTGTAACAGTGATACGATTATTTGCTCTGATAACTTTGGTAAGTCCCGATGACGTTTTTTTCGTCCCAATCTATTTGGACTTGCAAAAAACACGACTATTATATTATAACGGAAGTCCGATTTATTTATGTTTATTTGTTTTTATTTTATTTTGTTTTTAATTTTGTTCGATATTTTGTTTGTAATCACATATATTAACTAACAACTAATACAACAATAACATGAATATACCCAACTAAACAACGTACATATGTACATATATAAGTATATATGAATAGTAATTAATGCTAAAGTTTCAATTTAAAAATTTACGAAGAATTCTATTTTTCAGTGTTAAACATCGAATACCAAAGAATCTCAAATATCCAACCATCATCAACGTATTCAATTGAGCATTGGAGAATATTGAATTATAAAACTACAAAATGCAATTTAATATCTTTGAAATAAATTTTTAGAAATATTAAATATCAAACAAAATCTGTTAAAGAGCACTTATCACTATAACAGAAATGTCATATCAAAATCCACTTGTGTCGTTGTATATGCATTCTCTAGAAAATTCCCCATCAGCCTCTCTGTACTTTCCCGACATTTCTCATATCATGTATGCATATGTAGGTATCCTTTTTTAAGCCCAACTATGCAAAGTGCGTATAAGTATATTTATTTTGTATGTGTATCTTTATTCAAATGTCAAATTATATATCAAAGAATCTGTGTGTATATGTATATGAAGTGTCAAAGGGGATAGTATTACAGAAAAAAAAAATTGGGTCCCTCTTGTAGTGGAAAGAAGATGATCAAAGCGACAATGCCGATGTACCTACATAAAGGAAACTTAATACATTTAACTATGCGAAGAGAGCAGGCCGAGAAGCATAGATAGATGTATCTATGCTTTCATAAGATGAGTGAGTAGTTTTAAAGTGGTAGCAAACGCCTAACACCTCGCAATGGACAAAATCACCATCATAGGTGTATCTTTATGTCCAATCACATCACCAAAATCTTAACAAGCAAAGCTGTATAGAGAGGTTTGAAATTTGAAACTTTATTGTTTGTATATAAAAACCTACCCTGTTGTAGTATAAGAACAGAATAATTTAATAGAGAAGTAAAATTAAATATAAATTTTCACTTTTTTTTTATATTAAACTGGTTTTTTAATAGAGTCTCATTTCTGGTTTCTTAAATAAAGCTTTTTTTATAAATACATCGAAAGGTAAATTATAATTACGATTCAAAAAAAAAAACATTCAGCCTTATTGTGAGTTTCTTGAACCGAAAAATATTTCACCTTAAAATTTTTTGTTCGCCCGGATTTTTAAAGCTATTGTGAGTTTCGCCGGAACGAAATTTCGTTCGCCTACTAAAAATAAGTTAACATTAAGGCTGTCAATGGCATTACATTCCCTCCGAAATGAATGTTCATAATAAGGGGAATTTTTCAAACATGAAATTTCGAGTGAAACTCACATAGGCGAAAAGTGAAATGTCAAATTTTCCGGGTGTAATATTGTTCTGGAGAAAGTCACAATAAGGCTGATTATATGATTTAATATGGTGACAAAAACCAAAGAATTATAAGCATATAATTACCAACACTTATAGCTGCCTAACTGCTTTTCATATGTTATTCTTACAGAAAAAAATTTTGTTTTCTTGTTAAACTCATAACATTTTATCAACTAATATTTTTTTCCAAAAGACAATCAGTCATATTTATAAACCCATTCCAAAGTATGTCTAACTTTGGACAGCTGTCCAAGTCCAAAACCTTATTTATAATCATGTTCCATCGAGTGTCTAACTTAAACACTGAAATTGGTTATCCAAACCTATTCTAAAGTGGGTACGTTCAATGAACAAAAAATTGAAAAATAATCTTCAAATGAACGAAATGTTCATTGAACGTATCCAAATGCGCACGAAATTGACAGATTACAGAGATGTCATTGAGTGTATGAGAACATTTGTAGGCCACTGTTGGAATGCGTTTTATAAATAAGGAGATATCCAACTATTTAGACAATGGCTAGCTAGACAACTGTCCAAGAGTCTAAGGAAATCTAATAAATACGACGGCTCCTCTTTAAAAAGCATTTCAGCAGTTGTCTAATTATGTTCTTATATACATCCCTGTAATCTATCAATTTCGTAAACATTTGGATACGTTCAATGAACATTTAAATATAATTTGACTGATTTTGACAATTCTTTGCTCATTAAACATACCCACTTTAGAATAGGTTTGGACAACCAATTTCAGTGTCTAAGTTAGACAATCGATGAAACATGATTATGAACAAGGTTGTGGAGTTGGACAGCTGTCCAAAGTTATACTTACATTGGACAGACAGTTAGACATACAGGCAGACGGCAACGCCATTGCCCATTTATTTAATTTTGTTGTATTTCTTGTTATATTGATATTAATAATTCAAAAAATTTTTAAACCATACAAATAAAATAATATAATCTAATTTAAATCTAATTTAATTTGGAATGGGTTTATAAATAAGACTGCAAATGGTTAATTGCCTTCTAGAAAACTATTTTAAGTCGAATTTTTATATAATAGAAACAGATCCAATTTCTTTTCTTGACGCAATCTAAACACCCTAGTCTTTTATCGAATTTTGTGCAAAACACCCTGTATATGTCACTATATAACTGCCAAATGTGGAATTTTTAGATTCTTACGCCCCTATTACGGTTAGCGAATCGAACGTTCGAAGTGAGATGCTTTCATTAGCGAACTACCACAATCGACAAACCACGATTGGCGAACTTTACAATTCGATTCTAACAATAGGGTGAGATCAATCTTCGAAAAATTTATGACAGTTAAGTCGAATCAAAGGTTCTCAATTCGTCAACCCTAATACTAATTTTTCACACTCACATGTTTATTCGTTCGGCTCGCCAGCGGTAATAGGGGGGTTAGAAACTTATGTGGAATTGTTTTCAACCAAAGATTCAATACCGGTTATAGAAAAAGAATAGATTTTTTTCTGTCAAACAAATCTTGCAAAATATGCAAAACAAAAAAAAAAAGAATTTACACCGATTTGCACATACACAGCTACATTTGACATTTCTAACATCTTAAATTGAATTTAGCTGTTTTAAGAAGGCGAACGGTGTTTTTGGTTGCGACGAATTTTAATTTCGGTTATTTTTTTTAATTATATGTACATACATATGTATGTATATTGTATATGTATACATTCATACAATTCAATAAACAAAAAAATACATTTCTCGATAGTACAAAAAGTTTCATTTAATTAAGCTGTCAAGCACCACACCGGGATCACACAAAAAATCGATTCTTTACACATTCCTTTCAACAACAGAAAAAAATCCATTTTATTTGGAAAAAAATCAATTTTTTTGTTAAAAGGAATTCGACATTAGAATTTTCCAGCAAAATTAATAAAAGTTCGAATTTTTTGTTTTTATATGTTTTTACAGGAGTTTTACAGTGAAATATACATACATATGTATGTACAGAAAAGTAATCATATCGAGTTTAAAAGTTTAGTCTTTTCCATGATCGATAGGTATATGGTTTGCTTAAAAATCCTACGACTTAAATTTTACTAATATGATTCAAGCTGAAGGTCATTGAACTTAGGGAAGGAAGACAGAGCATACCTATACATATGTATGTATGCATGTAAATATTTGACTTAAAGTGCTTATAACATTTAACACACCTATAGGTGGTGCTTTCATCGAATAAAAAACAGTAAATTAAAACGACCTTTTGAAGTAATCGCATATACTAAAACATGCGTATTCTTGATTTCGACTTTATCTGGCACAATAACAAAACCGTTAAAAGACAGCAACAGCAAAAATGTTTTCTATCATTATATATATATGTACCTTCCTAAAAAAGATAACAAACTGGGATACCATTTAAATAAATAAGGAAAGCTAAAACCATATTTCAGCAAGTCCACCACACCATTCCCTTCTATAGGTAGAACTTGTTTTAGTGTGTGTGTGCGTGTGTTAGAAATATACACTTTAACGTGTCATGTGAGAACTCAAAAGAAGGACGACATCCAATCCTTAGCTATCGATATTCGATTACATCTTCTTTCGCACAGAAAAGGCAAGGCAAGGCACACAATGAACGGACATTCTAGAAGAGTACTGCCATTACAGAACTAGGCACGAGGACGCCTAAGAATATAGGTAGGTATAGATAGGTATGAACATTGTTGGGTGTCTTGATGTCTATGTTTTTCGCCTGCTTTTGCTATACCGCGTGGCAGTATACTAGCTTTCATCAGTGGATGACGACGACGACGATAATAATAATAATGATGATGACGCTGTCATTCGATAGCCGATTGTAAGTCTAGACTCTTCTTCAAAGTTTAAAAAGCGACTGCGTGAAATCATCATCACCATCCTCATCATCAAAATGAACAGAAGCATTCGAGTCATCAGCGTCATCCAATCTCAATCCCACCGTCAACAAAGATACTGAGAGGAGAATTCTGTCATATTGAGAAGCACTCCAATTCGACGAAATTAGATACTTTTCTAGGGGTAGATTAGATGGGTCGGGTCGGTGGTGTTGGACTGATTGTGCAGGCCAAAACTAAAGAACAACCCCCCAACACAAACACCCATACATACACCGGCCTTTTAGCAACAAATATCCTTTTACACAAATACTGTATAGAAATAGACGAAAACAATCGCAGTTCAGGTTTTGGATTCTTCGCTGCAAAATAACTCATCTGCTATACTCAGTTTTCGGTTATGCTTGCTATTCGAGTAGGTATAACATAGAGGGTTGTAGTAGTATTTTTTTGTATTTAATATTTTTACTAGAATAATGAGTTTATGAAATTGAATACGTTTAGGAAATTATAGATTCCGCCATGTGAGCCATTTACTGTGGTATAATATGAAATAGATACTTGTGTGCAGCTAGAAGGTATATATGAAGTTAGTGGACTTGAGTTTGAGTTCGATAAGATTCCGAGTGAATATACATATTCCGTTCATCAAGACATAAGATACACCAGTAGCTTATTGAGTCACTTGATACACGAATAGGTTTGAATGCAAGAACAAAACACGGGGGTAGCAAAAAAAAAACATATATAGGTCTTGCTTTTATTTTTTTTTCCTTGACAGTAATCGAAACAAGGATAGAAATGTTGGGATAGGATATGTTATTGTACATGTACATATTGTATAAGTATAAATTGAGACCGGAAGTTAAGAGGTTATTGCTGTTTGTGATATATGATGTATGAGCAAGAAAATTAAGATCGATTTGTTTAAAACTTTTGTGAGAGTATAACACTTAATTTGTAAGAGTCAAATTGGACAATAAGGACATGATTACTAAAACGAGATAAAATCCTCCGGTTGTTGACGATTTTTTGTTTGGAACTACATATTAACAAATACATTAGGTATAGAGAATACGACACGTTTTTGGTAAAAATGCGTTTACATGGTGATTCCCATAAGATGAGTCAAACAGATAGAGAAAGGGTCTATATCCCCCGTTTAAGCGGGAGGGGCAATTTTACTAAAAAAAAAAACTAATATAAAATCAAAACAAATTATTAAAAAACAACAGCAAAACTGCAACAAGTGCTTTAGCTTTTTTTAAAGCCAGAAATTCATTCTTTCATTTTATTTTTGAATCAAGTTTTCGATATTTTTGAAAAATGAAAAACAATTTGTTCAAACTGATTTTTTTTAATAATACGTTAAGTTCTTTTTTGGTTTTTAATATTAAATGTAATTTTTAGTCAACTAGATGCTTAAATGTCTTCTAGGTTTTGAGAAAAAAAAAAAACAGAAATAAGTTTCGTTTAACTTGACCTAAAACTGTTGTTTAAGTAAAAGGTAGTAGTAGTTTAACTAGTATTACTAATTTAAGTAGTAGTAGAAGTAGTAGGATTTAGTTATTTTAAATATATTAAATTTTAGATGGAAAACTTATTTTTTGATATTTTCGATTTTCTCAAAAACTAGAAGACATTTAAGCATCTGGTTTTTAATTTTTGACGAAAATTTGATAAGAGCATTGAACAAAATAACTTTGAACACATTTTTTTTCTTCAAAATTTTGAGTTTGAAAATTAATTTTTCAATAAAACAATTTGATTTAAAAATAAACAAAAATGGATTTCAAACTTTAAAAAGGTAAAACATGACATTGTAAGTGTTGCCGTTGATTTTTAATGTTTTTTTTTAATTTCAAGTCGATTTTTTAGAAAATTGGCCCTCCCATTTGAACAGGAAGGGCTGCTTTTGAATTTATGGAGACAGAGTCCAGAAATTTAATACTTAAATCACTCTCATCTCACGCTCATGAGCGAGCAGTTTCGCTATCAAACATTATGGGAGTGCTAGCGCTCGTGAGAAGAGGTTTTATAAATCGAGCACTTGTGAGTTTGAGATCTGGGATTAAGGTCCAATTGACTCAGCAATTAAAGGTACACGAGCATCCGCTTCCCTATCGCTTCTTAGTTTGGGCCTTAGAGCAGCTTGAATTGGACAACGATTTTGGGCGAAAATCATCTTTTTTGACGAGGCGCATTTTCATCTCGGCGACTACGTTAACAAACAAAATTGCCGCATCATGGGGCTCGGAAAACCCACACGTTATTGTCGAGAAGCGAATGCATCCACATTCCACATAGAGGGACAGTTTGTGCGGATTGTGGAGTGGTTGCATCATTGGACCATTTTTTCGAAAATGAGGCTGGGAACAACTTTTCAGTCAACGGTGGGCGTCACATGAGCCATGTTAAACGACTTTGTTTTTACTGAAATTGAAGATATGGATTTGGAGGACACCACTGGTTCATGCAGGATGGCGCGCCATGCCACACAGCCTATTCCACAATCGATCTTTTGCGCACCAAATTCCCAAATCTTGTTATTAGCCGTCTTGGCGATGTCAATTGGCCGCTTCGAAGCTGCGATTTGACTTTTGGACTTTTTTTTTTGTTGGGAACCGTGAAAGATCGATGTTATGCCAACAATCCGGAAACGATTCAAGCACTTAAGGCCATTATCATCCAAGCAAATCGTGAGCTAAAGCCCGAAACCATCCACAAAATCTTGGAAAATCGGAGTGACAGAATGCGCTACTGCGAAGCCAGCCGTTCCATAATTAATAGGAATGTTTGCTCTAACTAATAAAGCCATAATACATGAAAAAATTTTAATTTGTTTATTTTATTGCATTTTTAAAAAGAAACTTATTTGTCCCACCCTTTATAATGGCAAAAAATACATCAGTGAAGTCATAAAAACGTTCGAATGAGCTATAAAGAAAAATAACGATTAAAACGCAAAAACCGAAATTGCGAAAGTTTATCTCCAAATACATTGCTTCTACGGAAAAAATATAAAAATTTTTATTTGCTTAGAATTGTAGAATTGCGTAAGATATAAATATCATAAAAAATAAAAATCTTAACAAATTTTAATCTAAAATCAAAAAAGAGCTCGTTTTGCCAGGAGTCCATGAATTTAATTTTACCCACACCTAAAATTAAAGTATTGCCCGCCGCTGTCGCTTCTTCGGAATGAAATATTGTGTAATGTATCTGATTAGGTATAAGCCACCATCTGAAAAGATACATTTCTAAGTATGTATCGAGGTATGTATATGATTTCTTGGACTAGGAAAAGGATTTCAGTTTCAAAAACTTAAAAAAAAAACTCATGCATCAAAATGCATTCTTCTGAAAAAAAATATAACCCTATCGCTATCACACAGCCATAACGACAATATTCAATTACTTTCATTGTTATACAAAATCTGATATCCGTCTGACCAACCAGGACCACGGCCCGATGTCTAGAATTTACATGGCTGGATATCAAATAAATTTACATTCTACACCATCAGCAACCAGAGACTCAACAGCCGCAAATTAGTGAGAGAGAGGCGGCGCGGCGGTGGAAAGCACGGTGGTAATGGTGATGGCGAGGCGATCGGTGAATACTGTTAAAATAAAATAATATCCACCATCATCGCCATTATCATCATCAACAAATCCGAATTCGAATGCAAACCACTGCAATCGGATATATGGTAATTTCGCAGTATGCTGCACTCATCAGAGAGTCCAGCAGTAGGTATTGTGCTTGTCTGCTAGAGCCGCCGCCGCCGTCGCCGCCTTTGGCTTTTGGCCATCTGCTCCAAGAGGGCTGCCTGCCCCACGACCAATGTGACTCGGAATCGGAATCGTCTCCTGCCCCCACTGTCCACTATATGTATTATATAGGCGGCGGAGTAGTATACTACTCACCGTTACCCATGGGTACGAATACGAAAATTAATTTCGTTGTTTGGAATGGTGTAACCTAATATCGTGCCTGAAACCCAATCCAAAACGTACGAGTGCACATAAATATTTTGTTGTTTGACGTTTTTTGCTATTTGGCCGGTTGTTGTTTGACTGTACACTGCCATTCGATGCTTGTAGTTAAGCATTCGTTACATTCTTCTTTTTTGTGTGTGAATGTATTTTTTGTAATAATATTTTGAATGCGAAATTCAAAAGAACAAAACAAATCAGAGCAGAATCCAAAAAATCTGCGCTTCTGCCTCTATAACAAAATACTCCCAAAAAGCTAACAACAATCGATATACATACATACATACACAACACATACATATACATACATAAATTAAAATATTTTATTTCTCTTTTTGAAATCAATTGGGTTGGGATTGGGATAGGAAGCCAAGAGAATTGACGACGACATTTGAGAACAACAGAATAAAACATCATGAACGAAATGGTGTCAGAGTTTAAAAACAGCAAGGTAGATATTCCCCTTTTTGCCTACATATTTACTAATGTCAGAATAAAATTGAAATATAAATATATAGGTACATAATTCAACAAAATAAAGACAGAAAAAGCTTTAACCATACAAAATAAGTGTTTAAATGCAAGGAAACAATCTATATAATCTATTTCTATTCAAATTAAGTTCCCTGAACTCTTCCAATGTTTACATTTTCCACTCATTGCTCGTGTGATACAGTGGACCAAAAGATGGAGCGAATAAGGTCGTTAGCCGACTTTGCCTTTGCGGTGACGATTTTATAAAAATAAGAAATTTTATACCTATGACAATAATGTTGATAAGTACCTATAGAGGGTTGGCGCAGAAGCAAGTATGATAAATACTTTCGATTGAACATAATACAATGTCAAGAAAAAGGTGAAGGCATTCTGAGTCAGATCACATGTGAATCATTTCTCTCAGATTCTCATTGTTTTCGTGTGTCTTGTGACTTTCGTTCTTGTGATTTTGGCGTTGATATATATTTTTTTTAGTTATCGAAGACTCTGCTTAGACACTAGACAGTAGACAGGTACAAAATACAAATACCTAATTCTTCAATGAGAAAAAAAAAGTTCAAGAATATAAGAGAAAACACGTGAGAGGCTACAATAAAACAAAAAAAATGATTCCTGTTGAATTTATTAATTCCTTTACGAGCCGAGTCGAGACCATTAATTAAAAAACGTTTTAGGAACTTGATAATGGTAAACAGAATAAATGGTTGTAATACTCCTTTATTGTCGTTAGTTTTTTACTATTTATTTGTGAAAAGGTGAACAATATATTTATGTATTTACAGTAGCTACGTATGTAGGATGAACAGTGGGAAATTTCTCTTTTTTTAACTTTGTTATATAACATTATAAACAAAATTTCAATATACATAATCTAACCGTTTAAAAGATACAAAATCAGAACATGTTTTGCGATTAATTTTATATTTAAATTAACCAAATGTTCACGAAAATGACAGGTTACAGGGATATCAGGAGGTAGTTATATGAGAATATATTTAGACAACTGCTGGATTGCGTTTATAAATCAGGAGATGTCCAAATATTAAGACAGTGGCTAGCTGGACAACTATCCAAGAGTGTTCTAAGGAAACCTAATACATAGGTACCTACGACTGAATATATACATATATGTACATATAATTCTTAAAAAATCACGACTAATTTTGTGTATCACAGCTGCGTTGAAAACGGCTTGTAATTAAAAGGTGCCATGTATTTAATCCCCGAAATAGATTTGAGACTTATGTCCCTCTAAAATGGAACTTTTTAAAATTTTTGAAAAATTCTCTATAAAAAAATTGATCAAATCTAGTTGAACCATTTTTGAGAAAATCGAAAATATAAAAATGGTTCTATGGGAGGTACCATTTATAACCATTTTTCAGATTTTTTTTTAAATAGTAGCCTTTTTGTAAAAAAAAATTACTGCATTTTTTTTTAAGTTGTGGGTAAGTTTTTGAGAAAAATAAGATTTTCATTTTTTACTAAAAAAAATGTACGGCCGGTACCGTTATTTCTGCCCAGAAAACGCTAGGTACCAAGTTTAAAGAAAACGATCCACCCGTTTAGTCTACAGCCGAAAGGACAGACAGACAGAATTCGTAAATTATTCTTATTATATTATTATTGGTAAAATACCAACGAAATTTGTCATACTCAACAGAACACTTCTATCACATAAAACATTTGGTAGTTTTGTAATTGATATCCGAGAAATATTTGTTGGCAACCGTACATCAAAATAAGATCTTTTGAATTGTTTTTGTTTTTAGACACATTTATTTTATCTAGAAGAATTATTATATTTCAACATTTATTATTATCAAAAAATTATAATTTAAAACGTTTTTGCCTGTTTATTTTTAACGTCTTAACTACGAGTGATTTTTATGCAACTTTTTGGAGCGATATGTAACGTTTGCACTAAAACTTAAAACTAAATAGAACTGTGTAGCCTTTTTAAGCAGATATGGCACTTATTATGATTAAAGTGATTTTTATATTTATATAAATATTGATTGGATTTCAAACGTAAAATTACAAAATCAATATGACATGATCTCTGATTAACATTGAATATTATATTAAAGACAGAATTAAAATCTACCAAATTTTACAAATAATTTTAAGGAACTTATAATTTATTAAAATTATTTGTAGGTACTGATGCAAGTACATAGGTACATAGAAAAAAAATATTTTACTGAGCTCTAAAATCGAAGCTGGATGTATAAAACAAATTTGAGCATAAATCTGTTTTTATTCAAATTGGCATAAAACGTAGGTTGTGTGACTTTTTTCAGTTTCTGAGTTAAGTTAACAAATTGATTAATGGATGGTGATTAAATGAACAATTTTCATTATCAAAACTAATTTGATAATTTTTAATACATATTAGCATATCATAAACAAAAGTATACATTTTTTATTATTAGTTTAATTTGATGTGTTCAATATTAAATTGATTAGCAACATTATATTTTCTTCATTTTCATATAAAATTTATATGTGGTAAAAACGTTCGTTGAAAAAACGGCATATTATTTTATTATTTTTTCAATATATAATATTTACAACGATTCAAAATATTGTACTTATGACAGTAAAAATATCACACTTATATTTTTAAGATCAGATAGATAGTAAAATATCAAAAATTAAAAATTATTTTTGAAATTGTACCTATTATAATTTATCGTGTGAAAATTTGGTTGGCTTTGAACCATAATTCAAAAAGTTATCAAATTTCAACACCTTCTTTCCGTATGCAAATTGGACCGGTGGATGTGTATTGGGCTCGTAAGCGAAAGGTCTCAGGTTCTCAATCCCAGAAAAACCAATGTTTTTCACTCTATTTAAATTCAAAATCAACTCTGGATTAGCTTAACAAATTTGGTGAGTTAGTTCTCAATTAACTGAGCATATATTTCTAAAAGATTATTGTGCGTCAAAAATTATCTGAAAGAAAAAAGTTTAATTTAATTCTCCAATGAAAAACTCGCTATTTAAATTTCTCCAAGGGTCTATTTTATTAGTTGGTTTGCAAGTCATTGTCGACTTGCTATTACTTGAACTGAAATTCATTAATATGAACTCGTATAGTACATTTATAGAAGTATTCGTTCACATATGAATTAAAGTACACAAATTTGCCGTTCCATATGTACCTATATGTATGTAGTCAAATAACTGAAGCTGAAGGTACATTAAAGTGAGAACACACTGTATTCTTCAATTTTGTATGTGCTTTAACTTAGTGTTAACATATCCTTCTTTTGAAAAAATAAGCTTATATATAGAAAGTATTAAAGCAACATCGGAACAATTAGCAGACATAAGGATTGTTCGATATTCTCTTACCCAGAAGCCAGGGCTACCTCGGATATTTCAATCTACTGTCAAAAAATCAGGGCTGCTCAGGTTTTTATTTTACATCGACGCCTTAATCAGTGTTACAAGTTTGAACAGCTGAATTTTTAACATTTCTTTCGTTAATTTATTTTTTTATTTTTGGCCATTGTATTGTATTGGAATTTCGTCCATAATCATATGAATCAAATAAATCACAAATATTAAAAATATTTACCATCTGAATTTATCATCAACGTTCACTATAATACTCTTTGAAGCATTCCAATTGATGATTTAAATTTTAGCAGCTCTGGAAACCTGGGTTTCGTGTGAGGCATAAATTAGAGCTCGACCCGAACATAAAACACCTCAGACGGAATCAAAGGCACAGTAACATCGAACAAACCTCCACAATCTCATACCTTATATTAAATTAATCAACATGCGACTAAAACAGAAAAAAACTGATGAAGATTGGAAACACTTGTCAAAAAATTATTGGTTAAAATTGGAAACACTTGTCAAAAAATTGTTGGTTTAAAATTGTTTGACAAGTGTTTCCAATCTTTTCTATACTTACTATAATTTCACTTGAACTTTGTATTGGACTATATTGAGAAAAAAAATTACATAAATAAATTAAGTGGAGCCTTTTAGGTAACTAAAAGTTATTTTCCAAAAAAACTCAATGGCGCAAAATTTTAAACGATTTAGTACGATGTTAAAGCCATTTTATCATACTAAAAAAGGCTTTAACATCATACTAAATCGTTTAAAATTTTGCGCTAATTTGTTTAATTAAGGTAAGCATATAAACAGCATCGCTTTACATTTTTTGATTTTTAACTTCGAAAAGATTTTTTAAATTTTATGAGTTATAGCTACAATACCTATTTGTATGGAATTTACAATAATAATAATAATAAAATGAAATACTAAATTTAACTGAATAGCTTCAACTCAACACCCAAAACAAAAAAAAAGATTAAAAAAACGTAGGTAGGTACACCGAATTTTAAATTTTTAATAAAAGATACGCGACATAGAATCTTCATTTATCTTAAAATATATAATTTCCATAGACAAACCTTAATTTCATCGCTGGGTAACTCTTTCTTGATCTTAACAACACCAGAGTTAGTGGCGGGATTTGATGTGGCCGGTGGCGATGCTTTTGTTGTCATTTTGTTTTTCTTTTATTTTTTTTATTTGTTGGTAATCCGAAACACTATTCCACGCACTTTTTACTGGCAATCACTTACAACTTACATAAATATAAATTCATTTACATGGTTATTCTGCGCCAATCCAAACGTGAACATTGGGTAACTATATTTTTTTTTTTTGTATATCCCTCGCTCTCCGTTCTCAGTAACAATAAATTTGTTTTACAAAAAAATAGAAAACCTCGAATGTAATGTAACTAGATACGCACATATCACTCACTGGTTCACCTCTTCGCACGCATAGGTATTATACAGCAACATTCAACAATAACGGTGCGGTGTCAAATAACAAACCGAAAAAATATTTTGATTATTTTCTTCGAGGGAAATCACTTTTTGGTATTTTTATTTTGTTTATGTAGATACGTAGGTACCAAATCACTATTCCAGATGTCAGCACTATATTTAGACTTTTTTCCGCGATGCACTTGGTCGTATGAGTGATTTTTAGGGCTTAATATTCTCCGCGCAGGTTTTTCGTTTTCACTTTCGATTGGGATGCGTGATCTTTGAAAAATCGGAACTATATACACACATCTAAAATCAAAACTTTGTCAATGTATCTATTTCCGTTGCAACTGCAACTTTTTTGTTTTCCGAAAATCCTCCAAACAAAGGTGAATATTAGGACGAGGAAATGTTTTTTTTCCGTATCGAATCGGTCGTGTTCAGTTTTTTCGAAAATGAAAGAAGATGAAGAGGAGTAAAATCGAAATCAAAGAAAATCGCTTTTCAAATGAAATTTTAAATCCAAAAATAGAACACGCGAAGACAAGAAACGATGGGAGCGCGGGAGATAAAGAGGTGAATACGATGAAGATGCGGTGGTGGGATGCAAGGAGACTCTTCGGATATTCCCCCCTCAAGAGAATATAAATAAACACACTTAATGCGAGATGAAAATGAAATTCTAAATCAATAGAGGGCCACAGATTGATCATTTGCAAGGATTTCGTGATGTGTCCCCTCTTTGCGGGTGGTTAAGATACATTTTTTGAAAAATGCATTTTTATATCTTTTTAATATTATAATACCTACAATATATTTGAAATATTTTTTTTTCTTTGTTTTGCTTAACAATTATTTAACAATTTAATTTGTACACTTCAGTAAGATTGAGATTGGATGGAATCCAAAAATAAAACGCACTGGTTCGAATATCGCGAGACATTAGTTGTATGTACCTAATTGTTGCACTTCAGAGAGTCGTTTATTAAGTTATTTTGTTATTCTTTTTTTTCTTAAATCCCATTTCGTAGATAATAATATGTAGATGTCATAGATAAATATTTAAATTTAATCCATTTAATTGACATGACATATGCATTCTCTGCTTCGCGCGCCTGTTGACAGTTTGTTGAGAAAACTATTTTCGAACCGACTATTTTCTTGTGTGTATGAAGAAATGAGATACTACTACGAAAATAAACGACAGACGAAAACAAAGACGGGACGACGGTATAGAGAAAATCGAAACGTCTTTGCTTTAGCGAAGTCAAAGCACAACAAAACCGAATGTGGAAATACACTCGGCGGTTGAGTCAAATTTGAAGTTTGAACTGAGAGAATGACGGAAACTCTTGTTACTGTGGTGAATTTCAAATGGGGTGGTTTTGTCTATGGGGAATTTTTGTTAATAATATACGTTTGTTGTTTCAATGTTTGAAAAAAATCACTAATACGTTAATTAATCATAAATTAATTTACATATTTTTCTAGATTTCTAATTATTCTTACTATCCGCTTGTTATATTTTTACAATAAAACTACTCGAAAGCTGTTTAGACGATACAATATTGAGAAGGGATATTAGTCTGGGCTCGTATAATGAAAATAGGATTAGGTACTCGTATTGTCACCGAATTCGAATAAAATGATGTAATTCGAATTACATATCTATGTTTTGCATTCATACAAAAATTGAACTCAAGATTTAAATCAAATTTGATATTACAATAGGGGTGGCCCCGGCGCAGTGGAGGTAGTGCTTGACTGCTAACTTGGATATGTGGGTTCGATTCTCAGTCTAGGCAGCATTCTTTTCTGTATTCCCTCAACTGAACGCCACCCCTGGGATTTAATGAGAAAAATCAAAACCTAATTTCTCAATCCACTGTGCCAACAAAAATCTATCCTATCCTTCAATTCCTTCTAACATTGCCTAATTTATAAGACCCTTGGTCTTACTGGCATATGTATATATGTTTGTGTTTTGTTTCAATGGAGAGGACACGAAAAAAATGGGTTTTTGAATTAAAAAAAAAAATATTTCGATACTATTAAATACTTAGAAATGGCATACACATTATTGAGTTTTCTTCTTTTTTGTGTTAAATGAAACGTTTTCACCAACTTTCACGAAATGAAATGACACGTGGACTAAATCAGGTAATTATAAGCTTTCAATTTAGTAGTTAGTAGGTAGTAGAATCTTAGAAAGTTGAACGGTTCTATAAGATGAACAGTTCGGAAAGATGAACGAAATATTTTCACCCACCAGTGCTCAAAAAGATGAACAAGTTGAAATTTTACACTCGAAAAGATGAACGATTTATTCCCAAATCAATTTTTAATTTTTCTTTGCCTTTAGCTCCTCGTATTATATTTACATATGACGTTATAAAAACTTTGTTTTGAAAAAAAAAATAAATCAATATAAAATAAAATCCACAATAGGATTGCACGATCTTGTTTTTTAGGTTAAGGGTTGTTACATAGCTAAGCAAGGAGGATGTAAAATAATACTATATTAATACAATTAATTGTTAAAGAGAAAATAAATATAAACAAACATCTAAAGTAGGTACTGCTGTCGTTCCATTGAAAAATTGGAAGCTCCCATTTTAGATCAAAGCATATCTATAAAAACAAACAAGTTTTGGCAGAAGTCTTGAATTTGGTAGTTATTTATTCATAAAAAAACACTTTCTTATAATCGTATTTTTCTTATATCCCAGTTTTTTATATAAGTTCAAGTTTAAGGTGAAATTGAAAACAAATCGGATTGCGTTGTGTTTTTAATAAGCGAGGTTTTCTTATATGATTTTTTCTTATACCCGTTTAATAATGTATATTTATAAAATAAATCTGAGATATAAAAATATATTTGTATGAACAAAACCATCTTTTTTATTTAAGTTTTTAAGTAATTTATATTTTGTAATCACGTTGACATGACGGTCGCAAGTTTCGTAGAGATTATCAACGGATTTCCGGTTTCACAATAGAACCTCTCAATTTTCCATTGAAAATGTCTAAAAAACATGGGGCCGTTTTAACGACTGTCTCAAGGAGAATGGCCCAAAATAGACCTATGTATTTTGGTTTTTGAAAAATTAAAAATTACGGAAACTACTTTTTTCATCTATAATCTAATCCTTTATTTTTGTCTGCACTTAGGAATTAAATGCGCGATGTTATTTCAATTCACGATGGTGGCATTCTTAATTCACATGATTTTAATTCCATGGCAGTACCGCATTTGTAATTTTGAAATAATGAATTCACCAAACAGCCATTCGAGAATCGAACTTAACATTTTTGACAACTGAGACAATCAGCTGTTTGATGAATGCATGTTCAAAACAAAAATTGAAAAATATTTTGTAAATTTTTCTTTATCTGGTTCCTTTTAGTTTTCCCGAATTCTTATTTAATAAAAAAATGAATAAATTAGCAAAACCAGCATTAAGCTTAAAGCAGGTTTGTTAATTAATAACCTTAATTAATTATAAATTAGATTCAAAATCTTTCAGTTCATGCTACGACAAGAAGTTCTCAAACTATATCGTGAGATCTTCCGCACCATCCGACAAGTTCCAGAAAAATCAACACAATACGAACTACGTGAATGGGCTCGATATGACTTTCGCACCAATAAAAACCAAAACGAAGAAATTGCTATAAAAATGCTTATCCAACATGGAAGAAGATCCTTAACAGAACTGCAAAATAGTCTTAATCTCAGTGGCAACACAAATAATAAATTAAAAAAGTGATAATCTTTTCTCAATTTGTCTTAAATAAACATTTATTTGTTACAAATTTAAGCTTAGAACATATTCTTTATGAGCGAAACCCAAACAACCTTGAACACAGCGCAGATAAAGAGAAATGTCCCCAAGCCGGTGACGAGAAGAACGACAGTCTCTCGTTTGGCTCTTTCGGCAATCCGATTGACCAGGAAACTATTGATAATCGTGCTGGAGATATGATATCCATCCATGCCGAAGCATGGTAGAGCATTGACGAGAGCCAGGCCCAAAGAGAACACAATGTTGTATTTCAGGAAGAGAGTAAAAGCATCAGCCAATCGGGGATGAAAAATTCCTGACTTGGGGACAAATGGTGAGATGCGAATGGATTTTGAAACATCCCCCGGATGCCCCATATAAATAACATCTGGTTTTTTTTCTCTCTTAATGCTGAGAATCGTTGTGGTGTTCTTAAGTAAAGGTCGAATGCAGAAACCTCGGTCACATGATCCCGTACAAAATTTATACGAATCTTCGATGGTTAGACGAATGTTAAGGCAAACATGCTGGGGAATCTCTATGGGCCCATCGTTGCTTAGGTCATCAATGTACTCATAGCAGCATTGAGCATAGTTCTTGGCATCACAGCACTGTATCACACCATCGCTTCCGTGGTGGGTTATTTCCACACTCTCGTCATTCAGCCGAATGAAGTCTGATGAAACGCAGTAACCTGGCTTTGTACGTAATGACTGAATCAAGCAATCGTACCATGAGTCTATGTCTCGTACACGACAGTCATTAATTTGGGTAATGATGTCATTAGAATGTAGACCACGTTCTCCACGTAGAGTTGATTTTGCTGATACTTCCGTCACAAAGACAGCTTCGTTGGTACTGTAGATAGGGGTGATAAGGAATCCAAAACTCGAGAAAAGAAGATAGCAGAAAGCGGAGAATATAATATTGTGCCAAATACCGGCGCATAAGATGCGCAATTTTTTCATCCAACGCAGGGAATTTAGCTGTTCGGAGGAGATGTCTGTGTGGGCTAAAGGAATACAAAAATATACCTGAAATCCGAACCCATTCAGAGGGACATCTTCTATGACCGCCGCTAAAGCATGACCTAGTTCGTGGACAACTGTCGATATCGCAAGAGTGCAAACATAGAATCCAATCTCTTCCATAGGCAAATTGAACCCTGGCAATAGGATCTGAACTTTAACATCACTTACCATACTGCTGCCTCCTTCTCCTGCTTTGTGCCCATTAAATATAGTCATAAACAGAATTATGAAAGCTAGTGGAAGCATCGCAAGGGCTACCAGGGCTCCACAAGTAAACCATTTGGTAAGGAACTTATTGCCAGCGGAACCCCACTTGAAGATCGTTCGATTGAAAGCCGTTGTATACCATTTAAAACGAAGAAAGTTAATGGTGAGTCCGGTGTTCGTAAGGAACTGTTCCCAGGGGTAGTGCATGCAACTCTAGAAATCAAAACAAACGGTATTGAATTTTCTAGGAATAAAACCGGCTTACCTTGAAGAAACAATCTAAGAAAAATACTACAAAATATATGGCAATGATGACTGAGAAGAATATCACTGGATCCATTGTGTAGTTGTTTTGTAAATCTTTGGTTTTGTTTTTGTAATATATTTGTGCTTGGTAATATTAGGTCATGTTTCTTTAAACTTAGCAAATAAAAGAAAATCCTATTTATTTAACTATGTATTCATCTAGTTATTTTTGTATTTCTTTAACATTTAGCGGCGATGATGTTGACATTTTTTATTTATTTTTGAAGTTGATATATGAATGAAGTTGGTAGAGGTTTAGACAAATAACGAGGCTCGAAAAAAGGACTTCGGGGTAAAATAAACAAATTTTATTAACAGACTTTGCATATTTGCATATTTCATGTAAGAGTGCTTTTAAACTCTGCAATTACCCCCACGATTTTTAAGCACGTAGGCGGAGGACGATGCGGTGGCCGGGGTAGACAAAGTTGTAGAGATTGAAGTAATTGCAGAATTATCGCTCTTTCTTCTTTGTGCTTTTTTCTATTGTTTGAGACATAAGCGAAGTAAAGAGTTTGAAGAGATGTTTCCTTTTCATTTAACAAAAATTGCAGCTATTAAAATTTGCAGCGTTTAATTAAATGGATGCTGCAATCCGAATGAAACTCAAAAGAGAAACACCGTTAAAAATTGCAGTCGTCTAAAAGCAGTCTAAGCTAGATTTATATGTACCTGGCCTCTGCCTCTCTACAAGTTTCTAAAAAATAAATTTGAACTCTTTTAAATCTACTTTAGGATTAAATTTGTTAGTCAAAAACGAAAAAAAATATACTTCAAAAATAAAAATAAAAAGGAAAATAAAAATAGAACTACAATTGTTATTTTGGCTGTAAAAATGTCACAGATTGTTAAGGGTACTCGATTTTCGCATTTCAACGCCTGTCTCGATTCGTTCATGTTTTTGGATCCGTTCTAGATCTGATTTGGTTTCGGTTCTCGCTGAGTATGGTGAAATGGTATACTCTTTCTCTCCCACAATACATGCACAAAATTCTAATTTCTATACTAATTTGCGTCGTCGATAAACGCAGTTTTGCGGATCCATGTTTGGATTTATATTTCAGAGATCTCAGCAATCTCAAAAATATAAACAGGATTCCTCAGCAAAATTTTACAGTTTATGTGTCAAATACTGAGGAAAAAAATTTGGATTCGCCTGCTCAACTTTTGACAGAGCAAAATTAGTAAGGACTCTGAAATATAAACTGACCAAATTTAAACACTTTTTACCCCAGCATCTCGTTCTTCGAGAATCGAAAGGGGCTAGAGCAGTGACAGTTGAAAGCAAAGCAAAAAAAGGGAAACAGATGAGAGGAAAAAATGTGAAAATCTTCATAGAAAAGAATTTATTTTAAAAATTTATGTATTTGTTCACATTTATATAACTTATGAAAATAACAACTTCAATACCCTTTCCGTCCACGGAATCTTTGTCTATTGTCCAACTAAAACAACCAACTATTAATGAACCAAATCGCTATTCTCATAATCAAGCAACTTACAATAGACCTCTTGCACTCGAAAAATGTGTTTCTCAGCACCTGGCATTCGTCTGGAACATTATTCGATTGCAGACATTGACGAGGAGTTTTTTTGTCCTTAAACATACAAAAAAAAATGAAAAACAATATTTGTTAGTAGCTTATAGTTGCGCGAACCTTTTTGCAGCAATCACTCTCTAGCAGACACATTTTTAAGTCCGCTCGAACACCAGCGCAGGCTGTATTATCGGCCAGCTTTTCGTCCCCTTCATATCGCATCATCTTGATAGTTTTTATTTATAAAATCTGTTATTTTGTCGTGAAATAAACAGATCAAAAGTTCACTCGAACGTCCTTATTCGCTCCACCGAACCGAATTGTTAATGCAGACAATTGAAATTGAAAATGAAAACTGTTATACACAACAACACCGGTCATCTGTTTTGTGTCAAACAAAAGTCAGTGTTCAGTCGCGTCAGAAACCGAAATCGGGTGGAGTGCATTTGTTTATTTCTGGAAATACATTACCATTCGTCTCAAATTAAGCTATTTTATATTTCAAATGTTGCATTTAAGGTAAATATATATAATAACTGAGAAACAGCTACTGAATACAGTATTTCCAGGATTGGTCATCGATTATGGCTGAAGCAAGTTTGTAAATATTCTCACCAATGGCACCAACCAACCGGCTACGATACTGGTATACAAGTTTATAACTGTATCACACGTTCGAATGTACCCCTAGTGCTTCAAAATGAGCACATTGCAACTTGGTACACTTGTGGTCCAACTGTTTATGACTCCTCTCATCTTGGTCATGCCAGTTGCTATGTTAAACTCGATATTATTCAAAGAATTCTGCGCCAACATTTCAAAATTAATCTTGTTACTGCCATGAACATAACCGATATCGATGATAAAATAATCAAAAGGAGTCAAGAAAGTGGTAAGACATGTCAGGAGTTGGTTAAATTCCATGAAAATGAGTTTTGGAGTGACATGCAGAAATTGGGTGTATTAGAGCCAAATGTTAAGATAAGAGTGACGGAAAATATTCCACAAATAATTGCATTTATCGAAAAAATCTTCAAAGACAAATTGGCGTATATTGGACGTGATAAGTCGATTTACTTTGATGTTAACACTTATTCTGGCTATGGAAAGCTTCAGAGACTGAATATAGAACAAGTTAATCATGAAATAAAAGAATCAACAGTTGACTTTGCCCTGTGGAAAGCGAAAAAGACGTCAAGCGAACCTTCGTGGCCATCACCATGGGGCGAGGGGCGTCCAGGTTGGCACATAGAATGCAGTGCTTTGGCCAGTATGATATTCGGCAGGGGTATTGACATTCATGCCGGGGGATTAGACCTCAAATTTCCGCATCATGAAAACGAGGAAGCACAAAGTTGCGTGTTTCATAAAACTCCACAATGGGTGAACTATTGGCTCCACACAGGCCATTTAAGTATTCTTGGACAATCGGAAAAGATGTCTAAATCTCTCAAGAACACAATCGGAATCGATGAAATGCTTAAATCTTACTCTAGTAACGACTTCAGAATGGCATGTATGCTATCTAACTATCGTAACTCTGTAGAGTATGGAGATAAAATGATGAGTACAGCAAAGGGTACACTTAAGAGATTCTCCGAATTCAATTCGAATGTTGAGGCCTATTTGAAAGGCAAAAAACATGGTGCATCGATTGATTCAAATCAGATTCTTGAAATACTTTCGCAATCCAAGCTACGCATAAACCAACATCTTAAGGATGACTTTAATACAGCTCGATGCATAGGCGTTTTAATCGAACTTTCATCAGCAGTCAATAAATCTATCAATTCGTCGACTGAAAAAGTAGACATCTTTGCATCCAATCTGGACACAGTGGCAGCAGTTCGGAATTTTGTCAACAGTAATTTACAGATGTTTGGCTTTGAAATGGGCGCAGCAGCACATACAAATGATAATAGCTTAGATATGTCATCGTTATTGGAGGATTTAGTAAAAACAAGAAGTGTAATACGACAACGAGCATTGGAAAGTAAGAATAATGAAATGTTTAAAGTTTGTGATGAATTAAGAAATTGCTTGAAAAGGAATGGTGTTGAGTTAAAAGATCATAGTCAAGGAAGTACATGGAATTTTATCAAATAAATAAGTTTAGCAAAGTAATTAATTCAATCTACATTTAATTCTATATTTAGTCAATGTCATTAAAATAAATACAAAACCTCTGCTCTGAACCCTTCATTTTCTGCACAAAACTGTTATGTTGAAAGTGGGGAGCATACAATTCATAAGTAGTGTTAGGAGCAGAATATTTGGTAAATTTCAGAGTTTTGTTTGCCTGTTCGGTACAATTTCAAGATCTACTTCTGAACTTCATACGTTTAAAATTTCAAATTCCTAACTTTTAGTAAAGTTAGTACAAATTAGACTACAAAATTTATCAAGCTTTTCTACCTTTCGTTTTTTTTAACAATGGAACTTTCTTAGGTGTAAGAATTACCTACCCCAATCAATTACGGATACCTCGCAAATTGTTTCCGCTCGATTTTTGTATGTTTAATTAACAAAAAATACATGGTAGGTGCACTCAGGAGCCACAAAAATACTTGAGTATTTGAATTTCGCAGAGCAATCGTATTCAGTTTTTCGAAAAAAAAACTTAGCTGTGAGATATCAGAATTATAATTTAATAACCTAATACATTAAAAAACAATATTTTATATTGAAAAAGGGACGCATATATGTACCTAACCTACGTATATAAGGAAAATTTTAAGTAAAACCTTGTAAGAAACTTCAAAATTATATGGTTCTGCAGTGTTTATTAAAAAAAAAAGATTATGGATCAAATTACCAAATTATCCTACATGCCAAATACTCGCTTAAATTTAATTGTAAAAGGGATTATAAGTGACCCAGTGTGCTCGATTCTGCTCTTGTTCACTTTTATGGCTCGTAAATAATGACTTGTAAACATTTGTTGCCTTTGGGTCATGAGCAACGCTGTAATCATCCTTCAATCGCTTGATTTCTGGGTCTTCCAGAGTCTTTGCGCCCTGCCTTTTATTTGTTGAATAATAACTATTCTTTCCAGACTTGCTTGCTCCACTACATGCTGCGTCGTTGATTCCTTGAATAGCCAACGTTGGTGTTGCCTCTGTGCTGGGTGTGTCTTCAACAAGTGTTGTTGGCTTAGAGTTCATTTTGCTGGGCTCGACAGTTTCTTCACTAACAACAGTTGTCGGAATTACAACTGAGTTTGAAATTTTTGATTTGGATTTTTTCGCCGCCTTTTTTCTTGCCGCACGCATTTCCACCTTTAATTTCATCAATTCAACATCTTCTTCGTTTCCATTCAGAACGATAACATCTTCAATTGAATAGGGCACCTGACATAATGGACAAGTATTGGTTTTAATTTGTTTTAATGCTCGTTCCGAAAAAGCACAACCGCAGGTCCACAACGCAATGAATCGAAAATTCCCAGACATCTCAATACCCATGAGTTTGCAAATGTATGGAGAGCCTCGTGGATCAAGACCGCCTTCGGTTTTATTGCAATCTTGGAAAGCTGGGTTGGATGTAAGGTTCAAGTCTTTTATGTCGCGCATACCTTTGATGTGCTTGGATGATTCAGGCATCTTGTCTTTTTCCAAGAGTTGTTCAATGACATTTTGTTTAGAGTAGAGGCGGCCTAAAGTACACATGACAATGGGTTCTTGGAGACGTTGCTGAGTAAGTGCACAATGCAACCATAGGAATTGACGCTCTGCATCTTTGTCTTTCTGTTAAGAATAATTACGGCACCATGATTCAAGAAGGTTTGAAAAACAAATTATTTTTTAAACTTACCTGTTCAGCTTTCTTCTTTAAACGAACAAGTTCGTCTCTACGAGGAATAGTTCCACCATCACATCCCATTTTGATCTCTTGAATATGCTGGATGAATAAACGATTATTTTTTAATATAAATTCAACAATCGAAAACAACAAAACAAAGATGGCACAGTCACAAAATTTATTCGCAAAATCGATCTTACATCGATTAGGATTTCACAGAAAGTGACAGATGACAGCAATATATTCAGCGCATATTCATATTCAGCAAGTGAAGTAAAATGAATTCATTCAGTCTGTACTTTAAGTATTATTTAATTAAGTCCCTGTTTAGGTTGTAACTTTTCACTACGCCATGACGTTGGGTGTGTGAGCATAATCGGTGAAGGGAACAAAGCCCCTCAACGTTCTCACCAACAAAATCAGAGCTATAGCGTAGTGAAAAATCACAATCTAAACGTGGCGAAGAGTAAAAAACAACTAATCGCATTACTGCCTGAACACAATAGAATGCTGCAACTGGAGATGCAAGAACAAGAACTGTGAAAAAGTTTCTTACGTGCCACAATACAGCTTTACAGATTTTTGTATATTAAAAAAAAAAAACAATCACGGGCTTATCCCTCACTTCTTTTATTTCTGATTCTGGAATATGGAAAGCGGCTCTTATTTACACACACACAAGATATAATCACTTTTGACAAGTAAAGTAAAATGAGATAAAAACTAGTTTTCAGGAATTTGTGAAATTACCGCATTCAAACGTTGTGTAAAGTTAGATAGCGATTATAAATACGGATGATGATATATACCTCGAGAAATATATTGCCCTCATGAGCAAGCATACTATGAAGTATTCTATGTAAAATTCCTTACGAAGCCGCCGTGTTAAAAAGAACAAAAAAGCAAACAATAATCCTATGGTTCTGAATGCATCCTTAAAAACCACTCATTGGCTTGGACTTCATTCGATACTCGATAAAAGTGTTCTTTTTTGACTTTGAGTTTGAGTCAAAAGTCAAACGCTGTTGATTTTTGTTTACAACATTCATTGCTTCACTAAAACTTAAAACAAAATAAATATAGATTATTTTAAAAAATAGTACTTAAATTTTGACTATAAATGGACAACGATAGTGATGCACCGTCAGAAACCGGTCACTCAGCACCAATGCCAAAGCATATACCATTTCCTGAAATTCCCAGCAGTTCGGAGCTTCTCAATGAGCTTGTAATGTTTTTGTTTATCCTCTTTGGAGCTGGAATGCAATTTTTGCATATCTATCGAACAGTTTGGTGGATTCCTGATTCACATACGTATCACACAATTGTAAGTTAAAGCAAAGAAAAGTCAAATGTGTCCATTTAATGTTTCTTTTTAATCTAGAATTACTACTTGATTGAGCCGTATTTGGTGATTTTTACAATAATAATACTTTCACGCCGGCTTCTCTATTGCCTCATGAATAAATGTCTCGACATCTTCTACAATGACAGACAATTAAGATCATATAAATTGGTGGCTAAATATATTTTCAGTTCGGTGCTTCTATTGATTCTGGCTCTGTGTATAGTTAAGGTTTACACAAGGCAAAACTATCTATCACTTTTCCTGCTCATGTATCCGTAAGTTCATAATAATTTTATAAAACTAAATTGATAGTTTTTTCTTTAGGTTGGTAGTATATTCTCTTATATTTGGTTTCCAAGTTGAGCCTTTTTTTCGCACATCTTGTGAAGTTGAAGGTTCTTATCTCAATGGCCTTCCAATGCACTGTTGCTCATCGAGTCCAGTAACAATTCGCGATGAAGTTGAAAGCCTAAAGAACGATTTTAACAACCGTTTTAAGCAGGTTATCTTCACCTCTGTTGTGAATGCTTACTATGGAGGCTTTGTTCCATGTTTCTATGCTCAAAACTTCATTCATTATAATGTGCTATGGGCATCTCAACACATTATATTCATTTGGCTGGGTGGATTCACAATGTGCACGGTGTTTTGCTTTCCGGCGAAGTATAGTGACATCTTGCATCGGTCAGCTTTGCATTTGGGTCTGTGGTGTCGTTTGGATGGACGCTCCAGTGCCAATTCTCAACCATCACTCTGGTCAAAAACCTCTGCGTGGGGTAATGCCAGCATTGTACGGTATACTGGAGATTTGTATAAGTCTTTGGGACCAGTGACGACTGCTTTGCCAGGAAACACATCACACTATCGATTTTTTGTAAGAAGTCTATAACTTTGTTAATCCTAATTCTTCTTAAATCTTTTTTTCATTTTTACAGAAACTTTTCAACAATCCATCGGCAATTTATATGGCTCTCTCTTGTATGCAGGTTTTTCTAGTGCTCTTCCAGATTTTCATATTGTGGTTCGCCATTGAGTGGCATCATGTTTTGTCTCTTAGTTTTCTAGCACTCACCAATCATTTTACTTTATTTAAGATACTACGTGACTATCTTATTACAAAGAAAGTGTACGCAGCCGAATCTTCGATCTCTGAAAAAATGAATGCACACTACAATTAAAAGAAAGAAATGTATTTTTTTTATAATTATGTATTTTTTGTGATACATCTTAAGATATAAAATATACCGACAAATGAAATAATATACACTAACACTAGTTGTTTATTTGTTTTAGATCAAGCACAAGAAGGTAGACTAAGAAGTGCGTATATTGTAGAGCAAAATTTTCTGCAGAGCGATAAGAGAGATTCTGATTGTATTAAGTGGAATAAACGGGGGGTTAGGTTAGGTAAGGTTTACGTGGCTGTCAGCAGAGACGCTGGACACACTTAGACCATTAGTTGGTCCATTGTGATGCCACAAGAATCTAGGAAACTTTCTTCCTACTCGTTGAACCACTTAAAGCTTCTTACGAAGCGCGTAAGACTACTAATGTCATGATTTGCCAGATCACTAGGATCATCGTAGTATAATTCTCCCAGGTGGAGCCTACGCCTTTGAGATAAAGCAGGACACGTTTAGAGAAGTTGAGGAATGGAATCGATTACTTAAATATTCAGAAAGTCAATGTGTATGATTAAATGCTATTGATTGGATTTAGCAGCAACGCGAGATTATAATAAATTTATAAAGGTCTAACCATTTTGAAGACTAGATATGATCTTTTTTCTGTCGTAAAAGCGCTCAATTAAATAGCGTTCCAGAAAGATACGAATGTACACTTTGTGCACTTTGAAACCTAGATGCATCGGTAAACTTTTTCATTTCGTTGGAATCCTTCCAATCTTCAAAGAGTTCTGAAGAAAATGCTTTGGTGATGGTGATTTCTTGGTTTCTTAGCTTTTTTGCTCACTTAGCGTTTTTAATAGCTGGTTGATAACTTTAGTCACTGCAAAGTGTATGCATATCTACTTATATAATATCATTGCATCCATTTTAAACTACTATTCCTTTACTACCATTTATCTGTAGGTGTATCAAAAATAATAACAAGTTAACGCTTAAAATGGTCATTGCGTGGTTTCTATTCAATTGTTCTCGAGACATAATATTATGTATTTAGTTATCTTGAGTTATTTGTTAAAAAAGAGATAATAACTTATGTACATATTTTGAGCAATTAACACGTTTAATTTAATCTCTGCATGATTTTCTGATTGCACGATATTTCCACTATTCACTGTGTATTATCACTAAAAAATCTTCCTAAAAATTACTTTCAAATTGAACACAAAATAAATAAAATTATTTATTATCTTTTGAAAAGCAAGATCAAACACTTTATCAATTTGGATATTATTAGCAAATAGGTACAAGCGGGATTCCAATTAGCACTGCTTGCTTTAAATTAATTCTGCATCTTTCGGAATGCTTGCGTTTAATACAGTTTGTTTAAATAAATTGGATAATGGAACTTTTAAAAGTGATGTGCTCATGAAAAGTGTCTATTCTCATCGGGCATCAGTTCATTTTAGTTAGTTGAAGAAGCAAAATCGTTTTTATTTTAAAATAGCTAGAATCACACTATGGAATTTAAAGAAAGTGAACAATTTATTGATGATAAAAACAAGATTTCTATTACAAGACAACAGAAACCAAAAGAACAGTGGGGAAACGAGGTTGAATTCCTATTTTCGTGCATTTCGCTATCCGTTGGGCTTGGGAACATATGGAGATTTCCCTATGTAGCTTTTCAAAATGGTGGGGGAACCTTCGTTATTCCCTATTTGATTGTCTTGTTAATTATTGGAAGACCAGTGTACTACCTTGAGATATTAATTGGGCAGTTTTCGGGGCGAGGAGTTGTTAAAGCATTTGGTTTTGCTCCAGTTCTTAAAGGTATGAGAAAAAAAACATTTTAAAGAATCGTTGGCTTCTGTGATACTGTACGAAACTGACCTAAATTGAGTTTAAAATATGAACATACACATACATACATACATGTGTATGAGAGTAAAGCCTTCCTTGTTTCCTTAATCACTTTCACTGTTCTTTTATCATTTTAAAAGTATTCAAATTCATATACTCTTGAGTGCGTATACTTTAGAAACATTTCAAAGATACCTTTAATTGTCAACTGAAAAACCTAATTTTAAATATTTTAATTTAATTCTAGTTCAGATTACACTAATTTTCACAACATTCAATGTATAAATTTGATGGCAATAGACCAAATTATTAATTTATTCTTGTAGCGATTTACTTCCTATTATGTACACATATTTATATAGCATGTATTCCTTTATTTCATTTAAGGTGTAGGAGCTGGTCAGGTTTTAGCAACAGGGGCATCTATAACATACTACTCCAGCATTATGGCTCTAACACTCCGTTTTCTAATCGCATCATTTTCAAGTACCCTGCCATGGAGCTATTGTCGAGAAGAGTGGGGCGACAAGTGCTGGAATGGTTCTTCTATTTATTCAAACTCTACCAAGATGTCGTCAGCTGAATTGTACTTTCAGTGAGTAAAATAAAAAGTCTTGACACTTTATAATCTACATATATAATAGATTAATTATTTTAGAAAAGTTATTCTTCATGAAAAAGAATCAATAATCGATGGAATAGGTAATCCAAATCTAGAATTAGTTGCTTGTTTAGCAATTGCTTGGATAATAATTGGGACGGTTCTTATTCGCGGAGTAAAGAGCTCAGGAAAAGTTTCTTACTTTCTTGGAATTTTTCCATATGTGATTTTGCTTGTTCTTCTCCTGCGCGCAATAACATTACCTGGAGCAATGGATGGAATAATTTACTTTTTCAAGCCTCAATGGAGTGAGCTTCTAAACCCACTAGTATATATATTTTTTAAACGTATATTTATGAGTACTAATGAAGTGACTTTAAGGTTTGGTATGCCGCAGTGACCCAAGTTTTTTTTTCGCTGGCAATTTGTTTTGGAACATTAATAACCTACGCTTCATACAATAACTTTAATAGGAACGTATCAAGGTGTGCATTTAAATTTGTGCAATTAAATTGAATTTAGTCACCTTTTAAACAAATTTCCCTAGGGACATTATCATAATCACAACTATGGACTCATGCTCATCACTTATAGCTGGCTGCATTACTTTTGGCATACTAGGAAACCTTGCTTTTGAGACAGGAACTAACATCACGTCGGTGGTTAAAGGTGGTGCTGGACTTGCATTCATCTCATATCCAGATGCTATTTCGAAATTTGAGCTTATACCACAGGTAAGGGATCGAAAGTAGGTTTATAAATCAAACTACCTTTAGGCCTTCGCAGTTCTTTTCTTCTTGATGTTATTCGTCCTTGGCATTGGCAGTACTGTTGGAATGGGTTCGTGCATTATTCGAGTAATTCGGGATGAATTCTGTAGTCTACCGAATTGGCCAGTTGCCTTAGCCTTAGTTGTGGTTGGATTTAGTATAAGCATCGTTTATACCACACCTGGCGGGCAGTTCATTTTGAATCTTGTGGACTTTTATGGAGTGTCCTTACCTGCCTTAGTTCTTGCTATCGGGGAGCTATTAGCAGTCGGTTGGGTGTATGGTGTCAAGCGATTCTGTGAGGACATACAATTTATGGTTGGACAAAAAACTGGTATATATTGGCGTCTATGTTGGGGACTGATTACTCCGGGTCTCATGATGTCTGTGCTTATTTACACACTAATTGTATTTAAGCCCATAACTTGCAAAGATGTCAAATATCCTCATATTGCTCATGGTGAGTGGATTATAAGAAATGTGGGTTTTATAATTGTTTCTTATTTTGGTTTTGGTTTTAGTTTGCGGTTGGATATTGTCATTGTTTGTATTGATACAAATACCCGCTTGGATTCTTTATGGAATACTTAAAAAGGGCAACTTGTCTTTAAGAAAGGTAAGCGTTAATGAAGTAAGAAAAAAGCGTAAACGCAGTATTCAAATTCGGATATTTGATCCTTCTCTGTAGTTCGTGGATTTTTTGTAAACTTTGTTCTTTTTTCTAATGGAAAACAGACAACAAAACCTAAATGATAGGCTTAATACTCTCTCTTGAATAGATTTAACACAATTGAAAACACATATTAAGTTAGCTTAATTCACTTAGTTAATATCATTTAAAGTGCAAAGACATACAAAGGTATGTGATAAGAAAAGTAAGTAGTCTACACTATTACTGCTACTCTCCTCTCTACAATCGTCGGGTTCTCGTGAGACGCAGTAAAAGTAAGAGCGATTACAGCAACAATAAATGGCTGTAAATTACTTTACTTCTAATTACTTCTTATAAAAATTGTAATTATGTACTTTTCTATGTTTATGAAAATAAGTACATAACTATTTTGGGGGTAATTACTGGCGTTAAAAAAATTGTTAATGAAATAGATATTTTTTTTGCAGATCACTGCTTGTTCAATCAAAATGTACATATTTTTTTATAATTATAGAAAATTTTCATGATAATTCGACCCGAGAAAACTTGGGGGCCCTTGGACAGCGAAGTATTTGAAGAATATACAACTCACAGGAGAAAAATCGAATTGGGACCTAAACGGAATTGCAGTTTATTAAGGAAATTTTTTGAAAATATTTTTGCATAAAATAAAAATGTCCAGAATTAAGAAAAAAAAATAATAAAACCATCATATTTAATTAAAATATAAAATTATATTTTATTTTCGTTTTGATTAATTACACAGTTACAATTTTTCTATTAATATATAATATAGCACTTACAAATCCAATAATACACTGTACAAATATTGATACAATTTGCATCTTTTTCCCCCATTTTTTTTAATTTAATTTTTATTACATCCATAAAAGATGTATTTCAACAGGTTTTTACTTTTGCAAGTTTTGGCGAAACATATCATTTCCAAAAAAATTTCGACATCATGAATAAATTTTTTTTTCTAGTTTTGTTACTAATCAGTCTTTAAACATTGAATTGCAATTTAATATAATTAACGTACAAATTGCTTTTTTCTTTGTTTTTAATTTGACACAAATTTTTTTTATTTTTTGATTACTTCTATAGTAAAAATGTTATTTTTTGTACTTAAAAGAAAGCAACAATTTAGTCGTTGTTTTTAGAAAAATAAAAAATATATATCGGAATAACAATACTTGTTATTAGAAAAAAAAAACAAGTTTGAAAATTTTATTGTAGGTTTTAACATAATAATTATTTTAAAATTTAATATAATTTATCTATGTGATGTTCGTTAATATTATTTAAGTTTTTTTTTTATAAAAATGAGGCACTTTTTGGTTAAAGATAATTTTATGTAAGTTTTGTGTTTCTATTTTATTCTAAAAGGGTATATTAATATATGAAAATAAACTATTTACATTTTATATTACATTTTTTTATTAGAAATATAAGTAGAAGCTTATTAATATATTATTAACGGTTTTAAGCTCGTTCGGGTGTTAAATATTTATTTTATCTTAAAGCACTTGACAGATAGAAAAGTGAACATATGCGTTGATGGTTCAATAACATTATTTTAAAAAATTTCAACAAATTGGTCAAATAAACAATTATTGATATTTTCACTGACCGCTGAAAAAATAAAAGTCACGTTATGTGGACGGTTTAGCAAAATAAAATATTATTGACTAGAAGAACTCCGTAACGATCGTGAATAAAGGTAAGTCGTGATAAATTGAAAGTGACTATAAGTAGTAATAGATAGTTAGGTTCGCGGGTGTTAAACTTGCTTCCTTGAGTCGTGCATTTCACCGCACAACTACATCAGGTGACGTAAATCGTAGGCGAATAATATTACTAATATTATCATTTAAAAATATCGAACAGGACACATATCGTTTCCACCATTGGTAGCTCTAACATATCTGTGGACAAAAATAAAGATGGCTATGTTTCTTCAAAACCATATCTTTCGGTCGTTTTCTTTTAACGTGGTGAGGCCCCTGATCCTTTACGACCGCCATAGAAGTATTCAAGTCATATAAAAAACAGTGGGATAGAATTATACATACGACTGCCAAATTTGTGTATAGAAAATAATTTTCATATTTTGCTTTCTCACTTATACAAAAAAATCAGTTCACCATAACTTCAAACCTTCTAATAGTCTATTGGGATAGAACGTGTGATTCTTTTAGAAGAAGAAGGTATTAATACCATGTAAAATTGTGTGAGATGGATTGTCAAACTGTGTTAGATGGACTGTCAAGTCGTGTGAGCTAATCATGTGATTATGGAATCCGCAATATTGGATCCGCAGTGAATAACACTGCAGTGTTCTCTTTTCTCTTTACCCATTTGTCGTGATAAGAAAACAAAATACTGTACTGAGAATCCACGCGTTCAACACATGACAGTTTACATCTGAAAATTCAGATTTCTAAATTTTTTAAGCTCTTGATTGTTAAGCTGTCAGATGACTCTAAAAGTCATCTAGCTTTTTATGACAACTGCCAGAAGCCTGAAAAATTCAGATGTAAATTGTAATGTGTTGAACAGGCGGAATCACTGCGGATACTGCATTCGCATAGCGTATTCCATAATCGAAATGAATATTTCAAATTTTGTTTACAACCTATTATTGTTATACATGATTTTTTCCCAATTTTTTGGCATTTTGAATGCTTAAGAGCTATATTTAGGCAATAAAATAAATACTGATTTTGCATTTAAAATGTCTCAAAATTAAAAACTTAAATTTTCAATAATAACTATAAATAACAAAAACACTAATTTGTAGTTATTATAATATCGCCTTCGTTTAGTTCACTCTTTTCCCAAAAGCGTTTTAATTGGGATCAATGATTTTTTTAAATCTAAAACCATCCCGCTCTTCAAATTTTCAATCTTACTTTTTTTGTTTGTTATTTATTTACTTATAATTTACTGAATGTCCATATATTATAAATATACATGATTTTTTTTAACTTCTTCATCACAGCAATAGAAAATCATTTTAAATCCTTCTCCATCTGTCATATGTTTGAATTATTTCAAATAATAACTTTGCATACAAACTTCTTGTATATTTGGCACATCGTTTTACAGACATTTTTTTTTCTTCAAGAGCTTTTTTTCTCAAAAAACAAAATACATATTTTCTACAGTTAAAAATATTAACTTTTTGTTCCTTAAATATAAAGGCTTAACTTTTTACACTAAAATAAAAATTCTTACATGAAAATCTCGAATTGTTACGTGAACCCCCTACTGGGTGATTGCACTGGTGACGGTGGTGGTGGCAATGGAGAAAAGTACGTCGAACTCCTTGAGCTCGGCGATGGCGGACAACTCTCCGGCACTATTCGCACATCGCTGTGGTAATGTGATCTGGGTGTGGGTGGCGGTGGATATGGTTCACTATCGTAATTGTATTGCGCTGAGGAAGACAGTTTTGTGGCACCACTGCCACTGCCGCCTCCCACACACCCCCCATTGCTATTATTACTATTGCTTTTGCTGGTGTAGTTCGAATCGCTTTCGTCGCAAATGTCTGTGGAGCACGGTGTCGGTGGGGGTGGCTGGTTGATGATTTTGTAATGTCGATAAGGTCTACGGCTTCGAGTTGCTGGACTAGGCGGCGGATTAATAGGATAAGCAACCATGCTGCTGCCATTTGTTGTTGAACTTGAAGCACCCGTGATATGGTTTCGATCGTAGCTGTTCATGCTGTTTCGGCTGTTAAGTGTTGACATTCTAACTGCGTCGGCAACTGATGCTATCTTTGAAACACGTTGACTTTTGCTAAGTGTTGGCGACAAGGGATCGGAGGCTTGGTCGTCTTTTGGTTCGTTACGATTCTTTCCAAGGCGTGCGCGACAAAACTGAAGTATATACACAATCGAGAAAATGGTAATCATTGTACCTACTATTAGGATCATGAATGCTTTTTTATCAGAAGCTGGAACTATAGGCCGTTGGTTAGTTTGACTACAAATTTCGGGATTTTCATCAGCCCCATCTGCACAATGATCCCAGCCGTCGCAAAGATCTGAAGACGCAATGCAAACTTTATTGCTGGGACACTGGAAATCTTGAGGGCGCTTGCAGCAGTCTGCTTCATCATGTCCATTGGCACAATTTGTAGTTCCATCACATACAAGACTCTTATCGATGCATTCACCTGATTGACAACGAAATTGATCTTGGCGACATGACGGGCACCCGACTTCGTCTGATTTGTCAGGGCAGTCGTTTTGTCCATCGCAACGCCATGAAGCTGGAATACAGTCCTTATTGTGATCGTTATTTAGTCCACTACCAGAAACTGGTGCTGCACAGGTGAAATAATCTGGCCCACAAGCAGGAAGAGCACTACAATTTTGTTTATCGTCCAAGAGCATCAAACCCTGTGGACAGGAACAGTTATCTCTGGAACGGCCTTCTGCCGATGCGATACAGATATGCGAACACTTATATTTGGCTTGTAGGCATGTATGGTTCCGGAATAGTTTGGAGTCTGGTGTCCAAACAGCTACAATATCAGTGATTTGAGAAAGGCGTTGGATCTCTGGTCGCCGGCCTTCACCAGTTATTGTGACACGTTCAACCCCAGTCTTATCATCCAGCCAATATACTAATCCTTGCAATGCTGCTATGGAAATAACTTGACTAATATGCGTAGATACGAGAATTTTCCTGATAAATTATAATTATGATTAGTAGAAGAATCTCCATGGTCGGTATTTACTTACTTATTCTTCCCATTTATGTCCATCGAATCGATTCGTTTGCCATGAGCATAGAAAACCATATCAGTTTGTTGATCCACGGCCAAAGCTGTGACACCTTCCAATTTAAAAGCTAAAATCACACGTTCTGCACCATCTACTCGGGATCGCATAATCGCTTGCTGACTGCCGACATCTGTCCAAAATAGAAGACGCTTCATAGCATGCACAGCAATATTTCGTGGTTTCTCTGAATCACCAGTATCAATCACTCCAATTGATTCACCTTTAAAACTGTTAAAGATTTATAATTATTAAATTATTTTGTATTAGCAAAGTTTTGTCATACTTTGTGACATTAATTGTGTTTGTATGTGAACATGTCCAAAAGAGAAGCCGACCAATAACATCGATTGCAATATCAAATGGCTGTGATCCGGACCCAACTAATGTTGTGATTCGAGTCCCATTCACTGGGGACCATTTGATGCTGTGGCTTCGACCTTCGACCTGAAATAAAAATATTTGAAAATTAAAATAATTTCTAACAGTAAGTAAGTATCTATGCTTATTTTTTTTTTTATATATATTTTGAACATTTATTTGGATAAGTGATGACTTGAAAACTTTCGATACAACGTGTACTCTGACCAAAAAGAAATAAAATAGAACCAGAAGTGTCCATAGCTATAAAGAGTTAACATTAAAAAACTGTAAAGCATGAACTGCAAAGCCATTTAGAAAGGACGTATGTACTTTAAATGTATTAACAATCGATTAGTCCCTATCTGATAAAAAAGTAAACCGAAAAAGAAAATAGGAATTTCATATTTAAAGCAGCCTTATAAAAAGTTTGTAAAAAAAAAATTGTTTTCAGTTTCAGTTGCCTCTACATACACTTGAAAAGTCAAATTTATCGTTTGAAGTATTCACACATTTGACTCATCATCAATATACAATTTAAGTGTAGCATTTAAAATTAATAGCCAATCGAATATTTTCTGACAACCCAAATGAAGAGGTGTGACTGTAATTTCTAAAAATAACGGAATAACAAATAACAACTTACCCAATACAAATGATTCGTAATTGGATCATATTCGACGGCACGAACATTCTTTCCACTTACTGGAAGTGGAACGTCTGGACAATCTGAAGTGTTAGGCAGCAAACGTCCAAACGAATTTCGCTGACTGAATATGATATAATTCCTTGGTGGCAGACATCCCACATTGTCTTTCGCTAATGTAAAGTGCGTTGGACAGCCACAAGTCATTGATCGTCTTCCTGGCAGTGCCAGACACAGATGAGAGCACCCGCCGTTATTATTTCGACAAACGTTCGTTCCAGTTTGTCGATTATTATAAAAAATTAACAGAGAGCTTATGTAAGTCATGTCATTATGCACTAAACTTCTGTTTTGTCCAGTAATTTTATGAACTCGCTCAATATCACCAGTGTTCCAATCACTCCAGTAAACATAATCTTGATAGAGTGACACAGCATATGGCTCATCAACATCGGTTCCTACCAGAACCTGTCTCTTTTTTCCATCGGAGTCAGCCGATTCGATTTTAGTTGGCCTACTTTGCGAGGCCCAATAAAGACGTCTTGTTTCTGGATCCAAAGTAAGTCCAGTAGCATGATTGGCTGCCGAAATTATCGTCATTAGTTCGGAACCATCCATTGCAGCTCTTCGAATAGAATCTGATGGAGATTCTGTCCAATACATATATCCTTTCTTTGGGTCTAGAACCAAGCTGCGTGGCTCTTCAATTCCCTTCCACAGTAGAACTTTTCTACTGGTTCCATCTAATCGAGCAACTTCAATACGTCTGGCTTCCGAATCCGTCCAATAAATATTATGTGCCAGCCAATCTACAGCAATTCCTTCGGGACGAATCAACCCAGCATCGACTATTCGCTGCACTATTGAACCATTCAAGAATGCTCTATAAATACATTTTGACTTCTGGTCAGTCCAGTATATCCTACGTTCTGCCACATCAACGTCAAGAGCATGGGCATCACGAACGTTTTTGAAAGGAATCACATCGTCATTATGGTTTCCTTCGTTGTAGTCTATAGAAATTCTACCTATGTGCTCCTGGCGGGAGAAAAGAAGAAACGCTTCAGGGATCAAACATGTTTTCTTGTCATTAGCCAGTTCATATTCGATTGAACATCGGCAGACATAATCACGAGGTCTATTCAGACAAAGATGAGAACAACCTCCGTTTTGGATTGCACAAGCATTGGTCCCCTTCACTTCCCTTAGACGTGTTCCTTTCAAACCCATTAAGTCTGGAAATTGATCAACTACAGTTATGCGATTATTCCCCGTGATTTTATGTGCTCGATCAATTGAACGACGCTGCCAATCGGTCCAATAGAGATAGTCATCTAAAAGACTGAGACCTGAAAATATAAAAAATATAATTATAAGAGAGGAAAAATGATATGATGTGGGACTTTACTCACCGAAAAGATGCTTCAGATTCTCACTTATGACCACTCTCCTGTCAGAGCCGTCCATACTAGCCACTTCTATTTTATCTGTCTTTCCGTCACACCAATAAATTGTTTTTGCTTCAATATCTAAAGCAATTCCGTTAGGCCAACCCAGATCTTCTGAAACCAATACTACTCTCTCCGATCCATCCAGAGATGATCGTTCAACTTTTGGTTTCTTTTCATTCCAATCGCTCCAAAACATCCAACCCAGGCTTGGTGCCAGTGCAATTGCTCTTGGTTCTTCCAAGTGCTCATAGATTAAAACCTTTCGAGCTGATCCGTCTAGACGGCAAACTTCAATGCGATCAGTCTCTGAATCTGTCCAGTATAGATTTCTAGCTAACCAATCCACGGCCAGACCATCTGGATGCTTTACTTCTGAAGTTAAAAAGTCTTGCAGTCCGGTTCCATCAGGATGAACTCGACGAATTGCGAAGAGCTCAACATCCGACCAATAGATGTATTCCTCTACTGGATCGTAGTCGATGGCAATCGCATACTTTACCTTACCCAGGCTAAGTGGGAATATCGTAAAATCGGGTAGATCTAATGAAATTTTACTGATCTGAGTTCGTTGTACAAGAAACAGCATTTCCTGGGATCCATTGGCACAAGTAAATGGTGTGAGAAGTTTGACTCCCGTTGGACATGCACAACTATATCCGTTGATATTGGTTGATAGTAAGCAGAGATGAGAACAGTTTCCATTGTTATGTGCACATGGATTATCCCCAAAAGGCTGCAAAGAACCGTCCCATGCTCTCACAGCAATGGGAAATTCGGGAGTGTCGATCAATTCCTTCATTTCCTTGGTGACTAAATCGTATGTGTTGATCGATCCCACTGACCAGTCAGTCCAATATAGGCGCTGATCAAAGAACGTCAAACTGTAAGGGTATTTTAGATCTTTTATCACAGTTTTGCGGCCACTACCGTCCAAGTTCATCACATCCAAGAACAACAGCTTTCCATCGACCCAGTAGATTAGTTCATTTTCAAGGTCCACAGTTAGTCCATTTGGCCAAAAGAGATCATCTTTGACCAGAGTCATTCTTGAAAATGGATCTCCATCCATACTGGCCCGTTCTATTTTCGGATTATCACCCCAATCGGTCCAGATCATGAGGCGACTTTTTGGAACCAAAGCTATCGCCCTCGGTTGATCTAGATCTGCCCAGAATAGGACCTTCTGATATTTTCCATTAAGTGTTGCAACTTCAATTCGATTGGTTTCGCCATCAGTCCAATAGATTTTGTCAGTATACCAATCAATCGCTAATCCTTCAGGTTTGTCCAATCCTGATGAAATTATTGTCTGTTTTACGGCTTTTGTCGTAGTCGTCGAACTAACATTGATACACTCAATAATCTCTTGACCGCAATCGGCCCAACACACTAGATTCTTTTCGTAGTAAAAATCAATGGCCATAGTTTCCATTAGATCTTTAGCTATCACATCAACTGCTGGTGTCCCTGCTAGTCGGGTGATATTTGCCATTTTTATGTCACGATATGTAGTAAAGAGTAAAGTTGCTGGGGAATTGTGAACCATTGGAGTTGTTGATAGGGATGTCGTCGTTGACGTTGTCGTCAAACTGGTGGTTGAAGTAAAGGCGGTGAGAACTGAAAAGAAATTAATTCAATTAGTTTATAGACAAGGAAGCTGATCAATCTGTTGCTTTTTAAGGAAAGTTTTTGCCCCTAGATTTAATCAAATAATAAATATTTTTGTGACCCGAATTTCTAATGAAAACAGTTTTTTTAAGGCTTCAAAACAAAACAATCGCTCAATTAAACAATAATTTTTTAGAAGATGGCACTCTCTAGCTTTCTTTAAAGATGCGATAGAGATAGCTATCGTCAAAATGATATTCGTTTCATCGATAAATCTTTTATTTCTGTACCACACTCGTGAGCGCTTTTTAAACACCTCTTAGGTCATATTTTGCTCACGAGAATGAATGAACCGTTTTCAAAAACTCATGAGCGTGAGCAAACTTAGAATAAAGAAATGTTCATTCATGTGCAAACTAATAGAACGATTAAGTATGACGGAAAAAACTCAGGTGCGCATTGCGGTGGTGACAACTAGCGGAGAATGGGCACCTCGCCCTACACCAACTGTTGCCGCTTCTGCTTTGTACACCAGCGTTAACAAGCTGACCCGACAAAAAAACACGATCACATACACCAACCACCGCCCTACCTAATCCACCCACCAGACGTTGCATGGAGCCACTGCTCCTACGGGCCTGGGGAGGGATGATTTACTCTGTGGGGGCTAAGGAGGGGAGCACGCCCAAGTAAGACAATGGTGCGTTGTGATTATGTGCCGACAGACACTTCTTAACTCAACTAATTTTGAGGCCACCCTTCGACCAGAACCAGCAGATTTTTTGAATCTTTCCCCAGTAGTTATGTTGACATTAATGGATTGAAGTTTCTTATAAGCAGAAAAGACCTGAGGTATATAATTAGTTTTATGTTTAAAAAGCTCAATCAAAACAAGAATTGGTGAATAATTATAATTAATCAGGAGGCAAAAAACCAAAGTGTTTCAAATTTCAATTTTTTTAATGTTTAAATGGTTCGCAAGCACTCAATCGACTCACGCTCATGAGCGAGCAATTTCGGTAACGGATCTTATAGGAGCGCTCACGGCGCGAGCTTTTATAAATCGAGCACTGTCTATAGCGTGAGCAATAATAAAAATGCTAAACAATTCATAAGCTAGCGCGGCAAGTTCTCATTCGCTATTGCACACTCACGAGTAGCTCATGAGTGAGCATTTTCGCATCTTGCTTTAAACATTACATGGGGTTTTTCTGATGGAATTCGAAAAAATTGAAAAATGTCACAAGCACTAAAAAACAGATTTTTTCTTTGTTTGCAATATTCCCTGAACTGCTAAGAACTCCTACCATTTTTAAGATTTGCAAGGAATTTGGCTTTGTTATTAACGATATCTGAAAGCACAAAAATTGGACACTTTTCCAACAAGAAACCTATATGTATACCTATTACCTACACTATTTCCCTTATCGCCAAAAACATTAAAATTTATTTAGATATTACAGCCTCTTTAACTACAAATATTACTTCGAGAATTAAAACTATAATTATAGTGAAGCCACTTGGCTATGGCATTCATTATAACTACAATGTTTTTGGTCTGTAAAATAAAGACAAGAATCCCTCTCAAATCCGGTGGTAACAAAATTAATGCAAAATGACGACACTGTAGTCACATACATAAATATGTATAGGTATATTTATGTAGTTTGTCATTCTTTACATCACACTATTCACAAGATCTCAAGAGGCTTCTTCATCAACATCACGAGAAAAGTTATCCGAAGCCAAACCTAACCACCACTTGAGTAATTGTATATCTTCTGACAAAATTTTTTTTGTCGGATTACCTGAGCATACGTGTCCGTTGTCCAAATAAAACATAAGTCCTTCTTAAGAACTTTATCTGTCATTACTCCTGCTGTGCAGTGTGCAGTATGGGACTGCTACATGGGGCGGAATGAGAGGTTTCAGGCATAGAAGTTCATGAATAAAAAATTCCCTCATTATGGACCTCGCTCGTTAGAATTGAATAAAAACCTTGAACAACTATTATGTTAAGTCCTATACTCTCCGAACCAACGGAACCAGCAACCATCATCTTGCTCCTGGCACACGCTGTTTTATCTTCATCATCATCATCAGCATCATTTTCATCGTTCGACAAAAAAATAAACAAAAATAAAAAACCCACAGCACACTTCCTTCGTAGAGCATCAGCATCAGGATCAGGAAGGCTGTAGCTAGCAGCAAGATTCCGGCGCTATATAATATTATGTAGTATAAAAACGGTGTTGGTTGGGTTTGCATCATCATAATGCAACAATCCCCTAGAAAAATCAACTAGGGTTTTGGATGTGTGGGGACGGTGGAGCGTGGTTGGTTGGATGTGCACAGCATGCCAAGTGAGGGCATGAAGAAGGTGTGTGCATAATTAATTCCATGCATGTGGCAAATTACGGGAAATCATTACTTTTCCCATGGGAGTAGTATAAGGTTCTGGGGCTGCTGATGGAAACAGAGGGGTGGATAAGGACATGCTGAATATGAACTGCAAGCCATCACTTGGACTGAAAAAGGGGTTTCAAGTGTGCCACCATCTAGATGAGTGGTTTCTACAAACCAGGACAGCAACCCAATGCAATGCAATTTTTGAAAAAAAATTCTGCGAGTTTTTTTTTTTTGTTTTATATTATTTTATCGTCATGTTTATTTATTTCACTCTAGGAAAAAAGGGCTCGACTGTGTCGGACGAATTTGCTCATATCGCAAATAGTAACGTTAGTGCAAAAATTTGTTGAAATGAAAATGGCTAGCGCGACTGCTCGTGAAGAACAAGGGCCCAGTGACTTACAACACTCAACCACTCCTCTGCACGGGAATGGATGGGACTTACAATTTTCTGCCGAATCCAAATGGCTAAGGCGAGAAACGCTTTTGAAGGCAGTAACCCGTGAAAAACATTTCAATTTTTTTTGGAGGCATAGGCTGAAAATTGAAGACCTTCGACATAAATGGGCCTTTCAAAATTACGTCGGTTTTCTGTCAAAAATAAAAAATTGTTCAGCAGCAGAAAAGAAAAGCCATTGGAGAACTGGGAATATTTTCAAACTGATTCCGACCAGTGATGCCACATGAAAATAAAAGAAGTAGGGTAGAGCGGGGCTAGTTGGACCACGGGGCTAGTTGGACCACGCGAATTACTCAGAAACCAAAAGTACTACAAGAACATGATCAAACACGAATAAAGCGTTCTCTCTTACCAACACGTGCCAAACCGGTTTCAGTTTCATTGTGTCACCCGAACAGTAACTACGCACAATTTTGTGTTTTTCGACTACAAAAGTAAAAAATTCGGAAAAGTTAGTTTTTATATTTGTGAAGTGAAAAAAAAAGAATTTTGGGCTGAGGTAAAGTTTTTTTATTAGTGAATATATTGTATTTTCATATTTAGTGTGTTTAATTGAATAGTTTTAAGTATTTTTATGTGTATGATGAAATAATGTAAACCAAATCAGGTGAGGGGCTAGTTGGACCAGGTGGACATTTCTAAGTCAATAATACAAAGCTTAATTTATGTTTGTGAATTCATTTTTTTTTGTGAATTTATTTTTGTTAATTTTTTTTCTTACTGAGTGAAGTATTTTTGTTATATGTTTTTGTTAGTCGAACTGTGTTAAATAATAATAAAACAAAAAAAATAAAAACTTAGATTTGTTGGATGACTTTTTGGAACTTTTCAGGGCTTGGTCCAACTAGCCCCACACACTGGTCCAACTCGCCCCACTATGGGGGCTAGTTGGACCACTTGGACTTGATCCATTTAAGGCAGCATTATTCATTTGGGGTAACATATTTGCTTTTTTTTCTTATTTGATTTTGAAGCCAGAAGTCCAGTCTTTCGTTTGATACCAGGTCCAAAGTTGTACTATGACTAGTATGATAGTTATGAGACTTCAAGAAAAAAGTGGTCCAACTAGCCCCGCTCTACCCTACCTACAACATAGACAAAAAATCCCTACATTTTCCCTACATCAACAAAATGTATACAATAAATACAAATAAAAAAAGTTAAGATATTTTCTCACTCTCAGTAAATTTCGAAAAGAGTCAAGAGTGCTTCTTCGAATCTGACATAAGAAATAAAAGAAAGGTGAAAATAGATTTCTGAATTTAGGGTTTATGGTAAAATGTTTAGAAAGAAAAATATTTTGGAAACAAATTTATACAGGGTTTGTAGTACGATTTTAGAAAGTAAAAATTATTTAGTAATAAAATTTTTAGATTCCTACGCTTTCGTAGAAAACTATAATATATTATATAAATTCCCTACGGTATAGTTTTCAACCGAAAATCCCTACATGTATTAATTTGTTTCAAAAGAGCCTGCCGGTTGCTTCGAAAGTGGCAAAAAAAAAACTTCATAAAAACAGAATCTAAGATCTTTACAATATTTTAAACCTTTTGACTTGTTTTAAAAAAAAGTTTTTCTAATCGCAATGTGCAGCCATTTAAAGCTGTTGATAGCCTTATACAGACTTGATTTATCGGCTCCACTTAGATCGGCTTCTGAAGCATTTTATCATTGTTTTGTTTTTGTTTAAAATCTAGTAAAAATTCCGGTTGATTCAAATGCAGTTTGTCAAACAATAAAACATAAATTGGGATGGACCTGATCACGTGACATCGTAAGCGGGATGCAAAGTGCATATGGCTCTGAAGGTAGATGGTCTAGTTCGATTCTCGGTAACGGCAAAAAATTTTGTCAAATTACATTGACCCAATGGCCATAGCACCACCAAAAAAAAAAGAAGTCTGATGATCAGCGTGGCAATCGTGAAATGGGTATAACTCTAGCCGATATAGGTACAAATTTGGTGGTAGCTCACCCAAGTGTTTGTTGTTTCATTCAAACCTTCAATAAAATCTATTTATTTGATTTTTTTTCGAATGCAATATTTGATCTTTAGTCTTTAAGAGCCTATACATCGCCAGTTAAAAGTTATGAAGGCTTCCCTAAGTCCTATGATGAGAACTTATCGTGCGCGGATTGCTGGTTATGGTTAAGGGGTTGGTTATTGTGGCAGTCAGTCAGTTAGCCGGAAACTTCAAGAACCCCTCATTCAGGCTCTACCATTCCATCCATCCATCCATCTTCCTCCGCTCATCATCATAGTACAGTTACCCACTTACGCTGGGGGTAAATATTGCATTTCAACATTTTATTATTTTAACGGATAAACTTGCATCCCCCTAACTCCTATATATGTATGTAGAGGGTTGTGATGTTCGAGAAATGGGTGGCCACCAGATGCAGAGCAGAGCAGAGCCAGCAGTAGTAGCAGCAAGCAATGGGTGCATTCTTCAATTTTTCATTTTTTAATTAAAATTTTGTTTCATCAGAATAAAAATTAATTATGTTGAATTTAAATTAATGCCAACCAAACCAAACCAACCACCCAACCAACCAAGGAGTAGCCTGCTCCCTGATGATGATAATGATGACGATGATGATGATGATGGTACTGGTTCTGGGCCTGGGCATATCCTGTGGAAGGATGCTTTAATGCAGATCGGGGAAGGGTTAAGTTGAACGTTGAACAAGTTGAAGGAAGTACAGCGAGAAGCACCACCACCAAGAGGGGGCAATGGATGGTTGTTGGTTTGGTTGGATGGATGGATGAAATGGAAGCCATATTGTTGCTATTCACCGCATGGATGCCGTTGTGGCTCAATTTCGCCTATTAAGCCTTGAAGTGTAGTTGTTGGTTGGTTGGCTCGACTTGGTTTGGTATAGGCTGTTGTGACCTCTTCCATGCGTACATTAATAAATAATATTATGTGGAACTTAATATTGTTGTGATTGCTGCTGCTGATGTTCCTGCTCTGCACCAGAAGTATAGTAGCTCCAGCGATGCCTCATGCAATTCCATATAGTATAATATATAATATAATTTTTTTGCTGCATTGATGCATAAGTCTTGTCCTCTACTTTTCTCTAGTTCTGTTTTTTTTTTTCCACTTGTGCCGTTGTTGATGGTTGGATGAGTCCTTAATTTTATTTTAACTACGCTCGGGTTTAACTTTGTTGTTTTTTATTTATACCTACATATATAGTTTTTTTTTTTTTAAGGCAGAACGAATGTGGAAATTAATGACAAACTGTGAGGTTGATTCAGTGGTCAAGTGGTGGTGCTGATTGCCTTGGTTATATTTATAACGCTGCATATTGACGTACTGAAACAGAGTTTTTGTTTTTTGATTAACTGCACAACATGGTAGATGGTTTAAAAATAACAATTTAAAGGCAGTTAATGAAAAATTTAAATTTTAAAATGATTTTTTAAATTTAAATATTTTGGATTTTATTTAACTTCCATAATCGCATAGGCTGCTATGCGACCTAAAACAAACAGAAATGTTTTTTACGAGTCACTGTCTCTTGCAAATTCTGCAAGGATATCCCTTGGAAAAAGTGCTTCTCACCTAGGCCGTTCGGATTCAGCAGAAAATTGTAGGTCAACCATTCCTGCAATAATAACACGCACAAACGAATGGTTAAGAGTTGCAAGTCACTTGTCACCAAATTTATTTATTTTTATTTCATTGTTGTGAAATTTTCTAATGTAATAATCTCGAAAAACTGGGATCGCTATCTAAAATCCGAAACTTTCGCGAAGGAACTTATTTCTTTGCATTTTTATCAAAACAAAAATAATCTTTCAACTTTTATTTATTTAGTTCAACTACCCGCAAGAGATGTCAACGTCAGTTTAGCCGCTGAAAATTCTGTCAATCCAAGTTCGACATACTATTTCGAAGTTGAACATAAAGCTGTTGCGAAACTAAAAGTTGTATGTGAACGCCCAGCCTAACAATTTATTTTGGGATTTTTTGATTTCATCAATTAAATTGATTTTCTATTTCGTTTTGAATCTTCCTTTTTATAGTTAAAGATGATTTTTATAAATTTGAACATTAATTTTTATTTCTGAGATTGCTGATTCTGAATACTAATTCTATATACTACTGAAATACAATGCCAGGCTACGGTCAAAATCCAAAAACAATAACTTTCAATTTTAATGGTAAGGAATTCTAATTTTGCTGGGTATAGTTCACACTAGATTTTTGTCATGAAATCTAATTAAGATCAACTGAACTTAACAGAAATTGCGTATTGACAAGGCCCTCACTAGTCAACAACTGATGAGTCCAAGTGAGATAGCCAGGACTAAACGCCAATTTTTGTAGTCTAAATTGTTATTGTTGAAACCGAGTTTTTAAACGTTGCACAGGTCGAACTAGAAGATCTAGGCAAAATTAGTGTGACGAATTCTTCAAAGCTTTAATTTAAGGATGTTCTATTTTTAACAATGTTGGTGCCATTCCTCTCAAAAATCTTCTCGGCAACTAAGAGTAATCATAGACATGTAATATGGCAGATGTAATGCCAATTTCACAGTCGATCAGACAATAACTACAAATTGTTCTTTGATGTGTAAATGCCGGTGGTAGGGTAAACTAAAAACGTGGATATTTTTGTAGTACATTACGTTGTGTTGCTACACGTTTACGATACGTTGATATATATTGGATACGTTCAATATTGGGAAAGTCCTTCCAAATTAAATCCAAAGGTCGATGTTGAGTTTGGGTTGAAATTTGGTTGACAGTTCGAACTCAGCGTTCTGTGATGTAAAACCAGCACTGTATGTAAGTATGTATGCGGTGTATGTAATTTTGTTTATCATCTTTGAACCGTTTTTTTTTAAATGGGGTATTTCGGGTTAGTACCAAAAAAAATGTCTCTCGCAATTGCTCTGCATTCCTCAGATGAAGGCTGGCCCTCGTTGTCGGCTTTAAGTCGAAACAGCGAGCACCGCTTGGGATGTCCCCATTTTTGCAAACAATGCATTCCGATTCTGGTTGTTGAGCAATTTCTTCTTCTTGGACTAAAAGGGCTCGATTTCAAGTAATGAATGGGCAGACGAATCCTTGCTCAATTTGGTGGGTTAATTTTGCCTGGGCAAGGTTAGTTTGGCCACGTAAAACTTTTATTTGTTTTCCAAGGAACCTATCTACCCTTTCTCTTCCAGTTTCATTTCAGAAAATAACATTTGTAATTCTTTTAAATTCGCCTTCAACAGGAGCACTGGTGGCGGGTATGCTGCTCAAGGCGGCCCAACCCAAATTTGTTTCTATAGACATAAGATCACATTGGGAGAAATGCTTTGAAAAGATAGGACTGTAATGGGTATTTGGAGAAATTCCAGTTTTTAATTGAGGCTCAAGTTCCCCCTGCAACTAGATCAGATAAATTTTCTTTTTCCATGTCTTTTGTCGTCAGTCATAATTTCATTGTAATATCTTCTTCTTATTCTTAGGCTAACGGTTCTGCGGTGATGAGGTCAAATAATTTGTGTTGTACCGATCACTCCTAAATAAATTTTATTTTAATGAGTCGGTGCTAATTTTTTTTAAATTTTGGTACAAATTATTAAAGAGTGATTTATATAAATGCTTTGGAAAAGAATTCATCAGAAATAACTTTGAATTGTTTGGAGTCCTGTAAATTTTTTTACTATAGCCGTCAATAATGCCCTACGAGACTGCCTCCTAAATCAGCCGGTTTTGAATCGTAGCCGTGTCATGTGCCTTCCATAGCATTTGACTCAGTACCCAGATATGTCGATCTTCAAAAAAGTGGTTAAAAATTACTTCAAAAGAATCGTATGCCTAATCAATTATGAGATTATGAAATGTCAATATCATTTTTTTTTCAGTATAGTCTTTGAAATTTTATGTTGATGATGATGACATACACGTTTCAGCAAAGATACCAAATTTTAAAAATTTGCCATTTCGTTCCAAATTGGTGGCCAGATTAATGACTTTTTGGTTCAACAATTGAATTTGGAAGAGATGTAATTCCAGCAGGATGGCGCTATACGTTCAATGAACACATAATTTTGCGTAATATGGACCTGCAGAAAATTAGCCTTCAAGATCTTGTTGTTTGACGCCTCTTAATTATATTCTTTAAAGATGCGTAATGTCGCCAGTCTTCCTTGATAAACCAACAGCAATTGACAAACGGAAGCCAACATAATTCGTGTTATTGAATATTTACGGCCACAAATGCTTGAACAAAATGTCAGAGTTTTATTTAAAAATTAAAAAAAAAAATAAAAATCTCTCGATGGCGAATGGCTATTTAATGAAATTTTCATGTATTTTGTTCAAAATAAAAAAAAAACACCTTTAGTATCTATGTTTATATAAATTTGCCCGAAATCATTTGTAACTTTTATTTCGAAAGTGGACATCACTATCTGCCCTTGAAATAAGAACATTAGCCTTAAAAAAAAAAAACAGTTTCATTGTGTTTCCGGTTAGAAAAAAGAGCAAACCCGTTACAATGTGCCTCACACAATATACATATATATTTAAATAAAGCCGACGACGACGACATTGTGGAATGGAATTCATTAACAATTTTTTTTATTTTTTTTAGCACGTTTACATTGTGGAAGGTTATGTCAGAACTCTGGACCGATATATTATCTACTTTGTAACACAGACAGGAGTATACATTTTAATGATTGCATTTTAGTGCTGGCTTGGATTGTGTAATTGATGCAAACATAGAGATTAAAAACGTCGCGTCGTAGTCGTCGTCTATATACAGTGGAGCTGAGCTGGTAACTTAACGAATGTGTTAAATAGGTTAAATTCTTTTGTAATCGTATATTTAGTATTCACAGAAAGAATAAAACTTCAATTGAAAAGTGTGTTTTAATGAGATTTTAAAAATTGTGTCAACTAAAAGCTTTTGATTAAACAATTGTCTGGAATTATTTTTGCTTATATGTATAAAACGGGTGGGCCATCTGGTGGTTTCTTTTTAAATCATAAGTTATTTTTACACTGACAGCTAGTGGACAACACATAATGGTCCCCGTCTACTTACGGCGCGCACAGACGAGAATGTGGATTGTGTATGTCAATTGGCCGCCTCGGAGCTTTGGCCCCTTTGGACTTTTTTGTGGGGAACCGTGAAGGACCGATGTTATGCCAACAATCCGGAAACGATTCAACCAGTTAAGGCTAATATTATACAAGCAATCAATGAGCTAAAGTCCGAAACCATCATCAAGGTCTTGGAAAATTAGAGTGACAGAATGCGTTACTGCAAAGCCAGCCGAGACAGCTACTTGAACGACGCGACTATATGTACCATAATTAATGGGAATGTTTGATCTTACTTATAAAGCCATAATACATGGAAAAAATTTAATTTGTTCATTTTATTGCATTTTTAAAAAGAAACTTGTATTTGGCCCACCCTGTACATACATAGATGTCTTTCCTAGAAGCACATATATGATATTTTTGTATATTCCTCTCGGAGCACAATTTGACATTTCACTCAAAGACGAAACTTGAAAATGTTTCGTAGAGAAATTGTTATTTATTCCAAAACAAATTAAGGCCCGCCTACATTAATTCCGCAAAGAATAAAGTTTAAAATGTGATTAGTGAGATCAAACTGAGTATTAATAGATTATCAATGACCTTCCCTCAGACAAAGTTTTATTGAATTTGGTTTTCGAAAAAACTAAAACCCCCTATATAATAAGATACTTTTGCGACAACTTAGAGATAAAATAAAACCAAACGTTACACATATGCTATTAAAAAGCAGGAATGAAAAAGTGTGTGTCTAAAAGTTCACACTTTATCAGAAATTGCGCAGACTAAATAATAATCTTTGGCGACGACAGAGTTCTTGTTTAATTTAGTAGATTTTCGTTAAGATTTGCTAACTGTTTATTATAAATAAGATATTTTTTATTTCGTGAATTAATTTTTGATGACATTTAAGTTGTTAATTTGTGAATTAGAAGGTAATAAAGCATTTTTTTATTAATAGGGGTGTCAACCGTTTAGTAGTTAGATATATGAGATAAGCCGACATTTTCGCCACTTTCTGTTTTTTGAAATGTTTCCATTTCAAAAAACAGAAAGTGTTACATATATGCTATGTAGAGAATTGATATTATGAGGGCAAGAAAGCTGTCAGTTTCAAAATTACATAAAGTTTAAGAAGATATTACCTCTTAGGTAATTAGGTATACTTATGTGGAAGACGATATCAGAAAACCAATTAAACTGTATGCATATATAATGAATATTTAAAACTAATTTATCTTTAATATAAAATTCATTGTAGGTTAAAAAAAAACATGCAAGAAATAATAAATTATTATTTCAAAAAATAAACAATTAAACATTCAAAGAAATAAATATCCACATGACTTCCCACGATGCTGAATTTATTCTTCTCTTTCATAACGATTACAGTTTGTATTTTGTTTTCTTTTTTTTTTAACTTAAGTATTAAGATGCAAAGCTATATTGCATTTGGATGACCCAAAATGCAAATATGCTTGAATGCCTAAACCACAAAAAAAATTTCCTCTTTTGAAAAAACTAACTGGAAGACACAAACTATACATATTTATACTAACAAGGATATTTAAAAAAAAAGAATGTAGCAGAACATCTCCGATTTAAGAATGACCGTTTGCTGGATGATGATGGTTTTAGCCAAATTTACATTTCCCTCATTGCACATACCAAGCAGCAAGGAGTAAGTAGAAACTTTTGCTCGACTCTTTTTCCCCTTTTGTTTCAGTATTTTTTTCTATTTTATTATGCGCATTCATTCGAGTTCAACAAAAAATATATATATATGTACAAATAATAAACTTTATACATGTATATATTATTGCATATACAATATTCATTTATAGTATATATATTTATATATACACTACACACCACTGGATGGAAGACAGAAGCCTTTCGCGAGAGTATAACTGTTGGAATAATTAACCAAAAATCCAATCGAATCCATTTTTATTTTAAATACAAAAAATAATACTTCAAAAGCTTGATTGTATCGGCAGCTATACTTAGCTCTCTATTAAACATGAATGTCAAGTTAGCAAAGTAACAATCGCGAATAGAAAATTGGTTGGATGGAAAATTTGCCTATAATTCGTCGTTAATTGCTTGTGACAATTTCGAATTTGTTGTTTGACGTTTTCTATGTTTCTTTTTCAGCTTTGTTAAGTTAATAACAAATAAGCGAGTTACCCCCTCAAAAAACGGTAAAAATTCTTATACATAAATAATGATTTATTGCTGATTAATTTGCCGTTAGCTTAGTCTTTAATTATAGTTGTGTTGATTTCAAATTTGTTGTGCAATGTTTTCTATGTTTTTGGCACATTGTCGGGAGAGCAAAGCGAGCTGTCAGTTCAAATTTGAAAATATTGACGCGAAATTGGAGGCTTGATTCTCAACATCGTCGTTTCAGGCAAAATTTTAAAACCAATGGATAGAGTTGAAACAAATCACCATTTCATGGCAACTGAACGGTGACAATTCTATACAAATTTGTCGAACTTATGTGACAATTTATTATAAAATATTGACAGACAACATTATAGTCAGTTAAATATAACATTTCGTCATTGTGAATTTTTGACAATTTTGTCGATTTTAACAAATTTGTCATAACATAATGTTAAGCAAGTGTGTTATGGAAATTATATTTTCAGCAGCCCAGCGCGAATATCTTCTCTCAAGAAGTGTTCTATCATCCAGTGCCTATGTTCTGTAACTCTCGCATCGATAAAACTATAGTCGAGATGAAAATTTAAAATCATATGAGTTTTGTTCCGTTTTTCATCGTTTCTCGACCAATTTTTTCGATGCGAGAGTTACAGAACAGTAGGCAGAGATTGCACAAATTTCTGACGTAACATTCAATTCATTTTTTTGAAACACCCTGCTCATCATCGGCAACTACATGATGCTGAGCTGCACCTCCAAGCTATATATTTTTCGACAATTCTAAAAAATTGTCTTGTCTTAAATTTGAAAAAATGTCACCTGTCACACTTTTCACCCTAGTCCCCACCCCACTGTATTACCTCGACATCGACATCAGTGCAGAGAGAGTGGTATTAAAATTTGATTTTTTTGTTTTAATTGAAATTACAAACTAAATTAATGAAAAGTTTCAGATATTAATTTTATGACGAAGAGCGCGTGTTGACAGGTTGAAGTGTACATAATTATATGTATAGAGAAAATTACAATTGCAATGATGGTTGGCTAGCTGGAGATAGTTGATTGATATCGCACGCTTGCGGTCGATTTTAAAAGTGGCGTATTATTTATATTTACAATTTGAATATTTGGCGGGAGATGAATTGTATGTAGACTCCAACAAGTACGTATATTATCTAGAGAACAGACTTAAGGGGTTTGTTCTCTTTCACCGTACATAGCTGTTAGAACAATAATGTATACTACTCGTTGAAAATGTATGAGTGGTCCCGTGCATTTTAAATGGGACCCGCTTTAACTTTAAATAAGAGAGTTTTCTCTTACTGTGCTCAAATAAAATTTGCGGATGTTTTAGGCAAGGGGGGGACGAGTCGGTCCTCTAGATAATATAGGTACTCTATGCCCTGAATCTTGATGAACAACGCACACAATTCGAGAGCGACCTAAACCAATTTGGCACATGTAACTAGAGGCACTTAGATATATAGTGACCTCGCTGACTGAAGTGCTTTGCTGATTGAGGCCGTAGTCCATCAAAAACTAAAAGCACTTTCTTAAGTAACTGAGTTTATATAATCCTTTTAGTTCTTCAAAATAGTGTTATTCATCTTTTGTTCGATGGTTTATTTACATTCAAGTCTTACTCAAGGAACCAAAACTACTACAATCATTAATGGCTTTTAGTAGATATTAGAAAAAGCATGTGACTCGGAGTGTGTGAAGGCATGAACGTAGGTATGTATGAGGCTCGTTTTTTTTTTTTTGTTGAATATTTTGAACTTGGTGATGGGCTCACCATCATCATGAGGAGCAGCTACTTCCTTTTCAATGAAAAAAAAAAAAAAAAAACAAAAAACAAAAAAAAAATATATAGAATTTAAGTGAAATATAAATCTACATTGGCCTTCGACCAATATGGAAATGGTAAAAACCTCTACAAAAGAGGTTAAGATGGGGGGAGCAGGCAGGGCAGCATCAAGCTTCACTTGAAATGCAAGCTTGCTTGCCTCCCTGATCGCTGTTGGAGTGCCACTCTTTACATTTGAATGAAAATCAGAATTGCTGCGAATTGAGAGCAGGGTTAAGTTTATCCACATGGTATAGATGTAGGTAGTCCTTTCGTGTGGTGGCTCCCTCTACATAAAAAAAGTCCTCAGCAAAATACCAGAGAAATTGTATTTAACTTGCCTTTTGCCACCACCACCGCTTCCCTATACTATATTTATGCCAATGCAATGTCTATGTATATCCTACGCGATAGTGCTCATTCAACATCTTCCACCACCAGAGGGATATGAATATTTGCTGAAGCCTCCAATGGCATAGTAAGCGAGAGGGAATTAGTAGGAGTTCCAAGTGGTTCTATATACATTGAATACACTGAAGGAAATATTGATATTGATAAACTGCAGCTAAAATAGCTGTCAAAATATTCAATACACACAAATTCAATGTTACGAGCACAACACAAGACAACTGCAGTCGGTGCTGCATGAGTTCACCAACTTTTGACTTTTCACGTGCAGTACTTTTGGCGTTTCAATTTTTATGAAGAAAAAAAGAGTTGGAAAAATACTGAGGCTTGTTGTGCTTATTTGTTTCGCAAAAATTATTATTAATTAAAAGATAAGATAAAATTAAAAATAAGCTCGTGGTTGTTTTTTTTTTATTTATTTACAAAAAGCTATACACCTGTGGACACATAAAAACTAGCACGTACGACACTTCAAACCTCACTGATACCTGACAAGTTACAAGAACCTTACAAAGTGAGTTAAACTTGATTTTTGTAGGGTTTCTGGTAGCACCGTCACAACTTGTGAGCCTCACACGAATCTCCTTTCGAGTAGCTCACAACTCAAAAGTTTGACATTTCATAATCAAGAAAAAAATTGTTCAATGGGTCGCGTTCAACAAAGATTCAGAACTTTAAAATCAATTAAAAAATTCACCTTGCTGTTTGAGTCTTTTGTGAAGATTTTTGCAGAATACCAAAAATGTTATCGAATCACAACAACCTCACAAGAGCTTGTGACCTTTGAGCCCTCATAACGCTAGAATAGCCCTGTTAAACATTTTTTAAATAATATCATTCTATATACCTAATTTCTCAATAAACTTCAGTTCACTCAAAAAAGTGACAGTTCGTGCAAAAAAGTTAGTGTCAAATTGTCAAAATGACATGATACTAAAAAGTTAAAATAGGCATTTCATGATTTTAACTTTAATAAAATTTTAAAAAGATAAAGACTATTATCGTGCGTGCGTCATTTCAAATTTGTAAAATTCTGCTTTCAGTGTAAGTTCCCTTGAAGTTTTAACCGATTGAAAGTTCCCATTCCCAAGTAAAAAAAAAAAATAAGTAAAGTCTCAATTTTCGTCATCTTCCAACGCACAGTTCCCCAAGTTGATATTATTCGCACAAGAACCCCCTAGAGACCCATCTTTGTGGAGCCTTCTCTTTTTATCCTGACCATGAAGAAGGAGGAGGAATAAGTAAGCGCATCCACATCCGCCGTTCGTAATTCTTTCCCTTCACTGGGTGATTATAATTTAAATACAATGATTAAATACTTTGGTTTACTTGCAAATGCAATGTTGACGAGAGGACGACACACATCCATCCTATACGAGGATAGAATGATGATGATGGCGATGCAGGATTGAACGCAGCATATATAACTTGTTCTTATCCATCGCATGAACGAGGACGTTGACGACGACGACGACGTCGTTAAATGACGGTGTGTTTTTTCGAAGATTTTGTTGGTTTTTCTCTCGTTGAGATGCAATTATTACCCTGTTTCTTGTTAAGTATTGGAAGGATGTCTAGTGGGTAGCAAGTAGTTGATATTTAAACGACTTGGTGGATTGCACTAAGAATAAAGTGATGACCAGTGAAATAGAACCACTTAAAAGTCATTTGATCGAAAAGTGGTTCTGCTGTTCAAAATATATGGGTTACAAAAAAAAGTGTTCATACCTTTTAAACATAAATACACTTGTTTGCATAATTTAGATATGATCTTCAATAATTTTTGCTGTTTGTTTTTCATTTTTTTTTATTAATAAGGCATCAGGTGACACAAAAACAATTTAAATTGGGAATATGGGATAGCATTAAAAAAGAGATACTGGTAGTTTTAAATTTGTTAATATATCGAAGGGAGAGGAAAAATAAGGTCAGGTCTAGTACGGCTAAGGTCAAAATTTGGCTACTGCACAGTTATCCAAAATTGAGAAAAAAAAAGGCTGGTAAGATTCCCAGTCTTCAGACACGTTAGACAGGGAAAAAGGCTTCGACAATAGAATTGAACATTGAGCTTTTGAAGCATTATGTTTGAAGGCTTTCAAATTCTACAAACCAAGATTAGGGGTTCTAACTTGTCACCATATACTAACCTACTTCAAGTTTAATCAAGACTCTGGAAACTATTCACCAGAGAAAATCTAGACGAGGAAAACTTGTCAAATACTTGTGAGGCCCTCGTTTGGCACATTTTCCTATGCCTTCATAAATACCCGGTGTATAACAAAAACTTCATAACCACTTTGCACTGGTACGAAAAATTAAGGGTTCAATATATTCATTTTTAATATTGTATTGCAAATAATTCTAGCACATATCGGAATGATAAGGTCCAAGGATAACGTCCTAAATAAACCAACTTTTTTCCTTTTGTTTTCTTTTTTGAGTATAAGAGTACCTAGGTACATTAATGACGTCAGCCTAGTAAATATCGTTAATTTCGATAGTAACGCTTGTAAGGCTATTTTCAATATCTTTGTTAAATTTTCTAAGCCCTCATTAAAAACGAGATACCTACATTTTTTTCAGGCGGGATTCTACGACATAAGACTTCTGCGCCATTTCAATTTAGTGTGCCTATGTTATTGATGAAAAATCAACTTTTTGTAAAACTTTTTACCAAGGGCCTTACGAATATATTTTATTTTATACATTTTCTAAAAGATGGACTTGTAAGGTTATGTCATTTTTTCATCGTCTAGACTCTAGAGTGAAAACTTACCAATGCCTTGACTAAACTAGACAAAAACTTGTTTTCTTTCCGGTCAATATAACTAAAACTTACTTAATGTAAAATGCACTTAAATCAAAAGTGTTCAAGTGCTCCTATAGATGGCACCGACTTCCAAAATCTTAATAGTCAAAATAAATATAAAATGAATGTTAGTTTGTGTGTTACTTTTAGACACAAAATTATCAAACAGAGTTTGGTGAGAAATAAAGAGTTTGACTGTATTAGTAGTGCGAAGGATTGGAAATTAGTTTGAATAAAATCTGCGTACACCCACGCTCATTTTTACTTAGTTTTCTTCGTAGAAAGCTAAACTTTTGTACTTGAGCTCTCTTTTAATTTTAATAGTTTCTAATTTTTCCTGTCTACTTTTTTATTTTTGAATTTTTTCTTTATTGCACGTCCGAAATCCGCCTACTACCATGCCCACACTTTTTTTTAAAACCCACTTTTTTCAATACCCACTTTTCTTACATTTTAGTTTTCTTCTTAATTGAAAGTTAAAATTTTTTTAGTTCGGGAAATGTTCAGCAGGTGGCCTAGGAAGCGTGGCAGGGTTCAGTTAGTAGTGGATATTATAACGGGTCATTCAATTCATGGTTTCAAGTTGGTAGCGCTGGCATTTGACAACTTTTAAACTCAGCTGTCATTTGAAGTGTTATAATATCGGTTGAATGTTTGCCATTTACGATAGTGGATTGCTTAATAATCGAACAATGCGTTAAAATTATTGAAACTTACTACAAAAGTGGTGATTCAAACGTAGCCACTTTTCGGGCACTACGCAAGCAATCGGTAAAATTGTAGAAATTTGAAGAGAGTGAAAGTGTTACTGATGTCGTAAGGCCTGTGCATCATCGTTATGCACGCTCAGTCGAAAATATTGCTGTTGCAAGTGCAAGTGTTGCTGATGATCCGAATTTATCGATTTCCCAGCGTTCGCAGGAGTTGAACGATTTTTTTTGACCGGCGATTGAAGATCATGACTTGGACGATATGTGGTTCTAACAAGACGGAGTACCAAGCCACACAACATGAGCAATTATGGCATTATTGCGTGAGAAGTTTCCTGGTCACGTAATTTCATGTTTTGGCGACGTCAATTGGTCACCAAGATCATGCACGTCCGTCAAGTTAGCATTACCACTTCAAAATTTTAAGATTCTAATAACTGGATTAACTGTCGTGATTTTGAGGTAAAAGAAAAAAAATTGTTTGATTTGACACAAAAGTGTTTTCGCGAATAATCCCCGAACTCTGGACGCATTAAAAACCAACATTACTTAAGTTATGGCCGAGATACCGCCCGAAATGTGCGAAAAATTGGTTAAAAATTACCTCAAAAGAATCGCATGCTACGAATCTTCCCGAGGCAACGAAACCATAACTTGCCATACAGTACCTTCATACATACATATGTAAATATCGCAAGTATAAAGTGTATATATTTTTGAAGTCTAGTAATTGTTTTTTGAAGTTACTTTTTTCTAGAATCGAACTAGCAGGTCTTTGAATAACTTACATATTTCATCCTCAGAACTTTTCATTTATCCCAAGCACGTATTCAAAGCTTGGTCTAATGTTCAATTGTCTTTAAAAATGTATCTAACTTTTGTATAAATAAAAATTCATATGAATGGCGGCCATAACTGTAAATATGGCATGATTTATTTATGTTCCATGGTAATTAAATAGAATTGGAGATGGTTAACAACGCAATTAGTTTGAAAAAATAAAACTCTGCGGAACTGCAATATTGGTTGTGCTGCCATTCAAAATGACCTCCTTCCCATGAGAGGGATTCTACACGTAAATGAATAACATTATTGTGCAAGAATAGCACTCCATCCATGACGGACAACGGGATGGATGGCTCCATGAATCTCTTGTCACAATGAAGTTTTTTTTTTTATTATTATTTTGTTTTGTATCTCCTCAGTTCAGAGTTGATGCGATTCTGAAAATTGAAATCTGAATCCTGATACCAATCTTATGGGGTTATGTTCGAGAAATATCCGTATATCCGTATATAGTGCCTATGCCTGACGTATGACGTTGCAAAATGTGTGTTGGCATTATTTAAATTACCATCACGCAGTTGCACAAGAATAATGATTCTACTTTATGGGATGTGCTATGTGCTGTGTGTGTGTGTGTGTGAGGCTTCGAGGCAGCTTCAACTGGGCCCTCGCTGTGGGGCTCCGATGGAGCTGCAGGGGCTAGGGAGTTCGAAATATGTCAGCCACTCGACGAAAAGGATGTACAAACATGTTCAAGTGCCTAAATGAAGGAAGGAACTGCCTGTGTGCCTGTAACAGCACCTTGCAAAAAAATGAGATATTATGTATGTTGCAACAGAAGTAACATGATGCGAGTCTGTGGATACCATATGTGCCTATGCCTGCCTATGGTGTTGTTTTAGAGTTCTGATTTCGAGAAAGAGATACGTGTTCCTATACAATGGGGCTTAGAATGCTTTATATTTTATATAACTACATATGTGGAAGTGGATAGCATCAAGTCAGCAGCAACAGAGTGCATTATTGCATGGAAAATGTGATATAGGCACAGGCACAAGCATGCCGGATCGGATCGGGCCGGGCCGGCCGACGAGGAGACGGCTGAAGTGGACTCTAATGAATGCGAATGCATATTTACGTAGCTCTGATCCCAGGTAAAACCAAATAAGACTTGACGCGCTGCAGATGCAAGCGATTGATTGGTGATGGTCTGGCAAAAGGTCTGGAAGGAATAATGATTATGTGGGAGCCGGGAGCACAATGCGTTCGTCAATGTTCAATGGGTCTGTCTTTCATCGGTCGATATGTTGATTGATCAAGTTTGCCGATATGTGTATGAATAGAATATATGTACTTAGCCATATGTATGTAAAACTCGTAACAAAGTGAACAAGGTTCTACGTTTGGTTTGGGAAGATAAAATTTTGTAAAGGAAAACACATACATATAATGTATAGATATTGCAAGGAGTGAGAAGTATTAAATTAGATTTTGTAAGAACAAAAAGAGGTCATTGATTCTTTGCTTAAAATTATTAAATTATATACATACATATGTAGCTACAGTGTTGCAATAAGATATGGCTATTATAAATAATACAAATACCTAATGTAGATGATGCAAATAAAGAACTCGAATTCAGAGAAAACTTTATCTCCAGCGAAGGGCCTATAGTTTGAAGGTTTAAGTACGGAACTTAATATAAAAATTATGGGAGCAGCAAGTTAGAGATCAAGCGAAATAACATATTAGAGGTAAAATATTATCCAAATCTTTGGCACAAACGTCAAGTTATGTCATTCCATATCTTGATCTATTATCAGGAAAATTGAAAAATTCATATCTAAAGGGTCATTCATTTTTTGGTTTCGATTTTTGATGAAAATTTTATTTCATTATAAAGCTTGGACTTTGCTATGTGTGTTAAAAAAAGTGTTAAAAACAATAGCGCAAAGTTTTAAACGATTTAGTACGATGTTAAACCATTTTTAGTACGATAAAAACTACTTTAACATCGTACCAAATCGTTTAAAATTTTGCGCCAATATCATTTAAATGGCCGCCTCGGGAAGTTTTTTCGCTTGAAGAAAAACCCGCTTATCTGAAACACTTTTTTCACCCCCGAGCATTTTTCGACCAATTACCTATAAAATACTCCGCTTAAGCGAAACTCGCTTACCTGAAACGTATTTGCAGTTAAATTTTATAGTTTCCATTGAAAAAAACTCTCTTAAGTGAAAAAAAAAATGAATCGAACAGAACAAAAAATTTGCTGAACGCTTTCACTTCTTTTTTTATTTCTCAACTCCACCATTTTCACCACAAAAATGACATTTGAATTTCTAATATGTCACAACCATTATATTTAATCTATCTATTATCTATTTTATTTAAATTTTTTCTAGGCAACTGAAAAAGATAATTAAATTTTTTCTATCTTTAAATTTCCGCTTAATGGAATTTTATAATCCGCTTAGGTGAAATTTTTGTCTTGCTAGTGTGTTTGCAAATCGGTGTAAAATCTTTCTGAAGTCTTTCAAAATATGCAAGATTTGTTTTGACAGAAAATTCTTTTCTAAATAAAATCGATTCTTTGGTTGAAAGGAATTCCACATAAGTTTCTTCTGGGAGTGAAATAAAATCCAAACTAGATTGAGTTAAACTTCACTCTCAAGAATTCAATTAAACAGATTGACATTCACACACTCAAAGGTATGTTTTTGGTAAAACTCAATATTATTTTGATTTATTTCACCGTTGTTGTAACAAACTCTGTTTGGGTTTGATTTTGGACTTTGTTTGAAAGAAAGTTAAATGTACTCAACTCTGAATTAGTTTTTTTTCTATTAAGCTATATAAATAGGTAAACCTTCAAGTTATTTGTTTTTATTTTTAAGTTTATTTATTTTATTTTTCTAAACAAAATCCAACCCTGTTTTACACAACATTAATTGCCAAAAATGTGTACTTAACTTGGCATTGTGACGATAATTTGCCAGTTTATAAATGCTCATGAAAATAAAATAAAATCCCCGCATCATGAGATATGTACCCTTCCGACCACCACCACGTCATGTTTAGGTTCTGGCCTCTATTGTTTTTATTAAATCCTTCTTCGCATGATGCAGTAACACTCCTTGAAAAAAAAATATATATAGCATTTAAGCCTCTTTTCTCGAGTGCATATAAATAAAGAGTATAAAACAACATCATATATGTACATATGTATATCTACTCAATTGCTATTATATGAACGCAGGGTTGTTTCTCGTGTTATATTTTTGAAACAATAAAATCAACTAAAAAACGACGCAGTAAAATTTATATAACAAAATTCTTTAAAAAAAAAAATAAAAATAAAAATAAAAACAAAAACCATATTCTCAAGATGAAGCAAAAATTCTCAAGTACACACTTGACAAGTAAGGGAATTTTACGAACGACGATGATGATAATGACGACAAGTTTACATGAGGAGCAACGCGCGAATACTTGCCCTGGTTAATACCCATATACATTTCATAAACAGGGCTGGGTTTGTTTGGTACAAGTCTTTAATTCAACTTTTTTAAGGGCGCTTCGAAAAAGATTTTACCATATCGTGTGTCAATTTATAACAGTTCTGTTTATAAAGGTACTGTTAACATGGCCCCATAAGGCCAGGCTTCTTCGCGGGGTGTTAACTTCAGCACCCACTCACGTAAATACCGTTAACGCACTTTTAATGGCCATAGACTGTTTAAACTGTTATAAATTGATATTTATCTTTCATCCTATTTAATAATAATTTGCATGTTAAATGTTAATCTGCTTAATGGCTTGCCAGCAACCAATTAAAAATATAAACAAAAATTAGGAAAACCAATCTAAATTGATATAAATTACTCTGTTTCATCTTTTGTCCATCGCTGCCTTCAGTGAGAGATTTCTACAAAATACTTTCAAAACTGCCACAAGAAAAATTGATAAGATTCCTTTTGGAAGTTAACAACTTAACCTCCGGTGCGAGTATATTCACTATCACAGTACAGGAGGTACTTAATGAACGTATTCATTTTCAGTTCTGCGCACATACAATAATATATGTCAAAATCGAGAAAAATTGTGCATCCTTTTCTTGTCTAATTTCAATATTTTGTTGTTGTTTCTATTGATGTTGTGAGTAATTCTGGTGGGCACTCGCACAGCAATTTTTAATTTCTGACATTTCCAACTTTGACAATCTGCGGAATATGTTAAGTACCTTAGATTTGTGAACTGTGATTCATTATAAATTATATAAAACCAAACTTATCTTAAAACAACCGAAAGCTATGTTGCCAATTTAAAGTTCGCTGGAGACTCCATATTTTTGTTTCACTTCCAGATCAAACGTCAAATTGTCAAATGAAAGCATCCTGTGTCGTATGGAACCATACGAGTAAAAAGGACAGCTTAAATTGGGTCCACAACAACGATATAATGACAGCAAATATCAAAAGCGACAGCTGAGACGACAAGCTTTATATATATTGGTGTTGTATATTTCTTTTTTATATCAATTGTTATTGACACTAATACACAGACAGCCTGCTAGCATTGTAAAATTATGAAATGTAATTTTCCTCAGTTTCAGTTAGTGATCGACAGCGAGAATAAACGCAGAACAGAAGAAAGATGAAAACGCTAATGATATTAACTTTAACATAACTTGAATTCAGAGGCTTTTCTTGTGATTCAGTAGGAAGGGAGGGGCAAATAAATTTAACAAATGCGGTCTTGTAATTTGAAACATATGCAATGCATTTAAAAGAGGATCGAGGAAGAGGAGTCACACTGGAAGAAGAAGCACAAAACGTTTTTGTCGACGTCGATTTGAAGAAGCTCTTGTTAATTTAGTCATATACATATACAAGTGAACGTAGGCAATGCAACGAGGACGAGGACGCAGATGAGGACAACAACGATGATGATGATGATGACTATACGACATTCAAGTTATTTGCTGAATTTCGCACGTTTTATTGCGAGTAATGCTCCTTAGAAGTGATAGCTCTAGAGACAGGATTCATATACCTACCTACGTCCGCTTCTTAGGTTGGTGACTTCGTTCATTGGACGCTAGGACAGTCCGAGTTCGAGTTCGAGTTCGAGTCCCAGTCCACTAAAGACCGCCATACTTCCAAGTAATGGACACATTTCGTTCTCTTTGTTTTTATCAGTTTTTTTTTTGTTTTTTCCCTTTTATTTTCATTTTCTGCTTTCAATATAGAGAATAAACCATGTTCCTGGCTTGTGGCGTTCGTTGGACACGCGAGAGGGACCCCATCATACTCGTACAACCATAGCACTCGACAGGAGTCCGTGTGATGTTCTCGCGGGGGAGTCCATTAGTCGTGACCAATGTGGAAATGCATTAACTATGAAGGTGGCAGGAACCAGCAGTGGATATCGCTATATATGTATGTACAAAATACATATACGTAAGTACATTGTACAATGTACATATATGGATGGGTAGTCTGATGTTGTGGCGATTTGATTCAATCACGTTTTCACCATGAAAAGTGGAAGAATATGCGGTATGTTGGTGCAGTACTTTTTGTATTTTCTTCTTTTTTTTTAAATAGGTATATGCGGAGGAGTTCGAGTGGCGTAATGGCAATGGACCGTGTACACTTTTATATATTTTTACTGCTGGTGTGTGCGGAGCTGGTTAACTATAACTTGATGTGGGAATAAACTTACATTACATTTTGTAGTGAATTTAAATTGGAAAATGGTTAAGAGCTTCGCATATACATACATACATATGTAAAGTCAAGTGTTGAGTTGTACTTACTTTGAAAACATGCTGTATGTACATACCTACATATAAAGTTTCTATATTTAATTGCATTGAACGGGGGTGTATGTTGTTTTGTTTTGTGAATAACTTTAAGTTCTTAGTTTTTCGCACTGAAAAATTATGCACGTAATTATTTACTCTTTGCATAGAGATGAATTTGAATTGAAGAAAACAAAATAGAAAACAATTATTTGTTTAACTAGCCCTACGAGCCGGGCCGCTTAGCAATTTAACTATTCAAATTTGAATATTTTTTACACCATTCTTATAATTCATATGAAATGTCTAAGTAATTCTTTTAGTCCGAATAAAATTCTATTATGAAAAATAATTAAGAAATTTAATATTGACATCAATTCGCTTAATAAGGTTTAAAGTTCTATCATTATAGATTTCTGATAATACAATTGAAAATTACCTATTTTTCCATATTTCAAAATTTCATATTGAATAGCGCATGCTATTAATTAGCCAGTTCAGCAAAAGGGAGTAATTTACTGAAAAAAAACGTTCAGATTTCTGAGATTGCTGAGATCTCTGGACATATCTATTCTTTTCAATAAGAACACGCTGTTCACGCCTTCTTTTTTAAAAAAAAAAAGAAACTGAGTAATAAAAGAAAGAGAATCGAACCACAAAGTAAGATATGTACATATTTTCCCTTTTAAAAAAAATTTGTTTTAAATAGAGCCTTTCGACGGGCAGACTGATTTGCTTCAAATTTTATACAGAACTAGCAAAACCCCCGCCCGCTTCGCAACGTCTAAAACGGAGATCTTTCTACTGCACCACAAACTCTATTATTTTTGAATTGCGCAAATTAGTAAATATTGTTCAAATCAGTAACCCATGTGACCAATTGAAATTTCATTTCTTTTTTTAACAGATTTTCGTTAATTTTTTATATTATTTTTTGTCCTACACCTTCTACACCTTCTACACCTTCTACCCTTATTCCTCTTTAACTTAAACAAAAAATTAAGAAAAACGGTCAACTGGTTTGGCTGGTTAGCGAACGTACACAAAACAAAACTTTATTTTATATATAAACTAGCAAAACCCAACAAAATAATTTTTTTTGTCCTAAACCTTCTACCCTTATTCCTCTTTAATGAAGAAAAAAAATTAAGAAAATCGGTCAACCGGTTCGGCTGGTTAGAGAACGTACACAAAACCAAACTTTAATTTTAGTTTTTTAGTTTTAGTTGTATTTCATCAATCAGATTACAATCTTTATAGACTAGATACTAAATAATATAATTGTTGGGGGCTATATGCTTATAAAATTAAATAAAATGCTTATAAATTAAATAAATTTAAAATTAAATTCAATAAATATTACTAAATTGATTTATAATTTATACAATAAATAAATATAAATTTATGAAAAAAAGATTAATTATTTTAATTTATTAGGAAGTTACAGTTTTAATATTATTTAACAAATATTTTTTTAATATATCTCTCGAAACATCAAGATTAAAATCAATCCTATTGCAAATTAAATTCACTTCTCTAATGCAACGCGTGATTGGTTCGTTACGGCCATAATTTGTACTATGAAGCTGCTCATAAAATTGAAAACGATAGCGTAGTTATATATATAGATATTTGTATGGGATTCCATAGAGAAATTCGAATTTTTCTTCTAGCTCATCTAAAACTGTAGCTGTTATACAACAATTCCATTTTTTTTTTATTTTCTCAAAAACGACTCTTATGATTTCGATTACACTTCGTGTCTGTACTGATTGAAGAAATTGTACGAAAACTGCAATTCAGCAATTCAAATCCAATAGCTGCATTAGGTTTTTGACGTTTTTTGAGATAATTGCCCTATTATTCAGTTATTCTTATAATTTTACAATCAAAAACTTAGCTTCGAAATAGTTCAAACAATATTGCATTTGAAAAATACAAAATAATATAACTAAAATCAAACAAACTGTTTGGGATTGAAGTTAATATTTTTATTTTATTTTCTTGAGTTTATAATTGAATTAATAATTTTCATTAAATTTCATTACAATTTTATATTTGCCAAACATTATTACATTACCTTATTTTTGCTATGTAGTGCTTCTTATAGTTTTTGGATTTAACTTAATCCCTTCCTAATTTGTTGGTTTATCTATTTAAACATACTTATTAGTGCTAGTCTCTATAACAGGCTTGCCTTCTGCAATGCACCATAATCTTGTTTACATATGTAAAGCTTTTTTTGTACACCTGCTTATGTACATTATGGCTTATGCCTATTATAATGTAAATTTCAGTTGTTCTTTTCTTTTTACATTGGATCGTCAAGCAGATGACATCTTTAACTTTGGTAACATACACAATTAAAATAAATTGTTCATATTTTGGTGGAATTTATTTTTGTGTTGCAGCAATTCCCTTATAACTTTCATCGTTGGAATAAATAATTTGATTTGAAGTTTATTCACTCACTTCGATAAAATTATTTACATAGATCATTTTTGCTGTTTTTTTGCATTGGTTCTTTTAATTACAAATAAATCAATTTGTGTAGTACTTTTGATTCCTTCATTTTGTTTTTTGAAGATATCATAACATTATTGAACCTAAAACAACAATTTGTTAAATTATTTAACCGCAAGAGCAAGTTGGTGCGATCCAGTTGTGCATATTTTTTTTTTTTTTGCTTCAAATCAACCTACTCAAACACATCTTATGCAAAACACCATGAATGTATATATTTGGTATTCTTCTCTTTAAAAACAGACTGTGAGTAAATGGAATAATGATTCATTCAAAAAATCAATAAAAAATATTTATTTTTATTTGTTAACACTACAGAAAAAAAAATCTAAAACAATAATCAAATCGGCAGAATGTTGTTTATAAAACAATTTTTAGCAAACAGCTGAGGTTTGTGGAATCGAAGTAAAACGTAATAGATTATTACTTTATTTTACACAAACCTTGTTAATGGTTAGACAAAATAATGTTTCATACCTATAGTTAGGGTTTTGTGCAACTTTATTAGTATTCATACAGTTCATAACTATTCATCGGTTAGCGAATTCTATTAAATAAGGCTGCATAAAAGAATAATTGTGAAGACATGACCTACTTCCTCTAGAACTTTGGGGACTTTTAACCTGTGGAGTTAAGACCCAGTGTTGTTTTATAAATGTTGTAAGACTCAGGTTTGACACACAAAAAAAAAAAAACACTGAAATGTAATAGATATTTCTACCACATTTCCTCTTAGTTCAGCAAGAGCCTTATAGTATGGGAAGAAAAGTTGTAATAATGACAAAACTAATTTATACGAATGTTTTTTTTTTTGTAATACAAATTCTATATTTGTATTGTATTCTATATTATTTGGACTCATCAGTTAACAAGACCCGCACTTGTCAATTGTGATCTAACTAAAGCCAATTTAAAGCCTTTTTGAATGATGCTTAAAGTTTCCTCGTAATTTATTGGTAACGAACGGCTTTATTGGTTCCAAGGAAAATGTATGACGGGGGAAATTCCCGATAGCAGATACATATTCTAGGGAATGAGGAAACGAAATTTTATTCGAGATGACAATATATGACTGCAGTAAAAGTCGAGAATTTATCTTTCTAAAATAATACAACATAGCATTCCAGACTATAAAAAACCATTCTGTACCATCATGCAGCACAGAATTCAACAATATTGTGATTTAATCTCGTCCTAAGTTTTCGCGTTGATTTTTCTTTTCCTTTTTTTCTCTGCCTTGTGTTTTATAAGACAAAAGTCCCAAATGCCACATATGGAATGAAAAAAGTATGAAAAAAAAACTGATAATAATAATAAGATTCTCCTCAGTGGATACCTTGAAAAGGGTCGTGCTCCACTCCAACTATATACTCGTGCAACCATAATCCAACTTTACCTTCTGTTAACCGTAAGGCATCAGCGATGGAGATGATGGTGAAATGACGATGATGATGATGACGACGACGTCGACGAGTAGGACCATCAGGACCATCACAGATCAAATTGAATGAATTATTTCCCTCGTCGTCGTCGTCGTTTGCTGTTCTTCAAACTCAGCTCCTTATACTTATACTGTTTATTATATGGCTTTGTTCCTGTCTTATTTATTTATTTTTTATTTTATTTTTTTTTTTTGCAAACCATCCTTGTTTTATTTGAGGAGGAGAAAGAGGAGATACTGTGTAATAATCAGTGATGTAAAAATTAATGTTCATGCACATTCAGTCGTGATGTAGTTGCAAACTTGAATATAATGCGATAACAAGGTGGGATGGACACAAGCCGTGGCAATGGCTATATAATCATGGATATGGGTATGGGTATGTTGTCCAGCCATGGCATTTCTCTGACTATGAATGGAGAACATGAAGATACACATCTTTTTCTCCGGCTTAGGACAGAAAAAAAAAAAAAAAAATTAAACATAAACATAAACAAAAATACATATTAAAATATCTTGCTAACCAAACCATGTCATTTGAGATTGCTCCTCACATAGCAATTAACGTAAATATTCGACTTTTTAATGCCACATGATGGGGCCTTAAATCGGGTAGGAAAAAAAAAAGAAAAAAAGAAAAAAAGAACAAAACAAAAAGGTGGGGTACAGGGTTTTAACGTCTGGCATTGGTTTGGGACGGGTAGCCAGCCAGACCCAGCAACACATCTTTATTGTGACTATATAACTAACTAACGATGTGTATGACTGGTCAGATGGTTAAGTCGTTTAGAATTTTGTATTCCGGACAACATCAGAGTGCAGTATAGCTACATATATACACAACTGACACTATACAACACCCAGTGTAGATGTATTCAAAAGGCAAATCATTTAATTACCTAGGCCGACCCAAAAAGGGCTCTGGAATTGTTTTATATTTTTTCTTTAATTTATTGATTTATTGGCTTAATTTAGAGTATTTGTTTTTGAATCTGTACATTTTTCAGAATTATTTAATTGATTGGAAAACCACCATGTTATGTTAAAATGTTTTTTAAATGATTATTACATTTCTATTAATAAACCAAAATCATATTTGAATTATTTTTAATTAGTCAAATAAACAAAAAGTAGTTTTATGTTAACTAGATAATTCACCTAAGTATATAAGTAGATTAACGAGTAATTAACTTAACAGAATTTTTGTTGAATGTAGTAGATTTTCGTTAAGATTTGTTTATTAATAAACAATTTAATTTGTGAATTGATTTTTGATCAGCATTTTAATTGATTTGAGAATAAGAACATAACTAAGATCTTTTTTTTAATTGGGTTGTAATTGTTAAGGCAAATTTAGAAATTATTCTCACATCACAAAAAAACAAAGCCATGTTTGTTGTCGTATTCGGTTTGATTTTAGAAATGTTCCATTCCTAATGAATTGAATATGGAAATTGTTTTTTTTTTTTTAGCTTTCACTATCGAAACACAGCAAATTCATTAACCTATCTAGTTTTGTATCGTTTGAATTTTTATGAAAAAATCATTGAATAAATGAAATTGTTCGTTATATTTATGCTAAGATTTGGTTCAGTGTTTACCATAGCTATTTTTGAATTTTGAAGCATATTTTTTTTATTTCAATGAATTGATGTTGAGCAAAATATTTTTGGAAGTGAATATATGTATTTTGAAAAAAAAAGTGGAAACAAATGTATTTAGAAATAAATTAGTAATAATTTAGTGCTTATTTAATACAATTTTATTACTTACTTAGTGTTTTTTAGTACTTATTAGGTACTAATAAGGTACTAATTTGTTTTTGATATTCAACACTTTCAAATAATTTAAGTCTTATTTTAAGAACAATATGGTTTTATTTATTACATTTCTTAAGAAAAAGCCTGATTTTTAAATTTCATGCAATAAGTCATGAGTTTCGAAAGTCAAAAGAGAAAATGCTGACAAAGTAATGAATTTCTAAACATATCCCCAACGTCAGGAATGCTCATAAAATAAGCATCAAACGCAACTTATTTTCATTGGATGCTTTCATTTGACAATTTGACGTTTGAACTGAAAGTGAAACAAAATATTGAGTCTCGAGCGAAGTAAGTTTATTTTTCTATTTTTATTCTTTTTTTTTCCGTGAATTAAGGTTTGTTATTCACCCTTATTACAATTTTCGTTTTACCAAAACAACATCTAACCACTCTTTCATTTAAAGCCGAAATGTCAAATTTATGCAACTTTTAGACCTCTCGCTTACCACTTGGATTATTTGCAATTCAGAAGTAGAAAGAAGTACCCAACAAGTTTTTACTACAAAGGCCTCACGAGTATTTTACAATTGTTTTTCATCTAGATTTTTCCCTACTAAAAATTTTTAAGATCCTTGACTAAACTTGGCAAGAACTTGCCATATTTCCTGGCGGGTAAATACCTATTTTTCGTTTTCCCTCCCTTACAAAATAGATTTATTTCGTGCTTAATCGCAGATAAATACATTGCATGGACAATTTTGAATTCTCATGGACCTATAGAAATATAAGTAAATCCGTCACTGACAATATACTCAACTCATGTCCTGAATGCTAAATGCGATTCAAACGAATATATACGAATATATTTTGCCAACCTTGAGCAAATAGAATTCGAATTGACATTCAATTAGGTGCTGGATTGATTTTAAACAAAAGCCATGTCATAATGAAGCAAATAGCAATGTAAATGTTGTGTTTTCTTCCTGAGAATTGGTTTGAAGCATTATATTGATTGGAATTTAGATAAATCACCCTCCACACTTCAACACCGCTCACTCAATAGGTATATTCTGCGCGTCTCACACAGTGGGATAGAATGCCCTAAAACATGGAATTGAGAGGATAAACTGAAAGAACTTTAAATCGGATTTGCATCAACCCTATAATAATAAAGTATTGTCCCAACAATTCTGTTTGTGAGTAACTTTGTCTTAAGCCTTAACTGATGAACGCAATTTTCTACAAATTCGCCTCTATAGGGTTATGCTTATGGGTGGGTTCTTAGAAGGGGAAGTTCAATTATCTTTTAGTTTTCAAATACAGTTATAATTGATGTAAGGTAAAATGTTTCTCAAAATCGATTATAAACATTTCGATTGAAGTTAACTTAAAGACATTTTATTTTGATAAAAACAAAATTTTCAATTTATTCTCATACTGTGACAATGGATGCCCCGTTGTTTATCCCATCGTCGCCGCCGCACCGTGTCGTTCAAGCTGATCATATTGGTAATACATTTAAGTCGATTGGATGAGGAAAACATGTCATGATGTGGGGATATCGCCTGTGCATCATCTCCATGATGCGATGTGAGGATTGTATTAAAGAGTGAAAAATTGAAATGTTTAATTTATTTGATTGATACGGAATTTGATGTATGTATAAGTATAGGTATATGTAAATGTATTTAGACAAAAGAATGCATATTATTGTGATGAAATGTAAATTATAATTGAATGTGTATGTATGCAGAAGGAATTTTCGATTAAAATTATTTTGTTTTGCCTTAAAACCTACTTTAAGCTTTTTATATTGACAAGTACATAATTGAAAACAATTAAAAAAAAAAAAACTGAAATGGAAAATTCGGTGTCCAAAACTTCATTTGGAAGGAAATATATGTATCTCTAAATAATTTGGAAAGTTGGTTTGAGCGATGACATTGGCTACATGATGCGGTTTAATTATTTATCACAGCGTTAGTTTTATTTCTGTTGAACAAAGCATTTTATTTGTAAGGGGTGTTTTTTTAGAGGATGAGAACTTTAAATTTAAATAAAATACAGGGAAATATTTAATATCCATGAAATTGACTTCATTTGACAGATAATTTTTTGGCATTAATGTTTATATATGATCGGGGGCTGTGTGGAAAGTCTGCAACAATGCCCTCCAATTAAGGCACCCACAATTTAGTAATCATGTCTTCGTATTGCTCACCGGTGACTTTTACGTTCTTACCATAATCATTTTTGAAGCCATATATGAACCAATATTTCACCGGCCCATAAAGCGCACCGAACGGTGACTTATTTTTGGATGTAATGGCTTTTTAGATTATTATCGCTCTAAATGCGGAATTTCTGTTTATTGAATTGAACCATGTTTTCAAAATAAATTTGAACAATTTGCAAACATTGGTTGCCCCGAAGTAAATCTATTCGTGATGAATTGCCAAACCAAATTAACTAAAAAACAAAGAATTTCTAAATCGGCTGTAGCAGGAAACAGTGTTGCCAATATAAAGTTATCCGTCTCTAAAAAAAAATACCATTCTGAAAAGACTCTATCTACTAGGTTTTAATTAGAGATTATTTCGCATATTGTAGAAAAAGTGTTTTCTTCTTAAATTGGATAATTTTGTTTGATAAGGTAAGTCGGGGTAAGTGCATACCCTGCCCAACAAAGCTACAGTTTAATTGGAAAAAATGTTTAATTTATGAACACGGACGTTAAATATATTTTCTTTATAAAACAAGAAAGTTGGCAGCACTGACAAATGTTTTTGTGTACATATTTTTGACATTTTGAAATCAGTTTGTTTTTGGTTGCCGGCAAAGTCGGGTGTGGGAGAAGTTAACTCCGCTAGTTTTAAATTTTAAGGAAATAACAAAAAAAAGTGGTAAGTGTATTGTTTAAATGTTGTTTATACTAAGCATGTATTCAGTTTTGGTGATTTACCGATATAGATACGTTTTTGGACATGGTATGCACTTGCCCCTTCAAATTACTATTAAGGGGGAAATGCATAACTGAAGTATTATTAAGTCAGAAAAGCTTTGATTTATTGTATTATTTATTCGAATTTTTTGTTTTTTTTTTACTAATTATATTTTTAAGGGCTTGGATCCGTGTGAAAAAGTTTGTAACTTTTGAATAAATAAAGATATCTTTAAACTAAAAAATCTTTTTAATAGACAAAATACTCCTTATTTATTACCCTTTACAGCAAATAATTCATGCAACAAACAAAAAAGTTTTCCTCAATGGTATGCACTTACCCCAAATCAGGGGGAAAGTGCATACCATGGGTCTTGTTTTTGTTTTTTATTTATGAAAAATGTATACGGTTTTGAGAAAACAACAAATTAGCTTTTAAACTAACCGTGATAAACAAAGCTTCAAGGCAACACCATCGGTTAGTATCGATTTTAAGAACTGAGTTTTTGACATGGGTTTAAAGCTGAACTTTTGATTTTATGGGCCGCACCTACCCCACCTTACCTTAGCTCATTTCATTTTGAATTTGTATTGAAAGTTAAATACTTGTTTTTGTTGTTTTTTCTTTCTGTTTTGCTTTTGGTTCCCTTTTTTAAAAGATTCCACATGGTTGTGTTCATAAAGTTTTTTGGTAATTTTTATGTGCAAATTTGTTTTACAAAATTGACTCATTTCGAAATGTGCCCACTTTAAGAACCAAATGTGACCATTTTTAGAACCAACTATGTAAAACCGCTTTACCAAAACAACCGTTCCAAATGTTGCCAAATTAGACTCTATACTACCAAACAACTTTATTTAAACACACACAAAATTTGAAAATTTTGGTATGCAATACTATAAAAAAAAATGATCAAATTCAGTTGAACCATTTTCGGGAAAATCGAAAATCAAAAAAAGGTTCTATGGGAGGTACCACTTATACAAATTTTTTTAAATGGTAGCTTTTTTGTAAAAAAGAAAATAACTGGATTTTTTTTAAAGTTGTGGGCACGTTTTTGAGAAAAATAATATTTTCATTTTTGCTAAACAAAATTGTGCGGCAGGTATCTACCGTTATTTTTGGTCTTAAAAAAGTGAAAAAAAAACGTGTGGGGGGAATGACCAAAAAACGCTAGGTACTAAGTTTAAGCATTTTTGTTTTTGCACATGCTTAAGAACAATCGATTTAAAAAAGCTCTATCATGCCCGCTAACGAACTTGCTCATTTTATGAGTATGAGACGAGAGTGAGTCGATTGTGTGCTCACGAGCAATTAATATTTTAGAAACATTGAAACATTTTTTCTTAAAATGAGTAAGGATTTCTTTATTCTACGTTTGTTCATATTTACGCTAGTAAGTTTTGTTTTTGAAAACTGCTCACGGTCTTGAGCAAAATTTGAGCTGAAAGCCGTTTAATAGTTAAGCGGTCATGAGCGAGGATTTCCGTACTCTGCTTGATATCATTTTTTTGGGAATTTTTAGAAAAACAAGAAAAACTATATTTTATTATAAATTTGATGGTATTTTATTGTTTATATTTAATTTCAAAACAAAGAATTGATTTTCTGTATTTAGAAGACATAATATTTTAAGTGTTGCCATCTTTATATTTAGAAGTTTTTTTTTTTAATTTTAGTCATTTTCTGTAAAACAAGTTCTGAATAGTTAATGGTAGTGTTCTTTACAAGAAGTGTAAACCTGTATGATAAAAAAACGATCATCTAAAAATTTGCATGAGTAAATGATCTTTGATTGCCTATCGTTTATTTATATGTTTGATTTTTGAAACTGTCTGTGTTTAAATAGTAAAACATTATTGATTTAAAATGTGCATCAGTTATTATTTCATTTATAATTTAATTATTTTTTTTTATTTAAGGCTTCTTCTCTTAACAAAAAAAAGAGATGTTGGTCACCGTAGTCATAATATAGCCCAAGTCTGCATCCTTAACATTTCAGTAGCCATAGTCTCGACAATAAACCTTAAACAATCGATAAATAAGAACACGAAATCGACTTACAAACGAGGTAATGTCCAAATAAGAAGAAACTAATATAAAACAAAACAAAAACTATACGAACAAGTACTACACTCAATAAATTCACTAAAAAGGGCATAAAAGCAGTAAACAGGAAAACCCAAAGTTAAAAAAAAAGAAAAAAACTAAAACATTTGATAAACCAAAACACTATGAAGCGAACCAAGAAGAGATTCCTCCGTATCAAAAAGACGACGAAGACGACGACGAAGTAGCAATACGTGTAGCTAAAGTTTCAGCGCACTCTATGTCTATGTACATCGGCACTTGAAGAGTACAAAACTCTTGAAACTGGAGTAGGTATGCCCAAAGGAGGTAATCAAAGAAGAGGGAAAGCAGATGAAACCATAAAAAGATCTCAAAATACAAATACTATCTTTGCTTGGCTGATTGGCTATAGGCTCGTCCCGTTTCTTCCGTACCGCGCCGCGCCGCGCCTCATCGGTTCGTGCCCCATAAAGGAACATGTTGTGTAGAGGAAAATTTATTTACAACAAAACCCTCCTGAGGGGCACGAGCGGAAGCCTCAGAACAAGCATAAATCGGTTGCTCTCGCTGTAATCTGTTTTCGAGGCGCGAATTTGTGTTCGAATTCCACTTATAAATTTTATGTTCACTGCTTGGCGTAAAGATACTCTTTGGACACTATAGTCGAGTCGTCCAACGTTAAAGGAAAATAAAATATAAATCACTTCTCTCCTCAAGACCACTGGTGGTGGAAGATTTTGGAAGTGAAGTGAAGATGGTGGAGTGAGCCGAGTCAAGGGACTCAAACTTTATAAAGTTAAACTGCAAATAATAATTGAAGGAAGGAGAACATTCGTTTATTCGCACATAATATATTTAGTCGCGCACCGATTTAGATAGAGTATGCGGGTGGATGGTTGATACTTCCGTCAACTAGTGTGATGTTTGATGGTACACTGTGGATAACTTTCAATGGAAATTTTCAATGCTTCGGTCAATTGCAAAAAAAAAAAATGAATCCCTTTTTACTGCACGCGTACGTACATTTTACCGATGACCTGCTTGCATTCTTGCATACGGTTCGTAAAATATATGTACGATAAGACTTGATTATGTGAATTAAGGTAGCCGATTGAACAAAATTCAAAAAATGACCTTAACGAGCATTTACACTTTCGATTTCTTTCGATAAGTTCTTAAGAAATATATGTCTTTCTCGGAAGGTTGGGTAGGAGTGGGATAGTATGGTAAAGTAGTAGTTAGGGCAGACAATTGTAGGTCCCTATATAGTATTTAGTCCTATCCCTGTCCACTGGTGTTATAATGGGTGATTTTTTAAGAGGTTTAGAACTTTTTTAAAAAAAAAAACACAAAAAATTCGAAAAAATGAATGAAATATTTATTTGAATCGATAGTTTGAACCTTGCAATTTAATGTTTAAAGATAATTTCATGCAAATGTTGACCGCGGCTGCGTCTCAGGTAGCCCATCCGCTGAGTCCAATTTTGGCATACTCTTTCACACATATCGGCCGGTATCTCACGAATGAATGCATGGATGTTGGCTTCCAGTGCGTCAATCGAAGCGGGCTTGTCCCTATAGACATTAGCCTTGACATACCCCCACAAAAAATAATCTAATGGTGTCAAATCGCACGATCTAGGCGGCCAATTGACCGGCCCGAAACGTGAAATTAACTGTTCACCAAACTCGCCTCGCAATTGCGCCATTGTTTCGCGTGCTGTGTGGCATGTGGCACCGTCTTGTTGAAACCACATATCATGCAAGTCAAGAACTTCCATTTCGGGCAAAAAAAAGTTTGTTATCATCGCTCGGTAGCGTTCACCATTGACAGTAACGCTGCCCATCGCATCATCTTTGAAGAAATATGGCCCAATAATGCCGCCGGCCAAACCGCCGGCCAAACCGCACCAAACAGTGGCTTTTTCGGGATGCATTGGTAGCTGTTGCAATGCTTCTGGCTGATCTTCACTCCAAATGCGGCAATTTTGCTTATTTACGTACCCATTCAACCAAAAATGAGCCTCATCGCTGAACACAATTTTTCGATAAAAAAGCGGATCCTCGGCCAGCTTTCCAAGAGCCCATTCACCAAAAATTCGGCGTTGTGGTAGGTCGGCTGGCTTTAGTTCTTGCACCAGCTGTATCTTAAAAGGCTTTACGCCCAAATCCTTCCGCAAAATTTTCCACGTAGTGCTGTAACAAAGGCCTAACTGCTGGGAACGGCGCCGAATCGACATTTCGCGGTCTTCTGTCACACTAGCTGATACGGCCGCAATATTTTCTTCACTACGCACAGTACGTAAACGTGTTGGTGGTTTAATGTCCAACAAAGTAAATTTGGTGCGAAATTTGGTCACAATCTTCCGAATAGACTGCTCAGAAGGTCGAGAATGCCGACCATAAAATGGAAGCAGCGCGCGATGAACATTTCGAACCGAGCACGAATTTTGATAGTAAAATTCAATAATTTGCAAGCGTTGTTCATTTGTAAGACGATCCATGGTTAAATTGCAAACCAAACTGAAGCTGTTTGACAGTGACACAAGGTACTAAACACACGTCAGCTGTCAAAACCAGTGTTGCCAAAACCAAACCAGCTAAAAAATCACCCGTTACTAGGATCTTTTTTGGGCCCGCTCTTCTGCATGTATATAAAAGATATTTTTAATGATGCTCAATTCTCTTTAGCCAGATCTCTATCATCGTTTCATCTCTGGTTCTGTAACAACTCATTGGATTTAAATCCTCTTAAATATTTTTAAGTATTTTCATCAACAAAAACCTAATTTCAACCAACGAGTGTAGTTCCCTTTGCAAAAAAAAAGCAGGCAATCTTGGGGTTATTATTAACTCTACCCTTACTTGAAATGTCCATGTTAGAGTATAGTTGGTAGAGTTTAAAGTGGGCGTGCCCTTTGGCGTTCAAGTGAGTTTACACCTGCTGCTACAAGGAAACTTCTTGCAAGTTCTCTCTTACTACCTTTATTTACTTATGGTAGTGAAGTATTTGAAAGCCTGTTAATTTATGTCCGTCAAGTTAGCATTACCACTTCTAAATTTTAAGATTCTAATAATTGGATTAATGGTCGTGAATTTGTCGTGAAAGAAAAAAAATTGTCGCGCTTGTTTTTTTTTTAAAATAACCCTGGTAATGCTAACGGTCAAGTTAGCATTACCACCCCCAAAACAAAAACGAGTATGTCATTAAATGTCGTGAATTTGTCGTGAAAGAAAAAAAAATATCGCACTTGGTAATGCTAACTTGACGGTCAAGTCACTGTCGCTCGACGTCCTAAAATAAGTTGTGTCAAAAAATAATTTTTCGCGCCCTGTTTTGTCAAAAAAATCACATAAATATGACGAAATACCCCAAAATTGCATTTTTTTAAATAATACCAGCATTACCACCACTTTGGTTTGGGCTACACAGCACTCACTTTGGAAATAAGTTTTCAATATTTCCCAACGTTGCTCAAGCGTCAAGTGGCTCATTTCGTTCCGCGGAGGTAATGATACTGACTTTCTGTCAAGATTTCGAGCGACAAACAGCTGTAAGTGTCAAAATAACCTATGATTTAAAAAGAAAGCACTAGAGGGCTCACCCATTACATACATTCTTTCAATTTCAATAAAACTTTCTTTTTTGTCAGATCTTTAGTTTATATGGAATTATTATTTTATTGTTTTCTTATTTAATCACATATGTAATGCTTTTCAAATCTTCCATATTTACCTAAAAGATTTATTCTTACAAGCAATGATATTTTTCTCGAATAAAAAATATGACACATAAAATATAAAATTTGAACGTAATGATCTTCATATGGATCATCCCATGATAATAAAAGATTAAAGCGAAATAGTGTTATATACACAATGTGCCTCTGACACACTTCTTGTGTGTCCGGCCTTAATCGTCATTGTGTTTTTTCTTTAAATTATTTGCTGAATGCCATCTGACACATTTTAAATTCCTTCCAATTTCACAAGAATTTTCTATTCAGCGCTGGAAAATTTTTCAATGTCATGATTTTATTTAACAAAATATTCCATTCCTTCTCGATCTTAATACGAAATATTCTTTTGTTTTAATCTATTTGGATTTGCGGTAGTTATTTAATAAATGTACATTGTACATATATACTTCTGTGAGATCTCGTAAATTTTCCCATAAACTAATTGCTACTCATTCCGAATAATCTGAATGAATAATGAATAAAGAATGCTAACTTCACATAAATAAGATATGCATTATGAATTGACGGTTTTTAATGAAATTCTAATATTTTCTTTGTTGCAAGTGTTTAATTATTTTATTACACCAAATCTTCATTATATTGAAATGTAAAAATATCCTTTTTTCCAAAACCCAAAATACCTTAAGTAATGTTTTTAAGCTATACGTAGATACATACATGTTGCCAATTATTATACAAAATCAAAATATTGCATTCACTTTTATTCAAAAGAGGCACATTCGAACAGCTCACAAAATGCATTCTGGTGAAGTTTGCAAATGTATATTGTATATACATATTTTATTACGAAATGTTGGCAAAATGAATCAATTTTACGTGTCAATGATTTTGTTGAATCTGAAAGTGTAGATGAATCAATAGAGAAAGAGAAAGAGAAAGAGAGAGGGTAAAAATTTTGAATTAAAATGCATTTTTATTGCCTGATTTATCATCTATCACAAAATATCGTGAACATTTCAAGCGAGAGATGAAAGCGCGTAAAAGAATGTTTGTGTTGATTTGGGAATTTTTTGGATGATCAATTATTTCATATATCAAAATTGATTACTATGTGCAATAAAAACTATTTTTAATTGAAACATAAATGATAAACTCGTATACACACATCTGTGTGGACAAGATACATCAAAGAAAAGAAGAAGAATTTCTTTCTATACTTGTCAGCTAGGAAGAAGTTCAAAATGTTAGAAAATAGCAAGTAGGTTTCTACTTAAACAGACGATGCGGGGCCAGGGATGAACCTTTGATTTCTGGCCTCGTTCTGGACGTTATATTATGTGTATGAAGAAAGATTTGATTGTTGTTGTTGTTTTTTGGTTATTTCAAATACACAATTTTTGGAAAAGTTTGTTTATTCATTGATGATTGTGCATGCTTTTGATTTGAATTTAAGGGAAATTTAGTTTGTTTGTTGTGGGCGGGAAAATTTATGATATCAAATATATGTATGAATTTTTTCCTAATGGACATTTATGCACAAAAATTTGATTGAGATTGTTAAAAATACATACAATATCAAAAGCGCCACAAATTTATATTTTCGTCGATGATTTCTCGGCAAATTAATAAGACTTTTGAATGTTTTATATAAATAGTTTTTTTTTGCCAGATTATTAGAGGCCAAAGATTACGACATACATATCCCATATTAGTAGGTTTTGTTTTTATTTTTTATGCGAAAATATATTCAATTAAAAAAAAACATGTATTATAAGTCTTTTTTTGATAAGATGTTTGAGTTTTGTTAGATTCTTAGAACTTACCGATCTTAATGATCATTTTGGTTTTATTTGTTTAAATGTGAATTCGAAGTGAAAGATTATAATATTTGCATTAAAAGAAATTGATAAGAAAGTCCTGTTTCTTTTATTTCTATACAAACAAATCATGTTTTGAGGCAGTAGTAGGAACTTTAGGACTGAATACCATAACAACGATTATTATGAAAGTGTGCGTTAAAGTGACTTTATACCCACAGTACACATATTAAAGGTAATATCATTAGCGTTTTCATTTTTGTTCAGTTCTGTGCATCTGTCAAAATGGTGGAAAAAAAGTGTATCCAGTGCACCTTTACTTGCCTTATTTTAATATTTTATTGTTGTTTCTAATGATGCCTGTTGAGTTCGTGTGAGCACATGAACAGTCATTTTCAATTTTCAACTTTCAACTTTGACAACCGCAATATATCTATTACCTTAGATTTGTGACTGTGACTATAAAGATAAACCACCTTCTTCTATTTAGACATGCGAAGGCTGATATATGTAGATTAGTAGGTACTACTTTAGCTGCTGTGTCGGTTTACGAATTGCCTATCATCTTAGCCCTTCGAATTCGGCATAAAATTGTGAGCCCATTTATTCCCGCTGAATCACAATACGCACACATATAGGAACGGTTGAGTGTGTAAGTACATAGGCTCTGGTTTCTCCCGGTTGTCAACTTTTTAGTGCTGTTGTTTTGCTTAAGGAGAATGTAAAAATACTTCGATAAGCTAGCAATCAGTCATCCAAAAAATTAAATCGATTTGTCTCTGAAACAATATTCTAATTCATTTATTACAATTAATTACAATTGATTTTATAATATTTAAGATTTAAAAATGTAAAATGTACCATTTTTCTTGGCATTCCTTTTCTTGATCATTTCATTTTTGTAATGGTTCCAAAGTGTAGAGTTTTAAAAATTTTGGATACAAATTGTTTCGTATCTATTTGAATTTATTTATTTATTTTGCTATAACAATGTAAGATCACTAATTAATAAAAAAATATTTTTGAGTTGAACCGCATGAAATACGTAAAAACCAATTAGACGGTCGTAATAAATAAAAAAGAGACAAAATAAAGAAAATAAAGAGACATTAATAAGAAAAAGACATAAATAAGAAAGAGAAATCTTGTTTATTTCATACAAGTGTTGCTATTTATTTTTTTGTTGTTAATATTTACCGATTAATTATTATTATTTTTATTTAATTTTCATATACATATGTACATATTAGATATGTATGTAGTTCATATAAAAAATCAAAATTATTCAATTGCAGATGAGTAGGTATGGGGTAATTTGGGCATGGGAATTTTTTAGCGGTAATTTATACTCACTTTGGGTATTTTCCTGTTTAATGATGCTGGAATTAAGGAATTTCGAAATGCAATCAATGTCGAAAAGTTAAAATATTTTTTCCCAGACAAATTTGTAGGTACATATGTATTATGTTTCATGAGAAAAAAATCTGTGCGGGGGTTTTAATCAAATTTAACGTTACGAAGAAAAATTTGGTATGCTTAAAGATTTCAGGAACAATAAAATACAAGTCCAGCCTGTTGCAAATTTGTATGATATGATTTCCCCCATGTTCACATGTTTTCAAAGATTTTTCGAAAAAAAAAATTACAGAAAATGAAAAGTAAAAAAAAAAGAAACAAAAAAAAAACATTAATAATTTCACATGTGATAATCACTTTTGTTTTATCTCATCGGTCTTCACACATAAAAACACAATGACTTAAAATACAAGACAAGGCATAACTTCGCGATGATGGAACAAAGTACATGCAATTTACATATTACTTCTTAATCGCATTTAAAATCTTACAACACTATAGCTACCAAGCCGAAGTCGTATAAAAGCTAACAGGATCATCACTCATCAGCAACCAGAAAAAAACCATGAAGGGACTCTTTTACTCACAAAACCCTCAAAACATTATATGAAGTACAAGACTAGGTCTTATACACTTGTTCACATGACTCCAATAATTATAACTCCAAAAAATATATTACAATTTTTTTTTTTAGATTCTGTCACAAACTTTTAGAAGAAAAATAACCTCAAACATACCGAAAATACCGTATTAGTAAATGTTATATTTATATGATCTCGAAAACCTGAAGTGATGGATCTGAATTAATGCAGGGTACCCAACCTATTAAAAACTTTCGGTTACTATAAATGCGTTAAGTAGTGTCATTTCAGTTTTTCATACATCTTTAACACAAAAGGTGTTTCTGATTTGTTCCAACCTATAAAATCAACTATTCAAATTAAAAACACAGACTGAAGTTTTTAACCTAAATTTAATTTAAGTATTCGACTTGCCTGGTTCTTTATGACCGCATGACAGTAAAAAAAAAAGTCTGGAATAGTTCGACATTCAAATGAGTTGCAGAAAAATATTTATTAATAAATATATAAGGATGTGTTGGTTGATACTCATCATGAGTACACACAGTGTTGTCCATAGATTGAGTTGAGATGTAAATAAATCTTCGTCAACGTGTGAACACTTCTGGCTAGGATCCTGAAATCTGAAAAAGAATTCATATGCATTTTCAATTCTTTTAAGAAGAAGGGCTGTCATTCGATAACCAATCGAAAAAGCCATTAGTACTTTCTGGTGACACTTCGCACTAAATACTTTATATATTTATAAATTATAAGTATGCCAATAATGCAATTTGTTAACTATATATCTGTCAAGTAAGTGTGTTAAAAACCCTGTTTAGATTGTGACTTTTCACTACGCCGCGGCATGACGATGATTTTCAGGCCAAATCAGGTCAAACTCCATCGAATTATGGTTGTGGTGTCTTTCTTCTATTAGCTTTTGAAAAAAGAAAGTTAAAATTCAGAGATATTTTTAGCAACAGCGACGCTCCTCACAGAAATTACAAAAATGTCATAGCCAACGAAAACACTAATTTGACAGATTCAGACGATTGACAAGCAGGATTAAAATCTCAGTTGTAAAATTTCGGAACATATTTGTATAAAATAAAAAGTGGAGTGAATATGTAGAAATTTTCCGGAGTAGAATTGAAAACTTAGGAAAAACCAAAAACTGTATTTTAACAATATAAACAAATACACATAAATTCAATTGGTATTAGAATAGAATAGAATTTTAGATTCAAACATTCAAAGTCAGAGGTGGTTAGACAATTGAATAATAGAGTATTGTCATTTCTTGTCATGTAGGTAGTTTAGATTTTTTTTTTTGACTCTTCAGTTTGGAAAAAAAGGAGTAGATCTTAAGTGAAGTGGGGGAGTAGATTTATTTTCTTCCTTAAAGTTTGAGTAACCTTACTCCGATTGGAGTAAGGTTCTAACTGGCACAAAAGTTGTCACCGGTTGCAAATGGTGGCAGATGTCAATTCTACTTTGACATTTGTCAGGTCTTCTTTGACATTTGTCAATTTTACTTTGACATTTGTTAATTCTACTTTGACATTTGTCAATTCTACCTTGACATTTGTCAATTCTACTTTAACGTTTGTGAAGTAAACAGATACAAAACACACGTCAACGTTTCGATTTTTGTACAAAGTTAAATACAAAAATAGAATATTCGGTTGTTTTGCTAGTTCATGAAAATGAGATGGATTCTTTCAGCAATCCTATTAAAACTAAAAGAAGATTCTATATGTCAATTCACTACACTAATTATATTTATGGATTTTTTTATGAAACTATAACCAGCCCTTATCATTAAAACACATATCGAAAGTAAAAGAAGAGAATGAAAAAAAAGAAACAAACGAAAAAAAAAAAAAAACAAAAGTGAGGAACGATTTTTTTTTTAAAGTTTAAAGTTGGAACTGGTCTTGACCATCCGCCCAAATGGTTTTTGTTCCAAACCAAAGTCATTTTCTACACTGCACTGCACCTCCTCTCCTCTTCATCTCCATCTGTACTACATCAGATGGGTTAGAGATGCTGGAGCTGTTGTGAAGTGCAAAGGAGAGGGGGAGGCGAAAAAGAGCCTCCTATATAGTGGAGTTCCATTCGGTTCGTTTAACTTGAAACATTAATTTTCCGTATAACGAGATTGTAGTTTACGGCTCCATGCCATTGTTGTTGTTGTTGGGCATGTCTTTGGGTTTGGTTTTGGATTTTATTTTTTTTAGTATTTAAATATAATCCCTGGAGGTAGTTTTTAGTTCTTTTCAATTTATTCCCCCCTTTTTCTTGAGTTGTATTTTTTTTGTTGCTCCTCTACTCTTCAGTTATTATTTTTTTTATTCTTTATTTCAATAGAGCCCAGGAGGCACTATGAAGCTGAGGTTGCTATAAGGAGGATGATAAGTTCCATGTTTTTTTTTTTTTTTTTTGTTATAATAAAAAAAATTCGCACGAGAGAAAATGTGCACCTCTGCTGCTGCTGCTGCGGCTGCATCTGCATCATGTGGTGGAAATGCAAATCCACTGATTAGTAAGTAACCTATAACCACTAGAAGTAGATGAGAGGAGGATCCAGTGGAAAACCACTCAATCTGAATTCCCCCATTGAGAATGCAATTCAATAGATTTTTCCATTCGAGTTGAATGACGTGCGGATGGTTGCCGTGCTGTGCTGTGCTATGCTAGCTGCGATCTGCTATAGGCATGGCAATAGAAGCAGCAACAATCTACATAAACATATATAATATATAAATCTATAATCGTGCCTATAGATATATGTACCATTATAAAAACAAAAGCTGTACAACTTTCTAGCACCTCTATTGAGAAGTAGGTGCAAGTACCTACTACCTAGATATATTTATGTAGGCTTTCCTCTATTCAGATGCATTCGACTGGATTGAAAAGGTGGTAATATGCTCGAATTGATCCAAACTAAACATAAATTACTTGAAGAAGAAAACCAAAATGAAATTGCAACCACACTTTGTGGAATGTTGCAGACTTGCACGAGGCAGCAGCAGGAACGAGAAAAAAAAAGTCCAAGAAGAAACAACGAAAAATATTCAAAAGTGTATATCATCATCAACAGCATATAGATATACATATGTACATACATAGGCTGATGCTCTTCATCGATCCCGTACAATGGATATATAGGATTGGATTGGATTGGTTTGGATTGAAGCTGGAGGAACGAAAAATCGATTCGAAACAACAGATACAGTCACAGCCCAACCAGCAACAGCAGCATCAGCAGCAGAACCAACAGCAGCGGGAGCCACACCATAATATTGAACTACATCAAGACCGCAAAGTAATTTATCACGAAAGTTCACATTTCAATGATTTCTAAGTGCGAACCTAGCAGAGGCGAAGAAGTCGAGTTGAGGAAAAATGGGGACGCCTAGGGCGATATTACTGCGAACTATGGAGGCAGATCTGGCATTTCGATTCGGTGGGGACGAGGAGATTGGGTTTCTCTCACATCATCATCATTCCAGCTGCAGAGCTTCATTTTCATTTGCATCTCGTGGCTTCCCTTTCTCTCTGGTCCCTGGTTGAGATATTTGATGATTTTTTTTTTTTTTTTTAATTTGGAGTACGACGCGGTTGAACCAGCATTGCTGCATCTCAAATCATCTGTGTCCATGTTTTGAAAACAGATGGTATGTAAGTTACCTATAGATACATATATGTACAATGTACATCATATGTATATAGAAGAGCTTTGGTAGTGATGGATTTTGATACTGCTGGTGTCATGTGACAAAACATTGAGCCTACTGAGTGCTCATGAGTTTTGAGGTTTGGCTGCAGGTATGTGTTGTTGTAAACTTGCACATTCCTTCCCAAAGGCATTAAGTGAACTTTGCCTGGTAGGGTAGGATAGGATAATATACATATGTGTCGTGTCGTGTCGTGTCGTTGTGTCGTGTTTAGTGGGAACATATGCATTGACATTCTTGAGGCAGTAGTTAATGATAGTGCGATGGGTATAGGTAAAGGTGTTGGTAAAATAAGAGGTTTTGACATATTGACAGCTCTTTATTATGTTCGGCTGGGATTTCACTTACACACTACTAATGACGCGGCAATGTAATTTTGAAAATGTCAGAGTATGGTGCTGGATATTATTTGATTTGGAGAGATGCTTGAAACGGGAGTCATTGTGCTTTTAAATGAAATATTCTTTTGTGTGTGCTCAGATAGAAATGATTGTTAGTTAAACAATTGAAAATAGATTTTTGGTATACGCAATCTAATTCCTGTATGACAATTATTTTTAATGTGAGATAAACATTGTGTATAGATAGATGTTGTGTAAACCAATAAATTTTAACCTAAAAACAGCTTGGGTACAAAGTGGACAAAAAGTGAACCCACCTTTTACAAAAGTACTGACTTCGCTGACTGATAAACTCAACTTCGGTATCTCCATCATTTCCCATTTTGACTTAAAAAAAAGTATTTCTTAGAATTCATATTGTTCAGATAAAAAAAAAGATTAACATACAATTTTCACTGATTTGATTAAATTTATTTTGAGGATTATTTTTGGAAACATTCCTATATTAATAAAGGGTTTTCCTATAGCGTCGAGCAACACGTGTAAATGATAAAACTTTTGGTTTTGGAGCAGTTTGAAGTTGTTCCAATTTAGGTCGAAAAATCATTTTTAGCGATGAGGCCCATTTTTGGATGAATGGGTACGTGAATAAGCAAAATTGCCGGATTTAGTACGACACCAATCCACGCGAGATTCACGAGGTGCCAATGCATCCAAATAAAGTTACTGTTTCGTGTGGATTTTGGGCTGGAGGCGTCATCGGTCCGTACTTCTTTGAAAATGATGCTGGCCAGGCCATCACCGTCAACGGCGATCACTATAGGTCGATGATCACCAACTTCTTGTGGCCTAAATTGGATGATATGGATACCGAAGACATATGGTTTCAACAGGATGGCGCTACGTGCCACACAGCTCAAGACACAATCGATATTCTGCACGAGCGGTTTTATGGCATGGTTATCTCGCGCCAGATGACGTGAATTGGCCACCAAGATCGTGTGATTTGACCCCTTTGGACTTTTTCTTGTGGGGCTTTCTTAAGTCGCAGGTCTATGCGCATAAGCCGCAAACCACCGCTAAACCACTGGCTAAAAAGTGTTGCCATGCTAAGATTTCCTATAAAATTGTCCATTTCAATGTCAATCATAAAAGTCAAAAAGGATGTGTTTGCTTCGTTTTTTTTTTTTCTTTTGCACTGTTCTGGGCATGTTCAGCTGATTTTTGACACTGTTTGAACTAGTGCGGCAGTATAGGATGGCTCGGAGACATCGAATTGGTTTGAAACTACGGCTGGTGTTCCTCAGCTCAGGGTAGTTTCCTGAGCCCAATATTCTTTGCTCTTTTTATCGAAGACATTATTGACTGCTTGTCTGGGGAGTCAGTATTTCCGACACTCTTATCAAAGTGCTACTCTACGCGGATTATCTGGTTATGTTGGCAGATAACCCTTCCTCTCTTCAACTCCAAATTAACAAGCTTAATAGGTACTGATATACCTGGGATTTAAAAATGAACGTTATGAAAACAAAAGTTATGATGTTTGAAGATCAAAAATGTAAAAGATCAAGAGAGGAAAGCTGGTTTTTGGATGGCAAACGTATAGAGGTAGTACAAGAATTTAAGTATTTGGGAGTGCATGATGTCTTCAAACGTTAGATTTGCTAAGCATGTGTAGGAAAAGTGTAAGGATGCCAAAATTGCACTGAGCGTTATAAGGCCAAATATATTTTTGCCAACCAAAATATAAAGAAAGTGTCGAAATACCGGGTTTTTTAAGCTACCATCAATTCCTGTATGTGTTACAGGGTCCAAGCTTTCGGTTATAAGTATTTCGAAGAATTTGAATTGATTCAAAGGTTTTTCTTCAAAAGTTTGTTTCCTTTACCGAATTCCACTCCAACGCATGCTATCCACGTTGAGTCATTTATTATTATTTATATAAGAAACTTAAAATCCAACTCCGATTTTTTGATAAAGACCATAAAAAAGCCTGGCACTAGTCTACACAAGTCTATTATGGCGAACCCTTTACATACGAATTCGACACCTTTCAAAGAATGGAGTGATCTTGCAAGCTCTTATGGCCTCGGGTTAGACCTTACAGAATCTAATTTAGATAGCTGGGGCGAGTTATTTTAATTATCGAAAATGTTTCTTGTAAGTCATGAGTAGGTATAATTCTTATTCAATCTATTAATTATTTATTGTTAAACTTTTCTGCCACTTTACATAGTTTAAGACTATTTATTAATTTTTGTGTTTCAAATAATTTTAAAATTGGAAAATGTTTGTATGTACATATCAAATCTTTTTTTAAAATTGATCTTCTTTTTTGTTTGTGTTACAAATCACTTCAAAATTGTTTAAAAAGTTCTTTTTTTCAAAAGTTTAAAATTGTCATTATCTTGATAATTCAATATTTTAATATCAATATTTTAACTTATTTTTTTTTTACATTTTTTTTTATTTATTTTGTTTTCTAACTTTTGATTAGTTTTGTAAATTATAAATTAATTATTTATTTATTTTTTATATTTATCTCTTTATATTTTTCTTTTCATTTTTTATTCTGGAATGTTCTCTCAGGCAGACGGCAGAATTGCCATGCCCTTATTCTTAAGTAACAAATATTGTAAAGACGTTCGGCGTAACAGTCCATTTAACATTACGCCATGGGGTACTACCACGGACTACTACGAAGACGAATTCAAAAAAAAAAATCCAAAATTTTACAATCGCGATTTATGTTTTGGCCTTGTATTAAATTAAACAAAAACCTTTCGTGATTTTGAGCTATAGCTATATGTATTTAAAGCTTCATACAAAAATAGTGTACGGTTTTAAAAAAGCTTTCTTTTAAAGTTTTTAGGCATTTATCCAATATTTCATTGCCCTTATTGATAACAAAGGCTTTAAAAGGATTTAAAAGAATCGTTTGTATCCTCATCTTCCCAACATTCTAAGCAATATAAATTCGACAATAACAATGAGGTACTCAAAAATCCTATGTGCTCATCGAAGAGTAAAAGAGTAAAATAAAATGCTTACTAATGATCAAAGTATCTTTCAAAATCCATCGTTCGTCACCTTATCTCTTCGAGTTAATGTTGTTGTCGACAAACACACAATTTTCTATTCAAAGGCGATTTACTGAATGTGATAAAAAAATAATAAGAAAAAAAAACAAAATCCAAAACCACTTCCCGCCTTTCTTCAAGTTGAACTTGAATGATTCATAATATACACAGGGATGACATCATGGGCCACAAAGCCAGAGGCATCACAGCAGTGCAGTCTGAGCATAAGAACTTTGCTAACATTATCGCCCACCGCATAAAGCAGCAAAACCGCTTAAAAGAGATTAAAGAACACAAAAGTCAAAAGGGCCAAATAACCGACATTAAAAAAGAGGACGGCTCCGCTGTGATAAAATATGCGGCAGTGGTAGCAACACGCCGAACAAAACCAAAACGAGCCGAATTGAGCCGAGCAATGACGGCGACGACGTTTTGTGTGTTTTAGGTGAGTGTGATTGTGTGATAAACTCTTCTGCACTCACTTTAAGAGCACACGCTTCAATGAAGGATTTAAATTGCTAAAAGTGGATCCCTCTTGCTTACCCAGTCCCAGTTCCAGTCCCACCAACCGGAAAACATTCATCCATCTGCCATCCATCCGACCAGCTATAGCGCATAACACCCACACCCACCGCACTTCTACTTCTTCTTTGTGACTGAGTAGGCACCGTTTGTGTGCCAGGATGCCGCCGCAATACTCCACCTCAGGACCAGCAAGAGGCGGAAGAATACTACTGCTCTGCTAAGCTCTCTGAACCAAGAGCTTAATATTCCTACTATAAATTTATTTCTCCACTATAAGACTCTACACTATACACTGCCGCTTCTGCTTCTGGTGCTCTTGGTGCTGCTGATGCACTTCTGCGACATTATGAAAAATGAGTGCTCCAGCTCCTGGTATAATAGAACGAGAGAGAGAGACTTCAAAGGACTCGTTCACTTTTCTTCTTTTACTATTTTTCTGTTTTTTTTTTTTGTTTTTGTTTTTTTTTTTGGTAAAGTAATTTCTCAGTAAACATTGATTTTTATGTCCTTGCAGTGAAGCAGCAGTTGCAACTCTAGTTGCATCCCGCACCACATCCCCGTTTAGACAGTAAATGACTTGGCATCGCTTTGTAGCATCAGTGGGACATGCATGTCGTTAATGGTGACTGAATTTGATGTCAAAGCCATGAAAAAGGGTTAAAAGAATGCTTCGTCATCACCGTCGTTCTCGTCGCGTCGCACACCATGTCGGCGCAACGGTGGCGGCGGCGGCATTTCGTATACGTTCTACAAAGAGTCCTCGACATCCTTTTTGCCAAGTTTTTAATATTGCGGGTATTGATTTTCTATCGACTCGGATGACGATGGAGGAAGTGGAAACCGGAAGACTATCAGTAGGCAGCAATGGTGTAGGTTATGTAGATTTTAAAAAAGTCCTTTTTGCCAAGTTCTCCTTGTTTTTGTTGTTAAAAGTCAGGGCATGATGTGGAAGGACATTGAAGGATATTATTACTTCCAAGAACCCTTTAATTAAAACTTACAAGTAATGGAATGAGATTGATGTGTGTTGAATTTTAATGGGCGTTAGGGTAGGCGACCAAAGATGTTCAAGGATATATACAATATACATACATATAGACAAGGTATATATTAACGTAGATATGTATGTATATATAATTTTTTTGTATGATCTATGACCTTTGAAAAATATCCTTTGATATCATATTAAAGGAAAATACTTTTGCATGTAAGTAGGTATGTATGATGTTTGTAAACATAAAAAACCATTTCGAGGGATGAACTCAAGTGGAATGGATGGTATTATAATGTATTTAAAAAAAAAAGGTAAATTGAAATGGACTTTACTTTAGTGGAAGAATGTCGGGTACAGCAAGCTATTCAAAGTATGTGAGAGTTTTTGAATGAAGAAAAAGAATACGAATGATAGAAACTGACCATACGACAGTCTTGAAAGTTCAAAGGAGACAGACTGCTTTCAGATAGAATATTGAAATATTTATAAAGAGATGTAGGTATAGGTAGATATGTATATTTTATCATTATTTAAAGATAGAGCGTTTTAAAATTTTATACAATAAAAACAGAAGAACAGAAATATTGTACTTCTATGGTTGTGCGGAGAAATGAATAATTTTGAAATGGACAAATCGATAATTAGGTGTGGAGTCTAAGCTCACGATAGAATGCAAATGTTCCAAGTCTGAAATGATCAAATAAATTGTAAGTCTTCACTTCACTTCATATTAGTCATATAATCTTGAAAACGCTTTGTACTTGTGGCGGAACTTAAATTGATCAAGCGACTTCAAAAAATTGCAAATGAGAGAAATGCTTACATTTATTGCAACATTTCGGAAGCCAAAAACTGGCTTTATCAAATAAACACCTTTATGACAATAACTAAAACTAAATAAAACATTTGTTTTATAATATTATTATTTTTTTTTTATAATTTCAGATAGGACTATGTACAATATACATTATAAGGAATTGGCGGCTACTTAATTTAAGTAAATAAATACCTACTGTCATGTTATTCACTCGATGAATCCAGATTAAAACCAAAATCCGGACTTAACTAAACAAAAACTAAAATCGAAATAGTGTTTAATTCACCAATGATAAAGCTTAAGTTAACAATAAAGAAAAAAACCTTATTAAGAACGTTTATTTGCATGGTGGAAAATATTTGACGGAGATGAAGGCCGAAAAGCAAATGGTTTTAAGTGAATCTCAGGAAGCGGCATCACTAATGTGGCGAAATGCTTTGGTCATATTTATAGAGAGCGTTTGGATGCGATGTTATAGCGTTAAATAAACAGCCCGGTAGGTCTATACTTAATTCAAAGGGCAAAATGACATCGTTTGTAGGTTATGCATCGTACACGAAGGGGTATAAGATGTATGATGATCATGCAAAAACGATAAATATAACTAGGGATTTCATAATTTTCGAAAACAATTTTTCAGAAATTGATTGTGATGCTATTAGTTCAAAGGAAAAAGCATCAACTGAATTCTTTTATGCAAATGTCCTTGGACCCAAAGACTCAAAGCGCTGAAAATATTCCTGAAAATGTGATTGCTGAAGATGCTGCTGCTGATGTCGTTTTTCAACAAAGTTTGCTTCAAGAAATGGGATTGATGTATCAAAGTGCTTTTAAAGACAACAGTAATCAACCTTATCTACATACCAAGAGATAGCATGATTAAAAAATATAACTTCGTTAAAAACTTCAAAACGGAGTTAAGTAGTAATAAAAGTGGGTAGGTGAAACAGTGAACTACACACTCAAAGCAAATGCCATCAAGTGGTGCACTGATGGATCGGACTGATGCTGGTGTTTTTGGACCAAGAACCAAACTTCCGGTACCGATGGGACAATCTACTAGCATTTTCCAAGCGGAATTTCACGCCATAGCAAAATGTGTAGATCAAAATCTCGAAAGAAATTACCGAAACCAGAACATTGTCATTATGTCAGATAGTCAAGCCCCACTCAAAGCACTCAGCTCAAAACTAGTGTGGGAATGCAAGAACAATACTGTCTCGTTCCTTTGGGTACCTGGCCAAGTCGGCATTCAGGGTAATGAGGAGGCAGACTCCTTGGAAAAAATATGTGCAACTACCCCTTAGTTTGACCTGAGCCCTTTTGCGGAATAGGAGAAAATGTGATTAAAAATAAAATGAAAAAAGAGGAGGAGGCCAAAATATTTAAATATTTGAAAGAACTTCCCAAGTTGAAGCAGGAAAAATTATTGCTTGGGAATCACAACCAAGATCGTTTTAAAAACTGCATCAGCTTAAGTAGGAACAACCTTAGATTAGTAATGGGTGTCCTAAGGTAGATGTGATGCACTTATGCACTTATGTCAAAGGGACACTACCAGGTCGAAGAGAGCGAATTATCTTCTCTGAAGATACTCCAAATACTTCAATTTCTTGAAGGAACAAATTTGGAGGAGCTTTAGGATGAGAAATATCTTTCAGCTCTAGATGGGGCACAATAGATCTTCAGTCGCTATGCAATATACCCCCAATACATTATTCATTCATTCAGTTTGTCAGGAAAATGAATGCTGGCAACCCTAATTCATTTAATACTTTACTTTCTTTTTCTTTATCCTATAACACCTACTAATCTTTGTAGAAGTTCAGTTCAATAAAACCATACTGATGATTAAACCAACTTCTTTCTTGTTGTTGTTTCCTCTGCTCAACATAATATTGAAAATTTAGTTTTCTATGCCTTTAGAGATTATATACACATACTATTTTTATTATTATCAACGTGTGATTTGAGTTTTTTTTTTTTATTAGGTTAAATAAATAAATAAATTTGGTGGTGGCAAACTTAACTAAATAAACTTTATCTAATCAACTTACAACTCTCAACCATTCCTGTTTGCGGATTGTTGGCAAGAACGATGGGGACCTACAATTTAATGCCAAATTCGAACGAAGAATGGAAACCAAGACCTTCGGCGTAATAGTCCTACACACTAACCATTAAGAAAATTATACAATTTTAAAATTAGATATGTCCATAATTATTAAAAAATCGATCTAATCAAAATACAAAAAATTCGGGGTAATTTGATTCAATTTATTCTTGTAGGTACGACCTACATTACATAGTTATGTACATATGTATTATTAAATTCGAATTTAACAAAAAAAAACTGTGTTTCTTTCTTTTTTTACTTATAAAATTGACATACCATATATTTATGTATGGCTTCCTCAAGTACATTCATTCAGTTTATTTAGAAATATTTAATTCATTTTCAGTGATTGAGCAAACATTAACGAACTTAATTTTTATTGAATAGGTTAAGTATTGAATAGCAAACTTGGCGCGCGAAACTAGACAGAATTAACTAAGAACCGAGTATGCTGGAGGACTGTTTTTCTGGAGTTCAACTCTGTTTGCAAAAATTTTGTGTAAAGTATATATACATACCTATGTATGTACTGTACATATGGAGGGCTCTCAGCTGTACCGAACCAAGTCAAACAAATCAAAAAATCCAAAACTAGTGCTTATTTGTGCGTAAAGTAAAACTCTCTTCTGTTCTGTAATGAACAAAGTAAGAAAATGTTTCGTTCCTAAGTTAAAGGTAAAAAAATCAAGTAAATTAAAACGCATTCTAATGGCAGTTTATTTACTTAAACTCTCAATATCTTCGAATTCCCTTTTTATGACTTGGTTCGGTACACCTCTTAGCCCTCCGTAGTCCGATTGATTTAAAAATCTAGTTGACACATGATATACATACCTATCTATTAATACGGATTAATGAGATCCTATTATACTATAGGAACAAATAAAATAAGTACAGGGTGTTAAGTTAACTTATGATTTGATTATTGAATCATTTTTTTGTTTACGTATTTTTTTCAGAATTAACTTTTAAAAACTTCGTAAATTTATGATGGAAAAACTCGGCACAGAAATAAGAACGAAAGTTATTCAATTTTATTTTGAAAATCGACATTCAATTATTCGGACACAAAAGTTATACATATATCGAAATTACCGATTAGTCGAGAATTTTTAGCAACAAAGGGGTGTCTGTGATCTTCCGCCTGCTGAAAGACCTAATGCAGTTTTAAATGATGTGAACATTGCTCGGGTGCTAGCAAGTATTGAGGAAAACCCCAAAACTTCCAACAAATGACGTTCTCAGCATTTGGTGATGTCTAGGCGGTCTTTGCAAAGAATTTTAAGGCAGTTATCGCATAATATTGTGTTTTTCGGATTTTAACTGGCCACCGTCTTCGCCCGATTAAACGGCTCCAGATTTTTTTTGGGCTACCTAAAAAGTAAGATGTACATACATATATCAATAAGCCAAGAACCATGCAACAGCAAAAGTCCAATATCAGAGAAGAAGTGGGGGCGCTGGAACCTGAAGTTCTAAGAATATTAGAGGAAAAACACGTCAAATCAAAACAAACAATGGACACCATTTTGGAGACATTGAACATATTTCACAACCAGAATCTAAATTTAAATAAATGCCAAGGTTACGTAAAATCAGGAAGAAAAATGTTGTTTATCAAATAAATTATAACGCTACTTATGCGCCACCCTATATAGACAAATTACGAGTTAAAATAAAATTAAGGATGAACGCTTTACAAAAACTGTTATTGGCAATATAAAAAAAAATAAGAAACCATAAAATAACAGATAGGTATAAATAATTTATTTGCTTGAAATTATTAAACTCATATGAATGTCACAATTTTCAAATTACTTACCACATTGTTGTCTTAGAAGAACTCCTACGATTAATATAACAAATCTTTGGCATATCCCTTCTCCTGGAGCTGCTGATGGCTTCCAAGCCATTCTTGTTCCCATTCGGCGAGAGTAGTTTAATAAAATTCACAAAATTCGTACTTTTTTATCATTCGGCGAGAGATAAATTTTCTTTTTTTAAGTTAACAAGTGCATAATATAGAATAACCAATAACCACACAATTCACGAACGCGTTACGAATACACAACACGATACAAAGTGTAACACAGTAATGAAATGAAAATGATGCAAAAAGATGCAACAGCAAACGATGATAACAGATGACTGTGACGTAGACGATATGTATCAATGTATGATGAGACGACGGAAGACGAAAGGCGCAAGGACACTTGATGCAAAACGGTGACAGTTGGTGATTTTTTGTTGTTGGTGATATATGATTGGGTGGAAGATGGATGGTCGCACTTTGCGCACAACCTATAATTCACATCTCCTTGTCATTTAGTTAATTAAATTAAATGCTAAAAAACAAAAAACAGGATAGCAAATCATGTTTTTTTATAAACTTGATTCTCCAAGTGTGATACCCAATTTTTGTTTATCGAATTCAACTCAAAAATTGCCTACGGTAGCGTTCAGGGTAATCAGCTTTAAGACTCGAAGGGGATTTCTACTCAAAACTCCCACACTTTTTGTTTTGATGTTACGGGATAGATTTTTTTTTTTGAAAAATAAAAAGTACACTGGAAAATTGTATGGCTGGATAAGTCTCTGTCCCACTTGGTAAAATAAACTCTTTGAAAGGGGAAGAGCACAAGTAACAGAAAAATAATAAACAAACACAAAATTGTAGTAAAATAATTCTGCACTCAACAGAAAGAAAGAAAAAGATAGATATATGGAACAAAGCACTCAATAAAGAAACACTATTTCAAAATAATGGGGTGGGAGTGAGAGCAATAGTTAATGTTGAACAACACAAAAATATTTTTTCGGCACTTTTGATCTTTTTCTACTTCTACACAAAAGGATTTCTTAGAATTTTATTACGAAAAACTCACGCTTTAAATAGATAAATTATGGAAATTTAATGATAAACTATTGCACTATCGATAATTTATCTGATGGCAGAGATATTGCTACTGTTTAGTTGGAAATTTTATTGGTAAAACGCGAGGATTTTGGTTTCGAAAAAATACGCGATGCGAGATTTTCTTGCGTCTACTCGCTGTCAAATCTGGGAACACTTTGAAGACAAGAAAAAAGGGAAAATTAAAATTTAGTTTTGGGATTTTTTCTTTGGTTTTTCTTGTTGAATGAATGCATTCAGAAAGCGTTGGTGAAAATGAAATTGCAAATGGAATACAAATGAATGGTGTCAGTGAAGAAAATTTTTTATGGGCATGTTCGAGTATACGATTTAATTAAAAATATAAGGTGCGTTCCTTTACTTTAAAACTCCGTCATTTTCTGTCCAAAACTACACATTTTTTTATATGAACTTAGACAGACTTTTGTGTAGTTTTGGATAGAAAATTATTAAATAATTACAGAGTTTCATAGTAAAGGAACGCACCTATATACTAGAGTCGAGTTTACAAAAAGTTCTGATTATATCATATCCAAATCAGATCATGCGGATACTAAAAAAGAGCTAATGTACCTAAAAATTCGGCAGTTATCAGATTTAATTCATATAGATAATCAAAATACATGCTTTTCATGAATAACGTTTCATAATCCAAACAAAATTTTGTGTTATCTAGTGGATAGATGACGTTTTAGCTGATGGAGAACCAAGTCGAGAAACAAAGAAGCAAAATCATATGAGCTTTGATCCATTTATCAACGTTTTTATAAATCGAATTTTGACATTTTAAATGGTTTTTACTTGGGTGTTTTCGAGAAGTTTTACGTAATTTTTTATTAAATTTCATGAAAATTTGGTTAAAATTACCACATTTATTATACCTAATTTACCTAATTTAAAAAACAAATAAAGTTTATTTTTTTTTTGTTGTTTTTTTAAATATAAAACTGCCCCTCGTGTGTTGGGTACGAACCGTAAAACATTTTTCTAAATTTCAGAACTTTGGTTAAAAAAAAATTGCATCTTATTTTTAAAATTTATTTTGCGTTTTAACAGTAATATTTATGTTAGATTTCGAGGATAACTTAAGTGCTGAATATCATGACATTTCTTGCCAATGACTTATATATATATGTTTATTGTTTTATTTTGTCTATATAATTTTCGACTTGTTTAAAATAAACGTTTTCATTTTTGGAAGTAGTTGGATATTAAAAAAATGTAGTATATCTCAGCCCCTGTTTAAAAAACGCGGTCTTCCTCTACTGCACTGTTCCTCCCGGTTAGGTTAAACGACTCTTCGAGCCGGAGCTTCGGTGTTCATTCGCTCTAAATGACCCAGCCACCTCAGTCGTTGGCTTTTTACCATTTTTATGAGGTCGGTGTCGCTATGCAGCCCGTTGTTTTATTTTCTTCACTCTCTATTTATGCAGATGGTACCAAAATTCACTTGGAAAATCTTTCCCTCAATACAATCTGAATAGTTCTCATCCGCCTTGTCCAAGGTCCACCAAGGCCTCTCCACCACACAACAGGACCGGGTTGACCGTTAAACCCATTTTCTTCGCCTCCGCTTTAGTACTCACAAAAACGCTTCTTACATCACGCTTTGTTCTGTTTGTATAGTAAATTTTGTGTTTGAGATTTTCGCAGTAAAATATCAAATCTATATCATTTCAAACAAATTTAAGTCGCATTGTTTTTTTTCACACTTTTTAATTTGATTATGATGTGTTAACGCTCAGAGAAAAAGTGTTGAAAGGTTTTAGGTTATTACCAACCAGAAAAAAAAATTATTGCTTGTGTTTCAAATCGAATCTTTAATGCATAAAAATGTTTCTGTTTTCCTCGTTTTTTTGTGTTTGCATACTTCTTTTTAATTTTTCGTTTAAGATTTTTAACCTATACATACATTTTATTTAAGATTTACATTTCATTTTTTCTCTATTTTTCTTAGCAAATTATTAATAGTACTTTTCGTTTAGTTTAGTAAAATTTAGTATTTTGTCTATTTTTATCTTATTTTTCAACTTAATGGGTTTTTAGCTTTTTTCTGTAGGTAACTTAATTTACATACATTTAGAAAAAAAAAAATAAAAATTCACAATATAATATTTTTTAAATGAAAAGGAACAATGATTATTTATTATGTATTATTAGATACACTACAATAGATACAACGGTTTTGTTTTTCTATTTATAGCATTCCTTTTTCTTTCTTCAAAAATTATATGTTAGTATTCCTACTAGTTATGTAGTTGAAGAACAAAAAAAGAGACTAAAATTAAAAGAATTTATAATAGATGATAATTCGCTTAGCGAATATCCTATATTTTTAGCTTCTCCAAAAAGCAAATCTCTTGGCTATTCTGATTTTATTTTTTTTATACATATATTTTTGTTTTAATTGTACACACATCAATCAATTTATTACTTTACTTCTACATTCTAACTTTTTATTGATTCTATTTAACACACATACAAATCATCTTAAAAACAAAATAACACTCTGGGTCTGATGATGTACAAGGAAGTCAAAAATAGCAGGTGGTTGGATTGGTTAGCAAAGATGCAGTTGGTAGGTTGAAGAGGTGTTTATTATCATTTGTATGATAATAGTTGGTGAAAAAACTAAACAAGATAGAAAAGTTTGGGGGTGAATAACAGAACAATTATATCCAACTATTATTCAATTTCTATTTAAATAAAAATAATATACGGCTAATAGACCCTAGTGAGAAACGCTGCTTTGGTGTAGCTGCTTTTTACTTGACTGCTTGGCATGTTTACGATGGTGGCTTCCACCATTTTTGTCATGGACTGCTCCTGATCCCATACTTAGACTCGTTGTCGGTGGGTTTGTGCCTTGACTCACTGTAGCTGGCCCTTTAGGTGGGTAAGGTATTTTAAAAAGTTGAATGTGAAGATGATCACAAATCTCAAGGCAGACCTGCAAATATATAAATAAACAAATTTGATCAAAATGTATGTAATTGAGTCATCAGCTTTTTATTTGCATCAAAATAAACACTGATTTCAATTTTAAAATGCCTCCAAATAACGATTAAAATTTTTAATATTCGTTTTCAATAAAGCTATAACTGGCACCTAGTCGAGATAATTTTCGAGACTTAACTTTAGTTCAGATAAAAATGTATTATGGGTACTAATTATCATTTCGCTATCGATAGTTTGTATGGAAACGTCAAATTATCTGACTCATTGAGGGCCAGTTTCACACAATGGCAATCATTAGGTTTGTTCGTTGAGTCCTGAAATCACCCTTGGATCGCCCTAAGGCGTTTTTTGAAATACCTCAACTCACCTTGACAATCAAATTCTGTGTATTTTGAAACCTATTATTTTGTCGTGGATTGGCTTGCTTATTTTTTAAAATTGAATTCAAAAGAAAAATTGAAAGATAATAAATAGAAATAGGGAAGGGAAAGGGAAAGGGAAACGCTTGAAGTTGTTGAAATTCATTTTTAAAACTAATTTAAACCAAATTTTATGTTTTAATTATTGAGCACAGAACTTATTATTTCTTTCTTTCGAATGTCAATAACACAATTTGCATCCTCGAGTGTTTTTTGGAAACCAAAAAAAAAAAACAGGTTTTTTGACAATTTTTGGGCTTTTAAAAAAAACTTGGGTCAACCATGGGTAACGTTCAACGAATGAAACTATTGTCATGGAATTTATTTTGTTTGCCTATCAATTACTTGAAACTAAGTTCAATTTTTTCGTCCAACTTCATATGAACTTGCAAAAAACATGCCACAATAAGAGCAAGCACGTGGGACTTAGTTGAATATTTTAATTTTTGGTCTCTTCTTGGAATTAAGTTACTTTGGTCCCAAAGATATTACTCGATTTTTTGTCAGATTTTAAAATTATAATTAGGAGTTGCAGATATCGATTTTAGTTAGTTGTAAGTTTTTACGCTTCAATATATTTTTAAGAGTCGATAATGTTTTTAAATTTTCTAAATTCGATAAAAAAAATCTAAATTAGCCGTCAAGTACCAAATCCTCAGTTATGTCCGATTCTCACAAAAACGTACAAATAACTGTTAATCTATTTTTGTGTTTTTTCTTCTTAATAGCTCATGTTATGTAACCCTTTATAGGTGTCTTTTTATTACCTGCGAACAATACCGCAATAGATCCTGTGTTCCCCAAATTAGAGTAAACCAAAGTAGCCAAATTTCTGGCACTACACAGTTAAAATATTGGTTAAGGAATAACAGCGCAGGTCCCAATTGTGACCAATCCAGGTACTCCATTTCGCTCTTTGTCATATGAGCTATCTGAAATAAGTTAGATACATAAATATTTTGTATAAATTGTACATTAATATGTTAAAAAACTTACCACAAGTTTATTGGTAACTTTAGCAGCAACCATTCCAAAGGCGAGAATATACAGCGACGAATGTTGTTCGAAGATGCTTTGTGGTGATTTTTGTGCAATTATGAAAGCGGGCAAAACCACCAACGAAAGTGGGATGCTCGGTGACAGGACACTGGTGCCCTTTTTTGATTGAAAAAATGTAAACAGATAAGTTAACTAAGTTCTTTAAAGTTTTAAATGAAAATGAAAATCTGGAGAAATTCTGAACAAATATTATTATCTGATTTGTTTAGAATTACCCGTCATTTATTTGTTTTGCAAAATACTTCTTTTGGCTTTTTTTTTAAATAAATTAAATACATCTTATTTGTGAAAAATATAAATTTTAAATGATACTTTACATTGAACACATATATAAAAGAGGATGCACATGCAAAAAAAAACATATATATCCAACCCAGTTAATAAGCCTTAAAAATAAATATGCACTATAAAAATATAAAAACTAAAATACATAAACCATTTGAATTTAAAAGCTAGAAAAAATAAATATAATTTACTGGTGTGTTTGGTGGATCCATACTCTACTTCTAAACCACTTTCACTGTTGTATTAAATAACTTAAATAAATTTATTGGTGATTAGCGCACACTATAAATTAAAAAAAAATATTAAACTCATAATAGCACTAATTTATAACATTTGTTATTCTCATCATTCAAAGGGTTAACAAAAAAATCAAATTAATTAACCAAATTTGTTTAACAATGGAAAATATCTTTGTAAATTTGTTAAACAGTAACATTTCAAAAACGAAAAGTTTGTCTATAATAAATTTTTATATCTAAAAAAAAATTAACAAATTTACAAAATATTTTCGTAGTTACTTCGTTTTTTTTTTTTTTTTGTCTTTAATTTAATTTTATAAAATTTTAAATTTTGATTTTTCTCTATTTTGCTTACAGCAACTGATGATCCATTTTTTCCACAACCTCCAGTCATTACGACTTTTGCGTAGCGCAGGGCTAGTAATGTATCAATGCCGGAGGCAAAACAAAGAGGCATAATTCTTACATCGTGTCCTGTGTATGGGAGCTAGGTAAATTAATGATATAAAATTTTGTTTTGCATTTCTTTCTATTTTATTTTTTTTTTTTTCATTTCCTGTTATTTTGTTTGCTTGTGGAAACAATTTTGAAAAATAAACAAAAATAAAAGTTTAAGAAAAATAAAAAAAACTTTTGTTTGTGCGATATTATTTCCAGAAGATATTTACTGCTTTTAAAATTAAGTGCGAAAAATAAAATAATAAATATTTATTTTGTCAGCTTAAAAAAAATATTTCTAGTAAAACAGTGTATAGGCAATTATGTCGCTTAAACCGTGCTGATAGAAAGAAGTTTTATAATTAAACCAAAGAAAAAATTAATGAAAACCATAACCGGTATAGAAAGAAGTTTAACAAATAAAGTGTGTCCTTTTTGTTCTTGTTTTTCTTTGCTCTCCTCGGTGTCTTAAAACCAGTTTTCGAAAAATTACTTATATCACATTCGTACCGAATGTCCGCAGGCATTCGTACCAAATTCACGCAACCCTTTGTATCATCAAAACTACAGTAACTTGAACCCCATGAACCCCACTGTACACATCCATATAACGTAACATACCATTTCTTCCAGTACAATAATCAGATTAAAAATTATCAGTTCAAGGCACTTAATGTTGGTATGATGATTTGATAACAATCTTTAAGGTTGTCGTTTGTTTTGAAATCGTCTTAAAAAATGTTTCTATATACATATTATATATAAAAGTATTTCATACTACAAGACGCGAAGTTTTATTGGATAGGAAGAAAGAGATATTTTTACTGAGTATGTCCAGTTTATGTATGTACGTGTTACACTTGTTTTTGGTTTACGAGGCAGAATAATAAGGAAAGTTTTGGCTTTTGATTTTGTTGCAGTAACAACCTAGCGATAGATGTTCCCATGATGAACGTCCTGGAACGATTTTACATATCTCGAGAAAAATAATGGTATTTTTTCATAATCCCGCTAGATTCAACATGACGGCTGGCCAGCGATATAGGGGGGAGATTTTAATACGCTAGTTCGAGACCATGTTTCATTGATAGGGTTTGGTATAGAAAACATTAAAAACAAAAATTGGAAAACTGAAACTTTTTGTTTATTAAACAGTTAGCAAATAAAACTGAAAATCCCTATCACAATAATATAAAATATGTACATACATTGGCTCATACAGTCACTTAGTAATTTATTTTTAGCAATCTGTTCGTTTACTTGCCCAAAATTGACAATTTTAGTCCAAAGAAGTTTGCTCTCTAAAATTTTATATAAAAACAAATTAAATTGTAAAATAATTAGAAATTGGTAATTTTGGGAAGTTAACGAATAGACATAATGTAAATATGCATTTGTACCTTTACCAAGTGTATTTGATTAAAACTAAAAACCGTGTTGTTTTTTTAAAGCCAGATCTTTTACAAAACGAAAGGCATAGATTTACACTTTCTACCAAACCTAATCAAATAACTGCATAGATACATTTGTAAAGTAAACCGAATATTTTGTCGTTAAAATTTGGGTTAAGACTATAAATACGCCGTTGTACAAATCAAAATAAAAGCAAAAAAAAAAACAATATATTTAAAAAAAAAAAAGCTGGCTAGATATTTCGTTGATCAAACAGAAATATATTACAACTTTTGTGTTAATCGCGGTACAACACCTTTTTAAAATTGTATGGATTTAGCTACGTATATAATTAACATAATTAATATTCAATGAGTGAAATCCCGTTATCATCCAAAGCGTATCGTGTTGTCCATTATCATAAGGATGATGAACTGCAATAATGGTTAGAGATAAAACCTTTTCAAGGCTAAGACTTATAAAAATATATTAACGCACTTCTCATCCAAAAAATATAAAAATGCCAAAAAATATATTCATTAACAAAAAAGAATAAAATTAAATACAATCTGACCTCAAATGTGTTTGAAGTTAAATATACTGACTCCAACTTTACCAATCTTTGAAATAGAAATATACAAACATTATTGGATTTCCTTATTATTAACCTCATCCATTAATTTAGTTTATGAATCTAAAATTTTCTTTTAATTTTTCCCTATTTTGGGATTTAATAAGGTCTAAAGACATACCAATGTATTAGATAAACATACGAGTCAGCAAGTAGAATATTAACCTTTCGCCTAGATCTTAGAATGTAAGGACGAAGGTATACATTATTGCCCACAAAGAGTTAGGTTTAAATTTGAAGAGAGCTAACTAAATCTTTCGATCAGTTTTAATCTGTTTTTTGATTTACTGATATATTATAGGTACATATTTATACAAAAATCATATGTATATAATTATATGAAGTTATAATTTTAATATGACAGCTCTGTTAACACCGAAACTTAACCAAATTAAAATGATGAAATTCATAAAAATTGGGAAAAATATATATAAATGGTGTTATTTCAGAGCCAATCTTGTGTTAGTGGACATACAGAACAAGAATTATTATTTCTTAATTGTTACTTTTAAAAGTCGAAGACAATAATGTATTATAATAAATGATTTTGTAAAAATAAAACCAAGCGAATTACAGTAGGGCAGAATGCATATTATGTTTTAAGATTTATATATTTCATTTTTTTATATGACGGTTAACTAAATTGCCAATGTTAAAATGTTTTTGAAAATTAGTCAACATCAACCTCGATCTAAATTAAAAAAAAAAATGTATTCGTTTAATGGGATTATATAATATGTATGTTCCCGAATTGTTTGTTTGTGTTGTATTATTTGTACAATTTTATTTTTTGATTGAACTACAATCGGTATAGAATAACTATCAGGGATTATTTTTATTTTAAAATTTCTTACAGCAACAGATGAACCGTTTTTTCCGCTTCCGCCTTCAATGAACATTTTCGAAAATGCAAAGGCATTCAAAATATAACAAAACGTTATCCCCACAAGGATTATATAATTCCAATTACAGCCAACAATTGGTATCTGTTAAAATGAAGGAAAGTAATATAATACCCTTTAATTTGTTTTGATTATGTTTATTTATTTAATTAAAACTCTTATTGTTTTGCTGAAAATGAAAAAAAATGGGTTAGAAGGACCCGAGGAGGAGAACACATACATCGCAAAACGAAACGAAACAGAACGTACAATGGAAAATGAATAAAACAAATAGATAACTAAAGAATAAAAATAAATTAAATACAGCAGGCTTTAAAACATTCCTTACACACAAATTTAAAAGTTGAAAAGTATAAATATAAATTATATTGTATGGAGATTAATATATAGTCATGCCATTATGGACACATTTTTTGTATATATTAGAGAGGAAAATTAAAGTAAAATAAGAAGTTGATGTAGTAAGTTCCCAAAATTAAAACATATTTTTTGTATTTGAATTCTTTTTCTTTTTTTATTGAAAATTATATATATATATATGTATAAGTTTAAACTTGCATTTTCCTTTCGTACAAGTAATATAATAAAATATTTATCATAAAAGCTTAAATGTAGCCAAAAGATTGTATTTAAAAAAAAGTTTGTTTTTGTTTTTTTTTTTTTTGGTTTTGAGTCTCTTATAGACTTGAACTTACTGCAACTGTGGAGCCGTTCTTTCCAACACCGCCTGCCAAAATTACTGAGAATATGTAAAACAACGACCATACCCCACAAACGATGGTCATTAGTGAAAGTGATGTCCATATTTGAATGTTAAATATCTATATATAGAATTCGAATTGGGAATTTCATTTGATTGTTGTTTTCTTTTAATATATTAAACTTGTATGTAAATTGGCACTTAGCGTTTAAGCTTGAGAAATATAGTATTAAATCGAAGTGATACGTTATGAAAAATGTTAATATTTTTTTTTGTTTAACAAAACTTTGGGGATTTTCTTTGGAAAAGTTTGATAAGATGCACTTGCTTTGTACTTCCATGCATAATATGGAGAATAATATTTGTTGCTATTTATTGATTTTAAAAGAATGCTTGATGGTTCAAAATGGAGTTAACTCTTAAGATTAAGGATTCAGAAATAGTTGTCTACTGGCTTATAAAAACATCGCATTAAGAAGTGGAATTAGTATAAATATGGATCTTTTGCAATACGAGCGGAAATGTATCCAATTAAGTAAATAAATAATTATATTTTTTAGTTTTTGATTGAGGTCGAGTCATTTAACATTTTGTTTTAGAGTATTAAATGGTAGATGTTTTTATTTATGTATTTCAAGAGGTAATCAACACATTATTTACCAGTTCATTGTACCAGCTAGAATTTTTTTCTGTACTTCTATTCTAATATTCTAACTAGTGCCGTGAAATTCAGGTTATATTTAGAAGCCCTTGGGTCTTATAGGCGTATTTAATTTATATTATTGTTTTATTAATAATAATAATACAAAAAAAGTATTAGCGCAAAATTTTAAACGATTTATTACGATGTTAATGCATTTTTAGTATGATAAAATGACTTTAACATCGTACTAAATCGTTTAAAATTTTGCGCAATTGTTATTATAAAAAAATACTATTTGCTTCATAGCCCAAAGATTGGAAGAGGCTTTTTAGTTGCAATAACTAGACTACCTTAAACTATTTCTTGCATACAAATGAATATCCGAAAATGTAGTCGGCTTGCAATACACAGTAGCTGTGAAAAGTATGAGTATTTCACAAGTGTTAAGTTCTACACTTGCAATTCATGGAAGCAAGGAGAAACTGAATGTATCGGATTTATGGTAACCTTTTACTGCTGCTTCTTCGCAACCATTAATTGATATGCCTTATAATGAAGTTACCCTTTTTTCAATAATTTGGTAACTTCCTTCAGCGAGCGTTGGGAAGACGCAATGTGAATTTTTCAGGAAATAAAAAGCTTTTTATTGAATGAATTTTTTTTTAATTTCCAGATTTAGACAGAATATCATGCCAGAAGCAATGAAAGTGCAAAATAATAACATCGATTCTATTGGTGGTTTTTGACCTATTTTCGGGTTATTTCCGTATAAATATCTCGTTAATGGGTCTACTTATTTGTACTTTATTTAAATTACAACCCTAACAGACCCTAAAAAACCCTAACCTAACTATAATACCAGATAAATACAACATTGTAAAATTTTTAAAATTTTATTCTTACTTCAAAGTCCATACAGATTAGAAAAAAAATAAAATTTTACAATTTTACTGAACTGTTGCATCGAATCGTGGATATCCCTTTAGTCTTATTTGCTCGTCGCATGATTGCAAATAAAATTCCAACCCAACGCCGAAATAAAAATTTCTGAAATAAGTATAGAAAAATTGCTTGTGGAGGTTGGGAAGAACAAGTACATATCACAAAAAAGGTTAAATATATAAATTAAATTGCAACCTCAACCAAATACCGTGAAATGTAGGTATGTATTTCAGTTTGTATTTTAATGTGATCTTATTTTCTTCTTACGTATGCGATGTTTTTTCTGCCTTTTGTCCTAAGAACTTTTATTTGATGGGGCAATGAGAGCAGCAATAGCAGATATATTAGTGTCTCGTTTATTATTATTTATCAAACAATATTTATCTTATATTTTTCCAGAGGGAAATAATGTACATGTTAATGTTAAATGTAGAAAATTAAAAAAAAAAAACAACATTTGAACTTTTGAAACATTAAAAATAGTAAAAACTGATGTTGTGGTGCTCATTCAGAAAAATGTATTACGAATTACGATTAGGTATAAAAGAATTAAATTAAAAAATAGAATTAATAGAAAATTATAAAAAAAATGAAACAAAAATAAATAAAATGAACTGTAATTAAATAATAAATATTAACGAAACCGAAGGAAAAACATCTTTGTTACTCTTTTTTTTTAATGTAATAACAACGACAAGAAAATCACACAATGTGTAAACATTTATAGTGAATTGGAAAGATGTGCTTTTTGACTTTTTGAACACTTTTTTTTAATAAATCGTTCAAAAATGAACACAAGATAGAAAAAAAATCTCGTTTCGTTTTCGAAGCCTAAATCTCCTGGAAAATGTTCTTTGAAAAATATTTTGTTAAAAAAAATTAAAAAAAGATAAAAAAAAATTAAATGAAATAAAACTTAGGCACGATGTGAAACGACATTTACCTTAGCAATCCATATTTCTGGACCAAAAATAGCTGAAACTACATGAATTCCCATAATAGTGATTTGAGCTTCAGTGACGTCAATTCTGCCGAATCTAAGTGTTCCTGAGACATAGGTTTGCCAATGGGCACAATAAAAGAGTGTTATGGCACAGAAACACTAAAAAGAAAGATATAACTAAAAAATCTCTTAAATTCTAATTTAAATATTAATTTGTTTACCTGGAAGAATAACCAGTTTGGAAAATGACCTAATTGACACGATATACACGCTGATAGGGCTACAAATATCGTTGATATCGAGTCGCAACCATGATCGAAAAGTTCACCCAGAGGTGAAGATGTATTTGTGCGACGGGCTTGTTTACCATCGATTGAATCCAGACTCTGATAGACAAACAAACCGAAGGCGCATAGCAGGCATGTCCATCGGGGTGGAGGTGATGTGCCATCGGGACTGTATCTGTAAAATAAATTAGTTATGATGTTACAAGATCTTTTTAAATAAGTCAATATGAAAACGGTTTTTCAAATGTGTTAAAATGCCAATGGTTAGAAGGGCAACTTTCACCTAGACCAATGGGACCACGATAGAAATTTGGAGTTTTTTTGCATTTCTTTTCCGGAAGTAGCAGCTTATCAAATATTGGGTGCAATCGAGTAACCTGGGTCAATTCACTTTGATGTAAGCAGAACAATGAGTTTTCTTATAAAATTTATCTTTTTTGTTATAATAGGCGTTTTTTTTTAAGCCCGGAGGGAATAGGACGAAAAAAACGACGTCGGTGCTAAACAATCACCATGTTAAATACAACAATAACTAATCCCCTACGGGCTAAGCTTAACCCAGAGAATTCTCCGGACTTAACTTAAGCACACAGGAAAACTGTGTTACCGGCGTGAATTACATACTTGTTATCGATAGTTTGTATGAAAACTTCATTTTGTTTCTGTTGCTTATCCCTGTGGTCGTTTTTTACGTGCAATTCCCCCCGGGCTTGCAAAAAAAAACGCCTAATAACGCCTAATAATAATCTCGAAAAGTTACTTCTCTGAAAAGTTAATTAAATTTTCATCCTTAAAAACATAACTGGTTGCATAACTTTTTTGAACTTATTGTATTTTGTAACTATCTTTAAAATTGTTCGAATATTTGGTGAAGAATAAAAGTAGACAAATATAGTAGGACGTATACTACAGATCCAGGTTGTTTCAGAGGAAAGGCCTGTGGTAGAAGTCATAAGAATTTGAGGACTCTGATAAGCTTAAATTGCACGAAGAATGTTATCGAAAAACTTCGGAAAAGCTGCCGCCCATAACCAAAAGTTTTCTATAGTGATTTAATCTCTGTAATTATGCTAAGGGCAAATTTTTGTTCTAGGATTCGGTTATGTGAATTGGTAATCTTCCAAATCGACCAAAAGCGATAAAAATATTTGAGTTCCACATTTCAACCGACAATTATGTATCTGTCATTGTTTGTTCTTAACTTCAAACAAATTAAACAACAGATTTAAAAAAAATTCCAATATATCAATTATTTAGTTAAGTATGTATATTTATGTATGAACCGACCTAAAAATCATTATGATTTGAAAAAAACACACTTAAAATTTAACCGCCTCTGGCAAAATAAATTAATCTTTTTAGAGATTCTACTGTACCTACACTACACTACATTTATATGTTTTCATATTACCAATTAATTTATTACACGGTCTCTACAAACCTGAAAGTCAATGAGACGACTAGATGCGTAAGTAATTGAGGAACTCTTCATTCATACTTTCAATAGATTGCTGTTTAGAATGGTTTAATTTCTACGACATTATGGGCATAATAGCAACAAAATCTAATATATCACAATCAACAATCAACGACGACCCAGACAATCGGCAGTAAAAAAAAATTATAATTAAAAATAGATCATAAGAAAAGAGTGTACAAATTGCTGTGCTTTGCGTTTTGCAATTGTCATTGACCTTTCCTTAAATCAAATGAATATAGAGCACGCGATTTAAAAAAAAATAGATCAAACTATATTACTTTTCCATTTTTATAAAATAAAAATAGTTTAAGGTAGAGGCTTTACAAATTGAATATTGCTGACCCCCTGCAGGGGAGATAAAGCTAGCATATTAAGTCAATTATTATTTATGAAATGGCTCACGAACTATTCGTAGCGCTACCCCATGGGAAAGCGAACAGCACTCTTCTATTTGGAATTCAATTAAACCAGACAGAAAGTCCACGCTACGAACGGGAAAGGGTAGAGCTCGTATAAATCAATAACAATTCTTGCCTTTCAGAAAGTAATTCGATTTAAGAAGGTGGCTATTTTAAAAATAGACCGATATGCGAAGTAAAAAATAAATAAATAAAGACCAATTTTTACTTGTTCTTAGGAGTAAATATTGGTCGCGTGGAAACAAAATGAGATTTAAATTAAAAAAGTCAGTGAGGTTGTAAGTTGCAGAAACAAATATTTTAGGTGATTTAAATTAAATTAAAAAAAACTGACACATATGCTCCTCAATGTTTATTAATATTTAAAAAATTATGTTTTATCGTTTTGCAAATCACATTTTAATTTTTTGTAATAAAATTTAGGTTTTTTATATTTACATTACAAACATGCTTATATTTAATAACCGAACGCACCCACAGATTAAGAACGTTCGACCAAGCTGTATACATTATTTTTCTTTAATTAACATCCGTTCTTTTTTACAAATAAGAATTTGCTTAGCACTTCTTTCCTAATGAACTATACTTTTGGTTTGCAATGAACTCGAAAAATAAAACAAGTGTATACTTCAAGCAGAGCAAATGGAAGAATTATTGTAAAAGATAACCAAATGGCAAATAGATACGATTTTTGTTAAAATTGTGAATGATGTAAGCAAGGGCTTTGTTAATTCTTTTGCATTCGAGATTTTTTTACGTGCGATATTCAGTATTGCATTAAAAAAATAACTCGAGACTGTTATAATATTACGAAGCCCACTTCGCAATTATGTCCGTCTGTCTGATTGTTTGACTACAGCCTGAACGGATTGGTTGTATTTCTTGAAACTTGGTACCTATTCTTCTCAAAACGTTCAAAACACTTTGTTTGGTCAACAATTTTACTTGCGCTATATACATACATATGTACATACATTATTTACATAGGTACTATATGGCAAGTTATGGATTCGTAAAAAAATCGATATCGAGATTTTGATCAAAGTTGGCATTACGATAATAGCGAAGAAAAAAGTGGGTCTCGAAATCTGTCTGTCTGTCATTTCAGCTGCAGCCTAAACGGGTGGGTCGATTTTCTTTAAACTTGCTGCCTAGCGTTTTTTGGACATTCCTCCCACACGTTTATTTTTATTTTTGTAGTTTAAATTTGTTTTGGATTTTTAAAAATAGTTTAAATTTTTTTTTTGAGAACTTAATACTTAATAATTCGAAAACTGATTGATTTTTATTAAATTTTGGTTTTCGAATATCTCATTATCAGATGAACCGATATTAATGAAACTTTTTACACAAGAGGTTCTAATAAGTATTAATAGTACTGCATATAAAAATAAAAATTATTTTTTGAAAATTATTTTTTTTTTTTCAAAATCAGTTTTTAAACTCTGCATTAATAAATATAAAAAATGGCTGACCAAGTTTTTTTTTCTTAAAAATGTTTTCAAAATTGTATATATAAAAAATTATTTTTAAAAACAGCTGCAACGATTTTTAAAATTTTTTTCTCATGAATTAAGATTTTTGTAAGAAATCAGATGGTGATCGCGCGTTGGTCTCAATTCAAAATATTTTGAATTTCGAGTTCATCGGGGTGAAATATATAAACGCCAATTAATGCCCATATAAAATTTTATTTTTTAAACTTTTGTACACAATTCATTCTATTAAATAGTGCTAATTCTGTTACCTGGGCTGATTATTTCAATTACATGTAGAATTTGTATTATAATCAAAAACATTTTAAATAATATTGTAAACTGGAACTTAACCTACAGCGAGCTAAAAACTTTTCCGAGTTCATTGGAGTTTTCACCAATGTCTATAAACTGCAAGCTCTTATTTGATATTTAGATGTTGTAGTTGTAGATAGGAAATCTGTTAACAACATTTTAAAATATAAGCGCAAAATTTTAAACGATTTAGTACGATGTCAAAGCCATTTTGTCATAGTAAAAATGGTTAACATCGTAGGTACTAAATCGTTTAAAATTTTGCGCTATAGAAACTACCAGTTTATGGTTCCAGATCAATTACTCTTATCCTATTTCTTTCGTACTCAATACGCTCAATCAGTTTTGTTTGACGTAGTGAGTTTCTTTTAAATAAAAATAAACACAAATTGGTGGAGTGACAGCTCGTGGATAACCATGGCCTAGAGACTTACAACTCTCAACCATTCTTACAATTTTCTGTCCAATCGAATGTGTAAAGTAAAGTGTAGTTAATTACCAAAGTTACATTTTTTCGTTAATGTTTTAATTAGCACAGTAAATAAAATCAAACCAAATAACCAGTTCGAATGAAAATGTTTCCTGCAAACATTACTTTAATTAAACAGCAACTGGTCCATTGTATAATATCTCTCTATGACACAATTTCACCAGCGTTAATCATCGAGTTAATCATTTATTGAGCATTCACTTCCAATGATTGTGTGCAAATACCTGTTTTCAGATACAAACATTTTTAACTTTTTAAAGTCAATGACATAAAGAAAATTATATTATGCAAAAAATGCCAGTCATAATAATATGTATATAAAACCCCAACTATGTAGGTATGTATATTACGCTATGATTTAATCAAGAAATCTTTGTTTAGAAATTTTTAATTAATTCAAACTTTCAACCGCTTTATTAATTTACCGCCAGACTCAGGTCGGAGTTAGACGAATAATGTGTCGTTCTTAGTTTTGTGTATGTAAAATTTTAGACATAGATTTATGTGCATTTGTATACACACATACGAAATCTCGCTACTTGTAGCCCTTTGCACCTAACGTTAAATTGTTTTTAGATATAATTAAGTTTTATGTACGAAGAAGAAAAAAACAAAACAATAGAAAATATTGTTTTTGTATTTAGCGGACTACTATATACATATACATATTGGACACTTAGGTCGCGAAAAAACTTCCAATTAAATTAAGTTTTATGTTAAAAATAAATATATAAAGACAATTATGAATGTAAACAAAAAATGTGGACGCAAGTTCCCAAGATTTGTCTCCAGTATCGAAAAATAAATATACCTATATAACGTCCCTCACATCTCGAACTTGACGTAACTGCTTTTCTAATATCTTGGGAAAACGCATATTTTAGCTATAGTTCTTCCTTAAACCATTAAATCTATCATAAAATTTCAAAACAGATATCCTGTAGTTTACAAAACAATAAGAACAAAACAAAAATCCCGAATTAATTATATAAACATTTCGGACTTTTTCCAATGTTGCTAAAAAATTCTTAATTTTACCGGTAAATTCTAGAATTTCCACATTTCGGAGTTTTACAGTTAACATATAGTTATATATAATATACATGTATCTCAAAATCTGGGCATAAATGATGAGAGTTCTTTCTAATTTTGTACTTATTTGTAAATCCGGCACTGACCACCATAGGTAGATATTAAATTATTGAATAATAATAGAAAGTTGCGTTAGTGTGTCTTCAATTTTAAAAGTCACGCTTTATAACTAGAAGTTTACTCAGTAGAACAGCTTATAAGCACATTCATCTTTTATGGTTGAATTTCTTTTGATTCGTGGTATACAAATTTATTATTACTGCTCTTAAATAATTTTGATTTATCAGAGTGAATCAAAATAACAGAGATCTGAGTTGACATAAAAAAATGGAATCTACATCGTTATCAGTATATTTTGCGAATTTAAAATAAAATTATGTAAAGTTGACGTTATCAATAATACTCCCAAGGTTAGTTTAGTTATATAAACCAATGCGGTGCTAAACTTTATAAAACTAAACAGGATGCATGTTTACCAATAATAGACATGAAGTGATGTACTTTTAAGATGAAAATGCAAAAAAACAGACATGGCCGCTTAAGAAAACAATAATTATAATATCGGAGATTTATGGTTGCGATCGAATTGATTTTATTTTTCTTAAACCTAATCAAGTAGTTATGAGTAAATAACGACTCCAACATTGCTTATATTTGAATTTGATATCTTTCCCTGATTTAAAGTTCTAAGCTTCTGAGTATAAGTTTTACCTCTACTCCAAATAATTTGTGTATAAAAATTCCTTTTTTATTGACAGATTTTTGGACTTAAATTGGTGGAAATTAGAAGATTGGGAGGTATTTTCGTTTATATGAACAGGATTCCTCAGCAAGATTTCTATGTTTTAGTGCCAAAATACGAAGAAAACAAAATTCACTTCTCTCTTTTTGATGGAGCGAAATTTTGAGATCTTACTCCCTATCGGGATAACATTTAACTACCGGGAAAAGTTAAATTTTGCAAACATTTTTAGTAGCGTAAAAAAACAGGCAACATATACATTATACATATAAGCAAAGTAACAAAAACACATTGAAAAAAGAGATGTTTATATAACGCTGTTGTTGTCACTTTGGATCATATTATTTTAGTTTCCTGGGATGATCTATATGGACCATTTTCCATAATTCAACATACTGCTAATGCACATACATACATACAAATTAATTTCTAAAAAGTAAAATTTGGAGAGCTATTGCAGATTTGTAACGTTAATATTTGGCTAACTATTTATGAGAACGATCTCAGCTTTGAGAAAAATTGAACTAGGAACCTATTAAATTTATGGTAATGGAAGTTTTGCTCTATGATTTCTGTTTCTCTCATATATTTTTTTTTTTATTTGAAATTTGTCTTGAAATATTGAAAAGTTTGCTGATTTGTTTTAATCAATTTCTTATAAATTTCACACAGCAGTTTTGCATCATTTGATTCTTGTTTAAAGTAATTTAAAATCAACAGTTTATTAATTAATTTAATAAAGATAAACTTTTTTTTAATGAAAAATACCTGGCGTGTCGTACGAACATAATTCACATTAGATATGAACAACAACCTTTTGGGATTTTTACTTCGATTCACAGAGAAGCGTACACATGTAATTGGGTTATAGAATTATACCATAATAATATAATAAAAAAATCTTTAGAGAAATGCATAGGGTTCATGAGTCATGACAGAACTAAATATGTATAGGCAATAATTACAAAGGGAAGATTTGAAATGTCAAGCCAATTTTCGCATTTATAATTTTATATCTAGTTTATAAAGGACAAGTAAATCAAAATTCAAAGTAGAACAGTAGTAAATACAGATACGTTTATTTCCGCGTCTCAAAAATTAATATTGTGTTAAAATGTAACAATAAGTTCGTCATTCAATATTAGATCAAAGTGCAAATTGATGAAAGTTAGTTATTTGCTTACTATCATACCATGAGATGACAGCTGCTGCTTGCCAGAAGCATATTTAGTAGTTCTCTTATTACTCAATTACACAAACACGTGATTCAAAAGCTAGCTATGAATAAAATGATTAGGATGGGTCTTTTTGATTTTTTTTTCTACAGCTGGTAGCGGATCTCCTATTTATCAAAAAATAAAAACGCTTTGAATAAGCACAAACCTACAGCAAAAATTGTAATAAAATTGTGTACATCATTCAAGGTCTACAAACGTACATACTGTACATAAGTATGTTTTTTTATATGTTTTTGTATATGTTTTTTTTTTGCAATGACTGAGATTGAGTATGTAAATGCCAATATTATCACACTTTTACACTTACACTTCTTTTGTTTTCCAATAAAATTATGAGGGTTATTCCATTATTGAAAGTGCTACATTGGTACGCATAAACCTATTTTCGTAATATATTATAAGAAAACCATGACCATTTAATGCATATGCAGCACGTTTAATTATTATTTTCTTTCAATAAAGTTTTTAATGAAATGATTCGCAAAAGATGCGTTAAAATGCTAGAGTTATGCTATGACATTATGACTTCACTTAACGGTAATAATTATTTAAACATTTAAGGGCGGTATTCACCGACAGCTCATACATCCATAGGCTAGTAAAACTATTTACCGATTTTATGATTTTACCAAAATCTTTTAAAGTCCAATTGTCAATTATCATATATGTATGTACATATGAAGTTTAGTTTTTTTTTTTTATAATTGTATTGTTTAGATTCAAATTTAAGTGAAAAAACGCCTTTGAAATAAGTAAAATGAAAATAAGTAAATAAATCACAAAACTTTGTGCAGTGAAATAAAGTGTTTACAAATCATTTGAGTCATTGTGAAAAGATTTTAAATTTATTAAAGAAAATATTTCAATATTTAGGCATGTTTGGTTCAGAGAGAGATAGAGAGAGAGTGGCTCCTATTTGGACTTTGAAAAATACCTAATCAAAGGTCAGTGAATAGCAGAAAAGATTTTTAAGTTATGAGCCTCATAAACTTAGGAGCCGCTTATAAGCGTTCTGTGAATACCGCCCTCACGCCTTAACAGGGAGAAATAGACCGCTTCCGATATGTTCCAGCTTTTTGTCGCATCTTATGCTAATTACCCTGTTTATTGATTGAAAATAAGTCGTTTTGGGTGCCTACTCCATCCGATCTGTATCTTTACGAATCGAAACTTTGCGAAATTTTTTAGATAACATAGATTACATAGAATGAACTATATTCAATCGCTCCCCCCAAACAGAAGTTATTTTCTAGTTTTCTTTATATTTGTTATAACTAGAAAGAAAGTACAGACACCTACCTCTTTATGGATATTTTTTAAGGTGTAAAAGTATGTTTCTAAAACAGGCATCATCATCACTTTTTTATTGTTTAGGATGGCTTCATTGGATTGAATAAAAGACTTTCAACTTTGCAGAACTATAAAACTATGGGATGTTTAACAAGAAAAGAAGCTAATATCGACTTCCTGTGAAGGTTTTATTTTTTTAAATTGTGCCGTAGAGTTTTTTTTTTTCAAAATTACCTTTAACATTTATTATTAAAAGGTAGGTATATCTTATATCATAAAGAATGGAATCATTTCTTCAATGAAGAACGACTTAAATAATAAATATAACATCATCCAAAACCGAACGACTGGGGAAAATACCATAACTTAAGCTATGTATGAAAGATAGCGATAAGGTTAATGTTGAAGATTAATATTTTCGGGTGGTGCAAAGCCTACATTTATTTGGCAAAATAGAATTTTAAGTGTTTTTTTGATAACAGTTTTTAGTAAATTTTGTTTACAAAAATTCAGACCATTCCTACAATTGTGCGCAAAATTTTTATCGTTATCGTTAGAACCAATTCCGAGGTAAATAACCACTCAAACCTAAAATAAACCATAATGCAGCATTATTTAAAATTGGGTTTAATCCATTTGCAATTAAAGTTGACTGCAAATAAAAGTACATACCTATGTACATGGTTACATGTAGTATCTAGAAAACTTCATGGAACACAAAGTGACAGAGAACCTATTCCCTGGGCTATCATCAATATATCCCAAAATTTTCAGATACTTTGAGTTGTTGTTGAATCAGATGTCCCAAGGGATTACATTAACACAAACCTATGAACAATTCCTCGAACGCGAACCATTATTATCTTCATTTAATATTTACATGCCAACTCCACTGGACATAAGCGATGTCCAAAATCACAAAGTTAATTCAATCAACAATTCAACTTGTATGAATATGTGAATGCATAGTTTTTATTTAGACATGTTTTTATAAACCAACCATGGTTCATGCCAAGTAGATGGGGCATTTTTTATTGTTTTAATGCAAAATTTGCATTAATAAGTTCGTATGGACCGAGAAATACCTATTTTTGATTAAGCAAACTCAAAGCTTGTATGTAAGGTCAAGGTCCACAATAAAACACAATCTGAATGGGTGACTTGATGGTAATACAAATACGGGGTGACCTGCAGCTTGTAGAACTTTATTCTCAAAATACAAAACAGAAACATTTATCTTATCATAAAAACTCATTCCATCCAACTAATAATTCTGTTATATCAGCAAGCAAAGCCAACAGCACAAATAAAGCAATCTAACCTCAAATAAATGCAATCCAATCGGAATTGGGGGTGAAATAATGCGCAAGGGTGATTGAATGGTATGGTCTTTACCTCTTTCTTTTTAGAATTTACGCATAATTAAAAAACATATACATATATTACTTACGATATTAGAACCAGCGTTGTTAATATGTTTATAATTAATCCAATAATAGTTATTAAATTTGGCGCTAGCCAGAGCGGAGTTTTTGACACCAACCAATTCCACCAGGGTTGCAGCAGCGGATCAAGAAGACTCGTACTTGAGCAGGAATATTTGTGCTCCGACAGCTTTTTTAGCTGCTGCGAGCTCAGTATACGAGAATTGAATTTCATGCTTGAACTCATTTAATCCCACCGAAGATCTACGACACTCTTACTATAATTTATCTTTTTTGATTGAACTTCAACCGCACCAGGTAACAAATAACTAATCGGATATTACAGGTAATTTATAAAAAATCATTTAACTTTGTTGGGAATCAGTAGGATTATTTTTTTAATTGATTTTTGCGAAATTCGATGAACACTTTAACCCCACTGCTATCTATTTTTTAATTTCAGATGCGACATGCGACATGCTATCACTTCTGTACTCTCCCGAAAATAAATCCAATAAATGAATATGGAAATATGGAATGAAGCAATTCAGCCATTAAGCCATTCAGCTCGAAAATGACGTGACATTTTCAAATTTATTTGTTATTTCGATAGTTTTGTCTCTTTTTTGTGTTTTTTTTTTTATAGAACTGTCATTTAGGTAAGGCAAGCTAAAGAGTAAAAGAGATGCTGTACGAAGACATTGCCATAGACGAAACTGATTTAAAATTCAATGGACGGATTCAGTCATAAATAATGATGAAAGATGTCATTGCCAAATAAGAAAAAGCTGATATTAAAATTAGTAAATTAATGGACGAATAAAAATATAAAATTCCTCAATTGGACTTTTCCAAAAACTATTAGTCGTATTTATTAGATTTCCTTTGAACACTCTTGGACAGTTGTCCAGCTAGCCATTAGTGAGTCAGCTAAATCCTGAATGTGTTTTTGAGGATTTTGTTTTAAGATTTTAAATCAATAAAATATTAAAGAAAAGTATATTAAACTCAATAAAAAAGTGAAAATAAAGTAAATCTAGTGAATAAATGCAATACTTCATTGAAAAATATATAAAACTACATGCATATAGCTGCGTTAACTCGTGTAAAAACACCTATAATAATTGCAGTATAATTTTTTTTTCATTTCACAGGAAAGCTTTGTCTAATATATTCCACATAAAGTGAATAAAATTACTCTGCACCAAGGGCGCTCAAGAGATTTGAGCGCCTTGCCATATCCAATAAAAACTAATTGGAACCTGGGCGAGAATTTCAATTTTGACACGGAATTAGTCCTCTATCACACGAGGAAACTGAGTTTCCAGCACCTTCCAGTTTTTAGGTGACACCAAGTAAGGGAATGAACGGTCTATGATTGGTGGGAATTGGAAATTCCAAAAAAAATTCCAAAAAAAAGCTCCAGCAACTTGTTTCCTCGTGTGAAAGGGGACTAAGGTTCAACTATAATTCACATGATTAAAGTACATTTTTATTTTCAACCAATTTGCTTTTTTTATAGCAAAATGCTATGAAATATCAATTGAAAAGTATTCTTAGATAATGTATTTACAAAAAAACATCACTATGCGGAATATGAGACACAATCAGCCCGTGAAATGAAAAAATTGTAAACTCCACATTATAAATGTTTTTACACGATTTATATTTTTTTAAATAAAGTATTGCAAGTATTCACTATGTTAACTCTTATTACACTTTGTTAATTAGTTTTATTTCACTGTTTTAACGCTTTAAAAGCTCGAAGCTCTTTCCTTCTATTGCTCGGCAAAATTACAGACCGGTTTAATTCTTTTTTTATTTGGTGCCTCACTCACATACACTAGGGGGATTCATGCAACGTCGTAAAACACTAGATAAGTTTATCTTTTGGTAAATGAACTGTCAAATTTTGTATGGGAAATGGTTTACGCAAATTGGATAAAATTATCTAAGGGTTTTGTTGCGGAAACTTATACAAATTTATTTGGATAAACTTATACAAACGTCATTGTGACTTTTAACGTGACGTTTAACGAACAGCTGATTCAATTACGCAGCATTTATCCAAATAAATAAAAAGGACGTTCACGCAAACTTTTGCGTAAACTTATCTTTTTACACAATTGGTAAACTTATCTCGTTGCATGAATACCCTTACTGTATATGTTATATACACCTCTCACTTTACTTCTTATTCTTATACAAAATTTACCTGTCTCACTGGATGTGCTTTTCAGTAAAACGAATGTATAAACAGGCGCTACATCATCACTGATTTTAAAAGGTTGCAGATTGGTCTGCTTTTAAACGCTGCAATTACCCCCTGCAATTTTTAAGCGTGTAGGCGGGGGACGTATGTGGTGTCCGGGATAGACAAAGTTTTTTAAGCACGTTGCGGGGACGTATGCGGTGGCCGGGGTAAACAAAATTGCAGAGGTTGATAAATGTATGGTCGTATTTATAAACTGTCTAAATAGTCTAATAATTACGGTAGATTTTAAACTTTCAAGCTGACTTGGTTCCTTTTTTTTGTTCGATATTTCCAATTAGAAAAAATAAGCAATCACCCTTATCCCGTAAGGCGTTTTATGGAAACGCCAGTAAAATAAAAGGGCTCCAGAAGCGTTAATTAGCGTTTAGGTAAAAATAAAACTTTACCGTTCTCTTCTTGCTTCACCCTTTTGACAACTTAAACGATAGTCGTTTTACTAAAATTTCAATTGCTGCTTCTAGAGCCGTGTCGTTTTCGAAAAACGCCTTACGGAATAAGGGTGAATATATTCAGATTACAGAAAAGGTACCTACAAGTTTTCCGATTTCGAAAAATTTAACTTTTGAATCGAATTATAGATTTAGCCCCAGGGATGATATTTTGTGATAAGATCAAAGTAATCTAAACCTTAAACAAAGCAAATCTCAATTTCAACCATTTGCAAGTTAAGTCACTTCGCGAAATTGGAAATTCAAATAAATAAAACACATTTTATTTGTAAATTAATAAATTCATATACATATATATTTACCCGCTCGTTTAATTTTTTTTTTAACTAAAGTACCCTTTTCAGACGTGCATCTGCTAAGTATTTCAAGCAACCGCAAACATTCCACGTCCAAAGCATTTTCAAGCTAATACACATACATATGTATCTACTTCGTAAGCATAATGTTTTTTTTCTTATTTTTTTTTATTAAATGTATATTTTGTTTTGTATATAATCACTATCACTATAGTAATAATAATCATCATCGTCGTCATAATAAATTGGCAAATACACATTCTCCGATTTTGTTTAACGTCAAAATGTTTGTATTATAATATAACTTAAATTGAAAAACACATAGTTATAAAGTTTTGTTTAAAAAATTGTTTTCTCTTTTTTCAAGAAAAAAAGAACTGTTTTGTTTACTTTTTATCAATTTATTATTTAATATATATGTATGTGTAGATATATATTTCACGTTGTGGTAGTTGTTTTAATGATAAAAAAAAACACTAGTTAATATCAAAATAAAATCAATATAAATCAAAATACATTTAAAAGTATATATTATGTGTTATTAAATATATAAATGTGTATATATAAAAATTGTGTTTTAGTTTTCCACTTTTTTTAATTAAAATTTATAATTTTTGTCAGCTCATCGTTTGCATTTTTTGATCATCTTCGAGTTTATCTTTTTTTAATACTTAATTTAAATAGTTTTTTTTTTTAAATTCAATCTTAATGTAAATAGTTCTTTTATGAATTTTTATAGTTTTGATGGCAATTGTTTTTCTTTTTGTTTAAGTCGTATCAAAATCTTTACTTGAATAAATAATTAAGGAAGACGCCCAAAGTCAAGACCAAGAATACTAATATAAAGATAAGAAAGAACCGACTTTAAAATTGACTAAGAAACCATAACTTCAAACAACACAAAGTAGAAAATTGAAATATTTTACTGCATTTTTATAGATGACCAGTTGAGAAAGAACATTTTTCTAAGTTTAAAATCGTCTTTTTCCATCGGCCTATTAAGATTCCTATAAGCAAGATATTATAGTGCTACAAAAATAAGCTTATAGCCTCAATGTCGATTTAGTAGTACTGGGAGTTGGATGTTTCGTATTAATCAAACTAACACCATGATGATTATCTTCGAGCACAATAATATTAATGTATGTTGCCTTTGAAAAAGAATTTGATTGCGAAAATTTTTGTTCCCGCATGACCATGAATTAGTAACATTAAATTACTATTTTCAAGAATCTTAGTATCAGTTGTAGGGCCTGTCAAATCCCGAAACCCGTGAATTTGTTAATTTCCAGTTATTAATAATTGTTGGTTAATGGTGTATTATCTACAATATGAAAAATTGTTTTAAAAATTCGAATTTCACTCACAATTTGTTAGTTCATATGAAACGCAAGAATTTGATAACGAAAAAAAAAGCAACGAAACGAAACAGCACGACAGTTATTTAAATACCTTTCTTTACATACATTAATCGGTTATAACTAATATTTTTTATATTTGTCATAGTTTTATTAAAATAAAGGATAATATTGAAAATCCTATTTACATAACTAAAATGCATAATATGGGTTTTGATTTTTAATGTAAAATGAAAATTTCAATGTATATACTACAATAATAAAAAAATGTTATAATTTATTCACATTCAAGTTAGTAAAAAAAAAAACTTTATTTTTGTTAAAATATAGGTACCTATTATCAATTAGAGAGAATAGAAGCAGACAAGATAGAATAGAAAGACAGAGAGCAAGTAAGTTTCTAATTGATTAGCATGACAATTTTCCATATGGTTTATTGTTTTGTTTTAGCACCTTTTTTCTTCAAATGATGTTTTACAGTTTTGTTTTTAATTTATTTGTTAGCATTTACCTCTGCTGCTTTTATTGGCAGTCCTTGTTGCTTCCATACACGGTTTTTTGCTAAGGCCTAACTTGATTGAGTCCACTGTGTATTTGTTAGGGTAGGATTATACTTAATTATTCACTACCAATTGTTGGGTAAAAATATATACGATGTTTTGGCCTTGAACATCAAAAGTACTTCGTATTCGAAGGTATATCAGAATAGGGATGTATAAAAATTATGTCATTTTCATACAGAATTTTTTTCTAGCAGAAAACGAGAATTTTACCGCCGATATTGCTGAGTTTGGAGAAGCTTGTATAGGTTAAATTTATTTGACAATTTTTGACGATTATACCTTTGATTTTAAATCAAAGAAAATATTGATCCATCCCATCGATATTTCAAAACTAGCACACAATACTATTAAAGTAATGTTTTGCTAATCCGAACCAGAATCAGAATATCACGCTTTTTTCGCATTATGTACTTAACAATCTGAATCAAAACGAATTTGTGGACATACAAAAAACATACAAGTTTAACATTAATTTTGTTTATGTTAATGGTTTCCTGACGGCCGTTAATTTAAATGTACACATGTATGTATACACATTCCGTTATTCATTCTTGATTCCTGGCTTTTGCTTGTTTGCAGTTTTAATTACATAATGTTTAAAAAATTTCCGTTTTTTTTTTTTTAAATTAATCGCAATAATTTGATAATCCGATTACCTTCTTGCAACAACTGGTTCAGATTAGCGTGGCATTATTAATTATAATAATACGAGTTTCAGCATATGCATTTTCCCATCTCCAGCTAGAAATCAATAACGAAACTTGGTGCCTTTTTGGTTCAGCGAATGAGTGAAAATCGGACAAAATTCTAATCCTTACTCTAATAATACCTTAATAAGTATATAATTCCTATGTAAAATGTTGGTTAGAACACATAAATATTGTGCTTTATTGTGTAAAACTATGATGGGTAGTGATTTATGTTGTGATGATAATTAAAAGCAAGCTAAAATGCTCAGTTATAATAAAATAAAACATTTTGTATGTCTTATTTAATAAGAGCAACAGTTATTTAAAAAGCACACATAAAATAAACTTGTTTCAAATACACTTTTGTTAATGCTTATTCGATTTAATAATATTGGTGTTGATTTCTTATAGTGTTTTCATCATTTGTAGTTAATATATAATATGTATATATAGTTAGTTCTTAATTAAATTAGATTTTATTTGTATTTACTTTTTTTTAAATATTTTAGACTGTTTGTGTTTATAATTTTTTGATAGCAAAAGATAGTCAATTAAAATTTAAAAAATCAACAAAATAACTACAGAGTTGCAATGTAGATTGACATTTTTGTTCTCGTTTTATTCTGTAGTGCTTTTTTTTCAAATATTTAATTGATTAAAAAAAATAATATTAATTTGACAAGTCAATTTGTAAGAACAATAATGTTTTTTTAGTTCTATAATAATTAATTATATAAAAATTTATTTATTCTGTTTCTATTCGTTAGGGTCTCCTCTCCTTTTTTAAATATTTACTTTGAGTTATATTTTTGTTTATACAAAAATTTTATAGAAAAAACTATTTATTTTTTTTACTTAAATATTTATTTTGTATATAATATGTAAAATGTAGAATAGAAATAATAAATAAAAGTATAGTGCTAGTGTGCGAGAAAAATACTCAAAAAATATTGTAAGTGTATTGAGGAGGAGTATAAAATAATATTTAAAAAATAAAAACAAACAAAAAACAGAAACGATAGAATTACATATTTAAAAAGATTAACAACATTACATTCGCTTGCATCGACTATGATTTAAACTTAAAAACTAGTTTTTCTGTGAGGCTATAACTTTAAATAAAAACAAAAATATTATGCAGTCCATTACAAAATGTAAGAAGAGATAAGAATGCGACGTTTAGATTATCATTCGAAACCATGAACAAAATAATCATAGTTGGTTGTTGCTCAAGAATTTCTTGTAGTTCTCGTTAACATCTTGGTGTATTTTGTTATTATTTTGTCTGATAAATAATAATACATGTAGAACTATATGGGTCGGCTCAAAAAATTGGTAGTGGTAAATGGTGCTGCTGTTATTATGATCGTGTGAATCCTATTATGAATGGTATGGCGTGACATATGTGGCTGGGAAAATTCCTTTCCTGTTGCCGATTTCTCCGTTCCACCAATTATCATCGGATCGATCAGTGACTGTGATGACGTCACCGCGTCTAAAATCTAATTCACCGGATTCTTGTGGCACAAAATCATACAAAGCTTGGACGAGCATCTAAGAGAAAGAGAAAAATACAACATTATTAATGAAAAATGGTGATACAATAATTATTAAACACAGCGAATTGAAGGTTATGTATGCAACAATAAAACAGTGTATGCTTTTAAGTTCCAACATTAAATTTAACAGCTGCGAAAATATTTTGTTATTTACATTATGTACATAATATGTAGTTTGAATAGCATAGGTTAAGAATATATGTACGTATTTATACATATGAATGGATAATTCGCATTTACGTACACATAATCGAAAGAATTAATTAACCCAACCTGAGCGGTTTATGATATTTGTTTATTATTTTATCGTATGAAGGACTTTTTTTAATTTAAACAAAAAAAACAAATAAGTTTTGTTAACGAATGTGTTTATAAATAAACTATTTTGACAAGAAAATAGTCGTTTGTCATCCAATAATCTTATACATACATATATCATATCATATGTTTATGTATGGAGGTGCAAAAACATAAAAGCGTAATAAAATTTGTTTCTATTATTGCTTGTCTATGCTTGTAGGGCCAAAGTGATCAAAGGTATTAAAGATAAAAGTTCTCCAAAACAGCTCCTAATTATGATATAAGTTCTTTTATCACTTATGTTTGTATATCAATTGAAATTGACGATACCCATTCAACGACATAAAATTTGTTTCAGAAAAATAAGACATTGAAACTGATGATACTCATTGACGATATCTATTCAACGACACAAAATTTGTTTTTTTTAAGACTGCTAAAGAAATATTTCAGAGATTGCTGAGCTCTCATTTTTCTGAATTGTGATATTTTGTAAAACACTGTAATTTTTTCCAAGCAAAAATAAAATATGATCTGATAAAAAAAATATTTGACAAATTTCTTAAGAAAGTAAATAAATTAGACATTTTTGGATTATTCAAATAAATCTTGATATAATACAGGATTACGTGTTGCTTTTTAATTTACGTGTTAAAAATTGATCCGGTTTAAATGAAGTGTATAATAAAACGAAACACAAGTAGTATATGTATATCTGTTGCAAGCTATCGCCAATCCAAACATCAACGGGAACCAAATAAGCAGAATAAGGAATTAACCTGCCAAATTCCCCAACAAAATCAAATCAATGTTGGTTTTCAGTCATAATGTAATATGCAGTTCAGCTGGCAGCCAAGGACTTACCCATTTACAGTTTTAACTTTTATGATCTTGACAAAAAAATACCTGAAAAAGGAACAGTTGAACGATTGGAGCAATACCACCATCATTACAAGGACGTTAATGTCAACAGGGCTAATCCCTTAAAATCGAAATCTAATATAAAAAACTTTGCTCGCCTAAGAAAACACTACAAACACTCCCAAACAAAACCATCATGTAGGCACCTGCAACGTTACACTTAATTTAGAAATTTCTTTAAGTAAACTATATGTATTGTTATAGTAATTAAAACCTACATTACTTATTTTTCAAATCTTCAAATTCGAATGAGTAAATCAGCTCATTTCTAAACTTGTTTAATTCTCGCAATTAGGCTCTATATTATGCCAGTTGTTCAAACGTGGTTCATTCTCGGACCTAGAATTCGAAGAATTAACTAAGGTTCAACCAGGCCACAAGATTCAAAATCTGATTAATAGATCATATACTTGAATAAAATAAAAAAAAAGAATATTGAACAATGAACATGCTTTAAAACTATTTCCGTTTGTGATAGGTTATCATGAAACTTGATAATTGAGTGACCACAACACCGGATATTGTCATTTTGATGGGTAGTGCATTATAGTGAGTCATACATATCATATTGCGAGGTTTTTCGAATTAAGTTGCCTTTTGTACGCATTTCAAAAAACAAAAATATGTATTATAGATAAATCGATGAAGTTTGCATAATATATGAGTCATTGCTCTTCCACTGTCACTCATTCCGTGCTGTTAGATGTTAATATCGAGGGTTACATGACCGGAGGTCGTTAGAAGAAAATTTCGATTTATGTATTCCAAATTATCACAACGACCAAATCAGCATTTTTTCATTAAGTATTTTCCTATTTTTTTTTTTGAGTATTTGAAAAAAAAAAAACTGGGACAATATAATAGTTTTAAACTTTAATAATTTTTTTTGCTATTCATTCACAAAGTTGGTATAAAATATGAGCTGCCAAATTTATACGTTTTTTTTACAGCTCAGAAAAATTGTTCTGAAAAGCAAGTAAGCAGGGAATTGTTTAGTACGCAGTTTGACCAGACTTTTTCAATAATTGTATGTACTTCATTTTTGTATATTTTTATAACAAGTATTTAATTTAGTATTACCTAATGTTTCAACTGTTAATAAAAACACATATACATTGTTGTACATGCATAACATCTAACATGCATATTTAACAAGGTGCATAATATATTTTTAATTGATTTGAAAATTAAAGAAATTAAAAACTGTCTAATCGATCAGTTTTGACAATGAATGCAATTGAATACAAATTGTTTGTTAATTGCAAAAATTACTTATTAAGAAAGTAGAAAATAAAAAAAAAAAAAACTCCTATAAACGAAACGAATGATTCATTTTAAGTTTGCGGGGACTTACTGGGCTAACTACTGACTGCTTATACATACCTCTTCTGGGATCATATCTCTCAATTTGACATCTTGTGATCTTGATACTGATGCCGATCTGTGGTACTCAACTAACTCATTCAATGAATTGAATTTAACCACCCAGAGGAAGAATTTACCTTGTGCGTCACGTAGAACTTTAAAATGTTGTACACCATCGGGGCATCTGTAGAGAAAAAGAACACAAAATTTATATATAATACAGACGCCATTCTCAACAAAAGATCAATGAAACTCACTTCACAGATAATGAAAAATCTCCGGGACTTGATTCACTAATTCGGATTAGAAAAGCGCCTTCGTGTTTATTTGACAATAATTTTTCAGCGTCTGCTCTTGTTATTCTTCCATAATACCAACTGAGAAATAAGAAATGAGAAAGATTAAATAAATTCATAAAAATGAGACAAAATCCTAGCCCTTACTCGTGATTTTTCATTTCTATATAGTTACTAGGTATGAGTCCCTCTTTTCCATCGAGCTCAGCACGATACCAGTTTGAGTCATCTTCCATATTTAATATCTGAAAACGAAGAATACAAACAAAATATTTAATCAAAAATTATGTTATGAAAACTCTCGCCTTAGGTGCTAAAATAGATACAATTATAACATTATGTAGATCTGGCTTTTTTTTTTAAGATTTGAACGAGAATTAAATAGTAAAAGTACAAAACTTTTTTTGTGACTGGCCTCATTTATGTAAAAACAGACAAGAAAATAATGAATTGCAATTATGGATCGCATAAACTAACATTTTTTCCCAAAAAAATTCTATGAACTTATATTTTTCCACAAAACTGTTCAACACGTCTAGTTTGCAAAATAGATATCTATCTCTATACTTTTTTATATCCGTGTTTTTATCATACTCTTGCGATTTTTTTGGAATCCAATACAAAAACAATTGTTCCTAATTTTCCAATAAAAATCTCAAGGTTGATTTTTTGACGAATCCATTAGTTGGCTTTAAATAAAGTTAAATGCAAATTAAAAAACAAATTCTTCTTTGAGTTCGATTTCAATGGAATTTTTATTCATTAAGAGACTACGTCGATTTTCACCAATTACTCTACACACCCAAACGTTTTTTTTTCCTTCAGATAAATTCACTTTCAATCGTCTGTTTTAAAGAGTGGGGAAGAGTGTTAGTTTGTCGTAAAACTTCATAATCAACAAAAAAAATAATAATCAACACGATGAAAGAGCACTTATTGCGTGACGGATCGATTGACAATTACTTATTGTTTTTCAATTAATTAGAATAGAAATATTTATGGCTGAGTTATTTACATTCAACTTATTTGTGGAATATGTATTAAGGATGTGGAAGATTGAATGCAATTAGAGTATTGCCAAATTAGGTCAAAGAAGTAAACCACGACGACAAGTAAAATATTAGACAAAGCAAGCGTGAAACCCACAATATTATTCAGTCAATTTAAGCCTATAATCGTTTAAAGTGCTATAACACATTTTTCAACAAAAAAAAAACAAGTTAATATAACTGAAATTCAACGGTATCTCTTCTTTTTACTTGGAATATATATTACATACATAGATACTTTATGGCAAGGTATAGATTCGAAAAAAAATCGAACTCGAGATTTTGATTAAACATTACATAAATATGATATGCAAGACGAAAAAAAAGGTCTCGCAATTCTGCCCGTTTGCCTGTCTATTCGCCTACATCATAAGCGAATAGGTACATTTTCATTGGTACTTATCGTTTTTTGGACATGCTCCCGACACGTTTTTTAAATTTTAACGGGGCATGTCATATTAATTTTTAAGAATTTTTTGGAAAATCTTATTTATCTCGAAAATGGTTCTAGATTAAGAAAAAACAGTTAATTTTAGGTTATGTTAGGTTTAGGGTATTTTTTTGTTAAGAAGTATTTTCGAAAAATCGTTACGAACAACGACAACTCTCATAGAACCAATTTAGTTATTTTTGCTTTCTTCCATAACGGTTGAACTGATTCTGATCAATTTTTTATATGGGGAGTAGTTTGAGAAGTCTAAATATAAATAATATTGTGTACCAAAATTTAATTTAATTTTTTTATTCAATTCCTCATTTTTGTTGGAAATTTAAGACTTCGCAAACAATTTGGTTGAGCTATTTTTTTGTATCTAGCAGATTTGAAACAAAAAATATTTTTTGCCCAATTTAACGGTACCTTCATACAACTGTTTAGACAAATTTAAATAAAATCTTATTTTTCTCTAAAACGACACTTATGATTTTGATTTTAACCTGTGTGCTAATATTAGTATTCTACCATTTAAAACAAATTTGACATTAAGCCATTAATAAAAGCGCCCCCCATAGAACCATGTTTTTGTGTTTCAACTATTTCATTATCTGATTAACCGATTTGAACTAAATTTTTGTATACAAGAATATCTAATAAATCAAAATAATATTGCATATCAAATTAAAAAAAAAAAACAAATGTGGTTTTTCCAAAAAAAAAAACATTTCAAAATTATCTTTTGAAATTAGAGATTTTAATAATGGGAAGATATTTTTTGTTTAAAATTGACTTTTATGGCATTGATGAAAATCTTAAAAAAAAAACTTATAAAGGATAAATTCGACCATCGAAATTCTAGGTTGGTGGTTGCAATAACGATGATAGAGATGTCCCCAAAAATAACCATTGTCGGCAACAATGCTAAAGTGCAATATCTAGGCGTATTATAGTTTCTTGCTGAACCTTAAAAGCAAGTTCAAAAGGATGGCGCATTACGGTTTATTCGCATAAGATAGCCCAAAAGAAGAAGTCTTAAATTGCAAGACTTATGACAATGTCAGTTTTGTTTTGGAAAAAGTACGGAAAGATTATTCCTCCTGACCACAATCTAAATGTTCACATATCTCAAAAATGGGCCTCATCTCTGAACGAATGTTGTTTGTATAAAACAGTGGATCATCTTCAAGGATATTCAGAATGGATCATGTTAGCCGAAGTTATGGTTAACTATTAAAAGAAGTTATCTTTAAAAAATTTAAAGAATAGATATTTTAGTGACTCTAGTGACTCAATTAAAGCTTTATTGAATTTCATACAATTTTATGATTGGAATAAATTATTTTGCTTTTTCTGAAATCTAGTCCAGTCAGCGTTATAACAACCCTCATGGATAGGAAAAAGGGTCGATGAACCAAATGGAGATCCATTAATGAGATAACTGGGTCAGAAACTTGCCGCACATTAAAACTACTCTCTTCTGATTATTCATTCCATCCTTTCCATCGCAATTTTGCTATCAAAATATCTTGTGTTGTTTATTTTTAATTGCAACAATAAATATAAATAGTGGCATACACACAAACAAGTCGAGATAGATACAAAATGCTTCAAAGTAAAATTATATCTCGTTCGACAAGTGGTATGGACACTCTTCAACAAAAGTAATATGTACTTTTGGGTCGTACGTACATACTTGTACTTACAGTGAATGATTAAATCTTAACTTTGTATTTTAAGAAATTATTAAATTTTATAATAAAAGGACAAATATTTAAAAAGTATTAGTCCAAAATTGTTTGATTTAAAATTTAAATACATACTAGCTAGCTTTTAATGATTCGTAGTTTCATATCAACTTATATATATACCTACATAATTAAAAGCAAAAACTCGTTGTCTAAATATTGAAGTAATTAATATATACTAGTATCGACCATTTCGACTATTTAAAATAAAATAAAATGCGTGTTGATAGGGCAATAAAAGCTGACACGAAAAACAGAAATACACACTCTCACTCTCTATGAGAACATTCCACTCACAGTATTTCATTCATCTCTACCATACAAACAGCGACAGAATGACATAACATGATGAGAAAAACGAACGCTCGAATGGAATAGAAATGTATGAACGAACTTTGTTATAAAGGGTGTGATTTTTGTTTTAATTCGAAAGCGATTTCTGAGTTGTCTCTGCGTTAAACGCACCATCTTACAGTGCACTTTTTGGACAGAAAGATAAAAAACATACATATGTTCAGTTTTAACGATTTTTTCATATATGCACAAAGCTTTACAACTAAGCGTACTACAACCAAAAATTTATTCCCAAAACGTTGCAGGCGGAAAATCTACTATAAAAGCATCTACAAAAAATAAATAAATTGTAGATTAGTCGGACTTTGTGGTTGGCACCTATCAAATATTATTGGTTTTATCATATGCATGTTAATATCAAGGTCATGTTTTGGTTATGTTGCCCTATTTTTTGGATGTTTTTACTCCAAATCAACAATTTATTTTTACAATTTTAATACTCTACTATGTCAAAAATAAATACAATCTATCCATTAGTTTGCTGCTGGTTTAATCAGTCCCAATCAATTGCATCACGATTTTTAAAATGAATGGGATAAATTATTTAACAAAGGTTTTCTATTGCGTTTAAAACTGAATTTTGTTAAAAGAAATAACAAAATGTATCAATAAATTAAATAAAAATATTTTTGTCAAAATGTTCTTCAAATGGCCACACTGTACATATCCTCAAAGTTACCTTTTATACAGATTTTAATTTACTTGCGTTTAAACGAGGTAAATAAGTATAGCAAAGTTTGGCCACTCAGTCTTCATGTATTGTATATACATATGTACATATGTATATTTCTAAATTGTAAAAAAAAAACGCAAATTGAAATCATAATAAAAAAAACACTTTACATGGAAAAACATTCAATAGCTTAAAATTATTTGAAAAATTGTGCCAATGCAGCATCTCACCACATTTAATTGAAATAACGAGTTAAAGGTATTTTTACGAATCCATAACATGCCCTTATACTTTAGCAAAAATTCTCCGACCAGAACTAAATACCTACATATAAGTATAATGTATATCTATATTAATTGTTTTCATTTTTCTCAATGAGACAAGTTTTTTTTTTTATTTTGTTTCAGTTTTTAACTTTTTCTAGTTTTGTGGGTAATTATATTACTAGTAAAGTGTTTGATGGTGGCGCTGAAGCTGAATGCTAGACACTATCTCAGGTAGCAGCATCGATTAAAAGTATTAGGTAATCATATTCAGGGTTTTTCGAACATTTTTTTGCATTTCAATATTCGTTCTTTCACAACTGTGATATTTAAAACTTGCTGTTAAATAGATTAAGTATCAAACATAAAATTAATTAACCAAACTTGATTTTAGTATTGATATATTTTTCAGTTCGATTAAAGGTCAAAGATTGTATGCGAAGTACTATACATATACATATATATATGTACATATATATTTTTGTTTTCATAATCTTTCTTCTTGAATGTTTTACAGTTTTGAATTTTACGAATCTTTAAAAAAGGGTGAAACAAACAATTTTAATACATAATACAGAGAGGAAAAATAAAATTATATTATCTTAATATTTTTGCAAACGAGAAAGCTGCTGTGTTTAAATAGAAATTGGTTCATTCTTATATTTATTGTTTTTACCATACGTGCAAGGAACATGAAAACGATTATGCTGAGTCAGATCATCGATTTTAACAAGCTATAAATATTATCTGAAAAGTAAAATATTTATTATTCAGTTATTCAACCGCTCCATTTGACGGGTCGACGTCGTCATCAAATTATACTCAAGATCACTCAATTAACAGATTGAATTATAGGAGTTAATGCTTATTGGGCATTATGTTGGATGTGGGGTATTATCTTATAGCCAGTATTTTAAATGTTAACATAGAAATTCTATAGTTAATCATAATGAAATAAGATTGAATAAGATTAAAAAGCAGTTCATGTAAATCGTTTTTTTTTACTCAGAAGTTACTCATTTGTTTATTTTATCTGCAAAAGAAACACTGAGTAGTCTGAATTGATTTTGTTTAACTTGTTTTCAAAAAATTAAAGATTATTTGATATTTCTCAAAATTAAAACAGTTAGGTAGGTACTTGATCGACAAGAATTTGTTGGCTACTTGAGACTTAACTATATTTTAATAATAAAATTAATTACATTTTAACTGTAGTTCTTTCTTTGAAAACAAAATTTTAATTAGTACACATAAATGATTCATATAACTATATACATACATATGTACATATAGGTCATCATATAAAAATAAAACTATACGTACCATAAAAATGTGTGCACGTTTATGGGTTCAGCTATTTCCCTTTTTCATTAAAAAGGTGGACCGTTTAGGGAAACAATTAAATGCCATATTTCATAAAACCTCATATTTCTCCTTTAGGAGTCTTAACAGTTTATTAAAATTTACACATTTAATAATAAACCAAAATCAAACATGAATTATTAGTGAGTTAAGAGCGAAATTTTATTTATAAATCCAAATTAAGTGATGTAAATTAGCTCATTGGCCTAAATGGATGGATAAACCGATAATAATGTTAAGAATACTTTTGTTATAATTACCAAAAACTAGGGATAAAACGAACACAACAACAAGTGACACAATATATTATTTGGAAGTGACTTAAGAAATGCCAATTTAAACAGTTTTGTTAATAAATGTGCATTGTGTAGACTTAATAATACTTTTTGGTGACAGCTGACTTCTTATTGATTGAAGTAGATTTTCTTCAAGATTTGGTACTTAACCAGTCAGTTTTTTATTAATAAAAAATTAATCAACGTTTTAGTTGATTTGTGAATAAAAAGATAATTAACCATTTTTATTAATAGGTGTGTTAGAATTAACCTCGTTATGTGAACTTTCACAAGAATTTTTTTTAATGTTTACTTAAAATTTCAAAATTAGGAAGGCAATATAAGCCACGTGATCAAGAAAAATTTTCTTATACAAAATATTTACTGCCTGACAATCCAAACGTGGTAAGTTTACTCTGAGATATTGTATCTCATCGGTCATGTGTATCAGTCGGCCTATATAAGATTCAAGTCGCCAATACCGATCGTCAATTGCATTAGTTGACACGTTCGTTCGCCCAACCACGAACGTTATGTATGCAAGCAATGAATGATATAGATGTGCTTTTATTTATCAAAAGGAAAATTCCACATTTCACACGAATCAAAATTAAGTCCACAAATTGAAAAGCAAATAGAAAAAAATATTTGAAATCAAAACAACAACTCTAGCTAGAAGTCCGCACATATGCATAGCTATTATTTGCTGGGTATAGACTTTTGTTTATAAGGTTTGTTTTTTATTGCACAAATATTTATGTAAAAATATTTCATTGGAACTTGCTATTATATGTGTGCACAAACATAGATATTTTTGGCCTTTTTGTTTTCTATTCTTGATTTTTTTGGAGCTTGTCGTCATCGTTATCTTCGACGTCGTAGTTCCACCTCGACTGAATGTTCGTGATGAGTATTGTCAATATTTTATTACCTATCTTTAGCCTTTGTTCGTATTGGCTTTTTAGATTGAGAGTTTATACCAGGAAGAGGTAAAAAATATATCGATTCGAGCATCTGGTGCGGTTGGGATTAACAGGCTTGGAATTATAATTTGATTACACGAATATTCATAATGTATTGAAAATTGTTCAGATGTTATAAGAGCAATTGATGTGGGAGGACAAACGGAGAAGTAGTGCGAGGTGACGGGTCACTGTCGAGTGAATATTTTGTTTGGCATATTTGTGCAGAACAATTTATTCCAGTATATGAATAATTACCCCGTTGTTTTGTGATGGGGTTAAGTTGGGTATTATTATATTATTATATTATATTATAGCTAGTATCGTAGGTACACGGTAACTATATTGATTCATAATTAATGGGTTGGAAACGAGATACTGAGTAAACAATTCAGTTAAAAGAAACTAATTGAGTGTACAATTATATTTTAGGCAAAAATAAATTATAGAGCTGAGAAAGACGTCATATGGATTGAATATATTTAGGTATATAATTTTCGGTCTTCAAGAAAACTTTGGTTTTAATTTATTATTGCTCTCATACTTAATCAAAATAAATTCACAAAATTTAACAGAAATACCACAAGTTGGATAGAAGGACGATAATTTTTAAGTGAACAATGGTTTTTGATACAATTTTACATACTTTGCAAGTGATGTATGTTTTATTGTATTGTCAAAATGAAATCATACGGATCATTAAAAAATTTGAGGTGCTGTGGTGCTTTAAGTAGGGTTTTCATTAAGTTTTCTTCAGTAAAATTATCAATAGCCCTGTTTTGTTGGAAGTGTTAAACAACTCTAGCTAGCTATTGTTCATATCTGTTTTTGATATTATCAGCCCTATTCTGCTGTTCGATTATATCGGAAATTTAAATAAAATATGCGTGGGCAAAACAATTATCTATACATATTTTTTTTTTTTTTTAATGAAAATAATAACTCAAAAATTAGCATGCTAATTGACCTGTAAATATAATTAAAAAATCTGAAATAAAAAAAATTAAGTAATTTTTTGGGACCAAGGAAAGCCTATTGTAGAAATTAGAGCATTTAATTGAACATAGACGATCTATTTATCTTATCTACAAATCATATTGATACAAAACTAGGAGTTTTTTTTTTGTGACAAAAATAGTTTGCTATAATAGGTATAATTACCTATGTAAATTGTTGAGTACTTTCTAATATTTTAACGAGTTCCATTTTATTAAACTATCAGTTAGTTATATTTTTCGGAAGTTTTTTTATAAACTCATTAAAATAATTTAATTTTATATATACCTACCTACATATGCACAATGTAATTACATACCTACATACATACTTATGTATATATTGCACTTCTTCATATTAAATTTTAAACAAAAATATGTAAATAAATTTAAAAAATATGAACCACAAAGACAAAATAAAAATAAATTTGTATCACAGCTTTAATTCGTTTTTGCATTTTTTTTTAATTTCTAAAGCATTTACCTAATTATCTCCTCCTAAATATTAGACCAAACTCAATTTTTATACTAGTAGAAAAAACCTAATTTTATCTAAAAGTATTGGTGTAGGTATTCAATTTTATTGTTGGTTACCTAATTAGTATTTAGTAAGCGTTAAATAAAGTCATCACAAACAAATTGTTCTACTGTATAATAGGTATAGGTAGGTACATTCTTATTTGTTTGGACATCCTAACAACGGTCCTCAAAAATATTTTTATACTTTAATTTACGATCTTTTTTTTGATCATTTCATTACCAACTTTGGGGTTATATCAAATACTAATAAAAAAAAAACTGCAAAGTTTAAGAAAGGTAATACCTATAAAATAAAATCAATAAATTTATTTACGTACCTATTTTCACTTGACGAAATATTTTAAATAAAGAAATACCTACGAACAATTAACCTAATGTTAAAACAACCGGTCCCTCAGGAGTTACAACTCCCTTACCATAGAAAACTTTTAAGCAAAGGCCCGATATTTTTTTTTAATGCTCGAATTATCCCTACCTAAGAACAGAAAAAAATATGTTTAAACACAAAATGTACAAGTCATTTATTTCTCCCCCATTTAGCTATTTGAATGAATGAAAGAATGGATAACCCCACTGAAAACAAAACATTTTCCAAGAAATCTCCTCCTTCTATCCCCAATTTACCTTCATACCTATTTCAAATAGGAGGTCGAGGTAGATAGAAAGATGAACAAGTACTGAATAAAGCAATACCAAATGTTATGACTGTTATTAGCCGGCACTCGGCATCGGCATTCGAGAAAATCGTAAAGTCCTTCTCTCCTTTCCTTGTCCACATCCACTCAACGACCCAACTGCTTGCACCCACCCTAGCCGCCGCAATTGTTATTGACCCCGGCGGCGCAGCATGGCGAGGCTCACCCAAGAGCAAGGCAAGGCGGATAGGTAGTGAAGTGCAGTGGTTTGCATGGGATGGGTGGTTTCGTTTGGTTTAAAACCAAACCAAGCTGAATAGACAAAGGAGCGGCGATAAACCGACCGACCTATGGACCGATAGACCTAAAATCCACCACAGCCCCACACATTTGTTAGCACTCGATTCAAGTGGAAACATACATAAAAGCATCAACAATTTATAAATAATTTATTTTAAAATACATACATACGATATAATAATATGTAAATAGCTATGCTTTAATCAAAATATAATAACAAATTCCATGAGTCATTGGTCATACCTTCAGAGTTTGGCTCTTGCGAAAGCTAAGCTCGTCGTCGGCTGTCGCTGAGAAATCGTGTTTTGCTACTGCTTCCATTTTTTAAAAAATCTTTTTCACTGCTCCCCGTCTTTTATAAATAAGAAAATTCAATATTTTCAGTTTATTATCACACACACGGCCAAATATAAATTATTTCATTAAATAAAAGTAAAAAAAATCGCGATGAAAATGTGTTTGAAATGAAAAAAAATACTTTTTCTTGAATCAACTTGATACACCACCGAGACACGACGAGTTGAGTTTAGCCTTTAGACGAGTACAACAGCGGCGGGTGTTCGGGTTCGGTGTTGAAAAAAGCAAAAGTGCTATTTCCTTCTCTCTTGCTCTACCGAAAATGTAGCTGGCGAGTGAGTGATATTCTTTTTGGAAATTCTTTTCGGAATTTTCTTGTTTTGTCTATGCGGTCACTCCTTTCCCCCTTGGGATTTCTTTCAAGTCAACAGTCGAAAATATAATACATATCAAAAAAAAAAATAAAAAATAAAATAAATCAAATAAAAAAAGAAAAATACTGTGCGTTTTATCTGTATTTCTCCCGATTCGAATGGGTTGTCAAATATGTTCCTTGTCTAGCCCACGATTGGCCGCGGTGCGTTAAAAAGGGATCGAATGAGAGCAGCAAATATTTTTTCAGTCAAAAATTTGGAAAAAGTTTTTTTTTCTTTTTCAAGTAATTTTTCCACAATTTGTATTTTGGCACTTTAAATAGTTTATTAAATTAATTTGGCGGGATTAAAAATTGTGTTCACTTAGATAATTAAATGCTCTTCAAATTAATCGGGGATATATTCAGGGGTGAAAATTCGAAACTATATTTTAATAAAAATCACAAGAACTAGACACTCCACGTAACAAACGCCATAGTAACTAGGATAGGATGGATATGATGAGATTTGAGATTATGAGAAAAATTGAAATAGCGGCTGGTAAGCTAGAAAGGGATCACCAGCACCAGGTTGATTAATTTACACGGACTTATAAGGTTGTCTTCTTTTTGGAATTTGGAGATGAGACAAGTGTATGAATAAGAAATTGTAATATGTGGGAGCGAAGGAGAAGTGTTTTGTAGATGATTAATGTGATGAAAATGTTAGGAAAAATTTAGCGCTAGTGTCTGTCAAAACGACGATGGTTGGGATAATTGCTGTATCTAATACACAAACCTGTGGTGAAAATATTTAAATTCGAATCGCTAAACGGGATGTGTTCAATAACAGTTATTGATTTTTTTTTTATAAAACTTTGTTGAAAATGTTGACATGAAGTTTTTTCATCAGCAATATTTCGTAGAATGGCCGATTAATATAATATGGTATGCAATATTATATTGATCGGCTCATAAAATGATATGCTTTGCAAATAAAAACTAAATGTAATTCAAAATTTTGTAAATCCATATTTCTGTTTTCCAAAATTCTGTATTCAAAAATTCAATAAATTACAAAAGAAATTTTTTTTCTTTTATAGTTAAAAGAATTTTTTTATGCTGAATTTTACAGTATGGGAATATGCATTTTTTAAATTTTAGAATTTTTCAATAAAGTTTCAGTTATTTGTGTTCGATCTCTTTTACTTGATTTCTAATCTTTTTTTTTTTAAATTGGTTGACGTTTCAAAACATTAATTTGTGTGGGAATTTTGAAATAAAAAAAACAACAAAAAAAAGTGCGCTCTCTTTTTCAATATGAAAATAATTTCCGAATTTTTTTCTTTTTGATTTACACATTTTGCATTCCATGCCATTTAAATTTGAACTTGTTTAGAAAACAAACGAATTGGTCAAACATTAATGAACATCATTAAATTTGTTAGATTTGCCTATAAGCAACTCTGAGTTAGTATCCTATATTTGTTCTGTTACCTATAGAGCCGCATTGCAAATATCTGAAAATATCTCTATATATTACTTGCAAAAAAATGGGAGAAAATGTATATGTACCTAACTACCTAAAACTTTTACAAAAGAAATCCTGATTATAAAGTCTTCTGTAGTTTCCTTGGTTCACATATTATAGAAATCACGAAGTAAAGTTAAGCATTTTAAAGATATTCGCATTATTATTCACGGGACTACTATAATTGGTATCTTGTTAACTGACTGCTACTATGTAATCTAGTCAACAAAAAGTTGTTATTTAGTTTTAGCACCGCTTACTCTAAATGATATGTAGATGCCTTAGCTTAAGTAGACTGAGTTCGTAAGTGTAAAACTTCTGCAGTCCTGCAAAAATTGCGTTCATAACTTACTATTTTACATAAACCGCATTATTTTGTGGCTGACCATTGACCATATGCCAACAATATTGTATTTATAACAGTAAATGGGCAGTCAACATCATGCGGTCAAATAGGGATGGTTTGTTTATTAGTCGCCGAGTTTGCAGAAAAATGGCAGTTAAGAGAATTTATTTAATTTAATCTATACAAGCAGTTTTACAGCTAACAGATATATGGCAGTTCAATGACAACTTGTAAATTATGTACAATTAAATTTAAATTTTTTCAGGAATAAGAGTAAGTAAGTCGTATATCAATTTCAGAAATGGGGAGCCCTAAAAATAATTGCTAACTTCTGTGGTCTTTTCTAGGAGGGAGAAGTTTTCGAGTCAATGTTTTTTGGTATATATAATTCACAAACTGTCCGAGTTGAAAGAGGTATACCACAAGAATCTCCGTTATCGGTTATAATTTATAATGCCAACATGGATTCTCTCATTCAAGAATTAACCCAACCACATTACGAAACTGATTTAGTAGGTGTTTACGCTGACAACATACATATATGTTTTGTGCTCTGGGGACCATGAATTTGTTCAAGAAAATCTCATTCAAGTTGACAACTCTATTCAAAAATGGTCTAAAAACAAGGAGCTGTAGTGCCCCTTGGAAGCAAGGCCGTAGCCAGAGGGGGATCACAGGGGTTTGATCCCCCCCCCCCCGAAATGTTTGAGGAGTGCATTTCTAAATCACACTTTTTCGTTTCAGTAGGTATGATATTTTACTAAAATTTCTGCTGTAGTTATTAATAATGTTCAAAATTTTCTGATTTTGGCATAAAGAGTATATCTAGGTTTCTTCATAATTTATAATGAACATAGTAAGGTACCTACCCTGACAATTTTTAAATACAACCGCAAATGACATAAACCCTTTTGCTTCAACTGCATGCGGTATATCTAAAGCGGCCCATGCATGATGAAGTTATCGATGTATTTGCAGCTAAGAAGGCCAGAAGAATGAATATAGTTTTGTAAAAATATGTAATACTTTTGTAATGATACTATTTAATTATGTACCTACCTAATAAATAATAACTGTACGATTATATTTTGTATAAATAATAACTTTTCGTAAATTTTTCTGCTTAGGTACCTATTTAACGGAGCTGCATGATATATACATATGTACATATTATGTACATGCATAAACCTGCATGCCCAAATGTTAAAAAAAGTGTGTGGGCTTTTGTTGATTACTAATTGGTGAATTTTTCTTTCCGAAAAATTGTATCCCCCCCGAAAAAATTGTCTGGCTACGGCCTTGCTTGGAAGCTCTTCATTTATGCAGAAAACGGAAATGTCAATCGAGAACAATCAGTCTCCGCAATGGAATAATTCAACTCAAAAACGATCTTCGAATCTTAGGAGTTATTTTTACTATGAAATTGAAATAGAACCTACAAGCTACAAAAATCTCGGATCAACTCAAACTCCGCAACAACATTCTAAAAATAATCTGTTCCCGCAAAAAAGGTCCTCATATTGAAACTGCGCTAAATATTGCTAAAACCCTAGTTGAAGGAACACTTCAACATAGTTTGACAACCTATATATGTGGACTATTAAAAAACACGTTAAAAGTATGGATGTGGTGATCAACAAATGCTATATAACAGCGACAGGTGCTTTAAAAGCCACCCCTATCGATGCCTTAAAAACTGAATGAAGGAAGATACGTCTCCTTTAAAAAAAATCAAAACATTTTGATAAATAATTATATAAGGAGAGAGTGGGGTACGTTTGAACGCGGGGTACCTTTGAACATGGCTAATAAAATCTTAACAAATAAATATTTCAAAGCGTAAACTCTATTTTAAACATGGTAATACCGATATCTTTGACACGTCAACTATTTTGCTGTGCTTCCTTATGTTCATCTGACAGTAGCTAGATATGCAGTTTTTATTCGTTAATTGTATATTTTTGTGATATTTTGTTTGTAAGAGTTTAAAATTTGTTTGCTAAGGTTTTCGTTAAAAAAAAATATTATGAAATTTATAACTTCATTTTGATTAACATAAAGGTGAAGTTCTTGGTAAATATGCTTGGTATAATAACTATATAACCGAATTTTATGTTGTTTAACATTTGTTGGGGCAGTTTTGAACGAAACGGTCGCTGCATCTTTAAACAGGTTTAAAACAAGTTACTGAAAAACTAATTTCTTTTTGCATATTCAGCTTCTACATAATTAATTTATTCATAGATATGCTCTTATACTTACATTATTTACTGTTGAAAATAATTATAAATACTTCCGTTCAAAAGTGCCCCAGATAAGTAATTCAAAACTGCCCAACAAGTGGGGTACCTTTGAACATGAGGACCTATTTTGGAATTTAATAAAAATAAAATATAAAATTTTATCAAAAATGGGTTTAACATTAAATAAATTTCTCAAAGTGCGAATAACTTACAGGCCAATAATTCCATCACACTGGGTTTTTGGAGACTCTAAACCAAAAAGTGTTCAAAGGTGCCCCCCTCTCCCCTACTCTAATTTGGTCAATAATGCTTTTCTAACAACTATTAATTCATTTAAATCAAAGCATAACGACTGTAGTTGTGTAATAAAACTATATTAATTCATTTTGTAGTATGGTTATAAAAAAACGTATTTGAAGTAGGTATATGTAGGTAATTATTTTAATTTTTCAGCAGGGCAAGGGCAGCAAAGTTTGCCATCTCAAAGTTCTTAAAATCAAACAAAACCTAGATTTAAACAAAAGATCAGTTTCTTCCAATTACACCTCTTGCGAACAATGTCAACAATAATCTTTTCAGAAACACCGCATAAAACCCAAAAATCGTATCCTATTGATTTGGCATTGATGAAATAATATCTCAATTACATAATTAAATTATCAATGAATAGAGTTTTTATATTCCAGCAACTAGGCGTATAAACCAAACAAAACAACAGTAGGCTCGAATGCGACCAACTCCCGACAAATACGGAAGTCACGTGGATTCTTCGTTATTAGTTCAGAAAATGCATTTCCGCATGCATTTGGAACAACGTGTATTTTCTTGAGCCAGTAAATTCCAAGTGTTGTAATTTATATGCATCTGATTTTACCAAATAGCACCTCAATAGGATGCGTTGTTCAAAAATAGAATTCTTAAATAGTAACGCACTAGGGGTTGCCCCTGGTGGTGGTGGAAAGGTCTATATAGCAATGGCAGATGGTGTACACTGTACATCCTTTTTCAAAACAAAATACAAAAAAAAGAAGAAAATTATGTATAGAAGGTACTCCTACTACCTAACACGATCAAGCCAACGATAAGCGGGATCTCTGTGCGAGGAGCTCGGATACTTTGTGTGGCATGTTGGAATGTCCTGACATGTTATGAACAACGCACAACCAGAGATAAACACAAAATAAGGACTATATCGTTATTCACCCACGATCCTGCTGTGCTCTAGAAAGAAGTGCTGTTCTTTCGTCATCAAATGCACCGTATCGGCCGCATGCTATTTCTGTGTTAATGGAGAATAATGAAAATGCCATATCTATCATTCAGATACAAAAACCAAGAATTTATTGCGATAACAGATGGGCGGATGCATTTTGTTTTATTTGGGCACAAGCATACGTGCCATCTACATATACCGCGACAAAGAGAGTTCCGAAAATGGGCAGGAGTGTATCGTGTACAATGCACCAGTTTTTATACGGGTGGTTTATAAAATATAAGGATAGCACGCGCTGAAACAGAAAAATATACAACAATACTTTCATCAGGATATAAATATTTTAAGGTAAGTGTGTGTCATTAACGTATGATATGATTGATGCGATAGGCATTTATGCGATGGTTAATTTGAATTTTATACATTAACGAATTTGCATATTTTTAGTAATGTCCAAGTTCATGTCCTGATAGAATGTGTTATTTGTATACCAGTAAACAAATCGAAAAACTCGGCGCTATGAGAGTTATGTCTATGTGGTCAAAATACGATCATCACTTCTAATTTCTAATCGATCCCAAAAATTGTTTTAAAATTTGTCAAAGCGGTGAATTCTGTAAAATACCCTAAATCTATGACGAAGTACTTGGACGAAACAAGCAAAAACTCTCTTCTTATTTGAAATAGGCTTCCATCCTTTTTTAATTGTACTTTTTGTGATAATGATTTTATTCTCTACAGCGTGAGATATTTTACGCATTAAATGGAATGGATTTTCTCAAAGCTCTAAAGATGCGTTTAACGTACATATATGCTCAATGCGTTGTCTCTTTGACGTCTCTAAAAATGTCATTAATATACTGTCAAGGTTAACTTTGTCAACGCATGAAACGTATGATCATCACACTTGTGAGGCCAGTCGGTCAATATTGTCCCAAAATGCGTTACCGTGTTATCTGTTTTAACGCGGTTTTTGCTTTCAACGCATTGACAAGTTAATGTATGACGATCACACGACGTGAACACTTTGACACGGAGTTGAAAAAGGCAAAAAAAAATAATAATTTCTTGTTGACGATCACACGAAGTTAAAATTTTAAATAAATGTGACTTTTTGGCGGCTTATGTAAGACAGTAAAGCTAACGGATGCGCCATATAGTGGTTTCTTTTTAAATCCTAGGTTATTTTGACACTGACAGCTGTTTCCCGCGCGAAATCTTGAAAGAAAGTCAGAAAGTTACGCTTGAACAACGTTGGGAAATATTGAAAACCTATTTCCAAAGTGAGCGCTGTGTAGCCCATACAGTGCGTTCTTTGAAAAGCAGTTTTGGCCCAAATAAAGCACCACCGCAACGCAAGTTTGTGCAAAAAGTTCGTGAGACTGGTATGCTAGTGAACACATATGGTCTCCGTCGTCTTATACGGTGCGCACAGACGATAATGTGGATTGTGGAGTTATGGCATCATTGGACCATTTTTCTTCCAAAACGAGGCTGGGAACAACATTTCGGTCAACGGTGGGCGTTACAGAGCCATATTTATCGACTTTTTTTTAATTGAAATTGAAGACATGGATTTCGATTACCTCATGCAGGATGGCGCGCCATGCCATAATCGATCTTTTGCGCACCAAATTCATAAATCGTGTTATCAGGCGTCCTATAGGGATGTCAATTGGCCGCCTCGGAGCTGCGATTTGACCCCTTTGGACTTTTTTTTTGTGGGGAACCGTGAAGCACCGATGTTATGCCAACAATCCGGAAACGAACTTAAGCACTAAAGACCAATATCATCCAAGTAATCCGTGAGTCACGGGAGTGACAGAATGCGCTACTGCGAAGCCAGCCGGGGCAGGTACTTGAACGACGTTGTGTTCCATTATTAATGGGAATGATTGCTCCTACTAGTAAAGCTATAATCATGGACATAATTTATTGCATTTTTAAAAAGTACTTGTATTTTTGGCCCAGCCTGTATAAGCTACTCTCATATTCCGTTGATTCAAAGAATACAAAATCTATAAAAATTCCAATATTTTTAGATTAAAGTTTTTGCTCCGTTTTTAGGGCTTCTGGATGACATTTGGATCGAAAATATTCAATATAGGACAAAATATAGCTTTTATAATCTGTCGAATTTCATTAAAAGATGGCTAAGATATCGATAGATTACAAAACCTATACAAAATCTAAAATTTTTGAAATTGAGATGTCAACGAAAGCTACATTAACAAAACCAACCATCAAACCAACGCACGACGACGCATGACTACGAAACTTTCGCCTGTCTTAATTAATTTACATGGTGATTAATGAGAGTACCAAGACTGGTGCCATGCGAATCTTTGAACATATGTACTTCGGTGGTCGTATATTCGATCCGAATGTTTAGCGCCAGTTTGGAAGTCTATTTAATGTTGATATAGAGTCAACGTATTGACAAGTAACCTGTCAAGCTGTCCGAACTGCGTTGACAGGGTTATTAGATGGTCACATAAAATTATCAACGCGATGACCTCTAAATTCGTGTCAACGCAACCGTCAACGCATTGACAGTATTGAAGGTTTGAATGAAACTTGGCATGAATGAAAGAATTTTGCGTTAACAATCACATGTCTTAACATCTTTGGGACGCAATGAAACAATGTATTGTTGAGTTCAGGACCTGCGTTATTTTTTAACCGGAAGGACGCACACTACAGCTGCGTTAACAAACGATGTACAGCAGCTTAACAATACGCAGGCGTGCATCTCGGTTTCCTTCCAGTTTTTTTAATGATTAAATCTTATCTGAAGAGCAGTACATGAACCAAGTTTATTTTATAGGAATAATAATCTCCATCAATTCAAAACTTCATTAGATTTTAGATTTATGTATTTATTTTCACCAGAATGCTTAAAAATATAAAAAACAATGGGCCTTACTAATAATCAAACGATAATGTCGACTATTAGTTAACTGTTAGGTTAAAACAAAGTGCTGAGCTTTAACAAAATGCTACCAATAAACAATTTAACCCTTTCACTAACTAGTCTCCAGATTTTCGTTGAATCTATTACAAAATCTACTACAAATAAGAAACATAATTGAATGAACTGTCAGAATTTCCACCAAAGTTCAATGTTTTGTTTTCGTGCAAAAATATTTAATTTTTTGTTTTTATTTTATTGCGGGATACTTTTTTTTTTTGGTTATTATTATTTTGTTCCTAATTAAAAACAAATATGATCACTGCACAGAAATAAGACAGACAGTCACAACATAAATAAAAAAAAAAAAAACAAATCAGGAACTGTCATAATTTGCTCTATACCTTCAAAGTTAAGTGTTGCCGTATTCTTTTTTATTAAGCTTACGGCTGTTTACGAACGTTTACGACGACTTGTACGCTTTTATATTTTTCAACTTAGATTATTCGAAATTCCGATTTCGTCAAGTTCATATTCTATAATTGGTCCACGAAAATGATAATTTTGTTCAAACCAATATTGGAAATCTAAATATAAATACAATTTTCGGCTACCTGTTACACAAATGTAATTTCAAATATGGTTGATTGGTATTGGCTTTGAAAATTGTATTCGACACTTATATTTTCTGTATGCTTGCATAAACAAGATTTAACCAATACAATAGCAAAAAAATCTTTAATCGATTCCCGTTCAGCACAAAAAAAAAAACTTTTTAAATATGCGTAATTATTGAAATATAATTATAAAACGGAATCAAGAAATTAACCACTCACGTATTTAAAGTAAAGTCCAAACGTACTAAATATTTATCAACAAATTAAATAATTTGTTTCTGTTGCACTACATAAACATACAAATAATAAATAAAGTACCTACTTCTAAATAAAGTAATTCTTTTCAAAAAAAATCTGAAGAAAGAAACCAACCCTATTGAAATCAACCTTATAAAATGGGAATAGATTAAAGTATTAAATACAAATTTTAGTACCATGAGACAGCACAAAGGCAACACTCTTTATTAAGTGTTCGACTTTAAACATGGATTTCCACTTATTAAATTTTGACATATTGCTAACGACTAAACTGGAGGTTAATTTCGTTATTGGTATGCGGATTTTCTAAAATCTGAAGATTTTCGTTTAATCTTAACACTAAATTTGATTATTAGTAAGGCCCAATATCTTATAAGTTAGTCTTAAGCTTAATTTACAAAAAAAACTTATGATTTAATTCAATTGTTATTTGTTGTTATACTAACCGTTCATTAATTTTTCGGTTTCGAAAGTAAAGCTAAATAAAATACACACAGTGATACATTTTTGGTAAAACATTTTATTTCATTATAAAGTTTGGACTTCGCCATTAAGTGTGAGCAACAATATCATTGAAATGGCCGCCTCGGGAAGATTCGCACCATGTGATTCTTTTGAGGTAATTTTTAACCGCTTTTTTGCACATTTCGGGTGGTATCTCGGCCATAACCTGAGTAATGTTGGTTTTTAATGCGTTTAGAGTTCGATGATTATTCGCGTATACACGGCTTTTGCGAAGCCCCACGGAAAAAGAAAAAAAATTTAACGGTGTCAAATCGCATGATCTTGGTGGCCAATTGACGTCGCCAAAACGTGAAATTACGTGACCAGGAAACTTCTCACACAATAAAGCCTTAATTGGTCGTGTTGTGTGGCTTGTTGCCCTATCTTGTTGGAACCACATATCGTCCAAATACAAAATATGCCATAGTGAGGTATACGACAGGTTCAATTGCTGCGAACGCCGGGAAATCGATAAATTCAGCAACACTTGCAATTCCAGAAGCAATATTTTCGACGAAATTACGATGATGCACAGGCCTTACGACATCAGTAACGCTTCCAATCTCTTCAAATTTCTTCACAATTTTACCGATTGATTGCGTGGTCAACTAATATTATGACACTGAGTTAGACAGGTGTCAAGTGCCAGCGCTATACCAACTTGAAAAATATCTTTTTAAAATTTTTCTCATGGTTGTTGAGTAATGTACATCTTTTATATGACATGGTAAATAATTCCACAGACGAACAGCATGGACAAAAAATTGTCGTTCAGATGTTAAGAGGATGAACCAAGTGATGAGAACTTAGGTGGATGCTAATCTTACTATTTCAAAACAATAATTTGGTTGACGAGTCACCAAAATATCAGATATCAAAGTTAAGCTACGGAGTTAAAGATAATTTTCAAAGGGCATATTAAGCGGGTGGATAATAAAACATAGACAAGATGTCATATCTTCTTAACATAACGTATAATTTAAACGCGGTTTCTGGCATACCCAAAGGCAGTTACTTAAAGTGTATACTTCTTTTTAGATTTGCTATCAAAAAGATAAAAAGTGTTTATAAATTCGCTTTTTCTCTGGAAACGGTTCAACTGATATTGATAAAATTTTTATATTTAGAAAATGTTTTGAAAATTAAAAACAACACTGGTTTTACAAAATTTTAAATAAATATTTTTTTGTAATTCTTTAAACAAGTTTCAAGTTTTTCTTTTTCTTGAAAATTCAATACATATTTACAAAACGACTTTGTCGATTTTTATTTAAGTTGGTGCCAAGCGGTTTTTTAATATTATCTAAAAGATTTTAAACAAAACTCTCAAAACCAAAATGAACGATACCTTCCATACAAATGTTTTAAATCCGTTTAAGATTATCTCGAAAAAGACTCGTACGATTTTAATTAAATTCTTCTTATTTGATTGTATTAATACAATCTGTCATTTAGCAGCAACAAATTTTATGTTTAACTATTATTGACAGTAGGTAAAGAACAGTACTTTAGTTTTATCTGCCGAAATGATTTAAATTAAATAATTTATTTATAAATTTTGTGCATTTAAAAACCAAAAATTAAATAAATTGGCGTAATATTTTTTTATTTTTATAAAAAAACTTAGATAACAAATTTATAAAAAAATATTTGTTTTTGAAAACTATAGGCACTTAAAACTGATCCTATAAATACTATAGTTTCTGATAAAAAAAATAGTTGCTAACTTCGTTCATATATGTACATACATAGCTAAGGAGCCAAAAATGATGTTAAATGTTCTCATGCCATTCAAACATAAAAGAAGAAATTCTTCGATCCAGTGAATTTATAAGATATCGAATGTCCTTAATCATAAAAAAACTACATCCTTTATAGAAAATAATAATACAAAAAAAAAAAACACAAAAGTTTCCAATTACTCATTTATGCAAATTTTATTTTATATACCAGTTTTATATTCTCGCCTTGGCATTTTTGGTTCCTTTGTTTCCTGTAATTGAATCATTTAAGGTATAAAACAATGAGGCACTGTTTTGAGTAATAACTTTCACTTGAAAGGCTCTTTATGACCTTAAACATATATGTATAGAATATAGATGCTTCTGTAGGCAGCAGCTGGTCATTCTCAAGAAGGCTACTGTTGCAGTCTTCTCAAATTGCGGTCAGTCCTGTTTGTTGGTTCAACTTAACTAATAAATAAAAGGGGTAAACGTTACATGTTTACCCTCTTGAGAAAGGACATCTTGTAATCCTACTCTCGAATAACTTTCTTCCTATTGAAAAGGTTTTTGTGATTTATATCAAACTTCTTGGAAGAACAAAACCTTAAGGGTGTCGTCGCGTCAATGAGTCTAGGACTTTCTCTCCATTTAAAACATTTAAACCCGAATTTAAATCTTTTCGAAGGATCCTTCTTTGAAGAAGTGTAAAAGGAGCAATCAGGAGCATTAATACCTGGGATGTGTGCTTGTGCAGCGAGGTGCTAAACATATTAATTTATTCGGCAAATGAAGGGGTTGTGAATGTGAATGAACACGTTAGGACCTTTTTTTTTAAATAATGTTTTCTTATTCTTGACTCTTGAGTGCTGCAAATGATTAATGTCCGAAAAATGAAAATTTGTTCCTGCATTGTCCTCCCAAAGTCAAAGAATAGAGTTGTAATATTTGTAATTGTCCCACTTATGTTAATGCGTGAGCAGCAGTGGTGCATTTTGATGCATTCATGCAAAGGATTTGCCTTCTACAAATGGGACACAATTTAAAGAGTCTCCTTTTTCTATTGTTTTCCTTGCTGTGTGTCTCTTTATTCGATAGGATGTTTAAATTATCCTTCGCGTTGACTACATATACTGTTCACATGCATACATATATACAGTTTCTCAAAGAAAACGGGGCGCGTTTTGTTTTGTAAATATTGCGTGAGTTATTAATGATTTTCCTACAATCTTCTCTGTGTTATCCTTTATTTTATCTTGTGATTTTTTTATATGCCCGGAAATATTTAAAAATTTGAATGATTTCGAATGTGTGACATCTCACACATTACTCATCTGGTGATGATAAATATTTCAGCATCAACATGCAAATGCACTTGGAATTCCTTTGTTACTGCGTCAGCATTTTTTGTGCATTGCATACAGCTTGAAGATTAATGAGATCTTAATCGTGCTTTGTAACGCGACCTAGTGTGAGATTTTTTTTTTGTGTAAGATGCAGATGTTGATGCAGCGAAAGGAGTGACATTTAAAATAGAAAAAACAACGAACAAGATATATGTAAGTAGATATGTAAAGGTTTAAAGAGATTCGTGAATATATTGAAACTTATTTTCAAGTAATGCTTAACTTTTCTTTTTGTGGACAACTTGTGCACTTCGAATAAGTTTAATAACATTGATTTACTATTTGCGAAAATTTCATTGGAAATCAGACCAAAAACACATTGGTGACTAAATCACAAAACGTCAACAGCTTTGCACAAAGATAAACTTTTTAACTAATTTCAGGGATTTCAAGAATCCATTGCGGTCCTCAGGATGTAAGTGAGATAAGTAAAAGAAAAGGGGAAGAAATTATAGTAGGGGAGTAGGTGGAATATTAGGTATAGGTGCTTCCTGAACTTCACATGATTCTGAATGAATTTTATGACGTTCCCTTCTTTATTTTAAAGGCATGATTGGGACATCGGAAGGCACGTCGGAAAAGTGTTTAAAAAAAAGTGGGATCAGCACTGTTCCATCCGTTCATATGGAGTTGTGACTCATTAGGATTCTAACTAAAAGGGATAGTGGAAACCTACTTAATCTAAGTACCTTGTCTGTTTTTTTTTTTTTAGAAAGTTCTGTTCTGGTTAATAAATTGAAGCAGAAAATTGATTCTATATGCAAATGGTTTCAGGTTATACTACGGATCTGTTCGAGAAAGGCTTTTGAAAACAAATCAAATGGAGCAATGTTGAATTATGCCTAAATGCGGCTCTTATGAATTTAGTAAAATCCAGTCCTTACCTATACATATTTGAAGCAAATACACAAGATTTTATACAAATTAATTAGGATGGTAAGCATTTCGCTCAGTCAACTCCCACAGTTTTTTTTTTTTAAACAACAGATATTAATTAAAAGAAACAAACAAACTTATAATTTAACGGAAAAAAAATCGAATTTAAATTAATTTAAATTAATTTTTTGACTGACTCAAAATCTCAAAGTTTGGAGGCCAGCTCTTTTGTATTTTGTACTTATCTAACGTACAGAAGCAAAAAAAAATGATTGTATTGACCTAAAAAATAAGCAAAAAAACTAAATGGAACACTAAAATATACTAAAACTACATTTATTTTAAAACAGCATTTAAAATTTAGTACAATGAAGGAGATTTGCCTATATGAGCGAAAACGAGTGGAGTCCAATTTAAATGTCTAACATCACTAACTTTAACATTTTCAGGGATTTGAAACCTATATCGGTTTTTTTATATTTTAGTATTTGCACCATAACTCGGTGTAAACTTTTTGTAGAGATTTTTCCATATTGGCTCTTCCGCTAAAATTTTCCTAAATCGGTTTTGTCGATCCGTTTTGCTGAATGCAAAATAATTGTTGTTTAAGTTAAAAACAACTCATACTCTCTAGGGTTCGTGAGTTAACTGGCGCTTTAAAACACAACCTATTGGGATGTATTCGCAGTTGGCTTATAGCGTAAAGACGAGGGGGATATCCAGTGTCAATCTAATTTATTTTTGTGGTAGAATATAAAGATTATAGATTTTGGGGTTCACTTAAACATCTTTAAATTTTTTGTAAAATAAATATGTTGGTTTTTGACGTTTCCACGTATACATGTATATCACTACTGTCAAAAATTAATTAGAGAGATAGAATTTAAAAAAAAAATTATTTTTTTATACTTACAGAAACAAGACACACCGAATATACATACTATATACGGAGTACTCTCCCTGCTTCAACAGTCCTACTTTCGAAAATAAACTAAGCAAACACCAAAAGGGTACAATTCTCTGTTAATTTCGAAGGTGGAGGAGGTCCAAATAATGTTCGATTCACTAAATCAGGAGTCGATGATATGTTCAACATTTAACTACCACATATACATCGGGTTTGACACCGCTCTAAATAATGCATTTTACTCAGTGCGATTGGAGACGAAAAGCCTCTGGTGGATAAGTTTTCTTCGAAGAATAAGCAATTCATTGAAAGAAATTATTAATAGCAAAAGAGTTGTTCTGTCTAAATGGGTGGAGGATATCAATATCATATTCGATATACAGTTCGGTTTTGTGGGCTCTATGGCATTTAACTCGGAAACTATTTTGCTAAAAGGGCCAGAATATTGAAAGAATAGAGTTCTGTCAGAATTTTTGTCTGACTTCAGATTTAAATATAACTTCAAAAAAAAGAACAACACTTTTAAAAAGTATTATTTCAGTTTGTTTCGAGTTTTTAAAACAAACTTATGTATGTCAATTTCTATCCAGACACATTTTTAATAAAAGAAATATCATAGCAATTAGCGTTAGGTAGTTTTCGGATATAACGTAAGTTTTAAGTATTATATAAACAAATTAAATAGAAAACAATTTTAATTTAAGAAATATTGTTTTATATTATTTTAACGTTAAAGCCAAAAAGACCTTAGTAATAACTAGGGCTGGGATTTTCATGCACTTAAAAAAACAGTATTTTACCTTATTTTCCCCAAAAAACAATTTAAAATAAAACAATTTTTATTCAATTCTTATAAATAAAGAAATTCACTTTTATTTAACAAAAATAACAAAAAAGTTATAAAAAGAAAATATTTGTATTTAAAACGTTAACAATATATAAATACGTAAATATCTTTCAAAAACGAAAAAATGTTACATAAACTTACGTACTAGGTATTTTCATATGTTTTGTTTACATAAATAAGGAAACTTTGTTTAAAGTTCTCAAATACAAAACTTTGCCTATTTGGCCATTGAAAATGTTTGTAAAAAGAAAAAGAACGTTCTACATTAACTGATGTAAGAGGGGCGTTTTTGAAACAACAAATTTCATCTATTGTAAAATTATCGAAACTGCTTTCGTTATTGTTTCTCAAATTTAATATATCATTTAAACTTTTGATATTTATGAAAATGTCGATATAGTTGTGAGAAGTGAGGAATAGTGTGTGTTTGTTGGAAATGTGCGTTAATATTAGTAAATCAAAAAATCGCGTATTATGCGTAAGTATTTGTAAAAAATAATGCGAACTCTGGAAGCGAATAAGCTCCATTATTATAAAAATATGTATTTTGCATAAAATATGCAAAATATGCACTAACGATTGAATGCCATTTTAAAGGAAATTTTATGATTCGTAAAGATGATGTCTTAGGCTTCTAAATGTAGTGAGAAAAAACATGCATTTGCATGCAAATCCCAGCCCTTAAAATAACTAATAAGTTATAAGATTTTAAGACATATGGGGTTATTGTATAAAAATGGTGAACTATAGCGCTTACTGGGTCACTGAGCTAGGTCGCTTGCTCGTGGCCGCAATTTCTACCTACTCATGAATAATTTTGTTAATAAGTTTAAAAAGTGTAGGATAGTGAAGCTGCTAAATATCTCAATTGATAAAATTGAATAAAATTAAATTGAATAAAAATAAAATTAATTAAAACAACACTGGTTACCAGTTTTTGAACAAAAACTATACTACACTTTTCAAAATAATTTCTACGTGCTCCATAAGATCAGGTTTCATTTTGTAAAATTTATTATTGTATGTATTATCCAACTCATAACTTACTTAAGTTAAAGAATGATTACTATATTTATTCACTTTTTAACAAAATTGTAAACTAGTTTAAAGTTTGAAATGAATAAACTATGATCTAAATCTAAAAAATAAATAAATCTAAAAAATAAAGATATATTCGTTTAAAAATGAGGGAATTTTTTTCAACAATTAATTACGATTTCTAAAAATAATTAGTATCTAATATTTTTCTTCAAAATATCTACAAAAATAAATCTTTTCAATATAGTTTTGCAACTTAATGTGAGCTAATATTTTAAGATGGTTTTCTTTAGGCCCCAAGCAACCACAATTTCTATGGTTTCGAAAATAAAATAAAAGTTGACTTTATGTAGCCGATTCTGTAACTCAGTTCACCAAGATCAAAGATATATTTATGTATGAAAAATAGAAATAAAAAAAAAACCAAGAAAATGAGGAATACAAATTAAAAGAAGCTACAAGGGCTTTAATAATTGCACAACTTTTCATAAGATCAAAACCAAAGAAAGGTTCGTATAGATAATCTAAACAAATCTTTTAAGCTCAGGTAAATTTTCTTGATAAAGATTGACCCTCGTTTTTGTGTTTTTCCAAAGATTCAATTATTAAAATAATAAACATTTAATAGATAACATCAAAAACTGCATTTTCACATTTCGCATGCATCTTTAACGATAAAGATATATTGCATCTTTTTGTCACATCTCAACCCTTCTTAAAAAAAAGGTGAGAATTTTTTGCCAAAATTCCAACCCTTCTTTTTGAGTTGCAAAAGATTTGCATTTCCTCTTGTTAACCATTGTGCGTACAATAAACGATATAATCCCTATTCGTCAAGCGCCAGGATTTTCCATCATGACACCTTTTATTGCCCATACCTAATCCTGTTATGCAATCCCAAAATGTCCTTATTTAGGAATATTGTTAACATCAGCAGGAGTCACTTAGCAATATTCTCTCACAGTATCCATTTAAGGAATTTTATAAATCCAATTGTATCGCTTTAATAGACTTACCAGAGTCGTTGCTTCTTTTCTGGGTCGTCCTCTTTGCATAATAGATGAATGTAAAATAAAGCCCTTTTTTATCGAACATCGATTTTATTGCACTTAAATTGGATTTTCTGCAGTGTATCGAATTTTCCTATATAGGATCCTGTAAATGTAATTAATTTCCTTGTTTTTATGACTAACGGAAAACCTGGGTAGGTTTTTGTTTTTTTTGTATTGCCAAACTTTTTATGATCCAAAATATAAAAAAGAAATTCATCATTTGACGTGAGGATTAGTTTTTGTTTTGTTATAAGAATATCAAGTTACCTTGAATGTGTTGGCATCAGACATTCCTATTGCTATATCTTCTTCAATAAAATCTTGAAACACCAGATGTTTCCTCTTGACGCCAATCATAAACGATGTTCAAACGAAGGCGATTTGTTTGATCGTTGAGTTTTTCCGAGGAAGCGGAAACCCCTGTAACTCCATGTTCTTAATCCTTTCGACTAAGGTTCGAATGATAACACAGTTCTTATTTTTTTTTTTTACTCGCAAAGATTATACTGGATGCAGAAGTCCTTGTAATTTGGTTTGACATTTAGTGCTACATCGCATCCTTTCTTTTGCTCCTATATAATGTATAAAAGGTTGATGCGCATTTGGTTATTCATTGTAATTTGACCTCATTTTGGAGAATCTCAAATCGTGGAATATGAATGAATGAATAGGTAGGTATGTTCATACGTAGCGGCAAGGATTTTGATGAAAATCCCTTTTTATTATACTCTAATGCGGTTGCATTGTTTTCATGGACAAAGCGTCATAAAGAAAGATAAGATTTTATGCTACAATGGATGACATTGTGGTGGGAATTTTATAAAATTATATATTTAACTAGATGATAATGGTGAGATGTTGAATTCTTTCTATCTTTTTACAATTTTTGTAAAGCAAATTAAAAATATTGAGAGATATTTTTTAATTAGGGCAAATTTAATTTCAAATCGTCTTGTTTTCCATATGAATTCACATTTCGAAGTGGGATTATTTCAACCAATTTTGCACAATTAATCTATGCATGAAAAAAAAGAAATTCCCAAAAAAGTAAAATAAGCTGTCAATAAAAAAAAATTAGCAAAATTTATTATTATGAATATTTGTCAAATTACAAATTTTAAAAAGCGAGATAGGTATTGGTGGCTTGATTGGGCTGAGGCTAGCACATAATCAGGCCAAACCAGGCCCTGTCAAGTGATTACTGATCTATTGATTATTTGTTGAATTTAAGTTTAAATCGGTGGAACGGGGATCACATGGTCCTTGAACCCTTAGATGTAAGCTAGATTTATATAGTCTTAGTTAAGATTTAAGTTCTTAGTTTTAAATTTTACATACAAAAAATATATAAAACACACGCTACATCGGCAACACCATTACCTACAATATCATTCGCTGTAATTGTCACTCAAATTCTGAGGTTATATACTCAACTCAAACAAACATGTCATGTAATAAAATATTCCGTAATGAATCATTCAATTAACACAACACATAGAAAATAGGTTTTCTCTACTTTCCTAAAATCAACTTAAAAATAAATACCACATAAAAATAAACATATATATATTACAAAATAAATTAAGTTAATCATCCAAGAACAAACAAATAAAAATAAGAAAAGTTTTGAGTCCCATACACTGGCCATAAACATAATTATAACAATAATAATAACAAGTATAGTTTGTATGTTTATTTAGACTAAAAAGAATGTAATAGTGTCTTAGTGAAATAAATAAACGTTTAAAATAAAAAAAAAATTAAAAAGGACAATTTAAATGTATAAGAAAAAAAATCAAATATACCTAAGAAAAGTGGGAGGGTCAGTAAGATTTCCCAAAAAAAAAACTGCACATATAACGGTTTTGGCTTAAGAGACATTTAGTATTTTTTTTCAGCCTTTTAAAAATGTTTTATAAGAATACAATTTTTATATAAGAAAAGTAAGCGGGTAGTGGACTAGAGGAATAACCAACGCCATGATTTACGTTAAAAAAAGCTTAATTATATAATTCTAAAATTGTAAGGCTATACAATAAGGAGAAAACTAAAATATGATAACAGATTAGGTGTGGCAGTAGCAAATTTCAGTCAAGTCACTTTCTAAACCACCTCGCCGCTAAAACGAATATAAATAGGAATAAACTTTTCAAATTTCGGCGAAATTTGTTCAGTAGTTTTTTTTGAGTTTTTAAGCGTCAAATTAAAATACTTTATTTGCGTTTCCTCCCCCCCCCCAACGCTAAACATGTCTTGTCGTATTTCATAAAAATAATCGGTCTATTTTTCGATTCTTTTTCTTATGGGTTAAAAAATAAAAAAAATAGATGGAAATTTGGAACATCTGATTTTTTAGCTTTTAGGCTTTGTAATTATAAAAAAAATAATCGAAGGAATGAACTTCATTCAGGTTAAAGTTGTAGATTTACAAAAAAAAATTGAATACCAAAGAACCTTCTTACCCACTCCCATCAAGCAAATTTTGTATAAAAAGTGGAAAAATAGGAGAATAACGTGTTAATAGGGGATACGCCAATTGAGTATTTTATACTTGTTATACTTGAGCTGCGAGAATTTAGAATGCGAGCAGAGCGTCGGAAACAAAAAAAAATCTTTATTTTATGAGAGCTTTCATACTGAGGAGTCTATAGCAGCGAGGTAACAGCGCTGCTATAAACGAGCAAGGTGGCGCGTTCAGACATAAGTAAAGTAAAGTTTTATATGAAGAATATGAATAAACATAGAAATTAAAGGGATATTTTTACGCAAATTAAGTTAAATAATTATAAGAAAATATAACTTTTTTTGCCTAACTTTTATTCAAGGCATGAACACTGCAATTTTTAAGCGAATAATTTTCAAAAAGACAGAAATACATCTTTTCAGTTTAAAATTTCAAAATCGACTATCAACGCTTTAGTATTTGATACCTTATCTTTGATCAACATCGACACTCTCCTCGGCTTTCGCATCTCCCCTCTGCTCGCAGCTCTACTTTGTTTTCAGCGTTAACAGAAATTTTTTCATAATTTCGAGTGTGAAAAAAATTTATTTCAAAACAAAATTTATTTGAAAAAAAGAAGAATTAAGAAAAATCATGAAAGTATTTCTGTTGCTTTTTTTTTTTATTTTTTTTATTTTTATTTTTAATAAAACATTGACTTAAATTTCAATGTTTTATTAAAACATAACTCCTTGAGTATAAAAGTGTGTAGAAAGTAGAAGGTCGCCCAGTATTATTTTTTTTTTTAGAACATGCTCAAAAATAATTTTGGAAACTATTGATGTTTTATTGGAAACACTCTGAATACTGTAGATTTAAAAGTCAATATTTTTGACCATATTTGAGTTTGTCAACTTAAAACATATTAGGTACCTACTCTGGTGATGCAAAACGAAAATTCCCATACACAAATAAAACAACGGAATAATAAACGAACTATTTCAATTTGCTGTTATAGTTCTGCAGTAAACTGTTCCATGTACTTAACTTACTCGATAATTGTAGCAGATTATTTGAAAGAGTCTCAGTTCCACATGAATTGTATGCGGAAACTGACATTTTAGCTTTATTCTGTTTGTTTGTGTTGTTTCTTTTATTGTTCGTCTATTGTTTTTTCCGCTGAAATTTCATACGCATTTCGTTGTCTTGTAGGAGAACACAGAAAAATTTCGTTTGGCATCAGCAACGTTTCTAGTCTTAAACCCCTATCCTTACAGACTTCATGAACGTGTGAAAATATTTTTTTATCTAAAGTCGGCTGAACATTTTTATACATACATATGCATACCTATTAAAATATTTGCATAAATTTAATATTATGAAAAGGAAACAAAAAAATGCCAAACTATATATGTCACACTATCCATCAGATTTTCTTTCATTGAAACAAAATTCAAAAATAAATGCATTTAATTGTTAAAAAATAACATTTAACAACGTTCTGTCATTTTGAAAAAAAAAGAAGACAAAAAAAATGCCAGTGAATTTTCCCAGCCTAAATCTAAATCTTATACAAAAATTGAAAACAAGTTTAAACATTAGTGCTGCCCTCAAAGAGCCCATATAATTGAATATTATTAAGTGAAATCTTACAATAGAATAACTCTTATCTTATACGTTTGTGGATTTTTTTTTACAACATACAATACGATCAATCTCTATATCCTGGCATATTCAGGATATACACGTCAGTGCATTTCCCGTTCCGCCTGTCTTCCATATAACACTGAATCGGATATCAATCAAAATCAGTCACGCTTGCCAGAAATTATGTCACAAATTCAGATAACACCAAAGCGCCATTGCAATGTAAATTCTGGGTTCTTAAAGTAGTTGCAAGACTTTTTAAAAAGTATAAAAAGAGAAATGGCCTAGTGGCATAATTCCATCAATCATTTACCGGTGGATAGTTTATGTCTCATCGGTCATATTACACGCAGAAGGCTCAATCGCGTTGCATAATAATGATGAAAATGATTTAATTATATCAGGTAAACTGAAAGGATCTTCTTCTCAAAATTTGTCCCGGATTATACTTTGAGAATATGATCCGCGCAACGTTTTATATGCCACTTTCTTTACTCCCTTAAGATTGCTCTAGAACTTGATATCACTATACAAAGGTAGCTAAACCTTAAAGCAAGTTCCAACATTAAACGAAAAAGATGTGGGATTTTTTTTTAGTCGACAACCGACCGTTGGAAAACGCGGATTTTTGTAACGAACTTTTTAATTTCAAAATTCTTGAAAAAATATGTTAGGTGTACCTTCCTTTAATATAATGATTGAGGACCCTATTTAAAGCAAGGACATCGACAAATGACTTGAGAAAAGATTTTATCAAGGTTTATTTTTTTATAATTTGAGGGAAAACTCATCGCTAAGGAATCCTCCACAGCGTCGTCGTTGAATCGTCGTCGTCTTCGTCATTGCTAAGACAACGGTTACGAAGTTTTTTAATTTATCGTTTAGTTTTTAAGGTCCATGCACATCGTGTGAATTGCAGTGATGCGGTGGACAATTTTGTCCGTTCAAGTGGCGATTTGATTTGTTTTTCATGCCACAGGTGAGTGCACATTATAACTGACTGTTGCACAACTTTAAAAGAACATACATACATCATACTGGTATAGGGGGCGATTGGTTATGTTCTGATGATGGTAGGTACATGTGTAGTGAGTGATGGGTAAACATTTTATTATTTTTTGTTTTCAATTTAATTGTGAGAAAAAGTCAACTCTAATTGGAGTTATGGTTCGGTTCATTTTGGAGTGCTAAAAATTAGATGTGGGTCAGGTAGTTTAGTGAAAAGAGGGATTGCATTTCTGTTTGCATTTCATTTTAATTTTCTTTTATTTTTATTTTTTTTTAATAATAATCAATATACGGTACATATGTATATTGTATATTCGTATATACGTATACATATTTTTTGTATGTATATATAAAATGCTTTTAAACGATGCAATTACCCCTTGCGATTTTTTAGCCCGTTGGCGGGGGGATCTATGTGGTGGCCAGCGTAGACACTGAGGTTGGAAAAAATGCAGAGTTATCACTTTTCATCTTTCTTATTTGAGCTTTTTCTTATTGTTCAAGACATTAAGCGGAGTAAAGAAGGTGAAAAGATGCTGACTTTTCATTAAAAATCGCAGTGTTTAAAAACATCTTTGTGCAACAGAAAGGAGAGCAAAATAGAAGCGAAACTTAAAAATCGCTGTCTTCTCAAAGCAGTCATAAATATACATACATACATACATACATACATACATATTCTTAAAATTGAGTTTTATTAATTTTTAAATCGTGGTTTGTTTCTTATTTTCTTGACAGAAATAAAACGATAGGGATGTTAATTTTAAAGTATTTTTATTTTTTATTTATTTATTAAAATATTAATTACAATTGAATTGTTTATAATATTATTTTTAAGAGCAGAAGCAGCAAAAAAAATAATTTTAAAGTAAAGTAAGTTAATTGTTACAAATAATTAAAATGTATAAACTAATAATGTTTCTGTTTACTTACAAACCGCAATTTCACCAGAAATCATAATGATGAAAAATATTTAATATTCTGCATACAGGTGACAGAGTAAATTCTTATAAATAGATTGAAGCAGTTTTTATCGACTCGACGCACTTATAACATACACACAAATGTTATCTCATATTATACTTTTTTTTACTAAAATACGGTAAAGCTGATGTTGATGAACCTGCAATTCCATGCTCCCTTAAAATTCAAAAACCATCAACCAGAGGAAGAAAACCGAAAAACTTCAAACTCAGAAAAAAACAAAAGATTTTTTTTTGAAAAATCATATATGCATGTAGCTAGCTAAGTATATTTTAAAATTTTCGACGAATTCACAGAGTATAATTATTATACTATTATTAGACTATAAACTAGACCAGTGGTGGGCAAACTTTCTTAATGGGGGGCCAGAAAATTCAAGAAATCGCAGAGGTGGGCCAGAGTTATTTAAAAAATGCATTTTGTGTTGAAACTTTTAATCATATTAAAACATTACAGCATTACAAATGTTCAAAATTACAATTTAACTTTTATTCGAAGGCCCTGCCATGGTAGGCGTGTGAGATGTATGAAATTGCTTTTGATTTGCCATAATATTTTCGAATGCAGGTTCAAACTGTGACGAAGTAACTTTCAGCAGCGCGAAAAGGTGTTCATCAGTAAATCGGTTTCTGATTGAGTTTTTCCGCAATTTCATGGTCGAAAAAGTCTGTTCACACACGTACGACGACGCAAACATCGCCATAATTTTCTGGGCGTGAGAAATCATCTTCGGCCATCAGCTTTCGGCAGTTGTAAAACAGAAAAAGCTGGGTTTTAAATGATTTAGATTTTGGTTTGCTCTTTGCTCTCTGCTTCAATCTGTTTGTTCTTAGAATTTAGTAGCATATACTTCATACTTCTGGACCGTCAAAATATAATTAATTATCGCGGGCCATTCGACATGAATAGTATCATGTCGAAGGACCGTCGGGGGGCCGGATTAAATGCTTTCGCGGGCCGGAGTTGGCCCGCGGGCCGTACTTTGCCCACCACTGAACTAGACAAACAAATTACTATTTTGTGTTCTAATGTTCTAATCATTTGCAGAAAAGAATCTTAAATACTTAAGTTCAACATTAGAACGTAAACTGTCCGCTGAGAAAAATGTACAACATGGGCGTTTAATTTGAAAATAAATATTTAAGTTGTGTATCGGAAAACGGTTCTGAGTGAAAGAAAAATTCATTGGAAATTCTGATTTCATCCTGAAGAATACCTAGGTATACTTACTTTTAGATGCCGCAAAACTTTTATGAAGACAAATTAATTAAAGAGCGGAACGTCGTCGTCGGTTCAATTTCCTTAAAACACTCTTGGATAGTGGCTAGCTGGACCATTGTCTAGATTAGTTGGCGATCTCCTTATTTATAAATGCATTCTAAATATCGTCGGTGTGTTACAAAAAGTGCTCAAGTTCTCTTTTTGATGAAATGGATTTATTGATGCAAAAATGTAACTCATGTCTTCTTTAGGTAGTTTTGTAAATATTGTAGCGAAACAATACCTACATACTAAGTCCAAATCATTCGAATATGCGGAGAAAAAAAGGACACAAGTGAATTTGGGCCACAAATAATTTTTTACATTTTGTTTTTAGATGTTGAAAAAAATGCTTAAGCTTAAAAAAATCAATTACTTAACAGAACCAAAAAGGGATGATGATTCAGAATACAAATTCAAAAATTCTGTTTTTCAAAACTCTGTAAATAAGCCTAATCCTAATCCTGCATTTAAAAATTCTGTTAATACTTAATCCTGCATTTCAAAACTCTGTACTTCAAAATTCTGTAAATTATAAAAGAAAAATTGGTTTGATATAACTTTTCAATTCTTAGTTCATTGAATGTATCCACTTTAGAATACATTTTAACAACCAATTGCATGTGTCTAATCGATGGTTTACAAATAATATTTTGAAATTGCACAGTATGCTTAAGTTAGCAAAGCTTTAGTCCCACTATAGTCCCACTATAAATACGACTGTGTATATTTTTGTTTTGCGTTAAATTTTAAAAGCTTAATTTGAAATATTAAAGATATTTTAAATTATGAAGACAAGGTTATATAGTAAAAGCTGCTAAAAGTTGTAGTCATTTTAAATTTTTGATGTTTTTTGAAGAAGGTGCGGTAAAACTATTTGCGCATGTGCTTGACTCTTAATTTGTGAATTTTATGTTTAATGTTTTACGTTTTTCATAATAATTGCATTGATGGTCTAAACAGCTTTCCAAAAAAATGTTCTGTTATTTATGAAATTTGTAATTTTTTTTTCACACAACCCGATTTGAAAGAAAACAGCACTAATTGTATGACATGTATAAAATTTAAATATAAGACAAAAAATTGGTTCGGTTGTCCTTACTGGCTGACGTCTTTCTTAAATTTGGTACAGATCATTTTTATGAAAATGATCCCATGATCCCATGTCCAATACGATGATTTTGAATAAAACTGCTTGTAATGAATCTGAATTTAAGTTTTTGGAAATGTTTTGACGATGTTTAAGTAAAAAAACGAAAATTTCCTTATTTTTATTTTTAATTTCTTTCCGTATTTCTCAATAGACTTGCCGGTTTTCCGATATTTAGTCATATATGATTATAATTTGAAGTAAAATGACCTACACAAATTTATTAAAAAATTATTATTGACTTTTTCTTAATTTTTTTTTTAATTTTCTCGAACTCGACAACAAGATAAAAGGAAAACATTTTTTTATGCGGTAAGTTTTACACGTTACAATAATAGGTACCTTAAATTTTTGAAAATTTTTCAAAGTTTTTAAAACAGCTCTTAAAATCAAATTTATTTATTTCTTCTGAAATTCGAACTTTAAAAGAATTCCAATGCATTTTTATTTGCCTTTAAATTTTCTGACACCCAGAATTACTATTAACATTCGATTGATTATAGATTATCATGTCATTTTACCACAATTTATCACTCTTATATGTTTCCCCTCTTCTTGCAAAATATTAACAGAAAAACCACACAACCATTATTATCAAACCACAAGTCATTCAAAAGGCAAATCTTCACACGATATATTCGTTGTCGAAAGTGATTGGCAATCTTCACTCACTTTCACTTTCACTTCAATCTGAAAATTGATAATTTCATAATTTTGTTAAAGGAAATTTAATCAATCAAATCCAGATACAATGGTGAATAGAATATCAACAGAAAAAAAGGGAGAAGGTTTCAGGGACAGATATACAGAAACACCACAGGAGGCGAGCAAATTTTATAACTTTTCCATTTTTTCAAAATATTCCTTTAACAAAATAAAAAATTCCGGGAGAAGAAATCTTTTGCTAGAAAGTGTCACCGTAACCAAAGATTTTGATTTTTTTTTTTAAATATGTCAAAATATTTACGACCGTCAAAGCCATAAAGTATTAAACTTTACGATATCGATAAAATTGTAAATTGCACTCCTTTTTTTAGTAATTATCATCAGGCTTACAGTTCCGACTAACAACTCCTTGAGAAAAAGATTCTATTATATTGTATAGCATCCCTTTCGAAATGTAAAGGATAATCAATAAAGTTACGTTTTTATTACCTCCTCAGACAATACATCCGACTGTCAACAATATGTCAATAATGTACGCACAGAAAAATTGATACAATGAGATTGTTTATGTCAGATGGTGTGCAATAGTCCTCTCATCTCAGACATCAATATAAGATGAGTAACATAATGCATTATACATAGGAGCATAGGGTTGCAATTTTCATAAGATCAGTTCAAGTGAGAGTTTTTCACTTTCTTTTGTGTGATCTAGAAAGGATATTAAATATCATTGATTATTATGGATGAAATCATAAAGGGGGAATCTATTGGAATAATTGAAAATGAAGAAGAAACCCACTCTAATTGATTTTCTTATAAAAAATAAGTTGACCTCAATCAATCACACAATTTCTTTGTCAGAGGATGACATTTTGTGGAAGAAGATCATATTATGGGGAAAGTTGAAGTCAGCAGTGAAAAAAATTTGTTTGTTATCACAGTTTTCATATTTATTGATTGTGCTAAATATTTTCTGATGGAGAATTAAATTTTAAAAATATGTACATATATAGGTAAAATAGAATAAAAGTTGATTTTGTTTAAAAAAATAAAAATAAAATTCTCTACTACATCGCACAAGATTGCTTTTCTGGTTTATCGCTATAAAGGGACTACAGATTGGGTCGGTTTAATAATGACAAATAGTCAGAGGAGAAAAGTGTGAAAACGTCAAAAAAATAAAAAAAAAATTTTGTTCAAGTTAAAATGTATTTGCAATTTAAACTTTACATTAATATTCAATGAATCTTTAAATTATTTGATGACTATAGAACCTTATTCCTTACATTTACAATAAATCTAACATAATAATACATGTCAAATATAAGGAAAAATATTGGGAAAATACTAAAAAAAAAACTTAAAAGGCAAATTTTACTTAAATCGGTTTGAGTTAAAGCTAAAAATTCAAATTCAAATTAATTTAAATTTATTTTAAAATTATTTATTTTAGGTTGAATGGTCAAAAATATTACCGCTCGTGTATTTCGTAAACTGTTAATTCCTACGAATTTTGTCGTATAGGTATCAATTATTTAAGAGGATAAAGTTTACAAAAAAATATTTCGAATTTTTTTGAAATCACTGTTTCATTTAAGTTTTTATAACTTAATATTTACTTTTACACTAAATGTAAAGGCCGTTATGATGTTAATCGTAAAACGTATGAAAGCATTTTTTTTTGTGAAAATCCGACAAGAATGACTATCTCAAATGCAGCGCTTTAATTTTATCGAAAATAGTTCTAATGATTTCTATTAAACCTCTTTGTTAGCGCATAAAGAATATTTTAATTACAACATTAATGATAATTTTCTTTTATTGTCGTTTTTTTATTGAATTGGTAGAATGTTGTAAACAGTATAGCTTTGATGTATAATATTCAAAAAAGGTCAGTGGATATGTATCTTAGAGGTAGTTATGGTATAATATGTACTTCAAGATGTGGGTATGGTCCATCCATATACTAAAACTTTTTTCTGAATAAACTCCATCTGAACACGCCTAAAATAGTGACAGTTAGTGCAAATAATAAGCAAATATATCCCTGTAAATGTTAAAGTGATAATTGAATTAGTATGATATTAAAAAGTTTAAATAGGCATTTGATGATTTTAACTTTTTAGTATATGTAGGTATAATTTTATTTTACTTGATACTTAGAAATGAACAAAATAGTACCAAATAATACCAAATAACTAAACCAAATTATGTGATGCTCTAAGCGTCCGTTATTTTTTTCACTTTAATAAATCTTTAAGTAGCTCTATTTGTCCCAATCTTTGGAAAAGTGCTTACATAACTCCAATTCAAAAAAAGGGATTGAAAACTGAGATCAAAAACTACCGGCCGATTGCTAAATTATCTGTAATTCCGAAGGTTTTTGAATCCATTGTATGTAATGACAATTTGAAAAGCATAAAGTTCAAGACTTGTTTGTAAGAGCAAAGATTATAACTAGATTTAAGAGATAATATGTAATACGTAACGTTAGCATTTAACTGTCTCCAAAAACAAAATGTTATAAAATCAAAGTTTTTCGCTTAAAAAATAGGTTCTTATTCTTTCAATTTCGCATTGTCACCGTATTTATATTTTCTAAAACACTTTTTTGTAAGCTATACCTAAAAAATGAAAATTTTATAAAAAAAAAAATCTCCCTCAAAATTAATTCTTACAAAACCTTTTTAAAATTATTTCAAAATCTTCCTTCATAAATCTTTTATTAAGGCGGTTATATTCAGTTTTTTTTTTTAAATACCATACTATACTTGATTTTTAGATAAATTCAAAACTTTACGACTTTCCCAAGATAATAAAACGGCACTTAAAATAAAAGACCAACAGTAGCAGCTATACATCTATGCCTATATAAAAATGTAATGCCAAAGAAAGTAAAATCGAGCACATATCTTAAATTGACCACACTATAATATGGTATACAGGTTTTAATAGGATTTCCTTTTCACTTGCCGATCCGATAGAGCAATTCTCTAAACGATTCCTGGTAAATTGTTTATCATGCGCTAACTCACCGAAAAAATTAATTACCATCCGCTTGTGGTCTCTTGTGGTTTCTGGATAAGTATAGCTATTGCAAGGATTCTAAGGTTAAAAAATAAAAAGTAAATCTTATAGATTCTAATCACATCCAAGAAAGCCCATAAATTATATTCCAAGGATTATATACTGTACGTAATGAAATGAAAATGATAATGTGCGAAAAGATGGTTTTCCTGTTTTTATAGTGTGTTGTATACCACCTACGATGATATCAAACCAACACGATTCGATAAAGTGCATTGAATGGTTTGGGCTTGGGGGCACCTGATGATGACCAGTTTGTTGGCTCCCTTCCCTATATGCCTATACAACAGGTTATTTAGTCGATTGCTGATGTTGAATAGCCTGTGGTAGCATGAAACTGACCCCGGTTACTATACCAGGTGTTGAAAAGATTGCAAAATTGCACACAGAGATATATTTTACCCTTCTGAAGGTGTTATATAGTATTTAATTAACATGGTTGGGGTTGCGGTTTTCTGGTGCCTGGATGGTTTTGTGACAGATGGTGACAGTTTCGCAACACCTACAAAGTTCATGAGATCACTTGATTGACTTATTATAATTTTAAATATATTTTTGAACTTAATAATTATTTTTACATGTAAAATGCTGAAACATTAAACAATGTATAATTTAGAGCAGATACTGCAGGAGTGTAATGCTGATAACCAGGACTTAAAATAGGATGGTGTGAGAGAGAGTCTATAGAAGTAATATGGGCATATGTATTGTATGTAATTATTGGTTAGTACAAAATCCATAAGTTTCAGCTTCACTGCACCTTTCGTCATAAAACGACTTTTTCGTCGTTATACGAATACATATACAATTATACATATTACATATGGATTGATTGCCAGAATTTTAGGAATATAATTAAACCTTTTGTATACCAACTCTTAATCTCTCTTTCTATATAACTTTAAATTCCCTTCGTTATCACTATCATGATGTGTTCATCAACGGGCTTTTGTCATAAATTTAAATAAAACTGCTATAAATCTGCCAATTTTACCAAACGCATAAAATGCTCTATAAATGTACTTAGTACAGTTTCAAATAGTAGATACGTTTTATTTTTTTTTTTAATCTTTAAAATTTAATTTTTACAATCTAGTGACCCTCATATACGACCCAGAGATTTGCGCATTTCCTATCATAAAACTAAAGAAAAAAATAAAAAGAATCAACAAATGCAGCATGGAAAATTGCTTCTGTGTTTTGTTATCCTCACTTTCAAAGAAAAACACATTTTCATTTACCGACATATAATCATCTAATAAAAGTCTAAAAAAATTCCAATACAAATCTTATATTTATTGAATACCTATATAACATTGATTTTATATATACCACACAAAATGATAGAAATCCTTGCATCTGTCAGTCTGATTCTGATGTATCAAAATGCGTCTGCACGGCACCAGCATAAACCATATAATCAGGAAAAAATGTTCTGTGAAATCATAACTGATGATGATGATGAAGCAATTCATGGCCCAGCCGCATCATGACACTTTAAATAGCCACCAGTTGGTATTTAGTGTCATCTTTTCCTTTTTAAAAGGACACTTTATGACGTTAAGTCCAGTCGTTTGGACAGATAACAATGCAATACTTCGAACATAAATACCCTTAATTCGAAGTCCATGGCAAATATGCTAACAATGCATATGATGCATCTCTCTAAGAGATATGCCTATATATTGTGAAGATTTGTTTGCGGAACTCGCCAAAGGCAAGATGCACTCTCTTAGTCGCCATTCAGCAATTAGCAACGGATAACAATGAGTCCTTTTTGTAAATTTTTTTTTCCTTTGAATTTCGCGCAGTGGATATAGTGCTGATTATTTTATTTAGACAGCAAATGGGCTAAAAATTAATGACCCTCATGATGTCTTTGAATTGAAAGTAAGTAGACGAGTGGACTATTTAGGAAGGAAAATTAATTACTTTTCTTCTTATTTTCCCACGATGCGATGTATTTTGTATGTGTCAGTGTCAACGAAGGATGAATTTAAAATTCCGTGGGTGCGCTTCAGTGGTTTCTTAAAACTTAAATTTTTTTCTTTGCAAGAGTCTCTTCACCTGTTGAGCTAAGAAAATTATGACCCGTATGTTTGTGGCGCAAACTTAAGTGGAAATTATGTATCCTTGTTATTAGAAAAGTATTTTTTCAGGTGTTTTTATAACTCAAAGAAATATACTAAAAAATACGATAGAATTTTAAATAAAAAGACGAGACTAGAGAAATGCTTATTTATAATATAATAGTTTATAAAAGTTTTTGCCAATGGTAACGCATTTCGGGCGATTTGCAAATGAAAAAACAGAAATAAGTTTCCTTTAATTTGACTTGCTCTAAAGATCCTCGGTCGTAATTATTAGATTTTTGTCTACTTAGACACTGTCTAACTATTTTGAAATTATGCTTTATTTAAAAAAAAAATAAATAGATATCACATTATTCACGGTTAAGACAATCTACTTTTGTGCCTAAGTTAGGCTAACTGCCTAAGACAACAATAAACAAGGTGTTTGAACACATTTTTCAAAGTTGGACAAGGTTTATAAATAAGACTACCTATTGTAAACTAGAAAGTATAGTAAAGTTAAGTAGATTTCATTATTTTTCATTTTCTCAAAAGGCTAAAGTCTCTAAAAGCTAGAAGACATTTTAAGCATATCTAATGTTTAGTGTTTGACTAAAAATTGATAAGAACATTAAAAATTAAATACAAAAATACGTACTACTTAATAACATAAAATTTTAAACAATTTTCTTTTTCTTTTTTTTTTGTTTAAAAAATGTTAAGTTTGAAAATTAATTTTTTTCAAACTAATCACAAAAACATAAATTGTTTTAAAAACAAAATTAAAAAACGGACTTAAAAAACATTAATATTGTAAGTGTTGACACTGATGACTGATCTTCAATAATTTTTTTTCTAATTCATTCTAATTTTTTAGAAAATTGCGCCCCCGCCTATAATCAGGGAAAATATATAACCCACCCTACTGTATAATTTTTTTCGACCCAACCTATACAAGGTATAACCTTGAATTTTTTTTCTTTTTTTGGTGAAACTCACAGTAAGGCAGATTGTGCTTATTTTGTTAAAATTATATACAGTGCAAACTCTAATAATCGGACTCTCACCCCCAATTTTTGTTCGGTTATGAGAACTGTCCAATTAAGGGAATGAAATGGAAAACCTTTTTTAATTTTATATATTAAATTTGTATTATTAAAAAATTACATCACTCAAAATATAACGGAATGCGTTGAGAAAAGGGAACCATATACACTAAATTCGCCTTGTCCGGTTTTAAGAGCTTCGCGTCCGGTTATCGGAGATTTTCTATGGATTTGCTTGCGTATTAAAATTAAAACAAACTATACTGAGACCGAACGTTCTATTTGATAAAAATAATCCATAAATAAAATTATGTGTCGGCGTATGAGAGGTTTTCTATTTAGAATGAGCAAAAGTGTCCGCTTCCGTTTATGAGAGTGTCCGTTTATAGGAAAGTAAAGTATGATAACTTCGGAATATTAAAAGTTATTTTAGGTTTTGCCCCAACGAAATTTCGATCGCCTACTAAAAATAAGTGAAAATTTAGGCTATCAATGGCATTACATAATTGTATATAAAACCTAGATTTTATATACAATTTAGATTTTATATACAATGATTACATTCCGCACGAAGTGTTTGTTTACAGTAAGAGAACTTTTCGAACATGAAATTTCTGGTGGAACTCACAATAGTCGAAAAATGAAATGTCAAATTTTCCGGGTTGGAATGCTGTTCGGGTGAAACTAACATAAAGGCTAATTTTATTATTTTGATGGTCTGTGAAATTTTATTTTGGTGTTTTCTTAAGATTTATCCTGTTTTCTTTATTGTTCAGTAATTCAAAATTTAATTTTTTTTATCGGATCAGTAATGTATTTTTTCTAAATTAAAAGGATTATCAGAACCAACAACTTTAAATAAATTAAATTAATATTATTTATTAATTAATTTTTTTTCTTGTTCTAAGAAATTCTCGGTATACAAATCCTTTTTATTTGTGTTTTTTTTTTATACCGAATCCAATTTTTCATAATAATAATCAAACATAGTATGTATTTTGTTGTATGTACGAGTAGGTATATAATGTTTTTAATTAGAAGCAATCAATTTATATTTTATCTTTCATTTCACATAAAAAGGGCCTTAGCCAAGTTGATACGTCAATCTTTAAAAAAATGTGATGATATGTTCAAAACATTTTTTTTATCTGATTGACTGTAAATGATGAACATCTTAAATGTTTTGCCTTTGATGTGGGTTGTTATATATGTACTATTGCTTGTGATGGTTGATAATAAGGCAAATAAGATGAATTGACAAAGGAGTAGACGTCTTCTTTTCTATTTTTTAACATTATAAGGACTATATTGGAGGCTAGCCTTATGTCATATGTGACATGACACCGATTTTTTTTAAACTCTCAATTTATGATTTGGTACATCAGATTTTACAAATTATTTTAAAATACAAAGTTTATCCTAAATGTGAAAATTAATTAAACAATAGAAACCTACTAAAAATCCTTTGGCATTAATAAATAAGATAATCCATTGGATATAATTGGCGTGTTCAGGAAAATGAGATCTCAGAGATTTTTCTCATTTAAAAGGGAGCAAGCGAATCCAAGATTTTTTTCCTCAGAGTTTTGACAGCAAAACTGAGAATTTTTACTGAGGAATCCTGTTCATGTAACTAAGATTGTTGAGATCTCCGAGATTTCATTTTCCTGAACACGCCTAATAAGAAGAATAAAATCATTTCATTCCATTTTGAAGAAATTTGAAAAAAAACCGATACAAAAGAAAACACTTTGCATCTATTACAATGATTTTAACGCTTACTTATAAGTTCGGGATTTATGATCTATAAAATTTAAACCTATTAGATGAATCTATCAAATCCTTTAAATCGTCCTTTTATTAGGAAAAGAAGAGTTTTTAAAATTACCTACTGTTTGACTTCATAACTTTTGGTCTGTTTAATGTTTGCTAACTGGAAAAATACGAACTTATGGCCTTTTCCCATTTTAATTTCATGTGCCTTTAAATATTTAGTTGGTTCTATATTCTAGCCTATCCAAGACACCTACTCGAGTATCCATGTATTTTTCTGAACGAAAATCAACTGTTGTTGACATTTCTCATAGGATATAGATGAATATACCAGAATTTTTAGGATAGCTTGAGATTTTTTTCTTGGCAACAGCTATTTTCCATCAGCTGTGTTTTTCATGGAATAACAACAACAAGAAGCTGTCCAGATCGCTTTGGATACAAACCTGAACGCGGCCATTATCAGCATATCACATCCCACATCAATATCCCGAAGTTAAAGCACCTCTGAAGAATTAATGAAATTTTAAAATTATTTTTTAATACATTCAAATTAGTTACAAGAAGAACCACATAAAAAATATACTGTATATAAGTAAAACATTTACTCCACATTAAATGTTTCTATCTAAATATATTGGAATGCTTGACATTATCACTTAATTTTTTATTTATCCACTTTATATACAGTAGTATGTTTATCTTTAAAAACTTTGTTTTATTAGGCATTAACAGAATCATGGTGCTTTGTTGAGATTTGGTCAAAATTAAAAGCAATCAATCTTTTTTTATCCGACGACGACGTTTAAACAAAAAATTCCTTGCTAAGGGCAAGTTAATATGTCAATATTAAGGAATTTGTTCAATACAAAAAAAATCGAAGTAGGAAGGTATACCAGATCCAGATGAACGTTTTTGTTTGATTGTTGATGCCTATCTTAAATGTTTCATTGATGATGTGGTTTGATAAAAGATCTACGACTATAGAGCTTTGCAACAATGAGGCTCATCAATTCAATAGACGAGAAAAATAAAAATATCGTTACTGACAAGACCAACGCAAATATATTAATTTTATGTACTTAATTGTAGATTAAAAAAATTGGTGCCATGGCAGTTGATGGTGGAACATTAGGGCTTATAGTGACTTACAACTGAAGCGTTTAGAATTTGAATTTAAATAAAAACATCAAAAATTATGCATGTTTCTCTATTTGTATGGCCTTTTTCTAATTTCTGTAAACTTTAGACAAAATTTCTAGGCAGTTCTAAGAAAAAAAAGATCGTTTAAAGACCATAAATCAACACATACAATTTTGTCACACAACACATTCTCATTCTAAACGCTTAATGTCAGAATTACCAACCTAATATTATAAAAAACTATCTATCTATATAATTGTAACACTTAACCTTAAGTTCTCTAGTAATAAAAAAGTCTGTGCAGAATAACCAACGTGCTTTTTCATTAAGGCGGCCTACAATTTTCTACCGAATGGTGGTCGGGGAACGGTTAAGATAATAGGAACTTTTTTATATTTATATATCTACGCGCCGTTTGCAGTTTTTATATTCGCAACTTATCTAACTTGAAATGTTATTGAAACATTGACACTATACATTGCTATAGATGTCGAAACAAGCTTATCATGAATTCCTACCTTTATGCACTTTAAAATTTATAATCCGCTCCATTTAATTTTTCCAGGTGGATTTGGTGATGGTGTAACTCATATGGATTGGTATTGTCCCAAATCCGATAATTTAGCTTGTTCACAAATCCAGTTCAACGTTAGCAACGACACGACTGTAATATTTAAAAACGTTTTTTTTTTGTATCCTGTAGAGGAGTATTTAAATAAATATTTATTTCTAAAAATAGTGGCGCATATAATGTCTACGTTCAAAGCTTTTTTTTCTTAACTCGACTTTAAAAATTCAATAAAAAAATCTCATTTTCTTTGTCCATTCGAAAATTAAATGCTATGTTGTGTAATTCCATTGACCCGCATCGTATTGCATGTCTCACAAAAATGATTAAGAATTCAAAATCTTAAATATTCAAATCCAGAACATAATTCAGGTGTTATGTACATAAAAGGTATTTTTCATTTACCTACTGGAGGGTTGAATGCATTTTAAGAAATATAGGCTGAAAAAAAAGAAGTTTCACTTATCCCTACTTATCCCTTTGTCTTTTCTCAAATATCACAACTTATAGGCTTTCTGTGATGAGCTGTAACTGATCGACGATCATTCTGTTGAGTGGATTCCCTTTTTTCCAACTCACGTTTAAGATTGGTTTGGAAATTTTTTTGGTTTTATTTGTATTTTTTTTACAAAAAAAAGGGTGAAAAACGTGTGATGAAAACAGAAAATGGTACGCTATTTGAATTACCATTATCGAAACAAAAGAATTCCATTGCTTCTGGTTTTTATTTATTGAGAAATTTCCAATAATTTTCGATGGTTTTACAATTGAAAATGTGCTTTGTTTGTATGTTTTTGTTACGAAAAAAATAAAAGGATAATGACAGGATAATTTTAGGGCAAGTTGTCATGAAGATAAGTGTTTATTTGTAAAAAATTGGTTGTCAATAGATTATCGAAAAAGGTTTTTTGTGTAAACAAATTTCACGTGACAGAAGTTTTAGGTAGGTACCTATTCTGCGAATTTTCTGTTTATATGTACATACATACATACATATGTATATATATTATTGTATAAACTGTAATATACTCCAAGGTAATAGAGCTCAAAAACATATCAATTGATTCATTCAGGGTGAAATGTCTTTGTAAATATTAGGTTGAGCTACAACCTGGTAGTTATATACCAGCTACTTTAAACTGCTCCCCTATGGTGGCATTTATGTGAATTTTGAAGTAGTTGTGCTTCTGAATGAAACCATGGATCGCGAGCAACTGATGCTTAAAAAGGTTGGCGGCAGGGGGATATTATTTATAAAACCTTTTAATTGGAATATCGATAGAAACATTCAAAAATAAAGAAAGTGTATAGATAACTTGCGAGAATTCTCGCATGCAATTACATTAAAATAAAATACGCACAAATTATTTTGAAATAAACGGACCTAATAAATTAAACCGACCTTAATGTCACATGTCAAAATATTACCAATTGGAAAGTAGAAGTGTTCATTTTAGAGTTCATTTTTATTGAAATAATGTTTAACTTCAAATAAAAGGTTAAAGTATACCCCCTCATTGTTGGCGGAGGTTTTCTTCACTTCCAATATAACCAGACCAGAAACAAATACAAAGTTCTAAACTAATTTTAAGAGTTCCAAGGATTCATACTCTTCCCAAATTCTTCTTTTTTATAAAAAAAAAATTACTTCTGGTTAAAAAAACACACAGAAATTACTCAACTTGATATGATGCATATAATTTGTTTAAAATATCCCATCGTGCATCCATAGAACGTTTAATTCTCATATATAATCACACAAAAAAAATTCAATCAATCACCTTGAAAGGGTGCATTACAAAATACAGATATACAAAACTAAAAAAAAAAGAAAAAACCTTGTTCAACAAAGCCAAAGAAAAAATTATAGTTGTTTATGTCAAACCAAATTCAACGTATATGTAAAAAAAATAAAATATCCGTGACAAGTAAACATACATATTTTGTTCCTCTGATTTTTTTTTCAATCAAGGCTTGATGATGGTGTGGTTCTTTTTGTACACCTTGAGTTGGTTTATAAGCCATCAGTTCTTGCCCCCATGTATAAGCAAACACATTAAAAACAAAAACAAGTTTTTCGTGCGTCATATAAAGTCCCACGCGAACGCAACTGTCAGAGTGTGTCAGTGTTGAGATGCTCAATATCTAGTCTTCATCTTTGCTCTGACCATTTTAAATCCTGTTGGATTATGCATTTTATAATGACCTATGCGTTCGTTAGGAAATATACTACTGCTTATGTAACAAAAACAAAATTTGGAAAGAGAAGAAGTAATAAAATCGATAAAAATTTAAATTAAAAACTCCCTATAATGCTCTAGCATCATCTACAGAAATCAAAATCCAATACGACGATTTATGGTGGTTAAACTATTAAAAACACGTGCAACGTGCAGGAAAAACAATGGGGATTGGGGGCAGATGAGGAGCACGGTAGAGAATAAGGATCCATTACTGACTTAGGGTGACCATCCTTAAGTTCGACATCAGAGCCAATAGTATTGCATTAATATTTGCTGTATAGAAAATATGTAAAATATGTATGTAGGTATAAAATTGAATATTCCTAAAATAAATAATGTCTTTCAAATTTCTTAAAATTATCACACCAAAGGAATTTAATGATTCTTATGTTACTCTATCATGTACGACCTCATCTTGAGTACGCCTCACAAGTATGGACTCCCTTCTATGAAATTCATAAAAGCCGAATTGAATCAATACAACATAAATTCATTCGCTTTGCTCTGAAAGGTCTTCCTTGGGCCGATCCGTTTAACCTTCCACCATATGAACATCGGATCCAGCTTCTGCAGGTCCAAACATAATACCAAAGGCGTGTTAATAACCGATATATTGTTTGTTCACCAAATCATGAATGGTCAACTTGACGCTCCTGATTTGTTAGCTTGTATTGGCATAAATTACCGTGGAGGATCTCACCACCTGCGAAGATTTGAACTTTTACATGTAGATTTTTATAGAACTAACTACGGCATACATGAGCCTCTTAACCGAATGAGCAAACTTTTTAACTTAAATGCTTCCTCTGTTGATTTTAACATGAGTAAAATTGGATTAAAAAAAGCGTTTCGAACCAGTGCTCCACAGTCGTGATTGTTTTTACTTGACAACAGATACTTTTGTTCTGTATAATTCTGTATTATTGTTTACTTGTATTATTTATTGTTTAATTTTGTTACTATTTATGTGTTTTGATTTGTATTTGCATGTGTAATTAGTTTGAATTATTTTTACTAATTTACCACTAACACATGCACTTATGATGAGCCTCTGATTGTAGCTTGCAGCTTGCTCTAAGCTCACTACAGCAAAGAATTCTGAAGTGAAAAAAAAAAAAAAACACCAATTTTAAATAAATTTATCTTCAACAACAAGTAGGTACATATGTACATTGAAAATTTTTAGTATACCAAGAGAAACAAAAATAAATCCACTCAAGTTTATATTATCTTGAATACTAAAATTTATTATTTATTTGAACTTATTGAACTCTAAGTCGAACTAATTTCAAAAAGGAGCTAAACTTAATAAAAAACATTGCAACTAACAACGGATACAACTCTAAAATAATTCACCGCCTTTTACAAAAAAAATCAAGACAACACACACTGCGATCTATTTTCCCTTTACAAAGTGAAAAGGACATTGGGATGTGGCGTAAGATTCCTTATATTCCCGGTGTTTCGGACAAACTCTCGAAGCCACTTTCAGGAGCTAAAATTAAGCCAGCTTTCTTCACTAATTTCACATTAAAAAATGCACTATGCAACAACAAAATCAAACAACCTATCGACAAAGCTAAAAAAAGTGGAGTTTACAAAGTTATTTGTAAAGAATGTAACGGAATTTACATCGGAAAAACATCGAGACCTCTGGGTAAACGTATTATGGAACATCTAAAAGCCTCATCATATCATGACCCTTCCTCAGGACTTTCCCAGCATCTAAAAAGCACGGCCCATGGATGTTCCATCGAAGATGTCACCCTGCTGCATAACCTTCCGGCTGGCAGAGTATTAGATAAATACGAGGTGTTTGAAATTAACAAACACAAATGTTTTAATTTATTAAATTGCCAAATAGACTTGACTAATAACAGTCCTCTGTTAAATAATTAATATATTTTTGAGTGTTCTTACAATGTTTGCAATATTATTTATTAAATCTTAAATTTTTAACGTTTTTATATTTTTCAATTAAAAAAAATAAAACAATTTACCGAATAGTCATGTACCTACCTACCTATTATATTCACAACGAACACAATTTTGCATGTTAAATGTTAGTGCCCTGAAGATGTCCTAAGAAGAGGAAACGCGTCGGCCTTTATAAAATAATAAATAAAGTATTTATATATATATATATTTGTGGAATTAACAAGTGTTTTTAATTTATTTTATTCTTTTAAAATGTTCTGAACTTATCACTTTAACTGCAAATAAAATCTTTTCTTTTAATTTAAAGCTTTTTTCATCAAAAAATATTTATTCTTGTTATTTCGTTTGATATGGTCACTATAACATAACGAAGGAAACCAGTTATAGTTAAATTTTCCTCCTTAGCCTTTTTCTTTCCTGCGTTCGTTAATCCGATTTAACTAACAGTCAGTGGATTAAGCGATGATGCACTTATTACCTGACTTCTAACGTTTGTGTGTTTGCTCAAAAATATATTAAAGTGTGGCAAACAACTTAAGATACATATATACAATAGGTACTAACACATTCAATGGCTTTAGGTAAATAAATTGAGGATACATAATTCGGAAGCAGTGAGTTTGTTATTTTAACAAATTTAAAAAAGAAAGACTTTCTATTGTTATGGTGCGTCGTTGTCGCTCGCCGGGAACTAATATTTGTATATTGCACTAGGGGTCATATATGCCAGGTGAGATCAAGTGGAGCAAAGAAGGATGCAATGTGTTTTTTTAAGAAAAAAAAAATCAAGGAAGCAAAAATATGGTATATCCTATAAACATTTTTTAAAGTAGGTAGATCAAGATCTTTTATTTATCTGTTCTTTGTTTTTAATATTGTAGGTTTATTTATTTGATTATTATTACATGCACTAGGTGTATTGAAGTTTTAAAAATAATAAGAAGAATATTCTAACTTTTAATCCATCATGCATCGGTAGCGCACAGAGGAGCAATTTCAATCGCAATCGGTGAAAATTTCATCTACTAACACGCCTATAAATAAAGGTATATTTAAAATAAAAATTCATTATAATTGCCAAAATTGATAAAACGGCTGTTATGTTACTAGAGAACCCAGGGCCTAGTGATTTTCAACTCTCAACCATTCCTATATGGCTGTGTTGTTGAAGAAATAGAGGGTGCCTACAATTCTCAGTCGAATATGAACGGCTTAGGTAAGGAGCACTTTCCCGAAAAAAAAAAAATAATACTTTCAATCGATTTGTCAGTTTCACGCAGAACATAGAAGCCTTTTTGTTTTTAAGGATGGCATTCCATCCTCAGACCTTTGGCATCACAGTCCTACGTTTACACACCGACCACTAATACATGTTTTAAGAAGACTTTAAATAATAATAATATATGTACGTGCTTTTTAAAATAAAATGCACGACTGGGTTGCACGAACTTGCTTGACAATATAGCACCATGTTGCACTTATGCAAGGAACTTACATTTTAGACTAAAAAATGGTTGAAAAATAATCAATATAATTAGAAATAGATTGATTAAATAACTTCGGAAATTGTTTTGATATCAACCCGATTTACATAGCAAATCCCAATTTATGAGACAAAAATTTTTTTAAAAAAATTAAAGCGATTTTTTTGTAATATGTAGTTATAACAGAAAAACCTGCCCCTTAGATTTTGATATTAAATTAAGTAAGGAGTTCATATTTACAATTAACAGTTGGAAGCTTATTTTCGAGAAAGGTATACTGGACATATTTATTTAATTTTGTTTTAATTGTTTAAATTACATATGTATATTATTCTGTATACCTAATGATTTATCAACAAAATAAATATATACAAAACAAAATGTGAATATGCATAACCGTTATTTGACTTTTATTAAAAAAATTAATCTAAACAACTTTGTTCGTCTGTCTTATTTTTTATTTCAAAATTTTTTTATCAGTATGAGAGTTTTCCGCACTTTTTTAAAACAATTTCTTTGTTTTTTCTTAAATTTTATCAATTCTTGTCTTGTAGAAACATATACATATTACCTCTATATCTACATATATAATTGTTTTTCTTTCTCGTCCAAAATAAACTGACGATCGCTTGCCCGCATTCAATCAAATCAAATCCTCACTCTCTATTTTTTTTTTTTGTTTAACTTAATGCTGAAAACTCATAACAATCAGCCCTTTTTTGACACCCTTTTTATATAAAATAACATCAACCATTTTTTTCTATAAAAAAAAATTAAAAAAAAAACTAATAAAAATAATAAATTGTATAATTACCGTAAGATAACAGCTCATAAAATCCTTTCAATGATTATGTGCAAATACATAAAAAAATCTAAAATATTAAAAAAAACAACCATGTATCTATAATCAAATCGAAGAGATAGGTATCAATAAAAAACCCCCTACCTTACCTACCACTTCTAGTTTCTTTGCTTAAAAACTAGAAAAACGATCGTTTTTATTGAACTCTTAAGAATATTTACCTAAAAAAACACAATACACGTGTATTCAACCCGAAACAATAAAAAAAATTGAGATAATGGCCGATAAAAATAAAAGAAAGACAACCAACTACAAAATATTGACGTCTGCACCACATTTACAGTAAAGTCTCTCATTGCTTTATATAATTTTCTTAGGCTGACAATTTTCATAAGCATATTATATACATATGTACATTTTTCAGAAATACATTTCTCGTGTAAGTTATCAAATAGTCTGAGAGTACCTACTGTAGGCAGGGTAAATTTGTTTGACGAGAATTGACAATTTTTAAGTGTTAGGAGTTAAGTTAAGGAGCTTCGCGCTTCTCAGAAAGTAGAATAGGGGCCCGAATCATGCCCACTGGTGGCGGATGGTCCTGGCCCTGTGCATCTTTTTTTTTAAAAACTGAAATCACTTTTTAACCTTAAATCATAATCACGTGCCAGCCGGTGCATTTGCTTTTTTTTTTTAATTTCAACATAAATATCCCGTGGTTGTCCGACTTACGGTGATTTTACTGTACCTAGATTCTTTCATCAATGTTCGAATTCAATGTCCTTCCGTGTGTAATTCTATCAATCAATATTTGAAGAGAAAAGTATAAAAAAAAACTGTAAAATATCCTTAAGTCCTTTTGAAGGGTTTGTCTTACGACGACATTATATCCCAGACCCAAAAAAAGTTATTTTATATTTTTCTTCCTTTTTTTCTGTGGATATATGATTCATTCTCAAACAGTCTGCCAGCATTATCCTTTTTAACACAAGAAAAAAAAATTAAAAAGGTGATTGTATTGTGTTTTGTTCCTGTTCAGTGACGTAAGAATACAACCCCTACCCCCGGTGATATGATACTTAAGTATAGGGGCATGTTGTATAAGTGTTTTCTGGACTGGATGTTGGCAAAGGTAAGGAACTACATACATTGGGGTTTCCTTATCGCGGTTACGGTTTCCTCACTCTTTTAGTGAAGTTCACGGGGTTGAGCATTTAAAGGATAATAATATAAAAGAAAACGAAACTCAAAGAAATTGGAATAAATTTACGTAATTTGATTGCATTAATGATAATTTTTCTTTCGTTTTTTTATGTTTTTAATGAAAAAAAGATACTTAATAACTCGTGCCCTTATGGAAATAAGAGTTTAAATGTGCACGGTATAGGTTCCTGCAAAGGATCTTTTTTCTGACATTTTATGCATTTAAAAATGGATATTAATAGCGCGTTGTTGCATTGAGGAAAGGACCGTAACGTTGGATATTAAATAGTTGCTAATTTAAATAAATATGTAACGGTTAGAAAGGTTATTTTTTTTAAGTAACCTTTGTGTACAAATATGTATATGGTTTTATACAAGACCATAGCAATTCATTAAAATTCTAAAATTCATTAAAAAACTAAAATGAGGGAGCCAAACCAAATTCTGGCAGTTACCTACCTATATGAAGTAAAATAACTTAAATTGTCACTAAACTTGGTTTTTTCTTATGGATTTTGACAACAAAATTTGTGCAAATTTGTAAGAAATGCCGCGTTACCATAACCAGATCTAATATTTATTTTATATATTTTCTTTTAAAACGAAAATATTAATTTTTGAGGTGATTTCAAAGTTCAATATCACGAACGTTTCACAAGACACTACCTACATACATACATATACCTATAGTCCCGGTCCTGGATTTGCATGACTAAATTTTGTATATACATACCTACCCATTATTTTTTTCATAAAACACGTTTATGGCAATATTAGTGGATTTACACGATTGACACAATTGCATTACATATGCATGTATATGTTGGTAAATTTTAGTCCACAGTACACAAATTTATTGATCAGGTAATATGTGTAAGTATTGTGATTTTAGTAATTTATTTCATACAATTGCAAACAAATAGTTATAGCGATTTGTTAGTCATTAACTGTCACTGCTAAACTCCGAAATGTGGAAGTTATAGATTAATTTATCAGTAAAATTTTGAATTTGTCAAAAAAATTAGTGAAAGTTCTGTTTTGGTAAGCGGTCCACGCAAGGTATTGAAAAATCTTAAGGTTTGACCTACATATGTATGTACATACAAACATACCTACATTGTTTTTTTTAAATGTATTTTGATTGTAGTCTAGAAATACAAATGGCTGGGGAATCATCTAAATTCATTCAATCAATTTCTTCATCAATGCCCTATCCAAAATCAGACATTGATATCAACGATTGTGCATAAACTGCACTCGCTTGCAGTGCTGCCGCAACCTCATATATGAGAGAATACTAGATCAGCCTGAAAAAGTTGATAGATATGTAGGTATGTTGAAATGTTTAATACAAAAAGTTTGTGTAATGTATCGTTACATTTTTTACACCCAAATTTCTTTTTCAAACCCTTATTGACGTTATTTCTCAACAGTGCTCCTAATAAACTAGCCCTACAACCAACCTTACAAAATTTTAATCCTACTAGATACCATAATATATAAATTTTGCACATAATTCCAACTACCTACCTAGGTACCTTACCTATTCAGTTTTCAGTAAAAGACCTTCATAACTTCTTAAAGACCTAATAACAAACATTGAATAACATAAATTCACATCAAAAAAGGAAACATTTTTAAATCCAAACAAAATACATATTTCAAACCACAACCGTCTTTTAGGCTCATATCCGTTAATAAATAAGAAAGTACAAGAGTAAGAGTCAGAAAATGTAATAGAATAGATGCAGACGACAATTTCCCCTCACATTGAAGAAAAAACCCCGAATCAAAACACAAAAAGCAACGTCAAAAAACTCTTAACAACTTCGGACAAAATCACTAACCAAAACGAGAAAACAATATTATTTGTACATCTTCTTTTCCATTCTTTAGTTGAACGAAAAAAAACAAACACTAAAATTAGGTGAAAAAAATGTACAAAACAAAGCGAAAGAGGATGTAAAACAGAAAACCTGAGAACAAAAAAAAAATATTTTTAAAACGAAACAACTCTACCCTTCTCTCATTTTGTTTTGTTGTTAGAAGTGCGTGGTAAACAAATGCGCACGAAGGAGACAGCAAAAATGGTTTCGTATAAAACGAAAACAACAAAATCCAAATTCAATCACCCCTTCCAGGGACAAGGGAAAACGAAAGAACGATTATCGAAAAGGAACAAAAAAAAATACACGAAAGAAAAAACCCAACGCCAGCCAAATAATTTCCATCAATTCAATTTTTATTTTAGTTCAAAAAATACTTTGGATAGGAAAGGTTGTGTTTATTGAGTGCGTGGAGATTCGAATTATTATTCGAATTTATTTAAGTTATTCTTTTTCAAGGGAATAACAAACAATTGAATTAATTCATCAGTTAAACGATTTTAAATCAAAATTATTGAAATTAAAAATATAATTTAAAAAGTAAAGAACTTTATTACAACTCCGCGCGGAGGCTGCTGTGTTTATCTCTGTTACCCAAACGGTTTGAATATATCTCGTTTCTCTTTCAATCTGACATTTATCCGACATTTTGAGAAAATCAAGTGGATTTCTTTATAAAAATAAAACTTTAGTGTGGTACAGTTAGTTGGAAACTAATTGGATTTTTTATCTTGAAAATATAAATATTGAAATTTTCTAATAAAAACATCAAAACAAAGTGTGAAAATTCTTTGTGAAAAGTGAAAAACCATAACCTTACATTCAAAAAATAGATACGAGTTGTGTATTTTATTGGTGGTGTAATAAGAGCTTTTGAAAAGCTTTTCCTGCCAACAAAAAAAAGAAAATACGAAAAACGACGAAGAAACCGTGAACTTGTGGCTTTTATTTTAAGCCGAGTTTTCAATTTATTTTTTATTAACCTTAAAAAGAACCGAAAATTGTTAATTTTGCAATAATCGTTTTCATTAACACTCGTTGCAAGTGTGTTATTACAAAATAAAATAGTTTGTGGTCAAAGTCACGACCACTACCAACACCAATAATAACAATACAAGACAAACAGTAGAAGCCGAAAAAATGACTGCACGCGTACTGAATCCAGTTGCTTTGACGGAGTTTTGCAAATTACGATCACCAGCTAATCTGACGATGAGTAGGAACCTTCCCTGTGGACGGCAGGTAAACCGCATCAAAAGGGATCTCTTTGGAGCAGCAAATCCAGTAGAGACAAAAAAGTGAGTTTTTATAAATATATAGGTATATACATCAAACTATATCATCAAAAAATATCATAGGGGGTTAAGGAGTTTTTATTCATTTGTATATAGCTGGTATGAGTTTTGTGACAAAACAAACCTTGAAAATTATATGTTTGGGATTTTGGATTCTGTTTGCATTCGTCTTCTACCTGCAAAATAAACACATTCATAACATGTGTGGGTAGGTAAAACAAAATGCAGAGTTTTGGTATCTTTTTGTTATATTAAAACAAAATAAAACAATGGAAAAAAGAGTTATTATTTTCTTTGAAAAGGTTAGCTCTATTTGCGTATTACGTCATGATTATTTCAATACCAAAGCAGGTAGATAAATTAATTTTGACAACTTCTTGAGGATAGACAATATCAGTTTAAACAATATTATGGCAAATTGCCTGTAAGTTGATTTTTTGGGTATGATACCTATTTTAAATTAGTAACATAGTTTCGGCGAACTAATTTTACTTAAGAAAATGTTGAGAGGTACCTACACCCTTTTAAAGGGCAGTACTTACCTACTCCTGAAAACATTATTTATGTGATCGGTAATTCTCAAAATTGATGCATTATCTCATTTTTTACCCTAAAAGGGCAAACAAATGAACTTTTCAATCACTTTTTTGTTTTTCGTTAGTTCCTAGGAGATCTAATAGGTATTTGTTGATTCTGGTTAACTCTACTTTTATAAAAATGTTATAAATTGTCTTCCGTTAAATAAAATTATGAAAAAACTTCAACAAGCTGCCTAGGTATTTTAAACAAAAGAATTAGTACTTTCAGATGCCGTTACTTTTAGAATATAGGAGGTAGGTCTAGAAAACTACAAAAACTCAGAACATCGAAACCTTCAGAAAACTATATTTTGGTTTCTGCACAAAAAAATATTTAAATGGTATGTTTATTGTTTGAAAATTGAAATGGCATTGACTGCTTAAAGTCCAAAATTTTCTAAGACAGCCGACTGAACTCATGAAAGAATTCTGATTCAAGTTTAGCCTGTACCTATTAAGAATTACAAAAACTACTGTGAGATTATCATAGGTAGGTACCTACCTCCCAAGGAAAAAATAAACATACAAAATATGGCGATTGGATTAAGAAAACCAAACTGTACAAATAAATTTTAATTATTTTTTGTCTTGTACATTGTACCTACCTAAGTACCTACTGCGCACTTTTAATTGATAATAATTAATATATGTATCTAACAAAAAATTCAAAAATGCTTGTGTAGGTGTTTATATTTCACCTTCATATTCATATTTCTGTTAAAGTTTAAAGTCCATCTAGAGAAGCAATTAAACAAACATCTTGTACTAACAAAAATTCTTCCCAAAAGAATTAAAATTTTACAGGCATATTATGTAAGTACCCAGGTAGCAGTTAAAATTATTATTATAAAATATAGATGATTCGTCAATTTGTATAGTATTGTCCCTTTTTTTTTAGTTGATATAGACAAACTAATTCCAACTAAAACACTTAAGAAATATAATGACAACTAATTGCAAACTAATTTACTTGTATGACTGATCGCTATTAAACCATGGGATTCAGCTTTTACTTTTATGCGCATTAGATTAGTCCGCATCTTCATAGATATTGAAAAAATCATTAGCATGACCTGCCAGCGGCGCGCGGTGCAGATTATGACCTATGCAGACAAATTTATTAGACTGTATCCAGAAAGAAAAAACTTTCTTATTCGAATCACATAAGAAATTAATTTCATTGCAATTAAATAATGAAACATGTTCATAAACATGATTTGCTGCTAACGTCTTGGTTATTAAATTCAAATTATTTTTGTTTTCTTATTAAATTCCAAACCATGGAACTTAATTAAATTTACTCGTACTTATCAACAAAGAAAAGACCAAATCAATAATTTTCAAACAAATACCTACGTACATTTAAAGTAGGTACAGTTTTTATTGTATTGATAATTTGTGTTAGATATATGTAGATTGTAGATACCTACACGGTTATTTATACAAATAGATAACAATTATCTGAACTGCATACAATAATGGCTTTTGGGTTATTGACCTCACAAAGTATGTAATTTGAAATGTTTTAAAAGATTCGGTAAAAATATTAAAGTGCAGTACGTTTCAAAAGCTAATAGATAATCTGTTTAAAAAATTAAGTATTTATTTCTTAATATGCTTCTATCGCAGAAAACACAAAAATGTCAAGTTCGTTAGATTTTATGGTGTTAAGGAATGATTTCGAAGCCAATTCGAAAACAGCCAATTATCTATACATACATACATAATATTATGTCGCACTTGAGTATTTATGTATTAGGCAAAGTAAAATCCCCAAAAGACGAACAGCGGTGGGATATTTTTATTTATGAAGAATTGCCCTCCCCTATGACTTTATTTAAAAATAAAGTGCTATTATTTTTAGTTCCTTAACATATTTTCGACATACTGAACGTTGCCATTTGACTCTTTCTATTTTCTACTATATTTAGATCTTTTGGAATATTCCCTCCGAATTCTTATGTTATAGATAAAGATACCAAATTAGAAGACTGGGAAATCCTTATAACATTTTTTTAATTTTTTACAGAGTTTTCCACGATGAAATCGAACGACACCAAGAGAAAGCAAGTAAAAAGTGGGGCTTTGACTTCCGCAGTGGAAACCCCCTTGTGACTGGTAATACACAATTTATCTGGGAACGTGTACAATTCTCAGATTTCCTGCCAGAAATGTATACACTTAGTCGGGCTGCCCATGTACGTGAAGTACCAAATGTGACATCTTACGATCTACTAATGGATGAACGTGCTGATCGTGAGAATAATTCATCGTCAGCTGTTGAAACAGATTCATGTGATGATTCGCAGGACGAATCAATGATTGTATTTAAAGCACCAACTGCATCAGCTGCTCCATCAACGGTCGCTGCAGCGAGTAGAACACTGCGTAAGCGCCAACCTAAGATAACAGGTGAGTTATTTATGTAAACTAAATTTATGAAAATAATAAGAATTTCTCACGAAATCAAGCGGAAAATTAAAATATATTTATAAACCAATATACGATAAAACACCAACTCCCTCAAAAGAAAAAATTACTCAATTGTAACGCGACGACGACGTCGACGTCGAATTGAGAAGTAATCGTTGGTTGATTGAACGTTATGGTGATATGATTTCAACGGTTATTTTTTTTTGCATTCATGGGAACTATTAGTTTATTTTCATATTTTCATTTTCAATGGGAAATGGAAATGAAGCTAGACTTTATTTTTAAGTGGAGCCGCAATTAGTGCTTGGTTTTTATATTTTTGAATTGAGGAGACTGTTAAAACGGAAATGCGTCGTCGTTTGAATTCTAATTACGGGTTACTGTTTCCCCCTTTTATTTTTCATGTTTTTTTTTTTTTTGTGGTTCACTTTTCCCTTTTTCACGGGATTTATTAATACACTCGTGTAGGACGTCTCTTTCATGGTCTGGTGTGTTTTGATTTTTTAAATCGGATTGTGTAGGAGGTTCTTTGAAGGTTTTGTATATTTTTTTGTTCGTATTATTATATGACCTGTGAATACTACAGTAAAAATAAAGGGAGTGATTGAAGTTGCATTGACGGTTAAACAAAAGGAAATACAATATTTATGTCTAAAATTTTCAAAAATAGAATGCTATTATTAGATTATTATGTGAGCAGATGTTTTTGGTATTATGACATACTAACTGATGGTGATATACCAACCAATACTTGACTTATTTTGTTTGAAAAACCACAAAAAATAAAAACGCAATTTGCTTTTGATGGGGGAATGTTCACCAGGAATAAAAAAAAAGAAAGTTATATGGGCTTGGCTTAAAGATTTTCCAATGAAGTCATAATTATTGGTTATACTAGTTTCAGCCGATTTTAACCCTTTTTCATATTAGGGAACTTTTACTCTAAAAACATGCGCAGTCTGCTTTCTCATCTCTGCTGGCTCTCCCTTTAATTTTACTTAATTATTCTGTAAAAATGAAGAACTAAAAGACGCCTGTCCACGATAAATTAACAATCATTACATTTGAATTTTAGAATCCGCCAATGATATTTCATATAAATATTTAAAACTAGGACACTTCAGATAGAAACATTCAATTAGTAAAAATGATTTCAGGGTCTTGAAGAATACAATGTTACCTGCTCAGACATGTTTATAGTAATTATCGGCAAGATCACCACAACACCACCACACACAAATTACTCAAAAGGAAAAAAAAAAAAAAAACCATTTCCTTCTCCGGAGAGCCTTCATTGGGATAAGATTTGTATTGTTTCCGTTTGTATATTTTTTTTTTTGACAGAGGCGCGTGTCATAATTTTGCTATTGAATTTGTCTGCCTGTGTTAAATGAACACTGACGCACAAAAAAAAAAAACAGTACATAAAGGTCCTTGATCTATATTTTTTATTTACCTACCCTGCACTCATGCTACCAAAAATGAATTCAATTTCTTCATTTTTCCTTTGCTTGTTCGAGTCAATGACTTTTGTGCGTATGAATGTATTTTTTTTAAGAAGATAAAAGAAGGTCGAACATGTCATTTGTTTGGTATTGGATTACTTACCGGGCTGAAGGACCACAGGATTTCCTTTTACTTTTTTTTAGACAATTAAAATTTTGTTTGTAAGTGATATTGTTCTTTTTTGGAAAACATTTTAATGGTGAAAAAACGCCCTCTCCTTTCCGCTCTCCAAACTCAATTAGCATTCTTAATTTTTGGAATAAATTTCTCGGTCAATTCACACATAAAGGACATATGGCACTTTTCCGCATCCTTTTAAACAAAAAAAAAAAAAAAAAAAACTGCATAGCTCGTGGCTAATAAAGAACTTTTCCATTTTATTTAAATTTTCTGATTAAAATCGAATTCCTGAATTAATCAAGAGTGTTCGTTTTTATTCAAGAACCTTTTTTTAGCGGTTGGTATGCGGGTTTTGTCGACAATTTTATTTTCGTAGATCATGATGGTTGATTGCTACTGGTACATTTTATTTTTAACGGTCAGATGTTGAATTTCGAGGACTTTTATCAATTTTTATTCATCATGTCACGAGCTGCGTGTAATTAGCTCTGTTGAGAGATGATGATTGTTGTGTTTCTGATGCACAGATGTGGTGGTCGACGCAAGCGCAACTAACAAAAATAATGATCCTCCCTTGTTTTATATATTTTTCTAGGGGTCATTGCATGCAATTCTAGTCCTGTAGCGTACTAGTACGATATGATAAATCTGCAAGTTTTATGTCTAATTTTTGTTGAAGTGGTATAACATACACGCGTGGTTTGTGGAAAACAGCTGTCGATAACTGGCACGCAACATTAACTATACATAGAGAGATCGTGATGTGTAGAGAAGGGTGAAATGCTTTCTATTTTTGAAAACTATTTTACCAGGGGGAGGCTTATGCATCTGGTGTTTTAATTTTTGATTTAGGGATGGTAATGCATTTAGGATAGATCACTGCATACCGGCTTACAATATCTATGGTGTATTTGGGGATGACGATGAGGCCTGTGAAGAGTGATGTACAGTTTTTGGAAATAACAGATGTAGCTAAATGGAAATTAGGGTGTCTTGGAAAGAGCAGTCTTTTCACAGATCGTAGTTCCCTTACGCTAATGGGGTTTGCAACACAAATGATAGATGCATTCATAATTTTGAAAAAAAAGACATTTCTATTGATAACGATGTAACAAAAAATTCTCTATAAATTAATAAAATATCTACCCAGTCCTTTTGCTATAGCACTCATTCTCCCATCAAAATCATAAAAGCTACAGAGCAGTATCAAATAATAGAGTCTTGCTTGAGAGTAAATTTGCTACCTGCTGTTAAACAATCTCTTATTTTTTTACACCAAAGATCTGTTGGAACAATAAAAAGTCTAGTTTCTTCTTTATGTTCCTTGATCTGAAAGTGCTTCATTTTTAGCTTTATGAAATATTTTTTTTTACATATTTCGTGATTTAAAATACAAATTTCTTAAATTTTATCATTCCCTATTCAACGAAAATTTCCATAAAATGTCTACACTCCCATGTGATATTATGTGCATTGATTGTTTAATTTTTTTTAATTCCCCTTTCATTGCATTTATAATCAATTCTAGAATAAACATTAAAATTAATGAATATTTTCCTTTTTTTTCAGAATACATGAAAGAACGCAAACGTCTAGCACAGACACCGAAAAAGGTCTCGCCAGCAAAACGTGCCCGCACAACAAGCAGTAGCAGTAGCACAAGCTCACTATTAATTTCGTTAAGAAGTCTTCAAAGGAATCATTAAACCTTAACTAAATATAACTATACAATTAATATATATTTAATACGTTTCCTTAATTTTCCATACCTACACATAAACAAAACAACCTCGATCCTTTCACATTTACTATACATATATAATTAATTTTGTTTCGATATAACCTTATGGCCATATACTAAGCGATTAGTAGTAACATACTTTTTTTTTAATTATTATAAAATATTCTCACCTTATTACAATGAACACAATCAAGATTTTTAATAACAAAAATTAAGAAAAAAAACATAATTATAAAACTAATTTATAGATTTTAAGAATTTCTTCTAGTTGTGAATTGTATTTTCTTGAAATTTAACAAGCTAAACATTTCATGCATTGCTCACTGGGGTGTTTTAAAAACTCATTAAAAAAAATTAAGGTTGTCTTCTTTAGAGAACACTGATATCTCAAATGCATTTAATTGAACTCCAAGTCGAATCTTAATAAATTCTTTATCGAAATTTAAAAAATCTATTTCAGATTCGAAATCAATTTGATTAAGAGGTTAGAAGTTCAAGAAAATCTTTGGAATGATTTATGGGAAATCAAAAACACCCCAATGACCAATTTCATGAAAAACATGTACAAATAGTATATGTATCTTGATATCACATTTAAGAGAGTTGTAAATAATTAATTTAGTAAAAAGAACAAATTCCAAATTACATACAAAATGACAACATGAATTATTATAAATAAAAACTTAACAATAATATTGTAAAGTAAGTTTCAAACAAACAAATATAAATATAATGAGTTTATAATAATTTTGTTTCGAAATTTTGTGTTTTGTTGTTTTTATGTTTTTTACGTCATAATTTATTATTTTGTGGAAAACAATAAAAACCGTCACATTCTTCAATGTTAAAATTGAAAGAAACAAAATTGCACTAAGTACAAAATATAATTGGAATTCGTTTTGATTTGTGTAAGAAAATATTTAAGACCACTTTTATTATGACAAGCAATGAAAAATAGTGCGTCGGAAGGTATAATGCATTTCTTACACAAATCGAATTGAATTATACAAATAAATACATTCGAAAAATTCATTTTTTTATAGATGAGCATGAGCTTTATCTATAAATCGATAGAATTTTAAGTCGCTTTTTTTCGAACAAACAAATTAAACCTCGAATAATGGCAGAGCCTTTTCTTTAATTATTTAAGTTTTTATACATTAATAAAATCATTATAAAACTTCATTTAAAATAAAACACATTAATTAAAAAGTTGTTAATTTAAGTTATGTATTATTTTTTAAAAAATTATAAAAGCGATTATTTTAATTCTTATTTAGATTTAGGGTTTGACCCAGTGTAATAGTTTATAAAATGAAAATATAAATAAGACTAAACTAAGAAAATTGTAATAAAGCAATTAAACAAAATTATTAATCATAATACATAACTGTGTACAGATTATTTTAGTTTTACATAATTTACCAGACAATAAGTTTTATAATAAAGAAGATATAATTATTAGTTTATAGACATTAAACATAAATTTGTTTTTCTTTTTGAAGGAGAATTTGAGATTTGTTAATGTACATACATTTGTATAAATTTACTATTTAACCTTGTTGTAAATATCACAAGAACAACATTCCATCCGGAAAATTTGACATTTCACTTTTTCGCGATTATGAGTTTCACGCGAAATTTTGTGTTCGAAAAATTCCCCTTATTGTGAGTGTAATGTAATTGACAGTCTAAATTTTCACTAATTTTTAGTAGGTGACTGAAATTTCGTTTAGGCGAAATTCACAATAGCTTTTAAAATTCCGGGCGAAAAAAAGATTTTAGGTGGTATATTTTTCGGGTGCAATTCACAATAAGGTTGATTAATACACGCACTACATATAGATGTCAGTGTTGTAAAGTTATTGATTTTATTCCTCATAGATGTCGCTAATTGGGCAATACACAATGCAATGCCGCAATATTCTAACAACTAAACTTTGGTTTTCATAAATAATATAAAATCTATTTTAATTTAAACAAAAATAATTTTATATACATAGATAATAGAAAACTCAGTATTTTTTTCTTCCTATTTCGAAAAAACTAAACTATGCCCATAGTTATTGCACTTATTCAGCCTTATTGGGAAATGAGGACAATATTTTCCCATTGGAATTATATCGTTTCCGGGAAATTGATTTCTACTATCGTGAATTTACCTCTGAATTTTTCAATATCAATATCAATAAAAAAACAAAACAAATTATTTTTTAGGCAGGATTTAGCCATTTATTTTAAAGCCATTATATAAATACACTATAAAATTTAATTTATCTTGGCCGTTATTGTAATAGATAGCGCACATTAAATGAAGAATTAATGGAAGAGACAGGGAAGAAAACGGAATGACCAGAGAAAAAGTAGATATGTTATATCATGGGCTTGAGAAAAAAAATCCTCTTGGGATTTCCGATAGTTCCTATAAGAATATGTTGCTAATCAAAGCATTGAGTTTTTTTTTTTTATTAATAATTACAAAATAAATGATACAGCTTAAATTAGTCTTGCATACATATATATTAAATGAAAAGAACAACAAATTTTATTAACAAAATCAAAATGTCCTTATAGTCTGGGGCGACCTTCTTTATTATCGCGTCTTTTGAACATTTTCGCATGGGCCGCTTTTTTTTGTCGAGGTCAAAACATAAAAAAACCCTTGCCATTGCCTTCCTCTATTTTTGTTTTTGGAAACTTACTACAGATTAGGGATGTCGCAAATATTCGGTTAAAATTTTAGAATCTCCATAATCAATATCTTTTGCGGATGTGGGTGTTGTGCAAGTTGTAAGTCGAAAAAAGAAATTGTGGTATCCATTTTGAGAAGTGATCTTGATTCTTCAAGTGAAGACGAAAGCCAAGTGGAAACATCTGACAATATAAGCTTGGATGCTATTTATTGTATAATTATTGTTCGCGTATTGCAATAAAAAAAAATGATAAATATGTACTTATATCTAAAAGCCGTCCTTAAAGGTACCTTACATATTTTTCGCCTCCACCAGCTTTACGAAAAGTGATTTATTTTTAGAATTTTTACGTGTGATGCATGTATGCACAATGTATTTATGTATGTACAGTTTACATACATATGTAGGCACTAACTATTGGGCAAAGATTCGCAAAAAAATCGACCTTGGGTTTTAAATCAAACCTGCAATTACGATCAGAGAGGACACAAATAATTGGTAAAAAATTGGATCTGGACCATAACAATTCGTATTGGTAAGATTTGCATCTTTTTCCTAGGGTCTTTCGGGCTGTTTTTCTGTCCTGTCCTGAACAAACACATAAAATTAAATTTTAATTTTAGATCGCACTCAACGGAACTACGATTCAAGCTTCTTTGTACTTGCGATTACGTACATATGTACATAATATGTACAATGTACATAATATGTACAATGTACATAGGTAAGGTATAATGTATCTAGGCATGTTTTGGATTTGTAAAAAAAATCGTACTGGAGATTTCACATAAATATGGTATTACGATAATAGAGAAGACGTAAAAAGTGGGTTCCACAAAAATGTCTGCATAATTGTATGTGTGCATACCTGCATGTCTGAATGTATGTCTGAATGTATGTCTGTCTGTCTGTGCATCTACAGTCTACTAAATTGAAGCGTATTTCTTCAATCTTGCAACTTTAGATATTTAGGTGATTCATTTGAGTCGAAAACAACGGTTCCTGCTAAACATAACATACGTATACATAATGTAGCATAAGAGGTGAATTACTTCGGAAACTGCTAAACGTTCACGTGAATTTTCGTATTCTGCTATCCGTCAGAGGAAAACGAATGTTCAAAAAAGCATATATGTAAATTGCGACAAAAATAAAATTTTATTTAATAGATTATCTCAAGAACTTCAAAAATAATTATAAAAAATAGAATAATTTGATAAATTAAGTGATCAATTCACCTGAATCGAAAAATTCGATCGGATCGGATCGGATAGCAGAAAAGGGCTGAAAGGGTCTGATATGGTCTGCATTATGGTGACAAATTAAAAAGAACTGTTATTATTTTCGACTTTTTACGTTTTAAATTATAATTAAATAAGTAAACAATTAAAATATTGCATAAAAAAAAAGAATTTTAATATTTTGGAAAATCAATATACCTACATTTACATATGTATATTTTGAAAACAGTATCATAAAATTTTGGAAACTAAGTCCTATTTTTAAATACCTATCTTTATGTTCAAATGTAAAACATAAAGCCTTTAAAATTCTCACCCACTCGCAACTTGTTAAAATGTACATACATACATACATATATGCATAATATAAAATATCCTTTAAAAATGTCAACCGCTCGAACCCCCAGAGCAAGTTCTTGGAATCCAGGCGTGCAATTTATTACAAACCTCATCAATAAATAATTATGGAATCCAAGTTTGTGGCCATTTCTTAAAATGAAATCCAACCCCTACTGGAAAAAATTTCAGCCTTTAAAAATTAATTTTGGAGGTCGCTAATCGCAATTTTCTTTTTTCTACACAAATCGTATGGGACATTTTTTGTTTTTCACTTCTTTATTTTAAATAACTTTTGAACCGGTGATTAAATTTATTTTTTAAAGGAAATTGAATGTTCTTTAATAAAAAGTTTTTACTTTTTATTTAATTAATGTACTTTTTTCAAAGTTATTAAAGGTCGAAGTGAAATACGTCGTTAATTCCACAGTTTTTTGGATTCCCTGTTGAAAATATCTGCTATAATATACAATTTCAAGAGTTGAAAATATTCGTAACAAGACAACACTTTATGTGAACTGCTTGAAAAATCAATGTGTATGTAAAAAGTTGCTGTTTCCGTCGAATTGATCGCTATATGAACAAAAAATAATAATGTGTCATTTTCAATATTGTTTAAATTTTTATTTTTTGTGATTTTTCTTTTCTTAAAATATTTTTTTTTGCTTAAACAATGAATTTATTCCATTATATCTACCAAAATTTAATTTTTAAACAAAATTTATTCAAAAAAGTTAAATAGTTAAACCAGGTTTTTCTATACACATTGCGGATAACCTTTAATAAATGTGTAAGGAGTACATAAATTAGATAAGAAGTAAGGATATTTTTTAAAAAAACTATTCTATTTCCTTTAAAAATACGTTTAAATCATTATCTAACAGTAACCGGTTTCTAAAGTTATAAAATAAAGAAGCAAAAAACAAAAAAAAATACTATTTATATTTGCGATGAGCGACCTATAAATTTTATTTTTTAGGGCTGAAATTTTTACCAGGCTAATCATTTCACTTAAATCAATTAAAGGCTAGTGGCATTGAAAATTGAAGAAATTTTAATTTTTTTGAATCAGTCTAATAACATATGTATGTTATGAACAGCGCGGACCGTTCTGATTATCTTTTTATATTGGACGAGACAATGGAAACATGCCAATTAGGTAATAACAGTTATAACAGTTTATCGCCATCAAAAGTGAATGCATTAACACGGAGCATTTGTATTTAACCCAATAATTTAGTTTCATATAGCATTTTTTTGAGGCGCTGAGTTTGGTATACAAGCAAACAATTAAAGGCGCGTTTAGATAATTAATTTAAGCTTTTGGTTTAAGGCCTTAAGCGAACCTAAAGACTTACTTTTGTCAACTTAAACTTAGGGAAAATGAGAGCATCATTTCCAATTTGTAAAAAATGAACTAAATTAAACCATCAACACAGAAACTTTAAATATACCTATTTTCAACCTCCACGCCCCACACCTCTCACCACCAGCAAGACAGCAAGGGCTAGACAAAACCTACTAAACTAATGTATTCGATATTTTTGTTATTATGTATTTTGGTTATAATTACCTCAAATTTTTGATTCCAATCAGTGTTGCCGAAAGTACTCCCATAGGAGTATTGTACTCCTTTCAACACCTCCGTACTCCTGTACTCCTCCTTTTACATTCGTACTCCTATTTTTTTTAAAGACCTAAAATATCTTACACTTGCAGCAAAGTGTAATGTTAACCTTAATAAATTTAATTCACTTCAAATTTAAATCGAATTTGGCAGCACTTTAATCTTCCAAACTGTCGTCAAAAAGAGAATTTCCCTCTTTCTTGTTTGTTTTTGTTTTTCGTTGGCGTGGACGTCTACATTCAATTTACATCTGTCAGTTCGGTATTTATTTTATGGTTACCTCATTACCTGAAATTTTGGTTTGGTGGTTGTTTTTTTTTTTTTTTTTGAGCTCCCTAAATTTGTATGTATAGTTCAATAAAATGAAAAGGTTTGTTAATTAATGTTTGAAATATTGTAATTCCTGTTAGAAAAATTCAAAGTAAACTTTTATTGTATAGATATTTAGTGAAATTGGATTCCTTGGAGCAGGTAAAGGCAAAAAAGGCAAATATAACTATGCATTACGCTATCTGCCACAAGACAGATTTTGTGTGATAGAAAAGATATTTACTTATTTTTGTTCTTAGAATTAATAATTTATTTATTTATGTTTTTTTTTGTAACTGATTTTTTTTTCTTGATGATTTTTTTTTAATAAAGTTTGAAGACTAAAAAATGTCTGTACTACTATTTTTTTCAAAATACTCCTCTTTTTTGGCATCAGTACTACCCTGAAATATTTCTTCCCGGCAACACTGATTCCAATCCTCTCTTAAAGAGTAGCAAGAGATGAAATCACCACCGCTATGGCAATTTTATGTTTGGTTAAAATCTCGAAATTTTTTTGCAAGAAAATAATTCATATCCTTCCCTTAAAGCAAGTCAAAAATGTTCAAAATAAAAATAATATAGATGCAAAATGTACTTTTTACATTTACATTTAGTTATCGAATTTACCAACTTCAATTTAATGTAGTAATCCTAAATCTTAGTAATAGATATTTTTGTACATTCTTTCTCTGGAAATGATTATTATTTTTAAATTATCCTATAGTTCAAAATTATTTTGAATTTCTTTTTATATGAACCGAAGTTTTTCCTAAACATTAACTCAATTCAAACGGCGTTTTATAAGTGTTTAAAAAAAAACAAAAATAATTCCTTTATAATAAGAAAACAACAAAAATAAACAACAAAATATCTAAACATATTTATTAGGTAATTCTTCATTTTCGCTAAAAATAAATAAATTACAAATATTTTAACATAACTTGCAAACACTCATCTTACAAAATATTTAATTTTATTTTTATATTCTGTTTACATTTTACAAATCAATTAACAATGTTTTTTTTAATTTGTGGTTTCTTTAAATAAATAAATTTAATTTATTACAATAATAATTATGATTAGTAGGTAGGTATAGTAGTTTAATATAATATTGTTGACAGTAGTTTTAGGAGGATCTTAAGTCAAACGTGTTCCTCATTTGGTGGTTTACAAAAAACAAAAATCTAAAAACCTTAAACACTAAAAAAAGATTCCTCTTTTATTTCTCTAAAAATATCTAGACACTCTTTGATAAATTGATTTATTTTATTAATTATTACTTGTATTTCCCTCCAATTGAGCTTGAAGTTGTTTGACGTTGCTCCCGCTATTCTTCTTTTTTTGAAAGAACGCATTTATGGAACTCATTGATCGGTATTCTAGATTGTCAGTGAAGTTCCTATCTATACTTATACTCTGATGTCTTCCCAATGGGTTTCTCATCTTGGTCTCATTGTATTTACCCAACAAGTGCAGCAGGCAGTCTTTGGTTGTGTTGGCTGCTTCTTCTAAATTGACCGTTTGATGCTTGTCAGGTGATCCAATAGGTACATCACGACTCATTTGATTCACACGGAATTTAGCGCGTCGCATGCTTGCCTCAGATGAACTGGATGTAGCTAGGCTACTGATTGCATTCTGAATGGACTGAGCTTTGAGGCCATTTTGCTGAATCTTCGATGATGTTCCAGTGGGAGGTCTTGTGCTGATACTTCCATTAGACAAGATTTTAGGGGTCTCTTCGATGGATTTCTGAAGGCGGACGGACAGTGAACTTACTCTTGTTGACTTTGTAGTTTCACTTGTGCTTGAGGTAAATTTAGTATTACTTGTGAAGTTCGTCACTCGGCTTGAGGAATCCTTTATCACAGACGAAGAACTACTACTATTGATTGAACTACTGTTGTTTGCGGCATTTACACTATTTGCATCTTCATTATCTTGCGTTGTCTCTTCAGTGCCAGTCGTATCTTTGTCACTTTCATTTCCCAGCTTTGTATTGATTTCGGCCAACATTAGCAAGTGATCAGAAAGTTTTCGGATTTCATCGGCCAAATTAAGTCTTTCTCCGCTCGATCGACGACCAAGAAGAAAGTTTGTATCTGAATTCCTTCGGTCGAATGAGTGAAGATAACCGCGGAAACCATTGAAAGTTGGGCTGGAAGCTCGAACTTCACCAGTTGGTGTGGGCGTTTCTGGAGGTGTTTTATTGAAGATATCTTGACGTTCGCAGATGGGTGTCAAATCGGCTGAACTGCTGGTGATTTCTTCATTGTTCTCGACAATTTTACTGTTGTCATCATCGGCGAGTGTACTGATAGATTCGCAAGGTGACGGCGAGCATACTGAAATAAGAAAGTCGTTATAATTTTATTTTCTAAAAAAAACAATGCCAATGCAATTAACTGCCAAAATTTTACGATATTAAAGTATAAAAACAACCTAACTTTTTGTCCCTTTAAAAGGTCATCATTAAATGTATAATATTTGCATTTTCACCTTGATGGTATAAGCTAAATCTGTGGGTGTAATCAAAAAAACACCAAGTCGTTAAATTTTGAAATAAGTATCACCTAAATATACGCAATACAAAACATTATTTAATTAATTATTTTAACGGCCATCAAAAGGCCCTTTTGATAATCAATTTGACACTTCTTCGCCAGTAGAATAATGGGTTCTCTGTGTGCAACATCTCTTCAAGAGTGTCATAAGCCTATTTAATGACCATAAATTATGAGTCCTTTCATAATTGAAGAGGCAATACAAAATTATTTTTTATGACTAAACTTTAGCCATTTGGTATGCAAGGTGTACCTACATACATATATGTAAATACACCTAAAAAGGTAGGAAAATTTGTAAAATGTTAGAATTCAGACAGGAAGTAGGTAATATGGGCTTAATAAATCAAAGTGATTTCAAGAGTGGGTGTCTTTGGTATCGTTGTTTTTTTATTTTATGTATTACAAAGGAGAAATAAGTTATGAATGAAGAAGGATAAGCTTTCGAGAGTGATTTAAATATAGGAAGCGGAAATTTTTCAATGTCTCTATTTATAATTAAAGTGTTATAAAAGTAATGTGAAAATGATACATTTGATAATCTATAAAATATAATAGATATATACAGATACTCTAACATATAATTCAAGAATGTGTAAACTGGAAAAAAAAATTGAGAGAAGTGGCGCAAACAATTTTTGGGCGATCTGGCAGCAAAAACAGGAGATAAATTATTACACCTGGAAATTCATGTTAACTGAGATTTCAGCAAATACCTATACCTTTTTTTATTTAATTTATTTATTTGCAATAGCTTTATGGTAAGATACAGAAACTTCAATCTTATTTGGATTTCAGCTCTCCATTAAAATCATCTGTTTGTAGGTATCCTTTCATTCAATAAGGGTATTCATGCAACGTCCGTCGTAAGTCTACAAAATGTAAAATGATAAGTTTACACAAATGTTTGCATGAACGCCCTTTTTTGCTTAAATGCTGTTTAATTGAATCCGCTGTTAGTCAAACGTCAAATATGAAACGTCAAAAGTTGTTTTTGTGCACAACAATTATTTCGTTTTTTATAAACTTGAAAAAAAATTAAAAAGATGAAATCAAAGTTGCCAAAAATAAGCAAAAAAAAGAAATTGATTCAATTATAATGAACAAATTGCTTTAATTCTAAAATTGTATAATTCTAAAAGTCACAATGACGTTTGGTTAAGTTTATCAAAAAAAAAAATTGCTTGATTTTCCGCAGCAAAATCCTTGAGGAATTTTAACAAAATTGTGTAAATCATTTCTCATACAAAATTTGAGAGTTCATTAACCAAATCGTAAACTTATTTCCTTTTTTAACAAGGTTGTGATATATTCGAATAATTGAATGACACCTGGCTTTAACTTGTAACGTATCTGCATTTATTTAATCATGTACAATATTTTTTTTTAAAGAATTTTGAGTGGGACCCACTGTTAACTTCATATTGGTGCCCTTGGAAATAAGAGACCCGATATTATTTCTTTATAAGAAAATTGCTAATATAAGATTTTCGTAATTGACTTTATCATGTATTGTGCAGACCAAAGTTTGCTCTCAAAGGAAAAAAACATTTTTTTTAAATGTTTACTGATTTTCTTACAGTTTATTTGCTATAAAAAAAAAACAATTGAATGTTAAAAAAAAACCTTATCATTGTGGGTAATATAAATTTAGCCGGGAGTACAATAGTTGTGTTTCTTTTCTTAATATTCGAGCCGAAAAAATGTGTCAATAATTTTTAGATTTTTTGCAGTTTTTTTGCTTAAAATAAAACTTTCAAAAATGTGTTTTTAAAAACTTTATAATTCGTTGTATACGTAAATGTGCGTAGAAAAAAATTAGTACGGAGTCGAAATCAGTATTTATTCTCGATATGTTCAAGCCGTAAAAGTTTTTCAACAATATTTAGCAGTTAAACAAAACAAATTCGGTTGATTTTTGTTTTAATTCTTATGAATTTTGATGACGTTTTTGACTTTAAAATAAACTCCACGCGAAGTCTATATCACAAATCGTTCTCGAGATACTGATGAACGAAAATAGGTACATATATATCACAAACGTACGAGTGTTATACTAATGTATACTCATACAGACAACTCTCTTAAAACGATGGAATCGTGGAGATAGGTATGTCCAATTTCCGATTCGATAAATCAGCACAGTTACAATTACCTACTTAGGTTTAGACGGGAGGGAAAATTCTCTAAAAAATATTACTTAAAATAAAAAAAATAAACTATTAGGAAAAAGCAGTAACACATCTATACATATATTATTCTATAGCTTTTAAAAATTAAAATCTTGAAGTTTCTTTTCAAATAAAATTCTTTTGATCAATAGTTTTTGAAAATTAATGTTCAAACTCAAAATTTTACCTTATTAAGTAAAATTTTCAGTTTTAATATTCAATGATTCTTTTACAAATTTTTAGTCAAACACTAAAAATCACATGCTTAAAATTTCTTCTATAATTTTTGAAATAATTGAAAATAATAAAATGTATGAATCTTACCAAGTGGGAACAGAATTTTTGAAGCAACTTAAACAATGTGTGGAACTCAAATTAAAGGAAATCTTGTTTTTATAATTTTCAATTTTCCAAAAATAAATAAAATAAAAATATTCATTATCGAAAATGATTCCTTCCCAAAAAGCGAGAAAATGTTATGCTTTTTTAGCTTTTGATAATGTATGTATATGTATACTCATGTAATATTTAGTGAGTTTATATTTCAGAATCCTCACTGATTTTGCTCCGTCAAAAGTTTAGCAGACGAGTCCAATTTTTTTTTCTCAGTATTTGACAAAAAAACTGAGAAATTTTGCTGAGGAATCCTGTTTATAAACTGGCCAATTGTGTTTTGTGTTCGAAGTCGAAAAGCTGGTTGGCGTTATTGTTTTGACATTTTTTTTACATTTACCTAATGTGAGATCTGTTTTCATTTACTCAAAGCTTGACACGAGGCGAACGACGAAGCAAATCAAAAACAATAACAGAGAACGGATTTTGACTGAGACATACAATTTAACGACTGTAAACTATTCTTTTAACTCCTTTGGAAGGTTATTGTGGGGTGGAAACAAGAGAAAGGAGGATTATTTTCACTAAAACAATTCCTCTTGGATCTAGATAGCAGCAGAAGAATTCTCTTTACCATGTACGTACTGTATATGGAAAGTGATGCCAGACGAGATTTTCAAAATCCCACCTGAATCGAAAAAAAATACCACAATTTTTGTACTGAAAGAAAAAAAAAGCTTGTATGAAAGATGCGAAATGTGAACGAATATCTACGATAAGAAGGCACTTGTTATTTCAATCGTGCTACCATTCAGTTGCAAAAAATGGAATCCATGAGTTTTAATGTGAATGACTTAAAAATCGAAATCGAAACAAATATACATACATATTATGTTTTCAACGATTTTTTAGCGTTTTTTGGTTATAAAATTAAATAGATCAAATTAATATATTTTTGCGACTGAATAGTCGTGCGATTGAAATGCCAATGGCGTTCTAGCTTTAGTATTAGACAAACAAATTGTCAACAAATAATTTTTTTAAACGTTGCTATTTATTTGCAGCAAATGCGTTCATTCATTAGATTAATAATATTCAAAAATCGCATGACTAAAAACCAAAATTACATTAAAAGCAAAAATTTGATCCCGATTTTTTAATCGCAACGAATGAAAATCTTTAAGTTTGTTTCTAGCTTTACTTACAAAACACACTCTAATAGACACTGTCAGCGCAATAATGCACCGTCCAGTGTGACGACAAGTTGTTAGCTCTAGGTTGCCTTGTCTGGATCAAATTTTAGATAATTATAAGAAATGTTTGTTCTTTTGGGTAAGTTATTTGTTTTTACGTAGATTGGTGTTGCAATTTAGCAAACAGAAAACTGTAAACAGTTTTTTTTTTGTTTGTATAAAGGAGAACGAAGGTTTGTCTCTCTCTGTTTGTTTGAAAGGTTGAATATGTTATTGATGGCCAGGCCAAATATATTTTTTCAGTTACAAACGTAAGGTAAAAAAACAAAATTGTAGGAAAATAGGTGAGTAGGTAAATTAAGTTAAGTAAGTTGCGATTATGCCAAAAATTAAAACACAAATACAAATACTATATCATCGTCTTATTGTTAAAACCTAGTTAGTTCAAAAATTCCATTTAAATTGTATTTTAACTAACTGAATGCAAATATCAATGCCTTACTACTGAATTATAATTCATTTTTTGTCACGATTGACTAAAGTGTGTTTTTTTTTCAAGCCAGTACTAACTTTGATTTGGAACAAAACACATGAAATATAAATCGAAAGAATACATTTTCCAATTACTTTTTAAACACAACTTTGGAGTTCGGACATACATATGCAAATGTCTGCCACAGATTACTGTTGAATGTCATCTGAGCGACCCATTTTACGTTCTCTCTAAATGCCTCATCGCTGAACATAACAGCAATATATGTAAGTTTAGAGGCTGGTGGTTAAGATTCTAAAGACTACTGGATAAAAATGACACTGACAGTTTCTGATTTGACAATTGTTTTAGCAGATGTAACTGTCTGAAGTTAGTACTGAGTAAAAAAACACCCTTCTATTCCCTTCTATTATGGTTCTATGGGCCAACGCACGCTAGCGCTAGAGCAATTCAAAAAAGGAGTCCTGCATCAAAAAAGAGTCATTAGAGAATTAGAGACCAGTATTTATAAACTATATATTTCAATCAAGTTTATTTTGACCTTGAGATATGAAATAGGAATTGTTTTACACCATGCTACAAAAAGAAGAGAGCTCTACACAAAACCACTGGTATGTAAAGAGACACCGTGGTCGGGGGGAAGCTTAGCTAAAAGTGTAAAGGTCAAAAGTCTGAATTGACTGAGTCATGCAGGTCCAACTTTGCGTTGAAAATTTGAAGCGGATAGTTAAATACGAAGCTAGTTGAAAAAATATTGTTGGTTGGGGTTTCAGATCCATCTCGGACTGTTGCGCCATCTTAAATAAGTAAATAGTACAACAAAAGTTACCATTTCATTCAGGAAAACAAATTAACAAAATAAGAAGAATGTAGAATAAACTTAAAATAAGAATACAATCTATATTATCTGACTAAAAGTAATTCTAAACATAAATTATTAGGCATAGTTTTCAGCATTAATTTTTTCTGTGTAAGTTTGTTATCTACAAAAAGCTAAATATCTAAAAAAAAGAAGCCAATTAAAAGTGTTTTTTTTTTTAATTGTGCATATTAAAATAAAACCATCTTGACAGTTGACATATACATACATAAATAGCTATGTAATTTCAAGTCATATAATTTTGCGAGATTTTATAAAAAAATTTTAAAAAAATCTGGTGCAAAATTTGGTGTACTGATGAGAATAATTGTTTTCAAAGCTAAACTGTGAAGTGTGCAATTTTTTTTTGTTTGAGAAGCGTTAATACTTCCAGTTTTTAAAAAATTAAAACCAATATTTTTTGTCAAATCAAGTTTAAAAAGCATTAAAACTTTTTCTCAAAAAACCAACAAAAATTCAAATATTTTGGTTTTGTGACATACATGTTGTGTAATAAGCCATTAACGGCAGCATCCTTCTAATTAAAACTATTTCCTGTAGTAATTAATTTTAAAAGCTTGAGTCTGAAAATATATATGGTAGGAAATAGGTTAAAAAAAATTAAATAGGTACTATCAGCAAAAATTAATAAACAAAGGGTTATTTTTAAATTTCTTAAAATAAAGTCATACACTGATGGTGCAGGTTAAAATATTTCTAAATCGTAATATATAAAAATTTAGCGTTTGATACAATTTTAAACTGCATCTAAATTTTTCTGTCAATTTTGTTTCTGTTTCTGTGAAAAAGTGAATCGAATAAATGGTCAATGTGAAGACTTTCCTGTATCGTTTTCACTTTTTTGATTCACTCAGTACAGAAAAGCAATTTTGGTTTAATGAGTAAGCTGTCCAAGTGGTTGCTCCATCCTGCAAGAACCAACAATGTTCGATAACCAATTCAGCAACTTACGGCAAAAAAAACTCGTTTAGCATATTCTGTCTATAGACATTTGAACTTTAAATCATTTGCAAAAAATTATGGCACTTTGACATTGGGTGTTTTTTTTGTCCTTGTGCATATTCAATCAAAAAAATTGACATGTAAAACATAACAACAAATCCACTTAGTTGGCGGTGACAAACATCTCCGCTCGTGAATTAAGCGAATATATAAATATGCCTCTAAAATCTTATGTTTCATCAATTCATCCAATAATTCATCCTATTGACAGAAGATTTGACATAAATAAACCATCTGTAACAAAAAATTATAAGTAATGAATTTGGATAGAACTCAATAAAATAAAATAAATTCTTTTACTTTAATTATTTTTACTATCTCGGTTAAAGACCGTCAGTTTTTATTTATTAGATTTTTGTCTACTTAGACACTGTCTAACTATGTATTTTCAAATTGATGGAAATATGCTTTATTTAATAAAAATAAATATCACATTATTCACGGTTAAGACAATCTACTCTTATGTCTAAATTAGGCAATTATAAGAAAACAATAAACAATGTTTTTGAACATATTTTCCAAAGTTTGACAGTAAGTTGTCTAAAGTTAGACAACGTTAGTAAATAAGATCACGTGTGTTTACTTGAAGATTTCTTAAAATTTGGGCTGTATCGTTGTTGTAGTGTTTTTGTCTATCTTTTGTGTTTCTCTCCATCTAACCTGATCGATTTGTTAATTCGATCCTAACATCCGGATTTTTGCCGTTTGCACAACCAATACTCCATTCGTTTGTTTTCTTATTCGCGGTTTTCAAGTTTTAATTCGCCACCTTAATTTTTTTTTAATTCGTGGTAAAATTATTGCAACATTTACCCTCAAGCATATACATATATACATATGTATGTATAAACAGCGGAATCTCAGAGAAACAAGAAGCGCACTAAACTTCAACATTTGTTCTTTATGAGTTGAAAAGAGAAGTAAGAGATGTTATCACTGATCTCTATAATATATACATATATATATATATCTATATATATATATATCTATATATACATATATTATAGAGATCCAGATCAGTGAATGTTATTGAATTATTCATTTCATGTTGTTATTCACCATTTAATTTAAAAGTTCATTTCAATATGATGGCGTTCAAGAATTATTATTGGTTTATGAATATTTTTGACATTTGGCTTCACATTAGGTCTATTTGGTAACGTGAAATTTTTTGAGAATTTGCTCAAAATTTCACGAAATTTCACAATTTGCTATCAACACCCATAGAAAGAAAAGTCGGTTTTGGGAAATTTGTTGAAAAAAAAAACAAATACCAAATAGGAATATTTTCACAGAGCGAGAATCGATATTAATGTGAAAGAATGAACAATTTTTCAAATATGTTGCAAATATTTTACTGTGTGCACCATGTCGCATTTCGTACTGATTTCTAAATAGTTTCTTGTCTCGCTTCTCACATCTCATCGATTCTCGCACTACCAGTGAATGCAGCCTTAGGGTATGTTCAACTTTTTGGATAAATATAATATTATGCTATTCATTAATAAGTATGCAACAATTTATGTATGTAAGATGAGGTTCATGTATTAAAAATGAGAAACTAAATTTGAAGGGTGGATATTAAGTGCAATAAAAATAAAACAGAAACTGCACAAAATCACAAGCAATACTAATTTATAAAACTAGAAATTAGAAAGAGAGTCTAATTCTTAGATTAAAATATTTTAAACAATTTTCTCACTAAAATTAAATATAATTGGGCGCCTGTTACATACATATAGTTATAATTAAAAATTTAAATTATTTTTTTTTGAGAGTTTTAGATATTAAAATATGTAACTATATGTTGATGCCAAAATAAAGCTTATGACTTAAATTATTAATTTAGTAAAAGAAAATTATTTTGGCCCAAAATGTTTGCATAAAATGACCTTTAATATTCCAATGTTAATAGGTAAGGTGTTCAATAGTTGAAATATTTAAATAATAAGAAAGTTGCATCGGAATATTTTGGATAAAAATAATAGTTCAAACCAAAATTGGCATCAAAATTACTTTCTAAACTTCTAAAAAATTAAAAATTAAAACATTCAGTGACGTGGTCTCAATGATAGCTTTAACTAGCGACTTAAGTACAACTCTGTTGACAAATTGTAGCAGAAGAAGTAATAGTATGCTAAGGTCAGCAGCTCCAACACAAAGTCAATTAAAAAAAAACATTAATCTATAACTTAAAAATGTGATATTCTTGAAAAATTCAATGCCTATTTAATAAAAGATTAAACTCTCGCATTAAGTTTATTTTGCTGCAGACAGTGTTATTAGTTTTCATAGACATAATCATTTTTTTTCTAGAGTACAACCCACCTCTTGATGAGGATATGCTTCCTGCTCTTGACTCTCTTAAAGGTGCAATAACATTCTCCTCAGCATCGAATACATACGGGCTGTTAGGATGTTCCTCCCACCGTTCAATGAAATTCTTTAAATTATCCTTTGTATGTTCCAGTTCTTTTGTCTGAAAGAAGAACTCTTTGTGTTCAAAAGAATCCGTTTTCAAGTGGTAAAACTTATTTGTTGTTTATTTTTTTTTTGAAGAATCCTCACCTTATTAGCCTCTTCAACATCCTCAATAACATCAGCTGGTACAGGTGAAGGCGTTGATGCTTTAAATTTCACCGGAGGTACGATTTTTGGTTTGGGTGAGACAATCGGTGGTGGTTTGGGTTTCCGTTTCAACCATTTATGCTCCAAACATTGTGTGGCAGTCATCCTGGTACTAAATATTAAGGTTGAGATGAATGGATGGAAAATTTTAATTAGCAACCAACAGAGCAACATTATTACATATATACATATGTAGAGGAAAGGACTCTTCACTCAGGTTACACATTTATACTTTTGTTGTGTATATATGCGAAACATGAGCTGAATGCCTTCATGTAAAGTCCCACCAATTAGTCCTCTCACCTGCAATCCTTGACTAGTAACTTTGATATGAAATCCAAAGCCTCTGGGGACACATTACTAAAGGCTTCATCTTCAAAGTCATACTTGGCTATCGTTACGTTTGCCATTGTTTCGATATCAGTCTCGCCCATAAAGGGTGACAAGCCCGAAAGACTATGTGAAAAGTGAGGTTATATTAAAACATTCTCCAATTTAGTTTAAACGAAAAGGAAAAGGTGGCATTATTTGCATATATTTAGGTATATGTACTTACAGAACATAGCATATAACACCGACACTCCACATATCTGTTCCGTACGTTATGCAGTCGAAATTAACTACTTCTGGGGCCACGAATTCGGGTGTTCCAAAAAGGATCTGTAATAAAACGAGAAAAGGGTTTTCAGTTAAAGCCGTAATTTGTGTTTTGTAAATGAGGAGAGAGAGAGAGAGAAAATAGAGGAAGTTCTTCGCAGCTGCCAAAAAGAGATTTTATTTTAAACCACATTCTTTGCCACAGAAGGTCGTGACTTTTCCAGACACTACAAAATTCCAAGAACATCCTTCATGGTGGTAATTAATTTGCCACACATGAAGGAACTGCGAATAATGTGTGAATGAAAGTCAAATCCCTTTTTTGGCTACGATTAGGGGTAGGCATTTCGCAACACCTACTTGCGTGGTAGGATTTTCTCAACTAATTTAAAGGATTTAAGTTTATAATAATTATACCTGCAATCGCTTGTCGGGATCAAACTTTCTGGCCAAACCAAAATCGATAATTTTAATGCGATTTCCTTCTTTGGTCAGGCAGAGGATATTTTCGGGTTTAAGGTCCAAATGTAGGATATTATTGCGATGGATGAATTCCATAGCCTCGCAAACTTGTCGTATGAATACTGTGCAGGTACGTTCTGTGAGGACAAATTCATCATCAATTACACGATCAAAAAGTTCACCACCTTCAACTCTGTAGGGAAATAAGAAAGAAAAGTTAGAGTATTGCCGGGGTTAGTAGAGGCACAAAATTTAAGAGGGTTGATGTTTTGATTTTGATATATGTGGGGTGGGTGTTACTTAGTTTGAAATGCACATTCCACAAGAAATTTATTTTTACTCAAAAATTGTTTATTTTAATTATTTATTTCTTTATGGTTTTGGGAGAATGAAATTTTTGTACAAGGTCTGCAAAGTTTTAATGTGTGAATATGTGTAGTTTAAAGTTTTTGATTGATATTTTTACAGACGCATTTTATTTTTTATTGCGAACCTATTTACATTTCATAGTTATGCGTAAGATTATAATATGTAAATGTAAGTTAAAATTGTTTAGTGTGATGTTTCATAGAGCTGTTGAGAAACTATTTAACATTTAATAATGTCTTGGACGTAAAATGGTACTTGAAAGTTTTTTAAGTAATTTTTAAAATGCTTTAAAACTTTTTGCTCTTAACTACATGTACTGCTTCATAGTGAATTAAGCATTACGTGTTGTTTTTTCAATTACCATCATGCAAGCTACCAATTTGAAACCCAACCCCAAATTGTTTTTTTTTTTTTTTTTTTTTTATTTCAAGAAAAGCCCCGGCGGGATGTCTCTTTAGATACAATTTGTATGTTAACGTCACAGACATCTTGTTCAAAGCTACACTGTTCAAAGCTGTACTATTTGCAAAATTGGGTGCTTTTAACACGTTTGGGATTTTTTATTAAAATAAAAAAATAAAATCAATTAGAAAATCACTGTGGCGTATACGTAATTTTATTATTTATTATTCTTAAAGTTATTTAATTATATACTACATATAATTTTGTTTGTTAGTGAAATAATAAAATTACGTATACGCCACAGTGAACCTCTTATTTAAATAAAAATCGAAGTTCGGACAAAAGTACTAAAATATTATTTCCTTCTTAAAAAAAAAACAAACAATATTTTTTGAACTATGCAAAGAAGCAGTTTTTATCAGTATTCAAATTAAGACTTCAAAATGGAATCTGTTTGGAAGGATATTTTTGTCAGGCCCTCATAGATACGTAAATTAGGCCCCTCGAAATAAGATCTCGAAAAAATGAAATAAAACCCTAAAATTTGGGCCACTTTTCATAATGAAAGTATGCTCCATGCAATAAGGCCGCAATGAAATGAAGAAAAAGGTCCAAAAACAGGAGGAATCTTATTCTACAAGTTTAGTTCTAAAATTTAGTTTCTTTTCTAGTTAGTTCCTATCATGCATTTGAACAGTGAGATGTGTGTGTTTGCCGTCGAGGACTACTTTTGAAATGTATGTTTTATGAACGTAACCCAGCGCAACTTCAGAAATCGGTTCAATGAAGTCCTGAACAGAAAATCAATTAGTATAAGACGAAAACTGTAGTCCCTCGGCCCATCAGATCACCTGACAATATTGAAGCAGTGAGAGCTTCAATCTTGCAATCTTTATAGTGGCCAGTCTATTTCCCCAATTTGGCCCTTTGCGATTTTTTTTTCCTGTTTTTTTTTTTTTTTAGTTTTTTGGTATATGAAAACAATCCAAGGACCCTATATACAAGATCTTATGGCCAATAGCCAATAGAAATTGCCAACATACCCGCTGCTATTCTGGTAAGGGTCCAAGGTATAACAAACGCCAGAAATTCGCTTATTATGGATATGGGAAATAGGGGGAGGGAGGCGTTACCTACTTGATATGATTTTCAAAATTGAGTAAAATTAAACCTTAGATATTTACCTGCACATTATAACACTAAAATATAAATAAAAACATCTGATTAACAGAATGGGTTTTATTTGGTTTTGAAAAAAACCATACCCTGTATAGTACAAATATTTTTTAAAAATATATAAAAAAAAGGAGCTGAAACGATACGACTCTGAAATGTTCTATAATGTTAAATATCTATAACTGTATTAAAATTTTCGGTTCAAAATAGCTAATAATTCAACAAGTCCAATTAAAATAGTGCTAAGTCTTCTACTTAGCTGATGTATTTCAGTAGTACATATATAGAATTTGTATTATTAAAAAAAAACATTATATATATTAAAATTTTCTTAATTTTCAACACTATGGCCAGACTTTAAAGTAATAATTAGAATTATTCTACTTAAAAATGTACTTACTTTAAAGCTCTTCATTAAAATGTTCATAGTTTTAAACATTTTTTAACCAAACCTATTTTCTTAATAAACCTCAGTCCTAAAAAAGTGACAGTTCGTGTAAGCAAGTAATCAAACATACTATTTTCATATTTTTAATTTTCAAAGTGACATTCGAATTTAGTATTTTAATAAAAAAGTTAAAAGAGTCATTTGGTGATTTTAACTTTAATAAAATGTTTAAAAAATAGTGCGATGCTAACTCGTTTAAAATTTTGAAAATCCTGTGATTAATCTAGAATCATACTAAAAATGCCTTACCATTGTACTTAATCGTCTACAATTTTTTGTCTTTTTTAAACTCTAACTGAATACGCATAAAGTATACATTTTCAACATTTCAAATTAAAATTAATTAACAACTGATAAAAGTCTCTGACTCCTCGGGATTAAAGTCTTATGGTTTCTTTAATTATTGGCAAAACTGTTTTTATTGAGATTTAAATATTTACATACATATGGGTGTCTTGGATCAAATAGCTGTTTTATATTCGCTTTAAATTGTTTCAAAAATCTTTATTAATTTTTTTTGATTTAGCACGAAACATGATAATTTTGCAATGATTTGCTGATATCCGTTTGCTATTAACCATCCCGCATTTTGTTGTATTCAATTAATTTGTTTTCCAGAAATAAAACACTTTTCCTTGTGTTTTAAAATTAGTTCTTCTTGTCATAAAAATATGAAAAATAATAAAAAATAAAATTTGTAAAAATGTAGCGCCAATAAAATAATGCCAAATTTAAATTTATTTTTGAGATTCTATGCGAAGTCATATTTTTTTAAGCAATTATATAAAATAGAAAAAATAAGAACTTTTGAATAAAATTGATGAAGCAGGTAAATATAAATTCATAAAAATACTAAATAATAAATTTAAAAATTTCCTATTTGAATTTATTTGAAAGAATGGATTTAGTCCCTTTCTTAATCCAAAGTTCATTAAAGCCTTATCAATATTAAACAACTTTGTTAACGTTTGAGAAAAATACACTTAGATATTTATTTATTTTGGGTTTGGTATTCATAATTTTTATGAACTTAAATATTTTCAAATTAAAACAGGCTGTCATACTTCTGACCAAGGTAAAGCTTTAGAATGGAGAAGACCATAACCCTCTCTATTGATAATAATCAACACTGATTTCATGTTGTGCTTTTCTGCTTCGTAATTTATATATTAAATGACATTTGAATAGTTTTAAAAATAAACTGGAAAGTTGCCAAAATTCTCTATATAATATACTACCACTCTTTCAATCTAGCATTTACTACAGTTATAAGCAACGCTATATATGGTAACTTACATATGTATTTGTATGAAAAAGTTATAAGCAAAAAATAAACAAGCGAAAAAAATCTGCTCTTGCGATCTATAGATACAGCTAGCGTTCAGCATTTCGTGTTCAAAAAAACAATCTTACCTGAAAATGCATTGTTTTTTTTTTGTTACCTCAACTATTCAATTGTATTGCAAATATTGCACGAAAACCAGATAAGGAGAAGTGTCCTCCTCAAACTTTATTTGGATCTTAATTAAATGTATTTCCCCAAAAACATAGTTATCCACTTTAAATTAATCTAAACTTTGCACTCCATTGAATACCATGGTTCTAACACAATGTCTGACAAAAAGTTCTAACCCTATATCCCATATATATTTTGCACCCCTTTAGGACTTAATTTGTAGCTACGTGCGGAAACAAAAGAACGAGAGGGGGGCAAAAATAAGAAAAAGAAAAACTACAGACCTTTGTAAATGTCCAACAAAACCATGTGCTAGAAAGAACTTTTGTAAAACGAAAAGAAAAAAATAAAATAAAATGTTCTAAAAAGGTTCCCAACTTCGTTATACCCTCGTTTTACTCAAATAGCATAGAATGAACAAACTTTCTCCTAGTTTTTTTCTGCAATTTGTTTTTTTTTTGTGCAACATGTGTGTTTCAAGGGAAATGTGGAAAAGTTTTATGCCTATATGCGATTTTTTTTTCATTTTACTTCTAACGGTGTGTTAAACTATTTTGCTTCTACATTTTATGTAGATATCATATCCTTACAATTCCAGGACGACACACATCATTTTCTGATATTCGTACGCAGCATACAACTGTATGATGAGATGATGTTGTAGCGAGTTCATTATTTCCACTTCACGTTCTACATTTCGGCGGTCTTCACGTTTTGGGATAGGTACGAATTTTGCCGCCAATTTTAAGCCACTGGCCTTTTCACTGCAACGATAGACGGTGCCAAATTTTCCCCTGTGTGAGTATATAAAAGAAATAAAAATTATTTAATTTTTGTAGCTTTTAAATAAGATGTTTTCTTTTGTTTTGTTTGTTTTTTTAATTCAACTGATTTAAGATGAACTCACCTGCCAACTTCGCTGAGCATTTCGTAAATTCCATTGGCATCTACACCGCGTTTAATTGTAACATCACGTGGCGGAAAGGCAGGTTCAAGGACTGTAAATTAAAATAAAATAAAGACATTTAATTAGAAATCTTAATTAAAACGAGAATAGTAGTTATATTATTGTTTAATTTAATTTTATTGTGGATGTGAAAATATCTTATCAATTGACATCTCATTGATAGCCAAACTGGGTCTCGCAAATTCATTGGATAACAATTAAAGAATTATGTATGTACTAAAATTGAATTTATACAAAAATATAATGATTTTTGAAAAAAAGTAATGTCAATGTAATGGCGTCAGATGCATGAAGACAGACGTTGAATATTTTTGTTGTTATGGAAGTTGATGAATTGGGTCTCGAGCATAATTGGCTTAAGCAGGGAAGAGCTGCCTACCTTTTTTATTAGGTTAGGTCAAATAAAATAATCTTTCCCGGCAAATTTGTACTCTTTTCACTTTTCCGTTATTCTAAACAAACTTTAAATAAATACAAACAAATATGCAGGGAAAAGAGAATGTATTCTAGATGTCATTAAAGGGAGAATTTAAATTTATTTGGTTCGTTCCCGCAACATTTTCTAGAAAATTGATAAATCGAATGTAAGTTTTTTCTTTTTGCAAATAAAATATAAAAAAGGTATAATTATTCAGAAGGTTTTTTTTTAATAATACAAACTCTATATACTACTGAAATACATCAGCCAAGTAGAAGACTTAGCACTATTTAATTGGACTTGTTGAATTATTGATTCAAAATAGCTTTTTACGGCCTTTAGTCCACAAATTTTTTTTTTTTTTTTTTTCTAGGCGTTTCGTCCCGGCGATCTCACTTGGACTCATCAGTTGACTAGCGAGGACCTTGTCAATACGCAATTTTTGTTAAGTTCAGTCCATCTAACATAGATTTCATGACGAATATCTAGTGTGAACTATATCCAACAAGACTAGAATTCCTAGTCATTAAATTGGAAGTTTTTGTTTTTGTTTTTTGCCCAGGGCCTGGCATTGTTTATATGAAGGTTTTTTTTTTGGTATGAATAATTGTTAAGGTCAAAAACAATAAGCAAGTGTCATCTGCAATTTGTGATAAATTTCTTGCGGGTGGGTTCCATAAGAGGAATAAGGAACAACTCGCATTGTTTTGGCAGAGCAGAGAATCAATTAAATTCATGTAAAAATCCAACTCAATTTTTCTGTAACCTACGGCATTTTTTACATATTTGTATCCATTGTGGATATAGCTGCTTTTTTCAAGTCTTGTAGGACTTTGGCGAGCACTTTACTTAAAAAAGATTGGGACAGACCATGACTGTAGTGCTTCGATGAATTATTTTATTGTACAATTTTTTAATCAAATAGTGCGAAATAGGTGTTTCGAACATCCATATTATTTTTCCGGGGAATTCGGAATAGAAAAATTCTACTCCCGGGATAACACGTCAACCGGGGAGTTATTTTTCGAAGAAATATTAAGAATCAGGCTGATTGAATGGATGGAATGGAACGGGTATTTGCTATAAAAATCATTTCAGTTTATTAAAATTTACGCGAAAACGTCTCCCAAGGTTTTAATTAAACTAATTGTAAAAAAACTTCATTTTACATTTTTTGCAAAAAAATCACATTACGGAAATTAGGTTCAGACATTTTTTGAGAAAATTACCTTATTTTTGAGTTATTCAACTAAATAGCTTTTTATTGGCTTGACTGATTTTGCTGTATGTAATTTTGAAATCTGATGCTTCTTATTAGTTTAAACAATATTGAATTTAAGAATTTTGAAAATACGTTACATTACTTAAGTTAAACAAAAAAAAACTTTTTAACATTTTCTTGTTAAATTTCAACTCAATTTGACAAGAAATATTATTTAAAATTCATTTCTTTATTTGTACATTTTCCCAATTTCGGAAAAGCAACCCCGAATACTTTCTTAAATCTTAACTATTCAAACTTCAAGTTCGACTTTCCTAAGAATCCTTTAAACTGGCCCTATTCCTTCTTCCTTTATTCCAATTAAAAATTAATACTGTTTTTTTTTTTATTTCAATAATTTATTTTCCTACAATTACCCGAACCCTATTGGAATGCATACCTTTTATAAAAATAAAACTCTTCGAATCTAATTAATAATATAAAATTATCACCCATATTTAAAGTGCAATTAGATAAATGAATTCTAAATAATTTCCCTCACAACATTAAAACATTAAAAAATATTGTAACCACCGCCAAACTAATAATAATAATTAATGTCTTGTTGAAAATTATTGAAAAATCGATAAACAATATTGTATAAATGCTCCTAATTAGCTATTTATTAATTAAAATTGTATAATTGAACAAGAAAAACACAACAACATCCCCCATGTGGTAATTTTATATAAAAACAAAAATAGAAAGAAAAAAAAATATCATGAATAAATTAAAAAAAAATAAATAAATATTTATTTCAGAAAGAAAAAAAAATGTTCAAAATATAAATTTATTAGAAAATTTTTCAAATTTAACTTTATTAATCCATTTGAACGCGCTTGGCGACAGCAAAAAATAATAAATTTAATTATGTACACCCACCAATATCAGAGCCTTGAAAATAAAAAATATATAAAACAAAAGAAGGAAGACCAATGAAACAAAAAATGAGAGGAAGATGTAAGAAAAGAAAAGTATAAAAAAAGATAAAAACAAAATTAATTTTTCTCGATTAGTTTATTGGCGCCTTGTAATGAAAAATAAAATTTATAGATATTGCCATCAAAATGGTTGTTAAGACATTTATTTTAATTGAAAGAAATTAAAGCAAGATATAATGTATGTATGTAGATATATATACATATCTAAATTAAAAATTATAAAACAATAAATTAATAAAGGAACCTTTGTTTGTCGTTATTAACTCGGTGTTTGTATTATTTAAAAAAAAAATATATTAAAAAATTATATTTTGCAAAGAAGGTATTTTATGCATCAGTTTCAGTAGCATTTAACTAGAAATTGATATTTAAACTTAGAAAAAAAATCAAAAATGCACGGCCGACCTCAATTTAAAGTAAGCATTAAGCATTTCTCAGCAACCATGTAAGGTAGGAATTTGCAGTAAGGCTCCAAATTTGTAGTTCTTTTTACAGTTCGAGAAAAAAATTAGAAAAAAAATTTAAGTCATCAATCAATTTTAAATTAAAAAAAAAAATGTATTTTTTTTAATTGATGCCTTAAATTGTTTCAAATTTTTTTCTGGAACTGCAAATTTGGATAACTATTTTAAAGTGATAGCATGTCTGGTTGTAGAAAAAACACCATGTAAGCTAGCAGTGCAGGTGGTTACACCCACTATTTGGTGAACTGCAAAATCCGGAATAGAAATGCAAAAAAAAAAAAATGCAAAAAAACTGCAAATTCCTGTTAGGGTTCCGTTAGGCTAGGTGAAAATTGTTATGCCAACTTTACAGACGTGGTCAAATCGCATTTCTGCGTTAGCAAGTTGTCAACATCCCGAATTATGTTATGAAAGCAAGTTAAAAATATCCCGAGCAAAGTATCTTTATTTGATAGGGCTTTGTGAAAAAAAAACTATTCCTGAACGGTATCATAACGAGTACTTATCCTTGAGATTTACAGTTACTATCAAGGATGTTTTAAATGAAACCGACGAAGAAGATAATATAGATTACTAGTTAAGCCAGCCAACCATCTACTTTTACTCATTCGTTTTTGAATTTTTTTTTTATTTAAGAATATTTTATTTATTTTATTTTTTGTTAATTATAAGACGTTATTTTCAATAGAAAAAAAAAACAAATAAAATGAATTTTCCTTATAACACGAAAATTAATTCAACGAAAATGTATTATTTTTTTAATTTATCGTAAACGCCAAACCTTGAACATAAGTTGGTAAGCAGTGAACACCAAAAGTATCGTAAGCGCCAAAAACTTCAAAAACAACGTAAATTTACAAAGAACAGTGTCTTGTTTATAATCATAAAATTACATTTACAAAAATATACCTGAATACATAAAATAAGTTCGTTTGTAGTTCGTCTTCATTAAAAAAAAAATGTGTTTCCTGTAAAATTTACTTTTTGTCGCTTACGATAATTTGGCGGTTAGGGCTCGACATATTGCAAGTGTCACAAAAGGCGTGGTTTTTTGCAAGCCCGGGGGAAATTGCACAAAAAAAAAAACGACCACAGGGATTAGCGACAGCAAATATATAATTCACGCCGGCAACATAGTTTTTCTGTCTGCTTAAGTTAAGCTCGGAGAATTCCCTGGGTTTAGCTAAACCCGTAGGGGATTAGTTGTTGTTGTATTTAACATGGCGATTGTTTAGCACCGACGTTGTTTTTTTGTCCAATTCCGTTCGGGCTTAAAAAAAAACACGACTTAATTCTAAGAACAAAAAATTAAAAACGCATAGAAATCACACAAAGCCTATGTTGTTTAATTAAAGAAAAAAAATATCTACGGTTAAATGTCTCTTTTCCGCACAAAATTAATGGTTCGTGGAAATAATATACGGAGACCTTCTGCAAATAATCTGCTAAAGTTATCAATTTCGCTCTTTGAATAGCGTACCTACTGCAGAACAAAAATGATTTTGTTGTTAATTTTCAGCTGTGTACTATGGTTTATTATTAAAGATTAAAAAAAAATTATTTACATAGTCAAATTCAACTAAAATATTTCAAATTTTACATTTTTACTAACAGATGTCCCTAGCACGGGCCTTACCTGATGCGAGAATTATGATTGCAAACTCTAATCAGGGGGAACTGGGGTCAAAAGTCCCCCGGCAGACCCCAAAATTGCAATATTTGGAACATCATTAAATTTAAGGCACAATCCGTTGTCTTTCTGTGGCACGTAGTTTACATTTCCTCATTCACACAGCGGCGAAAAGCCACACGTTTTATCGAATAGCAAAAGTATAACCTAATAAAGGCTCTCCCCAACCAACGCGATGTTTTATTATTTTTTTTTGCTTAAAAAAATTATTTCCAACATTTTTAAATTTTATATTGTTTGGATAATTTATAAGCACTAAACTACAAAATAATAACAAAATTGGTCAAGCCATTGAAAATTATACGTTAATAACTTAAAAATCAGTCAATTTTTTTCAAAAAACGTTAAAACTCTATTTCCGTAATATGAACTTCTTGACAAAAATCTGAAATGTAGTTTTTATACAATCACTTTGGTCATTACATGTACAAAGTTTAATCTAAATCATTAGAATTGTTTTCGATAAAAATTGAAAAAAAAACCAAAATCGTTGTACGGCAGCTTTCCGTATTAGATGAGCTAAAACTAAAATTCGAATTTTACCTCTAGGGAATTACATAAAAAAGCTATGTACCAAATTTGAAGAAAATCAGTCCACCCGCTTAGGCTCAAGCTCAAATTACAGTGGACGCACAGATGAACAATATGCCGATGAACGATTATGACGAAACCCATTTTTTCGAACTTTCCATACATACAACCTTGAAATAGTTTTTTTTTTTCACCACGTAACCAATAGTTACTCTATATAAAGTAAAAAAAATAGAAATATTGGTTATATATTCTGAAAACATCGCATCGCTCACGCTTGGTCATAGACTAATCCAGCTCAAGGTCGTTACACAATAATTTCGTTTCTTGCGTAATCATTGCACACACAAATAACATCACATATACATAATATCAAATTCATTCAACGAGCTACACAAAAAAATGGACCTTATTATCCTTTCATATCAACAAAGACAAGTTCAAAGATGAAAGGATTTACATTTCGCTATTAATTTTCTCTTTCTATCCTTTGGTGACATCCTGCAAGAGTCAGAGTTAATTCAAAATGCAAAGACTGTATACTCTGTTTTTTTTTCAGCTTTTCTTGCTTTTTTTGACTAAAACATAATCCATGTTTGAAAGTGAATTCTTTCATTCGACCTACCCCATGCTCCTCTAAATGGCCTTGTCCCACAAAAAGAAAAAAAAGCAGAAAAAATCAACCCTGTTGCAAGGAATGCTGAACACACATGCGATAGAGATGGATGGAGCCTGTTCATAGTGTTCCAGCCACCGGGCGTACAGTACATACCATATCTGCCACATAATTTTGCATGCATGGCAGGTCATCATAAGGATCCTTCATCCTTTCGGAGCCAAACCAACCGCATACATTCTCTCGACCATAGATTGCCCCACAGGAGATAACAGCGTGGCATACAATGCGCCACAGTAGTGCCAGAAGCGGCGGGCGGAATGGCACGGCGCGGGAGAGAACATATGTGTTTGTCTTGTAAGTCATATTGGAGTTGAATAAATATATGTGAACACAAGTGCGAGGGTTAGGGTCTCGAGGCATTTTTCTGCAGCATCTCTTTCATTTACCTAAAAGCCCTTTGGCTATATGGCTTTGTTTGTGGTATATGCGGAGGAGTATGCGGAGGCATTTATGGTCATTTCAGTCTGTGTAATCCTGGGATGCACTCTCGCTCATTTCAATTCATTAACAAAGTCCTTACTTATCGTGATTAAGACTTCTTCTTTTATTCTAAGGCTGAGCGATGTAACAAAACTCCCGCAGTGATGTCTTTTCCTTGAGCCAGGAACATAGTTAGAGTTAAATGCTTTGTTTTATTGCAGTATAAAAAAAGAAGACATCTTCTTGGTCATTTTTCTTCAAGGGATTCGCAATATATTAAAAGAATTTTTTCCAGAAGATGGAAAGCTTTTTTTTTGTCTTGTTTTTGTATCCTTGATTTATTCGTCTACTTCTTTATCCTTGGGAAGTTCGATAAAGAATTTTAAAAGTCTCAATTTGTAGAATTCAATTGAGGTTCCGATTTCACTATTTCAGCATGAAAGCAATAGAAACGTGTACACAGGATTCACGCATTATATCAAAATCAATGAATGTTTTCGGTTTGCGTTACGGTGACAGCAGCGGCTGTGGCGGCGGTGGCTAAAAGGGTGTCCATTCGTAATGTCAGTTTGTTTTTATTTTTATTTGGATAAAGTTCTAAAGTATATTTTGATACTTAAAGTTCATTTAATTGTTTTTACTACGAAGCAATAAAAATTCAATTAAAGCATCAACTAAATATTAGTCACTTAGAAAGCAAATTCAGCTTATCAGCAAATAATTTAATGATTTAATTTGCCTTCTAATTACATAAAATAATTAACGAGAAAAAAGTATTAAAAAGTCTTTAATAGTAATCTTATTTTCTTCTCTTTAAATGTATAGCTTCCTATTGAAAGTCTGCAATCCATACAAATAATCCTTAAATTGAATGTTATCCTTTGACAATATGAAATAACATAATTTAAGTTAGGCACCCCCAGACACTTTAATTAATAAATCATAGGAAACCAATTGCCACTACAATTTAATTAGAACGTTATCCCTGGAAAGGCCTTTCAATATCCAATTTAGAGTACCTATATACCTACCTACCTAGTTTAGTTATAAGATATCTATCCAACACCGTTTGCATGAATTAATTCTCTCTCTGGCAAAGGGATCTGGCTAAATTAAATCGAAAGACATTCCGAACATTCCTGTTATGTCAGTCTCAATGGCACTTCAATTCAAAATTTAGTTACAACTTATAACCTCACTTAGAAGGTCTTCCTCCGTTGCCATGGCACAGCCATTATAGCCATTAACCTCGTTCAAAATGTCTATGTATGTACGTATATTCACCAATACAATAAAGAGGGCATTGGGACTTATGCAGAAGAGGTGTGTTGTGCCCCTTTTTAGTGGTTTACCGGAATTTTCGGATTCACTGGCTTTCTCACCTTTGGAACCCTTTTAATCGAATCAAAATTGCTTAAAAGGCTTTCGGGGGATATATTCCGCTCTGGAAGTTATTTTTCTGCGTTTCATTTCTATATTCATTTTATTTTTTTTACTTTTTTGTTCAAAAGAATATATATACTTAAAGGTTTGTGTAAGATTGGGGAAGCCATTCAGATCGTTTTTTATCAAATTCCATTAGCTTTTCGCTTGGGATTACAGTGAATCCGTACATTTCTCTTTCGATAGATCTTTGAGTAGATTAAACTTTATTTTCTTGTTCCCTTCTTCTACTTCTATACTCGAAAAGCAATTCTATTCGTCGAAGAATAGTAACAACAGTGTAGTCCCCTTAAGCCTTAAACACGGAAGTGTAATATTTCTTCGGCATTATATTCAAAGTGTAAAATCAGTGACACTTTTGTGAATGTTCAATGTTGAGACGAGACAGAAGTGATAATTTTCACTGTCAATAAGAGCAAAGATTTATGCTCTCATTAAGTAAGAGCACACAAAACCAACATCTGAAAGAAAACGTCACTGTAAGCAGCTATAACTTTGAGGAAGTAAGCCTTTGTATTTCTTAGGCGATATTAAGTCAGAAAATTGTCCCAGCAGCGTTGAGAAAGAAAAAAGCAAAAAAGGCGAAGTTGGCAAAGTAAAGCCTGATTCTCTAATTTGTGCACCAAAACTTAGAGTATGTCAAAGAGAAAGGCTGAAACTCTCTCAGAAATTAAGAGTATTTCTACTACTAAATGTAGTAATGACATTTTGCTTAGCTATTAATTTGTGTCCACAGAGGCTACTCTCTCGTATGAATTTTTTAAGAACAGAACTAAAATTCAAACAAATGAACCTAAAATCACAGAAATTCAGAGTAAGGGAACAAGGAAAATTTGACACTGACAGCTGTTTCCCGCTCGGTATATTGACAGAAAGTCAGTATCATACCTCCGCGGAACAAAATGAGTCGCTTTACGCTTGCACAACGTTGGAAAATATTGAAAACTTATTTCCAAAGTTAGTGCTGTGTTGCCCAAAGAGTGCGTTCTTGAAAAGAGGCGCATTTCCTTCTCGGCGGCTATGTTAACAAACATAACTGCCGCATTTGGGGCTCCGAAAACCTGCAAGTTATTGTTGAGAAGCCAATGCATCCACAGAGAGTCACAGTTTGGTGCAGATTGTGAAGTGGTGGAGCATTTTTCTTCGAAAACATTTCGGTCAACGGTGGGCGTTACAGAGTCATGTTGCGCCTTTTTTTTTACTGAAATTGAAGACATGGATTTGGATGACCTCTGGTTCATGCATGATGGTGCGCCATGCCACACAGCCCATGCCACAATCGATCTTTTGCGCACCAAATTCCGGCATCGTGGTATCAGCCGTCCTAGCGATGTAAATTGGCCGCCTCGGAGCTGCGATTTGACCCCTTTGAACTTTTTTTATGGGAACCTTGAAGGACCGATGTTATGCCAACAATCCGGAAACGATTCAAGCACTTAAGGCCAATATCATCCAAGCAATCCGTGAGCTGCAGCCCGAAACCATCAACAAGGTCTTGGAAAGATTGAGTGACAGAATGCGCTACTGCGAAGACAGCCGAGGCAGCCACTTGAACGACGTTTTGTTTCATGTTTAATGAGAATGTTTGCTCTGTTATTATAATAATATAATATAAAAATAATAATATAATATAATTTAATTATATAATAAAGCCATAATACATGGAAAAAAAAATAATTTTGTTCATTTTATTGCATTTTTAAAAAGAAACTTGTATTTGGCCCACCCTGTATAGTTTTAGTTATTTTTTTAATATTAAAGAAATATTAAAGTGGCACTTGAGTGCCAAATAATTGCAACTTAACGTTAACAGTATAAAAAAAGCTTACCCTAGGTGAAGTTAAATGCGAATTTTTCACTAAAGCATTGCACTGTGTTGTGTTTAAAAATCAACTTTATTGTTCAGATCAGAAAAAATATACAAGAAAAAAATGCAGAAGTTCTTATAAAGAATCTTTTATTTCAGACTTATTTTAACATTATTACAAATTAAAAGAAACAATATGAAAAACAAAACATGACTAGCAAAATTACAATGACTTGTAAATTTAAGTATGACAGATGAATTGACATTGACATAACGAAATAAATTAACAGCTTCACGATAAGAATGTGTGGTGACATCTTTAGGCTGAGATATAAACTTTAGTAGTAGTAGTAGTGTTAATTTGTTTGTTTACATACAATTATTACAATTAGTATTTATACAGAAATCTTTTTAGCATGGCATGATGCCGTCTGCCAGATTGACAATTAAAATCATACATATTATTTGCAAAAAGCTATCCTAAAATTTTCAATTTACGTTACACTTTTATTTATTTACATAAATGATTATAATTTTTTTTTAAATTTAAAATTTAACTGTAAATTTAATTAAAATATGTTGCTTATCAAATTCGTTGATGTAATGAGAGATTTGACTGTTAGTTATATACTTTTGGGGTAGTTTACTTCATTCAGAAGAAAAGCAGTGCAAAGTACGAAGTGTAAAGATATTCTCTCGGAAAAAGCTTCATTTATATTTAATTGTGGTTTAATGGAAAAGGGGGACAAAGTGATGTGTTCCACACTCCACAAAATTGTACACCTTTCCAGTGTTTTACTGATTTAACGGTGTTCTAGTTAAGTTTCTTGGTGGTATCTGGATGCAAGTGTGGAATAATTTCACACTTTGTGCGCGAAAAAGCACTTCAAATAATAAGAAGAAGAAGTACCTACCCAGATTGGAGGGTTTAATTAGAATGCTAAAGTAGTAGAACACACATATTAATGTGTGTTCTTAGTGGTTATACCTCTTATACCCTATTGTGTGACTCAATTAGAACTTTTATGTAACCAATTGCAAGTTGCAATTGAAGAAGCAGAAGTACCTTATACAAAGTGGTACATTTTCAGAGAGCGTCAAATGACATATCTTATGGAATTCGGTATATGCAATTGCTAATTGAGAAAGTTTTTATGTTCAAATATAATGTACTTAATATGTGTGTATGTCTGTACTTTTTATGTGGAATTTTCAAAGATCTGAATTTTAATGTTATAATAATAATTTATGTGTGCTACAAAAAAGATTAAGGAATGTATGAGCAATTGTAAAATAAAACGAATGACTGGTATCGCATATTTATGTACGTGGTCTTTGTGTTTAGAGTTATAAAAAAATTAAATTTATTAATTAAAGGTCTTTACCTTAGAAATGTAATTACTTTGGTCTTTGTTCTTATAGATATTTTTGTATAATATGTATAAGGATTTGTGGAAGAATATTCTTTTGTTGTCTTGTAAGGATTATGAAATTTAAACTGAATGCAACATACAAATTTAAGCGGTTTGCCGAAGGACAGTAGAACTACAGGTATATTTACTAAGATAAATGATATCATACAAGTATTTGCGTAAAATGCTGATTGTTGGGATGTAATTTTGGTCTATAGAATAATAATAAACAATAAACATATTAAAAAAAAAATAAGTGATGTCTATTTAAATTTTTTCTTTAAATTTTACGGAGCCTTTGTATAATCCGATTTTAACAAATTTTGTTAAAGTGTAAAGTCCCAAATAATGAACGTCAATAAAGTAAGCTCAGTTCATACAAATTATAGCATACAATATTTTGATTAGTATTCGAAATTTTGTGCATAATATACATATTTTGACATTACATATATTTATATATATATATAAAATGTGTTAGGTAATAATATTTATAAATTTATAATTTATTTAAGAAGTAGATGATCAATAATTAAGACAATGGTAGTGGTCTTAGGTAATTTAATTTAAAGGCTCGCAGTCGTATTTTTTAGATTTTTGTCAACTTAGACACTGTCTAACTATTTTCAAATTGGTGGAAATATGCTTCATTCAATAAAAAATATATATCACATTATTCACGGTTAAGACACTCTTGTGTCTTAGTTAGGCAGCTATAAGACAATAATAGACGAGGTTTTTGAACACATTTTCCAAAGTTGGACAGTTGTTCAAAGTTAGACAACGTTTATAAATAAGACCATCCGTTTTTTTATCCTCATTTATTTGGGAATATTTTTACTTGTGATATATGTATAGGCAAGTCATGGATTTGTAAAAATATCGTATACTCGAGATTTTGATCAAACTTTATGCTACAATGTTAGAGAAGACAAAAAAGTACGTCTCAAAACTCTGTCCGCCTGTCTGTCAGTTCATCTAAACTGAATAGCCTAAACGAATAGGTCAGTTTTCTTTAAACTAGGTACCTAGCGTTTTTTGGATACTCTCTTGGCACTCTCATTTTTTTAAGGACCAAAAATAACGGTACCTGCCATATAAATATTTAGGCATTTTTGTAAAATCATATTTTTTCTCAGAAATGGCTTAACAAATTTTATAAAAATAAAATCAGTATTGAAAACGAAAAGTATTTCAAAACACTCAGAGAATGAAAACAGAATGATTTTATAACGGACCGCAATTCAAAGCATATTGTATTTCATTTTCCTCAGGAAGAAAAATACATAAAATTACTCCCAAATTTTGATTTAACCTAAAGTCTACAAAATAAGAAATTATATTTAAACACCAATTCACCACGTTTGCAAATAAAATACAACTCTTTTAATAAAAAAATAAAATGAAAAAGAAAAATGAAAAAAAGAATTTAATTATGTTCAAGACTAGAAAATTTAATTTCTGTTTGTACAAAGGTCAAGGTTCTGATAATATTGTGTAAAATAAATAAATACGGAAACGATATGTATGTATGTTTTGGAAAGATGTGCCATGGAATTTCTTATTTTAATTAAACTTACTCGCCACCACCTCAACCATCACCACCATCAGTATTTGAGCAGTCGGAACAAAAAAAAAAAAAAAAAAACTTCCAACAATTTGCAAATAAACGGCCAAAGTTTAATGAATCTGGTGATGGAAAAAAAATTTTACGCTTACGTCCCAGTAGCCGATTTGATTTCCTGCAATCATTTAAAGCTGTTTCTGAATTTATTTCTGTGATTTTCTGGCAGGAAAACATCAAAAATGTTTATAAAATAAAGCAACGAGGAGCGAAGGCAAGGAGAATTCCCGCATCAGCGTCCTCCCGCGTTCTAAGTTTTAAATAAACTTTCTCACAAAATCTCGTGCGTCACATACAGCAAAACACAAATTATTCCGCAACTCAATTTGTGTATTTAAAATAAACACACCGAAATACAGAAATACATTCATGCAAGATGAATGAATGAACCAAAAAAGTTTTATATGTATATATATTTTTTTTTCATTTTTATACACAATTTGAAGAGTTTTTTTTATACAGAAAAAAATGTTGACATCTCATATAGATATTTTTTGAATCACTGTATATGCATTATTTTAAGTAGAACTAGTGCAGTGAACTGCATAGGTTTTGCTTTTAATTAAAACAAAAGCAACTCAGAAAAATACGCAGACAAATCAGATCAACTCTTCCCTGCTCTGCCCGGCGCACAGCTCGGCGCACGGCCCGGCTCGGCCCAGCACTGACGGAACAACAATACTAGGGTGCTAACCGCCTTTGGCCCTAAAAGTATTCTGCACTCTTCACATCACTATACTCGTTGTACAGCCTGATGGGACGTTAAGTTTTTGTTCTCATGGTTCATCATCATCTTCATAATCATCGTCGTCAACAGGAGTATGTAACTACTGACCCCAAAAGTGCTGTTCCCAACGTTTCGGATTGCGGGGATTGTACTGAGGCAAACTAAAGGTACATTAACACATGAGCTACATAGCAGACAGCAGTTTTGAGCGCCAAGGAATTTCGATAATGATGAAATCCAGCATGAAGATGATGATGATTATTTTGATGACGACGAGGATGTTGTGATGTTGATGGGAACTATGTTTTACATGTGGCCATATCAGTCCTGATGAGGAAGGCTGATTTGTATCTATGTCTATGTAGAATCATGCAGAGAGACAGGCAGGCCGTCCCCGGATCTGTTTTTTTTTTGTAAAAATGGCAAAACTGCCGGAGTAATTATATATGACAGAATGCCAACATTCTTAATGGTCACACTTGGCCAAAAAAAAAATTGCAAAGAAAATATTTTGAATATTTGCGCAACTGGTGGGTTTTTTTTATATCCCTACACATGTACACATAAACGTATGTTTTCTGATTTGGACTTAAGTTGTTTTTTTTTATTTGAAAATTAATTAGGACAATGGTTATTGCACGTTCTTGTTATGTTTGTAATTATTTTACACAAATGAGTAAGTATGTTAATTTGTAAATGTGAAATTGTGGATTAGGAGGAACACAAATAAGTGGGCATTCGAGAAGATCTTGTGAAATAAAAAAAATCGAAGCAAAAATGAATGAATGATAGCAATTATATGTTATTTTGAAGAAATCGTTTTAAGACGCGACAAGACAGACAGTTTATTTTTCGGCACATGACATATTTTTAGACGAATACAGCCATTGATGTTGGACAAGACATAAGGAATTTTTTCGAGGCTTATGTGCTGCCAAAAAATCATTTTAGATGATTATGATTCATTTAGTATAAGCAGAGAAAGCAGAACACAGCCAATTTTATTTAAGATTTGTGGTTTGTTGTCATTTAAAAATATGGTATCCCAAAACTAAATTTCCCAAAACGCAAAAAAACTCAAAAGTCACCTTAATGAAATAAGAAAAATTAATTGGCCTATTTGACATATATATATTTTTTTTTCCAAAAAAATGTAAAATGCCCAAAAGAATAGATTTACGAGGATTTTGAGTTTTGTCTTATTTATAATTATAATTATATAATTAATATAATTATAATTATTTATTAGAGTTAATCAGATCTATCAAATTTTGATGTCCCCGAAATTTTACAAAAATAGGAACACTTCTTACCGACTCTCTTTTCTGGCACTTGGATTATGGATCTTATGGTGTATTGTAGATTATATGTGAAAAGGAAGCAATATTGTGAAGTACATCGTGAAACTGTTCGGCGGCGATGGCGAGAAGGATGTGGCTTGGTGATGTTCAAGTGTCTGAATAGGGTGGCTTTACATTACATGAGGCCAACGGGTTCAACCCGTTGTGTTAGTTATGATCAAAACTGTAGTGGCCTTTTGTTACAAACAATTGAACCAAAATCATTGTTTTATTAGTATTTATTATTTATTATTTATTATTTATTATTTATTATTTATTATTTATTATTTATTATTTATTATTTATTATTTATTATTTATTATTTATTATTTATTATTTATTATTTATTATTTATTATTTATTATTTATTATTTATTATTTATTATTTATTATTTATTATTTATTATTTATTATTTATTATTTATTATTTATTATTTATTATTTATTATTTATTATTTATTATTTATTATTTATTATTTATTATTTATTATTTATTATTTATTATTTATTATTTATTATTTATTATTTATTATTTATTATTTATTATTTATTATTTATTATTTATTATTTATTATTTATTATTTATTATTTATTATTTATTATTTATTATTTATTATTTATTATTTATTATTTATTATTTATTATTTATTATTTATTATTTATTATTTATTATTTATTATTTATTATTTATTATTTATTATTTATTATTTATTATTTATTATTTATTATTTATTATTTATTATTTATTATTTATTATTTATTATTTATTATTTATTATTTATTATTTATTATTTATTATTTATTATTTATTATTTATTATTTATTATTTATTATTTATTATTTATTATTTATTATTTATTATTTATTATTTATTATTTATTATTTATTATTTATTATTTATTATTTATTATTTATTATTTATTATTTATTATTTATTATTTATTATTTATTATTTATTATTTATTATTTATTATTTATTATTTATTATTTATTATTTATTATTTATTATTTATTAGTTATTATTTATTATTTATTATTTATTATTTATTATTTATTATTTATTATAAACTCGCCTCGCATGTTAGTGCAATATTGAATGTTTAAATTTTAAATTCTATTTAAGACTTTAAAATAAAATCTCTCAACATATTACTTAAGTTCCCTATTCCTAGACCATAAAATTACTCTTTACAATTTTTTCTTTTTAATATCATTGGCCTTCAAGCTTACAAATAAATTGTAAGAAAAATTTATTTCTTTTCATTGGCAGAAAAAGGAAAAAAAAACACCCACAGCAGCTGCCTTCCACTAAATAGCTAGCTGAAAAAAATCCCTCTTCTCTTTAAAAAAAGAAAAAAAAATACCTATAGTACCTACCTAGTGAGTAGCTACAGTTAAATGTGGCATTTCATTCATCGAAGAAGGTTGCTTTTACTTAATATGTTCTTATGTATATTCTCTTCCCTTCCCTTCCCCGTTTCGTAACTATGATGTTGCCATTTCACCTTCACATTTTATATAGGCTGTCGTAGAATCTTTAAGAGATTTTTGTGCAAAATAATTCAACTTAATGCAAAACTTCGTGGGAAAAAATAAACCTAGCAGGCATGTATAGAAACAATATTGTAAAATTAAAAAGTTAATTTAAAATAATTGACATACAAAAGGCAATCAAATTTGAATTAACCTTCCTTTAAGAAAAGACTAGACTTTTTACATTAAAGTTTACCTTATGCTATCTTAACTAAAAAAATAGTTATGAGCAATTTATAAAATAAAAATTCAATGATTTTTTGATTTTCTTTAAGTTTTTTTTTTTTTTAAGTTTTTGTCAAATTTTTATACAAATTTTTAAATTGTTCAATTAAAAAAAAAAAAAAGTTAACTTCTTAAATTCGGTTTATTTTTCATATGACACTAAAATAATGGAAATATAACAGTGTGATCATTCTCTAAGAAATAAAATGGGTGTAGTAGAATTTTGTGTTTTAGAGATGATTTTCCTATTCACTTTCTGTCACTGAACTGAGTGTTCAATGGAAGCGGAAGAATATTTCAGTACAGGATCGTTTAATTTTCAAGGGTAAAATAAAGTTTTTTAATCAATTTTCAGTGAATTTTAATCCTGAGTTAGCACCGGTTTAATTTAAAACATTCTTTTTTTAATTTAAAACATTCATTATAAACTGAAGCGTTTAACAGATGTCAGCTCTTTTTATCAAAAAGTCGACTAAAAGAATTTAAAGAAAAACTATAACAATAAATGTCGTAATGGGTCGCATGATCCTGCTCTTATGGTTCAAATTAATAAAGTTGTTAGGCTTTAATAAAGAAGATTTACTTTTTTTGTTATAATTAAAAAAGTAAGAAAATAATGTGAACAAAATTAAAAAAAAAACCTTAAAATTTGTTTTGTATCATAATTTTGTTAAAAGTATAAAAAAAATACTTGCATGTCAAAAACTACACCCAAACGAATAAGATAAAACTGAGAGGCATTTTTCATGATGAAGGATACTCTTAGGAATTTTTTAACAACTTACAAAAAAATGTTTGCTCGACGAGATTAAAAAAAAAAGATAAAAAAACCAAATCCCTTTTTCACAAAAGAAATTGAATTTTGTTCATTCTAAAAATTAATCTATAGCAAATAAAATTATCAGCTGAACTGTCAGTGGATAATTTATAGATTTCGATATTTTTGACCAACTTAATTGAATTTGCAGTGATACCGTAATAAAATCACATCATGAAGTAGAAGTTTATCCTCTACTGAAAAATTGTTTCATGACATAACTCTATAGATTAATTTATTTAGCGGAGTACCTAATCTGTAAACTCGAAGTTTGCTGATAAACTCGGTCTTAATTATTAGTCTTTTAATACCAAATATCATTATTTAAATTAAATAGATAGTCATTGGATGAAAATCTGCAAATAAAAGTTAACGAAAAAAATTTAAAAATATCTGTTTTTTAGTAGTTGATTTAGTACTTAACTCAAATTCAAGTAGAACGTTAGAAAAATTAGTTCTCAAATTAAAATATGTATTAATTTATTGACAAACAATTAAATGCAAATTTAAGTTAACTAGCAAAAGAAAATCTGGAAACTCTAATCTGTGCTGTCTTGAAGCAGTTTTATTTATAAGTATTATTTAGTCTGCACAAATACACTTTCTCACAAAGTGTTATCTTATGCTTATACACTTTCTCATTTGCGCTTGTAATCGTTAGAATAAATAACTAGGGTATTTTGAACTTAATTACTCAAATCAAAGTAAATACTTCATTGATTAAACATAATTCAGGTTTGATTTGAGTTTATTAATAAGGGTTCTAAACTGTTAAGGTCTTAACAGGCCTTAACTTACAAATAGTTAATTGTTATAAATAATTTAAAGCCTTCGGAAAGAATTTAAACTGAATGTACCTACCATTATTTTCAAATATAGCTTGATTAGGTGAATTTAAGAATTAAATAGCATCAATCATTAAAAACTTTCGAAAGAAAAAAGATATAAGCCTTATCATAAGATACAGCAGTTCGAAAAAGATAAAGATACGGTTAAGTACAATTTATGTATGGAAATATACTGCAAATAAGTTACACAATTATATAAAAAATGTTTCTTACCAAAATTCAACAATAATCAAATAACGCGGAGTGTATATACACACTCTTTAAAAAAAAGAGGAAATTTCCTATTAATTATTCATTGCAAGTCAGAAACCCTCAAAAAGTTAGAATTTTATTACAAGTAGTGTGCGGAAGGCGGTGAAGAAGGTGGTCTCTTCTTGAATGAAACCCCTATAACTGCGTTCTTCGCATAAAAACAAGTATAACAACGTAAATTTCACTTCATCAAATTCTTTCCTCCACCATTTTGGATTATGTTAAAGACATACCCGTTTATACTTAGATACATATGTATTTAGAAACTCATTGAAGCTCTTTTAAGTTAAGAGCATTTTAAGCCCCTGCTCGCCTTGTAGCAAATTAATTCGCATACTAAATTAAGTGTAGAGAATTAATTTTAAAGCAAAAACTTTAGTTAAGGCGATGCGATGCCATGAAGACATAAATGACGATGAAAACAGGAAGAAGAAGTAACAAGCACTAGATATGTATGTACCTACGTTACGTACTCTTGGCCTATTTAGTGATGGCTTAAGCACACACTCATTAGTCATAAGTTAATTGCTGTCAAATGCAAATTTGAAAATTCATTTACACACACACACACATTCAACTTTGCTATTATTATAGTGCAAATGTCAACATTTGACGTTTAGTGACCAAACACAGGATATCTGCCATGACAGAAACATGGAGTTCACACACAAAACGCAAAAAAAAGGATAAACTTAATCTGTTTGCATTTTAAATGAATATTTAAGCAAAAAGTCTAGAGGAAGTCCTGGTACGTACATACATATACCATATACATAGGAGGAAGATAGGGACATTAAGAATAGGAAAGAAAACTGAGATAGAATAGCGTAAAATAGCGGCACGCGATGAATGGACGCATAACTGAGTAGCAGACGTTGCCGTCTTCGTCGTCGCCGCCGCTGCTGCTGTGATAAAATTATGATGTCCATGCTCTGTTTCCTTCCATATTCATCCTTCCTGCCAGGTTTCTTTCTTTCTATAGCTAGGTATGTATGTATTTTGTTAAAGTGTGAGGTTTTTCGTGCAAAACGCCAGAGCCAGACATGGAAAAAGAAGGATTATTCTGTTTCTTGGGAGCTGTGCTGAATTCATTAATTTGTGTCTGTCATCATTTTATTATTTGTTGAGGTAGTTATGACTACAAAAGAATAGAGATAAAGAATGAAAGGGATGTACATACATACATAAAAAGCTTGTGCCTTGCAAAGAATAGAATACCTAACCCAATGATTGAGTTTTGAAGGAAATCGAGACATCGTGAGTCGTGACCCTAAAGATAAAATAATTGTTTGTCTGTCTGGACTGGACTGGATGAATGTAAAAAGTAAATTCCTTTAAAGCTCAACCCTTTTTCATCCACTGTATGGCTAGGTGCTCACTACCTGCATATTATTTTTTCAAAAATCATTTTAACTTTAAGACTGGTTACATTTATTTTTATCGTTAATTTATATTAGTTGCATCATTGTGAGTTTTGAAGCAAAGGAATGCTAATTTTCATATTCTTTACAATATGTTTGGCAGAGAAGTGCAACGAATATTAATATTCGTTGCCTTGAACATAATTTTTTTTGTCTATAAAAGGTTATTTTTAGGGATGGTTCAAGGGATATTCTTTTCAAAATTTTCATATTTATGGAGTGAAAAAGTGGCATAGTTATCTCATTGAAAAGACTTTTTTTTTCAAAGGTTGGATTTCAAGGATCACTCAAGGGCTATCATTCTCTCAAATTAAGCTATTGATAGGGTAAAATGGGATTTCCGATTTAAAAAATGAATTCTTTGAGTTTGTAAAATTATCAGGTAAAATATTTGTCAATATTAAGCTATTTGAAGGATAAAAATAAAAAAAATAGCATACATTTTTTAAAATTTATGTTTGAATAATAATATAATTAGAGGATCATTCAAGGGCAAGATATTTCTCGATAAGTAGCTATTAATAAGGTGAAATATTTTCTCGTTTATTTTAAGTTCTCGTTATTATTTTCTGATCTCACTCTGGAGAATTATTTTAATAAATTCAATGTGATTGTTTAATGAATAAACGAATGAACAGAGAATAGAAAGGGTATCTTAGACGCTGTTCACATTAAACTGACTCCTCCCAATTTTTTTTGGCGTTTCTGTACTTTATCTCCTCCCACTTCATAGCGAGAAATAGATGGCCAAAAATGACAGGATTTTAAGAATTTGTGGATTTTTTGACGTTTTCTTTTCTTCGCTGTCTGTACTTTTTCTTTGGCAATTAAATTCGTGGTTTCAAGTTGGTAGCGCTGGCATTTGACACCTGTCAAACTCAGCTGTCGCTGATCCCTTAACAACCGACCCAAAACCAACATTACTCAAGTTATGGCCAAGATACCGCCAGAAATGTGCGAAAAAGTGGCTAAAAATTTACTAAAAAGAATCGCATGCTGCGAATCTTCCCGAGGCGGCCATTTGAATGATATTGTTGTTCACACTTAATGGCAAAGTACCTACAAACTTTATAATGAAATTAATTTTCATCAAAAATGTATCGCTGTGTGTTTTACTTAGCTTTACTTTTGAAACCGAAAAATGAATGACCCGTTACTATAGAAAAAACTTTTTTTTTTTCATTTGGAAATAAACTTCTTGAATTACACTATACGTTTTCATCGACCGCTAAACCGAGATTTAGGTCCTCAAATCTCGGGGATTTACCATACAAATTTAAAATTGATTTTATTTAATCTCGGGGATTTACCATAAAAATTTAAAATTGATTTTATTTAATTTTCATATGGCTAATTATTTTACAAATCGAACAAACCTATTCTCATATTTTGCTGAGTACATACAATACCTTGAGAATTTTAGGTACAATATTCAAAAATGGAAGTTTTTCTCAACGTTCGAAACAACTCAAACTATCTATTTCACTTAAACTTTAGAAAAAAAAATGAAACAGCATTTGCAATTTGAAAGGAACTGTTAACTGTTAACTGAAGTTAATCTTCTTTTTTATGCGGTAAAAACACTTACCTGCAAAGGATTTATTAAATTTCAACGAGATTATCTTTCGGTAAAAACGTATAATAAAATATTAATTTTGTAATTACAAATAACTGCTGAACGTCAGAATTCAGTCGCTGGTCTGCACATAGTTTATGTCTGAACAATAGAGAAGTCCGATTTATGTCAAATAAAATCGGAGGAGAAAGTCCAATGTGAACACGCTATTATATTAGTCGTAAGACAAAAATCAGAAGATGTTAATTTTAAATAAACGAAATAAATCGTAATAATATATTATATTTATTTGTATTGCATTACAGAATTGCCAAATTAGAAAGAGAAAAGACAAAGAACAAAGATAGAAAATCATAATTGTGTTTTTGAAGCAATGTGATAACAGATAATTTTACAACAATTGAAATGTCAAACAATTAAACAAAAAATGTTTGATGTTCGAGTATGAACGGTTTAATAATTTTTTAAGTAAGCCTTTTTTTGCCAAAAAAACCCTTTTGGGTTTGGTATAAAAAGGCCAAAGCTGGAGCCCCACCTATCTCGTATGGTGTGTTGTGGAGTGATGTGTTGTGTCAGTGAATGCGCAGTGCACTATGATCAGAATTTTGTCTTGCAAACTTTAATTTTTTGTTTAGCTATTAACTTATTCGCTTCCCCGACCTCTTATATTTCTCACTGTCGTCTCCGACACAGCGTGGTATGGCGCAAATGGTAAAAGATTGATTCCGACACAACACACCATACCACCCCACAACACATCATACGAGACAAATATGGCTCTACGCATAATAAATACATTGAAACGACAGCGACACACGGCTCCACAACACACCACACGAGATAAGTCTGGATCCGGCTTAACCTAGTCTTAAGTTTAATCATTCAATAAGAATTTTAATTTTGTGTTCAAGAAACCAAAAGAAAGAACAAAGAATATTCTCAAATAAAGAATTGAAAAAATACTTTGTTATTTACTCTGTTCGACGGGAATTAAATAATGTATGACATTTCGCGTTTAAATGTTTCGTTAAGTCTATTATAAAACTCAAATAAAATCTTTAAAAACAACCGCAAACATTTCAAATGAATAACTCTGGTGCGTATTTTCAGTAATTTATACCCAAATAAATTGTATTCATATAAAAAATGTTAAATATTGTTGATTCTTGTACTTTTATTAAAATATTCTTGTTTTCGAGCATGCTGATGGTGGAGGGTGTGGGTGGAGGAGGATGTGCTGTTCACATTGTGTTAAACAAATGTTTAAAGAAATCCTTTAAGCATCATCCTCATCCTGGTACTGACACTGTTTTTAATAAAAAGTGTATCGTCGTTGTCTTATATGCTAAAAAATCAACAAGGATTTTCTCGAAGAAGCATACAAAATTTACTACCCATTTAAGCTTCCTTCAACAAGTTTATCCTTGTTCAACATGTATTTTTATTTACAGATAACTACACAGAGGAGAGATTTTCCATTATACTATACCTAACTTTACATCATCTGCCAATGTTGTTGAAACATTTTCTTGAAAATCTTACAAAGTCATGGGATTTTACTTTTAATGAGCACTGCTCTCAATATTGCATTCGCCGCGCCGCGCTGAGGTGTTGAATCGCATCGCTAGTGAGCTCATTTTTTTTTTGTTTTGAAATATGTAGGTACACATGGATGAAGACAGAAGGAAGAACACAAGTAAAGTAACCATTGCATTTGGGAAGAAAGTTAATAGTTTCAAGATTCATTTTAGGTACATATGTATGTATGTGTGTGTGAGTAATTGATAAACTGTGTTACAAGTTTTGGTTGTGATTAAGGGTAAGTGTAGTACATAATACAGTATGTTTTGCATTATTTCATGCAAAAGTACAGTGTGGTTCATCTGTTTAGATGCACCACCATTTTTATATCATATATTTAGGCAAGTTAAGGATTCGTAAAAAAAATTTAAATCGATGATTGCATAAAATTTTATTTTTCGACAATATAGGGAAGACGATATATCTTGGTTTCGTAATTCTGTCTTTCATCTGCATTCACCCAACACTTTTTTTAAATTAAAAAAAAAATAAATAAAAATAGTGGTTGCCGCCATTCCTAGTCTTTTAGCCCTTAAGGAAAATTTTATTTTTCTCAAAAACACCGCCAGAGATTTTCTTTTTGTAAACCAAATACCTATGTAATTATAGGTAACTAGCAAAACCCCTGCCTGCTTCGCAGGGCGTTACAAAAAATGTTTTTTTTTTATTTGTTTTGCAGCGAATGTGTTGAAAAAAAGAGAAAATTATAAAAAATTAAAAAAAAATGTTGCCGGTCACAGGAATCGAACCTAAGCCCTCACGTCTAAAGCGGAGATCTTTCCACTGCACCACGAACTCTATAATTTTCAAATTGCGCAAATTACTAAATATTTTTCAAATTACCAATGACCAATTGAAATTTCATTTTTTTTTGACAGACTTCCTTTATTTTTTTATAATTTTTTTTTGTCCTGAACCTTCTACCCTTATTCCTATTTAATTAAAAAAAAATTAAGAAAATCGGTCAACTGGTTTGGCTGGTTAGCGAACGTTCACAAAACTAAACTTAAATTTATATACATATATTTATATAGAAGAAGAAGATAAATAATATGTTTGTATAAGTAAAAATAAAAATCTGGTAAATAGTTGTTAATGACACCATTTTGTTTAGTATTATAGTAAAAAGTCTGAAATCGACTCCAAGCCTCTGCGACAGTTACTATTTATTGGCCCAACAAAGTGTTTTAGCTGGTTTGGTTTTGGCAACACTGGTTTTGACAGCTGACGTGTGTTTAGTACCTTGTGTCACTGTCAAACAGCTTCAGTTTGGTTTGCAATTTAACCATGGATCGTCTTACAAATGAACAACGCTTGCAAATTATTGAATTTAACTATCAAAATTCGTGCTCGGTTCGAAATGTTCATCGCGCGCTGCTTCCATTTTATGGTCGGCATTCTCGACCTTCTGAGCAGTCTATTCGGAAGATTGTGACCAATTGGTCAATTGGCCGCCTAGATCGTGCGATTTGACACCATTAGATTATTTTTTGTGGGGGTATGTCAAGGCTAATGTCTATAGGGACAAGCCCGCTTCGATTGACGCACTGGAAGCCAACATCCATGCATTCATTCGTGAGATACCGGCCGATATGTGTGAAAGAGTATGCCAAAATTGGACTCAGCGGATGGGCTACCTGAGACGCAGCCGCGGTCAACATTTGCATGAAATTATCTTTAAACATTAAATTGCAAGGTTCAAACTATCGATTCAAATAAATATTTCATTCATTTTTTCGAATTTTTTGTGTTTTTTTTTTTTTTAAAGTTCTAAACCTCTTAAAAAATCACCCATTATTAAGTGTAAACAAAATGCTTTTTTTCAAATTATAGTCGACTCTTATGAATTGAATTTAAAAGCTCAAGTGACCTCAACTTTAAAGTGCGTTTCGCCCAAGTACGACAGTTGAGCTCATCAGTAAGATGCTGTCGTATCGTTCTAAGACTCATATTATGGTCGGTGCTAACCTAGTCTTATAAGAATCACAAACTGTTTACTGTCCTAACAAATTCGTTCCTTCAAACAACAAAAAAGTATACATTGCAGTAACAATTTTAATATTCCTCAGAGAAACTTTAGAAATATACCCAACTGTATATATGTACATATATTTCAAACTATCGTACTAATTATGAAAGATTTTCTCCATTAAAAAAAATGTTTAAATTATTTAATCTTCTTAATAAAAGATCTTATAACTTATTTGACCAATCACTAAATTTTTCAATTAAGTTTATATCAAATTTTTATTCAATTATTTAACTGTACTATAGACCTAAGTAGTTACTTATTTTTTTTTTTGAGCTATAGTGAATAAAATAATTAAAAATCAACAGCAACACTTCAATATTATCGTCATTTTTTCGTTTTGGGGAAATTAATTTTCAAACTAAAAATTTTGAAAAAACGATTTCAAAAATTTTATCCAAAACATTGCGTTGTTAAGTAGTATTTTGGTATTTATTATTTAATGCTCTTATCAATTTTTAGTCAAACGGTAAAAACCAAATGCTAAAATGTCTTTTGGTTTTTGAGAAAATTGAAAATAACAAATATCAATTTCTTTTAGCTGCCCGAAAGCTCTTTATTAAATTTAGCAAGTAGCAAAGTATCAGGATCATTTTTCAACACACAATACAATAAATACTTGGAATCCAGATGGAAAAGTTGTTGTTGTACTACGTGTTGAAATATGATCCTGAGCCAGATGGATAGGTTCCATGGATAATAAAACACAGCTAGTGTTAACTTGTTATCGAAAACACTCGAAGTTTAGGAGTTATATGGGAAAAACGAAATTTTCGTAATTTTACTTTTTTTTTTAAATGGCCATATTATCTTATAAAAATTAGTCAGAGAACAAAAAGTCTCATAAGCATTTTTGATAAAATCGTAAAGATCTTCAATCTGCGCATGAATTACTATTCGATATAATTTATCGTTCAAAAGTAATATATGTGAAAAACTGATATTTTAAATAAGTATGCCTGAATAACATTTTCTTCAAGCAAGATTCAGCAAAGGGATTATTCCTCATTACAAAATAAGGATTATTGCGTTTAACAATTATTGTAATTTGAATTATCTACTTAGAAAGTTTAAAGCCACCGTAGAAGCTTAAAAAAACAATCTTTATACTTAATTCCATGATACTTTGATCCAAATACCTATAAGTACGATAAATTCTGAGCCTTAATTGTAACTTCTATAGAATGAAGATTTTAGATTTATATGCTGTTGTTCTTTTTAATGAGTGCGATATATTTGATCTATGTAAATGTAAAATACATTGCACTATAATTTAAGGGATCTTAAAATTGGTAACAGATTCCATAAATATGACTCGGCATATTTTTGAAATCAACTTGAATATTCAAACTCATTATTTTCTGCTTAGCAACAAAAAAAAAACAACTTAAAAAATCCTTGGCAATGCTCTTGAATTGATCGAAGAGGAGCCCGTTGTTTTTATCTGAGCCGAGAAAATCCAATGACACATAGGACACACATTATAATTTTCTACATTTAAATTTTTACAACGCAAAAAAATGCATTTGAATTTTATTTGTTTTTTTTTTTTTTTGTTTCTCATTCATTTTTGAATTTCATTGACATTAATTCTGTCTTATGCACCTCTTAGATGTAAATAATTATAAACATAGAAATATCTTAAAATACATTTTAGATAAACACTGTATATAGTACATACATATTCACTCACTTAAACCCACTCGAAAAATACCACCATCAGCTATCAGCCACCAGCCAGCAGCGGCGGGATCTGATTTGACAGACGAATGACTGTCAGTTTTGTGATATTGTTAATTTTGTATTTATGTGTAGCTTGTGCAGGTGTATTTGTTTGACAGTCAAACAGTTGCTTCGTTTTGGCATTTAAAATCTTTACTGACCTTGACTGATGCATTTTGTCGCCACTAGGGAGAGCTGTGATGCAGTGCTGAATTTAGTGTATTTAGGGCCCTTGAACCCAAAAAAATGAGAACTAGATAATTGGAACAACCACTTCTTTTTTGGGGATTAATTTATTTTATTTTCGATTTTGGACACTCTCTCCACATTTATGTAAATTTCCCAATATATTGGAGGGCTGATTAATTTTTCGTTTGGGAGATATTTCATTGGCTGGTTAATTTCATACTTATAATAAAATAATTATTTCATTTCTTTGAAACATTCTGCTGGTGCAGTTGTTTAGTTAGCCACTATTATGAAGATGGCAATGATCTAGCCGTCTAAGTATTTATTGAGATTGGGAAGCGTAGGCAACTAAAAGGATTTATTCTTTATCTTGTTGTTTCCAAAATGTCGTACAAAAATTGGAGCCCCCCTATATAGCACACGAGGCCTTAGCCAAATGCTTATTTTTATAATCTATCAATCCAGCACCAGAAGTGGGAGACTCATTTAAAGCATAAACATCACATCCATCGAGTCACTTTGGTCGATGTTAAAAAACAAAAAAAAGACGAATAACACGTTTCATTAAATTCATATATTTCAACAAATTTTTAAATTTTAAACATTTTACGACTAATTAAGGATGAGAGAGAGCAAAATATTTTTAGCGTATATAAAAATTTTGTTGTTGAATTTTTTGTGTTTGTATAAGTAGTAGGAGGAGATTGTGTCACCTGGATGAGTGTTTTATGTTTAAAAATATAAAATAAGCGTTTTATTTAAATTAATTTTTTTTAAAGTAAAAATATATATGTAATGTATGTATAATATTTTCACGTAATTAAAAGCTAATTGCTAAGTATAGAATTATTATTATTATTTTTATTGTCTTTTTTAATTTATTTTTTAATTATTTGAATTAATTGGCAATTTATTCAAGAAAAAAAAAATATGTTAATTGAAAAATAAAAATAAGAAAAATTAATGGAGGCACACTGAATGAGAGTAAACAATTTTTTTATTATTTGAGTTTGACATTTTGTTTGTTTGTTATGAATAAATACTTTATTTCCATAAAAAAAAATTGTATCGTATAATAATGTCTATGGATACAAGTATTTTCAAATGAAACGATTATTATGCAACGATTTGCAACATTCAGTAGGAACTTAATTCCTTTAAGTGGTTTGCATGAATTTAAGTAATCAAAAAGTTTATCGTGAGACTTCAAAGTTAAAATTTTATAAAATTTCTTAAAGTTGTTACTCACATGCTTCATTGGGCCCCTTCAGACCGCAACTCCCTGCGTTATAAAAATCAGGTATGTCATAACTTCACCCGTTCAGCCGATCGAACTTAATGAAAAGACAAAAATTCATGAAAACAAACGTACCTACTTTCATAATTAAAATATTAGAAATAGGATTAGAAAAATAAAGATATATTTGCACATCAATTTCAATTCAAAATTGAAACAAACTGACAACTTGGTGATTTTAACAGTTCTTCTTTCCCACAAAATCAGCCTCATATATCAAAATATTTGTTTGTTTTTAATCCCATTTAACCCTAAAATAAATTTTAGAAAATTTATAAAATAAACTAAGCCTTAAGTGATCCTTGAATTCAATTGACTTAAAAATAACTTTACCGAAAAAGTATTTTTAAAACTGGATGCTACTATTGTCGATCTTACCCTATTTCACCTTACTAAAAGAATTTTTTTTTAAATATCTAGCTTTTAACAGTGATACTTGAAGTCCATCAACTAAATAGGTATATAACCTTTCAAGAAATTTATATTTTTTAAACCCGAATGCCATTTTTTGTTATTACCCCATTTTACCCTAGATATATTTAAATTTTATGTATTCAAATTTTTCCAGTTTGAATTTTGGCAGAAAAACTTAAGAATTTTGTTGACAAATCCTGTTCATGTTATTTCGAAATTGCTTAAATCTCAGTACAGTAAAAGCGTGTGTTGCTTTTGTTTGTTTTTTTTTTTTTTTGTATTGTTCTTCAGAAGTTTACTAAAACGCTTGTTTATTCGAATACAAAGTTGTGTAAAAATTTAAAGGCAATCGGTGAAGAATTTTGGTGATTTTAGATTTTTATTTTTATTGAAAAAAAAAAAATCTATAAATTTAAAAGTACCTACCTAGTTACTATAGGGCAAGTTTAGTAGGTATTCGTAAAATAACTAATATTACATACAGCACGCGGTGATAGACCGATATATATAATTGATGTCGCCCTTTTACTATTAAAACCTAAAATAGAAGCCATTTAATGGTATCCTACGTATATTTAAATATAAGTAGTAAGTACCGTACTATACTACTAGTACTAAGTAGTAGTAACTACTAATTTTGTTTTTAGTATTCAAAGCTCTAACTAATTTCTTTTAGAAAATTAAAAATTGCGAAAACAACTTATTCTTAAAAATATTTTTTATTAAGGTATGTATTTTATTTATATCATTAAAATCCGTATTTGTGATTAAAAAAACACATAAATTTTTGTTGCTATAAAGTCTAAAACATTTAATACCTAATCTCCTTCTATGTAAAGCTTCTTGTTTTTTTTTAATCGATTTAATTTGATCCTTTAACGCTGTTAGCCAAAGAAACAAAGAGTAGGTATATAAAAAATGATGAGCAAAGTGTTAATAAAAATTGATTCGCTTTTTTCATTAATATATGTATCAATGATTTTTCTCAGTCTTTAAAGCTGTATCATTCTGGGTGTTTCACCCTTCTGTGTAAGTCTTTTGTTAAAAGATGATAGCAATTTAACCTGTCTGCCTGTGAACGGCGTTATCATTTCCTTATAGAACACGAACTCGTTACTTTAACAAAACGTAGAACATTAAGTTCTTTGATGAAGCGAGGCTGCAAAGCCGTGTCGTCGACGTCTCATCAGCATGTTTTTCAAAATAATCCTTTTTTCTTACTTGATGACATACACAATGCAACTCTTGACGTGTGAAAATGAATTGAATTTTTTTTTTTCAAAAAATGTAAAAAAATATTAGCTCTAACCAACAAGAATCAAAACAGCAACAAATACAAAATAACATCAGCAAAAGAAAAAAGTATATATGTATGTTGTAATTCCTCTGCAGTACAACGCAGGGCTTCAATCTTTTTGTGCCCAGCTATGCATCATGTAGCATCAATTCATCCATCCTACACCTATATCGCTCAATGTCTGAAGGTACATAATGTACATATCTTTCTCACAAATAAAAACAAAAAAAGAAGAGAAAAACCCTGTCAGTCATCGTTATATTTTTTAAGGATTAAATGAAGCATATCACAATGTACGAGCGTCCTTTTCATCGGGGCGCGCAATTTAATGATATGAACGCGTGCTCTTTGCTGCCGTGTCATGGCCCCAGGATACACCAAAGTAAAACATATTACCTACACTCAACACCAGTTGATTGGAATCACTAATAATTACAATTTCAATCTTTGGATAAAAACTTAGGTCATATGAATATATGATGTTTTATTTGGGAAACAATTCATAAAATAATATGACACCTTAATTATTGTGCGAAAGACTATTGCAAACAGTGTGACTACAATCAGTTGACTTAGAGTGTATGAAATCACTTGAAAGGATTAAAATTACACACCCCAACAAACTAGGGTTAGCTGCGTGTCGGTTTTAAATAAATCTCTCATATAACTTACGACCTCGTTAAAATATTCATAAAAAAAAACAAGAAATAAAAAATAAAACAAAACAAATTCGTCTACACAAAATACTCATAACTGGCACGGATCCTTATAAAAAGGATAAATATAAAAAAAATATCTGCACATCCTTCGCTAATTCGAATAATAATTCGTTTGGCGTTTAAAATAAATAATGAAAGCATCCCTATACCGATAGCAAAATATTTATATATTCTTAGGTATAACAAAAAAAAAGAAAAAAAAAAAAAGAAAAAAAAAAAAAAACAGAATATACGTTTTTTTCGATTAAAAAAGTTTATTCAACACTGAACTTGAAGTGCCACAACACCCTATGTTATATTCCACATCAAAAAACAAACGATAAGGATGAGTCAAGGATAAAGCCACAGCAGCAGTAAAATATAGAATAAAAGAATAAAAATCCTTTTTTATGATGATCGTGCAAATTGCTTTAGTCGTTTAATATAAATAAAATTTTATGAATTTTCAGAAAATAAAAAAAATTTAAATTCCTTTTGAAATATAATTCAAATCTGTTTTTTTTTTTGTTTTGGTAAAGCTCTCTTGAACTTTGTTTTTTTTTTTTTTTTGCTATTTGTTTGGACATCTATTTTTTGGAGGTTTTACTTTTTTTTCTACTTGCATTACTTCCTTTTGACCGAATATACTCGTATTTATGATGGTTTTTAACTTTCAGAAGAACAAAGAAATATAAATTTTATTACAAAAGATGTTTATAACATTGATGTGGTGGAATGCTTTAGTTTATTTTGTTGTCAGCAGATGGTTATGATTTGATTTGGAGAAATGACAAGCAATTTAAACAATCATAAATAATATTATGGTGAAGGGAAAATAAACAAACAAAAAATATTAAGCAGAATATTTTACTTTTCTTTCAATGGCGCTTAAAATCCGAGATGGACCATTGCCTCAACCAACTTTCCAGCGGTTCAGGTCAATAGCTAGCTGCTTCTTCTAGCTTCGTTCTTAGCTTGCGTGCCTGCACTAGGTATGATTTCGCACAGTGCAGTGGGTCGGGCTGGTGCTTTGTGTTTGTAATCAATACGATTTACGCGCTGTCTTACTGCATCTGAAGTGAATGTCATGAGATTAAACATAAAATACAGTGTCAACGTTCTCTGTAACACTTGCATTGATAAAATTGGTCGAGAAAAGTTAAAGTCAAAAAATTGTCCAAGAGTCCAAAATGTTAAGGTTCTAACAAGATATGATTTTAAACAGTTTACTAAATCTGCATGGGGTTACAAAATTTTAAAGAGTATTGTGTACACATTACGGTCACACATTATGTAGTAATTTCGTACGTTAATTACTTAATTATTTTCTAATGCAAAAATCATCTTAAAATTTGATCACAATTTAATTCATAAATTAAAATATTTATTAATTAACAATTAACTACTGCTAATTTCAGTTAAGTAAGTATACCAAATCTTAACGAAAATCTTCTACATTCAACAAAAACTGAACTGTCTGCACTGATATCACAAAGGCAGAACTTTTCAGCACACATTTTCTTATTTGATCTTGTGAATTTTTTCTATGTGTGTCCTTTGCGTTTGTTTTTGTTTTTTTTCGTTGGTAAAATTTTCGTAGGTATTTTTAACTTAATTACTCTTTAATCCACCAAATTAGATGAATATTTGTTAATTAACATGAATTAAATTTGTGTTTGTTGTATTGATAAGATTTTTGCACTTACTTTTCTGATTAAAGATAAATAATATTTGTTTTTAGTTTATTAATAAGGGTTTTAGTGGTTTTAATTTAAAATAACTTTTTTAACCTAGTATCATACTAAAAATGCTTTAACATCGTAGAGATAATGTATGACTGTGTCAATAGTCCTTATTCTTGTGGTTAAATGCTTTTAAGTGGTTACACACATAAAGTTCTAAGGTATGTATTGATTTTTTTTTAAATTATATTAAGAAAAAAATGTAAAAAAAGTCAAATGTGTTTAAACTTGCCTACCGACGGACACACTGCTGGAATCTATTATCAAATTTTCTCTTATACACAAAACCGCAATACGAGCTCTATTGACCAATTAAATAACTGTAAAAACTAACTTGGTACTGCACCATAAAAATTTCTGATTTAATTATTTCATATTTTAAAGTGTCCTGATGCTATGTATGTTTGTTTGGGATTTCTCATCAGCTTTTGACTATACGTAGAAATAATTTGTATGTTCTCTTTGTTTTTTACTATATTTATTTTCAATTTTAAAACCTATCAATTTTTTGAACAGTTATTTAATTGGTAAGCCTTAGGTATTGTATTCTGTGCTTTTTAATTAAATTGGATTTTATTTTTTTTTTGTATTTATATATTCTATCGTAAAATTGTTTGATTTTATTCTATTTGTTATTTTATTTCAGATAAATAAATAAAATGTCCTACTGTGTCACACGAACATGCTGTTATAATTAAGTTGTCTTTATAAACTTTGAAGATTCAAAATTTTGTGAAATTGAATGAGATTTTATTTTTTTTTTATCTTTTAAAAACAATTGGTCTTATTTATAAACGTTGTCTAACTTTAGACAACTGTCCAACCTTGTTTATTGTTGTCTTATAGCTGCCTTACTTAGACACAAGAGTAGAATTGTCTTAACCGTGAATAATGTGATATTTATTTTTATTAAATAAAGAATATTTTTACCAATTTGAAAATAGTTAAACAGTGTCTAAGTAGACAAAAATCTAATAAGTACCACTGAATGTGTGTGTATTTAAAATTTTGGGAGGTTTCTGCATGAATAATTTTTTTTAAATCGACACCGGTTTAAACTGTTAACTGGAAAACTATCAGAAATGAAAAAAAGGTTCTATGGGAGGTACCACCCAATAATAAAATTATTGGAAAATTGTTTAATTTAACTTTTTTTGCGCACACTTTTTTTGCCCCGACACTTTTTTTGCCCCGACACTTTTTTTGTTTTTACTTTAAGACCAAAAATAACGGTACATTCCCTAAATTTGTTTAGCAATTAATGAAAATCTTATTTTTTTCAACGATGTGCCCCCTATAAAAAAAAATCAGTAACTTTTTTTTACGCATAGGCTATCTGAAAAAAAAAAAACAAAATAAATTAAAAAAAAATTATTATAAATGGTACATCCTTTAGAACAATTTTTTGAATTTTCGATTTTCTCAAAACCTGTTCAATAGATTTTCATTTTTTTATGGAGATTATTTAAAAAGTTTTTCCAAATTCTTTTTTGAATGTTTAAAAAAAATGTTAAATTTTTTTTTTTTGAAAATTTAATAATTCGAAAACGACTTACGGGAATTTGATTAAATTTGGCCCCCAGCAGGTTTTATGTGAGCTAATACGATATACTATATTATTGGAACAAATTTTATTATTAGTCTATTATTAAGGGTATCTCTTATAGAACCATTTATTTTGGTTTTCGACTATCTCATTATCTGTGGGATCGATTTCAATTATATTTCTTACACAAGAGCTATTAATAAGTTTGAATTGCCTATCGAAATTTTCAATAAAAACGAATTGTGGATTTTTTAAAAAAATTTTAAAAATTTTTTAAATTCTATATTTATAAAATGAGAAGATGATTTTTTCAAAATCAATTTTGAACTAATATACACTAAAAAATGTTGAATACATAATTTTATAAAAAAATATTTTTTTTTAAACTGTTCCAACTTTTTTTTTTAAATATTTTTCCCATAAATTGAGATTTGTCTAAGAAATTAGACGGTATATGTACATCGCGTTGGTGTCAAAACAATTTCAAAAAATTATTTAATCAATTTATTTCTATAATTATATTGATTTTTTTAACATTTTTTCAGTCTAAAGTTAGTAAGTTCCATGCAAATGCGCAACAAGGTGCTAATTGTTCAAAATTATGTACTCACATACCTAAACTAAACTACGTTTTTTAGCAGGTGGCATAAGATATAGGTTCCCATAACTAATTTATTATATCAGATGAATAGTTTTTAAAATATTAAGACCTTAAAACAACAGTGTGCTTAAAAGCAAGTTCGCGCGACCCAGTCGTGCATTTTTATTGCTTCTACCGCAACGGTTCCTAAAGAAAAATATAGTTAATTTTTTTTTAGCTTTTTTTTTGTTACTAACAGCTTAGTCAACATGAAAGAATAAAATATTTTGAGAATGGTGGGCTGATAAAAATGAACATTTTGTTAAATTTGTTCAAATTAATAAAAATTTTATCGAAATCGGTTGAAGCCGTTAACGAGAAAATAAAAATGCAAAAAAAAAAGTTTTCATTGCAGATACTGTTGATAATAGTAGAACAGATATGTTTCTCTTTATAAAACTCATTACAGCCGTTTTCAAGACCAATAACTCTTTTTTCAAAAAATAAAAGGCCATTAGGTATAATTATTTTTAGAGTGTAAGTGTATAAGTTCCAAATTTGAAGACCACCATCACATCAACGGCTTGAGTTCCTTCTTTTTACGAATATATCGCAACTAAAAAATGCATGCGACAACCCTGAAAAATAGACACCTGTTTAAGTACATATTTACTATTTGTATTCCTTAATTTTAAGAAAAAATTGTCAAGAAAAAACAAAGAAAATCCCACAGACTCGCATTGACTTTGAACTCAACAGACATTGAGAGTTTGTGTTTTTTTTGAAAATTAAGAATTTTCAGCCTGAAATATTTTTCCTATCAGAAGGTTAAACAAATACGCCTACACCTACGCAGCCCAAAAATAAATTTAAAAAAAAAGAGAAAATATAAAACAAGAAAAGTCGGTGACAACAACGAAATTTTTCCATTGTAAAAATACGCATTCAAGGTCTGAAACGGTCAAAATTATGTTCATTTCTGTTGTATGTTAAAAGCGTACAAATTTTACGACACCTAATTTACGTCATCAATTGAGTGTTAAAATTTAAGACTGGAATCTTAAAAAAAATTAAAATCTTAATTTAGCTTGGTATCATAAAATATTTGCAAATTCCAAACATTTGTTTTTACTTATTTAGTTAATTTAATATTTAAAACTATTTTGCTTCATAATATTTTTGGAATTTATTAATATTAAAAAAAAAAAAACTTGTTAGAATTAAGTGCATGCAATAATTACTCTTCACGGAGACATGTATGATATGAACCTTGTAGATATAAAATTTTGATGATTCAATCGATTGGAATTCCATTCGGATTTTCAAAAGTTATTAATAAATCGGTGTGCACATGGACTAATTTGTAGAGTTTATTTTATATATGTAAGCAAATATGCAAAACTAAATATAACTAAAGTGGCGTCCGTCGCGTCGCGACTAAATATTTTATATTGCCCCCTTTGTGTGTGTTGTGTATGTGTGTCTGACTGTAAAAGTTGATGCCACATTAATTGTTGCAAACACATATTGGCAAATTGCCAGAAACGGTATGTTGTACCTACATCAGGATTTAAGCCATTTACAAGCAATACCGACTGACGACGACGGCGCGGCGGCGGTGGCGGAGAGAAATCACAACCAAAAGAACGCCTTCCGCTTTTATGGTGATTTTTACTAATTGATGTCGGATGGGGGCTGCTATATGTATTTTATAGGTATAGGTTGTAGGTATATAGGAATGCAATTTTGGTCATTGTGGTTAAGAATTTTTGATATATTTTTTTTTCTGTTAATTCCGGTGTGATTATTAAGCAATCAAATTATTTTTTGACTTTTCACATCTTTCTCAGGAAAATATTTTTTTTTTTTAAGTTGGTTCACAAATAATATGAAGTATAAAGTTAAACAAATGAATCGCACACCATTGCACTCATGATTTAAAGTGTATTGGAGTTTAAAAGCTGAACATTTGCAAAGAGCTTGTAGTTTTTAAGCCTTTTATGATTACTTTAAATGACAAGAAATGATACTAAATGGTAGATATTTATTTAGTATATTTACTTTGAATACAAAAAATATTGTCCATTTCACTTTAAGTTTGCAATATTTAAAAAAAACATATAGTCTTTTTGAGATCGTGTTAAAATATCAGAAAAGTCCGGTTTCTGCAACTTCACAAGTAAATAACATGTAACAATTTAAATAATTTCATATAGCAGGAATGAAGTTCGGAAGTTTTATTACAAAGTACAAGCCACAAGCTGAAGCTTGCAAGGACGATGAAGTGAACATCGTAGTCGTTGCTGAGGCTTTGGAAGAACTATTTCTACAAACTTTATAACGGCGATGATGAATTTAATTCCTCTTTCAGCGGATTGCATCATTTAAACTAGATGACGTAGACAGACCAATAATTCCGCCGATCTTGGACAACACACCACCTTTTCGACTGATTTCAAGACCGCGTATGCAATCATCTAAACGAGTCTGTTAATGTAGGATGACGATAAGAAATGCACGCTAATCAATCAGAATGGTAAAGTCCGCGCCGATATCTTTGATGTCAAAAAATGGATAAAGACAAGGCGACACTGTCATGCAACTTATTTATCAACGTTCTCCAAAGAATAGTGCAAAACTTTGCGCGCAACACTAGAGGCATAATCTTTCAAAGCTTTGTCCAATTACTACACAATGGGAAGCACAAACCGTTATTTCAAGAGACCTTTTGTGATGTGATGAGTATTGAAATAGAAGCGAAGAAAATGGATTGAACGGTCAATGAGGGCAAGACCAAGTATATGCCTGTAGTCAAGAAAGGACACCCAACACCTATGTTTTCCTATAGACAGTTATTTAAAACTTATAATTTTAAATTAGTTAAGGACTTTATCTACCTAGGCTCCGCTATTTACTCAGACAACGATACCTGGCACTGAGATCAAATAATGCAGAATCACACTTCCCAATACTTCCTTATTTGGGCTTTGGGATTAAAAAAAATCCGCCTACTGCTACGCCTACTTTCTTATATTAGAATTTGATATTTATATAACGTCCGTAGAAAATTGAAAATTTATAATCTCTCTTAAGCAAAAACCACGACATATGTAGCTTTTTTTTGGGAAATCAACCTACTACCACGCCCACTGAGATTCATCCTTACTTAATATTCCTAGAAAGTTAAAATTTTGTAATTAAAATCTCTTTGACCTAAAGCATGAATTGTGTAATTATTCTGTAAAGTCCACCTATTGACACACCCACTTTTCTTATAAATATTTGAGTATTTTCCTTACAAACTTATAAAGTTTTCTTTGAATTTTTTTAATTTGACAAATGTTTGCGTTGCGAAGTCGTGCAGGCTTGAACTAGCTGACAATTAAATTTCTATTGTTTATTTAATTATTCCCATTTTCATAATATTTGCAGAAATTTGGAATTATTTGTGGTTTGTTGGTTTTGTTTTGAAAATATCAAATTTCCCAAATGAGATCGACGCGACGTTTTGATTGTAATTATATAATATTGTTCAGGCAATTATTGTTAATAAGCAATATTCAAATGAATTCTAAAAACAATTATTGTATTTTTTTTAATCTTTCAATATAATAATAAAGAATAAAAAAAATAGAAAAAGGAAGATTTTAAAAAAATAAGTCACTGGAATGTATCAAGTTGTTAAAGTCATTATTAAGCGTTCTGTTGGTTGTTAGCTAATAAATTTGTATTTCCTATACCTATAAAGACCTAGAAGATTGAGCTTTCATCTTAATAAAATAAAAATATAAAAAACTAGAAAGTAACTTCTATACAGTAAAACCTTATTTAATAAGAATTTTAAGAAAGGCGATTGGCTATTACAAATTGATATTTGATAAATATTAAAAATTGGTACATTAAAACTCAATTTATAAAAAAAAACTATTTAGGTATAATTATCAATTTAATTGTAATTCGAAGCATCTGTACTATTCTCAATTATCAATTTATCATTTGCATCATTTGTAAAATATAGATTTTCAATTTTTATCAACTATCAATAATTGATAGTTGACAATCGTTAATGTTAATAAAAAACTTGAACTGTTCATCAATTTTTGCTGTAGTTTGAGTTGATGATAGGTATACATAAACTCTATACAATATATTTCTTCTAGAATAAGTTTTATGATAATCTTTTTAATACTCAAAGCAAAAAACACTCAATTTAAGTATTAAGTTAATAATTATGATAATCAAATCATCATAACAATTTCAAGTTTTTTTTTTTTTTTTTTTTTTAACCACCAAATACATCTTCAACACTTAATGTTGTATATAAGTATACATAATAAGCACACATTGCTCATCGTCCTTATATAGCTGTTACTTTATGTTTCACATAAATCATATACGGTTACCCTCTTTAAAAGTGATTCACCTGAGTTATACTGTTTGGTATAATATGATATTTGCGGAAAGGATATTACTCTTTAATGGTGTCTGTTTCTGTAAATATATATAGAATAATACATTTTATGACGAATAAATTACGAATAATGCTACGGTACCTTTTCCCTTAAGAAGTTTTGAAAATACTTAATAGCGGAGGTTTAAGTACCTATATCTTTAAAATGACTAAAAATAAAATACGGAGATAAACATTAAAGAAGTACAGAGGCACATTTTTTTCTCTCCTTTTTTTTTTAATTTTAAGTATTTTGTTTCGTACATATACTGTGCATTGAAAAAAGGAACTATCCCTGAAGGTTTGAACGATATGAGTTGACTGTGCGAAAAGCTTTGCAACCTCTACTATGAGTAAAAATACAAATCTCAAATATTTCTTAAATTTCTACCAGATGCATTGCAAGAAGTTAAATATTTTAACTTTTTCTTAACCCAAAATGGGTTCAAAAAGTTTGAAGGCGTTAGATAAAAAATATCTAAAATAATTTTTGAGGTGTCTTGATCTACGTTTGAAACCCATCAGTGCCTCAATCACCTCAATTTTCTTTAATAACTTTCTACCAAAAAACAAAATAATTTAAAAAAGTCGTGGACTTATGCCCCCATCCTTTCTAAAATTATGGAATTTTTAACCAATTTACTATGGACTTTTGACTTATTCATCATCAGGTGGGTAATAAGTGTTCCCAATTGATTTATGGACTTATAACTCACATTAATAGGTCGAAAGTCTATAATGGACTTTTGACCCTACGCTCTTAAAAACAAATTTAAAAAGGTCCCAACTCGTCGGGAAATAAATGTTTTGATTTCTAATTGGCATGATTATCTTAATATTTGTGAAAGAAACTATTTTCTCTGCATTTTTGGCGCTGTTATTTTTTCTGAATGAAACTGAACAATTTAACGTGAGGTGCATTCACACCCATACAATGTACATAGTTGCGTTCCTGTATTTACCACGAACATCAAAGATTATTTGGCAATTCGCCCAATTTTAAACAAGTTGAACAAAATCTGTGTCGTCTCCTTATTTCTTGGAACAGGTATCATGATCGCTCATCAAAAAATTGTCATCATTGTTTATTGTGAAAGGATTAAGCACTAGTGAAAAACTATTTTATCATTTAAAGGATCATGCTGATGTTTAGGGTTCATTCCAATTTTACCAGGAGCAAAAACAAAAACGTATGGTGTGATGTGTAGTCAGCTTTGAATAGATACAAATATAGATGCACCTCATGTCACGCTTTTAATTTATTATGCGTGCTTTAAACTAGCGTTAAATAGTGCTCTCAGGACATCAGGAGTTACGACGACATTAAAACAACGTCATCTAAAAATATTTTGTATGTCAGATATAATTTAGACCTTGCATCCTTCAACATTCCCGTTGAGAACTTAACATCAAACAATTGCTGGTTTAGAAAAATAGATATTTGACATATTCCTTACCAATACCTAATATTATAAAGAAGATGAAGAAAATTAGAAAAGTTCTTTTGTTAAGGTGGGGCTATTGAATATGAGTTCAAGTAAGGCTGACCATGGGCAATATTTTCTAAGTGTCTGAATTTTATCAATTTTCCTTAGAAATATAAAATTCATAGTATATATTCATGCTGTGACTTTTATAAGAGTTGATAAGCATAAACTATAATTTGTGTCTTAGAAGGAGAAGGGTATACGACATCATCTAAGTGATGAGCCCAACTGTCGTACATGGACAAAATGCATTTTGGAGTTGAGGTCACTTGAACTTATAAATTGAATTACTATACCCAATATGTTCAAATCGGTAAATCTTTGTTCCAGCTTCCAGGCAACGATAAATCAATTAGAATCTCATCAATAATTTTTTCTAAATCCATATACATATAAAATTTAAAATACATAGGGCAAAAAAAATGTTTTACAAAACAAAACATTTTTACTTTATTTCTTTAAAAAAAATCATTTTTCTTGCTAATGTTAAATTATTACTTAAAATTTTCTGTAGCACACAAAATAATACGTAAATTATGTCAGACCAAGGTCAAATACAAATATTTATACGAAACAAAACACTTTCATTGGAAACGTCACGCTTATACGTTGCTATCTCCCGGCGCAGTGGCCGACGACGACGGCGACAGCATGTCGGGGGACGCCTATTTGCAACCCAGAACTGTCAAATTCAGCAGCCGTTTATTATAAAATTCACTTCCATATCGTCTCCCCCTTCTTTACGCACCAAAAACAGTTCATATCTATATTTAAATATTTTTATTTAAAAATATCTTTCATATAAAATAACCTACCTAAACAATAATTCAATAGGTACAAAAAAAAATAAAAATAAAAAAATACAATCAATACCAAATGAAGATTCAGAAAGGCGGAATACCCTTATCATTATTGTTAGCCTTTCCCAACAATGAAAGATTATAATCTTCCTAGCCCCAGAAAAAGGGTAAACAATAGTTAAAGATTTCCTGCTTCCTTAAAATATACAAACATAAGCAGAAGCACAATTATTGGTCCCTCCCTAGTCCTTTTGGTGGTGACTCTTCTTCCTTTGTTATGTGTTTTTTTTTTTTTTATTTTAACTTAAAGATAAAAGAGGAGAAAAAATATCTCCAGTTATAATAAACTTCCTTATCCTAAGATTTCCATTAAAGAAAAGGACGTGATTGCCTCGCATTGTCTTGAGGGGTCTAAATTTCATAATAGACCCAGTTTTAGAATGAAAGAGAGAGAGATAGAAAGCTTATTTTATTTTTTCGAGAAAAGATACAAATTTTCATTATCATTTTGTTCAATAAAACTTTGTTTGCATTTTTTACTTGATTTTATATATCCTTATCGTAATTTTATAAACGAAATTGATATATGTAGTATAAGTTTTATAAATGTGTGTTAATAGTTCAGAAGATAAAGCTTTCATTTTGAGTCGCTTTGTTTCCTATACATACATATAGGAAAACCTTTAACTTGTTTTAGGTTTAAATTCTGAAAAAAACTAGCCTGATGTTAAGATATTATACCATGATACCACTTAACTACTTTTCGAGCTTAAGACTTCTTTACTAAAATGTTTTTACTTTTAAACTTTTTTTAACTAGAGCCATACTAAAACCATTTTCTTAATAAAATTCAGCTGAACACACCTAAAACAGAGATATTGAATCGTCTAAAATTTTGTGCCTTAGGATTTAAAACAAATCAAGTTTAATATCTTTGATATTTATTTTTAGGATTTCTTAAAAAAAAAAGAAAAAACATTTTGGGTTTAAAAAAAATTACTCTTGGGCGTTTTTTTTAAACAAATATAGTTTTTTTTTCGTATGTAATAGCCCTTGGCTTGAAAGTTAAAGATCTGAACTATAACGTCAAAGCTCGGGTTCGTACTTTTTTTCAGAGCTACATCCTCGCGGTAGGAACCAACTCACACTGGTAACTGCCCATTGGAAACTAAAGAAACCCGTTGTTATTTTTTTTTATTAGAAAATTATGAAGACTTTATCAGGTGAGGAACAAAGTTAGACCATTTGATTTCAAAATAGTCGAGACGAAAAACATTTTTCAACAATTTTTAATTTTTTTTTTTTTTTTCTTAAAAAAAATGTCAATTGAATTGTTACTAACCTTATCAATTATTGAGTACGTCATTGTGTATAGAATCAAATTAGTGCGAATTTGATATCAGATATCAGCTCAAGACATGTACAAATTTGTATCAGTTATTTTAATATTCTTATCAATTCTTCATTACGTCATTATTTAATATCTTATTCGTTTTCAAGATATGGTGGACGTAAAAAGGTATCACGAACGTACGTGCAAACAAAGACACACACACATACATATTTCTCTCAAAAACGATGGATTCGGATTCTAGGGACTTCGGAGATTTATATCCAATTTTTTGATTCGACAAATCGGACAAAATTACAATGGAAAGTTTATAAAAAATTCTCGAATGCACATTTTAAAGGGAAATCATATATTACAACTAAGGAAGTCTCCGAGTGCAGATAAGAAAAATATTTATAGATCTTATTTTTTAAGAGGTACATTTACTTGGGTAAAATAATATACCTCTCTGCGTGTTCTTTCCAAAATTTTCAATTTCAACCAATTCAAGTCCAAAGTTCATACATAAAAATTAAATTCGACTAAAATTGGTAGAAATTTGCAGTTAAGTGAAATAAACAGACCTATTATTTCGTTACATTTATAAGTAAGGTATAGCCCAAAACCCTGACTTTAAGGTTAGAATATCTTGAAAACAGTTCTGAGGTCAGATTTAGGGTGAACAGATCATAGTTTGGTTTCTGTTTCTGTAAAAAAAGCGTTCCACAGTGAATTTTTAAATAAATGATTAAGACTTGATAAAAAGAAATATATTTGAATTAATCATTGAAATTCGGCCGAAACATGATGTATACACAATACAAATATATATATATGTATTATTTATATATGCATAAACCGACAGTTAATATTAATAAGGTTTTTCATTTATAACAATAAATCACCAAAATGTCTTATTAATTTTGTTTGCATGCAGAAAAATTGACCGACAATCGTTTTTCATCCAAAAAAAATTGTTGGTGATGTAATTGCGGTGATGAAATTAATTGATTTTTAATTGAAAATTGTAATTTTTTGTATTGATTCATAAAGTAAGCAATAGGCGTTTTTTTTTAACTCTCCAGGCTAAACTTAAGCGCACAGAAAAACTGTGTTTCCGGCATGAGTAACACACTCGATATCGAAAGTTCGTATATAAACTCCATTTTGTTTTAACCAATTGCCCCCGGTTCCGGTATTGCAAAAAAAACACACCTATTGTAGGTTAATGTATACAACAATATTGGCACAACATACATCATTGCTAGCACATAATTACCTATGCACACTCTTTTGTTGAAATAAAACCATAGAATATTAAAATCAAATATTATACCCATTTACCTATATGTAAAACTTGAAAAATCAGGTTTAAATATTTATTTTTTTCTTCAAAATTTTTAGTTTGAAAATAAATTTTTAAGGAACCGCTTACTGAAACATCAAAATAGATATATTTGTGTAGCTTGGACAGAAGTTTATCATTGGCTGGCGGTGATTTAAGAACAAAAGTAATGCAGGTTTTCAAAGCTTTCAGCAACCCTTCGTTGAATTTAAAGTTTCCCTCTCTCAGAATTTTACTAAAAACATAAACAAAATTAGTAAGCTTATTTGATAAGATATAACTTTTGAACGATTTTAAAAGAAGTTCCAAAAAATCTCTAGTTAAACTTCAAAAATCTATGAGTTAAAAAAAAATTTGAACACCAAATATAGTATTGCCGGAAATATCCAAGGCAGATATTCGAATAAGTTCTACTATATATTAAAGCTATATCAGCTTGAATATTCCAGCCCATAATATAAAAGAACTTTCGAACGAAGTGATGACGTTAAGTTTAAATGAAAGACTATCAATAAATAAGACAAGCTCAAAAATAAATTATGATAAATTAAATGGTTGACTATAGAAGATACCACCGACTATACAAAGTATAAGATCACTTAATGCAAACAGCAGAATTATCTGCCTCACAATGCGCGGCGGTATCTCCAAATCTACTCACAGGGAACATACCTTCCTGATACACTGGAATTTCTTAAAGTGTCTACAATTCTTTATGAGCTTTTGACCTTAAATGGAGCTTTCTAGTCTTTACCATAATCAATTGATATAATATCTTAAAGGGTTTATAGACTCAATTTTATCCATCCATCTTGTGCCTGAAATTCTATGAAGCATGAAGAAATCCCGATGTTATAAAATTATCACCAAGCTGCTAAAATGGTAATAATATTGGTCTGAGCAATATTCTCCAGAATCGACAGGACTAAAATTGAGATTGTAAGTACTACACGGGATGAATAAACGGAATTCCGCGATTTCTTGAGATTTTGAATTGTTGTTTCCATACAAAAAAATATATTTATATTTCGAATTTTTGAGTTCCCAAAAAATCCCCTTTCCCTCCTCAAATATAAATAAAGATGGGACTAGTCGATTTTCACTCTTAGCCGTAGATATAGCATCTTACACATCCACACACTTAAGGACTATTCACTTCAATAAACAAACATTCGTCCATTTTTACATTTCGGTCACATAGCATTTTTTTTATTTATCGCAAATCACGTTTAAATTTTTAAATCAGCCATCACCAATCACCAAGTAAACAAAAACAAGAATGATTTTGAGGTTATTCGCGCGCGAACAATTCACTCGTTGTGGATGGTAAGTGGAATGCGACTAGAGTTTGACAATTCGTGACAAATTTTTGTATTTTAATATTTTATTCGTCGGTCGTTGGTGGCTTCAATGTGATCTGAATATAGTCCTTTAGTTCTTATTTGTTTAATTTAAGTGCATAAAATATTGTCAAGTTGTTTTAAGTTGGGGATTGGAGATTAGTTCTCCTAGAATTAATGGTAGTTTAATGGCTATCTGGGATATCAAGATAAAGTTGATGTTTACAACTTCACAGATTCATTACGATTGTGATTTTAGTAACAAGGCCTTAATATTTAAACATTAAATATAAAATACAATATTTATTTTTTAAATTAATACTCACTCCCTTCAGGATCAGTGTCATCGATGTAAATCATCTTTGGCTTTGGTTTTTTTTTGTGTATCCTTTTCTCGTTTCCTATTTTGACTCAAAGTAAGTTCTGCTTCAAGTAGGTATAGCACAGTATTTTTAATTTATATTTCTTTGTTTTATTATTTTATTATGATTCACAGCATTAACGTTTCACTTTTTTTTTTGAATATTTGAATTCGGTAACAATTTCACAATATTATTTTTATAATTTTTGTTGAATTTTATATTTCAGAAAATATAATTATACGCAAAATAAATTTATTGTATTTAATTTATTTTGTTGTTGTTTAAGAAAATATTTTTCCTTTTTTTTCTAAATTTTAAGGAATTTTCTTTTGGCTTTGTTTCAGGTATTATATGAAATTCTTTTGGTTTGATTTTTGTTTTCTTCTGAAAATAAACACAAAAACGAGGGAATAAAATATTATTATTTTTATTATTATTTTAGATTAGATATGTGAACATATTTAATTTTTTTTATTTTGTGAAAAAGACAAACACGAAGACGACCGAAAACGTGGACGGACGGCAACGACGGCTACGACGACTACGACGTCGAAAGTGGCCACGGTTTCGACCTTCACTATCGCAAAATGTTTTGTGAATAAAATACACAAATGAAAATTAAAGTAACAAGAAAAAAAAATTAGAGTATGAGTATCTATAGCTGCCGATATTTGTTATTATTTTATCGTCTATTTAAACAACGATGACGGTGGGTGGTTGTTGTTGATGATATAACATGCACAGTACACTAGAATTGAGTCGAGTCGAGTGTGAAAGCCCTCTTTTGTCGGTTTTGCGTGATTGAGTTTGTTTTTATTTCGATTTTGTTTCTCTAATTTTTTTTTTTTTTTTTTTTGAATTTGTTTTCATTTTGTTTTCTTTTGGTTTCAGGGGTGCAAACTTTGGCAAACGTTTAAGTTGAGTTACCCAATTGAATGGATACAGTAGTGGCAATAACATTGGCACAATGTACTTTCTAAATTTTTTTTGATTTTTTTTTGGAAATGTATCAAAATCGAAAGTCTAGATTTTGCGTTTTTCAAAGTCTTAAGCATACAATTTATATTATTTATTTATGTTTTTTATGTTTTGTATACAAAATAGTGATTTTTGGAAACTTTTTCAACCTCTATCATTTTGGAAATTAGCTACAGAGAGTTGGCTCTATGACATAAAATGTTCAAAATCGCATGCTGAATTTTATTTTCTCTCCGAATAATATGAACAAAATATTATAATTCAATTCAAGTAAAAAATTAAATAATTTTGACCACCTTCTATAAAATTATCCCCTCGTCATGGTGTCGAAGAAAGTCAATTTCCCTCCAAGATGAAACATCAAAATAAGAAAAGAAAACATAATTTAACATACTCATTATTTATATATCATGAGATTAAATGCCTTTCATAAAACTCACAAAAAATATTTATAAAATGTATGTGCTTCCAATGACACACTATTTAAATTTCTATTTTTTCGACCAATGTTTTGTAACAAAATAAAAAAAAATGGAAAAGAATGTCGAATGGATATAACATCGCATGTAAGTACATTACATACATATGTATGTAGGTCATTCTCATGAGAATCTCCGACTGGATGAAGTTAAAGCAGCCTCTACCTCCTTGTTAATTATTATTTGAAGTTCAATTTGATAAAGCTCATAACAGCCATTGTAATGCTTCTTAGAATAAATTAATTTTGTCAGACGATCTATATGTATGTATGTATTAGGTGTGAGAATTTAAGTTTTCAATATCAGCTGCAGAGCTTCATGCTAAATGCTATAAATAAGTTGTTGCTATTTATGTATATGTATGTATGTACCTTTCGGGTTCGTGCTATCTGCGATTGTTTCAGTATCGAAGGAGATAATTATTGCTCAAGTGGCTTTTCAAGTTGTTTTATTTTGTTCAATAATGATTAGAAGGTGACTTGTTTACAGTAATGGGCAAAAATAAAGTACCTTACCTACCACTCAAAAACAATATCAAATGTTTGTTTGCTTAAATAAAATGTTTAACTTCCATGAACATAATATATATAATGTACAATTATTTATTTGCTTTTGTTTTTTACCTTTTACGGTTGTAATAAAAAATATAATAATTAAATAATAATAAATGATAAGCTGCTTGCTTACACTCGTTTGTAACGAAGTGATTCATGAAAAAAATTTCTTCTGTTTATATTTTTATTTTTACTTGCGATATATACATATGTATGTAGGTTAGGTACATATTACTTAATATGGCAAGTTGTGTATTCTTAAAAAAAAATTGAAATCGAGCCGGAAATAGTGGGTCTCGCAATTCTGTCTGTCCTTTCTGCTGTAGCCTAAACGGGTGGGTCGATTTTCTTTAAACTTGGTACCTATCGCTTTTTAGACATTTTTCCCACACGATTTTTAAAAAAAGTTTAAATTTTATTTTTTGAGAACTTAATAATTCAAAAACAACTTGTTCGATTTTTATTTAACTTAGCACCCAGCAGTTTTTTGATATTACATAACAGATTTTAAATACAATTTGTTCTTATAACTAAAAATAACGGTACCTCACATACAAATTTTTAAAAACAAGCATTGAAAATCTCATTTTTCTCAAAAACGGCTCCTACGATTTTGATTAAAATATTTGTGGAAACTTATATCAGAAGAAAATGTATCTGTCGTTTAAAAATGGTACCTCTCATAAAACCATTTTGGCTTTTCGACTATTTCATTATCTGTTGAATCAATTTTAATGAAATTTTTTACACAAAAGCTACTAATAAGTTTGAATAATATTGCGTATAAAAATTTTCAAAAAATCAAATTTTGGATTTAAAAAAAAAATTTCAAAATTATTTTTTTTTAAATTGGATATTTCGAAAATGGGTGGATGATTTATTTTTTCAGAACTAATTTTTAAACTCAGCATTAATAAGTACTAAAAATTGGCGTCAATTTTTTTTTGCTAAAAATATATTATTTTTTAAAAAAACCGCTTTAAAGATTTTTAAATTTGTTTTCTCATAAATTGAGATTTGTGCAAAAAATCACTTGGTGTACATTGCATTGGTTTCAAATCAATTTTAGATATTTTTCAATCAATTTATTACTAATTTTATCAATTTTTTAACATTTTTTCAGTCTAAACTATAAATTACATACAAATTTGCGAAGTGCAAGACAGCACGGTGCTATATTGTTCATATTTATGTACTCACAAAATATTTCCTTAAACTAGGCTATATTTTTGGCAGGTGGCATAAAATAAAGGCTTCAATAATTAATAAATTTTCTTTTATCAGATGAAAAGTTTTTAAAATTATTTATAATTATTAAGATCGCACATAAGAGCAAGTTCGTGCGACCCAGTCGTGCATTTGATTTTTTATGTTATCTTTATTTTTATTATTTTTCAACTATGTATTTAATTTTGTTCTCGAAACTCTTGAATTGATAGTTTAAATTATCGTTACCATGTTTTATGTTTTTTTTTTTTTTTAATTTAAACAAACAATGAGTCATTTTCAAGTAATCGACATTGTACTACATTTTAAATCTGCGACGCTACATTTTGAACCAGTTGGGCATCACTGGTGTCCACTCGTAAATTTTTAATTTTTATTTCTATCTTTTTTTAAAATTGTTTTTATTGCCCAATTTAAGTTAAATTATATAAAAATCTACTCTAATGTTTACGCAAATCAATAGATTTAATCGTCTGATGCGTAAAAGAATCCTATTATAGTTTGCTTAGGCGTGATTAGAGTATGCCACATATTTTGTTGTTAAGCGCCATCTTCCAGGATATGAATTATTTATGTGAAAATTCTAACTAACATGCATTGATAAATCGTCTTTTTAAATAAGTATAATATTAAATAGTTTGAACATAGTACCAAATCGATTAGAATTTTGCTACGTACCTTTAACTTTTAAATTCAATTACCAAGAACCGATAGAGTTATCCTATCTTTACCTATCTATATGCTAACCTACCTATAAAATATATGAAATGGCGTCTGTTCTAATCATCACCCTATTACATTTTAGTAAAAGCTCGTTTTCGATTCTAAATTGTCGTTTATTAAATATTTATATTTATATAAAAAAAAAATATCTGCTGAACATATGAAAGTTCAAAAATTGATAGTGAAATCAAATAAATATATATTACGGTACTTTCTTGGTTATGGCTTATAAAAAAAATAAAAAACAAAAATGATATACAAAACCTTTTTAGACAGAACTTCTGTCAAAGGACTTTCAGCTTCCCACAAAGTGATATACAAAAACATTTCGAAAACCAATTTGAGTAATAACTTCCTTGAAAACATTTTATTCTTTGTCCTCGCACCCAGTGTTCTCCTCAAATCTGCAACTTCTTTTGCTGTTGCAATCTACAACTACAATACTACAAAAACATCATTCAATCGTTTTGTCTCAAAATAACATCAAAGGTACTTCCACTTTACCGACTTATGAATCTGATTTTCTTCAGCAGGAAATTCAATTTATCTCGAAGAAGTAATAAGGGCTAAAAGCAAAAGTATCCCAACAAAAAAAAAAAAACAAAAAAAAGCTGCAGACAGTACTGTGTAGCACATCTTATAAGAATTCCAATCCACATATACAACCCGCACATACATGTATACCTACTGAATTTATTTTGTCCTTTTCTTTGAACGGTATAGGTATACACGTAACGAATATGAAATTGTCATTCGAAGAAGGAAAAACTCTCTTCTCTAGAACAGAACAGAACACAGACCTACATTTATCCAGACATGTGGTAGAGCCAGTATAGTCCTTGAAAGAAGAAGTTGATCCTTGCGTTTGCAGAGAAGTTGCTGCATATCCGTAAGCCTCTTCTCCCTTTTCATATACCACAAACAATTGCTGCGGCTTTCCGCGAAATGTGTGTGCTTGGCATAGTCTCGGTTATATAGGATTTTCTGCTAAATGGAATTTCAATTCTTCTTAAACCAAAGGTAGATTTCAACAACAACATCCTTTTACCTATAACTTTGGCTTTAAGGCTTTTGTGGAATTTGCCGAAATTGTTTGTTGAGTGTTTAGATATGATTTCCATTTCCACTGCCATCGTTGTCGTAGTCGTCGTCGTCGTAGTCGTTGGCTGACACTGTGTGCCAAGTTCTACTTGAGTTGAGTTTAATTTAGTAGAAGACCTCAAGGATTATTTCTATTTTCATTCATCCAACATTCAACATCCACACCACCACCTGACAACAGGACAGGAAGCATCATGAATGCAAATAACAGACAGGCCAAGTCAACAAAGATTCTGGTCCTGATGGTGAAAGTGTCATCATCGGGGAAGTAATTTTGAGTTGAAAAATTTGACCACCACCACCGTCGCCGTAGCGCCGCTCGTACGGACGTACCATGTCACCTTTATGAATTTTGAAACTTGGAAGATTAAAAGGGATATATCCATTAAAATTTAACGGTTGACGTTTAGTCATGTTTAATTATTTCTTTATCACGAATAAAGTTTATGGAAGGAGCGTGATGGATCATGATATTATTAAGAAAGAATTATAAGGGTGAAACCAGCTTGTTGCTTTGCCTTTACTATGTTCAATTCTATGTGAACGGCAGGAGAGACTTTTTCGCTTTACACAGACGATTTTTTATTTGAGAGATAATTTTTATTATTGACAAGGCTTTAGATGAAAAAGTTGGATAGTCTTTAATAAGAACATTATGAGTTTTGGAAGAGTTTAAAAGTTCTTTATTGGAAAATAATTTTGTGGTATAGAGAGGACAAACATTACAATTCATCTAGAAGACGGTTCTCGTCATTTAGGATATTTCTTTGGCTAAGTGATACAAGGTGGCGTAAAAGTTGCCACAATATCGAAAGATGCTATAATTTTTTATAATTATTTCTCAAAAAATAGAGACAATTATACCGCGTTCTTTAGGGAATGATTCATGTCTTATTTATTAGAGTATAGCTATTCCAGGAAGTTAATAATAATACACTTTTACAAACAAAATAAATAAGATGTTTATTTAACAAAAGGAGTTGATCGAATAATTAGAAAATTACAAAAATATTAAACTTCAATACGTATTGATAAAATTGATAACGATATTATTACAAAAGTGTTTTTATAACAAACTATATACATATACATATATACTAACATTATTTGTATTTTATTTCACAAATGTCAAAGTAGAAACATTTGCCACCATTGACGATTTTTGCGCCACCTGTTTAAGGTTGAAGGGGCAGCCAGCAGGGAAGCTGAGACAGTCAGACCTTTAGTTGGTGAACTGTGGTACCACATGAATCTGGAAAATATCATCTCTACCTGTTAAATAATCTAGAGTACCTTACAAAGCAAGAGAGATTGTTCTAATGTCTGTATTTTTCAGATCTATTCCCAGATCATTATTGAAGTTTCACATAAAAAAATGCCATTCTTTTTCTTAGTGGGTGTCCCTAGCACGCAACTTGGGAAACAAAATGGTTGGGCACCTTTTCGGAAACCCTATCCCAAGTTCGCAACCTATAGAATAAAACGGCTAGGAACTCTCAAAGGAGAACCTTGCCCAATGACCTACTTGTTGAGGAGCTCAGTGGAACGAAACGGTCGGGATTTCTTATGGAAATAAAATAACTTCATAAATATGTGAATACAAAATAACTCGAGAAGAATAATAATATTATTATCATTTATGTAAATTATAACCCAAATAAAGACAATTTTTAAAATAATTTTTAAAAACAAAAAATATTATTATCATTTATTTAAATTATAACCCAAATTAAGACAATTTTTTTCATTTTGTTGATCTGGAACCTGGATTTACACTGGATTGGTACCCACACTTGGAATTAGAGAATAAAAGACAATATTTTGTCATTTTCACTATCTACACTTAAAAACTACGTGTCTGTGTGAACTGAGAAAACAAAGTAAAAATTTGTATGGAATTTTATTAAATTACCATTATCATACGTAGTATAGCTTTTTAATGTCTTGATCGATTTTGTTATAGAAAAGACGTTTTTTTTTTTTTTTCAACAAAAAAAACAAAATAAAACAGAAATTAAATTTTATTACTACATTACATTTTTTTTTAAATTTCAATTAGGCAACGTTTTTTAGAAAAATTCCTACTCAAAACTATAATCTGTGTTTGACAGCACTGGGATGGATTGTAAAGAAGAATTTTGTGTCTGGTGTAGGGCGGGTATGCAGCAAATTATCTTTGGTTGTACGATTCAACTAAGACAAACTTCTATCATTAAAAGAACAGAACATCGATTGTAAAAGTCCGGAATAGATTATAGAAAACCTTTATAGAATAAAATGAATTTTTAACTTTTGCCATACATCTGAGGTAACCTTTATGTGTTACCGAAAAATGCTATAGAATCCTAATCCGGAGGTTTAGCTCCTGGAAATATGCGGTTATAGATAAATCATCGCATCCATTTCCAAACCACTTGCTTCATTTGGATAATTGGAACGGTTCCCAGTGTTAATTTGAGTCCTGTAGGTTATTCTTAAAACCATTTTAAATCAAACACAAATTTTCAAAAAAATTTCATCTCCAGCTAATTTTAAAAATGTAATTCATATGAAATTCTTAAGGTCGATAGATGTACCACGCTGTCATTTCCAAACTACTACTTTATTTGGATCATTGCAACGGTTCCGAGTGTTTATTATAATACTCCAAACCAAAATCTCAAAAAGTTCCATCTTCAACTGATATCCTATAGAATTTCATGAGAAAATCATAAAATTTTTGAAGGTTTTGGATAATTACTTTTAAAAAATACAAATAACGTCTCGAAGAAAAAGTGAGAATGAATGATATACAAAACGATAATTAGTATTTTAATCAAAGAAATTGCGATTTCAAATTAATTTATAGTGGCAAATTGGCAGATAGACTTATCTTCTTCCAATGGAAATTCCAAGCAATCGTATGCAGATGCTAAGGGAAGGGAATATTCTGATCTTTTTTTAGAAACGAATATACTGTGTCAGGAAAGAAAGAAAAAAAGTAATATTTGTGAAAGTCGAAAAACCCATTGCCAACCCCTAAACTCACAACTCTTTTATTAACTTCACAGCTTCTTTTAAAATTAATGACTTCAATAAATCCTACAAGAAAACTCTTTCCAAAAGCTTATATCGTATTCTTCTGATCTAATATTTGACCCGCTTTAGAAGTACACGCTCTTTCATACCCACGATTCATTAACCCTTCAAACAAAACAAAGAAAAAAAGAACAAAAACAAAAAATCAAAGTTAACTAAATCCCACCTACATACTCATAATTTAAAATATTTCGTTCCGTGTTAACCGTCTTTTAACACAACAATATTCTTGAGTAAATAGGTATACGCTCAAGTTCTTAAATGTTCATTCTAGCTGACATCTTTAGATTGTCTTCAAAAGAAAGTCCTTTTGTTTTTGCTGCATACCTATTATTGTTTTATTTATATTATTTTTTTTACGTTTCAAACAGATTACTGTACTATTTGTGTATGAGGACAGTAAGGAATATTCTTTAAAGCACTGAATTTACTCACTCACTTCCATAGGTATAGATATGGGGCACAGAATATACAATAGAAAGTCCTGCAGGAAACATTTTGAATTGGAATGCTAACTCTGAACAAAACAGGATATAGAAAGAAAATGCACAAGCACAAAGTATAGGTAGGATGTAGGGTACGAATAACAACGACAAAAAAAAATTAAAAAAAAAAAACAAGCAAAAGCACATAAAACAGAAAAACAACACAAACTTTAGCATAAAATTTCCATGAATTTCATGGATGCACTTAACATCTCATCCGTGCCTCATTCGGTGTGTATTTGCATTCTACTATATCCTCTCCTCACATTCTCGTGTCGTAGTTGTTTCTCTAAATCTGCATCCACATCCATTGTTGTCCACCAAACTAAACCCAACACTCAAACCCTGCTCTTCTTAAGCTTAGTACAAGTATTTTTTCTACCTGTGAACAGTGCTGGATTATTTATAAATTAGAGCAAGCTTCTAAGAAGGGCCATGAGTAGGTACTATGTATATGGCAAGTTATGTATTCGTAAAAAAATCGAATTCGTGATTTTGATCAAAGTCGAAAAAAGTGGGTCTCGCAATTCTGTCTGCCTGTCTCTCCTTTCGGCTGTAGCCTAAACGGGTGGATCGATTTTATTTAAGCTTGGTACCAATCGTTTTTTGGACATTTCCCCACACTTTTTTTTTCATTTTTGTAAGACCAAAATTAATGGTACCTGCTGTACAATTTTTTTTTAAGCAAAAAATGAAAATCTTATTTTTCTCAAAAATGTGCCCACATGGTTCAACTGAATTTGATCAATTTTTTTATAGAGAATTTTTCAAAAAGATTAAAAAGTATTGCACACTAGATTTTAAGTATAAATTATTCTTATAGCCAAAAATAACAGTACCTCCCAGACAAATGTTATAAAACCGGAATGAAAAATCTCATTTCCTCTCAAAAATGATTCCAACGATTTTGATTAAAATTTTTTTGTGAGCTTATATCAGTAAGATCTACTTTATTACTGTAAAAAAAATTATCTATCGATTAAAAATGGTATCTTTCATAGAACCATTTTTTTGGTTTTCGTCTATCTCATTATCTGTTGAAACGATTTGAATCAAATTTTGTATACAAGAGGTTCTAATAAATTTGAATAATATTGCATATTAAAATTTTATTTTCAAAAAAAAAAAAAAATACAAACTATTTTTTGAAAATTCGATATTTCGAAAAAGGGTAGATGATTTTTTTGTCAAAAATAATTTCTAAACTCTGCATTGATAAACACTAAGAAATGGCGTACGAATTTTTTTTCTTAAAAATTTGTTTCTCACAAATTGAGATTTGTGTATGAAATCAGATTGTGTACATTGCGTTGGTTTCAAAACAGTTTCTGAAGTTGTTTAATTAGTTTATTTTTTATTATATTGATTTCTTATCAAGTTTTCAGTCTAAAGTCTAAGTACCGTGTATACCTACTTCAAAACCATAGTGTGCTCGCACATAAGAGCAGGTTCGTGCGACCCAGTCATGCAATTTATTTTTCTTATACGAAACCAGTTGGTACTTGCCTTTTGATGAACTAAAAATATTGTTTAAGGGAATGCTCATAAGTCCGGCTCTGGCTGTGTGTGTGTCCTATTTTATATAGGGATTCTCTTTCAGATGCTGGTGCTATATTTTGCAGCTGGCTTCCCGGATCCGGGATGTTTGCATTTTATTTGTATTGGTGTTATCTACGCGAGATTTTCTGTTGTTCCCTGTGAATAGTGCTTGCTGAGGATGAAGCTGTTTCGATCCAAAATAATATTAACACAAAATAAAGTAAAAAAAAGAAACCTAAAAACCACTCGTTTAGGTTGAGTTGAGATGGTCGGGATTTTTGAGAATCCTTCTCTGTCGGCATGTATATCTAAAGGATTTTACTTTATTTTGTTTGCTTATAAAGGAGAGGGAAAAAGCCCTCGGTATAATATCATACAGATTTAGTTGAGCTTTTTGGAGGGTTTGACGGGCTCTATCTATCTATATACAGGGTTTATTTGGTGCTCTCCATAATAACTCATATTTCGATGTATATTCTTACTACATATGTATACATGCCATTACACGCAATACGGCTTCCGCACGAATGATTCCCAGACTAGAGTTTAACCATAAAATGCTAGGTACTCGTTTACATATACATATTTATGTTATGCTCCTCACCAAACCAATCAAAACTCACAGGATTTGTTTTGATCCTTTGCGCTCAGAGGCGAGTTTTTAAGAAAATTAAAATTAATTTTTTTTCGATTCCATCCTTGTTGGTGGGCTATATGTATCTATATGCAGGTACTGTACACAAGGTGGCGATGATTTATTACAATATGTTAAACATATTTTATCCCAAGAGTGCTTTTAAACTACAAGATGATGTCAAGGTGTGGAGACTCTATATAACCATATAGAAGGTGCCATAATAGGTGTTCTTTTTAGAAAAGGGTTGTTGCAAAATTATGTACATATACCCACGGAAGGACATCTGGGGATAGTATAAGTATTTTAATATGCCTAAGGGGGATTTGAACATAATGTGCGTTTACAAGATGTCTCAAGTGCTCATTATGATGGGCAGTGTTGCAACACGGAAGATGACAGTGAAATGTCGGTTATTTATTCAGTTTTTTTTCTCTTCGCCGCCGCGCCACGTTGCAATTAAAATTTTCAAGGATTTAAAGACAAAGCCAGAAATGCTGAAAAGGTTTTTACGTACATACATATTTGTTTCCACAAGGTGATTTGCATTATATTAGAATATATGATAAAAGCTTTTGGCGTGTATTTAACATCCATACATGAAAATGTCCCTAACTTAGGTGGAAGAACTTTCTATACAAAATCGACTGAAGAAAAAAAAATAATAAAATTCAAGAACATTTTTTTTTAAACTGGAATTTTCTTATATCTTCGCCAGATCACAGTAAAAACCGGCTAGCTTCGGGACTGTTTTTTAATGAGAGTGTGTAGCCAACTCACCAAAATTTGTTACGCAAAACAAAAGTTTATTTGTTATTTTTTTTAAGGTAAACATTTTGCTGAGTTGCAAGGTATACACTTTCACCAAAAACACGACTATTATTATTGTAGATTTATTCCTTAAAAGTAATATAAAATACAAAAATATATCAAATCTTTTCAATCCTTTGGCTTTTAGGCCAATTTCAGACAGCTCAGTGAATAGTTTTGAACTACGGCTGTGTATTTTCATTTTCCCAAAACCCATTCACTATATCTATATCCAGCGAAGACAACGAAAGCGCTTTCCAAATGTTACTGAAATGTAGGTTATTACCTTAGCGCAGTAAGCAGGGATGACACTTCTTCGCAATATTTTCTTGGATATTCAAATTTTTTCATTTTCTCTTGTAAGCTTTAAAAATAAAATCAACAAATTATAAATTAAACAATTTTTTAAGGAAGACTGTCAAAAGAAAGAGTATGGTAATGATTGACTTTTCAATGGGAAAACTAAAAGTATCATTTTCGGAGCCATATGCATGATTTCGGATGCATTCCAGATGTTTGTCAAAAAATTCGCACAACTGAAATAAGGTTTTGCTTTTTTATAAGAAAATGACTTCTTTTTGGGTTATTAACGTTTTTATCTTTTTAATGTCTTCACCGATTTTAATACAATTTTCCAAAATATTTATAAATAATTACATATATTATAATTTATAAGCAAAAAAATTAATTAAAACTTTTGAATTTAAATTATTCTGTAAAAATGTTCAAGCCACTCAAGACTTTTGATTTGTTTTGTGCCAAACATGGACCTAGAACCTTGCATTCTTCCAGAGAATAGTTGTTTTTTCTGCATAAATTGCCATGTTAACTCACAAATTTTATTGATTTAGCTGTGTCGTTTTTTTCTGAACCAATTGGCACGTTCAGAAAAATGAGATCTTAGTAATTTTTCTTATTCAAAAAGTGAGCAAGCGAATCTTAAATTTTTTTTCCTCAGAGTTTTGAGAGCAAAACTGAGAATTTTTTCTGAGGAATAATATGCTAATATCTCCGAGATCTCATTTTCCTGAACACATTTAATGTGTGTTTGTGTGAGTTGTGTAAATTAGAAACTACATAATATGGTGATTTATAAATTCATAAAAAAATCGAACTTCAGATTTTAATCAAACTTGACATTATGATGATAAAAAAGAAGAAAAATTTGGATCTTGCAATACTATCCGTCTGTCGATTTGGTAACAGCATAAATGGATTGGTTGATTTTCTTCAAACTTGATAGATACTTTACATGTTTTTAGCATTCCCTCCAAATATTTTTTAAATTTATTTTTAACGACCAAAAATAATGGTACTTGTCATAACAAATCATAACAAAGAAGTGTCCACCGAATTTAAAACAAAAATCAGTTAATATGTAAATTTTCAAAAATTGGTTATTAATGGCACCTTCTATATAAATATATATTTTTTTATTTCGCTTTTTTCGGAAAAAAAATTATAAAGTTAATTTTGATCAATTTTTTATGGAAAATGAAAATTTTCAAAAAAATATTTTTTAAAGTTTAAATTTCTTAAAATCTAAATATTTCGAAAACGATTATTTGGTCCATTTTTATTAAAATCGACATCAAGAAATTTTTAACATTATCTAGCCGAACTTAAATAAAATATACAAACATTTAATATTACACCTAAAACATAACAGGTAATTCTTTGTTCTCTGGAAAACGACTCCTATTATTTTGATTTCTGTAAGCTAATATATGTAAGTATGATCTACTAACTTAAATGGTACAAATTTTAGATAGGACTATTTTGTTATCCATTTCAAATAAAATTTGAATGTAGAAGCTTTGGTTAAGTTTAAATAATATTTCTTATCAAAATTTTCAAAAAAAAAAAACAAATTTTGGATTAAAAAAAAAATTAGAATATTTTAAAAATTCGATACCTATTTAACAAATGGAAAGATGATTTATTTCGAAATTAAATTTTGAACTTCTTAATAAAAGAAATACTAAAACATAGCGTGCCATTTTTTTTAATATTAACAAAATATGCATACCTACACATAAAAAACATTTTTTTTTAAATCGCTCTAAAGTTTGCTGTTATTTTTTCTCATGATTCAAAAATTAATAACAAAATCAGGTATTATACACCGTGTTGGGGTCAAAATAATTTCAGAAATTCTTACACAAATTATTTCTAATTATATATTTTTATTATTATATTTATATTTATATTTTATATTTATATTTATATATTATTCGCACTCTTCATTGATGATTTAATTGATTATCTTCCTGGTGGAGTTGACTTTGCAGGAGTGCGTTTAAAGGCATTGCTCTTTGCAGATGATGTTGTCATGTTTGCCCACTCCCCCGGAACTTTACAGCTCATGATCAACAGGGTGTATGAGTACTGTCAGTTATGGAACCTCATAGTCAACATAGAAAAATCTAAGGTAATGATTTTTAGAAGAGGGGGTGGAAGAAGTGCATCGAATGAAAAATGGACTCTTAATGGAGAACGTATAGAATGCGTCAACGAATACAAGTATCTAGGAGTTTATTTTACGAAAAACTTAAGTATGGAGAAGCATTTCAAAGAAAAACTGCAGAAGGCGCAAACAGCGATAAATATTTCATGGAAAAGATGTTTTATGAACAAAAACATAGCCCATAGCAGCAAATATAAGGTATTTGAAGCGGTGTCGGAGACGATTCTTTTATATGGATCACAGGTTTGGGGATTTAAAAAGTTCGACACCGTTGAAAAACTTTTAAGGCATTATGTGAAGAGGATATTTAATCTACCACCGAACACGCCAAACTACGTTATTATGCTAGAAACGGGAATTTCACCTCTATTCATAAAAACACTTAAGTTACAAGCCGACTATTTGCTTAAAGTTTTTATGATGCCCGAAAATCGGCTTACCAGAAAAATAGCTTTCAAAGCCATACAAGACCAAAACAGCTGGTATGGAGAGTGGTTGGAACTGGCCCGAGGATGTGATGTGAGTTTAAGTATTAACATTGAGGATATAGCTGGCAGTAAAAGGCAGCTTTACGAAGTAATCAAAAAAGTAGATGAGCAATGTAGAGCAGATTATATAGCTGAAGCATGTGAATCATTGTACCGATCAATTTATAGTAGGCTTAATCATAATCTGTCAGAAAAGAACTATTTTAAAGATTCAAACAGTGTCCACATGATTGCTACAATGGTCAAGTTACGAAGTGAATTACTCAACTTGAACTTCATTCCCCACAGGGCTGATTTACCAATAGAGTGCAGTATATGTAACTTAGCGGAACGGGAAGACGTTATACACTTCGTCGGAAGGTGTCCAACCCTCAGAGAAACGAGAAGGTACATTTTTGGAAGAGATTTCTTAACGGAGGACCAAGTTCTCACGCTTCTTAATGAGATGGACGTTCCAAAACTTTATCAGTACTGCATAATATCGTTAAAATATAGAGAAAGAATTTTAAATGAAGATTTTTGAAAATTAATATTGATGCTAATGTAGATAACAAATTAAAAATATTATTAAAAAAAAAAAATATTATCATTTATGTAATTAAATAAAAGTGTAGCGTTAATTGAAAATTATAGGATAGCTTTTTGCAAATAATATATATGATTTTAATTGTCAATCTGGCAGACGGCTTAATGCCATGCTAAAAAGATTTCTGTATAAATAATAATTGTAATAATTGTATGTAAATAAATAAATCATTACTACTACTACTACTATTTTTATTTTAATCATTTTTCAATTAAAACTGTATGGTTCATTTATTTATGCATTTGTGCTACATTTTTGTTTATTTTTGTGTAGATAGGTACTCACACAACTGGTGCATACAATCAACTTAATTATGGTTTTGTCAAGTGGCATAAAATATAGGCTACAATAACTTCTTTTTTTAAACTAGAGGAATAGGTTAAAAATATTCAGTCTTTTAAAACACAATATGATCGTACATAAGAACCAGTTCGTACGTTATCATACATTTTAGTTTTAGATAGCACTTTTTAGAACTAATAGGCAGTACAATATACCCATATTATGAATTTCATGGCCCATCACGTGGAATTACCCCTAAAAAGCATAGCATCAGTTATTGTAAAAAAGAAAAAAGAAACAAATATAAAGTCTTAGTAAACAAAAAATAAGCATAGTAAAAGTATTTTTTAGCAAATAAACTTCTGTTCAAATTTTTTATTTATTTAAATTACTCAATTTTTTTTTTAAATTACCACAGCGAAAATCAAATCCGAATTGAAAAAAACTTATATGTAGGTATTTTAAATTCAACACGTGGTATACCTATATTTAAATGTTTTAAGTTTAAATTTATATGTTTTTTTAAATTAATATTATTTTTTTCGAATACATACATATCATGTATATATGTATGTATGTAGGTATAAGTATTTTTATAATCAAATTGTTTATATAGCAAATAAATTTCAAGCACCATTGACCTAATTTTTACAAGCTGTATTATTTATTAAAGAAATTTATTATTTCAAACTGGAATAAATAATGAAACATCAAGAAAATCACTTCTTTAAGTTATGTTTGCAAGATAATCAATTTAAAAAAATTTTTTGCAAAAAAAATATGAAAATACTTTGAGGAATTGAGTAAGCCATTAAAAAAAATCTGATGCTTAAACAAAATAAAATTAAAAGTTAGGAATCAACATATAATTATATCCAAAGGAAGATACCTACTAGAAAAATGACAATTAAATTTATTTATAACAGTTTTTTGGAATTAAAAGTGAGCGTATGCATTAACGAGTTTCGCACGACTTTAAATAAAACTCTTATTGCCCGAAGAATGCCCAACGGGGAAGGCTCTGTTTTTGTAGGGTGTGTATAGGGCTACATAAATAGTACCTTTATAAACATGTATAGAGTCAGTTCCACGTAAAAAAAATGGTGTTGGTTATTAACTTGTTCAAGGCCCGAGGTAACCATTATTAATTTTAAATGTTTTTCAATATCTATTAGATGTATTTTTTTGTGCATGTATGTATATTGAATATATATCTATTTGCTTACAAAATAATTTTTACAGAATATTTACTTTAGTCTAATTTACTTTCAGACAATCTTATTTCATTAATATTGCAAATATAAAGAATATAAAGAAAGAAATCATTATCCAATTTTTTGATAAGCACATTTTTTGGGAGCACATTCTGATTTACAAATTCAAAAAGTGTTTGTGCTGGATTGAGGTTTCTTGGAATTTAAAAATTGTTTTCACTTTTCACGTTCTGTAAAATTATTGTGTTACCGCGTGAAAACAAAAAAGAGCAGATTCCATCTCTGTCTATTATTAATAAAGGCCTTAGGCTCAGTTTTTTTGAATGCCTTATCAACTTAAGTTAAGATAAGATACGGGGTTAATTTAGATACGCAGTAAACTAAATAAATTTGGTGAGTTTATTCTTGACTGATAATCCTGTCAAATGCATGTTTATAATGGAAGCAGCACATTGACCATGGAAAGGCTGATAGGGTCGCATATCCGTTTCGATAGATTTTTGAGAAATAAAAGTAAAAATTAATTCTCTACTGAAAAATTGCCTCTGAACTTAACTCAGATTTAATATATATTTACAGGAATAACTAACTCTGGGTTAACTCAGAGTTAACAGAGCACTAAAAAATTGGCCCTAGTCATTTTTAGCAAGATTTCGGTAACACGTAGGTATGTGAGTTGCCGAATTAAATATACCATCATGGTTTTTTGGCCAATTAGATTTAGATATAACTATAAAGAAAAGTGCCCATTAAATCAATGAACCGGTTTTACAGTTAACATTTGCAAGTTCAAGGACATACAAAATCAGTGAACCTAAAAATTATATTTTTTTTTGTAATTTTGTTAGCGCAACTTTTGTATACAAATTGATGTAGGTATAGGTTCCTATATATAGTTTAAAATATATGTATGTATTGTTCTGAATTTATGATCTTTATGTTTTGTTGTTGTTTTTAAAATATTTAACATATCTAAAAAATTAAACATCTTTCACAAATTAAACTATTAACTTTTCACCAAATAAAAAACCGACAAAATAAAGGGCTTCACTTTTTTTCTCATATAGGTACCTATAGATTCTTGAGATACATCACACATCGAGGGGGGAAGTCGCGCACATTAAAGGAAAACAAAGAACGCACAGTAAAATATTGTTAATATCATCATTCCACAATCATATCACGTAAGTGTGACCAAGTGAACGACGTTTTGGTCTTTTTTACTTTATTTCTTTTGAGGCCTTACTAGCAGAACAATATTAAAAAAAAGAAAAAAACAAACTGACATTCGTCATTAAGAAAAAAGTATCGTTTCGTGACCACTGGGCACTGATTTGTAGGTAGTAGGTATACCTAATACAGGTTCTTAAATTGATAAGAGACGTGGGGTATTTTTTTTAGGTAACACCTTTTTTTAAGGAAAAAAGATATTTTTATAATTTAACCCGCACATTTATTCCTTGGCGATCTAATTATTATTATCGATCTTAACTTTAAATAGATTATGTAGTTAAATATATATTTGAAGTTTCACCGTTTATGAAGGCGGGGAAGGTCGAAGAACTGTATGTCTGTATTTAAGGAGCCAACTTCATTTACACCACACACCCTGGGCGTCCGCGCGCTGTTTTTTTTTAATTTAATTTTTTTTTTGTTTTGAATATAAAAAGCGAGTCCGTTCAACGTCTCATTTGCGGAACAACTGAGCGGCTATAGGTTTGGGGTGGCTCCGTATCCGAAAATAAATTTTTCATTTTGAAAAAAAAAAAAAAAAAAAATAAAGTAAAACACACACACGGCAAGCATACAGCGCAGCGAAGAGAAAAGAATTCTTATTTTCGTCCAATTTTCTTCGATCTTGTTTTCTTATTCAAAATTCAAGAGACGTATACTGTGCATCACTCGTTGTTTTCTGTTTTTCTGTTCACAGTATCTACGTATACCTACGTACTGTTTCGTTTAGAATAATATCTGTTTTGTTGTTTTTTTTTTATATTTATGCGATTGGTCGGTATGTTTTATGTTTTTCGTCGAAAGCCAGTGGTGTCAGACAATTACTTTGACTCTTGTTCCACTCGGGTATAATTTAAATTTTGTTTGTTTCTTGAATTTTTATTTTGGTTAAAATGTACGCAATTTTGGTGGTTAAGGGAGAAAGGGGCAGAAATCAGCAGTTTTAGGTGTTTGATAGTTCTGGAAGTAAATCAGGTTCATCGATATTCTATAACAATCAGCAGTTCAATTTTATAATAAACTAATAATGAATTGTTAAGTTTGTTAAGAGTCGTCAGATCATTATTTGGTTAAAAATAGTTAAGAAACAAAAATTGATGTGAATGGAAAGATGAAAGATCTTAAGTGCTCCATTCACACATCAGTATAATTATACATGAGTTGTGATGACACTTGTGTCAGTTTATCTCTAGCAGGTATATACATATGTACATGTAATTACATAAATTTGACTATTTTTATTAAAGAAATTAAGAAAAAATAAAAATATGAATATGTACTTTATACAGGGTATTTTGCATAAGATGCAAATACTAACAAATGTAGGTATAAGTTTTATCAAAACGAGTGGAAAATTGCACGGAATGGAGGGTCTATTTCGATTCTATCTCGGTAAGCAGAAACTATCTGAAAAAAGGACTTAGGTACAATGGAGACAAAAATTGTTAATAACCAAGGGAAACAATCGAGAATTCTTGAAGATAGTAGTAAATAAAATAAATTTAAATAAAATTGTTTTAGTGAATGATTCTAGAAAAATTAATTTTTAAACTCAAAATTAAAAAAAAAAATGTTGATCTGATTTTTTTATAAATTGTATGTTATTGAATGTGATTTTTTTTTAATATTCAATAGTCTTATCAAATTTAAGTTAAACACTTAAGTCCATATACTTAATAATTATTTTTTAAATAAAAAAAAATAAAATAGCAAGTGAAAACAATAAGTAAGTTATAAATCTGTTATAACTTTGTTCTAAATGATTAAAACAGAGCAGAAGAACAATTATAATTTTACAAGTTTTAGTATTACAAATAATTTATATTTAAAATTTTGACAATTCTTCAAGCCACTTGATGAGATTATAAACATAAAGAATATTAAAAAAACATCATAAGTTTTCATGCGGGGATATTTTTAAATTAAAAACTTATTTAATTTAAAGGAGCAATCAAATCATAGCCCCTTCTCCCTTAATTTTAACATGCAAAGATATTATGGAATTGGGTGGGTAAAGGTTTTTTTTCTATTAGGAAACACACGGCACAGTGGTGGTCGGCACAGCATATAATAGTGTGTTTGGTGAATTGGTAAGATGCATTAATGCGTAGATTTTTGAAAAATTCGTGCACTTGATTTCAATTTATTGGTGATGGTGTTGAATGTATAAAATGTAGTGCTTATCTTCTTTGAACAAACAGGTTGATGAGGCTTGATATACTGAATTGAGGTTGGGCTTTTTTATTGATGTTTTATTTTTTGAGTGTAATGTGACAGTAGTTTTGATTGGAAGAGGTGAACCCAATCAAACATAATAATAACAATGACAACTGGGTATAATTATTCAGAAACTATTTAAGTTAAGAATTACTGATATATGATTTTTATTTTTAACTTGCAATTGTTAAAGATTCATATGGGTATTTCTATTATTCATATATCTATATTTTTGCATTATTATATATTTAATACATAAATATACTGCTATTCCTTGTTATTCCTAGTTTTTTTATTTTGTTCATAAAACAACTCAAACAAGATAATCCCGCTCACCTTAGTATAAGTAACTCTTAAGTAAAAAAAAAATAAATTGCAAGGCTGCATCGCACGGACCTGCTCATGTGGTTCAAAACTTATGGTAATTTATGGTAATTGTTCCATAATATTATGATATATCGCAAGCGAGGGAGAGAGAAAATATACAAACATTCAAAACTATATATGTACTATAAAAAAATAATTAGGTACATTTTAATGTAATATCTTAATTTAAATATATAAAGATGAAATCGTTTTTTTTGTTTGTTTGTGCATAACTTGGCTGAACATCATCGGATTTTCTTGGAGATTCTTTAATTGGATTCGCAATTGCATACTTTCAGGGGTGAATAATGGCGATATCTGAAAATTCCATTTTGTATGGGAAAAGGAGAAAATATTGATTCTAGGGAATGACAAACACTAAGGGATTGAATGTTGGCTAATTTTGTCCCTCACGAAAATTAAATTACCAACAAAAATGACGTTACGTTCTCACACTGCTACATTTTTATTTTTACTTCCGATATACATATGTACATATCTACATATTATGTAGTACTACATATACCTAACTGTATGTATGAGCTAAGGAATAAAGACTGGTGGTATAAAAAAGTGCAGACTATTGCTAACGCTTGTGGTTAAAACTTTATAATTGACACTAACAACTTAGGCAACTTGAAAGAAAACCTCTACAGAAGAATGAAGACGCAACTCGTGATATGTTCATCCTAAAGGCTAGAGAGTCGGATAGCAGAGTCTTATACAGGCAATTGAATTTCAATTTAAAACAAAGGAACTACTTCCACGATTCGTTAAGCTATGATGAAATATCTATAATCTTCACAGCAAGGTGTGAGGTCCTAATCCTTAATGGCAACCCATATAATGGAAGTTTTTATCAATTCTGTTCGCTGTGAAACCTTAATTCTAGAGAAGATTCCTATCATATTATTGGTATATGCCCTATATTCAGACCCCATAGAGTTATGCATTTTGGGAAACCCACTTTAACATTACAAGAATCTGTACAACTTCAAAAACGAGTGTGAATGGAAAACCCTTAGCAATTTCTTGAAAACAGTTTACAATTACAGAAAGTTTAAATATTTTTGTCTTTTTTAATTTATTGAGAATTTATTTATATTTTTACAATTGAAATAATACATTTGTCAATCAGGCTGATGGCTAAGCGATAGTTTTAAGATTAAAATGTTATAATTATAATTTGTATTTAATTATTAATAAATGAATATCTAACTTTTTTTTCTTTTCTTTTTTACTACCTAACATAAACGGTATATGTTATGGATTTGTAAAAAAACTGAACTCGAGATTTTGATCAAACTTATCATTACGATGATAGCGAGCGAAGTGGAAAAAAGTGGGTTTCGCAATTCTTTCTGTCTGTTCTTACCTTTCGGCCACAGCGTAAACGGGTGGGTCGATTTTCTTTAAACTTGGTATCCAGCGGTTTTTGGGCATTCCCCCCGACACGTTTTTTTCATTTTATTTTTTAGATCAAGAACAACGGTACCTGCCGTACAAATTTTTGTACTAAATTATGAAAATCTTATTTTTCTCAAAAACAAAATGTTCCCACATTTTTTTTTTTAAGTTTAGTAATTTAATAAAATAATTTTTTTACAAAAAGACTATCTACAATTTTATAAAAAAAAATTACGAAGAATGGTTATAAATGGTACCTCCCTTAGAGCGATTTTTTTTTATTTTCTTTCTCAAAAACGACTCACCTGATGTTGACCAATTTTTGTATAGAAAATCTTTCAAAAATTTTTCAAAGTATCGTTGGTATATAAAAATTAATTTTTTTTTTTTGATTTTTAAAAAAAAGTTTGAAATCTTTTGCGTTCAGGAGTTTTTTTTTAACATTATCTAGCAGATTTTAAATAAAAATTATTCTTCCGACTAAAAATAAAGGTACCTCCCATACAAGTGTTTAAAAACCGGTTAGGAAAATCTCATTTTTATCAAAACCGGCTCCTATGATTTTGATAAAAATTTTATGTGAACTAAAATCAGTAAGACCTACCATGTTATTGAAAATAAAATAATCATCATCATCAATATCTGTTGAACTGATTCTGCATTAATTAAGGCTAAAAAATTGCGTACCAATTTTTCTTCTTAAAAATGTAAAAATTTTATGTATACTTAAAAATTAAGTTTTTTTAAAAAATCACTCCAACGATTTTTTAATTTTTTTCTCATAAATTGAGATATGTATGTGTAAGAAATTAGAATCAGATGGTGTACATCACGTTGGTGTCATACCTAATATTTTTAGGGGTTGTTTAAACAAATTTATTTCTAATTACATTATATTTATTTTTTAAACTGTAACTGTAACTGTAACTGTAACTGTAACTGTAACTGTAACTGTAACTGTAACTGTAACTGTAACTGTAACTGTAACTGTAACTGTAACTGTAACTGTAACTGTAACTGTAACTGTAACTGTAACTGTAACTGTAACTGTAACTGTAACTGTAACTGTAACTGTAACTGTAACTGTAACTGTAACTGTAACTGTAACTGTAACTGTAACTGTAACTGTAACTGTAACTGTAACTGTAACTGTAACTGTAACTGTAACTGTAACTGTAACTGTAACTGTAACTGTAACTGTAACTGTAACTGTAACTGTAACTGTAACTGTAACTGTAACTGTAACTGTAACTGTAACTGTAACTGTAACTGTAACTGTAACTGTAACTGTAACTGTAACTGTAACTGTAACTGTAACTGTAACTGTAACTGTAACTGTAACTGTAACTGTAACTGTAACTGTAACTGTAACTGTAACTGTAACTGTAACTGTAACTGTAACTGTAACTGTAACTGTAACTGTAACTGTAACTGTAACTGTAACTGTAACTGTAACTGTAACTGTAACTGTAACTGTAACTGTAACTGTAACTGTAACTGTAACTGTAACTGTAACTGTAACTGTAACTGTAACTGTAACTGTAACTGTAACTGTAACTGTAACTGTAACTGTAACTGTAACTGTAACTGTAACTGTAACTGTAACTGTAACTGTAACTGTAACTGTAACTGTAACTGTAACTGTAACTGTAACTGTAACTGTAACTGTAACTGTAACTGTAACTGTAACTGTAACTGTAACTGTAACTGTAACTGTAACTGTAACTGTAACTGTAACTGTAACTGTAACTGTAACTGTAACTGTAACTGTAACTGTAACTGTAACTGTAACTGTAACTGTAACTGTAACTGTAACTGTAACTGTAACTGTAACTGTAACTGTAACTGTAACTGTAACTGTAACTGTAACTGTAACTGTAACTGTAACTGTAACTGTAACTGTAACTGTAACTGTAACTGTAACTGTAACTGTAACTGTAACTGTAACTGTAACTGTAACTGTAACTGTAACTGTAACTGTAACTGTAACTGTAACTGTAACTGTAACTGTAACTGTAACTGTAACTGTAACTGTAACTGTAACTGTAACTGTAACTGTAACTGTAACTGTAACTGTAACTGTAACTGTAACTGTAACTGTAACTGTAAACTTTAAGTTCCATCAATGCATGATGTACAACACGATGCTATATTGTTCACATTTTTTGGGAGGTAGTAGAAAATATAGGCTCCCATAACTTATTTATTTAATTTATTAGATGACTAGTTTTTTTTTTAATATAATGACTTTAAAACCACAGTGTGCGTATACATAAGAGCAAGTTCGTGCGACCCAGTTGTGCATTTCATTAAAAGTCTATTTTTTAGAGTTACATTGCCGGACTATACTTTATATAGAACATGGGCTTTTTATATTGTTAGTGCAAATACCTTAAAAAATAGTTGAAATTGTTGGGGATATATTCAATTTGTTCATATTTTCTATATTCGTTTATATGAATGTATTTTAAGATAAATAACTGATTGCATGACCAAATATAAGTAAGAAATCTTTCGAAGGGGATGTAGCTCAGATGGTAGAGCGCTCGCTTAGCATGTGAGAGGTACGGGGATCGATGCCCCGCATCTCCAAGTATTATTTTTTTTTGTTTTTTTAAAGATCATTTTTTAATTCAAAAATAATCAGTTCATTAACTGACCGTGGTGCGGGCTTAACCGAAGGTGGAGGGCTGAGTTTTTTTGTATTGCATTTTTAATTAATTTGTATATTTCAATTATAAACTCAGAGTTCTAACGGCTGGAAAAAAAATTCATAAAAACCAGTGGACTGGTATAAATAACTTACAGAGTTACAGCTTTACAATTAAGTTAGTATTAAAGTACCTACAGTCATCGATTAATTTCCAATTTTCTGAAAATCTATAGAAGACATTTTGCTAAAATTCAAAACAGTAGGTAAAGCAAGTAAATGATGAAAAGGCGTCAAATATATTTTGAAGAAGGTATATTCATATGTAATTTGAACTTTTCGATAATTGTATTTAAAACTATTTTGAAAGTCTTGAAATTTCAAAAATGCTTCCTTAAAACGTAAGATTTTTAATATGCATGAACATACAATTTTCTAAAAAATCTAAAACTAGCTCGGTCAGATCAATATTTGGTGCATTGAAATGTAGGTATATCAAAGGCAACTTCAGGCGCCAAAACGTAAAGATGTTGCGTTTACACAACGTTAGGTGCAAATAGATTAGAGCTGTAAAAAAATACGGACCCTTAGAACTGGTTGGACACTTTATTCGAAAAAACGTGTTACGAGGTGGCGGAAGTAATTTATTTGTATAAGTTTAAATTATTTACACGACGAATTTTTCTTTGGTATGTCCTACATGCTATAAAAAAAAACTTTAGTTTTATTTGTTTATTTTGGTTTTTTTGTTAGAAACAATTTTGAAAATCGAGTCATTGACAATGTTCTAGGTCAGACAATCCCCGAATTCTTCTTTATCGTGGGGCCATTCCTATCCCTCTGCTCATAGACATACAATACATATTTACAAACGTACTCTCAAACCTCAACTCATACAGCTATGTACATAATATAACCGTTTAAATATTTCAATTCTGTATATTATCTCGCGTGCTTTTTAAACATGTTTATTTTTAACCTCAGCCAGAATTTTATAGAGAACCACTAGAAAAAAAAAATAAAGAACATAACGATGGACAGAATTTAAAACACAAACTTCCTGAATCACGGAGACGCAGAAAACAGAAAATTCGCAGCATTTTAAGAATAACAAAAAACTTTTTTCTTTTTTTTTTTTTGATTTTTCAAAGATCAGTGTCATTGCGTCTGTGTTTTGAGATTTTTAGAAAAAAAGAAAAATAAAAGACATAAAAACAACAAACTTTTTGTTTTAATTAGCAACAAATTAAATGAGCTTGATATGAGGACAGAAATAAAATGTTAATATTGTTTTGATATTTTAACCTACAGTGGAAATATGTATGTATATACAAGTTCTGTTTACTTAAGCACAATCACCACGTATTCGATGGAATATGAATAAACAACCACATCCTTTTACATTGAAAATAATTATGCTAGATGTATACACTTGTCTTTTTCTAGCTGACTAAATACGTATATGTGTACCTATTTTAAATTTTAAACTGATACCAAAAAATTGCTGCTCATTTAATTGCTCTTAATTATTTTTGGTTTCAACCAGTGCCACCATGCATGTCTTTCGTCATTTTGAAAAAGCAAGTAAATACATTACATACATATAGAAACTTTGAGAAAATCTCACCAGCGCACACAAACTCACGTCTTTTTCAAAAGCTTATAGAGGATTAAATTTGGATGCATGCGATATCAAAAATGTGCTATTCAGTATAGATAACTCATTAAGAGGATTTCGGCAGGAATATGTGATAAATAATGCAACATTTTTAGCCTTCGCCCATTTTCTAAACACAAAGGACCCACCACATTTTGCTGATTGAATATTTGAGTAAGGTATACGGTATCATACCTCTAGAAAATATAGTTGGCCCGCAAATTGGTTAGCCAACTAAAATGTTTACCTATTAACTTGGTCATAAATCCTAAGCTAAATCCTTCATTGACCCATTGAACAAGAAGAGATGGTTTACTTGCAGGATACCCCGCCACGGCACATATGTAGGTATGGGGTACTTAAGCACTTTGGGAATATAGAGAAGAGCTCACAGAGTCCTTCTCCTATAATAATCTTTCTAGTGGAATGGATAGCATAAGGGATTCAGGATTGAGGACATATAAATACATATACATGAAAAGAATGTATTAAAAAACAAGAGTTTATGGCCAGACGAGGTTACGTTACGAGGTTACAAGAGACCGACACAGTTCTGAGTGCGTCTGCATTTTTTACAATCTCAAAGGAAGCTTCTAAAAAATATATCCTTCCTTTTTACAACATGATGTTTCGTGTTCCATGTTTTTTTATAAAGTTTTAATATATTTATATTGTAAGTTATATATGTATGTAGGTTTCTCTAGTGTACGAAAAGGAGGTTTATTTGTATTTTGAAATATTGTTGGCATAAGGATTGTAGAGAGTAGAATAAAGGGTGTGTATAGTATTTATATGTATAAGCTACTACTTATATTTGTTGCTGATGTAGAAGTGGTTGGTTAAGATGAAAGGAGATTTGAAATAAGGCGACATGTTTTGTTGACTTCTGTTTTTTTTTTTTTTTCTTTTTTAAGAAATTTATTATATTTTGGAAAATAGATTTTCCGCACGTTAACTTTACCAAAATATATGATTTAAATTTGGGGTTTTTTTTTGCTGCCTTACACAATGTATACAATAGCTTATTCATGTATTTAAATTCGGTTTTTATTATAAAAATTGTATTTCTTTGAGAATAAATTGAATACAATTTATTATTTATTAAAAAAACTGTCATAAGGGATCCGAATATGAATTTGTAATGATGTGACGAAATTAAATTTATTACAACAAAAATTATAATCTTCATTCTAGTATGTATTTAACTGCTGAGCCACCAAGTTGTTATAGACTCGAGGTATAGCTATCCCCCGACTGCTAAGCCTTCGTGGGGCCTATTTATCTATTTGATAAATATATATAAAACACTTTTTGCCGTCGCTGAGGATTGAACCGAACCAAGCTACCTTCAGAGCCAAATGCGCTACGCATTGATCTAACCGAAGTTACGTGGTCTAAATAGTTTTCTATTATTTCGCCCATCTCACAGCATTTTTTGGAAGTAGGTGATATTTATTTTGCACTTACGAGCAAAGATTGAAGTATCTATAAACAAAGCAGGAGGAGTGACTAAAGAAAAGAAACACTTATTTATAACAGTTTCATTTATAAGATATAATACCTATAGGTACTGTTTATGGGCCTTGAAGTGCCATCACCATATGCTGGTGAATATACTTCGGGTTTCGGGAACCCAGAATTTATTGTCAAGTTGCGAAAAGCGCGTAAATCTAAATGCACACAAACTTTTTTAAATAAGACTAAAATTTTGAAAATACAATTTTAAATATGTACATTAGGTAGGTGCATATAGTCTGTCGTTTAAAAAGCAATTTTCGGTTAACCGATTTTTTCAACCTTAAAGCAAAACAATAATCAAAATAAAATTCCAATTCTTATCCATTCCATTCCATATGACTCGAATAAATGAAATTATTGAAAATAATAAACGCTGAGTCGCAGAATTAAAAAAAAAATTTAAAGTATCTATGCTCTAACTACATTTTGTATACGTCTGAGACTGAAAATCTGTAATCTGTATCCATGCCATTCACAAGTCTATACTTTGGTGCTTCTGCCGCCAATAATACCGCTGCCGCCGAACTATGGACTGAGATGCGAATTGATTGCGCAAAAAGACATTTTCAAAAATAATCTCAAAAGATTTAGAGTCTTAACGAGTGGAAAGATATTCTTAAAATTTTTAACAGAGCGTTTTTATGTGAGTTCCACTTCAACGTTTTTAAATTTTCGGCCTATCGCTAACTCATAGAAGTTTCTTCAAATATAGAAAATTTCTTTCACAATCCCAATTAAAAAAAATAATAGTTCCAAAGGCCGTTGTTAACAGTTATTGTTCCATTGCCAAGCTTTCTCATACACCCACGCTCTTCAAAAGTATTTTGCAGGAAATTTTATGTTTTCACTGCAAATCTCTGATCTCTCCTAGACAAAATGGCTTTCTTAAATAAAGATCCACAACCAGTAACCTTTTTGAATTTGTGTTTTGTACCCTTTAAGGTAGTATGTCACTTTACGCCGACGATAACCATTTTTATATGAAGGTTTTTTTAATAATACAAATTCTATATACTACTGAAATACATCAGCCAAGTAGAAGACTTAGCACTATTTAATTGGACTTGTTGAATTATTGATTCAAAAAAGCTTTTAACGGCCTTTAGTCCACAAAAATTTAGGCGTTTCGTTCCGGCGATCTCACAGATGAACTGAACTTAACAAAAATTGCGTATTGACAAGGTCCTCACTAGTCAACTGATGAGTCCAAGTGAGATCGCCGGGACGAAACGCCTACATTTTTGTGGACTAAAGGCCGTTAAAAGCTATTTTGAATCGATAACCATTTTTGTATAACAATTTTTTCGTCAGAGAACTCTTGGAAACAATAAATATCCTCCTGTCTGTAACTTTTTTCATGATTAATCCTTACCCACCATTTAAAAGATACGGAACCTTGACATATTTTTTGGCCAGGAAGTCAACTTCGTAACACATACATATAGGTGAAATAATTCTTAAAGCTAATTCAGCATTTGGCTTCGTAAAACGATGGTCCAAGGAATTCTCTAACCCATATGTGAACCGGTCCCTTATATATGTACATAACGTTGGTTCGCCCCCTACTTGAATATGGGCCCTTTAAAAATTTATTCAATTTTCCTGAATTAAAAGTGTAGTGGTCAGAGTCACCCTCTGCACAACGTCGATTTCTACGTTTTGCTCTTCGAAATCTATCTTACAATTAACCATTGATCCTCCCCCATATTTAGAGCCCCATAAACTTATCAGATTCAAATTGCTGAAAGAAAAATCTGACACTATCTTCATTCATCGACTATATGTTCCTTTGACTGCATTTCGCTCTATCAACTCTATCTTTTTAAACCTTACTCTAACTAACCAACCCACAGTACTATGACTCCAACAAACCTATCTCTCGAATGCTACGGAGTGTTAATTCGAACATAAACTCTGTTTCGTATTTAACCTCAGTATACCTTGCTTAAAACTACGTCTTCTTAATCTCACTCCCTTATCCCAATCTTAGTTCTTAGTTTTTAAGTCAATTAGCTTGTATTAAGCCGAATAAATGGGGGTTTGCACAAGTTCTAACCTGTAAAAGTTTACAACAACAAACTACTTTTAAAACGAAAACGGTCCGTTTCTTTTTTTACTTTTTTATCACATTAATTGATGGGTTTTTGAGTTAAAAATTATTTATACTCTTCTAACCTTACTTTTACCACACACTTTCACTATTTTTTATTTTTTAAATTTAATTCTTAATCCTTATAATTATATCTTAAATGTATATAATTTTGGTTCGTTAGAATACTATCACTTCCCACTGTGCGTCAACAGCCGCCGCCGCCAGCCGCCGACATCAAACATGCAAATGTGGGGGCGATGAATTCCACACGATCGTGAAAAAAAAGTAAAAAAAAATAGAGAAATTTTCAATGAGTATTTATGAAATGACAGAGGACGCAGAAAATGAATGCCAAGATAAGTTTGTACATATGTTTATACATATATGTATGTACAGTTCATACAACTGTTATTAAAATAGGTATGGAAAGGAATCTCAATTTCAGAAATTTTGGACATTGCACGTCATAGAACCCAACTCGATTGTCCATTCAAAAAGAAATGCATTCAAAATATGTAGATATCTCTCTGGTTTCTACATTATTGTTTACCTACGCATTTGCTATACGAGGATAAAGAAAACAGTCGAAATGTATTGATTGGAAACGAACGGGACTATAGCCACTGGTCCAGGGATGAAAATGCTAAGTAGGTCAATGCTCTTATATTTAGTTAAACTCACATAAGCATCACCCTTATTTTGTTTGTCATTTGATTTGATTGCGGGGGTTTCCGATCAACATGATATACAATTTTGTTTGTTAATTTCAAAATAAAAATTAAATTATAAATAGGAACATAATATCAACAAATATATTTTTGTATTTAAATGTATTTTGTTTGTTTATTGAATTGAAAACCAATACAAATTTGTATTTATTCTATTTGTGAGAAGTAACTATATGAGTAAAGTTTTTCGTATCCAAACAAACTTTGCTCCACATTTTATTTAAATATGACATCTGGATTGTTTTTTTTTTTTTGGCCAAACTTACTTCAAATGAAGTAAATTGTCATCCCTGTATACAATTCATAGCTATCCCTGCTTTTCTTTAGAGATTCCTCAAAAACTTGGACGATCCATAGACATCCCAATTAAAGTTTAAAAACAAAAAACACCGAAATTAAATTGAAATCAAAAAAGAAACGCGGCTGCCGCGCTCATCGGTTCATTGAAGGCAATCGCGGGTATAGGGGGGGATATTATCGGTTCAGTGAATTAGTTCACAACAAAATAATTTTGTTAATTAAAATGTTTGAAATTCCTTTCTCAGATATTTATATTGAAAGTAATGATATTTAAGGTTCAAGGTCGGTTGATGATGGGATTGGGATGCAATCATCCCCAGAGAAACAATTTAAAACAAGCGCGGAGCAGAGAGAATCTCCAAACGAAAAGTGCGAAAGTGTGTCGACATTTTAACACCCATTTTTCCCACACAACAAAAACAATAACAACTCAATAAGAAAAAAAAAAAAAAAAAAACACCCCAGAAACAACCTGTGTGACAGCTGGGATGATGACATTATAGTCTAACGAGGGTTTATGAAATGGAAGATGAATTGTGTTTGGCATCAAGGCTAACACTGATAGATGACAAGTACAAAAAATATGGATTCTCGACCTTTAGAAGAAAAATACAACTGCAAATCTTTTTGTGTCGAAAAATGTATGTGTGTGAAAGTTAAGTCTAATAATTGGGTTAAAGTTGACACACAGCTCATAATTTATAAGAAAGGGGCAGTGAAAAGGTAGCAAGGCATTTGATTTAGGGTTTTGTTCATTAAGGAAATAAAACAATTTATTTATATGTATAAAGTTATCACTTTAAACCTGTCAAAGAGGGCAATAACTTTCATTTTAAGATAAACGAAAAAAAAAATATTTGGGGTATCCATCAGAACCGGTCTAAGACTAAATAGTGCCCTGTTTTTAAAATAATAAACATACGACTGGATCGCACGGACGTGCTATTGTCAATAATTTAATATTCAAAATGGGTGTTAATGGTTATATCTTTAACTTAAAAATGTTAAAAGATTTTGTTAAAAAACATTTTAAATGCAATATTTAGGATTCACCTAAAAAAAACAAATATTTGTTCACGGCTTGCAGGCTTTTGAGAGGAATTGATAAATCCTCCAAAAGTATTTCTTTTTTATATGAAATAGTACTTCTCATCTTAGCCGTTCGGATTCCTGCCAATAAAACTCATACATTAATGGTTGAGGCCCTCATTAGACCCTGGTTCTACATGAGCTGTCACTATGTAGTGATAATAACGGCTATCAATTTGGCGTTTCCTCGTACTTTAGAGCCGTGTAAATCTGTACACTTCGCAAAAATGATTTTACCGGCCCTGGAAATGTTAGTAAAGGGTGTTCCAAAATTCATGGAAGATTTGAATTTCACGCCATTAGTGTGAAAAGGTGTTTCCAACGAAAAAAGACAGCTTTAATATCAGCTGAAAGTTGAGGGTTATTAAAAATGAAGCGTTACATATGAAAGAACAACGCATTTTCAAATTTAAGGGACAGTTTGAAAAAATAACGAAGGTTTAGGGGTGATTTTTCGAATAAATTCATTTTCAACCATACCCCCTCGATTTGAAGGAGGAAATAATTGACAGCTTTATCAACGATATTCATCCACATTTATGCAGAACGGTCATTGAAAATGTCAAAAAAAGGGTATGTGTGCTAGCAAAATCATAACCCAGTATTCTATTCCATTAATAACATTTTTTTAATTAAAAATACATATTGTTTTACAACATTTTTTTCTTGCGTGACGTTTTTGAGACACCCTTTATAATATACTTTAATTTGTGTTTTTTTAACTTTTTTCCTTATAGATTAAATTTGGTATTTACGACTCTACCACCGCCCGGGGTCCACCCCTGGAATGCAAGCAAGTATTTTGTTACATTCGAGGTGTGTTGATGTCGTTCAACTCAAAACAAAATAAATGTCGGAAGCATATTATAATATGAAAACAGTTCCATTGTGTTTTGTACCCAAGAAAATTTATTGAGAATTGTATGAATATGAAGTGAAATTTCAAATGTGTACCTAATCTTTAAGTTGAAGAATGGAGTTAAATATTTTTTTTGATTGATGTAAAATGTGAAATTAATAAAAAAAAAAATTTTGAGAGATAATAAAACCCATTAAAATAAAATGCAAGACTGGGTCACTGTGGTTTTAAAGTCTTACCGCCATATTATTATTTAGTTTGGATGAATCAAGTGAATAATATGGCTATTATTATTTCAAAAACTATTTATCTGATTTTTATGAATAAATGAATATATTATAGGAGCCATTTATATGTCACTTGCCATTTGAGGAAGTATGTATGTAAGTAACCTGAATTTTATGAACAATATAACACCGTGTTGTAGCTACACATGCATGAAACTTGCAGTTTATAAACTAAAAAATTGTTTAAAAATCAATGTAATTAGAAATAAATGTATTAAATAAACTTTGAAATTGTTTCGATATCAACGTGATGTACATCATCTGATTTCTTTTTTATGTTAAACAAATCTTAATTTATGAGAAAAAAGATTTAAAAATCGTTGGAGCGGTTTTTTGAAAATCTATTTTTTTATATATAAAATTTTGAAAATATTTTTAAGAAAAAAATACGCCATTTTTTAGCCTTTATAAATGCTGAGCCAAAAAAATAGTTTTGAAGAAAATTCATGTACTTATTTTCCAAATATCGAATTTTCAAAAATTTATATTGATTTTTTTTGGTCCAAAATTTATTTTTTGAAAATTTTGATATGCAATATTATTTTAACTTATTAGTAGCTCTTTTGTGGAAAATTTCATTAAAATCGGTGGATTAAATAATGAGGTAGTCGGAAAAGCAAAAAAAAATGGCTCTGTGAAAATTTTAATCAAAATCGTAGGATACGTTTTCGAGAAAAAATGAGATTTTCCTTAACAGTTTTTTTATTTAACACCGTAATTTTTGGGTTATTAAAATAATTTTTGTTTAAAATCTGCTAGATAATGTTAAAAAACTGCTGGCTGCTATGTTTAAAAAAAATCGACCGTCGGTTTTCAATTTTCAAATAAAAAAAAAAATGCATTTTTATTTGACGAAAAAGTCAATTCGCTTGTTCTCAATTTTATGACGAAGACAAATTTTTAGAACTCAAAATTGTGAACTAGCCTATGTAAGTTTAACCATAAAACAAGACTACAAGGTTATATTAAATTAAAAATTTGTTCAATTGCAATTTCCGGACAAAAATATTATTAAATATTTAAGAGTTATGTCTCTAACTGCAGGCAAGTGCCTCTTGCTCTTAACCTCCACAACTAAATCTAAGATCCACTATACCTACTGTATAAAATCTTTAAGTAGAAAATTGACCTAACCTTTTACGCTTCAGCAATGAATACCGTATGTAATGTAATATTTGTTAAAAATGCATAACGTGTCGTACCTATGTACCCGGTTAGGTCATGTATCCCAAGCAAAAAAGAACCACGTCTTAAGGGCTTTGTAGATAATTAAGCTATAATTTTTATAACTCTTCTTATCTCTAATGTGCACCATTTCTCGCTGCCTCATTCCATATTCAACTGTAATCTCTTCAAAAATGTAACCTACTTTTGTAACTTTAACATTAAAAAAAATGTCACCCCACCATTAAATCGATACTAAATTTTAACTACATGGCAAAATCCATGCCTCCACTTCAAGATTTAACAAAAGAGCCTTATAAAGCTCTCTGGATTATCCTCTGTAAAACTAGTTTTTTTTTTTTTTTTTTTATTATAAGTCTGCACAAACAATCCTAAATTATTTCTATTCTATAGCCTCATTCACAAGTCCAACCACCGAACAACCCTTCATTTTCTTTGTATCTACATTGTACTTGATGTTCGGGCTCTATAATTTAAGACTTCCTATTTACACGCAGCGATTTTATGTATTTATATTATAGGAAAGAACAAAATAAAATACTATAAGAAGCCAGCAAACTATCACACCCTTAAATTACTTACGCCTATTATCACACTTTTAACATTTGTCAATGAAACGATGGAATGCGCTTGCAAATTGCCTTATATCAGTACCGAACAGAATAATCGCACTTTAGTGCGAAACATGAAGAAACCCTCACATACGAGTAAATGGTGGTTATAAGTTGGTCGCATTAGTCATTTTGATCCAAACAAATGTATACAATCTACCACGTTATACAGTTATTTGCATTATCAATTGGTTGATTGATTGCTTAAGAAGTCTAGGGTTTATGGTAGGATAAGAAATTGGCTCATATGCGGTTTATACTGATTTTGTTATATCAGGATGGCAAGCCGTTCCTACCTATGTATACTTGGGTGAGACTGCCTTTGGCACATTTTTGATAAATATACCACTCATATCTATTTTTTGCCATAAACTGAATAGGAAATTTCCTTCCATGCACTTAATTGTACAAAAAATAAGGGAAAATTCATCTTATTCGTTATGTTTTAGTCATATCACAAGTCACCGAGCACGACAGATGCAGGCTTGAGCTTTGAGAGCTGCAGCTGGGACAGGGATTGTTTTTCTTTCATCACCAGAGTACAACACACAAAATTAAATCTATCTAAAATCTCATTTGTTCTGTTGTTGTTCTCCTATTAAGAGTCATGGACTCACAACTCATCATAAAGTAGTGACCCCTGGTGGCTTTAAATAAAAGATCGACAGTACAAATCGGGTATTTGCTTCTTGGAAATTTAACAAAACTTGTTTTAATTTTTTTTTTTAGGTGGAACAACCTCACCACTTGCTTGGCGATAAAACAAATCTGGCTGGATCAGGCGCGGATCCAGGATTTCGTTCAGGGGGGGGCAATTTTTGTGATATTTTGCTTAAAAAAAAAAATGGTCCATCGAATACTTACGCTTTTTTAATGATTCTCTGCATTTATGTCTTAAAATATTAAAAAGGTATAAGCACAATCGGATATAAAAATAACATATTATTTAATTGAATTAAGGATAGCATGTGCACTGTGCAGGTACATAATATAGTTTGTATGTAAATAACTCTTAAATAGTAAATCAAACATCTTAGTTTACATTACTTTATCCTCTTTCAATAATGCTCTTTATGCATGTCCTAAAGTATTAAATAAGAACTCGTAGGTACGTATTAAAAAAATAAATAAATTAATTAATTTAAATGAAGGAATTATAGTGTTGTACATGATATGCATAGTTCTTAAATACTTAATTCTAATCTTTTTGGGTGGCCGGTTTTTGAAAACCTAGTAATAACTTTCTCAGCATCGATCGGGATTTGCCTATGGATGTGCATGAGTGCCAGACCGCGGAGGCGGTTTTCAGCCATTGTTGATCTTAAATATGTTTTAAGACGCCGCAACGAAGAAAAAGATCTTTCTGCCGAAGAATTTGTAACTGGAAGCGTTGCAAGAATAAGAAGGAAACTATGTATAATACAAAACACATCCTTATTGCATTTGTCAATTAAATCCAGGGCAGTGTCGGGAAGCTTGTTCTTCTGCTCATTTTCTCTTACCCATTTTTCGCGCCACATCACCAGCTCATCTTTAAGCAAAAAAAGGGCAACATCTATATTTAAGTTTAGGAGTTTTCCAAAGCGATCCAATAGGGACTTAACGGTGGTATCAAACTCATCAGTATTATATTTGATTATAAACACATCTAATGTTGAAAGGTTGAAACCTTTCACGCAAATCAGTTAGAACAAAGTCGAGTACAGATGCATATAAAGATATTCTGTAGTATTCTTCAGCTGAATTTGTGTCAAAATTGGCTCGGTAGATTTGGCGTCCACCATGACGTGGGATATGAGGAATCTTCAACTCAACATTCAATTGATCACCTAAATTTTTTGCTCTCTGCCAGATATTTTTGAAATTAGTATCTATGTTCTCCCGGCGACTTGAAATAACGGAAATTGTGTCTTTCACCAGCATAGCGCTGCTGGTAAGGTCAAGAGATTTCGTTTGTAGCAATTTGCTCAAAGACTGTGTTAAAGACAACACATCACTTAAACACAATACCGACAGAATAAACTGGGTATTGCATAAGCTTGTTACATACGAGGAAGCTTTGCTGGCTGTACTTGGGTCACGCCACTGTGACATAAAAATATAGAAGGCATTTCAACGACCGACGCATGCGACAGGCGGGCGCCGGCCGAACGCAAATAAAGGAAATAACTTATGGAATCGTAAAATATATACATATATACATACTTTCATACAGAGAACTTAGGTATATCTAAAATAAGTAGTTGCAGGTTGCACTCCAAACTTCTCTTCTGCCTTTGGAAAAAAAAAGAAAAAAGTGTTATGGTTTTTTGTACGCAATTTCAAGAATGTGAATTGAAGTTGATAGTGCAATAAATTGGAAATAAAGGTACCTACATATGTAAATGACATGAAAAGTGAAAAGTGATGCGTAAGTGTTTGTTGGTTGTTATAGGTTAAGGCTAGGATTGAAAAAAATTTACTTTATAATTGTGAAACGAAGAATTGCCCAGGGGGGGGGCAATTGCACCCATTGCCCCCCCCCTTGTATCCGCGCCTGAGCTGGATCTGAAACGCTCTAAGCTATTGATATCTTTAAGCAGATTGTACATTAGCTCCGTAATAGGTGTCATAAGCAGACACTGTTTAATAGGTAGGCACGTCAGGCATTTTGGCGTCTACTCAAATGATTTCTACAGAAGCTGCATGGATGATGAAGAGGAGGAAACAATTCCTCACCTTTTTTGTACCCGTCCTGCTCTGTCACAGAGAAGTAGACTCCATCTGGGATGTCACAACGATATGAGTGATCTAGCAAATACTTCTATAAAAAAAACTTGCACGCTTCATTAGGAGCTCAAAATGGTTTAATTGAGTACGAGATCCATGTGCTATCACAATGGGCCAACATTTGGCCTAAGTGTGAGTGTTTAAACATTCTGTGTTTAAATGCAGAATTCTTTACTTGTAGGAAACTTGTTTTTTATTCAGCAGAGATTGTAGTTTTTATTCGAAACTAATGTAATTTTATCTTTCAGCCAAAAAAGCGTATACGAGATTTTTACTATTTACTCTATAAATGCATTTAGAAAAACTCTTTAGTCCATAACTCATCACCAACTCAATCTTTTCGAATCATCCCTTAAAAAGTTTGGATGGTCTAGTTGTGGTGCAAAGATAAAATCCTCACTTATATTTCTTGTTCTTTTTTTTTTTTTTTTTTGAGTTTGGGTTTTTGTGATTTTTAGTTTAAGGATTCAATCTGTACTTGTGATTCAAAAACAGAACGAAAATCAGTCATTTTCTTCTTGTGATGTGTGCTTTTGCTTCGAGGTAAATCGTATCGTTAATTAAATCACGTACGATTGGATTGATGCGTTTTTTTTCTCTAAAGAAATCATTCTGGTTTTTAATGGACAAAATCACCAGATTTTCAGATATTTTTTTTAATCTGTCTTTGTTTTTGCAAAGAAGAAATAGTGGTATATATATATGGATAAAGGATTTTTATTGTCGACACTAAATGCATTTAAAACATGTTTGTTTGCCATTTGGTAGAAGAGATTTTCACTAGAAGCAACAATTAATTTTTGCAAAGAAAATAAAAAAGCAAAACAATATTATTAATATTCGTATTGTGTCGGAATGTCCTAATGCCTTAAAACTGTTTAAAATTTCGGAAAAAGATTCAATCAAATCAAGTGCAGAAGTGGGCAAGTGGGCCTGCGTTATAAACTTTCTCCAATTGGAGTCAATTTACTACAATTTTAAGAAAGAAATTACTCTACTCCGCTTTTTTTTTTTTAAATCTACTCCTATTTTCGAAACTGAAAAATTTTAAAAATCTTTACCCAAACTAATAAAAGCAAATGACAGCCCTGTGTTAATCAATTTTCTAATCAAATCTAGCTCTGAATGTTTGAATCTAAAATTCTTTTCTGTTCTGTTCTGCAGTTTGTTTTTTCTTTTTTTAAATATTTTTGTTAAAAATTTCAAATCTACTCCGGAAGTTTTCAATTTACTCCACTTTTTACAAATCTGCATCGCAATTCTACTACTGAGGTTCTAACCCTGTGCCTACGTTCTGTAATTCTCGCATCGATAAAATTGGTCGAGAAACGATGAAAAATGGAACAAAACTCATACGATTCGTCTCATTTTTCATCATTTCTCGACTGATTTTATCGATGCGAGAGTTACAGAACGTAGGCACTGATGTGTGCCCTCGTCACCACGTAATTGGAGAACTTCAACCAAGGAAGTATACCACGATCGAATGATGTGTGAAGTAGAATTTCAAGATACCTAATTCTTGACAACTTCAAATTCGGAAAAAAAAGAAAGAGTCTACCCAATCAACACTTCCGGTTATGGACTCAGGTTGATAAACATTTACGGCGGCGGTGGCGGCGCGGCGTGGCGTGGCGTTCATCAATTTCAATTTAAGGCAGCCGTTGAGAATTTGACTTTCGGATTGAATGTACATATTTAATTTTGAATAGTTCAATTTTCTGTTTTGATCTGAAAACTATTATGAACGAATATATTATTTCTGATTTGTTCCAACTTATTTACCGCAATTGCTCCTGAAATCAAATCAGCAGGTGTGGCTATTGCGGGTAATTGTTGTTGTCATGCTTAAATGGAGGTATAGCACAGCGGATGTAATGGCCGCAAGTGTTTGAAATATACATGCTTGCGTTTGGAATACTGTTGTAACGGTTCCAGGTGCGAGTAACTGCCTGAATACAATGGATACGGAGCTGCAGCTGGAATAGCTGTCAATATATTCAATACACACAAATTCAATGTTGCGTACATAACACAACGCAACTGCATTCGGTGCTGCAGACAGTGCTGTAAGAGTTCACCAACTTTTAACTTTTCACGTGCATCACTTTTGACGTTTCAATTTGTATAATGAAAAAAAAAAAAAAAAAACGGAACAAATATTGAAGCTTTTTTGTGGTTATGTGTTTCGCGAAAAATATTATTAATTAAAAGAAAATTATCGGAAATAAAAAAGTGAATAATAAGACCGTGATTGTTTTGTTTTTTTCTCTAAAATACAAAAAAAGGTGTACAGTTGTACGACACTTTTTCACAGCTGTTGCATCTCCAGTTGCAGCAGTAAAGAAGCAGCTGTGGTTTAGTGGAAGAGCTGCAACTTTTGGTATGATTGCTGATAATGGTAGAATTGAGAAAGTTGAAGTTTATGAAAGATCCAAACTGTATAACCAGCCAGAGCATCTAGTGCTTTAATTTTCGAAGCAGCAGGTGTGGGTATTGTTGAGTTTGTGGAAGGTCTCATCAGTGCTTTTGATTGAGTGACGTCCAATCCTAAACAAAATCAAAACCCAAATAAATCATCATCATCATTTGTGCTTTTGTGTAATTGCGGATCCCATTACATATATATGGATTTTGTAGAACTAAATTGACGAAAAGCTGCACGAAAAGTACCTTCTTTTAGTTCAAACGATATGCTTCCCACATAAATTCTGTAAAGAAAATACAATGAAACAACAGCCATTAGTTCGGGCGTTCGGGGTTGAACATTTTGTCTGATTGCTTTTTTTGAAATTAGATCTTATCAGCTAAAAACACACCAAACTTTTTTATTTGACAAACCAAAACCCTGTAATTAGTTTTCACGACTTCTTAAATATAATAATGATAATGTTCTGACGAAACCGAAGCAAACCAAAAAGCACTAAATTGAATTTCGAGAACTGTCACTTTTGACAAATAAAAATAAAAACATCTCACCTTTTTGAGCAAACGTCGCCATTTTGTTTTTAATGACACTTTCTCCCGGTTTTCAAGTACATGAATATATTTTCCACACTTTACATTAGGCCGGCGTGTTTTCTTTTTCTTTTTCTACATATATACAGTTTAGAAGAGACGCAGATGGGTGACTTCTATTATCCTTAGCGATTTTGTACGAACCTAAAAGAGTTTTCATTCTCCCTTCTATCGCACTGACAGTGATCCTTGGATCCTAAATTAAAAAAAAAAAAAATAATTCATTTATTCAAATGACAAAACAAATATATTTTTGTCCTACCGCAATGCCTTGAAACACCATATCTTCATGAGCATGTCATAAGCAAATTTTTTTTTTCGGAATGTTGAAATTCATCTTTTCGTGCAAGATAGCACTTCAACATGACGTTTGCTGTTTAAGATGTTAATAAAATTTCTTGAGCCATGATTTCATTTTGTTTTCCTTTTTTCCATTTTAATTCATGTTTCCGTCGCTAAATTATTTTTAAATATCAAATAACGAATAGTCTTTATTTTTTTTTGAAGTTTTTCGATATATTTTTCGAAAATAAATGAATTTGGTAGCACAGTTTTTATTCAGGCTAAGGACGTATGCCTTGATAAATATACGGGCTAACGAATTCTATACAGAAATAAGGTCCAATTTGATTTAAAAATGAAACGAAATGTTTTTTGAAATTATGCAATGATATTAGAAAGTCTGATACATTTCGCGAGCTAAAAGAAACTTCCTCTCCGTAGTCGGTGACACGCAACTTCGTTTCTCCGCTTATGCTTGGTGGGTCTTCTGAAAAGTGCCTATGTCAACAGTGTGTCCGTGGAATTAGCATATACATTTTTTTGGAGTTCTCATCGCATGCACCATGAAAAATGCACTCAAGGTCAATTAGCAATACCCAGTCCGCAGCGATCTTCCTAGTTTATTATCTTATTTAGCGCGTTTTGTAAGAGTTCACTCAGGGTGTTAGGATGCTTTCCTAAAACGGGAAACGGAACTTCATCCGCATAGGCAATCACTCTGTACATCTCCTCCTCCAGGCATGTCAGAAGATCATTAACAACGAAGTTCCAAAGAAGAGGAGATAGAAGACCGCCTTGCGGCGTACCTCTTCTATAGCTCTTAAGGTAAGTTTATGCCAATACAGTTTTATCAGTCCACAGTCACGATTCACAGGCTCAAAAGATTTTAAATTATGTAATTAACAATTATTTAATATGTCGACTATACATATAAAAATAGGCTTTCTCATAAGGATGAGAACAAAAAAATGCATCTTCTTAAAAATTATTGCCACTCAAGTCAGATCTCTTCTGACGAGATGTACCATAAAACCATTAGAACTATTATGCTAGAAAGAAGATATCAAGGTATTATAAACGATATGTAGCGAAACCATCGGCGCCTAAAAGTAACATGTAAAATCAATGAATATCTTTTTTAAATGACTTCTCATACTCTGGGTATTAAAATAATTAAAACAAATAACAAACAACGTCCATTTATTACTTCAACGCTAACATAAATGTATGTATTGTATAGCTCCCTATAGATATATACCAACCATGTACCTACATTCGAATTACACATTGCCCACCAGCTGAGTATCGAATTGCAAATAAATTTTCTTTGTCATTTTGTTTCGTCTCTAAACAATAATATCAGTTTGGGTCACCCACCCAGCCAACCCACATGTTCCACCCAAAACACGTATTATTCCCCAGAAAAACAAATATAATAATAATAGGCAAATAGGAAAACATCCCCTAATCCCACTATAACACTGCGACTATATGAACAAGGAGATATTCCCCATACAACCTGCTTGTCCTCTCCACTACTTGTCACACACATAAGACAAAAAAAGGAATACTTAAGAATCTATATACGAAAAAAAAGTATCCAACCGAACGAAACTCCGAACCACAACAACCGATACACCATTAGTTTCTGCTAATTAAATTATATTTCCGAACCACGAGAGGGCTTACGTCAGGTATAAAACACAGCGCGACAGCCCTCCAGAGACTCTCCAAACAGCATACTCGAGCCAAGCGTGAGGCGCAAGTATCCAACGGAACGGATACAAAATACTTCCAACTACCCACTGGTTATTAGACACCACCAGTTGACAGCGATTATATCCTTAACGCGAATTTGAGTTGTTGCATGTGAACGTGTGGTCTAGTGTCTTTTTGTCCCGAAAAAAAGGACATTCTGGCTGTGAGATTAGAATGAAATTATACTCGTTACGCGTCTATTGTCGCAGGAACAGGAACCAACCGGGTTGTTTCACGTATAAATAATAAATAAATATTTTACTGTTTTTGTGCTCAGTTTTTTGGTAGAATTCTAAAGTGAGTCCAATCATTTTTTATTTGATAAGAAAAAAAAAATGACAAAACCTTGCCATTGTATAAAAAGTCCCTTTTTGTGTGTCCTGTGATGAAATATGAATTTTTGTCACAATAGTCCTTGATCCTTGTTGATTTAGTGCAATGGAAAAGAAATTATAGAAAAAAAAAATTATTTATATATTTAAAGTGCAACAAATAAAGTTAATAAAAATCCTATGAAAGAGTGTATAACAATCCATTGTCCTTCTCCGCGTCTACGTGCGTCGGTCGTTGTTGTCGTCGTCCTTGCAAAAAAATGAAAAGTAAATAAAACGGAAAAAGCGAAATAAAAACTCATATCCTTTCGTTCCGATGCTACTAGTTTGCTGATGATAGAGAAAAGTTTATGTAAATCCCTCCCACCTCCTCCTCACCCCATTCCTTTGGGGAATATCCTGTTATTCTAGCTGAACAGTGTTTGTGTGTTTATGTATAACTTTTTATACCAATAACCTACGTCCTTGTTACATACTCATCGTCATCATCGTACCAGAGAGAGCGGAACAATTGCAGCATATACATATACCTATCTACATAATATGTTGGCATGTTATATGTAACACATACTCCTGAGTCTCGATGGAAATTAAATTGAAGCAAATGGATTAATAAACAGGGGCGCAACAAGGACATTATTAATAATGTTATAACTGTGTTGTAGGAGTTGGGGACTGCCTTTAAAAATTGACACAAATGACATGGTTTTATTTTTATTTTTATTGTTTTTTTTTTTTTATTCCACATAAACATAACAATAAATTATATTGTCGGCAAACATTTTATTATTATATTTGACAAAGTGGAGTTTAATTTGTTGAACAAATTTTTATTTATAAACACCCCATGTTTATATAAAGTGCCATTTAATTTTGATTGAACTGTTAAATGGCACGTAATATTATAACCATGGGTGGTTCTGGTTTCGCGGTTGGATGGAACGAATTACGGATATTTGTCATTTTTATTTGAGGTTTTAAGGAGATGCAAAACCGAAGGGTTAAAATTCACATTTATCACAAAAATTATAGCAAAGATTTATGATTGTACCTTACTTACTAACTTACCACATTTTACATCCACTTCTGATCGATCGATGTATAAGGCGTTTATTTTAGTCGATGTCAGAACACCATTAGGTGTTCATAGATTTTTGTTTTTAACTTCTAAACTGTTAGTCTGTATTTTCTTAATTTAGTGGTGACTACTCTCCAAAAATCAGAAAATCTATATACCTACACGAAAAAACGGCGGCCCAAATATTTTGTTCTTTTAAAATATGTATAGAAGGAAAAAAAAAATTATAGTTATTTAAAGTAGTTGTTGTTATTTAAATTTAAAATCTTAAGTTAGAAGAGAATTTATCTACATTTTGAATGCAGTACTTTCAAATAATTTCAATTAAAAATTCGACTAAAAGGTACCTACAGTGAATTTTTATGGAATTTTTTAGAATTGGTAGGAGAACCAAAACGGTTCTAACGATTTTGATGAAATTTAAACGCTTTTGAGATTTTGGTGTTATTTTGGACTATTTTTTAAATAAGTACTTAAGCAGAAAACACATGCTACAATGTCGTCGTGTCGTCCGTCGTACCGATTTAGGTTCAATTCAAGAATATCTACAGAATAAAAAGTTTCAAATTTTCAATCAAACTCAAAATAGATTTATCTACAGAAAGAAGTCCTACATTTCTATTTTTTTATTTGTCTATTATCTTATAATTAATATTAATACTACATATTAATAGGCACAAGTTTTATTTAATTCTAATATTTTTTTCTATGTTTTGTTTTCATAATATTTAATGAAGTTGATTTGAGCTTAAAAGTATTCCTCTGTTATTTTTGTATTTTGTTTTTGTGTTATTCCTGATTGAAAAAAAGTCCGTTTAAGTTAATTTTCACTTCTTCGACGTCATACTGGATTTTTCAAAGCATTTCCATTTAATAATACTATATATAATTTAGTCCCCTCCCACTCAACCATGTTGCTAATTTAAAAAAAGTATTGGTAGGTTATTCGTATGATCCACGGAATTTAGTGGGAGCACCTCTCCTCTTGCTCTAAAAATATTTGAAATAATTTGGGTGCTTAGACAGTCCTTGAAAGAGTTATCGGCAGTTAAGGCAAAAAAATTCAAAAAAAAAATATTATTACTGCAAAAAAATCAGCAGAATCAGAGGCACTGCCTTTTGGCAATTTCAGCGTAACAATTTGAATTTAGAAAAAAGGAAAGAAAACAAAACCTTTTACTATTAGATCGCCACACAAAATTTTGCAGTTTTTTTTTTTTTTTGATTTCTGAAAAAAAAAAACATGCAACTATTTACGACCTAACGAGGTTCTGCACTTTAATCATCGTCAATCCACGTGAAATTACAAGGTGTTGTAAATTTCTCTGTGCGTTGAAACTTCTGCATCTTCTCTGCACTTAAAGTCGCATGCTTTCTTCCAATTGGCCCCAAAATTCATTGTTTTCCTTTTCACTCAGTTCTTGAGTCCCAGTTTCGTTAGGAAGGATAACGATAGCAGTCTGCTAGATCCTGTATTGGTTATTATAATATAGAGCATTAGTCGCGGCAAAAGTTCCATACCTGCATGGCATTCTATCTGATTTCACAATAATTATCTCAAGCATATAGTGTTGGTTTCAAGTTTAAGTATTTGAATGAATAAGGCGGACATTCCTGTTTCAATCATCAACATATAATTTGGTGACTTTCCTCGAAGTAAAAGGATTCTTCGGAGGTAATATCTTAACAATTTTTCAACCTTATCAAAACAACCGATGCTTATCGGGTACCGTAAAATATAATGGACTTCGACATTCCCTCGAATTTAATATTTTTCTACTTCAATTAATTCCCTTTTCTTTCTCCTCCTCTTATATCGTGTTGGATCCATTGCGCTTCCTAGTCAATATGATAATCAATAGTTTTTAAAAACTTACTGCTGTATTTATTGGATTTTTGACTAGTTAGACAGTGTCTAACAGTTTCTACAGTGTTCGAAACAGTTGATGGAAATATACTTTGTTTAATTAAATAAAATGTCACATTAGTCAAGACTTAGACAACCGATTCTGTTGTCCAAGTAAGATAACTCTTAGACAACAATTAAACATGTTTATCTATAGTTGTCCAAAGTTAGACAACATTTATAAATACGACCGTTAAATTTTAAACTTAAATTTTGAAAAAAATAAAAAAAAAATATTAAATTAATTTTTTCAAAGTGATTTTCTCTCCAAATTTAAAAAACCACATGCCTCAATATCTTTTTATTTTTGTTAAAATTGAAATCAACTTTACTGCTTACCTAGTGGAATAAAGATCTTAAGAGTCAAATTTAGGAAAAATTGTTGTAAAAAACTAGAAGGACTATTCCTCAGTGCATCTGTACGTATGTGAGTCTGTGGTGGAGCGTTAACTGTAATTTGAGCTAGAGCCTAAACAGGTGGACCAATTTGTTTCAAATTTGGTACACAGCATTTTTATACGATTCCCTAAAAATTAAATTCGAATTTTTGTTCTAAATCATCTTAAACTAGTAGTTTTCATACAACGATGGAAAAAAACTGCATTTCAGATTTTCGACAAAACCTTATGGAAATAGGGTTTTGATATTAAAAAAAAAGCCTTATGTTTGTAAGGCTTATGTTAAGGTATCAAACATCACTGTACGGCTTGCCGTTCGTCAGATACACCGTTTTTAATAAAAGGGAACTAGTATTTTACTAGTTAGTAAAACAAAAAAGAATTAAAATTTCCGAAGAGCTAGTAAATTACTAAATGTTTAGGAAATTGCTAACTAGTAATATGCTAAGCCCTTAACAATAGGTTTTTTTTTAATTTTGCGCTATTGTATTTAAAATTTTTTAAAATAACATTTAAAAAAATCTTTTTCTTTAGTATTTTTGACGTTTAAACAAAAAAATTCTTTCATTATTGTTGTAAATCACAACAGCAAGTTCGTGCATACTATTTTTCAAAATTTAAAGTTAAACCAAAAATTAGTTTTCCTGATTTAAAATTTAAATTAAAAAAAATTAAAGATTTTAAAAAAGCTTTAGTATTTTATTGTCAAATTTTGCCGTTATTTTTATAATTTTTTTATTTAGTCTAGTTCTTAGAAAGTTGCTTTCCCCGCTTTGAGGGAGGAATAGAACCCCTTGAATTTTTCTAGACTCGATCCAACCTACAAATATGGTCTAGCTTCAATTAAAATCACCTCCTATACAAACATTTCGATCGAAATCATTTTATCGAGAAAGAAGAAAAAATAAAAACAGGTATTGGTATATGTTAATAACAGTTGTTGGTAATTTTTTTTACCAAAATTCAAACCATCCTACAGTACTTATATTACACAAATTTTATGATCAAAATTGTCTAAGCTATTTACGAGATAGCCTCTATCATAGCGGTTATTTTTGAAGCTAAGAAAATTTTAATTTCTCCTCCAGGGAATTATATAAAAATCATTTTTTCAAAATTTTAAGAAAATCGCTCCAGTGGTTTAGGCTGTGGTTGCAACATCCCCATAGTTCAGGGCAATAGAGGCTTTAATTTCAGGAGCATCAAATTAAATACTAAATAAATTTTTGAATATTAATACAATTATTAATATGTCTTGTACATAATGCAGAAATTAGATCTTTTGTTTGTTCATAATTTTGTGGCTGGTTATCCGGAACACCTCATCATCAGGCTTGTCCTTTCAAAACAAAGCCTCTAATTTAATATCAGGCCACATCTGTCGTGCCTCGCAAATGTAAGCATCTAGTGAATTCCTGAACTTTAAAATTTTAAGTCTTTTTTCCCTCACTTAAAAATTTATTTTTATAGATAAGATCGAAATTACCAAGAAAAAAATCTTCCTACACCATTCTTACAACTACCATCAATTCATTGAACTTTAAATGTTTATTCTTTTCAAAACTTTCCAAATGTAAGTAACAAATTTCAATATAGCTTCGATCGGAGTCATTCAGATAAGTTAAGCAAATTCATAATGCTCTATATTTTATGAATTTACCGCAAAGAAATAAACAAAACTTTACTTACAATAATTATACTACATATGCTTAACTTAGTTAAGAGGGAATTAAACAATAAGAACAATCCCAACATACATAATTTTAATTCTGCACTTTTAAGGTTAGTCTTTAACCATATGGAACCATTGATTTTCACTGAAAAAATTAAGGTGTGTTCAAATCAATAAAATACCTACGTTGACACTTTCTCCAATAATGTTGATGAGTTCATAGAAAAACAATATGCAGCCAGGGTTTAAAAGTTCTTTGATGCCATACAACTTAAGCTGATTTCTTGGAAAAGTAATTTGTTCAACTTTTCGTGTGAACTTGATGTTAACACAATGAAAACAATTCTTAGCAAAAAAAAAAAAAAAATACAAAAATAAATGCTTCATGTTTCTTATGAGCTAATAAAAGTGACATTTATCAAAATCCATAATTCGTTGTGAGTCAGGACAAAAGAGCAAAAATCAATATTTTCGCAGTACTTATCACTAATCTGTCCTGAGCTGAGCCCCCAAGGATAATCCAATTATTATTAGTCACAACCATACTCACAACTGCGTGAAGTGTCGTATTTTCCTGAAATAGAATTTCATTGAAGGAAGAGCGAGCATGTATGGCTTTGAAGTAGTAATGTATTGTTTTTTTTTCTTTTTTGTATAACAGCAGCAGGCATCATTCCTCCGTCCTGGCTGACAGTTCGAGGAGAATTTTATTGTACAAACAAATAGTCGTTCACTAATCACCACATAGCTAAAGCTATGTACGTAGATACAGTATAATATGTTCTTGCAGGCAAAGTACCTCCTACATATAATAATACTTTATGGATTCCCGCTTTTCGCCTAGAATCAATCTTTCAATTTATTTTCACACGTCGTCGTCCCATCAATTCAGATCATTAACAAATGCAAAGTGTTCTCTCATTAAATCAACAAAACAGCAGCCTTTATGGTTTGATGTACTCGAAAAAAATAAATTGATTAAATCGGCAACCAAAAATGATAGACAAATCTTTTAAGTGAAAACGATGCCCAATTTCTTAAAACTTTTGAACATTTGTTAAAATAGTTTAGAGAATTAAATCAGTTGTAAATGGATTTTTGTGGAGTGTGCGTTAAAACACAAGTGATTGAAGAAACATAATTAAAACAATTATTATTTTTCAAATTAGCATAAATTGTTGATCATAGAAATATGTTGAAAGATAAATTACATTCCTCTGCTTGCTATAAGAGTTAAAGAGCTTTTGAAAAAAAAAAGATATGAATTAACTTCGGCCCGATTTCTTTCGGGAAGTAGTCGGTTATCGGGCTTTGAAAAAAAAAAAACAATCTCCGAATGTATTTTTGAAAAGTTGCTGCTTCTTTAAAATTATACTTTGTTGTTATTAAAGTGTAAAAAATAACTTTGGATTCTCAATCTTAAAAGGTATATAACTATGTCTAAATCTTTATCATTTCGGTTTTGAGACTAGACTATTTCGTGCATGTGTAGTATAGAACTTAAAAAATTCCAAAAAAATACAATGAAATAGATTTTATTTAAAATTTGTTTAAATTGCAAACATTAAAATAAATATATAAAATATAAAAAATAGATTTCTTTGAACACTCTGGCCGAACAAGGAACAAATGAAAAATGTTACCAATAATAATGTAATCCATCAGAAGTGTCAAATAACAAGACTTTTTTAAATTTACTGGGTAATTTTCAAACCAGAGTATTTTTTACTTCAATGGCATGCAATAACACTGATGGAGAAAAATTGCGCGTACCTTACATATGGCGTTATAAATCAGTTTATTTTGTGTTTGTAAATTTTTCTTTCGCTTTGAAATAATTAACTCCTGTGGCTTAGTTTTCAACTTTGTTATTCCACCATAAACAAGGGGGAGTATTTAATTTTATATTTAAAGTTTCATTTCACATATTTTAATTCACTCGCCTGTTAACTTTGTTTTTTCTAGACGTATTGAAATTTGTTTATTAACTTCCCATTGGAAGTTATTGTAATTAGTCCGATTTGTCGAATCGAAAATTTTGACATTTCTCGACGTTTCGATGTCCCAGGAATCCGAATCCGTCATTTTTAGAGAGATGTCTGTGTGTGTACGTATACGTTCGTACGTTCGTGAGCCATTCTATCGTTCACTGTATCTCAAGAACGGATAGAGATGTTGACTTCAAACGAAATAATTTTATTCTACGGACAATGCTGTAACTAAAAATTGATGTTTTTGATAACAGTTGCCACAAACATCTGCCAAAAATACAAATAAAATAGTTGACAAATTTAACATTTGATATGGTATGATTTTGAATTATAACAAAATAACATCGGATTTCTAGTTTCCACGGGCACCAATAGGAAATTACCAATTTGGATCGCACCCAGCCTCTTCTTTAAATTTAACAAGCTGACCCCTCCCAGCTTTGAACGAGTTGCCTATCAAATTTATAAAATAAAAAAAAATCAACACTTGAAAGTATGCAATTTTCGGTTTCCACATTTTTTCGACTTTTCCGATCGAAATTTTTAATTATTTCCGTACGAACACAAAACCAATTCATTTTTATATATGTATTTAAATTTAATGTTAATTCAAGCTCAACATTATAAAAATGCAACAATGATATAAACTTAAATTTAAAATTAAACAAAAGTGAGTAATGTAATCCATTTAAACTGAAAAAGTAGATATTTTTATTTAAATGCTATGGGACAACAAAATAGAAAGGTTAACTAGGTAACATAAAATATCTCACACAAAAAAGTAAATCATCAACTGTTCAATTCGAATTATATTGTCTGTGTCTGATATTCACCTTGGGTCAAACCATCATTTAGTTTTGACTGAAGGCTACATTCCTTCATAAATGACCTCTTGATGGCTGAAGCTTCTATATAAAAACACTACATTGTTTCACTGATGCCAGAACCCTCAAATTTCCACACAAATTCGTTTGCAGATTCACAATCCTACTGCTGTTTGTTTGTGGAACTGAAACTGAAACCACAGCTTATAATAAGCCCATTAAATCCATGACATGACATTATGACAGGAACTTCTTCTTTTTTTTTGTGATCAGACGAATACTTTTACAAAACTAGAGATTGCGTCAGCTTAATGCAAGCAGTTAAACAAAAAAAAATAAAAAATAGAACAGATATCTTATCAATGAATCTAATCGATAGGTTTGTATTGTGTACACCCTTTATCCTCTTCAGAGCGGTAGAAGAAGGTAATTTTATCCCTCCATAATAACATCCAACGATATGGACACAATTATGTTCTTGCGGTATTTAAATTACTGACCGCATAATCTTTTTAGAAATTTCGTTCGGAAAATGTCTTGGTCAGTAGCGCTGGTTGACCAAAAAAATGTAGTAACCTTTGAGAGATATTTTCACCCATCGTTATAAAGCATAAAACCTATACACCAATCATATCCTTTTTTATTTATTTTGGTTCCAAAAATGTTACAGTTTGTATAGTGCGGGTATGCACAAATGCAGTACGATGCAATTATTCATCAAAACTACATTAAACTGATACTGAACTATGTTTTTTTGGGAAAATGGCGTGAAATAAGGCTACCATAACTAATTTATTTCTTTTTCTTTATTTCGGATGAATAGGTTTATACTCAGATTTTAAAAGAACAGTGTGATAGACCCCCCCTCCCCCCGTTGGTGGCTGGGAGGATAAAAATATATTCGCCATATAAAATTTTGTTCGTGGAACTTATGATTCTCCAGATATGGCGAATATACTAGCCACCTAGCCACCAAATGGGGGGAGGGTTACAGCCCCGAAAATCATCTCGTACACGTACACTGACGCCACCTACACATTTAAAGAAAAAAACTTTTACCTATACTAAATGAGAAGTTCGGGCAAAATTTGTTAACATTTTAATGGACTAATAGAATGAAATCCTTAGTTTTACAAACAAGATCTGTGGTGCTGCATCCGTTCATTAAACGGCAAAATTTGTACGTTTTACTGAGCCAAATTCAACAGCACGGCGGCGTTTCTACCCCTGAATTCTTAAAAAAAACCTATCAAAACCCTCTTCCTTATTAGCATATATTATACATCACATGTAGATGAACATTGTATAAAGATATGTACGTGTGTTCTCTTTGATATTTTATACTTTTAAACTGTAAGCAATGCACGAACAATGTATAGTAGGTGTCATGGAGTAAACTTAATTATAGGTTTCTTTTTTTATAAATGCACACCACAACAAAAATTATAGGTAGTTAAATTGCTAATTCACTTCAATATCACAACTATAAATTAAAGTAATTTGATAGCATTCAAGCATATAATCAACCAACGAATCCTTTTGGGCTCTTGTGACCCTGGAACATCTCTGAAAAATAAAATTTAATTATACAAATAAAAAAATTTACTGAATAATCAGTTTTGTTTACCTTTTTGTTTTCAGCCATAGATAAATTTGTTTTATTTTGTTTTCTTTTTTGTACCTACTTCCCTTTAACACGTTCAAAATTTGAATGAAACTACTACCGCTGTTAAATAAAAAAAATCACTGAATCTTGCTTATGTATTACCTTCAAAATACAAAAAGAAATTTTAAAACAGGCCGTTATTTTTGGCTTTACCCCATTTCATCTTTTAAATACCTACATTTTGGAAATATATATCTACATACATATAAGAAAACATATCTCAACGCGGAGGTACCTACCGACTTAACTACGCTCAAAATGTTATCCATACTGTAAGAGTAATTTGGGAGAAATCAAGAAATAAGAAAAGTGGGAGCTAGCGGTGTGCAGGTTTCAATAAAATCATTTTCTAAATTTCATCCAAAACGTTAGAACCGTTCCCTAAAACCAAGAAACAATAAAAGTGGACATGGCAGTGGGCGGATTTTTCCAAAACTATTTTCTGAAATTTTGTCACTTTCATTATAACACTCGCTGTTAATTTCATTGAAATCGTTAGAGCCATTTTTTAAAATCTGATTAAAAAATTACACAAGCGCTCTCTGTTGGTGATGGCAATGTCATCGATCTTTTCAAACAAGTACGGACCGATGATGCTGCCAGACCATAATCCATACCAAACGGTTAATTTTTTCGGATGCATTGCCACTTAGTATGGAACTTGTGTGGCAGGGAATCCGGTAATTTTGATTGTTGACGTAGCCAAATAACATGGCCGCCATAAACTGTCAAAATATACCTACCCATCCTTAATCCTTATTGGAAAAGCCTTTAAAATACATCATTGTAAAAAAATATGGTTAAAATCCAAAACAATTTTCTTTTAAATTTGCTATGTGCTTTAAAATAGATAGTAGATACATACTTGCATTTATTTAAAAAAAAAAACATTTTAACATATTTATCGAAGAAAAGGATAAAATAAAAACCTCATTCCACCTACACATACATATCTACCCAAATTTTTTTTACTATTGGTATTCCTACAAAAAGCCTTCATTTGTTTCCTCTTCTTTTTTTTATTTTTAGGTGTTTACATGGAAGTTTTGCAGGAAACAACAAACGAATGACTTTATTGTTATCGCCTTTGTTGAAAAGGACAAAACGATTTCCGAGTGCTGTGAGAAGTTCTGGGGAAAATTTGCTTCATTGTGTCACAAATCTCTCAAACAAGACAAGTTAAGGAAAAAGAAAAGGAAAAATCAAGAGTGGTGACAAATAAGAAAAAAAAGCCCACGTCCATAAAAAAAAAAATAGCAGTCAAATCAAATACTTGTGTTCAAAGTCCAGACTTAAAAAGGACTTTCTTTAAAAAATAAAAATAAAACACCGCTTTCATGTCGTCCTAAAAATTCCTTAAAGGATCAAATTAGTTACAAAAAAAAAGAACAGTCAAAAGGGGAAGAACAAGGAGTGGGAGATACCTCCTATTGAAGTGAGAAGGAAGTACTTCCAACTCGTCGAGGAGCACACACAATAGAACCAAACAACAATGGCTAACGAGAAAAAGATTCCTCCAGGTGTAAGTGTCAAATATTGTTTGAAGTGTAGTTTGTTGTAGTTGTTATATATGAAACAGGATGCTGGCTTTCTTTCCTCATTAAAATGCGGATATAATGTATGTATATTTTGTATCCATATTTTTTTGTCACATTTACAAACAAAAAAGACATAAAAGAGAAAAAAGTGTGTTATCGTTTAATAAATGGAAAAAAGTGTGTTATCGTTTAATAAATGGAAAAACACATTTAGAGTGTTTTGAAACTCAACCCCTTTACATACTTATTGCAAATAAACATAGAGGGCCCTGCCAATAACCAAATTCAGAGATGATTTAAATATTTTAGTAGATAGATATTGAATAATGAAACATGTCAATTATCAATGTAATAATCAGCTTAAAGGGCAACGTCACTTTAAATTCTAAAGTGTATAATATCATGTTTAACCATTGTGAAGGTGAGGTGAGGTCTCGTAAAAAGACTTATCAAACCTTAAATTAATATTTTTTTTATTTTAAGACTATGTATTGTATATATGTATTATGTACCTATTCCGTGAAAGGGTCATCATTTATTTTATGTTTTTGCTTCTAAAATTTAAAGGTCGTCCATTAATATCTTGTTCGTCGAAACTTTTATTAAATCAAAGGAGATATTTAGGTTTAAAGTAAATCAGTTTATTATTGTTTATTTAATTAGCCGGTTCAGGTTTCTCAGGCTCACTGAGATCGCAGTAATCTCAGAAATCTGAACGTAATTCCTCAGTGAGATTCCTCACTTTTGCTGTCAAAAAGCTGAGACTGATATTTTTTGAATTTGTTTGCTCAATTATTTTTTGTCGCAGTTGATCAAATTATAAAAAAAGATGGAGAGTGCTTTTGACTTCTAGCGGAGAAATCTTGTTCAAGTTTCTTCTTCTGCTCAGTGAAGCTGACAGAAGTTTGCTCAGTGAGATCTCAGAAACGTGAAACTGGTTAAATAAAAAAGCAAATGTCATTTCAACAGCTGTCTATTTGACAAGAAATGTAGCAGATTTTGTAAAAGAACAATAAACGCAAAAGTTTTTACGTGGCGTTTATATTTGGAGCGTTTAGAAAAATAAGATCGCAGGTATTTTTCTCACTCAAAAGGTGAGCAAGCGAATCCAAGATACATCAATATCACTGAGATTGGAAAATATACGTTTTTGGATAGCTAAAAACTCCCATCTCACATTTTTTTTCACTTTTCAACCATTATTAAACTTAAAAAAAAACACGAACATTTCAGAAAAGTAGAACGATTTTTTATGAAATCGTAAAGAAAAAATATCACAAATTCATTAAAACAGTAGATACCTAATATAGAACTCGGACCGAACCCGAAGTCTTACTTTAAGTTTACGTGATTCAAGAAATAATTAAAAATGCAGCTTTTGTTTATCTTTACATTTTGTTGAATATGTACTTATACTTGAAGACTACATACTCAACTCACATCTTTAAGTTATGTGAAGATAAAAAAAACTACAGGCTTTATGCTAAAAAGAAAAAATTGCCAATTTTGCAGAAAGAAAAGCTGAAACTTGTTTTTATATGCATTTTTATTATGTAAGCAAATAACAAACTTTTTTTATTTTTTTTTTATTTTGTGTAAAAATTCATTACGCTCGCTAATGGTGAACAACAATTAAGTCCAAAAATTGTAATAAGGCGAATATTTCTGCTGCGATATTTTTTATACCACTTATCTATTTTTTCCATAAATAGCTATACCTAATTTTTTCGTTAAAGTGCTTTCTCGTCGTTTTCAAAACAAATAATTTGTTTACTTTTTTTTATTTGATGAAAGAATAAATTATGTGTTCTCATTTTCTGTATTTTAAAATTAAATGATGTTCGATGGTGATTCAATAAATTTCAAATAAATCTGTTCTGCAATTAGATGAGTCATCCATAGGGCAATATAAAGTTTTATTTTTATATGGATAGACTATTAAACATTATAGTACCTGTGAGACTGAGCTTCGCTTGGCTTTTTCTAAACGTGAAAATGAGAGAAATACATGGCAGTTAGTGGAAAATAACATACATACCTATGTCATAAAATAAATTTGTTCACTTTATTGTTTATTCTTAACGAAATTTTTTCTCATTTATAAAAACAAACTTTGAAAATTTCATCAAAATCGTTATGAGCCCTTTTAGAAAACCCTAAAAAATAGAAAAGTGGGCGTGGTAATAGGTGGATTTTACCAAAACTAATTTTCTAATTTATTTTCTTGTCTATAATAACATCTTTTGAATATTTCATCTAAACGATTTGAGTGTTTTCCGAGAAAGAGCAGTTTCCACCAAAAAAACCAATACGGAAAAAAGGCGTGGCAGTTTGCGAATTTTACTAAAACCAATTTTAATTTTAATTTTTTTTCTCGTTCATAGGAAAAGATCTAAAAATTTTGTCAAAATCGTTAGAGCCGTTTGCGCCTTTTGGGACGCCCCTGATTACGGCCTTGGGCTTCAGCCACTGGAAGGCAAAATATTATCTAAATGCAAAATTTCATCCAAATTGTTAAAACTGTTGCTTAATTGCCCCCTTAGTTACGGACCTGGGTGATACCTATTTTTATTACCTTTGAAATTAGAATATTATCCAAATACAAAACTTAAACCAAATCATTTAACTCATTGTTGAAATCAGCGCCCCTTTAGGAGCCCCTGGGCTACAGACCTGGATGACACCTACCTAGATCATTTTTTAAAGTAAAATGTCATGATATAAAATTTCATCAAAATCGTTAAGCACCATGATCGTCAATTACGACAGCAAAAAAATATATGTTGGAGGCAAATTCTGAAATACCAAAGTACAAGTTAAGAAGATTTAAAATCTGTTCGCTACCAATGACGATAAGGTTCAATGCATTATTAATAGCATTATAAAACAAAATTTTGAGTCGTTTCAGAGGAACCAAAAAATGAGAAAAAGTGGCGTGGTAGTAGGCAACTTAATTTTTTTAAGTTTTTCTTGTCGATAAAAATAGGCCCTGCAAATTTCATATAAATCATTTAAGTCGTTTCTGATAAATAGAGTGGTTTCCGCTAAAAAATGCAATAAAAAAGTGGTCGCAGTAGTGAGCGGATTTAACTAAAACCAAATTATTTTTCTTTTTTAAGTTCATAAGAACAAAATGTCAAAATTGCATCAGAATCGTTATAGACATTTCCGAGAAACCAAATATATATACAAGAATATTTAAAGTAATAAGATATAATTATAAAGTAATAAGATATAATTATATGTATAATTCAAATAAAAATAAAAAAAACTGCTATCAAAAATAGCGAACAAAAAATTCAAAAAATTATATCTTCTAAAACTCAAGAATTTAAAATGTTTTCAGTCTGATTTTCGAGTTCAGAAAGTCTAGTTGTGAGAAACATAAATGACATTGAATATACATTTTTCTTGTAAACTAAAGTATTCACAATCAAATTTTCTCAGATGCCCTCCGAATTCAGACAAAATTCATTATTTTAAACGAACCCCGCAGACATTTTCGTTTATCTGGATTTCATATTTTTGTAAACAGGTTGTTGCGTTCTCTTTTAAAGTATATGTACATGGCGGGCCAAATTAGACCTACAATGAATATACATAAATAGCTTATTGTATGTGGTCTTGTGGTATCAGTGTTCGCACAATTTGAATTTTGTATGGATACCACACCTTAAGATCCATACTTTATAATTGTCTGCCATGTTTTTCTGGACATGCCAAATTAGCCCGAATGACGACGAGTTAAGACAGATGGATCATTTGCAACACTCTGACGCACAACTTCCAAGTTGTCTCAGTGTGAAAATTTAGACGAGTACATACCCCTTCCAGGATTGTCAGAAACTGAACTCCGTTTCTTAAAACCCTTGACCAAACTCCTATTCATGTGAAGACTGTGCGAAGAAGAATAGAAAAAAAAAAAACAATGGCGCAAAATTGTAAACAACCTGATACATATACTTACAATTACAAATTTACTAACTCTAAAACTCTTTACTAAAATGTTCTTAGTTTTAAACATTTTTAAACCTTAACCTATTTTCATAATAAATTTCAACTAAACAGCGCTAAAAAAGTGAGAGTTTTTGCAAAGAAGGGTCGAATACCCAAGGATAAAAAGTGCAACAATACCACTTTTACCTACAATTTTTACTTGCGGTATATATACATAGGTACCAATTTTTTTTTTTTTTTAAATGCATACGCTAAAAATTTTATATATAAAAAAATATTTTTTTTTAAAAACCGCTCCAACGACTATTACAAATTTTTTCTCATAAATTGAGAATTGTGTAAGAAATCACTTGGTGTACATTGCGTTGGTGTCAAATCAATTTCAGATTTTTTTTTATCAATTTTAAATTTTCTGATTTTGTTGATTTCTTACCATTTTTTTCCGTCTAAACTGTAAATTCCATGCATATGTGCGAAGTGCAAGACAGAACGGTGCTATATTGTTCATATTTATGTACTCACATACTACTTCCTTAAACTAGACTATATTTTTGGCAGGTGGCATAAAATATAAGCTCCAATATCTAATACATATTTTTTATCAAATGAAAAGTTTTTAAAATTATTAAGACTTTAAAACCACAGTGTGATCGCACATAAGAGCAAGTTCGTGGGACCATTTTATTTTTTTAATTTTAAAAGTGACATTTGAAGTTAGTATGATATTAAAAAGTTAACATAGGCATTTGGTGATTTTAACTTTAATAAAATGTTAAAAAGCTTGAAAGATGCTAACTTGTTCAAAATTTGGAAAGATCTATTTTTAACCTAGCATCATAATTAAAATCCTTTAACATCGTACTTAACCATCTAAAATTTTGCGCCAATAATTTTAACGCGTTGTTGTGTACTGTATGTATCCATTATAAATTTCCAGGAACTCAAATTATAACCTGCATCAGAAAGAAAAAGAAAACAATTATATTGGAAAATAATAAAAACATTGTTCGTGTTTAACATTGGTTTGTCTTATTTGGCCCACCTTGTACATATATGTAGGTTGTAGGTAAACAAAAAAATGTTTTTAATTAAAATTAAATTAAAAATATACACAACCTTTCATTTTTACAGAATGGGAATATCGCATATCTTTTTTTCTTAATTTTCATGTGTAAATTCCCAAATTGGATAAAGTCGTAGGACTCACGGTTATAAATGACGAAATTAATCGTTTCTTTTGTTAACTAAACAATTAATTATAACCAAAGTATACTGTTGATGCAGTTCCACAGGGATAGACACAGATTGCTTCACCGGTGGAGAACTTTTAGACATCACATTATGTAATAATTTTTTAAATTGCACAAAGCTTTGAATATATGAAAAAAAACGAATGCTATACCATATTGCTACATAACGAAATATACAGTAAAAAATAAAACGCAAATAATACTCGCAAGTAAAAATCTGTGGCTCAAGGTTGCCTACCCTGGAGGACTTTCTCCTTGCGGGACCGCATACACAGTACTTTGATATTAACACTTTATTGGATTACTTTTGACAATCGTCATTTGACATTTACCGTTGAAGTTTACAATTTCTCCCAGTTAAGAGTTTTATTGAGCTACATATAAAAAATTATGATGTGGCTTCATGGATTAAATAATATAAAAAATATAACCTCCTGTAGCGCTTACTTACATAAATCGATGAAGCTTCTATACTTTTGAGAACGAAGATGAAAATAAATAATGTTAATCGAGTTTTTTTTTATATCTCAGAATTTTATCTCTTTTTTTTTTTTTGTTTGTTGACAGGTATTTTCCAATGGCACCACTACGACAATTTCTGCAAATGAGATGAGTAACAGAAAACCCAGTTGTTATGGGGGATTATTGCCAATGGGCCTACCACAACCACTTTTAATGGAGGAGAAGAAATATTTGTTAGCTGTTGAAAGGGGTGATATTGCTAATGTAAGAAGGTAAGTTTACAAAAAAAATATAAAAAGCAGTTAACCCGACATTCTAAAAATAAATCTTCGTTTATTTTTGTTGACAACAAAATAAAAAAGAATTTTCTTTTTCATGGTTTTCCTTTTTGTCAAAGAAAATTGATGGTTGTTATTTTTTTTTATTTTTTTCAAAACAATTTGTTAATTTCATGTTTAAATGCAATGAATCGTAATATAGAAAACTTTTAAAATGTAACCTTAACCAAATAAATGATGCTGCATAAGCTTTGAGTTTTAAAAGTTAATAACTCATTAAATATGTCTAAAAAATACCTAAGATAAAATAAAGCATGGTAGAGTTGACTCTTCAGTCGCAGTAATTAGATTTTAAAATTTTAAATTTTTGATGTGTTAACATCTATGTAGGTATGCCGGCGGTAGGGTGAACTAAAAACGTAAAAACGTTTGTTGTGCTGTTACACACTACGATACCGATACGTTGATGTATATTGGATACGTTCAATATTGGGTACGTTCCTTCGTAGCTCAAACTCAATCGAAAGTTGAGTTTGGGTTGAAATTTGGTTGACAGTTCGAACTCGCCGCGTTCTGTGATGCAAAACTTGAATATTTAATTTAATTTTTACACATCTTAACCGTGAGTCCTGGCACTGACACTTTCTTTATTACAAACATACTTTAAAAACCCCGCAGTCAGTACCTTTTGGCAACTCATCTATCTATCTAATAAAAATGAATGTAGAAGATTTTTGTTAAGTTTTGCTACTTTATATTTGTTTATTTCTTTGCGTGCGGTTGTGTAGATGAGACTATGTTGATGGGCGATGGTCTGTGGGACAGTCTGAAAATGAAATGGTTCACAGCAGGAGAAAAGTTATGGTTGGACAGACTCGTACGCTGCTGATGCGAAACGAAATTTTTCGTTAGTCTCCAACACGACAGCGAAATGCTTAAGAAACGACAACGAAGAATTACCCACACCCACTCAAAGTGTCATCAAGATACCAATTTCAAAAACTAAATACAAAAAACTAAATATAAAAACACAACGCATCAAAATCACATTGATATGAAAGAAACAACATATACAGACACGAATACAACTCAAATGTCACTTTATCGCACACAATAAATGGTCTGGACAATTAATTCTTTACGAAAAAAGAGCGGAGACTTCCCCAAATAATCTGCTACAATAATTAATTTCGCTCATCGAACTGCATCCTGCAAAACGAAAACCAAAACGAAATTTTTCGTTCATGATTTCGTTGTGTCGTTTTTGTATGAAATGTTTCATTTGGCATCAGCAGCGTACTAGGCTTTAACGTGGATTAATAGTTTAATGTTTATTAATAAATATTTTAATTCGTGAACTGAATTTTGATCAATTTTTTAAATGATTTGTAATTTAGAAGATAATAAATTTAGGACTTTTATTATTAGGGGTGATAGAATACAGATAGATAATCTACATTAGTATTTTTGTAGAGAAATTTAGTGGAATCCCTAAATAAATAAACTGAGTTTCAATTTTAATGCATGTTTCTGTGTTAGCTGTTTTAGTTTGTATTAAAAAAAATTTAATCACAAGACTGAGTCTAATAAAATTTTACACTACTTGATATTAAATTAATAAAAAGTTAAATAAAATTACATAATATTTCCTGAAGGCTATCTGATGTATAAAAATAATCAAAAAAGTTTAAAAAAAACAGTCACTCAAATGATTTTATATATCTCTTACTAAATCTATATTTTATCTTCACCAACAAAAATTCAATTTATCAACTCTTCCCCACCTACCAATTTTATGTCATATATTCATCTTTCAATTTCAAAATTTGACATTCCATGTCTTCATTTGACATCATTAAAGAAATCAAAATAATCGTCAGAAGTCGTTGCGTATGTATGGTATATATGTACATACATACATTCTTTTTGGCCATTTAGGACATATGGTATGACAAGTGATTATTGTCCAACCATAACTTTTCTCCTGCTGTGAACCATTTCATTTTCAGACTGTCCCACAGACCACCGCCCATCAACATAGTCTCATCTACACAACCGCCCGCAAAGAGATAAAGTGAAATGGTAAAAAAAAAACAAATATGAGGAAAACGTTTTCAAAAGAGAACGCATATATAATCCTCCGTCCCTTAAATTCCTATATGTTCATACCTTAGGGCTAAACGAAAACCAAACATCACCAAAACTGTTCATGATAGTGCATAGTGATTTCAAGAAATTGACCCTAAACCTTAACATTAGGATCCTTTTTGAAAGGATACATGAGTTTTCACGCATTCATGACCCAGAGCCAGCACGAGGACACCACACGCACCCATGTGAAATTATATCCTCATTTAATCGCCATGTCATATCCTTTTATGAGAGACACACAACACTCATACGCCAGAGTGAACGGAATATTTTGCATCGCTCCGCTCGTTGCTTTTATCCTTGGTCAATGAGTAGCATTTGAAAAACAGTGTGGGTCACTTGATTAGTTACTTTTTTAATTACTCCATTTTGTTATATGTTTTTTTTTTTTATTTTAATGACTGATGCGATTATTAAATTAGAACGGGAACTATGTACAAGTTGAACATGTACGTCTTTGGTGAATTTCTTATAAAATATGGCTCTAACTATTTTGATATTTTAATTTAACTTTTAAGTAGGTTGAAAGTGTTATGGGTCATCATTACCGCACTTATAACAAAAAACTTTAAGGGATGATAAGGCATAACTTTTTTGGGGGCTTTTTTTTGCCTTAAATTATGTAAACGGGGTCTTGACTTGAACTTTTCTTTATGCTTTAATTTTAACAATTCTAAAAAACACTTGAGCTTTGATAAATTTAACCAAAATTTTGATAGTGTTGAGCTTTTTTTTTATACAAAAATTACCAAAATATTGTTGCAGTTTGATTGGCTTTCACAAATAGTCTCCAAAATATATTTTCATTCCCACTAAGGGCTCAAAAAGTCACAAAATTAGATTTTGTTAGTAAATTGTGTCTATATATTGTTCCCTATTTTAAAGTTTTTAATTTCTTTGTCCTTTATGAAAAACCTTAATTTATTATTGTGTTAGAATTACTTTAAAACAAACGTATACAAATTGTTTTAAGCCAATAATTGGGTTAAGTGAACTATTTTTTTTTTTTTTATTCGCGTCTAATTTTTCTTAAGACATAATCAATTAACTCGCACTGTTTTCTTTTCAGAAAAACCGACGCACTACCACTGTGAGCATCATACTGCTTTAAGCACTTCAACAATCATCACATATAGTACACACAATGTTTATTTAATTTTTTGTCGTTCGAAAGCATATTCCACTTGAATGATCATAACGGTCATTGCCGTTATTCACATTGGGTTGACTTTTGGTCCGATAAACCGACAATTACCTTCCGACCGACCTCCCGCCTGGCCTGGTTCAAATTCTTGTTTATGTGTCTGTCCGGGTTATGAGTGAAGCGTGACAAGAATTGTGACTGTGTTCCACGTTTACGCCAAAGATATTTCACTTTTTTATGCTCAATTTTATACTAGGATATATGAGTACATTTTTTTTTTTTTGCTTTATCTTTAGTTTTATTAGGATAACATGGACTTCTTCATGACTCAGGGCAGATTATTTTGTTATCCTTTTATAAAGATGCTCTCAAAGTCTTTTGTGTTGATTTTTTAAGGTTAGATTTTTGTAAACAGAATGCAAAGTTTATAAGTACATAAATATGTACATATATATTTTTGGGTATTAGATTCTGGATCAGGAGGATTAGTGAAATTGGAAAATCATAACACGATTATGAATTCAAAAATTCTTGGCTATACAGATAATGTGAGGGAAAATTAACATTAATTTGAGGTTATACCTATTCCAAAATAATATTGATTTTGCTTTAAGCTTGAAATAATATATTTTTAAGCTTTAATTCCATAGATATGTATGAAACCTCTCAAAAGATAAAATAAATTTTCAGTCAATTCAATATTAATTATATTATGTTGGCTTTGAATTGAGAAGAAGAGCACAAGCTATTCCGTAAAAAGCAGTGATTAAAATTTCAATAATAATAAGCACTTTAATTATTTTAAAGGACACCAACATAATATTTTATTTTTTTCCCAACCCATATACCAACCTTTCAATTAATGTAACTCATTTAAATAATTTGTTTCTTTTAAAACATTAATCACATACGTATCTCACAGTCAAAATAAAAAAAAATTGGGAGTTCATCATAAAAGTTGTAATTAAGTCATTACAAAATAAAAAGCCTTATTATATGTATACCTCGTCAATTTAATTATCTTTATTTAAAAATATAAACCACCCAACGGTAAAAGGAGTCCCAAAGCGAAACTCCCAGTTGTCAATATAATGCAAGTGTCCAAAAATCCCAAAAAAGAAGAAATAACTAACAGTAACGATTTAATTGCTTGGATATTTTTACTTTGGGAATTTTAAATTTGGGAATTTGAGATTTGGGAATAGATATGTACTCGCAAGTCTTTTGGCCAAAAATCACCATACCCCAATTTTTTTGTTTTTTTTTTCTCATTGTGTTTTAAAGGAGTTTATTATACAAATCAAAACATTTCAACGGTCAACATCAATAAATAAGAACCGATATGATATCCCACAAATCAAAATCTTGAATAACGAAAAATCGTATATTTTAAAAATTTGCTTTTCATAATTTTGCAATTACAAAATCCTCTTCTTAACAATCTCTCATTCACTTTTTACACCTAAAACAAATATAACAAATACCAACCGAAATGTTTCAAATTAAAGTCTCGCAAACCATTGTAAGTAAGCTGTGTCTGCCACCCAAGATATTGTTGTTCAAGAAAACTGTGCCTGCGTGTGCCTAACTGCCTGAGCACAAAAGAATGCTGCAACTGAAACAGGAGCTGGAGATGCCAACAGCTGTGAAAAAGTGTCTTACAAGCTAGTTTTTATGTTCCCACAATGAAGCTTTACAGCTTTTTGTATATTTTGAAAAAAAAATGATTTTTTTCTTTTAATTAATAATAACTTTCGCGAAGCAAATACCCACAAAAACTTTCAATATTTTTCCCGGCTCCTTTTTTCTTCATACAAATTGAAACGTCAAAAGTGCTGCACGTGAAAAGTTAAAAGTTGGTGAATTCTTGCAGCACCGACTGCATTTGCGTTGTGTTGTGTTCGTATTATTGAATTTGTGTGTATTTAATTTTGACAGCTATTCTAGAGCTCCCAGCGTTGCCGTTCAAAAAAAAATTTCCGTGCCACATTTTCTAAAAAATCGTGTCATTTTCGTGCCATATGAAAAAAACCAAAATTCGTAGATGTGTTACAAAAAATATAAATCAATTGTGGGATGAAATACAACAAAAAAAAAGAAGACATAATTTGTTCTATAAAAAATAAGAGTTTTTGCCAGGTTTTCCTCCATCTGGCCTTCATTTGGAGCAATTTTCTCAAAATTTCTTTAAAGTTCGCTTTATTTGGAGTAGAAAATGGAAACAAAAAAAGCGTGCCATATGCGAGATTTTGTAGCCAACCCTGTTTTGAGACATTTCCAGAAAAACACTGATTGTTTCAGCATATTATTTAAGGTTTCTTCCCTCAAAAGTAAAGAAAGCACAGAAGAGTCAATGTATTCCTATGTTTTCCAGTGCTCTAATTTTATTTTTAACTAACTATTAAAATAAACAAGTCGTAGAGTACTAGATCGCAAGTTTATGTATATGTATATTTTATTTGTTCAATTGTGAGATTTTGTATAAAACTACTCTTCGTATTTTTCTTCTGAACGAAGATCTGAGGTTTCGATGTTCCGATGCTATCATTTTCATTTGTGAGTTCTATGTTTTCATCTTAAATGATTTACTGTTTCAAGTACGCTCTGTTGTAGGTTTTTTAAAAGAACTAATTAAATATTGTATTAAAAATCAAGGAGAAGAATATGTTTGCAATTTTTCGTAATGAGCTTTGCCATTTTAAATGAAAAAGTTGAGACTAAGCGAACATTTTGTAATGCATAAATTTAATCTTATTTATTTGATAGATCTTACTTGGTTCATTTCAACAATACCATAGAGAAAAACCCATTAAGGACCTGTCATGTTTATTTTATTAAATTATGCGTTACGGCTTGAAGTATTTAAACTGCTTTATCGATGCGGAGTGTTACAATGTACAAAACTATTTAAAATACCCGCGTTTGTGAAAAGTTTCATTGTGAAAATAGTTTAATTTGAATCGACTGGTGTCTTGATCGCAAACACAACATCAACTCAATAACTAATGGTTATTATAAAGATAGGGTCAAAATAATTTCGTGATCATTTTGTTACTAAGGGCGTTTTTCTTTTTTTAATTCAGAGCAGATCCTGAACTGTCAAAAAAAAAATCGCGTTTCTTTTTTAGCTCAGAGCATTCAGAGCTCCAATTTTGTGTGTCTTTTTTCGCTCTGAGCATGTTCAAAGCAAATTCTATGAGCTCAGAATAAATTGATAGAGCAGACGGAGTTAAGTAGCTGAATTTGACAATTGGAAAAAAAAAACATCAATACAGTAAAAATGGCGGAAATAAATAAATCTAAACTCTCAGAGCAGAGGACGCAGTTAAGAGACCGCTCAGAGTATGTTTGGAGTGTTCAGACTCTGTTCAGAGCTCTAATCTGAACTAAAAAAGAAAAACGCCCTAAGCAGCGTAATGGTTAAAGGACCCTTGACTGTCACACCATGGAGATTGAATCCTGGCCTTAATCGAACCTAAAAAAAAAAAGAATGTTTTTTCTTAAGAGAAAGTTCCAAATACGGCCCCGGGATCTTAGCACCTTATAAGATAAGTGGGATGTTCGTTAAAAAAAAGTGTGGCAACTAAAAATTCAGTAATTTCTCAGCTAATTGGTCAGGCATAGATATTTTTACAATTTTTTAAAGTTTTTTCAAGGTCTTATAAATTGTTAGCACATAATATAATAATAAATATAATAAATATTTATACCATCTGAATCCCCATACTTAATCCCCTTAAAAGGTCAACTAGTTTAATAATAACTTGTCAGTGGTTGGTCAGCCATAGATTTTTTTTTATTATGGTACCTATATGTTTTCGAATATCCCACAAATAAGGTGCTAAAAAACTACGACCTTGAAAAAGTCTTTAAAAATTAAAAAAACAATCTATGGCTCACTAATTAATGAAACTAGTTAACCTTTTGTGTCGATTCTTCAAATGGTATACTTTTTTTTATCCCACATATGAGATCCAGGAGCCGGCAAATCCACCAGGAGTATCCTCTACTTATTTTAACCGTTCGGATTTAATAAAAAATTGTAGGTCCTCTCTTTTTCTGCCAACTAACTGTTACAAAACAGGAATGATTAAAAGTTGTTTATCACTTCACGCAAAACATGTATTTTATTGTTTTTTTCTTACTGAACAGCTTTTTACTTCATTGATTGGTTTACCCATTCTAGACTTAAATACGCTATCACAAACGCGGATGGTTTTCGTAAAACAATACTAACTCTTTTATTATTCATAAGTTTCTACAATTACTGCATACAGTTTTGCGTTCATTTCTATTTTAATATAATAGGCGTGTTCCAGCATCTACTGCCAAGTACTTCTGGCTGCCTTCAACCACTTCTACTCTGTGGTCAAAATAGTTGAAAGCACTTCAATAATGTAGTAACTAAATCCACGCAAGAAAGCGACACCATCAGTTAAAAGAAATTACATAACAAATTATTGTTGTTAATGTTTCTCTAATCAGAAATAAAATACAAATAACAAAAAATACATCTATATTGTGGTTAGATTTTTCTTTTGGTAAAATTAAAACGTTCCATTCATCATATACTGGGAAGTACTAAAAAGTACTTTGCAAGGCCCAAAGGAACACACCTAATAATGGTATGTTTTATTCAGAATGCAAAGAGGAAGCGAACCTTTCGGTTTCATGGACTGTCTCACACACTGACTTTCACTGTACTATGTACGAAATTTACAGTCATGTCGTAAGGTTGGTATAGAGATTATCAAATGATTTCCGACCTTTCTTTAGTTACAATATTTAACAAGCCCTTTCAATACTTAAAAGCTTAATTAAAGTGATAAAATTCCTTAGATCTTAAAACAAATATTCATCTGATTTTTATATACCTAATTTTTTTTTTTTTTTTTTTGGATTTAGAAAAATAAAAAGTGTTTAATAGTTATCTCTGGACAATGATTTTAATAACTTTCAACTCACCTTTAGTTCTGGCACAATACCGCATCGTTGCCCTATATGATCATCATTAGGTCAACAATGTGTTATCGTCAAACAAATAGAAGCTCATTAAAATTATGTATTAATCTAATAAAATTGATTGTTTAAAAAACAACGAATTTACAATGCAATCCATCAATCAATGTGTCGCCCCCTTAACCTCTCGGTTAAACGATGAAAATAACGAATTCACTTCACATTTCTGACAGTAGCTACGACACACACAGTTATTTTCCCTTCCGTTGAATTTTAATAAAAATTCCTTGCAGCATTTAACAAGTAATTCCTTTTGCCTTCCTCCAGTGAACGTAACATACTTAAGTTATTATCTCAAATGAGGCATGCAACATGAAAATAAAAAAAAAAGACCAACACATCCTTATTCCTTATACATATTTCCTTCTCACTCTTCTTGGCTGATGGGTATTGTGTTTGCTTAACCTATTTTGATCAGGACTTACTAAATCAGCCTTACGCTTCTGTCACTGTATACTACGTATCCTCGCTACCACCCCGTCTCCATTATTCCTTCCCATCAGCACATAGCATTGTGCTTCCTTAGCAAATTGTCCATTTAATAGCACTGATGGTTAGGATGAGACTTTTTTGTCGTGATGGTGGCGGCGGTATACCATCTCATGGTAACCCATCGATTTCCTTCATTGATTTTTGATGCAAGCTTAGTGTCCTGGAAGAAGAAAAACGAAGACTTTCTTCCAAGAAAACACTACTGCGCCCACATCTCTGGTATCGTAGAACATTTCTGTTATAAGGATGTGTAATCCTCTCCATTGAATACACATGTTCCTAAAAGCCAATCACCCGTTCAATATATTATGCTTGTCGGTCCTAGGGAGATCCTTTTTGACTCTCCCAAGCACACATCACGTCACATTTATGCTTCTTCTTTTTTTTGTCTGATTTGTCGTCCTTTTTTTCCATACAGGGTACTACAACGAGCACATCGAAAGAAACACATCAATATCAATTGTATGGATCCTTTGGGTCGACGCGCTCTTACTCTTGCCATAGACAGTGAGAATCTGGAGATGGTGGAGCTTCTTGTTGTTATGGGAGTCGAAACAAAGGATTCTCTGTTGCATGCCATAGATGCGGAGTTTGTTGAAGCTGTCGAACTATTGTTGGAGCATGAGGAACTGATTTACACAGAAGGAGATTTGTATGTAAGTTTATTTCTTTTATCTATGTATATGTATATATTTGACACATAGAACAATCTTGAAAGAGAAGAAGAATGAAAGAAGATGAAGAGTCTCTTGAGTTTATGAATATACTTTTTGCAATATGAAGAGTGTGTGTCCTTAATTGATCATTGGGGAGCAGTTACTTTGTGATAGCTGCTTGTATTGTATGTATATATATAGTGAGGTAGGTAAGCAATTGATTTACCAAAAAAAAGGAGACATGCAAGATTAATAAGCGCTTGCATAAGACACTTAGCTCTGCGCAAGTACTTTGTTGTTTTTTTTTAACCTTTGCTAAGAGTCGTTGAACTTACAAAGATTTTCTTATAAACTATAGATAACCTGATTCTTTTGATATTTTCTTACAGAGTTGGCAGAAAGTCGACATAAATACGGCCATGTTTGCTCCAGATATAACACCCTTAATTCTTGCCGCTCATAAGAATAATTTTGAAATTTTGAAGTTGCTCCTGGATAGAGGAGCAGCCGTACCAACTCCTCATGATATTAAGTAAGTATACAAATTAAGCGTCCATTTACAGCCGGAGTACCTACATGTAATCTACCTACATATACCGTCTATGTATTTCGCATGTACAATGTACATATAGGCTATTAGTTATAACTTATAAGTTTTGATTTATCAGTTTAGAAATTTATCGATTCATATTTCAAAAATGCCACATGATGGCCTGAAAATTTTTAATCGAACTTTAGAATGGCGAAGTGTCCAACATAGAGAAAGGTTAGGTTAGGTTAGATTTACGTGGCTGTCAGCAGAGATGCTTGACACACATGGACCATAATTTGGTCCATTGTGATACCAAAAGAATCTAAGAAACTTTCTCTCTACTCGTTGAACCACTTAGAGCTTCTTACGAAGGGCGCGAAACTACTGATGCCGTGATTTGCCAGATCACTAGGATCATTGTAGTAGAATTCTCCCAGGCGGAGACTACGCCTTTGAGATAAAACAGGACACGTACAGAGAAGGTGAGGAGTCGATTCTTCCTCTTCTTCGTCCATACAACTTCTGCAGAAGTCGTTAGAAAATACTCCAAGCCTCTTTGCGTGCTTGCCTATTAGACAGTGCCCGGTAATGACACCTATAACGGAGCTAATTAGCAGTCTGCTTAGAGATATCAAACCTTTAGAGCGCTTCAGATCCAGCATAGGCCAGATCTGTTTTGTAGTCCGGCATGTGGCGATATTATTCAACATAAGGTTTGTTTTTTCTATTGCATCTTGCCTTAGCATAAGTTTACATGTAGCAATTGGTATACCAATATCTCTCCGATTTGACGATATATTGTTCCACGTTTACCGAGTTTGCTTCACAGCTACCCGGAATGTCTCTATGACCCGGTACCCCGCAAAAGTGAATGTTGGACTGCTGTGCCATCGCTATGATCCATAGTTAAGAGCTGTTTTTGAATTTGTAGATGTAGACGCAAGAGATTTGATAGCGGCTTGGCTATCTGAGAAGGTGCGGATATCTGCGTTTGATATCATTTTTTCGTTGATCCAAGGCAGGACTTCTTTTATCGCCAAAAGTTACGCCAAAAGAAAAGAACACTCTACAGTGATTGGGAAGACGCAAGGAGAGATTTAATTTCAGTCTGTCAGAGTACACGAATCTAATTATTAAAATTTTATTTTTATCGCAATTAATATGCTTTTTGGAATGTTGCTTTTCCTCCGACAGATAGCAGAAAACGAAAATTCACGCAAACTTTTAGCGGAACTTTAGGGCGGAAATAAAGTACCTATTCGATGGCTGATACTAATGTAGTAATGTATAGGAATATTTGTCCAACAGTTTAACTTTCCAATGAACATATTGAGCATATTGTCAACCGAAAGTCTGACCCGCTATGTAGCCTCTTTGCAATCAAACCTTGTGGAATTGTTACCTTTTATGTTTTGACCTATAATTTGGTCTGTTTTATTTCCAGTTGCCTGGAATATGAGTATCTAGTGGCAGGTGGAGCAATTTTTCGTAAAAGTTGGTCTACGAAGCCATCATCATTTTTCAACCAGCTCATAAAGGTAGTAGTTTTTAGTTGATATGATTTTTCTTAATCTTGATGCTTGGAAAGCTTTATTTATTTTTCCAAAGAAGATCCACCAATAATATCATTTAGATTTCCTCAATATGGTCTTATATAATTTTAGGTAAACTTTACCTAGGCCCTTATTATGAGTGTCGTTTGGCTTTCGATAAACGACATTTATCGATAGTCGAACATCGATAGTTGAATTTGGTATTATGTATTACTATTGTGAATGATTTTGTTCGATATTATTCGTTTTGACTTTCGATGGTTATCGTCTGCATTTTTCTGTTCGACTGCTGGTGTTGAGTGTAAATCCCCGGGCAAAAATGTAAGCTTTGTAATTTATTTTCTTTTTTGTTAAAAATAAATATTTTGTTATCACAGGGTAAAAGTAGTGAGCAATAAGAAACAGCTAGAAAGGCTAGTTTCAATAATGGAAGCAAACCCAGATATTGCGAAGGGAATTTGCGGTAAAGCCCAAGCGAAGAAAAGATGGGATAGATTTACAACGGAACTTAATAGTCTCGGGCCTCCTTTACGTACTTGCGATAAATGGATCAAGGTAATTTTGCATTAGCATCAGAAAACATTTTTTAATTCTTTTTCGTAATAGGTTTGGGCTGATCTCAAATTTAAAATAAAAAAGAAAAAAACTGAAAATAAGACAGAAATCCAGGCAACAGGTGGTGGACCAAACCGACTGCATACGTTCAGTAATTTGGAGGAAAGTGTCATAGGACTACTTTCAATTGACGCCTCTATAGATCCGCCAGGGATTGAGTTTGGGCAGGAGGAAATCCAAAACATGGAAACAAATTTTACGCATGTTGAGGAAGACCCAGACCCGATAACAACCAATGAAATTACGGCGGATGAAAATGATGCATTAGAAAGTTCAATTCCTGTTAAAACTTGTTTAAAAAAAAACAAACAGAAAGGAGAGGACGAGAGGCTTTCAATTCTGAAGAACCAAACAAATATGCAGGAGGACTTTTATAATGAAGTCAAATCAACGATGAGGGAACTAAAAAGAAAAATGTCAAGTTTGGAAGAATATACTAAAAAAATTTACTATCAAAAGAAGGATAAAAACAAAGAATTGCTTGCCATAAAGAAAGAAAAGCTTCAGCTGTATAAAGAAGATTTGAGAAGCCGACAAAGAGACAGCACTGCAAGACTTAAATTAAAACAACAAAAGCTGGAAATCAAAAAAACTCAAGTGGAGATGCATTTGCAAAAAATTTAATTTTTCTTTAATTTATTTATTTATTTTTCTTGAGAATGGAAGTGTTTTCATACCATTGTTTTTTATTAATTGAAGTATTTTTGTGTTATTTTTGTTATGTTTTGAAACCTACCGTGTTGAATGTTCCTATGTTCCTAATGAAATTAGGATTTTTTTTACTAAAAGACTTTCGTACCTAATAAAATAAGTATTTATTAAAAAAAAGTTGCACATCTTATTTTATTTCAACTTTCCATCATCGATATTAGAATTTCGTTTCTAATACTGATAGCATTGTTGTTTCTCTGGTGTACAGTATCATTTGAATTTTGAATGTCACTTGAGTCATCATCATCATCATCATCTTCGGACTCATTTATGGAGTCATCAACTATAGGAGTATTGTAGAACAAGCAAATGTTATGCAATGCTGCGCACACGTTTGTGATTTGAGTTCCTTTCTTCGGAATATAATGCAACTCTCTTGCCCGTAGCAAACATCTGAATCGATTTTTAAGAACCCCAATTGTTCATTCGATTATGTTCTTTGCTTGTGCATGTTTTTTGTTGAATGCACTTTCACGTGACGCCAATTCGGGATCTCGATATGGAGTCAACAAATACGGTTTTAGGGGATATCCTGCATCTCCTTGGGGATAATAATACATCAGTTCTTTTATGTTGTAACGAATGTTCTTTTCTTCGAAATCTTACCCAAAAGGAAAGTGTTTGATTGTCCTCTTTCAGTTTCTCTTTCCAGAATTACCCTCAGGGTTGACATGTTAAATACGTTGGCATCGTGATGATGCGTTGATGAAACGGATTTTCATCGTATCGTCACAAACCTAAAACAAAACTTGTAAATTAATAGAAAAGAATTGTTGAAAAAGAGTTTTCTTACTATCATTGTATTTATGCTGTAAAATCCTTTACGATTATAGTACGCATGTTGGAGATCCTTTTTTGGAGAGGCAATTTTAATGTGCGTGCCATCGACACAACCTATTACTCCTGGTATATGGCTGCGCTCATAAAAATAAAGTTTAGCGCGTGATTTTTCAGCTTCGGTATAATGAAACTTAATCCACACTGGGCAAATTATTCTTTCGAGGCAGTTTAACACTTCTTTTAGCACGACGGATACGGTCGACTGTGCAAGTCCCAGGCAATATTCGTTGCCAACACTAAATTGGTATGAACCATGGGCGCAGAATCGTAGTGCGGTAGCTAATTTTATAATGCTTGGAATCGAAGTTATTCGCTTTGCTGGCCTTAGATGGTTATCAATGTCAGCAAGTAATTGGACGAAAGCTGGCTTTGATAGCCTGAAGTGTTTCAAAAATCTTCAAAGAACAATAAATTAGCAAATGAAAACAATCACCCTTATTCTGGTAGTCGTTTTAAACGCCTTTAAAACGAGAACGCTCCAGAGACCACGTTTTGGTGTTTAAATAATACGAAAAGGGCAGCGTTCTCTACGTTCTTCACTTTTCTAATGACGATAATCGTTTCAATAAAATTCCAATTTTTGTTTCCAGAGCCTTGTCGTTTTAGCAAAACGACTATCGGAATAAGGGTGAATATGTTCATGCTATTTATTCACATATTTTCTTCAAGTTCCAGAGGGTTCGAAGCGTCCCTCAAAAGCCTTCTATTTCTAGCAATCACCAACAGGTCATAACTTCTATTCCTGTTCATCCTTTCGCTTGCTATTTCATCGTCGTCTGAATCAAAAAAAAACTCGCTGGAAATCATGCTTACTATCTGAAAAGTAGTCAATTAGTTGCTTGCATTATATTTTTATAAGGTTCAACTACTCACATTAAATTATTAAACAATTTCCCTACATGAATTATCACTGAAATTAACTCAAATGTCAAAATTTAGTCTGTATTCACAATACCAACGTTCGCTGTTCACAATAACAAGAAACTCTGTCGATGAAGATACATAATACCAAAAATACTTATTATCGATGCTTTCGACATTTATCGCATCGATCGTTGAACGACACTCGTAATAAAGGCCCCTAATTCCAGTCCCAATCTGAATCTTGGTCTTCTAGCTCGATTGAAAAGAATTCTACAATATTTTTTAAAGGGTTCTAGCTCTGAGACCTAGCAGTGTGGCTTCCTTTTTGCCCTTACTTGAATTAATGAGACATGGGTGGACTGGTTTACCGTGTAACGGATTTAGCCCGATGTGCCTAATGCATTGGACTCTATGTATTGTATAGTATTTAGAGAAAAATTGTGTTCTGAAATTGAACTCTCAAGAGACCCCAACTGTTGAAATAGAGCTTTTGTAATCACAAAGTGATCTGATCACAAGAGGCACCTAAAACTGATGACTTTTAGAATAAATATTAGGCTTTTTAGGGCCATAAAGTACTCTCAGACACTTTATTAAAACTATAGTTGGGCTCCCACACTAAATCAGCCTTATCACAAATTCCATCGTAATAGAAAATGTGCTACGAATCATGAACAAATATATTACAGAATTCATTCGTAGTGAATTCGTAGTGGAAAATTTACTAAGAATTTCGAAATGCGGGGAATTTTCTATCACTATCACTGGGGACTTTTAAAGTTGTGCTGCACTATGAGTTATCTAAATTGGAACTACATATTAAATATGTACTAAAACCCTAAAGTTTTTCTAAACACACATCTATTAAAACAACTCCTTGCACCCATATGCTTATTACAAATGTTAAGCTCTTTTTTGTGGAAAATAAAAAGGGAACAAAAATGAGACTTTTTGAAAAGTTGAAGGGATTTTTGTTTTGAATAGAGCCGAGTATTGGTGTGGCATAAGACAGCTTATTTCGAAATTCAGAATTAATTCTTTGAATGAGGCATTGTTTTTTTCGATTCCATTCGGATTTTGTGAATCCTATTTTTAGGGGTGGATTTTGTGATATGCCTGATTATTCAGCTATTGTAGCCCCATTGATGGTAACCTTATATACCCCCTGGGTTTTTGAAAAACTTTCAGTTCACTCAGATTTCATTCAAAATTTTAGAGCCGCTCAAACAAAATAGAAAAGAACAACAACGATATTTCGATCGCTGTGATTATTTTCGAAGTTTCGGTGGAAGTAGGTAACATCAGTTATAAAATTTCCATATTGCAGCAATGTTTTCAAGGATCACGTAACATTTTAAGTTAACGAAAATACATAATAGAAATTTTTCGAGAAGACTGTCCTGGCAGGCCTTTTGATTCCCAGTTCGCCCCTTATTCAAAAAAGGAGATGAGCACTAATTTGTTAAGTGCTAACTGCTAAGGTGAGATAATTAAATATATTGACAAGTTCATTTATGCTAAAAGGAGAATAGAAACTATAGGATTTGGAGCCTTCTATTTCAAGTAATATCTGTAGTGTTGTTATCCAGCTAGATTATATGTAGGTAATGTTAATACTCTCAAAACTTTTGACTGAGATCATCATTTCTTGGATAAATTTAAGAACATTTTGTAAACATTTGTTCAATATTGAAGATCGATTTTTGAATATTAAAATTTAAGAGTTTGACTACATAAAAATTTTTTTTTACAGGTGTGGTTGTGAAGAATGTGTTCGTCACTCAACCGAAGATGCCTTAAGATTCTCCTTAGCTCGTGTCAATACTTACAAAGCTTTAGCTAGTCCATCATTTATAAGTCTTACATCACATGATCCATTGATGACAGCTTTTGAATTGTCATGGGACTTAAGAAATTTAGCCTTTACTGAGCAGGTAAGGCTATAAGCTTAAAAATTAGTAACTTTCCAAAATGAGTTATGTCTTATCAAAGGAATGTAAAGCTGAATACCTTGAATTAAGAAGACAGTGCCAACAATTCGCGGTAGATCTTTTAGATCAAACGCGAACTTCCGAAGAACTTGCGATAATAATTAACTATGATCCAGCCCATAGTTATGAACCGGGAGATCGAATGACGCTGAGTCTTCTGGAACAAGCCATAAGTTATAAGCAAAAGAAGGTAAGGCATTAAGCATTATGGAGGTCATATTAAAGAATTTATTGATTTGTTTTTCGTAGTTCGTAGCTCATCCAAATGTGCAACAACTTTTGGCAGCCATTTGGTATCAAGGTCTTCCTGGTTTTCGTCGAAAAACTGAGGTTCAAAAGGTCCTTAAAATTGTCCAAGTAGCAATAATGTTTCCATTATATTGTTTGATCTACATGATTGCACCGAATTCAGACATTGGAAAACTAATGCGGAAACCTTTTATGAAGTTTCTAATTCACGCGTCCTCCTATTTGTTCTTCCTATGTAAGTCGTATCGTTTTTAAATCTTATAGCCTTTGTTACTGATTAAAATTTCCATTTTTCGCAGTTATATTAATACTTGTATCTCAACGTGCCGAAGATGATGTTGTACGCTTATTCGGTACTGATGATATGATAAGAAATCTCAATGAAACTTCCAAACATCAAAGGGGAAACGGTCCGACAAAGCTCGAATTGATAGTCGTTTGTTATTTAGCCGGTTTTTTGTGGGAAGAATTACAAGAGATATTCAATGTTGGAATGAAAAGTTACCTGAGAAATATGTGGAATTTTATTGATTTCCTGCGAAATGGATTATATATAAGTGTCTTTTGTTTAAGGTATAAGTTAACAAGTTTGGTTAAGAATTCATTTGAAGTCATTTTGGTTTCAGAGTGTTTGCCTATATTGATCAACGAAGTGAAATTGAAAAGGATTCAGCTCAGGCTTTTATACCACGTGAAAAATGGAATGATTTTGATCCACAACTTATAGCAGAAGGACTATTTGCTGGAGCTAATATATTTTCAGCCTTGAAATTGGTTCATTTGTTTTCGATCAATCCGCATTTGGGACCATTGCAGATTTCCTTAGGAAGAATGGTCATTGATATTGTTAAGTTCTTTTTTATCTATACATTGGTATTGTTTGCATTTGCTTGTGGATTGAATCAGTTGTTGTGGTATTTTGCTGATTTGGAAAAAGGCAAATGTTATAATGCTACAAATGGAGAAGCCGATTGGAAAGAGAATGGTGATTCTTGTATGAAATGGAGAAGATTCGGAAAGTAAGTTTTTTTTTTATTATTACAGTAATGATATTCATTCTTTATTAGTCGGAGTATTTTTTCTGTGAATGTTTAAACAAACAAAAAAGCCATGGGATATTTTGAATTGTTTTAATTTATTTCGATTTAGTTTTGTTGGCTAAAGGCTTCAGTATTTTCAATTCTTACTTGCGATATATAGAGATGTACTATTATGGCAAGTTATGGATTCCTAAAGAAAATCAAACTCGAGTCATTATTTATCAAACTAGACATTACGATGATAGCGAAGTTGAAAAAAGTGGGTCTCGCAATTCTGTTCATCTGTCTGACTATCCGTTCGTCTGCAGCCTAAACGGGTATAGATCGATTTTCTTGAAACTTGGTACCTAGCGTTTTTTGGGCATTCCTCTGGCACGTTGACCAAAAATAACGTTACCTGGTATAATGAAAATAATTTTTGTAAAAGCGTGTGCAACATTTTTTTTTCCAAAAATTTAGTAATTTTTTCTACCATTTTATAAAAAAAAAATCCGAAAAATTGTTATAAATGGTACCTACCTCCCATTGAACGAGTTTTTTGATTTTCGAAACCGGTTCAATTGGTTTTTATCAATTTTTGTGTGAAGATTATTTGAAAAGTTTTTGTAGGAAAATATACCAAAATTTTCAAAATTTAATTTTTTTGAATCGACTTTGTCGATTTTTATTAAACTTGGCATCCAGCATTTTTGTGTCATTATCAAGTGGATTTTAAACAAAAATTATCCTTATAACCAAAAAAAAAATGGTACCTACCATATACAAGTGTTTAAAAACCTTTGGGGAAAGTCTCATTTTACTGAAAAACGACTCATATGATTTTGATTAAAATTTATATATATGAAATAATATTAGTACGATCTATCATAAATTATTGGAAAAAAAATTATTTATCGATGCTTAACGGTATGTCATATCATATCTCATATCGGTGTATCTCATTATCAGTTGAACCGATTTTAATGAAGATTTTTTTACACAATTGATAAAAATAAGTCCAAATAATATTGCATATCAAAATTAAAAAAAAAAAATCATTATATCATCAGCATCGTATGAATGAATAAATGTTTTTTTTTTTCGCTGCAGCCTTTTCGAATCGTCTCAATCTCTGTTTTGGGCTAGTTTTGGAATGGTTGGATTAGAAAATTTTGAGTTAACTGGAATAAAGTCATACACCCGATTTTGGGGTCTATTAATGTACGGATCGTATAGCGTAATAAATGTGATAGTATTATTGAATCTCCTTATTGCCATGATGTCAAATTCATATGCCATGATTGAGGTAAGTTTTCTTAATCCAAATCATTTATTTTCTTAATTATATTTATTGATATTTGTAGCTTCATTCGGATACAGAATGGAAATTTGCTCGCACTAAACTCTGGATGAGCTATTTCGAAGATAGTTCTACATTGCCACCACCTTTTAATGTCTTCCCATCAATAAAATGGGTCATAAGATTATTTAGAAAATCAAGCAAAGAACTTGCAAGAAAAAAATCACAGGTAATATTAAAATTTTCTTTTATTTCTATAACAAATTTTTGTTTTGATAATTTTGGTATTGATTATAGAAACGTGGAGAAAATAAAACTGAAAATCGTTATGCCAGCATTATGTGGTCTTTGGTTTGGCGCTATGTTTCAGCAAATCATAGGAAACTAGAACAAGCTCCTGTTACTGAGGATGATATCAATGAAGTTAAAGCAGATATCTCGACAATGAGATATGAATTATTGGAGATTTTTGATAGTAACGGTATGGATGTTTCTTCAGCTGCCAAGAAAGAGAAACGTAAGTACAAAATTTAATCTATACAATTTTTTCAATATGCATGCAAAACAATATAACGAAATTTCACAAATTTTGGGGTGATATTTCATTTGTTTGGGCCTTATTTAATTTAATGAAATAAAGTCTTAATGAAATATGACCCCAAAAAAACATTTTGAAAACTCATTTTATTTTGCTAAAATATTGTAGTACATATTATGAAAATCCGCTAATCGAGGTCTCAGAGCTTTCAAAATACTGCTTATTTTGGACCCAGAAAATTTGTTTCAGTAACAGAATAGCTGAAAAAATCCAGCAATTCATGTCAAATGTTTCTTAGAATTGGCACAGACGAACAAACATTTTCGGCAAATGTATCTGCTTTTCCGTTCTCCCTACTCTCACAAAGAACCAAATATCCGTCAAAGGATTTTTCTTTCGATATCCCATTTCCAGCTCTACCTTTCTGTACTCTACGCCGCCGTAAAGAAGTACTGGCAAAAGGTATGAACGTTTTGGAAAATTGATAACTTCGTCTTACGACGCGTTAGAAGCCTTGAACCCACTTGTTTTGCCAAATCAAAGTAGTAGTGGTTGTTTAGGGTAATTCTCCATCGGATCTGGCCTAAAGTGTAATTCGTGGAGTTCATGTTTAGTTGAAGATTGAAATCGTTTAGTACCTCGAAGTTACTGCTAAAAATAGTGACGTTTTGTATTAGTCTGTTGGAAGATGCTTGTTTGTTTGTTGATAGCATCGATATCTTAGTCTTGTTCTTGTTTACTTCAAAACCACCAATTTTTTTCTGTTTTTCAATCGCCACGTCAGTCGTTGTGAAGGACTCTTCGCCGCGGGCGTAGTGACTAACAACTTCCTGTGTGCGTGATATTGACAGGAATCGAGGGGAACTACAATTTTCTGCGGATTCCGCACGGCTAAGTTGATAATCTCTTTTTCATGACAAGAGATACTCTTCAAGAATTTTTCATTTCCTGGTAGGAGGCAGTAATTCATGAAAAATGTTTCAGTTCTTAGGTGTCATAGGCTGGGAATCGAACCCAAGACCGTTGGCGTAACAGTCCTACGCACTAACAATACGCCACGTGCTACTGCTTCAAATTCAGGGCATCAAAGGCCTTCGAGATGTAAAGCCTTGTTTTTGCATATAAAATAGTTATAAAGCCCTGTGTAATTTTTTCATATCTAACATTTCACTTTACATCCACATACAGAAACGTTCTCTGTCTGTTCGGAGTGCACATGCACATTGCACAATGACTTTCCTTTGAAATCTCATTATCAACTACTTTCAATAATAAGACCAATTTTATTTACCAATTCACGTATATCTCAGATAACTCCATATTTGCCTTCTGACCATAACCAATGAGTACCGACATTAACTCAATATTTTCTCTTATTTCTTCATCCAGCACATCGTGCCAAACACGCTAAAATTTGGGAACGACGTCTGATGCGAGGCTTCCAAGTGGCCCCAGTTCCAACTGCAGTAGCAAATAAATCATCATCGAACAACGTCAACGGCGAAGGTGATATCAACGAAATCAAAATCGAGAGTGAACCCAATCAACCACCTGTCCACGAAGATCCCAAATCTCGATTCCGTCGTATAGCTCGTACAGTGGCTAATCAATCGGCCGTCCACAAATGGAATCTGGTGCTGCAAGGAGTGGCAAAGAATTCTCAAATTGGTCGTTGTTGCAGCAAGGAGAGTTACAACAGCTTGCAGCATCTACAAAAAGCCATCGGAGAGGCAAAGAGGTAGGAAATGAGTTCATTCTGAAATCTGAATTCAGAGTAGATGTCAATCTATATGAGGGTTTCTTTTCGCATTTCACAGGTTGGTATTACTATCACCACCCCCACATGGTACTGGTTGCGAAACACCAGTTATCGAATTCGAGGATGAAAAAACCAGCACGCTGTTGGATCTGTTGAATAAAATTGGCGCTGAGTTGACAGGCACGGATGAAGTAAACGAGGACAGCGACATTACGAATGCAAAATCAGTTCATAAGCTGGTTGAGGATGTGTCATCATCAAAGCAGGCAACGAACCCAATGCCTCCGGACATTCACCCAGTTATTACTGAATATGGATTCATATCGCCACCGCAGTCGTTGAAGCATGATGCCGTTGTGGCTAAGGAGTCACAGAACCAGCAATCTAAGAAGCCTCCGGTCGACACCAACAAGTCAACAACGACAAAGAGCCAAAATGAAGTGATTCTATCAGCATCAAGTCTTGGTTCTAGTGGAAGTGGTGTTGTGGGTATAGAAGGAGCAGCTGAATTACTCTTGAGGAATGCAGATGCTAAGGCGCTAGCGGGCAAAGCAATTAAAAAAAATCCCCCACCTCCTGCTCCACATGTTGCTGGTGCTACAAGTGCAAGTGGAAAAGGAGGAAGTAATGCTGCTAAGTCCACACCCAAGCCACCAATGCTGAGTAAACTATCGTCAGCAGTGCATCCATCGCAGCCGCCCATGCAGCAGGATTCATTCGAAGTGACATTCTTCGAAATGGACGATGCCATGGAGGAGATGTATAGCGCTGGCTTAACAGACAGCCAGTCAGAGGCAAGTGTAACTCTGCAACCACCACCGCCACCACCGAAACCAACAAAATCGGCTCCTCCAAAGAGCCCTTACAAGAGGGGTACAGGCAGACAAGGATGGTTTTAAGGTTTGAGAATTGTCTGCTGCATCCAATTCCAATAAAAAAGCAGGACGATTTTGTGCGCATTTTAGTTTTAATATAAGATTAAAGTAAAGAATGAAAAATATTTATACCTCATGATGTCAAAAACAAACAAACAAAATACAAAAATCAAACTCTTTCGAGAATTAAAGTGCAATTATTTATAAAATATATTAAATCCAACGTGTTTTCTTTCGGAATATCTTAGATGATATTGTAAACCTTTTCATCTGATTTTAAAAGAAATAGATAAGTATTTTATGCCACCTGCCAAAATGGTGGTTAAATAGTTTAAGGTAGTATTATCTGAGAACATGAAAGTGAATAATAACACCTTTTTATGTACATCCATTATATTAACAACTTAAACTCAAAAATTGTTAAATATCAACATAATAAAAAATTAGTTGATTATACAGCTTCTGAAATTTTGTTGATACCTATACGCTGTACACCATCTGATTTATTAAACAAATCTCAATTTATAAGAAAACAAATTGAAAATCGTTGGAAAGGTCTTCAAAAAAGAAATATTTTTTTATATAAACAATTTTGAAAAAATTAAGAAGTACACATTTATTAATGCGGAGCTAAAAAATTTACTTTGATTAAATCAAAATTTAGATATGCAATATTATTTGAACTAATTAGTAACAATCGGTGCAACTGATAATAAGATATTCGAACACCAAAAGAATGGTTCTATGATAGATATCATTAATATCGGTTCAAACAAAATTTCCATTGATATGGTAGATCGTAATCGTACTGATTTAGCTCACATAAAAATTATTTGAACAACTCAAACGGGGAGAGCGATTCGACGGAAAATCTGCATAAATATTAAAAAAATATACGACAGGCAGACTGTACACCCAATCTTCTTCGTTTATTGTTGGTGAATGTGCGTAGTCCAACGTTTTTCGAGAACTTGAAAATTGTCAATGGCGTTACACATGACACTTTCCGCAGTGCATGTCTGAATCTGAATTTATTGGAGAAAGACCCTCACTGGGATATATGCCCTAACGACAGAGCGTCTAACACATTCATATCAAATCCGTGCATTGTTTGCCATCATATTCATTGTCTGCTCTCCTTCATATCTGAGTTATGGGAAAAATCTATCTACATTACCGTTTTTTAACTTTAAATTATAAATGAAAAAAAAAAAAAAATCAATTAAAGTAAAGCATAACATCAATTATTAATCTGCCTGTCAGTTTGATATTTTAATTTTTTTCTCTTCAATTGGCGCGTTCAGAAAAATGAGATCTCAGAGATTTTTGTCACTCAAAAAATGAGCAAGCGAATCCACGACTTTTTTTCCTCTGAGTTTTGACAACAAAACTGAAAAAATTTGATGAGGAATCCTGTTCATGAAACTGAGATTGCTGAGATATCCAAGATCTCATTTTCCTGAACACGCCTAATAACATCAGAAAATATTGATGCTTATGAATTAAAAAAAAAAGAATGCAAGCTGTACAATGTACACATGTATACAAACATTGAAGATAAAATCCAACTTTTTTTGTATGCTCGACAAACTGTCATAAGGACGGACATTTTTAAAAAGGTAAAACTCATTAGGTAGACATTTTACAGAATTTTAATTAATTTGTTTCTTGATTCAAGATGTACCAAAAAATATATGTAGGCCGATTCGAAAAAAAATGGAACAAAACGAATTATTGTTAAAAAAGAAGTAATACTATGTATACTGAACAAAATAAACAAATTAATAACAGGTAATTGTGTTGAATTGAAGTATGAGTGTGTAGTGAAGACATATTTTAATCATTTAATTGCCAGTTTAATTTGCTAATCGGCACTTCATCTGGCCAGTAAAATACTAAAAACTTTAATTGCTAGTTAGATCTATTCAGATATTGTGAAACCTAAATGAGGTTGTTAATATTATCGAATAAGGTTCATGTAGCCTAATAGGAACTTTAATAAGACAGACCCTAAGTTATTCGGCCAATAACTTATACTTTTTTAAAAAATTAACCAGCGAAACGGGTGGGTAACAGCTAGTTCACTTATGTATAACGAGGGTCAGTAAACTTTGGTTCAACTGAAAGTACGATGTTCCTGCAAAGTACAGAAAAACTAGTCATAAGTAGATTAATTTATGTTGATTACTAGTGATTGATTAAACCATTTCTCGAATGTTTTTTTTTTATTAAAATGTGTTACAGTTAAATTAGTTACTACGATTAAAAATATAAAAATAAAACTGCTTTGAGTTATTCTAATTAAGCTTAATATTAAGGTTACTCGCACATAAAGTAACATATCTGATTACCATTCATTAAGCGAAAAATTATTTATTATTCACTCAGTGTATAAATTCATCTTTTAATTTAGCTAGGGTAGCCAATTGAATACTCATTTTCCCCACATACAGTGTTGTGCGAATTATTTTATGTGAATAGGGAAAAATGCAAAACTATATAACGGCTTTCTTTGAAGAACAAGGTTACCCAAGTATTAGGTTTAAACTAGAGTTAACTTTTGAAACATGTTTGTCAGTCAATTTTAATCTCAAGTTAACTCGGAGTTAAACTAGCAAATTTTGGTTTGAAGATATATTTTCGTCCTCGATTTAAAACTTCGATATTTTAACTTTAAGTAATTTTTATAGCTTCTTATTAATTTAATTTATGTGTATATTTTATTAGTTGTCTTTAATTAACACTACGCTAAATAATGACTGTTTCAAATTATTTTAGTATCTGAAGATTAAAAAACCCGAAAAGAAAAGAAATGTAATGTTACAAATGCTTGTATTGCATAAAGCAGAACTGAAGGTTAAAAAAGGTTTGTGGTAAGCCAATTGAGGATAACTGGAACAAAATGTACGACTGGGTCGCACGAACTTGGACGTATGCCAAATCACTCAGTGGTTTAATACCACTTAAGGCTTATTATTAAAAAAAAAAAACTACTCATCTGATAAAAGAAATAAATTAGTTATGGAGGCCTATATATATTATGTCACCTGCTAAAAATGTAGTTTAGTTTAATTTAAGGTACTATTATATGAGTACATAAATATAATAAAATAACACATATACAACAAAAACGGTTCAACAAATAATGAGATAGTCGAAAACCAAAAAAAAAATGGTTCTATGAAATATACCATTTCTAATCGATAGATACAATTTGGTGCTAGTTCACATACAAATTTTAATCAAAATCGTAGAAGCGGTTTTTGAGAAAAAAAATGATATTTTCCTTACCGGTTTTTAAAAACTTGAAAGGGGGATACCGTTATTTTTGGTCATAAGAATAAATTGAAACGTATAAAATGAGAAGGTGTTTTGTGACATTGACTGATATTTTTCTAAAAAAATACTTTTAATTTGAATTTAAATAAAAACATCACAAACTATGCATTTTTCTCTTTTTGTATAGCCGTTTTCAAAATGTCTCTAAACTTAAGAAAACATTTCTAAGAAGTTCTAAGAAATAAAGGTCGTTTAAAGACCATTAATCACACATTAGATTTTGCCACATAACACCTCCTCATTCTAAACGCTTCAATTATTTTTTTTTAAATCTGCTAGATAATGTGCCAAGTTTCATAAAAATCGACCAAGTCGTTTTCGAATTATTGAGTTCTTAAAAAAATCTTTTAAAAATCTAAACAAAAAAATTTAATATTTTGATATTTTCTACAAAAAATTGGTCAAAATCATTTAAGTTGTTTTTCTGAAAATCGAAAATCAAAACAATGGTTCTATGGGAGGTACCATTGATAACCATTTTTACGATTTTTTTTTATAAAATCATAGCCTGTTTCTAAAAAAATTATTGATTTTTTTTTTTAAGTTGTGGGCACGTTTTAGAGAAAAATAAAATTGTCACCGTTATTTTTGGTCTAAAAAAATGAAAAAAAAACGTGTCGGGGAATGCCCATAAAAACGCTATATTAAATTAAAGAATTTAATACCCACCCGTCTAGCCTGCAGACCATCGGACATAATTGCAAGACCCTCCTTTTTTGACTTCGCTATAATCACAATGTCAAATTTGATCAAAATCTCGAGTTCGATTTTTTTGCGTAATCGATAGTACCCATGAGTATAAATATATATCTCAAGTAAAAATCATATTAATACTCTGCCGAGAGGAATTTACGCCTTAGGTAGGTTGAAACAATTCCCTATTTATACACATTTAATCACACAATACTGTAGGTGCGTTAACGCCAGTGAAAAAATAAATAACAACAAACATTCAAATTTGATAAATACAAAGAACGTGCAAGAAAGCTTTGAAGGTTGAATCCGCCGTGAATGAATAAGAAACATACGGGGGCGGCAGTTTATAGGAAAAGGACATAAAGCAAACGAAAAGCATGCCAATATGAGAACTGAATTTCTAATATATATTTTTTTTTGTATACACTCGTAGGTAGGTAAGGTACCTTACCACCATATCCAAATCCAACCTTCCTATCATGCTCCATGGTTTGTCCTCATTTGGAGTACATTAGGATGTTGTTTGTATATCGTTTGCAAGGATAATTCAATATGGCTCTCGGGGATTGTATAATATTTATATCCTAGCTCCCAACATTGACGACAAGGATATATGTATATGTATTCGAAAAATCGAATAAAGTTCTAATTTGCTAGTATTATTTACATCGATTATTTCACAAAAAAAGGAAAAAAAAATAATAATTTCATTTGGCAGCGAGCAGAGATTATGCAGCACATTGCTTCTGATTTGAATTATCTTATGTATCTATATGTAGTCTGCTTAAGCGTATGCTTCGAATGTCTAAATCAATTTGTTTTGTATAAGATTGTTATGAAACGTTGGTTTATTTAGCCGTGCAATTAATGAAAATTTGAGAAAATTTATAGATTTTTTTATTGACTTTAGGCGATGAGTTCTTTCAATTGCTCTTAAGGATATTCGTTTCGTTTGTTTAACAAAAACCTATAAAAAAGACAATTTAAGTTATTTACAATAACAGATAAGCAATAAGGCAAAGTTTTCTTTTTTCCTTAGGTATTCTTTTATTTCGTTTTTAAATTAATTTCTGAAAAAATAATTTTCACACTGAAAAATTATTGGTAAATTATCGATGCAGAGTAAAAACAATGGGAAGCATAGTGCGCAACTTGGTTTTAAGTAAGTTGATCTTGATATCAACTGGACTTATTTTCATTTAGGTAAAGGCTTCAAAAATACCAGACACTTGAACTTAAAAGTGCTTTGTTTGCTAACTTACAAATACATAAGTAAGTCAACTTCATGCAAAAATAAAATGCTATATGCGAAAATTCCTACATAGCTAAATTATTGAAAGAAATTCAAATATTCGTTGGTATTATTATGGTTGGTTTACAGTTGGCAAATATACTAAAAAAATTGCATGACATTTTGTCTGGATAACTATTTTTGCATAAGAAATAATTGTTAGGCAATTATTTTGCATGCGAAAAAAATGTTCATGAATGCCAAACATTTTTAAGCGCGCTTACTTTATAATGCTTCCGAAAAAAAGTATATTCAGCTAACGAAAATATAAACGTGAAAATATAAATTGGCATGAAAAAATAATAAATTAACTTCCATTATTTATAGTCATTGATCAGGATATTTTTTTAGGCAAAAATAGTTTTTGCATTGGAAACAATACAAATCTAATAATGCATTTGATGAGTGGAAAGTTGTTTCGATTATTTTGATTTTCTTCGCACGTAAACTTTAAACTAGGTTTTTATCCTTCCAAGTCTTATTTTTCTTTACGGTCCTTATTTTTATTTAAAAGCTTTAAATGTGTATAGCTCCGATGTCACAATTTCGTAATTTAAATAATTCAAAATATCCTTCAATATTTTCTCAAAAACTACTATCGTACCAACACCAAAAGATCATTGTATCACCTCTATTTATTAATTTAAATTTAAATCTGTTTTAATTAAAAATCTAATTGAATTCAAGCAACAATTACAAAAAGAACTCCCTTTCTTTATGATATACCCATTGCATTTTAGGTAGGTAAGGTAGGTAATTTCAACAAATTGACCGCCCATAGTAAAACCTCAAAACTCAATTGACATATCGAGGCTTCACAATTATCTGTCATCCAGAATAACATGATTCGATTAATTGTAATCATTTCATTTACATGACATTTAATCACATCAAATGTTTGGCCCTAAAAGCCACTTACCTCTTGAAATGAGTGCGCTTCTCTGATGGGTGAATACCACCAGCAGCTGACGATGAAACTGAACTCCGACATGCAGCATTGTGGCATGGTGCCCTGTCCTGTTTCTCCAGCATCATAAATAAATGCATGCGTTGCCGAAAAATGTTATGCAGTAGGTACATCAGAGTTGGTATATCACGTACATAACAATTGTATACCGTTATACCTCCGGTACGAGTATATACGATAAGTTAATATAAAATTGATTGATTTACTGCGTCCACAAATGCATAGTGTGTGTGTTGCATATCTACTATGATGTGATCCTACATGCAAGGCTGAGCTGTGATTTTGCAGTCGCATCACTTTCCCCCAAAATGCGCCAAGCCAAGCATCGCGTCACTTAAAGGCAACACAAAACCATTCAACAAAAAAAGGACGAAAATTAAAGTTGCCAGGTTGAATTTGAAAAGGATCCTTGGCACGAGTTTGTTTATCGATTGCTATTGAGAGTGGGCGAGAGAGAGGATTAAGCGTGCGATGATGCGCTTTGTCAAAAAAAAAGTCATCATCATTCCCCCTGATATTTTTATTTCTACTTTATTCGTAGAGGCCGGGGGGTATATTCAGGAAGTTGTGTTTATCAATTCATTGCGATGAATAATGACACCCTAGTGAGTTTGTATTCGATAAACGCTTTTTATAAAGAAAAACTTTTTTTTGGGAGTGAGAGAACCGGGCCGGGATTGGTGGTTGTTACCGAGGCTCTGGAACTGGAAGGAGCATGTTTATTTGGGGAAAACATTTTCGAGTTGGGAAATAAAAAGGATTTTTTATTTGTTTGTCTGGGAGTCAACATCTATTATAGAGTCATGATGGGGATCAATGGACGAGTTCAACCGAGTGTCGCGGGAAAATCAACAAAAATATATATTTAAATGGCATTCTGGTAGGAACATTATATTCATACACAAAAGGATGAAATGGAAGAGAAGGACTTTTTTCTTTTTCTTTTTTTTTTTTAACCATATACACATCATATCGATATTGATGGATGCTAGGAATAATGCGATATGCTTTTATTTATATATCGAAAGACATATTTTATCATGTCAAATATTTATCTATTGATTTGAAATTCAAAAATGATATCAAAGATTTATGTATTTAGGATTCGTATTACCTTCTTTTTCTTCCTTTTAACGTTATCAGTTTTGAATCCTAAATGTGAATTATTGGAAGTAGATTTTTACTTTGAAATTTGTACTGAAAAAAAAATGTTCAATTAATTCAAGTGTTGATTACACATGATTTATACATTAACAAAAATATAAATAAAATAGACGACTGAGTCTCATATATTTGTTCTTATACTTTAGAGAACAATCTTTAAAGAATTGAAAATTAATTTTACTTGCGATATATATACATACATACATACATATGTATATGGCAAGTTATGCATTCGTAAAAAAAAATTGAAATCGAGATTTTGATCAAAGTTGACAATACGATGATAGTGAAGTCGAAAAATGTAGGTCCCGCAATTCTGTCTGTCCGTCTGTCCTTTCGGCTGTAGCTTAAATGGGAGGATGGTTTTTCTTTAAACTTGGTACCTAGCGGATTTTGGGCATTGCCTCACACGTTTTTTTTTCATTTTTTTAAGGCCAAAAATAACGGTACCTGCCGCACAATTTTTTTAGCAAAAAATAAAAATCTTATTTTTCTCAAAAACGTGTCCACAAGTTAAAAAAAAAAATCCGAAAAAATGGGTATAAATGGTACCTCCCATAGAACCATTTTGATTTACGATTTTCTCAAAAAGTTTTTAACTGATTTTGATCAATTTTTTTATGGAGAATGTTTACAATTATTTTAAAAATATTGTGTAGGTACCAAAATTTTCCAAACAATTTTTTCTAGATTTTTAAAAAAGGTTTCAATTTTTTTTTTTTTTGAGAAATTAATAATTCAAAAACGCCTTGTGCGATTTTTATTAAACTTAGCACTCAGCAGTTTTTTGATATTATTTAGCAGATTTGAAATAAATTTTTTTCTTATAACCAAAAATAACGGTACCTCCCACACAAATGTTTTAAAGCTGGTATTGAAAATCTCATTTTTCTCAAAAACAGCTCCTACGATTTTGATTAAAATTTTTGTGTGAACTAACATCAGAATGACCTACCATATTATTTGGAAAAAAAAATGTATCTTTCGTTTAAAAATGGTAATGGTTTTTTTGGTGTTCGACTATCTCACTATCTGTTGAACTAGTTTTAATGAAATTTTTTACACAGAAAGTAATAAGTTTGAATAATATTGTATGTCAAAATTTTTTTTGTTTTTACGCAGCAAGTTTTAAAAAACTGTATTTTTTTATGGAGGTACCAGGGATATGAAAAGGAAGAAACACGAAGAGCTGACGATTATGGCACACGCGATGCTACACATACATATTAAGGGTGTTGAAGTGTGTTGTTACGAATTCCGAAAGGGTAATTTTTTTGTTTTTGTTTTTTGCTTAACAAAATTCGACTTAGGAAATGAAAAAAGTACCAATAATGGAGAGAATGTGTTCGAGTTAGAGAGAGTTCGACTTAGAGTTAGTTCGACTTAGGGAATGGTTTTTGTATGAAAAATTGAAGGGAATGATAAAATATGGCGAAAAAGTTCGAGTTAGAAAGAAATTCGACTTAGAGAGAGTACGACTTAGGGAGAGTCGACTGTACATACATATTACATATATATGTATACAAAATTATTTTTTTTAAAAAACCGCTCCAACAACTTTTCTTATCTGAGAGGAATATTGTAAGTGGTTCAATTCTCCCGCTTCACTTCTTCTTAGCTATAAGAAACAATTCCAAATAGGTACAAGTACCAATACATATGTATAGGGACTTATTCTAAAAATTTTCGCACACCACTATTTTTCCTCCAAGACAAAGTTTTATCCCAATTAGCAGATACTCATCTCAGATTTTAAAAGTCTAGTCCAAAATGGACTTGTCAGCTGTCATGTCATGTCATCAATAAATTGTTGGCATTTTCTCGTATGACTTATGTGCAATGCTGCAATTTTATTTATTTATTTATTTGAAACAAGCTAATTAATATCTAGCGAACAATATTTTCTTAAAACTATACATTATTAAAAATCTTTTTAAAAGTGGTATTTGATACATCAGAAGTATTAATTAATAATTTATGGTTGACGTTATATAATTTCAACATATTATTTAGTGGTGAACTTTCTTCGTAGTTGGTACGATAGTGCGTTATATAAATAGGGTCAGGTAGACCTCTTAGATTCCGCTTTGGAACATTAAAATGAACTCGAGACAAAAGGTTCAAAGCATCGATTTGACCATCAATAAGTTTAACAATAAAAACAAAACATAAATAAGAACGTCTACTATCTAGACTAGGTAGGTCAATAAGTTTGAGCCTGTTATCATATGAAGGAAGATTCAATGGATTCTGCCATCCTAAACCTCTGAGAGCAAATTTCAGAAATCTTTTTTGAATCTGTTCGATTCTGATTTTATGGCAAGTATAATAGGGAGACCACACCTGGCAAGCATATTCTATGATGGGTCTAACAAATGAAATAAACAGTTGTTTGATAACGTAGGGGTCGGAAAACTGACGTGATTCTCTTTTAATCCATCCTAATATTGAATTAGCCTTATTGCAAATCATATTAATATGTTGCGTGAATTCAAGTTTTTTGTCAAACAAAACACCAAGAATAGACACTTCATTCACATTTAACAAATTAACGCCATTAAATTTGTACTCAAAAGACAGAACAGACATTTTACGTGTAAAATTTATTATCTTACATTTGTCTATGTTTAAATACAAACAATTGCGTGCACACCAGTTATAGAAAGAATTTAGATCAATTTGAAGCTTTTCACAGTCAAGATTATTAGAAATGTTTTTAAATAAGTTTACATCATCTGCATAGATAAGACATTTCGAATATTTTAAAACTGATGGAAGATCATTTATGAATAATATAAATAGAATTGGGCCCAAATGGCTTCCTTGCGGAACTCCCGAGTTTACAATGAAACTTTTTGAATAATGTCCATTAAAATTTACAGTGTATGATCTGTCAAGCAAGTACGATTTGAGCCAACCGATGAATTTAATGTTAAAGCCAAGTTTATTCATTTTTTGAAGCAAAACATGATGAGAAAGTTTATCAAATGCCTTACTAAAATCTGTAAGTACGCAATCAATTTGTTTTTTACTTTTGAAGGACTCTATACAAGTCTCTACTAGCTCCACAAGAAAAGTGACAGTCGAACGACCTTTCGAGAAACCATGTTGGTGAGGAACAATGAAAGATTTGGTGTAAAAGCTTAAAGTTTTGCAAATAATTTCTTCGAACAATTTTGGAATAGCTGACAGTTTAGCTATGGGACGATAGTTATCAATTTTGTCTTTTCTTCCTTTCTTATGAAGGGGAATTATGAAAGATTTTTTCCATGCATAAGGAAACTTTCCCGAAGACAATGAACAATTAAAAAGAACACCCAGTGGCATAGACATATGACTCACACACTTTTTTAAAACAGAAGATGGTATTCCATCTGGACCAGATGTGTCATTATCGTCTAAATTAGATATAAATTTTTTAATATCGTCAGTACTTATGCCAAAATTTATATCAGTCAAGTGAGAATATGATTTCAAATGACCAAATAATTGATCATTTTCGTCAGTATTATCACAGATTAGGTTATCACAGTTCGAAAAGTTATCACAGTTGGAGTAGTTATCACAGATGTATGCACTTTGAAAAAAGTCAGAAAAAAGTTGCGTTATTATATGAGGATCATGGTCAGAGATATTATTATACTTGAAAACGGACGGATACGGACTAGATTTTCTTTTACTATTTATAAAATTCCCTATTCGGATATGACATAAACGAAAATCCACTTTCGTACACAATTATTACACAACACATACATATACCCTTTCTCTTTTGCTTCCTCGAAAAAGCAAGCTGAAAACCCACTTAAAAGCATGTTTAAGTTGATTGCACGAAGTTCATTCAATGCTAATTAAATCTTATTCCATTGTCGTGGCAATGTGAAGAAGAACGTTTTTATATCTTTTGTTAAAAAAAAATAAAATCGTCAATAATCCTTGTTCTTGGGTTTTGTTAAATTTTCGTTTTGCTTCCGTTGCTTGTGTCATTTGGTTTCATGTACCTACATTTATGTATATCACATATTTAAATTTTTTTATTTTGTATATTAAACGGTTAAATGAACTCTTATCCTATACGGTGCCGTATTTGACACTCCATCCTCAAAATTTTGATTCTATTTTCCACTCAGGTTGTAAGCTATACAACCCCCATTTAAATATATTCACACATCCGAACACACAGGATGCTTAATCAAATTTTATGTCCTTATTCGTCCTCCTCCTTCTGTGTGTTTGTGTTTATGTGTGGAGTTGAGTTGAGTCGAGTGGGCTTGTAATAATTTGCAATTTTCATTTAATTTTGATTAAATTTTAGCAGAAGCGTCAACGAATTTGCTTTCATTGCGCTTTTTTGATCCTAAAATGAAATTTAATTTCAGAGTATTTCGACGGTAAAAGAGGTCTTTTATGGGCGATGGTGTGCTATTATAAAATTGGGGGAAAGATGCAAAATACATAATATTATATATAAAAAGTGAAAGGAAATTGTTTTGATAGAATTAAAAAAGAGGATATTATTCAAACCTAAGGATCATTTTGGTAGAATGCAAATGTAGAAGTTTTCTAGCGCAGTTCTTTAAAATGGTTTTAAACTGCGTCAATCTAGAAGTACCTATGTATAAATTGTATAAATGTGGTTTTGTTGAATTGTTGATGCCTTGTGGAAATTTTGCGGAAAGGAACATTTTTTTTGCTACATAAATGAATACGAAGGTTATTTAATGGATAATTTAAATATGCAGTATATTTAAATGGCGCAGTCATCATTCCTAGATAACTTTGATGACTGTGGGATGTCTTTGGGCGCATACGAGCATACAATTTTACCAAAAGTTTTTATTCTGGATTTTCAAGATTATGTTTTACTAATAAAACACAAGAAATACGTATTAAGATACCTATATGTTTGAGAAAACAAATATTATATCTTATTACTTTAAACGAGATATTCGTGTATATATATTTATATATATATATATTTGGTTTCTCGGAAAAGGCTCCAACGATGAACGAGAAAAAAAAAATAATAAATTGGATTTAATAAAATCCGCCCACTCCCACGCCCACTTTTCTTATTTCTTAAGTTTTTCAGAATCGGGCTCAAATTATTTGAATTAAATTTTAAGAGTTTGTTCTGATGAATTAGGAAAAAATTAAAAAAAAAATTTAGTAAGATCCGCCTACTGCCATGCCCACCTTCATTGTTTTTTAGTTTATCGGAAACGATTCGACTCGATTTGAGGAATGGCTTTAACGATTTGGATGACATTGGTAGGGATTGTTCTGACGAACGAGAAAAAAATTTGAAATTTTTTTTTGAAAAATTCACCAAGTGCCACCCCCAATTACCCCCAATTTTATGAAATTTTTAGGGTTTGTTCTCGGGTTGTTCCTTCACACATGTTGAGATATATGTGAAGATAAATGTGGAGATACCTTGACATATGTGGAGATAAATGTGGAGATACCTTGAAATTTGTGGAGATGCATGTGGAAATATCCCACACTTGTGAAGTTACAATGTATGTATATGGGAAGTTATGGATTCGTAAAAAAATCGAACTCGAGATTTTGATCAAGCTTAACTAAACGATGAAAGCCAAGTTGGAATAAGTGGGCCTCGCAATTTTGTCTGTCTGTCTGTCTGTCCTTCCGGCTGCAGCCTTAACAGGTGGGTCGATTTTCTTTAAACTTGTTAGCTAGCGGTTTTTGGGCACGTTTTTTTTTTTTTTTTTTTTTTTTTTAAAGACCAAAAATAACAATTTTTTTTTTACTAAATTTTGAAAATCTTATTTTTCTCAAAAAGTGCAAGCAACTTTAAAAAAAAAATCAGTAATTTCTTTTACAAAAAGACTACGATTTTACAAAAAAATTGGAAAAATAGTTATAAGTGGCACCTACCATAGAACCATTTTTTTATTTTTCGATTTTCTCAAAAACGGCTCAAATGATCATCTAGTAGATTTTAAGTAAAAATCATTCTTATGGCCGAAAATAACGGTACTTCCCAAAAACAGCTCCTACGATTTCGATTAAAATTTTGGTGTGAACTAATATCATAACGATCTACCATATTATTGGAAAAAAAAATATATGAACCATTTTTCTGGTTTTCGACTATCTCATTATATGTTTAACTGATTTTAGTGAAATGTTTTACACAAGGGCATCTAATAAGTTTAAATATTGCATATCAAAATTTTCAAAAGAACAAGTTTTGGATTTAAAAAAAAATTCAAAATTATTTTTTGAAAATTCGATATTTCGAAAATGGGTTGATGATTTTTTTGTTTTCAAAATTAATTTTTAAACTCCGCATTAATAAATACTAAAAAATGGCGTACCTACCATTTTTTTCTTAAAAATGTTTTCAACATTTTATATATAAAAAAATAATTAAAAAAAAAAAACCGGTCCTACGATTTTTAAAATTTTTTCTCATAATTTGAGATTTGTGTAAGAAATCAAATTTGAAGCCTTACACCCACTATTTGGTGAACTGCAAAATCCGGAATAGAAATGCCAAAAAAATGCAAAAAAAAACTGCAAATTCCTGTTAAGGTTCCGTTAGGCTAAGTGAGAATTGTGCCAACTTCACAGACGTGCTTATTTTGGCTGTTTTGATAAATTTACACAAAGTTTTCCGAAGCTCGTTGGAATTGACGATGATAACTACCCTCTTTTTTTTAATTGTATGTCCTGATCTTTGTGTTATTTTTAATAAACTATAATTAGCTACTGACTGATTGCCTTTGATATATCAATTAAGCTGTCATTTATTAAATTAAAGAAAAATTAACTGTACACATGCATCGATTAAAGGGTTACTGTTTGGTATCTCCCTGCTTTGCACATAGAGCAGCTTAAACTGAAATCAGTGAACTGACAGTTGTTCAGTTATTTTGATTGACACTAATGTAACAGTAATCATGTCAGTGACAGTTCCATATAGAATTTGTACCCTAAACGTTAAGAAGTATAACTTTACAAAATTTTATCTTATCAGTTTCATATATCAATTTAAACCATTATAAAAAAGCAACCACTTATACCCACCGGCAAGTTTTTATATGCAGGAGTCATATAGCTATTTCATGGCTGCCAGGCCATGATATATAATATTGGTAAAAGTGGGCTTGGCAGTGGGTGGACTTTACAAAAACTATTTTAAACTATTTTACTGTAATAGAAACAAATCCGTGCAATATTGCAATAATTTTTGATTTTGAAATGTGTATAACGTTTGTCAAAAAAAAAATTATGACAACGTCACGATATCGAACACAAAAAAGTGGTAGGTTTTTTCCTTAACTTTGGTAGAGGTAGAGGGTTAAAATGTTCCATATTTATTCAATTCTTTATCCTTAAGCATCAAAAGTAAGTTTCCAAAGTTATAAAACCAGAATAAGTTCAAAGCAGTTACGCAAAGGTCATATTTAACGATACCAATTTTTTATTTTTTATTCAAAATAAGCTTAACAATAATTTATAAGAAATAATTTCTTAATTTGTAAGCAATCATTGTTTTTAAATAAAAAATACTAAAATACTAAATATTAAAGCAAAAAATACTTCTCACATCGTGAAAATGCTAATAATTCATCAGCTTAAGAAATATGTTGAAGATACAGCACTTCTGATAACCAGCAATATGGCTTTTGTGTGATTTTTTTTAATTATAAGCCCCATATTTAATAAAAATAAATACCACATTATTCGCGGTTAAGACAATCTACTCTTGTGTCTAAGTTAGACAGCTATAAGACAACAATAAATAAGGGTTTTGCACACATTTTCCAAAGTTGGACAGTTGTCTTAAGTTAGACACCGTTTATAAATAAGACCACATATTTCCACGAATTTGAAAATAGTTAGACAGTGTCTAAGTAGACAAAAATCTAATAAATACGACTGACTTTATTTTTTTTATTTTTATACATAATGTACATTATATTAAATACTTTGTTAAAAATAAATCACATAAAACTGAGATATGTAATTGATGGTTGAGCTCAATTAAATAAAAGTTATTGTTATTATAGCGAAATTTTTTTTTTGTTTATTTAAAAAGATCGCATATATAATTAAAATAATCACTGAAATTAAAATTCGTTGCAACCAAAACACAGTTTACCTTCTCAAGAAACACAGCGAAATTAAATTTGATATTTTAGAAATGTCAAATCTTGCTGTTGTGTGTGAAAATCGGTGTAAATTCTTTGCAAAATATGCAAGATTTGTTTGACAGAAAAAATTTGATTCTTTTTCTAAACAGAATCGAATCTTTGGTTGAAAGGATTTCCATATAAACCCTTTTCTCATTCTTTCTATGCACAAATCCAATGGCGGTATTTAATGAGTTCCCTAAATACACATAGTTTTTGGCCCAAAAGTGTGGGAAGAGTTCAACGAAATATTTAATTTTATTCATTATGAAAATAATCTCTGCTGGCAAATTTTTCCCTGACCGCTTTTGAAATTCCCTGACTTTTCCTGACTTTCCCTGGAACGAAAATTTGTTCCCTGGCATTCCAGTTGAGTGGCAACTATGTAATTATGTTCCTTCTGAATCTTCCTATAAGTTCTACATCCGACATACGGCACTAAAGCAGGATATTATACGCTCATTTAGTTCTAATCTCGATGGCTTTGTTCAATCTTTAAATGTTGATAGTTAAAAACAGAGTAGAATTTAATGCTTCAAAAATGCAATATTGTCCCCTGTCGTAAAAGCGGAACACACGTGCCGCTAACATTGAATGATACTTGCATAAATGAAATTGAACAGCTTTCAGTTCTTAATTCGGTTCGGCACCACATACCGGATTTTGTCGATTGACCTCGCTAAAAATACCTACTGCTAAATGTTTGAGTTCCTTCGACGATGTAAGAAATTTGCTCTTTTGATTTGGCTGTAATTAAAAAACCATGAATCCCTCTAAAACTTGAGTCTCTCATATTTTGGCAGGTGTTATATTGAAATAGCCAGTTGCGTTGCGTTCCTTCTCAATATGGCTCGCAAGCTCTCCTGATTTGTTCTCTATTGCATTGAAATGCATTGCTTTTAATAATTGCCTCAGGACTCTGAAAAAAAAATTCTCGATAAAGAAGAGTTGGCACTTAAAAGAAGGTTTGAGTCTTGTATAGAAAAATATGTTGAGCCCTGCCACACTTCGCAGCGTTACCTATTAAGCATTTGTCAAACTACAAAATTCCAAAGAAAACTTTATATACGTATAAGGTAAAAACTCAAACATAAGAAAAGTGGGTGTGGCAGTAGGGTGACATGAAACAAAAAAAAAATGCACATGTAATGCCTTAGATTCAAGAGACTTTAATTACATCTATTTCTAGAAATGTTAAGTAAGGTGGAATCTCAGATATAAGAAAAGTGAGCGTGGTAGTAGGCAGATTTCCAGGAAAACTATACATGGTTTTGGGCCAAGAGAGCTTTATTATAATTTTTTAATGGGAGTTATACAAGGATAAGGAAATTTGGAGTTCTAATGGTCTGTTTTTACTCAAACCACTATCTTAACCATCTAGAACCTAATATAGGAACAAGTTTTTAAAATTTTACCAAAATCGGTTCAGTATATTTTGAATCTTATTAAATTGATTTCTCATGCACTCATACTTAACCTGTAATTTTTGTTTCCTTTCCAAATTTGATAACAATCGCTGGATCAATAACTCTAACACATTTATAGTAGCAACAGTCATTTGAATAAAATTAAACACAAAGTTTATTACTTTCAATGAAAAATCGTTTTGATTTATTATCGCATTACCTTAACACTTAGTTGATTTGATATTTATTTTTTTTACACTAATATTAGCCTATAGATTAGATTTAATGACAGTCGCGCCAATTAAAAACCATTAAATGCCCATGTAATGAGTTCCACGTTGCGTTGCGGTCGTCGCGTGCGTCGATCTGAATGATTCTCATTTCATTTTATTTTATTTTACAAATTTAAAGCAAAAACAGAAAATGTCCTTAAACTATTTTATCTTTACTTATAGCTCACAAAATATGTATAACCATATTTACAGTAATAATTTTCAATTTCTATACCTCTTGCTCTTTATCTCTTTATAAATATTGAACGACTACTTGCAACCATCAGTCGTTGCGGGCCAACTTCAATCTCACAGCAATACGTTTGCATTTCCACATTAGTTGTGTCTCCAAAATGCTAAAAGACATCGCTACCAGAACCAATCCGAGTAGCAAATACGCACAGCAAGCAAACAACTGGACATTGGGCCCTCTGAATGTGTGCTCAGGCATAAAGTCCCCATAGCCAATGGTGGAAAGGGTGACAAAGCAAAAGTACGCTCCATCGATGAGACTCCAATTCTCCCACAATGCAAAGATCACAGTGCCCAGGCAGATGTAGGCCACCAGGATCAATAGTACAATTGTGATTGGCACTTGTGGGATTCCATCCTCGTCGTCATCGTCGTCGTCGTCACCATCTTCCTTGCAATTGTCATCTTCGTCATCGTAGTCTTCGTCCTCTGTTGTCATAGGGTCCGTATGTAGATTACAACTGCTGTCCAAACAGCAGTTGTTTTTACGGCTTCCCTTTGAGTTATTTGTGGTCATTAGCCGGACTCTCCTGCGTTGTTGTCCATTGCCATTGTTGTCACTGATAACATTGGCCGAAGCAGTCTTCCGTGTTTCGAGGGTGGTTTTACTGCTATCTTGGCCCAAATAATTTTTTCTACCTCCGGGGGATGATGATATAAGTGGCACTCGTGATGGGGTTCCATGGGGACATCTGTAACGAAAACACAAAAAAGAGCTGTGAGGAAGAGGCATTGATTGTTGTGAATGTGAATGTGAATATTTGTTTAAGGGATTTACTCTGCAAATTAGAGATAAGCAGTCAACCGAATGGGAGTGACCTTTTTGTTTGTGCGGACAAAAAGGTGTTCTCATATTTAGTTTGTTATTCAGGTTAATTGGCATTGTTAGCCCAAAAATTGAATGATTTGATTTTCTGTTGACCAAAGCATGACAGGTCCTTTCTGTCTAAATTGTCATTCATGTCACACAGAAATATGGGTTTTTTGGTTATTTTTCTGTAAGTTCAATTTGTGCCTTGTATAACATAAAAAATAAAACAACCTTTTTTTTGTCAGGGATTTCAGAAAATCATGCCCTTAAAGACCATAAAACAATATAATACATATGTACGTAGGTATGTATATGATAAAAGGACAATTACAATTATTATCCTCATTTCATGGAATTGTGCCCTCAAAAAGTTGTCGACACACTGACCAACAATTGAAAATAATGATGATGGCTCTATCAAATAAAACTCTCTATAGACGACGAGGAGGAGAACGACATTGTCCGTTGACATGCCATGCCAGTCAGGATTTTTGCCCTTCCGGTAATGAAAAATGAAGACCTGCTTGCAAAAAACCACATTAAATGATCTTAGCTTAATGAAGGACATTCCATGTGATGGAAATGTATTTATTTATTTTTTTTTTGCTTTGGGTTTAATCGAAAAAAAATGATGTTAAATAAAATGTCCTTTGACAGATTAATGAAGACACTAAGTGGCTTTTAAGGAACTCTTTCGACATTTTAGTAAAGAAAGGAAGGGTATATTTCTTTTTGACTAATAGGATAAGCTGTTTACGAAAATTGATGAATGGTTGGTACCTACTGTTTAAAATTTTCGGTTGGTCGAATCATTTGTTGCCGCAAAATAGTGACTATGAGTTGGGTTTTTTAGTTGTTTTCTCGACATTTCGTTAAGATGTACCTACACAAGTCGCAATTTATTTAATATATTTCAACAGTCAATTGGTAGTATTCTGGGCAAGTTTTATAATTACATATGTAGTCATAGGAAAGTTATTGAAGAATGATTTTTCAGTCCTGCAGATCGAAATTTAATTAAAAAATATCAAAGACAACTGGGTTTTTTCTACTTTTAACAGCTTTCCAAAATACAATTATCTACTTTCCTAACACCACTTTTGGAAAAAAGTCTTACTTTTAAGCCAAAATTCTAATTATTAAATCCACCTTCCTTTGACTAAATGCTGGAGTGTCAAAAAATTAAAATTTTTATTGTGAAAATGGCGTGAAGTTAAGAACGATTTGTTAAAAAAAATATTTTAAATAAAACTGAATTCGTTATACGGGATTCCAGAAAAATAGAATTCTTATTAATTTAAAATAGCTTTTTACGGCCTTTAGTCCACAAAAATTTAGGCGTTTCGTCCCGGCGATCTCACTTGGACTCATCAGTTGACTAGTGAGGACCTTGTCAATACGCAATTTTGCCAGGCCCTGGGCAAAAAACAAAAACAAAAACTTCCAATTTAATGACTAGGAATTCTAGTCTTGTTGGATATAGTTCACACTAGATATTCGTCATGAAATCTATGTTAGATGGACTGAACTTAACAAAAATTGCGTATTGACAAGGTCCTCACTAGTCAACTGATGAGTCCAAGTGAGATCGCCGGGACGAAACGCCTAAATTTTTGTGGACTAAAGGGCGTAAAAGGCTATTTTGAATCAATAATTCAACAAGTCCAATTAAATAGTGCTAAGTCTTCTACTTGGCTGATGTATTTCAGTAGTATATAGAGTTTGTATTATTAAAAAAAAAAAAAAGAATTCTTATTAATTTATCATCGGAAAGATAAACAAATACTTCATAAATTTTAGCTCATAATTTTTCCATATTTAAACCTTAACATGAGGATCTGTACACTGGAACTCAAGAGGGTCAAGTACTTATGCATGCACATTTATGCACTTATTTCAAAATTTAAAATTTTTTCATCAAACTATAACTAAAATAAAATAAAATAAAATAAAATAAAATAAAATAAAATAAAATAAAATAAAATAAAATAAAATAAAATAAAATAAAATAAAATAAAATAAAATAAAAAAAAATAAAATAAAATAAAATAAAATAAAATAAAATAAAAAAAAATAAAATAAAATAAAATAAAATAAAATAAAATAAAATAAAATAAAATAAAATAAAATAAAATAAAATAAAATAAAATAAAATAAAATAAAATAAAATAAAATAAAATAAAATAAAATAAAATAAAATAAAATAAAATAAAATAAAATAAAATAAAATAAAATAAAATAAAATAAAATAAAATAAAATAAAATAAAATAAAATAAAATAAAATAAAATAAAATAAAATAAAATAAAATAAAATAAAATAAAATAAAATAAAATAAAATAAAATAAAATAAAATAAAATAAAATAAAATAAAATAAAATAAAATAAAATAAAATAAAATAAAATAAAATAAAATAAAATAAAATAAAATAAAATAAAATAAAATAAAATAAAATAAAATAAAATAAAATAAAATAAAATAAAATAAAATAAAATAAAATAAAATAAAATAAAATAAAATAAAATAAAATAAAATAAAATAAAATAAAATAAAATAAAATAAAATAAAATAAAATAAAATAAAATAAAATAAAATAAAATAAAATAAAATAAAATAAAATAAAATAAAATAAAATAAAATAAAATAAAATAAAATAAAATAAAATAAAATAAAATAAAATAAAATAAAATAAAATAAAATAAAATAAAATAAAATAAAATAAAATAAAATAAAATAAAATAAAATAAAATAAAATAAAATAAAATAAAATAAAATAAAATAAAATAAAATAAAATAAAATAAAATAAAATAAAATAAAATAAAATAAAATAAAATAAAATAAAATAAAATAAAATAAAATAAAATAAAATAAAATAAAATAAAATAAAATAAAATAAAATAAAATAAAATAAAATTAAATAAAATAAAATTAAATAAAATTAAATAAAATTAAATAAAATTAAATAAAATTAAATAAAATTAAATAAAATTAAATAAAATTAAATAAAATTAAATAAAATAAAATAAAATAAAATAAAATAAAATAAAATAAAATAAAATAAAATAAAATAAAATAAAATAAAATAAAATAAAATAAAATAAAATAAAATAAAATAAAATAAAATAAAATAAAATAAAATAAAATAAAATAAAATAAAATAAAATAAAATAAAATAAAATAAAATAAAATAAAATAAAATAAAATAAAATAAAATAAAATAAAATAAAATAAAATAAAATAAAATAAAATAAAATAAAATAAAATAAAATAAAATAAAATAAAATAAAATAAAATAAAATAAAATAAAATAAAATAAAATAAAATAAAATAAAATAAAATAAAATAAAATAAAATAAAATAAAATAAAATAAAATAAAATAAAATAAAATAAAATAAAATTAAATTAAATTAAATTAACAAATAATCGTATATATAGATGGACCCGTTTTCTCTCCTTTTAAGCGAGCCTTAAAATACAAAACTAAAATGTCAAAAAACAACGACAGAACTTAAAATATTCTATTCTTTTATTTTCTTATTGTATCAAGTTTTTTCTATCTATAATTTTCAACTAATAACCGTTATTGATCCGACTATTAGTTCTGGTCTTGTGTTACTATTTATGCTGGATTTGTACGACCTTGGCGGTCACATTTGAGTATTTTGTAATTATGATCTGATCGTATTTAAAATATAATTAAAAATTAGAAGATACATACGCAGGCTAATATGGCTGAAGTTTATTCGAGTACCGAATGGAGTTGTCCATTTTATGTTACTAAAATTAATTTTTGCTTTTCATTTGTAGCAAACTTTCTTTTATTTGTGTTTTTTTTTATTATTCTGACAGCTGTTATTGGGTAGTACCAAAATGTGAAATATAAAATCTAGGCTACTGCCGGACGGTTTCTTTTTTTGAAAATTTCTTACACATATAAGCTTGAAGAGCAGTCACCTGATACAAAATAAGCAAATTTTGCAATAATTTAAACTTTAACTAACTTTCACATCTCTCTCATAACCCCGCCGTGGTTATTTTATTGATTTTTGATTTATTTTTAGAAAAATTTATAATTAGGTCCTTTTCTTCAAAAATACCTTTTAACCTTTAAAATATAGGAATTTTTTTCTTTCCGACTCACCTTCCATTTAAACTTTTTGGTACACCTGCTGAACTCGATGCCAAAACAATTAAGTCTTATTAGTCCCCCTCTCCGAATGTTTTATTAAAGGTGCCTTCTATAAACTCGAACTCTCAACCACTTTTAACAAAATTAATGCATAAATCTTCTTGTCCTGTCAAGGACCACAATGTTTACAAAAAAAAAAAAAACAATCCTCCAATAACACACAAGTATACCTACACATCCTTATATACATAGGTACAGAAAACAACATTCTTTTAAAATTCCATTTTGTGTGCCTTTTTTAGTCCTGTTTCTGTACGTAATTTGCCATATCCTTCCTGACCAGAAGAGCAACTTTAACATACCATTCCTAAGCACCATGCCGGGATATATGTAGAAAAAGAAACAAAAAAATTGTCAACAGTGAATCAACACCCTACAAAGCGAGAATATATATCGAGGTGGTAATTTCTTTCAGGTTTCCGGCAAACGTGATCCTGATATAGAATCGAGCAAAAAGAAGAAGAAAAAAAATGCCCAAGAGGGTAGGTACAACTCAATATTCTATATAGGAGACTGCCGCTGGGTGGTGTGGTAGGCTATAAAAGGATGTCTCTATATCTTCACTTGGTGTCGGTTCTAGGTTCTAGTACTGTCACTATCAAACACACAGATGACTATCATTCTTCATTCGGTCTCGTGTCGGTGTATTGTGATTTGTAAGGATACGCCACAAAAGCTCGGTATAACGAAGAGACACATATTTGCAAATAGCCCTCAATAAATCAATGCATCCGACTCTGAAGCTATTTCAAAATAGATACGGCACATACCTACTCCAAGGCATAGGTATGGTAGGTAGGTACATATATGTTAAAAAAGACTGGGTATAGTGAACTTTTACTTACCCCATACGGTTCTGTTCGTTCTCCTCCTCGTCTTCCATGATGTCGACACTTCCGGGTGTAGAAGAAGAGTTTCCACTATCACTGCCCGCCCTGCTGCTGCTACTCTGTTGGTTCGCGGAGCCATCATGCCTGCACGAGATATCACTTTCAGCCAACAGAGTATTGATCTCCTGCGGCATTGGTTTCGCTAGGAATTTCGCACGCCGAATGCCTGCAATAGAAACGAAAAAATGATTTCAGTTAAGAATTAAAAAAAAAAAAAAACAAGGTCTTTTGTATGCAGATGAAGTGAATGTGGTTTCGAGGCACGCACATGTTTAACTGCCAATTCACTCGAATGAAAATCTATAGCTCCATCGCGCACGTAGTCAATCACAACAAAGGATGAAAAATCCCTATAAACATTAGCAAATGTGACAAACAATTGGTAGTTAGTGAGGGAGTATTATTTGTAAACAAGAAGTAATAAAAATTGACGTTTTCGAATGACGTATGGCGCTAATCAATCATTTATAAAAATGCTGATGCCACACACAAGTTACGCCTTTCGGAATTTATTTAAGTACATACATAACCTACATATATTTTCCTGGAAACTCTCGCTAGATGTGTGGCACGTATTTTATGGTGAAAACAGATTGAATCTTACAAACTTAAACAAAGCGACTCTGTGATCAAGGATGTCAAACAAATGGGAGAAACCTGACAAGGATTTATAAGATAATTTTTGTTTTTTTTTTTTTTTTTGAATTTGACTGAAGCCATGATGTGCTGCGGATGCCTTGAGAAATGTTTCGTTAGCACGTCTGACATAAATTTAAATAGAGGTTTATTTTAGGGAATATTAATATAAGAAAGTTATATTAAAACAACTTGAAAGGATATACGACTTTTATTATCTTAGTTCTCGGTTCTTGCCAAGAATCAATCTTTTCAGATCTTCAATAATCCTCCTTGACTGTTGGAAATATATTATTTTGGTTAGCATATTTTTATGTGGACTTACTATGAAAATTGGCGCAAAATGTAATCAGGCTCGTGTTTATAGCTTCATTTTGGACTTATGTATATGGACATATGTCAATCTACCTATTAATGATATTTCTGATAATGAGAAGTTTTTAGTTCAGATATTTTAGATCTATAGATAGATAAAAAAAACACTTCAAATTTAAGCTTGTTTAATAAAGTTTCCTATAGATCTATAGATACTTACTTGCCCTTTGAACTAGTAAAAAGAGATGGCAAGATGTGCAAGATGTGCAAGAGCCCATAGGGCAACTGAAAATTACAATAACGAAAAATTCCTTTTTGGATTTTGCCATATTGTCCAACGATTGATGAGTCTGTGGTTCACAGCACGTCAGCTGTAATTCGAGCTAGAGCACAAATGGATGTGCCAATTTGTTAGAAATTTGGTCGAGAACATTTTTGTATCTAGAGAAAAAATTCTCATTTTTGGTTTAGCTCATCTAGAAATAGTAGCTGCAATACAAAGATTTTGGTTTTTTAAATTTTCTCGAAAAACAGCTAAATCGATTTTGAAAAACTTTTGTATTTTTTGAAAAAAAAGTTTGAAACTTTTTTAATGAAAATTTGTGAAATATTCGCTTAGATTTAGTTACTGGCCCCAGTAATTTTATATTTCAAAATTTTACAAAAAAAAAAAAAAAATCAGAAGCAAGAATGTTAATCGCTATACGAACTTAAAGATGTGAGCGTCTTAAGCCATTTTGCATACACGTACAACATGCAGTTATTTTTAGAGTACTTCACGGCGGCGGCGATTGGAAAACAAAACTTGTTAAAGTGAATGAGGACAACACTAAGTATTTGCTCACCGATTGAGAAAAAACTTCACTATTCATAGCAGTAACTTGAAGGTAGTAAAAAAGTAAGACGCTTTTCTTTCCACTTTGACAGTTCTCAGCTAGCGGCCATATTGTTTTGCATTGTTTTGCCAACCATCAGCGTCAACGGTGAGCGCTACAGGTCGATGATCACCAACTTCTTTTGGCCTGAATCGGATGATATGGACGCCAACGACATGTGGTTTCAACAGGAAGGTGCTACGTGCCCTTTGAGTAAGTATGTTACGATAAGCGAATATGAAAAATAGACAATAGTAGTCTTAAACTCAAATTTGCCGTTTTGTTGGAACCACATATTGTCCAAGTCATGACCATCAATCGCCGGCCAAAAAAAAATCGGTCAATTGCTGCGAACGCCGGGAAATCCATAAATTCGGATCATCAGCAACACTTGCACTTGAGCAGCAATATTTTCGACTGTGCGTGCATTACGATGATGCACAGGCCTCATGACATCAGTAACGCTTCCACTCTCTTCAAATTTCTCCACAATTTTACCGATTGCTTGCGTAGTCGGTCGATTATGACCACCGTGCGTAATGCGCCAAAAGTGGCTACGTTTGAATCACCACTTTTGTAGTAAGTTTTAATAATTTTAAAGCGTTTTACGATTGTTAAGCGATCCATTATCGTAAATGGCAAAAATTTAACCAATATTATGACACTTGAAATGACAGCTGAGTTTGACAGATGTAAAATTCCAGCGGTACCAACTTAAAACCACGAAATGAATGACCCGTTATAATTAATAAAGCCGTCAACTTTAAAAATATAAGAAATATTTTATAAATTTCCATTTTGTTCGTATGATCTTAATTAATTTAATTCCTTTCGCACCAATTGCCGGTGTTTCGGTTATTTTTCCAACTCAATATTTTTTGTCGTTTCCTTTCATTCTTTTTGCAAGTTAGGTACATTATATTTACATTTAATGTGTAAAAATATATATTGTATAATGTATATACAATTATAATGGCAAAGATTAGTTTTCTCTCAGTCTATTCGCTTACCTAAGCGGAAAATACAAATATTTCCTCTCTTATCGGCAACATAAAGCCCTTTAATGGACTAATACTATGGCCACAACCGTTAAAGCCGCCTGCTGGACCACCATTAAAGACTCATCTCAAACCAAAAATACCAACATTGTAGGCTTTTGGCTAATTTTAAACTGGAAATAAAAGTTAATACCCTCACTTGCTATCCTATTAAATCGAGCCCCCATATGTATATTGTTAGATATATTATATAACCTACTTTGAGTTTCACAGTTAGTTGCATAACACATTACAACAACACTGTATCCATACTGCAATAGCTTATAGCACGTTTTGGAACAACGTAACGGATTGTTTGAAAAAAAAAACGGTAAAACCAAAAAAAACACCGTTACTTAACCTTTTAGTAGTTTTACATTCGTTTTTCCATACTTTAACTCCGCTCTTCCGCTTAGTCACTCATACCACTCATAGTGAAATTCTTTTTTTTTTTTTTAAATATCTGCACTTTTTAAAGGATTGCCAGCTGAACGTATCCTGGTTTAGGTACCTAAGTGTGCGAAAATTGGTTTTTCCTTTTTTTTTTAGTTCGTCGAAACTAAAGTGGTCTGTAAACATTAATAGAGGGAATGTGAGACCAGAGACCAGACGGATATCCTTCTCACAGTTCTCACAGTGCTGTATACCTAGTCTGAAAAATGCCGCTTAGAAGTTTCTTTTTTAAGGAGGAGAGGTATTTTAATTGAATATACAACAAGTTCATCTAATTTATTTATCTTTAATGAAATATTTTGTAGCTAAAAAATATTTGGGATAGCATTTAATTAAAGTCTTTTGAATTGAAGTTGAGAATTAACTTTTCTCAACGGAAAACATTCAGAAATGTCCCCTTATTTAAGAAAGTGTGAAGCAAAAAAGCTTTAAGGTCCATATAACGGATGGTTAAATTTTAAGGGCCGATGTTGAATGTGAACCACACCTAGAGGTCAAGTTTTTTTCTACATTTCATTTGACATTTCTCAATTTCAGATTAACTCAATTTGAACCATGGAAAGATACACAATCGAGCAACGCGTTAAAGTTATTCAGGCTTATTATGAAAATGGGCGTTCAAATCAAAATGCACTTCGTGATTTTTTCGTTCAATTTAATCGTCCAAATGTGCGTACAATCGGAAAAATCGTGCAAAAATTTGAGCAAACCGGGTCTATAGGAGATGTGAAAACACCAGTGCATGTTCGTACAACTCGTACTGCAGAATATATTGCTGCTGTTCCTCAGTGGATTCGTCAATAAGCAGAATTGCCGCATTTGGGCGAATGATGAGTGATTGTCAAAAAACCAACGTACCCACAAAGAATGACTGTTTGGTGCGGTTTATGGGCTGACGGCATTATCGGGCCAAAAATGAAGCCGGACAGGCAGTTACTGTGAATGGTGTTCGCTATCATGAGATGATAACGAACTTTTTATGGCCCGAATTGGAAGATATGGATGTGGGACGGTGCCACTTGCCACACAGCTAACGAAGCAATGGCTTTTGCGCGACAAATTCAATGGCCGTGTTATCTCACTTGGTGGCGATGTCAATTGGACGCCAAGATCATGTGATTTGACACCGTTGGACTTCTTTCTTTGGGGTTATTTGAAAGAAAAGGTGTACGTCGATAAGCCAGCAACAATTCAAGAGCTAAAGGATGAGATAACTCGGCACATTAAAGGCATAGAACCTCAATTATAACTCAGCGTCATCAAAAATTTGGACCATCGGATGGAGGTGTGCCGCCGAGGTCGTGGCGGCCATTTGGCCGATATTTTGTTCCATACATAATTGAACCATACCAATATTATCATAATTTGTGTTTTATTCCAAATCAACATCGGGCCTTAAAATTTAACCACCCTTTACAATAATTCCTTATCATTTGTATTTCAAGCAAATATTAAATTGTCCAGATTTAATCGAACTCTCGCAAAAGTAACATAGTCGAAGTGTCAAAAGCTTTTCGTTGCACTTCAAATATTTGCTACATTAAGTTACATCACTCTCGTGTCCTAAATTGACCCTTCCACATCTGCGATAACATCTTCAACACAAAAAAAGTAAGAAATATGAAACTCACCATGTACAGTGGCTGTCTGATAGTGTGGCGGTGGTGGCAGTGTTAATGCTGTCATTCCTGTCCCCACTGTCATGTGTCCTGGCAGTTGTTGTTCGAAAATTGTCGGCCCCGCTATCGTCGTGGTGCCCGTCGTTGTTGCCGTTATGCCGGCCATTGCTTTCTTATGTTGTAATTGAATTGTGTGATATTTGACAAGAGGCTGGTGATTGTAATGAACTGCTGCTGCTGCCGCCGCCACAGGCATGCTAACATGGTGGCTCCCCGGCGGGGCTGTCGTTTGAATTGGAAAGTAAATGGTCGCTGTTCCGGTTATTTCCGTACAGCCATTTTGTTCAACAAGATGCTGGTGTTGAGCATGGACATTGTTTGGCACCATAACTTGCTGGTGATACGTAGTGGTGGTGTTGTTGGCTGCTCGAGTGGGTGACATCTGGTAGCTTTGGTGCTGAGGGGAGGGCATCATCTGATGATGCAGCTGCTGCTGTTGCTGTTGTTGTTGTTGATGATGTTGTTGTTGCTGAGCCATGGCCAGATGTTGCTGATGATATTGCTTGAGGTTGGGTGGTGGCATTGGTTGTGATTTCAATTGAATACACGGTGAACTATTGGGGGTTGGCGAATTGTGCAGGAGCTGGCATGAATCTGTTTTGTTAAATGAAAAGAATATGGTTTTTAATTTATTTTTCTCTTTGTTATTATGTGTTTTTTTTTTTATTTATTTGGTGTGTTTATTAATTTTCCTTGTTTGGTTTTTGAACGCCCTTTTGTTTAACGATCAAGAACATGGATCAGATGATGATGAAAAATCGTGTGAAAATGTTTAACCTTTATAAATTGTTTTGTGTGGTGGTAATGTTAAGAGTTAAAAGAATTTAATTAAGTGCAAAAACAAAATTAATTTGTCATTACATGTCAGGTAAGTTAGCATTAACAAAAAAAGTTTTAAAACATTGTGAACTGCACGTTCTTATAATTGAAAACCCTTAATATTATTTTGGAACGTTAAAGGTTGCTTCAGCATTAGCAACGTTCAATTTCCGAAATTATTTTAAACTAATTATATATCGAAAATTGACTTTTTAGTTCTTTATTAATTGGCTTCAAATTTTGTGAATAAAGGTATAACCAGAAACAGCGCCATCTGTTGGAACATAAAGCAACACGCGCTATACTGAGATCTCTCAACAATCTCAGGACAGATTTTCTGAGTTTTGCTGTCAAAATATGGAAAAACTATGTAGCAACTCCTTTGTTCCGTTTAGTCGTTAGTCGTCAAGAAGACGGCAATGTCGGTAATCGGTATTGTTATTTTTTTTATCAGTTTGACATTTAAATTTCAGTTGCTAAATTTTTAAATAAATAATAATCAAATTCAATCAGATATGAAAAACCGTAGCTCGATTTTTTTTTTCAAGAATTGTAAATATTTTAGACAAGTTAAAATATAAAATTTTGGGCTCGTAATATTATTAATCCAAATAAAAAAGAGACTGGGTGCGACCCACACTGGTAACTTTCCATTGGTGCCTTTGGAAACTGGGAGCCCGATATTATTTTGTTATAAGAAAATTCCTTATTCAAAATATTAAAAGACCTTATTAGGTGTTTAAGTGAAAACCAAATTGGGGGCGTATTATATATTTTTCCACTATTTTAATTGTATTTTTGTTAGATTTTTGTGCTTAGAAAAATTGCCGATTGAATTTTTTTTAGAAACCCCATCAATTCTTAATAACAATATTGCGAGTAAAATAAAATTATTATTTATTGTTTATTTTTAAGATATTCGAGCCGTAAAACATTTTTACATAATTTTTAGTAGCTTTATTTTACAATTTATTTGCTTAAAAAAAACACTGTCAGTTAAATGTTTCTAAAAACTTTATCAGTTTGTTCTCAAAATATTGGAACAGAAAAACGTTTTTTTTTTAACAAATTTTAACAAAAAAAACTGTCCGTTGATTTTTAATTCTTTCTAATTCGCGCTGATGACATTTCTTGTTCTCGAGACATTCGAGTCTAGTGACATTGTACAACTTTCCTACATTCCATAAAAGCTTTTATAACAGTTTTATATTAAAACTTAAATCATAACACATTTTAATTTTTTTTTGAAAGTTCCAATTCCACTTACCTTCCCGTTCGGTTGAGGAAGCATATTTATAACTATTTTGAAGACTTGTTTCTTCAATTACCGGGTCATATTTACAAGATTTACAATCCACCTGAAATGAAAAAAAGAAATATATATTTCAATTGTTTTGACAAATCATATTATTATGAATTAAATTTTATTATTCGTACTTTTTTGTATACACTAACGTCTCTTTGTTCTTTTTTTCTTCATAAGAAAAAAAAAAAAAAAACAACAACTGTCTTCTGCAGATTTTACAAAATCCTCGTAAGAAATTCAGTTTTTCTTTTTATTATATCCATCGTTAAGTTTTAACATGCTGAGCACGAATATACAACTTAATATACAAAAAGAACCGAAATTAGCAACTGAACATGAAAAACTTTATTTGAACCAAAAGTTTGAGAAATAATAAAAAAAAAAGTTTTTCTGTCATTTGCCAAAAAACATATTAAAAATGTTGTTATTGTCTTTGTTATAAACTTTTGGCAACGCAAAACGACGAATGTCAGACTTGGATAAATGGTCCCACAAAATGGATCCCTGTATTGTGTATCATTGTTTTTCACAAGACTACATATATAGTGACAGGATTTCGATTATTATTGTTTTTTATATTTAAAAAAAAAATCAAGTTCCCAGCTAAACTTTTTGTATGCCCTCGATGTTCAAGGAATTATCTATGTTTTCAAGGAAAGTCCTGTTGCAAGGAACTTCATCTTAATTTACTTTAAAGTGCACACCGAAAAGTTTTACTATGTACTTTTATAACAATTATTTAGTTGCTTGCAGAGTGAAAAAAAAAACTATTTTAAAACTGACAATGACTGTAGTTGCTTAAGAAAAGTAATGTTTTTAGTTTAGACAAAAACAATAATTAACAATTACGTACAACCAAAACTTCTAGGGAAGAAATTTAATCAGTGGCAGTTTTGAAAACATTTTAATCCAATAAGTATTTTCTTAAAGTGTGAATGGTTTATGGATCTGACGAGGATTAAATTATTTTATTGAGTACCCTAACAAAGTTTCATTAGGCCATTAACATGTTTATCTTCTTTTGAAACAAAAATAAATTCATAAAACTTTTTGATTTATACAAAAGAAAAGCTATATTGAACATCCTATTTTTTTTATTCAAATAAAAAATGCCATTTAGCTTTCACCTGAATACCTGCTCCTATAGTGGAAAAGATTAATAAAAAGTTCACTGTACGCTGCAATATTTTAATCTTCAAAAGTTAAATAACTTCTCCATCTCAAGTAGCCAAACTATATACCTAACTGCAATGTAAAAGTATATAATTTAGACGCAACAAAGTTCACTTCACTTTTCATACAACAATAATCGCGCACTGTATGTTCATAAATATAAACAAAAAAAATCTAAGTCTTCATCATCTCTCCTGGTGGCGTTCTATACTTTGTCTATATATACTTTTTTAACCCCACCGTATTCTGTGTAACCCTCAATTTCGCGCCCGAGTAAACATAGTATATCAAAAAAGAAACTAGGAACAAAATTGTAATAAACTTTTCATCTACCGCACTAGAAGTCCGTAAAAACCCATAGAAGTGTATTATTATAGTTTATAACCGTATATAATGCTGTTTGCTTGCATTTCTTTCATTTTTTTGTTCGCTCCTACGTCACGTTGGTCGTCTTTATCGTCGGTAAGTTTTAATGTTAAATTCTATGGCACGCAGTTATGGTTTCTAGGAGCAAAAAAAAAATGATTTAATTCATTTTTATTTTTTTTATTATCCATGAGTCATGAAATATTTTATATTCCCGAGAGAAATATCAGATTCTTGTGGATTAAATCATAAAAAAACTGATTTATAAATGGCGCCCAACGCAAGGACCTTAGGTAATTGCATTCGAATAGGGCTTATGGTAAAAAGGTAATTCTGTTTCTAGAAAAATAGATACGTTAAATATTTCATTAACTAGGTGAGGAAGTTGTGGTTTTTATATCGCATTTTTAGCAGAGTATCTATTTTTTCCGTTAATGGAGAAGAACAGCTGCATTCGAATCCAAACTTATTATTTTAATCTTCACCTCCCAGAAAACACGCTAGATTTTTTTTTGATAAGATGCCAGCAATTTTGTCACTGAAATGTTGGTCCAAACAGACTTTCCTGGCATTTTTTCAAACATTTTCCGGAATTTTTTTCACTCTCAGAAATGGTTAAAAGATTCAAAAACTTGTCGGAAAAAGCCAGAAACAAAATTTTTGTCTGGCCCAATTTCTTCAATTTCTGTCCTTTTTCTAAAATAAATGTTTTTTTTTTTCCGATTATGAGCAATAATTTTTGTTTGCATTTTAAAGCTTTAAGTATGTTTTTGAATTGGGTTATTTTAGTAACAATACTCTGAAGAATTAAAATAATAATAAATCTTCTTTATAAAGTCAATTAATTTTAACATCAAAATTAACAAATTTCTTATTATCTGAACTCAACATTGAAAAGTGTGTATATTAAATGGCGCCCAACACATGCTATACTGAAATGACTATACATTCTACACAAGAATATATTATTATTAATTATAAATGAAATTTATATATTGAAATAACTCTTGAAACTTCTAGCATGATGATCAATTTTAGTTTCCAAAGAATATATTGTTGCCTGGATCATAAATATTTTTTTCTTACTAAATGGCTCCCAGCGTGAAGACACAAGATAATTGCATTCTACTCGTAAATATATATATGTATATTTATTGAACACCACAAAGTCCTGGAAACATGTCAATAACTCTTCTCTCCTTCAATAATAGTAAATATCCTTTTTCTTTATATTTAATAATCCCTTGGGATGGTCAACATGATTAGCCATATATCCCTCATTGTTATTCCCAATTTCATCCTTTTAGCTGGAAGCAAATTAGACCTTCATAAGAGAAAACTTTCTCTTCTATTAAAGGACTAATTTGTGGATTTTCTTTGCACACACGATCTAAATATGAATCTTAAGCTCTATCCCATTATCCTTATACCCTAAACATACATACATATATATGTACATGTAGGTAGGCATACAAATACCAATTAATGCAAAGTCAGCCCACAACAACAACAACATTGTTATAATCAATTATAATTTAGCATTTGGCTTACCTCATGCGATTGTCCATGACAGGAACTCGAGCCCATAGAATCGGAACTTTTTCTCCTCAATCCATTGGCTGCTGTCCCTCTATTCTTTTGTTGCTGTTGTTTATGTTGTTGGCGGACTTTTTGCAGACGGCAACATATCCTTGTGTATGTACATTGCAGGGCCTCAGCTAAAAGGCCACCAAGGCTCGATAAACACATCAACATCAAAGGAACTCCAATTAAGGCATACAGGATGGTGGCGATTTTTCCGGCGGAAGATTTTGGTGTCAGGTTACCATGGCCTAGAAAGATGGCGTGGCGATGAACAAAAGAGAGAGAAGAAAAGAGAAACAAAACAAAAAATTGAATAAGTGAGTTGGGTTTGGGTTTAGGTTTGGGTCTTTGACGAAGGGAAAGGGACCTAACAATAAATAAACGAAGGGAAATCATTTGAATTTCCTCTGCTTTTTTTGCTTTCAATGTTCATGATGTTTATGTTCTTGTATATATAGTATATGAAGGAAGTTTTTGTATATTTTACCTTTCGGTAGGGCGGATGTAGGATATATATAGAGGGAGGGTAGGTGTTTTCTTTTTTATTATTTTACTGTAGTGATGGAGCATAATGGCATCTTTTAACGTTGCTTTATGTTCATACTTTGGGCTATATTCATTCATAGCTAGGGGCATGGAGCAGTAACCGCAAGGAAATGAATGAATTTTTATATAGAGTTGGCATAAAGTGAAAATGCTTCCACTTTAATGAACAGATATTAAGCTTTTGGCACTTTTTCAAAAAAAAAAAAATAAATAAATGAAGACATTCTATACTAAGAGAAAACAAAATCCGTTTGAAGAAATGGCATTGAGTGGAATGACCTTGATATTTGACATTAAGTATATGATGGTTAGACAAGAAATATAATAAAGCACGAGATGACTAAAAGAAGAGAAGATCTTTGAATGTAAATATTATGCTTTTTTTTTTTTTTTGTCTTATGAAAAGTGATTCGCTTTCGAAATGAGATTTTTTTAAGACACTTTTTTTATGAGTCATAAGCTTTAATAAAAATGAGGTATTTGTCTGCGAATGCAAAATTTGATAAAACAGCTAAAATGCATAAAAAAGTTTATAAAATCAATTTGCAAATAAAATTAAAGGTCTTGCTAGCTAGTGCGGGACGTATTTTGCTTCACTTAAAATGTACATAATAGCAGAGCCAAAATATTAGACTTACGGTTTACTTCTACTGGTAGGTGAGAATGTAAATTACTTTTGAACATTTTGAAATATCTTCGAATTAAAAAAAATTAAGTTTCCAAAGAAATAGGTTCTTACAGTGGCGTAGCATCGGATAGATAGTTGCGGTTCACTCCGAGCGGTATCCTGCTTCACTTTATGAGGGACATGCATTTTAGCAGCAAATTATATATGGTTGAATTTTATTACCGATGCGTGAAACCAACTTCTTGCTTACCAAAACTGCTCAACAGATCGGAAAGAGTGTCAACTGGATTGTGAATTAAGAAATAAGGAAATAATAAATGATATATAAATGAAATGCTGAAGGTACCCTTATTTTTTTTTTGACCACCCTGCATTGTCTACTACTATAGAAGTAGGTAATGCTTACTTAAACTCAAGAAATGAAACGACATGATGCTTTGACTTTATTAATCTGATTTTTTTGTTGCTGACATTTGGTGGACGTGGAACTTCCCGCTTGCGTGGAAATTTATTTTCCAATATTTCGTATTCCCACCTAAAGGCTCCCTCAAACCGAGGCAAAACTGTCGCGGCAACGACGAAAACTATTATTATTGTTTTCGTCGTCGCCGCGACAAATTCACGTTGGTTTGGGGAACCTTAAAGCGTGGAAACTATATTGTTGATCATGAGTGACATTTTAGACTGACATCAGTTTTGCGTGAAATGTTTCAGTTTGTTGTAAACTTCGTACTTCGAAAAATTATATAAACAAGCTAAACTGAACTGAACAAAACTGACAACCGACTGATGAGTGATATTTGGGTATACATATTATCGATCAAATATCCCAACTTTCAGTTAATATCAATCATTTTTATGAGCGTCAGTTTTGACTGACAAACCTTAATTGAGATGTACACACTATCAGCCGTGAACAAAATTGTCAGAAATGATCGATAATGTATATTATTTACCACAGTGTGGTGAGTTACCTAACGAATCGTCTATATTATAGATTCATACAAGATTCGCCATGCAGCGACGATTCCACTACCGCTACAACTTTCTGCACATGAAGCGACACGTCATAGATAAGACACTGGACATTTTCAATCGATTTCACACAGTTTAAGCATTTGTCATTAACATTTCACCAAGTAAATACATCAAAATGTACATCTGACAATTCTGTACTCCCGGAGATTTACAGTTTGTGTGATGCGATGAATAAGTGTAGCTTGAGCCTCGTGTGCAGTTGTCTATTGAAACCCACGTGAGCTCCATAAAATCTGCACACAAGGCGCAAATAATTAAAATACGTATCTATAACAAGGCGCTTCGTGTGCGGAAGGTCTAATTCATGCGGTGAAAACAAACTGTCAGAATTTGTATTCAGTGAAGGTTTTTGTTGTTTCGAATACAAAGCTGAACATACACGAACCCACTTTATATATATTTATTGCAAGGATATGAAAAGCAACAAATATAAATCTTTTTTATCAATTATTCTCAACGTAGTTAACTTCTCTTCCATCTTCATTATTTTTTAATAAATGTCTCGCTGTCACATAAAACTCAAACAGATGAAAAATCATAAAATAAAGCAGCAGGTTAGCTATTTATCCCTTCTCTTGTGTATTGAGCTTTCAAGTTGTCCAATATCAAAGGGAAAAATACACCTCATTCTATATTTCATTCCTCCTCTTCAAAAGTTAATTTATATTTAAATTAAAAAACAAAAAAACAAAAAGTTCCTTTCCACAGTTATACATACATATATCTCTCACAAATGAACCAACCACCTGCTCATCACTAAGTTGTTTAATTATGAGAGAAAAAAAATATACGTTTACCCTTTTATTAGGTGCTTTTTGGATCTACAATCATAAACAATACATATATATCTTCCCTACCTCAAAGGCACTTACCTATTGTTGTTATCACAGTCACAGAATAAAGAAGGGCTTCGCTGAAAGACCATCGTCCTTTGTCCGATTCAAATCCGGTGGTAGTCACCGCCGACGCCGACGTCGCCGCCGCCGCTGTCATTGCTGGAGCAATTCCACCATTTCGTGTAGCTGCCACAATTGATCCCTCGAAGCGTCGTAGCTGTTCGTGCACCAACATAGTCCAATTTTGTTCGTACAGAACGTTTAACTTTTCTAAATCATAAAAAAAGGACAAAAAATTTAAATCTTTGCCTAGAAATACATTGCAAAACTTTATTTTAAAAATTAAACAAAAAAGGGTTTCAAATACGTACAAAAATGTGCAGATCAAAAACGTGACCGAAAATGAGGTCAGCTTTTTCAATTTGAAATTTAGGATTCTCGGGGGCCTTATAGCCATAGATGGCTCGGCATTCAGATTTCAGGACAAACTTTTCATACCTAATTCTCTTTCTAGGAATAGAATAACATTTCTAAATAGCAATTAAAAATATGTTTCACGTAGGGATTTTTTTTCACATGGCCATTTATACTTTTTGTGAACATTGTCATAATGGAAGTAATAATTGTGCTCCTTTTGTGAGCAAAATATAAATCAAGTGACCGTATAGAAACTGGTTAACTGATAGAAAAGGATATACCTATTTAAAAGGCAGAAACTTTATCAGTGCTTTCTAAAAGCAAAAATGCGTATAACTTGTAACACTATATCAACCAACCGAGGAGGGTGAAAATTAAAATTAAAAAAAAAGTCCTCCTTTGTGTGGAAAGTATTATAAATATACGACCGACAAAAGGATTAAAAACTTTTCCTTTCATTATTTTTTACAATTTTACCATAGAGGATTATAGACTAGGAGGTTGCTTTGCTACTCATATACTAAGTTTAAAATGGAAAACTCTAAGCTCTTTTGTAGAAATGTTGACATAGAGATAGAGAGTGTGTGGTAAATCCTTTGCAATAGTGAGTTTTTGTTTGAAAAGAAAAAATGTTTTTTAAAGGAATTGCATAAGGATAAGTAAATAAACCTGTTTGTTAATAAATATATAACTTAGAGAAATAAAAGTCAAAGTATCAAATAAATTTTAATAAAAAAAATAAAATGTTTTTTTTTGTAGCTTGAAATCACATACAGTGGGGTAGGATTCCAAAGTAATTGGTACGAAATCATGTTGTAGAGTTAGGAATTTGAAATTTCGCATGTTTATTTCTGAGACCAATGTAAAATTATTTCCAAGTCTATTCTTCCACAAACCCACTTAAACGTAAATTTAAAAATCAAGAATTCTGTATCTATTTGCAAATTAAGTAAATTCATAATTTTGGAAACTGAATTTTAGCATATTTAGAATTATGACCCTAAACCTAATTAAGAACAAGTTTGGCTAAAGAATTCATTATTGGTCTTTAATTTTTGAGAAATGTGACAATTTCGAAAAATATTTTTTTTAAGCATTCTTTTTGGGCACAATATAAATAAATAATATAAAAATTAAAAAGCACTATACCTCTACATTGTAAGTATTGTCGTTGCTGGCAGGGAGGGTTGATTTGGGTAACTTCACTTAGGGAATTCGAAACGTTTCGTTTCTGAATTACAGCCTCGTCACAATGCGTTTTTTGAACAGGGTGTTTTGCATTAAATGCAACAAAAGGATGTGGGGTATGTATAGGTTAAGTCAAGACAGAAAAATAAAATGTACGACTGGGTAACACGAACTTTTTCTTACGTTTGATCACACTGTGGTTTTAAAGTCTGTATAGTTTAGGCCTACTCATCATTTTAGAAATTAAAATAAGTAAATAAGTAAGGATATGGGAGCCTATATTTTATGCCACCTACCATTTATGTGCAGTACATAAATATGAACAATATAGCACCGTGCTGTTTTGCACTTCAAAGATATGAATGGAATTTACAGTTTAAACTCTAAACTGTTAATGTTAAAAAACCATTAAAATTAAAAATAAATTGATTAAAAAAATACCTGAAATTGGTTTGACACAAACGCAAAGTATACCAAGTTATTTCTTACATAAATCTTAATTTATGAGAAAAAATTTTTAAAAATGGTTGGAGGGGTTTTTAAAAAAAAAATTGTATACCTACATATATAAAATTTTGAATATATTTAAAAAAAAAAATTGGTACGCCAATTTAGATTTATTGAAAATTTTGATACGCAATATTTTTCAAACTTATTAGTAACTTTTGTGTAAAAAATTTCGTTAAAATTAGTTCAACAGATAATGAGGTAGTAGAAATTAATTAATCTTTTTTTTCCAATAATATGGTAAGTCGTTTTGATATTAGTTCACAGAAAAATTTTAATCAAAATCGTAGGAGCCGTTTTCGAGAAAAATGAGATTTTCAATACCGGTTTTTAAACGTTTGTATTGGAGGTACCGTTATTTTTGGTTATAAGAAAAAAATGTATTTAAAATCTGCTAAATAGTGTCAAGAAACTGCTGGGTGCTAAGTTTAATAAAAATCGACTTAATCGTTTTCGAATTATAAGGTTCTAAAAAAAAATATTGAAACTTTTTTTAAAAATCAGAAAAATTTTGTTTTGAAACTTTTGGTGAACAATATTTTTAAAATTATTGTAAATATTCTCTATAAAAAAATTGATTAAAATCAATTGAACCGTTTTCGAAAAAATCGATTAAATGTTTCCATGGGAGGTACCATTTAAAACCATTTTTTCGATTTTTTTTTCTAAAATGGTAGCATTTTTGTAAAAAAAATTACTCATTTTTTTTTTTAAAGTTGTGGGCACGTTTTTGAGAAAACTAAGATTTTCATTATTTGGTAAAAAAAAATTGTACGGCAGGTACCATTATTTTTGGTCTTAAAAAATGAAAAACACATTTGGGGGGAATGCCCAAAAAACGCTAGGTACCAAGTTTAAAGAAAATCGACCCACCCCTTTAGGCTCCAGCCGAACAGACAGATAGACAGAATTGCGAGACCCACTTTTTTCGACTTCGCTATCATCGTGCTGTCAACTTTGATTAAAAAATTGTGATATAGTTACATACATATACATACATACATATATCGCAAGTAAAAATTGGTGAGAAAATTTTTAGTACCTATTTACTTTTAATGCGGAGTTTAAAAATTATTTTCGGAATATCGAATTTTTAAAAAAATAATAAAACGTTATTGCGTCATTGCGTTACGAGTATTAATATAAGAAAATAATACTTAATATCTAAATGCGAAAATATTTTTTAATAATTTAACATGAAAGTTCTTAACTGGAGTCCTATTTCTCCCGAATATTAATCCCAGATCCAATACTGCCTTATCTAATTGATCTTATTTCAGTCACCTAAATTTCTGGAAACTGATTTCACAGCCGATAAAAAAAATGCAAGGATCTTCTTTTGTTAATTTAAGTCCTTTTTCTTCCACCAGCATCAGATTCACCTAATTCAACATTATTGCCCCTTAATTTATTTCTATTTCATACAGAACCCTCTCTTCTCTTGCCTGCACCATCAAACTTCAATTAAAGTTGAGCACTCCTTCAGGAGCCCTTCAATAATAAAAAGAACATCTCAGCTCAGCTGAGATTAACAGCTCTTTCTTTCAGTTTCTTGCATCCGCATTAATAGCTGCCACAAAAGCTCAAGATACTATTAAAGCACACAAACACCCCAAAATTCCACCCATCGTCGTCGTCTTTTGACACTTATGCACGCCCAAAAGGTGCAGCAACCTCTCTTCCGCACTATATGCCTCCTCCACTCTATTCAGCCGTACCTACAATTAAAATCCACTTAACAAGCTTTTATGTGAGCGACGATCTGCTGAGTCTGCATATTAGTTACAGGTACCTATTGAAGATATGCCTCCACTTTCGGTCCTTTTACCGTCGTTGTTCCTGTTCAAGGGGGGTTTGCGACGGTTGGTCCGGGACGATGGCCATATTGTAATGAAAAGAAATCTGAGCACCACCACTAAAATGACATGAAAGGGCGTAAAAGGGTCTCAAAGCGGATTGAAAATAGCAGCGAGAGAGAGCTTCGCTGAATTGAATTTCATAGCAGGCTTGTGTTACCTTCACCTATTTTTCTAACAAAAATCTTAAAAAAACAACAAGAATTGAAAACAAAAACTGTTGTGTCGGCTCCCTCGTCGGCTACATCGCTATGCCGTTCCCGTTGTTCATTGTTCAATCTGAAGTAAATTGAATCGGAAACTGGTGAACAAATTGCATGTAAATCGAGGTAATAGTGGGCGTGTTTTTTGAGAGATAGAGCTGCCGTCACCGACGCCACCGACGCCGCCGGAAGTGAGGCGGTGAAGTTTGGTAATTTCCCAAGGGATCGTTTGCTTAGAATACTTTTTCCCAGCCCTTTACGAAACCGAAATAAAAAAGGGATTACAAAATGCGTTGAAGCATCATGATGGGATAGAAATTTTTTTTTTTTTTTGCTGGCATGAAAATGATTTGTTTTATGTAGCTATATGCTTTTGGAAAATTTGGTGTTATTCGAGAAAAGGGATTAATAAAAATGGGTGGGCCAAGACGAGCAGCAAAGCATCCCTTGGAGTATTTATTTTGCAATTTTTAAAGTTGTTTATTTTGTATTTTTTTATTGTTGTTTTGTTTAAAGTTTATTGAGAATGTAGGAAAGTAAGTGTATGTTTTAGGCATTTAAAATTGTGTTTTGAATATTTTTGCCTTCTTTTTCGTAACGTAGCATGGTTGTTATAAGGAGAGGTTAAAGTATATAGATAGGAAAGTATGAAGATTACCATAAAAATAATAAAAAAATGATTGAGAGGAAGTTCAAATTGAGGTACGGAAACAAATTTAAATTTCTTTTTTATTGTGAGAGCTGTTAAAAAATTAGGGGTCTGCCTTGCGCGTTAATGTTTCTATAAACAAAATGTGATAAGAAATAATTTTTTGCACGATTTATTTATGATATTCTGCTTTGCAATTATTAAAGTAATAAGGGTGGTAACAATGGATTCGGAATACCATCTGATGCACATAAATATACATTAAATATAATATGTAACAGCGCCTTAATTTTCTAAAATTAGATTAAATATATAAACGTGACAGTCAAAGAACTGGACCTCGTAAGTGTTGCATATTCCAATACAATACCCGTAAGGTATTCATGATACATATAATATACCAATTATCAATAGACAGTTATAACATTAATGTCATTCGATTGTTAACCACGGTGTAATTAAGAATATAGAATTGGAAATAATATATGTATGTAATAAACAGAACTTAAATATTAGAATGGTCGGTCTATTTATTTTTTATTTATTTATTTATTAATTCAGTAGCAGTATAAACATTAATTTTAACAATTATTATTATTTCTTTTTTAGAGGTTTAGGATAAACAATTCCTTTACAACTATAAATACTATAAAATGTATAACAATAATTTCTTAAGGATAATCAATAATTTTAATTTCAAGGGAAAGCTACAATCAAAACCCTTACACAAAACTTAAATCTAATATTGCAACCCTCCCATATCTAAATTCACGGAGAACAAAAAAAAATATGTATACTATGTGTTTATTTTTCAGCTATAATTAATACAATGCTGGTAGTTGTTTAACAATTTCATTATTATCAGATAATAAACAGTTTTCATAAAATTTTTGTTTAGAAATATCTATGAGAGTGTCCAAAAAGTTGATATTGGCCAATTCATGAAGTCTCTGTGTTGAGTAGTAACGTGGTAAATCAAGCATAATTTTAAGGATTTTATTTTGACATCTCTGAAGTTTTAATTTATGTGTCTTTGAACAATCATGCCAAACAGGGGCACCATACAAGAGGATCGCTTGAAAAATGGTTTTGAACATAACTAGTTTGTCGGTCTATTATTCAGCATTAAAAAAGTAAAGGCACAACAGTAGGTAAGTTGAATAATTCAATAAAAAATTCTGTATTTAGGAATGTCAAGTTAGGGAAGCAAAATTCACGGATCAAAATTTGATTAGGTGGATTATTTATCGTTATTAAGTTGTGATAATCTTAAATGTGTCGTTTAATTTGTTCTATATTTTGTTTGCCGTTTTTCTAACTTGGTATCAAGTTAGCAAAGCACACTCCCTCAAAAAATACAAAAACTGGTAAGAGCTTGGATGCCAACATTACTCGCTGGAAAGAGTGATCCAAAATCAGTCCTTTCGAATGCACCATAAATGCCGTATAGTCGCAGTCAACATTTATACTAGATTATCTTCAAAAAGTAAAATGTCACAGTGTTCTTTTGGGTCGAACTGAGTCGAGGTAGTGGATGAGAACGCTTAAGTTGTTTTGAGAGGAAGATTCTCCGGATGATTTGGATTAGATACAACAACGTCCATCAACACCGACTTAGCTAACGACTAAAGAGGAAAGTTCAGTTGATTATGAAGTAGAGGAGGACCGCAAATCATATGGTTTATGCAAGTGAAGGTAAACCTTAAATACCATGAGGTGTGAAATTGAGAACAGCGAGCTATATATATAGTGACCTAAGTTATCTGAAAGAAGCTTCTTCGTTGAGGGCTTGGTCCGTTCTTGACTTTAAAGCAACCTTAGGTTAGTAGGTATAAGAAAGTTTATTAATTCCATGACGAACTGAAAACAATAAAATAATAGATAATAAAAAGGTCAGATCCTTTACTTTGTGCACAGAAACTCACAAACTGTCAAATTTTGAAGAGCAGAGAAGAAAAAAAAGGGTGTGTGGCGGGACTCACGGTTAAAATGTGTAAACATTTAAATATTAAGTGCTGGTTTTCCATCACAGAACGCGACAAATTCGAACTGTCAATCAAATTTCAACCCAAACTTAACTCGAACTTTCGATTTAGTTTGAGCTACGAAGGAACGTAACCAATATACACCAACGTATTGTAACGTGTAATAGCACAACGTAATGTGCTACAGAAATTTAAAACAACCCAAAACTACAGGAACGCAAATTTACACTAATTTACAGCATTTCGTACTATACATTTCGCTTTCATTAATTTACTCTCATATTGACATTTTACTGAACTTTGAATTTCAGTCCAAATAAATTTCTTTTGAAAAACTGTGAATTTTTTTAATACGGGAACGATATTGGACTGAAATTAATACAAATGCACAGAAAATCACAGAGTTTCAGAATAAAGGAACGCACCTAAACATTTCACGTCGCCACGTCGCGTCTTTTTTTAAATTTTTTTGAACTTATGAAATTATCTGACGACAAGAAGTGGTTTATTATTTATTATTTCACTGTTTTAAGTACGTCACTGAGAGAAGAAAACTATTCACGCCGACCGATGACGCCTCATTTTCACGCTACATTGTAAACCTGGCTTCATTCAATTATTCTAAGAGAGCTTAATTAAAAAATTGTTTTTGAAAGCACGTTGAATAAGAAAAAAAATTCAAATATAAGAAAACTGGGTGTAACAGTAGGCGGATTTTCCTGGAACTACTTTTTAAAAATTTTCGCTGCTAAATGAAATAAATTTTTAACATATTAGCAAAATGGGTTCATTGTGAAAAATTTTATGTTTCTTTAAAAAGTAACACAAGATATGTGATTTGAGTAAAAATTCACAAAATAATTTCAAAAGACACAGCCAATTGAAATTAATATCCAAAAACCAAATTTCTTAAATAAACAACTTTATGAAATGTTTGATTAAAATTTCGATTTTTTTTCACACAAATCAGCCCTTGGCCTATAAGCTACAACCATGAAACTATAATTCTTGGAAAAAGTGTACAAAAGTGTTCAAAATGGACAAATAATTTTTACTTCCATGAAGCTCATGTTGGTTTTGGGTTATTGGGTTTTCCATTTTGTGTTTGTTTAGGTCGTCAGTAAATTTTCAGCTGTCATCTGTTGCATTGAATTCAATAAAAAAAATCAAAAAGAATAAAAAGAAAAAGGAGAAAAAATCAATTGAACATTTAAATCTCATTTGCGAAATCAAACTTGGCGTATACCTATCACCTATCCCAGATTTATCAGCAACATTTGTCTCCACTAATTTAATTATTTTTATTGATTCATCTATATTGCAGCAATTATCAAAAATTATCAACTCAACCCAAAATACCTAACTGCTGCAAAATAACACAAATAATAAACTCCCATTAATTACTTGATCTAATAAAAAACCAAATATTTTATTATATTTTTTAATCTCAAACCGCAAAATGAATTTTTGCAGCAAATCGAAATTAACACTTTAACGAGATCAAATTAAAATTATTTAACTTGGCGTGTATAAAGTAAATAATATATAAAATCTATTTAAATTCATTACACTTTGTTATAATTTCACAATAAAATCAATAACAAAAAACACAATTCCAAACACCTTCCGGACGAAAAGCAAACATTCCATCAAAACGAAATCCTCTTAACTCACATCTCTGTATATATACCTACAGAATATTTTCCGGCTGGACTTCTAAAAAAACATACCAACCGACAAACCACAGCGAGGTGTGCGTGCGTGCTTGTGTGCATTTATCCTGGTGACCAAAAAAAAAAAAATCCTGTATTCGCTGACCATGCCCCAAACTAATAAAATGTTTTATATTCATATTTTTATTACGTGCCTTCGTGTGGAAAAACCTATACAACAAGCCCCTTGTTGTCGATTTTCCATAAAACATTTAAAATGAAAAAAAAAAAAAATATATATGTATATTAATTAATATCTCAATCAGGAAACCCTGCCCGTTGCGATGGTTCGCGGAAAAAGTGCTGGCTTTTAAAATTACTACCAAACTCCTGGAAAACGTTTGGCGGATGAGGGGGGCCATGATTACTGCCGGGCCAGAATGAAGAGAGTGCTGTATGTGAACACCAAGTTTTTCGCTGTTTATTTTTCCATTATTTACTATTTAAAGCTCTTTCTCCTTACTTCACCCAGGCAGCAGGTATGTAGGATTGTAGGTACAACGCACATGTTGTGTTTTGTGTACATTTTTAAGTCCTTAGTTGCAGCGGGGATAATAACATTGTTATGCGGCAGCCAGAACCACCGATGCTAAACAGAAAATGGGCACAAGAGCGAGCATAAAAAAGCTTATAAACACATCCATGGCTGTTCTTAATGTTAACAGTGATTAACATTCAGCGTTCATTGTTGTTGTTACTATAAGAGCGGCTCCCTCTTCACATACTTATGTAGAACAATTTATGCATTAATAACTCGAACGGGGTAATAATTTCTTTTTTGTGTAACAATTATTATTTGTCGCGTGTGTTTAGAAAGGCTTTTGGGATTATTGTGACGTTAATAGCGAATGTAGGATTTAAAATTATTATAAATCGCTATTGTTGGCTCACTGAGCCAAAAAATTAAAGAGAAGTAAATTAAAATTATAATTGATCTCTATTTTAATATTGAAGTGGCATGAGATTTGAAAATTAAAATTCGATGAATGTGTAAAAAGCTTTTGATAATTATGAAAGAGAATTATAAAATTGTCTTTATAATGTTACATTAAAAGCCCGGGGGGGGGGGGTCTGTTCCCGTTGTGTGAAAAATGATACGAGTGTTTAATTTTATAATTTGAATATTTTACCCAAAAAGTTATTCTCGTTGCACCTATAAAAATAATCAAATTTTGGTGAATGTATGACATGAGTCTGTGCATCTGTCTGACAATTAGGTACACTATGTTTTAAAAGGCTTAACATTAAAAAAAAAAAAAACTATTCATCTGCTAACACAAATAAATTAGTTTTGGTAGCCTATATTTTATGCCGCCTGCCAAAATCGTAGTTTAATGTGAGTACATAAATATGAACAATATAGCACTGTGTTGCATGAAACTTACAGTTTAAACTGAAAAATTCTTAAAAATCAATATAATTTATTAGAAATAAATTGATTAAATGTTTCGGTGCCAAAGTGATGTACACCATCTGTTTTCTAAAACAATTTATGAGAAAAAAAAATTAAAATCGTTGCAGCCATTTTATAAAAACATATTTTTTTATATAAAATTTTATAAACATTTAAAAACAAAATTGTTACGCCATTTTTAAATATTTATTAATTTTCATTTTTTTATTTCATTTATTTATTGTATAATTATACTCTGTAAGATAAAATATCTTATAAACTAAGGCAAAAAAATTCAGAGTTAAAAAAGTTATTTTGAAAAAAAATTGCCTACTCATTTTCGCAATATCGAATTTTCAAAAAATAATTTTATTTAAACAAATTAAAAGTTCATTTAAAAAAATTATTTAAAATCGGTTCGACAGATAATGAGATGATCGAAAACAAAAAAAAAAAAAAAAAAAAAATGTTTCTATGAGGGGTACCGTAAATAATAATAATAATAATCGAAAATAATTGAGAAAATAATATTTTCACTATTTGTTAAAAAATTGTAAATAAATCCTAATGTATGAGAACAAAAATTGAAAATCCTATTTATTATGTAATACGGACATAACAAAAATCATTTAGCCAAATTTAGCCAAATCGAATTTGTCAAAATTTAAAAAAGAAAATGCAAAATTTGATTTTTTGAAATTTTTTAATGCAATATACCTAATTCAAACTTTTACGAAAAACTTGGGTAAAGAATTTCATTAAAATCGGTTAAACAGACATTGAGATATTCGAAAACCGAAAAATGGTTATATGACAGATGCCGTTATTAAATTATTATCGATAAATACATTTCTATTTCAATAATATAGTAGATCGTACCAACATAAAAATTTTAGTCAAAATCGTAGTGGTTTTTAAGAAAAATGTGATTATCACTAATTCTTTTTAAACACCTGTATGGAAGGTGTACCGTTATTATTTGTTATGAGAATAATTTTTATTTTTAAATTGCTTGATAGCTGCTGATTTAAAACTACTGTGTGCCAAGTTTAATACAAATCAACTAAGTCGTAATTACACAGATCTAAAATAAAATTTAAACTTTTTTAAAATGAAAATAAAATAAAATTAAAATATATTGAGAAAAATTAAAATATTAAGAAAATCAAAAATAAGCCAACTTTCTCAACGCAATTTTATTATAATTACTTTTTTCTATGTTAGGTACGTTGTTGCATCAAAATCATTTAAGCCTTTTTCGTGAAAATTTGAAAACTACGAAACCAATTTAAGATGACATAAAACAAAAATTCTAACCACCCAAAAATGATGTGTAGCCTCTTGCTCAAATTACAGAGAACGTACGGATCCACAGAGGTACAGATTGACTGATAATATAACGTAACCGATTTTGTTCGGACTCTCTATCATCATAGTGTTAATTTTGACTACAACAACAAAACAAACACGTGCACTGTAGACCAAGTCAAGAGGAAATTACACCTAAAAGCACAAAATTAATCTCTCATAATGGGCGCAAAACAAACGAAAGCATTATAAACTACAAAAATTAAAAGTTTTGAAAGGAGCCCAATATCCGACATTATTAAATTTCAGTAAGCAAATCTTCTCTTGTCGCAAAAATGTTATATCAACATTGTTTTTAAAAAATGTCCATCTCACACAATCGATAAGCTCAAAATTACCATAATTTAATCTACCCATGTAAAAAACATTTGACACGACTTCTATTTCATCTAAATTTCATCCCTGTCTCCTTACTTCAAACTTCGATTCAACACACTTACCTGTTATTATCCAGAGCTCTTTCAAACAATCCTCTCGACTCTTTGCGATGGCCACATTCTTCATAATATCCTGTGGCGCCTCGAGCAGTGGGAAAATTAACGCACCCATCACTGAGTAAACAACAACGAGAACCACTAGACCAGGTGTTGAAAACAACACCTTCAACACTTTACTAAAGCAACCGAGTCTCCGAGTTGATGAGTGTCCTATTTCGGTTTGGTCGATAGACCCGGTTCCTTCTTCTATTGTCAAAGTTGATGAGAGTTGCTGGTGTTGATTTTTCTCACGATATTGCTCTTGTTGCTGCTGCTGTTGCGGAGTTGGCTTCAAATAGTGTTGTTGATGGTGTGGGTTTGGATGTGAATGTGGATGATGATGGTGTTGTATTGGCAACGAATGAAGCTTCACCGATGTTTTGTTAGGGCCGGTCGCGATTTTGATTTCATTTTTGCCGGAAATCTGTTCAACGTCCGACATTTTAAATTCGACGAGTGTCGTTCACTCATTTAGATATCGTTTGCTCGTTGCACCAGCAAAATAGGAGCACACACACACACACAAAAACACTCACAAAATGTAAACAAAAAAACAAATAAAGGGAACACTATGAATCCTTATGGGACTCTTGTTTCAACACAGAACAAGGGCATATACCGAGCAGAAGTAGTAAAAGATTCAATTTCATTTGTTTGCGATTGTCACCCACCACATACAGTGGTCCCGGACAGACAAAGGATATATGTACGTTTGCATGCAGGAGTTTCTAGCAGAGGTCCTGACGACGTGGAACGATTGTCTTTGATTAGATGACTAATTGTTGTGTATAGCTTGTTATATCTACATAGATCAGTTGTATCTCCTTATTCATTCATTATCCTGTAAAGAAAGAAAAACGAACAAAAATTAGTAGGTATATACAAACCCAAATAACAAAGGACATTCATTTGTTTTATTTGTAAAGAAAATTGTTTCATTTCATTTTGTTTTGTTTTGTTTGTTATAATTTTCTAAGCGCATATGAGTTAAACACAATTATATGTACAAACTACATAGCATATATGTATGTATTGTTTTAGTTTGAAAATGATGAAAATGACCCAACAACAACACCCTTACTAACTACGTGACACATCAATGCACACTGTCATGCCAGTTATTATCCCTGAAGTGAGAGCTTTATGCAGTTTTGTCCTGTTTGCTGCTGTTTCTGCATCCAATTAGCACTTTGCATCGTTAAATCAAATGGAATGGAAATGCGATTTTAATTCACTCTAGGGTGTATACAGTTTGTTGTATGAAGAATGAATGAAGAATGAAAAATGAAAAGCAAACAAAAGCATTTAGTTTGTACGTGTTTTTGTCTTTATAGAAGACAAATATTGTTTTTCATTTGCTTTTTTTAATGTCCATAAAGACATAAGGTCATAAAGTTAGGAAAAATTAGCATTCATGAATAAAAAAGTTCTTTTGACTTTTTTCACATTTTCTCGTTAACAATATCATTACACTATTCAACCATTACAATACATTATTCAATGTCTAGCCACTTTATCGCAGTTCACCTCAAAATTTCTTTAAAAAAAAATTATTCCCCAAGTTATTTTTATTTAGCTCTATATTGACATCCTGGACTTTTTTGCATCTATGTAATAGCCAACCCATTCTCGCCTTGCTTTGCATGTTTAATAGAGATTTTTGTAACTGTGGTATTAAATATAATTTTTTTTGTTTTAACTTTTCGTTTTGAATATGTTTTTGAACGGAAAGTAAAAATAAATTATATAACTAACTGCAAATTTACACGGTGTAATTTACGTTGCACAGGTTTTTTCACAAAATAAAAAATAAAAAAAAAACAAAATATGAATAATTGCTTAATTTACAAAAATTTAACAACTTCTTTTTTACTTTTAACTCCTAACCTAAGTTTTTGGAGCCATTTTCCTTTGGGCCTAGTTTCATATATAGCTTACTACATATATGAATTAGGTGATTTTTGTTTAAAAAAATTTGCTGGAAAGGCAATATTGTTTGAACTATTTAGAAAGATCGGATTACAAAATCATATCAAAATCGGTTCAGCTATTAAAAAGATGCACGGGAATATCCAAAAATAAAACAATTTTCTCAAAAAACGTCAAAACCCTATTTCCCTTATGTGATTTTTTTAAATGTTAAATGTAAATGCGACCAAAAATAGCGGTACCAATAAACAAGGCGTTTCAAAAGAAAGAAGACAAATTTAAAATAGCATTTAACTGCCTTTAGTCCACAAAAATTGGGATTTCATCCCGGTGATCTCACTGCTACTCTTTTGTTGCTTGAAAGAACGAATTTGTTAGGAAAATGAAATAGTTTATTGAATTGATCAATTTTGTTTGTTGAGCCTATAAATTATTTCGTTGATTCAAGCAAACTTATTTCTTAAGCCAATGAAATAATTTATTTAATTGAAAGAAATTTGCTTTTCATTTGCATTTCAGCTTCTCCTCAGTATAATTGATTATTCTCACATATATTCTGTTCCAGTTACTTTTCTGAAAATATGAATGTAAAAAAAAAAAATCATTTTAAAAGTTCAACTGACGTTCTCAATTTCAAAATGCGTTTTGCTCAAGTACGACAATTGACCTCATCCGTAAGATGCTGTCCTAGACTTCTAAGACGCAAATTATGGAAAATCACAGCATGAATATACTGTGAATTTTAAACGGTGTTTGTTAATATTCCAAACGATTTTATTTCAACCGATTTTTATAAAAATCTTGAAGAAAAAACTCTACCAATATGTTTTAATAATATTGCATATCAAAATAAAAAAATTTTATATAAAAAAAAAAAATATGCACGTATGATCCATTCACAATTATGCTCTTGTTAACAAAACTATAATGGAGCTTAATTTTAAAGAATAAATTTTAAAAAAAGTATGAGTAAAAAGATGTATATTTTTTCTTTAAATAATAATTATTTTTTCTTTCGGTTAAAAATATTTTATATTCAAAATCGTTACAATCATTTTCCAAACAATGGTACCGTTTTATTAGCATTTATCCCATATTTTTTCAATTTTTTTTTAATGAAAATCTTATTTTTCTTAAAAACGTGCTCAAAGATTAAAAAAAACATGAGTTATTTTTAATTCATTTAAGCTAAATTTTGGGAAAAAATAAATTTATGAAAAATTGATTTTGATCAATTTATTAATGGAACATGCCTAAATAAGTATTTCATACCAAATCTCCGCAAAAATTCAAATCAAAGTTTTGTTTTAAAAACTTTATGATTCGAAAACAAGTTGATGATTTTTAATAAACTTGGTCAATGAATACAAGTCGTTTTTTTAATATTATTTAGCAGATTTATAACCAAAAATAACGGTACCTACCAAGTGTTTAAACACCTTTAAGGGAAATCTAATTTTTCTTGAAAACAATTCCTACAATTTTTATAAATATCAGTACGACATACCGACAGATGGGAACAATTAAGCACTACGCCATTATTAGCAGTCCTCTCATATAACATTTTTTTGATTTTCAATTATCTCATTATCTGTATAACCGATTTTTATTAAAAAAGCTTTTAATCTACTCCTATAACTTATATAATTTTTTTTAAATCAAATGAAGATATTTAAAATATTTAGATTTGAAAACCACGGTGTAATCCTACAGAAGAGTAAATACGTGCGATCCAGTCGTACGTTTTAATTTTCATGTTTCTCTTAAAGTATGCCTTTAATTTTAGGCATCTTGTTTAAAGTACATTAAATCTTATTCTATTCTTCATTTTTTTCAATTTTCATAAATTGATTTTGTCAGGTAAGTTAAAGAATTTAAGTTTTTGACATAAATATTTTGTTATTTAGTCCACTAGGTTATCTCCATTGTAAACTTTAAACTTCCCAAGAATTTAAAATAATTTCTTAATTCCTTCCTTGATTAAAAAGATAAAAAGATTGTCATGTTTTATGAAATTATTGTCGTTATGATATTTCCCTTTCCCTTTTACTTCTCTTGAAAGTATGGAACTTTTGTTATTATATATATATATACATATGTATGGCTAGAAGCTACCTGAAAAGATTTTAGTTTTTTTACTGCTAAAATACAAAGAATCAGAATTCATACATTGTTGAAAGTATGTAAGAACTTGAACTTTTGTTAGACATCTTCGTCCATTATATAGAAGGACAAGACGATGTTGTGTCAATAAAAATAAACCTAATTATCTAATGTCCTTCCTTCTGTCTTTGTTCTACATCTCAACATCTTTTCAAAGCAACTACACAAACATCTAACCTAATTATACCAATGAATGTTTTTATTTCTTATAAAAACAAAGGGTCAAATCAGAAGGATCTTATTTTTTGGGAAAGATGCTCAACTTAACAGAAGATATCTTTTCTTATACATATACTCGTAGACGAAATAAATCGACTGGAAGTCAAATAGTTATAAGGGTAGGATATGTATGTATAGTGTGATTTTTGTTTATTTGTTCGTTTGTATTTCAGTGTCAGAGAGTGAATAATTAAGATAGAAAAGTTAAGGGTAATAAACAGGAGAGGCGAGAACAATTCAATAAGAAACATAAAAACTAATGCCAACAACAAGGAAGGATATGGTGTGGCTGTGACTGTGGCAATATAGGGGTTAAGAAAGATCAAATGTTTATTTTAATTACTGTTTATTCTTTGGTAAAAATTTCCTTAGGGAAATGCACATAATTCGAATTGCAAAAGAAACCGCGCACTTGGGCGTATACGTAACATAATAATATACTTTTGTTATTCTAACAGTTTTGGTTTTTGGAAAGTAGGTGGAAGGAGGTGAACTCGACCCGTCAATAATGCTTTTGCAATTAAAAATAGTTATTCTAAGTATAGATTATATTTTCGTTATCTGCTGTTTTGAAGGTAAAAACTTTTCGAAGCATTTGATAGCATATTGTATGAAAAGGCTAACAATGTAACTTTTATGCGTATATCATCATCGCATTTCATTTCTCCACGTACTATTCACATACATTTTTTATTATTGATTAACCTTAGTTAGTTAAATAAGGAACTAAGATTTAAAACAGATTTTATATTTGTGAAGATGAAGAAAATTAGAAAATTACTTCTATTAAGGTATGGAATGATTGAATATACATAATTTATTGTAAAAAAAAAAGTATTTCATTTTATAAATAAACTAGCTGCTCCCCCCGGCTTCATCAATTTTAGCATTTAAAAAAGGGGCTTAACAACCCTCTAAAATTAATTTTTTTTGATACGGTCAAATGAGAATTCCTTAAAATCAATATTTTCTCCTTCCATACAAAATGGGATATTCAGATATCGCCAACGTCCATCCCTGAAGGTATGCAGTTTTTCATTATTTTATCACTTTTCCAGTCGTAGTTTCTAATTTTCGACTTTGTAGTGGTTTTACATGGTTTAATACAATTCGAAAAATTTCCATGCAAGTACAGAGAAATTATCTATTCATTTGTACGTATTTAGAAATTCTTTATTTGATTTGATTTTTAAGTTCGTTCTTTATTTTCTATTTTCACACTATTTCACATAAAATATATATCACTAAAACAGTTTATTAGATATTACTATGGATTCACTTTTGTGATTAATTTTATTTTAGGATATCCTGTGAACATGAATTTTGTATACATTTTTTTTACAAAATCCACAAACTATAATTTTAAAATTTTGCAATTACATATTTCTTTTCTTCAATTAATTATATTTCAGCCAATTATTCTGGAACACCCTGAACAACCATTTTATTGATATTCATCATTATAGCTTTAAAGAAGAAAAAACAAATTGAAGCAATATCTTAAAGCGTTCAAAAGTTATGATTTTTGCCCTGACTCTCTGGGTCCATATAAATAGTATTTTTATATAAGCAAACCCCTTATAAGTTTACATTGCTAGATTCAATTCCATATAAAAATAAAATGCACGACTGGGTCGCACAAACTTGCTCTTATGCGCGATCACACTGTGGTTTGACTGAAAAATTGTTAAAAAAATGAATATATAATTAGAAATAAATTGATTAAACAACTTCTGAAATTGTTTTGACACCAACGCAATGCACACCATCTGATTTCTTACACAAATCTCAATTTATCAGAAAATAATTTTAAAAATCGTTGAAACAGTTTTTTTTTCAAATTAATTTTTTATTTATAATATTTTGAAAACATTTTTGAAAAAAAAATGTTTAAGTCATTTTTTAAACTTATTAAAGCCGAGTTAAAAAATTAATTTTGAAAAAAAAACATTTTCGAAATATTGAATTTTCAAAAATTAATTTTGCAATTTTTTTTAAATCCAAAATTTAGTTTTTTGAAAATTTTTATATGGAATATTATTTGATCTTATCAGAAGCTCATGTGTAAAAAATTTCGTTGAAATTGCTTGAACAGATAATGAGATAGTCGAAAAACAAAAAAATGGTTCTATGAGAGATACCATTTTTAGGCGATAAATAAATTCTTCTTTTCGTACTGATATTAGCTCACATAAAAATTTTAATCAAAATCGTAGGAGTCGTTTTTGAGAAAAATGAGATTTTCCATACCGCTTTTATAACATTTGTATGGGAGGTACCGTTATTTTTGGCTATGATAATAATTTGTATTTAAAATCTGCTAGATAATGTCAAAAAACTGCTGAATACCAAGTTTAAAAAAAATCGACTAAGTCGTTTTCCAATTATTAAGTTACCAAAAAAAAAACATTTTTGAGAAAATCAAAAAAAAAAGTTTTATGAAAGATACCATTTTCGCTTTTTTTTTGTAATGATAGCCTTTTCTAAAAAAAACATGACTGGAATTTTAAAAAAAATTTGGGCACGTATTTAATAAAAATAAGATTTTCATTTTTTGATAAAAAAAAATTGTACGTTATTTTTGGTTTAAGAAAAAAGAAAAAATCTTGTGAGGGGGATGCCCAAAAAACCAATTTTACCAATTTTAAAGAAAATCGATCCGACCGTTTAGGATACAGCCGAAAAGACAGACAGACAGAATTGCGAGACCCAATTTTTTCGACTTCGCTATCATCGTAATGTCAGCTTCGATTGAAATCTCGAGTTAATTTTTTTTACGAATCCATAACTTGCCATATAGTATAGGTATAATATCGCAAGTAAAAATTTCGAAAGTTCTATATGAAACTAAATAAAAAATATATGCAGTTTAAACTTTAACCTTATTAAATATTTTTGATCTCCTATATTCGCAATCTTGAAACACACATTTCAGACACAGAATTATGTTGTTTTACTCAATAAATCATTAAACCTTTCCTTCAAGTCATTGATACCTTTCCTGATCTTTTTATTTTAAAAGTTCATACCCTCCAACAGTTTCCTTAATGCTTTTGACATAATCTTTCTTAATACAAAGCCATGAGATAATATGTACCTGTACATATAAGGGAAAACAAACTCTGTACCTTGAATTATATTTGTCCCTAAGACTTCCAAAGGCTATTTGAGTGCATTTACAAGGTTTCTTATAGCTATTATTCGTAGACTCTATTTTGATAATAAAAGGATTTTCTTTTTAATGTTGGAGTAGAATCCAATAATCCCATTAGAGAGTCACCAGACCTGACATCAGAGAAAGACAAACACCTGGAATCCAAAGCTAACACCAAGAGCACACCAATATCACATCACAAACGACTCAAATCACCTTAATGAGATTTGTTTCCCCCGAATGACTTTCGTCCAACTGCTTCGAACTGTGATTCGATGTTCAAATAGAACAAATCTATGTATCTCTCAATCGATTTGCTTTTTACTTCTCTTTTTCCCATAAAAATTATATCCTCAAAATATGCACCAAAGCTTTTTTAATTCTAACAGAAATGCACAGGCTGTGATGACAGAATTAAATACTAACTGCCTGAAAGCGAAAAAAGAGGATTTTATACAAGAACCGGGAGAGGGTAGAAGGCGGGTAGTATCAGCCAGACATTCTAATGTTCTGTCATCAGTGGTCAGTTGTTTTTAGTTCAAGAATACATATTTTTCACACAAAATTCTTGTTCTTTAATTATAAGTTAAAGGCTTCGCTTCCAGAACGCAGTTAATTAAAGTAAAATGCTTGCCTTGAGATTTAATTATTTCGAAACCTCTCAGGAAAAAAGCTAAGGTTTCATTTCAAGTTTTTAACCTTGCTTGAAGCTTTTGTCAGTGGATTTAACAAAGAAATTATTAAGGAGGGTAGGGACCCTCTTCTAAGGTAAACACACAGAGGAGTTACATATTTGTTTTTTTATTTATGTGGTAAAGGAAAAAGGTTACATATTACCTTGCCTCGGCTTATTTTAAGTTTAAGGAATTAAGCCATTACTTCGAAGCAGTGTCGCAGGATAGCGAGTGAGTGCATGTGCATCATTAATGCACGTTGTGTCCACTTCACTGACTCTTCTGCAATTATTATTATTTTGTTGTTGTTGTGCAGCCTCACCACCCAAGTTTTTATACTAGATGGATGGCGGCTTCATTAACGACTATACGCTATAACCCTGTGTTATATGAAATAGCTTCAGGGAAGGATGCAAAGTTTTATCTCAATACCAGCATCAGCAGTATGAAAAAATAAAAACAAAAAAGTTTAGAAAAAACTCCCGTTTTTTTCTGTTCTAAGACGCAACTAGCCCTAAGGGATAAATCCTGATGATGATGATGATGATGATAATGGTGTTTAAAAGGAGAATAACGGCAGCAGCGGCGGCGGCGGTATAGCGGCAGCGGGGTTTTCATTAACGTATATACTTATATTTTATATTTTTTTTACTTAAAGCTTAGTTGCTGTGGGATGTTGATGTTTTCCTTTTGCTGAATATCCTTGCTGCCCATAGTAGAAAAATAAACATTAAGAAACAGCAGCATTAAGAGAATTGCAAAGAAAGTACAAAAAAAAAGAACAAGGAAATTACAATTTTGGATGTAATGAAAAACTTGAAGGGTTGGATGGGTGGAGATATGTATATCCTTATTCCTTTAATATAAGTATAATAGTGTTTGGATTTCTTAGTTTTTCGTACCTCTTTTTAGTTAAGTTTCCTGTGGGGAAACGTGATTTAACGTATATATATAAATATATATATATATTTGGATTTATTCCTTTTTAATTTCTTTCTGATTAAAGTTTAAGTGCTAGTTAGGACATTTCATGAGAAAAAAAGGAAGAAATAAGATAAGCTAATATAATGACAGCAAAGTAATTAAAATGATATTTAAAAAAAAGTGATTCCGGTGAAAAACTTACCTTAGCTTAGCTTAGCTATAAATTAAGTTGTTTTTTTTTTAGAGTTTGATGTTCCATCTATACCTGATCGTTATCTTTTGTTTTGACTCATAAATTAGATTGCTTTTAAATTAATATAGATAGTTGCTTTGAAGAAGCTATTGAAAAGGAAAATAATAAAAAGGATGGTACTGGGGCGTTCCACGATATTGCGTATTGATTTTATTAATTAATATCAATGAATTTGAGACTTTCCAGTTTTATATGCAAAACTAGTTTTAAAATTTCGAGTTATAGTCAATAGTGATGAGAGTGAGTGAAGAAAAAAAAATGTAAATAGGGGTCTATTTCCCTCTATCTAGGCGGAAAGGGTAATTTTCTAAAAAATTAACTTCAGTTGGAAAAAAATCATTAAAAAACAACCGCACCATGTAATATCATGTTATACCTCTTTTTAAAACCAGAAATTTATTTTTAACTCTGTTCTTAAATTAAATTGTTTTAGTGAATAGTTTTGCGAAAACTAATTTTCGATAAATTAAAATTAAAAATAAATTTCTTTTTATTTGATCAATCGGCAAAAGCTCCTACATATTTCCACTTGGTAAGTAGTAAAGAAGATTTTGCTATTTTCTCAAAAACTATCAGGAGACATTTAAGCATATCTAGTTTTTAGTGTTTGGCTAAAAACTCTTTAGAGCATTGTGTTTTAAAAACTAAAAGTATTACTTAATAACGTAAAATTTTTTACAAAATTAGTTTGAACAAAATTTGTTTAAGAAGGTTTTTTTAACAAAACAAATTCTATATATCACTCAAATACGCATCAGCATGTTTAAATAAAAATCTGTTATGCTGCTTAAAACTTTCCCATATTTGAATAGAAGAAGATGAAGCGGAGGTGGAGGCACAATCGAGAGCAAGGTGTATGTCATTTCATAGATTTGTTTATTTTTTTTTCTTCCGGTAACCCGCGATTGAGGCTAGACAAAGTTTTTATCGTATGGTGAATTCAGTTTAATTTTTATAGCAGAGTTGACTTTTGATTTGGTCGAGTAACGATAAACATTATTAAGTGTGGGTGGTTTAATAGTAATAGTGGTATAAATTAAATTAAATAAATAGATTTTAGGTTTTCGTTAGGAAAGCACAGAATGCCAAACATAGAAGCATCACTGGTGATAATCCGATTTCAAAGTTCATAGAAAGCTTTAATTTATTGAGTTCGTCGTTAGTTTGACCGAGATGTTTGTTTGCGATCGAAAGTTCTTCGGTTTTATCAACAAGCAGTGAATTAATATTTTTGTAATCGGAAGTTTCAATTTAATATCTTTAATTTCCGTGTTTAAAGAAATATAGTTCATTTTTAATCTCGGAGTGAGACGATTTGAATTGAATTACTCGATGATTAATGTCACAGATTGTGCTTAATTTAATACCCTTTATTTCTCCACCAAGTTCTTCAGTTATTTTTTTTTCGGAATCTTCCATTTTTTGACATGAAATAGAAACAATTAACTCACTTTGTTGACGAAACTGTTCGTCCATCCACTTTTTATCGGCATCATCCATGCCCAGTTGTGATGTTTTATTAACTTTTCATTCATTCCTAGTGTTTTTTTGCTTTTATCGCCCTCGCCTTGTGTCAATTTTGGAAGGGGAGATTTTAGAGAGCTTTGGGGAGAGCCGAATGCATAGTTATTACTCCTCCAGCGAGGTGCAGGTCGGTTTTGACAGATGTAGATGACATTTGTGTATTAGTAAATTGTATATAGTAATTTATAATTAAAGTATATGTTATATCAAATTTGAGGGTTGTTCTACGTTTTTTTTTTTTTTTTTGTATAAAAGGTTGCATGAGTGAGTTTGAGATAAAAAAATGAAAGATAGAAAATAAAAAGTTTCACTATTACTTTTATTTATAGATTTTGTATTTGAGCACAACATTTACTGGGAACAAATAACACAATTAAAATATTTTCAGGTATGTTATTTCAGATTTTAAAATAGAAAAATATTAGGTAGTTAAATTCGTTTTCGATCACAAAGAAAGTAAAAATAGAGTCACCAGAATCAACACACGTCTACTCAGCAGCTGCAGAGGCCCATGTCTATAAATAACCCCAATCTGCAAAAAATCTTCTTTTTTTTTTACGAGAGGACGAGGCAACCGAGATAAAAATTTGACAAAACAATATTGTTCTTAATTTTGTGTAGTTAAATTTTGAAAAAAGTGCAAAATTTGTAGAAAATAAATCTTGTTTTCTTTCAGTGAAAGAAACACAACATCATAAATCTGCTTGACCACCATGAAATATAAATAAGTGTTCATTGGCCATTTGTGTGTGACATTTTGTGTTGGCAGCAGCGCTGCCACCCTATAGATGATTGAGCACAGTATATATTAGTATTATTAATTTATGAATAAAAAAAGAGAAATTGGAAACTTAACAATAAAAAACAGAAATCACATTTCATTCGGAAAATTAAGTATAATAATTAATTATTAATAATAAATATTTTGGCCTTACTTTCTGTTAAATTTGCATTTAGTATGAATTTAAATTCATAAGCGCAAAATTTTAAACGATTTAGTACGATGTTAAAGAATTTTTAGTAATGACAAAAATGCTTTAACATCGAACTAAATCGTTTAAAATTTTGCGCCATTAAAAATCCCAATAATAGCTACCTGGTGAATCTGAGGGAAATTTTGGATTGACGCGTTTAGAGCTAACTTTAGATAACAATCAAAATTTTTAAAAGAGGAGTATATTCGTTTTGCTGTGCAGTAGATTTTCGTTTGATACTGCTAAAGGAGTGTGGTGGCAGCACTGGTTGGCAGTAAAAAATTTTATGAGGCATTCTGCCATGGAAGAGTCAATCACGTCTGCACCAAACTTTATACAACATCAGTTATACCTAAAGCTTGAGATTCTAAGCATTTATTTCTGGGATTGTGCTTTCCAGTTGTACTACTCCTGCTCCACACCTATAGATGTTTGGTAAGATTTGCTATGAATATTTATTATCAATTAAAATTTATGTTTTTTTTTTCGTTTGAAATTTGAAATTTCACAAAAAAAGAAAATACATATAATACATATATATATAGTTAGTTCTTAATTTTTTTAAATATTCTCTAGTATCATTATATATTTTTTTCTCAATTTCAAAGTGATTAAAATTTAAAAATTGATTTTTCTTTATTAATAGATATGTATGAGACACACCTCAAGGAGCTATAATATCCTTATATGTTGGGACAAACAGGGTCCATGATATTTTTGTACAAATTTAACTAATAGCATGAGAAACACGTAAAAGTCGTCCCGGTTTCTAACCGCAAGAATCCTCCCCTGCCGAGTTAACCATTGGCTATGCTACGTAGTTAGATCCTAGATAACCATCCATATTTCCTACCAGGACTGTCTCAAAGTACCTGTAAGCTCTTGGGCATAAATGTAGCCTTAAGAGTGTGTATAGTTATTGAGATAAATGGGATTTCTATTTATCTTCTACTTGACTAACATCTCGAGGCGTACGTTAAAAAATTACCCGCGTATTTTGCTCTTCATTGTGATTAAGTTAATGTAAAAAATATACGACATACCAAGAAACCTAATATAAAGTTACTCAACAGAACTTAACACACATGTCCATGGAACAAAAAAGATACAGAATGAAAACTAGCTTATAAAAACAGTCCACTGAAGATAAATATAACTAACTAAAGTAAACATTTTGCAGTACCTAATAATTATAAGAAGAAGCTCATATTTTTCCTGTTAGGAAAATTTTATGCATTTTCCATGTTGCACCACCTCCACAGTTTGTCTCAGAACAATTTAATAGTAGAAAATATGCGAAGAATAAAACATCATCGTCCTGACGGACAAAATAGAATCCTCTATATCTTGCACATATATTCCCTGCATATCATCGTATTCCTCACCTCTGCAATAGTTTCGCGTCGCGCTGTTATATATATGAAAAATGCATTAACAGTCAAGTTGAATCTGTGTCATGGACGGTTTCACGTGCCATATAGTACCATAAAAGGATAACTTAATGCATATGTGCGGTGTGGCACACACGATGGGTGGCTACGTTGCACTCACTTAAGGTAATTTTACCAAGACAGAAAATTATTTAAATAAAATGCACACAACTTGATTGTATGAACCTGCCTTTGTGGTTCAAACCTTCTGCACATTTTTTAAGATTTTTAAAATTCCATTAAGGTTCGATTTTTACTTGAACGCATCAAACGAACAGACAAACAGACCGACCGACGACGATGCACGGACGATATGAAAAAAAAAAACTATTTTTTTCGGACTTCTACATCATAAACCGTTTTTATTGGTAGGATTCTTTAAGCAGCGCAGTTAAATTTTACACAGTAAACAACAACAAAGGAATAGTTTTGATAACTTAGTAAGTAAAATTATGAGTGGGGGTATTCATGCAACGTCGTAAAGTCCTGGTAAACGTGGTAAACTGCGTAAACCTGTCAAATGTTCATACAAATTTGACAGGTTTACGCAGTTTACAGCATTTACAACGGCTTTAAGCCATTGCATGAATAATCCTAGTGAACATAATAGCTGAGATAACATTTTGGAGTGTGTGGATATTTTGACCATCAATGGTATTGCAGAAAAAATATATTGTATTGAAGGTTTTCATTTAGGGATGCGTTCGTTGATATTTTTCAATGTTTATGCTTTGTTTTCATTAGAAATATATGTGTTAGTTTGGAAAATTAGGCTACGTTTAGAACATCAAAAAAATCATCATCAGTAAACACAATGTTGTTCCAAGATGCGTTGACATGTAATTTGTGTAAATATGTGTGTAAACAGATTCGGTACCTAAATTAAATCTATAGATTTATATCGAAAACGCTATTTTAACTTTGTGGTGACAATTCGGATTAAAAATTTACTGAATAAAAGCAAGCTGCAGTTCATTCTCCATCTGTCAAGTAAGAGTGATAATTAATATCGCAGGATGGCTATGATATAAATGATAAACACAACAAAATGTATGTTTTATATTTCGTTTTATATTTTATTCTCGCGCATTTTCGCATTGTATTTGGAACAAAATACTTTATACCTACACGTTAAAAGCTCGTCCCATATCAGTCAAGTAAAAGTGTCAAATTCTATTGAAGAATGGTTACGATGATCTTCCTCTATTAAATGTCGAAATATGAAAGTGAAATGTAAGAAATTGTTTAAGCAAAAGCGAAACTTCCGCCAGAACTGACCAAAATGACATTCCGAAAGAAAATCCTAATGGCAAATGGCATCAGGTTAATGGTTTAAATTCTACCATTTTGTTCGTCATAAAACTTAAAATTGTAACTGGATACCATGACGTTTAATCTAGACATAACACTAGCTTCAAGTTGCATAAAAATTGTGAGATTAATTTCCGTCATTCTTATTTGACTTCGTGCAAACAAATTTTGGGCAGTCGTGTAAATCCAGCATAAACGAAAATCTATCTGTTTACGTTTTGATTGAGCATACAATTTTTAGTTGAATTTATAACTCAAACAATGTGAAGTTTTTAAAAATATTATTTTTCACTGCTAGTCACGCCGCGCCGGGCTATATTCTTTTTTGCCATTTCAATATTTCAACAGTTACTCAAAGCTAATTCAACTCAACCTGCATATAACCATTCCCTCTAATTTCACAATATTTTTCCAACACATCCCTTAACTTTTTAAATGGTGAATTAGTTATAAGTAAATAGGTATTTTGTATTTGTTTTGAAAAAAAAAATATCCAGTAATTATCCAAATAGCATAAAACGGAGAGAAAATATATTCAAATAGTATATGTACTAAACATGTAAAATTGTAAATATATGGGCGCAACAATGTTAGTCCAAATAAATGGCGATTTTATCGCTTTTTAGTTTGTATTTTATATCCAAATAATTTTTAATTTCGACAGCTGATTTTGACGCGCATACCAACTTTGCGGTGATTTAAAAGTAGATATAATAGTGATTATAACGTTTTATTCGGACTTGCATTGCTGTGCATGAGCTAGCTAAAGGTTCCAAATAAAAAACGCCTATAGTAATATTACGTTTGATTATTTTTCACACGAAACCAATACTCATCCTAAAACGCGCAAGTAAAAATTCCGTCATACTGAGCAGAGAAACGAAAATCACTGTGTGCTTAGCTGCAGAACTTTTAACTTCTGTTTATTTATTTTTTATTGCTTTTTGATTTTTCATGTACCATTATGTATGTAGATTGCATAGGTATACATTATATACCTATCCTATCACAGTTATATGTATTCACACTTATATGATGATGCGCGCGGTTTTTCAATTTAATTTTATTTCTCCCCGAGCTGATGACATAAACTCAATCTCGAACAAAGGACACAACGATATCCTGCAGAATTCACACACGCCGCCGACGATGTAGAAGTTAACGGAAGCTCACCCAGGGAGGCGTCGTCGTCGCGCCATTGTGGACTGAAACTCATGCTATCAAACGTGATAACACGGTTAGGTAGGTATATTCTTTCATTTTTCTTTTGCTACCGTTACCGCTACCGCCATCACCGCACCGTCATCGCACGCTGGGGAATTTGAAAAATATATAAAAAATCTTCAATGAAAATACGTACTTTCATCCCAGATTCAGGAGGACGCCAACGACGACGCCTTCATATCCTTAAAGAACAAATGTATATTATATTATAGTATTATAAAGACAACGTGATCCGATTGAAGGATACGATAATAACAACGAGTGGAGCCTAAAATGTTTATTGACACAGTCCTTGTTGTGTTGTTTTGTTGATTTTGTGTAATTTTCACAGTAATTTCCTGAATACAAGATTCGCTCCTCATATAAATACACAGTATGGTCTAAAATAAATTTTGAGTGCGGTTTTATAATGTTTACCAACTACACACACCAAAGACTCCAGACTGGGGATCTAAGGAAGTCAAAATGAAAGATATACCCAACTTTGGTTACAGTTAAATTGATTGGGGTTTAAAATTTAACTAAAACCGAATTCGGTGCGAAAGTCTACAACACACAGCTGGCGGTAGATACGTAGAGATTTTTGCTTTGTTTTTCGACGAAAAAAAAAAAGAAAGATTTATGACTAAAATTTTGAAAATTTCTTTAGCAACAAGTTCAAAAGGATTTATGAATATAAGGATGGATGCCAGTCTAAGTGAAACTGTACAAAGCATAGTGTTTAGAAGTATATGTAGTTTGATTGAATAGTCCTTTAAGAGCTATTTTGGTAGATGACAGGACATTGGAAGGAATTTATAATTGGACGCAATCAACTTTGAACCCTAATTGGATTTTAGTAAGGGTTTAACTATATTTGTGTAGGAACATTAAATTGAAAAGTCATAGGAACCATGTCATTGACTTTGAAAGTTTAATCGGGAAGGGCTTTCTGGGTATCTATTTTTAGCCACATCTTTTATTGTGTATTGAGTAGTGTTAAGGTAAGAGTCACTTCGATATTATGTAGAAATGTAAATAATATAGATTCCAATGAACTAGCTTAGGGCAGAAATTTGTATGTTTAATGTTGTCACAAAGATATACATATATGGTAATGCATAAAATATGTCCACTTATGCATTAATCCAAAAAAGATTTTAAGCTTCAGGAACTGATATAAGGACGTTTACTTCAGTTTCAGTATCGGTATACGTATAGTCAATATCCATTTATATACCTAATAAACTCAATTCTCAAAAAATCAATTCAAGCATTTTTGTTTTGTATCGAAATTTGTTTTTTTTTTCCCCTTATCTAACCTAATTTCCTTCAAACGAAATAGGTATAGGTACTTATTTAATGATATTTCTGTCGTCATTAGAAATTATACAATTCAGCTATATATGTCTCCCCCAATTTCTATACACGTTGCTGTCATTTAGTATACTGTCAATCTAAAACATTCCATTTTACCATTAATAGTGGCAATTATAAATCATTTCCAAATCTTAGTCATTAATCAAAATGTATACGAATGACCATACAATCTGCTATTGGCGCATTAATTCTAATTGTTTGAAGGCCCTTCAAATTTAACTTACCAATATTCTTGATGACTATTTAAATGCGTTGCAGATTATTTGATGAAAGTACATTTTAACATTTTCACATCTAAGCTGAAGGAATATTAGATTTAATGATACTTATAGCTGTTTAAGGGTGTACTTGTGTAGATGTCGAGTTTTGAAATGTGTCACAAATTATATAGAGACGAGCAAATACAAATACAAAAATACAAATGACATACATATGATGACCCTTGAATTGGTTCTTTCCTCAGAAAAGACTATTCATAGACCCAATTAACAAGTTTCGCTACTTACTAACTCAATAATGCATACAAACTGTACTTAATGTCTGCTGGAATGGCAAGAGGCAGATAAAATGGATAAATACGATGCTGTTTTTAATAATATCATTTGCAGATATGTATGTATATATAAATATGTATATGTAGAATAGGAGATAATTATTATTATTTAGGAATCACTTTTTCATTATTTTAAGTATCACGAATAAAACACAACATGGAATGCACGAACTCTATCTTGTAAATCAAGGCTAGAACGTAGTATATTGTATAAATTTATCAATTCATTAGTTTGGGATTGAAATTAATAATATTCATTTACATATTTGCATTTCAATTTAATATTTGCCAAACATTTTGACATCACCTTAATTTTGCTATGTAGCGCTTCTTATTATTTTTCGATTGAGTCAATTTCATAATTTATTTATTTAAATATATTCTTTTAATATTTTATCTTTCTTTCATTCAGGCTTGCTCTATTCAATACACCATTCTCTTATTTATGTTATTACCTAAAGTAAAAGCCTCCTCTACTGCCTATTTACATTCATCATGGAATGTGCCCAGTACCATCTTTAATTTGTATTTTTCTTTATTTTTACTTGCGATATATAAGTACTATATGGTAAGTTATGGATTCGTAAAAAAATTTAACAACAGATTTTGATCAAACTTGGCATTACGAAAAAAAGGGTATCTCAATTATGTATGTCTGTTTTTGAGGCTACAGCTGAATCAGTTTGGTTGATTTTCTAAAAGTCGGAATCTATCGTGAAACCTACCTTTAGATATCCAAGTAATAGTTATTATTGGCACCTACCACAGCACAGACCCATTTTTGTATTTTCCCGAAAATGATTCAATCGATTTTGATTAAGTTTTTTTGGAGACATTCTCTTTCACTTTCTCTTTTTTTTAAATTAAATTTAAATAGCAGTGTGTACTTAAATATTCACATATTTTTTTTAAGATTTCCAAAAAAAAATCAAACGTATAGTTATTTCGAAAACAACTAATATTTTTTTAAATATCATAGCATATAAACATTTGAACGAATTTTTGATTTTTAAAAATATTTCATAATTATTTCTTATTTTTTAAATTATATATCTATATCAAAATCGATAGATCAATTTTTTCTTCAAAATTTAATTTTTAATTTCTAACCTTTATTTTTTATTTGTTAACTCTGAATTGATAAATATTTTTCAATGTTACTTTATTTATTTACTTTTTATTATAAATGTTAATTTATTTCCATTCGAATGTTAATTCTTTGTTTTGAAAAGAATAAAATAAATTATGTAACTTAAAACCATATTGACAAAAACAAAGCAGTAAGTTAAATTAAAAGAGTAAAAAATATATATATATTTTTATTTAAAACATTTGACTAAATTAACACAAAAACAAAGTATTTATTCAGATTCGTGTTTTGGTTTTAGGATTCAATTATCTTAACCATTGAAAAAAACGGAAAAGAACCAAAGAAAGCCCAATTTCCTTCATCAAAATAAGTAGGTACTTAAAATTTGCGTACCAATTTTTTCCTTTAAAATGTTTACAAAAACGGTCCAACAAATTTGTCTATCTGTCCTTTCGACTGTATTCTAAATGGGTGGGTCGATTTTCTTTAAACTTGGTTCTTAACGTTTTTTTGGGCATTCCACCACACTTTTTTTATGTTCTTTTAAGACCGAAAGTAGGTAGGTACCGTACCCACCGTACAATTTTTTTGCAAAAAATAAAAATCTTATTTTTCTCAAAAACGTGCCCACAACTTTTTACTACCTTTCTGTTAAAAGAATTCTGAAATATTGATGAAAATGGTAACGCCCATAAAACCATTTTTTTAATTTTCAATTTTCTCAAAAATGAATAAACTGATTTTGATAATTTTTTTTATAGAGAATGTTCAAAATACTTTTGAAAAATATTGTGTACCAAAATGTTCAAAAAAATTTTATTTTGATTTTTAAATAAGTTTTAAAATTTTTTTTTGAGAACTTAATAATTTGAAAACGCCTTAATCTATTTTTATTAAACTAAGCACCCAGCAGTTCTTTTACATTATCTAGCAGATTTTTAATAAAATTTGTTCTTAAAACCCTCAAAGATAATGGTACCGCCCATACAAGTGTTTAAAACCGGTATTGAAAATCTCATTTTTCTCAAAAAGGCTCCTACGATTTTCATTAAAATTTTTACGTAAACTTAAATCAGAACGATTTATCGGTTATTTTTGGAAACAAAATATCTATCGTTTGAAAATGGTACCCCTCAAATATCCATTTTTTTGGTTTTAAAATATCTCATTATATGTTGAACATATTTCAATGAAATTTCTTACACAAAATCTCCTAATAAGTTTGAATAATCAAACTTTGAATTTAAAAACAAAAATTAAAATTATTTTTTTTTTTAAATTCGATGTTTTGAAAATGGATGGATGATTTTTTTCTTAAAATTAATTTTTAAATTCCGCATAAATAAGTTCTAAAAATTGGCGTACCAATTTTTGTTCCTAAAAATATATTCAAAATTATATATGTACATATATACAAAATTATTTTTTTTTAAACCGCTGCAACGTTTTAAAAAAAGTTTTTCTCATAAACTCAGATTTGTGTAAGAAATCACTTTGTGTACATGCGTTGGTATAAAATCAATTTCAGATATTTTTTCAATCAATTTATTTCTAATTTTATTGATTTTTAAGGATTTTTTCAAACTAAACTGTAAATTCCATGCATATGTGCGAAGTGCAAGACATTACTATTTTGTTCATACTTATGTACTCACATAATACTTCCTTAAACTAGATTTTTTTTTTGGCAGGTGGTATAAAATATTAGGCTCCAATAATTAATAAATTTCTTTTAACAGATGAAAAGTTTTTTAAAATTATTAAGACTTTAAAACCACAGTGTGATCGTACATAAGAGCAAGTTCGTGCAACTCAGTCGTGCATTTTATTTTCTGCCAATTAAATGAAAGATTCTAGTAAAACATTCTGACATAATTACTGATAAGTTATATTTTAATGTTTTCCCTTCACCTTCAATTTCTCGTCTAATAATGAAAACTCAGAAATTGCAAAACGTTATAAAGTAAAACTTTTATTGTTCCACCACTCAATCATTATTTATCGCTCAACTTCAAAAACTCATAACAATAATAATATTAAAATTCGGATCCTGCATTCATTGTTGTATATGTTGTTGTGCACAAAATAATTTATGGTTGGTTGCTTTTTGGCCAATTAAAAGTTCTCCCCGAATATAAATCATAAAGCCATTGTTCATTTGCTGATTAAGTCAACGTTACGTTGCGTTAGGTAACCAAAATGGCAAATATCTTTGGAAAAACAATGCAACAGCAGCAGCAGTCTTTAAACTCATAAACTACAAACACAAATAAATCCTGTTATCATTGCTCGACTTTTCTGGTTGTCAAATATACAAACTCATAAAACAAGCCATTTCTTCGAAGACAATTGTAAAAACTTACCCTGTTATATTGGTGAAGTTTTCGTTGGAAGGAATTTGTTTAGTAACGAATTTTCTTCGCTCTTTCTTAAAATAATTCCCCTAATTACGAAAAGGTATCCCGAGATTCCCGAAACATGTGTATTCGAAATACAATCCATCTTAAAATTACACGCCCCTCTTTCAGCATATACCCAGACTTTAATGTTTCATAAAGTTCATTTTGTGCTTATCGTATAATAGAACGCGGTTGTCGTAGAAAATGCTTAAGTGAATTACTCTAAGCTCGTTAAAAAACAGAATATATGTACTTGTTCATATACGAGGTGTGTTTCGTGGAGGTTCTGCTAGGGTGCAGGAAACATTATGCATGTAAAGTTCTTTTTCTGGAATTGCATTTCAGAACAATATCACAAGTTTCTTGGGAAAAAAAAATTAATTTTCAAATCCTTGTCATAAAATGTCCTTATTTTATTGCAAAAAATAAAGACTGTATTTATCAGAGATTGTGTTGCTGTTGCTGTGGGTATAATCAAAACAAAAACAAAACAAAAAAAACTTCTCATACACTTAAGGCAAAAGTGACATCTTAGATCTTGAAGATGAAAACTCTCATGAAATTTTATGAGGATTATGAATTGTTAGGAAGAAAGAATCCTTTTGGACATGTTGTGTTGTGTTCAAGTCCCTTTTCGGATTGTGTCAATTCCTATTTATAGGAAGTTCTTAAATGGGTAAACTTTTAGTCTACTTCTTGATATACACTTATTTATATGTAGAAGATGGAAAATTAAAATGTTGTCATTTAATTTTCAAGAATGAAGAAGGATTGTTTGTTTCCTGTAAGTTTCGTATTTTAGCAGGAAATATTATTTTCAAGACTTTGTAGGCCGGAAATGAAAACATTTTAGAATAAAACAAAAATATTCGGAAATGGGATAGAAGAATGTAGAAGGTATCTGAGAATTATTGATGTCAAATTGAGGGTGGAGGGTGTGTAAGAGATTTAATATTTTAAATGTGTTACAATTCTTATCAATATATATTTATATGCTCATCATTAACTGACTCAATGACTAACTTTCATACTCTGTCTAACACTGTGTATGTATTAAATTAGGACGAGACTACAGAAATGCCAATTTGTTACAGTTATAACAGTCACCAATAAAAGTTGGTATGGAATTAACGAGCGTTTATTCCGAAATTTTAACTTAAATATCAAAAATGTCATTATAATGGATTGTCCCAAGTTGTAGATTCCCTCATCAAATGCATATTATTTATGATAGTTGTGAAAAATATATTTATCATTATAGTTTATGCCATTAAGGGACTGTAAACTTCCAAACCCTTTTTAAAATTTCTCAACTGCACTGTTGATGGAATCCAATTTTTTGAAACTCAGTTCGGGTGTTACTATTTCTATGTTGTTATATAATTCAATTAATTTAATCAATAACAAAGAGATGCTACTGTTTTTATTTTGTGGAACACAATATACATCTGACCACAGAATAATATTTTTGGTTCTGGAAAAATCTTCGACACAATTTTAACTACAAAACTGAGGAATACTGTGCTGAGATTGCTGGTGACTGTATATGTATACTATGCGTAGCGTTTGTTTCTTCCATGTCCAACAGGTGGTACCGTTTTAAAGTACTTACACTTTAGACTGAAAACTTGTTAAAAAAGAGGCTGGGTGCGACCCACACTTGTAACTTCCCATTGGTGCCCGTGGCAACTGGACATCACCCTATGTTATTTTGTTACAAGGAAATTCCTAATTCGAAATCTTAAAAGTGAGATCGCCGGGACGAAACGCCTAAATTTTTGTGGACTAAAAACCGTTAAAAGCTATATTGAATCAATAATTCAACAAGTCCAATTAAATAATATGAGCAACGATTTTTAGTAGTTTCTTGTATTTTTTGCTTAGTAAAAAACCGTCAATTGAATTTTTTTTAAATTTATATCAGTAACCAAAGTATGGCATCGTGTATAGAATAAAATTATCCCGAAGTTAATATCGTTGTTTTTTCTCAAAATATTAGAACCGAAATACGTTTTTTCACAAAAATGTAGCATTTTTTTTTATCTAAGAAAAAAACTGGGTTCTGATTTTTTTTTTCAATTCTTTTCAATGCTTTATTACGTCATTGTGTGTTTATATAATAAATTAATCTGAAGTCGATGTCATATTTTGTTCTCGAAATATTCGAGACGAAACATTTTTTACAACTTTTTTTTTAAATTGCTGTAGTAAAAAAACCGCTAATTTAATTTTTTTGAGAACTCTTTCTGCACTTCGTGATGGTTTTACCTGTAAAATAAAATTTATTCTAGATCGATATCTGAGATACAGTGAACGATAGAAAGGCTCAAGAACGTACGAACGTACATAATGTACATACACACTCTAAAAATGATGGAATCGGATTCCTTGGACCTCGAAACGTCGATAAATGTCAAAATTTTCAATTCTACAAATCGGACCAATTACTATAACTTCTAATGGGAAGTTAAAAATCAATATAATAAGAAATAAATTAATTAAACAACTTCTGAAACAATTTTGACAGCAACCCAATGTACACCATCTGATTTCTTACACAAATTTCAATTTATGAAAAAAAAAATTTAAGAATATTTGGAGCGGTTAATTTTAATTTAATTTAATTAATTTAATTTTTATATATGAAATTTGGAAACATTTTTAAGAAAAAAGATTGGAACGCCAAATTTTTAGTGTTTATTAATGCGGAGTTTAAAAATTAATTTTGAAAAAAAAGTCATCTACTTTTACTCTATAGGTATGTATATTCGAAATATCGAATTTCCAAAAAATATTTTTTTTTTTTTTTTTTTAAATCCCAAATTTTTTTTTTTATTAATTTTGATATGCAATATTATTTAAATTTATTAAAAGTTCTTGTTTACGAAATTTTATTAAAATCGATTCAACAAATAATGAGAAAGTCGAAAACCAAAAAAAAAGGTTCTATTAGAAATACCATTTTTCATCGATAGATAAAATTTTTGTTCTCCAATAATAGTGCATCGTACTGATGCTCATATACAAATTTTAATCAGAATCGTAGGATCGTTTTTGAGAAAAATCTGATTTTCATTGTTTACTAAATTTTATGGTACCTACCGTTATTTGGTCTTAATAAAAATGAAAAAAAAACGTGTGAGGGGAATGCCCAAAAAACGCTAGGTATCAAGTTTAAAGGAAATCGATCCACCGTTTAGGCTACAGCCAAAAGGACACACAGACAGAATTGCGAGACCCACTTTATTCGTCTTCACTATCATAGAAATGTCAACTTTGATCAAAATCTCGAGTTCGATTTTTTTTTGGTATAATAGATAATAGTACCTACCTATATTGTGTAATATGCATCGCAAGTAAAAATAGGTTGAATAAACTTTCGTGCAAACTTCTTTATTTAAATATCATTTTGTTTTTTTTTTTTTTTTCAATGCAGCTTTTGGATTCTTTTCTATTATTTATTTATTATTTTTATAAACTTATCAAATACAAATGAAAATCAGAAACTACGCAAACATTAATATCTGGCTTGCCGTTCACGCCAGCACGAAAAAAAGCACGATAACCTCCAGAGAGCTTTGAATCTGGAAGAATTATATCATTTGATTTATTTGACCAATTTGAAACTCCATATACTGTCTATAAAAATAAAATAATGCAAAACAGAATTTAAAAAAATACCTAAATAAAAATCTTACTCCATTAACATTCGGACATATCTGGTACTTCTTATCAAATTTTGATGTAAATGAATACCAAACTTCAACTGGATTAAAAGCGGACTTACAAAAATCGTGACGTTTGATTTCGAATGTTGGTAATATATATTGGCCTCGGACTTCCTTAAAAATTTCAACAACAACCTTATGTTTTACCAAAAAAAATAAATACAACAAACATTAACTATTTCTTATAAAAATGGTATGAATTTTTACCCAAAGCGTGTCATTGGGTGTTATATTTGCAATTGACTTAAAATATCCATCAACAATGACCTCATCATCAGACACGAATTTGTAAGTCATATTGCTCATGTCAAAAATACTTGTAAGAAAGTGATCTTCTTCACCTTCGCAAGGATTAAAAAGTACTTCATCATCAAGATATCCCGTGTATTTTGCGGCCTTAAAATATTTTTTGTATTTAAAAATATCACAAAATTTCCGCAACTTACATCTGTAACCATTACAAATAGTAAAATAGCAACGAACCGTATTATGGAAGACATAATAAAGCAAAAACACTTTAAAAATACAACTCAATATGTGGAGATCAATTGGTGATTCTTTTATATGGTTCAGAAAATCCATTCATTAATTGATCGCATCTCTCGTTTAATAAAAATACAATATGAATTCATGTTAAATTGTGTAATGAAGTTTACATAAAACCTAAAACATGTCTGATAATTTGCTAAATATTTAATCACGAATTTTTAACTATATAATTACGTGCTAGGTAACTTTATTACATGATTTAAATATGGAATGGTTTCGGTTTGGCACGAATGAAGCTTGAACGGTTTTGAATGTTTAACCTTGGTCTCGATTATATTTGTTCGTAATTTAATTTTTATCAAAAAAAAAAAAAAATGGGGGAGTGCACTTTGAGCTAATGAGTTACTTTATTATATTTTATTAATTAAATGAAAGCACCCTACAAATGTCTGTTGGTTAGACATCCAAATCAGTTGATCTTAAGCTTTTTATAAGTTGGCTTCTGTACTAGGCGGTGGACCTAGGGTGTTTATTGACTGAAAGTGATTTCGCTTTTTGCTCTTGGTCTGCATTATTTCTATTTAGAAGCTGCTAGAAATACTGTTATGTATGCACATCTACGTATTAATCCAAGTTTTTCGTGATTAGATTACATGCGCTGGGTAGAAGAGCCCTTTTTCAGTCTCAAATTTAGCATCCAGTTGATTCGCGTTCTTAGTTAAAACATCTTGGTAATTTTTCGTTGATTACGAGACTCTTCGATCTAATTACTCTTCGCAGACTGATTACGCTCACTACCTTCCAGATACGGTAGGTACACTTCCATCTTCATTCTCAAACTCAAACTCTGCTTCTCAAACTTTTCATATATTTTATTTCCATTATCTATTTTAGCAGCAGTAAAACAAAAGAGAAGTCCCTTACCATATTTGCTGAACTCCGGGAGGACAGAAATAATTTTTTCACATAGTCGAAATTTGAATGGCACCTGCCGCCTCACTGGTTAACTCTAAGTACTACATTTTAATGCTACAGAAGCATATAAAATGTATTGTATAAGATGGATCAAAAAACTTGAGCTTGTATAGTCAGAACAAAAAAACTATCTATAGGAGGGTTGGCGTATTTCCCAATGTTTATTCGGGAGGGCCAATTTACGAAAAAAATAACTTAAAATAGAAAACAAAATATTTTTAAAAAATACGGCAACACTTAAAGTTGCTTGTTTTTAAGGCCAGAAATCCATTGTTAAATTCCGATTTTAAATCAAATTATTTAAGTGAAATGGTAAATTAATTTTCAAATTTCAAAATTTTTTTTTCAAAATTTTACAATATAACATGACTTTGTAAGTGTTATCGTTGTTTTTAAATATTTTTTTCTATTTTAAGTCAGCTCCAGCACGTTTTTCCCGAAAAACTACACATCATACTCCTTATAACCCCGACTGGTTGAATTATTTATTATACATTGTCCAGATACAACAAATATTAAGCATTGCGCAAACCGACGACCTGATGACACTGGCGATCGCTATAAAAAATGTAGAAGTCGCACATGCGAATTAATGGAAAGCAGGGTTCGAACCTCAGGAGTTAAATTTTATTTATTTATTATTATTATTTATTTATATATAAATATTTTGTAACAAAAAAAATTATTCACAAATTCATAGTCAGAGTTGGAATATTAAATAGCACAGTGCTGTCATTAACTTTCATGTGGTTTGGCTTAAGTATTTTTTTATTTTTGTAGTGTTTTTTTTTTCAGTTTTCAATGCTCTAAGTAAGTTGTCAGTGGAATATATAGGAACTAATTTTAACTTTATCTGAAGAATAAGTAATTAAAGTATCTGATGACTGATTATTAAAAAAAATGTTCCTTATCAATATTTACATTTTCATAATATAATAATAATAATAATAATAATTAACCCTCCTTTGGGTGATATGTAAGATGTAAAGAATTGACAGATTGATAAAAATCAAAAAATCATTAAATTCTACCCGTTTTTGCTGTGAAAATCAGAATTTAATGAGATCATTCTGCGCTACCACTGTATCCTGTACATACAAAAGACAGACAGATGTCGTGAGACGACCAAGAAGACGCAACGTCTCCAAAAAAAAATTAATAAATAAGAAGTTTCAATGTTGTAAATTCAAAACTCACATATGAACGAACCTAAGCTGTATGGGCTTCTGTATGATGATTTCTTGCTAATAAATTCATAAAGACTTCTTAATATTTATTAAATTACTATTTCAAGTAACTGTTTAATTTTATTTAAAAAATGCTATTAATATAGAATGCAGTCTGCGTACCAATTAATTTAAGCTCAAAGCAAAAATATTCTCATTTAAGTAGGTATACATAAACTTGAGGTTTGTAAATGTAAGTTTTCCTTTGCTCTGAATTTATTTTATAAAAAAATAAAATGCACGAATGGGTCGCACGAACTTGCTCTCAAGTGCGAACACACTGTGGTTTTAAAATAGGTATACCTACATGGTATTTATATATTTTATATAATAAAAAACAAATTTATTAAACAACTTTTAAAACTGGCTTGACACCAACGCAATGTACACCATCTGATTTCATACACAAATTTAAATCTATGAAAAAAAAAATATAAAAATCGTTGAGCTGTTTTTTTTTTTTAAACTTAGTTTTTTTTATATATAACATTTTGAAAACAGTTTTAAGAAATAAAATTGGTACGCCATTTTTTAGTGTTTATTAATGCGGAGTTTAAATTAATTTTGAAAAAAAAAATATTCTACCCAATTTCGACATATCGAATTTTCAAAAATTAATTTAGATTTTTTTTTAAATTTTGATATGCAATATTATTCACATTTATTAGAAGCTCTTGTGTACAAAATTTGACTAAAATCAGTTCAACAGATGGCGAGAAAACCAAAAGTTAGATATTTCTTTTTTGAATAATATAGTAGATCGTACTGATATTAGCTCACATAAAAATTTTAACCAACATCGTAGGAGTCGTTTTTTGAGAAAAATGAGATTTTCAATACCGGTTTTATAACATTTGTATGGGAGTTACCGTTATTTTTGCCTAAAGAACAATTTTTATATAAAATCTGCTAGATAATGTCAAAAAACTGCTGGATGCCAAGTTTAATAAAAATTGACCTAGTCGTATTTGAATTATTTAGTTTTCAAAAAAAAATTTAAAATTTTTTTAAAAATCAAAAAATGAAAATTTTGGTATGCAATCATTTTTAATCTTTTTGAAAAATTTTTTGTATCTTTTTTAAAAGGTTGTGGGCACGTTTTTGAGAAAAATAAGATTTTCATTTTTTGCTGAAAAAAACTATACGGTAGGTACCGTTATTTTTGGACTTAAAAAGAATTGAAAAAACCTATCTGGGAATGCTAAAAATACACTACCAAGTTTAAAGAAAATCGATCCAACCATTTAGGCTACAGCCGACAGGACACACACACAGAATTGCCATACCTTTTTTCGACTTCATTATCATCCTAATGTCAAATTTGATCAAAATCTCGAGTTCGATTTTTTTTACGAATCCATAACTTGCCATAAGTATATGTATGTAGTACCTACATATGTACATATATCACAAGTAAAAAATCATCCTCTTGTATACTTTGAGACTTCATCCTATAAAAAACAGCATCTGCCAGAGTAATTCTTGGTTAAAGAAAAAAACTATAAAGTTGTTAATTTCTCAAATATAATTATGTTGTATCTGCATTATATAGTACGTGCGATTTATCACGGGAAAAGACTTAGCAGCGTAAAAGTGAATTAAATATTCATCCTGCATCAAATCTTTTACCTACCTATCGCCTATCACCACATACACAGACTTAACTAGGATAAATAGAGTCTCAGGATAATGTTAATTAGCTGCCACTGCCAAAACCCTTTGTAACAACTTTCAGCCATCGTGAATCGTGGGGATTCTTGCTGATGGTAGAGAAATAATTTACAAGGAGATTTATTATGGTCGAACATACTCATGTTGATATACCTATAAATAGCATATCTAACTTGTTTGTTGATTTTATTCTAAGAATAATCCTTCGTTTAACAAATATTTACGCGATAATTTTCCACAACAACAACATTATTAAACCAGTAGATAATAATAATACACATTTTTCAGAATTAATAAGTTCACTTAAGAAATAGTAGCTGATGCAAGTCTGCATTTTGTACGTGAAGAGGAGGATTTTGCTTCATCCATGATTTGGTTTTCATTATTTTAGTCATAAAATGAAAAGTCGTGATTTTCCATTTTCCATTTTCTACCTCTTAGCTATTGTGCGACTCCAAAAAAGGGGTCTCTCATCATGTCTTGCATAAATTTAAGAGGGAATATAAATTCACCATCGCATCCATACCATCTGCATCAGAACTTATCGGACTAAAGTTTACACTCACACGAAACTCATTTCTCGAGTACCTATGTATACACTGATTTGCATGACAATATTCCACCCGGGATCCTATAGAGAGATGGTGAAATGAACGTGTAGCCATGAAGAAGAGGAAGACAAATCGTTTATGTTTATTTTAGTGCTTTAAGTGGCCATTAAGTTGGCTTATACCTACTCTACCAGCCAGTAAGAGATTCACAAATTGGAATGTTCTCACCTCCTGGATGAAGTGGCAAAAAGGAACGGTATTGTGTTTATATTAATGCTTAGAACCTAACTTCTTCTGTCGATTGTGTATATGTTTAAAAAGAATTAATTAATTCAATGAAAGTTAATTGATATGTAAACTCCAAAAATTCCTTGTTTATTATGCCGGCGGATTTATTGGAAATTCATTATAATTGGTGTTAAATTCCTTGTGTGAATTTAATTTGAATTGAGTGGAAAAACCATCAGAGATGCTAGAATAATCAAACTTCAAGATAATATTTAATTGATGCAAATTTGTCTTTGGAATTAAATTAATAATCACCGAATTATATTGAATCTCATTTTAATTAAATGTATTTTATCACATAAATTGCAAATTTGAAGTAATGGTTCAATAACGATATGAGAGAAAGTGTTTTCAAAAATTCGACAATTTCCTAGAAAAACATAAAATCACTTTATTCCGTTGTAAGAATTTTTGCAAAATCCTGGAATGCAATTTTATTTAAATAATTTAAGAAATTATGTATATGTATGTATGTACCGAGTTTAATAAAAATTGTTATGGCCGTTTTTGTTTTAAAAAACTAAAACCTATCTATAGGAGCTATATACCAGTGTCTTAGATGGGCCTAAACAATAATTTTAATATCCGTCTAATGAATCAAATAAAATTACTTTCTACGAAATTTAAAACAAATTGATTAACTCGCCAAAGCTCTATCTCTAATTATAATAAACGGACGCGGTGGCGGCGGACGCAAAGATGCACAGACTAGTAGATGGAGATATGGCAAAACTGTAGTATTAATTTAGATTAAAACGTCGGAACTTTAGTTTATATGAAACCTATGTACTCTGTCCAGAAGAGCAAAGTAAATAATGTAAAGGTAAATATATGTTAATTGTGTAAATGTATGGGTTAAATTATGTATAAAAAGAATGAATATATGTAATGCCAAAAGATGAACAAGAGACCTCTAAGTCAGAGCCAACCATCTGGAACACATAATGTCAGATAAGTGCTGTAGCAACCTAGGGGCGAGAGGGGCTTTGCCCCCAGTGTTTGCATTACCCCTAACGAATTTTTCTCATGCATGAAATCGATACTAGAAAAAATAAAGTAAAAATTAAAAGACAATCGAAAGCAAACGAAAAAAATAAATGTACAGTTTAAAATTCGTTCACAGTTTGTTTTTATTATAAACAATAACATAATCATAAATATAAATAAATAATAATTTTTTTTAAATGATTGCACATTGTGATTTTGTAGTCCATTAAATCTTAAAAGAACCAAGTCAAGCTCTAGAAAATCAAGTCGTTTGTGATGGAATGCCAGAAATTATAAATTATTTAATTTATTAGTCGACATATACTAATACGTTGAGGCCGCATAATTCGTGTCAAGGTCCACAAATGACGATTCGCATACTGTCGTTCCGGATGGGAAAGTTTCGATTGCTGCAAAAAGGTGTTACATGTTTTCCATTCCTTGGCTCACCTTATACAGCTCTGTCAAATTAACAGTCTTGATTTTTTGTATCTTTCGCACTTTTCAAATCGTTCAACTTTTCATCGTTTGCATGAATTTCAACTACATATATATTCTTTAGCAATTTGTAGCTAGCTCAATTTTATTGTGCAATTTGATGCACGACTTGGTCAAAGGCAAGCTTTTCCAATCGTCTTTTACAAAACTATTTGTCATTTCAATTAACATAATATCGATTTTTTTAAATTTTTTTAGGACCAAATATACATACATACAATTGCCGTACAGTTTTTTTTTTATCGAATAATGAAAATCTTTCTTTTTCTCAAAAACGTGCAGACAACTCATTACCTAATTTTTTTTACATAAAGGCTACCATTATACAAAAATAGAAGCACTTTTGTATTTTCGATGTTCTCAAAAAAGGTTAAATTTTTTTTATAGAAATGTACCTATGCCAAAATTTACAACTTTTTTTATTTAAAAAAAAAGTTTCAAATTATTTTTAAGAACTTAATAATTCGAAAACGACCTAATCGATTAAACTTGGCAGTCAACAGTTTTTTACACTTAATGATTTTACACAAGAGCTTCTAATAGGTGTGACTAATATTGAATATCAAAATTTTCAAAAAAAAACAGAATTCAGAATTATTTTTTGAAAATTCGATATTTCCGAAATGGGTAGATGATTTTTTTTCAAAATTAATTTTTTAACTCCGCATTAATAAATGCTAAAAATTGGCGTACAAATTTTTTTCTTAAAAATGTTTAAAACATTTCATATATTCATTGCCCACCGCCCCCCAAACAAAACAGAGTATCTACGGCGGCGCTGTGTAAGATCAATCGATATCGCTTTTCATAATCTGACTTAATGCATTTTAAATTGATCTCAATAAGTCGTTCGCTTTAATTTAATGAGATTAATCTCAAGAATCTGGGATCAAACTCACTACATGAGTTTGTGCTCGGTCTTTGTATTTTTAGGTGTTATTAGGTTTTGAGGTTTTATTAGGAGAATTTTTGAAATAAATCAGAAAACTTACAAAATTTGAACAAAATCATCGGAGCATATATGTTATATTTTAGAGGTTGGCCTTCAAGGATCACTAAAGGGTTAGACAATTATTTAAATTTAACTATTTATAGGGTGAAATGGAGTAAAAGCTGAAAATACCGTCCGATTTTGACTTATTTTCCTGCAACTACATTGTGCCATAGGTAAGTATAGGTTAGGACGTTTTCGAAAACGTCATGTGCGTCAATATTAAATTGCAATATGTTCTTTTACCCAAATTGCAAAAGCCAACTGTTCAAAAAACCAAAAACAAAATTTTAAAAATATTATATTATTTACAATAACGCAGTTTGCTAAAGTCCTATTTTCTATAACATCATTTGCAGCGCAACTTTTCAGTAAAAAATATTAAACAAGCCACAGAGCGTGTTCGTAAAAGTCAAATAATCATTTGCAAGTAATCTAATGACGTTGATCACACAGATAGTGTGTAAACAAGAAGATAGCATATTTGTAGATTGCAATATCTACGCCCAAAAATGAACGTTAATTTGACCATCAAATTGACGTTGATTTGACGTTTTCGAAAATGGCCTATTTTTTTAAATGTATGTGGAAATACCACTCACGCAGACGAAAGCAGACACGATAGAGAAAACACAGCAGATCGAAGCGACGACCTTTTAATAATTATTACTTACAAACTTACCTTTATTCTTATTTTGTACATTGAATTTAATCTGAATTATTATCTAATCTACTAAAGGGAATATTTTTTTTATTTTCTTGGAAAGAATTTCTGATATAAATATTAAATTTTTGAAATTTTTTACGACTTTATGAAAAGCAGAGATTTTTTATTTCTATTTTTATATTTTTCATTTAATTTTTGTGTACATATAAACAAAACAATCTAGCTCCAAACTGTAAATGTAAAATTTTAACTTACAAATTTTAGTGAAACTTAAACTTGCCTATCAAGCAAATACAAATATTAAAATCTTTTGCGAAATAAAAACTATTTAATATAATTTAAGTATGTATTCTACTTGGCTGATTTATATTTCAGTATAGTAAATGCCTTTATATTGAATTTTTATTATTAAAACCTTCTTAGAAAAACGTCTCCAGCAGAATGTAGCTGCTTTGAAATAAGTAACAGAATTCTATAAATTAATTGATTTCAGACAACATGATGACAACAAATAATGTAAGTAAGTACCTATCCAATGTATACTATAAAATACTTCTCAATAATTATGTAGGCAAATCTACCCCCAAGTTACCAACCATAACCAAACAAAAACATATACACAATCATCAAAATTCTCCTTACATGTTTAACAATTCGAAGAAGTAAATATGAAACATTTATCTAAAATATTAATGTTCACTTTATTCTATTGCAAGTTGTTTTCTATGTTTAACTGAGTTAAACTCCCAAATTCATGGTAAATTCATGAAATGTCCCTCGAACAATACAAACAACAAATACGTAGAAATAACTTTGCCTCAACATCAAAACAAATTTATAGGCACAACACATATTATTATATCCCAACCCTGGCTGTTGTGTCCCTGAGGCTATTTTCATTTTGAACAAAGTCTCATAACAATGCTATTTTGGTACATACCAACGAATATTTTGTGTATATATATTAATGCTGCAGCATATGTTTGCCTATAGCCCAAAAGGTCCTTAGTGTACCTACCAGATGCTTTTGGTGTAACCGGAATACATACACCTTTATTGCCTGTCGGGCTTATGCTCAACTTCGCTCCGAAATGAAATCTATGTAAATCCTTTTTGTCAGCCGATACCAGATGTAACTTAACGACGTCCAGCATCGTTCTGCAACTGTCATAAACCTTTAGAAATACCTGTAGGTAAGTTGATGGATGCTTCTATGTACATATATGTTATTCGCAGTTTCATTAAGATTTTATTTGCGGATATGCTCTCTAGGAGGAGCTGTTGTATACAAAATAGGAAAGGAGCCTATGGTTTTGGCCTTCAAACTACCTTTAAGTTATGACTTTCAACAGATCACAGCAAAGCGTAAATCTATCTGAAGGACAAGGTTTCAAAATTTCCATTCAAAAATCTATAGCCGTTTATTTTAATCACTTCTCGTTAATCATAATCACAAACTATACCTATTTGTAGATACACTTTCGTTGTTGTTTTCTATATAAAGTTCCTGACTACCATACTACTTGCAAAAGGTACTTTATCAAAACCAACTCAACCTGATCAAGTCCCGGTGAATTACTGAGAATCCTCTTCAATTTTCTAAATTTAATAAAACTGAAAGAGACTCCTCGTCTTAAGTCTTCAACCTCAACACAGGGACACACTACCAAAAAGGAAATTGGTATAGGTAGGTATTTTGTTGTGTGTTTGTATACTGCATTGCTCTTATTTGAAGAATATCAATTTACAGATTTTATATCCACTATTGAATTTCAGTTTAGATATAATATTGAATTGCTGGAGAAAAATACGCACACACAATCATACTCTCGAAATAAAGTCACCTAAAATTTCAATTTGGCTTGAGTAAAACTACATAAACTTAAGTTCTAGCTGTTGGTATAGTCCATATAGAAACACACAAACTGTTATTCTCGACTATATATTTAATTAAATTTTCATATTTCCTTTGTTAGAATGAGGTAGTTCAAAATAATATTTAATGTTTTTTCCGTGTACCTTACCTATTCAGAAGTCCTACCTAACCTACTTACATCTGTGAATGGTTTTGGCAAGAGAAAAGTTTACAAAGATGGGCGGACGATGGAAACGGAGGAGGAGATACTTCTATATATATGTTTGTTATTTATATAAGTTATATATTTTATTTGTAGGGCAGAGGTAGGTAAGTACCTGTGTTTATTAAGAAAAAAAAAAAAAAAAAAACATTTTGTATTTTCATAGAAATAGACATTGAGATTGAAGACTTCGACGTGGAGCAGCTGGCCCTTGACAACTGTCATATAGTTAGATGGTTTTGCTTTGATGAACTTATCTTTTTTCTATGACTGAAAGTCTTTAACGTTGGAACTATAAAGGACGAATTATTTAAAAATTTATGAGAATTTAACAAATAGGATTTCCCAGCTGAAGTTACCCACAACGGGAAGTAAAAGAATGATGAATCTATTAAGTAGGTACAAATTGGAGTATAACAAACATTAGATGGAAATGACGCTCATTTTATACAAATGAAGAAAATAAAAAGTTCAAATTATTGACCACATGGCTTTTCTCGCAAAATACAAATGCAGTCGTTTTGAAAACACAAAAATATAATCTTCAAATGTTTGCTGTTGAGTTTGGAATTTTTTTTTAATTTTTATAATTAAATTCGATCATACTATATTTGTCTATGTTTTTTTTTTTATTAAAAACATTTTTAAAGGTTATTTTTTGCAATATACAAATTTAAATTTAATCGAATTTGTTTAATGCCATGGAATTTCCCATTAATATCAACACCACCAACACACTCACTGAAAGTTTAGAGTTGTAAATCAAGTCAATAGATGGTTCTCCATGTCATTGTAGATGTCGCGCTACCAAATTTATTTATTTTTAAAAGGTTTGTTATAAATTTTCTTGTTTACTTTTCTATGTACATATATAACCAATCAACCTCTTGATGGGTTCTAGGTCAATAAATAATTTAATTTAATATGCTTTATACCCCCAATTTATGTCGGGTTATGAGAACTGTCCGGCTAAGAGAAAGGAATAGAAAAAACTTTTTATGATGTTAAAATCATATTAAATTGTTATTTTTAAAAAATAACATCGCTCAAAATATAACGGAACGCGATGAGTAAAGAAAACTATACATTTTCAAAATTACACCAACTTAGTTACTCAGGAAATCCCTTAATAAGCTTTCAACATAACATCGTTCTGTACGGTTATTAGAGTTTCACGTCCGGTTATTGGAGATTTTCTATGGATTTGCTTACGTATTAAAAATAAAACAGAACCTATGCTGAGAACAGACCTTCTGGTTGTTTTTTTGTGCTTCATTAATTGGTAAAAAATAATCCCAAAATAAGATTATGTGTCCGCGTATGGGAGGTTTTCTATCTAAAATAAGCAAGAAAAAATGTCCGCTTCCGTTTATGAGGATGTTCTATTATTGATCCCGAAAATGTTTTCGTTTAAGGGAAGTTTGTCCAGCTATTGGAACTGTCCGCTTTCACTGTACCACAAAGATTTTAATGAAAATCGTAGGATCCTGTAGAAAACCTTTTATCCAAATCCATAACCCTATCACTAATTTAAAATATAATATGAAATTAATATTTTTTTTTATTGTTCCTTTTTCGATGTCCAGAGGAATGAGACGTGAACAGCGAAACCTTGGAAAATTTAGAACTGCAGTGATGGCAGAGAAAGCGATCCCTTTTAATGAAATAATAAATAAATAAATTTATAGAATGTTCAATTTGTTTTTGAAAGATTTATTACTAACAATTTGTGAATAAATAAACAAATTGAAAATTAAATAATTTATTAAATTAATAGATAAATAAATAAAAAATAAATAAATAAATAAAAAATAAATAAATAAATAAAAAATAAATAAATAAATAATTAAGTAAACAAATAAATAATAAATTTATAAATAAATAAATTAAAAAATGGGAAGAAACTGGTCACCGGCGCGGCGGCGCAAGGAAAATGTAGAATTCATCAAAGTTTCCTCACAGCTCCAAACGACAGATGCTCAGCAAATAAAAATTGTCGGATTTCGATAAATCTAAAAACAAGGAAATTTACAATAAAAACACCGACTACAACTTACTTAAACCCAACTTTCACTGATGGTTGGAATCCGGATAGGTCACAACTCATTAGGAACCCAAAGAAGTTGACTTGAGCGACATTTCGATTTTTCCACTAATTTTTGTTTTGCAAAAATATTTAGAACATAAAAAAAAACACATGTGCAATCCAGTAGAAATTTTACCTAGATACCACAAGGATCTTCAGAACTTTTAAGATAAAAAAATTGCCTACCTTAAATTATTTATATTTAAAGGAAATAAAATAAATAAATGCCAATTAAAAACAGTTTTGTTTATAAAGGAACTTCTTAGGGCCCCCCGCCGCCATTCGTTTGGCATACTTCGGGTACCCATAGAGTTATTTTTAAAGTCCCATGAAGCACGTTAATGCACACCTAATTTAAATGCCGATAAACTGTTATAATTGTTATAAATTTATATTGAAATTTATGTTAATAGTATTACTTTTTGATCTATTGAGAAAAAATTCCAGCTTGCAACGAGGGTAAGAGTATTTTCAAACGATTTTTGAGGAAGCTGTATGGATGTGAGGAAAAAAAAATCAATTCCTCACCTTCTCTGTATAGGTCTTGCTCCATCCCAAAGACGTATAGGCTCCACGTGGGAGAATTCTACTAAAGTGATTCAAGTGATCTGACAATTATTCGAGTTAATAAACATGCACATGCTTTGTAAGGAGCCCTTAGTGATTCTCCTAAATTCTTGTAGTATTACATATGAACCAACTCATAGTCTAAGTGTGTCGAGGGTTTATTGCTGATACCCTCGTAAACAACATCTAACTTAACCTTCCTTTTTTTATTTAAAAAAAAATAAATTGGTGGGAGCGACAGCTCGTGTAGAACCAAATTTACAATTAATATTTACAAATATATAATACAATCAATTAAATGCATGGCTTTGCCGTCTGCCTGATTAACAATGAATCCATATACTTCAATTTTCTTTTATACATTCTATAAGTTACAGTTTTCAATTAAAAATATTCGTTTATAATCTCGCTTCTATGATAAAGTGCTACTTTACAAAATTTGGATAATTTAGATGCGTTTGCTTCATTTAGGAGGTTTAGGGTTTCGTCATCTGTAAGAAAGTCGCTACCCAATATGTGTCTTCTGGTTTCTCTTAATACCGGGCATCTTCCAACAAAATTTAAAATATCTTCACGCTCTGCCATATTGCACATGTTGCAAAGTATTGGTAATTCTCCACGATGCGGTATAAAATTCAAATTAAGTAGCTCACCTCTTAGCCGGAACATACTTGAAATTTGATCGATAGTGTAATCATCTCGGAAATAGTTACGTTCGTTAAGGTTATAACTGAGTTTACTGTAGATCATTCGGTGTAATGAACTTGATGCCACTTCTTTGTACCTGTCTCTATAAATTTCATCTAAACGAGTAATCATCGTATACATCGTAGTCCGAACGGCTAGGATGAGAAGCACTTTTTCATGACAAGAGATACTCTTGGAGAATTTGTCAATTCCTCGCAAGAGGCAGTAACCCGTGAAAAACGTTTCTGTTTTTAGGTGGCATAAGCTGGGAATCAAATCCAAGACCTTTGGCGTTACAGTCCAACGTACTAACCATTACGCCACGGGCTACTACCTTTTTTGATACCTTTTAAATTATTAAATCTGAGTTGTAAGGACCTGTTTCGAAGTCGAAATTTTTGTTTTTAAAAGTTCAAGATTGATTTTGATTAGTGATATTTATGTCCCCAAACAATAATAGGTACTAAAAAATATAATGATCTTTAAAAAATAATAATGTGTCCCATAAAAATATTTGTTATTCTCTATCTTCTAATTAAAGTCAAGCACCAATATAGCTATCATCCTAACAAAATTTTACAATAATTTTTATTCGTCATTTGATTACCCAAAAACAAATATATAAATACAACAAGAAAAAATAATGCCTTAACCTCATAATTGAGAATTTGTGGGTTTCGTCCCCCAAGGAAATTTACACTTGTCTTCTTCCTTCAAGCATCTCATAGATGCTCTGATCTACCACATCTACCTTCGAGCATTGTTTTACTTAATCCTAAGAATAATCGCCAACGTTAATGAAGTTCTCCCGAAATTAGTTTAACCTCAATTTAACGGGAGGACAAAACGTCGTCGTTGGCTGTAAGTTAACAGCTACTGAGTAAAACCACAGGCACTTTCATTATAGGTATTAAGTATTTGTTGTGGCAGATAGAAGTTTCTTTCCATCCTAGAAGAACATAAAAAAAAGAAAAACAATTGTTTATGGAGTCTGTTCTGTGAATTATTTAGGTGATTCCCAGTGAATAATTTGTAAGACCGATGTTCTTGTGGGAGTAAGAACATTGGATGGAAATATTATATTCATTCCACGTGGAATTTCGGTACCTAATTTATTAAAGAAAATGTAAAAATTATGGCTCAGTCACTCTTCTTTAGTGGGAATAAACAATTATACATATACATAACAGTAATGATGCGCAAAAAAATTAAATCTATCAAAACTAACATATATACAATCCCTTTTAACTTGTTGTATACAAACACATTTAGATATTTAAGTAAAAATAATTACCGTTCGTGCATAAGTACAGGGCCACTACAGATAGCGCGAAGCCGAAAATTGAAGTAAAGGGAAAAATGGTGTTTGGTTTCTTAAAGTGTCAAACCTACGAAATATAGAGTCAAACTAGGTTGTGACACCACACAAACAAATTTTTAACAAACTGGAATTTGCATTTTGTTGTTTCCCAAAGTCTAAACCAAACAAAAATACCCCGTCTCCATCCAGTGCTTTCCCTAGTTTGACCCTATTATTTTTTTTCGGTTTTTAAATCGGTTTTTTTTTTTAGAAAAATAAACAGTAGTTTTAGGCCAAAAATATTAAACTTGAAATTTTGAAGTTCTTTTTCAATACATGGCCCTAAAAGCAAAAAAACATAAAAACGAAGCATGATCCGATTAACTTCAAAATGAAAAATTGTATTTGTGTATTTGTAATGCAACGAGAATTGTATTTTAATCGAAAGATTAGAAGTTTTTCGATAGATGTCGCTGCTGAACATCAAAATATAAAAATAAGCTAAATATATTTTTTTAAAGGGATTAATGCATGTTAACCAAAGATTTTCAAGTTTTCCGATGGATGGCGCTGAACTCAAACATCTTAAAAAATTATAAAAACTAAATAATAAAAATGGTGTGGTTCACTTCACGGATTGGCAAATCAAAAGATCTATTTATTTGCTTACAAAGCGGCCGCACAAACCATTTTGACTTCACTACATATTTTCAATAATTATTGTATTATAGAAAAAATAAATAAAAAAATATAACAATCATGGTGTTACGTAAGGTAGAATTTAAAAATTCTGACACGAATTTAGTTTCGGTTCAGGAGAGCGCACTGGGTACTAACGGCTATAGTATAAAATAAAATTAAATTAAATCAAGTTGATTTATTTAAGATGACATGTTGATGAAGTGCACCTGAAAACTATAATATCCTCATGCAATATTTTAAGATTTCCTTTGAAATGAAAAACATATCTCCAAACAATGAGGTTCACAAAATATCAACAGAGCCTTGGGCCAGACAAAAGTGTATTTAAAAAAAAACCTTATTCGATGAAGATTGGTTCACATGAGTTGCGGTTGGTCTTCATTAGCTTTGTAGAGAAAAATAAAAAAAAAAAGAAAGTAAGGCACAACAAGGATGGATTTATTTTTCTGTGAATCCTTTATTTGAGAGAAAATAAAATGGAAAATTCGAGTGTGCTGCTGGGAGGGATATTAATTTGTATTCCTACAAACATATATTTTATATATAAATTAAAATCATTCACCAATTCAAGAAAAAAGTCCTTGGAGGCATATTATACCTTCTGCAATGATTAAATTTTCATTTTTGTATGTTCTTCAAATTGAAACATAATCCAATTGCCTGGCACGTGATGACCCTTTGTCGATTCAAAACCTGGTTTCATAAATTTAATGGCCCAAAATAATAAATAATAAATAATAAATGGCTTCTGAAAGGCCTTTTGATAGGTTAAAATGTGGAAAATGATCGATAGAATAGATGAATCTCCTGATTTTATTATAAAATTTATTTTAATTAAAGTCTGAACTAATACGTTATAAGATGAATGATTCAAATACTTTTGATGGAACGAAGTCTTTTGATTTCGCTTGTCGAAGTCGAAAAAAAAAATGTAATACATATATGTATTTTGTTATTTTGAACCCAAATAACACATGTTCATTATATATTCGTATACATATTTATTTATGTATTCAAGACGGGTTCAACATATTTTATAATATTCCTGAAATTTGTCCTTTTCACAAAATCTTTAGATGAATTCAATTTTATAAAATTGAATAAAATTATTAGGAAAATGTATTAATTTGAATTCCTTATAAATATAGTCAACTTAAATTCATAATAAATAATATTGAATTGAATTCTTTCAAAAGCACTGAAAGAAAACTAAGTAAATCTTACTTTTCAATGTCATCTGACAAAAGCAACCATTTTAAATATGAATTTCAGTAAAAATACAAAATTTATTATTGTAAAACACAAATTGCAATACTTTCAATCTCATAACTAAGATATCACAAATGTTAAAGGTATCAATACATATTAAATTATATAACAAGAAAGAAGTATGCACTTTTAATCGAGGATTTTTATTTTGGTTTAATATTACAACTTTTTTAATTTTTCAGTTAGAATTCAATTCCTAAATCAAAAATAAAACAAAAAAATACTCATACGCCACAGTGACCAATCACACGAAACCGTTTCTTTAGCTTCTTTTTTTCTCAGTGATACAGGCTGCTTGCATAAGATGTAAAAAAAAAGTAAGACGGGAAAATTTTGTGGAAGGGTGGTCCCCCCGTTAAGACGGGAGGGGCAATTTTCAAAAAAAAATACATTTTTGTTGTTGTTTTTTCTTGTCTTACCCCGACCTATCGCTGTGGTTTTTTGTCACACCTTCGCATAAATTTTACAATTAATAAATTAATAGTTCTAAACAGTGCGGCTGTATCTTAAGTGCGCTCGTGCGCTGAACCACCAATAATTCAAAAGATTTAAAAATTACAAAATATTACTTCATCTTTATTTTTAGATTACCATATTAATATTTATTTTTTTAAACATACAAAAACACATAACAAATAAAATTTCCAATTATGACGAAACAATTTAAGCGCTGTGATCAACTATTAAAACTTATTTTCCCTGTTAAAAAAAATTCTCGTGCGCTTCGGCGAGTGCACGAGGACTGCTAATATAACTTGTATGAGTTACAAGCTAATATGCCTGACGCGTGAAACAAAAGATATTTCATTGAAATGTACCGAGAATTAAGTCTGCTCTCGTGCGCCGCACGAGCGAACCCAAGATTACCGAGAGCACCCGATGTTTGACATCGCCGCCGACCGGCATGGGCATAGTGTAGACAGCGACGCCAAGGCATATTTTAAATTTAAAACAAGAGTGCAAATCGAAAAATAAAGCATTTACGCGAAGTTTTAAAAGTGAAATGTAATAATGTATAATAGAAAGAAATGGTTGTGTGGATATGAACGCCTTAATGCATTCTTTTGTTTTCCTTGCAATATTTTTGGCGGAGAAACGATTTGGACCGAAACTGGAATCAAGGACTTGACGCATTTGAGTGAACAAAAATTTATACAAACAATACTCGATTTTAATAAAAAGGTGATTAAACATTTCGCTTCAGAAAAATGTCGTCGCATTGATTTAATGTATAAAAAATAATAAAAAATCAACATATTTTATGTAAATTGTTGTTTTGTTGTAATTTCCAATCTTAATACTTAGTGAGCAAGTAAAGTGCACCACCTGTTCGATAACCCACCAGCCGCCACTGGTTCTAAATAGAATTTACAAAACAAATATTATACATATATCTATTTTAATAAAAATTAATAAAATTCAAAATATAGGTTTTTCATTGGCCAAAAGCCTCCCCCATTGGTGTCCAGAGATTCCTGTTTCTGTCCATATGTCAAGAAGATTGGTAATATCGTTGAGTCAAGTATAAACTTTCTTGTTCGATTGATTGGTATCTAGTATTTGTTTTATAATCCAATATTGTTTCTAACTGTTCGAAATCCGTCTGTTTACTTCCTTCCTCCTTGATTGTTAAAAGACTTAATTTGTCCGTAATAAATATATTCTCCTACACTCTCTAAGTATATCAGAATTCTAACGTGGTTTGTCAAAGCTTTAGTTTTTATCAAGTTAATATTGAGACCATACCTTTTCAAGTTCGTTGATTGGATGTTTTTTTTTTTTTTTTTTTTTTTTTTTTACACTTCAGAATTCTTTTATGTAGTGAGCTTAGAGCAAGCTGCAAGCTACAATCAGAGTCTCATCATAAGTGCATGTGTTAGTGGTTAGTAAATTAGTAAAAATAATTCAAACTAATAACACATGCAAATACAAATCTAAACACATAAATAGTAACAAAAATTACACAAAATAATAATACAAGTAAACTATAATACAGAATTATACAGAACAATAGTATCTGTTGTCAAGAAGTAAAAACAATCACGACCGTGGAGCACTGGTTCGAAACGCTTTTTTTAATCCAATTTTACTCATGTTAAAATCAACAGAGGAAGCATTTAAGTTAAAAAGTTTGCTCATTCGGTTAAGAGGCTCATGTATGCCGTAGTTAGTTCTAAGAAAGTCTACGTGTAAAAGTTCAAATCTTCGCAGGTGGTGAGATCCTCCACGGTAATTTATGCCAATACAGGCTAACAAATAAGGAGCGTCAAGTTGACCATTCATGAGTTGGTGAACAAACAATATGTCGTTATTAACACGCCTTTGGTATAATGTTTGGACCTGCAGAAGCTGGATCCGATGTTCATATGGTGGAAGGTTAAACGGATCGGCCCAAGGAAGACCTCTTAGAGCAAAGCGAATGAATTTATGTTGTATTGATTCAATTCGGCTTTTATGAATTTCATAGAAGGGAGTCCATACTTGTGAGGCGTACTCAAGATGAGGTCGTACATAACAATTGTATAATGATAGAGTAACATAAGGATCATTAAATTCCTTTGCCCAACGTTTTATAAACACGAGCATGGAGCTCGCTTTGTTAACGATGTAGTTTATGTGTGCAGTAAATTCTAAATTAGAGCTGAAGTGAACACCCAAGTCCTTAAAGCTAAAGACACGGTTAAGTTTGTGCTGCGAAATAGATGTTGCGAGGAGTATCCGAAATAAGATCGATGTCGTCAGCAAATCTTAAATTATTTATAGTTTGTCCGTGTATTTTGATATCGAACTTATGTTTCTAATTTAGTTTTTGAAAGATTTCTTCCTTAACTGCTGCAAGTAAAGTTGGTGACTTTGGGTTTACTTGGCGCACTCCACTGTTGATTCGAAATCCGCGTCCTGTACTTTCAGTTTTTATTCTTGCATTACTCTCTTTGTAAATATTTTCTTTGTTATGCGTTTGAGTGTAAGTTGGATAAATATTATAATTATCCAGAGCTTTCCAAATATGCTTTCATGTTCCACTGTATCAAATGCCTGACTAAAATAAGTAAAATAAAATAATACTTGGGGCAAATATCAAGTTATACAAATTTACTGTATAAATCCTTATGAATGAATTTCTCATTATGGCTTCCAAGCCTTAAGAAATCATTTTAAAAATTATACCCAAATATGTACATTGTGTCTTTTTATCTTTTAATTATTTTCATTTCTATGGCGTCCATTTTAAAGGACGTTTAATTAAAATCTGATACTCACATGGAAATTGTGGTTAAGTCAAATTAATAACACTTTGTTCCACATCGTTTTGTATTGCTGTTAATGTTACAAGACCTTTTTTTAAACACTGTGGAAGCGCTGCCTATAGCAACCTCCTGCTGAATCACAGGTTTTTCATTTGGGGTTATGAACACATTAATGATGTATCAGTATTTTATATGAAATAAAATCCTTTAATTGGAATCTCAATTTCTTAATTCAAAATTATATGTTCATCAACATTCTCGATATATTATTGTGTATATTCCCACAATGAGCAAATTTCTCCAATTTATCATCACCATGTCTGCTTACACCAATTATTACATGAAATTCATAACCTTATGATACTTGGGCGCTCCGATACACAAATATATTCGCTTAGACACACAACGTCCTTAGCCATAGATACACTCTTATGAGTTTCGTTATAACTTATCGAATCAATCCGCAATGTGATATGATGTGAAGGTACAGTTACAGAACTCAGTTCTCATTAACAGAAAATTTTGTTCAAAAACAATTTTCAGCTTCTCCATATCAAATACAACATTCAGCTACATTCTACATACACACTATTCTTAAATCATCATTCAAATCCAAGGCAACAAATGAAGTTCAGTCTGACGACCCAACCCAGCTTGTAAACTCCACATGAGCGCTCTTGAAATTACCGCAGCCAAACAATTCATCGCAATGTTGTGTGTGGTTTTGGAAATGCAATTTTAATTGAACCATTGCCTGGCTCCGGGTGTCGAATTAAATAATTGCCCTCAAGACTCGGGATTGTGCATCGTAGTTGGTATTGTGTGCTGTGTATAACCGCACTCACGTATACGGTACGTGTCAACTAGTATGAATAAAGGATATTCGTTGCTAGGGTGAACATGGCTATATTCATAATGCATCATGGCTACTGGTAGCAGGTATAATTACCCAACGGTACATGTGAAGGTACGCAAAATAATTAACGCCTTTCGGCTAATAGATTTAGATTGGATTCATTATTCACTTGGTCAAACACTCTAATACATAATACAACCATCAGGATGTCTTAATACAAAAAAATCAAAAGTGTCATTTGCAATAAATTCACCACACAAAACCATAACACAATGATCCCCACCCAATGTTTAATACCAATTTGTCAATTTATGCAAAACAATAATTCTAACAAAAAAAAAAAATTCACCATCTCGGGAAAACTACTTCCACTTGTCATCGAGTTGTCGATAACCCCTCACATATTGAAGTGTCGAAACCATACGACTAAAATGGATTTTCTTCCTCTTCGCCTCTTTGGCAGTTGTAGTTGGTAGCATGCCTTCACAATGTCCTTTTGTGTATATACATATATCCATTATATTATTTGGCTCCAACTTTATCACCAAAAACAACTCCATTTGGTGAATATGGGTTTTCTTTCTCTTCTGAATTTGAAAGCATCTTGTATTTATTACTTAGTTTTGGTTAAAGGACGGAAGAATGTAAAGAGGTCGTTTTTATGACTATCCTTCTTCACAGACAAAAAAAAACACAAATATATAAATCTGAAGATCATCCCCATAAGGTTTGTGTTTGAAATTTAAAGTATGATTAGAAATCAAATAATAACAAATGATGCAACTAATATTATTATATCTCTAAAACAGTAAAACAAAAAAAAAAAAACAAAGAGAAGAGAAGAAAATGAAAGAAAATAGGGAATTGGAAAAGAACATTAATGGAACGTACAATGCTGATTGTCGATACCGAAGATGATGAGTGGGTGTACGTTATCAACCTTAAGGCGATGGCGAACGTCTTGTCCATTTGTTTTTTTTTTTTCAAGTTACTCTATTGGACAAGTATTGGTATCATGAACAAAAATATAAAAGTTTTAATATATCTTAACGTTACCGCGTTGAGGAAGTCAAAAAAAGTGGTTTCTGAGCCCATCCGTCTTCGGTCTATGCATCCATCATATGTCAATAGCCATTTTTTTATTAATTCTATAGACAGCAACAAAGAAATAATGTTGATAACTTAGACAGTAAAACTAGTGAATATAATAGTTGAGATAACATTTTGGAATGACTGGAATAGTTTGACAATCAATTGGATTGCAGAAGAATATATTTTTTGAAGGTTGGCATTTAAAGATGCGTTCATTAATAATTTTCAATGTTTATGCTTTGTTTTCATTAGAATAAAAAATGTTGTTCCTAGATGCTTTGACATATTGTAATCTATGTAAACATGTTTTTAGACCGATTCAGTTCCTAAATTTAATCTAGATGAATACCGAAAATGCTATTTGCATGTCTGACAAATTTTCATAATTTCTTCTATTTTCTTAATATTTATAACTTCATCGAGTTAATGGCTTAAAATCTGCCATTTTGTTCGTTTTATCTAGACATAACACTTCTTCTATTTTCTTAATATTTATAACTTCATCGAGTTAATGGCTTAAAATCTGCCATTTTGTTCGTTTTATCTAGACATAACACTAGCCTCGCGTCGTATAAAAGTTGTGAGAATACTTTTCTTCATTGGTTTTTGACTTCGTGTAAACAAACAAATAAACAAAAACCATCTGTTTACGTTTTGATTAAGTTAAAAATTTTTAGTTGTATTTATAACTTCTGAATGTTAGGTTTTTAAAAATATTATTTTTCTCTACTAGACGAAAAAGTAAGAATGTTAGAAAAACGCCCATGCATTCTTTTTTGTCTTTCCAATCTTTCAACAGTTAATCATCTCTAATCCAACTCAACCCACATTATAATCATTTCCTTTGATTTAACTTCATATAAAAAAACAAAATATTTTTCCAACACATCCCTTAACTTTTTAAAAAGTGAATTAGTTATAAGTAGGCATTTCGTATTTGTTTTGGAAAAAAATCACCCAAATCCAAAATAGTATAAAATTAAAAGGAAATACATTTAAATAGTAGTATAATAATTATGTTAATATATAGGCGCTACAATGCTAGTTCAAATAAATGGCGATTTAAACGCTTTTTGATTTCTATTTTTTTTTTTTTTTTATTTTTTTTTCAAATAATTTTGCACAGTGACAGCTGATTTTGACACGTTTACCAACTTTGCGACGATTTAAAAGTGGATATAATAGTGATTATAACGTTTTATTCGAACTTACATTACTGTGCTACCTAAAGGTTTCCTATAAAAAATGCCTAATGTACATTTAATAAACAAACTGATTTTTTGGCACAGAAAGTTTCATGTTATTTCTAAAAAGAAGAAATTTAAATTTTTGATTCAAATCATTTAGAAAAGAAAGCTTTTGTTTTTTTTTAATATTCTCAAAGACATCTATTTCGGTTTTGCTAACTTCGTACATGAAATGTCAAAAATATTATTTTTCTCAAAAACTGCGTCACAAATTTTCAGTTTCAGATTTTCGAATTTCTCAAAATCGCTTCAACTGAATTTGATTATTTTTTTATGCAGATGCTAAAATTTTTACACCAATATTTTTTCGAAAACTCAATATTTCGAAAAATTTCGAAAACAATTTTGTAAATATTTCCGAAAAATAACACAAATTAGAACCTAAACTTACGGTACCTACAGATGTTTAAAAAAAATTTATGAAAATCTTATTTTCATCAAAAACTGCTTCCCAGTACCTGTTCTAAACCGTGCAATGCAATAAGACCAACAGAAATAATGCACCATGTTTTTTCAAGAGTCACTGCCTCTTGCGAGAAATTGACAAATACTTCAAGAGCATTTCTTGTCATAAAAAGTGCTTCTCACCTTAGTCCTTCGAATTCGGAAGAAAATTTTAGGTCTCCTCCATGGTTGAGAGTAGTGATGTCACACGTAGGGAAAAATGACCACACGTAGGGATTTTCGGTTTGAAAACTGACCATTTCCCTACGGTCCTGGACGGATTTTTGAAATATTAAAATTTTCTATAAAAGCGTAGGTACTTTAAGTATTTTATTATTAAATAATTTTTCTTTCTTAAATCGTACCACACATCCTGCAGAAATTTTATCCCAAAATATTTTTCTAAACATAAAAAATTTACCGTAAATTCAGAAATCTTTTTCCACCTTTATTATTTATTATGTCAGATTCGTAGTAACACAGTGCCTCATGGTCATGACTATTTTCGAAATTTAATGAAAGTGAGAAAATGTTATTTTTTTTATTTGTATTTATTTTATGCATTTTGAGGGTCTAAGGATGTAGGGATTTTTTGTCTATTCTGTAGGTACTTCTTTTATATTCATCTGGCGTCACTGGCTGAGAGTTGTAAGTTGTAAGGCCCTGCTTCTGCACGATCTGCCGCGCCACCCAATTTATTTTTATATATACAGAAGTTTCTAAAAAGTTTCAATAATATGAAATATCCAAATAAATTTTTGTTTTAAATTGAAATTGAGGTTCCAAAATTTATTTATAATTAATTTTTCAATTTTTTTTTAAATTTAGAAATAAAATTTAAATAATTTCTTTTAAAATCATATGAATAAATTAATACTTGGGCTTTAAAGCCACAAACGATCATATATATACATATTATATAAGAGCAAGTTAGTACGACCCAGTGTTTGACTTTTTTATTTTTAAGAAACTTCTATAAAATATATACAAAAATAAAGCAGTGGAATGAGAAAATAAATGTGAAATATGAGAAAATTGGGATAAGGACTCAAAAAAGAAAATGTTCGCATGTCCTTTTATAAGTTTGTCGGCACGTTTGGATTACATGGACAAACATATTGATCATTCGTTTTGGGGAAAATTAAATGAGAATGTATGTGTAGGACTTAACAGGAAATTTTTCAATTGTCTGGAAATAGAATGACCTCTAGCATATTATTGGGGTACAGGTGAAGACGAACGCTAGAGAAGAGCCTTGAAAATGATGATTAAAATTCAATATACGTTCTACAAAATATAAATGTCATATTTTGCAAGAGAAAGTTTTTCTCATTTTTTTTTGGCGAATTTTTATCTATTTCCGATATATTATATCTATATGTTTTACTGTACAGCACAAGATATCTGATTTCAACTTGTTTATTTAATATAAAATGGAAAAGTGAAATAATTTCAAAGCCCAAAATTAAATTTTAAAAGTTTGGTTTTATTTAGTTTTAATAAAATTGTATGCAATTTAAATAAACAAACAGGGTGTTTTGCACGTGAAGTGACTAAGGCGTTAAGGTTGGAAAATTTCTAAGTGATTTTATGTAATTTTTCCTAGTTCAAATAAATAAATTCTTAAAAAATTGTGGACAATGAATAAAAGCTAAAAATAACATAAATGGCTTACCTACCCAATTCAATAAATTACAAAAGAATATTAAAAGCCTCACTTTTAGGCTTTTATTTAGTTCCATACAAAGGCCATTTTCTGTCCTCCCAAAAGGTGTCTTACAAAAAGTTCTATTTCCGGCTATTTTCATCAACAAAACAAAAAAAAAAAAACAAAAAAAACCATCCAATAGGTAGATTGTGGTGGCTCTGCTCTTGTCCTTCTTCCATTCCATGTGAGTCCTTGAGAACACCATCACATCATGACAAATCACAATTGCTGCCATGAATATACGAGACACTTGTTTCATCTGCAAGCAGAGATACAAATGATATGTACTTAGCGTTTGAAGAAGAAAAAAAAACTAGAATATTTCTTTTGCCTTTTTTTTACTTCTATTTTTTTTTTTTTTTTTTTTATTCTATTGTAGGTGTGGGAACGTGCTAAGTGCTGTCTAAGATACATACCTCATAACCTTCGTATAGAGGGTACACCTAACAACTAAAAACTGTCCAATCATCACACAAATAGCCAATGACTACTACTTACGATGAATTAAACATGGTTTTGACATTTTCACTCAATGACACTATAACCAGAGAGAGTTTTATGTTATTTTTTTGCTCATTTATTTTCTTTCGTCCTTTTATCGATTTTTTTTTTTCATTTTTGTCCTTTTGTGATTTATTGGGTGATAACAATCGTAAATTCTGGAATTACTTTTCCTTTTTTTCTTTTAGTGTTTATGTGTTTATCTCTTAGTAGAAAAAAAAGACAAAAGAATTGCGCATTATCCTTGATTAAATGTCCTTTTCGATGAGAGTTTTAGTGTAATTTTTTTTAGAAAGGACACGCGATGATTTTGCCAGTCATCTCATCTCATTCAAGCGTATCTTTTGTCTAAAGTGGAATTTTATGCGAAATTATTCAAATGAAATCCTACGAGCTGCAGTGTGCGATAACAACACACTTGGTATAATATACATATCTTTATCGGAAGGACGAAAGAATTTGGGGCATTCAAAGATTGATATCTATAGGCGATAACTTTGTGGAGAAAATCATCAAATAAATGGTATCGATTATTGCGAATTATTTGTCGTGCTGTCAACGGCAACAAAAAAAAAAAACAAGTAAAAAATAACTAACAGGATAGATTATAATCAAACATTTCGGTCCCTCTAATATAGTTTGTCTTTTAATATTTTTTTCTATATGATAGGATAGGATATTAGCAGTGTGGGAAATTTTATCCTTATACATGCGTATATTTTGACATAGGCTAAAAGTCCGCAAGCCATAATTTCAAAAGGGTCTTCGGCCCACTTTAATGGGTTGGGTTTTTATTTTTTAAATTAATACTTTTGTTCGTGGACTACTGTATATGAACAAAATCTATGCGTCGGAAGTTTTTTGAAACAAGCTTTTAAATAATATTAGAAAAACAAAAAAAAACAGTATACCTTGTGTTTGTCGTGAATTTTGTACTTAAGGTTTTTATGTGATTCCCTGAAGGCCAAATCAAAGTAATAGCTTTTGGAAGTAATTAATTGCCCTTGTTGCTTACTTTTACTTTTAACAGCTTTTAGAGCGTATTAATAATAATAGTTTACAAAATCAAGTTGGTTAAGGTCCTTCTCGATTTGTTTGCGCCTTTGGGAGAATCCCACCACTTTGTCTGTTAGAAGTAGATTAAAGGATTCGTCGATCTGGTGCATTGCTTTCTATGCCCCATATTCAACAATCGCATACATAATGTACTTACAGTAGAATATCAGAAAGATAAACAGTATTATAAAACATGAATACTTTGGAAAGATTAACGCAATAAAATTTTTTACACATGAGCTTCTGATAAGGTCAAATAATATTTCATGCCAAAATTTTCAAAAAACCAAATTTTGGATTAAAAAAAAAATCAAAATTATTTTTTAACAATTTTTCAGTGAGTTCCATGAGTGTAAGTGACACCCCATTAAATTGTTGTTTATATTTATGTACTCATATAAATATAGATTCACATAGCTAATTTATTTCTTTTATCAGATGAAATGTGGTTTAAAATAATATTTTAAAATATTATGACTTTTAAACCACAGTGTGATCGTACAAAAGAGCAAGTTCGTGCAGACCAGTCGTGGATTTTATTTTTGTTTGCCTTTAGTTCTTCATGGCATACTGACAAGGCCCCCACTAGCCAACTGATGACTCCTATTGAGATCGCCGGAACGAAATTCCAATTTTTGTGGACTAAACGCCATTTAAAGCTTATTGAATCAAAGAGAATTTAGTTATATATTTGTAGTTTTTCGTGTTGTATTCATGTAACGTTATTCAGTTGTATCAACAATACTTTTGGGCAATTATTTTAACTTGTATTGTAATTTATACTAATTTTTTAATTTTTAGCTATATCTTTTTCCTTATCCAAATTTGAACGGACCCTGTTTTGATGTGTCCATCTTTCTGAGATTCTACTGTATATATGTACATATTTTAATATTAATGTTATGCATTAATCAATAAAGTGTAAGTGCTCTTAATTAAATTTTTATTTCCACCTTCCATATTCATTACTATTCACAACCGTTTTCGCAGATTTTTTTTTATTAAATTAATTTTTATATACATATCTACATATAAATACATAAGTTTAAATATATCATTTTACGGTAGAGTAATTGCAAGCCACTCTCCTGAAAAATCCTTACAAGAGAAAGAACATTTTACCAACTTATGATGTGTACGAAATAAGTTTATTTTAAAGTATTCCCTATTTGGTTCCATTGAAATTGATTTTTTCCAATCATCCGTTGTGAGAACAGCTGCAATAGATTCTTATTCGCACATCGACATGGATATTTTTTGTTATTTTTATTCGATTTATTTGTTATTTTTTTTTTTTTATTTTTACATTGATACTCAAACATTGGTTCGTATAATTAAATTTACGCATGCAGTAGCCCCATGTATGTATAAACATCACACTAAATATTAAAATCGAATTTTCGTCTGCTGCAAGCTTCTGGAAATGTTGCTTTATGAATGATGCATTCTGCTGCAAGAAGCCTCACCCTCATCACATCAGCAGCACCAATTACAACCCCAACCCAAACCCCGACCTTTCGTTATTTGGTTTTCAATCAATCAGATGCACAATGCAGCACGCCATGAGGTGATGTTATATTGAATATAAAATCAAGTGCTCGGCCAAAAATTGCATTATTGTGCAATGATGTAGATGCGGTAGAAATTCGGTGTTTACACGATTTCCAGGAATTCAATTTTTGAATGAAAAATGCAAAAGTTTCATTATAAATGCTGAATGTACTTTTCGTATACTTTTCGATTATAAGATATTTGTAATTTTCTGAAGAATAATTATTATTTTTTGAAATTTTAACAAGGATAATCATTTTATCAGATTAATTCTTTTTTTAATTTAATTGAATAATATGGTAGATACAATTACCATATTTTTTTGTGTGAATTTGTTGCAAACAAAGTAAGTTTTATTGTAATTACTATAAGATTTAAAATTCACAAAAACCAAAAGTTTTATACCCATTTTAGAATAACTTTAGAAATATGATATTCTCTATGTACGTATGTACGTTAATGAATTTAAAAAGAAATACATAGCTAGGGGTAAAAAGCAGCTAAAGCGTGTAAGATGGCTCGAGACAAAAAAACGAGAGATAAAAAACGTACGGGTGGAGGGACGTCTATTCCCCACCGGTTTTCTGTTTTTGACTAAAAATTAATAAGAGCAAATATTACTTAACTAAGTAAAATTACAAAAAACAATTATTTGAATTTTTTTTTTCAAAATTTTGAGTTTGAAAATTAATTTTTCAAAAACTGATTTTACAAAAAGGTGTAGCATGGCATTCAAAGTGTTACCGTTGTTTTTTAAATATATTTTTTTCTGTTTCAAGCCAATTTTTAAGAAAATTGCCACTCCCGATAGGGAATAGACTCCCCTCCCATATGATATGGCTTAAAAATTAAACTCTAACGCCACATCCTCTTTTCCGTCTTATTTTCATAATGATAAATTTAAATATTGAAAACAAATTTGGTCTACTATTTGGTATACTATAGCTTCACAACAAATCAACAAAACTCTGTAGAAAAAGTTGGTCAATATGTAGGTAAGGTACGTGAAACTAATAATTCCCAAGGCATAAGTAATGTCTGTCTGTTACAACATACAACAATACCTTTACACATTCATGCTGCACAGAAAATCAAATTGTCATGTCGGGAATACTAAACTAACAAGTTTGACTTTCCATTCAGTTAGGTGTGTTAAGGGTGTAAGAAATCCAATCCATTTAGTGAGCAAGCAACTTGAAAAAAGTTTATTAGCAAATGTTATCCAAACAATTTTCTCCAATGTAACACTCTTGTATTATATGCCAAGAAAGCCTATTAATTATATTATATCCAACAAAAGTCGACCTTGTGTCTTATGAAGCACTCAAGAAAGTTTAGTGAACACATAATAACGAGGGAGTGATCTTTTGATGCCTATATAAGCTTTCTTGAGGAGGGTGAATGGAACAATATTAACAATGTTCGAAATTAATCTAATATAAAAAAAAGTTGAAGATAGTTTATAGGTGAAGAGTTAAAGGGAAAGGTGACGGACTATTCAAGATTACTAAGAGTTGCAAATTAGTATCTAAGTCTTTAATTCCTTTAATTAATAAAAAGTGTTAAGTTCCTTCTCACTGTGTCAGTTTTTTCTTGTTGTCGACAAAATAAAAAGTATTATAATTTATTTTTGAATTATTACTTATAAAAAAACGAAAATATTTAACAGTTAAGTATAAAAGTTTGTAGTCATTAAAAATGCGTGTGCATTAATAGGCTTCGCTCGATTTGGAAAATACTCTGGGTGCCCGAAGTTTGCCAACCGACACGACGGAAGACCCTGGCCCTGTGGGATCGCATAAACAATATCATATTGAACAAAACTGTTATAAATTAAAATTATAATAATTATAAATTATTAAATGTGTATATACTTGCTCTTATGTACGATTAAACTGTGGTTTCAAAGCCTGAGTATAAACTTATTCATCTGCACCTGGTTTCAAAAGAATTGATCTATAATTATGAAACTATTTATGTGTGTAGTTATGTTTTGTTATCAAAATAATACATATTAAATAAAAATATTCAAATACAAAATTGCTTGGGAATAATTGGTCAAAATAACGATTAATCGTAAATTGCTTTAATTTTTGTGCCGAAATGCATAGGCTCAAGGGTTAACTGATGTGCATTGCAGTATAAGTCAAGTGGTTTTTCAATATTTTAAAAGATGACTAAATCCATCCAATCCGGAAAAAATGTGAAGGTACTTTTTTCTAAATTTTTGAAACCTTACTGCCCTCTACCTTTTTGAGCCCCTGAAAATATTTTGTTCAGAATCTTCAAGGGAATCGATTATAAAAACAGTTGAAATGGTGAAAGTGCAGGAGAATCGGATACGTAAATGAGTTTTCTTAGGCTTTAGAAACAATGGAATCAATCCCGTATGTAACAATTTTTTTATTAAAAATTACTGCTTAGAATCACTTAGTTATGAATTTTTAATAATTTTCAATCTTCTTAAAAACAAGAAAATATTAAATCATCAGGATCCAAGCGTTCCAAAAATAATTTATTATAGCATTAAAGTTTTTAAAAACGTAGGTATTCATTATTTTGAAAAATACATAAATTATTTTAATAAGAAACAAAAATATGTACGACTAGATTGAATAAACTTGGAACTACATTTGTACGAACTCAAAAGTATTAAAGAAAATAGATTTTTTATTTGATTTTGTTTTTGTGTGAAAAGAATTACTTTCGAAGTTTTTTAAATGCAATATTGTTTAAGCAAAATCGAAATGTTTAAGGGAGTAACCCATTAATTTTTCATAAAAAATTTCAAAACTTTTTTTCCGTAATACGTGGGCAAAATCATAAAACTTTGATCATAAAAGGTACTAAGTTTAATTAAAATTCTTCGAGTTGCTTTTGAGAAAATTAGAAAATGTATTTTTAAGGGAAGTGAGGCAAAAATGGATATTTTGTCAGATTTAAAACTATTAAAATAAAGTTTTTGATTTGGCATTTAGATTCTTTGAGTAATTTTTTTATTAATTAATTGATAAATAAATAAATAAATAAATCAGTAACTTAAAAAACTTATAATAATTCTAAAAAACCTCGACAAAAAAAAGATTTAGCCGAAAAGGGCTCTTTTGTCCTTGAGTGGTTTTGCCTCAAATAGATATTTTATGTTTTAAGTTTACCCTACCCACCGCCGGAATAGATGTTTATACATAAAACACCTAAAAAACTACCGTAAAATATTAACCATCCAAAGCGAACTTCATACCTATACATATTAGTCATTTTTTTCATTTTAAATTCATTTTTATTTTTTCCAAAAAAACTTACAACTAACTTAAAGCTAGACAAAAATTCATAAAAACTAGCCTACTTATCAATAACTTACAACTAACTTACTGGCCCTATGCGGGCGCTCTAAGTTAAACTATATATATATCTTAATACTAATGCCTTTCGGCCTAAAAACTATTTTAATGCTAAAATTCTTTATTGGTTTTATTTTTCACCAAGAAAGATGGATAAAAAAACTTGGTAACTGTATCATTTTTTTTTATATAAAACTTACTACTAATTAAAACTATGTACTTAAGATTACTTAAACTACTTAAAATTACTTAAAACTACTTAAAATCTAGAACAGCCCTATACATATTAGTATATTAGACATGATGATGTGTCATTCTATTCACCAAGTATTAATATTGAAAGTTCTGCCACTGAATTTTCTTTCATATATCTACAACATACTACCTTCATAAACAAGTTTAGCTCAAGTCCCATTTTACCCACATTTCTCCTATCTACGTTATGTGGCTACGTCAACCAAAAATAACATGCATTTTTAATTGACAAAAAATCTATTTTCATCTATTTTCATTTTTAAAAACAAATACACTCTGTAGGTAAATTACGAACAGAATAGCCATCGAACTGTTTTATCCCGAATTTAAAATAAAATCCCAGTGTAATTTAAATGGGAGCAAGTTCACGTTAATCCAATAAACATTAAAAGCATTTTTTGATTCGAATTTAAATCTCTATTTAAGTTTTTTTTCTAAACACTGTGCCATTTCCAATGAAATTATAAAATCCAGTTGAATGCCTAACTCTAACCAATTACAGGAGTTTAGTTTGCTCTCTTCCCAAAAAAAAATAAAATTAACTTTTCATCTCGCAGTTATTGAAACCAATTAAGTTTTAATCTAAAATCCTTTTTCAATGTGAGAGCGAAAAGTAAATAAAATTGAAAACTTCCATAACAAAGAAAAAAGAAAAATCAAACTCTACCCCCAAAAAATAAAATAAAAAGAAAAAACTAAGAGCAAAACTTTTGAAATTAAGTTTTTGGACAATTCAATTGGTTGGTAAGCAATTCAGAAAACAAAAATCCTTTCAATTGCCATGAAAAGGAAGGAAGAATGAATTAATTGATTAAAATCTCTTCTTCTCGTATTTTTTTGTGTTCTTTTATATTTTTTTTTTCATTTTTACTCCATGACCGCCCTGAGACCAAAAGAATAAAGAAATAAAAAAGAGAAAAGAAAAAATAATGATTGATTGAACTTTTTTGAAAAGCCCAATAAAAGTATGAAAATCACGTTTCCTTATACACAATCGTTCTTCAACATAAGTTTTTGAATGAATGAATTACATTATACTTTGGGGATGATGAGGGCCCGAGTTTCAAATGAGAACAGCATCAGAATCTCTTTTAGCAAAAATTGGCATATGGCACCAATGAAAGGAAACGGCAACATCTGCCTTACCAAGCCTGAACCTTCAATTTCCATCAAAATTACTGCAAAGTCATAAATCATTGGTTTGCCCCCAACAAACAAAATGGTCGGGATGATGGGCCTTTCCCTTTGTAAAATCTTCCCATTGCCAATATATACCTACCCATTCGCACTCTGAACAGCTCTTCAATTTACAACCGGTACCACCACCACACCAGTCACCATCATGGTGTTCATTTGCGTTATTTTTGCTGTTGGTAATAAATCTCTGGATGGGATGCAAATAATCGAGGATATTAATAGACGGTTGATGGTTACATTCAAATGGTTATCTTTGAGGCTTTTAGCGCTCGATTCGCAGCCTCTTTTTGTGTCCCTTTTAAATAAAGTTTTTTTCTCTTTCTGTCTATATCTCTCTTTTAAACGTAGTTTGATAAGTGTTCTACTTATAACTGTAAAACTGAGACATAAATAAACCCCTTGTTTAATGAAGTACAATTTGTATACATATTTTATGTATCTATCTTAAAGTTTTCACTGTTCAATACAAAAACAAAAGATCTTTTTTCATCGAAAAAAATTGAAAGGTGAGCCAAAAAATAAAATCCTCTCTTATTTTTTAGTTGTTTGAGGTGAATTCTACTCCAAAAAATATCTAAAATATCTAAAAAGTGAGAAGAAGACATATTTTTCACGACAATATTTTCAGCAATATTTTAATATTTGGAGAAGTTATACCTTCCCAAAGTTTAAAGCTTTTAAAAATTCCAATTTAGTGGACGGAACCCATTTTTGTGGATAATGAAAAAATAATCAACCAAAAAATACATATTTCAGATTATTTCAGATTTGGATTTATTTTTTTTACATTTTTACACCTAACCATTGATCATTGAAATCCTAAAAGTTATTCTATGTGAAGGGTTTAGCCATAATATTTTTTTTTAATAGAAATAACAAATGAGTCATACGCTTTATATTTGCATCAAAATAATCACTAATTTCGCCTTTAAAGTTATTATGATTCTCAATAAAAGCTATAAAAGGGAACCTTAGGAGGGTATCCGGTGCAGCTGGGTTAACATAATCATTCGAATCGCAACTTTTAAATTTATTAAATTAATAAAATTAATAATTAAATTAATACAAAATCTGAGTTTAAGAACTTCGAAATCTTTGAACAAGAGAATTTTCTAAAAAAAAATTAATTAAAATAGAACTAAAATTAATTAATTAAATAAAATTAAATAACAATGGCGGCACTGCTTTTATCTACACTTTTTCTCTACTGCCAACAGGAATCGAATTTATTCCACTTAGCAGAAATTTGAGAATCGGAGAGGCAAAGGATTAAAAAATTTAGTATTGTTTACTTTAAGCTTTTAAGAACAATTTAATCCAAAATTCCAATGTGTTTTGATTAAAAGAATTCAGCAAGCGAATCTGTAGCAAAAATAAGTCATCTCAATAAAGCGGAGATTAATAAGAGTTTCAAAAATCAATTAGATTAAAAAAAAAACACAAAGAACATGTACAGAAAATTATATTGAATTAAGCTCAAAAATGTCTATGTGTTCTCTGGTAAAATTAAGTAACTTTAGTTTCATAACTTAAAAACAAAAAAATTGGGGCCACCCAAAGAATACAGTTGTCCGAGAAAACTATTGGTAATAGGCGTTTTTTTGTATCATTGACGAGTTTACCCTTGAGAGTGCCATTACATACAAAATCGTTTTGAACTTCATTACTGTTAAAAAATTCGACATAACTAAAAGTACGTTCACAATTTAAAAGAATTTTAAAAGGGGTTGAGTTCGGTTTCCCCCTTTTTATTGCCCCGTTTTTCAAAATCCAGATTATTTAACCGGGCTTTTTATAATCCCACTTTTTTTAAAATCCCGCTTTCTATAATACCGTCTCCTATAATTCCGTTTTTTATAATCCCGTTTCTCATAATCCCACTTTTGCAATCAAAACTAGTTATTTTATTTTAAAAAATCGCGCGATTTTTTAAAATAAATTTTAATTGCAAAAATGGAATGATAAGATATTTAAAACAAACGAAATAATGAATATTTTTTTTTTAATTATCTAAATAGAGTATCTAATTCTGTTGAAAACAATAAATTAATTGTGTTGTGCACTTAATCAAATACTAAACAATATATAATAAAAATCAGTAATTAATGGCAGCGGCAAAACCGTTAGCGAGGGGTATATTTTTTTTGCGCAAATAAAATTTGACGGGTTTTTTAAAAACGGGAATATAATACAATGGGATTTTGAATAAGCGGGATTTTAGAAGACAGGAAAAAACAGTATTTTAGTAGACGGAATTTAAATTTTTTTTCAGGATTTTTGAAAAACGGGATTTTAAAGACCGAGATTCCAATACGCTCGGAAAAAAAAAAACGTAAATGGTATATTTAATGATTTGTTGACTGTTGGATATAAAAGGTCTTCTAATAGGGACTTCCCAACTTTGAAAGTTGGTAGCAGCTATATTGTTGATGCTACATCTGTGAAATTGATTGTCATTTATTTAATCTGTTTTGTCAAATCATCATGGATGCATATTATAGAGTGATAAAATTGTTTTATCAAAATGGAAGTTCTGTTCGAGCCCTTTGCCCATTTCCATTTTTGGCTGGCGGCGACATACATCGGTTCATATTTCTTTGAGAACAATGAAGTTGTTGCCGTCAACGGCAAGCACTATAGGTCGATGATTAACCAACTTCGTTTGGCCTCAAATTCTGCACGAGCGATTCAAGGGCATGGTCATCTCACGTGGAAGTGATGTGAACTGGCCACCGAGATCGTGCGATTTAGCCCCGTTAGACTTTTTCTTGTTGGGTTTTTTAAGTTCGCAGGTCTATGCGAATAAGCCACAAACCACAGCGGTCTTCAAAGCCAACATAACCCATGCCATTAGTCGAATTCAGCCTGATTTATGTGCCAGAGTCATGGAAAATTGGACATGTCAGATGCGCGCCACCCAGAGAAACCGTGGCGAACATTTGAACGATGTTATATTTCATACATAATGGCATTGATGAACGTTTCCAAAGATATAAAACATTTCGATGATATCTCACACACACTTTATTTTATTTAAATTTAAAGATAGGAAGCGCTCAATGAACGACCCTGTATATCCAATACCCAACAAAAGTTAGGAATTATAAATTATTATTATTTTATACAAATTCCAGAAACCTAAATTTAAACATAAATTACTTATACATGCTCATGCTTAAAAAAGCTAAATACATTTTTTTTAAATTTCTAAATTTAAATCTATCTATCCTCCGTCTATAAATGGGGAAGAAATAGATCTTCTTCAGTAATATTTTTTGCCTTACTTGACCTAACTGAGTGTCTAAGTTAGGTCAAGTAAGGCAACAAATCTGAAGAAGATCTATTTCTTCCTTTTTTTCAATCCTTGTATATTAAAAGCATAAATTTGTTCGTTTGGATTAAAAGTTTTGCAAATAATGCCTCTTGTCTTTGATTTAATTTTTAAATACATACATAATATGTATACGTCTATGTAATATGAATTCATTTACAATTTATTGCTTTAATTTTTTAAACAATTTTCAGATAATTGTCTAACATTAGTTGGAGTTACAGAATAGGAAGTTCTAAAATTCACACCCTCATTTTCTTCTTAACGTTAAATAAAAACATCTGTGTGTAGTTAAGTTGTATTTTCTTAAACATCAGGATAATAAATGAAATCATGACGAAAGACATTTTTCAGATCCGCTTTTCTTCCTTTTTATATTGCGGATCTAAGAGTGTTTCCTTTCTTTTTTTCCGTTTGAGTTCTTTTGGGGTCGACGTCGTCGGTTGTCGCCTTTTGTTTTTTTTTTTTTTTTTTTGCCCCCGTCATGAATTATTAAGGTGTCACGAAACATTTGACTTTTCCACCTACTTCTTTTATCATTTTAGCTTTTTTGTTCTTTAATGTGACATGCTGTTGATAATAATGACGACGACGACGACGGTGGTAGTGCGGTGAATAAGGATGTTTATATAGCGCGCACAAGGATATTCAAAAAAAAAATTAAATAGTGTATGTTAAAATTTTTTGAAGCATATACTAAATGGAAGGGCATGCCATCATAAGTCAAAGCACCTGTCATTTGGATAAATAATAAACGCGCTGATTTTTGTTTGCTGTTTTGTGAAAATGAAAAACTTAGATCATGAAACTTTTAGCATGTAGTTGGAACGCATGAGAACCACACGCACCTTTTCAATTTAAATAATTGCAAGGATACCTTTGTTTAAGTGAAATTGAAATTAAAGGAGTTCCTCTGGGGACTTGTCTTCTTTGTCACCCACAAGGAATTTACCTAAAATGTTCCCTCTGCTTAAGCTTATCGACATCGTTCTTTTGTTTTTATTTGTGTGGGTCAGAATCAGAATGCGAAATTAATCAATTTTCTTTAGAAGCCATTTTTCGAGAAAAAAAAAATGTGGACATGACATTTGGGAATATTATTGAAACAAAATAAAATTTAAGGCAAAGCGTCGGCGATATGTGTTGTATAAAATGATGTATAGCTTTGTAAGCAATCAAAAGATCTGTTTGAAATAAAATATGTTATAATCAAATGCAAATCCAGATAGGGTGTACCTATACAAATAATGTGGGTGAAACTTATTCCCTATACCGTATCCCTATACGGAGAGGGATTTGGGATGAACTTTGAAATGTTACATTGAATGGGAAGGTTCACATAAACACATATGAAGTTAAGGTGATTGATGAAATATTTGGGCGTAGGTTAAGAAGAGGCGAGTTTGTTTTGTTTATTCATGATGTCACCAAGGGTTTATGGTTTTTCATCCCTTTTGTGTTCGATGTTGATTTTTTAAGTGTTTTTTGACAGTTCATTTATTTTAAATGAAGGTTCTTATAACAATGTCTATATTGTAATTGTATACATGTGTACGCATATAACCTTTTTCAAGAATTTGTTTCAATAATGTTTGCATTTGTATGAATATTAAAAATTTCCAATACTCTTATAAGCCTAAATTACTAACAGAATAGGGATTTTGAAGTCTAATTTATTAAAATAAAAAATAATGAATTATTTAGTGCAAAATGTGAATTAAATAAACGACGACAAATATCTTTTTAAATTTGCTTTTAAATTATTTCAATGAACAGTTTTAAAGAAAAACCTTATTTCTAAGGCGCGGCAGCAATCGAGCAACCATGAAATCGAAGCTCGAGTCAATTGATTTTATGAAGTTGGAATTTCAATGAGTGCTGTTTCTCTAATGTAAATTATTATTTTTGTTTGTAGTTATTAAATTTCATCATTATAAATATTTATATGTACCTAAAGATTTCTCATGAACAGTTTTAAAGAAAAACCTTATTTCTAAGGCGCGGCAGCAATCGAGCAACCATGAAATCGAAGCTCGAGCCAATTGATTTTATGAAGTTGGAATTTCAATGAGTGCTGTTTCTCTAATGTAAATTATTATTTTTGTTTGTAGTTATTAAATTTCATCATTATAAATATTTATATGTACCTAAAGATTTCTCAGCTCGAGTCTACATTGTTGTTCAAACCGTTTATTAGGGCTCCAACATAAACACAACACACTATAAGTTCAATTGTAAAAATCAGCTGGTCATAGGTTTTAAGAAAATCAAGACCAAAAAAAAACTATTTTTTCTAAAGATTATTTGTTTCTTCAAAATGACGGTTTGAATGTACCTACTTTATGATCAAAACATTTTAAACATATCGTATTTTAATTTTTTTTATATTGAAAGTCTTAAGCATATAAAATATAAAATTGGTATCTTCCCGCTCCTCGGACTCTTTTAGCCCTTTTTATAAAAAATTAACTCGATTCCTTTTGATGAAAAAAAAATTTACTAGACTCTAAGACTACATGATAAATTTGGCATAGTCATAGCTAAGATGCAAAAAAAAAAACTTTTACCGCCATGTTATTTACTCGATAAGTGCAATTTAAAATAATGTATTTAAATCCAATTCCATATGAATCACTCGTTCAAACCACACTTACAGCCATATTATTCACTCACTTTGATCAGGTTTAAAATCTACAACTGGGAGTATGATAAAACAAAAATTTAGAGAGTCAGTAATATTCACTCGTTAAAGGTGGACATAACCGCAATTACATAAGCCCGTTAGCATTTAATGTATACTGCACTTCGGAGAGCAGTTTAAGTCAATTTCAAATTTTCGCTCAAGCTACTTTTGACAATTTTTCGAAGGGGGAAACATTGAAATAAACAAAATAGTGAAGGAAGCCATAAAGAAACCTAATAGCAATAGGTTAGTTATAGAACCAGCGTTACCACAGGCTAAATTATTTATGCATCCCTTCGAAACAAAAAATGTGTACTTTTAAAAATTGAAGCATAAAATTAAAATTAAAAAAGTAAGAATTTAAGAATTTTCAAATCTTTTTTATGTTATAACAAAAACTTAGTATTGTAGTTATATTAAAAAAATAAGTGTTTAATAAATAGATATACCCATTTATAAATTGGATGCCAAAATGTTACTGAATAATATTCAGAACAAAGCTTTTTGACAAACATGTATTCGTTTTTTTTTTTTTTTTTTTTAAATAACATTTTGTGGAGTTAAAACGATCTTTAAAAAATATGTATATCGGAATCCCACTAAAAAAAAAAGAATCCCCCGGAATACTATTGTATCCCAGTGGTAACTTTGTGTCAAGTACCGAGTGTAAACGTCACTTTCTAATAAGAACATTAATGAATTATAATCATAGCTCATAGCCGTAAGCCATATTGTATTAGTTTTAAGAAAGAAAGAAATAAAAGTTCAGTTCACTTCCAACTTACATTCTGAGTACATCACATAAATTGGCGACGAGGACACGAACTGATATCAACGCAAAATTGTATTTAGTTGAGTGGCATTCCACGTGTCTGAAAAGCAAAGGAAGATTACCTCAGAGAAGCATCGAAATTTCGATTTATTTGGTTTTTTTTACCAGAAAAGTTTAATTTAAACAAAATAAGTGGTGAACTCAAAATAAATAGTCAAAATGACCGAAACAAACGACAGTATATTAACCACAACCACATCAAGCAGCTTACGGGAATTCCGACCGCATGTCGACAACTGGGAAAATTGGTGTGAACTACTAGATTCACATTTTCTGGAAATTGCATGCACAGAAGACAACATCAAAGTTGCGATTTTAATTAAATCGATTGGGTTGGAAGCATATGGCTTACTTAAAGATGTATGCGACCCAGTCCTACCTTCCAAAAAGAAATTCGCAGAATTGAAAGACTTGCTGGACATACAATATTCAATTCCTGTAATTGTATTTAGGGAAAGACGAAATTTCTTAGAAGCTAGGAAGACGGAATCAGAAACAGCGTCACAGTGGTTCGCACGTCTTATGAAATTAGCTAAAAACTGTAAATTTGGGCAACAATTGGACGATTTCGTGCTTAATAAGTTTGTGGCCGGCTTTGAAGGGAAAATTTTCGAACGTTTATGCGAAGAAAACGAAAAATTAAAATTAAGCGAGGCATTAAAAAAGGCGATGGCAGCAGAAGTAAAACTACTCACACAGCAGCAACAGCTTTCGCAAAAAGAGGTTAATTTGGTAGCAAAAAAATTTCAACGTGGTCAGCGGAGCAGCGGTAATAAACAAAACAACAGCAACGACAAAGGGAGTTCACGTCGGCGGTGTTCACATTGTGGCTGGAAAAACCACACCAGTGAAAAATGCAAGTACAAATCAAGCACCTGCAACAAGTGCGGCAAAGTGGGACATTTGGCGAGCGTATGCAGCAACAACAAACAAGTTAATTTAGTAGAAGTATCAAATAGGTTTAGAAATGAATTTTATTCAAATAAAGATGTTAATACAACTTCCGATTATATATCGAACTTTTCAAATTTTTTCTATTTTCAGTGTTACTGGAGAAGCGGTGGCTACACCATTTACAGAATCAGTTAAAGTTAATCAAATCTGGCTTGAGTTTGTGTTGGATACGGGCGCTGCTTGTTCCCTGGTTTCTTTGTCAACTTTTGATAAGTTTTTTGACCGCAAGAGTTTGAAGCCCTGTGTTGATCGGTTTTGTGCATATAACGGGGAAACGATAAAAATTGTGGGTGAGTTCAAAGCAACTGTTCAATATCGTGAGCGAACACGTGTTTTACGCCTAATCGTTAGTGATACAAATAGTCCGCCCATTTTGGGTAGAGATTTTATGCATCTTTTTAATATGACATTATCACAAGTTAATTCAATTCAGTATGAACACAATCAAAATGATTTAATTTCTCGTATTAAAAGTAAATTTTGCAATGTTTTTAAGAACGAACTTGGCACATATAATGTGAATAAAATTAAATTGAATGTTAGCGAAAATGTAAAGCCTGTTTTTTGCAAGCCACGTCCGGTGCCTTTAGCTTGGCGTAGTAATATCGAAAATCAATTAAATAACTTAGTTAAAACTGGAGTTTTATTACCAGTGGAAAATGCTGAATGGGGTACACCTTTAGTCCCAATTGTTAAACCAAATGGTGATCTCCGAATTTGTGGTGATTATAAAACCACTATTAATAAGTTTTTGATGGATGTAAAATATCCATTACCTCTTATAAATGAATTATTTGCATCACTTCAAGGTAATCATTTTACAAAATTAGATTTATCGAACGCATACAACCAATTAGTGCTAGACGAAGAGTCACAACTGTTATGTGCTTGGAGCACACATGTTGGAGTGTTCAAAATGACACGTTTGCCATTTGGAGTAAAGCCAGCTGCGGCTATTTTTCAGAAAACAATTGAAACTCTTTTACGAGGTATTCCAAATGCAATAAATTATTTAGATGATATTTTGGTAACAGGTGCAAACACTGAAGATCATGTGAGAACACTGGAACTCGTGTTAGAAAAATTGGATTCAGTTGGGTTACGTTTGAACGAAAGTAAATGCGAGTTTTTCAAGGAACAAATTTCGTATTTGGGTTTTAATATCGATCGTTTTGGATTAAGCAAAAATAAAGATCGAATCGTGTCAGTATTACGAGCCCCGATACCACAGTGTGTTTCAGAAGTAAGAGCTTTCGTAGGAATGATAAATTATTACTCAAAGTTTATTCCAAATTTTGCTCATAAAATGGCACCTTTATATAATTTACTAAAAAAAGATGTGAAATTTCAATGGTCTAAAGCGTGCCAAGAAGCTTACGATTTATTGAAGCGTGAAGTAACGTCAGATCAGGTTTTGACACACTTTAATCCAAAAATTCCAATAGTGTTGTCAACTGATGCTTCTAATTCAGCGGTTGCGGGAGTGTTATCACATGTTTTTGCAAATAATGTTCGAAAACCAATCGCGTTTGTGTCTCGAGCGCTTTCACAAGCCGAAAAAGGCTATAGTACTATTCAAAAGGAAGCTTTGGCTATTGTTTACAGCGTCACTAAATTAAAACAATATTTATTGGGTGTCCATTTTACATTGGAATCTGACCACAAACCACTTTTGACTATCTTTGGTGAGAATAAAGGATTGCCAGTTATGGCAGCAGCAAGGGTTCAGAGATGGGCCTTTATTTTGTCTGGTTTTGATTACTCTATTAAATATATCAAAGGCGAACTTAACCAAGCCGACCACTTATCGCGGATTCCACAAGAAGAGGTAGGCAACATAAGTTGTGATTTTTCATATGTAAATTTAGTAGAAACCGACAACCAGTTAAAGTTGAATTTCAAGAATATAGCAAAAGAAACAAGACGTGACCCAATCCTTTCAAAGGTTATAGATGCTATTAATAACGGTAGTATTAATGCCTTAATGGGTGAAGAATTTGCTCCTTTTCGTATAAAGAAAAATGAATTATCGGTTGAATACAATTGTATTCTATGGGGCTATCGAACGGTTGTTCCGTTTAAATTACGCAAAGAAGTGTTGAAAGAATTACACCTATCTCATTTAGGTATTGTAAAAACCAAGGCTTTAGCCAGATCATATGTATGGTGGCCTAAAATCGACCATAACATTGAACAAATGATTTCGGATTGTGTTTCTTGCAAGCTAACTCAGTCAAGTCCAGAAAAATGTCCTTTAATCCCATGGACACCAACTGAATCAGCTTGGTCTCGAATTCATATAGATTTTGCGGGGCCTTTAAATGGATTTTATTTTTTTATTATAATCGATTCGTATTCAAAATGGGTCGAAGTGTATAAAACTCACGATATTACATCGTCATTCTCAATCAATAAATTGCGGGAGGTATTTTGCCGTTTTGGTTTACCTGACACCTTAGTAAGTGATAATGGTAGGCAATTTACTTCGTTGGACTTCCAAAATTTTTTATCAAATAACGGCATTAGACACATTTTGACTGCTCCAGGTTATCCGGCGACCAACGGCCAAGCAGAAAACTTTGTAAAAACGCTAAAAAAATCATTGCAAGCCAACTTAAATGACGCCGAGGGTGGCAGTAAAAACATGGACTTAATATTAAATCGGTTTTTATTCGATTATAGATGCGCAAAACATTGTACTACAGGTGAATCACCAGCAAAGTTGTTGCTTGGTAAAGAGCTAAAAAACCGTTTTAGTTTGATGAAACCACCTTTGGTGAGAGAAAAGATTTGTGATAGTCAATTATCGAACACTAAAAATTTCAAGGGGTCAAGAACCGTTAGATTTAAAGAAGGTGAAAATGTCTTCGTGCGCGATTATTCAAATCCAAATAAGGACGGTTGGCAACCAGCCACCATAAAAAAACGTATTGGCTCACGATCGTACAGTTGTGTTCTTAGTCACAGTAAGAGAACAATAAAGAGACATTTAAATCAAATGATACCTGGCACATCAAATGGGGCACAAGAATCGATCGGCGCCAGTGCAGATGATTCTGCGGGGCATAAGACTGGGGTGACGGCAGGGCCGGTGTCCAATGCAGAGGCTGAAGCGCTTACCGTAGATTATGGTGCTGAGCCATCGATTCCTGTAACGCGTTCTAATAGAGGTTTACGACCAATTGAAAGAACAAATTATAAATCATTCTTTTAATTCATTTATCAGTAGATATATCTTGTATTTTATTATTATTATTTTTTTTGTATTATTATTATTTAGTTTTATAAGATCATAAGATAATTTAAAAGAAATTCAGTATCATGAAAAAATAGAAGATAATTAATAATGAATATATACATTTTTTGTTTGCCATTATATACTTTTATTTACAATTTGAAATTTCATTTTTATATTAGTTTTCAACTTAAGACGGGAGGTGTCAAGTACCGAGTGTAAACGTCACTTTCTAATAAGAACATTAATGAATTATAATCATAGCTCATAGCCGTAAGCCATATTGTATTAGTTTTAAGAAAGAAAGAAATAAAAGTTCAGTTCACTTCCAACTTACATTCTGAGTACATCACACTTTGTATAGAACTGAAGGTGCTAAATAAACATCCTTTTTCTTCCATCAGTTTCCCTGCAAAATTTATAAATTTATTAAAGCACGACACATAAAATACTCCATTGATAGAAGTACACAAACAAATGAACGAAACATAGAGTACATCATGCCTGCAAAATGTCAATGCATATCAAATTTGACATTAGCAAGGTGTAAAACAAATTCACATCATTTAAAAACATGTTAAGATAATTGTTGCCGCATTATTATAATTAAAAACAACTTCCAAATTACCAGTTATAAAAGACCCCCAAAGTTGGTTGGGAATGGTGATTGTTAAGCGAGTAGCCGACTTAGAATTCCCACGACAATAATTTTGGTTTGTTTATTTAAAAGTGCTGCCAGGTTTGGCAACAATAGTTTGACATCCGGTTATTCCTCATTTTTAATCATCGACCAATTTTAACGCGTATTTTTGATTGAATATTATGAGTGTTAGTTTAAATTTTCGGATTTAAAAAAATGCGGAGTAATTTACACTCGGCGTGAATAATATGGTTGTTAAATTTAATATCGATAAATCTGATTGGATTCAAACTGTTCTCCGGAGGCTTAAGTTTAGATGAAAAGTCAATGTCATATTGTGTACTTATTTATAAATTCTGTAACAAAAATTAAACAAACATATTAAATAATAATGAAGAACGAAAGTTAAAAATTATAAATAAATCGAGAAAATGGATTTTTTTTTATTAAATACTTACGCTATGTTGTTGTAACCCCTCAACTTATTTATTTTTTCATTTAAGGGAGTTGCCATTTCAAATAATTGATATTTGTTTTTAAGCATTTCACACCTGAATATAGAGATAATTTAAATTAATTTATTCATTCCTACATATACATACATACAATGAATGCATGTTTTGCAGCGAATAATACGGATTGTCCATATTAAAATTATGTAGATTTAAATTTTTTGATTTAAAGTTTACTTAAATCCAATTCAAATCTGAATAATATGGCCGTTAAAATTAAAGTTCATTGATTCGATAAATTTTAATGATGGAACTTAATCTTGACAATGTTCTGACTTCTGCATTTGGACATAGGAATGAATGTCAAGTTAGCGAAGCAACTTTTGATAGGTTTCACAGATTTTTCTACAAAAAATTCAATAAATTTTAATAAATAAAAAACATTCAAAAAACGGTCATTAATGGCACCTCCCACAAAAAACATTTTTTTGATTTTAGATTTTCTCGAAAACTGCTAGACTAATTTTGATAATTTTTTTATAATATTTTTTTTTGATTTGTAAAATAAGTTTCAAAATAATTTTTTGAATAATCAGGAGTTATAAGAGCAAAATGTATTTGATCCTGTCGTGAACTTTATTTCTTTAGATAGGAACCTTCCTTCATATGTATATTATATACGTACACCTCTACCGCTTGACCTTGTATGGAGAAAACTGGCTCAATGCTTAATTTTTCATGATTGCTTTCTAATTTCTTTGCTTTGTTTTTATTCATTTTTTTTACGATTTTACATATGTATACCTAATTACTTCTTTTGAATTCGCTTTTATGAAAAAAGAAATCCATTGAATACATCTTGAATTCATCATTTCAGTAACTGACATTTAGAACGAGGACATTCTACAAACATTACTAGAATCAAAAATCACCATAATTTCTCATTCCATATTGCACATTCATAAACTTTCAATCGATTTCTTTGATTTTATGTAGGAGTTTCATTTTTTACACTTCCTACTACTTGCTTGGTGGTTTTTTTTTTCAAATTTATGACAAGGCTATATAAATTCAGCAACAAACTTTATTTTCAAAAGAAAATAAAAAAAAAAAAAACATTTTCTGGTTTTCCTGTTTCTCATAGTTTTTCTTCCTCTCGCTGTAACGTCAAGGTTTATACCTTTGAATTCGATTCCTTTCGATATTTTTTCTCCGATTGATGAATTAAAAATCAGCACGAAAAAAAGAGAGCCCTATACCGAAACTTATAGAAAGTATAAAAACTTTTATATATGTAGTAAATATGTGCAACCCTATATATGTAATATAAAGTATTCATATAAAAAGTGAAAAGGCAAATAAACCACGTTCTATAACTACTACTACATCGGGCCTAACATGAGGTTTAGCTGAACGACTGGGTTATATTATCTTCCCCCTTTCCGCTGTTATAGCCCATCATACCGATATTTGAGTACCTACCTTTCTTTTTATGTTAAACCACCTTCGTGTAAACGTATAGTGTACACAACCTGAGATAGCCATAAAACAGGTACCGACAAAAAAAAGTGAGTCCTTTTGGTTGAAATCGTTGCTAAGGTTTTGCCAAAAAACTAAGACATGCTTTCTGAGAAAGAAAGAGTAAGGAAGGAAAGAAAAGGTGTCGCCGGTTCCTGGAACCAACTATCACCACGAAAAAGATAAAAATGTATACATATATGCATTATCAAAAGAAAAAAAAATGAAAGAACAACAAAAAATCCTTCTTATCCTCAATAATTCAAAGGGAAATTCCTTGGCATTGTATTATTTGCGGACGACATCGTGACTACGTCGTCAACGACATTCAGTTATATACCAACTTGCCTTTTGTAATATTTATTTTTATTTTTTAACCAAATTTGGTAGCTGAATTTTGTTCTTTTTTTTTCAAAATGGTTTGTGTGACGGGGTAAAAGTTTTGTATATGAGTATGTTCAGCATTTTGTCAAAACTTATGACCAAGTTTTGCCACGTGTCTGTGAATATGAAGTAATTTTGATTTATGAAACACCCATATTTCCTAATTTAACTCATCAAGTAGCGATGAACTTTAATACAAATATTGCTGATTTATGTATGTAACGTTCATTGTGTTGCTAGAATCTTAAGGCACACACCTACATACATAGATAGGTATCTCAATCAGTTTTGGGACTTCTCAAATTTCAGTTGAAAGTACTAAATTTTTCAAATTCAAAGTTCGTTGAGTTTCACCACAAAAATCTTATACAAAAGATGTATTCATTGCAACTTATAAAATATAGTTTAAGCTTTTTGAACAAATATACTGGATTTACTGAAATTGGGTGTGAATGTGAATTTTTATACTACTAACTTTCTGCATTAAGAGGAAGTTTAACTTTTTCTCCTGCAGATCCTTTGTGTGTGAATCATTTTTCTCCATCAGAGATAATTAACTTTTCTTCTAGTTATAGCAATGATAAAGAAATGGGATACCAATAGAGATGATACGATAGAAACTTTGACTTCTTTTGGTTTCAACTTCTATCCTATATCTACGTACATATATGTATTCTAGAATTTTGAAAATGGCAAAAAAAATGTATAAAACTTAGTTCATCATTAGAAAGTTTTGTTTTATTTTTTTTTTTATTTGAAAACCGTGATGTTAAAGTCTTTTTCTTCTACTCAAACTTTTAAGTTTGCTATGCAATTAAAACAAAAAATAAGAAGAAATTTTAATGGTGTTGGCCATTTCGTGTTGAGGCGAAATAAAAACCAAAGCAAATGGTTTTATAGACGCACATTCAAGTGTGAGATGAAGTTAAGTTGATATATTTTTTAAAAGAACATGCTAATTAGATGGATGACACGAGGTATTGATTTGAAGTGATGGATGATGTTAAATCAGCTTAAATTGAGTAAAAGCTAACAGAGAAAGAAAACTCTTAGAAAGGTAAACTGTCATTTACTTTGAAATAATGAATGATTGACCAAAGAGAATTTGAGTGATTGTTCATTTGTTTTTTTCAAAATTAAATTGAAGGTAAATTTTTTGTACCCATGAATAGTACAGAAATTAAAAAAAGGAACTGTGAGTAGCTAAAGCATCTTGTGAAAATTCTAAAAAGGTATCTCAAGAGTCATGACCTCAATTTAAACTGGCGGAAGGTCAGTTCATGAGCTCGCATAATTCCATAACTTGTTTGTAGCATATCAATAAGCTTTCGATTAACGGTCTTTTTTGGTATGTAATATCTTAACAATCGTTATGGGATGGTATGGCTATATTTCCTTCAAAATATTCCTCTTCTCCCTATACTTAAAATAGGGAGAAGAGGAATATTTTGATGTAGCTATAAATTGGACATTTGATTATTTTGTGGTTTTCGATTTTTATTTCCTGAAACGGTGGACTTAAGAAGGATTAAAGTTAAGAGGTTGATGCGAACATTTTGAAATTCTTACTTCTCGTTAAGCCAATAATATTACTGTTTTACAGTGCTTGTACAGTTATCATCATAAAATAGCTCTTGAGTGCGTGAATTGATTGATTTGTTTTTTTTTTTTTTTATGCGAGAGAAAATAAACTGACAATAAACCTTTTTTATATTCAAACGTTGTCATAAGTTCTATAAATGCTTCACAAACTCAAATATGTACATATATGTATGTATGTATGTAGGCACTTTAATAAAAAACAATTAAAATTGCCTATATACTTGGTTGTTTATCAGCTGCATCAACCAATAGTGTGAGAGTCTCCTTATTTAATGGAAAACTTCATAAAACATAATGGGAATTATTCCCTTCCCTTACCAAAGCTTAGAGTCAGATCTTCAGGTTAAGATCAAAATTTAATATACATATAATAAAATTGATTGCGAGGCTACGTTTCGATATAGGTAAATTATTTAGGAGTTTATGTAAGCAAATTATAAAGAATTACCATTTGTTGACACCCAAAAACTATTTGCACAGTAGAATTAGCTAAAATTTTAATCTACTAAAAAATTTTAATGTTAGTAGTAGATTTTTATTTTTGAAAAATATAGGCAAGCTTAACTCTAAGAGCCATTGCAGGTGGCAATAGCGCATTATGTCATTGTCAGTCCAATGTGCCAGCTTCTATTCCTTCTAACTAGTGCCGATCAATTCAGGTTGCAATTAAAAGGCCTTAGGTCTTACAGGCATATAGTTAAATCATTATTATTAAAGCTTAGTAAGTTAAAGATGTGAAAATTTTTTTCTATGATCTCCGGAAAAAATAAATGGGAAAAATGTTTTTTGCGAAAAAATAAATTTTGATATGGATACGCTAATTTTAAATATTTTTCTAATTAAATTTTAAAAATATTTTAAAACGTCGAATAATAAAATAAAGAATAATTTTGTTATTTTTTTTTTTAAATCAAAAACATGATTTTTAGATATTTTTATAAGAAGATTTATGTGAAGTTAATTCAAATGTTAAAACAAATAAGAACGAACAAAAATAATAAGAAAGTCGAAAATATAAAAATGTTTACATTCGAGGTCATAGAAGTTTTAAAGCCAAGGCCGAGTTAATACCTGAAACATGTTTTTCTATGAATTTAGATCCCGAATAAATATAAATCCTGCACTGAAAAACTGCGTCGAAAGCTAACTCGGAGTTGAGTCACTACTACTACTACTATCTAGACCTCAAATAAATTGTTTAAGGTCAAAAATTCGTTTTTTTTTGTTTTCAAATAATGTTTTAATGAACTGCAGTTTTTGAAGAAAATTTATTTAAAAAAAAAAATTATTTTAAATTTTTCAAAAAATGTACATAGTTAAGAAGGTACCTCCTTATTTGTCTTTTAATATTTCCTTCTTTTATAAATTTTAAGTCGACAACTAAAAACCAGGCGGTGTTATACCTTCTATAGTAGATAATTGAAAAAAAAATAAAAATTAGAAAGTTACTCTTTGAGCTAAATGCCTCAATTTATTTAAAAACAAATTATTAAATAAACCAGATGATTTTAGAGTTTAATGTTGTTTGTGTGAAGCATAAACCACGCAATTTTCGTCTCCCCTCCCAATACTGAAATAAATGAAAGCTCGCGAAAGCTCGTGTAGAACCAGGGCCTAGTGACTTAGAACTATCAACCATTCCATTTTATTGGCAGCAATCGAGGGGACCTACAATTTTCTACCGAATCCAAACTGCTAGATGGGAAGCACTTTTTAATGACAAGAGATATAGGTAGGTACTTAGTGGAGGATGTGCCAATTCCTCGCAAGAGACCATAACCAGTGAAAAACATTTCTGTTTTTTTTTTTTTAAGGTGGCATAGTCTGGGAATCAAACCCAGTACCAGCGTAACAGCCCCTGCGCCACAGGATATCTCTCCCCAAACGCTTACTTCTATTTCGCTCTTTTTTATAAAAATCGGTTTATTTAGTCTGGTTTTTAGGGTTAGAAAAATAAAAGAATTTATGACAAAAGACAAATGAATGCTTAAATATTTATGGTCGTATTTATAAACGTTTTCTAACTTTGCACAGGCGTCCAAGTTATAAATAAACATGTTCAGTCTTATGTACTCAGGCAACAGAATCGATTGTTTAAGTCTTGACTAATGGGACATTTTATTTAATTATTTAATGAAATAACACTTATTTCCAACTGTTTCGAACACTGAAGACACTATTAGATACGACTGTTACATTTTTGAGAAACATCCAAATAAAAGTTTTTTTTAATTTTTTTTTTTGATTTTAAGTTTTAAAATATTTTTTCCCAAAACTGTACAATTTAACAACTTTCTTTAAAAATAAAATAAAAGAATGAATTTATTGCATGATATTGCATGCGCCGTTGATTTTAAAAATTGTCCTTCCCCCATAAAGATTAGGGGAAAAACCACCCCTTATAAAGACAATTTTAAAAACATGCACAAAATTCATTCTAAATTTTTTTTTTTTAATTAGGAAACATCCTGTATTCGGACTTGTAGTAAGATACATAATTGTATGAAATATTAAAATTTTCAATTAAGAGTATATTTCAAAGTAAAAAAAAATTATTTTTATCATATTGAAAATATACAAAAACAAAATAAAATTTCTACTAAAAGTGTGTACAAAATTCAAAAAAAAAATAACACTTGTACTAATTATAAGTTCCTTCACAGAAACTATAATTGACATTTTCACCTTGCAACTCATTTCAATTAAAAAAGCTTGCAAAACTTCAACGGAAAAGTTTAGAATCAACCTGTCTGCGGTTCGTGACCGAATATTATGGTCGTTGAAAGACCAACTACATAAACAGCTATCTCAACTCGTTGAACTTCAATCTTTTGCCATAAAAAAGTTAGACGTTATTTTTCATTAACATCAACCCAATTTGTGGTTAGTGATTACATGAACATTTCTCGGAATTAAAAAAAAAAAAAAAACTGTATATACTTTCTCAACCAGTTGCTGCAAGAATTTATGAAGTTCCGACATTAACAAGTGCTTGGAAATGACTGGCTTGAATGTTGAATCGTCATTGTCATCGTCGTCGTCAGAAACAACAACTGCTGTTGCTATTTGAACAATTCCCAGTTCATCAACACCAACCATCCAACCCCTAACCCCACCATAGTATCCACTACCCATAGGTACAGCAAAGACAAGTGGAACGTGCTTTGTCTTCTGTTTGTGGATTTGTGGCCAAAGCCACAACACCAGAGAATAGTTCATGCGTTTTGCCAGGATTTATTTTGTCTACTCATCTACCACCATCCGAACTATATAAAACCATTCCCATCCTTAGGGAATCAGAGTTCTGGAGTGTACCAGAATATTACTATACTGCTGCAGGGATGACATGTCCCTTAGACGAGAAGTAGACAAGCACAGAAAAGTAAATATAAATAACTTTTGCGGTTCGCCTCAGAGGATAATTAACTTGTAGATGCTCAAATAAATCTAAGTCTTGCGGTTGGAACTTGATCATCATTTCATAAGCATTGGTAGAACATTTATAACTTTACTCAAAAATGTCATAGCGTGAAGAAGATGACACAGAATTTTGTGACATTCAGAATTCAGCAGAAGGATATACTAATTGAGGTTATAAACTGTATCTTTAAATATTTTTACATCGTTTGCTTTTTTTCTATTCATTGAGGTTTCTAATTAAAAGTTTAGGTAGACATTTTATTTCTATTTTTTTCCGCCGCATGGCGCATGGGAATTATTGATTTGTTCAGTTTTGTAGATATAAGGAAATTCTTCTTTATATGAAATTTTCATTCTGGTGTCAAATATTTTGGGTGATTTCACATCAATTGTGTAATAAATAGGATGAACAATATATTTACCATCATTTACAAAGGACAAAGGGAATTGGAAAATAACAGTTTTCTAATTTAGTTTGCAATCTTACAAATAATTTCGATTGAAAAGCTTGCAAAACTGCAACAGAAAGTCTCAACCTTTCTTGCGTACGTGACTTAATATCTTTGTAAGCACCGACTACAGCAGCTATTTATTATGTATCTCAACTTATTGAATTTTTTGGTGGAACTAAGTTAGACGTTCTTTTTGATTAACATCAACGCCATTGGTCGCAATGCCAGATGTCAGGTTATTATACTTGTACAAAGATAGTAAAGGTTAGAATGAAGTTTGGTAAAAGTTATATTACTAAAAGTGCTCCGAATGAGGCCCGGCCGTGTCATGTGAAGCCAGGAACTTTCATAACAACAGGGATTCATATTTTTGTTCAATCCGTGCATGGCTCGAAAACCAAAAAGATAAACTACACGCTTAGCACTTTGGGTATCTCAAAGTTGCCCACCGGTGGAACAAACAGGTCAAGAGAGCCCATACCTTTTTCAATTAACTAAAGCATCTATATAACATTCTCGGTATAAATCCTCTTTCAAGGGGGACTGAATTAAACAAAAATTAAAAAATATCATCTGAAAGCTAAAAAAAAATTAATTGTGATTTGATTAATTGGTCTGCGATATAAATATGTATTTTCTTGAATTGTAAATATTTTTCAAAGCATGATAATATAAGCAATTCATATTTAAAACTTTTAATAACATACATACATTCCAATTCTTGTGTGGTTCAACTTTTTAAATTAAAAACGGCGAATTGAAAGCAAAGTAAATCGACACACTTAATTTGTTTTTATTTGAGGTAGTTTATTACGTATGTTTCAAAAATGATATATTAATGAAAATTGTGACAACAATGGTTTTTCAAGAAAACCATACAAATTGAAACTGATCCATTGATTGAAATGAAACTTTTAAGAAAAAATGTTTCAGTTCTCCATAAACAAATTTGAGTAAATGATCTTGAAGTTGCAATCACTAACTCAAAACGTTGACAGAAATTTTTAATAATTTCCAAACGGTTCTCGTTAGTGAACTTCTTCATGAAGAAAATATAAACCTCGATATATTAATAGTTTTAATTAAAAAATGCTTAGTTATCTTCTAATTCAGAAATCAATTAAAACGTTAATCAAAACTTAATTCACAAATTAAAATATTTATTAATAAAATGCTAACTTAACTTGAAAAGTAGAAAATCTTTACAAGAATCTAATACATTCTTCTCAGTCTGCCCTTATACACTTTCTCACAACGGCTGAAATTTTGGACACACACTTTCTCATTGGATCTTGTTAATTACATGCATACAACGTTTATTTTCTTTTTATCGATAGTCATTGGCAAAAATATCTTAACTTAATTCCTAGTTAATTAACCTATTTGAATGAAATAGCTAATTAACATGAATTAATTAATTGTTTAATATAATAATTTATGTTTAATTTGATTTTATTAATATTTCAAATTTTAAGCTGGGGGTGGCCCCGGCGCAGTGGAAGTAGTGCTTGACTGCTAACTTGGATGTGTGGGTTCGATCCCCAGTCTAGGCAGCATTCTTTTCTATATTCCCTCAATTGAACGCCACCCCTGGGATTTAATGAGACAAATCAAAACCTTATTTCTCAATCCACTATGCCAACAAAAATCTATCCTATCCTTCTATTCCTTCTAACATTGTCTAATTTATAAGACCCTAGGTCTAACTGGCAAATATATGTTTGTGTTTGTGTGTTTGTGTAAGCTGCTCAAGCTACATGTAAGATCACGTTCTTGAAATCCAGTCATGCATTTTATGTTATTTTATTTTATAACAAAATCAAATTGTCAATAAATACAATAGATACATATTTAAAAATTGTATATTGATCAATCCATCAATTATTTGAAATAGCAAATTAAAAATAAAATCGTCAATCATCCGAATGCATTTCAAGGAAATTTGACTTATTTTTCTCGAGCTTGCTGATTGTATTTTCTGATTTATAACCCTCATTTCTTTTGTATTGATTTGTTGTGTGCCACAAATGCTTTAACCAACAAACAAACAAAAAAAAAACACCCAAACAAAAGGAACCATATAGCTATAATGAAAAATGGTAAATGGTTTGATTGAAGAGTTCTGCTACAACCAGAACATATTTCTGCTACATATTATATTTTTTTAAGAAAATTAAATCCATCAACTTCAAAAGAGCTTTTATATTTCAAACATTAAAATCGAAATTAATAAAGCACTTACGATTTTTTTGTAAGTTTTTAGTTCCAAATCTCCTATATTTAATTTTTTTTTAAACTAAAATCTCAAAACAAAATAACTGAAGCTTTAATAATCACATTTTAAATTTAAGTTCCTTAAAAAGCCATTTTCTGCTACGAAACTCGAATATTGATGTTGAACTTACACGTTTAGTTCTACTTTTTCCTCAGAGTAAACTGTCACATATAGACATCAGCTCTTATGTTGAAATTAAATATTTAATTTTCATTTCAGCAAATGAGCCTAAATGAAGGGGAAATACCAGGCTACATTTAAATACAGAAATTATAATGAAAATATAAAAAAAATAATATGTTAGAAGGGTGTTTGAGTCAATTCAATTCTTGGCACTCTGAATTAAAAAGTTGATGAGAACTTACAACGCATATATGTATGTACATTAGGGTGGTCCATTTTTTATTTTTTTTATAAATTTTGGTGGCCCACCCTAAAATGTTTGTTTACACAAGGACAACCTGGTGCTCAACGACTGTAATCGTTTTGCTTTGACTAACGTGAAGTTAGTATTGATCTTTTATACTGTGTCATAATAATATGTCTGTTTCTTTTTACGAAGAAGAAGAAAAACACAAACAATAATGCCCACTTGGCAGCAGAAGCACCAGGTGATGATTTGGAACTTTGAAAGAGTTTGAAAGCTTACGAAGCTATTGTTTCCGAAATTGGTAAGGCAGCAAGGGGTGTGTTAGAGCGACACTTGTGGTACCTATCTGATGAGTAAGTAACCTTTGCATTGTTTTCGGACAAGACTAGTTGTGCCGAGAAAAAACCGATTGTTGAAGGCTTGAAGGTTGAAGCCAGCCCTCGTTTGATTCGTGGAAATTCTGCTTATTTATCAATTTATGCATCTTTAGGAGTCTTTCTTCCAAAAGGTCCTTGAAAACATTTGACATTTTAGATATAAGAGCCTCGTCATTTTTGCATCTACCCCCCGAAATTTGGAATGAAAATTTCGATTGTTTTGAAAAAAAAAAAATAGCATCAAGAATTTACGTGTAGTAAGCAATACTGCGGAAAGAGATGTTAAACTTCTTGAAGAGTTTAATAAAGTTTTGACCAAGAATGAAGAAGAAAAGCAATTTATCCTTCAGGTGGTTGAACAAAATAGAAAAATGGTGTCCACTGATACGTCCAAATAAGCTTTAAGAAGTAGTTTTATGTAAAAAAAAAAACCCTAATTTTCCTTGTAATGAACTATTTTTTTTGTATTATATTATAATACAAAATATATACATGTATGATGTGTTAAGTCTTATTTTTGTTTTTTAATAAATCAACTTTTTATATAAATTAACGCATTTCTTTAAGTATTAAAATGTGATATTTCAAAGTTGGTGAGCACTTCTTTCCATTAATTTAAAAGACCGAAACTTCACAAACATGTTGTTATAGGAAGGTATAACAAAATTTTAAGGTGGGTTGCCATCTAGTTAATAATTTTTGTTTATCTCATAAACGTGAAACACCCTAATGTACATATATTATATACAAACATAATGAACATACACAATTATTGCTGTCACCTTCCACCATGACAAGCTTGAAACGTTTGAGTACTTTTGTGTGAAGGTACAAAAATATTTTTTGTTCAAAATTTTATTGAAATTGGTTATCGTTAACACGTGGCACCACCGGGGTGTTGAAATTACAAAATACACACGTAGTTCTAATAGACTTTTGCTTAAAATTTAAATAAGTAAAAATAAGCGAGGCTAACAGAGGGTAACAGCTAGTTCCTTATATCCCAATGTATAGGTTTCATTTTAATCAACTAGCATTTTTTACTATAGACACACACAAGTTGGCTGTTAACATTCGGTTTCTATTCTAGTTGTTATTATTATAAAAATATAAGTTTAAAGCAATTTGAAATACAGAACTTTTAAATATAGAATTTTAAAGTAATTTTTTTAGTAAAACAAAATTTTGTACTACGACCCATACAGAATTTAGACCCAAACCCAACAAAAAAATATTATTTAAATTTAAAACCCGGTATGTTCATTCCAGTATTATTAATAGGATTGTAAAATTTAAAAAAAAAACATAAAATAAATACCGTTATTTTATGTTTTTATGCAAAAATAATAAATCAAATATATTTGATTAGATAAAAAGTTATAATTTATAATGAAGTTAAAAAACCGCATCCGTTACCTAGGAATGTTCTTAAACAAGTCGTCTTTTCCAAACTTTTTAAACTAAAAAATTAAATTAAATGGACTAGAAAAGCAATAAACACAAAGGCGAAAAATTTTAAACAGACTGATATTAAGGTATTAGCATGATAATACTTCATAATTTACTAATTCTAAAACTATTTACCATTTAAATGTTCTTAGTTTTAAACATTTTTTAATTAATATCGTACTTAAAATTGTTTCTTAATAAACTTCAGCTGAAAAAGCCTACAAAAGTGACAGTTCATGCAAACAAGTAAGCAAAAATATACCATTTTCATATTTTTAATTGTCAAATTGACATTTAAAATAAGTATGATACTAAAAAGTTAAAATAGGCATTTGGTAATTTTAACTTTAAGGAAAAGATAGTGCGGTATTAATTCGCCTAAAATTTGAAAATCCTGTTTTTAACCTAGCATCACACTAAAAAGGTTCAACATCGAACTCAATCATTTAAAATTTTGCGCCAATACATTTAGAATCATCTTTTGTATTTGTATTTGTATTTATATGTATTGTGGTAGTGCGCGGTCAAAGTTATCTCGGTAGGAAAGATTTAAAATAAAAATGCATTTTTAAATAATTAAAAGGTTAAATTTTTTAATATTAATATTTAGTTCGATATTTCTTCAAAAAAAATACAAAACAAACGCAACGAACCCGATTGAATGTTCAAAGCACAACTTTTGTAAGCAGATTCTCCATTTTCTATTAAAAACTCTTAAATTATAGCATTTTCAAAGTAGCTGTTTAGATTTTAATATTGAGCAGTTGTTTTGAACTTGTGCTTCGTTTTATTTATATCCACTTCATAACGAGACCGAAACGTAGACGATACTGAAATTGTTTGATTTAAACGAGATCTGAATGAGACTGAGACTAAGACTTGGCTCGTGATTAAAAATCATATGGCTTTAAGTTCCCACTTGGACTCTTCAGTGGACTAGTGAACGCCATGCATGTTGATATGCAATTTTTATTAAATTAATTTTATCTTATATAGATTTCCTGACAAATACTTAGTGTGAAGTGAACAAGATCAGAATTCCTAATCATTGAAACTGAAACAATTTTTCCTGGTTCTTGGCATTACTTTTATACAAAAACTTTTATATGATACAAATTCTATTAACAAAGTGGGACGAGAGTCATGATATTATGCCACCATTTTTTTTAAATTTCTACAAAGAAATGGAAAATGAGTTTTTTTGACATAAGTAAATGAATTGATGGGGCTCGAGCATTGTTGGTTCCAGCAGAATGAAGCAAGCACTTAGATATAGCTTGGGAAACGATAGAGATTTTGAAACACTAGTTTATTACATTAGTTTTGCCCAACCTTTTACTACTGAAATAAATCAGTGAAGTAGAAGGCTTTGGATTATTGAATTGTACTTGTTAAATTTATGATGCAAAATAGCAAATAATGGTCTTAAACCAGTTGGCCGTTTTGGTTCAAGCTAAACTCTAATAGGGTATAGGATTCCATGAATTTAACAACATCTAATTTATCAATCCTAGAGAAAGTTTTTTCTTATATTTTCAATACTTTTTACTTCTGTAGTGTAATTTGAATTCCACTTAATACACCTAAGGTGTTACAAGCATAAAATTATCTAATCTAAATAAAAATACTAAAAAAAAACCAGAGGCATAGATTTTAAATGAAGCGCTAAATTGATACTGTTTACACATTATTTTTAAGCATTTACTTTCGAAAGTATTTAACTATTGACATTAGATAAATTATTTGTACCATAGAATAAAATTTTGTTCCTACGATATATTTCTAAATCTTTTTTTTGTTTCAGTCAATATTTTTGTTTAAAATCATTTTTTTTTTAAATTCAGTGGAAGTGTGCGCCAAAAGCTTTTGATGTAGGTACTAGAAAGTTTTACTTAATTTATAATTTGTTTTATAACAATCCTTAATCATTGCATCATAATTGATCCATTAACTAAAAAGAATAAGCATTACACTTGGAAAAAATTTCCATCCGTATAAGACATTTACATAATATATCTCGCATTTTAATTCTCCACAGCCTTCCATTCACAAAAAACTATTATATACCTACATTCAAATACAAATTCATGCGAATTTGAAAACTATGTATATACGTGGATATGTAGATAAATCTCCAAAAAGTATGTAATTTACAAGTAAGAAGGATACAAACTGACAGGAATACGCTGACCTATGTAATCCCAGATTAACTTGTTCTTCAATGCTAATATGTTGACTCTCTTTAAGGAAAAGAAATAGACAACATAATGCCGATTTATCTTCCATATAAGAAACAAATCTTATCTGATTTCTGAGAGAAGATAATATTCTCATACAGTTTTTTCAATAGTTACATCATTTCCAGTTCCTTTTTAATGCCTTAAATGTACATTTTTGAAAGCAGGAATTAAAGTTCCATAACCCCCCTCAACCCGAACAAGATGATAATTTTATCTGCAAAGTGTCATAAAATCATCATTTCTTTTTATAAACATAACGGTTCATACCTTAACTGATATATGTACAAATAGTACACACTGGCTTAGATCCAATTAGAAATTTCGTTTGATAATAGAAAACTATACACCAAATCGCCAAAAACACCCTTTCTACTTACTATTTTTGAATTAATATAATTAAGGGCATTCAACCATTGAAGTACCAACAAGCAAATTATAATAAATATTTGGCGACTACCTTCTATACCAAACTTTCTTAAAAGAACTAAAGATCCAAGAATATTGGCATCATCTTTCAAAAAAAGAATTACAACCCATTTGCAGGAAAATTTTATTCATTTAAGTTAATTAGTGAAGAAAAATTAAATATCCGTATGAACCTTAACAACAACAAAAAAAACTCACCCTTTTGTGTTTGGGTATCCTTAAGACCAAATAACGGAATCATTTTGAAGATTTAATTATTTTGATTTACGCACCTTTTACACTCATTTCACTTGTTCACTGTTAACACGTAATTAAATTCACATTACATTGCCAATCATGGTAAGCTTCAACTTTCGTTTTAGCGGCGGCGGCAGCGGCACTAACTATTAATCACAAGAGTTGCCGGAAGTACCCTTAATAACGGTATATAATTAAGACGTTTTAACCCGGACGCCATTCGAAACACACAAAATAATTATCACAAAATTAATATTAGCTCGTCAATAATTCAGTACAATATACAAGCCAAGGCTTTTAATCAGAAAATTGAAGTTAAAATATTTTTATTTGTTACTCCCTCTACTTCTTCTTTTTATTCTTGAAACCACAATCACACACACAAAATTCTTGAAGAGGATTCTAAGTATTCCGATGTACAGAAATAAAGGACTCACGCGGAATAGTTGGTTAGGATGCTAACCACACAACTGTCCACGATGCAACCGGTGCGGTTACCATCAACGAACTGACGGTTTAAATTCAAAGACTTTTGAGTTTATCAGAAAAAACAAGACTATAATTCCGGGATTTCTTCTAAAGGATTCTACTGTAAGATTGGAAGGATTTTTTGAATTGATATTCACCTCACTTTAATGGTTGTGTTGAATTTCCAGGCGGAGTATTCCAGTTATGCGCAAGGCATTTATATTGGATGGAAAGTGGATTGTATTGGGAATTCAAATATCTACAATATACAGTTTTTGTTTGCAAGAGATTCACTTAAATTTAATTAATTTATTTTCCAACGTTAACCCACGATAGTTAACCTGTCAATTATTTTTACCTTTTTTTTCTCTATTTTAAATGAAATCGAATAACATTTTTTTTTTTTTGTTTTGGCCCTCATTCTTTAATTTTTTGAATCTTTAGTTTTGTTTTGTTTGGTTTAGAAAAATATAAGTTCGTAATTTAATTTTCATTCAAAACAGTAACACACGTATGTAGACGCGGGTTGAAGATAGTTGTGTTCGATTTTATTTGTTTATTTGAGGACCGCGAAATGTTTTATCCAGCTTGCCGCTGGAACCCTTAATAATATCAAAATCCATCTATCCTTTGATTCCATTTAAAAACAGTTTGATTGAATTATGGAAATAATTATTTTTATACAATTTCATCTGACAAAAAAATAAACAATACACGGTGGCGTATGAGTGATTATTTTATCTATTAATTTTTAATTAAAAAATCTTCTCAAGTAAGCCAAAATTATGATTGATTTTTAGTGAGATCATAATTATGTCAATTCTATTTTATTTCATTTAATATTAATATTAATATTAATTTTATTACTCATTAATCGCATTTTCAAGGTTAAAAATAAATCTGTGATATTTGGTACAAAATTAATTGTATTTGGTTTAAATACTTATTTATTTCGTACAAAAAAGGTTGTAGAAATAATGGAATAATTTCTTTAAATGTATTTGTATATGCACAAAATTTTCATACGTTTATCGGTTCATCCGTTTAGGTTCTACCTCGATTACTTTAAGATGCAATTTGTATTTTTGAAGTACAGTCCAAGCAACACAGATACATGCGGAAACTTAATATTTTAACTTCTTTGCCTTTGTGTCCTTATTCTAGTTATGGTTGTCCAGTGGTGATTTTGAGTTAGGCAGGTAGGATTGATATTTAGGTAGGCTGACTAGACCCTCAGTCAGCGTCATCCTACGCTGTTTGCTTGTTGTATATTGTAATTATATTGTTGCCCAGGGCAATTAAGGTACTTTGGCTTCTTTGGATGTCGTCGTTGAGTTGTTATCCTTTTAATTAACACATTAGAGTGATTGGTGGTATCTCCTAATTACTTATAGGTGGAAATCACTATAGGTATAATAATACATCCGACGTGGTATTATTTACTTTTGAAAAGAGAGGATCATTTCTGCTGTAGTGATGTGTTCAAAGTCCGAAGCAGCTTCTCAGTATATTTTTAATTCGAAATCTTGTATTTCCTTTTCCCTTTTCGTCTTGTTTCGTCGCCAGTGCAACTTTCATCGTTTGATGGTAAAGCAGAAGAGTTCGGAATTTATTCAAATACCCTGTTTCTTGTAGAACTCGAATAGTCAGTATATGTATGTGAGCCTGTATTTCTCAAACAGCTATAAATAAAATTGTTCGTTCTCCAGCAGGTTCGTCTTTGTAGGTGGAAAAACTTTATATTGTCTTCGGTGTTTCTTAGTAGTAGTCTTTCCACTTTCAGGAGAACAGGTTGATGGTCAATTGAACTGCTTCAACGCCTGAATCACTTTATACGGCTGGGTCGATTTTCTTTAAGCTTCGTACCTTGCGTTTTTGGGCATTCCCCCGACGGGTTTTTTTTTTATGGGACTAAAAATAACGGTACCTACTGAAAAATTTGTAAGCAATTGGGAAAATCTTATTTTCAATTATGTACCTATTTATCTATTTATTTATTTATTTTTAAAAACATGCTACCATTAAAAATAAAATCGAAAAATGATTCAAAATGGTACCTCCAAAAGATTCATTTTTTTTTTAAATCAAACAAAATTATTTTTTTTGATTTAAAAAAAAAATTGTTTTAAAACTTAAAAATTGAAACACGACTTGGTCAATTTACATATATTAAACTTGAGATGCAGCAGATTTCAAACAAAAATTACCCTTATGATTAAAAGTAACGGTATACCTACCATATAAGTGTTTAAAAACGGGCAAGGGAAATCTCATTTTTCTCAAAAACGACTCCTATTTTGATTAAAATTTTTATGTGGGCTAATATGACTACGATCTGCCAAATCTGGAACACAAAAACCACCAAAACTCTATATTGCCGTTATTGGCAAAAAAAACTAGAAACGTAGTTTTCTTAGAATTACCCTAGTCATTACAGGTACTAAGTTTAAACAAAATCGTAGAAGTAGTTTTCGATAAAATTTTTAAAAGCCGGAATCACTCTATGATAGCTTTCCATTTTAGATGAGATCAGTAATCACATACATACAAATGTTTATACCAAATTTGAAATAAATTGGACCACTCTAGCTTAAATTACAGGGGACGCACAGACTGACTGATTGGTATGACACACTTTTGCTGGCATCATCGTAGTTTTAATTTTGATTACAACCTCGTAATTCCTTGCCCTATTGGACAAGTTAAAACATTTTTCAAAACTCATGTTTTTTCGTTTTGAAACCATAACAGTAAAATGATAACCGATACCAGAAAATTTGTCTATTCTTTGTAATTTTCAAAATAAGTAAGAAAGCAAAACCTAAATTTTGTTTGTATTATCTACTACCGCACTCCTAAAATACACCCTTCCAAAACATAACAAATAATAAAGAATTTCAATTATTAAAAACTAATATCAGTATAATATAATAATACCCATAATGCCCTCCTTTTTTATTTTAAAATTAAAAAGATAAAAGTTTTCATCTATAAAACTCGTTAAAGATTCTTTACAAAACGTTTTCGCTATGTCTTTATTTTTCAACCCTCTAAAACCCGATAGCAATAAGCTTGCATTCAATTTAAGGCAACCATCATTATTGCAAATTTAGATCACGCCAAAATCCTATCTCCAGAAAATGGAAAACAAATTAAATGACACCCAAACATGACACAGTCAGTTTCTATAAGAACGATTCAATTTGGCAGGACCCCCTTTCATGTTTTTTTTTTTTTTTTATATCCTCTAATACAAAACTCCGATTTGATTTGCCAAAGAGGAAGCACCAGCAGCAGCAGCGCAGCGTGGCAACTGAAACATGTGGGGACAAATCGCATTGAAATAAATAACAAAAAAAAACAACAAAAGAAAGGATAATCTCTTTTAAAATATCCCGATTTCTTAGACTTTTAATACAAGACGTTGATACTTTTTGTTACAATATCCCTTAAACATGGGTGGCTATATGAGCCTAGAGCAGTGTTGAAAAGAATCCTAGGATAATGTCCCTTAAATGTCTCGCCTTTTCTTTTTTTTCAATTCTCCTTTTAAACTAAAACAAAACAAAAAACAAATTATAGTGAATAAGGGGCAGAGACGTACCAATAAGGTTATTTTCGGGTTTTACATCTAAAAGAGTATTGTGAAGTCGTTCTTTTCCTCTATATACACAGTACTGTGCAAATAATTTAACAACAGCTTTTCTTGAATTTTAATAATTTTAAGAATTTAAGGTACTGATGAAACAGTAGGTACTCCAAATGGTTGAGAGGAATAAATGGGTAAAGCACCAGTGGGCCACTGATATGTTTTAATAATAAAGGGTAATTTTTCTTTTGAGTCCTTTTGACGTTAAGAGCTATCACCAGAAACTCTAGGGTCTAGGATTAACTGCCTGAACACAATGGATGCAGCTGGATTAGCTGTCAAAATATTCAATACACACAAATTCAATATTACGAACACAACACAACGCAAATGCAGTCGGTGATGCAGACGGTGCTGCAAGAGTTCCCCAACTTTTAACTTTTCACATGCAGCACTTTTGACGTTTCAATTTGTATGAAGAAAAAAAAGAGCCAGAAAAAAAATATTGAAGCTTTTTGTTGTTATTTGTTTCGCGAAAATATTATTTAATTAAATAAAATTATCGTAAATAAAAATAGCGAATAGCTGTACAGCTGCATTATGGTCACATACAAAATAGCACGTACGACACTTTTTCACAGCTGTTGCATCTCCAGCTCCAGTTGCAGTTGCAGCATTCTATTGTATTCAGGTAGTAAGGCCCATTATAACAGTACACAGTGCATCCTTAATGAATGAGTAGCCTCCTTTGCTCTAGCCTCCTATATTGACCACTTAAATGCCAATTACACAGACATGTTAAACCGGGCCTAAATACCACTTACGGTATTTAATTCGTTCAATACCTACTTTGCAACAATTTAAAATGATTTATAATGTATAAGCTTCCAAAATTTTTTTGTTTCCCTATTTAAAAAAAAAAAAAAGTTTACTGCCACAGTATTTAAAAAAAATTATAGACATTTTTTGCACACTACTGTGCAATAGACAAACATAATGTAAATTTATATTTTTTTTATTTTTTTAAAGATAATCATATAAAATTTGTTGTAAAGCCCCAAAGCGGATTAGAAATTTGAGTGGCGGCTTTATGATAACCTTAAGGGCAGTTATTATATAATAAACAGACCTTTTTCCAAGAAGTTCGGGATGAAAACGTTGGCTTAATAAGATAATATTTTGTTTCAACTGGAATGTAGACGATATTAATTGAGAGTAAACTGGCAATTAAGGATTTAAACTAAATGGATTTATTTAATTGGCTATTAGAACCACATAGCACGTGCGGCGCGCGGCGGCGGTGTTGGAGGAAAAATTGTAAAATAAGTTAAGAAATTATATTAATATAATCAAATTTGAATAAATTAATATTTGTATGTTTTATATTGCAATTTTGGAAGGAAATGTCAAGGAAGAACAACATTTTCAGGAAGTTCAAAGTGTAGACAATAGAAACATGTATTTAATTAAGTAAGAGGGCACCATGTCTGTCAACAATTCATACTCAACTGAAGTTTGGGTTTCAATCCCTTTGTATGATTCGTGAGGACACGCAATTCAGACGGAAGCGGAAGAATTCAACGATGACAGCTACAAGGTCAGTTACGCTCATCTGCTCAGATGGGGTACTCCTAGTACTAAGTACCTGAAATATTAGGTTCCTTGACAGACCTTGTGAAGCTGAAAAAAGAGGTGATATTTGCAATCGAAAATATGATGGAATGGGTGGGCTAAAGAAAGATAAACAACTGTTATACCACGGTGACTGTAAGTTTAGCGTTTATTTGACCTTTGAAGTTATGCTATCGCAAAATATCACCATATCCTCTGCCTTATGGCACCAACATCAAGTATTTCCAGTCGGTGGCAATATTTTCAGAAGGCTGCAATTTTTATCAATGTTATTTATACTAGCTGGGTAAAATCGATACAGTTTCAAGAATGAAATTTTTACAGTTTATTTATATTAATGAGAAAAAAAAATAGATTAAGTAAAATCTGCCAACTGCCACGCCCTTTTTTCTTATTTTTTAGTTTCTCAGGATTGGTCGGAAATATCTCTATTTCTTGGCAACGGCTCAAAATATTTAAATAAAATTTTCAGAGTTTGTTTTGTTGAATGAGGCAAAAATTAAAAAAAAAAATTAGTAAAATCCACCCACCTTTATTGTTTCTTAGTTTTTCTAACGATTTAGATGAAATTTATAGCCCACTACTACGCCCATTTTTCTTAGAAATTGATATCTCGATAATGGCTTTTATGATTTGGATGAAGTTGTAAGGGAGTGTTCCGATGAACAAGAAAAAAAAATTCAACAAATATTTTCAGGATGAAATTTTCAGGGTTTTTTCTGATGAACTGGAAAAAAAATTTAGAAAATGTTTTATTGAAACCGGACGACCGCTGCTCCCACTTTTTTTATTTCTTGGTTTCTCCCAAAATACTTCTAAGGTAGAGATAACATTTTGGACGTAGTTTAGTAGGGTGGTAACTCCACACATGTTGATATACTTATATGTAGATATCTATGTCCACATATGTGACATGTGGATATACCTAGACATATTTGGAGATAAATGTGAAGATACCTTGAAATTTGTGGAGATGCATGTGAAAATACCTCCACACTTGTGAAGTTACAATTGAAGATACTTCCAAATTGTGTGGGGATACATGTGGAGATACTTCCATATATGTATGTATGTGGATTCGCTAGGCAGGTGCCTATATCAAAAGTTCGACGGATGGACCATGGAATGACACCTGTAAGATCTGGATTTACCATGACAGTAAACAAGACTTAAAACCCATTTTTTTTTTAGTAAAATTAAATCAAAAAGTAGCCGAGCGCGCGGTCGCCCCGATATTTAATCATAAATTGAATTGCACAACTGTTTTAAAAAATGGAAAGATTTATATAATTGATAACGATTTGCTTACAAAAATGGTATCTAAAAGAACTCTCTGTATTTTTGCGGATTCATCACGGATAAAGCAAAATCTGTTGTTACCTATAATAACGGAGCTAACCAACCGCGAACGTACTGCCCCTGAATCCGCAGATCTAGATATTCTACCTTAAGGCAGCCATTGTAATAAAATTCAATTTAAAAAAAAAAAAAACAAAATTAAAAAAAACTCGAAAAAATGTTTAAAAGAGAATTGTTAAAAAGGATAAAATGAATGAATGGATGCTTTGGCTATCATCTGATTATTCTCTTTATAAGCACTTTTTTAAATGACCTACTTACCGTTAAATCAATTTCAAACATGGAGAGTCATTATTTAAAAGCTCTCAAAAGCCACTTTTTTTGTTTATCCTATTCTGATGATGGTGGCCGTCTGTCCAGGTGGTTTGTCAATAAAAAGAGCTGCCATTGTTCATGCTCACCCGTATTTAGCTTCAAACCCCTGCTCCCCAGTCTATATAACACCCAACCATACATACAATGATTCTCGTCCCTTTTCACCTTAAATATCATCATCAGTTTTATACCAACAAGGACACAGGTTTTGTGTATTGAAGGACTAAGGTAAATGTTTTATTTTTCAAGCTAGAATCTGGTTCATGGTCAGAGAGTTCCTGTTTACGTTTGTTTTTGTCTTTTCTTTTGGTGGTATTTACTTTTCTATAGGCTGTTTTTTTTTTTTCTTCTCCGAATGGGTAGCGCAGTTTTCATAATCTGTCTTTATTGCTTCCTGTTTTTTTTCAAAGTTTCTTTTATTTATTCTTGGTTTGTTTATAAGGTTATTGCTTAAGTTTTTGTTAGAGAAAATCTGCAAAAGGGAAAATATGTATAGGTATTCAAATTATTTTTTCTATAAAGTGCAGCATACAAATTAGTGGGTTCCTTGCCACTATATCGAGGCCTAACCGCAATGTTTTCGTATAATGAGGAAAAAAAGTTGTATCTACTTAAATAGTTGTTGCCGAGCATTGAAAACTCTCAGGATTTAAGGGCAACTTTCAGCAATCAATATCATTAACAATAATTTAGCTGAATAATGGCTTCTATATTTAATATTTAGGAAAAAATTCAAATTATATTTCTCGGTTTTCCTCGTCTTCCGCGGTTGTCCCTTTACCCCAACAGGTCAGAGGCCAGAAGGTTTAGTTCTTCGCACATTTCATTGGAGTGCGTCCTATATATAACGAAATAAGGCGATACAACTTTGATAAAAATATTCAACTATTATCTAAAGGCCAGCGCTTAACAGAGCAAGAATGTTAACTGAAAATTTATAAATTCTAGTTTTGAAAAAAATGCTAATAATCACTAATTTGCTTTAATAAACTAAAAGTCTCTTTTCTTAAAAATTAATAGTTCGTTTTAGCTAAACTAAAGGCCCTTTCAGAAACTGTCATACTATTTTCGTTTTAACTAAACTAAAAGTCACTGCTACAAAGTAAAATCAAAGTCCTTGAGCTACTTATGATAATCTTATGTATAAAAATCTTGTGTAACGTTGTTTGTGGTCGAACTCCTCCGAAACGGCTCCACCGATTTTTATAAAATTTTGTTGTATATTTTGTAGGTATGAGAATAAGTCGTAAAGTATATTTCATATCACTAGGTGATATACAAAAAAAAGGGTGACCCCATACAATTTTTTTTTAAATTCATTTTTATTTTTAAGATTTGTATGAACAATCGAGATTTCAGGATCTCGGAGATCTCAGCAAAATTTCTCGGCTTCTGTTAAAACTCTAAAGAAAAAAATATTAGAAAATATTGAAAAATTCTGCAACATTTAATTTAATACAAAAGAAATATAAACGTGTTTTGTGACTGCGAAAGGTTGGTAAAACACTAAAAGAACAAACACATTATTGGCATACCGATTTTCATTTGTAAATGATCCCCCATGTGAATAAATAAAGAAAATATAGAATATAAATAAACAGAATATGCCAACAAAATTCATTATAAAAGATTGTTTGAAGGATACTTTTGAAAATACTAAAAATTGATTACAAATTGCGTGCGAAGTCGGGCGGACCAGCTAGTAATTATTAAATAATCTTTTGTTAAAAAATTTGTATAAACTAAAGAAATACGACAAAAACTGTCATGTCTTAAATTTTATACAAGTTTCTTTCTCAATGATCTGCTGACCTGATCAGCAGTCCATGTGGTATCACAATGGGCCAACAATTGGTCTGAGTGTGTCGGTTCTTCGCCGACAGCCACTTCAACCTAACCTAATCTTTCTCAATGACAACAATTGTACAATTATTTATACTGAATAAAATTCTAATCTAATCTAATCTAGTCCTTTGCAAGTGGCGGCGGCGGCGGCGGCGGCGGCGGCGGCGGCGGCGTACTAAATTTCTCAAGTCAAGAATGTCGACATGAGTAGGAATCTGATTCCAGTCCACAATTTGGTAAAGAGAGATGAGAATGAAATTATCGGTGGCTATAGCGTTCTTTTAGGACTAACATGGACATAAATGAACGGGAATCTATTACATTTTGGTAAAAACCCGAATCAGCTGTAAACTTATTCTCTACTCTTTTAATTAGAAAACTGTTAAACTGTTAAACTTATTAATGGAACAGAAGTATATTGGTTCTTAATTGTATGTTACATACATATATACCTAATCACCCTAATGTGAATTTTACCCGAAAAATATTTCACCTTAAAATGTTTAGTTCGACCGGAATTTAAAAACTATTGTGAGTTTTGCTCGAATGAAATTTCGTTCGCCTACTTAAAATAAGTGAACATTTAGACTGTTAATAGCATTACTTTTCTACTAAAAATAATGTTCACAATAAGAGGAATTTTTCAGGTGAAACTCACAATAGGTGGTTGGAATGAAATCAACATGGGACACAAAAATTGCGATCTATCGAAAAACAGAAACGGAAAATGAAAGTGAAAGTGAAACGGGAGTATATTTTTCCAAAATAAAAATGGCGAGTAAAACTAAAATTTCCGTTAATAGAACTCACTCTGGGGAAAAGATTAAATAAAACAATTTGAATCGACGAATTCCGTGAAGTCTCTAGTTGTTGACAAAAGAATATCTTCAAAAAAGCATTTTTAGAAATCACCCGTCTGGATCATGTTAGTCGCGTTTGCGTTCCAAATTTTAAATAAGTACATCTCCATTAATAAACTCAAATCAAACATAAATTATTTTTAATTAGTGAAATCTTATGAAATACAAAAAAAATAATTCATGTTAATAAACTTATTCATTCAAGCAGTTGATTAACTAGTTATATGGTTTTTTTATGAACATTTAAAACTTTTTAAACACCCCTTCGAATTATTGTCCAGTGTGACCGTGTTCGGCTATAGTCACAACTCAACAAATATCGCAGTTAGTAGATTTTCCTTTATATCAAGCTCAAAGCCCTGGTATGTTGAGCTTAAATTTTTGTTTATTAACTTCCCATTGCAAATTATTGTAATTCGTCTGATTTGTAGAATCGAATATTTTGACATAATAATTATCTCAAAGTTTCGGGGTCCCAGGAATCAGAATCCGTCGTTTTAAGAGAGAGGTCTATATGTGTGTGTGTACGTAAGTTCATACGTTAGTGTTACATTCAATCGTTCACTGTATCTCGCAAACGAATAGAGGTATTTACATGAAATAAATTTTATTTCACAGATAATAACGTCATGCAGTGCAGAGGAGATGTTCAACGAAATTCAATTAACGGTTTTCTTACTGCATCAATTTAAACAAAAGTTGTAAAAAATCTTTCGTTTGAATCTTTCGAAAACAAGAATTCTCATCGACTTTAACTTAATTTTACTCTACACAGAATGACGTAATGTAGAATTGAAAAGAATTTAAAAAAAATAACGGACAGTTTTTTTTTTTTTTTTATAAAAAAACATGCTAAAATTTGTTGAAAAATATTTTTCGGTTCTAATATTTTGAAAACAAACACTAGATTCGAAGCCGGACTAATTTTATGCTATACACAGTGACGTATTCAATAACTGATAAGGTTTGTAGAGTTATTCAATCGACAGTTTTTTTTTTTAAATCAACAAATTTTCAAACTAAAACCACAAACATTTTTATCGACTCGAATACTTACCTCGAAAACAAACGACGCATTTTTGGCCTTCACTTGATTGCATATTGAACACCTTAATATGGTCTTCGAAGATCTTGAATTGGGAATTTTCTTATATAAAAAAAAAACATCGGGTGTCGAGTTTTCAAGGGCACCAAGGGGAAGTTACGAGTGTGAGTCGCACCCAGCCCTTTTTGGTATTTTATTTGTGTATAAATAAAGTTAAAATAATACTAATAATAATTTTATCATTTATAATACTAATAATAATTTTATCCTTTAATCATTGGAATAATGATAAACAAAAAATAATTTTTTTTTTCGCAACACAAATAAACAGTTTATTTCATATTGATTTTTTTTCTCCTCCATGTTTATTTATGTCATGAAAAAATTTACATTTTTGACCTTAACAACATTCAAAAAGTACTTTTCTGCAGGTAGTGTATGGCAGCGGTGGTGATTTATCGAAGTGTTTTTGGCTGAAAGGAAAAATATCCTCAAAAATGGAATCCGGAAACAATTAATATTGTTAAAAACCAACCAATGAAAGAACGCCGTCATATTGATTATGCTTGAATTTTGTCACATTCATTGAACGGCGACGAGGTTACTCTTGTTTTGTTCCTCTGAACACCAACTGGCAAGGGGGTGATTCTAATTTTAGATAAGCAATCAAATTTGTTATTCAGGGTATACAGCTAAATTGGGTCAAAAGGTGTGTAAAAAATGTTTTCTTCATGAAACAACGATATCCGGGACATAGAAATTAGTTATTATGTCAAATTCTTGAACATTTATTAAAATTTCTATTCGATTATATAAACACGGCTATCATTCAAGTTTGGCCCCTTCATAGATGGCCAATACCCCATGTTCACCATCAACTGGCAAACTTACCATCACCATGCCTTCGTCATCCACTGTAACTAGTCTGCCAGTGCAATTGCCATCCATCAAGGTGCCACTTATAACATCACAATACTCCCCTGGTTGCACGCATGCATACAGTCTCCTTTCGAAATCAGCCTCCGGGTCGTTGTTTAGGGCCAAAAACCCTTTGATGCCACGACAAAATGCTACATGATTTGGTCCAGCATTCTGAAAGCTATTGATACCCTCACCCGCGACAAAGTTCGCAAATCCAACCATATTTGCGATTGCATTCCAGCGATGTTCACACACCCATCCCGAATCTTTGACGCACTGTCTATCATCCTCATTGAACTCCGGTGATAAAATTGTTTCGTTCTCATCGGCTGGTGGTCCTTGGGCAGTGTTCTCGAAACGAAACGAACTCATAATCCGTTTAATCCCATATGGATGAGCAAGCATGAACGCCACAGCCATAGTGTATTTTTTTGGCCTCTCAAAATTCAAAATAGATTCCGGTTCGATGTTACCACCAAGTCCATGGCCGCGTTGAGTGTAATGGGTGTCTACAAAGACTAATGCATCTGCAGGCAACAGAAATCCCATAGCTGGTCCCCAATTAAATAGCGTGCTCAACGGCTTTCTCCCATTGAAAATTTCTGTTATTTGAATTGCATATTGTGACTCGGTTACAACGCCGTATCCTGAGTATTCAGTTCTGTAAAATGTAGCGTTTTAGAAGTTATTATCATAAAGGGCAAGCTTTATATGTAACTCACTTTGATATGGCTTGTCGATTTGTATCAATTACTTCCATCAAACAAAATGGACGCATCTCCTCCGGAAAGTCAAAGTCGGTATTTAAATTATTTAGTTTTTCAAAAATTTTCTAAAAAATTGAACAAAAAAAGTAAATTTTAAAATAACCATATTTTACGTCTAGTGTTTTTGACTCAGAAAGATGTGAGGAATTCAAAAACTTTTTCTAACTTAAAAATCGTTGGGAATGATTGAGCGGACGGATCTTTAGGTAGAATGGAGATAAGGATTTCTTAGTTTCGGGCGTTAGTGTTGAAAAGGATAGAGTTGTAAAGGCTAACGAGTTGGAGGAGTGAACGGAATATCAAAAGACTCTTCGTTCTTCCAGCGTTTATAAGTTAATTATAGTGGAAGAAGGTTTTGATAAGGAGGAAGGAACAAAACATCGTTCCTAACCAGACCCCGAAGGGCAAATCGTAGGAAGCTACGCTGAATGCTCTCAATTCTGAAAATATGAGTATTCTGAAGAAATAGTCTCGAAAAACTTAGCATAGTCAGGGTAGAGTGAGATAGAGGAATGTTTGATTACCATATAAATATCATTAATTGTAACAATAAAAAGAATACGATCTAAGTGGCTGTCTTGTTGGACCCCAAACTTACACCAAAAACTCAATATTAAAAACTGAATTTAAATCAAAATCTTTAAAAAAAACATCGGTTATATTAGCTTAGCTAACAGACCCATCTTCAACGCAAAGGTTAAATTTTTGTTTATACATTGTAGAATTGAGTCAGCGAAGCCGATTTACACGGGTAAATCGACTAGTAATAAACAAAACCGCAATAATATTCAATTTAAAAGACCCATTACCTTAATATCCACCGGCCAAATGTATTTAGCTGAGTCGATTCGAAATCCAGCAACACCAAAATCTATTAACTCATTAAAAAGACTAACCAATTTCTCAACTACTGATTCTTGATAATGATCTAAATCAGGTAGTTGTAATATTTCACAGTTCCGAATTAGTTGGCCATCTGACGGATCATGGATGGAACATTTTGAATGGAAATCCTTTGATGTGTAGGGCACTCCCGGATAGTCACGAGTGCTAGCATTTGCTGTAGAGTCTCCAGTACCTTCAAGTAGATCGTCGAATATATCCAAACTTTCCATGTCATCTTCGTCATCCTCATGGTCGAAGTTGCCAAACGGAATAGGGGCAGCCATGTGATTCATCACAACATCCACATAAATTCGGACACCTGCATTATTGCAAGTGGCTATCATGTCTTTCAATTCTTCCTGATTTCCTGATCGTGTGATAATTTTGTAAGAAATAGGGTTATAACGTTCCCACCAAGGTCTATCAAAATCCCGTCTGATGACATTTTCGTTCACAGGAGAAACCTTAAAACAAAATAATCTAAACAAAAGTCCAAAAGCTGGAATACCTATATACCTCACCTGGACGCCACCAAAGCCACCTGGACCCAACATATCCGTGCACTCTTTCGCAATGTCATTGAATTTCCATTCAAATAATTGCACAATAACTGTCCTTCCATCCTTAAAATGCGGGTCATGATAATTCTTACCAAAAATTCCTTCTGCTCCAGTAGATCCAAAATGAATCATAAAGTAAGAACAAACCAACAACAATATAGTTAGAAACAATGTCATTTTATGTAACGCTTGTTCCTGAGGTCAAACTGTAAATGGAATCTTGAACATTTTGTGAAATGTTTTTCCGGACGCCTTTTTGTAATTTGTCGGTGTGTCGCGTGCATTTGGAATTCAACACGCAACCTGTAAATAGAGGAAGGTCCATCGCATTTTAATCACTATAAATGTGCAGAGTTTTTGCAAAGTTTTATGTATGTATTGTATATCGTATACGTAATATGGTTGATGAAATGATGACAAAATTTGCACGTAAATGCTACACTTTATTGTTTTGTTTATATACTTTTTTTGTTTGGAAAGGTGGAAAAATAATGTTTTACAAGCTTTTGATTTAACGAATACGAAAAAGTAGCATAGCTTCAAATTCGAAATTGGCGGGTATCTCCTTTAAGAGAGATCCGCGGTAACAAGTCGATAATCTTAATTGGTTTCAATTAAAGTCTCTCGATATTTCCATTAGAAAGAAGACATTAAAAGGGCAGGTGTTTATATGTCTTTTAGTTTTTGAGAAAATTGAAAAAAAAAACACATTTGGAAAGATTTTTTTGTAATTTACAATTTGGTCAAAAACTTAAAAACAAGAAAGGGATTGATAAAATACTTCAAACAAAACTAGTAATTAATTTTAAATATTTGTTCTCTTTTTTTAGTTAATCAAATCTTTGATTATTTTTAGATTTTGGGTCAAGTGAATAAAAAGAAATTAAAAGCTTTTTTTATATATTTATATTCATAATAGCGCCCCCGCCCATCTGTGCGAAATCCGGAAAAAAAAAAATAAGAAAACGAAACATTTCGGACAGAAAACATAATGTTGATGAAAAATTCGAGGTTTTAGAACTTCCAAATTTCATAGTTTTACATCTAAATTTATATAAAAATGAATTGGTTTTTCCTTTTGTACGCGCATAAATCACCTGAGCCCAGGGCTAGATCACTTGTATTATTGTAGTAGAAGTCTCCCAGATGGAGTCTACGTCTCTGTGACAGAGCAGGACATGTACAAAGAAGGTGAGGAATTGTTTCCTCCTCTTCTTCATCCATGCAGCTTCTGCAGAAATCATTAGAGTGAACGCCTAGTCGCATGTCGTGCCTACCTATTAGACAGTGTCCGCTTATGACACCTATTACGGAACTAATGTGCAATCTGCTTAAAGATTTCAATTGCTCATTGCGCTTCAGATCCAGCATTGGCCAGATTTGTTTTGTCGCTAAGCAAGTGGTGAGGTTGTTCCACCTAAGGTTTGTTTTCTTTATAGCATCTTGCTTTAGCATATGTTTAAAAGTAGCGATAGGTATACCAATAGTTGTCTTATTTGGTAGTATGGGTACTATTGTTCCACTTTTAGCGAGTTCGTCAGCTTTACAGTTTCCTGGAATGTCCCTGTGGCCCGGCACCCAACAAAGGTGAATGTTGAACTGCTCCGCCATCTCAGTAAGAGATGATCGACAGTTTTGGGCTGTTATAGAGTTTGTAGAAACAAACGGCAAACGGCAAAGGCAAAACATTTTTACATTTATTCATTTAGTCGAATATTTACACAGCATTGAAAATGTTCTTATTCATACAATGTCTCAAATGGAATAGGAAAACAAAGTTTTTCTGCATTAAAAAAATCTGCGCAGTGAAAATGACATCGCAACAACTATCGACGTTGATTCAATCGCAGATTACTGTCTTAAAATCTTTTAAATTATAATCTCAAAAATCGTTGTAGAAGTAAAATAAAAAGTGTGCAAAGTTTAAAAATTAATTTTGAAAAAAAAGTCTTGCCATTTTCGAAATAACAAATTTTCAAAAAATATAATTTTAAAATTTTTTGTATAAATTTAAAAATTCATTTGTTTGAAAATTTTCATACTTTTCATTTAAACTTATTAAGAGCTTTTGTGTACAAAATTTCATTAAAATCGGTTCAACAGATATACGATAGACAAAAACCAAAAAGAAATGGTTCTATGAACGATACCATTGATAATGGTTTAATAAAAAAAATGGTTCCAATTATATTGTAAATCGTACTAACTTTAGCTCATATAATCGTAGGAGCTGTTTTTAAGAAAAATAAAATTTTCCATAAAGATTTTTTATCAACTTGTATGGTAGGTACCGTTATTTTTGATTATAAGAATAATTTTTGTTTAAAATTTGCCAGATAATGTTAAAAACCAAATAATGAAAATCGAACAAGTCCTTTCCAAAAAAAAATATTTTTTTAAAAATCAAAAAAATTATTTTCGAAATTTTAGTAAACAAAACTTTTAAAACAAAATGACCACCATTAAATAAAAATCAGTTGAACCGGTCAGAGGAATAACCAAAATGATAGATACAAGGTTTAAAGAAAAAATTGCAGAAACTCATACTTTTTACAATACATGAATGCCTAGAGCAAACTAATTCTTCTAAATTTTTTGTTGTACTTCACCTCACAATTAAATTATATTTTTTTTTTAAGAATTTTTTCATATAGAACGAAAATGATACGGTTTTTCATAGAAAATGAGGCACGGAATTTTTTTCGGGCGGAAACGCTGGTCGTGATGTGTGTGATCCACACTGCTTTTGTACAAATTATTTATTTCTGTGAATTTTTTTAATTCCCTTTTAATAAAAACAAAACCCACGCCAGAACTGATAATATAATGTGTGCTTTGCTTAGAAAAATGTCCGAATGGAAACCTGAAAATGATTATAGATTAAACCAGACCCACCTATCTACCTACATAGGTAAATTATCTATTCATTTAACATATACCATAATAATTTATCTTTGTATATTAATACATATTAAATAATTTCACATAATTTTCTTTTTTTTCTAATTGAATTCAAACAAGTATTCGTTACATTTGTTCCTTTCTCCAATACCCCCCCCCCCCTCCATTCTTTTCTTGCAACTAAATTGCCTTATTTGATAATGGTCCCTCTATAAACCATTATCTGTATCGAATCAATTATTTCCATCATCATGAAACATCCACCTATACAACACCCACTATTTAACGAGGCAACAATAGCCATCAAGGTACTTAACCCTCAAAGTCGTGTTATCGTCTTCAAAAAATAGCCTCGATTCACCGATTTCGCCAACAACGAAGTTTCAAGAATGCAGCAGCAATAAAGCAAAAACGTCCATCAAATCACCTTAACAGATGGAGACGTACATCGAACTTCCCTTCCAGCACCAACACCAACAACAAACAATAGTCAAAGCAAAAGCTATAAAGAAGGACAACAAAGTGAAGGTAAACTACAGCAATTCAATCGATCAAAATGAAGAAATTGATTGATATCAAGAGCAGGAGCTTCTGCAGGTTACTGCCCGGCCAAATTGGTAATCTATGGAACATGATGTTGAGTGTTCGTTGAAGATGGTGTTTGGCTTCAAACATAGCTATACATACCGGATTGCTAAGAATAGTGAGTACATAGCTGCGAAAATATAGTTTTCAAGAGCCAGTCAGGTGTTCCGTCCGTCTCTTCTGACGTCTAAGGGTGATTCAGAAGGATTCAGGACGACCAAAGGATATAAAAGGAAACTGAACTTTGTAATCACCAACTATTCGAATTGCATTGCCGCGCAATCTTTGCCCCATACATTCGCTATGCGAAACGAGGGCTCTTGATGAAGTGATTTCTACAGGGTTCAGAAATTGATTAACGTACTGAGTTGTGATGTTTTGTAATGCTGACGGCTGGTCTGCTGGTGTGTCTGTTCATGGTTGAGAAGAAGTTAATGGATTCGTCTGAGATGTTGATTGGGTACGTATCTACGCTGGCTGCTTCGAAAATTGTGTTTTTAATGACCGCTCATTTTGTGAAAAGGTTTTTTTTTTTATTGATGCTAAGGTTTTTTTTTAAGCTTAAAAAGGTTGTTATATTGCGGCTCGGACCAATTCGCCAAGATATATATTTTGTGCTAAAATAAAGTGGCTTCTGACATTGAAAGATGTTCCTATTGAATTCGTTTTATTTTTATTTTTAGCTGCTTTTTCTATTTCCGTTGGGGTTCATATGTAGGTAAATAAATATAGAAGCACATCTTTAAAATATGTATACATATATCTCCTACATATATCGAGAATAAAATAATGACCACCAACTGCTTAGAGATACATTCTCCCAAAATATAAATATGAAAGCAAACGAATACCTATTAAAACTGATCTTTTTGTTTGAAACATATTGGTTTTTGAAATTTTAAAATGTATCCTGTCAGCATTTTTTTTTTTTGTTGAAATTTTGAAAAACAGTCACTTTGTACTGCGGCAAGACGGCCACACATCTCCCATTTTTCAAATGCGAACGCTATTCAGGCTGCCTGTAGGACTCGTATCAGAGCAAAATTTGTAATGTAACGTCGCTCTGTCTGGTTATTGGAGCTTCGCGTCCGGTTATCGGAGATTTTCTATAGATTTGCTTTTTTACTGCCAAAGCCTCTTTTTCGGACATTCCGAATTCCGATCGTGCTAGCGGTGAATTCTTCACAATGATCTTCATTGTGTTCAAGTTGGAAATTGTCCGGGAACACTTTTCCAACGTGACATTAATTCTCATAGGAACGCGTGTTATGTGCTTCTCGAAAACTTTCCAGAGGACGCATTTGTTTTTTTTATTTTTTTTTTTATTTAATGGATGTGTCAACAAACAGAAATGCGCTACTGGCTACTACTGCCACCAAACTTTGATAATTATATTCAATTAAAGTCACAGTGTCGTGAGGAGTTTTATTGGCTGGGATTGGTGGTAACTATTTTTTTAAGAAAATGATGTCGTAGTTACATTTCGTCTTCCCAATCATTGTAGCGTGTTCCAGGCGGCAGTTTAACATTCACCTTTGCTGGGTGCCGGGTCATAGGGACATTCCATTTAATTGTAAAGCAGACGAACTCGCCAAAAGTGGAACGCTATACATCGTCCAATCAGACAAATATTGGTATACCCATCGCTACATGTAAACTCATACTTACTGTTTATTTTAATATTTAGGTAGTATAATCTATATGGCAGCACAAAAAATTGGGGGATTTTTTTCGAATCCGGTGGGATTTAAAAAAATATCATATCCGGGTAGAAATTTGGGGGTTTTTGAAATAATATTTAATACTTAAAGCATCTACTGGGTAATGAACAGAAAGACTTCCATTTCTAAGCTTTACCCAAGCTTAAGACTATATCTATTACGCATACTCTTTATTATCCTTCACACTTAAAAATAAATGTTTTTTGCCCCAAATTTAATCTGAATGTTTAGGTTCTTGGTATACTTGAAATAGGAAATCCCAGAAGTATACATTACCTATATGAAATGAAAAAAAGAGTTTTAAATCTATTTGGTCTAATTTACCAGCAAAAAGTATATCAGATTAAGTTGCATGATGGCCTTCTGCTCTTTCCGTGTTCATTGCCATTAATAATTCATAATTCACTCATATTCATTCAGCTTTGTTAAAATTTGCCACCAAACTCATTGGACATGGACACCGAACGATTAATTAAAATTCCTTATCAACACGAATAAATCGCACAACCGCTATACGTTTACTGTCCAAAATACCAAATGCATGTAATCCACCCGTTCTCTTCGTCGTATCCCGCATGTTGTTTTAGGGTTCAATATCGCGTTCGTTGGTCGGTTGGTTTGATTTTATGTTATGTTATTATGATATTGTTGTTGTAACGATTTATCAGAATTTTGACGGAATTATAGGAAACGCTCTTGCATTCACAGCGAAAATAGTTTTAAAATAAATATATCGTCGAATGTATATGCAACATGCTAGCAAAATATCGAATATGTACATACATAAGCACGTTGCGATAAAATCCGTGTCCTAAATGTCCTGTTGAATGGTAGCTGGAATGTAAATTGAGTTGTGTTCTTTGGCTTAAATGAAGCACTTTTCCTGCGTGGACTTAGCTATATAGCTTTACCGGTCGTATTAAATGTTAAGTATAAACTATAAACACATGTTTTGCATTGTGTTGGTGTATTTTATAATTATATAGTAATTTACACAAATTTAATTGGATCTTCTAGAATATACACATGTGTATATAAATACATATTTTTTGTATAAAGCTAACTTTTAGTTTTTGAATTTTTTTAAAGAGCTATTAGCTTTAAACAAATATTTGAGAGAAAACTATTTTATTTTTAATTTATCCTTTACATGTCATATATTCATATAACAGGTGGGCCATCTAGTGGTTTCTTTTTAAATCATAGGTTATTTTGACACTGACAGCTGTTTCGCGCTCAAAATCTTCACAGAAAGTTGGTATCATACTTTCGCTTTTAGCTTGAACAACGTTGGGAAATATTGAAAACTTATTTCCTCATGGTCCCTTTCGTCGTATATGGTGCGCACAGACGAGAATGTAGCTGCTGTAGCCGAGAGTGTGAGACTCAATTCAACAACGTTTCGGTCAACAATGGTGGGCGTTACAGAGGCATGTTAACCGACTTTTTTTTTCTGAAATTGAAGACATGGATTTGCAGGATGGCGCGCCATGCCATCGATCTTTTGCGCACCAAATTCCCAAATCGTGTTATCAGCCGTCTTGGCGATGTCAATTGGGCGCCTCGGAGCTGCAATTTGACGATTTTGATGGACCGAAGTTATGCCAACAATTCAGAAACGATTCAAACACTTAAGGCCAATATCATCCAAGCAATCCGTGAGCTACAGCTCGAAACCATCAACAAAGTCTTGAAAAATTGGAGTGACAGAATGCGCTACTCCAAAGCCAGCCGAGGCAGCTACTTGAACGACGACGTCGTGTTCCGTAATTAATGGGAATGCTTGCTCTTTCCAATAAAGCCATAATACATGAAAAACTAAATTTTGTTTATTTTATTGCACTTTTAAAATGAAACTTGTATTTGGCCCCCTCTGTATGTACCTACCCTATTTTGATGAATCATTTTAAATTTTAACACAACTTCAAAATCCCGAAAGCCAAAATTCATCATAAAGTCAGTTAAATCGAAGGAAAAAATTTGATTTACCTCGAACAAATTGGAAGAAAAGTAAATCTTTTGGAATAAAAGCTATTTAATATGTGCCACATCATAACAACAAAAAACCTCATATCCTCAGCATCGACTGCGATTATACTGAGATGTTCTCTTGATAGTCCTTTCGAGCTTCTTCGGTTCGGAGTTTGCAAACTTAAGAGACAAATTGCTTCATATTTCATTGAGGTTTTGGCATAATCTTGTATTTTTGAGAGAATAATATTATTTAGAAGAAGTCTTCCTATACAAATCCAATCCCGCCCGTTTGACCACCATCTTGAATATTGAGTTGCACAAATTGTTTAATGCGATATATAAGTACGACTACCTATTAACAAAAACGACTAGGTCGCATGAACTTGTTCTTATGTACGATCACTCTGTGGTTTTAAAATCTTAATAAGCAATTAAAAAAAAAAATCATCCATCTGATGAAAGAAATGTATGTGATCACTCAAAATTCTGTTCAAATAGAAATAAAATGTTAGAAAGTACAATACAGGTGTGTTAATTCACGTGTTTCATTGAGCTAGACTCACAATAATTCAAACTAAAATATCGATTTTTTTTAAGTTGTGGACACGGACTCCGCGAAATTAGACGGGCCAGGAAATTAGGCCCTAAAGAAAAAATAAAATAGGGCAGCAAACATATGTATGCAAAACCGAAAAAAGGAAAAATCTCAAATTTTGGGGCGTTATTTCATTTTTTTGGGGCCTTATTTAATTTTTTGTTTTTTTTTCGGCTTTATTTCCTAATGAAATATGACCCCAGCATTAATTTTGGAGTTTAATTTCATTTTTGTTTTAAAAAAAGCCGCATTTCATTTTGCTAAAACATCGTTGTCTTTCTCAAAAAGTATTATGAAAATCAACTAATCTAAACAACATGATTGTTCAATGTAAAGATCGTCAGCGAGTAACAAAATAGCTATTCTGTTACAAGCTGTTGGTTTTCAACATGAATTTTTATGTTGCATTCAACACAAATTTTTTTAAAGCTGACACAAGGCATCGGGAGAGTGCCCAAAAAACGCTAGATATCAAGTTGTTTGAAGAAATTATACCCACCTGCTCAGGCTGCAGATAAGGGACACAGCTCCAATTCTCTTTATGAAGCTTCAATTGAAACTTAAATCTTATATATAAAAATCACGGTATTTGTGGTCCAACTCCTCCGAAACGGCTCGACCGATTTTTATGAATTTTTTTTGGTATATTTGTTAGGTATGAGAATAGGTCAAATTCAAACATAAGTCCACCGGCAAGTTTTGCGCATCAGGAAAAGTGCAACAATCAGAAATTGAGACACCACCAAAACCATTGAACGGCTTGGTCATTGGCACGGATCCAAATTGAAACCCGTTCCTCAAATCCATTCGCAGATTCAATTCGTGCTTCCAAATGACATCGGTCGGAGCAACAGAAATAGTTAACTGCGGCAAACGACCCGACAAGATATACTATGAAATGCTTGATTGCACCGATATTTCTGAGGTGCTCCGAACCGATATAGCGCTGTGACATTATTTGTCTTCTCAATAGAACGCACGAGTCACGAACGTTTTCTCGTTTCTTTATCGAATTACAATGCGCACCGTCATTACCGCCAGCATAAACGTCAAACACACTTTCGCTCAAATCGTTTCAATCGTTCTATTTTCTCAATAAACGATTGTTCTACTTTATCGATCACATTCGATGAATTTTATCGGTCATTAAAACATTCAAACACACCTAGAATATATTCGTTAATTTTTATTTAACAACCAAAATATTCACTAGAAATAATTTATATGCAGTATGCAGAGCAACGTTTGCCAGGTCAGCGAGTATATATATATTTTTTGAATAATCGCCCAAAAATTTTCCAAATATTTTTTTCTCATAAATCTATATTTTTTTTTAAGAAATCAGATGTATCAATATGATGTGTTAAATCAATTATTTTCTAATTAAATACATACATACATATGTACATATATGATAATTTCTAACAATTTATCAGATTAAATTTTTTATACTTACATTTAGGTAGTTACAGTTTAAATTAAAAAAAAAATCCCACCAGACTTTTTGATTCGAAATCACAACGCCTATACCAATCTCATATATTGGTTTAACATCCACTCCCAAAATTATATATCGGCCTTTCGTCTACAAATTTGAACAAAAATCGTCCACACCTTTAGGTTCTAGCTTAGTGAATACATGGACGCACAAACGCTCGGACCAACATCTTAATTCAAACTTCGAATGTTTTTTACACGAATCTAATAAAATGTCCTTACAGAGCAAGAACGAAACGTGGCTTGATTACAAAAAAACCTTAATTTTCATTGCATTCCTTTAACTACCTGAAAAAACTCATTCAGCTCCACATTGGTTTCCATTTCAATATCTAATTCAAAAACTTTATCTCTTCCCATATAATATAAGCCCAGTGATGTGAAAAGCATTATCCACAAACTTTGGTTACGCCTTTTTTTTTTTGAAAAACCGAAAACTCAATTTAAATGGCTTTTAACTCAGTATGGAATACTATACAACACCATTCCCGGTTTCTGAGCACCCATAGTTTGATATAGTTTCGAGTCCAAACAAACGCATTCTATAACATTTTCTCATTCATTTTATTCATTCAATTCCGGGTGATTTATGCCGATTGGATTTCTCCATGATTGCATCTTGCGTTGGGACTGCGAGCTTTGTCGTTGTCGGAGTCATATAGCCCGAGTCAAAGTCAAAATCATCCTTCGGCAAATATAGCAAACAATAGAACAACGTGCTTGAACTTATTTTTATGGCTTCTGGGTGTTGGGATTCAGTTTAAAGTTTATATTCGAATCCCTCTCTATTCACCTATGCAAGTAGTATGCTTCTTCATGGATTGTATATGTTCGCAACTATGTTTGTACAGTAAAATTAAATTTACCACTTTCAGTACATGTTTTGTGACCTTTAAGAATAACATGTCGCGATGCGAACTCGGACTTACTTTTTCGAAAGGAGGTGGGCGTTTTAATTCGATTCAAAATAATAAAAATCAAACATTTCCACACAGCAACTTTGTTAAGCGAAATACGCTGAAAAAAGGATCCCCATTGTTGGCTGCGATAAAGTAAAACAAGTTTCCAACCATTTTCAAAGTCCAAATGAAGCTTACCACCACTGGACAGAAACACATAAAAATTATTCCTGAATGATAATATGATGCGTCGTCGGCGCGGTGTTGTCTGTTCAAAGGTCTGATTTCTAAATATTTTTTTTAAATCTAAAAAGTCGCATTTTACAAACGTTTAAATTTATTTTTATTGTAAATATTCGCGAACATAAATCTTATGGCAATGGACAAGAAAAAAATACCTTTAAATGTGATATCGTGAAGGAATAAATTTATTTCATTTTCATTTCATTTTGCACATAGCAAAAGTTATACCTGAACGCTTAGTGAGAGGGGTTTCAATATCAACGACATCCGGTGGTATACCCACTGGGATAATGGCATTTTAAATGAATTTCCCCTTTCCTTCCTGTGCATAGGATGCATCGGCCAGCATGCCTCTACAATTCAATTATCCTTCATCGTTTTTACACCATTAGGTACACCGGCAATTCTAGGTATTCATTTGTTTCTTGGAATGATATTTATTTTGAACACCTTACTAAAGCAACAGTGTTAGGTACTGGATTGTGAGGATTGTTGATTTAAATGTCTCACAGGAAAAAAATCGCCCCCTTAGGAGACTTCATCTTCAGATAACTGCTGAAGATGTCAACTGAGATATGGAGACAGGTATAATCTATACTAACGATTATGGAGAAGTGCAAGAAAGTGGTTTTTGGTCTACCTGACTGTTTTTTAGCGGAGATTTTTTTCTGGAAATTTAATTTCTTAGGAGTTTCATTCAAAAGGAAGTTGTATTTTCTTTTTTTGCTCCAAAAATTAATTTATATTTCTCAGGAACCACTCAGCAGAGCTTTTTTTTCTTCTTAAATGGTTCTAACAATTTTGATAACAAAAATTCATTATTAAAGCCATCTCTTTAGAAAAAAAAAAAACAGTTTTATACTTGTTCCACATTTCGATGGCCCACTACTGCTTTATATTCGCTTTTCCAAGTATGCAACAGTTTGAAAAAATAATTGAAATTTGGCGGTGATTTTTCAAACAAAGTCATTTTCACCGATGATGCTCATTTTCATCATCATAATGAAAATATTCGCCTTTGGGGTTTAGAATATACAATGTTGAGGAATAAATGCATCTTCAACGTGTCACTATTTATTTATTTATTTATTTATTTATTTATTTATTTATCTCGTTAAAGGGCAGTATTCAACAATAATAAATACCTATTCGGTGCGGAACGGTTATATCAATATCAATAAAAGACTAGATGAGCCAGCACAGCCGCTGACCCGTTATTTTATTCCATACATAACCATTTTATATATAAATATTATAAATCAAATTTAGGTACTTTACTTTACTTTAGCAAAAACGATTATTTTTTAAATGCTTACTTTTTTCTGAATTTTTGCTCTAACGAGGCATTGAGTCAAAAAGATTTTTCATAGTGATTGGAATTTGTGTATGTTTTGTTCCTGTGTACAGTGAAAGCTCTACTTGCGGACAGCTTCAATAAGCGGACAATTCCCTTAAACAGACACATTTTCAGAAACAAACTTCTTTTTCGAATTTTTCATACGTATTACTTTCATATAAAAGGATACTTCTACACACACATTTTAGTTAGAAAACCTCCCATACGCGGACACATAATTTTACTTAGCGATTATTTTTTATCAACAAATGAAGCAGAAAAAAAAATCATAGGTCCGTTCTCAGTACAGTTTCTGTTATATTTTAAATACGTAAGCACATGTATAGAAAATCTCCGATAACCGGACGCGAAGAAGCTCTAATAACCGGACAGAGCGATGTTATGTTGAAAGCTTATTAAGGGATTTCCCGAATAACTAAGTTGGTGTAATTTTGAAAATGTAGGATTCCTTTTCTCATCGCGTTCCGTTATATTTTTAACGATGTCATTTTTTAATAATAAAAATTTAATATGAAGTTAAAGACAAAGTTTTTCAATTTCTTTCCCTTAACCGGACAAAATTGGAGGACCATGAGTGTCCCCTTATTAGAGCTTTCTATGTCTATATTATAATATGTATATTATAATAAAAAATAAACACGACTAATTTACAATAGTTGCTCTTGAAGGACCTATAAAATTAAAAAAAAAAAAAAAAACTGCTAAATAAACTGGCGCAAAATTTTAAACAGCCTTATATTAAGATATTAACATACCTAATACTATTTAAACATTTACTAACCCTTAAGCTCTTTACAAAAATTTTGTTAATTTTAAACAATTTTTAATAAGTAATACTAACTCTTTTCTTAATAAACTTCAGCTGAATACGCCTAAAAAAGTGACAGTTCGTGCAAACAAGTAAGCAAACATACCACTTTCACGTTTTTAATTGTCAAAGTGACATTTGAAGTAAGTAGGTATGATACTAAAAAGTAAAAAAATAGGCATTTAGTGATTTAGTACGCTGTTAAGCATTTTTAGCATGATATAATGGCTTTAACATCGTACTAAATCGTTAAAAATTTTGCGCCATTAACTTTAATAAAATGTTTAAAAAATTGTATATAATTCTAAATCGTTTAAAATTTGGAAAAACCTGCTTTTAACCTAGTATCATATACATATGTACATACCTAAAATGATCTAACACAGTATAGTATATCGTCTAAAATTTTCCAATTTCAGTAATCGGATTATTTTACGTAAATATCAAAAACAAGTACGAAGCCTATTTAAAATCGTTAGAGTCGTTTTCAAGAAAATTAAAAAAAACAAAATCACTGTATGGCAGCTACCCGTTAAAGATGAGCTAAAACAAAAATTCGAATTTCCCCTATAGAAGGAATAAATCAAATGTTGTGCGTCAGCCGCCATTTTTAAAATACATTTTAAAAAATATCTCAAAAACAATTTATCGTATACGAAATTTAAATGTATTGAATAGGAAATTCAATTAGCTTTCTCTTTTTTTTTAATTTTTGTGTAGAATTTACAATTCTTTGACAGTTAAAAAACACCTAAAAGTATTCTTTTTTTTTCAGTTTTCTCCGAATATTTTTCTAACGGTTGTTATTATGAACAAAATTTTAGAGCATAAAGTATGGTTCGCAAGTTATGTTTATGGATACAAATTGTTCTAAAATACATTGAGCTCAACATATTTATCATTTATCTATGCTCCCAAAGGGGATTGCCCATTTCTGGCCAAGAGTGAACACGAACGAGTTTGGTTTGGTTTGGTATCAAATGGTGACCATATTGAGGTTGTTATAAGAGTAAAATATTTTTAAAATCATTTATGGGGAATTCCATTTATTTGATCCTGAAAGTTACCGATTTCAAAATGAAGATTTTGGGTTTTTGCAAAATAATTATTCATATAGGTAACGTGCAAAATAAACGACGTAGAAAAATGATTTTAATATCAAATGAAAGCTATTTTACTTATTTTTAAAATCAAAAATATTATATGCAATGTTAAATATATTTTGCGATATTAAGTTTTAATTAGTTGAAAAGCAGCATTTTCAAGGTCTTTGGTACACATATAAAATTAAGAGTTCCTAATCAAATAATAAAAAATAAATAATAAACAAAATATTCTTCAAAATGCACGATCACGAAAAATGGATTCTAAGGTAGTTCACTTACGTTCAGTATAAACATAATGACACATGATTTTTAATTTAGATCCAAAGAGACTAAAACAAAATATGATATACGACTGTAAAAAAATAGCGTAGTCCCTTTTACGAAATTATGTCTTTATTTTCATTGAATTAACATATTTTATTTACAAAAAAAAATAAATTAAATAAATCAAACCAAAACATAAATTTTAAAAATAGGCCAAGTTCTTCTATATACGGAAACCTGTATGAAACAAGTCAGCCATGAAAAGTAGTGAGATCTAAAAGTAAGTTCATACTTTATAAAGGTTTATTATCAGATATTTAAGGTAGAGTAATATTGAAACAACTGTAAATTATGAGATAAATTTATTATTTAATTAATACTGACTAAAATTGGCTGGGTACTATCGTCGTCTTTTATTGGATGGTGTGATAGATCAAATAGAACCAGGGCCTAGTTTTATTGGCGGGAATGGAGGAATGGAATTCTGCCAATTCCGAACAGAAGCACTTTTTCATAAAAAGAGATACTTTTGGAGGATTTTTTAATTCCTTGCAAGAAGCTGTTACCGTGAAAAACATTACTTGGTAGTAGCTCAGCCATAGTGTTGTTGGTTCATTCAAAACCTTCATTACTGCTTTGTTTCAGGTTGCATATAGGCTGGGAATCGAACTCAAGATCTTCAGTTTAACATCACGAATCACAAATAATATTGAGTGCTTACGTAAGACCAATTTCTTTGGAATATTCATGAATAAATTAATTTTCTTGTAACGTTTTCTTTTCGGCATGGGAACTGTTAACTTGGCTTAAAGGAACAAAACCATCAGCCTGTAACACATTATTGTGATGTCAAAATCTTTTTTAACTTTTTTCCTTATTTATGCATTTAAAACTAAAACACAAATGTCTGTAACGTTAAAACTCAAATAACTTTGTCTGTCTACAAAACCATTTATTCAAACAAAACAAAATTTAATTTTTCAACAATTTTTAAAATTTGAGCCACTTTCGCACTCATCAAACAAAGTGAAAAAATAAACATGTGACGATGAAAAGCACTTGATTTGATTTTTCCCACTTAAAGCAACAAAAACCATAACGTTGTTAAAAATTAGTTAATATTAGGTTATTTGTTTTTAAATACAATTCTATAAAACAATTAAAAAATCGATTGAAATCGAGAAATGGAGCGACAAATACAAAAAAAATCAAAAAATTGATTTCAAACTTTTTGTATAAAAAATTAAATATTATTTTTGACGTATTATCCACTCTTTTTGTTTTGCAAGATGTAGGTGCCCTATAATCCTTACCCATTTAGACATAAAATCAGTTTCTTCATGAACTCTCAAACAACGAAATATTAATAACATCTCATTTTCATAATATTTTATTTTTATTTTACAAATAAGTTATAAACTAAAATTTCACATTTTTTAACGTATTTTTCTCATATAAATTTTACAACTTAAATTTAAATAATAAAAATATAAACAAATGAAATTTCAAAAAAAAAACAAAAAAAAATATTTAGAAACTATTGTGCAAATTATTCAAAGCTTTATTTTTTTATAACATTGTTTTTTTTTAATTGACTGAGTACAAAAAACAAAAACTGTCATTCCCTGTTCCCTGTTTTTTTTTTTCAAACACTTAACATGATTATAATTTGCTTATGCGATTGTTATTCTTTATCATTATTATGGTGTGATTGCAAATATTTTTGGTAGAAAAATATATATAAAAATATATAAAAACTATTTCACTATAATTTGTCTACAAAAGGATAATATAGTCGGTAAACTTAAAATTTGTTTGTAGTATAGTAAGCCACATTTAAAAAATCTTTTTGTAACAAAATATTTATTTTCAGCTGTACCTAGATTTAATGTTAATTTAAATATTTCACTCTAGCTAAAAATCAACGTGTTTGTATATTTTTTTTTATAAGTAGATTTAAGATTTCTTTTGTGCAATATTATAATTCCTCTTTTTGCCATCGCAAGGAGTCAACTGGCATTTTGTATATATTATTCCACATTTATCAGGACATCACACCTTCTTGATAGTGAGTTAAGCGTTTTTTAATACACATAGTATGATTTTTGTTTTTTTTCTTTCAAGGGACGAAATTTCAATTTCAATTGCTTTTTTTTTTGCAAAATAGTTTTCTTATTTTTGTTTTTTTTTTTTTTTTTTTTCGTATGTATTCTTAATAATTAAAACAAAATTAATTCTATAATCGCAGCTGGGTTGGTTTGATTTAATTTCCCAAGTGAAGTTTGCCCATCAAGTTGGTTGCAGTTTTATCAGTTGTTTCAGAGATTTTAGCTGATGCGTTGTGCAAAGTCTAAAAATTTTAATAATATTATAACTAATTAAAATTAAAGTTTATAAAAATACGATTTTACCTTCTCAAGTTCTCCACGCTTCTGATCAGAATATTGGTTGGCTTCATTAAGCTTTTGATCAACTGTATTGCCAGCTGTTTTAGCTGCTTCATCGATTTTCTTTTCAGCAACATCGATGACTTGTTCACCTGCCTTGACACTCTTGTTTATGGCCTCATTGGCAGCTTTTTTGGTGTGGTCTATGGCAGTGCCTACGGCCTTTTCAAAAATAAATTCAAATATATGAAGACATATTTAGACTACTATTGGAATGCGTTTAGAAATAAAGAAATTTCCAACTATTAAGACAATGGCTAACTAGACAACTGCTATCTTTTTTTTGTATTGCTATATTTATATCAAATAACTACCTTTGTAGAAGCTTCAGTTATATTAGCGGCAGCATTCTTTGTATTTTCGGCAGCATGACCAAGAGTTTGAGCGGTGCCTTCGGCAGCAGAAGTCACTGTCTGAACTCCGCTTGCAGCAGTTTTTTCAGCTTGACTTGCTTTTGAAATACATAGAACAAAAAATTAATTATTACAAATGTTAAAGTTATTTTAACATTATAAATTTTACCTGTTGACGATGCCAAATTTCCAACATCAGATGCAGCAGATGAAATCATTGATCCCACACTATTGGCTTGATCTTCAGCTAATTTAGCTGCGGCTTTCGCTTTTTCTTCAGCCAATTGAGCGGCTTCGTCCTTCTTCTTGCCGAACAAGTTGGCGGTTTTGTCACCGAGACCCTTCAATGATGCTGAGGATAAAAAATATACATATTAAATATTATTCAAATGGTCAGTATATGTATGAAGATATAATTAATTTAGTTGCATTGAAAAAAATTGTCTATATATTTAGAAATGGAAACACTATATTATAAAGCTAACTCTTACGTGCAGTGCTGAAATCTAAGAGACATTGAAGCTTTATTGTCAGTGCTTAAAAGATTCATCTTTCATCTCTAAACAAACGTCATACAATGACGCATTTTCAGCATAATATTTAGTATTTAATATTTATCAGACAAAATTGCTTTCATTATAGTCTTAATACATCACTATCAAATATCTTCACTGGATATTCCTGATATTTGAAAAAAAAATAATAATATGGTTTTTGCTAAATTTTAAAAATAACAACCTTCAATATTATTTCAATCAATAGTATTTCAGATAAAATGGATTAATTTGTAGTTATGCGACCCGAACCTATATGTACTTCTTCAACAGGTCACTGAAATTATCGAATTTAAAGCCAAGAAAGCAGATAGCGATAAATTTCAGTTTTCATACAAAACTCTCCAAATTGTAGCCAAGCTAAAATTAAGCAAAGCATTTTAGCCAAAACTTATCACTCATCTGTCAAAAATTACCGCACGAAATAATTGTTGGGCACATAAATTCTCAAGTTACAGATTCTGTAGTTCTTGAACTTTTTGTGAATATGTACATATTATTTTAAATTGGATAAATATTTGGAAACACACGGTTTATCTCAGCCAAAGAAAAACTGTCCATTTTATTTTATTTCATTCACTTGAAATATTGAAAACAAATTCTTTGAAATGGCATGACATATTCTGCACAATGCTCTTTCGTCCAAATTTAACAAAGGTTTTAGCTGATATTTGGGGAAAAAATGGCATCTAAAATCAAGCGCGATCTGTTTGAAGAGTGAAAGTATTGATGAATTTGCTTTAATTTTGTTACAGAGCTTTTTTTCTCTATGAAATTTTTGTCTTTCAATCACGGTCGCAAAGCTGGACTTATTCTAGTCAAATTTTGCATAGGTATTAATCAATTAATTACATAGAAGTTAAAATTACAAGAAGGTTCCTGAAAAACTATATTTTTAACAACTTAATTTTAAACAAGTTGTTTAAGTTAAGAAGTATTTGTCCACGATAAAAATATGTTTACTTCTTGGACATCAAATGAAGAAGCACCGAAAAAAACGGACCTGTTTACATTGGCTATTTTTCTTTTGTTTTCAAAATATGTATATCTATTTTGCACCGGAGCATTTTTCATCGAAATCTGTCCTTAGACAACATTTCAAACAAAACTGGAAAATGTGACGTTAAAACTTTTTTTAAGAACGACGATTTTTTTTATTTCACATAATTTAATGCGGAAATAATTAAATACCTAAATTAATAATACTTTAAGTTTCATATATATATATTTGATATCCAAAATGGTATTTACTTTTCTAATTATTGCATTCAATAGTAAGATCAAAATAATTCACCACTGCATCATCATTAATTTAATTTGAAACCATTTCCGTTTCCTTGGTTACGTCAGTATACATTTGACTTTGAAGCAGTGTGTCACCACCTCTTAAAATTTCACAACACTGATCAACAACAGTTCAACACCTACACGATGTCTTCTTCCAAAACTAAAAAGAATAATTTCAACATTCGGTTGGTATAGGTAAGATATCGTCGCGTGTAAATTCAAAAATATAAAAATCAAACTGCCGCCAAAGGAATTATTGTGTTTTATACCTATTCAAAATGATTTATTGGTCACAAGCAGATAGGAATAAAATGAAGTTTGTATTGGTCGGTATCTGTATATACAAATGTATTCCGAATAAACATATTGTATGTACACAAAATAAAAAACCGGTCTTTCTGCTGGAGAATTAGACATAATAAAAAAGTGAATATATTTATTTTATTTTAATTTTTTTGTGAATATCCGGTTTTTTTTCTTATTAAAAGTATTCCAACGCCAGAAAGTTGGTACTATTTTTTTCAATGTATAGGTATTAACAATATTTATTGAAAAGCTGAATTTGTTTTGATGATGATTAGGGACAGAAATTGCGGTGTAGTTGTAAACAAGATGCGAAGACCGAAGATGTTTGTTGACAATATTATTGTCTAAAGTCCAGCATCTGATAAAATCAATATAATATATTTATATAAACCAAACTACGATGAGTAAGTCGTTTTTATCCCAATGTGTAGACTCATGGTAATATAATAAATAAAATAAATGATCAAAGCTTTGGTAGACTTTTTTAAAGATAACTGGTAAACAAAAACGACCCGTAAAGAATCCTTCAAACAGCAAATAATATTAAATTGCAATTCATATCAATATCATGAAAAAAAACATTGTAATAAACTTTGAAATGATGAAATCACTCGAGTTACTAAATTAACGAGCAATATTAAATCATGACTTTAATTTTATTCATTTTTAAATTGTGAATTGATATCAAGGAAAGTAATTACCTCATTAAGATTTTTTTCGATTATCAGAATATTTGAGAGTATAATATCGTTGAGAAAAATTTAACAGTAAAATGTTAGAATAGTTAAAAATACTAATATTATAGAAAAATGGTCATCTCAAGCTATAAAGAAATGAACTAGAACATTGTTTAAAAATAAATTCATGGATACAAATTTCTTATTAATAAATAAGAAGAGCTCTGTTGTTGCCTATGAGTATTATTGGTTTTTAGACATACTCGTACACTTTCTAACTAAGTGTGGAATTTTGCACACATACTTTGTAAATAACATAATTATGCCATCTGTCACTAGCATTTGTTTTCTTGTTCTCTTAATTCGTTGCTAAAAATATCTATCATGCCACAAGAATAACAGCAATATATTTACTATTGTTTCATTTTCATATTTTTACTGATTAAGATAAGATAATTCATGTTTCATTTGAGTTTATTAATAAGGTTGTATGTTTTCTAAAAACTACTTAAATTCAATGTTGATCTATTTTTAAATTCAAATTTCAGATTTTAAACATTTTCAATTTTTTGTCAGTGCAAAATAACCTATGTAACAATTGCAAAATTCAAAACAAAATTGAAATGGTCTTAGGAAGTTTTCATTGAATGGCAACGAAATGCAGTTACATACCTACTGTGTTTTTGATAAATACTTCTACTATTAAACAAGATAAAACCACGAAAATGTTAACATTCAACAAATGAAAACAAAACAAAAAAATAAAAACCAGTTAATTTATTTATTTTGCTGTGCAGCTTCCGGCTAAACATTTTTAAAATGACACACTTAAGCTCTATAATGATGATTTAACATAGTAATTAATCCAAATGTCATTTTTGTACTGTTGTTTCTTTTTTTTCTTCTCTGTCTTGAAAGATAATAATTTTATTTTAAATTCTTTCATCTTTAATAATATGAGATAATTTTTTTCAATTTTAACAATGACTTCATATCTCTTATAAGTTGGTAAAACTAGATTCTAAAGAAAATTTCAACAATTAGTTCTATTAATCATCTTTTTTTTAAAAAAACGCATCATAAACTTAAATCCATTAGATATGCATATTAATTTTTTTTTTTCAAAAACAAAACAACACAAACTAATGTATCATTTTCTATGAATGCTAGCCATGGCAGTGCTTTGACTCTGAGGTGGTGATTTACCTCAAGAATGTTCGGTGTGGTGGGGGTATAAAAGTAGATAGACAACATTCCTATGTTATGACATCATTAGCACCGAAAACAGCATCACTTACCCCATACAAAGAGGATTACACTGAGAGAAAAGTAATAACCAAAATTAAGGAGTATTTACTTTTTAACACATTTGATTTATAAATAAAATAATTAAAAGTCATAGTCCAAACTTAAACTGGTAAAAGTCTATGTAATGATATCTCAATTAAGGTAGTTTTTTTATTCAAAAACATTTAGTTTGAATCAGTTTTTGCTGTCCAAAATTTACTCTTTTCAATTTTACTTTGTACAAGATATTAGGTGCATCACAAAAAATTGTAACAGGCTGATCTTTTGGATTTTTCAGCCTTAGGCTGAAAAATTATTAAAATTCTGAACATTTCTTGTCTCAATACGAATTCTTTGTAGATTAGTTCAAAACGAGAAAAAAATTATTTTTAGAAACATGGTTGCTCTCTTAGTTAACTCGGAGTTAAACCAGAGCTAATTAATCATTTTAATAAATTGAACCCCGACAGAAATCATGAAAGCGTAGTTTTACCATCGAAACAAAGAGGGCGACACTATATGGCACTCTATAGAATAAGCGATTACCGCAGTGTCGCTCTTTCTATTTCAATAGTAATTCAACACACATCTGTCAGAAATACTTAGAAAGTTAATCCATATTTAACTCACTAAATTCGATGAGTTAACTCAAGATTTAAATTAACTAAAGAACATTTTCAAGAGTTGACTCGGGTTTAACTCCGAAACTCGGATGATCTAGAATTGAAAAACAAGTCTTTATTATTCAAAAATTAAACGAAGTTAAGTGAAGTCTTACAACAACCCACCCATTTAAATTTGGACTATGACTTGTGAGACCACCTGATACCAAATCTTTGTTTCTATGTTTAAATACTCGTAAAAGTTACGTATCATTGATTTGATATATAAATTTGACACTTTACTGGTAAATTAATTAATTTATAATTAAATCAATTTTATTTGTCTATTAGTTAAATATCTGCATCATTGATGTAGTATTCATTTAAATTTCAATTGAAAACATTATTTCAGTTTTTTTTATTTCAGTGTAGACATATTAAATGGTAGCAACATTTTTGTTCATAGTATGTACAATTTATGGGGTACCTTAGTTCATGATTGTTTTTTTTTTTGATAATATAGACATAGCATTTTATGTAGACTTGTTGTTGTTGTGGAAAACAAGAGCAATTGATGCAGAGGCGCTTGGTTAAGTGTAATTTTGTATATATCTATAAGTAATTTATGTCGACCGGGGGCGTCAGAGTTTATAAATAATTTTATGCTGAGAGAAATTCTGAAAGTATTTTTAATGCATTCCATGTGTCTATACCACCAGTGCATTAGCACTGAGAAGAAGTTCTTTTGTCAGGTTGCTAGGGCCAGAAGTGCATTATTATCTAAATACATTCTACTTTCTACACACAATTTCAAAGAGCTAATAAGATAATTAGAAAAAAGTTACTTTGGAGGAATTGATCATTTGAAGAACTGTTTGCCAATTTTTCAAATAAAATGGGCAAGACCCCAGTACCGCATATTCTTATTCTTATATTTATTTAAGTGGCTTAGAATTTAAAAGATTTTATTTATATTGGTATATAAGGACAAGGATATATGTATAATTAGGAAGTTCTATCGTAGGTACTTTAAGTGCTTTATTGGTAACAATTTGAGAATGTTGAGCATATTTACTACAGTTTTTTTTTTTCAAAATCGGTATAACCGGTTTTGATATAAATGATATTTCTCTGGAGTTGTATGACCGGCACCCTTGTTTTTAAAATTTAAATTTTCCCAAAAAATAGAAATTTGATATCTTACGTTCAATAAAGATTAATTAAATTTTAAAATTCTAAAAAATTTAAATCAGTAAACAAAATGGGCGTGCAAGTGGGCGGAAAAAATTCAAATGTTATATGTCTCATATTATCTATTTAAGAGAGCTTTATTCCAAAATTTCAATTTTCTATAGGAATGTTTGAAATAAAGAAAAAATTCAGTAGGCAGATTTTTTTTTTATTTCTTTTCTATGTGCAATAACGAGCTGCACAAGAACTTACTCACAATCATGTCGAATTTTTAATTAAACTGTCAAGAGAAATTCCATGCATTTTTTTATTTTCGAATAATATTGAAATTGCAAATAAGAATTCTGTTATATCAAACCACTAGGAATCATTTTCTTCAACCTCTAGCACCACAAAGGAATATGTACTGCATTGTGTCAAATCGATCGTTGCAAATATTTAATTTTTCTTAGTTATATAATTTTAATTACTAGTTGAGATTATTCACAACATTTTATAATTAGAATTCAAAAAATTAAATATTTTTCTATTAAAAATGTCTAAAGAAACAATAATGACCGCTACAATGCATCTTTTCGCTTGGTTAAATAACGCGCATTTTTGTGCTACCATTTTATCAAGCTTTTATTTTATTTTTTTGCTTTCCATTTTACCTTTTTTTTATAATTTAAATTCTAAATGTAAATTCTGAGTCAGAGCTTTGCCGGTTGTCTGTTTACAAATAAAATCAATTATTTTGTTCGGTTAAGAGAAGCAAAGTAAGGTTATCTCCGAATTACGCAATATATATAATATTTTTTTTATTATATATATTTACAAATACGTATTTTATTTACTAACTGCCACTTATATTATTAGGGAGCGCTGTTTGTTTGTGCGAATGAATACAAACATTTTTTATGATGAAAATAAATATGAATGTAATAAAATTGTCTGAATTACCTGCCTGACTGGCTTGATCATTTTTATTGAGAGTTTATTATGAAATTCCTCTCGAAAAAAAATGTAAATCAATAAAGTATTTTTTACTCTTTTTAACTTTTTTCACAATATTATCTAAAGATAGATCTTCTCTTAATCTCATATTATGAAAAACTATTTATTATTTAAAATTATAAAAATATCGAAGATAGGTATTGCATAGAAATATTTTTTAATGTTTTATTTCTCGTTAAGCTATAACTCCAGTTAGTAGATACAGAGGTAAATAATTTTAATTGGGGTGACAAATTTATTTGTAATAGTTTTTTTTTTTTAAAGAACTATGAAAAACAACATTTTGTTTTAGCTAATCAACTGGAATTTAACTGCGAGTAGGTATGCCATTGATGTACAATCTCTGAATGCAATCATCTTAGGTCAAGTTGAAGATAAAGAAAATGAAGAGGCACTACTGTTAAGTGATCCAATTTAATAATTACGACAATGATTTTGAAATAAAAAAAAAAATATAGAATTATGAGACGACTTAGATAGAGTTTACAAGTATATATTCAAACGTGACCACATGCTGGGTCGGGTGGTTTATATAATTGATAAAATTATGATGGAATGTTTAGAGGCATGTAGATGTATCTAATATCTATACAATCTACATTTTATTAGAGATTTTTCCATAGAAAATACATTTATTTTGTGAAACTATTTTGTAGTTTCACAAAAAAATGTATGAGGAGACCAACATTTTTGAGTGGTGTATGTTTCTAGTTCTGTACCAGTAGGACAACACTAAAACGAGTCTGATGATATGCGTGGTAGTGTTGAAATATAGGTATAACTCCAGCATAGCCTATACCTAAAAACTTGGTGGTATTTCACCCAAGTGTTAATTTTGAAGGTTTGAACTTCAAGATTCAAATAGTTTTGATAGGAGATAGAGATCTATTAAAAAATATTCAGTGCCTTTTTTTTGGTCCTAAACGAACATACCGTTGGTTTACAAGCCAAAGGCACTAAGTCACATTTTTTAAGATTTTTAGATTTAAATGCAAAACGGGTTAAAACGACGATATCTTTGTACTGGAATAACACACTAAGTCATTTTAGACACCCTTAATGAATTATTTAAGGTTTCACTTTGTACTAAGTCAGAAAAAACATATTTTATACGCACTAAGTGGACTTAGTGCGATTTACCAGTTACGCAAAACAAATTAAATTACTATTATTATATAGGAAGAAAGCATTAACAAGACTTAATGCATTTTGCCTGTTATCAAAATTACATTTTTGAATTTGAAATATGACTTACGCAAGAGGCTGTACTTTAAATTATGAAAAAAGCGATCGAATTTCAAAAGGTTTTCACAAATCGTATGTTTCATTGAGTGAGTAAAGATGCCCTCTTTAAATAAGCACAGGCAAGAAGAAAGACCTAAAATAAAGCTTTTGTCTTTACTTTTGGACTATAATCATGTTGTTTTTATTTATTCGCATTTCAAAAAATTATTAAATACGAATAAATACTTGCAAATCTTTGCAGGCAAAACGCACTAAGTCAGCTCATTTTTTGCTTTTGCTCAGATAATTATCTTATTGGTTTGTCAAAAATGAACAAAAATATTGGAAATAAATGTCATAATGCCAATTTTGCATTTAATCGGATTTATTGACAAATAAAAGTTAATATTGAATTTTCACAACAAAACGAATCTTAATATCTAATTTATTTACTCAAAACTATGTTTTTTGACTTAGCGCTTTTGGGTTGTACACCGACGATACTTCAATGAGTTATTTTCCACTATTCAAAATGAACTGACGGACAGGCTTGAGAATCGAGATCGAAACAACACCTTGAGATTTTATAAAAAAAGCAGCACCTGCTAAATAAGCATAATCTAGATCGAGGGAAAGAACAGTAAAATAGCTCCTATCAACACAAACCCAGTTCACCAATTATTGTAGAAAACGTAGACTTAGCTATACTTAGCTACTATATCTTACCAGCGGGGTACTTTAAATACGGTTGTGATGTGTTAAGATTAAGATATAGGTACCTACGCATCAACTAATTTACAAGGATTGCTGGATGGAAGCATGTATTTGATTTTAAAGACAATGAAAGAAAAGGCACAGTGTTTGGATTGCGTTTCTTTTAGGTAAGCATTTTTTTTGTTTCTCTTATTTTCTTTCTTTGTTCTTTGGATAGTTAATATGTTTGTTGAGCACGTTATTTACAAATGAAAACTTGACACTCAAACATGTTTTCAAAATTTCCTCACAAATCATTGTATATCCAACTTCATTTAGTTACTTAATCGAAAATTCTTTCAAACTTCCGGTGCTCGTAAGTTAAACTATAGTATACTTATGGGTGAGTTCATAATCGTCAGCCTAACTAAGAACTGCATTATCTGCGTTCATAAAGTCAGATTTTCGATCGAACTAACCTAGCCCAACTGCAGTACCTACCGTTTATAAACGTCAGGCTGTCGTCGGGCAGATTGTGCAGCTGATTTTTTTTGGCTGCAGAAAGAGCGGGAATTTATAAAATTAATTTTACAGTCACCAAGAAGGACGAAGCGGCGCTGACTTGTAAAGAATATTTGTTTTGTTTTCCACAATATTTTCAACTCGTCTTCAACAATCTATGGAAATTAACATTTTAATTTTTTATATTTTATAACAATCAGAGAGAAGCTTACATTAAATGTGGATCTCGACATCCTAAAATGACTACGCAATATATCGCCAGGATACTCTGAAATCACCTTGATAAAGAATTCATTTTTTGGCAATATGCGATATTTTTTTAAACTTAGAAATTGTTTCGTTATAATTTTCTTTCTATTTTTTCTTTGCCAGATATTTGTACCAATTATAATTTACTTTTCTTTTTTGGCAAGCAAATCAAAAATCAAGTTCAACAAAATTTGTTTGGCAGCCATTTTTCTCTGACATGAACTCTGTTTACATACAAATCGGACTAAGTCAGGCCTTTTTGTTTACTGCAGACATTCTGCATTATGAGTGCGTTCACAAATGCATTAGAAAAGAACTGCATTTATGAATACACCCTATATCTGAGCTCTAATATGCCATTATCCGTTTCAATTCATCTGTTTTGTATCAGCTGATATTTATTTATTGGCTACATACGAAATAAAAATAAATATATTTTTTCTTGCCCGTTTCCTTCACCATCAACCGTGGTAGAACAACACGTATGTCTATAACCTATACCAAAAAGTATACATATATGCGTGTTAGCCATTAAGCACTAACCTTGAATCGGGTGGATGACATCATCATACTAAAATTAATTTTCTCGTAGTTGGAGTGTGATGTTGCGGTCTCACCATTAATTTTCCAACACTAAGTTCTACCTTTCAGCTTGGTGTGGTAAATTTTTTTACATACATTACAAAATATAGTTTTATTGTCGAAGCTATGTAGGTATTGTATATAGTTAAACGTAGAAAACTATGTAGATTTGAGGTGGACGTGGAATCAGAGAATCTCCCCGTATAGGTATATGCACGCGATGTTTTTATATAGAACTGGACCCGTTCCACTAGTTGTGGCAATCGTGCTACTTGGTGGATCCGATTTCGTGTTCTCCAAGTCCATGTGGTTTTATTTTGTTCTATTTTTATAACTCCTTTATTTCTGACCAGTGCCGGATTATCAACAAGACAAAATAGATTAATACCTATGGGCCACTTGTTTCTTAAGTCAGAAATCACAATATGCACGTGCTTGCACCACTGAAGTTTAACATTTAACATATCTGCCAACTGGTCAGAGCACAGCTTGATTTTTGTAAGGAATGAAACTTTTGGCTATTAATAGTAAATCAGTGCAGAATATTTCTATGAAAAAATGTAAATTTTTAATGGTACAATTGCACCAAATCTTAGGTTGCATCTATATGAAAAATTGCATTGCCTTGGAAAATGTTCTGCTTTCGTGAACTTCCAACAGATACATTTTACTCAAGTGCCCAAGTTCCAGTGGAAAACTAATCGATTAATTCAAATCCTTCGAATACAAGAATTATTTCAAAGGCATTTGATTCGTCCAAAATTTTCTTTAATTTTTGCTAATTTGTATTTTTTGAACGAACAAAAATTAAAATGTTAAATTTAATATTTTTCGAGGAATATTTTTAAAATTGTCAATAAAATATTTGTAGATTCAGCATAAACAGTTAAAATTTAGTGCAATTAATGAGAAAAGTGAATCAAGAAAATTTAAATTGACTTCAAAGCTTGTAGAAATTGTAATTTTTTTTTTTAAGTAAGGCCTCAATATGAAAAACTTCAGCCCTGATTCAGAGGTTTTGAAGCGAAACTGTGAGACAATTTGCGCATTTTCTTTCTTTCAACAAACTGACTGAGAAGTTTGTTGGAAAATGTGTAATTTTTTTTTTTTTTATACGTAGTTTCCTTTGTTTTGTTTTGTATTTTGATTCAAGCGCATGCTCTGGACGCGTGCAAAGGTAAGTTAAGACATTGTTCAAAGCTTTCAACTAAAGGAATGTCAATTTTTTCACTTCGCGTAACTTTTTTAATAGGTATGAACTTCATTTATATTTGCCTGAATCATCGACATCATCATCAAACTTTTCACGGCTTTTGAGAAAAGAAGTCAAAGCTGTTGAGGAATCATGATTCATGAACCACTATTGAATTACGTCAATATAATATGGCATAGCATGGCGCCAGCAGATTAAAATCTAGACTTTTTATATTTATACTTATATATATTTTTATTTCTTTAAGAGTAGGCCATTGGGAAATGTTTCTAATGAGCACGATACCTATTCAGTATTCAGGTTACAAAAGGTAAAGCCATTTAAAGAACGATAACCTTATTCGAAGGACACAAAAAAGACTTGATGAAAATTAGAAAAAGTAAACGAAACTTAAATCAATTATTTCGTAATTGGATTCTCAATAACCTTTAAAACTTTTTTTTTCTAAATTGGGTTCAAGGATAAAATATTTGGACATTTTTTTTTTGCTTTTTTTATATTTTAGACTTATCAAAACAACAAGTTTATAGCAAATGCATAGCTAAGTATTAAGCGTTATTTTTATTAATTTTATTTTATAAATGTTTCTATACAATCCAAAGTTAAATTTGAATTTTTTTTAAATTTCGATCGTGTTTCATGGAAGCGTATTGATCAGTAAACCATCGGTTAATGGTTCACTGTGTACCACATTATGTAAATATATTTATAAATGGATAACAGATGCTCATTTTAAAAAATTGGACTTTGTACTGAGAAACAAATGGAAAAAAGAACGCAAAAAGAAAATAATGGCTGGTATTATCCGGCCACCAATAACCTAATTGCTGAATTAAGGATTACCAATAACTATTAATCTAAACTCTTTACTCCTGTACTGCACTAGACAAAAAAAAAGAATTCTAAGGTATGTTTGTTTTCACAATCATGATGTAGGTTGATATAGTCATAATCTTCTAGGTTAAGAATAATAAAAATGTTTAACTTTTACTTCGAGATTTTGATAGTGTTATATTATTCCACACGATCTGAAATTTGATTTTATCCTGATAATTGAACAATCAAGATCATAAAAAAACAGTGGCTAAAACCATCTCCTTTTTTCCTTGTGTTTATTTATTTTTCATATACTTCTTATCTTTTTTGTTTTCTTTTTTTACCTTACAGTTTATAAAATTTTACCATATGCAAAAGAAAAAGCCATCTACCCGCCAAAACAAGAAATAAATTTTGTATTTACGTGTTAAAAATAATTCCAGATGAAAACGCAGCCTTTGACGTTGATTCTAAGGATAATCATTTAAAATTAGCAACTACCTACCAAGTTTTTTTTTTAAATCTTTGAATTGTTTAAATTTTCATTTTTTATTTGTCCTAGAAAAAAAATTAAAATATACTTTGAAACAAACTATGACTATATTTTAATGTTTAAAACGTGCCTTTTATTTTACTTCACAAACTTTTCTTGCTAGTTCTGAAGATTTTTTTCAACTATAGTTTATCTGATCTTAACTAATATAATGTTTAAACATAAAAAAACAACTGCGACAATGTTTGCCAAAATTAAACGCATTAAAATGTATTTTAAATCTTTTTTTTTGTAATTTCCACAAGTGAAAATTTAAGATTCAAAAAAATGTATCTATGTACATATGTATGTACATACATATGTATATAATAATTTGATAAATTTGTATTCTTTTTGCGCATTCATAAATAATCCTTCACCGTCAAACATTAAGCAAACGATTCAATTTTATAGCTTGTCTTTATTTGACAGAAAAGCTGATAAATTTTTGATGAAGATTCCTGTCTATATACTAATTAACTAAGATTAAAGAGATCTTTGAGATAGATTCTTATTCTTCGAGTGCACTAAAACAAAAAACAGAGGATAAACAGAAATTTTTATTTAAAACAAATGAGCAAATCATATAAAATACTTTAATTATTGTTTATTATGTAGGTGCTTAAAATAACTCAAATCAAAAATTTCACTAATAAGTGAAAAAAAAAACACAATCAACGATCAATAACTTATTATGGAATGTGAATAATTATCTGAAATACTTTAACTAAGTTTCAAAACATACGAATCTTTTTTACTAAACAAACATATACAAGACACAACTACTAACAATCGTATGTATCTATTGTGGAAATTGATGACCGGCTTCCCCAAAAAATAAAATATAAAATTGTATGAAATAATTTTTTTTTTTATATTTGAACAGAAATATTTTTTCAGCTTCGTACAAAAAGGCGTGGTCGTGATGTTTTTTTTTTGTTTATTCGATTAATATTACCAAAATTTAAAATTGAAAAAAAAAATGTCTTTGTTCAAACTTTTTACAAAATGGAAACTAGCTTGCTATAAAAAAACAACTACAGAATTAAATTCATTGGGAAACTTTTTTACTTTTATCATAAATTTATAATGCAATCAATCTATTTCATTCTACGTCATAATCTACATTATATGTTATATATTTTGTTTATAAAATGTTTATTATCAAAGATTTTTATTTTATTTTATTTTTAACGCAATACTTACATTTTGAACTGTCTGCGTGTTGATAATTAAAAATAAAAATTATAGAAAAAGAAAATTGTTGGTTTTATTTTTCCATAAGAAAAAATAATATTTTTTTTTAAATAGAAAATTTGTTTTAATAAAAAGAATTATAAATAGAAATTTAAGTGAACAAAAATAAATAGATGCATGTGAAGGCAGTAGGAATTGTGTGTGCGGTTTTTATGGTGCTTTGGATAGTTTATTTTTGATTGTTTGAGATGAACTAATAAAAAAACTTAGTAGAGCTTTTATAGACACATTCAGAGAATTATCTCTAGTGAAATGTCTCTTAATGAAAATGGGTCTAGACCCAAGTGATAGGACTGCCAAAAATTATAGGCTCAAAATAAGTTTTGAAAACGCTGAAATATAACGAGTAACCTCAGTCATTATGATTTTATGACAACTGCGCAAAGAGCAAACTGTCATTTTCTGCCTTAATAAATTAAGAAGTAAGGGTTAAACATTTTTTTTATAAAAAAGATCACGAAGAAAGAAAAAAATAATTTAATAAAACTATAGTTCCATTTTAATTTTAATTATTTAAAATATTAACTTGCTGTACCTTGGCATATACGTAACCTGTAATTTTATTCTTTAAAATTAAATAAAAAAATCAGTGGACAATTTTATGGGATTTTTTTAATTATTAAAATTTAATTAATTTAGTTTTATTTTTTATTAGTGATGGTTTCAATATTTGTTAGATATTTTGTTCAGGTTTGTAAGATGTCAAAAATATAACTAGTAGTCCTTATAGAATTTATCGATTTTGTCGTCAAACAATACGGAAAACATCGATCTCAGAAACTTTAAATGGCAGTTTATTTAATTTTATCTTCATTTACTATTTTTTATGGTTCGATGTTCAGTGCGTTAATATTCTAGATAAAGTGAATATATGTACATATATACTTGGACATATACATATACATATATTAATTAAGGTGAATAATATACAAAATATTTAAAAAAATTTGTTTTTTTCTTTTTATTTATAATATATAATTATTTATTTGTGCAACCCAATTCCAATAACTTTGAATCCTACTACGTATGTAAATAGTAGCCGCGTTTTGTTATCACCAATAACCCATATGGTTCACCCCGATTTAATAAAACGATACGGATCCAAATGAAAACAATATTGTATGCTTATCTCTTTCTTCCCTATTTTTATTTATTTTTCATATAGATTCTGTCTTTCTTCCTTAAACTTTTCTTGCCATTTAAGAAGCTTGAAAAGCTTTAAAATCCATCTACCCGCCAGAGTAAATACTAATTTTTGGATCCATAAAGGAAACTCCTAGAAACTCCAATATTGTTTTGTACGCGTTCAAAGATAACCCAGACCCAGACCCGTAATTAATAAAACGCGGCTAGTAAAGGGTGTTTTTGAAAGTTCCAGTTCTAACCAACTTCTCAAATTTAAAAGTGACATATTTTAAACAGAGCATACAATACTGCATTATCTCAAATTATTCCAGTAAATATATTGTTTATGATTTTAAATAGCCCAGATCCTTGGAGGGTTGGGAGTTCCTGGAACTCTCAAGATCACACTTCCGTTCGAGAATATGTATCTACTTCTTCATCTGCATATTTATAATTTTTGCTTGAAAAATAAAAATCCTGACTAGCCAGCTTTTGGATAACGGTGAAATTAGTCTATTATAGTTCAGCCTAAGGCCATATTGGAAGTTTCGGGCAACGAAAAATCTGCAACCATGTCTAAGCCTTTCAAATTAGTATTTATATATTTTATTGATTTGAATTAATTCGCACAGTTATTACTTTTATTATATTATTATATGCATTTTAATAAATAGATACGTACACGTTATTCCTTCCATGATAAATCAAAAACAATTTTTAAATTCACAAAGATTTCTTGAATATTTGGACACTTTTGTAAACTCGTATAAAATTCACTAAACTTGTATTCAAATACAAAAAAATATACTTGTCAATAATATGACCACCGCGGTAGATCAATGTCAGCTAGGAGTTCTTATAGAACTGATATTACCTAGCTTTGAATTCATGACTTTTATAAACAAATCTTGTAGGTATGAGAATATAATATGTATGTATATCTACAATTTACTCATTAGGGGATGAGATGACAATAGCTTTTGTTTTTTTTGCTAAGGTCAAGTTAATGATTAACACACACAATAATTTGAATTAAAAATATCAAATACCTATATAAACATAAACTATTTAAGAATGTTCACTTATCTAATATGTTAAATTTTCTCTAGTCTTAGCAGTGTTCATTTTAGTCATAATTATAAAAACTGTGATCGGTTTGAATCACACTTATGCAGTTAGTATAATGGTTCATCAATGTGAAGGAAATTACAATGAACTTCAAAACAATTCAAGGTTTAACGGATGGAGCTAATTTTTGTTTTTTTCTTAATAATATATGTGTACTTATGATATTTTTTTTAATATAAATACTATAAAGAATATATTATAAGTAAGAGTCTTTGTATAAGACACAACTAAAAAGCCAATGCAAAGAAGATGAAGAAGTTGAAACGTAACGTAATGGTAATGGTAACGGGTCATTCATTTTTCGATTTCGAAAGTAAAGCTAAATAAAACACACACAGCGATACATTTTTGATGAAAATTTTATTTCATTATAAAGTTTCGACTTTGCCATTAAGTGTGAAAAGCAATATCATTCAAAAGGCCGCATAGGGAAGGTTCGCAGCATGCGATTCTTTTGAGGTAATTTTTAACCACTTTTCAGGCAATATCTCGGCCATAACTTAAGTAATGTTGGTTTTTAATGCGTCTAGAGTACGGGAATATTCACGTAAACACGGTCTTTTGCGTCGCCCCACAGACAAACGGTGTGGGGTGTCAAATCGCATGATCTTGGTGGGCAATTCACGTTGCCAAAACATGAAATTACGCGACCAGGAAACTTCTCATGCAATAAAACCATAATTGGTTGTGTTGTGTGGCTTGTTGCCCCGTTTTGTTGGAACCACATATCGTCCAAGTCATGATCTTCAATCGCTGGCCAAACAAAATCGTTCAATTGCTGCGAACGCCGAGAAATCTATGAATTCGAATAATCAGCAACACTTGCACTTGCAGCCGCAATAATTTCGCCTGAGCGTGAAGTAACGCTTTCCCACTCTTCAAATTTCTTCACAATTTTACCGATTGCTTGCGTAATGCGTAGTCGGTCGATTATGACGACCATAATCGTCGCGTAATGCGTGAAAAGTGACTACGTTTGAATCACCACTATTGTAGTGTTTTAATAATTGTAACGCATTGTCCGATTGTTAAGCGATCCGTTATCGTAAATAGCAAACAATCAACTAAGATTATGACATTTCAAATGACAGCTTAGTTTGACAGTTGTCAAATGACTTGAAACCACGAAATGAATGACCCGTTACAATACTAGCTAATGCGCACTTTATTTTTCAATATATGCAGCACACCCAATTGTATTGGGTAAAAAACGTACAGATCGTTCTAAGTATTTTTTCTTTTGCATTTAAGGTACATACCTACTGCACCATAAATCCTTGCAAATTATTAAGTAAATAGGTTAGGTACCTAGTTATACTTATGAATGAAATCATTTATCAAAGCTACGTCACATAGGTATGACAAATATTTTCAGGCTGTAGATCTAAACAATTATGATTCTCTTCTAAAAAAAATATAATTATTATGTACATATGTACGTTAAGTTGAATACTTATTATTATGGCTAATCTGATTTCATGACAAAACAAAAATTAGTAAAAAAAAAAACCTCATACTGCTGACCGGCAAAAATACCGATAGGAAAATACTGATGCCCCTTGCCCTTTGTCTTTTTTTATTTACATTCTCAAAGAATGAATAATATAAAATGCTTCTTGTTCGTATACCTATATACAATACTGATGTCTATCTAACAAAAATAAAAATGACGTAATATTTATTGAAATAAAAAAAAATTAAGTAGCAATATAAAATATCTGCCAGATACCCACCCAAATCGATTATACAAAAGCTTTTGATACAACAACAATAAAATAAGCTTAACACGTAAACAAATGAAATGTTCTTATTGCCGGCAGACGAACTGGTATAAGTATTAAGTACTAAGAGTACTTAGTGTAATTTGTATGCAAGTCCCTTACCTAAATATCTTAACTTTAAGTTAACAATATAAGTAAGTACTTTAGTTAGTTAAAATATGTTGAGAATACAGCAGACAACAACAAAGAAGGTGTGACAAGTCCTTGAGGTTATAACGTGGAAAAAAAATAAAATGAAAGAAAAGAAAAAATCCGTCAAGGCGTTTAAAATAAAAAAAAAAATGGGAAAAACATTTTCCCCGATAGTTACATTGCAAATGGTTACGGAATTTTTGGGTTAACTTTTGGATACAAAAATGAATAAGAAATCACAAGCATTGCGTTGCCGATGCAAATGAACAAAATAAACGTAAAAGTTATTATCGTGAAACACTTCTTTTAAAATAAAATGTGTCCAAATTTAAATGATAAAATACTTCAATTGTACGTAGAAGCTTATAAACAAATACATACATACATAGTTATATTATGTTAAAAATGTTAAAAACTCTACACAAATTCAATTAGTTTAAAGTACAAAAACAACAAATTGTTCGTATATTAAGTTTTAACAAAAAAAAAAAAAAAACAAGAACAATATAAAACATAATTTAACAAAAACAAACACAAACAAATTTTTTAGAAACAAACACGTTTATCAAAAAATATAACAAATTAATTAATTAGATAAAAATTATAATTAATTAACATTAAATTGAAAACTAATCTAAATAATAATATTGTTCATATAAACAATTTATCAGAAACATAAATTTAACGGCAACACAAATTTTTATAAATAGTATTAATTTTTTTTTTGTGCACTTAATAATTATGGAAAAAGTCAATACCTAGTTAATTTACTGAATGTTTTTTTTATTAATAAATAAACCTACAATTATATAAATTAAAAAAATATAATGTCTTATAACTTTTTAAGTAAGTATTATCTACATATGTACATATATGTAGGTTTCTACTAATTTCATGATAATTCATTTTTGTAGAAACGTAGTTTCATGTCCGTTGTTTATCTGCGTTGTGAATTTCAAACCTTTCTCAACTTGTATCTCGTTAATGAGGAGTAAGAAAGAACTGACATTAATGGGTGGTGTTCAGAAGGTGAGATGCAAAGGAATTTTCAAGGAATGACATAATTTTCAAACAAAAAAAATCAATAAATTTAAAAGTAAAAAAAATTGTGTTCATTTGCAAAGTAAAATTAATCCAATATTGCTTATTTATAACATTGTTGTAATTGTTTATAATGTTGTACATAGTGCCCGATGTAATAAATGTAATTAAAAAAAAAAACATAAAAAACAAAACAAACTATATTTTATCTTTTACCTGTGATTGAACTGAACATATTGTCAATTATTTTTTTTCAGTTAAATTTTTAAAAATCAGATTTTTCTAAAATCACACACGAATATTCACTAAAACACAACGTCTTCAACGCGAGATACAATGTTAACTAAAATAAATGACGAACTTAGAGGTTGCTCTCACACAAATGTATAGTCTGGTCTGACTGTATAGACTGTTAAAAAAAAAAAAACATAGAAACCATATTCAAACCCACAGGCTGTCTTGAGTATAGAAAAAGATACTTTTTTTTGTGTGTTCTTATTTTTATTTTATTTTGTACTCTACACTATACGTACAACGTATATTCTCTGTTCTTTCTTTAAAACTTGCATCGGAGTTGAATTATTGTGGAAACGAAACGAAAATAATGTTGAAAATGAGGGAAGAGGGCTATGGGAATGCTGGGATATGTATCTATAAGATTATATATATTGTTGTAAATATATATGTAGGAATGCTTTCACTTAGAAGTTTTGTGTTGACCGCCGCCGCCACTGTGGAGACCAGTTAACCAGGTTATATACGTTCCTATATACTTAGGAGTTTATTGGTGAGAAGGGAAGTTAAGCTGTTGAAGGGGGTTTTAATTTAAATTAATACATTGATTGAAAAGAGAAAACAAAAATTCAATGAGTAATACGCAGGGTAATACGATGTGGAGATTATAAAATGGAAAATTCAATTATTATGTTATAAAACATAGGGTAAAACACTCACTCTTAATATAATAATAAAAATATGCAGGTAGGTGTACCCACCAGCTAATAAAAAATAACTACATACATAGTTTAATTAACATTGGAATAAGTAGAAAAATTAAAATTAAAGAAATATTTCTATCTACAGAAATAATCAAAAAACAAAGCTATTTACTGTTTCAAAAAACGTCAAAAATTGCATTTATATTTATTTATGTTTATGAGAGTTTTTTGCCAAAAATCTGGAAATTCATTTAATAATTATTATCATTTAACACACCAAAAATGTAGTACGAAGTTTAATCAAAATCGTTTTTGAGAACAGAAAATAATTAAAAAATGTTGAGCTGCCCGCACCTAAAAGATGGACTAAAACAAAATAATTTTAATTTTTTGCTCCTAGAAATTTAGGAAAGAAAAAAATTGAAAAGAAAAAAATCCTCAATAATGCACAAAGTTACACAACAGATAAAATGACAAAATTAAACCATAAATTCTTATACATAGCTTTACCTTTAGTTAAACCTTTACCTACCCATAATCGAATTCTGTACCAAATTTCATTCGAATCCGTCCAGCCGTTCTAGAGTTATTAAAAGTACAAACATTCAAACAAACCCACATATTCACACTGCACCAAATCAATTTATTAACTGATAATAAAAAAAAACAATTGGTGTGCTACCAATAAAATTATCTTGAGGGTAAATTTTACTCTCATGTATTTTTTGATGCAGTTTCGTTAGATCTGTCGTGTATGTCAGAATAATTTGTTCCTTAATATTTAAGGTTACGATTACAGTGGTTTGTATCAAATGTAACTGTAGTATCTAAGCCATAAGACAGGCTATTAAAAAAGTTTAATTTTAATGTTGAGTTATTCAGTGTGGCACTTATCACCAACTATTGAACAGGTTACCCTATAAAAATGATAGATGAGAGGGCGGAAACAGAGAGAACTTGGTTGAAAATTCTATTTTGAATTCGTTGTTAGTTCCAGATGCAGATTTCTTTAACAAAAAAAAAAAAACCGGCGATGACGTAATATTATAATAAATATTATCACATTCAAATGCAGATGGTTTGGTTTTGTTTAAGAGTGTGGTTATGAATTTGTTTGTTCTTTTCGAAGCAACATGTTGCTGGTAAATGTTTTGATTTTAACGATATAAAGATACTTGTACCACGCTGACTGCAGTATAGGTATATACTTATTTGCGCAGTAAATAATGTTTTCAATTACGTTTGACCTTGATGATTTCTCTTCTAGATAGGCTTGGGTGATTTATGTGGTACAATGTGTATGGTGGAAATGTTATGCCTTATATACATTGTAAGTAGCCGTATGTCACATTACTATACAAAAAGGTGTTGTTGGATTAAGTTCTTTTTAAAAATAAATTCAACTTTCAATTTCCGTTTTTTGTAAAATATACTTTAGGTATTATAATATTGTACATATATATGTATATAAATAAAGTATAATATACCCCTATTAATGCGTAATTATCTTCTGATTCCCAAATCAACTAAAACCTTGATCAAAATTTATTTCACAAATTTAAATTTTTATTAATAAACAATTAACTACTAACAAAAATATTTTACATTAAATAAGTACTCTGCTGTCACACACGTACACACTCACAAAGTGCACAATTTTCACACAGGCTTTCTTATTTCATCTTGTAAATTACATACATATTTTGCCTGTTTGATTACTTTCAACAAATCTTCCAAAATTAAGTTTTTTCCTATGGGTTTTGACAGCAAATTGTGAAAATGTATGCGAAATCGCAAGAAATTTCACGTTACCAAACAGACCAATAATGTGTCACAAGCATTTGTTTCTTTTTTATCTTATATAGTCGTTGTCAAAAGTGTCTGAGGTATTTATAACTTAATTAATGGTTAATCCAACAATTTTGGTCATTCGATATTCGGTATTCGGCCTAATAGTTCACAACATTCGGTCGAATACCGAATAACAAATGGAGAATAAAAAAGGCTTATTATCTTACAATAAATGTTTTCTTTTATTCAAAAATTTGTACTTCAATAGTTAAAAATAATTCATGTTTGATTTGAGTTTATTAATAATGCTTCATCAATTCCGTCACAGCCTTTATAAACAAGCGCACGTTGGTGCGATCGATTAGTTCGATTTATTCAATTTGATGTAAAGGATTCCATTCTTATAGGAGATTGCAGATAATTGTCAGATCTTTCAATGTTCTGACAATAGCTGCCAATGAGCTGACAATATTATAATCAACTATCTTACAATGCTAAATTGTCTGTTGAAATGGTTGGAAAATGGCCTGACAATGATGTTTCTGACAAAAACCAAAGCATGCAACAATTTAGAAGGGCATAGGTTTTATCAGCATTGACATTGATGTGACAATATTGTCTGTTACGTTGAAAATTGTCAGTTAACATGGTTGGCAGATGTTAGTTTAAAAAAATTTATCGAGATTCGTTGCTAAGCATTTTAATTTTTTCGTCGATCACAGAGAATTAGTGTGTACAGCGAAGATGATCAATTGCAGATTTTATTTTACGTAGAGATGGTGGCGGCGTAGGTGACTGCGATTGATAATGTTGCATCATTTTTCACGAAACAATTTTTCCTGCATTAACCATTTCTTAATCCATCACAAAATTAAAAAGTAGCTGCACAACTCCGTTTTCTTGCTCGACCATCAATGAAGAAATGTTCAACTACTACGACATATAATCATTTCAAATGAGGCTGTTAATGTCCTTATCTGGTGGAAGGGCATGTTCAGGAAAATGAGATATCGGAGATTCAGCAATCTCATGTTACATGAACAGGATTTCTCAGCAAAATTTTGAAAAATGAAGATTGAAGATTTTGTTAATTAAAATGGAGCTAGTTTTCGTCTACATTTAGCAAGCACCAAATTTAGGCTACAAAAATTCTAGTTTGGCTTTATAAATGTTCAATCATACCTGACAACCTCCTCGTGTAACCAAAATTACTAAAATTAATTAAATTAACATGTACAGTGAACATATGTATGTACCTTTATCATTAACTTCTTTTTTTATTTTTTTATAAATAAGTTAAATAAAAGTCAGGCAGTTTTCTCAAAACACTTGAAAATCCTATTTTTGTTAAGTGAATTTTTCGCCAAAAACCAAAGGCGCATTTAAATTTCAAATGTTTTTTTCGATATAATTTATGTATGTACATACATATCTATGATAGTCTCTGTTTTTGATATTTTATTTATGAGTAAGTCAGTATCTCAGTCAAAAATGGAACCAGCAAATAAATTTGAAATTTGTTTTTCCTCCCTCAGTAATAGACAGCAGAACTGAGAAACATAGCTGAGCACCCTGTTTATTTTTCTGATGTTGTTGAGATCTTAGAACAGAACAAAATAAGAAATGAACATAAAAGATTGATCTTGTAAAGTATGCCTATGATCGGTCTGATGGCAGTCGTGAAATAGCTATCACTCCAGCCTGTACAAAAAAATTTTTCAATCAAACCCTTCAATATTGATAAGATGATACGAAAGCTTTGCAGCCGAGTTCTATCACCAAAAACAGAAACTTCTTGCAATAAATTTACTGTTTTTTAGTGATTAAAAAAATCTATGTTATACGTTACCTTATTGCCTAAGAGCTTATATAGTAACATTATTTTTCTGGCGCCTAATTGACTATTTAACTGACTAAATTGGCTGTTTAATTGTTCATATAAGTAAGTGCTTATCGTTCATTGCTGAATTTCAAGAGAACAAGCGCGAAATAACTAATATCTATAAAAAAATTCAAGGCATATATGTACCTACATAGATATAGGTAATATCCACCAAAAAGCGCATCCAAACCATGAAATATATTTTTGTACCTATAAATAATACACAAATCTAATGGGCTTGCAAAAACTTTCGGCTATATTAGACTATAGAGTAAATATTTATCTTATAGAGTTATGAATTTCATGCCCACATAGACGCGTCACGCGATTCGATAAGCGAGATATTTTATATCATTTTTGTTCCAAAATACATCCCAAATCGAATCAGTCGTAGAAATAAGGATTGCCAAGTCCAATTCTAAACAATTTTTGCAAATCACATGCAAACACAGCCAAATCTAAAATTCAAATGCCCCTGAAATTATTTGTCAAATAAATTAGCAAAAATTAATTCGACATTCCATTCGAGTGTGCCATTAACAGCACTAACGCCGCCGCCGCCGTACTTGTCGTACTGTACCTATACATACACTCGTATACCTAGTGCTGCAAACACAAAGTGATTTGAATATTTTCCGATGAATGGTTTAACGATTAATTATAGAAAAAGTACATACACGAATTTAAGTGCCCAAACTACCAAACAAACCATACCTAACGATACCGTAAGTGAAATCAACTTTAGGGTCATTAACCGTCATCGCTGTCGTTCCCCAAAAGAGAATCGAATATTTAAAATAAATTCATTTAATTTTTGTTTTCAAATACATAGTTATATAATGTAGGTTTTTGTTATATGGGTTCAGATTTGATGACTATTAGAGTATGCGTCTCGATCTGCCTATCTTAAATTGCCTATAAAACATTTCAATACATTTAGGTACCAGAGAATTCTTAATTAAAAACGAATGCATGCGGGAAGAGCTATTGTACGAAATTATTTAATAAAAACTTGGAAATTTTGTGGATACAACTAGATATCTTCAAATTGTACACATACTTCTAGAAACATACTTTTAGGCGAAAAAAAAAAAATTTGTTCAGTGCTCATCATAGGCGTAAATTACAAATATCCAAACAAAATATACATATGCACGACAGAGTCGCAAGAACTTGCTCCTGTGGTACAATGTATAGTTTGAGAGAACATTTTAACTAAATTTTAAAATGCAATATTTTTTGCACTATTTAAAACAACCGGTGGCAAAATTATAATAAAATGGGTTTAGCTATTGAAAAGATATATTCGATCTAAGTACCTACCTATTTAAAAAAATAATGCATCATTCTCCTATTTTCATAATGTACATTTTTTGCCAAATCCTGAAACGCAGTTTTCTTACAATATGTTTGGTCGTTACATGCACGAAGTTTAATCAAAATCGTTGCAAATTAAAATATATTATTATTGAAAATAAGTAAAACATTATTAGGCCCATTTTTTCGTAATGTATGTATGTTGAATTAATTTATCAATTACTTATCCACAGTTCATGTGGTCGATTAAGATTATTATGGATCTTGAATGTTGGTGCTTTTTGAGGTGAATAGATAACCAAAATAAAAGTTGAGCGAGTTGTGCTTGTGACGTAGCTTGTTTAGTGCACTTTGTTTTTTTTTAGTTTTATTACTTAAACAAATAATTCATCTGCAGAGGTCGGTCTTAAATAATTTAAATTTTCGATCCTCAAGTACCATTAAGATATAAGGAAATTGCTAATTGATGTAGTCACGAATCTTGGCGAAAATCTCCAAGAAATATCTTAAATCAATTCCATTATTTTAAGTAGTATTTATACCTAAACGTGAAATAATAGACCTTCACAATTATTAATTGTAGAAAAAGTGAGTTTGAGTCGTCTCACTTTAGTCCATTGGTAGACAATCGCAATAGGCCCCTTCCTTCCTTGTTATAACACACAGGATTAAAATTTGTCAAATTTATTAATTAATTCAACTCTAAACTAATAAATGAATTGTGCCAACATTTTCACTTAAGCTTTTTCTGGTTCGATGTTTCATATAGTGATATTCCAGACATCAATTCAATTTAAGTTTCTCTCATCTTGGACACGACAACTTAACTTGAAGATTCTGCACAGACTGAAAAATTTTTCTACATTTTAAAACAATTATACAAATTTTAAGTTCTACTTTTCACCAAAACATCACATTAAATCACTTTGGCATCAGGAAAAAAACCAAGCTTATTCAAAAAAAAATCTTATTATCTAACGGATGTAACACCGACACCAGCTATCATAAACACAACTTATTAATTTGAAATTTAAAGCCCAACATGAACTCTTTTATCTCGAAAAGATAAAGTTTTAATTTTTAATGATGCTTATTTGCAATTATTTTTTTTAATATATTTATATAAATCTGTTATTTCAACAGCAGAGTTAAATAAGGAAAAAGAAAATTAAAAATACTTAAATTAAAAATCTCTGACATTCGTGGAGGCCATCGTAACACCAAGACTACCATCAGCAAAGGAAAAAGGAAATTTTTCATTTAACACAATAGTCCTTCCTTTGCTGGCGTATAATTGCCTCCAGCTTGATGCATCTCTCTCGTAGAGCACCGTTTTCCTTTTGTAGTAATTCAATTGTTGTGTCTTTCTTTTCGATGGCTTGTTGAACTCTGTTTAAAAAAAAAAAAACAAGAATTGTTTAATTCCAATTAATTAACGCAAATCCTTCTCGTTAACAACTTCAGTGATGTAACACCAGGTTACCTTTTGTGTATCTTTTGAATCTCATTATCGCGCTCCGATTTGAGGGTGGCCACTTCAGTTGCAATTTCGGAACGAACATTGTCCCGCATCTGTTCTCGTTCTGCAAGAAATTCATTACACATCTAGAAAAGGAAGACCAACGAGTAAAAAAAAAAAAAAAAAAAACAGATTAAAATGTGATTAGGATATTGCCAGGGCCACCATAGAGGTTTACTAACCTTCTTGCTATGCTCCAGTTCTATGTGCAATTGTTTCAGTTCAGCTTGACTGTTCCTTACTTGAGCATCGGATTCGGCCAGACGAGTTCTTGTCTCGTTGTATTTTTCACGTAGAGTCCTTTCCACTGTTTCCGCTTCAAAGATATCCTTTTCGTATTTCTCCTTCAGGCGACTAGAATATTAAGTAAATGACATTTTCGATTAATTGGACCAAATTAAAGTTCTTGTTATAAATGTACTTCGTTTTAGCTTCAAACTCTTTTTGATTCTTTAGAGCTTCATTATCCATTCTTGAAACAATGGTGTCAATTTGATGATCTCTTTCAATGCGATAGTGCTGACGAATGGCATTTTCACTTTCAACTTGTCGCAGTTTAGCATCGTTTTCGTATTCCTTTTTCCAAATTTCAAAGTCCGACTCATATTGCTTTTCGATAGAGTTAACTCGATTCTTTAACGGAAGAATACAAATTTTAAATTAAAGAATTTTATATTATAGTAGATAGGTTACCTATTAATTTTAATTGAAAAAAAAAAATAATTCACTGGATAATCATAATTGTAGAATATAATAGGTTTAATCCATAGACTTTAACATATATAACTCATGTGGAACCACACAAGTTTCAGGGGTAAGGGAAGGGGTATTCAATTTGGAGTTCCGTCAAATAAGGAGCGCAGATAAAAAATTCGGAGGGTGGGGATTGCTGGTTTGGAACTAAAATCACTTACCTCTCAAACTTGTGGCGTTCCAAGCTTGACGTCAAGCTGGGAACACCACAAGTTTCAGGGGCAAGGTAAGGAGTATTTAATTTGGAGTTCCGCCAAATAAGAAGAATGAAAACAGCACGTACATAAGTCCGTCATCATTAATTTTTTGAAATTTTGTGTTTGGAGGTGTGGTGTTTCTAGCTTGACGTCAAGCTTGGAACGCCACGCTCTGACTTCTAACCTCAACCTAATTTTGTAAGAGTACTTAATTTAAGTGTCTTATAATATTATAACATTGGTTTTCAAACAATAACTCTTGAAGAAATTGGTCATTATAAAAAAACTCACCTGATATTTTTCTTCCATCTTCGACATCTTCTCGACCAATTCTTTGGTAGCATTTTCAACGGCATCTTCCTTCTCACGCTGCATTTCAAGTTTTTTTCGTTGCATCTCACATTCCTTATCCTTTAACTCAGTTTGATGACGTTCTCGTTCCGCAGCGATATCTTCACATAACTTTGCCTTTTGTTCATCAAATTTAGTTCTTTCCTCTTGAAGCTGTCTCTCGTATCTTAAAATTCAAAAGTTCAAACCATGCAATCGTATAATTTTAAACCTACTAACCTCTCTCTTATTGCGGTACGTTCTTTTTCTATAATTGTTTCACGATCCTGAGCGAAAGACTCTCTTATAGAATGTTCAATTTGGTCGTGCTTAATACGGGCTTCGTCTACAGCATCTAATAGTTGCTGCTGATGTGCTCGTTTTAACTCTGTGATTTCTCGCTGATGGTCACAAGTCATTTTGTTGATTTCCATTTCCAAGCCCTTTACAGTGAGTTCCTGTAATATCACACAATAAATCTCAAAGAATCTTTGAAGCTCAAGCAATAAATTCCCATTGACGACATACCTTAATTTTCTTTGTATTGTCGCGGACCCATCGTTCACGACGAATTTTCTCCCCAGCAAGGGTTGTCTCTTTGACTCGGGCCACTTCAGTTTCCAATTTATGCTCCCATGCTTGATTTTGACTCTCGAGTCGTCGCGTAAGTGCTGCAACTTTCTCACACAGGGAACCTTTATCTTTTAGAAGCTGTTCGGGAAAAAGATGTTTAGTTTATTATTTATTCTTTTTTCTATTTTTTCCCTCTCCTTATCACCTGCTCAATAAAACCCTGATGGCGTGCAACTATTGTCTCGAAATGTTTCTTTTGTTCACGCAAACGATTTGCTGTGTTTTGTTTCTCACTACGAAGTCCCTTTTGTTTTTCGTTACGAATTTTTATTAGATGTTCCTTTGAAAGGAGCACTGCGTTGGCAAGTTCATTGGCACGTAGACTAAGACCAATAACACGACGGGCTAATTGGTGATTTGGAAGCATCAAAAGGTCTGAAAGTCTTTTATGGAGAAAATTTCAATAAAATCTGAACAAGACATTATAAAAACATTGTATTATTACTTTGGAACATCTTCAGCTATATCTGGCTCCACGACGAATTCGATTTCTGAACGATTTGATTCGGGCATAGACCTTCGAGTTTCTAACAGAGTTTTGTCACAACTGTTTTCAACATCATCAAGATAACTTAAAATGTCTCTGTGCGGAAAAAAATATAAAAATTTTAAAAAGATTTCATTTCAAATTAAAAAAAATACTTTAGTAAGATCTCTACAAAAAAATAATGTAATTTTTGTTGACGTTTCAAATTATTAAAATTAAATAATATTTTGATAATTTGAAACAACTTTTTCAAGACTTTCAAATTTAAAAGATAAAAATAATTTCAAGAATTTGAAAAGTGATAGTTAAAAACAAACTTTCTTTTTTTAAATAATTTTTAGGACTATCAAAATAGAAAAGATAGAGGAAGAAAGTAAGCACGTAAGAAACGTCGTCTATTTAAATAACAAAGAAAGAAAGACCTGAAACCCACAAAATTAGAATTCAACTGTTTTGGAATTATGTTGTGTTATTTTTTGATTAATATTATTATATTTTTGTTGATATTTTAATCTTCCTATTCCCTAGATTTTTTACAAAGGAATTGTTGTGCATTATGAATGGAAAGAAAGTTTTATACATTTCGTTAATGTTAATGTTAATGTGAATTTAAATATGTAAATATGCATTTAAGTGATAGAAATATTTTTTTCATAAAATGTAATGCAATCAAAATCTTTCTTTTATTATTCATTCTGTGTATTTCCATTTTTTTAACCACTTAAGATTGACACATCAACAATATTAGTCGTGTTTTCTTGGAAAAGCTATTCACAGTACAGTAGGGTTTTACACGAGTTACAAATACAACATCCACAGTAGAATTACTGCCAATAAAAGCAGAAGTAGAATCCTACTGCGGATAGGTTTGTGACGTTTATTCGAGTATCGAATGGAATTTTGGTGGTTTTGTTTTCAGATGTTGGTGCGATTGATTATCATTTGCATCTCGATGGCTGTGTTTATAAAGTAGTTGTGTGTTTTTCATGGCTGTTTTTCCATTGACCAAAAAAATCAATCTATCATTTTCGATTCAACCAAAAAAATCAATTGATTTTATTCGTTATCGGTTTTTTTAAAACTTGATTTAAATAAAAATGCATTTAAATGCACTTCTGATTGAAGAACTACATAGAATTCAGTTAAAAAATCATTATATGATCTAACAAAAATGATCACCGATGACGTCATCTACTACATGATACATAAACCACAACTTACTTCGACCATAATCTACGAACAAACCCCTTTCCTGAATCATATGTTTATCGCTGCCTTTTCCTGAAGAATTTATTTTTATTGCTGAAACCGAAATGTCTGACAAAGGAAAAAGGTAAAAAGAAAATTAATATAAATTATATGATTAAACAATTCTAATCAGTAGGATAGGAGGGTTAGAACGAACTGGACAAAAAAAAGAACTGAAGCGTTATTGGATTTTTATGCGGCGAGGGCCGAAGAGTTTCAGCTTCGTTTCCACTTTCACTGGACTCTAACAGTTCACGCAAAATCTACAATTATTTCATGAATTATTTAAGAAAGAATATCTTTTTCTATGTTTTCTTACCATATCTTCTGAAAAATTGTCCATTTTATGTAACTATAATTAATTTTTGGCTCAAGTTATTTTTTGTTTTCCTTTTCATTTGTAGCAAACTTGCTTTAATTTATATTTTTTTTAATTATTCTGACAGCTGTTATTCGGTAGTGCCAAACGTGAAATATAAAAACCAGGCTACTGCCGATGCGTTTTTTTGGGAATTTCTTACTGTACTATGTATAGATTCCCAAAAAAACACGGCTATTATCTTTCCTATATGAAATATTACAGAGTGTAACACTTTTAACAATGACATTTTAACATTCTTTTTTGACACAACAACAATAGTTAACATTTTATAGAAAAAGAATGCACCAATTCCTGAAAAGAAAGCAACCAATTCCTGAAAAGACTCCAGTCAATCAAACCTGGATCTGACGCCTTGAAAAACATCAACAAAATGATGTGGAAAAATCTCCTATGCCTGGGACAATTATAACCAGCAAGGGAGAAGCAAAGTCAACGCAGGGCAAAGTGGAAGCATTCGCCGAAACTTCATCCCCAAACCAGCCTTCCTTGAGAGAGTGGAGGAATACGTCCAACTCACATTTGTGCTTAACTCCAACAGATCAAGTACTTTTCCCAAAAATGGAAGCATGGCAAAAAATGGGTAAAGAGAAAAGAGAGCACTGCACTGCGAATCACTGCGGATTCAGTATTGCGGATTCTATAACCGACATGAGTAATAATAATCATGAACCCCAGCCGAGGTACCTTATCGCAATACACCTGCTGGACTACAACTCCATTCTAACAGACAACAATGAAGCCAAGCCGAAGCTTTTTACGCTGACCCTGAGTTAGCTCACCGCCGCGCCAGCCCCATTGGCTAAACGCCACCCCTCCCCCAACCCACACAAAATCCAACATAATTTTGTTTTCATTTTTATCCCTATTGATTCCATACCTATATTTATCCGGTGATTTTGCATTGTTTGTGGAAGTTGAAGGTTCTGCTTCATCAGAATCGAGTTGGGCAATAGCGTTAAGCTTCAGCTCACTATCAACTGACTTCTCCGCAAGATTATCTAAACACAAATAAAATTATTCTCATATACTTCTAGCCTTCGTTAACTTACCTTTCTTCTTGTCTTCCTCAATTTCTTTAATCACTGAAACAATCTCTTCATAAGTCGAATCATCCTGTGAGTTTTCATCTGATTTTGAACTCTGCGAACTATCCTGTATTGATGATTCCTCGTCTCCATCAATACTATCTTTGGAAAACTTTTCAAGATCACCTCTGGTCGCACGTTCTTCAGATACTTGAGCAGACATCCAACTATCGACCTTGTCCAATTGAAACTCATCCAGATTTGAATCCTCACGATACGGTCCCAAGACTCTCTTAGTCTTCCCGACATGGCTAGAAAGTGTCTTTTCAATTCCTGAAGCCGATTTAGATCTGCGTTCTCTTGTAACCGAAGGTGGCCTATTATTTGAGCGTTTTTTTGTTGCGACAATCGGACTTGCAGTAACTTTTAAATAATTGTTGATAACTGACTCACTTGAAGGTGAAGGTGGAACGGCAGTAATTGGTAGAACAAGATTTCGTTTGGTCTGCTTGTACATCTCAATTGTAGAGTTTTTAGTGTTTACTTCTGCGAAGTTATTTTGCTTCTCCAATTGAGTGTAATGTCCAAGCGTTGGCAATGGTTCCATGTTATTAAGCTGGCAGCGCTTTTTTGGCTCTAAGTCTTGAAGAATATTCTTAACTATAGAAGAACATTCTGAAGATTGTTCGCCAATTACGTTTTTATACTGTCGTATCACATCACTCTCACTCTCCCGATTCGTGGACTTTTCGGGAGATGTCGAACACGAAGGCTGATTCGGATATTCACATTTCTTTGGCGAATCATGAACACTGGCAGTTGACGAGCTCCGAGTGCTACAGGTACAGTTTTCCGATGGACACTTAGGATATTCAAATGTCTCAGCTTGAACTTCGCTACTGGCTCCGAAGTGAACCGACTTTTTAGAACCGTAGAAGTAGGATTGCTTGTCATTGTCACAATCGCTAAGAACGTCAACGTCTTGTGTGTTGTCGGTAGCCTTACTGAAGGACACTCTTCCTGGAAGATCAGACTTCTTTGTATGCCAAAAATCAGTTGATTGACATGGTTTCTCCTTACAGAGATTACTAAGTGAAGAAGAAGGGTTCATTCTATGTTGAAGCTGGTGATGTTGGTTGGAAGACCTTAGAAAGAAAAATTTTTAAGAAGAACTAGAAATATCCAAATAAAGTTTACCTTGTCGAAGTCGTATCTTCTTGGCTACTCACTTCCAGCGAGTCTTTACGAGATCTACTCAAATTATTTATACTACAGCTCTTTCTTGAAGTGCTGGCTTCCGAATGTTGATCATCCGATTGGTCTCGACACAACCAGGAACGTTTAATAGGCTCATCCAACAATATTTTCAAAAGATTAGATGATGAAACCGATAAGTAACGTTTCTAAAAATAAGAAAAATTAAATTTCCATTATGCAACTTTTCTCATACAAATTAACTTACATTTCGAACTAATTTTCCACTACACTCCCCTTCGATGTAGTTTCCACCGAGATACCTTGAATACTTTGCATCTGCCGATTGCGGTCGCTTCAGAAATGGAGAAGTACGTCCTCGCCGAAGTACCGAGGCCGAACCTGGGCGTTGGAGAACTGGGGTATGTTTAACATTCAATGATTTTGGCTTATGTCGTGAGACTAAATTTATCTGTTAAAATTATACAAACATATAGTTAGTGACTAAAGGACTTCTCTGATTACTATACTCTCATGTCTCACCTGTGATCCTTTTAAACTCAAATCCATACTAAAGAGTTGTTAAAGGGGTACAAATGCAAAGCTTTTTAGTCATTAAGCTTGACAGGTTTTTTTCTTTTACTATAATCCTTACTTAATATATGTATGAACATACATATATACTGACTGACACGGATACTAACAAATGGACTACTGAGGTGGCAAACAATTTGGAGGTTTGTGAAGGTGGTTCTTTCTCGGACTAGGACTTACTCAAACATTACCATATTGATTCTTATACAGGTTGTGGTGGTGAATGGGATGTAAACAAACGTCTTTGCCTTGCCTACAAGTTTGGCCACAACAGAGTACATTTTAAGGGAGGACAGGTGTTTTGTTTCTTGTGTGTTTTATTTCAACCCTTATAAAAATAAAGGTGTTCTAGCTCAATAAAGAGATATCAAAACATATTCATGCGTGTTGCTCACATTATTGTATTTTAAGCGTTTGTTTGGTGGTAATGCTAGGTCGAAACCTTAACAAATGAGTGAGTTTGCTTCGACTGTTCACTTATAGCAGTATATTCAACATCAGACGATTAAGAATAAAGGTGTTACTTTTCGCTGTCTGATGTTTATTTATTTGATATTTAGCTCACAGTAAACTCTTAGACATAATAAACTTGAGGTTTTAATATAAATTAATACGGAGTGTGCGAGTATAGGTTTCATCATACAGTCCGTCGTTCTGAGCGTCCCACAGTAGGCCATAATTAAATATAATGCACCACTGAGTCGCAGGAACTTGCTCTTATGTGCGATCACTCTGTGCTTTTAAAGTTTGAATGGTACTTACACTTTAGACTGAAAAATTGTTAAAAAATCAATATAAATAGAAATAAATTGATTAAACAACTTCTGAAACTGTTTTGACAGTGACACCAATACAATGTACACCATCTAATTCCTTCACAAATCTCAATTTATGAGAAAAAAATTTTAAAAATTGTTGGAGCGGTTTTTTAAAAATCAATTCTTTTATACATGTTCAAAATTTTGAAAACAGTTTTAAGAAAAATAATTAGTATACCATTTTTTAGTATTTACTAAAAAATAATTAAAAAATAATTAAAAAAAAAATCATGTAACAATTTTGGAATAATCGAATTTTCAAAAAATAAATTTGATATTTTTTAAGATATCGAAAATAGTTTTTTTTTTGAAATTTAGATATGGAATATTATTTAAACTTATTAGTACCTCTTGTGTAAAAAAAAATTTGATTCAAATCGGTTCGGCAGATAATAAGATGGTCGAAATAAAAAAAAAATGGTTCTATGAGAGATACAATTTTTAATCGATAGATACATTTTTTTTTCAATAATAGATAGTTATAGTAGATCGTACTAAAATTAGTTCACATAAAAATTTTAATTAAAATTTTTTTTTAAATCTGCTAGATAATATTAAAAAACTACCAAAAATCGGCCAACTTTTAAAACTTCTTGAAATATTTTCTATGAAAAAATTGGAAAATCACTTAAGCCGTTTTTGAGAAAATCGAAAATCAATTTAGTGGTTCTATGCGGGGTACAATTTACAACAATTTTCCCGAAACTTTTTGTTATAAAATGGTAGCCTTTTGTAAAAAACATTACTAGATTTTTTTTTTAAGTTATGGGCAAGTTTTTAAGAAAAATAAGATTTTCATAACTTTGGAAAAAAAAAATTTGTACGACAGGTACCGTTATTTTTGGTCTTAAAGAAAAAAACGTGTGGGGTTATACCCAAAAACCACTAGGTACAATGTTTAAAGAAAATCAACCCACACGTTTAGGCTGAAGCCGAAAGGACAGGACAGACAGAATTGCGAGGCCCACTTTTTTTCGACTTCGCTATCGCTATCATCGTATTGTCAAGTTTGATCAAAATGTTGAGTTCGATTTTTTTAAGAATCTATAACTTGCTATAGGTACTATAACCTATATATCGCAAATAAAAATTATAACTTACATAAGTCAATACCAATGGATCTTTATGATCACCATCGTAAACTTATGAGCTTTATTTATTTATTTAATTTTTTTAAACGTTTGTATAGCTCGTGGATTTTTTTATTAAAGGAATTATAAAATGCTAAGATTTACACTATGTATTTTTTAACCATTATTTGCCTTAACATAAAAGTGGTGTGGATGTGAAATTGCGCTTGAATAAAATTAAAGTTGCTATTAGAGCCCGTTACGCACCAACAAAGTTATATAATGCCAGAAAGGCACATTAAGTACTTTTGAATGCATTTCGATAACTCTTATTGTTATTTATTTTGAGTTTCGGTTTATTTTTTCTGTCAGCTAAAAGAACAGTTCTATTCGCAAATATTCATATCAGACATACACAACAAAATCATAAACGAAAAAAATCGTTCTGCTCTACGTTTTGCAGTACGCTGTTCAACTAACGAAATCAGTATTATAGCAGTTTATTTAGATTTATATTATTTAGATTTGCACGAACCAATTATTTTGTGAGGAAAAGTTAGACCACAAACAAATTTCGTTACACATCATCTGATAAAACTCTCCATTAATATTTGTCCGTAGTCTTTTCGTTTTCGTTTTCGCTGTTAATTTGGAGACCTAAGAAAAATTTCGTTTCGCTTCAGCTAGTATACTTGGCTTTAAATACAGTTTCGAAATGTAGATTAACACATTATAGATTAGAATCGATTTTATTGGTAAAAAAGAAGCAATCGAAGAAATTTTGTTGTATATCAATTTTTATTTAAAATTATTCAAAATAATATGAGCCGTGTTATGTTGGCTTTTTCGTAGATTATTTATTTCTTACGCATTTCCTTCATACTCTGTCGAAAAGCAAAACAAGATTCGCAAAATATCTTCTCGAAAATAGTTTCTTCATGTATTTGTTGGTAATCATGTATGTAGGTACTTCATATATCTTCAAATTATTTTCCATATTTACCTTTTTCATTATCATTCAAACTTTAATTTAATTTTTACCTACCTACATATTATAATACCTAATCCATCTTTCCCAAATAATATTATAATTAGCTTTGATTTGACTCGAGTTTCAGCGAAGTTTTTGGTTCAAAAACAAATTTTTATCAACCAATCAATTAATATTTTGTTAACTCATCGAGTCACCTGATAGGTTTATACTCACCAAATAAATCATTTTTATGGCACTTTTTCCTCATCATCGTCAACACACCGTCAATAAATCAATTTCAAACATCAAAACCAAGGCATTTCTCATCTTTGCCGCCAGAGCGGTTATAATAATTAAAAATTGTACTTTATATAACAATAAATATACATAATTTGAAAACAACAATTTCAATATACATACCGCTGTATAGTTTAGTCAAGAATCCAATATCTTGCCTTAACTTTTAAATATTTTACTCAAAATTTCATTCTTATTGTTTGTTGACGTAGGACAACAAAATATTTTTATTTACATTAACAACAAAAACACTTCATACTGTATAGTTTAACAAATGGAAAATACAGTTTCAACAATAATACAATAATAACAGTACGTTTTAAATAAAATAGGAATGATGTTTGTTTAGCAAAGAAAATAATTGCCCTTTGTCATTTTATTCAGTTGCGCGAACTGCTGGTATCACTTTGACATCTTCATTGTGAGCATGAATGTCAAACTTAAGTTTATACATATCTTTCATTAATTCATCCTGCTCAGTTGGTTCAACTTCTGTAACGACTTTTACTGTATCTGGGTATTTGTTGGGTTCGCTTGACAACTCCTTGGCGAATGAGGTGACAGTTTTTGGTTCAAAATTGACTTCATTTTGAGAAACATGCTCATGACTTTCACCGTTTGAATCACCGTTTGCAACAACTTTCTCACTCTCGTTGTGAATGCCATTTTCAACGGAATTTTCAACTTCGTTTTCGTGGCCATTTTGAATAGGTTTCGAAACATCTTCAGCAGTTTCTGGAATCTCTTTGGTAGCAGTTTGAACCAATTCTTCTACAATGGCTTTGGCAACTTCAACGACTTCGGTTGGTTTATCTTCTTCAGCTGAGACGTTCAATTGACTAGAATCATGACCATTTTCTGTTGGTTTTTCGATATCTGATTCGTTCTTACTCTCAGCTTCGTCCGTTTTTATAACTTCCTCTGTAAGTTTAATTGAGTCGTTAGGTGTTTCAACAGGTTTCTTGGATTCTTCAACAACATTAACACTTTCACTTACAACTTCCACCACTGAAGATTTTTCAATTATATGATTTGCAACAACGGGAAGTTCCATTTGTTTGGTGGGTGATGTTGGTGATATCATGACATGTGTAAAGTATCCGCTCTTGCGACTTTCAAAGTCCAAATTATTCTGATTCGCCAAACGTTCGGCAATCTTTCGTTGGGCCTTCACAAATTCCGGTTCATCATCTTGTTGGATAGGTTTTCCATTTTCTTCTGGCAGTTTTGTCCGTCTCAGAACAACTTTGCTGACTTCATTTTCACCACTTAAGGGAATTTTCATAATTGAAGGCTTTACATATCCATTGGATGTGCTATTTGCGGTACTCTTTAAAACTACTGAGGCTGCTTCTGGATTCGATGGCGAAAAGGGACATTGTGAATCAATCTTTGATTTTGACCGATTGATTGTAAAATTTGGCTTGCCATGATTAAGCATAAGTTTTGTTGAAGGTGATGGAATCTTTTCGGCGGCATTAACACCAGCACGAAGTGATAATTTTGGCTTGATATCAGACATTGTGTTTCTGTAATTAAAAAAAAAAACAAGAGTTTAATTTTTGTGTCATATTTGAGGAATAAAATCATATAATTTATAATGAAACTTCACGAAATCGTGGTTGGAAAGTAATCATAAAATTGTCTGGAAATTTGTGCTTATATTAAACGACCTCACGACTAATAACCATATACTCGCGTATAGATACCTAATCATGTGATCATGTGAGTTCATAACAATTAAATTGATGGTTCGTAGGGTTTAGTCTGTTGCTTAATTTTAAACTTTTCCTGTTCCAATGTATAAATGTACCAATGTATAAATATGTATGTACATGTGGCGGACTCATCAGCGGACAGCGGACAGACGGACGTGTGCAACGGCAACACTATTTGTTTGTCACAACCTAACTTGTCATCGGCAATGTGCTCTCTGCCATTTTCACTTTACTTATTTCCGTCTTCAACGAAACCAGCCACCATCTTATCGCCTTCAGCGCAACACATAAAAAACTTTTATTATATTTTAATTTAGTTAATAAATTTGTTTAATAATTAGAGGAATATTTTTTCTTTTATTTAGACGAGAAAAATTGAGATCATTCTCTAAAGTGGTGACCCCGACGAAGACGAGCAATAAATTCCTATGAGCGAGGAGAACGAAGATCACGTAAAGATTACGATGGCAACGGACAACCCTCCATCCAACATAGCCCATGCATCCACACAAATTGCATCACCAGAGGTGTCTCAAATGGCCGGAGTGACTGTTAAAGTTCCTCCTTTTTGGAAAGAAAAACCCGAGCTGTGGTTTATTCAAGTGGAGTCGCAGTTTTTCATGGCGCGTGTTGTGTCGGATAGCAGAAAATATCACACCGTCATTGCGGCGATAGAAAGCAGTGTTTTAGGCCAGGTGAGCGACGTTTTGTTGAATCCTCCCGACGAAAATAAATACGAGAACCTAAAAAAGCAGCTCATCTTACGATTCACCGACTCAGACCATCATCGTTTGAGAAAACTGTTGCAAGAGATTGAGTTAGGTGACCGTAAGCCATCTCAATTACTGCGAGAAATGCGACACTTAGCAGGTGCACAAATGAATGACGAGTTGCTGAAGTCTCTTTGGTTGCAGCGCCTTCCAGCTAACATGCGTTCAATTATTTCAGTGAGTACTGAAGACCTTAATAAGTTAACGGAATTGGCTGATAAAATCGCGGAACTGAGCGATGTGCCGCAAGTTTTTGGAGCTAACGGGAAAGAACAGCAACCTCATCCGACGGCATCCGCAAGTAACGGCACACGTATTGAACACCAGATATCAGAACTTACACGTGCCGTTGCCGAATTGAAGGCAAATTTTTTACCTCGTTCTCGCAGCAGATCCCGTACCACCTCTTTCAACCTGAGTCGCAGGAGCAGCAGAAGAAGATTTTCAGCAAATAACGACAGCCCAACTTCTTCAACACTTTGCTGGTACCATCGGAAGTATGGAGCTAATGCAAGAAATTGTAGAGCTCCATGTACATTCAAAGCTTCGTTAAACTGATAGGCCAGTCTCAGTTGGCGACAACCACTGGCCTTAATAACAGTCGCCTTTTCGTAAATGACAAAAACAGCAACCTCAAGTTTCTCATTGACACGGGTGCTGATATTTCTGCTATCCCACCAACAGCACAACAAAGAAAATTACACAACAGAGATGCATCCAAATTATATGCAGCAAATAATACTCCGATCTCAACTTACGGAAACAAGGCCCTCGTACTCGACCTAGGGTTACGACGTTCCTTCAAATGGAATTTTGTGGTTGCCGATATTTCACGACCGATAATAGGTGCGGACTTTTTGAAATATTTTGCAATTTTAGTTGATCTAAACCAACGTCGCATTATAGACCAGAAAACGTCCGTCTCCACAATCGGATACCTCACTAACAGACCATCGACCGAGCTTACTAATGTCAACCGAGAGATGCCATTCCAAGACCTTCTACATGAGTTCAAAGATATAACGCGTCCTACCTTAGCAGCAAGAACCATGAAGCATAGTGTTACGCATCACATCCCGACAACCGGACCACCAGTTCACGCGACATATAGACGACTTCCACCGGACAAACTCAAAGCAGCCAAACGAGAATTCGAAAGCCTAATGGAACAAGGTATTTGTCGTCCTTCAAAAAGTGCTTGGGCAAGTCCACTACATATGGTCCCTAAACAAAATGGAGAGTGGAGACCTTGTGGAGACTATCGGCGACTCAACGCCAACTCCATTCCCGATCGATATCCCATACGACATTTGCAGGACTTCACCCACTTTTTGGAAAACACAACTATCTTTTCAACGCTTGATCTGCAGAAGGCTTACCATCAGATACCGGTAGAGCCTGATGACATACCGAAGACAGCTGTCATCACGTCATTTGGTCTATGGGAGTTTCTCTATATGCCACCTGGATTGCGGAACGCAGCACAAACGTTCCAGCGCTTCATAGACAACGTGCTACGAGGTTTGGAGTTTGCATTTCCATATATAGATGACATCCTCGTCGCTTCCAAAAATATTGAAGAGCATCAAAAACATCTCCGTATAATTTTCGAACGCTTACGTGAGTATGGTTTGGTCTTAAACGTGGACAAAAGCCACTTCGCCAAAGAAGAAGTATTATTCTTAGGACATACAGTTGATGCTTCCGGAATTAAGCCACCAATGAAGAAAGTGCAAGCTATTCTTGATTATCCAAAGCCAGAAAAGGTATGCGACTTAAGGCGATTTCTAAATTCTATTAATTTTTACAGGCGCTTTCTAAAGAACGCTGTCGACAATCAAGCCATACTTCAAAAAGTCATTCCAAAGGGTAACAAGAAAAATGACAAGACGATAATCCAATGGTCCCCAGAAGCAGAAGAGAGTTTCGAAAGGTGTAAGAAAGCTCTAGCTGAAGCAACTTTACTTTCACACCCCAAATCAAATGCGCAGCTCGCATTGATGGTTGATGCATCCGATGTGGCCGTAGGAGGTGCCCTGCAACAACTTTCCAATGGCAAATGGGAACCTCTTGGATTTTTTTCTAAAAAGCTGACCCAAACTCAAACAAAGTTCAGCGTGTATGACAGGGAGCTTCTTGGAGCTTATTTGTCCGTGAAACATTTCCGCTTTATGCTCGAAGGTCGCATTTTTTGTATTTTCACGGACCATAAGCCCTTGACGTACGCTTTCAACCAAAATCCAACGAAGGCATCGCCCCGGCAGGTCAGGCACTTGGATTTTATTGGCCAATTTACCACAGACATACGTTATATTGCTGGAGGTGACAACATCATTGCTGACACGCTTTCACGGATTTCTGAGGTTTCTGCCCACAGCAGCATCGACTTTGAAAAATTAGCGCTAGACCAGCAGCGAGACGAGGAGCTGCAAACATTTTTAAAAGGTACTTCAAATTGTCTAAATATTAAAAAGTGTCCTGTCCTTACAGATCCTAAGCTAGATTTGTACTGTGACGTATCTACTCAGCACATTCGACCTTTCGTCACAAAACAATTTCGACGATCTGCATTCGACAGCATACACAACTTGGCGCATCCGGGTATACGTGCAACTGTGAAGCTTATCACTGAACGTTTTGTCTGGCCATCGATCCGCAAAGATTGTCAAACATGGGCAAAGAACTGCATCGCCTGTCAGCGATCCAAAGTGTGGAGGCATGTTCGCACACCAACTGCATCCTACCCATTAACTGACAAGCGCTTCGAACACCTCAACATTGACATTGTTGGACCACTACCGACATCGCGTGAGTTTCGTTACATTCTAACATGTGTGGATCGATTTTCAAGATGGTTAGAGGCCATACCAATTCGAGATATTACAGCTGAGACCGTAGCCCGAGCACTATACGAAGGATGGATTAGTAGATTCGGCGTTCCACAACGCATTACCACCGATCAGGGGCGTCAATTCGAGAGCGATCTATTCAAACAGCTGATGAAACTTTTTGGCATCACCCACCTGAGAACAACTGCGTACCATCCGGAGGCTAATGGTATGATTGAGAGATATCACCGTATTCTCAAAGCCGCTTTCAAGTGTCACAACACCGACAACTGGACTGACGTTTTGCCATCAGTTTTGCTTGGCATCCGAACTGCGTTTAAGGATGACTTAAAAGCCACAACAGCTGAACTTTTATATGGCACTACCTTGAAATTGCCAGGTGAGTTTTTCTGTACATCGAAAGAAGACATCAATGCATCCGACTTCGTGAAACAGCTTCGTAAGACTATGAGCCAAATCAAACCAGAGGAAGCAAGTCATCATTGTTTGAGAAGTGTCTTCATACCGCAGGATCTGGCCAGTTGTAAATATGTTTTTGTGCGACATGATGCGATTAAAAAACCCTTAGCTCCAACCTACGATGGACCATTTCTTGTGATCAGCAGGACGGACAAATTCTATCAGATCCAAATGAATGGTAAGAATATTAACGTATCCATGGATCGATTGAAGCCTGCGCACATCCTCGATACTGCTGAAAACACAATAACGCAACGACCACTAGCTGAAGCAGTTCCTGATAGAAACCTAGTCAAAAAATATACAACACGATACGGACGTGTCGTTAGATTTCGTGAGCCTAGTTCAACGTATCATTAGCACTGGAAGGGGAGTACTGTGGCGGACTCATCAGCGGACAGCGGACAGACGGACGTGTGCAACGGCAACACTATTTGTTTGTCACAACCTAACTTGTCATCGGCAATGTGCTCTCTGCCATTTTCACTTTACTTATTTCCGTCTTCAACGAAACCAGCCACCATCTTATCGCCTTCAGCGCAACACATAAAAAACTTTTATTATATTTTAATTTAGTTAATAAATTTGTTTAATAATTAGAGGAATATTTTTTCTTTTATTTAGACGAGAAAAATTGAGATCATTCTCTAAATACATATTACATAGTTCTAGACTTAAATTAATTTAAATATTAATTTTAACTCACATAATGTATCATCAAATATAAACAGAGTTATGATTATGACTATAAGCTTATATGATAGCGTAAGTAATTTACAGATTAAGTAGTCCGATATGTTGTCGCTAAGTGTGAGTTGAAAATAATTATTGGTTTCTTATATTCAGTTGAAAAAATACATCTTTCAACCCGAAAATGAATATATTCGAAATATTGTTCTTAAAATTTGGGTGAAAATTCCTTGTCATTTTATAACTGATCTTGGTATTGAATTAAAGATACAAAATAAAGTGTAAGTCTCTAATACAAGTTTCTCGATTTTTCAACATGTTTATTTATTTATTTATATTCATAGGTACCTTCAGAAAATGTTATTTTTACTCGCAATACCGAGAATACGCTGAACTGCCCTAGTAAATTCAACCTCAATATACCGGCAGCAATAATTACAAAGCTGCCAATCGCAACCATTCCGTGTTTCGTGTAAAATGAAAAAAGGACCTTATTTCCAAAACTTAGAAAATATGTAGTTAAAAGAATATATTAATTCAGCCATGAAAGTGTAAGAATATTCAAGTGGTATTTTTTGGCAAAGCTATTCACAGTACAGTAGATTTTTACACGAGTTACAAATACAACATACACTAAACATGTCTAATGTAAAAGTTTCACATAACGAATTAAATGATTAGTGGTGTTTTGCTTCAACTCAGTCAGTCAAAATCAAACATTAGTACAATAACAATGAATTATTGCCAATTACTATACCTGTTTCTTCAGCGAAATATGAGTTGCGATGAATACTTTGGAACAACATGAATCTATGGAATCTATACATATACAAAAGATTTATCTAACCCAGTTATGTTTCGCATTATTTTCCTAAAGAGCTTTTACTATATTTTGTATAGTTCTCATTAAAACACGGCTATTGTCTTGATCTTCATAAAATAAAGTATACAAAACGAGATCTTGTACCATATACATATGTATTTGAATATATTGACCGTAGTAACAATAAAAAGAGACACACTTTAATGTAAGTAATAGAAAAATAGAATATAAACTCCCAAAGCCCCGATTCTTAGTCATGTTTCTACATGTTTCTACAATCAACTTAATATTGATCACAAAAATGTATATCTGTTTATAAAAAAAAGCTTGAAAATAAAAAGCTTAAACATTTAATCTATGTTGACACAGCTTATACGACTACTTTTTATATAAACTGTATAATGCACCGAAATTAAGGAAGGAAGTGATAAAATTGTCAATAACCTGCAAGATTTCTGGTACGGCCTTGTTTTATATTAAAGAATAATATGTTAATTTAAACTAAAATTCATATAATATGTGATATTAATCAAAAAGCAAATTTTGATACCGCACTATATTTTGCATGCCTTGACATTTTTGATATGTATCTAATCTTCGGCATCTACATACATAGCTCAATATATTTATATGTATATATTCTTATAGCATCCATCTTGTGAAAATTCGTCATCTTATAACTGACATGCATTTGTTAAGACAAAAACAAATACAATCTTAAATGGCAAAGATGTATTTCAGTTATTTTAACTAAAACTATCTACAAAGTTTGAATAAAATTATTTCAAACAAAACAAAACAAAAAATAGAATGTATCGTATTTCGTTTTAAAACAAAGCTTATTTAACCGGTATTTACATCCAAATTTTATATTCAATTTAGAATGTCTTTAACATTTTTTTTGCATTTAAAATTTTAAGTTAAAATTAGGAAGTTATAATTGAAATCTATATACATTAGTACTTTTACCGTTGGCTGGCAGTAGGGTGATTATATTGTTTATCCATGAGGGAAGCTAGTTAAATGTGGCACCAAAATTAGCGTAAGTAATGAGTTAGTGAAAAATTTCATAACATTTCATAGGTCAAGATGGTTAAATGGCCAATTTTTTCAACGATCACTAGATCAGGTCAGAAGCATTTTTACTCTTACTGTCATCGGACTAAATACTGCGTCATTACTAACTTAAAGAAAGTTTAAATCAACAAACCTCATAACTGAATTTAATTTGAATCTCAAGGGCGAGTGCAAGTTGATATAAATAAAAACGTAAATATGTACATATGTAATTTTCACACAAACATACATATACAAGTGTAAAAATATAATTATTGTTAAAATAAGTCATCTGTAATAATTGTTTGTTTGTTATTATATTAATGAGATTATATTTTTTTATGTTTGTGTTGTCAATACGATTTTCCAAAAACAAATAACTTTCTTAAGATTATAATATTTAAATCTAATTACTTTAAATAAATAAAAAAGAAAACACGCTGTCGTACTAATAAACTGATGATATTCTGAATGAGACTCGTATGAAACGACTATTTTGTGTCCGTAAACAGCTTCTTCTAAAGGAAAACTGATTTGTATTCTCTGGAATACTCTTATGTCGTTATATAATTGTTTTTTTTTTTAAATACAGAATCTTGGAATACAAGTTTTAAAATCCGAATCATAAATCCAATCAGATTAATTAAATGTTTAAATAGAAATAATATCTGTTGCAGTTGCGGGTTCAAAATACTAAATTACTAAATTTAAATATAATTTAAGCTATTTTATTTGTGAATTTAAAGAATAAGTCAATTAAAAGTCATTAAAAATTAAAATAAAGTCCTCATTTAAAGACCAAATATTTTTACTTGTGTAAAAGTAAATAATTTTTAACTGTATAAAAATATTCAGCTAAAAGGCTTATGTTTTTTAATTCACCAGTTTAATTTAGGCCCCTGTTATTTGCTAATCAAAAACCCATCAATGGTCATTATGGCGCATAATTATGAACATTTATCCAACGCAAAATGATTTTAATTATTTGCAAATAAGCGGGAACAGGGCACACGACTTGCATGAATTATGGATAATATTATACTTCCACATATAATACCTAATTTGATTTGAATATAAAACGTTCTAAAATGAAAATGTAGTGAAATTGATAATGTAGAAATTATTTGAATGTTCATTTCATTTCAATTTTATTTTTTTTTTTTGCTCAGCTGTCGTTTGCATTTATTTAACAAAACTTAATAAAATATAGGTATTGATATGATTGTTTCAATGTTTATGTTTTTGTATGTTTTGATTTATTAATCTGATATGCTTAGTTAATTTATGCAGTTCACAAAACTTTTGATAACATTGATTATTTAAAAACTAAGAAATAAACTAATCAGGGAATCAGTTGTTGATTCTAAAACAATTAATGTTTATGGTAACATAAAAGAGGAATGAAGAGGCGAAGTTATTGAAAGTTTAATATTACGAGTTTTCACAGGTTACACAATAGGGTTCCCAATTTTCCTATATTTAGGGGTAAATATTTTTTTTAACATTTTGTTTATTTATCTATTTATCTTTGATTTTAATTTTATTTTTAATCATAAAATATTTCTTTCAGTAATTTTTTTTTTTTTAACATAGGCGCAAATTTTTATTAGCAGTATGAGCATGATTATACTATTAACAAAGACCCCTCTTACACGAGGAAACAGAGTTTCCAACAACTTTCAGTTTATAGATGAGAAGGGCACGAAATGACCGGTATCTCCCTAATCAACGATTTGAGGAGTTTTTTTTTTTGAAATCTTTTCTCCACACACACGGAATTGTGTGCTCAACAAAGCTACTTTGAAAGGAAACTACAGAAAATTGCTACGATTTTGTTTTTTTTTTTCTTTTTTTAAAGAAATTAAAAGAAAACGTCGAAAAAATCTCCAGAAACTTGTTTCCTCGTGTAAAACTCGAATCATACTTAACCTATTGTCTGAATAAACTTTAGTTGATCACGCCTAAAACAGGAACAGTTCATGCAAGGTATGTTTACCATTTTCATATTTTTAATTGTCTTGTCAAAGTGACATTTGGTAAGTAGACATTATTTGGTGATTTTAAGTTTAGTAAAATGTTAAAAAGATATAACGATGATTACTCGTTTGAAATTTGGAAAATCCTATTTTTAGCCTACCCTCACATACTAAAATAATATGTATAAGCAAACAAATTTAGCCCAAATAATTGAACTATAGATATGTTTTTTATCGTTAAAAAATAACTTGCTTGTTAAGTACAATTCCCACGATAAACATTCCCGCTTATAAGCTAATCGGATATAAAAATTAAATTAAAACTTTTATAACTGATAACCATGCATTAAACGGTCATTGCCCAGATTATTATGGAAAGTTGTTGTGAATACCAAAAGGAATCTAAATAAATCTATTTAAAAAAAAAGTCCAAAATTAGGAAAAGCACCAGAGCGAGTGATAATTTTTTTTTTACTTAAATAATAATTGCAACTATCAAACTATATAATGTAGTCCAAGATGAACCACGGGAACTTTTATAAATATATTAGGTAGGTATATTTTATTTTATATATTTTATATATTTTACATATTTCTACGTTTATTAAAGGTAAAATAAAATCAAGCCTACATTCAGGGATTTTTTATTTTGGTGGATTTTTTAAAAAAGTGTGGAAAGAAAAGCGCGATCTGCGTACTAGGCTAAAACGAGAGTTTATAATTTCATGTCATTTTTGTGTAGGATTATTCATTTCGCATTAACAGCGTATGAGGCTTTACTGCCTGAACACAATGCAATGGACAATCTATCAAAATATTCAATACACACAAATTCAATTATTCGAACACAACACAACGCAACTGCAGTCGGTGCTGCAAGAGTTCACCAACTTTTAACATTTCACGTGCAGCACTTTTGACGTTTCAATTTCTATAATAAGAAAAGATGCTGTACAGCTGCATTGTGAGCACATACAAATTAGTACCTACGGCACTTTTTCACAGCTGTTGCATCTCCAGCTTTAGTTTCAGTTGCAGCATTCTATTGTGTTCAGGCAGTTAAACTGAAAAATTGTTAAAATTAAGCATAATTAGAAATTAATTGAATTAAAATCCCCTCCCACCGTACGGGGAGGTATAAAAGCATACGATTTTTTGTTTCTTCTTTTAATCCAACCTACATCCTGTAGTATTTTGATGCATCTTGTGCTAAACATCCCGTATTTGTTATTATACCTACTATTTATTGTACTACTTGTTGCTTTAAAGTTATTACTGCTAAATTTTGAAAAGCTGTAGTTTGGTAAATATAGAGACAGTTTTGAGCTAAAGAAGAAGAAAATGTAGCAATACCTTGAAATCGTAGAGCGAGTTATAAACGAAACCTATGTTAAAGTAAACATGCCGAATCACTGCTAAAAACAATTGTAAAACAATGCAACTATTTATTTATATTTTTGGTAAAATTTGGTTTTATTACAGAGAGCTAACATCGACATTTTAGAAACAAGTTATTCAATCGTGGCTGAGGGTTCAAGTAGGTATGTATGATGAGACCCAATTAAATGCTTGAACCAGCGCCAAACTTTACTTAATCCGCCGAAATTGGTGCGTTAAAAAATTGAACTAAGGCTGGAATTCATTTTTTTACAATTGGCCCTAATAAGTTTATTCAAAACATTGCTTGAATTTTTGGAATATTGAATATTTTCTATCACTCTCAAAGAAAATTATAATTTTGTTTTTTTTTTTTTTTATCACTTCATAACTTATTTCAATTTACATAATTCTCAAGTCTTAAGTCGTAATGTATACATAAAATAAAATAATCATAGACGTAAATTTTAAAGATAGATAACTCCTTTTCAACGCATAATTACAATAACACTCTATGCCTATATTAAAATACACTTTGCATATAAAAATACCTGTTGACTCAAAATAAAGGAAAAAACAAAATGTTTAACAGCAAAAAATTGCGTAATTTGTAAAATTTTGTATTTTAAATACATACAATTGTTTGTTATTGTTTTTTATATCGGCCCTCGACCCAAATTTCTTAAAAAAAAAAAATTTAAAACACTTTTTCCGTTCCAAATCTCAAGTGCTGTGGTTTTTTTTCGAAGAGATTGCTTCAGATATCAATTTATAAACCAACAGCAACATACTAATCATTTTGTGATTAGGATAATATTTCATGTTCATATATTCAATCCACGTCAACGAACGACCGGCAGTAAGAACAACACTTGATGTAACAAAAAAAAAAAAAAAAAAACAATCACATGATGTGGAAATGAATAACTGATTGAATATTCTTCTCAGAGTTTCCATTAATAAATCAATGAATATAGCTAACCCTTAACAGAAATTAGAAGTTAAATATGCGCTGTACCTACGATTAACATTAGATTTTGCAATAATTTAAATTTAAACCGCATAACTTAACCACAGTATGCGATAGTAGATACTTCGTACTTTGTTAACAGATACATTGCACTCTAAATCTGTGGTCACGCGGTCACTTATTACTGCACAGGGCCGTGTGTCGCGTCGTCGTCGTAAATTCATGGCACTTTTAGTACCTATTCATAAAATTTCAAATACCAGACATCAAAACTAATTTGTTATTATTGTAGACATTAAATTTAAGGTTTAATTTATACTTGCAAACTGGCTCACCTTATTTTTTTTCTTTATTTTAGGGTTATTCAGGATAAAATTTGAAAAAGCTTCTCTTTTGATGGTCGCTATATACTGTGAACTGCGTGTGCTACCCTCGTTCAACGTGGTGACTTGGTGATTACTGCGAACGCACGTCCACGGCGACGACTATCGACTTGTTCAAAAAATTGCGAAAATCCAAAATGAAAATTATTACCGAATCGATTTGTTTATCTTTCCCTACCCCACGAAGGTAGGAATGGTTGTGGGGGGTGAATTGGGTTGGTAGACTTTGTGATAATAAGGTAATATATGTATCTTATCGATAAAGTGTTGAAAATGATACACAAATTATAGCCGACTATAATTGAAAACACAAATAACAAAAAAAAAAACAATAGTTTAACACTCAAGATGCTTTTAAGTATATACTCGTATTATACGCCGTATAAGAAGCTTTTTTCCGAAGATTTTAGCACTCTCGCTATAAGAACCACATGCTAAGGCGGTTAGACCAAGAATGAGACATTGGTCTTAGTTCGTTGGAAATCGACACCCACAGTGAAGTTGTCTCGTGTAGTTTTGTTCAACACAGTGTACGATACGAGTATAAACTACAGGAATGGCTTAAAAGCTTGATTTTATGAGTCTTCTCTTTTTGTTTAAGATGACGTCAGGGTTCGGAGGGAAGGGCATTTGCCTCTAGCAAGTTTAGTAGGTATTCAAATGATTCATAAAAATCCCTCTTCTTTTCTATTAAGTGATCATTATTATCTTACTAATATTAGTCACTGTGGCACTAAGCTATACAACGGAATCTAAGGCAAGTTGTATTTTAATTAATTAATTTCTCGCTAGAGGTCGTGTGTATTTACGTTGTATTTGGTTTTTATTTTGTCTTTGAACTCAAATTGATTTGTTTCTTTTTCAATTACCTGTTATCATTCACAACTACCTGTAAAGGAAGTTAAAGTAGGTTTCAAAAGACTGTTAAGCATAGGTGTAGGTAGATAGGTAGGTAGGTTGGTACGTACGTGTTATCGACTTATGGGAATTGAAATATGATCACGTAGACTTTACTGGCCTAATCAGAATAATAGCTGTCATTCTGAGGAAGTAAATATTTTGTGTTTGTGTCTGTATATGTATTTTGAAGACTTGTTTTGATTTTCATTTCACATATATTTTACATATATGTTAATGTAACTAATAATAATTGGTCACGCGATTAAATTTTCACTTAGAAAATTAGAAAATATTGGTGTTAAGTCGCCGCCTAACAATGAAGGCTTTGGCTTTGAACTTGAAACGAATTGCTGTTGTTTTGGTTTTCTATATATACACATTTTAATTAGATCTGAGAAAACTTAAAAATACCTACCAAACGTGGGAGATATAAATAATAAATAGAGAGAAGTTATTGAATTAACTGAGTCAATATGCATATATGTATGTACTTTAAGTAAACGTAATTTGACTCAAGTGGTGAGGGAATGTGCATCCTGTGAATAAAGATTTGTTTGTGTGTAATTATAGTGAACACAGGATGAGAGCTTCTTGTGCATTTTTACAAAAAATAATAATGGTAGAATCCCTCTCCTTCATTTATCTCCTATATCAAAGGTATAAATAAAAACATCTATGTAAAAATTATTGTTTTTAGAACTTGCGGAAAAAAATGTGAAAACAAAAGATACTGATATAGCAAGAAAGTTAAAGAGTTCTTAAAAATTATTATCTCCTTAACTCCTCACAGTGGTTCAGGTAATATGAAGAGGCGGTCTTAATTTAATGCAATTTTTAACCACTCAACCGAATTTAATGAAACTTTCAAATACAATAAAAGATGGCATGACTTATATTATTCACACAATTAAAAAAAAAAACTTAAGTTGTGTTCTTTTAAAATTTCATAGAAAAAGAAAGTTTTTTGTCACGCCCACTTTTTTAACAATTTATTTGCCTTTCTTTTTAAAATTAGTTGCTCTTATTAACTTATTCTTCAAATACAATAAAAGATGGCATGACTTATATTATTCACACAATTAAAAAAAAAAACTTAAGTTGTGTTCTTTTAAAATTTCATAGAAAAAGAAAGTTTTTTGTCACGCCCACTTTTTTAACAATTTATTTGCCTTTCTTTTTAAAATTAGTTGCTCTTATTAACTTCCCATTGGAAGTTATTGTAATTGGTCCGATTTGTCGAATTGAAAATTTTGACATTTCTCGACGTTTCGAGTACCCAGGAATCCGAATCCATATCATTTTTAGAGAGATGTTTGTATGTGTATGTGTATGTACGTTCGTAAGCCTTTATATCGTTCACTGTATCGCGAATAAATTTTATTTTACAGACAACAACATCACGAACTGCAAAGTACGAAGTACAAATAAGAGAACTCGGACTTCGACGGATTTTGAAGGCAAGGCAGATGTATCGGAACAGAAAAGTTATAAGAACTTACAAGCCACCCAGACTGAATTTCAATGCCCAGAACTACACAGAAATTATTGATTGGGTGGATTGTGATTTGTCATCTCCTCCATTATTGAAAAATATATAAGTGACGCTGAAATAATTTCATATATAACAAGTAATTCAATTCCTAATTGGAAAATTGATTTCCCAGTTCACACGCAGGCAGTTAAACGTTGCGTAAAACTTGTTTCGGAAGCCTCTTCAAAAGTTTGCGGAATCGAAAATAGAGATGGATTTATAAGAACCACCTTAACGTCAAGAGCAGCCATGCCAAATTTTTCACAAAAATCTTAATTTAAAGTTCCTTCAGCTCAAAGTGAGTGAAAACAAAGTTGTTCAAGACAAAAATAACGTTGACTAATAAATTAAACAAAACTTATTTTTTTAAATAAAATATTAGTTCCTAATAAAATTGTATGGTGTAATTGTACTTATTTCTTAATTATAAACTTTTTATTTTGAAATGGAAACCAGTTACGAAGTAGGAAATTTGTAAGTATTCATTTTTCTTGAAATGTCATTTTCATCAATTTTTAATTTTTTTTTCAAAATTTCATTGATTTTAACGTTTCTGCGCGACCTTAAGTCCTTAACCAATTTGAACCATTCTTTTTTCTACTTAATATTTGGTTCATATAAGAGTTACCTAAAGCTATTATATTTAAAAAAATGAGACGTTTGGATAGATTTTTTTTTTGTAAAAATACCATTTTTTTAAATTTTTTTCAAACTTCAGACCCCATGCGCGACCGGAAGATATGAACCGATTTCAAAAATTTTTTTTAAATTTAAACCCTTCTTAGTCTTCACAATTCGCAACTTTCCCGCGGCATTACAACTTGAAATTCGAAAAAGAAGTTTTTTCGGCCCACTCTAATGTACATACATACTGATTTAAACATTACGTATGCATATATTTTTTAAAATGTTATTTATTTTTGTTTTTATAAGACTGACCAGACTACTGACCAGAAGCTTGGTTTTGATAAAACGTTAAGCCGCTGCACCGGATGTATGTACATATTAAGAAAGTATAGCCTTATCTTTTATTTGGTATAAGTGAGTGTTTGCCGATCAATTTCATTAATAAAGATTTTTTAGTTTTATACAAAAATAACTTGCTTCATTCATATCATCCACGTTTTTTAATTCTATAATTAGATTTGTAAACTTATAATAACTTAACTTTGATAACATATAAAGCACGAAATTAAAAATAAGAAATATCTTACGTATTCGCTTATACTGACTTATCTTTTTTTGTAAAGTTATAATTAAATTTATTTTACTTATCTGCTATGCTGTGTTTTTTGGGGACAAGTCATTTTTTGGATAAAAAATGCATATTGCAGCATCCAGCTTGTATTGTAGAGCAACATATTTGTGTGCCGGAAAATTGTTTTGTTTCCTGTTGTATACTACATAGCGAGGCAGCTTCCGAAGTCTGTGTCAAGTCAAAAGAATCCGGATATAAGGCTTTTAATTTTGAATTTAATTTTAATATTACATATTTTCGAAAGAAATGATTTCGTATTGAAATTGACAGCCATGCAAAAGAAATGTCAGCTTAGTACCTGTGGTGGTTTGCCATTATCATTAGGGTAAACTTTTTATTAATCTAAAAAAATAAAAGCATAATGGAACACAAAAAAAGGCACAAATTTAAATTGTCCCTATAAAAAATACTTAATACTGTAAATGAGCTAAAGTTATGAGCAAAAACGAGTGGAGGTTAATTTAAAGACTTCATCATTGAAATCAATTTAAATATTTTCAAGGAGTTGGAATTATGCTGATATAGTTTTAGGAGAGATTTTTTGCAACTGTTGTCTCGCTTTCTATCAACAAAACCTTTAATTAGGTACTTAGGACTCTGAATAAACTCATACTGTTCTTATTTATTAGGATTAATTATAAATTTTATTGATCGATTAGAAGGGCGGTGGGGAATGGCATTAACCCACTTTTTCAGAATTCTTATCAATTATATGGAGTACTTTGTTTCTGATTAAAAAAGGAACATTTATTTTAAAAGGAAGTGGAATGCCATAAAAAAGTTTTCCTTAAAGTAAACAAAAAATCAGTGTATTACACATCAGCCATGAAAAGAAATGAAATGAGCATAAGAGTTATGCTAGGACTCCATAAAGTGTAACTGTAGGTTACTGGTTATTGTAAAGATAAAGAATAAAAGGTGTCTCTTTTTCTATACCATTTACCACATTAGATCTTGTGATTTAAAATAATGGGTTTGAAATAATCTAACGACAATTTTTTATCAAAATGCGTAGGTACTTTGTGGAATTTAAAAATTAATCAAAATGATCGAATGTGTATATTCGCTCTTAATTATTTATGTGCAGATAATATTTTTTAATGTAATTAATAGTATATGTATTTTGATAAGATTGCGTATCTTCGATGTATAGGTGAGGTTTTAATACTAAAACCAAAAACCACATAGAAGAACCAGTTATCACGTATGTACCTGCATGACTACTGTTCGATAAAACACCTGCCATATTAATTGCCTCTTATCTTAACATTAACTTTAACCTTCACAATGAAAAGCTTAACAATTAGTATAGTTTGTGTTATCTTAAAATTGAGTTACCTTTCTGTTAGAAGTTCGTTCAATCCAGTTTTTGATTGAATTATCAAGATAAAAAGATCATCAATTTTTGATTTGTTACTCACTAATGTCATTCTTATCTCCTTTCGTCATCTTTTTCTCTAAGCAATAAATGTTCGCTTCTTTTTCTCTCCTTACAATCCAAAAGCCTTCCATAGAATCTTCAAAGTTGTGTTTTAGGAGTGTTTTTTGATTCTCATATGGCACGTATAGGTACAATCCGTATCACTTAACTTATTTTTCAAACTGTTCCCTAATCTGGGAAAATTCATTTTCAGAATCAACGGATTGGCAAAGGGATAAATGCTAGAAGAAACTATTTTGTTTAAATGGTGAAATTCGATAGTATGTGTGTGTGCAAATTCCATTGGAATCAAAATGGAGTGAAAACTTTTGAAAACCAGTAAGAACAATATTAGTAAAAATTGTTGTAAAATTCAACAATATCTTGATGATAATATTGGCAAGAGTACGATAACTTAGGCGCCAAAAAATGTTAACGGTTTTTTGTAGAACAGTTTAATACAAGCATTTGTTACTACGGGTGGGGGTTCAATCTCCCCCTGTTTGGGCGGGGGGGGGGGGGCGCAGTTTCATAATAAAAAGTACTAAAAATGGAAAAAAAATTAAAAATAACGGTAATACTTACAATTAAGTATCATTCCTTTTTTAAAGTCAATACTCTGTTCTATTAGATAATTTTTAAATCAATTGAAATCTAGGCAGTTTTTGAAAAAATCGGGTTTTAAACTCTGTTCTATTAGATAATTTTTAAATCAATTGAAATCTAGGCAGTTTTTGAAAAAATCGGGTTTTAAACTCAAAATTTGTGAAACAAAACACATAAAAAAAGTTTAAAGTGTAATTTTTTTAAATCTGTATATATTTTTTTTTTCTGAAATTCTTTGCTCTAATTAATTCTAAATCAAAAACTGAAAACTAAAATAATTTTAAGTATGTATGCCTTCTAGTTTTTGAGAAAATTTAAGATTACTAAACTACTTTTTATGGAATATCGTTTTTTTGCTTGCTTACGCATTACGGTTTATAAACAGTGAGGTATGAAATCCCCCTGCTTGTGCACACTATAGGATTTGGTGCGAGTAGGTGCGAGATTGGGTGCATGCAAAATTTCTTTTGCATTTAAAGAATGCAAATTAAAAATGAAAAATACCAAACAATAAAAATCTCATAAAAAAGTAGTTTTTGTAATTTTAAATTTTCTCAAAAAACCAGACGACATAAGACCATTCGGTTTTTCGTGTTCGATTCAGAATCGATATTAGCATTGACCACAAAAAGCCAATTCAGCAAATATATTTCTGCACTATATTATGAGTCTGCATACGATTTTTTTAAAAACTATTGACATATATAATTGAATTTAAATTTAGGATTAAAAACCTGATTTCTGGCTTTCAAAACCGGTGGAGTACTTCCTTCATTTTTAGTCTTGCCGTTGTTTTTTAATATTTTTTTTTTTTTTTCAATTTAAATCATTTTTTTTTCTAAAATTGACCCTACCTCCCAAACGGGGCGAGATAGACCCTTCCTTCATCTCAATGGAAGTCGGTTTAAATGTAACATTTAAAATTTATGAAATATGTATCTATATTATCTAAGAATAAAAAAATCCAAGATTTTTAAAGTAAAGTAGATTTCAATATTTTGATAATGGTGCGACGCAGGAAGTAGATTGTAGAAACTTTTGAAAAACAGAATTGGATCTACTTCAACTGAAGTAAAGTGGTACCACTGGTTCAAAGTCTAGAATCTAATTTGTTTTATCGTATTCTTCTTTATTTATAAATGTGTAAATTACAAAAAAAATATATATAAAATTAATTGGCAATTGTAATTTATCCGACAGACAACCTTTTTTGTCACTATCAGAAGTTTTTAAGTTTTCAATAGCAATGTATGACTATGACAGTAATGCTATGAAATAAAGTTGAAAAAGAATTACTTTAGAATTAATTTCAACAAAATGTTACTCTGATTTATTGCAAATTATTTTCAAACTTATTTTTGTATGCAATTTTTGTGATAAGCAACACGTTCACGTGTTGAAATTTTTTATAAAAGTTTTGTGTGTTTATTATGATTATCTCGTCGTTTGTATTTCGATAAAGGCCATTTCGTTTTGGTCACAATACTTTGCGGTTTCTTCGCAAAAGTTTATTTTGGTATTTTTTATTTTGCTTGAAGGGAACAGAAGACCAAAAAGAGAGAGCTAAATTCCTTGGAATCCGTTAAGCGGTCCAGCCAGTTACTTTTAATAAAAAAAAAAAAAACTAATAACATTGTCGTTTGCCTGTAGACATACCCTAAGCAGAGCAACGGTAGGGTATTTTAAAGGGAATTCATAATCAGAAAACGAACTGAACTTTAGATGAAGTAAATACAAAACTAAATGAACTTTACCGAAAAATTCAAAAACGAAATAAACCTTAGACGTTAAAGTTGCAAAACTAAATGAAAATTATCGAAAAAAAATAATTATGAATAAGTTAACAAAATTGCAAGTTATTTAGCTAGTGAAACAAAAAAAGTCGAAATGATAAAAACGAAGTGATTAAAAATCGAGATACGAATGGCGAGATTAACTATACCTACGGTGACCATCCGTTCATTATAATAATGAACAGTTCTGTATTTGAAGATAATGTTCATTATGAATTATATGTTACACAAAAACACATAAATGTTCTGTATTTCAGAAGTTGTTCATTATTTATTCTGTATTTCATACAAATTCTTAAAAACAATAACATAAATATTAGAGCAAAGTTCATTGGCAAGAAAAAAAATAGTAATGCTTACTTGCCCTTACCAATTGAACGAACGAACAAGACATCTATAGTTTTTATTTTTGTCCTGAACGCACTTTATTGGGAAGTTCCCCCATACGTCAATGTGACAATGCGAAACAAACAACAACAAAAAATTCCTATTTGGGGAGAAAACAATGCAATACAAACAAATATACTTACATATACAACGATAAATCACAATGTGCACACTAGTCGCGCCTTTGGAAAAATGTTTGGCTGTGTAAGTATGTTTGTTTGTATTGCGTTGTTTTCTCCCCAACTAGAACTGCCATATATAGTATAGTTATAGATATATAGTTTTTGGAAAAGCCCAATTGGTTTTGACATCATCTGCCATGTACACATCAGAAACTATTAAAATTTAAAAAAATATATCGGTTGTCTCCTGCCTGCGTTGTTAAAATTAGTAACTTTTACTTAAAATTGTGTATTAAAAGCAAACAAAAATATTGGAATTTATTTTAGTTAACCCTAAACCCTGATGCCACGAGAATGTAAAATCTATTTTGATAACTAAATACAATAATGAACTCAGTTGTTTAGAGTTCAAAGAATATTTAAAAAATCAGAACTTAGTAAAGGAAATTTACTCTTCAGAAAAATATCAACATCCCTAAAAATGAACTGTGTTAATTTTAACTTTAAGTTTTTATGTTTGTTTGTAAGACTTTTTTGTTTTAGAGTTATTTTGTTTCTAATTTTTAGTTTTATGCAAACAAGGGCTGAATTTCTATACCTTCTCTTTTCAACTTAAGTCTTTTTTCCGTAGATATTTTTTAATGAAATGCGGAAAAATTTTAAATTGATGATTTTTTTTTATTTGTTCATTATTTGCAATTTGAAAATATGGTCACCGTAACTATACCCTTCGTAGAGACAACAACTCACTTAAGGTTGAATAACTGTAGGGAGGACAACCCAGTATTTTATATTTACCGTCTTTCTCATTCTTTTCAATACAAATCATCTTAAGTAAATCAACCAGATGATTTTTTGTTTTGTTTGTTTTGGGTGTCAACTGCGTAAAAATTTGGGTTAATGTTTCCGAATAGGTATATATTCACACCATTGGTATCAAAAATTAATTTAATAACAAGACTTAACGCAATTGGCACACGGCCTTTATCACTATTTGATTCAATGTTAAGAAAACAAATTCATATTATGTTATTTGCTTCTAAAGAGTTAGTTAGAATTTTAAATAAGAAATTTTGATAAATGGCGATTATTAGTTCTATTAAATTGACCTCATTTTCAAAAGGTACAACCCAATTTTAATAATTAACCTATAAAGTGTTTATATTTATAACTACTATAATATGTTAAAAAAAAAACTTCTTTAAATTGTTTACTTTTAAAATTTTCGTTTATAGAATAAATTAAAAAAAATAATACGTATTGAAAACTGCTGAATATCGGACATAACGGCAGTTGTCTTCTTATTTTAATCTTACTGTAGCTAAAATTTGAACGACATAGAGCTGATGGGGGTATTGTTGATCCATTGATAAATTTGCTAATTAAACAAAGATGGAGATACTGTCTATATATACTGTCTAAATTTTCAAAAGAAAATTTATAAGCAACAGTCTTTGAGTATAATGAGGTAGTGTTGATCTTTGGGACCACGGAAGAAAACGAAGACAAAAACGCATGCACCTCTTCTGGATACCCTTAAGTCTTTTTATATGAACCGTATAGTAAGGTGAACATATTACGCAACCGTATTCAAGTACTATTGTCCTAACAAAAAATATTTAGAGAAGCTTAATGACGTAGGGATCACGGAAATCGCGAGAGAATTGTTTTATGAAACCGAGAATTTTATTGGCCTTTTTAACTATAAAGTTATAATGCTGTGTGAATGTCAATTTTGTGTCAAGAATAATACCTCGATCAGAGAAAACGGAAAGCTTAAACAGAGAAAAATCAAATAATGTAATTATAAGTTAAAATTAGCTTTTGGCGTGTTAAACACATTGTTTCATATTTGTTAATCTTCAACAAAAGTCGGTTTGTATTGCACCATTCCCTAAACCTATACAGATCTGATTGAAGCTGTGAACAGTCATTTATTGAGGTAATGCTTTTGAAAATGTTAATGTCATCACTCATCATTTATACATATGTAAAACAAATAGTAAGGGGCCTAAATGGCTTCCTTGTAGAACGCCAGAGTTGAAGTAAAATTGAGCTGAGTGTTAATTTCTAAAAGTAACACTGACACAATTTATCAAAGGCTTTATTAAAATATGGGAACACACAATCTACTTGTTTCCGATTTTCAAAGGACCCAATACAAAAGGAAGTAAAATAAAACTGGTTGTAACAGTTGACTTATAGGGACGAAACCATGTTGACTTGACTGTCACAAATAATTGATTTACATCAGATGCTGTAGTACCCTTCTAAGATAAAAATTAAAATTTAAGTCGATGTTTATCGACCGTAATAAAAATCAATCACTTGAACTTTTAATTGAATTATATTTATTTAATCGCTCCACCTTAAAAGAAGTAATTCTTTTGAATGTTCTTCATCTCCTTGCAACAATTAGTTCTATTTAGCCTAAAGCCAAACCCAAACATAAAATAACATTTATAGCATTTATCGATGATATGTTTAGATTCCAAAAAGAAGAAAGGATATTTAACACATAACCATATTTGGTTAAGTAGTTTAGGTGAGAAGTTAAACTTTGAAGAAAAAGTAAGAACTTACAACCCAAACAAATAAAAGACAATTTTCGTATACTACCCATTGATTATTCTAGCTTTAGATCTTTCCTCAGACAAACATTCATAATGAAAAATTTAATTTTGTCCCTGAATAAATTTCGAAAGAAAATCTGTTGGTTTGGGTTCCTCGGATTCTTTCCAGTACCGCATGATGTGTCCTTTTTGCTTCCAAATGTTAATAGATTCTTTTAATTCCATTTGACCCTGAAAAGTATAAACAAATAAAACAAAATTTACTAGTCCGAGTTTTTGTCCACTAACCTTAATCACGAGCATATCAATAACGCGAATGTCGGTTACGTTTCGATGCTTGATAAATTGCTCTCGAAGTTTAGCACGACATTCCTCCACAGATTTGGGAATGTCATAGTCCATAACTGGAACAAAACCAAAGAGGATGCATTGAATTTGATTTACATAACATTTTTGTTTTTCGAGACTACATAACCTATGAACATTGTGAGAGAATACTTACCGATGTAAGGAATTTGGCGATACCATGCCTTGTACAAATTGATGGCACGTTTTCTTGCTTCCTCCCGATCAACGGATAGAATTGGACGAACTTGTTGTACAGCTCTTTTCACAGCTTCACGTCCAGCCATCGCAGAAAATTTAGTCCTTTTTCAAATCGAGAAAACAAAAAATTTTATGATTAAAAAAATTGACAGTGACAGCTGACTGGGCTGTCAGAATAACTTAACGAAAGAAAGAGTAAAGGTAGGTGCAGTTTTTGAAAAATGTTTTTGGAAGATGAATGCGTTCAATGAAAAAAATATGGACGAACGAAGCTTTTGACAGAATTATATGCTTGACAAAAAAAATTAATATAATATAAAGGATTCTTTTCTTTGGCTGAAAAAATTGTTTCTATAGATATATTTCTCGATTTTGCTTTTCATTTTTTACAGAGTAAAGAGGCTCTGCCAAACCAACGCAAAACATTCGGAACGGCGACGAAGCTTTACTGCTGTCAATAACTGAATTTAGGCCAGGTGGGCACATGCAACTAAACAGTTTGGTTTCGATTTTGAGTAGTATTGGCCTTATTTATAAACGTTGTCTACATAACTTTAGACAACTGTCCAACTTTGGAAAATGTGTTCGAAAACCTTGTTTATTGTTGTCTTATAACTACCTAACTTAAGACACAAGAGTAGATTGTCTTAACTTTGAATAATGGGATATGTATTTTTATTAAATAAAACATATTTCCATCAATTTGAAAATAGTTAGACAGTGTCTAAGTAGACAAAAATCTATTAAATACGACTGTATTATTGGTTTATATGAGAGTCCGCGAACTCCCATGTAAGCTCATTGTGCTCAAAATCGAAACAAAACTGTTTAGTTGGTTTGATTTGGTTTCTACTGTCCTTAACTTGTAAACTACATATAATTCAGAAATCACATTACAAATTTTGAAGATAAGACAGGGTGACGGGTTTCATTTTAACGCTGACAGCGTTTTGCTGCATTGAAAATTTGGCAAATGAATCAGGAGTAGTGCTGGGAATTTATTCCAAAATGGTTTTGAATACTGGTACAGCTTGTTTCGAGGCTGGCATTATGTCTCTCTGATGCCAAGTGGGGGTGTACCATCAGTATTGGATGCTTTCCATAAGATAGCATAGACCAACGACACATTTGATTTTCAGCATCAATTGCGACTTTACCAGCGCCGTTGTCAATTGAGTGGAAACAGCAAAAAATTGAGTGGCGACTTGAAACCACGACAGGATGGCATATTCATTCCCAGTATAGGGTCCCTGGATTTGGTAAAGGGCCACGAATATTATCGAGAAAGTCTTATATAGGATTGGGACCCCGAATATCCAACGTAAACATGTTCCAAAGATGTAGATTTGTATTTCTGATGTGTAGAACCAGGGGCTGAAATGAGGTGATCTTCCTTCAGAAAGTAGGCTTGATTTTTGGTGTATCATAGCACAATCCTGGTCGTTTACAAAACTCACTAGTTGCTGACATATAAAAGAGCACATACTATATGAGGGCATTTTCCAGTATAATTTGCTACGAATGATTGAGAGCAGTTTGTATTTCTGATACTGTAGCTTCTCCAGAGATACTGCCCCAAAGATTTTTAAATGAAATCTTGTAGAATAGAAATGTGTGTTGTGGCGATGGAAGACGTATGTATACTTCATGGAGCATTCACACAATTGGATCACTAAACTTCACTTCTATTGCCTTCCCGTATTACATAATTAACTGACAGTTCTGAATGATATCAGTCACGTTGCGATTAATATAGCAAAAAGTGTCAAATACATTAAAAAAGGTGTACAAAAGATCCCTAAAACCTTACTACATTTACCACTTTTTACAAAATTGAGAAAGTAAAAATATTTTTTTTCCCGCTAGCCTAGTTTTTTTGTGAAAAAGAATACACAAATTTTAGCTTTCTGCATCACTTTTATAAGTTTCCCAGTCAGAAACACTATCCCAAAATGAGTTTGAAAATTTTCACTTTTGTACTTTTTCACTTTTTTGGCCAATGTAGTTAAGGCTTGATAAAAATATATCTTCAATACGAACCATTCTAAAATATAGTTCTCACAAATCGATCTCTTAAGATGCTTATCGTCTTTAAGGGTTAAAAATCGAACAAAGGATAATGTTTAATGATTTAAGTGGGAAAAGAAATGCCAACAAAATCTCAAATACGCGACCCTATTTTTTTCATTCTTCAAAAAAACTGAAATTGATAAAGAGAAAAATCTTTTTAAAATAAAATATGTCCAACTCTCAACTCTCAACACCCTGTACCAATTGTTCGACAAAAATTTAACGAAATACTCAGCTGTTGGTCGTTTTGAACCAACTTCACTTCGTTCCATCGACTTGTTCGATTTCGAATGTCAAATTAATCTGAAGAACGTCAAAAATTTTTATTTTTTCATCTGCCTATTCTAGCAGTTCGTAGTTGAGTTTTAAGCCTATGCATTTTTGTATAAAAAATGCTAAATTTTAATCAAACATTTTTTTTGCACAAAAATTTCTTCGTCTTGTTTTCTTGGTAACAGTTGTTATTGTGCAATTTTTAAAAGCAAACATTTTGAATTGGGCTTAAACAACGATTATGGAAACCACATTCAGCAACTCCATATCCAAAGTGACTCTAGAAATTTAAGAAAAAAAGAAAACAAAACGAGCGAAAAACTCGTCGCGCATTTAACAAAGAATTAAGAAAATGTGAAATTTTTTTTAGAAAAATAAAAAAATATAGGTACTATTTTCGAATTAATCAAGCCTTCGACAAAAATTGAATAATTTTATTTTGTTTTCTATTAAAAAAATATTTAATTTATTCAATTCGTCTGAAAATAGAAATAAAAGTGAATTTTAATTTCCTCTCGATTTTTTATTCGTGTCATCGTTTTGTGTTTCGGTGAGTGATCTACGAATATTAAGAATTCGTTGAATAAGCAGATTCAATTAAAAAGATATAAAAAGTGCGAATAAATAGAAAAACGAAAAAACACCAACAGCAAGCTAAAAGAATCATTCAAGGTGAGTCCGCATTTTCTTTTAGTTCTTAAACATTGTAATTATCTGTTTTATTTATTAAATTGGGTAAATGAGCATTTAATTAAAATAGCTAGCTATACCTACGCGTAGTGACTCTGTTGGTTGCTATCTGGGAGGGCTATTCGCAATCATAAATTTAATTGCCATATCAGGAGGTACAGAACTTTGAACTGAACCAGTGGTCCACACCATCATGCTATTATTTGATCTCCAACTTCGATACTTGAAAAGACAACCAAATGACTAATAGTTAATTATCAGCAAGGTCGCTCCGCTGGCGCTGGCTAGACTTAGAAATGCGATGCTAGTTCATAACTGGTGACTGATATAGTGCTATAATATATGGATATGTAAGTAAGTGTGTATATATGTATCCAGCAGGAACAAGTTTTTATTCAGGTTCTTTCAGATTAGTCTGTTTATTAAAATAATACCTAGGGAACTACTACAGTTTTTGTTTTAAGACATTACATGACTAGAGCCATCATTAGTCGACAAAAAATAGTATTTTTCACTTTTGAAAGCTTAATAGAGTTCTTTTTTATAAAAACCTGAACAAGAGCCAACCAAAACTCACGAACACGTGTATACATCTTAGTCTGGCACAGTTTTTCTCAGCCTTTTGTGAAGATAGTACCCAATGACCGGTGTGTCAAACCCTAGGTTCTGCCACCTAATAACAGCATTTTTGTATCGCTCCAACATTCTCTACAAGAATATCCTCTTCTCATGAAAAAGTTTCACAAATATCTGAGCTATATACAATGGGAGAGGAAAATAGAAAAAGTATTCCACATTCGTGTAGTGCGGCTAAAGAAAGAATCGCTCTGGACAGTAAGTAAGTCTAAAACCTTTATCATTTCGTTTAGTCTGTTAGATAAAATAATGATTATTTGTTTTTTGTCGGACTTAAGAAGGGAAAACAAAACAGTTGTTGTACAAACAGTTTGACAGAATTGCTGCACTATTGCATCGTTTGTGGTCCCACCACCAACAACAATGATTGGACCAACCTTATTTCAACACAAAGTGTTACATGTAGACACCACCCTTGGAATATCACCATATTTCAGACCCCAACAGAAAATCTATCCTATCCTTCTTTTCCTTCTAACGAGTGCTGTGTAGTTCAGGCTTAAAAAAAAACTAAGTTTTTACATGCATTATGTATATCTACATACATAGTTAAAATTATTATAATTGTAGGTATTTTACTCAAAACAAAAAGTATTTTTAATTAATTTAAAATCGCATTGGGGAAATCTGAAGGTTTAAATACTTTGCCCATAGCTTTTACACCAATATCTTATGAGGCTTTGCTCTTCTTAGGCCCAGTTTTTCGGTGGTGAATCCAATCAAAGTAGTTAAAAGTAGTTAAGTAGTTAGTTGAAACATCAGTAAATCCACACATCCAATTGTTGTTGTTGAGTTGACTTGGGTTTAATTTTAATCTCGCTCTGAAAAACTGAAATGTAACCTCCAAACTATTGAAGACAATCTTCATTTCGTAGTTAGTATGACTTTTCGCTGATATGATGCTTTTTAGTCATTTCTATAGCCATTTATCTTTGTAAACTGCTTTTTCTTATTATGTAGATGTTAAGTTGACCTTTGTAGGCATTTTATTATGAAGTCAAATTTTTGCAAATTCGTCTTAGTAACTTAAGTGGAGAACAGCCCTCGCTTATTCCATTCATTGCAAATTTATATCATCAACTTATAATTTTTCTTTTTTTAATCTAAATTGTTGAAGATAATTAAATAGAAAATCTAATAAAGAATAAAATAAATACATATTATATTATGTATGTATGTATGTAAATACATAGGTATACCTGCCTAAAGTGTGTTCTTTATTTATTGCGGATAAAAAATAGAATAGAAAAGACAAAGTGCTTATCCAAAATGGAATATATAAAGAAACAAAACTACAACAACAAAAAAGCAATGATTGGTGATATTTTAAAACAATTGAATAAACATACATATTTCGTTTTTTTGCGATTATTTCTTCATAAAGTGCAAAATAGATCAAAATAAAATTCAAATATGTAATCAATGAGAATAGGTACGTAAATTACACTGACCGCACCCAGTATTACTTCACATCGAACAAAATAATATATTTCAAAAATCCCACAATTTTGTATGAATTGTTTGAAAAACAAAATAGGTATCAAGTTAAAATTAAAAAAAAAAAAAAAAAAATAGAGCACATTGAGTATAACTATGTCGAAATTTTTTGTATACAAAGCCAGTACATGATTGGGATAACAACATTGTCATATAAATAATATCATCGCCACCCAAAAATAACATTACTACCAATTCAGCTATGTAGCAAGCTGAAAAACATCTAACTCAAAAATTAATCAACAAATGGTTGTATAGATAATTACTTCGCGCAATAACAATAACAAAAACAAACTGAAATAAAAACATAAAATTGGTCATTTTGTAATAAACAAAAATTGTTTAAATAGCTCAAAAATATTTTGATGTTTTCATACGAATTATCGATAACAAAGTGATAATTTGCACCGTTATCACAGTTTTTAAAATAAACCATCGACAAAACTCCGTTCATTTGGGGTTGTAAAAAAACACGTACCTGTTATTATTATATTACGAGTATTCGCGCTCCGGGTATAACTAGTCTGGAATTATTGTAAAAGTAGGAAATAGTAACATTTCCTTGCCCTCCAACAACAAAATATAAAGATTAAAACCTTGCTACACTATTTGGTAGCACACCAAACGTCTTGTTTGATGTAAACTGTCATTCGTTTGTGAAATTTTGTGAATTTGCACCTTCAACAGATTAGAAAAAGTTTGTTTACGACCCACTAAACAAAAATAAAATTTCTTAATTTAACTAGACCTGTTGCTCCGGATCGTAAATACCAAAAAGGGTGTTTCAAAAAATATTCAAAGAATACAATTGATCGTATTTTGGGTCAATATAACAAAAAAATTACACAACAAGCTTTACAAAATAGTTTAAATAGATAACATATATGCAGAAATCACGTTCAAAAAGTAAGTCACGTTGATTTTTATAGCTGATTCTGTATATTGGTTATGGACCCAAATTCTTAAAAGACTTCTTAAAAAAGTCGAAGCAACATAATACATACACTTTTCTGTATTCATCAATTTGATTTTTGTTTCGATACTTTTCAGTCTTCAGGCGTACTGTTTGAAGTATATTTAATATTTTGGTGAAGGCTCGTATATATGCTGAAATTGTGTGGAATTGATTTAAAACCTTCAGTGTTTTGAAGGCTAGCCGTAGTGGAATCGTCGCTGCATGACGAATCTTGTAACGTCTATGACAAGACGATTGGTATGCAGAAGGCCTAATAGTGTTTTTGCTCTCTTTGAATATCAAAATTCAGTGGCTGGTCTAGCCTTAGAGCCACCAAAAAACATGAATGCTAAAAAAAGATGTATTTGCAGCTATTGTCAGTATCCTACGACCTAGTTTCTGTTTTTTGTTTAATGTTCAACAACATTAAACATCCCGTCTACCTTAAGATTGCTCTCGAGAGATATTCAAATAAATGTTTATACCTGCACCAAAATTTCACTTTCATAATATAGCAAGACTAAATGTTATTTTGCAGTTCTATTTTTCCAATTAATTGCTTAGTAATAAAGCTTAGCACCTTATAAAATATTATTATTATGCAAAAAAAAAAAGCTGTTCATCGAGTCTATCTAAACGGTTTTGTGTTTACTATACTTTTGATTCTTTTTTTCATGTTTTCTTGATAGTACATGGCTATTTCTAGCTACACCTTTGTGTCATTCGCAAAAATTCACTATATACGTATGTATATAAAAAAAAACAATTAGCTAAATAAATTCATATCTTATCCGTAAGTTAAATATGTAACTTTAAAGTATACATATGTACATATATATTTTTATTTATTTGTGATAACTGATAAGATATACATACCTTCTCGTTATTAAAAATAGATGACTAAAAACTAAATCGTTGAAATTATCTTACGTAGCTAATATAACATATTGTTAGTTTAAATTAAAAAAAAAATCAAAATATTCTTTGTTTATTAATAATAATTTCCTTTTTTTGATAAATGAAATAAGCCTTGCAGTACATTATATTATGTTTATACAAATTTAAATACACGAAGGAAAAAAATACTATGTTGAAACAAACTTATCAAAATTAAATTTAGAAAAATATATGAGTCAAAAAAAAACACCAAACTAACATTTTGAAATGTATTATATATTCCAGTTGCACGAAATCAGAATTAAAAAAAAAAAATATCTTAAATCTGAGCATAGATTCAAAAAGAAAACAAGTTATATTTGTTTTTTTTTTTAACTAAATTACATATCTAGAACGATACATTTATGTAGATTGTTTTGAGTACTTTATTATTAGTGAATTCATTTGATGTAGTGTTAAAAAAAACTTGGGGTGAACCCTTTTCATTGAAATTTATTTTGCTTTTACTTAAAAATAGACCCTGCTTTTGAACAATGAAATACGCAGAAAATATTTTGTCAAATTCGTTTTAGCCGTTTTGGAGTGAAATATTAATATTAAAAATATTGAAATAAGATAAGAGTTCAGTACTACAAATCGAAAGTTATGAAAAATAAAATATTTTTTTTTCAAAGTAGCAGGTTATATTACCTAACTTTTGAATTTTTTGTAAAGTGTGTTTTTTTTAACAGATTTGATTTTTAAGTGTGCAACACTATTTCTATGGAAAAGTATTTTGACCATTGATGGCCGATTTCTTTTCAGTATGTTTTGTCATATCAACAAGAATAGTCTTATACCAGAGCAACGCTTCCGAAACTGTCGTTTTGACGATTTCTCCCTCTATCCTTTCTTTTTATCTTCAACTATCCGTTTAGCCGATTCTACCCAATATTTCGCTCCCTCAAAAAGTGAGCAAGTTTTTTTCTAAGTATTTTGACAACAAAGCTGGGAAACTTTGGTAAGCAATCCTGTTTAGTTAAATTAGATTGCTGTGGGTTCTGATAACATATTTTCTCGAACTGTGGGAACACTTAATCATTTCGAAATGACATTTCATTTTCAAAAATAAAATATAAAAATACGAAGAACAAACAGAAACTCATTACAAAAGAATGACGAATCTTTTGTTGAGCGTTGGTTGTGGCAACACTCACTGAATTTAAATTAAGCTAATGGTCAATTGTTCCCATCGTTTTTGGTGCGATAAAATTGTGACATATTTATTGTATGTGTTATGTATGTACAGTACATACGTTATGTATGTACATATATAACGGTGGTTCAAAATGTCCCATTTGTTGTTTGTTTAAAGACATCTCTTAGAATCAAGATCACTTGGACCCAGAATTTTTTTAATTTTAAAACTGTTTTTCCATAAATTTCACGCGAAAGAAAATATTTACCTAATTTAAAATCCAATAACATTTTTTTTTGGAAATGATATGAACATCAAAATGATCTATGGGGAAATGTTGTTATTATTATGTATTATAAAAACAAATACTGATATTGATATAGACATAGACATAGAAACAGACATAAACGCTCAAAAGTGGAAAGGGGAAATCAACCCCCATAAATATGTTTATTAAGGATTGAAAATATTAATTCTCATTTAATAATATGAGTTTCCGATAATGCGAATCGACATAATTTTACATTGCCATCTCTATAATGTGAACATCGAATGTTCTGTGAAATTCTCTTTTAAAAGTTTTTACATTTCTGTTTACATCAGACTTTGTGGTAATTTTTATTTGCCTAGACATACATATATTAAAAAGTTTGGAATGCAAAGGTACATAAATATGAAAGCACCAGCTGTTTGTAAGTTGTGCAGTTACATTTTAAAAATGTATTTTTTTTTCTTATGATATTTGATCAGTTAATTTTATAAGTATCTATGTACATATATCTTCTCAGTGAGTGTTTGTATTTTAATTGTCATTTTGTGTGTTTAAAAAATTTCAGATGGCAATGGCATTTAAACAAATGGCGCATCGATTTTTATCGATAAAAGTACCCAATTTTGGTACATATTTGCAATAGAAAGATCGATTAAGAAATTATTTGCCACTATAAATTTTACAAACTCACTCAAAAAAAACATGCAAAGTTAATCTGAAATTACAAATATTTTTTACATTTTTAAATGTTTACAAATTGAAGCTATAAACTGTTGTTTTTTTATATCATAAGTTTAAAAGTGCTTTAAATATCAGAACCAGCTTTAAGTTAGACCAAATTCATCAAATTGTGGTTACTAATTTTGTCTCACTTTAAATAAAAATTTCCTTCACTTACATAGGACAGTTTCGAATTTCAATAGAATAATTCATAACTTCTACAATTTCTGTTCGATTAAAATGAAGTTTAGCAATATTCCAAAAGAGATTTCCTAAAATAAATTACAGTTTGGACCATTCTATTATGCATTACATACATACATACACATGTATGTAATGTACATTGTACAAAAAAACCGAAATTAAATAATTCATTAAGTATCTGAATTTAAATTTACGGTAATGTTTTATGACTTTAAAGATTTCTTATTAAATATTCCTTCAATATTAATTTCTATTTAAAATATATATTTTTCATGTTGATTATTGAAAGGGTTATAATTACAAAAGTCAATCAAATGTTTTCATTTACTTATATGCTAACATTAAGGGGCTTATTGCATAAGTTTATTCAAAATAGAATTGAATTCGGAAAAAATACGATTTAATGTATTTACATTCCACATACTATAAAAAATAAAATTTATTTAGATCCAAAAATTTCAAAATGTAGGTATGTACATTGTACATATGTATGTAAGTTTCCACTAACTGTTCACTAGAGGCATTGGAAGTATTCATCATGCAATAACTTCATACAATAAATTCCCAACACTTTACTGGAATACTAATTAGCAGAGATGAGTGTATCTTTTCCCCATCGACATCAATATGATGATTCATTAACGGATCTTTTGTTTTGATATTTTGTTTTGTAGTCTCTGTGCTCAATTAAAGTTGATTTTTTTCTAAGAAAACTGCCATGAATCAGTGCAGATCAAAATGAATGCAATAAATAGAAACTTAGAAAACAATTTTTATATTGCACTTAAAAAGATAATAAACGAACAAAAAGGTTATTTACAACAATTTTACAAGTCAAAAATGCATACCAACAAAAAAATTCCAACCCATGAAACCTTATTCCTTTGGTGGCATTGAACTTTTTTTTATAGACAACGAGACGCTGCCGATGAACAGCTTGAGGGCAAATAACCTTAATCTAGGTCGCTAACAAAGAAGCAGATGGGTTGAATTGCATGTAGAATGAGTTTCATATTGCGTGGGGTTGAATAAATGAACAAAATACAAGAAATAAATGATTTCCGGGCTATACGTGTTTGATTTAGTTATTATTTTTTTTTTCTTCTAAAAAAATTTATGTACATATTTATATTTTGGCAGACCAGTATGATGATGATTTCAATGCCAAAAAAGCATAAAGTCGAAGAACTTGAAAATAGGTCATAGAAACATCTTTTTTTCTTAAAAAAAACAACATATCTTGTAGTACATATAGGAAGTTGTTTGGCTCATGGCACAAGGACTGCAATAAATGCATTAACGTGTTTTTGTCAAGTGTTCTGTTCTGTCATTTCAGATGATGGAACTTTTCTCGTTTTAAAAATGTCTTGTAGTTATTCTCAAGAAGAGGAGAAAATAAAAGAAAAACTTTATATGTAGAAAATGTAAAAAAGGAACTTCGTCCACGGTTTTGAATATAAGAAGTTTCCTGGGGGAAAAAGTGTCATACGTTTTTGCAGAATAGTGGCGCATTAGAAAAAAAGAGAAATTCTTCTTTGTTTAACAAAGATGTGCAGTACGTATTAAGTACTCGTTTATCTTTTTTCTTTTGTAGATTTTTTTCTCAAATTTTAAGCTGCATAAAAGGAAGAGAAATGTGTGTAATTTTATGTAAAGGGTGGTTAAATTTTAAGAGCCGATGTTGATTTTGAATAAAACAAATTATTTAAGAAATTATTGTCATTTCTTTTTATTATGATAATATTGGTATGGTTCAATTATGTATGGACCAAAATATCGGCCAAATGGCCGCCGCGACCTCGGCGGCACACCTCCATCCGATGGTCAAAATTTTCGATGACGCTGAGGCATAATTGAAGTTCTATGTCTTTAATGTGCCGAATTATCTCATCCTTTAGCTCTTGAATTGTTGCTGGCTTATCGACGTACACCTTTTCTTTCAAATAACCCCAAAGAAAGAAGTCCAACGGTGTCAATGTCAAATCACATGATCTTGGCGGCCAATTGACATCGCCATCAGGTGAGATAACACGGCCATTGAATTTGTCGCGCAAAAGAGCCATTGTTTCGTTAGTTGTGTGGCAAGTACCACCGTCCTGTTGAAACCACATATCGTCCACATCCATATCTTGCAATTCGGGCCATAAAAAGTTCATTATCATCTCACGATAGCGAACACCATTCACAGTAACTGTCTGACCGGCCTCATTTTGGAAAAAATATGGCCCGATGATGCCGCCAGCCCATAAACCGCACCAAACAGTCACTCTTTGTGGGTGCATTGGTTTTTCGACAATCACTCTTGGATTATCATTCGCCCAAATGCGGCAATTCTGCTTATTGACGAATCCACTGAGGTGAAAATGTGCCTCATAACTGAAGATGATTTTCTTCGAAAATTGATCATCCACTGTTGCCATTTCTTGAATGACTTTAACGCGTTGCTCGATTGTGTATCTTTCCATGGTTCAAATTGAATTAGTCTGAAATTGATAAATGTCAAATGAAATGCAGAAAAAAACTTGACGTTTAGGTGTGGTTCACATTCAACATCAGCCCTTAAAATTTAACCACCCGTTATAATAGTCTAAGGAAAAGAGCTAATTTAAATGCTTTTTTTCCGCAAGCTTTGGAAATTTTTCTTATAAAGATTAAACTTTGAAGCGCATGACGTTAATAGTTAGGATACTTGCACATTCAAAGTCTTTTTTCAAATCTCGGGTTCGTAGATGACTGTGGTTAAACATTCATTAAATTTACCTTCTGTGAAACGTTAGTTCTGTCATTCTCGACAACGACGACGCTCCTCTTTTAACAAAACATTATTTATTTTAAGTAGTTTTCTATTATTTTTGAATAGTAGTTCATATTTTAAGACGATATCCCCGCTGTCGTAATTTTTTTTTTAAACAAAGGACAATAGATTCAAAACAGCTTTTATCGGCATTTAGTCCACGAAATTTTTGGCGTTTCGTCCCGGCGATCTCACTTGGACTCATGAGTTAACTAGTGAATGCCTTGTCAAATGTTAATTTGCAATTTTTTTATTAAGTTCAGTTCATCTTACATAGATCTCATGAAGAATATCTAGTGTAAACTATATCCAACAAGAACAAGACAATACAAATTATGTACAGTGAACTCTCTCATAACCGTACACTGGCGGTACCAAGAAATTTGTCCGGTTATGATAGGTATCCACTTATAAGAAAACAAAATAGTAAAATTGAGAACCTTTAAAAAAAAAAACATTAGCATATTCCAATTCTAAAATTTTCTTATTTTAGTTCGAGTATGTTCCAGTATTCGAAAAACTGAAATCTAGCTAAAAATAGAACAGAGTTTGCGGGATAAAACAAAATTTCACCTATATGCAAGAATTTCTCTGCCAAACATTTTTTTCTTGCAAGGGTTTCACCCCTATATTCTTCGTAATTCCACAAGTTGTGAGTTACTATCTAAAAAGTACCGGAATGAATCCTATATAAGACTTGAAAAATAGTACTCTACGTGCACTTTGTCCGCTTAAGAGAGAGCCGAGCTCTATTGCGTCTATTTGATTTTGTGCCCGCGACTGGTTATTAGAGAGTTCGCTTATGGGGAAGTTATCATATCACTATATGAAAAATTATGAATTCAATTCCGTACTTTGAAATCTGCCCGTTTAAGAGAGGTGTCCGTTTGGAGAGAGTACACTGTACATACAGTGTTGACCAAAAATAAAACAATGGCCAGACATTGGAAAAGAACTGAAAAAACTTGTCATCATTTTATTTTTTATAATCACAACGTAATAGCCTTTAATTCGCGAACATTAATTTTACTTTAATTCTTCACAAATAAATTATTTAAAAAGTAAGTGGACAAAACTAAAAAATATTTTTGAATTTATACAATACAAAAAAATTAAGTCCATATTTAGTGGCGTAATCTTTACTTTTTATTACGGCAGCAAAACGACGAGGCAAAGAGGCAATAAGGTTGTCAATTATGTGCATGGGAATGTTGTTCCAGGCAATTGGTGCTTGGTGTTATATGGAGACTTAATTGTTCCTTTTCGTGCAATCAGTCCTCTGATCTACAATTTCCTATAGATTTTCCAAAGTTTTCCCATAGACAATTATACCAAATTTATTGACAATAAATGTTACTGGTTCACCCTTTTCAAAATCGGACACTATTTTTCTTATAATTCGTTAGAATGTTTATTGTAAGCCATATTAATACTTGTTATTTCAACTTTTGATGCAAAATGCCGCCATATCGATTTAAACAAGCGCCGATGCTGCACAAATATTATTTTTTTTTTTGGCCTAGAACATCTTTGACAATTTGTAGCATTTGTTAACTAAATAGTAAGGGAGGCGACCGTCGGATTACCTATCTCATCGGGATTATGAAAATGATGAGTACCAATCGATAGTACTTTTAGAAATATATTCAAAACCACTGGTCGGGCAAACTTTTTCAGGGAAGTTTTGGCGGGAGAGGGTCACTTCCGGTACCGGTTTTTGACGAGTACCTATCTCATGGGGATTACGGAAACACTTATTACTAATGGGAGCAGCTTAGCATGCAGATTCGAAAACTATTGGTCGGGCGAAAAAATTTAGGGAATAAATGTTTGCCCGACCATTCCAGGAAACCGTTTTTTTGATGAGAACCTATCTCATCGGGATAATAGGTAATATGGGTATCAAATGAAAGGTAAGACTGCCCTCTTCACAAATCCAGTGGTCGGGCAAAAATTTTTAGGGAATAACCTGCTGCCCGACCACTTCGAAGACAAATATTGTTATATTTTTTGTTTAACCTAAGAAGTAAAAAAATATCACTATCGTTGTCAAATAAATTTAAAATTAGTATAGAACAATAGCCTACTTTGCTCTTTATAAAGTAGAAATAAGTTCAGTTAACAACACTTTTTTAAACTATTTGTTTTGCATCTAATATGATTTTTTTTGCACTAAAAGATGGATTTTTCAGAAAAAAATATTTTATAACTTTAGTGTAAAGTGTAAATTACTTATGTTTTTGTGTTTTGGTATTTTCATGTACTCGAAAGTAATAGAGAGGTTGATTTTTAACCATAAATATTAAGGTAAACACCCGCAAAACTCCAGTTTCAGTGATTTTTAAATCAAAATAAAACTATTTAAATAAAAATATTTAATGAGTTACTTTTGTTTTAGTAAATAGTGTCTATAATTTTTTTTCAAAAACATATAAGACAAAAGAAATAACAATATACCTATAATAAACATATGTATTTATCTTATATAAAACCAACACAAATACATGAGATATAAATAAAAAATGTGCGTCCTACACTTTTTGTTAATAACACTAGTTTACAGCCAAAATGTACATTCAATGTCACTATTTTTTTATGTATTTAACCCTCCTACACACGAAAATCACATTTAAAAAAAAATTGGAATCAATAGGTTTTCGAGATATGAGTTTTTAATCTTTTTGTGTGCTGTGTTCGAACGCAGCTTTAAAATTAAACCTATAAATCGACCTTGGTAAAACTATTACGGTTGCAGATAGATTCGATTGAACATTATTAAATGGCCAATTAAAACCACATCTATTGTTTCAAATGATTTTGAAATATATAGGCCAAAATATCCAAAAACAAATCGTAATTTTGAAGAAAAAAAGATGAGAACATACAATTTATTATTTTACTAAAAAAAACTTGTGATATCACAAAAACCAATATGTTTTGGATAGTGAACGTAAAAAACATAGTTAGGGCAAGAATATGAGGTATTACCGGAAAGAAATAATTCAAAATGTATGGCTATTTATTTACAAGCCCAGAAATTTGTTTTTTTTTTTCAGTTCTTTTGGAGTCTGGGCTTATAATCCCAGGGTGATTTGCGTAAGATACATCGAAACACTAGAACGTGCAAATTTGGTCAAAAGCAGAAGCAAATTCTCTAGGACCAGATTCTACTACTACTCTTAAAAATTCGAAAAATAAAAACAACGGCAACACTTAAAATACCATGCTATATTTTTTCAAACCTGAAATCCATTTTTTAATTTGCTATTAAATTCTAGTGGTCTTATTTATAAACGTTGTCTAACTTTAGACAACTGTCCAACTTTTGAAAATGTGTTCAAAAACCTTGTTTATTGTTGTTTTATACATACATAGCTGCCTAACTTAGACAAAAGAGTAGATTGTCTTAACCGTGAATAATGTGATATTTTGTTATTAAATAAAGCATATTTCCACCAATTTGAAAAAAGTTAGACAGTGTCTAAGTAGACAAAAATCTAATAAATACGATTGTAGTTGTTTTGAGTATTAATTTTCAAGATATTCGTTTTGAGAATAAAAAAATAAATAGAATATTAGTGCCAAATTTATTTATTTTAAAATTTTTCACTATTAAGTAGGTACGATTTTTTTAAATATTCGATACTTTTGTTTTGAGGCTTTTTTCTGTTGTTTGCAAGAACCTTTTATTTCAAAGAGATATATTTCAGATTCATTCCTGAAAGTGAAAGACAAAAGGCAAGAATGTACTGTGTGGACGAAAAATAGAGTAGAATAGAAATACATTGTGTTGGTGGATCACAGTTTTTAGAATAAATTGCAGAGTAAGCAAGATATTGTATTCAGAATGAGGAATGTACATAACACTTTTACCAACTTTAACTCAAACACGAAAAACTATGTCGTATTTTTATGTTTTATTTTCAGAAAATATTAAAAACTACGTTTTGTTACCTGGGATTATAAGCCCAGACTCCAAAAGAACTGAAAAAAAAAAACAAATTTCTGGGCTTGTAAATAAATAGCCATACATTTTGAATTATTTCTTTCCGGTAATACCTCATATTCTTGCCCTAACTATGTTTTTTACGTTCACTATCCAAAACATATTGGTTTTTGTGATATCACAAGTTTTTTTTAGTAAAATAATAAATTGTATGTTCTCATCTTTTTTTCTTCAAAATTACGATTTGTTTTTGGATATTTTGGCCTATATATTTCAAAACCATTTGAAACAATAGATGTGGTTTTAATTGGCCATTTAATAATGTTCAATCGAATCTATCTGCAACCGTAATAGTTTTACCAAGGTCGATTTATAGGTTTAATTTTAAAGCTGCGTTCGAACACAGCACACAAAAAGATTAAAAACTCATATCTCGAAAACCTATTGATTCCAATTTTTTTTTAAATGTGATTTTCGTGTGTAGGAGGGTTAAATACATAAAAAAATAGTGACATTGAATGTACATTTTGGCTGTAAACTAGTGTTATTAACAAAAAGTGTAGGACGCACATTTTTTATTTATATCTCATGTATTTGTGTTGGTTTTATATAAGATAAATACATATGTTTATTATAGGTATATTGTTATTTCTTTTGTCTTATATGTTTTTGAAAAAAAATTATAGACACTATTTACTAAAACAAAAGTAACTCATTAAATATTTTTATTTAAATAGTTTTATTTTGATTTAAAAATCACTGAAACTGGAGTTTTGCGGGTGTTTACCTTAATATTTATGGTTAAAAATCAACCTCTCTATTACTTTCGAGTACATGAAAATACCAAAACACAAAAACATAAGTAATTTACACTTTACACTAAAGTTATAAAATATTTTTTTCTGAAAAATCCATCTTTTAGTGCAAAAAAAATCATATTAGATGCAAAACAAATAGTTTAAAAAAGTGTTGTTAACTGAACTTATTTCTACTTTATAAAGAGCAAAGTAGGCTATTGTTCTATACTAATTTTAAATTTATTTGACAACGATAGTGATATTTTTTTACTTCTTAGGTTAAACAAAAAATATAACAATATTTGTCTTCGAAGTGGTCGGGCAGCAGGTTATTCCCTAAAAATTTTTGCCCGACCACTGGATTTGTGAAGAGGGCAGTCTTACCTTTCATTTGATACCCATATTACCTATTATCCCGATGAGATAGGTTCTCATCAAAAAAACGGTTTCCTGGAATGGTCGGGCAAACATTTATTCCCTAAATTTTTTCGCCCGACCAATAGTTTTCGAATCTGCATGCTAAGCTGCTCCCATTAGTAATAAGTGTTTCCGTAATCCCCATGAGATAGGTACTCGTCAAAAACCGGTACCGGAAGTGACCCTCTCCCGGCAAAACTTCCCTGAAAAAGTTTGCCCGACCAGTGGTTTTGAAAATATTTCTAAAAGTACTATCGATTGGTACTCATCATTTTCATAATCCCGATGAGATAGGTAATCTGACGGTGGCCTCCCGGACTAAAAGGAATACCTATGTAAATAGAGTGCATGTGCTTTAGTTCTGTCCACTTACTTTTTAATAAGTTTTGAATTATTTTTTTGTTTTACAAATAAACTATGAATTAAAGTAAAATTAATGGCCGCGAATTAAAGACCATTACGTCGTGATTATAAAAAAAAAAAATAAAAAAAGTAAATGATCGCAAGTTTTGAGGTCATTTCGTGCTTTAGTTTTGGCCAACACTATAGTTTCTCAAAGATGAAACCTACAAAGGCTATTCACCAAATACAAGTTGACATGAACAACAAATTTAAATTTCATGTAATACATTTTTTTTATTAATTCTTAATGAACCTGACCGCATTCAAATTTTCGTTTTCGTTTATACTAACTCATATTTCTTTTAAAGGTCATATTATGCAACAAGCGAGTAAGAAGAAGGTTAGGGCTTTTAAAATAAAAAAAAATTATAGCTGAACCTGATATCGGTTAAGCTCAGATACTGACGAATTATAAATTCATCAAACCTGTTGGAAATTTTTGAAGTCGATCTGGCGAAGTCCAGAACTTGATTAAAAACTGGATTCGAAAACGTATATGTATATGACACTGAAAAACTAAAATAAGCCTAATATTTCCTACAAAAACATTGGATGCGATTAAGGAGACTGTACTTGTTACTTGTATGGACAATAATCTAAAAAATAATTAAAATTATTAATGCCGACAGTTTGATTATTGAATTTGCTTTATTTAGAGTCTTGGACTCGATGACGATGTTGTTGACACAACTGACCAGGTACCGATAGAAACTCAGTTACATTTATATTACATTATTTAAGTAATCTAGCCATGGCAAACTAAAGGATTATTATTATACATACATTACATATTGGTTACGTTAAAATAAAGGACAGTGTAGTACGAAAGTTTCGCTACACCGGTCCATTACTTTTTGCAAAGAAGACGAATTTATGTCAAGCTGTCAAATTTTCAAGAGTGAAAAGAAAATTCACTGAAAAAAGTCCGAACTGTGAAAAAGTACGGGAAGTCAAAATTAACACGGTTTCGTATAATCTGTAAGGGACCTCTTTTAAAATTAATTTACTTTTCTGTTCATTTTTCGTTTTAAACAAAATTCATTTAATATCAAATCATCATAAAAATAATTGTTTTTATTCCCACTTTAAACTTAAGCAAATTAATTAAGGATGCTTTGCTTGAAATTTTATTATTTTATTTATTAGTTTCAAAAAACGCTAAAAAATCGTTGAAAACATAATTATGTAAATTTCGTTATTGCTGCAACTACGATTATAAAGAGATACATACATATACATATGTAGCAATTAATTAGAAGAAAGTATTTTCTTAAATTTTGAATTGTGCGGAAACTGTCTTTAAGGTTTTTTTGTTTATGAATCGAATCTTTTCTGAAATGTCTGAATTTATTCTCGTAAAAAAAAACATTTCAAATAAAGTACATACATATGTACATACATACACATATCGTTTGTAATAACGCAAGGAAAGGAATGAAGTAAAATTCCTGAAGAAATTTATTCTCGCAATTTTACCATTTAAAAAAAAATAAAATTTACTAAAACCAGTGGCAGACCAAATTGGATCTTTAAAAAGAAGATTATAGTCATTTTATCTCCAATTCAACATCTGGGACTACAAAAGCTGCCCACTAAAATGATTTTTCGTTTTTACTTAATAATACTTAAATTTCTTTAATTTTTTTTATTTTAAATTACTCATATATTTAACCTTAAATAATTAATTCTTAATTCTTATTTTCTTTAGCAATTTGACTTAATTTAACTTTTAATTATTACATTCATAATTTTTAATTTTTTAAAACAAATTCAAGTTCTATAATTTTTTTAACTTCTAACTTTATAAATTTATATTTTTTTTTAAATCATTATTTTATTTTTAAATCATTTAAATAATTTAATCTTTTTATTCTTTTTATTTTTACTAATTTATAATAATTAACTAAAATATTCAATAAATACAAAAAATATTAATAATCTCTAAATTAAATAAATAATATATAATTTATAATTCAATTTTTTAATGAAACAAACAGTTTTTCATTTATTTAATTTTCCTAAATGGAGAGTATTTAGGATTAATAGCATGTGGTAATTTTATTTTTAAGTGTGCTTGTGTGAGTGACTGGAAGAGTGAAATTAGGACTGTGAATTTCTGTTCAAATAAAAAAAATCATAGGGGAAATTTTTAACTTTTCGAAAAGACCCTCTTTTGTTTAAAACTACGAATTTAGAACGTCAAATTCACAGAAATTATGAGCATGGGAATGAAATTATTTACATATATTATTTACTGTTAAAATTTGTATTATATTAAGCGTTAAAAAAAGAAGAAAAAATAATAGATTATATGAATGTTAATATTATCAAAATAAAATGATTCAAAGAATTTTGTTTTATATTTTTATTTAAAAACTCATTTGTTTTAGTAAAACGCATTTTTTTACAGTATTTCCTTTGCGTTTCGGAATTGATATTACATCTTCGACTTTTGGTCTGACTAAGGTTGTACTTTGTTAAAAGATCGTATTATTACGATTTTAGAAAAAGTATTGTTTTTGTTTAAGTGGACTTTACTGTATAAAATTTAATGCTGAAAGTATTTTTGGCAACAATTAGTCCAAATCCAAATGCGTTTCTTCCAGGCACGACATTTGTTTATATATCTGACATCTGAGCGTAACGAAAAACAACGAAAGTTCACTTTCTTTCTTTTCTACTCTTTGTCACACTATATAAGTTCACCCACATCATCAAATAATTGAAATTCAAAAACACTTGTGTGAGTTACTCATAAGATTTTTTGTTTTCACTTCTTTGAATTATTTTATTGATTGAAAGTAATAAGTGGGAGTTGTAGTTTTGGCCACGCATTCTAGAAAAAATATAAATTTTCTGTGGGAAAAATTACAATCTGAATTAACGGATAAATTGGTATTGTACTGCTGGCTGAAATGAAACTACTATGAATTGAATCAGAATAGTTTTTTATTTGTATTTTAACGCATTGCAATCAACATTTGGAATTGGAGTTTCATCAGTTTAAGCCGAAAATATGATTCGACCAGCGCGATTTTTGTTTCGAAAATCGAAATCTACTTTGCAATATTTTTCTCTATCATCGTCGTCCATTGTGCCTTCCATTTACGGTTCGAAATTTAGCGCCGCGGTCGTACCCATTTATGATTGAAGTCGGATTATTTCGTGGGTTAATGCATTTTGGGGGACCACAAATGTGTCCACGATAAGGAGATCATTATATGACCGTCACAAGTCACCAGAAATTATCAAGCAAGTTCGACCTCCCAGTTAATTTTCTACCAAGATTACGTTCGGAAACAATCAGATATGTTCTTCTAACTTCGAGACGTTCAATTCACCGAATCGGCTGTGGAAACGCCCAAAAACCGAAGAACCAAATTATCGATCTGAACAGAATATAAATTATTAATTCAATATATCTTTATCGTTTAACCCTTTCTAATAGTTGCAACGCATAGATATGACAGTAGATAATATAAGAAAAAATTGACTATTTAAAGAATTTTGAACTAGTAATTCATTCTTCATAAAAAAAATCTCATTGAATTTACAAGACATCGGTTGCAGACAGACTTGCAAAATTTGTGCTTGAGTTCCTATCTATCTTACATTTATTATCAAATTCTAACATTGTAAAGATAATTAATCGCTAGCGCCAGAGTATTATATAACAACAACAAACCCCTCCCATTGTTCTAGTTTGTAGCGCTGATTAACTTGGAAAGGTTTCAAACATTTCTGCTCCACTTTCACAAGCAAAAAGCCAACAAAAAATTCTGATTGTTCAATTTGTATCTCTAGTAAAAATAAAAAAAAACGTCTTTCTTTATATAGACGCGATGCGATGTAGTGAACGCAAAGTGACAAACGCGTCGAGGTCCATAGTCTGCCGAAGTATATAGTTAATATAGTCTCTCAGTATGCAGCAGCTATGCAAAACAACTGAGCGATGACTAATTCAACAGATTAATTTATGGACTTTTTATTTGTTATTCTATCTTCAATTATTCCTCCCTTCATTCTCAAGGTTCTCCTTTATAGCGTCCTCTGTCTGTATTGAATTAAAATCAAATTAAGATTCTAAATACAGTTGATTAGTGACACCGTGTATTGAAATGCATCAGCTCAGTTAGTGAGCTGATGGCAATTTTAAACTTGTGAAATATTTCGAATTTTTGCAACGGAGTAAAATTTTAATCATCCATATGTTAATGATCAACATTATGTAGGTACTTAATAAATCTCTAATTTTTAAGCAGTTTTCTAACTTTTTCTTTATTTTAACTACAGTATTATTTTTAACCTAGTATCATACTAAAATAGTACTAAATCGGCTAATTTTTCACGTTTATTTTAAACGTTTCTTATAAAATACATGGTGCCGTTATTATTTAGATTTTTTGAAACGATAAAGTTCAACGCCTCCTCAACTAATTTAAGGCTCAGGCAAACAGAGTGAGTTTCACCGCAATGTTCCACTTCCGCGTGTTATTTACGTGTGTGACAACCAGGGCCGGATCAACTATATGTGGAAATGCACAGGACGCAAAATTCTGGGGGCGCATTACCAGGAGCAAGAAAATGTAATCTGATCTTGTGTAGACAAATATGTACTGCCATTTGCATTTTAACCACAAAACTTGTTCAAATAATCCTAAAATAACATCCATCAAAACCGCGCTAAGTTATTTTTTACATCACCTACTTGCGATACCTCAATAAAAAAAAACTGCATTGAAAGTCTACTTTTTGGGTAATGTGGAAAAGTCTTATGCATGTGTATCAGTGTATGTACATATTATGTATGTATGTATGTATGCAAATATAAAAAAAGAGGCGCTTTCTACAAATCTTGCACAGGGCGCAAGTTTAGCTGGGGCCGGCCCTAGTGACAACTTAGAAGAATTACCGAAAATCAAATTTTGCAAATTTTTGCGATTTTGATTGAAATATGTGCTTTCTGATAAAAAAAAGGTCAATTTTTTCGGAATTTTTAAAATATGTTTAAATCTTTAGGTATAAGTTTTACTACCCAAAAAAAATTTAGAAAGCATTATTTTACAAAAAAGATTGATTTTCTGGCAGAGGTATCTAAAAAACGAACTCAAAATTAAAATAAAGATTTGTATCTGATAAGATCAGTCATTAGTATTATTAGTATCAATATTTTTTTTTTGCAATTTTTGGCATCAGTAAAACAAAAATCATTGCAGTTTGAAAAAAGTTTTTTTCGTATACATTTTTAGTTTGAAAAATTTTAGTGATGAAGTTTTGAGCAAACAAGGTTTGTCACTACTTAATTTTCAAAAAAAAAATTATTAATTTTAAAAATAATTTTAATCTTTAATAAAGTAGATAATTATGTAAAAAAAACTAAAGTTTGTGACGAATTCAGGTTTTTTTTTTTGAATTGAATCTCGAAGGGGAATCAAAATGTATGTATGCCTTACATTTTGATTCCCCTACTTTCCCCTAGTAAAATTTACATGTGTATTCCTTTAGCTGAACTGTTCCCCTTAAAGAGCGTAAAAATCATTTTTTTTGAAAGTGTGATAAAGTTTGCGGAATTTAACCAATTAGTAAATTTAATTATTTTTTTAAAACAACTCCAAAAAAGGTGTCCTTGCAAAAAGCTTTGTAAGGACAAGTTGGTAAAACTGTCTAAAAATTCTTCAAAAAATACAGCGCTTATTTGTATCGCCGCGCCGCGCCATTGAGTATTAGATGATCTTTTTTCAGCAAACTTTTTTCAAAAATGCCTATTATAATGTTTCCTTTGGGTTTAAAAATATATAACTTCTGACCAAAATTGGCGACATTAACTCCGTAACTATCATAAGTGCTAGAGTTAATAGAAGAACATAATACCGGAGAACTAGCTTGTTACATCATAAGTTGGGTGAGTTAGCGGTTGGAACTTGAAACGTTCTTTGCTTTGAAGCCCGCCTACACCTCACATAACCGCTGTTTCGTATTGCACATTACGGTACATCTAAGTGACTAATTGACATTGGTCTTTGTGCTGATATTTACATAATGGGTATACATAGCTCACACAAGTTTTCCACATCAATTGCTTACTAACGCTTGCGTACATACATACATATATTATATACATTTTAGCTATTGGAACCCTACCAATTTTACATTAACTAAAAACCATTTTAAACTTGAATAACTTTATAAACATCAAAATAAAATAAATCAGTGTCTGATAAAAAAGATAATAGAAAGCGGTTTATAGTTAAACGTAAATCAAGAATAAAGTACAAATCAATTTAAATCTATGAATGAATTTTATGACAAAACCCTTTTGGAATTGAACTATTTATTTTAAATCTAGTCGAACGCATAGCTGTCACAAAAACAAGTTTACCTATTTAACAGAAATAGCACATCTATACCTACATATACCATAAAAACGTAATTCTGACGTAATAACAATTAATTTTAAACGAAAACGACTTGATTCTTATCTATATAGTAGGAGTGTGCCCCAGCCTGCACCCAATGAGTATTATTATTTGACAGGGCAATTGTGCTTTGAAAATTAAAAAAAAAAAAAAAAAAAAAAAACAAGACCTATCCAATCCGGAAGTTAAGTTTAGACTTTTTTATGTTTGGGTTGTCGACTCGATCACGTAGCACACAATAAAGGAAGTAAACTTTGAAGGAAAGCGTATTTAACTGGCTGATGACGATGATTTCATATCACGTTCTATAGTGTGTGCGCCTTTGTGATTTAATTTTTAAGTTGTGGATGAATTACAGAAATAGTTTTACTTGCGATAGATATACATATATATATGTATAAAGGTATTTATTATTTTGTATAGGGTGATAGAGAATACAAAGAAATTGAAATTGGGTCTCACTATCAGAGTTAGAACTTAAGGATTTGAGGTTATTCTCTAAATGTGCCTGATGTGCGTGTTCATTTGAAAATTGAAATGGACATAAGGTGTGTTTTTTTGTGCATGTACATAATATGTGTATTCGCTTTAAAAATAAATGGCAGTATAAACACAATAACATTTCAGTTCTCGCGACAAACATCTCCGCTTATAAAACAGTGCTTTAAAATCTTATTTTTGATGTATAAAAATGTCTGTTTTTACACGACGATTTTTGAGTTATGACTTTTTTCGTACATAATGAATGCAAGAGATTATTTAGATGAGGTGAAAAACAAACTCCCCTGGGCTAAATTTCGGCAACTCATTTCTGACATTATTCTATTACTTATTTGTGTTTCAGCTAATCGTTTAATTTATTTTCTTTAAGGGTGTTAATGCAACATGATAAATTCAAATTTGCTTAAATTTACAATTTACTTTGCATGAACGCACCTTATGAAGCAAATGTACCTAAAAGATATAAATTTACTCACAAAGAACTCTATTTTGTTCTCAATTTAAATCTAAATAGAAGAAATGTCATGATTTGATTTTTGACATTGTATCCAATCACCTAGTTTACGCAGCAAAATTAGCCCTGCATAAATCATTTTCGATACAAATTTTGTACAGTTGATTTACGAGATTATAAATTTACACAGTTTACGATGGATTAACCGCGGGCGGTAGGGGCGCGGCGTTGCATGAATAACTTTATTGTTTGTAGAACGCACTGCATACTTGTATGGTTGCTAAGATATGGAGCATTAACACCCCAATTAATAAACTGAAATGAAACATGAATTATCTTTTATCAGTGAGTTAAGTGCGAAATCTTATCAATAAGACAAAATTTAAGTTAATTCATATTAATTAGCTAATTCACACAAGAAAGTGTATTAACGAGTAAGTTAAAAATACCTAAGATAGTTTCGCCAACAACTATTTAGAGATAAAAATAAAACAAACTCTACTCTAGTGACACATTAGCTGTATTTTATTATCCACATGATTTGATCCGGATTAAACACGTAAATACAAAAACAATATGTAATCCTGCTTTTTATCTGGATCTTTTCCAATGATCCAAAACTAGTACTTTTTTATTATTATAATGGTAAGGTAGTGTAAACTGTAGTGCAAAGAAAAAAGCCAACAAAAACGTGAAAAATATACAAACACAATGAAAAAAGAGATGATAATATTTCACTGGATGTCACTGTGATCCTGTTTGTTTTATTATCTGAACCAGATCAGATCATTTGGATTATAAAATGCAGCTTTTATTTCAAATGATAAAGTATGTGTGAAAAACTAGTTTAGCAAAAAAAAAATCGGTAATTTTGAATTTTTGAAAAGCTTAGTCAAACAAAAAAAGAAGAAGGAAAGAAAAAATATTGTTTAATACAAATAAACACAAAGTTTTGGTTATATTGATCGTATATTCTCCACAACTTATACCTTTTTTAATTAATAAAATTGATAGGTAAATGTCATCTAAATATCAGTGCTGCCAAATAAATCTCTGGAGTTCTATACCGGAGAACTTGCGATACATATTAAAATCTCAAAAATATTTCTCTCAAATCAACAGCCACCCGAAAGAAACTGTCAAGAGTAAACTAGCGAAAGCACTCTCAAATTAACAGGAATGTGGAAGGAGGAATATAACATGCAATTAAATGCTTGTAAATCTCATAACAAGTGTGTGTATTAATCTTCATCTAAAATCTCATTTTTTAAAAACATCTTGTATTACAAGGAAAGTTAAGAATTTGTATACCTAATGTTTTTTTTTTTAAGTTTTAAGTGTTGACGTATTCTTTCAAACCGATTTACCTCGTATTTTCACACGAAATTTTTATTTCACCGTAAATATTCGCCCAACATTTCAAAATTTATATCAAAGTGACGAAAGGAAAACAATTTCACAATTCAATAAATCAAAAAGAAACTGTTCGTCTCTTTATGCTCTCATTTCGTTCTGAAAATCTCCATTTTGAACGATCATACACCTTAACTACAATATGTAATTTTTGCAATAAAGACTGCATAGCATTGTTTCAAGGACCAGTATCCCGTGGAAGGCACTTAAAATATCATTTTTACCTTGTGCCGAAACATAAAATACCTCTTTTAAAATTTTGTTTAGGACTACTATAATTAAGTTATTTTCTTATAATTCTGACATTTTTATATTTCATATTTTTTAACACTCATCCAGAATCAAATTACATACATATGTGTGAAGTTCTGAAAAATTTATCACTTCCAAACTTCACAGATCGGGAATCGAACCCCAGGTTTAGAAATATAGCAAGGCCTCTTTCAGTTTGGCAGTTTTTAATATATTTACCTAAACAGATGATTCGCCGGTAGGTACTTTATTATTACTATTGCATGAAGAAAATAAATATGAGCAATATAAGCTAAGCATCCAAGTTAAAACCCATCCCAGTAGTTGTTTTTTTTATATGTATATTTTGTGATCATTTCGTATCTGTTTTATTAATTCTTTCAATAATTTTTTTTAAAGAGGAAACACGTATTTTAATTATTTTTCTTGTGAACTTAAATTATTTTATTACGTTTTGCATTCCAAAGACGAATTGTTATTCAAGTATTTTTTTGCACCTAAAAAGAACCCCTTTCGTTACCTATAAAACAGTTCCATTTAAGGCAGACAATTGCGTCATTTCCTGAAAACGCTGTTAAGAATTGAAAAAATTCTTTCCGTAAATACTTCTGCGACAAACTTATCTTAACATCACCGTGAAAAATGTGACATAATTAAATACTTATGTCCGTCAAAAGTAAATTTTATCACATACCTATGTACGTGTTTTTCTTCTCTGTTCTATGACAACAAAAAAAAAACAAAAATTGTTTCACTTGTTCTGACTTAAAAGTAAATAGGATTTACCTTTCTATTACGTACAATTAAGATAATATCTTAGACCAAATGTCAAAAACAATTGTCAAAATTTGCACCTTGTCACAAAATCCTTATTTCCTGTCATGAAAAAGTGCGTCTATTCTTAGGAGGCCGGATTTGCATGAAAATAGATGCTTTCCATTCCAGCTAATTAACAACACGCAAACAGGAAGTTACGTCTTTAATAATTAATAATTTTATTTTAATAACTCAAGTCATAGGCGTTATTTTGTTATTTAAATATTAACTGATTCCATTATTTTAAAATAAAATTTTTAAACTGGTCATTCTGTTATTGTGACGCATGCATTATTAAAATTCAATCATAAACTTTCAAGCAATGTGAGTAATTCTTTTTTAAAGTTGAATTCCATGAAAAAGTGGGTTTGTTGAACATACATACGTAGTCAGAAATGTAAATTTTACTTGAAATTTTAAGAAAAAAAGAATAACATTGGCTTTGATTCATCCAGTGATGATAATTTTAAACACCCTTCATCGGTTCCTTTCAACAAACAGATACACATTTATGTCTTTTGGTTTCGGCTTCTTATTTACTAAGCATTTTCGTCACATTTATAACAACTGGTGTGGAGCTGCGAAATACAAACAAATAATGAAGTTGTACCTACATTATTCAATTCATTATCCTTTTAAAAAATTTAACTACTGTGACAAATCTCAAAACAATTCAACTTTTTTTGAGAGGACTCGACTTTTATGAGGTCATTTTTAATTTAAGCGCACCATATCTAAAAATTTTCATAATATGTGAAAGAAATAAAATGCACGACTGGGTCGCACGAACTTGCTCTTATGTGCGATCACACTGTGATTTTAAATGGTACTTATACTTTAAATAAACTGAAAAATTCTAAAAATCAATATACATAATTAAAAATTAATTGATTAAACAACTTCTAAAACTGTTTTAACGCAATGTACAACGTCTGATTTCTTACACAAATCTCAATTTATGAGAAAAAAATTTTAAAAATCGTTGGACCGGTTTTTTAAAAAAATGTATTTTTATAAAATTTTGAAAACATTTAAAAGCAAAATAATTGGTACGCCATTGTTTAGTTATTATTAATGTAGAGTTTAAAAATTAATTTAGAAAAAAACATCATCTACCCATTTGTGAAATATTGCTCTTGTGTAAAAAATTTGATTAAAATCGGTTCCGCAGATAATGAGATATTCAAAAACCAAAAAAATGGTCTTATGAGAGATACAATTTTTAATCGATAGATAAATTTTTTCCCAATAATATAGTAGAACGAACTAATATTAGTTCACATAAAAATTTTACTTAAAATTTTACCCAAAAAAATTGTACGGCAGGTACCGTTATTTTTGTTCTTAAAAAAAAATTAAAAAATGTTTAAAGAAAATCGACCCACCCATTTAGGCTGCAGCCGAAAGGACAGGCCTTTTCGACTTCGCTATCATCATAATGTATTTATTTATTTATTGGAGACCGTTAAGAGCTAACGTTACATATTATCTCTTAAATCGTAATGTCAACTTTTATCAAAATCTCGAGTTCGATTTTTTTTACGAATCCATAACTTGCCATACAGTACCTATACATCGCAAGTAAAAAAATCCGGTAAATTTAAGTTCCTTATACTTATACAAATTAAAAACGCGACAGAAGTAGTAATGATAAAAAATATGTATTTTTGTTTTGTGTAGTAGCGCGGATTTAGAATTTTTTTTTTTACTAGTTAGGCGGTAGACTTTCCAGAGCTAGATTTAACTTTAGACTGCGACGACAAGTAATTTCTAGTATACAATATATGTACATATACATTTTTGTATATAGAACGAAAAGGAGAACGAAATTTTTCGTTGTGTCATTTCTGTGCGCGGTTTTTCGTTCATCATCAGATGAGCCTTAAAATTGAATATAATAGGTAATAGGTATCGTAGGATTTATATTCGTTATCATTTTCAATGAAAAATTTAGCAAGGAAATATCTAATCTTTGTAGGAAACTCAATTAAAACTGCGAATCAGCACCCAAAAATCTGACCAAGTTGCATTGCTCCGCTTTGAGTATGTTCATTGTTCAGTCGCCAAGCAGACCTCAATGTCAACATTTTTTTTTTTTTGACAACAGTACCTTGGGCTCGCGTACCAAATCCATTGTGGAAACAGTCTGGGTTAAATTATGAAAACAAAACATTTCAAACGTTTACTAATCTTGCTGTTTAGGTACAGTAAAAATTCTAGTAAAATTTCTAGAATTTCCAAGTTTCGGGGTTTTTGCTTTAGTCACTTTTTTTTCAATGTAACTTATGTATAGTTGTTGCAGAATCTTAAAGAGAAAATCATATTTTATATTATGAAGCTTAATGCAAATTATTCTTGTTTTTTTGCTCTCCTGTACAATTTGTAAAAGTAGACTAAGCAGTTTTACGCATTTAGCCTACGATATACATAAAATTAAACCTTTTTATAAATACATATCAACATATTTATATCGTCGCGTATGCTAATTTGATGAAAATTGAAAGTTTTTAGAACAGTTAAAATAAAACCAAACGATTTTAAATACATACGTCAACTTCCTTAGTGTAGGTACCTGATCTACATATACATAATGTAAAATGTTGATTTGCACCGCAGATTAAATGAAATTTAAACAAAACCTGAAACATACACACAGAGAAATTTACGCAATAAAATTTACAAAACCGTGCAGTAAATTTTACAAAAGGCACTTGTAGTGAAATTTACAACAAAAATTATGAAAACGTAGTACTCGTAATAAAATTCACAACAAAAACTCCGAGAATGTAGCGCTAGTAGTAAAATTTACTGTGATTTTAAAGAAATTTGCAGCGAAAATCATTGCAATTGTAATGAAATTTACTACACTGATAGTACTACAAATGCAGTCTAATTTACTTCAAAAAAAGTAGAATTTACTATCAATGTAATAAAATTTACTATAATGATTTTGTAAAATTCACTACAAATTCAGTATATCATGTACCCGCCGTTTTTGCAAACACTTTTATTGTATTTACTACAAATACAGTGAAATTAACTGCACATACAATAAAATTCACTACTTTGCTGTGGTGAAATTTACTAAGTGATTTTGTAAAATTTATTGCTATTGTATTTAGTACAAGTACAGTTAAATTCACTACACATGCAATCAAATTCACTACTATAGCGCAGTCAAATTAACTACAAGCTTTTGTAAAATTCATTACTATTGTGTTTAGTACAAAAACAGTGAAATTCACTACACATACAATTTAATTTACTACAAGTGTGATAAATTTTACTACCTGATTTTGTAAAATTTACTACTATTATATTTAGTACAAATACAGTGAAATTTACTACACATACAATATAATTCGCTTCCTTGGTGTGGTGAAATTTACTTTCTGATTTTGTAAAATTTATTATGAATGCAGTATCTCTTTTCCCCCCCTTTTTTGAAAACACTTTTATTGTATCTACTACGAATACAGTGAAATTCACTACACATACAATAAAAATCACTACTAAAGCGTAGTCAAATTTACTACGTGATTTTGTAAAATTTATTACAAATGCAGTTTCTCCCTGCCCGCCTTTTTTAAAAACACTTTTATTGTATTTACTACGAATACAATGAAATTCACTGCACATACAATAAAATTCACTACTTTGTTGTGGTGAAATTTACTACGTGATTTTGTAAAATTTATTACAGATGCAGTATCTCCTTGCCCGCCCTTTTTGAAAATACTTTTATTCTATTTACTACGAATACAGTGAAATTCACTACACATACAATAAAATTCACTACTAAAGCGTAGTCAAATTTACTACGTGATTTTGTAAAATTTATTACTAATGCAGTATCTCCTTGCCCGCCCTTTTTAAAAATACTTTTATTCTATTTACTACGAATACAGTGAAATTCACTACACATACAATAAAATTCACTACTAAAACGTAGTCAAATTTACTACGTGATTTTGTAAAATTTATTACAGATGCAGTATCTCCTTGCCCGCCCTTTTTGAAAATACTTTTATTCTATTTACTACGAATACAGTGAAATTCACTACACATACAATAAAATTCACTACTAAAGCGTAGTCAAATTTACTACGTGATTTTGTAAAATTTATTACAGATGCAGTATCTCCTTGCCCGCCCTTTTTGAAAATACTTTTATTCTATTTACTACGAATACAGTGAAATTCACTACACATACAATAAAATTCACTACTAAAGCGTAGTCAAATTTACTACGTGATTTTGTAAAATTTATTACAGATGCAGTATCTCCTTGCCCGCCTTTTTGAAAACACTTTTATTGTATTTACTACGAATACAGTGAAATTCACTGCACATACAATAAAATTTACCATTAGTGTGGTAAAATATACTACGTGGTTTTGTAAAATTTATTACGAATGCAATATATCATTCGCCCATTTTTTTTTTGCAAATACTCTTGTGGCAATTACTACAAATGGAGTGGATTTCACTATACGAACAATAAAATTTACTACACATACAGTGAATTTTACTATCTGTATAGCGAATTTTATGAAAATAACAAAAAATAATAGTGCTCAAAATGAGGTCCAGAGAGGTGGTTTTTGTAAGTTTCGAGGGTATCATATCATTATTAGTATTAATGATCTCCCAAACCAGAGACGCAAGACATTTGGAACGACCGACGCAAAATATATTTACCGACCGATATAGCAACACTAACACGAGTGGTTAAGCGTTTAAAATATATTGACGGCAGAAAGTTTCGTCATCGTTCCCAATGTTTCGCATTTGTTTGGTAGAACCATAACTAAGGTTTTTCTTGGCGTTTTCGAAAAAAAAACAATCAGAAACAACATCAAATAATTTCAGAAACATAAAATACAAATTACTTAAAGATCAAATATTTCGCGGGTTAGTTAAATGGTTGATATTCAAACCAGATTGTAATTAAACCCATTATAATCGGGAACAAAGACGTATTTCGAACGGCAAATTGTTAAGAACAAAAAAAATAAAAATTTACATTTATTCCTAAATTTTAACTTAAATACCAAAAATGTCATTACTGTGGCGTGTCCCAAAATGTACTTTCCCTCATAAAAAGCAAAATATTAATATTTTGAAATACTAACCCACCCGGAAAAGTCAAATTTTAATCTCGGATGAAATTTAATCGAAACACATTGTCTAAGACCTTGACATTGTCTATTATATATTTTTTGACTCTTAATTTGGGATTTGTACATTTTTGTGATTTTAATTTGTATCTAGTGTTGTGCCGTAACTTATTTCAAAACTAAGTTCTTTTAAATATGTATTTAATTTGTGGATACTAAGTGGGGTTTTATAATAATAACAATACAAATTGAATATATCTCATATTTTCATTCTTCCATTGAACTCTTCATTTTCTTTGCTTTTTTTGGCAATTAATATAATTTCAACAAAAATTAATGAACATATTTTTGTATAAAGAAAATGAAAAGCTTGTGCAATCATTAACGCGTGAAAATTATCTCCTTCAATATTAATTCAATTTGCATGTAGTCTTGTGGCAATTACTACAAATGCAGTGAAATTTACCATAGATATAATGAAATTTACCAATAGTACGGTAAAATTTACTACGTGATTTTATAAAATTCATTACGAATGGAGTATTTTATTTACCCGCCTTTTTTGAAAACACTTTTATTAAATTTACTACAAATACAGTGAAATTTACTACACATACAATAAAATTCACTGTAAGTGTGGTGAAATTTACTACCTGATTTTGTAAAATTAATTACGAATGAACTATATCATTTACCCGCCTTTTTTGCAAATATACTCTTGTGGCTACTACCCATGCCTTGTAATTTGCCTTTTACAGTTTTACGCTTTTGTTTTTAAACTTTTGTTTTAAAAATTTATTTAATTTTTGTGTACATCTGGTTATAATAATAACAACTATAATAATCATGATATAAGAATAGAATATATCTCATATATTTATTCTTCCACAGAAATTTTCGTTATGTTATTATAGAATTTTTGACAATTTATATAATTTCAAACAATTAAATATAAACTTAATAAAAATTCTCAAAAAATGGTAGTTTATATATTTTTTCTAACAAACGTAAAATTCTTTTAATTTTCTTTTCTTCTAAAAGTCACAATGACGTTTGGTTAAGTTTTTTAAAAAAATTGATTAATTTTCCGCAGCGAAATCCTTGAGGTTTTTTAACTACCTATAAATTGTGTAAATCATTTCTCATAAAAAATTTGACAGTTCATTAACCAAGTAGTAAACTTAAACAAATTTTAAACTTATCTTGTGTTTTACATCAGTGTATGAAAAGTTTTAGGTTTACTTCACCCATTAAAAAATATATCCTCTAAAATTTGCTTGTTAGTCCTATTTGTTGACAGTCAGGCATATTTATTAGATTTTTGACTAGTTAGACAGTGTCTTGACAGTCCGAAATATTTGGAAATAATATATTTTATTTGATTAAATAAAATGTTACATTAAACAACCGAGTCTAAGTAAGATAACGTTTAAAACATCAACTAAAAATGTTTATCTATAACTTGGATGGTTGTTCAATGTACTACTACGTTCATAAATAAGATCGAATGTTTCTTTACCAATGAGGTAGATAGTCTCATAATTTTGTGTTCCTTAGTTCAGGATTTGTTATGCCATACTTGAAGTTTAAGTGAACCATCATACACACATGTGAACACTGGTTAACTGTTTTTATGCCACAACATGTTATTTCACCTCACGGAAAATTTTTAGCAAGAGATGTTATTTTCTTGGCATGGACACAATTGTCGTTTTAATAGTACCTTATTGTAAATAAATTGTAAAGAAATAAATATCATTTGCAAAAAAAATCTCTTTATTATCACTCCAATATACTACCAATGAGTAGCTACTGCGAAGTGTATAAGCAGCTTTATGAGACGACAGCACTGGCAACCATACCAAACACTAAATTCAAAATGGAGTTCTATTTCATTCGTTTCAGATTTCGGCGTGGCGCGGTGCGTTTAGTTTTAAACAGTTTAACTCGGCATCGGTATTTATCAAAAAAGTGAAAAAAGAAAAATCATTAAAACTAATAAATTCAGTGAATAAAGGTATGTATGTGAAATTGTGATAGTGTTTATTACATTGTCTAGAGCTTCTAGAAAAATGATAAAAAAATGTGTAATGAGAAAAAGCACTCTTAAAATACATATATAGGTTCGTACATATACGCGAGTTCCAAAAGAAATTTTTTTTTAATGGTGATTCTTTTTTATCAAGTTTTGATGCTTGCGTTTGAAGCATCAATTGCTGATTCCAAAAAGGTATCAACCATCTCTGTACGGCTTACGGTTGGTCAGATATACTCCAAAACGTTTTTGATTATTCTTCAGGATGGCAGAAATTAGGAAAATTGAAAAAGGTTTTGGAGTGTATTTGGCCAACGGTAAATCGTACCTTTTTGGAATCAGCACTTGATGCTGTTAAAATAAACATTAAAATCTTTTACTTAAAATATCTAATGAGAAAAAGCACTCTTAAAATACGCATACGGGTTCCTATATGCGAGTTCCAAAAGTAATTTTTTTTAATGGTGATTCTTTTTTAACATATTTTGATGCTCGCTTTTGAAGCATCAATTGCTGATTCCAAAAAGGTATCAACTAGCTCTGTACGGCTTACGGTTGGTCAGATACACTCCAAAACGTATTTGATTTTTCTTCATGATGGCAGAAGTTAAGAAAATTGAAAAAGGTTTTGGGATGTATCTGACCAACAGTAAGCCGTACAGCGATGGTTGATACCTTTTTGAAATCAGCACTTAATGCTGTTAAAATAAACATCAAAATCTTTTACTCAAAATATGTAATGAGAAAAAGCACTCTTAAAATACGCATACGGGTTCCTATATGCGAGTTCCAAAAGTAAATTTTTTTTAATGGTGATTCTTTTTTAACATATTTTGATGCTCGCTTTTGAAGCATCAATTGCTGATTCCAAAAAGGTATCAACTAGCTCTGTACGGCTTACGGTTGGTCAGATACACTCCAAAACGTATTTGATTTTTCTTCATGATGGCAGAAGTTAAGAAAATTGAAAAAGGTTTTGGGATGTATCTGACCAACAGTAAGCCGTACAGCGATGGTTGATACCTTTTTGAAATCAGCACTTAATGCTGTTAAAATAAACATCAAAATCTTTTACTCAAAATATGTAATGAGAAAAAGCACTCTTAAAATACGCATACGGGTTCCTATATGCGAGTTCCAAAAGTAAATTTTTTTTAATGGTGATTCTTTTTTAACATATTTTGATGCTCGCTTTTGAAGCATCAATTGCTGATTCCAAAAAGGTATCAACTAGCTCTGTACGGCTTACGGTTGGTCAGATACACTCCAAAACGTATTTGATTTTTCTTCATGATGGCAGAAGTTAAGAAAATTGAAAAAGGTTTTGGGATGTATCTGACCAACAGTAAGCCGTACAGCGATGGTTGATACCTTTTTGAAATCAGCACTTAATGCTGTTAAAATAAACATCAAAATCTTTTACTCAAAATATGTAATGAGAAAAAGCACTCTTAAAATACGCATACGGGTTCCTATATGCGAGTTCCAAAAGTAAATTTTTTTTAATGGTGATTCTTTTTTAACATATTTTGATGCTCGCTTTTGAAGCATCAATTGCTGATTCCAAAAAGGTATCAACTAGCTCTGTACGGCTTACGGTTGGTCAGATACACTCCAAAACGTATTTGATTTTTCTTCATGATGGCAGAAGTTAAGAAAATTGAAAAAGGTTTTGGGATGTATCTGACCAACAGTAAGCCGTACAGCGATGGTTGATACCTTTTTGAAATCAGCACTTAATGCTGTTAAAATAAACATCAAAATCTTTTACTCAAAATATGTAATGAGAAAAAGCACTCTTAAAATACGCATACGGGTTCCTATATGCGAGTTCCAAAAGTAAATTTTTTTTAATGGTGATTCTTTTTTAACATATTTTGATGCTCGCTTTTGAAGCATCAATTGCTGATTCCAAAAAGGTATCAACTAGCTCTGTACGGCTTACGGTTGGTCAGATACACTCCAAAACGTATTTGATTTTTCTTCATGATGGCAGAAGTTAAGAAAATTGAAAAAGGTTTTGGGATGTATCTGACCAACAGTAAGCCGTACAGCGATGGTTGATACCTTTTTGAAATCAGCACTTAATGCTGTTAAAATAAACATCAAAATCTTTTACTCAAAATATGTAATGAGAAAAAGCACTCTTAAAATACGCATACGGGTTCCTATATGCGAGTTCCAAAAGTAAATTTTTTTTAATGGTGATTCTTTTTTAACATATTTTGATGCTCGCTTTTGAAGCATCAATTGCTGATTCCAAAAAGGTATCAACTAGCTCTGTACGGCTTACGGTTGGTCAGATACACTCCAAAACGTATTTGATTTTTCTTCATGATGGCAGAAGTTAAGAAAATTGAAAAAGGTTTTGGGATGTATCTGACCAACAGTAAGCCGTACAGCGATGGTTGATACCTTTTTGAAATCAGCACTTAATGCTGTTAAAATAAACATCAAAATCTTTTACTCAAAATATGTAATGAGAAAAAGCACTCTTAAAATACGCATACGGGTTCCTATATGCGAGTTCCAAAAGTAAATTTTTTTTAATGGTGATTCTTTTTTAACATATTTTGATGCTCGCTTTTGAAGCATCAATTGCTGATTCCAAAAAGGTATCAACTAGCTCTGTACGGCTTACGGTTGGTCAGATACACTCCAAAACGTATTTGATTTTTCTTCATGATGGCAGAAGTTAAGAAAATTGAAAAAGGTTTTGGGATGTATCTGACCAACGGTAAGCCGTACAGCGATGGTTGATACCTTTTTGAAATCAGCACTTAATGCTGTTAAAATAAACATCAAAATCTTTTACTCAAAATATGTAATGAGAAAAAGCACTCTTAAAATACGCATACGGGTTCCTATATGCGAGTTCCAAAAGTAAATTTTTTTTAATGGTGATTCTTTTTTAACATATTTTGATGCTCGCTTTTGAAGCATCAATTGCTGATTCCAAAAAGGTATCAACTAGCTCTGTACGGCTTACGGTTGGTCAGATACACTCCAAAACGTATTTGATTTTTCTTCATGATGGCAGAAGTTAAGAAAATTGAAAAAGGTTTTGGGATGTATCTGACCAACGGTAAGCCGTACAGCGATGGTTGATACCTTTTTGAAATCAGCACTTACTGCTGTTAAAATAAACATTAAAATCTTTTACCTTTTTGAAATCAGCCCTTAATGCTGTTAAAATAAGCATTAAAATCTTTTACTCAAAATATTTAATGAGAAAAACAAAAAGATATTTTCTATTGTCTTTAAGTAGATACGTACAATGTCTGACCCTGAACTTAAAGGAAGCCAACATTCAGAGGGTGATTTAATTGAAGAAGTTTTAGAAGACTCAAGTGAAGTTGATTTGGGTGAAACAAATGAAAACTTAGATTTCAATCAGCAAATATCAAGCAAACACTCAGTCGCTGTAGAATATGTTTTCTCATATAAGTTGCAAGATGAAGCAATTAGCGATATATTGAAGCGATGGGGACTTTCAGAGCTCTGTGAGTTGTTTAATGGTAAATCATTATTAGTTTAATTTTTCCCTCCAGATTGTTTAATATCAGTGTTTTAGAAAAAAAAATTGATTCAGATTGCTTGGAACACATAACAGTTTCTGACATAGACAATTTAATTCCTCTAGAAATGATGGGATTGCGGATCAAGTTTAAGGCAAGGTTAACTGAATGGAGATCTTTAAAGGTAAGATGTCTGTAAAAAGAGGAAGTTCGTTTTATAATACATAGGGCTCACGATGTTTAATAACTTTTTAGAGCTTACCCTTAACTTCAATATCCGAAAAACTTAGTGGGTGTTCAAGTAGTGCTGTATCTGTATCAAGCGACATTATGGAAGCATTTCCCAAAAATTTACGATCTGATTCCGAAAATAGTTTCAACCAAGAAGTACAACACATGGTGAGTCATAATACCATTGAAATACTGAAAATGGAGATCCTTATTTTATTTGTTAGTACATTTTTTAAACTTTTCACCACACACAAAATTTTGATTAATGTAAAAAGTTATCGATAACAGAATTCGACAGCTGCTGTCTTTATAAGTATACATACATATAAATCTATTACACGAACAAAAATAATTTCTTCCTCTGACTGTTAATTGAACGTTTAAATTATGATTTAAAATTCGGTCCTAAATTAACATTTTAATGATGTGCAACGTTTTGAAAATATATGTAGGTTTCCACTTAGTTCGAAATTTCAAATTATTATTGTCTTAATTTTACTCATCAAACTAGAACGTATGTGAAGATTTTAAAATAATTGAGATTTGAGGCTTACATTAAATAACTGTCATCAATTCACACAGTATAAGGCGTATGTTGTATAAATAGCGCGAACCCATTCACTTGGCGTTTTCACTGCGCAGCTCTCTTTAAATTTCTCAGCTCATCTATTTAATTTTGAAACAAAGATACTGACTTATAAAGATGTGAATCCTAGCAGCAATCTTAATTTGCCTACAAGCTACAACTGTCAGACTACGGATAATAAATGAGATAGTAGACATACTTAAAAACCCCCACACATAGACAGTAGGGATCCGCACAACCCCTTTTATATTGTTGTTGGATTTCGCATCTATTCATAGACATGAAATAAAATTATATTATGTTGGATTTTTTTATTATAAGCGAGTCAAAATTTATCAACTCTATAATAAAAAAAATTAAAACAAATAGTACCTACATGTCCTACATGCAATAGCATTTTAATTTAAAAGAAAAATAAAGTTGAGTTAGGCATTGTACAATTTAGGAAATAGGACCTTCACTCATTAAATTGCGCACAATTTTTGTTTTCTTCAATCCTTTCTCTGCGCAGGCGATTGTTGGCCAAGTGATTTGATTCAAGCTATATTATACATAATTCAATTAAAGTAAGTTACCTCAATCGCTCTACCTTAACAGAAGTAATCATCATCTTCGTTATTATTATACCATACATACATAACATACATATACTTGTTTATTGATGTATCAATGTTTTTTTTTTCAATAGAACGTTCAACAGATATTAAAATCAAACTCCAGAGGGAAATTGTTGCTATCCAAAAAAACGGCGTTCAATTCTTCAGACAGAAAAGATCTCATATATTTAATAGTAGACTTTGCTCTATTTAACGAGATTTTACTCGGAACAAAAGAAATAAACTCATTAACGGAACAAATCATCAAACTTTTTCCGTTTGAATCCAAGGTCTTATATTAAATACTAAGAAAAATAGTTAACTAACGAAAATTTCTTATAGACTTCTTATTACGTGCCTAGTGGAAGTGGTGGTAGAGCTAGAGGTCAACTGTATTCAGCTTATAACAATAAAATTAAAGCCTTAAGAAAAAGAGGAGTTTTATCAAGGCGCTCAAAACATCATGTTTTTTTAATGTCTGAAAATTCATCTTCATCATCACCTTCATCGCCATCATGTTCACCGCTGGTAGATAACTCCCAAAGTAAGATGTAATATGATATAATATACATAAATAAATTATTTTATAACTATACAATTAAATGCTTTATTTACAAGTTGGTGGAAACCTAATGTAAGAAAAAAATTAAAATGTAAAAAATTGTTTTCCAAATCTTTGAAAAATATTTACGTAAAGTAAAGTTTCAATTGAGCTACTTGCAATCTATTCGCCAAATTAACAAATTTCAAATCCATGAATCATGATTCTTATCATATTCCTGGAAAATGTTGCTGTTTCAATAAAATTAAAATGGTTCCTTCTCCAATTGAACGAAGAGCAATTACAAGTTATAAGCTGAAAAGCACTTAAGTTGTTCAATTAAATCTCCTAGCCCAATACATTTATAACAAATATAAATCTCATAGCCCAATACATTTATAACAACACTCTTTTTAACAAACACTCTTTACTATTATCTGTTGCATCCACCCCACGAAGGGCTAGGATCGAAGATAAAAACGTTTAAAAACGTATTTTCTTGTTAAATCTGAAATAACTTGAAAAATTGAAACCAAAGGAGCACCAGTAAGCTTTATGAAGTTCTTACTTTGTATAGTTTCTGGTATTTTGTATAATACGTGTGAAATTGAGAGATTTAATTTTTTTCCAATTTTCAAAAAAACCAAAGCTGATTTTCACTGTTGTTAATTTTATGTAACCAAAATGTTTAATTAACTCAACTGAAAACAGTTTTTTTCATAATACGAAAAATGTATTTAGTTTAAGTGATCTAAAGTCATCCATAATATGCACAAAAACTTATTGTTATTTTAATTCCTCAGGTTTAAATGAGAAGGATTGGCTGAAATACAACTCACAACCAATAGAGTTAGTAGTTATTAAATGGAAAAACTGCTTTCATATCAGGAGGGCAGAAATTTTAGAAAAGACCGCAGAGGAAATTTTTAATGACTGGCCACTTTTCACGCAATCTATCGGCCTTCATTTGGTATATTTTTTTTTTGTTTTAATTTTGGTAATGTTATTCATATTAATTATTCTTACAGATCGATTTAGACTTTATTTTTCTTTTCGGTGAAGAAAAATCAGTTTGCTTGAAAAAGAAATGGGATAGCTTTCAAAGAACCTTCTTGCAAAGTGTCGAGAATCAATCTGAAAGTGCAAGCAAACCTGTTAAGCAGATACTCGAGCAAATAAATGGTATTGATAGTAGTCAAGGTAATAAAAAAATTGTTTAAATAACTTTAAAAGCATACATTTTTGTCTACAATAATAAATACATTTCACCATTTTTCACGTATACTAACATATACAAATTAATTTCTTTACAGATTATAAAAACTTATTAACCTACAAGCTCATCCATTATAAATTGCCTCCATTTCAAAAAATTTCACTTCAAAGTGGGAAAAAGTGGCACGCTTCAATCCAGGACTCAATCAATAGCACTATATTAGAAGCCGAAAACCAGGCAGATATCCTGGTTAAATACCAACATATAAAAGAATCGTACAAGGGCTTACATTTCAACATTCAACCAATGGTAGTGGCAAGTGAAAAATTATATTATGTAATATCAGATAACATATTCCATAAAACAGAAAGCTTTTTATCGGCTCTTGATTCGGCTTTTAAATTAATGTATGTATTTAATCTTAAGTATCCACTTCAAAGCCAAAATGTGTGGTTGTTTTTAGAAAACTTCTTTTATGATATTAATTCAAGTCCTCCTAGCTCTGCAACAACAGCCCTGATTAATGAGTTACGAGATAAGCAAAATTAAGTTTTTTTTAAAAACAACACAAATTGTAAGACGTTCTTATAAACCTTATTTAATTGCTTTGGTAGACTGATAAACTTGATACGACTAAGTTTCTAAAGACTTTTTTAACATCCTTTTAGACGTTTATTAGTGCTTAAGGGGATCAAGCTTGATTCTGACTTTGCTACTTAAGACTTTTTTAGCAGCTCTTTTAACAGTTTACTATTTCGGATCAAGCTGATAAACTTGAAACGACTTAGCTTCTTAAGAATATTTTTAACAAAATTTTAATCGTTTATTAGTGCTTTAGGGGATCAAGCTGATAAACTTGATTCTGACTTTGCTACTTAAGACTTTTTTTGCATCTTTTTTAACAGTTTACTAGTCGGATCAAGCTGATAAACTTGAAACGACTTAGCTTCTTAAGACATCTTTAACATCCTTTTTAACAGTTTACTAGTTCGGATCAAGCTGATAAACTTGAAACGACTTAGTTTCTTAAGAATATTTTTAACAAAATTTTAATCGTTTATTAGTGCTTTAAAGGATCAAGCTGATAAACTTGATTCTGACTTTGCTACTTAAGACTTTTTTAGCAGCTCTTTTAACAGTTTACTATTTCGGATCAAGCTGATAAACTTGAATCGACTTAGCTTCTTAAGACTTCTTTAACATCCTTTTAAACAGTTTACTAGTTCGGATCAAGCTGATAAACTTGAAACGACTTAGCTTCTTAAAAATATTTTTAACAAAATTTTAATCGTTTATTAGTGCTTTAGGGGATCAAGCTGATAAACTTGATTCTGACTTTGCTACTTAAGACTTTTTTAGCAGCTCTTTTAACAGTTTACTATTTCGGATCAAGCTGATAAACTTGAATCGACTTAGCTTCTTAAGACTTCTTTAACATCCTTTTAAACAGTTTACTAGTTCGGATCAAGCTGATAAACTTGAAACGACTTAGTTTCTTAAGAATATTTTTAACAAAATTTTAATCGTTTATTAGTGCTTTAGGGGATCAAGCTGATTAACTTGATTCTGACTTTGCTACTTAAGACTTTTTTTGAATCTTTTTTAACAGTTTACTAGTCGAATCAAGCTGATAAACTTGAAACGACTTAGTTTCTTAAGAATATTTTTAACAAAATTTTAATCGTTTATTAGTGCTTTAAAGGATCAAGCTGATAAACTTGATTCTGACTTTGCTACTTAAGACTTTTTTAGCAGCTCTTTCAACAGTTTACTATTTCGGATCAAGCTGATAAACTTGAAACGACTTAGCTTCTTAAGAATATTTTTAACAAAATTTTAATCGTTTATTAGTGCTTTAGGGGATCAAGCTGATAAACTTGATTCTGACTTTGCTACTTAAGACTTTTTTAGCAGCTCTTTTAACAGTTTACTATTTCGGATCAAGCTGATAAACTTGAATCGACTTAGCTTCTTAAGACTTCTTTAACATCCTTTTAAACAGTTTACTAGTTCGGATCAAGCTGATAAACTTGAAACGACTTAGCTTCTTAAGAATATTTTTAACAAAATTTTAATCGTTTATTAGTGCTTTAGGGGATCAAGCTGATAAACTTGATTCTGACTTTGCTACTTAAGACTTTTTTAGCAGCTCTTTTAACAGTTTACTATTTCGGATCAAGCTGATAAACTTGAATCGACTTAGCTTCTTAAGACTTCTTTAACATCCTTTTAAACAGTTTACTAGTTCGGATCAAGCTGATAAACTTGAAACGACTTAGTTTCTTAAGAATATTTTTAACAAAATTTTAATCGTTTATTAGTGCTTTAGGGGATCAAGCTGATAAACTTGATTCTGACTTTGCTACTTAAGACTTTTTTAGCAGCTCTTTTAACAGTTTACTATTTCGGATCAAGCTGATAAACTTGAAACGACTTAGCTTCTTAAGAATATTTTTAACAAAATTTTAATCGTTTATTAGTGCTTTAGGGGATCAAGCTGATAAACTTGATTCTGACTTTGCTACTTAAGACTTTTTTAGCAGCTCTTTTAACAGTTTACTATTTCGGATCAAGCTGATAAACTTGAATCGACTTAGCTTCTTAAGACTTCTTTAACATCCTTTTAAACAGTTTACTAGTTCGGATCAAGCTGATAAACTTGAAACGACTTAGTTTCTTAAGAATATTTTTAACAAAATTTTAATCGTTTATTAGTGCTTTAGGGGATCAAGCTGATAAACTTGATTCTGACTTTGCTACTTAAGACTTTTTTAGCAGCTCTTTTAACAGTTTACTATTTCGGATCAAGCTGATAAACTTGAAACGACTTAGCTTCTTAAGAATATTTTTAACAAAATTTTAATCGTTTATTAGTGCTTTAGGGGATCAAGCTGATAAACTTGATTCTGACTTTGCTACTTAAGACTTTTTTAGCAGCTCTTTTAACAGTTTACTATTTCGGATCAAGCTGATAAACTTGAAACGACTTAGCTTCTTAAGAATATTTTTAACAAAATTTTAATCGTTTATTAGTGCTTTAGGTGATCAAGCTGATAAACTTGATTCTGACCTAGCTTCTTAAGACTTTTTAACAGTTTTCTAGTTCGGATCAAGCTGATAAACTTGATTCTGACTTATCATCTTTAGACTTTTTTAACATCCCTTTTAACAGTTTTCTATTTCGGATCAAGCTGATAAACTTGAAACGACTTAGCTTCTTAAGACTTTTTAGCATCTTTTTTAACAGTTTTCTAGTTCGGATCAAGCTGATAAACTTGAAACGACTTAGCTTCTTAAGACTTCTTTAACATCCTTTTAAACAGTTTATTATTGCTTTGGCAGATCAAGCTGATAAACTTGATTCTGACTTATCATCTTTAGACTTTTTTAACATCCCTTTTAACAGTTTTCTATTTCGGATCAAGCTGATAAACTTGAAACGACTTAGCTTCTTAAGACTTTTTAGCATCTTTTTTAACAGTTTTCTAGTTCGGATCAAGCTGACAAACTTAAACGACTTAGCTTCTTAAGACTTCTTTAACATCCTTTTAAACAGTTTATTATTGCTTTGGCAAATCAAGCTGATAAACTTGATTCTGACTTATCATCTTTAGACTTTTTTAACATCCCTTTTAACAGTTTTCTATTTCGGATCAAGCTGATAAACTTGAAACGACTTAGCTTCTTAAGACTTTTTAGCATCTTTTTTAACAGTTTATTATTGCTTTGGCTAATAAACTTAACAAATTAAAATAAACATAACAAATTTTTAAGTTAAAAAAAACCGAATCAAGGGCCGATACAATTTATTTTATATTGTGAAGTATTTTATTGTATATACTATTTACATATATAATATATTAAACTTTTAGATTAAATATTAACTGTAGTCAATCATGTTCAGTTGTTTTGCTTGTGAATTAATTTTTTTAAATTTAGATGATTACTATTCACATTTAAAATGCAAGCATAAATATGAAAAAGAAATATATTGTAAACAAGGGGATTGTCCTCAAGCATTTTCCAATCTTTTTGTCTTAAAACGGCATTTAAAGAAAGTACATTTTGATTTAAATAGCAATTCAAACACCTCTACCAATACCACAAATTCTACCACTCTCCTCCCTGCGGAAAATGTAAACAATTTGAATCAAGACTTAAATTCAACGTTTCCATCTCAAAAATCAGAGAGTTCATTACATGCTTATAGTTTCGATCAAAAGTCTACTGAAAATTTTGAAGAATCGTTTATCAATAAAAAGGATGTCGACCTCTCAGAATGTGCTTTAAGATTTGTTTTAAAGTTGATGAATCACAATTCCGTTCCAAGAAATTTAGTATTCAAAGTTGTGACAGAAATTCAAAAACTTTTACTTGACCCTATTAAATGCGTTATTGAATTGAGCGATTCGAGCTTAGCAATTCAAAAAATAAGTCAATTTTGTGATACAGCTTTTTCTAAAATAGAGACTGAACATAAGCTTGTAAACCATTTGTCGAAAAAAAAAATTACTCGAATTACCAATAAATAGTACAGTTTCATCTGAAATTCAAAATACAATTGAACGGGGTAAACCAATTTTAAAATACAAGGAAATAAAAGGAACTATTCTATCTATTCCTTTCATAATTAAAAAATTTTTTGAAACTGAAAATTTGCTTAAAAAAACTTTGAAAGAAATGGAAGATCTTATGGCACATTCCGATGATATAAAAAATTTTGTATGTGGTTCTGTTTGGCGAGAAATTCATTCAAGATTTTCAAACGAAAACAAAACTGTTGTCCCATATTTTCTGTATAATGATGACTTTGATCCAGATAATGTGTTAGGCTCGCACTCCGGAGTGAATTCAATTTCTGCATTCTACATAAACTTTCCAACTTTACCAGAGCATAAACGTTCTTCTTTGACCAACATTTTGCCTGCTATGCTAATAAAAGCCGAGTATTTTAAAAAGTATGAGCGCCTCGATGTTCTTCATAACCTTCTGAAAATTTTATTAGATTTAGAACTGAATGGCATAATGATTCAGACGGAAGGTGTGGAAAAAAAAATTTATTTTGTTTTAGGCTTAGTAACTGGTGATAATCTTGGACTTAATAAGATTCTGGGCTTCAGATCATCCTTTTCGGCTCTGCATTTTTGTCGAATCTGTAAGGCTTCTAAAGCAGAAACGCAAAATCTTAGTTATGAGTTAAAGAGCAGTTTAAGAACAGTTTCAAATTATGATTAAGATCTTTTACTTAATGACCCAAAACATACTGGAATATCGGAAGTATGTATTTTCAATAGACTTCCGTCTTTTCATGCGGTTGTTAACGTGTCAGTTGATATCATGCATGATCTTTTCGAGGGAGTTTTGAAAAATGATATGTGTGCTATTATTTTATATTTCATTAAAACAAAGAAATATTTTTCTCTCGAAAATTTGAATGACAGAAAACAACTTTTTGATTATGGAAGCATAGACTCGAAAAACTATTCCCTTCCTATAAAACTTGAGGCTTTGCAAAACAAAAATTTGAATATGCAAGCTAGTGAAAGCCATTGCTTTGTACATTTTTTTTCGTTAATGGTTTGGGATTTTGTACCTAAGGACGATAAATGTTGGCTTTTTTTTTTAAATCTTCAAAAACTTGTAGATCTATGTTTATGTACTTCATTTAATAAAAATGATTTAGAAGAATTGAAATCTCGAGTAGCTGATCATAATAAAACTTACAGAGAATTGTTTAATGAAACTCTTAAGCCGAAAGCACATTTTTTGACCCACTATCCCACTGTTATTGAGAGGGTTGGACCCTTAAAAATGATTTGGAGCATGCGAAATGAAGGCAAACACAAAGAATTAAAACAATATGCACAGAGCATAACATCTAGGAAAAATGTATGCTACTCCGTTGGAATGAAGTTGTCTTTAAAACTAGCTAACTTTTTTTATTTAAATGAAAAAGACATTAAGATTAAAATTTTAAAAAGTAAAAATGTATGTATATCTCAAAAACCATATTTCAAAGATCTTCAAGAATTTGGGCTTGATGGTATTCAAATATTTTCAGAAAACATACAATTTATGGGAACACCATACACTTCCGGTTTTTTTTTGTTTCATAAGCAAAGTAACTTTATTTATAGAATTTCTGAAATAGTGATAAGCAATAAACGTGTAATAATTGTTTCCACTAAATATATGTTTCAATACGATGTAAATATAAATGCTTTTATTATAAAAGATAATACAAATATTTTAAGTTTGAAATTAATTACGGAATTTCAATATTATCCTGCTTTGCCACATAATCTTTCTGATGGTAGAATGGCCCTTAGGTTTAAAAATTTATAAAATTTATATTATAGTCATTTTAATTGTCATTACTTTTATTTAAGAGATTTTGATATTAGCTTGTATTAAATATTACCATAGTTATCAAAAATAAAATAAAATAAAAATACATATGAACATTCAAAATGATACCTGCTTTTAATTTCAGATATAGTATTCCACTAAAAAATGAAAAAAAAAAAAAAAATAAGAGAATTTTATTTCAGGAAGAATGGTTTTGACATAAGAAAAAAATCAGTACTCTAAATCTCTGTACAAGTACCTACATATGTAAGTATTCCTACATGCCTACATAATATTTAATTCATCCATTACTGTTTGTATAGGACTAATAGATCTCTGTAGAAAAACTCATGGTAGATATACCATTTTTAATTGTATTACAGATAAAAATCAAATCCATTGCATGAAACAGTGAAATTTATTACATAGATATGTAGTAAAATGTATTACAGATTAAAGTTAAATTTATTGCATGAAACAGTGAAATCTATTACAGATGTAGTTAAATGTATCACATCAAATAGGGGATAATTTACTGCAGTTGTAGTTAAATTTACTACAACTACAGTTAAAAATCCACTATTTTATGTTATACATTTTATTACATCTGCAATAGATTTCACTGCTTCTATGTAATAAAATTTACTACCATTGTAGTATATTTTACTACAACTGCAATAGATTTCACTGTTCCATGTAATGAATTTTACTACGGCTGTAGTAGGTTTTACTACAACTGCAATGAATTTTACTACAACTGCAATGAATTTTACTACAACTGCAATAGATTTTACTACAACTGCAATAGATTTCACTGTTCCATGCAATTAATTTTACTACGGCTGTAGTAGATTTTACTACAACTGCAATGAATTTTACAACAACTGCAATAGATTTTACTACAACTGCAATAGATTTCACTGTTCCATGCAATGAATTTTACTACGGCTGTAGTAGATTTTACTACAACTGCAATGAATTTTACTACAACTGCAATAGATTTTACTACAACTGCAATAGATTTCACTGTTCCATGCAATGAATTTTACTACGGCTGTAGTAGATTTTACTACAACTGCAATAGATTTTACTTTTCCATGTAATGACTTTTACTACCATTGTAGTACATTTTCCTACAACTGCAATAGATTTCACTGTTCCATGTAATAAATTTTACTACGGCTGTAGTACTATTTACTACAACTACAATTAATTTAATTTTTTAATGTAATAAATTTAACTACCACTGTTGTAGATTTTACTACAGCTGTAATAGATTTCATTGTTTAATGTAATGAATTTTACTACCACTCTAGTAGAGTTTACTGCAACTGCAATAATTTTCACTGTTTTATGAAATGTATTTTACTACCAATATCGTGGATTTTACTACAACTGCAATAGATTTCACTGCATCAGTAGTGTATTTTATTACTACTGTTCTAAAATTTTAGAACAATTGCAATATATTTCACTGTTTATGTAATAAAATTTACTACAACTACAATAGATTTTAATGCTCATGTTGGAAACTTTTAGTACAATGACAGTATATTTTACTGTTTCAGTAGTGAATTTAACTATCATTGCAAATCTTATTTTTATTACATTTTGTAGTAAATTTAACGACGTGTGTAGTAGGTTCGGATTTTACTGCTTTTATCGTAGATTTTACTACAGTTTTTCGTAGATTTTACTGATTTTTTCTCTGTGTGTAGGTATTTTATAAGATGAAAAAATGATTGAGAACATTTTGTCATAGCTATAGCTGAGTACTCAAATGTTTTCATTTACAATTCACAAAAATCACAAGCTCTATCTATATACCTATCAATTGCTGAGCTATGAAGTTTCTCTGAAATGACATTTTTAAGGTAACTTTATGTATTTTAAAAATTTTTATTGATAAGATTTCAATTCAGAATTACATAATGCCAAATAAAATAAGGGAACTAATGGTTACAAAGTGTGATTATCTTGCCCCAATATGGTAAAATTATTTTGTTTTCTCTAATTCTATAAATATTCGAATATGAAAAAAGTTCTTATCCAAAGAGAAAAAATTCGCCATAATATACCTACTCCATCTTAAAATTCAAGGTGATAAAATATTGCAACGGCTGTGTCCAGTTCCGATGCATCATGATGCTTAAATAGTCGCACACAAAAGAAATCTACAACACTGGTCAATTTGGAATGAATGCCATATGTCACACACCTTGTTTACACTCTTAACACGTTTACAGTTTAAAAACCAAAAAAGAAATCGAAAGTAAAAAAAAACACGGTTGGTATTTTGTTTAGTTCTGTCAGCTTTTCGTCCGTCTGTAGGTAGGTATAATAGTAGCAGGGTTGCCAAACTTTTACACTATAGAGTCAAATATACAAACATGTCCAATATTATAATGTTGAAAGCCCATTTATTTTAAAATTCATGAGCTGGTAACTAAAAAGGTTAAAGCATACAATTTTACTTACCTGAGAAATGAAAGACACGATATTTTTTTGATTTTATAGTTTTGCTGACTTCAAACCACACGGGCATGATTCATAGAATGTTTGATGGTTTTAGAACTAATCCTAAACATCGTGTAAGATGAAAATACAAATTTTATTTCCACACATTATATACCTACATTATTTTTCCCCACATTATACATTATACATTTCTAACTTTGTTTATAAAGAGTGTCCAAGAATTCAAATAAGTACTGAATGGTAAGGTGTTGCCAACGAAAAAAAAAAAGTTTGACAGCTGACAGTTGAGAGAAGTTCTACGGGAAAGCACAAAGCGTTTTCATCGTCAAGCAACAGCTTGAAAAATAATGAATGCTTAGCACTGAGTTTTCGAACAAAATCATTTTCATCTTCATGGCTTCGTTAATCTTCAAAGTTGTCTCGTACATGTGTCATCAAAGCCGAATAGGTCACTTACCTGGTATAATATTCCACACATAACCCTAAAATGTAAAGGGATTTAAAAATAAATAAAATTATTGAAAATTATTAAAAATCCATGTTTTCTATCAAAATTACTTCTTGCGTGAATTTTGCGAGATCATCCCAGTGAATGAACTCCTGAAACTTGTTATTCAGTCAATTTTAATCCTGAGTTCACTCGATTGAATTTTTTGAATTAACTCTGGATAAGTGCTTCTGAAACTACAGAGAAAAAAAGGCTATCACTGTGGAAATCGACCTTTCTATTTTGTCGCCTTTGTAGCCTCCTTTGTTTCGATAGTGATAGTGCGTTTCCATAGTGTCGCACTTTGATATCGATATATTTACGCAAATGAAACTCAAAGTCTTTAATTCACCGAAAAACCGCTTCTGAGTTAGTTCGAGCTCAATTTATTTGAAGGATTAACTTAACTCAGAGTTAACTGGTCCTTAGTATCTAGTTATGACTCCGCTTTCATATTTCTTATGTTAATACAAGTATTTTGCCGTTAATAAATTGAAGAAATAAAATATAGGATAATTATTATTTAATACTTAATTGTAAAAAACCTGGCAACCCCGACTTATATTGGCCGGTAGCAACTCATCATCATCATGTTGTGATCATCTTCGTTCGACGTTTCTACGTCGCGTCGTCGCTGCTGTTGCCATTTGAATCCAAATTGCAAAACCAAAAAAAAAATCATTTTCAAAATAGAAAACAAACTTCGTCAGAGCCCATCTCATGAATAACTTTATTATTTAGCTAAAGGTACAACAAAGTTTTTAATAGACATATTCAACCAGTACCAACGCCAACGGATGATACCCATGATGAATTTAAAGCACCCGTCACATCGATAGCAAACTAAATGATTTTATTTGTGTTGCTTTGTTTAATATTTTCTCCACACTACGAGTAAAGCAATGTAGGAACGAAAATTACGTAAAAACTTGAACGATAACAGATATTTTTTTTATTTAAATTGAGCTAGTATGTAGTTTAACGGTGTTGTGCATTGATGCGTGGTGAGTTATGGATATAGTGTTATAAACAAACAATAACTAGTTTTGCTGAATTTTAAAATTCAATATTTACTTCTACTGCTTGATAGTTACGTTTATACATAAGTTCGGTATGAATATTTTATTAATGTATTTATCGGAAGTATAACAAACTCTGTAGGTACCTAATGAACATGTATCTTTTTCTATATTTCCGGTGGATTATTATCAAAATTAAGCCATTTTCCTTGGAAAATAATAAAGAAGCGTCATCATAAATATAGTGTTATAAAGAGCTGCATTTTTATCAAAGATACATATATTTACAATGTACATTTGTATATGAAGAGGTTTATCTTCTCTCAACATAAAAAACATACCTAATATTTACAAAATGACAAATCACAGCAATGTAATTCGCCTGTTTTGATTGCTCTTTTAGTTGACTCATTCGATGCGAAGCTTTGAAAAGGAGTTTCAAGTATATTTAAGTCAGCCACAATTGGAAAACCGCACTTGGTGTTTAGTCATACAACTATGCCATGGCCTGTGGTTCTGGTTACTTTTGTACGCGCAAGTCTACCCTCTGGCCCTTGCATCCGCCAGATGTCACATTTATGTGCGACATGCGATCGATACTGTGGCACTGATCTCCTCTGCGCTGCGTTGGGTTAAAATCGTTCGCAAACTGTGATGATGATTTTTGTTCGACCGAAATACCCACTCAAGCCGGCACGATCAGATTTAATTTAGCTTTCGTACGGTAGAGTAGTTTATTACAATTTGTCCAATCGATCGGAAGTGGATGTTGTTGTTTTAAGTGTCTAGTTTTTATATCGAATTAATTGTTACGAACTTTTGCTTTGATTTCAAATGTCTGTCTGACGTGTGTAAATTTATATCCAAAGTTATATATATTTTTTTTAATAAAATAAAAATAAACGAATCATCAAATGGGAGCACCGAAGACGAAAAAGGTTCGACATAAAATTAAAATACCAATGTAGTTTGAATCATATTGATCACCGAAAACGAATTTTCATTCATGCTAAATTCTACACCCTGCATTTTTTTAATAAATTGTTTTGATATGTTGGTGATACATTGATAACTTTAAGAACGTAATAATCAAGAAGTAACATACTCAGTTTAATGATTGTATAGGTACCTGTTAGCCATAACAACAAAGAAAAGTAATGCAAAAATAAAGGTAAACAAATACATACGAGTATATGACTGTAAACTACTAGATAGTTCAACTCAAATGTAGAAAAAAATGTTGAAACTACAATATTAACGCGACGATTTATTTAAAACAAATAACTAGTTGTGAAAAAATTAAATAACATTGAACACCAATAAATAATAATAGTGCAGATGCCAAAGTGATGTGCGAAATCATTAAATCATTGTGTATTAATTAATTTACCTAAAGTAAATTGTAGTGTCTCGAATGAAAGTAAGTTTTAAACATTTTTAAGAATGCGCCCCAGAGTTTGCAATAATGTAACTTAACCTTTGTGTCTGAAACAGTACCTATACTAAATTGCGTAAATAAAGTTTTTCAAGAATTGAATTACTTACTATCTTAGGGTGACTTTTTCTTCAGTCCATTTTGATACAGGGCCTCAACCAACAAGCTCGGTCATTAACTAGCTGTCTCCAGATTCGCACGCCAAGTTGGAGGAGGTCCTTTTACACTTGCTCGCGCAACCTAAGCCACGGGCTTCCTCTGCTGTGCCGTCCCTTAGAGATGGACCCAGCCACCTTAATTGCTTTTATACTTTTTTTTTTTAGATAAGTAGGTGTCGTTGTACAGACCGTAAAGTTGTATGTTTTATATTCTCCTGCACTTCAAATTTATACAGACAGGTCCAGAAATCACCCATAGAATTTTCCTCTTAAAACAAACTTAAGCGTTCTCATCCACCTTTGACAAGGGATATGCCACTGCTTGGGGGATGGCTATGCTTCTCAATTCGTTTTTGTCAGAAAGCGATTGATAAGAGTTATTGTTCGTTTGATCTCAGTGCTAGTATAGTTGTCTGAGTTGATACAATGGTAATGTTCTGTCCAATGTGTCTGGTCGTAGTTGGCGGTCCCTCATTGATGCCCATCAAGGGACCGAGTTTTGTTTTTGAATTACTTTTTTATTAAATAAAAAAAAAGATTTTGAATGGTGGAAATCCGCTCTTGCTGAGTATAGCGTTCCATTGCTTGTCTGTTTGTATACTGCAGCTGTGATTAATTTTGCGGGTGATTAATTTTGCGCCACCTTGTATATAAAAAAAGCGCTACCGTCATCATCTTTCTAAATTATGCTCATTTATTTTTTCATATATTTTTCCACATAATTTCATTTTATAAACATCAATCAAAAAGTTGCATATCAACTACATATTTGACTTGTTTTTAAATTCTTATTAAAAAAAAAAAAATTAAAACCCACAATCTGGAAGCAACATTTAATTTCTCTTTGTCGTCCATCGTTATTCATCATGTAACATACACGACACACACAACAAATCTTTCCATAAACCTACCTACAGCCAACCAGCTTTATCAAGGTCAAAATGACTGTTCTTTATTTCGACGCTTCTGTCGTAAGGCCCACCACATCGGACGATGACTTCTTTCCTCTTATTTTTTTTAATATATATACTGCCGAATAATGAGGGCGAATTAAGAACAATCAAATTATTGTCCTAAAACAGTTTTGGTAGAATAAATATCTATCTATTGGACCCACGCTCTTCATAACTCTTAATTGGTGGTGGTCTTGTGTGGGTTGTCTATTTGGGCAAGACAACACAGAAAATGAATTAACAGATTTGTTTACACCTAGTCACATTCTTCATTGACAAAAATCTAGTTTAAGCTTACATAGATCGAAAGAATTATGAGTATTTAAAAAAAATGCTAAAATGTATTAATTTCATCATTATAGATGGCAATCCCGCCACCACCGGGGCCACCTCCCCCGCCAGGTCCGCCTCCACCACCAGCGATGGGTGGTTTGAAGCTAGGTGCCGCTGCAGGCGGTGGTGGAGATATGAGATCGGCACTTCTGCATTCCATTCAAAAAGGTACCAAATTGAAGAAGGCCGTTACAGTTGATAAAAGTGGACCTGCTTTATCAGGAAAGGTAAATTCTTAAACAAAATATATTCTATATATGACGCTATATTTCTAAAACGTTTTAATCTTTATGTAGGTACGTGATGATTCGAAAGCAGCTCCTACCTCAACTGCCTCCCCCAAATGGACTGCCACCAATAATATCGTGCCAAATGGTGGCCCGAAATTAGGGGGTCTATTTGAAGGTTTGGCATCAATGCCAAAATTGAAACCTGTAAATGGATCAAGAAGTTCACCGTCTTCCACAAGATCAAACACAGCACAACAGCAATCTGAAACAATCACATCCGCAACAACGAACAATAAAAGTCCACCCCCCTCAAATAATGGTCCATTGGATTTCAATGCAGAACTGACAAAACATCTAACGCTAAAGAAACAAAAGCAGCAGACAAATGTTACTGAAGCAAATTTAAGGACCAATCGTGGACCACCACCACAACCTCCAGCAGCTCCACCGAAGAATCTTTCATCTGTGAGTATCTTTTTCAAATTAACACTATTTTCAATGTCAATCACTTCTCCAATGGATTTGCTCTCAGCGGGTGCAAGACTATTTTTGAATTAAATCACCATCCAAGGTATCAGGTAGGGGGTGGTTTTTTTTCATTTGTTTTTCCAATGAAATTGTTTTTCCTCCTCTTAGTGTTTTATGCCAGAATTTGGGCATTTTAAGTGCGACAGGATTATTTATTAATAGAATTCTTTTTAATGCTGATGTGTGTAGGTACACAGATTGTGTGGAAGTAGGTATGTATTTTTGATAAGTTTTTGGGAATTTGTATTTAATTTCAAAGATAAAGCTGGTTGGAGGTAAGTTCTGTTTAAAAATAAATTTTGTTTATTTTATACCAGGTTAGTTGATTTTTTTTGTTAAATTTTGTAGCTGTACTTATTTAGGATATCGTTTCCATTTACGAGTTATACTGATTTTTTGGTGTGTTGTTTGCTAGTGTTTCTATGATCTTGGTGTTCAGTTTTTCATAGATCTAATACATGATTTAGTTTTTAAAAGGCGCAATATTTAAGAAAGTTTTTCAAACGTTTAGGGACCTGAACTCGTGAATTTCTTTACACAGGGGCACGAACTTTTTCTACGAAAACACAATATACTCCTTAAACCGAGTAACCGTATGAGCTGGAAACAAACCCTGATATTCAGTTATGTTAATGTACATAGGCATTGGTATCCATTTCTTTGAGGTCTAATTAGAAAATGTGTATTGAGCAAGCAATGTAGGACATGGAAAGTAGTATTAAGAGAAGTTTTGGCTAATTTCTAAAAGCTAAAGGAATTTTCTCAACTAATTTCGTCACTTAAATGTGTATTATTTTTTGTAAAATAGAACAGCCACACAGTAGTTATATAGTAGAAATAGAAACCAATTGATAAAATTTTGTAAAGATAACAATTTGTATTTATTCTCTGTGGGTATCAGAATAATTTTAGGACTTTTCTACCTTGTTTTGAATTGCACCAAAAATGTGATCGTTTAAGGAATCATACATACAAAATCTTGTATTACAAGTTGATTACAAACAATTCCTTGGTCCAGCCCACTAGGCCAACTACAGTGAACTTTACTTGTCTTGTGTAGATCTTCCAACCTCCATAAACCTTGCGTTTTTGACAACCCCACACACTTTTAATGAGAGTAGGTTGGTGAGGGGGGTAGTTTTATATTACATTTTACAGTCTACAAAAATTAAAAATCAATAGTGCCATAAAATGATATAAATCAACCCTCACGGCTATGATAGTGATTCAAACACAATTTTCTTCTCTTAAATCATGAAGTAGTAGTTATATCGACCCGGTCCGTCTAAGTTGAACTTTGTTCAACTAAAAAGATCATTTATTTGCCAATCCTTTGGCTCGATGCTGCCTTCAGCTTCTAAGGCATGCGGTATCTTGCTAAAGCCGCAGTAGGTAGTTCACGCGCATTGTTAAACTGATGTTTTTTCTTCAGCTTTAAGCGATTTAGGTGTTCGGCATTTCTGATAACTCGGCTAAGGTCATTCAACTTACTTCTAATCCAACTACGTATCTTGTTTTATTCATATAGAGTTATTGGAAAAGGGAGCTTATCATATTATTTTCGCCATTGATAGATTAGAAAGAATTTAAAAAGTAAGCCCTTCGCAGTTTTTTGAGTACAGTTGCGGATTTTTAAAAAGAATTGCTTACTAATTTGGGGCTTCAATCAATTACCTTACTTATAAAACGTCAGCCCTTGTACAAAAAAAAACTTTAAAATCATTAGAGCTTTTTTTAAATAATTTTGTACATATAAAATTTTGTTAACATTTTTTTAGAAAAATTAGTACCTACACAATTTTTTAGTATTTAAAATGTGGAGTTAAAAAATTAATGTTGAAAAAAATCATCTTACCACTTTTTCCAAAACAGTTAACAAATTGATTACACAGTAATAACTCTTTAAACCTTTCAAAACATTCCCCATACAAAAATAATTAAAATCAGTAAAATCATTGTCGATAAATCGAAAATAGAAAATGGTTTTATAGAAGGTGCCATTTAGTCGAACAGAATTTGGAGACCCACTTTTTTCGTGTCCCATTATCTTAATGTCAAGTTTGAACAAAATTCCGAATTCGATTTTGTTTCCATCCATAACTTCCCATAAGTATGTAGGCATATATTTAATGTAGGAACATATTTAAATTGTTGCCAAAAATGGTCTTTAACTTAAAGGTGTATATAATATAATAACTTACCTTCTCATAGTCCAGCTACTAACAAAAACGAAAAATTAATCTTTTGACATATTAAAACCACAAAATTATGAACTAAATTTGTTCGGTAATCGTCGTATAAGTATCAACCACCCCCTATAAAATTAAGACGAAATTGTATATTATAATTTCGTAACGTCGCTGGAAATAAGAGATGTGTACCATTACAGCATCTGGTCGATACCAGATACTTCTCTCGCATCCAAATTAAACCGCAAGAACACACAAACACCAACATAAAATTGTGTTAATTTTACACAGCAGTAGCTCATCGCAATCAATTTCAATTAATTTAGCTTGCTCTCGATTTTCTGCTAATTTGCCTCCGTTTTTTTTCTTTCTTGTTTTCCATTTTAATATATATCTCATCTGTGTCAACAAAAATAAAGCAGAGTACATCCGAGTCGGTGCTTGAGAAGAGTAATTTAAATTCACTGAGATCAAGTCCGAAAATTGGAGGAGGAGAAGCAGTGACAGGAGGCAGTAATGCCAAGTCTTCATCACCTACGCTATCCGAAGGGAGCAACAGTAGTGGAAGTAATACAATTACTACTGGTATAAGTACGGTGAGGAAAAACGCCGCCAATCTTAAGTAAGTTTTAAATTTTTTATATTAAAATGTAACACTAATATTGTTTTTTTATTTGATTATTCAAGTTTATCATTAGGAAATACTCCAAGTTTTATACATAGTATGAGTAGTCAAACAAAAACATCATCAACGTCGTCGTTGTCATCGACAATAACTTCTACTACTGCTACCGTAACAACACAACGCGTTACTGGCTTAGCACCAAATAAATCGGCTCTTTTTGGATCAGTTAGTGAAAGTAAATCACCAGTACCGGGATCGCCTTCATTGAGTGGGAGTACAGCACCTACCACTTCAACATCATCAAATAGATTTGGACCAAGTCATGGCAAACCAAACTTTGCACCAAAACCTCCTGGTATTCAGCATCAAGTTGCAGCAGCAAAAACTGTAGCCCGGCATCATAGTATGAAATCCCCCAAGTATGTACATGTACACTGTGCAGAGTGTTTTTTATCATTTACATTATTTTTGTTCAAGTTGTACCGGACTAGGGTTGTTTAGAGCACAATTTACAAAAGTTCAAAAATATAGTTTTGTTTGCAAACGAACAAGACATTAAACGAATGTAGTTTTTTCGTAAGCTGATTTTTACAAGTGAATTCTTTAATGTATTTTTTTGTCGTTTTGTATTTATCTTTTTCAAATTGGCGATACTGCTCATCTGGAAAAACCATACAATTTTAAACTAGGCTTTAGAAATGTTACCAAGAATACCAACAAGGGGCGGATCACAGTACACAGATTTGTAAACTGTCTGTAGGGATAGGGACAGATGTTTGAGCTTCAAACACTCAATTAAAGAAATTAATTTAGAACACTAATAAAATTAAATATCTGTTTATCGGATCATTACACACTCTATTGAAATAGGAATTGTTCCGACAGACAAACAAAAGTTCTTATCATCGGAGGTCGCAGTCTTCTTACATACATCTAAATTCACAAAAGCTAACAGTCTTTGTCAGTCCCTCCTCTTTCAATTCTACTATATACAGGGTGTTCTTTTAAACCAATTCTAATTTTGGTTTTAAGCAACAGATGAAATTTCATTTAATAGCATTTTATTTGTTTTCAATTGAGAATACATTTATTATTGCCATTACTTTCTAAACACAACATCGGACATATACCCACCATCTGATTCATCCGATGAATGTCATCCGAGAGACAAACTTTTAGACAATTAATTTAAGCATTTTTAGCTGTAGGTTAGGTTAGGTTAATCATCACCCCCGATGGTACATCACTCGGGTTTCGATGACTCCATTGTGCTCCCCAGGATGTAGCGAAGGTAAGAATAAGGGAGGGAAAGAGAGAAGTAAGTGTTATGGGTTGCCTTCCTTAACCATCTTGAGTTTTAAATGAATTTCAGGATTTAACAACACGAATAATGTAAGCAACACGTCGATTGTTGTTGGTTTGTCAACATAAACTAACGACTTTACGTATCAAAAAAAATATAATAAAGGTGCAAAATTATAAGTTCATCGAATGCTTTCTTTAATAAGTTGATTGATCTCTATGGCACTTAGAGTCATCCTGCTGAAACCAAATCTCTTCTACATTTATCCTGTTTATGCGGGGCTCTATAGCAAATATCTTTGACTAAAACACGCTGGTTATAGCTTAGCCACATTTTTGAAAAAATAGGGTCCGAACGGCGCGGCATTTAGATAATCTCATGTGGATTATCTTCGCCCTTAATGCGACAAATTTGGTAATTGATTGCTTAGCACAGCAATGCCAGTTGATTTTTGTGCGCAAAGAAGCATTTTCTTAAATTTGGTAAAATTGTTGTAGTGTGTATGTCATCATTATAAAATTGCAAAGACTTCTCAATAAAAATGACACTGGCAGTTTCCAATCCAAATTTAAACAAAGCGCATCACAAAGCGCGCTCACAGTATAAGCGAATTACGAGGTTATTATTTTTATAAATCTGGTTTTGAAAAAATGTTTACTATTGAGTTTTTAGAAAATTTATGATTTTATGGAAATTTCTATGGGTTTATAAATAATTTTGTTCCGTTTGGAACATATAGTATATATAAAACGTTTATATTAGGTTGTTCGATGTAAGCACTGGGGCTCATTGAACTCGCTCTGAAGCGTTTTAAGTAGCACTTTTTTCGCTCTAGGTTGTTTCCACTGTATTCGATGTGTCTTCGGGGCGAGCTCTGAATGACTCTCACGAAACCCAGATTTATTAACATTCCCCAGGTTGCCGTGGGGCAGAGGACATCGAACAATTTAATAAACAGATTTCAGTCACAATACTATTCTTAACTTCAGTTCAATCCTTTTTTTAAGTATCCTTCAATAAATTACTTGTTTCATAAAAATAGATACTAGTGTTAATTAAAAAATAACGATCGTAGGAATTAAATTAATTGGGAAAAAACACGCTCCTTTCCTATTCTTAAATTGGGTCACATTTACGAATTTATTTTTCATTAAACAAAACCAAGACAAACTTAACTTCCGTGCAGAACATTAAATCTATTTAATCATTTAATACATTATCTTTTACAATTTATCAATTAACCAATTTTCCAGATCCTCACCTATTGCTCCAACTGGTGGGCCAGTCTTCCCGACCTCGCAAGCATTTGCAACTTTGCGAGCACCCCTGTCATTATGCCAATCACAGGAAACAATCAGTATCCGACAAGCGCCAAACCCCCCAATCGGTAAGTCTATTTATTATCCCAAACTATTTTATCATTTCATTAATCAATTGATTCATTTACAGGCCGCCCAACAGTCGCCCCACCGAAACCACCTACAATCAAAGCACCTCCACCACCAACACCTGCCAGGAGTATATCTAACACAAACCTAAATAACCTTACTTTGAGTTCGGCACAAAGTAACTCGAATATAAATTCCAGCATTACGCCAAATGTTTCGTCTTTGCGAGAGCATTTCAAAACGAGTCAAAACAATATATCCACAACCGGAACATCATCGTCTAATAATTCACCGCCACCGAAGACAAGCTCACCCATCACCAGCAGAACACCAGCTAGTCAACTTAATGGTGCCCCTCCTCTACCTCCGCACAGGACATGTCCAGCACCTCCTCCTCCTCAGCGACAGACTTCATTTAATGTGAGTAGCTTTTTCTTTTAAATTGATTGATATTCGAAAAATTGTCCTACAGCCAAAAGCTCTTCTTTTGTAAGTGCACTCTGACGTAAATTTTGTATTTTTTATTTACTAAATTTCTTTTGATAACACGATAAATTGGATTTCGTTTTGTGGTGGACATACCTCCCAAACCATTTGCTCTATAGGGCAAGTATTGGTATCGTGTAAACAAGCGGTGTGTCGGTACGGTGGCAAAGGCATGGGCAGATGATGTGAATACTAAATCACGCAACTTTTCACTTAAATATTCATATTCTATACAACGCATCCCTAGTTTTCTCACCATGTCATGTGGCCGTTTGCGACTTTCCAAATGGTTCTTATGACCCTGTCCCCATTAGAAAAGGCATAAGAATCTCATTTTTGAGTTAACGAAAGATGAGACACTATTTCTCAATGAATAGAAAGGAGATGCTACTCTTTTCAACTTTTATCTTCAAATTAAATAAATGTTAAGAATAAAAATGTCAACAAATTGATATTAAACTTGGGTTTTCTTTAACTTCTCATTGGTGTATATAATTAAAATAGGTTGGCCAAAATAAATTAAAACAAAACAATTACTAATTTAATTTCAAAAAATATACATTTATCAGTTGATATTAATTTTTTTTCGAAATTATGTGAATCGAACTTGATTTATTTATATACGTTGGACTATCACGCTCGCCGGAAGCTTGGGATCGAATGCAGCCTATTCCATCTTAAATATCTTAACCGTTTGGAGGCGTTTGAAGGTCCCCTCCATACAATACCTTAAATCTTTAATGCTTATGCACTCTATATAGAAGTAAATGAGCAATGAGCAAGTACATGCGACCGGATAAGGAGATTGTTTTTTAAGAGAAAACAAATTATCATCGTGTATTAAGTGTTGCCGCAGTATTCTTTTACACAGAATGACATTTTTACACTATCCGATCTTTAGCGAAGAATATTTCAAGCTACAAATTGTCACCAAAGAATAACTGTAACATCATTTTCAAACTAAGTAAATAAAAAACAAAAACTAAGAAAAAAAGTTAATCAGAAAACGTTAAAATTCTTTGGCAAAAAAATTCAAATTATTACAAGACGTTTGAGGGTGTAGAGTACTGGTCTTCAAAACTGTAGTTGTGTTTTTTTTTAATATTCGACAAGAACTTGAAGAATTTTGTGTTTAGAACTAAAGCAACATAAGAGGACCTAAGGGACCTTTAACAGACCTCAAATCTTGATATTTGATTAACTATTGGTGTTTCGAAAAGAAATCAACAAAACTTCAGTTGGCACCAAAAAGTATCTATTATTATTAATAAGACTGTATTATATAAATACATGTAAATATACACCACCAAATGTGAATTTTTGCAAAAACACACTCCCCTGCAATACAAATTTTGAGTTATTCAAGCTGGTTAACAGCATGTATGTACGTCAATAACATTTGTGTTCAATCTCAAGTTATTTTTTGCAAAAATAACAAAAGTACTTTAAACAAGCAGTTTAACTGATATAAAACAATAAATTCTTAACACCATTGTCACACACAAACATTTCATCTCGGTGACCTCAATTGGTATAATCAGTGAACTAGTGACAATAAGCAATTTTTAAAATAGGAAAAATTTAGCTTCTCATTGGTTTCTTTACTTACAGCAACACTGTTAGCTACTTTTATCATCCAATATAGCACACTTTTCCACTACTATTTTTCCTATTGCGCTCTCAGATTTCTCTTCAGAGAAAAAATTCTATTGATTTTATCAGAAGAGTTTATGACTTCACATTTATACTTTCGTTTATTCTAGGGATGAAAACTCGTACTGTACCTACTCGTATTGTCTTATTACCAGAATACTAGGTCGGTCGTTGTCGCATCGCAGTGTTTATTCCACTTTTGTTACGTGACAATAGGCTCGCTTAATGTCCTAAAAGTGTGAAAATATAATTCAAATTTCATTTGGAGCCTCGTAGCCTTGAAAAAGTTGTGAATTAAAATTAAAGCCGGAAAGAAAAAAATGAGATCCAAAAAGGTAAACAAAACTAAAATGTAAGGTTGTTATTTCGAAGGTGTATGTAAATACATATGAGTTATCTGGGTGAGTTAGTGGTTGGATTCGTAAAGGTTAAAAGTAGGTATATGCGGGTAGAAAATGTAAATTTAAAGTGCCTTTTTGCTTAAGGACAACTTTTAATGGTTCAAGGTCTTTACAAAAGCAAGACCTAAAGCTTTTTTCTATTATTGCTGTTGTAATATACCTATGTATATAAGTATTAGCATAAATTAAAAAAATGGCGCAATTTTATGCTAAGGATTCATAAGTCATTAATAAATATATCAGAAGTTAAACTTATGTATATACATAGAAAAATTGATTTAAAAGTGCAGAAATAACATTAGAATAACAATGAGCAATAAAAATCGTGACATCGTGACAGTTTGACCTTGGTTCGTCATTTTTTTTAATTATTGGCATTGCTGTTTCACTCACTATATAATATACTCCTTTTTTGCCTGACATTAGATCATGCTTTGTAGTCATCACATCTGGGAGGATTTATGACTTAGAGCTAATGCAAATTTTACTTGAAAAAGTCAATTGATCTAAATAGCTTTAGGAGGAAAATAACGAAATTAATTAAATACATTTATATAATACATATCGTCGTCGTACTATGAAAACTCCCTAAGTCCATTACATTAGATACTGAGAAACCTTTCATAAATACGGCATAGTTAATAGAACATCAAGATTTAAGTTTTGTAAAAATACAGACAAACTTATAGTCCACATAAACGGCTTAACGAACGCACCATCCAAAAATTTTATTTTGCTAGCCCACGAAGTGAAGTAAATACATATAGCGGCGGCGGTAGCTAGAAGCATACTGCATACGCAATGACCATGATAAGTCGATTCGTTGCTATCCCAAACAAAAGTATACAAAATGCAACTCGTGCAGGAATTAAAGCTAGTCGACCTTTCGAATCATCAGCGAGCGTTTCAGTCTCTGAGGGCTGATGAAAAGCTTGAAGAAGACCCGCTATTTTCGATGAACATTTTGTTTAGCGATGCGTCCCATTTCTAGCTTAAATATTTTAAGCAATAATGCATTTTTTCCAGAAACTTATAGACAAACAACGTTAACCTTACTTGTAATATGTTCCGTGTCACACATTACGTAATTACGTAGTAATTGGGTAAGTTCAATAACAAAACTCCGGCACTTGTACGAACATTAATGTTAACACATCTTTACCGTGAGTCCCGACACTCATAAAATTTTTTTTTTGTTAGGATCTAATTCTATTGCTTTCAACTGAAAATTTTCATGTATGTTCCTGTAATGACAAACAAATAAAAGTATTGATTTAATTGATTAGACATTGAAAGGTATTATTATAAATAAAAAAATAAATTGAGCGGCGCGACAGCTCCTGTCGAACCAGGGTCTCGTGACTTGCAACTCTCAATCTCAACCATGTGTGCGTGTTTTTTTTTCACCGAATCCGAACGGCTAAGATTTGAAGCACTTTTTCATGACAAGGGATACTCTTGTAGAATTGGTCAATACCTCGCAAAAGACAGGAGCTCGTGAAAAACATTTCTGTTTTTAGGTGGCATAGGCTGGGAATCGAACGCGCTACTACTGAAAGTATAATTAAAACACAAAAATACTTTAACCATTCAGTATGGTGGTTGAAGTTGGAAATTTCTGTAATCATTTATTTCGTAAACAAACATTTAACACAAAATCCTATAATTTTAATTTAATTTATTTCAGGCTGGTGCACCGCCTGTGCCTCCACAAAGGCATTCTTCAATGCGGCCTCCCTCAATAACATCTGCAACAGCACCTTCTGCTGTCAACGCCTCAAATAACAATAACAGTTATGGCCATAACAACAGTGGTTCAGCAGTCAGTCGTTTGGTAACGGATTTAGAATCGAAGTTTGGTAAACGATTTCACAACGTAACCGAGTTTCCAACACCTCCACCATTTTTAAATATTCAAAAAATGTATCCTAGTCGTAATGCAGTTAAAGCAACTAACGGTATGTAGACAAAAAAAAAATAAAACTGTTAAAAAAACAACAAGAATATATGAAAACGTTAGATACATACATAAATATACATATGTTGAAAAACAGTAAAATTAACTCTTATCGAAACTAAAGAAGTAACACAGTTCATTTTAGTAGTATGTATTTTCTTTTTTAACTATAAATTAGTTTATAGTCATCGTTATTCGTTATTTTTATTCACTTGTTATTTAATAATATATATATTTTAATATTAATTTTTTTAATAGTAAAAAAAAATAGTTAGAAACAAAAATAAAAATTTATTTTTTAACTTTCATTATTTGCAAGAACTAATATGTATAAATTTGTATTATTATATTTTATGGATAAATTTTATTTTTAAGAAGTTTTGCCTGTTTAAAAAAAGATGAACTTATAAATTACATATTATATGAATTTATAAACATAAAATGAATATTATGCATTTGCTATTTGTTCATTTCCTTATTTTATTCATTTACTTGTTAACATTTAACAAAGCATGCTTTATATAAATTAAATAAAAATATGATTAAATGAATTTTAAAAATAGTATAACAATAATAAATGAAAAGCTTCTCTATTCACATGGAAAGAAAGAATAATAAAAATAAACATAAATCCATTCGCATTAATGTTTTATTGTTATCAATTTATCGCAATATTTTTCTTAAGAATTTTTGTTGCGTAAGTGTTTGCTATTATTTATTGGAACGGCATGACATATTTTTTGTTCATTTGTGTCTTCTTTTCGTATAAAATTTTTGTTCTTACCGTTGGCCGGACTTTTTTAAGAAAGTTTACCACATACATAGATAATTTTATAGAAACCAAAAGATATTACTTACGTGAATACAGTACAAAGACTCGTGCGAAACTCTTGTAAGTCGAATTTGTTGAACCTGTGTAGTATTTGCTATCCGATTTGATTCATTTATCTGTTGTGTTGCCATGGAAGCAGATTCACCACTATTTTAAGGTCCGTGATAAAAGAGACTTGGTTTGTCTGAAACTTTTCAAAGTTTTTGTAAAACCCTATTTTTCGACTTTCATTTAAAGTTATCTTTTATCAGAATACGTCAATTTAATTTTATCTAACCCAATGCAGCCTTTTATTTTCAACAGCAACTCCTTCCAAAATTCTTATTTTAATTCATGCATCATTTCTGAAGCAATTTTTGTCTTCCTTATTCAAAAACTGAATGCGGTGAAAAATAATTTAAAGAAGTGTAATAAAATTGAGTGTCGAAATATAGCAATTTCGTACTTTATTAATAAATTTTGTTCATTTCTGTACCCAAAAATTATCGGATGAGCATCAGTATTACAAAAACGGTGTGTTTGCTTAATTTGTATAAACTGTAATTTTTTTTTGACGTATTCGGCTTCACTTTATTTAAAAAAGGAATAGTTTTTGCGGGATACTAGTTAAAGCTTGAAATTTTGCGACCTTGCTTCCTAATGGCCAGGGGTTGCCTACATATTATTTCTTTAGTTTTAATGTGTTTTGTTTTTGAACTGTTGATGAACTTGAAATAATTTTCTTGTTTTGAAGATTATTTGTTCGCTCTGTGAAACCCTCATGTTCTTTTACGAGTACATAGTTCGTAGACGCTACCGGGTGTCAATGCGTCGCTTGCAATGGTGATTATTTTTTTAATAATCCCTAAGTCTCGAATTAAGAATGAAAGGTAATGCCAATTCATTATATTGAGATATTATTTTGCAATTTTGGTTTAATTCGGTTGACTTCAAAGCTTTTTATGTATATGTACATTAATCCGTTTTGCTAAATTCACGAAGACGATTAAAGAAGATATCCTTATCTTTTCATTATCATTATTTGCTTCTACCTCTAATTGTTTGCATTTTGTTAGTATTTTTTTTATCTGCAAGTAATATTGTTTTTTATCTCAAACATTTTTCATATTTTTTAAAATATGTAAAATACATCGGAAAAAAGTGGCAATTTAAAAAAAAAACTTTGTAAGCTTTATCTCACCAGAAAACAAAATCTGCCTCTCTTAATTAATTTTATACGCAGCACAACCAGTACCCTCAGCACCATCAGAAGCACTACCATCAAGAAAACAAAGAGCGCCAGCGCCACCTATACAAGCGAAAATAAATGCTTACGCACAACAACAAATGGAGAATCAACAATGGTAACCAAAGTTAATAAATAATACAATGTAATTGTAAGTTGAAAGGCCATTAATTCAATAGTTGCGATCAAACTATACGAGATTGAGGACAGTTGAGTTTTTACTCAGTGAATTTGACATCATACATAGTAATTCGTTTTCTGAGGGCGTTATAAACAAAACTAGAGAAAAAAACAATATTGCACAAATAAATACAAATGTCTTATAAATATAAGTAACTTAATTATCTAAAAGCAATTGAAGTACATATACATACAAATATAAGTGGTATTCTTATTAAAATAACAACAATAATGCTAACTATACATGATTTTTTTTTCTTTTTAGAAAGCACTTCAAAATGAAGTTCCTATAATTGAATTAACAAATGTTTATAATTATGTGTTTTGACCGATGTCATCTATATGCAGTAGTATGTACTCTTATATAGTGTCTCCTCCCGTTTGTTATATTAATTGTAATTGTCTACCGTAATTGTAATTGTAATTGTTTCACCGTATGAATGGTCCAGGAGAAAAAAAGCTTAAGTTTACTCAGGTTGAATCCGAGAAAATATACATTACATAATGTTATATGTTTACTTTTTAATGAAACGCAAATTTTGACTGAGAATTTATTAAAGAAACAATATAAATTTATTCTACTATGTGCAATGATACAACGTACTACGTTAAAACCAAAATTTCGAATGTATTTTTTGAAAATTTCTTGCCAAGGAACTAGTCATAATAATAAGAAATGAAACTTGCTTTTTTTAAATATAGTTTGTTTTTTTTTCATTAAAAAAAATAAAAAGTAGTATTTCGAGAGATATATTATTATAAGCAAATTATAAGGTATATTGAATCAGATAGTACCTAACCTATTCAACAAAAACTACAGGATGTCAACATTTTAGTTGATTAAAAAAAAATTTAAAATGGACTTGAGTGGTTTTTACCCTGGACTCGTCAAATATAATTTTAAGCAGTTTATTCGTCGCCCTTAGAAATAGTTTTTTTTCAATTCTTTAACCGCTGTTAACAAAAGTCGCATAATCAAAAGAATATTTTTAATTAAAAGAGTTAAACAATCAATAGTGTTCTTGAAAAAATTAACAAACAATATAAAATAAAATTTTATTTAAGTATATTATATACCCAAAACATGTATTTATTTTATAATTAAACAATATACAGAGTTATTCGCATAAGATGCGGTAGAAAACCTAGAGCATACTTAGAGACAAGACAAAATCGATTAGGAAGTGGGGTCTATTTCATTCCTTTATTTATATTACTTCATGTTCGAATCAACTTATTGCAGTACAATTCCCCCGGGCTTGCAAAAAAAAAAAACACGATAATATGTATTTTAGGTACCTACTGAAGAGCCAATATTCTGTTAACTTGTTGTTTGTATAGCATTTATGTGTAAAAAAATTGGTATGTGCAAACTCACAAAAACTTTTAAAATTTCGGTAAAATGAAAAATTTCGTGGTGCAATATCAAAACCATGCTCACCTGACAACAAGGGCTCGGGCACACAGTAAGTGACAAAATCCTTCCAAATCTGTTCTATGTTTTTTTTTATTCAATCCTGACCACTAAGAACTTTATAGGGCCGGAACAACGGAATCGCTGGTTGTCGCTTTTAGATTAGTCGATTCTCGCTTAATGCGTGGCCATGCACAGTTTGATTGCTACTCAAGTCTGGTAAGTATTCTCCGCATTTCTTTGAAATGCAAACTTTTTCAAAATATTTCAATAATTTAGTTTCAATGAAACTCTTAATATAATTTACAATAAAATTATAATGAAACTTTTTACATTTTAGATGTAATTTAAATTTAAATTTGACAATTTTTAAAATTTTTAATGAACATGCATTTAGACTTTCGAATGTTAACCATGTAAGTTGGTTCATATACACAGCCAAATATACATTGCATCAACTTCTTGCTGAAGAATATAAATATCGAACGCACTAATTGTGCTAGCACTTACAGGTACATATGTACATATATGTATATTAAGGTAAAGTCAGCAAATAAACATATTTTAGTACTAATTTCCAATAATGTTGCTGTATAGTTAAAAAAGCAAAACAAGCAGAACTGATCGTTGTGCAACACCAATAGGAATGCGCTTGTCGCTGGAATAAATGCCATTTATTTTCACTCTTTGTATCCCGTAACTGTTGAACCAGTAAAGCGCTTTTTGGGACACTCCAAAATTATAATGCTGTTTAATTAATATTTCTGTCTATCGTTTGGAACGCTCGATTGAGATCGACTTCAAGGTTTATAAAAATATGGAGAAAAAAATATTTTTCTGTTCTTGTCCTAGCTTACAAGCTCTAGATTATTTCGCATGTTATTAGAATAACTCTTTACAATTATTTTATTTTAAATGTATAATATTTGTAAATAAACAAGTTCCAATGTCTTGTAAATTATATAATAAAGTGCAAATTGTACAATTTATATTAAAGATGCATTTAAATAATAGTAGCATGAAGTTAAATTACATTTATACATATAATATAAGAAACACGAAACTTTAGCAATAATAAATCTTTGAAAGACACCAAATGAAGTTTTCTTTTCTTATATCTTAGTTGTGATAAGCAAATAATAATGATTATTGTAGCCAAGTTTTCCTTATTAATTAATTAAGAAATTTACAATGTTATGTTTTAATTGTTTGTTTCTTAGACGTTTAATTGAATTTGTACTGTAAATATAAATGTAATAAAATATACTAATAAAATGTAATACAAAATATACTAATAAAACTTTTATTATATTATTGGAAAAAATACTTATTTTAGAAAATGTAAGAACAATTACAACAGTGACTAAATTTCTTATCCTTTAACTTAAAGTTGACAGTGGCGTTTTTATTATGGGTGAGAAGAAAATTATGGAAATAAATATAATTTGACCCTTATTATCCCCGAGAACAATAGAAAACATATTGCAATCGCTGTCGTCTAAAAGCAGTCATATATTAATTAATTTCAAAATCCCTGCATTGGATATCTGTATAGTCGCATTCAAAGTAGTTCACCAGTGACGTTGTGCCAAAAATTTGAAAAAAAAAAATGTTCTCTTATTTGACAATATACTCGTTTGTATTTTGAAGAAAAAAAACATGAAATTGCATAAAAGGATAAGTACGAGTAATTTGAAGTCTGTAGTTAATGTATTACAAAAAATTTAACTGTCTATCCAAGACTGGCATTTTGGCTTTGATTCGCTCGAGACCTTTTTTTTTAATTTTTGAGCTGATTTTTGTGTATCAATATTTTGGTGACTCATTTCACAAAAATAATCAAAACTACTCTGGGGATTCATGTACAACTTAAAAAAGAAGTTGAAATTACATTTTCTTTTTATATTATTTTAAAGGCCATGGCCAGGGCCAGAATTCGCTAGGAGTATATTTTTATTTTCATATAAACTTTTTCTAATAGATTTTTTTTTTCTTTTAACTACAATATAACTTTTCCAATATGACGTACATATACCTATATTTTTTCTTCAATTGATTGGGTTAAAAAAAATATGCGAAATGCCAAAAAAATTTTAAAAATATAACATTTTATAAGGCTCTTATTTCTTTCTTCAAAACATCGTTTTTTTTAGATCGTACATTTTTATGTCACCTATTTGCCACAATATCAGTGATGCCATATTCTTGTGGATGCATTATCATACAATTTGCTATTTTATGATCATACGGGAGGGAAAATTATCATTTTCTGAAAACAATAAATAAAGTTATTTAAAGCTTAGTATATTTTGCTTATTTTGTTTAGTGAAAACCAAAAAATAACTTTGTATTTGTTAGAAATATGATAACTTTAGATATCACATGTCATATCTTTCTTACCTGAAAGCATTTAAATACTTTTATTTAAAAAATTTAAAAGACAAGAAATTATCATACATTTTGCGTATGATAATGACTTTTAATCATACATCATACAAAACCTATAATTATCATACATGTAGCATAATTATCATACGGTTGGCATCACTGCACAATATGGCTTGATTTCAAAAATTCATAAGTTTTTAAGTTACTTAAAATATGTACATGTTGGAAGATCTGAGTTTTTTTTTTTTAAACTTTCAAATATTTTGTATACGCTGAGTTAACATAAATAAAAAGTAGCCAAATGGAGACTGAGCAATTCCCCATATAACGGGTGATTTTTAAGCTGGTTTGGTTTTGGCAACACTGGTTTTGACAGCTGACGTGTGTTTATTACCTTGTGTCACTGTCAAACAGCTTCAGTTTGGTTTGCAATTTAACCATGGATCGTCTTACAAATGAACAACGCTTGCAAATTATTGAATTTTACTATCAAAATTCGTGCTCGGTTCGAAATGTTGTTTATCGAAAAATTGTGTTCAGCGATGAGGCTCATTTTGGGTTGAATGGGTACGTAAATAAGCAAAATTGCCGCATTTGGAGTGAAGATCAGCCAGAAGCATTGCAACAGCTACCAATGCATCCCGAAAAAGCCACTGTTTGGTGCGGTTTATGGGCCGGCGGCATTATTGGGCCATATTTCTTCAAAGATGATGCGAATCGCAGCGTTACTGTCAATGGTGAACGCTACCGAGCGATGATAACAAACTTTTTTTTGCCCGAAATGGAAGTTCTTGACTTGCATGATATGTGGTTTCAACAAGACGGTGCCACATGCCACACAGCACGCGAAACAATGGCGCAATTGCGAGGCGAGTTTGGTGAACAGTTAATTTCACGTTTCGGGCCGGTCAATTGGCCGCCTAGATCGTGCGATTTGACACCATTAGATTATTTTTTGTGGGGGTATGTCAAGGCTAATGTCTATAGGGACAAGCCCGCTTCGATTGACGCACTGGAAGCCAACATCCATGCATTCATTCGTGAGATACCGGCCGATATGTGTGAAAGAGTATGCCAAAATTGGACTCAGCGGATGGGCTACCTGAGACGCAGCCGCGGTCAACATTTGCATGAAATTATCTTTAAACATTAAATTGGAAGGTTCAAACTATCGATTCAAATAAATATTTCATTCATTTTTTCGAATTTTTTGTGTTTTTTTTTTTTAAAAAGTTCTAAACCTCTTAAAAAATCACCCGTTATTACTTACTGAAAGTATGAAATTAATGCTGGATATTGAACATAAATGTATGTAAATAGTTCCCAATTTAGCCCCATTATTGCTTGTTAAATTTTTGGAGAGTGAAAAAGTAAAAAAAATTCAGATGGATATAAAACAATTTTGGTTGTTTATTCTCCAAAAAATTGGCTTTTTGAACTTTTAAGAACTAAGAACTTATAGTAAAAGCTTATTAAAAGCTTACATTTTATGGTTCTTTGAAGAAGACATGACATTTTTTGAAAGAGTAATTCTGACAACGCCAATTGAAAGAGCGTGTCCATAAACCTAGGAAACGATATTAAACCCACTTTCGCAAAAAAAGTGTGTAGTCTTTTGAAGAAATCAGTTTCTAGGAGACTGGTAGGTCATAAATAACGGAGATAGCCCGTAAGTACCTGTTTACACAGTCGTTTTACTGAAACCGCATGTCTTCACGATTTAGAAAAAACCCTTTAATTCATCAGTTCCCATGCTCATCCTTAATGATAACCCTGTTGGTAGTTCTATAGACAAGGCTAATGTTTTCGTACAACAATTCCCACCAAACTCGTTTCTATCAGATAGTGACAGAGAAAGAACCCCACCTGTACTTGAGAATGTAAGTTTTTACATTGCACCAATACATTTTCGAACTCGTACAGTCGCTAGAGTACTTAAAGATCTCAACAAACACAAATCCGCTGGCCCTGATGGCATAGCACTCGTTGTTCTGAAGAGGTGTTCTTCCACTTTGGCAAAACCATTGCGTAAACTTCATCAATCTTCCTCTTCAGGATGCTTTCTGGCAGCATTTGTCCAACCAATCCCTAAAAAGGGCGATCCTTCTTCACCCTCCGATTGCCGACCAGTTGTACTAACCTCCCTTCTTTTTCAAGATCATGGAAACGCTGATGAATCGTCTCCGGTAGCTCAAGAAATATCTTGAAGAACGAAAGTTTCTTAATGGAAGAACGAAAGTTTCTTAATGACAGGCAGTTCGGGTTTTGTAGCAATGGACCTACTGGTGATTTGATAGCATATCTCACCGAAAAGTGGAATCAATATTTACGTCGTTTTGGAGAAAGTAAGATTAATGCGCTAAATATTTCTAAATTGTATAGAGTTTGTCACCAAGCTCTTATCAAAAATGAGAGCCTTTGATATCGATGAATCGCTTCGTTACCATTTCAATTCGTATTGTTTTGAATGGGTTAATGATGTTGATTGTTCAGAGAATAATGGTTTCAACGAAATTTAAAAAGAAAAGATTTGTAGCAAAATTCATATAAGAATTGACCGCCAAAGCTCAGACCCGAAGTGAAGGGATAGAAAGTAAATAAATATAGGCAATAAGTCCCACAATATTTTTTTTGCGATATGTATACATATACATACATATAAACTCTACACACTAAATATGTATACTAATGCCAAGTAATAGATTCGTTAAAAAAAATCTAACTCGAGATTTCAATCAAACTTGACATTATTACGATGATATCGAGGTCGAAAAAAGTGGATCTCACAATTCGGTCCGTCTGTCCGTTAAGCTGCTGGTTACACGGTCTAAAAAATTTCTTTTACAAAAAATTTAAAGTACATATACAAAAATTTTAATTTTTTTTTTATTTTCAAAAGTTTAATTTTTTATATTTTGATTTATTTAAAAACGACATGGTTGATTTTTACTTAACTTAGTATGCAGCATTTTTTAACATCTTAGCAATTTTCAAACAAAAATTATTTTTATACCTAACCAAAAATAACGGTAAGGAAAATCTCATTTGGCTCAAAAACGACTCCTATGATTTTGATTGAAACTTTTTACGTGAGCTATTGTCAGTACGATCTACCTTATTATTGGAACAAATTTTTAAGTATTCAATTACTAAGTATCGCTCATAGAACCATTTTTTGGTTTTATCTGTTGAACCGATTTTAATAAAACTTTTTACACAAGAGCTTCTAAGTTTGAATAATAATGCATACCAAAATTAAAAAAAAAAAAACAAATTTTCGATTTTTAAAAATGTTTCAAAATTATTTTTTGAAAATTCGATACTTCGAAAATAGGTACATACATATTTACAGTACATATGCACATAATTTCTTTTTTTAAATTAATTTTTTAACTCCAAATTAATAAATATTAAAAAATAGCGAAACAATTATCTTAAAAATTTTTTTTTGTTCGTTCCAATGATTTTCATATTTATTTTCTCATAAATTGGATTTCTTTGAGATGGTGTACATACTACATCGCGTTGGTGCCAAAACAATTTAAGTTTATTTCTAATTAAATCGATTTTTTAACAGTTTTTCAGTCTAAAATGTATAGTGTACTGTTTATGCATATGTGCAACATGAGGCTATATTGTAAATATTTATGTACTCACATAATACTACCTTAAACTAAACTACGTTCTTGGCAGGTGGTATAAAATGGCCATAACTAATTTGTTTCTTTTAAAATCAGATGAATAGATCTAATCTATTTAGACATCAAAACCAGTGTGATCGCACATAAGAGCAAGTTCGTGCGAACCAGTCGTGCATTTTATTCCTTTTGTATTTAATAGCAAATATTAAGAAATTTGACTGCAACTAAAATTTAGTTCAGATGTAGTTGAAGAGGAACAGCATGTTACCTTCCAGTACGGAAACGAGTTTTTTTTATATAAACCAGCAGTAAAACAAAATATTACGCAACTTTACTTGCACATTATGTATTTACAAAATAAAATTTTGTGTACATTATTTCAAATATTTTTGTTAGATTAATAATTAATAAATCAACTACAAAGGTGAAAAAAGAAGAAAATAAAGATTTAAGTAATAACACTCGCAAACTGATAGAAAAATTATATTTATAGATATCTGCAGCATTCGATTTTCATTACATTCAGTCGCTTACTCACACCAGTTAGTTCCTCTGGAAGTAGTTTTAACTCCCAGGCCCGAGTAATTATTTAGTATAATCAAATTTTTAGAGAATTCTAACATAAGACAAATACGAATTCTCGTCTTGAAAGCATTTGCCAATCTTTGCACATATTTCGCTTTGCTCAGCTTTACGATTTATCAAGTTTCGAATACTTGGACCATAGTATTTTAAGAGCTCTGAACACTTTTTGTAGTATTTTGCACTCAAATCATTGCAGACAGTACCGATCATGCTTTGGGATTTAAAAAGTTTTTCCTCTTTTTCATTAATATAAGTCGCAAGGCGAACTGTTGTTGCATGGCAAATTCCACAATCAACAACATGCTCATTTAGTTGACTTAGATTTATTGAATTCTTTGAGCAGATAAGTAAATTTTCGCAAATTTCTTTTGGTGGTATTGTTTGTAACAACGAAATAATATCACCACCGTACTTTTCGATAAACTGGTCACAATCATCACCTAAGCTTTTAGGCAGTATCTTGCAAATATTTTCCACTTCGTGTTTTATTTCCTCTGCAGTTTTATTGTCCTTCATTTGTTTTTCCAATGTATTAATAATGACTTCACAAAGCATACACGGTGGAGTATCAATATCTGATTGCTTTAAACATAATTTTAATTTTTGGCAAATTTCTTTTGGTGGAACAGTTTGAACCATGGCAGCAATAAGGTCTCCATATTTTTCAATAAACTGATCACAACTATCTGCTAAGCTTTTTGGCATTAATTTGCAAATATTTTCTACTTCATGCTTTATTTCTTCTTCGGTCTTTTTGTCTTTTAGCTGATCTTCCAACTTTTTTATTACGAACTCGCAAAAAACACATGGTGAAGGATCAACTTTAGTGGTTTCTTGGGGTCTTGATGTGGTTTCAGTACTAATCTGATCTTGAACTTCATCAATATGCATATTTTTCCATGAGCAATAGCCAAGTTCCTTGCAAATTTGTTTAGGTGTCGCTTCTAATAAAATCAGGTCAGCTATTTTGTCTCCATATTTATCTATATATGTATGACACTTATCAGCTACCTTTTTCAGCTTGCTGCATGCTTTATAAAGCTCCTTCTCAATAGCTTCTTTGCTCTTTGCAGGTCCGATTTTTTTTTCAGCTTCAGATATTACTTTTTCACATAAAAGGCATTCCGGACTCACTATATTTTCTTCTGCAATTTCACTAGATGAATCCTCTTTGCTGAAAAGATCATTAATCAATTCCTCATCATCGATATTTATGTTAGTCCAATCCAATGATTTGATGTCTGAAGTACAGAGTTTGATATACAAGCAAATCTGTTGAGGAGTGAAGTCGGTAATAAGCATGTCAATTAATTCATTAGAGTAGGTTTCAACAAAATCTACACATTCATTCTTGATCTTTCCGGACAAATGACTGCACAAATTGTCCAAAACTGCTCTGATATTTTGCTTGGACTTGTTGTCCCTTATAAGTTCTTGAGCTTGTTGAACTGCAAAAAGGCACATTGGACATGTAGGTTTGTCGGTTTCAACCTTTGTTTGCGAGTTAATGACGGCAACATCTATATCTGAGTTTTTGGGACATAACTCCATTATCGGGCACATTTGGCGGGGATCAATTCCTTGGATCATTAATGCAATAACAGCATCTCCGTAAATTTCTACAAAGTTGTGGCAATTTCCGCGAACTGAAGCTGGAAATTTGTCACACAAATGACTAACGGCGTCTTTAATTTTTTCATCTGTGGCTGGAGTAGCTAGAGTCTCTTGAAGAAAGTGCAAAAAATACTCACACAAAGTGCAGAATTCTGCATTGCCTGTTGGTATCTTTTGTACCGTCAAAAGATCGATTGGAAGTTGCATAACTGGTAATGTGCTTTTATCAAGTTTTGATATTTTAACATTTATTTTGGCTGGCTCGATGTATGGGATCAATGGCATAAGATCTCTCTGACTTAAGAATCCACCTGCGCTTCCTTTAGGGCAAACTCCAATAAGGAAGCATACACCATTTGCATCCAAATTACTAACAAGCATTTGGTAAATTTGATCGTAATATTGGTCAGCAATGCTGAGGCACTCTGTCTTGAAACCTTTAGTTTGCTTGCATAGCCCTTCGAGAACTTCTTTGAATTCCAGCTCAGTAGTGTTTGCTGTAAGTACTTCTTGGAGATGATGGACCAATTGTTGGCATAGCTCGCATGGAATGTCATCTTTTGATGATAGAACTCCAACACTAGACCAGTTCTGGATCTGAACATCTTCTGGATGCTGATGATATTTGGCAACGCATGTACCAGAAAGATGGCAAACGCCGTTGGCATCAAAATTTGCACTTAAATAGTCATACAATGTCTTGAAATAAGTTAGAGCTATATTTGAACAAGCATCTGAAAATGATCCGAAATGTCCACACAGATTAAGAACTGATTCCAGCATATCATCGCGACTTGCGATTTTAAATTTAGTGGAAATAATTGACGACACGTAGCCACATTCTTCACAAGACAATGCTCTGCGTTTGTAGTTATCCGGTCTCGGTGTTGTTGTCAGTTCTTGTATTGAAGGAGATGAAGTGCTCACCGATATTGAGTCCATTAACATCTTGTCATATTTTGCATTGTTACAAAGTCCAGCAACAGAGCAAACAACTTGGGGATTCATTTGAGAAGCCAATGCTTCAATTAGTTCGGGAATGAAATCATCAGCTAGTTTGATACATTCCTTCTGAATTGGTTTTATCAAGATAAGCCGACAGGATCCCTCAAACACTGACTTAAGATCATTTTGAGTTTCGTTGCTTTCAAGTTGGTCACGGGCTTGCTTTACCATGTCCAAGCAAATTTTGCAAATAGAATCATTATCTTCGGGAACATCCTGCCTTTCCCACACAGTTTGAATGCAATGTCTTACAGCGTTACATTTTTTTGCATTGCTGATGTTTTCACACCAGTGTGTTGGCCCTCTAACACATTGATTATCATTTGATGAACTTTGCAAGGCGTTGGTAAAATAAGCAGATCCAATTACAATAACAAAGAGTGCAATTTGCTGGGACTTCATTATTGCGTTTCTAAAATAAATATATATATATTTACATATATATTGATGAGTTATACCAATGAGGCACAAAGAAAACTTTATATTATGCGAACTAAGCGATGAATTCGCTCGTTATTTTCTTTGTTCTTATCAGTACTTTGAATTTATTTTGTGTTTGCCTGGATTGAAAGTATTTATAGCTGGACAATATTAATGCAACCAAGTTAATAGTCAGTATCAAATAAACTTTGATCTATGAAAAAAAAATTATTGTAAGACATGTTTTCTTCGAAAAATGCAATGTATAAAGAAACTTACCAAACTCTTGGATCAGTTAAACGAAAATATTTGTTTCGATATTTATTATGTAGGTATAACTTTAATTATTTAGCCGCACCACTTACAACAAAAAACCTTTTTGATAATTAAATAAATTTTTCAGAATAACCAAATGACAACTTCGTCATGTTACGGTCGTTTCGGAATAAAGTAACTGAATGTGAAAAAGAAAAGGAAGACAATTCATAAAGAAAGAATAGGAGAACAAAAGCCAACAAAGATAAGCGCAGTGTGTTTGTGTGAGTCAGGCGCAGGCCGAGGCCATTCAGACGGAGCAGAGAAAGTCAGACAAATAAAAATGAATAATGAACTACGGCAGAGGCGTAGATAATAATTTATGATTTTGTTGGGGAATGGTTAACTTTGATGGGGCCCAGAGAAATTGTTTGCTGTGTTTTTGAGGAATTTGTTTACAACAATTTTAAATCATTAAAATAGTAAAAACAAGTTTATTAAACTCAATAAAAAAGTGAAATAAAATTAAATATAGTGGATAATATGAGGAATAATACAGGTAAGCTTTGTCTGATATTCCACATAAAGTTAGTAAAATTACTCTGCACTACGGGCGCTCAAGAGATTTGAGCGCTTTGTCATCCTCATCGCAAATAAAAACTAATTCGACCCTGGATGAGAATTTTAATTTTGACACATAAAAGTTCTGCTAATTTACGTGATTGAAGTACATATATTTTTTTTTTCAACAAATTTGCTTTTTTGTAGCAAAATGCTATGAAATATCATTTGAAAAGTATTCGAAGATTGTAATTACATAAAAAAAACATCACATTACTTTATGTGGAATATGATGAGACACAATCAGCCCGTGAAAGGAAAGCATTGTAAACTCCATATTATAGGTGTTTTTACATGATGTTTTTTTAAATATTTTTTTAAATAAAGTATTTCAAGTATTCACTATGTTAAGTTTTATTGCACTTTGTTTCTTAGTTTTTTTTTCTTTATTTTAACGTTTTAAAATCTGGAAACACTTTCCTATAGCTCGGCAAAATGACAGATCGAGATCATTTTGCTTTTTTTTTTAGTTTGGTACCTCACTCACATACATTTGGGTGTTTTTCTTTTATACCTCAGAGCAGATCACTGAGCTGTCAAAAATAAATTTGTTTCTTTTTACCTCAGACAAATCAGAGCACATAAGTCGTGTTTCCTTCTTCCATCGGAGGAAGCTCGGAGCATGCTCTTCATGCTCAGAATAAAATGACCGAGCAAATGGAGGAAAACGCTGAGCAAAGCCAACTTCACTTTTATTTTTTATGTGATTTAACAGACATGACATGACATGATATATATCTTGCGACCAAGTATAAATTAGTATTTTTATCGCATCCACAGTAGTGAACAGACACGACTGATCTATATTAGGGGTAATTATGCAACGTTTAAAGCCCTCGAAAACGTGGTAAACCTGTCAAATGTTCATACAAATTTGACAGGTTTACGCAGTTAACGACGTTTACACCATTGCATGTATCCCCTTATATAGTGGAACAGACCTATTCTATAACTCCAGTGTTCGTGCTCTGAACGTAAAAGACTATTGTGAATATGGAAACATGCATGACCATCGTTCACAAATAACATCACTGCTCATGAAGAATCAGATGTTCTTGACTTTTTTCGTTTGCAGGCCAAAATAAAAATATTAAAAAAAGTAGGTAGGTATATATACAACATTCATATCAGTTCAGTAGTCATCAGGATTCAGGATTGAAAGTACTTCCTTGAAACTTATTTTATAAGAGCCTTTATATTTTCTAGCAAAAATGCTTAATTCCATGGTTAAAGAACATCAAGCTAAGCAAGCAAAGCGCAAAGAAGAACAAGGCAACTGCAATAAATTAATTATTTAATTATTATTTAGTTATATTTTTTTTTTTAGAAATTCGACGCAAGGAAGCTATTGAATCATCTAATGAACTTACACAAGCGCTTGTGGACCATTTAAATGTTGGGTTCGTTTATTTTGATTTTAAACAAAAGTCTGTTATTTTTATCATTATGCTTTAAAGTGTGGCTCAAGCTTACCTTAATCAAAAGCGATTGGATGCAGAAGCAAAACAATTACACGTAGGGGCAACCAATTTTGCAAAACAGACTCATCAGTGGTTGCAATTAATCGATAATTTCAGCAGTGCTTTAAAGGTATGTTACTAATCATAGTCCAAATAATAAAGATACAATTTTTAACTATTGTTTTCATTTTCGTTGCAAAAATGTTTTTTTAGTGTTTAGATTACTTGTACCTGCCTATAAAATAGGAAAATTTAAACAATTCCTAAACATGAAACATGGTGCAAAAGTTTTGTTTATAATAACCCCATTAGTAAAGAATCAAGAGTCCATACAAGTATTTATGTCACAGGGGTGTTTTCTTGATTGGTGATGTCTACCTGACAACTGGACAAAGAGGAGTCTTTGCTTTAAACTGATACCCCATTTTTAGAAGTCCCTTATAGAGTAGGTATGCTTAGCCCAACCAACCAGAAAATTACGCTTTTTAACCTAAGCAAACTTGACAAAGCTTTTCCAATCACCGGTTTTGTTTATGTTTCTGTATTATAACAGCCTACATTGAGATAGGTTTTTTAACAAACGTCTCCTGGATTATTAGTCTATTTTAAAGTGTAGTACGCTGTTGATGCGAAATGAAAAATCCGATTCAAAAATGATAAAACGAAATCATAAACGAAAAACTTTGCTCTGCGTTCTGTTCTGCAGTACGCTTTTCGACGAGCGAAACGAAATTGCTAATTATTGAAGAATTATCCACTCCACCCTTTTTTGCACTGAATTAATTGTACAGATAGACCGAGAGCTCGCAGCACTAACCTAAGACCAAGACTATTTATTTTGCACGGAAAAATTACGTTTTATACTTTATAGTTATACTTATTTGTTTTTGTTGATTCTTTGCAGCATGGCATATTTTGTTTTCGCAGTTGGTAAAACTATCCACTGATATTTTTCCATTGTGTTTTCGCAAGAATTTCGTTGACTTGTTTGGAAATCACAGAAAAATTTCGTTTCGCATCAGCAGCGTACCATGCTTAAATAAAGAAGTATTTTCAAAATACCAAACGCTTTTGAAAACAGTAGTAAGTTGATGAAACAAAATAATGGGCCCTATCGGGAATCTCCCGGGGAATTTTAGTTCCCACGGAAAGTTTCATTCCCAAGAAATATTTCTAGTTATCGTGAACTTCCCTCGGAATAAATTTTTCCCAGGGAAAAATCTACCAACATTCAAAAAACAAAATTATTTTCGGAGATCAATTTCGAATTGTGTGCAGTGTTATCAAAGGATCATAATTAAAAAAAATAAAATTTAAGTTGAAATTCCCTTTACAATAAAACAAAATATCCCAAACAAATTCCCCATCCATGTGAAGAAAGAAATATTGGGTGCGATCATTTCAACTGAATTGTATAAAATTGCATAAAATTGTCCTCTCCGATACCTTGCTAAGGTACAACAAACAAAATAATTGAATTTTTCATGTTGCCAATTATATTTTTCCGTTTGAACGAGGTGTTAAATTTCGCAGAAGAACAAAATTCCTCTAACTGAAAACACTGTCCAGTGTCCACACATCGTCAGGCTTAGTGCATGTCTGCGTTTTTTTTTTTGCTGAAGGTGGGTACCAAAGAGGAGTCGGCAACGACCACGATGGAGGTCTTGCCCAGTCAACATTCTGTGAAGTTTTGTCGAACTTCCTTAACATTTTCGTGGAAAAGCTTTGTCCAGAATAGATCAAAATTCAAACCGCGGAAGAGCAAAGAAAGAAAAATTTATATTTTTTCGTAAAATATAAACTGAGTGATCTTTTTCTTGGTTTTGCATTTTTCGTTTTTTGCTGCAAGAAGGTAATCAAAATGAAGATGCATTTCGGCCAAATTTTGCCAAATCTTATTTACCCTGTAGGTAGTAAATCCAGTCTCTATAGTATTCTTTTCCATAATACTGGTTCTATTTTGATTTGATTTGTTGAGTTCGTCCCATAATAAAATTAAAAAATTGTGTTTATTTATCAAAAAAGTTTCAATTCCTCCGTCTCGCCTTAATTTCTCCACCAAAATATTTGGGAAAAAATTCCAGAGAAATTACAACAAATTTCCCATGGAAATATTGTTCACGATAGCAATAAATTCCGAGGGGAATTTCGAACACCATTCACGATACGAATTTTTCGAACGTGGGAAATATTTCCCGGGAAATGTCGTTCGCGATAGGGCCCAATGTTTTATTGCCAATAGAACCAGAATTCGAAGCAAAAATCCTCCGATTCGTATGAAATTGGAGAATTTTTCATGCCACCGAATACCTAGCTAAGGCCGAATATGAAATATCGAGATTATAAAGATTATTGCGAAGAAAAATGTCATTGTGAATGTTTCTTGAAAATTGGGAACGTCGAGTTAAGCCTCAGCATTTATAATTATCAAGAATGAAATATCCACTCTAATCTCGAGGGAAATAAAATTCTCCCCCAACCCCCGAGATTCCCGATGAGGCCCATTGTTGTTTGGAATTCTACACTCGAACAATCTACCTGACTTTGCCACTGATAATCCCTTAAAACTTATTTTTTATGTATGTAAATATAAACTAAATCAATTTAACATTTTCAGGAACTCGGTGATGTTGAAAACTGGGCACGCAGTATTGAGACCGATATGCAAACAATACAAGGTACTCTAGAAATAGCATACAAGACTTCACGACAACCAACATCTTCAGTCAATTAAAATACATCGCTAAACTAAAACCAGATGACCAAATTTATTATATTAGTTCTAAATTTGTATTTTTTTATTAATATTATTTTACAATAAAGTTTTTTTTTTTTTGTTAATACAAAAATAAACACGGTCAAACGAGTACTAGCCTAACACACTTATTGCCGTGCTGTAAGAGGCATGGATGAATGTTTTACATTAAGAATCGCATTTAGGCATTTGATATAAAAATAATTGTTTCTAATTGTTCTTCTTTTCAGACAAAACGACAGCTAAAGTAAATTCATTTCAAGTTCAGTTAATAGTTCGCATTATTTCCTTCAGTTTTTTTCTGTCTCTCGATAAATGGGAAAAGAATTATGGATGGATATTTAAGATTGTCAGAAATAGAAAACTTAGATGAAACATTTACATAGTAATTACAAGAAAAAAAATAAGAAAAACATCAATTCATTTGTTTCTAACGCAAAAAAATAATAAACTAATAAAATAATAGTAAAGTTCTTGTTTTAAAACTATAAGTTAATAATTATTTTGATCTATCTCTGACTAACTTCTTCCTGAGATCTAGAACCGAGAACGTCCTGTAATTATAAAAAAAATTATGGCTGCATCATAGATATACTTTAAGAAGGCTAAAATTCTTACGTTCAGAATAAGATCTACTTCGACTGCGCTCATACTGACGTCTTCTATCACGATATGGTGAGCCCGACCGCCGCTTGCTGCTCCGGTAATCTTCTCTGTAGCGGTCATGGTATTCTCTTTCCTTGTAGGATCTGTTAAGTTAACAAAAATAATGTTATAAAAAAACCATTAAAAAAGGCTGACATTAATTAAAATATGTTCCAACATTTTACGACCCAAATGAACTAATAGAAACACATTCAAAGCAATAAATATATTGTTGTACAATGTACATATATATTTATACTTATTCTTACCGCGTAGGTTGGCCCATATAAACACCCGGTGTTGGAGTATGAGGTCTCTGTGTAATTGAATAATCTACCCTAATACGACGGCCATCAATTTCTAGACCATTAGTACCGTCTTTTGCGACTTTAGCGTCCTTTAAATCTTCAAAATAAACGAAACAAAATCCTCTAGATCGTCCAGTCTGAAAATAAGTTTAAAGAATTAGTCGTTAACTTTGCTTCATATCTTACAATAACGTCAACCAGAATACTTTATATCAAAACAAATAACAAGACAATAGGGGAAAATCAAAAACCAAATGAAATGGTCTAGAAACCAATAACAACGAGATATTTATGCCGTTGGAAAGTTATGTGTATGATCTACTACAATATAGTTACTATAGCAGATCTTACTAACGAAACATGGCTCGTTGTCATTAGTAATGTAGAGCGTTTACGCCTATCCAACTTTTCCCCGAAATAATAGATAGTGTGACCTTATGTTAATCTTTGTATATGAACATAAGTTTGATGTGAATTCCATTAAAATATCTGCGTTATATTAAAATAATAATCTGTACAAAAGATAATTGGACTTACGGGGAATTATTTTAGTTATCCGATCGCAGGACTGGTTTCTGCGAAAGGAACACATATGATCAACAGGTCGAACTTGAGTTGCATGTCGCTAATTACCCTATAATGTAAAATTGTCCCCCCCCCCCTCTAAATGAAATTTACGGTGGCATCGTCCAGTTTCAGTTAGCCCTAATTATTTGGGACACCTTATGTGGAATTCTCGGACATAATCGGAGTTTTAGATCAAGTTTTACCGCCACTTTCCATCCAAGGAATACAACAAAGTAACTGATCTTCCAGATCGAATTTTTTGCGTGTGGTTATCAGCCCCACCATGTGAAAAAGTCATAACAAGCAAACAAACATCCTTGAATAAGAACGAATTCGCTGTTTAATTCGGAAAAAATATTTTAAAAAATCGCTAAATTTACAATATCATATCATACCTCTTTGAAAACTTAAGAATCTTTCACATTTAAATTCGTATATTTGAGTGAATAGTTTTTTAACATTAAATTTCAAAATCGAATTTAAAAACAAAGAAAATATGCAGACGCCGCCGAAAATGCATTTCATTCATGATTTAACTCCTATTGGTCGGAATTTTTAATATAGATACAACAGCCTTTAGATTTCGACATTTAAGCGAACCCCTTATTGAATGATTAATAGTATTATAAACGGTATTATCAAGGATCTCTTCTGCAAGAAACGCCAGAATAGTAGGGAAATGATTGGTACATAGTACATTGGTAAAAAAATGACCTGTATGACACCAGGTCTTAAAACGGATGTAGCCTAAATTACTTTGCTTTGGGACGAAATAAAAATATAAATATTGCTGTTATTTTACAATTATGAACGGCGATGTGTTCATAATTATAAAAAAAAAACAGCAATATTTGTGCATGAGCATGGCAACATTTCTGTTCATAAAAGGAAATGGGCTGGGCAGTCTATATGCGATCAAGTCGGCATTTATTTTTATTTTGTTACCAAGTTTGCAGGAAAATAATGACAGAAGACAAAATGTTAGTAATTTTCCTCGCATGTATGATGATTAGTGTCATTTTTTGAATAATTGGTATTTAAAAATTATGAACATATTTTAATCAAAGCAAGACGTGAACAATACTCTATGAATTTGTAGAAAAAGAAAATCAAAAACATAAGCAACTATTATTTGGTGATTTTAGCAGTGGCATTCATTGAAAAATGATACTTGTAGTAAAATCAAATTATTGGAATATTTACTTGCAAACGAATGAGGTATCAAGTGACCTGCGAGAATGTGATGAGACTGCACACCCTTTGACACATTAAGTGAATATACTCTGTTCAACAAAATTTACCCGATTTGCCATTCCAGCATAGTTGAGGAACATTAGAAATGAAAAAAGCATTTATGTATTTATGTACATACATATGTACATACATTGAATGTCAAATTTAAATGTTGAGCAACTTTTCTGAACATAGGTACCAACATCATAACTTTCCTAAAAAGGGTCAAATACATGTGGTTTTATTTTATTGTTATTGTTTTGTATTAAATTTTTGTTTCTATTAAATACGCAATTTAATAAGGTTTTTCATATATAGTTTTAAGTGACTGTGCAATGATATAATACAAAAAATGTTGTCCGATATTCTAGCTAAATTTTAAGTCCTTAATGTTACTGATCGGATTATTAGAACCGAAGTTATGTATAAGCAAGCCAAACCCAACACAATGTATCTTTACAATTATTATACCGACTACAAATTTAGGTAGGTATACATAATGAACATTTAGCATTTTTTTTCCGACGCAAGCAAATTTGCCACGATTGTGGTTTTTTATTGCACAAACTCCGCCGCCGCTGGATTTAGAATACTATCTCTCTCTCACCAATTGGTGGTTGAAAGTATTTTAATGCTTTTTTTGTTTGTATAAACTTCCTCATTGAATTAAATTATTTGTCCGATATTTATTTTCATGTTTTTAGTATAAAATTTTAAATGATTTTGAAAATTTTTGTTTGCTCTAACACGCCAGTCATTTTTCCTTTAATTATATACCTTAATATTGAAAATCGGATAATTGGATCGAAAGATATAAGTAAACGCAAATCGGGTATTTTTCAGATTTCGCAAAAATCATCATCAAAAACATACCCATTTTTTTTCTACGAACATTTCCCCTTTTTTTCTGTCCGTTTTATAATTTTCTTCGTATTTTGTTTCTTCAGACTAGTAAGAACAAAGCATGAACGAAATAATTTTGTTTATTTTGTTTATTTTGATTATTTTGTTTATTCCCCTCACGTTTCACCCCCTTTGTCTACTAGGCGTTTCATATTTTTGAAATTCTGTTGATTTTTTTAAATTGTATGCCTCCGTTTAAACATTTCTAATGTTAAAAATTGTCAGTACAGGGAATATGGGAGAGCTTTTTCCAAAACAGTGGCGCCTGTAGTATGTATACTATCATGAAAAATATACCAAACTACTGAATTACGTTCAGGAATTGTTGTAATTCTTCGAAAAATTGCTTACGCTTCATCATGTCCGTTATAGAGTACCGTGTGAATGGTCGACTTACATATGTGTCAAAAGCAACAAAAAATGATGTTAATCATAATTTACATGAAAAAGGGTTACAAAGCGTGTCTACTACCTCGTAAAGTAGTGTTGGAGCGGGTCCTATTTAAAATTCACGGGACTACTAATACATGCTCATCGAGTAGTATACATTATTGTTCTAACAGCTTGTAGGGTGAAAGAGAACAAACCCCTCGGTTCTCTAGATAACATACGAAATCTATGATGACCCTTCTGCATCACTGCCGATGGCACACCAAAGCACCATCTGATCAAAATACCGTCTCAGTCTAAGTTTGTATACTTAACTTAACTATACTTTTAACAATGTTACAAAAAGCCTTTCATGGAAGACTTAGTCTTACAGCATTCCACCCATTTTTTTTGTCAATTTTTTATAGCCGATTATTTAAGTAGAACTTTCATCTAAAACAAGTTCCACTTTTAAAAATAAAATTGGCAACATATTTTTAAACATATGTATACGAAAATTGAATAAAAAAAACTCACCTTTGCATCCAAAACCACTTGTATGCGTTCAATTCTCCCGTATTTCGAAAATAAATCACGAATTTTGTGTTCATCGGTGTGGATACTCAATCCAAAAATTCCTAAACATCTACTTTGCAATGGTTTGTCCTAAAAAAATATATTAAGAAAAGGTTATTGTTGAACTTCTATTGTATTGCATTAGGTTTAAAATTATAAGTTATTTACCCGCGTTCCTACACGTCGTTGTTTTGAGGAATAGGGACTCCGAGATCGCGACCTGCGCCTATATCGGGATGAATATGACCTTAGGAAGGAATAAAATTAATTTTGTAAATTTTTTCTTGGAGGAAAAATGTGTGTTTTGCTTGATTTTGACTGTGTAAGATTTTGAAAATATAAAACTTATGAAGCTCTTGAACTGATTAGTTTTGAGTATTGAATGTTGGCTGTGAATGTTTAGGAACTATTTCATAAAAAAAATAACATAAATATTTTGATCACAACACTAACCTGGAACGACTACGACTGTTTGAACGTCGACGACCTCCGTTCTTTTTCGGTATTGGTGGAGTTCGTGATCTAGATCGGCTTCGTGAATAGCTTGGTGTTTTTCTTAAAATAAATACAATAAATGATATTAATATTATTCCGTAAGGATAAATTTGTCATAAGTCAGTTAAGCAATCAGTTGTTAGTACCAGGTCCAGTTCAATAGTCTGATTTAGTGGCCAAAATGGATTTATGACCAATTATTATACCTTGCCAAAACAAATGTGCCTATTATGGAATATACCAAATTTTAGTTGAATTGAAAAGAAAAACTTCATCCTAACAGGTACTTATTTAATGCCAAAATGTGGGCACAAAAACTTTATTTTGACCCAAACTTTCTCATGAGTTTAATTTTATTATTTCCCTACCTTACCAATAATGATTGATATAAGAAAAATCATTTCATGAGGATGGTTGCGCCAAAGTGGAATAATTTGGCTATATAAGCTTTATTTAGAGAAAAACTTTCCAAACGAATCTTGTCGGATTCGGCAGAAAATTGTAGGTCCCCTGAATTCCTACATATAACGAGATATTTATAATAAGAAAAGATTTATAATAAGATATTTTTTTTATAAAGAATAAACTCAATCCATAAAACGGTACCAGAAACCAAAAAAATCGTATGTTTTTTTGTTTAACTCTTTGATTGCTTGTAAAGTTGCTCAGTGGTCAACAAGTAATTAAACTAAGTTGCGTTAAAACTGCATTCTGAGCTTAGTCTTATAAACAAGCCTGTAATAAATTTGCATATCTTTAGTCACTTCCTTTACTAAAATGTAAATAATTGATTGATCTTGAATCGTGTCATTATTGTTGCTTTAGTAAAACAATAATAACATTTAACATAATGAATTTGAATTTAGTTTAAACTCTAAAACAAAATAAATACGATTCTTCGTGTTGGATTATATATTTTGAAACGACACCAAATTTAAACACAGGGCTTAGAAGATCTGCCCATTCTTTTTTTAATCATAAAAAGTTTCGGTACATTCCCAGATCGCGATCGTTAGATTTAGTAGGAGACGAAATTTGCGACTTCGGATTATAAATTTATTTTACAGCATTTGATAAAGTTTTCTAAAGATAAATAAATAATAATACTTAAAACAAAATCTTGAAAAGATGGATCTTTTTTTTAGCTTCAAAATAGTCAATTATTATTCGCTTATTAACCTCCGTTTTCTGCTTTTAAGTTCATGCCTTTCCTTGCTCCATCTTTAAATTATCAAATTAAGCAAGACCTAAGGACTTATTTGCGTAGTTAGGCTTATGATAATAGATTAAACATTTATTATTATAACTTTATTACAAGAAGTAAAATACAAATATCACAAAAGTATTAATTATAAATTAATGGTGACTCTTACCGATACATTTAATTAGTAACTTCAGGTTACTGAGATCTCACTGAGCAAACTTCTGTCAGCTTCACTGAAAAGAAGAAACCTGAACAAGATTTCTCCGCTAGAAGTCAAAAGCACTCTGCATTTTTTTTTTATAATTTGATCAAATGCGACAAAAAATAATTGAGCAAGCGAATCCAAAAAATATCAGTCTAAGCTTTTTGAAAGCAGAATTGAGGAACCTCAATGAGGAATTACGTTCAGATTTCTGAGATTTCAGTCAGCCTGAGAAATCTGAACTGGCAAAATACTTTGAAATAAGGAGCGATACCCTTCTAGGTCGTTTGTTTAATATATCGGTCATTGGAACATAGGAACTTTACTATTACTATTTTAGAACCTTTTAATATGCTATTTCTTTATTTATTAACACAATAACCTTTAAGTCAATCTTCAACATATTTACCTTCTTCCATTCTTCCTGACTGGTGATCTGCTGATGCTTCGACTAGCACTACGCGGTGTCTGCAAATATTGGGAAAGGTTAAAAACGATTTACATATTGCAGTTTTTTTTTATTCTTTTTATGACGAGAAAGATGAATTAAAAAATAAGCTGTCTTTTTGCAAATCGACTAATAAAACTAAGAACCTTGCATTCTGCAATTGCAAGCTCAATTATTTGATCAATAAATATTTCCCTTGATCACTAGATTGAAATACAATCAATAACTAGGTATGGGTTATTTAGAAGACATAAACAAACTAAAAATCTTAAAATTTTATGAAAATAAACAGAAAAAAATGTTTACCATGCGTCTGTTCATTTTCTCCGGCATGTAGATTCGGAATTTCGTGCCGTATTTGTGCAATTATTTTTTGTTTTGAAGTTCTTTTATTTAGATAAATTAATATGATTTGATCCGGAAATTATAAAAATAAAATGTATGAACTTTCTTTCGCTGGATATTATCGACAAACCAGAACGAGAAGTTCTTTGCGGTTTGCGCACTGCGAGATGAGATTTGAGAATTCTAAAAAAAGTACAACAAAAATGGGTAAATTTACAAGGCTGACAACATCTAAAATAGCTGGAAAAGTTAGTGCATTCAGACAAATATTGAAAATATATCTTTGAACTAAATATATCTCCATCTACCGGATAATAGTTTACTTACAAAGAAGAGAAAGTTTTCCGAAAACATTCATACAAATAGAAAAAGATACCTAGCTGAAAAATTTCGACATAATAGAAAGATTTAAAAATGAAAATCTTTATGTGTCATACCTCTACCATAGTTTTATTTCGAAGTAAAATATGTGGGTCTGGAGTTATGCTGCCCGATTTTCCAGTTACTATTTGTTATTAGCTGAACTTGTACTAAATCATCGTATGAAAATAAAGCAATACAGATCAGAGTGACAACAGCGTTATATTAGGCCAGACGTGCAAATGCAACTAAATAGTTTTGAAACAATTGGTTTCGATTTTGTGTCCTATGGTGCGCTGTCTCATATAAAAAACTATAGGACTCAAAATCAAAACCAAACAGTTTCAAAACTAAAATTTGCATGTGCGCGACTGGCTAAGGCCTAAGGGCCAGTTTGGTTTCAACACACATACACGTGCGCGCTGTCTCATATAAACCTATAGGACGCAAAATCGAAACCAAACAGTTTCGAAACTAAAAGTTGCATGTGCCCGCCTGGTCTTACTCATATTAGTTTTTATTGTGTTTGTTTATTTTTCATGCATATTTTGTATATTTTTGGTTACACTACTATCTTTTAAGAATTATCTACTCACCATAGAAAAAAAAATAGATTTTGGGATCATGAAACGTTGTCCAGATAGAGAGCAGTATATTTCCTATTGTTATTGCAATGCGTGTTTTTTTATGGGATTATTTTTGATAGTAAAAAACAGCCATTGAACACTCTTTTTGCATTTATTTTAGAATCAAAAGTTTGTTCACAGCTGATCATCTTCAATCAAGGATTATTGTAATTCAACTTAGGCGCACATGCAACTAAACAGTTCGTTTCGACATGCATTAGCGCGCACTCTCAACAATTTGTTTCCTGCATAAGAATATTTTGTATTGTGAAGTGTAGTCTTCTCCTTATCATTTGCAATTCTTTTTTACTTTATAAATTAATTTTCTCGCAGTTGCTTAACCTGAATACAATGACTAGCGCTTGTCCGTCCATACTTATACCGCAATTCACGTATTGACACACAAGTCGTCTTATTTTTTGTAAAGAAAAGAAAGAAAAAAGGTCAAACGAATCGACTCACTACATTGTTGGAAAAGAAAACACGAGAATAATCACAAAAGAATTAAGTTAAAAAATTTACAGTGAATAGATTTTTATTTCCAACCTCTATATTTCCAACAAATTGTGTTGCAAAAAAACAGAACAAACCTTCATCACCATCAAACAATGGCCGGTGCTACGAAAATTGAGCGAGCACAAGAGCTCTCAACCCGCAGTCCCCAGCACGGCATTGACTTTCTTAACAAAATAGTTCGAGAACAAGAGGTCGCCGAGAACGATGAGGAACTGATTCGTATCAAGGAGCAAGGCATCCAGCAGCTGGGTGAACTCTACAAACAAGATGGCAAGGCCAAAGAGTTGGCTGACCTCATTAAGGTAACTAGACCTTTCCTCAGTTTAATTAGCAAGGCGAAGGCCGCCAAGTTGGTACGATCTTTGGTTGATCTGTTCTTGGACATGGAAGCTGGCACAGGCATCGAGGTGCAGCTGTGCAAGGACTGCATCGAATGGGCCAAGCAAGAGAAGCGAACTTTTCTGCGTCAGTCGTTGGAGGCCCGTTTGATTGCATTGTATTTCGACACGGGCTTATACACAGAAGCCCTTCAATTGGGCTCACAGCTGCTCAAAGAACTGAAGAAGCTGGACGACAAGAATCTCCTCGTTGAGGTCCAGTTGTTGGAATCCAAGACCTACCATGCGCTGAGCAACTTGCCTAAAGCCCGAGCTGCCCTCACATCGGCTCGCACTACTGCAAATGCGATTTACTGTCCTCCCAAAGTGCAGGGCTCTCTAGATTTGCAGTCGGGCATTCTGCACGCAGCAGATGAACGCGACTTCAAGACCGGATTTTCTTACTTCTATGAGGCTTTCGAGGGTTTCGACAGTGTGGACGCTGGTCGCGCCCTAACCGCTCTCAAGTACATGTTGCTTTGCAAGATAATGTTGGGTCAGTCCGATGACGTTAATCAAATAATAAGTGGGAAACTGGTAAGTTTAGGAGCGGAAGCTTTTGGTACTTTAAATTCTATTTTGCTATGCTGCGATTGTAGGCCATTACATACTCTGGAAGGGACATCGATGCAATGAAATCAGTTGCAGAGGCATCGCACAAACGTTCTCTAGCTGATTTCCAACAAGCTCTGAAGGATTACAAGAAGGAACTAGCTGAGGATGTTATTGTACAGGCACATTTGGGAACACTATACGATACGATGCTGGAACAAAATTTATGCAGAATCATTGAACCGTATTCGAGAGTGCAGGTAAGTTTATTCTTTCTAAAAATAGTTTCTACTCGAAAACAATTTTGGTCATTGTGTTGAGAGAAAAACAACAGACGACAATGCAAACAAAATTGCAGAGTCATTCTCTTTCTTTGTATTGAAATGTCTGTGGGATGCAGAATATGTGTGCACAAATGTTTAACTCAAAATTATTCCAGTCGCACTTTCATTGCTGAGTCATACAGAATGAATTTGTAATAAATAATTAATTAATTGATGATTTTTTCAATTGTTGATAGACGAAATTTCAGACCAAATGAACAATTTTTAGACGTTTTTTTTAAAAGAGGTATAAGTCATTCACCCTTATTCGGTAAGGCATTGTTCGAAAATGCCAGTAAAATGACACGGCTACAGAATCCTTAATTGGCATTTAAGTTTTAAAACTAAACCTCTACTCTACCGTTCTCTTCTTTCTTCGCCCTTGTAACCATAAAAACGATAGTCGTTATACTTTTCCTTATTTATTACGATTCCAATCGTTTGTTGTTTTTGGAATTTTCTGATCGATGCGTTAGGAACGTGACCAGGTTAACTTTTTGTGTTCAAAATGTTAGTATTTTACGAAGGTTTTATTGATAATACAAATTCTATATACTACTGAAATACATCAGCCAAGTAGAAGACTTAGAACTAACTAAATTGGACTTGTTGAATTATTGATTAAAAATGGTTTTTAACGTCCTTTAGTATACAAAAATTGCGTATTGACATTAGTTAGGACTCATTAGTTAACTAATGAGTCCAAGTGAGATCCCCGGGACGAAACGCCAAATTTTTGGGGACTAAAGACCGACAAAAGCTATTTTAAATTATAAACGTATATTTTTTTTAATACTTGGCCGTTTAGTTATTAAAATAACATTCAAATATTTAAGCAGGTCAAATGTTAGGGTAGAAGGGGCGCAGGGGCATAGTCTCCCTCGAATGAATGGATCCATTGTGGTCCCAAAAAAAGCACGCAAAGTAGGAATAAGGAGGGGTAGGGAAAGGAGTGAGTGGAAGCTTAGGTATGGATGTGTGTACCTCCCTGAACCACCTTGAATTCTGAAGGTATTTTAGAATGTTCTTTAGTGGCGAAAATGATATATCGCGCAGGTTTTAGAAAAAATATTCTCCGAAGGCTGTCTCCTTGGTTCTTGCTAGCCTGGGGCATTCACAAAAGAAGTGATAAGAGACAGCCTGTGCTTAAGTCAGATGTGCTCATTTTGATCATGTGGGTTCCCATTGAGTTATGAACACATTGAGTTTTTATTGTTCTTAGCTCGAGTAAGTAGTTTGTTTTTTTTTTTTTTTCTTAGAAATATTCGGGCATAAATCACTCGATAATCGAGAAGTGTCAATTGCTGAACATCTGTCCTCTGCGGCTTTGAGAAAACCCTCGTAAATTCAATTATTTTCATGCTAATAAGTATGCACCGAGGATTCTGTTTGGCTCCAATCTAGAGATGACCCAGCTGAGTAATGTCAACTCGTTCCGCCTACGGTCTACTATTTTAGACTTTGTGACGATCGAGAAGATAACAGGGTCAAATTAATTATTCGTATTGTATTGTTACCCCTAAGGGTTACAAGTCTCTCACCACACTCTCCTCTCTTCCCCTCCCTCTCTCTTTACACCTTCTCACAACCTCTAGTGCCTTTATCCACTCTTCCCCCCTCTCTCCTTCGTCCATTATATACCTCATTTTTTTCCCTATTGATCTTCCTTTATCTCCGCCTGACCTGCATCTTTCTATTACATGTTCCCACGTCTTTTGCTCACCTTCACACACTCTGCACATTCTCTCTTCTTCTTGTTTCCAGTACCATATTTCTCCCACCTCATTCCCTAGTCTGACTCTCGCTTTTCTTTTTGTTCTGTCTGCCTTTTATCCCGCTTTCAGATATTGCGGGATCCCCTCGGTCATTACTTCTTTATACCACCTGTTATATCTGGATTACTTTATTAGTTCCCGTCTTTCCTTCTCCTGCTCTCTTCTGTCTTCCCATTTTACTCTCTCGAATCCTGTCGTACTGTCCTCTCTTCCTTCCTTTCCCCTCGGGTCAAATTAATTATATTAAATTAAAGGCAAATGGATGTTTGGGTAATGCTTATGAAAGAAATCCGAACAGAGTAAAAAGAGTTTTGGATTACCAGCCAGGCAAAAGAATAGATGATTCATAGATACCGTAAATCTGTTCCAAATAGCCCCACCTGAAACATGAAAGAACTATATTTCATATATATTAAATTGTTTTCTCCCGTTAGGAAAGTGTCTTTCAACAATCTTCTTTTTAATGTTATTTCAAAAAAGCTTTTTACAATTGCATTTAATTTAAATTATTAACTTTAATTTTATTTTAAAATAGACAACAAAAATAGAATTTTCGCTCTAGAAAATGCTGTTTAACTGTCAATATTCTTTTCATTTATTCACAATAACACATTGCTTAATCGATTACGCAGTACCAAAGATGACGGCTGCCAATCCATAAAATGTCGATGCGATTGGTGATCGAAAACCGAAATGAGGACCATAATTTATACTTAAATTTATTCTAATATTTTATAAATTTGCATTTTTTTGTCTACTATTCAGCTATTTAGTAGATTTCTATTTAAAACTTAGGAAATCTGAAAATTGAAGAAAAAAAACATTAGCGCAAAATTTCAAACGATTTAGTACGATAGATAGCATGACAAAAAGGCTTTAACATTGTACTAAATCGTTTAAAATTTTGCGCCATTGTATTTTGAATAAAAATGTAATTTTTCATTTATTGGAAATCCGTCCAGACGTCTGTGAGGAAGTAAAAAAAATTAGAAATCGGAAAAGCGACCAGGGAAAAATTGTAGAATTTTGGGAATAAAGGGTGGTTAAATTTTAAGGGCCGATGTTGATTTTGAATAAAACACAAATTATTTAGGAAATTATTGTCATTTCTTTTTATTATGATAATATTGGTATGGTTCAATTATGTATGGAACAAAATATCGGCCAAATGGCCGATGCTGCCGCCAGCCCATACACCGCACCAAACAGTCACTCTTTGTGGGTGCATTGGTTTTCGACAATCACTCTTGGATTATCATTTGCCCAAATGCGGCAATTCTGCTTATTGACGAATCCACTGAGGTGAAAATGTGCCTCATCACTGAAGATGATTTTCTTCGAAAATTGATCATCCACTGTTGCCATTTCTTGCCACCTGAAATTGAGAAATGTCAAATGAAATGCAGAAAAAAACTTGACGTTTAGGTGTGGCTCACATTCAACATCGGCCCTTAAAATTTAACCACCCGTTATAATGTTTTTTGTGATTTTCACTACTTGACATACTCATTAAGTTTGTTGCTTGGATTCACATGGCCATTCATGGACAAAAAATGAAATCACAAATTCCAATGGGTTTTTGGAGTTCATGTGAAACGCTTCTTTTTTATATCGTGTATCTATGGTCTGAATATTCCATTATTTTTAGTATATAAATGGTTGTTTCAACGACTTATAAATATATCCACTTTGAAATACAAAATTGGTCTTAGTGTTCCACACGTAGACTTACACTATAAAAATAAATAGTTATGACTCATTTCTGCTAAAGGACATAAGACTTAAAATTATATTTAAATGTTGGCTATGTTTGATAAAATTTATATTCAATTCCAGGTTTCACACGTTGCCGATTGTATTAAGCTTCCGATGCCACAAGTGGAAAAGAAATTGTCACAAATGATTTTGGATAAAAAATTCAGCGGTATCCTCGATCAAGGCGAAGGCGTACTTATCGTATTCGAAGAAACCACCGTCGACAAGACCTACGAACGTGTACTAGAGACAATTCAAAGTATGGGAAAAGTTGTCGATACGCTCTATCAGAAGGCTAAGAAACTGTCATAGACGTTAGCTCTTTAAATGGGGATTGATTTCTTGTGTTATAATAAAAAAAAAATAGTTTTGTTTATTGTGGGATAATATCAAATTTATTACCGAAAAAAAACAAATAAATTAACATAAACATTTTTTCCTTTCTTCTGTCCGAAGTATAACTATTCATAAATATTATATTATAATTTTATATTTTTCAAATTTTCCGTTAGTTAAAACATAAAAACAAAACAAAAGAAAACAACACTTATAACATGCAAAAAACAATAATTTTTTTTCCAATGTCTTTTATTACATATAATATTTCGGTTAAGAGTTTACAATCCAATTATCATTATTAAACATAATTAAAACAAAATTAAGAACTGGATAAAATAGTGTTTTTATTTTTGGTACATTTCACCTTGTTTGTTTCGTTTCTCATGTATAATTTTTTAGATTTGTTCTCTATTAGTTATGTAAGAAAGAATACACTGTTTAATCATGTCAAATAATAAAAAAATTGTATTGGATACCTATAGCCACAATTTGTGGAGCGCAAATATTTAACTTTTATTTAAACATGGTTATCCTTGCTGATTAGTGTCGGGAAAAACGATAGTGAATTTTTTGGCTTACATAAATTTAATTGTCGTAAAATAAAACCTACATTGACATGGCCCTGGCCACGTGTCGCTTCGGTATCGCGATGCGTAGTGCATAAGCTTCTGATGAGGATCGGGGTTCTATGTTAAACCTTCACTGACGCAAACATTTGTCCAACATGACATGAATGGAATAATCATGTTGTCGATTTCGAGTTATTGAACGAGCCATTTTCGGACCACATGCCAATTGTTGTATTCTTCAACCATGCAGAGGTAGCTAATGTCGGAACCACTAACATGGAACTCCTCCCAAAAATAGTATGGAATAGCAGCAAAGAATACGCCTATAAAGCGAATTTAGATGAGGCCCTTCGAAATCACGAAGTTGCGAATTTCTACGATCTAGAGGGAATAATTAAGCTAGCATATCCACACAGCAGGTTGAAGAAAAAACGCGTAGCATTCAAGGAGCGCTGGTTTGATGAGAGCTGTAAAAAAGCAAGAGATGTGTCCTATGCCTGGCTAAAATTTTTCCGTAAAGTCAGTACCAGATTTGCTAAGGAATCATATTTAAAAGCCAATCAGAGGTTTAAAACCTTATGTAAAGAAAAAAAGAAACAGTTTTTTGAATCTGAAGCGCGTAAGCTAAGTCTAGTTATGAACTCTTCAGAATTTTGGACCTTAGCTCGCAATTTAAATGGTACCAAGTTTATTGTTGACATCAGCCTAAGTCCGAAACTTTACAGTTAATGTTAAATAAGCTCCATGACTTCTGTAAGCTGTGGTATCTTGTGGTTAACCCGGACAAGTCCAAAGTTATGGTAATTCGTAAGGGAGGAGGCAGAACGAGCGCAAACGAGAAATGGTTTTACGAAGGGAATGCCGTTGAAGTTGTAAAAGAATACAGATATCTTGGTGTTTTATTCACTCAAAATATGAAAATAGATAAACATTTAAAAGAAAAATTATCTAAGGCGAAAATCGCATTAAACGCTACTTGGAAAAATTGCTTCAACAACAAATTCATAAGGCACAGTAGTAAGTAGTATCATATCTTTGAAACTGTAGCGGAATCAATCCTCTTTTATGCTGCACATTTATGCAACCGAACTACGAGAAAGTACTACATATAATTGATATATTTTGAAAATATGCCACGCCCCATTAATGGACTTCTGTTAGTACTATTGTATGCACTACAAATCCTACCGCTCTGCTAATTTTTATCATTCTACAACAAGTGCTCCATATAAATTATAATAATTGTAAAAAAGTAGGTTTATGCCACGCCCCTGAATGGAAAATCTCAACTCTTTAATTTTTACCTTTGTATGCACTAAGAGTTCTACCGCTCGCTCTACAAAATTTCATCATTCTAGAGCCTTCAGAAGTGCTAAATTAAAAGAATTTTATAGAAATGGGCGGATACCCAGCCCCCTAAATGAATTTTTTTATGTACCACAAGACCAACCGTTGTGTGAATTTACAAGATTATTCATTGTTGGAAAGTGATTCATAATTTTGATGATCTGTCAGTCAGTAACGGTTTCCGCCAGTCAGTTACCACTAATTCTATTGACTTGACAGGTGCCTGTGGTTGGTTATAACAAATATTGAAACAAAGTTTCTGACTTCATTGCGGTACTGAAGTTAGAGAAAGCTTTTAGAGCCGTGTCGATTTACTGTCGTTTAGTTCAATGACAACCTAAATAAGATTGAATATCGTCGGCTCTCTTTCAAAAGCTCGTAAGCCCAACAATGACAAACATTCCATCTCTTAATGAATGCAAAGAGGGACAATTCTCTAAAATGATTTAAAAAAGAAAATATTATTCAAGCTTTGTTCACTTAATAAAGTTTACAATTTTTTTTATTTATATAAAATACATAAAACTTATAAAAAGTATTATGAGTAAAAGCCTCCCCTCTTCATCTTCCACCTTCGTCGATCTAAAGCTTCTTTCCAGTAGTTTGGACAAAAAGAACGAATGTCGTCTCTCCACAGCTTGAATGGTCTTCCTACACTTCTTTTCTTATCTAATGGAGTCCACTTTATTGTTGATTTGGTCCATCGATCATCTGATGTAAGAAATTCAATTCAATTTTCTTGTTTTGTTTGGGATCTTAGATTTTCCTGATTAATCTGTTGAGATAATCTCACATTCAAAATCGATCTTCCCATGGCCCTTTGACAGGATTGCGGTTTATTTTCGAGGAATCTCGTAGATTGCCATGTTTGACAACCATATGCTAAAACTGGAAGAATCGTTGAGTCAAAAACGCATTTCCTTGTTTGAATCGAGATGCTAAGATCCAGCAGATTCTTCATATTCCAAAATTGTCGCCAAACATTTGTTATTCTTCTGTTAATATTTTTTCTTTATCGGTGATGATATTATTTGACCCAAGTAATTATATTCATCTACATATTCTAAAATAGTATCATCTACTCTTATTTCTGACTAATTGCCATTAGACATTGTTTTAGTTTTTTGTCAGTTAGTGGATAAACCTATACTATTTTGCTCGTTTAGCATAGTTTGTAATTCATATTTGGTTGTGGCCAGTGTTGTTCCTCTACATGTCGACTTTAATTGTCTACATTTAAAGGTAGACAATTGCGTCGACAATGTCAACAATGTAAACAATGTCGACAACGTCAACAATCATGTATACAATGTAAACAATTGCTGTCACATTTGTTAAATCAATAAAATTAATTCCAGAACAACGCGTGGGGTGGACGCAGAAAGAGCTTTTAAGTCAAAGTATTATTTGAAAGCAAAAACTGAAATGACGGGAAAGCCGAAGAATAAAGCGTTCGATGAGCTAGGCTTTATTTTGGTAAAAGCCAACAACAAATATTCAGCTAATTGCACGGTGTGCAAAAAAAATTTGTTAAATACTTCTGAAAACCGTCTTCAAATTATGAATTGTCTACGTTGTCTACATTGTCGACGTTGCTATGTAGACAATTACCAATTGTCTACGTTGAATTGTCTACACGTAGACAATCGTGTAGTCTACATTTATAGTCTACATGGCACAACACTGGTTGTGGCAATTAATACAATATCATCTGCAAATCTTAGATTTGATGAATATTTGCGGTTAAAATTAAGACCATTGTTTTCCCATTTCAATTTTCAGAAAATTTCTTCCAAGGTTGCGGATAAAAGTAGCGGGTGGAAAGTGGGTAATCTTGCCTTACTTCTATTTTAAGTAATTTTTTTTTAGAGAATTACCCCTCCCGCCTAGATGGGTCCTTATAGGACTTTTTTCTACTTTAAACTCAACCCGCACGCTGCAGTGTTTTAATGCATCTTATGCTTATCAAACATCGTTTATTTTTATTTAAGATTCTAATAAGTTTGGATATTAAATTAAAAAAAAAACAATTTTTTTATTTAAAAGAACAAATTTTAATACATGTAGCTAAATAATTTTTCGAAAATTCGATATTTCAAAAACAGGTATGTAAATGATTTTTTTCGAAATTAAATTCTAAATTCCATATTAATAAATACTTACAATTGGTGCAACAACTTTTTTCAAGAAATTAATTTTTTTTAAAAGCCAATCGCAACGATTTAAAATTTTTCTCCCAGAATTTAAGATTTGTTTAAGAATACAGATTACGTTCCGTTATTCGCGTTAGTGTCAAAACAATTACATATGTTGTTAAATCAATTTATTTCTAAAGTTTTATCTATTTTTAATAATCTTTATACCTATGCATGTTCGGTCAAAGGTTATAATGTGCGATACGAAACGCTATATTGTTCATTTCCCATACTAACTCCCATAACTAACTTTCTTTTTAAATCAGATAATAACAATACTCAAACTCACAATGTGATTTTATATGATTGTTCAATAAAGGCTATAAGTCCTATCCGACATTCAATTTAACGGGAAATTTCTTTATCAGTTTGATAAGGTATGTAGGTATGTATGTAAATTAGAAATACATATGTAAATAAACGTTATTTCGATCCATAATCTGTGATATTTACTATTGATGTATTAATAAAATTCCATTCTTTTTTCCTACAAAATAATTATTTTTAATTCACATTACATCCATCAGAGAAAACAAAATAATATGTACATACCTAATTACCTGTAGGTACCTTCATCTCTCTAGTCTATTATATTGTTTTAATGTTTTCTTCCACTTGTTGCATATTAATTGCTGATGTGCATTAAAGTGGAAAAACACGGTTCGGTTAACAGGCTCATTCAATTAATAGATACGCATTTCCAGATGTTTTTGTTAATTCAAATTCGAATTCTAATCATAGTATGGACCAATGATTTATTAGACCGCTAATTCGCATGACTAAACGACAATCACTATTTTTGGGTCGTGGAAAATTATTTGGGGGTTAAGCTCAGGCGACTCAACACCCTTTAATCCAGTTTTTAACATCTCATTATACCTACCTTTTGTACATTGGTGTCGACTGTCGGTGTATGTATATAATTATATTTTGTATTTCCAAAAACTACATTGCCTTAAAGATTTAAAGTACCTATGAGTTCAATCTAAAAGTCCTTGGCTAATGACCGATTCTTGAAACAAGAGAAAGAAAATTAAATAGTAAAAAGCACAATCATCAGCTTCCGGGTGAGCTTTTATAATTTAATTTTGCGCATGACTCAAGTTCCCTTTGCAACAAAAATTAAAAGAATTTTATTTTAGTGTTGGTATATGTAGGTATATTGTATATTCTGAATTGAGTGGAAAATGAAATGAAAAACTTTCACATAAAACGACTTAGGATGGAAAAATTGGATGGCCGGTGGGGTGTTTACTATTCTTATGGATGTTTACTTCTCAAACAGAAATTACTATACACTGGATTGGGAACAATTTTGAGGCGAGCTAGGCAACGGAGTTGTCTGAGTTAAACAGACAGAGAATCTGACCCTTTAAACCAGCTAAGCGGCCCATACATTTTTCCCCTACTTTTTTTTTAAAACAAGGAAGTTAAAAATGTCGGACAATTGTTCAAGGCTTCTGTTTTATACCTTTAAAATGTAAGAATGTTAGAATTTTTTTTTGGAAAAAGTTCCCAAAATTTTGCAAAAATTGAAAGGAAAGTCTAGCGTAATTGCAGAGCAGCTAACATTTTTTGTATGTGAAACAGCTATGAATACTTAGGTACCCATGGACTCTCAGTAACGGAAAGCAAAATTATTTTTAAACATTGGCGTTTAGAAGTAATTATATACCAAACAAAAAATTATACAATTATATATGTATTGTATTTATATAACAAAGTAGGTCCTACATATATTTCTTATAAACATAACTCTAAAATCTGTAAGACGTTTAAGTTTAGTTCACACCAGAATGTAAATTGTTTAAGGAAAAAAAAGATTAGGTCTTCCAAAATGCTTAAATGTTAAATGCTCTGTAATTGAATCAGCTGTTGGTTTAACGTCATATATTAATTGTCAAAAATTGTTTTTGTGCAAATTAAATTAAAATTAAATTAAAAATAGTAAAATCAATGATGTCAGAAATAAGCAAAAAAAGAAATAAATGTATTCAATTGTACAGGAAAATTGCTTTAATTCTAAACTTGCTTAATTCTAAAAGTCACAAAGTTAAGTTTATCAAAAAGAGTGGAACTAAATTTGAAAATTCTTTAACCAAATCGTAAACTTAACCAATTGGTAAACTTATCTAGTTTTGCATGAATGCCCTTATTATTTAAACTAAACAGGTTGTTCAAAAATCACCGCCCTATTTGTCATTAAGTCAAGTCATAACGTATATCTATGGTAAAATTGATACGCCTGACTTGTTAACCTCCAGAGGATCACACAAATTTTAATTGTTTTTCCAATTAAAATCTTCTTTGTCGATTTGATCATGGGTAAGATCAAATTGACAGAGAAAAGGAACCTAAAAAAAAAAAAAAAAAAAAAATAGAAAAATCAACGAAAGTACTATAGCTGTGTTTTATTTTCCCCCAGATCTGAACCAGATTGCTTACGAAAATATACAAACATGTATTAGATACACAAGATCCAACTTTGATTTTGAATTTGGATTTCCAAGTCTTTTTTGGACACACAACACAACCGTACCTTATTACTTCCTTGCAAGAACTTGCCTGTTATAATTTGCAAATGGCGTCAGTAGTGATAAGAAAAAAGACAAGAGGACAATGAAATAATAACAAAAAAAATAATCGAAAAAAGAGATGGATATATAGACTGCTTTTAGACGACTGCAATTTTTTTCCGCAATTCTCTTTTGAGTTTCTTTCGGATTGCAGCATCCATTTAAACGCTGCAAATTTTAATAGCTGCAATTTTCATTAAATGAGAAGGAAATATCTCTTTACACTCTTTACTCCGCCTATGTGTCAAACAATAGGAAAAAGCACAAAGAAGAAAGAGCGATAACTCTGCAATTATTTCAACCTCTGCAACTTTGTTTACCCCGGCCACCGCATACGCATGCTTAAAGTCAAAAACTAAAAACCAAAAAATGTCCTTGGGAATTGTTTAACAAATTTGCAAAATTAAAAACCTAATTAAAAAACTATAAAAAAAAACACAATGAGCGAACAATCAAAGAAACCAGAACTTAAATGTCATTTTTCCGTAATCAATGAATAATTAATGGTCCGGGTAATTTACTCTGTCGGTAGAGTGAGTGGAAACTCTTTCAAATAACAGCGTAACGTAATTTTTGTTCATGATTTCGCAATTCGTTGTGTAATCTTGTAATAGGATTTTTCATATTGCATCAGCAACCTAAGCAAAAGGACAAATTGGAAACCTTTTAAAGATATGAAAAAAAAATTCAGTTTCTTATATTATTAACATTGAAAATGTTTATAGGGTCGTTTTGATAAAAGTATGGTGTTACCAAAATGAACAAAGATATAGAATGAACTCTAGCGTATAGGGGGAGAACGATTGAATTTTTGGTTGGTGTTACCAAAGAAACTACCAAAATGAATAAAATGAAGAAAAAAACACAAGTGATGAATTTCAGCCAGCGTACATAAATTTTGATCATCGCCAACGGACGAGATTCAGTGGAGGAATGTAAAATTCGAAAAATGCTCGATTTGAGCCCACTTAGAAGCCTATAACTTTAGTTAAAATTATTGGATGTTCGATATTAAGCTAGATAATTAAATCTTAAATGGCAAGCTACAAATCTGCATAAAAAATTTAGCAAAGGCGTAAAAAATTCATACTAGAAACTTGAAAAATTGTCTTTTTAGAACAAATTTCATCACGGCAAAAGAAACAAAAAACAAACTATGTACGAGTATGTGAGTAGGTAGGTACGTACCTACAAAGAAGATATTGATAGAAGGGAGAAGACGGTGGAGTGTGTGCAATAAAAAAAAAACACCACGTGACAAACAAAACTGGCTTTGCATCGGGCACAAAAATGATATACATTATGTAGGTATGTATGTAGATATGCATGTATGTACATATGTAGGTATGTAGGTATGTGCAAGAACATTATTTTTAGTAGGTATTTTACAAATAATAAAATCGTAAAGTTTGGATTTGGTTGGTTTGTTTGGATTATAACTTCTGTTCTAATAATCGGATGTTTGAGGTTAAAGTCTTAAAATTAAGGTAAAATGTCACTCTAAACAAATTATGCGACAAAAGTTGACTTTCTTTTAAATCAATCGATTGTTGAACCTATAATAGATATGCATAATAGGTACCTACTTGAACCTCTTTAATAACTTATAACTTTAGTTCTAAGGGCCAGATGCTCAAGGTTAAGATATGTTTAGGTAAATCAGGCAAGAGGTAGAATTAACTTAGCTAAACAACTCAAATATTGTAATCGAAAAGGGTCAATTTTGTAAGCTTATATATTCTGTTCTAATCATCGGATCTTTGAGGTTACGGCCTGAAAATGAAGGTAAAATGTCAGACTAGAAAATGCTTTTGACAAAACTTGACTTACTTCTGTTTGATTGTTTAACCTAGAATATGCATAAGTATTTACTTGAACTTCTTATATAAAATTATAACTTAAGTTCTAAGAAAGAAACATCAAGGTTAAGGTCTTGGTTAGCTTATAACTTCTTAGAATTAACTTAGCTAAACAATTAAAATATTATAATCAAAAAGGGTCGATTTTGTAAGCTGATATATTCTGTTCTAATCATCGGATCTTTGCGGTTAAAGTCTCAAAATTAAGGTAAAATATGAAAAAAGTTGATTTTTTTCTAAGTCAACCTAAAGAACCTAGAATATGCTAGACAACGTTTGGGGAAAAACTTTACTAACTTCTAAATCGATTTTATTTTTTAACCTAGAACATGCATATTGCATAGCTACCTACTTGAACCTCTTTAATAAACTTATAACTTAAGCCCTAATGGTCAGATCTTCAAGTTTAAGGTCCTCAAATGCAAATAAAATTTTAGGCTTCATCTTAAAGTAGACCATAAATTTTTCAATTTGGTTGTCAACTAAATTGATGCTCGCCGCTCGGCCACACATTTCATAAACTCAGTTAAAAGAATACAGCTCCAAGTGTCAAAAACATTAAAATTACGCGACTCGATATTGTTAAATTGATTAAAAGAAGGGTTCAACATATTTTAAAATAAAATATTATAGAATAAAAACAATTAGCAGTGAGGTTGGGCTTCGCATCAAATTCTTTGTAAATTTTGTCTCGATTTAAAAAAGGTTTACCTGGACAATAAATCAAATGTCTTGGCTTTATACAATATATGTATATAGTTCAATGATTTGAAATACTTATAAATCAATTTGAAAAAATTCAAAATCTTTTGATTTTCTCATCAACCGTCAAATTGATCAAATAACAAGCCAAGACACGGGTTGATTGGAACAACAACCGACTGAGTCGAGAACTAAGTTGAACTGTATTATATGTATGCTTTAATCGATCTGTAATAATTCAGTTACCTTTCTGCAATACTTAGCTATGCAAAAATGTCAAATACATAGATATACGTTAAGATAGATGGTATGTAACTTTAATTTCGTGTATAAGTGCTGTACCGGTGCGGATGAAAATGAGTATGATTGTATAATTGCGATTTAAGCTACAATTGAAACTAAGATTCACCTTATTAAAAAAATTAACAACATTAATTTAACCGCCAACTGGGAAGTGACATTAAATTTACAAATTGGAACTTCAGACTGTAGAATGGTTTCTAAGACAGTTTGTGAAATTATAATGCAACAATAGTATACAAAATAAAAATTACAAAGATTAGACATGTTTTTGTTTTATCGACGTAATATAAGTCATTTTCAATGTCCCATATAGTTACTCTATGAGTGAAATCTGTACATTTTTAAATATTATCGAGCCCTAACTGCAATTTTATCATAAACAAATCACTATTTAATTTGTTTTAAGCTTTAAAAGCAATCCAAAGTATTGTTATAAGATAACATTCATTTAAAGTGTTGCAAATAATGTTAGTAGCTGAGGTTTGGCCTAATTAGTTTATTTGCTAAGCAAAAACAAAAAAATGTATTTTCTTTTCAAGTTGTATTTGTAAGGTTTCGAAATATTGGCGGTAAATCATTCAAGGACACTAGGGCGTATGTGGAACAAATGCAACTTACTCTAAGTGGGACGACAATGACGTTATTTATTATTTTTGTTTTTCAAAGCTGACAACAATTATTTTGTTAGATTTGATTAAGCATACACTCTCTTGAAATGGTTTGTATTTGAATTGAGTGCAACAATATAAGCATTTGCTATTTTCTCCCACGCTTTATCCTCGTCCCGTTTTGTGACGCCATTTTTTTTATAATGTTATGGTATATCAGAGAATTTTTAAATAGCGAATCTTCGCTATTCCAGCGAATAAATAATTTTGGGAAGTTTGAGATCCTTGGTTGATTTTTGGAGCCATTATTTTTTAATTCGCAATTTATCACAAAGTACAGCCACGTGGTAACACTGGCAGATAATATGTTACCAATTTGTGCAATCGATTTCTTTCCATACGTGTTCATTTGTACGTTCTGCATTTTGACTTTTAGAATTTCGTCCTTGAAGTTGTTGTAAAGACTAAACAACACCCAATTCTAACAAACGTAATCTTACTTTATTGGCAGGTTTCTTCATCGTTTTCATTCAATCATTCTTCTCTCATTCGCTTAGCTCATTTTATTTGAAGGCCAATGTTTTCTCATTTAGACGTTATTTTATCTTGTACGGAAAGTGACATTGGGACATTAAGATTTAGGTATACCCGCCTAACTAATATTTTAGAATATGAATTGGAAACAATTACCTTTTTTCAAAAGGAAAACAATTTTTTTATTTGCGTGGAACAGATTAGTAGGTAGAACATTATGTAGGTACATAAGACAAAAAATCTTTACTTTATAGTAAGCCCTTTATGAAATACAATATAAATGCAGACCAATGAATAGAAAAGGGAGTAAGCTAAAAATATATCGCTTCATAGGTAGTAAACGTTCATTCTGTTTTTGAATACAATTAGTTTAAAGCTGAAACTTTCCTGAGTTTTTATATTTAACAAACCACGGAGAACGAAATTTCGGTGTAGTTAAAAAAAATATATTTCAAAAATCTTAATCTTATTTAAAAAGAAAAGCTCAGCTTTCTTATACAGATTCATACTCCTTTCTATGAGCAGAGTCCAACGTGCTTCTTTTAATCAATTTTAAAGTAAGCTTTCCATTTTGTCACGTTTTCCCTCCCATTTATTTAGATGCCAAAAATGTGTTTCTCACAGCCTTAAAGGTATGAGTGTGGGTTGTATATTTTGTCACTAAAACAAACACAACAAAAATCTTCTCTGTTATGTTAACGCACTTTTTCTTTTACGCGTAAACTCGACTAAGTTTCACACAAAAAACAACACACAACTCAAAGCTTTTCTGTCACGCTCTCGGAAATTAAATCACAAGCACAACACAACACAAACCCATCAAAATTACACTCACATACACAAAGTTACTCAACTATACTGTTCAAGTTTACCCAGCCGAGAGGGTGAACGAAATTTTCATTTCATTACAAAATCGATCGCATGATGGCGCTACTGTTTCTATACACTATTTGGTCGAGAGGAAAGTAGTTGTCTAGAAAATTAAAATTATTTCTATTCTATTGATTCATTTGGTCAAAATAGTGTTATCTGATTCAAAAAATCATTGTGTCTTTCATCCTGGATAAAAAATCATTTAAAATCAGTGGTTTTTAATAACGAAATGTTAACAAATCCCTGAAAATAAAATGTGTACTTTCTGTGAGTCTCTAAAAAGAAATTGTGAAAAAAAAATAAATATCATGTTTATGAAAGTGTAAAATGTACAAAGTGGATAAGTATTTAATCAAAGGAAAAAAGGATACAAGGAATAAATTAGTAAGTTCTCATATATTATTGTAACATTGCAAGTAAAATATTTCAAGATTATTAAATCACAACTGCATTTTTTTTTTCGCCAGGGTCAATGAAGAATGTATCTACCTACACTCTATCAAGTTATAGGTACATCCTTTTTTCAAATGGAATAGAAAAAGCATTGTAATAATAATATATACTCTACACTACACATATCTATCTAGTGTATATACAAAATGAGATGAAAACTGTAATAAGTTTTATACTTTCTATTTATGTAATTGCTTTAAGGAGGCGAAATCAGGTTTCCTATTGTTTGAATTGGTACTTTTTTATTTAAAAAAAAGGAAAAGGAAATGACCATTTCCAAAGACTGAAATTGCTATTCATCTAACAAAAGGATTCTTCCCATTAACCACTCAATATTACGACGACGACAGTGTCGAGTGAAAAATTATTATTTTTATTCTTGGGAAGGAAGAAAATCATCCTCTTAAGTATGTATTTAAAGAATCGCGATGATGAACAGTGCGTGAGACAGAAAGGAGCTTCAGCCTCTCAAGTGTCTCCCTACTTAAGAATGTCAATTGGTATTTGGCACATATTTTGTTGTTGTTTTTGTTGTTGTTGTTGTTGGAGGCAATGAAGAATCGATTTTCGGTTTACATGTGACATTTATAGCATCATCTGGATTTGAAGTTCGATCAAAAAAAAAAATAAATGTGATTCAATATGGTGGTTATGGTTGAGGTCGCTTCGTAGTTGATATGTTAAGAAGGAAATCTTTTGATGAGTTGACGTTAAATGGCGTCAGTAAGAAAGAATTTTAAAAAAATAAGGGAAATTGTTGTGCGAGGCAGTTGAAGGTTTTATTGACAAGTGAACGATGCGAAAAAAACAAAACGCCTTCTTCAATGATTTTTTATTTTAACTTGAGAATAAAAGAACGCAACAAAAATGATTAAATTGGAAGTGAAAACTTAACTTCATCCAAGTGCCTACTTATATTTCAAGAAGCTATTGTAAGTCAGTTATTGGCATAATTCCATTAAGTCATACAAATAAATATTTTCATAATCAAAGGGTTTTTTTTTTTGTGCGAAAAAACATGAGGTTATCTTTCTATCATATATATGTACAAACTCATTTTATATTAAAAGCAAATTGATGTTAGTGTTAATAGGTCCTTAGGAGGTTATAGTAACCATCACATTTTAAATGAAACAGAATATTTTGTTATCTTAAACAAAAATCGATTTATTTGAACTTGGATTTATTGGTTAAATTTTATGTAGTTGGCCTCCAGAAGATAGGAGCTACAAAGTTTCCAAAAATAATGTTCTTATAATTTGACGTAAAACAAAACTTCGTGCTGAATATATTTTTTTTTTAAATTGGAAAGTTTAAGGGGGGAATACGCCAATATTTTGTTGTGCTTTGAGGAGCAATAAAATCTGAAATCTAGTATACATATATTGACTAGGTATAACTATGAATACAAATCTGTACCTTTACTTACATATTATATGTTTGCTGACTTATTTTCGATTTGAATTTTCAAATTATACGTATATACAATACCTACTGTGTGCTCTTACGATCTGAATTTTTGAAAAAAATATGAATTTATGGAAAACAAAAAAATTAAAATTCATTGGAGATGTTTCTAAAAATAGTTTTTTTTTAAATAAAATTTCTTCAACATTAAAACAAATTGCGATGTCATTTTTAAAAATTTAATAATACAAAGCTTAAAATTTAACTTAAAACAATGTTTGCACTCGTTTTCAAAATTAAAGTTTTGTATACCAAAATTTTCAATTTTTTTTTTTAATTTCTAAAAAAAGTTTGAAATTTTGTTTCAGAGAACACAATAATTCAAAAACGAATTGATCGAATTTTATTAAACCTCGAATCCAGCAGGTTTTGAACAAAAATTATTCTTATAACTAAAAATACAAGTTTTAAATAACCGCTAAGGAAAATCTCATTTTTCTCAAAAACGACTTTAATTTTGAATAATATTTTTATTCGAGTTCGATCTAACACATTATTAAAACAAATGTTTTATTAATCCATTATTAACGATATCTGTCATAGAACTATTTTGTTTTGGTTTTCGGTTATCACATTACCTGTTGAACCGATTTTAATGAAATTTTGTAATCACAAACTGATATTTGTTTAAGAAATCAGATGGCGTACATCGCGTTGCAGTGATAAAACAATTTCATTGGTTGTTTAATTTATTTATTTTTAATTATGTATATTGATTTTTTAACAATTTCTAAGTTTAAACTGTAAGTTCCATGCACACGGTGCTATATTGTTAATATTACTTCACCTAAGACTACATTAAACTAAAACTATTTAATGCAGGTGACATAAAAAAAATAGACTCCCATCATAACAAAACCTAAACTTAAATACAAATAAATATAAATTTATTGTAAGTACATCATGGATTTTAATTTTAAACTGGATTAACCAAGTGAAAAATATGGCGGTAAGACTTTAAAACCACAATGTACATAAAAGCAAGATCGTGCGACCCAGTCCTGCATTTTATTTTTTGTTGTCTGGACTCAATATATACTTTATAACTTTTTGTCGCATTTTAAGGGAAAATTTGTCTTGAACTAATTTTTTTTTTGTTATAAAAAATGATATTGCAATTTACGAAAAAGATAATAATAGTTGTGATCCCGTTTCAGAGTGTATGTTTAAAAAAAATATTTTTCAAAACAAATCGTCAAAATTGGAGCTTTAAAAGTTTGATATTTTAACATTTTTGTGGGCTTTTGTCGACTTCACTAAATATTTTCGGTTAATAATAATGCAGTTAATAATATTGATTTCCATTTTAACAAAAAATATTGGATATTTTATATAATCAAATAAGAAGATTTTAATTAGTACGGGCACCGCAAAACAATAACAGTTTTTTTAAAGTGACTCATAATAGGTACAATCATTTTTAATATGATAGTGACAGGGGTAGTCTTTATGCCCCTGTGGGGGTAATGAGGGGGTCTATTTTCTAAAAAAAAAATCAAAACTAAAAAAAATTAAAAACGATTGCAAGGATTACAACAAATAATATTGTATTATTTTTGAAAGCAAGTTTAATTTTTTAAAGGTTGACCTTTATTTTCAATCGGTCTCACAGAGAGATATTTAATTCGCCAATTTCATTTTGTTCTTGTTCTGAGATTTATTATTTTATTTCAAGAATAACTCTTATCTGTTGACTTATTTTATAAAGCATTTACATAGAAAATAAATCAAATAAATAATAAATATTAAGTATGATAAATTTTTCATCCTTTAATGGGACAATTACAACCTTTCCACTGCATACTGAAATTCATTTAAATATTGTTAAAGCATGGCTAGTTAAATAATTGTTTGAAATTTAAGTGGAAGACCTTTAAAACGCACAATGTTAAATATAAATCTCCAAATGAGATTTATTTCTTTTCTCTCAGCGATAAGTGAAGACCATAACCTACAAAATGGAAAGATAAGTTTCTCTCGAGAGAAACCGAAATATTTATTTTATTTTAAGTTAACTTAAAAGTAACTTATAGACCTTTAATAAGGTTGAATTTTACTTTCGACCTCTGTTTCTATAAAAAAAATTAAATTAAAAAAAATTACTTTCAAACTCAAGAGGGTGTTAAAATTGTTTCATCATGGTTTTCATTTATTTTATATATAACAATAATTAGTGGCAGTGAATAATAAAATCTTATTAATTACATAATTTTACAATTTTGAAAGAAACCAGTTTAGTTTGAAAGCTATTTTTTTTATAAAACTATTGATAGAAATAATTTTATTTAAAAAAAAAATAAAAAAGAAACAATTTCTGGGTTTGAACAAAATTGTACTTTCTTTAAGTGTTGCCGTTGCCGATACTTTTTCTTTATTTTTTTATCTCCACCTAAACGGGGGGGATAGACCGCTTCCACTGTTTTTCAATATATTTTTTTTTTATCTAAGACAATTTTTTTAGAAAATTTATCCTCCCACATATAACTAGGCCTTATATATCCCTCTTTCCAACCAATTTTTTTTTTTTAAATAATCCAGTACCTATATGTAATTATTTTTATGGATAGCAAAATCACTTTCACTGCTATACTTCCAGAAGTGATCTTATATACTACCTAAGGTAACACTATATCATACGCCTACCTTTTTCAGAATATTTTTGGGAATCCTTGAAACCCCACTGAAAAACACTTAGATTTTGTCGAAAATTTTATATATGTACATACATATATACATATTTTGTATTTATATTTATATACATTATATATTTCTAGGCTTCCTTGTCATTGGAATTGTAGATTTTTTGTTTTGTTTTATAAGAAAGAAATAAGAACACACAGTATACACAATTCAGAAAGACATGCGTACATATATATTTAGGTTTTTTGACAAGAATAATGCGATCTACAAAGTTTTATAATTATATGATATATTTTATTTAAATTAATTAATTATTTAAATTAAAAATGTTAATACAATTTTTTTTAATTGATAGAAAACTGTAATCAAAAACGTTGTGTACATCGTACTTCATTCAACATTTGAGATCTTAAAATCCATCCCTTAAAAAGTTAAAAATAAAAAAACTATTAAAAAAACTGACCTCAAAAAATGAGTTTTTCACAAATTTTTTATATACGTAAAAAACACATACATTAAAATTAAGACTAAAACATTTTTTATTACCTTTCCATAAGTATAACAATAAAAATAAAGCTGATTTATTGCTTATTGTTTCTTAAACATCTATTTTTTAATTTTCGATATTTAAACGTTCAAACTCAAAATTGCCTATTAACGTAAGGTTTTCGAGATGTTCCAATCAAAAATTATAGTAATCTCGTTGAACTTTAAATTACAATATCTGGAAAACCATATGGATTTGTATTCATTACATTAAAATAATTTAGGAAAAAACATATTTATTGCTTTCCATCAGCAGGTGTATTAGATTTGGTCATCTTTTGTTATTCAAATAAAAAAATAAAAAATCCAAAAATTGACTCCAAACAATAAAATAATAATGAACTGAATAAAATAATAAAATGAAAACTTTATCGAAACTGGCAATTAGTAGCGTCAATTTAAATTGCTAAATGTGGCTGAATAAATTATTCTTTTTTTTTAAATTGATGAATTTTTTTTGCAATTTTTTATTTTAATGGCGAATTTAAATTAAGGTTAAGGTTTTGAGATATTTGTATTTGGCAGGAATTTTTACTGAGAAGAATTTGAAAATGTTTAAATTAATAAAATTTGATTAAAAATTACCTATGAGTGATATCTCAATTTTGATAACAATGAATTATTCAAAATTCTGAAATTACCTTTGAGTTAAGTATTTTTTCTTAAAAAATCTGTACATCAAAGTGAAGTTTGTTATGTCTTCTCAGCCTTGAAGTTCCCACATTTAAGTTTTAGGCTACCGAAGGGAGTTGAAGTTTTCTAGGCTTTTGAATAAAAGACAAGGTGCGATTTTAATGCTAACGAACCCAACCGAAGCCTGAGAAGATCGAATGAGTTTCCTCATTAATACACTCTTCGTTTTAAAAGTGCTTTACACGCGGATATATGTAGAAGTTCCTCTTAAAAAATATACAACTACATCTGTTTTTTTTTTCAGGATGACACTTTTGAAAAGCTAACAACATAAAACAGAACAAAGACCCATCTAAACAAAAGCGAACAAAAACCAACAACATCAACCCGTGCGAAAGACAATAAAGTCCATACAGACCCGACAGATAAAGAATCCACTTTAGCAGGAAAAAAATACAAAAGAAATTCAATCGTTTGTGCGCCTGGGATTAAAAGCAATAAACTGTAAGACAACAAAGGGCCCAAGCTCATCCAAAGGAAAACCATCATGGACCAATATGGGAATGAATACGGTGGTGGGGGAGGCGGCTATGGTCAGCCGGCTAGTGGTGGTTACGGACAGCAACCTGGTGCTTATGGACAACAGGCTGGAGGTTATGGACAGCAGCCGGGTTACGAGCAAGCTAACCAATATGGTGGAGGGTATGCACAAGATAATGCCGGTGGTGGCTATGCTGACTATGGTCAAGGTGGCGGTGGTGGTGGAGGGGTAATTCAACAGCCTTATGGGGTAAAGGCCAGACCAAGGGTAGATGTCGAAGCTGAAGGAGAGGTTGATCCATCTCTGTAAGTATGACCAAAAATAGTTGATAGATGGATTATTTTTGACATTCGCTGTATACATGAATTAAATAAGGTATCCCGAACCAAAAGAGGCAACGCACAAAATACGTGGAAAATCTGATGTCATTGAGATGATCTTTGGTCCTGTGGACCAGGAACTGCTCGTCGTCAAAGGTTTCTATTTCTTTTTCTATTCAGCTTTCGGATCTCTGTTTCCGTTGATGGGAGTCTATTTTAAACAAATGGGAATGAATCCAGGTCAGTGTGGTATTCTTATAGGAATGAGACCTTTCGTTGAATTCTTATCGGCACCATTTTGGGGATCATATGCAGATAGGTATGAAAATTAAGAATATACAGTGGCTTGTACCTAACATTTCTCCAAAAACAGATGCAAACAAGGCAAAAAGCTGCTAATAGGCTCCTTGGCATGTTGGGTTTTATTCACTTTGCCTTTGGGCTTCATTCAACCCGAAGCTGTAAAATGCATCGAACAAAGAAATCAAACAGATTTCGTGTTAACGACAACTAGAGTAAGGCGGGACGTATCACCATTTGAAGGATTTGAGACGAGCTCCGAATTGTTCCATGAACATGCTCATAGACCAACGGAAGTTGTTAAAAGGTAAAATTCTATTGGTTAAAGCCTTCTTCCAATAAATTAATACTTACATGTTTTATAGGAAACGTCGTTCAGCATTTCCCTTTAGAATTGACGCTGGAATTTCTCCAATTCATGTGAACTTTGCATCGAATTACGATGACAAGCACCATAAGGACTATGTTAGTCCTATATTTTCATCAATGGTCTATCGAACTCCGGTATGTCATACTGTCGAATCTTTTATTCATATTTTTGAAATATTCCTTTCTAGGACATTCAAAAAGCTTTCTTCCTCCTGCTTCTTCTTATCCTTATTGGAGAGTTCTTTAGTGCTCCTGCGATCACTCTGGCTGATTCAGCTGTAATCACGTTACTGGGAGAAGACGCAGATAAATATGGCCACCAACGTATGTTCGGATCCTTAGGCTGGGGCATTTCTATGTTCTTTGTGGGCATCGCTCTGGACCATTCGACTTCGTTTCCAGACCATCCATGTGGACCCGAACGACAAGAGAAGAACTACACAATTTGCTTTGCAACATTCTCTGTACTTATGACATGTGCCGTCATTACAGCCACACAGATCACCTTTAAGTATGAATTCTCCGAACCAGAACAAAAGCCTTCAGATAATATCGACATGAGTCGAACTGCGGAAGACGAAATGCAGAATCAGCTTGCAGCCCAGCTGAATCTTCCTTCGCTGGCTGTTGGAAGTGGTGGGGCTTCGAGTGGCATTGCCCCTTTGAACCAACCAAACATAGGAGCACAGTCGAAAATGTTCGCTCAAACAACGAGAGAAATGCCAGAATGGTTATCGGTACTACAGCATTTTAAGGACTTAAAGTGTGCTTCGTTCTTATTTGTTGCCTGGTTTATGGGATTCGGAATTGGCCTAATATTCACGTTTCTCTTCTGGCATCTGCAAGATTATGGAGGCTCTCCAACTCTGTTTGGCATTGCTTCTGTGATAAATCACGTTTCAGAGATCTTCGCTTATTTTTTCAGCTTTCGATTGATCACTGAAATTGGACACGTTAAGGTTTTATGTTTGGGACTGATTGGAAATGTTATGCGATTTTTATACATTTCCTACTTAACAAATCCTTGGGCTGTTTTACCATTTGAACTGATGCAAGGAATTACCCATGCAGCTGTTTGGGCTGCTTCGTGTTCGTATATTGCTCATAACACACCACAACATTTAAGATCTTCAGCACAAGGTGTCCTTCAAGGAATCCATCATGGTCTAGGACGAGGATGTGGAGCGATAATTGGTGGAATGTTTGTCACTTATTACGGAACAACTGCGACTTTCCGAGGATACGGTGTTATGTGTCTGGTTGTCTTGGGAGCATTTATTTTTATTAACTTTTATCGAAAGGAACAAGGCTTTATTTCGGAGATTCCTGCCACTGAGGATCCTCATCAGGTAAGTTCAACATTTCTGGAGACAAATAATGATGTCTGACTTATAATGATTGATTCATTCAGAGGTATATTTTGCAATAGTAAAAAAATCAATTTTATCGGGTAATCTTTTTTATATTAGGTACCTACCTATACAAAAGAACTAGTCTATATATTTATTTTTAAAGGCTTTTTCTGCAAATGTTCACCGTAGATAACTACGGATAACATGGTCTACTCCGAAGTTCCGAATTTTATTATTAAAGAAGATCCAATGTTTCGGACAAAATGTTTGAGCTGAAGGCCAAAATGAATAGGTTCAAGAGATTACATAACATTGGCCTGGTTTATAGATCAAGCACGACAGTTTGTGAAGAACCAGGTCCTAGTGAGTTAGAATAGAGATGATCTACATAGTTTATTGCCAAATTCGAACGGCTAAAATGAGAGGTGCTTTCTAATTACAAGTGATAATCTTGGTAGATTTGTCAATTCCTCGCTAGAAGCAGAACAGAAATTTTTTTTCTGTTTTTAGGTAGCAGAGCTTGAGATTCGATACCAACCGAACCTTCTCTTAGACAGCTGTCCAAAAAACATGCAAACAAATAACCGCTGTAAAGAACGTCTGATCGAAGCCAATTCATTGTGAACTTGGCCACATTCCTTTATGACATATGAAATTAGTTGGATGCTTTCATTCATGAAACAAATCTCTGTTTCTATTGTGTTCTCGTTTTCTGCTAAACTAAAGGGATTCTGAGAGTTTATTTGAATTCGTATTTGTATTGTGTGACACTGACAATTCCTCATTTTACAAGAATTATTAAAAAAAAGACATGGATAAATATTTATTGAAAACCACAAAAAAAAAGTAAAACTGTTCTGACAAACCTTTGTTCAAGTGTTAAAATTGTTTTTTTTTTATATAGAGAAATACCAAAAAGAACATTACAAGAAAATGAGAACGAAACTCAGTCTGCCGTATAACCATTCGCTGGCTCTATCGCGAGTGTTTTCTCTTAGTTCAGTTTTCAAGTTTTTAATTTCTTTTTATTTACTAAATAATAGAACAGAAAACCCTAATTCGATTCAAGAAAATGAATGTAAGAGCTATTTATTTTTATGTTTTTTGTTTAATAAAAATCTACTGCGGAAAGATCCAATCTACTGCATTTTTTTTAATGATCTACTGCGCTCCTCTTTTCTTGAAGTGGCAACGCTGCACAGTACACAAATCTAAGGTAATATATTGCGCAGGTTGTCAAAGTTGAAAGTGTCAAAAAATCAATCATTTTTTTTTTAAATGAGGCTACAAAATAACTCTAAATGGCCCATGACATTTAGTATTAACAACCACGCAATACTTGCCGCACTAATTTGACGCTTTGTATCGGTGAAAGGGCCTCCGCCAAGATAGTGTGATTTTAAATTTCTAGACTGTTTAATTTTCATGCTATGAAAAGTTAGCATGGATAAGCGGGCTACGATCAAGGAATCGGATAAACCAATATTACTCGCGGAATGGGCCAAATACCGATTGAAATGCTCCAACACGTCATCAAAAATTGACACTTAAGTAACCATGTAAGTCGCTGCAGTTACGGTCAACATAAATGTTAGGAATGTTGCCTAATAAAATTGATTTATTTATTTTTAACTCTAAATCAATTAATCATGCGGACTGACTCGTATCTTGATCGTACATGTACATATGTACACGACACGACACCAAAGAAAGAAAAAGAGAGTAGAGCATTTTGTACACTTGTTTGTTGAGTGCAATCGCATTCCTCTTCTTGTGTATACTTACCTACCATTTGCATATTTATGACACCTACTACCTACTACCACATCAAAATTCAGGAGGTCCTTAATAGCATCAGGGGTCCTTATACTGTTATAAAGATTCCCGTGGCAATCATTTTTATATTTATTTTCTATTCGTTATATCTTAAATCTGAATTCAAATTTCTCATTTTAAAAGCACCCTTTTCGACACTTTTTTTAAAATAAATATTTATTTATAAACTTTTATTATTGAGTAAACTATCTTTAATTCTTCTGCTTTTATTGACTTCCCATTGGAAGTTATTGTAATTGGTCCAATTTGTCCAATCGAACATTTTGACATATAGGTATCCACGAATCCGAAACCCAAGAATCCGAAACCATCGTTTTTAGTGAGATGTCTGTATGTGTTCGTAACTTCGTATGTTTGTACGTTCGTGATACATTTTTTCGTTCACACCTGTAAAATAAAATGTATCCGAAGTCATCTCTATTCGTTTTCGAGATACGTTGAATGTACGAACGTTCGAACGCATATTGAACACCTAAAAATGCCTTTTAAGATTTTAAAATGTGAATTTAAAAATCAATGGGAAGTTACCAGTGTAACTGGTGGCATATTCAAGCAATCAGCGTCAACCGCTCCACTGTATAGTATATATCCAAGAATAATAACCAAGTCTTTAACTAATAATTTACTGTCTTTAGAGTTTATTTTGTTTTGTAAGTTTTTTTTTTAAATTTTAAACTGTCTCTTTCTAAATTATTATTACATGTAGTATATGTGTATCTTTGTATATAAACACTTTATGTATGTACATATATTTTTATTATACAATTTTGTATGCACTAAATATTCATTTCTGTTTCCATCACTGTTTCGTTTAATAATTTTTTAAATTTGTTTAATTAATTGACAATGTATTGTATAATAATTTTTTTTAAATTATTAATTTTGTAAAATTATTTTACTTCGACAATCGAATCGAAAATTAAAACTTAGAATTTGTTTTAAATTAGTTCAAAAATTAATAAAAACAACCTCAAACGTTTTAAGTTTCCTACTCCTTTTTTAAATTTAAACAAATTTTCTTAAGTTTTTATTGTTTTGTTTTATATCAAAGCTACGACTTGTCATGTCACCACAGAAAAAAAGGAATACAAGATTGGTTAAATAATACAATCCAGACAGACCGCAAACACACGTAGTTCTTTACATTCAATGTGGTAAAGAGTGATCCCACTCTTAGTAACCCCTACGTTGACCTTCATGTCTTTTCTGCTTACAGGACTTGTCTGCAAATTGCATCAGTAAATCTATATACTGAGAAAAAATTTAAATTAATAATATAAAAGTCCCAAATGTCTTACAATCGTGTAACTTACAATTTTGAGTGACAATATTGCCAGAAATGTCATTGTCAGCCATTGTTTGACGACGATCTGACAATGAAATTGTCAATTATGTGACAATATTCTGAACACACATGGTCTTATTTATAAACGTTGTCTAACTTTAGCCAACTGTCCAACTTTGGAAAATGTGTTCAAAAACCTTGTTTATTGTTGTCTTATAGCTGAATCTGAAATCTGAAAATGAAATTATTGTAACACTGGGAAAAAATCTGACATCCGAGTGAACAGACAATTTTTCGTTGAAAGATCTGACAATATTGTTAAATCTGACAATCGTCTGTAATTAGCTTTAGAAGTTTTCTGTAGATTTCTTTTACAGCATAGCTTGGTTGAATATACATAACTCTATGTGTGAAGAGGAATGTCAAAATATTTTTCACAAATCGTTGACCGGGGAGATTTCGTATTCGCGGCCCCTAATTCATGCTCTTCTCACCTAAAAACTAAAAGTTGCTGAAAACTCAGTTCCCTCGTGTGAAAGTGGAATTAAAGCAAGGTTAGGGCAACCCCAGATCTAAAAAAAACCAGAATTTCACTGTCGGGTTGAATTCAAGTTTTTCTTAAAACACTTTGGACGGCCCCAGGGTCACTTCAGGGCTCAACGAACACACCCAGTTTCTATCAGGGAAGCGAGCGTGTTGCAGCTGTTGCATTGATTCACAGCTGTTACCAGCTGAGGACTCCTGATTATATTTCTGAGAATGCTGACTTATCCGAGATGGAGATCTCACAAATATAAGTTATGTTTTTCATTTGGTGGGTAAAATATGTTTAAGGTAAATTTGGTGGGTAAATTTATTAGGCTGAACTCAAGCAAGGGAAAATTAAGCATATTGTAATTAACGTTTTTTCAAACTAATTTAATTTTACCTAACGATTTCAGGTTGCTGAGGAAACTTCCCACTTAGCTCCACATGGTGTACCAAGTAACCCAATACCCCGGGCATTATCCAATGCTCGACTCAACGAAATGAATCCTCAAAACGGAACCGGAAACACCTATGGAACTTATCAATCTACCGGTGGCAATTTGGACATCCCCGGAGCGAATCCACGTAATCCATTTGCTCAGTAATTTCCATCCATTGTAAATTATTTCATTTTATTTTGTTTCTTATAATGTAGTTTAATTTTATGGTAAGCTTTAATTTGCATATTGATATATAATTTGCAAAACACTAATGGGAAGCAACAAAATAAAAGAGTAAAGAAAAAAAACGTAAAACATATCTTCAGTATTGGCCTGCCCTTATAAAATATGAAATTATTTTTTTGCTTATATGTAGTTATTGAAAACAGTTAAACATGAAACGCATAGGTATACAATACATACAACAAAAAGCATGTGAAAATAGTTCATAAGGTAGACAACAATATTAAACCGCTAACATTTACGGCAGCAAAATGTAGAAAACAATCACGTAACGGAAATGTATATTTATATTGATATATGAGATAGGAACAAATTGTAACCAAAAAAGCACAGAGAAGCTAGCATAAACGAGTAGCTGGCGAACAAAAGTAGACCTGTTTCATTAATTGTGATCAGGAGAGTTAAAAAACTAATGGGATGTGTCCCTTTTTGTATAAAATGAAATTTGTTTTGTTTATTTAAAAAATAGAATTGGCTTTGAAAATTTGCCCAAAAAAGCATATAAATAAACAAATCTTTCTGTGCAAACAGACCGCTTTTATTCAACAGCTCCTCAAATGAGATATCTTAATAGTGAGAAAACGATGACTAAAAAACGTGGCAAGAACTAAATAAAATTCATATTTCTTGGGTCGGTACTTAAATTTTCGTTAAGTTAAGTTAAGTGTTAACAGCTCAGGTTGTGCCTCATCCCATCCATTTGGCCTTCCCAATCTGGTTAATCTAGTTACCATCATTTTTTTATATGTATGTCTTATGTATATAATTCAACATCATTCGAAATTTCTTTTTGTCTGTCTATAGCTAGTGCAAGTCATGAGTTTTTTTTGACATACCTACCTATATATTTTGAAGGGACACGCCTCAAGACGGTCAAACAAAATTATATAGACATAGGTGCATAAACTAATAAGATCTAATTTTTCAAGGCAATTTAATAGTTGCCCGAAGAGGTTAAACAATATAAATTATTAGTTCACTTTGAAAAAGAACTCCACGAACATTGACATTGATTTGGTAAAATTAAGAAATTCCGTTGCCCCCTTAAGCGTATTTTCAGTCGCCAGTCACGCGGCAATTTCAAAAGCTTTCTTAGGGCAACAGCACCTTGAATAGCCTGTAAATAATTTATTTTAACTGCCAATTTCGTCACAAATTTAACCTGATTTAGTGAAGTATAGTAACTTGTCCTAGTTCTAACTAATTTTTAAATTATGTACATTTCTCCAGAATTCCAGGGCGTTAGAACATAAGCTTTAAACGTACAGTACACTCGCGATAACGTGAACAATTTAACAATTTAAAACTAGTAAACGCTTGTGAGATTGTTCTAGTATAAATTATGAAAGAGAAATCATTCTTCACAGTATGTAACGGTTTTAGTAATTCTTACATAAAAATGTCAACAATAAACAAACAACACTCTCTTTCCTGTCTCATAAGGTTATGCATACATTTGTTGTTTATATTTTTATGGTTCTGAAAGTTATCTTAACATTTAAACCCAAGAAAAGTGATACACGCATTATTTAATCAATCACTTTATTAATAAGTTTCTTTTTTCTTTTCAATAAAGAACATTGACTTGATGCGTAATTACAAGTGAACTATTTAGAATTTTGATTGTTCTAAAAATGGACTCCACGTGTATTTTCTGGTTCTTTGTCATATTTATGGCATTTTAAGATTTCTCAATATTAAAGTACTAATCACTTGCGCTTTAGATGGAATAGTAAAACCAAATATAAATAGCTAAACAAAAATACAATTTAAATCCGTAAAAAGGAAATCCAGGGTTCGCTTTTTAAAAGCGAAGAATTTTAATATAATTATTATATTAAGTACTAACGTGAATTATCTTTTAATTTAATTCGTTCGTTTTTATATTAATTAGAATATTTGTACTTAATTATAATAATTTGTCTTTGTTTGTAGATACATTTTGTGAAAGTAATTTTAAATCGCAATACAAAATTGTTAGTGATATTTACTTAACGTATTATATTTTTGTTAAGTTTTACTTGCGCTTAATTCATTTAATGTTTATTTTAATTTTTAATTTGATAAATAAATCTAAAATAATTGTTAAAGTGTTAAATGAATTGAACAAAAACAAAAAAAAACAAAAACCAAATACATTTTAAAAGTTTTCTTGAAACAAGTATTTCATGTATTGATATTTTAAATAAAAAAAAATTAATTGTAATTTATTATAAAAATATACATACAACATAATTATATTTATGAAAAAAGATACATTTAAGTTCGATTTGTATTATAAATTATCTAAACAATATTAAATAATATATTACTAGCCGTACCTATAAAAATGCAAAAAAGAATGAAACTAATGATATTAAGTCCGCCTCATTCTAATCAGCCTATATAAAAATCAATCACTCTACATACAACATATAAAAAAAAACATAAATAAATACATATATTTATTATAAACCATATTATGAAGATATTCATATAAAAATAAAGTATTTGCAAAAGGCGTTTAAAAAGCAACTGATGAATAAAATGAGCAAAAAATGTAAGACTAAGTATAAAAATCTAAAAATATAAATATAAATATTTATTAATTTTTATTTAACCACAATTTATTTATATTAATTTTCTTTTACGTAGTTCGAATTGAAATATAAATACATAGTTGAATTATATTGATAAATTATATTTGTTATTTATTTAATTTTATAGTTAATTTAAAATATTTTAAATATATGTATAATTGTACAGCACCGTTTATTGTATTATAATGCAAAAGGAAGAAACAAAAAAAATGCACTGAGAATAATGTTAAATAAAATAAATTATATTATTACAACTAAAAACGATTGCAGTTTGTTTTATTTAATTTATCTGTAAAGAATTTATTTCGTTTCTCAGGACGAAAGAAGCTTTGGTAAGAAATCCAGGTTTTAGAAATAGATTTTGAAGGTCAGATTATACTTTAAATTAAGATGCAAATCCAATTCCATATTTGGTTTAAATCCAATAGTTAAATCCAATTCCAATAATAAAATCTAATTCCAATTATTCACTCGTTTAATCCACTATTTAATTTTTTGACTGGGTACCAAGTACTCAAATCCAGATGATAACTCATTGCTATATTATTTACTTCTTTTTTTTTAGTTATTTTGATTTGTTTACGCTCTCAAAGCTAAGAAAATCAAATAAAGAAATAAAGAAAAAGTGGAAAATTAAAAACAAATCCAGAAAAATAGATTTTATTCGTGAAATGCATTCTTCATGTTAGCTGTTGGTATCACTTAACTTATTTATTTTCCATTTTAGAGAGATTTGTTTCATTTTATAGAATTTTCACATTTCACAGACTTGAAAATTGGATTAAAGAATTTTAAATCTAGATTTAAGATAAGTCGCTTTCTGATTAATTTATATGGGACTCAACAGAGGAGGAGCAGATATTTTTAAGACACCAGAGTCCTTGAGAGAAGCTGGATTTTAGTTGGGTATAGATTGTATAGAACAAGATATTGGAGTTGACCGTAATACAGTTTTAAAATTATTTAAGTACACGAGGCCAACAAGACTTTGAAAAAGCCTCATATTCATATTTGATTTCCGTCGAATCGCAGGAAAACCAAACTCCTAAGGCTTCCACAGCCAATCTTCAACTGAAATGTTATGAAGCTAAAGAATTCACAAGAGCGAATGTCCAGAGTCCAGGATCAGTTCATAACTAAAAAAAAAAGTGTATAAAAATCAAAAGCAGCCAAAAGTATTAAAAAATGAATTTTATATTTGATTTTCTATTTAAAAAAAAAAAAAATGTTTTTAACATTTTCAAATGGAATTTGTTTTTTTTTAGTCCATTTAAAAAAAAAAAAACTTCTGTGCAAATACTGGACCAAAATAAATTGAGGCATTAATAAAAAAATACCGGAAATAACCAAAAATACAACAATTTTCTCGAAAAACTTCGACAGTATAAATTCTTTTGGTTTTACGTCTCCAGTTGTGAGTGGGTATGAGAAGCAGTGGCGTACGCAGGGGCGGCTAAGGGGGCTCGAGCCCCCTCCCCCCTAAGGAAGATTACATTCTATGCTAAGATATCCAATAATATCGAAGAATATTTTTTATTATTTTTTCGTTCAAATGTCAGATTTGTTACATTTTAGCTTTAACAATATTCTCCAATTTTAATTAAAAAAAAAACTTACATATGTATATTGTAAAGAAATAACTAGTTCATACCACACGTAATCTAGATTTCGTTTGACATTTCAAACGAATCTCGGTATGCAAAGAAACTCAAAAAAAGCTCCTTCGCCTTCTCCTCCTTTTTAGTAGGTCAAACTATGGTGCTAATAGTCCTTTGAATCAATTGATTGCAATATATAATAAATTTTAAAAAAGTTCAAGACTATGTTTTTAAGAGCAATAAATTATAACTAGATTTAAGAGATAATATGTAACGTTAGCATTTAACGGTCTCCAATAAATAAGTATGCAAAGAAACTCAAAAAAAGCTCCTTCGCAAACAGGCAAATGTCCCAAAACGATTTCACATCTTGAAAAGTTCATAAAAGACTGTTTAAATTCTATGATTTGTTTTTTTTTCCTCCTTGATTATAAAGACAATCGTTTAATCCGAAATATTTTTTTTTGTTTCAGAACTTGTATTTCGACAAAAAAAATTGATTATTGTCATGATTTTCCATTACACCTTAGATTTTAAACTAGTTGTCGTATGTTTGAAGAACGGGTTCATATTTCGATTTCATATTTTGGTACTAAATTCATGTTGTGAATTTCATACCGGTGAACTGAGTACTAGTCTTAATACAAAAATGAAATGAAACTGTCTGATGTATATGTAGCCATATTTCAAAATCTCTATATGAAAATAAATGTGGAAGGATATAATCGAAATAACTATACCGTTTTGAAATTCGGATTTGTTTCCTAATTTGAGAAACTTAATTGAAGTTCTGCAAAGCTAGAACTTTCGTTTTCCACTTTGAGACGGTTAAATGCCACGACAACTGGCTTAACGAATTAGCTTTTTCGAATATTCATAAAGAAATCGATGTCATCCCTAAGGACATGGTGAATAAATTTACAAAAAAAAAAGAAGAAAGGAATATATCTTTTCATCAAATTTTGTTGCCCGAATTTATTATTTCAAACAAAAAATATAAAAAAATGTTTAAAAAAGATCTCTATCTACAATATTCATTTCATAACAAGGAGTGTTTTTTATTTTTTTTATGTTTTTCCTTTTTTCGTTTTCTTATTGAAATGTAACTTCTTATTCATATAAGGTGGGTAAAAAAAAGAAAGGCAGTGACACCTTAAAAAAATTAAACTAAAATTGGGATTGAGCCGCCCTCACAAAAACCCTGCGTACGCTACTGATGAGAAGGTTACAAATACAATGATAATATAAAAAAAAAATAAAATAAAATGATTCCAACATTTGTTTTTTATTTTTTTAATTTTAAAACAATTTGAAAGGAATTTGTGTGTAATAACATATCCGCAGTTAGGCTTCCAAGCTTTCGCACCACCATATATTAAGCTGCCGTGAAACGAGGTAAATAGAAATTATTCCGAATCGACTCTATTTTATATAAAATTGGAAATTCTGTCGGAAGAAGCCAATTTTCTATGTTCGCCTTTATTTCCAAATATAGTAGTTTGAAAGAGTAATAATGTTGATCGGTTTAATTTATCATTCAGGTAATCGATTTTATTTCCTAAATCAAAAATTATTATCAAAAATGTTCGATGTTATTGCTAGAAAAATAGTTAGAGAAGTTGACTACTAAAATTCTTCTATCATCCAAATTTTGCAGTGTTTTGTTTACGACAAAATAACGGTTATATATTTCTTTTTCGTGGTTCGTACATATGAACACATCCATTCAATGATTTAAAAAATTCACTGGTCTAATAATGCATCAAGGAATTTAAAAAAAAATTCTCCTTTAGCTAACTAAATATTATGTATACTGATAAATCGGGGATTGATGCGGGTGTGGGACTGGCGGCACGGGTGTTTTATGTGAGAGCTGCTGTAGGTAACATGGGCGTTGCAGATATGACGCGGGCGACGCGAGCGCTGCGGAGAACGCGGATGCTCATTTGGGTGAGCTTAACACCAAGCTTTTACAGGCTGGAGTTATAGCTATTTCACGACTGTCACGTTGATTATAAGATTCCTTTAAAAGGCGCTTTGTCATTTGATTAATTTAATTTGAAAATTTTTTGCCGTCACTGAGAGGCGAAATAGCTATAACTCCAGCTTATAAAAACTTTGTGGTAGGTCACCCAAGTGTTTGTTGTTTCATTCAAACCTTCAATATTGAAATCAATTCATTTTATTTTAATAATATCAATAAAATTAAAGTACAAATATAATAAGAGCAAAACCTTTTTGGAATTAACTTCTATAGCAAAAGTTAAATACTTCTGACTTAAACTTTGTTTTATGTGATTAAAAACAGATTATAGGCTAAAAAATTCTTAAAGAGCGTTTTCAATTTCCATTTTTATAACTTTATATTCTGTTCCAATGCTAATATTCAGTAACACTAGCAGTTGTGTGCTGCACAAAATTGTTTGCAGCACAGTTTGGTTTTAATTCGAAGCTGATGCTGCCGAAAAGTGTGTACTTAAGAGCTCGAAAGATTTCATGTGCGAATCTCTTTTCGCATCCATGCCAGTTCTAATCCACTGGTCCCTATAGTTTTGAAGCAGTTTTTTTTCTAAGCGCTGCGCTGGTAAGCTTTTACATATGTCCTACAACAATGTTTTTTTTTTTTTCAAATGGATAAAAAACAGTATTTAGTTTCTTAAATCTCTTTTTCGTTGGATTATAAATTACCTTTCTCAACAGCTTAATACAAACCGTGTTGGATGGTTTCAACTGTGAAATTTACAAAATAAATGCTGTTGTACCCCAAGGTTCCTTTGTGTCTCCAAATTTTTGTTTTCATATATTTAGCAATATTTTTACACGCAAAGAATAACAAATTATTTTTTATTTTGTGTACAAAAAATAACAAGGTGTTATAGTAACATTTTTGTTGTTATTGTTTACGTGTAAACATTTTTGCTGAGCTGGGTACACACTCTCACCAAAACACGGCTATTAATTCAAATATTATAATGTTGTTTGTACATTTAAAAAAAAAAAAAAAAAAACAAAAATTACTTGACTTAATAAAATACGGTTTTGATTTTCACTTTTTGTTTTAACTTTCATTTCACACGAAAGTTATACCACTTGCTATCTTGCTAAAGGATTTATCTTTATAATTTACTGCAGTAAAAGTAAGAGTTGAACTAATTACTAATACAAAATTTACAGATTTCACTCATAGAGTAACTATGGGGACATTGAAAATGACTTGTATTACGTCGATAAAACAAAGTCATTCCAAATCTTAGAGATTTTTATTTTGTATACTATTGTTGCATTATAACTTCACAAATTGTCTTAGAAACCATTCTACAGTCTGAAGTACCAATTTGTATATTTAATGTCACTTCCCAGTTGGTGGTTAAATTAATTTGTTAATTTTTTTAATAAGATGAATCTTAGTCTAAATTGTAGCTTAACTCGCAATTATACAATCATACTCATTTTCATCCGCACCGGTACAGCACTTACATATACACGAAATTAAAAATACATATAGGTACCATCTATCTTAACGTATATCTAGGTATTTGACATTTTTGCCTAGCTAAGCTTTGCAGAAAGTTAACTGAATTATTACAGATCGATTAAAGCATACATCATATACGGTTCAACTTAGTTCTCGACTTGATTGTTTTTGAATCAACCCGTGTGTTTGATTAAATGTCCAGGTAAACCTTTTTTAAATCGAGACAAAATTTACAAAGAATTTGATGCGAAGCCCAACCCCACTGCTAATTGTTTTTATTCTATAATATTTAATTTTAAAATATTTTGAACTCATCTTTTAATCAATTTAACAATATCGAGTCGCGTAATTTATTTTAGACAAAAATAATGTTTTTGAGACTTGGAGCTGTATTCTTTTAACTGAGTTTATGAAATGTGTGGCCGAGCGGCAAGCATCAATTTAGTTGACAACCAAATTAAATAGTTTATGGACTACTTTAAGATAAAGCCTAAAATTTTATTTGCATTTGAGGACCTTAACCATGTAGATCTGACCATTAGGGCTTAAGTTATAAGTTTATTAAAGAGGTTCGAGTAGGTACCTATGCACATTCTAGGTTAAACAATCAAACTGATTCCGAAGTAAATCAAGTTTTGTCAAAAGCATTTTCTAGTCTGTCATTTTACATTCATTTTCAGACCGTAACCTCAAAAATCCGATAATTAGAACAGAATATATCAGCTTACAAAATCGACTCTTTTCGATTCTAATATTTCAATTGTTTAGCTAAGTTAATTCTACCTCTTGCCTGATTTACCTAAACATACCTTAACCTTGAGCATCTAGTCCTTAGAACTTAAGTTATAATTTTATATAAGAGGTTCAAGTATAGGTACCTATGCATATTCTAGGTTAAACAATCAAATTGATTTAGAAATTAGTAAAGTTTTTACCCAGACGTTGGCTAGCATATTCTAGGTTCTTTAGGTTGATATAAAAAAAATTTACTTTTGTCATATTTTACCTTAATTTTGAGACTTTAACCTCGAACATCCAATTATTAGAATAAAAGTTAGAAGCTAACCAAGACCTTAACCTTGATGATCTGGTACTTGGAACTTAAGATATAATTTTATATAAGAGGTATTTCTATGCATATTCTAGGTTAAACAATCAAATTGAATTAGAAGTTAGTAAAGTTTTTACCCAAACTATGCATATTCTAGGTTCAACAATCGATTGATTTAAAAGACTGACATTTTACCTTAATTTTAAGACCTTAACCTCAAACATCCGATTATTAGAACAGAAGTTATAATCCAAACAAACCAACCAAATCCAACCTTTAAGATTTTATTATTTGTAAAATACCTACTACAAATGTTCATGCACATATAAGGCTTGATGTTCGATGTATTGAATTTCACATACAATTTCATGCATGTACTTTAACGAAAGAAACTTATCGAAAGAATATCACACATAAAAATGTATAACGAAAGATTGTTAGTTTTAACTAAGTAAGACTCCAACCGAGAAAGTTGGTCGAAAGAAATAAACAGTTAACTTTTCCACTTTAAATTATTCTTGGTTTATTTATCCATAACGCAAATACCCAGAGCTGCCGATACAATGTGTAAACATCAAATTAAATATTCAAGTTCTGATTTTACATCACAGAATGCGGCGAGTTCTCAACCCAAACTCAACTTGAACTTTCGATTTATTTTGAGCTACGAAAGGAACGTACCCACTATTGAACGTATCCAATATACATCAACGTATCGTAACGTATAACAGCACGACGTAATGTGCTACAGAAATTTCTACCTTTTTTAGTTTACCCTACCGCCGCCGGCGTACCTAGATGTTTACACATCAAAAGTAATGTTAAATGTAAACAAATTTTTGTACTTCTTTATTTATATTTCTTTTTTTGTCTTTATACAAAATTTTGTTTTTATATTTAAGTTTTTAATAAATCATAGCTTTATCTAAGTTCAAAGACAATTTGTCTTATGGTATAAGCATTTCATGAATAAAAATAATAAATTAATAAATTACTGTAAAAATAATTTTCAGATGATTTTGGTGTTTCCTTATTAAAAAAAAAAAAAAAAAAAACGATTTGATTAAACTTCGTACCTATAATATGCCAGGTGAAATAGCAATAAAATAGTTTTTCAGGATTTTGCTCTAAGAAACTCACATAACGGAAGTAGGGTTTTTATTTTGTTTTAATGAAATTGCACTATTTTTGGGTTATTGTATTATAGTTTAAAACCACAAGTCTTGTTTTAATTTTTAAATTTGATTTTTTCATCTCCCAAATTGATTGATAGAATAGGAAACCCTAATCACCCTCTCCTTAAAAAAATATATCATGAAAGAGCAATACAAAAAGTCGATATTAAAGTTTTTAAGGATTAAGAATTTCAATTAAGCTCGAAAAACCGAAACAATTTAAATCCCTGATTAATGCTTTTTTTCATTGTGTAAATATTATAATTATTTAAACACTCTCATTCGACATTCGATAAAGTGATTGATTAAATAGCAATTTAACTATCATATTGTTTTTTCTTTTTTTTGTATGTATGTATGTATGTATGTATTTTATTTTTTTTATTTCTACGATTATTTGTTTAACAGTTTAACAAAACTACCAACCTTTTCATTTCCTTCTCTCAGTTTGAATAAATCAAAATTTATTTTGATAAAAGCGATAAAAATAAAAAAAAAAACTTAAAAAACATTTTTCTGTCTTGATTTATTTGCCATCGTCAGAATTTCCATTAATTATGCCGGAAAAATCACAATATCGATGGTCAGTTTGGTTTTATGTATTTAATTTCAGTCAATTGCATCAACAATCACAATTGCAACCAATCATAGCCACAAGTTTTTATAAATGTTCTATATAGCTCTGATACACTCACCTATTATACTCAACACAACTACACCCATTTACCCCCCAATTTCGCCTGATATGATGATCGAATATGTATATGAAATGTTTATCGGATCGATTCGGTACAAAATCGACAACCACACTGTATTGTGCGTTTTAACACTTTAATGGTCCATTAAATTCGAACAAAATATTTTACGAGAGAAGGATATATCTACTATATGAGATTAAAGACATGGCCGTAGCCTTGGGAAAATTAAATATAAACTTCAAAACACTTTGGTTAGTGAATAATAAAAAGAAAATGTACCACTGGGTTGGTCGTACTTGCACTTATAATGTTTAAGTTGTTTAGAATTTTAAAAATAAAATAAATAGATAAATTAATAGTTTGTGTTAGAAGAAAAAATATAATTCAGCTGTTTTTTTTTCATCATTTCACTTGGTGCTCCAAGTATTTAATCCAAAAACAACTTGTCTAACCCTCATTCTAGCAAGACTTTTGTATTTTATTTTCTATTTGCAGAATTTTAAAATACATATAATTTAGTTGTGAATTTTGGAACAAACAGAATCTTATACCAACTTATATATTGTAAGTATCTCTACATTATTATTAAAAACTTATTAACTATTAATTTATCTAAATGTTAAACATTTTAATTCAAAAATATCATCGTTCATTTTGCGAAATAATACTGAATGTTAATTTTTTCTTTTATTAATGAAAAGAAAAATTGATGGTGGGAATTTTTTTGTCATAAAAGAAAATTGTCTGTGGTAGATTAAAATTTTTGTAAACTTTATAAATATATAGGTAGTTCCTTTTTAATGCTTTTATTTGTAATAAAAATGACTGAAAGTGCTATAATTTCACAAAAATTTCAATTCAATTCACACTTTGATAAAATATTTCTTGAAAACCCTTATAATTTAATTTTTAAGTGCATATAATTAAATATTTATGGCTAACTAACGCCCTTAACTCCGGAAAAAATTATTAGAGCTACTACCTTGGATGAGGGGATGTTAAACAAATCAATGAGTAAACCGCATAAGCGAAGCGGATGGTGTACAAAGAATATGTTCTGCTACAAAAAAAATTTAATGATATATTTTATGTTTTCAGGGGTTGGGATGGTGCCAGTCGTGTGTGCTAAACCATTATGTTATGTTTCCAACTTTATTTAAACCGCATCCATGAAATTCAATTACCCTCAGGCAGACGCAGTGTTAGGCTGTTGCGTTTATACAGGGTGTTTTGTAAAAGATGCGAAAAAAGGTTTGGGTCGAGTGTAGTTTGGGTTGAGGTGAGACAAAAATCGTAGGGGAGGGGTTCTGTTCCTCCCCGCTAAGTCGGAAGGGCAGATTTGTAAAAAGTCGATTTCAATTAGAAACAAAAATTACTAAAAACGGAAACTTACAATATATAATATTATATACTTTTTTTTAAAAGCTAGAAATTCATATTTGTCTCTTATTTTAAATCAAATTGTAGTGAGTAGTTCTGGAAAAAAAATATTTTCAAGCTCAAAAATTTGAGAAAAAAATAGAAATAAAAAAAAATTGTTCAAACTAATTTTAATGAAAATTTTACATTATTAAGTAGTATTTTTGTTTTTCATTTTTGAATGCTCTTATCAGTTTTAAGTAAATTTTCTCAAAATATATTTTACCATCTGGTTTTTAGTGTTTGACTAAAAGTAAGAGCATTGCAAATAAAGTACTTTTTAACAATATAATATTCTGAAAAAATGGTAATACTCATTACTCATTAGTTTTAAAAATGGTATTACTTGGGATTGTAAGTGTTGCCGTTGATTTTTTATATTTTTTTCTAGTTCCAGTCAATTTAAACAAAAATTTTCTCCCGTCAAAAGGGGGGGAAATAGATCCTCCTGCCTTACGTTTTTTTCCTTTTCTCGACCCAAATTACACGCCCTGTTCTTTTGTCGCAAAATACATCCCTTGCATGCAGAACGGTCCAGCCCGAATGTGGGTACATAAATATAAACAGATTTTCGAGCTGTCGTGTTTTTTTTAGTTAAAATCTGTCAAAAAAAAGGATTCAAAGACCAGATCCTTCGCTCAAGGTTAAGTTGACATGCAGTCAGATATATACATATCCTTGAAGCAATCTGATATTAATTTTGTTTTTCGGTCATGGAGTGTTTTTAACCTTTGTCCGAAGACGAGGAGAGGCAGATATTTTGTGTTCAACGATAAAGTTAAAAAAATGCCATCATGTCCAGTCCATTCGTCATCGTCATTATGGCAGAACATCGAGATATCACGGGAGTCGTATACACACGCCTCAGTGATGTACAAATATATACCTACTTTCACCTGAGTTGCATCGGGCCATATGCAATTAATCACCTTGCTTTTGCTCGGTGGTTGAAATGGACTGTTTTTTTTTTTTTTACTATAGCGAGTTGGTGGGAATAGTAGTGGAAATAAAAGGGAGGAGAATTGCAACGAATAAATGTAATTTAGTTTTTAATTAAATGCTGGGGATATCTGATTAAATGTCCAGCGGAACTCTGGTGGATTGTTATAGTGGTGGTGGTTGGAAGCCAAGCAAACGAACCAGCCAGATTGGAAGGATATCTGTTTGACTTGTTTAATTACATTTTTTTCACGTTCAATTGCATTTGATGATGGTTGTTGAATGTGGAAATATTTGAGTTGTTTTTTTTGTTCTTATAGGAAAAGTAATGTATCTATATAGATATGTATTGTATATCTACACCTGCACAAAGGTAAATTGAATACCTACCTATATAATATTATCTTATTTGTTTTGAAACTTCTCTTAAGAGTTAAATGAAGAATATATTTAAAGCAATATACATTTATTATTATTAAAGATTATGTTTATATAACCAAGCTTATTTCAAAGGTTATCATTATTCAAATATAATCAAGGCAAGATTTATACAAATAATTATAAAAATAAAATAAAAGAAAACAATCAACTACTCTATTGAAATGGATGATTTTCCAAGAAAGTTAGTTATTTTATGAAACTTTTAAAAGAAAGAAGAATTCTTTTGTTTCTTCTTTTGTATATTAAGAAAAAAGAAAAACAAAAAATTTATTTCCATGAATCGAATTTTTGTCAAAGCTATTAATTTTCACTATGCGCTGTGAATATAAAGGCAAAAAAGAAAACCCATTACTCGTGAATAATCATGATTTTAACCAAAATACATATTCTTTTGGTTTTTTATTTTTATGTAAATTCTGGTTTTTTGTGGCCATTTACTTCTATTCTATTCTTTTCTCAACTTTCCTTTTTCGCTTACAAAAATCTTTATCACTAGAAAGTTTGTGATTTTGGCATGGGTGATTGATTTCTTGTTTGAATAAAGTATTAAAGTGATTTCTTAAGATTTGCTGACTCTATTTTTTGTTACTTACCTAACTTTTGAATTATAATACATCTATACAATTATTCCGACACAGCTGAAATTTGGTATACTTACATATATATTATTATAAACCTCTTTTTCATCCTAATAAATCGACTGCATCAGTCCCCACCAATCTGATTTTTCGAAGAGGAATAATAGTACTGAAAATATTTAATATAAGTTAGTGTAGAGTTTTGAGGAGAAAAAATAATTTCTGGTGTAATACTACTTTCAAGTTAGCAATAATCAGGCTGGTCAAGAGACGGGAAAAAATTGTCGGTCTCATATCAGGTACCTGCGGCACTCATTGATTAATTGATACCTGGACGATACAGAAACTTTTCTGTTTTGTTCTGAAACCGAAAGGAGAATTACAAAAAGTCTCTCTGTTTCGTCTCGTGGTCAACCACGACGCATGAAGTTCACAGCAAGAAGTGAGTATCAAAACATGAAAGTGAAATATGTCAGTTATCAATATGAATCCAGAATAATCAATTCTCAGTTTGGAATCTTTTACTCACTTTAAATGAACAACAAAATATATTTTAAATACTTGCTGGAACATATTTTCAGTGGATACTAAATTCATGCAAGTAAATACTAAAATTCATCGGAAATTGAGAGCAAATACTTTTTTTTTTTTGTACCATTGCGTTTTTATATACAAATTTTTTTAAAAGATTTACAATTGGTAATCAACATTTGTACAAAATTAAATTGGGTTGATTGGTTAATGTATTCTTTTGAATGAAATAATGGTTTCAATTTTTTAACACGAATGCAGTTCAATTTCCTATGTATTTATATGATGAGAAGTTGTTTTTCCAGAGTCAATAATCTTTTGCACTCGATTGTTCTTCATAATTAGGTGAATTTTTTTTTGGAACAAAAAAACATCCTATATTTTTTTGAATTCTTTAAAATATTTTAATCACGTACGAGTTCGAGTAGGACTTTTTTATTTAGCAACAAACTTGATCAATTAGTAAATTTAATGCAATAAATGTAACAAACAGATGTTGCCCCACCAACTGGTTCAGATAGCAACTCGCACATTTAAAATGTAGTATAAAGTCGATTACTTGAAAATGACTCATAATTTGTTTAAAGAAAACAAAGCATAAAACATAGTAACAATAAATTAAACTTTCAATTCAACAGTTTTAACAAAATAAATTAATAATTTAAAAATAATAACATAAAACAATTAATAAAAGATAACTTAAACTTTTCAGTCAAAAGTTGTAGCAAAAATAGCCTAATAAAATAATAATATCCTGAAAGTAAAATGGCTTATTAATTATTGTCAATTTGTATAACTTCTTTTTTTTAAATTTTTTTTTTCTAAATATAATGTATTGCATTATGGTAAGAAAAAGTTTGAGGGTATGTAATCAATGAATCAGGTGCGTCAGAAATCTCTTTAACATCCCTTAATAATTATTTCGACTGCATTATTGCATCCACACTTGAAATATTCACATTATTTTTCGAATCATCCATTATTAAATTTTAAGTCGGAAAACCTTAGTTCTCCAGTTGCGCTGCTATAAGGCAGACTGTATAAAGTTAACATGTAACTGCAGAAATTTAAGAATTCTGGCTTTCCTTCAATATTGTTTGCTTTCTATAAATTAAGCCAGAAAAACATCTTTATGATAGCATTTTATAAAAGTTCTTTAGACCCAACTAGTAATCGAAATTTATTGTTTAAAATAACTTATTTTGTTCGCACTAAAATGTAAATTTTTAAGTAAGGTCATATAATAGTCGGAATCGCGTCTTTGGTTATTTAAAAAGGATATAACAAAATTAAATATCTAATCTCACCATTTTTAAAATCTTTGATTTGACATTGATTGCTATAAATGTAACAACTATACCTAGTTACCTTTTTCTTTCTGAAGAAAAATACTTTTATTTATACATATCTGTTTCAAAAATGACCAAAAACAAAAAAAAAAACAAATAACAACAATTTGTATGGTAGTTTCAAAAGGCTAGTTGCAATGGATTTATTAATGAAGTGTTCGCATAATTCTTAAATATTAACAGCAACCTAGTTCAATAAATACATTGAGCAAATCAATCTTTGATTTAAACCAAAAAAGTATGTACTATGAAATTTTCAAGTTGCTATTTTGCAACTTTGACAAAAATTAAGTAGTTCCTTCGGAAAAAAGTTCTTACTAGTTTTTATGCATGCGGAATAAAGTTTTTACTTAAAAGGTTCATCTAAAAAAGTAAGTGCTGTGGGCCAAAGTAAATACTTAATTTTCAGCATTTACTGTATTTTTATGCATGTCAGAAAAAGTAAATATGTATGTACTTTGAAAATCTCTAGTAGAAGCTTTTTCTATGCTTTCTGCATAGGTATATCACCCAAAATCTCTTTTTAGGCTTTTCATACCTAAACATGTTCTTAATGCATTTTTTACAATTTAAGGGTATCCACATGAGAATTAGGTACCAAATATAGAGTTATTTAAAGCATTTTTAAACTTGAACCCGGTTGTATATGCAGCAGAAGGGTAGGATAGATTTTAGTTTTTCTTTAATTATTATAGGATTTATATCGTCTACCTATGTATGTACATTGCACCCATCTTCTTCATCAATCAATAACACCCATCATAAAATAACATCTTTTATATTCATTATATCATCGATTGCCATAAAGAGTACCTGTCACTAAACATTCCAACCGCGCACCAGTCAGTGTCTAATTACTCTATTCAACTTTTAATTAACTTATTGTTGTCTTCCTTTATTCAGAACTGAGAAGCAACACAAAAGGACACTTCTTCTAGGTATCTGCGGGGCCTCCTACGTTCCGTATTCCATATTCAATCTACCCACTATAAGATTCTCACCCTGTTGGTTCTATTCAGAAGAAGATAATTACCATGATGAAGATGTTGGGTGTAAACACGTAACGTACAAATGAAAGACTCAGCCAACAGGTGGCACTGATGGTGTTAGCGGGAAAATAATAACTCATTCTCTCCAGTTTCAGGCCAAAAGTGGCCCTAAGTGTGCTTAGTCAAAAAAACTTTTGTTTAACTTTATCCGAATGAAAGTTAAGTTATATTATTTTTCTCTTCTTGTTTTTTTTTTTTTTGTTGGTTCTTTATAAAGAGTCTTAGCTCGGTACGGTATTCCACATGTGAGCGAAGGAGTTTATGGACTTGTAAGTTTTCGAAATGGGTTTTTAGTTCAATCGGTAAGAAGAAAAGAAGAAGATTTTCATGTAATTAAGAAACATTGACATTTATAAAAGGGTGTTGTTGGATTTTGTCTTGTGTGCAGAAAGAGATATTGTGGGAGTTGAGTGTCTCTTTGTAAGAAAATTTTTTTTTTTTTTTACAAAACTTTACACACTTATACCTACCCGAAACTCATGCATGTCTGCCTTCCAAGGACACATTTTTATACATGTGGGCTTTGTGAATATGTACATATATATTCCCATGTGCGTATTCAGTCGTGAGGAGAGGAAGGAAATACGAACGAATTATATACGTGTTTTTCTTTACACTGATCCAGGTAACAGTCAAGAAATTCAAGTTGGAAATGTCAAATTAATTTTACTTAGGGTGTTTCTATAATCAGAAATGCATCTGAGCAGCAAATAACAAGACTAATATCAGCATTGCGCATGGAGTTGATGAGAGCTTGTCTGGATGGTTAGAAGAAGGCTCTCGTCACCATATACCTATGTTAAAAGGGTCTCAATTTAAAGCGAGCTTAAGACTTAGAGCATCTGTACCGCGCGCCATATAAGATTACCTATCAATCTTAGTCAGGAAGTTGCGTTTCCCTTCAATCTAATAAAACAATTCTAAAAGTTGAGGTCATTAAAATTTGTTGTGATGTGTTTAACACCTTAAACCTTTGACACTTGGTGCCATCTGCTAGTAGCTCGGGAACTACACATGTGGTAACAACTTAATGTTAGCAAATGTGCATATTAGCATATTATCAGCTCCTTAGCACTTAAGCTGATGTCAGCAGTTATTCATCTTTAAATTATTAAACAATATACACATTTCTTTTCTTACTGATCAAAAACTGCGTTTTCTAATTACAGTGGTGGTCCAGTATAACGAATGCCGATATAAGGAATGATCGATGTTACGAATACTTGTTTTAAGTCCATTAGGTATTCTATATAACGAACAAAAAACGATTTTCAGAAAATGAAAAAAAAAAAAAAAAATTTACAAACAACAAATTTGAAAGAAACTCTTGACTGTAAATGGTTTAATATCTTTTAATAATGTATGTTTATGATAACATTGGAAGATATGTATATAAACAATTTGCAATTCCAAAAACTGTTTTGTAAGTTATGAAGTCTTACATCATTTTTTAAGACTGAATTCACTACACATGATTTGGAGTCCTGGAATAATGCAGATAGAGTAATCCTTCAACCCGAAAATATTGATAGCAACAATGTTGAAGAAATCGAAATTGTGGATAATGATAGCGATGAAAGTGCTAACTCAGAAACTGAAGTTCAAAGAGTGAGTCATTATGAAGCTGTCGGAAATTTTGACAATTGCATCCAATGGGCAGAACAAAATGGCATTGAAAACTCTAAAGTCTTAGTTCTAAGAAAATTACGGGCAGAGACATTCTTCGTTCTTCATTCGCCCAAAAAAAAAAACAAATGCATATTGACGATTTGTTTTTTTTAAATATGAGCACAAATATCTGTTTGTACTATTTATGTACATAATTTGATAAAAATTAATAAGTCTATTCCTAATATGTATAGGTATATGTAAATGAAGTTAAATATGTTTTTTTTTTTGTTTTTTTAAGTGAAGTATGAAATAAAATAATGAAAAATACAATTACAATTATACTGGACCACCACTGTAATTATCAAATTCTTTTACAGAATAACTTCGACATGATTTTCCGATGTTGCGATGACTGAAAATTGAAAACCAGACAATTTTAAAGATTATTTTTTCCATTCGTTTAAGTTAAAGTACAAATCAATCAATTTTAAATCACGAGGGCAAAATGCAACGTTCCGTCCTTGACTATTAAACAGGAAAAAAAATTAGGAAAAAACTTTGTCAAGGAAGGATAATATAAGTTTCAAAACGCAACCAGGCTCTTTTGTATTTTTTCCCCCGTCCAGGGATTTTCAACAATTTTTTTGGACACGTCATATGAATGAAATGAAGTTTTTTGAAAACGTGCTTGAGAAATTCCTCCTTTTATGCTCTTGTTCCTTTTTTGTTACATATATGTATGTACTATTAATATACCTATAGTATTTTGTGTTATGTAAAAAACATCTTACAGTTAGAAAAGCGCTTTCTATTATGTCATTAAAAAAAGAAAAAAGAAAAAAAGAAAAAAAAAAAAACTAAACGGATGGGAAGAGAATCACAAAGTTTTCGATGCTTTTTGTTTTGTTTATTTTAGTCCACTGACATTGGGGAAAACATTTGTTGTATAGAATGTGTCGAAAATGCCATGTTATGTAGGTAGGTATGGCTTTTGGGCTTTGATTTATTTGGTTTATTCTTTTGTGTCATCTTCTAAAATATTGAAAGCCAAATTGTCAATTTTGAATAAAAAGTTTAAAAATATCTTTCAAAAAAAAAAAAAAAAAACGGAGAAAATATTGAGCAGAAGTTGGACATGAAATGTTTCTTGCAGGAAGTCTAAATGGCAGCACATGGGGCATCAGAAAACAATCTCATATAGTTTTTATTTGAATTCCTCCGGAAATAAAAATATATGTACACACTTTTACTTCTTATGATGGTTGAATGCTTTTTAAATAAGTTTCTTGTGCAACATTTTTTTACGTAAAAAACTAGAAAATGATTTATAATAGTTCAAGGGAAACAATGTATAAATAAGTACAGTAAGTAATTAAGGAAAGGATGCAAAGTCTTGAGTTCCAGATGTCAAAAGAGAAAATGGTGACTGAGTCATGAGTTTCTAATCGCATTTTAAAAGACAGCCGCGTCCATTAATAACAACAAAAGCATCAAATTTTGTTTGGATGCTTTTATTTGACAATTGAACGTTTAAACTAAAAAGAAACAAAAATATGGAGTCTCGAGCGAAGTAGGTAAGTTTATTTTTTTTTAATGTTATTGTTTTTTTTTAATTTTTAATTATGGATTCTTATTATTATTATTGTGTTTCTCGATATAACCGGGTACCTTTTTCAGTGAATTACAGATTTTATCAGGAAACCAAGAAACCAACAGTCGTATATTTTTTAGATTTCTTTAGATTACTCCTGGACAGTTGTCCAGCTAGCCACTGTCTAAATAGTTGGACATCTCATTATTTATAAACGCACTCAACAGTTGTCTAAATATGTCCTTATGTATTCATGGAAATCGCTGTAATCTGTCAATTTCGTGAACATTTGGATACGTCCAACGAATATTTCATTAATTTCAAGATAACTTTACAATTTATTCTTTGTTAATTGAACATACGCATACCCACTTTAGAAAAGGTTTGGACAACCAATTGCAGTTAGAAAATCGATGGAACATGTTTATAAATTAGGTTTTTAAGTAAGACAGCTGTGGACAGCTTTGAAATGTTTATAAATAAGATTGTAAATGTTCTGTTTCAAATGGTGCTTCAAAAATTTCAGGAAATAAACCTATGTAATAAGAAAATCAACAAAAACTAAATGCCTTCCGAAATGTAAAAACTGATGTAAAGTAAAATGCATGCAAAGCAACCGCATTTAAACCTTTTGTTTGACGTTTTGGATATCGGGCTTTCTCTTTTTTTCTATGATGGGTTTTGATATCAAAATGTGAAAATTTGTAATTCTTGTTCTTTTTAGTATTTATTTATTTTTGTTTTATAGCCCAATAACTTTGGCGTCCCGTATGAAAGAAGACCTTGCATCAAATCGGGTAGTTCTGATTTTTTGTTGAGTTGTTTATGATGTTGGCCTAATCAATAATCCAACTTTTCGACCTCGAGTGCCAAACGCATCATGGTAAAAAATTAAAAAAAAACACGATTTTTTCGCAATTTTTTTTAGTTATTGGCTATTTCAACACTGAAGGACTAGTAACTGATTTTAACTTCGTGCAAACTGACTAAATTTTCTTTAATTTGAGCCAAAATTCGTGTCAGCAGACCCAATAGTTTCCAAGATATAGCTTCTCAAAATAGGTAGCAATAATTACTAAATAACAACAAGTAGATAATTTAAAAAACAGTTAAATAACAAATTTAATACTATCCTACAAGTGTAGACTGGGTCAAAAGTAGAAAAAAACGTATGCGAGGGGGTTTCTATGAATCTCCATTTGGGTGGGAGGGGCAATTTTCTAAAAAAAAAAGAAAAGAAAAAGAATCATAAAAAAGTAACAACACCATCTGTATTAAAACCCTATAAAAATCAAAGCTAACAGATCTGACGCAAGGTCTGATGTATAAGTTAATGGAATTTTAGTAGAAAACACAAAAAAATACGAATACATACAAGAATAAACTCAGGTTATGTCTTATGTATTGGATTTTTCTTACAAAATTGTTCGTATAATTTTTTTTCTAAAGTTCGTCTCTCATCCGCAGTATATAATTTTAATTTTCAAAACAATTTAAAATGGATACACGTTCACTTTTGACAGTTCGTTATTGTGAAATTTTCGAAAACTAGCGATAGAATTTGATTTGTTCGAGATGCAGCAAAAAATATGGGCCTTAATGTTGAAGGGTTTATGAATATAATTCTTTAAAAAAAATACATTTGGTGCTAAGTATAAGCTACAGCTCTTATGGTCCGAGAGCCTCCGACAGATTTGTAAATGGTTAATTTGATGTGTTAATGTGGCCTAGTGGTGGTCAGCTTGGGCACCATGGATAATGTGTTGGTTGAAATTTGGTTGTATTATAGGAAACGTAAGCTGACGTAGTGAAACATGCACGTATAGAAAAAACACAAATCGCTAGGTCAGCTGATGATCTTTATACCTGCATATAGGGCCAGCTGAACAGCTAGGATTCTTTTCTATTATTCTAATGTTAAAATAACGTAAAGACAAATAATAAATAAAGAAGTAATATTATAAGCAAAATACTGTAATACCATTCGAAATTTTGCCAAACTTTGTAAAGCGATTTTGCAAAATAATTCAAATGCAAGAAGATAGAAGAATATTAGCGAAAACTAATACTATAATAGAAAAATGAAAAGTCAGTAACAAAATAACGTATGACCCCTCCTTCTTTTAATTTATTTATGGTTATAATTTATAAATAATTATAAGGTTCAATAATTTTAATTTAAAAAAAAAAAAATATTTCAGCCAAAGTTAATTTTTATTAATTAAATTTATTAAAACGTAACACTGAATATTTGTTAAAGTTATTGCTTATAGTATCTGTCCTAATTCTGTTTTGCATGAATTCATATTCTATAAGATCCTTCACCATAGGTAGAGGTTTTATATTTTTAAATCAAACCATTCAGTCTATTTTGATTTTATGTTAAAGTTTACAATTTTTTTTTAAATTGCTCATGCAAATTAACTATTCCACAAAGTATTAGTCAAATCTGCTTTTCTAAAAAACATATAAATGTAGGGATACTATATATGTATATGCATGTATTTTTACATACCAATACATCAATAAAATCAATCATTTATATAAGTAAGACGACTCAAAGCAGAACCGGCACAATCTTGTGTCCTTTTGTAGACATATTTTACCACAAATTCCAGTGAATTCGATTGACTTCATATTACCTCATTACTGTCCGCTCTACAAACATCAAAAAAGCCAGAGAATACATCCCCAAGTCCTCACCCTATCTATGTCGATGGCAATGAAAAATAAAAAAGGATTTAATGCCAACATAAAACCCGAATCAGAATCAGCGTCCTTCAAGAATCTTTATAGTATACACAGGCGAATAAATATGGGTTCAAAATGTTCGCCCAACCTTCCGCTCAGATTGAATTTCCATCCAAATGTCCTTTCGATCGCATATCAGTTCAAATATTCAGGAAACTCCTACTCCTTCTGAACAATAACATCATCTCAAGTATTATCCTAGGACAATCTATTCCGTTGCTCACATGGGAATGGGAGTTCTATAGTGCTATAGAATTTCCAAATTCCCACAACGAAATAAAAATAGAGACCAACCCTCAAAAAGGACCCCAGCTAAACTTTATTTCAAGTACAATATCTATAGGTATATAGGAATATAATAATTCTCATCCTCTTCGAGGCACATATCGGATCGAAAGGAAATAAATGAAAGCACTAAATTAAGAGATGCGCCATCCGGGTTTTCATCCAGAAAGTTAAATCGAGGAGGAGAGGATAATAAACCCGCTTGGCCGGAACGCGAACAGGAGCACCATGTGAAAGTGATGGCTAGCAGTTAATACACTTAATGACCTCGATGATTTTATTGATGAGGCAACACATGCTACTGATGTTGAGAGATTTTTCTCCTACCAAATAATTTTTCCGGCTTCAGAAATGGTTTTGATAAAAAAAAAAACGAAAATATACAAAAACAAATTGTGAAGTGGGTTCAGGTTCAACTAATACTATACGAGCATGTAGCTGGGAGTGTAGTCGAAAATGTCCATATTTGTCACATAATTTCTGTAGGGATATTCACTTTGTGAATAAACTATAAGAATGTGAATGAATGCTAAATTGTACGGAGAAATTGGATGATAATGACGTGTGTGAGGGATATTTAAGGTCAAATGGTTTAAGGATAATAGAAAAAGGATAGGAAACATATTTAATGGCTTTATTGGCTCAGTATACCTAATAAACGATAAGAAAACGAGATTAAGTGTATTAAATAATTCATAATACGAATATGACAGTTGAATACAAATAATAAATAAGTCTATACAGCAACAAAAATAAACAGTTTAAAGGAAACTGTTTAAACAATTAAAAAAAAAAGATATATCTATTTATTGTTAAAACACACCGTGTTTTAAAAAGAATAATATTGTCAGCATACGGCCCATTTTTGCTATATAGGTACTCACTTCTTACGTATAGTTATGTACGGTTTTGTAAAGGTTTTTGATACAGCGACTCAGAAGAAGGACATTGATTCGGAATACCACCATGGATTCTTTTAAACGGGTCACCCTATGTAGGTAGGGTTGTCTAAGAAAACTGTTGAAATTGATGCCTGCCTGGCGACTAAACATTTACACAAAGCGGACAATATGAGTGGCGGAAGTGGGACAGAGGACCCAAAGAGGGAGTTCAAATCCTTAGAAAAGTCGGTATTGTATGAAAACATTTCGAACTTTAAAAAAATCGAAGTTTTGTAATCAAATTTCACATATTTCACATTTTGGGGTTTCACAGTGAAATACTTTACCTATAAATAATTTTATGTACATAGTAGTTAAAACGCTTTTGAAATCAGCAGGAGCGATGAAAACTTTTTATTCTAGCAAGATATGTAGGTATAGCATTTCTACAGTGTCAGGTGGAAAAATACACATTATAAACATTTAACAAAATATTCTCTAATTTCTGGGAGAAAGTTGCTTTCAGAAAACTCAATGGTGTATAAGAAAAATCTTTATTCGAATGATATAGGGCATTTTTTGGTTTCCTCTTGAATAAAATGCACGACTGGTTCGCACGAGTTCTGAATAGTTTAGACCGATTCATCTGATTTTAAAAGAAATAAATTAGTTATGGCCATGGGAGCCTTTGCATGCTGCCTGCCAAAAAAGTAGTTTAGTAACGGGTGATTTTTTTAGCTGGTTTGGTTTTGGCAACACTGGTTTTGACAGCTGACGTGTGTTTAGTACCTTGTGTCACTGTCAAACAGCTTCAGTTTGGTTTGCAATTTAACCATGGATCTTCTTACAAATGAACAACGCTTGCAAATTATTGAATTTTACTATCAAAATTCGTGCTCGGTTCGAAATGTTCATCGCGCGCTGCTTCCATTTTATGGTCGGCATTCTCGACCTTCTGAGCAGTCTATTCGGAAGATTGTGACCAAATTTCGCACCAAATTTACTTTGTTGGACATTAAACCACCAATACGTTTACGTACTGTGCGTAGTGAAGAAAATATTGCGGCCGTATCAGCTAGTGTGACAGAAGACCGCGAAATGTCGATTCGGCGCCGTTCCCAGCAGTTAGGCCTTTGTTACAGCACTACGTGGAAAATTTTGCGGAAGGATTTGGGCGTAAAGCCTTTTAAGATACAGCTGGTGCAAGAAATAAAGCCAGCCGACCTACCACAACGCCGAATTTTTGGTGAATGGGCTCTTGGAAAGCTGGCCGAGGATCCGCTTTTTTATCGAAAAATTGTGTTCAGCGATGAGGCTCATTTTTGGTTGAATGGGTACGTAAATAAGCAAAATTGCCGCATTTGGAGTGAAGATCAGCCAGAAGCATTGCAACAGCTACCAATGCATCCCGAAAAAGCCACTGTTTGGTGCGGTTTATGGGCCGGCGGCATTATTGGGCCATATTTCTTCAAAGATGATGCGAATCGCAGCGTTACTGTCAATGGTGAACGCTACCGAGCGATGATAACAAACTTTTTTTTGCCCGAAATGGAAGTTCTTGACTTGCATGATATGTGGTTTCAACAAGACGGTGCCACATGCCACACAGCACGCGAAACAATGGCGCAATTGCGAGGCGAGTTTGGTGAACAGTTAATTTCACGTTTCGGGCCGGTCAATTGGCCGCCTAGATCGTGCGATTTGACACCATTAGATTATTTTTTGTGGGGGTATGTCAAGGCTAATGTCTATAGGGACAAGCCCGCTTCGATTGACGCACTGGAAGCCAACATCCATGCATTCATTCGTGAGATACCGGCCGATATGTGTGAAAGAGTATGCCAAAATTGGACTCAGCGGATGGGCTACCTGAGACGCAGCCGCGGTCAACATTTGCATGAAATTATCTTTAAACATTAAATTGCAAGGTTCAAACTATCGATTCAAATAAATATTTCATTCATTTTTTCGAATTTTTTGTGTTTTTTTTTTTTTTAAAAAGTTCTAAACCTCTTAAAAAATCACCCATTATAAGGTAGTATTATGTGAGTACATAGAATTGCATGCATGGAACTTAAACTTTAGAGTTTAGACTGAAAAATTGTTTTTTTAACAATTTTTACAATTGTTACAAATAAAATTATTAAACAACTTCTGAAAAATTTTGAAAAACATGTACGCAATTTTGTAGTAGGTATTTATTAATGCGGATATTAAAAATTAATTTTGAATAAAAATTATCTACCCATTTTAGAAATATAGAATTTTTAAAAAAATAATTTTGAATTTTTTTTTTTTATCAAAAATTTGATTTTTTGAAAATTTTGATATGTTTTATTATTTAAACTTATAAGAAACTATTGTGTAAAAAAATTCATTTAATTCGAATCAACTGATAAAGAGATATTTGAGAACCACAAAAATGGTGCTATAAGAGAGAGAGAGAGCTGTTTTTGAGAAAAATGAGATTTTCCTTACCGGTTTTTAAACAATTGTATGGGAGGTCCCAATTATTTTTGGCCGTAATATGCTAGGCAATGTTAATATAAACTGATAAAGTCGTTTTCCAATTATTAAGTTCTCTTTTTAAAAGGTTTTCTATATAAAAAATTGGTCAAAATCAATTAAATTGTTTTTGAGAAAATCGAAAATGAAAAAAAAAATGCTTCTATAGGAGGTACCTACCATTTATAACTATTTTTTCGATTTTTTTTTTCATTAAATGTCAAGTCGTTTTCCAATTATTATTTTTCCTTGTAAAAAAAATTAGTGATTTTTTTAAGTTATGGACTGGACACGTTTTTAAAAACAATTATATTTTCATAATTTGATAAAAAAAATGTACGGCAGTTACCCAAATGCCTAAAAACCGCTAGGTAACAAATTTTAAGAAAATCCACCCATTTAGGCTGCAGCGGAAAGGACAGTACAGACAGACGGACAGAAATGCGAGACTAACAAATTTTGTACAGAGCTTTTTTAGGTAGCGGAAGAAAGGATTGTCTAAACGCGAGACAAGTGTAAACAAACAGAATAAAATGTTAGTACTTTTTTAAACGTGTCGTTACACTATGTTATAAAGTTAAAGCGACAAAGTCATTGGCATTATAACCAAAATATTGATTTGGGATCAAAATATTGATTAAGATAAAAGTTTTTCGCAATGTTTATATATATCATATCATTTTATTACACTTAAGTCAATATACCTGTTGTTTTGTTACATATAAAATATTTTTCTCAAAGAGACCGACTGGAACAAAAATGAACGACCCCAAAGGGGCACATATATTATAAACGGGCTTAAATTCAACTCTCTTGAGTAATTTTTGAAATAAGTTGGTCATATTGTCTATCGGAAGAGTGTGTTGTGCTTCGCTATAATTGATATTTACTGCCTGAACACAATGGATACGGAGCTGCAACTGGAATAGCTGTCAAAATATTCAATATACACACAAATTCAATGTTATGAACACAACACAACGCAAGTGCTTTCGGTGCTGCAGATGGTGCTGCAAGAGTTCACCAATTTTTAACTTCTCCATGCAGCATTTTTTGTATGAAAAAAAGAGCCGGACAAAAATATTGAAGCTTTTTGTGATTATTTGTTTCGCGAAAAAATATTATTAATTCAAAAAAAATTAGCGGAAATAAAAAAAGTGAATAATAAGACCGTGATTATTTTTTTTCTTTAAATATACAAAAAGCAGAGTTACCACCTTCGAAATGTTTTGTTGTCATAATCTTGAGAATCATAAGCCTCCCATTTCTACAAGATTTCGAACAAATAGGAGGCGGATAGGCCCTTAATACAAAAAAGTGGCCAAGGGCAAGCAACTTAAAGTTGGTCAATGTTGCCGGTAACTTTGTAACTATATAAAATTGCCGGCAACTAAGTTGCTTGGTGGACGCTATTCCAAATATAAGTTGCCTAGTGGTTGGTTGCAGATTGGAGGATTACTTTGGAATTATGCCTCAAATGACAGCCCTTTTTGCGTTTGATTTAGCTTTAATTTTATAATAATCATTTGAAAGGTTGTAAAAATATTAACCCTGATTTTATTTGAAAAAGGCGTGAATAGGTACTGTCTATGTGCCTTATGGTCCGCATATATTAAATAAAACCCACCAAAAAATCATTTTCTGCGCACTACAGAGAAATTTCAAACCTCAAAAAGCCATCCTACGGACCATTAAATCTATTTATACATTCTAAAGCAATAAACCCCAGCTATCATTTTCAGTTCTCTTACAAGAACCCGACTCCTTCGAAATCATTGACCGCTTTAGTATAAGAAAATAAACCTCTCCTTGATAGGCACTTTGGTTCAGATTTCAATTTAATTCCCTCCCCTCTGGCATGCTCAATAGTCCAACCTCTAAATCCGATACTGAGAAAAATTGTCTACCGTTATGGTTTGGGAGTTCATTCAATTTTAGCATCGAAAGTTGAATAAATGGTCACCACTAAACCGGTCAATTACTTTTGATGTCCCTCAAATGCCATTGCACCACATGTTCCATAGCTGCAAATTTGATTTGAAAACATTTGAATTAAATCCACAAAATAAAAAGACCATCCTACCTAGAATTGATTGTGCAGGATTGAGGAGGGAAAAAGGGGGTTGACATCAATCGTTCGTGCAGCTTTACGTTAAAATATAATTTGAAAGGATATTCAGGAGATTTCATCATTAATATTTCATTCATTAAATAAGCACAAAACTTTTCCCCTTTCAATGCTAGGTACTCGCACACTCAACATTCCATTCAAAATATTTATCTAATTTCGTTGGGGATACTGGTGATGCTCATATCCTTCGGCTCATTCATGACCTTCCCGTTTCTCAGCTATGCGGAAGGCTTAAGCTCTGAAGTACGAGGCGCGCAATAAAATTAAATGGAATACGAAATTAGCATCCACTCAACGTCTTGCAAGTGGCACTGGAGTAATTGCACGTTCGTTCGATGTGTTTGCCACTAAACCCCAGTTCCATTACACTACCCACATGCACATAGTCTTCTGAATTCACATTAAATCCGCAGGAGCAGTAGCCGTTCCGTAAATGTATACATATAAGGTTTGCAGTGCCAAGTGAGATCGTTTTGAAAGCAAAGAAGATATACCTACTCTCTATGTATGTGGATCTGCTTGCGAGTCCTTGAAAGATAATAGAGGCACATTGCTAGTGGAAGGATGAGCATGAGTATGAGAAAATGACTGACTGACACGAATACTTGTCACATGGTAAAATCTTGAATTAGTTGCGGGTGTCTCGTGATGAATGTATATCAATGACGATGACGACGAGGAGGATGATGAGGACATACTTTGCTGTGGTTACTGTCGGAGACCTTTGATATAACAATAGACATCAATATGGAGTTTTCTTGATATGGTCTTTGTGGGATATGTGGCATATATTGTGTTGTATTTTCAGTTCCCGATTTAATGACTATAATCAGAGTCATTTATATTTTTGGTTTTAGTGTTTTTACTGGTATCTGACACCAGAATACCATGTAATGAAAGAAGATCCTATAATTTTTAAAATTTTGAAATTATAGAACGGAAATATTTAGATACAGTCGATGCCACTTATACCGACCAAACAAATAGAGTCGCTGGTTTTGTCTGTCTTATTATCAAAAGAAATCAGGAGCATGATTAAACACAGTAAATAGTTGAATTGAGGTAAAAGTCTAACGATCAGTAAAGGTAGCTTTTTTAAATTTATCAGATAAGAGAGGTTTCTTTGGCATAGCGACAAAAGTTCCTAAGGCATATTTCCAAATGGTTCTTTTCTCATTTTTGCACTGAAAAAAATGGTACATAATATCAATGTATGCCTTACATTGAGCATTGAATTAAAATGTTTGAAGTTTCGAACTCGAAAATTTATACATTGTCTCATTGTACTTACGTTAAAATCAATGTTTTAGGTACATTGTGTAAATGTCACGTTCTTTAAATTGTCCCAATGTAGAAATACATTGCCATGCAACAATAGTATACACTGAGTTTATGAAGTGTGTGGCCAAGCATCAGTTTAGTTGACTACCAAATTGAATCGTTTATGGGCTGCTTTGAGATTTAGCCCCAATACATAAAAAGGGATTGAAAACTGAGGTCAAAAACTACAGGCCGATTGCTAAATTATCTGTAATTCCGAAGTTATTTGAATCCATTGTATGTAATGTTCTCTCTTTTCATTGTAAATCAATTTTATGTAATAGTCAACACGGTGACAAATTTATTTAACTTTACGTCTATTTGTTTAGATGCTTTTGAAGACCGTGATCAAGTTGACTGCATCTCACTGATTTCAGTAAAGCATTTGACAAGTTATGTCACAATCACAACACTCTTATAAATAAATTAAATAACTTAGGATTTAATAATTTTCTTAAATGGATGACTTCGTATCTACTAAACAGACATTATAGTGTAACTTTTCGCAATGTATGTTCTAGTCAATTTATAGTTAATTCAGGCGAGGCGTACCTCAGGGGCCTATTTTGTTTATCTTTTTTATAAATCATATCGTCTCAATTGTCCAAAACTCTTTTGTTCTTATTTATGTTGATGACATTAAACATTACAAAATAATAAAATCTGAAACAGACTGTTTACTACTTAAAGACGATCTAAGATTCAGGGACTGGTGCAATAAAAACAGACTTATCCTAAACATTGACAAGTGTAGGGTTATGAGCTTTACACGCAAAAAAAGGCCTTTGACATATATCTACACATTTGATTCGTACCCTTTGAATAAAGTTTCAGTACATTCAGATCTGGGAATTATTTTAGATTCAAATTTGACCTTTAATGATCTCTTAGATCACATTATTAAAAAAGCCAATAAAACACTAAGATTTATTAAACGTTTCTCACGTGACTTTTAAGATCCCTATGTTCTCAAGCTTCTGTTTATTTCGTTTGTGCGACCCATTATTGAGTATGGCTGTGTGGTCTGGGCACCTCACTGCTCTATTCACAAATCAAGACTTGAATCAGTTCAGCGATTCTGTCTCCGTTTTCTTCCTTGGTCCCAGGAATCAGCACTTCCCTTGTATACTAATAGGTTGGTTTTGATAAATCTTCCATCACTTAAAAACCATCGAAAATATATCCAATTCTGTTTCATTACTGGTTTATTAAATGGAAAGAATTAATCTTCGTCGGTTCTTTTTTGCAGACTTCCACTTGTGTGGACAAGCTTAAGATTACGGCAACCTTTGTGCCAAATTTTTAGTAGGTCGAACTATGGTGCTAATAGTCCTTTGAATCAATTAATTGCAATATATAACAAATTTTACTTTCTAATTTGAAAAGTATAAAGTTCAAGACTATGTTTTTAAGAGCAATAGATTATAACTAGATTTAAGAGATAATAGGTAAAGTAAGCATTTACCAATAAATAAATAAATAAATAAATAAGTAAATAAATAGCCAAACATTTTATTTTCATTTGGGGACCTTAACCTTGAAGGTCTGACTTAGAACTAAAATTATAAGTTTGTTAAAGAGGTTAAAGAAGGTACCAATACCGACTATACATATTCTTAGGATCAACAATCGAATTGATTTAGCCGTAAGTTAAGTCAGATAAATTTTTAAGTCTGACATTTTATCTTAATTTTAAGATTTTAACCTCAAATATGCGATTAATAAAACAGAAGTTTTAATACAGACCAACCAACCAAATCCAACGTTTACTTTTTTTTTTAATTTTTGTAAAATACTTTATACTTACATACTTACTACAAAATATGTTCATGTGCATACATGAACATGTGCATACATGAACATGATGAATATTTGTAGTTTGTCATTTAAGCTTTAATTATCTACCTTTATATTGAACATCTTATAATTATTATAACTAAAGTTATGTGCTCCTAAGTGGGGTAAAATCGAGCGTTTTTCGAATTTTATACAAATTCAACAATCCTCCACTGAAGCTCGTCGGTTGTTTGTCGATGATCAACTCGTAGGTACGTTGGCTGAAATTTATCGCTTGTGTTCTTTTGTTCATTTACATAATTCATTTTGGTAATTTAATTGATAACACCAACCAAAAATTCAATCGTTCTCCCCCTATACGCTAGCTAGAGTTCATTTATTATCTTTGTTTATTTTGGTAACACCATATTTTTGTCAACTTCAGAAATATTGGAGCAATGGGAACATTATAAAGGACCCCTGGTATCAGATTGGTAAATAATATAGTTTTTTTTTTTTAAGGAATAATAATAATATGATTTAAGTTTTAACCAACAAATGTATAGAAATGTTTTCTAATAATCTATTACCTTATGATGATTGTTGGTTTTAACTTCACAGAACATACATACCATTTATTCTTATTTATTTATTTTTTTATAATGCCTTACATTCTGCATCTGCATGCTTTTCAAATATTTGCATTTTTCAATTGGCTGTTTTTCATTTTGGACTTTTCCAAGGAAGAAGAAATACTAATTGACCGTAATAACGTAACGCCAATCGCCATACTCTTCTTTTCAAAATCAAATTAATTCTTATATTATTTTTGGATTCACACAATAAGTTCAAAACCATAAGAAAGGTCATTCCAAACTTCGTTTCAAAGAAATTTATTTAGTGGGCTTTTTTAATGAGCAAATGAGCTCAATTATCATTGGATCAATGAACCATTGAGTCAATGTACTTGGAACAATGTACCTTGTACATTAGCTCAATGTACAAAGAACATTAGATGAATGTACCAAGTACATTGGATCAATGTACTAAGTACATTGGTTCAATGTACCAAGTACATTAGCTCAATGTACCGCCAATCTTGCGTACACTTCGACAGATTTTGCAAAAAAAAACAAGAATTTCAGATTGATATGGTAACTGTTTATCAAATTAAAAGTGGTTTATAAAGAATTATACAGATGGTATTGAAGGCAAAGCGGAGAAGACGGTCTTGGCTGCTAAGCCTAGTACGCTGCTGATGCGAAACGAAATTTTTCGTTGGTCTCCAACACAACAGCGAAATGCTTACGAAAACGACAACGAAAAATTACCCACTCAAAGTGACACCAATTGTAGAAACAAAATACAAAAGCACAACGCATAAAAATCACAGAGAGGCACGCTAATATGAAAGAAACAACATATGCAAACACGAATACAACTCAAATGTCACTTTTCCGCATACAATAAATGGTCAGGACAATTAATTCTGTGCGAAGAAGAGCGGAGACTTCTCCAAATAATCTGCTACAATAATCAATTTTGCTCATCGAACTGCGTACTGCAAAACGAAAAACAGAACGAAATTTTTCGTTTATGATTTCGCTGTGTCGTTTTTGTATGGGATTTTTAGTTTCGCATCAGGAGCTTACTAGGCTTAAATGATAAAATTGACTCGGGCAGAACGTTACGATGAATACGCACAACTTCAAAGTAGTTAAGGACTTTGGGCTCCACTATCATCATAAAGAATTAAAGGTATCAGTACAAAGCTCTTGCCAATTATTCTTTCTTCCGGCTAAGTAGACATTAATGTTATAATGTCCAGCCTTGCTGTATGGGGCAGAAGTATAGACTTTTTCAAGAATATACAAATAAAAATTAACTTGGGTTCTTTGAAATGAAGATTCTTTGGGTGTGTATTACAGTTTAGAGGAAAAAATTCAACAACGAGCTTTTTAGACACCGACCTAGTTAAAAAATACAGCGGCAGAGACACTTGTAGCATATGGAACAATTTGCACACACTCTTCGCAGTATGAAATGAATGAATGAATACATTATGGCGGTATGGCGGTGTATTGCACTGCGACGTATAGAGATCTATTGTGCCCCCGTCTACAGCTGGATGAGGTTCTATGCCGTAAAATTAATTGTTCATAAAATGTTTCTTTTGTGTTTCTTGTTTCTTGTGTTGTTAATTTAAACTTCTCCGCCTCTGCAAAAAAATACCCTTTACATAGTAATTTCCTTGAAATTAAGGGCAACAATGATATTCCTAGAATTTTGCCAGCCAAAAAACACCTTGAATATGAATTCAAGACGCTTTAATTGTTCTATTAAATGATCTTCCTTTATTGTTCTTAAAAAAAAAGAAGCACAATCGTTTATTGTTTTTTTTGGAAAAAAGAAAAACTGATGAATTTTCTTCTCTATTCTGAGAAACCATCTTCCATTTTCAGCAACATGGAAATCCCACAATCGCAGTTAAAAGATTGATGCTTCAGAAGCAACCAATCTTCTAAGAGCTTATATTTTAAGCTACACCGGTATTCAAAATCTAAATCTGAACCATAAGAACAATGACAGAGACGTGACTGTCGAGACCGACAACCGACGACGGCTCGGCTCTTAGAAGTGAAAATATTTTAATTATCCTATAATTTCCCGCTTTTATTCGCTATTTTTAGTCATTGTTTTGATGAATGGTTTTTCCTTGGGGTGGTTTTGAAGTGAAAACAAAAACAAAAAAAATGCAAATGCTTGTCAACCCGCCTTCATCATCAGCACCATTATCGTCCTCATCAGCAACATCATTGTCCCTATCATCATCGTTTTGCCAAAAGGATTTTCAAAGCAACAATGAGAAGAATATATCAAGAAGAGCTGGGTAAGTATTAGGGTGCACAGCACAGCCACCCACCTTGCCTACATATACAAAGAAACTAGGATAACAGTATGCTATAAGGATAACAATGCTATAAGAAAGCTCTCTTCTGACAATAATACATCATTAGTTGTTTCAAATTCAACAACGATTCGATGGAGGCGTTAACGCTGATGCTCCTCTTATACTCGTATAAGAATGTATCTTGGATAATAAGAAAAAAAAAATGAAAATGTTACGGCATGTTAGTTCCGATTAAGTGAATTCCTCAAAGGACAAAACATTTTTTAAACAGAGAAAAGACAGAAATGAAGGGAAAAAATTAACCATCGGAAACAAAAAGACGTGAATTCTTCTTCAAAAACCAGGAAGGATTTCAGTTCGTTTCATCTTTGAAGCAGAGGAACAATGGTCTACGGAAGTTCAAGGCATCTCCAGGAGAAAACATAGTGTGACGATTAATCACCAGAAGAACTTGAATGCTCTGCTTTTGGATTCCCTAATATCGATGTGTATATACTAATGCCACGAAATATACGCGGAATGCACTTTGGCAAGCTTCAGCTCTTAACCACGTTTGACTGCTGTAAGAAATTGCTTAAATTTTTTTTGATCAAGAATATAGGAGGAGCTTTTTCTCGCTTTGGCTTTTGGTGAACGGATATCCTCTGGTGATGTCAGTGGAGCTGGTGCGTCGTATTTGGAAAACAAGAAAAACTCATTTAGAATGATTTATTTGGGACAACAACGGTGCGGGAGTGCACGAACATTTGAAGAAGACGGGAGGTATTTTGGAATTTGTGTGAATTCTTACTTTGAACTTGGAGGATTCCCAAAGGACAAGTAATGCAATTCTTTGTGCTGCTGCTTAATTTACTTCTTTAAAAGAATTTCAGGCTACGATTGATGCATTTCGACGGCATTGGAAAGATGAAGTTAAATAAATGACGCTGTCGGTGACATAATGAGAAATGAGAATTCATATAAAAATGATTTTGTTAAAATGTGGCGGGGAGATAGATGATAAACAAATTGAATGACACGATAGCTAATGAGCTGATGGGAGTTCTTTAAAGGGCTTATAGATAAGAAAAAAATTTAAACTCTGCGGGGCTGCATAAACATATAAACATACATAAACAAAACTATTACAAATTGGCATGTCTATAGATAAGTCAAAAGAATATAAAATCAAAACAAAAGAAGAAGTGAAATAGCAATATGACACTTCAAATAAAATACGATAGAGCAGAAAAAATGGAGAACCAAAAATTACATATGAATCAGATCTCAAAAATAAACAAATTGATTTTGAAAATTATTCTTAAGATTTTTTTGTTTTTCTTAGCAAATAAAAACAACGTTGCCGAAGTGGCACGAACGTGCTTTTTTTGACAAGAAATTTTCATCGCGACACGAAAAAAATTAATATGACACGCTTTTCTTGTTTCCATTCTATTAACAGAATTTTGAAGAAATTTTAAGAACATGGAAAAAACACTGGCAGATAATATACGAGTAGAACAAATTATTTCTTCTTATATGTTTTATTTATTGTATTTCACCCCGCAATTAAATTATATTTGTTTCAAATATATCAATATGGTTCGAAAATGACACGATTTTTTAGAAAATGTGGCGGCAACGCTGATTGAAAAGCAAGGTAAAGCCAAAGAAAACAGTCCGATAAACAAAAAAAATTTATGAGTGCTCAGCTCACGTTTAAGATGTGTAAACATTAACGCAGATTTCGGCTTGCATATCGTACCATGTACGTGTGAAACGTAACGTATTACATATAACGTAACGTGCTACACGTAACACAATCGTTTTTAGTTTAACCTACTCCCGGAATAGATGTTTGCATATCAAAAATAAAAAGTGAATTTTTTTTGAAAACAAATCAGTGCAACGAGTTCCATAAAAATATCCCATTAAATAATTATATATATATTTCAAAGTGTTTTCATTTGAATCAGCACATTTTTTAAAATTCAAAATAAATCTCCTTTACGTTATCTAACACACAAAACTTAACTGAACTTCCTTAAAAATCACTCTCATCTTCGTTTTCTTTTCGTATGAAAAACAGAACCCAATTCAAGTGCAAAACCATTCAAATTCGAATTGAAACTTTTTTAATTGGCTCTTGCCCTTGTGTACTTGTGTGACAGAAATCAATATAATTAAACAATTGCATTATTTCCTTTCCTTTTTTTCTTATAAAATTTAATATATTTTTTAAAATGCCTAAATGTAGGAGTAGGTACCTGCCATACTATCTGTACGTAAGTTATCACAGGTTCCAACTCTCTGAATGAGTAATTGTTATTCATTGAATAGAAAATTGAAAATGTCAATACAAAACGAGAGACGACAATAGAAATACTGTCTGAGCCGAAATTACTTTGTGGTCGAAACAAATAGATTAGAAACGAAGAAGGCAGGAAAGAAAGAAAATGTCTTTTTTGTGTCCCCAAAATGAGAACACAGCCAGAAAAGGTAAAACGAAATTTCAATTTCAAACGAAATTTCAATTTCAAATCAATGGAAGGAAATTGAATTAAAATTGAGTAATTGCATTTTGGAGGTGATGAGTGTGCTAGGTGGAAATTGATGGCCTGAATTTGATTCGGGAAACAGGAAAATGTCAAATTGAATCATTCAATTAAGAAATTAGTTTTTTTTTTTTAATTTTTTGCTAGATAATGGAAAATTTCTCACCGCAGCTTTGTAAGAAACATTTTTGTTGAGAGGAACTTGTCTCCTTTAAACTTTACCTACCTATGTACATATATAAGGTGTATTAAAAATAAATAACATTAATTTGAGTTTGAAATTATTGAATCGCTTGGATTAATTCCATTCAATAAGTAAGGGATTACAGCAGAACTTGAGTAGTGACAGTTAAATTAAAGTTCTTTAAAAACATCAATTAATTAAAATATATGTTTCTAATATTTTGCACAACATATTAAAGAAATTATTATATTGGATTTTAATGTAATAAGATTTTAATTTTGTAGGTACTGCTAAAGTTATTAATAGCCCAGGAAAATAACACTTTCAATTCGAAAAACAAATTGCAACAAAGATGAATTTCAGTAATGTTAATGTTAATGTTAATGTTAATGTTAATGTTAATGTTAATGTTAATGTTAATGTTAATGTTAATGTTAATGTTAATGTTAATGTTAATGTTAATGTTAATGTTAATGTTAATGTTAATGTTAATGTTAATGTTAATGTTAATGTTAATGTTAATGTTAATGTTAATGTTAATGTTAATGTTAATGTTAATGTTAATGTTAATGTTAATGTTAATGTTAATGTTAATGTTAATGTTAATGTTAATGTTAATGTTAATGTTAATGTTAATGTTAATGTTAATGTTAATGTTAATGTTAATGTTAATGTTAATGTTAATGTTAATGTTAATGTTAATGTTAATGTTAATGTTAATGTTAATGTTAATGTTAATGTTAATGTTAATGTTAATGTTAATGTTAATGTTAATGTTAATGTTAATGTTAATGTTAATGTTAATGTTAATGTTAATGTTAATGTTAATGTTAATGTTAATGTTAATGTTAATGTTAATGTTAATGTTAATGTTAATGTTAATGTTAATGTTAATGTTAATGTTAATGTTAATGTTAATGTTAATGTTAATGTTAATGTTAATGTTAATGTTAATGTTAATGTTAATGTTAATGTTAATGTTAATGTTAATGTTAATGTTAATGTTAATGTTAATGTTAATGTTAATGTTAATGTTAATGTTAATGTTAATGTTAATGTTAATGTTAATGTTAATGTTAATGTTAATGTTAATGTTAATGTTAATGTTAATGTTAATGTTAATGTTAATGTTAATGTTAATGTTAATGTTAATGTTAATGTTAATGTTAATGTTAATGTTAATGTTAATGTTAATGTTAATGTTAATGTTAATGTTAATGTTAATGTTAATGTTAATGATAATGTTAATGTTAATGTTAATGTTAATGTTAATGTTAATGTTAATGTTAATGTTAATGTTAATGTTAATGTTAATGTTAATGTTAATGTTAATGTTAATGTTAATGTTAATGTTAATGTTAATGTTAATGTTAATGTTAATGTTAATGTTAATGTTAATGTTAATGTTAATGTTAATGTTAATGTTAATGTTAAGTTAATGGTACGTACTACATGACATATATTACGTCTTTACAAAACCACGAAATGTGGAAATTCCAGAATTTAACGGTAAATGTGAAAGTTTTTCACCAACAAGAAGTTAAAATTCTAGAAATCATAGAAATATTTAGAGCCGATTTTTCAATCATCAATTAAAGATTCAGTTAACTCTCAGACTTAGAGGAATAAATAGGAACAATTTTTAGATTAATCTGAAAAATAATAATGTAAATATGTATATGTATAACTATCTGATATTTAACTGTCATATAATCATATTTATGTATTTGTGTGTCACTAAAATCATAATTCAAACCGTAAGCATTATTTTTGCATCAAAATTATTTCTAATTTAATTTTCTTAACGTATTTACCCTGTCAAAAAATCACTATGCAACATTTGCATAGAACCTACAATAAAATGCACTTCATACCTATAGAGGCAAATGGTCATATTTATTGGTCTATTTTTTTTTTATTTTTAAATTTAAATAACAACAACGGTAATAATAGTCATCTATCGTTTAGTATGACGGAATATTTATTTTCTCGCGAATACAGTGACTTAAATTATTCAAGAACATGAGCTGTTCAGTGAACGTCATCTGTTCGGTGACACCTTGCAGTAAACAGCTGCACGATGAAGCATGTTTACTCCTTGGGTATATATTTTTCTTGAAAAAGAATTCAATTCAATAGCAGTGGATGAAGATTGCGTCTTCATGAAAAATTTACGAATTGATTTCGCTTAGTCGACGACTGGCTTGGCTATACGCGTCGACGCGACGATACGACTCGAGGACGATGCCGAGAAGGTTTTCTATGATTTCGACGACTAGCAAGACGACAAAGAAGATGAAGAGTGCTCATTCGTTTCAACCGGATTCCGAATGATAAGAATGTTGATGTGTTCCTTAGAAATTGTGCTCCCACTCCTCCAGGACTACCTTACCTAAACTCTTACTTCATAGTATGAGGTTTGTTATTTTTATTTTCCTATTTGTGTGTCATTTTTTTTTTCTGCGAGTGGAGCAGTATTTGGAGCATGAAATCAAATATTATATGTATATGTATTTGTATGTATGTATATGTATTTGTATGTATGTGTGTTTTGTGTGAATAGGATGTGGAAGAGAACTCGGTGCAATTTCTATTAAAAATTTACTTTGCTCTCGAGCTTTTCGCTCGAGGTAGGAGATATCCATACGATGAGCGAGAAACAAACTCCTGTCTTTGGGGGAGTTGGGGGTTGGGGCTAACGGAAGTGGGAGCAAGCAGTTTTTGCTATATATACTGAGGACAATTGAATTGAAATTTCGGTTTTAATACAGGAAGTTAGTAGCTGTCAGAGTTCACGAAAGGAGTTCCTCTGTTTTTCCTGTGAATATTTTATAGAGTGCTCTATGTGGGATTTTAAGGTAGAGTGCGGCTTGAATTGGATTAAATTTCACTGGGATTCTCTAAGGTTGTGGTTTTTATTTTGGCTCAGGGGTAAAGTTTCAGAACTCAGAGATGAAAAATCGACATATGAAGAGGCGTATACTGATGCTGTTTCTATGCTACCTACTTGTACAAAAGGGAACAATGCATAAATAATTAATCAAATGCAATTCAGAAGTATGAATGTAATTCAAGGAATTGTTAGGTGCCTTGGATTAGTTTTGAGCAAATAATAATAATAAAGTATATTTGCTTATTTTAGTTTCAATTTGACAATTTCAAAACTAAATCACACTTTTGTATAAACATACCTACCGTTGGCGCATGGAATAGAAAACATATTTTGTTTCTTTTACTGTTTATTTGATTGTTAGGTTTATTTACTATTATTTGTATATGTGTAGGTAATAGATACATATAATTTAAAAATAAGTTCAAGAATTTTCTAAAAATCGAACACTCTATCTTCACTTTATTGTTATTTAGTTATTAGTATTATTTACTTGGAAGTTATTTTAATTGGTCCGAATTGTAAAATCAAAAATTTTGAAGTGTGTGTGTGTGTTTGTGTTCGTACGTTCGCGATACACCTTTCGTTCACCGTAACTCGAGAACAAACAAAGATATCGACTTCGAATAGATTTTATTTTACAGATTTAATATCATAAAGTGTATAAAGGGTCCGTGAAATTAGCGGTTTTCTTGCTGCAGCTATTAAAAAAAAACTAGTTTAAAATGCCATTCGTCTCGAATATCTCAAGAACAATATATGCCACACGGTTGGCGGATTTGGTCCAAAGTCTTACAATTTCATTGTCAGATGGTTAGCTGACAATTTTCAGACAATGAAGTTTCTGAAAATATTGTCATTGTGAAAATTGTCAGTTCACACGGTTGGCAGATATTTGTTTATGAAAAATTGGTCAAACCGTTGACAGACATTGTCAGTTTTGCTGCCAAACTCTGAGAAAAAAAATGTTGGATTCCCTTGCTCCCTGAGAAAAATTTCGAGATCTAATTTTTTTTATTTATTTTGACAGCTTTCAGATATCCCACTGTATGTGATTTGTTGAATTTTGTGAAAATAATTTTTAATAAAACTGGAAAATATTGCAACTATTTTAACGGCCTACGTGTTGGATTGGAAGACAGCGAGGAAAAGGAATTGCTACAAAAAAAAACGAAATGTTTGGTCGAAGGATTAGTTGGCTCGTCGACAGGTGGATAATTCGGCTTCATTTTCCATTATCATTATTCGGTAGGTACATAAATATGTGTAACAAAATACACGCATTAGGTATTACTATTATATAAAGACGAAGCAATATTTGTATGTCCGGCGTAAACTCAGAAAGTATTAAACTGATTTACTTGAAACAAATTTAATAATATTCTTTATATTTATAAGATTGTTTAAGACTATTTTTTGTTTTTCTAATTTGTTTATTTAATCGGAATATTATTTTTTTTAAATATTTTGTCAACTTTTTCTTTGAGGTTGACACAAATTTTCACTTATACGTCAAAATCTGTTGGATACTTACAAAAATAGAGATTGTTTCATAAAGTCAATATATAAATGCAAATTTTAAGCCCTAAATCTTTTCTTAATTATACCTACAAGAAATATGTACTTAAACAAATTTTAAAATTACAACTTTTTGTATTTTTTAATCTAGAAATTGGTTTTATGCGCAATCAAGGAGTCGCTGCTTTGTTCCACTTTATTATCATTGCGGTGTTTTTGCATTTTCTCTTCCTCCTTTTTCTTTTGGATTCGTCAAAAAATGTGAGACGGAGAACATGAAAAGTGGGAGCTGTTGTGTATGTGTCTGTCAATCGACTTGAGATGAGATAATAAACAAAAATTTGAGTGGAAGCGAAGCAGTACAAAAATGATCCGAGTAAAAGGCTGAAGATAAAAAGAAAAAAATATTGAAGTTGAATGGTTTTTGGATTTACTCTTCCTCACACATCTTTTTTCGTTTTTGCTAAACTTCCTGATTCGACTCAGTCGTTGGCTCTTTAGGTTCTTTAGCGCCGCGCCGTAGCTAGGTATGTACGTAACGTGTTTGTTTTGTTTTTTCTTCTGCATACCAAAAATTGAAAGGGAAATAACAGTCGAACATGGAATTACGATGATAAAGAAAAGAAAAAAGGGGGTGCAAAGATTTTGTTCGTCTGTCGAACATGAACCTACTTAACAAAAGAATAAAATATGTACATAGGTACATGGGTACCCACAAACAAATTATTTTTTAAAAAAGGGGATTAATTTTTCCCAAAACGTAAGCACATTCAATTTTTTTTTTGAATGATATAATATACATAAATTAAGGCTATTTTGCGAAGCATCGCAAGCACGGGTCTGCTAGTAATATATAAAAACTTAAAACAACTTCCATTTTGCGTCCGCACAGACAGATTTATTAATTTATTATATGATAATGAAAAAATTGTCAGCAATTGTCGAATATCTTAAACAACGACATCTGATAATTTCAAACAAGTCTGACAATTGGCGCGTGCAGAAAAATGAGATGGCAGCAAGCGAATCCAAGATTTTTTTCCTCAGAGTTTTGACAGCAAAACTGAGAAATTTTGATGAGGAATCCTGTTCGTGTAACTGAGATTGCTGAGATCTTCCAGATCTTATTTTCCTGAACACGCCTAATGTGTACCTAATTTTCTGACAATAATACAAATTGTGTGTTCATACTTTTGTCACATAACTGACAATTTCACCATCAGAGATTTTGAATTAGGAACTATACCAAAAAAATAACATCGAGTGGCCAGTTTTCTAGGGCACCAATGGGAAGTTACCAGTGTGGGTCACACCCAGCTTTCTCTTGTAGTCATCTATTACTTTTAATTTATTTAATAATTCAAATATTATTACCTACAAAGATGCGTATCTACATATAATTTGGGAACTCCATTGATTCAATCCCGATTTTGCTCTGCCGAATGATCAAAATAATTTTTTAAAATAGCATATGAAATAAATTCAAAATAAAACCCATTAACGAAATAACAAAATAAAAATACGTTTCTTTGTAATTTTCTTCAAATACATAGGTACAAAGGTATCTACAAACAAAACCTTAGAGTTCGTACCTTGTTAAAATTTTTAATTAAAACTCTGATAAGCTCTCCCACCTTTAATAGCAGCCTTACCGATGTCTCCGTTATGATCTACTTATAAAACATTCTCACATTTTCCGTGAATAAAACTTCAAAGAAGTTTTCTTCAAGTACCTACTTATTTTTTCTTAATAATCTCATTAAATTAACATCACACGAGTGAGCACATCGACCACACCTCAAATCTTTGTGTATTTCTCAATTCATTATCCTGTTCAAACTTAAAAATGTAGGAAGATCGCAGTTCTTTACTTTTTTTTTATAAAAAAAACTTTCCTAATTTAATTCTAAACACATCATCACACATCAAAACCTTCTGCAACTTATCACACAACTGTCTAGTTGTTTTGATCTTTTTCGTCTCTCAAGGAACCCAAACAGATGGCATCGAGCAGAAATAAGGAGGACGACGAGCCATACACTTCCTTCCCATCACTATCATCATCATCATCATATTGGGAAGATTCAGAACATCCAGTCAAGTGGGGCTAATTTAATGAACTTGCTTCTGTGAGCATCTTGAGTTGCTACAAAATGTTGTGTCGGATGGTGAAATGTTTCCAAAGAAATCACATTAACATTCATTTTATACTGAAGGGAGTAAGAGGGGATGAAGGAACAACAGTTGCCCTTTATATTTTTTTTGTCAGCGCATTGAAACGCATGCATGAGTGCAAGACCGCACAGTTGGTTGGATTTATCATCATCTTTTTCTTACCCTTGGCGCTTTTGGGTTGCGCTCTCGCCGTTCAACTTTGATGGAGTGAATTGCATGTCTGCAGGACTTGAAAGGAATGTCAAAGGGAAAAAATTGAAAATAAACTTTTTCTTGCAAGAAACTCATAAGTTTTCTAGCAATTTTCACAGATGGGTACAATATCCTGTTTTTTTTTGTCTCGGCCGGTCGGTGGTGTGGGACGGGATTAATCCAGAAAGCAAAGTGGGGGCCTCCGCATGATTTGAAGGGGCCTTTTGGGTTTTGATTAAATTTTAAATTAAATGATGAACCTAAATGATAACCTCGAATGGCTTCGTCAATAAACAAAATATGCGGTATTGGTCAGGCAGCAATCCACACGTACTCCATGAGTCATCATTGCATCCCGAAAAAATTACGGTTTGGTGTGGTTTATGGGCCGGCGGCGGCGTCATTGCGCCGTACTTCTTCCGTGATGATCAAGACCGGCACGTTACTGTGAATGGGGATCGCTACCGTTCAATGATAACCGAATATTTTTGGCCCCAATTAGATGATATAGACTTGGAGGACATGTGGTTCCAACAGGACGGCGCCACAAGCCACACAGCGAATGTCACAATCTATTTATTGGAAACCCAGTTTGGAGAACGTGTTATCTCACGAAATGGTCCAGTCGCTTGGCCGCCTCGGTCGTGCGATTTGACGCCGTTAGACTATTTCCTGTGAGGCTACGTCAAGTCTATGGTCTATGCCAACAAGCCAGCGACGATTGATGAACTTCGTACGAATATCGAAAGTGAAATTGCAGCAGTATCGGCCGATTTATGCTTGAAAACCGTCGAAAATGTGGTTCAGCATCTGGACTTCTGCAAGCGTGCCCGTGGTGGCCATGCAAAAGAAATCGAGTTTCATACATAATGGCATCGACCGTACTTTCACAAGAATAAAGAATTTTATTGATATCCAAAACCGTTTTTGTTTTATTTAAAAAAAACTTTTGTAGCGCTTTTATTGAAAAGCCCGATATTTGATTTTTTAAACTTTTTCAAATTAAATCTAAAAATAAATAAGAAGATCTAGGTTAACATTTTAGACGATGTTAAACCATTTTTAGTATGATTCCATGAGCGTAAATTTTTAAACATCCTGATATTAAGATATTATCATGATACTACTTAGGAGTTTTAAAACTTTAAAGCACTTTACTAAAATTTTCTTAGTTTTAAACATTTTTAGCTAATATTATACTAAATCGATTTTCTTAACAAACTTCAGCTGAACACGCCTAAAACAGTGACATGTAAAACAGTAAGCAAATATACCATGAACAAATTGAAAATATGTTGCTGCTAAGGTGAACTTTTGAACATAAATTTTGTACTGCATCGTGTAGATCTTCCATTACTTTTTGAGATGTGTAATATGGTTGCTTAAGATTGATTTAGAGAACGGTTGAAGTTCACACCTGAAGGTTTTAGATGAGGCCGGGAATATGAAGGTGGAACGAAGTTGAATGCCCAAGAACTCAGAGAAATGGTTTTAGATGGGATCTAGTGTTGAATGAATGAATATTTGGGGTATTAATTGCACTGCGACCTTGAGATCTATTGTGCCCCGGATCTAGTGTTATATAGGCAATATTATCCCCTTGGCGGTTATGCAAGCGTATGTTAGGGGATATTAGGAAAAAACCTTTGTTTGAACAGAAGTAAGGCCCAATGGGTTCCTCAGCCGATATGATTTCAAAATCAAAGAAATGGCTATCCAAATACCACTTGTAGAAATGTTCAAGGATTATATTTTTTTATATCGCCCCAGATAAGGTGGCACGGCGGATAAGTTGTGTCCACTGTCGCGTCGTACTTGAGTTAACCGGCCTGGTACAGCTGCATCCGAAATCGGGCCCGAAAAATTCCTCGAACAGAACTGCGACACACAACAGCAGTACACTTTCATTTCAATTTTATTTATGTAATATTTCACTGTTCGATTTCTTTGAGATATATCCACCTGGGTGTCCAAACGTCCCGACGAGATACGCCATGAAAATCTCGATTGCACCGATATTTCTTAAGTGCTCCGCACCGATATAGCCCTGCGACATTTTTCATCTCAATATAACACGAGAGTCACGACCGTTTTCACGTTTCTTTATCAAATGACAATGCGCGCCGTTATCGCCGCCAAATCGTTTCACTCGTTCTATTTTCTCGATAAACGATTGTTCTATTTATGTCGATCGTTAAAAAATTCAGTCACTTAAAATACATTCGTTATTTAACAACCAAAATATTCACTAGAAATAATTTATATGGCAGAACAACGTTTGCCTGTTCATCTAGTATGTAATAATAATAATTTGATCGCCACAAACTCAATCAAGTTCGAATTTTTCGATAAATCTTATTTTAGGGGTTGGAACTTCGTCAAGGAATTGGCTGAAAGTGAACAATATTCTTCTCTTTTTTGATTTCTTATCCCGTTTTTAGAATATAAAATTATTTATCACTGATATAGTCTTTAATTTCTCGTGCGCCAGTATTTAAAGTATTAAAATTTATTGAAAATTAATATTATGTATTTATAAATTCATTAGAGTTGTTATTTAATGTAAATCTTAAACTTCATAAATCTGAAGTTTAAAAAAACAACAAAACGTTGGGAAAAGCGTGAAAAAAGTGTTAAGTTTGTTTTCGGAAACAAAGGATGTGTAAGTCCTAATTAAAATAATAAAAATTTAAGAAAATGTTTCTATATTTTCTGACAAACTTGAACATTTGTTTTTATTTATTTTTTTGTTAATTTAGTTAACAATATGCTTAATTTAATTTTTAAAAAATATTAACTACCAGAAAATAAGAAAATCGGAATTTTGTAAAATGGAATTGAAAAAAAAGTTAAATTTTGAGAACCAGAATTTCTCTTCGTTCCAATCCGAAGAAATGTTACCTTTTCTGAAAAGAGAAAATAAATAAAATGCACGACTGGATGAAACGAACAAAACACGGCTCCTGTATTCTTTTGAAAACTTTCGATGCAATACAGAAGAAATATCCACCGTTACCAACATTGCTTCGCGAAAAAAACGGGATAAAAAATTAAGGCATAGCATATATCAAGAAAATAGGAATTTTTCTTATGAGGAATCTCGTTATTTTCATTTTACAGTGTACGAAATATATGTACGTAGATACCTACCTACTTTTGCCAGCTGAATGATTTCAAAAGACACAGAGAAGCTTGTTCGCATTAAAACTCCGAGTAGAAAAGTTTTAACGGAGGTATCTACCTACTTCAACTTTTTTTTTTATTTTACATTTTGCGGCGGACGACATTTCTAAGCCGCCATGGCCTGGAGTACATTTCAGCTGTTTTTTTTTTTTTGCAAGGAATTTGTAATGAAATCAAAATGAAGTGCGTTCCAGAGCGCACATGGGAAATGGGATTGGGACTGGGACAGGACGACAAAACAACATGAAAATAGGGAACGTGTAAAAAACTTTTTCATTGCTCGAAGCAAACAATAAGTTTTGATGGAAATAAATTGTATATTTGTTGCTCTAGATAGAAGCAGTGGTGATGATGATGACCCATGGGTGTAGTCTATATCTGTATAGGACGTTGTTGTTGGCCTTACATTTGCAATTGAGTTGGATTCTAGTCGGCCAGATGTAATTAAGTTTCAAATCACTCTTGGTCACAATGAAAAGTACAAAGATGTGTTTTTTTTTTTTTTTTTTTTTTTTTTTTTTGAAAACTGACAGACGAAATGCTCTTTGATGAGTTGTTGATTTTATTTTTGTTTTGAGAGTTTTGTAAAATTAATATCAACTTTGGCCAATTTAAAGAAGATTTCAGATTAAATTTGTTTAAATTTATAAATGTCAAAATGTGGAGGAGTAAGTATAAGAACAATCTTAAGTAGGTACTTGTAATAAAATTTACCGTATACCTACCGTATATCTGCTGTTTTAAATCATAATTAAATGAATGTAAATCAGACTGGGAGTGAAAAATTCCATGAAAATCGAAAATTATAAAATCTACTTTACTACTTTCTAAGTGAAAATAGGGTCTTTAGCGGAGTAAAAAAAAAAAGCAGATTAAAGTCAAATTAAGGGAAACTTATTTCTGTTATTTTCAATTTTTTCAAAAAATAGAAGACATTTTCAAGCACTGGTTTTAAGTGTTTGATTAAAAACTGATAAGAGCATTGAGATTTTTTCGGATCATATGCAAAACACCCTGTGTAATATGTTCGTTTAAGGTTATCTTGAAAGAAATGATTTTCAGGGTACTTTACAGACAGGTGAACGAGCTAGACTATTGTAAAATCATTGAATCTACATAACTATATTTTCTTAATCTGCGTAACACCCTATATGTATATATATAATCACCTAAAGACGATCCACATCAACTATAACGTGACTGAATTCGTTTCAAGGCGCTGTCTGCTGAAGAAGAAGGTAAGCAAGTTGATGCCATTGCAACCGAATTTGGTAAGGCGTTTGACAAAATTTCTCACAATATCATTCTTTTTAAACTGAAAAAATTAGTTTCCCTCCTTTGTTTACTTCTTGGATTAAGTCATATCTAGTTGACCTTGAGTAGCGAGTGTTTTTCAGAGCGAGTGTCTCCAAACTTATTCAGGCAATATCTGAAGTACCTCAGGGACCACTTATCTTTGTTTTGATCATAAATGCTGTTGAGCTGATTTTACTCTAACCTGACTTGGTAATTTACGCCGATGATATGAGGATTTCGAAAAAAATTTTTCCGCATGAGCATGCTATATTGAAACTCAAACCTAAAACAAATCCTAAATCTAATGTATGCGCAATAAAAGCAACAATGATCCCTTGCTAAGAAATAGTTTTTTCCATGAGCCAATAAAGGCCTTGGAACTTTTAAGTGCAATTGCAACATTAAAAAATTCGAATTCTTGTAGTTTTTATGGAGTTTCAAATAACTTATTGAAAAATATCAGTCGTATTTATTAGATTTTTGTCTACTTAGACACTGTCTAACTATTTTTAAATTCGTGGAAATATGTTTTATTTAATAAAAATAAATATCACATTATTCACGGTTAACGTAATCTACTCTTGTGTCTAAGTTAGACAGCTTTAAGACAACAATAAACAAGGTTTTGGAACACATTTTCCAAAGTTGGACAGTTGTCTAAAGTTGGACAACGTTTATAAATAAGACCATATATCATCATCTTTAAGATAAAAAGAGCATTTATTCTAGTAATTTTTCTGATGGCCTTAAATGCGCTGATGTAATACCGCTTTTTAAAAAGGGTGAAGCTGATAATGTTCAAAGTTATAGCAAGTAAAATTTTTGGAAATAAATTTCTTAGTTCTATGCAATTTGGTTTTTAAAAAGAAAAATCTGCTGAAATGCTCTTTTAGAGTTCTGTTCGCAACTATTCACTAGTTTACATAAAAAATTGAATACAGCTGGATTATTTGTAGATATAACAAAGGCATTTGATATGGTTAGCCATGACATTTTGCTTGAAAAATCTACAAAGCGAGTTTCATGTTTCATTGGTTTAAATCCTACCTAAAGTACAGATCTCGAAGAGTGAAAAAAGATGGGATTAGGAGTGATATCAGATATATAAACATAGGTGTACCGCAAGGATCGGTTTTAGGGGCCTTTACTTTTCCTTATTTTCATTTTCAGTCAAATTTTAAAGGTACTCTTACGGCTTTTGCTGACGAAACCGGATGTGTTTATAATTCAGGTAATCTCTTAGAGCTAGGTTCTGACATAAACTGGGTCCCTAATTTATTGAGAGTATGGTTTGCTAAGCATCAACTAGTTATTAGTTCTAAAACAAAACATTTTTTTTAGCTTATGGATCCCAAATTCCTATGATGTTAATGTTATCTACCTTGCACCAGAGCGCAATAAATTCAAACTTATCAACTCTGCTTGTGACTCAACGAGAACTTATTCTAGCAGTCTTAATTTTAGCAGAAAATATTTTTTTAATTGAAAAAGTTAAAGAGTTCAAGTACTTAGGTGTAGTTATTGATTATAAATTGTCTTTTTCTAATCTTGTTGAGGCACTAAGAAAATATTTTCACTTTGCATTAAGACATTTTTTATATTTGAAAGTTTGCTTACGGCTTTTTTTTGCTAAATCCGGTAATCTAAATTTTAGAATTTTGTATAGTTACAATCTTCGAAATAATTTCACTTATTGTACCATTCTTCCGCACAACTACTCTCAAAAACTTTTATACCGTAACATCTTGTCGTTTTTTGTTAATAAACTTCCGTTTTCATTAAGATCAGTAAGATAAACATCTATATTTTTAAAACAGCTTAAAATCTGGCTATTGAGTTTAGATTTCAAATGCATCGAAAATTTATTTTAAAAAACTTCCAAAAAAAGGCATTATTATATAAAATAAAATAAAATAAAATAAAATAAATACACTTAAACTTTTATTAATGATTTTTTTTATATAATATATCAAATTATTTATTTTGCCTTGTTTTCTTTCTTTTTCACTTTATACTATTTTTTGTTTCAATTTATTTAAAGGGTCACCCGACCCATTATTAATTATTAACTTTGTAAATTTAAATTATTTGTAATGGACAGTTAACACTATTTTATTTTCTCATTTGTATCTATTGTACATATTTATGTGATAAATTGTAAAATAAACTTAATTGTATTATGAGAAATAAGAAATAATAAAAAAATCGTGTCACTTCGAAATGAGAAGGGCCAATCCATAAAACTGTCACTAAACACTAAAACAGCATTTTAAATAAAAAAATTTCTTAAATTTCTAGTAATTTGTGCTTTGTAACCTGGAAAATTTCAAACCATAATTTGATGTCAAATAATAATTTATTTCACTTATCTAACACTTGTTTTCGCTTATTGTCGTTTTCGTAGGTATCTATACATACTTCCAAAAGGATGAATCAATGTTGTCGGGCTCTTCTTACAATTAAAGCACTTATGTGATTATATGAATTTTCAAAAATTGACCAAGTTGTAACTCACAAAATAAAATCCTTTCTAGAGTTTCATTTATATCCCCACAAATACAAAACAATATACTCAAAATATTCTCATTCCTAAAATTTAGGTAGCAAAATTATAATTAACAGGTCTCGCATATCATGTAACTAAAGATAAAAACCGTCATATATCATTTTTGCCAGGCTAATAAATAATTAAAACTATATGAAATTGCTGCTTCAAATATGAGATATTCTCTTTCTATCTTCTAAAAATTACACCTGTGTGTTAACTATGTATATTCGGATCGGACAGAGTACTCTGTGTAGCACTATGAAACGAACTCTCCCTTTTAAATTGACTCTACGAAAGGTTCGACTTTTGATGGCTGAAAACCCCGCCGGGATTTTATCATCATTTTGCATCTGGAATTCATTTTTACACATTAATTGGATATATGGGGTTTCCTAAACCGATTTTCGAGAAATAATTCAAAAACAAAACCCCACACACTTGACCCCCCAGCAACATAGGTTTGCACCCTAGAGATATCTACGCTACGTAACTATACGTAAAAAGTTGTAAAAATGGCGCCCAACAAAATGTTGTTACACCACAACATGCAGGAAGTCCCGAAATGGGATGTGGGGAGGGGGGGGAACACGGTATATATATAAGCTGAAAAAAGGCTTAACCCATGGCTGCTGGAGGAATTAATGGAAGTGACATGTTTTAATATTCATGGGCTTATTATTATGTGAGAAGTTGGCTTTCGCATTTAACAGGTAGGTGTTTGACAGGTAGATGGCGCAAACGTACGTATATGTATATATTGGTTGTATCTGATGTGTAAAATGATTGAAATCATTACTAGTCTCTGCGTACTTGGCAACATATTGAGGGGTGTAAAAAGCGCTAATTTAAATACTAAAGTTGCTATTTTACTGGCTGTTGCTGCAGTAATAATTCCTAGATTGTCATTTATTTATGTATTAAGCTAGAATTTTAAAATTTATGTCAAATCAAGAGGGATTACTATGGAATGTACGTATATAAAACGAATCAAAATTTTATATCTTAATTAAAATTCATAGAATAATTACTCTTTTTTTTATACATCAGCACGTGAGTAAAGTTAATTATACAACATTTATATAATATGATAAACAAATCAGTGTGACTTTATTATGATTTATGGGAATAAATGTGTGGGATTAACGGAAAAATGTTTTTTCTTTATTACTGAACATCGAATGTGTATGTCAGATTCATTTAATTAGGCAAATTTAAAAACCAAATGGAAGAACTTATACACATGTAGATATAGTGATAAATATAAGAAGACTGTACCTACCCAAACTTACTTTTGAAGCAGCATTAGTAATTAAATTAAATTTAATGTTGTATAAAGCTTCTGAGAAGTGAAATGTGGAATCAAGAATACATTTTTTCTGTCTGTAGAATTTGGTAATGCGTTTGCATAGCTACTTTGGAAAATTCAATTATTGCCCAAAATTCGAAATTCTATCTTTGTAATATAAGATTGAAATAAAAGTTTTTAAACTTACTTCAGCTAGAGAAAAAAGAAATACTTATTAACAATAATCAAAATAAATCTATTGTAAAACACACAAAACTAAAATAATTATTTAAATAAATATTAAACCACGACTTTAAAACCGATTAAAAGGTTTACAATAAATTCTCCAAGTCATTGTATTACAAGTGGTTACGAATTCATAGAAAACAACTTACAACAACTTTTTATTATTTGAAAAAAAAAAAAGATATTAAATGTAATACTGTATTCAGAAGTAGGTACATGTTTGGAAAATCCTAATAAAATGGGTGGGTCGATTTTCTTTAAACTGGGTCTGAAGTGTTTTTTGGGCTTTCCGCCAACGCGTTTTTTTAATTTTTTTTTTAAATTAAAAATAACGGTTCCTGGCGTACAATTGTTTTTAGCAATGAATGGAAATCTTATTTTTCTCAAAAACGTGCAACTACTAAAAAAATCAGTATTTTTTTTCAAAAAGGCTATAATTAAACAAAATCGGGAAGAATTGTTATAAGTCAGTTTTGTCTCAAAAACGATTAATTTTGATCATTTTTTTTTAGATTATTTTAAAAAGTTTTAAAAGTTTTGTTTAGATACCAAAATTTTCAACATTTTTTAGTTTGCATTTTTAAAAATGTTTTAATTTTTTTTGAGAACTTAATAATTCGAAAACAACTTGATCGATTTAATTTAAACTTGGTACCCAGTAGTTTTTTAACACTATCTATCAGATTTCAAACAAAATTTTGTCTTATATCCAAAAAATGGTACCTTCCATACAAGTTTTGAAAACCGTTACGAAAATCTCTTTTTTATCAAAAAAAGACTACTATTTTAGTAAAAAATTTTATATGAGCTAATATCAGTACGATCTACCATAATATTGGCATATTTACAATTTTTTTTTTTGAAAAATGTTTTCAAAATTTTGTATGTAAAAGTATTTTTTTGGAAAACCGCTCCAAAAATGTTTATATTTTTTTCCCATAAGCTAAGATTTGTACAAGTATCCCGATGGTGGATATGATGTTGGCGTCAAAGCAATTTCAGAATAATTAATTAATTAATTTCTTTCTAATTATTATGATTTTTTAACAATTTTTTAATATTAACTCTAAGTTTCATGCTTATCTCCAACATAGTGCTCATATTTATGAATGTACTCACATAATACTTCCTTAAACTAAATTACGTTTTTGGCAGGTGGCATAACATGAAGACTCTGATAAATAATTTATTTCTTTTATCAGATTAATAGTTTTTAGAATATTAACACTTCAAAACCACAGTGTGATTGTACATAAGAGGAAGTTCGTGCGACTCATTCGTGCAATTCATTTTTCATTTTTGACGTCTTTTCTTATGGAAATTGTTTTATTTTTATACTCCAGTATAGTTTGCTCAAGTTATATCCTGACATACTGTGTGTTAATCCCACTTATTTGCTGCAATAATTAATGCTCAAGCTATTTATAACATTCAATAAATCATAAGAGTAAGTTCGTCCAACCAGGTCATGCATTTTCTTTTATTATTTCACCTTTTTCATAAATTCTAAACAAATTAAAAGAAACTTTCAGTTTTAGTAGAAATTATATGCACAATGTTTAAAATTTTCAAAAAATAACATTCATAGGTAAAAATTTTTGAAAATTTCTCAACTTATCACCCATCGCTGCCATCGTCCTTTCATATCCTGAGCGCGTTAAACTGGTTTCCGTTTTCCGAAAAGTTGTAAAAGGCAGGAACTCAAAAGGACCCTTTGCAGATGCTTTATATACTCTTTAGAAAGGAAGCTCACCATCATCAATGACATCCTTGCTGCGCTGCGCCGCGGCCGGTATGTAAATGTATATGTAGTACATAAGCACTGAATATATACACGTAGTAGGTACACACGTATAAAAAAAGAAAACTTTTCTAGCAAATTTAATTAACTTGACTTTTGGCAAAGTCCAAAAAGTCCCATCTGCTCCGCATTGTTAAAGGATATTAATTAAGTCCTTATTCAATTTTGCATGTTCAGCAAGAGTTTTGCACCCGGCATTGGTATTCAACGGTCTTTCGCTCTTCCCGTCCTTCATGCGATGTACCAATCCTGACGTTGTCATCCGCTAAAGGGATCTTTTCCTCCTTATAACATCACCATCTCACCAGTGCCAGAATCAGAGATTCGGAGTAGGTATACCCTTTTTGAATTGAATTCTCTCCTCCGGTTGTGTCCTGTCGTCGACGAATGGGTGGGAATCATAAATTCGTTTTCAAGTAAGCAAAGTTAGTAGCCAACAATCCGACTTTCGTCATTATCCTGGCCTTCAGATGTATACAGAAAGACAAACATATCCACATAGACAACGTCGGGAGTGAGTCTTTTTTTAGATTAATTACATTTTGTAGATTTTTCCTCATCGCACAAGAACACACTGAATTTTTTGATAATGAGGGGCTTCTGCAACTTGATGCTCGAGCATCCCCCTATATACTCTTGTTACTGTCAGATACTTTTGCTATATTCAGCCCCAACCGAACCGACAACGTATATGAAATTTCACCTGATATTTGAAACTTTTATCAAAAAATGTGTGGAAGGGTTTCAGACTTTGATTTGATTAATTGTGATTTTATGCGAATTAACTTTTCATCGTGTCGTTGTGCTGCCAGAATGAGGGTTTAGAGCTCAGGTTTTCAGGGAAAAGAAAGAAGTGCTGACTTACTCTGCAAAGAAACGGAAACTATACACCGTAACCGTTTTCAAGATGCGGGAAGTGATAATTAAGTTAAACTTTAAGGATGATGAATTTTTACATGACGGGGCTAGCTCTCTAGATCTGACAGAGGGATGTCACTAATTTGATTTATTCATGTGTTGAATGCGAGCATCAAGGTAGAAGCATGGAAACTGGGATTTGTGGGATACAAATTATTTTTGAAGGATTCAATGCAAATTTACCATAATAATGACTGACAAATAGAATTTCACGAGATTTTCATCGCAGGTAATCAGTTTGCTGAGATAAAATGTTACTTATAAGAAAATAAATAATTGTAAATGACATGGCTTCGTATAAGGTAGGTACTATAGAATATAATGAAGTGGGTCTCAAAGTTAAATAGAGAAACGGTAGATGTGGTTTGCTAAATTCATTAAAAGACACACTGTTTGGCAGTATAGTTAACCAAATGTGTTCTAAGTTACTTAAAAAAAATAATAGCTACATTAGAAAACTTCAGTAAGGGTTACCCCTATCCTATTTACATAATTATAAATTTAATCAAATATTTGAATAGATTTAAAATATAAAACAGCATTCCTTTAAAAAAGTGTCGTTTTCCTGAAACTCTTCCCCCCCCCCCTTTGTGACTTTATCGTATCGTAACATTTTTACTTGCGATATATACATATATACATATGTACGTAGTACTAAAGGGTGTTTTTTTAGAGGTATAGAACTTTGAAATGGAATAAAACAAAGACGATTTTTTTAAATTGACATGAAATTTACTTTATTCGAAAGATAATCTTCTGGCATTATAATTTAAATATGATTTCTGGCATATGACCGCCACGGCGATGTCTTTTTCCAACATTATTTGTGGCCGTATATCGGCAATAACGCGGCGAATGTTGTCCTCAAATCGTTTCGGGCTTATCGGCGTAGACTAGCGACTTCACATATCCCCACAGAAAAAAGTCAAGCGGCGTTAAATCGCATGATCCAATTCACGGATTTGTAACGCGAAGCAATGCGGTTATTAAACGTTTCCTTCAATAAATATATTGTGGCACGAGCTGTGTGACAAGTTGCGCCGTCTTGTTGAAACCACAGCTCCTGCACATCATGGTTGACCAATTTATGAACGAAAAAGTCAGTAATCATGGCTCTATGGCAGTCACCATTGACTGTAACGTTCTGGTCAGCATTGTTTTTAAAGAAGTACGGACCAATTATTCCACCAACCCATATAAAGCACACCAAACACTCAGTTTTTGTGGAATGTAACCGTGTCTCAACATACACTTGAGGATTATCATCACTCCAAATACGGCAGTTTTGTTTATTGACGTATCCATTTAACCAAAAATGAGCTTCATCGCTAAACAAAATTCGCTTATGAAAATTGGAATCAACGGCAATCATGTTTTGGGTCCATTCACCGAATCCACGCCTTGCTAGGTGATCCTGTGGCTCCAATTCTTGAAATTCCAAACCAAACTAAAAATGAATCACTTGACAGCTGACAAAATGGCCGCCAGTTAAAATAGTGTTGCCAATTTAAAGTTCTATACCCCTAAAAAAAACACCTGTTATATGGCAAGTTATGGATTTGTAAAAATTCGAACTCGAGATTTTGATCAAAGTTGACATTACAATGATAGCGAAGTCGAAAAAAGCGGGTCTCGCAATTCTGTCTGTCTGTCCCTTAAACTTGGTGCCTAGCGGTTTTTTTTTTCATTTTTTTTAGGACCAACAATAATGATACCTGCCGTACAATCAGGTTAAGACTAACAAAAGTATCAAAGGATTTATGATAATATGTAACTTACCAGATGTAAAAAGGCAAAGGAGCGTTAGATAAAATAAAATTTCTTACTTTCAGCCTTGGGCTTTAAAAAAAATCGAAAAATATAAGCCCTAAATATTAAAATTTAGAACCCCCTTTATCGCAATTTCGTATTTCCCATACAAACAAAAGTAGGTAGGTACAAAATAATTTTCATTCTTTAACGTGGACAAAAAAAAAAAAAAAAACAAAGCCTTAATAGAATAACAAAGATTTATCCCACAATATTCAATATGGAAGACAATTTTTAATATTTATTTATTTAGAAACAAGCAGTTTCATATTTTTACTTACACAACAAAAATACCACAGCTCTACATGTGTTCCGGGAAGAAGCACTCTTCTCCATCTATAAAATCTACCCATGCTCGTATTTATGCAGAAAAAAACCTTTGGACCTTTGTAGTTTTATACAATAGTATCCGTAGCACAGTTCCCTAACACGCATTCAATTTAACTGTGCACCACCGTACAACCGACCATATCCTATCACTTGGCAGTGCATTGGTAGGATCCCTGTTATTTCTCTAACCAGGGCCAAACTAAGTCGTATGTATTCCCGCCTTTTTACTTGATCTAGAAATAGTCTATAGGGTAAAGTATTATTTGTTTCGTGTAAACTGAAACGGGTAGTAGTAGCCCGTGGCGTAATAGTTAGTGCGTTGGACTGTTACGAGGGTCTTGGGTTCGATTCCCAGCCTATGCCACCTAAAAAACAGAATTGTTTTTCACGGGTTGCTGCCTCTTGCGAAGAATTGCCAAATCCTCCAAGAGTATCTCCTCTTGTTATGAAAAAGTGCTTCTCACCCTAGCTGTTCGGATTCGGCAGAATATAACACGCACACAGGAATGGTTGAGACTTGAGAGTTGTAAGTCGCTACACGAGCTGTCGCGCCAATCAATTTGTTTTTTTTTTATTTATTTAAACTGAATTACGGAGTTAAGGCATACATATTATATAAAATATTAATAATGGGTGATTTTTTAAGAGGTTTAGAACTTTAAAAAAAAAAAAAACACAAAAAATTCGAAAAAATGAATGAAATATTTATTTGAATCGATAGTTTGAACCTTGCAATTTAATGTTTAAAGATAATTTCATGCAAATGTTGACCGCGGCTGCGTCTCAGGTAGCCCATCCGCTGAGTCCAATTTTGGCATACTCTTTCACACATATCGGCCGGTATCTCACGAATGAATGCATGGATGTTGGCTTCCAGTGCGTCAATCGAAGCGGGCTTGTCCCTATAGACATTAGCCTTGACATACCCCCACAAAAAATAATCTAATGGTGTCAAATCGCACGATCTAGGCGGCCAATTGACCGCCCCGAAACGTGAAATTAACTGTTCACCAAACTCGCCTTGCAATTGCGCCATTGTTTCGCGTGCTGTGTGGCATGTGGCACCGTCTTGTTGAAACCACATATCATGCAAGTCAAGAACTTCCATTTCGGGCAAAAAAAAGTTTGTTATCATCGCTCGGTAGCGTTCACCATTGACAGTAACGCTGCGATTCGCATCATCTTTGAAGAAATATGGCCCAATAATGCCGCCGGCCCATAAACCGCACCAAACAGTGGCTTTTTCGGGATGCATTGGTAGCTGTTGCAATGCTTCTGGCTGATCTTCACTCCAAATGCGGCAATTTTGCTTATTTACGTACCCATTCAACCAAAAATGAGCCTCATCGCTGAACACAATTTTTCGATAAACAACATTTCGAACCGAGCACGAATTTTGATAGTAAAATTCAATAATTTGGAAGCGTTGTTCATTTGTAAGACGATCCATGGTTAAATTGCAAACCAAACTGAAGCTGTTTGACAGTGACACAAGGTACTAAACACACGTCAGCTGTCAAAACCAGTGTTGCCAAAACCAAACCAGCTTAAAAATCACCCGTTATTTTAATAAAAAAGTCGGTTAACATGGCCCACGGTTGACCGAAACGTTTTCAAAGAAAAATGGTCCAATGATGCCATCACTCCAAAATCCGCACCAAATTGTCACTCTCTGTGGATGCATTGGCTTCTCGACAATAACTTGCGGGTTTTCCGAGCGGCAATTTTATTTGTGAACGTAGCCGCCGCCGCCGCACCGCCGAGATTAAAACCCGTCTCTTTTAAGAAAACGCACTGTTTGAATACAAAGCATTCACTTTGGAAATAAGTTCCCAACGTTTTTCAAGCGTGAAGCATCTCATTTCGTTCCGCGGAGGTATGATACTGAATTTCTGTCAAGATTACGAGCGGGAAACATCTGTCAGTGTCAAAATAACCTATGATTTAAAAAGAAACCACTAGATGGTCCACCCGTTACATTTGCACCAAAATACGTGTAAAGCTATTTTTAATTAATTAAACTTGGGATATAGTTATATACAAGGTGGCACAATTGTTGTCACCGGTTGCAAATGGCGGCAAAATGTCAATTCTATACTTTGGCATTTCTTAAGTAAACAGATGAAAAATACAGGTCAACAAGACTTGAAGCAATATACTCCTAAAAAATGCAAAATAATAATTGTTTCGATTGTTTGCGGAATATTTTGCAAAAATTATACCATCATCTTATATCTAGGATCAGTAGCGTACGCAGGATTGTGCTCAGTCTGAAATTTGGTGAACATTTTTTAAAATTTGATTTTTATTTTATATAAAAAGGTACCTTTTATATCAAGGGTACCTTTAAGTTTATATTGTTAAAAATTAACATAATTAGAAATAAATTGATTCAACAACTTCTGAAATTGTATTGACGCGAGCGTGATTATACGTCATCAGATTTTTCTTTAACAAATCTTAATTTATAAAAAAAAAAAAAAAATCGAGCTTGAATTTTCCATTTAAAGATTTACAGTTGAGTTTTACAAATGCACACGCCAATTTTGGAGCAGAACCGTTAATTAAATTATGCTGGCCAATCGAAATCTAGCAAAGCTGACATGATGTAAAAAGGTAGCACTTCGATTTTAAAAATTCTAAGAAGCCTTGTACAAATAAAAGAGAACGATTTTTCATTAGGACGGGGGGGCCTATCATTTCACTTGACGTAGATTTTGTAACAATGGTAATCCAGCACTGCCTCCACTTTCAGAGTTTTCGCACATTCCCGAACAGATTACAATACACAGTAGTGCTTTGGTGCATCTACCATCATGGTTAACGGATAGTTCGTTTCGTCGTGTCGTCGTAGTTGTGCCATTTTTAAACCAGAAACTTAAATTGCCAGAAGTTAAACCACATAGCCTCAACATCTCGCTATATATGGCTGGGAATATAAGCGACGAAAAAAACCAGAAATAATACAAAACTGCCACCAGGCGCTGCCACGAACAGGGAACAATTCTCTTTCAACATACTCCCTCATCCAGGACATTTTTATTCGTTGTGCCCCGCTTACCATGTCGGGCATAACAAAACCATTGGATACATCCCGAACTAGGTATACAAAACACCATCAAGACCAAGCATGGTTGGCTTCGGTTTGTGGGAGTTCCTGTTTCTGCTGGAATGCATGACTATTTAGCAACTCCACAGAGTGCATTACACCATTATGCACCCAGTAGCAGCAGGAGAAACCAAAAGTAAAAAAAATAAAGGATATAAAATGTTGGAAAATATATACAAAAGTATAAAAAAACAAACGACGACTTTCTATCGTCTATTCATGTTCGCATTGTGTCATACTGACTTACATTGCTAAAAAGGATTAATAATGGCGATGAGAGAATAAAGAGAAAGCCAAAGACTTAGAAGGAGTCAGTGCAGTGCAGTGGGAAAAAATTTAAACGAAATAAGTTATTATCCTTTCGTGCTGGAACCAGAGAAACTCATATCTGGCGCGAGCTAGAGTTCCTTTAATAAATATTCTTTCGTCTGCAGCTAGATTCATTGTGTTAGAGAATGGTATCTTCTTAGAAGCAGCGCTTGGAAAAAGGCAAAATCGTCCTTGTTACCGGAAGTGCATTCATTCATCGTACGGAAAGAGTGTCTATGACACACAAGGTTTCTTTCTGACAGGACGCCGCGCCGTGGGATTGGTTTGAGCAAGACGAAGATCATCATCGCCGCCGCCGCTGTCACTGGGGGCTTGTCTTGAGCTTTAGACTAAATGAGACACTGGCTAACTTTTTGCATGATCTCCAGCTCCCATGGAGGACGTTCACATCACATCCATTATGTATAATTCACAAATGGAAATTTGCAATTTAAAATTAAAGTGAGGAAAGGTTTTTTCGCTTTCTTGTGACATGAAGACAATATATGTATGTATATACGACATGCGGGATTCGGATGATTTATTAAAGAAACTGACTCAAAATAGAAAAGCGGGTCTTTAAAGTCAAACAAAAAAAAGGCTTAGCTAATGGTGGTACACTTTTTTAGACTTGAAATGATTTCATATACTAATTTAATTATTTTTTCCTATGTACATATCTCAGTTTCAGAGTGAGCTGGTTTTGGATTTAAAATTTAGGTTGAATTTAAGTTATTTGAAATAGATGGGAATTTATTAGAACAAAAATAAGTTTGATATGTTTTTTGTTAATTTACAAATTGAAGTTATAAATGAGAATTAAAATATTTTGTTTTATAAAGATCTTAAATTTCACTTCTTATACATTGTAATTTCTTGAACGTTGCTAAAAGTTAACTTTGTTGTTTAAGAAAATGGATAAAAAGAACTATAATTGTGGGTGACAATATGAAACAGTGACTTGCGCTATTTCAAAAAACCTTCTATTGCTTTTGATTTTATAGTGAAACCCTGTTCCTGAAGCCTATATCTTATCCCACATGCCAAAAACATTATTCAGTTAAAGGCAGTATTATTTAAGAACACAAAAATGAACAATATATATAGCATCGTGTTGGAAATTTGAATGGCGTGGAATTAACAGCTTAAAATGAAAAATTTTAAATAAATTAATTAAACAAAAAATATATGTACACTCCTATTACGATTATTTATTCACATAATTAATAGTTGATAAAACTGACAAAAGTTTTTCATAATTAAAATGCAACCTTTCAATGATGAAAAACGTTTTGAATTTTAAGAAAATTGATAATAATTATTACGGAATAGCTGATTAGTTTTTTAATAAATTTGACTTAAATTTAACAATAAATGATAAATAAATAAATTGGGTGGCGTCATAGCTCGAGTAGAAACAGTGCCTACTGACTTACAACACTCAACCATTCCTGTGTGCGTATTATTGACAGGAATGGAGGGAACCTACCAATTTCTGCCGAATCCGAACGGCCAAGGTGAGAAGCACTTTTTTATGATAAGAAATACTCTTGGAGGATTTGTCAATTCCTCGCAAGAAATGTAATGAAAATTATGTAGATTAGAAACCTATTTTTGAAATATCTAAATTTCCAAAAAGTTATTTTGATTTTTTGTATATATTAATTGAACTTGTTAAAAGCTGTTGTATTAAACAAATAATTTTATAATCGGTTGGACTGATAATGAGAGGTAGTGTTTATAATGACTAAAATTAAAATTCTTTTAAATGTTAATTCGTCATACTAATATAAGCACAAACAAAAAAATCAAATACAACTTTTAGCAGTAGTTTTGGAGAAGAAGGTGCCGTTAATTTCCACTACTTATAGGAATAATTTTTGTTTGAAAACAGTAATATAATGTTAAAAAATCGATAAGTGTCTATAGTTTCATAAAAATCGATCAAGTTGTTTATGAAATATTGACTTAAAAAAAAGTATTAACTTTATTTAAAAAAAAACTAAATTTCACCGGGAGGTAAACAGGTCAATCAATTACATCCACTATTTTGATGAATTGAAAATTCGGGAATATCAATTTAAAAAAATGCATATTTCTTTCATGATGGTTCCATTGCCATTGTAAAGGGTGTTCCAATTATTCACGCAAAATTTTAATTTTGCGCCATTTAATAGTACCTATATAAAAACTTTTGTAAATGTTGTATGATACCAAGAAATAAATGAATAAATGAATAGAGCCATTACTAATACTTCAGAAGCGTGTAATAAGGATTATGTGTAACAAACATCGTTTGCAGCCTAGTATGCCCCTGTTCAAGTATCTGGATATTCTTCCCGCTCGTCATTTATACTGTTTCAAGGTTTTAAAAGTTTTTTTCTTTAGGTCTGGTAATCTTAACTTTAGATTTTTTGACAGTCACAACCTGCGAATAAATTCAATGAATATGGTTTCGATTCCCAGATACCGCACCATAGCATTGCGTAATTTCTACAGTGTAGCTTCTTGTCGTATTTTCAACAAATTACCCCGGAATCCAGAATTAGAATTCCAAATTTTACAAAAAAAATGAAAAAAATCTAAAAAAATGGCTTTTGGACTTTCAACCAAGGGACCTTGAATACTTATTAAATGCTCAAACGTAAATAATAGAATCGCAACTATCTTATATTCTACAAGAATTGAATTTTGTATTTAAGTTTGTATTGTAATTTAATTAATCTATCTTTGAACTGATGAACCTTAACTTGTTATTCATTGTACCTACCTTTATTTCTTATCTAGACACACCCCAATCATATAAAATATGTTTAACTTATTTGAAGTGACAATAACACTGTTTTTTTATAAATATAATTGTCACTAATTTTATTTTGATTTAATTAATGATTTATATATAATATGTTATTAATTAGTTCAAAATAAATAAATCTATCTAAAAAAATAACTTTCTTACTCATTTATATTTATAAAAAAATAATGACCAAAGTAAGTCTTTAAGTTCAGTGTTACCAACGAAAAAAAAAATTGAAAGCTGACAGTTCGGGGTTAGAAAAAATGAAGCACTATGAAAGAACAACGCATTTTCATTGTTGAGCAATATTTTAAAAATAATGAAGGTTTATCAGCTGCAGTCTGCAATTTTACTATAAAATATGGCCCTCATAGTGATTTAAAATTATCAACTGTGAAGAGAATAATTGAAAAATTCATGAAAGCTCGATCAATTACCTACTGATCTTAAATAAACTGGGTGTCCTGTCACAAGTCGTTCAACAGAAAACATCGAATCAGTTCGCGAGATTGTTGCTGACAATCCAGGAGCATCAATACGGCACCATAGTCAAGAATTGCGTATTTCGAGAAGGTTTCTACAGCTCTCGGAACATTCTTCCTCGAAAACGCGGCTGGTAACAATTATAGTATTTTTAGTGCCTAAATTACAAGATATAGATGTGACCAATATATATAGTTTTAGCAAGTCGGTGCCACATGCCATACAGCCAGAGAAACAATTGAATTATTGCATGAGTCATTCCCTAATCGTGTAATCGGCCGTTTTTGTGATCAGAATTGGCCATCCAGATCTTGCGATTTAATGCCATTGGACTTTTTTTTTTGGGGTTTTTTTGAAGTCAAAGGTCTATGCAAATAAGCTCACGAACACCAACACCTTGAAAGAGGAAATTGGGAGGTGTATTAATGAAATTTAGCCACATTTATGCGAAACGGTCATAGAAAATTTAAATGAAAGAGTACGACTTACCAGCAAAGCCGTGGCGGCCATCTATCCGATGTGTTATTTTCCATATACATAACCCTAATCTGTATACTCTATGAATCAATACAAAATTTAAGCTTTCTAATTAAAAATCTGTATTTTCTATCAAAATTACATTTGGCGTGAATTATGGGACACCCTTTATATGTGGTGGATATGTGTTACAAGCCAATATAATCATTCCTTTCCAAACACACATAAATTTTAAAATAATTAGCTTTAATCTTTTAAACTGGATGTGTACGTGTACCTACCTACTTTAGTATTTCCATTTTGTAATATTTTAAATAAATTTTATTTAATCGATTGAAATTATTATCGCATTTTAGGTTAGTTAGCTCGAGAAGTATTTTTCCAGTAGAGAATTCATATGGATCGACTTAACAAAATCGGAGGATTAAACATCAAAAGAATCTGTTCAGTAAATGCATCAAATTTGGGTGTGTCCACTTGGGTTCAGCTTTTATGTCGAACTGAAAAACTGACTCTTAGAAATAACCAACTATAGGGCTAGAATTCTATAGGAAGCTGCTATAAGTTACGCCGCCGCCACCCTTTCTATCGCAAAGGGAAACTAATAAAAGTGTTATAAATAATCGGAGATCTCCTTCTTTTTCTCATATAAGCCTTGCAAATCTTGACATCGGCGTTTCTTTAAGAATTGGTTCCATTTTCTAAATTTCTAAAACTAATAATCGATAAAAAAAATTATAATACTTGATTAAATTTATTTTGATGATGTTTAAGATAATCAAAAATCATAGGGTTTTTGTAGACTTTTCTGCTAATTAGATCGAATAAAAAAAACGAGAAAAATTAAAAAACTTATATTGTTCAAAAATATTATTTGTTTTATTATTTAAGCCACATTTTTTCTATTAAATGCACTAGCTTATCCCATATCTAGGTACCTATGTATAATGCACATTATTATGTATATAACTTCTAATTAGAGAAAGAAAGGTATTTCAAGTTTTCTGCTCGAATTGGGGTAATTAAATAATTTGATTAACTACAAAATAGGACTCTGAGCGTTCTTTTTCTGCTGCGCGAATCCCAAAATCTTGACTTTCCTTTGACGTGGTTCTCCACTCATCCAAACAAATTGAAATATTTATCATGCACATCACATCCGTAACCCCTTAGGCCATTCATAAAAAGAATGTGCTGTGATCATGATATAGTATGTAATTCAATGGTTAAATTTGCTGAGTCAAACATTTTTTTTTTTTTTTTTAATTAAAAACACTTTTTTACGCTAAAAGAAGTTTCGCAAAAAATGGAAATATGGAAAAGCTATTATATGAACTCGTGGTAATTACTTTTCGCTCTTTGTGTGTGACCAGAACCACAGAGCAAGAATATACATACTTATGTATCATGGAGCAACTGCAAAAGGATTAAAAAAAAAAAATAAATAAATATTGTTTGTGAAATGTAAAGATAATGTTGTCTAGTTCTGAAGTGAATATATAATTAAAACTAAAGCAACCATGCACAGGTGCGGATCAACGGTTTTGCTAAGGTAGGGTATATGGATTGTTTGTGACTTTAAAGACCTATCTAAAATCTATTATAAAACGTCTGGATTTATTAACCTAAAAATCCAGACCTGATGATATGAAAAAAAGTGGACTGAATGAAACATAACAGAATAGGTAAATAGAAGTTAAATCTTAAATCTTAAAATGTTTCATCTTCCATTCACTGCCTTCAACGATGCGAAACTTATAAAAGTGAATTTACAAACTTGCTGAAGTTTATTGTCAAAAGAAAACTCAGCTTTTGGAGCTCAAAAGGTTCGAGTACTCTACAAAGAAGGAATGAATACTCGAATACTCTACAAAGAAGAAATGAAAAATAATTGTGATTTTCAAAACAGCTTTTTTTAGCCTACAAAAAATGTTGTTTCGTCCCAGTGATTTAACAATTACTAGTTGAAATCGCTACTGCAACGAAAGTATAATTTTTGTATTTTGTTTAAATAAAAACAAAACATACAAAAAATATGGTAACAATAATTTAAACTTTTAATTTAAGACCTTTAACAACAAAAATTAATAACTTAAAAATAATAATAATTAAGGTAACGCAAAAAACAATTATTAAAAGATAATATGAAAATATTCAAGTTATTTCTCAAATCATTCTTTAATTAATTTAAGTTTAAAAACTCCGTTTTGCATATGTGCTGCTATAAAGCAGACTGCATACAGTAAGCATGTAACTGCATAAACTTTCACATGCTGGCTTTTATTAAATTTGTTTTGCTTTCTTTAAATTAAGTCAGAATTGCACAACATCTTCATTATAAAATTCTTCTAAAAGTTCTTTAGACCCAACTATAGCAACCGAAATTCATCATTTAAATTAATATTATTTTGTTCTGGATAAAATGAGAAGTTTTCAAATAAGAGCACAATAGCCTGAATCGAACCTTTGGCTATTTCAAAATGATCAAAATAAATATCTAATGATATGATTTTTAAAACCGTTGATTTGACGTTGATTCGGTTTTGGAGCGTTTACACATAAAATTCTTTTGCCGAATTTAAGGGCCAAACACAATGTGCGATATTGTTTTTAATACTAGAGTTCTTATTTCTGAAATTGTAGTGTTTTATGAATATTTTGCGATTTTACGTAGTGACTTTAATTGGAAAAAAATGTGGCAAAAATGCAAAAATTATAGTAGGGGGAAACGCTGGTGGACGGTTGTTAAAAGCTATTTTGATTTAATAATTCAACAAGTCCAATAGTGCTAAAAATGTCTGTTTTCATTCGACGACGACGACGTGCAAATCAAGTCACTGGTTCACTGACCGACTAATTCCTCGAAAATACCTGACCTGATTGATTTCTTTGTGGTCAAAGGAAAAAAAATATTCTGTCCGGGACATGAATTAACTACGGCAGAAATTCTCAAAATGCTTCCTAGTAATGGATTAATTATATGCAATGTAAGGCTAGAGCATGTTACAAACCAATGGAAAGTTATGGAAGTTTTAATGGCTCTAAAACCATCCCATAAATAAAGTGATATTTTACAACCATTTCTTCTCTGCCTGTTTTATTGAAAGTTTTTCAGAAATTATTTTTTCTGCGTCTTCAGCTAATAATTGAAGAAAAACTGAACATCAGCTCAGATTTAAAACAAGCACGTTACAATTAACCAAGTGCTATAAAAAAAACTCATGAAAAAAGAAGAAATTTTTTTTTTCGGAAGTCTTCTTAGATGTGTTACAAGCTTTTTTAAGTCTGAATACTCATTTCGATGGCTTTCACGAAAGAATCTTTTTTGTAGATTATCTTTAAAAATCATATAAAATTCTTTAAGTAGAACTTATATTAATGTGAATTTGTGGCCTTCGTGCCTGAAGAACTCTATATGATTCTTAAAGAATATCTAGAGAATAGACTCTTTCGTATAAGATACTGAGATTTGTAAATATTATACGCAAACACATTTTAAAATTATAATCCATTGTTAAACTTGCCATGCAAGGCAAGTGTTGGTGTAACAGTACACTAATAGGACTTTGAGCTCATTGTGGTAGCAGTACATTTTTCTGTCTTCGGGTAAACCAAATGCACAATTAATTTGCTGTATACCATTCACTGTGCCTCGGCTAAGAGGTTCGTCAATCGTATTCTTACTTCATCGGAGATCGGATTATAGCTGTAATCTCTCCCATACATTTTTTGTCGCATGTGTAGTCGGCTTTAAAAGGGGGTGCAAGGAGGACAGTGGCACCCATTGTTCCTCCTGTTCTATCTATGTGAATGACTAGTGTCAGATACACAAAGAGGTAACCAGAAGCCAAAGGGAGTATTATGAAATTTTTCTTCATGACGAATTATAATCATAGTCAGGAGGAGCGAGTTCTTTATAGATGACCAAAATTTTGTATCTTTTGTCGGGGAATTCTTGAAGTGACACTCTCTATCTATTCTATATGTTTATTAGTATTTTATGAGGTGAAACTGTAAAGGTACGAAATTCTAATAACAAGCATAACCATCCTTTGCCCATCAGTGAAGAATTCAAGTTCCTCTATGAACATATCAGAGAACTTTATTTGGTTCGTACGTCCATCGCCCACTCATCCGAGCGTCAAATCATCAACATATTTCTGCAGCTCATATAATGCTACATTAAACACGTTTCCGGTAAACAAGGACTTTTGTGGCATAAGAGCCAGAGCCACAGAGGATGTGAGGTGGAAGAATCAAGTAGAAAATCTTCCTGGGGATTTCCTGGAATTCGCACACTGAATCATCACTATATCTACAGGGTGTTGTTTGAGGGACGTTTCCTTGGATTCGTGCGTATGTATATATTATACAAGGGAGCATTTAATGTAAATTAGATGTCAAGTACGATTGAAGTGAATACCTAAACAGGGATAAAATTCAAGATACACGTGTTTACAGGCCAAGGACTTATACCCATATCTCGACTTGACTCGTTCGTTTTGATATATACAAGGAGTGCATTGGCATGCATGGTGTGGCATGTAAACTAGGGCAGCCGGCAGTCTGTTCTATTCTATGGTATAATATTTTATCTCTCTCTATATTTTACTTTGGTGCTTGTTGTATGTATATATAAATATAATATGTATATAGATGTGAAATGACAAAAAGGAATCATGATATCGTAATATATGCAAACTTAGACTTGCTCCAGCTCAAGAGCCGGAAACAATGGTATGCAGGTACTCGTATTATTTGTGCGTTGAAGGAATCATAAAGATACTTTCAATTTCTACAATCAAGCTTTGCATTTGCCATTTGGTTGTCTCTAGAGCCAGACTGGAGGTGTAACTTTATGGGAAAGGACTTTGTAGTATCTTGAACTATAGCACTAGACTTGAAAATTTAAATCTTTAAGGATTTTAATATTATTTACCATGGTACCTCACCATGGTAGGCAACAAAATAAACGTAGGTGTACCTACCTACATGCAAGGAAAACTTTGAAGTTTTCAAATTATTTGTTGATCTGCTGAGTGATTTGAATTGAAGTGCATGGCTGGTTTATATAAATTATTATTTCTGATTGACTTCCTGAACCATATATTGAACCCACTTATAAACAACTACATGTTATATTTTATCATAGGAATATTCTTGAATAATTCCTTGTATAAAATTTAGTATTGCTTAAACCTTTATACGTTAAAAAAAGTTGTTAGTTGTTTCATTCAACAGAAAATAAAAAGCACGACTGGGTTGAACGAACTTGCTCTTATGTGATAATCATACTGTGGTTTTAAAGCCTTTTAAGAAACTATTCATCTGATAAAAAAAATTTTCAAATAAAATAAATCGGTAACCTAACAGGTATCGTTTGTACATAATTTGTACGTCGTTTGTACATGTTCTATAAACTTTTATAATAATTTGTACACTCACCGTTTCTTACTTGCGATCGAGGCCGTAGCCAGACAATTTTTTCGGGGGGGGATATAATTTTTCGGAAAGAAAAATTCACCAATTAGTAATCAAAAAAAGCCCACACAATTTTTTTTTTAACATTTGGGCATGCAGGTTTATGCATATACATAATATGTAGATATACATATGTATATATCATGCAGTTCCGTTAAATAGGTACCAAAGCAGAAAAATTTACGAAAAGTTATTATTTATACAAAATATAATAGTACAGTTATTATTTATTAGGTAGGTACATAATTAAATAGTATCATTACAAAAGTATTACATATTTTTTCAAAACTATATTCAGTCTTCTGGCCTTCTTAGCTGCAAATACATCGATAACTTCCTCATGCATGGGACGCTTTAGATTTACCGCATGCAGTTGAAGCAAAAGGGTTTATGTCGTTTGCGGTTGTATTTAAAAATTGTCAGGGTAGGTACCTTACTATGTTCATTATAAATTATGAAGAAACCTATACTTCTTATGCTAAAATCAGAAAATTTTGAACATTATTAATAACTACAGCAGAAATTTGAGTAAAATATCATACCTACTGAAGCGAAAAAGTGTGATTTAGAAATGCACTCCTCAAACATTTTGGGGGGGGATCAAACCCCTGTGATCCCCCCCTGGCTACGGCCTTGCTTGCGATATACATAAGTGTGTACATACATATATGTACATTGGTAGGTACTATATATGGCAAGTTATGCATTCGTAAAACAAATCGAACTCGAGATTTTGATCAAAGTTGACATTACGATAGTAGCAAAGTTGAAAAAAGTGGGTCTCGCAATTCAGTCTGTCTATCTTTTCGGCTGTAGCCTAAACGGGTGGATCGACTTTCTTTAATCTTGGTACCTAGCGTTTTGTGGGTAATCCCCCCACAAGTTTTTTTAATTTTTTTTTAAGTCCAAAAATAACGGTACCTACCTGCCGTATAATTTTTTTTTACCAAATTATGAAAATCTTATTTTTCTCAAAAACGTGCCCACCACTTAAAAATAAAATAAAAAAAAAAAAAACCGTTCAACTGATTTTAATCATTTTTTTTATAGAAAATGTTTACAATAATAAAAATAGTCGTGCATTTTATTTTTTATGGAGACATTTCATGCAAAAATTTACGGAGTTTGGCCCATCTACTTTATCGCTCGAAAAATGTCCCAATTTTTTTCGACCGATAAAGTTAGTAGCTTTTTTGTCCCAAAATTTTTTGAATAATTAATTAAAAATAGAAAAAAAAAGAAATTTAACAAAATAACACCATAAAAATTTATCATTATGTATACGATTATATTTATTTGAAATTTTTTATGATTTAAAAAAATTTATGTACAAAATAAAATTAGGTCATGTCCAAATTTTTTATGATGTATGTAAAAAAAAAAAAATTGGGACATGTACATTTTACATGTACACTGTACAGCTCCATTCTGCTATCCGATCCGAACGAATTTTTTGATTCGCGTGAAATGTTCACGTAATTTGTCACAAATTATTCTTTAAACTCTTCTTGGCATAAAATGAAGATTCAAAAATAAGATCAGTAGTAAAACGGTGTTTTTTGAGGGGGAAGCATTGTAGAACTTTACTACATGCGCGTAGAAAAGTAGTTCTTTTCTAAAATATATATATATATCGTATTCTACTATACGATTCGATCATGTACTAGCCGGTCCGCCCAGACGTCCGTCTCGCTCGACGACGCACTTTCTACGACCGATTAAAAGATATAGGAATTCTTTAAGGAATTACACAGGAATAAAACAGGTCATTACATCTTTTTGTACATGTCGCTATAAAATAAATAAATAAATTGGTCAGTGCGACAGCACGTGTAGAACCAGGTCGTAGTGACTCTCAACCATTCTCGTGTGCGTGTTATTGGCAGGAATAAAGGGGACCTACAATTTTCTGCCGAATCGGAAGGGCTAGTGTGAGAAGCACTTTTTCATGACAAGAGATACTCTTGGATGATTTGTCAATTCATCGCAAGAGGCAGTAACCCCTAAAAAACATTTCTGTTTTTAGGTGGCATAGGCTGAGAGTCGAACCCAATGCCTTCGGCGTAACAGTCCAACGAACTAACCGTTACACCACGGGCTACTACTTCGCTATACCTTACAGATCACTACAAATCGAAACTTTCGATTCACCTGAATGTTTCATTAAATTTGCGTTAAATTATTTTTTTCAATCGAGTGCAAATCTTAACTGCTATTTATTTTTGAAATTTTCAATCAAATTTAATTGTTTACATCTAAGTTTTATCAAAATTTATACGAAATTTTGGAACAATTAGTTCTCTCCGACGCGACGAATAACAGAATATAAGGCCTTAGGCGAAGGGAAGTTTTGAAACTTTCGCTATCGTAAAAAATTAAATTTTTAAAATATACGAATATTTAGATCTAGCGCGTCCACCGAACCAACAGCCTTTCACCTTTGTATTGATACATTTACCTACGGACTTTTCGACTTTATTAAGGTCATATTTTTAACACAGGGTTCTTGGCATAGTCCTTAACTTTCCCTTTTACCAAAATAAATAACTTACCAACCTTCCTTTGGTTCTTGGTGTTTTAAATAGTTATCTAATGCACACAATTTACCAAAATAAAGTAACTATCTTAATCGACAAAAAATACTTCGTTTTATTTTTACTTTTATGCCTTCAAGACAAATTAACACCTTGGAATGGCAGAACAATACATATGTATAGGTAAGAAATGTGCGAGCAAACCAACTTCATATATTATAATAAACAATAAATTTCCCTCATCTCATTACGAACTCCTCACACACAAAATCAAATATTCCTTCTTCTTACTTCGGCACAAACAACAGGATTCTACCACCATTTGTAGTCATAATTTAACAAATTGGCTTGAGCTCATATTTCTCATAATCCATGTTTTTCCCCCCTCTATAACCTTATTTTACCAGATTCATCTTCCTCGAACTTCAACCCACCAACAGGCAAACTCTGTTGCACCCATAAATTGATGGTAGGTGAGTGTAGGAAAGGGGACAAATCTAAAATAAAGACATAACTTATCCCGTCTCGAAAATATTTCTTTTATTTTCTTCTTTTTTGTGTATAGAGTAGAGACTGATGGTCTTCTTATTATTTTTTTTTTTTTTGACAACGCAAGCATTAGAGCCCAAAAGAGGCTTCTCCTTGTTCTTTCCAGCTTATTTGGATGGGGTGCCATGTTTTGTTAGAAACATTACATTCTTTTGAAATCTGAAATATTTTTATTTACAAAAAATAATATATGGAAAGGATATGGTGGTAAATTGAGATTTTATTAAAAAATAAAAAAAAAAAACAAAAAAGGAAACAACGATGTCGGAAGTTGGCTATTCAACTGTGAGTAATTTACAAGCTGTTTAGTATAAGGTGGGGTTCATAACTTTCTAACACCAATAAATGAGAAACAATATAGAGCGATTTATTTATGTATGTGAGTATGAAATGATAGATTTATATTCATTTGACAAGGTTGTGCGTTATACCTTATGCCGTTCTACTTTTTTTTTAGACTAAATAACAATATTACCTACGGTGTTTAAAGGCCTCCATATGGCATCGACTGCTTTTTACTGGATTGAATTTCAAAAGTGAAAAGTTGCAGTTTGCAACTTGACAAACTGCTTCATCGGGAGCAATGTTGTAGAATAACTAAAGATTTTTTAAAGTGTTTTTTTGTTTCAATAGAATATTCGTATGAGGTACAACTTTTGTATGTCCAATTCCATTGAGACATAACTCCTTAGGACTTATGGACTGGGAACGTATGTCCTTGCGCTGAATACTCATATATAGGTTGTTTTGCATAAGATGCAACAAAAAGCTAGGTCTTGTAGTTTGGATCAAGGCAAGAAAATAATCGTACAGGAGGGGGAATGAACACAATTTCTCTACCATTATTTAACTCTTAAGTTTTAAGCTCTAGATTGGTGGTAAATAAAAGTGATTTTATACAAAAGAAAAAATATATGGGAATCTATATTAAAAAAAGTAGAAAAGTAGCACGTTTTTTATCAAAACTATTTATTTTTATCCAGTTTATGGCAACCTTTTCTGCAGTTTTCTGTAATGAAAACGACAGTTCTATACCTACATAAGTTAATATTAAAAATTTGTTATAAAATTTAAGCCAAGATTTTTGTTAAGATCTCATCACAGACAAACTGTATAGTATAGCCAACAAAGTGTATAGCCAGCTAAGCAAATTTTTACCTACCAGTGATTTTATTTTATTAAAAATTTTATTTTCTTGTTACCTAATTATTTTTTTGTTAATATTATTATTTTTAATCTGATGAAATGTGAACAGACCTTTAACATATGTCTAAACCCCTACGTTCATTTTAAAAATGGAGCTGAATTTGGGTCCGGATTCAGCAGTAAAATTTTATTCGCTCATTTATTCATTCTAAACTTGAAAGTTCCACTCATATTTTTTAATTATTTTTTTTTGTTAATATTTAGGGCAAAAAATTAATTAATTAAAAAAATATCAACTATGAAGGTCTCTACGGTTAATTTAAAAAAAATAAAACTGTTCATTTCTCAGAAATCACTTAATTAAACTTAGACATCCAAATTTCTTATTTCAAAGAAATAAAAATGCGAAACAACAAAAAGATTTTTTATTTTGATTGCGAAGAAATGTAAATCTATAACTCAAGTGTAAAATTGTGTAAGTATGCATCATTTTGAAACTGAATCAATAAATCTGTCACTTAAACGAATGCAATTATTCCCCCAAAGTTAAATATTCTTGTCTCCTTTGATATACGAAACGTTATAAGCTATTTTAATAACCCCAAAAGATTTTGTGTGTATGTGCCCAAAAAAAAAAAAAAAATGTTCTCATATTCGACACCAAAAATAAAATATAAAATCGTTCTTTCCACCCAATAACAATCATAAAACAGCTGAAAATAAATGCACCACTTTAAAGCGTTATTTTTAGAGGCAAAACATCCTTCCTTGCACACCTTTCAACAACCATGTGGTGAAATATAATGAAACTTCAGTCAATGTCACATCAGCATACCGCCCCTCAGTATATATGCTACTCCTCCCAGCAGAATAGTATTCACTCGGTGCTTCCGGGGAAATATATTATAAATATATGTACAAGCCAAAGCTGACACACTCGCTGAATATCATCGTCGTGTGACTAATTAACTTGTGTGTTACCCACACCCCACCTAACGCCCGCCACGCCACAGGTCGATAGTGGGCTATACTTTGAATGTTTCACCCTGTTTCACAATAATGATTCACCAGACGTTCCCATTATTGCCGCGCCGCCGTCGCCGCCGCCAGCGCAACACAACTACTAAAAATAAAATACCCACCGTCATTATAATTATCAAGAAGACTTTATGTCGTAGAAATGTTTTACTTGCCCCACTGTCACAACCTCTCAGCCTTCACAGAACTCTCGAGAAGAGGAGCCAATACCGTGCGTTGGCGTCAACGTCAACGTCGACGTCGCCGTCGTCGTTTAATATCCGAGCACAATTGTGGAAATCTTTCAAATCATCAACTAATTAGCGTCTGACAATTCCATTCACCATAAATCTGTGCAATTTCGAGCGAATCCATATTGAATACGACAAAAACAGCCCAAACGTATTTCAGTTGCTTCGCTTCGCGTACACCGTAGTTCTCATTAGAGTCTTTAAAGAGTTTCCATGATGTGCCTGTGCCATCATCCCCCTGAAGTACGATGTGTATTATTTCCTAATAATAGGACCACACGTTCTTGAATTGTTTGATATATGTGAATAATACCACAAGCTCTGAGGCTCACTGAACTACTATTATAGAATCCCCACTTTGATAAATGAGTCTCAAATTAATTTCGCCATTTCTGGAGTCAATGTATATATTATGATAAATACAAAGAGGAACGGAATTGGATCCCAATCGCAAGCAACCCAGTGGCATGAAAAATGGCAGAGAATTGGATAGCAAAATGAGTCACGTGTTCGATATCAAAAGCACCCGGTAACACTTTTTTGCTTGTTTGTGTCTGAGTGTGTTCAATTTCGAACACATATTATTCTGAGTGTTGATCCCCGAATCCCCCATATACATATGTGAATCTCATTTATACGGGTGGTCCAACTCATCCATCACTAATAATCTCATGGTATTCGATTTTAAAATTTACACTCGATTATGTTTGACAATTTAAAAAAAAAGAGAATACATACTTATATTATAAAAGAAATGTATGTAAGATATTTTTGAAGTGGAGGCATGTACATAGGTACAGTGTATTAAAATGAGATGTTGGGCGCCATTATTACAATAATAAAGATTTGATGCAACGATATTAATAATGCGATTTTTGTATAGGTAAAATATAGGTTAAATAAAATTTGTGAAGTATTTTAACATTATATGTGGGACGTTTTTGAATAAATCATTTCCGAATAACTTTTAGTTAAAAAATAAAAAGAATTTTGTTGGTTAGAGCGCTGTACGCAATTTAATTTATCTTCAGTAAATGTGAAAATATTAAATATTTAAGGGATTGTATATTGTAAGTGAATATATGTATTTTTTCACTTGTTATTAAATTAACATATACTTAGTATTAAACGTTTAATTATAATCTAATTCGTTCTGTTCAACATTTTCGAATTAAATTAAAGTTCAAATATTTATAAATGCAGTTTCACAATTTAATTGTTCAAAAATTTAAATTGTTCGCAAACAAAATTCAACAAAAGGTAACTAGTTATAAAATTAAATAATACAAGTTGCGTTGGATATGGAATGTTCTACCAAATCAAAGGGCAAGGTGCCCAGCCAAGTTTTCGGCACTTACCTTTTTAACAGAAAGAAACTCAAGCGATTTTTGGCCTTCTCTAACTTCAGTACCAATAAAGTCAGAGCCGCACAATTTTAATTTTTAAGGGCTTAGCATATTACTAGTTACCAATTTGCTAAGCATTTAGTAATTTACTAGCTCTTCGAAATTTTTTTTTTTTTTTTGTTTTACTACATAACTAGTCAAATACTAATTTCCTTTTATTAAAAACGGTGCAACTGAACACGTCCAAACAATGACAGTTCGTTAGAGAAAAACAAAGCAAACAAACCTAAATCTATGGAACGGACCTAATAATTTAAAATGTCAGAAGTCAAAGTGACAAAGCGTTGTATTTGATCTTTATGTCGAGCTTTATGTCTCATTTCGGAGTAAAAGACTTTAGCTAAGTACAGACGATTGTCAGATCTTACAATATTGTCAGATCTGTCAGTGAAAAAACTGTCCCAAATGTCTTACAATCGTCTGAACACACAATTTTGTCTGACAATATTGTCAGAAACATTTGTTTGTTGATTTGTGTATTGTCAGAAACGTCATTGTCAGGTCATTGTCAGACGACAATCTGACAAAAAATTGTCAGGTATCTTACAATCGTCTGAACACGCAATTTTATCATTGTCAGACGATTAGGACATTGTCAGACTCATTGGTTATTGTCAGATGTTTTCATTGAAAACATCTTACAATTGCTGACAATTTCTTCATTGTTCGAAATGTCAATGAAACCCATCGGTTTGAGTCAAGTTGGTTAAAGAGAAAAAAAAAAACATTTGTGTTGGAAATTTTTAGTTTTTGCACAACTGAATAAATAAACTCAAAAAGAAAATATCTATGGATATTGCTTTATAAATATTTTCTTTTTGAGTTTATTTATTCAGTTCACTTCAATTACATTTAATATCAATTCCTTGTGTTGTGTAGTTTTATTCGGAATAAATGAAGTGCTCATGCTCGGCCGCCATTTGTCTTTTATCAATTCTTTTTTGCATGTTGTTGATTTTTTTTCGCATTTCTGAATAAAAATAGATAACAAATCTAACAATGGAGGAGGCATCAATGGTCGAAAATATTACATATTATATTAAAAGGAGAGAAGAAAAAGATTCTTTATTTAATGCAGAGGAAATCGATAAGAATGCTGCAGAACATCCGCCAAGTAATGATGCCTCCCCCCAAAAGATGTAAACAATCAAAAAAAATTTGTATAGATCTGCCAAACGTTTGAACAGAAAATTTTTAAGCTGAAAATTTTTTCAGATATATTATTGTCCGAAAATTGTCAGACAAGAGCTGACAATCAAATTGTCAGACTTTTGGATGAAATCTACCAACCGTGTGAACGGACAATTTTTCATTGTAAGAAATATGTCAATTGTCAGCTAATTGTCGGCTATTGTCAGACCATTGACAGTTCTGACAATATTGTAAGATCTGACAATCGTCTGTACTTAGCTTTTGATTAAAGCCAAAACTCCATCCATTTATTCTGTTTCTAAATTAATTTTTTTTGTTAATAGTTTTTGAAAAATTAATTTTCATTTTGAAAAAAATAAAAAAAAACTTAATTTGAAAGCACAAGCACAAGAAACAAGATGCTTAGATTTTTGAGAAATTCGAAAATAATAAAAGCTTTAGAGCAACTTAAACAACGGATTGAAGTTAAGTTAAGGAAAATTTTGCTGTTTTCGATTTTCTTAAAAATAAAAATACTTTTTATAACGTGGAATTTTGATTTGTTTTAATTTTTTTTTTTCAAAATTCTGTTTGAGAATTAATTTTTTTTGATTAATTTACTAAAACAGTTTCATTAAAAAATTATTTTAGACTTTAAATTCAATTCAATTTTTTTGTTCCATTTTAAGCAATTTTTTTAGAAATTCGCCTAAACATAGAGAATAGACCTCCCCATACGACTTTTTTCTTGCCTTGACCCAAATGCTCTAACTTTTTGTCGTATCTTATGTAAAACAATTTGTATTTCTGTTCAAACCGAGTGTGAACTATAATTTCGTAGAAAAACTAATATATATATATATATATTAATGCACTTCACTACCGATTGCTTCAGTGGTACATATGTAGTGGGTTGTAGGGAGTGTTGACGGGTATTTGTTTTAGGATATACCCGGAGATGTCTTTAAAACCAATTTATTGCTGATGTATTTTCTGGTAAATGAAATTTTTCGTTCAAAATCAAAGTAAGTGCCGGCTTAAAAAAATAATAAATCAATACTTATCATCTCCAATAATTAATAACAGTGTCAAACCACAGGTGCAAGAACATAAATGCGTATACCTACACAATTAATTTACTTTAATATCCGCATCAGTTGAAGAGAAATATAAAAAAAATCTCAGCACAACATCCAACCCAAACAGTCGTATCAAATTTATTCATTCGAATTCAATTGAAAATTAGGATATCATTATGCGAATGTCTAGAGGATACGTTCAAGATTCCACCTTGCCTCCGGAGTCCGGAGAAATTCAACACAGTCAGTAGGATCAACCTGAATCCAATATGCATGAAATACCCCCATCACCTGTCGTGAACATCATATAAATAATCCAGACAGTAGTCTAAAAGAGCAGACCACATTCCCGGAAGAAAAATATATAAATAAATATACAAAAAACATCATCCGTCCTCCCAAAGGATATGTCTCTGTCTGCTTCGACGTCCGACCTCCAAGGATTCAAATTTGAAAAGGATGCAGCTCACCTCTTTTCCCAGGCATCATTCTTCGTCTCAATTGATGTGAATGTTTTGATTTTCTATTTGAATCTCTGGGATGCAGTTTCGGACGAAAATTTGGATGAATCCTGGTCGTCATTATAATGAGATTGAAATTTTCATCAAAACTAACGAGTCCACTGGCGGCATTGTGGCATCCGCTCGACAGATTTGCACAAACGTCTCGTCGTCGTTGTCGACGATGAACCTGCCATTGTGTGGTGTTGCACTTTGCTGAACACTATTAAGGATAGAGGTACCTATGCTTTATAGCGTCTACCCTACAACACAATAAAACGTTCGTCGGAGGAGCTCCTCAAACTTTATCGAATGTCAGCCAGTCGAACTCTGTATAGTCGTTGGGATATAAATTTTGTACACTTTCTAATGGAGGATCTATGAGGAAAATGTGAAATATGGACCGCACTAATCAGACGTTTTGATTGAAACGAGTTTGAAGTGGTCTTCGAGTGCGTTTCTCGAGTGCAGAGTGAGTTATAGAGGGCCAGCGTGAAATGATGCATTCATAAGGAAAACACTGTTCAAGTGGGCTGGCAAATTTGATTTATTTCTGCGGTTCATAACAAGAAAGTGTGCATACACCCACTTTAAAGCGAAACGAGTGTGGCAGATGATTGATGGGCTTGGAAGTTGTTACTATTTCAATTTCTTAAATTACTATCAATTAGTTTGATCCCTTAAGTGGACTCAAGAGTGTGCATGGATGGCGGAATGGAAAGAGTATTAAGAAATACTTTGGTGTTATGAAAAGATCGGAAGCAGCATTTTATGTATAGATTTATTTCTATATAAATAAATTTAATTATATATGATTGATTGATTTATTGCCTAATAATATATTTATTGCGGACAGCTTGATGGGGACGGAATGGGGCTTTGATAACACCTATATTTGCAATAATAATTTAACACGTACACTGTAAATGTGATGTACACACAATACTATTAAAACTTTTAAATATAAAATCTACGACTGGGTCGCACGAATTTGCTCTTATGTGCGACCACACGGTGGTTTTAAAGTATGCATGGTATCTAACACTTTAGACTGAAAAATCAATATAGTTAGAAATAAGTTAATTAAACAACTTCTGAAACTGTTTTGACACCAACAAAGCAATGTACACCATCCAATTTCTTACACAAATCTCAATTTATGAGAAAAAGATTTGAAAAATCGGAAGCGGGTTTTTAAAAAGTTAATTTTTTATATATAAAATTTTGAAAACATTTTTAAGAAAACAAAATGGTGCGCCATTTTTTTAAAACTTATTAATGCAGAGTTAAAAAATTAATTTTGAGAAAAAACTAACCACCCATTTTCGAAATATCGAATTTTCAAAAATTATTGTTGAATTTTTTTTTTTTAAATCAAAAATTTTTTTTTTTTTTTTTGAAAATTTTGATATTGAATATTATTGGATTTTATCAGAAACTCATGCCGAAAAAATGTAATTAAATTTTCTTGAACAGATAATGAGATAGTCGAAAACCAAAAAAATACTTCTATGAGAGATACCATTTTTAGACGTTAGATAAAATTTTCTTTTCAATAATATGATAGTTCCTACTAATATAAGCTCACTTAAGAATTTTATACAAAATCGTAAGAGTCGTTATGAGAAAAATGAGTTTTTACATACCGGTTTTATGACATTTGTATGTGAGAGGTACCGTTATTTTTGGCTATAAGAATAATTTGTGTTTAAAATCTGCCAGATAATATCAAAAATCTGCTGGTAAAAGTGACTCCCACCTAAGCCGTTCGGATTCGGTAACAAAATTGTATAGGTCCTCTCCATTCCTGCCAATAACACAACAACAGAAATGGTTGAAAGTTGTTAGTCACTAGGCACTGGTTCTATACAAGCTATCGTTCCACCGAATTTATTTATTTTTAAACGCCAGAAAATAATGGTATATGAGGACGGAATTCCACTTCCACAACACAAAATAATGTGGGCGTGTTTGACTAAAATTTGATTAGGTATATCATTTGGCGCGTTCAGAAAAATGGGATCTCCGAAATTTTTCTCACCCAAAAAAATGAGCAAGCGCATCCAAGATTTTATTCCACATCATTTTGACTGCAAAGCTGAGAAATTTTGCTAAGAAGTCCTGTTCATTTATCTGAGATTGTCGAGATCTACGAGTTCTTCTTTTCCAGAACCTGCCTATTGTATTTTTTTCAGATTTTTACTTTGAAAATATTTTTTTTTCAACTTTTTGAAAAACTTAGTTTATTTATTTTTTATTGTAAGAATTATCATTAAATTAAATAATATTTTCTACATTGTAAGTCATTTTTACAGAAAATTATCCTTCTGTAACAAAACCAGAAAGAAGTAACAAAACCATCCAACATGATTTTATCTTGTTTTTTTTTCAAGACCTAACACGTAATATCAATAATTATTAAAAAAAAATGTAGAAAATGATGTATGTATTTATATACAACTTGAGATAAGCTATAGCGTATTTGCAAGAAATATCTGAGCTTTAATAAAAAATAGACTTAGAGAATTTTAATTGAACAAAATAAACTTCTGATTTACCTCACAGCAAGAATTCTTCAAGTGAACTTAAATAAAACTTAAAACTTAATACCTAAAATACTTAAAACTTAAATACCTATGTACTTTAGGAAGAAAACCTCAGACATAGTTCCATTTTCTATGGAAACCGGAAATTCCGTTTTCCTATCATTCATTTAACCTAATTAAAAGTTTGTAAAAACTGTACCCAAAAATGACAAACCATTGCAAAAATAAAAAAAAAACAAATAATTCAAAAAGACACCTTTTCTAGCGTAATTGCCTCACATCTTATTTGTGAGAGTGACCCATAAGAGAGAAAGGTAAACCCCCCGCTACTAGCTTAATGAAATGACGACGACGACGACGAGGACAACGAAGGGCGTGCAGTGCTCGTAATTCATTTCAAACTTTAAAAAAGGGGTTGGAGGCCATGTTGCTTCTGCAGGGCGTTGATAATAATTCACAAACAATGCAATCATAATCATCATCATTAACACTCAACAAAAGAACCTTGCACCGGCTTCTGCTTCGGCTCCTTCTTCCTTCGCACAAGTACTGCACAGTAAGCATCCTTGGGTGCACCATCAGCAGAGATAGTACCACCCCTAAAAAACCTCCCCAAACCAAGCAGTGAATCTTTTACCAATGCGATGTTAATGGCCATTGAAAAGGAAGCCATAACCCTTAAATGCTTCTCTCACAAAACCGCAAATATGCTGCGTAATTATGTAGAAAATATTTCTCATTAGCATTATATTTTTTTTTTAGAAAGAACTGTTTTTAATTTTCCCGTCCCTTCCCTCAAAAACCCCCGTTTGCTAAAGTATACAACAACCACTTACAGTAACAGGATGTACCTCTACTTAGGTACCTACTGGGAAAGTGTGTCAAAAAAAACATATTCCTATTTTTTCCTCGGCTTCTGAAAATGTCTACTTGTTGCGGAGTTTCAGGAATCAGAAGAAAAGGATCATCTCCCCATGAGTGGAGCAAAAAACAATTCAAAAAGGAAAAAGAGAATATCCTTCAGGAATATAGGTAGCTCTTTACCCAGTTTCATCGCTTTTGTCTTTCCTTGAGCGGGCTTTGTGCTGCAGCCGGAGAACCAAAACCAGCCCGCTTACCACCACAGTGTAATTGCAATTTTCATTTTTAACATCCTTGGGGATGACGGCAAAGCGGGGACGCTTAAGTGGGCAAAGGAAAACCTTTATACACAAACAAACATCTATCCCGAGAATGTCATTCTGAACGTCAGCAACACGCACACATACACATACACAGACACACACACATAACACACTAAAAACGCTCCACTGCGAAAAAGACTGAATTTAAAGGCGAAACTTTTCATCTTCGTCGGCGAAAAATCCAGGATTGTAACAAGAAACAGGTGGAATATTTGTGATTTGTCGCAGCGAAAATGTTTAAAACTTATTTTTCGAATGTTTTCCCAATATACCACACTCAGATTTAACGCGCATGCCGCTTATGTCAAACCTAAATAAGAGCGAGAGACGATAAATGAGAGAATAAAAATGCGATGTTTATATATGCATTACCCCAATACACAATCTCAACATAAAATTATCCAATATTCTATGTTTAATTTGAAAGGTGGGTGGAGGGTAGGTGCATCTGATGATGGCTTGAACGTTGAAGTGTCAAAATCGACCTGATGTATGAAAATTTATTTGTATCGAAAAAACTTCCAATAAAGCATGACCCCAATGTTCACTTTTACTTGTAATTAAAGCGCATAGCATCAACGGTTAAATTGATGATTTATATTGACATTTTTAATTGACAATTAATTTAATTAAATAGAATGAGACTCAAAGGGAACTAAATGGTTCGATGTGGCTGGAGGTATATCTATAAATATATCAATAAGAAAAAGCGCAGTTGATTTTAAATTTATTGTTATTGCAATAAATAAAAATAAATCGGGACATCATATTAAAGAAAATATAAAAATAAATAAAAAAATTCTTTTTGTCTGGTGTGTACATATATAGTGCGTGGTGCGGTGTGAATTTTGCCTGCGCATTCAACGCGTTTTATGGATTTTTAATGCACATCACAAACAAATTTGCATCACATTATTGAGAAAGGAAGCGAACAATGCATTTTTATCAATGTTAAGGTGTCTATTTTCTGAATCCTTGGAACTTGAAAATAGATTAGGTATTGGTAACTTTCTAGGATTGTAAGCAACCAGGGTATAAGTTATTAGAGGAAGCTTATGGTCTCATGGCACATAAACAAAGATTTAGTAGCCAGAAGGGCTGCCGATGCTGAGCCCAGACAGTGTAGCAAATCGTCCAAAAAACGAAGTAGATTTGAAAAAAAGTGTAGCAGATAATGAAAAAAAATCTATAAAAAAAAACATTTTTTTTTTATTTAGAACGAAAACATTACATTGACTATAGTTTTTCATTTAACAATTACAGCTTTTTAAAGAATAAGTTTCACAAATTCATAGGTTCATAGTTACGGTGACCATATTTTCAAATTGCAAATAATGAACAAATGAAAAAAGAAAAAAAATTCAGTTTAATTTTAAATTTTTCCATTTAATTCAAAAATATCTACAGACTTAAGTTAAAAAAAGCAGGTACAGAAATTCAGTCTTTGTTTGCATAAAACTTCAAATTAAAAAAAAAATAACTTTAAAACAAAAAAGTCTTAGAGCCAAACAAAAAACTTAAAATTTAAATTAACACAGTTCATTTTTATGGTTGTTGATATTTTTCCTTCACTAAGTTTAACAAAACAAAATAAAATTGTACTAGATGTCTTCGTTTGTTCAATCGGTAAGGGCACGTTAGCATTATAATTTTTTTGTCATTGAATTTTGCTTTAATGTTTATGTTATTGTTTTTAAGAATATGTACGAAATACAGAATAAATAATGAACAACTTCTTATATACAGAACATTTATCAGTTATTGTATAACAAATAATTCATAATGAACACCATCTTCAAATACAGAACTGTTCATTATTATAGTGAACGAATGGTCACCGTATTCATAGTACATTAGTTTATTTTAAAATAAATAGGAACTTTTTGTTTCTTTCAATTCAATTTAATTGGATTCTCTAAGGATAATATAATAACACAAATTCACCCAATATTAAAAAAAATAAAAATATTAATACCATAAATTCAAATTCAATCGGTTTTTTAAGCCGTAGCCCTCCGAAACATAATTAAATTTACAAAAATATAGTATTAATTGTTTAGGAGGTTCAAAATCTTCCAGCCCAGCCACAAACTATATGATATGTGGAAGACTAGCTAGTGTAAGCATATATAGTCAGGCAAAACCTTAAACAAACATATGTTCTTCCAAAATGTTTTTCTGGGAGCATACGCGCGACGAAAAGTCAACAACATCTTCAGCGTCCTTCATTTTATATTTTTAACAAACATAAGCGTTCCAAACTCCGAGTTTAGAGATTCTATATTTTTTTTTATGTTTTTATGATAATAAAAAAAACTATTAACGAGTGGAACAATTGTCGGATATTTTTCAGTTTGTATTTCATTTGGAATAATGAATCAATACAACACATATTAAATGAAATTTTGATCGTTATATAAAAATGGGTCAAACGAAGTCGAAGTTGCTACGTAACAGATGCATAAAATAAATAAATGAAGTAAATCTACTACATATGAAGTACATTGGCAGCCCTGGTAGCCAGACTATCTCACGAGTGGATTTGATTCATTTCAATGCCAGTCAACGAAGTGCATCTATAGTGTTCAGCAATTAAGATGTTTCAGACGCGAAAAGCATCATGTATCTACCTAAATTATTATTTTTTTTTCTATTCAAAATAGATTTATTCTTTACTTATAAATAAATTTTTATATTTCAACTTGATTTATCTTAATAAAAATGCTATAGGTACCCCTGTCCTGTTTAACGTCTGATATCTATTACTGTTTTTTTTTTATAAAGATATTAATCAACAGTTTTTATAAAGAAAGATATTAATCAACAGTTTTCAAAAAAATTACTCAAAATTTTGAAAACAAAATAATGCTAACAATTTGAGAATTCAAACAAAATTAATACATTTTTGAAAGTATTCGGTCCACAGAGACGGTTTTAGGCTCAAATTGAACAAATTTTAGTTACCTTGGAATCAGATGGTTCCGTTATTTTTGTATGGTTCTTTTTCTATTTTCAATATTTTTTTTTAGAAAATTTCCCCTACAACCTAAACGGAGAGATATAGACAACTCTTCCTCCACTATATTTGTTTTCTTCTTTTGACCTTCACACTGTATGGATTTGATGCCAAATACCAGGTATTTGTTATTATACTGTTTATTTTACTATTTGATGCTATAAAATTGTTGTTGCTACAAATAATTGAAAAAAATGTAGTTACCTAACTTGAAATCATAGGGCGACGTTATAATCGAAAACTAGTTAAAATCGCCAATGACTGAAAAAAGCGCAAAATGTTCGGTTAAAAGTCTATTATTATTCTACGGTAATTTAATGCAGTATCATCCTAATCAGTAAATCATCCCAATCAGAAGGTAATTTTCACTTTATCGACCATCATACTATGAATATTCCAAGGCAACTTCATCTTAAATTTTTGAAGGGTATACTCCTATTAAGTTTATCTACGGAGTTTTCTCTCTCAACCATATTGCATAGGGTTGGGGTCATTATTCTGTAAATGCCAAAAGTCGGTTTCCAAAATTCTGTATTCTAAAATTCTATAAATCCAAAGTTCTGTGTTTCAAAATTTCTGTAAATCTAAAATTCTGTATTTCAAAATTCTGTAAATCCAAAATTCTGTATTCCATAACTTGGTTAAGACTTTAGAATTCTTCATGTTAAAAGCAGAATTATAGATTTATAGAGTTTAAAACACAGAATTATAAATTTTAAGAATTTTGAAATACAGAATTATGAATTTACAAAATTTTGGAATACAGAATAATAGATATGAAAAATGGAAAACGGAATTTTTTCCATACAGAATTTTCAATTCATTTTTAGAATTTTAGTTATACAGAATTTTAGAATACAGAAAAACGACCTGTTCCCTGTTGCATATTGAGCAAAATATTGAAAGGTCATTTCTATGAGGTACGTTGTTTAGTAGGAGAACCTCTCCTCTTGCTCTAAAAAAATATTGGAAATCATTGGATGTTGTGACAGTCCCTGAAATAGTTATCGGAAATAAAATTCCAAGAGTCGGTAAATTTTTCTGCTTCTACTTTTCACTTAAGTCGCATGCTTGATTGCTTGCATCCAAATAATCTATAAAACCGTTCAGTGTTCCTTTCCACTTATGTAGTTAGTTGCAAAGGATAACGGTAGCTCTCTGGTAGATCCTGTATATTTTAATAACATAAGATTGATAATGGTAACGACAAAGGTTACAAGTTTCCGTGACAATCTATCTGGTTCCATATTTATTATCTTTAGTACCTACCTATATGCATGTAGTTACTATTAAGTACCTATTAGCGTTTGAATAAATAAGGCGGACATTCCTTTTTCAAACATCATAATTTGGTGACTTTCCTGGTGACTTGCAATGGGAAGTTAATAAACGAATAGCAAAATTTTGGCATTTTTAAAATTTGCCGCTCTGGGCCCTGTTCCCATAGGCCCATTCTTTCAAACTCATTTGTTGCTTATAGCAAGGTTCATGTATTTATTACTCATGAAGAAATTATTTGCCAAATAAAACCCATTTCAAATAATTTATTGTTTATCAAAAAGATTACTCTACCTATTGAATGTAAAGACTTTTCTGATACATCACTATAAATATCATAAATAATTTTGTTGACACAATATATTCTTCACACCCCATTACCTACCAATATCACTTAATCATAACAAACAAAAATCAATTGCTGAACCTTTTTTAATTGCTGTCAAAGAAGAAAACCCCTAATACACCCAACCCACCTACACACATACATATGTATATACTTAAAACCATTCCCAAATTGTTCTAAATTCAACCCCATTCTACCGGTCCAAGTATATCAATAATAACAACAGGTAATAAACACCTTCAGCCACATCGCCCACATTGCGTATACGCTTTAATACCATTTTACAACCATCCGACGGAGATGGAGGTAATTCACAGTATTCGCAATATCGTAATTCACAAAATGTGTGCCTTTCAAAAACTGCACAATCCAAAGCCAGACACAACCAAGCAAAATGATGGGAAATGGGATATGGGAAAAATGGGAGTACAATGTACAGTACATACATAAAACAAGAGCGAGGAGACTCAACTCATTCACAAAATAAGAGAGAACGAACTGTAAAACTGCGTGTTTTCCCCATTTTCGAAGAAAACATTGAATTTCTCCTCTTTCTCTGGGTTTATTTCACTTTAGGTCTTTGGATTGGATTTGTATTTGGACTGTTTCTGAAGAAAATCTACACAACGGTTTTCGGAAAATTTTAGTTCAATTCGACTCTGTAACGAACACGGATGCTTAAAGTCGCCCTACCAAGTGTGAAAATATACTTCTCGAGGTGTTTGTGTTTGTCATATATATTTTGATGATACTCTTGTGCACTTTATGTGACGGAAAATCCGCTATTGGTGAATTTTCCCAAACACCCCTCTTCGGTGGTTTGCTGTGAAAGAAAAAAAAAATATTTCAGATTAAAGTGTTTTTCTTTTTATAAATAGAAAAAAAAGATAAATGTAGAAAATCTATTGTGATTGAATTGATAGAGAAAAAATAAATAAATAAAATTCTTCCAACATGAAAGAGCAATCAGTTTTGCTCTTAATGCCAAGTGCCGTTTCATATCGTCTGTTCGGTATTTTACTTTTCCTTGCTGCCTTTAACGTCGTCGTTGCAAAAGCAGCCGTAGCAACAGTTCCATCGTCCTTATACGCGTATACCGTTGCCAACCAAAATAACGAAATCGACAATGCTATTGTGAATTATTCTACAAATTTAGCCTACAATCAATTGCTGCTTAATCAAAATCGAAAGAACTTCAATTTCAAGGATAATAATAAAAATAACAACTACGTCAACGTCAACGTCGATGGAATTTTCAGCACTGCAGCATCACAATCATCGGCCAGTGGGTGTACTTTGGACCGGTTGGTTGTGTATAAGGTTGTCCTGCAAACTTATTGGACGAGGGATTTGTTCCCCAAACATTATCCCGATTGGAGGCCATCAGCACAATGGACTAAAACTATAGGTATGAATGAATAAAATTCTCAGATGCAGTAGACATCTTATAAATGTATGTAGAATGTAGATAATATAGACAGATGGATATTCTGAAGAGTGGAGCGAAGGGGAGGTTGCTTTTTCGATTATCATCCTATTATTTTGGCAACGAAAGGGAATGGATCTTGTTCGAATAATTATAGGTATTGTCCTCGAGAGGATTTCTAAATGTTTTTGGCAGAACTGTTGTAGACATTTTGTCGATAATAATCAAGCGATTTCGATAAGAATAACAAATAGTTTAATATGGAAAAGGTATTAAATGCATTTTGATATAAAATTACGATGCTAATATTTATTACATTCGGAAATATTTTTTTTTTGTGATGAGTGGGAGTGGAAAAGGACTCATTTGAAATCAATGCCAGTAGGTATCGTCATTATTTTTAATGATTAGTATAACTGTACAGCTACCTATCTAACTGATATTTTGGATAATTTCATGAAAAATTTTTATGGATGGTATGTTAAGTTCGTTAGAATTTTTTTTGGTTTTATTACAAGGGTCTAACACCTAAAGGCAACATTATTTCTCAATATCAAGTATTGCGTATTAAAATTGACTGTGTAAGCGCAGTATTGCGCAGTTATTGTGGTAAGGAATATTTTCTAGAATATAAAAAAATAGTTTTATAGGGTGATGTCGTGTAAGGTCAGCCCCCTCCAGTAGTCAGCCACTTCGTTATAAAATACAGCAAAATAGTAACGGTTTTCGTTTATTTACCATAAAATATTTTTTTTCTAAAAGCCTAACTTATCTTCTGCCTGGATCCAAAATTTTGTGCCAATGGCGCTGCTTTTTTTCTTGTTAAAAATGCAAGTTTGCTTCAAGTTTTTCTAAGTGTCGATTGTGTGATTTTTTGTTAAATTAAAATTAGCAGAAGTGTTTTGGAAAAAGAACTATAACTACCAAAATATTGAAGTTTACTATTTTATATGATTATTTATAGGTTATTTATAGTTTAATTTACACTTTTTTAACTAAAAATATTGTAAAATATTGTTAAATAGGTAATTACAAGGGGGGCTGCTTTCTGGAGACTACATTTTTTTAATTCCCCTAAGGTCAGCCTCCCCCGGCTGACTACTGAAAATAACTTTTTGGTTTTTTTTTTTAACCTGAGTATGCAAAGTCAATGATATTATTATTCTCTTTTAATTTTTGCCAGAAGAATATAAAAAAAAACCTTAGTTTCAGTAGTCAGCCTCCCCCGGCTGACTGTTAATTTGAAGGTAGAATGGACGGCTGACTTCAGAAGACACATTTTCTATGGTCAGCCGCTTATATTATACACTTTATTGGGGGCTGACTACTGGATACTTCAAGTGGCTGACTAATGGAACTTAAGGGGCTGACTACGCAAGAATCACACTTTCATCTCAATAAAGTTAAATAATTTGTTTTGGGTAGAAAATTAACTAAAAACGCTTAAAATTTTATAATCTACACATTCCCAATAATCAGATAATCTAAATACTCTATTCCGCAATTGAATATTTGATTTTTAAGAACCAGTTGAACATAAAAAAAAAGTTAAAGGGCCGACTACTGGTGCCATCACCCTACCTACTACAATATCTTTCTTCCAGTAATAAACAAACATAGAATAATAATACTACAGAATGGTTATTTATAGTAATGTTTATTTATAATAAAGTTGACTTCGAGAGAAAGTTTGGGGGTTAGATCTGTAGTGCGACATGTAACCACGTTTTAACTGAATGGTATTTTTCAACCAAAATTGACTTTTTAGCGATTTTCATTATTTGAATCGAATTATGGATTCTCTAATAAAAATTCTAGTTAACGTGTACTACATTCGATGATTTCCCGGTTGCAATAATCTATGATTAAAACCTTTATGATTTATTTTTAATCCGGGTATCGGAGATTTTCTATGGATTTACCAATTATCGATAACCGGACGTGAAGCTCTATAATAACCGGACCGAGCGATATTATGTTGAATGCTTATTAGGGGATTTCTCGAGTAACTAAGTTGGTGTAATTCTGAGAGTGTATATGGTTCCCTTTTCTCATCGCTTTCCGTTATATTTTGAGTGATGTGAAAAAGTTTTTCTATTTCCTTCCCTTGACCGGACAGTTCTCATAACCGAACAAAATTTGAGGGACCATCAGTGTCAGCATATTAGAGCATTCACTGTATTTGATTTTATTTGTTTGAATTAAAATTGATATGAATATTGAATATTGAAAACTTAAAATTTTTAACAAAATTAGTTTGAACAATTTTATTTTAAATATATGTTCTTAAAAATTTTGGGGAAAATAGACCCCTCCCCACTCCAATACGATTTTTTTTTTGTTTTAACCCAACCTACACATCATGCAAAACACCCTGTAGTGTATAAGACAAACGGTAGGTATCGAAATGGCCTGCATTTATCCACAAGTTCCCAATTGCGTTAGAAGTATCTTCGTTCTCAATTACAGACTATTCTAACGCTTTTGATTAATTCTCCCACTAAATCTCCACGTTTAAATTAAAAAATGCTTTGGTTTAATCTCAGATTGGAAGATAGGGTGCTTGCCTATCAGTCTGGTTACATTGGCTAGCAAAAAACTGCTTCATTTTAAAGCCGCACCATATTTTCATTATTTTTAAATTGTACCCTTCAAATTTTTTTTTTGTACCGAATATTCAGCTACTAAACTTTTTTTTATATTCTTGAAATTTAAAAAATTTCTAAAGGCCAATTAATTCTGAAAAAAAATCGTAGCCTGACTAAAAGTAATTTCCAAATAAGGGACAATTTGTATGAACCTCAGCCCGGAATTCAAGATTTCTTAGTAATGGCCGATATTTCGTTGTAACAGAAGTCATTTTCATCCGAATTTCATCCTATTAACATTATTTGCAATATGGAAGAACCAATTATATTATATGTACATTTATAAACCTGAATTTCATAAAGTTGTATTTTGAAACAAATAAGGGTCAGAATTTTAAGCCCAACCCGAAAAATAAATTAAAATTCATACTTTCTGCGTTATAGCGTAAACTTTTATTTTAAATATGTACATATATGTTTTCTCTACATAATATAATACGGAGGTATAAGGTATCGAAATAAAAGCATGACTCAACATCACCTTCGATCAACAAGTTAGCGCACCCTTTCAATCAAACTAATCAATATTCTGTGACAAAAATATCAATTCCCCATCAATTAATTGTTTGTGTTTATTTTTTCCTTCACACCCACATCTCCCTCTGCCAAGACAAACTAAAAACAACAAAAGAAGAAACGTATCGCACTTGAAAAAGAAAAAATGTAAGCAAGGACAAAAATCAATATCCAACTATGAAACTGGTATTTGGTGTGGTAAAATATAGAAATTTAATATTCGATATGCTGTTCCTACCTTCTATACAAAACCAACATAACCCACTCGCTTGAACTTCCGACAGCAAACGCCCTATACGATAATGATTATGAAAAAAAAGAAAGAAATAATAAAATTAAACCAAATAAAAAAAAAGAACGCACTTAAAGGACTTCCATTTTAGGATATGTTGAACTTCTTATCGCAGTTGTCCAACTCCGAAGTAGTTATTCATCCAAATGGATGACCATGAAGAGCACAAATCTAGAGTAAGACTTTTTCAAATCCTTGATACTAGTTTTTATTACTCTACAGTAATAATATTCCCTTTGAAAGGGGAAGAGAGAGAATGGAGCTAGAAAAAGGATCAAACGAACATTAATACACTTCTCATATAAATGAGCATTAGAAAATCCTTCATTCTTATTTGCACAATTTCCAGCCAGCATAAGAATAGAAATACAAAAAAAAAAAAGTTGGAAAATGGGAAATTCAAGCTGAAATGGAGAAAAAAAGGACAAGAAATGGTCCTGATTTCCTTTCCCGGTCCCGATTCTTTTGCTTTGGTACAAGAAAATCTAAGATAAGCACGTACAAATCGCATTCGTTTGCTAGCGAAGACGACTATGATGCCACAAACATAAGACTGGAAATCCTTTTTTTCCACTCAAAGTTTTCAGTTATTTTTCTTTTTATATATGAATGTTTTGTATTCGGGCACAAGGACGAAAGAAATTGTGTACAGTTAGTTAGTGGGTGGATATTTGATGGAGAGGAGGAGTTCAACAATATAATAGAGATATCCTTAGTTTATGTATCCTTATGTGGTTCTTAAGAAGGATTGCTTCATGTTATTCGGATCAAAAACAAAAAAAAAAAAACGAAAATAAGGAATATTACGTAAGGAATCAGAAATCAGTATGGTAGGTGAAGTCCTTTTTTTTCTGTACTGAAATAAGAGAAAGTAAAGGACAACTCCAACCCAACCCACCGCACAAATATACACAAAACACATAAATGCATTGGACAATTGAGAAATAGGATTACAAAATGTCTCTCGTACGGATATCGCTAGCAAGACTATTTTTTGGTTTTTATTTATTTATTTTTTGTATATTTTCTGTGCATTGGTTCTTTGTTCGATTTGCAAGGAATTACATTTTCAGTGTTTTTTTTTTATAAGTACATTCATACTCTACACATTTATATGTATGTTTGTAGCTACCAGGACGACATATTGCAATTATTTGAAGAAGATTTGCGGTTTTGTCATTGCAAATTGCAATGTTTCTTTTGACAAGGATAAATTGGAGGTCAAGACGAAGGAGAGGATGAAATTCTTCACCCTTCAAGTAGTAATGTGTATATGTTGGAAACACACGTTTGAGGAGATTACGTGAAGAATAAGTTGAATTGAGTTTTATTTTATTTTGGTTCCGATGTTTGAAAGGATAAGAATTAAGGTTGTTTTTTAAGAAATAACATTTTTGTTTAGTCGAGAAAAAAAGTATATTTTAGAGTACCTAATACGCTGCAGGAGACAAAAACTATATGAACATTATTATTTGTCTGGATCATTTGCTATTTGTTTAGGACCTGGACTTTATATCCTTTATTTATGTTAAGATGATGGAGTATTTAAACAAAAGGGTAAATAAGACTTCCTTCTTTGTTTAAGTGATAAAAGTTTTCTTTAGATTTTACAAAAAAAAAGATAGGTTTTCATTCATATACAAAATACAACAACAACTATCAACTGAGTCTGAATGTAATTCGTTTATCTTCATATCAAGAAGTCCTTAGACTGTACAGAAAATGGACATTATCAAAGGTTATATCCTTAACTTGATTATTTTACCTATTTAGGCTATAAAGAAATATAAATATTAATATCCCTGTTAATAAAAACTGCTTCATGTATAGATTAAGGTTAAAGTTTCTTTTTAATAAAAACAGAATGTTCACCGAATAATTGACCGACGATTTTTAAAAGAAAATCTTTTATAAGATGTAAGAATTCTTTTGTTTGTACTTTCATCCCTGCTAATAAACCTAAATGAAACATGAATTATATTGAATCAGTGAATTATTGTTTATCAACTGTACATGAAAGTATTAAACTTATTGTAAGTACAGGCAAAAGTTTACATTTATGTCTTACATGATTATTAAAAAAAGATAAAGGAAGGAAATAAAGAATACAAAAATTTAATTAAAAATGATACAATCATATCAATAAAATAAAATTAAAGTTAAAACATGTTAATAAGCTTATAGGTATTTATCCAATTATACCCTTAAATATTTTTGACAACGGGAGATAAAAAAAAAGACACACATTATGTTTTTAACCAGCTCAAATGCAAAAGTGTGTGTGAAAAGTTCATATACTTTGTGAAAAATTGTATATGTGCATTGTGCAGACTAATTATACTTTTTGGCGACAAAAGAGTTCTTGGTGAATTGAGTAGATTTTCTTTAAGATTTGCAACTAAATGGAAACTAATAGTTGGTTTGGTTTTGTTGAATTGAATGCCACCCAAAGTACCTATCGGGGATTGTTGTTCCGCGACATATAATTCAAAATTTTGTCACACTGCAGGAGTAATTTGCAAGAAACCAAGAAATAAGTAAACTGGACGTGGCAATAAGCAGATTTCAATAAAATAATTTTCTAAATTTTTTGTCTCGTTCATCAGAACAAACCCTGAAAATTGCATCCAAATCGTTAAAGCCATTTCCGAAAACAATAAAAGTTTGCGTGGTAGTAGGCAGATTTTCCCAAAACAACTTACTAATTTCATCCAAGTCGTTAAAACATTTTATTTTCTTTTAGAGACTTTATTTATTTTTCCTCCTTATATTTGTTCATCAGTGCCAAGCTGAGACTCTTCAGTTGAGTCAACTGAGACTCTACATACGTTTGTATTTATATGAATAAAAACCGAAGAAAACCCGTTTGTATGTCTTGTTCCTTCAAAAGACGTTTTCAAAAAAATACGTTCGAAATTTTGGTAAAAAAGAACACACTTCCTTACGTGCGTATAATTATAATAGTATAATAGGATATAAAAGGTTTTCCAATAACAGGTTTCATTTGGAATATCCCGGTATTCGGGCAACTGTCACTTTTGAAGCTGTCATCTTTTGACATTTGACAAGTAAAAACTACGCCATTACTAAAAATGGAACGGTACACGCTTCAACAACGCATTCAAATTGTTAAAATGCACTACAAAAATGGAGCTACGCCACACAAGCAACGAAACAATCGCAATTATGCAAGAAAAGTTTCTTGGCCGTGTTTTTTCTCGAAGAGGTGATCACAACTGGCCACCCAGATCTTGTGATTTAACACCTTTGGATTTTTTTCTTTGGGGCCACGTGCAAGATAAAGTATATGCCAATGCACCACAATCGATTCAAGTTTTAAAGATGGAATTCGTGAAGTTATCGAGGACATACAGCCGCAAATATGCGAATTGATCATGGAAAATTTCATGAAAGGTTTGCTGCAACCGTAGCCGTGGCGGCCATTTGACTGATATCGTTTTCCATTGTTAATGGCATACCTTAAAATGAAATAAACAAATAAACAAATAAAAAAATAAAAAAATAATCGTTTTTTTTTAATCAAAATGAAACCCCTTATTGGAAAACCCTTTATTATAATTCAATAAGTTGAAACTAATTAATGTTATACAATGAAATTTTTTTAAGACAATTTAAATTTAGATTTTTGTCAGAGAGTAAACATATATTTTCGTTTTTTTTTCGGAAGTGGACTTGACCCGTTTTCCCTGGTTACGTTTGTGAATATTTACAGGCTTTTATTTTATTTTAAAATTTTGGCTAACTGGAATGACTTCCTTGAAATTTGTTTTTCCATGATTTTTCGGCATCTCATCTTTTGATCGCTTCATCTCACATATAATTTTAAAGTATTTTTAAATTATTCCATTTTTCCGTGATTCAGAGAATCAATTTAAATTATGTACCCACATTCAAACCAGGCATTCATTTTATATTAATATATTTTAAAACTGTGTCATCAAATTAAAAATTTGTATTTTTTGAAATTCTCAAAAATAAAATAAATAATATGAAAACCTTAATATTTAAAGCTCAATTTATGTCTTATAATCCTGTGGTCTGGTCATGGTCCAACTGACTCATAATTTTGATCACTTCCAGTTGGTTAAATAAATATAAATAAATATAATTTTCTATAAAAATACCACTCACCATTAAAGCATTTCAATTAAAATTAAAACAAATATGCAGCAAAAAAAGATAATCGAAAAAACAAAAAATTCCCATAAATAAATTGTGAAAAACCTTTAATGATGGTTTGACGAGTTTCTATCCAATTAATTATAATTCGTATTACCAACCATCAGCAGCACAAAACATGTCCTTTATTTTTTCTCGCAAATTTTGTAGATAAATGTTTCTCTCTCTTTTTTTAATATCATTGAAAAAATAATGTTTTTATTTATTATTTATTATGAATTAATTATGTATTTATACATCATGCAACAAATGAGCAGTTTTTTTTGTCGCAGAACAACACATCCTGATCATATTTTATGCAGCCATCCTGTGGGAATTTCAAATACAAAAATAAATGCTCCCAAATTAGTAAACACAGGACCCATTTAACTTTCAACTCATGTATAGCTACATATTTAACCTTTTTGTCAGAGGTATAGAGACAGAGTATCGTGTGACCGAGGAAATAACATTAGTGAAGTTTTGTTGTAAGCTCTCATTCGATACAAAATTGATAGCTTATTTTATTTTGCGTGTGTATAGATATCTTCAGGCCCGTATACGGGATTTTATTTATTGTAAGTCAAAATTTCTTCACTTACATTCTATTGATTAAAATTTTTTGTTGAATATTTGGACAATATAAAATAAAATGCACGACTGGGTCGCACGAACTTGCTCTTATGTGCGATCGCACTGTGGTCTTAAAGTCTTAATAATTTTAAAAAAACTATATTTTATGCCACCTGCCAAAAATATAGCCTAGTTTAAATAAGTATTATGTGAGTACATAAATATGAACAATATAGCACCGTGCTGTCTTGCACTTCGCACATATGCATGGAATTTACAGTTTATACTGAAAAAATGAAAAATGAAATTGGAAATAAATAGATTTAAAAAATCCTGAAATTGATTTGACACCAACTCAACGTACACCAAGTGAATTCTAACACAAATCTCAATTTATGAGAAAAAAATTTAAAAATCGTTGGAGCGGTTTTTTTAAAAATAAATTTTTTATGTATAAAATTTTGAATATATTTGTAAGAAAATAAATACGAATAATAAAACTAGAAAAGGTATTTATAAACATAAAACTTAGTTGTAGTGTTATAAAAATAACCTTTACAGTTAAAATTTAAATGAAGTCTGATTTAACCAAACCGCGTTTTTTGAAACGATTTTCCTGGATTATACAAGCAGAATATTGGAAAAAGGGTTTTCGAGGTTTTATTCAAAATTTTAACACTACGATGATGGATAAGTCCGTACAAGTGGGTTTCGTCATACTGTTCTTCGGTCTGTCCGTCCACGTCCACTATTATTTGAGCTAGAGTCTTAACGAGTAAGCGATTTGCTTTAAATTTGATAAAGAGAATTTGCATATGATTCTCTAGTGGGGATATCCGAATTTTCGTTTTAGCTCATCTAAAAAGTATAGCTGCCCCCATACAGAGATTTCGGTTTTTTTTTCTTTAATTCTTCTCAAAAATGGTTCAAATAATCCTGATTGAACTTCGTATCTGTAATGAATAAAGGTGATTGAAGGAAAACTGTGATTCGAGTTTTTGCTAGAAAATTCCTATTACGAAAATCGGATGCTTCAGAAAAGTTTAAATTTGGATTTAAATGTGATAAAAAAATGTACCTATCCAATTTTTAATTTTTTTTTTCGTTGAAATTTGCGTTCATTTTGAAAACTCTCTAAATTCTTGAATAAAAAGCAAAAGACAAGTCGAATTTTAGTTTTCTTGTCGGAGTAATTTCCTAAAAACTTTCGGAAAAAAATAAAAATAATGTTGTCGCATTTATTTTCTGAAAAAAAAAAAATATCACGGAAAGTTAATTGAATTTTTAACGAGAAAGAAAAGCCACAAAACATTTTCATAATTTTACTGTAGATTATTTTCTTTGTAAGTTGACTCCTTTCTCACGAGGAAAATCTATAGGAATGCAGGTCATCAAAATTTTAAATTTATGTTGCATAATAATATCCCCTTCTATATCCGCTCCTGGTTATCCGTGCAACAGTGTTGCTGCTATTTGTTTTTATCATACACGACGGATGGGTTAGTAATGCTATATAATAATGTTAATTGCATTAGAGTCACTATACGTGGCACATCGGTGGTGCATGACCGGGCTTTATAAATGATACAAAGATTCTGATAGTGCTTCAAATTAGTAGGCACGCAAAAAAATAAAATTATTTACATTGTACTCCTACACAACCCCCAATCTCTCTTCTTTATTTGCCGCTAATCAGGTTTAATGAGCCTGATTGGTCATAACTAAATAATATCAGCAAAAATAGGGATGGGTGTAGAAAAGTGCACACACGGACTTTTTAAATTAATTACGGGTGTAATTTTTATTCATTTGGTAATTTTGTGTTGTAAATTCAATTAATTGTTCATTTCAGTTGAGACCGCTTTTATCGGCTTATTTATATGTTATTTGCGTTTTAGGCCGTAGAGAGAGAGAGGGCAACGATATTTTATTTGCACATTGTTGTTTTGTTGTTATTGTTGCTTGTGAGCGACATTTTGTATCCTATTTTAAGGTTATTTATAGATATTTTTAGCTGATTGCAAGAGAGTGAGTATTTTATTTGTGTTTTTGTTTGTTTTTTGTTTAGTATCAAATTGATGCGAATAAATTTACGGTATGGCGCACTACGTAGTCAAATAGAAAAATTCGCAGTCGATTTTTTTGCTTTTAATTAAGAGATATGTATGTGTATACTTTATTCTATCTATCTATGTAGGAAGGTATGTATTTTTAATTTTTCTCGACTTGAATTTATGAAACACATTTTCAATGTTTTTTTTGCATAAGGTATATTTATTAATAAATAAATAATAAATATTATTTGTTTAGTGGGTTTTATTATTTTAAATTTACCTACTGATATTCATTAAATTTTATATTTTTAAATAAATAACATAAAAAAGAAACAGAAAAGACAAATATTTGAGTTTGGGTTTAGGATTGTTATTTTAAATAAAAATCAATTTTATTAAAAATAATAAAAGCTAAAGTCAAACAGAGAATTTTAATAAATAACAATTAACAATCAACTTTATTGGTTGTCCCATACATAAAAATATGTTTGTATATGTAATAGGATTATTTCATATTCAGTTTTTGTATTTGATTTAAATTTTTCTGTGTCAATATGGACATTAAAATTTCAGTATAGAACAAATTGATTGTGTAAACATAAATTCTATATGTAAAATGATTTATGTTTGCAGCGACGTGCGTTGAGTAGGACTTAAAATATGAAATATTTTACTTTTTTTTTTAATGTTATTTTAAGAGATGGAAACTTAATTCCTGTGTTTTCTATGAATGACAATATTTTTTGTTTGTTGTTTTTTTTTTGTCTCATCGTCACTTTGCTTTTGACATTAATCATTTAGGAAAAAGAAAAATTGGTATTTCAGTTTTAGTGGGTGTGCGATATGCGTGTGTATAATATTATTTATTAAATAGACAGCTGCCACTCATCAACAAAAAAAGTTTTTTTCTAGCTTACATTGAAATCCATAAGACCCAGTGTACATCAAGAAAAATATAGGGTGCTAAAAGTAATAAGTTTGGTTGAGTCAAGAAAAAAATAATAATAATAATCAGTGAAGGGCGTGTGGGAACGTTGAAAAGTATGGTGTAACCCCAATCAAACGATACCTATTTTTTTGAAACTTTATCCTTTAGGGAGACTTGTTCACACTAAATAACTTTGGGATTGGATTGTCAAAAATGGCTTTATTTTATTTTATCATAAATTTTTATCATATTTTAGTTTTCTCTTTATTGAACGTTCTTAGACATTTAAAAAAATTGTAAGTAAACTATATTTAACCTAAAGCATGACATTTATGTTATTTTTGTCCCGCCCAATACTACGACGACTTTTCTTATATTCTAATTTTATCCTTATAACTATAATGGCTCTGAAGGCTGAAAATTTGCAGTAAAATTCTTTTGAGGCAATATCATATCTTGTATAGTTGTTTTTTTTTTAATCCACAGAATACCACTCCCAGTTTTTGTAAATCTGAGATTCCTCCTTAATTTACATTCTCAAAAAGTTGAAATTTTGTAACTAAAATTTTTCGAAGCTAAAGTATGACATGGGAGATTTCAACGCCTTCTGCGCCACACTCACTTTTCTTGTATTTCAGTTTTTATAATAAACATTATAATCCAATAACTACATATTTATTTATAAAAATCAGACTTTTACATTTACCATGATTCCTTCGTCGGGTTATTCATTAGACCAACTAGACCAACATCATAAACAACTCAGCAAAATATCAGAACAACCGGATTCGATGCAAGGATTTCTTCTATGAGACGAAAAGGTTCCTTGAATATATGAATAAAGTTTTCTTTAAAATTTAAATTTTGTGTATTTTGAAAAATATTTAATAATCAGTTGCGTTGCGAAGCATGGCAAGGTTCAGCAAGTTATAAAATTTTATCAAAAAAAATAGATGATCTGGTCCAAATTTAAAAACCTTTCAAATTTTGAGTAATTGAGTAATAATAGACATTTTTTTGTCCAACAAAAACTTTTAAGGACAGTACCTAATGAAGCTGGTAGTGTCTTATCCACTAAAAATAACTTCACCTCGGGCTGAATGGAAAATTTAAAGTTTTCATGTTTTGTATGCACTCTAAGTATTATCGCCCGACCAATGTTTATCATTTAACAAAAATCAAAAGTACCTACTCCGCATTATAGAATATGACAATTGTAAATAAAATGCACAACTGGATAACACATTCGAGTAGCTAAGAAATTTAAAGATAATAAATTAGAGAAAATTGAAAAGATGCATGAAACAACTTCTAAAAATATTTTAATCTCAAATCTAAGAACGCCACCTGAATACTTTTAATAAAATGCACGGCTGGGGCGCACGAACTTGCTCTTATATTCGATCACACTGTAGTTTTAAGGTTTTTCATTTTATAAAAGAAATAAATTAGCACAGTGTTCCATATACCTATGCATGGAACTTACAGTTTAGACTGAAAAATTATTAAAAATCCATATAAATAGAAATAAATTGATTTAAAGTCCTCTTAAATCGTTTTCACACCAACGCAATGTACACCATCTGATTTCCTAAAACAAATCTCAGTTTATGAAACAAACATTTTAAAAAAAACGTTGGAGTGGTTTAAAAAAAAAATATTTTTTTAGATAATTATAACATTTAAAAAAAAAAATAAGGAAAAAATAGGTACGCCATATTTGTAGTATACAGGGTGTTCCGAAATCACCGCCACAGAAGAACACCATGATTTCTTGAGGTAATTTCAAGTCGAAAAACTTAGAGGTAATTTTCTCGTTTTTACTTTAAAAGGTTTTTATGATTTTTATTCTTTTTTTCCTTTGACTGGCTCTAACTTTACCAAACTGCCACCGATTTTTTTAATTTTTGTTTTATTTAAACAAGAACAGGAAGAAATTGGTATCTACGGTTTTCCCGCAATTTTTTATTGAACACATTTTTCAACCATTTTCAGGTTGTTTTTTTTTTTTTTACTTCGATATGATTTTTTTCACAAAAACATGTTATTAAGTATAATTTTTTTTATTTTATTATTAAGTTCAATAAGTTTTGAGAAAATCGGAAGCAAAAAAAAAATGGTTTTATGGTTTTTTTCTTTGTAAAGTACCTACCGTTAATAACAGTTTTTGTAAAATTTTGTTTCACCACAAAGACGGAATATACCTTCCTACATTCCTACAATAATAAATATACCCAAAAAATTTTATCAAAATCTATGGAGCCGTTCCCGACATAAATAATCTCTTTCATAACAGTTGTATGGGATGTACCGTTAAAAAAATGAATAAATTTCAAATTCGTTGACTTTATACGTTGTGTGACATTACAATACTCTACCGTAACGGGAAGGGCTCCATATTTTTGATAATATGTCATGTCAGTTATAGTTTACGTGAACAATTGTTGCGGTACCGTTTCTTGATATTGCTAATTTGAATTTTCTGATCGCATTGTTACTGAAATCGCCTGAGTAAGTTCCTCAAAAAGGCTTTGTCCAGCCATGTCGGACACTCCCAATGAAAACCACATTGCTTGAAACATAAGGACATTTATAACACCTAATCGCTAAGGCTATATTTGAATGATTACAGTTAGACTTATAATGCAGCTTCAATTCATGTTAGGAAACAGTTTTTGAAGTTAAAATCCAAGTTTGGAGAATATTATCAATAAATTTGAAATATGAATATGAACCCACTGGCCATTAAAGCTTTCATTTAAACCTCCCTGCAACGAAGGCAAACACATAATTTTAAATCAATATTTTCTTAGAAACCATAATACCTATGCTATGTCCTATAAACAATTTAACATAAAAATAATATTCTTATGTAACGTTTTTCAAGTACCGAAATTCTAATAATCCCTCCCACAATTTCGTATATAGATTTGCATCCGTCCAGTTAATTTTATTTTGATGTTTTGATAAGCAATTTTTTTCCCACCAAATTAAAATAATATACCCCATTGAATGCAAATGAGTTTACAAAACACCCACTTTACGTCCTTAATGTGAAAAACAACTTAATATTGTTCACAGTGAAAATATTATTCAAAAGGAAAGACTCTGGAAAATTGCTTGAAAAATAAACTGCAGTCCTTTTTACAATTCTCTTTCACTCGATTTAATTTGTGTCCTTTATTTTCTTTGAAGGATATTTTTGGTAAATATTCTTATTTGTCTTTACAACCATCAGAGGTCGTGTAAAAGGGAAAAAAATGCACAGCAGGACATGACAGACCGACCGACGACGACAGAACATAACAAACATACAGACATGCGAATGTGTATCTTCCGAAGGAGATCTTTTTCTTTTTAGTCCCCGAGATGGTTGACATCAGAAAACAAGAATGATTATATAGATGAAAGATATTTACCAAACAGAAAATTCTTTCTTTTTTGTTTGATTGTTACTCTTTTAAGTGGGGCAAGTGGGGTTGAATGAATCCATCGCTGCACCGCGCCGCCGCCGCCTCTCTCAATCGCAGTACAAGGACACACCCGCCCGAAAAATTTAGTATCGCTGATTTTTGTGTGTTATGTTTTGGTGCCCTTTGAATGAGAGCAATGTAGTATCGACCTACATATATCACTGAATTTTCTTAGTATTTTTGCTTCGGGACAGTTCTTCTTATATTGGATTGAGAATGGAATAGAAAAGAAACATATGCTTGTATGATGGCGGATTGGAAGTTCATGGTATTTTAGTTCTATTTTTACGATAGTACTACAACCTGTTTTTATTTTCTTTTATACACTACGACCCTTATCGTGTCTTTTCTTTTCGATAAAGTGCTGAACTTGACTCCCAATCAACTCGACGACGACGACGATGCCTTCACTCAAAATTGTTTCCTATACTCTTTCATATAAGATCCACGAAGCACGGGTCGGAGCACAAAAGTCAGTCAAAAATATGTATTTCAATTTGGTTTTGCGTGGATAAGAAGTCAGAATGACTTCATCAGAAATTTATCGACCCTACATCGTAGCTGGATACATTTTTCTCATCAAAGTTTCTTTTTTTTTTATATTTTTTGTGCGGCTAGATTGAGCGGGTAATGGTGTGCACTGTTTTGGTGGAGTATTATAATGTTACGAGTTTATGTATTATACAATATACAATACAGTACATACACGCATATCTTGTTTTTGAAGGATAATATAATAGGTATTAAGTTGAGATGTAAACTGCTGCCATATTCAAAATGTTTGTTTATGGGAAGATTATTTTAGGATATGGAAGATGTGTTTTAAATGATCAGAGAAAAAAGCATGGCTTTGAAAAAAATTAATGTAGGATATCTATATGTATTTATTTTTTCTTAGGTTCATGACTTAAGGAGTAGGAAAAAAATTTATAGCACGAAATGAAAGGAACATGAATTTTAAAATTCAGTCGGAAATTAGGCCAAAATTTGTTTTTTTACATTTCGAATGCTTTTATTGATTAAGGTTACTATATATGTATGGCAGCAAATTTAGGCTCCAGAAATTATGCCAGATTTTATTTTTGGAAAAAACCCGATGTTTTTTCTATTTGAAACTATAACAAAAATAATATTTGTAAAAAAAAAAGAAAGAACAAAACAAAACAAAGCAAAACATATAATAATGCTCTAAATGTTGACTTGCAAAGTGTCTGCTTCAATATTTCGGCAATATTTGTATTTATAATTTGTATGTCAACTGCTAGCCCTTCCTATTTTTTGTTACAATCAGTGAATAACTTCATGTATCTGCATGTCAACATCTCAATTTCATACAGAAATTCTAAAAGATATTTTGTTCGTGTTTGTTTTCAAGAAAGTTTATGTGCGTGAAGTTAGAACCGCCACTTTCGATTTTCAAAAAAAAAAAAGTTCTGCTGTATTGTTCTTAATTTGCTGTGATGTTCCGTAAATATTTTTTAAAATTTCGCAAATTTGCAAATTTTAAGGATTAGGTAATTTTTTTTTCTAAAAACTTAAGGTTGTGCTATTTCGTGCTCAAAACTGATAATAGGAACCAAAGAAATAAAAAAATGCATATTTGCAGCTTTTAGAGCGAAATATTTCGGGACGAAACCGTATGACTTTTCGACCGAAATTACCCGAATTTCTCGCGTTGCTGACCGAAATTAATCGAAAAAATATAAAAGATGTTTATTTGTGTTCGATGTTTTCCTCTATTCAAGAATTATTCAAAATTAAAATAATTAAAAGTCTAGTGTATAAACGAATGTTAAAAAAATAAATAAATAATAAATACCGTACGTTCCATTTTATTCATAAAAATTTAATATATTTCTTGCGATAGTTTCTGTACACAAAACTAATACATACATATGCCATGCATGTAGCTAGCGAGTAAAAATGCAAAATTTTTTGGGATACATACATATTAAAGTTAACGATTATCGATAATACTATCATCAACAGAACCTGTAATCTTTAATACTAACAAAAGTAAACTGTTCAATTAATAAAATTTCCAACAAGAAGAATAACAATTTCTTGCTGCCGGACATGTGTTTGTGAAATATTTTGTTATTTTGTCATTCGTTTTTGTTTTTTACTTTTCGTCATTTCAAAAGTTCATTGGCCCTAAAGGCTGTGGCAGAGTGCAGTCAAAAAGTCGTCTCTATTGTATATATCTTCCCCCGAAAACAACCATCATCCATAAAAAACCACATGAATAATTACACTTTCCAAAGTCTGGTCTGCCATTTTGTGTCGAAGGAAAAACAACAAGTCAAAATATGAAAAAGTGCATAAAAAGAAAAAACAGCAAGAGAGCAAAAGTTTTCCCAGCACAGAAATGCTTTTCCGTTGGGCTGGGGCGGTTGAAAAAAAAAAAAAAACATTATCTCAAAAATAAATCAATTCTAAAGGAGGATGGATAAAAATGTCGCAATGAATTCGGAATACATTGCTTACCTTTATAATATTATGTATGTATTGTATGGGTTTGTGTTACAGTAACAGCGGTATTTACTAGAATTTCTTAGTTACTAAAAGTGTGTCTCCCAATAGTTTGAAATAAGCTTTGTTCCATTATTGGCGTGGTTGATTGCATTCAAATAATGCTTTTAAAAGTGGTGTTAAAGGTTAAATGGTAATTGCCAAAGTAGCCATATTATGATATTTATTGGGTGCCAGGCCTTTGACCGAAAATTATTTCGCAAATATTACTCTGCATTTTTCAAAATAAATTTTGATCGAGTGGTAATAGTTTTTATTCGAGAATTTTTGTTTTCTCTTTGAATTTGAATCAACCCGCAAAACGATCGTTTCGCAAACATTTTCTCGCAGTTTTTATATCGCATAATAACAAATAAGCGATTTATAATAATGCAAAAAATTAATTAGCGAGGTATTAATATATACAAAATAATGAAATAGATTATATTTAATAATAATAAAATGCAAAATTAATGAATTGCAAAATAAAAAACAGACCATATCCCGCATGTATTCCCGCTGTATATATAATGATAGATAATCTTTAAATGCTCAAACAAATTTGATCAAGTTTTGTATGTTTTTTTTTTATAAATATTTTCTTAGCAGATGTTTTTTTCCTTTTTAAAGCTTTAATATTATATAACAGATTGCTCCGTACCAACCATTCGTGCATTATATTTCTGCTTTACATATACAATTATACATATAACAATAAATTTGCATTGTTAAATTTCCTTCAACAATCACTTGAAAGTGTCGTAATTCCTTCCTAAATATCTGAATTTTATTTAAAAATCAAAACAAACAAAAAAACACACTCACCCCCTGAAGCCTAAAAACTAATTTCAGCTTGAAACACCTAGACATGACAATTTTGAAGCAATTTCTAATTGGTGCTTTCAGATCAATTTCCTTTGCCTTTGAGGTGAGAAAATTGAAAAGAGGTCCTTAATTAGTCTACAAAATTGGTTTACTTTATTGTGGCACTTGGAAAAATTAAATTTCAATCTTTAAACATCCCAGGGATGCCCCAATTTTGTATTAAAAATGATAAAACTTCCATTTAAATACACAGCTCAGATAAAAAAAAGTCTAATATAAGTTCTCCGTCTAATCAAATATTTACTTATCCGCAACATAGGGCGAGGTTCTGGGACTTAATCATCATTGCCCCCACCATTTGCCTTGAACTTTTTTCGTCTCATGCCATGGAAAAGGGAAAATTAAGGATAAATAATTCAAAAGCTCTAAACAAAATGTGGGCTGGAAGTTTTGTTTGCCATGTTACCACCCAGAATACAAACACCTCTCTAAATAAAGGGTGATTCCAAAATTTACCAGACAATCGCTTTTATGGGAGGTAAAGGCAGTTAGTTTAGTAAAACATGATAATGCAAAAATTTTGTTTTTTTTATCATTTTATATCTGCCCCATAACCATATACATAACATACCTATAATTTTTATTTGCAAGTTTTATGGTTTCGTGTGAAAATATTTCAATGTTTTAATCAAACCTGTGTATGTATTTATAATATTACGGTTATAAAGGATCCAAAGGATGGTTTTCTTCATGAATAATGACTTACATCCATAATAGATGTAGTGTTTTATTTTGAAGCATATTCAAGATATGGACGCAGGTACATACATATCAATTGTTCAAGGAAAGATTAATAGATATAGATTTGTAGGCATCGTTAAATTTTTTAGTTTTTTATCACTTTCAAAATTTTTCGATAAATGGTGCTGAAAACGAAACAGACGGCCGCATAAGTTACATCTTACAAATATTGTTTATTTACAAGCATTCAAAAAATTTTGTATTTAATTTTACGTCATTTTTCGTTTTTTATTGAAAACAAGATAAATTTTAATAAAAATGGCTGAAATATAGTGCATATAAAAATCACAATAACGGTGTTACACAAGTGAGAATTAAAACAAAAAATTGTTTGATTTATTCGTACAATTAATATATTTATATATATTTGATTCAAAATAATTTAAATGTCTTTGATTTTCGATGCCACAATGAGTTTTATGAAATAAAATAAATCAGGTAAAAATTTCAGTCTTTTAAATATATTGCAATAAATTCTTTGTTTAAGAAAAAAAATATTTAACAAAAATAAAAAAAACACAATAAATAAACATTTAAACAAAATTAGCAATGTCACATTCTTATTGTTATTTTCGGTTCATACAGCAATCAATTCGATGGAAACAGCTTCATGAAAATTGATTTCACAAGTATAGGGTGGGCCAAATACAAGTTTCTTTTTAAAAATGCAATAAAATGAACAAAATTAAATTATTTCCATGGCTTTATTAGTAAGAGCAACCATTCCCATTAATTATGGAACACAACGTCGTCGTTCAAGTGGCTGTCTCGGCTGGCTTCACAGTGGCTTATTCTGTCACTCCAAGATCTTGTTGATGGTTTCGGGCTGTAGCTCATGGATTTCTTGGATGATATTGGCCTTAAGTGCTTGAATCGTTTCCGGATTATTGGCATAACATCGGCTCTTCACTCTTCCACTCAAAAAGTGGTCAAATCGCAGCTCCGAGGCGCCAATTGACATCGCCAAGACGGCTGATAACACGATTTGGGAATTTGGTGCGCAAAAGATCGATTGTGGCATGAGCTGTGTGGCATGTAGGGCCATCCTGCATGAACTAGAGGTCGTCCAAATCCTGAAGACATGGATGTCTGTAAAAAAAGACGGTTAATATGTTGAACTGTTGATATCAAAGTTAATGTTCGTGAATTGAATCTCACAATCTCGGCTACAGCAGTCACTCGTCTGTGCCCACCGTACGACAATGGGGACCATGAGTGTTGTTCATTAGCATACCAATCTCACGAACTTTTTGCACAAACTTGCTTACAGCAGGCGCAGTGGGTGGTTCATTTCGGTCAAAAAACCTCACTGTTTGGGCTGCACAGCACTCACTTTGGAAATAAGTTTTCAATATTTCCAAACGTTGTTCAAGCGTAAAGCAACTCATTTCGTTCCGCGGAGGTATGATACTGACTTTCTGTCAAGATTTCGAGCGGGAAACAGCTGTCAGTGTTAAAATAATCTATATGATTTAAAAAGAAACCATTAAAGGGCCCAACTTTTAATTCACTAATGTGTTGTTTTGTTAGGAATATTTTTATCTCATGAAACTGTATATTATTTTCAACAGGGAATCTAAATAGCTGTGGAATTAACCTTGTATTCCACTTTGACCTATAATAACTGACAATTAAAAAGAAAGTTAAAAGAAAGGACCTCTCTAAAAAAAAATCATTTAATATACTTTGGGATTACATCTAGATCATTTCCTTACAGTTACCGCTACTAAAGTTATAAAATAAAGAAGCAACAAAAAATATTCCCATACAATTTGTATGAAAAATAAAAAGTAGTGATATCTACATAAATATCTAAATATTAATCTAAATGGCTGAAATTTTTACCGGATTTATTATTTCACTAAACTCAACTAAAATGCTTGTTTTTTTTTATTTTGAAATAGATAGTTGTAAGACCGGTTAATCAATCTTGGGTCATTGTTGAGCGAAGATAGGTTTTTATAAGCTTAAGCTTCGAGAAGCTAGCTTCATCTGATGGGGTGATGCAACACTTACAGCAAGCGTTAATATTATTAATATCGCTTAAAGTTGTTTGCAGTCTTTCAACTCCATCTTGTTTGAAATATTGCGAAATTTTGGATGAGAAATTCATTCTGCGCAAATCGTTCATCGAAAGAAATCAACTTTAAGAGAATGTTTTAACTGATAATGGTGACTACCTAGGCTCCAAAGAATCGGACACAATCAAATCCACTTGAATGTTCATTTTCATAGCAATGTTCTTGTATAATGTTTCGAACGAACATTTCTTAGAACGATTTACCTGAAAGTACTGTCATAATTTATCCAAACTTGCCGCCCTATATGCAATTTGCCTACAGGAAGGATCAGCATTCATTTGAGTTTTGGATTTTATTTTTAAAAACCCTTTCTGATTAAAAAAAACAAATGACGTTGTTAAATCAATAAAATATAGAAATTTATAAGTAATAATTATTTTCGGTGATATAAATATGGAACTTTAGGAACAAAAACAAAAACGTCTTTAATTTATTTATTCAGCAACGCGGTGATAATATTTGTTTTCCAAATACTTATATAAGGTAGTTTTGTATTCAAATCTTTAAAGAATTTTGAATTGGTTTGTTAGGATATAACATATCAGGACATAAGTGTACCTACGTTTATATGTACATATTTTTAATTATTTTCAATGTTATCAAATTTGAAAGTAATCACCCTGTTAGCATTTTCCTTATGTCTGCCGCTGCTCCAACCACCGCCAAACCATCCGGTGTTAACCCTTTTCTTAACTTTGTCCGCTTCTCTACTCTGTTTATATCGAAACATACAGAAACAAACATCTCATATTCAGCGCGCACTTTAACTTGGATTTCCTTCCAGATTCAGATTCTTAGTCCTTAGGATTTGCTCTATCGTTATTATCCAAGTCCTAGTCAATGTTTTGGGGGTTGGTTATGTTCCAAAAACAATAAAAAGAAAAACAAAACAAAAATAAGCAAGCGAGAATATGAAAATTTTGTGGTTAAGGAGTTTTTGAGGGGTAGACATTCGCATCCGTGTAACACAATAATATTCCGCAACAGCTCATAACATGCCGTGTGTGTGTTCTGTGTATATTGTTGTAGGTATATACATATGTATGTACATATGCACTTCCGGATGGGATGAACTTTTTGTTGTTTTACTAAATGCTGGTAACATAGTAATTTGCGAAAAGTTTTATGCAGCGGTAGCGGGTGCGAGGGATTGAGTGCAGAGTTGGCAAGTTGGCTGTAATTTTTTTCTTAATGTCTTGAAATTTTCATACAAACTTAATCCTTGTCAAACTCTTGCTCTTTCTTTCTTGTTGGGCGACAGCAATCAACTTTTGCAGGTATAATATTACGAGAGAGGTTCATGTGCCAAAAGCAACCCACAAAATAATGTTAACCGCAAAAAGGGGTTGAAAGAGAGTGAGAAAGGATCCAGCAGCTTAAGGCAAATATCCGGAAGCAATGAGTCGAGATTATCGCATAAATTGAAATCACTTTATTTTATGTTTCGTTGTTCATGCATATGTATAATCTGATTAGCAACGTTTTGTTTAATATTAGAATGTGTAATGTTTGGGTGTAGAACATCATGGGCTATGGAAAACAATAGGGTGATTTATTTTCTTTTTTGTACATTCCTATGTACATATTGAAATTAAAAGTTTAATATTGTATATAAGATACAGAATTGTTAAGGAGATTTCAAAACCACAGACATGTCGCCGCCGCTGCGCGCCAGGGCATTCGCACAGTGGTCATTTGGTTGAAATTTGGAGTCAAAAATTAGTTGTTACGCCAAATCATGACGAAAAGTAATGAAATTTGGTAGAGTCGTTCAGTATTGGAAGTGTCCGCACTTTTAAGCTGAAGTGAAAATAAAAGGTACACACAAAATTACTTATTAACAATTACCTAGAAAACATTCAATGTTGAAAAGTGTTTTTGTTTTTATGTAAAAAACCCAAAACAAGTAGATATGTATACTGTTACATGTCGCCTCCATCCCATATAGGAGTACGAAAACATTTCAAATCAAACCACATTTTCTTTTATATTTTATCCATGACCAGCGAAAAAACATTTGTGCACTCGGGCGTATACGCACTTCTTCTTTTAAACAAATTTTCATTAATTTTTGTTTATGTACGTAAAGTAAAATAAAATAAAATAAAATAAAATAAAATAAAATAAAATAAAATAAAATAAAATAAAATAAAATAAAATAAAATAAAATAAAATAAAATAAAATAAAATAAAATAAAATAAAATAAAATAAAATAAAATAAAATAAAATAAAATAAAATAAAATAAAATAAAATAAAATAAAATAAAATAAAATAAAATAAAATAAAATAAAATAAAATAAAATAAAATAAAATAAAATAAAATAAAATAAAATAAAATAAAATAAAATAAAATAAAATAAAATAAAATAAAATAAAATAAAATAAAATAAAATAAAATAAAATAAAATAAAATAAAATAAAATAAAATAAAATAAAATAAAATAAAATAAAATAAAATAAAATAAAATAAAATAAAATAAAATAAAATAAAATAAAATAAAATAAAATAAAATAAAATAAAATAAAATAAAATAAAATAAAATAAAATAAAATAAAATAAAATAAAATAAAATAAAATAAAATAAAATAAAATAAAATAAAATAAAATAAAATAAAATAAAATAAAATAAAATAAAATAAAATAAAATAAAATAAAATAAAATAAAATAAAATAAAATAAAATAAAATAAAATAAAATAAAATAAAATAAAATAAAATAAAATAAAATAAAATAAAATAAAATAAAATAAAATAAAATAAAATAAAATAAAATAAAATAAAATAAAATAAAATAAAATAAAATAAAATAAAATAAAATAAAAAAATTTCCTAAAAAAATCGGTTAGAAGAAAGACTTACTTGTAGATATTTAATAAACTACTAGCAAAACCCCCGCCCGCTTCGCAGGGCGTTCAAAAAAAATATTTTTTTTTATTTGTTTTGCAGCGGTTGAAAAAAAAGAGAAAATTATTATAAAAAAATAAAAAAAAAGTTACCGGTGACAGGAATCGAACCTGAGACTCCTCACGTCTTAAGCGGAGATCTCATTTTATTTTAAATTCATTTTTATTTTCTTCAAAACTTATAACTATCTTAACGCTAGACAAAAATTCATAAAAACTAGCCTACTTATCAATAACTTACAACTAACTTACTGGCCCTATGCGGGCGCTCTAAGTTAAACTATATAATAACTTAATGCTAATGCCTTTCGGCTTAAATAAGCGGAGATCTTTCCACACCACCACGGACTCTATTATTTTCGAATTGCGCAAATTACTAAATATTGTTCAAATCAGTAACCCATGTGACCAATTAAAATTTAATTTCTTTTTTTAACAGATTTTCTTTAATTTTTTTATAATTTTTTTTGTCCTTAACCTTCTCTCCTTATTCCTCTTTAATTTAAAAAAAATAAGAAAATCGGTCAACCGGTTTGGCTGGTTAGCAAACGTACACAAAACAAAACTTTGTTTTATATATGTATATAAGAAGATTTAAGAAGTTGATTCTTAACTATTTTTAAGTTTAAAGTGAGTTTCGTTACATATTGCGCATTCTTATGTATTCACATGATATCACCCTAACCAAAACTACGTTTTTGATTAGTGGCATGAAATGTAGACTCCTATAACTAATTTATTTCTTTTTTTTAAATAAAATGAATATGTTCATACACCGATTTTAAAACCACCGACTGACCGGATATAAGACAGAGCAAGTACTTGTGACCCAGTCGTGCACTTTATGTTCGTCGTAAGTTAAAGTGAAATTTTTTCTTCCACTGAAATCAACCCTAACAATAAGTTTTTTATTTTCTATCGAAAAATCATTTATTCATCTGACCATATTCTCTTTAAATTATAATTTCATTTGTGCTTAAGATTCAAAATATTTCTTTTTAGCCTTATTTAAGATTACAAAAAAAAATATTTTTAAAGGAAATCATTTTTTTGTGATTTTGAATCGTATACCATACCTATTGTAACTTCGAATGCAATTATAACTCAATTCACGACTTAGTGCGACTCATTTCTTCGCTACACCCCACCACCCTTAAATCAAAAAAATCCATAATGCAAAGTCCTTGTTAAATTAAATGCCTACCAAAGTTTTATTTTAAATCTTTTTGCAAAAACTCAAGAAAACAGTCTTGTGCTTATACCTATGTATGTAGGTATGTATTTGTTTTCTTATTTTTTTTTTTGGTTTTTGTTTTTTTTTTTATTTCTTTAAACAAAGAGAAGAAAACAAAATAAACTCATGACTGGGTCGCATGTATTCGCTTACGTAGAGTTCAATGCTACGTAGTGGTTTGGGATAGAAGATTGGATTAGCCAACGTTAATGCAGGAGAAAGCGTAATTAAATTTTCAAAAAAAAAAAAAAAACAAAAACATTTGAAGGAAATTTTGACATGCAATTACTTAGAGTAATTACATAAGATATATGTACTTAATGTAATCAAAGTTATTGAATTAAAATTAAGGGGAAATTCTTCCATAGTTCGTTGTACAAATTTACTCAAGGACTTACCGTATATAACGAAAACGTCTTAATTTTTTTTTTTAACAGAAAACCAATACTTGACCTATAGAGCAAGTAAATTGTCGGATCTATGAGGCCTTGTTAATATTTTAATCTAGGCTTAGATAGGTACGTAGATGTAGAGGGTAGAAAAATCTTTTATTTTTTTTTTAGAGAATAAGATGAAAAAGATGTTTGCTTTTAACTTGACAGCTGGTGGGATTAATTGAATTTATTTCACCACCTGAAGGTATCCTGTCGCTGATAAGGCACTACCTAGGGTCCTTTTAGAAAGGTAAAGTTTTATATATATAAATACGGTTCTAGTGAGATGATAGAAGTTCTATTGGATTATATATATTTTTATTATATATTTCAAGCTATATAGGCAGACGACATTGAAAGACGAAGAAATTAGTTTCCAGAAAAAAGAAACCGAAAGGAGGATGACTGAAAGTGGATAAATAATTAAAAACTGAGTACCTATATAGTACCTACATTAGGTACTAGACAGCTAGCGGTAAATACACTTTGTTGGTCATTTAAGCTAAAAGTTGGCAAAGATTAAAAAACCTTTTAAGATAAAGATCGAGTTAGCTATAATAAGTGCGGCAGTGGCAGCAATAAATTTGGTGGTGTATTTGTGTGTACTTGATCTATATTAGTATAGGTATAGGGTATATACTTTTTTTTATAATGGATCTGAGTGTTTTAATGTAAAGAGACAGATGAAATGTAATTATGTGAAAACTTCTAAAGAAGATGTTAATATAGGAATAAATTGATAACATTCAAAATTTAAGTGAATGGAGGAAGTAAGGGAATTCTTAATTTCTAAAATTTAAAGATAAATTTCTGTTTAATGAATTCCAAGATTATTTTTAATAAAATATGCTCTGGATTTTAATATGAGATAAACAAATTATGATAAACCAAATATAATAATATATAAAAATACAATTAATTATTTTCATTTACTTCTGACAAGGTTAAATAATAAATTTAAGAAATAAGTTATAAAAAAGTTATTAAAAAAAAAAAATAAATTTAGTATCTAATTTTCATTTTATCAATAATATATTTTATTTTTATGAGCTTCAGAAAATAAACGACTTTGCTTGAGAAGTTGTTGTTTGATTTGAATAGATACTTTGCATGCGTCTGCAGTTCTACAGTCTAAGCCAATGAATTATGAATTATTTAAAGATAAATTAAAATATTTTTTGGAATATGAAGGTTTTTTTTAAATTCTATTCATTTACTTTGAATTCATTAACTAATAAGCAAAGAAACTCTTTAGTTGGACATGGTAATAACATTTATTCAAAATAGATACATACGGCCGGGGTGGAGATGTATTTTCTTCGAAGCTTATGATTAAATTTTTATTCAAATGTTAAGAGGTCGAAGAATAAAGCTCTTTTAATGTACACAAATAAAACGAAACGAAATCATAAATGAAAAATTTTGTTCTGTTTTTTGTTTCACATCAGCGGCTTTATCTAGAAATAAGAATTTTATATATATGTATGTAGGTACTCATGAAGTTTATTTACATTCGTTTGAGATGTTTTCAAGAAAATAAAAAAAAAAATTAGACTCAATCTCAAATCTCAAATTTATTGTGTTCCAAATTTGTAAATATAACAAATACTAGCCCACTAAACCGAACTATTATTAAAAATAAAAATTGTAGATGTGTAGGTACCTTTTATTATAAATACATATAAGGCTTGAAATTTCGAAATTAGATCATAATCTTCACAAAATCATTTTTTACGTACACAAAATAACTAATTTTTTTTTAAGTTGCAAAATTCATGTATGATTATGCATCTTTAAGCTGATCTTAGTTTTGATTTCACTATTGAATTTTTGTATCTACCATGTGATTTAAGTCAGCTAAAAAAAATTAGGCTGTTAAGAAGTAAAGTCGTATCTACCTAGTGATTTCAGTAAATAACATCATATTTTACATAAAAAATAATTAACTGATGAAAAAGCAAGTTACACTTATTTATTTGTTTCTTTGTGGAATTTTTACCATATTTTTCATCGAAGTCCAGTTGTTGAATTTTCATCGAAAAATTGGCATTTACCTCAAAAACATGGCCAAAATTATAAAAAAATTGATTTGTTATTTTTTTAATGCAAAGATGAATATAATTAACATGAGCTTAGTTTCTTATTGATCCCGCTATGGTAACCAATATAAAGTGGATTTAATAAAATGAACGACTGGGTCGCACGAACTTGCTCTTATGTGCGATCTCACTATGGTTTTAAAGTCTGAATAATTTTATATCTATTATCTGATTTTAAAAGAAATAAATTCGTTATGGGAGCCTATATTTTATGCCATCTGCTAAAAACGTAGTTAAGTTTAAGGTGGTTTTATATGAGTACATATGTACATATTTATATGAATAATATAGCACCGTGTTCCATATATGCGTTGAACTTGTATAGTTTAAATTGAAAAATTGTTAAAATATCGATATAATTAGAAATAAATTGATTTAACAACCTCTGAAATTGATTTTACACTAATTTCTTAAACAAATCTCAATATATTCGATTTTTTTTTTTTATAATTTTTTTTTTGATATGTAAACATCTATGCCGGCGGCGGTAGGGTAAACTAAAAACGTGTAAATTTCTGTGACACATTACGTTGTGATCTTACACGTTACGATACGTTGATGTAAATTGCATATGTTCTATATTGGGTACGTTCGTTCGTACTTCAAATAAAACCGAAAGATAGAGTTGAGTTTGGGTTGAAATTTGGTTGACAATTCGACTCATCACGTTGTGTGATGTTAAACCAGGACTTGAATATTTGATTTGATGTTTACACATCTTAACCGTGAGTCCCGGCACTCACTTTTTTTTATATAAAATTTTGTTTATATTTTTAAGAAAAAAAATGTTTACTTCATTTTTTAGCATTTATAATTGCGTGGCTAAAATATTGATATGTACTATGAGTCACACTTATTAGAAGCTCTTGTGTAAAATCATTATAAACGGTTCAATGGATAATAAGATAGTCAAAAACCAAAAATGGTCCTTTGCGAGATAGCGTTATTAATCGATAGAAAATTTGTTTTCCAACAATATGGTAGATCGTACTGATATTAGCTCTTATAAAAGTTTTAATCTAAATTATAGGAGCCATTTTTGCGAAAAATGAGATTCTCTTTATCTTTTTTTAAGCACTCGTATCCAGTACCGTTATTTTCGATAATAGAAATCAGTGGAACCGTTTTTGAAAACATCAAAAATAAAAAAATGCTTCTATGGGAGATTATACTATTTAGAACAATTTTGTTGAACTTTTTTTTATAAAATTGTAGCATTTTGCCAAATACAATTGAGCCCCCCTAGCCCCTGGGTTGCTACGGCACTGCCTTATATACAATTAAATGCAATCAAATCTAGTCTGTTACAGAAAAAAAAAAAAAAGTTGGTGTGTATTTTTGCTTTCCATTCTAATCCTGCATCGAAGTATTCATCATAGTGTTACGTAACTCCATTTTTTTTGCATAGAAAACATATCGTAGATTACAAAGTTAAGTTCAAATTCAAATTTTATCTGCTCTCAGATTTTAGCAGGGTGTGTTTCAAAAGTTTGGAAAGTTATGCCTCACCTATTCGAAAAACTGAAGTCATAATTTTTAATTAATTTAACATAAAGAAGAGTAGAACAGCCATACTATCCTTAGACACATTCATGTGTACAAAACAGCGGACTTCAGGAGTACTATACTTAGGTAAAATATGGGATAATTCTACCTTAACCATAAAAGTTGTTGCACCCTTTCCAAGTAATTTTTTTTTGTTGTTTTTGCCGTTTCGTCTCTTCAGTTCTGCTTTGGAAATGATGTCCGCAGTGGTCGGTTAACAAAGTAATAAAAAACAATTTTTAATACTACCCCCTGTCTCCGCACTTTCCCCACACACCCTTGGCAACAAAACAATGGAAATTCGATGCAAGAATAGGGGGACTGCTATACATAGAAAGAGTATAGAATCTATAGCGTTTCAGTTAATGGGGGTGAAATGGTTCAAACGCAACAGACGCTTCTGCTGCTTCGCTACGTTATATAGAAATGATGGTGTCACTTGGATTGTCTTTGTTTGCAAAGAGAGAAATAGAGAGGGTGAAATGAGAGGGTTTTGCTGGTGTTTAGATTCCAGTATAAGGGTAGTACTATAGGATGGTAGATTACAGTTTATTTAATAGTCGTTGGTGTTTTTAGTTTGTGGGTGCAAGGGTGAGTTTGAAAGCTATGAAGTTTGTAATGCATTAAAATCAACTTAAAGTGCTGCTATTGGGTAAACTTACCACAGAAATCACAGTCATTGTGTCAATTTACTTTGTAAACATTAAAAGTTGAGTGACACTTACATACGTATTTATGCGGTTGAGAGTTGGGGTTCGATTTCAAATAGACAATGGCAGAAAGAAAGATAAACATAACGACGCATTTAAACAAAGTTTTTTTTTTTTTGTTTTGTTAATGGATTAGGCAGAATAATGAAGTTTTTTTTACTATAATTAAATTATGCTTATCTCATGAGAAGATTGCATTTTCGTGGAAAACAAAAGGGTTTAAGTAAACTTGAGATGAATTAATTCAAATAATTGTCATTCATTTTTCGGTTTCGAAAGTAAAGCTTAACAAAACACACACAGCGATAAATTTTTGACGAAAATTTTATTTCATTATAAAGTTTGGACTTTGCCATTAAGTATGAAAAACAATATCATTCAAATGGCCGCCTCGGGAAGATTCGTAGCATGCGATTCTTTTGATGTAATTTTTAATCACTTTTTCGAACATTTCGGGCGGTATATCGGCCATAACTTAAGTAATGTTGGGTTTTAATGCGTCTAGAGTTCAGGGATTATTTGCGTAAACACGGTCTTTTACGTAGCCCCACAGAAAAAATCTAACGGCTAATTGAGGTCCCAAAACGTGAAATTACGTGACCAGGAAACTTCTCACACAATAAAGCCATAATTGGTCGTGCTGTGTGGCTTGTTGTCCTGTTTTGATAAAACCGCATATCGTCAAAGTCATGATCTTCAATCGCCAGCCAAAAACAATCGTTCAATTGCTGCGAACGCCGGGAAATTGATAAATTCGGATCATCAGCAACACTTGCACTTGCAGGAGCAATATTTTCGACTGAGCGTGCATTACGATGATGCACAGGCCTTACGACATCCGTAACGCTTCCACTTTCTTCAAATTTCCTCACAATTTTACCGATTGCTTGCGTAGTCGGTCGATTATGACGTAATGTGCGAAAAGTGGCTATGTTTGAATCACCACTTTTATAGCAAGTTTTAAAAATTTTAACGAATTGTTCGATTAATATTATGACACTTCAAATGACAGCTGAGTTGACAGGTGTCAAATGCCAGCGCTACCAACTTGAAACAACGAAATGAATGACCCATTATTACTGTGATTGGTTAGGAGAAAAAAATTAAATAAATAAATTGGGTGGCGCTGTCGTGTAGAAGCAGAGCCTTGGCACTTACTACTCCCAACCATTCCTGTAGTAGTTTTATTGGCAGGAACAGATGGGACCTCCAATGAAAACAACGATGAAACGTTTAAGGTAAGAAGCAGGTAAGAAGAGGCAGCGAAATCCATTTTCATATTGTATCATTTTCAAAATATTGATTTGCAATTATGTATAAAATTATTTAAACAATTTTTTTTATTTACAAAATATCCTCAATACAACTTAAATTTAAAATAAAATTAAAAAGATTTTATCGTTGCCGTTTTTTTATATTTTTTTGTTTTTGTACTTTAAGTACCTATTTTTTATTTTTTAGAAAATTGAACCTCATGCCTAAACGGGGGTGACAAGAGAATTTGTTTCTGGCTTTGACTGTTTGACACAATTTATACGCTTTCGTATTTTGCTGCATCTTACGCAAATCAACCTGGTTTAACTCCAAAAGTAGTGAAAAAGCCAAATAATTGTGCTTGTAACTAAACGGCCAAAACCTTGTAACCAATCTATAAATGATCATGTTTTTGTCTAAACTTTATCTTCTTTGCGTACGCAATCTAAAATATATTATTTTTGTATGTTTTACATTTACATTACATTTTACATTTTTGGTAAAATATGTAAAACATTTTATGTGTTCTCGTTTGTTTTTTTTTTTTTTTTTGAATAATTCGGCCTATATCATTCAAACTCCTCAACTTATCAAAAACAAATATAGATGTGAACTTAGCACCTTACTTAAAACCCAATAAGTTTTTCCTAGATCAATTTGGCATACATTTTAAAGCCGCTTTCGAACACAATACATGAAAAATACAAAAAATCTTATCTCGAAAACCTATTTTTAAATTTGATTTTCCAGTCTAGGAGTAAAAATAAATACCAAAGAAAAAAAAATTGGCATTGAATGTCCAGTTTGGTTGTAAATTAGTACTTATTCTTTTTATGAATAAAAAATTCCATACCTCATCATAAATGGTATATGTATGTAGTTGTAGGTTCCTACCAAGAACTTAAATTTGTTTAAAGCATTTTTGAATAACGAAATAAATTCGCGAAAAACATTCCACTTCAATTAAAAAATACACGTGCATCTCACAGCTGATTAAAAAACGTCATATGTCACCCACCTGACGTAGCGAGAACATATTTATTGCTATACGTCTCATTAATCAACTCCGATCATACCAAAATACACACACACAGGCATGAAGAAAAAATAAAATACCTACACACATTGCTATATATTATATACATACATATATGATGCTGTCAAAAATGCAAACCTGACAGAATATACTGTTTTCAATGTTGTTCCTCAGGTTCCCACTGCCAAAAAAGGGATTTTCGCTGACATCGTTTCTCCCGTCAGCATCAGCAGAACACCGAAAGCTCGTACAAAATATCGTCACTTGCTTGATGGTACCTACATACGTTCCTTTGGCATCATCAGGTGCGCTTCATATCATGCAGTGGCATATACATACATATTATTACATATAGGTGATGTGCTCCCCCATGCTTGGTCTTCCCCACCACCGAACGTGACATCGGATTGAAATATATGAATTATTATGGTTGGATGAAGTTCTCCCAGAACACAGCACACATCTCTTCGTTTATACCTATGTTGCACAATATGTTTCCAAGGCACCCATTCCCTTGTCACCTCCGCACCATCAGGAATGCCAGAATCATAAAACAGAGCCGTTGCAGAAATGATGTGCCTGGCAGATACCATAGCGCGCTGCTGTGGTGTTTTTTTGCTGAAGAGGACTGTCTTTTTGCTCCGTCCCGTCCCGCCACCTGACAAAAACAGAAACCGAGTTCTCTGCTAAAAAAGTGCACATATTGGGGACGAATAATTCTATAAAGCAATTTTTTTTTTTGTAGATACAAAACGAGGTCAGTGTCCCCATTTCCCCATAAGTTTCCACATTGGAGCCGATCGAATGTAAAGGTACACTCATGAGTGCAAACTGTTGGTGTGCAGATATACAAAATTGAGAATTTCTCAACAAAAAATTAAAGATAAATTTACCAGTAAACATTTTATTTGCTAGAAAATAGTGACATGGGTTTACACACCGCTACGCCACCGATTTTATCTAACGGACCATGAACAGAAGAGGGGTTTACAAGCGGAAAAGCTACTAAAGCGCCCCCATTTCTCATGAATGCACAATAATAGAACTTTTTATTTATAACTCAGGTAGGTAACATTCGTAGAGAAAATATTTTCCAACACAGATTGCACGAAAATCAAGCAAAAAAAAAAAACACGAACGGAAACAGCAGCAAAAACATCATGACTGACGGTCGCGTTTCGCGTCGTCTCGACGGTTTTATAGGTGAAAGCACGCGGTATCACCGGCGACAAGTTTCTCCCTGCATCAACATTTATAGGGAGACCAGAATCCCGAACACAGAAACCGAGAACCGACTCTGAGTGCGTTCACATCGAATAACACAGGATATACCAAAAGATGTATGTATATATAATTAGAGGTAGTGGGAGAGTAGTCCTAGAACCCAAACATAGGTCCGGGAGTTTGCAATTAATGTTTATAGCCGGTGAATTTATGACTCCATCAAGTGGAAGCGAACAACCCACCCATTGCATTGCCGCTATTACGATGCACATCGAAAGCGCGCAACAACAAACTTTCTCAACCATGAACTTAATTTGAGAACAAATAACTGCATTTCTACTTTCTACAGTTAAAAAGTGACACGTGGATGGAGAAAGCTCACCCAGGAATCGCAATGGTAATGGGGATGGGGATGCAGAGGTAACTTAATGGGGGTAGCCAGTTCACATGGTATAAAAGCAAGGCAGACGAAAACACTCTTTGGCTCATTATAGTAATTACAATCCCATTCACGACGACAAGAGAGCAGAAAAATGCTTTCATGCCAAATGTGTCTGAACCATTTAAAATATTTTTTTTTACTCTAATGGACAAGCATTGGTTTCACAGAAAAAATTTAAGTTTTAATCACAAATTTCATGACGGAGAAAATAAAGTTTCTACAAAAGTAGTAGGATAAGTCGCAGTCTCGAACTTTCCTTGGCTCTGAAGCCTTATCATTAATACCTACCAAGTGTTAGTTGGTCCCTTTTTACTTTCTTTATCAAAAAACTTAGAACTTCTTACTTCTTTACCGAGAAAGATAGAACTTCTTACTTTCGTACAAAGAAAGTTAGAAATATCAAATTTAACCATAATAATAACCAATACTTAAATAGCTCTTAACTTAAGTTTTTGTTTGTTTTATTGACAAGATTTTGCTAACTAAGCTAAATCAACATAATTCATATTTGATTTGAGTTTATAAATAGGGATGTTAATGTACAGGCCATAGATCGACAAGACTAAGAGGCGAATGATTATTTTTAACAACACGAGACTATAATAATGTAAATTTATAGAAGTTACATTAATTTATTAGCATTAAAATTAGGTTTGAATTAATGAGTTTCACGTGACTTGAAAAAAAAAGACGACCCATATAAGCTGAGGGCTCTAGCCCTGTGGGGCTGAATAAAAATAATAACTTCTATAACTAAAACTGTTTTAGATAGGCATTTCTTTCGCCACTTCCTTATTTTATTTTCAAAGTAAGACAACTCTGTCTTAACTCACAATTAACTCGGAAAGTATTAAAAAAATTATGGGACCAAAGGTAACCATATTGATTTTTTTTTTGAAAATTTCATTTTTTCAAGTGAATAACACTCTGCACTTTAAAAAACTTTAATCTTAAAGAACCGATGAGTATAACTCAAGATATACGCTCTTTCAGTTTTTTTTTTTTGCTTTTAATTTTTTTATTGCCCATTGATGTTATTTTGTCAGAAACTGTATTGACATTTTTAAAAAATTCCTCTTTTAAAAGAAAATGCAGAAAAACTAAGTTAATTTTTCTTCACTAAAAAGCTTCTCATTCAGCAAGATCGGTTTAAGTTCACAAAATATTGTCACAAACTTCCCAAACTTTATCGATTTTTTTTAATTTTGTAGACATTTGAAACTTTCCTTATTTAAATATTTAGCTTAAAAACTATATTTTTATCTCGGGGATATTTAGCTTAATAGTAGTTAATTAAAGTCAATTAGCAGTTATTTAACTCAACGCTAAGTCTATAATTTTATTTAAAATTAAACTTTATAAATTTTTTTTGTTTTTCTTCTTAAAATCTTAAAGATTGTTTTTTTTTTCTTCCAATGTGTCATATTCTTATATTATACAGCAGAAACGTGTGACCTGAAAGTGAACTATCATATAAGTTGAAATTTTTGTGTAGAGCAATATTTAATTAGCAAATAAAATGTTAAATTTGTGTTTCGTGGAGACAGTCTTGCAGAAGTTAAATTTTACGTTACGCAAGCCATCTGGGTTAAGTTCTTTTTTTTTCTATTTTTTAAGTGGAACATTTTTTCTTCAAGGAATTTATTTTTTTTTGTATGAGTAGAACATTTTTTTTTTTGAAGAATTTAAATGAATAAATTATAGTTTTTTTTAATTAATTTTAAAACCTATTTTTTGATTTTAATAAGATTTCTTGACATTACTTGTTATTAATATCCAGTAGCCATGTTAGGAGTTTGTTATTTACGTATATTGTGTGCGCAGTAAATGGGGTTTGACTACCTTTAAAATCATCAAGCAAAGTATGAGTATTATGAAAATAAGGAAGCATTGAAGTTCATCCGCATTCGTGTTGTGTGACTCAAGAACATATCTCCGTACTTAATATAAGGTACATATCCGAAGTTAATCTCAGATGGTCATTCCTAAAAGCTCAAATATTACCTACTATTGATTTGCTTGAGGGGAGGAATGACAAATCATTGACTAGAACATTGTTTAAAGAATCACGATAAAATAATGAATAAAATTCCACATGTTTTTTACTCGGATTTTATACTATACCTAACTTTTTGGACACAATCAGTCGTATTTATTAGATTTCCATGTCAAACTAGCCATTATCTAAATATAGTTGAACATCTTCTTATTTATTAACGCATTTTAACGACTGTCTAATTTGCTCTCATATTTTCACCTTCAATCTGTTAATTTCGTATGAACTAAGGTATAAGTAAAATTTTGGAAATGTTGAATGGGCATTAATTAATTTAAAGAAAACTATTCAATTCAACTATTCAACTTCAGCCTTTTCTTGCTGATTGAACGTAGCCACTTTAGAATAGGTAAGCATTGTCTAAATAAGGTTTTGGAGATGGGCAGGTATTTAGGAGCCTAGTGACTTACAACTTTCAACCATTTCTGTGTACGTGTTATTTACGGGAATGGAGGGGACTTACAAGCACTCTTTCATGACCAGAGATACACCTGGAAGGGTTTTTCAATTCCTCACACGAAGCAGTAACCCGTAAAAAAACATTTAAAGTTACGGATTCGTGAAAAAAAATCGAACTCGAGATTTGACTTACCATGATAGCGAAGTCGAAAAATGTGGGTCTCGCAATTCTGTCTGTCTGTCTGTCCTTTGGACTGCTAGCCTAAACGGGTGGATCGATTTTTTTTAAAACTTGGTACCTAACGTTTTTTGGCGCTCTCTCATACGTTTTTCATTTTTTTTAAGACCACAAATAACGGTACCTGCCGTACATGTTTTTTTAGCAAAAATAAAAATCTTTAACGGTACCTGCGTTACATTTTTTTTTAATAAAAATCTTATTTTTCTAAAAAAAAACGTGCCCACAACTTTTTTTTAAATTCAGTATTTTTTTTTACAAAAAGGCCACCATTTTATAAAAAAAATTCCGAAAGATGGTTATAATGGTTATAAATGGTACCTCTCTTAGAACCATTTTTTTGAGTTTTTGGCTATCTCATTATCTGTAGAACCAATCTTAATGAAATTTTGTACACAAAAGCTACTAATAAGTTTAAATAATATTGCATTTTAAAAATTTAAAAAAATCAAATTTTAAATTTTTAAAAAAAGTTTGAAAATTATTTTTTGAAAATTCGATATTCCGAAAATGGAGGAATGATTTTTTTTACAGTCTAAAGAGCAAGTTTGTGCCGCCCAGTCGTGCATTTTATTTTTAAAAGTAATTATATACTGGGAATTGAATTGGAATTTTTAAAGGTGTTACATTAGTACTTTAGACTTATCATAGCTTTTTGAATATTTAGGTAAACAACGTGATTTTTATAAATGTCAATTATATAAGCCTATAAATAATATTCATTAAAAGTTCAAGATAATTCAGTTAATATACAACTAAGATAATGCGATAGCCATATCATCACCCCTTTCAACCTAACCTCAACTAAACTAATTAAAACTCAAAAAATGTGACAATTTTAATTATAACGACCAAACATATAATTTGAATATGTAGCAACCACGAATTCGTTTTGAGTCCTTGAAAATATTAATTAACCGATTTTTTTTGTTGAAAACTCAATTCACACCTTGTGTTTTATTTCGTTGAATCGGTGTAGATATCGTTGCTATGACACCAATTCCACCTGTGATACAAACTAATAACAAAATTAATTTATTTCCCCCCATCATCGCCATGCCAAAGCCGAAAATATCTAATAATGCGTGTACCTAAATTAATATTATTATTTTCAGCATTCTTGGGCCATGAGAATTTTATGCACAAGCATAATATTCGTTAATCTAAATTCGTAATTAGCTTGAGATTCATTTTCGCAGATGCCCTAAATTTGCGGATGTATGTAAGTACAAACTATAATAACAAGAACAACAAAAAATGCATATGGGAATGTGGTAGGAATAAGTTGATGTGAGTATGGGCCCGATACTAAGACTCGCCTGGGAAAAACAATTAACCCAGATCCTGGAAATGAGCTCTAGCTCCACTACCACCGCCGCGTTGGTTTGCCATCCCGCTGTATGAGAGAGGGTTAAAATTACAGGGATTATCGCATCGCATATTATACGTACATACATATATGTATGTGTGGAGTGATGTGGATGCTGCTAATGAGTGTTGCGTTTGGAAGAGTGGCACGACGCGACGCCACGCGGTAGGAAACGGAGTATGTTATCCGAAAATTTGAAAAATTGCACATAGTTATAGCGCTGACTGTGGTGGTGGTGAGGCCTTAATCGACCAGCCATCCGTTTTCTATACGATGGTGTATTACTGTAGCGACGGTGGTGTAGGTAGAACCCGACTCCAACTATGTATATATGTATATGAAGCTGGTGGTGGATGATGTTGCTTCAATCTACAAAAGCACATCAGGAGAGCGGGAATAGCTCTGTGCAACAAAATCGAAGATAATCCAAAACGAATCATAATCACATTAGCAGTCCATGGGAGAAATCTGTACGCTGCCATTGATTTTGGTTTATTTTTTTTTTATCTTTTTGCGTTAGTCTTATTTTTCCATTTTTCCATTTTTGCTTATTCGATTTCCCTGATGGATAAAAGTGAGGCTTTTTCATATCTGTAAAATGGCATCCGTCGATGATGTAGAGAAGCGGTGAGGGGACGTAGATTGGTGCCAGTCTGCTAGTTGCCATTGCCAGTAGTCAGAGCTGGAGGATTAATCATGAAATATACACAATGATTGTTTCTCTTTTATTGGCAGCTCAAGCTGTCACTATTGCCGTGTATATTTATACATATCTCCTATTCTTATGTTTTTTTTTTGGTTCTTTTTTTATCTCCTCTTCCTTTGATCTTTTTAAAGCATTTTTTTTTGTTTTTTAAGTGGAAAAAGCTTTGGATCATTTGGTGCAGCATTCGGCGGCACATCTCACATGGGGGAGATAAGACTCCATCTGTTAATAAAATATAAGTTTATAGCCTCAATTTGAGAAATGATTTAAAGAATTTTTAAGGCTTCACGTCCTCGTTGTTTGTTGTTTTATGGGTCAGTATTTATGTATGTACATATATTTTTTTAAGATTATATACGAGAATGAAAGTTTTATTATTATTTTTCCATCGAAAAATATATTTGAGTGAGACACACGTGTTTTAATATTTGTTTTATTGTTTTGTGAAAATTATTTTGTTTCTATAGTATTCATACTTTTGCATAATATATGTACATATGAAGATTCCTACATAGGTAAGACTATCCAGAAAAAAATAATCAATTTACTGGGAAAAAATGTATTTTGGTATGGTCAATCCGATTAGTACAAAAGTGAATAATTTATTATTTTTTGAAAACCAAGCCATATGGGTGATGATTGGTTTTAAATAAGTTGATCATCTTTATATTCGAATCCGGAAACCGGAAAGAATCTTTAAATCTCGAACTCCTATAAAGAGATCATCCAATTCAATTATTTTTCTTGCAAAACGCGTCGATTTTAAAATTGAATAAAACAAGTTGTAAATGAGATATCAATAAGGTTTTATCTTAATTTGAGAGTCCTATCAATGAAATTATGTGTGAAGTATAACATTGTTCAAATGGCCGCCGCGGCTTTGCTGGGTGGCGCGAATTCGAAAGGTCCAGTTTTCGATGACTTTAGCGTATAAATCAGGCTGAATTTGACCAATGGCATCGATTGTCTTTGAGGGCCTTATTCGCATAGACCTGCGACTTAAGAAAGTCCTACAAGAAAAAGTCCAAAGGGGTCAAATCACACGATCTTGGTGGCCAATTCACGTCGCCTCGGCGCGAGATAACCATGTCATGAAACCGCTCGTGCAGAATATCTATTGTGTCTTGAGCTGTGTGGCACGTAGCGCCATCCTGTTGAATCCATTTGTCTTCGGTGTCCATATCATCCAATTCAGGCCACAAGAAGTTGGTGATCATCGACCTATAGCGATCGCCGTTGACGGTGATGGCCTGGCCAGCATCATTTTAAAAGAAGTACGGGCCGATAACGTCTCCAGCCCAAAATCCACACCAAACAGTAACTTTATTTGGATGCATTGGCAACTCGTGAATCTGGCGTGGATTGGTGTCGTCCCAAATCTGGCAATTCATTCAAAAATGGTTGATTTTTCGACCAAAATTGGGATCAACTTCCATCCGCTCCAAAACCCATTTTAATAATAAAGTTTTATCATTTGCATGTGTTGCTCGACGCTGTAACTTGCCATGATGGATTATTTGTCAACAACTGATTAAAAGACGATATTTTGACAGAAAGTAAAAGAAACAATATGACCGCCACGAGTTGTCAAAATCAACCCGTCCCTATTGGAAAACCCTTTATAACTAGCTGACCCGGCGAAATTTGTTCCACCTTAAATTTAATTATTAATGTTCCTTTTGAGAGTCGAACCTTCATATTGAATGTCAGCCTAATTGTGAGTTTCACACGAATAACATTCCACCCGGAAAATTTGACGTTTCACCTGAACATTCCTTTCGGGCTGAATGTTTTGCTATGTCTAAATTGTCACTTATTTTTATGGGCGAAATAAATTTCGTTTGGGCGAAATTCACAATAAAATTCCGGGCGAACAAAATTTTATAAGGTGAAATATTTTTCGTCAAACTCACAATAAGGCTGATTGAATCATTTTTTGAATAAAATTCAAAACATTTTATCATTTTTTTATTTTATGAGGCCAGTTGTAGTATCAATCGGAATTCAAACAGTAAGTTTTTTTGCGAAATTATCGGCTGATGGATTGTTCTGCAACGTAACTTGCATATTTGTCGTCAATTGTAGCTTCTTTACATATTGTCATAAATAGTATAATTTCAGGGAAGCATTAAGTTTATCTGCAGGCATTAATTAATCGCGGGATAACCAGCAAAATTTGACGGAAATCGCCGCCGGCCAGCAGTATTGTTGTTTTTTAAATTGCGCCTCGAATTGTTTCGCAAATCTTTTATTGTTCGATCAAACATATCCAATGCTCGCATGTGTGCCATTGTGTATTCATCCAAGATGATAATTTTGCATATTTTCAACAACAGCTGTACCATGCAAAGTTTCTTGAAATCTACCATGTTGGTTCGTCACTTATATGAAAATTCAATGGCTCTATTTTGGGATCTATCCTCTTAATATCGCCACCATCAACCCTTAAAATTATGCAATTTTATGATTTTCTGAAATTTCCGGTCGAAATTTAAAATTTTCGGCTCCGTTGTGTTCTTACCTTATTCAATACGAATCCAACAAAAAAAAACAATACAAATCGGATGGTGCTCAGCTTCAGCCGAGTTATGCTGGCACTAACAAAAAAAGCAACTCATAATAAAATTAATTATAAATAATTTGTTATTGGTTGTACACAAATCAAAAAAAAATGAAAATGCATTTAGAACAAAAAAGCAATAAAAAAAAATTTAAAAAAAATATTCATGATGATTACAGAATTAGAAATTCTGAATCTGCAGTGGTTCGCGGTAAAATGTTCTCTTTTCTTATCACGACAAATGAGTACCTAAAGAAAAAAATAAAATGCACGACTGGGTCGCACGAACTTGCTCTTATGCGCGATCACACTGTGGTTTTAAAGTATACATGGTACTTACACTTTAGACCGAATAATTGTTAAAAAATCAATATAATTAGAAATAAATCGATTAAACAACTTCTGAAACTCTTTAGACACCAACGCAATGTACAACATCCGATTTCTTACATAAATCTCAATTTATGAGAAAAAGCGGTTTTTTAAAAAAATAATTTTTTATATACATATTAAATTTTTTTAAACATTTTTAAGAATTTATTTTTTAGTATTTATTAATGCGGAGTTTAAAAATTAATTTTGAAGAAAAACCATCCACCCATTTTCGAAATATTGAATTTTCAAAAAATAATTTTCAAATTTTGATATGCAATATCATTCAAATTTATTATAAGCTGTTGTGTAAAAAAAAATTCAATAAAATCGGTTCAACAGATAATGAGATATTCGAAAAACAAAAAAAAAAAATGGTTCTATGAGAAATACCATTTTTAAACGATAAACAATTTTTTTTTCTATCGTACTAATATTAGTTCAAATAAAAATTTTAATTAAAATCGCAGAAGCCGTTTTTGAGAAAAATTATATTATCCACTCTGGTTTTTAAACACGTATGGGAGGTACCGTTATTTTTGGTTATAAGAATAATTTGTATTTAAAATAATGTAAAAAACTGCTGGGTTCAAAGTTTAATAAAAATCGATCAAGTCATTTTCGAATTATTAAGTTTGAAAAAAAAAATTGAAACTGTTTTTAAAATTAAAAAAAAAAAATTGAAATTGTAAAAATTTTCAATAAAAAAAAATGGTCAAAAACGGTTGAGTCGTTTTTGAAAAAATCGAAAATCAAAAAAATGGTTCTATGGGAGGTGATACCTATGTATATACATACATATATTTTTCTGATTTTTTTTGTATAAAATGGTAGTCTTTTAAAAAAAAATGACTGAATTTTTTTAAAATAAAGTTGTGGACACATTTTTGAAAAAAATAAGATTTTCATAATTTGGTAAAAAAAATTGCACGGCAGGTACCGTTATTTTTTGTCCAAAAAAAAAATGGAAAAATGTGGGGGAGTACCGAAAAACCGCAAGGACCAAGTTTAAAGAAAATCGACACACCCGTTTAGGCTGCAGCCTAAAAGACAGGAAAGACAGACAGAATTGCGAGACCCACTTTTTTTGACTTCGCTATCAACGTTATGTGAACTTTGAACAAAATCGACTTGATTTATTTAGTCTTACTCTTTTATTAAAGCTCCGTTATGTCTTTAACTATTTTTAAAAATTTATGATTTTTAGAAAAAATGTAGGTACATATTTTTTTGTACACATTTTGAAATTCAAATAAATGTTTGCATTGCTTATAATCAATTTTTTTTTTATTTCAGGTAAGCTCGATATTCCCAAATTTTTAAATTATTTGTGAGTATATAATCATAATCATAATAACGCCCTGCAAAAAAATTTTCACTAATTTCATTACAAATAGAAGTTTTCGACTTTTATAAGAAAAAAGAGGATTTTTTCACTATCAATCAAATTATTCAATCAAATTTAATATCACTATGATGTAGAAGTCCAAAAAGGTCATATCGCATACACGCAATTGACAGTTTTTCTTCAAATATATTACAGAGAACTGTTATGTAATTTCTTAGAGGAAAAGTTCATATTTATATTTTGTCATCACTGGTAACGGAAAACTCCAATAAACCGATTTTTACTGCAATTTTTTTTTCAAAAATTAGAAAAAAGTGAAAAATGACCAATTCCCTTTTATAGTAGTATATCTTTTAAACCGACTCGTCAATATTAAAACACGTCCTGCTTCTGCGCTGCCAAATTACAACTGACTCTTTATTCTTCCGTATTTCTTAAGTCTAGGTTGATACATGTATGTATATATTTTAACAAAGAGGAAAAGGATAATATATAAAACAGAAGTAACGATCAGTAGGAGAAGTTATATAAAGTAGTAGTAGTAGTAACGATCGGTTTATTATAGTTATAATATAGATTGACAATGTATTTTAAAAGACTGATAGTAAGTAATAATATAATAACAAAACGATAGCATGCGATACCTTAACATATAATAACTACTACACTTTTAAGAACTGATAAAAAGTTGGTAGACAAAAATATATATCAGAGCCAGGGGAGGGCAAGTGGCCCCCCGATCTCGTTAATGGTTTAATAAATTTAGGTGCAATTTGCAAATAGAAAGTTAAATTTTCAAAATTAAGAACAAAATAATTAATTGTCAAACAAATTAAAAAATAAATCTTGTTTGAGTATCTATTTATAACATTTGTTTCAATTTTTCAAAGATTTTTATAGCGATAGACTGTTATAACTGTGACTGTCTATTTGGTTGCACTTAATGCTGCTAAAATTGTATAACTGTTATAAATTAAAATGTCTCTACTTCTAGTCTCCTCCTAAAAAATTGTTTGAAATCGGTTCAACCACTTTCGACAAAGTCGAAATTAAATAAAAACGGTTCCATGCGAGGATCCGATATTATAAGGTATTTGAAATAGGTTACCAGTTAACATAAAAAAAGAAAATCCACCATAGACTAGTCTCCCGAGATCATCTTCTCTGTCAGAGAATCAAAGAGTCTGGAGTTCGATTTTTTTGCTGTTCGAAATATATACCTTCGTATATATAGAATTTACATTTCCTACGCACATAATATATATCGAGAGTAAAAAGTAATATTCAATTGTTTTATAATTTATACCTCAAGTTCAAGTTATTTTAAATTGATTTATGGAAATAAAAATGTGGTCCTTCGAGCGGGATTTGATAATAAATTCTACGTCTGTTCCCCTCTATTAATCTATTTCAAACTTTTTATTGACTGAATTTATATTCCTCTCACTTACCGCAGGTGCCAGCTATTTAAATGTATGGTTTCAACACCCTCTTGCCATTATCAATAACACCACCTAACCAAACCATAGCAAAAATCATAAGGAATTTTCCAAATAATTCGACTTAAATCTTCCAAAAGAGAAATAATTTATTTCATTATCCACCGGTTTTACCTAACAAATCAAACCAAAGAATTCAAAAGCCTTAAAAGAAAGAAGAAATCATCAAAGACAAGGAGATAAAAATAAAAAAAAAGAAAAACCGGAAAAAGGAAATGAAATCAGGCGCGCCACAATATCAAATTCACTTTCACGATTTTTTTTTCGTTGATCTCCTTTTTTGCATTTTATTTGCACAAATCAAAGTGAGAGTATATCATCTTGCTTGCCCTGAGAGGCATAAGGATATTTTCAAAAGATTGAATACGCCACAAATTGTCCGACAATAACGACGTTTCGCTTGAATTACGCCGCAACCGCTAGGACAAAGTGAAAGCTTGTAACTAAAATAATGAAAAAACGGAAAATAAAAGAGTGAAGTTGCTGCGATGAAAGGAACACAGATTGGACGGGGAAATATGATTTTTTTTATGGAAAGAAAAAATTGAAAGATAAAAAGCTTGCACTGTCCGTTGAATTCATTTCAAAAAGGACACCCTTTTCAAACGCTCACCCTGAGCTCTCCGGTCCAATCTCTCAAGAGATGTCGATTCTAATTTTTTTTATTTGTATTTAATTTTTATTATTCCTTTGTCTTTGGTTTTATTGAAATTTCAATTAAAGAGGAGGTCTTCCATGGCGGTTTCGTCTTGTTTTTTTTGTGGAATTTTGTGTCAAATGCAGGATGGGGCTTAGGAAATTAATTAAGGATGAACAATTAAGGTCATTTTAGAGGATCCGATGGGTATAGTTCAGATTTTATTTTTTTGTCATTAGACAAAAAATGTTTTTTCTTACGGAATGGTGATGGGAATTGCGATGAGTGTGCAAATAATCATAGAATGAAATACGTAGTTTGCTTTTAATGTTTGAATTTTGAACTTTGTGATTACATTAAAATTTCGTTAGAAAATTGAGAGCGTAGACATTTTTGCTATGGACGAGAATTGAAACATTGTATTTGAAGGAATTTGTTTACTAATAAAAAATTGGGATTTGAATTCAATCAAGATATAACCACAAGAAAAAAATTGTTCTGAAATGTTTTATCTCTTCGCAATTTTCTATTAGAGCACAAAGATACATTACTATCATTGTGCAGTTTGAGCCAAAAAAAAACGTTGCAAACTGGTCACATGCCAGACCATGTCTTTAGATATCAGAATTTCATAGTAGTTAGACTGATTATAAACTGATAGATATTTTTACATTTGCTGTTATTTTTTTTGGCCATTTTGACAAAGATTTGAAAGATGTTAAATATAGTTTGCCTTGACTAGTTGACTAGTAAGTAAAAATGTCACCGGAAATCAGTTACTCAAAATTTCCCGATTTTTATTTGACCAGGGGTATTCTGAGGTTTCGTTACAATTTACCAAATTATTTGTATTGGATCTTTAGCTCCAACCTCGATTTTTTATTCAAATCGCTTTGGGTTTAAACTTTGCCAACCTTGTTTTTTCGTCCCTTCAAACTTAACAGTTCTTAGATTGAAGCCATGAAAATTCTTTGGATTAAGCTCCACATAATCCGTATGGAATGAGTTGTTTTTGCATTTAATATGTTATAATTATTGTTTAAATTGATGTTGAACTACGTTGAACCACTTTTTAGATTGTTTTGTTGCTGACGCATTTCCTTCTTGCTTTGCATACCCGTGCAGATTCTTTAGAACGACCTCTTGAAAACTTTATGTAAGTTTTGGTCATCGTATACTATGTATATGGGAAACTAGTACGCAGTGATCGGAGCAGCTTTGTCTTCTGAATGAATCAGTTCCTTTCCACAGAACGGGTTAAATGTGGCAAAGGTGAAGTAGGCTATTCTTAATATGGTTGTAGTGTGGAGATTTAAACGGAACATTTCCTTGAGCCGGGAGTCCATTCAAGGTTTCATCGGGTAGGTTTATCTTGACGTTTCTGTTTTTTGATTAATACTTAGTTGAAAAATTTAGTGATTGGTAAAACAAGTTACTACATCTTTTATTAAGAAGATTAAATAATTTAAACATTTTATTTAATGTAGTATATATGCAGTTGGGTATACTTCTAAAGTTTCTCTGAAAAATATTAAAATTTATTCGGGACAAAAGGTAAAAAGAGTCTATATATCCATTAATTATTTTAAAAATAAAAAAGAAACTTCAATAAGAGCGTTTGTTCTCAAGACTAGGCAAGTCAATAAGTTTTAGTCCGTCGATGTATTTAGGGATTTTCCCAGCCTAAGCATCTTAAGGCAAACGGCAGAAATCTTTTTTGGACACGTTCCAGTCTTGCTATATGGCACTCATAATATAGAGTGAACAAACCTAGCAAGCATATTCAGGAATATGTCGAACAAATGTTATGAAAAGCTGTTTTGTAACATAGGGGTCCTGTAAATTGGCGTGACTTTCTCTTCATCCATGCAAGAAGTGAATGGGCTCTATTTGATATGGAGTTGATGTGTTGAATGAATTTAAGCTTACGATCAAATAAGACACCAAGGTCTGTCCTTCCACACATGACAAGGAAATTCTATTTAACAAATAATTAAAAGGCGTGATTGAAAGTTCATAAAATTACATTTACTGATAATACGAGACAAAAGCAGTAATGTACACACCACTCGAAAAAGTTTTAAAGATTGTAACAACGTCCGCATAAATGAGACAGCTAGAGTGCTTTAAGACAGATGGAAGGTCATTGATAAATAAAATAAATAAAACAGGGTCAAATGGCTGCCCTGTGGTATTCCAGAATTTAGAGTAAAATAATAAGATAGAAAATAGTTAAATAAAACTAAGTAAGATCTGTTTAATAAATAAGATTGAAGCCACAAAACAAAGTTTTCGCTTAGCCCAAGCTTTCTTAGGTTTTTTAACACGATCGTATGCGATAGTTTGTCAAACGCCTTACTATAGACTTACTTAAGTATTTCTTTTTCTTAAATGCACCAATACAAACATCGGTTAACTTCATAAGAAACGTCACAGTTGAGAGACCTTTCGTAAAACCATGTTGATTCGGGACAGTGACTGATTTAACATAGAAACAGAGATATTCACAAATAAGAGCCTTGCAAAGCTTTGGAATTACGGATAATATAGCAATAGACCTTTAGTTTTGAATTTCGTCTTTTTTCTTTTTTCAAGAAAGCATCCGACAGTGACTTGGTAACTGTTAAGAAAAAAGAATGGAATTACATTAGCATATGAAGTGTAGAGTGCTTTTCCCGGAATCCAAACGGCATACCTATCAGAATGTATGCGATTGTTAATGGAGAATGCTTTCAGAAAACTTAGTATTAGTTTTTCAAGGAATTTTGCTTATGTTACAAAGATTAGCTTGTATCCAGAGACGTCTTTATTGTTGTGTTTCTTTGGTATAGGCAAAGGACAAAATTTGAGAAATTGTCTGGCCCCAGTTGACTTCTACGGATGGCTTATATGTAGGAATTCTTTTAATTCTACCATGTTGGTAAGCTCATCATTGTTGTTTATTGGTTCACTAGCGGCATTTTTTTCGCTGAATTGAACCATCTCGTGCTAACTCAGTAAGTTAAGTTGTTTTAGGTAGGGGTGGTTTGAAGTGATCTTTGAAGAATAGTTAGCAAATTATCGTTCTTTATCTTCACTACATGTAACTTTCCTATTTGTAACGAATAAATAAATAATAATAATAAAGATAAGATATCGTCATTATGTTAAGATGCCCCACGTTGGGCGCCATCTGTAACGAATAACAATTATAATAATAAATAATATAAATACAATAATAAGATATAAATACAATAAAAATTGTCAAGATTATCAAGATGCTATGAGGATGTTATTATGTTAAGATGCCCCACGTTGGGCGCCATCTGTAACGAATAAATAATTTTTATATATTAAGATAAAATACTTAGGATGTTAAGATGTTACGATGTTACAATGCTAAGAGACTGTTACGATGCCCCACGTTGGGCTCCATCCGTAACAAATAACAAAATTAATAAACATCCCTAACGAATATTATATTATTTAATTTATAATAAAATATAGATATATCTAATAGACATATAACCTGTCTACCACCGAGGCAACGACCATACTCAACACCATTGACAATCGATCTTCTCAACGACGAAGCATCATTGACAACTGAGAATCGACCATTAAATCAGGAGACAGATACATCCATATCTTATCTTAGATTCCCTACAGAAGTGAAAAACTTAGAAACTCTCCTATTACGTCCTAGAATTGATTCTTGATCTTTCACCTTTATTTTGAATACACATCGATGTTATGCATATACGATCTACCAAACACCAAAATGTCGACTCAACAGCCGAGTTATTTGTAGTTTTCACAAGCACTATATCTTTTCATAATGAGCATAATAACTCAAATGATTTGTGTGACTCAAACTGACCATTACAATTCAAACTGACTATTATAACTCAAACTGAAACATCGATCGATGTTAAACAACTCTAGCTTCAGAAGAGAAACCACTTTTCAACTCTTTAACTTCTCCGTTTATCTTGAGGAATCTATCCCTACTCTACCCATCACTCTTGTCTTTATCCCAAAACTCTGGATAAAAAGTTCAAGCAACGCTCGAATAGGGTTGTCTACACTCGACAGCCACATTGGGCCTGCTGGATGCACGATTGCTTAGCTCGCCGGATGAGGGGAGGATCTTGCAGCCGGAATGTGGACGGTGTTACATTATTTACAGACCCGATTGATCCTTGATGTTCTGGATCGGAAAGAAATGTTAAGTTTGCTGGGCCCGAAAATATCTTGAGATTTTTTTTTATTGAACGGTAGAATGATTGTACGGATCATCCCTAATTATATTTTAAAAGAACAGGAACTTACGCGGTTAATTATCAGGGAACACCGATGTTCATGTCCCTTGAACCTGTTCTATACCCTCCCAATCATATCAGATGTACCTACTGATACGAACCTGTGGTTTCCATTCGGTTCTAAAATTTCAGAAACCCCTTAAATGAGAGACACAGCTGTTGATGTGCTCTCTTGGTCATCTTCACCCATCCCTATGAAACAAAAAGCCGAAACTTAATGCTTTCCTATATGGTTTTCAGTGGACCTATGAATTCTGTTTTTATTTGAAAACCCCCTTTATTGTAAAAAAGAAGTTTACAACTAAACTTCTCTTAAATTTGTTTATCCAACATCTCTCGACCCCTTACAACACCTAACTTACTCAAACATCTTTATGATTTAACCTTTCAATCATTCTTTAATTTTCAAAATGCTAAACTTTAAAATTTTCATCAAACTTTATTTATAACAAAATTTTCAAAATAATTGACTCAGTTTCATTCTCTGAGTTATTTAGGTTTAATTCTTATACTCTTATTAGCTAACTATATCTATAACATTCGCTTTATATTTTTATCATACCTCCGCTCGCTCGATTAATTATTTTCTTAAACTTTCAAAAATAACGTTTCTAATTTTCATTCGTATTTCTCAAAAATTATTAGTTTTCGTAAACGTATTCGTACTTATTCTCAATATTGAAATTTCTCTTAAAAATCATACGACGTACTGAAAGAATCTTACTTTCAATCACGTCTCGCAAAGGGTTTCTTAATACTTTTCAAATATACAAAAAAAAACATGGACAATAATATGTCTTTCACACAAAACAAAAAAATAAATGACGTTCTTTAAATCGGAAGTTATTTTCTTCACTAAAATCGTTATTAAAATTATTTCATAAAATTATTTTTGCCAAAATCATCTCTTTCTTCAATGTTCAAAATATAGTTCAATTTGGTCAATCAATATGTTTTCAATCAATATATAGAAATAAAAAGTAATATTTTAACAATAAAATCACTCACCAAACTTTCCTTGTAGAAGTGCACTTGTACTCAGATGATTGATGTTCAGCATTCTCTGTAGTTTAATTTGTTATAAGATGATATATTCAAATTGACTATACTCGTTCACAGATTTAAAATTATTTTTACTCACGATAGATTTTCTTATGTTTCTTATGACTGAAAAATTATTAACTTGAAAACTTCGAATGAGCGGAAGAATTTACACAATTCTTCTAAAGAGTGACCTACGCTACTAAACTTTTCTATCAAAAAAAAACTTATCGTTTTCGTTAAACTGGAACTCTACTGTACTTTAGCTTCTATTCAAATAAAATTTTATCATATTTGTATCATATTTTCAGATACTTTCTTTAGGTTGTGATTCTCGAAATTTACTTTTACTTTATCTTTCTTTTCTATTAGATTTACTTTAATTTACTTTCTCTTTACAGATATACTTTAGATTTTCCTTTTTGTTCTCAATAAATTTTCTTTCCGTGTATCAATATCAAAATTCAAAATTTCAAAAACAACTTGCATCAAAAATTAGACGAATTTTACATTAATCTTTCAATAATACGCGTTTCAAACAAATCTGACGATTAAGTTGGTTATCTAAGATAATCGATTCTCGTTAAGATTTCTTATACTAAAAAAAAAACTGAATCTAAAACTTTTTTCACTATGTTCACTCTTCAGAATAATAACTTCTAAATACTAATAATATAAATACTAATATCCTTATTTTTTCTTGTTATAGTTTAGTAACTTATTTCTCTGTATTTTTATTAATCCTTGAAGTAACTTAACACGGTGAAAATTTTCATATCCTTGAGTAGCATGTGGTTCTTGACAAATTCTCGTTGCGATTTCTGCAACCATATGCTGTTCGACGATCGTTATGTGATTCTAGACTTGATTGTAGATTCTTGAATGTGATCTTGACTGCTTGATTCTTGACTGATTATTAGGTGACTTGTTTTGACGATACCGTACGAGAAAATTCACAGACTGCTGACTGTACTTTCATATGAATGGATTTCCATACAATATACATTGACTGCCGTATTTTAGATTTTTGTTCGGGAACACTCTGTGTGTCCGAGAACAAACGTAAGTATGTATATCTATAATAAGTGTTCCTTGGAACTGCGTAACGTTTTTTCGGGTGCTCTGTTCGCAAGACAGAACATAGTTTTGATGTAGGTGTAGGTATATCGATGATTCTATACTTTAGAGTAATTTTTGTTTTATCCGGTTTTCGATTTTAGGTTGACTTAAAAAATTGCACGATGGAAGTGCTTCTTGATCAGAATGCATAAAAATGTGGTTTTCAGTAAACAGCTTAATTCATGGTTTATTGCAAAAAGAATAAAATATGTCTTTGACATGAAAATTATGTAATTAACTGATATCTTTTGTTACGTTGTTGAGGTATATCGAATTAATTCGAAATGATATAAAAGATGATAATTTATCATCGATGAGATGATTGTATCGATGAGATCAAATTAATTTTGAGATGATCATAATCTCGTCTGGCCGCCGCGTGATTCTTGAATTTCTTTATGAGTACAGTCACGTCGCATTTTCGTCGTCGTACCTGTTAGGACATAAAAAAAATTACTTACTTTAAGAATTCACATTTCTACCTAATTTTCTTTTCTTTTAACTATTTTTCTCTTTTCAGATTTTTTGTTTCTTATAGTATTTACTGAGATTTACCTTATTCGTTTAGGATTTGCATCTATTTTTCAACGTCGACATTTCCTCGTTGTATAAAAATTTTCTTCGCCAACAAAAAGGTTCTTAGGCCTATGTTGTATGGCTCGATGTCCTGATAAAATTTGTTCCTTTTACTATATATGTTTTATGTGATGTTTCTTTGCAAAAAACTTACCACTATCAAAAGTTCTTACTGTTGGAATTTTCTTTTGCGATGTATTGTGTTCGACGGCCAGACTAAAAAGAACGATGTCTGCCGCCTACTTTCCTATTGAAACCTAACTAAGATGGATGCCGGCTACTTGGAACTAATTGGAATTGAATCCGATCTAATTGGACTGAAGTTAGTCGCGATTCGTATTAGACTTTTAGATCTGTTTTAAAATGTAGTTTTGTAGTGTTTTGTGGCTTAGGGTGACTTTGCATCTCATTATTGTATTTGTATGACAGTTTCGATTTTCTTATCAATTGTTTTGATTCTTTCGTGTATTTATGTTAAAAAATAAACGAGTGAGCGGAAATTCTAATTCGATATTATATTTCCCAATCAGACTTTTATTTTTATTGTTTGTTGTTGTCATGGCTTGTTGTTCGTCTTTTTCTTTAGCGTAGAATTTAATTCTTTCGCTCCGTAACCTATTTATATTTTCGCGTATGAGTTCTTATGGTGAAATATGGAACTGAAATACGCATTTGCTAACATTTAAATTAATCGAATTAATATCTTTGTTCACTTGACTATTTCTTAGGTTGTTATGAGTTCTCTCATCAACTGGTTTCCTACAAAGCTTGTTCTTTTGACCAGTTCTCAACTTGTCCAATGAACAAGAAAAGAAACAGTCTTTGAAATGTTTGCTCCTAAAAAAAAGAGTCTCATGCACAGCTGAAGCCGGGCTACTGTATTCTACCATATGTCTTTATTTTCTTAAGTCCTTCGTATGAACGACTGATTCGAAACCTTTCTCGTCTCTTACTTTGTATAGATTATTCCCTATAACTTTTAGAACTGTTACTTTCAGGAACTTGGGACATAATTTAGCGCTTCTATGTTTCGTAGCATCACTTAGTATGAAGTTGCGCTTAAAGAGTGTATCTCCTACCTGAAATTTGACTATTCTGCTTCTAAGATTGTAGTTATTTTTATATGACTCATGAGCTTGATCTAAAGCTGATTTAAGGTGTGCGTGTAAAATGTTCATTTTAGCGGTTTTCGGTAACCAGTCTATCTCAGAATTGTTGAGTCCATTAAGTTCTTTCAAAAGTTTATAATCTGCTCCGTGTTCTATCATCCTCTGTCCGAACAATGCCTCATAAGGTGACATGCCCAAAACAGAATGGACCGAAGTGCGTAATGCACTACCTATACTTGATAAATGTTCGTCCCAATTGTATTGTCGAGTATCGATGTACGATCGAATTGCAGCTAAGATAGACCTGTTTACTCTTTCACTAGCATTCGCCTGTGGCGAGTATACTGCAGTTTTTATGTGTCTTATTCCAAAACTTTCTACCATCTTACTGAACTCTTTGCTAACGAATTGTGATCCGTTATCAGTCAACAAACTCTCCGGGACTCCATAAACTAGAAAAATATCATCTCTCAAAAACTTAATGACTTCAGTTGAATTTGCCTTTCTCAGTGGTTTGATAAAAACAAATTTTGTTAACTGATCTAACGCTATTACTATGAAGGTATTTCCGCTCCGTGATCGCGGGTAGGGTCCGAGAAAATCTACATATACATGTTGAAATGGTCTTTCAACTGCATATGCGTTCCCCATCTCCGTGCGCAAAATCGCATTGGGAGCTTTAGTTGTTTTGCAGGTTTCGCAACTACCTACAAATTCTTTAACTTGAGAAGCCATAGCTGGCCAGAAAAATTGTTGGCGGAGGCGATAAAGAGTCTTGGCTATTCCTCCATGTGAAGCTCTCGGCGGACAATGTGCCTTTGAGATCAACGATTCGGTCAGCGACGACGGAATCCACAACTTCCGAACTTGGTCGTCTTGAAGCGGGTTTCCTGTACAATGCCTGATCTTCTTATATACGAAACCTTTCGAAACTCGAAGATCCGGTAGTCTTTCATTATTATTTCTGATGTGTTCAGCGATTTGGAGGTATTCTTCCGACCTAAAAGCCGGATCCTCTAAATCGATATGCAACACTTCAGTCGGATTTGTTGACATAGACCCCAGTCGGAATACGTTTGAATGTAGTCCCTCTACCTCATAAACACGAGACAAAGCATCTGGTACTACGTTTAGTGTACCCTTCCGGTGTTCTATCCCAAAGTCAAATCCTTGTAATTTGAGACTCCATCGCGCTAATCTCCCCGTTGGATCTCTCAAACTCATTAGCCACTTCAGGCTAGCGTGGTCGGTGATAACCAAAAATCTGTATCCCTCCACGTACGGTCTAAATTTCTGTATGCCTTTCACAGCAGCTAAACACTCACGTTCGGTGACAGTATAGTTCCTTTGCGCGGCGTTTAACTTTTGTGAATAATAATAGATTGGCCTCTCTACTCCTGATTCATCCTTCTGGCATAACACGCAGCCGATGCCGGTGTTGGACGCGTCACATAAAATTACAAATGGTTTGTTAAAATCGGGATTAATGAAAACAGGAGCAGAGGTCAATGCTTTCTTAATAGCTAAAAAAGCTTCTACTGCTTCTTTACCAAACTCAAACTTAGATTTCTTTTTTAAGGTGTCCGTCATAGGACTTGCTACACTAGAAAAATTTTCAATGAATCGTCTGTACCATCCCGCCATGCCGAGAAATCGACGTACTTGCCGTATTGACGTTGGTACTGGAAACTCTACTATTGCAGATATCTTTGCTGGATCTGCTTTCAAACAACCTGGTCCTACTACATATCCTAAGTACTGGAGTTCTTGAAAACAGAATTTGGATTTTTCAACATTGATTGTTAAACCTGCTTCCATTAACCTGTTCGCTATTATACGTAATATTTCCATATGTTCCTTGAAAGTTTTCGAAATGATTAATAAATCATCTAAATACACAAATACTTGATCACGAAGGTTTTGCGGTACTACTAAGTTCATAAGGTAGGTGAGACTTTGAGCAGCATTAGAGAGACCGAACGGCATCACCTTGAACTGATAGAGTGGTCTTCCGGGGACAGTGAAGGCAGTCTTCTCCCGTGAACTTTGCTCCAACGGTATTTGCCAGTACGCGTCCTTCAGATCCACACTCGAGATGAAGTGCGTCTCTGAAAGACGTGCTAGTAATCCTTCTATTTGAGCAATCGGACTCGCATTCTTTTTTGTCACAGAGTTTACCTTCCGAAAGTCCAAGCACATGCGGTTCTTGCCTGGTTTTCGTACCAATACGACCGGCGAACTCCATGGGCTGGAACTCTCTTCGATAACTCCTAACTCAAGCATGCGGTCCAATTCCTCGTATACTAATGCTTGTACCGCCGGAGATATGGGATAATGACGCTGTTTGATTGGCGTTGCGTCACCCGTATCTATCGTATGTTCTAGAAGATGAGTCCGTCCTAACCCTCTCTCTGCAAAAGATGGAAAAAGCCCTATGGTCTCTTCCAATACCTTTGGTTCTTGGTTAGTTAAAACGCATCTGGTTGGTTCTTTGGTTTCGGTCGTAGATTCTGAATTTATCTCTAAAGATGAAATTAAATGAGGAGCTATCTGAAACAAGGCCCAAAAATCAACCCCTAAATATAGTGATTGAGCTAGGGATGGCACGAGGAACAAATCCAATTCTTTGGCTTTACCTTTATATTGAATTGTCGCCGTGACCAAACCGATAATAGCTTGCTTCTTTCCATCAGCTGTCGCTACAGCTGAAGAAAACTTCTTGTAAGGAATATTTCGTTCCTTCAAAAACTCTAAGGCTCCAGAGCCGAGACAACTTAAGCTTGCTCCAGAATCTAGGAGACCTAACCAATTCTTTCCGAATATTTCTACAGAAATGTATGGACGTGGATCGTCTGAAGTATTTTTCAAATTAGTTTCAGATATTGCTTTATATAATTTTTTCTTACGTTTCATTCTTTTTCTTAAATTCAATATTCTCTTAGAGCGACAAGGAAATGTTACAATTCTCCGACGAGCTTTGTAATATTGTATTTGACGTTCTGGTAATGGTTTCATCATAGGACAGATTTTGACATTTTCAGTTGCAGTAATATTAGGTTTATCGATTAATTTTCTTTGTTCAGGCTTTAATATTGTTACCTTAGATTGCGATGCTACAGGATCTTCTACTTTGCCGAGTAGTTGGTCCTCACAGTTTCTCCCTCGGGTGACAAATTGCTCTTGGGGAAGTTTTCCGAACAGACTGGGCATTTAGGTGTTACAGTTTCTTCGCGACCACATTTGAAACAAAAGAGACGTCTCTTCGAATCAGGACAATCTCGAAAGAGATGACCCACGCCCTTACAATTCCAGCACTTAAATTCGTCTTTCCTATGGAAAGCTTCCAATGGAGTACTAGAGTTGTTTGGAACGTCTTCTATTGCTAGTTGGTCTAGCTCATGGACTTGTCGTCGAACTGGGTTATTCACGTGTGGTGTTTGCGGTTTGAATCGCTGGCTTTCGCTACCGTTAAGGAATTTTTCTATTGTTCGGCACACGTATACTAATTCGGCGAGACTGTTCGTATTAAAAGTTATTAGTAACTCTCCCATTCGCCTTTTTACATTTTGTTTCACGAGTTCTACTATTTCTTTAGCGGGTTTAGGAACTTTCAATCTTGAATTCAACTTAATAAGGTCGTCATAAAAGTCGTTAAAACTTTCGTTGAATCCTTGTTTTCTATCTGACATTTTCCGGGACAACTCGGAATCTGTCTCTAGACTTCGATATTGTTCTAGTAAAGCAATTCTAAGCGATGTCCAAGATGTTCTAGGATTATTTTTTAAATACATCCAATACCACGCTTCGGTTGGACCACTAACAAAATGATGAAAATTGGAGACTACTTCCTCCCAAGATACATTGTAGCTATTCTTTACGCGTTCTATCCTAAACAAAAAGTCGTCTACAGACATGTCTTTATTGTCAAATTTTATCCCCCACTTGTGATAGTGTGGAAATCTGACATAAGTGTTAGCTGGTGAAGGTGTTAAATTAGGTCGGTTCGTAGTGGATGGTGAATCGTTTAAATTCATTTGACTCAACTGAGTCAGAAAGTTGTCTACATTCGAACCTCTAGCCATGTCAACTGGATGAACACTAGGTTCATTCGATTGTGTCTGCATCTGATTGCGTTGAGTATCCGTCGGTTGAGGTCTATCATATTCGTTTTGACGTATAGCCGGTGTTATGGCTTCCTGTGTATTCCTACTATTTTGCGAACTAAGTTGTGCCGTGGGTAAGACTGTTGCAAGAGTATTTCTTACGATGTTTCCTACTTGCTCTAAAATGTTAGCTTGGTTTCGAGCTAATTCTTCTCTCAGAAATCGATGGTCTTCAGTTCGATTCAGACCTACTGTCGCTGACATAACTTCTCTTACGTAACTATCAAAGTGACTTGAGTCATTTCTTTCGTTGAGGCTAGAACTAGCGGCAGGTTCTTGCGCTCTGGGTTCTTCGTGCTCACTTACATTATTCTCTGCATTTTCATTACCTCTGAGCTCTACATTGATACTGTTAGGACTATTCCTACGACTATTATTATCTGAATCAATAAGCATGCTGTCTCGTCGTCTGTTTCTCAAGCTACGGGTAGTCGGAATCACGAAATGAGCTCTACTACGTCTACTCATCTGTCTTAACTATGTATTCTTAAATATACTTAAAGTCTATTATTTCTTCAAAAATGGATTCTTATCTAACTAAATTTTCATTCACTTTCGGCCTTATTTAGACTACCGAAAGAATGATCTATAAACTTACTTAAATTATAAATCTACTCTCAAAAAAAAATACTTAGCTTCAAAAAAATTTCCTTAACTAAATCTTACAATACTGAAAAAAAATATACTAAATCTTCAAACTAAATCTTAACTTTACTATATGGGTGCCACCAGGCAAAAAAACTAAAATGCGCCACCAGGCAAAAATGCTCAAAAAAATTCTCAAAAGTACGCCACCAGGCAAAATTAATACTAACTAAACTCAAAAAAAATACTAACTTATCATAAATTGTTCAGGGTCTCGAGAGTTGGATTGAGAGTTGGAATAACAACAATATCCTTCTCCCTACAAAAATAATATGTGTTGTAAAAGCGGTTAAAAAAAAACATTCGATATAACTAACTACGTCGAAAGTATATATCGAAATATAAAAATCTTATTGTATTTGATCTTTTCCGCGAAGTTAAAAGGGTAGATTTCGCTCTTAGAAATAGAGGATATTCGCCACACTGCAACAGACGTGCGTCAGGAATTATTCGCTAACCACCGGTCAATGCAACCGAAATTTCCTACTCATCTCTTCAAACTAGATCCTTCCTTAACAGAAACTGATGTTGATGTTCTAGCGAAAACTTTTTCTCACCAAAGTGAATTTCCAGTGACTATCTCTATGCTTCTGCAACAGACGTGTGTCAGGAACTTGTTCAACTAACCACCGGTCAAAAGGTTAAGAGAATCATCACTCTAAACTCTATCACAAAATTTAGCGTTTAGCCTTAATGCAACAGACCACTAGCAAAGTTACTACCAGTGCGGACATAAGTGCTTACTACTGAAAATTTCGAGGTCGAAGACAACCAATCGGCTTCACTACAACAGACAAAGTTCTACTAACTATAAAAACTTCCGGATAATGACAAGTCGATTCAGCTCCCCTCGAAGTAATCCTCGAGTGAACTCTAATAATAAAAGTTATCTCAAAAAAAATTCAAACAAAATTAAATCTTGCTTACTTCTCTGTACTGCTCTTTAAAATAAACTATTACCGTTACATTCTCAAGTTTTTCAGGCCCCACGTTGGGCGCCATCTGTAACGAATAATAATATTAAATTAAAGATATAATATATAATACTTAGGATGTTCAAATGTTACGATGCTACAATGCTAAGAGACTGTAACGATGCCCCACGTTGGGCTCCATCCGTAACAAATAACAAAATTAATAAACATCCCTAACGAATATTATATTATTTAATTTATAATAAAATATAGATATATCTAATAGACATATAACCTGTCTACCACCGAGGCAACGACCATACTCAACACCATTGACAATCGATCTTCTCAACGACGAAGCATCATTGACAACTGAGAATCGACCATTAAATCAGGAGACAGATACATCCATATCTTATCTTAGATTCCCTACAGAAGTGAAAAACTTAGAAACTCTCCTATTACGTCCTAGAATTGATTCTTGATCTTTCACCTTTATTTTGAATACACATCGATGTTATGCATATACGATCTACCAAACACCAAAATGTCGACTCAACAGCCGAGTTATTTGTAGTTTTCACAAGCACTATATCTTTTCATAATGAGCATAATAACTCAAATGATTTGTGTGACTCAAACTGACCATTACAATTCAAACTGACTATTATAACTCAAACTGAAACATCGATCATATCCAAAAGAACAAACTGGAAGAGCTATTGAGTGTTCTTGTTCAATATGTCTGAGTTGATGTTAAACAACTCTAGCTTCAGAAGAGAAACCACTTTTCAACTCTTTAACTTCTCCGTTTATCTTGAGGAATCTATCCCTACTCTACCCATCACTCTTGTCTTTATCCCAAAACTCTGGATAAAAAGTTCAAGCAACGCTCGAATAGGGTTGTCTACACTCGACAGCCACATTGGGCCTGCTGGATGCACGATTGCTTAGCTCGCCGGATGAGGGGAGGATCTTGCAGCCGGAATGTGGACGGTGTTACATTATTTACAGACCCGATTGATCCTTGATGTTCTGGATCGGAAAGAAATGTTAAGTTTGCTGGGCCCGAAAATATCTTGAGATTTTTTTTATTGAACGGTAGAATGATTGTACGGATCATCCCTAATTATATTTTAAAAGAACAGGAACTTACGCGGTTAATTATCAGGGAACACCGATGTTCATGTCCCTTGAACCTGTTCTATACCCTCCCAATCATATCAGATGTACCTACTGATACGAACCTGTGGTTTCCATTCGGTTCTAAAATTTCAGAAACCCCTTAAATGAGAGACACAGCTGTTGACGTGCTCTCTTGGTCATCTTCACCCATCCCTATGAAACAAAAAGCCGAAACTTAATGCTTTCCTATATGGTTTTCAGTGGACCTATGAATTCTGTTTTTATTTGAAAACCCCCTTTATTGTAAAAAAGAAGTTTACAACTAAACTTCTCTTAAATTTGTTTATCCAACATCTCTCGACCCCTTACAACACCTAACTTACTCAAACATCTTTATGATTTAACCTTTCAATCATTCTTTAATTTTCAAAATGCTAAACTTTAAAATTTTCATCAAACTTTATTTATAACAAAATTTTCAAAATAATTGACTCAGTTTCATTCTCTGAGTTATTTAGGTTTAATTCTTATACTCTTATTAGCTAACTATATCTATAACATTCGCTTTATATTTTTATCATACCTCCGCTCGCTCGATTAATTATTTTCTTAAACTTTCAAAAATAACGTTTCTAATTTTCATTCGTATTTCTCAAAAATTATTAGTTTTCGTAAACGTATTCGTACTTATTCTCAATATTGAAATTTCTCTTAAAAATCATACGACGTACTGAAAGAATCTTACTTTCAATCACGTCTCGCAAAGGGTTTCTTAATACTTTTCAAATATACAAAAAAAAACATGGACAATAATATGTCTTTCACACAAAACAAAAAAATAAATGACGTTCTTTAAATCGGAAGTTATTTTCTTCACTAAAATCGTTATTAAAATTATTTCATAAAATTATTTTTGCCAAAATCATCTCTTTCTTCAATGTTCAAAATATAGTTCAATTTGGTCAATCAATATGTTTTCAATCAATATATAGAAATAAAAAGTAATATTTTAACAATAAAATCACTCACCAAACTTTCCTTGTAGAAGTGCACTTGTACTCAGATGATTGATGTTCAGCATTCTCTGTAGTTTAATTTGTTATAAGATGATATATTCAAATTGACTATACTCGTTCACAGATTTAAAATTATTTTTACTCACGATAGATTTTCTTATGTTTCTTATGACTGAAAAATTATTAACTTGAAAACTTCGAATGAGCGGAAGAATTTACACAATTCTTCTAAAGAGTGACCTACGCTACTAAACTTTTCTATCAAAAAAAAACTTATCGTTTTCGTTAAACTGGAACTCTACTGTACTTTAGCTTCTATTCAAATAAAATTTTATCATATTTGTATCATATTTTCAGATACTTTCTTTAGGTTGTGATTCTCGAAATTTACTTTTACTTTATCTTTCTTTTCTATTAGATTTACTTTAATTTACTTTCTCTTTACAGATATACTTTAGATTTTCCTTTTTGTTCTCAATAAATTTTCTTTCCGTGTATCAATATCAAAATTCAAAATTTCAAAAACAACTTGCATCAAAAATTAGACGAATTTTACATTAATCTTTCAATAATACGCGTTTCAAACAAATCTGACGATTAAGTTGGTTATCTAAGATAATCGATTCTCGTTAAGATTTCTTATACTAAAAAAAAAACTGAATCTAAAACTTTTTTCACTATGTTCACTCTTCAGAATAATAACTTCTAAATACTAATAATATAAATACTAATATCCTTATTTTTTCTTGTTATAGTTTAGTAACTTATTTCTCTGTATTTTTATTAATCCTTGAAGTAACTTAACACGGTGAAAATTTTCATATCCTTGAGTAGCATGTGGTTCTTGACAAATTCTCGTTGCGATTTCTGCAACCATATGCTGTTCGACGATCGTTATGTGATTCTAGACTTGATTGTAGATTCTTGAATGTGATCTTGACTGCTTGATTCTTGACTGATTATTAGGTGACTTGTTTTGACGATACCGTACGAGAAAATTCACAGACTGCTGACTGTACTTTCATATGAATGGATTTCCATACAATATACATTGACTGCCGTTTTTTAGATTTTTGTTCGGGAACACTCTGTGTGTCCGAGAACAAACGTAAGTATGTATATCTATAATAAGTGTTCCTTGGAACTGCGTAACGTTTTTTCGGGTGCTCTGTTCGCAAGACAGAACATAGTTTTGATGTAGGTGTAGGTATATCGATGATTCTATACTTTAGAGTAATTTTTGTTTTATCCGGTTTTCGATTTTAGGTTGACTTAAAAAATTGCACGATGGAAGTGCTTCTTGATCAGAATGCATAAAAATGTGGTTTTCAGTAAACAGCTTAATTCATGGTTTATTGCAAAAAGAATAAAATATGTCTTTGACATGAAAATTATGTAATTAACTGATATCTTTTGTTACGTTGTTGAGGTATATCGAATTAATTCGAAATGATATAAAAGATGATAATTTATCATCGATGAGATGATTGTATCGATGAGATCAAATTAATTTTGAGATGATCATAATCTCGTCTGGCCGCCGCGTGATTCTTGAATTTCTTTATGAGTACAGTCACGTCGCATTTTCGTCGTCGTACCTGTTAGGACATAAAAAAAATTACTTACTTTAAGAATTCACATTTCTACCTAATTTTCTTTTCTTTTAACTATTTTTCTCTTTTCAGATTTTTTGTTTCTTATAGTATTTACTGAGATTTACCTTATTCGTTTAGGATTTGCATCTATTTTTCAACGTCGACATTTCCTCGTTGTATAAAAATTTTCTTCGCCAACAAAAAGGTTCTTAGGCCTATGTTGTATGGCTCGATGTCCTGATAAAATTTGTTCCTTTTACTATATATGTTTTATGTGATGTTTCTTTGCAAAAAACTTACCACTATCAAAAGTTCTTACTGTTGGAATTTTCTTTTGCGATGTATTGTGTTCGACGGCCAGACTAAAAAGAACGATGTCTGCCGCCTACTTTCCTATTGAAACCTAACTAAGATGGATGCCGGCTACTTGGAACTAATTGGAATTGAATCCGATCTAATTGGACTGAAGTTAGTCGCGATTCGTATTAGACTTTTAGATCTGTTTTAAAATGTAGTTTTGTAGTGTTTTGTGGCTTAGGGTGACTTTGCATCTCATTATTGTATTTGTATGACAGTTTCGATTTTCTTATCAATTGTTTTGATTCTTTCGTGTATTTATGTTAAAAAATAAACGAGTGAGCGGAAATTCTAATTCGATATTATATTTCCCAATCAGACTTTTATTTTTATTGTTTGTTGTTGTCATGGCTTGTTGTTCGTCTTTTTCTTTAGCGTAGAATTTAATTCTTTCGCTCCGTAACCTATTTATATTTTCGCGTATGAGTTCTTATGGTGAAATATGGAACTGAAATACGCATTTGCTAACATTTAAATTAATCGAATTAATATCTTTGTTCACTTGACTATTTCTTAGGTTGTTATGAGTTCTCTCATCAACTGGTTTCCTACATATTGGTGGTTGTGGTGACTGTTGGCGTTGAAAACTTTTACCGATGATTGATCCTTTTATAAACATCTTCTCTCGGTTATATTGTTTGGAGTCTCTTTTGGAATTGCATTTCATTATGGTGCTTCACAAAGTTCATACAAACAAAATTTTTACACATTTCTTCTTACTTATAACAGTCTGGAAGTTATTGTTGTTCCCGTTTATTTTTCTCTGGCAGCAACTTCCTTAGCCGCCGCTATCTGTAGTGATTTTTTATGTGTGCAGGCAGATGCTAATATTTATCCCGTGACTTCCTTTTTTTGCCTCTAGTTCCCCAGTGCGTAAGTGACAACGACTTCTAGGTCTTTAATTGCCGCACCTTTTTCAGATTTTTGAAGGTTTCTAATCCTGAATATGTGGTCTGGCTTAGTCCGTATTTAAAGTTGTTGATAGGGATTTCCTCAGGCTGATTCATGAAGAATATGTATTTGACACAATATTTAAGTTTCAAACTACATTCCATGTTCAATCACTAAATTCATTTAAGGACTCCAGTATATGAAGATTGGCCATATTCGGGAGATAGTTTTACTTACACCAATTTTTTGTACAAATCTAAGAACAAGGTTGTTACGCAACAACCACTCCACGTTTAAATATTCACCCCTTTCACAATATAAACTACTTTGATGTACATATATTTTTATCTTCATATCCATATCTTCCCAAAAAAGTTATAAACTTTACTTGTTTTTGTGTGTTTTCAGAACTCGTAAACTTTTTCCCAATATTAAAAAAAAACTAAAGCATTTTAACGACTCTGAAGCCTTTTTCTTTTTCCAAAAACAACAAATAAGTCATCAAGCCATAAAGTCAATGAAAACACTCACAAATGAATTCCCCCAGTTTAATAATTAATTTTCTCTTTTTATTTTACTATGAGGGTAAATCCAGCTTTTTTGGGTTTATTTTCTATTGCATGATTTAGGAACGTACATAGGTACAATCGATCGATTTAATAAACTTTTACGTTGCCAGAGTAAGCAAAAAATGCAATAAAATTCAACCTCGAACTCCACTCCTTTCCTGTTCAGAATAAGAAGTTTTCCTAACACTTTTCTCTCCAAATGTATGTATAAGGAGGTATTTGGCGACCAAACAAATGTGTATGAGTAGAAGAAAGATATAGAATATTACCTAAACGCGAAAGATGTTCAAGAGAGAAAACACGAATATAAACATTATTAAAAGCTCACAAAAGCGGCAACAGTGCCGTCGGCGGTGGCGTTGGACGGTGAGTTTAGTCTGAAGTCAATCGCCCACCACCCTTTCTTGTATATTTGCCTTCGATTTGTTGCAAAACTTTTATCGACGAAGACGGTATAGCCACAAGATGGATATAAATAGACTTATTTGTCCTGGAAGTAGCTGCTCCCAGATACAAAACTGGCTTCTTCTTCCTTTTCTTCGTCGTCATCGTTCTCGTCATTGTGAAGATGAGGAACTTCCTTTCGTCCTCAAGAGAAGATGTTTATTTTGATGCGGCAGAGGGCTTACTATTGGTAGGTGGGTGGGCTGGGCAATGTTGGTGTAGCGACAAAAGCTATAAAAGTCACAACCGTGTCGGCGACGGCAATGGCAACGTCGTCGTCGACTTAGCGGAACGGAGTGGGAGGCACAACGTGACTGAGTTCAATAAAACTTCTCATCCCTTCACCGCACGCCTGGTGTTATATCTACCAAGTAGTTTGCGTTTATTCGGTTTTTGTGTGACATACCTACCCGTGACTCGTGAGTAAGTAAAATGGAAAATAAAAATGAGATGACGAGGACCAGAACAGATGATGACAGTGCATGGCGGATGTTTTTTCCTTAGATTATGATGGCGCAAATTTTTTGTGTGCCTCGTACCTATGTACATGATTACAATATTTTTGTATTTATTATTTTTGTTTGTTGTTGTTTTTGCCTACACGATCGTAAACACCATCAGGTGGCATCAACGCTTATACGTAATTTGTACTGCTTTTATGAGATTTGATGGCCAGATACTATGACGACACAGAGTATAAGTATGGAGTGACATAAAACATAAAGAACTTTCTAGGGTATACAAAAATGGAAGCTTCGGCATTTTATGGACCACATTCACTTTGAGTAGATTGAGATGATTTTAGCAATGGTATAAGGGCTTTAAATGAATATATTTTTGTTTGCTCTTAATTTAGCCTTAATGCTAGCCTACGTTATAAGATGTCCTTCATGTGCAAGGTCACCACATAAAATTACAATTTTGTATTTAATAAATTTCTTAAAAAAACCAACTGTTAGGCTATAAATCTATTTTTAAATAATATGAAGGCGTAGCTAGAACATTTTTTCCTTCAGACAGAAAATAATTTGCCAATTTTTATCTCACAATTACATCCGTGTTGATTTTTGACTTTAAGGCCTATTGGAATTAGCAACTTTTAAAGTTGTTGGAATTTTTTAGTGGTGTATTAGTAGAGGCAATGAGGAGTCATTTATAGGCCATATGAGAATAGTTTTAAAATAGACCAAGTTTGAATGCAGTATTTTAGGGGGATTGATTGTGAGTATAAATCTGATTTTGTGGGGAATTCGGGTTTGTGGTTTTCCCTTTATCTTAAAAATAGCATTCTTTTTTAATAAAAAAAAATAAAATATTAAATACTTTTTTGTTCCAATTTATATTATCTAACAATTCTTATAGAACATTAAGTGAAAGAGCAAATAAATTCGATGTTATAAGCGAAAAACGAGTACAAATTTGGGTTCGATCAACCTTATTTTTTGAATTGCTCACAAAACGTTTCAAACAACAATATTTAATACTTTTTTTAAGATAATATTTTAACAAATAAAATTTTTGACAATTCTTCTTAATGTCACTACGAATATATGTAGTTAATCCACTATTTTATTAAAATGGCGAGCAATTTCAGATGGAATATTTTTATTGAATTTGATTTTGTTTAGGAGGTGATATGTAGGTTGGGTTATGATATGCTTAAAAATCGGGAGGGATAATTAAAAAAAATAACTATAATAATTCATTCAAACTTGGACCACTTCACAACTTCTCAGATTATTCCCCATTGCTTGGTACGATATTATTTTAATGCTAAATTTTAACAAAGTTAATCATTTAAATCGAAATTAGTGCCGGGGGTACGAAAAGCATAAAATTGAGCTTAAGAGTTTTTAGATAATTGGTACCTAGACTTTTATGTTATAGTATTATTTTTTAAGGCTCAAAACCTTTGAAATAAAAAGATATGACATTTTAAAAAAATCACAAGATTCGTGTTTCATACTGGCGATTTTATTTAAGATCTACAGAACCGACTTCACTGCTTTTTATCTTTCACCCTACAAGCCGCACTGAGAGGATTTTCTTCATAACGCTGAGCATGTTCTAGCTGCCCAATGCATTTTAAATGAAGATTTTGGCTCACTTTTGCGCAGTTCTCAGTTAAAATCCCACCCTCATGCCTGATTTACAACGAGACTTAGACGTGACGAGACAGTGAAGAGATCTTGTCACGTCGACGCGACGTCTCGCTTTCTCGTCGCATTGTGAATCAGGCTCAGGCATCATTTTTGTTCAGTTCTCCGCATCTGTCAAAATCGAGCTATTATGGTGGAAAAATGTTAGATCCAGTGCCCATTCCCATTTACTTGTACTTGTTGTTGTTTCTAATGTTGCGTTTTGAGTTCCTGTGGGCACTCGAAGTAGCCATTTAAATTTTTTTGGCACTTTCAACTTTGACAACCTGCGCAATTTATATTACTTTAGTTTGTGCACAGTGGGCAATGGGCATCAGTCACATCGGAGCTGCAATTATGGAAACAACGCTTGCATGTACGATACATCTTTCTTTTTTTTAGTAATTTTCTTATTTTTTTGTGTAGCTTTAAAAATTCAAAAGATGAGCAGAGAAATTTGAAGAGAGCTGCGCTATATCTACAATGACTACAATTGACACGTATTCACGGACAGGGAATGTAATGTATTTAATTTAAGAACGTACATATGATCCTATATACAATTAAAAATTGCATTTACTTTGGCAATATATGTTGAGTTCTAATTAATTATAAAAATCTTGGGATTATTTCCAAAACTTAATGAACAGCGAGAATAGGTTTGACGCGTCAGCTCGAAGACATTGCCCTTTCTTTAAGTTACAAATACTGTTTTGCGAATTATCCATCACAGCTTCCTGTTTTATATAATCTCTGAAGTTATAAGATCATCATAACTTGAGGGTTTTATTGACATTTTCTCTAAAAGAATTTAAAATATGTACCTTCTTCCACATAAGCTTAGAAGCCGAAAGCCAGGTCCCGATGTTCTTTTTTTTATAACGATACATGTAGGTGTCTACAAGGAGGATATTTTCCTTCGCAAAATAAAATCACATGGCTAGATACTAAACCTATCAGAGAAAATAAAAAATCCTGCAAAGAATTACAAACCTGCGAGTTTGTTTGTCTATCTATCCTTCAGTCTAACTGCTGAAAATAAAAGAGTAATTTGACCAAAAACCTAAAAAAGAAAATAGTTGTGGTTAAGTGACGTTAACCAAACAAATACCTAACTTTAAATAGCTTTATTTTCTCAACTTTCAACAAAACTCTAGAGGCACAAGAAAAGAGCCTTTCGGTTAAAACCTACATGCAAATCTCATCAACACCATTATCAAATGATACAATTTCTAAAAGCAAAAGTAGAAATTTCATCCTATCCATTTCATATATATATACGAGTATATTTTCCATAAACCTAGGCCCATAACCTACCTATGTGCCCTCAAAAATATTAGCAAAATGTGTTTCTAAAAATATAAACAACCTTTTTTGTGGATTTTTTTTTTATTTTAGAAATCAACCCACTTGGGTGCCATTTTTCTCTCTTTACATTTTATAGAACAATCTACTCAAAGTTGAAATTTTCAAAAAGCCTCAAACCAACGAACACATACACATATAGCCATTCATTCCCTTTCTACCCCCCTCCCAACGCTGGCAAATGGACGAGCTGAAACTTAAACCAATAACTATCTAAAGCTATAGATACTCGTATAGCCATGGTATGTGCCAAATAAAAAGAAACCTCTAACGTGGTCATAAAAATGCAACCCAAGTTACCCTATTTGGAAAACTGCATAAACATATACATATACACATACACATTATTGTTTGGCTTGAGAATAGCACAAAAGAATGGAAGAATGAGTTTTCGGTGGGAGTCTGAGGGGGGGCTTAGAAATGAAACATCATGAAACACTTTTCAGAACGATACGACCAACGAAAATGGTTGTGCGGTTATGTTGATGGCTGAAACATGCACTTTAAGAAATATGAACGAATGTTTGGAAATGACATTTATTTAGCCAGTTATGGTTGAAATGTTTGCTTATTCCTTCTTTCCTCTTTCCTATTTTGGCTTTTTCCTCCTCTCTGTGCTTGAACTCAACCAAATATCATCCCTCTGAAAACCAGAGAGAGACTGGCACTATTTTTATTTTTGTAGCTTGTTTTTTCAGCAGCTTGTGTCCGATCCGAGCAGTTGTGTTAATATTTTGGCAAAACTTTGACAACTATTTCATTAAATTTTGTGTGTATGTAAATACATATATATACATACTATGTATATGTGTGAATAATAAAAGTTTCTTGCGGAAAATATATATATGTATTTACCTGTCATTTCATTTGATTAGATTATTCAATTATGCGTCACTGTGAGACAATGCTGCATCAAAAAAAAAAATCCCCCTCGCCAGAACATTGATAAAATTAAATTTTTTATTACATGTGTCCTCTTTTATGCATAATTTACACAAATTGTCGTTTTTAATATCAAAGAAAAATACATAAACTTACAGTCATAAAAAAATTTATCCTCTCATAAATCCACAAAAATAACACGGAATGATAAATTTAGGTATATTTTGTGATGTTATACGGAAATCTAAAAACTAACTTAAATTTAATTACTTACAGGGTGTTTCATAATGTAAATAATATGGACATATGCACATTGTAAATTCAATTTTAAAGTTGTGAATTTTAAAACTATCTCTTCTTTTGTGTCATTTAAGATTTGTTAAAATTTTTCATTTTAATTCGAACGGGGGCACTATGTTGGTCAAAATTCATTTGGCTTTTTTGTTTGTTTCGTTTTAGTCCTTAAATTTTTCATTTAATTCGCAATCCTTAAACGGAAATTTACATATTCCTTTTTATTTTTTTTTAAATAAAAATTGCCGAACTTCAAAAATCCAATCCAACAAAGAACTAAAAGAAACAAAAAAAAGCGAAACGTAATTTTCAAAACGTAAAATGCGAAATATCAAAATGATAAGCAAAACAATGCTTAATGAACCCCCGCGATAGAAAATTCTTGCAAAATATACCACACCAATTCGAACGATTGGTATTTTGTAGATTCATATTCAAAAAAAATACCTTGATCCATATGTAGTAAAATTTAATTTTGATATTCCAAATTTATTTGCTCATATATGACCAAAAACCAGGGTTGGAATGGTGTTAGGTTATTTGCGATAAGTGACAGTTACAATCAACCAATTCATTCAGTCTGCGTAAGACGCTATCACATTTATTAGCTAAAGAGCTATCACAAAAAAAAAATGCGATTGTCATTTTCCGACAAATTTGAAGTTTCTGCCGCAGCACGATCAACGATCAGAGTTACCATCAGCCTACAAAAATGGTGTAACTCTTTCTGAGTTCTTTTTTTTTTTTAACCATTCATATAAATAGAAATAAGCATTCCTGTGACCAAAAAAGTTTATTACATTCCAGAAGATGAAGAAAATGTAAGAATTTTATTTTATTTATTATTAAGACGTCATTTATTCCGTTCTATAAATTCGATAGCTTATTACAAGTACTTGAAAAATTCACTATGGCAATCATGTTTCTGACAAATGTCATGGGAAGTATTCAACAGAATTGAATTGAGTTGAATCACCTTACCAAGATGCAAAACTCAATGACAATCACATGTGACTATGGTTGATGGTTGCAACAATCACTTATCACCCTAGCTAATTCCACTCGCTCACCCTCCATCTGTCTCGTCGTTGTCGTTCTGTTTTTCTGTGCGTCTGCCCAGGTGCACATTGAGCAAAAGTTTCAGCGGGTGAACGGATTTGATTTAATTAATGATTTATCTAGAATGGGTAGCTGCCAGTCACCGATTACAGTTCTATTTAAATTTTCTGGAAAAAAACATTATAACGGTTATTTTGATTAAACTTCTTACTTGTTATTCTTAAATAAATTTTAATTATACTGCGTATAAGATTCACTGCCTCTTGCGAGGAATTGAAAAATTCTTCAAGAATATTTCTTGTTATGAAAAAGTTACTCTCACCTTATCTGATTAGATTCGGCATAATTTGAAAGTCATTATTCTCTGGTTCTTCACGAGTTGTCATGACTTTTTATTTATTTTATGTATTTATTCCTTTTGGTAAGTAAATATAATTAAAGCTTATTTTGGCAGAAATTGAAATTAAAAATCGATTTTAAAGACACGGCTTTTGTGGTTGCTATAAAAAAGTAAAAAGTAATTGAAACTTCTCACCGATTATCCAGACATTCTTGTGATTTTTACTTATTTGGAAGACTTTTAAAAGTTGCACCGCATTGTCAGAAAAAGTTATTTTGAAAAACCTTTAGCTGGAAAAGAATGCATCAAAACCAACAATTTTTCAGTAAGAATTTCGTAAAATCAATGCCAAGTTGAACCTTCTAACGAAATATAAATATTTTTATTTTTCTGTATACGAATTTTTTTTTAGGTGAATTTTTAATTTTGTTAGTAAATGTTAGTATAAACCTTTGTTGCGTTTTCATATAAATATTAATTAAATTAAATAAAAAAAATACAAACATAAATTGGTCGGCGCAACAACTCGAGTAGAACCAGGGCCTAGTGACTTATAACTCTCAACCATTCCTGTGTGCGTGTTATTAGCAGGAATAGAGGGCACCTACAATTTTCTGCCGAATCCGAACGGTTAGGGTGGGAAGCACTTTTATCATGACAAGAGATACTCTTGGAGTATTTTTCAATTCTTCGCAAGAGGCATTAACCCATGAAAAACATTTCTGCTTTTAGGTGGCATAGGCTGGGAATCGTACCCAAGACCTTCGGCGTAACAGTCCAACGCACTAACTATTACGCCACGGGCTGCTAGATTTCTAAATTATCGTTTAAAAAAACATAAATAAAATAAACTTAGTTGTAAATACATAAAATGAAAAACAAAATTATGCCAAATTGATTAAAAAAAAAAAACACTCAAATGATTTTAATTATGTTATTCCAAAAAAAAATTTAATAACTATTTATAAATAGTGTCTATCTTTGGACAGTCGTCCAAGTTATAGATATACATGTTTTATTGCTGTCTAAGGGTTATCTTACTTGGACAACAGAATCCGTTGTCTAAGTCTTGACTAATGTGACATTTTATTTAATTAAACAAAACAACTGTTTTTAATACTGTACAAAATGTAAGACACTTTCTTACTAGTCAAAAATCTAATAAATACGGCAAAAATATTACACCCAGGGCCCAGGCGTATACGTACTTATTTATCTGCTATTTATTTTCTTTATTTTTATTCGTTTTTTTTGCCTTTATTAGTGTCAATTTTATTAAATTGCACCTTGGGCGTTATTTATTTCTTTATCTTTATTGTATCGAAAATGCCCATTTTACATAAATTTGTTTATAACGGGTGATTTTTTAAGAGGTTTAGAACTTTAAAAAAAAAAAAAACACAAAAAATTCGAAAAAATGAATGAAATATTTATTTGAATCGATAGTTTGAACCTTGCAATTTAATGTTTAAAGATAATTTCATGCAAATGTTGACCGCGGCTGCGTCTCAGGTAGCCCATCCGCTGAGTCCAATTTTGGCATACTCTTTCACACATATCGGCCGGTATCTCACGAATGAATGCATGGATGTTGGCTTCCAGTGCGTCAATCGAAGCGGGCTTGTCCCTATAGACATTAGCCTTGACATACCCCCACAAAAAATAATCTAATGGTGTCAAATCGCACGATCTAGGCGGCCAATTGACCGGCCCGAAACGTGAAATTAACTGTTCACCAAACTCGCCTCGCAATTGCGCCATTGTTTCGCGTGCTGTGTGGCATGTGGCACCGTCTTGTTGAAACCACATATCATGCAAGTCAAGAACTTCCATTTCGGGCAAAAAAAAGTTTGTTATCATCGCTCGGTAGCGTTCACCATTGACAGTAACGCTGCGATTCGCATCATCTTTGAAGAAATATGGCCCAATAATGCCGCCGGCCCATAAACCGCACCAAACAGTGGCTTTTTCGGGATGCATTGGTAGCTGTTGCAATGCTTCTGGCTGATCTTCACTCCAAATGCGGCAATTTTGCTTATTTACGTACCCATTCAACCAAAAATGAGCCTCATCGCTGAACACAATTTTTCGATAAAAAAGCGGATCCTCGGCCAGCTTTCCAAGAGCCCATTCACCAAAAATTCGGCGTTGTGGTAGGTCGGCTGGCTTTAGTTCTTGCACCAGCTGTATCTTAAAAGGCTTTACGCCCAAATCCTTCCGCAAAATTTTCCACGTAGTGCTGTAACAAAGGCCTAACTGCTGGGAACGGCGCCGAATCGACATTTCGCGGTCTTCTGTCACACTAGCTGATACGGCCGCAATATTTTCTTCACTACGCACAGTACGTAAACGTGTTGGTGGTTTAATGTCCAACAAAGTAAATTTGGTGCGAAATTTGGTCACAATCTTCCGAATAGACTGCTCAGAAGGTCGAGAATGCCGACCATAAAATAGAAGCAGCGCGCGATGAACATTTCGAACCGAGCACGAATTTTGATAGTAAAATTCAATAATTTGCAAGCGTTGTTCATTTGTAAGACGATCCATGGTTAAATTGCAAACCAAACTGAAGCTGTTTGACAGTGACACAAGGTACTAAACACACGTCAGCTGTCAAAACCAGTGTTGCCAAAACCAAACCAGCTTAAAAATCACCCGTTACTTTACCTTACTAATGTTAGTCATAAATGTAATTTATTTAAATTATGAATGAATTGAAATTTAATTTGAAGGAAATATTACTTTTAAATTTTTTCATTCAAATTAAGGGTAAAAACGTTCTATGGTTAGAACATATTTGTTTTCAGTTCTCTAATAACGAGCGACGCACACAGCTTATAGTTTGATACATAAAACCACATATCAACGTCATCGTAAGCGAAACAGCAAAACCGATTTGAATGAAATTTTTTGAATATATATGGTTGGTTTCAGCCAGAAAGATAGAATAGTTTTGGACCCTGAAGATGGTACTGTTGTCAGGATCTCCAAAATAACAAAACAAACAAATTTCTTTAATTAACAAAAAATCACATTTAATTTGGAGAATTTATGTTTACATACACTTCGAATTTTGGATGGACGTTTAAAATGCTTAACGCCAGTTTGCTAACAGTTTTAATTAAATATGTATTATGTAATAATGATGGTTTTTATATTCACAGACATGGACTAAGTGGCTAATTAGCGATTTTGATGACTCAGTATTCAAATTATCGATTCTGTGATTGAAAATTTGGTTAACATTCACAAGGCAAAACACGCAGTTCACTCGGGCGTATACGCACTTTTTATTATTTATTGAATTTTGAACAAATTTCCTACCATTTTTGTTTGTACGATACGTTGGCTTTGACAAAAGATATATTTTTTTATTTAAAGTAACAGCTAACAGCACAGTTGTTTTATTCTGACGTTACCTTTTACTTGCGATATATAAGTACTACAGTGAAAGCTCTATTAAGCGGACACTCATGGTCCCCCATTTTTTGTCCGGTTATGAGAACTGTCCGGTTAAGGGAAAGAAATAGAATAACTTTTTTTAACTTCATATTAAATTTTTATTATTCAAAAAATGACATCACTCAAAATATTAAAATCTTAGAAGTAATCTCCTGTTTATTAACTTAGTTACTCGAAAAAATTCCCTAATAAGATTTTAACATACATAACATAGCTCTGTCCGGTTATTAGAGCTTCACGTCCGGTTATCGGAGATTTTCTATGGATTTGCTAATGTATTAAAAATAAAACAGAAAATATACTGAGAACGAACCTGCCGTTTTTTTCTGTTTCAATGTTTGCTAAAAAATTATTCCTAAATAAAATTATGTGTCTGCTTATGGGAGGTTTTCTATCAAAAATGGGCAAGAAGAAGTGTCCGCGTCCGTTTATGAGAGTGTTATAGGAAAGTAATTTATATGAATAGAATGTTTACAATAATTTAAAAAAAAATTCAAAATTATTTTTTGAAAATGGGAGGATGATTTTTTTTTTAAATCAATTTTTAAACTCCGCATTAATAAGTAGTCAAAATTGGCGTACCTACCAATTTTTTTTTTCTTAAAAATGTTTTCAAAATTTTATATTTTTTTAATTTTTTTTTAAAACTGCTCCAACGAATTTTCAAAAATTTTGTTACATTGCGTTGGTGTCAAATTAATTTCAGATATTTTTGTAATCAATTTATTTCTAATTTTATTGATTTTTTAACATTTTTTCAGTCTAAACTGTGAATTCCATGGATATGTGCGAAGTGCAAAACAACACGGTGCTATATTGTTCATATTTATGTACTCACATAATACTTCCTTAAACTAGGCTATATTTTTGGCAGGTGGCATAAAATATAGGCTCCACCAACTAATAAATTTCTTTTAACAGATGAAAAGTTTTTAAAATTATTAAGACTTTAAAACCACAGTGTAATCGCACATAAGAGCAAGTTCGTGCGACCCAGTTGTGCATTTTATTTCTCTCGGCATCATATTTGATGTAAAGTTGACACCACCCCTTTTTTTTTTTTAAGTCAAACACGACTTACGCATAGGGAGTGACGTGCAGTTAATCTGGATCAAATATCGCGCCACCTACTGGAAAAGATAGAACACTCTGCCTGGGGAATCTAGTAGATTGATATAGTTAAATCATTGAACTATGCATACACACGTTTACGTTTTCAAACAAAAATTGCAATGTATTTACCTGTTCTTATTTTTATATACTTCGAAATACGAAATCATCATTTTAATATTTTTCTCATTAAATTTTGTTATTTTGCTATCCAAGTATCACTGCCGTTAATAGCACTTTTCGTAGCTCGTAAGGTACTTTCGTAGTTTCGTTTTTCGTAATTGGATAAGCCTTCTGCGTTTGACAAATCGTGTTCAAATTTTGTTTTCAGTTTAATTCTGCTTATTAATATTTTTTATTTTATTTTTATGTAAAATTTTGAGAATCGCACATTCCTATCTATGTCCATTCTATCTTTAATCAGAGTAAATAAAACAACGTTGAAACACCCTGCAATATTCCACATTCAAGGACAAAGAGATCATACTGTTTTAGTGAAACAAGAATCATTATCTGCACTTTGTAGCTCAAAGCTAATTGTGCCGCTAAGCACAGTGAAGGCTAACGACTCCGACGAAGTATACGAGGACGAAGACGAAGACTATAAGATGAGCACAACGACGATGTTACGCATAATAAACGCATTCTTTTCCCGTTTTCTGCTGTGTGATTGTGTCTAAAGCACATTTTTATGTGTTCGCCCATTCTCAGCGATAAGAACCTGACATACATGTAAAAGCTGTTTAGGCTGACTTTGAAACACATTAGATTTCGCTTCGTACGAGTAGTGGGGGTTTGTAAAAAAGCCTCTGCAAATTTTGGGAGTTCGTTACAATAACACTCCCTTAACCACCGCAAAGCGGGCTGTATAGCAAGTACGAAAAAAAAAAAAAACAATTTGAAAACATTCCTTGTGTGTGCTGCGTTGCGTGATGTGTACTGTGTGTGAAGTTTCTACCCCCAAAACTGTATGGAAAATGCTGCCTATTTTTGGTTTTGGCATCCCTGTGTGGAGCAGACTCTGTAATGTTGTTCTAAAATGAAGTTTATTCCTCTCCACAGGAAGGATATATGCATGCTTACATGCCCTCAACACACCCCACCTATATATTGCAGCACCATGAAATAATCATTGGGAAAACGAATTGCTGTCGTTCTGTTGCTCGTCATTGTCGTCGTTTTCATGTAGAGGCGCTGTTAAATGGAAGGAAAAACACAAGTTTTCCATTAAGGTCTCGGCTAGCATTGTGGGTTTGTCATTGGGGACTATCTCATGACAGCCTACCCAAGCCCAAGGTAACCAAATGTGTTTTTGGGTACCTATATACCGGTTTTACTTCTAGGTATACCTACATATGAGGGCAGAAAAGTTGCTCGTTGCTGGAAATTGGATATAACGATGAAAGTTCAAAGTACTTAGATGCATACTTTTCACGAGCTGGATGGAGTAATAGAACGACCTTACGTGTGGCATTGAATTCAATTGAATTGATTGCAATGCATTTGAGCGGTTTCTGGGTACCTAAGCTGAAGTCCAAGATGGGTGGTTGTTGTTTTGACTTTTCATTTTAGGAATGTATAAAGGTTTTATCATTTGGTTTGAAGGTTGACGCACGTAGTTCTTTACATTTAATTTAGAAAAGGTTCATTGGGTTTGAGGTTGTTTCGTTAAGAGCCTTTTTTTAAATTTCTCATCAATGATATTAGAGAATTTCGTATTGAAAGAATATTTTCAACAAGAATTGTATTTAAGGTATTAACTCTAATTTTATAATAATACATTGGGCAAAACTTCAATATTTTGTGCTCAGTCAGAATTGTTTGGCTACTTCTAGCAAAATTGATATGATCAAATAGATATTTTGGTTCTCTTGATTATATAATTTTATGCTTATGCCATAATATCAAAGTACGATATTTCAAGAGGGCTGTTAAGGAACAGCCTGTTATTTGTTTGGTAAAGCCGCAGATAGGATCATGTCTCTTCAAATCAAAAATATACCTCGTACAACTATTGTATGCTACAATAAGTTTTCTAATAAATTCGTAGTCCATTTTTGAAAAAAAAGCTCACAGTTGTATCGAAATAAAGGCAATACAAAAGATTTACAAATTTAAGCTTAATGTTAGTTGGCAAGTATTTAGAAGTAGGACTTAAACCGCGAAGTGCACCATAAATTTTCGAAATTTTCTTGTTGTTATATAAATCCGAATCCAAGTTAATATTCAAATAAACTCCAGGATTTCTTATATTTCTTACACACTCTATTGGAGTCTGATTGAGAAAAAGGATACGGGATTGCTCATTACAAGTACTCCTTGTAAAAATCAAAGCTCTTGTTTTTGGTAGGATTGAGATTTAGTTTGTTATCAGTCCAGATGGAGATTTTACATAATTTTAAATTTTTGTGAAACACATATTGCGACATATTTAAAAGATATGGTTTAATTAAATTGCATAGAGAGTTTGGAAACGAAAATTTAGTTTTTTGTTTAGCACCCTCAAAAGCCTTTTTGAGAACCCCAAAAATACAATTATTTCCATCATTCTACTATCAAAAGCATATCATCACATACCTTAATTTTGAGTCGAGGTGAAGTTATATTTAGCACGGAAAGTAGACTGGTAGCAAGAAATGAGGTTCATTCTGAAAAATCTTAATTTGTTTTCTCATAATTGTTTCAAAAACTTTGGTTAGAAATTCAATAGGTCTGTACTCAGTTTTTCTGGATTGTTACGATTTTGATAATTACAAAATTTTAGCAATTTTCCAGATTTCGGGAAAGACAGAATTGGTCAAAATTGTATTGAAAATATGAGTTATTTACTGTAGCAAGAAGAATCTTTATAAAATCTGAAATTCGTCAACTACAGAAACCAAAAAAATATGCCTTGAGTTTAAGAAAAAGTGGGAATTAATTGAATGATTATTATGGTTTAGTTCACATTGAACATATTTTGTGTTCAGTTCCTTTTATTTGCGACAGTTACGCGTAATTCCAACATCACGGACATTTCATCAGAATTTTGAATTTTTGGAATTTTTTTTTCAAATTAAATTGTAAGAGAAACTGAAAAAAAAAAGAGTGGCCGAATAATTTGTCTTTCTTAGAAAGAAAATTCTGTTAAAGTTAATTATTAAGTTAAGAGTTGTAAAATAATAGAGTTTGCTTTTAATTCCGTGCGATGGTATAACCACTTCAATTTTTATACAATTTTTATAATATTTTTACAATAATCGCAACACCTACCTATTTTCTTCAGGAAGTAGGAACACATTTGTGATATTCATTAAAAAATTAAAAATCAAATGGATCTATTTGTTGCGACCAAAAAACGCTTAGAAAAATCGTGCGATTGAAAAACAAGTGTCTGTACAAGATAATAATTGCATTTAATTCATTTTAATATTCGTCGTGTTGCCAGAAAAATGAAAATAAAAAAAATCAGTATTCAGTGGCACTATTTTTTGGGTTTTATTTCCGTGGGTGTTATTTCCTTTATTTTTGGAAGTAAAACCTTCGGGCTTTATTTCCGCGAGGCTTATCGCACTGCATCGTACGTTTTAACATGTCTATTTAATTATTAGAATGATTCAAAATAACACCTTATTTGAAATTCAACCTGGACCGTGCAAATTTATGAAGCTTATAGATCAAATCCACTACTCGAATCGATCGAATCCGCTACTATCGTTTGTTCAATATTTTTGCTTGAAAATTGGAATTATTTTCAAATGTTAAAAGCGGCTTAACTAAGTTTTGGTGATAAAGTCATGAAATTTTCAGTTTTTATAATACAATTTTTATAGTTTTTATTTGTTTATCACAAAGTAACAAAGTCTACAGAAAAAAAAGCGCAAGGAATCTGGGGACTTGGAGTTGATTTTAAATTACGACTGATTACACCTGAAACGAATTTCGGTGACACAGAACCTACCCCAAAGTTAATTTTTTGCTTTATTTTGTTTAAAGAATATTTTCAAAAATAAACCCTGTAACCGTGATGTAGAAATAACTTATACTCAACTGTACAGGGTAGGTCTAAATGCAATTTTTGGAAAATATTTTCATAACCTGTAATATTTTAATACAAAATGTTAACGGTTTTTTAGTTATCACATTTTTTTAATTTAGAAAAACGTTTAATTCAATTTAATTTCTGGGTGACCCTGCCGAAAATTGATTTCTATTTTTTTTATTAACACTGCATAATAGTTAAACTAACATTTCTAATGACTAAAGGCTAAAAGCTATTTTGAATCAATAATTCAACAAGTCCAATCAAAAAAGTGGCAAGTCTTTTACTTGGCTGATGCATTTCAGTATAGTATTAAAATTTTTATTAATAAAAAAAAAAACCTTAGTAAAGCTAAAATCTTTATCGTATTTATGTATAAAATATTTTCCTTAATTACTTAATTTTAATTTAATCTCTAGACCCCATAAAGTTTTCCTTTCCTTTTCTTTAACCAAAAGTTTATTTACAAACGATAACATAACTATGCCTCTATTATCCACAAATTGCATTTGGATAACAACTTCGAACTTTATTTAAATCCTTTAGGCCAAGGTATTTATATGCTCAGATATAAATGTTTTAAGGAGGTATGCATTTTCTATTCTATATGCTTATATATATTTACCTTGTGCTCCTGATGTATAAAATAAATCCTTTTAATCCAGTTACACTCCGAGTATATATGTAACATGCATTTATGTATGTATTTATTATTCACTATACAAAGAAGCATCATTAGGAAAAGAGTTAAAGCACTTTAAGTCTTTAGGAGCCTTAGGTTTGCTTTAATCCATATGTGCCCTTTTCATTCATGAATTTGTTAAATCCATACCATATACATAGTCCTTAATTACAATATAAATACCCATTCGTATGTATGAATATAAGGACCACTTAAGAAACACTTTATTTGCCAATAAACAGACTTGCAAAGTAAAATGTTCACCCCTCTCCTTCCGAAAAATTAAAAAGGATTTTATTCTCTCTTCTATTTACAGTAGAATGCACAATTGTTATTATTATTACATACATTCCTATAGGTACAAACCTACGCATCAAGCATCAATTTTAATGTTGAATGGATTTTGGTATACAGACAGGAAACGCATCTTTGAGATGAAATTCGTATCGGAGATTTGGATTGTATGTTTCATCTCCTCATCGTCGTCCATCTGCATCTCTGGGTGTGTATTGTGTATTTTATTTCAGTACTCTTGAAGATTTTTCATAAAAATTACAAGCTGAGATGGTTTAATCTAAGTATGAAAAAGTTTCCGGCAAATTGGAAGACTTTTTGCAACAAGTCTACCTACCTGTACGATGATTGGATAGAACTCCTTTTGATAAGCATAAGCATAAAACTTGTTAGATTGTACAGGTTGCCGGGTTGGGTCTTATTCGCCCATACCTTTGGCTCTGATGGGAACCTATCCCCATTACCGCCTCCAATATCATTCACGTCAAAAGATTCACTCAACTAAGAATGAAAATAAACAAACTTACAAAAGACCAAAGCACGAAGAAATATCCTAGCATATCTTCCTCATCGTTATATAAAACTCTTCAAGAGCTAGTGCAGCAGTATAAAGTCCTTTGGTGTGTTTTTCAAGAAAAAAAAAAAATAAAATAAAAATAATAAGGATCGGGGCATGTGTTGTATTATGGTATTAGATATAGATAGATGCAGTGAATTGTGAAAAAAAGGAGAAGAAAACAACAATCTTCAGAAATTGAAATGTGTACGTAAATTGAAAGAAACCTCTCCAGGGATGGGATGAGGCTATGAATAAACAAGTCACTTAGGTCCTTATGTGGCAGAGCTTTGCTGTGTTTTGTTGTTAGAAAAGTTTTTGGGGGATTCGCTGAGGGTGTATAAACAACCAAGGTTAAGGGTCTGAATTTTCTCTTTCTTCTTGTATTTTTTTTTGCAGTAGTATGAGTACCTACTTGAAAATGAGATTTTCACAAGCTTTATTAGAAAAATAGAGATGGTTCTTTATAGTTATTATAGAAATACATATTATAGGATCAATAATTTTTTTTTTTTTTTTTATGAAGTAGAAAGCAAATTTGGAAGACAAGAATATCTGAACGGTAATTTTACACTAGCTGCATCCCATTTTTCAATCTTGTGAGGTGGTTTTTTGTTATTCAGATAGGGTTTTACTCGGCGGCGGCCTTGTTAGGATCTTTTCTGAAGAAAAACCTTTAACTTTAGTTTGAAAAAGTCATTAGAACCTTTTAAAAAAATATTTATGGAAATTCTCTAGGAAATTATATAAAACAACTCTGTACCAAGGACTAGTGACATGACAACAATGGAAGAGATCTACAATTTTTTGCGAAATTCGAACGGATAAAGTGAGAAGAACTTTTTTCATGACAAGAGATAGTCTTGGAGGATTTGTCAATTCCTCGCAAGAGGAAGAAGATAACCTGTGAAAAACATTTCTGTTTTTTAGGTAGATAGCCTAGACTGGGAATAGAACCCAAGCCTTTGGCGTTACATTATCATTTTTATTTATTTATATCGATGTTTGGTCAATAATAACCTTCAGCATCTAATCCTGCTGAATCCAGGCTATTTATAAGATGTACCTTAATACAAACATAACATACCTAATATTATATCAAACTTTTCGGCCTTAACCCGTCTGTAGTCCAATTTAATAAGGTTCTTAATATTCCGACAAGTCTAATTCAATAAATAAAACCAAATTCAAAAGAAATGAAGTTACTCTCTTAATAAAAAATCATTTTAAATTCAACTCCCCTAAAATATACAATATGCTGAGCTGACCCTTTTAAAGTCCCATTAGAATGGATACAAAAATATGACTTTGCGCATGTTTTATATTCACCTTTTTCAACCCCTTTTGCCCAACTAATGAGTGCAATTTCTTCATCTCCCTTGGAAAATAAATCAATTTTCTGTTAAATACAATTTAAATATGTAATCCTCATTTTAGATCCAACGCACATAATCTCAAGGGTTGCTATAAAAATAAATCTTACAAACTTTTATTTCCAACAAAAAAAAAAAAATAAATAAAAAAAAAGGTTTCGAAGAGAAGAAAAGTTTTTAGCTAAAAACCACTTCAAAGAAAACCACATTTAACGGCTTTCAAATAAATCCACGATCTACCTCCCCATTCCTTGCCCACAACCCTTCATCCTTTAAAGACCTACATATATGTATATTTATATATAAAAAATAAAACTTTTATCTTTAAATCTAGATAGTGTATTTTGGTCGATTTACTGAAAGCAGTTAGTTATAGTTTTGGGTGACTGACAACTCCATTAATAAACGGCGCGGCGCAGCGTGGCTCAATCGGATTTCCATTATCTGAAACAGTTACGCCAGCTTCACTTCCCTGCGTCGCGTCGTCGTCGTTTTTGAAAAATCCCACTTATGAAAATGAACCTCTTTTACATTACATAATTGAACTGTGCAAAGGGGGAGCTCTCGATTTTTCCATCCATCCATATCCATTCATCCAAAGAACGATTCCCCCAGTCTGATATGAAAAAACAAACAACGCAACGTACCATGTCAGCCTAGTTATTAAACCCCTGTAATCCATAGACAGACAAAGCTTATATAGAGGGGTAGAGAGGCTTGCTAAAGATAACACACTCCGAACAGCGAATGAACACCCCTTATGCAATTTTCAGTGTCCTTGTCGCCCTTTGGACTTTAACCACTCGCTCGCTCGATCCACCCTATCGTTCATCTTTAATGCAACACAGACGGATGAACACAATAGGATTAGCGCAACGAATAACGAAAAAGGCTGAATTTTATAGCCGCACATTTTTTGTAACGTTTTACTTTTCATCACTTTATTTTCACGTTTAGCCCGCAAGTTGATATTTATGACTTTGCGAGGGTTGCAATAATGGTGGTTCAAGGATGGATATCTGTTGGCAACAGAATTAATTTCTAATTAGATTACTGTGCCTTGGTGTGTGTGTGTGCAGTGTTTTTGGGGTTGAGCTTGTATTTGTGGAAAAGTCTCATATAGGAAGCTGCTGATGGAATAATTTATAGACTTCAGGAATAGGGTTTGCAATCGAAGAGGTGAATACTGTGTAGTCTGTGTCCTTTCCATTTTGGCTGACATGTTGCATTTATTGGGTGGCAGAAAGGACAGTCTCCCACACCAAACGCTAAATCGTTTAGTTAATGAAATTCTGCGAGATGCTGATGACCGTTGGTGTTGCATTTTGCAAAGTATTCCTACCGGGTTCGTGTATAGGTATACCTAATTGAATTGAGTTCAGATTGAAAATTTAAGTGAGATAAAGTCAAGGCTGGGTGATTGAAGTTATTCGAGTATTAAGTGGAAAGTCTGTGAAGGATGCATTGCAGCGATGTGAAAAATATTTAAAAAAGCATTTTGTCAATCGAATTGAAAGGGTTTCAATGTGATTTAAATTGATTAATTTTTTTCCAGTATAAATTTTTGTTTGTGTGAGGAATAGTTCATCATTATTTTCAGCTTTTTCTTTTCAAAGACATTGATCATATTATTTGCATGAAAAAAAAAATGACTTGATTTTTGTTTGACTTTAGAGAAAATTAAATTTTGTTTGTAACAGAAATCAATTTAAATTTACTTTTTCAAAGGTTTTCGATGTGGGAATAGATAGATTCGATTCTTTATTTAATTTGGGTTTTCAGTGCACAAAATATTTGTTTTTACACAAATCGTCCGGGCTTAGTGTCCGGAACTCTGAGTTGCTCTATCTGGGTCAGGTTTTCGAGATTTTTATGTTTTTGTCGGAAATATTTTTTGTGAAGCACTTATTTTACTAAATTTCCATATATGTTTATATGTAGGTATGTATTGGGACTTTGTTTGCGAATAATTTATTACTTGTTAATTTTAAGGCCTGATTCTCGCCTCTACTGAATGTTGCTTTTACCCCAGCAAAATCTAGGACAATATTGGAAAGAAGGGTTGGTACAATAATTATATAATGTATTTTTTTTTTTTTTAATGTAAAATTTTTCATACACTTTAACATTTTTTGAAAATGAAAAATCAAATTGAAGGTGATCTCAGTCACCCCTCTATAGTACTCGTAATGTTTAATTTTGAGTTATTTAAGCGCATTAGTAAATCAATTTTTTGTATAATACCTCAAAATATTATGCTATACGGAGGCAAAAATTATGCACAAATGGTTTTTGTTAGCTTTCAAAGCTATAACTTTTGTCAGATGTTCAAGGATATGGTCTTTAAAAAAAACGAATTTATGAGTATTTCGTTTTTTTATCAAAAATATTTAAAAAAAAATTCAGTTCTCGTGGATTTTCTTTATGAATTCTTAAAGCTGTTAAATAATTAAATAAAATTGATTTTTTTATTTTTTCAAAAATTTCCTCTTAATGAATCACTTATTATAATGCCTGCTAATAATTAAAACATAATCAGTTATGTATATCGTATATCTATGTGACATTTTTATAGTTATTTTTTGTATGAGTGGGTGTATTTTTTGTTTCAAATAAATTAATTGCTTGTTTCAACATAGTTTTTTTTTTCCCCCATTTTTATATATAAATTTTAGATAATTAATTTGGACGTACGGATTTCGTTCATTAGTCAAGTCATGCGAATTTCAAATGAAATTTATGAAACCATTTAAAATAGTAATTTTCTACTAAGCTAGTGAATTTACCGCAGAGAATCCATTATTTTTTTTTGTTCCTATTTTTAATATATGTATGTACATATACATGCATACATAGGTTTTGTTGATTTTAAAATTTCTTATTCTTATTGACAATTAAATCTGACAACTTTCGCTTTTATACATTTCCTTAATTTTGTTTTATTTATTTTTATTTTTATTTTAATTTACCCTGGGTTAGTGATGTTTGACAAAAAGCCATAATCCCAGAAAAAAAAGTCCTCAAAAACCAAAATCCCAAATCTAAAACCAGGTGAAGACAAAATCCTCAAGATAAAATCCCAGAAAGAAGATGTACAAGTAGTGAATTAAGGCAATAAAATCGCGCTTTTTTATTGTTTGATTTACTATTTGTACATCTTCTTTTTGAGCAAAAATAAATAGGTTAACTGACATTCTAGATTACTAATATAATTAAAAAAAAAAACTGTTTTGCAATGATCTTTACTTCATGAATGAAAATAAGACAAATCCACATAAACACAAAGAAAATAATCAAACATATTGCAAAGTATTTCATCACAAACATAAAAGGTGATCATTAAAAAAAAAAAACATTTAGATTCAAAAGTCTTACAGCAATAGCCTCGTTTTATTATCTATTCGGATCTGGGGCCTATTTCTGCGCTACTACATCAACTACAATGTAGCAGAATAACAGTTGTATTACACCATTTTTGTTTCAAACATACACCAGTTTTTCCGTTATAGTACATCAATGTAGCTGTGGACAATCAACTGGAAATATTGGAAAAATGTATGATTCTGCTTCAAAGCTTTTGATACTACATTGTTGTAGTACAAATAACTGTAAATTCTTGCTACATTCTCACATTAAAAATATTTGCCGTTGTTTATGTAGCAGGATATTTGAATTTGATAAAATATGGCTGGTTATAAAAGAAAATATACGAATGTGAGTATTTTTATTTTAAATTAAAATATAATAAATTAAATTATTGTATGATTTTTTCATTTAATATTGCATAGTCGACTAAGGAACGAAATCCATTTTTACTTTTATTTATAAATTATGTCGCTTCAAAAATCCGAACCGAACAAACTCTCGCTTGCAAAATCCAAAAACAAACATAAATGTAAAAAAAAATCACATCCAGTGCATCAACGAGCTACATCATACAATAAGCAACACATCCACTACATCAACGAGCTGCATCATACAACATTTCCAGTTGTAGTTGTGGAACAGAAAAAAGTAGTCGATGTAGTTGTAGAATGTTGCTGTAAGATGTATTTGATGTAGATGCTGTAGAAGCGGAGAAATAGGCCCCTGGACTAGATTGGTGTTATTTATAAAAAAAATTTTATTTTTTTTTATTTCACTCAATATGTTGGGGTATTGTTGGGGATTTCTGGAGATTTGGAGAATTTAGCAAAACGAAAATATTTATTGGGGATTTTGTACATAAGGCGCCTTTCCCCATGGGGATTTTGTCTTGTTGGATTCGATTTTGATTTTTGAAGATTACGTTTGTTTCCCCTTTTTCCTCTATAAATAGCTCTTTGATATAAAATAGTCAAAGTTCAATGACAGTACAATAAAGAAAATAAAAACAAAAAGTAAACTTTTCCAGCCATCCATTTAAGTTTTGTATTAAAATTTTACCCTGAAAATTTATTCTATAGCTATCCATTTAGTACAAGCCCTTTTTTGGGTAATATGATTTATAACTTGTCCCCCGTTAAGGTGCGAGCGACAAGTTTCTAAAAATTCGACTTGACTTAGAAAACAAAACTATTGAAAATTAACCGCAACATTTATATCATGTTGTATTTTTCATGCCATGCCATGTCATGTCTGGCATGTTATTATTTTTTTAAGCCAGAAATCCATGCATTAATTCTGTTTTTCAATTATATTTTTGTATTTAATAATTTTGAAAAAAAAAAATCATTTTCAAAGTCAAAGTTAAAAATATTATTTTCAATGCTCTTATCAATTATTTTCGGTGAAACACTACAAATCATATGCTTCAGTGTCTTCTTGTTTTTTAGAAAATCGAAAATAATGTAAAATTTTTAAAATAAATTTATTTCTTTTTTTTTATTATGAGTTTGAAAATTAATTTTTCCCAAACTGTTTAGGTACTAAAAAAAATCATTTAAAAACAGAATTAATAGATGGATCACTGGATTTAAAAAAAGGTTATAACATTACATTGTAAGAGTTTGTTTGATTTTTAATATGTAGATTGTTGTACATAAATATTTTCTTTTGAAAACCGCTGCAACGAACTCCGAAATATTGTTTATATTTACAAATGTTTTCTGAAGAATTCAAATGCCGTTCTTTATTTTAAGTTTAATTTTTTTTAAGTTGTGTATGCCCAAGTCTTGAAAATTTCAAGCTCACTTGAACCACAATTCAATTTTTCAGCAAAGTTATTGAATAAAATTAGCATTGGTGGGGATGACCCATTTTTACCTATCTTATCACTAACCAAATTGTCTTAAACTGATAAACCTACAAAAAAATTTTATTTATAATATTAATTTTATTTTAACTTCCCATTGGAAGTTATTTTCATTGGTCAGATTTGTCGAACTGAAAATTTTGATATTTCTCGATGTTTCGAGGTCCCAGGAATCCGAATCCCTCGTTTTTTGAGAGATGTCTGGTCTGTACGTAGCGTATATACGTAACGTTCGTATTTTCGTGATAAATTCTATCGTTCAATGTATCTCGAGAAAGAATAAAGATATTGGCTTCAAATAAATTTTATTTGACAGATAATAACGTCATGAAATGCAGAAAGGGTATTCAACAAAATTCAATTAACGATTATCTTACTACATCAATTTGAAAAAAATAATATTTTGAGAACAAAAAATGATATTAACTTCGGGATAATTTTATTCTATACACGATGGCATATTTGAATACTAATATGGGTTTTAAAAAAATTCAATTGACGTTTTTTTTTTTTTTTTTAAGCAAAAATATGTGCCAAAAATACAACTAAAATAGTTAAAGAATATAATACGCCCGAACTTTGGTTTTCACTTGATCACATATTGAACATTTGATAAGTTCGTTTAATATTTTGAATTATAACAAAATAAGATCGGGTGTCCTGTCCAGTTTTATTAATTATAAGTGCAATAATAAATGTTAAAAATGTTATAATGTTATGCATATGGAAGTATAAAATAAAAAAAGAACATTTTTACCTCATCACTTTATTCTTAGAAAATACTCATAAAAAAAGTCAATAATAACTTCTCAACAACATATTGTTTAACTACCTAGAACCAGAAAATGAATCATAAAATATTACTCTGTCAAAAAGTCAATTACTCAACCCACTCATAAACTTTTAATTTATTTTTTTTTATTTATTTTATATTCCCTTGTGATAGAAATTTCACCTGTCAAACACACAAAGGTAATAATAAAAAAAAAAAAATTATGATGCTTGTGTGCATTAACCAGCAACACTCTGCCTTCAATCAAAATTAACGGCTTGATTGATGTTCCTTGTGAATTATATGACACACAAGAGCTCTTAAACAAAGACCAATACATTCATACATACATATACATATATTATTATGTACATAAATTAAGTAAATTTAATCTTAAGAAAAATAATTTATAAAATCAAACAAAAATAATCAGGAAAAAAAATAAAAAAAAATATTGAAAGTTTGAATATAGCATCAACAATTTGAGTGCGCTATCACCAACTTTAGTAGTCTGGAGTAGCTTTTTCACGCTTTCTAAGTGTATGCCAGCTAATTGTGTTAATTTCATTTGATTTCCAACATAATTTCTTGCAAATTTAGGGTTGAGGATCTGACCCATAGAATTCGTCGAATGTCTTGCGGCAACGGATTCGTTTAGGTGGACTTGACGGATTGTAATTATTTTCATAGATAAAAAACCACCAACAAAAAATGTTTATACTCACCTATATTATTTTATTTATTTTTTGTCACGAAATATCGTTTTCAAACAGCAATATAAAACCTCAGAAAAAAAGTAAAAAAAAAAAAACCATAACTGCAAATAACCATTAATTTTTTTTGAAATGAAAATACAAAAAAATAGCCTTGGTTTTTGCAAGTCCATAAAGAATTGGATGAAAAAAACGGAGCAAAGCTATTTGCATGTAAATACAACAACAACTTAAGTCTATATGGACTAAGCTAAGCCCAGATTTTCGGGACTAATGTTAAGTCCCGAAAAAAACTGTATTACCGGCACTAATTATCATTTATCTATCGATAGTTTGTATGGGAATGTCTAATTATCTAAGTCGTGGAATGGAACAATTTTTTTAAATGAGAACAAAATGGCGGTCATTGTCATGGAATTTAGTTTGTTTGCCTACAAATGACTTGAAATTGATTTCTCTGTTTTTTTTTTTTTTTAACATATATAAATGTAGGTATATGAGTTTTCTTTTTATTTTAATGTGGCATGGCTGGGTAGTTTTTAGCTAAAAGGGTAGTGATGGCATTTTGCAACAGTGATGGGCTTGTTTGCTGTGATGTTTTTGGTAAGTCCCGATGTCGCAAAATAACACCCTTCTGGCTACATAAATTTGCAGCAAGCCAGTGCCTACGTTCTGTAACTCTCGCATCGATAAAATTATTCGGAAAACGATGAAAATCATATGAGTTTTGTTCCATTTTTCACTGTTTCTCGACAAATTTTATGGATGCGAGAGCTACAGAACGTAGGCACAGCTGTCAGTTCAATTTTGTAAGATGCGGTCAAAGCAAAAGTAAACTAAAACTCGACGAAAATTAGCAAATCACAATTATAAGCGCGTCCCATGAATTCCATATGTTTTCGTCCCCTTTCATACGACCACTTATGAATGTACCTTTGTTGCGTTCTGACTATTAATTCAGAGCCATTTTTACATAATTTGTTTTAACTTTTCGACGAAGTGAATAAATAATCCAACAAGAACAAATTTAAATAGAAAATTAACTTAAATTGAAAATTTTGGTATTTTATTATTTTTCTATGCGACCAACAAATTCTTAAATAAATAGAAAATTCATTCGAATTAACCTCAAGCACTCATTTTTGCTATTTATGTTTTCTGATAATTCTCAGTTATCAGCGATATACCTATAGAATGAAATGTCAAAAATAGCGACCATCTGTAATTCGCAGTTCGCTGATGGTATTTCTTATGCAAGGCTCTTTATAGTATTCCGTCTCTATTTCCAAAAATTATAAAATAAAGTAGAATAAAAGAAAGTTGAGACAAAACTGGTTTTGGGATTCCCTAAATCAGACAGAGTTTTAAATGTTGGGACTACATATCTTGTCAAAAACGGGAAATCTGGCACTCGTAGACACTGAGTTCAAATCCCATCAGCAACCATCGAAAATTATTTTCATTAAAATGAACATGCAAAATACTCCTTTCATAAGATATCTAAGTTTACAAATAAAGATTTACGAAATTTATTGATTTCTTAATAAAACTAAGAGAAATGAAAATTTATGGTTTTATGTCTTTATGAAGTATACCTTCCTTTGACGAGCCAAAAAAAAAGTACATTGTTATCGGTTTTAAAGTCCTAAAAATAGAAGTCGTGTTTTTTAAATGCTCACTACCTAGAAAACATTCATTTGAAATTAATTAAAAGACGGTCCCCTCACTTTAAAAGCAAGAAAAAACCCAAAACCATGACAAATAGATACAAATACAATATAAGTAAAAATGGAAAATTGATTATTCTCGGAACAGATTTCATGCCCCAAAAAATACACGATTTTAAAATAGAAAAAAATCAAAGAAATTAGAGCATACAAAATATGAATACATTTTCATCCATATCTACATACACTCACTATCCACAGTATGAAGGGAAAAAAACGGCCACAAGTTGCGTGTGTAATAATTTTTGTTGGCCCGAAAAAACAAAAGAAAAATCGAATCGCATTGGTATCCAAGGCACGTTCTGCTTCTGGTACAGATTCTCAACGACAGGTAGAACTAAGTTGTCATTCTCGTTCATCTCTCACTGTATCTGTTTAATGATTCATCTTTGTTTTTTTTTTTACCACCTCCCGCCCACCTCCACTTTCGAACGACCAACTCAGTCAGACCTAAATATTTAATGAACAAAAAAAAAAAAAAAATACCTTGAGAAACGGCGATGTCAATGGCTTTTTGTGGTGTTGGTGAATTGGCAGCAGTTTCTTTTTTCCCAACTTGATGACTCGCCCTCTGCGTTGAATTACTGTAAATATAAATATTTTCTTACAAGTGGCATTTAGGACGTGGTCTTATTCATAAAATATATTCACGCGAATACAGTTACGATGTTTGGAACGGAAGGAAGTTCTTTGGCTTCGCGCAGCATGTAGTTGTCAGTTAATGTCACGTAGGTAGATGTAGATGAGTTTGGCGCAGTTCTTTAGATGCAGATCAAGAAAACATCATGAATCGCATACATTTAAAAACATTTCCAATAGACACGTTGAGACTTGAGTGTGCTACTAGATGCAACATGCACCATAAGTGAGCCGGAAGTTATTCTATGAGGGCTTTCAAAAAGGCAAGGAAAACAGTTTTTTGTATGGTTTGGAAAATATTTTACATGGATGATTCTAATTGTTGATGCATTCAATTTCTGAAATGGAAAAGGACATTAATTCAGTTGAAAAATGGGCGTTTATTTGCTATATATATAGTTGAAGTTGATTTTTGAATGCGTGAAATCAAGGACCAATGCCCATATTTATGAAGTGTATATAAGAATTGTATTTATTTCACTCAGCTAATTACTAGCTTTACAAATTTTATTTATTTCTACAGTTTCTTTGGGGAAAGTTTATACGAGACCGAAAAAGTTTAAAAGAGTATATGGCCAAATTCCTTAACGCAAACTTGCGCAAATTATGCTAAGCAGAAAGTTTCAAAATGCAAACGTAAACATCCCTGCAAAGTAGATTGTCCCAAAATTAAGTAGATTTTTGTTTTCTTGCATTTGTGCAAATGGTAAAAATATCTTGCTCTTTGCATTTGCTTTGCAAATTTGCGTTTAGAAATTTGGCCTATTTTTCCGTTTACAAGATCAATATTCACAATGAATATAAAAGATAAATATGAACGTCTGCTCCCTAGACTAGGTAGGTATGTCAATCAGTTCTATTCTGTTATTTTAAGGAGGGAGTTCATAAGGATTTTCCTAGGCATAATGTTCTGACCAAACCTGATAGAATGAATGAGTCGAACAAACGTTACAAAATAACAAACAAATCATAACAAAAAGATTAGAAAATTGTCTTGAGTCAAGTATTGAATTAGCTTTATTAGTTTATTGATCAAATAGGACACCAAGGACAGTCATATAGATTTGAAGATTGAAACATCATCCGCATAAATTATGCAATTTGAATACTTCGGAACAGACGTTAAGTCATTTATAAATAAAATACATATATAGGACAGGCCCTTAATTTCTGCCCTGCAGTATTCAAGAATTAACTTTAACCTTTAAATTTGATTTGCCATCCTTGAAAAGTACCGAGTAAGATCTTTTACATAAATAAAATTGTAGTTAGATATTTTACAAAATGTTTGCTAAATTCCATCTTCCTTAATTTTAATAGTAAAACTCGATGTAAGAGTTTGTAAAATTACTTACTTAGGTCTGCGAAGACACAATCTACTTGTTTTTTATTTTTAAATGAATCAATATAATTTTCTGTCAAATCTATGGAAAGTGTACCTAACAGAAGAACGACCTTTTAGAAGACCATGTTGATTTGAAAAAATAAATGATTTTACATACAAATACAGTGATTCACAAGTAATAACATCAGATATTTTGCGAATAACCAATAATTTAGCAATAGGTCTATAATTTTTTTCCCCTTCTTTATCCTTCTTATGCAGATGAATTCAGCGTTGCCGAAGTGGCACAACAAATTCAATATGGTACGCTCCTCTTATTTTCATTTTATACTTCAATTAAAACAAATTTTGAAGAAATTTCAAGAAAATTGTTCGAAATGGAGTAAAAACTGTCAGAAGCTCTTATTATTTTCTAATTTTTTGTTGTTCTTTACCCCGTAATTGAATTAAACTTTTTTAATATATCTATGTACATACATAAGAATTCGTGTTTTTTTCATATGGCTCGAAATTGCACGTTTTTTTTAGAAAATTATACGTTTTTTAGAAAATGGCACGTTTTTCTAGAAAACGTGGCACAAACATTTTTTTTATGGCCGGCAACGTTGGATGCATCATGAAAAATATCTTTCCAATTCCAATCATGTTTAAGTGCCAGGCGAGGGAAAAGGAGAAAGTTAGTGTTTTAAAGAAAGGAAAAGCACTTTGTTTGGCAAAAACAAAACAGTATTAATATTGTCAAAATTATTTCAAATTAAAATCGGGGAATATTTCTTATTTTATTTCTAAATGGCATCTCTTGTTATTTCTTCTATATAATGCTGCGGAAAATATTTTTTTCAAAAATTAGTTTTTAATGTTTTTTTTTTTTAATAATAAAACTATGATATTTAAACTGTGGTAATTCTAAAACTGGTACAATTTTCATCAAGAATGTTGTCAGAACTCAGAATTAATGAAGTTTATATCAGTGAAATAAGTAAACTATTTTTATTTGTTCTCAAGTTTAGCACTCTTTGAAATATCACAGTTTAAAATTTCACGTTTATACCCACATATTTTAGTAAAGAATTTTTTTCAGTTGACTTTTCGAAAAATAAAACATTTTGGCTTCCATTCAACCTGACCTGCTGGTCACTTTCGTCTTAAGCTGCGTTCAAATGGTACATGGTAAATGGTACAAAACTGGGAAATTATTTACCATGGCTTGGCCTTATTGTTCACCAAGTGTGTGTCCTTCCAAGCAGCCATATCGAATCGCTTCAAAATTCATTGTTTTTTAATATCATTTTTGAAGAGAAAACTTTTTAGAAATGATATTCAGCCCTATCATCAAATTTAAGGGAACTACGGGGGAAGGAATTTTTTCCATCGCGAAACCCCCAAGAAATAATTTTTCCACAAAAATTTACTTGGGGAAATGTTTGCATTGATATAAGGAATAAGGTCCCTGGAAAAATTATTAACGATAGCTATTTTTCTGGAAGGAATATTTTCCCTGACACCAAATTTCCCAAAATGGGGAAAAACTCCGGGAAAATTTCTTTCGCGATAGGGCGAATATGGTCCATGGTCAATATGCATTATACACTGATGATTTAAAGCTGTTTCAAAACATTATAGATGCAACTTATTGATACATAGTATAATGATAAATGGGTATATTATTTACAAAAATTAATTAAATCACGAATGGATCGCACTAACTTGATCTTACGATCTAAGGCTCTATAGTGGTCATTAACTGAAAATACATGTAACAACATTAATAAAAGCAAATCAAATCTGAATTATCTTTAGTTACTAAGTTGCGAAATCTTATTAGTGAAACAAAATTGAAGTTAATTTATATTAATTATAAAAAAAAATCCCTATTCATATTTGTACGACTTAGTATAGGTACTGTCTGCGTAGAAAATCCAAGCAAAATTAGTCAAGCTATAAATGAGATAAACGGAAATAAAGCAAAAATACAAAAAAAAACCCTTTTTCCGTTGTGTGCCATGTAGATACAATCTCTTTGAACATTGCAAGGACGAAGATTTAAAGCAATTTTAAGAGCTATGTACATATTTTTAAGATAATTTTAAATTAATTTTTTCATTGCAGGAAAAATATTTTTTTTTAAGTAATGTGAAGTCAAATATTGTAATTTATACAAAGAAAAATTTAAAGATTTCACAAAATTACTGAATTTTACCCCTTTCTCCCCACAAAATCAAAATCAGTAGTTAAAATTTATGGCGACATCCTCAACACATCTAATCTAAGAACTGAAGAAGGTGGCCCAAAAGTTGGTGGAAAATATCAATTCAAAGCACTGCGCGTTTTTTAGGCGTATAGTGATTCATCTGGCTTCTTGACGTGTATTTTGTAATATTAACTTCACAAATGTCAAAGTAGAATTGAAATCTGCTGCCGTATACATACAACCGGTGACAACTTTTGCGTCATCTTGTATAAGCTACAATTTTCATCTCTACACTTGTTAAAAAAATACTATAGTTTTAGTTTTATTTTCTAAAAAAAAAAATAATTTCACCCCTTTTGAGAATCCTTAAAAACCTAAGGACTGATCTAAAGTTTGGTCCTTTTTTTAGGAAATGCTTAAGACATTCAAAAAAGTAGTTTTTAGTTTTGTCGCAATTTTTTTAATTTTTGTCTTTCATTTTTTTCCAGTTTTTCTCCGGGCTAGCTCTATTTTTCAAATAAAAATATATTTTGCAAAGTAATTTTGTTAAGAAATCAATTAAAAAATGTTGGTATAACGTACGCACAACTTTTTGATTTTTTCAATTAATTATTTCTTTTAAAACCTCAAACAAAAATTTGAAATTGAAGAACATTTATGAACACGATTAAGTGCCTAATACATATAAACAAATTATCCTTGAACTCTTCCAAACTTCATTAGATAAATTGAAATAATGTTATAAGCCTTCGTTGTACATAATAAAATAAAATAAAATATTAAACTTTCAAACATACACAACTTAACCCCAAAAATATGTTGTTTCCATTGCATTATCAGAAAATCCATGATTACACTAGAAAACCCACCAACCTCATCCTTCAACAGCTAAGAGCTCTCGTCAGAGCAAAACAACAACAAAAAAAAGTATTTTTGCGCGCTCATCCACTTGGCTGAGTTTTGATGAAGTACATTGCCCAAGTACACTGCTGTGGAGCATGCATTTACCGTATTACAGCATCCGTCATGCTCTTCAGCCTATTTTTCATTTTCATCAAGTGGTCCGGAAACAACACAAAAGCACCCAACAGTATGAAATTCAACAACAACAAAAATAAAAATACACATTTGTGCCTGGATACAAAAAAAAAAAAAAAACTTTCTAGTGAATTGTAGCAAAACTTCGCATAGTGCCCTGCAAGAGTCGATAAACACTACTTTTTAGACTTTCTGATTCACCGAACGGACTCACTTACAGTTCACTCACCCTCTTGCTCTTCTTTTACCAAACCCATGCCCATCATCTAGTATCCGTGAGTTGTTGAATTCTTTGAAGTTTGGATTTTTAATCTCTTTATGGATCTTCTCTCTCGTTACATAAGCCTGGGTGGTTTTAAGTGAAAGCACTTTTAATTTATAATCAACAACATGATGATGGGTTCTGTCGCTTTCCAAAAAGGGTCCTGAAAAAATAAGGGTGGCCCGGGCAGGGGCACCAGAGAATGGGGACTTAATTTTCTTAATGGTCTGTATGCCGAGCTCTTCACTATGTGATTTCCTGCTTTTTTCACTTTTTCTGACTGACTATACTCGTATCTTTATATGTATTTGCTGTTTATTGTTTCGACTTCTTTTTGGTGGCCTATTTCATGCAAAAGTAAAAGCCAATTTTCATTATCTTTGGTCCTTACTGCCATCAGACAACATGACTCCTTAACAAATGATTATAATAGAAAAATTCTCTAGATAAACTTAATTTGTTTTGTTGCATCCGCTTCAAGGATCACGACATTTTTTCCATTTAATTTTTTTTTTTTTTTGATGTTTTTTCCTTTCATGTCATAAACAGGATTTTCCGTGTGGAAATCACAAAAGTCATAATCTCCTCATTTGATATATCCTTTTTATTTGTCTTTTTTTTATTTTTTTACGAATTTAAAAGGAATCTTATTTTTGTTTGTTTGTGTCTTTGCAGGCAGAACCCATGACTCGTCGTTTTCTCTATTTCACATAGGACAACAGGCTTCGGCGGGTGTCAAGCAATTTGCTGAGACTGGCAAATCAGATATCTTTGAATCATCATCCTCGTCATCACAGACATCGCAGCAGCAGCAGAAGGCAACCACAGGAGGAGGAGGAGTAGCATCAGGAATGACATCAAATACATTTACATCGGCGACGTCCTCAGCATCATTATCTACGCCAACGTCATCATCCTCATCGGGCTCAGGGGGCGCTAGTGACGCCTCATCTTTGCAAAGAAATGTTTTCGATGAATTTGTAGTATCGCCGATCACGACAGGAGCTGGACGAAGTGAGGCGAAATTCTTTGTGGACAGCAATCACAGTTTGGTTTCCCTAATGACGCGTATTGTTCCATCGCCAGATTGGTTCATTGGAATCGATTCCTTTCAGGTATACATAAACCACATACATATACAATTATACATAGTTTTTGAAGGGCTTTCGGTTGGTCGTGTGGGCAGGAGGCAGGTCTACTTGATATAAGCATCATTACTGCTAAGGGTGGGGTTGGTTTTGAGATTATCTATATATATGTATATATATTGAAGAGAATACGATGATTACTATGAATTGAATAAGGAATTCAACTCATGTCACAACCAAATGGAATGAACAATCAAATTAAAATCAAGTGGATCCCAACTGATGTCATACAGGGTTTGATTTAAATTCACTTGAGAAACATGCTTAGTTTGAGATTTTAATCAGTTTACTTGTGCGTTTGCAGATAGTGAATAGGTATAGGTATCTTTATAGGTACACCTATACGCTGTGGTGAGAAATCCCAAATGGAAAAACCACATTGAATCAAGCGTCTATTTACAATTGACTCTCTATGGGAAAGAAAACGATGCTTTGATTTTATGGCAGACAATCAAATCAGAAAAGTATTTATTTCCAGATTTAATTATTCCTCGGGGAGCATTCATGTGACAAATTCATTTTTGTAAATTACATCAGTGAGCTAGGATCCAATTGAAATAGAAATAGATTCATTTATTGTCCGCCAGAGAGAGTTTCTATAGGTATGTGATATAAAAATCAACAAAAGTATGTAGGTATCATAAGAAAATTAAAAATTCCTACTTTTGTTACAGACGCTATAGGTACTATAATTAAAATGTCATTTTTCAATTGATTCCAAATCTTGTGATTAAAAAAAAGTAAAAGCTTTTTTTGGAGGAAGATTTAAGCTTTGTTTTATGTGATGACGCTTAATAGTTTGAACAAGAAAATTCTTTGGTTTGTTTATTCACATGTTTCGACTGGAGCGATTTTTAAAAAAGTAGATTTGAAAACATTTTTAAGAAAAAACATGGTTCAGTGTACTCTCTCATAATTCGACACTGACAGTACCCATTTTCGAAATATAGAATGTTCAAAATATAATATTGAAAATTTTTCAAAGATGCAAAATTTGATTTTTTGAAAATCTTTTTATGAAATATTATTTAAATTTATTATAAGCTTAAATCGGTTCAAGAGATAATGAGATATTCTAAAACCAAACATGGTCATAGATACCTACCGTTAATAATTAATCAATAAATAAAAAAAAATGTTTCAATAATATGGAAGATCGTACTGATATTAGTTTACCTACATAAAAATTTTAAATAAAATCGTAGGAGTCGTTTTTAAGATGATTTTGTATGCCAGGCACCGTTATTTTTTATTACAAGAATTATTTTTGTGTTAAGTTAATGTAAATAAAATGTCTAAATGTCAATATCAAAATCTCGAGTTCGATTTTTTTTTTACGAATCCATTACTTGCCATAACCTTCATTTATGTATACATATATCGCAAGTAATAACAGAAATACCTAATTTTTGTGTGATAACACACTCGCAGTTAGGCTGCCAAGCTTTCGCACCATCATATTAATGTTGAATATTCATTCATTCAAACCTTCAAGAAATACCCAATGTATTGATGTTTTATGGAAAGAAAATATTAGTTTTATGTTATTCTCGTATATTTCGCCCAATTTTGATATAATTTTGGCACCGATATCTAAGTACCTACTAGAAATAATATAAGATTACTAAAAAAGCTCCAGGAAACGTATAATTTTGACTTCAATTTTTTGATTTTTTACAACTCGCCGAAAACCGATTAAGATTATGATTGCGAAGCCTTTCCATAACCTTGTTGGAAAAGTGTTGTTGTTCGTTCAATTCCAACTTCTTGCCCTACACCGAACTGAAAACTAAACTCACTCAAAAAAAATCTGCATTCTCTACTCAGAGGTGAAGTGCACCTCTTCTGCTCTCAACTCGAGTCCCCTTAAATGTATAAAGAAACTACTTTTGAAAACCGAAAAATTACCTATAAAAATCAACATTTAAATGAAAATTCTTTTGGCTAGACTCACTGACTTTTCTTTAAAAGTGTCCCAAAACTTGACATTAAAATTTTCAATAAAGAGTTTCAGTGAGAGCTATAACTGCCAACATGTAAGCAATATGTACGAAGCTTAATCAAAATCTGAACATACGTTTGGAAGAAACGAACAAAAAAATAATCCACATACGCCCGAGTGTTCTTTTTTTTTTTTTAAATAGAAATAAATGTAGAAATTATTATAAGCCATCTTAATATTATTTGCCTACAGTTTTTAAAAGACACTTAATTTGTGATTTTTTGGACTATTAATATTTAAATTAATATAGATTCTTATAATAACACGAGTGAGTAAGGTTATTCCTTCCATTTAAAGACAATTGACTTTTGTTATCAAATATCATTCGGTGGATCCTTAGGGAATTTTTGTTGCTTTCTCTTGTTTCTCCAACCATCAAACAAATATTGGAATTCTTAAATTCTTGTCTCTAATGTAAAACTTTCCACTTGAACTTTTTTCTATGGCAGTCTAACTGTTGTAGAGTCTCGATCTTCAACTGCTTCTCTTGGTTGTGGTTCTGTTTTTTCCGCAAAATCATGCTTTTGTCCTTATTTCAAAAAGGTATTGCGCGTTCTAGTTAGTCGATAAAAAAAACTACTATCCAATTTTCGAAACAAAAACCCTACCCGAGTTCGTAATCGTATGGTCTTATTTCTTTTAGATATATGTATGTATGTAGGTTAGTAGACTTCGGTTATTATTTCGTAAGAAAGCAAAGCACGGTTGCTTTTTAAAAATGCAATGAAATGAACAAAATTAAATTTTTTCCATGTATTATGGCTTTATTAGTAAGAGCAAACATTCCTATTAATTATGGGACACACAACGTCGTTCAAGTGGCTGCCTCGGCTGGCTTCGCAGTAGCGCATTCTGTAACTCCAATTTTCCAAGACCTTGTTGATAGTTTCGGGAGGCACCTCACGGATTGCTTGGATGATATTTGCCTTAAATGCTTGAATCGTTTCAAGAATGTTGGCATAACATCGGATCTTCACGATTTCCCACAAAAAAAGTCCATTTCCGAGGTGGCTATATTGACATCGCCAAGACGGCTGATAACACGATTTGAGAATGTGGTGCGCAAAAAATCGATTGTGGCATGAGCTGTGTGGCATGGCGCGCCATCCAGCATGAACCAGAAGTCATCCAAATCCGTGTCTTCAATTTCAGTAAAAAATAGTCGGTTAACATGGCTATATAACGCACAGCGTTGACCGTTGGCGATTTGATATTCGTGAATTGAGTCTCACACTCTCGGCTACAGCAGCAACATTCTCGTCTGTGCGCACCGTACGACGACGGGTACCATGAGTGTTGTCTACGAGCATACCAGTCTCACAAACTTTTTACACAAACTTGGGTACAGCAGGCGCGGTGGGTACTTCATTTCGGCCAAAACTTCTTTTCTAAAAACGCACTGTTTCGGCTACACTTTGGACTTTGATTTTGGAAATAAGTTTTCAATATTTCCCAAAGTTTTGTTCCGCGGAGATATGATACTAACTTTCTGTCAAGATTTCGAGCGGAAACAGCTGTCAGTGTCAAAATAACCTATATATGATTTTGAAAGAAACCACTTGGAGGCCCATCCGTAAAATGCAAAAATATCAGCAAAATCAGCATAAGCTGATATTTTGACAATTTCAGTATAATATATGTTGTTCTGAATATTTTACAGAAAAAAGCAAAATCAAAAACTTCGAACTATAGATCGCATAAAAAATTTAGTAGTTTTTTTTTTTTTTTTGAAAAACATTCCAAAACGACTAACGAGGTTCTGCACTTTAACCTTCGATATCATTTTGACAGATTTCATAATCATTATTGATTTTAAAACAAATGGAATTTAATTTAACCTTTATAACACGTTTTTGGTTACAGATGCATTTTTAGAGTACTGCTTCCACTTTAAAATTCAACTATACTTATATTTCTTTGAAAACATACAAATCAAAAGAAAAACTGTGCCTTTCTGAGAAAACTCACTAAAACGTTTACTTAAAACAAAATAGTCATTAATCGGTTTCAAGAACGTGTAGGTGTCCTCTATTACAAACTCATCGCACTTCAAGTGTACCAAGTCTTTTACTTTGGTGGTAAAATAATTTGTATGTCCTACTATCACAAAACACTACAAATCAAAGTACAATCTAAAATCAATTAATACTTCTCCCTACACAATCTGCACACATACATACGCTTAAGCACGGCGGAAAATCCATCTCAATTAATTTCAAATCTCTCCTAGATTCGTTTCTGAAAAGGCATTAATCTAACAAAGCACACATAGGAAAGGTATATAAGGGGTGTTTCACAGGCACATTTTGCCTAATAGTCCTTTGGCCATAATCATCATCATCATACGTATACACCTATAGCAAGCTTTAGCTTCGGCTTTGGCATCAGCAGCCTCTTTACGGTGCAATATTTCTTTTTCCACAAACAGAGAGAAAGTTTCCTTTAAATATATGCTCCAGCTCCACCTACAGCTTTCTTTTTAATATGCACTCATTTATTGCTTATTGCTATAACGCGCGCTCCAGGATATTGCGGTACGCATATATTCTTGTATTTCGTTCGTTTGTCTAATAAGGATTTTGCGAGACACAGATTAACCGGAATATATCCTTTAATAGCATTTCCTTTTTTTTTCGTTCGTACTAAACATAATTCTAATTTTCTCTTTTTCTCTCTTTGCAGCTTTGTGTCGGAGGCTCTTGGATCGATACAGTTACCGTTGAAATGGATCCTCTAGATGCTGGCACAGATAATGGATTCACATTCACCGCCCCCAATTGGCCAACTAGCCCGCAAGGAGTTATTTATCGCATCACATCAAGATACCCAGCACATCCAGCAGGGAGCTTCTTCTATCCAAAGAGCAAACGCCTACCACCGATGGCCACATTTCAGTTCATCAAGGTTTGTGTGTGTAGTGCGTAGATTGCTTGAGATTCATAGATAGATTGGGAATCTATGTAGAGGCAATGGGGTGTTGTTGGGTGTTTGAATGCGGGTATTAGTGGTGGGTGTGTCGGGTGGTTTAATAAATAATTACGACCGACAGCGATTGCTGAATTTGTTTTACTTGGTTTTTTATTAGATCATTTCTGCGCTGTGCGAATATTTTCTTTGATTTTATTTGATTCACCAACCTTCAACACCAGGGTGGTCCTGAATAAGGACATTTTCAGGATTAGCTGATATTATGGTGCGTACCTATATTGGAGGACGGACGGAATAATAATTTGTTGCCTACGTTTGTATAATACTCTCGCATAACTACACCTAGAACGCCTTGTTAGAGTATAAAATATTATGTTGGCGTGTTTTTATATTTATCAGGATTGGTAGAATTATATTCCAATTAAGGAGGCTGGGAGATTTAAAATTGATTTGGCACAACGTGGTGCTCAAAAAATGATAAACCAAATAAATGATCATTGGTATTGTATTGGTGTTTTTGTTTGTGTGCAGAGATTTCAATAAATTATATTTAGTTTGAATTATCTGCTGACATTTTTAACCTTTTAGTTATAATGCGTAAGCTTCCCAAGAACACACACACCATAGGAATGTTAAAAAGCTTAATTTAAGAGGAACTACCTAACCTATAAGGATTATAAAATTGGTATGAATTTATTGTATAACAATATAATGTATGTACATATTATGTCAATTTAATATTGGTATAGATACATATCTATGATGGTTGTTTCACACAAAATTAATTCGATATAGTTTTGAGGGTTTCACAGGAATATTGTCAGCGTCGCATCTCTATGGATGTGTTGTGTGTTATATTATATTTGAGAGTGACAAATTGTTTGTGGTTATAGAGGTTATGTGATGGGGATTCCAAATCTGTATCGATTGCATGAATTTATGTGTACCTACAACTGAATGAATTTTAATTGTTTCGTATTGAATATTGATGGATTCTGGTTAAATAGGCTTATTTAAATTGGAATATTATATATGTGTAGAATAAAGTAGCGTACAGTTTAGATTTGCATAATTGTACTTTGTTGAACCTGAGTTTTATCCTTTAAAATAAGTTAAAACAAAGCGAATAGAATTTATAATATTGAATTATTTTGATTAGTATTAAGAGAATATTTTAACTATCACATAGATAAATAAATTTAAGTAGTGTTTTTGCTTTGTCATAGTATTAAACTTTTAAGTTCTTCAAACCACGCGTACCTACTATACACATTTAAATGTATACGATTCGATAGCACAAAGTTGCTCTTGGGGATCGAGGCTATATATTATGATGGAATCGAAAATATCAAGTATTAAATTATTAACACACTGAAATTTTAAAAACAAAAATGTAAAAAAAGTACCTACAGCTGCTAATTTTTCAAAAATCGTTAAAATATTATTTTCGTTTTGCTGAATTCTCTGCAAAACATGAAATGCTTATTCATTATAAATTTTATGTTGACTGTTTTTGACTATTTTTATATTTGACTGCAAGAAATCAATAATATACCTATTTATAAAGAAAGTAACATTAAAGCTTAAATTCTGATAAATTTGAATATGGTCGAGTTCGTAAAAGTAAGCAAGCAACGATTGCCTCCCCTCCCTTCCTTATATTTGATATCACAAAAAAAATTTAAAACGTCATTAATCAATACGGAGTTAAAAAAAAATACTTTTAAAAAAAAATTCGAAAAAATAATTTTGATTTTTTTTTAATCCAAAATTTGTTTTTTTTTTTTTATAAATACTGATATGTGTGGAGACTTATCATTTTTCAATACCTATTAAAATAAATAACTTTAAACTTTAAAAAAATCATAACACTCTGTATTTTGCAATTTCCACTCTTCATTTTAAAAACATAACAATCAAATCATCTATTTATTTTCTATAAGAAAAATTTAATAATTATTTTTTTCATTTTTCTGATTTCCAACTGTTTAGTTCTTTTTAATTAATATAAATAAAGTTATTATATAATTTTGTATTCCGTTGGTTATTTTGTACATTGGCTATCGATATACAGCTTTCAGTCAGCCCTTTTTTAATTTGGATTTTTAGCTGCTGACTCCAGAATTTTAAAGCACAAAATCCACATATGCAATATTTTTTGTTATTTGTTATTTCACTTTTCGCCTATTGTGAGTTTCACCCGAAATTTTTTTGTTTGAAAAATTCCCCTTATTGTGAAAAACGAAAATGAAATGTTCACTTATTTTTGTAGGCGAACGAAATTTCGTTCAGGCGAAACTCAAAATAATAGCTTTTGAAATTTCGGTTGAACAAAATTTTAAGGTGAAATATATTTCGGGTGAAATTTATAATAAGGCTGAATAAAAAAATAGTTTCAATAATATGGTAGATTGCACTGAAATTAACTATCATATCAAATCGTATGAGTCGTTTTCGATAAATATGAAATTTTCCTTATCGGTTCACAGTAGGTAGGTACATTTTTTTTGTTGAGAACTTAATAATTCGAAAATGACTTGGTCGATTTTTATTGAACTTGGCACCAAGCAGATTCTTAAGATTATCTAAAAGACTTTAAATACAAATTGTTCTTGAGCAAAAATAACGGGACTTCCCATAGAAGTGTGAAGTGAAAAACCGGAATGGAAAATATCATTAACGGCTGCTAAGATTTTGATTCAATTTTGTATGTGAACTAATATTAGTACGATCTACTATATTATTGGAAAAACAAATTTGTCTATTCATTAAAACGTATCTCTCATAGAACAATTTTTTTAGTTTTCGACTATGTCATAAATCATTATCAAAAATACAAATTTTGGATTTAAAAAAAAAATCAACATTTTTTTTTTTTTTTGAAAATTTAATATTTCGTAAATGGATGATAATTTTTTTCAAAATTAATTTTTAAACTCCGCATTAATAAATACTAAAAAATGGCGTACCATTTTTTTTTCTTAAAAATGATGTATGTATATACAAAAATAAATTTTTTAAAAACCGCTGTAACGATTTTAATTTATTTAATTTTAATTAAATTGAGTTTTGTATAAAAAAATCAGATGGTGTAGGTACATTGCTTTGGTGTCAAAACAGTTTCAGAAGTTTTTTAATCAATTTATTTCTAATTATAGGTATTGATTTTGCAACAATTTTTCAATCTAAAGTGTAACCACCATGTATACCTTAAAAGAACATTGTGATCGCAAATAAGAACAAGTTTTCGTGCCACCCAGTCGTGCATTTTTATTTTTTACGAATCCATAACTTTGTAGGTATATTGCAAGTAAAAATGTTTTAAAGGGATGTCAAAATAAGCAAAAGGGTCGATAATTATGTTAAAAAAAGAACAAATCTAAAGGCGTCTGGGATGCGTGCCTTGCCTAATAATGATTTGACTAAAGTGCTCATCGTACTTTTCTGAATTATTTTATAATACAAAAACATTTTAAAAGTCATCAAAACAAATTTAATATTTGAATCTATAGTCTACAAGTCTTCTGTGTTCCATTGTCTTAGTATTTAAATTCACATTCTGGCATTTTCATAGAAATTATACCCATAAAATTAAAAACAAACAAAAAATTCCCGCACCGATTTAATTTTCATGGAATATCGTTTTCGTTTCTTATTGAATTGTATATTTTCGCACTTGCTAATTCATGCAAATGCCTTGAGAATTCTATCAACTCCATATAAAATGTATTCGGTATAAGTACATATATACCTACATAAATATCTTCGGCTGCTTCAAAATTCCAATCGCATAATCCGGCAGTGAAAATCCTTTAATTTCCCACTTCACATGCCGCACCATCATTCTAGAGGGAAGATTGAAAATCGTTACACAAATCAAGTTTCCAAGTCTGAGTTTAAATTATATTTTGAGAACCAACGGAAATTCCAACAAAGATACATTGATATACCAATATCTACATGCATAGGTAGGAGTATACCAAAACCCTTAAGACCATAAGATTCGGATTCACTTGGCACGAATTTAAAGTTAAGAATGTGAGGTTTGTAGGAGTGAAATATATTACCCCTCCTCGCCTGTCTCCAATAACAACGACAAAATTAGTTTCTCGTTCTTCCTTTTATTTTCACATTCTAAGATTGTACAAAAAGAAGAAACAAATTAATTCCTTTGTATTTTTATTTTTTATCTCGTTACAGCTCAAGGAATACGAATTGAGTGAAGTTTTCAATTTCGTCGAGGACGATCGCCGCTATGAGACGGTACACACTCAGACACACCTTGAAACCGAGCACAACCACGTCGAAATGAATAACGAACTGTCGGCGAGTATAGAGCGTGAACGCCAAACCGAAGTGGGGACTGCCATTCCGGGTTCCGTCACAGAAAGGGATCGGGTGCGTTCCAAGTTGCTGGCGAAAATGAATCCAATGTAAGTACCTAACCTTCCTATATCTTTTGTTGACGCATATCCATCTCCAAGATAATGCTGGAATGTCTTCAATACGCTACTATTGGTGTGTAGTGTAAACCTATTGTGTTTTGCTGTATGACAATTAGCAATAAAGCTAAATGCTAACAGTTAATGCTATAAAAGTGTTGGGTCTGTGAAGGCATTTCTACTCTCGTATTTGTACAAAAATGTGTGGAATTCTCAAAAATTACTTTGCAATCTTTTCGTGTGCGGCAACATTGGAATTCTGATAATTCTTTTTTCCCTATGTATATAGATACAGGGTGATTCGCATAAGATGCAACAAAAAGCTGCATGAGTGTGTAATTAGGTTCAGTCAAATTAGGACAAAATTCAAGTATCTCAAAATGGCCTCCTAACAATGCATCAGAAAATGTTAAATTTAATTAATAGAAGCGTGCCAAAGCCGACAAAAAATATTAACGAAAACAACACGGTTTACCATTTCATGTGGGGTGTAACTCATGCCCCAGTGTGGGGACAGAAAGTTAAAAAAAATTTAATAAAAATGAAAAGAAAATTCAAGAAAAAAACGGCAACACTTAAAAAGTATATTAAGTGCGTTCCTTTACTTTAAAACTCTGTTTTCTGCCCGAAAAAAACACAAAAGTCTATCAAAGTTCATGTTAAAAAAAATGTGTAGTTTTGGACAGAAAATCACAGGGTTTCAAAGAAATGGAACGCTTTTCTTTCAATTTTCCGAAGCCCAGGCGTGGATCGGCTAAGGTGATGAGTGATTGTCACATCAATCATAGGCCAAATTCCTAAACGCAAAACTTGCGCAAATTATGCTAAGCAGACAGTTTCAAAATGCAAACGTAAACATCCCTGCCAAGCAGTTTGTCCCAAAATGTAGTAGATTGTTGTTTTCTTGCGCAAATGCAAATGCATTTGTGCAAATGTAAAAAAATCTTGCTTTTTGCATTTGCTTTGCATGTGTTTTGTTTTGCAAATTTGCGTTTAGGAATTTGGCCATACTCACATGATGTGATTGTCATTGAGTTTTCCGTCTTGGTAAGGTGATTCAACTCAATTCAATTCAGTTGAGTACTTTCCCATGACATTTGTCAAAAACATGATTGCCATAGTGAATTTTGCAAACACTAGTAATAAGGTATCGAAATTATACAACGGATTTCCGCTTATGCGATGAAGTTTTTATATTTTCTTTATCTTCTGAAATGTAGTAAACTTTTTTGGTAACAAGAATAATTATTTTTATTCATACAAATGGTTAAAAAAAAAGAACTCAGAAAAAGTTGTACAACTTTTGTAGGCTGGTGGTAACTCTGGTCCTACTGCCGCAGAAACGTCAAATTTGTTGGAAAATGACAATCACATTTCTGTTGTGAAAGCCCCAGAATTATTTTGACAACAAATCGGAATGATTTATGGAAAATTTTGCTGAAAAGTACTGCCCGTAAATTCTAGAATTTCTACATTTTGAATGTTTACAGAAATAAACATAATTTATTTATTGATTAAATAATGTGTAACATACCTAATAAATTTTCAATTTTGTTGTTCCTAAAAGTCTAAAGCATAAAATACCTATGTGGCTCGAATTACCACTTGACATGGTCACGAAGGAAGGGAAGGTTTTGACCAAACCGATACGTGCTCACACTAGCTTTTTGCTGCGTCTTACGCGAATCACCCTGTATATTTTCAAGAATATTCCTTAGGATATTAAAAAGCTTCTTTTCTCCTTTTTACTTCATTCTTCTATGTTAAGTCGTTGTGCACAATTTGCACAATCAAGAGTTAGAGAAATCAATAGAAAAGAGCGTCGTTTCCGTTGACGACATTTTGATTTCGATTTTTTTTAGACGACATACATACATAGGTATCTATTGCTAAACTGTTATTGGTTTGGATCAAATGAAACTTAGTGTCGTTTTCAGATCTCGTCAAAAGTGAGATGAAAAGAGGGAGAAAGAAAAGAAAAACAAACGTTTAAGGTTTTCTTTTTAATGTTTATGCAATTGGAAAACTGAATGAGCAAACAAATTGTCTAAATACACGACTTTTTTTTATTATTATTTTAAATTGAGAAGTTTAATTAAAAAGAATAAATTGTTTTGCATGAGAAAATTCTTTTAAATAGGCTCGCGAGCTAAATTTAAGGTATTTCTCTTAAAAGCATCATAACATTTAATTTGAAAGTAAACTTTTCGATTATTTTTACGTAGTGTCTTGGAACGATGAAATGAATACCAAAGTATATTTTCAATGAATTCAAATGGGAGTCGCTTAAGAAGATTGTTGACATTATAGAAGTCAATTACTTTCACACAACAGAAAAACTGTTTGATAGATACAGATGATGTGATAAAATTGACGACACGAGAGCTAGTACCTATATATATGTACGTTGTGTTATAAATGATTTTTTAAGCAATGGTTAAAGTGGAATCATAAAGTTAATGGAATAACCAAATGTGGGACTTAATAATGAACTGAAGTCGTAAAATTAGATTTGAGCTTTTCTTAAGAAGTAAAAACGTTTGGAGCTAATATTTTTGAACTTTTAAACTATTAATATAATTTTCTGATTGCAAGTTGTGAGTATCTGGATTCTTTAGACTAATAAATAAAAATCCCTTGGCAAAAATGGTGGTGATCTCATTATGAAAGTGAATTCAATTTGCAGCGTTTGGATTTTTTTTGTATTTCAGTTTTATGATGATCTGAAAAAAATCTTAATTAAACTATAATTCTAAAAAAATTCGGTTACCTTATGATGACATCTTGTTCCAATGACATATCAGATTCAGCGAGGATTCAGAGGATATATAGATCTAATAGATCCATCAAGATAAATAATTAAAACAAAATTGTAGGCCAGCATTAAAGGATTTTATTTTGCCTATTTTTTAAGAGATCAACACAAACTTTCCAAACATTTTTTTGGTTAGATTGTCATTGAGAAAAAGTCTGGATTCTATACCAGTTCTATAAGTTCAGGAAACATTTTATCTAAGGCTAACAGCGGCGGCGAAAGATTAAAATAATTTTTTCATGACCCTATCTCTAGTTGTGATATACAGAAACTTAATAAGTGAAATATTTTTATCACTAGCAAGTCTAAAAACTTTTGAAAAATCTTCGACTCTTATATCAAAACAAAACAGAGCTTCACTGCAAAAACGAAAATATCCGTTTCAATCTCTAAACAGCCCGACACTATAATGTCAAATCGTTTATTATTAAATTCTTACAATTCACAACATTTACAACTTTGAGTTTTAGAAAATGAATTAATTTGAGATATTATACCCGAAAGTTCTTTATTTACAGACAGCATTTTTGTCTGCAATTGATCCGTAACTTCATTTAACACAATTTTAGGTAAATCTTTTTTGATTGTGTACAAACGCATATTCATTGGAATTGAATTATTTTGATCTCATGCCAGGGGCATTGAAGGTAGATCAACTTGCACACAAGAGAGTTACGCAGATGTTCGACAGGTTACACTAAAACCTCTTATTGGACAACTCCCTTAAGCAGACAAATTATCACGACCGTGGATCTTGGATTTAATTTCCATACATATGATCCCTTAGGCGTCAGTTATAGCGATCAGGAAAACGAAACAGGAAAAACTTTCAAATAGATTATTTACTAGGTTTTCATTCGATTTGAAATGCAAATGTTGTACTAATCGATGACAAATAACTCAATGAATTTTTTATGCAAATCAAATTTTCAACTCAACAATTATTTTATTGTTAAAAATGCATTAATATGTGTTTTCCTGATGTAAATTCATTTTTTCATTTTTTGAGCCAGCTGATTGTCACTTCACACAAAATGGAACAAATCGTTCCAATTATTTGCGTTCCAGCTTTTACTTGTTCCACTGACAGATTTGTAAAAGAAAAAAAAAATCGTATCCATCTGTTTCAACTTTTCCTGATGGTTTTTCCTGATCGCTATAACTGACGCCTTAAGCAGACACTCCCTTCCCCGAACGCGGACAAGAATATCTTTTGCATTAAAAACATTCCAACTTGTTCACAGCGGTTATAGATGTAAACGATAAAAATAAATTAACTAACTGAAATAAGGAAAGCAATAAAATTGCAACAACGTAGCTTCGAACTTGTGTGTGGTGCATGCCACCAAATGTCACTGTTTGTGATGAAATGCATAACGGATTTGATTTTTGCAGCTGTGGCCTGTTTTTGTATCTTGTTTCTTGTCCCTTAGACGGACAAAAGTGTTGAGATCTTCGCTGTCCGACCAATTATTATCCCACTCTTATTCCCACGCAACTAATATTTGCCCACTATTTTCGCTGGGAAAACCACAAATCATCAAACACTTTTACATAATTAATAATTTTAGCGAGTTAAATTTTTTTATTTGAAAATTTCCTGTGCATGATCTGTAATTCTGATATAGGTAATTTGAAACAATTGTTTGGTTTTTGTTTATAATGTCCTTCAGTTCTGCAAAAAATTATGTAGTCGTCTTGTTTTTCAAAAATATATTGAGGTTTGCAAGGACCACTTTTTTTAGTTATATGTAGTCCATAAATACGTATTATACCTATAATAGAGAAATATGTATGTATGTATATATATCGCATTTTAAAATCAATTTTTTGTTTAAAATAAATACATACATAATATCTTTTATTATCAAATAACTCAGTAATTCTTACCCCAAAATAATAAACTCCCTTCAATTTAACCATTCGCCATTGTTCTTTAAACCGTTTGTTTTTGTGTTAATACTCTTAAAATAATTAAAAGCCACAAAACAATACCCACAGGAAAGCCTTATCGCGTCTAAAATATCCCTTCAAAGCAACATCAAACAATGAATAAGAAGAGAATGGCTTAAAAATAAAAACTAGCAATTCTATTTGAATGCATCATTCTTTATTTTTGTCGGTCTCTCTATCTGTCCTCAATAGTAAATTGTTTTGATTTCCAACAAATACAATTTATTTTCATTCTTTTAAATTATTTTCCTTCCAAACAAAATTTCCTGCAAAGAAAAGCATCCTTCGGCAACTTTTAATAAAAGTCAGTAACACAATAATACGAGAAATATAAAAAAAGAAAACAAAACAAGCAGAAAGTTAAAAAAAAATCCTTTTTTGAAACCATTCGAATGAAATGAATAATGAATGAATCCGAGAAGAAGAAACAGCACAAAGGACATACAAATCAGGACAAGCAAAGCTGTCGTTGTCGCCAACAAACGCCAGTGGAAGATTTGTACACATTTTTTTGTTTATCCGTGCCCAACTCTCAGTTCCGGATTGACTGCATAGCTGATTCGGGCCAATAGAATTCAGAAAAATTTCTTTGTTCTTTGCCTTCACGAACTAGTTAATTAAAATGTTACATTGACAGGATATAATTTTTTGTGATATGAAGGGGTGGTAAGTGTGAGTGCTAAAATCTATTTCGTGTTGGCCGCCGCCGCGCCATCTAGGAAAAGGAGGTTTTTGCCATGTCTTGAGTTAACTATAAGGACCATTTTATTCACAGCTGATCGTATTTAATCAAGGTATATATATCGGAACTGTTAAATAATCGAATGTATATACATACATGTTAATCAAAATTTGAGTTGTTAATCATGCAAATCGCACATCAGTCGATTTTGGTTGATAAACGCCATTTAATTCAAACCTGCTTAAGTCATAGCGCAGATTTAAACTATCACTGTAACAAACTAATACATTTTTTTTTTGTAAACAATTGAGTTCTCTTCAATTTTGATACATTCATATATTTTTACAGAGAAATTAATAACTAAAAATAGAGGAACAAACAAAAATATCATTTAAGGGGTTTTATTTTTTATTGGCTTATTTAATGAAATTTAACTTGCATTTTAATTAAATCTTTTTCATTTTCGATTTTTTTGGTAGAAAGTAATATGTTAACCATAAATGTAGATATTTCAATTTTCTACAAAAATGTGGTATAATTTTGTTTGAAAGACTTATGATTCTCAATATATGGCGAAGCACCTCCTCCCGTCCAAATGGGGGGGCTTTATAAAAAAAAAAAAAACAAGCACAAACATATAAATGCCAGTAAGACCTGGGGTCTTATAAATTAGGCAATGTTAGAAGGAATAGAAGGATAGGATAGATTTTTTGTTGGCACAGTGGATTGAGAAATTAGGTTTTGATTTTCTCATTAAATCCCAGGGGTGGCGTTCAGTTGAGGGAATATAGAAAAGAATGCTGCCTAGACTGGGGATCGAACCCACACATCCAAGTTAGCAGTCAAGCACTACTTCCACTGCGCCGGGGCCACCCCCGATAATCGAGTTTTATACTTAAATCATACATCAAAAAATATTATTCTATTCCAAATGCAAGGTTCCGCCAAAATTTTCAATCAAATATTACTTTTCACACAATTTTTTTACTAAAAAATAGACCTAACCACTAGGGTGGAGAGTCAACGTATGGAGAAATAAAATGCACGATTGGGTCGCACGAACTTGCGATCACACTGTGGTTTTAAAGTAGGTATACATACGTCATGATACTTACACTTTAGATTGAAAACTTATTAAAAAATCAATATATGTACATAATAAGAAATAAATTAACTAAACAACTTCTGAAACTGTTTTGGCACCATCTCATTTTAAACACAAATCTCAATTTATGAGAAAAAAATTTAAAAAATCGTTGAAGCGGTTTTTTCAAAAATTAATTTTTTAAATATAAAATTTTAAAAACAATTTTAGGAAAAAAAAATTGTACGCCATTTTTTAGCGTTTCTTAATGCAGAGTTTAAAAATTAATTTTGAAAAAAAAAATCATTTACCCAATATCGTATTTTGAAAAAAATAATTTTGAAAATTTTGATATTATTCAAATTTATTAGAAGTTCTTGAGTAAAAAATTTGATTAAAATCGGTTCAACAGATAATGAGATAATCGAAAACCAAAAAAATGATTCTATGAGAGATACCATTTTTAATCAATAGATAATATTTTACCAATAATATAGTAGATCGTACTGATATTAGATCACATACAAATATTAATCAAAATCGTAGGAGTCGTTTTTTAGAAAAAACCGTTGATTCTTTTAATTTTAATCTTAAACTCCGTAGTGCTTTTTTATCATTTCTCTAGCAAAATTTTAAATCGCCTCTTTGCAAAAAATGAACGCGTTCAGATATCAAATCGAGCGGCATCCACAGACAGATCAAGAATAATTTTACAATTCTAGTTTACACGACTGGTTTACACGCGTTGTTAACAATAACCATCAATCAAATCATACATTCAATTCAAACTCATCTATTGCATTTATTGTTGTGTCTTCTTATAAATTTTAATTTACGAGAATATTTTGTTATAGCTTACTTTAAGAATCCGCAGTTTTTGATATGGAACTGGTTTTTTTTTCTTTTTCTATTCCACAGTAACAATTCGACAAACATTGTGCCGAAAAACGATAAGAATGCCATCTTACAAAATATCGCATCCAACTACAACTATAACCACAACAGGACCAATAAGCAACACCATAAGAAACGTATTTCCGGTCGTTGGTCTCGTGACTGCCGTGTCGGCCATTGGTCCGATTGGAGTACGTGTAGCAAAAGCTGTGGCATCGGTGAGATGCATCGATATCGAAAGATTATCAAACACGGTAAGAGAGGCGGACGACCGTGCCCAGCGTTGCAAGAGTCAAAATGGTGTGGCTCAGAAAAAGGATGCCACTCGCCTTTGACCTATTTCAACTGGTAAGGATATTTTATATATTTTTGTATATGTATTTGAAATAAGTAGGAAGGTCTTACATATGTACATATGTATATATTATACATATAGATATGTGTATGTATACAAGAGCTCACAAGTATGTATATATTGCCTAAAATGAGAATGAGTGGATTCATTGGTAAAGTGCTTTATGCAATTATGTTGTCAAAAGTGAATCACGAGCAGATGACGGCTGCTGCAAATTTCATTTGTGTAGCAATAAAGTGAGTGAGCTTTTTTAAAGCCAGACAATTGTGTGTCAAACTAATTATTATCCGTCAGTCGTTAAGTCTAAAATAATAGGAGGAAATGTGAAAAACATGACCTAAAAATTATTTGAAATATTAAAAAAAAATTAAATCAATGGCGCGACAGCTCGTGAAGAACCAAGTAGGGCTACAGGAAATCATTACTTTTACTTAATACAAAATATGCATCAACTAGGTAATTGGTATAATATCATAAGTCAAATTTAAATTTTTTTGACATTCTTATTCTTACAAAAAAATGCGAATTTTTTTTTTTGGAAATCAGAATTTCTCAACTAGTTCAATATTTTTGAGGGAACAAAATGTGAGAATCCTGAAAAGTATATTGAGATCTAAAAGCACGCAAAGTTCTAAATTCACTCCTTTTTGGAAAGGTATTATTTAATTTTTTTTTCATGCGGTGAAGATTAATTCTCGAATTTTGTCAATCTACAACAAAGTACTCGATATAATTGATAAGAATTTTGAGATCACGGGATGAGGCCACGCACTCTGATTGGAAAATCTCAAGTTTATCTATTTTCATCATTCTATAACAAAATCGCCAGAGTTTGTATTGCTGTAAAAAAAGGGTTTGGCTGGCTCTTTGATCTTATTTCGCAGCAACCGAAAATGTGTTGACCTGAATTACAAACATTTATGGAAACTGGTTGGTGTGATTAATAACACACAAACATATGTATATATATCTGAGAAACTTAAATTTTGTTGCCAATAAAATTTACAATTTGTTATTTCGGCAGATGCAATGGTTTTGAATTAAACTGAAACTCAGTAGAATTGATTGAGAATTTTTTTCCGTATTGCATAGCATTGGAAAATTTTGTATACTTGCTTTGAAACGACACGTGCGTCGGTCAAATCCGATGAACGGGGTGTCCCGCTATTCCAAGAACACCTTTTTCTTTTCAAACAGATCACTTGGGAGATTGTTCAATGGCAGCTCGAACTCTTTCGGTGTTTTCTGGATTTGTGACGTTCCTGTTCTATTCTTATTATGGACAGATTAAGTTTCCTCCTTAATAAGCTGACTGAATTCGTTCAGAAAGTCGATGTCACACCAAATTGCGAACAGAAATTGGAATTCAGCCCACACGGCGGCGGCGATGATATAGCTTGATTTCGCAAAGGAGCAGACAACTATTTGTCTGCTCCGCTTCTCAAGGGACCACTTCATTATTCGCTTACTAAACTGGGGTAAAATCATATTTCCACTTTCTATAATATGGAAAAAATAAATAATTGTACAGTTGGGACGAAGTACTTCTGCGGTTCGTTGGTCTAAAGTTGCAAGAAACACAACAAGTCTGTCTAAGAGTAGTCATGAAACCTGTTTTAATCGGTAGTTTAACATTTAAAATGATGGCAAAACTTTTTTTGCAACTTCAAAAATTTACAATTAATCATTCCCTCACTGTAGTACATCAAACAAAAAAATTAATTCATAAATACGTATCTTAAGCATTGATAAATGACGCGAACTTCCGAACTGTTATAGGCAGGTTGTAGATACTCAACAAACAGTTTTACGATATTCATACTATAAAAATACAAAAATCTTATCATATGATGTTTTCTAAAAAAAAGTGTATATAGCAAGCTCAGCAAATCTTACACAAAAAAAATATCAAGCAAAGTGTTTCTAAAACTTATTCAGTTGTATTTATAAACCCATTCCAAAGTATGTATAACTTTGGACAGCTGTCCAAGTCCAAAACCTTACGTATAATCATGTTCCATCGAGTGTCTAACTTAGACACTGAAATTGGTTGTCCAAACCTATTCTAAGGTGGGTACGTTCAATCAATAAAAAATTGAAAAATATTCTTCAAATGAACGAAATGTTCATTGAACGTATCCAAATGCTCACGAAATTGACAAATTACAGGGATGTGAGTGAGTGTATGAGAACATTTGTAGGCCACTGTTGGAATGCGTTTAAAAATAAGGAGACAATGGCTAGCTGGACAACTATCCAAGAGTGTTCTAAGGAAATCTAATAAATACGACTGACGACAAAACAAAGGGTAATTATATAAGATGTATTATTTGCTTGAAAAAATCTACTGCACTGGTTATACGAACTTTTGAACAAAATACGGGTATACAAATTTTAAATTTTGTTGAAGCGTATGTATTTACATTCTATGTGGCTCTATATCTATAACACCAATAATTGGTAAATTCAAAATGGATTTTTAACCCATCGCATGAGACAACATCTTAACAGGATTCACTCTTTCAATCAGGCAAATGACAAACATTTTCAGGCAATAACCCACACTAGGTAGGTACTTTTAATATTAAATAACCAATCTTTGGGGTTTTAATTTTACCAAGCATACTTAAAAGCTCAAAAGCAATACAAATCATGTAAATTATAAAGTTTAATTTATTTATTTTCACCCTAACTTGTAAATAAATTACTTAAATAATTTTTTTATTTTTTTCACAGGTCGAACACATGAACGTAAATTAACATAACTTTAAGGTAAAATTGAAAAAAAAAATGTATTTAATATAAATAAATAATAAACAAGTAAAAATAAAACTGCAAAATTCTTATAGTTTGAAAAAATACGCCGCAATATATAAAATCGAAAAAAAAATAACACAAAATTTGCTTTTTTAAAAAAAAACCTATTTCATCGCAACAGTAAAATCGTAAAAAAAAGAAAAATATAAATTGTTAAAGAAAACCCCAAAATTTAAATATTAAGATAGGACTTTTGACAATATAATCAACTCTCAATTCGATTTAGTAGTACATAATAAAAAAATAAAAAGCAAAAGTGGTCAAACCTAAACTCCGCATTGATTTTGCCACGTCCTTTCTCAGAAACTTACAAGAAAACTTGTATTACACACAAAAATGAAAATACAAAAATATTATAATAATACAAATTCTCATGAAAATAATAAAATAGTTTTAAGCTATTTGTATAAGCATAATCATAAAAAATAATTAATTGAAAAAAAAAAAACATTTATTTCATTAAAAAAAAAAGTAAATAGTTGTAATATTTGTACTGGTTACCGCCCTAAGTAATGATGGAATGACACATATTTTCATAAAAAAATACCAAAGAACTTAATTTATAAAATATGTATTTAGATAAACCTTATTCGAAAAGCTGTTCATAAATTAAAAGAAAAAAAAATACAACAAAAATATAATAAATCGTACAAAATGAAAATAAAATACATAATTTATTATTTTCTTGTGTAAACAACAAAATCAAATCTTTAGAACAACAAAATATTTAACTAAAATGTAGTGTTCAATGCAAGGAAATATTTATGAAATATGTTTATCATGAAATATGTTTATCAACAATAATTGTAGATATACTGTACCTTAATGATTTTGATTATTTTAGTTGTTTCCATAAGAAATAAACTCTTTGTGAAAGAAATATTATATAAAACAAAAAAACCACAAAATACAAAACGCAAACAGCATACATTGTAAAATTGTAGTTTATAAACAAAACATCAAGGTAAAAATCGAGAAATAAATATATATATAAATTTTTGTATAAAGTACTGGCAGTGTTGTGTTTTTTTTTTTTAAGGAAATTTTTCAAGAAGAAATTGAATTAAAGTATTCCGTTTTGCTCTGTGTGGATTTCTTGGTAGGTACTCTTGGAAAATGGAACAAGCTGCTTGTGTGCCATTGAGCGGAGATGTAAAACTATAATTGCCAGAGGGCAATTAAGTGGTCGTACGAATAACTTATCTTGATTATGTCAATTTATTAATTGACAGTTGAGAAATATTGAAACTTCACCTAATTGCTTACGGTTTACACCATTCGCAATGATCACCACTTTTTTTTAAATTTTATATTGGTTGTTTATTATCAATTTCCAGGAGTAGGTATAGTTATTAGTCAGCTAGGTAGAAGTGGCTGCCGACGGAGAACTGACACACTTAGACCAATTGTTAGACAGGTGTGATAAATTTATCAGGTATAAATTGTTAATTGACAATCGAAACAAGAGTGAAAGTGAAAAGCAAAGCTATTATTTTGAAACACGAACATATTTTAGGGGTCCACAGTTTTTGAAATAAAAACTAAAGATATAAAAGACGAAACTCGGTATCCAACTTATTTTGCTGCAGTTCGACCTCGAACCTTTTTTAATTCCAATCAATTAAAACGTAATTCAAAATTTGTAAGTTACCAATATGATACTAGGTAAAAAACAGCATTTTGCTAATTTTAAAAGGATCAGCATCTTTCTATCTTTTTTAAATTTTATTAAAGTTAAAATCACCACAAGCCTATTTTCACTTTTTTGTGTCATTAAACTCCAAATGCCACTTTGACAATTAAAAATGTGACAATGGTAGATATTTTTGCTTACTTGTTTGTACGAAGTGTCAATTTTTATGCGTGTTTGCTGAAGAAAAAAATAAGAAAATAATTTTAGTATGATACTACTTAAAAAATTTCATTCATTTTCAAGCGAAATTAAAAAACCGCTTTAAAATGGCAATGGCTGAGCTAGGGCTTAATGTTGAAAATATACACTTCTTAGAGAAATGGTTTTCACATTCGCTTCCAAGCATTGCTTTCATTTTTTCGGTTCAATTGGTACAAAAAAGCGGTTCTGGTTAAGTGAATAAAACTCTCCGATGGACTATATCCTAATCCTAATCCTAGTGAGAAACTTAAGTATTTAAATTAATGCGCTTGAGCAAGGTGTACCGGTTTGTGAGGGTAAATTAAGCGTAAAGAAAACGGATGGAAAAATAAACCAACTGAAAATGGAAAATACATTTTTAGACTGATAGTATAAATCTAGGCTCAGAATATTTTTTCAACATATGCATTTACCATCAAGTATTATAAAACAAATGATTTAAAAAAAAAATAAAATTTTGGAGGCCCGTTTTTGGGATTTTTGAAAAAAAGTTGATAAGAATTTTTTTTTAGAATTTTGCTAATAACTATTGAAATTTTGAACATAGGAGTCCAAAAACTTGGAACAATGTTCAGAACAACTATAGAACAACCTGGAACAATTTTAAAAAATTTGATTTTCAAAAAAAGGGAGGCTAGGTCAAAAATGGTTTTTTGGGTCTAAAACTCCCATTTTGAATATTAACACACACGACATTAACACATGCCTAGAACTTAATACAAGTTTCCAAGAAAAAGCTGAAAGTCCTTAGACCTTTTTAAGTGAAATCGAGCGTTCAGAAACAGTTTTTATAGCGCTCTTCTCTCAAACATCAGCCATAGTTTACGGACCGAACTTGCAAGTTGCAACTACAATTAAACTAAAAAAAAAAACCTAAATGCCATGTGTTGATGCTGTCCTGAAGTCAATTTAGCACCGATAATAGTTTGAGGGGGAAGAGAATTAAGTGCTGATTCACATCAATGAAGTTTGCTTTCTTAAAAGTAATTCTCATTCCGTGAAATAAATGGATATTTTTTTAAAAAGTCAACTAAAATTATTTTAATTTATGTATACATTACATGTGTATGCAATTTACATACACCAAATTATGAAACAAAGGAATATATAAAGAAAAATATGGAGGTATATTATTTTTTCATAAAACAAAATTAAGAAAAACACTTTTGCCACCAATTCTTCTTTAAACTACCTTTAGCAAAGCGAACCTTTCGTTTTGCTCTGTTTGCATCAATTTCCCTACGGTATTCCATATACTTGGGAATACTTAATTTCACTAGTCCCGCTATCGTCATACAAGTTCCAGAGAAAGCAAATGATACCCAATAATCAACAAATACGTCATTGAGACTACCCGCAACATTTGTTCCAATGAAGACTCCGACTCCCATAACCATTGTTGTTAGTCCAACTGCATTTGTAAGCCTCTCTAAGCCCAATACTTTTACATAAATAATTGCTCTTAGGGCGGAGTAAGATGCTGTAAAAACGTTTTTTTTTTATTTTTCAAATCTTCAAATTTTTCTATACCTACCTGCTGCAATTCCAAAACACAAGGCAAAAGAAAACTGAAAGATTTCACTACTTTGTCCAACGAATCCACTTAACAAGGTCACAATGCCACCCAAAATCATGCCACTCCCAGCCAAATAAGCAGGATGGAACCGTATTTTGTAAGCAACGAATCCCATAGATATCCTAAAGATGACATTTGTGAGTCCAATAACGACTGGCAGAAGATTAGCATAGTCTTCATCAATTTGGGCACGCTCTTCAAAGATTTTTTCTTTAAATGTAAATAAAATCCTTTTCTCTTCCGAAATATTTACCAACCAGTACAATAGACGAATGGTATGTTAAATCCCATAGGAAAGAAAAAAGATTCCAATAATAGAAGCCGAAATTCAGCTAATTTCAGTAATTGAAGATCGAAGAGAGCTAAAAACGCTGACTTGATCTTCGTTGGAAGCCATGCCATTTTTTCTTCTTCAATAAGTGTCTGGGACGGTCGACGTATTACTGATAGAGTGTAGCTGACTGTTCGGATCTGTATTTAAGGAGTCTTAATCTTTGTGTTGCTTCACTTTAAAAAAGTAAACTCTTACCCTTTCAGCTTTTTCTTCGAATATATTCACTTTTTCCAAATCACTTCGTTGATTGGAATTAGTTGGACTGTAGTCTGGAGGTCCATCGTAAAAAATATCGTCCCTATCTAATGGATCGTGACTTATTACAAAACTTTTACCATCAGATATGTTTGAGGACCTCGTTCCAACACAACAGGGGCAAACATTTTGAATAAATGTTTTTTCTGGAATCGAACCCAGGACAAAAAAGATCAACTAATTAATGGAAAATATATATGTCAATGTTACCCATTCTTAGTTCCATATTTCTTCCACTGGATATCGTACTATTCGTGCTTTTGCGAAGATCTGAGGTTATGTAAACCGAATATCGGTCAGATGCTAGTTCAGTTGAGCAAACTGTATCTTCATCTGAATCTTGATCTGTAATTGACTAAGAAGGCAGTTAAAATTAATGGACTTAGTTTCACCCCCATACTTCGACAAACTGTCCAATTTTTGTTGGTTTAACCTCTCGGTAGGTACAGACCAAAAGTCCAGCGATAAAAAGAAGGAAAACATGAAGTCTAGCTGCAACTCTCCAACCGAATTTCTCCACAATCTCAATATTCAATACAGATATACATATAACACCAACTCCAGATCCCGAAGATGCCACCCCACCAACTACAGCTCGTAATCGCTCGAAGTAATAGTTTATGATCAAAGAAGTACTCACCGCAATAATACCCATTGCAGGGCCAGCTGAAAAGGTGATCAAATGAAAAAGCTGGCTATATATAGAAAATAATTTTAAACCAACCTATGATCCCGTAGAAGAAAACAAGCATGAAAATCCCTTGACTAAAACTGGATATAAATATAGCTATACAAGATATAAGCGACCCCGTTATAGCTACAGGACGGAATCCAAACTTGTTGATGAAGGCACTACCCAGAGGTGCTGTGAAACAATATATACCTTTCAATTGAAGAATATAATATGGATCTATTAGTTTGAACATTTTTGTCAAATAAACTTAGATGCTTGTGATACCTATTTGTGTTGATGCAACAACAGCCGTTTGTGTATAACTCAATGACATCTCCGAAGCAATATGAGGCAGAAGTATTCCAATAGAAAAGATAATTCCATCAACTATTGCTTGACATAAAAATGCTGTCCCAAGAATTAGCCAAGCATATCCTCCATCTGGTGGTATTGTCATGTAGACCTTAAAAAAAAAGAAATGAATAAACTTTAATAGAACATTATCTTCAATTTACAAAGGCTTCTGCTTTAGCGACATTCTTGTTTTTAGCATGAGTTTTATAAAACTTATAGACCCCTGAGTCTGAGCTAATGTTTACTCCTTCAAGTGAATGTTCAAAAGGTTTTGAAATTGGAACAAAACTGTCTTCGTTGTGATTTTTCAAAACTGAATTCTCATAAGAAAGGTCCAGTGAAGATTTGGTTTGTATTTGTATTGAAACATTCGCTTTACTTTCAGGTTCAGGGTCTCTGGAATGTATCAATTATATTAACATATTGTCTTTTTTTTTAAAGAAGTTTATACAACTGAAAAATCAAAAATTTCTGTACTTTATGTTTAGAAGCCAAAACTGTCAGGAATTTAATTTTATTTCTGAGAATACAGAGATCTTTGAATCTTAGAAGTATAAATTATGGGTTAACTATTATTTTATTTACGGCTTTAAATTTTCATCATCTGGATTTTCGCTATGATTAGTTGCTTGAAGGATATCTTCATGATCTCTACAAAATAATAGACTGCATTAAAGGTTTGTTGTTTCAGTATATTCGAACATTCAAAAATTTGGGACAAATCCAAAATGTTTTTACTTTTTTGGGCAGACAAGTAAGAAGGACTTATACATACATACATATATATGATATGTGCATTTGCATATTTACATAGTTATAGTTACATCTTGTGTTGTGATTGATCGATCTTGGACGAGACTAGAAAAATGACAATTTATAACGATAGTTCTATCAGTTGTTCGCTATTAAACGTGTGCGTGCACAATGCGCTTTGCATGACTTAGAAAAAACTCTGGGTGCCGGAAGAAAGCCCACCGATGACGGAAGAGGGCCTTGTATCTGCGGATATACGGCCCCATACAGTACAGTACTTTTATGAACAAAACTATTATAAATTGGCATGTCTAGATTCACTTCCCATTATATTATCTTACCGTTCGTTATTTAATTCAAGAGGGTTTGAAGCATTTTGTTGTTTATTGTTGTCTCTGAAAAAAAAAGCCAAAGTATTATGAATAAATTGAAAATTAGAATTATTTGACTAACCCTTGTTCTGTCATTATTATTTATTTTAATATTTAATATTTAAAAATACTTGACATACTACATGTAAACAAATACAAATGAGAAAAAATATTAAGCTTAGAAACAATCAGTCGTATTTATAAACGTTGGCTGTCTTTAGACAGTGTTGTTCAAGTTATGAGCTAACTGGCTAAACATAATGGATACGGAGATGCAACAGGAGTCGCATCTGGAATAGCTGTCAAAATATTCAATACACACAAATTCAATCCGCGCGTTCAATATATGACAGTTTGCATCTGAAAATTCAAATTTCTGAATTTTTCAAGCTTCTGATTGGTCAGCTGTCAGATGACTCTAAAAGTCATCTAACTTTTCATGACAGCTGCCTAATCAGAAAAATTCATAAATCTGAATTTTCAAATGCGAACTGTCATGTATTGAACGCGCGGAATGTCACGAACACAACCCAACGCAAGTGCAGTCGGTGCTGCAGGAGTTCACCAACATTAACTTTTCACGTGCAGCACTTTTGAATGAAGAAAAACAGAGCCGGGTAAAAATATTGAAGAATTTTGTTTCGCGAAAAATATTATTAATAAAAAGAAAATTACCGGAAAATAATAAAAGTTAAGAATAAGCCCGTGATTGTTTTTCTTTTCTCTAAAATATACAAAAAACTGTACAGCTGCATTGTGGACACATACAAAATAGCACGTACGACACTTTTTCACAGCTGTTGCATATCCAATTCCAGTTCAGTTCCAGTTGGAATATTCGATTGTGTTCAGGCAGTAACTTGTAAATGTTGACTAAAAGTTATCTAACTTAAGAAAACTTATAATCAGTTTCTAAATATTGACTACTGTGATATTTTATTTAATTAAATGAATCTTATTTCGAACATTTAAGACACTGTATAACAAGCTAAAGATTTAATATGTAAATATGTCTGAATATGGTGAACTTTTGTCCATAATATTTTCTTGCGGTATACATAAATATTTACAAAATTTTTCCGTCTAGTATATATTTTTTTAAATTTTCTATTGGGGAAGAAACTTTTTTGCTATTTCCTTAGGGTACCATAGAGAAAGTTTGTGTCCGAATTTTGAGACGGTAAATTCCTTTTAATTACTTCTATCTTGAATTAAAGTTGAGTTCAATTTTCTCGAATAACATCTGTATTTTTGTATGTATTTAATCGAAAAACAGCCCTAACAAAAATAGGCCCACACAAAATTGCAAATATAACAATTCGCTTAGAAAAATAAATATAAATCGACTCGTGGTTCGAGCAGAACCAGGCATAATGACTTAAAACCCTCAACCATTCCAGGAATAGAGGGCAGAAATTGGTGAGAAGTACGTTTTAATGAGAAGTTTAGCTGGTTTACAGTTTAGAAATTTACAAAAATAATTGTTATTCAAAAACCGTAATAATGTGACATGGATAAAGTAGGTACACTAAATTCAACATCTTTAAACAACTACATATTTTAATAAATAAAATAAAAAATAAAACAAACTTCAAAAAAAGGAGCAAAAACTGAAAACGAAAACTGAAACTGATAAAAGCACAATTAATACTCGTAGATATTGTAGTAGTTTCAAGAATTAACCTTTTGTGTTACCATTTAGCCGAGATATTCGCATTTAAGTGTTTCCGACAATTGCACCCACATAGAAACATGTACATATGTATGTATTTATGTAGGTACAAGCTCCTTTTTGGGAGGAGGAAGAATTTCCCTGTTCGAGTCCTTTGTATTTGAAAGACTTTTTTTTTTTTATTTACTCATTGCTGCAATTATTAGTTTTGAGAGAAGAGTGAAACAATAAAGAATGACTTTTGGGAAATTTAGAATGGAGCTGGTGATGCACATGTTCTATTCACGCCATCAAAAAAAAAAAATAGATGAAACAGGCAATTATTCGTGCAATCTATCATTTATTTTCTTTGCACTCACAAATATATGGATGTACATTTGTACATATATACCTACGATTTAATTAAAGATATTATGAATTTTTGCCCCACAAATCCCTTCCGTCACGTCCGTCGGTCGTTAAAAGATGTTAGAATTGTCGGAAAACTATGGGGAACTAAACATAAAAAAACAGCAAATAAAATTATCCACTAAAACTAGAATACGAAAAATAAAAACTCCAGAAACACACATACAGTATAATATGGATGTACCTTCATAAATGGAAGTAGGGCATTCTATATGTTGAAGAGAGAACCGGAAAGTGTTTAATTATTAAAGTTGAGTATGAAGACTTGAAAAGGACTAGGAAACATTTATGTAGGGCTACAGAAATAACCAAAGTCTTGCAGCATTTGGATGCATTTTTTTTGTATGCATGTATATTCATGAACACAAAACAAGGACTTAAACACTTTGGCGGAGTACTATGCTTTCGAGTGGCTTATTTTATTCTGAGTTTTTATAAGAGTGGTATTAAGTGGCAAAGATTGAAAACGGAACATAGAAGTTTTATCTAAAGAAGAAGAAGTGTGTGTCAGTAGTTTAAAAATGAAATTCATCAATAGCTGGTCCATTATATTAAGAACACTTGCAGTGAATCTATGTCATTGAGAAAAAAAGAATTAATTAGTGTTTCGAGAAAAGCTAATAACCATTATTTAATTTATGTTTGCAGAAAACTCAGAAACTTATACAAATATGTTTTTTTAGTAAAAGACGCGTAAAGTTATAAGCAGTGGAATAACTGCAACGGAAATAAAGCCCGTGGGTCTTATATCTCAAAATAAAAGGCTTCGTTTTCGTTTTTGAAATGAAAATAAAAGCTGTGGGTTTTAAATCATTCTCATATAGGTTTCGATTCGAAGAATATATTCATTCACTTAAGATTAAAAAACGATTTTAGACGTTGTCAACAGTTTTTTTCGATAACAGTACCATGTGGCCCGCTTTGTGAATTGCAATGCAGAAATTTGAATAGTTTTCTTGCGCTACTGTTAGACAAGTTAGAGTTAAAGTAAAGTAGGTGAATTATCGAATTACACTTTCAGAAATGCAATAACTTCCACGGGCTTAATGCTTTTTTGTGGTGGGTTTTATTGCCACTCCATAAAGGAAAAAAACTCGCAGGGGTTATTTCCTTTTATTTTGGAAATAGAACCCACGGGATTTATTGCACTGGACCGTAAGGTTAAAGTTATAATTCAAGTTCTATTTTATCTCTTAATCGCACAGTGCTATAAATCCCACTCACCTTAAAATAGTTAACTTAAACAAAGGTACTTTCAAGAATAAAACAAATAGATATATATTTGTAGTAGTCCGTGGCGTAATGGTTAGCGCGTTCAACCGTTACGCCGAAAGTCTTGGGTTCGTTTCCCAGTATTTGCCACCTAAAAACAGAAATGTTTCTCACGGGTTACTGCCTCTTGCGAAGAATTGACAAATCCTCTAAGAGTATTTCTTGTCATTAAAAAGTGCTTCTCACCCTAGCCGTTCGGATTTGGCAGAAAATTGTAGGTCCCCTCTATTTCTGCCAGTAACACGCACACAGGAATAGTTGAGAGTTGTAAGCCACTAGGACCTGGTTCTATGTAAAAATACAAAAGGCAAGTAGCTGAAAAAACACAATACTTATTTTTTAACGATTAACATAACCAAGAGAAGTATTTTGAAACGACTTGATTTGTGTATTTTTAAACGCGTGTTTGTGTTTTGATGCCATTATGAGTAGAATTACTTAGAAAATACCGAAAGAAAGTATAATTATTAATGTAGAGCAAAAATAAATAAAAAACATTCTCTTTAATGTTAGACGGATGGTAAAGTTTATCATAAGCCTATGATACCTTATCTCAAGTTTTGATATTTTTAAAAGTAACAAAGAGTCATAAAATTAATGAAATAAATTTTTCATGCCTAAAATTTACCCATTTTTTCATTACTTCTGAAATTATATCCCAACCGAACAGCAAAATCTCATTTTCACCTAATTTCATATCAACCCCACTGACATATTCAAAATAAAATTTAAATCCATTTCCTGTGCTCCCTCCCATAACTTTATGTTTTTCACAAATAAACGCTTAAATCTCTCAAAAAAAGAAAATCATAAAAAAATAAAGGTATAGAGCTGAAATTGGGCAATATGCCAATTTGCGCATTTTACTGTTTATCCCCAAGGAGCTCTGCCCAACTTAGATCCATTCTCATTCCTGAATTTTATACCTTATTCGAAAAGTAATAATTTTCAATGAAAAAAGAAGAAGACGAAGTTGAAGTAAAGAAACTTTCACATCATTGATTCTTGCGGGTGAGTTGGGTATAAAAGGACGCAATACCACAATGTGAATCTTCTTCCTCTTGAACTGGTAGGTAGGTACACCAAACCTCCCCTCGTTGAAAAGTTCAACACAGTCTCCATGATGCTGTTGTCCATTTTTTTTGTGACAAGAGAGGATATTCGCCAATTTAGGCAGATTTTAGAAGCCTTCTCAAACCGATGTCTGAAAGGAGGGATTGATGGTAAATATACATTGAAGAAGAAGGGTCGATATTTCTGTTATGTCTTTAAAAGGTTTTACGAGTGTGTAAAGGCATTAAAAATCTGCTTAAATTGTTTATAAATCTTCTTATGGTAGGCATTCTTTTCTATACTTTTGGGTTCCATAATCGAGGATATGATACGAAACAACGATGATGATGGTTTGAGTTCATCTTAAAAAAATCAAAAAAAAAAAAAAATGATTGCACCCCTGCTGGTATTTACCATCTCTAAGACTCTTTCAAAATCGTCTCACTCTTTCAAATCCTTACGAAACTTTCCTTTCAATTGTTGAACGGAAATGTTTATTTTGCTACTTCCTATTTCTCCCATTATTCGCCCCCAGTCTTATAGCTCTACATAGTTCGCATAATAGCTTCTCCATTTCAACGATCATTATTACTTAAATCGACCCCATCATATAGAAGAAAGAAAAAGGACGTATAAGAAAATAACTGAAAAAAAGCAAGTCCTTGAGACGACGAAAATTCTTATAAAATTCAATTGAGATATTATTGAATCTTAGAAGAGTATGGCGGGAGAGGGGGGTGGAGTCTGTTGAAAAAAAATATCTACAGTATCAGACTTCAATATTAAATTACTGAAGAATCGAAGGAAGAGTGAAAAGGATCGTTTAATGTCCCAAGGGTGAGATGCATATTTCTACTATGTCGTATCATCGTAGAAGTCGTCTTCTTCCTCTTCATTGCTGAATGCTGGTGTATGCCAATTTCTTCGGCACACTTTACTGCAGGGAAGCTTTGGTGTGTGTCTGTATCCTGACATCCTAGTCAGCGCTATCAGCACATTCAATTGACAGGAACAAGGGAATGGCAAAAAACGAAGCTCTAAGATGTCCTGTAATTTGTAATGAATGCTAAGAAGAACACCCCTACCTACTGTGGCTAAGAAAATTCATCTAAAGTTGAACGATTCTGAGCCAAACACTATCCATGGCTGTATTGATTTTATTACCGATTTTTCATTTATTCCCTTTTATAGAAAAATAAATACATCATCCAGACGGTGATGGCAGAAAGATGGAAGAAAAGCAAACATTTTTCTATGATTTATCTGAACCGACAGCGGAAGGAAACTTATAATAATTTTATGTTGTTCGTCCTTTTCTTATAAGGTGAATTTATGAAGTGAAACAAAGATTGGAATATATGTATGTCAGCGTCAGGCAATTGTGACTTTAAGAAATAAAAATAAAATACTCTACTTTCACCTCTGCAGGTATATCGAAATTTATAATTGGTATGTAAATATTAGTTTGCACTGCATATATGAAAGATAAAAAAGATCAATTGAAATTATTTTTTAATTCATACATCATTTGCACATTTTATACGGGTAGTCAAAAAACCCTTTTATAGCGCCCACATAAAAGGGGACTGGGTGCGACCCACACTGGAAACTAGTGGACGCCCGATGTTATTTTGTTACACGAAAATTCCTAATTCAAAATCTTAAAAGACTTTAATCAGGTGTTCAAATTGCGATCAAGTGAAAACTAAAGTTGGGGCGTATTATATTTTTCAATTATTTTAGTAGTGTTTTTTCCAGATTGTTTTTCAATAAAAAATCTATCAATTTAATTTTTTTACAAGCCCTATCAATTCTAAGTTACAGCATGTTACTAAAATAAAATTATTCCGGAGTCAGTAGCATTGTTTGTTTTCGAGATATTCGAGCCGAAAAACATTTCTGAATACATTTTAGTTGTTTTTGTTTTGAAATTTTAGGGACGTTCACATCTAGCGACATGTTCACCAACACTTTACGTGTCGTTAGACTTTTGTAATGTGAACACCAGGCAAACGACTGTAAATCTAGCTAGCTCTGTAGTTACAGAGTTGCAAAAGCTTAAGTCACTTTCTAACTTAAGCTTGGCTCTAATTCACAAGCTAGTTAGTGACTTATGAATTAAAAAAAATTTAATTCCTAAGTCAGTTAGTGACTTATGAATTAAAAAATTTTAATTCATGAGTCAGTGAAGTGACTTATGAATTAAAAAAAAAATAATTCCAAAGTACTAAGTGACTTATGAATTAAAAAAAAAAATATTTCATAAGCTAGTTGGTAGATTGGAAATTCTTAAGCTTGTTTTGACTACATAATTATTTTGAGTCTATTTTTAGCTTTCAAATCTGGTTTAGAAATCATAAATGAAATGATGCTAGTTTATAAATTTTGTAATTCATAATTTTTCTAATCAGAATTCACCCATCAGCTTATGAATTAAATTTTTTTTAAATTCATAAGTCACTAACTAACTCATGAATTAAATTTTTTTAATTCACAAGTCATCTACAGATTTATGACTTAAAGATTTTTTAATTCAAAAATTCGTAACCCTGAGTTAAAATTTGTTGATAATTTTCCCTGTGAACTCCATTCAGACAACCGAAAATTTTATTTTACATCTTTTTTCTATTTTTTTTTTGTAAGATTAAAAGAAAATAGTTGAAATGAAAGTAAAATGGTAAAACGAAAGTGAAAACAAATGAAATTAATGCGCTAGTATTGGTGCAAATAATGAAATTCGCACCATTTTGGCTGTATGAAAATCTATTTTCAAATAAAATTGGTACGAAAGTCGTTGAATGTGAATGCTACTTAAGAAAACTCGGGTCGTGGGACACGTCGTTGAGTGTGAACCCCTCGTTTGTTGCTTTAAAAAAGAAAAAAAAATTTAATTGAATGTTTCTAAAAATTTATAAATTATGATGGCTTCGAAATCAATGTTTCTCAACTATTTTTAGTATTTTCTTGTAGTTTGTTTGCTTTAAAAAAAAAACTGTCAATCGAAATTTTTAAAAAGCATGTCAGTAAACATAAATGGCAATGTGTATAGAATAAAATTAGCCGAAGTCGATGGCATTTGTTCTCGAAATATTCAAAATATTCGAGACGAAAGATTTTCACAAATTTTTTTTTTGTAAATTGATGTATGTAGTAAGAGAGTCGCTAATTGAATTTTGTTTGAAAACCGTTTTTGTACTTAAAGAAGTTATTATTTGTAAAATAAAATTATTCAAAGTCGATATTTCCATTCGTTCTTGAGATACGGTAAACGAAAGAATCTATCACGAACCTACGAACCTACAGACATCTATCTAAAAACGATGGATTCTGATTCTTAGAACCTCGAAACGTGAAAATGTGTCAACATCGGACGAATTGCAATAACTTCCAATAGGAATAAGAAAAGATTATGATTTATGCTAATAACTCAAAAGATATTATTTTGCTAATATCTCGAAAATATTTATGGTGTCATTTTTGTTCAGTAGTCTTTCAAGGTTTATCGTAATGGCATTCGACGCTTCCAAAATTATGCTTCTGTGGACTGAAACCAACTGGCATTAAATTCGCTGTTTTATCAAAAGATGTGTTTAGTGATGAGGTCCGTTCTTAGTTTAATTAGTGTGCCAAAAAGCAAAATTGTTGCATTTAATGCGAAGATTAATCCACAGATTATCAGAAAATAAATAAAAAGTAGATTTATTAGAATAAAAAGAACCGATAAAATAACTCGAAAAATAGTCTCAATATTGGAATAGGTAGGTACATATAATGCAGGCCATAAGCTTCCCGCGCGTTAAAGAATAATCAAGTGATTTTCATGTAAACCTGTAAAATAATAAAACTCAACAATTTTGTTAAAAAAAACACCCCATTTTTTTCTAATTAGAACGTTTTATTCCCCAGTTGATTTGCATTTAGCTAATTTATTTATTTATTCCCACTCTCCCACTCAAAAAAACCTTCGTAAAATATAAATTCATCTTTTTTTTTTTTAATTTTGAAATTTCATGAAAATTAAACAAAACACAAAAACTGATTAAAAGCTCACTAGAGAGTTGAGCCACTTGAGGAATTTTCTGGAATATTTTTCAAGCGCCATTTAATTAATATTTTGCCAACAAATTTTCCTCCCTATATACCCGCATCACAAACTTTTTCTGCGCGCTGAATTGTTAAACAATATTTTGTTTGCTTTAGGTTTAATTTTTTTTGTTGCAAATGACACTTAAAAACGCCGAATGGGGTATTCTCATATGAATCTAGCTTGAGAGCTAAAGGATATAATGTATAGGTATGTATACACAATTATACACACATATAAAATTCAAAAGGGATTCAGTTTTAATATTCTCTCGAAGAACACACACAAGAATATATATACCCTTGAAATAATAATATATCTACATAAAGAGCCCCTGAGACGCTGAACGCTAGACATGCGATGATTTTTACTTTTATCTAAATTTAAGAATAATTTAAAGAAAAAATGACGTATGTACATTGTTGAATTTATCAAATTTAAATAAATACGATTCAAATCTGATAAAATGAGCAAGGATATTTCCAAAACTAGAAATGTTTTCTTTGCATTCGAAATTAGAATAAGTGCGTACGGAGCTGTTAAAATTTGGAGTATGCGATGTCCACTTGGTTTGGTATGTACATTATAATTTTTGGAAAAGAAACAAAAAGCAAAAATAGTTGGGTCTGATGGAATGTACTCTGAGGGGATCATGACGTTATCTCGAATGACAAAAATCTCGAATGCACAAAAATCTCTAAAGACTATACCTAGGAAAAAAATCTCGAAAAAAAGTTATTCAAGATTTAAGGAGTTTAAACTCAAATAAAACTCAGTATAAATATATTCAGTTTTTTATTTTTTTTCTGGGCCAATCAATAACAATTAATATTTAAAAAACAAAAAAAAAAAAAACAAAAACAAAAACAAATACCTAATTGATTAAATAAAAAATATAAAAAAAAATTTACCCGATTTGCCATTCCAGCATAGTTGAGGAACATTAGAAATGAAAAAAGCATTTATGTATTTATGTATGTATGTACATTGAATGTCAAATTTAAATGTTGAGCAACTTTTCTGAACATAGGTACCAACATTATAACTTTCCTGAAAAGGGTCAAATACATGTGGTTTAAAAAATTATTGTTTTGTATTAAATTTTTGTTTCTATTAAATAAGCAATTTAATAAGGTTTTTCATATATAGTTTTATGTGACTGTGCAATGATATAATACAAAAAATGTAGTCCGATATTCTAGCTAAATTTTAAGACCTTAATGAACGGATTATTAGAACCGAAGTTATAAGCAAGCCAAACCAAACCAAACACAATGTATCTTTACAATTATTATACCGACTACAAATTTAGGTACATATGAACATTTAGCATTTTGTTTCCGACGCGAAGCAAATTTGCCATGATTGTAGTTTTTTATTGCACAAACTCCGCCGCCGCCGGCTTTAGAATACTATATTCCTCTCGCCAATTGGTGGTTGAAAGTATTTTAAAGCTTTTTTTGTTTTTATAATTCCTCATTGAATTAAATTATTTGTCCGATATTTATTTTCATGTTTTTAGTATAAAACTTTGAATGATTTTGAAAATTTTTGTTTGCTTTAACACGCCAGTCATTTTTCCTTTATTTATATACCTTAATATTGAAAATCGGATAATTGGATCGAAAGATATAAGCATTTAAGTAAACGCAAATCGGGTATTTTTCAGATTTCGCAAAAATCATCATCAAAAACATACCCATTTTTTTTCTACGAACATTTCTCCTTTTTTTCTGTCCGTTTTTTCATCTTCTTTGTATTTTGTTTCCTCAGACTAGTAAGAACAAAGCATGAACGAAATAATTTTGTTTATTTTGATTATTTTGTTTATTTTGTTTATTCCCCTCACGTTTCACCCCCTTTGCCTACTAGGCGTTTCATATTTTTGAAATTCTGTTGATTTTTTTACATTGTATGCCTCCGTTTAAACATTTCTAATGTTAAAAAACAAACAAAAAATGCTAAAATTAACAAAAAATGTGTATAAATACATATAACGAAAACGATTTTAATAAATCCTTTATTCGTTACAATTTCGTTTACTTTCGTTTACTTTCATTTTAATTATTTTTAATGACCACTCACGCTCTTATACCAGACTATCAAGGCAAATACAAAATTCAAAACAATTTAAGAGTTCCATTGGTTATTCCTATTAGTCAATCGTAGTTTAGTTAAAGAGCAGTTAGTAAGTAACCTAGAATAATTAATATATTATTTTTTAAGACAATGGTTACAAAAATTAATATATTTCTAGATTTTTTGCATAATATTTTTTTCGGCATTTTTTTCAATTTTCTAGATTTTTATTTTCGAGATTTTTACTTCCTAGATTTTTGCTTTGGTAAACCCAAAGATTTTCATGCAAAGGCACCGCATTCAGTTAGATGCAGCTGATTGCTTAAGCGAAACGAAAATTTTCTGTAGTCTCCAAGTCAACTGCGAAAAAGTAAACGAAAAGGCTACGGACAAATATTAATGGAGAGTTTTATCAGATAATAATGAAAGGAAGCGGAAACTTCTCCATATAATCTGCTATAATCATCTATTTCGCTTTGCGTACGGCAAAACATAGAGCAGAACGAAATTTTAAGTTTAAGATTTTGTTGTGTCATTTTTGTATGACAATTTTTGTTTCTCTTCAGCTGCGTACTATGCTTTATTCATGTCAAAATTCATTTGATTGTGTGATCAGGGCTGAAACTTGAGGTGTTTTTGCCCTGGGGAAAGATAAATACGGGCCCCTATTATTTCTTATTAAGTCTTAAATTTTATTTTAATGAATTTCATTTGAAATAATTTTTTCTATTAAATTTGAATTTATTATTTATATTCCTGGATTTGACAGAAGCGACCCCATCAATCACTTTATTAAAATATCTTTGCTCTTTGATTTTCAATTGTGACTATAATTACTAATTGATTTTTTGTTTATTGTGCTTCGAAGTAGTTTTTAGTTAATACTAATTTAGAAAAAAATATTTTGCTATGGTACAAAAGAATGTAGTGAAAAAACATAATACATCTGCCTACATATGCATCTGGATGTGTATATGCCAATACGGTATAGGGTAATAAAATGGCTATCTGATCTCTTTAAAAAAATGTCAAACTTATACGAGCTACCAAAGTAGCTACTGGGAAAATGGTTCCCGTACTTTTTTATTATATTGAAAGCAATTCAGGGGAAATAGAATAGAAGATTACACGTTACTTGAAAAATGTTCGTAAAACTTATAAACTTTTTCTTCCAAATCACTCTTTGAGTTTTTTTAAAAAGTGTCGTTGCAAGATTTCATAAATATTGAATACATTTGAGTCTGTTCTTGATTTGCGATAAAAATAATAAACATATTATATGTTGTATAGTGCTGATTATGGAATCGTTGTGGAGGAGCTGAGAATCAACATTCTTTTAAATGCGGATGATATTGTGCTTCTGTCTGATAGTAGTACTAAATTTCAATATCTTATAGATAGAGGTATTTTCTGCTCCCGGATAATACCCCAAACTACGTTTTATTATTTAAAACTGGATTACCAAAAACATATTTAAAAAACCTTCAAACTGCATTTTGCATTTGCATTTGCCAGAGTCTTGGAGCTACCGGCTTCCCAGGAAACTTTCGGAAATTATTATTCGGAAAAACATCTATTGGACTAATGAATGGAATGAGCCGTTTTCTGAAGCTTCAATAGAATTTCCTTTCCGTCAATTTCGTCGGAGATTCGCTGCTCGCAAAATTTGCTACCCACAAAGCTCAAAGAAAAGTATTGGAGCATTTTGCATTTCCAGCAATCGCAGTTTCATGATGAGTAATGCAACTTATTATATTTTGATATTCCAAATTAAATTACTTTCTCGACACAAACCCCCAAGAGGTGATTAGCTTAATATTAAAAGCACGAAGTGGATTATTAAATTTGAACGCAAGAGTTTTCCAAAATAACACTACTGGCTTATGTACTATTTGCAACCTAGATGCATCAGAAAAAGATACCGGAAAAAAAATTTAAAGCTTCGAATTAACCAGGTCCCAGTTTCTTGATGTCATTAACGGAGAATGCTACCTTAGTCTGTATTCATTTTTAGAATCAGCACTTAAATATCGCTACCAAATACTAACAAAGCCCCACATAAACTGTAATTAGCTAAATTTTTTTACCTGACAGGAAACTTATACAAGTTATTGTCATATTTAATATGAATTACCAGCAAAACCATGTTTAATATAATTGTTTTGGAAATAAAACTATTTATCTATCTAGCTATTTAGTGCTGATTATGCGGTAAAAACATATTCCAGAAAACTCTGTTGAGGATCATCAAATGTTTTATCTTGGTAGGTACAGTCGAATTCAAGAAACCTTTCTTCAATGTTTAATGCAACGAAAATTATATCTCCACCACTTGTTATTTGACAATGCATATTTTAGCTGATCCAAGGCAGTATATGTTTCCCAATTAATGGTAAGGGTAGAGAGCTAGAAACGAAATAGCCCTTTTAACAATATGTATATAGTCTTTCATGTGTTCTAAATTCTAGCAACTCAAAATATCTATATCTTTTATTTGTCAAAACTTTTAATGAGTGTCAGGCTAAATTAATATTTATTAAGCATTACAACTAACACCACGCTTAATAATGACTGGTGTTGATTTGATGCTGACAGTCTGTAGTGACCGTGTTGTTTGATGGCGTCTTGTCAAATCTATTTTGCATTACTTAGTCATATGAGCAGTAGATACACCTAAATTATTTAACTTTATCAATTTTGTTAATAATTGACGGCTTCCAATAGGGCGTTTTTCTTTTTTAGTTCAGAGTAGAGCTCTGAACAGAGTCTGAACACTCCGAACATACTCTGAGCGATCTCTGAACTGAGCGTGCTCTGCTCTGAGTGTTCAGAATTATTTAAAGAAACACGTCTCACCAGCTGTCACTTTTTAATTTTTTTTATTTTCTTTACCAAAAACAAAAGCAGGCAACAATTTTTCTTTTATCAAGTTTATCAGCATTTTCGTCATTGCAGAGGTCCATTTCAAGCCTGTAATAAATGTAAACGATTGAAAACAATAATTTTATTATTATTAGTAAATTTATTAAATTATTTTACCTTCTTTTGCAGGTCGACTATTCTCGTCCGCCAATTTTACTGTTTTGATGTTTTTTTTTTCCACTTGTCAAATTTGTGTTCAGCTATTGAACTCCGTCTGCTCTATCAATTTATTCTGAGCTCATAGAGCGTGCTCTGACCATGCTCTGAACATGCTAAGAGCGAAAAAAGAAACACAAAATTGGAGCTCTGAATGCTCAGAGCTAAAAAAGAAACACCAATTTTTTTTGACAGTTCAGGCTCTGCTCTGAGATAAAAAAGAAAAACGCCCATAGTGAAATGAAAACGAAGAAAATGTGATATCAACTAATTTTTGGTTCAGCCTGAATTAAAAAAAAAAAGACTTTTAAATGCATAAGTAGGTACACATATTATCAGACATACAAAAGTGTGAAGGTGAAATTTATGTACCTACATATGTATGTACATATATCGTTCATGAGTTTCATCTCATTACGAACAGAATTGTGTTACGTAATACCAAATAACGAAATCGATCTCTTATCATTTAAACTGGGCAGTCAATATTTCATTGTACATGATATTCCAATTGTTCACTGAATTTCAATTAACACAAAAAGTTCTGAAACCGGATTTTTACCTCAAGTATATTATTAACGGCCCCAGCATGGCCTCGTATCCTGCATTATACTATTGTATTTTGTATAGCCTGGCCTCTCCATGGGAGCATGTACAAATTGAGGTAACATATTTACACCATCATTATGGTGTCATCCTTGTTATGATAGAAAATTCCAGTTATTATCTGATGTCCTACATATGAACTATAGTTCGCTCGAATACACACAAACATATAGTAGATACAACATGCCATTATCTTTGCTTAATGAGAAATTGGAACCTTCTGCTCCATCTTGAAGACTATCGCCTGTCATGAAGGAGGTATGGCACCATTTCGACCTCCGTATCTTGATCCTGCCGCTAGCAACACCGAACATGTATGTAGTTTTTCTATAGGTTAAAGTATCTCCAAAATTGTGTGTTTCTAATTACGGTACAGAGTGTAGAAGAAGGAAAAGAGCTCAGTTTTATCATCTCAAGATGTCCTTAAAAGTTTCACCTGCACGTGTCGCAAGAATTCTTTTCGAGCAAAACACTTCAGGTTAGCTACACTCACCATTTTGCTTTATTTATGTTGTGTTGTTTTTTTTCTCTTCTTTCGTACCAATTTAAATAAAAAAAAGTGGGATACAACTATCAAAACGTGAGTTGTTTACTATAATAGCACATAACCCTACTAGTACTGTACGTAAGTAGATCCTCCTTGAGGATATCTTACGTGTTACGTAAATGCAATTCTTCGGCAGTTATGTGGGTGGATTGTACAATGTACTCCATGGCACTGAGTTTTCGCCATCAGTGGGAATCCTTTATACTGACTGCACTATGTGAATTGGAAATTATATCCTTTTCAGACAGGATGCTCCATACAAAAAGCTTAATGGACACAATAGTGAAAGCGATAATTATGACCACTATGAGTGCTGGGCGTAAAGGACCTGCAAGTGCATTTACAAATGGGTGGTGAAGCCGCCATGCATGTTGTATCCTTTTGTTGTTCACTCGAATGCATTCAGCAATAATCGATTGCAATACTATAGAGATAGAGACCGACTGAGACTTCCACTTCCGACTGCAATTACTGAAGACAAGGCATTAAGTGGCAATTAAAAAAAACTCTATCCTTAATCTGAATAGGGACGAGAGAAGCTGAAATGAAAGCTTACCATCAACTAGGTAGTAGACAAATTACCATTGGTTTTGAGTTTCGCAAGTGGAGTTATTAGGTATACTTCCAGGAGAATTTCTATTTGTTATACTATTGCAGTTTGCAGAGCAACGATTATAGAAAGTGGTTTGAGATAAATAGAGGACTTGGTCATTGGTGAATGGCGATGCTTTAAAGTTTTAAGCTTTTGGGGTTTAAAGATGAATGAGAAAATCGATATACGGAAGATTTTTTTATGTGCAGAATATATAGGTACCCATGTATGTAGTTTTACTCTTCAAAGCCACATGGTTAAAAACAATAAAATTTTACTGCGTGCGGGGTAATAAAATGTGAAGTGAATTGGAAATTTCCGCTTTCAATTGAAAAACAAGGTTTTATGGGTGTAAACCCATTTATATCCATGCCAAAAAGTACTTAAAAGGTGTTGTACCTACGTAACGTCTAAGGTTCTGCTATCATACATAGCCCCATAGAACGCAAGGAATCAAATGCGACAGTAAAACGAAAGAGATTACGCGCAAATGAAATGTAACAAAAAGTTTAATGGTGGGTGGAAGTTTAATTCAAATAAACCCAAATTATTAATTTTTATTCATGTATGGTTAGTTGTGTTCTTATTTAATAATTAAGTGCGACGCCAATTGCTTTTCTTATAACCGCGTATATGGGTTGCGTTAGATATTTTTTTGTTATGTATGAAGTTAATAAATTGATAATTTGAATTTTTAATACGAAGTTTTTTTTTAATAATTAAAATTTAAGTCGTCTCTAAATTTTGTTATTGGTAAGGCTATTGGTTTTAACGGCCTTTAGTCCACAAACATTAAGTGTTTCGTCCCGGCGATCTCACTTGGACTCATCAGTTGACTAGTGAAGGCCTTGTTAATACGCAATTTTTGTTAAGTTCAGTTCATATTACCGACATAGATTTAATGATGAATATTTAGTGTGAACTATATAATGTACATATATCCAACAGAAATAAAAAAAGTCACGATTAAAAATAGACCAACGTTTTTTAAAAAATAGTATTTAAATTTTGTTGATTGATAAAATTACAAAAATTATATTTTTAACTACTTATAACTTTTTTATTTTAGATTTCTTTGTTAAAGTTTGTTTAGCAAAATTGTTAAAATAGAAAAATAGAATGTTTGTGAAACTTATGGTACTCTAAATATGGCAAATAAACTTTTACCCCCCCCCAGTCACCAAATAGAGGGTGGGAAACCTTGTCCTATTCTAAATGCGAGGTTCGGTCAAAATTTTGTAACATTTCAATGGACTTATCTGTAGGTACTGAAAAGCAGTCATCATTTATTGACGTGCCGTGGCATTTCCAGCAGTGGGTTCGCTTGTTTAAAAAAAATATCCAGTAATTTTTTTTTTACAAAAAGGCCTCTATTTAAAAATAAATTCCGAAAAATGGTTATAAATGGTACCTCCCATAGAACCTTTTTTTATTTTCGATTTTCCCAAACTGTTTTTTTCAACAATTGTTGTTGTAGAGAATTTTTCAAAAGTATTGCATATGTATCAAAATTTTTAAAAAAATTTTTGGAAAAAGTTTCAATTTTTTTTTAGAACTTAATTATTCGAAAACGACTTGATCAATTTTTATTAAACTTGGCATCCAGCAGTTTTTGACATTATCTAGCAGATTTTAAATAAAAATTATTCTCATAGCCAAAAATAACGGTAACTCCCATACAAATGCAATAAAGTCGGTATGGAAAATCTCATTTTCCTCAAAAACTATACTATACTATATAAAAAAATTATGTATCGATTAAAAATGGTTTCTCTCATAAAACCATTTTTTTTCCTATCTCATTATCTGTTGAACCAATTTTAATAATTGTTTTTACAATTTGAATAATATTGCGTTCCAAAATTTTCAAAATATGTATGTAATTCAAATTATTTTTTTGAAAATTCGATATTTTGAAAAAAGGGTAGATGATTTTTTTTGTAAAAATAATTTTTTAAAATCCGCATTAATAAACACTAAAATATGGCGTACTAATTTTTTTCTCGACCTGCCAGTACGTTTTTAAAAAAGTTTCTGCTTTTCAATTTTCTTTTTATATACAATAAAAAAGATACGTTTCAAATCACTATAAGCTCAGTTTTAAAAAACTGAATTAAAAAAAAAACTCATTTCAAAAAAACTTTATTTCAAAGCTCTTCGAATGTGATCTATCAACATTAATATTAAAACTTATATTTACTTGTATATTTTATGATTTCAATAACAGAGTTATTATGTAACTAGTTGAATTTATGAAAATTATTGAATTGCAACAAGGTCTATGAGGATCATGTCGATGGTGGCGATTTATCCAAAGATCTTGAGCAATCGCTTCTTTTAATTGAGGGAAACAGTAAACGATAATTATTATTTTTTTTTTTTTTTTTTTTTCATCTTAAACCATTTTTTTTTTATAATTTTTATAAATTTATAATTTTACATGATGAATCAAGGAACTTCCTTCACGGGAACTACATTATCACATAATGGAAAAAAATTGCACTTCTAGTGGGAAATAATTTAACTTTTTACTGTTGAGTTTCTCTTCATTATAGGTGAGAAATCACTTATTATAAAGTTAAGTATAGTAGCTGGAACTTTATGTAAAACTTTTGTAGAACGTTAAATTTTCTGTATCATTACTATTGTATAAAGACGAAGCAATATTTTATGTCCGGCGTAAACTCAGAAAGTATTAAATTGATTAACTTGAAACAAATTTTATAATATTCTTTATATTTATAAGATTGTTTAACACTAATTTTTGTTTTTCTAATTTGTTTATTAAATCAGAATATTAATTTTTTTTTTTAATTGTATCAAATTTTTCTTTGAGGTTGACACACATTTTCACTTATACGTCTTAACCTTTTGGATACTTTACAATAATAGAGATTGTTTCAAAAAGTCAATATTTAAACGCAAATTTTAAGGCCTAAATCTTTTCTTAATTACACCTACAAGCTGATAAATATGTACTCAAACAAATTTTAAAATTACAACTTTTTGTATTTTTTAATTTCGAAATTGGTTTTATGCGCAATCAAGCGGTCGCTGCTTTGTTCCACTTCATTATCATTCCGGTGTTTTTGCATTTTCTATTGCTCTTTTTTCTATTTGCTTTTTTTTCTGTCCACTCAATTCCTCTCTGTGCCATTGAACGGTTTTAACTGACGTGCGATATATATGTATGTCAATACATGTAAGAACTATATTAATTAATGGCCATTAGTGGATTCGTCATAAAATGTGAGACGGAGAACATGAAAAAGTGGGTGCTACTGTGTGTGTGTCTATCAGTCGACTTGAGATTGAGATACAAACAAAAATTTGAGTGGAAGCGAAGCAATGCAAAAATGAACCGAGTGGACACTGTTCTCTGAACACCCATTTAACAACGCGAGAGCCGAAGGAAGGCAGAAAAAACACGTCCTCCTACTTTGTAGACTAAGATTGAACTCATTTATTTTACTTAACTATTTTTACATAATAATTCTTATACCTAGCTTACAAATACATTTACAATTTCTTGACCTATATCTTATCTCTAGTTTTCTATAAAACTAAACTAACAATAGGGTCGTAAAGTCGATAACGACGATATCTGATGCATCCCTTGTTCATAGCATAATGATAACAGATGTGAGTCATAAAACACAATCTGCGAGATCATTTATTGTTATATTACAAGGTTCAACGCAACACAGCGTCGCCATCCACTTTGATCCTCAACTAATTACACAAAACATTTCTACTGTCTGTTGAGTCGATTTTGGATTTACTCTTCCTCCGAATTTTTTTTCCGTTTTTGCTAAACTTTCTGATTCCACTCCGTTGTTGGCTCTTTTTTTTATAACAGAGTAGACGATAAATAGCAATCGAACATGGCATCATTGCGATGATAAAGAAAAGAAAAAAGGATGTGTAAAGATTCTGTTCGTCTGTCGAACATGAACCTACCTAACAAAAAATTAAATATGTACATTATGTAGGTACCTACAAACAAATTATTTTTTAAAAAAGGGAATTGATTTTTTTCAGGCATGTAAACTTTTTTTTAATAATATAATATACATACATAAATTAAGGGTATTTTGCGAAGCACCGCGAGCCCGGGTCTGCTAGTATAATATAATATATAAATATATAAATCAAAACCGCTATTTTATTAGATTCAAAAAGTAAGTACTACATCGTATCTGTATAAATGTTCTTGTCTAAAAAGTCCGTAATTCCTCATTACAGCAATATAAAAACATAAAAGATTAAAGTAACACGTATTGACGTATTCGCAACATAAAAAGACTTGAACTTATAATCTTCATAGATTTTATTTGTAAGTATATACATATATAATTTATTTAAACAATATTTCATATAATGACAGTAGACCTTCGTTGTTTTTAAAGAACACAACAATACTGTTGTAATTCTTCTTTTTCGAATCACATACATACATATACTTTTCATCGATTAACCACTGACACTGAACAAAAAGTCATTGCCCTCAGAAGCTTTCAGATGAAAATAATATAAAAAAAAAACAACCACCTACTAACTAAAAGGTACATGATGCTTTTACTCCCGAACATCAACTTCCACTACATTAGCGATTGAGATGCACTGCCACACTAACTGCCGCCGCAAGCTGTGCAACTCGAAATAGCTTAGCGCTGCTAGCTAGGATAACAACGTGTCCCTTAACTGTATACATAAAGTACGATGCACAGGTATATCAAACATATTATCTTTGCTCTATATAAGTATATTGTGGGTGTGTGATTGCAGTGAAAGAATTTCAACACAAGGATTTCCAATTACGGAATTCAGTCACGTCTCGGTGGAATTTCTTCGCGTTTCATTCTGAATCCAGCTTATGAAGAAAAAGACGAAGACCAAGCACACGGATCTCATTTTGTCTGCTGTTTGAGCATTCCTTTCACTTTTGGCCAAACCTAATACCTTCGCTATATATCCTTGTGTCAGACTCAGAGTATAGCACGGGCAGGACGAGGTTTCAAGAAGTAGATTCTTCGCACAATGAATATAATATGTAGGTACGTATATATCGCTTCAAATATTGTGCTGTTGAAGTGCATTTGGTGATGGTTTGGTTACCCTTACCAGCATACGCCAATTTGTTACCTCGCCTGCAGGATGTTTGCCTATATCCTTATGGCAGTAGCAAACATTCAGTCCACTCCCAGAGATTGTGTGATTTTTCGAGGATAAGACCGTGGATATGTATAGGTAGGTGTTTTTTTATACATATATGTACATAAAAGGGAGGATACAAAAATTGAGTTTTCTGTTTTCTTTTCATTTTTTGCGAAAAATACCAAACGTGGTTTATTTTTCTCGTTGGCTAAGATAGATCTAGGTTGGTATGCGAGAGTCTGAAGAAGACGTTTTATCCTTAATATTAAAACACACCACCTGTGAGCCGTTACACTAGGAACAAAAATTTAATTTTAAATCTGAATAAGCAATTTATGATGTATTTATATACTTAATTTTATAAAAAAAAAAAATAAAAAAATAAATTAAAGAAATACTTTTTAAAAGACTACAATTTTGTATCTTAATGCTCCATAAATACTGAATATTCATTCTTGAGATTATAAATATAAATATAATTTAATATAATAAACATAAAATATATGTAATAAATATAGATGGAAATTAAATGAATTTCGTGGAGCTACAGCACGTGGAGAACCAGACCAGACTCTGTAGTGACTTACAATTTTCAACCTCTGTGTGTGTTGTTAATTTGCAGGAGTAGAGAGGGCTTACAATTTTCGCCAACTGGAAACGGCTTAGGTTATAGAGTACTTTTTCATGACAAGAAATATTCTGAAAGGATTTGCAACTCTGTTCCATTGGTGACTTGAACGGTTCGTTTTTCGTGTATTTTTTCAAGCAAAACTTAGCTCATGAATTAAAACCCAACGCAAACCATAGAGCTTACAGATATATCGACAAATATATACATAGGTTGCCTAGTTTTAAATAGTTGCATAGCCTTAACAACCCTTTATTGGAAACACAAAACAAGGTCTGGCAGTTCTAAATTGTTGATAATATGTTGTACTTAATATGGTTGGTAGACATTCATTTCGAATTTTATAGAGGGATTTAAATACATTGACATTGTAGCCATCTGTCAATGGAATTGGACTGTTTATGGCTTGACAGATAGGCAACAAGATATATTTTGACGTATACCTATACATATTTAATACTTCGTTCCAAATTTCACTCGAAAGTTATAAAATCGAATTTTTCAGGATGACCACGAATACTTCGAACGAGTTTGACATCTTTATAGCTTGAAAGATAGGCAACACACTATTTGACATATATTTTGAAAATTTCGATCCAAATGTCCAAAAGCGCTTTTCCGGAATAAAAAAAAATATCCTTTTTAATCCATCAACATCGTAGAGATCCTTTAATTGTATTTGACAGTTTATAAATAGCTTCACAGTTTATATTAGATGCGAAAAAGTCACATTGACCAAGAAATGTCAAACAATTATAGTAGGGCATGTTTTTGGCGAGTGGTTCTGAAATGGCCTAAATGGGTTGAATCTTCACTAGAATTAAAGGTGGAGAGAAATCGCCTGAAAGTAGGATGATAACACATTTTTTAACGTAGCAAAGGAATAGAAATAGGTTTTTAAGAAAAAAAAATACGAAAATAGGCGTAAGTCTATTTCACTAAAACTGGTAAATCAATTTTGACAAAATTTACAAGAGAAAAAAAAAAAACAAAAATTGCATTATAAAGTAATTTTCATTTAAAACTAAAGTGATTAAAGCAATTTGCGCATAATTTGTTTCTTAAGAAAATGGCATCAAAATCTCAATTTCGCCCAAAAGTTTACTTAGCAGCTTCACGCATTTAGCCGATGATATGTATATACATGTAGATCCGAAGAGTTAAATGCACTAGTACAGATGTACAAGTACAAGCCAAAGTAATGAGATGTTGTACAAACAAATAGTGCCTGTTTAACACGGTAAAATTATTCTTGCCGAACCATCGCTTTATAAGAATGTCGAAAATTAATGAAATTCCTTCGCATATTAAGGGAATAATTTTCTAAAGGGTCACTCATTTTTCGGTTTCGAATGTAAAACTAAATAAAACACATGATGAAAATTTTATTTCATTATAAAGTTTGGACTTTGCCATTAAGTGTGAAAAACAAAATCATTCAAATGGCCGCCTTGGGAAGATTCACAGCATGTCATTCTTTTGAGGTAATTTTTAACCACTTTTTCGCACATTTGGGGCGGTATCTCGGCCATAACTTGAGTAATGTTGGCTTTGTGGATTGTTCGCGTAAACACGGTCTTTTGCGTATAACACCACAGAAAAAAATCTAACCGTGTCAAATCGCATGATCTTGGTTGCCAATTGATGTCGCCAAAACGTAAAAACCAGGAAACTTCTCACGCAATAAAGCCATAATTGGTCGTGTTGTGTGGCTTGTTTCCCCGTCTTGTTGGAACGTCCAAGTCATAATCTTCAATCGCCGGCCAAAAAAAATCGTTCAATTGCTGCGAAAGCCGGGAAATCGATAAATTCGGATCATCAGCAACATTTGCACTTGCAGCATCAATATTTTCGACTGAGCGTGCATTACGATGATGCACAGGCCATACAACATCAGTAACGCTTCCACTCTCTTCAAATTTCTTCACAATTTTACCGATATTTTTGGCAATACTGTGGACGTTGGAATACCCTATTAATGAGGCAATGAGACAAGGGATACCATAATAGCAACTCCAAATCCGGGAAAATTTTTGCAGTCTTTTAATATAGTCGGAAGAGCGCGTGGGAACTGAGAACCGTTTTACGGGCTCATTTGGTTTAATTTCTTTTGGTTAAGCTAAACTAAGGACCACTTTCTTACTTGATCACCCAATATAATAAAATCTACAATGTCAGTATGAGATTCATCCCGTTCACTTAAATCGTGATCTAGGAATAAAAAACAAGAGAAAGGCGATAAAAAATGTAACTCGAAACGGTTCTAGATTCATTCATTCATTCTCTTTATTCATCGACTCGTTTCCTGCATCTCGCTCTACAACTCTATCTTTTTAAACACGAACCTTATCCAAAATAGGAAAAGAGTTACGACCTTTTTTAATCTATTTCATGAATTTAGTACCTTGATCATTCTAAAAACGTAGATGAGTGTGTTAGGTCGTTGACAATTTTAGATTTAATCTATTCTATCAAAACTCATCGTGCCCTCGTAGCTACCGAGCTGTTTATTTCTGTACGAAGATACTCATTTGGTTTTTAGCTTTAGCTTCCTTTCCAAATCACAACAAGTTCTAGATTATGCTCTGCCCGATTCCCATTTTAGTTCCGCTTCCTTTCCTGTCCACCTGCAAGCCCCCTTACATTTTCCTTAATTTATTTTACATATACCTAAATTTGTACTTTATTTACTTAGTTGTAGGTATGCGTGGATAATAAAATAAATATCCCAAAAATGTCTGCCATATATCATCATTACACTACAACCAAAACCCACTCCACCTGCAAGTTTAATTAGACGATTTTGCGCCCCTTTGTTTGGGCACTTTAATAAAAAAACAAAACCTATGAGTCCTTTTGTCGCGTCTCAAGTGGCCAGCGTTAAGTGTTAAAAAAAAAAAACACCTAAAAGGTTGTGTGATATTATAATTTAATCCCTCTTGCGTGCTTACGCTTTTCACACAGAAGGAAAGGACCTTTTATTAAATTATCTCGAGCCCAAAAGCAAATCCAGATCCGTTATCTTTTTTGTTGTCGTTGGAAGCTTATAAAAATCTATAACACATATCACAGGAGCATTGGAGAGCTTCAGCTACTAACAAACACAGAAGTCTCCGCTGCATGGCGATTGGCGAGTGAGGATGAGGAGAGTAAAAAATTCAATAAATTAACAAAACCTGGTGTCATGTTTATTAGGGTGGGCTGAAAAAACTTTATTTTTTTAAGTCGTAGAGAACCCCGAGGAAAAGTTTGAAAATGGGGAGACTAAAAAAAAAGTAAATAAGAAAATAAAATCGGTTCTTATCTTCAGTCCAGTGGTGTAGCGTGGTAGGGGCCAAAGGTGCACGGGCACCTGGCGGCACTAAGCTAGGAGGCGGCAGTTTTTCAAAATATCTGGACGGCACTTTGGTAGGAGTTGTAATTTTCCAAAATATTAATCGAAACAGACGATAGTATACAAGATTTGTGTATATTTATAAATTCTTATTGATCATTTGGATCCATTTTTCTTCAAATAGATACATTTTTTAAGTACAAAGAAATTATTAAAAAGTTTGCATGCGGTCAGTAATTACAATTTTTCTTGTGTTTAACAATTACGAACAAAAAATATGTATGTAAAATGCTTTGTCATTATATTTACTCATATTTTTTTGGGCTTTTAGCCCATTTTCACAACTTTTTTTGTTTTTTTTTTTTTTTTCTAAACTGAGAGCCTATTTATTGCAGATGTTGCAGTTTTTTTTTTCACTTTTTTTAAAAATAAAACCACTGTTTAATCCTCATTTTTTATAAACCTATACATAATTTTACTAGGTACTTTATTTTTTTGTTTTTGTAAAAACCAAAATATTATACTTAAAAAATCGTAGTAGTCTCCTAAAGTAAAATTGAGAAAGCGGCCGACGCGACGGCTTATACCCATGCCTTAAAATCTTTTAGAAATTGTATTTACATATATTTTGTTTAAATATCGAATAAAGATTCTAAAGACAAATCTATTAATAAAAACTAAATTATAACAATGTAAGTTACATAAATGTTTTACTGCGATTTTTTTAAACAGCAAAATAAAGTACAATGTACAAAAAGGTATGGGGCGTGGGCCCACCTCCAATAAGAACGACCTTTATAACATATATAGGTACGTATTCATGTATTATTTATCAGTTAACCGTTTGCCTAAATTCACTGTGTGGCCGAAGTTATTTAATTTTTAGTTAAATGAGTTTCAGGTTTTAAAATCTCTGTTTTCATTAATTTCCTTTAATGTTTTGTGGCTTCTTTACGTTAAATTATGTAAACTAATAAATACAACATTAATCAGTACATTTATCAGTTAAGTTTTAGTCAAAATATAAATATGTCAGTGTAATATTAATTTATTAAATTGTTTTTAAACGCCATTATTTTTATTTTAACATTAGGAATTTTGGCTAAAATGTAATACCGGTTTTGAAATATTTGTTGGTAGTTTTAAGCGTTCAAAAGTATAACATGTCAGTAAGTCGATATTTTCGACATGTTCACCAATGAAATTTTTAACTGAAATAGTTTTTTTTTTTTAATCATTATGAGTAAGAGTCGACTAGGGCAATTACAGTTGAATATTTACAAGTTTATTTAAAACGCAAAGAACAAATGAAAGTATAAATATAAATTTATCTGAGTTTTGGAAAACATATCGGAACGCATGGGCGACGAGAAGATACTTACCGACTTTATTTCTTTTTTTTTTATTATATACATACATAACTTAAAAAAACACAGTCGAATTTTTTGGCCCACCCTAATGTTTATGTTCTCTTTCCGTACAACTTTAATTTTTTGAGTAATTTTTGTTTTTATGAATCCATATTTTTTATATTTAAATAAAGAGCCTTCCCGTGTGACTGCCAGATCCACTACCGGACTGAGTCATTCATCAGCCTCTATAATACTATACTCACTGCTCAGTCAATTAAATAAAAATTAATTTTTGCAAGTGGTCGAGCATAAATTCATTATCTTGAATATTGAATACTTACATTTTTATATGTGAATCTTTGAAAACTGGTAACACTATGATGCGCTGCTCACTCACTTATTCAATTTAATTTGAGTAAATGCGCTAGTCTTGGCAACACAAAGATGGCAACAATTTTTCACTCAAGATTTTCAATTTCGCTGGAAAAAAGAAAAATCACCTCAGGGACTGGGAAATGACAAGCCAACATCAATTGGCACTTTCGCACAAGAGTCTATATATTAAAGGCGTGGCGGTGGCAAGCGGTCACACTCTTCAAAGTCAAAGGTGCAATAATAGAGGAATATTCATTCTTTTTTTAAGTTTGGCAGCATGACGCGACGGGTAATTTGTTTTTCCTTTAAACGAATGTTTCGTATCCTTTCCGGACAGTTTGGGGGAAATTGCATTTCCATCCTTCTTCCGTTTCGTTTGCATTTGGAGATTGGAGATTGAACTGCATCCTTTTTTTATGTGAACGCCTCTTGTCCTCGTCATTTCTCTTTTCTCGTTTTTTTTTTTTTTTTATTCTCTATGGCTCGCTTTTCCTTTCGTTTGAGGAAGGTGCAAAATGAATGATTTCCTTGAAAAAGATTTCAATTCCTTAGTAGAAATTTGAATATAGTTTTGTACGACTCTTCTATGGTTTTTAATTTCAGGCGGAGAAGAAGAAGTGTTCAAGCGAGAAACACGCTTGAAAAGTAGAAACGGTAGTTGAAGAAAACAACACTAGTGTAGTTGCACAGGGCTTCAACGAGTCAAAGGCGTCATCGCCAGCTCTTGGTTTTCCAAGACATTTTTTCTGTAAATCGCATTTGGAGGAAGGGTGTCCCAGGATTATTATGTAAATGTATATGTATGTATTTTTCCTAACCGTTGGGTAGTAATATTCTTTTTTGTCATGAAAAAAATAAATTACCTGGGCTTTGGCAAGTTATCACTGTCTAAATCAGCAGAGTTAAAGAATGAGAAAACGATTTTTTTGAAAATACTTTAAGAGAAAAGGCACCCAGCCTTTTTTTATATTATCTAGTTAATTTTAAGCAAAAGTTATTTTTTATAACCAAAAATAGCGGTAGGTTAGGTACCCACCACACACACAAATGCTTGAAAGGACTCCCAAGATTTCGATTAAAATTTATATGTGATGGACTCAATCCGATCTGCAATAGATACTATTGGAACAAGATTTTTTATTATCGATTATATTAGCGGTTTTTCTCTTAGAACCATATTTTGGGTCTTCTAATAGCCGAGTTTTAGTATCTACGGGTCTGAGTTATCTTTTAACATGTAATATTTACAAAAACAACATTGGATCTAGGTTTCTATCGGAGTTTCCTTTATGGATCCAGAAATTAGTTTTTACTCTGGCGGGTAGATGTCTTTTTTCAGTTTTGCAAATGGTAAGGTAGTGTTAATTGTAGTGTAAAGAAAAAAGACAGTATATACATGGAAAAAAACATATGGAGAAAAGAGATGAGCATACAACAATGTTTTCATTAGGATCCGCATCGTTTTTTTTTTTCTCGGGGTAAACCATATGGGTTGTTGGCGATAATAAAACGCAGCCAGTGTTGCCGGGAAGAAATATTTCAAGGTAGTACTGAAGCCAAAAAAGAGGAGTATTTTGAAAAAAATAGTAGTACAGACATTTTTTAGTCTTCAAACTTTATTAAAAAAAATCAGTTACAAAAAAAAAAACATAAATAAATAAATTATTAATTCTAAGAACAAAAATAAGTAAATATCTTTTCTATCACACAAAATCTGTCTTGTGGCAGATAGCGTAATGCACAGTTATATTTGCCTTTTTTTGCCTTTACCTGCTCCAAGGAATCCAATTTCACTAAATATCTATACAATAAAAGTTTACTTTGAATTTTTCTAACAGGAATTACAATATTTCAAACATTAATTAACAAACCTTTTCATTTTATTGAACTATACATACAAATTTACGGAGCTCAAAAAAAAAAAAAACAACCACCAAACCAAAATTTCAGGTAATGAGGTAACCATAAAATAAATACCGAACTGATAGATGTAAATTGAACGTAGACGTCCACGCCAACGAAAAACAAAAACAAACAATAGGGAAACTCCCTTTTTGACGACAGTTTGGAAGATTAAAATGCTGCCAAATTTGAATTAAATTTGAAGTGAATTAAATTTATTAAGGTTAACATTACACTTTGCTGCAAGTGTAAAATATTTTAGGTCTTTAAAAAAAATAGGAGTACGAATGTAAAAGGAGGAGTACAGGAGTAAGGAGTACAATACTCCTATGGGAGTACTTTCGGCAACACTGAACGCAGCTAATATCTCATTATCTGTGGAACTGATTTTAATAAAATTTTTACACGAGAAAAAATTGCATACCAAATTCTTTAAAAAATCAATTATTTTTTGAATTTTTTTTTAAATGGGTGAATGATGTTTTTTTTTTTTTTAAATTTAATTTCGCTTTTATATGTGTTTAAAATTTTATACAATATAAAAAAAATATTTTTTTTGAAAAACCAACGATTTTAATTTTTTTTGTCCATATGATATTTCTGGTGGGTGGGTGTCAAAGCAATTTCTGAGTTTGTTTAATTTAATGTATTTCTAATTAAATTGATTTTTTAAGTTTTTTTCAATCTTAACTTTCAATCTTAACTGAGCCATGCTTAATTTACAACACCATGCTATATTGTTTATAATATTATTTACCTACTTACATAACACTACCATAGACAGGTGGCAAAAAATATAGGCTCCCATAACTAATTTGTTTCTTTTATCAAATGAATAGTATTTAAAATATTTGTACTTTAAAACCAAAGTGTGATCGTACATAAGAGCAAGTTCGTGCGACCCAGTGGTGCATTTTATTTATTGTTAGTTATTTGCTTTCAAGTAGTTGTTTAAATGAATAACTTTCCAAAAGGAATTTTTATTTAAGCCCAGCTTTATTCCCCTTCTTCGTTCTCTATGACATATTTGCCTCTTTTTCTTTAAATTAATCCAAATTCGTTTCAGCATGTGACTAGCAAAGAAGGCCTCCAATTGATTAAAACTCATCAATTTGCCATTGATACAGAAGCAAAGAGCGAAGGGAATAAAACTGCGGTAAGGAAATAACTTTCTTTGTCATTACCTAAATGTATTTTTTCACAAATAAATCTTGAATTGAAAAAAAAAAAATGATAAAACAGGGTAAATCGAATGGAAACAGGAACAAGAACTGGGAATGAGAACAGAGAAAATAACGAACGCACAAAACATCAGAATAGAATTTATATATTTTAATCAAATAAAATACAATAAAAACAAATGAATATTTGTTAAATAACAACATTAAAATGAATACATTACAAAATACCTAAAATACATGTTTTAACACTAGTGTAGTTGCACAGGGCTTCAACGAGTCAAAGGCGTCATCGCCAGCTCTTGGTTTTCCAAGACATTTTTTCTGTAAATCGCATTTGGAGGAAGGGTGTCCCAGGATTATTATGTAAATGTATATGTATGTATTTTTCCTAACCGTTGGGTAGTAATATTCTTTTTTGTCATGAAAAAAATAAATTACCTGGGCTTTGGCAAGTTATCACTGTCTAAATCAGCAGAGTTAAAGAATGAGAAAACGATTTTTTTTTTTTGAAAATACTTTAAGAGATTAGCTATATCTATGGTTGAAGTTGCCAAGCAAAATCCATCTGCATTTATTAAATTTCTATTTCTTTGATTTTGACGAAAAAATGGGCAATCTCATTTAATAATTTTAGAAATTAATTTTTTTGAAGTTTCTGAATAGAAATGTGCCTTATAGGTATCTATCAGCTCTATGTGGCTTTCATAAGCATTACAAAAATTGTGCTGAAAGCAACATGCTAACTTAAGCGGAATCGATTGCTTAGAACCGAAGAACTAAAAGCTTACATATAAGGGTTTCACTTTAAAAAATAGGCTCAATTTGGGGGCCTTACTTCATTTCAACTTTTGGGGTATTATTTTCTGGGGCCTAATTTCTTTTGGAGACATTGCACAAATACACAGTGAGGAAGATTTAATAATATTCCTAAATTGAATGTATTTTTACTCTGGCGGGTAGATGGCTTTTTCAGTTTTGCAAATGGTAAGGTAGTGCTAATTGTAGTGTAAAGAAAAAAGACAGTATATACATAGGATGTAAAAAACATATGGAGAAAGAGATGAGCATACAACAATGTTTTCATTTGAATCCGCATCGTTTTTTTTTTCTCGGGGTAAACCATATGGGTTGTTGGCGATAATAAAACGTGGCTAATATCTCATTATCTGTGGAAATGATTTTAATGACATTTTTACACGAGAGTTTCTAATAGGTTTAAAAAAATTGCATACCAAATTCTTTAAAAAATCAATTATTTTTTGAATGATGTTTTTTTTTTTTTAATTTAATTTCGCTTTAATATATAAAAATGGCTACTTATTTTTATTTATGTGTTCAAAATGTTATACAATATAAAAAATATTTTTTCTGGATGATTATTGAATACAGAAATTATGTACATCGCGTGCGTGTCAAAGCAATTTCAGATTTTGTTTAATTTAATTTATTTCTAATTAAATTGATTTTTTAATCTTAACTGAGCCATGCATACTTTACAGCACGATGCTATATTGTTTAAATTTATTTACTTACATAACACTACCATAGACAGGTGGCAAAAAATATAGGCTCCCATAACTAATTTGTTTCTTTTATCAAATGAATAGTATTTAAAATATTTGTACTTTAAAACCAAAGTGTGATCGTACATAAGAGCAAGTTCGTGCGACCCAGTGGTGCATTTTATTTATTGTTAGTTATTTGCTTTCAAGTAGTTGTTTAAATGAATAACTTTCCAAAAGGAAATTTTATTTAAGCCCAGCTTTTTTCCCCTTCTTCATTCTCTATGACATATTTGCCTCTTTTTCTTTAAATTAATCCAAATTCGTTTGAGCATCTGACTAGCCAAGAAGGCCTTCCACCTAAATTGATTAAAACTTATCAATTTGCCATTGATGCAGAAGCAATAAGAGAAGGGAATAGAACTGCGGTAAGGAAATCACTTCCTTTGTCATTACCTAAATGTATTTTTTCACAAATAAATCTTGAATTGAAATGAAATGATAAAACAGGGTAAATCGAATGGAAACAGGAACAAGAACTGGGAATGGGAATAGAGAAAATAACGAACGCACAAAACATCAGAATAGAATTTATTTTAATCAAATAAAATACAATAGAATACAATAAAAACAAATGAATATTTGTTAAATAACAACATTAAAATGAATACATTACAAAATACCTAAAATACATGTTTTAACAAAATTAAATATACAATTCGAACATCTATGATGTAGGTACATACAAATTATTATTTTTTAAGTTTTTGAATGAAACAACAACCCATTTGTGTGATATACACCAAGTTGGACTTATATTTCACGACTGCCAAGCAGAATCAAATCATTACTTTATTATATAAAGACGAAGCAATATTTTATGTCCGGCGTAAACTCAGAAAGTATTAAATTGATTTACTTGAAACAAATTTTATAATATTCTTTATATTTATAATAATATGTTTAATCAGATTTTCAGAATATTAATTCTGTTAAATTTTTGTCAACTTTTTCTTTGAGGTTGACACACATTTTCACTTATACGTCTAAACCTTTTGGATACTTTACAATAAAAGAGATTGTTTCAAAAACTCAACATTTAAATGCAAATTTTAATTTTAAGGCCTAAATCTTTTCTTAATAGGTGTACTACAAGCTGATAAATATGTACTTAAACAAATTTTAAAATTACAACTTTTTGTATTTTTTAATTTCGAAATTGGTTTTATACGAGCAACGCGAGCCTGGGTCTGCCAGTATTTGATACATATGATATTTACCTAAGTATAGGGTGGCGCACGAAACAAAAACAAAGCGTTATTACTTTTTTTCTGTGTGAGTAATCGGTTTATTTTTGCTTGTATATAGATTTATTAAAATAAATGCTACGGATCAGTGGTACCACTTTACTTCAATTGAAGTAGATCTATACTTCTTTTTTTTTCAAACATTTTTACTTCCTACTTCGCACCATCACCAAAATATTGAAATCTACTTCATTTTAAAAATCTCCGTTTCAACCTACATACTTCAGTTTTAACAAGAAAAGGCAGAATCTACTTGTTTTTCTATACTTCACTCTAGAATGAAAAATTAACCATATACCAATACCAATGCCAATTTAAAGTTTTTGTTTTGATCCTAAAGACTTTTCAAAGCCTCAAATCTTTTTTATTTATTTTTAATGACGTGTAAATAAAATAATTACTAAAGTACCTAAACAGTATGACGCTGGTAAATATCTTTGTCGGATCTGGAAGCTTCGCACGAAGACCATACCATCGATATCCTTCTTATGTTCGGCTTCAGGACACAATCGCGGCTTTATAGCTCGTCAGTATAGGCAAATCCAAGCGTTTAGTCTCGAAACTTATCCGCGCAAATGGGAATATGGCAGATGTTCATTACAACAGATAATTCATGATGACCTAAACTTTTTCTGATAAATTGCTTGTTTATGTCTGATGGAGGTTCATTTTGATTTAAACGGCAATATAAACAAGCAAAATTGCTATATATGTATATGGAGTGACTCTTATCCAGACGGAACTGCACTCAGAGCGAGTCACTATGTGGAGTGCAGTTTCATTAAGGTGCATTGTCGGGCCATATTTCTCCGAAGTAAGAGTAACTTTCACTAAGGAAAAATGTTGAAGCAGAACTGCCCCGAAGATGTATACCCTTAAGCAGGATTTGGTTCCAGCAGAATACTGTACACATAGCCAGACCGGTTATGGCGGAGGTGCAATGTAAATTCCGCAATTTACTTTCCGCTGGCCCCCAATATAATCTGACCTGATTGCACCACACTTTTTGTTATGGGGTTATGTCAAGCAAGAGGTGTACAAAACTAAACCAATGAATTTGACTAAATTGAAGCAGTCGATTAAAACGATAATTGAGGCGATTCCGACTCCAAGCCTTTAATAGGCCGCAATGAATAATTTTTTGGTCAGGTGTCGCATATGCGTGAATAAGCGTGGAGGTCATTTACGGTCTATCATCTTTGAAAAGAATTAGATATATAAAATAAAACAGAAACAAAGGAAATACATTGAATAAAAAAAAAGTTATTTGAATTTCTTAATGTAACACAATTCGTGCGCCACCCTGTGCAATGTTTATGTATGTCATATGTGCTATTATTTAATAAATTTAATCCAATCTTATATATCCAACTTATTATGTAAATATACAATACAAAAAACAGTAGCTACCTAATCTTTGAACGAAAGTTGTCGAAGCAATTTGGAATGAGCCATGAAGTCTATCATGCTTTTCACAGTTGACAATAATTATCATTCACACAAGCGAACAAACAGCTTCAGCTCGAAATCCTTGTTGGATGCTTATTAATTCAATCCCACCACCTTAACATCCCTTATATGCAAATGTTTGCCAATTAGTACCTAATAAAATTCGCACCATTACCACAAGCCCATACATTCTATAAACGCCATTTCTCTCCCTTCGACAAAATATTTCATATCCGGCCAAAACAGTAACATGATGTATCTCTCAAAGTAGCATTATTTATATTTACAAACAATCACCCACACCTAAGCAAACACTTGGTCAAAAACTGAAACATGGGCTGGGCATTCTTTCTACCATATATAAATACATATATACACAAACAATACAGTCGATAACAAAAAAGGTCGTAAATCTTCTTTTTATAGCTAAACACTGGCCATGACCCTGTTTGTCTCTCTCTACCTCTGGTTGTCACATTTGTTTGTATATTCTTGTGTCTCAATTAAATTATAGACATCGAATGTTCTTGTAGATCGAATGGAGGACAAAAAGGACCAAACAACAAAAAGATTACATCCAAATAATATGAAGCTTAAGAGGGTCATGTAAAGGGGCTCCTAATTTGATATTTTATTCCTTTATGAATAAAAAGAATGCAAAAAAAGGACCCACTCAAGGAACTCCTTGTTATTTTTTTTTAAGAAGGTATACGTTCCATGTTACAGTTTCTTAGTATATAAACTTTGCTTCCTCAATCTTCCTTCAGGGCAACGCTCTACATGCCAAAGAATAAAAAAAGGATGTCGAATCCTTTTGAATGTCTGAAAGAATTTCTTCTTCAAGTACTTTTGGAGAGAGAAAAACCTCCAACTCCCTGAGAATTTCTCATTCAAATTTAGACTTCCAAAGATCTTCAGAAACACAATGAGCAACTATTCCCTAGGAAAGACAATTCTGGAGGAAATTCTCGGAGAAGTGAAGAGTTGGATGCAAGGGAGAGGGAATCCTTTTGTTTTATTTACAATGCAAACTTAACAAACTTCATCTTGTGAAATGTATGTCAGTGAACCATTGCAAGACCAGAGGAATACAAATTCTAAAAAAAAAAAAAAAAAAATTAACAGCAGTTTTTACGAGAATATATAGCTAAAAGGGGTTAAAAGATGCTGCTTGAACCCTTTTCACTCATCCCTTTTAAAGTAAAAAAAGATACTGTTTCCACAAACTAGTGCATCAAAAAATGATGTTAAATGTTGAAAAGTGGTTTTATGCTAGTTTTATTTTAGGTTGAAAGCAAACATTAGAATTATCCTTGAAACGTGCTCGAACTGTTCAATGATATTAGAAGTGAATTTTTCTTTTTAGAAGTAGGTACCTGTATGTTATTATTAGTTTAATTATTTATGATATTCTTGTCTGAAATGATTTTCTAATAATTTTGGAAAAACAATAAAGAAACAAATTGTGAAAAATCATTAAATAATATTCAATTTAAATGCGATAATTAGTTGGCACCTTTTGCTTTTTGTAATATTTTTTTCGGGAGGAATTGCTATTTTTGATTATACAGGGTGTTTTGCATAAAATACGAGAAAAACCTGGGGCGTGTAGGTTGGGCAATACAAGAAAAAAAATTGTATTGGAGAGGTAGTTATTTGGCGGGAGGGGCAATTTTCTTTAAAAAAAATACTTTACATAGAAAAAATCATTAAGAAACAACGGCAACACTTACAATTCCGTGTTATATACCTTTTTTTAAGCCATAAATCCAGTTTTTACCTTGGATTTAACATAGTTCATATATGGCAAATTATTCATTCGTTATAAAAAAAATCGATCTCGAGATTCTGATCAATTTTGACATTATGATTGAGTCTCACAATTCTTACCGTCTGTCGTGTCCTTTCGGCTGGAGCTTAAACGGTTGGGTCGATTTTCTTTAAACATGGTGCCTTAAGGTCTTTGGGCATTCCCCCGACACATTTGTTTCATTTTTTTATAAGACAAAAAATAACGGTTCCTGCCGTACAGTTTTTTTTTACTAAATTAAGAAAATCTAATTTTTCTCAAAAACGTGCACACAACTTTAAAAAAAATCACAAAAGGAATACCATTTTATAAAAAAAAACAAATTTCCTAAAACTGCTTATAAATGGTACCTCCTATAGAACCATTTTCTTTAACTTTATATTTTCTCGAAAACGGCTGAACAGATTTTGATTTTTATAGAAAATTTTTCAAAAAGTTTTAAAAAAATTTCAATTTTTTTTTAAATTAATTTTTTTTTAGAACTCAATAATTCGAAAACGACTTGGTCAATTTTGTTTTAAACTTGGAACCCAGCAGATTTTAAATAAAATTTATTTTTATGATGAAAAATAACGGTACCTATCAAAAACAGCTCCTATGATTTTGAATAAAATTTTTGTATGAACTAATATCAGCACGATCTACCATATTATTGAAAAAAATTGTATCTACCGATTAAAAATATGCTATATCTGATAGAACCAGTTTTTTGGTTTTCGATTATTCTATTTAGCCGCGTTTTATTTTTCACGAAGATCAATGAAGAACTTATTCATCTAGCTGAGGATCATTTTTCAACAGGTAATACAACAAACAACTTGTCTATCTGGATCTGAAGTTGTTGTTGTAAAAATGATCCTGATACAGATCCGTATAGAAAATAAAACACGGCTATTAGCTGTTAATAAAAATCGGTTTATTTTTATAAAATTTTTCACACAACATCTTTTAATATGTTTACAACCTATTTAAAAAAAAAAAACAAGTTTTTAATTTAAAAAAAAATCAAAATTATTTTTTGAAAATTCGATATTTCAAAAATGGGTGGATGATTTGTTTTCAAAATTAATTTAAAATTCTGCATTAAAACATACTTAAAAATAGCGTATCAGATTATTCTTAAAAAGTTTTCAAAATTGTATGAGTAAAAAATTATTTTTTTAAAAGATGTTTAATTTTTTTCTCATAAATTGAAATTTGTATAAGAAATTAGATGGTTGATGTTAAAAAATTTTAGAAGTTCTTTTACCAATTTATTTATAACTATGTACCTACATTATAGGTATATTGAATTTAATAATTTTTCAGTAAATTTTTTAATTTTCAAAAAAAAAAAATGATCTTAAACTATCCAGACTTTAAAACCGCAGTATAATCACACCCAAAAACAAGTTCATTCGACCAAGTGTTGCATTTTATTTCAAATCAAATTAAATTATTGCAGTGAATAGTTTTGGAAAGAATAATTAAATTAAAAGAAAAAAAAAAATTTGTTCCAACTTATTTATTTCAAAATTTTACGTTATTAGGTAGAAAGTATTTTAGGGTTTAGTTTTCATTGCTCTTAACCAAATTTAAGATAAAAACAACAACCCAGATACCTACTTAAAAATGTCTTTTTAAATTTTTGGAGAAAATTGATTTAAATATGGTGATTCTTAATATTTAAATCATTTAATTATTTGAAAATAATTTATTTAAAAAAATCTACATTAGTAGTACCTATAGATAGGTACTGTAGTAGCCGGTTCACCCAGACGCGTCCGTCCCGCTCGACGACTGTTCTATACGACTGACTAGAATATATCGGAATTCTTTAAGGTCTATAACATTATGCCAAATCTTTATGAACAGGTCACTACATCTATATGAACATGTCAGTACAGGTCACTACAGGTACCTACTGTTAAAACTCTTCTTTCTTTTAATTTTTCTTTTTTTTTTCGTTAGAGACATCATTGCATTTTTGAATGCGTCTTTTGTTTTTCGTGCGAATTATTGACTTTCATGACTAAATTGTAAAAAAAAATCTTTAATTAATAAACCCTGAGCTAGAGTAAACAACTCCATAAGGTTTTCGTGATTTTGAGTTCATTTTCTTTATTTTAAAATTTTTCAGGTCAGAAAGCACCTCTAATCGAAGCCTCCAACTATAACCGATTTTTGAAAGTATAAAAGTACTCAATGACAGGATTTTCAGAATCAACCTTGCCTTTGGAAAATCAATATTATTTTAAACGATTTAACTATGATTTAAATTTCAGAGAAAAATGACCCTTTACTCGACCTTAATGCGAAATGAAGAAAACCCATTATTTTCGTAAATTTTACAAAATTCACATATACATATCTGCAAAAACTATATTAGCTCCACTTAAAAAAAGGTGAATAATTTATTTTAAACGGCCTTTATTTATTCAGGCTTAATCCACCTAAATGCCATTTCTGTATAATTTATGTTCCCACTCCATCCCACTGCATAAATATATTTTTCTCCATTTAAACAATATATATGGTCAAATAATTTCCACCATAATGGCCTTATTTGCAAACTTGCACCACCTTTTTTGGCAACAAAAAAATCTCGCCCAACAATAACTCAATTAGTGCAGTTATTCCAAGCCGTTTCCCATATCAAGACCAACCATATTCACAGTCACGTCGAGGTAGCATTAATTCAATCATAATTAAGTGAAATTAACTCCCATGAAACAAAACAAAATATAACACAGCCATGAGTAGCACTTAGGGGGCAACTAACCAATTTCTTGGCTGATGCTGGCCTACAAGCCAATTAAGCCCTGATTCATTACAATTCACCAAGAATTCCCTGCGCATAAATCCTTATTTCGAATTCTTTTATTTTAACAGAAGAACAATAAAGACGACATTAAGAAAATAGTCTTTTCTTTAATCTATAGCCAAGAAGTGTTGACCCACATTTCCAAATTTAAAACTACACGAATTCAATTTCCTTCTCTGTAGATTCGTTCTTTATAAGGTGAGAACTGAGAACCACTACATTATAATTATATTTTGTGAAAAGACAAGGCATAAGATTAAGAGATAGCTGCTGAATGGCAAGGTAAGGTAAGTAATAATATCAAAAATATTGGCGCAAAATTTTGAACAACCTATTGTTAAGGGCTTAGCATATTACTAGTTAGCAATTTGCTAAACATTTAGTAATTTACTAGCTCTTCGGAAATTTTAATCCTTTTTTTTTTGTTTTATTAACTAGTAAAATACTATTTCCCTTTTATTAAAAACGGTGCATCTGAACACTTTAAACACTAAAAACAGAGTTTTCCTACACACTTAGCCAAAACATACATAAGTATCTCTCATTCAGCTATGCGGTTTCGTATAAATAGCATGTTTTGGGGTTGGAATTTTGATCTTTGGAAATGGTTTGTTTTATGTTGCGAATTTACAGTATATACAATGACGACAAAATTGTATGTATTTGAGGAGCGAATCCAGAAGTTGAGTTTGGATGGGAAACAATTTTAATTTTTAATTAATATTTTCAAACTTAAATTTAATTTTAGTTGGTCTGTCTAGTGTCCGAGAACTGGTTTTGTGTAAAAAAAATTGGATTTTTAAACAATCATATAACATTATACGGTGATGAAGAAGATGTTTTAGTCAAAAATTCTATCATCCGCTTCCTGTACGTAATTTCTTGAGTCGTTTTAATGAATGTATGTAAATAATTTTTTTCCAATTTTCTCATCAGATGCTTCTTTCTTTCTGTGAAAAAAAAACTATATTAATTGTTTAAGAATGCTAAACAAATGAAATCAAAAAGTTTTAAAATTTTTATTTTTTTTTTTTGCTTTTTTATTTTTTTCTAAAAACTTATGTAATTATTCGAAAACGACCTAGCCGATTTCTATTAAACTTGGCATTTAGCAGTTTTTTAACATTAACTAGCTGATTTTAAATAAAAATTATTTTTATGACCAAAAATAACATAGGTATCCTCCCATACAAGTGTTTAAGAACTGGTATGGAAAATCTCATTTTTATCAAAAACGACTCCAACGATCCTGATTAAAATTTGTATGTGAGCTAATATTAGTACGATCTGAAAAATTATTGAAAAAAAATTATCTATTATATTAGATATTACATACCAAAATTTTCAAAAAAAAAAAACAAATTTTGGATTTAAGAAAAAAATCAAAATTATTTTTTGAAAATTCAAAATTTCCAAAATTGGTACCTACATACATGATTTGTTTTATCAAAATAATTTTTTTAAATCCGCATTAAAGCTTAAAAATGGGGTACCAATTTCTTCCCTAAAAATGCTTTCAAAATTTTATATATCTAATCATTTTTTAAACTGCTCCAATGATTTTTAAAAATTCTTCTCATAAATTGAAATTTGTGTAAGAAATCAAGTGGTGTACGTGTACATCGCGTTGGGGCAACTAACTGTAAACTCTAACGTAAACTGTAATATCTAATCTCTATCTCTCTTGTATATTGAATTGCCTAATTTGTAATAAGCATATTGGTGCTATACATACATCTATGAGGGTCAATGTTTTAAAATGGATTTTTGGCTTTTAAAAAATGCTTTTAAAAAAGTATAACATAAAATTGTATGTTGTGCCGTTGATTTTTAATGATTTTTTTTCTATTTTTAAAAACTGTCCCTTTCACCTAAACAGGGGGAAATAGACCCCGTTCCTTTACGATTTTTTTCTAGACACATTCTACACGCCCCAGCCGTTTTTTGAATCTTATGCAAAACCACCTGTATATTGTTCAAAAATTAATCTAGACAAAAAAAAATAAAATATGTAACAAGCACAGGTCTTTTAATTTATTATATGCTTCTCAGAAATATAAAATTTATTTCTAGATCTAGAAAATATCACCTTAATTTTATGTGATTTTTTCCCTATTTTTCATTTTTTGACTTTCAAGCTTTTTTACTTGCGATATTTTATAGGTAGGTACGTACTATGTGGCAAGTTATGCATTCGTAAAAAAAATCCAACTCTAGATTTTGATCAAAGTTGACACTACGATGATAGCGAAGTCGAAAAAAAGTGGTTCTCGCAATTCCGTCTGTCTGTCCTTTCGGGTGTAGCCTAAACGGGTGGATTGATTTTCTTTAAACTTGTTACCTAGCGTTTTTTGGGTATACCCCCTCACGTTTTTTTTTATTTTGTTAAAACCCAAAATAATGGTACCTGCCGTACAAATTATTTATACCAAATTATGAATATCTTATTTTTCTCAAAAACATGTCCACACAAAAAAATCAGTAAGATGGTAATTCTACCATCTTATAAAAAAAAACTTTTCGGAAAAATTGTTTTAAATGGTACCTCCATTTTTTTTTGATTTTTGATTTTCTCAAAAACGGTTCAACTGATTTTGATCAATTTTTTTTTATAGAAAATGTTTACAATAATTTCAAATAATTTTTCAGTATAAACTGTATATTCCAGGCATATTTGCGGAGTGCAAGACAGGGACAGCACGGTGCTATATTGTTCATATATATTTACTCACATTTATATTACTTCCTTAAACTAGGCTATATTTTTGGCAGTATGCATAAAATATAGGCTCCAATAACTAACAAATTTCTTTTATCAGATAAAAAGTTTTTAAAATTATTAAGACTTTAAAACCACAGTTCGATCGCACATAAGAGCAAGTTCGTGCGACCCAGTCGTGCATTTTATTTATCTCGAGTATAAGTTTTTCTGGAATTTTCTTTTATATCAATGACTTTCTTGTATTTATAAAATTCATCAAACACAAAAATCAAACCTCTTACCATTCTTGCTTTGTATCTTTATTAATGCTAATTTACACTATCGTATCGTCCTAATATTAGGTTGCCGTAAACGCCAAAATTCACTTTTTAAACTTGGTATGCAGTTTTCGGTGTATGTTTTTCCAAAAATATTTTTATCCATTTTGGTCTATCTCTTTTCATAAATAAGATATACATGCATAATGCTTTTGACGTATATCCATAAAATTCATCAAGTTCAAGTTTTGTTTGGACGTAAATGCCAACATTTAACATTTACGTCAAATTTATCAAGTAGATCCAACTTGTTGGGCGAAAATTGGACTTTGTAGTCCAATCCTAGCTTAGAACAAAGGTCCTCTATTTTAGACTTTTGTCTTCTGCTTTTTTGGAATTTCATTTGCATTGGCATGAGCTTCTTCTTGCACTATAGATAAAATTAAATGAAATGCAATTCGAAGAGCTTATTCAGAACTTTTGATTGAAAACTTGCGCGTTGATTTAATTGGTATAATTAGTCGTTTATAAAACATATTTAAAATCTGAGAGATTTGCAAGTTTTGATAACGTCAACTGAGTATTTTGTATAGGCACTTGATGGAATATATTGCAATAAAAGATTATGAATTTCGGTATTTGAAATTAAACAATATCCATTCAATATAAATTAATACAAAGTTAAAACATACGAAAGATTATAAAAAACAATAACAAATTATTTATTAATTAAAGAGAAATATAAAGAAATTACAGAAAGATTGTTCTATGGAAATCTATCAAGAAATGAATTAATTCGATATCAAAATAAGAAATATTAGAAAGTGAATTGTCAAAGGTTACTACGTTAATTTATTTATTTTATTAAAAATTGAAACTGAGTGTAATAATAAATGATTAGCTGCTACAAGATAATAAAAGCACTTTACTTTTTGTTCCACGGTATTATATCGATTTTAAAACTGTACTGCTTTCCTAGTGTACTTCATCGATGGCCAAGACAAACACTTTTTTCTCCCGCTAATTAAAAAATTGAGTCTTGTACACCAACATCAAATTTGCACCAGAAAACAAGCAGTTGAAAATTCAAAACTAATTTCAAAAGTAGAACAAATTTCACATATTATTTGTCACTCTCTGTAGTTTGTCGCCTGCCAATTTCTGGTGTTCCAAAACACTCAGAACTAGGTGTAAATAAATTTTCCATTTATACTATATCTACCTTAAATAATTGTTTAAGAGGTTTTTTAACAGTTTTTATTTTCTTTACTTTAAGCAAGGTCCAACCAACAACGTCAAACTAAATGCTCTTAACCGACCTGTTTCCCTCAAAATTGAATTCGATTAAACTCTAGACATTTTATATGTGTATAGCATCTAAACACATATGTATAATTTATAATATGTACCTATGTATGTAAGTTTGTACAATTTTTGGTGCACCATTATAGGCAGTGGCGTATATAGCAAAGAATACTCTGACGCTCCTATTTCTTTAGGAGAAATAAAATGCACGACTGGATGCCACGAATTTAAGAATTTCCCATTGCCTTAATTCTTAAAAAAAAATGGCGCACAATTTTAAACGATTAAGTACAATGTTTAAGCATTTGTAATATGAGAAAAATTCTTTAAAATCGTACTAAATCGTTTAAAATTTTGCGCCAGTATTTTAAAATTTCTTAAACATTAAACAAAATATACACCACTGGATTGCACGGACTTTCCCTTGGGTTTAGGCTGACCAGATGTCCTCTTTTTAACCTAAGAAACTTTTGTCCGGTATCTTTTTGCAAAATAAACGATTTGTCCTCTTTTTTTAGGTTGTTTTTTTAATTTCCAATTTTCTGAGAAACAAAACCACAATCAAAAATGTTCTTAAAAGGGATAAAATAGACGGAAATAGACAGTCGACCAATTTTTTAAATTTAAAAATTAAAGAGCCCCAAATTTTCAATGAAAATAAGGTCCAATGATAAATAAAATAAAGGCTAAAATGACACCTATACCTACTTACTTGAATAGTACTTGAAAAAAAACAATACTGCTATTAGTTAGTAAATTTTCATTTGTTAACTTTACTTAAAAGCTGATAGATTTTTTTTTTTTATTATTTTTTTTTTTTATTAAATAACACTAATATATGAAGTCTTTTTTGTTCGAAATACCTATAACTCCAGCCTATAAAAACTTGGTGGTAGCCCACTAAATTGTTGTTGTTTCATTCAAACCTTCAATTCAAATAAAAAAAAAATATTTTTTTTCCTTTGGGATTTTTTTGGAAGTCCTCTTTTCAATGAGGACAGATCTGGTCACTCTACTTGGGGTAAACAACTAAAATGAAGCTACATATTTGTTTTTTTTTTTAAACAAAATGTTAAAATAGTCCAAAGTACAAAAAAAAAATAATTTTTTGTGTAAGTACCTACCTAATTTTCTTTTTTTTTAAATTATTATGCAGTTTTCTTAAAATTTCTTTAGTTATTACAAGTAGGAAGTTAATTAAAAACGTTAGACCCATTTTTGAAAAAAAATTAAAAAAAAAAACGAAATGTTTGAATGCGCCTGATAATGAGCCGGATGAACACATACATAATATTATATGTAGTTTGTGTTGATAAATCTTTCGTCGCAAGATGTTGCTTGTGTTCTAAGCTCTCTTCGTCAAAGGTCTCATTTTGTTAAAATAAATAAAATATAAATAGTGAAATTTAATAAATAAAGCTGAATTTAAATTTTAAGTTCTGACAAATAAAAACTTAAAATGTTATTTCGAAATCTCAACAAGAAAAAAAGGATATTTTTTCCAACCAGAATCCAAAATAGGCCTGGGTCAACGCGCCCCCTTCACCCACAACTAGCTACGCCACTGCCGTTAGGGGGCAGTATCACTAGGTTAGGTTCACAAGTATCAATGATATTCAAATTCTTCTTTCAACTCTCATGACCACATAGTTTAAGATAAGAGGTAGAAATTTTATATATGTATGTATATACATAATATATATTCTATATATACACACCTAACATGCTCTTTACCAGTTAAAAAAGATATAGAGGAGGAAAAATCCTCCGTTCTTTTCTGTACCTCCTGATGCCATTTCAAGTTACCATTTGCTTGTGTGAGGAACAATTTAGAACAAAAGTTTGTTTTAAACTTCAGTGCAAGTATAATTTCAACAAATTTCCTCTACCCATAGCCAAAACCATATTGATGCAAATGAAATATGTCACCATTCGGAAAATTTCAGCAAGATGTTATCGGACATTTGCATTGTGAAGCAAAAATAAAAGCCAAGATGGCACCATACAATAACGGGTTCTTAGTTGCAGCCGGATTCTTCTTCGTCTTCTTCCAATAAACCGCGAATCGATCCTTGAATTTTAAGAGACTCCCAACTCTATACAAGGACGAAACTGAGGCATTTATCATTATTTACAAGCAGCAAAAGCAATCCTACACAAGAGACCAACAATTCAATGTGTAGGAGTAGGTCCTGCTAGAGGTAGAGGGTATAGAGTGTATAGAGCTGGTTGGTTTTGGTTGGTAATCAAATTTACATAGAATCCCAATTTAGAGTTCGCAGAGACCGAAAATAAATTGATTCTTTGGTTAAAGAGTGAGCAGATGAGGCAGTCAGTCCATTCCATATCCTGGTGGATATAAATGTATTCTTTACCCCTCTGGGGGTTGTGGTTAGTATTCAGACTATGCTCTTCTTTTCAAGTAGGTACAGTGCATTCAATTCTTCCCAGGTCCTTACTGGGTTATATACGTAATACATAATATAGATACGTATGGACAGACAGCCAGTATAGAAAAGTATCCCTAAAGGAAATTAAGTGGTTATTGAAGATTTAAAATATACGACTATGAATCCTCTGCGTCCGTCCTTAAAACACCCCCGCCATTGTTTATGGGATGATTCTCTAGAATATTCCAACTGACATCCAAATTCACATTCAAGTTGACTATACATACATTTACAAAAGTACATCTACATAATTCTATAGAAAGAAGTTGGGCCCGATTTTATATCGACTTCTAGTGATTTGTAGTGCAACACATCGAATGGAGGAGACTCGCTTGTACAATGTCCAATGTCCATGTCATTTTTTTGCATTGTTACCCGCATGCAAAACAATTGCGAGAACCAAAAACTGAGGAAAAATCTGTTTTGATGATGCAAGCAGGAGCAACAAACGCAAACAACACATAAACCACTCCACCCTATTGTGGAAATAGTTTTTGTGTAGAGTGTATCCTTGTTGTGGGTTTTATTTTTTCAACAAAACATTTTACGAACAAAAAAATGGAAAAAATGGATCCTCTGGTGCTCTCGTTGAAAATCCATGCTATTGTGAAATATGGATAAAATTTATTTCTTGCGATGTATATGCGGTGTAGATGCATATGTCACGCTCTATATGTACCTATGAATAGGTGTGTGGTAGTGGCATATATGTATATGGTAGCTCATGGACAAGGCTTTGCTGTCCAGAGAATATGCTTCTTGTTTTGGGTTGGAAATTTATTAATTCCAACGACCGACCGTCAATGAGTACTTCGATTTATCGCTTGGCCAACAACAAACGGGGTTATGTTGTCCGTTATGCGGGCGGGCAAAAACATAAATAAGGTGAAGAGAGTGTATGGTATGTGTCTATCGACGTGTGGGTATCCTGTGGGAGAAGTCAATAGATTTGATTGACCGGTGTGATGGTATGTTATAAAATGGGGGTGCAATATACATATAACTTAAATAAGAGTTCAACGATAGGATAGGGCAGAGAGGGTTTGTTTTTTGACGCCAAATGTACAAAGAGCTAAGGATTCAATTTAGACGGACAAACATAGTAAAAGCGGATGTCAAGTTGAATGACAAGGATCAAATGAGAAATCGTAGTGATATTCTTTATGTCTGGAGTTGAAAGTCTCTACAAGGTTTTTGAACCCTCTTTTCCAAGATTTGAATAGTCAATCGAAACTTTGAATTAATTTTTTTTTTCAATAGCATTCAGGCAATGAACTATCAAGTACTTGATACTTGAACAAAAATGTTTTTTAACTTGAACATTGTTTAAGCCAAAAACTGCCCTGTCATCTTTTTTTTTATTTTTTTAACAGCTTAATTTATAATTATTTATCTGAAGCCATAGGGGGCGGTTTAACTTACATATGTAAACTTTCGATAGACCAGTCAAGCGATCCTTCCTGTGAGGTGAGGTTTTTACTTTTTATACAATCGTTTTTAAATGACACTCTTCGAGGTAAAACCCAAAGCTAATTAAGAAATAAAAACTTTGTAAATAATTTTAAATTAAAATTACCTGCGTTATATTTTCTCTAAATTACAGGAATACCAGTTCTGGCATCTCAACATAATGTTGACAAGTGAAAATCTTCTACACTTAAATTTGCATTTACTGTAATACTGTTTTCACATCGAACTAAAATCTCAGATTTCGACAAAAAGATTACCAAATCTCATTAAATCGTTCAGACCATCATAACTTAGATTTAGTTTGACATTTCAAACAAATGTCAATGTTGATAGAAACTCCGAAATAAACATCCACTGCAATTAGGTAAAAGTCCTAGAACAATTACACACATTTTTTTGTTTTCTCTCTTCTTCTCTTAAAAAAATACACAAATCCGAATGAAATCCCACTACCTAGGATCAGTGGTACCACTTTACTTCAATTGAAGTAGATCTATTTACTTCTTTTTTGTTCAAAAACTTTTAAACTTTTACTTCCTACTTCGCACCATCATTAAAATTTTGAAATCTTTCTTTTTTTATATACATATTTCACTCTAGAATGTAGCCCAAAATAACTCAAAATAAAAAAAAAAAAAATAATAACCAATACCAACCAACCAAAGATTTTGTTTTGATCCTAAAGACTTTTCGAAATCTGAAATCTTTTTGTATTTATTTTGAATCACGTGTTCTTATTTTGTAAACAGTAAAATAATTTTATTGTTCTTTTTTATAACAAAAAATAATTACTAAAGTACCTAAACATGAAGTCTGAGGTATTTGTTTATGTATTGATATACAAAAAATTTTTAGATATAATTTATTTTTTTTTGTTTTTAAATAAGGTAAACAAATTTTATTAAAAAATATATCTACAATTAATATAAATTTATTTTTTTGTTATTATTTTTTTTTTATTTAATCATATTTAATTATATTGATTTTAATGTTCTGATTTATAGAAAAATGAATAGTTAAAGTAGCCAAACTTGAAGTCTGGAATAATTTTTTGTTCTAATGTTGTTTTTTTTTAATTAATTAATTTTTTTAAATTAATTTAAAAAGTTCTATTAAACAATATATTGAATATATATTACGTAAATTTGAAATCTGAAAGAATTTTTATGTTTAGTTTCTTTTGTTTAGTTAAATAAATTTAAATAAATAAATCTATATATACATAAATTAAAGTTTGGTTTTGTGTACGTTCGCTAACCAGCCAAACCGGTTGACCGATTTTCTTAATTTTTGTTTTTAATTAAAGAGGAAGAAGGGTAGAAGGTTTAGGACAAACAAAAATTATAAAAAATTTCAACACATTCGCTGCAAAACAAATAAAAAAAAACTATTTTTTTAACGCCCTGCGAAGCGGGCGGGGGTTTCGCTAGTTTTATATAAAAAAAGGTAATTTTAAATGTACTTCAATTTTTCTCAATCTAGTTCGCTTTTTTCTTCAAATCTACTTTTTCTCCGGAAGTGGTTACGCTGCCTCAGATCTGAGTACATTTCACCTAAAAGATATACACATATTAAACTCCCTTTTCATGGTATCTCTTTTTGTGACTGAACTATAATGTTATACTGAAGAGTAATAAGGACATTTTTCACACGAATCGTCTTGTCATAGAAGCGTAAATAATTCACCATGCAGCGACACTTCCAATACTACTTAAGTTTTTGCACACGAAGCGTCACGTCATAGATAAAAAACACTGAACATTTTCAATCAATTTCACACAATTTTGGAATTTGATATTGACATTTCACCAAAATGTTAATTAAATACTTCAGATTGTAAGCCCGACGATTTGCAGCTTGTTTGATGCGATGAATAAGAGCAGATTAGCTTAGCCTCATGTGCGGTTATCTATTGAAACATACGAGGCCTACACAAAAGCCGCAAATAATCGACGTATGACGAGACGCTTCGTTCGCAGAAAGCCTAAGTGTATGGGTTTTACATTTCCATTAATAATGTTCCAAGAAGATTTCGAAAAGATTTTGGACTACCTACTTTGCTTATTTACGCTGAAAAAAATACGGAAAATCTTGATCAGCTGCTTTTTGAACAAAGTCTAATTTTTGATTTGATGTGAATAGGCTATACGATTTTATTTATCTGTTTCTAAAACTCCCTACTTAACTAGATTGTCTATTTATCGATTTTAGATAAAATTGCAAAAAGCACCATTCGCGGCTTAAGAAACATTGGTTTTGTATTTGGCTTGAAATATGACGTAGACCCTATTCTGCATATTTTACCTATACCAGAAGAAAAAAAGTCCTTGCGTAATTTTAATCATCTCCAAGTTGTGAATTTTATCATCTTTCCCAAAAAAGTAATGATGGTTATCGACTTAATTGGTCAAATGCATTTTTTAACAACTTAAATTCAAAATGGCAGATCAATCATGTTTATCCCCAAGGTCGACAAATTTACAGAACTTCTCCTTTTTAGTTCAACAGATAAGCAGACAGACAAAAAATGATGTAATAAAAATGTGTTTGTTAGAGATTCACAAGAATAAAACTCATAGTTACCGAGCGGCCAATATATGTACATGAGCCACCCTAACATCTCAACGAGCCACCCTAACACATCAACACCAAGGGCAAAACCTACTTGCATATTAGCTATAAGATCGGAGCAACGGTGCCAACAAGAAATCATTCTTCGTCCAGCAGATATTGTTTGGCAAGTTATAACCACTCAACTGTACCTCAAGCAGGAAATAAGAAGAAATAACAAAATAAACAGGATCGCTAATGATCTACAAACATCCTAATAAAGATTACCACAACAACAAGATAAAATACATAACAGTTATTTGATGATCAACTTGTTGTGGGCACCCGGATGCCTTAAATATGGAACAACGATAAATTTTCCAACGTAAAAAGAAATGACAGCTACTACGTTGTTGAGTCTGACAGCCACCCAAATTGCCAAATTGCTATTAAAATTCGCAGCGTTTAAATGGATTCTGCAATCCGGAAAAAACTCAAAGGAGAAACGCTGTTAAAAATTGCAGCGTCTAAAAGCAGTCTTATACTCCTTTTTTAATCCTCCCTGGAGTAAGGGTGGGTTGACGTCCTAGATGACAGCGCCATCTGTCTGTGATCGTGGCAAGCGAAATGAGAAGTAGAAGTGGAGGTTTGGCAAAATGTCAAAATAAGGAAGCCAGATAAACAATCTGATCACCGATACCTTTAGGTATAGAAAAAAAAAAAAAAACAACCATATGTGGGTGTAGGTTATATCGGGTGATGCAAATAGTGTGGGAGGAATATAGAGCGAAAGTGGCGTGTTACTTATCTAATTCTATAGAACATACAGCCGTATGTTATTTGTGTAACTCCAACGGCCGTCATCCCCACGTTTGACTATCGAAAGCCGACGAATTTTCTTTAAGTTTTCTTTTGTATATTAATGAAAAAAAAATTATAAAATTAATCAGAAAACTTCTCTTTGTGTTACCCTATATTTTGTATTAAATTTAAATACAAAAACTCACCTGGTGTGTTATTAAAACATTTTGTTATTTGCCAGGGATATTCGGTGTTAATTTCCTTTTTTTTTTTTTACTCAAGATTTCGTGAAGCGTGAAGTATCTATATAAGCTTACCCTTTTTCTGAGGTGTTCATCGCACAAAAAATTTACAAATTAATATTAAATAAAACAACATAATAAGGTGAGAAATAAAAAGAAAGTTTAATAAAAAAAAGAAAGGTTTTAAAATAAATATAATTTCTCCAGGTTGCGTATTTGCCAAAGTTGCGTTTCTGGCGGTCGAAGGCTGCCAGTGAAAGTCTCGGCCGCCACATCAATTTTTTTTTTGTTGGAACTTGTTTTCTTGGGATTCGTCTTGAAACTTTTCTGGGATATCCGGAATTTTCCTGTGTTCTGTCCTTTTCCTGGTGCTGTTCTTTTTGTTGGTGACGCATTGAAGGTTTGCGACATTTAGACTCCTCTGTCGTTTACTGGAGCACCACAAATGTTCACTGAAGTCCCCGGCAAGAAAAACTAGTGGACAATAATTCTAAAATATAAAAGACTAAGTAAAATGCAACGCAGTGAGTCCTAAAAAAAAAAAAAACAAAAAAAATAAGAAGAAACGATATAAAAAAAAAAAATTTAAACATTTTTAAATATAAACATTTAACGCAATTAATTACCTGCGTACGTCAACTTGTTAATTTTCCAAGAGGGTGCTTCTGACAACTTTTGCACCAAAATTTTGCTGCCAAAGTACGAAATAAAGATTTTTCCGCGAAGCAATCCCGCTGCAGCTAAAAATTAATTTAGTAATTTTCTTGCCGATTAATTATAAGTTTTTGTTTGTAATTTTTGGCGTTGAAGTTAAAAGTTATTATTTGTTTATATTTATTATTTCTATTATTATTTATTTCCTTTAATTTTTTTAAATTAAATAATCTTTTTTTTTGTTCCTGGTGTAAAGACTGATGTAAGTGAAAAGGTTGTGTTTCCGGGTCTGTGAATTTAGTGTCTTTTCTTTTCTGTCATAAACCACCTCCAAAGAGCTCTATGAAGGTAGGGATTTATTCCAAAAGATATCCTTCTAAGTACCAAAAAGGGTACCGTTTTTTTTTGATGCTGATGAAAAGATCTGAAAAGAAATACTTCGTCGTCACGTTGTTTTGTTTATCATTTTTGTTGTTTGTAATTTTGGTTTAAGAATATAATCGTTTATCGATTAAGTTTCATTTTTCTTTGTAAAGATAATAATATCAACCAGGTTCAGAATATTTTAGTTTACGTTATCTTTAGCCTGCCTTTTCTTATGCTTTTTTTTTTGAAATTATATTCTTACCGATATTCAATAATAAACTTCTGATGAACGCCTCTTTTGTTGAAATTTCCGTGTTTGTTTGTTTCGGATGAACGAAATATGAATTTTTGAAGTGTTAATTTTCAGGGGTGTCTAAGGTAGCCCAATTCTCTCGGTGAAGATGGTATGATCTGAACGCGATCATCCTTCATCTCTGGGGAAATCTAAAAATGGCCGCAGATTTCCAGGTTGGGAGGGTAATGGCCACACTGCAACGTCATCAGCAGTGCCCTTATGTGTGGTGAGTGTCCGTCCGATTTTCACCTCTTTTGAGACCAGGCCTGATAAGTGTTTTTGATGCTGGTGAGGTTTAGTTTCGGGGGCAAGATCCCCCCCCATCCGTCGAGCTCAGCTGTGCAACGCAAGCAGGCCGCGTCCTCGGAACTAGACACTCCTTCCTATTCCATTTCGATCCCGCTTCCAATTCCTATTTATTCCTAGCCCTGTTCGTTTCCCGTCCGCTACCTTGCCGACCCTTACCCCATCCTATTTCCTCTCTACTCCTCTCCATTTGCCAGCAACAAACTAAACAAGATAACAATTACAAAATAAGATGAAAATACAAAAAGTAATTAACAAATACTACCATAACCCCTGAGGACAAGAAAACCAACTCATAACAATATAAATAGATGCAACACGGAAGGAGTTTGCCAGTAGTTGCAGAGTAGTATGTAAGAATTATGCATGCATGTAAAAACTATTAAAATATTTTATTTGTGAAAAAGAAAATAAAGTTAAAATTTAAAAATATCTATATTTTTTTGAAATAACTTTTATTTCCGACGGATAAATATAATTGGCACGAGCACAACAACAACCACATTAACCATCTTTCATCATCATCATCGACGACGTTGACGATCGAGTCGAAAACCAAATTATCGACATGCAAATGCGCAGGCCACACCCCTTTTCATAGTGTCGTGATAAGCGGTGCTTGCGACTGAGAACAACGTCAGCGAGGAAAAAATACCAACGGGTTAGCTACAGCAGCAGCAATACAAGGAGCAATGCAATAAGCAACAACAAGCAACACTGACGACTGGACGACGACGTGCGATATCGTGAACGGAGGTTCCCCCCGTTTTTTGTATTATTTTAGATCTGGAGCAGCGCAGACGTGCATTTTTAAATACTGTCCATTATCTTTCTTTTTCGTTGTGCAACTGTTCATTATTCATTGTTAAGTAAATAAAATTTAATTTCTGTTAAGATTCGGTGTCGTTTTTCTTTTTCATTCTTAAGGAGCCGTTGCTTAACAGTGTTAGAAAAGTTTATATCAAAATCTAAATCAACATTTATACTTTGTTATTAATTAAAAATGTCATAAACGAATATTTTCCGATGAAAATGATTCTTCAAAATATCTTCTGAAATTATATCTACCACAGGCAACAAACAAAAACTTTCCTCGAATTTAATTTGCCCATAGCAAATCAATAAGACACACAACACCCCTTTCAAATATATACATAGGTATAGTACCTACTTGAAACCAGTTGCTGAAAATATCATTGAAGTTCCTTTTACTCTATCTCACCTAAAGCAACTGTATTTTAATACAAGGCTTCCGAATTAAATTTAACAATTCTTCAATCTTTGAAATTCACCCCACCATTAACAGTGCTAAACCATATCTATGTTTCCTGGGAGATGAACTTTTACGATTGAGTGGTTTGATTGCTTTTTTATTTTATTTACGGCTCCCTAAGACATGTTCATGTTCAGCCCTCGAACTCCACAATCTCCAACACTTCCTAAGAATGTTATTAGGTGCAAAATCGCCCCTAAAGAAAAGTTCCGTTTAATCCGCTTTTTCGTAATTTTGTGTGATACAGCAGGAGACGAACGAAAATAAAAAATCATTCCTCACATTTCTTAATTGAGTTCTTATGTCGCGTTTTTAGCATCACCCACCTATATACCTACTTATAAACCATCCCTATCAACGTCCTCGCCGGGTTCGGGTAGTCCTTAATCCGTAGTAAGCATTAAAATTTGTAATCGTTTGGGAGAGAGTTTATAAACGAATATATAAAAATATATTCTTCACAGGGATATACTATACATATCTAAACCAACATACATAAATACATGTGTGTACATGTTTGTTACTCTTCGTCATGTAGAGGGGCTTAAGATCTTTTTCGCTTAAGTAGAAAGTAATTTTCAAGTAGAGCCAGGATATGGGATGCATTAACATTTTACAATCAAACGTACAAGCTCATTAAAAGCATTTAAGCAGGTCGTAGGTTTATCGAGAGCCACAGGAAGAGGAACAGGACACAGGAGGCAGACGAACTTGTGGTATTATGTGTACTATCCTATGGAAAGTAATTATTATTGTTGGTCGTATTGGAGGATTTTCAGGTTTCACTTATTTTTGTGTTGTGTTGGGAGAAAATAAAAGGGCAGCCTGGTTTAAAATGACACACCGGAGTGAAATGACGTGCTTGTGTAAGAAACTAAAAGCGGACAGAATTTGGATGTTTAAAGTTTACCTCTCAAAGCTTGGGCCAACGAAAGCCGTTAATTTACACCTAAAGACGCTCTGCTGAGTGAATACAGTAAAACCCGCTTAAGAGAAACCCGCTTAAGAGAAAAACCCGCTTAGCTGAAACAAATCTTTCATCCCCGAGCATTTTTCGACCAATCACCTATAAAACACTCCGCTTAAGCGAAACTCGCTTAAGTGAAAAACCCGCTTACGTGAAAAATATTTTCAGTTAAATTTTATATTTCTCATTGAAAAAAAACTCTCTTAAGTGAAAAAAAAAAAAATTGAATCGAACAGAACAAAAAATTTGCTGAACGCTTTCATTTCTTTTTTTATTTTTCACCTCCACCATTTTCACCACAAAAATGACATTTAAATTTCTGTATGTCACAACCATTTATTCTCGTTTTGTAAACAAATTGCTTTTTGGTTTGGCTTTCAAAAATCCAAAACAACATTTCCAGTGTCTCAAAAGGTACGTATTTTAACATTTCTTAAAAAGAAGATTACACATTCAATAAATTATTTTTGTGTTACATATTAAATCGTTGTTGGATGAATTCAATTTTTTTCTAGCTTTAAATTTCCGCTGAATGGAATTTTTAAATCCGCTTAAGTGAAATTTTTTTTCACTTATCCGGACTCCGCTTAAGTGAAATTTTTGTTCTCTTAAGCGGGATTCGGTTAAGTGAAAAACCCGCTTAAGTGAAAGAAATACTGTGACATTTTGCTGTTTCTCTTAAGCGGGTTTTACTGTACCTACTTCGTTTAAGAATTTCCATAAGAAAACTGTTCTTTAAATCATTGTAAGTATAATCTAATTGATTTTTGCTTGGGTACATAAGTGAAATTAATTGCCATATCTCGAAAATGGAACTCGCATACATTTTTCTCTGAACATTTGTAAATTATAATTCGATTTTATTTTGGGAAGGAATATATCCGTCATCATCTACATTCAAGTATTCAACATGTACATTATACATACATGTTTTCAATTAAAAATGAACGTATCAACTAAACCAATTTATTAGAAATAATAATCGCCTTTAATCAAGAAAATATGAATATTTGAATAAAAACGAATTAAAACGAATAAAAAACTACGTTGAGTGTTCAATGTTAAAAAGAGTAAAGTAAGAGTAAGACCGTTACAATCTTATAGCTATATTTATCTCGAAGAATCTGGCTTCTGCAGAATCTTTGCTTTTTCCTTTATTTTTTTGCAACGATTTGAATGAAATTTTCAGTTTATTTATATAAGTGAGAAAAAATTAAAAAAATAGATTAAGTAAAATCCGCCCACTGCCACACCCTATTTTCTAATATCTTATAGTTTCTCGGATTCGGTCCTAAAAATTTTGATTTCTCAAAAAACGGCTCAAATTATTTGAATGAAGTCTTTAGAGTTTGTTTTGATAAATGAAGCAAAAATTAAAAAAATGATTTAGTAAAATCCGGAAACGGCTCTAACGATTTGGATGAAGTGTATAGAATTTGTTTAAATCAACGAAAACAAATCTTTTAAATTAAATCCGCCCACTACCACGCCCACTTTTCTTAGAAATTGAATTCTCGATAATGGCTCATACGATTTGAAGAAAATTGACAGCGAGTGTAGTGGTGATAGAGAACAAAATTTCAGAAAGTAGTCTTGGGAAAATCCGTCCACTGCCACGTCCACTTTTATGGTTTCTTGGTATTCGGGAACGGACGGATGATTTGAATGCAATAGCATTCACTTAAGAGAACTTTTTTCAATGAAAAATATAAAATTTAACTGAAAATATGTTTCAGGCAAGCGGGTATTTTACTCAAACGAGTTTTGCTTAAGCGGAATGTTTTATAGGTAATTGGTCGAAAAATGCTCGGGAATGAAAAAAATGTTTCAGATAAGCGGGTTTTTCTCTTAAGCTGGTTTTACTGTATCACAACTAAAAAATTAACCTAATCAATTTTCGATCTACCAATGTTGCTTCGCAAATTTCATATTCATTAATAGTTCATTTGCTGGAATCATTGGAATTCTGATGTTGAATTTGGTCAATATTCAGAACTCACAACGACAGGTACATATTGTCGGTGGAAACGTTAAATTCACTACATATAATTTCACTACATATAAAAATGGGCAATTTTCTAAAAAAAAAAACAACACATACAAACAACAACAACACGTATAGTAAAAACTATTCGTGTTTTGAAAGCTATAAGTCTATGCTTATTTTATCTTATTTTAATTCAAGTTAATTTTGTCAATAGTTTCCGAAAGATAGTTGTCACAAAAATTGTCTGGCCGACTCTTCAGTAGTTACACAAATGCTGATGTTAATAGCCTCCGTTGACCACTATGTCCTCGCTCGTTCTAAGTAAGTTCTAAGGTCAAGCCAATGATTAATTATTGAATATTGCATCAAATCTAAAAAGAGCTATTATCACGAACCAAGTGACTTGTAGTTAGGTAACCAAATAATGCCAAACGTGCTCCTGACCAATGGCAACTCTTAATCCCAACAGCATCATCATTCATAATCCCCTATAATCATACCTGCCATTAATAAATGTATAACCGCGATAGATTTTGACCAATAGAAGTTTGTTGTATACTTTTCTATAATAACACTTTGTACGACAATTTTTTAAACAACTCTTTTACCAACAATGTTAATATCTTAACTTATCGCATGGAGTTTTTTAATCTGAATTACGTTTTAAGATAAAAAAAATCTTTTTTGAGTGTTCAACTTGGACCTAATATAGATCCTTTATAAAATTAATCCCGATACAGCAATATATGAAAATGTATTCCTTAATAGGCATTTAAAATTCATGAAGCTTATCTATTTAAATGCAAATTTTAAATTTTAGGTGAAGGGTTGCTTATATAATTATATTTATGTACATTTTTAAGTGAGATATTCATCTAGCTGCTATATATAGCTAATGGATGAGGGGGAATTTATACATTTTTTAACCCAAACAAATAATGGTACTTATTGTTAAAAAAAAAAGAATATTTGTCTAAAATATTCAAATAAATTGTATAGGTAGGTAAGGTATGCGTATGTGTACTGTACTGTAGGCAGGGTTTCAGTTCAACTCATGTTATTATCGAACAACTGCAAACAAAATATAAATATTAAAAAAAAGCATTTTCTTTAGGGCTGTATGGCAGGTGATGCTAGTTTCGGCAGTATGTTAAATTAATTTTCCCTCAGAGGAATCACCTTAAATCTTAACCCCAAAGTTTGAAGAAAATTTTCTTTGTGTGGTTTAATGAAGGTCGAGTTACTGTCTCACATTCATACATACACCCAAAAAGACGGAATTGCGGAACCCACTTCTCAATTTCTTCTATCTGATATAGGCTTGTAAAAAAGTGCAGTCTTTTGTGAATGCAATTGTTTTCACTTTGAGACTTCAGACTTAAAATTATGCAATTAACTTTCACTTGAATCAAAAAGATTGCTATCATTTTTTCTCGTTCATTTAACAGCAATCAATTGAATGCAATGTTTTGGGAATTCACACATTTCTAGCTTTCTTTGGCGTTCTTTGTATTCTTTTACATTCTTTAGCATTTTCTTGCATTCTCTGCATTCTTTGCATTCTCATTGCATTGCCATTTCCTTAAAAAATGCAAGAAAATGCTAAAGAATGCATGAGTTTCCAAAAGATTGCATTCAATTGATCGCTGGAAAATGAATGGGACAAAATTATTCCAATATTTTTGATTGAAATGAATAGTGATTGCATTATTTGAAGTCTGAAGTCTCAAAGCGAAGTCAATCGATGCAATCTTTTAATTGAATTCCATAAATTACCGTGGAGGATCTCACCACCTGCGAAGATTTGAACTTTTACATGTAGATTTTCATAGAACTAACTACGGCATACATGAGCCTCTTAACCGAATGAGCAAACTTTTTAACTTAAATGCTTCCTCTGTTGATTTTAACATGAGTAAAATTAGATTAAAAAAAGCGTTTCGAACCAGTGCTCCACGGTCGTGATTGTTTTTACTTCTTGACAACAGATAATTTATAATTTCTGTATTATAGTTTACTTGTATTATTATATTCTGCCCTAGGTATCCGTCGGAGCGGAAATTATTTTGCAACGCACACTCTGTCGGAGGTTCAAATTACATTCGAGGTATTCTTCATCGGAAAAGAATTACTAAACAATGCGACGACGCATTGGTTTGACGTGTGTCAGATTTAAGATTCCCATAGAGATGTACAAATAACCGAAAAGCCGATATCGCTTCCGATATTTGTATTTATGAAAATCAAAATACTTTAAATTATGATATATCGTTATATTCTGGGATAAATTTCATGGTATATGACATGGAAGTTTGCCAATATGCCCGTAAAATATACGCGAGAGCTAATTGAAAAAAAACCTGCAACGATATTCACATTTGAAAAAAATATCGAATCGGTAAATATCGATATGCTTTTGAAATTTCCATCTCTATGTTGAAACAGAACAGATGTTAAATGTTGTCAAAAAAGTGCAAAGTTTTTATCTTCTCAAACAAACAAAAATATAAAAATATGGATAGTGTTGGTTTATTTTTGGAAGCTGAGTTTAGGGAATTAAGGGCAGAGAATCTGGAAAATAGACGAATATTAAGGAACAATAGAAAAATAAAAGACCTATCTGATGCAGCGTAAGTTACCTTATCTTAGATCTAATTTGTTAAAAAAATTAACAATTCACTTACAGATTTAAAAAAAACTTTCGCCTCAATAAGCCTGCTTACGAATATGTTTTTGAACAAATAAAAAATAAATTTAAAGATGATCATCGCTCTGATGCCGTGAATCCAGAACATAAGCTAGCAGCATGCTTAAGGTTCTTCGCTGAGGGAAACTACCAACATGGAGTAGGAAAAGATTACCAATCTGCTATTGGTCAAACAACTTTTTCGAGTATCCTCAAAGAAACACTGGATATAATGGAATGGACCTTTTGCAACAACTGGATATCCCTAAAGATGTCAGATGAAGAAATTCAGCGCTCCAAATCGGATTTTTTGGAAAGGACAGGCTTCCCGGGGGTCATTGGCTGTGTCGATGGCACTCATGTGCAAATAGTTGCTCCCGTAGAAAATAAGCATCTGTTTCTAAACCTCAAGGGACATTTTAGTCTTAACGTTATGATTGTGATAATCTCAACCTGAAATAAAATAAAAGTTACTTATCTCTATTACTTTTGTTTCGTTTAAGATTTGCGACTATAAAATGAAGATAAGAGCAGTAAATGCTAATTATCAAGGAGCCAATCACGACTCTCACGTTTGGGCTTTGAGTCCAGAACGTCGTTTTTTTGAACGAAGCTTCTTAAGTGGTGCAAGAGGAAGCTGGTTGCTCGGTGCGTCAATTTATTTCAAACAAACAACCATATCGTTCTAATTTGAATTTCAATTTTATAAGGTGATTCAGGGTATGCATTGGAACCGTGGCTAATGACACCGTACAGAACTCCCAGAACACATAGCGTTGAGAGCTACTTTAATACATCTCACAAAAGTGCAAGAAATATAGTTGAAAGAACCATAGGGTTATTAAAAAACAGGTTCCGGTGCTTATTAGGTGCTCGACAACTGCACTACGACCCATTAAAAGCCGCAAAAATTGTTAATGTGTGTTGCTGCTTACACAACATATGTCTGTTCTTTGATAGAGATTACAATAACATGGAAAATGTGGATAGTATAGAACCAGAAGAGGATCAGGAACCCGACCAAGTTCCACCAAGCGAACTTCGCAACCAGGCAGCTGTAATAAGAAATGAAATTGTTGCTCAATACTTTCAATAAGTTTATTAAAAAATAAATAACAAAAACAAGACAAAACTTAATTTAATTCCTGTATACAAAAAATGACTAGCCTCCTTGGCGTTTATGGTTTTATGTATTGAGATCTGGGCCCCATTTCTTAAAACTAAAAGACTAATAATTATTTGTGAATTTACTTGTAGCTACTAAATTCTTTACGAATTTCTATGTAAAAAAGAATTCGCATTGATAAATAACTACTTGAATCGCTTCAAGCATGAGATATGTAGTTATTAATCGACTCCAATTCTTTATGACAAGGACATCAATGGGGCCCTGCTTATTTTATAATGGAATCATTCCAACATTTTTTTTGTTTTAGAAATCTCAAGTTCAAGGGATTTGGCCTTGATTTCAAGTCTCCGCGTTGCTATTTTTCGCATTTCCTCGTTGTGGTATTGCATCTCCTTCAGCTTTTTTTTTTTCTATTTCTGACATATTTTCTACAGATCGATACACCCTTTTTAGATACCCTGCTGATTCTTGCAAAGTTTGAGCTGTGGTCTGCAAAACGTTTGTTGTATCCTTAAAAGCTTTTGTCGTATCTTGAATGCAAGTTTTTATATCGTTGTAATAAGACGACTGATTTTCGACTTGCTTCCGAAGCAGCTGAATTGACGACAAAGGCTTTCGTCGGCGGTTTGAGGAAGCATTTCTTTCACCTTCATAGTTTTCTGCACCATTATCTACTGCAGATGCTTTTGGCGATGATGGTTCACTGGCTGTTTCTTCTTCATTACCCATTCCAAACGATATGGCTCCAATGCCATTAACAGAATCGTTAATATTTATGAGGGCTATGACCGCATCCTCTAAAGGTGAGAACGATTTTTGTTTGTAGGGACCACCACCAGTGCCCGTGATTTCCTTTTTGTTTGACGTCAACTTTTTTTTTATGTATGTCTTATGGTCGCTCCAAACCTTTAAAAAAAACACAGCTTACATAGATATATAATTTAATCATGCACTCAGATCATGAACAAACCTTTTTCCAACCAGCAGCATCTCGTTGACGTCCATCTAGTTGGTTGAGTTTGTCAGCAACTTCTTCCCAAAATGCAGCAACATCTTCTGTACACCTTTTCGTGTAATTTCTTGCTATGTCGGGTTTCTCTTGCATTAAATTAACCAGAAGCTCGATTTACCTGGTTGTTGTTTTTTCGTTTGCTCCTCGGGGCCTAAAAGATAAAAAAAATTCAAGCAATAGTTCCAAAATTACTTTGTTAACATGTTTTTTTTTTTAATTTCTTACATTTTTCAACACTACACAAATCTTAAAAAAGTTCCGCGAACTATTTGTGGCGGAGGATATCGGAAGAATAAATTTATGAGCTGTCAAAATATCACTCAAAAAAAGCAATTGATCGCACTGTAACGCAAACCGCCGTTATGCGTTGCATAATGTCGGAAAAATGTTCCGAACAGCTGTCCGAAAGTGTACCTCGAAGCAAATATCCTCCGATTCGTATAAAATCGGAGAATTTTCCGCTCCGACGGATACCTCGCTAGGGCCGATTGTTTAATTTTGTTACTATTTATGTGTTTAGATTTGTATTTGTATTTGCATGTGTTATTAGTTTGAATTATTTTTACTAATTTACTAACTTTAAGTCCTTAACATTCACTAGTCTTAAGTTCAAAAATTATTTACATAAAGGGACTATGGGAATTGAATTAAATTAGTATAGGGTACGCATTTTATAAGAAATTTGCTTTCCTCCCTCTCGTCTCGATAAATTGATTTTAAATATTATTTATTCGTGCCTCGAAACCACCGAATATTTTGTGGTAGCTGGGAGAATGCCTGGGATAAACTTCTCCTCGGATTTATTTCTTTTTTTTTATTTTTTTTTTTGAAAAATTTGGTTTTTGGATGAATGCTATTAAGGATTTATGAAGTTTTGGAAAGACATCCAACACTTAAATTTACTAGACAAATCAGGTTAAAGAGAGTCGGGTGAGGAGCTGAAGGAGGAGCTACTACCAGGGAAACATATTTTATCCAGAAGTTGTTGGTTGTTGTTTAATAATTGTTTGTTTTTAAAATCTAAATCCAAAAGTTTCTATATACTTTAATTTCTTTTGTGGTTAAATTTCTTTATTTTCCGCTTTAGCAGTTACCTCCCGTAAGCCTATTTATAATTCCTTATTGTAAAGGGTTTTCCATTAAGGGCGGGTCGATTTTAAAATGAATAAAACAAGTTGTATATGAGATATCAATAAGGTTTTATATTTATTTGAGAGTCCTATCAATGACATTAAGTGTGAAATATAACATCGTTCATGGCCGCCGCGGCTTTGCTGGCTGGCGCGGATTCGAAAGGTCCAGTTTTCGATGATTTTGGCGCATAAATCAGGCTGAATTTGACCGATGTCATCGATTATGTTGTCTTTGAGGGCCGCGGTGGTAATTGCGGCTTATTCGCATAGACCTGCGACTTAAGAAAGCCCCACAAGAAAAAGTCCAAAGGTCAAATCACACGATCTTGGTGGCCAATTCACGTCGCCTCGGCGCGAGATAACCATGCCATGAAACCACTCGTGCAGAATATCGATTGTGTCTTTAGCTGTGTGACACGTAGCGCCATCCTGTTGAAACCATATGTCTTCGGTGTCCATATCATCCAATTCAGGCCACAAGAAATTGGTGATCATCGACCTATAGCGATCGCCGTTGACGGTGATGGCCTGGCCAGCATCATTTTCAAAGAAGTACGGATCGATCACGCCTCCAGCCCAAAATCCACACCAAACAGTAACTTTATTTGGATGCATTGGCACCTCGTGAATCTCGCGTGGATTGGTGTCGTCCAAAATCCGGCAATTTTTCTTATTCACGTACCCATTCATCCAAAAATGGGCCTCATCGCTAAAGATGATTTTTCGACCAAAATTGGGATCAACTTCCAACTGCTTCAAAATCAAATTAGCCAACACACGGACACGACGCTGCGTATGGTCGTTTGGTTTCAGCTCCTGGGTCAGTTGGATTTTGTATGGGTGCACCCCCAAATCACGACGCAAAATTCGCCATGTTGTGGTCTGCGACAGGCCAAGTTCTTGTGAGCGACGCCGATTCTGCTGCACACTTTCGCGAACAGCGGTGATGTTTTCGGCAGATCTTGCGTTTCGTTGACGTACGGGTGTTGGTTCATTATTCATTTATCACGACGAGACGCATTGCGGTCTCTTTCAAATCGGTTTATATTTTTCGATAATTTCAATTCCCCTTATTTATTTAATTGATGACTTTGCGGATTATTGTTTCGCCATCGTAAACCTAAAACTTTTTTTTTTACTATATCGTCTTAAATTATAAAAATATCTCGTTTGATAATTTTTCAACAAGGGACCCAGTGCAACTTTCTCTTAATGGTGGGACGAATACAAATCAGGTATAGCAAAGGGGTTAAAACCACAAAAAAAGATCGGGAAAGGAAAATTCGGCCAACTTAAAAATAGTTATAAACTTAAAGAATCATTCATCACAGTTTAAAAAGATCTCATTGATAGTTTTTAGCTTTGTGTGTCTTATTCATTTTGAGGTTCCTTTTTCAAAAACATAAAAAACAATTTTTTATTTTACTTATATAAATTATTCTACAAAATACCCATTTTTTCAGAATTATTCTTTTTTAATTTTCACCGTAACTGCGACTTTGTGACTTTAAGATAAATAGGAAAATTTAAGAAAATCGATACATTAAATTACTATATATTTAAATGTTAACGATTTTCTATTAAATTTGCTATTTTTTTGTTTGTTTAATATATGTTAAAATGGAAAGCTGCACAAATAAAATCAATCATAGTCCTTTAACACTTAATTAATAAGTACAGTGAAACCTCCCTTGGCCGGACAGCGACACGGTCGCAGGACTTTTGTCCGTTGAAGGGAACAAATTAAAAATGTTATCTACACAAGAAAATAGAGATCAAAGCAAAACACAGCTGCAGAATTAAAATCCGTTATGCATTTTATCAAAGACAGTGAATTGGGGGCATGTACAACACACGCAATCTGTCCTACATTGTTGCAATTTTGTTGTTTTGGTTGGTTTGGTAAATTCGTTTGTCTTTTTCGTTCGCATTTATTGCCGCCGTAAACGAGTGGAAACGTTTTAAATGGAAAAGAAAATATTGGAAAGTATTGCTAAATACATATACGGGTTGAAAATATATACCTAGATTACAAAAAGTTTGCGTCTAATATCCTTGTCCGCGTCCGGGTAAGGGAGTGTCCGCTTAAGGGATAATAAAATGTATGGAATTTAAATCCAAGATCCACGGTCGTGAGAATTTGTCCGCCCAAGGGGATTGTCCGCTTAAGGGAATTGTCCGCAATAGGAGGTTTCGCTGTATAATTCTTCAAACGAAAAATCACACATACATAGGTTTAAAAAAAAGTAAAAAAAAAAGATTAAACAAAAAGGCAATGAAAATCCAAAAAAACATATCTTTTTATAGGTACATATATCGAAACAAAAAAATCCAAAGCACAATAATCTTTCTGTTCCCCACAGACTATAATTCTTGTTACCATTTACCCATCATATCTTCCTTTAAAAATTTCAAACATATGAGGACAAGGGCAATAAAAAAAAGTATGTCATTTCTATTCAAATTCTCGAAACATCATCAGAAAACGCCTTACATCCATCCATCCACATCATAGTCATACACATTTTCTACAATATTAGCTCACTTAAGAATAGGAATGAGTTGTGTCAGTTAAGCAACCAGTAAACAATAGAAAAATCCTCAGAATGTCCTTTCATAAAATTTCAAAAGAAACGAATAATATTATTCTTCTTCGCCTCTCTTTTATCTTCTCAATTTATACAAAAAATGTCTGAATACTTTGAATATCTAAAATCATCACGTGACACACACCATTACATTACATTGCATGAGGAAGAATTTACTATTGCTCTCTTATATTTTCCCTCCATTCAAATGGGATATTCTTGTTAACTTCAAAGGATTCCCTTAAGAGTAGACGTTTTCTCCATCCAATCTGAGAGCAAAGTTCCTTCATACATATGTACATATATAGAGGATATCATAGATGAAACCAATTACATAAAACAAAAGAATATAAGTACGACTGTGTCTTTTTCTTCCGTTCTTCGTCCTTTTGGGTTGACTTAAAATGAATGAAAAAAGAATCTTTCTAGCATGTTTTGACTACAAAGGCTGGTGACGTAAAGCCTTATGGCCAAAGGCAGAAGAACTCTGATCCGATTAAGGTTGTGTTTTCCAATTTTTGCTTGCGATAAAGGTACCTAACGTTTATACTAAGGGTGGTAGCTTTGGATTCGAAAAAAAATTAACTCGAGAATTAAATGAAATAAATAATGAAATGACTATAGAGAACACGAAATAAGTGGATTCTTGTGTTCGCTGAAACAATTTTCTTTAAATTTTAGATATTTCCAATTCAGTATAGTATTCACATATATAGCTCTCAGAATAACGGGATGTACTTGAAACTTTAGAAAACTTAAAAAATAAACAAAAATCTAGGGAATTAAAAAAAAATAAATTATAAAGTTAGCGGAAACTTTTAAGATCAAGAGTTAACACTAGCCCCAGGATATAGAATTAGTTCTTCTTAAGTGAGGAATTCAAAAGCGTATTAAAATTTTTACTTTCAATATATGTACATATAAGAACTTCAACCTTCCTTACAATATCTGCCCAAGAAATTGCTTTGGGTAGAAATTGGCAAGCTTGAGTCTTGTGAAAAAAATGTGAGTTCAAAATGTAAATGAAGCTGTTGACAATAAGGGGAACTTATTTTTAATTTAGTTCTCGATGTGGAATTTTTTTTCAATTATTTTTTATCAATTTATTATTAATTAAATTCATTTTCATAACATTTCTTTTTCATTTAGAAAAAGGTTTTCTGAAGAAGAAACTGTATTTACAATTCATGAATTTCTTGTATGAGATAATGCTTTTTGTCTTTGATACCAAAATATAATTTAATGTTAAATTAAAGAAAATCGTGTTTTTATTAAAATGCAACTTAGATATGTATGTGTATGTGAAAATATTCAATCATTAAACAAAAATTAAAGTGATTTATCGAAGATCTGTGGCAAGTCTTGTTGATATTGGTTTATGACGCAAGTTTATCAAAAAAATTTGATATCTGAATTTGTAGCTAATTACATGCTAATTTGTAGCTTGCATAAGTTATAGTTATTAAAGTTTTCGCTAAAATAACTTAATAAGTCTGAAGTTAGCGGACCACCGCCGCCATCACGTTAAAATAAAATAAAAAAGTAATTGAGGAAATTAAAATAAAGAAAATTAAAGAAAAACAAAAAATAAGTGTTTTAAATTAAAAGAAAACGCAAAAAGAAAAAAATGGAATATTAGCAACCGAACATTAGCCCATAAACACTACACTTGTGTCTGCACCGGTGTCGGTGTACGGAAATGTGTGCTGTGTGTGGGCTGGTGCGCACACCGATTTTCGGTGTTAGACACGGTGCGAGTAAAATCAAAAGTTTTTGATTTTTGGTGTCGGTGTCTCGATCGGTGTGGAGGAATGCCACACCGGTGTCAGTACACCGGTGCAGACACAAGTGTAGTGGCTATGGGCTGCTTAACAAAGTCTCCATATTTTGACCAAAAAAAAATTCCCGGAAACTTCCAATAGAGACACTTCAACCAATAGCAGATTGCATTGCTTCTACGCAAATACATATGTTATTATATTAGATAGTTAAAAAAAAAAACTAATAATCGGTACCAAATTGAAAGGTGTAGTACTATGCGGGATATACACACGTCAAAATCTCTTCAAGCATGGGAGAGTGTATTAGTGAAAATGCCACACGTATAGGTTGTGTGTATGCTTGAAGCAAAATCAAAACTTTTTGATTTTGCCTCAAGCATGTACAAAAGATTGGCAACATCGAAAAAAACTTACTAACACAGTCTCACATGCTTGATGGAGTGCTTGAACCGTGTATATGCCGCTTGAGCCGCTTTAGAACTTGTGTGAAGAAATGTATTGATACTGATCTGAGCAGTAACTTTAAGACTTAGTACCGGTACTAGCGTTAGAACTCTGTCAAGAAATTAGCTGTTAGCCACCTTAAATACCAGAACCAGAACAAGTATTTGCGACCTCGTCTGGTACATATTTTAAATAATTAGAACCTGGTCAACTAGTATCATATTATATAAGATTCATATTACGAGTCCAGGATAGAATATCAAACCGAAAACTCAAATACATCACCTTTGAGTTTAATCATTTTTGTTTCCCTTTCATTATTGCACGAGCTCTTCTTTTTTGTGTGCTTATTACATTTCATTCCTTCCAGCTAATAAATGAACAACAAGTACCCCCTCCCCAAACTCGTCCTGATCATTTGTTCTGCAGAAAATAAAATTCCTTATGGTAACCATTCCTATAATCTTTTTTGCTGGACAGTCTTTTAAGGTATACCGTATATTGTATAAATGTATACCTAATATGTAGTAATTTTGATTTATTAAATACCTTGGAAAGAAAGCACATTTCTAGAGCTTTATTAGCTTTGTTCATTGCAAACGGGTTTGATTGGAAGAAGGGGATCATCGGACGAAGAAAGGATTCTTGCAGAAAAATTCCTTTGGCTGGTGGTTTTTCTTTCATAACACAAAAATATGATATTGCAATGAAAAGGATTGAGTTATTTGCAGAAGGAGTTATGTAAGGACTCTAGAAGAAATGGTATTATTAACCACCTACACACACAAATCAACAAAAATGAAGGACAAGAACATAAAGCATGGACCAGGACCTGAATAAACTTCTTGCTCCAGCTGCCTTGTGATTGTTTTGCACAAATTCTCGATGGAAAAAAGTAGGTGGATTTTCTCCTTTTTGTAAAGTGCTTCAGTTATTTTCTCTTGAAAATGAATGAATCCTTGGAATGTTGATTTGATTGTTGTGCATTTTATTTTTTTAGTTCTGGTAGAGAAACTAACAATAGCTGAATGAAAAATCTTTTCATCTTGTTAATCAAAATCTCTGCTATATAGATATATCGGAAGTATGAAAGTCTTGGTATTGGGGCATCTGCTGACTATGGGTTAATTTTAAGTTATATAACGATGCTCGGTACAATTAATAATGAGAAATAAAGTGAAATTGAAGCTTTGTGGTAGTTTATCGATATTAATTGCATTTCCTGTAGACAAAACACAGTCTTAATCTGTGTTATAATATAATGCTGAAACATGAACTAAGACCGTTGGGCACTTATCAAATCAATGGATTCCTTTTTCTTAGCGGAAAATATTAGTAGATATTTTAAAACAATTTATTGAAATTAAAAAAAAAAAAATTGGTGACACGATTGCTCGTCCAGGGCCTAGTTAGTGACTTTCAACTCTCAACCATTCCTGTGAGGGTGTTATTGGCAGGAATGAAGGGGTCTAAAATTTTCGGCAAAATTTGAACGGCCAAGAGGAGAAGCACTTTTACATGACAAGTGATATCCACTCTTGATGGATTTGTACATTCCTCGCAAGAGGTAATAACCCGTGAAAAATAATTCTATTTTTTTTGTAGGTGGCATAGGCCATGAATAGAACTCAAGGCCTTCGAGGTAATAATCCTATACACTATAAGGGCTATAACTAACTCCGCGCTAGCCAAAATAAACTACCCGGGTAGAAAATTATCTAGGAAACACTATCGATTAGAGTGGCCCTAGCTAGATTAGCCATTATAAATAGTAAATCCTATGCTGGGCCTAGACAGGCGAAAGTCTGGTCGATCTTAAATAATTTATGTCTATCCTGTCTTTATCTTTGCCCGGGCTCGGATTGCCTATTTATTAACTTTGTCAGAAGTAACTTAGACTAGATAGTTTTAACTTGACGTAGATTAGATATGAAAAATTTTCTTTGCGTGATTTTGTCCTTAGCTAGTGTCGCCTCTTTATTGGCAAAAACAAGAAGGCACCTGAATAGTTTTTACTTGGTATAGCCTGGATAAGGAATTGTATCTGGGAGTTATCTTGGATCTGACTAAGCAGTTGCATTTAGGGCCTATGTATTGGTTCTGGGTTGTCGCCCATAGCATAAACTAGGCAAAACTAGGTGGGACCTTGGCAATATCGAGTCGAAAATTCTGCCCGGGTAGCTCCCACCAAATTTGTCGATAGAACTTAATTCATAAATTTGGGAGTTAGTTAAATTACTACGATTTAGTTCATTATGAACATAATTAGTCCAAACAGCGTTACCTTGGGGATTCTTTAGTCACTTTGACTCCTGGACTCATCCTTTTAATAATTATTTAAATTTGGCTCCATTTTAGGAATGGGCTCTGTGTAACCACTAAGAAAACTACATTTCAGATTTTTGGCAAAAAAATCGCATTACGGAAATGTTGACTTATTTTTAGACAAATTTTATTATTTTTTAGTTATTCACTAGTTTGAACAATATTGCATTTGAAAATATATAGAAATATAGAGTTTATAAATAGGTACTGGTGTCTTAGTTGAAATTTATATTTTTGTTTTCATCTTGGACTCCTTTTTTGAATCCAGAGGTATAACGCTTTCAACGATTTAAGTCCCAATTAGAATAAATATGAACGACTGGATCGCAGGAACTTGCGCTTGTGTTTAACAACTATTATAAATTAACGAAACAAAATGCACAAACTCGAATATTCAAAAACTTATTCGTCTTATTTTAAAAGATATAATACCAAAAAATACCAAAAACGAAGTAGTATTATGTGAGTACACAAAATTTACCAATATGTTGCACACATAGCTACATGCATGGAATTGTACTTCAAACTGAAAATTTTTTGAAAAATCAATATACATATGAAATTAAATAAATAAAATGTTATGACACCAACGGGATGTATACCTTCTGATTTCTTTAACAAATATTAATTTATTAGAAAAATAAATTTAATAATCGATGAAGCGGTTTTTAAAAAAATAATTTTTAATATATACAATTTTGAAAACATTATAAAAAAACTGCACGCCATTTTTAAGTATAGATATTTATTAATGCTAAGTTAAAAAACTGATTCTTAAAATTTTAATATGCAATATTATTTTAACTCATAAGAAGCTCTTTCTTGAATTAAAATCGGTTGAATAATGAGATAGTCGAAAACCAAACAGAATGGTTCTATGAGAGAAACCGTTAATAATGGATTAATATAAAATTTTATATTGTTTTTACAAAAGAAAACAAAACATGAAAATTGTTTTCAAGAAAAATTAGAACGGTTTTTTTATACTTACATATTATTATAAGAATAATTTTTGTTTAAAACCTGACTGTTGGTACAAAGTTAAATGAAAATAGACCGAGTTTTTTTTAATCATTAAGTTTAAAAAAAAAATTGAAAATTTTAGTAGTTATACTACAAAAACATTCTACATGAATAAAATAATTAATCAAAATAGTTGAACCGTTTTTCGGAAATCGAAAATAAAAGAAAAGGTGACATTTATAAGTATTTTTCGGAAATTTCTTTTTACAAAAAGTTAAAAAATTATTGATTTTTTTAAAGAAACAAAAATGTTTTTCATTAATTGTTAAACAAATTTTTTACAACGGGTAACTACTGTTACTTTTGGTCTTACAAAAATTCGGGTGAATGCCAAAAAACCGCTACGTATAAAGTTTGAAGAAAATGCACCTACCCGTTTTGACTGCAGCAGTACCTACTCATATACAGACAAAAGAACAGTATTACGAGAGCCATACTTTTTCCGACTTCGCTATCATCGTAATGTCAAGTTTTATCAAAATCTCTATTCGATTTTTTTTCAAGAATCCATAACTTACAACATATTACCTATCACAAGTAAAAAATGGGATTCAGTAAAAGTTTTCACCACTGCCTGTTGCAAATGATGGCAAATGTCAATTCTACACGTGAAAATCCCCTACTTTGAACCAAGTTTTGGGCCACCCTGTCCATAATTTATTTTTGTATTTTGAATCCTTAGTGCGCGCATAATTTGTTGCATTAAAATATTTTTGATTTTTATTACCATTTTGCTCAAAATTAATAGATAATGTGACATCCTGACAAAAAAGCGTACGACTCAAGACTGTTTTTTATTTCTAAAGATTTTTCATGTTTTTGACATTTTTCAATATGTCAGTGTTTAAGAATTAAAAAAAAAAAAACAAAAATATGGACAGGATGGTGCAAAACCTGTTTCAAAGTATGGGATTTTGGAAATTTCAAGAAAACAGCCGTTAATCGAAACCCGTTTCTGGATCCGGTATATGGATAGTTTTTACTAAATTTTGAGAGGTCAGGGCCTGGCCAGTTTCAGTTTTAACTATTGATTATGGGACACCCTTTATATGTACATATATTGTATAATAGAAGATAAACAAAAGATTAAGTGAGTTTGAAGTTTCAGAGTTTGACTGCTGAAATCGCAGATTTTATCATTGATGCTTTTTATTTGTTTTTGGCGTATTGTGGATCACGGTGAAAGTTGGATAAAGAATTACCTATTAATACTTCTAAATATTTTTTTTTTCGACAATTGTATGCAAAATATTTTTTTGGCTTGACTGTAGTAATGGGTGTATGGTTTTTTTCCTTTATATCCAATGTTATTAGTCGAAACTGGCACTTAAATGTCAAACGTGATAAATATACCCTTTCGATGGTTGATTGCTTTTCTAACATTTTTATCTTGCATCGTCGGTCGTGCGCGCCAGTCCTCATCGAACAATTTTTTTAAAGCTTTTAGTTTGAATTTTTTTTGAAGTCACTGCCAAATGCGAATCAATCTCTACATTCAAATGAGAGTAAAATAACCACTGCCGATAGTATTTCTTTTTTTTTTCAATTCGGTTCGTATGGAAAGACTGCGGGCAGTGAAATGCACGCACCAAATCTATAAATCAAGGCTCACACCTTCTTCAGAAGAAAATCCCGTCTCCATCACATAGTACGGTTTATCCATTGTGCTGGGAATTCTTTTTCAGAAATTTTAATTTTTTTCCTCCCAATTGGATTTGTTGTGTTTTGTTTCATTCCCTTTTCTGGCCAACACGCCGCTACCACCGCCATCATCGTCCTTTGAATTGGGTTCAGGTTTACCGTTTTTTATTAGCTTTTTTTTTTTTTTTGATTTCAACCAAATCGAATTTTAATGGCAAATACATTTGTCTCTGTCAAACAGTTGAACATATTGTTTGTGTAGGACAGGCTCATAGAAAAACCGATTGGCTGCGGGCCTCAGTCTCTCTGTGTTTTGGATTTGGTAGTAAATCAGAGAAACATCATTATGCTTGTTTAGGTGTCAGAGATAATCCTGTGGCGAGTTGAATGTTTACGAACTCATGTGAAATAAGCCCTGAACAAGTGATGGAGGTTCGGGATTCCGTTTTGAAATCGTGTATCGTTGATATGCTTTAGTCAACAGTTATTTGTGACATATACAATACATACATATATATAATAAACGAAGATGGTGTTTTATACAACATACATATACTTGATCATTGTTATGTATTTGTATTAAATTTCATAAAGAGCTTTTTTTCAAAACAAGAAATTAAAGTATAGAACTCGGCAGGAATTACGCAAATTAAATTTTAAAAAGTAGATTTCTTTGAGTAAAAATAAAATTTCAAAACCTTCGGGCGGGAAGAAGATTGTTCAAATGGCCCTGATACCTCATTCCAGAAAAACAAAATGTATTTATTACCAGTCGTTTTTTATTATTATTAGTTTTCTTTAGAACACTCTTGGATATAGTTATCCAGCTATAGCCATTGTCTAAATATTTGTACATTTCCTTATTTCCAAACGCTTCTTTCCCAATAGTTATCTAAATATCTTCTGCACTCAGATGGTATTCAAATGCCATTTACGTCAGTTATTCAATATCTGCTATAGTAAAGAGCCTCTATCCTTTTGAGAACCTCTTTCTGGCATGAGTTTCGGACCCTAAAGTCTACCTGCATTTAACTTTATCGAAACGTTTGCCAAAGCGTTTGGCCTAAAGCACTGAAATTATCGTTGCATTATCAGAAATCAACTACAGAATCACAAAAGCTTAACTTATTTTAAATTAAATTTTTATTTAATAAAACATAAAAATTTAATTAAATCACGCAAAAAATATTTCTATAACTGTTCGTTGAAATTTACTGCATTGAAGTGAAATTTAAAAAAATTATTCATTAAACAAAAACAAACATTATTCATTAATTTTTGTTTTATGTTGGACAAGTGTCGATGCTTTCCCCCAACCCTTGTCATTGTGCAAACAAGAGGAAATAATATCATTAATTAAGCTTTCAATACTATACCTTCATATGTACATACGTGTTATGTACTTTATCGCCGAAACATATATACACAATCTTTAATACCTACAATAAAGAGACTCTTATATCCCTACCAAAGAACGTAATTTTTTTCCCTGTTGCCACTGCCATCTGTTGGAATAAAATTGCTTTAAAGGTGTGTGGGATCGTATGGAAACCAAACAAAAAATTCAATTTTCTGGAGAAGAAACTCTAGGGCCACTTTCAACTCAGCAAAATTGAAAATTTCCAATTTGATTATGAATGTGCACAGTGCACAATATCGCGAAGTTGAAAGAACTTTAAAAAGTGGGTCAGGATGCCACTTGAATTTTTATACCTAGGGGCATATTCGTTGATAAATCCTTAATTAATTGAAAATAAATTCAATAAATAAAAGCAAATATAAAATGTACATATAAAAATGTATGTATATGTATGTAATACCGCTTCACCCTGTACGTGGTGTTTCGGGTATTATATATTTTATTAACTTTTTTGATTACTGGCGCAAACGCCTGTCCAGTTTTTGTGGTCCAGCCAAACAGGAGGTTAAGTGGTTTGTATTGATATGAAGATCCAAAATCCAATTCAGGAACTTTGATGAAGTTTTTAATTAAATTTTTTACCCAGTTGCTAAGATAATATCAATAAAATTGATGATTGATGACTGGAATTGCTTTAAGGTGCACAAATAAGGCCGAACAGAGATAAAACGCTGCAGTTAATGATGAATTTACATTGAACTTATAATGGAAGTTACACACTAGGGCGATGTTCCGCCTTCCCATTGTCCAAGAAGTGTGGTGTCTAACCAGCAAAGTACGCGCAGCCATGCTTGCGATGAACAAGTGCTAACCCCTAGGCTGGGTGGGATCGCGCACGGGTTATATCAAGTTCAACAACCCAACAAATAGAAGTTCCCACAGGTAGCCATAATCAGGTTACCAATAAAATGATGACTATGAACGATCGAGTTCATTTGCCAATGGTCCGGTCTCGTTAGAGATTCCTGGAAATTATGTTATGCTGACATTGGCAAATGAGCACCATCGTATGAACTTGCATAGCTTCGTCCACTTCATAATAATAAAATATAATCAGTTGGATTTCTGTACTATAACAATAAAGTTTCAATTTTGCTTTTACCTTTTTTAAAAAGTAGTTTTATTTAATAAAGAATCTAAGTCAAGCTACTAACATTCCTGGAAGCAACTCACTCAACCTTATGAAACCAAATTCAATTTCAAAACATAGTTTGGGTGTTCTCAAGATGTCTTGGTCTGATGCTTCTATCTCGGGTGATGAAGATGCTGACGCGGCAGGTTAATAAGGTGGTTATAGTATTTATTTCACTAACTTTGAATGACATTTTGGATGTTGGATTTTATTTATCGTTTTAACAGGTGGTGAATATCTTAGCATACGAATTATTCATTGGTGTAGCGTGAAATTCAATCGAAACATTGTTGTTCCCAGCGATACCTTCGGGGCTTTAGAGTCACTTTGACTCCTTTTTAACACTGGGACTCCAGGACCCACCATAAAAATCATTAAAATTTGAATCCTTTTAAAAATGTGGTTCGTGTGTCCACTAAGAAAACTGCATACCAAATTTTTAACTCGCATTACGGAAATAGGATTTTGGCGTTTTTTTTTTGTTGAAAAAATTATCTTATTTTTTTAATTATTCACCTATAACTTTTGAATGGCTTTACCGATTCCACAAAAAAGTGTTTCAAATTGTTCGAACAATATTGTATTTAAACATTTTGAAAATTGTTTTGTTGGTGTTTCTGACTTTTAACCACTGTTCATTAAAATGTATGTAGCTACATTCGTGCTAATTAAGGTCAAAATAAACTTCATTGAATTAGTTGAGTTTATAAATATTGGTGTCTTATTTAAAATTTAAAGAAGACTCTTTTTTTATCAAGGACTCTTTTTTTCACTCCTTTCAAAAATTTTCAGAGGTAACGCTGGTTGTTCCCCGAGATTTTAATCAAAAACCAAATTATAACTCTGCTATATTGTCCGGTCCAACTACTCTTAATTGTAAGCAGGACTCTCCCCAACAAACCGCAAAGCGCCTTGAAAAAAAAATGACCAGACTTTTTGTTCGATACTATAATGCGCCATGCGGTATACCTACGGTGACCATATTTTCAAATTGTAAATAATGAACAAATGAAAAAAGAAACAAAATTCAATTCAATTTAAAATGTTTCCATTTAATTAGCCACAGAAAAAAGACTTAAGTTAAAAAGAGAAGGTACAGAAATTCAGTCTTTGTTTGCATAAAACTTAAAATTAAAAACAAAATAACTCCAAAACAAAAAAGTCTTACAAACAAACAAAAAAACATAAAAACGTATGGTCTTATTTATAAACGTTGTCCAACTTTAGACAACTGTCCAACTTTGGAAAATGTGTTCAAAAACCTCGTTTTTTGTTGTCTTACAGCTGCCTAACTTAGACACTAGAGTATATTTATTTTTGTTAAATAAAGCATATTTCCACCAATTTGAAAATACTTAGACAGTGTCTAAGTAGACACAAATCTAATAAATACGACTGTTAAAGTTTAAAACACAGTTTTTTTTTAAATATTCTTTAAACTCTAGACAACTGAGTTCATAATTATTGTATTTAGTTATCAAACTATATTTTACATTTTCGTTGGCATCAGAGAACAGGGTTGACTAAAACAAATTTCAATATTTTTGTTTTCTTTTAACAAAAAAATTTAAGTAAAAGTTACCAATTTTAACAACGCAGGCAGGAGACAACCGATATGTTTTTTTTTTTTTTTCAATTTTAATAGTTTTCGATGATGTAAAAACGATGATGTAAATGGAGTGCGTTCAGGACAAAATAAAATTAGACTAGATGTCTTGTTCGTTCGTTCAATCGGTAAGGGCATGTTAGCATTACTATTTTTTTTTTTTGTCAATGAATTTTGCTCTAATATTTATGTTATTTTTTCGAATTTGTACGAAATACAGAATAAATAATGAACAACTTCTGAAATACAGAACATTTATGTATGTGTTTTTGTGAAACAAATAATTCATAATGAACATCATCTTCAAATACAGAACAGTTCATTATTATAATGAACGGATGGTCACCGTAGGTATACCTTTGAAGACTCCTCATGGTTTTGTTTTGTTTTATTTTAATAGTTCGAGTTAAGAATATACCTTTTAGACTAGCGAAATATATAAATAGTAAAGGTAAATAAAAACATATTTTTACTGGTTAATTTACTCAAAAGAATAAGTTTGGGCAACTTGGTTTTAAATGTAGGTACCTAGAGCTAGGTTAATTGAAAATCTAGATAAAATGTATGTGATATGAGATTAATTTCTCAAACACATCTATGATTTACCTCATTTCATCTTTTCTTAAAATGATGATGGTAATAATTGACACCTTTTGTCAAATAATTCCATTAGGTCTTTATATTAATAAACCATTTTCTGAATCATCACTCCTAGCAACAAATTTGTCCGACAAACCTCGTTCTTCCAAGAACGAGCAGCTATGTTGATTTACGTCAAATTTCTTCACAGAAGTACTAAGCCAACCTAGTACCCAGTCTAGCTAGACCCGGTACTAGCCCTGATACTCAGTCTCAATGAAAAGTTAGTACCTGAGCATTTCTTCACATCACTAGTACCGGACCTAAGTTCACAAAGCGGTACAAGGAACTTATTAAATCAAAAATTGGTCTAATTCAGATTTTGACTATCTATTTTGACATTTTTGATATTAATTAAAAAAATAAATAGTGGTGTTTTTAAATTAAATGTCGTTTTCGGAATACCCTTCGGTATAATTTGCTCTCTGTAATCTATTTAAATATGTAGCTCTTTCTTTACTGTGTTTCTTTAGAACGCATTCTCAAAGTATCGACGCCATATGAAATTACCATATCGGTAAGTTGAATGGAGAATTTTCAATTCAAACACTTTTCCATACCCAAGCAACACTATGACGAGGAACGCAAGTTGATGGCAGAATTTTGAGACCTTACGTATGCAGGTCTATCAATACAAGTTAACTGGTCATTTGGAGGAATAGAAAAACAAAAAGCGTTCAGCTTTGCATCAAAAGCAATTAAAGTTTTGGAATATTCGTATGCAATGAATGCAGTCTAGCGCTCGCGTCGGTAATTTTTCAGCACAATCATTGCCAGCTACGATTAGACGATCAACGTAAATAATCAACACGTTGACTGATGTCAAAATAACGTCAAATTTTGTCCCAAAATTGGCAAGGCTTGTGACCTTTAACGCAGAACAGACCGTTAATTGCCACTCGCATTGGCATGAATTTTAGGGTCAACGCGTTGGATAATTTGTGAGACCGCATTGACATAATGCTAGTCAGCGGGTTAACTGCATCTCAACGTTTACAGCACAATTTTATACCGTGTCAACGTAACCTGCGTAGACCTTCATCTCAATTTCAAAAATTTATGATTTTGTAGAGGTTTTTTTAATTCATAAACATCGTAACCATCCTCCAATGGAATTTGACAGTTAATGGTTTGACAGGTAGGTAACAAACTATAATTTTGACATATTCAATATTTCGATCCAAAAGTCTTAAAAATGAGTTTTTGCCGAGCGAAAAATTTAATTTTAAAATTTCGAATATACAAAATAAAAAAAAAAAATAAAATAAAATTAAAATAAACAAAATTAACAAAAATGTATTTATTACCAATATCTTAACAAATGGACAACCAATACATTATTAAACGAATAAAATTAATTGGTCTTTTATTTATTTAGTTTTATCTACAAGCATTTTACAGCTAACAGATATGTGGCACTCCAATAAAAAGTTAAAATTTTAATAAATATAAGATTTCTGATTTGAATTTTTCACGAGTAAGACATAAAAAATCAATACTTAACGACACTTCATTGAAATGAACAATGGACCTGGATAAAGGCTCATTACAGCCATATCTAGTATTATGTGCTCTTTGAAATATAAAAAATCTAGCTCTCAGTGTTCTAGCTGGAACATAAATAGGAACCAATGCAAGAAGTGATGGACACTTTATGTTATAACAGAGTAAATCTCTAATGAGCATTACACTATGAACTTTTCGACGGGATTCCAGGGATTTTATACCCAGTAATTGGCACCTAGCCTTATATTCTGGACAAAAGCTCCAATGCATTTGTTGGAATATATATTTAGTGAACCGTCTCTGAACTTTTTCGAGCCGGTCAGAGTGAACTTTATATGCGGGGCACCAAATAACATCTGCATATTCAAGAATCGATCTAACAAGAGATATATACAATGATAAAAGAGCGTAAGGATCTCTAAAATCTTTAGCATTTCGCTTAATGAAGCCTATCAACGAATTAGCTTTAGGGATCAAGTAATCAAAATGGAATTTAAAAGAAAGGGCAGAGTCAAGTATTACACCTAAATCGTTAATCCTTGAGACTCGATTAATAGGTTTAGATTCAATTGTATAATCAAACAATAAGCAAATAGTTTTCCTTGAGAAAGAGATCACATTACATTTTTTAATATTAAGTTTAAGACCATTGACATGACACCAATAGGATAAACTATTGAGGTCAGATTGAACTTTCTGACAATCTTCTAAACTTTTTACTTTTAAAAACAGTTTGAGATCATCTGCATACATCAGACAATCGCAGTAATTAATCACTGAAAGAATATCATCAATAAAAATAATGAAAAGAAGTGGACCAAGATGGCTTCCTTGGGGAACACCTGACGTGCATAAAATGTCCTTAGAGCATACGTTATTTATCTGAACTTGTTGAGTTCTACCAGTGAGATATGAAGATAACCAACGTAGCAATTCTGAATGAAATCCAAATATTTCAAGCTTTTTTATTAGTGTTAGGAGATTCACTGAATCAAATGCTTTACTAAAATCCGTATAAACGGCATCGATTTGAGATCTTTCTTCCATAGTATTAGTGACATATGATGTGAAATAAGTTAAATTTGTCACCGTAGACCTACCAGAGACAAAGCCGTGCTGTTCTGCAGCCAAAAACTCACACGTAAGAAAATCTAGTTTCTTTTTCACTAAGCTTTCAAATAACTTGGGAATTGCAGAGAGTTTACAAATACCTCTATAGTTTTCAATATTATTTTTAGCACCCGACTTATGAATTGGCACAAGGTACGAAATTTTCCACTCATTTAAGAAGTTACCCTCCGAAAGAGATTTGTTAAAGATAGTGAGTAACGGACAATAAATCGAATTACAACAGTTTTTCAGAATTAAGGCGGGTATGCCATCTGGACCGGAATTAGCATTTGACTTTAGAGAGTTCATCGCAGATAAAATTTCTTCACTACTTAATTGGATTGAACCAAGATCAATCTTATTTACTAAGTTATCCAATGAACTACTATTAAATGCAAAAGAAGAGTAGACTGATTGGAAAAAGTCAGCAAACAATTCGACTGTTGTATTTATGTCCGAGGATTCGATTCCTCTAAAGAACATAGAATTAGGGGTTCCAACAGACTTTCTTTTCAGGTTAATAAACGACCAAAACGATTTGCAATTGGTTTTGATATTACTCTCGATATTTAAGATGTAAGCTCTGTATAGAAATTTACTGAGAATAACAAAATCCTTTCGAAGTTTACTAAAATTTAAGTAATCAGCTTGATTTTTTGATTTCTTGTATTTATTATAGGCATGGCGTTTTAATTTTTTTAGATTACGGAGCTGTTTATTACTCCACGGAGTTTCAAAAGACTTTTTTCTATGCATAATTGGAACAAACTTATCAAAACCCATTAACAAAATTTTAATGAAGCGATTATACATATTTTGTAAATCTAAAAACATTAATTCATTAGACCAGTTTATATTAGACAGAAAATTATTTAGTTCTACAAAATTAGTCTTCAGAAAATTATAAGATTTAACCTTTAAATTTACATCATTTAATGAGTAAGCATAATACTTTATTTCTAAAAGAAGTTCTTTATGATGTAGTGAATCATTTAAAAGAGAAAAAGGAGCATTAGTTACATGAATTTGAAAATCATCACAACAAATAAAAATTAGATCTAAAATCTTCATCAAAGAATTGGTAATATTATTAACTTGAATCAAATTTAGAGAATAAATATAATCTATAAATATGAGCTCAATATCTTTTTTCATATTAACAGGAATTAACATATTATCAGTTTCAGACCAATTCCATTTTATATCAGACAAATTAAAGTCCCCTAAGACACATATATTATCAAAAGTTGAGCAAAGATTGTTGATATGATCAATATTGCTAATGTGTTTTTCATATAAATCAAGGCAACTACTTGGAGGCACATAACTAACAATAAAAAATACATTTGAATTAGGAATAGTATTAACTCTAACAGATAAACATAATTGTTCAATATCTCCAAAAGGAAGGATGATTTGATTGACAGATAAATCATGCCGGACAGCTACAATTATTCCACCTCCACGTTCCTTTGATGAACTGCAGCGATCACGACGGTAAACATTATAAAGTTTACAATCAAAAAGTTCAGTAGAAGCAATTCCATTGTAGAGCCAAGATTCAACAACAACAATAACGTCATAATTCATGTGGCAAGAGTTATTAAAAAGATCGACTATTTTTGTTCGAAGACCACTAGCATTATGGAAATAAATTTTTAACGACGAAAAATTCACATTTTGCTTATTACGATTTATTGATATTAAGTCATTGTAATTGGAGCTTTTAACACTGATAAGTTTTTTGGTTTGTAAACAAATGGTCGGATCTTAACCCCCGTTGGCCAGAAAGTGTCAGTAAAGACCAAGCCGGCAACCTCAACTGGGACACCGATTTTAAAATTTACGAAATTTAGCTTACGATCGTTATCTTCGAGTCGGATTAATTTATGGCACAATATCTGAGAAGAGCATATTTCAAGATTAATTGACATAAAGTTCAGGATTTCATCAGCAGTTGTAGAGCTTTTAAAACTTCCAACATGAAACCATTTTAATTTATAAGCCACTTGAAGTTCACTCTGACTGGAATTAGTTCCAAGTATTACTAATGAGCTATTATAGTTTTTAACTTTCGTATTGGCAGCGCCGTCAGCAGCACCTGCAATAGAAGCGGCAACAGAATTGACAGCAACATCGGCAGCAGCAGCTTCAGCAACAACATTTCCGACAGCAACATCTCCAGCAGTAACATCAACACCTACAGCAACATTATCACATGCAGCAACATTAGAGTAAGAACCTCGTACAACATCAATATTAGAAATTGTGAAATCTTTCAAAACACATGCATCAGATCCTCGATTAGAGACATCGTTAAGTTCACTCACATCAATTTTATCTGAATGTGCAGACAGAGAGCGTGAGCAAGACGGCAACGAGTCTTCAGCTGCACCAGTTTCAACAGCACAAGCTTTGTCAATTATCCCACTCTCAACGGAGCTGGTATTGCAGCGAGTTTTTGCACTTGTCTTTGACGAAGAAACCGGTTTTTTCACTTTAATCACATCAGTCTTTTGCATGCGCGATGATTTAGTAATTTTAGGTGGTACAGGGGAAAATGTATTTCTATTTTGGGCAGGGGAAAAAGAAGCACTTCTTCTGACGTTATGCAGTGGCAAATTTATATTTATTTTGCTATTGCTCGCTGGTTCATTAACCTTTAGTTTAGAGCGCGTGACACGAGAGCTTTTCGATGCATTAGAACTGCAAGAGGGATTAAGCTTTTCGAATTCACTTTTATTTTCAATAAAAAAAGTACACAGATCGTTGATCTTTGATATGCAAGATAAAACAGACAACTTTTTGCAAGAATCACACTTCCAAAACAAATTTTCATCTGAGTTTATTAAATTTAGAGTTTGATTACTTAGATTAATGCAATCCAAGTTGAAAACAATCTCACAAATCCCACAACAAATGAAATTATTCTTGGAATTATTATCCATTATAAAAAATAAAAATACAATGAGCAAGAGAGAAAATTGATCTGACTATAGCGAAAGCTAGACTGATTTGAGTATTATTTTATTTTTTATTCGTTATACTGAACTTTTGCTGTATTTATAAAAATAAAACAGTTTATTAAATTGGCGCAGTCCTATACACATATATTATGCACCAGGTGAACCGAGTCATGTAATAAGTCCTTACATTCGAAATATAAAAAAAAAAAATAAACAATAAAAACAATTCGCCTCGAAATATAGGTATGGCATTTCACATGGTCCTTCGCATTGATCTAAACTAATCTTAGGCGATAATTAAATTTGATTATAAGTATAGCGTCTCAAATTGTGCTAAATCATTGACAATTGTTTTTTTTTTTAATGTCTTAAAAATAATTTTAATCTTCAACCAATTAAAATTCATTGCTACGATGGGAAATTTTAAAGATCAAAACCATTGAATAAATCAAAAAAACTATTCCAGTCGAGATTCAATAATCCCTTGAGTATTAATAATAATCCGCGGATGTACAGATGAAAAAAAAAATCATTCAAATGTTCCGGGTAACTAAACTCCACTCTCATTCGCTATAAGTAACCCTTGGGAAAAAGGAGATGAAATAGCTCCCCTTTCCATACATAGAATTTAAATGGCATCCAAGCACACGGGTTCATACGCACTTGTATATACAATATACATTCAGTACCTTGCCTACACCATACTGTGTCAGTGTCGGTCGTTCGTTCGTTTCCGTCATCGCTGCCATTGCCGTTGTCTATACTATAGCTACGTACATAGCAATCTCCAACCCCTAAACCAATGACATTAAAGCGGATATTGAATTATCGATCGAGTCATATAAATATATCTACCTTTGTGCACATCCTGCCTATTGTTGGAATCCTGTATCGATGTCACCGAGTGTGGAAAAAATGAGCAACACTGCCACCTGCCTATCTATTGATAGGCTCACCAGCTCGCAGGACTATGAAATGATGAAAGACTGTTTACATGTGTAGTGTAGCTAGCTATACGTTTGTGAGGAGGAAGTGAGGGCACGAGATATTGGGTAGGTTTTCAATTGGTTTCGATTGGAAAAACACTCGTAATAAATGTTAATCCTTAATTGGATCGGCTTTTCAGGTGAAGAGAGGTCCACCAGTAAATTATTAATGAAATGTCAGGAACTGCCCGGGACCGTAAATTGAACATATGTACATACACTGTACAAGCCCGTAGCATATAGCTCACCTGAATTAAATTTCAACATCTTGGAACATTGAATCACCTAACGCTTAAGTGGTTGGGTGGTTATGGGTGGAATCAGTACAAAAAGGATGAATGCTGGCATAGTAAAATGGAAAATTAATTAGCTAAAGTGTACACTCATTTATACAATCCTTATACTTATCCTGATTAAATATTTACCTTTCTACCTTACTTCCAAGAATGGGGTTGTGTTTTTTTTTTTTGGTTTATTTTCTTAAAATAACCTTCTTTCTCGATACCCAATTACGATTGTAATTTTTGTTTTTTGTTTTTTTATGTTGTTTCGTTTTTACATTCACCTTTTTGTGGCTGCTTTATCTATGTACATACACTCCTTTTTCTTGCAAACGTTATTTGTTAGCTATAACGTGGGTGTTAATTCCGTTTTTGCCTATTTTCCTTTGCTCTAACATATTCAAGAAATGAAGATGGATATTTGTCGGAGTAGGTAGACAGGAATAGAAAATTCAAAATAAATGATTGAAGATATCTGTCATCCTTGCCTTCTTAAAGTGTCAGCCTAATTGTGAGAACTAAGTATTGTGAACAGGTGACAGTTTAGTCAACGATAAAGAAGCAAACATCTTAAATCTACTTTGACGAGGGAAGAGTTTAAGGACTCTGAACTTCTAGTAAAGGCAATTAGGCATTGGTGTCAAGGGACTGTTGAGGCTCATTACGAAGAAATAACAGATAGAACTTCAAGGGCGGTGTGACTGACCAAAACACCTTGGGGTGGGCAATAAAGATACTTCTATACCTAGGGTATTCGCGGAAAAGGTTTACTTATTTAGTTTTTTTTGTTTGTTTTACTGGAAATGAACACAAATCTATTACATGCTGATAAATGTTTTATTCATTGCTATAACAAATTGAAGATCATATGTATGTCGGCTATGTCATGTAGGTTCCTTTTAGCGTTGACGAATGCGGAAAATATGTCCTTACTTGTGTAACAGTATATAATTTAATGTCAGCACTTTATTAAGAAAAATTCAAAAAGGCTATTTGATGATGGTTTAGCCTTTTGTCGTAAATGGAACCTTAAAAGTTTACCATTTTGTAATACTCAAGTCTATTCATTAAATGCAATCTGCCCTAAATATAGTCTATCAAAGGTTCTGTTCAAAACTTTTTAAAAGGGATGTTTAAAAAACTATACCTACCCAAAACCTCTACCTTCTACCACCCTAAATTCACTTACTGCCTTACATACTTAAATTCAAGCAGTCCTAAGACCAGACTACCTCTGTGATCACTATCTTTCTTTCTGAGGACCATAGCTATAAATCACTTTCTCTTTGGACACTTCTCGCCTTTCTTTCGCTTTGTTTTAAGTTTGTGATATACCTACTTTTTCTTCCCACCGCGCGCTGTTATAAAAAGGAAATTGTGTGTACCTACCACATTACCAGACCAAGACAAACAAATAACAAATGGAATTGAAAAAAAAAAAAAAAAAAAAAAAAACATTTCCCATCCCACAAACAAAACAAAAACACTCGAAGGATACAAATCATTGTGGAGGTGTGTCACCAACTCTGTTTGGTCTTATTTATTTCTTTGGTGAGTTTTATGCAGCAAAGCAATGTGTATAACTACACTTCGTAAACCTGGTAAGAAAATTTCAGAGAGAGAAAAAGAAATTCCTGGTACCTATGTGGCGTTAAATGTCAAGCTTTCCTACTACAAGTTTGCAAGCATAGGTAGCTGTACTGGGCGCTGATAAATGATTCTGAAAGGTTTTTCGCCTTTTCCTACTTCGGCTGTCAGTTCCCTTCTTCGCATTCTTATTCGCTCTTTTTTTTATTAAACTATGTTTTGTTTTTTTTTTTTTTCGAAACATTCAACGCAATATTATCTTTGTAAGTCCTTCTTCATGAATACTCAAAACGTTTGGCAGTAAAAATGGTTTTTAATGAATCAAGGTGACATTTAGTTTCCTTTTTGCTATGCGTATCTCCTTTTTTTACATTCACTTTATATTTTTTTTTTTTTATTAACAAAAGAACCATTCACATGGAAAATGGTTTCCTTCAAGGACCTATACTCTTCCGTCCTTCAATAAATGGAAATAGAATTTCCTGTGTGGTCCATTAAATTGTTGGTATTTCATCATAATCAAGTCTCTCACCATATCCGTTAGCTCCGCTTAGTGTTGTTTATGGAAAATTCTATATACATATTATCAATGTACCTACCTAACCTACATATACATTTATACCAACGAACGAGAGAACTTTGTCCTGATTGCTTCTTTGGAGTAAGAAGGACTTTGGAAAACAACATGGAAAAATTGGAAAACATTTGCCAGAAAACGAAGCGCAAATGGTGTTAAAATTTAGGGAAATTTTGTGTACTGTCACGCTTGGAAGGCCATGTGAAGAAAAAAATTGGATTAAAGAGCAGCAACAACGGCAAATGGCAAGCGGAAAATTGGTAAATTGATATTCAAAATGAATGAGGAATTCATGCAAAGTAGCAAGTTATGTGTCAGGATATAATTATTCATTGAATTCTGAGTTAAGGGATAGGGATGACAAGCAACGGTCTATATACCATGTGTTGTGTACTGGAGCGAATTTAAAGAGGGCCTGATGATTATTTTTAAGCATCGTGCGTTCCTAACGCCTTTGTGGAAAATTTTAATAGAAACTTGTTTGAAACATGGCGCTGGTATACAATTTAAAATTATTGAATTTAAATTTCTGATGTGGTTATTTATTTGAAAATTTTAAAAGTCAGATATTTTTGCAATGAAAACCTATTTTTCAACTGGAAAATTCGAAAAAAATGTGATAATCCAAAATTGATTACTTTCAGAGGTTGATGGTGGCCATGGAGATATCGCCAAATTCCATTTTGTATGGGAAATTGGGAAGGAGAAATTATTGATTCTAAGGAATTTAAAAACACATGCGGAATTGACAATTGACTAATTTTGACCCACACGAAAATGGGATCGCCAACAGATGGCGTTGCGCTCTCAAAATGCTACATTTGTTTGAAGCCCCTATAATTTTTATTTTCACAAGCTATTCTGGCGTTGTGAGGACTCTCAAGTCACAAGCTCTTGTGAGGTTGTTGTGATTTAATAAAATTTTCGGCATTCTCCGACAATCCTCACAAGAAACCTCACAAAAGACTCACCAACAGAGTTGCCATAATATTAAAAGGGTAACAAAAGTGTTACACTTTTCCTAATTTATTTTTATTTGTTACTATGTTACTTTTTTTCCCAAAACTTTTTTTTACCTAATTGTTCTGTTTATCATTTTTTTAAGTACAACCGGCAGAACTTCTTTTTATCTTAGGGATAAAGTTCACATGACACTGAATATAAACAGTGTTGAAGTGAGCTTGAACTGCATGTTCACCTATATTTGTACACCTACATCGAGTTGAAATCGCCTTGGTTCAACTCGTTCAGTCCAGTTTAGTCCAAATCATATAAACATTGTAAGTTGTAAGGTATGCATTCGCCAAAGTATTCCAATTTCCACAATGCAAAAAACAAAATTATGTGTATCTGTCAAAGTCCATTCTGTCTACTGTCTCGCTTTTGTTAGAAACAAAATTATTTGAAGCTTTTTGGGGTATTCGTCCATTATTTGCTGTTGTTGTTTTGATCTTTTTTTCTGTCGATCAAAACAAAATCGACAAGTGAGTTAAATAATTTTGTTCGTGATTATAAAATGACAAACTTGTGAGCTGTGAGCTATACTCAGAAAAAGATTACAATTTTGATAGTTCTTGTGAGGCTTACCTACAAGTTATGACAAGTTATACGAAAAACTCACAAAATCAATTGTAACTCATCTTGTGAGAATATTGTGGCCTGTGAGGTATCAGTGAGGTTTGCCATAATAGGGCTGTAAAACATTAAGCATTGCGAAATAACTCAATGCAATGGATACAAATTATAAAATCAAACCACAGCAACAATAACAATGCTATTAGATGTGGCGAATTTCGATAACAAGAAAAGAAATTTAGCAAGGAAGTACCATATGAACCAAGCGGAGTGTCAAGGAGCCATAAACATATGGTTCTAATTTTCTTTTTATAAAATATTGTAACGTGATTCAAGCTGGTAACGTCGTAATATTTTTGATGTCTTCTGTCAAAAGGTTCGATAAAATTCTATGATATATGTATGTACAAAAGAGCGCATTTTTTAGTTTGAGTCTGGTTTTTGGCGCAAATTGAACATTGCAAAATTTAATATTTAATTGGAAAAAAACAAAGGTGAATATAGAGAATGTTAATAGTTGAGAACAACTTTCAGAAGACGTTTCTAAACCAGTTTAAACGCTAAAAAGTTGTAAGAGTTTCCCAGCCACAGTAGAAGACCAGAAAGCTTATGAGTAAAGCCAAAAGCCAGAAGCCTAGCAAAGTAGATAAACAGCCTGAAGAAACATTATTTTGCAATTACCAAACCTCCTAACTACAGTTCATCAAAGTTGATTTCATTGTTGTAATAAATAAAAGGATAAGAAATAATAATTTTAATATTTGGAATCTCAATAAAGAAAGGCCTTTTCAATACATAAGTTTTAGTATACCTCCTTTAGTTATACCACTGTGAACTCCGAAAAGGAAGGAATTCCTCCTTCTTAAATACATTTGTTCATAAAGTAAAATATGCTGCTATTTTTGTGATGGAATAAATTTAAATTTTCGTTGAAAACATTTGCAGGGAATACCAAAATCAAGGTGCGCGACACACAATGTAAATTTTTATTGAAGGATTTATTGGCTCCTAACTTCTACATTGCAAAAAAAGATTAAATTATCGAAATATAATATGTAGGTACAATATTTTTTGGAACTATATATTTCTTCGGCAGTATTATAGTACACACACCCGAAATATAATACAAAACTATATACTTAAAGGGCCATCTAGTGATATATTTTTAAATCATAGGTTATATTGACACTGACAGCTGTTTCCCGCACGAAATCTTGACAGAAAGTCAGTATCATACCTCCGCGGAATGAAATGAGTCGCATTACGCTTAAACAATGTTGGGAAATATTGAAATCTTATTTCCGAAGTGAGTGCTGTGTAGCCCAAATAGTGCGTTTTTGAAAAAAAGAAGTTTTGACCGAAATGAAACACCCACCGCGCCTGCTGTACGCAAGTTTGTGCAAAAAGTTCGTGAGACTGGTATGATAGTGGGCAACACTCATGGTCCCCGTCATCGTACGAGGTCGCACAGACGAGAATGTGGCTGATGTAGCCGAGTGTGAGACTTCGAAAATGCTGCTGGAAACAACGTTTCGTTCAACGGTGGGCGTTAAAAAGCCGTGTAAAACGACTTTTTTTTTTACTGAAATTGAAGACATAGATTTTGACGACCTCTGGTTCATGCAGGATGGCACGCCATGCCACACAGCCCATGCCATAATCGATCTTTTGCGCACCAATTTCCAGATCGTCTTATCAGCCGTCTTGGCGATCTCAATTGGCCGCCTCCAAGCTGCGATGTCACCCTTTTGGACATTTTTTGTGGGGAACCGTGAAGGACCGATGTTATGCCAACCATCCGGAAACGATTCCAGTACTTAATGCCAATATGATCCTAGCAATCCTTAAGCTACAACCCGAAACCATCAACAAGGTCTTGGAAAATTGGAGTGACAGAACGCGCTACTGCGAAGCCAGCCGAGGCAGCCACTTGAACGACGACGTTGTGTTCCATAATTAAATAATTAATGGAAAAGTTTGCTCTTACTAATAAAGCCATAATACATGGAAAGAATTAAATTTTTTTCATTTTATTGCATTTTTAAAAAGAAACTTGTATCCGAAAAATTGGTGTTTCTTTTAAAGTTAAGTTTAAAATTTTTCACACAAAAAACACACAGACAACTGTCTGCTCAGTATGCTACTGCTATATTCTTTGGCATTATCCGGCTATACATATGTACGAATCAAAGCTTCAAACCTCTGAAATACATATACTTTCATTCAGTTACTGTTGCCTTGCCTGATTTAGAAGGAATCCATGTTTTAAAAGTTTTCACAGATAAACGCCGCCGCTAAGCACAACCTCCATTTATTTTTTATATATATATGTACTTAACCGTGTATATAATACCTACAGTAGCAGCAATCAGTGAAACGTATAAAACTCGAAATATACATAATCGCAGAAAAAGGTCGTATCTAGTCAGGTTGGCTGTTGAAGCTGGAGCAACATCCTTCGTTTGAACTATCAGAATATAGGTATACTCTTCAACTTAAAACCATACTCCATACTATAAAGTTTTGCGATGCTGCAGTGACGGCAGCAACTGGAAAACATTGTTTATTTGCTTCGGAACGTTTAAAATTCCATGAATATTAAAAGCGTGGATACGTGGATATGTTGCATTGCATTGCATGTATGTACATATGTAGGTACCCTTGCCGCTAGTTGTGTGCTATATTGCACTGTTCCCGTTGTTGACTAAACCATCAATTCCGAGGATATGGCTCCGTAAATGTTTATATTTATGTATTTTATATATAAACTTAACATACAAATGTATGTTTGTGCGTCAGCCAATTATTGCAAACATAAATTTTCATCTTTTAGGGGCTGCCACGCCGCGTCGCGCCGCGCCGCCGAACCGCATTTACCCTCTACTAAACCGAACAGAGATTTTCTATATAGATCTAGAGCATTCAACCCGTGCTCACCTCGTACTGTATGTTGATTATTTTGATTTTCGAAGCTGTAGTAAGGTATTTATATGTTATGTAGGTAAGGTATGTTAAGATATTAGAAACAGGCAATTGTTTCCAGGAGAAGTGTGTGGTCCTATGACATTTACGCAGTGAGCTTCGAAGCCTTGTATATTTTTTTCTATGACCACAGGTCGCAGAAATTCGACATCTTCAAAAACAAAAAAACTTTAAGATCTAACGATTCCGGTTTAAAATGGATCATTGGTATATGGTGTGTTTTTTTTTAAAGCCCGGGGAGAATTGGACGAAAAAACGACGTGGGGCAACAACAACTAATCCCCTGTGGGCTCAGCTAATTTTCGCTGCCTAACTTAAGCGCACAGAAAAACTGTGTTACCGGCGCGGCGTGAACTACATACTTGTTATCGACAGTTTGTATGAAAACTCCATTTTGTTTCTGTGATGGCGTAAATAATCCCCACACGCCTATAGTTTAAAAAGCTCTGTAATATACTTTATTCCTTAACATTATTGCTTATGTAATTCTGCGATGACGAATCAAATGCAAATCTGCTTTAAAATTATCATACCTACATAGTTCCCTTGATATACAAAAGTTTTTATGTTATCCTTAACCCTCGATTGATTTTGCAAGAACTCTCAGCTTCTTTACTGAGCAGAAACAAAATAACTTTTTGAGCTAAATATGTATAGTACTGAAAACTGAAATGCTAAACTGAAAAAAATTGTAATCCGCTTTCAACAAAGACGAGAACGATATTCTCTTAAGTAAAATACATTATTTCCAAAACATTGAGGAAAAAACACGCACTAACACCAAAGTAAAGAGTACAAAAAAAAAAAAAACGACGACGACGATTGGAACTTTCATTCTCAACTTTTGGACTTTAGCTAAATCCACAATGAAACTTGTATAAGGATCTGCATATCCTAAATCTTCTTCCCCACTTTTGGTACGAAAGGTACCTATAAATAAGGGCAATTCCTTAACTCATAAGTCGTTCAGAGAAGTTAAACAGCAGCATTGAGGGCGCATTTTCTGACATTTCAATGAAGGACTAGAAAGTCAGAATCACTGTATTTACAATAACAACAATAATGCTGCTTCCTGGCTTATATCCTGTATCAATGTTTCACTTAAAAAGTTTTCCTTCTCACTATAACTTAAACATTGTCAAAGTTTTTAACTTAAACTGAAACATTCCTTGTCCCAGAAAGTTCTGCTGGTGGCATTGGCAGAGTGCCTCCCTACGTGTGAGAGTGTCCTTGTTTTGTGCATTCAACTTTCGGTTACAAGGGCCAGCACTTAGGATGTAAATTAATGGCACAATGAAAAAACAACAACAAGTATAAGTATATAGGACCAAGGTATAAAACAAGAAGGAAAAGAGTCAAATAGCTTAATTAATTTTTAATAAGTTCTGCTGTTCTGCATGCTAGGAAGGTAATTCCTCACTTACTTGGTATATTGATCCCAGGAGTTCACCAGACTTAAAAAAAAATCATAACAAAGGCCCTATGACCTATTTAGGACACTTTTGATGTATTTGACATCTGTCAGGATTTCAAATGGACAAAGTGTCAAAATGTCAGAGAACTTTTCATCGCAACTTCTCTTTCTCTCTTTATCTCGACACCATATTTGGATATTTAAAGGACCTAAACACCTTTGTGGTTGCAACAGAGTGTTGTGTAGGGAGCAGACGATTTATGGCTTCCTATCGATTTGGAATGGAATTTTCTTTCATAAGGTTTTGAATGCTTATAGCCATTAGCACAGTAAAACTTTCAAGAAGAAAGGTAGGAAAGGGAAACCAGCAGAAGGTGATATATGTATGTACATTGTATACGTATATGTATGAAACTTCAAAGGAAAATTAATTTGTGAGGGTTTCATGTCAATGGGGTGTGAAGAGGGTGAAAGAACTTCAAAAGTTCGGACTGAAACCTAAACAGCAATGGGGTTTGTTAAATTGGAAAAGTTCACGGCTTTGATTCTCTATGTAGGAAGGTTTTCGTTTTCTTTCATTGGAAGTTTTTTTTTTTTTCTTGATACTCCTTCGTTTTTGGTCCAAATAGAAGAATTGATGAAGGTTTGAAGGGTGGACATTTGGGTCATCAGGGTGTGTATTTGGTTTTGATGGAAAAGGTGTAGTTATGTATAAGGATTTTTGTAACATTTTTCGTTTCATTCACAAAAAAAATGGGCGAATGGTGGTAAATGGGAAAGGTTGAATTAATAGGTTTGATCTATGAAGCATAGCGTCGATGTAGAAGGATTTTATACGAGTAATCAATGTCGTAGAGTAAGAAATAAAATATGGCTTGATTGGGGAGATATGGCGGTATAATACAAGAGAAAAAAGGCAAGGTAATTGACTTATATAAATTATAAATTTCAAATTTGTTTGTTTTATTTTCTAAAGCTTTCTCTGTATTTCGTTATTAAATGAATTAGATAATTAATATCCTTTAAAAATGTTTGAACTCTTGTTTCGAAACTTGCATCGCTTGTGTGAATGTATAGATAGGTATTATTTTCTTAGCCTTAAAAACTTTTCTCCTGCAGAGCTTTAAATAAATATTCCGTTTAAAAATTAAAAGTACCATACGCCTATGTGAGAGGAGAATTTTCTAATAACATGGATATAGAGACTTCCTATGTCTCAAAATGAAATAGGTCCCAGCCGTTAGGCTTTAACGCATCGTACTAAATCGTTTAAATCGTTTGCGCCATTAATTTTAATAATTTCGCACTAGTTTTTTCGCGAATTTTCTTTTGATCTCTCAATAAGCTTGTCAAATCTTATTACTTTAAACGAGCAATTCTTGTATACATACTTTGTTAGACTGATTCAAAAAAAAAATAAAATTTCCTCACTTTCCAATGCCACTAGCTTTCTAGTTGAGTTTAGTGAAATGATAAGCCTGGTAAAAATGTCAGCCCTCAAAAATGAAATTAAGAGGTCGCTCATCGCAATTTTCTTTTTTCCATACAAATCGTATTTTTTGTTTTTTGCTTCTTAATTTTATAACTTTAGAACCGTTTACTGCCCACTGCCACGTCTTTTTTTATTATTTCTTAAAATTTCCGAATCGGTCGGAAACATCTCCATTTCTCGGAAATATCTCAAATTATTTGAATGAAATCTTCAGAGTTTGTTCTAATAAATTATAAATTGATTGTTCTGATAAATGAGGCAAAAAAATTATTTATTAAAATCCACCCACTGCCACGTTCACCTTGATTGTTTCTTAATTTTTCTCGATGATTTGGATAGGGAGTGTTCTGATGAACAAGAAAAAAATTCAGAAAATATTTTCAGGAAAATCCGCCTTCTGCCACACGCCCACTTTTATTGTTTCTTGGTTTTCCGAAATGGCACTTACAATTTGGAAGAAATTTATAGCGAGTGTTATGATGAAAGAGAACGGTATAGGTACGTAAGAAAGAATTTATTCCTTCACTTGCTTTATTGATTATGTTTCATGAATTACATTTTTTTTAAAGCAAAAAAACACTTATTGAACTATTATTACCGAGTAGAAAATCACGACCTCAGTAGTATACAATTCATACAGCAATCTGATCTTATAAATTACTTTTATCTTACGCTTTTGATTAGATATGTTAATAGGTTGGTCTTCAAATGGAAATGGAAAATTTTACATAACACATAATTTCACAATGCAAAAAGAATAAACGGATTAAGCCAAAAGTTGATAATTTAACAGTTAGAGTGTAATTTCACAATGTAACTGGAAATGCAAAAATTACAATTTCAATTACATATATGTATGGTAATTATATTAATGTTTGGTAAAGTGTGGAACGAACAGATAATTAAATAAGTTGAATCGAATAAATAAATTGATTATAAAGAATAATTAAAATAAATTAATTAATTAATTATAATTATAATGAACAACTATAGAAGAATCTGATGAAACTCCAAGAACAAAAACATGGAAGATATTAAATCTGACTCTTTGTTTTACGAAAATCATAATGAAATAAGAATCTCGGAAAGTGAGGTAAAATATTTTAAAAACGAGTCCTTTTGACTCTAGTTTTTAATTAGTTTCCAGGTTATAAATTTGGTTTACCCATTTTCGTTGCCTTTGGGTGGCGTAAATTAAAATTTGGAACAAACTATGGATCTCGCCAAATATTTAAGCCATGAAGATAAAAGGATTCAAGCAAAAGAAGAAGATGCTTTTTCTGGAATTTATGAAGCTGAAACTATTGTTAAAAGAAGACAAAAAATAGTGGGCACAGACAGAGGAATCGTGTATGCGAGATGAATTTTTGTTTTGACTGATTTAGTCTGATCATAATCATAATTATTATAATTAATATAAATCGAAAACGATTTCAATTCTTTGTATAGTTCTGTTACCAGTTTATTTACTGCACTGATGGGCTAAGCTTACCTTGCACTTTAAGTGCCACATGACCCCTAACCAAAAGTAAAGATTTATTTAAACATTAAGAAAGAATTACCTTGAAATTAACTAAGGACCTGCTAACAGTCTTTATTAATGAAACAAGAATACAATCATTATTAAGGTAACCTTAAACTATAAAACAAACATTATGTCTTGCTATTTCTAGATTTAGCTAGGGTCACCAGCTTTATGTGGATAAGGATAATTCACACTTTCCAAAAATACCACTCCATCTTCACATAATGAAAATTCAATAGAAAAAGATTTTTTGCCCCAATAAAAAGCCAAACTAACAAATGTCAGATTCTTCTGCTTTTAGTCTCACTAATCTAATACTATTGCAATATGCTCATGTCATCTTAAATGATAAATCGCAATACTCATCAATTCAGTATATATATATATACTTTGATTTATCCGGCTTCTATATATACACCGCAAACAAAGAATCATCGAAATAATTCGTTTGAAATTTTCATAACTTTACCTCTCCTGTACAATGTACACTTATTTCTTCGTCGAATTTGCTGACAAAGCCAGGGCAATCATTGCTTTCCTATACCTTCAGTTCGTATTTCTAACAAAATAAAGACACGGCTAGATCACGCAAACTAGCTCTTGTGGTCTAAAAGCCATAACGTGGCTAAGCATTGGAAATTTATGGTGATTAATGAAACGTACAATTCCATTATTAAAGAAGTAAATATTATGAAAAAATTCAAAAGTTTATAAAAAAAAATTCCTTTTTTATTTAAGCGAGCTCAGCGACAAAAATTTGAATTTCTTCTCTTAAGAACCTTAACAAAAATGCTCTGTACCAAATTTTAAAGCTTAAGAATCTAGCTTGATGAGAAATTAACGCACAGATATAGAAGTTATAATAAAAACCATTTATTTGGCTTTCCCAACATCGTTTTGTTAAGTTTGATTAAAACCTCTAAATTGTTTTTTTTTTTTTACATAAAACCAATACATGCCCCGCAGAACAAACAAAAACTGCTGGAATTGTTGTTATTTGGTTTCGAATAAGGACTTAGCTCAGACTACAAGGACATACATATAAACACTACAGACACTAGACAAGACAGAATAGAACTTGACAGTTGTCCCGCAATTATTTGTACAACAATAAACACCCACAAATCTTGTTTTCCTATTGAAGGTTTTTGTTAGATAAACTGGAATAAGGGCAAGGAACGAAATAGGGTTGATATAATGTGTGATATGAGCTTGGTGCTTTTGTCCTGCAAGGGAGAATTGAAAGAATGTTGTTTCTTTTGGACACAAACAATATCCGGTTAAGGGGGCGAGATGAAGCCAACCGACTAAAGGACAAACGACAAAAAGACTATGATTTATGTGAAACGTCTGGTAGCGACTTTTATCTGATAAAAAATCCAGATAGCCACCTCTTACATTGAGCATCAGAAGGATAACAAAAAAGGCTAACAAAATAGATCGACCAATGCTTTTTTTTTTCCTTAAATCAGGTACTGAGAAGAGATAGCTTAGCTACGATATAAAAAGTTCTTCCTTTAAAGAATCTTTCTCTTTCCGTTTTGAAGGATTTCTGCTACCAAAGCGATAGCATGCCTGTTCAGTGTGCATCTTAGGGGAGTGATAGGTACACGTGTCTTAACGGTGTAAGCGATGATCTAACTAATGGTATATTGTTGCATAGCAATTGAGATGACAAGTTGTTGTAGACCGATGGCGATGCGTTGATTTTAATAGATTAATGGAATTCGCAACTCACGAATCAGCTTTGAAAGCTCACTCCAAACGTTAAAGTGATGTGAGGTGAAATAAATTTATAAAATTTATATGACAAGAATTGATGCGCTCTTTACATTTAAGTTTGGCATGCGAAGTCATTCCAATATTTGGAAGTATTGACTGTATAGCTTTACTTTTGAAATAAATAAACTTTTTGTTTGTAAAGTTTTAAGAGTTGATTTGGTTTAATTTTTTTTTGTTTTTATACATTTAGTTTGTTGCATTTTACAGTTTTTCTGGCCTTCACAACTCATTTATCAGGCAGAATTATTTGCAAATGTGGCGATGATATCATTTTTGTCCACTGGAATATCCCAAATATATAACAAAATCAGTATTGGTCCTAGGACACTTCCTTGTGGTACACCGGCTTCAATTTTATTAAGTTCCTAATAATTTTGCACGTACCATAGGTACTCTAAAGAGTCGGTTGGTAACATAGGATTTCAGAATTTCGTAGAATTGCCTTGTAAGATCCCTATGTATTTTGTTGTACTCAAGTCCCAAATGCCAGACTTAGATAAGTAACATCTAGAAATAGTACTTTTTCAACAGCATTCGTAATTTGATGAACTTGGTTTATTTTGAAATGTGTATTTCTGAATCAAAACTTTTTGCTTGGGATTAGTTTTCATTCTTCTTTTATGTTGGTTAGCTTTTTCTGTGGCAGTTTTTGGAAATTTTTTTTACATAACTGGCACAACCAGTATTGGCTTGTAAGAAGTTACTTGTCATAGTGACCTTGCTTTGGTGTCTCTTTAAGTGCTTCCTATCTTTAAATTTAAATAAAACAAAGTTTGTGTGAGATATCATCGAAATTTTGTATTCGTTTGAAAGTTCTATCAATGTTGTTATGTATGGAATATAACATCGTTCAGATGCCAGCCGCGGCTTCTCTGGGTGGCGCGCATCCGAACTGTCCAATTTTCTATTACTCATGGCGCATGTATGTCCGATGGCCTGGATTATGTTGTATTTTAAGGCGGCTGTGGTTTGTGGCTTATTCGCATAGAGCTGTGACTTCAGAAAACCCCACAACTTAGTCAAATCGCATGATCTCGGCATCCAGTTCACATCGCCTCCACGTGAGATGACCATGCCCTCGAATCACTCGTGCAGAATTTTTAATTTGGCGTGAGCTTTGTGGTACGCAGCGCCGCGCCGCGCCGTCCTATTGAAACCACATGTCGTTGGTGTCCATATTATCCAATTCAGACCAAAAGAAGTTGGTAATCATCGACCTATAGCGCCTCGCCTTCGTCGGTGCTGGCCAACGTCGTTCTCAAAGAAATATGGACCGATATGACGCCACCAGCCCAAAATCCACACCAAACATTGGCTTTTTTGGGAAGCACTCGATGCTCTTGAATCTGATGTGGATTGGTTTGGTATCGTCCCAAATTCAACGATTTTGTTAGTTGATTTTTCGATGGAAATTAGGTTCAGTTTCCAACTGCTCCAGACCAGAACCCATTCCATTCAGCGAACACACGACATTGTCTATATACTATTTAGTCATTTGCCTTTAGCTCCTGGGTCAGTTGAATACTGTAATGCATTCCCATTATTTAATGTAATGTGGGTATCCTTTGGTATATCCTCACCTCAGACTATTTTCTATCATTGACGTAACAAATAATGGATCTCAAATAATCTGTGTTCGATATATCTACTAGCTTGCTTTTGGGTGAATTTTACTTCATCTCAGACACAAACCCATTTTCCAGCTGTTCGATCATTTTCAGAAAAATCTTCATATCATGTCGCGAGCATAGAACTTTTCATCTCCTCTTCTCGCCTGTAAACGCGATAATAAATTATTTAATGGACTCGAGACAGGCTTCAGGTCGTGCCGGCATTCAAGAGACTGCGAAGCCTATTTCTTCTCGATGTCTTCGGAGTGAAGCGAACACGACGAAGTGAGGTCCAACCAATGAAGGTGCCGGAATCTATATTTTATGCCAATATTTAAGGCTTTTCATCCTCAAAAGCCGGGGAAATGTACTTAACCTTTTCCAATCACTACAAACAGATTTTGTTTTCCAACTTAACCTTAATTCTGCCGGGCCCGGAATCAAACTGTCCATGTCGTGACCACGGGAAGTAAGACCCTACTTTGGCTATACGATTCGATGGTGACCGTTAGAAAGTCGAATCTAAGTTGATTGTTTCCTCCTTCGCCTTACCGCCACCATCCGACCGTCAACCAACCGTACTTACAGCCAACAGTCCCTTATATAGAGCAAGTATAACTTTATATATTTTATAAGGCCCAGTAACTTACCTATTGATAACAAATATGGTTGAAGGACGCATATGGGTACATTCATTAAACCCGATAGGGCCGAAAAAGTTCTGATTTCTATTCCTCTTGCCTTCAGGCAGCTGTTACAACTTTTAACATACCCTCTTATAACTTCATATAAATCAATCGAGAGCTTTCCGACACTGAATACAAAACCGTCTGGGGTAATTCATTTTGCATCTGGTCGCTTTTGGTCTACCCCAAAGTTTACAGGAAGCTCTTGGAGCGTCGTGGCCACAAACATGTTTTTCTGGCTGTCCCTGGTCAGGTTGATAAACAAGATGACCGTCATAACAAGACAAGAGAATCGAGATGACCAATTTTCTGAAAATTTTTCGGAAAACGAATAACCATACCACTAGTCGATCGAAGCGGAAGCCAGTCGTGAAAATTATCACCGCTCTGTTACAAAAATAACATGTTTTTTGTTACTCCCATAGACTTTCCACCAGAATGCGTATCCACCAGCCTAATTATAACTAGCTACATCGGCGGCGTCAAAATTGTTGCATGGTCGTTGTTTCGGGAACCAATTTATCATTAGCCTCCGAAGACTTTTTCCAGCAAATACGAACATTTATGGCTCCAGGGATATCTGGAGGTACTATAAATTCTGTAGGTAAAGCCAAAGTAAGCATCGCTTTAAACCAAAAGGAATGCCAACACTCCTTTAGATTTCTTGATTAAAAAATGAATGCTTCATAGACTTTTAAGAAATATGCTTGGAAATATGTGGCAAGAGACATGCTCTGGTCTGCTACTTACAAAGGCATCGCAAATTTTCCAAGCGCGAGCAGTACAGTGTATACAGTATAGTGAAAGTTCAGCATACGACAGCTTTTCGAGGTGGAACTGCAATGATCGATTGTTCCAAAGTTGTGAATTACCTGACGCTCTATACTTGGGAAGGAGCTTTGTTTAACAGGTGGTGGGAGACAATGTCATGGACAGGATGAAATATACTATTTTGAATGACATCATCCTCCCAAAGGATAAGGTAAATCGGTAAGAACGAGCAAGCAGATAAATAGTTCCGGTTTATTAAAACTAGCTACAAAGGAATCCAGCTGCAATAAATGATTTGGCAGCTCAGGCAAAACTCCTACTTTCAGAGGAACAAAAAATTCCGAAATTAACTTCATAAATATTCTTCTCGGGATTTCCGATAGACAAATTTGAACGAGTACCCTAAGAAAATGGACGGACTCATCCATTACATGCTGGAAAGAGGTATCATCGAACTAACAAACAGCCCCTGAGCAACCCCAGAAGGATTCATATCCCTTAGCCCTGATGGAAAAGCTGCTTCCGTCGGTAAGAGGAGCAACAAAGGCAAAGAAAAAACATCATTCACGAACGGCGGTGGGTTGTGGCATTTTCTAGTCATGCCAATTGTCGTGAGTAACGTGCACTGGCGCAAACTTTGAAAGTTTGATGGACCGGGTGCTGCAGACTTTTCTGTTTATTTAGACGACATCATTTAACACTCAAAAGGTTTTGACGAACATCTGGCCAAGCTAGAGGAAATCTTCAAAATCCTGTACAAGGTGCCAATTTAAAGCTTAGCCCGAGTAAATACCAATTTTTTTGAAAAAGTGTTAAATTTTTAGGTCACATCGTATCTGAGACTGAATACGATCTGACACTCATATTGATAAGGCTCTCACTAGTCAACCAAGTTGCACATGGTAATCTACAACTTAAAGCAGAATCCATGAAAAATAGGTAGGAATTAACCGCAAATCCAATAGCTTTGGACCAGGAAAAAAGGTAGGTTTTATAATCCCAAAAGACGAGTGGCTTTTAGTCCTAAACTCCAATGTGAATGGGAGGACCCAGACATGCTGGCATGTCTGGGTATCAGATACAAATTCCAAACAAACGAAAGTCCAGAGTAGTCCATTTTAACCGTCTAGCAGCCTACGCCGAACAAGCTGTAACTCAGCCGGAACTTTGAGTCTTGCAATCGGAGCAATGAAACAAGAAAGATTCCTACAATATGCGATTAACATAGGATACATAAATCAAACTCATCTTTTTCGGAGAAAAACCAGCCACCACGTTGCTGCGAACTGTCAAAGAAAGAAGCGCTAATTAAAATTAGAAGAGGGAGACACATATACCTATGTACATATGTAGGGGGAAGGCGGGAGACTTGAGCCACTTTTTGTTAAATCGTTCATAAAAACTTTTCTACTCATCTTAGCCACATGTTGGATACATCTTTTTAAAGATACATTTATCTATTTTAAGAATAATCTCACAAACTTTATATACACGGGACGGATTTTTTCCAAATGCTAAATGATTGGGAACAGATTTTTGGCTCAAGTCTCCCGCCTAGCCGGGAGACTTGACCGCCGCCTTGGGGAGACTTGATCATATTTAAATTCTTCAAGTAAAACGACAAAACAAATAATTTAATCAGTTCATATCTTATTAGAATTAATTTTTATTATATTTTAGAAGTGATGAAGATATTTGAGGAATCCATTCGACGTCATCCACCCGCTTGGGTAGGCATCCCCCCTAGATCCTTCAGGTCAATTTGAAACAAAACCTTCATTGAACTTAACTCTGGGAAAAACCAAGAATGGAGGAATACTATTTTCGATTGCATTGATTGCGAAACACACGGTAACAAGTGTTCCCCTCTCTACAGATATTGCCTCTCCAACCTTATGATTTTTTTTTTGCTGCCAGAACCTTCGGACATTTTTGGACAGTTTGTGCATCCAATTTCGTCGCAGTTATAAATGTTCTGGGGTTCGAAACCAAACTTTTCACGGACTTCTTTCAAATTTGTAAAAAAATCAGAAACATTTTTTTTATTGAAGCTTGATTTATTTCTTTTAATGCAGCCTCAATGATATCTTTGGGAACCACATTCTTTTTTGCTGCTTCTTCTTTTCTTTTGTTACAAATGGCATTTTCAATAGCTAAAAAAGAAAGAAACTCCTGCATTTATAACATATCTGACAATAAATCGCAGCAAAAGGAAGACTTGAACCACTGATTAAGTCTCCCCTAAGAAACTGGCTCAAGTCTCCCGTTCACGTTTTTTCACTATTAAAAATTAATAACTTTTGTGAAACACTAGCTAGCATCATTTTGTTCTAATATTAACAAACTAGAATAATTGTTTTATAAGATAATGTTAACTATTTTTACTTACCAAGTCAAAGAAACTTTTTACCACGAAAAAACATTTTTTTTTTTGTTTTAACTTTTTGCACCAAAAAACACCATTTTAATATCGCCAGCTAAAGTCAACAGACGATGTAGAATTATTTTTATGTGCAAGTAACGGATCACTTTATGCAACGTTTGGCTTTACTCATGAAAGATTTGAGTGGATCTTTAGAGAATTATTGAGAGTGGCTCAAGTCTCCCGTATGATCAAGTCTCCCGCTTTCCCCCTACATTGTACATGGTGAGCAGGTCTACAAGTGGTCGCCAGGGAATTTCTTTGGAGACTTTGGAAATGAATAAAAAGCGTACGCAACGAGAGTCCCATTTTTTTTGGCAGTTCTTGAAGCAGTAACCAGAAGCCTTGCAATTATTTGGGAGAAACAGAAAATCGACGACGCACAAGAAAAAAATAAAATAATCCTCTCAGGAATCAATAAATTAATTTATCTTGAAATTTATGAGGTTATCTTCTTTTTTTAAGGTTTTCTTCTCCTCATATTTTTGTTTGCCACTTTTCGTTACAATACATTGCAATGGTACCCTAGGCGGCTCATTGAACAGTGGTATGGATCCAAGGGAATCAACGAAGCGTGTGACCGAAGACGATATTTTTGTCACTAAAATCTTTTGACATAGCCTACCTGAATCTTAAAATTTCGATAATGTCTAAATTTTTCTTTAGATTTTATTCCACTGGACTTAATTTCAAGTATGGTGACAGTAGGTATATACCTACTTTTATAAGTATATACTCAATCAAGCGTACAACTTTTTGATTAAGAATTTCGGGTTTCCAGACGTTCACTCATATCGGAATTTTCAGTTACCTATACATTTTTCATACTACACTATTTTTATTTTCAATAAATGAGGTAGAAAAATGCAGTGTCTTACAGGCGGTCATCTACTTATACTTACTATACCTACTATACTTCTTTCAAAATTATCTGACTTTCAACTTCTTCGGTATTTCTTGGATACTTCAGTGCAACACCAATTTTCTCAGAACAGTTAATCAATCATATACAAAATTTTTGTTATGAAGGTAATTAAAATTTACTAAAACCCCCCCCTACCCACCATAAAAAAAATCCGATTCCTAGACACGGTACTGTTACCAAAATCATTTGTAGAGATAGATATAGCTTGCAAATTTGTCATTCCTCTTCTAAGGACCACATCGTAAAAGCACATTTCACTTTACTTTACTTTACTTCATTTCCTCACATACTCCGACGTGTTTTGTCAAAGTTATGGAGCGTTAGGTATTCTAATTACCCTCTAATGTCTCCCACACTTGCTTTATCTCGATTATATTCCATATACATACCCTTACTGCGTGTGTCAAGTAAATTTACGACAAGTGCCATATTTTTCCTAAGATATTATCACTTCCACACCAAAGTCAACAACCCACCATTCTTTTTTCTTTTTTGTAATGAATTATGAGCGAAACTGCTTTGCTTACCCTATTCGACCCATCCTGACCGTTCTGGTAGCAGTCGCAAAACATTAGAAAACAAATATACATACGTATAGGCGCGCGCCGTAATCAGTCTCACCTCCGCGCTACTTCTATTTCTCTTAAATATTATTTTTTTATTATTCTTAGACTTCTTTGACAGTGTTATGTAGGTATATATGTGTAGTGTATGTGTATAAAACAATTTAAAGGATTTTCATCTCCACCGACTCGAAAAGACACACAAAAAAAATAACACACATGACAAGTATCAATTTTTGTGATCTTAATTTGAATTTGTTTTTCGTTTCAGCTTTTGTGTTCTTTTTATTCTTCCCCGGATGACTATTTCGTAGCCAGGGGGTGGTGAGGATTTTTCTGGATTTTTATCTTCCTATGGGAATTTGCTCGGAAATTTTCATATGGCTTAGATGTGGATGTAAGCATTATAAAAGGATATCGAGGATTATTTGAGGCAAAACGAAAATCCGCTTTTCTGAAGAAGTCGCAGAAGGGTATCTCTGAGCACAAAAACACTTGAATATGAGGGCATTCAGATTCATTTATGTATTACTATCGCTTTGAGCTTCGAAAATTCTGCGAGGACGAAAGATATGAGTCGATGGGATAAATCGTTGATTGTGGGAGCTTAACAAACTGAGGATTTGTTGAGTGCTTGTATTATTGAGTTTTGAATTTTTTCTCGTTGTTCCTGGGATTAAAACATGTGGATAAAGAATTTATGCAGACTTTTGGTTTTTGTTATTTTCCAAAGAACGAGGCCACTCATGTCATAAATGATTTATCATGCTTTTATAAGAACAAATATATTTTGTATATACAGACAAAAAAATATATGTGCTTCATGAAACTCTATGTAGTGTAGATGTTTAGATTGCTTGATAATAAAAGCCTGGTCCGATAACATCCTAGAGAAAGAGCATAGTTCTCATATATTTACACAATAAACCAGTGTGTTACAATTCATTCGTGAAAAAGTAACGAGATCTAAAAATACACTAAGTTCTAGGTTTATTAATGTTTTTCGAATATTTTAATTAAAGTTATATGACTCAACTCCAAACTATGCGAGTTAGTTGTTTAATGATTACCTTATCATTTGGCTGAATTTATTTTTACGATTTCAATATGTCACGAAAATTAGATTTTACCATCAACCTGTGTTAAACTGGGTCAAGTGTATAAATTCTTTCGTGACTTAGTGTAGAAAACATAAAATTGAACCGTACTTTACTGCATTGTATTTAAAATATTTTTGTTAAATAGATATCCATTAAAAAAAAATTGTATTCACTTTATCGAATTTATTTGTTCACTGTTTAGAGTACCGACATTACATATATCGAGCGTCTATACTGTATTTATCTATATATAAAATAGCTTATAAAATAGCGCAAGCAGCAAAATGAATTTCAATGATTTGTTATTTTAATTTTATATACAGGGTGTCCAGAAATCACCACTTGTTTCAAGTCGAAAAACTTAAGAGATAATTTTCTCGTTTTCGATTTATAACGGTTTTTATGATTTTTATTCTTTTTTCCTTTGACTGGCTCTAACTTTGCCAAATTACTAATATTTTTAGGTCGTTTTTTTGACTTTTTTTTACACAAAAACATATTATTAAGTATAATTTTTTTAATTATGAAAGCCCAATAAAATTGATTGCCGAATCCGAACGGCTAGGGTGAGAAGAACTTTTTCATGAGAAGAGATATTCTTGGAGGATTTGTTAGTTTGGTTGTAGTTTGGCAAAGTTAGAGCCAGTCAAAGGAAAAAAAAGAATAAAAATCATAAAAACCGTTATAAGTCGAAAACGAAGCGAAAACGAGAAAATTACCTCTTAAGTTTTTCGACTTGAAATAACCTCAGGAATTCATGGTTTTCTTCTGTGGTGGTGATTTCGGGACACACTGTATATGATGGAATAGGCAGAATTATTTGCCTATAGATTGTATCACATAACTATCTTTCGGGAAGTCTCCGATGATTCGTATCGCTTCACAAATCTTTATTCCAATTTCGTGTTAATTTCAGCTGAAGCGAAACGAAAAATTCCATACAAAAATGACACAACGAAATCATAAACGAAAAATTACGTTCTACTCTACGTTTTGCAGTACGCTGTTCAATTAGTGAAATTGATCATTATTATAATTATACTAGCAAAACCCCCGCCCGCTTCGCAGGGCGTTAAAAAATAGTTTTTTTTTTTATTTGTTTTGCAGCGAATGTGTTAAAAAAAAAAAAAAAAAGTTATAAAAAAAAATTAAAAAAATGTTGCCGATGACAGGAATCGAACTTGACGTCTAAAGCGGAGATCTTTCCACTGCACCACGAACTCTATTATTTTTGAATTGCGCAAATATTGTTCAAATCAGTAACCCATGTGACCAATTGAAATTTCATTTCTTTTTTTAACAGATTTTCTTTAATTTTTTATAATTTTTTTTTTGTCCTAAAGGGTAGAACCCTTATTCCTTTTTAATTAAAAAAAAAATAAGAAAATCGGTCAACCGGTTTGGCTGGTTCGTTGGTATAGAGATAGAGAAGAAGAGATTATAGCAGATTATTTGGAGAAGTCTCCGCTCCTTTTTGACACTGAATTATTTGCACGAAGCCACGAACCATTAATTGTGTACGGAAAAGTGAGACCACAAACAAATTTCGTTACGTATAATCTGATAAAACTCTACATTAATATATAAGTATTTTCAATAAAGTGCCTTTATCAATCGTAAGTACTTATGTACCTACATTGTATATACTTTTATACTATATACAATATATGTATATATGCATAGTAGGCACGTAACCAAATAGGCTTTAGGGTCTGAAGCCCCCTCCGAAATGATTTTGAACAGGGAAGAATTTAAATTAAAGAGAAAATCCGGAAAAATTATTCAGAGATGCTCTTCCATCGGCATTGTAACTTCCCAAAGACCAAATAGTCAAACTATCTCTTTTGCAGACGGCATAAAATATCTATAGGTTCCCGTTACTAATTTATGTCTTTTAAAATCAATTGAATAGGCTTAAAATATTCAAACTTTTAAACCACAGTGTGATCATATAAAAGTAAGTTCGTGTGACCCAGTTAAGATATTTGAGACATTTCTTGTCATAAATATAAAGATTATTATTTCTTTCATCTTTTATAACTATAAGCAGGAAACTATATAGGTATTTGCTCTATGATATTATATGAATTAATAATGTCAAATCAATTTATACGAAAAATTATTTTCCCATCCTTCTTTCAAAAAAAAATGACTCACTCCATTGCAGAGGATACCATAGATGATGACACGGCATTTTTTACGAATGATTTTTGAAACCGAAATTTAAGAATCATTTCATTTTTAAGAATCAGAATTCAGAAGAAATGAAAGGTTATTCAAGAAGCATTTTTGACAGAAAATATGAAACAACGAGTTTATAAATTGCAATTTTTTATTTAATTCCTTTGAACATTTCTAAACTCTAAACAAACATCATCTGGGACTACAAATGACCCAAATAATATATTATCAAATCTGAAAAACACATTTCTCTCTAAACAAAAATAAATCAAAACGTAATCGAAAAAAAAAAACACAAATTCACTCGTGTTTAGCGATAATAAATGTCCTCAAAGAGGACAAAATGATTTGTATCAAAACTTTTTTGCAAAACAGAGAAAACTCAGGTATATATTCCTTTGAAATTTAAAAGATTTATTTATATTCTGTCGGGTAGAAAAAATGTTTTGTTGTTTTGACAAAATAAATTGAATTTATAAGAACTTCAGAAAGGTTACATATCAATATGTCTGTCTTGTAAACAAAATTTGTTTCAGTTTCAAATAAATAGAACCCATAACAATTCAAAGTTCGATTGGGACTTTAACAAAACTTTTAATAATTTTAATAAATACTTTATTGAAATAACCATTTTGCTCGATCTCGATAAAATGCAAAGCACATGATTCTCTCAGGGAGTAAAATTCTACGAATATCTGCAAACAAAATGTTTCGCCTAAGAAGTAGGTGTTATCCTGGTGTATCCCAATGATAAATCACAATATTTGCGTGAAACTATTAAAATTGGATTTGACTTAGTCGCCAAAATTTGTACAATGAACAAACATAAAGTGTGTGTCTGTGCGTGCCTAAAGGACTAAGAAATGTGGTGTAGGACATGTTCGCATGGACCGCAATGGACAGCAAACATTTCAAGATCATCACCAAAGGATTTATGGAGTTTTAGTCGGGAATGGCATATTATGTGTCTATACATATACCTATACGTATTGTATAGGTATCTGGAATTTCTACTCGTTATACATAAGTCTGTGGCTATGGTGCTTGTTACTGCACTTTGGTGTAGATTCGCATAAATTCTGTACATGACATTATGCCAAAAGTGAGGGCGGGCGTGTGATATCGGGGAGTATATCTTGCTTGGCTCTTGTGTTTGCCTGTCACTTGTATACTGGACTGACCCAATGTAAAGTGCATTAATTAAACGAAAAGTTCAGACAGTCTGCATATAGGGAGACATATACAATTTACATTCCAGCAAAATTAACCGCAAATGAAAATTTAAGTTCCAGAAACTAACATGATTTTGGGATTAAAGTTCTCCCGCCACCAGATATCAACAGCAGGAGGACTTTGCGAAGGATAGTACCTAGCAAAACGACGAAACTTTGTTCTTGCATGTCAGAGTTGAGTCAGATAAATGATATGAACTCAAAGACAATGGTTTATTAATAGACTCAGTGTAATTGTTGTTTTGGTCGATGTTCTTAATTTGAATTGAACATGAACATACATAGGTTTATTATCCCGAATAAAAATTAAAGAAATTTTGAAACTGTCGAGACAAGAGCGTTTGTGCAGTTTGTTATAATTGTATGTCTCGCTTTTGAAGTTACATACATATTATGTACATTAGGGTGATTCAAAAATAGCCTTTCACGAAATTCAACCGGGGCCAGGAAAAACTATGAAGCTTAGATTGAATCCAATTTATTAAGACCATAGAATCGAGCATCATTTAGGGGTAGCTATACCAGCGGTTTTTTTTCAACACTTTAGATTTAAATTCGCAATTAGCTATTTTACAATGTTAAAAGCTGCATAACTTTTCGAGTTTTGGTGATAAAAGAATGAAGTTTTCAGGGATTGTTCGTGTTCGTAATTCGTAATTCGTAATTTTTCGTTATTCGTAATTTGTTTTTGAAACTGTCTGAGGTAACATTATAAAATCTATTGCGGAAAACTATAAACGACATCCCACCACTTTTTACATTGACCAACTGCTTTTGAATAAAACACGGTAAAAAATACTTTGAGACGGTTAAAAACGTGCCTAAGGGCGAGTTACAACAATAATATTAATATTTAATGTCATCTTGTTTTATGTATATACCTACTAATAAAGTTTCAATACTATTTTGTTGGTTTCAGTACTGTTTTTTCAGTTTTCAATACAATCGACAAAAGTATATTTTCATCACTAGTTTAGGTGGTAATCCGGAATCTTGCTTCATCGATTCTCTAAATGGGTACTCGTAAAAATATATATTGTAGTGTCGTAGGGGCCTTCAATGGAAGATACTCTATAAATATTAATTATATTCTTTACTTCTATAAGAAATGAACTTTGACACAGGACTTAATAGCATTCCCTGCAAAGTATAACAGTTCTTTTGACTCCAATTGAAGAAGACACTATCGAAGGCAGCTTCAAGATTTGGCGTCTGCCGAGCACATAAAAAAAGTATTTTGACGTCTGGCGTACAAATTAGGCGTGTTCAGGAGAATGAGATCTCGAAGATCTCAATCTCTGTTTCATGAACAGGAGGCCGATTCTGGTTCTGTAAAAAAGTGAATCGAATAAATAATTTTCACATTCCCTAGCATGCATTGCTTTCACTTTTTCGATTCACTTGGTGCAAAAAAGCGATTCTGGTTCAGTGAGTAAAACTCTCCGATGAACTATATTGTCGATCCCGAACCACCATATCATTTCCCCTGAACACCAGCCATTTACTTAATTTATTTAGAATTAATTTAGAATTTATTTAAAATAAAGCTATCAATGTATGAAATAGAAAGTTTTATTATTTTAAAAACGAAAACGCTATTCGGGATAACTAAGTTGAAGAACAACAAAAGGACAATTACAATGCCATTAAGGAATTAGTGCTTATCCGAAGACAAGAAAGTTGGACAGTGGTTCGGGGCGGATACTGTGGTGCAGGTGTTGAAAAAACTGGTTCGCTATGATGATTGGTGTTCCATTGTTGTGCATATTGCTTTGGACAATAGGTGTGTTCTTTTGGGCCTTGCAAAGTACTTTTTAGTATTTCCCAGTAGATGATGAAAGAAAAATCTAATCTTAAAGTAGATGTATAATTTTTGTTGTTGGTATTTGTATTTTATTTTAGATAAGAGAAACATCAACAACAATAATTTACTAAGTAATTTCTTTTTATTGATGGTGTCGCTTTCTTGCATGGATTCATTTCGTTAATACATTATTAAAGTGCATTTAAGTACTTTGACCACAAAGTAGAAGTAGTTGACTGCAGCCAGAAGTACTGTGCAGTAGATAAAGGAACGCGCCGTAGTCGTAGTTAATATGTTATACTGTTGTACTGCTATACAAAAAAATAGACAGCTTCAAGCATCGTCGGGTTTCATTCCGTATTATAAAAAATATACATACATATATTAATTAAATTATAAAGTTTTTCTTTTCAATTTTTTTTATTTCAAATTTCATTTTCTATAAGAGTTTGATTGAACAAATTAAAATTTCTGTGAGTGAAAGGTCTACCAAAATTTACATTTGGACAATTTATATTTCCGAGTCCTCACTAATTTTGCTCTGTCAAAAGTTGAGCAGGCGATTCCAATTTTTTTTTTCCCTCAGTGTTTGACACAAAAACTGAGAAATTTTGATTTTAATTTTTTTTTATTTGTGTGATTTCTGAAAACTCCGATATCTCAGAAATACAAGACTGGACAATTATAACTGTTTTCAATAAATATAGCGTTTTTAAAAATTCATTAAGACATACAATGTTTTATAAGTGAAGGCCTGAATGAAACAACAAACACTTGGGTGAGTTACCCCCAAGTTCTTATACGCTGGAATTATAGCATGCTGCATAACATTCAAATCTATGCATTTCATTTAGAAAACTTTCCTCATCTATCGGAAAGTATGCACAACACCTGAATATGACTTACCCACCATGGACATAATAATATCGATTTCAAATGTCCATTTTCCCATACTTTCCAAGTGGTTTCCTTCTTTTGCATCCACATACCACATATGGAGTCATTGATTTGCATCTTTTGTTCAAAACGAGAACAAAAAATACGTAGAAGAATAAAAAAGATCAAAGTCAATGATTCTCTGTCTCTGTAGTTAGTCCAGAGAAAGAGAAGTGCAGAAGTAAATAGATTATAATCGGCAGGTGTCACATATAATATTGCTTATATGCTTCGGTACAAACGATGTTCTTGCCTGACACACATGCACCACAGAAGCGCAAAATGAAAAAACCTTTCCATAAATATTTTCGTAAAAGTATATGCTACCTATATGCATATTTCCATATGCAAACGATAAGTTATTGAATTTTAAATATTCCATTCCGGAATTGGCAAAAAAATAAAATGCAATATTATGTACGATCTCACTGTGGTTTTAAAGTAGAATGTTTTAAACCTACCTTTTCATCTGGATTTTAAAAGAAAAATTAGTTATGAGAATCTTAATTTTAGACCAGCTAAGCTTCTAAAAACATATATGTAGTTTCATTAAAGGTACAGTATCATTGGAGAAGGTACACAAAATGAACAGTATGCATGCATGTAACTTACAGTTAAACTGATTTATTAAAAATAATTTGTTCAATTGATTAAACAAATTCTAAAATTGTTTTGACAGCCACGTTATATACTGGTACACCATTTGATTTCTTTAACAAATCTTAATTTATGGAAAAAAGGCACGGTTGATTTGCACGAACTTATGAAAGATATCACTGTGGTTTTAAAGTCTTATTATTTTAAAATGAATGATAAAAGAAATAAATTAGTTATGGGAGCTTATATTTTATGCCCCTTGTCAAAAACTAAGTTTAGTTTAAGGTTATATTATGGGAGTAATATGAACAATATAGCAGATGCATGTAACTTACAGTTGAGAGTGAAAAATTGTAAATAAAAACTCAATATAATGTAGGTACATATCTAATTAAAAACAAAATATCTAAACAACACCTGAAATTGTTTTGACACCAACGCGGTGCTAAATTTAATACAAATCGACTAAGTCGGTTTTGAATTATTAAGTTTTCAATAAAAAATTAAAACACTTTTTGAAAATCGAAAATTTTGGTATAAAAACTTTTTATTTATTTTAATCTCCATACAAAAATGAGCAAAATGTTGAACAGTTGAACAGGTTTTGAGAACATCAAATATCAAAGAAATTGTTCTATGATTGGATAGATACCATTTATAACGTCCTACATATATGTATGTACATATGTGCAATGTTTATATTACATATACCTATTGCGAGGCACTTCCCATTGTTTTTTTTTTTTAATTTAGATTTTCTCAAAACCATTTCAACTGACTGCGATCAATTTTTTAATGGAGAATAATTTAAAAAGTTTCAAAAGTTATTTTTATACCAAATATTTTAATTTGTTTGTTAAATTTAATACATAAATCGAAAACGACTTGGTCGATTTTTATTAAACTTTGCACCGAGTAATTTTTTAACATTATCTAGCAGATTTTAAACAAAAATTATTCTTATAAAAAAAAAAAAACGGTAACATCAACCAAACTAGTGTTTATAAATTTTATTTTCCTCGAAAACTACTCCTAAGACTTTAATTAGAATATTTTTTGAGCTAATATCAGGACGATCTACCTAAAATATTATGGGATTATTGTTACATTATTAAAAGTACCTCTCATAGTATAATTTTCTTGTTTTTTGACTGTATTATTATCTGTTTAACCGATTTTAAACAAGACCTTTTTTATGGGTTTTAAATAATATTGCAAATCAATATATACACTGTTCGATGTATCTACAAATAGTTTTTTTTTACTTCCCCTGAAATGTCATGTTTTATCAAAATCTATACCTAAACTCGTATCTCAAGTAAAATCATTTATTTATTCACAATGCCATTGCAGTCCTTTTTCATCATCGTCTACTTATTTGTAAATAGTTAAGGCCACTAAAGGACACTGAAAGTCTATATAGGAAAGTAAACAAAGAATAAAAATATAAAAACATTTAAATCCTTTAATTTATTTGACTCACAAAACTAGACATGATGTACTGTACATTGTACGCTATCCCTGCATGCATTTTTTTTATAGAAACACGCAAAAAGAACGAAAATAAATTAAATATAAAAACCGGACAAGCTCATTAATCATCCGCCCAACTGATGGTAGATTTTTGTATGTTCTCTATGTCAGCTCAGCCTATACAGGGTGGATTGAAAAGGATTACTTCTTTACAGTGTGACCATATGCTAAAAAAAGTAAATTTTAGCCACAAATTTAATATTTATTTGTGTTATCCAGGTAAATATTATTCCTAATAAAGTACAGAAGCTCATAAAACTATTCACAGTATTTAAACAGAAAATATATGTAAGATTTTGGCTTATATTAAAAAAAAAATAATATAAAAGCATCACGGTAACTCTTGCTTGTATTCAAACCTCTTGCCCATTTATATTCAAATACTTGTGCAAGAGTCAGTCTGGCTTCTTCACTTATAAAAATAAATGTATTGAACAAACTTTCTTTCTTATTATATACTAGCAAAACCCCCGCCCGCTTCGCTTCTTTTTTTAACAGATTTTCTTTATTTTTTTATGATTTTTTTTATCCTAAATCTTCTACCCTTATTCCAATTTAATAAAAAAAAATTAAGAAAATCGGTCAACCGGTTTGGCTGGTTAGCGAACGTACACAAAACCAAACTTTAATTTGATGCTAAAAAATATAGCTGTAGGTTTAGGAAAAGATTTTGTATTTCTTATATAAAAAATTTTATTAATTTTATTTTTTTAATTTTATTTATATCTAACGTTTTACGAAGTATCTAAAAATTATAAATTTACAAATAATCCATTTAAATGTTACATTGACTTCGCATTTAGTTTAGGACAAGGTTTTTTTTAATGTGTAGGGTGGTGAATATTCATATTGTAATACTCCCCTCCCCCTTCGGTGGATGGGGGGTGTAAAAGGGTATTCGCCATATCTAGAGAACCATAAGTTCCACAAACAAAACTCCACCTAAGCTATTTTTACAAAAAAAATAAATTCTCTTCAATTTTGGTAAATATACCTACTTTTACCGAGAAAAAAAATAAATAGTTATAGTTAGAAGTATACAAACATTTTATCATTTAAACAATAAACAAACTGATTTAATTATTACTACATTTACATGAGCGGATTCACGGATCGGATTCAATCTAAATCGAAATTTCGATCCAGGTACCTATATGACGATTCCAGATCGAAAGATAGAATTGAAATGGAATCGAAGTGACAGTCCTGCTTTTATGTGTGCGTGCGGTGTTGTGTGGACGACTTAAATATGGCTACGGAAAAAGACAAATTATTTGCTTTTATTTTTCAAATTATGTGAATTCGATGCAAAATTTAATTGTGCAACGTATGCAAACAAACAAACGCAAGAAACAAGCCATAAACCGCAGTCAGTTTGGAAACAAAATGCACAATAGCACACACACACCAGCAAGCCGCTGCGCTGTAATCTCGATTCTTCAATTCTTCGATCTAGGTATACATTTATATTTTCGTAATCCCGATTCGATTCGATGCTGGTTTACAAATGCCTAAATCCGGATTCGATTCGGATTTAATTCTCCATGTAAACGTAGTATATATTATGTACATAAGAGTGTTTTAAACGACAACTTTCCTATTTAAACTTTTTACTATTGCTTTCTTTTACCAACCTGCACCATTCTTCTTTTTAAACGTATCTTGATGAGATTTTGACAGCCTCTTTTTTTTCGTCAAATTTCAGGTTTGTTCTGTCTGTGCCGCAACAAATTTAACATCGTATTTAAATTTACTTCTTGAGGAGCTAAAGACTTGTAACTTTAAACAAACGTGTTGTCCTCCACTTCTGAGCTGTGTTTTATTTTAATTCTCTTGCGTATCCAGGAAGTTAGCTGCAACGTTAAAAAGAATACAAATTTTAACTTTTGTTTTGAAGTGAAATTTTTAATACGAATACGTGTTTTGCTATACAGCGCGGATGGTCCGCGTATATTCAAAGATTTCGTTGACTAAAAGTGAGTCTGAGTCCGCTGACGGATTTGATAATCGGTGTGAATATTTACCCGATTTGCCGTATTAGAAAATTTTCTTAAAGCTTATTGAATATTGATCCTAACATTAAGCTGAATTTTTGAGAAAGTCTCTCAGTACCTATCTACAGCTCAGATTTCAAGTATAAAACGATTGCGACATACAATAAACATGTAACGTGCTTTTTTTAAACGACAGAACACAATATACACAATGTAAAAAATAAGTATGGTCACCGTAACTATCGGACCAAAATACTTCAGCTCTCTGGTAATTGTAGCGGAAACATTCCGTGATGTTATCGTCGCGCACATTCATAAATATTCCACGGAAATAGATCCTTTACGTCCGATATCCTGCCCATGAACATGCGATATAATATGTATCAATATTTTTGCCCGGTTTTTAGTGGAAGGGTTTTGGAAAATTACAAAATTCCGTGCAAATATCTAATGAAAGTTATCACTTAATTGTGTTCAGAGGGTGTTTAGCCTAATGACCTCGTCTGTTTTTTGTTTTTGCTGAATAAGTACATTCTGCAGTGCACAAAGATCCATAATTAATATCGACACTGATTGTCTTTCTATTAAGAGGAAGGGTGCCTTTATATATTTTAATGGAATTGCGTGCTCATTACGAACTTCCGTCACGTATACAATACAGGGAAGCTCGTTCCGTTCCGGTACATCCTTGTTTCCTGGATTTTGTGCGTGCGCGTCCAATTGAATTTTGAAAACATCGTTGTCCCTTGGCAGGAGTAGAGTGGCTGGCTTATTGAGCTGCAGCTATATGTACCCTTATATGTATATAGCAAAAATAAACCTTAATTATGTAAATTAGGAAGGATAATACCAATTGGTTTCAATTGGGATTCTATTATTTATTATGTTCGCGCGAGTTGTCTTTGTGAGAGTTGGTTGGTTATACTGTCCTGCGTCTGCTGAAATTAGCTTTACAATTCTGCGTTGTCTGCATATCAAATTGTGCCAAACATTTTTGAGTGTCAGGGCTTTGCATTGATAGCTCCCTGTCCTCAGGATGTGGCAGCAACCAACAGAGAAAAGACACAAATAACATTTAACAATGACTTTTGCAAAGAGTGAAAATTTATGCGCTGTTATATTATTTATGGCAAAGTAGGAATGTGTGTGCCTGCAAAGCGAGATCACCTCTTGCATTCGAAATAAGTTTTTAGAAAAGGCAAAAGGGCTCGGAGTTCAGAGACTCAAATTCTGAGTTTACATTGTTTATACTGAGCACCCTTCACTTTTACTTTTAACACAACTTTGGGATACTTGTTATATACACCAACTTTGTGATGGAGAGTTTTTTATGGTACCTATGTATGTGGTGTTATTCTGTTGTAAAGGTGTGGAGTTTTTTTTTAAGAGAAAGATTTATTATACACTTGCGGTCTTTGTGCGGAATAATATTTTTGTGTGTCGCTTTCGAGACCTTTTCTTTAGTTACGAGTTGAGACTGGTTTATGAATGTAGTCCGCAATGGCTTTCAAAAGCATATGTTGTCTGCTGGGATAATGAATGTCTCATGAGAGGATTAGAATACCTCTTATAAATATGTGAAAGTTGGCGATGATATTGTCTTGCAAGGAACTTAAGTGGATACACTTAACAAAGCTTTTAGAAAATTTGAGGCTGGTTGGTTAAATTTTTTGAATACATACATACATATAAATAAAGATTTTTAAACTCCCAATAAGTAGAATTGTTATTTTTTTTTGTTTCAATTTGGGTTAGGCTAGGATTTATCATGTTAATTTTACACATATTAGTTACTTAAGTAAACAAAAATCTGAAAAAATCAACTGGAATAAACAGCTGCAAAAGTTACTAACAAATTTACTGATTTACTCACGTAAGACTTAATTAGAGAAAAGATTGATAAAGTAAACGTTGTTTACTCAGAAAAGGCCGAATGTTGATTGTTAAGTAATAATCCAGCATAAAAATAGAGACTGCGAAAAACAAGTTTCACAAATTAAAATAAGATACAATTTTGAAGAAACACATCCCCTTTAAAATTTAAACACTCACAATATAAAGAGTGATTCAGAAGCTCATTAAAAATATTTTCAAAAAGATTGAGATTGTATTGAAATTCAAAAACAAAAACAAAACCAACAAAGTATCATTTCTTCGAGATTTAGTACTTTTCACTATACCTACATATTTTTGTTCCTTAAAAGTTGTAGTAAAATACTCTTATGGGTTTAATACTGTGTCTATGGAAAGACAAACAAAAATAATAAAAATAATTTTCAACGAGTTTTAATTTTAGCAAATTTTTTTAAATCATAGTTGGCAGAGAATCGCTCATAGTAAATAATAAAACGTTTGTAAGAAAATTGTAAATTTTTACTTCTTCTTCCTTCCATTTTTCTAATTGACAACAGGATCGATCTTTCTTCACTTTTAGTATTATTCAAAATCTAATTCCGTTTCAATCAGAACAACCTCCGGGAGAAGAGGACAAGATCAGTCTTGTGAGGGTTTACACCAAGTCCACACCGATCTGCCCAGAGGGTTAGCTTGTTTAAAGCATTTTGTAATAGTTCTTTCAAGGAGTTTGGATGCTTGCCAGATACTGCTATGGCAACATCGTCCGCATAGGCAATCACCCTGTAGCTTTCCGCTTCTCGGCACATTAGTAGCTCATTTACTACCAAGTTCCAGAGAAGAGGAGATAGGACGCCACCTTGTGGCGTACCTCTACTGACAGATCTTCTAGCAGTGCAGTTACCCAGTTTTGAATTGATAATCCTGCTAGTCAGCATTTGATTAATCAGTTCACCAAGTGACCTTTCTACTTTCAGAGATGACAGTGCTGATGAGATTGCAGATACGTCGACATTGTTGAAAGCACCTTCTATATCTAGGAAAGCCACCATTGTGTATTCTTTATGATGGAGGGAGTATTCGATAGTCCGTACTAGTGAATGAAGAGCAGTTTCTACCGACTTCCCTTTATTATAAGCATGTTTCGCATTTGATAGTAGTCTTGTGTAGTTTGTCCCTTGTAATAAGACCTTGTGGATAAGTTAACATGTTATTTGACCTGTTAGGGTCAATATTATTAACAATTACAGAGCTTCCTGGGAAATGAGTATCCAGTAACAAGTTGAGTGATTCTTCACATGAGTTGGTCCAGGAGCCGTCGGCATATTTCAAGCCACTAGGCATAACTGGATTTTTGGAGAGGATTTTCCTTAATCTAGAAGCTTCGGAGGTTTCTTCTATACTACCACAGAAGCTTCTCCAGGAGTAACGTTTGGTTTTCCTCAGTTCTTTTTCGTATTTGCCAAGGGATGCCTTATAGGAGTCCCAATCAGACACCTCTCTAGTAACTTTAGCTCGATTGAAAAGTTTTCTACAATCTTTTCTGAGCAGATTTAACCCTAAAGTCCACCAATGTGGCTTCCTTTTTCCTCTTATTTTAAAGGGAGGACAGGAGATGGCCAGTGATTTGTTAAGGGCTGATGTTAAATCTTTGACTTTGCAGTCAAGATCGTTAATGTTGGATGGAACACTCAAAAGATCGGGTTTAATTAAATTTTTTAGTGTTTCTTGGTATTTGAGCCAGTCGGTCTTCCGAAGATTTCGAAAAGCTTCATGGCGGGGAGGTTCATCAATTAAGCTGAACTGAATGTATCTATGATCTGAGAACAAGTGTTTTTTAGATACTTTCCAATTCATAATCATTTGATGGATGTTATCGGCGACAAGAGTTACGTCTAATACCTCCTGTCGGTTTTTGGTAACGAATGTAGGTTCATTACCTACGTTACTTACAATAAGGTTAGTACTTAGAATAAAATCAAAAAGAGACTCACCTCTATCATTTATATCACTGCTACCCCACACTGTATGATGGGCGTTAGCGTCGCACCCAATAATGAGGCTGATCTTTTGCCTTTCTGCATCAGCGATTAGTTTCTCCAGTGTATTGCCAGGGAGAGGGCCAAGGTGGTCATGGCCGAGATATGCCGATGCTAGCCAAAAAGTACCTTTGGCAGTTTCCAGTCTTGCAACGGTAGTATCTCGATCGCTGAAATTAGGGAGTAAGTATACATTAATGCTATTTTTCACTAGAATGCAAGATCTAGGGTCACCTTTATCTGATGCATACAGTAAGTAGTATCCAGGAGTCCTGAGTCCACGAACAATGGATTGCACAATCCAAGGTTCTTGAATCAGGACGATGTCTTCTCCGCTGCTGGATAATCGAAGAAGAAGGGAGGCCGAAGCCTTAATGGAGTGTTGGAGATTGATCTGTACTAACTGGAGCATATTGGCTACAAGTTAGTTAGATCGGCCTCCACAACAGTGAGGTTATGGTCTTCAGAGGATGAACTTAGAAGTTCTTCCTCATTTAGAAGATCCATTTTATTGGAGTCTTCGGTTTCCATATCGGACAGACCGTCGTCGTTGAGGAGGGACTCTGCTTCGACCAAGGGTGTCCCGGAAGCACCGTCATCTAAAGATGGAAAGACGATCGATGCACCGGGATCCCGGATCGCAGCTTCGTCCTCTTCTGGGTGTGGAGGCGGCACGCTGCGTCGCACTCATCTTTTTTATAAACCCTAAGGGTCATAGTTTCAAATCCAAACCTAATCACACCTTTGGTCTGCGCCAGAGGAGCAAGGGAGTCCTTATTGATCACAATGATTGCACCTCTATAAAGACCCCTCTGCTCCTCCAGTTTCGCGACTTTCCAGTCATGAGTGGGAAGGGATGGGTTTGACAGTTTTATTATCTGGAGTATTTCATCCATACCGGAGGGTTCGGCTGGGATCCAGGTGCGCGCTCTTGGCCTGCATGGGATATCCTCCTTAGCAATAACCTCAAGCTTCGCACCTGGCCATACCTCCCCTAGCCTGCTGATCGCCAGCGTATATAGGTCGCACGACCTCCGATCATCACAAGCGATAAGTTTGACATGCCCTTGATGCCAACCGCCATCACTTGTGATTGGTGGTGGTTCCGGGTTGTCCCTCATAATACTTAAGAAGCTAGCCGAGAGCTTCAGTTTTACCACCTGCCAATGATCAGAGGAGATCGTGCCATCTATATCGCTGCGATCGGTAACTGCAACGACTATTTTGCCTTTCAAGGCATCCCTGAAGGTTTAATCACCGTTATGAGGATTAAGCGGAGTGCTGGTGTTCTGCGCTTTAAGACGCTTGGGAACCGATACGGAACCCTCAATAGACCTTTGACGCTTAGACGTGGAGTCCTCGCTGGTCTCGTCATATTTGGCTAAGATTCCCTTAGCCCACTTAATCCGTCCTTCCTGCTTCGAGTCACTTCCGACATTAGGCTTATCGCCATAAGTCCTCAGAATCCTCTTAGCATTCCGGATATTTTTGTAGATTGCCCCGGACGGTGTAAGCTTTCGCCCACTCCCGCTGGGGGTTTTATTAAGAGGTGAACTCTTGTTAGTGGAAGAAGGGCCATTATTCACGATCCTTCTTCCACTGAAAGTAGGTATATTTACCTTCTCACTGTTCTTGCTATTAGCAGCGCGACTATGAGTTGCCATAGTCTCGTCGCCAATGCGCAAGACAGAAGTAACAGCAGGCGACTTTCCAGTCGCACTACTGGCCGATCTAGAAATAGACTCGGACTTTCCACCAACACCATTTGAAGAATTCATATAGGTCCCACGAGTATGGGAGAAGGGGTGGTCCGCCTGCACAGATATCCGTATATGCAGGTAAGGCTAGTTAATCCGGAGGTCGCCAGGTATCCGGATACTCCGTTAGCGACTGAGCTAGTTTTACTTGGGCCCTCAGCCAGGCTGATCATGGGCACGGGTCGTGTAACACCTTTGATCCAGCCCAAGGGAATAGGAGGGGGGGGGGATAATGAAGGGGAAGGAAGAGTCAGACAGCGTGAACGCCGTTCTGCGTGAAGGAGAGACTAGCATCGTCGGACAGCTTCATCGCCGTACCGTCGAGGTAGGAAGAGAGTACGCCAGACAGCTTTTTCGCCGTACTGCCGAAGGAGGGGACGTCTGATAGCTTTATCGCCGTACAGCCGAGGGGGAGAGAACCGTGGACAGTATTATCACCGTACCGTCGGAGGAGGGGAGAAAGGAGTGTCAGACCGCATTCGCCGTACTGACGGAAGGATAATGAAGGATAATGAATAAGGAGGTTGTTGAGCGCCCTTTAGTTTCAGGACTCATCTGGAGAAATTATCTCGAGAATCTTTGACCTTACTTAGCTTCTACAACTCGACAAGTTCGACGCTCGGGTAGAAGCTAGCTGGATCGAATCGAAAATATAAATGTATACCTAGATCGAAGAATTGAAGAATCGAGATTACAGCAACAACAAGACTGTCACTTCGATTCCATTTCAGTTCTATCTTTCGATCTGGCATCGTCATATACCTGGATCGAAATTTCGATTCATATTGAATCGGATCCGTGAATCCGCTCATGTAAACGTAGTAATAGTTACAAAATTTCTACCACACCAATACCAATAGCCATCGAAATACATATACCAGATTTCATTTATATCGCATTCGCATACCTACAACCCTAAAATGCACACGGTCAAATAGATCTTTTTTCTCATTTGGGTCATTTGGAGAAAAAAAAATTAATTCGAATGATTTGTGTCTGAACTAAAATCTTGGTATATTTTGGTGGTATGTTTAGGTTTGAAAAATTAATTGTACATATTATACTATAAGATTATATAAATTAATTGTATTAGGTATATAAAATATTTATTTAACATCAGTTAAAGATCATTAACATCTTCAATTAGACTAGCGAAATAAAAAATAAAGTTAATAAGTAAAAATTTGGTTATATACATTGATAAATATGATTATAATAAAATTTAATGTAATACATATTAGTACATACATACATTAAATATAAAAGGCTAATTTAAAAAGTACCACAGTAAGTTATTTTTTAAAGTTATTCTACTTGTATGAAAATTAAAATCAATATTTACAGAAATAAGGTTAGTTTCTCTAACACAGCGCGTTATAGGTTCGTTAAGTGCATAGTTAACTCTATGTTCATTTTCTCGGAGCAGACAGCGTTCTCTTAGCTGTCGAGATGGTGCTTAAATGTCAATCAAAGATAACAGAAATGGGCATTTAATATGATTATTTAAGATATCGCTAATGAACATAATTGAAAAGACTTTTCGTCTATTTGCAAGCGACTGAAAGCCAAGAAGTTTGCATCTAGTAGGGTAGGAGGGAGTTTCGATGTTCCAACCTAATTTCCATAGGTATTACAAATCGAGTAAACTTTTTTTGAATATTTTCAATTCTATTGGAATAATTGTTGTAGTAAGGATTCCATATTACACAACAGTATTCTAAAATGGACCAAATATAGGCAGTAAATAGGGATTTTAGAGTATATGGATCTTTAAAGTCTTTAGAATTGCGTTTTATAAAACCTAACATGGAGTTAGCTTTGGCTACAATGTATTCCACATGTTTAGTAAAGTTTAGTTTTGAATCAAAAACCACACCGAGGATTCTATCAGTGAAGGCATTTTAAAACTTGATGATAACAACAGGCCCGGACCTGATGGTGTTCCAGCCTCTATCTTAAAGAATTGTGTCTCTCATTTGTGTTATCCGTTATTTATTTTCTTTAATGAATCTTTAAGTAGCTCTATTTTTCCCAATCTTTGGAAAAGTGCTTACATAACCCCAATACATAAAAAGGGATTCAAAACTGAGGTCAAAAACTACCGACCGATTGCTAAATTACCTGTAATTCCGAAGTTATTTGAATCCATTGTATGTAATGTTCTCTCTTTTCATTGTAAATCAATTTTATGTAATAGTCAACACGGTTTTTACAAAAATAAGTCCACTGTGACAAATTTATTTAACTTTACGTCCTTTTGTTTAGATGCGTTTGAAGACCGGGATCAAGTTGACTGCATCTTCACTGATTTCAGTAAAGTATTTGACAAGTTGTGCCACAACACTCTTATAAATAATTTAAATAACTTAGGATTTAATATTAATTTTCTTAAATGGATTACTTCGTATCTACAAAACAGACATTATAGTGTAACTTTTAGCATTTAACGGTCTCCAATAAATAAAGGTCTTTTTTTCCGATATTCTATCAAGAACATGGTTCTCAATTTTGTATTCGTAGAAAACTGGTGACAAGTTGCGACAAAAAGAAAAACAGTGGCATTTAGAGACATTTAACATTTATACTGTTTCATGATTCATTTTTTGATACAATTCAATTTGTCAGTAAAGTTCCTAAATAAATATTGTGTACAAGGTAAAACCATTTAAAAATCAATGTATTTTCGACATCTTACTGAATTGTGATTTCTGCCATCAATTTGAGGATTACCTTTATAATACCTTCAAAATAAGACCAAATTACTAGTTTATCTAAAAATTTGCAATACAACGGTTTATTTTTTCAAATACCTTCTACTCTCTGCTAACTATCCATAAAAAAGAACAGTGCTCATCTGGGGCCTTTTTTAAATCACCTACTTTGTGTAATGATGTATGTACATTGTGCCGTCAAATATACACCTGGTTTTTCAAAGCGGTGACGATGCAATTTTACACCGCATATATTTATTTATTAACAATTTTATTAACAATACATCATGAGATTTTTAATGAAGCTTGGCAATATAAGCAATAAATTCGGTTTGTTATAATAACAATTATGACGTCAAACCAGAATAAAGAAATTGAGTTGTTATGAAACAATTTTGGATTAAATTCGTATATTTGTACATAATTTGTACATTTGTTCATATTTACTAACAGCTGGTTTTAGTTTATTGCACAATGGAAAAACCCAACTATGAGAGTCTTTTTTTTATTTGTTGTCATAAAACATTAAACAAAAGTGTTCGAAATAGCTAAATTTGTATGAACGGTACAATGAACAATGAACATGTCTCTATACATATTTATACAATAATATGTTATGAATAAAGTCTAGGTTGATCTCGTTTTCCAAGTTTCTGTCAATACAAACATGGAGTGCCTGAGTTTGTTTTAATAATATTAATAAGATCCCGCAATAGGAAAACCTACGCTCATCGAGTTACCAGATTAGAAGTTTGGTACACAATTTTTTAGGTAGTGTGTAGCCAACAATTTGCGCATGGGTTGCCTATTGAAAAGTTGTGAAGGTAAAGGGTTGCCAAGCTTCAAAAGTCAGTTTTTAGGTTTTTTTTGCGTGATTTTTTCTAAATTCAGAGTTTTTTTTAGGGTAAATTTGCATAATCAAAGATACTTAGAATATACTCTAAACCAAAAATTATAGAAAGTTGAATTTTTTGTAATTAATAGAAAGTCGTAATAAAATAATAAACAAAAAGTTTGAAGAACAGAAACTCGAGATACATATCTATGTATAAAAATTTAACAATTTTTTTTAATCAGGTCGATTTTTTCTGTAAAATGTTATATTTTTTAAAAGCAGATAGAAAATTAAAAGAACACAAGCTGATTTTTTGAACAATGGGTACACATGTTTTTTTTTTTTTTTGTTCGCTTTCGGTTTTTTATATGAGAAAGGTATTTTCATTAAAAACAGCGTCAACATGAACAGTAAAATAATTCTATTAAGAATAAAATGGTCCCATTTTGTTTATAAAAACGTTTTCAAAAACGGCAGACTCAGAGCTGCCGAACTTTCAAATGTCGATATCTTTAAATCTTTCAATGTCTTAGAGAAAAAAACTCTAGTATTACGTGTATTATTAGAGACAAAGTGTCATGATTTATGGAATACAAAAGTCTAACAAGATTTTTTCGCAGCTTGTGAGGTGTGGCGGTTTTTTCAATTATTGGGTCAGGAGAATAAATACAAAACATAATTTTTTTTTATAAGCGCATAATAGGTTTGTTTCTTTTCTCGTCCGTGAGGTCCCTTATAGTATCCCAAATCTACCCAAAATGTGTTTCTTTACTTTTTTTCTGGCTGGAATTTCCAGAGCTTTTGACTTTTTTAAATTTATTTCCCTCCAGCAGGAATCTTCTGATAATTTCTGTTGTCAAATGTTACGTTTACGCAGAAACAAGTCAGAAGCATCACAAGTACAAAGCTTGACAATGATATAGCAATAAATTTGGTTTGTTATAATACCAATTTTACGTCAAACAAAAACCAGGAATTGAGTTGTTATGAAACAATTTTGGTTTTAATTCGTTGACAGAGTACATATTTACTGACATCTGTTTTTAGTTTATTGCATATAAAGGAAAAACCCAGTACCTAACGAATGTTTGTTTTTTTTTTTTTTAATTTGGTAACAAAAACATAAATATTATCATAACTTAAGACGCATTTCCGTATATTTAAGGAACAAACAAAAAATTTGATTGCTTCTCAATTTGACGAAGTAAGTCATATTTGTGTGCGATAATTTAAAAGGCATATAAAAGAATCATTTATTGCCTTTAAATCATTTACTACTTTTTTGGATATCTACCTAGCACACAGCAGAAGATATTTGAAAAAATAAACCGTTGTAGGTATTGCATTTTTGCTCAAATTGCGTATCCGGCTGCATTTTTAGATAAACTAGTAATTTGATTGAAGCAACATTGGTCTTATTTTAAAGGTATTAAAGTTATCTTCAAATCGGTGGCAGAAAAAAATCACTATTCAATAAAAATATATTTATTTCTAAAACAATATAAATATTGTTTTTCAACTCGAAACATAAAAAAAATATTAAGATTCTAGTTTGGACCATTTGATTTAATTTTTTCTTCAAAGAAAATTAAAAAAAGATCTTTTTGACCGCGTGTGCATTTCTAATTTGATTTGATTGTTTGGTATTAGTGTGATAGGCGTTTTGTAAATATGCTACTGTTGTGTGTTATGCAATTTTATGATTACTGTTATTGTGCCAGGTTATTCTGATTGAAATTTAAAACTGTATAATAAGATTTTGTTTTTTTTAAATTGCTCCTCCCATCTGAACGAGAGGAAATATACCCCCCTCCAAAACAATAACATTCAATGAAAACATTCCATCTGAAATTGCTCGCCTTTTTAATATTTGTAGTGACGTTAAAAATTATCAGTAATTATAAAACAATATACCAAGATACTATTTACAAACAGTTAAAATAGTATATCTAAAAAAAGGCATTTAATATATTTTTTTTGAAAATGTAACGGTTTGTCAGCAATTCGAAATTAAGGGTGGTCAAGCCCAAATTTGTACTCGTTTTTCGTTCATTCAAACTTGGAACACTTCCAAACTTTTCTCAGATTATTCCTCATTGCCTGTACTACATAGAGTCAATCAAATCAATTATTATTTTTGCTAAATATATTTGATACTTACATTCAGATAGTCCTAAAAATTATTTAAAAGAAAATTGTTTTTAAGTATCATATACATATATTTAGCAAAAAAAAATATTGATTTAAGTAAAAGACTGAAAATCTAATTTCTAAAGGAACATTATGCAAAAGTTTACCTATATTTACAATTTACATAGACAGAAAGTTGTTGTTTTTATTTATCATGCATTTGCAAAAAACCGTGAAAAATTCAATAGATACCTGTGAACTTGAAAACCGCACTGCTAGATGTTTAATAGATATTTTTCGGGTATTTATTTATTTATTTATTAACTTCCCATTGGAAGTTATTGTAATTGGTCCGATTTGTCGAATTGAACATTTTGACATTTATCGACGTTTCGAGGTCCAAGGAATCCGAATCCGTTGTTTTTAGAGAGATGTCTGTATGTGTGTGTGTACGTACGTTCGTACGTTTGTACGTTCGTGAGCCTTTCTATCGTTCACTTGTAATGTGCTATTCTGATAACATTTATTTTTTTTATATACCAACACTAACCACGAAGCCCATCACTACTTTTCATTTTTTTGCATGCCAATTCAGTACTGCAAACTTTTTTTTATTGAGAGTTCTGAGAGAAATATAAACTACCGCAAACCAAGAACCCATCTAACCAAATGTACATTTTTTTTTTCAATGTACATAAGCATTTAGAAAAAAATTGTCCAAGAGAAAATAAAGGCGACCGTTAAATTTCGCGATGCTTATTTACTAATGAGTAGGAGGTCGAACCATCTTCGTCAATGTCACACACTATTGAGTTGGATCAGAACTTTAGAACGGGTAACATCGTCGTGATTTGCTCCCAAAAATAAAAGTTAACAAGAATTGAGAAAATCGTTGATAATTGTACAGTCCCGCATAAAATATATATAAAAAAAAAATTGCACTTGCGCGAAAAAGAAAAGAAAAAATAATAAGCGTGAAAAGTGATAATCGCTTTGATCAGTTTGTACGCTGAAAAAAAAAATCAATTTAAAAAAAAAAAAGCTTTAATAAGCTTGAAAAGTGAATCCCTTTGATCAGTTCGTACGCTGAAAGAAAAAAAAAACATTGTAAAAACCCTTAATAAGTTTATAAACCAGTATAAACAAAAAAAGGTTATCATTCGTTTTCCCTTTGCAAGAAAAAAATAAAACAAGAAAAAAAAAGACTAAATAAAATCGCCTTAAAGAGCTGTAAAGCTTTATTAAAACGAGTCGCAGATCCATCCAACGGCACCACCGCTAACGGAACCATTAGCCAACTTTTTTGGATTTACCCAAGCTAAATGCAGATGTGGATAACCTAGAAAACAGGCAACTTTAAGATAACTAATTTTTCTTCTAATTTTCAAAAATCCAATTCCAACGTTTTTTTTTTTATTAATTTTATTAACTTCAAGAACTCATCATAAATTTGTTTTTTTTCTCTCTTCAAAATTAAAAAAAAATTTAAATATATCAAATTAAAAAAAAAATATATCAAAATTCAAATTCAAATTCAAATTCAAAATTCAAATTCAATTTTCTCTTCATTTCAATTAATTATTTTTTTTTTATATAATTATAAATAATATAGTGTAAAACGAAAAGAAAGTTTTTTTTTTGGCATTGTATAAAATTAAAAAAAAAAATAAATAGAAAAAAAATATTTTTTTTTACGGAACGAGTAGGTATACAATACATAGGTAGATAACGGTATATTCGTCCAGGCATTTTTTTTGTCGTAAAATAGATCTTGACAGGCGTACAATTTTCTTTAGTAATAGGCCTATTAGCTGTAGGGAATTTGTAGTTTTGCGCCAAATGCAATTAAATTTACCGGTTCTGAGTTTTTATAGTAGAATGCTTGGGGGATCATATATGTCTGTCGCCTTCCCGTATTCACCGTTCTCTTTTTTTTATTAAAATTCTCTTATGCATTATTTCTTTTCTGACTTTCTTCTCGTTATCTTTCCTTTTTATTAAAAAAAATAAATAAATGAAATTTAACTTAAATTTTAAATATATGTAAGCAAAAATGAATTTTGAATAAAATTTTGTAAAGTAGGGTATACACAAAAAAAGTTTCGAGTTCGTTTTTTTTTATTTGGGCCATTCAGTAATCTTTTCGAATGTGCATGGTTGGGAGGGAAATGTGAGACCTTAACAATACCTTGGTCTCAGACTCATTCAAATGGATCCACACGAATGTTTATACCCTTTTCCCTTTTCTTTAGCGAGCACATATATATTTTTTGTATAGTTTGGTAAGACAGAGTAAAAACCCACCCCGGACTGAAGCGGCCGTAGATTTAAAGTGCTCACCATACTCTGATATTGGAAAAATTAGATCTCATTCCAAAGCTAAACATAACAAAATGGCGCCCATCGTGTGAGGCGATTCTTAAAAGAATTTCCACACACATACACATACCTTGAATTATAATTCTTTTGAATTACAAATTTTCGTTTGACTTTTCGAACAAAATTTGTCGAAAGTTAATTTTTTCTAGATATATATATTTTGTTTGGTTTTTGAATTTCGATCATTGGTTATCGATGATCTTACTTAAACCTTTTTTCTATATTAATAAAACTATATAATTCTATATGACATTTGGAATTACGAATATGTACGTAGATAATTCTATATATCCGTCCAATTAATCGTATAGATGAGTGTATTAGTCCAAATATAGCATTTTTAACAATTCAGTGTTGTTTTTAAGAAAAGGAACCACAATTCTTAAGAGTTATTTTTAAGATTGTCCTTGTATTAAAATTCATCACTATATTATTCGATAAACTCTTCAACGTTTATTTTTTTTCATTAATTCAAAGGATCTAAATTGTCTGAGTCAATATTTTAGGATTCGAAACTTATTTTTGATGTATACCCGAAACTTACTTTTCATGCAAATTAATTAAAAAAAAAAATATTAAAATTAACATAAAAAAAAAAAAAAAAAAAAAAGTAGCTAAGGTTCTTAATAAATTAAAAATTAATCATGGCTGTAACTCGTACACCCGATAACTTGTCCGCAAATCTTGACCAAAGTAATTCTTGTTCAATATGCAATGAACCTTTTATCGATAAAGATAGTATTGTTCGTACAAAATGCCAACATATTTTTCATACACCGTGTATTGTTCAAACAGTCTCAAATACCTCAAGATGTCCTGAGTGTAACTTCAATCTTTCTCTGAAAGACTTTTCTAAAATAGGTAAACAACAAGTTCCATCGTCATCAGCTGGTGCCGTGCCCAAGCAAAAACAAAAAGTACCTGTCAGAACTCGTCTGCAGAAAAAACTTGAATTACAACTCCCTTTAACTGATCAAAATCCGATAGACTGGTCTTTGAATCCATCGCCATTCATGCCTTCTGTTCGAAATATCGAAGAATCTATGCGTAGGTCGACCACAATACAACAGGAATTTAACCAAACAGGATTATTAGAAAATTCTAATTATGATGCTCGAATCATCCAAACTTTAGGAAATGCTCAGAATATAACTTCTGAAACACCTCATCAGGGACATTCAGAAGAACAAGACTTAACAAGTCAAATTGAAAGTCTGATAGAACAAAAATTTGAAAGAAAATTTAATTCAATGATGAATCGTCTTGAAACTTTGTTCTTAAACAAGACCAAGAACGAAAGCAATAACAATCGTTGTGTTGAAAACGTCTCGGTTAACCAACAACCTAATCCGACCATCAACTGCAATAATCAATTTCCGAGAGATTCATATTCTCAACCACCACCACCACAAACAAACAACAATAGCAACTTATTTCAAGGTCCTTCAAGCAATTTTGTGCCTAGAATTGAGGTAAATCGTGTAGCGAATATTCTCCAAAGCTGGAATTTGCGTTTCGATGGAATAAAATCCGATATTTCCGCTGATCAATTTATCTATCAGGTTACTGCTCTTACAAAAGATTGCTTGAATGGTAATTTTAATCTACTTTGTGAAAATCTTCACATTTTGTTTACCGATCGTGCCAGAGAATGGTACTGGAGGTACAGAAGAGGAGTAGATCGTATCAATTGGGAACCTTTCTGTTTTGTTTTTCGACAACAATTTCAGGATTATAAAACCGACACCGACATTAAAGAACTTATTTGGAAACGAAAACAAAAAGAAAAAGAACCTTTTGAAGACTATTATAATGATGTTATGAAATTATGCGACAAACTCCAATTTCCTTTAATGGACCATGAACTTGTTGATATATTACATCGTAATCTTCGACCAGAAATTAGACAACAAACTTTTTATATGGCATTTACTTCTGTAGCACAGCTTCGAAACTTTTGTTTCAAAAGAGATGTAGTTTTCAGCGAAAACTCAAATAAAACTCAACTTCCGGTTAGACATTTTTATAATAAACGACCTGTTAGTGAAATTAACGTCGAAAATGATACCCAACTCGATGATTATAATCCAATACTTGATATATCAGGCATAACTCCATTCAAATGTTGGAATTGTCATTGTGACGGACATACATACCATGATTGTGTTGAAAAAAGAACAGTATTTTGCTATGGATGTGGTGCACCAGACATATATAAGCCCAGTTGTTCTAAGTGCTCTGAAAAGGGAAACTTGAAAGCGAACGTGGGAAAATCCAAAATTCCACCAGCTCACCTGCGTTCGAATTAAAAACTGAGCTTGAAGACTATTCAAAAATTAATCTCCCTGAAATAACAAATTCTGCCCTAGGCAATCATTCACCTGACATTCCACAGAAAATAACCATTCTTAAACCAGACATTCTATTACCTGACATTCCAAAACATATTCCAAAACTTTACCCTATAGTTCCATACCAACAACGTTTAGACATATATAATAAAAAAAGAGCAAATATTTTCAATTCGACTGAAAAATTGCCATCTCGTTTTAAAACCCCAAAGCGATCAACAACTCGCTTAAGAAAATTTTGGAAAGAAGTTCGATCGAATAAAAAACTGTTAGAAAAATCCATATGTAGTTTACATATTGGGTCTTCAGATATTTGCCCTTACGCAACTATATCTATTTTCGGAAAAAATTATAAGGCCTTGCTAGATACTGGAGCGGGAATTTCCTGTTTAAGTGGTCAAGCTGCAAAAGATTTGATTTCAAAAACTAATAAACCTTGTAGTTTTAACTTTTGTGCTGCAACGGCGGATGGTAAACAACAAGAAATTAAGGGTTGTATTGAGGTCGATGTCACCTTTAGAGACATCGTGAAAAAAATTAAATTCTTTATCATTCCAACTTTATTAGAAGACATTTACCTAGGCGTAAACTTTTGGTCTGCTTTTGGCCTCGCACCTAATATAATAAGGAGTATCTCAGCAGATAATGTAAATCAGTCAAGTAATGCTCACTCTTTAACACCTGAGCAAAGGAAAAGGCTTGATGCAATTATATGTTTGTATCCATCGTACGCTTCCGAAGGTCTAGGAAAAACAAGTCTCATAGAGCATGAGATTGAAATCGAACCCGGATGTAAGCCAATTAAACAAAGATATTTTCCCATCTCCCCTGCTATAGAAAAACGTCTCCACGAACAAATCGATCGAATGCTTTCTATTGGAGTCATTGAAGAGTCAGATAGTCCCTGGAGTAGCCCAGTAGTTTTAATCCAAAAGCCATGCGGAAAGGCCAGAGTTTGTCTAGATTCACGTAAAGTTAATGAAAAGACCATTAAAAGTGCATACCCATTGCCTTTAATAGAACAGATTTTGAGCCGATTGCCGAAGACCAAATTTATCTCAAGCATTGACTTAAAAGAGGCCTTTTGGCAAATTCCTTTGAATGAAAAATCTAGACAAATGACTGCTTTTACCGTGCCAAACCGTCCGCTTTATCAATACAAAGTTATGCCATTCGGACTTTGTAATGCCCCCCAAACTTTATGTCGCCTTATGGATCAAGTAATCCCACCAACTCTCCGAGAAAAAGTATTCGTTTACTTGGATGACCTTCTTGTGCTGACGGAAACTTTTGAGGAACACCTCGATTTGCTTGCCGATATAGCCCGAAGACTTAGGAAAGCTGGATTAACTGTTAATCTAGAAAAAAGTAAATTCTGTCTAAAAGAAGTAAAATACCTAGGCTATATTGTAGGTTATGGTACGCTTCGTACTGACCCCGATAAAGTTGCGGCCATCACGAGTTTTCCCCAACCAACAACAGTCCGTCAATTAAGAAGATTCCTTGGAATGGCTGGCTGGTATCGCCGGTTCATCAACGATTTCGCAGGTATAACCACCCCACTCACCGATCTTCTGAAAAAGTCAAAAACTTTTAAGTGGACGGAGGAAGCCCAAAAATCTTTCGAAAACCTTAAGAATCTGCTTTCTACTGCTCCTATACTCAGCAATCCCGATTTTTCTCGCCCCTTCGCAATACACTGTGATGCAAGTCTGTTCGGTGTAGGTGGTGTCCTTGTTCAAACAAATTCCGATGGTGTTGAAGCCCCTATAGCATACTTTTCACAAAAGCTTAATACGACTCAGAGAAAGTATAGCGTTACCGAGCTTGAGTGCTTAGCTGCCATTCTAAGTTTAAAAAAATTTCGTCAGTACGTAGAAGGACAACGCTTTACAATCATTACGGACCATGCTAGCCTAAAATGGCTAATGCAGCAAAAGGATCTATCTGGTCGTTTAGCAAGATGGTCACTTAAGCTGCAAGGTTATAATTTCTCCATTGAACATCGTCGTGGTTCCGAAAATGTTGTTCCCGATACACTGTCCCGTGCGAATGAAAATGATATCTCTGCAATTGTTTCTGTTGAAACTGGAATCGATTTAGATTCTGAACATTTCAACTCTGATGAATATCGAAAATTAAGACAAAATATCATCGAAAACGAATCAAAACTACCGAATCTGAAAGTTAATGGCAACTATGTATATCGTCGTTCTGAATCCTTAGAAGATCCTGAAAATGGATCCACACCATGGAAATTATGGATACCTTCCCAAATGACAAATGATTTAATGGACCGATTTCATAGCCCACCTATTCACAATCATGCAGGAATTCATAAATTGCTAGAGCAGTTGAAAAGACATTTTTATTGGCCCAAAATGATTACTGATGTCCGGAATTTTGTGAATAGCTGTGAAATATGTAAACAGTCTAAGGCTCCAAATAAAGTCTTGCGTGCTCCAATGGGAGAAAAACCAAAATCTGAAAGACCATTCCAGAAATTGTATATGGATATAATAGGACCTTTTCCTAGGTCAAAATCTGGAAACATTGCTATTTTTATAACGTTAGATCATTTTTCAAAATTCCCTCTTTTTATACCAATTAAAAGTATGACCTCGAAAAAAATCGTTAATTATCTAGAAGAAAGTGTCTTCAGTATCTTTGGTATACCAGAAGATATTTGTACGGATAATGGGTCCCAATTTAAAAGCGATATTTTTAACAACTTTCTCAAAAACTATGGAATTCATCATACTTATACTGCTTTATATTCCCCCCAAAGTAATTCATCTGAAAGGGTGAACCGCTCGATAATTGCTGGTATTCGATCTTACGTAGGTAACGAACAAACCCGTTGGGATGAACACCTCCCCCTAATAGCGTCCGCTCTTCGTAGCTCATATCATCAATCACTTCGGTGTTCACCTTACTTCACCCTATTTGGCCAAGAAATGGTGACTCACGCTTCTGCTTATAAACTGTTGAGAAAACTTGATAATTTGAATTCTGGTGAAATTATTCTTGACCGTAACGACCGACTCCAGATTATAAGAGATGATGTGCAAGCCAACATCCAAAAAGCTTATGAAAACAGTGCAAAGAGATATAACACTCGTAGTACTCAATCTTTATTTAACCCAGGTCAGACTGTATTTCGGCGTAATTTTGCCCAAAGCGATGCCTCAAAAAAGTTCAACGCGAAATTGGCACCAAAATTTGTAAAGTGTAAAGTCATCCGAAAGGTCGGAAATACGTTATACGAACTTGAAGATGATAATGGTAAAACAGCTTTATACCACACCAAAGATATTAGAATCTAATTTCCCAGTCTTTGCGTTTTCCATATGAACTAACTTGTTAGTACATATGCACCCAAAGCCTGTTTTGTAATGTGCTATTCTGATAACATTTATTTTTTTTATATACCAACACTAACCACGAAGCCCATCACTACTTTTCATTTTTTTGCATGCCAATTCAGTACTGCAAACTTTTTTTTATTGAGAGTTCTGAGAGAAATATAAACTACCGCAAACCAAGAACCCATCTAACCAAATGTACATTTTTTTTTTCAATGTACATAAGCATTTAGAAAAAAATTGTCCAAGAGAAAATAAAGGCGACCGTTAAATTTCGCGATGCTTATTTACTAATGAGTAGGAGGTCGAACCATCTTCGTCAATGTCACACACTATTGAGTTGGATCAGAACTTTAGAACGGGTAACATCGTCGTGATTTGCTCCCAAAAATAAAAGTTAACAAGAATTGAGAAAATCGTTGATAATTGTACAGTCCCGCATAAAATATATATAAAAAAAAAATTGCACTTGCGCGAAAAAGAAAAGAAAAAATAATAAGCGTGAAAAGTGATAATCGCTTTGATCAGTTTGTACGCTGAAAAAAAAAATCAATTTAAAAAAAAAAAAGCTTTAATAAGCTTGAAAAGTGAATCCCTTTGATCAGTTCGTACGCTGAAAGAAAAAAAAAACATTGTAAAAACCCTTAATAAGTTTATAAACCAGTATAAACAAAAAAAGGTTATCATTCGTTTTCCCTTTGCAAGAAAAAAATAAAACAAGAAAAAAAAAGACTAAATAAAATCGCCTTAAAGAGCTGTAAAGCTTTATTAAAACGAGTCGCAGATCCATCCAACGGCACCACCGCTAACGGAACCATTAGCCAACTTTTTTGGATTTACCCAAGCTAAATGCAGATGTGGATAACCTAGAAAACAGGCAACTTTAAGATAACTAATTTTTCTTCTAATTTTCAAAAATCCAATTCCAACGTTTTTTTTTTTATTAATTTTATTAACTTCAAGAACTCATCATAAATTTGTTTTTTTTCTCTCTTCAAAATTAAAAAAAAATTTAAATATATCAAATTAAAAAAAAAATATATCAAAATTCAAATTCAAATTCAAATTCAAAATTCAAATTCAATTTTCTCTTCATTTCAATTAATTATTTTTTTTTTATATAATTATAAATAATATAGTGTAAAACGAAAAGAAAGTTTTTTTTTTGGCATTGTATAAAATTAAAAAAAAAAATAAATAGAAAAAAAATATTTTTTTTTACGGAACGAGTAGGTATACAATACATAGGTAGATAACGGTATATTCGTCCAGGCATTTTTTTTGTCGTAAAATAGATCTTGACAGGCGTACAATTTTCTTTAGTAATAGGCCTATTAGCTGTAGGGAATTTGTAGTTTTGCGCCAAATGCAATTAAATTTACCGGTTCTGAGTTTTTATAGTAGAATGCTTGGGGGATCATATATGTCTGTCGCCTTCCCGTATTCACCGTTCTCTTTTTTTTATTAAAATTCTCTTATGCATTATTTCTTTTCTGACTTTCTTCTCGTTATCTTTCCTTTTTATTAAAAAAAATAAATAAATGAAATTTAACTTAAATTTTAAATATATGTAAGCAAAAATGAATTTTGAATAAAATTTTGTAAAGTAGGGTATACACAAAAAAAGTTTCGAGTTCGTTTTTTTTTATTTGGGCCATTCAGTAATCTTTTCGAATGTGCATGGTTGGGAGGGAAATGTGAGACCTTAACAATACCTTGGTCTCAGACTCATTCAAATGGATCCACACGAATGTTTATACCCTTTTCCCTTTTCTTTAGCGAGCACATATATATTTTTTGTATAGTTTGGTAAGACAGAGTAAAAACCCACCCCGGACTGAAGCGGCCGTAGATTTAAAGTGCTCACCATACTCTGATATTGGAAAAATTAGATCTCATTCCAAAGCTAAACATAACACACTGTATCTGTAGAATAAAGATATCGACCTCGAATAGATGCCCTATTTTGTTACTGGATGTAAATTTAACCCTGGATGGTTATCCTTCGTCGAATCGACGAACAACTTTTTTATTTTGTATGATTTCTCTTTAACTATTCATCCCTTTTAATTCCACCTTCTTACAACTCTAGTTGGTATTGATCTCTACCAGTGGGCGGATGTATGGTATCCTGCGATCAATGAAAATATGTTTTTTTTACAGGTATGTTCGTCGAAGCGACGAAGGATAACTTTTGTGTGACTTTTTTTTTGTTTGAGTCTGTTACTTTTTGAAATTTGGGTATTTTTTTGTTGTTGTTTTTTTGTGATCACATCATACCAAGGCAATATTCAAGTACCGTTGTCAGAAAAAAAAGAAAAATTTGTGGATTTTGCCCATATTCCAAAAGGCGAATGGCAAAATCATCGTGTTAAATGCAAGATAAGCATGTGTGGAGAACACAAAATCGAAGCTTGTGCCTCTTGTATATAATAATTTTTTTTATTTTTTTTTTTTATTTCTTACAGTAGATACGTATTAATACTTTAAGTTTTTGCAATTATTTTTAAAGGTGATATTATTTTATTATTTTTTGTTAATTTTTTTTTTAAGCAATGGCTGTTTGTGTAACAAAATGGACTAGTAATTTTAATTTTATTTTTAAGGGTAGAAAATATGTCGATACTATTAATAAATCGTATTGATTATTTAAAAAACATTTCTAAGAGCTTGATTTAAAATTTGCAGGATCAAGGTTACAGAAATTTAAGAATAACGTAGGTTTAAAGTTGAACTTCGTCGATTCGACGAAGCATAACTTTAGTGTGCGTTAAATATGCATAACCATCCAGGGTTAAAAATAATTCAATTGACTTTTTTTTTAAGCAAAAAAAAACTACAAGAAAATACTAAAAATCGTTGAAAAACGTTTTTCGGCTCGAATATTTTGAAAACAAACCATAGGCCATATGAACGCAGTCGAGTTCCATTCATAAATGTTTTGATTCTACTTCAAGCCGATAATAAAGTTTTTGAAATATGTATGTATCTCAAATGATTTGAATTTTATTTAAAAAAAAAAAGTTGTCAAGTCCTTATTGGAAAACCCTTTACAAGTACATAATATACCTTGATCATTTTAAGGAAGGGAAAAAAAGAAATTAAAAAATCGCTAAAGTAAGCGCCATTCTAATATCCGTGTTTTATTATGTTGTTGTGTGTGAGTCAAAGTGACATTTCGATTCCAAAATATCCTTATACATATAAAGGCACTATTCAACCCTCGAACGCGTTAAGCTTATAATGATTAATGAATGCCTCTGCCTCTATTCAACGTGGCATTAGTTGTTTAAATAACGATTGTATCGGGTTTTTCAATAAGAGCGCTACAAAAGTTTTTTTAAATAAAACAAAAACGGTTTTGGATATCAACGAAATTCTTATTCCTGTGAAAGTACGTTTGATGCCATTATGTATGGAACTCAATTTCTTTTGCATGGCCACCACGGGTACGCTTGCAGAAGTCCAGACGCCGCACAGTGTGGTGGATCACAAATCTAGCTGGACAAAATTAATAACTCGCGTTGGTTTAACATTCTGCTAATTTTTTTGATACAAAATGATTTCAATTATATTGATGATTCTAAACAACCAGTATTTTTTTTTTAAACAATTTTTTTTTAATAAAAACAGACCAAAACTTAAAAGTCTCACTGGCAGGAAAACAGACATTTTTAAGACAAACATTTGGTTTCTTAAATTCATCATTCTGAGATTATTTATAGCTTTATATACTTGTATTTAGGTTAAATATTACAAAGATTCATGATAAATACAATTATTAAGTGAATTTTTACGAAAGAAGTCGGAGTTCATCATTGCTATTGTTACAGTAGAGCCTCCATTAAAAATTTTATAATAATTTTTTGTATTTACTTCTTTTTACTTTATTACATTAATAACACAGATAATAATACATAAATACACTTAAAGACTTTAGCGTAAAATTTTAAACGATCTAGTACGATGTTAAAGCCTTTTTTAGTATGATAAAATGGCTTTAACATCGTACTAAATCGTTTAAAATTTTGCGCCTTTGTCATTCACTTTCATATTCGTCGTAAAAAAATTCTTCCTCCTCAAGAGCATCAACAGTTAATAGTGAAAGAACTTCTTTTGTTATTATACCTCCAACTCGAATAGGATTGTGACGTAAGCTTGCAATTAATGGATCAGATTAAATTAAAAGACGATTGAAAAGATCTGTATTTGTATCTACTCTTGACGTTTTTCTAGTAAATAGCTCTCTAAATTTCCTCGTGTCCTTATTTCTGGCTTCTGACAGCTGTCCTATAGGAAGAATGCAAGACCTTACTATATCTTTTCCATGAAAAAGAATTTTGTGGACGCTAACTGTGGCGTTATATACCAAGGGTATTCATTTAAATATAAGGTTCCGACAAATCTTTCAAAAGCTTGGCTGAATCTCGCTTTCCCATTTTTCGAAGCACTATCTCACTAGTCTTAAAAATTTCTTGAGGGTCAGCTGAATCTAAAAGAATTTGAATCTTCCTTTTTTTTGATTTTTCAGTCATTGAAGGTTTTTGGTTTTCTTCCAGCTTTATCAAGATTTTGAGGTTTTACGCTTTCAGGTAAAACATAAGGTTCATCAAGTCAAACTGCATTTGATGTCAAAAAACGGTTGTGATGACTTCTACTTTTTTCCCATTTTTCGCTTAGCTTAAAGCAAACAAAATTAATATTTGCCTTAAGATTTGTTTTAACTTTTTCTGATATGTCTTGAAGACCATATCTTTCCATTATTAATGATAATACGACGTCTTTTCGATGTATTTTGTGAGTTTTTTCCCATTCTTCAAAAATTTCCTTGCGCGATAGAGTGGAGGTCATACTGGAAAAGTGAAAAAAAATGTATGGCGGTCGCAAAAACGCGCAAGATATTTTTTATTTACCATAAAGTGAACACTTAACAGATTAATTTAAGTATAGTCTTGCAGCGGAATTATGCGGAATAATTAACTTTAACTCTACTTAAAAAAAGAAAATATTTTATTTTTTCCTCTTTCTGACCCTCTCACCAAAATATTTTTTTTTTAATATTTCCAATGGAAATAATTAAATAAAAATTATTATATTTTACCTTGAAATATAGTTTAATAATAACAAAAAAAAAATTATAACAATAAAATCACCGTAGCCTTTTTAATCGTAAACCAAAGTTATACCAAAAAAACACTTTTCTCTGTTATGTGAATGCACCTGTTGACAACAACTGACTTTGAAGCTTAATTTTTCCTAATCAGTGTAAAAAATAAAAAACCAAAACATGAATAACAGTTACCTATTGTATTGAGAAGCTAAACAAATGATCAGAAGTCATGTGGCTTAACTTTTTTTTTTCATTTTGTCCAGCTAGATTTGCGATCTACCACACTGTGCGCCGAACCCAATTTTCGACGGTTTTCAAGCATAAATCGGCCGATACTGCTGCAATTTCACGTTCGATATTCGTACGAATTTCATCAATCGTCGCTGGCTTGTTGGCATAGACCATAGACTTGACGTAGCCCCACAGGAAATAGTCTAACGGCGTCAAATCGCACGACCGAGGCTGCCAAGCGACTGGACCATTTCGTGAGATAACACGTTCTCCAAACTTGGTATCCAATAAATTGATTGTGACATTCGCTGTGTGGCTTGTGGCGCCGTCCTGTTGGAACCACATGTCCTCCAAGTCCATATCTTCCAATTGGGGCCAAAAATATTCGGTTATCATTGAACTGTAGGGACCCTCATTCACAGTAACGTGCCGGAAGAAGTACGGCCCAATGACGCCGCCGGCCCATAAACCACACCAAACCGTAATTTTTTCAGGATGCAATGATGACTCATGGAGTACGTGTGGATTGCTGCCTGACCAATACCGCATATTTTGTTTATTGACGAAGCCATTCAGCCAGAAATGAGCCTCAACGCTGAAGATGATTTTTCGATGAAAATCCGAATCATTTTCAAGTTGTTGCTCAGCCCAATTCACGAACATACGACGCTTCTGGTGGTCAAGCGGCTTCAGTTCTTACGTCAATTTAATCTTGTAAGGATGTAGGCCAAGATCTTTTCGCAAAATTCGCCACAACAACGTCACAGAGATGCCCAACGCTTGAGAACGACGTGTGAGAGACACATTTGGGCTTTCTGCAACTGAAGCCTCAGCGGCAGCAATACTCTCGACACTACGGGTACTTCTTTGTCTCACTGGCACGGGAACATTTTGTACTGTGCCTGTGGATTCGAATTTTTCCACTAGACGCTCAATTGTTGATCTGCTAGGACGATTATGACGACCATAAATTGGACGTAGCGCTCTTAACGTTGAGGCCACTGACTCCGAAAATTAAATTTTAATAATTTCGACTCGTTGGCTCGTATATCTTTCCATCATGAAATGGCAAACCTTACTGAAGATAAATGTCAAAAGAGCGGCAAGAAATATGGCGTCGTTTGCTGTCCCTGTTGCTCTACTTTTGTAGCGTCCCTGTTGAAAAACCCGATATAACTCTATGCACTCGTGTGTTTATAAATTCGGCTGTAAGTTTATAAACTGGAAATGTTTGGTACAATAAAAAAGTATTTACTAAAAATGTTCGATGAATTTTAGTAGATGGCCAGATTTAAAGTATCTACTTCATTTCGTATGCATAAAATGAACTTCATACTTGCTGCCAAATGCTTTCAGTAAGGTACTGAATTCATCCAAGTAAATAGTAATTTTTATCAAAATTGATGATAAATACTAGGGGGATTCATGCAATGTCGTAAGACACTAGATAAGTTTATCTTTTGGATGAATTTATCTTTTGGTAAATGAACTGTCAAGTTTTGTATGGGAAATGGTTTACGCAAATTGGATAAAATTATCTAAGGATTTTGTTGCGGAAACTTATACAAATTTATTTTGATAAACTTATACAAACGTCATTGTGACTCTTAACGTGACGTTTATTGAACAGCTGATTCAATTACGCAGCATTTATCCAAATAAATAAAAAGGACGTTCACGCGTAATCTTATCTTTTTACACAATTGGTAAACTTATCTCGTTGCATAAATACCCTACTATTTTTTGTACTATGTTTTCGTGTTTATAAACACAATTTGATTAAAGCTATACAATTGGTAATCAAGTTGTACAAGATTGAATTGGATTGCATGGATATTGATGGATATATTCCTTCCATTGGAATTACGGTTTCAAGTTTCCACATTTCAACATGAGTGTCCTAGCTTATGTACCTACATATATGATGAGACCCTGTGTTTGTTGAGCCAATCATGTTTTGCAATCAGCTTCTTCATTATTTGGTGAAAATTTTATCAAATGGCTTTTTCTTTAATTAGTTATGGAACAAAATTGACTGTTCTAAAAACTTTATTTCCCCAAAAACCTTTTGTTTTCTTGAATTAAAATATTTTAATTATAAAACATTCTTTCGAGTAATAACTTAGCAAAAAAAGGGCAAACAAGATCCTGTAAAATAATTTTAATGGTTTGGAAACTTGATCTTCACTTAGCATATTTAATGCAATAAATGTAACAACTATTTATAGTAGATAACCTTTCCCTTATGAAGAATGATACCTAAGTACTTTTATTTACATCAGTTTCAAAAATAGACTAATTGTTGGCCGAAAAAAGTAAATACATATTTTTCAACATTGACTGCATTTTTATATACATGTAAATACTTAGAAATTTTCTAGTAAAAGCATTACTATGCTTTATGTATATCACCCCAAGTCAAAGCTAGGTTAAAAACAGGATTTTCCAAATTGTAAACGCGTTGAGCCTAAAACTCATGTCAACGTAAATGTCAATGCAGCCATCAACGCATTGATAGTCTTCTGCGTTGACGATCACACGCCTTGACAACTTTGGGACAAAATTTGACGCCAAATACTCAACGTATTGACCATTTGCGTTGACCGTCTAATTGTACCTTAATTCTTCAAAAAAATTGAAACATTTTTGAAGAATCAAAAAAAAATTGAATATTTTGATATAGGAATTTTGATACAGAACTATTTAATTTTAAGCATTAAAAAATTAATCACAATCAGTTGAAATGGTTTTGAGAAAATCGAGAATCAAAAAAATTGTTCTGTTGGAGGTGGCATTTTTTGTCTGTTAAGACCTTTAGTCGTAGCCTCGTATAGGTAGTCATAGTAATGTCAGGTTTGATTTTTTTTTTGAATCCAGAAGTTGCCATATTTAGTACCTACATAATACATAATACACATTTATATCAGAAGTAGGTAAATTAAAACAAATTTGGTTCAATACAAATTTGATTTAAAAACAGAATCAAATAAAATGTACGACTGGCTCGCACGAACTTGCTCATATGAGCGATCACACTGTGGTTTTAAAGTCTTAATAATTTTAGTTATTGGACACTATATTTTATGCCACCTGCCAGAAATATAGCCTAGTTTAAGGTATTATATGTACAAGTATGAACAATATAGCACCGGTGCTGTCTTGCACTTCGCACACATGCATGGAATTTACAGTTTAGACTAAAAAAATGTTTAAAAAAATTAATAAAATTAGAAATAAAAAAAATATCTGAAATTGATTTGACACCAACGCAATGTACACTAAGTGATTTCTTACCCAAATCTCAATTTATGGGAACAAATTTGTATAAATCGTTGGAGCGGTTTTTTTTCCTAATTTTTTATATATAGAATTTTGAATATATTTTTAAGGACAAAAATTGGTACGCCAATTTGTAGTACTTTTTTATGCGGAGTTTAAAAATTAATTTTGAAAAAAATCATTTATCCATTTTCGAAATATCGAATTTTCAAAAAATTGTTTTTGAAAATTTATTTAAAATCAGCTTGATAATGTCAAAAAACTGCTGGGTGCTAAGTTTAATAAAAATCGACCAAGTCGTTTCGAATTATTAAGTTCTCAAAAAAAAATTAAACTTTATTAATAATCAAAAAAAAAATGTTTAGAAAATTCTGGTACACAATATTTTTAAAATTATTGTAAATATTCTTGATCAAAATCAGTAGAACCGTTTTTGAGAAAAACGAAAATAAAAAAAATTGTTTCGATGGGAGGGCCCATTTAAAACCATTATTCCGAATTTTTTTTATAAAATGTTAGCATTTTTTTAAAAGAAATTACTGATTTTTTATTAAAATTGTGTAAAAAAATTTGGTAAAAAAATTGTACGCCAAGTATGTACCGTTATTTTTGGTCTTAAAAAAAATGAAAAGACGTGTGGTGGGAATAACCAAAAAAGAAAATCGACCCACCCGTTTAGGATACAGCCGAAAGGACAAACAGACACACAGAATTGCGAGACTCACTTTTTTTCGACTTCGCTATCATTGTAATGTCAACTTTGATCAAAATCTGGAGTTCGATTTTTTTTACGCATAACTTGCCATATAGTAGGTACCTACCTATCGCAAGTAAAAATGGATATCTGGCTTTAAAAAAAGGTATAACTTGATATTGTAGGTATTGCCGTTGATTATTGGTTAATTTTTTTTTTTCAATTTCAAGTAGATTTTTTTAGAAAATTAAAGAGGGGGAAATAGACCACTCCACAAAGTTTTTGTTTTTTCTTGCCCTACCTGCCCATGCCCTAGCCTTTTTTCACAACTTATGAAAAACACCCTGCATAAGTACGATGACGAATATATTGACTATCTAATCTATTTATCTATCGACTATCAGACAACCATTTAGAACTACAATAAACGGTTTATTGATGCCGTTATAAAAAAAAACGCAAAGGGGCTAAATAGTTGAGCGCCGTAATAACTACCTTATAAACAAGAGAATGTTTGTTTGAAAACAAGAACCTTTATTTAAAAATACTTGCTAATTCGATTATTTTTAACATTTTTAGTCGGTTCTAATTACATTAAAGTATAACTATTACGTAATAGCTGAATTCTTCATTCTTCATGTTTTGTGTACAAACATAAGAATAACAGTATTTTTTGTTGAAATTCAACTTAATTGAACAATTGCCAAGAAAGCATATAAATTACTTTTTTATTGTTTGCAAATGTCGCTGTTGTTTGCAGATTTATAAAACACTTGCTTCAAATATGAACAACTTGCTACTGCTATACTCCCTTGGGGGTATATAAAGGTAACTCCAAAAATAATAATCTCTAAATCGACAAGAAAATGTTTCGCGCAACGGTGGTTTTAGTCCTGATTAGTGTGGTTGTAGGTGCAAATTATGCAGATGACGAGGGACGTATTGTTGGAGGCAAAGGTATGTTGATTGAAAAAGTCCCTTGCGTTGCGTCATTTCAAAAGAGGGGTGTGCACAAGTGTGGAGCAATTATTATTTCTCCAAACGTGGTACTGACAGCTGCCCATTGCATAGCTGCAATGGACGGAGTACCAATAGGTCAACTGTCGGTTCGTGCTGGGTCATCAATGTGGAGTGTAGGTGGCCAGTCGGTGAAAATTAAAAAAATGATCACACATCCCCACTTTGATGCCGCTAAAAGAAAATATGATGTAGGTGTTGCAATACTATCGGAATTTTTGGAATATGGTACTACCGTTAAAACTTGTGAAATGACTAATAAGTTTCCTAAGGATGGAGAAAATGCTCTAATCTGTGGATGGGGATTGAAGAAGGAAGGATCAGATATGGTCCCAAATATGTTGCAATCAGCTAATGTAACCACAATTTCAAAAGCAAAATGCTCATCGGAAGATTATGAATACCGTGCAGATATTTTTGATTCTATGTTTTGTGCAAAAAGTGAAGGCAAAGACGCGTGTCAGGGAGACTCTGGCGGACCAATAATAATAGATAATTTACTGGTTGGAATAACCTCCTTTGGAGTTGGTTGCGGCCGCGAAAAATATCCAGGTGTATATATAGCAGTGGCAGGTGTAGCTAACTGGATTAAAAAACAAATTGTTTCATATGGGATTTATTTACTTAAATAAAATGTTGCATTTGAATTCATTTTAATGTGTAATTATTTTTTTACTATTTTATTTATGTAAGAGTTGCGATGGTTGGGAGAGGATAAGCCCTTATTTAGCAGTTGCCACCAGGGCGAATTAAGGTCCACTTGCCGCTCTGAACCATAATTTTGTTGCTAACTTATTCACCTATAGGTACTTTCCAAAAAATATAATGTTCTTAAAGTTTTTAGACAGGTAAAATGTATGTAGGTACGTATGTGGAGATGTTTTAATTCGTCGTAAGTTTGCAGGTTTTTGCAAAGAAAGTTTTGCAAGCAAAAATACTTAACTCCATATTTTTGGTGCACTTTAATATTGCACTACAAAAAATCAAATTAATTATTTATATTTTTCAAATACATAGATCTTTTTTCGATATCTACAATAATACTCATACATACATACATGTATAAGATGCGACAAAAGGTTAGGGCGTGTAAGTTGGGTCAAGACAAACAAAAAATTATATCGTACATCTAAAGAGAAATTGCTATGTAGGATTAGGTCATTTTTTCCCATTTCCAGCTTAATTTTGAAGTTACTATAGTGCAAGCCATAGTTTCAAATCAATCAAAACAAAAACCGAAATGTTAAAAAGAGAGTCCAAATTCTTCTATACAAAAACTAACATGTACCAAGCCAGTCGCGAAAAGTAGTGGGATCTTAAAGTACGCCATGATGTTATCAATTATGTGCATAAGGATGTTGTTCCGGAGAGTTGGTGTTTGGTGTTATATGGAGACTAAATTATTGCAGTTCGTGCGATCAATCCTCTGATCTACAATTTTCCATAAATTTTCTATGGGGTTAAGATCAGGGGATTATATTGGCCACTTTATTACGGTAATACTCCATTCGTTAAGCCGATCTTTTACAAGTTTGGCGGCATATTTAGGATCGTTTTTATGAATAAAATTCATAGTAATGAGGAAGCATGACGTTTTGAAGGATTTCTCTGAACAGAAAACGATCCATTATACCACTAACTCTATGAATTGGTCCAACTCCTTGAGTGGAAAAACATCTCCAGACAATAATCTTGCCTCCAAAGTGCTCAACTATGCCCTTGGTGAATCGAGGATTAAAACGTTTGCCCTTTGGCCTCCGTACAGTCAGATCCCTTTAAATTTAATTTTGACTCATCTGAAAAGAAAACCGTTTTTCATTTTCCCACAATCCATCAAGGTACATAAACTTGATAAATTTCATTATTCCCCGTCGATTTTCTGGGATTTAAAAGCTAAAGCTAAGTACAGACGATTGTCAGATCTTACAATATTGTCAGAACTGTCAATGGTCTGACAATAGCTGACAATTAGCTGAGAATTGACATTTATTTATTTCTTTCTGACAAAATTGTCAGCTTAAAAATTTTCTGTTCAAACGGTTGGCAGATCTATACAAAAAAAATTGATTGATTGTTTACATCTTTTTGGGGGAAGCATCATTACTTGGGTAAGGTTCTGAAGCATTCCCATCGATTTCCTCTGCATTAAATAAAAAATCTTTTTCTTCTGTGATCGATGGTTGCTCCTTTTCATCATCGGGTTCTCTAAGAATTGGTGAATTTCCGTTTTCCATGGTAACATTTTCGACCATTGATGCCTCCATTGTTAGATTTTTTTCTATTTTTAGTCAGAAATGCGACAAAAATTCAACAACATGCTAAAAAGAATTTATAAAAGACAAATGGCGGCCGAGCATAAGCACTTAATTTATTCCGAATAAAACTACACAACACAAGGAATTGATATAAAATATAATTGAAGTAAGTTGCTTTATAGATATTTTCTTTTTGAGTTTATTTATTCAGTTGTGTAAAAATACAAATTTCCAACACAAATGTTTTTTTTTAATCTCTCTTTAACCAACTCGACCCCAACCGATGGCTTTCATTGACATTTCGGACAATGAAAAAATTGTCAGCAAATGTAAGATGTTTTCAATGAAAACTATTCCTTATCGAAGACTGTCGGAAGAATTTTAACGCGCAGCTGTCAAAAATTATTTACCTTACGCGTTGTCTGTCATTTCGTTGAAGCGCGTTAAATTTTTTCGGAAGATCTGTCCGATGTGTCAATCGAAACGGATACCTTGATTGAAAATTCTCCGATTTCGAACAGATCGGAGAAAATTTCCTTCCGAACAGATACCTCGATAGAACTGAATGGCTTTTGTAGAGCTCGATAAGACAAATGACTTGAAACTATCCATTACTCTTCTTTAAGATCTCTAGGCCTAGTTGCTTTTGAACATTGTTCGATGATATGACGGGGGCTTTTTATTCAGCTTGACCATTTTGTTATCAGTTCGACTCGTGGGTTTTCGGGTCTACCACCACCATGATCCGTTTAGACATTACAACTAACAAGAAACTAAGATGTTACACGGGTAATTATATCTTATGGGTTATACCAAATTTATTGCTCCAGCCTATAAAAATCTTGGTGGTAGCTCACCAAAGTGTTGTTGTTGTTGTTGTTTCATCAAACCTTCAATACTAAAAATAAAATGATCACAAGTTTTTTCAATATGTTTTAGTTTTTTCCAATGAGAGGTTATTTCGTGCTTTAGTTTTGGCCAACACTGTATGTAGGTACATATATGATATGATTACATGTTGTACTTCTACACCCGGCAAACGGTGCCATTCAGCACCATTTGAACCATAGGAATAAGTTTATACCACTTTTGAAGTGAATTCTGTGATAATCTTTTTAAAACATCATTGATCTTCCAGCCCGACCATTCCCTCTTGCATATTGTTTTTTTTTTCAAATTCAGACTATAACCCATTTTTAAATTCTTCATACGACTGACACGAATACGTCCTGATAAAACATCTAGCAGATCCTGATAATTGCTTCAGAGCAACTAAAAGTTTTTCGAAATCCGACCAGTTCAGCAAAGTACCGATTTATATTTATGTAGGTCTTGGGTTCGATTCCCAGCATATGCTACCTAAAGACAGAAATGTTTTTCAGGGGCTACTGCCTCTTGCGAGGAATTGAAAAATCCTTGTTGCGACGCAACATGCATCATCTTTAAATTTAAAGAAAAACACCTACAGGATATCCGTCGACGTTCGATCGGACGGCAAAACATTAATGCATACATATTTTTTTCATCAGATACATACATACCTATAGTTAAGCCAATATTGGGAGATCATAAAAGGTGACACAAATCCATAGTCATAGACTAACTATTTGTGGGAGTTAACCACTTCGATGTTTTAAATTTTGGCTCCTCCCACCGTGCGATGTTTTTTTTTGTGTATGTATGCAGCGACTTGATGGCAGCGGTTGACGGTTTGATGGTGGATTTAGAGATTTGCGGGGTGAAACAACGTAAAATATGAGTTTGGCATAGAAGATGTACATTGTCCAAATAAATACCTCTACAGGTCAATGATCTATAGCTAGACCAAAGAAAGAATCATCTGGACCAGAGCTTTCTTTATGATGATTATGATGCCATATGGATTATTCCAAAATTGAAAGTTAAATTAAATAACCAAATTTAAGTTTAAATCCTTTGGAAAGGAAAACCAACTGCCTTTTTTATTTGCCTTTAGAAATAGTACCCATACTTTCAACCGTCATTCGTCTATTATTTGAAACAGATTTTTGTTCTGATTTTTAAAGATTCCCGCCGACAATTTGAGTTGAGTTGAGTTGAGTTGAGTTGAGTTGAGTTGAGTTGAGTTGAGTTGAGTTGAGTTGAGTTCGCCACATTTTGACCGCGGAGGATAAAATTCGTTTTATTTCTTTTTGGCTATTGTCCTTGCGACAAACAATCCTCCAAGAGTGTCTCTTGAAAAAGTGCTTCTCACCCTAGCCGTTCGGATTCGGCAGAAAATTGTAGGTCTCCTAACACACACAGAGGAATGGTTGAGAGTTGTAAGTCACTATAGGCCCTGGTTCTACATGAGCTGTTTCGTCAACCAATTTATTATTTATTTTATTTGTAGATATTTCGTCCAACTCTACCAGCCACGATTTAACAGAAAATCCATCATCACCACTGAATTTGGAAACTAAATTATATATAATTACTTATTTAATCCTCGGATTAAAACACATAGGAAAAATAAGTTGATTTTATTTATTTATTTATTATTAATATTTAAGAAGTTTTTATTTAGTTTTACAAATAATAATAATTAGCTTAGATTTATAGAATACATTTAGGTACAAGAATTACATAGGCTGATCTTAACTGCGCACAAGTTGAATCAGAAGTGAGAAAGTAAAACGAAAGAATAAGAAAAGAAAGATTAAGAAATAAGATGAGGCCAGGCTGTAATAAGCTGAATAAAACCTCTGTCTAATCCTCAGGCGTCACTTAGTTGCTAGGCGGATGTAATTATTATTTTTGGTAGTTCTGCAGTAGTTGAATGGAGAACACCTAAAGAAGTTGACAGTGGATACACTGTAGTATTTTGTGTGTTAAAAACAAAGTGCGGTGAATATAATTCGTTGTGGGTGTATCAGGGGGAATGTGGAGCACATTTGTTATGTAACAATATATAAATCTATATAGATAATATTTCAGTAGACGGTATGCCGTACGCTTGTAATTCTTTATTTGAATTAATCATCTTTTATTTATTTTTGATTCAAAGTAGCTTTTGAAGGCCTTTCGTTCCGGTGGCGGCAGCGACACCACTTGGACTCATCGATTTACTATACTCTATTCAACAAAAATTGTCAAAACAGTTTATGGGAGGCACACTGATCGTTGTGTGTGTTGAAAATATGCACATCCAAACCACAGTACAGAAATATGTGTTCATCCAAACAAAGTTATTCCGAAAACAGATGTGCGGCGGTGGCGGCGGCGGCGTCGCGTCGTGGCTAGACGCATCGATACATACAGCGCTACATCTAAAAGACTAAAACAGATGTGCATCTTTGTCATTGTCATTTGTGAAAGGCCTAGTTGTGTCGAATTTAATTGTTGTTTTTGTTTGTTTTGAATAAAAGTTCAAATAACTCTATAGTCAAACCATCTAGGAAAAGAAAAAGATCTTCCGATGCGGAATTCGCAGATTTTTGGGCTCGAAGATCAAGCCATATAAGGCAAAGAAATGCTAAGAAATGCCTTTACTATATTACTTGAAATATTCAAATGTTTAAAACATATATGCAATAATTAATAAAATATTTTGAATAAATTTATGAATTATTTAATTTATATATATTATATATTCCAACTAGTAACTATGTAGGTATATTTAATCTTATGTTATTTTAGTTTATAAGAAAGATACATTTATTTATGGGGGAGAGAGTGATATTTATGAAGACGTTTACTATCCCTCTCTTACTTAACTCTACCCATTTATACCTTAGTCATAAGTAGGTGAAATGTAGGTACGTTGTAAAAAGAACTAAAGTTTAGTCTTGAGCTGAATCCGGACTAATATAATATTTGAAAATACATTTTTTTATAAAGGATTTATATTTTGACTTTCTTATATCCGTTATCTATTGTAATTGTGATTTATGATGAGTGAGAAAAACTTGATGAAGAAGAGTCCCGCCACAGTTCAGAGATGCTATTTACGTCTTATTTACGTTGTTTATAGAACAGCCACCGATGAACTTAGTTAGATATGTGTTTCAATAAATATTAGTAATAAATAATAAGAACTACATATGTGTTTTTCCAGAGACTTTTAAAGAGTATGTTTATTTTTCTAATAAAATCAGTAAGATAAGAACAAATCCAACGAAAAAATAGTTTAATTCATTATAGATTCCGTTAAAAACCGTTCAAGTGTTTTTCTATCCATTTTTTAAATTTTGCTACTGCTGCATACACACCTGGGTTCTCTTTTCGTCCACATCCACGTCCCCACGATACCACACCCCACAATTTTCCGCTCGATTTGCTTGCATAAGGGCCCCCAGAATCTCCTTGACATGCATCCTTACCTTCTGCCTTAGCACATATCATGGTCGGCAGTATAGCATCACCATATTCCCATGGAGGTTGTGAGCAACTTTTCCTTGTTATAGATGTAACTTCAGCTACTTTCAACACATTAGGAATCATATAGCCCTTTTCATCTGTCTTACCCCAGCCACCGATTTTACCAATTTTTCCGTCCATCGGAACTCCATCGGCCAACGATATAATTTTCGGCGCGTCATCACCCCAACCAATGGTGATAGGAGAACCCAATTGTATCAAAGCAATGTCAGATTCTTTTGTTTTTGGATTGTAGTTCGGATGTATTTTCATACCGATAATATTTTTAACCTGTCCACCTACACTCCACATGGTGGAACCAACCCGAACAGTCAATTTATTCATTCGCACATCTTTTACACCCTCAACACAATGGGCCGCCGTAAGAATCATACTTGGAGCAATGATGGATCCTCCGCAAAAATGAATACCTGAATTTTGTAATGATGCTAAGTATGGCATCTCCTTTATTTCACTTGATTTTCCCCCAATAATTCGACTGTCATCATCACCACCAGAAACGATGTGTATAAAACCCGCGATTACCATTAAAAGAAACATTCTTAGAGATATAAAGCTAATATCATATTAGATCTTGACTTTATAGGTATCTCCGAAAATAAAAAAAAAAAAAATAACAAGTGTTCCTCTTGCTTGTATCAGTTTATTGACGTCTCTCAAACAATACAAATAAAAGACATTGTAGATACTTAACATGTGCCGTTAGAAAAAAAATTAATTTAAATTTTGCCTATATACCTACACAAATATTTTTGTTTAATCATGTTTGCTTAAGTAGGTTTGTGGTAGGATCGCCAGCTGAATCTACTTATATTGTCTATTATTTAAATATATATTTTATATAAAAACAAGGTACACGCAAGTATTTTCTTCTATAATAATGTAGTTACATTAGAATCTTAGGATTTAAAGAAAATTTACAAAATTTTACTCATATAGTACGTTAGTCCTATATTGAACCGAAAAATAATAGTTTTTTGTATCTTTGTACATATGTACATAATTGGCCTTATTTATAATCGTTGTCTAACTTTAGACGACTGTCCAACTTTGGAAAATATGTTCAAAAACCTCGTTTATTGTTGTCTTATAGCTGCCTAACTTAGACACAAGAGTAGATTGCCTTAACCGTAAATAATGTGATATTTATTTTGATTAAATAAAGCATATTTTCACCAATTTGAAAATAGTTAGACAGTGTTTAAGTAGACAAAAATATAATAAAAACGACTGAATATGTTTAAATCTGTAGTAAGGTTTTCGATTCAGTCAGTTGTGTTGGCTTGTTATTTGATCAAATTGATCAAATGATGTTGATGTTGAAGAAAATCAAAAGATTTTGATTTTTTTTAAAATTGATTCACAAGTATTTCAAGTAATTGAACTATGTATGTATGTCTCATTACTATTATATAAAGACGAAGCAATATTATTATGTCCGCCGTAAGCTCAGAAACTTGAAACAAATTTTATAATATTCTTTATAATTATAAGATTGTTTAAGATTATTTTCTTGTTTTTTTTTAATTGTTTATTTATCAGAATATCGTTTTCTTTTAATTTTTAGTCAACTTTTTCTTTGAGGTTGACACATTTTTACTTATACGTCGAAACCTTTTGGATACTTTCGAAGATAGAGATTGTTTCATAAATTCAAATTTTAAGCCCTAAATCTTTTCTTAATTATACCTACAAGAGAAATATGAACTTAAACAAATTTTAAAATTACAGCTTTTTATATTTTTTAATCTAGAAATTGGTTTTATGCGCAATCAAGGGGTTCCACTTTATTATCATTCCGGTGTTTTTGCGTTTTCTCTTCCTCCTTTTTCTATTTGCTTTTTTTTAGCTCCACTCAATTCCTCTCTGTACCATTGAGCTGTTCACTGTTTTATCTGGCGTGCGATATATAAATTAAATTAAAGTAAATGGCGCAAAATTTTAAACGATTTAGTAAAATGTTAAAGCCATTTTAGTAAGTTGCTAAGTTAAAAAGAAGATTTTGCTAATTTTAAACGATTTTAGCAACTTACTATCTCTTAACATTTTACTAAAGTTAAAATCGCAAAATGGCTACTTTAACTTTTAGTAACTTGCTAAATTCATATGAAATCTGTCATTTTCCTCGAAAAAAAATTGTTGGCAAAGAGTTAAATTGTGTTTTTTTTATGATTCGTTGTTTTTCAAAGTAAATAAAATATTTTCGGAAAACATCCAAAAAGGTATCAACCATCCCTGTACGGTTTATGGTTGGTCAGGTACACTCCAAAATGATTTAAATTTTTCTTCATGATGGCAAAAATTAAGAAAATTGAAAAAGGTTTTGGAGTGTATCTGGCCAACGGTAAATCAAATTATTAGGACTTCCCTAGGTTTAGGTTTGTTTGCTTTGTTTTTCTTTCACGAACTGTCATTGTTTGGGCGTGTTTAGATGCACCATTTTAAATAAAAGGGAATTAGTATTTTACTAGTTAGTAAAACGAAAAAAAAGGATTAAAATTTCCGAAGAGCTAGTAAATTACTAAATGTTTAGCAAATTGCTAACTAGTAATATGCTAAGCCCTTAACAATAAGTTGTTTAAAATTTTGCGCCAATCTTATTTGCTTAAAAAAACTTACACTGTATTTTTAACATCGTTTTATTCTAAACTAACCTACTCTAAACTCTATTACATCATGTTGTACAGTCGTCGCGTCGCAGACGCTTCGTCAGCAGAATGGGCGCTCGTGATGTTGTCACTGACCCATTATAGTTCCCACGGGAACTAAATAATTTGATTATCCAAGCTTATTGCTGTTTCAGCCTAGGTGTCGTTAACTTACCTACATGTAAGAACTATAAGGGGCAGGGCAATTAATGAAATCGTCAAAAAATGTGAGACGGAGAACATGAAAAAGTGGGGGCTGTTGTGTGTGTATGTCTGTCTGTCAATCGACTTGAGATAACAAACAAAAATTAGAGTGCAAGCGAAGCATTGCAAAAATGAATGAAGATAAAAAGAAAAAAATATCGAAGTTGAGCCGTTTTTGGATTTACTTTTCCTCCGACATCTTTTTCCGTTTTTGCTAAACTTCCTGATTCCACTCAGTTGTTGGCTCTTTTTTTTATAACAGCTAAGTATACCTAACGTATTTGTTTTTTTTTTCTTCTGTATACCTACTGAAGAATTACATGGCATTACGATGCTAAAGAAAAGAAAAAGTGGGTGTAAAGATTCTGTTCGTCGAACATGAACATGAACCTACCTAAAAAAAAAATAAAATATGTACTTGAGTACCTATAAACAAATTTTTTTTAAAAAGGGATTGATTTTTCTCAAAACGTAGGCATATAAACTTTTTTTAATAATATAATATACATAAATTAAGGGTATTTTACGAAGCAACGCGAGCACGGATCTGCTAGTACTGTATAAAGCCAAGATATTTGATTTACTGTCCAGGTTGACAACCAAATTTAATCGTTTAAGGGCTGCTTTAAGATGAAGCCTAAAATTGTATTTGCATTTGAGGACCTTAACCTTGAACATTTGACCATTAGAACTAAAGTTATTAGTTTATTAAAGACGTTCAAGTAATGAATTAAAAAAATCATTAAGTCATAAGTCTGTAGATGACTTGTGAATAAAAAAAAATTAATTCATAAATTAGTTAGTGACTTATGAATTGAAAAAAAATTTAATTCATAAGCTAGTTAGTGACTTATGATTTCAAAAAAATTCAATTCATAAGCTACTAAGTGACTTATGAATTAAAAAAAATTCAAGTCATTAGCAAGTTAGTGACTTATGAATTAAAAAAAAATTAATTCATAAGCTAGTTGGTAGATTGGAAATTCTTAAGCTTGTTTTAATTATTTTGAATCTGAATCTATTTTTAGCTTTCAAATCTGGTTTATAAATCATAAAATGATCATGCTAGCTTATAAATTTTCCAGTTCATAATTTTTCTAATCAGAATTCACCCATTAGCTTATGAATTATTTTTTTTTAATACATAAGTCACTTAGTAGATTGTGAATTAATTTTTTTTAATTAATAAGTCACTAACTAGCTTGTGAATTAAAGTCAAGCTTAAGCTAGAAAGTGACTTAAGCTTTTGCAACTCTGCTACACTTATGCATATTCTAGGGTCAACAATCGAATTGAATTAGAATAAAGTCAACTTTTGTTACACTTTACATTAATTTTAAGACTTCAAATACATTATGAAAATCTTAATTACAATTTTTATATAAATAATAAAGTTTAAATTATTTCAAACAAGTTTAGCGATAAATTAAAAATAAATGAAGATTTTTTGTATATTCAGTTATTCTATAAAACTACTACAGTAACCTAAGGCATGATTTGTAAAGAGACAAAAATCTTTCCAATGGTTATTTACCATTCAAAAGCTGCTTTGTGTCATCAAGTGTAAGAATGCTCTTTGAAAGATAAAGCCTGCGAGTTTCTTGTAACATTTGGCATACACTCATACAGCTAAGAAATGGTACACATTTTCAATTTCATTCGGGCGCAAGTCAGTTCTATCATTGCTTTAAAAATAAGACTCATTTGAATAATAGAGATTTTTTCACTAAAATAGTTACTTCTGTACAGTGTGTGGTTTAATTCCTTGTATAAAAGTCTAGTCGAAGATGTCTGGGAAGTATTTAAACGTTGCAAATACGTTTGCTATGATTCGGTAGAATACGTCCTGCCAATCGGTCAGAGCTGTATTATTAAGGTCGAAATTTAAGCTGTATCTATTTGCCAGCTCGTTCCATTCCTTAAAAGGTAAGTTATTGTCGTAGCGAGTATTTCATTAATTATGGTTTTTGAGGATTGGAGTCGGGTCTATTCATAACTTCAATAAAATAATCACCATTGGATTTCAAATTTTCAAGATATATTTATGCAATACCGGATTCAACGTGGATTACATATACGAGGGTGTGGAACTAGCAAGTTTAAAAATACGCTTAGTATTAGTTTTTTTTTTTTTGCCGTGATGAAATTTATTTTCAAAAGACTTTTTTAGTATGAAATTTTGATGCAGATTTGTAGCTTGGTGGCGGCGGCGTTAGGCAATAACGCCCAAATCGATTTGGAAATATCGCCCAAAATTTATATTTTTCCAAATCTTATGTTGAAAATATCGCCCAAATATTTTCAATGTAAATTGTTTTTGTAAAATTTGGGCCTTATTTCCTCAATGTTGGGAGATATTTCCAAACATTTTTATAATTTGGGCGTCCTTTCCTAAATTTTGGGCGATATTTCAAAAGTGAAATTTTAATGAAACTTGTTGACAAACATCGCCAAAAAAATGTTAGCAGTTCGAATTGCGGTAAAATTTGTGATAAATTATGCTGAGTAGGCTAAATCGAAGAAAGTTCATTAAGTTTAAGTGCGCCAAGCTGTGAACATCAATTAAAAAAAAAGTAAATAGAAAAATGCAAAATTCCAAACTTATCTATTTAGTAAATGAAAAAAAAAATAAATGAAAGAAAATCGTGTTATAAAACAAACAGTGAGGAATGTGTGGGGGGGCAACCTGCCCCCCTGCAACCCCACTGCTTGGGCACATTACAGGGTTTGGGGTAGACGCGAGGCTGGGTGTATGCAAGGTCTCCAGCCTCTAGCAGGGGGGGGGTCAATGTTTATATTATGTTTAATTGAAAATGAATAACATTTATGTTATTATAAAAATGTTAAAATTTTATAGACCTGCGACTTAAGAAAGCCCCACAAGAAAAAGTCCAAAGGGGTCAAAGCACACGATCTTGGTGGCCAATTCACCTGCGTCGCCTCGGCGCAAGATAACTATGCCATGAAACCGCTCGTGCAGAATATAGATACGTAGCGCCATCCTATTGAAACCATATGTCTTCGGTGTCCATATCATCCAATTCAGGCCACAAGAAGTTGGTGATCATCGACCTATAGCGATCGCCATTGACGGTGATGGCCTGGCCAGCATCATTTTCGAAGAAGTACGGACCGATGACGCCAGCAGCCCAAAATCCACACCAAACAGTAACTTGATTTGGATGCATTGCCAGCATCATTTTCGAAGAAGTACGGACCGATGACGCCAGCAGCCCAAAATTCACACCAAACAGTAACTTGATTTGGATGCATTGGCACCTTGTGAATCTCGCGTGAATTGGTGTCGTCCCAAATCCGGCAATTTTGCTTATTCACGTACCCATTCATCCAAAAATGGAAGGACGACCATGTACCCCATAAAAAGAGCGCAACGTGCGCATCGGTGCTACTAGAGAACACCCATTTTGATAATAAAGTTTTATCATTTGCACGTGTTGTTCGACGCTGTAAATTACCATGATTTATCTTTAGTAATTGATTAAAAGACGATATTTTGACATAAAGTAAAAGAAACAATATGGCCACCACGAGCTGTCAAAATCAACCCGTCCCTATTGGAAAACCCTTTATAACTCCAGCCTATAATCTTGTGTTTGTTGATCATCTATATTCAAAGCTATTTCATCAGCTTCAGGTCCCAATATTATGAACTCCTCAATCACCACCGACATATCATATAATCTAAACTAATAACAGCCCCATCGTCCATTGAAAGAATTTGTGAATCCATTTTCTTTAACCAAAAAGGCGAAAATTATATAATGTGTTTTAAATTTAACATTTCACAGGTTTTACTTACTTAACGTACATCCCAGCATGACCTGTTCTTTCTCCTTCTGTGAGGCTGAGGAAAAGGAGACTGATTGTCAATGTATCCCTCGCTTATTGGTTTGTTAAAAATAAAAACACATTCATTCAGAGTTACCATATTAATTCATTGATGGAAATTATAATACCTTTTCTTTGGTTTTTGCTATGGAGCTTTCAGAATTAAAGCTTTTTTATAGCTTTTGGTAGCAACAACACCCTTTTCCTTAAACTTAAAATATTTAAGGAAAAGGGTGTTGTCGCTGCTTTTTTTTCTGCTTAAATTATTATTTTTTTTTTCTTGAAAAAACTGTTAAAATGCAGCGATACAATATTACTTGGCTATTTTTTTAAAGGAAGGATTACTGTTTGACCTAGTTTTTGATGGAGTTCAGTTCATTATTTAATTGCAATTTCGATTTTTGTGCAAAATTATTTTTGTGTTCATGAAAATAAAAATAAAAAAGATGATTTCGTGAATAAATAGTGCAGTGCAAATAAAAAGGCAGATTTAATTTAACTTTAATTTAGTTTATTTTTTTTTAATTAAGCTTACGATCTACATGTTTCTGTTCATAAAATATAAATAAACAGTTGGTAACCCTACCGAAATTTTTGAGAGAATTATGCCGATGTATAATGATCACTACGGCAACCCTGTGAAAGCTTTGAAATGGAGATAACATATTGAAATCCATAATAGTATGGGTGAAAGGCAAATATCCTATCTTCCCTGTACTGCATATTCAAATTGAACAGAGTATACCAAATAATTATTTTTTCTTAAGGGTGCAAGGTTCTTTCTGGCTGTTTTTTGAACTTAAATAGCTAAATTCACGAAATTCAAGATACAAGATACAAGATGGAAACTTATTGATTTAAAGCCTCTTCATAAAAGGAGATCGTATTATTTTGTTATGATTGCTCATGACGTCATATCTGGTCATACTGACTTTTCTACTCTGCTTTGTCTTTTCGATATTTATGCACCTCAACGCACTCTTAGACATAGAGCCAACGAATTAATTGACATTCCTATAGACATTTCACCAATTATGGCAAAACCATAGACATTTCACCAATTATGGCTAAAATATTCCTTTAACTAATTCTTGTTTTTATTTTAATAAAAATGTTTATTTAATATGAATTTGTAAAGCCACAAGACAATTGTATATGTTTAATTAACTTAATTATGAATTACTTTATCAATCTTAAAAACTAATGTAATTGATAGGTTTAATGAAACTAGTATCGCCTTTGGTCGACATTCGACCAAAGTGTATTTGTTGTTGTAGACATTTTGTATTGGGAATCAATGATTTCACATATGTCTATTTTTACACGCATGTAGTCGACCGATTCACATACTCACTTCTAATTAATATTAGCTTTTAAATGGTATATTTTTAATTGTCGGGCGTTCGGTTTAAATGCTAATTTACAATGCGACGAGGAAACGAGACAAGAGCGTGAAGTGAAACGCTGTCATCTTTTTCTCGTTATAAAACCGTTCCCCAATTCACAATGTGAGGAGTTTCTTGGCAAGTTTTTTTTTTGTTTACAACGTTAATTCATTCGATTGTTTGCTTTCAGTGCGGTGTGCGAAAAAGTGATTCAAGTGATTTAAAGAAAAACAATAAAAAAAGAAATACATTTAAAAAAAAATGAAAAACAATTTGAAAAAAGAAATGCTCGTGTTGTGATCAACAAGGCGAGCATGGACGGTGACGGATGGACGATGCTATAGCAGAACTGAAGTATTGGGCAGGAGATATAATATGGCATTTTCACCTGCAATTAAAATAGACGCTGGTTTTGGATTAGTTCTTCACTTTTGATGTTCGTTTTGATCTTCTTTCATTTTTGTTTTATTGTATTTAATTGAATTAGTTTCAATTTAAAAGATACACACCTATTCTATTTAGTTGAGATGCAGTGGTCTTCTGTGTTTTTGTTTTCTTCCTCTGTCACTAACTTGTCAAATGAAGAAAATCGTCGTCTTTTCGCGTCCTTTTTCAATTTTTCGAACTCTTGGCGTGACGTGACGACGAGAAACGCTTTAGTGTGTATACTCTGGTATACTTTCATTGCTTGAAATTGGTTTGACAACTGCGACCAGTTCACGTCACGCTCTCGTCTAGTTTTCTCGTCGCATTGTGACTCAGGCATAAGTATATAGTAAAAAGGAACTACAAGAAAATGCTTAACGTATTATTATAATATATGTAGATAAATGTTTTTTATTTCAATCTTTAAGGTTAGCAAAGTGACTTAATTATGCAAATCGCCTAGATTTACAATTTGATCTTAAGGTTAAGATATTTAAATTGGGGTTTAATATCAAGGTCCTCTGAACATGTATCTCCGTGCTCAAATTCAGCTAAATGTGCTAAAACTTTGGAGATCTTCATCCGAGTGATGAACCGGCCCGCTGCACGACTTCAATTACCTGTTATTCTGTTACATTTCTTGTAACTCCCTTTTTTGGTCCTCTGTTCCACTCACCCAACTCCGTTGCTCCGTTACGAGTATGATTATGATCAGTCGTCAATTTCAAAAATTTTATTGGAAAACTTAAAATTAAAATAAAAAAGTTTTTATTTAGAAAATTGCCCCTCCTGGCTAAAGGGTTGAGGTAGACCTCCCACAGAATAAAAAATGTTTCTATCGCGTCACGTAAAAAAATATATACGTTATTATTTTTTGGTGCCATACCTAAAAATCCCCTGAAAAATTAATGCACACGAAGAGGGAGTACAAATCTTTGGAACCCGCGAAACGTGCCACCCAAACTACTGTTTTCATGAATATTATTATTAATTATTAACTTTGTAAATTTAAATTATTTGTAATGGAATTTAACACTATTTTATTTTGAAGTACATAATGTCATGATTTTATTTTCTCATTTTTATCTATTGTATTTATGTGATAATATTGGATATCAAATTGTAAAATAAACTTAATTGTATTATGAGAAATAAAAATTTAAAAAAATAACTGTTGAAAAAAGTCAACCGGTAAATTTCCATATTTTGGAGTGTTTTTTACATTAAACTTAATTTCGACTTTATTTCAAAATTATTTTCTTCATTATTTAATTGTTTAACCTAGAATATATTATAACTTAAGTTCTAAGGACCAGATCATCAAGGTTAAGGTCTTGGTTATCTTATAACTTCTATTCTAATAATCGGATGTTTGAGGGTGAAGACTTAAAATTAAGGTAAAATGTGACAAAATTTTACTTTATTCGAAATCAATTCAATTGTTAACCATGGAATATGCATAGGTACCTACTTTAACCTCTTTAATAAACTTATAACTTTAGCCCTAATGGTCAGATCTTCAAGGTTAAGGTCCTCAAATGCAAATAAAATTTTAGGCTTCATCTTAAAGTAGCCCATAAACTATTCAATTTGGTTGCCAACTAAATTGATGCTCGGCCACACATTTCATAAACTCAGTTGAAAGAATACAGCTCCAAGTGTCAAAATATTATAGAATAAAAACAAAATTAGTCAAATCAAATACAATGCAATGATTAATGGCAAAGAGTATATCTCGATTCTACTGCTATCAAAAAGTTGTAATAAAATTTCGGTAAATTCGATATAGCAAAATTGTTAAATATCGTGTTCATTTTGTGTGCATATGACTTGTTCATTTTTTAATTTAGTCTTAAAAATAACAAAATATCTAACAAAAATTTGAACTCACGTTATTTAATTCTTTTTTTTAAAGTACCAACAATGACATAATATATTTTCATTTAGGTATTTACTTATTTGCTCGAATGTCTATGTTTGAAAACTAATGTTTGTTCTAACACAAAACAGTTGTTGCAAAATAAATAAGCTACGACTTTTTTTTACTATAAAAGACCAGAGTTGAGCATTTAAAAATCACAAGTTGGCAAAATGTTTCGTTTAATAGTTGCCTTTAGTGTTTTGTGCCTAATATCAGCCGAAATAGACGATCGTATTGTCAATGGCAAAACCACGTCAATTTTCGAACTGCCACACGCATGCTCTGTTCAGCTGTCTGGATCACATTTCTGTGGTTGTAGTATCCTAAATGAAGAGTGGGTTATAACAGCCGCTCATTGCAAGGACGGCATGACAGAAAGTCAAGTAAGTCGCATGTCGATTCGTGCTGGCTCTACAACATGGAGGTCTGGTGGTGTTTCCAAGGATGTTGAATCGTTTACAACTCATCAAAACTATGATTCTCAATCAATGGTAAACGATGTTGCTCTCATCAAAATAATAGGTAAATTCATTGAGAGCGCTGCATTGAAATTCATTAAAATTGCTGGACCTGGAAAGAGTTGTCCAAAGGGAACACCCGTCATTTCTTGTGGATGGGGAAAATTATTCGAAAATAGTGACAGTATTCCCGAAAATTTACAATCGGTTAAATTGAAGTTATTGGCGAAAGAGGAATGCGCTTCTCCAGCCTTCGGTTACGGAAGCGCAATTAAGGACGGAATGATTTGTGCAAATGGACCTTCACAGGATTCATGTCAAGGAGATTCCGGTGGGCCTCTTACATGTGAATCAGATACGCCATTCCTGATAGGAGTTGTATCTTGGGGAGTTGGATGTGCAAAACCAGGTTTTCCAGGAGTTTACTGCTCACTTTCGTTTCCGAGTGTGTTTAACTTTATTAAAAGTACTATTCGAGATCCTTCTATTTTCATATAGAAATATAAACTTAAAATAAATTGAGCATTTAATTTTTTGTTTTATTTATGACTAATGATTATAAACACTTTTTATTTACTCGCTTTATTGCCTTTGTTTGTTGGGCCCTTACTTTTCAGTACACATTTTTCAATATCTCAACAAACTCGATGAGCTAAGGACTTGGAATTTTTAAATATAGCTTTAAACTTGAAAGATATAACTACAAATTACACTTGGTGCAAGAAGTGCCATTTTAATTAACTATTCGTGTAGGGGAGACCGGGGTTAAAAGTAATATTTTTCACTTTTGAGGTTCCTGATGTTTTTTTGTAGGAATAACAGAATACGAAATATATCTCCTTAAAGATAGGAAACTCATGAAGTAAAGTTTTAATAAAATGACGAATTAACATTGCTTTTATCATTTTTTCCAAGAATATTCGCGTGTTATTTTGATCCTATATGGTCCAGACAAAAGGAGCAAATACAGAGGAAATCGATGGGAATGCTGCAGAACCTTCCCCAAGTAATGATGCCTCCCCCCAAAAGATGTAAACAATCAATCAATTTTTTGTATAGATCTGCCAACCGTTGGAACAGAAAATTTTCAAGCTCACAATTTTGTCAGATATATTATTGTCCGAAAATTGTCAGATAAAAGTTGACAATCAAATTGTCAGACAAGAGCTGACAATCAAATTGTCAGACTTTGGGATGAAATCTACCAACCGTGTGAACGGACAATTTTTTTATTATTTTTTTATTGTAATTGTCAGCTAATTGTCAGCTGTTGTCAGACCATTGCCAGTTCTGACAATATTGAAAGATCTGACAATCGTCTGTATATACATAGCTTTAGTAAAGTGCAAGGTTAAATTAAAGTACGGAGCCTTAACAGAATCCAACTAACAACCAATTTTACCTTCACGTTAACAAATCCTCACACTTTCCATGAATCTGCTACAATTTCCAAAATATTAACTAATCACCAGATAAAAAAAAAAAACAAGAATTTTAAATATTGCCGTATTCTTTTTTACCACCTACTATTTCAGTACTAATAGTAAGTGAATTGATACAAAGTATTCAAACGATTTTTATTGTACATTTTGGTACACAAACATTTAGCAAGGAAATGTTTTTTTAAAATTGAAAATGTTTATAAGGTCGTTTTGATAAAAGCATGTTGTTACCAAAATAAACAAAGATATAGAATGAACTCTAGCGTATAGGGGGAGAACGATTGAATTTTTGGTTGGTGTTACCAAAGAAACTACCAAAATGAATAAAATGAAGAAAAAAACACAAGTGATGAATTTCAGCCAGCGTACATAAATTTTGATCATCGCCAACGGACGAGATTCAGTGGAGGAATGTAAAATTCGAAAATTGCTCGATTTGAGCCCACTTAGAAGCCTATAACTTTAGTTAAAATTATTGGATGTTCGATATTAAGCTAGATAATTAAAGCTTAAATGGCAAGCTACAAATCTGCATAAAAAATTTTGCAAAGGCGTAAAAAAATTCATACTAGAAACTTGAAAAATTGTATTTTTAGAACAAATTTCATCACGGCAAAAGAAAAAAAAAACAAACAAAATATGTATGTGAGTAGGTAGGTACGTACCTACAAAGAAGATATTAATAGAAGGGAGAAGACGGTGGAGTGTGTGCAATAAAAAAAAAAACCACGTGGCAAACAAAATTGGCTTTGCATCGGGCACAAAAATGATATACATACATTATGTAGGTATGTAGATATGCATGTATGTACATATGTAGGTATGTGCATGAACATTATTTTTAGTAGGTATTTTACAAATAATAAAATCGTAAAGTTTGGATTTGGTTGGTTTGTTTGGATTATAACTTCTGTTCTAATAATCGGATGTTTGAGGTTAAAGTCTTAAAATTAAGGTAAAATGTCAGTCTAAAGAAATTATGTATGTGACAAAAGTTGACTTTCTTTTAAATCAATCGATTGTTGAACCTATAATATGCATAATAGGTACCTACTTGAACCTCTTTAATAAACTTATAACTTTAGTTCTAAGGGCCAGTTGCGCGAGGTTAAGTATTTAAACTAAGGTAAATCAGGCTTGAAGGAAAATCAACATAGCTAAGCAACTTAAATAGTATATTCAAAAAGGGTCGATGTTGTAAGTCGATATATTCTGATCTAATTATCTATTTGACAAAACTTAACTTACTTTTGAATCAGTTGATTGTTTAACCTAGAATATGCATAAGTATTTACTTGAACTTATACAAAATTATATACAAAATTATAACTTAAGTTCTAAGAAAAAAAACATCAAGGTTAAGGTCTTGGTTATCTCTAACTTCTTAGAATTAACTTAGCTAAACAATTAAAATATTATAATCAAAAAGGGTAGATTTTGTAAGCTGATATATTCTGTTCTAATCATCGGATCTTTGAGGTTAAAGTCTCAAAATTAAGGTAAAATATGACAAAAGTTGATTTTTTTCTAAATCAACCTAAAGAACCCAGAATATGATAGACAACGTTTGGGGAAAAACTTTACTAACTTCTAAATCAATTTTATTTTTTAACCTAGAATAGAACATGCATATTGCATATACCTACCTACTTGAACCTCTTTAATAAACTTATAACTTAAGCCCTAATGGTCAGATCTTCAAGTTTAAGGTCCTCAAATGCAAATAAAATTTTAGGCTTCATCTTAAAGTAGTCGATAAACTATTCAATTTGGTTGTCAACTAAATTGATGCTCGCCGCTCGGCCACACATTTCATAAACTCAGTTAAAAGAATACAGCTCCAAGTGTCAAAAACATTATTTTTGTCTAAAAAACATTACGCGACTCGATATTGTTAAATTGATTAAAAGAAGGGTTCAAAATATTTTAAAATAAAATATTATAGAATAAAAACAATTAGCAGTGAGGTTGGGCTTCGCATCAAATTCTTTGTAAATTTTGTCTCGATTTAAAAAAGGTTTACCTGGACAGTAAATCAAATGTCTTGGCTTTATACAATATACATAGTCCAATGAATTGAAATACTTGTAAATCAATTTGAAAAAAATCAAAATCTTCTGATTTTCTCATCAATCGTCAAATTGATCAAATAACAAGCCAAGACACGGGTTGATTTGAACAACAACCGACTGAGTCGAGAACTAAGTTGAACCGTATTATATGTATGCTTTAATCGATCTGTAATAATTCAGTTACCTTTCTGCAATGCTTAGCTATGCAAAAATGTCAAATACCTAGATATACGTTAAGATAGATGGTATGTATCTTTAATTTCGTGTATAAGTGCTGTACCGGTGCGGATGAAAATGAGTATGATTGTATAATTGCGATTTAAGCTACAATTGAAACTAAGATTCACCTTATTAAAAAAATTAACAACATTAATTTAACCGCCAACTGGGAAGTGACATTAAATTTACAAATTGGAACTTCAGACTGTAGAATGGTTTCTAAGACAGTTTGTGAAATTATAATGCAACAATAGTATACAAAATAAAAATTACAAAGATTAGACATGTTTTTGTTTTATCGACGTAATATAAGTCATTTTCAATGTCCCATATAGTTACTCTATGAGTGAAATCTGTAAATGTTTTATTAAAACTTCATTAATTTTTCATTCGCATTATATACACAAACTTGAAAGTAAGGAATTCCTTAAAAAAATTAATCAGTATAATTTTAATGTTCATTAAATTGTTAATTGAATGGGCTTTTCTATTGGTAAAATAAAAAAGTTTAAATATACATTTAATAAAATACCGATTTTTATGTTAATAACTCGAAAGCTAGCTGGTGGTGCGGGCAGAACTCATAATTTCCCTCTGCGGTTTGTGATTCGAAACGAAGCGTGGACATCATTTGAAGTTCTTTTCTCTGCATCAACAATGAAAAGAAGAGATGAAAAACATTTGATGTATGAATTGATTCTATCTATATATCTCATATTTAATTTTTCTTACACGCACCTTTCATTATAATATGCCCATCGCCTTCTTTGTAAAAATGCAGATTGAATTTGAATCAAACAATAAAAAACCACGTCTGTTTTCACTTCAACACAAATTATCTGAAGATTGAAACCAACAATGAATAAACCAATCAAAATCGACAAATAACATTAAAGTAGATTTAAGTAAACTAAATACAAATTTAAGTACTATTAAATAAAACAACCGACAACACTAAAAGATAACACAGACCCAGACCCGTAGATAATAAAACACGGCTTGTATAATAACAAATAACTGGTGTTTGGTATAATATCCGTCAAATCAATGCAGTGATAGGTTAGCTCAAAAGAAACAAAAATCGGAGGGGATGTCTATATCCACTGGCGGACTAAGGTCGAGGCGGGGCGGGGCGGGCGGTACGCCTGGTGTCCGGGGGCCCCGAAATCCAATCCAAACACAATCAGTTGTATTTATTAGATTTTTGTCTACTAAGATACTGTCTAACTATTTTCAAATTGGTGAAAATATTATGCTTTATTTAATAAAAATAAATATCACATTATTTAAGGTGAAGACAATCTACTCTTGTGTCTAAGTTAGGCAGCTATAAGAAAACAATAAACAAGGTTTTTAACCTAATTTCCAAAGTTGGACAGTTGTCTAAAGTTAGACAACGTTTATAAATAAGACCAAAAATGTTTAGATTGGATGTATGTATATTTTAAGAAATATATATGAGGCTGTGAGTGCAAAAGTGGGTTACACACCCACAAAATAATTGGAAAAAAAACTGCTAACTGTATCTACGTTATAGAAACTATAAAAATATCTGATCCAATACGGGGCCCCATTTAGCATTGCCGCTCCGGGCCTCTTACAAGCTTATTCCGCCACTGTCTATATCTCCCCATAAAAACCTTAAAATAGAAAAATAGCAATACAAAAATAACGACACCACCTGTGTCGAAATCCTATCGCTTTTCTTAAAGCCAGAAACCCATTCCTGAATCTTCATTTTAAATAAAATTGTTTAAATCAACAGATTTTCAAATATTATATAAAATAAAATATTGCTAACAATTTTCGAGTGGAAACAAAGTTGATACATTTTGGAAGTCTGTATTTTGGAAACTATTCGGTCTATAGAGATGGTTTTGGGAAAATGTAGTAACCTTCAATTTGCCAAGCAAAATACTCGCGGTTTTTTGGATTTTGCCTTCGTTGCTCAAGGTCGAAAACATGGCTTATTCATTAGGCCAATATTATAAACAACTCAGCAAGAAATCAGAACAACCGGATCTAACGCAAGGTCTGATGTATAAAGTTACCAGAATTGCTACATTTAATTGATTGCAATTCTGAGAAAGAAGGCGGATACCACGCTTCCTGAATGGAAAACTTTGAATATTAAATTTTTCCTTTTGCATGCACTTCAAGCCCTGCCGCTCTACTAAATTTCATCATTGTAGAGTAATCGGCAGTGCTCCAAATAATTGATAACAATTCTGAAGGAATTGAATGGAAAATCTGAAATTTTCTATTTTTCCCTTTGTATGCACTACAAGACCTACTGGGCTACTGCTGTTCGAAATTACAACAATCTGCGGGTCGGGAAGTGCTTCATAATTTTATGGTCGGTTACGGTTTTTGCTATTTTTGAAGTCTGATATCGTCCCCCATCTCACAAACTGACGTAACTGCTTTTTTTATATCTTGGGAAAACTCATAATTAAAAATAGAAATCCTGTTATAAGGGGTTTTTGTGTGATAACACACTTGCAGTTAGGCTGCCAAGCTTTCGCACCATCATATTAATATTGAAGGTTTGAATGAAACAACAACACTTGGGTGAGCTAACACTAAGATTTTTATAGGTTGGAGTTATAGCTATTTCACGACTGCCAGGCCGATCATCAGACTCCTCTTTAATCGTGCTTGGTCATTTAAAGTTCAACTTTAATTTTGCCAAGCTGGGACTCGAACTAGGTTTTAGGTTTTTGTTGTTTGACAATTGCATTTGAAACCAGCATTTTTACTAGCTACAAACAAGTTTTTGTTGTTTTACATTCGGTTTCTTTCTTCTTTCTCCGTACTCGATTTAGAAGTCAACAATTCATTGAACATATTAAGGGGGAAATTGTATGAAAGATTTGACGTAGGTCAAGAATTAATTTCAAACCTAACTGCAAGTGTGTTATCACACAAAAACTCTAAAATAATTCTAGAAGTAGAAGTAGATTTTTTAAGATTTATAAGATTTTTTATTTATTTTAAAAGATTTGTACAATATTTGTATTACCCACGAAGCTTAATGCTTATCTGTGGGTGGTTGAATTTTCAAAAGTTTTTTGAATCGAATTGGATGTTAAAAACTATTTGCAAATAAAATATAATTTCAGTAAAATGTTTATTTAACAAAAAATGGAATTTTTTTTTTTTTTTATTTAAGTATAAGTTTGAAATATAATAATAACATCGTAGTATTCTAGAACTGCTGTCATCTTAAATATATTGTCGACACGCAAAAATTTGAAATAAAGATTGTTTTTTATCAATTATTTTGATGATTCTATGCTGTAGATTGACAAGCCTATCTGTATGCGTTTTTTATGCATTTCCCCATGCCAGTACTCCATACCTTAATCGTCATTCAACTAGAGAATAACATACTTGTTTTTGAACATCTTTCAAGGTAAAAAAGAGCAAACATAGCACTTCTCATATGTTCGTTCCATAGGAAGTGTTCATCTATTGTGACTCCGAGATATTTTTGATTTTACTAATTCAATGGCATCACTTTTTTGCGAAGTCAGACATTTTAGGTTTTGAAAGAAAATACTTATTTGTACCTCTTGTTGGTTCGGTACACGAATATGCAACAGCTTCGTTTTAGTGGCATTAATGACAAATTCAAATGATACCATCGAGAAACCTCATCAAACTCCGAAGAAGCACGAACGCGCTTCTTCGAGAAGTGGACTAAGTTTTGACCCTTGTGGTACACCATGAGTAAAGTTTCTTTCTTGACTCCATGAACATCCAATTTTGACTTTAATGGTTCTTTCTATAAGGTAGCTCCCTATCAATTCCCAAAGCGTTCCTCTAATGCCAATTTTGTAAAGGACATCAAGTAGTTTTTCGTTACTCAACGTGCCAAATGCCTTGCTGAAGTTCCAAACATTGCCAACACGTGATAGTTTTTATTGAAACTCATGTTAACGGCGTTACAGAATTCTCCAAGAAATGTTTCCGTACTTTTTACTTTTTGAAAACCATATTGATTATTTTGGAGCAATCCGTGTTTCTCAATGAATTTGTTTAAACGTCTTACCACATTTTCTTCTAAACATTTTCCAACAACTTGCAAATTTGAAATGGGCCTATAGTTTTGAATTTCGATCTTCCTCGCTCCTTTATAGATTGGACGAATAACTAATGTCTTCAAAATTTTTGGAGCGCATCCTTGTTTCACACTTCAGTTGATAATTTTTTGGATGATTGGTGTTAAAAAATTAGCATTAATTTTTATGTCACACGCTCTTATCCCGTCAGCTCCTGGACTTTTATTCATATTAAAATTCAAACAGTATATTTTGAATTTCGGTTTCATCAGATTCGTCTACATACATTGATTGAGCAAGATTATGTTGATTTGGTTGACTGCGAGTTTTTTTTATTACATATGTACATATGTGTGCAATCTTAGATGCTTCAGCAAGTTTTTCGGTGACGTCGGCAACGTTTGATTGAGTACAAAGATTTTGTTCTATTATTTCATCAATTGATGGTTTATTTCTACCTAACAGTTCATTTATAACACCCCAAGTTTTTTTTCGGATCATGTTTTGCAATGGCTTTGTAAAAGTTAGACTTATGTATTTGTATATTTTTGTTGACGCAGTTTCTTAGTTTTTTGTATTGGGATTTGTATCTTTCATTACGTTGATTATTCTTCCATCTTCTATATGAATAATCTCTTTTTTTGCAAAGCTCAAGAATATCTGGCGTTATCCAATTTTTGTTTTGACGTTTTTGAATTTCAGTTGGTTTAGCGTATTTACTCGTCATTTTCGCAATAAATTTGTTGTAAAGTATATCAACATCATTTTCATTCACATATGTATGTACATTTCATGCCAGTTTGTTTGTTGTATAAGTCGATTGACTTTTTCTTGGTTTATTTTTGTTAGAATTTCGCAATATGTGTTAGCTAGCTTCTTTTGTTGTTTTCTACCGTAAATGGTTGCAAGAGTAGTAACAAAAAACAGTTTTTCAGCTTGTCTTCTGCTTGGTTATTTAGCCAAATTTTCAAAATATATGTCTTTTTCACGATTTAATCACTCGGAAAATTGATACCGATACTGGTTTTCTTAGCATAACAATTGAAGGAAACAATAAATTGTATGAATACCTAAATAATAATGTAGAATCTGAATATACAAAAAAAAACCTTAAAAGGGTATAAAAGTCCATTGAATTTAGTTGCTGACTTGAACCATGATGTGCATTTACTAAGGTTATGGTTCGCAGAACACAAACTTGTCGTTAGTACTAAAACTAAGCTAATGTTTTTCAGCCTTGAATCAAATTACTTCAAAGAGATCAAAATCATTTTTCATTCTCCTGTGTGTGAGCGTTTGAGTCTTATTAATTACAATTGCTTGATACATAATTCCCATTTGACTTTTAACTCCAATGCCATGTGTAATAGTACCTGCTTTAATATTGAAATGGTTAAAGATTACAAGTATCTTGGTGTTACTATTGATCAGCTCTTAAAATGGACCGAACACATTTTGAATTTGAAGAAGTTATTCCTCTCAACTGTTCGATGGTTTTACCGCCTGAGAAAAATATGTTCCAACAAATTATTAAAAACTATTTATTATGGAATATTTCATTCACGGCTTCAATATGGAATATGCTGTTGGGGAGGTGCTTATCTCAACCAACTAAAACAATTAACTATCTTTCAAAAGTGCATCATAAGGAAAATTGCAATTCTTCTCGCTTAGCTCATACCATGGAACTATTTAGATTAACACGAATTTTACCAATAAGACACTTATTTTACTTTAAAGTTCTAAAAATGTTTTTTAATCGAGGTGGTTATTCCTATAAGTGACTTACATAACCTAAGAAGTAACTATCGTTTTGTTCCTACTCTACCTTTTCGGACTACACTTTTTAGAAACTCATACACCATTGTATCTCACAGGTTGTTCAACAAACTCCCTGAGAATATACGAAGCATTATAAATAGCTCTTTGTTTTTAAAATGTATTAAATCGTGGCTCCTCCAATGTAACATTTTTGAAATCAAAACTTTGCTAAACTACACTGTCTGATTCATTTTTATTGTGCTTTATTATTTTTTTATCTTATTGTTATCACTGTTTTTGCATCGAATATTGCTTATGTAATTTGTATCTTAAATAGTTCTTCATAATGTTATCTATGTATAATATGTAAATTAAATGTAAACTCTTTTCTAAAACGTCAATTTAACTTTACACCCCACATTGTAAATTTGTTTAATAAAATGTAGCATTATCTCTATTTAATTTTTAATGCTACTCACTATTATCTTGTATACAATTATTAATTTATTTAGTTTATAAGCAAATATTTAATTTGTAAGCAAGATTATAAGTAATAAATACAATACAATACAAAAAAACTAAATCTTTTTAAATCACTAGTTAAAAAATAAAAAGTAGACTTTTGGAAATAATTAGATTAAAAAAAAAAATTTTAAAGCAAAAAGTCTCTTTGAAGCTTTAATTTTGATGCCCTTAACATTCTATATGTCTTACGAAGCCAAATTTAAAATTTTTTTTAATAAATAGTTTTAAGCCTGTTCGTTCAAAACTGCCGCAACATGTTAAACAACATAAAACTCGGCCATAGGTATTATATACCTAACATATCTATCAAGAACCTCACCTTAATGTTAAAATGAAGGTGTGAATTTAATAATAATTTTTCAAAAACGAAAACCTTAGCAAAAAAAATTTAAACTCTCACAAACAAAATATTACAAAAATACAATTAACGCATAAAAACTACATATCTAGCTATTGTCAGATGAACATAAGAGAGGCACCGCAAAATCGTTGACGTGTAAAGATATCGGTATTGCCATGTTTAAAATTAAGTTTACGCTTTGTAATATTTATTTGTTAAGATTTTATTAGCCATGTTCAAAGGTACCTCGCGTTCAAATGTGCCCCCCTCTCAAGTTTAATGTTATGTTTATTATTCAAATGATATATAAGTTATAATGAGGCATTACATTTTTACCCCTCTACCTGAACCGAAATATAAAATGCACAAACGAGCCACCAGCGGAAATAACCCCTAATAACCCCTAATAGAAAACGATCAAGCACATCGATGGTGAATTTCCAAATTAAATAGAGGGGAACATAAACCAACTACAAAATTGATTCAAGAGCTAAAGGTATACCTAAACACAATTTCTAACAAATTCTAATAACAACTCCTCCGCAACCCGCAAACCCCCCTTGATGTAACACGAATAGAGGTACTCACGTTTGCATAGAGCAAGGGTAGGGGAGGGACGGGCGACGAAAATATATGGGCAATCGTATGAAAATTTTCACTCTGAAAATTTAGAGTTAAAACTAACTCATAACCAATTACGTAACGAGACAAAGCCATCCGACACCCAAAAATCATCAAAAAATTTAAATAAACATGGAAAAATAAGTAAGTGATTTTACTATAAAAGGAAGATAAGCCGGTTAAAAGCCTTTAATAAGCCGGTTCATAGCCGTTGATAAGCCGGTTAAGACCTGTTGATAAGTCGATTAAAAGCCGTTGATAAGCCGGTTAAAAACCGTTGATAGCCGTTAATATTTTATTATAGCCGTAGTAAGGTAACCTGGCAAAGAACCCGAAGTGAAGTACAAGCCCTAGAAGAAGACTTTCCAAGGAAGACAGCAACCCGAAGATTCTTAGTACTGCCGATGTTTCAGCGACCGACCGATATTCTTCAAAAGCAAATAAACATTTTAAATTTCTATAAATCTCTTTAATTTCCTTCAGATAATATTTTCTTTCACACTTCCTTTCACACTTTATTAATCGAAATCCAATATCCAATCGCAATTTAAATACCCCACCCCAAATCTGGGCTATCGGTGGCAGCACTGTATCTTCTGTCAGTTGTGGAAATCATGGAACGTATTCAATGCGATTGACAATTTATAACTTGTCAATTATCAAAGCGCGTCAGTTTACAAATTAATTTTGTTTAATTTAGTTTGTTTTATTTATTTTTTCGATTTGAAGATCCATTGATCCTAAAATTAAAAGAAAAAAACTTAATTCGCGTTTGGAAATTTTATAACAACGTCTAACCAATGTGCTTACCTATAATATTTGATCAAGAACAGCTGTTGCAAGATAAATAAAACTAAAGATTTTGACAGACTATATAAAGACCTTACTTTATCATTGTTCTATCAAATCGCAGCGAAATGTTTTATTTAACACTTGTACCAGTTTTGAACATTCTTTGCTTTGTAGGCGCTGCCAAAGTCCAACCTATGGATAGGATAGTTGGAGGACAGGAAGTAAGTATTTTGGACTTCAATTATCAATGTTCTGTCTCGGAAAAACAATCGCACATCTGCGGAGGAAGTATAATATCTGAAAACGTCATTATTACAGCTGCTCATTGTGTGGAGGACATTAATAATGAATCACATGATTTGCAAGTACGTTGTGGATCTAACAAACACGATTCTGACGGAACTGTGAGGGATGTCAAGATTTTCAGAATACATCCATTTTATAACGGAGATTCAATGGAATACGATTTAGCTACACTGAAAATAATTTCCTAGGTAATATTGATAAAAAAGTTTTTGTAGACTTCAACAAAACATTTTTATCGTTTTGATAAAATTTTGTCAATATAACCAAATAAATTTGTTTATTTCACAAATTTTTTATAATTTTTATCAGTTTGACAAAAAATGCACTACAAATAATATATTCAGTTTAACAAAACACGATTTGTTACTATAACAAAATAAAACAGAAATTTTTGTCATATCCACAACTTTTTTTGTGAAGCAAACAAAATGTTTGTTATATCTACAAGAATTCAATTTTGTAAATCTTTGTCAATATCGCAAAGTTTTTGTTAATTTTTTCTGTCAATTTGATAGAAAATCAAAGCATTAATACAATATTTTTGTTGTTATGAAAAATTGATTTTAGATGTTTGTTTAATTTGTAATACTGATAGAATAAAATTGTAATATAGATACAAATATTTTGTAAGTGATTTATTTTCAAAAAAAAAAAGTTCTAAAATATTTTTTTAAATATGACAAAACATTTGTCTTTTTAATAAGACAAAAATTAACAAAAAATATTGTCGTATGCACAAAATTGTTATTTTTACAATTAAAGAAGCAACATTTATTTTTCATACCTTTGCCTACTTTGTAGTGTCGACAAAACTTATTGTTAAATAAACAAAACTGATTTATAAGTGAAACATTTTCGAGCTACAAAATCTCTTTATCAGTTTTACAGAAAAAATTTATCAATAAGATAAATCTTCAACAAAAGCTTTTGTCATAATGGATAAATTATTGTTCCGAAAAAAAATTAATTTTTTTTGGTGTTGAACAAAAAACTAAATTAAACTAAATTAACTTGATTTTAAATATTTAGGATCATTGGTGTAGTTGTTATCAAAAGATGCCAGTTATGTTCAAAACACTTAACTTTATAAAATCTTCAAAGAAATAATTATTATGTTGCCCTTTAGCCAAAATTATGTGCTTATTTATTCAGAAATAAGAAATTAGGCATTCGAAAAACTAATATTCCCTAATATTCTTTTTAAATCAAGCAGCCGTATTTATTAGAAGAAAAACCTTTTTTTCACTTTTATAGCCCTCAAAGTACTTAATATACATAAATAAAAAAACAAAAAGTTCTTTAGCAAAAGAAGTTCTTTTTATATTTTTGATTTTCTCTAAAACTAAAATGTTTTAAAACTAAAATTATTGATGTTTTTATATTCAACTTGAAATTAATAAGAACATAACAAGTTTAGGTACCTACTAAAATAATGTACAATTTTGAGATAATAATAAGTTTGATCAAAATAATTTTTTTAATTTTTTTTTCAGATTTTTTATTTTGAAACCTAATTTTGGTTACTGTTATATGCAAATTAAGGCTTTGGCCACTAATTTGTTTGTTTTATATTCAGAAATTGTGTAGCAGCAATAATGGATGATCTGAGAAAAGTTTTAAGTGGTTCAAGTTTAAATACATTATTGTAGGGGGTTGGTTTTGAGTATAAACCTGAGATTTTGTGTTTTTTCCGTTTGCTACTTTTTATGAAAAAAAGATCAAATACATACTTTTTAATTTCAATTACATAATATTTTATATCTACAAATCCCCATACAAAATGTATGTATAGAGCAAATAACGTAGAAGGCGATCAATTTTAGATGGAATATTTTAATTGAATTTGGTTGCGTATAAAAGCGTATAAAAGGTGGCATAGGTTAGGTCGAAATAACCAAATAACCGTATGGGAGAAAAGTATATTTTCTCCTCGTTCAGGCGAGAAATCTATATACGTTTTTGAAAATATATAAGTATCTATAATTCAATCATAGTTTTTACTCGTTTTTTGTTTATAGCTTTTAAGTTATTTGCTCTATATATAAATGTTGTATGGATATTTTAAATTCCAACACAAAAGTATCAAGTCTTGTTCATAAAAAGTAGCACAAACGAAGAAAAACGATAAAAACTTTTTTTATATGATTCCCTGTTTCGTGTACTAATTGTATTTTTATGAAAATAACACAAGTTTTTTTGTGGAAATGATTAAACATACAACAAAATTATATTTCGACCAACTTATATCTATAAAAATTCTATCAGTATAGCAAAATTTTTTAACTGACTAAACGAATGAAAAATATTGTGCTATAAACAAAAATTTTAATCGTATACCTCCAAAACAAAATTGAATTTTCATAAATATAACAAAAATTTCGTTGAAATCAAACTAATAACGAAACTGTTTATAAGTTAAATAACGGATTTTGTCTCATACTAAAAAAAATGTTATCATACCTCGAAAACAAAATTAAATTTCTATCAGTATAACAAAATTTTTATCGTATCTATACAAAACAAAATTGAATTTCTATCAATATTACAAAAATTTCGTTAAAATCAAACTAATAACAAAAATGTTTGTAAGTTAAATAACGGATTGCGTCTCGTACCTACAAGAAATTTTATCATACCTACAAAAGAAAAATGAATTTTTATCAATATTACAAAAATTTCGTTGGAATCAAATGTCTGTAAGTTAAATAACGGATTTTGTCTCATACCTAAAAAAAAATTGATCAAACCTACAAAAGAAAATTGAATTTTTATCAGTATAACAAAATTTTTATCGTATCGACAAAACAAAATTGAATTTTCATCAATATTACAAAAATTTCGTTGAAATCAAACTAATAACAAAACTGTTTGTAAGTTAAATAACGGATTTTGTCTCACACCTACAAGAAATTTTATCATATCTACAAAACAAAATTAAATTTCTATCAGTATAACAAAATTTTGTGTAACCGACAAAATGAATGAAAAATATTTGTGCTATAAACAAAAATTTTTTATCGTATCTACAAAACAAAATTGAATTTCTATCAATATGAAAAAATAAAATTGAAATTCCGTAAAATGCATTGCGATCGCGTCATTCGCAAAGTGACTTTCATGTAGTTAACAAGTTCTTTAGTTGTGCTTCTAAAGTGAATGAAACAAATTTTAAACAAATAAAAGACATTTAAACAATACAAATATTTGAACATTGAACACATTTAAACATTGAAAACAGTGATATAGATGAGAAAATAATTCAAGAATTAAACCTTTCTTCAATACGCGAAAATAAAATTTGGAAACATTTGAACGGTAAGTAGAAACAATTTTAGTAAATTATTATGAAGTGAATATCTCTACATTTTTTATTTATAAAACAAATGTTGTGTTAAAGTACCTATATATCTATATTTCAATCAAGTTTAAAATTTAACTATTTGGATTTTAAAATACTAATTTGTAATAAAAAAAAATCCTTGTTTTAATATACGTACACATATAGTGCCTGCAACATTTTTTTTAAATTTATGGTTAATGGTCATACACAAAGTTTGTTTTATCTTATAATTAGTTTTTTTCAAAAATGTAGGTCCATAGGTTCATACATAAACATTGTCTATCTAAAAAAAATGGTCTAAAAAAGCGGTTATTAAATCTTTAATTTTTTGGAGTATAAAGTATACTGTGTTACTGAGACTAATTTTTACAATCGTTAAAAAATTCTGTTTTATGAAAATCGATTTAACAGTTTGTCCATCTCACTAGTTTTTTTTTTTAATTTGAACGATAAATTTCACATACATATATGTGAGTTTTTTTTGCATAATCGAATTTATGCTCAATTGCTCAGGTTTTCTTAGCATTTCATAGATTTTTTTATATTTTTATTTTATATTTACAATGCCCAGAAGTCAGACTTTTTCTTTACGAAACAAAAAATAGTCCCAAATTCATTTGTTTGGACAATTAAAAAATCTGTCCCATACTTAAAATATAACAAAAAAAAATTATTACAATTATTCTACATACTGATTCTATAATAAATTTTTTTATCACAAAGCATAATATGTAAAAACGAAAAACAAACTAAATCCACTTGTCGCACACCAAAATTGGTAGATATACGTGCTCTCTAAAATATACCACTTTAGACGCATGAACTGATGAAACGGTTGTGATCTTAATAGCGGGATAAATCAACAAATCGATTTTTGTTTTTTTGGCAATGTTTTTGGGAATTTTTGCGAGAAAGTGTAGACGAAGAGTAGTTTTATATAACTTCAAGCAAGCGACATTAGGAAATTATCTTTAAGTTTGTTTATTGGATTTAAAAATTTTTAACAATACAAAATGTGCCCTTCCGCCGATAGGAATAATATTTTTATTTTATTTTCTATTAATTTACTTACATCATTTATTTTTATTTTTCTTGTATGATTTTGGAAAAAATTGCTGTTCTGCACATAAGTCAATTAAATTCGAAATTAACTCTTCTTAATATGAAGGGTTGTAACAATTTATTAAACGAAAACTAAATAAATTTGAATTATATTTTTTAGATTGTCAACTTCTTCAGACTTCACACCAGCGCATTTGGATACATTTTTTACTTTATATAAGGATATACCTATAGGAATTCAAATTTTGTTTCAACGACACCTCGAGATCTGCAAAAATTAAACAAAACCTAGTAAGTTTCTTTTCATATGTAAAAATTATAATTAAATTTTAAATTTAACATAACTTAATGTTTCAGAAGATTCTTTGAAAATAACTACAGACATTTTTTACTATTTAAGTCATTATATTTAGGTAACCAAATAATAAGTTACAGCTCATACAGTTATGATTTAAATTAAATTAATAATGAAGTGTTTTGTGTGTAAAATACAGACAGATTCAATTAAAACATTGGTGGCTAACTTAAAAATATTCCATTCTCTTCGTGCAGACAGTACGTATGAATGCTGCGAAGAATTATGTTCTCAAGCTTTTGGAAATATCAAAAGTATTGAAAAACACCTCAAAAGAAAACATCAAACAGATTATCTTGAAATTCATCAAGATGATCACCAAACAATTTCATATCAAAATACCTGAAACTTTCAATTAAATAATCATTCAATTTTTTTGATCTTCGTCTGTAGAACCACAAAATAGTCCCGATATAATTTCAGGCTTACGATACACTGTATAGTTGAGTTGCTATGTTACGTTATTATTTATTTTGCTTAAAATTCAATAGAAAATACATTCTATATTCAAGCTCATTTTTTTATAATATTGAACTGTTTTGTAATACTATATAGATTTGAGAAAAAAAACACGCCTAATATAAATTTATAAATAATAAATAACATTACATTTTTATTCCATATTAGTTCTGGAGGACAATTTCGAGAACATCTGGAAGCCATTTCATCCGGAAATTGCTCCTGGGTGGATATAGAAATTCATTAGGCAGCCACTTCAAAATATCGAATTAGCGAGATGCAAAAATCAAACTCAACTGGAGAAATAATGACGAATTGGAAGGAATACAACGGACCTTTTGGACACAAATTGGTAAGATAACGTCGATTCGACGTGTATTGTATGTTTGAAATTGCATAATATGTAATATAATTTTACAAGCTGTAGGTACTATAATAACTAATATAACCACTACTTTACTTTTAAAATCTCATCTCATTAGCCATGTCTGTGTGAATAACACTGAAATTTGAAAAATTCACTACGTGGATTCGACGTAGGTTATCTTTCTGGGGAAAATTTAAATATCACTTTTTAAATCCGCTTTTCTATTTTTTAATATATTTTAATATATTTTTTAATATTTATATTTCGTAGATCAACATAGACTTCACGGTGATGTTCCCCGATGCGTCAAATTTACAAACGATCTGTGCAAAAAACTATGAGCATATAATGAAAAAGCTGCAGTCAAAATAAAAGGAAGGGAGCAACATCGCTCTTTTGAAAGACGTTTTGGCTACACCAGGTATTTTGGAAAGTAAGTTTGATAAAGTGAAGAAAAATGTTGTTTTATATATATAAATACTTTTTTTTTTTCAACAGATGGTCGATATGCCAGCATTTTTTATCTTTTCCATGCAGTATTTATCCCGTCTAGTAAAATGGTTACAAATGAAGGCACCACAAAAATTCGTATGAGGTACTCCATCAAAGATTCACAGAATTCATCGGAAAAACGGTGGAAGAAGTTGAAGAAACCTTAACCAAAATGCAAGAAAAAAAGGGTATTCAGCCCTTAGGTACTATTAATAATTGGTTCCATAGCTAATCCTATAGAAATTTTGATATATTTTGACACTATAAAATACCCATTAGCTGTTTCACTCGTATGGCGTTTTTTAAATTTTTTTTTTTTAAATATAAAAACTAAATATGACAAAAGTCATCATTTGATATCACAGATTTGCAACCAGTTAAAAAATAATTGATTCAAACACAATTTCAAAACTAAAACTCTTATGTAAATGTATGTACATAACTTATTCACAAAAAAATTTAAACCTCTCATAATAAAATGTTGAAAGTGAAATATTTTGTTTCTTTTTTTCATTTTCTACTTTTTTTTTCGTTAAAATCAGCATAATAGATTGTTGGTTCGTTTCTTCCTTTGTTGCCTTTTTTTCAGCAAAATTTTCACAAGTGAAGTGAAGCGCTGGCACTGACATAAGATAAAGAATAATTGACCGTTTTATAATTTGAGAAAAAAGTAAGTATTTAAAATCATTTTAAAATATTTTTTTCAATTTCACATTTTTTGTTAAAAGCAGCATAAAATATTTTTAATTCCAGAAAACATATTTTATAAAATATTTTTTTTACTGAAATCAACAATTCTTTATGCATATTTTAACAAAATATATTGTGATAACGATTAAATATTTTTGTTAAGCTGACAAATAATTTTTGTGGATTCAACAAAAAAAAAATTGTTAAATTAACAAAATATTTTGTTAATCTGACAAATTATTTTTGTGCATTCAACAAAAGAAATTTGTTATATTAACAAAATATTTTGTTAATCTGACAAATTATTTTTGTGGATTCAACAAAAGAAATTTGTTATATTAACAAAATATTTTGTTAATCTGACAAATTATTTTTGTGGATTCAACAAAAGAAATTTGTTATATTAACAAAATATTTTGTTAATCTGACAAATTATTTTTGTGGATTCAAAAAAGAAATTTGTTATATTAACAAAATATTTTGTTAATCTGACAAATTATTTTTGTGGATTTAACAAAAGAAATTTATTGTATTGACAAAATATTTTGTTAATTTGAAAAATTATTTTTGTGGGTTCAACAAAATAAAATTGTTGAATTGACAATTTATTTTGTCAATGCAATAAAATAAACAGTAAATATGACAAATATATTTTATACTATTTACAAAATTTTTGTTCATTTAACAAAATATTGCAATTTTTTTTTGTAAATATAACAATTATTTTGTTAATATGACAAAAAATGGTGGTCACTTCAACAATTTTTTTTTGTCACAACAACAAAAGAACAAACAATTTTTGTCACTTTTATCTATTTGATAAAACATTTTGTTGGACGTATATTGACAAAAATTTTGTTGTATCAACAAATTTTTTTTAGTTATTATGACAAAATAAAATTCTTTTTTGTCACTTTTATCAATTTGATAATACATTTTTGTTGGACGTATATTGACAGAAGTTTTATCAGCTCAACCTACATTTTTATCATATATACCTACATTTTATTTTCAGTGTATTCTGATTTTGAGTTCGCCTTTGGTATTCAGCAGTAAAATACGAAATATTGCTCTCGGCGACCATCTTCCAGAAGATGGAACATTAGCTTATGCCTCTGGATGGGGATTGACGAAAAAAGATAGCAATGATTTATCACCAGTCCTAAAAGCGACAAAACTCTCTATTTTAACCACATCAAGCTGCAAAAAAACAGCTTATGGAAACAACATTAAAGAATCTATGTTCTGTGCTCAGGGTAAGGAAACTGATGCATGTGAAGGTGACTCTGGTGGTCCGTTGGTAAGTATAGATGGCAATGAGCTGGTTGGTGTCACATCATTTGGATTCGACTGTGGCTCTGCAAAATATCCAGGAGTGTATACTCTGATTTCAAAATGTTTAACTTTCATTAAAAATACAATGAAAACTTTGTAAAGTTATTTAATAAAAGCAAAGCAAATTATTGTGAATGTTAAAAGTGCGATTTTTTTGTTTTACTTTAAGATTTCTGATTTCTGTGATACTACAAATAAAAAAAACAAATAGTTCGTGATTAATTTTTTAAAACTTGTATTAATAAAAACATTTTTCTGACGAGAATAATAATAATTTTATTAATAATGAAAATTTTAATTTTTTATAAGAAGTGGGGCTTCACCCTAAGCTTTCGAGATTTAGCGTACTGACCACCTAAACAAGCTTTTTTTAAGTATTGCTACGATTGCGACATTAGCAGGGACAAGGAAAAGATGCCTAATTGCCTAACTACCACGGCACTCTAAAAACATCTATATATACCAAGATAAGATACATAGATTTATTTTTCTTTATTCTTCGCTTCAAATTTCTTACAATTGCGGTATAATAATTCTTGAATAAATATTGAATAAATAATAAAAACATGACATGAAATGTCGTTGGCCTGAGGGGCATTCTCGGTTTTTAAGTGCAATGTAATAATTTAACCTGTTTTTTATATATATACAGTGGATACACAAAAATCTGCGTACAGCGAATGATATCTAATGTTAAGTTACCACATAAAACAATGTTTTACTTATTCATTTCATTAAAAATCAATCATTTTTATATACATACATATGTACGAATTCAGACAAGAATTTACAAAAAACAACTCATTAAATTCACTCCGCAAAAGTTTGCGAAAAGCGCTTTGGATAGCAACAATTGAGAGAAATAAAAGTAATGGTTAACCGTTAACTGTTAGTAAGATAAAACAAATTATATTATATTTTTATATTATATTTCATTTTTATTACTTTAAAAAAAATCTCCAAGTTTTTTAACTTTTAAAAATCTCAAAAATCCAAAAGTTGTTACAGGTCAAACATTGTTTTGTCTTAGGTGTACCAACATTTCATATAAAAATATAAATATTTAAAGGTTTAACACAACAAAAACGAATAAAGCACTTTTTTTGCTCCGCAGTGCTCGCTTTTCAAAATTTTAAAGACTGAATACTTGATTCAGATATCTTTAGCATTTATGTATCTAAACGACATTTAAATCCTTTTTCTTTAAAGCAAATTTTTAATACACCTATTTTCAAAAATAACTCCCAAACCCCCCCATTTCAAAATATCCTAGAAGAAATGTATTTCAAATAGGGATCTAACCAAACCTCATTGTTCCAAAGATACCATGAAAAAATATCAGCAATAAAAAGACAACCGAAAAACCCTATTTACGATATTAAACGAAAATCTTTATTTTAAACTCAGACAGTAAAAAAATTGCTTAACATTGTATTAGGTCTTCTTTATTTTTCCCCAAGGTAAAATCTTTATTACTTAAATTATTACTTAAATAAAAACCTACCCCCCTCTATTAATATCAAATTTGGAATCGAATTGAAAACGTGCTCTTGCTGCGAATGCAACCAATGTTAATTACAAAAACATTTACACAAAAATAAAAGATTTTTAACCCCTTCAGAAAAAAAAAATTATTTTAATGTTTCCTCGTTATCTAAGTGTTCTTCTTAAACAGTCTAATATTAAATTTAAAAATAAAAATTTGTAATGAAAAATTTAATTTTTTTTAATAATGCTACCCCACTATACCTCGTTTTTCAAAAATCGGAAAAAAGAATTTTCTCTAAACGAAAACTGATAATTGATAAGACTGCAAAATTAATTTATACAAAATATAAAAGAAATTCTCAAAAATGGCATATAGATTTTTAGGATATTAAATAAAACTTCAATTTTGGCCCCCACTTTTTAGAAATCCAAAATTCAAAAACTTGTTACATCAGGACATCAGGACTAGGACTCTTCTTAATTGTTCCAAGCTTTCGTTTCTTAAAATTGATGAAAAATTTTATTAAAATGCTCCGCGCCTACTTTTCCAAAACTTCAAAATCTAAAACTTGTTCCAAGTGCAGAATAACTCAAATCCAAAGAATCATGCAAAAATAAGGAAATTGGCTGACGTTGGCTACCGACCCAACCTACAAAACGAAAATTTTAGTTTCTTTTTCTCTTATACTTTACCTTTTGAATTAGTATTTTCATTTAAATAAAATTATAAAGAAACTAAACTCTAAAATGTTGGTATCATATTTAATGGAAATTTACTTCAACACTAACCAATGGTAAAACTAACTGCGAAGGTTTTAAAACGTTGAATTACTACATACGCCTCTTGAACTTGAAGACACAGTAGATAACTTTGTTGATATTTTTAAAAAAGCCGCATTAGATGACACCCCCAACCAAAATGAAATGCCATCTTTTAAAGGCATAAAATATCCCCAAGAAATAAAAGATTTAGTTAAAGAGAAGCGAAAAGCACACAAGAAAAGGCAGCATGTGCTCCTCAATACAAATCAATCTTAAATCGTTTGTGTAATTTACTAAAAAAGACCATATCAGATTTCAAAAACCATGAAGTTGAAGATTACCTTAACAACTTGACCGCAGGAAAAGAATCCAACGACTCGCTGTGGAAAGCTATTAAAGTAACGAAAAACCAAAGCTCCCAGCGCCTCTGATTAAGAATAACCAAAACTTATTGGCAAAAAGGAATAAAGAGAAATGTAAATGTATTCGCGGATTATCTGGAGGAAACTTTTAAGCCAGTCGATGGACAAACACTCAATGAAAATATTAATGTGAATCTTAATTCAAGTGAAAGGTACATAACAAGAAAAAAAGCTGAAGTCAAGGAAAGCTCCGAGATATGATCTAATTACGACATAAATTCTTAAAATGCTCCCTCATAAAGGATTAAAAAACCTCCTTTATATAATAAATGCCGCTCTAAGGCTTGAGTATGTCCCGAGCCAATAGAAAGTTTCTGAAATTATAATGGTTCTGAAACCAGGTAAACCATCGCATGAAAAGAAATCTTATAGACCCATTTCTCTTCTTCCTGTAATCTCGAAAGTTTTTGAGAGAGTATTACTACTGCGCCTACAGCCACTAATAAAAGCAAAATGCTTAATACCTGAACATCAGTTCGGTTTTAGAAGTAAGCACTCGACAATTGACCAAGTGTATAGGATCACCGAAGTCATCGAGAAAGCTTTTGAAGAAAAGAAAACTTGTTCGGCAGTTTTCTTAGACGTGTTGCAAGCCTTTGACAAGGTCTGGCAAGAAGGCCTCAAATTCAAATTAAGACAAGTTCTGTCTGATGGACTTTATACGATTTTTAAAGAATATCTGGAAAATAGACTCTTTCGTGTGAGACATGGAAATGAGTATTCTGATTTTAAAGAAATGGTGGCTGGGGTACCACGAGGAAGTTTTCTAGGTTCAGTTTGTACTTTTTCAACCTCCTCAACGCTCAACGCCACCGCACCACGGGACTCTCCGAACTCAACGGGTATTTTGTTGAAAGGCAGGTTTACTACATACCTGTTCTCGCGATGAATGTAATTCGTTGAAGTTAAATGAGTCAATAAATACCTCAAATTCGGTGCGACGTTCATCAGCAAGATCTTCAGGCTCAAAAAATCTTTTTAGGAGCACGTCTAGATCTACAGCAGAAGGATTAACAGCGAGAATGTAAAAAAATAAGTCCAATCTAAAAAAACAGATTTTATTTTGGAGATCATATTAAGCGCCTGCTAATGACAGATTATCAAAATAAGACAAGCTAGCACTTAAAATCTCAAAACCCAGAATATCGTTAAATAATGTAGCAAGAAGAAAGGCATTAATCAATACGAATGAATTTGAGTCAAATTTCAAAGACACTATACAAAATTTACTTGACCTCGTGTACCTTGTAATGGGTGATTTTTTAAGAGGTTTAGAACTTTTTTAAAAAAAAAAACACAAAAAATTCGAAAAAATGAATGAAATATTTATTTGAATCGATAGTTTGAACCTTGCAATTTAATGTTTAAAGATAATTTCATGCAAATGTTGACCGCGGCTGCGTCTCAGGTAGCCCATCCGCTGAGTCCAATTTTGGCATACTCTTTCACACATATCGGCCGGTATCTCACGAATGAATGCATGGATGTTGGCTTCCAGTGCGTCAATCGAAGCGGGCTTGTCCCTATAGACATTAGCCTTGACATACCCCCACAAAAAATAATCTAATGGTGTCAAATCGCACGATCTAGGCGGCCAATTGACCGGCCCGAAACGTGAAATTAACTGTTCACCAAACTCGCCTCGCAATTGCGCCATTGTTTCGCGTGCTGTGTGGCATGTGGCACCGTCTTGTTGAAACCACATATCATGCAAGTCAAGAACTTCCATTTCGGGCAAAAAAAAGTTTGTTATCATCGCTCGGTAGCGTTCACCATTGACAGTAACGCTGCGATTCGCATCATCTTTGAAGAAATATGGCCCAATAATGCCGCCGGCCCATAAACCGCACCAAACAGTGGCTTTTTCGGGATGCATTGGTAGCTGTTGCAATGCTTCTGGCTGATCTTCACTCCAAATGCGGCAATTTTGCTTATTTACGTACCCATTCAACAAAAAATGAACCTCATCGCTGAACACAATTTTTCGATAAACAACATTTCGAACCGAGCACGAATTTTGATAGTAAAATTCAATAATTTGCAAGCGTTGTTCATTTGTAAGACGATCCATGGTTAAATTGCAAACCAAACTGAAGCTGTTTGACAGTGACACAAGGTACTAAACACACGTCAGCTGTCAAAACCAGTGTTGCCAAAACCAAACCAGCTTAAAAATCACCCGTTATAAGAAGTATATTCTAAATACATTGAATTAAATAAATACTAAAAAATACTTGTGTACTTTTGAACCGTCCCAGGTCTACTATGGGGATCTTAGCATGCATTCGTTTTAAACCTAGACGTTGGACACACTACACGACTCCGAGATCAGAGTAGCTTGCCCTACACGGTTGAAGTTCACCATTCACATCTTCATCCGTTCGCAGCATAGTCAATATGACAGCATTTATAGACGAAGGCTGGCTTGAGGTTAGGAAGGTTTGCCTGAAAGGTGGGGGCATTCGGTCTACATGTAGCAAATTCCAAATTTTCAATATTAGTAACCAATTTTTTAGATATCACTAAGGTGGCTGTGGAATGTTAGCCGCTTATAAATGGGATATTCGTAAAAAAGTATGCCATTTAAAAGGTCATTAATTGATCATAAAAGTCAGCTATTTGCAAAAATTAGTCAGGTTTGAAAAATTTGCATCCAAACCTAAACATTTTCAAGGTCATTAGTGATTTTTGGCACCTCATTTATGGGATATTCGTATTTGAAAAGCCAACAGATCGTGATGAAAAGGTCACCTAGTTTCAGTAATTAGTCAGTTTTTTTATGATTTAAAAAAAAAATTCAAGGTAACAGTATAAGACTTTTATCACTTCATATGTGGAATTAAAAAGAAACAAGTATGCAATTTAAAACGTCAGGTAGTTTCAGAAATTGGTCACCCATAGATTTTTTTAAATAATCTTTTAAAGTTTTTTCAAGGTTTGAGTTGCCACAAATCGGTATCTAACACGGAGAGTAAAAAATTCTGTATTTTTTCAGATTTTTATTTTTACACCCTACAGTCGTTCAATTCAAAAATCTATTTTTGATATTATATTATGTATGTAGGGACAAGGTAGTCACTTAAGATGCGACATTTATATTTGGACTATGGGAGCAGGGTCTATTTCCTCTCGTTTATACGGGAGTGTCATTTATTCTAAGAAAAAAGGTTCTTCCATACATTTTTCAAAAAACCAAAGTATCTACATAATTCCACTTGGTTTTTTGGCATTCGACAAAAACTTGATAAGAAAACTGAAAACGAGGAAAAGCATTCAATTGTAAAAATAAATGATTATGATTAAGTATATCAAAATTTTTAGTGTAAAAATGATTTTTTTTCAAAACCTGCTTATTAACACATCTATAGTATCTAATTTAAAATTCATAAAAAAAATCTTTAGCTGACCAATTTCTGAAATTTTGTATGAGGATTGAGTTACCTTTCAGATACTATATATTTTATTTTTCGAATATCCCATAAATGAGGGACGTATACAATAATCTATGCGACCTTCGTATAACATTGAACAAAACATTAATAATTCATAAAAAAAGATCTAAGGCTGATCAATTTCTGAAACTAGCTGACCTTTTATGAGGATTGAATTACCTTTCAGATGGTATATATTTTTTCGAATATCTGACAAATGAGGTGCTAAAATCGCTATGACCTTGAAAAACTTTAAAAAAAAACTATTTAAAAAATCTATGGCTGACCAATTATTGCAATTACCTGACCTTTTTTGACCAATTACTGACCTTTTAGGAGGCATACTTTTTTGGGAATATCCCGTATATGAGGAGCTAAGATCCCACAACCAAGCAACTCCAATATATAACACGCCAAGACGATCAGTATGTATTCAGACAAGGGCACTTCACTTACGTCACGCCACCATCCATATAGCAAAATATACATATAACACAAGATAACTACTAAACGAAGCATTTGAACAAAACAAATTAATTCAACACTCGAGTTAGTTTTTTTTTTTTATTTTAAGAAGGCGTAGGTATATATTTTCGAAACACTTGTTCAAAGTCTGAAAAAGACACATTTTAAAAACAAAATTATGTAACAGATATTTGTCAAGTTAAAAATTAAGCAATTGCTTTTGTTTTTTATTTACATTTGATTGAAAGTTTGTTATATTTTAACAAAATTAGATCAATAATAACTTAGAAACACGTGTATTGTTATGCTGAATTAAAAATTCGTTTTTTCGAAAGCCCATGTTAAAGTATAGCTATTATAGAAGCTTATATTTAATAAAATAGCTGAGTAACCTTGAAATGAAAATGGGGGTCCAAGATGTCTTGGGTTGGGCATTCTACATGCAAGATAAACTCAAAGAAGAGTTTGAAACCGATTTCTAGGTTAATTTTGACTGAATTTAGAAATATGTTATCACAGATAGACATTTTTCGCCTGCCAAAGAATCTGAAGTAGCGACCTTTCTCGCAGAGATAGTATTCTTACAATCTATATAACAACAAAAGAATAAACGAGCTAAAAGTATTGTCAATTGTTACATCTTGCCTTATTATCTATCTTCAGCAACAAACGTACATGATTTAATATATTCAGGTGCTGTAGCAGTTGTTAAAACCACGGCAAAAAGGCAAAAGCTTGTACTTGAACCCAGATACTAAAAATTGATAAATTGCGGCCTATTACACACGACTCGCGAGATACAAATAAATCAGATCCCGAGAAGTGAAAAATTCCCTCTTCGAAAGAAACCAAAAACAGTTCTAATAATGTCAATTAGAAAACTATGATCAAAATCAGCCTAACTTGGAAGCTCTCCAATGGATGAAGTTATATGCTTTATCCTCTTATAAACCGAAGGTCATTACTTAGCAACGAAAACAAAATTATTATATGTACATAAACTAGTATTTCAAACAATTATATTATACGCGTCACGTGTCTGGGGCATATGAAAAAATTACAAATTTCTCAAAATAAGGTTCCCAAAATGATATCAAATCTCCCGTAGTTTTATTCGACCTTTGAACTTCATAAAAAAGCTGGTGTACTTCCCATTGCAAAAAAGATTGAAAGTCTTAATGAAAAATTCTTCGAAAAATGTAATTACTCAGAAAATCCTTTAATAAGGTCTCTATATCAATATTTATTAATGTATTTTTGTTTTCATATTTTTAACTTCGCTTGTTTAAGTGTATTGCTTGCTTGAGCGCCCTCACAAAATAATTTAGACTTTAAATTCAATCGCAAACAATTGATTGAATTACAAACAAAGATAAGCAGACAAAGAATTGTAATTCTGCTGCATAGACATTAATGTATTATAAAAGGGTTTGCCTGACAAAAATGAAACTCTCAGTTTTAAGACAACCACGTATAGCCGAAGATTTCCCCCGACCAACGCCGACGGTAAGGGATCTGACGCTTAATAAAGTAACATTTTTAAATTAAATACGGATATTTTTATTTTACCCTGTTCGAAAGAACAGGAGGAGTGTTTTTTGTGTGTGTTTACTTATACTCGAATATTAAATCATATGTATATAAATGCAGTTACCCTCACCTAACTATTAAATTCTGTGATATTAGTATATAAGCCACTTATTAATTTTCTCTATTTCTATTTTTTTTTCTCTAATTATTAATAGTTTTCCTTCAAATAAAATCATTAAAATTCCTATTTTATTGCCAATTTATTCTCCAGAAAATATTTTCGGTAGTAAGATATAAAGTATCATATCTCTGTACAAGCTGTGCTTAAAACACAATATGTGAACTACAACTTGATTATCTATTTAATAAATACATACATATCTATCTATCTAAGAACTGACTTGAAAGCATAAATCTTGATACGGTGAATGGAAACACAATCTGGACCCATCAAAATACCGACCAATTACATACCTGTTGACGGCACACGAACTTATGACGAAGATCTTTTCCAGTTGTTTTTATTACCATTGCGTCAAATATAGCAACTCCGTTGCTCCGCCTAGGGTATGTCCAGTCGGTGTCGTGACATTGTGCCAAATATAAAAATTTGGTAAAATGACACTTTTGAAAGTGACATTAGGCCTATATTAACATTTGGTACAATGTTGCTTACCTAAAGCGTCATAAGGCCAATTTGGCAATAAGTCGCTTTGGGTTCGTGATTTTTCTTACCATAAAAGTATTACACTTTATTTTCCAATGCATGCTGTCAATTGTTTTATTGAAATGTAAATTGAATTGCAATGAACTTTATTTTTGGTCATATATCGTCGTCGTTCTATGAAAACTCCCTAAGTCCATTTTTTTAATTTTCAAACATTTGCATTTGTTATGGAATTTTACTGACAAGAAGTCGAACATTTTTGAATTTAAGACATTTTGTATTTAGAATAAACGTAACAAAAGAGTTCGGTACCTTTTACGAAACTTAAATCTTGATATTTTATTAACTATGCCGTATTAATAAAAGGTTTCTCAGTTTCTAATGGAATGGACTTAGGGAGTTTTGATAGAACGACGACGATATATTATAATACATATTAAGTACATTTACATAAACAGTGAGGTATTTATGGGGGCCATGATGCCCACCTGCAACCCCCCTGATACTTTGAATTTATCCTATACATACATATATCCTATGTCAAAAGCGGTTTTCTAAATATATATGTATATAAGTGCTGAGTGCTGGCTCTGTATTTATGTATACGCAAGCAAAAAAAAAAAAAACAAAAATCTCATAAAAAAGTAGTTTTAGTAATTTTCAATTCAATCTCAACGTGCACATTGGCATTATTTCGCTGGAACAAAGTAAAATAAAGCCAAACACCCACATTTGGCCTTATTTCACTTAAAAAAAGCGAAATAATACCAAATCCCCACATTCGGCCGAATTTGGCATAATGTCACAAATAAGTTTGGTCTTATTACGCTTTACTTAAGCGACCTTGTACCAAATCAGCGTTGCCAAAGTGGCACGATCGTGCCTTTTTGACACGAAAATTTTATCATGGCACGGTGGCACGAAAACATTCAATATGGCACGTCTTTTTTGTTTCCATTTTTTACTCCGACTAAAGCGAATTTTGAAGAAATTTTGAGAAAATTGCTCCAAATGGAGGCCAGTTGGAGGAAAAACTGGCAGAAACTCTTATTTTTTATAGAACAATTTATTTCTTCTATTCTTTTTGTTGTATTTCACCTCACAATTGATTTATATATTTTTTGTTAACATACGAATTTTTGGTTTTTTCATATGGCACGAAAATGACACGATTTTTTAGAAAATGTGGCACGGAAATTTTTGTTTGGGCGGCAACGCTGTACCAAATGTTAATATTCGGTCTAATGTCACTTTCAAAAGCGTCACTGTGCCAAATTTTTATATTTGGCACAATATCATGGCACCGTCCAGTCGTCAGGCAGGCGACAATGCCAACAGTTTTCTTTATAAACTAGAACCTTGGATAATTTTAAAAAATTCCAGAAAATATGTGTGCCTTTTCTAAAATTATGGAATATTGACCCACTTTTTTTGTGGTCTTCTGGCTCATAAGGGTCGGCTATAAGTCCACAATTGATTTGTAACTCACTCAAGTGGGTCAAAAGTCCATTGTGGACTTTTGGGAAAAACCATGTAGTACTGTGAATAAAACTCCTATAGTCTATTTAAAACACGTCCAATTAACGTTTTAACGCTATTTTCAGCCTGGGCATTTGAAGCAGGGTGGCCCTGCCTGATCAATTCTCTTAGAGCTATTTATATTATTATTCATATTTATGCATTCTAACCATTTGCTGGTAAGCATCAACCATTTTCAAAAAGTAATTTCAAGAAAATGGACCCATATAATCTAGGTGCATTCTCTCCCATGGTTTTTCTGGCCAACTCCGATTTATTAAAGCTCCTCCAAATGTTTGTCGATAGAAGGCCACCATACATAAGCTCTTGCCAAATCCTTCATTTTCACAATCCCTAAATGAGATTTATGTATGTAGTTCCTGTAATAAATTTTTTTGCAAAAATTCTGAAACAACAATTCTATAACCCCAAAAAATTGCATCCGATTCTAATGGAAATTTCGTTCTTTTTATGAAAGTATGGAGCTTATTCCGGATCAGAACATTTATTTGCCCAATAACCTTGAATATATTTCCGTACTTGTATCAAATTTGAATCTTTGGAAGATTCTTCAAACTTAATAATCCAGCCACTTTCTTCTCTCACTAAATTAACAAACACGTCGTTAGCCCACAGACCATGGCGTCCTTCAATTTCTTCGGAAAGAGCGTTTTCCACCGCCCGAAAGAAATAATCGGCAATATTTGTCTTCGAGTTTATTATATTAAACCTAGTATGTGTAGCCCGACAAGAACAAGGCGTATCTTTGCAACCTGCTTGCTGATAGTGCTGGAATACCTTTCTTTTCCCCAAAAATAGACACCAAGGTTTTTTTTTGCCTATCAGAAGTATGAATTTCTTGCCAAAAAGATATTTGATAGTACTTATTTACCTCGTAAACTATTGCCAAACTTTCAGATAACTTACTTTTTACATCGTCAAAAGCTTTTTGTTGTGTAAGAACCCATTCAAACTTTTCTAGTGACAGTTCGTATAGGGCTGAAGCAACTGTTGCCATATTTGGCATGAACTGCCTATAAAAATTTACTATGCCCAAAAATGATTGTAATTTTAATATGTTTTTGGTAGCAGACAACTTTTAACTTTAATGTCACTTTACATATGTTTGTTAAAACGATCTAATCCTCCATCGAATATGTCAGCATAATTTATAAATAGATTCTTATGCATGCTCTCATTATTTTGAATGTGGTTAATTTCTTTAACTCCATTTTTAAAAGCATGCATCCAATTTCGACCTAACAATGGACGACCACAATTTTCAATTATTTGAACTTCTAATGACTATCACATCTTCATAAGAAACTAGCCGAACCGTGCTCACGTTGCTTCGAAAATACCCTTCATTTATGTATATTATATTATTTAAACAAAATTTTATATGCCTACGTGTTGAGAAAAATCAATCCCCTTTCTAAAAAAATAATTTGTTTGTAGGTACCTATGTATGTACATTTTATTTTTTTGTTAGATAGGTTTGTGTTCGACAGTCGAACAGAATCTTTCACACTCTTTTTATTGTACTATTGTTGGTTTTGTTGTTGTTTATTTTGTTTTTCTTCCCGTTTTTTTTCTGCTCCCTGTATTCTATCCCCTTTGGCACCTGTTTCTGAGTTTTATATTGCTGTCTGAGCTATCTGAAGGCATTTTTCCTAAGCTAGGTTAGAATCAATGGGACTCTTTATCTTTTTCTGCGCTTTTGTCTACACCCATCACGAACTTTCCACTAAATATGTAAATGAGTGCCAAAATCGCACCCCTTGGCTAGGTTTCTAACACCACAGATTTTCCTTCTTCTTTGTTTGATGGAATAAAATTTATGTCGCTCAGCGAATCCCGAAAGAGCAGACTTAAAAATGATTATCTATTTTCGTAATTACTGTGACGTTTTTGGTATTTTCTGGTGAGGACGGGTGGATTAAATTTTGTAAAAGCTTTAGGGTATCATGAAGCGATATGAGGAGTAACAATCTTTTTTGATCACTGCCACTTATGCTGTTTCCGATAAAGAACTATTCTATTTTGCACTTACAAATGCTTAACTCATGATTAACTTCGTGAATGTACTTTGCTAGTTCACCGATTAATGACATCTTATATTTATTTTTGCAATCACATTAATCGGACAATTATTTTTGTTTCTGGCTTTCCGACCTTACACTTTTTTCCTTTTTTTTCGTGTATTTTTTTACGTAAGTAAAGATAACAATTGTGGTGTATCCACATAAGTGATAAGCAGATGCATTTTATCAATTCATTTATTAAACCTAAGAAGCGAATTACTTCTTCTATGCTCCAAGCCAGACTGACTCTGACACAAGTATACGAATATAAATGGGAAAGAGCCTTGTATACAGATGCTTATTATTATTAAACATATACAGTTCTAAATTTTTGATATGTTTTTTTAGTATGATTTTATAGATGAAAAAAAAAAAAAACAAATTTACACAGCCACGCTCATCCGGCTCCGTCAAAATCCTGGAAAAACACATAAAATCTTCTTTTTGGTTAGTTATTTCGCAACTTGTAGAAAATTAAGTTCTTGAATTCCGATTTTATGGGTGTTTTTCCAATAAGGTCATAAAATGTCTTTTCTTATAAAATCAGGTCATTTTCTTATCAAGAAACAATTATTGTACTTATCTTAAAATTTTACGTGAATCTTAATATAATACAATTTTAAAGTGGACCAATAAGTAAGTAAACATAGATCCTACGTGCAAGAGCATCTTAAAGCATCTTATTGAAGGCTAAAACGTCTCGAAGTATTTTATTTTAGTATGCTTGAAATCAATGATATATCAGAAGATGAGGCTTGCTGAAATGAGGTAAATGAGCAATTTTGTTGACACCTTTTTTGAGCCTTGAATAAAAATGAAGGACTTATTGAGGGAACCAGAGTGTAAGACTGGCATTTTTTTTATTTGATGGCCATGGATCTATTTGTGAGCAAAGTTTTATCCTTGCTGAAATGAGGAAAGTAAATCCGTTGCTAGCTCTCCGTACTTTACGTTAGTTTTTTTTTATATTGGTACTACGAAAATACTCGTACCTACCTATATTTAAAATTTTACTATACTTTTTTTAAGGGAGGATATAACATCTTTAAGTGTTGTTTTTTAGATCCAGCATAAAAAAATTACCCTTAAATCATGTGCCATATGCACAGATTAAATCAATTTTTTTTTCAGTTTCGAGGAGCTCGGATCCATGGGTAACTTTCAAAAAATGTTTAGAACACTTGAGCTAAGCTGATTCAAAAATAAAAACTCTGAATATAATTTTTCCGAACTTTGGCCGAATTTATGTATGTTTAATTTTCATGGACTATACGGACAAGGATAGCAAATAGTTTAAACGAACGAATATCTTCGCCCTATTGCTGCCTTCAAAAAAGCTGGCGGACTCAGAAGGGCTACTCATAGGAGAAGCTAGCGTTGTTATGGGCTTTAAATTACGGTTTCTAAAATATCATCGCCAACTAGAAGTAAAAGGTTAAGGACTTTTTACTTAAATGCAGACAGAAATAATAAATAAATAAAATAATTTATTGTCTTACACAATTTTCATAATCGTTTATGAATCTAAATTTTTGTGTTGCATCAGCAACTTATTTGGTAAATGGCATTTCTTGCTTGCTTAAAATTATGACATTCGTTTTCCTACAACAATATTTATTAATCTTCTTGTTAATTTTTCCCTAATGGGTAACCTCACTTTGAATTCTGCTTTCCGCTAAAGAAAAAAGGTTACCTTATTTATTCCTCTATGCATATTGCATATGTATATGTATAAAAATAAATTGTAAGTTGAACTAAGGAAGACTTTTTATTTAAACCTTAGGTCGAAATTCAGCAGTTTACTTCTTTAAACAATTATAAATTTAATTCTTTAAAACATAAAAATCAAAAAAAAAATCAAGTGTATTTATTTTAAACTCAATGCATCTCCATTTTTCTTAATCCATTCTACATAGTATATAACATCAGAATATATTCCTGGATAACCGTTCTGTGCGCATCCGTACCCCCATGATGTTATTCCAATTTGATGACCATTTCCAGAAATAGTCAATGGCCCACCAGAATCGCCTTGGCATGCGTCCTTATCTCCACCAACTCCACAAATCATACCATCCTTGATCTCTCCAGCGTACTTGTACAACGATGAGGAGCATGTTTTACCTGAAATATATTTTACCTCTGCCATTTGTAACTTAGGCACCATGGCTCTCACTTCCTCTTTCTTATACCCCCATCCAGATATCAGAACCGGGCTTTCAGAAGGTGGATAAGAAGTTGCCAAATTGACTGGCTTTATTTTGCTGCTGAAAATCAATGGCGAAGATAATTTAATCAAAGCCAAATCGTTAGCCATGGTATCGGTATCATAAGCAGGATGTAAAAGAACCGAGTCGACTTTTCTGAGAACACCACCTTTACTCCAAAAATTTGTACCACAACGTACTTGCATGTGGTTAATGTCACTCTGGGTTGCACCAACGAGGCAATGAGCAGCTGTTAAAAGAACATTTTCGTTGTAGATCGAGCATCCGCAAGCATGGTTTTCAAGCTTTTGAAGGGAACATTGAAAGGGAAAATCTATAATATCCGCGTCTTCTCCTCCTATAATACGATCTTTGTATTTTGAAATAAGGGCACCTACGCCATAGAAATAGACACAACTCAAGATAATAACTACCAGGCGAAACATCTTGACACAAATAACTAATTTAATACTAGACTTACGTCTTTTTATTTCTAGAATCAGTAAGACATTTTTATACATTTTCGAAACACTTGTGTAAAGTATGAAAGAAAAGACATATTTTAAGAAAAGCAAAATAATGAACATTTCTTAAGTTAAAAATTAAGCAATCAATTTTATTTTTGTTTACATTTGATAAAAAGTTTGATGTATTTTAACAAAATTAGATAAATAATTATTTGAAAACACATGTATAGTTATGTCAATTTGATTTGGTACATTTTTGAGGAATGTTCGATAATTTTTTCTACGATAAAATGTTTGATTTTTATTTCAGTTTTTAAATTATGTAGATATACATACATAGATATAAATAAGTAATCCTAAAACAAAGTTAGCTGTGGTATGATAGATTTTCGTAGTTTAGCTCAAAAACTATCATACATTATTACATATCTATTAATTTGTGTGTAAAGTAATGTATGTAGGTAGGTTTTATTTACAGTTAAAGCTCTACTTGCGGTCAGCTCCAATAAGCGGACAATTCCCTTAAACGGACATGTTTTCGGGAACAAACTTCTTTTTCGAATTTTTCATACAAATTACTTTCCTATAAACGGACACTCTCATAAACGGACGCGGACTCTTTTTCTTGCTCATTTTAGATAGAAAACCTCCCATACGCGGACAAATAATTTAATTTTGGGATTATTTTTTATCAACGAATGAAGCAGAAGATCCGTTATCAGTATAGTTTCTGTTATATTTTAAATACGTAAGCAAATCCATAGAAAATCTCCGATAACTGGACGCGAAACTCTAATAACCGGACAGAGCGATGTTATATTGAAAGTTTATTAGAAGATATCCCGAGTAAATAATTTTGAAAATGTATGGTTTCCTTTTCTCATCGCGTTCCGTTATATTTTGAGCAATGTCATTTTCTAATAATACAAATTTATTTCTTTATTTCTTATCATTATCTGACTGTAAACCCAACCCAACATGTCTACTTAACCTGAATTAATAAAAAAAAAGTCTTACCAAAGGAAGTCTGTCTTATCGTTTTATATAGGATACAATCGTGAAAATTCAAGTCATCGTTCGTCAATTGTCTTATGTCGGAGTCTGAAGACGATGTAAAAGTATAACCGGATATCAAATTATATTGCAGAGGATCATTCCCCCAGTCGAATCAACAAACAAAATGAGCCAATTGCTTGATCTATAGAAAATTTTGCTCCAAGAGACGACTTCGAGGAATACATCGACGGATTAGGAGAATATTTAAAATGCAATGAAACAAAAAAGACGTCCTAACTCCTAAACCTAAACAGTATTAATTCCAGCTCCAGTTAATCCAAATACGAAGTCCTACGACGAGCTTGTGTCAGTGCTCCGTAAAATGTATGCCCCAAAGAAATTTGCCATTGCAGAAAATTTTATCAGCGCAATGAAAAGCCAGGTGAGTCGATAAAAGACTTTATTGTCGCGCTTAAACTTTTATTACGTGACCACAAGTTCAGAGAGTTTCTAGATCAAGCTCTGACAGACAAATTTATATTTGGTCTGTATAACTTGAAAATCCAAGAAAAATTGCTCGGTGATGATTAAGCAAAGTTCAAAAGTGTCACAGAGTAAGCAATAAAGCTTGACTCTTCGCAAAGGATCAACAAATTCTGAAGTTAAGCTAGAACACCAATGCAAGTCCGAATAAAAAGTTATAATCAATATTAGGTGTGTTCCTTTGGGCTTTGCAAAGAACTTTTTAGTACTTCCCAGTAGATGATGAATGGAACGCTTTAATTTTGCCAAAATAAAAATCTACCCTCAATATAGATGTAATTTTTGTTGTTTGTATACTTGAATCTTATTTTTGATTAGAGAAACATTAACAACAATAATTTATTATGTAATTTCTTTTAACTGATGGTGTCGCTTTACTTATTGAATACATTATTGAAATGCTTTCAACTACTTTGACCACAGAGTAGAAGTAGTTGCCTGCAGCCAGCAATACTTGGCAGTAGATGCTGCAGCCCAAAGGAACAAGCCTATTATAATATCCACTTTTAAATCATCGCAAAGTTAGTATGCGTGCCAAAATTAGCTGTCGCTGAAATGCAAAATTACTTGAAAAAAAAAAAATAAAATAAATTAAAAAGGGTTAAAATCGCCCATTTGTTTGGACTAGTATTATTGCATCTATATATTAATATAATTAGTATACTATTTTATTTAAGTAGATATATATTCTTTCCAAATCATCCATCACTGGGTGAATTTTTTTCAAAACAAATACGAAGTACCTATGTACGTATTTACATAACCCAATTCACTTTCTAAAAAGGGATGTGTTGGAAAAATATTGTCTTTTTTTAAGTGAAGTTAAATAAAAGAGAATGGTTATATGCAGGTTGAGTTGGATTAGCGTTGAGTAACTGTTGAATGTTTGAAATGGCGAAAAATAATGAGTTTAATTTGGCGTCTTCCCACAATTTGTATATGACGCGAGGCCAGTGTTATCTCAAGATTAAACGTAAATACATATTTTTGAATGGTATCCAGTTGCACTTGTCTGTTTTTATGACAAACAAAATGGCAAATTTTTAACCATTAATTCGATTAAATTATAAATCTTAAGAAAATTGAAGAAATTATGAAAACTTGCCATGGATTCTAATCTGCCATTAGTTTTTTCTTTGGGAATGACATTTTGGTCAGTTCTGGCGGAAGCTTTGTTTTGCTTAAACTATTTCGTACATCTCACTTTCATATTTCTACATTTAATAGAAGGAGAACATCGTAACCATTGTTCAATAGAATTTGACACTTTTACTTGACTGATAGGGCTTTTAAAGTGTATTAAGTAGTTTGTTCCAAATGCAACCGCGTCAACGCATCTAGGAACAACATTGTGTGTAGGTACTGGTGATTTTTTGTGATGTTTAGAGGCAAAGCATTGATTATCTACGTTGACCGTCTTACCGTAGCCTAATTTTCTAAACCAATAATTTTTTGATTCTAATGAAAACAAAGCATAGGTAAGCAATCCCATTGATTGCCCAACTGTTCCAGACACTCCAAAATCATATCACAACTATAAAATTTTACTGCGCTGCCTAAAGAATTACCAATAAAAAACGGTTAATGTGAACATCGTCAAAAGCAACACAGATCTTTTTATAGCAAAAACCCCAGTGCCAGCATGGTGCACAAAACAGATTACGTCGAAGTAGTTCGACAACACGTGCAGTCAGTCAAACGTCAAGTGCCAACATTGTGATAATCATTATAGATACAAGTGTCCAACACACACAAACCATTATAATATGTTATTAGAACAAAATTGATTAAACAAATTCCGAAATTGTTTTCACACCGATCCAATGTATATTATATACTCTGTTTAACAAAAGTTGTCAGTACAAGGAAGATAGAACGTTTGCTTCTCAATCTGGTTGCATTGGCTTGAATAAACTTGTCCCTTTTTTAAGCTCTTACAGGGTTTCGGTAGTTTACATTATAAATCGCCGCAAATGAGAGAAAAAAACACGCTGGGTTACCATCTGCTGCTTTTCTTACGGCTTCCGATTTATTTTTAAGAAGGCCACAAAATATGTTTATTGCCTCAACAATTTGCTGATTTTTTCCGCACTTATCCTTTGAAGATTTTGTAGCCATTTGTACATAAATATGTAATTAACTCAGTACCAATAATTACAAACAATATAATTTCATTTTCGAATAAAAATAAAACACAGTAAATATCACTACACTTATATCAATACGTAATTAAACACAATATCACTTCACTATTATTCAAAAACAATATCACTTAACACCTTTTCTATCAATGATACCACGAAATGCGAATGTTTCAAAACCTTGCAGATCTGGATCGGAATCATCTTTTGACACGTAATACAACAATAACTTTGGATCCTGCTCTGTATCTGGATCTATTTTAAGGATCCGAAAATAAGTTTTCACTCTGGCGGGTAGACGGCTCTTCAGTCGGTAGGGAGTACAAATTATAGTGTAAAGAAAAAAAGACAGTATCTACATGAAAAATAAAGAAACATAAGAAAAAAGAGATGAGCATACAACACTGTTGTCATTAAGATCCGTATCGTTTTATTTTCATGGGATGATCCTGATCCAGATCCGTAGAAAATAAAACACGGCTAATAAAACGATACGATACGATAAAAACTAATTTCTGGATCCATAAAGGAAACCCCAAAAGAAACCTAGATCTAATGTTATTTTTGTATTACGTGTTCAAAGATAACCCAGACCCAGACCCGTGGATAATAAAATGCGGCTAATGGTAACTGTGTTGAGATTAAGATAACGAACGCAAGTTCGTATTGACAGTATCCCATTTCCATTAGCAGTGGGATACAACGGTCATGTTGAGGTGTACGACTTTTTGCAAGGAATTACAACAAAAATTCATTTGCGTAAGTCAGTGGCTTGCTCTTTTTTTAGTGGTGTTCTTCCCAACTCAGTGACGTGAGGTTTTATCAGGTGCCACTTCTTTGGAAAAAGCTCGCCCATAAGCCCTGTACTGATAATTTGTTGAACAGAGTATAGCTGCATTCTTTAACAATTTTTTATTTATTTAAAAAATTAAAGCGGACTAAAGTTAATTAAAAAAAAACATCTGCCTATTTTTGAAATACCTAATTTAAAAAAATGTTTTTTTTTCAAAATTTTGATGTGCAATTTTATTTTAACTTATTAGAAGCTCTTGCATACAAAAATAACTATTTAAAATTGGTTGAACAAATAATAAGATAGTTGAAAATACAAAAAATGGTTCTATGAGGGCAATGATGTTAATAATAGTTTATGTTAATTTTTTTTCTGTTTTCGTACTAAAATTTGTTTGTTAAAAATATAATAGATCATACAGGGTGATTGGTAGTGAGTAGGTTGGATTAAGACTGCAGCATGGACATTTATAATTTTGTTGTGACAATGCAATTGCTTGGGCTTGCAATTTCATGAAATTTCATAAAATACAGTTTTCTGGCTCTTGCTCTTAATCAAAAATGAAAAAAACACTAGAAATGTTTTCTGGCTCTTTTTTCAAAAAGGAAAAAATACCAGAAATTTTGTTTCTGGTTTTTTTTCCAATTTTTTTTCAGGCCCTTTTTCCATTTAAGTTTGGCTTTTTTCTTAGGAAAAAAAGCCAGAAATTTGTATTGAAATGCAGCTGGCGTTTTTTTCCAAAAAAAATTATGGCGTAATTTTTTCTGCGAAAAGTTGGATATGGATTTGAAAGGCCGGAAGATAAAAAAAATCAAACTGTGATTATTATAAAAAAAAATTATTATTTATTGAGGATTATAATATTGTTAAAAAAAGGAAATTATAAACGCGGTATAAACTATACAAATAGATTTTTTATTTTCGGTCTTCTTTTTCTAATATTGATTTCATACATAAGAAAACGCGTTGGGGCAGTGCAAATGCGTCGCGGAAGCAAAGACCACCTTGCCAGTAGGTTGCTATGAAAAAATTTTAAGACAAAAATTTATATTCAATGTTTAAAATACTCATTACTTCGTTTCTGATTGTTCGATTTTCAAGGTTAAGATTAAGATGTGTATGAAAATGAGGGGAAAGGTAACATTGCCGTAGCAAAAATAACAGTTGTCTACATATTAACTTATGCGCAGAGTGACTAGGAACCTGGACTCCATTATGATGTTTACTCAACGTGGAATGTATGTATGTATTCGCTCGGTATCTACTTTATGATATTATAGTTGGGTCTTTAGACTATCTGTTTCCTAAAGAAAAGAAATATGCGACTGGGTCGCATGAACTTGCTCTTATATACAATTACCTTGTGGTTTTTAAAATGGAATATTAAAAACATATTCATCTGATATTTAAAAGAAATAAATTAGTTCTAAGATTGTTTAAGTTATAACACCTACCAAAAATAAAGCATTGTTTGAGGTAGTAGGTACATACATATATTATGAAAGTACGCATAAATGAACAATATAGCTTCACTTATATATGCATGGGACTATACAATTTAAACAATGTAATTAGAAATAAATTAATAATAAATGCGATGTATAAATCTTCATTGATGGGGACAACATTTTAAAATCGTTAAAACGATTCAAACAAAAAAAAAAAAAAACTCGCTAAATTTAAATAATGAAATTGGGACGCCATTAATTATTAAATCGGAATTAAAATAATAAATAAAAATCAACAAAAGTTTAAAAAACAAATTGAAAGCTGTTTTAAATACAGTGGAACTTCCATAAGTCGAACATTCAAAATGAAAGAAAACAAATTCGAGTTATAGAAATTTCGATTTAAGGAAATACAAAAAAATATTTATTTGTTTTAATTGTATTATACATACATATATGTATATTTACTATATTCAAAGAAGGAACAAAGATTATTAATTAACAGTACCTTAAAAAAAGTTACTTATTATTAGATGACGTTTTTTGCATTACATTTCGATTTGTAAAAAGACTCAATGTCGTAAATTACATTAAAAAAACGATCCAGTGTGTTACCTTCAGTAAGAAGAGCGTCACGTATTGTTTCAAAAGCTTCATATACGTTAGCTTGTCTAGGCTGCACAAAATAAACATTCACCCGGATTTACATCACCATCTACTTCATCGTCACTAACGGTTTCCACTTCAGATGCTTCCGATACCGAAGCCAAATTTCTGCATCAGACTAGATGTGACAAACAATAATATCGCTTACCAAGTTTATGTATTCCTGAAGGCTGCATCCCATGTCTTGTGCATTATGTACTTGTGAAAATTGGTCTTTCATTTTCTGAACTCAGGTTCAGACACACCAAAGTCGTCGTGAATTCCATTGACTCTTAGCTTTGCCAAACTAACTTTTATTATTAGTCAGTATAGTGAAGGTAAACCACATTTTATGGCCACATTTTTCTTTTAAGCACCACACTCTATTTCACTGATAACCTTTAGCTCTCGACTCTTTAATTTCCGAAACATTTACCTTCTTTCACTACAAAATTTTGAAGAAAAAACTAGCCATGTCTCTTCCTAAAAAAAACTTCCATAATAATTTTTCATAGTAGCCTCAAACATTAAAAAAAAAATTCAAAAGGGAGTTTCCCTTTTCAGTGCAAAACTTCGAGTTGAAATAAGTATGTAAACCTAACCATAGTAGACTAAAGTTGATTTCAAAAATTTAAATAAAAGGGATTTTCCCGATTCATAGGAAAATTTCGAGTTAAAGAGATATTTCACCACCAAACGCAATCAGAAAAATTCGAGAGAGAGAGAGAAATTCGAGTTACAGAAGTTCGAATTGTGGAGGGCAAAGTCTTTGAAAATAAAGTGGAAAACGCAAAGTTCACAATTTAAATTTGAGTTATAGAGAAATTCGACTTAAGGAAGTTCGAGTTATGGAAGTTCGACTGTATCTCAAAAATATTTTTGTCGAAAGTTTTGATTTTTTTTACGAATCCAAAACTTGCCATATAGTAACTAATACCAATGTCTATCGTTAGTAAAAAAAATAAAAATTTTAAAAAAACAAAAGGACCACAAAAATAAATAAAAACCGTGTTTTTCCAAGTGGTTTTGTTTTTCAAGTTTTTTTGCATTCTACATTAAGTTAAGTACATAAAACAAACATAATCGATTATTTAACGATATAAAAACTCGATGATAGCTTGTTAAATAATCATAAATTTGTAAGATGTTACGTGTAACACTTGTCTTAAGTATTATCGGAAGTCTGAGTGTTTCAACTCTTTCAAAAGAAGAACTTATTAAAACGGTTCGTATTGTCAACGGTATAAGAGCCCAAGGAAAAGAATATAATTACAATGTTTCACTGCAAAGATACGGAGTACACTTCTGTGGAGGCAGCATTTTGAATAATCTATGGATTCTAACAGCTGCTCACTGCCTCGAAAAAACCAGACCTGATCAGGCCAACGGCATAAAAGTTTTTATGGGCTCTAGCGATTGGAGAAAAGATGGAGTTTTGAAAGAAGTTCAGGAGTTCCATATGCATCCACAGTACGATCCACAAACAATGGCCTACGATATAGCTGTAATTAAGTTAAGTTCTCCGATAGATTTCAGTGATAATATACAATCTATACAAATGGCAACAAAACAGCCCACAGATGGCACACCATGCGTTGTAAGCGGATGGGGATTTATCAATAGCCGAGCAACTAAACTGGAATATTATTTGAGGTCAGCAAATGTCCTTTTCCGGACAAAAGAAGTTTGTGCTTCACCAAGCTATGGGTACTCAATTTCAATAAAAGATACAATGGTCTGTGGTGAAGGTAATGGGACTGATGCGTGCCAAGGAGATTCTGGTGGGCCACTAGTTAATAAGGAAACAGGAGAACAAGTTGGAGTCGTATCATGGGGTTACGATTGTGGTATTAAAGGATATCCAGGTATTTACTCTAACGTTGCAGAACTACGTTCATGGGTTTTGAGTAAACTCCGTGCGTGGTAAACAATAAGGAAGCGACCTTGTTTATACTAAACAGTGCCAAACATATTTTCTTTTTTTGAATTTTTTTAAACTATGCCAAATAAATAGATTCTGAGTATTAATTTGTAAATTATTGTAAATACATATTTAAAAAAAAATCGCAAATCTGCAGAAATTAAGATTCTTTAATAAATTAGAGCTGTGCTGTATTTTGGTCATTTTATGCTGCCATGCACAGAAAAGATAAGAAAAAGTTTGAAACTTCTATACGGTCGAGGTTTGCACCGCCATTTTCGATTTTCAAAAAAAAAAAAATTGCGTTGTTATGTTTATATAGCGAAATAGTTGACTGATATTTATAAAGAAACTCTATTTGAATAAGTTAGAACTTTTTTCTTTATAAATGTACCACAAAAACAACACAAGATCCAGCCTTTCTTCTGAACTTGGATTTTCTAGTCTGTTTTGAACTAACGCGCATTTACTTGTTGCAAAAATTAGTTTTACTTTTATAAATAGATGAACGAATTTACGAATGAATTAAATTGTAAAGAAAAACTACAACAAAAATATAAAAATTAGTAAAGAAAATCCAAAAAGAGAGAAAAAGATAGTTGTTTAATATTTTGTCAAAACTGAGAGCAATTATATTTTGTAAGAAACAATCATATAAGAAAAACTTGCTGATAAGAAATGCAATCACACACAAAATAAGAAACATTTGTGTTTTGAGAACTTTAAATAGTCTTTTCTTTTTAAATTAAATTATATATCAAATATAAGATATAATATGAGTGATTCGGAAGAAGATGAAGTCATAGGTATGCAAAATAATTTAATTGTGGTCAAGTTAAGACAATTCATAAATTTTCCAAATAGCTAGAGCTAAAATTTGATTACAAATCTCTTCATTGGCCTCAATTTCATAATTTATGTTTAGATATTGAACAATTAATTTCATTTTGAATAGTTTGAATCTTTTGTATCTTAATCGAACAGCTGATTGTGAAACGTCAAAATTTTTCTCCACTAACTTTGAAGCAGAAATTTGTACACTACGTCGGAGGGGAAATTTCAAGTCATTTTATAGTGACTACATTAGTGAATGCGCCCAACATACTTGCATATAAGAAGTTTACTTCAAATTTTTATTTTACTTTTGTCAAAACTTATTTGTATAAATGTATGAAATATATTTTGATCTTAAATGACAGCTTCCAACTTTTCAATGTTATTGGTATGGTTTTGTAAATAGGAAACTTTCTTTCTTATATCCGTGTTTATTTTTTTTAGAGTTACTTATATCTGTTTTGTACTGTGTTGTTGAGTGTTCCGCAATAATTTTCATAATTCAGAAAATAAATTAGGTACAGAGTTTTTTTAAATTATTTGTAATAAACCTTGCTACAAATTTTACTCAAAGTATTTTTTATTTAAACTTATACGAGTTATGAAATAACAAACTTAAAAATATATTGTTTTTTTTAGCTTTAAATTGGTAAAGGGTTATTCATTTTTCGGTTTCGAAAGTAGAGCTAAATAAAACACATAAAATCGATAAATTCTGATTATCAGCAACACTTGCACTTGCAGCAGCAATATTTTCGACTGGGTGTGCATTACGATGATGCACAGGCCTTATGACATTAATAACGCTTAAATTTTCTTCAAATTTCTTCACAATTTTACCGATTGCTTGCGTAGTTGGTCGATTATGACGACCATAGTCATCGCGTAATGCGCGAAAAGTGGCTACGTTTAAATCACCACTTTTGTAGTAAGTTTAAATAATTTTAACGAGCTGTTCCAACTTGAAAGAAACCACGAAATGAATGACCCGTTATAATTGGTTTAAAAGTAGCATTAATCGTTGACGGCCAGGATGTATTAAAAAAGAGCACGTCACGTCGAACTGACAAAAATACCACTTAATAACGTAAAATTAAAAAAAAAAATAGTTTTAAACTAAAAAAAAAATTCAAATTTTTGACTTTGAAAATTAATTTTTCAAAAACTATGCATTGAAATAATTTGATTTAAGAACAGAATTGAAGAGTTTATTTCTGTCTTTAAAAAAAATATATATCATGACATTGTAAGCGTTGCCGTTGTTTTTTTTTAATATTTTTTTTTTATAATAAGTCAATTTTTTTAAGAAAATTCAAGATGGCGGCTTAAGCTCCGATTTTTCCGAAAAACTACACTTATGCTCATAATAACCCCCTCTAACGAATTGTGAAAGAAAAGTGTACGGTAAAACTTTTCCGAAATGAAACTTTTATTCCGATTGGGCTAGGACAGTTTATAGCTTAATGGAAGGGCAACAAACTATATTTTGAAAAAAGTTTAATGCAAAAATTTCTGATTTTTAGAGATTTCATTTTCCTGAACTGCCCGCCACACAACATATCGCATTGATGTGAACAGGTTTTTGATCGCATATTTATCGCGCGGTAAAAGTTATCGTGGTCGCCACCGCCATTAGGTCGGTTTGCATGTAGCTTTAAAGGTGTCTTCAAATCGCTGACAAAAAAAATCATTATTCAGTTTTCGAAATACATACATTGATCAGTATAAATGCTGTTTTTCAACTCGTTTTTCCTTATAGATATGTATTTTAATAATATTGCTGATGTAATGATCCTTTGCTGACAAATTGGGGGTTTTAAGGACTATTCACATGAAAGCGAGCAACGACCGACGAATAAAAGAACAAATGGGATTTAAAACATTTAATAAGTCTAAATTCTTCACAAAAACTAGACAAAATGGTAGAAAACATATTTAAATTAATGTTAAGAAACTAAAATTTGCGTTCTAATTACTAAAATAAGAGAAATTTGAAAAAATAAATTGGTCGTCACGAATTCCAATCTGATTGTTACGAACTGTCAAACCCTATTCGCGTTCCACATACCATCCACACCGCAACGAATGAATTGTTCGCGAGCGAATAACCTCAAAATCATTCTTGTTTTTGTTTACTTGGTGATTGGTCATGGCTGAAACAAACATTTAAACGTCATTCGTAACGAATTAAAAAATGGACGAATGTTTGCTCATTCGTCGGTCGTTGGTCGCTCTCATGTGAATAGTCCTTTAGACCCAAAAAGACCTAAATGTTTCGAGCCCGTATGCTATAACTGGTAGACCAATTTGGTATCATTCAGAATGATGTCACTTCATTCATGACATAGTTTGTTATAATCTTTGTTTTTTTTTTCAGATTTAAGCATAGTCCGTAATATTAACTAGTCGAAGCAATCTCGGTTATCATTGATTGAATGTCAACCTTAGATTACTAAGTTTTTGTCCTCAGATACTTAGTCCGTAATTATTATTCTATTTGAGTTGTATAAATATAACTTCTAGCACCGCTGAGAATTAGTATATTTTCAAACGATTTCTGCAGAAGTGGCATGGACTCGATTCCTGACCTTCTCTGCACATGTCCAAGTTTATCTCAAAGGCTTAGGCTCCACCTACTTCTACTACAATAATCATAGTGATCTGGCAAACCATCGAATTAACAGTCTCATGCGCTTCGTAAGTAGCTATGTGGTTAAACAAGTAGGAAGAAATTTTCATAGATTCGTGTGGTATCCCAATGGACCAACTTATGGTCTAAGTGTATCAAGCGTCCTAACCTATTCTAACTGCCCAGAAGAGTGTTAGTAGTTCAACGAAAATCTCAAGATTTCAGAATAATCTCGTACTAAAAACGAATTTTGTTTTTCACTAGCAAGGCGATTAAATTTAATACACGATATCCGTGCTTAGCGGTACGGAAAACAAATTAAATGGCAGTTTAATGCAAGTGTTGTCGGTTGTTCTATTTTATAGTACGTAAACATCTATTTAGTCGGTGCACTTAAATTTACTTTCATGTAATTTTGATTGGTATATTCATGGTTTGTTTTAATCTTCAGATATTTTATTTTAAAGTGAAAAGAGATGTGTTTTTGTTTTTTTTTTGTAAATTTATATTTAATATTTTTAACAGATTGTTTGATTTGATTGTTTGGAAGATGTATGTTAGAAAACTCAGATCTGTACCTATATCTTCATATCTGAGTTGTCTAACATACACCTTTCATTGCATTTTATTTTAACACTGCATTTTACTAATAGTCGTTAGTAAGGCCCTTTGTGTTTTTCAATGATCAATGATCAATGATCCGATACTGACTTCTGTCAAGATTTCGAGCGGGAAACAGCTGTCAGTGTTAAAATAACCTATGTTTTAAAAATAAACCACTAGATGACCCACCCTTTATACATGTAGAGCATAAAGCATGAAACATATTTTATTCTTGATTTGCCGTATATGCAATGTTCATACAAGTGACGCACGAGTATGAAGAAAACAATCTTTTAATTTAGTGGCATATACATAGATACGACAAACATTTTTGGGGATATCTAATAACGATGATTAAAAAGAGGATTTCCAATTAGATATTGTGTTAAAAAAAATCAACGGTTGCAGGCACGTAGCCAGGGGGGGGCTTGAGGGGCTGAAGCCTTGAATTCCTTGAATAGATTCGTTAATACAAAATCTTACGGACAGATTCATGATCAACGAAGACGTTCTACCATCGTTTCAAGCTCTTCTCCAAGGTTTTTCTGCGGTTGGGCGAGTCAACGAAATGGAAAAGCTAACATGTTACTTTGATAATGCAATTTGGTTGTCAGCTGTGAAAGCTGAGTACATTCTCTGGTGCGAAAAAATATCGTCGATTGATCCTTCTATCGAAGTTTTAAAATTGCTTGATATATGTGACAAGACTAACTTTAGAGGTATAAACTTCTTGCTTACGGTTTTGGTCACGCCTTCAGTGACCACAGCTAGTGTTGAAAGAACCTTTTCAACTATGAAAAGGATTAAAACAGTGTCCCGAAGAGTTATGGGGAATGCAAGATTAAGCTCACTTGCTATGATATCTGCTCATTCAGATATTAATTTTTAATTTAAAAACTAATAAAAATCAATAAATTGGGATATATATAGTTTTTTGTTTAAAGAATTCCTCGTAAAATTTGGAAGCAAGCCCCCCCCCCCGAACCAAAATCCTGGCTACGGCACTGAACGGTTGGTTTTCTCGCAATACTAGGGCTATGAAATGTAAAATTAAGTAGGTACTGTTTGCAAAATAAAAAGTGGTACACTTAATTCGTACGTCATCAAATTTTCTACAATTGATTCACAAGGGCCTTTGATTTTATATAACATGTTAATGAGTTATTAATACTGTTAGGATCGTATTTGTAGGGAATTTTGTTTTCTACGACTTTTAAAAAAAAAAAAAAACTACAACCACAAAGAAGTTATATAAAAAGTCTGAACAATCCGATTTTCGTTGGTTTTTACATTTTTAAAGAGTGTTTTCCCCTCTTAAGTATCCTTTTAGGGTGATGGATTACTTTTCCAAACCACTCACTATTTTCCCCGTAATCTTTCATTGAATATATTTGAAATTCAATCGCAACATTGTTGTTCTCCCAGGTATTAATCCGCGCCACCGCATCACCACCACCAATTCTATCATTATGTTTTTTTTTCCTCCAGAATATTCACACCACATTCGAAAAGAAAAAAAAAACAAAAGAAACAATGTGTTTGGTATATTCATCCAAATCCTTTATGACAAAGAATCTTCATGAAGTCCTCCTGCAAGCTTTCCAGATTTTCTAGGAGTTGGAATCATTTCTCTGAAGAAAAACATTTTCCAAAAGATGTGCAGTATATTTAAAAACATCAAGAAAGAAAGTACCTACCTACTTGACGGCAAGCAATATCCTTCAGATACTTGGCGCATAATTAAACTGGAGGAAACATAACGTCAACAATGCGTCCACCCGAAATTCCTAAAAAGCCTAGCAACGCTGTGATGTTAATGACAACAACAAGAATACGGGACAACGACGACAACGACGACAAACACAACACTAACAAATCGAATTTGTTAAACAAACACTCCAAGTCAACACTGCTAGTTGACAAAAACACAATCCTCCTTCCTGTACACAAAGTTGAACACTAATTAAGGCTGTATAATAATTAGTAAATACATATTGCTTGAAAAGGATGAAAGAGGCAAGGATCAGTTGATGCAGGAGAGAATTTACAATTTCTGCAACTTCTACAATATTCCGATTGATTGCTTGTGGGCGAGCTATGAGAACAGCGCCACAAGGATGAGAACGATGAGACAGGAAAACAGTCCTGTAATTCATTTATTATTTACTTGATACTTATATTAGATGGATGAGCTGTCCGACTAGCCGATTGGGGTGAAATTAAATTTGCCTTTGATACTGAGAGATGGTGGGCGAACAAATAAAAGCGTATCTGTCCGTCGCGTGGCATACCCGAATTCCATTTTTCGATAGGTAAAATTCTAAATTAAAGAGACAAACTTATAGATAGGTAACTTACAGTTATAACTGAAATTGAATTTAAATATGGAAAGGATTTCCAATAAGTATGTATTTATGTAAATAAATATGTTTGATTTTTATTTAAGATTTAATCCCTAATCAAAAACATAAATTCCAAATGAATGAGGTTTTAAATTGTTTTCCTTAAAATTCAATAAAAGTTTCATTTAAGAACGGTCAAGATGTTGGACTATAATACATATATCTATTTGATTGACAGCAATTTCCTTCCAAACAAGGGCTTAAAGGAATAGGGCTCGCCTGATTGAGAGATGAGTGATACAAACGAGTTGGTCATTTATGTAGTCCCATTTCGTTTTCGGTTATTACCAAAAAAAGGTACATATTAAATCCAAATCCAGGCAGACTGATGAATTTGTCAATGGGCTCGAAACGAGATTGCTGTTGATCCCAATTTTCATAAGCGAATTTTGTTTAGCAAAGACTTTCTCAAAATAGCAGAAAGACTTTGTGGAAATGTAGCATGTAGGCATTTTCCGTTAGAATGTTTTGCTTAATTGACATGTTAGTTAAAATTTTTAAAATAATGTTCTCGAGCATTGATGGAAGTCAAAAGAACCCCTACTTTTTAAAGAATGGACATCGAACTGTACAGGCTTGACATCAAAATTTACTTGGCCAATAAGTTAAAAAGCCAACTAGGTCATTTAGGTCAATGGACACCAAAACTCCGACCGAGAGAGTCATTCAATCCATCCCCGCAGCGCAGTAGAGGAAGACCGCGACTCAGGTGTCGGACGTTAATGGAAATAGTCCTCAATCAACTTGGCATGCGAAATTGGAGACAGCTCACAGCTAGCTAGGGATCAAGCTGCTTATCAGAAGCTTGTTAGTTGAGACCCTGGTCCACTCACAACTGTAGCTCACCTAAGTATAATGAAGAGTTTTCAATGAACTTTTCAGCTTGTGGGAGAAGTTGAGAAAATTGTGGTAGATCTACCTTCTACCCCGAAGATAAAAAATGTTACCACTTTTTTCTAAACCATATAAACAATATACATACATAATTTGGATAGATTTTTTGTATCAAGTATATATACTAAGTTTTAAGCTTAAGCTAAATTCGTTACCTATTCCTATAACTTGATTATAGTAGTTGAATAATGTTTGGTCAAATAATTGGGGTTATAGTATTTTTATTATAAATATAAATATTTTATTATAACTCTAACCGTAAAAAATTCGATTAATAAGATAAAATATTAATTTTTCTCTAAAAATGTAAATTCAATTCAATAAAAAAATTAAATACAGGCAGCAGGATATTTCTCCGCTTAATAGAATTTTTCCTTTCTATGAAGTTTTGAAAATATCGGCAGCTGGCTTTTTTAATAAAATAAAATTAATTAGTTCATTTTTCAAGAATGATACCAATTATTGAAAAAGAGAAGAACCTAATAATTAATTAATGCTAAAAAAATCACAGTATTTAATATTAAATGTATGTGGATTTATCTGCTGCTCCAAAATTAATTTTGTTGAAATATTTTATTAAATAGCTTTAAAAAAGAAATAAAAAAGTAATTAGGAAGTGTCAAGAATAATAAAAAACTCTTTTTATTTTCGTTTTGAATTCATTATTTTAATAAAATAAATAAATAAATATGTGATTGGTACTAAGACAAAGTAAAAAAAAAGAGAAACAATTAAGAATTTGATGAGTTTTTTTAAATCAAAAATAAATCTTGTGGACGAGAAATTGTTTGATTCAGAATAAAGTCATAAACATCGAAAATCGTATTTTGAAAAAAAATACGCAATTGAGTAATTAGATTCGGATTTTTGTCTAAGTAGGTACTACAGAAATATTTGATTTGTGTGCGACAAAATTTTTCGTTTGTATAAGTAGTAGGTATTAATACCAAAATAACAACTAAAAAAAATGTTTACCACTTTTTGTTAGCTCAATCTACCACGGTTTTAAATTTTAAAGTGGCAACATTGTTTGCAACTTGTTTGTTTTTCCAATCCATTTAATAATGTTGTTCACAACCCCACCTTATGCTGTGTTTACATAGGTAATTTAAGCCTAAGTGAAATTGATAACGAATATGAATTGGTTTGTCTGCCAATAACCACGTATTAGAAACTTTACGGAAAGAACGTGCATCAAATCAAATGTACAACTTTTCTGAAAATAGAATTATGGAAGAAAACCACATCAATCGGGGCTATTTGCAGAAAAGTTGTAATTTTGGTGAAAATTTTCTCGGAAACGACGCACGACGCCACTACGTACTTGGAGACGAACGTATGCGTTAAGACTTTCACCAGGATTACTTGTAACATTAATATATTTGGTTTCCTTTAACGCCAAAAATTTGCTGTGAGCTCTTGGACTAATATGCCGCCAGGTTTAAAAAAAAGGAAACCTAGTTGTTTGCGTTTTTTGTCTTTTCGTGAAAAAATAAAGCTTTATACGTCATGAATTTTGTATACTTTTCAGTGAAAATATTTTATTTATCACATAAAATCACATAGTAGGTACATACATATTATGTATGTAAATTTTCTTTTAAAATATTGTTTTTGTGCCTTAACATGGAACCGTGGAAGAGAATAGCACTAACAGAGGACCAACTCCAAATTATGTATAGAGAATGGGGAATATTCTACACCCATAAGCAAAACCTCGATATTGCAGCTAACTACTACGATATCTCTTTGAATATAAAAGTAATTTTTTTTTCACATAGTATTTAATATACAAATAAGTTGTTTTTCGTTGGTAGAATGATCCAAAAGCTCTTTATAATAGAAGTCGTTGCAAGCGCAATATTGCCCAAACAGTTGGTTCATTACATGATGCAAAAGCTGCTGTTGGTACGTTTTGATCCACCTTCGTTTGTTCTTTCTCTAGAATCTCTATTCTCTTTCCAGAAATTGACCCACTGAGCCAACCCTATAATTTGGAAATCTGTGATGCCTTATATCAGTTAAATGACTTTGAAGAAGCTAAATGTAAAATTTCCAATAACTCACTAAAATTTACAGGCCTTAAATTGGATGCGTTTAGCAACAGAAGTGATGTGGTAGTATAATCGTTCATTACGCATTATGTGCCTTTATTAAACTTTATTTTTGAGGAGACGATTCGTTAATTAATATACTCTTTACTTTTTCAGCTTGATGACAACTTCAATGCGACTCTTGGTGACACTTTGGGACCACACATTCTGGAAAATGAGAAATATTTTAAGAAAGCCTTCGATAAACAAATACGAGAGAACAATATTGACACAAGGCCACTGTGGAAAGTACTTAAAGAACGGGAACAATGTGATGTTTTGAGTATTCTCGAAAAAGAGGTTAATATTTTTTCTATCGCAAAAAGTACTTGGTGACATATTTGATTTATTTAGGAAGAACTCATTTCTCCCAGAGAAATAGCTAGACGAAAATTAGCTTTTAATGTTTTCAATCAAATTTATATGCGAAGAAGTTGGATTGACGTACTTTTTATGAAGGCTCTTAAAAGCCATCCAAGTCTTATTTTACCGCAGTCTAAGTGGAGTAGTCCTCAATTGGAATATATAACTCAGAACACATACGATATTGCTATGCGATTTATAGTGAGTAAAGTCAAATTTATGCTGAAATGATTAAGTTTAAATGTATTTATTTATTAATAAGCCCATTTATTTGGCTATTATAAGTTAATGGGCGCATTCACTAATGTAGTGACTACGTAGTCGAATTTCAACTAGCTTTGTGAATGCAAAATTACACTACAAAGGTAGTGAATTCTAAACTGTCATATTAATGACAGATGTAAACACACACGAAATAAGAAACAGTTGTGTTTTGAGAATTTAAATAATATTTTCTTTTTAAATTAAATAATATCAAATATAAGATATAATATGAGTGATTTGGAAGAAGATAAAATCATAATTATGCAAAATAATTTAATTGTGGTCAAGTTTCATTTTGAATAGTTTGACTCTTTTGTATTTTAACCGAACAGCTGATTGTGAAACGTTAAAATCATTCTCCACTAACTTTGAAGCCGAAATTTTTACACTACGTCGGAGGGGAAATTTCAACTCATTTTGTATTTGTATGTAGCCAATCAGAATGACTTGACTACGTAGTGACTACATTAGTGAATGCGCCCAATATTCAGAATCAAACTTAGAATCTTAGAAACTCATTAGTAATTATTGGCGATTTGTAGAGGAGGTAGATTCTGTTTTAAGCAGTACTAAGTTTGGAGTCAAAACAGTAACAGTCGTATTTATTAGATTTTTGTCTACTTAGACACTGTCTAACTATTTTCAAATTGGTGGAAATATACTTTATTTAATAAAAATAAATACCAAATTATTCACGGTTAAGTCAATCTACTCTTGTGTCTAAGTTAGGCAGCTATAAGATAACAATAAACAAGGTTTTTGAACACATTTTCCAAGGTTGGACAGTTGTCTAAGTAAACACCGCACCGCCCGCAGCATACAAAATTCGGTTCGCTGAAGAAATTAATGACGTCTGTGAAGTTGGCATTTTCAACTGGACTAACGGAACCTTAACAGGAATTTGCAGTTTTTTTAGTATTTTTTTTTTTTTTGCATTTCTATTCCGGATTTTTCAGTTCACCAACTAGTGGGTGTAACCCCCTGTACTGCTAACTACACTGCGAAGTGTGGAATAGAAATGAAAAAAAAAGTTTAACAAAACTGCAAATTCGTGATATGGTCCCGTTAGTCTAGGTGGAAATCATCTGGCGTATTCAGAAATAATTTGTGACTTAAATTTTAAGAGTGTCATGCTTACTTTATAACAAAATTATAGAAACCTTTCTTACCATTCCCGTGAAAAACAATAGAGCGGCAATTTATTTTTTCATGGCATATTTACGGCAATTAATCGGCAATTTTTGGGTGGGCTAATCAAGATTTCCTTTTTTAAAATTTTTCATGTTAACATTACACGGCACTAGAATCGGTGTCCCTAGCTTTTTATTAAAATACATTTTTTTTTATAAAAAGTGAAGATTTACCAAAGTACGAACCATTTAGTAAGCTTTAACTAAAAATCCTGAATTCTTATAATAAAATGCAAACAGTTTTTTTAAATAATAAATATGAGGTGAAGCGAAACGAAAATTTTCTGTGGTCTCCAAATCAACAACGAAAGTAATTAATGGATAGTTTTATCACATGATGCGTTAACGATAGGTATTTTTTTTGTAGTTTGCAAAATGGTAGCAAAAACCACAGCAAAAAAATACCCATTGAAAGTGTTACTTATAAAAATAACCTCCTACAATTATCATGGCCGGCTCCAGCCAAACTTGCGCCCTGTGCAAGATTTGTAGAAAGCGCCACTGATACACATGCATAAGACTTTTCACATTACCTAGGAGGTAGACTTTCAATGCGTTTTTTTTTTTTTGAGGTATCCGCGGTAGGTGATGTTAGTTAGTGTGGAAGAAATAACTTAACACAGTTGTGATGGATGTTATTTTGGAATTTTTCGAAAAAGTTGTGTGGTTAAAATGGAAATGGCAGTACATATTTGTTTGCGCAAGATCAGATTACATTTTTTTGTTCCTGCTAATGCGCCTCCAGAAATTTGCGCCCTGTGCATTTGCACATATGGTTTGTCCGGCCCTGACAATTATCAATATCGCTCGTTCAACAGGGTACGAACGAAAAGCAGAACGAAATTTTTCGTTTATAGATTCGTTGTGTCATTTTTGTATGAACTTTTCGTTTCGCATTAGTAACTTACTATAACTTTAGAAAATTTAAAAAAAAATATTTTTTATATATTAGAGGAGAAGTAAGAGTATTCGTTCACATTTCTCCCATTTAAAATCAAAACCTTAATATTTGAATGTATTTTTATTCTCTCTATTTAAAAAAAAAAATACTTATAAATTTGGAGTTGATTAAATTCGATGTTGAACGGAATGTTGAAAACTGATTTTAGTCACCACTAGAATTCTAAACTCCGCAGTTGAAATTCCTTATCCTTGGGATATTTGTGATCGATGACGTCATAATGCGTGAGTTTCAACTTTTTTTTTTGGAAAATTGGAACAGAATATATACTAAAGTATAAAAAGTGACAACAGAAAAAATTCATTTAAGTGGATAATATAGTAACCGTCTTATTATTCACTCTATTTTTTTTTTTTTTCAATTTTTATGAAAAAATGATACTGACACCAAAAATATTTTTTGCGTTTTAGAAAATGCTTAACGCTAGAACACCGTTGTACACGCAAAAGGTTCGAAAGTGTCCAAATAAAAAACTAATGCAGAAAATAAATGAAGACCATCTGTTCCGAATTCAATATCAAGTTCATCGTAATATGTTGACTATCTTAAAGAAATGCAAATACCTAAGGGAAATGAAGAAAATTGAGGTATTTATAAAAAAATTGTCAAATATTTGAAAAAATCCAATATCATTATATTTAGAAACTAACTCTTTACATCGAAGAAGTAGTAGGTGATTATGTTGTTTTGAAAACACGTCGAGTAATGCCATGGAAAATAGAATTTATTAATGAAGTTTACAATCTGTTGGCATTGACTTATATTGATAAGTATGTGGACACACCAAAGAATCTAACTGATTTTAAACCCGAAGAACGTATTAATGTGCTTTTGAAAATGCCAAAGGAAAAGGATAAAGAACCTGTAGCTTTTATATTTGGCGATAAGTCAACTTATCAAGATGAAGATATGGCCGATCAGCCTATGATTAAACATAAGTATTTATATTTATTCAATTGCATTTCTTGAAAGTTTGAACCACAACAAATTCTGGTGTTGAGTTTCTATATTTTTTCAGAAAATTTTTGGCTCGAATGGAAAAACGTTTGAATTTTTCTAAACACTCTATAGAGAAATCATATTTGCTGCATGAAATTGCTAGAAGTCATTTGAAAAATTCTCGATTTGATGAATGTTGTATTGTATCACGAAAAGGAATCGAAGGTACTAGCACTATAGCCAGCAGCTATGTACTTTCAATAACCAACATTCAACTACATATAACCCTATGGTTGCACGTTTGTCTTCCAAATTTTTCAAAATGCCGAAAAATGACGCATTTTTGGATGTTGGATATGTTTTAATTTAGACCAAACATTTTAGGCAGTTGCAGTTTTAATCCTATAAGAAGTTGCACCAGCTTATTTGAAAAATACAAGGCTAATACTAAGTATCTACATATATGTATGTAGGTGCATAATGTGTGTTCAACTTGTGACCAGTTACGTCATAATATTATTTTGCAAGTGTGCAGCAGTTCCAATGTTGCTACTTATTCTTTTTTAATAATAGTGACCAAAAACTTTTTATTACTATTTGTGAATCCTAATCAATTATTTTTAGCACGCTTGTATAAAAAATCGTCATTGATATCAAGTTTGATTTTATTATAATACAAAAATTAATGACGATAATAGGTGTGTTATTTTGGGTGGCGCGATACTTCCAAAAGAACCCGGGCCTAGTGACTTACAACTGTTATTGGCAGGAATGGAGGGGACCTACAATTTTCTGCTGAATCCCAACGGCTAGAGTAAGAATCACATATTAATGTCAAGAGATACACTTGGAGGATTTGCAATTCCTTACAAGAAGTATAGTAACCCATGAAAAACAAAGTATAGGATATCCGTTATATCCCAAACTAATTTTTGTTTTCAGGCACCCCCTTAATCAGAATTTTGTGCCCCAAAATGTTAAAAGTTAATTCATATCACTGGACATACTTTTCACCATATACAAATATAAATTTGTAAGAGATTTGTTCACATTTTATGTTTTATTATTATTTTTCTCGAACTCAGTTTTTTGCAAGACCTCATTAAAAGAAAAATCTAATAAAATATTTCTATTTGTATGTGAACAGTATGGCCTTCAGGGACGGGTTAATGAACTCGTACAAAATTTTATTGACTGTTTAATTATGTAATTATAATAATGAGGCACTGACATAAATAATTTCAATCATATTAATTTTTTTTTCTGTCGAATCTAAGAACTATTATTTTATTTTAACCGACTGTGCTACTATTAAAATAAAGAATTTAAAACACTGTTATGCTCGCAAATGTGGGGATATGCAGTCTTCTATTCTCGTGCCAGCATCGCAAATGTTTACGATGACGGTCGCATATACTCGCAAACTGTCACAAATTTTACGTAAAGAATGTCGCAAACTTATATACCTTATATACGATCTGGGTGTCGAATATTGTCCGATATGCGACCAAAAGCGCATATGATGACGTAGAAATATGTTTTCAAGATTCTGTAAAACCATAAATAAATAAAAACAAAATATAAACATTCCTTTATGAGGAAATTTTTATTACCTTACAAAAGATTATTGCTTCAAGCATTGAACGTAAATGCTTCTATAGCATGGTCCTTTGTGAAGTTCCGATGTTCGATGACGCCTTCGAGCATTTCGAATGGTATTTGGTCAATGTCGGGATTAATTTTGGGTTCCAATTTCACAAATGAAGTCGGCTTATCCATGTTAGGAATGTAATAAGCGTAACACAAAAGGAAACAGTCTTGAGATATGATATCATGCGGCGATAACTTAAACGATGAAAATTTGCAAAAAAAAAACACGACGTGACCACGATAAATGCTTTATTTTATATTATTTCATTGTTTTAAATTGGTTTTTAAGAGAAGAAAACTACCGAGGGATCTCGTCACGCCGACTACGTGACGTCTCGTTTTCACGCCCCATTGTGAATCAGGCTTTATTGTGAAATAGCTATCAGGTTTCACAATGCGCAAAGGAAACGACACGGTATTTCAGCCTGAAACGATCTCATCGTAGTTATGTTGAAAAACTGAAAATATAGAATGTGGTCGTTAAAAGTATTTTGACAAAAAAATCGCACATTTTTGTTAAGGTACATAATGGAAGAGTCCTCCATTTCATTTAATATTTAATCTATTTTTGTCAAAAATTTTATTTTTTTAGTAAGTTTGTGTGGTAAACATTTATTCTTAAATTTCTCATTTGGTGTTCCCAAGGAAAAAACTTACCTACATTATATGTATATACATTATACATACACACATATTTTAAATTATTTCACTTTTCAAATAAATTAATAACACTCCAGTAAGTTTAGGTCTAAGTACCTATGGCATTTCGACCACCTAAATTCAAATGCGTGAACAAACAACGTTTACTCAACTTAAGTTTTAGTTGTGTCAATCTTGGTAAAACATTTGTATCAATATTTTTTTACTTTTCATTTTCCGTATTGTAGAACCGAAAGGTAGAATATTAAAATTATTTATCAGATAAGACTCAAATATACGAACACAAATTAATAGAATAAAATATTCTCACCAAGCACTAAAAATTAAATTTAATAACATAATTCTAAAAAACTAAGGAAGATATATTTAAATTAAACCAACATATTCACTTTTGCAGTGAATTAAATAATAAAAGTAGTCAAATTTCACGAATTTACATGTAAAAACAAATACAAAAAATAGGCACATCCGACACAACTAGCTAGAATAGAACCAGTGCTGCCACTGTATGTACATAAATAGTACATAACTTTAATTTGATTGAAATCGAAATAAAAAATCATAATCATTGATGATGGGGTAATCCCGTTTGAAAATAAGGATTAGCTGTATCAAAAATTTAAGCCTGTTTGATTTTCTCAAAATATACTTTATAGCGACCATTTTAGGTTCCCTATAAAGCGTTTCTCGTGGTCAATTAAACGAAATATTAAAAAACACAGACGTGACGAAAAAAAAAAATAAAGGAGAACTACCAAGGTAACTCCTTACTCGTCGCTTAAAATTCATAAATTAAAACATTTATCCAAAACCCAGTCATTTTGAAAAAAACTAGGAAGGCAACCCAGGCAACTCTGCCACACTATGATTTGATTGTACTTCTTAGCCAGTTCCAATTCCCAAATTAAGCATAAACAAAGTTTTATAATCTTAATCTTAGATTATACCTTAAATTTCTATTTGTGAATGAAATATAACATAATTGATCTATTTATTTACATATTTCAGAAGCTAAAAAATGCAATAGTCTGGTTTGGAATTTACTTGGATTGTTGCTGATTTGTAAATCTCATGCGGTTTTGCATAAAATTGAAAAAATTCACGATACATTGATAGATGCATTAGACGTTGCAAAGAGTTTGAAGAACGTTCAAGTTATTCGATATATAGAATTGTTGAATTTCATTAATGATGAAGATACGTTGGAAAAGAAACTTCAAGAAGAATTTCGGAGAACTAAAAGTAGACAGTCAATGATTTCGTCTGGACATAAGAACAGCAGTATTGCTTCATCTTATTGAAAAAAAGAATTTCCTTTATGTGGTGTAGATTTTGATACTAATGATTATTATAGATCGATTAAAAAAAAAAAAACATTCAATTTAATTCTATAAAAAAATACTTCTCGTTGATTGCTATTTGCTAGCTGTTTTGATATCAAAATGAATTGTATTTGCTCGACCAAACAAAAAAATTACCAATCTAATAATCACTTTAATTTTGGCTCCTATTGTTTCATTAACACTTCACATTCTTTCTAAAAGGCCATTCTACAGTCTGAAATGCCATTATGTATGTATATCACTTTCCAGCTGGCTGTAAAATAAGTGTTGTTAATTTTTGTTTAATAATAGTTTTATATTAAACCAAAAATAATTGTTTTTTTTTATCTGGTAAATATCGATTTCAAGCAAACCTAATTCGCACTTGCACACATTTTTAAAATGAAGCAGAAGTGGAAATAATGTAGGTACTTATTTGAAATTTCGTTACACATTTTTTCAAGTTTTAATTCTTTCCTTAAAATTAATCTACAGAACTTTTTTAAAATAAGACTACGTCAGTTATTAAAAAATATCTGACGAAATACCTGCTAGGAATCTAACAGAAAATCGAAAGCCATTAAAGGAGATTTTAATTGGCATTGAGTGCGAAGAACTTCGTGGTTTGGTAAATAAATTAAAATTGTAATATTTCGTCAACCAAAGTAAAATTTTAAACGCGATATTTATACCACTGTTTAACAACGCTCTGAATGATGCTTATTATCCAGTGCAGTATGGAAGAAAACTGCGGTACATCCTCTTCCCAAAAAGGGAAAGGTCAACTTCAATCCTGCGAATCACCACTCGATAAGTCTTCTTCAAAGTATCAGCCGCGTATTTCCGCTCTTTTTTCGCACAAAATGAATTGCTTGTACCATTAAATTGTATGCGAAAAGTGACATTTTAGTTTTATTCGTATTACTATTTAATAACATTTTTTAATTTTTTCTTAAATGACCGCAAGTTTGGAGCCTTACCGAAAATTCCTAGGTTACGTGGTTGCTGAGAAATGGACTTTCATGCTAACTTTACATTATAGTCGGGGGTGCAATATGAATTTTTTGATTTTTTTTTTCTTAAATAAGGACTTCAAAATTTTGGTAAATATTTTTTCTTGAACTGCAAAAAAAAAATTGTATCCCTCTTTTCTGGTTGTCGAAAAAACACCGTGTACAGCTAACTTCACAATGAACTTAACGATATAGTATGAAGTTTTAACATTAGAAATGTTTAAACGGAGGCATACAATGTAAAAAAATCAACAGAATTTCAAAAATATGAAACGCCTAGTAGGCAAAGGGGGTTGAAACGTGAGGGGAATAAACAAAATAAACAAAATTATTTCGTTCATGCTTTGTTCTTACTAGTCTGAGGAAACAAAATACGAAGAAGATGATAAAACGGACAGAAAAAAAGGAGAAATGTTCGTAGAAAAAACAAATGGGTATGTTTCTGATTATGATTTTTGCGAAATCTGAAAAATATCCGATTTGCGTTTACTTAAATGCTTATATCTTTCGATCCAATTATCCGATTTTCAATATTAAGGTATATAATTAAAGGAAAAATGACTGGCGTATTAGAGCAAACAACAATTTTCAAAATAATTCAAAATTTTATACTAAAAACATGAAAATAAATATCGGACAAATAATTTAATTCAATGAGGAAGTTGATAATAAACAAAAAAGCATTAAAATACTTTCAACCACCAATTGGCGAGAGGAATATAGTATTCTATAGCCGCCGGCGGCGGCGGACTTTGTGCAATAAAAAACCACAATCGTGGCAAATTTGCTTCGCGTCTACCTAAATTTGTAGTCGGTATAATAATTGTAAAGATACATTGTGTTTGGTTTGGCTTGCTTATAACTTCGGTTTAAGGTCTTAAAATTTAGCTAGAATATCGGACTACATTTTTTGTATTATATCATTGCACAGTCACATAAAACTATACTTATATGAAAAACCTTACAAAAATTTAATACAAAACAATAATTTTTTAAACCACATGTATTTGACCCTTTTTAGGAAAGTTATGATGTTGGTACCTATGCTCAACATTTAAATTTGACATTCAATGTACATACATAAATACATAAATGCCTTTTTCATTTCTAATGTTCCTCAACTATGCTGGAATGGCAAATCGGGTAAATTTTTTTCTAATTTTTTTTCTAATTTTTTTCTGGAACTGCATATTTGAAGCCTTACTCTAAATTCCTAGCTGTCGTCGTTGTTGAAAAAACAAAGGTTTCTGATAAAAAAGAAATCGTCTGGATTACAAAAAAAGGAAATTAAAGAAGTTTTCTAAATTTTAATCTGATATAAAATCTATTTGCAGGAGGCATTTAGGGCAAAGATTTCACTAAACTTACATACATATACATATTATTAATTTTTTTTTTACTTTAAGTTCGGTTCTACAATGTTTTTAAAACAAACTTACTGTGTTTACTTATTTCCTACGGATTTCTTCCTAATAGGGCCGTTCACATCCATCGACATGTTCATCAACATACATACGTCGTGTCGTTAGATTTTTGTAATGTGAACACCAGTCGAATCAGCTCTGTAGTTCAATTTTTTTAATAATTTGTTCAGTCGAACGACCGATATAGTAAATGTGAACAGCAGTCGGACGACCGAACATTTTAATTTTACGTCTTCTTTTAAATTTCTTCGTAAGATTAAGAGAGAATGGGTTCAAAGTAAAATAATAAAACGAGAGAGGAAACAAATGAAAATAGCTAATGCGCTAATATTTATGCAAATAATGAGCTGCGCGCCATGTTCATTCTTTGAAAATGTATTTCATGTAGGTACAACAATCGTTGAATTCGAACGCTACGAAAACGACTTGGGTCGGGCGACACGTCATGTAATGTGAACCTCCCTAATATCAACCATTCAATTTTTTTATTGAACATTTCAGATTTTGTATGTTAAAAATTGTTAAGGTTTAATAGCGCGTTCAGAAAAATGGGATATCAGAGATTTTTTTTTCTTAGAGTTTTGACAGGAAAATCTAAAAAATTTTGCTGAGGAGTCATGTTCATTTAACTAAGATTGCTGAGATCTCCGAGATAATGAGGGGACATGAGGATTTTGGAAAGGTAGCCAAAAAAAGGTTGGAAAACACTGATTTAGACAGTGGAGTGCTGTTGCAGGATAAAGCGGCGATTTCGCTAATCTAGTCTACCACGCCAGTCGTAGAACTGCCAATAAAGTTATATTAGTGCCGTGTGCAATTATTGAGGCCCCTAGACATTTAGAAACTCGACTCGGTAACCGAGATATGGCCATTTAAATATATAGCATACAAAAGCGGAGGGTGTGCAATATTTTTTTTTATTTACATAAATAAAATGTGCATTTAGAAGTCAAATTGGTCTTGTATTGACCTGTTAAAGATGTGGCCTAGATTTATAGACTTTTGAAGAATGCAAATATCTAAAAAAGCAGAAATCTAAAGTTACAAACTTAGGATCTAATAACTTCGTTGTTAAGTTATTCGCAGGTAGGTTTTTTGTTCCCGCAGAAACTTATTTTAATAGCTTACCCTCTCCACCCCTCCTCCTAAGTAAAGAAGGAAATACAAAAAACAACTAATCGACAAACAACAGAAAAGTAATTTTCGATTGAAAATACTGAAGCGCAGAGCTTTTACGCATTGGATGTAATATAAGAGGTGGGCCATTCATTTTATTTCCATTGCTTTCCTAACTTAATTTAATATTAAATATATAGGTAAAAAAAAAAAACAAAAAATCGTTTAACAAAAATTGCACGTACCTCGTGGAGGTAGAAGTAGATCAGGTCTGGATTGAAAAGTTTTGGTTAAAGGTATAACAAAAACTTCAAAAACTTTTTCCAAACATTGCTCTCTCACAGTTGTCAATTTTCAATGATGGGTGTGCTCAGTTGTTCTTCATTGCTGTATTTTTTTTTATTGCAAAAAAAGTTAATGGAGGATTAACTTATATTTAATCGTTCGTCGCGAACAACATATTGGTACAGACGACAACGTCACCGATCCAAAGTTGGCGGAGGCTAAGTACTCTTGGGATAAATGGCAAATGGTTACCATTGAATATTCATAAATAATTGTTTATGAAAAGTTTGAGAAAATCATTGCAGGAGAGAATGTGCGATGTGGGGGCATAATGTTTATAATGCTTCCACTGGGATTAATTGCAAATCGTATCTTGTAGAGGGTAGATATGCAAAGTTTTTGAACATAAACTATCATAGTTTGCATGCAACATAAGGATACTAGTATGGCTTTTTGCCATGGCAATGTTCAGGTGGCGGATTTTAGTGATAGTTTAATTTAACGCAGACTTGTTGGAATGGGAGTAAGGAGAATGTTATGGCGAGTTATATTAAAACAGAATTCAGGTTCAAGTTTAAATTTTGATTAAACTGATGGTTGCATGGAGCATACAGGTTCAAATAGATGTTGTTATTAGACGTTATTAGTAAAGTTAAAAACATTAGAAGAGCACTTGTTTTTTCTTATAAATTCGACTATATACATATTTGTTTACTATATTTTGTTGGAAAAGAACGACAATGATATTACTTTGTGGAAAGCTTATTGAACTTTTCAAATAAACTAAGTGTAAAAGCCTTAAAAAGAAAGAAATACAAAAATATGTAACATTATACTCAACTCAAATAGTTTATTTTTCCGTGAAAAAGCGCACCGAACTCCATAATTATATTTCAAAGCTTTTCAGCCAAGGTATGCATGAAAACATAATTTCAATTTTAATAATTGTGCTCGCGTATATACCAGTCCCTTATTCAAGTGAACCAATCATACCATCATCTGCAGCTCTGTTCGTTTCTTAAATAAGTTCGGTACGACCTGGACTCAAGCCAAAAGAAACAATCGTCTGAAGAAATTAAAAGCTAACAAAACCAATAACTTTCATTGTTAAAGGTGCAACTCGATATGCTAAAGCTAAACACTCCTTGATGGTTGACAATTTTTTGAAAAAAAATAAATAAAATAAACTATAGTTTTGAACTTCTATAAAAATGCCTAAAACGCAACATAAGATACATTAAGCTAAAGCCGACAATTCTGATTGTCGAAACTATTTAATTAACTGTATAAATGTATAAGTGACACACAAAAAGAAACTATATACAGTGTCCGTTTCAGAATTTCGCTACAAACAAATCTTCTTTAATTCAAAATTCTAAGTTGCTGAGCATGGCAAAAAATTCTTTCAGACAAAAATAAAAAAAATCCACACAAATTGTGTAACTAAATCAACAAATTTATCCTGAGGGATGTCTTAAAAATGTAAAAAAAAAAAAGAAAACAAATAAAGTTCCTGGGTTCACTGAGAGTTTCGCTAGCAACATAAAACGGAAGCGAAAGTTTTACCGATTTTTTTTCTTTTCCTTTCCCAAAATTAACTTTTTTTCCATTTTTTTCCTTTGAATGAAATAAAAGGAAAGACAGTCGTAGGGAATTACTCAAAGAGGAAGGACTACACAAAAAAAAAAGTACAAGATAGTCAGACTCTTCTTTGAGTCTACTTTAAGCGTTATCCTACCGCAGTAGTCTCATACCCACAATATTTTTCACTTTTACAGGATCGAGTAAAAATCGATATAAAACCGGATGAAGAGGTGAGGAGAGGATAATTTGAAGGGGATGAAAGAACTTTCAGTCTCGATGTGAACTGAGGTCCTTTCCGATACAAATAAATTCTTCTTGTACTTTTTTAGGTTTATTCGGTATTTTCTTCAGCGACAGCGTAGAGCTACTACTGCTAAATATAGCATACCCCATACATGGCACCTCCGCAGAGTTTAAGATGTTTTTGGATTTATAATGGTTTGCATTATTTAGACCCCGTTGCCTTTAATTGGCTGTATCTTTGGCAAAAACCTTTCTTTTCTTCGGTATAGATTTACTACTAAACCCCGGTTACACGAGGAACATTTAGGATATAATAAACCTTGCGACCGTCCCAACTCCCAAAGTCATTGGTAGTTTTGTATTTAAAAATTCTACTTTTCTCGAATTTCCTTTTATTTTTTAAAAGAAATGCTATTCATACATAGTACAGTCAAACGATAGGTTTCGACACCACAATAATTTATAACGGGCTTGACTTTCTATTTTATTTTATCTTAAAGTCTAAATCATTGAACAGAATTTTGGTTTTTCACACCTCTAAGTGCCACGCCACCTCATTTTGTTTCAATTCCTATTGTTTTGGATGAAAAAGTGTGTAAACATAAAATATGAGGGTTGCAATTTGTCTCAGATTGGGATCTCTGTTGTAATTGCCTAAAAAGACAGGAAGCGATAAACCTTCCAAACAATTTCTTTATGTTTTGACCCGAATGAGTTTTGAAAATTTATATAAACATATTTCCAAATATTTCCAAAGACACTGTCTATTTAGTTAGATTTAAATGTTAAACATTGCAAACTGAATATTTTTTGAATAAAATATTAAAGCAAAACAACCACTTTTTTTTTTGAAAAAAATAAGGGAAAACCGCTATCCACACTTGAAAAAATGGTTCGTCAGGTTTTACCTATTGAGAGTGATTGTGGCACATCCTTTAATTTTGATAGAAGTATGTTCTGCGCGAATATAGAGATGTAGCCAAGGACAATGACGACGCCGATTAAGATGATGACGATGAGTTGAATCAGGGTGATGATGTGTCTCGTTAACGGTCCCGAACCATCTTGTTCTGGTGGCAGGAGGTTTCAGTGATGGCAAATAAAAAGAAGAAGAAGAAGCAGAAAATGATTATCATGTTTAGTTTACTGCTTAAAGGAATTTATTCGAAAAGTTATTCTGCTTTTGTGTTTTTTTCTTTATATAAAAGAATTGGAGGATTCTGTTTTGTTTCGGGAACCGTAAGGAAATGGTATTGTGCTTTGTGGATGGAGGTCATCATTTAGATTTTGAAATCGATACTATATCTTGGGGGAATTAAGACTTAAATAAAAACTTTTACTGTTGGTGGACTTTAAGAAGTTATACGTGAATTCTTGTATGTGTAGACTGTACATAGAATTATTTTTAGTTTCAATATGTTAGGGGTGTTTTTTGGTGCATGTAAATACAATAGAATCTCATAAAAATGAACGGTTCTATAAGATGAACAGTTCGGAAAGATGAACAAAATATTTTCTCAAAAAGTAAAACTAGTTGAAATTTTATACTCGAAAAGACAAACGATTTATTCCCAACTCGATTTTTGACTTTTTCTTAGCATTTAGTTTCTCAAAATTTTATTGAAGTAACTTTATTAATTTTTGTGAATGGTACTTTTGGGCTTGTTTTAACTTGCTATTGTAGTTTATATTTAATGTTTTAATTTATAACTATATCTTCTTTCTCAACCAAATGTTGACCCTCGAAAAGATGAACAATTTAAAAAGGTGAACGGGCCATATTTTATACAGGGTGATTGGTATAAGGTGCACCAAAAACTCAGAGTGAATAGGTTGGGTTAAGACAGGTAAAACATGGAATGGGAGGGGGGTCTATTTCCCCCCATTTAGGCGGGAGGGGCAATTTTCTAAAAAATTGACTTTAAACGGAAAAAAAAAATATTTTAAAACAACGGTTAAACTTACAATGCCATGCTATACCTTTTTGGAAAGCCAAAAATCTCTTCTTTAATTTTCATTTTAATAATAAATAATAAAAAATAAATAAACTGGATTAACTAGATTTTCTTGGAAAAAAGTATTTTTAATTTTTTTTTAATTTCTCAAAAACTAAGATACATTTCAGCATCCGGTTTTCTGTTTTTTATTGAAAATTAATAAGAGCATTGAATTTTGAAAACAAAAATTATACTTGATTACATAAAATTTTGAAAAAAATTAGCTTGAAATTTTTGTTTAATTTTTCAAAAACTATTCACTATCACAGCTTAATTTAAAATGAAAATTAAAGAAAAGATTTCTGGCTTTCAAAAAAGGTATAGCATTGCATTGTAAATTTAACCGTTGTTTTTAAATAATTTTTTTTCCGTTTTAAGTCAATTTTTTAGTAAATTGCCCCTCCCGCCTAAATGGGGGGAAATAGACCCCACCCTCCCATATGATTTATTTCTTGTCTTAACCCAACCTACTCACTCTTTTTGGTGCACCTTATACCAATCACCCTGTATAAGTTCATCTTTTCGAGATACTACTGTAGAAACATACATAATATATTAACTTAAAAAATAATTTCAATGTTAATAATGCAACAACAATTCCGCTTTGTTTTCAGCGATAAAAATATCCGTTTATGAAGTGGAAGGACATTAAAACAGAATTAGAACTGTTATACGTTGGGTAAGACGATGGCGTTTTTGGGCACTTTTGTAACATTGTATCCATTTCCATTAAGTAGAGGTGACTATCAATCTTTTTAACTAAACCATCAATTTTAGACACTTTGAATTAAATTGTCTTGTTGTTGTTCAATGGTTGTTTGTTTTGAGTTGAATTCATTTAACTATACGTAAAATTTACATACATACATATATTCTTTCCAAAAGCCTGGACGAATGTTGACCTTTGATATTACTTCCCTGAGACAAGCATTGAAATCAGAATTCAGCACTTCTTATTGAATATTAAAATATTGCGTTAGGCAAAAGTTACTGCTTTTATTCATTTAATTTTCTGCCTGCCCTTTCTGCTGTAATATTTTATAATTGGAAAAAAAGTTATCTATCGATTAAAAATGGTATCTCTCATAGAACCATTTGTTTGGTCTTCGACTACTTCATTATCTGTTGAACCGATTTTAATCAATTTTTTTACACAAGAACATCTTATAAATTTGAATAACATTGCAAAACAAAAAATAAATTTCAAAAAAAGAAACAAATTTTGGATTAAAAAAAATCAAAATTATTTTTTGAAAATTCGATATTTCGAAAATGGGTAGATGATTTTTTTCAAAATTAATTTTTAAACTCCGCATTAATAAACACTAAAAAATGGCGTACCAACTTTTTTTCTTAAAAATGTTTTCAAAATTTTATATTAATTAAAAAAATATTTAAAAAAAACCGCTCCAACGATTTTTAAATTTTTTTTTCTGATAAATTGAGATTGATGTAAGAAATCAGATGGTGTACATTTCATTGGTGTCAAAACAGTTTCAGAAGTTGTTTAATTAATTTATTTCTTATTACATTGATTTTTTAACAAGTTTTCAGTCTAAAGTGTAAGTACCATGTAAATGTATGTATACCTACTTTAAAAATTTAATTGATCATTGTGAAACGCAATGTTTTTAACAACTATAGATCATGCATACAATACATCGTGTAATACAGAATGCCCACAGAACTCAGACGTTGTCTGGAAAGAAGCACTAAAAAAGCAAAATCAGTGGCTCTAAAAAGTCATTTCATGTGAAAAATTGGGTCAATGAATACTACATTTTTGTTTACTATATGTAAATAATAATTCAGACATAAGCTGGGGCAAAAAGTTTTTCAAATAAAATTGAACAATGACCAAGCACCACTAAAGGAGTCTGATGATCGGCCTGGCAGTCGTGAAATAGCTATAACTCCAGCCTATAAAAAATCTTGGTGGTAGCTCACCCAATTGTTGTTGTTTCATTCAAACCTTCAATTCACACATAAGCTTTATATTAGTAAAAAAAATTGTCTCGAAACTTATAAAATTACAATTTTTAATGAAGGCTTTAACTATCGCCTTTCACTGTAGTTGATGATAATGGGTAATAATTAATTTTTATTTTTTTTTATTTAAAATATTTAAAAAATTTCATTAAAATTGCTTGAACAGATAATGAGATAATCGAAAACCAAAACATTTATATATATAACATATGTATGGGAGTTATTTCTAGCTATAATAATAATTTGTATTTAAAATCTGGTAGATAATGTCAAAATACTGCTGGATGCCAAGTTTAATAAAAATCGACCAGTCGTTTTCGAATTACATATTAAGTTCTCAAAAAAAAATTGGAAACTTTTTTTTGGTCTAAAAAAAAAATTATAAAAACGGGTCGACGAATGCCTAAAAAAGAAAATCGATCCAACCAGACACACAGACAGACAGAATGAATTGTGAGACCAACTTTTTTTGACTTCGCTATCATCGTGATTACAACTTTTATCAAAATCTCGAATACGATTTTTTTTACAAGTCCATAACTTGCCATATAGTACCTATGTATAATGTACATATGTATCGCAAGTAAAAAAAAAAGAAATTACATAAAAAAATAATGCGTATACGCCCTAGTGATCTATGAATACAGGAATATATTAAACAAAATCAATTGTTCTTATCAAAATAATTTTTTTTTATTTGAATATTGTTTATTTAATTTTATGTTGAATACGACCAAACGGTTATATTTATTAAGGCTAAACAAACAAACAAAAACATACAACTTTTCGTAACTTCTCTCGGAGAAAAACAGCTTCAGACATACTCATTTTTCACTTTTTTTTCATCTTACAAACATCTCATATGTAGAGTGTGAAGTCCGTAGTTAATGTATTACAAACATTTTTATTAGGTATCCGAGAAGGCCATTTTGGCTTTGAATCGCTTGAGGACATTTTTTTAGTTTTTTAGTTTTTGAGTTTATTTTTGTTTTATTTCAATTTTTCGTGACCTGTTTCGAAAGATTACTCAAAATTGCTCTGGGGATGCTTGTAGAATGTTAAACAGAAGTTGAAATTAGATGTTCTTTTTATGTCGTTTTAAGGCAATGAATATAGATCTTCAATTTGCTTGAGGCAGATTTTTTAATTTTCATATAAAATATTTCGAAAAATTCGAAAAATATTTGCGCACTGCATTTCACGTTTTTGAAGTAGAATTTTTATTTAAGCTTAGTATGCAGCTGAAGCGAAACGAAAATTTTCTGTGGTCTCCAAATCTATGGCGAAAACGTAAACGAAAAAATATTAATGGACAGTTCCATCAAATGATGCGATAAGAAACTCTTCTGTGGTAACCAACAATATCGTAAAATTCTAACGGAAACTAAAACGCAAAAATATCTATTGAAAGTGTCACTAATTCCCAAAGAAAAAACGAAAAAAAGCTTTAATTATTAATTTCGCTCGTTGAACAGCGTACTGCATAACAAAAATGAGAACGAAATTTTTCCTTTATGACTTCGTTGCTTCAATTTTTTTATGAAAATATCCGTTTCGCTTCAGCTGCGTAGTACTATGCTTAAAAAATAAAAATACGAAGTAGTTGAATCCTAATTTTATAATTATATTTAGATAGACGACGTTTCTTATGTGAGGAAGGTCTCTAAAAATTCTTAAATTAATATTTATTTTTTCTAAATATATATGTATATAATAATTAAATTAGATTAGATTAGATATTTATTCAAATTTCGGAATATATACCTACATTTCTTGTTTCTTAAAATAATATAATTATAGGCATGACATGATAATTGTCGTCTGCCATATTGGCACCTAATTTTTCTATGATTTGCGGTTTACATTTTTTTTTTTATCCTTGTATTTTAGTTTAACATTTTTTCATTTTTCATATTTCTAAAACAATTCGGAAATAATTCTATTTCTATATATAACTGCTTCTTTACAAAATTCAAAAAGTATTCTCCAATTTTCGCCGTTCAAACTATTGTGGATTTCAAGGTCACTTAATTCATTTTTACTATAATAAACTCTTCGAAGTTCCCTCAAAATCGGGCATCTTCCAATAAAATGTGTTATGTCCTCGCGTTCATTTAGATTGCACCTAGTGCACAACTGCATAAGGTCACTTCTGTGGGGCATGAAGTTCAAGCGAAGCATTTCCACTCTTACTCTAAATATTGTAGATATCATTGAAATACTGTATGATGGGTTGAAATAATTCCTTAGTTCCAAGTTGTGGTTTAGATTTCGATACACTAAGCGTTGACGGGAAGATTTTGCTTCTTCCAAAAATAGCGTTCGTTGTTTTTCGTCGTATTTTTGAAGCAACCCGTATAATTGTCTTTTGACATCATCTAACCTATTCATGTTCAGTTCTAATGGGGTCCCACACTCGTTGGCAATTCTTTCCTATTCAGCAAACCAAAGTGTCTTATTTCTAAGGGCGTATAAGGCGATTTTTTTGGGAAGTCGTGTGTCACTCGTTTTTAACACTTTTAAGAGGTAGTTAAAATGAAGTTTCAAAGTTGATAACATCAACGGAGATAATCCAGTTTCTATGTAAATAGAGTAGTTCGGGCAGGAAAATGGAAGCTTAAACATTTTTTTAATGAAGAAACGAAGAAGTTGTTCAACAGTTTCATAACTTTTGTAGCCCCAATATTGTGCACTATAGAACATAATAGCTCGTGCTGTGGATTCAAAAACCTTAAATTTGTCATTTGTTGAAATATAGGGACAGTTGAATACATTTTTCCAGTTAACACAAACAGCTGCTTTTGCTTTTTCTAATTTCTTATTTAAATGAGGCTCCATATTAAGATTGAAAGATAGAGTTACGCCGAGATAGTTAAATTCTTTGACAACATCTAGTCTTTCACTTCCAAAAGTCCATTTTTCGCCCTTCCAGAACCATTTTTAAACACTAGGATTTTTGACTTGTCGGTGTTGACTATTAAATTCCACTTTTGACAATAAGCTTCAAGTTTATTTATCATTAACTGCAACATCTTAGGATCTTCAGCTAGTAAGACGATGTCGTCGGCGTAAAGGATTACTTTTATTTTCATCTCCGCTAAGGATACTCCTCCTGGTAATGCTTCCGTGATGTCATCGATATACAATGAAAACAACAATTAACTTATACAACATCCTTGACGTAATCTAATTTCTACATCGAATTTTTGAGAAACATGTTCTCCATCGTATACCATTGCAGTTGTAGATTCATAGAGTTTTTCTATTGCTCTTATGAACTTGTAAGATACTCCAATACTACATAGCTTATAAAATAGACACTTTCGATCAATGGAGTCAAACGCGGCTCTAAAATCAACAAAGAAAGGGTACATTTTTTGTTTTCTGTTGAGTTTCATTTGTCCTAAATTTGCCAATATAAAAACATTGTCCACAGTACTATATCCTTTTCTAAATCCGGCTTGGAACTCGCTTAGCTTGTTGTTCAGTTCGACCCACTTTGAGAGGCGCTTAAGCAGTATCGACGAGTAGATCTTTAAGGCAGAGTTCAATAACGAAATGCCTCTGTAATTACTTGGGATCGCAGGGTTTCCTTTTTTATATATCGGAGTTAAAAGAGCGTCATAAAAGTAATCTGGAACAATCCCAAACTGGTATATTATATTTAAACAGGTAGCCAGTTGTTTTTTGAAGTCGTCTGGACTGTTTTTGTTGAATTCAATTGGTACTCCATTAGATCCGGGTGCTTTATTTGAAGATATTTCTGTAAGAGCATATATAATATATTCTGATAGCCTTAAAAATTATTTAAAAGAAGAATGTTTGTTTTTATCTCTTTTCAGATATTTAAAATTATGTAGGAACATCAATGCAGAAACTATAAAACCGTATATCAGGTCATAAATCTGACATAGCAAATGGAAACTCACAAAAACCAGCCTTAACATTACATTGTATAGATGAAGAGATTTAGTAATGTAGAAATTTTACAAACGGAAAACATTATAATAAAAGAATGCTAAATATAATTAAAGAAAGAAAGACCTGAAGCCCACAAAGTTAGGATTCAACTATTTTGAATTAAAAGGTCAAGATAAAGGAATAATTACAAATACGAAGTTTATCGATTTGAACAATATAAAGAACGTTTTAGAAAAACAGGTGGTTATACAAACTTAAACTAGAAAATGGTTTTATCATTGCAGTTTGAGAGTATGTATTTTGAAAAAAAATGCAATAGATTTGATTTTGTGACAGTAGATTTATTTCTTGCGTTATAATCTTTTATAATTGCAGCTAATTGGCAACGCTGTTTGGAATTTTACAGTCGTATATATAACCCATTCCAAAGTATGTCTAACTTTGGACAGCTGTCCAAGTCCAAAACCTTATTCTCATGTTCCATCGATTGTCTAACTTAGACACTGAAATTGGTTGTCCAAACCTATTCTAAAGTGGGAACGTTCAATGAACAAAATATTGAAAAATAATCTTCAAATGCACGAAATGTTCATTGAACGTATCCAAATGCTCACGAAATTGACAGAATACAGGTATGTGAGTGAGTGTATGAGAACATTTGTAGGCCACTTTTGGAATGCGTTTATAAATAAGGAGATGTCCAACTATTTAGACAATGGTTAGCTGGACAACTGTCCAAGAGTATTCTAAGGAAATCTAATAAATACGACTGTTAGTGTTTTGCTTTTTATCCGCGTTGCAAAAATATCTACTACACAAAATACCCAATACATACACAGCTACACAACTCTTTCCCTCCCTTCCGCTTGAAACAAAACAAAAGATGAAACGAACGACAAAGAAATGAAAGTGGACTGTGTGGTTTCTTTTGTTTTTGGCTTGTGGGTACTTCTTCAATTCAATACTATCGGACTTTTAACTTGGAATTTTTTCAGATTCGAAATTACTGATCTTCAAGCCTCTTGCATATCATAAGGGCTTTTGTGCTTTCAGGACTTCTTGTTAGAGGAGTTTAATATTTAGCGTATAATTCCTAAATATTTAACTTCCCTCTGGATGTTGATGTTTTCGGCAATTGGTAAATGGTAGGTATTTAGTGGAGTTGATATTTAATCGCACTGATAGACACTATTTCCTCTTTATTTTATTATTTTATATCACAAAAAAAAATATCTTCGGGTTTTGATTAAAGGGGTTTTAAAGTTTGGAGATATTCTTATTTGGATAATGGCTTTTGGGCAAACATCACTAATCCTTTTTGAAATTAAATTTTTTGGAGATCCCAAAAACTCAAGCCCAGAGCATCTTGCCCCCCATTCCAACTGAAATGATGGGTCCTATGTTAGCTAACTATTAGCATGAAACCTTAGAGTATTACATATATTTGCATACAGATCTGCAATTTAAATATAATAACAATAATTCGCAATTCGTTAGCTTATTTTACTTTTGAAAATCCATAGCTATCTCCTCAATCGTATACATAATTAGAAGCGTGATTTTGATACGGTTGCACCATATACTGTTCATTGTACAATATAGCAGGGAATCCTTAATTGTATTTGTTGTGTAAATTAAATATGAGTATGCTTGTCCTCTGTCCAAAACTCTGTGTCTCCTATTTCTGTTCATCATTATACTTTGATGTTGTCAAGGAAGATGGGGTGAGATACAGTCCCACCTTAAAGCAAAAGCAAACGCATTCACACCAAGCCTTCGCAAGTCTTCTTTGGACAACTGAGAATGATGACGGCAGACGATAGACGGAACCGGATAGACGGTGTAAATTCATTACAAACCACGCACATATTATGTCAAAGAGAGGAGGAAATACTCTATGGATTGAGGATTTTTTGCTTATAGCTCAGTGATAACCAGTGCGTTGTGTTGCTGCCCAATGATAAATACTAAAAGCGACAGTAACCCATCATCATTCATGGCTGCAGCTCTCTTGGTCTTGAGAGGTTCTGCCACACATCACTTATGGTTAGATTATTGCAAACTATTCGCAATGCTAGTTTATGTGTTGTCCCCATCCTTGACCAGCATCCTCAATCCTTACATCAGTTGCTTGAGTTTTCAACTTCACAGTGCACATAGGGATGGATATAACTTTTTGACACATTTCATATGCTTCCTTATGAACTTACAGGGCCGACTCGGTCTGGACCGTGAATTTTGGTATAATTTTCATTTCAGGCATACATATCTGCGTCTGGCCATGCAATTCAGAAAAAGGAGTGTGGGTCTATAACGAATTAATTAACACTGGATACTGGTTGATGGTAAAATTCTTGTTTTTCTTTTTTTAAATATGTTACACACAAAATTTAATGAAGAAAGGAGAACTCACAGTAGTTTAGTAAAGTAAGTGTTAAATTTTTGCATCTAGTTTCTGTTATAAGGACAAAATTAAAAGCGAGTTTATGACCTCCTTTTTTTTCATTTTAAATTCATTTTTATTTTTTTTCAAAACTTATAACTATCTTAAAGCTAGACAAAAATTCATAAAAACTAGCCTACTTATCAATAACTTACAACTAACTTATTGGCCCCATGTGGGCGCTCTAAGTTAAACTATATAATAACCTAATACTAATGACTTTCGGCTTAAAAACTAAATTAATTCTAAAAATTCAATGTTGGTTTTATTTTTTCCAAGAAAGAATTTTAAAGAAACTTGGATTCGTTATCATTTTTGTTTTATATTTTATTTCAAACTTACAGACTCCTTCCATTAGTAGAAGTGGCGTTTTAAAGGCTGTAAGTCCCGCATATTCGATCCTATGATATATTTATATTACCATCCTTAAGTATAGAATAAATGTATGTTCAAACAGACAAATCGAAAATTCCGAATTTCCCTTCATGGCCCCTGGTATCCAACCACATGATAACCTTAATAACTGAAATTTCCAGAATTTTCATACACTACACATATACCAATACCTACATACATAGTACATGGAGTGATGGTATAGGAACCTACAAAGAAACAAATTGAAAGTATTGATTTTAAAGAAGTTGTTAGAAATACGTCGCAGGTATCTAATTCCCGCTCAGTTTTTAACTCAATATATGATCAAATTGACTTGCAAGCGAATAGATATTTGTTCAAAAAATCAGATTCAGAGCTGTGTTTAAGATCTATTACAATATTTATCCGAAAACAACATATCTATCATCTAAAATTTTACATATATGGCAATACCTTTATAACTCTATTTTCATTTTGTTCCAATTATCTGAAATCAATATGTTATCAAATGTCAAATTATCTCTCTACCTACAACTCACTTTTGTAGCATACCGCCTCGTGATTAGATCGCTTTTTCCATACTCTCTGTTAAATTTAATACCTATTCAATAAATTTAATTTTTAATATTTCAATTTTTTTTTCTTGCTTTTATTAAGAAAATTAATTCCTCTAATTTTCTTATCGAGTTATCGAACATTTTTGGTCCTTCGAATCGGATTTATACAATTATTTCATTTAATTCTCAATAGTTTTTTTTTTTAATTTTTTTAAATTCATTTTAATATCAGTATTTTTTCTTTGTACAGTTTTTCATTTTTTTTTCTTTTCCTTCTGAATATTCTATGTACACAAGTACACGGTTAAGAATAATTCCGCGTGTGGTATTGGTAACAATTTGGTTTGTTGAAAATTAAATAAAGTTAATTAAATTTAAATTTCTTTAATTTTGTAGGCAAATTAAATAATCTTAGTCCTAATCCTACTATTTTTCCACAGCCTCTTCCATATCCTCATCATTCTCCATAAAATAAAAAAAAAAATATAAACCTTCATTCATATATGTATAAATATAAAGTTATAAAGTGCCTTGTTTCGCGATTAAGTAAATTGCATCAACACGAAATTACACGGAGTGAAAAAATATTTTCTAATTTAATCAATTAATTGATTGCGTTTGTAATAAACAGTTGTGTGATTGCGTGATGTTAATTTGATTAACCGTAGATTCAACTTTAACTGTTTAACGGCACATATAAACCGGTGCAATTTACTTAACAGTACTTATATATGCGGTACGATTTTTGGCTTATTTCTAAGCGCATATTTAATTTTCAATTAATATTTGATTTCAATTAATCAAAAATCATAAAAGAATTTATATATTTTGTCTTTGGTTTTGTGCTTGTCACTTGCACATAATTTAAAGAAACTTTTTTTTCTCAGTGCATATGTGGATCGCCCTATCGCATATAAGATCAAAGCTTTTTTTTGGCAGATCGATGATCACAAATTACAGTGCTGTCGTGCGAATTTATCCTTTTCTTGTTCAGTACTTTTTCTCTTCAAATTCAATACGAATTGAATTAATATTCTTTTCTTTCAATAAATTGACTTAATTGTTTTATTTATTTGGAATTTAATTATTTTCCATCGCGATTTAATAAATTGATACTTTTGGCTTGCTACCTTCGCTAAAACAACTTTTTCATTCGTTTCTTTTACTTTAGCTTTGACTAAATTAATTTTCTTTTATTTATCTATTTTTTTTTTTTTTCTCAATAACTTATTCAAGTTATATTTTCTTTTGGTTAACTACCTTTAATCGTTACTTTTATTTGTTTGGCTACCTTCGCTCCTATTGATTCATTCAATAACGTTTAGGTTTTTTCCTTCATACGTGAAATTAAATCGTTTTTTTTTTCTTCGTTCGTTCATTTTTTAAAATTACTTGAACATGGATCAAATTAGAGCTGTAATTGAAGAACAACGCTTATGTGATACCGATTTCAATGGTTTTCAAGCAAGTTTCTCCGAGTCCACTGCGGACAATCTTTTAAAATTAGGCTACTAACGTAGTAGATTAGAACAGTGTGAAGCTTATATGATAGCATATAAAAATAACCATTTGAAGATTTTTGGTCTTCTTAAAGGTGTCAAGAAAACTAAAGCTGATTTTAGTTACTTTTCAGAATCTGAATATGAAAAATTTGAACAAAAATTTCTTAACACAAAAGGTGACATTTTCTTTTTCTCGAAGCATCCGCTTCGAAATGAATTGAATACAAGTTCAGTTAATCAAAATCAAACTTTATTTGAACATACCTTTCGTGAAGAGAATGACATTCATCTTCCAAAAGTAAAACTTCCAGAATTTGATGGAATATATGAAAACTGGTCAACATTTCATGATTTATACACTAGTATGATTCATATTAAAAATAATATTTCCAATGCTCAAAAGCTATATTTTCTTAAAAAGTGTTTAACCGGTGATGCTGAATCACTTATTCGATCTATAAAGTGCACAAATGTAAACTATGCCACTGCATGGAAGACTCTTTGTGATCGTTACGATAATAAACGTTTTATCATCGATTCTTATTTAAAAAATCTGTTTGAACAACCAGAAATGCAAAAAGAATCGGCTTCTTCAATTCGCAAGCTTTTGTATACCACAAAAGAGATTTTAGATTCAATTAGTAACTTGGGTGTTTCTACCGAATCCTGGGATCTCTTCATAATTTTTCTTATATCTCAAAAATTAGATAAAACTTCTCGACGAAACTGGGAAAACTTTCTGGTGCAGAAAAACTCCAGTGTCAAAACCAAAACAAATGAGTTACCAAAACTTGAAGATTTTTTTACTTTTCTTGAAGATTCTTTTCGTTCTTTGGAAGCTGTAGAGACCAATTTCAAATAAAACTCAAGTGTATTCTAGATCTCTACACACTGCAAAGCGTAATAATTTTAAAACTCCATCATGTATCTGTTGTCAAGATACACATTATTTATATCTTTGCCCACAGTTCAAAGCGTTTTCTTCTGACAAGAAAATTGATTTTGCTAAAAACAATAATCTGTGTCTTAACTGCCTTGTTCAAGGGCATGCCGTTTCTCAGTGCAAAATTAAATACAATTGCCGAATATGTAACAAACGTCATCATACGCTTATGCATATTGAAAATAAAAATTCCTTGAATGTACAAAGTACTTCTAATAATAATTCAACGAAACCGTTAACACAATCTTTGTTGTGCACTGATTCCACAACAATTGCAGTTCCACAAATTCTTCTTGCTACAGCAAAAGTCATAGTTTCTACTTCTTCCGGTGATTATATTCTTCGAGCTCTTGTAGATCAAGGATCTCAAACTTCCTTTATAACGGAACGATGTGTTCAACGTCTAAAGCTTAAAAAAAATCCTTTCAACTGCGTAGTCAGTGGGATAGGGTCTTCAATTTCAACAGTCTGCAATTGTTTTGTAGAGTTTCTTTTAAAATCTTGTACAAACACAAATTTCGAAACACTAGTAAAAGCACTAGTAATGTCATCCATTAGTGACTATGTCAATTCATATCCAATTGCTTCTAATTTACCAAGAGAATTTGAAAATATTACTCTTGCAGATCCATTCTTTTCTGAGCCTGGGAATATTGATATTCTCATAGGTGCAGATGTTTTCCACGAAATCATTCTTGACGGTATAATAAGGCCTAAAAACGGACCTTTGGCCCAACGAACAGAATTAGGTTGGATATTATCTGGTCCTATTAATTCAGATGACAACATTTCTATTCAAAATACAAGTTCTTTACATACACAAGTCAATGCAATTGACAATTCACTTCGAAAGTTCTGGGAACTTGAAGAAGTTTCCGTTTCCAAAATTTCTACTCCGGAAAAAACAGCTTGTGAAGAGTACTTCCAAAATACAGTTTCTCGTGACTCCACTGGAAGATACATAATAAAACTTCCATTCAGATCCAAAGTTCTCAATGAAGACTATCCTTTTTTTCAAAATTCTTTGCTTAATACTCAGAAACGTTTTACTCATTTAGAACAAAAGGTGTTTCCAAATAATCAAACTCTCAAAGATGAGTATTCCAAATTCATAAATGAATATATAAGCCTTAATCATATGAGCTTAAAATGCAATTTACATGATCTTCCTTCTACTGAAAATGGTTTCATATTACCACATTATGGAATATGGAAAGAAAGTAGTTCTACTACCAAATTAAGAGTTGTTTTCGATGGATCTTCGAAACCACACAATTCAACTTCTCTTAATCAAGAGCTTCTACCCGGACCTTCATTACAAAATGATTTATCTTCAGTTATTTTGAAATGGCGTACATTTCTCTTCGTTTTTACATCAGACATTGAAAAAATGTTCCGACAAATTATTGTGCATCCAGAAGAAACAAAGTTTCAGAGGATTTTATGGCGTTCAGATGCGACCAGTCCGTTACAACTATATGAATTACAAACCGTTACTTATGGTACAACTTGTGCCCCATATCTTTCAATTCGAGTACTGCAACAATTAGCAAATGATGAAGCAGAAAATTTTCCTCAAGGAGCTCAGGTTCTCAAAAAAGACATCTATGTAGATGATATCATATCTGCTGCTGACGATATTAGTTCAGCTAAAATTATTCAAAAAGATCTTAAAGAGCTTTTAAGTTCCGGAGGATTTAATCTTAGAAAATGGACTTCGAATTGTCCTGAACTCCTCTCTGATTTACAACCAGAGGATTGTGAGTTTTCATTCGATTCTGATGATTCTGATTCAGCAGTTAAAGCATTGGGTTTATTTTGGAATCCAAAATATGATTATTTTTTCTTCAAAATAAAACTACCCACATGTAATATTTATACAAAAAGAACATTACTTTCTGACGCTTCGAAACTTTTCGATCCACTTGGGTTGTTAGCACCAACTATAATTCTGGCTAAAATATATTTTCAACAACTTTGGTTGGGAGGTATTGGATGGGATGATCCACTTCCCCCTAAATTAAGTTCCGAATGGGAGCACTATAGAAAGAATTTAACATTTGTACAATCTATTAAAATACCTAGATGGCTAGGAACTATCAGTTCTTCTTTCATTGAAATTCATGGGTTTTCCGATGCCTCTAATCATGCGTACTCTGCAGTTCTGTATTGTAGAACTGAAAGACCGGATGGCCAGATTTTTGTCAATATCATCACTGCAAAAACTAAAGTTGCACCAGTTAAACAAATTTCATTACCACGACTAGAGTTGTGTGGTGCAGTTTTGTTGGCGAAACTCTATAAAAAGTTTTTATCTGCTTCTGAAATCGAAACTTCTCTGTTAAAATCATACTTTTGGACAGATTCAACTATCGTCCTTAGTTGGATTCATGCGCTACCTATTCGTTGGAAGACTTTTGTCGCCAACCGTGTAAGCGAAATACAAGAAATAACAAACGTAAATCAGTGGTTTCATATTAGCTCTGAACACAATCCAGCTGACTGTGCTTCACGAGGAGTTCAACCGCAAGACTTAGAAAATCATTCCCTTTGGTGGAATGTTCCTCAATGGCTTTGCCGCCCTAAATCTGAGTGGCCCAGCCAAGACACTTCTCGATTTCATACTGATCTAGAACAAAGAATGAAGATATTTATATGTTCTAATGTATTAATCAAATTTTCTACAAATCTCTTAAGTAGATTCAGTTCACTTAACCGTTTAATTCGAGTAACATCTCATATTTTTAGACTTCGTCCAAACCGAAAGAAAATTTACAGTGGTTACTTAAAGGCTAATGAAATGCAAATAACATTGATGCATCTTATTACACTTTCACAATCGTTATCATTTCCAGATGAAATAAAATGTCTTAATTCTAAAAAAGAAATTTCTTCTAAAAGTAAAATTCTCGATTTACATCCATTCATCGATAAAAATAACCAACTACGCGTTGGTGGTCGTCTTCGTTTTGCAAATATAGACGAAGATTCGAAATATCCTCTTATTCTATCAGGTTCTTGTTATCTATCCAAACTTTTAGTTGCCGATGCGCACTCAAAAACTCTACATGGTGGACCTCAATTGATTATGTTCATATCCGAAATAAATATTGGATAACAAATTTACGAAATATTGCAAGAGCAGAATTTCATAAGTGTGTACTCTGTACTCGCTTTAATAAAAAACGTACTTCGCAATTGATGGGTTCACTCCCTAAAGCGAGAGTAAATGAAAGCAGAGCATTTAGACACAGCGGCGTGGACTATGCTGGTCCATTCGACCTTAAGTTATCGAAAGGAAGATCGCCGAAGACCTACAAGGGTTTCATCTGTATCTTCATTTGTTTAGTGACGAAAGCTATTCATATTGAGCTAGTCTCAGATATGACTTCCGAAGGATTTTTGGCTGCGTTCCGACGGTTCACTGCAAGAAGAGGAGCCTGCAGTAACTTGTATAGTGACAATGGGACCAATTTTGTGGGAGCCAACAAGGAACTCATAAGGATGAATCGCCAATTTCTCGAACTCCTTTCACCTCATGTCCGTGCCCAAATGGAAAACGAAGGTACCTCCTGGAGCTTCATTCCTCCTGCCTCGTCACACTTCGGTGGTTTATGGGAGGCAGGAGTCAAATCAGTTAAGTACCATCTTAAACGAATTCTTTTAAATAAAATTCATACGTATGAAGAAATGTATACTTTTTTAGTACAAATTGAATCTTCTCTAAATTCCAGACCTTTGTGCCCACTTACTGACGATCCAACAGACTTAAGCGTGCTTACTCCCGCGCACTTTCTCATAGGAGAGCCTACAAATATCGTTCCAGAACCATCCCTATTGGACATCAAAACCCATCGACTGAATAGATGGCAACATATTCAACAGATGTTCCAACATTTTTGGGACAGATGGCAGAAGGAGTATCTGTCACGTCTACAACAACGTCCAAAGTGGACAAAATCAAAACGCAATTTTCAAACCAACGATATTGTCATCATCATGGATGAAAGATATCCTCCTGCAAAGTGGCCACTGGCTAAAGTGGTCGAAGTGCATCTAGGTTCAGATAACATATGCAGAGTCGTTACTGTGTATGCAAATGGGAAAAAATTCAAACGTCCCATAACAAAGTTATGTCTACTCCCTGATGTCAACACAGCAACATCATCATTCGACTACGAAACTTCAACATAAACATCAACAACAATCTTCAAAATCAACACATCTTCAAACATCATAAAAGTATCTTAACAATATTCATCTTTTTTTTCTACAACGTTAGCGAGTATCAGGCGCTACAAATCCTGTTCCAACATTTAACATTCGTCGTATGTTATATGAGAGGAAATGCTCATATACAAACTTTACTTTGTATCTTTTATTTCAATTATTTCATTTTCACTATGAATTGTATCTTTATTTAAGAACAGTAGTTCTTCCCCGGCGGTATGTTTAAGATCTATTACAATATTTATCCGAAAACAACATATCTATCATCTAAAATTTTACATATATGGCAATACCTTTATAACTCTATTTTCATTTTGTTCCAATTATCTGAAATCAATATGTTATCAAATGTCAAATTATCTCTCTACCTACAACTCACTTTTGTAGCATACCGCCTCGTGATTAGATCGCTTTTTCCATACTCTCTGTTTAATTTAATACCTATTCAATAAATTTAATTTTTAATATTTCAATTTTTTTTTCTTGCTTTTATTAAGAAAATTAATTCCTCTAATTTTCTTATCGAGTTATCGAACAAGCTGTTTAAAACTACTTTAAAGATTCGTAAATGGTTATACCACTCCCTTTTTTAAGTAATTATTAATTTTTTGTGAAATTAAGTTTATATAAATATTGATTGAATAAATAAATAAATAAATTAACAGTGAATATAAAACAAACGAAAAGAAAATGATTTAAATTTTCTTTACGAATCCCCTTGAGTTATATGAGAGAGCCAGTAGTGGTCCCAATTAACAAAAAAAAAAAATTAAAAAAGAGAATCTTTATGAATGAAAAGAATAACATTTTTTTTTTTTTTTTCGTTTTATTGTTCGCCTTCGCGTTTGCGGTCTAAAGTCCAGACGAAGAATGAATGCGATGCTTAACACTAAATCTTATATAGCTAGTCAAAGAGAAATTAAATATCTGTATGAACATACATTTATGTAGCAATGCAATGTGAGTCTTAAATTTGAACTCGTTAAAGGTCACGTCACCGTTTCCATGCTCGATACAGCCTGTGTTGCAAGTATAGACGATCACATAGTCCATCATAAAAGTTTTTAAAGTATTTTAGAATGGGATGCGGTGGCGTATACGTGATAAATCTTTTTTTTTATTTTTTTTACATTTAAGTTTTCTTTTTTTAGAAATAAATTAATTAAACAACTTCTGAAACTGTTTTGACACCAACGAAATGTACATCATCTGACTTTTTACACAAATTTCAATTTATGGAAAACAAATTTAAAATCGTTGGAGCGGCTTTTAAAAAAAATATTTTTTTATATATACAATTTTGAAAATATTTCTAAGAAAAAAAATTCTATACGCCATTTTTTGGTATTTGTTAATGCGGAGTTTAAAAATTAATTTTGAAAAAAAATCATCTACCCACCTTCGAAATATCGAATTTTCAAAAAATTATTTTGAAAAAAATTTTGAAACTTTTTTTAAAAATCCAAAAAAAAAATTTAATTTTGGTATACAATATTTTGAAACTTTTTGAAAGATTTTCTTTACAAAAATTGGTCAAAATCAGTTAAGCCATTTTTAAGAAAATCGAAAAAAAAAATTGGTTCTATGGGAGGTACCATTTACATATAACCATTTTTCTGACATTTTTTTAGACATTTTTTTAGACATTTTTTTGAGAATTTGGTATTAAAATTTGTTACGGCAGGTATAGTTATTTTTGGTCTTAAAAAAATGAAAAAAAAAACATGTGGGGGGAAACCGCTTTTTTTATATTAGACGTTTTTTTTTTCTTGTTTTTTTTTTCTAAATCTACAGTACAGTATTTTTAAAAACAATAGCTGAGCTTGAATATTGATTTTTTTTCTATTGAATTTGAAGCAAAATAAATAATAACGTATTATAGCAACTCAACTATATAGTCTATCGTTAGTCTGGATTTATCGGGGCTATTTTTATAAGCTGTATGGCTTTGTTGGTATGACGATACGTTAGTATAATTATGCTTCATTGAACTGTTTTAAAGACCTTATAAATTGAAAACTAAGGCTAAAATTGGATTTATACATATAAGTTCTGCAAGCTTTTCAAAGGACTCAATGTATTGCCTGTCTCTATAATGTTTAGTTTCACATTTTTCTTGAGATATCTTGTCATAGGAAGAGCTACTTAAGAATAGTCCTTAATGAATTTAAGATAGAAGCCAGTAACTCCTAAAATGATTTATTAGTTTGATTTATTCGGGTAGTTTAATTTTTTTAATAATAACAATTTTGTTAGGGTTAAGTCTAACACCATCTTTTGAAATAATATGGCCTAATATAGAAATATGAAATAAATTGGCCTAAATATTCAGTGTCACGTTTAAGAAAATTGCATTTGTCGATCTTAGAATTTTGTTTAGCGAGTCGATGTGCTCTTGATGTGTTGTAGAGAAAATTAATATGTCGTCGAGATAAACTACTACTACATATTTTGTTGATGTACATATGTAGTTAAACAGAATCTCATTCATCGTCCTCTAAAAGGATGCAGGATCGTTTTTAAGTCCAAACGACATACTTGGTGAACTCATAATGACCGTTAGCTGTTGAAAAGGTCGTCTTTTGTTTGTCTTCTTTACGTATGGCAATTTGGTAGTATCCTTTCGCAAGATAGATGAAGCACCGAAATATATTGGGCGTTCACTAATTTAAATAGAATGTCATCGATATCTTAATTTCCTGTAGTCTACTACAATGCGTCATTTTTGCTGACCTGACTGACAATTCAGGTTTTGCCTACTATCCAAATTGGTAGGAACAAGTGGAATTTCTGCATATTCCAGGTTCAAGCATTTCTGAGATTTGTTCGTTTACCTCGTGTGCATGAGCTTCTGGGTAGCTGTATGCTTTGGAATAAATAGGAACATCATGCTTTGTTGGCATTCGATGTTAGTATTTTACAGCTGCAGATAGGTTGTCCCCTTTAAAAAAAAAAAAAAAAAAAACATCTTTAATAAGATAATTTAATTTAAGTTTTTCTGTGATTGCATCCATATTTGGTTCTTGAAAATTAACATCTATAAAATCTTCGCTTGACTTATTTATTTCTTTATTCATTATTGCAAATCAACGTTATTAAATGTCAAGAATAAGTTAGCATCCTTCGTAATTAGCTGTAATTTCTCAATACCAATCTTAACCTGATGTAACGGTCTTAATACACTACAGCCGAGAATACCATCAAAATCACTGTTTATTTAAGTCTCAAGCGTTTCGATTCTGATCCAAGGCCTTTAAAATTTCTGGAATAACGGAATTGTCATTTTTGTATTTACGACTATATGCATGGAATAGGTCAGAGGTGGTTGAAGGAAAACTTTCCGAATATTCTGGACCATTATGGCTCAGTGATAGAAATATTTTCTGATACATTAAAATGTTCTACCACCATTTGATTTTGTTAGCTCCTTCAATTCCTGGAATTACTTAAATTATTTGAATTTCTGGAATTACCTTAATAATTAAAATTCCTGAAATTACCAGAATTTTGTGGAATGTTTTGCCTGAAATCAGCTGATGTACCGGAATTTTAAAAAAAGCTATTGCTTAAATAGCTCCTTAGCACTGGACTAAAACTTTTTTTTCTTTGCGTTTTAAACACTTTCCGGTAACGTGATTTCGTTGTGTGGTACTTAATTAGCACTTAATAAGCGCCTAAAAAAATGTATTCTGCTGAATTTGGTCTGCTAACTTGAGTAACATCCGATTACTCGATGATGGGAAACAAAGAGGGAGTGAGGAGCCGGCCACACCCGGAGTTAAAAACCTTCAAATTGACTGAAAAATAAAAAAAATTTTCGCTACACTTATTAAAAAAAGTTTATGTACTGTTTCGGTGGTATTTATAAACGTTGTCGAACTTTAGACAGCCGTCCAAGTTTAGGTTTAGGTCGTATTCATTTTTAGTTATATGATCTTTAAGAGTTATGTAACTTAGACAGAGGCCTCAGTTGTCTTAACTTTGGATAATGTAATATTTTATTTAATCAAATAATAAAGCATAACTACTACTACTAACTAGTTAAAAATCTAATAAATAACCCTGTTTGTCTTTGCATTTTTTTATTTACTCTTGACTATCTACTCTTAAATATTTTATTTGTACCCTGATTCTTCGTTTTGTCATTTATTACGTTGGATGTGAGATATGATAGATAGATAAAAGGTCACATTTTATACATGTGATGTAAGATAGATACCGGTGTTATTAGCCGATCACCCTTAGCCATCGCTTCTCCAGCTCTTGGATAAAAAGAGCAAAAGGAGTAATACAAGCAACATATGCACATATACTTTTCCACCTTTTCGTATTCTATCTAACTAGCCAAAATAGAATGAATGACGAATGACTGGTAAAGATGTTTCGCTTTCATTACTTTCATACTCTATTTCTGTGCCATCGCACACTAAGCATACCCCGTAAATTGTCACCCATACCGGCACCGTCTCCATCACGATGATAAGTATTATGCTTTTCAAGATTTAATGATTATCCTTTGTGATAAGGATACGTGCAAGACTCATGCGAATGGTTGTCAGCAATTATTGCCATGGAGCCTTAAGTGAATTCTCCTAGTCCTTTTTCTTGTCGCGTCGTAGTATTTTCGTCACAACACCAGACTTGTAGCGATGGTTGGAGTAAAAAAATGAGGCGGTTGGGGTGTTGGTGTTAATGATGGCGTTGTTGCCGGATGCCACGTTAGGTGACTGGGGAAATTTAAGCGATACTATCTTTCATGTTAATTGCAACACTAACTCCCATGGAAATACATTCCAATTACATAAAATGGTGGTTCGGTGTGTTTATTTGCTAACATTCTGTGTATACTGTGTTAATTAATTTAATTAATTTTGTATAGATATGTATGCGTGAGTTTTATTTTGCGGCAAAATGTTCGTTGTAAACATAGTATGTTAAACCATCAGTAACTCCACCTTTGAGATTACGTTTGTAGCAATATATGTGGATGATGTTAATCCTATTGTTTTTATTGATAGAGAAAGGAAAATTTGATAGACTAGACACTTACCGCCATCATATCATTCACTCGATCATTCCAGATTAAAATTTAAATCCGGATGTAAATTACATAGATAAAAATTACTTTACATCCGGATTTAAGTTTTCATCTGGATTAATCGAGTGAATAATAAGGCGGTAGACGTTGCACATTGGAGCCAATCGTGAATCTGGTGAAACAAAAATCAGGATATTTTAAAACTTATTAATGCTTTGTTTCCATCAAAGCTTAATCTCGGTTTAGATTAAATAAATCAACGTGCCTAGAATTTACATTAAAATGGTGTTTAATTTTTGCGAAGCGGAACATCGATCTTTTTCGATTGAAAATCGTAGATCATGAACAGTAGGTACTATAAGAAATTATTTAGATTTCAACCGAAAATTAATAAAACTCACCCCTATTATGTTTGTCAGTTATCAATTTAAAGTTGGTAAATATTGATAATCGATATTTAACAACCCAATTGGTAAAAGTTTTGATCATTGAAGTGAAGACCGTTTTGAATTGTCAATTGAAAATCGTAATAGGGGTTATAGACAATATTATTATCCCTTAGGTTTTTATTACACAATTTTTTTTTTTTAATTTTGTTATATTTTTGAACACAATGCAATCATTTGTACATTTCTTATAACGATTTTTCATGAATTAAAACAGTGTTTAACCTATTCGATATGTTGCTCGAAAAATTTGAAAATACAGTTCGACTAATAATCGTTTGTACACGTCCCAATTTTTTGCTATGTAAATAAATTTAAAAAAAAATTGTTTTCAAATTTTGGAAAATATGCAACAGAAACAAATCTTACAATGATTCCATATGATTTTCATGTTAAAAATTTTGATTCTTTTCTATTTTAAAATGTTCGTGCTTAAATCTATTTCGTGTATTTTAAAATTTAAAAAGTATTAAACCAATAACAACTTTTCTTCATTTTATGTTTTTGTTTATTTTTCTTTTCATTTTTTCCTTAAAATGTAGGTACCTACTTATATGAAACCAGATATAAAAATGTTTTACTAGCACTGAGGCATGATTCACAATGCGACGAGACAACGAGACGTTGATGTGACGAGATCTATTTGCAGATGTTCTCTCTCAATCACTATTTGAAAAAAAAAAACAAATAATACATATTAAAGCATTTCTCGTCATCATAGTAAAAAATATGTTTCAATTGAAAAATTGCGAAACAAGCATCGAAAATTTAAAACAAAATGTTTCAAAGGAGATATTTCCAATCTTTTACAAACTTCTTCAGGCAGCATTAGTTCTTCCAGTGAGCTCCGCCAGATGTGAAAGAAGTTTCTCACCAATGCGTCGAATAAAAAGCTCGTTACAAAACTAAAACTAATAATAAAATTCTATTTTTGTAAAATTTGGTTATTTTGTAAATCTTATTTTGTCATTTTTGGCCAAATTTAGACTGATGCCATTTTATTAAAAAATTTAATTAAAAATATACACTTTAGTCCAATAGAACATAGTTGTTACAGAATCTTTGTCAGCGAAAACTTGGTCAGTCCACGTGTCAAATTACAACAAAAATTACCCAAAATTACCGTTTTCAAAAAACTTCAATCCATAAAACCTATTGATTTTCTATTTAAAGTAAATATATTATTATTCTATTTAAAGTAAATATTTTGAAAGTAATTTTAGCAATTATTATATCCCCCCCTAGACAAAATTCCTAACTACGCTAATGCCGTTTATTTACAAACACCGAAAATTGGGTGTTTAATGTAAAATTTTGAGAAATAAAAAAATTATTTTGAAACTTATTTTTTATTGTAATAATAAAAACGTGAGGGGTTGACCCGCTCCTAGGAAATTTGTGTTGTGTTGTTTTGACCCACTTTACATGCTCTGGTGTTTTGATGCATCTTACGTAAATCACTCCGGATTTATAAGGATAAACATAAACTCTAAAAGTGGTGAAAACCCCAATTTTCGGTGTTTGTAAATAAACGACTTTAACTTTGGTACTAATGCATAAATTCTTTTCGTTAATATCACATATTCTTCTGTAAACTATCTTTTTAACGTACACAACCAAAAATATATTTTTTATAATTTCATTACTTTTTTGATAAAATAATACATTTTATTTTTTTTTTCAATGTGTATTATTATATTTCAAACGCCCCAAATTCTCAAGAAAAAATAAATGTGATCTTCATTGACAAATAGTGTTCAATCGAGTCCTTTTGCAACCAGATTAGTTTAACCTTGATCAATATATGGGCTTGTAAAGCTGCTTTCAAACAAAGCACATACAAATTTCGAAAATTCATATCTCGAAAACCTATCCATTGAAAAAATTTTGATTGCGATTTTCGAGTTCAGTGGGGTCAAATATATACGAAAAATATATCGGCATTGAATGTCCATTTCGGCTGTAAACTAGTGTAATTATAGTTTTTTTTTTTTTTAATAAATAAAATTCAATAAACTCCACTAAATAGGGAGACCTACCTACAAAGTAAAAATAAGTGTATTTATATAAACTCTGAATTTATTGTTCCTTTATTTTTTTTGTATATACCTACCTACCTACCTACCTTACCTATGTAGGTACCTACCTACTTACTTACAATTTGTTCTAATGGTATTGAGAAAAAAAAAAACCTTATTGTCTACATAAATCAGACTTTGTTCTATGTATTCATAAGGAAATGTATAAAATAGTTAGCGATATTAGGTACCTACTCACAAAAATCTATTTTGGCATTTGGTTTCGGTAGTTTAAAATGTTTCTTAAGTGGTTTATTAAAATTATAAATACCTATACCTAGCAACTCATATTTTTAATAAACTTTGAAAAAAGATGATATTATCATTTAGGTAGGTAGGTTAGATAAGACTTTTTTTTGTTAACACTTCCCATTCCCACCATTCCATTCCATTCCAATTAAAGAAAAAATATTCCCTTTTTTTCTTCCTCGAGCATAAAAGATTTTGAGTAAATTTCCCATAAGGACGGAATCTGTAAATTGAGTGTTGTATCTGATAGAGCGATTCAATTTTTAAATGATTTGCCGCGGCGATACTAGCGCTTTATAAAGGATATGTGTCGCCACCTATCGCAGGATTTCTCCGGTGTCCCTTCTATTTAATTATTCAATGGTTTACTTGCTTTAGTGGTTTGTTTTCCGTAGTCTGTAAGACTTTATTATTTGTATAACTCTGATTGATGGAAATAAATAAATAATTGAAAAGATACACAAAAACGAACTTCCATATATTATATGTGTGTTATAAGTAAGCTCTTAGACGTCGCGTTGAACTTTTCTTGTGAAAAATTTCCACAAAATCAAGAAATCACAAAGATAAAAATCAACTTCCAATAATTTTCAACTTCAGATAAGTAAGATACCAACACGATAATGGTAGAAACCAGTAAAAAGTAAGTACAGTACAAACATTTTAAATGGCCAAGCACATTTATTTAAAACTCATAAAAACTATTAAATATTTAAAATAAAAAGAAGTAGACCACACACGAAAGAAATCTTTCTAAATTTAACTGTGCTCCAACTGAGCTTCTGACTCTCTCCATGTTCTCTGAATCATCTCGATCATTTGCTTGCACATTGCTGACTTTGAGAAATAATTCCCAGCACAGAAAATGATGAAAGCCCAAGCAAGCAATAGATAGTAGTCTGGACTTTCTTCGGCAACAATTGGCAATGGCCCTCTAAAATCATCCGAAGTTATCGTAGCATACGTAGGCACCGCCAGTCCAGTGTGGCGGGTGACAAACTTTCTGAAATCCCAATCATCTCCATAGAACTTAACAATAGGTCGTCCCTGATGGAAGAGTAGTATAGTTGGCAAACCAACAATCCCGAACTCGGCATTGAAACTATGGAACTTGTATGCATCAATAGCTGCAATTTTTAGATTTGGAAACAGTTTTGGCAACGGATTGAAAATTGGGGCTACTCTGGCGCATCCTGGACATGACTTCGAATAGAACATGATAAGCACACAACTTCCTTCAACGTTGCGCTTAGTCGAGTTACCTATTGGTTTGAGCAAAGCTACTATATCCATAACAGTGTCAGGCATAAGAAGAGTGGAGTTAACGCTCTCATTGGGTAAACATTTCACCACAATTGGTGCTTTAGCTTCCGGACGTCCAGCTTTAAGGTGAGCAATCTCGTAATCAAATACACTGCACTCATAGTTTTCATATCGAAGACTGATGTAATCTATAAAGTTATAAAATGAAACACCTTCCAGTGGTTCATTATCAGTTGATGTTATTGTATCATCGTCTTCCTTGCTCTTCGAATCCAAGAAGTCTCCATTGAGATAACTGACTATTGTCTTTAGTGCTTTGAGTTCCATTGATTGTACCATAGAACCTGCAGCGAAATTTTCTCATTCAAATACGGAATCCCAAAATTAACTAAATAGATTATCTTACCAAATAGCAAGATGAATCCTATTTTAAAGAATAACATATTTTTTGTTGAATTTTAAGTGAAATTAATTAATCAACAAAAATAAAGTGGGAGATGTCAATGTCAACGATTAACTGTGGTGGTTGCGTTCTTTTTCGTTAACTATTGTTGATGTGTCAAAAAAAGTGTTAAAATCTGCGCGTTCAACACTAGCAATTTATGTACATCTGAAAATACCAGATTTCTGAATTTGACGCTGGTTACACGATTCGTTTTGTCGTTCGTTTCGCCTTTCGTCTTTTTAACAGACACGTATTTTCATGATTACATGTTACTTTTTTACATTCGTGAAAACTCTTTCATTATTTTGATGTTCAGAAACTTTGCGGTGCATTTATTGGAAAATAAACAGATGTAATAATTAAAAATGCTTTTTAATCACTTCTTATTCATTATGTATGTTCTTCGCACAATGCTCTGATTTTAGGGATGGGCGATTAAATGTTTCGTTGTTAAAATCGAGAAGAAAATTTATCGAACCTGAAACATCGATGTTTTTCAAAATCGATGTATTTCTTTCTTTTCTATTTTCATAGCCAAATACGTTAATATGGAAATTTACATCAAAACGTGGTTTTGATTTAGGGCCGTTTGTTCATAGTAGGTTAAATCTGTAATAAAGGTTCTGACCCTGGTTCTGATGATTAAAATTTCAAATTAAGAATAAATTTAATCGATTTTCTCCTCTAAGAAATTCCATTAAAATGATCTGTGCCTACGTTCTGTAACTCACATCGATAAAATTAGTCGAGAAATGATGAAAATTGAAACTAATCATGGGTTTTAATTTGTTTTTAAAAATGTCCGACCAATGTTATCGATGCACTGTAGAATATTTGGAGCAAATCGGTCCACCTGTGTAACCTCTATCTCGATGGACGATGGCAAAGACCTAGAAATCAACGGACGGTATAGTCAAACTACTTTTTTTAGACTTCTCCATGTTTACACGAAACCAATACTTAATTGTCCTATAGAACATGTAAAAAGAAACAAAAATGTCCACACCACATATTGTTTTATCAAGTAGGTATATTTTTAAATTTTAGGTGGTGTGAAAATTTTATCGGGATTAAATCTTAAATGACCACGTAAATGAATTCTTAATTTTAAAAACGAAAATTGTACACAAAGAGAATTACTTTTTATAAAATGTGTTTTCTGATGATTCATTATATAAACATGATTTTAAAATATTGGCCCACTCTATATGTCCGCCCGTTTGGGTGGAAAATGAACATAATGGGCCCTATCGGGAATCTCCCGGGGAATTTTAGTTCCCACGGAAAGTTTCATTCCCAAGAAATATTTCTAGTTATCGTGAACTTCCCTCGGAATAAATTTTTCCCAGGGAAAAAACTACCAACATTCAAAAAACAAAATTATTTTCGGAGATCAATTTCGAATTGTGTGCAGTGTTATCAAAGGATCATAATTAAAAAAAAATTAAATTTAAGTTGAAATTCCCTTTACAATAAAACAAAATATCCCAAACAAATTCTCCATCCATGTGAAGAAAGAAATATTGGGTGCGATCATTTCAACTGAATTGTATAAAATTGCATAAAATTGTCCTCTTCGATACCTTGCTAGGGTACAACAAACAAAATAATTGAATTTTTCATGTTGCCAATTATATTTTTCCGTTTGAACGAGGTGTTAAATTTCGCAGAACAAAATTCCTCTATCTGAAAACACTGTCCAGTGTCCACACATCGTCAGGCTTAGTGCATGTCTGCGTTTTTTTTGCTGAAGGTGGGTACCAAAGAGGAGTCGGCAAGGACCACGATGGAGGTCTTGCCGTCAACATTCTGTGAAGTTTTGTCGAATTTCCTTAACATTTTCGAGGAAAAGCTTTGTCCAGAATAGATCAAAATTCAAACCGCGGAAGAGCAAAGAAAGAAAAATTTATATTTTTTCGAAAAAAATAAACTGAGTGATCTTTTTCTTGGTTTTGCATTTTTCGTTTTTTGCTGCAAGAAGGTAATCAAAATGAAGATGCATTTCGGCCAAATTTTGCCAAATCTTATTTACCCTGTAGGTAGTAAAATCCAGTCTCTATAGTATTCTTTTCCATAATACTGGTTCTATTTTGATTTGATTTGTTGAGTTCGTCCCATAATAAAATTAAAAAATTGTGTTTATTTATCAAAAAAGTTTCAATTCCTCCGTCTCGCCTTAATTTCTCCACCAAAATAAATGGGAAAAAATTCCAGAGAAATTACAACAAATTTCCCATGGAAATATTGTTCACGATAGCAATAAATTCCGAGGGGAATTTCGAACACCATTCACGATACGAATTTTTCGAACGTGGGAAATATTTCCCGGGAAATGTCGTTCGCGATAGGGCCCATTCAAGAAACAAAATTTTTAAAGTAGTCTTGTAAATCTTTTTATTGTGTAGTTTTTCTTTGTGTATTTATTTTACCTATGCTAGGTGATACAAAAATATATTATAATAAAATAAATAAATTCTAAACTAAAAGTTATTAATAATGAATTAATTGGCCTATAAGCTACAAAAAATCATTAGTCATAATGAGATCTAAAAAATAGTTACAATTTTTCAATCTGTGAAATATTTTATTTAATTATGATTACGGAAGATCTTTTAAATGGAAGAGTAGCTGTAAGGACACTTAGATACAACATTAAATTTTGGCATAAAACTAAATTTGTTTTCAATGCAATCATTTAAAGGAGAGCAACGGCCCCAAGATTTTCTTTAAGAACGGTTTCCATAACAACATGGAACACTGTCTGAACATTGGCCGTATCGGTTGCCGTTGTGAAATGGGGACATATTACTCGACGGGCATTGTGATTGCGTTTGAGAAATTCACTTTGGATAAATAGAGCTGCTTGATCAATGTTACGATCGGGACCTTATAAAAGAAAGATTGCATGTTAATTGTATGGTATTTTAGGGAATTTATTTGAAAATACCTCTATATGATGGAACAAATAAACGAAGATGTCTATTGGTTGACATAATCTTGTCGCGAAATAGATCCAGCTTGTTGAGGAACAATATAAATGCAGCTTCTTTGAACCATCTGTTGTTAATAATCTGTTCAAATAAATTAAGGCTTTCTACGAGACGGTTGACAGTGTTGTCTTCAAGAAGAGTCATATCGTAGCCACTAAGAGCTACAACAAAGAGCACAGCTCTTATGTCTTCAAAGCAGTATACCCATTTACGGCGCTGTGACCGCTGACCACCCACATCATACATGCTATACAAATTATAAATAATGACATAAAATGTCAAATAAATGTTCTCTTTACTCACAGTAGACATATTAATTCGTTTTGTGTACTGTGCTCTTTACTTACCTTACTATAGAATCGTTTACCAGAAAATTTGTCTCTATTATGCCATTTGTTCGGACTCTTGCCCTAAGTACATCTGTCGATGTTGGAGAGTACTTTTCACTTAGTATTCGTTCCATATTTTCGAAGAGACTTAAAAAAAATAAAATCATTTAATTACGTATCTAAAAGAGATTTCAACTGAAAAAAACTAAACTCACTATAAAGCCGAATCATTTAATTCAAAATCATAACCTCGAGAAACAACTAAACGCACACCACGATCTTTCCATAGTACTTTCAGAGCGACACGTACTTTATCTATTACACGAAATTCCATATCAAAACAACTTGGATTTGAGAGCACGATTTCAGCATAAATGCGATTTGAAGGATATTCTAGATTTATACGAAGAATTCCCATCCCAGCAAGGGCATATTTCATAGATGAGAGAAGATTATCGAGGATTGTCGGACGAAATGAAAGAAGCTCACTTGAAGTAAAGCCGTCTGAGTGGATTATTTTCATTTGTTTGACAAGTGTGCTTTTGCCTGAAAAATAAAAATTAAATTATTTTTATACGATCTAAGATAAATGGCAAAATTTCTTAAAGTATAACAAATGTATTACACCACGCAATAGAAATATTTATATTGATAATTATATTAAAGTTACATAATTGTACATACAACAACAGCTTTATTTATAAAGGCTCTATAGAACGTTGAAGAAATCTTTATTTACAAATATTTCTACCTATTTTATATAATTCTGGAATTTTCATAATGCATATAATTTCAAACAATATTTTTTTCTATCTCCACAAAACGTCACCATAAACAAAAAAAAAACAATACACAGCTCAATTACACGTCAAAGCACCTTGTGTCCCCTTGAACTCTCAATAAATTTGTATACAATGTTCTCGTTCTTATTATACTCATTTTCTTCATTCTATTCTATTCCAAATGTTTTTTTTTTTAATCCGCCTCGAACTCTCATAAATTTAGTATACAGTATTCCCTCTCTTTTATTATTACTTTATCTTCCTCTACCTGGTAACTCTTATTTCTACAATATCATGTTCGGCGGAGGTACTAGGGCATCATGATATTAGCCGCGTTTTATTATCCACGATGATCCATATGAATCATTCCATGAAAATAACGATACGACAATGCCGTAAGTCATTGTAAACTGCGTAAACCTTTCAAATTTGTATGAACATTTGACAGGTTTACGCATTTTACCACGTTTAACAGGACTTTACGACGTTGCATGAATACCCTAATGTCTTTTTTCTTCACACTACAGTTTACCCTACCTTACCGAACCGATTTTAAAACTGAAACGACATCTACCCACCAAGGTAAGAACCTATTTTCGAATCTTTAAAATAGATCCAGATACACAGCAAGATCCCAAGTTGTTGTTGTTGTATCACGTGTTAAAACATGATCCTGATCCGGCTAGTATAGAAATATGTAAATAAACAATAGCCGCGTTTTATTTTCTACGGATCTGGATCATCCCATGAAAATAAAACGATTCGGATCCTAATGACAACAGTGTTGTATGCTCATCTCTTTTTTTCTTCTGTTTGTTTATTTTTCATGTAGAGACTGTCTTTTTTCTTTACACTACAGTTTGTACTCCCTACCGACTGAAGAGCCGTCTACCTGCCAGAGTGAAAACTTTTTTTCGGATCCTTAAAAGATCCAGATACAGAGCATAGAGTACCTATATTATCTAGAGAACCGACTTCAGCGGTTTTTCTCTTTCACCCTACAAGCTGCACTGAGAGGATTTCTTCCACAAGGATGAATATGTGGTAGTTGCGCAATGCATTTCTAATGAAACCGCACCAACCTAGTGACAATTTTATGGATTTTGGCTCAGTTTTTCTCAGTTCTCAGTTCTCCCACCAGATATGAAATACTTTTTTTAAAACTGCATTATAAACCATTTTCATACTTCTTGTAAAAAAAGTCCATCGCTGGAATTTGATCTCTCTTTTACTGAGATGAAAACAAAACACAATAACCAAAACCAACCCACCGACCCTCAGTCACATCGGAATCGGAGCTGCGATGATGGAAACAACGCCTGCGCACACATCTTTCTTTTCTTTTTTTCAGTAATTTTCGTATTTTTGTGTGTATATTTAAAATTAAAAAGATGGGCAGGGAAATTTGAAGAGAGCTGCGCTCAATCTACAATTCACACGTATTCACGCACAGGGAATTTAGGAGAGTTTTCTCTTACTGTGTTCAAATAAAATTTGCGGGTGTTTTAGGCAAGGAGGCTACGAGTCGGTTCTCTAGATAATATAGGTACTCTATGAAACAGAGCAGGATCCAAAATTGTTGTATTACATGTTAAAAGATGATCCCGATCCAGATGTAAAATATGTAAATTTTTTTCTTCATTTTAACTCATTAAAGCTCATATGACATTATATTTCTTAATTATTATTATTCTTAATTTTAAGCTCATTAAACCATACAAGAGTGCCAGGCAAGAGATGGGAAAGCAATTATTTGGCAAAAAAAAACAGTATTAATCGTAAAATGTATTTAAAAATGTCTTGGTTGCTATCTTTTTTAATGCTGCTGTATTCAATAATACAATATTAATTTTAAACTTTCAATTTAATGACTAGGAATTCTAGTCTTGTTGGATATAGTTCACACTAGATATTCGTCATGAAATCTATGTTAGATGAACTGAACTAGTCAACTGATGAGTCCAAGTGAGATTGCCGGGACGAAACGCCTAAATTTTTGTGGACTAAAGGCCGTTAAAAGCTATTTTGAATCAATATTAATTTTCATTTTTAATTCAAAAAGAGCATTACATATTTACATTAATGGAATTTAAAGTTTACACGGGTCTCTGTTCCTCTTGCCTGAAAAAGTCGAATATTCGAAACATAAACCTTTGTGTCTAAATATTACCATGTTTTTAAAGTTAAGAAACCGAAGCCTACACTACTGAAATAAAGAAGACAACCAATTGGTATGTGCCATTCAAAAGCTTTATTCCGTTTGGCCTTGCAATGGTGAATGCAACGCTTTCATTTTGCCAAAAGTAAAATCTAACCTCAATATAATTGTAATTTTGGTTGTTTAATTTTGTATTTTGTTTTAAATTAGCTAAACGTAGAGCAATCATTTAATACGTTAATTCTTTCAACTGTTATTATCACTTTCTCGTGGATACAATTCATAACCACATTAATGAACTACTTCGACCAAAGAGTAGAAGTAGTTTACTGCAGTTAGAAGTACTTGGCAGTAGATTCTTATAATGAATTGAATACTCACCACTTTCACCAGCTCCCAGTAGCAAAATTTTCAGAACCTTTGGCCTTTGCTTTTCTGAAGCTTCTAGTTGCCGGTCTATCTCCTTGCTCCGTTTTCTGGCCAATATATCTTCATCACGTTCCAGTGTAAAGCATGCACCCATGTTTATGTTTAGTGAAGACAATCGACTGGAAGTAAACACCACTTTAACAACGCCCCACAAAACAAAACGATCATGCTAGTTTGTCATTTCTAACTAATGCGAATGCTCAACGCGCATGACTAACAATGGAAGTTTTCTAGGAAAAGCAAAACAAAATTATTTTGGAGTTTGGTGTAAAACTTACCATTTAGTGAAGAACGCAAGACAAAGTCCAAAGGAATTCTGATATAGCAACTCGAATCCCAACACGCTAGCAGAATGCACCAAAACGAAATTATTATAGCACCAAGTTTTACTAGTAGTGAAGTGCGAATAAAAAATTCAGCAGATACCTGTTGCTTTGTTCATGTGCCGAACTGTGGAGGCGTTACATCAAATGTGGCCACCAAATTACTTAAAAACACTTGAAAAATAGATGAAATAAATGATGCGGTTGTTTAAGAATGTTATTCGATAGAGATTATTTAGTTTTAAATTAAATATTTGCACGAAAAACTGATAACAAGCCACCAATGATGCGGACACTACACAAACAAACGCGTGTCTCCCTCTCTCTTTGTTTGGGGAAATTTCTTTTGTGGCAATGTGAAGTTGGTTCTGTTTTAGAAATGGCGATTGAACATGTCTTCTTAATGTTATCATTTTGTAATCGATTATCGACAAAATGTGGGGCATTTAAAGAAAAGAAAACTGTTTAGTTTGAAATATACTGAGGAAGGGTATTCATGCAACATCGAAAACTTTACGACGTCGTAAAATCGTAAAGTTTCCAACACACGTTTCTTGAACGCCCCTTTAAACATCTTGCAAAAATGTTGTGATAAACCAATTAGCTGACTTATCTATAATGCCATGTTTTACCATACTTTAATTATTTCGGACTTACTCTCTATGGACAGCCGACTTAAAAAAGTGTTTCCGATTTCAGAGATTATAAGGTTGTTCGTAGCTGTATTCCAACAGCAGGAGTTTAAGTGCCCTTTTCACAGGAGGAAACTGATAGCCGTATTTATTAGATTTTTGACTAGTCAGAAATAGTCGAAAATAAAATTTATTACTACTAAATTATTCAAGTCAGAATTTTTAAATCGTGAAGGAATCAAAAGGGGGAGGTGTAGCAATATTTATCAAAGGCAAACCCAGTACGCTAATGAACTATATATACTCCTATATAATCCTCCAGAGAAGCCACTTATGATCAATTATCGTCATCATGTAAGCTTTGAATATAATACTCCAAAGAGTAAAAAGGGCGATTTTTTTTACTCCTATTTTACTATTAGGGAGTAAGTTATGACTCCGAAGAACATCATTATCAGTGGCTTGATAAAAGTGCTAGGAGTATTTCTACAAATAAAAAAAATATTTCCTATTTGCGGAAAATTCTCTGGGTTTAGCTTAAGCATGCAAGGAATTAGTTGTTGTTGCATTTAACATATGGTGATTATTTAGCACCGACGTCGTTTTTTTTCATCCAATTCCACCGCCGTATAGTTAGCAGCACTATGTGGGGAATTTCAATTTTTTTGATTCCCAGAATTTGGAAAACATTTGGAAAAATTTGGAAAACCATTTTCAGAATTTGGAAAACCTTAGTTAATTAGTTATTAACAATTAAAGGTTTGGCGTATAGTTAGCAGCACATAGGAACAAAAGTAGACTTTTTTGGTATCAAACGGTCGGGATTGGTTTTCTGAAATTTGGAAAACCTTTTTTAGAATTTGGAAAAGCATACTTTAGTAAATAATTAACAAAATGTGAAAAAAATGACAGTTCTATAAACAATTGCAATTTGCCCATTACGTAATGTAACGTAATTAAATTTGACATACATGTATACAGAACTAACACATGCAAACAAAATTCTGTCCCAATTTCTGTCAAACTACTTAGAGCTGTCAAATAAATTATTATATTGTAGTGTTCCATCTCGAGCCCCAAATTGATTATTAAACAATTTTAAATTGTTATTTGTTTTTTATTAAATAAATTGGTTGGTTATTATTTTAATTAAAAATTAAATTTTTCTTTATAGACAGTCCATATCTCCAGCTACTGAGATCATCAAATGGCTAATGTTATTTATTGTCCTTTGGGAAAGTCAAAATGATATTGGACAAGTAAAAAAGGTAGAATAAAACAAAATCCTAAATCTTTAATTAACTAATTATTACTTTGTTTCATTTTTCAGAAGATGATTTGGTTTATTGAACATGGACATGCCATCAAAATATATAACTTCTCCCTTAAGCAGAAGCTGATAAATCGAAGATTTAAATGTTTATTTATTTGTAATAAATAACAAAGAGCACATTTTGCTAAAAAATGTTTTTTTCTTTATTTAAAATCAGTTGTTCGATTTATTTGCTTATATGTAACTTCCTAATGTTCTACTGATTTTTAAAGTACAAATCAACTTAAAATTAGGTGAAGGAAAACTAATTGATGGAATACTTTTTCAAAATTTCGTTTGTTAACATACTCTACTCGAAATATGTAACGACTACAAGTTTCTAATTGGAAAAAATTCATCAAATAGGTATAGCAGGTAGGTATTAATAGATTTATTTTTATACCTTGAATAAGAATATGTACCCATATTTGCGTAGTTACATAAGGACACGAAATACATTATAACGAACAGAATGATATGAAAAATGTTTTAATGTATATTTTCAAACATTCTAAAATGTTAATTGCTAAGGGATCAGTTCTATCAATAAAATCAAGTTAATGCTTTTCATGCATATGTACTTGGTTGTTGATCAAATGATTAGGAATCCAAAAATAAAATTAAAGAGGATCACAAGGAATTTGAATATTATTACTTTATTCTTATTCTACATTGAAAACTTAAAATTTTTACCTTGCAGGGTGCTGGAATTTTAAAATTATTCATCATTTTATATTGAATCTGTGGATGACAACAAAATCTTTTACTTTTGTTTCGTCTTACAAACTTCACATAACATTCCACAAAATAATCAGTTGATTCTATCTAATTCATTAAAAAAAAATTATATTAGCAATTATATGAAGCTTTTGTTTTATTTTTTTTGCAGTGGATGTTAACTTTGAGTGAAGTTCTTTTTCTCTAGTGTCTTATATATTGATAGATACAAGCTTATTTTTTGGTTTATTTTTTTTTTTAAATAATACTTTACATATGAACATTTTGTAAGTGAAAAAAGTTAAATTCAAAATATACTTTTGAATAATTTTTCGGTACAGTTAAAACTTTCTCCATAACATCACTCCTTCCTGTCCGCTTTAATATTTTCCATTTCTTCAGAGTGTTGGCTTGTCATGTTTTCCACTTAAAAAAAAAATAAACAAAATAATAAGGTATGGTGAACAAAATTTTGATATCACTGTAATTTTTGTCTTTAATTGTGATAATTTTAATATTTTGAGTGAATGTTTTCGTATTCAATTAAAAATTTATTAAATAAAAATAAGTTTTTAAGTCATTCAAAAAAAAAAAAGAGTTGCATGCATGCGCTCCATGTTTTTTTGTTTTATTTTTTTATTATATTTTTTTTTTAATAAAAAAAATGCTAAAAATTTCTGAAAAACCTTTTTCGGTTCTAATATTTTGAGAAAAAACAATGACATTAATTTCAGGCTAATTTTATTCTATACCCGATACCATATTCGATTACCAGACTAATTTTATTCTATACACTATATATGATGCATATCAATTAACCTACCAAAGATTGTACCTCCCTGTATAATTAGAGTTCAATTTTTTTTTTTAAAGGTAGAGGTACCTTGGCACAATTACAATTCTACTTACTACCTTGAAACTTATATGTAAATATTTTTCCATTGAAAAAGCATACTAAGAAACATGTTTTAAATTTTCCATCTTCTTTTGTAATGTGCGCATTTTATAAGGATTTGTTTTCTAAAAGCCCCAAACATTTTATAGAATGTAAGCATTATAAATACATACAATTTTTTCTCATAGTATAGTCTGTAAGATATAAGATTTGTAACCGATTTGTTAAAGGGCTTGTTCTGAGCCATGTTTAAAATTTCAAATCTTCTTCAAATAAGTAAACAGACTTGAGACTTGAAACTTTAAACATTTCGCTATTTAGTTTTGACCTATGTTTAAAATTTCACATTAGTTTAATATCTCATTCGCCTAAAGCTTACCAAGTGTCCTTCCATTGCGACGGCAATTCATGAAGTGATCGGCATGATGGAGAAAGAAATTAAAACAACTTATACAGTATAATTGAACCAGCCGTTGACTCCTTTACAATCAATCCGACTATGTCAAATTGGATTGATTTCATGACCAACATCTGTAGTTTGGAAAATCAGTCATATATGTGTACATAGTCATAAGGCCATATATTCAGAAACCGCATATTAGTTTCAGTCAAAATATCCTCACAAGGGGTTAGGAATCTTCCAGACGAGTGGAATTCACAGAAATCTTATCATCTTTGATACGACCCACACCAAAATACTCGGATTTTTCAACTGCAATTAAAATAAATATATAATTGCATTGAAGAAAGACTTGTTTAGAATTATCACTAACTCGAGAACTGGCAAAACTGATGCAGGAGCAATATAGAACAAACCATGCAAATCATCTAATAAGATTACTAGTTGATCTAAGAATGATCATAGAGGCACTGGCGCATTAGAATTTCTCGATTTTCACCTTGAGCTTGGTATCATAGGTTTGTAGCGTACAATTTGTTCCTTACTTTGAAATATTTATATAGAAACTATTTTAAATTAATAATGTTGAAAATAAATAAATAATGATGAATGAAATTTCTGAATGTGACTTTTTCTCTTTTGTTTTAGGCACAAGACGTCACAACTGACAATTATTGGGACAAGAAACAGACGTGTTCATGTTAAAGATGTAATTACGTTGAACTATAAACCAAGAACTGTTCGTTTTCATAAATTCTGTTTTAGCGAATATTTGTCTACTTTTTGTTTTAATTATATAATATTTGAATTGTTAATAACTTATTGATAAAAGTTTCCAAAATTTTGGAACTTCTTTTCTAATTTATCTGATAATATACCAAATTGAAGAACTACTTACAGAATTGAAAAAAACGGTTTTTTAAGTTAGATACACCATGGATTTGTTTGTTCGTGTGTCACCTAAACAAATGATTGGGAATAACTAATTATCACTGCTTTTGCAAATTCTGAAATTTTCGTCCAAATTTTCTTAATGGTTTATCAATTCAGAGAACCATTTTCAGAATTTGGAAAAGCTTGGCTTCCAAGTAAGAGACATTTTGGTCAAGTGGATTTATATTCGGGTGTGTGCCGTGAACAAATAAATGTTCATAACTTATTATCTACGCTTTTCCAAATTCTGAAATTTCAGTCCGAATTTTCTGAAAGGTTTATTAATTCGGAGAACCATTTTCATAATTTGGAAAAGCTCGGCTTTCAAGTAAGAGACATTTTGGTCAAGTGGATTTGTATTCGGGTGTGTGCCGTGAACAAATAAATGTTCATAACTTATTATCTACGCTTTTCCAAATTCTGAAATTTCAGTCCGAATTTTCTGAAAGGTTTATTAATTGGGAGAACCATTTTCAGAATTTATAAAAGCATAGATAATTAGTTATGAATATTTATTTGTTCAGGTCACACACCCGAATACAAATCCACTTGACCAAAATGTCTCTTACTTGGAAGCCGAGCTTTTCCAAATTATGAAAATGGTTCTCCGAATTAATAAACCTTTCAGAAAATTCGGACTGAAATTTAAGAATTTGGAAAAGCGTAGATAATAAGTTATGAACATTTATTTGTTCAGGGCACACACCCGAATACAAATCCACTTGACCAAAATGTCTCTTACTTGAAAGCCGAGCTTTTCCAAATTATGAAAATGGTTCTCCGAATTAATAAACCTTTCAGAAAATTCTGACTGAAATTTCAGAATTTGGAAAAGCGTAGATAATAAGTTATGAACATTTATTTGTTCAGGGCACACACCCGAATACAAATCCACTTGACCAAAATGTCTCTTACTTGAAAGCCGAGCTTTTCCAAATTATGAAAATGGTTCTCCGAATTAATAAACCTTTCAGAAAATTCTGACTGAAATTTCAGAATTTGGAAAAGCGTAGATAATAAGTTATGAACATTTATTTGTTCACGGCACACACCCGAATACAAATCCACTTGACCAAAATGTCTCTTACTTGAAAGCCGAGCTTTTCCAAATTATGAAAATGGTTCTCCGAATTAATAAACCTTTCAGAAAATTCTGACTGAAATTTCAGAATTTGGAAAAGCGTAGATAATAAGTTATGAACATTTATTTGTTCACGGCACACATCCGAATACAAATCCACTTGACCAAAATGTCTGTTACTTGGAAGCCGAACTTTTCCAAATTCTGAAAATGGTTCTCTGAATTGATAAACCATTCAGAAAATTCGGACTAAAATTTCAGAATTTGGAAAAGCGTAGATAATAAGTTATGAACATTTATTTGTTCAGGGCACACACCCGAATACAAATCCTCTTGACCAAAATGTCTCTTACTTGAAAGCCGAGCTTTTCCAAATTATGAAAATGGTTCTCCGAATTAATAAACCTTTCAGAAAATTCGGACTGAAATTTCAGAATTTGGAAAAGCGTAGATAATAAGTTATGAACATTTATTTGTTCACGGCACACACCCGAATACAAATCCACTTGACCAAAATGTCTCTTACTTGAAAGCCGAGCTTTTCCAAATTATGAAAATGGTTCTCCGAATTAATAAACCTTTCAGAAAATTCGGACTGAAATTTCAGAATTTGAAAAAGCGTAGATAATAAGTTATGAACATTTATTTGTTCACGGCACACATCCGAATACAAATCCACTTGACATAATGTCTGTTACTTGGAAGCCGAACTTTTCCAAATTCTGAAAATGGTTCTCTGAATTGATAAACCATTCAGAAAATTCTGACTGAAATTTCAGAATTTGGAAAAGCGTAGATAATAAGTTATGAACATTTATTTGTTCACGGCACACATCCGAATACAAATCCACTTGACCAAAATGTCTGTTACTTGGAAGCCGAGCTTTTCCAAATTATGAAAATGGTTCTCCGAATTAATAAACCTTTCAGAAAATTCGGACTGAAATTTCAGAATTTGGAAAAGCGTAGATAATAAGTTATGAACATTTATTTGTTCACGGCACACACCCGAATATAAATCCACTTGACCAAAATGTCTCTTACTTGGAAGCCAAGCTTTTCCAAATTCTGAAAATGGTTCTCTGAATTGATAAACCATTAAGAAAATTTGGACGAAAATTTCAGAATTTGCAAAAGCAGTGATAATTAGTTATTCCCAATCATTTGTTTAGGTGACACACGAACAAACAAATCCATGGTGTATCTAACTTAAAAAACCGTTTTTTTCAATTCTGTAAGTAGTTCTTCAATTTGGTATATTATCAGATAAATTAGAAAAGAAGTTCCAAAATTTTGGAAACTTTTATCAATAAGTTATTAACAATTCAAATATTATATAATTAAAACAAAAAGTAGACAAATATTCGCTAAAACAGAATTTATGAAAACGAACAGTTCTTGGTTTATAGTTCAACGTAATTACATCTTTAACATGAACACGTCTGTTTCTTGTCCCAATAATTGTCAGTTGTGACGTCTTGTGCCTAAAACAAAAGAGAAAAAGTCACATTCAGAAATTTCATTCATCATTATTTATTTATTTTCAACATTATTAATTTAAAATAGTTTCTATATAAATATTTCAAAGTAAGGAACAAATTGTACGCTACAAACCTATGATACCAAGCTCAAGGTGAAAATCGAGAAATTCTAATGCGCCAGTGCCTCTATGATCATTCTTAGATCAACTAGTAATCTTATTAGATGATTTGCATGGTTTGTTCTATATTGCTCCTGCATCAGTTTTGCCAGTTCTCGAGTTAGTGATAATTCTAAACAAGTCTTTCTTCAATGCAATTATATATTTATTTTAATTGCAGTTGAAAAATCCGAGTATTTTGGTGTGGGTCGTATCAAAGATGATAAGATTTCTGTGAATTCCACTCGTCTGGAAGATTCCTAACCCCTTGTGAGGATATTTTGACTGAAACTAATATGCGGTTTCTGAATATATGGCCTTATGACTATGTACACATATATGACTGATTTTCCAAACTACAGATGTTGGTCATGAAATCAATCCAATTTGACATAGTCGGATTGATTGTAAAGGAGTCAACGGCTGGTTCAATTATACTGTATAAGTTACCGCCGTATAGTTAGCAGCACTATGTGGGGAATTTCAATTTTTTTGATTCCCAGAATTTGGAAAACATTTGGAAAAATTTGGAAAACCATTTTCAGAATTTGGAAAACCTTAGTTAATTAGTTATTAACAATTAAAGGTTTGGCGTATAGTTAGCAGCACATAGGAACAAAAGTAGACTTTTTTGGTATCAAACGGTCGGGATTGGTTTTCTGAAATTTGGAAAACCTTTTTTAGAATTTGGAAAAGCATACTTTAGTAAATAATTAACAAAATGTGAAAAAAATGACAGTTCTATAAACAATTGCAATTTGCCCATTACGTAATGTAACGTAATTAAATTTGACATACATGTATACAGAACTAACACATGCAAACAAAATTCTGTCCCAATTTCTGTCAAACTACTTAGAGCTGTCAAATAAATTATTATATTGTAGTGTTCCATCTCGAGCCCCAAATTGATTATTAAACAATTTTAAATTGTTATTTGTTTTTTATTAAATAAATTGGTTGGTTATTATTTTAATTAAAAATTAAGGTTCTTATTTATAAACGTTGTCCAACTTTAGACAACTGTCCAACTTTGAAAAATGTGTTCGAAAACCTTGTTTATTGTTGTCTTATAGCTGCCTAACTTAGGCACAAGAGTAGATTGTCTTAACCGTGAATAATGTGACATTTATTTTTATTAAATAAAGCATATTTCCACCAATTTGAAAATAGTTAGACACTGTCTAAGTAGCCAAAAATCTAATAAATACGACTGTAAATTTTTCTTTATAGACAGTCCATATCTCCAGCTACTGAGATCATCAAATGGCTAATGTTATTTATTGTCCTTTGGGAAAGTCAAAATGATATTGGACAAGTAAAAAAGGTAGAATAAAACAAAATCCTAAATCTTTAATTAACTAATTATTACTTTGTTTCATTTTTCAGAAGATGATTTGGTTTATTGAACATGGACATGCCATCAAAATATATAACTTCTCCCTTAAGCAGAAGCTGATAAATCGAAGATTTAAATGTTTATTTATTTGTAATAAATAACAAAGAGCACATTTTGCTAAAAAATGTTTTTTTCTTTATTTAAAATCAGTTGTTCGATTTATTTGCTTATATGTAACTTCCTAATGTTCTACTGATTTTTAAAGTACAAATCAACTTAAAATTAGGTGAAGGAAAACTAATTGATGGAATACTTTTTCAAAATTTCGTTTGTTAACATACTCTACTCGAAATATGTAACGACTACAAGTTTCTAATTGGAAAAAATTCATCAAATAGGTATAGCAGGTAGGTATTAATAGATTTATTTTTATACCTTGAATAAGAATATGTACCCATATTTGCGTAGTTACATAAGGACACGAAATACATTATAACGAACAGAATGATATGAAAAATGTTTTAATGTATATTATCAAACATTCTAAAATGTTAATTGCTAAGGGATCAGTTCTATCAATAAAATCAAGTTAATGCTTTTCATGCATATGTACTTGGTTGTTGATCAAATGATTAGGAATCCAAAAATAAAATTAAAGAGGATCACGAGGAATTTGAATATTATTACTTTATTCTTATTCTACATTGAAAACTTAAAATTTTTACCTTGCAGGGTGCTGGAATTTTAAAATTATTCATCATTTTATATTGAATCTGTGGATGACAACAAAATCTTTTACTTTTGTTTCGTCTTACAAACTTCACATAACATTCCACAAAATAATCAGTTGATTCTATCTAATTCATTAAAAAAAAATTATATTAGCAATTATATGAAGCTTTTGTTTTATTTTTTTTGCAGTGGATGTTAACTTTGAGTGAAGTTCTTTTTCTCTAGTGTCTTATATATTGATAGATACAAGCTTATTTTTTGGTTTATTTTTTTTTTTAAATAATACTTTACATATGAACATTTTGTAAGTGAAAAAAGTTAAATTCAAAATATACTTTTGAATAATTTTTCGGTACAGTTAAAACTTTCTCCATAACATCACTCCTTCCTGCCCGCTTTAATATTTTCCATTTCTTCAGAGTGTTGGCTTGTCATGTTTTCCACTTAAAAAAAAAATAAACAAAATAATAAGGTATGGTGAACAAAATTTTGATATCACTGTAATTTTTGTATTTAATTGTGATAATTTTAATATTTTGAGTGAATGTTTTCGTATTCAATTAAAAATTTATTAAATAAAAATAAGTTTTTAAGTCATTCAAAAAAAAAAAGAGTTGCATGCATGCGCTCCATGTTTTTTTGTTTTATTTTTTTATTATATTTTTTTTTTAAATAAAAAAAATGCTAAACATTTCTGAAAAACCTTTTTCGGTTCTAATATTTTGAGAAAAAACAATGACATTAATTTCAGGCTAATTTTATTCTATACCCGATACCATATTCGATTACCAGACTAATTTTATTCTATACACTATATATGATGCATATCAATTAACCTACCAAAGATTGTACCTCCCTGTATAATTAGAGTTCAATTTTTTTTTTAAAGGTAGAGGTACCTTGGCACAATTACAATTCTACTTACTACCTTGAAACTTATATGTAAATATTTTTCCATTGAAAAAGCATACTAAGAAACATGTTTTAAATTTTCCATCTTCTTTTGTAATGTGCGCATTTTATAAGGATTTGTTTTCTAAAAGCCCCAAACATTTTATAGAATGTAAGCATTATAAATACATACAATTTTTTCTCATAGTATAGTCTGTAAGATATAAGATTTGTAACCGATTTGTTAAAGGGCTTGTTCTGAGCCATGTTTAAAATTTCAAATCTTCTTCAAATAAGTAAACAGACTTGAGACTTGAAACTTTAAACATTTCGCTATTTAGTTTTGACCTATGTTTAAAATTTCACATTAGTTTAATATCTCATTCGCCTAAAGCTTACCAAGTGTCCTTCCATTGCGACGGCAATTCATGAAGTGATCGGCATGATGGAGAAAGAAATTAAAACAACTTATACAGTATAATTGAACCAGCCGTTGACTCCTTTACAATCAATCCGACTATGTCAAATTGGATTGATTTCATGACCAACATCTGTAGTTTGGAAAATCAGTCATATATGTGTACATAGTCATAAGGCCATATATTCAGAAACCGCATATTAGTTTCAGTCAAAATATCCTCACAAGGGGTTAGGAATCTTCCAGACGAGTGGAATTCACAGAAATCTTATCATCTTTGATACGACCCACACCAAAATACTCGGATTTTTCAACTGCAATTAAAATAAATATATAATTGCATTGAAGAAAGACTTGTTTAGAATTATCACTAACTCGAGAACTGGCAAAACTGATGCAGGAGCAATATAGAACAAACCATGCAAATCATCTAATAAGATTACTAGTTGATCTAAGAATGATCATAGAGGCACTGGCGCATTAGAATTTCTCGATTTTCACCTTGAGCTTGGTATCATAGGTTTGTAGCGTACAATTTGTTCCTTACTTTGAAATATTTATATAGAAACTATTTTAAATTAATAATGTTGAAAATAAATAAATAATGATGAATGAAATTTCTGAATGTGACTTTTTCTCTTTTGTTTTAGGCACAAGACGTCACAACTGACAATTATTGGGACAAGAAACAGACGTGTTCATGTTAAAGATGTAATTACGTTGAACTATAAACCAAGAACTGTTCGTTTTCATAAATTCTGTTTTAGCGAATATTTGTCTACTTTTTGTTTTAATTATATAATATTTGAATTGTTAATAACTTATTGATAAAAGTTTCCAAAATTTTGGAACTTCTTTTCTAATTTATCTGATAATATACCAAATTGAAGAACTACTTACAGAATTGAAAAAAACGGTTTTTTAAGTTAGATACACCATGGATTTGTTTGTTCGTGTGTCACCTAAACAAATGATTGGGAATAACTAATTATCACTGCTTTTGCAAATTCTGAAATTTTCGTCCAAATTTTCTTAATGGTTTATCAATTCAGAGAACCATTTTCAGAATTTGGAAAAGTTCGGCTTCCAAGTAACAGACATTATGTCAAGTGGATTTGTATTCGGATGTGTGCCGTGAATAAATAAATGTTCATAACTTATTATCTACGCTTTTCCAAATTCTGAAATTTCAGTCCGAATTTTCTGAAAGGTTTATTAATTCGGAGAACCATTTTCATAATTTGGAAAAGCTCGGCTTTCAAGTAAGAGACATTTTGGTCAAGTGGATTTGTATTCGGGTGTGTGCCCTGAACAAATAAATGTTCATAACTTATTATCTACGCTTTTCCAAATTCTGAAATTTTAGTCCGAATTTTCTGAATGGTTTATCAATTCAGAGAACCATTTTCAGAATTTGGAAAAGTTCGGCTTCCAAGTAACAGACATTTTGGTCAAGTGGATTTGTATTCGGATGTGTGCCGTGAACAAATAAATGTTCATAACTTATTATCTACGCTTTTCCAAATTGTGAAATTTCAGTCAGAATTTTCTAAAAGGTTTATTAATTCGGAGAACCATTTTCATAATTTGGAAAAGCTCGGCTTTCAAGTAAGAGACATTTTGATCAAGTGGATTTGTATTCGGGTGTGTGCCCTGAACAAATAAATGTTCATAACTTATTATCTACGCTTTTCCAAATTCTGAAATTTTAGTCCGAATTGTCTGAATGGTTTATCAATTCAGAGAACCATTCTCAGAATTTGGAAAAGTTCGGCTTCCAAGTAACAGACATTTTGGTCAAGTGGATTTGTATTCGGATGTGTGCCGTGAACAAATAAATGTTCATAACTTATTATCTACGCTTTTCCAAATTCTGAAATTTTAGTCCGAATTGTCTGAATGGTTTATCAATTCAGAGAACCATTTTCAGAATTTGGAAAAGTTCGGCTTCCAAGTAACAGACATTTTGGTCAAGTGGATTTGTATTCGGGTGTGTGCCGTGAACAAATAAATGTTCATAACTTATTATCTACGCTTTTCCAAATTCTGAAATTTTAGTCCGAATTGTCTGAATGGTTTATCAATTCAGAGAACCATTCTCAGAATTTGGAAAAGTTCGGCTTCCAAGTAACAGACATTTTGGTCAAGTGGATTTGTATTCGGATGTGTGCCGTGAACAAATAAATGTTCATAACTTATTATCTACGCTTTTCCAAATTCTGAAATTTCAGTCCGAATTTTCTGAAAGGTTTATTAATTCGGAGAACCATTTTCATAATTTGGAAAAGCTCGGCTTTCAAGTAAGAGACATTTTGGTCAAGTGGATTTGTATTCGGGTGTGTGCCCTGAAAAAATAAATGTTCATAACTTATTATCTACGCTTTTCCAAATTCTGAAATTTCAGTCCGAATTTTCTGAAAGGTTTATTAATTCGGAGAACCATTTTCATAATTTGGAAAAGCTCGGCTTCCAAGTAAGAGACATTTTGGTCAAGTGGATTTGTATTCGGGTGTGTGACCTGAACAAATAAATATTCATAACTAATTATCTATGCTTTTATAAATTCTGAAAATGGTTCTCCTAATTAATAAACCTTTCAGAAAATTCGGACTGAAATTTCAGAATTTGGAAAAGCGTAGATAATAAGTTATGAACATTTATTTGTTCAGGGCACACACCCGAATACAAATCCACTTGACCAAAATGTCTCTTACTTGAAAGCCGAGCTTTTCCAAATTATGAAAATGGTTCTCCGAATTAATAAACCTTTCAGAAAATTCGGACTGAAATTTCAGAATTTGGAAAAGCGTAGATAATAAGTTATGAACATTTATTTGTTCACGGCACACATCCGAATACAAATCCACTTGACCAAAATGTCTGTTACTTGGAAGCCGAACTTTTCCAAATTCTGAGAATGGTTCTCTGAATTGATAAACCATTCAGACAATTCGGACTAAAATTTCAGAATTTGGAAAAGCGTAGATAATAAGTTATGAACATTTATTTGTTCAGGGCACACACCCGAATACAAATCCACTTGACCAAAATGTCTGTTACTTGGAAGCCGAACTTTTCCAAATTCTGAAAATGGTTCTCTGAATTGATAAACCATTCAGACAATTCGGACTAAAATTTCAGAATTTGGAAAAGCGTAGATAATAAGTTATGAACATTTATTTGTTCAGGGCACACACCCGAATACAAATCCACTTGACCAAAATGTCTCTTACTTGAAAGCCGAGCTTTTCCAAATTATGAAAATGTTTCTTCGAATTAATAAACCTTTCAGAAAATTCGGACTGAAATTTCAGAATTTGGAAAAGCGTAGATAATAAGTTATGAACATTTATTTGTTCACGGCACACACCCGAATACAAATCCACTTGACCAAAATGTCTCTTACTTGAAAGCCGAGCTTTTCCAAATTATGAAAATGGTTCTCCGAATTAATAAACCTTTCAGAAAATTCGGACTGAAATTTCAGAATTTGGAAAAGCGTAGATAATAAGTTATGAACATTTATTTGTTCACGGCACACATCCGAATACAAATCCACTTGACATAATGTCTGTTACTTGGAAGCCGAACTTTTCCAAATTCTGAAAATGGTTCTCTGAATTGATAAACCATTCAGAAAATTCGGACTGAAATTTCAGAATTTGGAAAAGCGTAGATAATAAGTTATGAACATTTATTTGTTCAGGGCACACACCCGAATACAAATCCACTTGACCAAAATGTCTCTTACTTGAAAGCCGAGCTTTTCCAAATTATGAAAATGGTTCTCCGAATTAATAAACCTTTCAGAAAATTCGGACTGAAATTTCAGAATTTGGAAAAGCGTAGATAATAAGTTATGAACATTTATTTGTTCACGGCACACATCCGAATACAAATCCACTTGACATAATGTCTGTTACTTGGAAGCCGAGCTTTTCCAAATTCTGAAAATGGTTCTCCGAATTGATAAGCCATTCAGAAAATTCGGACTGAAATTTCAGAATTTGGAAAAGCATAGATAATTAGTTATGAACATTTATTTGTTCAGGTCACACACCCGAATACAAATCCACTTGACCAAAATGTCTCTTACTTGAAAGCCGAGCTTTTCCAAATTATGAAAATGGTTCTCCGAATTGATAAGCCATTCAGAAAATTCGGACTGAAATTTCGGAATTTGGAAAAGCATAAATAATTAGTTATGAACATTTATTTGTTCAGGTCACACACCCGAATACAAATCCACTTGACCAAAATGTCTCTTACTTGAAAGCCGAGCTTTTCCAAATTCTGAAAATGGTTCTCCGAATTGATAAGCCATTCAGAAAATTCGGACTGAAATTTCAGAATTTGGAAAAGCATAGATAATTAGTTATGAACATTTATTTGTTCAGGTCACACACCCGAATACAAATCCACTTGACCAAAATGTCTCTTACTTGAAAGCCGAGCTTTTCCAAATTCTGAAAATGGTTCTCCGAATTGATAAGCCATTCAGAAAATTCGGACTGAAATTTCAGAATTTGGAAAAGCATAGATAATTAGTTATGAACATTTATTTGTTCAGGTCACACACCCGAATACAAATCCACTTGACCAAAATGTCTCTTACTTGAAAGCCGAGCTTTTCCAAATTCTGAAAATGGTTCTCCGAATTGATAAGCCATTCAGAAAATTCGGACTGAAATTTCAGAATTTGGAAAAGCATAGATAATTAGTTATGAACATTTATTTGTTCAGGTCACACACCCGAATACAAATCCACTTGACCAAAATGTCTCTTACTTGAAAGCCGAGCTTTTCCAAATTCTGAAAATGGTTCTCCGAATTGATAAGCCATTCAGAAAATTCGGACTGAAATTTCAGAATTTGGAAAAGCATAGATAATTAGTAATGAACATTAATTTGTTCAGGTCACACACCCGAATATAAATCCACTTGACCAAAATGTCTTACTTGAAAGCCGAACTTTTCCAAATTCTGGAAATGGTTCTCTGAATAGATAAACCATTCAGAAAATTCGGACTGAAATTTCAAAATTTGGAAAAGTAGAGATAATTAGTTATTCCCAATCATTTGCTTAGGTGACACACGCAAACAAATCCATTAGGTCTCTAACTTAAAAAACCGGCTTTTCCAATTCTGTAAGTAGTTCTCCAATTTTGTGTATTATAAGATAAATTTGTAAAGAAATTCTAAAATTTTTAAAACTTTTGTTAATTAGTTATTAACAATTCAAATATTAAATAATTAACACAAAAAGTAGACAAATATTCGCTAAATGAAATTACGAAAACGAACAGTTCTTGGTTTTATAATTCAACGTAATTACATCTTTAACATGAACACGTCTGTTTCTTGTCCCAATAATTGTCAGTTGTGACGTCTTGTGTCGAAAACAAATGAGAAAAAAGTCGCATTCAGATCAGAAAGTTCATCATCCATTTATTAATTTTCAATATTATTAATTTTATAATAGTTTCTATATATTTCAAATTAAGGAACAAATTGAATGCTATTTATAAAACTATAATACCACGCTCAAAGTGCAAATCGAGAAATATAATGAGCCTCTATATGAACGTTTCCATTTTTCAAGATTAACTAGTTATCTTAATGATGTGCATGGTTTACTCTACATTGCTCCTGCAACAGTTTCACCAGTTCTCGAGTTAGTAATGATTCTAAACAGGTCTTTCTTTAATGCAATTATATATTTATTTAAATTGCAGTTGAAAAATCCGTGTATTTGATTTGGGTCGGATCAAAGATATAAGATTTCTGTGAATTCCATTCGTCTGAAAGATGCCTGACCCCTTGTGGGGATATTTTGACTGAAGCTATAAATATGCGGTATTGTATGTTATATAGTCTGTTTGAATGTCTGTCTTTGAATATGGTCTTATTGTGACTATGTGATGATGATTTTCCAAACTACAGATGTAGAGCATGAAATCAACCCAATTTGACATCGTCGGATTGATGGTAAAGGAGTGCAAGTACAAGGAATGCTTCCAGTATAAATTGTTTTAATTGTTTTCTCCATCGTGTCTATCACTTCATGAATTGGCGTCGCAATGGGAGGACACTTGGTAAGCTTTAGGCGAATGTGATATTAAATTTTAAACATTGGTCAAAACTAGATGACAAAAAGTTTAAAGTTTAGAGTCTCAATTCTGTTTACTTATTTGTTTGTTTTTCCACTACAAATCCATTTTACCGTTGAGCTAGAGACCTGAAATTTTAAACATATTATGTCAGGACTCGATAGCAACACATATGTTTAAATTTTAAATTCTCCAGCTTATCACTTTCTGTATGTCTGTTTGTTTGTTCGCTACCAATTTTTAGATCGATTTTAAAGTATATTATTGATATACTAGAGATTTGAAATTTTAAACATGGCTCAGAACATAGCCTTATATCTTACAGACTATACTATGAGAAGAAATTGTATGTACCTATAATGTTTGAATTCTATAAAATGTTTCATCACCGCTACTTTAAAAAATGAACTGACTTATTCTTTTTTTCAAATGTGCAATTCTTGATTTTGAGAGCAAATCTTTCACATTGCAATGAAAACGTAAAATTAAAGAAATAAATACTGTTAACTGATTTTAATTTAATTTTTAAAATTGGTTGGGTTTGTTTTTCAAATATTCATATTATTTGTATTCGCAGTTCAAGTCTTTTTAGATAACTTTTAATCATAAAACATTTTCGCTTGTCCGTGGTAGAAAATTGGTTAGGGAACACAATTATGTATATATGAAAATTACAGTGATATCAAGACTTTTTTCACCATACCTTATTATTTTGTTTATTTTCTTTTAAGAGAAACATATGACAAGACAACACTCTGAAGAAATTGAAAATATTAAAGCGGACAGGAAGAAGTAAATGAAAACTTAAAAAATGATGTGATGGAGAAAGTTTCAACTGTACCGAACAATTATTCAAAAACATATTTTGAATTTAATTTTTTTCACATACATTATAATGTACGTATGTAAAGTATTATTTAAATAAAAAAATAAAACTAGAAAAAAAAAATCTATGGTCATAATGAATTAAATGAAAGCTTGTAAGACGAAACAAAAGTAAAAGATTTTGTTGTCATCCACAGACTCAATATATGTAAAATGATGAATGATTTTATAATTCCAGCACCTTGCAAGGCAAAAATTGTGACTTTTGAATGTAGAATAACAATAAAGTAATAATATTCAAATTACTTGTCATCCTCTTTAATTTTATTTTTAAAATCCTAACCATTTGATCAACAACCAAGTACATATGCATGAAAAAACATTTAAGTTGATTTTATTGTTAATTGCTAACATTTTAGAATGTTTTATGATACATTAAAACATTTTTCATATCATTCTCGTTATAAAGGTATTTCGTGTCCTTATGTAACTGCGCAAATATGGGTACCTACATATTCTTATTCAAGGTAAAAATACAAATCTATTAATTCCTACCTGCTATACCTATTGGGAATTTTTTCCAATTAGAAAATAGTAGTCGTTACATATTTCGAATAGAATATGTTAACCAACGAAATTTTGAAAAAGTATTCCATCAATTAGTTTTGCTTCACCAAATATAAAGTAGATTTTTATATATGTTGGTATGGAACCTCGAAAAAATGTTTACACCAAGTTGTAGCAGGTTATATCTTTTAAAAATTAAGACCTTAACTTTAAGGATCACATCAGAAGAACATTAGTAAGTTGTCTATAAGGAAATAAATCGATCAACTGATTTTAAATAAAGAAAAAAAAGTTTTTAGCAAAATTTGCTCTTTGTTATTTATTGCAAATAAATGAACATTTGATTATCTTCGATTTGTCAGCTTCTGCTTAAGGGGGATGATATATATCTTGATGACATGTCCATGTTCATTAAACCAAATTGATTGATTGTTGTTCCCATTCAAGAGCAGGCGTTACAGAGTACGGATCATCATCTGAAAAAAGAAACAAAGTAATAATTAGTAAATTAAAGATTTAGGATTTTGTTTTATTCTACCATTTTTACTTGTCCAATATCATTTTGACTTTCCCATTACCCCGTAAGGGACAATGAATAACATCAGGCATTTGATGATCATCTGTAGCTGGAAATATGCACTATCTATAAAGAAAAATTTAATTTTTTATCAAAATAATAACCAACCAATTTATATAATAAAAAACAAATAACAATTTACCGCTTTGCCACAAAAGTTTGATGAATTCTCCTCCTTCATTTGGGTGCGATAGTTTTGATTATTCCGATTGGGTTCTTCGGGGAAGAACAGGAATTGATACATGGTCGTCACTTTGTGCAACGAGAACAACTTGCCTCTGAAAACTTTTGAATTGTTCCAGCTTCTAATCGAATTCACATTGAGCCACAGTAATTATATTTTAGGAGGTTTCTGATTAATTAGGTACACAATTTTTTTCAGAAATCAGGAAAATAATAGCTGGCATTTGACAGCTCTAAGTAGTTTGACAGAAATTGGGACAGAATTTTGTTTACATGTGTTAGTTCTGTATACATGTATGTCAAATTTAATCACGTTTCGCTACGTTACATTACGTAATGGGCGAATTGCAATTGTTTATAGAACTGTCATTTTTTTCACATTTTGTTAATTATTTACTAAAGTATGCTTTTCCAAATTCTAAAAAAGGTTTTCCAAATTTCAGAAAACCAATCCCGATCGTTTGATACCAAAAAAGTCCACTTTTGTTCCTATGTGCTGCTAACTATACGCCAAACCTTTAATTGTTAATAACTAATTAACTAAGGTTTTCCAAATTCTGAAAATGGTTTTCCAAATTTTTCCAAATGTTTTCCAAATTCTAGGAATCAAAAAAATTGAAATTCCCCACATAGTGCTGCTAACTATACGGCGGTGTATAAGTTGTTTTAATTTCTTTCTCCATCATGCCGATCACTTCATGAATTGCCGTCGCAATGGAAGGACACTTGGTAAGCTTTAGGCGAATGAGATATTAAACTAATGTGAAATTTTAAACATAGGTCAAAACTAAATAGCGAAATGTTTAAAGTTTCAAGTCTCAAGTCTGTTTACTTATTTGAAGAAGATTTGAAATTTTAAAAATGGCTCAGAACAAGCCCTTTAACAAATCGGTTACAAATCTTATATCTTACAGACTATACTATGAGAAAAAATTGTATGTATTTATAATGCTTACATTCTATAAAATGTTTGGGGCTTTTAGAAAACAAATCCTTATAAAATGCGCACATTACAAAAGAAGATGGAAAATTTAAAACATGTTTCTTAGTATGCTTTTTCAATGGAAAAATATTTACATATAAGTTTCAAGGTAGTAAGTAGAATTGTAATTGTGCCAAGGTACCTCTACCTTTAAAAAAAAAAATTGAACTCTAATTATACAGGGAGGTACAATCTTTGGTAGGTTAATTGATATGCATCATATATAGTGTATAGAATAAAATTAGTCTGGTAATCGAATATGGTATCGGGTATAGAATAAAATTAGCCTGAAATTAATGTCATTGTTTTTTCTCAAAATATTAGAACCGAAAAAGGTTTTTCAGAAATTTTTAGCATTTTTTTTATTAAAAAAAAAATATAATAAAAAAATAAAACAAAAAAACATGGAGCGCATGCATGCAACTCTTTTTTTTTTTTGAATGACTTAAAAACTTATTTTTATTTAATAAATTTTTAATTGAATACGAAAACATTCACTCAAAATATTAAAATTATCACAATTAAAGACAAAAATTACAGTGATATCAAAATTTTGTTCACCATACCTTATTATTTTGTTTATTTTTTTTTTAAGTGGAAAACATGACAAGCCAACACTCTGAAGAAATGGAAAATATTAAAGCGGACAGGAAGGAGTGATGTTATGGAGAAAGTTTTAACTGTACCGAAAAATTATTCAAAAGTATATTTTGAATTTAACTTTTTTCACTTACAAAATGTTCATATGTAAAGTATTATTTAAAAAAAAAAATAAACCAAAAAATAAGCTTGTATCTATCAATATATAAGACACTAGAGAAAAAGAACTTCACTCAAAGTTAACATCCACTGCAAAAAAAATAAAACAAAAGCTTCATATAATTGCTAATATAATTTTTTTTTAATGAATTAGATAGAATCAACTGATTATTTTGTGGAATGTTATGTGAAGTTTGTAAGACGAAACAAAAGTAAAAGATTTTGTTGTCATCCACAGATTCAATATAAAATGATGAATAATTTTAAAATTCCAGCACCCTGCAAGGTAAAAATTTTAAGTTTTCAATGTAGAATAAGAATAAAGTAATAATATTCAAATTCCTTGTGATCCTCTTTAATTTTATTTTTGGATTCCTAATCATTTGATCAACAACCAAGTACATATGCATGAAAAGCATTAACTTGATTTTATTGATAGAACTGATCCCTTAGCAATTAACATTTTAGAATGTTTGAAAATATACATTAAAACATTTTTCATATCATTCTGTTCGTTATAATGTATTTCGTGTCCTTATGTAACTACGCAAATATGGGTACATATTCTTATTCAAGGTATAAAAATAAATCTATTAATACCTACCTGCTATACCTATTTGATGAATTTTTTCCAATTAGAAACTTGTAGTCGTTACATATTTCGAGTAGAGTATGTTAACAAACGAAATTTTGAAAAAGTATTCCATCAATTAGTTTTCCTTCACCTAATTTTAAGTTGATTTGTACTTTAAAAATCAGTAGAACATTAGGAAGTTACATATAAGCAAATAAATCGAACAACTGATTTTAAATAAAGAAAAAAACATTTTTTAGCAAAATGTGCTCTTTGTTATTTATTACAAATAAATAAACATTTAAATCTTCGATTTATCAGCTTCTGCTTAAGGGAAAAGTTATATATTTTGATGGCATGTCCATGTTCAATAAACCAAATCATCTTCTGAAAAATGAAACAAAGTAATAATTAGTTAATTAAAGATTTAGGATTTTGTTTTATTCTACCTTTTTTACTTGTCCAATATCATTTTGACTTTCCCAAAGGACAATAAATAACATTAGCCATTTGATGATCTCAGTAGCTGGAGATATGGACTGTCTATAAAGAAAAATTTAATTTTTAATTAAAATAATAACCAACCAATTTATTTAATAAAAAACAAATAACAATTTAAAATTGTTTAATAATCAATTTGGGGCTCGAGATGGAACACTACAATATAATAATTTATTTGACAGCTCTAAGTAGTTTGACAGAAATTGGGACAGAATTTTGTTTGCATGTGTTAGTTCTGTATACATGTATGTCAAATTTAATTACGTTACATTACGTAATGGGCAAATTGCAATTGTTTATAGAACTGTCATTTTTTTCACATTTTGTTAATTATTTACTAAAGTATGCTTTTCCAAATTCTAAAAAAGGTTTTCCAAATTTCAGAAAACCAATCCCGACCGTTTGATACCAAAAAAGTCTACTTTTGTTCCTATGTGCTGCTAACTATACGCCAAACCTTTAATTGTTAATAACTAATTAACTAAGGTTTTCCAAATTCTGAAAATGGTTTTCCAAATTTTTCCAAATGTTTTCCAAATTCTGGGAATCAAAAAATTTGAAATTCCCCACATAGTGCTGCTAACTATACGGCGGTTCCAATTCCTCCCAGGCTTGCAAAAAAACACGCCTGGGGTGTCGTTAATAGCCGTGGCCGTTTTTTTCGTCCTATTCCTTCGGGCTTGCAAAAAAACACGCCTACTAACCGAACATTCGAATTTGTTTACCTTTTTGTTTTCATTCACAACCATTGACCTACTAGGTCAATGTTCACAACTATGCAAATAATATATTTTGTTTTCCTTTTTATGTTTTTGTTTTCTCTTCGCGAAATTTATCTGTCAAGCCTTAAATATACATTGCAAAAGTGAGAAAGTACAAAAGTGAAAATTTTCAAACTCATCTTAGGATAGTGTTTCTGACTGGGAAACTCATAAAAATGATGCAGAAAGCTTAAATTTCGGTTTAAAAAAATTTTTATATTCTTTTTTACAAAATAACTGCGATAGCGGGAAAAAAATATTTTGTGAAAAGTGGTCAATGTAGTTAAGGCTTTAAGACTTAACTACATTCAACTTACTTTTGCACAAAAGTGAACAAAATATTTTGTCTTTTTTCAACACACTACTCAATTCTATCTTCTTTCTCAGACTGCTTTTAAACGATGTAATTATACCCTTTTCGATTTTAAGCACGTAGGCGGGGGACGTCATCAAAATTTTCAATGATTTTTTTTAAATGAAAGCTATTAACTAGCCCCTAATTGAATCGTTTAAAAGCAGTCTATGGAATTTGGTTCATTCCCCATTCTATTTTCAACTCGTTTCGTTTGAGCACTTCCTGATATTCTCAAACGAACAGAACCTTCGTTCAATTTTATCCGCCATTTGTTTTTTTCGTCAAGAAATGTCTTAAAAAGACAGAAGAAGATAAAGTATTTGTGGTTCAGGTTCTGCTCTTCTTTCGCGTTTTGATTTCGATTTCTACTCAATTTCTAGTTTCTAGAAAAAGCAAAGCAAATCAATCAAATATTTCTTCAGCATCTGTACTCACAGTCTTGTATTTATTTATTCAATAAATAAACAAATATATTTTCTTAAATCTAAAAAAATATGTCGCTATTTGGAGCATTGCTTGGTGATTTCGAGGATGATGGTTATATGGGGTAAGTTTTGCGAAAATTTAGCTTAAAAAATTATAGATAGGTATTGTTGATTTCAAAACGAATATAGAAATGAAAATCAATACACACCTTCCTAGAAGATTCCAAGAAGCCTAGGTAATCTATAGAATACATACACGTAATCTAGGTTGACAAAAATAAAAAGAGAAATATTATGCAGTTATATAAATAACAAATTAAAAAAAAATATATTTATAATAACCTTCAACATTATTGCATTGTTTTTTTTTTTTTATTTTTTTGCAGTAACCAGATTAACTCTATGAACATGCAAATGCGAAGTATGAATCGTTTTATGAATAATATGATGATGCCTGATCCATTTAACATGCTGACTCCATATGATGGGGGATTCAATGGCAACAACAGCTTAATGGAACGTGTTCCAATGCTTGGTGGTGGGCTATTTGGATTTCCCGGCATGCCTAATATGAATCGTTTGATAAGCACTGGTAAGTTCTAGTTCAATTTTGTTCTATTTTTAATTCGCAAGTTTCAGTAGGAGTGAAATGTAAAAATGCTTACAAAACTAATTTCTTATATTTTTGTTTAAAATTGTCTTTTTTGACCCTGGCAGTGAACTTTTGTGTTTGAAATTTTAAATTTTATCTTTAAACAAAAATGTTAACAACATCATATTACATGGATGACGCCGAGATTGTTGGCGAAACTGAAGCATTTTATTTATTTTAGTATGTAGGTAGGTTTAATAATAGAAAACTAATGAGTTTTGTATATAAACTGCCGCAGGGGAGATAAAATACGTTTTCAATAGGTGCCTACATAAATAAATATCTAAAATTTAGGTGTTAAAGAGTTTGTTGTGTATAAAGCTGAACTACTACTAAATGAATACTGAAGAAATTGTTTTCTGGCAATTAATACATATACATACATAATATTCGTACGGAAAAATGAAAGTTTTCTTAATGTACAATTGTGCATTTTTTCCAATGAAATTATTGCAAAAAACGAAGAGATATTAGGTATGTACCTGCATAGTCAAAACTAACTACCTATTAACCTTCCTACCTACCAGTCGATAATATTTTTTATAAAGATTAGGAATTTTAAGTGCAAATCCGTTAATAGCAGGCTGTTGTCTGTTCCAGATTTTTTAACCTCAAATTTATGTAGGTATGTAGTTACAGTAAGTAAACCTGAGGTAAGCTAGTTATAGATTTAACTTGTGTCTCGGAGTAAACCTCTGCTGTTACTAAAGAAAAAAAGAATTAATAGCTAAAGCTTGTTCGATATGCTTAGACACGTAAATTATATTTTTAACAGTAAGAATTAAATTATAACAACAACATTAAAAACAAATATGATTAATGAAGTTAAAGAGAATTAGGTAAGAAGATACAATTGAACAATTAAAGTTTTAACTAACTAAATACTATTTTAAATGAAAAATCCAAAATAATCATTGCAAGTATTGAGAAAATTAAGCACTTTTCATGAAGATACGGTGCAACTTTTAATTGTTTATAACTTTGTTAATAATAATTTCCGCACAAAATAATTATTATTTTCGTGTTTTATGCCTCACTAGAAAGTTTTAATTTCGAACATATTGTAATGATGTGTTTATTTTTTTAAAAAGTTTGCCAGTTTTCTTATAGGCATTTGAGTTTTTTCTTTACACAGGGTGTTAGCAACTGTTTTATTAATTTTTATTTTTACAGATTGCTCTTCCTTACTTTACTTAGGATTATCAAAAATTAAAAAAAAAAAAACAAAAGCTAAACGATAGCCAAATATCAGTCGAAAGAAAAACGAGTATAGTTAAACTACAACAATTTTCGTTATATCGGGTTTTCGAATAGGGACTTGACAACTTTGAATTTAATTTGTGAACTCACCCTTTCACTAATCATCGAACTGTCATTGTCAATTTCTTGATTCAGTAAACTCAACATTTTCATCATGGACCATTTGAAGCGACGTACGTTCTCTGATTGGTCTCTGGAGAAGATGCGCCAAGATGATGAATTTCATCTCAAAATCATCTTCAGTGACGAAGCTCATTTTTGACTCAATGGGTTCGTCAATAAGCAAAATATGCGTTATTGGTCGGGTGAAAATCCACAATTGCTTCATGAATCACCACTTCATCCACAAAAAATAACTGTTTGGTGCGGTTTGCATGCCGGCGGCGTTATTGGGCCATATTTTTCGTCGACGATAACGATCGTCACGTTACTGTGAATGGCCAGCGTTATCGCGCCATGATTACCCATATTTTTAACCCGAATTGGAAAATATGGACTTGGGCGACATGTGGTTTCAACAGGATGGTGCCACAAGCCATACAGCACACCTTACAATTGTCAATTCCTAATTGGAAAGCTCTTTACGTAATCGCATTTGAACGATAACGAAGTAATTTCACGATAATTGTTTTACATAATATGGCCCCTGCACTTATAAATGAAATTGAAATTGCATCGTTCTCGTTCAAATGCGATTACTTATAATGATAATTGTTTTAGTTTAACCATACCCGTTGTTTTTTACGACAGATTTTTGGTCTTTTTGACCCATTAACCTTTGCTTTATTTTTTTCAGGTTTGGACAGTTCTAAGTGGGCATGAAGTTGGTTTTGCTTCAAAAAAAATATAATAAATAGCTCTTTGTCCTGGCTATCGTTTTCTTTTGTATCGTTTTCTTCCCGATCATTTCGTAATACGTAAATTTCTTTTTTTCGAATTTGTGACGCGACGTGGCAACGAGAAATTTATTATTTCATTGTATTAAATTCGGGGTTAAGAGAGAACAACTGTAAAGGGTTCTCGTCACGTCATAGTCCCGTCGAATTGTGAATCATGTCTGATATGTTTGAGTTTGTTTTGATATGAGCTTAAATGGATTAGTGCTTCTTGAGTATATTCTGATTTTAAAAAGCTAAATTTTCTTCTGAGAAGCGTCAGTTGACGTTTTTTTTTGCCAATATATTGGTTGCAAAAGAGTTATTTTTGATTCCGGACGTCCAATGGAAAACGTGTTTTGTTTGATTTCAAAGTAAAGTGGGCGACATTACCGTGTTTGTTAAATTTCAAAAGAAAAAAAAGAAGATGAAAATCAAAAATTTACCCGATTTGCCATTCCAGCATAGTTGAGGAACATTAGAAATGAAAAAAGCTTTATGTATTTATGTATGTACATTGAATGTCAAATTTAAATGTTGAGCAACTTTTCTGAACATAGGTGCCAACATCATAACTTTCCTAAAAAGGGTCAAATACATGTGGTTTAAAAAATTATTGTTTTGTATTAAATTTTTGTTTCTATTAAATACGCAATTTAATAAGGTTTTTCATATATAGTTTTATGTGACTGTGCAATGATATAATACAAAAAATGTAGTCCGATATTCTAGCTAAATTTTAAGACCTTAATGAACGGATTATTAGAACCGAAGTTATAAGCAAGCCAAACCAAACACAACGTATCTTTACAATTATTATACCGACTACAAATTTAGGTAGGTACATATGAACATTTAGCTTTTTTTTTCCGACGCGAAGCAGATTTGCCACGATTGTGGTTTTTTATTGCACAAACTCCGCCGCCGCCGGCTTTAGAATACTATCTCTCTCGCCAATAGGTGGTTGAAAGTATTTTAAAGCTTTTTTTTTAATCAACTTCCTCGTTGAATTAAATTATTTGTCCGATATTTATTTTCATGTTTTTAGTATAAAATTTTGAATGATTTTGAAAATTTTTTGCTCTAACACGCCAGTCATTTTTCCTTTAATTATATACCTTAATATTGAAAATCGGATAATTGGATCGAAAGATATAAGCATTTAAGTAAACGCAAATCGGATATTTTTCGGATTTCGCAAAAATCATCATCAAAAACATACCCATTTTTTTCCTACGAACATTTCTCCTTTTTTTCTGTCCGTTTTATTATCTTCTTCGTTTTCTGTTTCCTCAAACTAGTAACAACAAAGCATGAAAGAAATAATTTTGTTTATTTTGTTTAGTTTGTTTATTTTTTTTATTTTGTTGATTTTGTTTATTTTGTTTATTCCCCTCACGTTTCGCCCCCTTTGTCTACTAGGCGTTTCATATTTTTTTGATTTTTTTATATTGTATGCCTCCGTTTAAACATTTCTAATGTTAAAAATTCAATATAATTTTTTGGAAAAATAGCATTTACTTCTTTTTAATTGTCTCGCTTGAAAGCGTTTCATTGTTCATGGGCCGTTTAGCCTGCGTGTTTTTTTTATCTATAATTCTTTTTAATTTCACTTTTTTCAATTTTTTTCTTATTTGAATAGTTTTTCGCTTCAATTCCTTGCAATTCTCTACCTCACAAATGCTATCAATATTCGCAGTTGTTCATCTTCTCTATTTTACAACCCTATATTATGTAAACAGGTTATTTAAAATACATACGTACAATTAACCACTTGCATATGCAACGCGGACAAAACCGAAACAATCAATTTTATCGCATTAGATGCTATTATTCCGAGGTTGTTGCTCTCTTCAAAAACAAATAAAAATAATACTTTAAAGAAGCTGTCGGGCTTGTACGTACAGGGGAGGACGATTTGAAATGGGGCTCATCAAGTCATAGCATTTTTTTCAGGATGCTCTCTTAATGTTTGGAGCAAAAAATAGTTTTGATAAAAATATCATATTATCTACTTACTAATTTTGAGTTATATGTTATGCAAAAAATTAGTTTTACAACTATCCAATATTTGAGTGCAAAAAAAAAAAAAAAAAATCAATTATGGACGGGGTGATCAAAAACCTGGTTCAAAGTAGGGGGTTTTCGAAATTTCAAAAAAGCAGCTCTTAATCGATAACCGTTATGATTGGTAAGGAGAAGTTACTAAATTCTGATAGGTCATGACTACTCCAGCTTCAGTTTGGATCATTGATTATGGGACCCCTTGCATTAGTGTTAAAATATTGTGAAATTTGAAATGACCACCATTAGTTATAAGCATTTTTTTTGTTGGGTTGGGAGCTTTAAAATTTCTTTCGTTAGCATAAAATTTACATAATTATTTTTTTTTTTGTAGATATTGGGAACAATGGTGCTTCTTTTTGTTCGTCAAGTGTTATTTCGATGTCTTCAGGTCCAGATGGGCGTCCACAAATCTATCAAGCTACTAGTAGTACAAAAACTGGTCCCGGTGGCATCCGGGAGACACGCAAAACAGTTCAAGATTCATCCAGTGGAGTCAAGAAAATGGCAATTGGTCATCATATTGGTGAGAGAGCCCATATTATTGAAAAAGAACAAAACATACGTTCCGGTCAACATGAAGAACGTCAGGAGTTTATTAATCTCGATGAAGAAGAAGCCGAGAGCTTTGATCGCGAGTTTACCAACAAAGCTCGCATGCATACTCCAGCTATTGAAATGATATCTGGAGGTGGCCATCATTCTCCACACCACAGACAATACCAAAGAGCATTGCCTGCTCTTCCAGCACCTCCACAGACAAATACAAGGTAAATCCGTAATTTTAATTTTATGTTTAAGATTTTTATTGTTGTGGCATTACATTTAGTTTCTGTTTTCAACCTTTAATAAACTAACACTTTCCTATCAACATACTCATACGAATTCGAGTTATTATCTGCCTGTCTAAATTCACCGTCAAAATTTTCACAAATAAAAACAACCTGAATTTTTCTTCGATGATTGCTACTCAAACAAAAAAATATCTTCACTTTTATTTTTGCAGATATAATTATTATTAATTTAAATATAAATCATAAAAGTGAGAGAAAGAAACAGATAGGTATGCAAACTAACTAACGTTCGAATTTTATAAATAATTCAATTTTTTTTGTTATTTCATGACTTGTTCAATTATTTTGTTTATTTTTTTCTATATTCATACATTTAATTTATTTGTCTTTTTTTTTTCATTAATGTATTCCATTCAATAAATATGAACAAAACTTGAGTATAAATCACAGCATCGAAAAGAATATCAAATTTAACATAATTGTTGAGCTTGCATCCATCATTTGTTCCTTTTTGTTATAAACAGGTTCAATCTGTAAATCACTCCTTACAAAAAATAACTACTTCAACCAATAAATGCTACAAATATAATATCATTTATTTTTCATCAACGCCTAATTTTTAAATTAATAACTAAATTAAATGAAAACAAATTGCAAAAACATCTCGTCGAAACGTTCTACTACAATTAATCCTTCCAGTACCACTTCGTCTTTGTCATCTTCCTCGAAGTCGTCATCCATAAAAACTACAACCAATTCTTCAGCATCGACAGCGACAACTACACAAAACGCTCAAACACCATCGACAGTTTCATCATCGGTTAGACGAGCTGCATTGAGAAATGCAACCATAGCTACTCCGCGTAGGCCGCTGCGTACCCCATCTTCATCGCCGTTGGCTCTGACTACGTCTGGTCATAATAGTACATCCACAACAACAAGGTTTGTTACACAACTACAAAAAATCAATAAATAATAGTGTGATAGGAAAAAACTCTTTCCACAACCATACCAAATATTTTAAATTAAATTTTATGTAAATCGTCATATTTCTACGTAATGCAAGGATTACACACACATCTACGTTTTACTTAAGATTGCATACAATCAGTAACATTTGAATAGTCCTACACTTTGGCTTTTTTAACTGTTTTTGATACTTCTTTGTACATGAGTAGATATTCAGAAAATTGTTTAGCTTGTTTTGTTTGCAGTCACTAAAATGACCTTTTTTTGTGTGACATTAAAAAGCTTTTATTTTAAACGTTTAAATGTGTAGACAAAATTCACATTAACTTTACTAAAAAAATCAAAAATCAGAAAGTTGATCGAAGCCACAAATTGTCAATACATCTTTTTTTTTAATCCGTTACTGCACGCAAAAAACTACAAAGGATGTACTTTTTCATTTCTTTCTTATCTATCAATGATCAATATTCCAACCATTCTGAATAAAACAAGACACGAAGCTGAATTATAAGTTAGCCGAACGGCCTTAAGTGAACTTTAGCGTACCATGGAATGTTGAAACCAGTTTCCAGTCGAATTATTGGCAAAAAATGTTCTTTTTAGTTGAAAAAAGTTGAAAAAGTTCAAATTAGATTTAAGAAAAAAAAAATTAGTTAAAAAAATTAATCAATTGGTTTTCTAATATATAAATAAATACTATTATCTTATGTTACACAAAAAAATACACATTTTAGTGACTGTTTAAGCTTTTAGAAATTAGTCAAAACTTCTCTTATGTAATACCACTTATCAATGTTCTACATTTTTATTGTAGACCTAAAAAAAGTACCAAAATCAATTAATTGTGAAATAAACTAAGTAAGTGGCTATCCAAATGTTATGGACTGTAAGTTCTATAGGAAGGGTGTTAATAAAAATATGTTTAGAACCAATCAGTGTGTAATCCTGAACTTACATTTAATTTCATATGTTGCCTTCGTCTGTCAATGAGAGTGGTGCATAGTAATATTATTTGTTTTTAGAAAAAGATGAAAGGCTTAGTATTTAAGTATGAGAATTCTTAGGTTTAAGTTATGTCGACATCATTGGGTATAACGCAAGGGGTTGTGGGGCCAAGATAGATTAGTTTTTGCTGAGTACGGCCAACTTTATAGAATTTTCATGGAATTTGACTTATCATATTGCAATTCAGTGCTCATAATTACTAATTAATTCTATGAGTTGGTTTCCTGGATTTGTTTTATCTGCCGTTCGTTTCTTGATAAACAGGATTATTTGCAAAAGATGCGACAAAAAGCTAGAGCGTTGGGTCGAAACAAGCAAAAACTATTATACAATTTTTAAAAGCTATAAATCCATTCTTTATTTTTCTTTTAAAATTAAATGCTTAGTACTCTTTATTAGAACACCTGGAAAATGCCTAATAATTGAATAACCTCGACAATTTTGGTCTGAAACCAATTGTTCCGGCGATAAGAATCAATTGGCGTTTTCCAGTATTTTAAACTTCGTCTTTCCATTTTTTATATATGCTTAGTCTTAACATAGTACGAGCGTTTAGGAAACAGAAATAGGATTGGGTAGGAGATAACGATGTACATTAGTCTTAAATGTCTGGACACTGCACTGGGAAGGAAAAATAGAGTTGGGTAAGGAATTCCACATTCGTGTAGTTCGACTAAAAAAAGAATCTCTGTACTTGACGGTACGACTGAAGTTTGGCTCAGCGGTATAACTATGGGTATTCCTGGCCGAGCGGGTATAACGGGAAAATTGTTTCAGAGGAGGAATGCATCCGTCCATTTCTCTAGAGCACTGACCAAAAAAGTATCGTTAAAGTAAAAGTACGGTGTTCTATCGATATGAAAGCTTCCGAGATTGACCTATCACCTATCAGCCTTAAGGCTCTTTTCTGGACACTGTCTAGGAAAGTTAGTGCCGTTTTAGACGCTCCAGACCAAATATGAGTGTTGTACTCTAGTTTTGGATGTATAAACGCCTTATAAATTGCTTCCATATCGGAGGGGGAAGAGTAGTTTTTACATCTCCTGAGAAAACCTAAACATTTCGCTGAATTTTTAGCAGTATCTAATATGTGGTGGTCCAAGAATCGAAAGCTTTTCAGTCTCCTCGATCGATGTATCATTCATGGATAATGTTAGGGGATGAATATTTCGCTTTAACGACAGTAAACAGCTTTGGGTCTTGGCAGCATTGAATTCCACACGATTATTGACACCCCACGTAACAATGTTGCTTAAGTCGAAATTAAGCTAATTAATCATATTCACTCGTTGCAAATAAATGCTCGAAGAAGACGGGTGTGAGTCAGTAAACAAGTATGAAAAGCTGAGGGTACTGTCATCAGCGAAACAATTGAGTGGATTAGCAGTTTCAGATAAGAGATCGTTAATGAGAATGAGAAACAAGGTCGGAGACAGAACGGAGCCTTGGGGCACACCAGCATTTATTTTTTGAACTTTAGACTTAAAACAACTTGAATTGAACGGTCAGAAAGATAATCGCTAATATATACGGCAAATGTAAAAAGCAAATAAAGAACTTCGATTCCTTTGCTGAAATTGCAAGTTAGTGCCTTTGAGTTTGAGCCAATCGAAAAAAGGATCTAATAATTTCGTTGAAAATTTCGAAATTCGTTTTCAATTCCAACCCAAATTAGCTCGAAATTGTTAAAAAAAAAACATTTGACTCATTTAAATTGAATAGACTTGAAGAGCTTTCTGACGATGACTGCTATCATATGCATAATGCTGTTTAAGAAAAGATGATGAGTCTCGACTTGAAATTCCTTGATGTTTTTCAGGATTTGGTTCTTCTGCCTATGATCGATTTGTCAGGCCGGAAACGGTACTGCCACGAGCCGATCAAAGCAGAATGGCTTAAGACATTCACACATTACGTTGAGTACGAAAGGTGGCCAATTTATTTTCGTTAGACGGTTGAGCTCTTAATTGTGCCACAACTAGGAATTGGCCACAGTCGACTATTGCCCTTTGAATTGTACGCATTTTAAGCTATAGTTTCGGTGGTAGCGATTTTAATTACCTTGAGCATACATAGGCTACCCAACATATAAAATGTGAGTATTTCAAAAGCTTTCAGAGAATGCCTTAGACTTGGAACCGGACAGGCTCCGTTCTAGGTCATAAAACTAGTTTTAGTTAAAGTCGTCAGCTCCATCAGTTTTGAAGTTTGCACAGCACATGTTCGGCTTATGTTTTAGAAAATGAATTTGATGCGCATCACAGCAAGGCCATCATTGAAAGATAAAAGTCAAAGCCTTCAAAGTTATCTGGACGGCACAATCTCCAAACCCGGATGATTAGGTCTTTCATTTATCTTAAAACAGGATAATCCGATTCCATATATGTAGGTACCCATATAAAGGAATCGTCCGCCCCCAACTCTCATCACCCTAAATAATTTTTAAAATCCTTATTGACTTCAGGTCTAAATATATAAGAGTAACTCGCAAGTGTCTCGTGTCATCCAAAAACCATTGAATCACTCTTTTGAATTAATTCTCGGGACGTCATCCTTCTATGGGGTCGACTAAGATACTGACAACTTATCAGCCAGCCATTTCCGACAGATGAGTGTTGCTTTTTTTCTTTTCAACACGCTGTCACCGAAAAACCACAACATAGGAAATGCGAGTGTTTCAACATTTAGTGCATCTCAAACGATTTGACCTGTTAGGATTTTTTCTAAAACCTTTACACATTCTTTCAAACTTGAATGTTTGAGGTTATGGTGAAGCTGATTTCTTCGATCCTATAAGCATTAAAGCTAAACTGAAATCATTTCCATCCCAAAAATTTAATATTCTTCAACGCTTTCAGTCTGAGATGTTTATATAACAATATAATTTAATCCTTATTGACTACACTTTTGTTATCAATAAAAAACAAAATACAAAAACAAAAATTGAAGTTAATTTTATTTTAAATTGATTCACCTCGAACGCGTTTCGATAGAACTTGTCTATCATCATCAGCGAACACGACTGATGATAAAGAGTGTCATCTTCATCTTGTAGAAGAAGAGAACAAAACAAAACACGATTTGTCATCTTTTTGGATGAAATAGCCGATAATGGAAATATAACTTCCATTTTGTTCCAATTGGTGTAAACTTAGCTTTCATCTCGCGCGGACGAGTGCATCGATTGCATAGATGACACTATTTATCATCAGTCGTGTTCGCTGATGATGATAGACAAGTTCTATCGAAACGCGTTCGAGGTGAATCAATTTAAAATAAAATTAACTTCAATTTTTGTTTTTGTATTTTGTTTTTCATTGATAACAAAAGTGTAGTCAATAAGGATTAAATTATATTGTTATATATTGATTGAGATTACACAAAGTTTACGTTATAATTATACTGAGATGTTTAAATGAAATATTGTAGAAGTGCTTTTGTCAATACCTTTTTTTTGTTTGATTTTGATCTTTATGTGGATAGATGGCCATTCAATTTTACAAAATATTTTACATTTTAAGTTTTAATTACTTTGGAATTTTTTTTTAGGAGTTTCAATTAATAAAAGATATTGCATAAAAACAAATTTGGCTTTTGAAATGAATAAAACTATTTATATTTCTTATTTATACTGGTAGGCAGATTCTTGAATGCTTGAAGTCCCATATAAAGAATATTAAACCGTTATAACTTTGAACCAAAGGTAGAACAAGTTCGCGCATTTTATTTGTTGATTTTTCCTTGGTAACTCCAATGTTTTAAAAGGAAAGATCGGGAATTAAAAAATTACTAACCAACAATGTTAAAAATTAAGGTCCCACTAATTTTTTTAATTAATTTAATAAGCACCGCTCTCTTATTGGCTCTCATTCACATTCACATTCACATATTCAATCAACATTTATGACTTCAAAATTAAAACCAAAAAATATTTTAAATATTTAACAAGTTCTTATTATAGAGACTGGCGATTGTACAATCCTCGCTTCTACCGTAAATAGATAATATGGTATGCAACAACAGTTGTTAACGACAAATAAAAACAAATTTACAAAAAGCAACATAATAAATTAATATAGAAACAGACAACGAAAGTAAGCTAATTGTTTGGAGTGCAATTCTTGAGTTCAAAATTAATTATTACATCCTTTTTTCATAATTATTACCAATACTAAACTGAAAATAGGCCAAGACCACTTCATATTAGTTTGAATGTAACAAATAGGAGATGCGATTTTTTCTGCGATATGCTCAAAATAATAAACAAATATGCCTTACATAAAAAAACATGCTATCAATAAATAAAGAAATGAATTTGCTCCCAAGACAGCTCGTGGACACTACGCCTCGAGCTACTATTCGCAACAACACCGTTAGATTCATGTGTTCAACCTATGAACGCCAATTTTTTATTAATACTACTTGTTCCGTTTCGATCGAACGCTCAAGCGTTTTAATGTGTATTAACTGTGAGCGAACCTCAGAAAAAACTCATCTTCTATACGTTACATCCACATCAACTAGTTTTCGGGTTAATCTCTGCATTTTGTTGTATATTATTGCCTTTTATTGAAATGGTGTGTCGGAAGGTGTACTTTCCCAAGTTTTAATCCCTAATAATGCTTCATTTAAAAACATGCACTAACTGTAAATGCTACATATAAATAAGTAATAATAAGTTCAATATTTTTTCTAAATTATTATGAATATAAAAAAAAAATCTTATCAAAATTTTGTCCGGAAATTTTTGCTTGAAATATGCGGACGCTAGTTTTGCAGTCTTCGAAAAATCAATAGAGACTCACATAAGCTTAGAGGTAAAATAAAACTTCTTAAGACGTAGATCGTATAGATGTTCGGCCCTATATTCGATATCATTTGATAGCTCCACCACTGTAATAATTAATTTACTTTATAATTTAGCTTTGGTGTGTAATTTTAAAGGAAGTGACTAAAGAAATACAGGGGGACGCACGAATCGTGCTACAAAAACAAAACGTAATAACTTTTTTTTCTGTGTGATTGGCTTATTTTTATTTATTTTGTAGGTTACTATTGAGATTTGTTAAAATGAATGCTTGGTATAAAGAAACGGGGTTTGTCAAATCTGGAAGCATCGCTCGAAGACCGTACCATCGAGGTCCCTATGTTCGGGTTCAGGCCACAATCGCGGCTGTAGCCTCGTCAATACAGGCAAATCCAAGCGTTTGGACTTGAAACTTATCCTTGCAAATAGGAGTTAGCAGACGGTCATTACAACTTATAATTCATGATGCCTTAAACTTGTATACATACAAAGTCAAAATTACGAGCAAGTTAAACCCCCTGAATTTGCCTGTTTGCTTAAGTGTTCTCAATCAAATAAATATCTAATTATATACATACGTAGACCAGGAAAAATGGATTCTTGAGTACAAAAGTAGTTAATTTTCGTTTAATGTAAAAAGTAGCATTTTAACAAGTTAAAACTTAATATCACCAAATGTTTTTAAACTTGACAAATAATATTGTAAGGAAAATACCTTTCAGTTGATATCAATATCATTCTTATAGTTGTCGTTTATTTCGCACGTTATGAACAATTACTGAAAAAACTGAAATCTTAATTTTGCAATCGGCAACTTCAAGCTCGACTTTCCCATGAACGATTTTAAAAATATTTCACCCATATAAAATGCTCAACGTCACCTTTCATTTGATACCAAACTCGTTCGTGAACACTTTTGGCCAGAAATGGGCAATTCCATTTGTCACGGGCTCCCGGACTGGCAGCGTAAACGAAAAACACAATTTATCTTCTTAAAACACCGCGAAATTCAATTTAACTTTTTAGAAATGTCAAATCTTGCTAAGTGTGTGTGCAAATCGGTGTAAAATCTTTCTGAAATCTTGGAAAATATGCAAGATTTCTTTTGACAAAAAAAATCGATTTTGTTTAGAAATATTTCTAAACAGATTCGATTCCTGGGTTAAAAGAGCCAACACGAAAAAGCACCACAAATTTACCGACCCCATCGCGTCATCGCATCATCGCGTTAGTAGAGGCACTCTCATTCATCGCCGTATATTATCTACATATGTCTGAGAGCTAACTAAGCGAAGGGGTTCAAAGGCCAATGAGGCAAGGTTAAGTCATCAAGAAAGGAACACATCACCGACATCTTCGACAGAACATTTCCGTAGGCAGCTATATAACTTTTTGTACCTAGGCTCCGCGACCAACTCACATCAGAATAAGTCTTGCCAAACGTTGCTTTATCTGTCTAAAAAACAATCATATAGCAAAGCCCTTTCTCGAGCAACTAAGTTGTCCCTGTAAAAGCATCTAATAATCGCGGCCCTTTAAACGAAGAGTGGAGGAAAAGATACTCCAAATTATCTTATCTATATTTTTTTTTATTGGTATAACTTTCCCCCGATAACTTGGCTTCCTGAAACTTAAATAGGTGTGCAACAACTAACCTTGTTGAATTTTTATCTTTTACCCTCTCGGCTTTCTATAAAGAAAATTTTAAAAAGGCCTTTGATACACTTTTCTATCCAACTCACCTCTCGGCTTTTTCAACAGATGTTCCAAGAATTTATTTATGTGAAAAAATCGCTCTGCATCTTTATCTGTTCATTCCTTGCTTGAAAAACGTGTCAAGTTTGGTCCCATTTGGTCAAGATACTCATATTTGCCCTTGAAGCCTTCATTGGAACGATCATTTAATCTTACCTCACTATCGATACCGCCTACAATTAGTTAAAAATCGAGGAACGAAGAGAGATAGCTGACATTCTTTCATTCGTCCCCTACTTTCTAAATATTTTGAATTGTACGAAATTTATGTTGTTTATTCGCTTAAAACAAATTTTCGCTAAAAACGCAAATCGCCGCTTAAGAAAGAACATTTAAAAAAATCTTTAGAACACTGATATTTTAATGTCAGGCTGTAAAGAGAGTATAAATTTTGAAAAATGCAATCAATCAAACAAATATTTCGTGTTACTTTGTTTTAAAAGATATATTTTATTTCTTTTTTTTTGTTTAGTAAGTTTGGTTTTGACGTAGAAGTACTACAATTATTATTCCTCACTTAATAAAAATGAAGGGTTTGGTGAAAAATTAAAAAAAAAGTATTTATTTTATTTAATTGCGTGCTATCCAAATTCCCTACCATATTTTTTGCTCAGACATTTTATGTGAGAAAAAAAAAGAAGATTTTGTAAGTACTATTTCAGCAAGATTACGATTCGTATGGCGCCGCAAAATAATAACGGTTTGGGTCCTCTTACGCAACTCCGTTGCTCCTCTTAGTAAAGGTTCAGTCGCCAAGCAGGTGCCAATGTCAACAGTTTTCTAGTAAATCTTGCCTGGCTTCGCGTTCGTTCATGCTTTCTAAAACTTCACGTACATACAAAATAAAAATATAATAAAGTTTTCGTAACTTTTAATTTTTTCGAACACTATTTTAACATAAAACCATCTAAGTTTTAGTGTTTTATTGAGAATAAAAAGAGGCTGTATAGTGTATATAGCTGTACATAGTGAAAGCCAATTAAGTAGCATGTTTCACAATTTAAAACAAAAAATCAATATTCAATCAATTTTATTTCCAAAATTTTAGGTTTGAAAGTTATTTTTTCGAAAACTATTGATAGAAATGACTTGATTCAAAAATAAAATTCTAGCTTTGAAAAAAAGTACAATACCTTGTTAAAGTGCTGCCATTGTTTTTAAATATTTTTTTTTTTTAATTTTAACTTTGTTCTTAGAAAATTATTGAATTATTGGTGGTTCTATCTTCATAATCTAATATTAGGCGTGTTTTTTGTACAAGCCCCGGGGAATTGGGTGAAAAAAAAACGACGTCGGTGCGCTAAACAATCACCATGTTAAATGCAACATCACCTAATCCTCTTAGGGCTAAGATAAAACCCAGAGAATTTGCCAGGATTAACTTAAGCTAAAAAAAAAACAATTATTTGAAAGCTCTCGTTGGAGAAAAACAAAGGTGCGGATTATGAACATTGACTCTTACTAATCTGTTTCAAAAATCTCTTCTTTTTTTTTTTGTAGAAGCATTGATTTATCATCCCTTTCCATAAAAAAGGTTGTAAAACAGATATTGCTATAATTTAAGGGCAATCGCCAAATTATCGTCCATTTGTTTCCTATACTTTAAATTCAATTAAAAAAATCGAAAATTTGAATTAAATTAAAATTTAACTGAAATTACCTTGTTCAAACAAATGGCTTTTGGTTCAAAATAAGCTTTTAACGGCCACCAAATTTTTAGGCGTTTCGTCCCGGCGATCTCACTTGGACTCATCAGTTGATTAGTGAGGACCTTGTCAATACGCAATTCTTGTTAAGTTCAGTTCATCTAACATATATTTCATGACGAATATCTAGTGTGAACTATATCCAACAAGACTAGAATTCCTAGTCATTAAATTGGTAGTTTTTGTTTTTTGCCCAGGGCCTGACATTGTTTAGATATATAAAGGTTTTTTTTTTTTAAGACTTGGATTTCTTTCTGTTTTTCTTCAATTGATGGAATCATATTTAATGAATTGTAGATATCGAGTGTTGTTTAGATCTTGAGTATCATATCCTTTCATTGAAAAATCTGGCGCCCACAAAGCAGTCACCTAAGCCATATTCTTTTTATCCTTTCAATCAACGACGTGGAATTAGTGAGTAAGAATTCGAAAAGGAAACGGAATTTATTTCTGGTGGTGCTGTGGATGTTTCGGTAGAAAAGGTATTTTTAGTACCTTCTCTGGGGTTGATAACTCGGGCATATGGTAGGGAGGAAGAGGCGTAGAAAAATTAATTAAAATAAACTTAAATACCGGTTGGAAGTTTCAATTGGATCAGCATGCTGATGAGAACATATCCATTATAATTGTTTTTTTTTTTTTTAATTAAGTTTTGTTTTGTTTTTATTTTCATACATTTGATCTTGCTGTAAAATATTTGCATTATTTTTTATTTCAAAAGCTTCATTGTTAAAACTTAATTAAACATTTGTTGTTGTTTTGCAGCGTTCATCCACACCCGTATAACAACGCAGCTGCTCGACGCAACTTTCGTTCCAAACATACCAAACATCAACAGCAACATCAAGAACAACTTTCTGATGAACCACCACAACATCAGCAAGAACATAATCAACAGCAAGAGTCTCATGATGACGAATCAAACTAAACTTAGAGACTTTGAATATTACCATTAATAAAAAATAGATATAATTTTTGTCTTATACATACACAAATGTATGTACATCTTCTATACTACCTTTAAATCTTAAAACGAAAAATAAATTAACAACAAAAGCTCATTCCTTCATCGCCACGCAAAGGGTAATTTCATGTAATCAAAAAGAAAAACAACATAAAACGCAATTCTTTTCCGATGCCAAACATTTATAAACAATTAAAAATTTTTGCTTCTTTTGCAAAATTTTTACACGCAAACAATAACAAATCATTTATTGTTTTGTGAGCAAACAATAACAAAATACTTTTTTTTTTGTTATTGTTTGCGTATAGAAATTTTGCTGAAATGGATATGCACTTTTTCAAAAAACAAGGGCTAATATAACAAAACAGTTTTTGGCTCATACTCGGCTAATATTTCATTTTTTTAGTTACTATTCTTTTCAAAATGAAAAGAAAGAGTTCTCATGTTAAACGGTTTTTATATAGCTGTGAAAATATAAATAGAAGTATCACTATAATAAATAGATACATACAAACAAAAAATATTCTTGTGAAAAGTTTTTTAATTAATAAGGAAATTAGAAAATGTAATGCATAAATGTTTACAACAAATTAAAAATATAAAACACAAATAATGAACGGAAATTTAAAATCAAAACTTGATGGGACACAATCGCAGTTGATATATTGAAGTCGAAAATATGAAATTACCTTACTACATTATATTATATTAATTACTTCTTAGTTTATAAAGCGACACAAATTATACAGACAGAAACCCGAACGAATGAGTGGAAAAATTAAGATTGTATAAATAAAATAATATGAAAAATGAACTATTTGTTTACCTATTTTTAATTAGTTAGACTTATATCTTGTGTTTTTAACCATTACTAGCAAAAACATTTAGTTTTAATAAAAAGCTGAAGAGACAAATTTAATTTTTTTCGCTGAACTAAATTTAATACATTACTGCATTTTCAGACTTTTTTAAATTGCGAAGGATTTGTGAAAAGGTAGACACATGATGCCTGCTTGGCAACTTAAATTTTTACTAAGTTTCTTAAAACTGGGGTTTTGCAGGCAAATTCTTAAAATTTGTAAAAGTTTGTGCGAATTCGCAAGAAATTTCACATTATCTACCAAGAGGAAACCATGTGTGTATATAGGTACTATATGGCAAGTTATAGATTCGCAAAAAAATCGAACTTGAGATTTTGATCAAAGTTGACATAACGATGATAGAGAGAAGTCGAAAAAAGTAGGTCTCGCAATTATCTTTCTGTCCTTTTGGCTGCAGCCTAAACGGGTGGGTCGATTTTCTTTAAACTTGTTATCTAGCGTTTTTTGGGCATACCCCCACAAGTTTTTTTTATACCATGAATTTAACAATTCAAATCGAAAAATTACATAAAAATGGAATTTTATGCCCGTCGCCTTCATTGTAAAAATCTACAGATTGAATTTGCCCGTCTCATTTTTACTCTGCCCAGATTTAACTGTCCACTTTCAGTTTGAACGACTGGGGTTGTTTCTAAATAAAACTGAATTTTTTGTTGCCCGCTCCGGCACCCCCCGTTTGTGTTTTTGTATTTGGTTTTTGCAATTGGTGTCCTGGTGACACTTTGAGTAGGTAATTTTTCGCTGTGGTTTTCGTAAGCATTTCGCTGTCGTGTTGGAGACCAACGAAAAATTTCGTTTCGCAGCGTACTAGGCTTAATCATACAAAATCAAACAGTCTCAAATATTACATATTATGTAAGTAAATATATATATACAAAAAAATAAAAAAAACACTTCTGTTTTTGCTCCAAAACAAAATAGGTTGAAACCAAACCATGAATAAATACAGCAATCGAAATCGACAAATAACATAAAATTTAATTTGATTGTACTTAATACATATTTACGTACTATAAAAAGGAATAACCGATAACACCTGCATTTCTTTTTTTTAGTGTACTGCTTTAAACGTGTATTATATTTTAACGTCTTGCTAGTGAATAACCTAGAGACTGAATTCGTTGTATGTGATTTTTCTGGAGATTTTCGTTTAACTATTAACTAAATTTGGCTATTAGTGAGGCCCTAGGTAAATACATCCGGATTAAAGTTTTAATCTGGATGTACCGAGTGAATAAAAGACAAGGAAGGCGATAAAAGACTGTGGGGAAGAATACGAAAAAGTCACAAAATTAATTTCACCTCTTCTTGTTTTGAGGCATCAGTGATGCTGGAAGAATCTGGCTATTAGTGTAAGCTGAGCTTAAGGAAAATACGTGTTGCGCACACCTATGCCTTTGCCAGTGTTTTTTGACACATCTCGAGTTCGAGTCTCGATAGTGTTTATTTTTGTCTTTTTCTTCAAGCTGTCAAAAAAATTCCTTAGCTACCATAACCGCACATGGGGAGAAAAGTTGTTCGCGAATATTAATAAAATATATAGTTGCAATTCATTTTGAATCTAAAATTTGCACAATTTCTTACTTTTCACTTTGTTATTGTATCAAACCGCCTTACGTGGTTTGCGCCACATTTTTCATTCCTAAAAAATTATCTTGAGAAACAAAAACACCACAAGCCATGGATGTCTACGAAGTCAGCGATGATTTGGTTAGAAAACTTGCCGATTGGAAGTTGATCGGTGTTGCATCTGGAAAATTTAATTCCCTGCCGGACAATAACGCGAAAGTGAAATTCGTAGAAAATACGTTGCATGATTTTAAATATTTTGAAAAAATCAAACTCAATTGTACGCTTCGCGCTCCAAAATGCAACAAGCGTTCCGAAGAGTTTCGAATGCTCGGCAACAAGCAGTTCTCACTCAAACAACGCAACTATTTTCATGCACTAGAACTCTATAATAAAAGCATTTGCTTTTCGGAGCTGAATTCGGAGAACATAGCAATTGGCTATGCAAATCGTTCGGCAGTTCTGTTTGAATGGAAGAAGTATCGCGAATGCTTGGAGAATATTGAGATGGCTCGAAAGGCCAACTACCCCAAACGTCTCCAGCACAAGCTGGACAAAAGAGAAAACGATTGTTGTCAACTGCAGTCCACTCAGGAACCCGAGATTCTACCATATTCATTTGAAATGACCTACGATCGCCATCCGGTCATTCCATCCATCGCTGAGTGCCTCGAGTTGCGCCGCAGCAAGGAAATGGGTCGCTACATCTGCACTAATCGGGACCTTTGCGTAGGCGATGTGGTGGCATTCGAGGAGCCATTTGCTTCATCCTTGCTCGCTCCAATGCGATACATCCGATGTGCAAATTGCAAACGGGAGAACTATTTGACTCTGATTCCCTGTCCGAACTGCACCAGTGCAATGTTCTGCAGCGAAACGTGCCGTGAAGAGGCACACGATACCTTCCACAAATATGAATGTCCCATAATAGACTTCATATTCACAATGTTCAACAAGATTCATCAGATAGCTCTAAGAACTTGTTTGACTGCCCTAAGTATCTTTCCAAATATCGACGAGTGTATGGAATTCTGCGCGGATCCAATTAACCAGAACCAATCAGCATTTACCATTGACCAATCGAATCTGACGCCCCGCGAACATTATAGAGCGATACATGGACTGGTCACGAATCAAGAGCATCGAAGTACAAGTGATCTCTTTCAGCGAGCAGTTGTTTGCGCCGTATTGAAGAGGTTTGTTATCGAACATACACCGTTAAAGGAATTCCTAGGCGGCTTACAAGGGGAGAATTTTTTCACCGAGTTGCTGTTTAGACATTTGCAAACATCACCTTCGAATATGCATGGCATTGACTTAGTCGAGCAAGTGAACGAGACTAAAGACGATCAGACATTCGCCGGTGGGGCGTATGCGTTCTTTAGTTTGTTGAATCATTCGTGTGCACCGAACACCATACGAATCTACAAAGGAACCCAAGCCATTCTGTTTGTTCTGAGGCCGATTTCAGCTAATGGCATTCTCTATGATAACTATGGGTAAGATTTTGTTTATATTTATCTATTTGAATACGTAAAATGCAAAAGTTGTTTATAATAAAAAAAATTACCAGGCTTGTCTAAACGAGAAAAATCTGTGACCCCTAAAATATTTTTTAAAAGGATCAAAAAATCTCACCTTGGCTTCAGATATCGAGAATTATAACACGTGTGTTTTATACAATTGAGCGCAGAATCATGTCCTACGAAATGATTCCGCCTCCTTTAGCTCTGAGTGAGATTTTAAGATATTGTGATCAACAGAATTTAAAAGAAAATTATCAACGTAATAGTAAGATTAATCAACTCGTCGTGAAGGAGATGATACGTACTAAACTCTCATTATGGGTAGGATAAATTCAAGCTAAAATCGATGTCATTTCTTGTTCTCGAAATATTCGAGGCGATTTTGTTGTAAGAAGCCGCTAATTAATTTGTTTGAGCTTTATGACGTTTATATCTATTATTATTAATATTATTTATTGAAATCTCTTTTCGTTCTCAAGATACGGTGAACGAAAGAATGTATCACGAACGTACGTACACACACACACATACAGATATCTCTCTAAAATCGATGGATTCTGATTCTTGGGACCTCAAAACGTGGTGATATGTCAAAATTTTCGATTCGACAAATCGGACTAATTACAATAGGAAGTTAATCATATTGTAAGACACCAAAGTCTGGGAAGTACTTTGTACAAATATATTATTTTAATATTTATACCTTATGCTTATGCTATAACCGTAAAATTTTCTTTTACAAAAAAATACGTATGTATTTTCAAAAAATCCGCGGGTTATTTTTTAATTCTTAATTTGAGTAGTTAATAAACTCATTTCTTCCAAATGAATTTTTAATTCTTCGTCTGCTCTTGATGGATCAAATTTAACCCAAACTCTTGACCTGCATCAAATCATTCAATCTCCCTCCTTATATGTTCAACGAATTGTTGGCTTTTAAATTGAGTATGAAGAAATAAAAAACCGAATGTACAACAATCAACTTAAGTGTGTTTTGTAAAAACACTAGGTTGAAGCATAAAGTTTTTCAATTTAAAATTGAACATAATAGAGTAAGCTCCACTAAAAAAAGGAGTCTGAGGATCGGCGTGGAAATCGTCAAATAGATATAATTCCAGCCTAAAAAAATTGATGGAACCGCCGATATAGAAAAATTGGACGTTGAACATCTTAGCACACCAACATTATTAAAGCCGTTAAACAAAAAAAAGATAGTGTGGTAGGGAGGTATTATTTTGTATTTGAATATTTTTTGTTTGTAGCATATTCGTTTGCTTGTATTCCTGTGTGACCAGGAGCCCACATTATTTTAAGTTTTTTAGGTGAACGAATAATGATGTCTCTTATTTTGTTTATAACGGTAACATTGTATCTATCATTACGGACAGCATTTATGACTGATATACTATCAGTTGTTATATTGTATTTGCCGTTTTGTAACGAGTTGCTTGATGTATGTTGAGAAATTGCTGAATCGTTTGGTTCTTGTGGTTTCATAGAAGTTGCAACTTAAGAATGTTGCGAATCTCCTGATATGGATTCTTACAAGTACAATAGTGGAAAATCGAAATTTTGTTTGTGGTTGACATTTGATTGATTAATGATTACTATTGGATTCACTTTCTTGTTGATAGATATATTTTTTTTTGAAAACGTATGTTTATCATAAAGTGTTGTCTAAAATGTTCCTTCCACAAAATAATAACAAAAAATTTCAAGTATAAACATTTTTTTGAAATTGTTTCCTTCGCAAGTCAAAATTGTGGAATGTAGCGTAGCACGTGCAAAAACTAACTTACTATTCCATCTTCTTTTCTTGTATATTTTTATTTAGTAAAATTTAACTATTACAATTCAATAAATAAAATAGTAACAATATTATATAATACTAGCTGGCCTGCTCCGGCTTCGCACGATTTGACAAACAGGTTTACAAATAAATATAAATAAATAATATAACCAGGCAATGTCTATCACCCCTTTGACTGAATCCACCAGCTTATTTCATATTTGGCACTCTAGAATCTTTGAATCCAAGCACTATTCGCTCTGAATATATTTATTTTATATGTATGTATTCGTTTATTTAGTATAATTTATTTACAATATTACTATTTTCCTTCAATATCACGAAAGAGTTGCGGTTCAAAAAAAAAATATTAATCTGTTAAATGTGGAAAGTTCTCGATTCCCCGGTAGTCAAATATTGCGGATTCCACAATCGGCACGAATTATTCATGAGTCAAAGTTTTATTATTGCTGAGCTTCCGGAGTCCACAACCTCTGTCTGCGTTATAACATACTATTTTTTAACTTTATCAGTATGAGTCCCGACTTTCGAATATGTCAGAAGAACAAAAATCCAAACAAACATACTTCACAATTAAAATATTATATAAGATAAAAAGGATAATGATGATCAATTCCTTAAGTAAAACCAATTAAACACAAAAAGATTTTTTATTTTTCATTTCACATTTATAAAAATTTCTTTCACCCTATAATAATTTGATTTTTGTTTTGAGAATTTTGGCGGCGAAACTGAGAAATGATCTTAAGTGTTGTTTTCACATAACGCACCAGGCGTTCCCAACAACCAACCATGTGCGGCGACGCTGGTGATATAAAATTCCATATATATGATGAGTTATCATAAATCGTCTTATCTGGTCCTGGTTCAGTTGTTTCAGGTTGTTTTGCAGCTATTTATCTGTCCCACGGAAATTTGTGCCATTGTCGGAGAACAATTCTTGTGGACATCCTCTGCGCGATGTAAAACGTCTTAGTACCATCATGAACACATACATATGTGGAGAAATTTGTAGCTCTCTGCAGATAAATGGCACGGATTGTGAGGCCAGTGGAGAGAATTTCATACCTCTTCTCGTCCGATTTACCATTATGGGACCGAAATAGTCTATTCCGGTAAAACAGAACGGTGGCATTCCTGTTGTCACTCTGGCAGACGGAACTTGTCCCATCAGTGTCGTACTGGGTTTCGATTTTAGCAGCTTACATTTGTTGCAATCTCTTTTAATGGATTTCAACGTCGGTCATAGTTTAATAATCCAATACGTCAGGTGCAACGGTTAATACCCTTTCGTGATCAATATGATTGGCTTGTAAATGATGATATCGCCCGATAAGTTTTTTAAAGAAAAATTAAGAGAGCTTTCTTCTTTCACCAGCTTTCGAAGTCATCCATAGCACATTTTTCGAGAGCTTTGCTAAAAGTAAATATTACTGTTTTTATCAAAAGTTTGGTTTGCGAGCAATTTCCGATATTCTTTTCCAAACGTTTTACGTTCCAACTGTCTATCCAAAAAAGTTTTGCGTCTTTTACTTCTTCGATATATTTAGGTAGTTGCTCGAATTAATCTTGAACAAATTGAAAACCTCGTCAAGTCTGGCAGCTTATATTTAGGAATCGAAGACTTTTCGGAAACCAAAGCCGATGAATTCCATGGCAGGGGTCTATAGCACATAACAACAAGTAAACTAGTCAACAACTACTTGTTTAAGTGAACGTGTTCAACAAGTGATATTCAACTTTGTAATTCAATATAAATTGTAACAATTGTTAAAAAACAAAATTTCCTTCGACTTGTTGGAAAAGAAAAGAATATTAACCCCAATTTTTGTATACCTCGACTATCATTTTCTTTTTGGAATAAAAAAAATTATATTTTGTTTAAAAAACGATAAGTAAAGCTTCAGAAATCAGCCTATAATTTCCGCAGTGCTTTATAATCTACAGAACACATTTTCTTACAAAAGACTATGACAAAAATTGAGGGATATATTAGCGCAAAATTAAATAAACGATTTATTACGATCTTAAAGCCATTTTGTCATAATAAAAATGCTTTAACATTGTACTAAATCGTTCAAAATTTACTTTAGGGGATTATGAATTTGAAACTATATGTTTCGAAGAAGGTAGGTGTTTGTTGCTTAAAAGTGGATTTGTTCTGCAACGAAAAAGTATTTCACGCACTTTTGCATGCATTCGCAACGGATCGTTTACCATAGCTTTTAATTAATTTTTTACGGGTTGTACACGTTTCTTGAGACCCAACAATTTGTAGTAGATTACTGGCAGTCGCCTGCGGAACCAAGCAAGTAAAATAAAAAGATGGTTGGTGATTTTACCAAAGCCGACATTTGGTGATAGCATAGTTAATACATTAGATTATACAAAAAACATAGTCAGCTCATTTCTTCATTTTTAATTCATGTGTGAGTGTGTACACATTAACCCCATTAATGTGAAAATTAAAAATGTGATTTGATTTACATTTTTCGGGAAACCCGACACAAGTAAAATTACAAAATTTTCGATGTACGAAAACCACATACATGAAAAGCAAAATGCTCGAAACTACACATGTTTCAAATACAGTAATGTACACAGCTACAGATGTTCGAATACGACACTTCTAATCAAGCAAAATGTTCGAACGACACATGTAGGAAAACCCCATGTACGAAACATGCACGAAAAGCAAAATGGTCGAAACGACACATGCTCGGTATATAAATATATGTATATCGAAATACAAATAAATAAATAAAATAAAATAGAAACATACTGTTGACGGGGTCTCAAAAGGAGATGAATGCACACCAGCACAAACCTCTCGGAGAGCAGAGTGGGTGTAGAAGAAGGAGAATTATATATAAATAAAGGAGTGCAAATGTTAATTTTAAACGAGTATATACAATATAAAACATACATTATATTTAATTGGTTTTCGGCAAACGGTTCTAACGAGTTTGTTGTACCAATGTATGAGGAAATAATAAAAAAATGGTTTTAATAACGATTTGGATACATTTTTCAGAATTAGTTTTCATGTGTGAGAAAAAATTTCAAAACTGGTTACATTAAAATCTACCCACTGCCACGTCCACTTTTATTATTTCTTGTTTTTTTCGGAAAAGGGAATTCTTTGTAAAATGGACTATTTTGAACTAAAATGAACGACTAGTTCAGTAGCGTGATTTGAACTAAATTGATCGATCACTCAAATGAACAATTATTGCCCAACTCTAGATGGAACTGTTACAGGAAACTGGTGTTAAAATGGAAATCAACGACAGGAGTTCGTGAAAGTCGACTCCGTACTCTGTAATAAGTCGTTAGGATGAAAAATATAGAGAAATAAACATTAAAGAGGCCTCAAGTTCTGTACATGCATCGGGTGGTTTATAGCAGGCTAAATCATAACCTCGTCATGGGTTAATCATAACCCCAAAAAATTATTTTCCAGATGAATTTACCTTCCAACAAATCTCAAATAAGTCTCAAAAACTACTAGGTACTAGGTATGCCCTTTCACTTTTTTTATATTTGACTTTTTCATTTCCCCATTTCTGCAATACCAGCTACAATTTGATCGTAGTTGTGTTAAGACAACATATCCGTTATTCAATATCCAATACAACATAAGGCGTGTTTTTTTGCAAGCCCGGTGGGAATTGCAGGAAAAAAACGACCACAGGGATTAGTGACAACAACACAAAAACAAAATGGAGTTTTCATACAAACTATCGATAACAAGTATATAATTTATGCCGGTAACACAGTTTTTCTGTGTGCTTAAGTTAAGCCCGGAGAATTATCTGGGTTTAGCTTAGCCCGTAGGGGATTAGTTGTTGTTGTATTTAACATGGTGATTGTTTAGCACCGACGTTGTTTTTTTCGACCAATTCCCTCTGGGCTTACAAAAAAACACGCCTATAGAAACATAATCCCTCAATACGGGTTTCTTTTTGTTCTAATCATTTAATTATTTTTTTCGTTGAAATGCCAATTTTAATGTTTTTACTTCTTCAAGATAGATTTTTGGTAACATAAAACAAACGTGTTTTTGTGAAAAAAAATCATATCGAAGTAAAAAAAAAAAACAACCTAAAAATGCTTAAAAAATATGTTTGATAATAAATGGTATGGAAAAATACAAACAATACTGCTTTTAAACGCTACAATCACTTCCTGCGATTTTTAAGGACGGTGGGTCGTATGCGGTGCCGGGGCTAACAAAGTAGCTGAGGTTGAATAGTTGCAGAGTTATCGCGCTTTCTTTTTTGTGCTTTATCTTATTGTTTGAGACATAAGAGGAGTAAAGAGTGTAAAGAGATGTTTCCTTCTCATTTAACAAAAATTGCAACTATTAAAATTCGCAGCGAAAGGAGATCAAAAGAGAAACGTCGCGCGTCGTTAAAATTTTCAGTGGTTGGAAAAAAAATTCGATTATTTTGTAGAAAGGAATTCGACATAAAAGTTTTTGGTAAACTTAACCAAACGTCATTGTGATATATTAGGTAGGTGTCTCAGAGAACTAAAAAAACTCTGTCCGTTTTTTGTTACTATCGCATTGAGAATAGTTGGTAAAAGTTGTGAATAAAAATGTAGTTTATACAAAAAAAATTAGGACGTCTTCATTTTTTTAATAATTTTTTTTAAGCATTGTAACAAAAGTAAATGCTTTTATTCGTATTTGTCATGCTTTCCGAACTGTCATCGAAGTGAAAAAAACCATTTATTTTAATAATTCCTCTTCCACCAAATTTCAGTTGAGTTGATCTCGGGACAACTTTTACTAACGAAAACAAAAGTGAACTAAACAGAAGGAAAAGTGGATATCCACCATTATGGGCGCGCCATATGATTTTTCTTACAAAATAGTAGACACGCTTTGTAACCCTTTTTCATGTAAATTATGATAAATTTAATTTTTTGTTGCTTCTGACCAGACAATTCAAACGGACTCACCGATAGGAAAAAAGAGAGAAATAAGAGAGTTTTCTCTTTCTGTGCTCAAATAAAATTGGCGGATGTTAGGCAAGGGGGTACGAGTCGGTTCTCTAGATAATATAGGTATACTCTATGATTTAGGCCCGAAATCGTTTTCTCATCACATTCCCTTCGGTCTTAAAAAAAAACGTGACTTTTGTGGTGTATCTTACATTTTTTCCATTTCGAGACATTCGGCTCCGATTTCAAGTTGGTTTGGAAGAGGTTCTCCATTATATATTTTGAAAATTAATATTTGACGTTTAACGAATAGCTGATTCAATACACATCATTTAACCAAATGTATAAAAAAGGGCGTTCATTCAAACTTTTGTGTAAACTTATCATTTAACACAATTTGTAAACTTACAAGGTTGCATGAATACCCTCAACGTAAATATTTAAATTTGATATTCTAAATTGGAAACAATTTTTTTTAATTTAATTTATAGTTCTTTTTATATTAAATTTTTTTAACATAACTTTTGCGGATAAAACATAACCTTTTTCTTTTCAGAAATCATTTTGCTCTTCAACGAAAAAAGGATCGAATCGAAAACCTCCAAATGCAATATCGTTTTACTTGTAATTGCGAAGCTTGTGAAGCCGAGTTCCCAATGTTCAGTCAAATGCAACCTAAACCAGGAGTGCCATATGTGAATAATGAGGCTGATATGGAACGTCTAATGAATTACGACTGGGAATTTGCGTTGAGCAAATATCGAGATTACTGTGAGATTTTAAACCAATATGCCTATGCATATCCTTGTGCCCAGATTGGGCATGCCGAGGAAAGTCTTAAAATGGCATTGCACATTTTGGTCGATGCGGTGCCACTTAAAGCAAAGAAACAAGCTAAAGATTTATCACATTAAAAGTAAAATAATTCAAATACGCGCAATATACATACATTTTATATGTTCTATTTCAATTTTTCTTTTTAATTAACAACAATTTGTACATGTCAAAAATAATGTTTTTTAATTGTAATAATTGATTATGTTTTAAAATTGCCCTGTCATTTTTTTTTTCAACAAAACAAGAAACTCGAAAATTTATATTTATTAACAGAAACAATATTCATACATGCATGCCTTAATGTGACTTGGTCCAATGGAAAACAAATTACACACATTTATTTTAAACGTAAAAAGTGCAAAACTCACTCAATGTGGACATGTTAATACATTTTAAAAACGTATCAATGAGAAATGTATTAACGAATTTTAATATTTTTTTCTATTTATTTGCCTACCTACATTTTTTTAAAAGATACATACAAAACAACTCAAATAAAAGAAAAATATAAAAGATATTTTCTGAATTCAACAAACAATTTAATAAATTTTGTTATAATATTTATATATTGTTGTTTGTTTTGAATTATAAAATTATTTTCAGATTCATTTCATTAAGAAAACTTATCAACTGACGTGTTTTGTTGATGTCATTATTCATCTCTTCTTTTTTTGTTGGGGTCTTAATAAAAGTTTCCTTTTATTCCTTTTTTGTGACCTTTTAATGTTTTAATTAAAAATTTATTAAATTAAGGGCTCATATTATTTTTAATGACTTTCTTTAATGCACCTAGCAACCAACTTTCAAGAAGAAGAGAAAGTAGTATATTTTATTCGGCCCACATACAAAATACAAGAATTAAAAACATTAGCGCAAAATTTTAAACGATTTAGTACGATGTTAAAGGCATTTTGTCATAGTAAAAATGCTTTCAACATCGTACTAAATCGTTTAAAATTTTGCGCTATTGTAATTACAAATTGTTTCAGCTAAGCGGAGTTCTCTGTTTACCGAATTTCGCATAACTGACACTAATTTCATATACATTTATGTAGTTATGTAGCTGGAGTTTCATAAATATGAAACAAATTTCACCTAGCCTGAAATCAGAGATTATGAATTATAAAGATAGGAATCTTTCGTACGTTCCACCCTCCAAAACCCATTTGTTTCCATTGTTGTTTTTGTAATTTCATCTCGTGTCGATGAATAGATGTGAATTGCAACAACAATTTATGCGGAGGTGAATTAATATTTTTGCATTAGTGTGCGTTAAAACATGGACACTAGTGCAAAAATATGAACTCACCACCGTCCGCCAGCTTGTAGGCAAACCAGAATGACAGCAGAGCTTTCCAATCTTTATAATTCATAATCTCTGCCTGAAATCCTGATGATAAATATATCCGCAATACTTTACTTTTACTCACTTGTCGTGAAAAGAAAAGAGAACACTATACTGCAAATCACTGCGGATCCGGTATTGCGGATTCCATAATCGGCATGAATGTTTCCAGCAGATATTATGAATTATAAAGATAGGAATCTTTCGTACGTTTCACCCTCCAAAACCCATTTGTTTACATTGTTGTTTTTGTAATTTCATCTCGTGTCGATGAATAGATGTGAATTGCAACAACAATTTATGCGGTGGTGAGTTCATATTTTTGCACTAGTGTGCGTTAAAACATGGACACTAGTGCAAAAATATGAACTCACCACCGTCCGCCAACTTGTAGGCAAACCGGAATGACAGCCGAGCTTTCCAATCTTTATAATTCATAATCTCTGGTTTCCAGCAAGTTTATTTTTTTTAAAACAAAAGACGAAAAATGAGAGAATTTCAACTTTGATTATTTATTTATTATTATTATTCAACTGCAGACAGCCAATGTCTAAGTTACAATAATAATATAATAATAGACGAACCTGGGAACCCATGAAATTTGACAAAAAACACTATTAATTTAATTTATTAATTTTATTACATATGTATGTGGATATTTGTCTTAAGATTGACATTCGAAGAATTTTAATTGCTTGGTTTTAAAGTAAATTTTTATATGGGTACCTTAATATTGGGGGGACCACTACTTACCAATCATAATCCGTAATTAATATAAGTTAAAATTTTATTTTTTATATCAATTCCATTACATGTCTATTTTTTTTGAGACGAGTTTTGTTTTGCAGACACGCATTTTTTATAAAACAAAAAAATCAATAACATATTTTTTTTCTTTTAAATTTTGAAGTGGCTTGTTTCGTGAACTTGTGTCCCTAACTCCGGAGATCAAAGCACCTTAAAGCTCTTATATTATTTTCTATAAATCTGAATCTCGATATTTTGTTTAAATAAAAGTGGATATGTGCTGTATATCAATCCCTTTTTAGGATATGAGACAATTCTAGGTAAAACTCTCCCGGCAAATTACAAAAAAAATACTTACCAACGAAAATATACGACTTTTTCGAACACACAAATTCCCGTTTGCAAACGTTATTTTTTTGACACCATAATATGATGAAACGAGGACATAGTGTTACGTGTTACGCAATCAATGTTACCATTGCGGTGGTTTTAAAATGTATTTTAGGTCCAAAAATTGAGGTGTATTGTGGTGCCCCAACGTATCATGGATCACAAGGTTCCCCCACGTTTTATAAGGAATTAATTGAGAGTATAAATAAAAATGAATAATTGTTAACATTTTAAATTAAAAAAACATACATTAATAGCGAATTCATTTGATAAAACAGAAAAATCAATATTTAAATAAGAACTTACAAAAAATAAAGGAACATAAAAGCAGGATATTATTTTCTTAAAAATATTTGGGAAAAATCGCAGTGATTTTTGGAAAAGAAAACATATCACGCGCTTATTATTGTATGTTCTGAAAGTTGGATTTGCCAATATTTGGATGGCATCCAATTGAGACATTTGTTGTGCGGATGTGAAGTGATTTATTTTTTAAATGATTTTTATTGAAATGGGGAAAGTAAAAACATTTGAGTTAGATAAATATGTTTCTTGTTATGAAGAAGGAGTTGGCGAATCAACTTGTTTAATTTGTGAAAAAAAAAATTTAAAGAAAAAGTGACAGGAAATAGAAAGGCACTATACAACAATACATAGTGTTAATACTAATGATTCGGGGGTCAATGAACAACCATCAGGAACTGGAAGTGTGTCAGTTCGACAAGAAAAAAGTAAATCGGTCTTAATTGACATGAAGAAGAGTGATTTTTAAATGTTGTGTGGGATAAGTTACGATAAAAAAATATCCTATTTACTATAATATATTATATTTATATAAAATCTAAAATGACATTTTTTTTCTTATTCGAACGGTTCGCGAATGGATCTTCAATAGTTCCCACGTGATAAATTCGCGAACGAACCATATTTTACAGATCGGTCGCGAACAAGAATTATATTTTAAAGGAACCAAAAAAATAAGATTCGCGATCGAATCAAAAATAAAATTCCCTTACGAATTTTTCGCGCGAACGAATCATATTTTATCGTTCTTTGAACCTTGTAACTATTAAGTCAATGACTATAATGATGACGAAGTTTGAGGGCGACACCTAGTGCCTCAAACCACGTGAACTCTTTGGAGAAAATAATCCGTGCTGTAAATCTGTTCGAGAATGAAGATGTTTCATATAGAGAAGTATAAAATAATAAAAAAGAATGGGTATACTAAATTTATGAGAGTTCGAGTGGGAAAACAAATTAACCCTGCAGTCGTCGCGCTCCAAAAAGTTACACCAGTCGTCGCGCGGATTACATATGTAATCCATTTAAATCCATTTAAAAATTAGAATAAAACCAGGATGCTTTAATTTTTTCAAATTTATTTTGCTTCAAATGCAATTAACATATTATACAAACTATATAAAATATAAATTATTACTTCTTAATACCAACAGAAAAAATAAATAAGTTAAAAAATAAAAACTCCAGCTTTCTTGGAGAAAAAAAGGAACTTTAGTTTCAAATGCAGTTCAATATCTAAACTAATTATTAGTTTCCAAGCATGAAGAACATATGTACCTGGAATGGTCAGGACAAACGAATTTTTGACATGCGGTACATGATCGTCGAGTGCTTTTATTACGTACTCTTCCGCATTCATAGCAGCAACCCAAAGAACTACTTCGTTGTGATGCTGAGCTTGACGGCTGGATATTTGCTTGAGGAATGTCTAGGAAGTCTTTTATCTTGAATGCTAGAGCTCGTGGCAACGATTTCTGCTGTATTCTACGGTGAGCCAGTGGTCTCATCCATGCTAGGGAAAGGGAAATAAGAAATTCCCGGCGAATAGTATTTTCAAAGTTTTTGTTCGCTGAATATATGCATAGTGCATTTAGAGCACTTAGATTGAGTAAATCGTGAAAATATGTCATCTAAATTAATACTCAAGTACATTATTTCATAAAAAATATATACATCAGCTATGACATTATATAATAACTCGAAATTATGAACAACAAAAAAAAAAAAAGTTTGACAAAAATACTTACTCCAGTCGTCGCGCGGATTACACTAGTAATCCACTCAACTTCACAAAGCTCTCATGACACAACCACACACGACCGGGACTCGCGATTCACTGAGCGCACGTGCAAACTATTTAACTGTAAGTACTAAAAGAGAAAAAGAATCTACATCCTTAGTTTTTCGGGAATACTCAATTTTGCATTAGTGGATTACAATAGTAATCCGCGCGACGACTGCAGGGTTAATTTTGTAGAATATAAAAATAACGGGAATATAGTAGAACGAGAACATTGTATACAAATTTATTGAGAGTTCGAGGGGTGCAAGAGATGTTGTGCTTTGGTATGTATATGAGCTGTGTATTTTTGTATGGTGACGTGGCATAGGAAAAAAATATAAAAAAAAAAAATTACTGAAGGAATACCTATATATAAACCTGTAACCAATGTTGCCACGGAGAAAAAAAGTTTTTAACAGCGAGGAATGTTTTAAAGGTAAATTTTTTCTATAGGTAACCAAAAATAATTGAACCCGAAAGCACCCCATTTATTTGGATTTTCGACTAGATAGACTGCTTTTAGACGAATGCAATTTTTAACGGGGTTTCTCTTTTGAGTTTCTTTCGGATTGCAGCGTCCATTTAAATGCTGCAAATTTTAATAGCTGCAATTTTTGTTAAATGAGAAGGAAACATCTCTTCACACTCTTTACTCCGCTTATTTTTCAAACAATAAGAAAAATTAGAAAGAAGAAAGAGCGATAACTCTGCAATTATTTCAACCTGCAACTTTGTTTAACCCCGACCACCGCATACGTCCCCTCCCTACGTGCTTAAAAATCGCAAGGGGTAATTGCAGCGTTTAGAAGCAGTCATACCTATCTCATTATCTATTAAACTGATTTTAATTAATTTTTTGCAAAAGCTTTTTATAAGTGAACACTGTTCTCTGAACACCCATTTACACATAACAAACTTAAAAACAAAAAACGAGCCGAAGAAGGGCAGAAAAAACACGTCCTTCTTCTTCGAAGACTAAAATTAAACTCTTTATTTAATTTAACTATTTTACAAATCTTATACCTAGCTTACAAATACATTTACAATATCTTATCTCTAGTTTTCTATAAAACTAAACTAACATTAGGGTTGTAAAGTGGATAACAACGATGATGTCTGACGCATCCCTTGTTCATAACATAATGCTAACAGATGTGAGTCATAAAACACAATCTGCGAGATCATTTACTGTTTATGACAAGGTTCAACGCAACACAGCGTCGCCATCCACTTTGATCTTAAACTATATTTACAATACATTCCTACTGTCCAAATATAATATATAAATATATAAAGATAACTTAACAATAAGTTTAAATAATAACGTAGGTATATCAAAATTTAAAAAAAAAGTTTTGGATTAAAAAAAAAACTTAAAATAATTTTTTGAAGATACATTCATGATATATTATTTTAAAAACGGGTAGAAAGTTGAGTAGAAGTAGTTAACACTGTTCGATTTGAATTTAAGAATGAGTGAATCCCCTTTAGGCCGAAAGGCATTATTATTAAGATATACATATGTACATATGTATTTAGTTTAACTGAGAACGCCCGCATGGGGCCAGTAAGTTAGTTGTAAGTTATTGATAAGTAGGCTAGTTTTTATGAATTTTTGTCTAGCTTTAAGATAGTTATAAATTGTTGGAAAAAATAAAAATAAATTTAAAATGAAAAAATGAATGAGTGTATCCCCGAGTGAAACCGATGGAAAACATTAGAAATTTTGTCATTGCATTGAGGAATCATCGTGTCTGTGTGATACACAAAAAATACGAAAATTGCTGAAAAAAACACAGAAAAAATTGTACATGCATCCGTGCGTTGTTTCCATCGTCGCAGCTTCGATGTGAGATGTGACTGAGTTGAGGCTGAGAGTGGGTTTTGTTTTTTTTTTTTTATTTTATCCAAGTAAAATAAAGATCAAGTTTCAGCAATGGACTTTATTTTACATGAGGTATGATCCTGGTTTATTATCCAGTAAAAAATAATTCACTTATTAAATCTCTTGCGCACCAATTTTGTTTTCTTGAATTGTCTCTGAGCAGCCGACCGTTGGCCAGGCCAAGTGAGGTGAGTGGGTTTGTTTTGAAGTTGGAGCTTAAACGGATTAGCGCTTCTTGAGTGGATTTTTATTTTAAATCGAGAAGCGAAGTTCTCTTCGGAGAATCGTCGGTTGACGGTTTTGCCAGTGGAATGTTTTTAAAAGAGTTGTTTTTGATTCCACTTATGAGCGCTTACTTCAAAAAATATTCCGACATTTTCAAAACTACTAAGTCTGTTTGGTAACCGTAATGTGTGATACGGAGCGTATTACACGTATGTATGTAAGTCTTAAGGTTTTAGGCTACCCTACCGCCGGTATAAAACTTTATATAGAAAAAATTATAGTATTATGTCCTTTAATAGTGCTTTTGTCACAAAATGGAAATACTCATTTTCGTTAGTCATGGACAGAGAAATAGATATTAGAACAATGTTTAAATTTGTAATAAATTAGGTAAATAATTTGTTGGTAAATTATTATTTAAGATTTATTAAGTGGCCTCAATGGACATATTTATGGCATTTTATTTTAGTTCTTAAATAGGATCCGGAAAATTTCTATGGGTTTTTCTAGAAACCATTTTCAATTTCTTGTAAAAAAAAATACACCATTGTTATGTGTAGGTGAGTAGATGCGAAAAATAATTGCAAAACAAATGGCCTCCAACAATTCGCGCTCATTGTACTTACACGTCATATTCCTTTTTCTTTCGCCTAACCACCCACAAAACAACGCAATGTTTATATACTAAAGGTATCCTAGCAACTTGAACTATTGTGACAAAGAATCAAATTTAAAAATATTCCCAGGCAGTAAAAAACTTCGATATTATTAGCTTACTTACGTACATATATGTATACCCGTTGCAAAGCATTGGCTTAACATATTTTTGTTAATATATTGATTTTAGTCACATTTCAAACATTTCAAGTACAACTATGAATCCTGAGGCGAATGTGTTCCTCGTAGTAAACCTTGGATGTGAAATGCTATATGTAATTGACCAAAGGCTTAAAGCGCAAAAAATCTCTGAGGGAAAGTCAACAGAAGGTACAAACAATAACTAACTTTATGAGCGCCCATTTTTCAACATACCTAATATTTGAGTTCTTACAGTGGTACGTGACATAACAAATTTCCTTTTGGATCCTAAATTAATAGAACGGCTAATCATTGGAAGTCAACAACAAAAGAGTTTAATCACAGTGGAGCATTGTAAATTTATGCTGGCTGACATTGCATGCTGTTCCTTGATGCGATTAGATGATGCATCTATGGGAAAACTTTGGAATCTGATGACAATGATCTTCAAGTGGCAAATTTTTGTCACTAAACACCCACAACACTTACTGGACATAACGTTTCGTCATTTAGATGGTGTGGGAAATATGCATCCCGAAGTCAAAAAGTCTATTCTGGTAGACTATACGAAGAATACACTTTTAGATTTTTGGAATTGCAGTGGTGAAACAATTCAACTTGGAGTTTACAAAACTATCAAAAGCTGGTTAGAATGTTTCAATGTTAAGATTTCTCTACTACTGCGACTAGGATTCCAAGCAATGGATTCGAGTTTTTACAAAAACCCCAAAGAAAGTTATTTCGAAGAGTTTGCCAATCAAACTGGAGACAATATTTATATGAAAAGTATGGAAATCGCTGCAGCTCTAAAAGGAAGACAAGATGAAGCTCAAAGAAATCGCATAGATAATCTTCAAGTCCAACTGAATGTTTTAAGTTCTGTTCCCGAGCAGACTAAGAAAAATATATTTTTTGATGATGTCCAGATAGAAGTAGAAGCAGCATCATCAAAGGAAACTTCAGCAACATTTGTACAATTGAAACCACTTTACAATCCTTTGAGTAGTTCGTGGGAAAATTTTGTTGCATGTAGAAGAATTCAGGCAGCTTCTTCGTCTGCAGACGGCGAGCAAAAACAAAAAGATTTTTACACGGTATTGCCAAAGAAAACTAAATGAATATTTTATTTGTAAGCAATTATATATTAGAATTCAAAGCTGCACGAACATCAACTTTAAATTAATTTTATTCAATTTTGCGCTGAAGTAATAATAAAATATTGTTAGATAATTTTGTGTGTCCAATTTAATGCATTTATAGTCTGGGGGTCCGCGACCAGAAGCACCAATTTTCGTGTAATTTTATCTACCTGTTAAAAAAATCGATTACATTTTAGTCTGTTTCCCATGTCCATCTAATACTAAAGTCTTTTTGAATAATGCCTCATTCGATAGAGAAATATATCTGAAAATATTTCTGTTGAAATTTGATTTTAATTTTGTGGGAACATCTTAGCCTACTGTTAAGGGAAAATTCAAGGGCAACGGTAGCAGACTCGAATAAAAAAGGAAACCAGAGCCATAGTTGTCTTTTTTTTTGCAGTAAGGGTATATTATGTTATCGGTAAGGGAATAGTTTTTTATTTGTAGTTTTAAACATTAGCAGTCGTATTTATTAGACACTGTTTAACTATTTTCAAGTCGAAGAAATCATGCTTGTTTGAAGGTGTTGGAAAGGTAGCCAAAACTTTTCGATAAATATAGTAAATATAATCTGAATGCGATCGTCCACCATCTTTGGGGAAATCTAAAAATGGCCACATTGTGGCAATTGTCCGTCCGATATTCAACTATTTTTAAACGTAGGCACAGACCTGATAAGTGTTTTTGTCTGCTGGTGAGGTTTAGTTTCGGAGGCAAGATCCTCCCCATTCGTCGAACCCAGATGGGCTACGTAAGCAGTCCACGTCCTCGGAAATAGACATTCCTTGCGTTCGAGATAGGCTAATCCACCTATCCCAAAAATCTTCAGATAAGTATACTTAGGTTAGGTTGTTGTTCCATTTGTTGTTTTGTCACAAGCGATTACAAAAGCACAAACCTATCCGGATAGCTTTGTCCCGAACGTGACCATTCCTTCCTTTTCCGTTTTGATCCCTTGACATTTCCTATTTGTTTCTTGCTTCATATTCACATTCTGTCCGTTTCCTTAGTCCCCTTTAATATGACGAGGAAACAATTGGGCTTTTCCAAAAGCTGTATCTATAACTATATTAGGGGTATTCAATATTTATGCAACATCGTAAAGTCCTAGTAAACGTGGTAAACTTGTCAAATGTTCATGGATATTTGACAGGTTTACGCAGTTTATAACGTTTGCAAAGACTTTACGCCATTGCATGAATATTGATTCAAAATAGCTTTTTACGGCCTTTAGTCCACAAAAATTTAGGCGTTTCGTCCCGGCGATCTCACTTGGACTCATCAGTTGACTAGTGAGGACCTTGTCAATACGCAATTTTTGTTAAGTTTAGTCCATCTAACATAGATTTCATGACGAATATCTAGTAGTCAACTGATGAGTCCAAGTGAGATCGCCGGGACGAAACGCCTAAATTTTTGTGGACTAAAGGCCGTAAAAAGCTATTTTGAATCAATAATTCAACAAGTCCAATTAAATAGTGCTAAGTCTTCTACTTGGCTGATGTATTTCAGTAGTATATAGAGTTTGTATTATTAAAAAAAAAAACCTTCATTGCATGAATACCCCTATTATATTTTGCGGTTCTAGTTGGGGAGAAAACAATGCGATTGGAAAGTTCCTCCATAGGTCAAGGTAACAAAAAAATTAGCCCTAGTTGGTGAGAAAACAATGCAATACAAACAAATATACTCATATATCATTACTATTATATAAAGACGAACCAATATTTTATGTCCGGCGTAAATTCAGAAAGTATTAAATTGATTTACTTGAAACTAATTTTATAATATTCTTTATATTTATAAGATTGTTTAAGACTATTTTTGTTTTTCTAATTTGTTTGTTTAATTTTTTTTTAATTTTTGTCAACTTTTTCTTTGAAGTTGACACACATTTTCACTTGAACGTCAAAACCAGAGATTATGAATTATAAAGATTGGAAAGCTCTGCTGTCATTCTGGTTTGCCTACAAGCTGGCGGACGGTGGTGAGTTCATATTTTTGCACTAGTGTCCATGTTTTAACGCACACTAATGCAAAAATATTAATTCACCTCCGCATAAATTGTTGTTGCAATTCACATCTATTCATCGACACGAGATGAAATTACAAAAACAACAATGTAAACAAATGGGTTTTGGAGGGTGGAACGTACGAAAGATTCCTATCTTTATAATTCATAATCTCTGGTCAAAACCTTTTAGATACTTTACAATAACAGAAATTGTTTCAAAAAGTAAATATTTAAACGCAAATTTTAAGGCCTAAATCTTTTCTTAATTAAACCTATAAGCTGAGAAATATGTAATTAAACAAATTTTAAAATTACAACTTTTTGTATATTTTAATTTCGAAATTGGTTTTATGCCCAATCAAGCGGTCGCTGCTTTGTTCCACTTCATTATCATTCCGGTGTTTTTGCATTTTCTATTTGCTTTTTTTTCTGTCCACTCAATTCCTCTCTGTCCCATTGAACTGTTCACTGTTTTAACTGACGTCAAAAAATTTGAGACGAAGAATATGAAAAAAAGGGGTGGGGTGCTGTTGTGTATGTGTCTGTCAATCGACTTGGGATAACAAACAAAAATGAACATAGGTACCTACAAACAAATCATTTTCTAAAAAAAGGAGATTGGTTTTTCTCAAAACGTAGGCATATACATTTTTTTTTTAATAATATAATATACCTACATAAATTAAGGGTATTTTGCGAAGCAACGCAAGCCCGGGTCTGCTAGTACAACGATAAATCACAATGTGCCACTAGTCGCGCCTTTGGAAAAGTGTTTGTATATGTAAGTATATTTGTTTGTATGTACTGCTTTTAAACGCTGCAAATATGCTGCAATTACCCCTGCAATTTTTAAGCATGTAGGCGGGGGACGTATGCGGTGTCCGGGGTAGACAAAGTTGCAGAGGTTTAAATAATTGCAGAGTTATCGCTCTTTCTTCTTTGTGCTTTTTCTTATTGTTTGAGACATAAGCGGAGTAAAGAGTGAGGAGATATATTTCCTTCTCATTTAACAAAAATTGCAGGTATTAAAATTTGCAGCGTTTAAATGGATGCTGCAATCGAAAAGAAACTCAAAAGAGAATTGCGGATAGAAATTGCAGTCGTCTAAAAGCAGTCATTGCATTGTTTTCTCCCCAACTAGAACCGGTCTCAGGTCTCGAGTGATTTCTGAATTTTTCAAGCTACTGATTGGTCAGCTGTCAGATGACTCTTAAAGTCATCTAACTTTTTATGACAGCAGTCCGATCAGAAGCCAGAATTTTGTATATAATATAGTGCTTATTGAAGAAAAACACTCTTATGGCCAGTTGCACCAAAATCCACTAAAACCAGTTTTTGCTAAAATCCTTATAAAAATTATCAGCCTGTTAAATTTATTGGGTTGCACCAATGTCTTTCACTGATATTTTAGCTAAAATGCTGTTTGCGAACCATCCCTGGTTTTTGTCAGCTGATTTTTAAACTGAACGAAAAAGTTTCACTCGCGTAAGTAAGATAGCAATATGAGATATGTCAAACTTCCCCACCTGGAGATTCTATTCTAATGTGAGTACAATCAACTGCTGCAACTATGTACATTTGGAAATCTTGGTTTTAAGTAAAGCCTTAACTACATTGACCACTTTTTTAAAATTGAAAAAGTGAAAATATTTTTTTTCCCGCTAGCGCAGTTATTTTGTGAAAATGAATATACAGTTCTTTTTTTTAAACCGAAATTTAAGCTTTCTGCATCATTTTTATAAGTTTCCCAGTCAGAAACACTATCTTAAAATGAGTTTGAAAATTTTCACTTTTGTACTTTTTCACTTTATTGGCCAATGTAGTTAAGGCTTAACTTTCAAAATATGTCCTGTATAAGGTGAAATATTTTTTATTTTGTAGATATTTTCGTTAAAACTAGCTTTTAAAATTTATCTGGGGAAAAATGGCACTTTAGTTTAAAGGCTTGTTTATCGGCCTTTTAAAACAAAAAATTGGTTGGTGCAACCAATAAATGCCATTTTAAAATTTAACGAAGCATTAAATATTTAAAAGCGTTTGGTGCAACCGGCCATTAAGATTCATAATTTAATGCATAATTAAAGATTTTTTTGTTTTAATATTATTACCTAATTTTTTTTATAAGCTTGTAGGTAAAATTATTTTTTGTTGCGATTCATTCAAATTTTGAAAAAAAAAAATTATCATTGATCAAGGGCAACTTTAGTCGAGTATATTTTTTGACGTTTAAAAAGTTGTACAAAATAGTTGGTCAGTTTATATTTCACAGTCCTTACTAATTTTGCTCCGTCAAAAGTTGAGCAGGCGAATCCAAATTTTTTTCTCAGTATTTAAAACAAAAACAGAAATTTTGCTGGGGAATACTGTCTGCTATTTAATATTTCTGAGATTGCTGAGATCTCCGAAATGTCTGAATCTTAAATATAAACTGGCCAAGTGCGAAAACCGTTCCAGATATTTTGACAGTTTTCTTTATCTTTGAGAACATTTGACATTTAAACAGATTTATGTGCAAGAAATAGGAACACAGCTATCTCTGTTCATAATTGTATCTTCAACACATTGTCGAACTGTGTCTAATTTCGTTAGGAATAGTATTTTATTTGCTTTTTTGGTTATCTTGTAGTATTTCATTATTTGCATTTATATTCATTAAAAATCAATAAATTGCTCATTTTCATACACTTTATTAGTAATTCAAGTTCCATTTTCTTACTTAAATTAATTAAGAATCACTTGCACTCACTTAAGGTGAATGATATTAAGTGACCGTATTTTTTTTGCAAGCAGCAATAAATTGTGTTTTCCTAATTAACAAACTAATATATAGAATAAACAGTAAACTATTTAAAGCTTGCATAACATAATAGAATCAAAACCACACATGATGGATACATACTGCATAAAATATGAAGAAAAGGAAGTAGAAAAACGCGACACATCACTCGACACAAACCTCTGCAAGAAGAAATACGCCGAGTTAGGCGCAATTTTCGAACAAGTGCTAAAACTAAAAAAAGACAAATCAACCAAATCTGTCTCGGAGCTAAAAGCCAAACGCAATGATGCCTCATTAATGATTGTGCTGTTGAAAAAAGTTAATCGCTTAGAAAAGTATCGCATTCGCACTGGACGGGAAGTTTTGCAGAAAGAGAAACTACGTGTGGACAACAATAGGCTTCATCTTCAGAATCTTCTCTATGAGATTAGCTATCTAAAAAAAGAAATCCAACGTTGTTACCAATTTACCAGCTGCGATGAGTACATTAATCTTGTTTCTGAGAATGAATTCTATGAAAAGGCACCATTGTCTATTTCACGACCAGAAGCAACCAAGGTCTCGGAACATATTAAGAGATTGGCAATGCTTGAATGGGAACTACAACAACGCAAGGAATTATCACTTCTCTGCGAGGATTTGGTTTGCCGTAAAGACATTGAAATCAAGAAAATATCAAGCACAAACGAGAGATTGGAATCGTTTGGTCCATCTCTATCAACACTACTCAAAGCAACCAAACGATTACAATCCATATTGGGTCTTGACATAGAGAAAGAATGGGAGGTGAATGGGATTGCTAAGCTTTTGCCGCAGTCATTATATATGTTGTATATGAAGTTGTCGTCCTTTGCACAGTCCTTTTGTCCGTCCTTAAATGTGACTGTAGAAGGCACTGAAGATGATGTTCGACAGTATGAGTTGACAAAAGGTGATGATGAGTCGCAAGATTACGACCAAAACTCGGACAGCGAAGAAGTTGACTCTAAGCGAAAGAAACATTCAAACAAGTCTGAGAATGCTGAGAAGAAGACAAAAATTAACTTTGAGCCATTTCCGCTGTTCATCAAATTCACCATAAGTCGGTGCGAAGAACCTAAAGGAAACATTTCAATAGAGATTAGATACTTTCCAACTTTGGGATTTGTTACTGCGGCTTCCAGTTTAAATATGGATAACCTGCCAATGACTGATGTTATTTCATCGGAGAATATTTTGAACTACTTGTTTGAAGCCGATTCTGGTGATACTAATCCATCCCTGAAGTCAAAATATCAGCTTCATGAAATGAAAGCCAATGAAAAAGACTGCCTCAAATGTCTGGAAGAAAACAAGCATGGTAAGCCCTATAAATGGGTTCAAAAACTCTGCGGCTTGGAGTTTTTCGAACTTCATCTGAGCACTGAGCCACAATCGGATGAAGGTAAGGACATCACCGTCGGAGAAATCATAAAAAAAATTAAATCCCAATGGAGTTCCCGCTTGAATTTGTATAAACAACTTTTTCAGTTGGAGAATAAAAGTAATAATATCTTCTTGAAGAAATTCAACTTTATCAATGTTTCATTGTGCAGCAGCATCACTCTTTGGTCACCAATCACCTGGGAAGATTTTATGCAGAAAAACTCGCAGCACATGTTAAGTCAGACGAAATTTCTGAAGTCTGGAAATTTACTTTATCGTGCTGTCATCACCCGGGGAAGCAATAAACTTGAATGTTTCATAAGTATTTCACCTAATTTCCCAACTAAATCTCCTGTTTGGTCATTCTCCGTGTCAACTGATGGTAAGGCAACAGCAAGCAGGAGCGCTGCCATCAAAGACATGGAATACTGGACGAACTCATTGACTCAATCGCAGTTGAAGAGTAAATCATCCTTGTTGCTGTCGCAGATGGTGAGAACTCTCTGCAGTTTTGATATATATGTCGAAACAGAGGTCACTCAACAGAAGCTGCCGGAATTTACGCAGGATAAGATTATGTTAAAATCACACTCGAAGCGGAACAGAGGGCTTCCGCTGAAATTCCTTAAGAACTCTGTCTTTAAACACTTGTAAATCTTTGAGTAATAAAAAGCTGTTCAACACCAAGACGTGATATTGTATTGTTTAATAGGTATATGTTTATATGGAAAATAATGTTTAATAAGTCAATGTTCCTTAGAAAAAAAATGAATTTTAGGTCCTTTAATGGAGCTTACAACAAATCTTAAAAGGAAGGTTTTTCTTCTATAAAATCGATGACCCTATGCCTGATTCACAATTCGACAAAAAACGAGACATTTGCGTAACAAGGGCGCTTCTTCCTCAAATATCCAATTAGTTGATCAAACTACTCATATCTGATAGCTAGTTTTTTTGGTTTTTATGAGTATGTATAAAAAATGTAAGGCATAAAAGAGAATATATGTAGCTAAATTCTGAAAACAGTTCAACTTCAGTTATATTAAAATTGAAGAACTTTATGTTACAGTTCCAGAGTACCACTGACGACTATTATTTAAATGGAACATCTACTAAGTGATGAAGAGATGTTTCCTTTCGAGTTTTTATAAAAACGGTAGACGACTTTTATTTTGTGTATTATTATAACACATACAAATCTTAGGGTCGAAAATAGTTTCAAATATATTTTTTTAATAAAGCTTCGCTTATTTTCATTAATTCTAACAATCCTGAAAATCTAGAATGAATTTTTTTCCTGTAAATCCTTTAAAATTCAATACGGCTGTTACAGCATCTTTGTAATTTTCTAAAGGAACCATTTCATGAACTGGTGCAGTAAACTTTCCTTCTTCCATAAGGCTACAAAGTTCAGAATACATTTTTTTTCTCTCTTCGTGTTCCAAGTTTTCTTTTGTCCATCTGGTCATCCAAAAACCAACATAAGAGATATCTTTGAATATCAATGAAGCTGTCCCAGCTACAACAGGTTCTCTTGACATTCCTCCGTAGGTGACATGAAAACCCTTCGTGTCTAGATATCGAGCTACCTCAGTGGAGCTCTTTCCTCCAACACAGTTCAAAGCAAGTTTTGGTTTCTTTAGCTTTCCCCTAAATATATCAGTCTTGCGAATTTCGTCTTCGGTCAAAATTTCAGTTGCTCCAAGAGATTTTAAGTATTCCTTGAGATCATTGATTTCTGGTCGATTGCGAACCACACCGACCGAGGAGACATTCCAAGCTTTACAAAGCTGATGGACGGCTTGTCCCACTGCACTATTAGCACCATTTTGAATGACTGTGTCACCTGGCTTGACTTCGACAAAGTCCTTAAGCATTCTATATGCAGTACATGGATTGACTGTTATTGTGGCCGCCTCAGCAATTCCTATTTTGTTGGAAACTTTCATAATATCACTGGAAGGATAGACAGCGTGAGTAGTCCATGTTCCAATGCCTGTGGTGGATGGAACTACACGATCGCCAGGCTGTACATTTTTGACATTTTTGCCAACTTTTATCACATTTGCTACGAACTCATTACCACCTACTGCTGGAAGCTGCGGTTTAACAGGATACTTACCTAGGAATAGTAACTTTTTATAATCATAGAAGTAAGGTAAATAGCTTTACCTTGAATAGTATTGATATCGGCTGGATTAATTGGAGCTGCTAGAGTCTTGACCAAAACTTCATTGTCTTTTGGATCAGGAATTTCTACCTCACATATTTGAAGCACGTCGCTCGGTTCACCATATTCAGTATATTTCAAACACTTCGCCACACAAGCCAATTGCCGAATATGGGATTTTTTAATGGTCAAAATTACATTAGATGTAATCATTTGAAGCATTTTGGTTAATTTCGTTTTTATTATTTTTATTATGCAGTACAGAAAAACAAATCTGAACGTTGGTTGACTCTTGTAGTTTTCCTTTCACCTAAAAAAATCAATTTTTTTGTTCGTTTTGAGACTCGATAAACAACTTGTAATGAAATTGGGGTCGTTCAGTCCATTACGTTTCTTATCTGAATTTTCAGAATTTTGAATTTTTATGTGAAATTCCCTTCAACCAAAGTCCCCTTTCACACCTGAAAATAAGTTGTTGGAGATTTTTTGACGTTTTCTTTTAATTTTCAATTGTCATCAATAGAAGGGTATTAAATTTGAGTTCAAACAAGTAATTATTATGTTAAACAAAGTATTTAAATGCCATTGTAAATAACAAAAAAAAAATATTCACCCCTGTTCTGAATTGCGATTTATTTTTAAATCCTTTCGTTTTCAAACTCTAGTGGTCTTATTTATAAACGTTGTCTAACTTTAGACAACTGTCCAACTTTTTAAAATGTGTTCAAAAACCTTGTCTATTGTTGTCTTATAGCTACCTTACTTAGACACAAGAGTAGATTGTCTTAACCGTTAACATTAGAAATGTTTAAACGGAGGCATACAATATAAAAAAATCAACAGAATTTCAAAAATATGAAACGCCTAGTAGACAAAGGGGGCGAAACGTGAGGGGAATAAGCAAAGTAAACAAAATAAACAAAATCAACAAAATAAAAAAAATAAACAAACTAGACAAAATAAACAAAATTATTTCGTTCATGCTTTGTTGTTACTAGTTTGAGGAAACAGAAAACGAAGAAGATGATAAAACGGACAGAAAAAAAGGAGAAATGTTCGTAGGAAAAAAATGGGTATGTTTTTGATGATGATTTTTGCGAAATCTGAAAAATACCCGATTTGCGTTTACTTACATACATAAATGCTTATATCTTTCGATCCAATTATCCGATTTTCAATATTAAGATAGGTATATAATTAAAGGAAAAATGACTGGCGTGTTAGAGCAAACAAAAATTTTCAAAATCATTCAAAATTTTATACTAAAAACATGAAAATAAATATCGGACAAATAATTTAATTCAATGAGGAAGTTGATAAAAACAAAAAAAGCATTAAAATAATTACTTTCAACCACCAATTGGCGAGAGGGAGATAGTATTCTAAATCCGGCCGGAGGCGGCGGAGTTTGTGCAATAAAAAACCACAATCGTGGCAAATTTGCTTCGCGTCGGAAAAAAAATGCTAAATGTTCATATATGTACCTAAATTTGTAGTCGGTATAATAATTGTAAAGATACATTGTGTTTGGTTTGGCTTGCTTATAACTTTCGTTTTAATAATCCGTTCATTAAGGTCTTAAAATTTAGCTAGAATATTGGACTACATTTTTTGTATTATATCATTGCACAGTCACATATTTAATAGAAACAAAAATTTAATACAAAACAATATTTTTTTAAACCACATGTATTTGACCCTTTTTAGGAAAGTTATGATGTTGGTACCTATGTTCAGAAAAGTTCAAAATTTAAATTTGACATTCAATGTACATACATAAATACATAAATGCTTTTTTCATTTCTAATGTTCCTCAACTATGCTGGAATGGCAAATCGGGTAAATTTTATTAAATAAAACATATTTCCACCAATTTGAAAATATTTAGACAGTGTCTAAGTAGACAAAAATCTAATAAATACGACTGTAGGTGTTCTGAAATACTTTTCGCTTTCAATACTTGCGGATTGAGTGTTTTGTGATTTTCGATCGGATTGACATTTGAAATTCATTCGATTTTCCTGTCCGAATTGAGTTGACGATTGTTAGCCTCCTCTTCCAATTCTATTAAGTGAAGCACCATGGTTAAATGCATCTTCTTCTTCTCAACTCACATTTCAGCTTACACGGTATTGTTTTTTTTTTTTGTGATTAATGTAATTTTTTCATCAAATTTGACGTTTCGAATTTTGCTTTTACTGACATCGATAGAAAAAAAGGTTTGAATACTCGCTAACGTGAAAGTTAAATTCAGAACACCTTTTTTAAATCCGTTCGGAAATCAATTCCGTTAACGGATTTGATTCGGAACGGAAATCAGAACAGGGGTGATTATATATTTATCATTAGTTTATTTATTGTAAACTAGCAAAACCCCCGGCCCGCTTCGCAGGGCGTTAAAAAAATAGTTTTTTATTTGTTTTGCAGCGAATGTGTTGAAAAAAAATAGAAAATTATTAAAAATTAAAAAAAAAATGTTGCAGAATTATCGCTCTTTCTTCTTCGTGCTTTTTCCTATTGTTTGAGACATAAGCGGAGTAAAGAGTGTGAAGAGATGTTTCCTTCTCATTTAACAAAAATTGCAGCTATTAAAATTTGCAACGTTTAACTTTGACTGCTTTTAAACGCTGCAAATATGCTGCAATTATCCTTGCAATTTTTAAGCATGTAGGTGGGGGACGTATGCGGTGTCCGGGGTAGACAAAGTTGCGGAGGTTGAAATAATTGCAGAGTTATCGCTCTTTCTTCTTTGTGCTTTTTCTTATTGTTTGAGACATAAGCGGAGTAAAGAGTGACGAGATATTATTTCCTTCTCATTTAACAAAAATTGCAGGTATTAAAATTTGCAGCGTTTAAATGGATGCTGCAATCGGAAAGAAACTCAAAAGGGAATTGCGGATAGAAATTGCAGTCGTCTAAAAGCAGTCTTTAAATGGATGTTGCAATCCGAAAGAAACTCAAAAGATAAACGCCGTTAAAAATTGCAGACGTCTAAAAGCAGTCAAAGAACGCAAGGGATTTACATCTGTGAACATACCCCGTATATATTTTTTTTTCCAAAACCGGTGTTGACATCTGACATAAAATTGATAACAGAAAACCTGTTGATAACGAAAATTAGTAGAAGGAAACAAGATTTTCTTTCTCTTTAAATCTCACATTTGCTTTTTTTTTGCTATATTTTCTGATTGAGTGAAATCTGAAAGACAATAGAATAGAATAGACATTCAACAGTTAATTTTCAGATCTTGTCGTAGGCGGCGTTTCTTGATAAATAAAACTTGTTAAAAAATAAACAATGGCCAACATTGCAAGACTTTTCGTCGGTCGAGTTAATAATAATATTCAGGCTGTGGCACGGAACCAAGTTTCCCGTTTATATTCATCAGGTACAAAATTATGTTAAAACTATTCAATAATAAAAATAAATATTTTTTACAATCTATTTGAATTTCGTACGAACAAGGTATAGTTTGTAATTTTAGTATTTTTAAAAATACTAAAAATATAAGGGTTACATAATATTTTAAAATGTGTGTTCCTAATTACTATGCATCTACGTATGTACCTACAATATACAAGAAAATCAAACTCGACTCAAAAACAAACTACACTCAATTAATCAGTGTGCGAGTTCTAGGCACATTATAAGTTTCTAACCGGTTCGGCAAGCCTCAGATGGGCATTCAAATATGACAAAAAATAGTCAATGCAGATTTCTATGGAAAATATCTGACTTCATAAATATTTTATTTTCATTCCTTGCGTTGGAGAAGCTATCAGATAATCCCGAAAATTTTCAGATACGTTTGGTATGGGTTGTTGCATCAGCTGTTTTGGGATTACAACAACAAACCTATCCGGATAGCTTTGAAGTGATCCCCGAACGCGACCATTTAGATACAAATTACACGAAATCAAAATTAAATTAATCATCAAAATTTTGTATATTATGATCTGTCGACAGTTAAGTCAATTTTACGCACACAAAATCTACTAGTCTTGCTGGGTGCGACTTTCAGTAAAAATACCAGTAAAAATACCAAGTAGTAAATCTGGAAATTAGTTCACAAAAATTGGCGTTTTATCGCGGCTTGGACTAATCAGTTGATCAGTAAGGCTGTTGTCAATGCAAATACGCAATTTTTGTTCAGTTCATCTTTCATAGATGGCCTATTCTGCTATCCGATCAGATCGAATTTTTGGATTCAAATAAATTTGTTACAAGTTATTCTTTAAACTGTTCAAACTCATAGTTCTACCAACAATTATTGGAAATGGCTGTAGTTATAAACTGAAAAACATGAATTTAAGTTGAAACGATACTTCCATTTGATCCAAGTACTTTTATCTGATTGGTATCGAATCAAAAGAATCGAGTATGTAGGTATGTACATTGAATGTATTTATCACCTATTATATTCTACCGAGAAAAAGGAGCTAATTAGAAGTAGAACCTAGTGGAATTAGTGATTAAAATATTAAAAAAAAAAAACAACTAATTATTACCTATTCCTTTTTCGTGATCTTTTAATTCAAAATAGATGAATCCTAATTTTGTCGTCTATTCAAATATATTAAAAAAAAAATCAACTTTCGTAGTCAAGAGAAGTGTGGGGTATTTTGAAAGATTTTGGACTGAAATTCGTAGAACTTCGCCGGTTTAGAAAGTACGCGACCAGACATACTAATCTAACTAATATGTTCAATATAAAAGAAAGGTCAACTTATTAACTTTCCATTGGAAGTACTTGTAATTTGTCAGATTTGTCGAATCGAACATTTTTACATATCTCCACGTTTCGAGGTCCCACGAATCCGAATTCATTGTTATTGAAAGATGTATGTATGTGTGTGTGTGTACACGTCAATGCCATATTTGATTACTGATATGATAATTAAAAAAATTCAATTGATAGTTTTTTTTTTAAAGCAAACAAAAATAAAACTACAAGAAAATACTAAAAATGATCGAATATCTTAAGAACAAACACTGATTTCGAAGCCGGGCTTATTTTATTCCACACACAATGACGTGGTCAATAACTGGTAAAGTTAAAACCAAAACTACTAAAAATTTTTCAAAAATGTTTTTCTGCTCGAATATCTCGAAAACAAACAATGCTATCGACTTTGGAATAATTTTATTTTACTTACAGTGTTGTAATTAAGAATTGATAGGGTTTGTATAAAAATTCAATTGACAGTTTTTTTTTAAGCAAACAAACTGCAAAAAAAACTACTAAAATAGTTGAAAAATATAATAAACCCCACCTTTGGTTTTCACTTGATCGCATATTGAACGGCTGATCAAGTCTTTTAAGATTTTGAATTGGGATTTTCCTTATAACAAGATAACACCGATTGTCCAGTTTTCCAGGGTCACCAAAGGGAAGTTACCAGCCTCTTGTTTTTATTTTATTTTTGTTTCATTTCATTCAAAATTAAAAGTTTTTATAAATATATTTACAGTTGCCCATCCATTGGAATACATAAAAACCGAAGTAACTGGTGAAAAGAAAAATGTTGCACTTATCACCTTAAATCGACCTAAGGCTCTTAATGCACTGTGCAATGGTTTGATGACGGAGTTAAGTACGGCTCTTACCGCCTACGAAAAGGACTCAAATATTGCTGCTATAATCATCACTGGTAGTGAAAAAGCGTTTGCAGCTGGTGCTGATATAAAAGAAATGCAATCGAACACTTACGCCGATTGCATCATGGGAAACTTTCTAAGTGATTGGACCAGTGTAGCGAAGTGCCAAAAGCCAATAATTGCTGCTGTAAATGGTTATGCATTGGGTGGTGGATGTGAATTGGCCATGATGTGTGACATTATATATGCTGGTGATAAGGCTCGTTTTGGTCAGCCAGAAATTGCCTTGGGAACGATTCCAGGAGCTGGAGGTACCCAACGTTTGACAAGAGCCGTTGGAAAGTCTAAGGCTATGGAAATCTGTCTCACCGGCAACATGATTAACGCAGAGGAAGCTGAAAAAATGGGTTTAGTCAGTAAGGTAATTCCAGCTGATCAATTAGTCAACGAAGCCGTAAAACTTGGCGAAAAAATTGGATCACATTCAGGATTAATTGTGCAATTAGCAAAGGAAGCTGTAAACACTGCATATGAAACTACTTTGCAGGAAGGATTAAAGTTTGAACGTAGGACTTTCCACGCAACTTTCTCCACTGTATGATTAAATTTTGTTTTTATAATAAGAAATAACGATAAACATGATTTTTTTTAATCTTCTAGGATGATCGTAGGGAGGGTATGACTGCTTTTGTTGAGAAGCGCCCAGCTAAGTTTAACAACAAGTAAACATTTATATTTTTTACATGTAATTTAAAAATTTTTGAAACCAGATTTTTGCATTTAATGTAATTTTTGTAGATTAATACGGAAATATGATACAAAATTAAACCAAAATTTTATGTTTTTGATTGTTGGTTGAAAACATAAATATGTACGTATAAATTTTAGGGAAAGTTTAAGATTTGTAAAAAATCGACCTTAGGTATTCGATCAAATCCCATTGCGATGTAAGAGAACACAAAAACAGTGGGTTTACAATTACATGTGAGTGTCTGCCTTACTTCGCCCTACGGCCAAAACAACTGAAGCAATTTTCTTAATATTTTTAAATTAAGGTATTTTAGTGATTCCCTTGAAGCGAAGTTATATATTTAAGCTCTAAAAGTAACGTACTTGTGATACAACCGTTCTAAAAAAAATTTTAATTATCTTGTGAAAAGGCTTACCTTTGAAGGTATGGTCTGGATTTTTGTAAAAACAATTTTAACAAATAGACGCTCATCGTGAATAGCGAATCGAACTTTCGACTAAAATAGAATGATAAAGCAAATTCCGCTTTTCAGGGTTTTGACGATAGCGAACTTCCACATCGGCTCCTGAGATTAATGTTGGCAACAGTAATTACATGGATATCACACATACCATAGCAGACGGCATGTAAAAGTCTCGAACGTTTGCTAATCTGACCTAATTCTTACTTCATCATGCGATGTTGATGTCAGTAGTAGTGTGTCCGCTATCTCTTAAACTCATTTTTTTTACTAAAAACTTTATCAGCTGTATTAGGCTAAACGTGAAAGTTTGTGTTCTGTTATCCGCCTTCTCGGAGGGAAACGATTGTTCCAAATATTTCAAAAATTGCATTAAAATTAAAACAATTTAGATTTTCTCGATAATGTAAGAAATAATTTTAGTTAAGAATTGGCTTCGAAAGATAGAAGATTTAAAAAAAATAATTTTAAGCATATCGAATCGTATAGCAGAAGTGCTAGAATTGCCACAAATTAAACTTTGAATACTCAGAATAAGGGTGGGATAAGGAATAAAGAACAAGTAGTATAAGAACAAGAGAATCCTATTATTTAAATTACTACTAGAGTAAAATTTTTGTATAGCTAAATTATAGAGAATTTAATTTTCTACAAAACTGAGGTAAAATATTGTTTGTGGCACTTACGGTTCTCTAGATATCAAATCCTAAAAAGTCCTTGATTTTCCGGGGTTCATATTGACGGGTTCTTATAATTGTTGACTATTGAGTTCTATTAAATATTGAAAATGTCAAGAGAAAAAACATTTCTAATTAACAAGCGAGATTTTCTTTTAAATAAAGTTCTGTTTATTTACTCGATTCAGAAAATCGAAAAAAAAAAATTTTTCTTATGTCATGCAAAATGAATTATTTTTTTTTTTTGAAACTTAAGTATTCATTTTTTTTATAAAAACGGTTCTAAAAGAGGTACCTACTTAACAGTCCAATTAAATAAATAAATATACCTCTGAAATTAGGTTTGTCTAGACGGAAATTCGACATCATCTATTTTGTTTCTCCTAAAATCCGACAACGCGGAACAGCAGTGTTTCTAATTAGGTGTCTCTTCTATTTGTATTTTTTCTGTGGAGATACCTTAAAAAATTTCCACCAAAATTTATACTGGGCTCCACACCCAACACCCAAATCCTGCAGTTATCCTGCGATGAGTCAGTAAAAATTTGAAAATAAAGATAAACAGTCGTATTTATTAGATTTTTGCCTACTTAGACACTGTTCTTGTGTCGAAGATAGGCAGCTATAAGACAACAATAAACAAGGTTTTTGAACACATTTTCCAAAGTTGGACAGTTGTCTAAAGTTAGACAACGTTTATAAATAAGACCAAAAGAGTTTTGACAGAAGAGTTTTTGGATATTTTTTTTTAAATAATACATAATTATGTTTTTTAAACACCTGACTGAATATTAAAGGGCAGTGGTAGTGCCCAGCCAAATTCTGGCACTACACTCTTTTTACATGAACAAACTCAGGCGTTTTATGACCCCCCTCTAACTTCAGTTCCAATAAAGTTAGAAACTTAAAATTTTTGCTAGGCTGGCGAAGCACAGGGACCACACCAAATTTCAACCTCGTAACATGAGTTATGGGCCTGCAAAAATTGTTAAAACCGTAACTGACTCACTCACTCACCTACTCACTGACAGATCATCAAAATTATGGAGCAATTCCCGACATTGCAGAATCTTGTAATTTCGCACAGCGGTTGTTACGTATGGCAACACTGGCCATCCGTGTCTTATTATAAATTGTAAAATGAAATGTGATAGTTACTTGATCGGTCTCTGGCCGTGATAGACGTATTTTTATTCCGAGGAAACGGAGATAATATATGTATGTGGGTTTTTTGTATATTTTTTCCACAATAATAGTCGTACCGTCTTTCATTTTAATCGGTATATTATACATTATGGTCCTTCGAGTCGGGATAATATAAAAAAAATCGGAAATCGGAAATTTTTTGTGAAAAGTGTTAAGTGAGAAACAATGGAGCTATAACGGAGGAATACATACATATGTATATGAAAATGGAGAAACAACTGGAAGGTTTGAGTGTGTAGTGGATTTGCAACACAAGGAAGTGTGCAATTCACTTACACACAAAAGGGAGTTTTAATTTTATTTTCTCACTTTTTCTACTTTACAAATTTTTTTGGTGACTTACAATCACTATTTTCAGGATTTAATAAATTAATTTTTTGGTGACTTACAATCACTATTTTCAGGAATTATTATATATTTGTATTTGGTGCCTTACAACCACCAGATATCAAATGGAATTTTAAAATGCATGTAGGAACATGCAATGGAGAAGTTCGTTTTTTGGTGCCTTACAACCACCAAATATAAAAAACCAAAAGGAGTAGTTTATTTGGTGCCTTACAACCACCAAAAAATTTAAATACCTATGTTGCATATTGAAATTATATTGAATCGATTATATCGATACTTGACAGCTCTCTCAGTCTTGTATGTAGGTATTTATTATATATATTGAGATACTGACTTCTCTTACTCGACACACATCGCTCAACCAAGTCAGCCGCACTTACATTTAACTAAATAAAATACACAATTGAATTCTTAAATAATCTTTGTAATTTCTTTTATTTTATATTAAAGTATACAATATAAAAATTGGCGACGAGGACGGTTAAACAAATAATCGAGAATAAACGTAGAAGAAGTGAAGAAGAAGTGTCACTCGAAAAAACTAAAAAAAAGAGCACTCGAAAAAACTAAAAAAAAAGAGCACGAGGTACAAAAAATTTTTGTTTGGTTAAGTACACGTTGGAAGCATGGCAAACAGTGACCCGCCTGCACAGGAGCACCTATGTACATACGAGAGCACATGTGGTACAGAGCTGACAAACACCTTTCGCGATTGAACCATTCGAACCCCAAAACATCAAATGGACGCGATGGGTTGATAGATTTGAGACGGCCATTTCCCTATTCGACAATGCTGCAGATAAGAAGGTCCATCTCATTTTACATTATATGGGTAGTGAGGCTTACAACACATTGTGCGATAAACTTTCACCGGCAAAACCATCGGAGAAGACATATGAAGAGATTGTGTCAACTTTGACAGCATTTTATGACCCGGAGCCGAATGAAATAATGGAAAATTATAGATTTCATCTGCGAGATTGCGAGACGGTTGACGAATTTGCCATTGCGCTGAAAAGATTGTCGGCGAAGTGCAAGTTTGGAGCGTACTTGGAGACGGCACTGCGTAACCAATTTGTTTTTGGGTTACGTAACCAACGTAGTTAGAATCGCTGTTTGGAAAAGAAAAGTTTGACGTTAGATTCAGCACTGGAGTTAGCAAGATCTATTGAGTTATCCGAGAAGGGGGTGCTGAAATTCAGAAGGCGAAGGAAGCCGAAGTTAACTTCGTCAAAGAGAAAAACCATAAGAAAGCTTCCAAATTTACATCATCCAATGCAAAAATCGTTTTGAAAAAGTGTTTCCGATGTGGAGACACAAGTCACTTGGCGAATAAATGTCGATTTTTTGACTCAGTATGTAATGGTTGTGGGCAAAGAGGACATCTGCAAAGGGTTTGTTTTAAATCGAGGAGGTCGAGTGGTGGAGCCACCAATCACTTGGAAGAGGATGAAATTGTACAGCTGGATGAACTGTCACACCTGGAAGAGATCCATCAGATTGGGGACGCATCCCCGGTTACATGTCGTTCTAAAGTCCTTTGTAAATTGTTGATTAAAGATTTTCCTTTTACTTTTGAAATCGCCCGTGACTGTGGTTGGCTTGGCGGATGCACAAAGACATTTTGGCAATCTTCTAATGGAGAAAAGCGATATTGAGTTGGTCAGTTACTGTGGTAACAAACTAGCATGTCTAGGATTCGTCCACGTTAAAGTTCAAACGAATGGGCATGGTGAATCAAAACAACTTAAAATGTACATCACAGATCTAATCGGAATCCATTACTCGGACGTGAGTGGTAACGTTAAATTCGGTTGGACTGGACAAAAGTTTTGGATGGTCAACTGAACGAGGTAATGCAAATAGGAACAATGGTGAACCTGAACCCTAAGGAAGAAGTTAAGAAATTGCTACAGAAATACGATCTGTTGTTCTCGGTTACAACAGGAAAGATTACCGAATTGCAAGCCCGTTTACATGTTAAGAAAAATGTGAAACCGGTATTTTTTAAAGCCCGTCGTGTGCCCTTTCCGCTAATGAAAGCTGTGGAAGACGAATTAGAAAAGCTGGTTCAAGAAGGTGTTTTGGAAAGAGTCGAAACAAGTGAATGGGCAACACCGATTGTTGCTGTAAGAAAAGGCAATAATAAAATACGAATTTTCGGTGACTACAAGATAACAATGAATCCTGGTCTATTTATCGATGAGGACCCACTACCATCCATCGATGAATTATTTGCTTCAATGGCTTGAGGTGAGAAGTTTACAAAAATAGACCTTTCAAAGGCATACCTGCAATTGGAAATTCATCCGGACGACCGTAGTTTGCTTACGGTGAACACACATAAGGGACTATATATGCCAAAACGAATGATGTTTGGTATTGCATCCGCACTCGCGAAGTGGCAACGCCTAATGAAAAATATTTTGAGTGACATAGATGGAGTTAAAGTCTTTTTGGACGACATAAAGATTACAGCACCTAATGATGTTACACATTTGAGGCGGTTGGATGAAGTTTTGCGAAGATTACATCGGTACAACATGCGAGTGAATTTAGACAAATCCGATTTCATGGTAGATCAGATTGAATATTGTGGTTATGTCATAGATTGTCACGGAATTAAAAAAATGAAGAAAAAAATAGAGGCTATAGAAGCCATGAAACAACCTCAAAACACGGATGAGGTGCGATCATTTATTGGACTCATAAATTATTACGGCCGTTTTCTTAAGAATTTGAGTACAATTTTGTATCCGATAAATAATCTACTCAAAAACGAAACGAAGTTCAACTGGTGCAGCGAATGTGAAAACTCATTTTTAGAAGTAAAACGACAAATGCAGTCTGATGTGGTATTGGCGCACTATGATCCAAAACTGCCGTTAGTAGTTGCTACGGACGCAATTCCGTATGGAGTGGGAGCTGTCTTGAGTCATATTTTTAGTGATGGATCAGAACGCCCAATACAATACGTCTCACAAACGTTGTCAGAAACGCAACAACGTTACAGTCAAATTGATCGTGAAGCTTACGCAATTATTTTTGGAATCAGAAGATTTTACCAGTACGTGTGGGGACGTAAGTTCATTTTAGTGACAGACAACAAACCAATTTCGCAAATCTTTTCACCGACAAAAGGGCTGCCAACCCTGTCAGCGACGCGTATGCAGCATTACGCAATTTTTTTTGGAATCCTTTGATTATGAAATACACTGCAAAAGATCGAAACAAAATGCGAACGCCGATGCATTGTCCAGATTACCAATCAAACAAACAACAAATAGCGTCGAGGAAGTGGACCAACTCGAAGTAAATGCAATTGAAAACTTACCAGTGTCCGTGGTGGAATTGGCTGATGCTACACAAAAAGACGGAACAGTTCGAACGCTGGTTCAAGCGTTTTGGAATCGAACAAACTGAATTTGCATTACAAACAACGGGGCTGTTTGATGAGAAATATACGAGTTTACATTCCACCGATTTTGAGAAATCGAGTTCTTAACGAATTACATTCTGCGCATTTCGGTATGACCAAAATGAAATGTTTGGCTCGTGGATTTTGTTGGTGGAGTAACATGAATAAAGACATAGAGGCGATGGTGATGAATTGCTCAAATTGCGACCCGAGGCTAAGGGTCAAGGGAGAACGACCAACACACTGCTGGGAAATGCCATGTAAACCATTCGACCGAGTACATGCCGATTTTGCTGGCCCGTTTATGGGACAATATTTTTTTATACTAGTAGACGCTTTTTCGAAGTGGCCAGAAGTGCATGTTCTACTTAATATAACGACTGAAACTACAATCCGCAAATGTCGAGAGATATTTTCAACATTTGGACTGCCGATAACATTCGTTAGTGATTGGGGGCCTCAATTTATGTCATCAGATTTTCAACAATTTCTGAAACAAAATGGAATTAATCACAAGCGCGGAGCACCTAACCATCCAGCCACGAATGGTCAGGCGGAAAGATATGTTCAGACAGTGAAAAACAAATTGAAGGCTATGAAGTGCAATCGTAATGAAATTGGAAAAGCTTTGAGTAATATTTTGATGTCGTACCGCCCAGCTATACATACAGAAACAGGTAAATCACCAGCTATGATAATATTTGGACGTCAAATAAGATCAAAACTTGATTTGATGCTTCCGACAATGGAACCAACAAAAGACGCACCAAACAAATTAGGAGTACCAAAATTCGCTCTAAATCAGCGAGTGGCAGTACGTGATTATTTATCTGAAGAAAAGTGGAAATTTGGACGAGTAACTGAGATTTTCGGTAAGTTACATTATAACATTAAATTAGACGATGGTCGTATATGGAAAAGGCACGTTGACCAAATGAGAAGAATAGGAGAAGACGTGGTGAAAGATCAAATAATATCACCAGAACAAACAGATGGATATAACGAAGACGAAAAAATAGATGCTGAAGAACCTAAAGATAATAGCGCAACGAATACACCCGAACCAGTCGAAATGCCAAAAATGTCGGAGTCGGTTGTCGAGCCTGCCACACTTGCGGATGCTTCAGGTAACTCAAACGAAAGTATTCAAGTTCCTACATCATTAAGACGGACTACAAGAACACGACAGGCTCCAGATAGTTATGGTTTTGGAAGAGTTTAGTTTTCATAAAGTATAGGTTTTAATTTGATTTGCTATTGTTAACGTAACGTAATATAATTATTTTGTTAATATCATACTTCTGAACTTTTGCATTATGAATTATTAAGTTTGGCTATTTGAATTGTTATTAATATCATTTTTATTTTTTTTTGTGAGCAATGAAATAATTACTACGAGGGAAGAACTGTTGCATATTGAAATTATATCGAATCGATTATATCGATACTTGACAGCTCTCTCAGTCTTGTATGTAGGTATATATTATATATATTGAGATACTGACTTCTCTTACTCGACACACATCGCTTAACCAAGTCAGCCGCACTTACATTTAACTAAATAAAATAAAATTGAATTCTTAAATAATCTTTGTAATTTCTTTTATTTTATATTAAAGTATACAATATAAAAACCTATGTATCTACAATATATAGTATCATGGAAGACATGTAAGAGCATGCGATGGAGATATTGTGTTGAATACCCATTCACACAAAACAATATAAACGGAGCGAAATCGGAGCAAAAAAACATGTAGAACATGCAACGGAGAAAAAACTCAAACGCATGTGCAAATTATTTGCGCACAAGAAAATAAACAAATCTAGACTCGAGTCTCGAAGAGAATCATGTGCATTAACACCACACATACACATTATGGATAATACATGGAGAAGGAGAAAAAAGAAGAACAACTTGAACTCATTCTTCGTTCAGTTTGAATTATAAAAGTGATAAAGACGGAAAAAATTCGCAAAAGAAAAAATATAAAAAAAACAAGGGAGAAAATACAAAATTAATTAAAACAACAATCAAAAATATCATAAAACAATGGATAAAAACAAAAAAGGTAACTAAAACAATAAACAAAAACAAATAATTAATATAACAAACGAAATATAAAGTTGCTCGATCCAAATGAATTTTTTTTTGCCATGACGAAAAGGGGTGAGTTTGTGTCTGCAGTGTGTGTAGCACAACACACACGTGTTGTGCTAGGTAGAATAATTTAGTATTTTAGTGAAGTGGAGGAAAAGAAAAAAGAAAAAATAAATTGAAAATATCCATTCGAAAATGGATTCAATTAAAATTAAAGTGGAAAATAATTTGTAGAATGGAGAATATTGTTTTGGAGTTTAATTTTTTTTCAAAGGAGAAAACGGAATGTGTTGATGGTGTATGCGATGACGTGCGTCGGCGCCGCCACCATCATCAGTTAATACTCGGAGGGAGAATATATTTTTATGTCAACAGAATGGAGACAGTGGAATATTTGTCGTTCATTTGTAGACTGAATTTTGAATTTTTACAGTGGAGTTTTTGGAGATATTTTTTTGGAAAAAAATGGAATTTATTGTGTAGATAATATTTTCTATAAAAACACGAATTATATTAAAGCGGAGTGTATTTAATTTGTTCATTTTATATTACAAATTTGTAATTATGCATATTTTAAATATTTTGGAGGGAGGAAAAGGAGAAAATTAATTAATTCAATTTGGAGTTAGATATTATTATGATAGCTTTGATGATATTATATAGAAATATTATATGGGAGTATTTAATTGTTTTGGAGATAGTTTTTTCCTTGATAAAATTAAATGGAGTTTCGTAAAATTTTTTCTAGGTAGGAAAAATAAATTAGTGAACATACACGACAAAAAATATGGAAATATTTTATTCGTTATCTGGAGTTAAGATATTTTACTATTGTTCAGTATTAGGTATATTCTGGAGTTATTTGTGGAGTTTGGAACGAAAAATATAGAAATGTTTATTCGTTTCTTGGAGTGTTGATATTTTCATTATTGATTACATTTTACTATGGAGTTATATATATTTATATATATTTTATTTTTAAAAATTGGAGAAAATATAAATACTTTTTTTTGGAGAAATTGGAGAAAATATAAACTATTGTTTTGGAGAAATTGGAGAAAACGGAAATTATATTTATAAAAAATTGGAGAAAATACAATTTTTTTTTGGAGAAATTGGAGAAACCGAAAATTATATTTTTGAAAAATTGGAGAAAATGGAAAAAATCGGAGAAATTGGAGGGAGTTGGGAGAATTGTTTCTTTCGCGTGAGCACATAGATGCGTGGACCGCAAAAAAAATTAAATTAATGTTTTTTTTTTAATTTTTTCTCTTAGGGACTTGAGAAAGGAGAATTATTTTAGCTAAAATTAGAGGGAGTTGGAGGGAGTTGTTTCGCGTGAGCACATAGATGCGTGGACCGCAAACAAAAATTCTAAAAATTAAAAATGGAGATTGTATTTGAAGATCTTTCAGGAGGAAGATTTTTTTTTTTTAATTCTTTACTTATATTATTTTTTTTTAATAAATTTATACACCACACACACATGCAAATCCACGCACAATTTGGGGATTTTTTTTAACTAGATTAGGAATTCATTAGAATATTTTCTTTTTTTCAATGAGGTTGATAATATTTTGTAGGGATTGAATTTATTTTGAATACAAATAAAATTGACACGTAGTCTAATTTATCTCATTGCATGAAAAGGAGGTAAGGCAAAGAAAGGTCAGGAGACCGTGGAGAAAGGGGAGAAAAGCGGAGAAAGGGTGGCATCCGGAGATAAAACCTTTGTTTCCAAGGAGAGCAATAACTCGAGCTGCAGATTTTGCGAGGTCAGAAGAAGTAGCAACAACGTCACATGAAGGACTGCTGCTCCGCACAGACCGCCTTCTACAACTATGGGATAAAGCCAATAAGCTTTTTTTGGAGTTGGTGGAGACATCAGACGGAGAGGAGCTGAACAAACTGGAGATGGAGAAAATGGAGGCAGAATATTTCGAGGCTGCAGAAATAATGCGGAGAAAAATCAATGAAGCAGCCACGAAATTTAAACAAAATAAAAACTAAAAATACTGACAATGAGTTTCAATATTCTTTTTCTGAAATTAGTTTCATGCCGACAGTCATGGTAGGTTTAGAAAGCGAGGGGTGTAAATTTGGACCTATAAGAGGGTGCTTAGATACGGGGTCATAGGTAAATGTAATGAGCTGTAGACTAGTACAGGAGTATAAGCTAACAGCCTTGTCTACTACTAGGAAGGCGGTAGGCATTGATGGGGAGCCTTTTAAAATAAGGCAACAAGTTAAGGTAAAAATTTGTCCATGGTATGGGACTCAGATACAGGAGTACATGGAGGAAATGATTTGGGTTTTATTAAATGGAAGTAATTGGGGTCCAATAATGCCATCATCGGCTTTGGATCCTACGGTGGTTCATAATTCAACTGGAATACCCTGGGCGGATCCAGACTATTGGAGACCAAAACCAACATACGTACTTTTCGGAGTAGGTTTCTTTGCAAAAATTGTCACATCAGTTATCCAAAGGAATATAAATGGAGTTGCGTTAATAGAAACGCTTTTAGGAGTTATTGTTTTTGGAACACAAAATGAAAAGATAGATGAGTTGACAGGGCAGTCGATTTCATCTTTATAGGTATAAGGAGGAGCAATTAGACAAGTTATTAGAGCGACTTTGGCAACAAGATTAGGTCAGTTCATGCTCTAGGTTTACGGAGGAAGAAATGTTAGTTGAAAAACATTTTATGGCGTTTCTTTTATTTAGAGAAGTGTCTTGCGAAAAATCAGGAGATGAGAATTTATGTGGAGAAAATGAGGGAAGAAATACAAATAGGTCATCTTGTTTTGGCCACGGAGAAACCAAGAATAGGAGAAATGGCATATTACATACCACACCATTGCATTCCGAAGGACAATCGGATTGTATACGATGCAAGCTGCAAAACTGACAAAGGTTTGTCGCTTAATGACATTCAAATGCTTGGTCCAAAGCTGAAAAAGGATTTGCATGAAACCATTATGCGTTTTCAGAGACATAAAATAGCGCTATATACAGATATTCGCAAAATGTTCAATTAGGTTAGAGTAGATAGGGAGCAATGGAACTTACAAAGGATATTTTGGAGGGAGAATGCAAATCAAAGATTGCAGGAGTATTGGCTAACAGTAGTCAAATTTGGATTAACAGCGTCACCATTCGTTGCTGTTCGTTCAGTGATCGAAACTGCCAGGAACGCAAAAGGAGAGTTTCCAATTCCCGCCAAGGCAATAGAAGAGGACTTCTATATGGATGATTGTGCAACAGGATCTGATTCAGAAAAATCTGCGGTTTTATTAGCAAAAGAAATCGACACTATTTTGAAAGGAGCTAATTTCGAATTGCGGAAATGGAAGTCAAACGGCCGGGCAGTTGTGCGGGCTATGGATTCAGAGTTGGAAAAAACATTATTATTTTCGGAGGGGGAAGGCACAACCATTTTAGGACTTAAATGGTTGATAGTGGAGGACAAATTTACGTTTGTAGTAAAAAACCCTACATTCAATGGAGTTATAACAAAGAGGAGAATTGTGAGTCATGTAGCGCAACTATATGATCCAAATGGATATATATATCTCCGGTAACAATTATCGGAAAAATATTAATTCAGGAGCTATGGAAACTTAAAATAGATTGGGATGATAGGCCGCCAGTTGAACTAGAAAACAGATGGTTAGAATTTTGGTATTCTATTATTTATTTAGAAAATTTTAGAATTGATAGATGGTTGGGTACCTACAGGGAAAATTCCAAAAATACAAATTCACGGGCTTTCAGATAGCAGTGAATCGGCATTAGGAGCAGTAATATACGTTCGTGTTGAATATGTGAACGGGATAGTAACTAGTAAGCTTTTTACATCAAAAACAAGAGTAGCACCATTGAAGATGGTCACCATTCCGCGGTTGGAGTTATCGGCAGCAGAGTTGCTGTCGAAAATGATAAAAGACTCCTATGGAGTCAATGGAATAGCCGACTGAGTATGTGCTATGGATTGAGCATGGTGGTCCAGCATATTATTGAATAAAAAAGGAGACAAGGAGAAAAGCAAAATAATGGAGAACATCATACAACAGGAGGTAATAAATGAAATGAAAATATATTCTATTTCATCTTTCAAGGAGATCGTGCACATAAGGCTCAGTCGTACTAAGTCAAGTGTATCGATATTGGAGTATACAAACAAATTAGAGAAAGTAATAAACATTCTTAGTTATGTCGGGAGGTATGTAGCAAATTGGATTAAATGGAGAAAAGAACTAAAACAGAAACCTAAAGAAATACAACGCAGATCTAAGAGAAAAGTGTATCTGATACGGAGAAATCAGCAGGAGAATTATAACAAGGATATAACAGCATTGAATGCTGGGAAGCATTTACCGGAGAGGAGTTCAATAGAAAGTTTGAGACCAATTTTGGATGCAAACGGTTTGCTCCGAGTTGGGGGGAGATTAGGGAGATTGATTATGAGATGAAATATCCAGTAAACATCGCAAAAGGATCAAGGTTAGCGAAAAATGGATTATGCTCACCGGGAGACGGAACATGGAGGCATCCAAGTTATGATGCAGTTTATTAGGCAAAGGTATTGGATACCAAAACTTAGGAGTGCTTTACGGAGTCATATTTATAAATGTGTTGTGTGTGTGCGGTTGAATGCTCGCATGGAGGGACAGCTGATGGCGGAGTTACCATCAGAAAGAGTTCAGGTTGGGGAACCATTCTTAGCCACAGGAGTGGATTATACTGGCCCTTTTGAATTGAAAATGGTCGGGGGAGTCGGAAGGAGAAATAGGAGAAAATGTTGGGTTGCTATATTTGTCTGACTTAGGACTAGGGCAGATCATATTGAAATTGTAGGAGATTTATCTTCAATAGCCTTCATAGCTAGTTATGAAAGGTTTATTGCAAGAAGAGGGAGATGCGAGAAAATATTTAGCGACAACGGAACAGCTTTCGTTGGAGCGTCAAAAGAATTAAATAAAGCTTTGAAAGTATTTTCAGATAAAGGAGTATTGGAGAATCTTCATCAAAAAGGTACTGACTGGCATTTCATGACACCAGCAGCGTCACATCAAGGAGAAATCGATGAAATTCCATTTGGAGCGGATCGTGGGGCAAACGATATTGCGTTACGAGGAGTTCGGAACCTTACTCACTCAAATTGAAGCGATTCTCAATTCGAGACCTCTCCATCCTTATAGTGACGATCCAAGGGATATTCAGGCGCTAACGCCGGGACATTTTTTTGTAGGTGAAGCATTAATTTTACCTCTTCCTTTCAGATTAGAAGAAAGACCAGCCAAAGCGGGAGCTAAACTATTCAAGGAGAAACAGCAAATGGTCAGCCATTTCTGGAACCGATGGCAGTCAGAATATTTGACTACTCTGCAGGAGCGGAAAAAATGGAGAAAGGAGAAGGAGGGCCTGCAGACAGCAACCAATAAGCTGAAGCGGCCTGTGCAAATACTATGCGTTTTACCAATGGAGTCGGAGTAAATAAAAACAAGTTTTTAACCGGGACTGTTACGTATGGCAACACTGGCCATCCGTGTCTTATTATAAATTGTAAAATGAAATGTAATAGTTAGTTACTTGATCGGTCTCTGGCCGTGATAGACGTATTTTTATTCCGAGGAAACGGAGATAATAAATGTGGGTTTTTTGTATATTTTTCCCACAATAATAATAGCGGTATTGGCCTTGTGGCGAAACAAAGGGAAAAATCGAATATTTGAGGGTTTCGATTCAGGGGGCGTGGTATACGCCCACTTTCTCAGAATTGCGAACAATTAAATGGAACACTTTCCAATGCTGTAGAATGATGAAATTTGGTAGAGTGGTAAGGATTTTAGTGCAAAGTAAACAATTGGATATTGGAAGTTTTTGATTCAGGAGGGGTGTTATCCGCCTACTTTCTCAGAATTGCGATCAATTAAATGGAGCATTTCTGATTGCGGAAGAATGACTACACTTCGAGTTTCACTAGTATCTGGCAACTGGCAAACAATAAACAATTTTTACAAAAGGGGGTGATGTCAGACCAAAAACGCAGTGAACTCATCATCCCTCAAATTTCAAGTTTCCAAAGTTTTTAAATTTAAATGACCATTGTACTTAATTGTCTGTTGGTGTCCTTAATTGTCTATTGGTGTCAGTTACAAGAGTCTGAACAAAATCATGTCACTGACACTCCGTATGAAAAATTCTACCAACGTCATAGAAGTATAACTTCAAAAAGTTTATAATCTAGTTCAAAGTCCAATTTTAAGTTATAGCTCTCCTTTGATTCTTTATGAACCACGCTCATTTTCATTTATTCCATTTATGTTTTATTTTTATTGCATCTGTATGTAACATTACATTAATAAAAAAAAAATGTCAAAAAAACTCTATATTAGTATCTTTTTTATTTAAACTTAACTTTGACACAAAAAAAAAACTACCAATGAAATAAATCGATTAGCTTCTTATACAATGTCGTTTTTTTTATATTATTATAACTAAATCTATTTATTGCAATTAAACAACAAAATATTTATTACTTAATATTATACACAAAAATATATTAACAATAAAATATTTGGTATTGTAGTTTCATCATCAAATGTTAAAATTATTACTCTTAGCTTAACTTATTTTGTATTTATTTATGATTTTTTTGTTGTTAAGTATCCCTTTACTTTAAAGTTATTTAAATGGATATACATATGTATGATAAATTCTTTTTTGTTTAAATTATATTAAAGTATTTTAATTTTATTTGTCAATTGCATTCTTTTTAAAATCAAATCCTAATGTTTTGGGTATCATTTTATTTATTTCTCAAACCTCTAATTATGTTTTAAATGAATGATAAAACAATTTAGTATCTCTTTAAATAAATAATGATATATGTTTTTCGATAGGAGAACTTTTTGTTTTATTTTAATGGAGGATTAGTATTTTCTGTTGTTTCATTTTTTTACTTTGGTATCAAATGAAATAATAATATTCACAAGAACAAGGTGGTTGTTTTGTACTTCATGAATTTATAAAATATTTGTTTAATTATATTTAGCTGTTTTTAACTCTATTGATATTCTTTTTCTAATTGTGGATGCATTGTAAATAAATATTCGTTTTAGATTATTTGCGTACCATTAGATATTTTTTATTACAACATTAAATTTTCTATAAATACTAATTAAGATTTTTCTACCATGATTAGAAACGATTACTTTCCTAATAAATTTAATTCAGGTTTAAGTAATATCTATCAATTAGTAAAAAACTTAAACTGGCTAAAGAATAGCGACAGATGCTTCTGTGCATCCCATAAATCGATAATGTTTTGTTTAATTTTACAATTGAATTGGTAGTTTAAAGCAGGTAACAAGCGCCAACTTTTTTTTATTTGTTCTTTTCTTTAAACTGGCGTTGCGCCGCGCCGTGCATGCCGCACCGATTCAATTGATCTCTGTTTTGGTTTTAAAAACGACAATTACAAAATCGCAAAATATATGTACCTATTCCTTTTTAATTTTTCAGGAAAAAAGGATGCATTTTATTTTTTGACCACTGAACAATTGCCTAAAACGACACTGATCTGACAATTGTTTGAAAAATGATATCATATACAAAAAAATATGAACATACCTACATTATTATAGATAATTTTGATAGTAACATATCAGTATTTCTTCATTTACGATAAAAATATACAAACTCAACGAGCAACTAAATTAATAAAATATTATTTACTTTTTCGTGTACATTTTAACATTACATTACTTTTATATACAATAAATAACTTTTTTTACTTTGTGATTGTTATTAAAGTTTCACAATTCTTATATTTTGTCTTCTTTTATTATATATTTTATTTGAAGCTATAAAGCATCAATTATTAAAGTTTTTTCACAGGACTATACATAAAGGTTGGTGTTTAGTTTCCCTTTTTGGTAGGTATATTATTATTATTTTTTCCAATTTTAATTTATATTTTTATATCATTTTTTTAGTACAGGATTTTACTTTTTGATATCATCCATTTTGATGTAATGCAGATGAGTGTTGTTGCGTATCTTAGTAGGTCGGTTGTTGATATTCACCGGGAACTGCAATTGTGATAATATGAAATTAAAAATATTATATGCTTGATAATTATTGTTCGTATTTTTTTTTATTAATTAGCGTTGCAAGGTCAAAATAAAGTGTATTGATTTAAATTGTCCGAACGATTTTTATTTATTTAATTTAACTGTTTTAGTTTAGGTACACTACATTAAGCAAGCAAAATTTTTCTTTCACAAAACTTTATTATTTTATCATTCCCAATTTGACGTTCTAGTTTTTGCTATAATTTCCTCGTGAACGAAAATATTTCTCCGCACCAAGAATTAACAGAAAAGATGAAAAACTTACATTTGTTTTATTATGGCTTGTATTGGACCTATAACCTCATATTTGAGTTTTTCTAACACACAATTTTCATTGTATGTCGTTTTCTCTGTAAAAAATCTATAGATGTCGCATTTTTCATTTGGCCAGCATAAATTGTCCGCTTTCAGTTTGAACGATAGGGGTTGTTCTACAAAATACAGAAAAATCTACGCACCCGCACCCGCAACCGCACCCCCAGCTTAATCTCTGTTTGATTTAAAAAAATCAAAAAATCTAAAAAATGAAGATTGAAACCAAACCATGAATATGTATACCAATCGACAAATAGCATACAAGTAAATTTAAGTGTACAAATAGATATTTTTACGTACTAGAAAATAGAACAACTGGATTTCCGTGTATTAAATTTTAACCTTAAGACTAAATTCGTTGTTAGTATGTGATTTTTCTGAAGTCTGGAGATTTTCGTTTAGCTATTAACTAAATTTGGGTATTAGTAAGGCCCATTGTCACATAATAATATATAAGACATGTTGGCACCGAAAATTTTATCTTTCAAGCATATTGGCCTATATTCAGTAGCATTCAGAAGTAGTAGATACAATTCACACATATACGCTCCCAAAATAGCTTTTAACGGTCTTTAGTCCACAAAATTTGTTTGGCGTTTCGTTCCGGCGATCTCACTTGGACTCAACAGTTGACTTGTGAGGACCTTGTCAATATGCAATTTTTGTTAAGTTCAGTTCATCTTACACAGATTTCGTGGCGAATATCTAGTGTGAACTATATCCAACAAGATTAAGAATTCAAACCCAATAACGCAAGGAATTTGCTCTATGCTGATTGCTGACGACTTAATAACGTGCACGATATCACTATCCCCGATCATTGCAGCCCGAAGAGTAGAAGAGCACGTGAGACGTCTTTAGGATGAGAATACTACGAAAGATGGGGTATCAAAATCAATTAAGTTAAATCTGAATTGGCTTGTTTCAGAAGACCCGTAGGACGCCGAAACACGCGCTCTGCTGCAAGTTCCCAAAGCATTGCTCTCCCACAACGAAGCCAAAATTAAAATACCTGGGTATCAACTTTGAACTACGTTTCAACCCACATGCAAGAAGGGGAATCACGCCTTTCATCTCATCCATCCCCTGATATGGAAAAGGAATGCACTCAGTCAAAAGACAAACTTGTTTCTCTACAAGCAACTTGTCAGGCCCATTATCATATACTGTTTCTCAGTCTGGATTCACCTTTATAAAACCAGCATGAAAAAACTTGAAGCGTTTGAGAGGAATATTCTGCGGATCTGCACAGGACTCCATTTTGACTGACAACGACAGAAGCACTTTAGCAACCAAAGGCTCTACGAAGAATCAGGAATTACTCCTCTGGATAAATTCCTGACAATCGCTGCAAAAAAACTGACGAGCAACCTGTGCAACCATCCAAACCCACTGTTGAGGACTATTATTAGCGAAGAGAGACATCCCTAACCAAAATACCTAGATGTGACAGCAATACTGGACGAAGGAATTATTTTTATTAACCACGACGCACGAGGCAAAATCCAATTTTACGAGGACGCAGCTTCAGCTAATTACCTACAAATTTATTAAATGATTTTATAAATATTGAATAATTATTTTGGTTTGGTTTGAATTTGATATTATTCAATAATATTGTTATAATACTATACAAATGTATATTAAGCTAATACCTACATAGTTTAAAATTTGAAGGCAGTTGAATCCTAAGAGCAAATTCGTGCGATCCAGTAGTTACGTTTTATTTTATTCTACGTCAGTTTATTATTGTTTCGAATTAAGTTGTGTGAAAGAGAGAGTCCTATATTGAAAAGCAAGTACAAATTGTCAAACTCTAGATTTTTTTGCACACATTATCTTTCTCATCTTTTGACGATATACCGTTCTTTTAATTTAATGCACTTAATGCAGAGAATCGGAACTTAAACTGCAAATCTTCGAAATTGCTCTCTCCAATAAATAGGAAATGAAATAATAATTATTTGTTTGATTGTACTGCAAAGATTTACATAAAAGCGTACCAATTAGGTATGAAGACACATTGAATAAATTTTAAGCAAGAGTTTATTTAAAAAAAAAAATATGTATGTATATCGTCGGACGCAAGATTTATCTTCATTTTACAAAGAGCCGTGTTTTAAGAGTATAGCCAGCTCAGCATAATTTTAACAAACAGTGATTAGAAATATACCTACACAAATTAAAGTTATTGTTTTAATTCCGGTGATTTCATAACTCGAGGCTTATCAAAATAAGCGTTATGCCATAAGCCCATAAATATAAAATATAACAAACTAAAATATTAAGGCCTTAAGTAGACTTTAGGTCTTTCTTATGATGTTTTTAATTTTAATTTTTAATTTTTTTTAAATTAGGTGACGTTTCGTACGGACAAAATATTATTAATCTTTTAGTATTTAAAAGTTTCGAAAAGAACAGTCCAAATTATGAAAAATGAAAATGATTAAAATAATTTACAAAGTCACGTAAAACAAATAATCATTTACTAAATGTAATAAGTATAATACCTAAATAGTAGATTGTCGTTCCAACCTATTTATAATAATAATTCCTCTTTCCTTTTTATAGCAATCAGAATGCTTCAAGGAATTTGGTGTATTCTAAAATGGGATTTTTTGGGCGATATGACATTTTTTTCATTTAATGTATGAGTCACAATGCTCAAATTTAGGAACACAAGAAATCTTTTGGACGACATGACAATTATTTAGGCGTAATGATATTTTAAAATTGTTTTGCGCGCTATGACATTGATTTTGGGCTTTGTGGCATTTTTTTGATAAGTTTTTGGGCAATGTATCGATTTTTGATGATACATTTTTATTATTTGATCGTTATTAACTTGGCCAAAAAGACCAAACGCTGATTTTATATTGGAACTTCATAATACCCAAAAAAATGTCATAACGCCCAAGCCCTCGGTAATATTACCGAAATCATACAACAACAAAATGTTAATAAAGTTGTTTTGGGCGCTATGACATTTATTATTTGGGCGTTATAGTTTTGGGTGAAAAGATCTAACGCCAGTATAGCCAAATATAAATTTTATTATCCCTATAAATTCTCTATAAAACCAGCTCTATTCTTTATAAAAATAACAAAATTTATATTTTGTATATCTTTGGTATTTGGTTGTCTGAATAACTATTTATGTTATTTATGAAATATTGTATTACTTAAGGATTTTCTAGTTAAATTTTAAATACAATAATGATATTAAATATACGAGTAATAACGTCATTTTAAACTTTGTGTTCTTCTCTTAACAGCTTAATATCTTAAGTTAAATATTTAAAAATAGATATACCTTGTTGTTGTTGTTGTTGTTGTCCAGTAAACGGTGACTGGCTATATTGATCTACTTCATTTTCCATTGGATAGTTTGTGTATTCCTGAGCCGCTGGGTCTGATTCAAATGTTGAAGCAAACGCAGCTTCTGCACCAATTAATAAACGTTTATAAGCTAAAAACGCACATCCAGCCTACAAATTATATAATGTTTTGTTAAGGTCTATAACAACTAATGGAACATAATTTTAAGCATATATACCCATGTGAATATCGAAAAGAAAGAAAATGCTATAATAGCTTGAACAGAACCCACACCTTCTCCAGATGATGGTGGTATGGCGGAACTCCACTGAGACCACAAATATACAAACGCAATAAAGTAAAGAAATGCCCAAAATCCTAAAAAAAAAAAACAAAAAACAAATTTAATCATGTGCCAACAAAATATGAAGTTCTTTTTACCCGAAAATCCCAAATCGGCCAAAACGTAGTGTTTTCTACTTTTAACGGATGACATTTGTTCGAAAAAATATTCGCCAGCAATGAAGGCCATTGAGGCTAAAAATCCAAAGATTCCAACTATCGATCCAAATTTACAAGCCGCAGCATCGTTGTCGAAGAGACAGACCTCTTTTCCATTTTCTTCACGCCATGCTCCAGAGGATACGCAACCGAAAACAATTATTGAAAAGAGCTGAAAAGTCATTAATCAAAATTGTATGTAATATACACTTAATTGTCTTGCAGATAATCGAAAACATAAAGACTTCAGAGATGAGTTCATGTTTGTTGCACAGAAATCCCTCCGATATGAGATCATGTTTGTCGCTATATAATGTACACACATACATATGTACATACGTATTCGAAGAATTTGCCTCTACCTTTTTTTAAGACAATTAAAAACAATGCGACAAATTTTTAGAACATAAATCATATTTTTTATCGACTCTTTCTTGGCTTTTAGCTCAAAGGAAACTAGCTGGCTCGTGTATGGCCAGCTCTAACGATTAAATAAAATAGGTTTTCGAATGTTAAAAAGCAAACTAAGCGAAGTTTCTAGTATTTGTCCTGAGAAACGGGGAGCTATTTCGGTTTTATTGTTTTTATTTAAAAAAATAAAAATTTTGTATATACAATAATATATGTAGGTAATTTAAACAAAAGCAAAAAAATGAGATAGTTGTGAGAAATTGTGGATCTCAATGAAGCTTAATGTGATACGAAAATGATTTTCTTTAAAAAATTCAATAGGTACTGCTATGCTAAGTTATTCTCTTAAAAGACAAACAAAAGTAGTAAATTTAAACAAAATTATTTGAGCCGATTTTGATGAAAAAATTTTCAAAAAATACAAAATCTTTGAATCGTTCTATTTGTTCTAGAAAGCTAAAACAGAGATTCGAATCTCCCTCAAGGAATTAAATATATAGACATAAACGCAAAGACTAACAGAACGACGCACGCACAGGTTGAGCATGTACTGTCTCGATCAATAATGATTTTAGATTTGATTAAAACGGCCAATTTACTAAATGTCACCAAAACGCATTACCCATAGAGCAAGTGATTTTTTTTTGTGTTATTAATGATGCATTGATTTTTTGCATATTCACAAAATTTTTGTGGCATAACATAGCCGTTAAAACTCTAGTTAGACAAAAATACACGTTATTTCCCAATCCGCTTCGCCAATCAAAATTCTCTCCTATATAATTCTATTCCTGCTGACTATAGTGACGTGCAATTCGGGTTTAATCTAAAATACCTTAGTGTCCGTTTGCACAGCCGTTTTACTGAAAGTCGCATCCAGTGAGACACGTAAATTTTACGTATGTTATGCATTAGAAACGAGAAGGGTAGATTCTATCTCAAAAAGCTTATCCTTTCGCGCGACTTAAAACAAACTCTGGATACCTGAATTAGTTATATCCATCGGCGCGGCGTGGCGGAGGGCCCTGCAGAGGAATGCGACCGCATAAATAATACGAAGCTATTATAAACTGGCATTTCTTTCGTCACTTCCATATTATTATTATTTTTCTTACAAATTTCGACAGATTATAATATATATTAGATGATAAATGTATGTTGTGATATATGTACATGGTTTTCGAGGGATGAAAGTAGAGATCGAATGAAAACCCCTATTATTATCAAAATAATTTACCAAACCATTTTTGTACTATATTTAAAGTTATATAATTTATAACATCACGTAATAACTTATATTTAAAAAACTCATTACGGAATCTGAAAGTATTTCAAAATTCATTATAGAGCTTTAAAATTATTTTTTTTTCTCTTCAATAAATTGTTACTTAGAGGTTGTTTGTGAACTTTAAAGAGAAAGGTTAGTTGGTATCTTTCAGATTTGATAACGAGTTTCTTGGAGAAGTAATATAACCCCAAATATAGCTAGAAATGTTTTGTTTCCATTATATTATATGTATTTACATTAAAGGAACACAAAAACATAACAAATCACGTAAAAATATCAAACATACTTTATCACACATGTAACTTTAAAAATCGATTTTTCAAAATTCATTATCTTTAACTTGCATCACCTTTGACCAAAAAATATATTAATCGAAAGCCTGATATTTTGAAAATAAACAAGTACAGTTAGGCAGGTAGGTAGGTATATTTCAACTGAAATATTTATTAAAAATAAAAGTATCCAAGGTATTTATTTCTTTACTTGGTTTTTATTGTTTGGGTAAGTATTTTTCTGAACTTTCCATTTTTGTAATTTTCATGTATGTAGATTGTAGATACACACCTACATAATGTTTTGCTTTCATACTTTAAGAAAATATTTATGAAGTTCATAATAATATACTAAATATGTATTTATGTACAATTTAATAACTCTGTGCTTGAGAATGATCTCATATTTTCTTAATTTGATTGTAATAATGGTGGTGACAAGTCTACTCTCCGTGGGCCATGACCTCCAGATAAATAGTTCTACCACACTTCACTACAAATACACCTATGCATTTTCTTCATAATAGATACTTTTTTCTACCTACATTATGTTGTTTGTATTTTTGTTTTTTTTTTCGAGGTTAAATCTTCTGATATATTTATTTTGTGGATGGATAGATTTATGAATAAATACAAAGCTGAAGCTTTACAAAATTCGAAAAATGTTGACCTACTTTTGTCCAGGGAAAGGGTTTTGGTGTTGTTCTTGTCAATTTGCATCCCTTGTTACTTCTTGGAAAAGAAAAGAGCACTTGGATGTACCCCTAAATATTTGTTTTAAGGTATGTCTCGGCGGAACAGATTTCTGTACAATTATGTTAGTTTTTTAAGGAAGCACAACGATAGACATGAGAAACAATATCTGCTTAAAACAAAAAAAAAAAAAACAAAATGTCAGTAAGATTTAGGTATCTTGTTTCTGTTTTGGTCTTAAAACCCTTAATGCAGGATGAATTCGGATGTTTTTCTAGCATCTCTTAACCAATACAGGGGATGAATATGGAATAAAGCTTTCTTTTAATGATGATGACTAGATTTTTGCGTCGTAGTTATACGTGTAGAATGTCGATATAATAATATATCGAACACCCTTTAAACTGAAGTCAGTGTTGTGTGGGGGTATTTGTGAACTGGCCAATTGTGTTGTGTATACAACAAACAGAATATGTATATAAGTATAGGTAAAACAGTTTAAAAAAATCGATAAATGATTTTTGAGATATGAAAATAAGAACTCTAAGCAAAGTCATATTTATATAAAAAAAAACCTACCCAACACAAGGCTCGCAGAATAACCTGTGGTCGCTGGGCAAATGAGATTGGATCAAATGTCCCTCCAGCTTTACCACCACCGTAGGCCCCACCATTGTTCATCATGTTAATATATGCGATTTTTCTTTAGATGTTTCTCTTTAAACTTTTATGTACTTCACTGATGGATAATTTTGCAACAGATTCAAGGTTTTGCTAGACCTTTTTTTCCAACAATAAGACGTAAATGTGTTAATTGAAGTGAGATAATTTTGTATATATGTATGTAGATGTTCCGTTTTTTACTTAGTTTTTGATTTTCAAGTTCAAAGTCACGTTTCTTTTTATGGCGAGAAACCGTTATCGTGTTTACGATATCGAGTCGAAAATTAAACTGACAGGAGAAGTCGACAAAAATGGATGGTAGTTCTGTGTGGGTTGACACTTAAACTGTTATATGTACTGTACATACATATATGTATATATACACAAGAGGGTTGATGAGAGATTCGTCGCGCATTCGTTTTAGAAAAGATATAGAAAGCTTTTGCTTCATATAACAACTTTAAAATATTTACAATTTTACTCCGATGCAGTGGAGAGTGAAAATGAAAACCTTTATCTGTAATAGAAAGGGTGGCTTAGTACGAATTTTTGACCTTGAACTTTTAACATAGATAAAAGAGGGTCATTTAAGAGAGTGTATTATTTTTGAGAGAGTGTTTATGACATAATCAGTTCACTGCCATTGAGAAAAAAAACTACGTGAACGTGTGGTGTATCTACATTTTCATAAACTCTTCGAAATAAAACAAACCCTAAAAAATAGAATAATCCTATCCATATATAAACTATTTAAATGAAAAATCTAGAACTTTTATTAGCCATATAAATGTTGGCAAAGTTAAGGGAATTTATAATAAATTGTACATATGTGATGTACATATAGATATGCCCCGCACCTTTACTTTACAAACGAGATTTAAATCCCTACAGTTATCTAAACATACAGTGGAGCGCGCAGACGCATTTTTTATAGATCGGATTTCTTTGGGCCAAAAAGACGATGCATTCACACACTTAGTGGGCTGTAACTGTAACACCATGTCATCAAAACCACAAGTCTGAAAGCTACATATATATCTTCCAATGCAAGCAAGACAAAGTCCTGGATCATGGTTAGGTTACGTATAATGAAGTCACCGTAAATTCCCAACCATTTATTTAGAAATAAGTAACGGCCAATCAATGATCCCTAATCTTAAGGCTGCACACCATTTTGTCTTCTAGTGTAGAAGTCTTTTATGAATTTCCCTGGTTTCACTCATGTAATAATGCATATTCTGTTTGTTAAAGCCAGATTTCGCAAAGTATATAGGTTTTGACACAAAAACGGATCACTCCATTTTAGCAACTCGAACACCCAATGTTGTGCAAAAGGAAAAATTAAAAAATTAAATATATTTGCTACATGAGTGAGCTATATCTTAATCCCAATTTGTTCAAGAGGTAAGTTACGCTGCTGATGCGAAACGAATTTTTTCTGTCGTCTCCAAAAAAGCTATCGAAATGCCCTCAAGCATAAGTGAAGTTTAATGAATTACAAAAACAAAATAAAATAAACGCAAACGCAAACAAATCGTTACCACCAGCGAACGAACAATAATTGCAAATAGACATAGGTGGCAAAAATACCGAAATGAAATGAAACAAAGCAGCAACCGGTGTTGGGATTTTATGGACTTTGTGAGTAAGAAGTTTATAATTTTCAAATTTGAATAATTTCTCAGCTTTAGTATGCATAATTTAGATCTCGATTTTTTTAATAATAACTTGTGGAGACTCTCATCATCTCTCAATACCTATAATACTATTTACTTTAAACTTTAAAATATACTTTGCAATTTTCTACTTTTCATTTTAAAATCATAACAATCAAATCATCTATTAATTTTCTATAAGAAAATTTCAATAATTATTTTTCATTCAATTTTCTAGTTTAAAACTGTTTAGTTCTTTTTGATAAATATTAATAAAGTATTATATAATTTGTATTCTGTTGGCTATTTTTACATTGGCTATCGACATAACAGCTTTCAGTCAGCCCTTTTTAAGTTGGATTTTTAGCTGCTGACTCCAGATTTTAAAAGCACAAAATCTACATTGGTGACCCCGATCGAAGCCAATTCTTATATCAACATTTTTTTTAGCAACAATGACTGACACTGGAAATCAAGGTTCTACATCTGAAAACAACGATGATTTGAATCAGAACCAATATGGAAACAACAACCAAGCCCAAAATCGAAGTGAGGTTCATCATGTTGCAATTAAACCAGTGCAATTTGTGAAGGAAGAACCCGATCTATACTTTCTTCAAATGGAAGCCCAGTTTCGAAATTCGGGAATCAAACGTGACCAGACCATGTTTGATTATGTCATTGCAACGCTGGATCCCAAATATTTGCAGGTAATTTCTCATATCATTCGCAATCCACCTTCCGAGGACAAATACAAAACAGTGAAGGATGGGTTGATACGAGAATTCATGCTTTCGGATCACCGAAAACTCTCGAAGCTGGTAAAAGAAATTGAACTGGGAGACGATAAACCTTCTCAATTACTGCGAAAGATGCGTGATTTGGCCGGAAACTCTTTAACAGACGAGGTGATGAAGACCTTGTGGCTGGAGAGGTTACCTGAAAACATTCGTGCAGTAGTTTCAGTGTCTGAATTTGAGCTCGACAAACGTGCTCTGATTGCGGATACAATGCTGGAAGTTATGGGTCGAAATTATATTTCCGAAGTAAATAAGAAATGTTCCACACCGGCAACATCCACAATTTCAAGATGCACATCCTCAACATCAGAGATCATTAATTTAAAGGCTGAAGTTGCTGCTCTCTCACAACAATTCAATGAGCTGAAAACGAATTTTTCAGGACGAAATCATAAAGCCAGAAGCCGATCAAAATCAGGTTCTAGATCAAGCAAGCAACATCCGTTCTGTAAGTATCATCATCGATTTGGTTCCTTAGCTAAAAAATGTGTTGAACCGTGCAAGTTCAATATGAAAGTCGATTCTAATCAGGAAAACTAATTTCCACTTCGACAAAGACGGTAAACGAAGTGGACTCCTGCACATCCAACCGTCTTTTCATTTACGACAAGACTACAAACATTCCATATCTCATCGACACTGGCGCCGATTTATCTATTTTACCACTATCTGCAAATCGTAATCTCAAGAAAGCTGATTCTTATAGATTGTTCGCTGCAAACGGAACGCCTATCAAGACCTTCGGTACGAATGTTACCACAGTTAATTTGGGATTGCGAAGATTGGGAATTCATCATTGCAGATGTGGACAAGGCAATCATCGGTGCAGATTTTCTTTCACGGTTTGGACTTTTAGTCGATGTCAAGAACAAAAAGGTGATAGATGAAAAAACTCATCTCAACGTCAATTGTATTTCCAAGGCAACATACTACAACCCAATCAGTACCATCGCACAGGATATGATTTACGCTAGCATTCTCAACCAGTTCAAAGATGTTACCAAACCTCCAGTCTTCGACGAAAACACACTGAAGACTTCAAAGGTACAACATCAGATCATCACGAATGGGCAGCCTGTTTTTGCGAAAGCACGAAGATTGAATCCTGAACGCCTCAAAATAGCGAAGAAGGAGTTTGATTATATGCTTCAAGCTGGTATTTGTTGTCCAAGTAAAAGCAGTTGGGCTTCGCCTTTGCATTTAGCTCCCAAAAAGAATGGCGAATGGCGACCGTGTGGCGATTATCGACGCCTGAATGCAATTACAGTTCCAGATCGGTATCCACTGCCTCACATTCAAGATTTTGCTCAACGATTTGCGGGTAAGAAAATTTTTTCTATTTTAGACCTTGTGAAAGCCTACAATCAAATCCCAATTGCACCTGAAGATCGCCAAAAGACCGCAATTATAACACCTTTCGGTCTATTCGAGTTTAACGTTATGACGTTTGGTCTTCGAAATGCTTCCCAAAGTTTCCAACGCTTCATGGACAGTATCTTTAACGATCTCGATTTTGTAGTTACATACATCGATGACATAGCTATTGCCTCGAAAGACGAAGACGAGCATCGTAGACATGTTAAGATGGTTTTAGAGAGACTTCGTCAACATAACATCAAAATAAATTTGGCAAAATGTGTGTTTGAAAAGTCTGAAGTCATATTTCTCGGACATCGCGTCACGGAAGCTGGCATTGCACCTCCATTAGATCGAATCAACGCGATTCTCGAATTCAAGAAACCAGTTGAAGCTAATGAATTACGCAGATTTCTAGCACTTCTTAACTTCTACAGACGATTTCTGCCGAATGCAGCTGTTAAACATGGAAAACTTCAAGTTCTGATTCACGGAAACAAGAAGCACGACAAAACAATACTCATCTGGAATCCTGAAGCCGAACAGATTTTTGAAGAATGCAAACAAGATCTATCAAATGCAGTGCAATTAGCTCATCCTCTTCCTGAAGCCAATTTAGCGATGTATGTGGATGCGAGTAACTTCTCTGTTGGAGCCGCTCTTAACCAATTCAACAAGGGACAGCTAGAGCCACTCAGCTTCTATTCAAAACGAATGACAGACACACAGAAGAAATATAGCACTTACGATAGAGAGCTTTTGGCAATTTATCAGTCAGTGAAGCATAATAAATTTATGATCGAAGGGCGAAAATGCACAGTCTATACGGATCATAAACCATTAACGTATGCATTCCAACAAAATCCTGATAAAGCTACTCCACGTCAAATGCGCTACCTCGATTACATTGGCCAATTCTGCACAGACATCCGACATGTTTCAGGAAAAGACAACATTGTTGCAGACATGCTTTCCCGAATTGAAAGTATTCAAGACTTGCAGTTCAATTACGAAAAATGTGCTCAACTTCAAACAAATGATGAAGAATTGAAACGAGTACTTTCTGAAACTCTGAATGGAACATCATCTCTTCAATTGCGACAGATGACAATGCCAAACTCATCGACAACAGTCTATTGTGATATTTCTACAGGAAGAATCAGACCTTTTATCGTAGAATCAATGAGGAAACAAATCTTTGACTTAGTTCATCGACTTTCACACCCAGGTAAACGTGCAACGAATTCGCTGATAACAGACCGCTACGTCTGGCCTGGAATGAACAAGGACATCAATAAATGGGTAACATCCTGCATTCAATGCCAAAAGAACAAAGTTTCACTTCACAACAAAACGATTCTCCAAAACTTCAAAGTACCAGACGGAAGGTTTAAACACATCAACATCGATTTGATTGGTCCACTTCCACCTTCAAACGGATACCGATATTGTTTGACTTGCATCGACCGCTTCAGCAGATGGCCCGTAGTGATTCCACTGTATGACATTACAGCAGAAGAAGTTGCAAAAGCTCTGATTCAAGGATGGATTTCCCACTATGGCGTGCCTGAAACTTTGACAACGGATCAGGGAAGACAATTTCAATCGAAGCTCTTCCAAGAATTGTCAAAGGCGTTCGGAATCAAACACACGCAAACTACAGCTTACCACCCACAATCCAATGGTATAATCGAGCGATTCCATCGGACTCTTAAGGCAGCAATCAAATGTCAAGAAACAAGTAGTTGGTCTGACGTCTTGCCACTTGTTATGTTAGGACTTAGAACTACAATCAAGCACGACCTCAATGTTTCACCTGCCGAAATGCTTTACGGTACTACTCTCAAGCTACCCGGTGACATCTTCGACCATAAAAAAACCGAAAATGTTACCTCTGATTTCGTTAAGGATCTCAAAAAATCAATGAATAATTTAAAACCTATTCCCACGTCAAATCATTCCAAAAACAAGTTCTATCAACAACCCGAACTTGATGTTTGCACGCACGTATTTGTTCGAGACGACACTGTAAGGACACCTTTAAAATCACCGTATGATGGTCCCTTTTTAGTATTGTCCAAAGCTCGTAAAACTTTCGACATCGATATTCAAGGAAAAAGGAAGAAAATTAGTATCGACCGACTAAAAGTTGCACATATTCCTGATAGCTCCAACAAAGATAGTCAACAATCAACAAATGCGACAACTACATCACGTGAAGAAAAAATAGTCAACCAAAATAAACCATCCAATGAAGCTGATAAGAAACCAGTCACAACCCGATATGGAAGAACAGTAAAATTCGCCAAGAAATTCTAATTTTGTATCGAAATCAGCTAAGCCGATTACTGGTGAGGGAGTGATGTGGAGACTCTCATCATCTCTCAATACCTATAATACTATTTACTTTAAACTTTAAAATATACTTTGCAATTTTCTACTTTTCATTTTAAAATCATAACAATCAAATCATCTATTAATTTTCTATAAGAAAATTTCAATAATTATTTTTCATTCAATTTTCTAGTTTAAAACTGTTTAGTTCTTTTTGATAAATATTAATAAAGTATTATATAATTTGTATTCTGTTGGCTATTTTTACATTGGCTATCGACATAACAGCTTTCAGTCAGCCCTTTTTAAGTTGGATTTTTAGCTGCTGACTCCAGATTTTAAAAGCACAAAATCTACAAACTTCATAAAACAATTTCAAAATGTATAGAATGTTACACAAATTTTAAAGTTTAAGTGAATATATTGGTCAACCTTAAATAAAATAAAATGCACGACATGGGTCGCACGAACTTGGTCTTATGTGGCTTTAACGCCTTAACTATTCATATACAAGAAATAAATTATTTATGGTAGGGACTCTTTTTATTTTTTTTTTATTCCACCTGCCAAAAACATAGTTTAGTTTAAGCTAGTATTATATATGAGTACTTAAATATTAACCGTGTGCAACACTTTGTGTGTGCAATATTATTTAAACTTATTAGAAGCTCTTGTGTAAAAATTTTATTAATATCGGTTCAATAGATAATTACATACTCGAAAAATAAAAATTGGTTCCTTGAGAGATACTTTTATTAAGAAATTAATACAAAATTTGTTCCAATGATATGGTAGATCGTATATACATACTGATACTAGCTCAAAATTGTTGTCAAAAGCATAATTGTCGTTTTTGAGAAAAAATGAGAGTAGATGCCGTTATGCTAGGAATCAATTTAAGAAACAATTTAAAACAATAAAAATCGACGAAGTCATTTTCGAAAAATTAATTTTGAAAATTGTTTTAAGAATAAAAAAAATTGTAAAATTTTGGTATAAAATACTTTGAATTTTTTTGAAAAATTCTCTATAAAAAATTGATCAAAAGCAGTTAAAGCATTTTTGAAAAAAATTGGCTAACAGTAAAAATGCCAAAATTGATTCTGACTCCCTCCGCAACAAATGCGAGCCTCCATCGTCGGTGGGCGTTATTCACCTATGTACATATTATGAATAGATGATTTTTATAAATCTTTCGAACCGTTATTGAAGATTATACTTCCCATATACCAAGTAAAAATATACCCATTTTGAAAATAAAAGTATACAAAAGTTACAAGTAAATATATGTAGGTATATTAGTAGAAGATCCCGCCATAGGACGACCTACCCTTATCGAGTTACCGGATAAGTGGTATGCAGTTTTTTAGATAGTGTTTTAACTAACATTTTGCGCAAGGGTTGCCTGGCGAAGTATGGTCAAGGCATAGGGTTGCCATGTTTGTTTTTCTTTTTTTCAATTATGTGGTAGGTTTTAGTGCTAAAAAAAATATTATATGAAAGGAAATTTTATTTAAAAATTTTAAAATACGTGTTTTTTTTTATCGGAATTTTAATAGGGTAAATTGAAATGTCTAGATTCTATTTTCTAAACGAAATGTTTTATCGATAGATCTTGTAAATACAATAAAGTCACCTACATAAAAAAAATTCTAGAAAATCTAAAACTCGAGATAAAAAAATTTTAAAGTAAAAAATGAAAAACGGTCTTTAAGCTTAGGAAAAATGACAGAGCTCCAATTCTTGTTCGCTGAGGCATCTATGCCGTTAATGTGCCGAATTATCTCATCCTTTAGCTCTTGAATTGTTGCTGGCTTATCGACGTACACCTTTTCTTTTCTAACCAAATAAAAGAAAGAAGTCCAACGGTGTCAAATCACATGATCTTGGCGGCCAATTGACATCGTCACCACGTGAGATAACACGGCCATTGAATTTGTCGCGCAAAAGAGCCATTGTTTCGTTAGCTGTGTGGCAAGTGGCACCGTCCTGTTGAAACCTCATATCGTCCACATCCATATCTTCCAATTCGTGCTAAAAAAGTTCGTTATCATCTCACGATAGCGAACACCGGTCACAGTAACTGCCCAACCGGCCCATAAACCGCACCAAACAGTCACTCTTTGTGGGTGCATTGGTTTTTCGACAGTCACTCTTGGATTATCATTCGCCCAAATGCGGCAATTGTGCTTATTGAGGAATCCACTGAGGTGAAAATGTGCCTCATCACTGAAGATCAAGTGCACGATATGCATTTTGATTTGAACGCCCATGAATAAACGCCTGAATAAATTTAACGCGTTGCTCGATTGTGTATCTTTCCATGGTTCAAATTGAGTTAGTCTGAAATTGGGAAATGTCAAATGAAATGCAGAAAAAACCTTGACGTTTAGGTGTGGTTCACATTCAACATCGGCCCTTAAAATTTAACCACCCGTTACATATGTCAAAATAAAGGTTATGACTCAATTATTATAGATAGCTAAATAAATTTTTGCCCAAGATTCCGCATAAAATAACTTTTATAATTTCAATGATTAAACTACCTTACCAATGATCAATGAAATCTTAAAAATCATTTTATGCGGAAAGTTGGGCCAAAAAGAATTTTTTTTTGACAGGAATTATTGATTGAGTCATAGGTTTTATATTGGCATCGAAATAACCACAGATTTCGCTTTTAAAGTGCCTCCTAGCTTTTCATGAAAGCTAAGACTGGCACCTATAGTTAAAATCTTACTTTCTCAAGGTTGCGCTACAGTACGGAGTATGAACCAGGGCCACAACCAACAACTTAAAATAGAACGCATTAATATTTGTGTTTTGGTTCAGACCTAAAACTAGTCCAACTGATCAGCTTCTTTTAATTAGTTTGAAAATAATTATTCGTGGGATGACAACGTAGGAGAACAAAATAGGGAACAGAATAATAATTAATAATATATAAACCAAAAAATTTACTATTGTGACGTAAAATTCCCTTCGAACACCTACAAACATTGTCAAACGCAAAAGCCTTAGAAAAACCTGCTTACTTATTTAAAACCAATATATCAAAAAATAGTCAACAATGAAATTGGTATTTCGGCAAAGATGAAAAGGCAATGGTAAAAAGGTACACTCTTAAAAAAAAAATCAAAAGAAAACCTGTACGACATCGCGAGTCTATGTGTTTAAATCATTTCTCTGACCATGATATCTGAACTCATATAATCATTGACTAGATCTCAGGGTACGTCATTTGCTAATCTAAAGGCAGCACCTTCGGACGCTCGCATCTCAGGTATCTGAGAGTACAGTATCTTGATAATATACCACGGTTTTAATTGTTTAAAAAGTTAAAATACCCGTTAAAATGGCTAAAAGTAAGTGATTGTAGATGAAGTTAATTGCAACTTTAAATTGCTTCCTACAATTTGATTTGTAATTTTGTTGGTGGGTCTCTGATGAAAGTGAAAGCCAAATAGAAATAAATATTTATGAAAAGAAGCCAACTTTCATTGAAATTTGGTTTGCTTATAAACCGATTTTTTGTTTGAGTTCTAGTGTCGTGACATGGTGATTAAGTCGATTACCCCTACGGCGGTGTTGTGAAACGTTTCCAATGTGGAACATTTTATTTTCTTGCGGAAGTGAAAACTTATTTCGATTATGTTGATACATTGCCATTGATACCATTTCGGCCTTTCGAAAGGTTGGATCTTGATGATTAACAACACTTTTAGAATCTTTCAGAAAATTTAAACAAAAAAAGACGAAATAATAAATTTCCATATAAGTATAGGTTCAATTTTTAAATATTCTTTTACGTTTAGTTTAAACTAGAAGTGACTCAATTGTTTATATTCATACCTAATTAAAAAAAAAGTGATAACTGAAAATATTTTTTAACTTTCAGCTCGTTTCACATCCAAAACCCATATCGGATGCTAGTAATGACGTTTTTCGTAATGTGAACTTAAACAAAAACATTTAAGCTTATACTTTGTACATTAGTGAAAAAATCGAATATAAGCTATTGTGAAAAAATACATAATCAGTGACTTTTCAAAAGGAGACAAATTCAATTTTCAATTTTTTTTTCTGTATATCAAGACGCAACAAAAACTCAACAAAACACACTTAACGTAACAGATATTCGATATATAATTAATTACCTACATATGTAGACAGGGCCGGCCTCAGCCAAACTTGCGCCCTGTGCAAGATTTGTAAAAAGCGCCCCTTTTTACATAGATTTGAACATCACTGATTACAGCACAGTTGTGATGGATGTTATTTTGGGATTATTCTAACAAATTTTATGGTTAAAATGCAAATGGCTGTACATATTTTGTTTACGCAAGATCAGATTACATTTTCTTGCTTCTGGTAATGCGCCGCCAGAATTTTGCTCCCTGTGCAATTGCACATCTTGCACATATGGTTGGTCCGGCCCTGTATGTAGATACAAAATAATATGAGAGTATTTTCTTATGTTTGATTTTATTTCAAAAAGAGGCTGGGTGCAACACACACTGGTATAATTTTTTCATTGGGTCTTTGGAATTTAAAGTTGGTCGGGACAACATTGAGCTTTCTTTTGTTAGTGAAAAAAATCAAATCGCTTAGCAAAAATAGTTCAGTTCGAACCTCTGGCTATACTGCACTCGAGGTTTTGATCTCTTTTATAACAAAAGTAGCGTACCTATCTATTTATTTTTTCGGCTTCGACTCGTAAGTCACACAAGACAAAAATAAGATTATTGCTTGCTTGCTACAAAAACGGAAATACACTTTATTTCACAATTTCTAAAGTATATTTATACTAAAATAATATGTTATTGATTTATGGTTTACCAAACATGGCTCGATTCCTGAAAGTGAAACCTGTACGAATCGATGTTCTTTCGATTGTTTCTTGCTTTATCAGCATATTATGAATGAAATGAAATGTGGCAAATGACCGAACACTTGAAGTGTTCTGGGTTCAGTTGCATATGTCGCTGAATTTATGTATATGTGTAATTTTATTTCAAAAGCAAATGACAGCTGATCGTACCTCTCATTTATTAATATCTTTTTGTACCTATAATGCATTCATACACCGAGCATGCCATCTGAGTAATATGATTTTGTTTTTGTTTATTTAAATCGTATCGTCGAATCAGCTACTAATATTTTTTGTATGTTTTATCGTATTATGTATTATGTTGATGGAAATGCTATGCAATAGTACTGATGAGAACTATGGATATCGAGTATCGACTCAGATTTGGAATTTTAATTGTTTTGTAAAGTGGTTACCGGTGCAATCCCTTCACAGGAAATGAAAACCCGATTTTATTTTTTTTTTATTTTATACCAATAATTTTATAAGGAAATTCCCAGTTAAAAATCTTCGAAGTTCTTATCATGTATTCAATATGAAATCATTAATCATAGTTTGATCTGAAGATACATAACCCTGCAATTTTTATTTACTAGCTTATAAGTTTTTAAGTTGAGTTTATATACCCTTGTTTCTTATCTTAAATGTGTTAGTGTCTTCATTTTTAAAATATACCTAAATATATTTTTGTTTGAACAAATCATCAGAGACCTTAAGGTTCAAATTTAAACAATTACACTCCTAAGATTTCAATTAGTAATTATTTACATAGATAGTAAAATTTGCTTGTGAAGTTTCAACATCAAGTTGATTTCGAAATTTTGTTTTGTTCAAATTTATTAAAAAAAACAGTTCTCTCTACATTTGTTGCAAAATTAGGCAAAGTTTATGTCGACATGAGTTATTTCCAAAGTAGTTGAATTTTAATAGTAGATATTACTGCTTTCTTTCTTGACTTTCAAAGTCAAAATTTAAAAATATTGAAACTACCGATCGACGCCGACACACCAAAACATACAATAAGAAGAATACAATGAAACGGTGAAAACAAAAATTGCAAGGGATAGATTTTTTTCTGCAGTTGAAAAGAGGAACTCGATTTCATGATAATGACGATCGAAAAATACAAATAAGACATTTTAAGTAAGGCAGATTTTTAATAAAATTGGAAATTATGTAATTCAAATATATTTATATACATAATATGTATGTGCTTTTGAAAAAATCGGGAGAAAGTGCCTTATTTACATACAAAATTGGGGTATCGAAAATAACTCTTAAAATCAGGAGAAGTACGATAAGTCGGTGTTTCCGGCAACACTGCTTGGACTCATCAGTTGATTATAGTGAAGGCTTTGTCAATATGCAATTTCTGTTAATTAAGTTCAGTTCATCTTTTACATAGATTTCTGGACGAATATCTAGTGTGAACTATATCCAACAAGACTAGAATTTCTAATCGATATTTACCGAGCGCTCATAAACGGCTCACCAAGCACTTAGTATTTTTTTTTTCGTACAAATGCACCACAGAAAACACAAGCAGCAGCAACAACACCTATTTATAGTTTTTAAATTTAGAGAAAATTAAAAAAATTGATAATAAAATACAAAATTGTGACCGGTCTATAGTTTAAAAAAAAAAATGTATATACATAATTATTTTGAAAGTCTTCGAAAAAGGAAATGAAATAGCTGGTGAATTGGCCAAAACCGGGTCTCTTGGTGCAAGCCAAACCATATTCACCAGAAGAAAAAATCCACCAGAGTTTTCTCAAAGCCACAAACGTCATCAGATAGTCAGAATTTGACACATGTCGGGTTTCGAGAAACTCTCTATAAAAACAAAACTATCTATGCACACTAGGCAAACCTCAATTGTCCCTCTTGATTGGAATCCGATTGAGACACAACTCAATGGGAACCCACATGAGCAGAATAGACATCAGCATCTCTGACTTATGCAGAGGGTGTCAAGATGAAGAAGTGGAGGAAATCCTCCTCCATTTGCCTCTTCAAATCTTCTTTATTTGGCATGCTTTACATCTTATAAATCAAATTTTCAAACTCCCCTATTTATTTATTTAGTTTAATACAAGCGAAACTTAAATCTATAAACATATTATTCTTAAAACTAAACCTAATAGGGAAAACTTAAATCTAATGGTGGGTTTTTCGTCGTTTTTTTTTTGTGTGTTTTTGTTTTTATTTATTTTTTTTTTGTTTTATTAATTTAATATTGAATTGGGCCGATAGACTTAAAAATAAAAAAAAAAAAAAAAAAACAGAAAAAACAGGGCGGGCTTTGGATCATGAGGGGTGATCCTATGTGTTGTAGAGGGAGTTTCTGAGAGTGGGAATGTTGGTGTGAAAGTCCAAAGTCCAGAACAACTAAACATTAGAAACAAAAACCGAGTTTAAAAATATTGATACATTTTGAAAAGCTGTATTTTGGAATCCATTCGGTTTACACAGTGGATTATGAGCTCAATATGAAGAAAACATACTTTTAAATCGTAGATCGAAGTTATAATCGAAAAACTAAATAATAAATATCGCTATATGATAAAGCTTTGCATTTTTTGCTTTTTTTGATATTTGACAATGTTGTATTTATTCGGCGCTCGAGGTCGAAAAATCAAACACATTAATAACTCGGCAAAAACGAGAAGCTACCGGATCTGTCTTAAGATCTCCCTCCTGTGAGACGACAAATGTTACTTGGGATATACCCAATAGTTTTTGCTTCAAAAAAAATGTGTCAGCACCGCTCGCGGTGAATATGTGTAAACATCCGTTATGTCTCGGAACGAGTAAAAATTGCGATAGCAAAAATTAGGAATCCCCATCGAATAATACCTAAAACCGCAAACTATCCTCAATAAAAAGAGGACACCCACAAAAATCCCAATAAAAAAAAAAACAAATATTCAAGCAAGTACTGATTATATTGATTATATTTGTCACTGAACTTTGTTTCAATAAAATGTCGTGGCTCTTTAAATATAGTTGTAAAACTGATGTTGGTGGACATCTATTTTTCCTTTGTTTGCAGCGAGTTACAAGAAGAGCAGAAGACAATATATTTCACATTTGTATCATTTTGTACAAAAATCGGGCTTTGGAATTTTAATTATTTATTACAAAATATACCTACCAGACAACGAAATGCACATTGAGGACAAATAGCTTATTTTTTCAAAAAAATATCGGATAAAAGTTTCTTAGGTAAAAAAGGTACTTGTTCTCTTTAAAGAGGACGCCTGGTCAGCCTAGTCACGAGGAAAAAAGTCGCATTTTGAAAATTTGTTGATAGATGGCAAAATCCAACGTAATCCGTAGATATAAATAAAACATTTTGTGGAGTAATTTTAAATTTTTATGAAAAAAAAAATTAATCAAAGCAAAACAAAATCAGTTTGTTTACACTTTTTAAATCAGTTTTCAGTTGATAACAAAACTAAAATACATTTTCGTTCAGATAATAATTATTAAATAACATTTATTTGCATACTTATTATAATTAAATGCATTTTTTTTAATAAATAAGTTCAAACTAAGTAACTATCAAATATATAAACTAAACTGTTGGTAAGCTAAAAAGCAATGAGATCAGTGATTTTAACCTTTTCTTTAAAGTTAAAACAAAAAAATAAATAAATTCATTATCATTTAAATTTCTTATAAAATCAAAATAGATATTTAGTTAATTTTTGGGAACTATTATATATTAAGTAACTGGATGATTTTGATTATTTTGAAAGTAGGAAAAAACATTATTTTTTGTTATTTCTTACAATAAATATAAGCTGCTCTGAATTCAAACGATCAAGAGCTTTTTTTCTAAAATAATTACTGCAGAGAGCATTGTATCCACTTCCACACTCAGACGGTTCCGTTACTCTATTTCTTGAAAAATTTATAGTTTAGAAAATAACCTTTCGATACACGTACTGCTCTGATGTGGTAGGGTGAACATTTTTTTTACAATAAAAGTTTAAATGCGAATAAATAAATTCTGTGTGACTGGCCCTTTGTGATACATCATCGATTCATCAAAAACAAACAACAAGAACAAACAAAATTCAATTAAAATTGCGACCGAAATATTTTCAAACATTTCTCTCGAACGAATGATGTTTCGTATCCGGATCGTGCATTCGATAGATAATCCAGCATTTTTCGCAGAGAACAACCCTTCGCGTAATACAATAATAATTAATACATAAATCATGTCATGTACTTTTCTTCTTTTTTTTTTCTCTTTTAAATTCAACATTTTTTGTTAAAGGTGTTTTTCTTCTTTTTGTAACTTTATTTTTATAAAACTAATATTTATGTAAACTTATTCAATTATTTTAACATGCAAAGTAGATTTTCCTCATAAAATAATTGTTAAATTTAGCTTTACACTACTTTATAAGAAGTATATTCTTAATGTGTAGGCATCAGTGGCGAGGCGTCCATATAACTCGATTCCTACCGACTTACCTTTTACATTTTCTGCTATACAACAATGTTTACTAAATACGAGCAACATAAAGCCCACGGGATAAACCTAATATGTATCTATACATCATCAACCTGCACACTCCACCACTCAATTGAAAAGCCACACACGAAAACACACACACCTAATTATCATTAGTATGTGTATTCTGTCCACACTCTGTGCATAGCCAAAGCAAAGCAACCCGAAATATGTCGGGTTATAAAATCTGTCGCTAGATAGAACAAATTTATTTCCTTTCTCTTTTCTTCCTTATGATTTTCTGATTTTGACTCAACTCTGTTTAACACACGCTCTCTTATGCAAAAGAATAACACGCTTTTTTCCGACTTATTTGGTGATTTTTGTGAGTATCTTCTACCGCTGCGCTGTGCTGTGGTAGATTAATTGAGTAGGTCAGTTCTCTTAGTTACTTAATGAGTTTCTGAGTTTGACTCGTCTCTGTTCCCCTTTCTTATGCAAACAAATAACACGCTTTTCTTCGACTTATTTGGTGAATTCTGTGTGTATCTCTTATCGTTGCGCTGTTGTTTAACAACAGCAAAGGCTGTTAAACAACAGCAGTCTGTGGGTATTAAATGAGCTGATAAAATTTGCTACCGTTTAAAAAATGAAAATTCAGTTGGTTGCTTTTAATGTTCAATATTTTCTATTAATTATATGTTATTAATTATATATTATTATGGATTAAAATCCAGATAAATAATTATTAATAGAAAAATTTTATTTATTGGTTTAGTTTGTCTTGATCTGCCATATATTATTTAATATTGGCTACATATTAATATGTTTTAGAATGCATTTACGTTTGCAGGTAATTAATTTTTACCTCGACTTACCGTTTGAAATTATTCACGCCTCGCCACTGGTAGGCATTCATTGAATTAAATAAACTAAACTAAAAAAAAATAAATATATTATAATATATGTACCTTTGTAACTAATAATGTCATACATATTTTATTTCAGTAAAATTTGCTTCAATTTTTGGTATTGGATTTCTTGTTAGTGTCACCACTCAAGCTAGCTTTACGAGGCCAGGCTGTACGAATTACCAACTGAACACAGACTTCCCTAGACTTGAGAATGTAAACACCTTTGACGATTTCATCGTAAGTCAATTATCCAACATCAATGAGATCTTAAAAATTTATCTTCCATTTTTTAAGCATCAAACAGGGCGTCAGTACAGCAACGAATTCGAAAAACAAATGCGAGAGACAATCTTTGTAACAAAAAAAAATTTTGTTGATGCCAGTAATAAGGCTTTCGAAAAAGGTATATCTACATTTGAACTCGGTATAAACCCTTTTGCTGATCGAACCATAGTTGAGTACAGCAAGCTTCATGGATCAAAAATCTCACTAAAAGGAGAGTAAGTTGAGCTAGTATGTAGAAAATATAAACATTTTAAAAATTATTTGAAAAATTCTTTGCAGACAACGAGTTGGAAAACATCGAAACTATGTCAAAAAGAATCCACTTAAAGACCTTCCTGACAGCTTCGACTGGCGCGAACTTGGAGGAGTAACTTCTGCTAAATTTCAGGGAACGGATTGCGGTAGTTGCTGGTCTTTTGCTGTAGTTGGGGCCCTTGAAGGCCATTTATTTCGAAAAACTGGGTTTTTAGTGCCTCTTTCGGCCCAAGACTTGGTAGACTGTGCAGAATCATATGGCAGCATGGGATGTGAGGGTGGTTTTCAGGAATACGGCTTTGAGTACATTGTCGAGCATGGTGTTGCATTGGATGCTCGGTATCCCTATACACAAATGGAAAACCCCCAATGTCATCATAATGAAACTGGAATAGGCATTCAAATAAGAGATTATGCAAGTATTAAGCCAGGTGATGAGGAGAGAATGAAAGAAGTTATCGCGACTTTGGGACCCATAGCTTGTTCCATACATGCAAGTCTCAATTCTTTCCAATTATATAAGGGCGGATTGTATACAGACGATGAGTGCAATAAGGGAGAAGTCAATCATTCCGTTGTTGTTGTGGGCTATGGCCAAGAAAATGGAAATGATTATTGGATAATAAAAAATTCTTACTCACCTAATTGGGGCGAAAATGGGTTCATGAAACTGCCTCGAAATCGGGATGGATTCTGTGGTATTGCTTCGGAATGCAGTTATCCAGTTCTGTGATAGCTTAGTGAATTTTTGTTAAAAAAAAACAACATATATGTAATATGTACTTAAGTATAATGTTGTAAAGTTTAACAAATTCTATTCAGGTTATATAGTATGTGTAGTGTAGATAATATAATAAACAAAGACCATATTTTCATATTAGTATTAGTACGAACTTATTACTCTATGGATATGCTTTATAATGAAACGACTTTTACTTCTTTACGACTATTTAAATATAATAACTACAAATATAGCGACTTGGCATCACTTGTATCCGAATTTGAAATTCTGATAGCTAGTACGCTGCTGTAGGAAAACAATATTTGCAAGTGATCTCCAACTGCAGGAATTGTTTGCGAAAACACAGCTAATAAATATATTGCAAACAAACGTAAAGACTGCGGGAGACGTATGTGGTGGCCAGGGTAGACGAAACAATCGGTCGTACAACTGTGAGTTTAGCCGATATCGGTATAACTGTTGTATGCAGCCTACACACTATACAATACAATCCACTTATAATTGGCTGCCGCCTCACAATCGACAAGGCGATATCGACACAACCATCGAAAGCTCGCATACACACCATACAACAGTTGTACGGTTGTAACAATATCTGAATGACGATTACATCGTCTAGAGGCCGCTTTAGTTTTAATGGTCAAATGACAAAATTAGTTTAAAACAAATCATACTGCATATATTAATATTTTATTACGATCGTTAATAAAACATATTCAATCTCTACCACTTGTTTACTTCACTTATCAAAACACATTTCTTCTGTCCAAAACTCCCTATTAAGGACTAGTTTGTTCACAGCTGATCACCTTTAATCAAAGATTAATTATATGACCTAGTGAATCATCGAATGTGCATGGTAAGCAACATTCTTATCAAGGAATCTATAATTTGAGTTGTATGTAATGGATCGCTAATCAGACGATTTTGGTTGATTAGTGCCATTTATTTAGTCATGGTACAGACTGGCCATGAAAAAAAAACTGGCTTAAGAGGCCTCCACCCACAATTGAAAAAAAGACAATGTCTGAGTAGGAGAAGGAGAAGCGAGTGAATATTTTTTGCCTGACCGGTTGTAGAAAAGAACAACCTCGGAATTTTAGCAACGAATGTGAAAAATGATTGTTTAGGTTTTTATCCGCATTGCATGTGGAAATGGTTTTCGTATGTTAAATAAATAATTAGTTTACATAATGAATGTACCTATGTAAGTACCTAATAGCTGGTTGTAAAATAGAGAAGATATGAGCAATTTTTGTCAAAAATGTATGTATATTGAATTTTTTGAGTTATATTTGTTTGAGCGTTACTAACAACTAACAATGTGAATGTGACAAGTTTCTATTTCCCAGTATCTGAAGGTGAAAAAAACTCGAAGAAAAAAGAAATTTAATGCTTCAAATGCTTACATTAAGCAGTACTGAGCGTTAAAAAAATATGGACACCCAACGAAAATAAAAAAACCAAGAAGCTCTGAGTTTTTGACAATTGAGTGACATTCCTTAGGGTGATGTATAGCAACTTTTTACACGTAAACAAAATAAAAATGATTTCAAAGTTATAATTTCTACACTAAAAAAAAAACAATTATTTGTTATTGTTTGCTATATGTACAAGTTTGGCTGCGTTGCTATACAGGGTGATTGGTATAAGGTCCACCAAAAAGTCAGAGTGAGTAGGTTGGGTTAAGACAAGAAAAAATTGAATGGGAGGGGGGGTCCCCCCATTTAGGCGAGAGGGTCCAATTTTCTTAAAAATTGACTTAAAACGGAAAAAAAATTATTTAAAAACAACAGTTAAACTTACAATGCCATGCTAAACCTTTTTGGAATGCTAGAAATCTCTTCTTTAATTTTCATTTTAAATTAAGTTGTGCAGCACAGCAGCGCACAGCAGTCGCAGTTTCACGATGAGTACGGCAATATATCATACTGTGATATCCCAAATTACTTCATAGATACGAACCCACAAGACATGATAAGCTTGTTCAAAATCACTAATAATGGCCTATGCACGATTTGTAACCTCGATGCAGTAGAGAACACTTCATTGGAGTCTCTCCCATATTCAGGGGATACAGGAAGAAATTTCTTGGAAGCTTTCAGTTAACCAGGTCCCAGTTCTTAGATGTCTTAAATGGTCAATGCTATTTAAATCTATATCAGTTATTAAAATCTGAGCTTAAATATCGCTTTCAAATATTCAATGAATTTTTATAAGTCACTCACTTTGTCTTTATTAAGTTTATTTCTTTTTTCTAACCTGAGGCAACTTAATCAAGTTATTGTCATATTAATTTAAATACCAGCACAACTAATTATCTATGTATCTATCTAATACGGGTATTTACGCAATTAACCATTTGGTTAATGAACTGTGAAATTTTGTATGAGCAATGATTTACACAATTTGGTTAAAATTCCCCAAGGATTTTGCTGTGGAAAATTAATCAAATTTTTTTTTGATAAACTTAAGGTTTGTTTTAACCAAACGTTGTTGTGACTTTTTTTTAACTAGGAGCGTGTTCAGAAAATGATATATTAGGTATCTCAGAGAACTAAAATTATCTCTGCCCGTGTTTTGTAACTATCGCATTGAGGTTAGTTGGCGACAATGGTTGTGAATATTTTATATTTATATTTTATATGTGTATTTTATATTTTTTGGATAGATATCCGCCTCTAATTTCAAGTTGGTTTGGGAGAGGTTCTTCATTTAAAAATAACTTCGAAATCGGAACACATATTTTGCAAATTAATATTTGAGGTTTAACGAACAGCTTACTGATTCAAAAAAATTGAAATGTCTTTAAGCTATTTAGTTGAGTTTAGGGTAGTAATAAATCTGTGTAAAATTGCAGCCCGTAATAATTTACCCCAAAAAAACCCCCATCCGCAGTAGCCTATAGTTTTTATATTTCACATTTTGTACTACCGAATAACAGCTGTCAGAATAATTAAAAACATAACAATAATTAAAAACAAAAGAAAGTTTGCTACAATTGAAAAGCAAAACAAAAAATAACTTGAACCAAAAATTTATTTTAGTTTCATAAAATGGACAACTCCATTCGATACTCGAATAAACATCACAAACCCAACCGCAGTATGATTCTACTTCTTCTTTACTTCTTATTCAACTAACGTACTCCGTATAAAGTTATTAATTTTTTATTTTAAATTTTGCATTCGACTACGCGTGTATTTACATACATGCATGAAATCAACACCCGCTATACTGAGATCAAAGCAATCTCAGTATCATAAATAGGATTTCTCAGAAAAATTTCTCAGTTTTGCTGTCAAAGTTCTTAAAATTATTATATTTTGACGTGAAATTATTTTTCTATAATTAATGCAGACGGAGGTTGTGGACTCCGGAAGCTCAGCAATAATAAAATTTTGACGCATAAATAATTCGTGCCGATGATGGAATCCGCAATATTTGACTACCGGGGAATCGAGGAGTTTTCACATAAATTTTAAGGCACTTTCTTAACAGATTAATATTTAGTTTTTGAACCGTAACTCTTTTAGTGCGAATATAGAAGGAAAATAGTAATATTGTAAATAGTAAATTATACTTAATAAACAAATACATACATGCAGAGCTAATAGTGCATGGATTTACAGATTCTAGAGTTCCGAATATGAAATAACTTTTTTCATGAAAAAATTACTTTAAATTTTAGTTTCTTATTTTTTATTTTCATAAGCTTAATTATTCTATCTATATTTGATCATTGTATAAATTTTAAATAACTTAAGAAATTAGTATGCAGTTGAAATAAAGAAATTTTAAATTATATTTTTTCATTTATTTCTCATAATAAAATTAAGTTTATTTTACATTTTATCACACAAATACTATTGATACAAATGCGAAAACAAAAGCATGACATTATGTACTTTGAAATAAAAGAGTGTTAAATGTGCATTTAAAATAATTTAAATTTAAAAAAGTTAATAATGGGTGGGGTAAGTCTTTTAAATAATTTGAAATCTAAGCGAAAGAAATAATATACAGTAAAATAGTCAAAAGTTTGAGATTATTTATTTTGTATTAGTATTTTTTCCCATAATTTTTTTTGTAGATTTTTAAAATATATTTTGCATGGAGTGGAAATATCTAATCTGAATAGATGATTAATTTACTAATAGATGATATAAATACTGATCTTAATGAAGAAGAAAAAACAATCGACCATATGCAAAAAAGTTTTTAAGAGCAGTTGTGCGGAAGAATGGTACACTTACTAAATAAGCAAAGTTATTTCAAAAATTCTTAAATTTAGATTACCGGATCCAACAAAAAAAAGTCTTAAGCACTTTAAGCAGACACCATGCTGATGTAGTTTTGAGTGAAAATGCCATAATATATTTATATGTATATATTATAATGTTTTTTGCACTTAAGTTTACTCTAAAGGAAAAATTGCTGACTTGGCTATCGGTTTGTCCGTATTTATTTCGATTTTCATCATACCAGCTTCGCCCCAAGTTGAGCCAAATGAATTTTGAACAAGCCAAAAACCTTTACTTGTTTCTGTTGCAGACTCATAACCTATAACTGTCACAAATTGTTCTGCGTTATGTGTGGGCTTGGGCTGGGTGAATATACCTTCTTTATACTGCATGAATTCAAAAGTCCCTACATTAAGTTTTGTTATAACAGGAGCTACATAGTTCAAGGCATACTTGAGAAGTTCATCATTGCCGTCCGCAATATTGGAGTAGGATTTTAAGGTCTTTCCCGTGGTCGAAGTCAATGGTAGAACACACATTCCCTGTGCGCCAAGTGGGTTGTTACGATATTCGGTTTCTGGATAGAGTTTTTGAAATTGTTTAGTTAGATAATCAAATGCAGTTTGTGGAACTTGCTTGCTACAAGCTGTAGCTCCACCAGCGCAATCGATCAAGTTTTGGGCCGAAAGAAGCTGTGAATTTAGATTTCCTGTTATAGAAGCATCGAAGATTTGGAGAGCAGTGGCAGTAGAACAAGCCCATCCGCTATTGCATAGCAATCCTTGATTTTGTACAGAACTGACAAATCCTTGAGTAGCATAGGAAAACGAAGTTGGTGGAGGAATATTTGGTGCAGTATATGGAACACCGTTAGATGGGAGGTTAGGAGTTGCTGGAAACATAGCAGCGAATTCGAAAACACTCAAATCACTGTATTGATTGACACCAAGTCTATAACTTTCAAGATTATTTTCGAAGCGATCGTTGTGTTTCACGATTCGGATTTTATTGATGAAATAGTAAATGCGCCTTAAGTTCTCTACATTATTATTGTACGATTTTTTAAAACTTTTCTAGAAATAAAAAGTTCAATAATTAAAAATATAATTATAATAAATAAAAGTCCTGACCTTGAAAAAATCCCATTCGGAGTCTGTAACAAAGAACCCCGATGATGCTGCAATGGCTAAAGCGAGCAAAAACACCAGGAAAACTGTCCGCATTTTATTGGTACTAAACGAATTTAAAATAGCTTATGAGGGAAATAAAAAAAAATGCCCCTCTTTTATAAATAAAGCCAAAAAAATCATTTTAATTTTATCTGTTATCTTTTAATACTTAACAAACAAATCCTAGAAAATTTGTGAGATAGCATATTTTTATGACGCTTGCAAAATTCTTATTAACATATTGTGAAGGTTATTCTAAACAGTTTTTATATTGTTTTATTTTGAATAAATATACTTATATTTCAAACACGATGTGTCACAGAAAAATTTATGACAGACCTTGGAATGTTTTGTTTATCAAGAACTGCATACCTATTCTTGAATCATATTGGTGCGTATTCATAGTCGTTTGCTAAACTCATGTTTTACAAAACTGCAGTTTAAGACCTATTGGACCATTGAATATATGCACACAGCCAAATTCCATTCTGTATTTATCAAAATAGAAGTTTATTATTGAATTATTAGGTTAAAAAGTCTAAGAGTTACGTCCTTTCATTTAAGTTGGGAATGTAATCAAAAAGGCAGACAAATATTTCAAGCCCAACACCCCGGCAGACACAATTATATACTTAACTAATTTTTATTAGTAAAAAAAAACAAGTGAGAAAATGCTACTTTTTAAAGAAATCATATTTTTAGTTTCACACATATTCTTCTAAGAATAGTTTTATGCCAATTAACTAATCTGTTCCCTTCCTAGTTGTGAAATGCAACATCAAGAATGTTTTCATCATCATCGTCATTCCCTTCATTATCTGTCAAATTAATTCATAGTCCAGAAACTTTATACATCAGATCTTGCGTCAGATCCGGTAGTTCTGATTTTTTCTCCCCGTTAAGGTGGAAGGGGCATTTTTTTAAAACAAAACCTTAAAATAGAAAAATATAACCATACAAAAATAACAACACCATCTGCGTCGAAATCCTATTGCTTATCTTAAAGCTTAATATAAAAAAATGTTTCGTTTTTACTTCTCATCGAGTTCTAATGCCAATGTTTCACAACTATGGTCTTTATGATCAAGATCTTGAGCGTAAGTCTGAGATTCGTGATCTTGGTGTCATTTTTGATCCAAAATTATTATTATTATGTTGTCGCGAAAGCAAACTCTAAGCTTGGTTTTCTTAAAAGTAACTGTAATGAATTTACAAATCCTTACGCTTTGAAATCTGTTTATATGCCTTTAGTCCGTCCTTTTCTAGAGTACTGTTTAATTGTTTGGAGTCCATCTACTTCTGTTGGCATTAATCGAATTGAAAGAGTTCAGAAGGCTTTTACCAGGTTCGTTGTAAAACAATTAAGATGGAATATTGATACTCCATCGTATTATTCAAGATGGTCTTGATTCCCTACAAAAAAGACGATCTGTTCAGTGTTTATTGTTCATGATGTTTTTTCTTACAGAATCAAAAGCCCACTAATATTAAATATATTTGAAATATATGTCCCAGAAAGAAGAATGCGCCAGCGAGATTTTTTTAAATTGTTATGGTTGCAATGAACTTTTCACTAGGTGTATATATTTATTTAATATTTATTGAAATGAAATTGATTTATCAATTAATATAATGGATTATAAATCTTAAATCCTTTATTTGTTAAGTGTTAAGTCCTAATAAATTATTTTTGTAAATATTGTTAGTAGTCTGTAAAACTTAATAGTCTATAGACGAATAAATAAATAAAGCCAAAAACCTGTTTCTGAATCTTCATTTTAAATAAAGTTGTTTTAATCAATGTTTTCAAAAATTTAATTAAACTAAATGTTTTGAAAATAAAATTTTGCTTACAATTTTGGAGTTCAAACAAAATTGATGTTGTATCTTGGAAACTATTGTTTTGTTGATATTTAGTTTTAAAATAAAATTGTTATTTATTTGAGTGATACACTCGGGCGTATACGTACTTTTTTCAGTGTTGTACTCTTCTTCCTTCGGAAAATTGTGTTTTTATTATTTATAATTCATGATTCTTAAATACGTAGATGAAAAATTAACAAGAAATTAACTTTGAATATCTGAATATTGGAAGTTGGAGTTGCTTTAAAATTTGAGTTGGAGTTGCTTATAACTGTTTAAAAAAATATGATGGTTGAAGGCTCTCCCAAATCAACGCAAAACATTTGGAACGACGCTAAGTTCAAATAGCTTTTAACAGTCTTTAGTCTACGAAATAAGCTATTTCGAATCAATTTCAACAAGTCCAATTAAAATAGTGCTAATTCTTTTACTTGACTTTAAGTTAATATTTACTTTACTTTACTTAAACAAAAAAAATCTCATTTATGTATGTATCTATAGATTTCATGCACTCAAATGACTAGTTTAAGGACCCGTTTTACAAATATCGGTAGTTTAGCAATTTTAAACCACCAATTTCGTTGGATTTACGGAAATTTAGTTTAGGGTTGTTTGGTTCTTCTTCTTGGAGAAGCGTTAGACCTTTGTTCACTGAAATCTATAAGTTGAAATCTGAAACCAAGGTTTACCAACATTTGTTCGATTGGCTATAGGGCTGACTAAATAGTTACATTTTGACCACTAATTTTTTAGAAAATATTTTGTAAGTCTCAAAAACTACTAGGAATGTCCATTTCTCCTTCTCCCTCTCTTTCTTATTCTTTTTATTTTTCATTTTATTTTTTTCGTTTTTCTCTTTTCATTAACAGCAATAAATTCGATGGTAGTTGTCTTATGACTGCATATCCATTATCCAATTATAGGCACATAATCCATCAATATGGATTTATTTAGTTCAAGCCACTATTTAAGTACACTACGATATTATGGCCTATTTACTAAATAATTATTGTTTCACAAAAAACTTAGATTTGACTGACAACGTGTATATATAATTAGTTTTATACAATTTACGATAGATTACGATAGATTCGATAATTTCTTTTAATAAATTCAATACATAGATTTAATTTAACCATTGAGATCTTTACGTTTTCTATCTACATATACGAACACCAAAACGTAAAAATATTTATAAAGTCTAATATAAATGTTAAATGAATTATATTTATATTATTTTGGTAAATGGTAGTTTTTGAAAAGAAAGTTTTGTATAAGAAGGCATTCATTTGAGGTTTCAAACTCATCATTTAAAAATTTATTTTAAGAATTACAGGTAGTTGGCCCATCAACTGCAACGTCTACGACTATACCATGACTTTTGGTTAAACGAGCACGAAGGCGGGTTCGAGTTCGAACGAAGTGCAACAGGAGGCACTTCAAATGCTACCATCACGGCTAGGTCAATTAAGGGGTCTTAGATTAAATTTGTTATTAGTTATTACTGATTAATTAAAGCTGCTACTTTTTATTAATTGCCACAGAGACGTCACATCTGAAAAAAAGTAAAGGGCGCCAGCAATTTTTGTGCACTAATGAAGAAAATCGATTAATTAATTTGTTTTCTTTTTTCCTCTTTGATCTGCCAACTTATCCTTCCTCAATTTTTCTTCAAGTTCCTCGTTTTTTTTTTTTCACCGCGTCTTAATTTCTGCTTATTTTTACGCTCAGAAATATTTTCTCTTTCCAACTTTACGAATTTATGAATTGAATTCTTAAATTTTAATTGCTATCAGCTTCTATTTAGCAATCTCTCCGTAAAATTAACTCTTCGTATGCTTTCCGTCGTTAAGTCGGTAAGTCATACTCAGCTAACTTATACTTAAGTGCGTTTACGAAATCCAGCCGGTCCTGCTTACACACACAATTCAACCTAGCTAGTTAACTGTCATAATAGAATTCGCTCAAAAAATGTTGACACATTATTAATCGTTTGTACATGACCAAATTTTGTTTTATGTGCCTAAATAAATTTTTTAAAAAATTGATATTTTTGAAAACATGCAAAAAAAATTATTTCTTACAATGATTTTGCATAATGTTCATTTTATAATGTTTATTCGTCCATATTTTTAATTAATTATTTAAAATGTTTAAACATGAATGTCCAAAAATAAAAAATAATAGTTCAAAATAGAAAGGGATCAAAATTTAAACGATTCTGCTGCATATATTTTTCAAAAATTCAAAATATTTTTTTTTTTTCAATAAATTTATTTACATAAAACAAAACTGGGACGTGTCCAAAACATATGAACTGTATTTACAGAGCGATAAAGTTGGTGGACCAAACTCCGTAACTGATTTTAAAGTGTAAATTATCCTGTACAAGCGATGTACAAAGTATTGCCATAAATAGTTTTGCTTAGCTAAATAACTGGGTGGCCAACTACACGCAAGCTATTTAATGACACTATAAGGGCCAGTTTTTTCACAGCTTACCTTTGATTATCTTTAATCAAGGATTATCGCAACTGGTAAATTAAAGAATATACAGTACATGGTTGCCAAAATTTGTATAAAGGAATCCATAATTTGATTTCTTAATCATGAAAATCGGTAAACAACCAATTTTGGTTTATTAGCGTCTTTTAGTTAGAACCTTTGAATGTCATGCTACAGATTTCACCCACTCAGAACAAACTAACTAAAAAGCTATGATTATTTTGATTTCAATAAAAACCTAATGACTATATCTATCCAAAAATATATTTTATTTTGGGCCTAAACTTTCCTTTCACATAAAATTACTTTTTATATTTCAACGATCAATGGTTGTGCCGAAATGAAAATTTTTCTAGGCTTTTTGCTGGCATCAAAATAATCACTGATTTCGATTTTTTAATGACTCAAAACATGAAATTAAAATTTTCGATGATAGCTATAAATTGTGCCCTAAGCTATTTATTAACATGTTTATGTTTCAAAAGTGATGTCTAAAAAAACACTAATTGTTAAAGAAATAACACATGATTTTTCTTCTGTAATATTTTTAACAACTTTTGTAATGTTCATTTATTTTATGAAACAGAAATTAACATCCGTATTTATTAGTCTAACAGTGTCCACAGTTTTCGAAATAGTTGGAAATATGCTTTAATTATGATTTAATAAAATGTCACATAAGTCAAGACTTAGACAACCTAGGTAAGATAACTCTTAGACAACAATTTATAACTTGTTTATTTATAACTTGGGCGGCTGTCCAAAGTTAGACAATCTTTATAAATACGACCCTAACTGAATTTACGAAAATTTGTAGCTTGTAAAATGCAAACATAAAAATGTTTGGTCCAACGTAAACGAAAAATGTTCCTAAAAAGTTTTCTTTGTAAACTACAACTATAATTCTGTTACACAGAAAATTTTGAGACAGAATTAATCGATTTTTTTTTAAATTTTGTAACATAGTCACATGAAGATGACAGAGCTAAAACTAAGAACCGAGACTGTATGATATGCTTGTATACTATATTAAAAAGTTGGGTTGTCCCACAAAAAAAAGCAATTGAATGTCAACACTGAAGTAAAAACCAAGAAGGGTTTTCTGTCTTTTCAGTACATCTTCAAAGTCAAAGGTAACAAATTTAGATCATTTTAAGTACATAATAAGACCATACGCGATATAAAATGAAAATTAACAGAAAACTTAAGTGTTCACTCTATGTTGCAGTATTGTGAAAAAAAATGCTTTCATAAATTTCGAAATTATCTAGAATACTACTTTTCATTTAAATCCAGAACAAAAATAAGACAATTTCTCTCACTAGGTATAATACACAAATTATAAACTTTTAACTAAACTGTATTCAAAAATACTAAATCGCTAAAACACTATTTTTTTGAGGGTGTGTCTGAAATGGATTGTATTGATATGAAAGTTCAAACATACTTTCCAAGATGAGCTAACATTATTAATTAAGAAATAATTAAATTGTGTATTGGATTGAGCTTCTTTGGACTTTTGATCAGTCAGAAATAAAAGTTCTTAATAGATGGTAGTGTTTAGTTGTGCAAACAAAAAAATTATACTTATTTTTCAAACAATTCTATTGTACTATCAGTGCGACTCGTGTTTCGATTTTTTAGGCACATTTATTTGGTGAGTTAGTGATAAGAAAATTATCTGATACATTTGGGTAATAGAAAAATGCTTGATCTACACCCGAAACATCCATAACTTCTTCCGGCTTTTAATTCAAAGCATTTTTATAGAAAAAATTAAAGCATGTGCATAGGTACATAGACAATTTAAGACTCAATAATGATAGTTTTCAAAAATAACAAGTATAACGTATTCAATGTAATTAAAAGTCGGATGCTACATATATTTTAAAGTTCATGAAGTTAATTAACCTTTTGTAAAACGATAATATAACCGATGGATGCGTATGGATAGTGTACCTACCTAGTTAAATTCAACATCGTTTCAAGCTTTTCATATTGCCAGATTGTTGATCGCATGTTGTTGCTTGGATCAAACTCTTTTCGTCAGATAAATATAAAACTCGGTATTCTTCGGCCGCCTACACGCTTAGATAATGTCAGCTCAGGAAACCTTTTGTAGCAAATATAATGGTAGACGACAGCATGAACAGGAAAGGATTGAAATTAAGATTAAGTTAGATTAAAGTCTTTTCTGTCACTTTTGTTACACAAAGAGATTGTAATGTAATCCAGAACAAAAGGCCGAAAAGGAATTGAACTTTTTTGCAAATGTGTAAATATGTAAAATGAATAATGAAACGACACTTTTTTTGACCAAATTTTATGAAAAAATTTGAAAATAAAAAAAAAAAAAACAAACAAAATTTAATTTTCAAATTTCAACTTTTTATTTACATCGATTACCTATGTATGTACATCAAGTCTGATGTTACTCATCTTCAGCAACACACTAATTGGCACAAAAATTACAACGGCATGAGATTAGACATATACAATATACACTTATCATAAACAAATTATGTAGGTATCTATAATTAGTATAACAAAAGAAAGCAAAATCAAAACATAAAAACATGATAATAAGTGTTGAGAGATTTCTATCAAATTAAATTGAAGAGCGGCGAAATAAAATTGCCTTCATCGCAACTCATCAAATCATCAAACTGTTGTTGATAAGTATGTAACTATACTGATTTATAAACGCACCAAGTCGTCTATCATTTGTGAAATTTTTTAGTAATTTAACGACTTCGAATTTTACATAAAAATATTTGTTGGTGAGTTGAGTATATGGAAGCAACGGAGGATTTTTCGGTTCAATTAATGCTTATGTTGGTAGAGTGTTCTTTGAAACGTATTTTTATGGTTCTCTTAGTTTGGTCGATGTATCAAGCGTTGCAGTTTGCGCATTTTACTTCGTAAATTCCAGATTTATCATCAGGTTTTCTTTACCTTTCTTTTACCTAAGCATATATTCTTTATTTTGCCATTATTAGAAAAAACGCATTCAATATTTTTCTTTTTGAATTTGGATTTCGACAAAAAACTACTACCTACTATATAAAGGCCGCATTTGACAAAAAATTTTCCTGTACAGTGGAAAATTTTATAAAATTATTTGGAAATCCTCTATCACGTAGGTAATCCTCCATCTAGGTTTTATTAATTGACAACTGCATTTAAATCAATCACCATTTTTTGACTTCGGTAACGCAATGGGTAGTGCATTATGGCTCTGAAAAAGCTTATAGCGAGTTTTATTCAAATTTTAAAGAATTGCTCTTTTCAATTAAATTTGTTTCAGTAGTTTTTAATTTACCTCTAGTTGACACAAGTTCACAACAAACAACAAAATATTTTTCAATTGACGTTGACTCTCACCCCATGATAGAGCACTTCTTTGGTGTTGAGAATTGACCTAGAATGCTCTTGCCCGCTATTACTCGCTATTTGGTTCGATTCCTGGTGGCGGCAAAAAGTTATTCAAATTAAATTGATCAAAAAAAGACCAATCACCACTAAAAGGAGTCCGGTGATCAACGTGACATTCGTGAAACAGAAGAATTCAAATTGAGTCATAAGTGAATTCTTTTTTTCTGATTCATTTATGATTGATTTCAGAATGGCTGGCACGATGATAGAAAAATTTGGCTCAACATTTTAAACAATAAGCAACAAAACCGACTCTAGGTAAATCCTTTAGTTAAAAAAAAATACTTCGCTTAACGACGTTATGAGTGGAACCAAAGACAAGACTCATTCGGATTATTGTAAGGTGATCTGATATGATTTATTTTTAGTATAATGAAAAACTTATAAAAAAAAATTCGTTTATAAAATGAGCTGATATTTAAAGTTATGCTTTTAGTTTTTTGAATTTATTGTTTCGCTTGCATATTGAAAAAATCGCGTTGCCACTTGGTCAAAATACTCTTCCGGTTGACCATGGCTTGCGTGGAAAGCATCTATAAAAAGGATTAAATTTAGTTTTTTTTTTAATGTATTTGCTTAGTTTTTACTTCGCAAGACAGGTAGTCTTGCAGCTAGTAGTGCAAAGAGCATGACTTTTTGATTGTGTGCCTTGCCATGAAAATTCTTTTGCCACCATGTCATCAAATTTTTTTCGAAAATTTGTTTTTTATAAATTTGTTGGGGTCTATATTGCGCCCACATTGCACAAAGGTAGTTTTCTTTAAAAAAAAAAACATAAACGGATATAATCGATATAAGAAATTTCCTTTCGAACTGGAAGTGATGCTATCAGGGGCATTTTGATTCTATTGTCTTGAAGTAACCTAATATAATACTGAATGTATCGTATAGATTGAACCGGGACAAGAAAAAAATCGTATGGGTTGGTGTGTCTATTTTGCCCCATTTAGGCAGGAGGGGCAATTTTCTAAAAAAAAAAAAAAAAAATCAGTTAAAAAGCTATTAAGTACCATTTTTGTTTTCAATATTCAATGGTCTGATCAATTTAAAGTCAAACATTAAAAACTAGATGGCCATAGGACTTGTACTTTTAAAGATACATAATAAGTAAATATTTTAATGATTGGATTTATAGATTTCAAAAAAGCTATAGCATGTTTTTTAGAAAATTGAGCATCGCGCCTAAACGGGGAGAAATGGAGCTTTTTGTCACACCTTATGTAGATTAACTGTATATTATTTTATATCACTAAATTTCTCATTTTTTGTATTATTAAATAAACACGTCCATTCTCAATTTAAATTTAAAATTTAAATATATTTTTTGGCACTTATCTTATATTTTTTTATTTACCTTTACTTTTTGTCGTTTGATTTTTTTTATATATTTTTTAAAAGAAGGTATCTATTTAGTATACAAGTATATATTATTTTTATTGTTTTAAATTAATTTGTTCACTTTTTCTTTTACTTATTATTAGCTGTAGGAACTACGTCTGATCTATCCAAAATGATATATGACGATCCAAACGAAACTTTTGTCTCACAATGACCCGTTATAATTACGCCTTTGTAAGAAAAATAAATGTACAAAAATCTTCATAACGTAAAGATCCACCAAGATTTAACACCAAGTAAACAAGTCAAAGCAAACTTTTGCCTCGGTAAGAAAAAGAAATAAGGATAGACGAAAAATAAGATCTTCATATGAAGAATCAACCAACAAGATCTTTTTTAAATTTACTGTGCGCACTCAGAATACAAATCTCTTTGCATCTCCCCCATAAGAATTTGTAGGGTGTTTGTGTACATTCATATTTCATTCACAAAACTGAAGGTTTAATGAATATTATTCTTCGTTCTTGGTGAATAGAATCTGAACCTTCAGATAAGTGTTTGCTGGGGGCAAAGAACTGTGATTTTTTTTGTTTTTCGTTAGTTTTTATTGCAATTGGTCGCATTAGGTATAGTCTTTTCGTTTACGTTTCGCTATCGATTTGGAGACCACAGAAAATTTTCGTTTCACAAGGCTTAATATGTACGTAATCCTGGCGAAAACTTCGCATTCCACTCCTTAAATTTGTAACCGGTCACATGGTTTTATATAAAATTAAAAAAATGTATGTGTTTATTTCATCTGACTTGAAAATATTTGATATGGGTATGAGGCTAAGCTCGTCGGAATTTGGGGGATTCTTTTTCAATTTTTTTTTCTTATTCAAATCATAACATTTCTTATTTCATATTATAATAAAATAATTTTATTGGGTAAAACTCTTCTTTTTTTCAAACCATTTAATAAAAAATATTTAATTATGAAAATTATTATATTATTTTTAATTTAAAATTAAATTGCTAAATATTTTAAGTAGAATTAATATAAAAAGAAAGGTGTATGCAGCGTAACTGTATCTTAAGATTCAAATTATTTTAAATTATTTAAGAACAAATTAAAAAAAAATTAAAAAACTTCAGTATCTATTAGAGTGTTTAATTATTATATCACTGTAATGGTTGAAAAAAATGTAATTAACTTACAGGATTTAAATATCTGACTCCGATGATTGTGCGCACAAACTCGATGATCCACTTGATTATACGTTAATTTTTCAGAAGTTCACTGATATTTTCTTCACCTTTTTTAATATTTTCAATTTAACAAAATAAAATAATGATTTAAAATATTTTGTTTTTTATACTACAGATAAAGTATTTGTTCAATTTTTTTTATAAAACATATTCCTTCTAAACAGTTTCTTTTTATTATTTTTTTTTCTCACAGCAGGGAATTTGAAAATTATTTTTTTTCCTAGAATGATCCTTGCGAATAAAAAAAAAAACTGAAGTAAAATAGGATTAAATAGTCACTTTATTCAAATTTCTATTTTCCATCAACTCGGATATATCTTCCTCTTAACTGGTTCAAAAATGCGTGGATGAGCTCGCTAGCCTGAATGTAAATTTCAAGGTGACTTTTATCTGGGTTCCAGGTCACTGTGGCATTGAGGTAAACGAGCGGGCTGACGAAATGGCCGGGCAAGTATCAGCCCTTCATAGCTCACTTGAATCAACATTTTTCTTGCAGTTATGAAGGGCAAAGTATTCTCAATTTTTCTTACCGAATCCAATCGCAGGTAGGGCAGTTTAACAAACTGCATGATTTCTAGAAAAATCTGGCACACTTATAATAAATCCCGAACAAATGACTTAATATGCAGACCCAGGAAAGACATAGCCAGGCTAGTCGCTCTCGACCTGATCTGGTCACTGAGCAATCGTAGAGCATACGGTGAAGCTGGTCATCTACTATAACACCTACTGTCGTAGCTGTGGGGACCAGCAGAAAAAGGAAACAGTCGTTCATTTTCTCTGAAAATGCCATGGTCTGACCAGAATGAGTGTAAATTCATTTATGGTAAGACCTTTTTTAACGGCCTCGACGAACCTTCTAAGTTAAAGATCAGAGATCTCATCTCTTTCCTCAACGCGGCGCAATGGCTTTAGGACGAATCCTTACAGCTACGTACCGCCACCAAACCATTTTTCACCTACAGGTCAAACGAGGCATGGTATCAAAATGGCGCGGCGTATACCCTTACACTAATTGGGTCACTGAGCTAGTCTGCTTGGGGCCACTATTTTCACCTACCTACTTATACCTAAATACTAACTCATGACAGTAGATTTCGAGAATTATGAAAAAGTTTTCAAATGAAATAAAGAAATTTTGTTGTAAGACAGATATCCGTAACAAATTTTTCTTTTTTTATGTTTAAAATCATTCCTGAATGGATAATTGTATGAGAAAATGTATTGTTTGTTGTTTCAAATAATTTTAAAATTGTATAAACTCTTTAATGTTCGATTCTATTTCTACATATTAAAATATTATTAATAAAAAATAATAATATTGTTTTAATTCAAGCTTTTATTACCTTAACTAAGTCATTGGTTAATAATCTTTTTTTGTTTTGTATTATTATTATTTTTTAGATCAAGAAGAATAAACAATGCAACTTTTAATTATTTTATTTAGTAGCTTAATAGCTGCTGCAAATATAGAAGCTCTTCAAATTGACAGGGAAGAAGAGTGGCAAGTATTTAAAGTAAGCATTAGAAATATAACATCCTAATAATTTTATTTTATCAAAGTCAAATTTAAAATGTTAAAAAAATGTGCCAGCAAAGGTTCATTTGAAATTTAATAAAAAGATAACTTTTAATTCTAGCTTACTTATGGAAAGCTTTACGAAAATGAAACCGAAGAAAATTACCGAATGAAAACATTTTTTGAAAACAAGGATAAAATAGAAAAACACAATCTGAAGCACGCTAAGGGTTTGGTCACATTTACACTAGGACTCAACAAGTTTGCTGATCTACTTTATGATGAATTCTATAACTATGTGAATGGTTACAATTTATCTTCAACGAATTAGTAAGCTTCGAAGCACATCAAAATGTTAGTTTTAAAACAATATTATAATTTATATAGCTCTATGAAGAAAATGAAGGAAGAAGGAATCAATTACGTCGGCCAAACAAATGTAACTCTTCCAAAATCTGTTAATTGGACTGAAGTTGGTGCTGTGACATCGGTCAAGGATCAAGGTAGGAAACTTAATAAAAAGTTAAAGAAATTTAATTTATAATTTCTTTTTTGTCTTCAAGGGTTTTGTGGATCCTGTTGGGCATTTTCGGCTGTTGGTGCACTGGAAGGGCAAAATTTTATTAAAAATAGGGTCTTGTCTTCACTTTCTGTTCAGAATTTGATTGATTGTTCAACAAGTTATGGAAATACAGGCTGCACAGGGGGTTTCACAAGACAAGCATATAGGTACATAAAGTACAATGGTGGTATTAATACGGAAGAAGCATACCCATATAAAGGAGTTGATGGAACAAAATGTTATTTCAACAAAAGTAAAATTGGAGCCACCAACCGAGGATACGTCGATCTTCCGCAAGGAGACGAGGCTAAGATGATGGAAGCTATAGCCACCGTTGGTCCACTATCAGTTGTTATTGACGTCAATCGAGAATCGCTGCAATTCTACAAAGATGGAGTTTTCAATGAACCTGAGTGCCAGTCTGACGTGGAGTATGGAAAACATGCTGTTCTCTGTGTTGGTTATGGCAGCGATGAAAATGGTGTCGAATATTGGCTCGTGAAAAACTCGTGGGGAAGTACCTGGGGCGATGGAGGCTTTATCAAAATGTCACGTAACAAGAAAAATCAGTGTGGTATTGCAAATGATGTCAGTTATCCACTGGTTTAGGTTTTAGGAACATTTTTACAGCTTTAATACCTTCAGTGTATATTTAAGTTACGATTCTAGTTGCGACATAATAAAACAATTTGTATAGTATAATTCATAATTATAGCACATGTTTTTAGACTACTATAATATTTAGATAACAGCTTAAATAATATTATTTTAAAAAGTTGGTTTGTTCTAAAAAAAAACATTGAATGCCCACAAAGAACGAAAAACTATCAAAACTTCCATTTATTATCTTTATAAATCACACTTTATTTCACTTCTAATCGTTTTATTTATCACCACTCTTAATTGTATGCAATTTAAACTAACTGTATCCATTCGCTCTCGCACATCGCCTTTTATAGCGAGGCATTGAATAAGTCGTTAATTTCAAAAGTAGTTAAATAATAATAAAATCGTTACATTGCTCCCTCTTAGGATTGATCATCCCGAACAATTCCATCACTTCCTTTACCATTAAAGGAAGTGATGCCTATTACGCAGCTGAAGCAAAACGAAAATTTTCTGTGGTCTCCAAATCGATAGCGAAAACGTAAACGAAAAAATGTTAATGGAGAGTTTTACCAGATGATGCGGTACGAAACGGAAACCACAACGCAAAAATACCCATTGAAAGTATAACTAGTTGCCAAACAAAAAATAGAAAAAGCTACAAAATTTTCGTTTCGCTTCAGCTGTGTAGGTACTTTGCCGAACGATGTAAACGGTCACAATGAACTATTTTTAATTTGACTCTTTCCCCTATCCGTATACGGTAAACTACGTCATTGATTCTTTTCACAACAGTGCCTTCCCAGTTTTGTTGAAGTTCTCAATTTTAAGGCATCCAAATTAAACTTTATTAGTCAACCATATCGTATCGTTACTCCGAACAGGATTTCAAATGGTGTATGTCCTGTTGAGCAATGTGCCGCAGTTCGATATGCCATCATGAACTCATCTCTCACTCCAATTTTTAATAAGGGTGATAAAACTGATATTAAGAACTATAGGTCTATATCCAAACTGTCTTGTATTCCAAAGCTCTTTGAACAAGTCGTTTGCTAGACTTTAGCAAGACCAAGAATATTATTTGTGAACAACAGCATGGGTTCATGAGGAAAAAATCAACAATGACAAACCTCTTAACCTTCTTGCACAAATGTTTTAATTTACTAGAAAATGGAAGTGAAGTTGACTGCGTATACACTGATTTTTCTAAGGCATTCGATCAACTTAGTCACAATATCATCGTTTATAAACTAAAAGCTTTCAGTTTTCCACCTTTTTTTATAGCATGTATAAAATCATACCTGGAAAATAGCTCCTATCAGGTAAAATTCTGAAATTCTCTCTCAAACCTCTTCACAGCTCACTCAGACGTCCCTCAAGGAAGTCACCTGGGTCCATTTTTATTCATTCTTGCTATAAATGATGTATATTACATCATTTATAGCAAGAATGTATACATTCTAGTGAAATTCTCATTTTTGCTGACGATATGAAGATCTTTGAAACAAGTATGGACTCCCTTCTATGAAATTCATAAAAGTCGAATTGAATCAATACAACATAAATTCATTCGCTTTGCTCTGAAAGATCTTCCTTGGGCCGATCCGTTTAACCTTCCACCATATGAACATCGGGTCCAGCTTCTGCAGGTCCAAACATTATACCAAAGGCGTGTTAATAACGACATATTGTTTGGTCACCAACTCATGAGTGGTCAAATTGACGCTCCTGATTTGTTAGCCTGTATTGGCATGAATTACCGTGGAGGATTTGTTAGCCTGTATTGGCATAAATTACCGTGGAGCTGGAGGATCTCACCACCTGCGAAGATTTGAACTTTTACATGTAGATTTTCATAGAACTAACTACGGCATACATGAGCCTCATAACCGAATGAGCAAACTTTTTAACTTAAATGCTTCCCCTGTTGATTTTAACATGAGTAAAATTGGATTAAAAAAAGCGTTTCCAACCAGTGCTCCACGGTCGTGATTGTTTTTACTTCTTGACAACAGATACTTTTGTTTTGTATATTTCTGTATTATAGTTTACTTGTATTATTATATTGTTTAATTTTGTTACTATTTATGTGTTTAGATTTGTATTTGCATTTGTTATTTTAGTTGGAATTATTTTTACTAATTTACTAACCACTAACACATGCACTTATGATGAGACTCTGATTGTAGCTTGCAGCTTGCTCTAAGCTCATTACAACAAAGTATTCTGAAGTGTAAAAAAAAAAAAAAAATATGTCGTTCCCAGTCTCGTTGGTAGTCCCCCACAACTTAAGATAGAATCGTTGAATCGTTCAACCATTCCATCAAGTTGCGGATGAAGCCTCGTCTTGCTAGGTTAGGTTAGGTTAGGTTAGTGGGCTGACAGTTGATCTTGTTACCGTCACACTTAGATCAATGTAGATCCATTGTGGTACCCTAGGGATATGCTCCCTATATAAGGAAAACCTATGATAAGAATTCTATGACAAAAAAGGCCCGTTAAGGGTGTAGTTGTAGTTTCAGCGGGGTGTAGCCCGTAAGGTCGGAGGGTGCCCTCAAATTAGTTGAGTTTGGGAGTGTCTGTCGGCACATAGTCACCTGGGTGAGAAGGGGTTAACGCACCATTGTCGTACTTGGGCGAGCTCCCCTCCTTAGCCCCCACGGAGTAAATCATCCCTCCCCAGGCCCGTAGGAGCAGTGGCTCCATGCAACGTCTGGTGGGTGGATTAGATAGGACGGTGGTTGGTGTATGTGACCGTGTTGTTTTGTCGGGTTAGCTTGTCAACGCTGGCGTACAAAGCAGAAGCGGCAACAGTTGGTGTAGGGCGAGGTGCCCATTCTCCGTTATTTGTCGCCACCGCAATGCACACTTGCGTTTTTACGTCGTACTTAGGTTGGCTTGTCAACGCTGGCGTACAAAGCTGGCGTACAAAGTCTTGCTAAGGAGTGAGCAAACCTCTTGAAAGATATTGGGTATAGACTCGAAGTTTCTTCCTTGGTTAGAATGAACCTACAAAAAGTAATGCTACCTTGGACAAGAATTTCTAGTTTTGAAAGATGAGACCCTGCTAATTCGAGTGATTGTAGTATATTTTTATTTTCAACCAATTTGATTTTGTCTACCAAAATGCTATGATATAGGTATCAATTTAAAATATTTTTTTTTAACACTATTTAACGCAGCACCTTGTTTTATATTTTGTTTAAATAAAGTATTGCAAGTAGGTATTCACTATTTTTACTTTTATTTCCCTCTTTTTTTTAATTTAATAAACTTTTTGTTTACTGTTTTAACAATCTAAAACCTCGAAACACTTTTTTAAACCTCAGCAAGACGGCAAATGATCCAAGCAAGTTTTTTTGATTTTTTTTTTTTTAATTTTATAATTTTACCATTAACAAGGTCAACAAAATACACCTGTTATTAATTTTAGCCTGAAGTACTCTTATCATTACTATTATATAAAGACGAACCAATATTTTATGTCCGGCGTAAACTCAGAAAGTATTAAATTGATTTACTTGAAACAAATTTTATAATATTATTTATATTATAATAGTTCTTATTTGTTTATTTAATTTTTTGTCAACTTTTCTTTGAAGTTGACACAGATTTTCACTTATACGTCAAAACCTTTTGGATACTTTACAATAATAGAAATTGTTTCAAGTCAAAAAGTCAATATTTAAACGCAAATTTTAAGGCTAAGTCTTTTCTTAATCTAACACCTACAAGCTGAGAAATATGTAGGTACTTAGACAAATTTTAAAATTACAACTTTTTGCATTTTTTAATTTAGAAATTGGTTTTATGCGCAATCAAGCGGTCGCTGCTTTGTTCCACTTCATTATCATTCCGGTGTTTTTGCATTTTCTATTAGCTTTTTTTTCTGTCCACTCAATTCCTCTCTGTGCCATTGAACTGTTCACTGTTTTAACTGACGTGCGATATATATGTACATACATATAAAGGGTGGTTAAATTTTAAGGGCCGATGTTGAATGTGAACTACATCTAAACGTCAAGTTTTTTTCTGCATTTGACATTTCTCAATTTCAGACTAACTCAATTTGAACCATGGAAAGATACACAACCGAGCAACGCGTTAAAGTTACTCTGGCTTATTATGAAAATGGGCGTTCAAATCAAAATGCATATCGTCCACTTCGCGATATTTTCGGTCAATTTTATCGTCCAAATCTGCGTACAATCAGAAAAATCGTGCAAAAATTTGAGCAAACCGGGTCTGAAGGTGATGTGAAAACACCAGTGCATGCTCGTCCAGCTCGTACTGCAGAAAATATTTCTGCTGTTCGCGACAGTGTGGCTGAAGAGCCGTCCACCTCATCTCGTCGTCGTGCTCAACAATTGCACCTCTCACGCTCGTCGTTAATGAACATTATGCATAGACTTGCATTTACACGCTTACAAGGTGCAATTAACTCAAGAACTTTAGCCTCTTGGCCATTTCAAGCGTCGTCAATGGTCAGAATGGTGGCAAGAAATGGGAACAGTGATCAATTTTCACCTCAATGGATTCGTCAATAAGCTGAATTGCCGCATTTGGGCGAATGATAATCCAAGAGTGATTGTCGAAAAACCAATGCACCCACAAAGAGTGACGGTTTATGGTCTGGCGGCTTTATGGTTATGGCCGGTCAGGCGGTTACTGTGAATGGTGTTCGCTATCGTGAGATGATATCGTCCGAATTGGAAGATATGGATGTGGACGATATGTGGTTTCAACAGGACGGTGCCACTTGCCACACAGCTAACGAAACAATGGCTCTCTTGCGCGACAAATTCAATGGCCGTGTTATCTCACGTGGTGGTGATGTCAATTGGCCGCCAAGATTATGTGATTTAACACCGTTGGACTTCTTTTTTTGGGGTTATTTGAAAGAAAAGGTGTGCGTCGATAAGCCAGCAACAATTCAAGAGCTAAAGGATGAGATAATTCGGCACATTAACGGCATAGAACCTCAATTATGCCTCAGCGTCATCGAAAATTTGGACCATCGGATGGAGGTGTGTTGGCCGATATTTTGTTCCATACATAATTGAACCATACCAATATTATCATAATAAAAAGAAATGACAATAATTTCCTAAATAATTTGTCACAAAAATTGTTATACTTTGTAGGGAATGCAATATTTAGTGCATTAATCAGATCATTATTGACTGGATACACTGAAGGAACTATAATATATATAATATATATATACATATATAATATAATATAATACACTGGATAGTGTATTCCCTACAAAGTATAACAGTTCTTTTGACTCCAATTGAAGATGACACTATCGAAGGCAGCTTCAAGATTTGACATATGCCGAGCACAAAAAAAAAGTATTTTGACGACTGGCGTACAAATAAGGCGTGTTCAGGAGAATGAAATCTCGGAGATCTCAATCTCTGTTACATGAACAGGGGGCCGAATCTGGTTCTGTGAGTAAAATTCTCCGACGAACTATAATATCGATCCCGTTCCGAACTACCTTATCATTTCTCCTGAAGCGCATGCACAGTCGGCGCAATTCTCTCAATTTTCTTATTTTTGGATGAGAAATGAAAAACGCTTTAGATAGAAATAGTTTTTTCTACATGAATAAGATAGAGAAGTAGATGTGGTTGAATTGAGCATTGTTTGTTCGTATTCACCCTTTCTTTTCAAAGATTCACATCCAAATAACGGCGTGAAAACAAAATATTAATCTGAATGTTTTTGACATTTGGTTTCACCTTCTCACAGAATGAGAATCGCATTTAAGAGTGAAAGACTGAAAAGCTATTCGATTCACCTTTTCACAGAACCAATCGTCCCCCAGGATTCCTCAGCAAAATTTCTCAGTTTTGCTGTCAAACCTCTGAGGAAAAAAAATTGTATTCGCTTACTCACCTTTTGAGTGAGAAAAAATCTCTGAGGTCTCATTTTTCTGAACGCGCCAATTTTTACTGAGTAAACAAAACAAAACGGGAAGGTGAGAATTTTCATCCATTTATTTAATTTATATAAATAAATAAAGCTTTCTATGAAATAGAAAGTTTTATTATTTTGAAAACACGAAAACTGTATTTGGGAAAACTTAGTTGAAGAACACCAAAAGGACAAAAGGTCTCTGCGCTGAGCTTGATAATATTTTCAAAATAAAGACTACAGTCTGGTTTCTTGGAAACAATTACAATGCCATTAAGGAATTAGTGCTTATCCGAAGACAAGAAAGTTGGACAGTGGTTCGGGCCGAATACTGTAGTGCAGGGTTCGCTATGATGATTGGCGTTCCATTGTTGTGCATATAGCTTTGGACAATAGCAGTCGTGTTTATTAGATTTAGTCTACTTAGACACTGTCTAAATATTTTCAAAATGGTGGAAATAAGACATTTTTTTAATTACGCCACGTTATAAAAAAAAATTTAAAAAATGTCTTATGTAAATAACTGCGGAAACCTTAAAAGTTATATGGAGGAAATATGCTTAATTTAATAAAAATAAATATCACATTGTTCACGGTTAAGACAATCTACTCTTATGTCGAAGTTAGGCACCTATAAGACAACAATAAACAAGGTTTTTTTAACACATTTTCTAAAGTTGGACAGTTGTCTAAAGTTACGACAACTTTTGTAAATAAGACCATAGGTGTGTTCCTTTGGGCTATGCAAAGTACTTTTTAGTATTCCTTTTTCACAGTAGATGAGGAATGGGACGCTATAATTATAAAGTAGATGTAATTTTTGTTTTTTGCATTTGTATTTTGTTTTAGAAAAGAGAAACATCAAAAACAATAATTTACTAAGTAATTTCTTTTTATTGATGATGTCGCTTTCTTGTGTGGATTCATTTACATTATTAAAGTGCTTTGAAGTACTTTGACCACAGAGTAGAAGTAGTTGACTGCAGCCAGAAGTACTTTTCAGTAGTTAAAGGAACGCGCCTAATGTCGTAGTTAATATGTTATACAGTTATACTGCTATACAAAAAAATAGGTAGCTTCAAGTATAACAATTGTTCAAATGGACACCTATTTTGTGTGGATACTCTATCCAGTGTATTAGAGATTATATATTATAGCTCTGCCAAGCAGAAACGTGAAATCTTTTGTAAAATTGTACAAATTTTCACAAATTCTCTAAAATTCGTGTTTGTTAACTTAAAAAGTTGCAACGAGACAGCATAATGAGAGAGCAAATAGTTTCCCCTCATTGGATAACTTAAAATTTATCATTGTCAAAAAGATGAAAGACAAAACGAACGAAAAAACGAATTGTGTAATCATCGTCAAAAAGACTCGTGTAATCAGCGTTAAAAAGACTCGTGTAATCAGTTTTCCCTTTGAGTATTTTCTCTTTCTTTCAAAGTTTGGCAGGTTTTATACATTTTTCTTAAAAAAGATACCAAACAGAACTATTGGCTATTAAAGACATCAGTTGTTTATAAAATAATCTGACCGAAGCGTAGAAGAGTTTTTCATCTTTACAATTAATAATCTCTGGTTGTGTGTCTTTCTGTAGTTTCTTTGTTTACTATAATCCAATAGGTTTCGTTTATTTTATCAGTGGAACGTAAAGTTATTTGCAAACGAGAGGTTATATTAGACGATACAGCAGTGTCTAGCCATTTTATTTAGTTTATTTTAATATTCAGACTGATTTTAAAATTTTGAATAAAGTATAATAGTTCGTTTGTTTCGTTGAGAAATAGAAATTATATTGATTGGTAAGTTTTTATAATAAATTTGGGTATTATGGTATGCGGGAAAACATCTTGCTTCTTTGTTTGCCTTTGCTTACTGCGTCATCTACAATGATCATTTTGCCGTTAGTTTTTTTTAGAAAGTGATTCCCCGTTAATTAAAGTGGGTCATGGGCCCAGGGCATTTGGAGTATCTTGAATTTTTATATTGGTGAATTATTTCCAAAATCCGAAATCGGGCATTTTAAGACCTTGACCTTGATGATGGCAATTGCAAAGTGATATTTTATTTTTTTTTATTATAATCATGCGACATAATATGTATAGCATACAGGAAATGTATTTTTCCTTTATTCTTTAAATATGTATAAGCAAAACTTTTCCTATATTTTGAGATAACTATTATTCAGTTTTAACTTCTGCCTGCACATCCATGTTTAAAAAAGCAGTGATGGCATAATTTTCTTAAAATGACTGGAAAGCTTAACTGTTTAAATATATAATGAAGTGGACTCTTTCAAATAAAACTATAAACAAACCTTGTTTTTGATTCAAAAACACATTTTTAACACCAAATATCACTTCACTATGCGCAACTAGATAGTGCTTTTTTTTAAATTCATTTGGAATATTGGCAATAAGCATTTTGTGTTTATTCACCAGAATATTTTTGATAAACAATTCTGTTGTTTATTGCTTCAATATTTAGTCACTGTTTCTTTGTGGTGTAATTTTAAAGTGTTTTTGTTTTTTTTATAAATGTTCTTTATAAACCGCAAATTTTCGGTAAATAAAAAAAAATAATTTTGGTTGAATATATGTATTCTCTATATTGCAACATCTATAAGAAATTTGCTAAATACTTTAAAATGGCTTTCTGTGAAACAAACAATTATTACATATGAATAGGTACCTTCATATTTATTTTTAAAGTAAAAAACAACTTAATGCCAAATTATTTTCAAAGAACACGACAGACGACGAAAGTCATTGTTTTATTTTTGTTAAAGAAAATGGCGCAAAATTTTAAACAACCTATTGTTAAGGGCTTAGCATATTACTAGTTAGCAATTTGCTAAACATTTAGTAATTTACTAGCTCTTCGGAAATTTTAACCCTTTTTTTTCGTTTTACTAACTAGTAAAATACTAACTCCCTTTTAATTTAAAACATTTTGGAGTGTACCTGACCAACCATAAACCGTGCAGGGATGGTTGATACCTTTTTGGAATCAGCACCTCCATTAGCTTCAGTAACTTTTGATGTCTTCCGAAAACATTTTATTTTATTTTATTTACTTTAAAAAACAATAGCACACGAATATGCTAAGCCCTAAACAATAGGTTGTTTACAATTTTGCGCCAATAAAACTAAGGACACTAACTGTAAGATCACTACTTATGAAATAATATTCTCTCAACCTCTCTCAATCAGATGAATTTGTTATTTTTGTAACTGTTGAAATTTTCCTCTTTTTTGTATCTTATTTTATCTATTCAAATTTTCGCAAATTAGTGTCTACTATGTGCCCGATAAAGATGGGCCCCCAATTATGAACTCGAAATGCATAAGACACAAATTAATCAGTAAATACAAACATTATTTGACCAAACAATTGAAAGTTACAAATTCGATTTACATAGTACAAATTTTGGTAATTGTTCGAATTAGAAGATAGGTTTGTTAATAATAAACACACTTGGGTGATCAACGGTCAAATCTCTTTTGCCATTCGAATTTGTTTTTATACATTTCCACTTATTTTATGAAGCTAGTTCAGGTTTCTCAGGATCTCAGAAATATGAATGCAATTTCTCAGTGATTATCACTTTCGCTATCAGAAAGCTGAGACTGAGACCGGTACGTTACTTTTTTGATTCGCCTGCTCCATTATTTTTTGTCGCAGTTCATCAATTTATAAAAAAAATATGAAGAGTGTCTTTGACTTCTAGCGGATTAATCTTGTGCTGGTTGCTCCTCCTGCAAAGTAAAGCTTAAGCAGTTTTTCTGCTGACTAATTTTCTGTTCATATGACGTTTGCCGTACTCGGCTTTTACTACCTCTCAGAGTTTTCTATGGGCTCGTAGAGCGTGGTCTGCTGTTGCTATGAACAAAAAAGAAACAAATTCAAATACCGGAACACTGAATTAAGTGAAACACACATTTTTTTGACAACTCAGGTTCTCATTATTTCAAATTTGAGCAAACTTCAACTTTTTGCTACAGCACCATTATGATAAATTTGCAAGTATGTAGATATCTTCATTAATTTGTAAATATCAAAAAATTAGAGCGGGACAGATTCAAGCCAAAAAAGGAAGAGAAATAGACTCGATTTTTTTCTTGTCGTGACCCTACCTACTCGCCCCAGTCGCATCTTATGCAAAACAACCTGTATAATATCATAAATTCGAAACACAATTTATAATCATGCAATTAAAACAAATACAAATAAATAATTAAAATAAAGTCATAATATCAATGACTCTTGTCAATTGAGTAATAATACCTCTCGAATTTCAATATTTAATAATTATTATAAAATTATTGACAATCACAAAAATCGATTAATGGCTTTAAATTTTAAAATGGCCATGCCAGCCAACATTATAATATTACTTTTGGGAAATAGAGCTTTGAAACTTGGCGCTATTTACATGTCGTCGAATTGTCGTTCTTTCTTTGTATTTTGTGATAGGCATTCATGCATTTCTTTCCGATATACCATTACAAATTTTATGTTTCATATCAACACAGCTCAATTTCTGTGTGTAATTAGGTAATTCCAAATACTCATTCATAGCGATCTTAATTTACAAGATTAAATTATTATTAGCATTCAATTCAAGCGAAGTATATTGTTTCAATTGATAAAGCAGGAATGGTTATTCTTTGTTGCAATTATATCACTTGATTCATTCGCCCAACTTAAATGCCACTTCATACAATCTCGGCAACGATTATTGAAATCTGCGTGACTAATTTAGTCTGATTTTTTTTTTTATCACAATCTTTGTTTCATTTTATTTTGTAGTAGTTCAAATTTATTATATTTTATTCATTGACACTAAGATCCGAGTATATTGTAAGATTGTATCTATGAAATAATTTAATCGTTATTTATATATGCAAATGTTAATACATATACATACACATACACATACACTACAAAATAATACAAGGGGAACTGTGATTTTAAACCGATTAAATAAAAAAAAAAGACAAACTAACGCCACATTAACTAAGTAAGGTTATCTTTTTCCAAGAAAAAATTTCAATAACAAGTACCTAGAGTGTAATCAAAACTATACAATGAAATATATATGTATGTATGTATGTTTTTGTATACATATTTGTATCAACAATGTTTTTGCATTTTTTTTTATATTTATATAGTTTAAACAAAATTTTCTGCTATCAAATTACAGATCTCAAACAGAAGCCATGCGTGTTTTAATATTTTTGGTTGGCTTTACTGTGGCAGTAAGTGCAGTTACTTACGATGCCATCGTGAAAGAAGAATGGCAAACATTTAAGGTAAGTTATGATTGTACAAGGTACATTGTACTTAAAAGCTATTATATTATACCTATACCAAATAGTGTGTGTGTAAATTAAAAAGTAAAAACCATTGGAGAATCCAGTGCTTAGCTGACTCATTTTTTCATTAAACATTTTATTTTATTTCTGAGAAATTGATAAGCATTAGCTCGAGGAGCAGTAAATCGATAGCCTATTTTGAACTTTAAATTGCGTTTCAACTCACAATCATATAAGTAACATCCTCGATTATGTCTATAAAATTACATTCAAAGAAAAATAACAACTACGTATGAATAAACATTTATTCTATGTAATTTTACATGTAGATACTTTATTGACTTATTTATTACCTAAAAAACTGGGTATATTGTATTTTATTGCGTTGTATGTAATTGTTCATATTTATTGTAAAAGTCAGGTTTGAGCAGTTCAAAACAGCACAGATTCGAGAGAAAGAAAATGACTACCTCAGCTGTAAATGAAAAACAAAACAAAAATGTTCCATTCATGTACATATGTATACTATAGTTATATGTATTTGTTACATATGCTGGTTCAAATCGACAAGACGTATCCAACTTAAAAAAAAAAAATGACTTTATTTTAATCGAATCAGAAGAGTACAGGCCCTGGCGCAGAAGCCAAAAATACCTATAAATAGCAGCTGATATGAATAAGTGCCTACTTAGTCCAGTGACCCTATAATCATACCTAGCGTCAGATCCGGTAGTTCCGATTTTTTGCTGAATTGTTTATGATGTTGGCCTAATGAATAACTCTAGTTTTTGACCTCGAACACCGAACGGAACATTGTCAAATATCCAAAAAAAACGCTAAATATTAGCGCTTTTTTCCCTTATTGGCGGTTTAAATCCTAGTTTTCAATTATAACTTCGATTTGAAAAGAAATATATTTTCTATAATTTGAGCCCATCTCTGTAGCCCCAACTCGAAAATTATTAGCAATATGTATTTATAATGGGTTTTTGTGTAATATCAGACTTGCAGTTAGGCTGCCAAGCTTTCGCATTATATTAATATTGAAGGTTTTGAATGAAGCAATAACACTTGGGTGATACGCATACGGAAAACAAAGCTTTAATTTAAATAATAGAGCAAGTCAAAAAGGATTTGTGATTTTATTAAATAAATTGACTTGTAAAATAAATTGTTTCGTTGTTTTTTTTTTACATATTTTAACATAAGGTTCCCAAATAATTAAAAGAATTTTAAGAAAAGAAACATCGTAAAGCAAAATTGAGTTTCATTTATCTTGCTTTGGACTATGTATCCAGTTTCTTCAATTTCCCTCTTATATGGTAATGAACTCGTTTTTTATTTGCATTTTTTTAGAAGCTGTCAAAAACATCCTAGAAATATGCAATTTGTAGATTCGTTTACATGCGTTACGTGAAAAAATAGCTGTTTAGTTAAGTATCAATGCGAGAACAATTATACACAAGAATTTAAGTTTCGTCATTTAAAGGCAATTCAAATATTTAAGCACACTTAAAATCTAATAGATACGACTGTAAAACAATTTGATTTAAAAACATAATTGAAAAATGGATTTCTGATTTTAAAAAAGTTATAACAGGACGTTGTGTGTCGCTAATTTTAATTATTTTGTATCTATGTGCAGTCGGATTTTTAGAGAGTGGAAAATAGATCTCTGTCCATACTATTTTTGTCTCTCCTGTCTTGACCCAACCTACACGCCCTAGTCTTCTGTCTTATCTTATGCAAAGCACCCTGGTAATTTTGTTTGCTGTGCGTGAAATATCTGGAACTATAGAATTTATCAGAATCAAAATGTGTTAAACAAACGAGTTGACAATCTCATTAAATTTTTAAGTGTACAATCTATTAAAATACTCCCACTAAACGATAAAAAATTAAATTAAATCAATTGGAATTTGTTTTGCTTTGTTTGAGCTCTATATGCATGTAATGCAGCGCACTATTGCTGTCGCAATATATGATTGGTAAGTGTTAACCGTACCAGTCAGCTCATGTTGCTGCACATGCGACATGTACCCGGCAAGCTGTCTTATTAACGGTTTCTCGATTTATTTTCTGACATGTGGTTCAGTGACTTCCTCAACGCTGAATGGAAATATAATAATCATTTTCTGAGTCAGGAACCAAAGTGTTGTTAGCTTCAGAGTAAAGTGTCTCACTCTCATTAGCAGTTCTAAATCCTCTTCACCGATTTGTAAATCGTCTTCTTAATCACCTGTTGTTTCCTTCACTAAATCAAATGGTGAACAAATAACATGAGTATCAAAATCTGAACTAATTTCATGATTCCACTTTGTAATCTCTTCTTATTTTTCGGGTCAACGAACGGCCGATAAGCCTCGGAGTCTTCACTGTAAGCAATTCAATTTTATTGTATATTCTTTTTTTTTAAACTAGATTGCAGACTTAGTGATTAGTATTTTTCTAAAAAAAATAAACATTGTCAACAAAAAAAGATTAAATTACATTTAGAAACAAATTTAAGTAATACAAATTCAAACGACTAGAATACAGTCAAGTGACTTGGAGTCAATTTTTTTGGTTTTCTTTTGCTATATGAGCCATTGCTCGATAATTAAACAATAGCACAGAGTGGTCAACAATCTCTTTTCACAGTACTGATAGTACTATTTTGAGTTTGATTTTGAAGACTTCTGAAAGGTTCAAATTTGTCTTTCATTTGGGATTTATACTGTAATTGTACTTGGATACAGAAAAACTTTTCGACTGAAGTCGTCCATAAAAATCGAAAAATACTTTGGCACTCTGATGGAATTTACTCAGTTCCAAGCCAGAGCTTTCGATGTCGATAATCATCATCTGGTACCGATCTAAGAGACCTAATCGACGTGCCTACCCACAATTCACTCAAATATATTCCTATTCTCCTTATCTTAAACGCCTTGTTTATGATTGTATTAATGTACACGTCAATAAAATAAAATTCCACCAACCTCGTGGCTCTCAGTAATCCAACTTTTCTAGTTAACCCTGAAACTTCGACCTCCCTTTTTAATTTCTGAAGTGATCGTAGTTCACAGGATTGATTAAGAGTATAATCTTACTTCCATACCTTGACCACCTTTTTGTCATCAGCACAGTTCTCGTAAGAAAAATTTTTCGTGTTCCTAAAGATTTCGAAAGGTGAACTTCCATAAGTCGCAATTCTCTTCGCCACGAAGCTTCTCAATGGAAAGAAAATCTGGGGCATGTGTAGGAAAATTTCCTAAAAATACTTTATTTATTCCCCGAAATTTCTTGTGCCTTAAGTAATTATTTATTTATTGAAATAATTTACAAAATAAATTAATAAATTCCTTATTTAAGGCATCAGGGTAGCCAGACCATATGATGCCGTTTTTTAACTTTACAAGAATTAAAGAAACTATTAAATTAGTGCTTTAACTAAATATCGTGGACTGGGCCCATAACCTGAAGAAAAAAGGACTTATTTCGCGTGTTCTTACTTTGATGAAAAGTGGACAAAAGAGAAAGAATTTATTCAAATGACAAAATGCAATAGGAACGTATTTGTTGATAATTTTAAGAATCCAAATGTGTTATTTAAAAGAGTTGCCAATCGCAATTTGTAGCTTACATTTTATTACAATATATTTATCATTTTGATGAAACTTATTGACCAATTTTATTCTCATTCCTTAGCTAACCCATTCCAAAAACTATAAGAATGATGTAGAAGAAAAATTTCGCATGAAGATTTTTATGGAGAACAAATTAATGATTGCCAAGCACAACCAAAAACACGCAAAAGGTTTAGTTAGTTACAAATTGAGTGTCAATAAGTATGCCGATCAATTACATCATGAATTCGTAAAAACCATGAATGGTTTTAATCGCAACAGCTCGCAAGCGTAAGATTGAAGTTTCAAAAATATAGTTCAAGAGTTTTATGTTATACTGATTATTTTTGTATTATTGTAGATCAACAAGCTTAAACGAAATTCGGAAAGATGGTGGTGTAACATTTATAAGCCCAGCTAACGTAAAAACACCAAGTTTGGTTGATTGGAGAGATAAAGGCGCTGTAACACCAATCAAAGACCAAGGTATATAATTTAATAGAGCACGGCTGTGTGCAGACAGATACCCGACCTCGAAATATCTTGACGGGGTCTATTCGTTTTTCCATCCTTTGCACAACCATTAAAATCGTTTGTCCGCCCTCAAGAAACATAAAAGTTCCCTATCATCCCGAAATTGAATCTAAGATGGGTGGGAGTAATTGGATTAATTTTTCCATTGGAACTCTCCCAAAATTTTCAGATAGCATTGGGATAGTTCCTCGAACGCAACTAGACTATATCGTATCACTTTTGGGATACTAGGATTCTCGATCTCGATATCTTCTTTTAATTTCTATTTCAAAAATAAGCACTTATGTAGCTGCAGCAATAAAAACCACAACAAAATAATTGCTTCAAAGCTCATGTCACTTTGGCGGTTTATTTGTTACCTCAACTCGCCACAGCAAGAAAAACCTAGGTCTACTTCAGGCGACCCTAGGTTTCACAAAACACAAATTTGATTTTCAGGGTGAGTTCAGGTTTTTCAAAAAAAAAAAAAAGCTTTAAGAGAGACACCAGGGTGTCTTCAGGGCTCAACGAACAAACCTTATGTAAACGTAATAAACACAAATTGTCAACAAATCAATTCTTTTCAGGGGATCAATTTAATACCAGGAGTCTTAACTTAACTTTACCAGTTCAGCTCAAAAGGCCAATCCGTACATACAGTGGCATCAACTATGTTGTTCACCTACTTTTATTCTCAGTTTATGACCTTTTTTCTGCCTGCCCGAATTTTTAATCTAAATTCGGTTCTCTGTGTTGTTAGGATTTTTTTCGAGGGAGAGAAAAAAAAAAATCACAAACCATAAACGCATCCCTTCATTTACCGTTTGGATTTTCAATTAAATCGACTAAGAGTACGACACACTGGGCAAGAAATTATACCCCAAAGTTTGCGTCACATGCTTTATACGTCCATCGTGTCTCCCATTCTTTGATAATAATAGGCGTTTCCTCTCGGCGATCTCATTTGGATGCATCAGTTGACTAGTTGAGGACCTTGTCAACACGCAATTTTTAAGCTGAGTTTATCTTACAACGATTTCATGACGAATATGTATTGTCCAACAAGCCTATAATTCCTAATCATTAAATTGGAAATTTTTCGTTGTTAATAAACGAAGTTTTTTTTAATAATACAAATTCTATATACTCTGAAATATGTACATCAGCCAAGTAGAAGGTTAAGTTAGGTTAGGTTGAAGTGGCTGTTGGCGGAGAACCGACACACTTAGACCAATTGTTGGCCCATTGTGATACCACATGGATCTAGGAAAGCTTTTCCTTACTCAATTAAACCATTTTGAGCTCCTTATGAAGCGTGCAAGATTACTTATAGAAGTAGTTAGAAAGTGTCCGCTTATGACACCTATTACGGAGCTAATGTGCAATCTGCTTTAAAGATATCAGTTGCGTAGATCGTTTCAGCTCCAGCATTGGCTCCAGATTTGTTTTGAAATACAATTTTTCCCCTAAGATTTCATTTTGGATTTATCTATAAAAAAGAAAAAATGAATATTTTTTTCCTGAGTGTTTGACAAACTATTTTTTTGTGTGAATTCGCATGGACAGCCGGTGGACAAGCGAACCTAATTGGCCGATCCCTCTTTGATTTAATTTGGGGTGCTGGAAGAATTGTTTGTTTTTGATGTATGCTATACAAAAAAAACGGTTTAACGGAACCTGATAAACCCCACCCAGATATTTTGAGGTCGGGGTTCTGTCTTCACGCAAATTAGAGCACTACCTGTATTTATTGTTAAAAAATAATACCATGTGTTTTGTAGGTCACTGTGGGTCATGTTGGGCATTTTCAACAACTGGTGCCTTAGAAGGTCAACATTTCCGTAAGACTGGGATACTGATTTCGCTTTCCGAACAAAACTTGGTCGATTGCTCGACAAACTATGGAAACAATGGTTGTAATGGTGGTCTCATGGACAACGCATTTAGTTACATCAAAAATAATGGGGGAATCGATACAGAGATGTCTTATCCTTATGAAGGAATAGACGATTCCTGCCATTTCGACAAGGCGAAGATTGGAGCTACCGATAAAGGATTCGTTGACATTCCCTTTGGCGATGAAACCAAGCTGAAGGAAGCCATCGCGACTATTGGTCCAGTTTCTATTGCCATTGATGCATCACACGAATCATTCCAATTCTACAATGAAGGTGTTTATAACGAACCCGATTGTAAGAATACTGCTGAAGATCTGGATCATGGTGTTCTGGCTGTTGGTTATGGTACAGAAGAGGATGGTACTGATTACTGGTTAGTGAAAAACTCATGGGGCACCACCTGGGGTGACAAAGGCTACATCAAGATGGCACGTAACAAAGATAACCAATGCGGTGTTGCTTCCTCTGCTAGTTATCCACTGGTGTAATAATTATCTGGCTTAGTATTTTAACTTGTATTTTATTTTCGTACATACCTTTTTTCTCTATGCGAAAAAGCTTATAAAATAAAAAAAATTAAATAAAACATTTTTTTCTTTATATAAATTTTAAGTGGCAAATAAAATAAGTTTGGCTATTGCAGGGTCCTTCAAATGAAGTGTTTCCTTCTAGCCTATAAAAACTTGGTGAATGCTCACCCAAGTGTTGTTATTTAGTTTAGTTTAGATCTGCATGGCCAATTCTGATAGCAAAAACGGCCGATTACACGATTCGGAAATGAATCATGCAGTAGCCCTGACCAGCCGCATTTTCGAAGATTTTCGATTAACAACACTTTTGAAATATCGAAGGGCCCCTACTTTGAACCAGTTTTTTGGTCACCCTATCCATAATTGAATTTGACTCGAATATTAAATAATAGTAAGACTGCAATTTTTAACGGTTTCTCTTTTGAGTTTCTTTCGGATTGCGGCATCTATTTAAACGCTTCAAATTTTAATGACTGCAATTTTTGTTAAATAAGAAGGAAATATCTCTTCAACCTGTTAAATTACTCCACTTATGTGTCAAACAATAGGAAAAAGCACAAAGAAGAAAGAGCGATAACTCTGCAATTATTTCAACCTCTGCAACTTTGTTTACTCCGTCCACCGTATACGTCACCCGCCAACGTGCTTAAAAATCGCAGCGGTTAATTGCAGCGTTTAAAGGCAGTCTTTTCTGTAATTTTATCTCGACGTGTCAGTGATGTTGGAATGTGGGCATATTCCCTTTGTATAGTGCTTGTTTACACAGTCATTTCATTGAAATCGTGACAACACGCCGAAAAAAATCCTTTCAGTTCAATCTGCCCTTCCCTACCCCGCCCTTAAAACCGTGTATCTCTAACTCAAAAATAAAAAGTCTTTCATGCGGCATCTGTGAATATTCATGTCGATTATGCAATACTGGATTCTTGGTATAGTGTTCTCTTTTCTTTTTACGACAAACGCTTAAAGAGAAAAGAGAGCACTGCATTGCGGACGCAGTATTGCCTTAGTATTGCGTATTCAATAATCGACATGGATTATACTGCTTTTAAACGCTGCAATTACACCCTGCGATTTTTAAGCACGTAGGCGAGGACGTATGCGGTGGCCGGGATAAACAAAGTTTTCTTCTTTGTGCTTTTTCTTATTGTTTAACAAAAATTGGAGCTATTAAAATTTGTAGCGTTTAAATGTGTTGCAATTGCAACCGAAAGAGAAACGCCATTAAAAATTGCAGTTGTCTAAAAGCAGTCTTACTTAAATCTGGCCACTGTTTTTCATAACACAGGCGATTTTGTAGTTTTAAAAAAGTATTTTGTGCTTTTAAATTTTACTCGAACGCCACCATACACTGATCTCTCTAAATAACACTGGATAGTGTATAACAGTTTTTGTCAGGCAATTTTAATACTTTTGGAGGGGGTACCGGCCTCGTATGTCACTCTATACAAACGAAAAAAGAGATAGAAGATATTTGCCGTATTTGAGCGTTTATTTTGACTCCAATTGAAGATGACATTAGCGAAGCCAGTTTCAACTTTTGACATCTTTTGATTCTTGGCATCTTTATGGAGTATCTTTGGTTACAACAGAATAGCAAATATGTCCAGGGTATGCTAATGAAATAATTCCGGAATTTTGCTAGGCTTGTTGCACCCGGTCGTAATTACCGCTAATATGTTAATAAAAATAAATAAATTGTGTGTGACATCTCGGATGTTATACTTTATTCGGTCATATTCTGTAAATCCAGTTCCGAAAAGCAAAATATCGATTGGTAATAATATCTATGATACCGACGAATGGACCAATGTCACCCCAAAAATAATATCCTACCTAGGAGCTAATAAACATCTTCAAAAGAACCATCCGTTATCGATAATTCGTCAACGAATTGTAAATTATTTTTACAAATCATACACCAATGCTCGTGGCAATCCTCTATTTAGTGTGTATGATAACCAGGACCCAATTGTAACGGTTCAACAAAATTTCGATAATCTTTTGATCCCAGTGAATCATCCCAGTCGTGCCAAGTCGGATTGCTATTATATCAATAAACAATTTCTTCTGAGAGCACATACAACGGCGCATCAAGTGGACTTAATTAAATCCGGTTTGGATAACTTCCTTGTCGTTGGAGAGGTCTATCGACGTGATGAGATTGATTCGACACATTATCCTGTGTTCCATCAACTAGATGCTGTTCGATTGTTGAACAACGACAAACTTTTTGAGAAACATCCAGGACTGAAAATTTTTGAACCTAATCTGACAACTAGGGCTGTTGTCAAATCGAATGCCAAGTGTATTGATCAATCCAAGCAGCCTTGCCATACACTGGAGGCTTTAAAACTAGCAGAACATGAATTGAAGCGAGTTCTATTGGGTCTGGCAAAGGATCTTTTCGGTGAAAAAATTGAGTATCGTTGGGTGGACCAGTATTTCCCATTCACACAGCCCTCATGGGAGTTGGAAATATTCTATAAAAATCAATGGCTGGAGGTTCTGGGCTGTGGTATAATGAAAAACGAAATTCTTCAAGACGCCGGTGTTCAGAACTCCATTGGTTATGCTTTTGGTCTTGGTTTGGAGCGCTTAGCAATGGTCCTCTTCGATATCCCTGATATTCGTCTATTCTGGAGTAATGACTCCGGATTCCTTAATCAGTTTAATGAATCAAATTTGCACTCGTTGCCCAAGTACAAGCCTGTTTCTTCTTATCCGCAGTGTTCAAATGATATTTCGTTTTGGCTGCCAAGCGGAATGGAGGTGGATGATTTTTTGCCAAATGATTTCTATGATTTAGCGAGGAATATTGCGGGAGATGTTGTTGAACAAGTATTTAGTAAAAAGAGTAATCACAAGATTGGTCATAATTCTTTTTGTTTTGCTTTAGATACGTCTGGTAGACAAATTCAAACACCCCAAGACTGGAAAGTGCAGTATGTGTTTTAGAATCGTGTATAGGCATATGGAACGAACTCTGACGAAGGCGGAGGTTAATGAGTTACATAAGAGAATCGCAGACGAGACTGTTGAGTTGTTTAAAGTTAAGATACGTTAATTTGAAATTAATTAGATGTGATTTGTTGCAATAAATATTTACTGTTGGTTTTCTGATAGCCGATTTGGGTACCTACGAAAATTTACATTGAATGTAAATGATATGCATGTAACGGCTTTTTGGCGATAGCTATCTCTATTTTTTCTCTACGGATGTGATAGGTAATCAGCCTTATTGTGAGTTTCACATGAACCACATTTCGCTTGGAAAATTTGACATTTCACTGATCGCCAATTATGAGTCTCACCCGAAATTTCATGCTCGAAAAATTCCCCTTATTGTAAACATTTTGGGCATTGGACATTTTGAATGTAATGCTATTGACAGCATAAATGTTTACCTATTTTAAGTAGGCGAACGAAATTTCTTTCGAAACTCGCAGTTAGGTTCTGCCTTTATTTTAATTAAATCAAATCATAATTCAATTTGTAGAGGACGAATTTAGTGTTTAATAATTTTATTTCAGCCAGGTTTACTGCCACTGGAAATGATAAGAAAATCAATTTAAAAAATGAACAATTAAATACTTTTGTATACATATATGCATACATATTGTGTATGTATTATACATATATAGTAAGTCAAAACAAATTTCTCAAAACTAGTTTTTTCCTATTGGTTTGTGAATTGTGAAAATTTATGCTAATTCGCCAGAAATTTCACGTTACGAAACAGAGCTAATAGAATAGCTATTATTATTGTTGATGAAAAGTAACGACAGGTTTTGACGGGGAACGAATTTTCCGTCGTTTTATTCAAGTCATTGAAAGGCGCATCCAGTGATATGGGTAGATTTTATATGCCTAAAAATGAGAAGTTTATATTTCACTCGCAATCCATCGATGCTCTAATAAGAATTATTTTAGGATTCAGCATAAAAACTTTGATATGAGAGTTAGAGATGTGTGGATTTCAGGGGCGTGATATAGGGAATTGTAGATTGAACTGAAAGGATTTTTATCAACGTGTAGATAAAACAACCATAGCTTTTTAAAAAAGAAATACTAAATCAGTACAGAGGCTTGTGAAAACTTTCAGAACAGAAAAGTACAATTTTGTGTTTAATGGAGTTGACCGCTGCTTATCAGATACAAAATTTCAAATTCAAAAATTTAGATGGTGCCAAACTTTGGCACCATCATATTAATATTGAAGGTTTGAATGAAACAACAAACACTTGGTTGAGCTGCCACCAATTTTGTATGGGCAGGAGTTATAGTTATTTTTCGACTGCCAGACCAATTATCAGACTCCTTTCCAATGATTTTAAAATTGAATTTTATTACTTTTTTTATTGCATTTTTTGTTCTTTTATGTTTTATTAATTATTTTAAATCCAAAAAATGAATGGACTTCTATGGTTACAAATCAATTGATGAACTTTTACATCTAATCCACGTCCTGTAGCAAATGTTGTTCTATACCATTCTGGACAACTTCTTGGAACACAAATTGGCAGAATATAGAAAAGTTTGGGACATATTTTTTTCATGTAACATACAATTCTGTACTTTACTAATCTTTACTGCGCAGAACGGTTTTATTAAACATACCTCAGTAAAACGACCGTGTAATCAGGCACTTATACAAATAACAAAGAATTTTGACATCGTCAAAATGGTCACCGCAGTTTCGTTAGGTGGCACGCATAAGAAAGGTCCAAATTTCGGTGCTTGGTGGAATTTTTATGTTGAGTTTAAGGCCACCGGTCGTTTGCAGCCTATTGGCATACTTGTGACCCAAACTCTACCAGCTTGAATTTAATTTGTTTTCACTGGAAATATTTTTAAGTATTGGACAATATTTTTAAGGCAACTGGTTTCAATAATAATTAAATACATAATAAATAATGCAAGCCGAAATTTACTAAAAAAAGGCATTTTCATTTTTTAAATTAAAAACTTTGGACGGGTTCGGTCATTGAAATGTGTTTTCGGTGTAATTAGACGTAATTTGAAATCAACACCAATTCCCAGATCCCGTGCGGTTTTTTTCTGTATACACTTAATTTTTTGCTATAAACAAAAAAACAATTAAAATGTAGGTATATAGGTATTGCAAAAATTAATTTTCTTATATTCATTCGTATTCCGTAATGCCGATTTTCAAACAAAAATATTGAAAAAACATCATTGGTAGCGGCCTCTAAATGGTGATCGATTTTAAATGTTTTGGTCTCAATCGTTTGGTTTTATTTTTATTTTTTTCCTATATGAATTTTAGTTTGAGTGTGGCGTGTAGACTCGAAAACTACTGAAATGATTTTGCTGACTCTGTTCTTTTTAGTAACAGGAAGGCTAAGGAGGTAGTTTTAATTATTAGAAATGAAAATAAAAATCAAAACACTTTAATGATCACACAACGAGTCGGTTTCAATTATTAATTTTAACGCGAAAACAACAACAAATTTATAGATTTTTATTAAAAATTCATAAACGGGATTAGAGATTTGTTGCTTGTTTTGCTGACTGTGTTGCATGACCGTTTCATGAACGCATGAAGATAAAGCTTTCCGATAATTTTCCAAACAGGGCGTGGTAATTCCGTAAAGGTTTTATCTTGGACCTATTAAGGTTAGAGGAATCCTTCAAGTAGTGGTTGCTGTTGCAGACGACACAAGCATTTCCCTCAAGAGAATTTCTTGAACTCGCCACATCGATAAAACGGGCTTAGTTCCAGAATAAAAAACAATTTGTATTATCAGGTCTAATGGACCACATAATCAATCTTATTAGAGTTTCACCCGAATAATATTCCACCGGGAAAATTTAACTTTTCACTTTCCGCATATTGTGTGTTCTACCCGAAATTTCATGTTAAAAAATTCCCCTCATTGCGTTTGTACATTCATTTCTGGCGGAATGTAATGCCTTGAAAGCTTAAATTTGCATTTATTTTTATTAGGCGAATGAAATTTCATTCGGCCGAAACTCACAATAGCTTTTAAAATTCTGGGCGGACAAAAAATTTTAAGAGGAGTTTTTTCCCATTTTGGGAAATTTGGTATCAGGAATGATTCAAAAATTAATATGGAAAACATTTAAATAGCTATCGTGAATAATTTTTGCTTGGAAATTTATCTTTATATCAATGCAAACATTTCCCCCAAGTAAGTTTATGGGGAAAAATAATTTGGTGAAAGATTGCTGGTATTTTTGTTTTTCCGATGAAAAAAGTTCTCATTAAAATGACGATATAGATTCTATTGTAAATTTTACTAAATAGTATCGTTTTTTGATTCAAAACTGCTTTTAACGGAATTTAGTCCACAGAAATTGGCGTTTTGTCCCGGCGATCCCATTTTTCAGTGATTGTCAATACGCAATGACGATTATCTAATGTTAAATATTGTAAAAAGAAGATCTATGTAAGATCATGCGATTTTTTAAAACAAAACAAAACAACGCGTATTGATTGCATATGAAACGGTATTATGAGAAATAGGATTAAAAAAACAGGTAAATAAAACGCGAGATGTCGAACCCAAGCCATTGAAAATAATAGTTTGATAGCCCTCATGTAAAAAAGCGTTTAACTCGATACCTTTTGAGTTATTGCTGCTTCTGCTGTTTTTTAACATGGCATTGCAACAACACAAACAACCTGCTTAGCTTTGGATAGGTACCCGAACTTGAAAAAAATATATGGACTAATTTAATGAATAATAATAAAAGTTTTTTCTCGACTTTAATGCACATTTAAAAAAGTATGTGGGCAGATATTGCTAGAATAACTTAAATTTTTTGAAATAACTAGGACTTAATTATTTTAATTCTTATTAAAAGGAAAAATTCGCAATAAGTTTTTCCATAATTCATTTCTGACTTTTTTCAACAGTTTTATTGGCAACAGTACATTGACTTGGCCCCTCCCTCTTTGGATCCTCTGTTCAAATCACACATCTTTGTTGCTCAGCTAAAACAATTCGGTGAAAATCCATGTTTTTTAATAATTCGGTTTTATCAGTAAAATAAGAAAAATTGTAGTGTAGGGCTTAAGAAACCGAATAAAACTTAATGATAGTGTTATTTGTATGGGAATTTTTGTTTTAAGCATTCAGCAGTATACTAACACTTAAGAACAGATTGCTGTTCAGTGATTTTATCTGTAATTGAATTTTCGAACATATTCTTCTTCAAAAACTCTAAAGTATCGCATATAAATTTCATCCAGCTGGTCTATAAATCATTATTAAAAAAATATTTTTTATTATTTTTATTCCACACACAAACCTTATCTACAATAAAAATTCATCGAGTTTGTAGTTAATTCCGAAAGAAGGGAATACATAACTTATTAAAATGAAATACAAAAATAAATTAATAAGCAATTTCTTTATCTTTATCTTTTCGTCTATGTTATCGCACTGCAGCAGCATTTTTAACATTTTTTTTTTTAAATTATTGTTTAATTAATGGAATTGAATACATCACGGGGGCGTTGGTAAGACACAGTCTCAAATCTCACAAAAAAAAATAAAAAATATATCCAAATTGGGTGAATTATATCCACAGAAATTAAATTTATGTCCACGGCAAAGAATTACTAAAAAGAGTAGTTCCAATAAGAAAATATCCGCTGAACCAGAGGAGTACCACCGAATTAGCAGACTTCCATTCGATTTTGTCGAATGTCTTTGGCAAATGGTTAACAGCGAACCAATAGAGAACAGGTGATGATGAACAAATAAGCCTCGTTGTGATCTGAACATGAGTAAAAAATGTACAGAAGAGCGTCAGGAATAGACAATGTATGATAAATGGTATTGACTTCCATTCATTTATGGCCTGCTGAAGTGTCGAGACACGAAGAAAATTGATTAACGAACGGAAATAGAGAAACGTTTGATAGTAAACAAATCCAATGATAGGGGAGGCGATGATAAAGTTTGGCAACTGCTTCCATTCGTAGTACTTCAGGAATCCGACGTTCCAATAGTGTTTCTGGATGTAGGCATAAGGAAACGGAAACGATTGATCGCACCACGGTGAGTTTGGAGGAACACGATCGCCAGCTAGAACGTAGTCTCTTTCAACGGCATACTGGATGACCTCTGGAGGGTGTTCAATTGTAGAGTTGTTTGAGCAAAACTGATGAAACGCATAAAAACAGAAGAACGTCAAGGGAATCACTGAGACAAAAACTATCACCACCAGTTTAAGAGCCAGCCACTTGGTTTGTTTAAGAAATATTTTTCTGAAAATAAAGTATACTGGGAACCCGAGGTTCAGCAATCCATTAGAGCGACACAGAATACCGAGTGCAGACCCAACAGATGTGGTGAATACGGAGATCTGTCCAACACATTCTAGCATTAAGCTAAAGGACAACCAGCAAAAAAGTCCCTCGGAATAAGGAGCCGTGAAGAATACCGAAGCGGGATTGAAACAGAAGATGACAGTGGCATTCCAGGATTTGTTGAGATCTCCAAATATCTTCTGAGTTAGTTCGTAGAGACAGTTGGCTGCGCGGCAAAAGAAATAAACGTTCAGCGCGATTCCAATAACGAGGGCCAGAGTCCGCAAAGAGACTCCTATTCCTATGAGGTGAACACACTTCGATAGAATTCCCGTAATCGTTGGGTATAGAGGATAGAAAGCAAGCGAGTTCTCATAGCTGTAGCCATGTTCGGCAATGTGGAGAAAGTATTCCGCATCCCAACGTCTTAGTCCAGAGAACAAGAAATGCAGAGATTTATCAAGAAATGAAGTTTCTTGCCCCTGCACCTTGGGTGACTTGAAGACATCGGCATTATGATCAGGAATCAAAGCATCCGAGATGAGTTGCACAGTGAGAAGAATTATACGACTGGCTAAAGCGAGTTTGGTTACCTTTTCACTCATAGCACACGTTCACTTTTCGTCACTGTTCTAGAGGGAAAAGTTTTTAACATTTATTCTGAATTTATGATATGTATAATAAACTGGCATACCTAATAAATTTAATTTTTATACTTCCTAATCAATTAAGATTAAAATTTAATTTTCTTCATTTAACTTTTATCTTTTTTATGAGTTTGTTAAATCACCAACCGGCCTGCGTGTGCATTCTGTGTGCCTTATGGCCTATGCAAAAGAAGGGGAATAGAAGGGAAGTTGTCAAATGTGACAGCTGTCAACCTCAATCACAATAGACGCGCGTCCGCACGCGCGTGATTAAACTTACCCCGAGGTCACATGGGCAAGTAAAGTAATGAAGTACTAAAGCGGCCTCTAGATGTTACAATCGATTATACAACTGAAGTTGAGCCGATATCATTACAACCGTTGTATGTAACCTACACACTATACAATGCACTGACAATTTGTTGCCGACTCAAACCTCCTCACAATCATAACATGCAATCGCAGGTTGGCGGTGAAACTTGATCGACAAAGCGATATCGGCACAACCGTCCGTCGCAAGCTCGCATAAAAAAAATAAATCTACTCCGCCACTCCGATTTTTTGAGATCTACTCCTTCTTTGCCACACTGAAAAATTCTTTAGCCAAACCACAAGAAAAGAAGTGATAGCACTATATGTTATTCAACTGTTTAACCAACTCTGACTCTGAATATTTAAATCTAAAATTCTATTCGGTTCTGAATAGAAAGGCATTAATGTGATTTTTTGTTGTTAAAATAAACTGTTTTTTGAAAAAACCTTTTTTTGAAGACTTGAGTTTTTTTTTTGTTTTCAAATCAACTCGGGAAATTTTCGATTTACTCAACTTTTTTATTTACAAATCTACTCCGAAATTTGATAACTTCATACTTTCATTTGATTGTGTAAGTGCTTGCCTTTCATATTCCATTCCATTGTTTTTCTCCATCGTTGAATGCATTTTTGACTAAAATATCTTCAACGTCACCGATCACAGCTTAATCACTATACTTTTGGTGTGACTTGATGGATTGACGATTTCCTAAGTTATACGTTGAGTTAACAATCTTGTTTGTGTCTTGACATTTCTTAGATTGAACATTCTCACAGCTTTTTAAGTGCTCCTTCTGAGATTCTTGTTCTTCTTTAAGTATATTTGTATTTTTTTCTTGACTTAGCTATGATTGATCATTTTCTTAGTTTTCTGAGTTGTGATTGATGTTCTCGAGAAATAAAAAATTGAGTTGGAGACATTAATTTCTCTTCGAATTATTACATTTTCTTGGCTTTCATTCATGTTTGACTTAATTTTTCACTAAAGATTACTTTGCAGGAGACTTCAGCATATCGTTCGGCAAGAAAATTGACTAGATATCCATGTTTTTCGATATCATACGCATACCCGACAAATTTTTCTATCTTACTCTTCTTACTAATTTTTTACGTTGATTATTTTAAGTTAGGATACAGCATTCAAGTCAAAAATGTTTTATTGAATTGAGACTAACTTTCTGAACAAACCATAATTCAGCAGGTTTTTTACCAGGAATACTGTTGTTTTCTGTTTGGTTTTACAATACACCAAATAGAAAACAGACTGAATAATTCCTTGCTTCCAAGATCTTTTGACATAAATTTCTGCTCGTGCTGCTTCAATGTCATGTCTCTTTAAATTCTGCCAATTCGTTGCAGAGTATATGTAAGTAGCTGATCGTTCATGAAATATTCCAAGTTTTTCAAATATTTTCTTACTTCTTGCCTTTTTAATTCCTTTTCCATTATCTGACATAATGACTATTCTTCCAATGATTTTCAAAAAATATTAAACTTGTCAGACTTATACTTATACATATATATATATATACTTATACTTATACTTATATATATAGAAAATTAACTGTTCGAAATTGACTAAAGTCATATTTGGCACCATCAAGACATCGAAAATTCATTTCACCAAGATCGACATAAACAATTACAATTACGTCATTGTTCAGATGAGACACTTTGTGTCATTAAACATACACGCAGCCTTTGCAGACATTACTTTCCCAATTATCGATATAGGAAATATCGTTCCTCTTCAGTATCACATTCACATGTCAAATATTTTAATATGCTAGTATTTCGCGCCAAAGTTGCAAACTTACTGCTGACAAATTATATTATTCAGTTTTTTGAAATAATTCCTTTCTTTCACATATAAACAGAAGCACACAATTCTTTCTAAGTAATTTCCCTTACCTTCGTTATATTTTATTAGGATACCTATGTACATATAATTTGAATTATTTATAGTTCAAATTTTTTTCCTTCTTTCCTGTACTGTACACATTACATGTATACTGTACAGTGTACAGTACAGTACATATTTATATAATGTTTATTTATCGTTTGTGTTTGATAATGAAATTCATGTGGCATTTTAATGAATAACATTATATCAACGCCCTTTCCACTGTATGACGTTTTTGTTCATATTTCAATTCCGGAAAGTTGCCAGGGAATGCTTCCACTCGAACACCTGCCGGCTGCCGCAATCAAATTTATAATTCATTGTTGCCAGTCTTTTGGCAACATCTTCCCCTCTTTTACTAGTACTATGTTATGTTCTTGCGCAGAACTTTCACTACAATGTCAATTGGCCCAGCATTTTCTTCAACAAAGTACCTATTTAGGTTTTTCCCCACATTGCGTTGCTGATATTGATATAACAATCTGTTGGACGTTTTTTGAACAAGTTCCATACTCATTTTTCTCTATCTTTATTGTGACATGATGATGGCGTAAGTTTTTCAAAGCCCAGCTGATGCAATAATTTCTCCCAGCTGGGCGTTAGTCCGTCTCGACTTCTGAATGAAGTATCCATTCTTCCCCACATTAACAACTAAACAGTATAGGTAAATTTGTTAAAATGGTGACTATCAAAAAAAAAAAAAAAAATTCACAAGGTGAAACGACTACCCCAACCCATCCCCAACTCAACCACAACCCCACCAAGTCAAATTCTCTTACTTTCTGTGCGCGGATGCCACAACTGCAATAGTATCTGCCTAGCCTACATGTACATATAAAACTTCCAAGTTTTGTCCCTGCAGAATAACAAAATTTAAATGATTACATATTGCTTCAGACTTCACCATGGTTGAATTATTATTTTTGTTAAATCATCAAGCGCAATGACCTAACTTAAATTTGTACCTATTATCATCGCATTTGGTCAAGGTCAGTTCTACTAGGTTTACATTTGTAAGGAGCATATCTAAATCATTTTCTAAAAAAAAGTGTGGATCGGTTGGTTTTTTATTTTAAGGTGAGTAGTTGAAAGCCAAGAATTCAGGAAGTGCTTATTTTGTGGCTGTAGATATGTACATCATACATTTAATATCCTTTATATATATGTAATTACTAAATAAATACAAACAAAATCGACGTTAATATTTTCTAAAGTGGAGATTAAAATGAATTTAATTAACGTCACGATAAAGTCCTGAGATTAGGTTTTAAAACAACAATTTCCAAAAAAAAAATATGAAAACAGATTTTAAATTAATCATTATTTGATGTACATATTTTGTAGATTGGGTTTTTAAAATATTTTTTATTGAAAGTTTTGAGTGCAAAATTAAAGTTTGGATTGAAAAGAAGAGCATTTGTAAGAGCATTTAATTTGTGGTTTCAGGTGACAATAGAATATAGATAGATCTATATTTATGTACAATGTTAAAATAGTTCCCAGATGGAGATTGGAAAAAAGGCACCGAGTACGATAATTTTGGCACCAAAAATTGAAAACGGCTTTTTTTAGAGGGGTCAAAAACAAGCATTTTTTACTATGGTAGGGGGGTCTAACTCGCCCCGTTTAGGAGGTAGGGGCATTTTTAGAAAAAAATGACTTAAGATATATATGTATATTTTAATTGATTTAAATTGAGCAATAACCTAAATAGGTACTATATAGTTATAATTATAACCAATAATTCCCTTTCTAAAAATGGTGTATTAAGGCAATCAAGTTGATGACTGTATCGGACTTGAAGTACTAAAAATAGATTTGTATTTAAATGTTTTTAGCAGAATTAAATTAATGAAAACCCGCTTATTTGAACCAGTCAGCCAGTTAAATGATGAAATGAAATGACTCACTTATTCAAGGAGTCAAGTAATATCAAACTATAGCAAACAATCTATACCTACATTGCTGTTATTTGATGGGCAGATTGGTGTAAATTTCAATAAAAAATCCGTAGATACTTCCAAATAAATTCATCTTTCTTAATAATTTTTTGTTCGCCGCGCGCCTTTCAATTAAGCGAAAAATGTAGGTACCTACATGTTTTTAGTTTGGTGGCTATTATGCGAGTTAATAAAATAAATGGGGTTCAATAAGCCGTAGAAACAAGAGTAGATAAAACTTTCATAAAGGAAATATTCCACGCCACCTAATATTTTTCATTCAGTTAAGCTGTAAAATGAATTAAGCGAGATGCAATTATGCGTGGAGTACTTTATTTTATTCATTCTTTTTTATAAATTTTATAAAACGGGGCCATTTAGCTTTATCAATTGTTTTAAGGTTAATTTTTGTAATGAAAGGCTCTTGTCTCATGGGCAACAAAATGTTTCTAACTATTTTAATTGAAATCTAATGCTTTGAAAACTGAATTTTTTGTTTATATAATTTAACTATTGTTAGCTTTAAGTCTTCATTTGAAATAAAGATTAAAAAGAAAAACAAAAAGTTTTATGAAGGGATGATTTTTGTATTTATGTATTTATGTATTTATTTTATACCTGTAGGTATAATAATTATGAAAAAATAATTTATATTTAGGTTGGAGTAAGATCAGGTGTACTGTACATGCTTTTGGTTTCACCGAAGACTAAAACATGTACATTGTTGTACATATAAGTTAATAATTTTTATTTTATAATTTTAAATGCTGATTTATTTAACACTCTTAACGTCTTAAGCTTTCAATTTGTTCATTTGAGACAATCTAATAATATAAATTATGTACAAGTATAGATAGATGTACCTACTCTTATTATTTGGAAAACTATTATTACTGATAATAGATAGGTAGGTATAGGTTATAGATGGTCTTGCCCCAAAATATAGTCATTTTATAATAAACCTCTGTTTTTATATTATTTTGTTATCTGATTAAAATTGTGTGCTTTTTTTGAAAATTACAAAAAAATCAATATTACAATCAATATTATTACAAATGAATTAAAATTATTTTATTTTTTGTCGCGATTTGTCAGTAAATCACGTAATCCGACGCATACTCATCGTTAATTAATTTTATGAATAAAAATGAAATAAAGATCTTTTTAGAAAAAAAATAGTACACACACCCAAGCCTTAAATTTTATTTGTTTCCAATGAAATATTGTTCTCACTTTCCAATTTCCGCCCTTCAAAGCAACATTCCAATCAACAAGTTTTTAAACATTGTATTTCATATCCCCAAGAAGTAAAATCCTACATTCATAGACCTCCATGGAATGACCGAATGGCGACTGACGAGTACATCAAAATTACCCCAGTGTGGGGAAGTAGGTACATCATTTTTCATTGTTGATGCAATCCACCCTTTTACACCCAAACTTTTTTCAACACATTCAAATTGTATTTCAAGTTAAAACCTGGTATCAACAATCGTAATAGACAGTCTGTTCAGGATTTTCATTGGAATCGCTCCTTGCTTAGTAGCTGATAAATCAATTTCGTGTGCTCTTTCTAAATAAATATTTTGTGCAAAAGTTTAAAGTTTTCCTTGAGAAAAAGGTGATATTCTACAGTATTTTTATTTTTAATGCCGTTTTTTCATTAAAATAGGTTTGTTTGAATGTAAATTGATATGTAGAGTTAGTTCAAAGAAAATTTAACTTTATTTCTCAAGGTTGAATGAATTCTTCAATATCAAGGTTTCTTTTTCTTTGAAACAAAAGTTATACATTTTTAAACAGTTTGTTTTCTTTTAATCTCTTGTTTAATGATAAGTATACTTATTTTCGTGTCCTTTTGTTTATAGAGTATTTGTGATCTATAGTCCCACTTTTATATAAAATAGAAAAATTACAAAATCCAGATATTTTTTGACTAGATACTAACCAATTATAGCAAATTGCATTTTTTTTTTCAAGTAGAAACCAATTGGGTAGCAAATTTAAAGAGCAGTTTCATTTGGCTTTATCTAAGGAGTTTCTACGCTAATTGGTAATAATTTAAATCAAAAATATTATCGATTAAGCCTTTCGAACTTCAAGTGGGTGGATCAAATTATTCAATAAAATCTCTTACATATTCTAAAGTATTGTAAAAAATGTTTTCATACGAAAATCAATGACAAATAATTATTTCAGTTGCAATTTAATTCTAATAAATTTAACACTGTTTTAAAGATTAAAAAAAATGCAAAATAATTTAATTTATTTTATTCAGTTCACCTCAGTAGGTATACGTTTTGTTATGTCAATATAATTAATCAATACATAGTTGATTTGGTATTTGGTTTTACTTTTTGTGTTAATAAAGCTTTAAATATTAGGTACCGATGCTCTATATAATTAATAATATTAAGAAGTGTAAAACTTTTCAATTCTAAAAATAAAAAAAAAACATTCCCAACAACGAACTACTTTTCGGGTAAGTCACAAGATTACTATATAAATTTGTGAAAACTACATAATGTATATTCTTTAATGTTTTTTTTAAGTGATCAATCTATTTGATAAAAATTATAATTTCCTTCCTTACAAAATTTTGCAATAATTATTATGCTTTTTAAATTGAATATTATGTATGAACAGGAGATAGGTTATAAGTTTCCTTTAAAATTTGTGTAGGTCTTTAATTGAATTAATTTAAGCATTTGGCATTGCTATATCGTCTTTTCTATCCTAATGGATGTATACATTATATACTTTATACAATTTTGCATTAACACGAGTATTTTTTAATATAACGGTGTAATTTACCATTACCATCTATGTACATCTAATATATTATATCTGAAAAGTGGTCTATACTTTCGGTTCCTTTATTAATTTGGAATTATCGATTTTAAAATTTGAATCCTAGTACTCAGTTCGACTGAAAATGAAATTTTCATACACAAGTGACGCCTAGTTCACTGATATGAGATTCACTAAAGGAAGTGGGCACCAAAATATGAAAGTGAAATATAAACCGGTTCTTCAATCAATTTCACGCAACGATTTTAATTTTCCAACTTACGACCACTAGGAAAGTTGTGACATTTGTTCTGCTCAAAATATAAATTCTGAAATAAAAAAAAAATATTATATATTATAGCTTTCATTGAAAACGATCATTGGAATTTTTGTTTTTAAGTTTTGAGGCACTTAAAAAGCAACATTAGTGATTATTTTGATGCCACTATAAAGCTGATGACTCAAATATTCATTCTTAACATTTTTTTTTCATTTTAGCCCAAACTTTGACATGAAATGAATTTCATTATTTCAATGATTGAATTACCTTACCATTGATCATTGAAAACTTAGAAGTCGTTTTACGTGGAAGGTATGGCCAAAATGAAATATTTTTTTGACTAGAAATTATAAATGAGTCATCAACTTTATATTGGCATCAAAATAATCAGTGATTTTGCCTTTAAAGTGTCTCAAAATAAGAAATTAAAATTTTCAATGATGAATTTAATTGAAAGCTATAACTGCCCCTAAAGCATACTACGCAGCTGAAACGAATACAAAATGTCCATATAAAAATGATACGACGAAATCATAAACGAAAAACTTCTTTTTGCTCTACGTTTTGCAGTATACGCTGTTTAACGAGCGATATTGATAATTATAGCAGATTATTTGGAGAACTCTCCGCTCCCTTTTCGCACTAAATTATTTGCACGAATTGTGTAAGGAAAAGTGAGACCACAAACAAATTTCGTTACGCATCATCTGATGGAACTCTCCTTTAATATTTGTCCATAGTCTTTTCGTTAACGTTTTCGCTATTAATTTGGAGACCACAGAAAATTTTCGTTTCGCAGCGTATTAGGCTTAAACGATTGTATTCTCAAGCGTTTTTATTCTGATAAAGGAAAAAACTCTTTTCGGAACTTTTTCAAGATTCTGATGACAGTCAATAAAATTAATAATTTTTTCATTTAAAGTGAGTATTTAAAATTCTAATCTGATTATCAAAAAATTCATGTAAAGAATTTATAGGTTCATATTGAATTTTAACGGGTATTTTGAAAAGTTTTTCTTTCACGGGAAGTGGGAACCTACTAGACTTGAATAAATAAAATAAAAAAAAATAAAATAAAAATAATAAAATAAAAAAAAATTTTACAGATTTTACTTTAGAGTAACTATGGAGACATTGAAAACGATTTGTACTCCTAGACAAAAGGAAACCAACGCTAATATTTATTTTGATTTTGTATCCTATTGTTGCATTAAGAGCGTGTATGAATAAGATCAAAATAACGTTAAATTTTATCCAAATATTAATTTTCAATATTAATGAAGTGGATCTATACGTATAAACGTCAAAATTTTATGTAGGATAAAATTTAATCAATATTTTAATCCAAGCTGTCTTAGAAATCAGTTTAGATCCTGAAGTATATATTTAATGTCACTTTCTATCATCAATCAATCTTGTTATTTTTAATACCAATCCTAAGATTTTCTATTCAACCAAAAAAAAATCGATGTTTATCTGCAATGCGCACTCATTTGCAACTGCACAGCATCTACACCAAGTCAAAGTGCCATCTATCTTAACATGCTTAAGTACTTGGAATTTGTTTCTAATGGCATAGCTTTGCAAAAAGGTAACTGAACCCTTATTCTTAAATATCGATAAAAGAGGACTTCTAGGGAAAAAAGGGTTTTGAAAAAAGGGTTCCGAAAATACCGGGTATACTTCTCCAAGCCTTGAGCGTTTTGTGATATTATGATTATATCATAATCATTTCATAAAACGCTAAAGGACTTCTGGCAAAATGATGCAACTGGTGTGCATTACAGAAGAATTGTGATTAACATTAATGTGACACTAGATATGCAGTTTCTTTGAGTCTTAAAATGCACTTTTTTGTAGAAAGGGGAATGAATAAAAATCTCAAGCTTTTGGAACTAGTTCGAGTGGGGTATCGTTTTCACGTATTTTACGTATTTTTTTAATGCATCACTCCGTTTTCGATTGACTCACTTTAAATTAAAATTAAAAAAAAAAAGGCTGCAACTGATATGCATGACGGAAAATTGTGTTTACGTCAAAGGGCACGGTAGTGCCCAGCCAAGTTCTGGCACTACACCCTTTTTACAGGAACAAACTCAGGCGATTTTCTACTCCCCTCTAACTTCCGTACCAATAAATTCAGAAACTTAAAATTCAGAATATTTGATAAGCTCACCAAGCACAGGTGCCTTACCAAATATCAATCTTTTAGCGTCAGTGGTTCCTGAGATATAAGTCTCCAAAAATCGCAAAAACCATAACTGACTGACTGACAGATCATCAAAATTATGGAGCACTTCCCGACACCGCAGAATCTTGTAATTTCGCACAGCATACAAAGGAAAAAATCGAAAATTTTAGGTTTTCCATTCAGGGGGCGTGGTATCCACCAACTTTCTTAGAATTGGGATTAATTAAATGGAGCACTTCCGAATGCTGTAGAATTATGAAATTTGGTAGTGTGGTACAACTTGAAGTGCATACAAAGGAAACAATTTTTTTATCTAAAGTTTTCCATTCAGGAGGCGTGGTATTTGCCTAATTTCTCAAAATTGTGATCAATTAGATGAAGCACTTTCGATTGCTATGAAATGATGAAATTTGATAGAGTGGTAGGGCTTCAAGTATATACATTCAGTGTATATTTTCCATTCAAGGGACGTGGTATCCACCCACTTTCTCAGAATTGCGATCAAATAAATGGAACACTTCCCATTTCTGTAGAATGATGAAATTTGGTAGAGTGGTAGGGCTTGAAGTGCATACAAAGGAAAAAATAGAATATTAGAGGTTTTCCATTTAGGGAGGGGTATGGTATCCAACCAATTTCTCAGAATTGTTATCAATAATATGCAGCACTTTGTCGTAGAATTATGAAATATGGTATACAGCCATGTGGATGGAGTGAACTAAAAATTTAAATCTTAAAAATATCGTAACATATTATAAATACTTTTAAAATAGAATAAGGTAGGTATAGACTGATTAGATTTTAGTTGATAAGAGTCCCACACTTCAAGCCTCACTAGTAGATTTTGAACTAGCAAAAAATAAAAATCTTTACAAAAAGGAGTGATATCAGACCAAAAACATAAATGTTAAAAATAGAGCCAAGTTCTTTTGTACAATAACCTTCATGTAAAAAGTCAGCCGTGAAAAGTAGTGTGATATAAAAGTAAGTTCTTACTTATGAAGGTTTAATATCAATATTTAAAGTAGTGTAATATTGAAACAATTTATTATTTATTATGAGAGAATTTTATTATTTAAGGATTACTGACAAAAATTTGGGGGGTTTACTTAGCAAGTTTTCTTTTTTTTACTCACAATTGAAAACGTTTCGAAAACTTGGCCAGTGACCCACGAAATTTTAGTCAGTACCTAATCAGTTTTGTAGAAAATTGAATTCTCTACAATTTTGCTTACTGTGACTAGCTGCTTCCTAGAAACCTAGACCTATGTGATTGCGGAACTCGTTATCTACAGAAAGGTGAAAGGGTCGAAGTGGAGTGTCAATGTCAACTAATTAAGAATTTCCCTGCAAGGAAAGAGTCTTCCCACCAAGACTCATAAAGACGGTATAGCTAACAAATTTTCTAAATAAAATCAACGGAGGCGTCACCAGTTCCAGATAGGTCCAATTACTTGGTGAACTGAACGCCTTAGTAATGGGCTACTTTACAACATATTCTAGTATGGGAGGCGACCGTAAAAGTACCTACCTCATCGAGTCAATGGAAAATTTAGCCATTAACGAATAGTAAATGTCACGAAGTTTACAAAACTGCTGGTCGGACAGACATTTTCCGGGCCTTTTGGCGGAAAAATGGTCACTTCCGGTTGCATTTTTGGGTGTTAGGTTATACTATAGAGTCAATGGAAAATTTAAGTACAAGGTAGAAGAGATTTGATCGTAGATTTCAAATCATTTGGTCGGACAGTCAAAATCCGGGCCATACCCTCTATCCGACCAACTCAAAAAACGGTATTTTTGGTGTCGGCCTACCTCATCGAGTCAATGGACAAATGGGGTATCAAATGAAAGCTTAGACTGTCTACATTAAGAATCTACTGGTCGGACAAACTTATGATGGGCCAAACATGCGTCCGACCACTTTAAAAAAAAAAATATGTTATAAATTTCTTTAATATTTTTTAACTCAATATCAACATTTTTTAAACCAAATTTAAATAAAATTAGTACCAAATGAAAGCTTTAACTGTAAAATAAATGAAAAAAATAACTGCAGTGCAAAAAACCCCACCAAAATTGATCATCAAAGTTTTTGATCATTTATTTTATAGAAAATTAAGATTTTTGTATATAAATAAAAAAAATCATAATTAAGAATTTAAAAAACCATGTTTTTATACCAACAAATGACAGCAGGTACCTACTTATAAAAATTATAGTTTATTGGTTGTAATATTAATTATAAGAATTTTATTTTATAGTACAGTAACTTTGTCGTCTCATAGGAGGAAGACCCTGCGTCAAATCCGGTAGTTCAGATTTTTTGCTGAGTTGTTTATGATGTTGGCCTCATGAAGAAACCAATTTTTCGACCTCGAGCGCCGAACGCATCATGGTCAAAAATCGAAAAAACCGCGAAATTTTCGCGTTTTTTTTTTTTTTTTGTTATTGGCGATTTTAACCCTAAAGGACTAGTTTTCGATTTAAACTTTGCTAATACGATTTCAAACTCACTAAATTTTCTTTAATTTGAGCTATGAATCGTGTATGTAGAACCAACAGTTTCCAAAATACAGCTTCTCAAAAATTTGCAATAATGTCTTAATAACAACAAGTAGCAAAAAACAGAATCAAAACAAATTTAGGGTCTTTGGCATAAGATGCATCAAACTTCTAAGGCTTGTAAACTGGGTCAAAAGAAGAAAAAAATTGTATGGGAGGTGGTGCCTATCTCTCCCCGTTTCAATGGAAGGGGCAATTTTATAAAAAAAAACTTGAAATATAAAAATCACCATACATAAGTAATGGCACAACCTACAAAATCCTATAGCTTTCCTTAAAACCAGAAAACTATTATTGTATTTTCTTTTAAAATAAAGTTGTTTTAATCAATAGTTTTGGAAAAATTTATTTTTTAACACAAAATTAAAAACAAAACAAAAACAGGCATTTGTTTTTAAACAAATTTTTTTCCAAAATTTACGTTACTAAGCAATACTTTTGTGTTTAATATTCAATGCTCTTATCAATTTATAGTCAAACACCGAAAACCAGATGCCTGTATGTCTTCTAGTTGATGTTGGCCTAGTAAAGTATCCAAGTTTTTGACCTCGAGCGCCAAAGACAACATTGTCAAAAATCGAAAAAACGCCAAATTTTCGCATTTTTTTTCAGTTATTGGCACTCTAAACGACCAGTTTTCGATTATATCTTATTCTACAATTTAAAATTGACGATATTGCCTTCCATTTGTGCCTAAAAACGTCTCTGTAGACTTAAATGCTTCTAAAATACAGCCTTTTTAAAGGAACAACACAAATAATATTGTTGAAAGTTAAAAAAAAAACATTATAAGGTAAATTAAAATTAAGCACTTGGAAAAAAAATTAAATGGAATATTATTTGTGTTGTTCCTTTAAAAAGGCTGTATTTTAGAAGCATTTAAGTCTACAGAGACGTTTTTAGGCACAAATGGAAGGCAATATCGTCAATTTTAAATTGTAGAATAAGATATAATCGAAAACTGGTCGTTTAGAGTGCCAATAACTGAAAAAAAATGCGAAAATTTGGCGTTTTTTCGATTTTTGACAATGTTGTCTTTGGCGCTCGAGGTCAAAAACTTGGATACTTTACTAGGCCAACATCAACTAGAAGACATACAGGCATCTGGTTTTCGGTGTTTGACTATAAATTGATAAGAGCATTGAATATTAAACACAAAAGTATTGCTTAGTAACGTAAATTTTGGAAAAAAATTTGTTTAAAAACAAATGCCTGTTTTTGTTTTGTTTTTAATTTTGTGTTAAAAAATAAATTTTTCCAAAACTATTGATTAAAACAACTTTATTTTAAAAGAAAATACAATAATAGTTTTCTGGTTTTAAGGAAAGCTATAGGATTTTGTAGGTTGTGCCATTACTTATGTATGGTGATTTTTATATTTCAAGTTTTTTTTTATAAAATTGCCCCTTCCATTGAAACGGGGAGAGATAGGCACCACCTCCCATACAATTTTTTTCTTCTTTTGACCCAGTTTACAAGCCTTAGAAGTTTGATGCATCTTATGCCAAAGACCCTAAATTTGTTTTGATTCTGTTTTTTGCTACTTGTTGTTATTAAGACATTATTGCAAATTTTTGAGAAGCTGTATTTTAGAAACTGTTGGTTCTACATACACGATTCATAGCTCAAATTAAAGAAAATTTAGTGAGTTTGAAATCGTATTAGCAAAGTTTAAATCGAAAACTAGTCCTTTAGGGTTAAAATCGCCAATAACAAAAAAAAAAAAAAAACGCGAAAATTTCGCGGTTTTTTCGATTTTTGACCATGATGCGTTCGGCGCTCGAGGTCGAAAAATTGGTTTCTTCATGAGGCCAACATCATAAACAACTCAGCAAAAAATCTGAACTACCGGATTTGACGCAGGGTCTTCCTCCTATGAGACGACAAAGTTACTGTACTATAAAATAAAATTCTTATAATTAATATTACAACCAATAAACTATAATTTTTATAAGTAGGTACCTGCTGTCATTTGTTGGTATAAAAACATGGTTTTTTAAATTCTTAATTATGATTTTTTTTATTTATATACAAAAATCTTAATTTTCTATAAAATAAATGATCAAAAACTTTGATGATCAAATTTGGTGGGGTTTTTTGCACTGCAGTAATTTTTTAATTTATTTTACAGTTAAAGCTTTCATTTGGTACTAATTTTATTTAAATTTGGTTTAAAAAATGTTGATATTGAGTTAAAAAATATTAAAGAAATTTATAACATATTTTTTTTTTTAAAGTGGTCGGACGCATGTTTGGCCCATCATAAGTTTGTCCGACTAGTAGATTCTTAATGTAGACAGTCTAAGCTTTCATTTGATACCCCATTTGTCCATTGACTCGATGAGGTAGGCCGACACCAAAAATACCGTTTTTTGAGTTGGTCGGATAGAGGGTATGGCCCGGATTTTGACTGTCCGACCAAATGATTTGAAATCTACGATCAAATCTCTTCTACCTTGTACTTAAATTTTCCATTGACTCTATAGTATAACCTAACACCCAAAAATGCAACCGGAAGTGACCATTTTTCCGCCAAAAGGCCCGGAAAATGTCTGTCCGACCAGCAGTTTTGTAAACTTCGTGACATTTACTATTCGTTAATGGCTAAATTTTCCATTGACTCGATGAGGTAGGTACTTTTACGGTCGGCTCCCGGACTATTCGGAGATATCCATTTATTTATTGGAATCAAGCTAATTAATATCTAGCATACCATATTTTTTAAGAGTAACTATAAATTATAAAATATTCTTTTAAAGTCAATATTTGATAAATTGCAAAAATTAATTAATTAATTATGATTAACGTTATACAATTTAAACATATTATTTAAAGGTGAACTCCGTTCGTAGTTGGTACGATAGTGGGTTATAACTATAAATATAGGGTCAGATGGAGCTCTTAGATTACGTTTTGGAACATTAAAGTTAACGCGGGAAAAAAGGCTCAAAGGATAATAAAAACAAAACAAAAATATAAACGTATACTCTCTAGATAGGTAGATCAATGGGCTTGAGCTGGCTATTATATGAGGGAAGATCGAATAGGTTCTGCCAGTCGAAGCCTCTGAGAGCAAAATTCAAGAATATTTTTTGAATTCTTTCATTTCCTATTTTATATCAGCTATAAAAGTGAGACCACACTTGTCGAGCATACTCTATGATGAGCCTAACAAATGATGTAAAGAGTTGTTTGATAACATAGGGGTAAGAAAACTGACGTGATTCCATCTTTATCCAACCTAATATTGAATTGGCCTTATTGCAAACGACATTGATAAGTTACGTGAATTCAAGTTTTTTATCAAAGAGAACACCAACGCAAAACACCTCATTTTCTTGTAAAATAATAAAAAAATGATATACGTTACATAAATATAATGTGCTAATCATTTATGGTGTTGAAGTTGCATTTGACGAGTTTTTTTTTTTGTTGGTGGATCTTGTTCTTTGAATAATGGAACCATTATGTAATAATCACTCTTGAATTTATAATTACATAATTCACCTTTGAATTTAAATTGTTTTTCTTCCTTTACTTTTTTTTTATTAAACTATTGCGTTTGGCACTTACGATTACACATTGAAAAAAGATTAATGTTTTTGTTGTCTTCTTTCTCTGTTTTCAGTCCATAAAAATACTCACCATTAGTTTATCGTTTACGCTCTCTCTTTCTCATTAAAAAAAAAGTACTCCCGATTCTGATTCATTTTTGTGCATGCATATACAGCAAATGTGCTAATGTGTGTATGATACTCCGTGTGGAAAGGTTCAAAAAGAAAGGCCGACAAAGTTGGGTCAGTAAATTTGCCTGAAGAGAATAAACGATTTTGTGTAAAAACTTACCGCCATATTATTCACTTGATACATCCAGATTAAAACTTAAATCCGGATGTATTTAAATTGAATTTGTATAATTTACATCCGGATTTAAGTTTTTATCCGGATGAATCGAATGAATAATATAGCCGGAATAGCCGACAATATAGCTATTGGACGATAATTATCCATTTTTATATTTTCTTCTTTTTTATGTAAAGGAATTATAAAAGATTGTTTCCATGCATGAGGAAATTTACATGAAGAGAGTGAACAATTAAAGAGAAAATCAAATGGTGTCCATAAATTATTAACACATTTTTTTCAGTACGGAGGCTGGAACCCCGCCAGGACCAGATGTGTCTTCTAGAATCAAAACTTCGGCAGTACCTACTTACATATATTAAAATTTATATCAGTCAAGTGAGAATATGAATTCAAATGACCAAATAATTGATTGAAATTTTGGATTTGTACGTGGAATGTTAAAATGAAATTGAAAATATTTATTGAGGCTGGTAACGATGCAATTTTTTTGCGCTTTTTCAGTTATTGGCGATTTAAATCCTAAGGGACTAGTTTTAAATTTTAACTTCGTTTTACCATTTTACCCACCCACCCAAACGGGGAGTGATAGACACCCTCTCTACATGATTTTTTTCTTGGCCTCTCTAAAAAAATCAAATTTTCTCGATGGAAAATTGACGAAAAAAATTGTCAATTTAATATTAATGTTTTGAGAATAAAATCAATGGGAACATTTGCAGTTTTCAATCTGTTATTATTTATTTTTTTTTGTAATTTTTTTCTTTCCGTCATTTTCTTTTTCCTGTTCGAAAACCTATCAATGTTTTTTTTAAATTTATTTATTTTTCCTATGATTCATTTTCTATTTGGAAATTTCATTATTTCTTAAACAAAATGCAATTTTAAATTCGATCAAGGTTTACAATCGTATGGCTATTAATATAATATGGCATTTGAAATTATCAATTTTCGGTTTTTTTCATAAATTTAACTAAATTAAAAGATAATATAAAGTATTGGTATGAATTATTTAGGTATTCCAACACAAAAATTAAATATCACGGCATAAATATCTACTATATAAAAAATAACACGAGTCATGCAATAGTTCAATTAGTTCAATTTATTAAATACATTTTTTGTAATTATAAAAAAACAGACATTATTTACTTCTTGCGAGAAAACACAATTGCAAAATATTTAAATATTAACGGTCGTATTTATAAACGTTGTCTAACTGTGGACAGCCGTTCAAGTTATAAATAAACATGTTAATTTGTTGTTTAAGAGTTATCTTACTTAGACAACAGAATTGGCTGTCTACGTTTTTGATGGCTAAAGTATTGCTAGAGAATTTAAGCGATTTTGAATCACTAACGACGAAGACAGTATTTTAAAAGTTTTTTAAAATTTAGAAAAATTTCGTTTCCCGCAGTTGCGTTTTTTTCATTAGACTTTTATAAATCTGCAATGCCGTCATAAAATTTGGAAATGTTGTTTGAGCCATATCATGAATAATAATTTTGTATAATTCTTCTGCAATCACTACTTTTTTTTATTTTTGTTGTCGGTGTCTAATTATGAGACAAAGTGAACTATTTCTTTATTAAACTCAGGCTCAATATCCTCGGAACTATGTTCAATAAATTGGTCTTTAATTTCATCATCTGATTTTAACAAGAAATCTACCACAAATCCAAAAAGAGAACTAATTTATCGATAAGCAACACATCATATCCAATACAGGCAAGCTTTAAAAATGGATTCAAATTAGGTGTGTTCATATTTTCCAACTTAAATGGGCATTTAAATGGAAATATGATTTTTTGTGGGAATTGAAATGCCCTCAAAAACGAATTTACAGTTTTGTTATTAAAGTACCTCATTTGGCTTTAATTAATATAATTATATAAATTTATTAAAAAATTCTTTAACAAGTTGAATTTCACCCGATTCGAATTGTTTTATTTTATTTTCATTTTGTTTTATTTGATATATAAGACGCCCCTAATAATTTCTGACACAGCTTTGCAAAGTTTAAAAGCCCGTCGCGTCTCTCTTGTGTTTGGACGTAATGTATAACATCGAAGCAAAATAATCCCATTTCAACTCGAAGGTATTCAAATGGTTGGAAGTGTTATTCAAACACGCCTCAACTCAGGGTAGTAACGAGAAATCTCTTAAAGACCGCTTTTAAACGCAAATTTTAACGGCGTTTCTCTTTTGAGTTTCTTTCGGATTGCAACATTCATTTAAACGCTGCAAATTTGAATAGCTGCAATTTTTGTTAAATGAGCAGGAAACATCTCTTCACACTTTTTACTCCGCTTAAGTCTTAAACACTAGGGAAAAGCACAAAGAAGAAATAGCGATAACTATGCAATTATTTCAACCTCTGCAACTCTGTTTACCCCGGCCACTGTATACGTCCCCCGCCAACGTGCTTAAAAATTGCGAGGGGTAATTGCAGCGTTTAAAAGCAGTCAAAGTTATTTGTGTTCTGTTAGTTCACAATAACGAAATTGACTCACAATGTTCATTATTCAATTATTAAAAAAAAAAATTAACAAACAAGCACAAACTTGGAAAAAATTTGGTGGTAGCTCACCCAAGTATTTGTAATTTCATTCAAACCTTCAATATTATTATGATAATGCGAAAGCTTGGCAGGCTAATTGCAATAGTTTGTTTATCACACAAAAACCCCTTTCAGAAAATGATATAGACGAAAACCCAAAAAATTTGTTCTATAAGACATGTTGTTAATAACGGATTAATACAAAATTTTTTCCAATAATATGGTACCACAATCGTACTGATATGAGCTCACATTAAAAATTTAATCCAAATCGTAGGAGTCGTTTCTGAGAAAAATGAGATCAAAATTTGTTTTGATTTAACTGTTAAACAAAACATCGCTTGATCAGGTATGCTACATAGTATGGTAAGAAATTTGTCAACACTAAAATTGATATAAAACTTCGCTTCAATTGAGTGAAACAAATTTGATCTGCATTGTAGCGAAATTTCTTACAAATAAGTGATGCACACTTAATTGTTTGTAAAAAGTTCATTTTTGCTCGAGTACATTATATAAATATTTAATTATGTGAAACAGAAGTGGCACACTGAAAATACCATAATCTTTCGTGTCTGTGGCATCGGAATGTCACTTAAGCGAACAGCATTATTTAGTTTGTTGACAAGCGCATTTATCTATTGAGATGTGGCTTATTGCAGCCATATTAAATGAAAATTTGATTTAATAGCAATTTGATCTGCGGAAAGGGGGAGGTTGTAGCAATATGGACTTTTGGCTTTGAGCCATCACAATTTTATTACGCGTAATTAGATTCGGGTTGATCTATTTTTTTTTTGATATAGAGTGATGATTTCCTAATTCACATTTGTCTTGTGCACTACTGCTTGTCATTGCATTTATATATGTGCATATTTTTTTCAACACAGAATGTTTGTATTTTCGATTCAAATGATTAGATTTCCTTTGCGGATATATAACATGCGTACAGTACATAGATATAATACGAAAGCGAATTATTTACTTCTACTGGCAGACTGCGCACCGCTGCTGTTTGTTTGGGATTTGATATGTCAATATTTTGACCGACTGTAAACACTGACAATGAAGATGAAATAAATTCTGTATGTCTAGATTTGGTTAAGGATATGTACATAGTTTATATTCCTGAACATGAAAATTTTAAGAATGTTAATTATTCTACATTGTTTTTGAAGATACAAATTTAGACAGACAAGATAAATTCAAAGAAACCAATCAAAATGAAACGATGAAAAGAATAATGCTTGAGTATCTCCTTTGAGAGATTTTATTTAGAGTTTTTTTTTTTGAAAATTCTAAGCAACAATATTTATATTACTTACTTTGTAAAGCATGAAGAATTATTATTTTCGCTATTTTTAAATTAGTGGAAATATGCTTTATTTAAAAAAAATAAATATCACATTATTCACTGTCACCATTAAGACAATCTACTCTTGTGTATAAGTTAGGCAGCTATATGTATAAGACAACAATAAATAAGGTGTTGCCTAAAGATAGACAATGTTTATAAATAAGACCATAAATTTCTGCATGCTGCCGTCTGGCGGTTCTGTTTGCCTGTGCGTCTTTTCGTCCACGCGTCCAGGTGTATAGGATCATCGAGTTAGAGCATAAATACATAGACAGATTAATTTGGACAATATATATGTAACTGATTAAAGTTGTCTGTGAGGTTATAAATTTTTAGAATTTAAATTTTGTCTTAGCTGGAATTTAAGTTTTATTTAAGTTTAATTATATTCGATTGCAATCAAGTTTCGATAGTTTATAGCATATTTTAAGAATTTGTATAGTTTTAAGTAACATTAATTGCCATTCAGTATGTTAAGAAACTCTGTATGGTCAATCCTTTCAGCTTTTAGAAATATTTTGCGATAACTTTTGAAAAAAGTACAAATGCAGGTTTAGTGTTAGGTGTTCTCAGTTGCATTAAGGTAACACATTTGCATAAAGGGCGAAACGCAGTAACCCACATCGTTAGGTAAGCGGGCTGACAGTTGATCTTGTTACTGTCACACTTAGATCAATGTAGATCCATTGTGGTACCCTAGGGATATGCTCCCTATATAAGGAAAACCTATGATAAAAACCCACATCGTACTTTTAGGATAGGACTTATTATTTCACGTGAATTTGAGTCACATATGCTCGTGCCGAAAAAATTCGATGTCTTATTTCCATCGCAGACCACTGCAACTTTAACCTGATATATTTGATTAATAATTGTAATCATTTTGGCTGATATACCCAATGCTGCCAGTTTGTGAAACAGGGTTTCTCGGTTGATGTTGTTGAAAGTCGCTTTTAAATCTTCGAACCAAGCATACAGCTTTTTCTTCTCAGTTAGTTGTAGTTGAATCAGACATGATAGATCTGATCAATGGTTCTATAGTTGTTTTGATAAGCAGCTGGGTATTCGCTGAGTATGTTGTTGTTCTTAATATAGGTAGTGCAATAAAAACTGCTGCTGTTTCCTGAATAAACACACTGTTGCGTAAACCATATGAATTGCGACCACTTTCGAAGTGGGGCATAAAGTCAGTATCCTCGATTTGAGTTTCACTACTTCTGGAATTACTACTGATTTCTTTAGCAAGTTTTCACTAGTCCTTTGCCGAGTTGATACTAGACAGTCGACTTGAAATACGTTGATAGCACAATCGTTGTTTCGTCTCACATAATAAGTCTTTATACTTTTTGTTTGCTTCAAAATAATTCTTTCTGCTTTTATCAAAACTGTATATTCTTTATACCACCTACAGAAGTGGCAACCCATATCAAACCAGGGTTTTTTTCACTCAAACTTAATATTAGAAGTACTGGGATTCTTGTAAGCTGTATATAGATACATTCTTTTAAGGCACAAGACATTCGGCCTCAATGTTTGTTTTGGGTATGATTTTTTAGCAGTTATTTCATCAATTTTCTGGAAATATTCTGATTATTTAAGCCAGAGAGGCACCCCAAATATAAAATCTACTAGCTCCTTTTCTCACCCTTCCCTTTATCCTTGTTACCTACATCCTGGAGAGCATAATGGATCCACTGAGATCCAAGTGAGGTAATATGGCCTGCCATATTATCACCTCCCTAACCCAAACCTAACAGCCAACGAGAAACTTCTAATCATCTCCAATGCGGTGTATGAGATGTAGGATTAATCAACAACTGATGATCCTCTGCTTAAAACAAACGCTTACTCGCCATTTTTATAACCGAAGCCTCTTCCATGAATCTATGATCTTGATTAAATTCTGTTATATTGAAATAATAATGTATTTCTGGTTTTTGCCAATCATATACTCAACCGAGCTAGAGTTTTTAAGTATTTTGAGACCGTTTTTTTTTTAATGTATTACTTCTGAACGGATTTGTCCAGTGGCATCAGTAATTTCGTTCCCTGTCATAAAATCAATCGAAAAATAACTGAGTTTATTTAACTTAATAAAATTCAAATCGTTTTGACATCATATTTGACGTTGGGAAGTGGGTTAAATAGATGTACACTCATACTTCCTTGTATACGACCGCTCATTACACGACATGAATTGGCGTTTAATAAAAACTAAAACTTTACCGTTCTCTTCTTTCTTCACCCTTCTAAACATTAAAACTAAGTCATTTTACTAAAACTCCAACTGCCGCTTCTAGAGCCATGTCGTTTTACTGCCGCTTTCGAAAAACGGCTTACGGTGATTGATTCCTTAAGCATAGTACGCAGCTGAAGCTAAACGAAAATGTTCATACAAAAATTAAAACAACGAAATCATTAACGAAAAATTTCGTTTTCATTTTTGTCCTGCAGTACGCTGTTCAACGAGCGAAATCAATAATAATTGTAGCTGATTACCTCCGCATTTGTTTGTTTAGCAATTAGTTATACTTTCAATGGTAGTTTTGCGTTGTGGTTTCCGTTAGGATTTTACTATAGTGTTGGATACCACGGACAAATTTCATATAGCATCATCTGATAAAACTCTCCATTAATATTTTTTCGTTTACATTTTCGCTATCGATTTAGAGACCAAGAAAAATTTTGGTTTCGCTTTAGCTGCGTACTCGGCTTTTTACGGCATTTCACCTAACGGTCTGATTCGTTGGAACGTATATAGGCCGTTAAGCGATGTATGAGCTTGCATCAATGTTTCTATGCACTATAGTCAGCATCATGTGAAAATATTTTTGTGCCCTGAGAATTATTTATGCAAAAACTGTAGTGTAGGCTCTTCATGTAAATATATCATTTATTGCTCACTTTGACATTTTTGTCGATTTTAGATGTTCTTTTTTTCGATTATAGAATCTTTCAATTTGAGTTTATCATCCCGATTACAAAATCCAATGAATTCGCTGCGGAGGGTGTCAGAATAAATTTCGACATTTTTACTATGACCGAAATGAAATTTAGTCTGATTACCTCCGCATTGCATTCATCCAATTTTTCCAATAAATTTGTGAAATACCACAAATGTTTTTTATATGAGTAGAAATAAATTTAGAAATTTTAATTATTATTAATCATTTTATTACTTCAAATTAAACAACATCAATTTTGTATTTATAAAAAGTTTTAAACTAAGCATTTTCGATTTTGTTCATTTATCTTCGGGCTTTATTCTTGGACTTCAAAAAAATAAATAAGCTACACAAATATTGGGCTTTGTAGAATTTAAAATTTCATACATACTAGCAAACCAAAAATTATGATTTTACGAAAATTGAAGGGGAGAATGCAGGAAACGAGAAAGGGATCTGGGTAACACAACAAAAAACTGGAGAAAGTTAAAGTTAATACCTTGGAGTCTTCATCACTCCACAGCTTTCTTTTAGGAAACATTTCTAAGAAAAATTAAAATAATACAAACGTGTTATAAATTGCACAAATAAAAAAGTATTTGAAAGTGAAAGACAATATGTAGGAGTACGAGAAGTAGGAGCGAGTTTGTACTTTTTTTATTGAAAGAAGAGATCAACAACATCGGAATCAGTGTTGAAACATATATGTATAAATATAAAGTTTATCGATTTGATAGTCCAATAACGAATTTCTTAAGGTTTGTTTTGTCAGATCTGCCTTTAAAAAAACCATGCTGTTATGGAGAAAAGATAGATTTCCAGTATACACAATGCTTTCGAAGGTTTAGGAATAGAAGACAGATTGGCTATGGGCCGGTAGTTAGCAATTTCGGTTTTGTACTTTTCTATGAAGCGAAAGGCGGAATAATGCTTTGAGTGGCTGAAAGAAAGAGCAAGCATATATTTTTTTTTTTAAATATGAGTAGCAAACCATTTGGCCCAGGAGAGAAGTCACCAAAGGAAACTTTTCTAAAGCATTTCTAAAATGTCCAAGAAACACACGGAAAATATTTCAGAAACATCTTAAGATCTTAAAATTTTGTTTTGGTCTGGACACTCCTCTCCGGGTGTGGGATATTTTTCCTTGCCTCGCGAAAATAATAACGTATACATATCTGAAAATTAAGTATTGCTTTTATTTCATGTGACTGAGTGTGAACAGTGTTAGTCGAACTTATTTACACGATCTACACAGCCGCTATTTTAAATTCAAGGTCACTCTACCAAACAAATAGCACTACTAAAAGAGCTTAACAACACGTTAACCCAAACTAATATATGATGCGTTTAGCCAGAAAAGCACTAATTAGCGAGAATGAAAATCCTCAATGACCTCCTTCCACCTTTCATTTCCTGAAAAGAAAACAAAGAAAAACAAGCTGAAAAGGATTTACATTTCCTTTTGACTTTGTTTTGTAGCCCTCAAATGAGATGCTGGGTGTCATCATTATTTAACCACCTTCACATCAAGGTACAGTGTCATCTCATTCTCATCACTGTGATATCATTATTTAAAAATTTCTCACAGGGTGTACAAGTACAAGTAAATCTACATCTACATACATTATTGTATACAATGTGGTTATGTTTGTTTTTTTTGAATGTTCTTCTTTTGTTTATTTTTACCTCTTTTTCTCTATAGGGTATTGGTTTCATGTAAAATCTCGAGGCCTTAATCAAACCTTACATAATTATTATGGAGCTGACGAGAAAAGTGTCTTTTGAAATATCATCAAAATTTATTATGTGCATTTGTGCAATTACCCAGCAAACATTTAAATGAATATTTACTTAACATTCAGCTAAAATGAAGAATATCATTCGTTAAATATTTATTTTCAGTGAATGAAATCTGAAAATACTCCGAAAGCCTATAATTTTTACATTATGAAGGGAAAAGGAGATTCGTGCGGATTTATTTTCAGTATAAAAGTAATTGAAAATGTTACCCAGGAGTTTGGACCCAAATCGATTTAAAAATTAATTCAAAATCGAAGGTTTTGTTCACTTATTTCAATCATTTATGATACAATTTGAAGTAAAATGTTTGCTGTGTTAGTGTTATAGAAGAAAATACATAAGTATATGAACTTCAAATTTGGTACCTCCTTTTTGCAACATAAATCTTGTTGAAGGTGATGGCCATCACCCTGACATATATTGTACATAACTCTTTAATATAAAGTTTATGTTATCTTGTTAATGTTTGTAGTATCGAATTCATTAAAATTCATGGAGTAGTTTTTTTTTTTTTTTTTTTTTTAAACTCAAAAATTTTGTTTTCTGGTATTCACTCCAAACTGATGATTTTTTTTAACTAACTAATATTGCAAGCCTGGGAAAAATTGGACGAAAAAAAACACCACGGGAATAAGCGATACCATCACAAAAAAAAAATGGAGTTTTCATACAAACTATCGATAACAATTATAAAATTTAGGCCAGTAACAAAGTTTTTCTGATGTTAAGCCCGGAGAATTCTCTGCGCCCGCAAAGCATTTATTTATTTATTTATTTATTTAACATCAGTTAGAGATCATTTACATCTTTAATTAAACTAGCGAAATAAAAACAAAAAGTTGGTTATGTACAATTGATAAATATGATTATAATACATACATACATTAAATATAAAAAGCTAATTTAAAAATTTACCCGATTTGCCATTCCAGCATAGTTGAGGAACATTAGAAATGAAAAAGCTTTATGTATTTATGTAATGGGTGATTTTTTAAGAGGTTTAGAACTTTAAAAAAAAAAAAACACAAAAAATTCGAAAAAATGAATGAAATATTTATTTGAATCGATAGTTTGAACCTTGCAATTTAATGTTTAAAGATAATTTCATGCAAATGTTGACCGCGGCTGCGTCTCAGGTAGCCCATCCGCTGAGTCCAATTTTGGCATACTCTTTCACACATATCGGCCGGTATCTCACGAATGAATGCATGGATGTTGGCTTCCAGTGCGTCAATCGAAGCGGGCTTGTCCCTATAGACATTAGCCTTGACATACCCCCACAAAAAATAATCTAATGGTGTCAAATCGCACGATCTAGGCGGCCAATTGACCGGCCCGAAACGTGAAATTAACTGTTCACCAAACTCGCCTCGCAATTGCGCCATTGTTTCGCGTGCTGTGTGGCATGTGGCACCATCTTGTTGAAACCACATATCATGCAAGTCAAGAACTTCCATTTCGGGCAAAAAAAAAGTTTGTTATCATCGCTCGGTAGCGTTCACCATTGACAGTAACGCTGCGATTCGCATCATCTTTGAAGAAATATGGCCCAATAATGCCGCCGGCCCATAAACCGCACCAAACAGTGGCTTTTTCGGGATGCATTGGTAGCTGTTGCAATGCTTCTGGCTGATCTTCACTCCAAATGCGGCAATTTTGCTTATTTACGTACCCATTCAACCAAAAATGAGCCTCATCGCTGAACACAATTTTTCGATAAACAACATTTCGAACCGAGCACGAATTTTGATAGTAAAATTCAATAATTTGCAAGCGTTGTTCATTTGTAAGACGATCCATGGTTAAATTGCAAACCAAACTGAAGCTGTTTGACAGTGACACAAGGTACTAAACACACGTCAGCTGTCAAAACCAGTGTTGCCAAAACCAAACCAGCAATTGAACATAGGTACCAACGTCATAACTTTCCTAAAAAGGGTCAAATACATGTGGTTTAAAAAAATATTGTTTTGTATTAAATTTTTGTTTCTATTAAATATGCAATTTAATAAGTTTTTTCATATATAGTTTTATGTGACTGTGCAATGATATAATACAAAAAATGTAGTCCGATATTCTAGCTACCTTAGGGTGCACACTTGCGTCACTTTGACGCGCGGTGACGCTGCGTCAGTTCAGTGCACACATGCCGGTTTTTCTCGCAGGAATCAATGGGCAGTTCGCGTTTGGTTTGCAGCAATGGAGGTTTATAAAAAAAAACGAGTAATTTTCGCGTATTTAGTAGGTATATAAAAAATATGTTCTTAAAAAGAAACGTCGGTATTGGGTACATCCTTTTGTTGATCAACGTTTAACAAAAGGAATATTTTATACATAATTTGCAAATATAAGAGTTTTCCACGCCGCTCTTTTCTTTTACCGGTCATGGTATTCCTCTAAAGCGATGCCCCAGCGTCACCGCAAGTGTGTGTTCACCACTCAATTTATTCGTGAGTACTGTTTGACGCAAAAACGTCGCTGCGCGTCAATATGATGCAAGTGTGCACCGGGGCTTAATGATCGGATTATTAGAACCGAAGTTATAAGCAAGCCAAACCAAACACAATGTACATATCTTTACAGTTATTATACCGACTACAAATGTAGGTACATATGAACATTTCGCATTTTTTTCCGACGCGAAGCAAATTTGCCACGATTGTGTTTTTTTATTGCACAAACTCTGCCGCCGCCGCCGGCTTTAGAATACTATCTACCTCTCGCCAATTGGTGGTTGAAAGTATTTTAATGCTTTTTTTGTTTTTATCAACTTCCTCATTGAATTGATCCCAAATGAGAGAATGGGACCACTATACAGTAGTATACAAATAATACTCTACTGCAATTGTCATGTGGATAAAATTCATTCTTGTGTCGACCGTGAACTGTGAAGTAACTAACTACAAAAGTCTACTATTTACAGTCCTTAAATAAAGTCTTGTTAACGTATTAAATCGTTTGTATTTATTTATTTTGATAAATTAGTAATTTATTAAACCCGTTCTCAAGGAAGTTAAATGATTTTGAAAATTTTTTTCTCTAACACGCCAGTCAGTTTTTCTTTAATTATATACCTTAATATTGAAAATCAGATAATTGGATCGAAAGATATAAGCATTTAAGTAAACGCAAATCGGGTATTTTTCGGATTTCGCAAAAATCATCATCAAAAACATACCCATTTTTTTCCTACGAACATTTCTCCTTTTTTTCTGTCCGTTTTATCATCTTCTTCGTTTTCTGTTTCCTCAAACTAGTAACAACAAAGCATGAACGAAATAATTTTGTTTAGTTTGTTTATTTTTTTTTATTTTGTTGATTTTGTTTATTTTGTTTATTCCCCTTACATTTCGCACCCTTTTTCTACTAGGCGTTTCATATTTTTGAAATTCTGTTGATTTTTTTTATATTGTATGCCTCCGTTTAAACATTTCTAATGTTAAAAGTACAACAGTAAGTTATTTTTTTTTAAATTATTCTACTTGTATGAAAATTGAAATCAATATTTAAAGAAATAAGGTTAGTTTCTCTAACACAGAGAGTTATAGGTTCGTTTAGTGCATAGTTAACTCTATGTTCATTTTCTCGGAGCAGACAGCGTTAACATGGTGATTGTTAGCACCCACGTCGCGTGTCGTTTTTTTCGTCCAATTCCGCCCGGGCTTATAAAGAAATACGTCCAATAAACAGTTATTATTAAATTCATTCAAATAACAACAATTAACAATTTCTTAATAACTTTGCCATAGCATTAAAAAAAAAAAAGTTCGGTCGACGAAGAGGTGTAGGTAGATATTTTATTCTCACTACATTTTTTTATTTTTATTTCAATTCATGCGGTCAAGGCTGCGTAACAGGTAAATATAAAGTGCTATAGGGGTTGGATGACATTTTACATTTAAAACAGACATGACTTAGATCCAAGCAGAGTATAACATAACGAAGGGTTAAACTTGACAAAGGGATGAGAGCAGGAAAACAGCTCTGCAGATTTTCTTTTATTTCAGAAAATATACATTTTTTTGTTTTATTTTCTAAAATAAAGAGAGTAAAAAAGGAAGTGCTTTTACTTTTAAATATAACATATGTACTTACTTTAAGATGTTTAAGCTGACAAACATTTGTATAGACCAAAGCTAATGCATTATTATAGGTATACGTTTAAGTCTCGAAAAGATAAAAGGATGCGAAATGAGGAATTAAATTTGAGTGTCTTATTACATAAAAATATGATCATATCGATCAGGCGTGAATTTGCAAAATAAAAACAAAATATAGTCCTTTACTAATTTATCTACAATTGGCATAACATAGTATTTTTTTTAACTAAATCTAACAGAAGAATGTCACATTTGAATTCAATTTATCGCCTATACAAAATAAAACTTTGAATGTATTTGCTAAAATTGGATTCTTCGTTAGGACACTTGGAATTAAACTATTTAACATTTTTTTACAACAACGATAGTATTAATTTTTTTTCTAGAGAAAAACGAAATTTATTTCATGAAAAACCTGCACTTAAGTGAAAACCCTGCTTACCTGAAACATGTTTTCAGTTAAATTTTATATTTTTCATTAATTAAACTCTCTTTGGTGAAAAAAAAAAATTAATCGAACAGAACAAAAAATTAGCTGAATGCTCTCATTTCTTTTTTTATTTTTCACCTCCACCATTTTCACCAAAAAATTGACATTTGAATTTCTGATAAGTCACAACCATTTTATTTAATCTTATCTATTAATATTATCTATTTTATTTAATTTTTTTCTAGGCAAATCCAAAAGATAAATTAAATTTTTCCTAGCTTTAATTTTCCGCTGCCAAGCCGATCTTCAGACTTTAGTATTGCTAAGTCTATTGTTCTCAATTTTAATTTGAAAAACTTTGTCCCTCAAACGAGGATTGCACCTTCAGACTCAGAGCCATACGCATTATGCATGCCCTATACCGAAGTCACGTGATCTAGTTGAATAATGCTGGATTAAATAGTGCTGATGAATGAGATGAAATATTTAATTTTCCAAAGAAAATCTAAATTCAATTCAATTGTTAAAACAAAACAAAAAAAACTCAGGCACAGCAGGATATTTGTCCGCTTAGTAGAATTGTTTCAAGTTGGCAGCAGGCTTTTTATTAAACACAAAATAAATAAGTATAAGTACGTCCTGCATACATTAAAGTATAGAGAAAAGATCATTATAATTAATTTATGTTAAAAAAATCAGAGTAAGTGCATGTGGTTCTATATGCTGCTCTAAAATGTTGATTAATCATGTTATTAAAATATATATACGCTCTTATATTCTCTACCTTAGAGTTTTAATTTACGGTGGTACATAAATTTAAAAAATAAAAATGAAGTAGATAATGTAACAAATATTTAAATGAAATGTTAAGAATGTTAAGAATAAAACATTTGCTTTGGATCTTCCTATAAATAAATATAAAACCTACCGAAATAGATAATTAGGAAGAGTCAAGAAAAATTATTGTCTTTATTTTTCTTTTAAAATAATAATAAAATAAACAAATCAAAGACAAAGTTTGATATATCAAAAAAATCAAGAATGAATTAAGAATCTTATAAAATATATCCTTGGAAGGATGCCGAACATGCTACCTACTTAGCTTTTCATAATAATAAAAATAAATCTTGTGGATAAACTGTAGTGTATAAAAAAAGACAGTATCTAATATGAAAAATAAACAAACATAAGAAAAAAAGAGATGAGCATACAACACTGTTGTAATAATGATCCGTATCGTTTTATTTTCATGGGATGATCCATATAGATCTTCGTGAATAATAATAAAAGCGGCTATTGTGTTAAAAAATGATCCTGATCCAGATCCGTAGATAAAAAAACGTGGCTATTAATAACGGGTGGTTAAATTTTAAGGGCCGATGTTGAATGTGAACCACACCTAAACGTCAAGTTTTTTTTTGCATTTCATTTGACATTTCACAATTTCAGACTAACTCAATTTGAAACATGGAAAGATACACAATCGAGCAACGCGTTAAAGTTATTCTGACTTATTATGAAAATGGGCGTTCAAATCAAAATGCATATCGTGCACTTCGTGATTTTTTCGGTCAGCTTAATCGTCCAAATGTGCGTACAATCGGAAAAATCGTGCAAAAATTTGAGCAAACCGGGTCTGTAGGAGATGTGAAAACACCAGTGCATGCTCGTACAGCTCGTACTGATGTACATTATGCATAAAGACTTGCATTTACACGCTTACAAGGTGCAATTGACTCAAGAACTAAAGCCTCTTGACCACTTCAAGCGTCGTCAATGGTCAGAATGGTGGCAAGAAATGGCAACAGTGGATGATCAATTTTCGAAGAAAATCATCTTCAGTGATGAGGCACATTTTCACCTCAGTGGATTCGTCAATAAGCAGAATTGCCGCATTTGGGCGAATGATAATCCAAGAGTGATTGTCGGAAATACAATGCACCCACAAAGAGTGACTGTTTGGTGCGGTTTATGGGCTGGCAGCATTATCGGCCCATATTGTTTTCAAAATGAGGCCGGTCAGGCAGTTACTGTGAATGGTGTTCGCTATCGTGAGATGATAACGAACTTTTTATGGCCCGAATTGGAAGATATGGATGTGGACGATATGTGGTTTCAACAAGACAGTGCCACTTGGCACACAGGTAACGAAACAATGGCTCTCTTGCGCGACAAATTCAATGGCCGTGTTATCTCACGTGGTGGCGATGTCAATTGGCCGCCAAAAGATCATGTGATTTGACACCGTTGGACTTCTTTCTTTGGGGTTATTTGAAAGAAAAGGTGTATGTCGATAAGCCAGCAATAATTCAAGAGCTAAAGGATCAGATAATTCGGCACATTAACGGCATAGAACCTCAATTATGCCTCAGCGTCATCGAAAATTTGGACCATCGGATGGAGGTGTGCCACCGAGGTCGCGGCGGCCATTTGGCCGATATTTTGTTCCATACATAATTGAATCATACCAATATTATCATAATAAAAAGGAATGATAATAATTTCATAAATAATTTGTGTTTTATTCAAAATCAATGCCAAAAGTAGCATGGCCAATATGCCGCACCTGCAATGAAGTATCGAATTATGCATCTATTCGTAGATTGTTAAGCATGAAAACCCATTATGCAATCTAGTTTCTTAAAATCCATCTGTGGTGTTATGCCTACTAAACAACCAATTTGCACTGTAATTAAATTTCTCTCAATTTTAATTTAAATATATAAATAATTTGTGTGTGTATAAATTGTGTATTACCAAAGATAATATACTCTTATTATATTATCATTGGTACTACCCAGTAATTTCAATTACACATGGTAATAAATAATAATCATTACATTTTGTCTGTGTGTGGTAAACATAACACAACCCTCCAAGAACAATCGATATAAACAAAAAGATTTTACTTCTGCAGTTACTAAAAATATAAAGCCCACGGTTTTCTTTCTTTCTTAACTAATCCACAATTTAATACTGTTTCCTCAGCATTGTTTACGAGTGTTATATAATTCAAGTTAGATTTGTATGACAATCCAATCAATATATACCTCTCTAACCACCTACCCTCTACTACTTATGGATAAAAAAATGTTAAACAACACCGACTGATAGACGGCGACAGCGGCGTCAAAATAAATAAATACATATATACCAAATATAACCATCCTCTGGGTCCTAGTCCTAGGGCAACAAGTGGTATGGACTTTACATTTCCACTCTCTCGAACGCCAGTTGTTTTTGTTGCTCTACTATATAACAATATAGTGCGTTGCTGGTTTTGTTTTAAACTGAGTCGATACGTGGCTAAGGCCTTGCCAGTTGCCACATTATTAATATCCCCAACCTAACGACGTTGGCAGAATTGATTTTTATTCGATTATTTTTAGCCACAAAATAAATAGATGCTTTGGCGAACCATTTCCACTTTAGCTCATTGTGCAGTTCAAATAGTGCTACTATCAGACACCTTACATTTTTTCTCCATAACCTTTTCTAGTGGGCTATTATTTTAATTTACATTATTTTTATGTAGGTAGTACATGTACAATGTACATTATACCGATGGATGTGAACACATTTTATTATCAGAAAAATACGCGATTTACTTGACAGGTTTGAAAACACTTCTATTCCAATAGGAATCAGTTTTTTTGTTCAATTTATTATTTTAACGAATGTTAAATATTCAGATTTTTAAAATTGCAGTTTTATAACGTTATATAACATATTAGTTGAACTATATTTAACCTCGTCGATTTTGAAGTAAAAAAATTATTCACATTTTTTCTGTTATAACGTACAAAAAAGGGACTATATTTAAGAAACAATAATTTAATAAAAGTTAAAAAAAAATGGATGAGTTTTATAGTTGAGATGTATGTTTACTATACAATATACATACATGTACATAGAAGTATAACATAATCATGTTATATATTTGTATATATATAATAAACTGTATTACTTTTAACTACTTTGTATAAATTCACTTCATTTATTTTGATCAAATCATATATAATATTCAAATTTTTTGAATTATTTCTAATTTATTATTATTCTCAATTCAGCAGTCATACTTAATAAAGCAGTTGTTATTTTTAAAATATAACAGTCGTATTTATTAGATTTTTGTCTACTTAGACACTAACTATTTTCAAATTGGTGGAAATATGCTTTATTTAATAAAAATAAATATCACATTATTCACGTTAAGACAATCTACTCTTGTGTCTTAATATGGCAGCTATAAGACAACAATAAACAAGGTTTTTGAACACATTTTCCAAAGTTGGACAGTTAGACAACGTTTATAAATAAGACCATAAATATTCAAGCAATTATTTTAAAATCTTTTTTAAATAAACTTATGTATAATTGTTTAAGAAGTGATAGTCTTTTGATTCACTTTTATGTACATACATATTTGGGGGCTCAACCAAACAATTCTTTTTAACACTTCAGATTTTTTGTTGTAGTGAGCTTAGAGCAAGTTGCAAACTACAATCAGATGCTCATCATAAGTGCATGTGTTAGTGGTTAGTAAATTAGCAAATATAATTCAAACTAATAACACATTCCAATACAAATCATAATACATACATATTAACAAAATTAAACAATATATTAATAAAATAATAAACAATAATACAGAATTAGGTATACAAAACAAAAGTGTCTATTGTCAAGAAGTAGAAACAATCACGACCGTATGAAGCCTTAGTTCGAAACGCTTTTTTAATCCAATTTTACTCGTGTTAAAATCGACAGAGGAAGCATTTAAGTTAAACTGTTTTCTCATTCGGTTAAGAGGCTCATGTATGTCGTAGTTAGTTCTATGAAAATCGATATGTAAAAGTTCAAATCTTCGCATTTGGTGGGTACGGTAATTTATGCCAATACTGGTTAACAAAAGAATGATGCTTGCTTGTTAGTGCCAGCATAACTCGACTGAACCTAAACTGATTTACATGGAGATTTTTTTGTAGGATTCGTATTAAATAAGGTAAGAATGCAACGGAGTCCAAAATTGAAAATTTAGACCGTCAAAGTCGGACAATCTTAAAATAACATAGTTTTAGGGAAAAATGAATTAATCTTTTGTTATAGTGGCAGAAAAACTTGGCTTAACATCAATTAACTAATCAGCAACGTGTTCCCGAAGGTGGGTCGTAATCATTTGAACCACTAAAGGCTAAGTGAACGATTGATATTAGCTGCGAAGAATAAGGACGTCGATGATTTGAATTTAACTATTCCTATTCGAAATCAAACCGTAGCCACAACTTATTCGTTCAAATCTGTTGATCGTGTAACAAATGATGACGAAGCAAAAAGCTATCCAAATTAGTTTTTGAATTCGTTGGATGTACCTTGTGTACAACCGCACCATTTTCCAACTCAAAGTTGGCACTCATAATGCTGCACAATCTAAACCCACCGAAACTTCGTAATGGAACCATCAGGTTGACGGTAAAGAAACTGATGAATAACGTCATCCAAGCAAACATAATCAAAGGCAAATTCAAAGGTGAAGAAGTTTTAATGCCAAGAATTCCGATGAATTCAGTTTCTCATTCCACTCACATTTGCAATTACTATCAACAAATTTTTGCAAGTATGTGACCCTAGTCTCGAATTTCCTTGCTTTTCGAAAAGACAATTGTACGTATCGTTTTTATGAGTTGGAAAGGCATCTGCGTTGTTTGTTTATGCACCGGACAAAAAAACAAACAGCATTGTAATGTGTAAATTGCATTTTCGGTGTAAATAATTTAATTTCAAAAAGTTTTAATCATTTAATATATAGGCTCGACCCTCTAAAGGGACATTAATAATTAAATCAATTTAAGGTGGAACAAAGTTTGCGGGGTCAGCTAGTTTAATATATAGTTTCTATAAGTATAATCAGTAACATCATTTTTTAAGAGCCAAAAGCTTACATCAGAATACTACGATATTTTCAGAATTGTTCACTCCCCCTTAATGTTGTCCTATATGAACGAGGAGAATTGTGCTTAGATATACCTAAGTTTGCTTTTAACCCATTGATTATTATTTCTTAACCAAAATTTGTCACATTCTTCAAAACTCTTCCTAGAATAAGCTGTTTTATCAAAGTTTTCTTCGTTTTTTTTTAAGTTTCTATCTTGAAATCCCTGAAACAACAGTAAAGTTTATTGCTTGACTTCCATCAATATTTATGCTGGTGATAGAGGGACACAAATCTTGTTGGATTGAAAGTAAAAACCAAAATTCGATATTGAGATAAGGCACTTTATTACAAATAAATATACACTTGTTCACGAAAACCTACGGTTTATAACTTACGTACTCCTCTCCCATAACACCACTAAAAGATTCCGTATGGAGTAATCATATTATGGCAAGGGTCATTGACCTTTCAATGACTCGAATTAGATTTTATTCTTGATGGTATAAATGGATCGGATCCAGCGAAGCGTGTAGGGTTTTATAAATGCTTCCGTTTTGCTCGAAGGATGGGGCTACGTGCTGAAAGCAAGAGCGACTGGCTAAATGCAGGGTGGTAGAAACGTTTGCTGTCGATGCCAGCACACGATAGACGATAGAACTTATCAAAAAAGAAAAGTAAAGTTTTAGCATCAGGAATCTAAGACTACATCGGATTGTCTAGTGAGTCAATCGATGGTCCCGATTAAAGCAAAAATCTTACCTGGAAAATGTCACGATACTTCTCATTTTTTCCCAATTGTTTTTCTTGTTGAGGTAGGCCTCCATGAGGGTTTTGTCTGGGGCCGGACGGGTACGATCCAGACCCGAAAGGCAGGAATTTTTCTATGGGTTTGCTAAGGCGTTGGTGTTTAATTTTCTTATCGCCATACACTGATTGATAATTCTCATAAATTTGATTTTCTTAGCAATTCGAAATTTAGCCCGGCTGAAAAATAGCTGCGTACGTTCACTGAGACTAAATTAAAACACGCGTATTGCGAAATAAAGAGGATAAAATAGAAAAAGGAAAACAGATATAGATGATTAATTAATTAAAAGCTCCACAGGTAGGATCACAAGGAAGTTAAAGAGAGGCAGGTATAATATGGTTGATAGATAAATAAATATAAGAAAATTAATGGGAAAGAAAACAAGAAGTATAAAGGGAAATGGGCATGTGCTTTGATTGATAGCTATGGTAGTTAGATCACGAGGAAAGAAAGATTTATATGTAGTAACGTTTTATTTCAAAGTTTTTTCCTGCATATCTGAATACTTTCGTCGTTGGATACATGACTTTGCTGCAAATTTTAGTAAAAGATAACTTTTTATCAATTTCCTTTAAGGGTGAGTTAAAGAATTATAGAAAAGAGATTATAGAGATGCAATATAATGATTTGAAAATTTACAGTGAGGGTGAATTTTGGCGGTCAACGATGCAGGCCACCGCGCCGATCGTTACCTGGGCTGGTGGATCTTAAGCATCAGAGAAATTTTAGTAAAGTGAGCAGCAGTCCAAAACTACCTCCAACACGAAAACCGAGGACATAATAGTGAACAGTGAAGTGTTCTTAGGAGAGGTCCGTGCAAATCCCAGGCTAACAAATAAAACCACTCAAGAAAAAAATTCTCTGGTACCTATTTTTTAAATCCTATGCAAAAATCTGCACTTGCAGAGATACAGATTATTCAGTATTCACCCTCACCAAAATATAGAAAATTTGAAACCACCTGCTTTTTACATTTTTTTGATATAAATAAATTTGTGAATCACGTAATTTTTGATGAATTTTCTGATTTTTTTCTGAGTTCCGAAAAAGCTTTAAAACTCCCTTAACATTTCTTTAATAACAGGATATTAATGATTAGTGGATAGATCTTCAGAGGTTGCGTCTTATTTTTTGATTCGAATATATGTTTGGTATTCTATTGGTATTTTTCAATTTAAACAAAATTGAATTAAAGAAATTAAGTGTGCGGCATCTTGAGATTTTATATTGCAAATATTTGTTTAACAGTCTAAGTACATGCGATTAATTCTCGTGTCACGCCACGGAAAGTTTTATTTGTCAAACGTAAAATACTTAAGACTTCGAGTGCTACACAAAGAATGCTTTCATAAGCTATGTAGCTATACACTCAATGTGCCTCAAATGATTGTGATATCTTCCACGCAGTAAGTCTTTGAAAAACCCTCCTTATCCAAAACAAGAGATTAGTAACTGAAGTGCAATACACTTAAAACGAAGCAAAGCGTACTTTCCAGGGTACTATAAAACCCCGATCCAAACCGCAGATCTTCATCAGTAAACAAAATATGTTCAAGTTCGTAGTTTTGTTGTCAGTAATTGCTTGCGCTCTTGGAGCTGCCATTCCTGAAGAACCCTCCACTTTGGAGGAGGTTCAAATTCCAGATGATAAAGAACCAATTCCCGATGGCTTGGTCGTTCTACCACAATTGGACGGGCGTATAGTAGGCGGTTCAGATGCATCGATCTCCAAGTACCCATACCAGATCTCTCTCCAAAGGAGTGGTTCCCACTCCTGCGGTGGTAGCTTGTTCAGCAACCGCGTTGTTGTGACTGCTGCTCATTGTCTTCAAAATGTTGCTGCCAGCTCTCTCAAGGTGCGCGTGGGATCGACCCAATGGAATAATGGCGGTGCTCTTGTCGGAGTCAGTTCATTCAAAAACCATCCCAACTACAACTCGAGGACAATGGTTAACGACATTGCTCTTATTTATCTTAGTTCTGCTGTTTCCCTTAACTCTAACGTAAGAACCATTTCCCTAGCAAGTTCTGCACCAGCTCATGGAACAAATGCCGTTGTCACTGGATGGGGAACCCGTTCATCTGGTGCATCTAGCATTCCCGCAACTCTTCAACAAGTCAACGTCAAAATTGTAAGCCGCTCTCAATGTGGATCCAACTCGTACTCGTACGGAAGCAGTCAGATTAGGGAGACCATGATCTGTGCTGCAGCTCCCGGCAAGGACTCATGCCAAGGTGATTCTGGTGGCCCATTGGTTGCCAACGGTGTACAAGTTGGTGTTGTTTCTTGGGGATACGGTTGTGCTCATTCCAACTATCCAGGCGTCTATTCTGATGTTGCTGCACTCAGGTCTTGGGTTCAAGCTAACGCATAAGATCATGCATGATGTTTGAAAAATAAAGTCGTTTATTCAAAAAAAAATGCTAGTTTATTTTTTTCCATCTACATAACTATAAATATAGGCACAACATAAGGAAGAGGCGAGGATTTGGAAATTACTTGTCTTATTTTAATATTTTGTTGTTGTTTCTAATGATGCGTGTTGATGCGTGTTCCGTGGGCACTCGAACCGCCATTTTAATTTTTCGGCACTTTAAGTTTGACAACCTGCGCAATATATTACCTTAGATTTATGTACTGTGGTGACAAGCTGTGTCTTAGGCCTCCCTTAAAAGCCAACGCAATGTACCCAATGTAATGTGCGGGCTTTAACATATCAAGAAGAAATAATGGACTCCATCTGAAAAGTTATCATACCCGTTATTTTGTTACAGTTTCCATTTCTCTCATGGGCGTAGTAGATGAGCTGCCATAGGGCATTTGAATAACTTAAGAGATTTTTCATGCAAATTACAATAATTGTTCTTAATTGGATAGCAAATAAAATCGCACTTGTATAAAGAAAATCAACCGAAATTTAGTAATTAACTTCTTTTTCTTTGACGTGTTTTAGGTTAAACTCTTAAATAAAAAATGTAACAGCCAATATTCAGTAACAAAACGAGTACAAAATAATAAAAAAGAAACGCCTGAATCTAAAACAACAAAAACAAAAGAGTATAAAATATGTTAAGATTACCTACAAGATTACTTAATATCAAGGGAGATTTTATACATATTCTCTCATTTTATATGAGTTTTGTACAGATATATATACAGATATTTTTTTGTCATTTTTTTTTAAATCTATATACATATGTATGTACATAGTTTAAGAAAACAGTTCAATATTGAACTAAACAATAGCTGAGCTTGAATATTAATTTTTTTTGTCTATTGAATTTGAAGCAAAATAATAATAACGTATCATAGCAACTCAACTGTACAGTCTATCATGGATTTCTATCGGGCCTATTTTAATAAGCTGTATAGTCTTGTTGCTATGATATATGTTATTATAATTTTGCTTCATTGAACTGTTTTAGAGACTTTATAGATTAGAGAAAAAAAAAAGAAACGCCTAATATGAGAAAGTGTTTGTACAATTTCTCGATTTCTTCGTGACAATAACATAAAACTGGTAAAAAAGTAGATTCTACTATACTCAGTTCAAAAAAATTGGCAGTACAGGGAAGATAGCACATTTACCTCTCACTCTGGTTGCCGTTGCATTCGCTTGCATAAACCTGTCCCTATTTAAAGCTCTCACAGGGTTTCCATAGTTTGTACATAAATCGGTGCATATCAGTGTTTCCTCGAAAGCTTCAAAAAGCTATAAAATGCGAATCTCTTTGATAGAAACCACTGAAACAGCTTTAATAATTTACTTATAATAAGGATAGGGTTACCACTTTCGAAAAAAAATCGAAGTAAATCCGAAGAAAAGAGAAAAGTATGTTGAGAAAAATCAAAGTAGATTTGATATACATTTTATTTATACATTATACATTTTATTTTTTTTTAATTAAATTTAGTTAAAAAAAAAATAAAAACAAATATTTAATGTCCCAATTTTTTGTTCCTGATGTGTCAAAAAGTTCTGAAAACTAGTAAAAATTTGATTTTATTTTTTTACATTTTATTCATAATATATATGTATATATATTGCAACGATTGCATTTATTATCTCGACTTTTGAGTTGGAAAAAGCTGTTAAATGCAATCGTTGCAATTAGTTTCTAACACGCTTCTAAAAGTTTTAGAACAATCACGCGGTTAGTTTAGAGTTTAGTTTTTATTAGCACTTCAAAAAATAAATTACAGTAATTATCTTTTGGCCCCCTTCATAAGCTGCTTGGAAAATCTGTGAATGCCATCCGATAAATAAATCGTTCAAACACTTTCTAGAATAAATATTTTCGAATGTACATATTTCAGTTTTATTTTACAAACAATTTTTTATTTAAACTGAGTACAAATTTCTAGCACCCAAACGATCGTTTGTACAATTCTTGCAACGATATTTCATGGTGTTCGTTTTTTAAATATATATTTCTGTCTATTTTTAATTAATTAATTTAAATTTTTTGGAACATACATACATATGTAAATATAACCCATGTACCTACCTACGGTTGCATGTAATGTAGTTGGCTCACCAACTATACTGAGATGAGCAAATATTGTTATGGCAATCGATTGTACATTGTTTGTAAGCGTTTGTACATCTTTTAGAATAATTTGTAGATGCACTTTAAAAAAATGTATGGAGTTTTGTCCAACTACTTATAGCTAAATCACTGACTTTAAGGGTATTTTCAAAAGTTCTGCAATTGTTTATTGTTCTCAGGTCGATAGGCAGGGAATTCCAGAGACTTACTGTATGCTTAACTGTCGCTTAGAGTTAAGATAGTTAAATGTGGGTGAAATTAGAACTCCACTTCTTTCACACATTGGAAACACAAGCTTTTCAAAGAGATATTCAGGAACTTTATGCTGAATCGACTTAAACAAGAAAATCAACTTTGTTTTACGAAAAACAATTTACATTTAATAAAGTTGAACAAGTTTGTATCGACCCAAGTCAATTCAAAATAAGGTGTTTTTAATTATTTAAACCAAACAGATTGTATTATGTAAAATGTTATTGCTTATAAATTAGTATACACTAAAAAAATTATAGAATAGAAGACATTCACTTATTTTGTGTATGTTATATGGTCAGCATTTCTTTCCTCTAAGATGCTATCGATTTACCCTACTTTTAATCTCAATCTTGTCTGTTGAAAAGATTATAACCTCGCGTGTGAAAGATCAAGTCAATTTTGCCGGGGATGACCAGGTGGGGCTTAATATGAGTCGTCGCAGATTTTAACATCTGCAGCAGAAGCGATTGAGATGTGATGTACAGATGTTACGTCTTTGACAAACAGTTATCAAACTGTTAAATGCTTGAAGCGTTTGCTAGACAGGAACTGGATTCTGCTTGGAGGTCCGTTTTAACGGGACTAACGGTGTCCAATTAAGTTCTGCCAATAGTAGCTTCGAACCCAATTATAAGTTTGTTCAAAACATATAAAATATATTTAAATTTTTGGATTAAAAGATTTATATACAAACATATTTATGAAAAAAAAAGTGTAATTTATAAATAATTTTCTAAATAATATCTTTTCATATTAACTTTAATGTTACTTTATAAAACAAATTAATGAGTGAATAAAGCTTGAAATAATAATAATAATAAGTTTGTGAAGAGTAATATCTTCTGGTTACCAAGAAGGAATTTCCCTTCCCCAGAGGAATCCCATCCAGGATTTCAGGTATAAATTGTTAAAATAATTTACCGGTTGCTGTTTTATTTGTTAAGAAACTGTTTTTACGCGGCTGTGCCAGGTGTAACCGACCGCGTTGCGATCTATTTTCTATTTAGGTGGTGCTTTGACAACTCACAACAGTTATAATTTTGTCGGTTATTCCATTTTTTTCCAGTTGATACATACACATATGTATGCATGTTTGTATTTTTGTACAAAAAAACCAAATAAACCAAATTCTGCACCGTGGGGTTAGACCTAATTGATATAGGCAACTTTTGTTTGGTTTCGGAGAGAGTATTCACTATGATTTGCGTACCTTTAAAGCCGAATTCGCACTTGTCTCATGTTTTCCGTTTTGATTTGGTGTGTAAATAAAAAAAAATACAATTAGGTAAACATTTCGTTTTTTTCTATCTTTTTCTGTTGGAAAAATCCACAAAATGGAATGAAATTTTACTACCTGAGTACACTTACTCAATATAGATATAATACAATCTCTTTTCATCGTATCTTTTTTGTATATATTGTAAGTTATAATTTCTAAAAACATAACAGTAACAGAGATTAAAAAAAAAAACACGTATACGCCACAGTGTTCAATAGTTTGTCAATATGGCTTTTCAAAAAAAAAATAATAACATGAACATTCACTTTTTATTTAAATGTAATGTTCATTCTTAAGGGGGAAGGCCAACCCCAAACTTATTCAAAAGCACTGTGTGGTTGTTTTTATATCATTTAGGAAATTTGAATGTTTTGTTTTTCATATGTTCATTCATAATTATTTTTAAAAATTAAATTACTTTTAGTTTATCTTTCAAACTGAAAAGAAATAAAAAAAATAAAACAAATTATCTGGATTGTTCTTTTTTTCCAAAACATAAAATCCATAATTTGGAATTTAACTATTCAGCCCCCTTACATAACTCCTGGCGTTTATGACAAAATAAAAGTTCTGTTTCCTTAACACAAATTCCTCACAGATAATAGGGAATCAAAAATGTCTGTTTATTAAATGTTTTCATTAATAACTTACAATTTAACTAAAAACATATTTCCTGATGTCGTTTTCAATTAATTTTTACTTTTTAATTCCAATTGTATATAAAACAATTGTATTCCGAAATTGACACAACGGTAGTTTAGAAACATTTTTTTTCAAGCGTTTTCCCAAGAATGAATGAAATCGGGAAATGAAAAACACTCAAAAGATCACTGAACTGTGCACTGAAGAAAATTCATAAAATTTCGAGATTTAGATTACGAAATCTAAAAATGTATGGGAAATCTGGTTGGTTTCTATTAGATTTGGTGCTTTTTGCTCAAAATCTAGATTTTGATTCGGTGTGAAACTGTTCAGATTGATTAAAAATGAATTAAAATCCAAACAAGGGAAATTTTTGACGAATGATATTTTGCAATATTAACGATGATTTGTCTCGTGTGATTTTTTCTACCCTTTCACACGAGGAAACTGAGTTTCCAACAATCTTCAGTTTTAAGAAGAGAAGGGCTCCAAGTAAAAGGAATGAACGGTCTACGGTTGGTGGAAATTGGAAATTAATAGAAAAGGTCAACAAATTTCCAGCAACTTGTTTCCTCGTGTGAAAGGAGACATACAATTTTTTAAGTTTTGTTCATCATGAGTCATCACCATTCTGTAGATTGCCTGCCATTTGTGGTTGTCAGACCTACAGAACTTACTGTCGTTAACATGCTGTTAATTTTACAACAGGAAATTGTGATAATTTTTACAATTTTATTATGTGAAAATGAAAGCAAACGCTGCTAGATTTCACTACCTTAAGTTATAACGGCATTTTTTTTACAAAATTGAGTTATATGTATATTGCATCGCACTAAAAAGGCTATTCTTTTTCTATTGCTGCTATCAGTTTCGGAAACAGAAAGTTGAAAACATAGTTCTATCTACACAAATTTAATTCGAACCTTTTGTACTTAAGAAAATCTAATAATTTCGTATAGATAGAACCTTTTTGGGATGTACATATATACATAGATATAGAAGCCTTTTACTCCAAGGCATCCCATTATTAGAATCAAGTGTAACGTTAAATTTTTTGTATGTAAACCGTGGCACAAAGTTCTCTCAGTACTTAGAACCTTCTTGTCTTACGACCAACTGCCTTACAACAAAGTCTTATCGATTTTGTTTGAACTTAAATTACTTGTAAATTATTCTAAAAAAAAAATAAAATTAAGGGGCACATTTAAACATTTGATTAAAATTAATGGACAAAAGTTATACAACACATAATATTCCATCTTATTTTTCTCGATGTATGTGCAGTTAGAACCTTCGCGTAGAGGGTACTTGACTGCATTTTGTTAAACTTGCAGCTAATATTTTGAGTATCTGATTTTAAATATTTGACTAAAAATTGAAAAGACTATTAAATGTTAAAAACAAAATACATAGCACTAAATAACTTAAAATTAAAAAAAAAATCAAAATTTCAATATTTTAATATAGGTACTACAATTTTATTTAAGAAAATCGAAGAATATATCTGTTTCTAATATCTATGCTGACATTGAGTGTTGTAGTAGGTTTTTAATACCTTCTGATTTTAATTTAGTTTTCTAAAAAATTGTCTTTTCTGTCTCGAGTCCAAGTTTTTGTCGCATATTGTGCAAAAATAAATATAAAATACCATTCTGTAGTAAGTCTATAGCTTTGTACATATATATCTTATATAAAAATGGTTCATGCTGAATATGTTTAATTAAATAAATCAAATTATTTCTGTATAAATATTTTAAAATTTTAAATTTGCATTTTCAGTTACCACAACTCCAGAACGGACAGGGAATTTTAAAACCAAAATATACTTGGTGGATTTACAAACTCTGAAAGATCCATTCTCCAATAACAATGGACGCAGCAACACCACCAACACCAACAACAGCAGCAGCAGCAAAACGTGTACAAATCGAAAAAGCACAAAATTTCATGCGTCAGTACCGGGATCCAGAATCGCGTGAACTGAAAAAGCTATCTGCCAACCAATTTATGGATGTATGGAGTCACTATGACAAAGACGGTGAGTTTGTTTTTTTTTTTTAAACCATTAAGTTAATATAATTGATATAAACTGCATTCCCGATTGCTGCAAAATCGTTTGATAAATTTCAATTTCCTTTGCTTTTGGAGTTTAGAAACATTGATTAATTTTTTTAGACAATTGCATTAAACTACAGTGAGCGGCAGCAAATTTTATTAATTAAAAATTTTTTTACACAGTTTTGAAAGACTTATCTACATGACGCTCCCCAAAGCACTGAATAAGCCGATTCCTTGTGTTTGTCATGACCCATACCAGCATAGCAGCGGCTATGTACATAGATAATTTCTGCTGGGGTATTGAATTTTAGGTTTTGTAAGGTAAATGCGGGAAAAACCACCAAACAATATCGCTATTGGATCAATTGGGTTACGGTTACGGTTACACACTGCAAAACGATCCTTATTCAGGAAGTGGGTTGCTCTGAGTTACGAATGTGATCACATAACATCTGTTCAAAAAAAAGAAAATCTTCACGACAATGCACCATCCTCGCTTTTTCAACTTTTCCATGATGGCAAATGATCTGTAAGGAACTTTAGAATTTTTTAAACCACGCTTGTCGATTATGACCACTTCCGTTCCGCTACGACTATGAAGAATATTAAGGACTAGTTTTTTCACAGCTTATCATCTTGAATCAATCATTGAATGTAGATATTAACAATTATTTCTTTTTCGTGACAAATTTAGGATTCAGCTATTTTGTAGATATTAACAAAATGTTTATCAGGTAATTCATAATTTAGATTTTTTTAACGACTTTAGTTCTACAAAAATTGGCGTTTCGACCCGGCGATCTCACTTGGGCTTATCCGTCGACTAGTGATGGATAGTTTCAAAGACAAAGTTTTTTTATGGATTTTTTTTCACCCATAGAAGTAAATAAAATTATACATTCGCTAAAAAACTCTAATTCGAAGTCGTGTGATAATATTTCTAGTAATATTCTGAAAAAAATATCTCTTCTTATTTCTGATGTCTTAACGCATATTTTTAATTTAAGTACATATTGTGAAAGGTATTTTTCCTGATTTATTAAAATCTGCAGTCGTTATACCATTACATAAAAAAGGCGATACTTTGAACTTAAATAATTATCGCCCTATATCACTTTTATCAGTGTTTTCCAAAGTTTTTGAAAAAGGGATGAAGTCTAGAATGCTGTCTTTCTTAAACAAAACACATTTTTTTAGTAACTCACAGTTTGGCTTTAGAAGTGGCAGGTCTACCGAGGATGCTTTGTTAATTCTGTGCAGTGAAATTTATAATAGTCTAAATGAATCTTATATCCCTGCTACTTTATTCATTGATATCACCAAAGCTTTTGACATGGTTGATCATGTTATTTGGTTTGCTTCTTATTTACATAATCGTAGTCAAAGTGTAAAAATTAAAAATATCTTAAGTCGTAAAAATTTCATTAATGTAGGTGTCCCCCAAGGATCTGTTTTGGGCCCAATTTTATTCCTAATTTTTGTGAATTCGCTTGTCCTACAACCTCTCAAGGGCAAAATAACAGCGTTTGCCGATGACACTGCTTTGACGTACAGCAGTAAAAATTACTTCAACCTATTTTTGGACGTTAACCATGATTTAGAACTACTACGTAGTTGGTTCAAATTTCACAAATTAATTATAAGTGATAAAACTAAATTCATGATTTTTAACATTATGGGAAAAATCTGTAATGATTTGCCTTTAAAATATCATTCTTCTAATTGCAAAAGATTCAGTATATTAAATTCTTGTATTCATGATCATAATGAGCTCACTTTCGATTCAAATAAGTGTTGCGCCACCGATTGCTTCGAAATTGAGCGCGTTGATAGTTTTAAGTACTTAGGTATTACCTTGGACTTTATGCTTAGCTGGAAGAATCATACCTCAACTTTAAAGCAATTTTTGAATAATGTTGTTAGACAGATTTATCATCTCAGCCAATACTGTGGTTTGTCAGTTTTAAAGTTAGTATATAATGGACTATTCAAATCTAAACTGCAATATGGCATATCTTGTTGGGGTGGAACACATCTTAATAAGTTAGAGCCTTTGCTAATTAAACAGAAACATGCTATTCGTATTATGTGTAAGGTTAACCGTTTAACTCATAGCTTTGAGTTGTTTAAAAGTCTTGAACTTCTACCATTAAGGCATTTGTATTTTTACAAGGTTTTAAGAATTTTTTTTGAGAATTCCGGTTACAACTCTTCGAGAGTTTATGATAACCATAGTTTGCGCGTGAACACCAGAAATCTTGTTACTGAACCTACAATCAAAAAATCACATTTTACACACTTTTATAATGTTATCGCACCCCGTATGTTCAATAAACTTCCAGTTAATCTAAGAAGAGAACGAGTTAAATCAGTATTTCTAAAAAATATTAACCATTGGCTTTTTTTATCAAATTATGCTGAAATAGAAAACTTAATAATTCCTTTAATTTGATTTTCTTTCTCCAATATTGTATTTTTGCTAATTAAAAACGTTGTATTTCTTAGTTCTTAATTTTTTGACTTGAATTTAAAATTATTCCGTTTATCGCATCCCCATCGATAAATATAAATGTATTATCTTTACCATATATGTATAGTACTTTCAACACTTATCTTCGTTCAACAGAATGTACTTAACTGTTTCATTTGTAAAAAACTTATATTATCTACTTTGGATTTCTATAGTGTATATATAGCTCTAAGCATTTTTTAAATGAAATAAAGTTTAAAATAAATAAAAATAAAAATATATGCAATTTTCGTTAAGTTCACTTCACCTTACATAGATTTCATGATGAATAGCTTTAATGATTAGAATTCTAATCTTGTTGTATATAATTCAAACTAGATTTTCTTCACGAAATCTATGTAAGATGAACGGAACGGAACCGCCCTCACTAGTCAACTGATGAGTCCAAGTGAGATCGCCAGGACGAAATGCCAATTTTTTTGAAATAAAGGTTGTTAAGAGCTATACTTTGAATCAATAATTCAACAGGTCCAATTAAATAGTGTCTTCTTCTTGGCTGATGTATTTCAGTAGTATATAGAATTTGTATTATTAAAAAAATTATTATTCAAATTACATTATGTACATAAAAACAAAAAAATGTAAAATTTCGAGATTTTGAAATATTTAGATTTACGTAGATGTTAGCAAGCTTACAAAGTAAGATACTTTATTTGGCAACACAATAATCGCACTAAAAATTAATACACATTCAAACTCAAATGCTATACAATCTTTACTCAATTTTTCATTTTATAGGAAATGGTTACATCGAGGGAACCGAATTGGATGGATTCTTGAGAGAATTTGTGTCAAGTGCAAATGCCACTGATGTTAGTCCGGAAGTGAGTATCATTTTCATTAAAAGGGTAATTTTATTATATCACCAATCCGGGTGTGTTTGTTTTTAGTCATCTGCATTCAATTAATTTCCATTTATTTTTAAAAGTGAGAAACCTCTTTCCAGCTATATTATTCTATTACCGATCCAACGATATGACGTATGTACGTCTGATTAATTTAATATGGAGTTTACTTGTATTCTCCGATATATACGATACCGTAAACGACCACACAAGGAATTCGAAAGCGACAAATATTAAACTATAGTCTCCCAACGTAAGTTAAACTTTGAGAAGGATCTGGAATTCTTCTATCTACATACAGTATGTGTTATAAAGAGTTCTTCACGCTATAGAAGTGCATTAGATAACATCTTCTTAATCTTTTCAAAATAGCAAATAAGGGTGAGGGTAAAGACGACTTAAGCCCACTAAGAGAAAATCAAAATATAAGTTTACTTGCTAATAAAACTCTAAAATTAATTAACAATAAATCAAAGAAACAAAGAAACAAAGTATTTTGTCTAACATAATGTGTTTAGGCCCGTTTGCCAATGCGAAATATTAATATTTAAGTTCTAGATAAACTCTTTTGTGCTACTTTTTGCTCTGCGTAAACAATCACATAAGTTGAATTTTATTATATGTTTCGCTTCAGAAAATAAATTATGTAGATATATTCTAATACGATGATAAATATTAATTAAAATATTATAACGATGTATTTAAGAAACTTAAATAAGTAATAAAAAATAGTAAAAATATTTCAAACAAATAAAGCATTTTTAAATTATAAGAATTTTAGCAAAGTACGTATAGTTTTCTGAAAAATAAAATCAGACAAATGACCTAACAGCCTAGCGATGCTGACAACATCAATCAACGATGATACTTAACTTTAGGCTCATTATGAATTTCGTCATTTGACCTCGAAGACAGTGGCGAAGCGTAGGTTTTGGCGCCGGGGAAAAGCCAACTTTTTTCAAAGTGAAACAGCATGCTTAGGTTTTTTTGTTAATAGATTTATAGTCGTATTTATAAACGTTGCCTAATTTTAAACAGTCCTCCAAGTTATAAATAAACACGTTTATTTGTTGTCTAAAAAACAACACGGAGAAAAACGAAAAAAAAACAAAACAAATTTATTTTCAAAATAAGGGGACCACAAACTCTATAAAACTGCATTTAAATTTGGACCACTTCAAAACTTTTCCCAGATTGCCTATAAATGACTTCCCGTTGCCTGCACTAACACGATTTTGTTCAATTTGAAATTATTATTTCTCCGTTATTAAGATTGCAAATGGCAACCATTCTGCGTATTTATGTATGTATATAAAAAAATCACTTCACACTACTGGCCAAACCTTTAAAATCGATTTAAAATTAATAATTTTAGTTGATTTGAAACAATTTTTTTTGCATAAATGCAATAAATTGAAGAACTTTTACTAACTTGTAATACTCTGGCTGAAATTTCAAAAGCTGTTACGATATGTCATGGCATGGATGAAAAAATTGTACAAACACAACTAATCGCGAGCTTACTTCAGAATATCATAGGGACTATTTTGTAGACAGAGAATTTTCTTGGAAATATAACTTTCGGATTTCCTTAAAAATTGGGCGAACCGCAATGAATTGGTAGAAACTTGCATAGATTACAAGTTTGCTGTAAGGTGGGCTCTACGTGTCATGATATTTAGTTTTAGTAAATTCACTCTGGCTTTAAAAATGGTGCTTATAATTTCGGATGTGTAGTTTTTATTTTAATAACTTTCTGCAGATCACATGTTATGGTTTAAGTTTTTGCAGAATACACTGGTAACCGATGACGATGTTCTAGTTAAGTGTTAAGTGTGGGTCGTATATGTTATAATTCATTTTAGCTATCATCGTTGAAAACATATCTTGCGAGTTATTTAAGTCACTTTCGGATAAAGATAAAGTGAGATTGTGATATAGGGCCAGCTGATTCCATTTCCTAAAGGGAAAAAAATTGATTTGTAACGATTTTTATAGGATTGATCTATGCAGGTCACTCACATTTTTCTTCATTACTCTCGTTTAATGATCTGAGTGTGCCTTCAAGTTTTTCAAATAAATAAGAGATAACCCAGATTCGACGATGTTTGTGTTGAGTTGCGTAACCGTAATAGAGTCGCTTAAAGAAATACCTTTGGGCAGTTTTAAAATTTTCAAAAGGACTGACTCCAAAAGCCTGTGTTCCATAACACATACATGTGTTGACTGTACCTTTAAAAACTTGATATTTTGAAGCAAGATCAATGTTAGAATTAGCGAACAATTTTGGCCACATCATGTTAAGTGCCAACTTATCTTCGGTGCTATTTTCTTTTACATGTTATCCAAAGTTTAAATTAGATGATAATAAATAATACACCCACAACTTCTAGTTGTTGTTGAGTCGCAAAATTTCTTCACGCAGTCTTTCTCTTTGTTTTATTTTATACATTGTTCTTTGACAGCTTTAAAAAAAAACAAGCTAATTAACAAATGAGGGAAAAAGAAGCAACTGGATGTATAATCCAAATGAAATGAAACCAGACTCCATTTTGATATATGATGTGTTTTTTGTTTTCATAAATTATGTGTTCCAGACTTTTGCGAACAGTTTTTTTGGACAACCTTCAATTATTTTCTTGTTATGAAAGTTAGTCGTTTGGCAGATTGTACATTGGGATAAATACATTTATTGCGGTTATTTGAGTTAATATTATTTACATTAACAAGGCAAAAATAACAATCATTATGGTTATTTTTTGGTTAACGCCCAGATCATTGGGGCTTTAAAGCTTCAAAGAACGTCTTGTTCCACTTGACAATTTATTTTTTTATTTATTTATTTATTTATTTATTGGGGGCTTATGTACAGTAAGACAGATTGACTTATAAGCTAGACATAAGCTACAATTAACGAAATGAAAGCTAGGATTGATAAATATTTAAAAATACAATAATTTGGTACATGTTTAAAAAAATTTTTAAATAATATAATAGATCAGAAAATATTTGAAAAAAGGAGAAAAAGGAAGATAGAATTTAAAAGTAGAAGACGAAAAAGAAGACAAGAAGGAAAAGAGGAAAAGATGAAATTGATGAATTATCTCGAAATTTATTGGGAAAAATGCAGTCTTATTTTTTCTTTCATTCTCTCGGCATCGTTAATTTCTCTAATGCATCTTGGTAGTGAATTCCACAAGCGAATTGAATGTACAAAAAACTGACGTTCGGACGTGAGGGAGGCATAGTGCGGGTGAATTAGCATTTGTGTCCTATGTGAAGTTGCGATGCCAATCATTTCACAGAGATATTGGGGTTGATGGCTTAGATGAATATTTGCGAGCAGTGCCAGGGTTCGATACTTAAGATAGTTTTCAAACGACGAGTTAAGAAGGAGTTTTGAGAAAGGATATACTCTTTCGTATCTCCTTAAGCCACAAACATATCTAGTTACATTGTTAAATGCGACGTTGAGTTTACGTCTACTCACAGAGTCACAATTTGAGTATATTTCACACCCATATATTAATGTAGGTATAATCAGCATCTTCTCCAACAGCATACGCACTCGTATTGGGGTAAAATATTGGGTTGTCCATAAAGTGCGGAGAATCCCATATGTTTTACCTACAACCAAATTAATATGATTATCCCATGTTAAGGTGCGGTTAAAGATTATCCCAAGATTTCTTGCACTTTCGACATACTTGACTGGGGTGTTATGCAGGATTACAGATGGGAAATACGAAAGTTCAACAGTTTTTTTGGAGATCACAAGAGACATTGACTTTTTAGGATTCAATAAAAGACCATTTTGCTGAGACCAACTTGCAATTTCGTCAAGATCTTCATTGATACAGCTTACCCCATGTTCGATTAGACCTAGCGGGCAGCTCAAATACATTTGGACGTCATCGGCATACATATGGACTGAACAGTACTTAACAATAGACGGCAATTCATTTACATAGAGTGAGAACAGGAGAGGACCTAGGATTGATCCTTGCGGAACGCCACGAGAGGTTGGAAGCAGATTGGACAAATCGTTGTTCAACTGAACAGCCTGCATACGATCGTTTAGGTAGGAGGACAAAAGTTTCACAGCACAACTTGAGAAGTTGAAGTATCGAAGAAGTTTACTACATAAAACGGAGTGGTCTACCATATCGAAAGCCTTAGAAAAATCTAGCAGAATAAGGAAGCTTATGTTATCTTTGTCAATAGCTTGTCGTATATCTTCGGTTACTTTCAAAACGGCTGTGATACAGCTATGGCCTTTTCGAAAACCAGATTGCTTGGATGTTAACAAATTTGAGGAATTAAGATAAATTTTCATTTGATTTTGGAGGATTCTTTCGAAGACTTTAGATAAGTAGGGTAATATTGCAATTGGCCTAAAGTCATCGCCTTTGGAATTTTTGGGCACTGGAATTATCTTGGCCAATTTCCATTGCAACGGATATATACCTGATGTAAGAATGGCATTGAAAATATAAGTAATATAGGGTAGAAGGATTGGCAAGAGTATTTTTAAGAATAACGGGTGCATCTCATCAAGGCCAACCGCATTTGATTTGATTGAGAGTAGATTTTCAACCACTTCAGCGCTATCAACAGATCTGAAGGTAAAACTTGTGTTGTTATTGTAACTTGTTACATCCTCATTTAAGTTCGCAGTATGTAATGGAGATACCGGGAGAGAAGCAAATCTCACGTTAAGTTCATTACAATCCACTTTATTTATAACACAGTTTCTTCCTTTGGCGATTCCTACTTGGCGAAGATTTTCCCACAATTTACGTCCGCTCAGTTCTGTATTTAGTTGATTGGAGTACATTTGACGTTTAGCTGTACGTATTGCCATTATTACCTGATTTCGAAGCAAACGGTACATGCATAGTAGTTCGCTTAAACGAAAACGTTTCCAACGATCATATGCTTGGTCACGTTTAGCCATAAGGCTACGTATCTGAGGCGAAAACCAAGGTTTCGTAAAGGATATGCGATTCCTAGTTATTAATGGGACATGTTTATCGAAAAGAGTTAGAATGTTTTCGTTTAAGAAATGAATTTGTTCAGTAGGGTCAGGTAGGTAATAAATTGATTCCCAGCATAAGCTAGTCACATCTTCTTCCAATAGAGCATAGTCAATACCTTTAAAATTTCTGTATTGAATGGTTTGAGTTTCTGAGGTTACTTGGAAATCGAATGTCATGTATATGAGGTCATGTTTGGAAAAGGCAGCAGCAGAAAGTTGATCATAAAGTTTTACCTTGTCCAAATTGCTTACCCAAAATAAGTCCAATAAGGTTGGAAGATGATGAGAAAAGTGTGTTGGGTTGATGGTATTAACTGCATTTAAATCAAAGGCACTCATTGCATTTGTAAGAGTTCGATCGACTAATAAATTGCTATTGAAATCGCCACACACAATCAAATTTGGACAAAATACAGAGACTTCCTCTATTAGTGTTATGAAAGTCGAAAAATCAATATTTCTATTTGGTCTGTATACATTACCTACTAAGAGCTTATCCTCTACTCCTAATATCTCAACAAAAACATATTCTATTGCACTATCAAAATTGGATCTGTACTTAAACTTACACCTGATATCATCTCTAATATAGATAGCAACACCACCACCAACACGATCTTTTCTATCAGCACGAAAGATTTTGTACCCTTTTAAACAACACAAATTATCATTGAAACCCTCAACCAGCCAAGTTTCCGTTACGCATATTACGTCAAGATTTGATCCCTCAAATAAATCACGAAATTCATCTATTTTGGGCATTAAGCTTTGTGCATTGAGGTGGCAAATCTTTAGACCATCTTTTTGACAACATAAGACTCTAATCATAGTGCGCAACACCCCACTCAGATCCATGACGCTTATCAAAAGTCAGTAAATATGAACAAAATTTTTGTATCTAAACAGGTAAACGATACAGAGAAATCAAGAGATATAAGAATTAGGAAGCTCTACATTGACTCCGGCCAATTCGTTTTTTACATGTGAGAGTGAAGTTTTTACAATAGAGAGTTCAGAATTAACTGATTTCATATCGGAATAAGTATTTGTGAGAGAGGATTCCAAATGGTTCACTTTTTTGTTAATGTCCCGAATATTGTCTTTTATTTCCTTGAGCTCACTATCAATTTTCTGAGTAATATTCGCTTCACTCACAGACATTTTTTCAGCTAGCAAAGAAATTATAAACTCACTTTGTTTACGTAATTTTTCATCCATTTTTTGTTCCCAAGTGTTGTTGTCGTCCAAGGGCTTAGCGATTTTGCGGTAAGGGGAGATAGAAGAGTTCTGCGGCGAATTATTGCGGGTCAAACGGGATCCCGAATTAGTTCGTTTGGGAGGGGGAGACATATTTTATGATAAGAGCACAAGAAAACGATACGAAATTGGCACAGTAAGTTAAGTTACTCTTTCACTTTCTCTTTCTTTTAATATATATAGGTTATATCCACAGAACCTCCAATTACCCTTAAAAATTGTAAATAACATATTCTAATCTATCCCTGTAAATATAAAAGATAAGTATGAATGTAGATACAATAATATCGAACAAAGAAAGATAAAAAGGTATTCCGTAAATAAGGATGCTAAAAACAGAGAAAGATAAGAATGCACTGTGTACATTCATGTCATTATAAATAAAGATACTAAAGACAAATAAAGATAAAAATGTACTGCGTACATTCATTTCGATATAAATAAGGGTATAAGAAACATTGTGAGTTAGTTCTTAAGAAGTATGAATAAAGCGAGCATTGTGCTCAAAAAATATTTTTTAAAAATTCTTAGTTTAATTTTTTGTAATTAAAATTGGCGCAGTCGGTAGGATGGTATTAACTTGATATCATCCGTAAAGAACAAATAAAATAATTAGTGAATTTATTCTCAAAATCTTCAACGCAAATGAAGTATAAACTTTTGAAATAATAACTAATGTCTTTAAGTGCGCACGTAAACCGCTAATCAGTGAAATATTTCTACTCTAAGTTACAAGTGAAATAAACATTGAACAATTTAAAATTAATCAGTGGTTCACCCTAACTAAAATAGTAATACCACGAAACTTCATAGAGAAGGGTTGATTTTCTAAATTTAATTTTAAAAGAAGATGCAAAACAATAAAAATAATAAATGAGCTTATTAAAAAAATTCAAGAAGAAGAAGCACCCTCAGATCAGATTCTCGGACGAAGGAACCTCATCATCAGAAGAAGAATCCAATCAACAACTGATAGATATCAGAAATTCAACAATTCCAGAGAACATCTCACGAACAACAGGAAATAATAGTAAGAACAATAATTTTAAGATAGAGAATAAGAATAATTGTTAAAAAATGGCTAATAATGATGAAGAAATACCAAAGAAAAAATTAACATTAGATCCATTAAAATATATTGAAAAATTAGGAACGTTTGATGGTAGGTCTGAAGATTTATATACATTTCTTATTAATGTAGACGGCATCATTCCGACACTTAGAGAATATGATGACCAATCACAGATTATGTGTATGAACATCCTTAGAAGCAAGTTCATAGGTAGGGCTAAAAGATGTATGGAGATCCATATACATCTGACCAAATGGTCAGACATTAGAGAAATGCTAGTGGATAATTTCGGCGGATTGAAATCGTCATATCAATTATACGAAGAATTAAGAAACATTTCATTCAGAGGTAGTGTATCAGATTTTTACCACAATATTCAGAAAGGATTATGTGATTTAAATCAAAAATCAACACAAGAAGATAGATCAATTGACATTCCACACAATAATAATACAGCATTGAACGTTTTCAAAGAAAAACTGCCAACTCATATGAGAACAATTTTATACGCATTGAAACCTAAGAGTTTACAAGCAGCATTACATGAACTTACACAAGCAGGTTTTGTAGACACAACAATAAGACGATCAGATAAAGCACATGAGACAGGTCCTAAGTTTCAAAATAATAATAACCATGCCAATAATTCAAGCCAATACAAAAATAATAATTATTATCAAAGTTTCCAACAAAAACTGTATGTACCACCACAAAGACAACAATTAGTTCCAAATAACCCTTTTAAACCTAGACAAAATTTCCAATTTCGACCACCTTTTAACAATTTTAATCCTAATCAAAATTATAACACAAACTATAATCAACAACGTAATTATAATCCTAATTATAATCGCGGCCCACAAGCTATGGACATAGATCCGACGAGTAGTCAATTAAGACGTGCTCCAAAACTACAAGTGAATTACCAGAGAAATAACTCAAATAATTCATATCAAGAAGAGAAAACAGAAATGCCCGAAGAACGAAATTTTCGTTTAAAAGCCTCGGAGCATTGCCCTTTGTTCGACTAGAAAAGAACAACAAAGTACTTCGCATGCTAATTGACACAGGTGCGACAAATAGTCTCCTAAATGAACGAGACGCCCCAATAGATTATATCACAAAAAGAAAAACGCCTTTAATAATAAAAACCATAGGAAGTCCTATTGTAATAGATAAAGAATTAACCATACCTAAAGATAAATTCAGATATAAAGTAGAAGAAGATTGTTGTTTCCAATTGTTTAACCTTGATCAGAATTTTAACGGAATTATAGGAAATAATATTTTAATACCGAACAATAGTAAAATCAATTATAAAACGAAAACTCTAGAATTAAATAATGAAATTATTCCATTATTCTTCAGTGAAGATGAAGAAAAAGAATATCAACAAGAAATTAATCATTTAGCAAACATAGAACCACAAATTTCTATATTTGATGAATTAATTGAAAAACGCTTAGATTATTTAAATGAAGAGGAAAAAAAATTCCTCATGAAAACCCTAAAAGAAAACGAAAAAACATTTTATCATAAAGGTGATGACCTTAGTTTCACCAACCATATAAAACATCACATAGAAACAGCAAGTGATGAACCAATTTTTACACGGATATATCGTTATCCAGAAATCCACAAAAAAGAAGTAGATAAACAAATTCAGGATCTACTGGACCAAGGAATTATCACCAAAAGTTCGAGTCCATACAATGCCCCTATATGGGTAGTACCCAAAAAAGCAGACAAAACTGGAGATAAGGAATGGCGTATAGTAATAGACTATCGCAAATTAAACAAAATAACGAAAGAAGATAAGTTTCCTATCCCAATAATTGATGATATATTGGATAAGATGGGAAGAGCGAATTATTTCACCACTCTTGACTTAACAAAAGGATTCTACCAGATAGAAGTAGAAGCCAAAGATAGAGAGAAAACAGCTTTCTCCACGCTATCAGGACATTATGAGTTCATCAGAATGCCGTTTGGTCTAAAAAATGCACCAGCGACATTTCAAAGAATGATGAATGAGGTTTTAAAAGATTACGTAGGGAATATTTGTTATGTCTATTTAGATGACATAATTGTATTTAGTACTTCACTTGAAGAGCATATCGTTTCCTTAAGAAAAGTTTTACAAAGACTTCAAAGCGTAAATTTGAAAGTGTCTTTAAACAAATGCGATTTCTTAAAAAAGGAAAGTGAATTTCTCGGACATGTAATCACACCTGAAGGTATAAAACCAAATCCTGAAAAAATAGAATCAATTAAGAAGTTTCCTATTCCAAGTACGGTAAAGGAAATACAAAGTTTCCTCGGATTAACTGGGTATTACAGAAAATTTATTCAAGATTACGCTAAAATTATAAAACCTTTAACTATATGTTTGAAAAAAGGCAAAAAGATAGATATAGAAAATAAAGACTACGTAGAAGCTTTTAATAAACTAAAATTATCCATGCAGGATACACTAATTAATAAACACCCAGATTTTTCAAAACCTTTTGTTTTAACCACTGATGCTTCAAATTTCGCAATTGGTGCGGTTTTAAGCCAAACCCATGGACCCCTATGCTTTGCGAGTAGGACACTCAATGAACATGAATGCAAATACTCTACAATTGAAAAGGAACTCTTAGCAATAGTATGGGCAACTAAACAATTCAGACATTACCTATACGGTAGAAAATTTAAGATCCTCACAGATCATAGACCATTGGTATGGCTCCATAATCTAAAAGAACCCAATTCCAAACTTCAACGTTGGAAAATTAAGTTAGAAGAGTACGACTTCGATATTGAATATATCGCTGGCAAGGAAAATAAGGTAGCAGATGCACTATCCAGAGTAAGAATAAATGTTTTGGAAGAAGATAATGATTTAGTAAGTACTAGACATAGTGCAGAATCTGACAGTATAGATTTAATTCAAATAACTGAAAAACCTTTAAACCATTTTAAACGACAAATAATATTAAAGTTAGGAAATGTCAATAATGAAAGGATAGAATTTCCATTCATGGGGAAGAGATTAGTCATAATAACCAGAAAGGAGATAAATAATGAATCATTTGAAAAAATAATAGGAGAAGTTGATATAAAATTTGAAAATGCTATACTCGCAGAAGATAACAATTTATTTTTGAAATTCCAAGACTACTGGAAAAACCATCATAATAATCAGACTCTATACAGAGCTACTAGAAATTTGATAAACGTGAAATCACCAGAAACAGAAGAAATAATAAATAAAATACACATACAATTCAACCATACTGGTATAGAAAAAACGTATCTAGAATTGATAAGAAAATATTATACCCCAAACTTTAAAGATGCAATAACCAAAGTTATAAATAATTGTGATATATGCAATCTAAAAATAGAACGAAATCCAATCAAGTTACCTTACGAAAAAACAAAAACACCACAACAACCACACGAACATTATCACATGGACATATGGATATTACCCAACCAATACAAGTATTTGACATGTATAGATAAGTTCAGTAAATTTTTATCAGTAGAAAAACTTAAAACAAAGAACCAAGTTGATACATTAAATGCAATAACAAAAATAATGACTTACATGACTAAACCGAAACAAGTTACGTTAGATAACGATCCTACTTTCCAAACATATTCGATAAAAGAATACTTTAAAGAGAATGAGATAGAACTACATTTTACCACACCATACAGACACACAGGAAATTCCGATGTAGAACGCGTACATAGCACATTAAACGAAAGTATAAGGATTCTTGAGCAGTCAAATCAGAACTTAGTCGACAAAGTATTGCGAGCGGTTGAAGTATATAATCAAACGATACACTTAACAACAAAAGAAAAACCCTGTGATATTCATTTGAATAAACTAGACAACAAAATAATTTTTGAACGTATTGAAAACAAGAAAGACAAAGTTTTAAACATATTAAATAAAAATCGAGAAGATAAAATAATTAACCCAAAGTTTACCAAAATTAATAACCCAGAGAAATATAACAAGTTGAAAACTAAGCACAAGAAAGTTAAAGTGATTAAACAAAAAGACAAGAAGATAACTATCAAGCCACATTTAAGAGAACAAATACTACATAAAGATCAATTTAGAAGAAAGAAAAAATATACTACTAAAGATCAAGATGGAAATATGGAAGTTGATGATAACAATACTGATATCAATTCTAACAAAGCAACATACAACAGTTAAATCCCAAGAGATCCAACTTTATAAAATGACAAGAATTTTCAATTATAAAAAGTGAAATTATACAATTAAAGAAGATTATAATTTAATAATACATTTGATATACTTAACTGAATAAAACTTTTAATAGGAAAGAAAATAAAAGAGATTTAATTATGCCGATAAATAAATTTATTTTTAAAAAGGATGAATCCAAAATAGGAATGCTAAATTTTGAAGAAATTGAAAAAACAAAAACCTATAATAGAAGTAAAGTTAAATAAAAAACAGACTACTTATATTGGAACAATATTAAAAATTTTTATTACTGTAATAATCATCCAAATCTCACATTGTAAAGGTAAAAATAAAGTAAACAAAACTATTGTAAATCTTCCAACGGTCACTTTTGAACCGTTAGACGATACTAAGGGGGGAGGGGTTATATCCACAGAACCTCCAATTACCCTTAAAAATTGTAAATAACATATTCTAATCTATCCCTGTAAATATAAAAGATAAGTATGAATGTAGATACAATAATATCGAACAAAGAAAGATAAAAAGGTATTCCGTAAATAAGGATGCTAAAAACAGAGAAAGATAAGAATGCACTGTGTACATTCATGTCATTATAAATAAAGATACTAAAGACAAATAAAGATAAAAATGTACTGCGTACATTCATTTCGATATAAATAAGGGTATAAGAAACATTGTGAGTTAGTTCTTAAGAAGTATGAATAAAGCGAGCATTGTGCTCAAAAAATATTTTTTTAAAATTCTTAGTTTAATTTTTTGTAATTAAAATTTATATATATATTTTTTTTTTTTTAATTTGATTAGATGTTAATTTCGTAGTGATTTTAATGATTTTTGGTTTTGATCTAATTTTATATTTATACTTGACTTGCACTAAAGAACTTCATATGAATGAGTAGGGTTTTAGTTAATTGAATTTTTGAAAACAAACACAGAATTTTTTAATGCGTTTTTGATCGTTAACAAGAGTCACGAATTGCCAGATAAAAAAACAGGTCTACTCGCTAGCTTCCATAACTTATAATCGCAAATTTACTATTCATAGTTTTGAAAAACAGTTTTAAGCACCCGTGACTTATTTAAATTAAAATTTGCACTGTAAAGTAACAAAAACACTGCGGATTATTTAAACAACTTTTCCGTGATGTAGACATTGTGCTAATTTCTTCACAACTGATGTCAACAGACAACATTGTAACAAACTGTAAAATGTGCGAATAATCTCCATAAAATACAAGGAAGCTGTGTAGGCAAAACAAAAGCTGATGAATTAAAATGAATGGTACATATATTTAAATTTACCGTTTTAGAATATAAGAGAAAAATAAAAAAAAATCGGGAACATTTTAAAAAGATACATTTTGAAGGTATGTGTAATTCATGACTTTAGCATCATAGACGTTAAAGAATGACGTCAGCTCCCAGACAATAAAAAGACATTTTATTTTATTTTATTTTATTTTATTTTATTTTATTTTATTTTATTTTATTTTATTTTATTTTATTTTATTTTATTTTATTTTATTTTATTTTATTTTATTTTATTTTATTTTATTTTATTTTATTTTATTTTATTTTATTTTATTTTATTTTATTTTATTTTATTTTATTTTATTTTATTTTATTTTATTTTATTTTATTTTATTTTATTTTATTTTATTTTATTTTATTTTATTTTATTTTATTTTATTTTATTTTATTTTATTTTATTTTATTTTATTTTATTTTATTTTAATTATTGTAATTCGAGAATTTTTTTCATTTTGGATTTTTGTCATTCTTGTATTTTACATTCGAGATTATTTTTTTCTTTTTTGTCGAAATATTGTCCATTTAAGATTTTTTTTTATTCTAGGTAACGTTATGATCCTATTTTATTTAATAAAATAAAAATAATAGTTCATCGTTATTGGTTTCTTTTACTAATGCTCCATAATCCATTAATAAATAGGTATTATCAATGAATATTTAAGTATACACTACACTAACAAAATGTGGAACCGATGGCGGATGGAATATTCTAGTGTTTCACACCAATTCCACGAAAACATTCTTACCAAAAAAAGAAACCAATGTTGTTTTGTTGTATAATGTATGTATACTTGGAAAATTGGAATTCGCTGGAAGTTAGACACCGTTAAGAAACTTTTCCCTGGAAGAAATGGACTTATCCGGTCTTGTTTATCTCATTCTCTAAACTTTAAAGAGGTTCACTCACTTTAAAACAGTAGGACGGTCCCGAACAAAAAAAAAGAAGAAATTTAGTTTTGTGCACTTAATTAATTAATATATTTTGAACTTACATAATTATTCTTAATCATCTGTCTTCTTCTTTTCAGGCTGTCACTGACACAATGTTGGCTGAATTAAAATCGTGTTTCATGGAAGCTTACGATGATAATCAGGATGGCAAAATTGACATCAGAGAGGTAATATCAGCAAAACGTTTACTTTTTTTTAAATTCCGTTATTTATACCTATGTATTTTCAAAAGCCCTCCAATACTCAAAATCATGATGTTTTGTATAAAATAATATAATATAATTTGGTGAAACTTCAATGCAACTCAGCGAAATTTGTCCACGCAAACAATAACAAATAATTTTTTGAAAGGGGTTTTTTGTGCGATAACATACTCGCAGTTAGTGGTTCAATAACATACATATATAACATACTCCTGTTAGTGGTTCTTTGTCTATTTGTTCAATTTAATTTGTCGAACCAGACCAGCGTTGCCGCCCAAAAAAAAAACTTCCGTGCCACATTTTCTAAAAAATCGTGTCATTTTCGTGCCATATGAAAAAACCAAAAATTAATAGATATGTTAAAAAAAATATAAATCAATTGTGGGGTAAAATACAACAAAAGAAAAAAGAAGAAATAATTTGTTCTATAAAAATAACAGTTTCTGCCAGTTTTTCCTCCATCTGGCCTCCATTTGGAGCAATTTTCTCAAAATTTCTTCAAAATTTGCTTTATTTGGAGTAAAAAATGGAAACAAAAAAAGCGTGCCATAATGCATTGCCCTAGCGAAGCCACGGGATCAGGTCCATCCCAATTTATACAGCAACAGCACTCCTGAACTAAACATTTCCTGTTTTAGTTGGCAGAAGGTGGGTTTTCAAGAATAATGGTTATCGAATGCACGATCTGGATACTGTACATCAGTTAATCAATAAGCAATGCCTTTTTTACCATTTCGTTCGATGGATTAAATACTTTTTTGTTCCAGTTTATATTATTTATAAATCTCTATACAACATTTATTTGTAAAGTAGGTAACTTAGAAGTTATAAACGAAAAACAAGTATAAAAATTTGGGCTTGACCACCCTTAATTTCGATTTGCTTCTAAACCGATACATTTACCAAAAAAATATTAAATCATTTTTTTTTAAATTAAAGGATTTGTAGATAATTATAAATTGGAACAAAAAAGTATTCAATCTTTTTTTTTTTTAAGTAACACAATCGGAGAAAACCAAAAAAAATCAGATTTATACTCAAAATCAACCCCCCTATAACTGCATTCAAACTTTGGAAGTGGGAAGCGTTGACCCTTTCTTGGCGCTACTTGAAGTTAATCGAGTAAAATGACAAATTTCGAGAAGATTGTATTTATATCTTTTTCTTTAGTTAAATTTATTTTTTCACAAAATTAGTATTATTTCTTAAAAAAAGAAATATATGTAAATTTAATTTAAACGAAAGTAAAAGCTATGATCTATCCTAAGATACTTTTTTTTTTAATTCTATAGAGGCGAAATAAAATTCCAGTCAGGTGTACCATTTGAAAGAAAACCTTAAACGCTCATAAATGAGTTTAAAACTGCATGGCTTAGTTCCGGTTTTGATAATTTTAAGGCAGAAAAATTTTGTTTTTCATACGCACTACAATGTAGTCATCCCAAAATAAACTTTACTCAAAAATTTTGGTTTTTAAAACTGACCCAGAGGAAGCTATTTCTTTTAAATTACATTCATTTAAAATTATTTGTATTTATAAATAATATTGTTTTCTATTGTTGCGAAAGTTTGTTTGGGGTCAAAATATAAAACTTGGGACCAAATGGTCCCACAACTCTGACTACGATCCTTTTTCACCATTCATTTTTCATGCGTGACTATTTGAGCATTTGGGATTTTGGTATATTCAGAGTGTAAAATGGTAGGTATTAGGGTTATGTATGGTATGGGAATTCCTACTTTTCGCAATCGCTATTTTTACCTGTTCCCTGAGACACATATTTACACATCTTCACTGGCGAGTGCCAGGCAAAAGTCCATTATCACACGAGAAAGTCAGTTGCTGGAAACTTCCCGAAACAAAATCACTTAATTACGTGAAGTGTGAAAATTTTCCATTAGGTATACTGGCATCGTGTGAAAATTATAATCGCAAACTAAGAAGCCAGTTTTGTTTCGTTGTATTGTGACAATTTGTCAGTCATGTAAATCCAGCATAAGCAATAAGCACGTTAAATGTTCTGATAATTTACAGTGCGCACTAGATCAGGGAACATCGAACAAACCTAGTTATTTGAAGTTTGTCTTTTTCGAAAATTAACTTTATAAATTCGTGTGAATTTAAGGTGACAAAACTACGCAATTCTACGGAATTCATTGGGTCCACTGATCTCTATAATATACTGGATAGTGTATTCCCTATATGTATAACAGTTTTGTTTGACTCCATTTGAAGATGACAAGTGTACCTGGCAACTGGGTGCGTGTTTGGTAACTTGAATTTTTTTCTGAATTTGTAAAAAAAAATGCACAGCAATTTGCTTTAAAAACTGAAAAAAAAACTACCTAACGGGGTTCTTTTTTGACATTTCTGCTAATCACACATTTGGTGGTAACACCCAAAAGCTCCCAAGGAGTATAATATACTATGGCCATATAGATCGAAGAGTATTACAAAAAAATTGCGACATTGTACCTAACCTAACAGTTTCTATTTGCACAAAAAAAAATATTATCGGCTAGCCTTTGTTTTTTTCTATTGTAAATAAGGCATCAGTTATAGCGATCAGGAAAAACCATCAAGAAAAGTTGAAACAGATGGATACAATTTTTTTTTCCTTTCACAAATCTGTCAGTGGAACAAGTAAAAGCTGGAACGCAAATAATTGGAACGATTTGTTCCATTTTGTGTGAAGTGACAATCAGCTGGCACGAAAAATGAATTTACATCAGGAAAACACATTAATGCATTTTTAACAATAAAATAATTGTTGAGTTGAAAATTTTATTTGCATAAAAAATTCATTGAGTTATTTGTCATCGATTAGTACAACATTTGCGTTTCAAATCGTATGAAAACCTAGTAAATAATCTATTTGAAAGTTTTTCCTGTTTCGTTTTCCTGATCGCTATAACTGACGCCTAAAGTCGATGGACGTGTCGTATACATAATATGTATACATAATTTTTTCTCCTTTTTTTAAATTGTTTGTTTGAATTTAATATGGAATAGCGGAATTTTATTTATTTTACTGTTTTTTATTCTGGGGGTGACACCATTATTGCCGCCCCAGGTGCCACCCATGCTAGCTACGCCACTGGACGCATTAGTTTTATTTTTAGTTTTATGTTTTTTTTTAATAAATACTCTTCAATCTTTTGACCTGTGTTTAAGGAAAATATCATCCCTTTTTCTTTTATTTTTTTGCAGCTCGCACAATTACTTCCAATGGAGGAAAATTTTCTTTTGCTCTTCCGATTTGATAATCCCCTGGAATCAAGTGTGGAATTTATGAAGGTACGTAATTTCAGAACAGTTTCGACCCGATTTAAATAGTAAATTATAAAAAATGGATAAATATAAAAAGATAGAAAGCTATTATTTTTTAATTTGAAATTGGTGTTGATAGAATGTGCGTTCCTTTACTTTGAAACTTTATGATTTTATGTACAAAACTACATATTTTATTTTATTTATATGAACTTCGAAAGACTTTTTTGTAGTTTTGGGCAGAAAACTACAGAGTTTCAAAGTAGAGGTATGTATTTAAAAAGGCTTAAAGTCTTTTAGTTCTTCGAAGTATGTTGCAGTCACTTAAAGCCCTATTATTGATTCGTAACTAGTGTAACGGCAAAACTAGGTACAAGTTTTGCACTAATCAGTATTATTCACGAAAATTTTTATATCTCAAACTACAAGTATTAAAACTATTTTTGGAAAAATGTTGAAATTTATAAACAGTATAGAAAAGTTAGCCAAAAAACGTGATGAGGAAGTGCTATAAAGTAAGCTTAAGTCCGCCTCTTCAGGCTCTTCAGGGCTGTATTTTAAGATATCATCTTCAAAAAAAAGGTTTATCAAAATTTTGGAATTCTCTACAATTAAGTTATCTTCTTAGGGATAAAGAAAAAAATCATATTAGATAATTGTAAAAGTTGTTTTCAGCATAACAACTTATATGTATATGCCGTGCTTGGTGTGTAGTGTACCGTTTATTCTCTGCTTAAGATATGAGTAAGCTGAAGCTTCTCGATTATACATAAATGTAAGTTAGAAAGTAGTAGTTAAGTTACAATTCAGATGATCAGAAGGGAACAAATTAAGTTAATCTGTCCTTTGAATCGTATTTATCCGTTTCAAACTAGAAAACGTTCGTTCGGCAACAGATGTTGATACCGACAGTTTAATACAAATTCTAAGCAAGGTATCAATGTTCGAGAAATTTTCTTCTGGATGATTGTGCATCAAGCGCTTCAATTGAATTTTTAATCTAGATAACGCCTCTACAGATCAATAATCTCTTCCACCTTTCAACTCGAATAGACCATCAGCAAGAAATTTTTGATATAACTCGACATGTTTTTAATAAATTCATCAGCTGCCTTGTCATACTTGAAGACCACCGAAAATCTTTCTAATATATTTTCATGATTTGTAAATCTCCAAGTTCCATGACATAGAAGTTAAAAAATAGATTGAACACCGACATATAGGAAAAGGAAACTAATCTTCTGTACTTTTAACATCTGGATTTGGACGATTCCTCTGTAGCTTCCTAAATTCCATAAAACGCATCTTTTTACGTTCGAATCCTTATTTGTGTATATATAACTCTGCACTTAATATTTGGTGAGATCTATAAACTTGTACCAAATCTTAATTTACCATTTAACATTTGCTTCTTAAAGGCAACGAAAGTTGTTAAATAAATTAGAATCGCATATAGCATTTTCCAAAATTTTTCACGAACTCTAGAAATTTTGTAATGATTTACTTTTAAGAATCCCCATACATTTTAGGCATTCAATATCTTTGTATGAAAGTTTTCATAGTACTCTATCAAATAAACACACCTAGGGTTTTTTTTTTTATTTTGAAACGAACAATGGGTGAACACTGTGAACCAGGCTTTAAAACTTCTAAAACCTCAGAATTAATAATTTAATTACTTTAAAACTCTGTGATTTTCCACCCAAAACTAAACAAGAGTCTGTCAAAGATCATATAAACAAAATTAAAATGTGTAGTTTCGGATAGAAAATCACAGGGTTTCAAAGTAAAGCAACGCACATATTATAACATCAATTTATTTCAGCACTCTGGTCATAACTTTTCAAGGATTCTTTTATCTTCTCACAGATATGGCGTGAATATGATACTGATAATAGTGGTTACATTGAAGCAGATGAGCTAAAAAATTTCCTTCGTGATTTGCTCAAAGAGGCAAAAAAAATAAACGACGTTTCGGAGGACAAATTAATTGAATATACTGATACAATGGTAAGTAATGATTTTTTTTAACTATAAATAATATTTATTCATTAGTTTTAAGGCATAAATTCACCGCAATTTAAACGAAATTGACAAAAGTATTGGAAAAAGTATGCTCTGACAGGAGGGACCCACCTTAAATTTACGAGATCTATAAACTAGGTATAACTATAGTCCATTCAATAAAGCATTTGACTCGGAAAAATTCGCCGGAAATTGATTTTGTTATATAGCCTCCTCATGGCGTTCTTAAGAAGCTGTCAAAATTCCCCATCGATATGAGCGCCCATAATTTTATGGGGGGTTAAAAGGGCCCCCAAAATGGTTTTTCAGGAATAACTCCCGAATGCTTTGTTGTACAGAAAAAATGTTTAAAACAAAAAATAAAATGTATAAAATAGAAAATGAATATAAAACACAACGGCAACACTTACAATATTATGTTATATTTTTTTCTAAAGCCCGTAGTTTAGTTGTGTTTTTAAATAAATAGTTTAGTTTTTGAATAAATATCTTTCAAACAATTTTTTTTTTTTTTTAATTTTATTTCAGAAATTTATATTCAAAAACTAAGCAATAAAATAACTTTATTTAAAAACACAATTAAAACCCACCATAAAATTGTTAGCGGTGCTTATATCGATTGGGACTTTTGACAGTTTCTTAAGAACTCCATGAGGAGGCTTTATACCAAAATCCAGCTTTCCGGCGATTATTTCCCAATTTTGTTGTTTGGACGGCTTTATTAACTTGCGCAGTCGCAGAAGTAAAGAAAAATAATAATATAGCATTTAAAATCAGTTTCGTGTAAAGCTGGAAACACCACAACTGAAATTCAAAATTATAATAATTATAATGTTGTAGGAATTAAGTGCTTATTTAGTACCGCAATCCCTTCGCCCTAAAACTTGTGACACTTCCAGCTTTACGTCAAGCTAGAAACACCACAATTCCAAACACAAAATTTCAAAAAACTAATGATGAGGGTATTAAATGCTATTTAAGTGATTCTTATTGGGCGGAATTCCAAATTTAATACTCCTTCCCTTACCCCTCAAACGACATACCGAACAAAGAAAATTGTTTTTCCGTAGTGGTGTTTCAGATTATAGTTATAATGGCAACATTGAAGCTGAAGTTGATATTTGTGTACATCAAGTTCTTTCCCGTTTAGATAGCCTTGGTCTACGGCATAAGAATGAAAAGTTACAGCTGCAGTCATTCCACGACCTGTTCAGTTTTCATCTTCTATTTTTGCCCAATATAAAGCAACTATAGCTGAGTCATTGCAACGTCTCTTCGATAAAAAATCGAAATGGACATGACATTCAGAATCAGGGCACCAACAAGCATTCGATGAATAATGTAAAAAAGCTTGTTGACGCATTTCGACGCAAAACTGCCACTTGTTGTAGTTTCCAATGTTTCATCTTATAGAATAGGAACCCATTTTAGCCATAATTTTTTTTTATTCCAGACTTTGTCAAAATTCGAACGAAATTACGCAATTACGAAATTACGGAAGGCTGGAACTGTGGTAGCTGGAGTTAGAAAATTCCACGATTACTTACACGAAAGAAATTTTCTTTTGCTAGATATGTATATACATATGTATGTAGTAAAAAGCCAATTTCTAACGAAAATGAGATGATCGACAGGCTTAGGGAATGGTGCATATTAAAGTTGATTGGAATTTAAAATTATCTCGCTTCTTATTTTATCAACAAGATGACCTAGTTTAGATTCGAAATTTCAATCAATTATCTTTCCGGCAATTCCTCTAAATCATCACTTTCCAACGCGATTCCGTGATCAGCATTGCTTTCCGATCTTTGTGCAGAGTCAGCTGATTCAACACCACAACTTTCAGGGCATGCTAGAACTTTATTTATTATTTTATCTATAAAGGGTGTAATATATGCGCGAACTATTTTAATCACCAATCTCTCATGATGTAGGAGGTACTATTTTATTATAAACATACATAAATACTACATAGTATGTATAAAATTAATCGTATGATTTAAAATAACTTGGTATGGTATGACTAGTTAAATGAAAACCGCCCATTGGCTTAATTACTTGAATCTAAATCTAAATACTGGATTAACTAGAAAAGGCTCTAGATGAATTACTCGATAAATATCTTTTATTAAAATTTGAAATATTGCAAACAAATTAAAAATTGTATCTATATATTCTAATATTTAAACACATTCAAAAACATCTTATTAGTACAAACTAAATACCTAACTAAAAATAATTTCTTTTTATTATTGCAGCTGCAAGTATTTGATGCCAATAAAGATGGTCGACTTCAACTTTCTGAGATGGCGAAGTAAGTTTTACCAGTGCTCCCATAGCCATTTATATAATGAACACTATTATTTCTTTTTGTTAAATTTTTTTATTCATTTTCCTTAACAAATCAAATTTTCCGTAATTTTTCTTTTTCTTCCATTATTATCGACATAAACATAAACAAAAACAAAACGATAAAACAAATCAAAAAAAATACTACACTGCTCGGAGGACTACTTATTCAAAATAACCATATCTTTGTGCATGATTTATATCTTAAAACTATTTAGACTGCTTCCTGTCAAGGAAAACTTCCTCTGTCGTCAGATATTCAAGGTGAGTGTCGCACATTTTCCTTTTTTGTAAAAATTAAGTTGTACATAAATTTATTTTTCATTCATTCCCATAATAATCATCATTAGTCACTACGTCTTCCGTTTTTAACACTACTTGTCTTGTATAATTTACCTAACATCCTAGCAAGGCATCCAAATTGTGTGGTGTATTTATTATTGGTGAAATCGCTCTTGTACCATCAAAATCTTCAGTTTTTTTCTTTCCATATATACAATATACATAAAGAATATACGCACACATTATACAAATGAATCTTATATAAGTTTAATGAATGTAAAAACATATTTGCATAGATTATAATGTGATGTATTTTTTGTAGCATTTAAGTTGTGTATATTAAACAAAATTCTATTAGAAAGAAAAAAGTCTGAACAGTAAAAAAGTATAAATTTAGCATAATCTGATATTTTGTATTTATTTTAAGACACAAACCTTCAAAGTGCGACCATTTCAACTAAAGTTACAATTGTAGAGGAAATATAGGTATAATGAAAAGAGAATTTGTCCTCTGTTAGATGATAAACCAAGCAATTTATCCGAATTCTTAAGTAATTTAAAATTAAGATTGCAAAGCTTGTATATAGCAGATACACTAACAACTTAAATATGATATCAAAATTATCATTATTACAAAAGTTATTCATACATCCCTTGATGAGTTATTAACTGATAACTTCTTAAAATAGAAATTCCACTCTCCCCTCTTAAACAAAATAAATCCCCCCGAAAAACACTTTCCGATGATGTAAAATTCATGATGTTCATCTGAAACTCACTGACTAAGGGCGAATTATTTGTCAAACATCGATTTTAAGTTTTTTAGTAAGAAAAACGAAAAAAGAGTCAGTCAGTAATAACGTAAATATATAATTTATTCTAATAGAACCTAGAGAACATTGTATCGCCCTAAATATAATGTTTGTTTTAACAAATACAACCGGATAAAATCTGGACTGACTCCTTATCTAAAATTTTAGAATCACTCATGAGCAATCATTTCCGAGGACTTGCTTACAATACAAGGCACGTAACCCCCCCGCCGCCGTCCTGTTGAAACGACCAGCGAAGCGCGGAGATTTCAAAAATTGATTATCAAATCAAATTTTAGATACCAGGAAAGTTGCTTTAGCCATCCCATAAACTCCTTCTCAACTCAAAGTTTAAGTCTGAAGGGCTTGATGGAATGATGGATGGTAATGAAGCACCAACTTGAACCACCGTGTTGTGCTGTTTTTTCGAATTCAATACTGGTAACAATTCGCTACAGGCTGAATTTCTTGAAGGTTGCCAAAAATTGGTTGTTGTGCCAGAAAAAATCATTGCTGTGTGCTCGTGTCGATTGGTGCTAAGAAATGTTGTACAAATTCAATCGTAGTGCTTTAAAAGATGTCTATAAAATCGTGATGATGAAGAATCATCATCAGAAATGTTGTTTTTCGTACAATAAAAAAATAATATAAATGTACCTATTGTTTTGTTGACGAGCCAAGTCCAATAAAATTTATTCATGCACGAAGTACTTCGAAGAAAAGAGTTGCCTGTTTTTTCAGAGCAATTAGAATTGTTGCCAACGTGCAAGGTAGAACAGTCAGTTGAATGGTACACCATCATTTTTTTGCTAGTATTCAGAAAATAAGGAAAACCAATCGCAGAACACAAAGGATTCTCCACCACGGAGAATGCAAGTCGCATAGATTACATATGCAAAAAAAATGGGCTCAAACAATTGTATTTTTTAGCATTAAAAACATCGAATTGATGGATCAGCCGTACAGTCCTGATTTGGCACCCAATGATTTCTTCTTATTCCCGCAGATCAAACATAAATTGCGAGGTCAACGTTTTTCGAACGAAGAATCGGTTGATGAATTCAAAATGCATGTTTTTGGAGGTATGTACTTCAATGGGAGTAGAAAAATTGCTTGGAAAATTAGTTCAAACGCATGCAAAAGTGTATTAATATGCAGATTTTATTAGTCCCCAAATGTAAAAAAAGTTTTTCAATTTGTCGGGGGAGAGGTGAACAGGTAGGAAAGGGGAGATGGTGCGAATGAATAAACAATAACTCAACCTTTAGGTCGATTCAATGTATTTTTTTTAATGCTGAATCAAATGGTGCCACTCAATAGATAAGATTGCCATGTATTTTAATCAATTTAATTTAATACATAATTATAAACTATAAAAAATCAGTGAGTTTTGGTCATCGTTTGTCTATTAAAAAGCCAAGACACTCACCCAAACGCAAAATAAAAATAATAATTGCATACGACACCACATCGTGCATCGTGCAGAACTGAAATCAAACAAATATGATCAAGTTCACTACAGACCAGATGTCCTTATCACCATTTGTATCGAAAAAAAGAAGATCCTGTAAAACCGAAATTCATCAAGTAGAAAAATTATTATAAGTAAGAAATATTCTTTAGAAAATAATTATAAATAAAATCAAATGTCAGACAGAGAAAATTTTAACAAATTGAAAAGCGATTCCGAACATTCAGTTCAAAAAATTAATATGGAAGCATTAGTAGCCAAAGCAGTAGCAGTGCCACAATGCATTTTAAATCAGAAATAGTAGAAACTGTGGCTTCTATTCTATTTATTTAGTCTAGTCTAGTTTAGGAATAATTTCCTCAGTTGTAGAATTATTCAGAATAAACTAAACGATCTATGTAGTTGAAAACAACAATAACCAGTTTGTAGCAAATTCAAAGTTATTTGATTCAATTTACCTATACCCTCATGGGAAAATTAAGTCATAGTTGAGGAAAATAAAATCACACCAAAAACATAACTGTTATAAAAGCCAAGTTCTTCTATACAAAAACCTGTATGTAATAAGTCAGCGCGTGAAATGGAGTGAGATCTAAAAGTACGTCAAGTTCTTACTTTTTGAAGGTTTAATATAAAATATTTAAAGAAGATTTATATTGAAACAACTACACAAATTTTGAGAGAAAATTATTATTGAATTTGGTGGGTTTGCTGTTAAGTTATCGAAACATTTTGAATTTTAAGTAATAAAAAGAACACTTGCCATTTTCCCATCATGCCCTCTAAATAAAAAGCCTCAAAAATGTTCTATTTTTCCATTGTATGCACTTCAAGCCTTACAGCTCTACCAAATTTCATGATTCTATACAGCAATGGTGTTCCATTAAATGGATCGCAATTCTGAGAAAGTAGGGCATGCCACGTCCTTGAATCGGAAATCTCAAATTTTCGATTTTTTCCTTTGACTGCTTTTAAATGCAATTGCAATTTTTAAGCACGTTGGAGGGGGACGTATGCGGTTGCCGGGTAGACAAAGTTGCAGAGGTTAAAATAATTGCAGAGTTATCGTTCTTTCTTCTTTCTTCTTTGTGCTTTTTCTTATTGTTTAAGACCTAAGCGGAGCAAAGAGTGTGAAGAGATGTTTGCTTCTCATTTAACAAAAATTGCAGCTATTAAAATTTGCAGCGTTTAAATGGATGTTGCAATCCGAAAGAAACTCAAAAGAGAATTGCCGATAAAAATTGCAGTCGTCTAAAAGCAGTCTTTGTATGCGCCATATATCGCTGTGCGAAATTACAAGATTCTGCGGTGTTGGGAACTGCTCCATAATTTTGTTTATTTGTCAGTGAGTGAGTGAGTCAGTAATGGTTTTAGCGGTTTTTGAAGGCCTATATCTCAGGAACCACTCATGTTATTACGAGGTTGAAATTTGTTGAGGTGCCCGTGCTTGGTTGAAGTTTCTAACTTTATTAGTACTAAAGTTAGAGTGGGGTCGAAAACCGTGGAGTGTTAGGAAGCGGGCACCTCAGGCAGCTTTTTCACCGTACTGGCAAGAGGAAGGGTATATCGGACATCTTCATCGCTCTATCAACGAGGTAGGAGGTAACGTCCAACAGTTTCATCGCCGTTCCGCCGTGGGAGGTGCCAGGGAAGATTGGGAGCGTCGGAAAGCTTTATCGCTGTACCGTGCGTCATGGGAATGGGTAACGTCTGACGGCATCATCGCCGTACCGTTCTGAGAGGGGAGATAAGGAACGTCAGACAGGGTCATCGCTTCATTAATGTGGAGGAAGGATAATGAAGGTGAAGGGAGGTTGTGGAGCGTCCTTTGGTTTCAGGACTCATCTGGTTTCATCTGGAGAGGTTATCTCAAGAATCTTTGACCTTTCTCAGCTTCTACAACTCGACAAGTTCGACGCTCAGGATTAAATTCATGCAGTAAAAATATGGCATACTTTTAAATCTCACTATACTTTTCACGGCTGACTTGTAACATACAGGTTTTTGTATGGGAGAACTTGAATCTTTAACATTAACATTTTATGTTATAAACATAACCAATACTTTCTCTATGGAGTAAGTAAAAAATCTGCCAGTCGGACGTAAGCTCTGTCAGCTTGTTTAATTTGTTGTATCGGTGGTGTATTTGAAAATTATTTTTTTGTATTATAATTGACCACTTATAATTTTGTGTAGATATGGATTGAAAAAACTATTTATTTTTTTTTTAATAAATATTGTTTTACTCATTAAATTCGTGTTTTATTTATGTTACTAACACTTCGCTTTTTTTGAAGTCATACAAGTCCGAAAGATGGCGTCATTTTGCAATGTCTTAGATGCGTAGTCATGAATTCCTTTTTTATTTGTTGTATCTAACCTAGTTAATTATGAATATCGATTACTATTACGTAAAAGTAAATTTTTGAAGATGCAAACAAAAAAAACAAAAAATTGTAATCTTGAAACATATCAAAAACGTTATTTGACATTTCACCGAAGAAAAAAAAAACATTGTTTACACTTGTAAGTACTTACTGCTGCCGTTGGCCTAAAGATGCAAAAAAAACACAAAAAATTGTCCAAGATGGTCATGAAACTTGTTATAATCGTTAACATTTCAAATTATGGAAAAACTTTTGATTACACCTGTGAGGTGGGGAAAAGTCCTGCTTACAATTAAGAGGAGTTGGACACCCCTGTAGTGCATCATAGCCCAATTATATATTTTATTTTTGGATTAAATTTTCTAGAAACAATGTTTCGATTGAATTTTCTAAACTTTTAGATAAAGATTGTCCGAAAAAAAATTTTCCATCACCCTTAAAAGGGTGCAAAACAGGGTAAAAAATTCTTTTAAAAACTTATAGCTGCTGTTTATTATCGACAATAACTCAATTGGTTCACACCGTGAAAATTAAATGATACGGATCTTAATGAAAACAGTGTTGTATGCTGATCTCTTTTTTCTTTATGTTTGTTTATTTTTCATGTAGATACTGTCTTTTTTTTAAATCTAATTTTTGGATCCATAAATGAAACCCCGATAGATACCTAGATCCAATGTTGTTTTTTTATTACGTGTTAAAGAATAACCCCAACCCAGACCCGTAGATAATAAAACGCAACTATTATAGTAATAGCTGGATTAGTAGATGATAGAAGTCGGTATGCTATTTGTATCGCTTATTTAATTTTAATTTAAAGAAATCTCATTGATTCTGAAGAAATTTGACATTTTTTAAAATCGATATTTAGATTTAACGATTACATCTTGTGATTAAATACAATTTCAATATTAATACTTGTTTTGGAGTGAATTAATATATGCACATGGATTTAAATGTTTGGATTTAGTAAATCTATATAATGGTTGGATTAAAATTAGCTTATCTTAGATAATCGAATTTAAATTCAGAGTGTATACAATCGTTTGGTTTAATTAAAAATATTTTAATGGTTCATTTGATTGAGGTAAGAAAAGCTGCAGAGATATTTAGGTAGATTCCTATCAGGAGTACAATAGAATTTTAAATCTGATTCATCATACATAACAATATCTATCAAAATAATTTAAATCATAATGAAGGATAATATCATAAATGTTTCATAGCACCACTAAAATACTGTAAACCACAACAGAAGCACATCATATTCTTTAGTTTCTTAGTTTCTTTTGTTTAACTTTGTTTTTGTAAATAACTTCAACGTATTATCTATAATCATCCTATTTCTTTTCTTTCTCTTCTTCTCCTAACTTTGAACCTACAACTTAAAATAATAATATTATCTTCATGTGCTAAAACCAACAACCTTCTTTTGTCTTATGTAATTTATTTCAAAATCTATTTAAATAAAATATTGTTACTTAATTTATTTTTTGAGCATCAAACTGTATGAAATAGCGTTTGTGACAGTTTATTTTTGCATCTCAGCTTTTTCTTCCAATAATTTTTATATTAAAAATTAATGAAACTAATAAAACAATAAATACTAAAACATGTCTTATTCATACATATAATATTTTCTTTAATTTCTTTTTTCTGCAAATAAAATTATAAAATAAATAATAAACAACTTTTTAATCATTAACAAAAAAATCTTTTACGAATGTGCCTGCATAACTAAATGACATTCCTAAAACAAACTTCTGCACTCTTTGCTCGGCTGTTCTGCACACGTCAACAATTTGAACAAACAAACAAAATAATTAATTAAATATCTGTTTTTTTGTTAAATAATAATAATAAAAAATAATCTCAAAACAAAATCATACTTACAACACAACAACATCAACATAAAAAAAAATCACTGACAATTTGATAAATTAAAAGGAAGGCATCGAAGTAAGTATTTGTTTAACACAAAAAAACATTTTCGTATAAAAAAGCGAATAAACATACAGTCGAGTCAATAAAGCAGAAAAAACTTTAAAAACTCGAATTGTTCGATAAAACATCAGTACCTACAAATTTTTGTCTAACTTCTATTTTAATTTTTTGTTTCAAAAAATTTTATCAAAAACTATTCATGGAAACAACAGACTTGATTAATATCTGGTTTTATAAAAACTATACGATAATATCGTTCTTTTAGTAATTTGTTTTCCATTTTTAGAATAATTTCTGGAAAATTGCTACCCTCCCCATCTAAGGAGCTAGTTACAGCGACCAGGAAAAAATACTTATGTTTGTTTGACCAGGCAAGCCCACCGAAAAAATTTTTAGTATTGAAATGAACACACAAAGTTTTTCGTCCACAATTCTGTCAGTGGAATAAGTAGAAAGTGGAACTCAAATCATTGGAACGATTTGTTCCATTTTGTGTGAAATGACAATTACCTGGCACGAAAAATGAATTGGCATCAGGAAATAAAATATGTAAATACATTTTAACAATAAAATAATTGTTGAATTTTATTTGCACAAATTTCACGCATTTAAATAGAGAATCTGTTTGAAATTTATCAAGCACTTAATTTGTATTGAAGAACTGTATGGAAAATAAAATTCAAAATTTAGCTTGAATTAAATTTAATCCCAAAGAGCTTACGAACTTGTTTACCTATCTTATTATTATTATTTTTTTCAAGTAAACAAAAATTAGGTAATACACCATTTAACGATAAGGCACGTGGATTTAATCTTTTAGTATTCTTCGTAAAAAAAAAAAAAATAATATACACAACATTTGGGTTTTCATTATCGAATGAAAACCTAGTAAATAATCTATTTGAAAGTTTCTCCTTTCGTTTTCCTGATCGCTATAACTGGCCCCTAAATGGGTAAATGCTCATCCTCCCAAGTGGTTTTTTTCATTTATAAACTCAACCTACCATACTCTTAATTTTTTCGCATCTTATGTTGTTGTGCTAAAAATTGGTTTCGCTTTGAAATTATTTTTTTGTAATTCTAATAATGCAAATGGTGCGAGCCATTTCAATAATATCTGCAGCCAGTTGAGAACCGAATGGAGCAATACAATGTATGTAGTCATTAGCCAACTAGCTGCCTTGTCCTCGTTCGTGTGGGCTCAGGGTTAAAAGTTCGATGCAAAAATCTTTATTGACTCGACTAAAAATATTCCATGAAAATTAAAACGAACATTATGTTGATATATTAATGAAATTTGTTTTTTATTTAATTAGTTCACTTTATTAATCAAATTTATATATAAAACAAATATTTATGTAGTCTTGATAATGAATGATTTTATATTAAAAATTAATTAATAGTACGTATTAGTACATATGTAATTAATATTTGTTCCTTTTTTCTTTATTAATTTTGCACAGTGAATGGTTAATTTAAAACAAAACTTTTAAACAATAGCAATTAAATAAAAAAAAATCTTTATATTTTCTTCTTCGGACTTTTTCAATTCTATTTTCTTATCTCACATGGTTTGACTTAGCAAACTTTCGATTGGTCTGGGATGAATTCATGTCTGAGACGAATCAAGCAGTTTCTTCTGAAATATTTTGAATAATTTTCAGTTACTTGAATAAGTTTGTGGATACAAATATTATTATTCCTTTTTGGTCACATATAGATGTTGAATGAAACAATCCAGTGAACATTTGCTTTACCCAAAACTATTGTCGGCAGGTTTTGCGGCCTTCTAGATGCTATAAGTTATATTTTACAAACAACAGAAATTTATAGATTAAGCTTTTCATTTACAAAATTAAAAATAGAGTTCAGCTCTTAAAGGTTTTAAGAGGCATATAATTATATTTGTTTTCAAATCTCGTACGTTCATAATAAGTATATCTATAATATAGTAGTTTTTGATTTTTTTTAAAAAAGATCATACAATTCAATACACGTGTGTTATAAGCAATCCCCAATCTATTTTTAGTTTCAGCACTATGGTAACAATCTCGCAACTATAAGTTATTGTAGAAAATATTATGCTCTGTCAGTACAGGGCTTATAGGAGAACTTTTTTCAAAACAGTGGTGCCTGTGTATACTTTCGTGCTAAGGAATTGAAACAATTACCAGTGAAAAATATATCAACCAACTGAATTACGTACAGGAATTGTTGTTGTAATTCACCGCAAAATTGTGTACACTCCATCATGACCGTTCTCAATCAGTGCCGATGCGATGCGATGGCACCAATGTTGCCCCCCCCCCCTAACTGGTTAAAAATGTAGCGTCACAGATTTAAAATGTAGTACAATGTCGATTACTTGAAAATGACCCGTAGTTTGTTTAAATAAAAAAAACATATAAAACATCGTAACGATAATTTAAACTTTCAATTCAAGAGTTTCGAGAACAAAAATAAATAGTTGAAAAATAAAAAAAATTAAGATAACATACAAAAATATTAAAAGATAATTTAAACTTTTAGTTTTATAAAATATTAATATTCCGAAAGTAAAATGGCTTAATAATTATTGCCAATTGGTTTATATTCTTATTTTTTTACGGATTTGAATTTCTATAATGTATTGCATTATGGTAAGAAGAAGTTTGCGCGTGTGAATTCAATGAAGCAGTTGTATCAAAAACCCCTTCATCATAATAATACTAAATAATTCCTTCGACTGCATAGCTGCATCCACAGTTGAAATATTTAAATTATTCATCAAATCATTTATCATTAAATTAAAAAAAAAAAAAAAAAACTCTTTTCTTCAGTTATGAGGAAGACTGGATAAAGTTAGATTGCTGGCTTTCCTTAAAATTTGTTTGCTTTTTTAAAATTCTTTTAAAAGTCCTTTAAACCCAACTTGCAACCAAAATTCACTATTTAAATAACATTATGTTGTTCGTAATAAAACAGGAAATTTTTAAGTAAGGACATTATATTCGGAATCGTACCTTTGGATCTAACAAAATTAAATAATATCTAATGTTATCATTTATCATTTTAAAAATCGTTGATTTGACGTTTTTGTAGCGTTTACACAAAAAGTGATACTGGCGAATTTAAGGGCCAAACACAATGTGCGATATCATTTTTAATATTGGATTTTTAATTTCTGAAATTTTGAATTTTGAAGTAGGGGCCTAGGGGGCCAATAGTGGATGGCACACTAATCACTGTGTGTTGAAAATGAAAATATCCATTATCCACATCCAAACAGAGTTACCAATACTATTCCTTATTGAAAGTAAATAATTAGAGTTATTTCGATGGTTTGTATCATAGAGCTTCGCGTTTTGAATTTTTATTCTAAGGAATGATAAACACTTAGGCGTTACACTCTCATAACTTAATAAAAATGATTGAAGTGTGCCAAAAATTTATTGCAAAGGGTTGTTTAAACCTCCTATAAATTTTATATTTATTAAAATTGATGAAAATCCGTGCGAAGCTAGGCGTAGCAGCTAGTTAATTATAAATGTTTTACTACGAAGTGCTAGGTAGGTACATATGTATTTAGGTAGGTAAAAATGACGACAGCAAGAACCAGCTGTGTAACCCAACTAGCGCTGGATTGCGCAGTTTTGATACTACTAAAGTGTTACTATTAAATAAGATTTCTCTTAAAAATTTATAAACAAAAATCTGTTAGTCCGGGAGGTGGCAACAAAAAAATTCTCACTTATCGATATAAAGAAAGTTTTACTTATGAATAGAGTTAAATAATCAGATGATATAGACCCATGGTCGAGAAAAGAAACTGACCAAACTGTGCCCCGGATGGCTTTTAAAATATGAAAGGTGAATGTTTTCCCTTTAATTTGGTGTAGGTTTTATAGTTTTTTTTTCTTTTTTGTATATTTATTAATTAACATTATGCACTAGTACACATTTATTGTAGATAAACTAGTTAAAAATAAAGCACTATATTAGTTAATTTTATATTTTTTCAACCCTCTCCTCCCTAACCCCTTCCAAATTTAACTTTTCTTTAGCCTTTTTATGAAGTTTCACAACTGCCACGGACTTTTTTATGTTCATAGTTCAAGTTTTATAAACAAAAAAACCGTACCTAAGGAAATAAAGGATAGCAGGCATATAAATAAATGCATAACAGTGAGTGCATGAAGTTATAAACTCCACATAACGCACCAAACGCGAAAACGTTATTTATAAAACTTATGCAACGTTGAATAAAGGTATTTGAGGATACATGCGCCAGGAGATTGAATAGTGCCTTGTATAAGGTACTCACAATAGTAAATTACCTAGAAACTAGGGTGAGGCTTGTTTATCAATACCAATCTAAATAAATAAATTTTTTTTAAAAATATCAAAGAGCTCGGTAGTACCCGGCCAAGTTCTCGACATAGACCCTTTTTAAATGAACAAACTAAAGTGATTTTCGATCCCGCTCTAAAGTCAGTATCAAACTTTATCAGTAGGACATTTAGTAAAAATTGTAACAATTTCGGGCGTGACATTCTCAGAATTTTCATCAGCTTATCCATTGTTTATGATGATGAATAATGAAATATCGCAAAGAGACTAAAGCATGGCTCATCACTTAGTGCAGTATTACTATGTTACTAGTTAGTTAGCAACAAACTACTACAAAACGTACACTAACGAATATATTTCTTAAAGGCAATTTAAAACACACAAACTAATATAATAGTCCAGTAAAATTTTCGTCTCATAGGAGGAAGACCTTGCGTCAAATCCGGTAGTTCTGATTTTATTCTGAGTTGCTTATGATGTTGGTCTCTCAAGCTTTGGACCTCGAGCATCGAACACGTCATGGTAAAAAATCCAAATTTTGTTTAAATCAACAGTTTTTGAAAAATTTACTTTCAAACTCATAATTTGGAAAACACAATATTGCTTACAATTTGAGAGAGAGCAAAATTAATAAATTTATGCTGAACTGCTTCCAACCTTTTTTTTTGGACTTCGAAAAAAGTAGACCATACCTGGGATGCGAAATCAAGATGGGGACGAACTATAAGCAGTTGTAAAGGGTGAAATTTACGTAAGGAATTAAGCATCCTAAAATTCTTTAACCCAGCTCTTCAAAAACCCTAACATAAAGTTGGCCTTATTGACGATTAAATTAATGTGCTCTATGAAATTAAAACAAGATAAAAATACGATACTGCGTCGTTAATACCACCTGAAGCAGGTATATTTTCAATACCATCAGATGCACTTAATCTATCAGTCAGCAGCTTAAAATTAGCCTTGCGGAAGAAAAAAGTATATAATCAGTCATAACAAGTAAAGAAATATATCCAGAGGAGGATGGTTCTCTATGTTAAATATCGCAGAAGTATATTCTACCACTACTGTATCTACTAACACCGCCGTCAGAAGAAAAATTTAAAAAGTGCATACAAAGGTAAGATTTTCCATTCAATGGGCGGGGCTGTTAAAGTCTTCTTTAAATAAAACAGTTACTCTCTTAAACTGATTAAAATTTAATTTAAACGACCAACAAGAATATATAAATAAAACCGCAACCTTCTTCAACAACAACAACATAACTTATAATTACATTTTATTATCCACATGATCTGATCGGGATCAAATTTTAACACGTAAATACTTATTATCTGGATATTATTATAATGGTAAGGTAGTGTAAACTGTAGTGCAAATAATAAAAAGCCAACGAACACATGAAAAATATACAAACACCATGAAAAAAGAGATGGTTGGTTATATACTACGGGCTGTCATCCTGATTGTTTTATTATGGTGATCTGATCTAAATCTGCTCATGTGGATAATAAAATGCAGATAATATTCAAATAAACAAAACCATAAACAATAATTATAAACATATTTTCACTAACATAAACAAACTCAAACTTAAACAGTCAAGGATATTTCTTTAATACAAGTTGATAATTCTGCAGCATGAGACTTTAGCAAAATCCATAATTTCGCCGACGACGACGGACCAAACATATTGCAATCAATCTAACAATCTAAGAGAGAAAATTATTGAAGGACAAATTAAAACAAATTTCAAACGAACATCAACTGGCTATTGTTATGACCAAGCCCACATCTTTAAACTTTATGCAAACAGATGGGACTAGATATTTAAAGTTTTAATTATGTTTAAATTTAACTTTCAAGCAACAAGTTAATTTTCAAACAACATTTTGTTTTGTTTATACTTATAGAAAGGTTGTAACTTTATATAGCTGAAAATTAATTATCAGTATTGTCATTCTTATGAAATCTTCTATCAGAATCAGAACTATTTTTTTTAAATAAAATTTAGCTTATTGTGTATTTATAAAACCGAAAATGCAATAGGTTGACGTACTCTGGGGTCGTCGTCGGAGGAGGAGGAACACTTCATTAGGTGGGTATCTTTTGGGTTTTTCTCCGAAACGGCAAGCACAATAAGCTTTAGTTCAATTCATTTTAGCTGCATTAATGCATTGGTTCAATTGAGTTTTCTATAAATAAGCAGGGTTTTTCTAAGCAATCAACTCCTCGTTTTTTGGCAATTAGAAGCTGCGTCTCGTCGAGAAAATCCACATAACATAACTTTTAACTGAGTGCATGAGGCTTGAGACGTATCTGGGTGAAACACCTTATCGCTGTTTACTGAAGAGAGATTGCGCTTGTTAGGTCCGAACATTTCGGGAGATATTTGGCCAAATTTATTCTTTTCATCTTGCGTTAATAAGATTGATTATTGTGTAAACTGAGATTAGGATATTTCGATTGCTTTCATTTACATTTATTAATTCATTTCATCTTTTACAATTAGCTTATTATTTTTTTTAGCTAAAGTTAAATTTATTTATATATATATTTATTTATTATTTTAATTTATTTATTGTACTTCCGGCGGTGCGGCGTTCCAAAAGGAAGTCATCTTGGTCCTTTACTTTTTATATTATATGTATATTAATGACATAGTAGACGTAATCGAAAATAGTAATTATCTGCTCTACGTAGATGATTTAAAATTATTTTTTAAAATTAAGAGCACTGATGATGTGAGCGAGTTCAATCAGATTGTGATTGTATTTCAAATTGGTGCTCTATAAATAGCTTAAAACTAAATATCGGTAAATGTAAAAGTATAACATTTTCCAAATCGGGATCGGTTTGTTACTTTCCATATAAAATTAACTCTAATCCTTTGACTAGAGTTAATGAAATTGAAGATTTAGGTGTTGTTATTGATTGTAATTTTTTCCTAAAAAACATGTTGAATACATTGTGGCGAAGGCAAATAACTTAGTTGGATTCATTAAAAGGAATATTGATGATACTTTGCTATCAAATAAAAACCCAGCTTTTGCTTTCTTGTTTTTTTTTTTATGTGCTAACTAGAATTTTAGGAACCAGAAGTTTCCTTTTTGAACAGGCCCATAGAACAAATTATGGCACAACTGAACCGATATCGCGAGCTGTTTCCTCTTTCAATGAAGTAAACTCCATTTATGATTTACATTTATCTCGTGATAAATTTAAAATTGAATTGTTTGTGTTACTAATTTTGTAATTATTAATTATTTATTATTTATAATGTTTTTGTTATTTTTCATACATACATATATATCTGTTAAGTAAATGCTTGTAAATAAAATTAAAAAAATAATAAAATAGATAAATGAACAGGAATTTAAGATTTAAAATATTTGAATATATGTAATATGCACAATCATAGTTATGAAAATAATTATTTAAATATATGTAGCATTTTTGTGAACTTATTTAAATTTTTAACAACAAGTTCAACGATGCCTTTTATTTATGAAATTTTGTTTTAAAATTAAAAATTTAAAAAACTAAGTGGAATTTTAAAAAATTTCAGCCAAATACCTAAAGAGAACACGATCAAAATTTTTACCTCTACGAGCTCGAAGCTATGAGTTCCAGAGTTTAACAGCACAAACAAGGAATTGGCGCTGCAAAACAGTGCAAGTGAATCTTGGTTGAATAAATACAAAAGACCGAATTGAATTACGTATAGTAATTCAGGTATTCATCTAGAGTACCTACATCCTAGCAAACTTTTTCTGCACGCGGAAACATGATCAAAACGTTTAAGATTGTACACGTAACGCATTACATTGTTGAATGCAACATTTAAATATCTTTTAGATTCTGAGCTAAGTCTGCGAAAAATCTTTCAAGGGTGTCTAAGATCTTAAAAACTGTTTAACTCATGTGAATTTTAATGTGTCGTTCTTTGTTAACTTCGGCAGTTTTATCAACTGATAATAATTTTTATTTATAGAACTTTATAATTTAGTGAAAAAAAAATAGTTTTTCAGAGTAATGCGGTGGGCTGTTTCCATTCTATGCCAAATCATTTCAGGAACACAGTTTAGACCATAAGGTACACGAATGAATTTATATTTGGTAAACGAAGTCATGAATGCAGTGTGATTCAAACTTTTCTGTAAGTATCATATGCTAAAACCAACTTGCCAAATCAAGTACCATGTAATATGCTAATAAAATCATCCATACTTGGAATCAAAAACTCTTCCCTCTCAATACACTTTATTTAATGGTTTCGGGTTTAATCTAATCCATTAGGTTTCTTAACTACCTGCAGGTTGTGCACCCATTCAGTATGATAGTCAACTGGAGAGAAGACTTTCATACGAACCATTTCTCTTAATTCCTGCCTTAATTTTTCGACTAAAGCCTAGTACTCAGTTCGAGTGAAAATAAAATGTTCATGCAAAAGTTTACTGGTATGAAATTCAGAAGAAGAAGTGAGTACAGCAATATGAAAGTGAAATATGAACGGGTTCTTCATCACCAGAAGGGGTTCTTCACACTCACGACCCCCCCTACACATCCAAAAAAAGTCTTGTCCTGTACAAAAATTTAAGGTTGGGTCTAAATACCTACATTAACTACCTCTGAAATCATTCCAATGATTTTTCATTTTAGCTAAATAATAGCAGTGAGATCCGAACGAGACTCGTGAAGTGAAAATAAGCACAAATAGTAAAAACCAAAAATCGAGTACTCGATCGAGACAGAAGTTTGTTATTATTATTAGTGTTAGCTCTCACTCAATCACATGCACTTATATTTATATTAATATTTTTTTTTAGTTTGATAGGTAGCTATATCTTAAATGATCATTCGATTATTAATTGAAATCACTCGAATACCAATGTCTCGATTTTTCAAATCATTCGTTTATTCCCACCACTACATAAAGTACATATATGTATGTATGTCATTTAAGCGACCATATTTTAGGTGTAAATGGGGAACGAAGACATTCTTTGTATAGCTATTATATGCTATTATATGTAATGAACAAAGCCTTCATGTAAAACCGTGTTGTATATTAATATGATACTAGATACCAAAGAAAAACTCTTTACTGAAAATTTACTTTTCCATTTCTTTATAGATTTTTCTTTCATTAATACATGTTAAGTTATCATTTGCAAATAAGCATGTCAATTGAACTTATTGAAAGCTGTCTGCATCAATGTCTTGTGTCATTTAAAACATTGTTATGAGCACTCTATAAAACTATGTATATATGTTCATTTTTTCTATATTTATATAACAGTACACAAGCTTTCTAAAACCAAACTAAATATCTACATATGTATATATGTATAGGTAAAATTAATTTACAACATAAATGCAAAGAATAAAATATCATCATTGACTGGAGGCAACTGAACACAATTAATTACAATCGACGCCATATAAGTATGTACAAACAGAAAACACTTTGTGTAAAAGAGATTATCAATTTCCTTGTCGAAAGTGTTAACAACACCATCAACAACAATAAATTAAGAATTTCTACACATTAGGTATTTTTTTCTCTTTTCATTTGCGGGTATACCGTTACGAGTACGACGAAGTCTGTTGACTTCCGATTTCCGCTCCACCAACGGAAATAATGTTAGTCTTTTAATAATATGCTCAGTTCAAAAAGTGCAGTTTCCTTTACAAGAATAACTGATAACAAAAAAAAACTAAAGTACCAAAACAATTCAGAAAACTTGTTGATTTTTTATTTTATTTTTGTTTTAGAGCTTTTGCAATTTAAAATAATATACGTTTCTCGTTTTCGTTGTGTTTTCCATTCGTGCTTTTTGCCTTTGGGTGCCAATAGCACATTATATGTACACAAAAAAAATGCGAAGAATTGGAGCAAAGCATTCGGCCTGCAAAAGTGAAATTAAATTTAAAGGAATAAAGGATTGTTTATTTAACAACAAAGCAAGCATCGATGGCCAAAACGCTTAATGAAATGTGTGTATTTTTTAAATGTTGCTTAATTTTTAGCTTGTTCTTTCTAAACCTTTTAATTGTTCGTTTTTTTAACAAACATACAATTATTATAATGATAAGATTGGTAAAAATATTTGTTATTGTAATTTTTTGTATTTACATAATTATATTTAAAAGATACCTACGCATCAACATTACTAAATTTGTTGTTATATTTTTGTGTTTTTCAATGGAATTCGCCACAGGGTGCTGCAAAGTTGACAAAAGAGGACATTGAAAAAGTTTTTTCGTTGTACGACAGGGTAAGTAAAGAAATTACCTACCTACCTACATTTATTTTGTATTTATTCCCCTTATGCCGGTTTATCATGGGTCGATCTTTGAAGTGTGGCCAGTGGCTTCTTCGAGTTGTATGACTAGCCGCACAACCACATCATTTACACTGATGAATGAAATAAATTGGATTAAAAATTCAGTTCACTTATAAATGTCGACATACTCACACACTTTGGTTCCCGTGGGTTAAACAAATATTAATGCTTTTCAAAGGATTCTCAAAATCAGGGTTGCAAAAGCTTAAGGCCAGGCGCGCACATGCAACTAATAAGTTTCGATACAGTTTGGTTTCGATTTTGAGTCCTATAGATTTATATAGGAGTCCGCGCACATGCACGTGCCTGTCTCATATAAACCCGTATAGGACTTAAAATCAAAGCGAAACAGTTCCGAAATTAAAAGGTGCATGTGCGCGCCTGGCCTAAGTCACTTCTTAGCTTATAAATTAAAACTTTTTAATTCATAAGTCACCAAATTGCTTATGAATAAATTTTTTTTAATTCCTAGGTCACTAACTAGCTTATGAATTCCGTTTTCATTCATAAGTCACTAACTAACTTATGATGAGTTAATTTTTTTTAATCCATAAGTAACCTAGGTACAAGTTTATGATTTAATTTTTTTTTTAATTCAAAAACTGGCAATCCTGCTTAAAATATCATAATATTTTTTTTGTTCGACCCGACTTGAGCACAAAATAAACAAAAAAAAACCTTCGTCGCACGTCAAATGTCGGCTAGGGGCCTAATTTGGGGTTTGCGATTTTATTCACCTGCAACTTGTTAAATTTATATTTTCATGAGTCGATTTGCCCCGCAACAAGGACCAGCCACACGTCAAAATTGAGAATTGAATTCTCTACAAAGAATTCATTTAAATTTTACCCCGAAATTACATCCCCGAAAAATATCTCGTATCATGCACACTGACGCACCCTTCAAATTTGAAAAACATCCTCGTCCTATACTAAATACGAGGTCAATTTAATATTTCAATGGATTAAACTGACAACCTACCCTCGACTACCTACTCTTAACAGACTTCCTAGGATACCTATCTAGACTGCCTTAGCTCTTATACTACCAAGATTTGGTCTTCAATGACAATATGCATTTATGTACATCAATTGTAATAACCCCCTGCCCTCAATTACGAAAACTGTAGCAAATCCCTGAAATTATTAACCAACAACATTTTTTTTTAAATATAATGTACATTTGAAAAAGTTATATAATTATTATGTAGGTTAAACCTACATATTTGTTGTATTTACATTGTTATTTAAATTTCACCCAATTATACTCAACAAAAATATAATCAGACAAAACAAAAATATATTTTTCAAAACATAAACCAAATTAAATTTATTTTTGTTTTCAAATTTAATTAGGATAATAATGGAACAATTGAAAACGAAGAACTCCGCGGGTTCCTAAAGGATCTACTTGAGTTGGTGAAGAAGGTAAAGTACAGTTATATAAGTTTGTTTAATTTGTTAACTAATAATCAATTCATCTTAAAATTTATTTAAAATTTTCAAACAGGATGATTACGATGCCCAGGATTTGAGTCAATTTGAAGAGACAATCCTAAGAGGTGTTGGATACGATAAAGACGGCAAAATCTCCCGCAAAGAACTGACTATGATTCTTTTAACCTTGGCAAAGATGCCACCAGAGGATGATCAATAAATTATTTTGACACCACAACTCTGAATTGTTTTTAACGACATAAGTAATTTCTAAAAAGGGCTTAATTATCTAGACTAAAAATATTAGCGCAAAATTTTAAACGATTTAGTACGATGTTAATGCATTTTTAGTATGATAAAATGACTTTAACATCGTAATAAATCGTTTAAAATTTTGCGCCATTATCTCTATTAAAAAAAAAAACAATTACTAGCAGCAAAATATTAACAAAGCTCTAAAATCACTTGGAAAACATAAATGTCTTAAAAAAAAAAACTAAACTAAACTAAACTTAATCCAAATTATAAAGCCTATAAATAAATATTTGACAATTTATTGATATTTTAGCAAAAACAAATTGTTATTATAATATTCCGTCTTAAATACTACTAAAGTCCTACAAGCATTATACTGTTTCAAATTCAAATTCTTTATAAACGTTTTATACTTAAGTTAAAAAAATCGAAACAGAAATACAAAACAAAAAATCGAATTAAAAATAAAAACAATCGTTAACATCGATATTTTTATTTTTAAAAGTTTATAAATATAAGCTATAAAATGTATGTTGGGAACTGTAAACTTAATTGTAAAGTTCTATATTTAAAAATAAATGTATTATAAATTTATTTTTGGGAAAATGTATTTGATGTCAGATTTAAAATTCAATAAAATTTAAGTATTCAGAAATTTAGATTTTATAAATATAAATCAACAGTTATAACAAAACCGTGGAAATACATATAATGATTGGCACATATATTTTTAGTATACCTTTTGTCTATGGATGTTTGGCAAACATTTTTGCTTTTTATTTTTGTTGTAGTTTTCAAACGAGTTTCTTAAAAATTATTGGACCTGTCTAAAATTTTATTTTGACTATTTTATTTTTAAGATTGAGTTAAACATTTTAAAAATTAAAGTAATCCAGTGATTACTATATACATCAGTGCAAGGTCCATCAGATCCAGTAGTTGTGATTTTTTCTAAGTTGCTAATGATGTTGCCCTAATAAAAAATCCAAATCGTCGTTGAGCGAACTACTCATTATTTTCCAAATTTAAATAAGGAGATTTTGTTTTTTTTTAGTTATTGATGATTTAATTTGTAAACCCGAATTACTAGTCTTCGATTTCTACGATTTCAAACTAATTTCAAATTGAGCTCAAATACTACTCAAATAGTTTCCAAAGCTATTTAGCAAACGTACCTAAAAGCTATAGTATAACAAGTAGTAGATATAAGATCTATCAAAAATCTATAGGGTGTGTATTGTTGAAAAATCATCTAATTTATTTAAACTGATATTTATAAGAAAGCTTTTAGTTTCAAAACGCGATACTAGGTTTATATTTTTTCATTCAAGCTTTTTTAAAAATGTATTAAATTTTAAATATATTTTCTGTTGCATCTAACATTAACATAAGTAAATTGAATCACATTTTTCTGCCAAGCCCCAAAATCAATATATTTTTTTCTTAAACTGTATCAATATAATCCCTCCATTAAATATTTCAATCATTGACAATAACGCAGGAACACATTTCATAAATGTTTATAATTTTGGTATTATTTAAATAAGGCTTTAATTTTTTAAATTCTATTTTCAAAATTTTTAATATTTTAATCCTCTCGCAGTAATCCTTTAATAAAAGGAAAACTTTTACGTAATTACAAAAAAAAAATCAATTATAACGACACAGAGATTTCTTCCTTATTTCAAGCTTATTTAATTAAGATATCTAATAAAATTGAATGCCCATTATATTTTTCATTTGTTTGTTATAAATATTAGGCCATAGATTTATGAAATGAAAAATTCATTTTCATGTTTACATAATTATGAGTTACATAAAAGAACTCCATTCAAAAAATAAAAACTAAACAAAAATAAGATTAATAATATATCTACATACATGTATTGCCAAATTTTAATTAAAACAAAAAAAAAAGAATGAGAGGAAGCTACCTTTGAAATAATAAAAAAAAACACAGAAATAGGTAAAGTTGTAAAAAAAACCTAACAATGTTATGCGCATCAGGCTATAAAAAATAGAAAATATAATTATTTAAAATCGAGAATTAAAACATAAATGTAATATGTATTAATAATTTTTTTGAAAAAAAATGTATCTGAGTAATGATGAATTTGTATTCAAATAAATTATTTAAAAATACTAGGTATCGGTGCTATAAGACCCTATACAAAACTAATACATTTTTTCCTATTAAATAAAGTTTTGCTAACGTACATTTCTTAACTAAAATATAATTCCATATCAGTGAAATATGTATGCAAAATGCTTGATTTAAAATCCAAAGTGAGCTCATAATTTATTATAAAATAAAAAAATCAATAAAAGTGTAAAACAAAAGTAAAAAAAATAAAAACAGATGTTGTCAATGGAAAATTTAATTCGTGAAATTTTTTATTCTACCAGTAATTAAATGCTATTTAAGATTTAAAAGAAAACTAGCAAGTCATCTGGAATTAGAAAATTCTCGGAAATTTAGAAATTTCAATTATTTTGAAATATCTTCTATTTCATTCACAAAATGTCAGCTTCCTAGTGCTAGAGTACGTACAGTTTTACCATTTGATTTTAAGTTAGCAAACCAATTCCCTATCGGAAAATGCTTAAAATCCAACTCAAAAAATTGTTTTTCAAAAACATGATTTTGGATTATTTCGAAAGTCCGTGTGCAATAAAATTTCTTACCATCTAAAAGCTGATAAATGAATACAATGTCATCCATTTTGCAACGTTTATCGAAAGATTGCAAATTAATAAGCTGAAAACGGTGGGAGGTGAAACCTATCAAGCCAATGTATCCCGCGAAGTGCAACCCGAAGCAATTTTTGTTTAACATTGTTTGTTGGCATATGCAAGAAGGAGCTATTCAAATTTGATAAAGAGATTTTCTAATGTAGGGTTTTGAAAATTCTTTAAACCACCGCTTAACGAAACCAAGATTTAGATGTGAGATCTAACGCTTTTGTGAAGCAATTTAGTTGACGAAATTTCAGACATTTTTCATATTGGAATTAGTTATTGAGCCCCTTTCTACTAATTATAAATAAAAAAAGTTGCAATTTTCAATGGTGTACATTTCGTCTTATATTTTTAACCCAAAATACGACAAACCACTAATTTTGAAAACACCAAACTTTATTCAGTAAGTAAAAATAAGATAACGAATAAAACATACATAAATATCTTCGTTGATAAATGTATCAAATATTCTTGCGGTAGAAAATTCTTATTAAAATCAAATTTTTAAGAAGTTATTTACTGTTTTTATTGTCTTCTATGGAATTGTGATTTGAAGGCATGATTATGATGAAAAGAAAATATATTCGACCATTTTGTAAGGACAATTTTGAACAGATTCCTTTGGGTACTTCTAAATTTTCCTCCATCAACTCAACCAGTCTTTCAATCTGCTTTCTTTAGCTTACAACTCTGCTTCTTAAGAAAGACAATATTGTGAAGGTTTTCCCGATTTTTGTTTGATTAAAACTTTCGAATTTTTTTGGTCCAATAACCAAAAATAGCGGAACCTGCTTTAAACTTATTTTGAGGATTTTTCAAAACTCAATAAGCATTTCGGAAACAACCTGGTCGATTTTAATCAAATTTCCACCAAGCGGTATTTTATATTTTTAACAAAAAATATTCTTAAAGCCAAAACTAACGGTACTGTCCATAGCACCAAAAAAGACTCCTACAATTTGTATTAAATTTGTATGTGTACCTTCTAATATTAGCTTGTTCTACCAATTTACAGAAACTTAAATAATATTAATATTATCATTAAAAGCTTTATTTGCACACATAAAATATTTTTTGTTTGGTACATTTTTATGGTCTTATATTTATAAACGTTGTCTAGCTTTAGAAAACTGTCCAACTTTGGAAAATGTGTTCAAAAACCTTGTTGTCTTATAGCTACCTAACTAAGACACAAGAGTAGATTGTCTTAACCGTGACTAATGTGATATTTATTTTTATTAAATAAATCATATTTCAATTTTAAAATATTTAGACAGTGTCTAAGTAGACGAAAATCTAATAAATACGACTGTTACGAATGTCAAAATATTTTAAATAACATTTTTTTTTCGTTTTTATTGTGATTTTAAATTTAAAAAGACTTTATTTTTTTTTTCGTTTAACGCTAGATCGTTAATTTGTTCAATTTTGTTTAATCTCATTAGTTAAGTAAATCCCCCATTGCTGTCAATAGGGCCCTGTTTTTTACGTCATTGTACCAGTTGTTGTTGAACTGTGTAAGATCGTCCATCCATCTTTTTCTTGGTCTTCCTCTTGGTCTCATTTCGTGTGGTGGGGTCCATTTTGTTGTTATTTTTGTCCATCTGTTGCCTGGTAGTCTTGAGATTTGACCTGCCCAACTGCTTTTTAATTGTTCTATTCTTTCCATTCCATCTGTAATCTCTTAATATAAAACCTCAAAATTTCAAGTAAAATTATAAAATTCAGCGGTTTCGGGAAGTTCTCCACAATATTATGATCTGTCAGTTACGATTTGACGATTTTTGAAGTCTTATATATCAGGAAACACTAATGGTGAGGGGTTGAAATTTACTAAGGTGCCTGTGCTTGGTGAGATTAGCAAATATGATGAATTTGGAAATGTCGAAAATCGCTTGAGCTTGTTCCTGTAAAAAGGGTGAAGAGGCCGAAGTTGGCTGCGGCACTACCGTGCCCTTTGATGTTCGTGCTGTGGTCCCAAAACTTAACAAACTGATGATGATTTTTAAAGATGATTTTTCTTTGGGACCAAATGGTTTGCCATCAATTGTTTTAATAAATGTACAGCTGAAACCTCTTGTTAATTTTTTTTAAATCTTTTTCTCAAGGGATTTTTTCATCAGTGTGGAAGGACTCTTTCATCATTTCTTTTCACAAAAAGGGATTTTTTCCAACTATAGGCCAATTGGCAAATTTTCGTACATTCCACCAAATACTACGGGTTTCTCTACGACCACCAATTTAAAAGAACTCGATTCTTACGACCATATAATATTCACTCGATTCATCCAGATTAAAAATTAGTCTGTTTGTATCGAGTGAGTAATATAGCGAATATACTTTCAATCCAACAGAAAAATAAACGAAGTTGATGTTAAAACCACGAACTTTAGCAAGGCTGTGGTGTATTAATTTGTATTAATTTGGCAAGACCACATTCCTAAAAATATTTTGCTTTGTTCTTATGAAGTCCAGTTGAAAGTAAGTCATGAGCGTGGTCACAATCATGTACCTTTTTTTAATATTCGCAAACAAATTGAAACTATGTAGAGTATTTAAATTAGTTTTAAGTGAATAAAAGTTAATGTGTAAATCTTTTCATTTAACAAAAAATAGACCCCAACGCGACATGATCGTCTTCGTAAATGCGCATCAAATGAAAGCATATACATAAATATAAAAAGTCCCTCTTTTTTACAAGTGCTTCAAAAACCACTGTTCGCCAAAACACATAAAATGACAAACACACAATGACCACAAAAAGCTCTTAATTCTCCCATACAAAAACTTAAACATACCTAAATAAATATGTATAGTAAAAGAATAGTGATGTGCATAAAATTGTTCTTTTTCTACTGCCTTGTTCGTGTAAAGAACACCCACCTCGCTGGTACAAGTAAACTAAATTTTTACGTCAATCGCTCCATATGTAATATTCATGTCAATTATGAAATCCACAATACTGGATCCGCAGTGATTCGCAGTGTAGTGTTCTCTTTTCTTTTCACGACAAATGAGCACAGAGAAAAGAGAGCCCTGCACTGAGAATCACTGCGGATCCAGTATTGCGGATTCCATAATTGACATAATTATTTCGCCACGGTGAATAAACCATACATCTATCAACATAAAATCATCTCTTTTTCATCCAACATACCGATTATTCTACCCCGTCAAAACTTTCACCACACAAATGTGAAGTTCCTCTTCCAGATCATCATTCATCATCAATTATTTAAAAAAAAATAAAAACATCATTATTTCTTTTTCTAAATTAAAATAGTTTTATTCATAGAATTAAAATTTGTTTTTTTTTTTAATTTTAACATTAGAAATGTTTAAACGGAGGCATAAAATCTTTGTATATAAACTTTATAGTAGTCTCATCAGCATCGGCGATTGGTGCGCCAATTGGTGTCCAAATGTCTAACTAACTCTCAACATTTTCTATCATCTCAACATTGAATGTCAACTTTTAATGTTGAGCAACTTTGTTCAAATATTGATAGAGTTGAGATAAAAGGCAAAATGGCAAGAATAAGAAGACTATACACTATACAGTATACATGTAGGTTTATATACAAAATATATGGGAGTTCGAGGAGAAAAAAATAGAACAGAATAGTATTTATAAAAATGACTGATTAATTTAAGTGAAAAATGGCAATCTGTATGTTTTGTGCTTTGTAATTTTATATAGAGGATAGGTATGTAAGATATTATTAAAAAAAAACTTTTCGATGTTTTTTTCAACTATGTAGGTATTTTAAAAGTGATACAAAAGTGTTGCTACAAATGTCAATAGAGGCAAAGTGTAGTATATATATGTTTATTGGTATATAAGCCCTATTTTTTGCAAATGAATAGTCAGCTCAGTAAAATTTATATAAAGTAAAGTTTATATACAAAGATAAAATGTAAAAAAAATCGACAGAATTTCAAAAATATGAAACGCCTAGTAGGCAAAGGGGGTGAAACGTGAGGGGAATAAACAAAATAAACAAAATAATCAAAATAAACAAAATTATTTCGTTCATGCTTTGTTCTTACTAGTCTGAGGAAACAAAATACGAAGAAGATGATAAAACGGACAGAAAAAAAGGAGAAATGTTCGTAGAAAAAAAATGGGTATGTTTTTGATGATGATTTTTGCGAAATCTGAAAAATACCCGATTTGCGTTTACTTAAATGCTTATACCTATCTTTCGATCCAATTATGCGATTTTCAATATTAAGGTATATAATTAAAGGAAAAATGACTGGCGTGTTAGAGCAAACAAACATTTTCAAAATCATTCAAAATTTTATACTAAAAACATGAAAATAAATATCGGACAAATAATTTAATTCAATGAGGAAGTTGATAAAAACAAAAAAAGCATTAAAATACTTTCAACCACCAATTGGCGAGAGGAATATAGTATTCTATAGCCGGCGGCGGCGGCGGAGTTCGTGCAATAAAAAACCACAATCTTAGCAAATTTGCTTCGCGTCGGAAAAAAAATGCTAAATGTTCATACATATGTACCTAAATTTGTAGTCGGTATAATAATTGTAAAGATACATTGTGTTTGGTTTGGCTTGCTTATAACTTCGGTTCTAATAACCCGTTCATTAAGGTCTTGAAATTTAGCTAGAATATCGGACTACATTTTTTGTATTATATCATTGCACAGTCACATAAAACTATATATGAAAAACCTTATTAAATTGTTTATTTAATAGAAACAAAAATTTAATACAAAACAATAATTTTTTAAACCACATGTATTTGACCCTTTTTAGGAAAGTTATAATGTTGGTACTTATGTTCAGAAAAGTTGCTCAACATTTAAATTTGACATTCAATGTACATACATAAATACATGAATGCTTTTTTCATTTCTAATGTTCCTCAACTATGCTGGAATGGCAAATCGGGTAAATTTTCAATTTAAAAACTTAACCGAAAATTAAAAAAAAAATTACCCTCCAAAGTTATTTAAACAAATAATTAACTTGTTTATAGATTTTTTGTAGGTATAGTAAATTACTATTTAATTACTTCTTGTACTTATTTTGATCGAACTTTTTAAATTTAATTATGAATAATAACACAAAAATATATAAAATTCAAAGTTTTTTTTCATTCTGTAACACTTTTCACCATCGTGTAATGAATTTAATTTTTAAGTATTATCTATTATTTTTTTTTTATTTTTCCTTTTTTACAAATTTCATTTCATTTCATTATCTTTTTTTTATATTTCGGACGGATATATTCCTAAATATTTTTTTTAAACAACATTAACATATTGTGTGATGATGAAAAAATGGGTACCAACCCACCAACGGGTTTAAACCATGACGTCATTTCAGGCGCAGTAGCTAGAGTTAAAATGACTAATTTTTGTCATTCCAGTCCCGCGACTTGGTTTGCATAAGTAGAGTCGACTTTTGCAATTAATAATAATGTTATAAAAACACTCTCAGAGGATATATACTGATGACTTTTACTAATGTGAACAATGATGCTTTGATTTCTGTGTTTCCTATAAATATCATGCATGACATTTATTTGGTAGAGTTAAAAATACTGTAGAAAAAAAAAAACAGCCACTATTGCCACCCAAAGCAGTAAAATATTTATACAGGATACCGTTTCAAACGTTTCAGTTACATTAATTTTGACCACCATTTAGGGCAATCGATTTAATTGTAGCTACATTGTAAAGGTAATGAAAAATATTTCACTAAAGAATTTTAGTCTAACTATTAAAAAGTGTTAATACAAAAATGATAAAAAATTAAAAAAATTAATTTTGGACAGGGTGATCCAAAATTAAATCAAAATAGAGGGTTTTCTAAATAAAACAATGTGATAACACAAAACCGTTAGTATTAAGTATTAAAATATTACAGGTTATGAAATTCTTTAGAAAATAATTTAAAAAAATGCATTCTGACGAACCCTGTACAACAGTGTTTCCCAACCTTTTTTGGCCATGTTTCATGAGGACCTTTCCAAAATCCTCATGTCTCAATAACATTACGCATGTCCAGGATAAAAAATCTCTAAGATCCAATTTTTCTGAACGCGCATGTTATACTTAATAGCTGATGTTAGGGGGGTTTACATTAAACGACTTGTCGCCTGACCGAAGTCGTTTTGGTACCGTTCACATTCAACGACTGTCCTACCGACTTCATTTGAGAATAAATTTTTAAAGAGCAACAAAGCGCGGAGTGCATTATTTGCACCAATAGTAGCACATTGATTTCATTTGTTTCCTCTCTCATTTCAACCCGTTCTCTTTAAATCTTACGAACACAATTGAAAGAAGACGTAAAATGAAACTTTCAGTCGTCCGACAACTATTCAAATTTACTACAGCGATCTTTCGACAGAGCAAATTATTAGAAAAAAAAAAAATGAACTACAAAGCTAGTCGATCGAACGGTCCATTGACTGGTGTTCACTGTTCACATTACACAAATCTAACGACACAACTTATGTTGATGAACATGTCGTTGAATGTGAACGGACCTATTAGGAAGAAATCTATAAAAAATAAGTAACCACAGTTTGTTTTTTCAAAACATTGTAGAACCGAACTTCAAGTTAAAAAAATTAAATAATAGTACCTAATAAGTAGGTTCTATTACATTATTAAGTTTAGTGGAATCCTTGCGCTAGATGCCTCCTGCAAATAGATTTTATGCCAGGTAAAAATTTAGAAAACTTCTGTTTCATTTCCTTCTTTTAAATCCAAAATATTTCTTTTTTATCAGTAAGTCATTTATGGCATTAAATCCGCATTTGATGAATGACAGATCCTGGATGCGTTCAAAAATATGTCTTCAAGGGTGGAATCACAAGAAGCATAGATTTTTCGGAGTGAAGTGTAATGCAGAATAATTTTAAATTGCCCCCCTATAAAATCAAATTACCCCCGTGGGGCATAAGCCCCACTTTGGGAAACACTACTGTAAATTAATTGTCTTTATTTATAAATTATAGCAATAAGGAGCCTCTTTCTTAAATCAATAAGTTTGTATGCGTAACTCTATATATCAACACCATATGTACCTGTGCTATCGATTTATCGATTTATGGATTCAAATAAATTTATCTGATATCCCTTTGTTTGAACTACAATAACAAAACACGTATAACTTCCTAGAAATTAATGTTCTTTATTGTTAAAAATCATGAGTTTTTTTCAATGGCTTCATCAATCCATGCTCTTAAATCTCCCACACTGGCATAGACACCTGGGTATTCTGGCCTTGCACAGCCATTGCCCCAAGAAACAACTCCTGTGAGAACACCTTTCACCAGGAGTGGACCACCCGAATCTCCTTGACAAGCGTCTTTGCCACCTTTGGCAGCTCCAGCGCAAAGCATGCTTGTATTAATTCTTCCACTTCCATACCGGGACTCACAAACTTCATTGGAAACTATAGGAACCTCGACCTCAAGAAGAAAATCAGATGGATAGCCACCTTCTGTTGTTGTGCCCCAACCTGTTATTTGTGAGATCTCATTATGAGCTGGTCGTTTCTCTGCCATTTTGATCGCCTTGATGTCGTAGTCATTTAATAGTAAATCAATGGCGAGAACTAAGATAGCAATGTCGTTTTCATAAGCCACATTTTTTTGGTAATCCTCATGGTAAACAATCTTCTTGACTGGAACTATAACTCCATGTCCATTACGTTCATTCGAACCAGCTACAATATGCACTCGTTTTGGATCATTGATTGTATTGACACAATGAGCTGCGGTCAGGACAATCGTTTTCGTTATAATGCTACCACCACAGCGATGGTTAAATGAGCAAGTACTGCATCCCTTGTATCGCATCGATACCTGGTGAGGGTGATTTGAAATATCTGTCAACTTTCCTCCGACAATTCGACCATTGAGCTGATCCTCCTCTAAATTTTCAGCAGAAATGGATGCGGGAGCAGCTAATGCAATAACCGTGGTTAGCAGGAAAACTAGGCGTAACATGGTGAGCGTAAACTGAAGAGAAATTATGAGATAATTTAGCTTTTATATTGAGGCTTATCGATTAACTTGCGATAAGCATTTTATTTTAGTTATAAAAAGAGCAATAAGACTGTCAATCAGCTTGTAAAGATTTGTTAATCTTTTAATCGCCGATAAAGTCTTGTTCCTTACTTTTATTTAATCAACTTTTATTATATGACATGATTTAACTAGTAAGTTAAAAAAAAAAAACGTTCAAACAACCTCTAATTTGTATGTGCTATGCATTAAATTTGAAAAACAAATTTTTAATGACAACAAAATTAGAGCTGTAAATTAAATATTATGTAAGTGCATAACTCCAAATCAGTTCATATCATTCATGATGAAATAAAAACTTTTCTTTTGATATAACAACAGCCTATAAGCATTTTTGAACTTACCCTGAAATCGATTATATATTTTTGGCTGTCGAAACCCGGAGTCATTACTTTTCAATCACTGCCGCTGGAGAAATGAGGTGATCTCTTCCTAAATTAACTATCGGTAAAATATGGGAGAGTACGATTTGTTGAAAGCGCATCATTATTAAGGTATTTGCAAAATCGGGAAAATGGTTGTTTTCAATGTTGTGACTAGTAAACCCTTGATTTTGTGAACTTTTCGTATTTCTGTATGACTTTTTTGGGTCTTAGGCCATTAGAGTAAAACACTCTAGAGTCTAGCGTATTCCAAACAATGTAAACAAAATTCATATAATAATACGTAGGTACATTTTCCGGAGTGGAATCGGCTAAAGTGTTAAGTGATTGTCATATGAACCATAATCACATTTGATTACTATTCAGTTTTCCGTCTGTTGAATCATGTTGATTCACAATTGGACGAGACAACGAGACGTCGTCGACGTGACGAGATCTCTTTGCAGATGTTCTCTCTTAAGCCTAGTACGCAGATACGCTGCTAATGCGAAACGAAAAATCCCATACAAAAACGACTTCTGGTTTTTGTTTTGCAGTACGTAATTCGATGAGCGAAATTGATTATTTGGAGAAGTCTCCGCTCTTTTTTCGCACAGAATTAATTGTCCAAACCATTTATTGTATGCGGAAAAGTGACATTTGAGTTGTATTCGTGTTTGTATATGCTGTTTCTTTCACATCAGCGTGCCTTTCTGTGATTTTTATGCATTGTGTTTTTGTATTTTGTTTTTACAATTAGTGTCTTGGTGACATTTTGAGTCGGTAATTTTTCGTTTTCTAAAGCATTTCGCTGTCGGGTTGAAGCCCAACGAAAAATTTCGTTTCGCATCACCAGCGTACTAGGCTTAACAGCGAAAACGTAAACGAAAAGACTACGGACAATATGAAATTTGACGAAATTTGACCAATAAGTCAAAATATCGTATTACTACCTGAACATAATGGATACGAAGCTGCAACTGAAACTGCAGCTTGCAGCTGGATTAGTTATCAAAATATTCAATACACACAAATTCAATGTTACGAACACAATACAAAGCAACTGCATTCGGTGCTGCAAGAGTTCACCAACTTATGCAGCACTTTCGACGTTTCAATTAGTAGGTATGAAGAAAAAAAGAGCCGGAAAAAAATAATCGAAAATAAAGAAAGTGAATAATGAGACCGTGATTGTTTTTTTCTTTAAAATATACAAAATTCTGTACAGCTGCATTGTGGGCACATAAAAAACAGCACGTATACACTTTTTCAGAGCTGTTGCATCTCCAGCTCCAGTTCCAGTTAAAGCATTCTATTGTGTTCAAGCTGTTAAGAACTGGTAGAAAAAAGTCGTATCTCAGTCAACATATAACTTTAATGTTTTGTATTTATTTTCAAAGGCTTATGCTCAGCTCATCAAACTTTTTAATAAAAAAATATATTTTTTAGTCGATTTTGTAAAAAAAAAAATTCATTTGAAAACTTTTAAGAGTAAATAAAAGCTTATCATAATAATATTATTATTTATTTTTTTTTTTTTTTTCAAATAAATGCCTGTATTTTCAGTATTTTTTTTCCAATTCACAGAATCAGAAAATGTTTTAAAAACCGTAAAATCATCTTGTATCATTTCTAAAACTTCTTAACTAGGTTTTTTGGTTTTTGAACTCCCTATAATCGAATACCATTCAATTGGTGTGTAGACTGTTTTATTTTGTTGACATTTTTCAATCATGACATGCAGAGTAGGTACCTATTCACTATCGCCCTCTTTTTGGGTATATCTTATCTTTTGTGTAAAAAAAAAACGACACCCCTTACCACTGGTGGGGGAAAGTCTTCGGACAGATTTTTTGATATCTGTCCGAACCTCTTCTTATACTGATACCCTCGTGCTTTCGGCACGTCCGCGGATTTCAATCACGTCATTTGTCAGCAACTTTCGGCTAACTTGCTGGAGTGCACCAAACCAACGTTTTTGAAATCCAGCGGTCATGATTACTCGCACCTACCTATCACCCTGGCTATGCATCGTCATCATGAAATACGTCGACCTCTGGTTCACGTCCAGGAGCGGCGAAAACAATGAAAGCTTTCAGCCATTTTCCCCCTTTTTTCAATATTATTATTCAGTTATGGATTCGATTCGATCGGTCTGATCTTTTAATTTTGGTTTTGAAATCAGATTAACCATTCACTTTAAATATCAAAAATTAACCATGTTTCTTCAAGATACTGAGAGAGTGAACCGATGGCTGATGGAACATGGCTGCCCTACTCTCTCCCTCAGTAAGTTGGAAGAAACATCTGTGGAGAAAGAAAGAAATGGAAAGATAGGAACAAGGATTCGGATTAATAAAAGGCCGATTTTTGTAGCGGTAATTTTTACCGTGACAAAAAGACCAAGCCACTTCCCTCGAAGCCATGATTCTGTTTATTTTAGAGAAAACTTTACTATACTATACTATACTATCAGCTCATAAACAAAACTTCGCAAATTCTTCTTGTCTTTAACATTGTAACGGCACTCAAAATATGGTTTGATATAAAAAAAAATCACTGTAAAGCATACTAAGAGCTTTGAGGTCATCTTCTTTCTCTTTTGAACACAAAGAAAAATACTATAAGTAGGTGATACATAAGTTATTACATTCAAATTCTTAAAATTCCATGCACAATAATATAATGCAACATATATATTTATTGATTTATTGATAAAAATACTAAGAGTACTACTGGGAAAGTGCCACTGGGCATCTTAAATGATCTTGCATATTGGACTTGACAAGATATGATGTAGGTACATGTGAAAAAAAATTTTACAAATCTTAATGGTGAGTCTCAGCACTCTTAATTTTTAATTTTTATTTTACAAATCATTCTTTTATCTGTGAAAAGCGTACCTTAATTTTTGTCTCACTTGATCTAGAATAAATAATTAAGAGTTTTGTTTAAAGAGTGTCAAACGTTTTAAATAATAGATGCCTACCTCCAGTTGCTGAATAATTTCAAGCAGTTTGCTATTTAGAAATTTATAAAGTGGTTCCAAATATGTAATTCAAGTCCAACAAATATAGTAGCCATTTGAATATATCAACTTTTTGACTCTGAATCCAGACTTTTGTCCATGCAGGGAACTTTACAAAATACGGAATTCTAGCCTTACTTATTACTGTTAGGATCAAATTGACAGGAAATTTTGTTTTTTAGCCTTACTTATTACTGTTAGGATCAAATTGACAGGAAATTTTGTTTTTTAGTAGGTATGGTATACATATATACATACCTATACAATTTTTGTTAAAAATCCTAGATTTCAAAATTTTGTTAATTAAAAAAAACAATAAAACAATATAAGCATCCGTATAGTTTGGAAAGTTATATATTAAAAAAGAATGTTTTTCTCAAAATTGCTTTGAAAAAGTTTTTCTTGTGAAAATTGGATAAGCTATACAATTTGTATCTATATACATATTAACAGTACTACAGAATTTCACTCCGCCTAGAGACTTAAGTCCTAGTTCAAATTTATGGTACTTTTTAGGAAATACTTAAAACATACAATTAAAACTCTCCACCACTCTATGGATTCTGGGATACATTTTTGTTAAAAAGGACACATTTTTTCAAGATGATTTTAAACTCCACAAAATGTTAAACTTATTTAAAAATGAACAACTGAAATGAAACGGTGGAAACAATCATAATTGCCAAAGAGCTTGGCTTACAATTTAAAATTGGGTACCTACATAATATCTATCCTATTGTGAGACTTCATTGTATTCTATATTTGTGTTCCTATGTTTTAGTTTATTCATTTTTCAAAATTAAGTTTTTGTTATTAAAAATGAAACAGATTTTAGAATTATTAAATTCGTACGTTTTTTTAATTGTTATGCATTTAGTTAAAGGGACACATTTATTTTCAAAAGGACAAATTTTTTGATTTGAAGGGATTTACAAATAATTTGGCCTGCGGTAACACTGCTCTCCACCAAAAATTCTACTTCTTCGGACTTTTTTCGAATCTGTCTTTTTTGTCAAATTTTCCTAGATTATGGTTTTTAAGTAAAATTTAAAAAAATGTTATGTAGTAAAATATAAATTAAAACAAATTTATTCCATTTATTTCAGATGATAGACTCTGTAGCTAAATTTTTTTATGAAAGGGCCCCAACATTCCAGTGGCCCAGGGATTTCGGCCCTGTCGTTAGCAAAGTAGCTACAGCACTACGCATGACATCCGAGTTAGCCATAATCCGCTGAAATGTTTCTTAACTGTCAACTTTAGTTCGGTAAATTTGTATTAAGACATTTGTTGATAGGGCCCACTCTATCCTTATCTGCCAGATACGAATATGTATTGATAAAAGTTTAAATACTATTTTCCTTGATCTAAAATATTTATTTCATAACCGTTCAAGGTATAAGACCAAGAAAGTCTCTCAAAATGCTAAAGAGCTTACGGATTATTTGTGTTTTTGCTGTGCTTGGTAATCCATCTTTCGCAACTCCTATTGATTCCCGCATTGTTGGTGGTGAGGTTGTCGATATCTCAAAACATCCATATCTTGTTTCGTTTCGTGTAAAATCTTGCAACAACTGTGCCTACATTCACAAATGTGGCGCAAGTATCTACTCCGACAAAGTGCTTATAACCTCGGCACAGTGCTTACTCAACTTGGACAGTGAATGGCGTTTAATGGTGGTAGCTGGTGCGAATTCTCGTTCAGGAGCAGATGGTGTGCAAATTCCAGTTGCGAAAAACGTTACACATTCGGGCTATGATTTTTGGACCATAGACAATGACATAGGCTTGCTTATCTTGGATGATGCACTACCGCTTAATGGAATTGACATAAAGGCCATAACTATAGCTGATGAAGCTCCACTGCCAGGTAAATCGGCAATCGTCAGTGGGTGGGGATGGAATGCTGAAGATGGTGGACCCACTTTTTTCCTTCACGATGCTGTTGTGTCTATTGTTAGTAATTCAGATTGTGAAAAGATCTATGGAGGTGGCGAAATAACAGAAAATATGATCTGTGCTGGATTAAGAAAAGGAGGCAAGGATGGCTGTCAAGGAGATACTGGAGGACCTCTGGTGGTAGACAATCAGCTTGTTGGATTAGTATCATGGGGAAGAGGCTGTGCACGTCCCGGATACCCTGGTGTTTACACGAGTGTACCTTCTCATAAGGAATGGATTGAGAAAAAAATCATTGAAATGTCCTAAAGGCAGCTAATGATTTGTATTTTATTAGGTTTGACAAAAAAATTGTTTCGAGACGTGAAACTAATTTACCATCAAAGATAAAAATGTAATCAATCAATTTTGTATGGCAGCGTCGTAAAACTTTTTGTTAAGTAAAATAAAAAGTCGATTGTGGTTTCTTATCAGTTTCTATTTTTATATGGTGGGTTATTTGGCCAAAGGCCGATTATATTTTTGGTTTAAAATTATTTTATAATTTTAGGAAAAGAATTTTTATGAGTTTCTTTGGATATTTTAAGTTTGTTTCTCTTAAAAGAAACATTTTTTGAATAATATATGTAAATAAATGTTGGCATTTACATAAGTCAAATTTTCCATACAATTAACCGAAAAATTTACATTTTATTGACGTACGTTCTATATTGACGTGCACGAAAAATATTTTATATGAAGGTTTTTTTTTTTTTTAATAATACAAATTCTATATACTACTGAAATACATCAGCGAAGTAGAAGACTTAGCACTATTTAATTGGACTTGTTGAATTATTGATTCAAAATAGCTTTTAACGGCCTTTAGTCCACAAAAATTTGTTGGCGTTTCGTCCCGGCGATCTCACTTGGACTCATCAGTTCACACTAGATATTCGTCATGAAATCTATGTTAGATGAACTGAACTTAACAAAAATTGCGTATTGACAAGGTCCTCACTAGTCAACTGATGAGACCAAGTGAGATCGCCGGGACGAAACGTCAAAAATTTTTGTGGACTAAAGGCCGTTAAAAGCTATTTTAAAAGCTATGTTCAAATGGTCAGGTGAGTGCGGAAAAAGCTTTCAGGAATTAAAGCTGCGCTTATGTAATGCTCCTGTGTTGACATATCCGAAAACCTTTCATCATCGACGCTGATGCAAGTAATGTTGGAAGAGGAAGAGAAAGAGGAAAGTTGCATTCAAGCGCAGACGCATTATCTCGGCGACCGTGCAAACCGGACTGCAAGCATTGTACACTTCAAGAAAAAAAGGAAATGGTTTCCGTCTAACGAATAAGAGCGGATCCAATTTACGGATGGAGCAACGAAGAACTAAGGGCTGACCAACAGGAAGGGACACAAAGAAAAGCCGCAATGGATTGACATCTCAGCCAGAAGTCCGACCCAGAAAGCATATTGGGAACAATAGAATTCGCTTCATGTGCAAGATGGAGTACTTAGGCGTTAGTGGGAGTCCGAAATCCTATCTGATGTAGCTAATTGTACCTCGGACGTTCTTCGAGGGATACATGATGGAGCATCTGGAGGTCATTTGAAAGTCAATAATACGCTAGAAAAGATACGACAGCAGTTTTACTGGTTACATGCAAGGGATGACTACGAAAAGTGGGGCTGAAAATGTTGCTAACAAGGGACCAAGTAGAAAGATTCGAAGTAAAATGCAGCAGTACGATGCTAGCACACCTTTTCAAAGGATTCCGTAGGCGTCGCAGATCCTTTTCCTGAAATCCACAGCTGAAAACGACATATCCTTATAGTCATGAATTACTTCAACAAGTGGCCTGAAGCATTTGCTATCCCTGACCAAAAAACCAAAACTTTTGTGGATCAGATTGTCTTTAACTGGGTGAGCAGGTGAGCAAGGAAGAAACTTCGAATCTAACATATTTCAGGCTCACTCCTTGGCATTAAAAACATCGCTTCACCCACAATCTAATGGGATGGTTGAACGATTCAACAAGACACTTAAAGAACATCTATTTAAAGTTATAGGCGACTACCAACGAGACTGGGATCGATATATTCCATTGTTCCTGATGACATATCGAATTGCGGCACATAGCTCAACAGGACATACACCATCTGAAAACCTGTTCGGAATTATACGGCTACCGAGTGAAGTTAAATTTGGATGCCGTACAATTGATCCGCTATAAGAACAAAAGAATATTTGGATAACCTCAAGAAAAGCCTAATTGACATTCAGCACAAATATAAAATAATCTAGTGATCGGATGAAAACACGATACGAAACAAACACTACGGAATTGACAATCGGTTAACTTTGTCCCTCATGGAAATGGGATCGCCAACAGATGGTGTTACGCTCTCAGACAGTCAGATTTGTGTATTCAATTTATTGGAGCGTGCCGAAAAGTTCATCGTAGATATACAATTTTTTTTACTGTTAAAAATGCTTAAATTGATGAAGAATTCCGTGTGAAGCCGGGTGGACCAGCTAGTAAAACATAAAATGTGAAAAAATCCTTTTCAAATTTGTATGATGCTCAGAGATATGGGTTACTATTTTGTTTCTTTTTTTAAACTTAGCCAACATGTATTTTTCACTAATCTCTATAATACTTTGAATAGCGTATCCATACAAAATAGCTGACTCCATTTGAAAAATTGCTATACTTGAAGCTGCTTATTTTTTTGAATAACAGTATCTACAGCCAAGTAATTCTGGCTGCAGTCAACTACTTCTTCTCTGTGGTCAAAGTAGTTCAAAGCACTTCAATAATGTAGTAACGAAATGAATCTACACAAGAAAGCGACACCATTAATAGAAAAAAAATTACTTAGTTAATTATTGTTGTTGATGTTTTTCTTATCTAAAATAAAATACAAATACAAATACAAACAACAAAAATTACGTCTACTTTAAGATTAGATTTTTCTTTTGGCAAAATTATAGCGTTCCATTCATCATCTACTAGGAAGTACTAAAAAGTACTATGCAAGGCCCAAAGGAACACACACAATCATCATAGCGAACCAGTTTTTTCAACACCTGCGCCACAGTATTCGGCCCGAACCACTGTCCAACTTTCTTGTCTTCGGAAATTCTTTAATGACATTGTAATTCTTCCCAAGAAACCACTGGTGTTTTTTTGGAAATATCATCTGGTTCAGTGCAGAGATCTTTGTCCTTTTGGTGTTCTTCACCTTAGTTTTCCTGAATAGCGTTTTCGTGTTTTTAAAATAATAAAAGTTTCTATTTCATAGAGAGCTTTATTTATTCTAAATAAATTAAATAAAAAGCTGCAAATTCTCACCTTTCTGTTTAGCTTTGTTTGCTCAGTAACAATTGGCGCGTTCAGAAAAATGAAATATCAGATTTTTCTCACTCAAAAGGTGAGCGAGCGAATGCAAATTTTTTTTGTCCAGAGTTTTGACAGCAAAACTGAGAAATTTAGCTGATATCTCTGAGATCTCATTTTCCTGAACACCCCTAATTTGTACGCCAGTCTTCAAAATACTTTTTTTCGGCAAATATAAAATCTTGAAGCTGCCTTGGATAGTATCATCTACAATTGGAGTCAAAAGAACTGTTATCCTTTGTAAGGAATACACTATCCAGTGTATTCTTGAGATCAGTGGTATTTTTAAATATTTTTTTCTTTCCACAACTAATTTACAACACAAAATCTACAGTTATTGTGTACATACTTAGTTTATTTACATATGATTCCAAATTTCGTGTTTATACTCTTTGTTCACATTAATTCGCACAGTATTGTTAAGTATTCGAGCATTGATTTCTTTAATGGCCGTCCTTCTGACCACCTTTTTTCATATTTAACTTTTTCTTTTTTTCTTTAAGCAACAATAAGCTAAATTGAAACTAAAATTATGGATTTGGAACCACATGTATGGAAGATTTTTCCAAACGCTGGACTAGTTTAATGATTCCAATCAGATTCACTAACGCGACGTTATATCTGTAATATTCGCATATTCTTTTTTTTTTATTGTTTTTTTTTTTTATTTAATTTTTCTTAAAAGATAGATGATACATAAATTATTATTTAATTTTATTTTTTAGCAAATGAGATTATTCTTGTTAACGCTTCAATATTTAAAGGAAAGGAAATTTATTGTGCACAAATTAATACTTTTAAAGGCAAATGGACATTTTTTAAATTGTAATTGTAGTTTTCAGTCTATCACAGTATTGGCTGGAAATTACAAAAAAAGTCAGAAATTTTGCAATGATGTGCGCGAATTAGAAAAGGAATCACCTTGGAAGTATACCTAAATAGTATAAACAGTAAATAAAATTAAAATTTTCGGCATAGTTTCCAAAAATGAAAATGGAAATCACAATGAAAAAAATATCGGCTAAATTCTGATAATATTACGCTTTTTTCTGAAACTTTCTGGTCTGCTGATCAGGAGTAGTTTCCGACAGCCCAATTATGTTTGTCCATTTAGCCTTTAAATAGCTTATAAATTAAATTTAATCAATGTAATCAGATTTCTTGCTATTTCTATCCAGCATTATAATATCCTCTCTATCGCAATCCTCTTCATCTTCGCTATTAGAAACTTGCAGATCTTCATCATAATATGGTTGTAAAGTTATATTCTCTGGAAGAAATTACTATATTTAGAAAAGATACCTATACTTATTAGTTGAGAGCACTTTAACTTACTTTTTATTGGTGAACGGAACAGTTCGGTTTCACCGTGTTCGTCGTCCTCAAACATTTCTTTAGCCTTTTGGGGAAGAAGTGAAAAACTGTAGTATCTTTTAACGCGATTTTTCCTTCCATGAATGCATTGAATTACATAGGCACAAACAACGACGATAAAAACCAACACAAATCCAGCTGCAGAAATGAAGATCAGGCGTGGTACACCCATTACGCGTTCATCTTTCTTCAAACGGAAAACGGCGTTACTAGTTTTCTCCTTTGTTTGAACGATTCGTGAAGAGGGGTAGTGACCAGGTGATTCAACCTCAATCGTTAAACTGCCTAATGGAACGTTGTACAAAACGTACCCTCCATCGTTTTGTGTGAAGTTAGTATATACTTTATTTTTGCTTTTCGTATATATTTTAGCACCTTTGATGGGATGATTATCTAAATCCAGCACAAATCCTTTGAAATAGAAAATAAAAAGAAGACATTAGATTTCACATCTGCAGTCTTTATAATGGGTGATTTTTTAAGAGGTTTAGAACTTTTTTTAAAAAAAAAACACAAAAAATTCGAAAAAATGAATGAAATATTTATTTGAATCGATAGTTTGAACCTTGCAATTTAATGTTTAAAGATAATTTCATGCAAATGTTGACCGCGGCTGCGTCTCAGGTAGCCCATCCGCTGAGTCCAATTTTGGCATACTCTTTCACACATATCGGCCGGTATCTCACGAATGAATGCATGGATGTTGGCTTCCAGTGCGTCAATCGAAGCGGGCTTGTCCCTATAGACATTAGCCTTGACATACCCCCACAAAAAATAATCTAATGGTGTCAAATCGCACGATCTAGGCGGCCAATTGACCGGCCCGAAACGTGAAATTAACTGTTCACCAAACTCGCCTCGCAATTGCGCCATTGTTTCGCGTGCTGTGTGGCATGTGACACCGTCTTGTTGAAACCACATATCATGCAAGTCAAGAACTTCCATTTCGGGCAAAAAAAAGTTTGTTATCATCGCTCGGTAGCGTTCACCATTGACAGTAACGCTGCGATTCGCATCATCTTTGAAGAAATATGGCCCAATAATGCCGCCGGCCCATAAACCGCACCAAACAGTGGCTTTTTCGGGATGCATTGGTAGCTGTTGCAATGCTTCTGGCTGATCTTCACTCCAAATGCGGCAATTTTGCTTATTTACGTACCCATTCAACCAAAAATGAGCCTCATCGCTGAACACAATTTTCGATAAAAAAGCGGATCCTCGGCCAGCTTTCCAAGAGCCCATTCACCAAAAATTCGGCGTTGTGGTAGGTCGGCTGGCTTTAGTTCTTGCACCAGCTGTATCTTAAAAGGCTTTACGCCCAAATCCTTCCGCAAAATTTTCCACGTAGTGCTGTAACAAAGGCCTAACTGCTGGGAACGGCGCCGAATCGACATTTCGCGGTCTTCTGTCACACTAGCTGATACGGCCGCAATATTTTCTTCACTACGCACAGTACGTAAACGTGTTGGTGGTTTAATGTCCAACAAAGTAAATTTGGTGCGAAATTTGGTCACAATCTTCCGAATAGACTGCTCAGAAGGTCGAGAATGCCGACCATAAAATGGAAGCAGCGCGCGATGAACATTTCGAACCGAGCACGAATTTTGATAGTAAAATTCAATAATTTGCAAGCGTTGTTCATTTGTAAGACGATCCATGGTTAAATTGCAAACCAAACTGAAGCTGTTTGACAGTGACACAAGGTACTAAACACACGTCAGCTGTCAAAACCAGTGTTGCCAAAACCAAACCAGCTAAAAAATCACCCGTTATAAGAGATACAAATTGAAAAAATGTAGGTACCTATGTTCTGAATTGGTACGATATTGTTATCTTAATGTAGAAGGCTTGAACAATGTTTTGTTAAATTTTAAATTCGAAACTTTTTTTAAAAATCCAAAAAAAAAAAAATTAAAATTTTGGTAGGTATACAAAACTTTTGAAACTTCTTGAAAGATTTTCTAAAAAAAAAAAAAGTCAAAATCAGTTGAGCTGTTTTTGAGAAAATGAAGATCAAAATCTATGGGAGGTCCCACTTTTAACCTTTTTCCGATTTTTTTTTTAATAAAATGAATTTTTTTGTAAAGTTGTGGGCACGTTTTTGAGAAAAATAAGATTTTCATACCTAATTTGGTAAAAATATTTGTACGGCAGGTATTGTTATTTTTGGTCTTAAAAAAAATTTGAAGAAAATCATTTGGGCTGCAGCCGAAAGGACATGACAGACAGACAAACAGAATTGCGAGACCCACTTTTTTCGACTTCGATATCATCGTAATGTCAATTTTGATCAAAATCTCGAATCCATACGAATCCATAATCAAATAACTAGTATCTAGTAATACTATCAATAAAATTGTACATAAACGGATAAGCAATTTCACCGAAAATCTGACAATACAACGGTACATGTATTCAAATATTTTCTGCTGTGTGCCAAATAATCAAAAACCAATACTACACATTGAAAGATAACAAATAGTTCTTGTATATGTCTTTTAAATTATTGCCATACGCACACAAATTGCTGTGTAAAATTGTAGAGTGAATCAACATTTTTTGGTTTTTCCTTCCTCTTAATTAATATACTGAACGTCATTGGATATAAACAGCAAACTGCATCCATAAAATTTAAATAGAAGACAATGGTGACAGAAAAGAGTTTAAAAGTTTCCAACAAAATCGTTTCGCAGATAAAAATCAATTTAAATTTTACCGATACACAGTACAGTATTAGGAGATTAAGAAGAATGATGCGTTATAAGATTATTGTTTGATTGCATAGGGGCATTTTTAACACGTACCATCATTAGTCGACCGAAAATTTAAAATTAAATATACCACCGATAAGGTAACTCTACCACCGATAAGTCATCACTAAATTCGTGACCACGGTAAGTGTTACCCTGTTTAAACAATCGTGGTAAGACCGTTACAAATATACTGTACCCCCTTTTTCCAATGTCTCAGAACCGAGATAAAAATAACTTAAATCGATAACCGAAGGCTGTTGGGACAGCCCGTAGCCGTCTCAAAGTCATTGACTTCTTAAATAAATATAGTTATATGTATTTAAAGATAGTTAGTCCCTTACCACAAATATTACCAAGTGTAGCCATGTTTATTTCATTGAATTCAGCTTTGCCAATAACGAAGCCTTCTGGAGCTAATGTTACCGCATCTAGGTCAACTAATTCACCTTTTTTTATGGTAACACTAATTTTTTTTGATTGATGGTCCTTGCAAAAGATTTCTAGATCATAATCACCAGGAGGAAGAATAATCTTAAACTGAGCGAGATTTTTGCTGACGTAGTAGATTTCTTCTAATGCTTTAATTTTAATGAAAGCATTACGTAGAGGTTGACCGGTCTCTGATAACACACGTCCTTTTATTCCAACATCAATTAAATGTAAGAAATTCATTATTTTCTCAATGTTTTCCCTCCACACAGATGCTAGCTGATCTTGAGTGGGCATGCGGCAGCATGAAATGCCAAGACTAAACAACGGTACACGATGCATTTTATAAAATAGGTTCGTTAGTCGTTGGGTGTAGTCTTTTTGTGTTGTACGTATTGATGTTAAGGGGCATTCTGGTGGGGAGTAAGGTATTTCTGTTTTTTCTATCAGGCGAGCAAGGTCTTCATAGACTGGCTTTTGTGGGTACCTTTTATATATATAAAATTTGTATTTATGTTTTGTAAAATAAAATAAAATATTCTAAAAAAAGTTCTTACGTCAGCTCATAATTTCCTGCCGTAAAGGATAAAATTAAATCAAAATTTTCTCTTTCTATCATCTGAAGTAATAAATCTCTACGTTTCTCCGATTCTGGATTAAGAATCATCTCTGCCAGTTCATTACCTATGACAGGGTCACATACTGTTTTGCTGAAATTGAACGTTAAACCCTAAACAGTAAATTAAAGAACTTGTGCTGTACTAACTTGTTTTGATAAATTTTAAAGATTTCTTCAAAGTTTTCCATAACTGGCAATAAATGAATGACGCTGCTATTTAAAATTTTTAATATCGGCGGTTCTTGGATTCGATAGCCTTCAGTTAAATGTCTCCCCAGATTAAAAATCATCTCCCTACCCATAGGAGAAGTAGCATCAAAGAAAGAGCTTAGCACAAGGATTTTATATTTTGTTTCTTCTGGTGAACCGATCTATAAAAGACAAAATATTATTTTCTCAAAAATATGTGCATGCATAAGTATGTATAGTGTAACTGCAGTGAAAGGAGTAACAACTATCGGTGCCTCATAGGTTTTTTTTTTACTGCTTTAGAGTGTTCCGGACGTAACTAAAACAGCAAGGTGCTAATTGTTCTTCTGCATTTTCTTGATTGCTTTACCAATATTAGTCACCGTCTGGGATATCGTTGCACTAAAAAAGAACTGTTTTGATATAGTAACAGATTTTTGTATTCAATAATAGAATAGTCATTTTGATAATAAATAAATTGCTTAAATAACAGTTCCAATTTATACATATGCATATAAAAGCATTTGAAAGAAACATCAATTCTTTTACAATTTTGTTTGTCAAAAACTGCTTTCAAAATTATGACAGAAATTTATAACGTCTTGTTCAAATATTTGTTTGTTTCGAGCTTTGGTTCAACAGTTATGTATAAAGTATAAACACTTTTTGAAAAAAATAGCTTTTTTCCCCGTTTTTGCAGTTTGCAATGCGTATTGCATACCAATACTGATGTATTATTAAATTTGAAGTTCATTGATCTTACAATTTATCATACAAAATCACAATTCCGTCCGGAACTCTCTTTAACACATCTTACTCAAAGAAATGTATGAGGATCTAATAGCTACTAACCCTATCATTTTACCTCACTAGTGATTTTAAGCCAATGGTTGTTGAAATCGGTTTCGATTTCGTCGTATTGCATGCTTACAAAGCCAACGTTTTTGTTTTCCATCTCTGCCATTAGTTTTTTTATTTCTTGATTAGAATGATACCTAGTGTGAAAAACATTTTCTATGATTCTATAATCATGAGCTGAAGCCCAATGTTGTGGATCATCTCGCATCAATGATATATCAAGTCTTAAACCGCAAGGGCCATCTTCAAAAATAATAAATTCTTCGTGGTGTATTTCAAAGCTGTTAAGAAATGTTTATCTTAAACATATAAAATTAAATATAAAATGAAATGAAAAAATAATACCCATCAGCTATAACAGTTATGTTGTGCTTTCCTCGAGTAACCAACTTCCAATAATCACCCTGTAATTCACTGTATGAATTATGGGTTGAATTATCAATCAATATTATAGCTTTCGAAACTGGAGTACCGATTGAACTTCGTATATACCCATGCACTGCACATTGAACTTGTTCAATAAATTGAAGTAGTGGTTCTCGATTTTCTTCCCAATACTTCGATAACTCAGATTCCATGGGAAATTTGTCACATCCTAATTCAAGAGTTAGCTCAAGTACTCCCGCACGAACATAATTCCAATCTTGCATTCCTCCAGTTACGCTATACCATTGCGCGCCGTTTGTTATTCCACCGGGAAACAATTCCTCTTGGAAAAGTGGGCATGGTTTACCCAAGTGCATTGTTGGATGTGCCTATAAGATTACAATAGTCAGTAGTTAAAATGAGTTCTGTGAAAAAAGTTTTTTTTGCACTTACATCAGAATAAACTTTAGCTAAATGTTTAAATAGCTCGTTGTCATCGGTTGGATTAGGCTTCCGACCTTTCATTTCAATCCTTAATCTGTTCATTTGGTCTTGAAAGTCATTCGAATTATCATCGAATGGATAATTGGCAACAAGAGATCCGCCATGAAGATTTGCCGATAATACAAATGGTATCGAAAGTGTCCACTTCATAACAGCTTTAACTTCAGGTTCCTGTTTTCGATTAAATAAATCGGTACCATACTGATCAGGAAAGTTTCGGTTTAAGTCGATATTGTTGAAATTCGCTCTGCCCACAGCGCTTGTCTTATCACCTATGTAGAAGTCAATTTGAATTATATTATTGAAGATTTATGTACATAGGAATCAGAGATTATTTTCTTTTTTTATAAAACGAAGTTTTGGTTTCAAACGACTGCGAAAGACTAATATAAGTTGCTTTCCATTAATACGATAGATGGCGCTTGGAAATCATATTACTAATTTCTTCAGTTCTATATAGGATATATTCTCAATTTATGAGAAAAACAAAATTTGACTATATGTATGTATATTCTGTAAAGCCAGAACTCTGTAAATAATTTTAAATGTATTGTAATGTTTTGCAGTAAAATAATAAGGTTAGGTTTTTCTTTTGATTAATCTTGCATTTTACAACTTAAATTTATTTTAACAATTTTTGCCATACTTCCGAATTCTCACATGCCTTATATTGTGTGTTGGGAAGTGGTATGCTGCTATTCCTCAAATGTATTTAATAAGCGTTGAGCCACATTTTGTCGTAGATACTGCAAGAATGCATCATTGCCACATTTTTCCGGGAATTTTCAGAAAAAACATGAAAAAAATAGATTCAAAATAGCTTTTAAAGGCCTTTAGTCCACAAAAATTTAGGCGTTTCGTCCCGGCGTTCTCACTTGGACTCATCAGTTGACTAGTGAGGACCTTGTCAATCCGCAATTTTTGTTAAGTTCAGTTTATCTAGATTTCATGACGAATATCTAGTGTGAACTATTATCAACAAGACTAGAATTCCTAGTCATTAAATTGGAAGTTTTTGTTTTTGTTTATTGCCCGTGGCCTGGCATTGTTTATAAGAAGGTTTTTTTTAATAATACAAATTCTATATACTACTGAAATACATACATCAGCCAAGTAGAAGACTTAGCACTATTTAATTGGATATTTTCTTTTTAAATTGATTTGTGCAGTGTTTTTTAAGGATGCAGAACTTTTATTCTGTCATATTCGTAACTTCTCAATGACCGAGTTTTGAAGATAAACTTTGGGTCGATAAAAGTTGAGAAATTGCGAACGATCCTGCTGAAGGGCACATATTCTTTCACCAAACCAAATGTGCTCTTAAATGGCCGACTTGAGAAGCTCAAAAGGTTTTTAAAGAATAATATGCAAGTAGATAAGAGATAATCAATATATTTCTGTAATGCCTTATAAAAGGAACAATATTATTCAAACCTTACAAATGCACTAAGCTATAACAATTAGTAGAAGTAACCTCCACACTTCTACAGGCTACTTCTAATGGACCTAATATTCAGGGCCGGATCAACTACATGTGCAAGATGTGCAAATGCACAGGGCGCAAAATTCTGGGGGCGCATTACCAGGAGCAAGAAAATGTAATCTGATCTTGCGCAAACAAATATGTACTGTCATTTGCATTTCAACCAAAAAACTTTTTCAAATAATGCCAAAATAACATCCATCAAAACCGCGGTAAGTTATCTCTTGCACACTAACTAACATCACCTACCGGGGATACCTCAATAAAAAAACCGCATTAAAAGTCTACCTTCTGGGCAATGTGGAAAAGTCTTATGCATGTGTATCAGTGTATGTATGTGTGCAAATATAGAAAAAAAGGGGCGCTTTCTACAAATCTTGATGGATTTTCTTGAGTTGAACCAAGGACGTGATGGTTTAGAGTCAGGCATCTTATACATAAGATTAATCTGCTATTATTTATTTATTTATTTATTTTATATTGTACCTATTAATTTGAGAAAAAAAAACTTATAAGAATTAATTTATAAAAAATTGTATTTTCCATACAATTTGTAATATCCATATTGTAAATTATGAGTACTTTCTTCAACCTACTAAAGAAACTATTTTTAGGTATACATCATTTTATTTAAGAACAATTAATTATTCACAATTACATTTATTAAATTTTTGACCTATACTAAACTAAGGTACCTATTCAATTTCAATGCTTTTCAATTCTATTAATATATTATTATTAATTTTGGTTTCTATTTTTTTACGTTGAAAATCTATAATTCTGTATTGGATTGAATCATGCCTGATTCACAACGCGACGAGAAAGCGAGACGTCAAGGATGCTATTCTCTTCTCATTCTGTGAAAATGTGAAACCAAACCTCAAAAACATTCACATGAATATTTTCACCGCGCCGACATTTGTAAGTGAATTTTTGAAAAAAAAAGGGTGAATACGAACAAACAATGTTCAATTCAACCACATCTCCTTCTCTGTCCTATTCATGAAGAACAAAATATTTCTATTTCAAGCGTTTCTCTTTTCTCTTCAACAAATAAGAAAATTTAGAGAATTACGCCGACTTTGCATGCGCTTCAGTGGAAAATATAAGGTGGTTTGGGAGGAATCGATAATATAGTTCATCGGAGAATTTTATTCACTGAACCAGAATCGATTTTTTGCACCAAGTGAATCGGAAAAGTGAAAGCAATGCATGCGAGCGAATGTGAAAATCGTTTATTCGATTCACTTTTTTCACTGAACCAGAATCGGCCCCAGGTTATTTTTATTCTACATAAAACGACGTAATGCAAATTAGGAAGAATTTTTAAAAAAATTAAGGGTTATCGTTTTTTTTTTAAATTTAAAAAACCATACTTTTAAAGCCGGACTAATTATATTCTATACACAGTGACGTAATCAATAACTAGGTTTGTAGAATTTATTCAATCAACATTTTCATTTTAAATCAACAAATTTTCAAACTAAAACCACTGGTTGCTGGTTGCGACCGACATTGGGGACCTCCCATTGGTACCCTTGAAAACTCGACACCCGATGTTATTTTGTTATATAAGAAAATTCCCAATTCAAGATCTTCGAAGATCGTATCAGGGTGTTTAATATATGCAATCAAGTGAAGGCCAAAAATGTATGTATACATATGTATTCGTGTATTTAGTATATTCATTTACTATTTACAACAGAGTTTATATAAATTAAAAATATTCGTTTACAATATATTTTTGAGATACTTGTAAATAAAGCAAAATTTTTGATACATTCTATTAATTTTATGTATATGTACATACATAATTATGTCTAATCTAAATTCAATAAAATGTAAACATTGGATCTAATAAAATCTATCAATAGTCTTTTAGAAACATGTTTTGCGTTCTGTTATCTCTATAAAAAGGTAATCTAAAATTGTTATTATTAGTTCTCAAGTTATAATATTGAACTTCATGGATTAAACTTAAATTTAGAGATAGATAATCAGGAACCATTTTATTTTAAACTTTAAACACAAAAATTGCTGCATTTTAAGTTATCCTCTGTTTTATGTTAAGCCATTGCAAACATGATAACATATCATTAATCGGCGTGTAAAAACTGCATTTCAAGATTATCCTCATCGCTTTGTTTTGAAGTTTTTGAAGACTGTTTATTTCTGACGTTGCACATGTATAGAATTGTTGAACAAAATTCAAAATGTGGTTTTATAATCGTGTTGTAGGTTCATTGCACAGATTGTTGAAATTTGTTTCCGTATTCTTTTAAGAAAACCGAAACCGACTTTTTTTGATATTTTTTTTGCAAATATTTATATTCAAAGTGGTTATTGAAGTTTAAATTTTTATCAATTATAACACCCAGATACTTCATATATTACACTTTTTGGATTGGATTATTATTTATTTTTATGTTTGTTGTATAATCACCGTTTATAACCATGCACTTTGTTTTTTAATCTGTATTAATTATAAGTTTATTTATATTCAACCAATCACAACCAATCACCTTAATCAAATCATAGTTTAATTTATCAATAATTATATTTATATCTTTGCCGGAAAGAAATAAGAGAGCATCATCAGCAAATAATGCGTCGTTTGTTCTCGAGATATTCGAGTCAGAAAACATTTTTTTAATATTTTTTTTTTTTTTTGACTCGAATATCTCGAGAAAAAACGACGCATTTTTGGTCTTCACTTGATTGCATAAACTGAACACCCTGATATGGAAATTTTCTTATAACGGGTGATTTTTAAGCTGGTTTGGTTTTGGCAACACTGGTTTTGACAGCTGACGTGTGTTTAGTACCTTGTGTCACTGTCAAACAGCTTCAGTTTGGTTTGCAATTTAACCATGGATCGTCTAACAAATGAACAACGCTTGCAAATTATTGAATTTTACTATCAAAATTCGTGCTCGGTTCGAAATGTTGTTTATCGAAAAATTGTGTTCAGCGATGAGGCTCATTTTTGGTTGAATGGGTACGTAAATAAGCAAAATTGCCGCATTTGGAGTGAAGATCAGCCAGAAGCATTGCAACAGCTACCAATGCATCCCGAAAAAGCCACTGTTTGGTGCGGTTTATGGGCCGGCGGCATTATTGGGCCATATTTCTTCAAAGATGATGCGAATCGCAGCGTTACTGTCAATGGTGAATGCTACCGAGCGATGATAACAAACTTTTTTTTGCCCGAAATGGAAGTTCTTGACTTGCATGATATGTGGTTTCAACAAGACGGTGCCACATGCCACACAGCACGCGAAACAATGGCGCAATTGCGAGGCGAGTTTGGTGAACAGTTAATTTCACGTTTCGGGCCGGTCAATTGGCCGCCTAGATCGTGCGATTTGACACCATTAGATTATTTTTTGTGGGGGTATGTCAAGGCTAATGTCTATAGGGACAAGCCCGCTTCGATTGACGCACTGGAAGCCAACATCCATGCATTCATTCGTGAGATACCGGCCGATATGTGTGAAAGAGTATGCCAAAATTGGACTCATCGGATGGGCTACCTGAGACGCAGCCGCGGTCAACATTTGCATGAAATATCTTTAAACATTAAATTGCAAGGTTCAAACTATCGATTCAAATAAATATTTCATTCATTTTTTCGAATTTTTTGTGTTTTTTTTTTTTTTAAAGTTCTAAACCTCTTAAAAAATCACCCATTATAACAAAATAACATCGGGTGTCGAGTTTTCAAGGGCACCAATGGGAAGTTACCAGTGTGGGTTGCAACCAGTCTCTTTTTTAATTATTGCTTGCCAGATAAAAGACTTCAAAGGCTTTATAAATTCAAGTTGTATGGACGTTCTTAGTATTTCTAAATGTTTATCACCCAATTCAAATTATATTGCTTGTGTTGCAAAATGTGTTAGATTGTTAGATGTGTTAGGCCGCGTGCTCTTTCGTTTCTTTTTCCATCCAATTCCCCCACTATTTTTCACTATTTTTTCTTCTCCTCTCTCCCTTAATACAATCTTTGCATTGAAGTCAAGTATCAAGTATATCATAAAATGTGCCTATTTCATGTGCGTAAAGTTAGTACCTAACCTACCACCATTTCTGATTTTTGTAAAAAACGATTGTATTGCGATGTGGCCAGCTTGGGCTGCCATGTGCCGAATTAAAAAAAAAAATTGTACTAAGCATATGGTTTTTAGAAGCTAGCAATTTTTTTGTGTGAAGTTAGCACCGCTATTTTCGGTTTCCAAAAAAAAAAAAGTTGCGCTGTATTGTGATCAATTTGTGCCGCCATGTGCCGTTAATATTTTTGTTTAAATTCGCAAATTTGCAAATTTTACGAATGAAATTTTGTTTACAGCACATGGAGGCTCAAGTTGAGCACAATACAGCACAACTTTTTTTTGAAAATCGAAAATGGAATGTTAACTTCACGCTAAGTGGATTCGCAATATTTAAGAGCAGCAAATATGCGATTTTTGTTATATCTCTTGGGTTCTTAGTATCATTTTTTAGTATATATGTAATTTCGTAAAATTTTTAAATTTGCGAATTAAAAAAATATTTATTCACGTCATATGGCGGCAGAAGTTGAGCACAATACAGCATAACTTTTTTTTTTGAAAATCGAAAATTGTGGCCTCTAAAAACCATATAAATGTGTGCTTATTACGATTTTTTTTTAAATACAGCACATGGCAGCACAAGTTGGGCACATCGCAGTGCAGTCAAAAATGGCGATGCTAGCTTCAAGCACATGTCTATTTCATCTTCTGTTGCTTTTTTGGTAGGTCCATAAACTTGAATTATGGATATATTAAATTTTTTAGTGTTGAACTTTACACCAATCCAGCCGCTGAATCCTTTTATTTTAAGAATGTTCTTTTTGTGGTTTTTGTTTATCAGGAATCCAAAACGACAAAGGATCCTTTTTTGATAGTGAAGTATAAACATGCTGCCGTTATTTAGTTCTGTACTGATTTCTTCGTATCTTCTCATTTCAGCCAGACCTACATACATACATATACATAACTAACTCTCCGGTTGATCTTCGAGAGGGCATTTTCGAGTTCGATAAATTTTCCCTCGGATTGTAAAGTTCTTGTGTTTAACTTTGCAATATGTAAGTTCTTGTCTCGATTTGATTTTAAATTATTGTTGGTTCTACTTGGGCATAGCTGTGTTTTTATTCCGAATTCATTAAAAATAATCACTAAGTTCAATTTTATTTAAAGAAAAAGAATTAAAAAAATTGATTTCTAGCTTTAAAAAAGGTATAACACGACGACATTGTAAGTATCGCCGTTGATATTTGATAATTTTTTTCTATTTAAAGTCGTTTTTTGGAAACTTGTCCCTTCCACCTAAACAGAAGCAAATAGGAAATGACATAGAAATGATTGCCTGACGTGACATTTCGATAGGCCTAAACTTGTCAAATGATTAAAATAAACAATCGGAGAAAATCCGTTAAAATATTTTGTATACCTACCTATTTACAATGACAGTACCAGTAATAATATTAGTAAAAAATTGATAAGTAGCATAAAATTCCGTAAAAAAAAAACTTACTGAAACCGAATTATGTAGAAGCCAACGATTGAATCCACATGAACGCTGAAACCAAAACTCATAGCGACGAGGTAATGGCTTTTTCGATTGGTAATCCTGAAAAACAATTTGATCGTTGTGAACTCTTCTGAAACGATTCTGAGAACAAATCAAGAAGCAAATTTGTCTTTTTTCAGAAGAAAAACTATCATTCCGACACCAATCGAAAAGGCCATAGTAAATTGATTAATATAATTAACAACCTTCCTTAGCGATTTCATAGCCATCCGGGTTCATACTGAAGAGGAAATGTAAGCGAGTACTATTTATAATTTTTGTTACTCTTTCATCTCGGAGATAGTGTTCGCAAAGATATTTTGCAAGATAGAGAAGCATTTCCCGTCCAACAACTTCATTTCCATGCATATTGGCTACGTATTTAAATTCTGGGACACCGGGAATATGTTGTCCTGGCTTTACAAAAATTTCCATTACCCACAAATCTCGTCCTTCAACACTATTACCGATTGTGTACAATCGTGTTATTGATTTATAGGTTTTACTTAAATTTCGAATAAATCTAGATGAAGAAAAATTTATTTATTACAGAAAAGCATAGTTGTACAGAATATTATGTAATTATATAAAAACGAATAAATACAAAACAATTAAAAGTATTTACATAATTAATTCCTCCGTATATTAAAAATAAAAAATTATTATTATTCTTCACGACTTATTACTATGTTCAATTCACCTATCAATATCTTACCATTGTCACTTTAATCTTTCGCTTGAAAAATAAATCACCTGAAATTCACAGCAATGTTCTCTTATGAGCGTAAATATTATACAGGTTATGGGCCCAGCTAGTGTAAAAAAATTACTTTAATTTTAATTAAAACAATGTTTTGGTAACGCTTAGTCCCTATACGCCGCCGTGTATTGGTGAGCTTTGCAACAAAGCTGCGCGGATTAAACTGAGTTCAAAATTTTTTCAAAGAATTCATCGAGTCAGTTTCGATTAAAAAAAAGTAAATTATTTGGCAGTAATTTGTGGTTATTGCATTACGTTTTTGATTTTAACTGACTGAGTTGGGGAAATCTCGCGAAAACACGACATTAATCAAAATTTATATGACGTCAATTTAAAATATTGGATATAACGAATATGTTGTCTTAAGACAACTACGATTAAATTGTTGGCTCGTATTGCAGAAATGGGATAATGAAAAAGTAATAAATATTATAAAAAGGAAAAGGACATATCTTGTAGTTTTTGAGACCTAAGAAACCAAAGCCAGTGAATTAAAAAAAAAACATTTGTAATGTTCAACATGTATTTAGTCAATTGCTTAGTACATAACAGTTGTAATTTCTTTTTTTCAAGGTTCGAAGAACGATAAAATATGATTCGTTCTCTCGCGAAAAATTCGTAAGGGAATTTTATTTTTGATTCGATCGCGAATCTTATTTTTTGGTTCCTTTAAAATAAAATTCGTTTTCGCGAACGAATCATATTTGTTGCGATCTGTAAAATATGGTTCGTTCGCGAATTTATCACGTACGAACTATTAAAGATCCATTCGCGAACCGTTCGAATAAGAAAACAAATGTCATTTTAGATATTATATAAATATCATATATTACAGTAAGTAGGTATATTTTTTATCGTAACTAATCCCACACAACATTTAAAAATCACTCTTCTTCATGTCAATTAAGACCGATTCACTTTTTTCTTTTCGAACTGACACACTTCCAGTTCCTGATGGTTGTTCATTAACCCCTGAATCATTAATATTAACACTATGTATTGTTGTATAGTGCCTTTCTATGTTTCCTGTCACTTTTTCTTTCAATTTTTTTTTCACAAATTAAACAATTTGATTCGCCAACTGCTTCTTCATTACAAGAAACATATTTACCTAACTCAAATGTTTTTACTTTCCCCATTTCAACAAAAATCATTTTAAAAAAATCACTTCACATCCGCACTGAATGGATACTTGATGACGAATGGTTCTTTTTACGGATCTTAACGGATCCTTATCGCGAGCGAACCATATTCTACCTGAATTTTATTTTCCCGATCTCTTACGTACGAGAGATACAGAAAAAAAATGGATATAGTTCGTTCCTGAGAGAACTATAAATTTTTATAGATCGAACATTTTATCGTTCGCAAACTATATTTTGTATGGTTCGTGAGAAGATCGGTAAAGAATGATAAAGATCCGTATTTTATGATTCGCGAGCGATATTTTAAGAACCCTGTTTTTTGTTAAAATTTAAGGGTCTCAGGTCATCAGTTCCTAGATGCATTGACATGTAATCTGTGTAAACGTGTGAACGCTTCTGGATTCGGTTCCTAAATTAAATTTAGATGCATATAGAAAACACTATTGTACTTTCTGGTGACAGTTCGCATTATAAATGTACTGAATAAAAGCCAGATACAGTTCGTTCCCTATCTGCCAAGTTAGAGTGGTAATTACTATCGCAATATGGCTACGATTTAAATGGAAAAACCCAACAAAATTGTTGTTTTATATTTCGCCTCGGAACATTGCGGTTGCATTTGAAATTTAAAACTTTATACACGTTTAACGTTCGTCCCCTATCAATCAATTAAAAGTGTCTTATTCCATTGAACAAAGATTACGAATACGATGTTCTTCTTCTATTAAATGTCGAAATATGAAAGTGAAATTTAAGAAATAGTTTAAGCAAAAGCTAAGTTTCCCCCAGAAATTACCAAAATGTCATTCCCAAAGAAAACACTGATGGCAGATTTAGACGACTGACAACTTTTAATAAGGTCTAGTTTCTTAAGATTAATAAAATCATCTTGTAAATGGTTTAAAATCTGCAATTTCAGCTTTTTAAAAAGTGAATTATTTATAAGAAGGTATTTCGTATTTGTTTAAAAAAAAAACACTCAGTAATGATCCAAATACTACAAAATTATATGCCATTCACGCCGGTAATACAGTTTTTCTGTGCGCTTATGTTAAGCCCGGAGAATTCTCTGGGTTTAGCTTAGCCCGCAGGGGAGAATAAGAAAGATATTCAACAAATTACAAATAATGAACATGGAACTATGTCAATTCCCATTCTACTATAGATGTTTGTGATTTTAAGAATGTTCAAACTAAAGATGTCGTAGTATTATTAATAATATATCTAATTATATATACAAATTGTAAAATATTTGAAGCAAGAGCAATCGAACAAAAAGATGCATAATCAATAATTAATAAGAATTATTGCAAAATACAACGACACATTCTACAATAAAAGAGATTGTAAGCAAGAAACAAATTTATATTTTTGTAAAATAAATTATGAAAAATCATGTCTTTCAGACTTATTAAATTAACTTCCTAAAAAATGTAATAAAACTAAAGAAATACAAAAGAAATTTGAAATACCTTAATATAACAAAATCAGAGTTAATATCATAGAGTACATACCTATACGAGTATTATTTAGAGAACCGACTCGTTCCCCCCTTGCCTAAAACACCCGCAAATTTTATTTGTGCGCAGTAAGAGAAAGCTCTCTTATTTCTCTCTTTTTTTTTTCCTATCGGTGAATCCGTGTGAATAGTCGACTTATGTGCCAGAAGCAACAAAAATGATATTTATCATAATTTAAATTTACTTTAAAAAGGGTTACAAATCGTGTCTACTATTTTTTAAAGTATAGTGTTAGTTCGGGTCCCATTTAAAATGCATGGGACAACTAATACATGGTCATGCAATTTGACATCTGTGAATTAAGAGCTTGTAGGGTGAAAGAGAATAAAACCTCTTAACTGCCTGAACACAATGGATACGGAGCTGCAGCTGAAATAGCTATCAAAAAAATATTGATGAATCGGGTGATTCATTTTGAGCGAAGACGCAACTTTACAAAACAAAACAAATAATAATATCATAAACTCGTAACAGATGTTTAATAATAAGCACCAATATCTTATACTAGAGCACCTACCTAAATAAAACCAATGGGCTATTATATTAAAAATCACCACACCACCGTTCCAAGAAAAACAAAACTACGTGACCAAGCCAACGCAGCCATATACCGGCCTGAAGATAACAAAGACAAAGAACTCATCAGGATAATATAAATAGCAGATACAACGTAGCAGTAGCATTACTCATCGTCGTCGTGAAAGGGAGACTTCAGCGTAAAGAGATCTCTCCACATTGACCCGACGCACGTACCGTTTTCACGCCACATTGTGAATTAGGCATGAATCGGGCTTCAGTAATTTTACTCTCTAAGTGCCTGTTTACGCAGTCGTTTTACTGAAAGGCTCATCCAGTGAGTAAGGTAGATTTTTGTAGATTGCGTAGAGACGAGAGGGTAGATTCCATCCCAAATTCCTTCTCGTTTCTGTCCACATAAATTCTATTTATCTCACTGGATGCGGCTCTCAGTAAAACGACTGTAAGTAAGTGCCTCTTTAAGCAGTCGTTTTACTGAAAGGCACATCCAGTGAGTTAGGTAGAAACAAGAAGGATTTTGGTGGATTTTGGAATGAAATCTACCATAGTCGTTTCTACCCACATAACAGGCACTAAGAAGTTAACTTATTTATTTATTTTCTTCTATGTATAACTTTCATGTACGAAATATAACGAAAGCCCTGCAAAATAAGAAATAACGTAATTTTATTGTTTCGCTAAAGAATCAGTTCCCTTGAAATAAGAAAACCTCTGTTTTAAGAAACTAAAATTCGGATATGTTTAACTTTCTTATACCTAAGCTTTTTCACAGTGCTCTTCCAAATAAACAATTTAATTAAAAGGAACCCATAACCTCTAACATTAAATATTTTTGAAAAGTTAACTAAAATACATATAAAAACAAAATTTTCTACGAACTTTTCCATTTGCGTATAGTTGTGATGCACAAATTTTGTTGTTGCTGAAAAACCACTTGAGTTTTCATCTGATCTTTCCACTTTGACCTTTCGGAATGAGTCTGAAAAAGTATTTTCAGATTTTAATATTGAAATGTTCTTGATTGTGCCGTATTTTAAAAAAACAAAAAATTTAAAACTACTTTAAAAGTTAGCCATGCCCCAGACAAATGAACCAACCTTAAAACCTTCTAAAATTACGCATTGTGTAAAAATCATTTATCCAACCATTTTTAATTGAGTTTATCAATGCATGTATTTTTTCAAAATTTTCTTAAATAGGTACATATGTTAATATTATTTTAAGGAATAGCTTTATTTTTATTAAATGTATATTATGATTAACAGGTATATATACAAATCAATACATATATATCAATGCGTTTAATATGGATTATAAAGAAATGTAATGTAATTAAGTGTAGTGAATTATGTCGACGATTTTTATTGTTACAAATTTACTTGGGCCAACATTTAAAAAAAAATCACCAATGATTATAGCATTTATATAAAATCTTTTTCCATAATTAATGAATACAAATGATGCCCTACTTAAAGTAGTAAAAATTATTATTATTATTATTATTATTTCTAAATTACTCAACCTCTATGAGATTGGAAAATACCTTTCCCGGGCTATGCCAAGGCTTTAGGCTCGGTTGTATTTATGTATATTATAAGTTATTGTTAGTTTATGATAGTTACGAAGTTTGCGAATAGAATCTAAGGTTACAAATCTGTGTATGGTGCAACCAGTTAGTTGTCCTCTGCATCACTCACAACGCGGCAAAACCATGTTTTCATCTGCACTTTTAAGGTGGTGATATCGGTGCTTAGTCAGATGGTTTGTGATCGGCCTCATGTAAATGTTGTTGTTCAAGCCCACTTGACTATGCCAAATGAGTAAACAATATTGATAGATTGGATATGATGCTTCCCTCATCAACGCGGTATCCGATATCGTCGTTTTGAACTTTTCCTTTCTTAAGGTGAACGATCTTACACTTGTCCAGCCCGAACTCCATGTTTGTGTCGTCACTGAAACGCTTTATAGTATTTAATAGTCTGTGGACTTTCACTTTCCCATTTGCGTAAAGGTTCAGGTCTACCACATAGAGCAAATGATTGAGTGTTTGTGAGCCCGTTTCATCGACTTAAGAAGATTACTCGGTGGGCTTAAGGACGACAAAACCAGAGGAGACTGAAAGCATCTTCTTGAAGAGTTCCTCTTGTTAACTAATGAGCTAGCTTTACCTCCCAGGTTTAGGGTTACGCAAACACTTTTCGCTAATAACTTTCAGGCTTAAATATTCGCAATGGCTGAATATTTGGTTGGTAAGTATTTTCGTAAAGAGATTGTACATATATCGTAGACAAAAACGTTATAGGCCGGTGCCCTGCTGGATTTGTAGTTGGACTGCCGTTTGGAAGGAGGAAAGTGTTCCCTTGCGCAAGGAATCCAGGCATTTCTTCAGGTTCATCGACCCAAATACCAAATGGTGAAGTGCAGAGCTATAAGTTTGTGGAGAACAGGTAGTTTTTTGATCCAGGTGTTTTGAATCTTATCGTTCCCAGGAGCTTTCCAGTTGCTGACGAGTTTTATAGCTGCGGTCACTTCCTCGCCATTAATAGCACGTGGTGTTATTTCAGTAATGTTTTCGCTTTGTAACCGTTCATTTATTAACCAGGATGCCTCCTGTTCATGGGTTGTCGACTTGTCCCAAATTTCTTTCCAGAAAGCTGTAACTTCTTCTATATTTGGCATTTTGCTTTTTGTTTCATTTGCGCTTGACTTAGATGTAGATATTTCTGTAAAAGCTTCTTTCATCCATCTAGAATTTGCAATATCTCTACGTCTCGAAGGATACCATTCACCTGTCTTAAAAAGACTAAGTTCTGGTGGAAATGCGGGTATAAACTTAAACATGCCATCTATACGTCACGTTTCTAGTTTCTATCGAATATTGAGATAAAAACTACAGTAGTCTCGTTGGTATTTCGATACTGTTCAGACTTAGGCACCAATCCTGAAGTTTATAGCACTATGGGAATAGTAAATTTTTGTACTATACGTCGATTGGATGTTTTTTTCAAGTGTTGTTATCAGCTATGACAAAGACATTTCCTTTCAAACTTTATCAAACACTATGTCTGATGGTCTCAACCGACTCAACGAAAATCTTTACACTTCAGCGATCGAAGAAAGGGAGTCAGATATCCTGCAAACAACAGGAAATGCAGAATCTACTGCCGGAGCAACCATGCAGCTCATACGTCAAGCATGACACTGCAATGCCACGAAAATGCAATAATAGAGACCGGAACCCGTATTACTGCTGGACAGACGGAATAGCTGCACTGCGCAGAAGTGGCCTGCAGCTCCAACGAAGAGTAACCAGAGGAAGGAGAAGAAGTTCTGAGCTATCAGGAGTTTAGAAACAAAATAACTGAGCTGAAAAGAGCAATTAAACCGAGCGAACAGCTACGTAACGACATTGTCATGCGAAAACTGAGAGCAAAAGCACCAAACCCAGCTCTCAACTCAGAAATGATGGTTAAACCACCCGTGACCCGACACCTCTTTAGCCCATAAGTTATAAATGCCGCCCTTTAACGCTGAAGAACTTGAAAAAGCTGTGAAATTACTTCTGAAAAAGAAAGCTCCCGGTCCGATGGAATATCAGCAGAAATTTTAAAACTGACAGCACGAACATGCTACATGAAATTGAAATTACCTCCTACGAATCATCAGGGACTACCTCAAAGACCAATAATTTACGATATCACAGATGGTCAGAAAAAGAAGAAGATCACCTCCGGAGCAGCTCAAGAATCAATCCTAGAACCTGACCTCTGGAACATCTCATACAACGGCATACTCTGTATGGACATGCCTAAAATGTGTTTTTTTTTTTTTGGTTATGATGACGACATTGCGGCTGTGATTTCAGCAAAAGATCCAGAAAATGCACATTGGAAGCTAAATCATGTCATGCGTCGAGTACACCTGTGGATGAGCGAACATGGCATCAGTCTAGCAACGGAAAAAAAAACAGAAATAGTTCTACTAACCAGAACAAGGAATTCTACGACAATAAAAGTATCGAAAGCAGATGCCAGCGGTACAGACGATGAGCCTTACGGGCCAGCTCCTATCGCACGGTGTCGGGGCCAGCCGTTCTTGTAGTTGCAGGAGTAACGCCAATAGACCTTCTGGCAGCAGAACAAAAGTACGTGTACGAAAAGATAACGGAAATCGGAACTGATGCGGCAACTGCGGGAACAAAAGCGCTTACACAACAGAAGTGGCAAGAACGGTGGGAGTATAAAAGTAGAGGGCGCTAGACTGGACAGGCCATTGGAAACAGCTTAATGGAGTCATCGGAAACACGGCGCAGTGGACTATTACGTCACCCAGTTCCTCACCAGACACGCGTAAAAAAAGGGAAGAGCCAGTTAATTTCAAGTCGGTTGTAAGGCGTGCTTTTGATCTGTGAGCACAGTTCTGTCCCAGTAAAACCGACATTCTTGTCCAGTACATTTTATGGCTTGTACAAATAGTGCACCTCACTCTAACATTTTAAGATTGAGTTTACTTCCAAGCTCTTGATGTAAGATCGTTGCTGTTAAATAATGCCTCTGTTTGTATTCATTACCTGAAAAATGCGTAAAGGCAAATATTATATTTTGTATATTTTCTACTGCATTACATCTATATCGATAAGATTCTTGCGTATTACTTTTTTAAAATAGTTCCTTTGGGTATTACTTGGTTTCCTGCAACATATTTCCTGCATATATTATTGGAGAATGTTTCCACTAATTTAAGATGTTCCAGTTGTAAAGGTTTCCAGCATAAATTTGTGTGTCTTCCAAATGATAGAGTTCTCTGGATCCTTCTTTAACAGAAAATCCGTACCATGTTGAGTTCAAGCTTTAGGATAGTGGATTCATTGTCAAAATGAACCTTAGGAGGCTCAATGAGTCGACTTAAAATATTCTTCTTCTGGTTTTGATTTTGGCAATTTTTGTTCAGCCGTAGATGCAATTAAGCATATTTCCGAGTTCCAATTTGTCATTGTATGCCTAAGATGGGTTATATTTATATTTCAGTCGATTTCGATGATTTAAGCACTTTTAAAAGCCAGTCATGAAGTACTGACTACTGAGTCAAATGTGTTTTTTTTATAGTCTATATACGCCGTGTAAAGATTTTGATTTTTTGTAGCCGCATGGTTGCAAACTACTGAGTTTATCAACTGTTCCTTGAAACTTTTTGATCTTTTTCTGCAGCCATTCTGCTGCGGGGCTATAATATTATTGTTTTCATGGAGTGCACTTATTTTTTATAGCTATACATGACTTTATGATTTTGTATAATGTTGGAAGACACGTAATGTGTCGATATTATAGTTTCTCGGTTTTATCACACGAAGGAAACTTTGGTATTTTATGATTTTCATTCAGTATTTCGTTAATTCGTAGGCAAAGTTTTTTCTAGGTGCGCGTACACTTGGCATTTTATAAGACTCGTTCATTATTTCGTTAATTAGTAGACTAAGTTTTTCCCAGGTGCGCGTACATTTTTTTCAGACAGGAGTTTTGTTAATCATCTGGCCCCCGGGTTTTCCAATTTTGTATTGCTTTTATAATTGTGCCTTTTTATCTACTGTGTTAACTTCCTTTTGATGTTGTAAATCTTGTTGCATATTTAATATTTATAATATTATTTTTATATATGTATGTATTAATTATTATATTATTGTTGTGATAAAATGAATAGAAAAATGACTTTACTAAATCAAATGAAAATGTATAAACAATTAGACTACAATGATTATGAATATAACATAATGATAAGAGATCTGTATTTATAAAACAAAACACCACTATCCCTTTGCGTGCATCATTTAAATATTAATGTCTAAAGTAGTAGGGACTATAAAAGTTGTTGATACCATCATTAAGTGCTTCCGAAGGCTTCAGTGCAAAATCTAAACGAACTGGTCCATCTTTATTTGTGATTTCAACTTTTTGCATTGGGCTTGCTTCATACCTATGTTTAAAAACAATTAGAACCTAATATCACAATTTTGTTGTTTTATATTACCCAAAAGCTAACGCTTGAATATTATAGGTTCCAGGTGTAAGGAGTCGCCAGTACTCCCCACGCTTTGTAGTACGAATCATTTTGTCTTCAATACCTTGAACAACGATTTTAGCATCGTTTATAGGATAACCATTTATATCTTTAACTAATCCTTTTAGCCCCATTTGTGCCATCTTAAGTAGACTTAAAAGACTTCTTTTGTTTTTATGCCATTCATCGGGAAGTGTTGATGCCAAAGGATACTTGCAACATGAAAGCTCAACTGTTAGCTCAAAACAATTGGTAAATGCATAGTTGAAGTCTTGCATTCCGCCATTTAATTCATACCAAAATGCACCATTTGTGACACCATTTGTAAATGTTTCATTACAATCTTTTCCTGTTTTCATAATTGGATGGTTATCCGAATATGCATGAGCAAGTGTTTTAAATATTAAATCATCTGGCGTCAGACTTTCTTCGCAGCATTCGTGGTGGTTTCTATATTTAAAAAACAATAAATTTCATGATTCGCAATTATAACCTCAAACTTACATTGAGTTATCATATGGATAGCTAGCCACTACAGCTCCTCCATGGAAATTGGCAGACAAAACGAATGGATTATTAATTAACCATTCGATAACAGCTGATGTTTCCGGCTGCCTTTGTGATGCCTTTAATTGGATAGTACGTTTATCTTCCAAGCGATCGGGAAAGTCTCTGTTTAGATCCATGCCAGCAGCATTATGACGACCAACATAATTGCGAAGTGAATCGCAATTTCCTTCCTAGAATTAAAAAAAAAACCTTTCTTTAACTTTGATGCCACATAGATTTTTGATAGCATTTTTAATTGAATCAAAAAAAATATTCAAATTTTCACAAGTTTAGTACGCCGCTTGCGAAAACGCAGTGAAATAAACAAAAGGGAGAGTTACACGAATTGCAAAAAAATAACAAAAAATGAAATTAAAAAACCACCTGGAGAGGACGGAAATAAGAAGCACTGTGATCCAAAAAGCCAAAAGTAGTGGCAAAAATACAAACTCCGATTTTTTTATTATTATTTCTAGTAAAAATATAAACAGCAAACAAAATAATTTTTTGGTAAATTATTTGTAAGTTAAAAATTCAAACATTTTGAATATTTTTCATAAATAAAACAAAAAACATTTTTTATGAGTTTTTGAGATTTGAATAGAGCTAGGTACAACAAAAATCTCTTAAAGATTCAATTTTTTAGTCCGGCCTCTTTCATGTCCCCTTTTGAATATCCTCCTAATCTTCATTTCTAAGAAAACAAAATTTATTTAAACAAATTTAAACAACGTTGGGCGGTTTTAAAAAAAAAATTATTTTTCATATACATATACAATTTTGAAAACATTTCTAGGAAAAAAAATTGGTACACAAATTTTTTAGTGTTAAGGAGTTAAAAAATTAATTTTGAAAAAAAATCTTCCACCCATTTTCGAAACATCAATTTTCCAAAAAATAATTTTGATTTTTTTTTAAATTTGTTTTTTTTTTTTTTTTTTTTGAAAATTTGAAATTATTGAAACTTATTAGAAGCTCCTGCGTAAAAAATTTCATTAAAATTGGTTCAACAGACAAAAAAAATGGATCTATGAGAGATACCATTTTTAATCGATAGATACATATTTTTGGTAGATCATACATACAAATTTGAATCAAAATCGTAGGAGCCGTTTTTAAGAAAAATGAGATTTTCCTTACCGGTTTTTAAATAACGTTATTTTTAGTCATAAGAATAATTTTTTTTTAATCTGCTAGATAACATACAAAAAACTGCTTAATGCCAAGTTTAATAAAAATCGACGGAGTGATTTTCGAATTATTAACTTGTAAAAAAAATTAAACTTAAACCGTTAAGGTTAAGCCAAAAGAATAGGACAGACAGAAAGACAGAATTGCGAGACCCACTTTTTTTGACTTCGCTATCATCTTAATGTCAACTTTGATCAAAATCTCAAGTTTGACTTTTTCACGAATCCATATCTTGCCATATAATATATCGCAAGTAAAAGTGCAATAATTCGTTTTTTAATCGAACTTATTTATTTATTTATTTATTTATTTCATCAATTTATAAGATACTGATCACAAAAATTAAAAAAGAATAAAGAATAATAGTTTGGTCTATATACAAAATATATACAATAATTTACATAATATCAAAATGTGCGTTCCTTTACTTTGAAACTACATATGTGATTTTCTGTCCAAAAATACACATTTTACTTTTTTTTTATTTGAACTTTGACAGACTTTTGTGTTGTTTTGAACAGAAAATCACAGAGTTTCAAAGTAAAGGAACGCACCTAAATATTTAAGAAATTAATTATAAAATATTTGTTTCTACTAAAACATCAATTACATAACTATAGTATTTTTTTCTTTAAAAAATCTCTCCTCATAAAAAGATTGATTTTTAGTGTTAAGGAGTTTCATTTAAAGAACGCGTTATCGGTAGTTAACCCTATGAGGGACAATCTAGAATAATTCACTTCCGTTCCCAAGTATTCGTACAGGAATATAAAAAGTAATTAAGGAAAGGACAACCGTATTCCAAAACATGTATGTCTTTAGATAAATAGGGTCTTTAACGTATACGCATCCTTAAAATTGTTTGAATTTCGTTTTGAAAACCCTAACGAAGAATTACCTTTAGGGACAAAACTATCAATCTGCATTCTAAATTCTGATTTAGAATCAAAATGGACTTTATAACTCATTAACTCTACGAAGGAATTTGTATTCAAAATTTATGAGAGATGGATAGCAAGAATGAGAGCTAGTGGATAGTCATTTAAATGGTTCACGTGTTGATAATTAAAATTTCTAATTTAAAATTATAAATATACTAATCTGCTTTCTCAATCTCATTTTTTATCTCAACTCATACATACTTGTAACATACATAATATTCACTCTTTGAACAGTCGTCACATTTTTTTTTTTTTAACATCAACTGAATTTACCGCATCAATCACCACCACATGCCTAATCCACCGAAACAGACCACCTTTCGCTCGAAGAAAAATAAAACCACGGATTCGCCCCCAAGCTGCCTGCCTTTCTCATCGTCTCCCCTGGAAAAGTCGCTTACAACATCATGGAAGACAACATTATGTAGGTTAAAATGGACTAACGACTTGCAAAAAAAAATGGCGTAAAATTTTGAACAATTTAGTACGATGTTAAAGCATTTTCAATATGATAAAAATGCTTTAACATTTTACTAAATCGTTTAAAATTATGCGCCAGTGAGTTTATCATTTATCTTCTGTCAAAACAAATGACCGAGTCACAATCAGCTATTACTCAAAAAATTTAACGTGAAAATAATAAAATTAAAGCCAGCGTTTTCACTTGGAATCATTTCACAATACAACTAAGTAATTTTAAGATCCAGTTTATAAAAGATTATTTCACACTAGCACTATTAAAACCTCACAACCACAAAGCAACTAGCGAATGCACCAGATGCTAAAATGCTGCTCGCCATAAAAACTTCTGATTATGCAGAAACTCTACAGCTTTATCAGTTAATTGCTTTGGAGGGAGACTTAGAGAGAATTGCCAGTTCTGCAAATGTAAAAGAAGATCAGAATATTACTCATCCTAACTCTTAAACAGTTTCTTTATTCATTATTAATATTATATAATTTTTTTTCTTGTTATTACTTAAATTAAGCTTCTCTTTTTGTTTTAACATTAGAAATGTTTAAACGGAGGCATACAATGTAAAAAATCAACAGAATTTCAAAAATATAAAACGCCTAATAGACAAAGGGGGCGAAACGTGAGGGGAATAAACAAAATTATTTCGTTCATGCTTTGTTCTTACTAGTCTAAGGAAACAGAATACGAAGAAGATGATAAAACGGACACAAAAAAAAGAGAAACTTTCGAAGGAAAAAAATGGGGATGTTTTTGATGATGATGATTTTTGCGAAATCTGAAAAATACCCGATTTGCGTTTACTTAAATGCTTATATCTTTCGATCCAATTATCCGATTTTCAATATTTAAGGTATATAATTAAAGAAAAAATGACAGGCGTGTTAGAGCAAACAAAAAATTTTCAAAATCATTCAAAATTTCATACTAAAAACATGAAGATAAATATCGGGCAAATAATTTCATTCAACGAGGAAGTTGATAAAAACAAAAAAAAAGCAAACTTACAAACACCAATTGGCGAGAGGGAGATAGTATTAAAGCCGGCAGAGTGTGTGCTTCGCGTCGGAAAAAAATGCTAAATGTACATACCTAACATACCATACATTTGTAGTCGATATAATAATTGTAAAGATACATTGTGGTTGGTTTGGCTTGCTTACAACTTCGGTTCTAATAATCCGATCAGTAACATTAAGGTCTTAAAATTTAGCTAGAATATCTGACTACATTTTTTTTTATTATAGGTATCATTGCACAGTCACAGTCACCCTTTTTAGGAAAGTTATGATGTTGGTATGTTCAGAAAAGTTGCTCAACATTTAAATTTGACATTCAATGACCTACATACATAAATGTTTTTTCATTTCTAATGTTCCTCAACTATGCTGGAATGGCAATTCGGGTAAATTTTCATCATTTTTCGTTTTTTCAAATCTTATAAATGTAAATAATCTAAGTTATTTATTCTTTCTCTCACTATAATCCTTCATATGTATGTATGTATGTATATCGATATCTATCTTCTATCTATATATATGTATAAATTAAAGTTTGGTTTTGTGTACGTTCGCTAACCAGCCAAACCGGTTCTTAATTTTTTTTTTATAATTAAAGAGGAATAGGGGTAGAAGGTTTAGGACAAAAAAAAATTTTAAAAATATAGAAAATCTGTAAAAAAAAAATGAAATTTCAAGGCTTTAGAAGTGAGGGGTCTCAGGTTCGATTCCTGTCACCGGCAACATTTTTTTTTTTAATTTTTAATAATTTTCTCTTTTTTTTCAACACATTCGCTGCAAAACAAATAAATTTTAACGCCCTGGGAAGCGGGCGGGGGTTTTGCTAGTATCTTATAAAATTCACAATTTCTTTTTCTTTAATCTTTAATCTTTTATATTTTTCTTTTTCGTTTTTTTCACATTTTTAATTCCTTTTCTTTCTTTTATTTCACCTTCTTCTTTACTGTTAAAATGTTATACTTTTTCTATTTATCTAGCAATAACTATGGCTGATAACCGAGCGACGTGGCTGGTTGATAATTTAATGATCAGATTTGTTCCTTGAATGGATATCGTGTTTTTCGATCTGATAGAAATCGATAGGGTGGTGGGGTGACAATGTATGTCAAGGAAACCATTAAATGTAAATTGAGGTGTTCTTCTGAATGTAGTACCTACAGGAATTCATTATATATTCGTTTATTGGGAATAATGATAAATTACTCATAGGTGAAATTTATAGACCCAATAAAAACATACATTTATCCCCTCTTTATGAACTTTTGGAGGAAATAACTTTGGATTTACAAAAATTATTTTATGTGGTGATTGTAATAGCAATCTGTCATGTGAAAATATTTTTTTGGACCAAATGTGTAGACTTGATTTTACATCTGTCAATACAATCACTTCCACCCACTATTTTGGCGGTGATGCGACGCTTCTTGATTTGTTTTTGGTAAACGATAAAAATAAAGTTTTATTCTAGGACCAGCTCTCTTTATCCGGATTCTCGAAACACGACCTAATTTTTCTAACCTTATATTCTCGACGACTGCGCATATCCGAATTATTTGGTGACTACCTTGAAAAATATTGGAAGGCTTTCCAATGAAAAAATAATGTTTAACAATAGACTTTGCTCGGGTCGGAGTATCATTAAAAACGCTTTTCGTCGAACTGAAAAAGAAGTTCCAAAGACTTAAATATTTGGACATGAGCGATATAGATTTTCAAGAAAAAGTAAGCGAAAACAATGTTTCGTCTAAAAGAGGAAAGCTAATGCAGCTACTGGAAGGAAAACTTCCATTCAGAAAAAGAAGAAGAGTTAATTAGTTTTACTAAGGTTTTTTTAATAATTTGTTTCTTTACACACTATCAGATCTTTGCCGAAGAGAGCAAAGATTTGCCAACACAAAATATGTGTCCGGCTCATCACTTAGTGCAGTGTTAGTAGTAGTAAGCAAAAATTAACTACTACAAAACATACACTTCAAAAACACTTAATACAAAACTATTACATATGAATATAATATAAATACATAAAAAAAGACAATGACAATAAGAAATTAAACTTTGATTATAAAATTATAAAAAATACTTAAAATTAAAAAATAAACATAACAACTTCATTCTTTTTGAATTAAAACTTAATATTAAATTAAAATAAATACTCTGAAAACTTAACAAAAATAAACAAAAAACAACTATAAAAACGATTTTAAATACATACATCATCTTATCACATCACAAAATTTTGTAATTGTTTGGACTATTCAAAACACAAAATTTTGTTTGTATCCTTTACACAATTTAAGTGTAGGTAATTTCTGTTCTGAGTTGTTTTTTTCCAAAATACCTCGCAGCAAATCGTTACGCGCTGTTATAACTGTTGTCCGTTGCCGCACGCTTATTATATCTTTGGGTTTTTATATGTTCCTGATGTTTCGTATTTGTATTACTTACCAGTGGAAATAGTTGCCATGGATGAAATATTTTTAGGAATCCTATTGAAGGTATCATCATTTTAAAAAAATCATCTTCTAAATGCCAAGGCCTTAGAGCACCTGCACCTTAACTATTCCGCGATATCTTCTTTTAATATAATCTAGTTTTTTGCTTAGCATATCGCCAGTTACATATATTTGGGCCATACTTAGGTGCAAGCTAAGCCCGTATATTCTCTTAAAATACTTTTTTTCAGACATCGACTCCTGTAATGCTCTTCCCGCGCATTAAGCAATGAAATCGTTTTCTGCTTCATTCGTCCACGTAAACCCATCTGTTTGTTCGTCCAAGCGTTCTGTGGACGAATGTGGAAATGCAGGCTCCAAGAAAGAAATTTCCTCATCTTCTTCAGATAACTAGGAAAAATTTTGGAAAATGAAGGTGTATTTTGGAGTTTGATGCTGATCCGATCCGTTGTTTATTAATTCTTATAGTTTGGTGGGGTCTTAGATAAAAATAAAAAGAATTATTTTAAGATAAATTAAGAGTTTTGTATTTATGTACTTACCAGCTTTAAAAGCGTCGATTTTTTCGACAGTGTCGACCAGGAGATACCTAACGCCGTTAAAAACAATAACTTGTTGAACTTTTTTCACAATTAATTTTTTTCTTTATTTTGTTTTCTTTTTATTTCTCTTTTGTCTAATTTATTTTTTTCATTTAAAGTTAACAACTCTTAAGTTGACCAGTGGTCATGTAATTTACAACACGCGCCAATTTCAAAATGTCACAGAAAAGTCAAAAAAATATGTTACGGCTGAGAAAGAAAACTGAGAAATGAATCCAAAAAATTTTTGTCTCACAAATTTACGAAAAAATCTCATTGCTCAGGTAAGATCCACTAAAAATTTAACCGATTTGCCATTCGAGCATAGTTGAGGAACATTAGAAATGAAAAAAGCATTTATGTATTTATGTACATATGTACATTGAATGTCAAATTTAAATGTTGAGCAACTTTTCTGTCAAATACATGTGGTTTAAAAAATTATTGTTTTGTATTAAATTTTTGTTTCTATTAATTTATGTGACTGTGCAATGATATAATACAAAAAATGTAGTCCGATATTCTAGCTAAATATTAAGACCTTAATGAACGGATTATTAGAACCGAAGTTATAAGCAAGCCAAACCAAACACAATGTATCTTTACAATTATTATACCGACTACAAATGTAGGTACATATGAACATTTAACGTTTTTTTTCCGACGCGAAGCAAATTTGCTACGATTGTGGTTTTTTATTGCACAAACTCCGCCGCCGCCGGCTTTGGAATACTATCTCCCTCTCGCCAATTGGTGGTTGAAAGTATTTTAATGCTTTTTTTGTTTTTATCAACTTCCTCATTGAATTAAATTATATTCCGATATTTATTTTTGTTTTTAGTATAAAATTTTGAATGATTTTGAAAAAAATTGTTTGCTCTAACATTTTTCCTTTAATTATATTTTATTTATATTTATTTATTTAAAAATATTAAGGTATGTACTTAATATTGAAATCGGATAATTGGATCGAAAGATATAAGCATTTCAGTAAACGCAAATCGGGTATTTTTCAGATTTCGCAACATTGGGCGCATTCACTAATGTAGTGACTACGTAGTCGAAATTCAACTAGCTTTGTGAATGCAAAATTACACTACAAAGGTAATCAATTCTAAACTGTCATATTAATGACAGATGTAAACACACACGAAATAAAAAACAGTTGTGTTTTGAGAATTTAAATAATATTTTCTTTTTAAATTAAATAATATCAAATATAAGATATAATATGAGTGATTTGGAAGAAGATAAAATCATAATTATGCAAAATAATTTAATTGTGGTCAAGTTTCATTTTGAATAGTTTGATTTTTTTTTATTTTAACCGAATAGCTGATTGTGAAACGTCAAAATCATTCTCCACTAACTTTGAAGCCGAAATTTTTACACTACGTCGGAGGGGAAATTTCAACTCATTTTGTATTTGTATGTAGCCAATCAGAATGACTTGACTACGTAGTGACTACATTAGTGAATGCGCCCATTCATCATCAAAAACATACCCATTTTTTTTCTACGAACATTTCTCCTTTTTTTCTGTCCGCTTTATCATCTTCTTCGTATTTTCTTTCCTCAGACTAGTAAACAAAGCATGAACGAAATAATTTTGTTTATTTTGTTTATTCCCCTCACGTTTCACCCCCTTTGTCTACTAGGTGTTTCATATATTTGAAATTCTGTTGATTTTTTTACATTGTATGCCTCCGTTTAAACATTTCTAATGTTAAAAAAAATCTCAGGGCTTTCAGAGATTTTTCTCCGTAACCTATTGTGTACTCTTTTCTGTTTAAAAAAAAAAAAATCGATTTTTTTAATTGATTTTTTTGGTGGAAAGGAATTCGAAATAATGTCGAATTCCTTAAAAAAAATCGATTTTTTTTCCTAAACAGAATCGAAAGTTTCTGTTGTTGAAAGGAATTTATAAAGAATCAATTTTTTGTTGTGGTTGTGTACTTGACGGCTGATTTTGAAGCAAAACAAAATCGGTTGGCATATTAGGCTACATCGCGACGTAAGAATTGTAATGAAATGGAGGTCTCTGCAAAGATTTATTAACAGAATCGAATCTTTGGTTGAAAGGAATTCGACATAAGATGTGGTGAAAATTGTGACATTTGTCAATCAATTTGTTTATGTACATATATTCTGAAATAAAAAGAATTATTTGGGTTGTCTTTTCTATCGTTTTTTTTTTTCAACGAGGAAAAAGGAAAATTAATTATGGTTTTATATTGAATTTTCGCGTTAGTACTAGGCTTTTTAGAATATCAAAGCGGTAATCAATCGAACTTTTGTTTTATACTACTACATATTACCACGGTAAGCAAATTATTAGGTGTGTTCCTTTACTTTGAAACTTTCATAGAAATGGAATTTCTACACAAGTTATTTTTTTATATGAACTTTTACAGACTTTTGTGTAGAAATTTACACAAATACACGAGTTTCAAAGTAACGGAACTAGGCTATTCTTTGTGAAGCAACAAGAGCAAGGGTTACAAGTCCTACAATATCTATGTAGTTATATGGCATGGGTAAGGGCAGTACCATTTCTAGGAAAATTTAGGTCACAGCTCAAATAATTTTATATACATACATACATATATGTATGTATATATGTAGGTATACGAAGAAGAAAAAAACAAAACAATAGAAAATATTGAAGGTTTTTTTAATAATACAAATTCTATATAGGTACTACTGAAATACATCAGCCAAGTAGAAGACTTAGCACTATTTTAATTGGACTTGTTGAATTATTGATTCAAAATAGCTTTTAACGACATTTAGTCCACAAAAAATCGACTTTAACTTTTCTTGAGATATTCGTCATGAAATCTATGTAAGATGAACACTTAACAAAAATTGCGTATTGACAAGGTCCTCACTAGTCAACTGATGAGTCCAAGTGAGATCGCCGGCACGAAACGCCGGCTATTTTGAATAGAAAATATTGTTTTTGTTTTCGTATTTAGTGGACTATATTGAATATTAAGTATATATTTAAATTAGGTCTACACCAAAACAAAAACAATATTTTAGTCCGTTTAGTTCCATTTCCATTTTTTAGTTATTTTATTACCAATACCATATGGTACACAGAAAAAGGTATTGATTTTATCATAACAAAAAAAAAAGAAAGTATAAAAATGACACTAATTTTTTTTGTTTTTACCTGCGATATGGCAAATCCATCTGGATTCATTGAAGGCATTATGTAGATGTCAGTGGTATTGATAAGCTTTGCAATCTCATCACTTTTATTGTAGTTATGCAGCATATATTGAGCCAGATAAATTAACATTTCTCTACTGACTGCCTCGTCACCATGCATATTGCCGATATATTTTACCATTGGGGTAAGCAGGTTGCGATGACGTACATCCTTTCCTATTTGTAGAACCACTAAATTCCTTCCTTGTAGGGAATGGCCAATGATATGAACTTTGGCATATGCAGGGAAAGTTTTTTGAAGCCCCGCGAAAATGTCTTCCAGGTTTTCTTGCGTGTGATAAAATGGATTTTCCACGAATTGTTCGTCATTTTTAATAACATATGATCGAGCACAGAGCACTAGAAGGGCGATTTTGAGTAATATAATCCACAACATCATTATCACACACAAATTCACTAAACTTTGGTAGTTATCTACTTATTTCGTTTTCTGCACAATATTGCTTATCATTTAATGTGTTTTAGTTGAATATCAACGCTATTCTATTTCTAAATGTATTCCTTGCTTACATCGTCTAATTTTAACAAAGCGAGAATCGGACATCGGAGAATGAGAAGGAGAAGAGAACTACACCAAACCAGACATAACTGTTTGTAGATAGTCGGCTGCCATCCGAGTTTACCTAGAAGCTGAAAAACAGCTGATAGTAAAAACACGCACACATGGGCCGCGTTCGTGTGCACTAGGATATACAACTGAATTCTATAATACACTGGATAGTGTACTCCATACGAAGTATAACAGTTCTTTTGACTCAATTGCAGATGACATTACCGTAGGCAGTTTCAAAATTTTTACATCTACCAAGCAGAAAAAAAGTTGCACCAAGTATAATAGTTCCTAAAATGGATTCAGATTTTTTTTATGGATTGGATACGCTATCCAGTGAATATACTTTAGTATGTTAATTTTATTGAAGATTTTTATCAGGGATTATGAATTATAAAGATATAAGTATCTTTCGTACGTTCCACCCTCCAAAACCCATTGTTGTTTTTGTAATTTCATCTCATGTCGATGAATAGATGTAAATTGCAACAACAATTTATGCCATGGTGAATTCATATTTTTGCAATGGCGTGCAAATGCAAAAATATAAATTCACCACCATCTGACATTTCGTTTGGCTTGTTGGCAAACCAAAATGACAGCCGAGGTTTCCATTCATAATCTCTGATCAAATTATTTTACGTCAAATTCCTTTTAAACAAACATCCGATTTACACACACACCAGCCAGATTTGACATTTCTAAAACGTGAAACTAAATTCGCGGTGTTTTAAGAAAACAATTAATTTTATTTTTGGTTGCAACCAATTTTAATTTTAATGAACATTTTAATTATAGATACAGATTGATTCGCATAACGTGTGACAAAAAGCTAGAGCTAGTAGGTTGGTTCGAGACAAGAAAAAATGGAATGGAAGGGGGTCTATTCCCCATCGTTTAGCCGGGAGAGTGAATTTTATATTAAAAAAAAAAAAAAAACAAATAAAAAAACAGTAACACTTACAATGTCATGTTGTACCTTCTTGCAAAGTCAGGAATCTCTTTCTTTTTTTTATTTTATTTTTAAATAAAGTTGATTTAGTGAACAGTTTTTGAGAAAAAATAATCAGACCAAAAACAAAACTGTTAAAAAGAGAGCAAAGTTCTTCCATACAAAATACATCATGTAACGAGTCAGCCGTAAAAAGTAGTAAGATCTAAAAGTATTCCAAGTTCTTTATGAAGTTTTAATATCAAATATTTTAAGTAGGTAGAGTAATAGAGAAGATAGAGGGGGGTCGAAAATCACCTGAGTTTGTTCCTGTAAAAAGGATGTAGTGCCAAAACGTGGCTGGACACTACCTTACCCTTTGATTTTCAAACTCAAAATTTTGAAAAAAAATGTCAAACTAACTTTTTAAAAATTTTACGTTATTAAGTACTATTGTAAAAAGCTCTTATTTATTTTAAGTAAAAACCAGAAAGCCGGATGCATAAATGTCTCCTAGTTTCTGATAAAATTGAATACAACAAAAATTAGTTTCCCTTAATTTGAGTTCAATCCGTTGTTTAAATTGCTTTAAGTTGCTATGTTTTGAATTTTTAGAATAAATTTAGAATTTTAGTTCCCACGGAAAGTTTCATTCCCAAGAAATATTTCTAGTTATCGTGAACTTCCCTCGGAATAAATTTTTCCCAGGGAAAAAACTACCAATATTGAAAAAAACAAAATTATTTTCGGAAATCAATTTCGAATTGTGTGCAGTGTTATCAAAGGATCATAATTAAAAAAAAAATTAAATTTAAGTTGAAATTCCCTTTACAATAAAACAAAAAATCTCAAACAAATTCCCCATCCATGTGAAGAAAGAAATATTGGGTGCGTTCATTTCAACTGCATTGTATAAAATTGCATAAAATTGTCCTCTTTGATACCTTGCTAGGGTGAACAACAAAGAAAATAGTAATTGAATTTTTTTATGTTGCCAATTATATTTTTCCGTTTGAACGAGGTGTTAAATTTCGCAGAACAAAATCCCTCCATCTGAAATCACTGTCCACACATCGTCAGGCTTAGTGCATGTCTGCGTTTTTTTTTGCTGAAGGTGGGTACCAAAGAGTACTCGTTAAGGACCACGATGTAGGTCTTGCCCAGTCAACATTCTCGGAAGCATTGTCGAACTTCCTTAACATTTTCGAGGAAAAGCTTTGTCCAGAATGGATCAAAATTCAAACCGCGGAAGAGCAAAGAAAGAAAAATTTATATTTTTTCGAAAAATATAAACTTCCAGGAGCGATCTTTTTCTTGGTTTTGCATTTTTCGCCTTTTGCTGCAAGAAGGTAATCCAAATGAAGATGCATTTCGGCCAAATTTTTTCCAAATCTTCTTTTTCCCTGTAGGTAGTAAATCTAGTCTCTATATCTGTATTCTTTTCCATAATACTGACCAGCAGTTCTATTTGGTTTTGATTTGTTGAGTTCGTCCCATAATAAAATTAAAAAATTGTGTTTACTTATCAAAAAAGTTGCAATAGAACTTACATTGCCCCGTCTCGCCTTAATTTATCCAGCAAAAGAAATGGGGAAAAATTCCAGAGAAATTACAACAAATTTCCCATGGAAATAGTGTTCACGATAGCAATAAATTCCGAGTGGAATTTCGAACACCGTTCACAATACGAATTTTTCGAACGTGGGAAATATTTCCAGGGAAATCTCGTTCGCGATAGGGCCCATTAAGTTCTTAAATTTTCAGGGGATGCGGAAGGAACATTTTGATGGAAATAAAGGTAAACTAAAGTAAAGGGGGGTTATAATCATTGCCCATTGTATGGTGGGAAAGGGCCACGCTGAAAATACCTACGCGCTCTCTAGTGGTAACGTCCGTCCGCTTCGATATCAATTTATAATTCAAATTAGTATTTTATTACGACATAGACAAGATCCCACCCACTTCCGGCGAGTTCAAGGCGGGCGACCACCAGCATGCCAGTCCAATGCACTCAAACAAATATCATCGTGAAACTAAAAACCTCAGCCTATTACAATTTATCAAGAAATTCACCTTTAGGTTTGTTAATCAAAATGAAGGTGTGAATTTAATAAAAAAAATTTAGCAAACAAATTTTAACTCTTAAAAAAAATATTACAAAAATATAATTTACGCATAAAAACTGCATATCTAAGTACTGTCTAGTGTCTGATGAGCATAACCGCACCGCAAAATCGTTGACGTGTAAAGATATCGGTATTGCCATGTTTAAAATTAAGTTTACGCTTTGAAATATTTTATTTGTTAAGATTTTATTAGCCATGTAAGATTTTATTCAAATGTACCCCGCGTTCAATCGTGCCCCCCTCCCCCCTATAGTTTAACACAAAATATTTAAAAGGAGACTATACATTTCCCCAAAATGACCGTCACTCGATCACTTTCTTCTTAGTTTTCTTTTGTTTCGAATTAAATAATACAAACATTTTCCTCTTTTGGTTGTCATAATAATTAGTAGTAGAATTATATTTCTTAATTCTAATTGATTTATTAAAGACACAAATATAACGAATGAATTAACACATAATAAAAGTCTTACATTAAGTCTTATATAGAAACTTATTTTTAAATTAAAATGATACCCTTCAAACATTCCGTCTTTAATCAGGTATTCGTATTGTCAATGGTTTATCAATGGTCCCCAGAACATCCTCGATATTTTACGTTCGTTTTCGCTTAGAAAATATTGGCGTCCAAGATGAACGAACTCATTTAATGACAGCTGACCATCTCCATTTCTATCTATCACAGCGAAAGATATTGCCGCGTCCTCATCAGTGAGCCCAAGACAACGGAAAAACAGTTTGTACTGGTCTAGATTCAAGTGGCCAGTATGATCGATATCGACTGCCTTAAAAATATATGGAAGAAACCGTCCAATTTTCTTTACTAAATCCTTATCGTTGAGTTTATGATGAAGTTCAGTTAAAAATTGTTCGGCAGTGACTAGATTGTATGGATTTATTTCACCCCATTGTTCTTCCCAGGTTTTCTAGTGAAAGAAATAAAGAGGTAATAAGATATATTGAATAAAAAAAGAATAATTGGCAACAAAGATCTATACTTACTTTCATAACATCGAGGAATTCTGCCGACATTTCAGGTGATAAGTTGCCCACATCAGTAAATCTTTTAGCGAGTAGACTGTAATCATCAAACGATATAACACCATCACGGTTTACATCCAAAATTCTATGAAGTGTGCGCATTTTCCGGCGCCAAAATTCACTTTCTCCCTGAAAAATGTAATGGTATGGATTTAACATTAATATTTCTATAAAGTCAATATAAAAAAAATATATAATAATTTAGAAATAAATAAAATATAAACAATTTATAAATGAATGAAACACAAATATTTAGGCCAGAGCATGTTCAATGTTCATTTCATCTGAAATAATATTGTCCTACCAACCAAAACCCCGTTGCGCAAAATTTTAAACAGCCTGATTCAGTGATTCCAAGGTATTCGCATGATACCTACTATTTAACAGTTTTCAAACTATAAAGCCTTTTAATAAAATGCCTTAAGGCCTAAAACAGTAAAAGTTCATGCAAAAAAATAAGCAAACACAATTTTCACATTTGTAGTTGTCAAAGAGATATTTGCAGCCAGTATGATACTAAAAATATAAATTATTTATTAGATTTCCTCTTGTACAACTAGACATTTTGTCAGTCTTATTTATAAACCCATTCCAAAGTATGTCTAACTTTGGACAGCTGTCCAACTCCAAAACCTTATTTATAAACATGTTCCATCGGTTGGCTAACTAAGACTGCTTTTAGACGACTGCAATTTTTAACGGCGTTTCTCTTTTGAGTTTCTTTCAGATTGCAACATCTATTTAAAAGCTGCAAATTTGAATAGCTGCAATTTTTGTTAAATGAGAGGAAACATCTCTTTACACTCTTTACTCCACTTATGTCTCAAATAATAAGAAAAAACACAAAGAGAAAGAGAAAGAACTCTGTAATTATTTCAACCTCTGCAACTTTGTTTACCGACCACGTGCTTAAAAATTGCAGCGTTTAAAAGCAGTCTATTGTGAGTTTCGCCCGAACGAAATTTTATTCGCCTACTAAAACTTAACCACAATTTAGGCTGTCAACGGCATTACATTCCGCCCTAATGACTTTTTCATCCATTCTACACATCCGGAGTTAATTGATAAACAAACTTATTGTATTAATAATAATAAACTTACCCTTTGTAAATTTTTTGTTTGTTCTTTATTTCTATGGGAAATTTCATTTTCTGAATCGGAATCTGAATCTGAATCCGACTCAAGATCGTAAGCATACGATGGCATTGAATTCTTTGAATACTGTCGGGCTGCGTTGATCAGTACAATATTTGGCTTGATATCATTGTTGATAAAACTATAATTAACCTTAAGTCTTGAAATCATCTGAAAAAAAAGAAATTAAAATTTAAAAAATGGATACTAGATAATGTAGCCATATAATGTAAATATACACAAAAACAGCAATAAAGATACACAAATAAAATAAAACTGAACTCATTTTAGGAGGAGGAGGATGCATTTATTGTAAGTTTTCATTGGTTTCACTCGGGGATTCACTCATTCTAAAATGCAATGGAACAGTGTGATTACTTCTACCCCACAGTACACATATTAGGTAATATCATTAGCGTTTTCATTTTTGTTCAGTTCTGCGCATCTGTCAAAATCGAGGAAAATGGTGGATCCAGTGCAGTGCCCCTTTTCTTGTCTAATTTCAATATTCTGTTGTTGTTTCCGATGATGCGATGTATAGTTCTTGTGGGCACTCGAACAGCAATTTTTAATTTCTGACACTTCCAACTTTGGCAACATGCGTAAATTATATCCGCGTTTTATTATCTACGCATTTGGATCGGGATTATCTTTTAACACGTAATACAATAACAACTTTGGATCTTGCTCTGCATCTGGTCTGGATCTATTCTAAGGATCTGATTCTAAGAATCAGCCCCTAACTTTGAAAAATTTAGTGATTTTGTTCTTTCTTTGAGAATTTCGAATGCTAGCTCTGAAAGAATTTTCGGTTTAATGAAAAACTCATGGCGTGAAGAAAAAAATAAAGTTTCTATGTCGGTATTAGAGAAGGAACTGTTGATTAAAAAAATTTAAATATAACATGTATAGAATTCAAAGAATTCTATAAAACCGATTTTTGTTTAACTGAAATTGTTTGAAAAATCTCATTGGAAGGAAAAAACCTACATACATATAAAAAACTAAGGTACCTAATATTTATCTTGCAAAAATGCATGAATATTTACTTTTATTAAAAGACTGTTTTTAATGTTGAGTTTTATAGTTTTTAATTTGTTTTGTTTTTGAAGTAATTATTTAATTATTTATTTACACCTTAGTCCGTAGGCAAGAGCTTTTGGAAAAAGAAAAAAACTTTTCAAAGTTTTCGGAAAGGTGAAAATGTTAACAACATAAATTTGTCCCTAAAAGAAATTTTCAAATCTGGCATCCCTAAATATATTACCTATGATTTGTTTACTGGACTCCTTTCTACCCAACTTAGAAATTTTGTCATTTGTTGTAAAAGTTTATTTTAAGATTTATAATTTTATACAAACTGGGGCTAAATGGCCCAATTGGGCACAACGCTCGGTCACGCGTCACATTAAGTCTGCGATGATGAAAACAACGCTTACATGTACAAGTAAAGGGTGGTTAAATTATAAGGGCCGATGTTGATGTTGATGTTGTTCAGGCCATAAAAAGTTCGTTATCATCTCACGATAGCGAACACCAATCAGAGTAACTGCCTGACCGGCCTCATTTTGGAAAAAAATACGGCCCGATGATGCCGCCAGCCCATAAACCGCACCAAACAGTCACTCTTTGTGGGTGCATTGGTTTTTCGACAATCACTCTTGGATTATCATTCGCCCAAAAGCGGCAATTCTGCTTATTAACGAATCCACTGAGGTAAAAATGTGCCTCATCACTGAAGATGAAAAAATCACGAAGTGCACGATATGCATTTTCAATTGAACGCCCATTTTCATAATAAGCCTGAATAACTTTAACGCGTTGCTCGATTGTGTATCTTTCCATGGTTCAAATTGAGTTAGTCTGAAATTGAGAAATGTCAAATGAAATGCAGAAAAAAACTTGACTTAGGTGTGGTTCACATTCAACTTCGGCCCTTTTAATTTTTAAATTTAACCACCCGTTACATCTTTTATTGTGTTTTTCTACACACAATGTTTGTTCTTCTGAATCCTCTGTGCGCAACTGACCGTTGGCCAAGTGATGTGAGTGAGTTTGTTTTGAAGTTTGAGATTAAATAGTTTAGTACTTCTTGAGTGGATTCTGATTTTAAATCGCGAAATTTTTTTCTTGAGAAGAAGAACCTTCGCGTCGGTTGACGGTTTTTTTGCCAATAAAATTGTTTCAGAAGACTTCTTTTTGATTCCGGATGCTTACGAACATCCAATGGAAAACGACAAGCTACGTCATTTAAAAATTAAAGGGAATTTTAATATTTAAGCACACTTAACTTAATGACCTCTTAAGAGAGTTTTAATAAAATCTAATAGATACGGCTGTAATCGTTTAGTATAAAACATTTAGTAGTAAAAACGAATTTTCAATATTAAATAGAAAAAAATTAATATAAAAATATTATATAATAAGAAAAAACGTGACATACCTATCTAATTGAATTTTTAAGTAAATATTAAAGGAATTCTGATAAAATTAATTCCCTTAATGCAACTGCTCTTTCAAGGTAAAGAAGCAAACTATTCCATTTTTCACAGTTCAAAATTTTTAAAGTTTGCTCCAATTTTCGATTTGCTCGTAAATGGTTAAACTGATTTTAGTTACTTTTTTTTTAATGGAGTGTCTTAAATAATAGTTTAATAGTATTGGTTTTGCGTACCTAACCTACTATTGGATTTAAAAAAGTTTGATATCTTATATATAATTCGAAAAAGAATCGTTCGATTTTTACAAAATGTTTACAAACAAAGGAAAATCTTATTTTCCCCGAAAGTGACTCTTACGATTTTGATTAAATTTTAATAAATATAAGTGCCATATTATTGGAACAAATTTTAAACTATTAACAGTGCCTCGCATAGAACGTAGAGCTGTTTTTTTTTTGTATTTTCGAATATCTCATCTATATATGTATATAAATTAAAGTTTGCTTTTGTGTACGTTCGCTAACCAGCCAAACCGGTTGACCGATTGTCTTAATTTTTGTTTTTAATTAAAGAGGAATAAGGGTAGAAGGTTTAGGACAAAAAAAATCATAAAAAATTTTAACACATTCGCTGCAAAACAAATAAAAGAAAAATATTTTTTTTAACGCCCTGTGAAGCGGGCGGGGGTTTTGCTAGTTATCTAATAAATGTTTAACCGATTAAAATAATAAAAAAGAGCTTCTAATTTGTTTAAATTTTCAAAAATAAAAGAAATTTTCGGATTTAAAAGAATGAATTATTTCAAGAATTGGTGGAAGATTTTTTCTTTCAAAATTGATTTTTTACTCCAAGTTAATAAATAGGTACTAAAAAATTTAAACACCAACAATTTTTTATAATGTTTACAAAATTTAATATAGGTACCTACCTACAATTAGAAATTAATTTTTTAAAACATTTTTCTAAGAGTTTTTCATTTTTTCTCTTAAATTAATATTTATTAAAGAAGTTAAATAGTGTCGCGTCGATGTCAAAGCAATTTCAGAAGTTGTTTAACCAATTTCTAATATTGGCGCAAAATTTTAGACGATTTAAATCATTTTTAGTATCAAGCTAAATTAAAAACAAGTTTTTCCAAATTTTAAACGAGTTAGCATCGTGTTATCTTTTTAACATTTTATTAAAGTTTTATTAAAGATTTTAATCACCAAAAACCTATTTTATCTTTTTATCTTATCCAAATGTCACTTTGACAATTAAGAATGCTTACTTGTTTGCACGAACTGTCACGTTTTAAGGCGTATTCAGCTGAAGTTTGTTAAGAAAATATGTTTAGTATGATACTACATAGTTAAAAAAAAAGTTTAAAACTAAGAAGATTTTAGTAAAGAGCTTTAAAGTAAGTAAATTGTTAAGCAGTAGGTACATATCATGCTTAAAATCAGGCAGTTTAAAATTTTGCTTCATTGATTTTTAAACAATTTTTCAGTTTAAACTGTAAGTCTCCATGTATGTATATACGTATATATATATACATATATATATTGCATAAATATAAAAATATGGGCTCCCATAACTAGTTTATTTGGTAACGAATAAAATTAATGATTTGTTTTGCAACAAAAATGGTCCTGTAATTCGAAGGCCTCTTCACAATACTTTTTGTTGGATGTAAAAGCAACACACACTATACTGCACTGAGATCTCAGCAATCTCTGAACGGGATTCCTCAGTTTTGTTGTAAAAAAGTAAAAAATTTGAGAAACAAAAATTGAATGGCTTACTCAAAATGTATCTATTTAAAGGGTAAAAAAGGGTAAGGACAAAAAATTGCATTTAATTTTAAAATTTCTTTTCTTGTTTAGCAGTTGAAAGGTCTTACTTAAGGGATGGCTTTATGTGACTTAATATTTTTCAAATTATATTTAGGTAGAACAAAAAAAACTCATCCAATTCTGCATTTTCTTTTTGTATTTTAAACTATGAAAGTTAAAAAAGAGAAGAAGAATTTCGAAGATCACTTAAAGGTCAGACATTTTCAAAATTTAGATATTTATATGGGAAAAGGGGTTGAAAACATCGTGTCTGCGGCGACGGTACCGCTTCCAGAAAAAAAGTAGGAGTAAATTTGAAGAAAAAAGTGAAGTAAATTAAGAAAAATCGAATCAAAATGAACTTGTTTTATATAAAAAAAATTTATATTACATACATATGTACATATATCTTTCAGACTTCATATTTACGTTTGTATGGTGTTCCATAATCAATGATCCAAACCGAAACCTCTCATAATTTAGTAACTTTTCAATACCAAATAATAACGTCATAATAACGGCAGTTTTTTTTTGAAATTTCGAAAGACCCCTAGGTACTTTGAACCAGTTTTTTAGTCACCGGGTCATAACTGATTTTTGTTTGTATTTTTTATTAAAATGTTTGCCATTTTGCTCAAAACTATCAGATAATATGACATTTCGATCAAATATATTTATTAAAGTCAATTTTTAAAAAGAATTTAAAAATAAGACTCAACACTGGTTTACTATTTCTAAAAATTTGCCACACTCTCTAAGTTTTTTAAAAGGTATAAAACTTATTAAAGCTATATCCTTAGATCGAAAGTTGTATACCTATAACAATTTGAACTGAATCAAACACGGTTCTCATGAACCCGTCATCAAAAATTAATAAAAAAGATTTCAGTCTTTATAAAGTCTTTAAGAACAAAAAAAAAAAGTGATGATCGGAAGTAGGAAATAGATTTAAACAAAAATGAAAAACAAGTATATCTATTCCAATTGAAGTAAAGTGATACCACTACTACACTGTCAATTTTTTCTCGCTTTGCATTTTATTTTAGCGCAAAATTTTAAACGATTTAGTACGATGTTAAAGCCATTTTGTAGTAGTAGTAAAAATGCTTTAACATCGTACTAAATTTTGCGCTAAAGTATTTTACACAATTTAAGAAACAAGTTACGAAACAGCTAGAGAAAATTTATTATTTATTTATACAGATTATTATTTATTTATTTATTATTATTTATTTATTATTTATTTATTATTTATTTATTATTTATTTATTATTTATTTATTATTTATTTATTATTTATTTATTATTTATTTATTATTTATTTATACAGGAACGCTAGGTGTTTTACATTTCACTTTTGGTGTTCCATCAAATAACATTTGACGATTCACGATTGTAAAAAGAATTTAGAATTGAGCAGAAGCAATTAGAATTGTTCTATTGGATTTAAGAATGAGTGGATCGCTGAGTGAATCTAATGAAAGTTAGGCAATTTTATACATAGAAATACACTATATTTTCGAATAACAATCGTTACATATTTGTCACAAAACATGATTACAGCGATATCGGTGTCTAATCACAAAATAAGAACACAATGACGCAAATAATGATATTTTATTATTTGTGTAAATGCAAATTTTTCTTTATTTTATGTTATTTTATTTATTTTGATTCAAAGAAGATATTAATTAATCCACGCCGTTGTACCTAATTTAAATAGATCAACTCGTCCAATTATTTACTATAGACTTTTTAATAGACACTCACCCTCATTTCAACGTTCATAAAACTATTGAGTATTCCAATAGATATTGTTGCTCTTCTAGCTAGTAGTTCCCGTGAAGTCCTTAGAAAGTCGGATCTTATAACCGAAAAAGCCATGGTTCCAAAATTTATCAAGTTATGTACTGCCCGAATTAAAACTTCACTATTTTACACTCAAAATATAGTTTTTTCTAGGTATTAGTAAATTGTAATTCCAACTTTAACTGTTGATCAATAAGATTGTTTTCACTAAGGTTCAACCGATCGCTGTCGGAGAGAATTCCACAATAAACATAACCCACATCATAGTTTGAAGAAGAAAACTTATGCCCAGTAAAATGTGTGTTATTATCTATAGTATTGCATTTTTATACGAGGAGTGTATTTGTAGGTAGGTATGTATATATAAATTGTATGTATGTACGTACAGAAGCGTATATGATATTCGGATGTGGGGGGTCTCAAGTTGAGACATTGGATCAAAATTTAATAAATTGCTGGTGTAAGGATAAAAACCGGTTCATTGTGATATTTGAATGTTTTGTACGAAACTTTGGATGTACACGAAATTTATATCGCTGAAGTTCAATTCCCTCAGGCAATGTCGAAATATCGTAGATATTTACAAAGCTTATTAAAATCTTCAAAAAAGTAATGTACTGCTGCTACTTCAAAATTAGAAGAGTGCTTAAGCTTAAAATAGTTTTTTTAATTAATTTTGTCTTGCTCGAATTTAAGATTCTGTTTTGGTGTCAACCGATGCACACTCGTTAGTGCAAACAAGCGAAATTTCCGTAGGCATATGGGATGATGGCTAACCTACACGATGCTCAGCAGGTGGCAATGCATCTAAAAAAAGTGATTGTGTCGATTTTAGGTCGGCGACGTACTTGTTCAAAAATGACGGTGAGGTCATCACCGTTTTCGGTGCGGCGGGGACTACAAATCAATGGTAACCAATTTTTTTTTACCCCAAATGAAAGATATGGAATTGGACGACATGTGGTTCCAGGGGGTACGTGCTATGTTCCAAACTTCTACTGAAAGCAAAAACAATTGCAACATATTTTAGGAGTAGTTCATTAGCGAACGACATATTTAGAAAAACACAAAAATTCAACAAGTTGATATCCGCTGGAATAGTAAGTTCTACATGCTGAAAAGAATTTTGGATTTACGGACTGACCTGACTATAGCTATTATAACTGAATGCCCCCGAGTACCTTAAGCGTTATCTCGAGTGAATTTTAAATTATTATATGAAATTTTAGAGTTTCTGGAGTCTTTTGAACTTGCAATTGTCAAGATATCAGGAGATCTTTATATAACATCGTTTTTTATAATACCATCAACAAGAGGAATTAAAGCAAAACTTTTAACCATTAAATCAAAATTAAGAACTACAGAAAAGTGTACTGAAAAGCTGTTCGCTTTTGAATTCGGTTAAAAAATGTCTGACGTCTTTGATCCAAGATTTAAAACCAATGGATTTAAAAACGAAATAGAATTCAATAATGCGGTCATACTATGTTACAAGAGCTGATGAATCAGTACAAGCTTCAACATCCTCTTCATCAAATCTCTACACAATCACATCTGTAGCTTCCGCGAAAACAATGTCCAAAGTAAAAGCTTTATTGTTTCCTACCGGTAAAAAATACATTAAAGACATCAAGGGCAAACCTCTTGATCGAAGCTATAACCGACGTTAATAACTAATTAGACGAAGATCTAATCTATAGAAGTTTCTGCCCCCTTACATATTGGAATCAATCTAAAAGTCAACTATGGGAAATGGCATCAAATATCTCTCCATTCCAGCCACTTCGACTTAAAGATAAAAATTTAAATAATAATTTAAATAATTGTTACTAAACAAAACTATAAAATGTTTGAATACTTTTATTTTATATTAGACGCTGATTACACGAGTCTTTTTTTCGTTCGTTTCGTCTTTCGTGCTTTTGACAGCTTTGGTGAGGGGCGTAGAAATGTAGGGGGAATGAAGTAACGAAAGCAGGAATGAAAATTTGAAGATTTTTTCTGGTTGAACATTGACGTTTATGGTTTGACAACAGGGTAGAGATGAGCGATAGGCAGATGTCAGCAAAAATCGTAGTTGGGAGAAAAATCATCGATTTCAGATATCGATTTTAAGATTAAATACATCGACTACAGAAAATTACAAAAATGCAAATAAAATGGTTTATGTAACTAAAATGTAAAGAAAGCAACTTCAAATATTTGGGCTTTCTAAAAAAAACATAATTCTTATAAATATTAAATGTGAAAATACATTTTTTTTGCGCTTTTTCGCTGGAAGGATTTTGGAAATCGATTATTTCATGGGAAAGGAACATGAATACTTTTGATACTACAAGGGGTTTGCGGGGTTTCAGCAAAGGTAGTGGGTAATAACTAGTTACAAATAAAGTATTCCAAATCATTGCCTACGTTCTGTAACTCTCGCATTGATAAATATGATCGAGAAACGTTGAAAAGTTTCAATTTTCATAGTTTCTCGACTGATTTTATCGATGCGAGAATTACAGAACGTAGGCACCATGTTAATATCTCCTTTCCTTTCTCATTTCTGCTGTATTCATTTTATAAAAAGTAATTCTCTTTGTGTATAATTTTCGTTTTTAAAATTAAGAATTCATGTGGTCATTTAAGATTTAATCTCGATAAAATGTTCACACCACGTAAATTTAAAAATGTACTTGATAAAACAATATGTAGGGTGGACATTTTTGTTTCTTTTTACATTTTCTATAGGGCAAGTATTGGTTTCGTTTAAACATGGAGAAGTCTAAAAAAGTAGTTTTACCATACCGTCCATTGATTTCTACGCTCTTTGCACTATACGAGGTCAATTGAGACAGAGGTTCAACAGGTGGACCGATTTGCTCCAAATATCGTACAGTGCAAGTTTTATAATTCCCACATCGATAACATTGGTCTAGAAACGTTAAAAAATAAATTAAAACTCATAATGTGTTTCAATTTCCATCATTTCTCGACTAATTTTATCGATGTGAGTTACAGAACGTAGCCACAGATCATTTTAATGGAATTTCTTAGAGGAGAAAATCGATTAAATGAATTCTTAATCTGAAATTATAATCATCAGAACCAGAGTCGGAACCTTTATTACAGATATAACCTACTATGAACAAACGGCCCTAAATCAAAAACACGTTTTGATGTAAATTTACTTATTATAACGTATTTGGCTATCAAAATAGAAAAAAAAAAGAAATACATCGATTTTGAAAAACATCGATGTTTCAGGTTCGATAAATTTTCCCATCGATTTTAAAATCGAAAAATTTAATCGCCCATCCCTCAAATCAGAGCATTGTGAGAAGAACTTATAAACTTTTAATTTCGAGCTGTAGAACAATTTTTCACACTTAAATAAGCTGTATATATGAACAAGAAGTGATTAAAAAATATTTTTAATTATTACTTCTGTTTATTTTCCAATAAATCCACCGGAAAGTTTCTGAACGTCAAAATAACGAAAGAGTCTTCACGAATGTAAAAAAGAACCATGTAATCACGAGGATACGTGCCTGTCAAAAAGACGAAAGACGAAACGAACGAAAAAACGAATCGTGTAATCAGCGTCTTATTGTACATATGTATATGATCTGTTTTTTTTATCACTAAATGCGAAAAACAAAAAGTTTAGAGAGAAATAGAAGCAGTTGGCTCGAAATAAATTAAATGATACTCCATTTTACTTTTTGGTGTTTTTTGTTTTAATAAATTTCTTTCGTTTATTTGTAAACCGTTTAATAGAAATACATATGTAAACAACGAAATAATTTAATTTACAAGTCAATTTATATAATTAAATCAGAAAACCTTTTAATATTACCTACCTTCTATAATTAAAATTAAAAACTCTGCCTGCATACGCGTAAAGCTGCTAGTTCACCTTTGGTCGAAATTGAGGTTTTGGTGCCATTTTCTTGAAAAACACATTCTGCACAATTACTTACTTATATAAAATAACGTAGTTTTTGCAGTTCAAAAATGAACTTAGTTTCGAACCAAAAATATTTTAAAACTCTGAAGAACTAAGATTGATTTATGTAGATACATATAATGTAAGTTGCGACTTGGGAATGCGAAAAAGGCCTTCTGCCAACGAAATGTCTCATCATATGGTGTTTTTCAGAGCAGATCACTGAGCTGTCAAAAATAAATTCTATGTTTCTTTTTTACCTCAGAAAATCGGAGCTAGCTCAGAGCATGCTCTGTAGGCTCAGAATAAAATGACCAAGCAAATGGAGCAAAACGCTGAACGAAGCCAACTTCACTTTTATTTTTTATATGATTTGACAGACAGAAATTAAAAATGGATTCTCAAACCGGTCGTCCGTCCACTTCAGGTAACCAAAAATGTATTATTTTAGTATAATATGAGAGTTCATTGCTGAAGTGTTTTTCATAATTAAATTTGAGGGCTCTCATTATAATCTCCTCAGAGCTTTGCTCTAATCGCTCAGCCAAAAAAGAAAAAACGCAAATAGAGGCGTACTACGATTGTTTGCAGCTTGTGTGAAGCTCATAAATGTCTGTATCAATAGACAACCGCACACGAATTTATTTTATTTTATTCGTATTTGCAATTTTCGCTCATGTCCAAAGCCTTTAGTAGTTACGAAAAATAGGAGCGCAAACCCATTTAGTGTTACATATTGCAACGATACAACACTTAAACTAATCAAACATGTACCTAACATTAAATTTAACAGACATTTTAAAGCCCTCTTAACTTTAAAATATCTCTAAATAGCTCTTAAATGTGTTATCGGTATCTATAATAATTTTAAACATTTAAGCAACATTAGGCTACTTACTTTAAACGCCATCTGAGTCTGTCGCGTTTAAGGTTACTTTAATCTTAATGCCCTCATATAATTTTGACATTTGAGAATTGTTTTTGTTTTTTTAGAGAAATATGCCGTACATAGGTACATATGTACATATCATCGGCTAAATGCTTAAATTCGAACCAAAAATATTGGAGGGCCCTTAGTCCTCCTCCCTCCTAGGGATCCGTGACTGTGTACGAACATATGTATATGCTGCAACAAAACATAAACAGATTACAGACTGTTGTTTGTGTTAGTGCGATCTGTGGCGCGCTGTTGCTTGTGAATGGATATAGTAAACTTCTGTTTGGACGCACTAAGCTGGGTCATGTATTTATATTATTACATTTTCATTTTTTCAAAATAATACTGTACCTACATACATAGTAAAAAAAATACAAATTTCCTTACGATTCAAAGTGTTACCTATATGAAAAATTTGCTTCTCAAATCTAATCGAACTCGATCATTGTATTAATATTTACATAAATAAACTATATATATATAAACTATATCTATACATCCATATATGTAGGTATATAAATAATTAAGTACATAATAGATATAAAAAAACAAACACAATTCTCAAGGCTTTCGACCTCAACAGTTTGACTTTATATTTTGTTTACTATGTGGGATTTATACCTACTTAGAGTTGATCAACATTCAACAGTTTAACGATCAACATTCTACTTCGGCTATCGCCTTGGAGGGTACGTGACATGATGCGGCTAATGGTGTTAAATATGTATGTATGTATTTTTGGATGCTCTCTGATATTTCAATAATATAAGAAATTTCATCTCGTGCATCGCATTGTCAATACACGTGTATTGTTATTGTATGCATGGACAAAACTATCTTTTTTGCCTACGTGATCAAAAAGAAACAGGCAGATCAATATTTAATTAAGGAAGGTAGTAAGTAGTACCTACTCGTATGCACGCAGGCAATTAATTTTGATTTTTGAATATTGTCAAAGGATTTTTCTTGTTTAAGGACGGTTACCTAATAATGGAGGTAAATAAATATGTATGCTCTGATTTCATTTATAATATTTGAATATTTACATTTATGTAGCTAATGACTAATTTCAATATTTTGTAGATTGTAGATACCTACCTACTTAAATGCCCATAATTTTCACATCTTTTAAGAGCTAAAAATAACATGTAGGTACCTAATTGTTGTGAGTTTTGCCAAACAAATTAAAAACTAGGTAGGTATCTACCTAATCAAATAAATAAACTGGTCGATATACGTACATACCTACCTACGTACCTAAAAGTAGTTACCCAGTAGGTGCTCATACCTGCCTACCTAATATAACAGGTTTCGATTTTCAAATAAGTTTTTGTTTTTGGAAATGAAAGTTTTAGGTTCTTAGGTAGGTAGGACTCCAAGAAAAATCGCACCATTTTTGCATTGGAATGAAAAAACAAAACATTTTTAGGTATTTATGGTTATTAGGTAGGTACCTATTTAAATACATATTTAAAAAATAAGGTTTTATGGAAAGTGAGAAATGCGAATGAATAGGTACATACCTACATAGGCTAAGAACGCACTGCGATATTGATAACGCGACCGCCAAAAAGAACACGCCTAATGATACCAACAAATGGCGACGCGACGCTTAAAAGAATGAAATCTGGCAATCCTTGCGTTCGAGGAACTATCAGATAGGCTATCCACCTATCCCAAAAGTTTTCAGATATGTTGGGTTGTTGTTTCATCAGCTGTTTTGTCAGAAGAGATTACAACAACACAAACCTATCCGGATAGTGGATTGATTAATCCCCGAACGCGACCAATGTCGCCGTCAGAAGTTGAAATACAAATACAATACAATACATTAGGTATACGTACGTTTGCGCACACAATTGCGATGTAAGTTTCAACGACTAAAAAATCATCGCAACAAGAAAATAACATGCACGCACTTGTGTTTTTCGATCACTCGATGTTTTAGTCACAAGAAATGTAGTACATAGTTTTAAATGTGAATTAGGGTGATTCAAAAAAAAATCTTTCTCGAAATTCAACCGGTTTCGGGCAAAATTATGAAGCTTAGAATGAAACCAAACGATTAAGGCCAAAAAATTCAAAATCGAACACCATTTAGAGGTCGCAACAGTAGCGCAAAATTTTAAACGATTTAGTACGATGTTAAAGCCATTTTATCATACTAAAAATGCTTTAACATCGTACTAAATCGTTTAAAATTTTGCGCTACTGTTGCGACCTCTAAATGGTGTTCGATTTTGAATTTTTTGGCCAGTGTTTTTTTCAATAGTTTTGCTTGAAAGTCGACATATGTATGTAACTATCAAATGTTAAAAACTGCATAACTTTTCGGACTTGTGTTCGACAAACAAAACGTCTACATATAATTTCTTTAAACTATTTATTTGTAGCAAATGCGTGAACTCTCAAAACGACATCGAGAATTAGGTACCAAAGTCATCACAGCAAACGAGCACATCACTGTTTCAAAATACTATCATTACTCTTAAGCTTTTTGGCAAGCATGCAAAACAAAAACTCATTAGTCGTGCCACATTAAAATAAAAAGATATTTTAAATAAATATATAACAACATGCGGTGCTTCGTTAAATTTTGTAAAAACACCTAACATTGGGTTTACAATTTTTTCATTTTGATTGCTTGTGGCTCATATTCCACATAAAGTAATGTAAAGTGATGTGTTTTATGTAATATGTACATTATACTAGAATACTTTTTTAATGGTATTTCATAGCATTTTGCTTTAAAAAAGCAAATTGGTTGAAAATAAAAATATACTTCAATCACGTGCATTATCTGAACCTTATGTGTCAAAATTGAAATTCTCGTCCAGGGTCGAATTAGTTTTTATTGGTGATGGCAAGGCGCTCAACTCTTGAATGCACGTAGTGCAGAGTAATTTTACTCACTTTATGTGGAATATAAGACAAAGCTTACCATGTGAAATAAAAAAACTGCACTGATTATTATGTTCTTTTACAGAATTTAAAGCAGTTTTATATTTTTTTTTTTCAATGTAGTATTTAGTTACTTAATAATAATTATTATACATTTATTTAGCAATATTTTAGCTATTTACAACTTACTATACTATTATAAATAATAAAGAAATAAATAAAATTATCATATCATTTCATACATATTAAGTTTTTACAAAATTTACTTTCTTTTTCTTAAAAGTTTTCAAGTTATTTTCAAATTTCAAATCAATTGGAAGCTCATTAAACAAATTAAGGCCATTATGAGCAAGCATGTTATTCTCATTGCTTTATTTTGAAATTTTTACAATCTGTCTAACATTGTTCTATTGCCAAGAAAAATTATGGTGGACCAATAGGTACTCAAAATGAGGCTTAATTATACGTCTGTGAAGTTGGAAATGCAAAAAAAATGCTAAAAAACTGCAAATTCCTGTTAAGATCCCGTTAGGCTAGGTGAAAATTGTTATGCCAACTTCACAGACGTCTTAATTATTGTATTATACACTTTTATTGCACATAAAGTCGACATCCTTTTTCTGATTCTTGAAAATAAACCACTTTTTTCCAATTTTCTTTGATATACAGGGTGCTTGACTTAAAACGGAAAAAAAAATATTTAAAAACAACGGTTGAACTTACAATGCTATGCTATACCTTTTTGGAAAGCCAGAAATCTCTTCTTTTATTTTAAATTAAGTTGTGTTAGCGAACAGTTTTTGAAAAATTAATTTTCAAACTCGAAATAAAAAAAAAATTCAAACTACCTACATAATTTTTTTGGAAATTTACAGAACGTAGGCACTGCTCAGGTCAATTATTAAATTAGTGGATTATCCCTTTTTTATTGCATACCGTCCGGTTTTTAGCAAATATCTAATAAAAAACAATAAACTGGATTAACTAGATTTCACCTTTTTTTTTATTGAGGCATGTGTTCAATCCAAAATCCATTCCTCTTTGTGTGTTGATTCACCATATGACCTTTCTCTCTTTCGAGTCTCCAGCACTCCATGTTCCCGAAGACGATTGCGAAGTCTTGCAAAAAGGGAATAGTGGGAAATCTCTATTGGGGAACCTTTCAGCGTATAATCTCTGTGCTTCCCGACTGGAACCATCCGCTAAACCGTAGCAATAGTGCATATTTGTCAATTCTTCCCGAGAGTAACTTGCCATAGTTTTGTGTTGACGATTTAGTACGCAATTTAGAAATCAATGGCGCATAATTTAAACGATTTAGTAAGATGTTAAAGAATGTCCTTCCATATTTATTTGTGGTTAGGTAAAACATATTTTTTTTTTGCTATAGGTAATCCTTTTTATTTGGGTAACAGGTAGGCATGTCAATTTTGTTAAATTGAACTCATGCCTTAATAAAAATAGGTGAAATCTAGTTAATGCAATTTTTTTTTATTATTTGCTAAAAACCGGATGTTATGGAATAAAAAATAAAAAAAGGGATAATCCGCCAATTTAATAATTGACCTGAGTAGATCAAACTTTGTAAAACAAAAAAAGTTTTTTCTTGGAAATAGTATTTTTCATTTTGATTTTAATTTCTCAAAAACTAAGATACATTTTAGCATCCGGTTTTCTGTTTTTTATTGAAAATTAAAAAGAGCATTGAATTTTGAAAACAAAAATTATACTTAATTACATAAAATTTTGAAAAAAAATTAGTTTGAAATTTTTTTTTCAAAATTTCGAGTTCGAAAATTAATTTTTCAAAAACTATTCTACTAATACAACTTAAATTAAAATGAAAATTAAAGAAGAGTTGAAGCGAAGCAATGTAAAAATGAGCCGAATGAAAGGCTGAAGATAAAAAGAAAAAATATTGAAGTTGAGTCGATTTTGGATTTACTCTTCCTCCGACATCTTTTTCCGTTTTTGCTAAACTTCTTGATTCCACTCAGTTGTTGGCTGTTTTTTTATAACTGCGTAGCGCAGTAGGTAGGTACGTAACGTATATTTGTTTTTTTTTTCTGAAGGGCAATACATTTTAAAGGGCAATCAAGTTAAAAAAATTGAACGGGAAATAGCAATCGAACATGGCATCGTTGATAAAGAAAAGAAAAAAGGGAGTGTAAAAATTCTATTTTGATGACGTCATATGAGAAAACACTCAAGGCTATGAGGGGTATACTCGGCATTTTCGGATTCAGCACCTTTTTTTTCATATAGGAACCTTCACAATGTATTGCGTATATGCCGAAATTTTGGATTCAGGACAGTTTTCTACAGACTATACAAAAAATCTTGGAGGATTAAAATGAAAGGCACTTTTTTGATTGCGTCCTAATTAAGCCTGAATCACTGAAACGATTGGATCTAGGAAAAATAGTTTTGTGACCTTTTTTGTGAAAAATTACATATATGTATAGGTGATTTTGTATTGACATTTTTCCTCGTAAAATTGATAAATATCGAATTATATTAAAAAACGGGGGTAAAACCCCTTTCTGCCCCTACTATTACTTTACTCATACAAAAATATTTGATCAATTTATAAATAAAATTATTAAATTTTTTTTGTGTGACCATGAAGTTTTTACCTATTTTATTAATATTGTAGGTAGAATTCTGCATTTTTATTTTTATCTGCCTCCTATTACCTATAGCTGCTTATGTGAAAAACTAACTTTTGTTTTTTTTTATGTAGAAATAGCAATAAATTACAAAAGGAAATTGGGAACCCAGAAGATACGCTGATTACACGGTTAGAGACCCTAAATAAATGCCTAGATGAAATAAGACCAGGCCAAATATCTCACAGAAAGGCAGAGCTAAGAACTGTTATTTATGTTTGTATATTTTAAAAAATGAAATTCTTTTTATTTTCTGTTCCTTTATTTCATAATAAATATAAGATTTTAATGAAATAAAATAAGACTGTTTTGTTTTTTTGATTTAAAAAAAACTGTTTGTTATTTTTTGGATTTTTTTTCAGATATGATCCTTGGATCAATGTTAATCAAATACCTCGGGATTGTGATGGAATGTTTTGGTTTTTGATTTTGAGTGCCGTACGAATCTAAACTTTAAAGAAATTAATGATGGAAGAAATTGCATGCATTGTCATTAGATCTGCTTCAGCCTTCAGTAGCTATTATTTTATCCAAAAAAATAGAAAAACCGAAAAAGCGCAACAGAGTTTGGGTGAAGTCATTGGAGACTAAGAAGACAAAGTTCATTTTAACGCTATATAACAAACTTAGATTAGAAGATTATGATGACTTTCTTCGATATCTCGACTCGACGAAGAATGCTTCCTAGGATTACTGGGATATGTCTGAACTCTGAAAGGACAAAAGCGATACCCTTTATGCGAAATGGATTTTTTGCCCTGTTTTATCTAGATAATCTGCCCTAGCGAGGTATCCGTCGGAGCGTAAATTTTTTTGCAACGCACACTCTGTCGGAGGTTCAAATTACATTCGAGGTATTCTTCATCGGAAAAGAATACTAAATAATGCGACGACGCGTCGGGTTTCTCTTGCATTAAATTAACCAAAAGCTCGATTTGACTGCTTGTTGTTTTTTCGTTTCCTCCCGGGGCCTAAAAATTTTAAAAATTCAAGCAATAGTTCCAAAATTACTTTATTAACATGTTTTTTTTTTTTTTTAATTTCTTACATTTTTCAAAACTTTACACAAATCTTTAAAAAGTTCCGCGAACTATTTGTGTCGGAAGATATCGGAAAAATAAATTTATGAGCTGTCAAAATATCACTCAAAAAAGCAATTGATCGCACTGTAACGCAAAACGCCGGTGTGCGTTGCTAATGTCGTAAAAAAATGTTCCGAATAGCTGTCCGAAAGTATACCTCGAAGCAAATATTCGATTCGTATAAAATCGGAGAATTTTCCGCTGCGACGGATACCTCGCTAGGGCCGAATATAATATCATAATCAGAGAATCGTTTATGTCCAGTTCAGAGGATGGGTCGTGTTAGGGGCAGTCTGTTTAATGCTAATCATCAATGACACAAGAATGAATGGGAAAAAATAGCTGAAGATTTACAAACTAGATGGCATTTCCCTCTTTAACTTGGAGCAGCAGCGACTACAAATTTACTTTTGTTGACATGGATGCTAAAACAAATATATCATATGAACGGAAATTTTTAAATACGTGTTTTTTTTAATCGGAATTTCAATAGGGTAAATTAGGGCAAAAGAAGAGAAAGGTCTAGATTCTATTTTCTAAACGAAAAGTGATAGAGTTTTTTGTTTCTTTTATCGATAGATCTTGTTTATACAAGAAAGTCACCTATATGAAAGAAGATTCTAGAAAATCTAAAACTCGAGATAAAAACTTTTTAAAGTCAAAAAATGAAAAATGGACGTTGGAGAAAAAAATCACATAAAATCAGGGGAATGTTTTCTAGAAACAAATTATATATTTCTGGGAAGTAGATACAAAATGAAAAGATCCGTTTTTGCAAAATTTTTGATTTGAGCTTTTTTCTTGGCTAGCTGAATTTTTGAAAAATTCATATTTTTTAAATCAATTTTTCTTGGTTTTTGATTTTTCTCTTTTTTACCCTAATTAATATTTTCATTAAACAACAGTAACATAAAGAGAATTTTATTATCATTACGATGGTACTATGTTGCTTTTAAAACTGTTGGCTACTTTTAGAGTTGCCGAAATTTTAATAATCAACGTTTTTGAATTTTTCATTGCTTTAAAGAAAAAAGTCTAGTAGTTTTTTTTTCAGTTTGTGAAAGATTTGGGAGGTTAAAAATTTTCATTTTCCAATTATTGCGCCAGGAACATTACCACTTAAATTCATATTTTAAAAATAAGAATTGGAGCTCTGTCATTTTTCCTAAGCTTAAAGACCTCAATTTTGATGATGCAATCTATAGAACACGAGATATAGCTTTTCACAAAACAAACAATTGAAAAAAAAATCTCCAAAAGATATTACTAATACGATTTTGTTTGCTTAGCGAAAAATTTTCAAAGAAGCAAATGGTTAGTTTAAAATGCTTATGTGTCGGGTGATTTAAAAAATATGAATTTTTCAAAAATTCACCTAGCCAAGAAAAAAGCTCAAATCAAAAATTTTGCAAAAACGGTTCTTTTCATTTTTTATCTGCTTCCCAGAAATATAAAATTTTTTTCTAGAAAACATTTCCCCACTAGCACTAAAACCTACCATATGGGCTGGGTCACATAATTGAAAAAAACCAAAAACCGACCTTTAAAGCGTGGCAAGCCTATGCCTTGACCATATTTCGCCAGACAACCTTTGCGCAAAATGTTAGTTAAAACACTATCTTAAAAACTGCATACCACTTATCCGGTAACTCGATGAGAGTAGGTCGTCCTATGGCGGGATCTTAGACTAATAGAGCATAAGTTTGGAATACTTTCAAATAAATTCAGGGTTCTGCAGACAAAAAATCTATTTACGACCGAACAAAGTTAAAAAAATTGTGCAAGTATGTTGCGTTCTCCACAATTATTTGTTGGAAAAAAAAAACAGATTCAACGAGCACGATTTATCAAATGGTTCCAAGTAACACTCATCGCCAAATAATTCGGAATCTGCACCCAGGAGAGACTAGCTTCTGCCATTCGGGATAACTTTGCAGCGTACTTTACTGAGGAGGATCAATTTCCATGACAGAACCAATTTATTTAGAAACAAAAGGATGTTTATTTATAAATCTTTTAGAAAATGTTAAGTAAAAAAAGAAAATAAAAGAATATATCTAAGTCTCTATTACGTGACCCAAATGAGTATTGATAATGTAATAATTAAAGAAGTTTGGCCATCGAGACTGAAATTAAATTGATAAAAAGTCAATAAAAACACCTTTCAGTCTTGTTTTATAATTTTTAATTTATCCATGAGTCCCTATTTATAATCAGAGAGTCTGCGTCAGCGTCGGGATGCGATGCATTTATATTGGTTCCCTCACAAGTATTTCTATTTTCAAAAAAAAGTTGTACTTTGATGCACTCTTTCTCGATAACGCTCCCAGTGAAAACTTGCAGTCGAACGTATACGTTATCACCTTTTTCAGAACTACCTTGTAATATCGTTTGGTTTCCTTTCACTCCAAAAATCTGCTGCGAGCTCTTGAACGAAAGCTTATATTTTGAACTGTGCCATCTTAACCACTGTGTCACCTAAACATCGGTCGCATATCAAACCTTGTCATCTATATACAATACATTGAGTCATTGCTTAAAACCTGCAATATCTGGAATAGACAACTTGTTATAGTAAAAAAAAAATGATTTGGATTTTTTTACGTGGAAATCGAGTTTATTTTTATCACATAAGATACAATAATTTATTTTGTATTTATATATATTTCGTATATTGTTTTTGATTAAATCAAATCCAATTTAATACAGAAATTAGGAGTATAGGTATAGTAATGGACTACATATTATTATGTTAAAATAATTTGTATTCTTATTCCTTATTCATTATTAAAATAAAAAAAAAAATACAAATTCAAATTGACTTTAACTTATTTTATCGAATTCATTGCCTCATAATAAAAAATTAAATAAAAATATTTTTCAAAATCGAGCAATGCTGATATATGTTTCATTTATTTTAATATTGTTTTAATTGCCACGCTTACAAATTCTCATAAAAAATTAAATGACAACAATATATCCAATGATTTTTGTGTGTATTCTTATGTATAATATTGGAATAATAATACAAAAAGTAAAATATTTTTTCTTTTTGATTAAACCCTTCTAAGAGGTTTTTTGGCAAGCTATTCAATTTAAAAAAACAAATTAACATGCCCTAATGAATATTGTTTAAAGATATAATATTATTTGTATAATTTTCAATCTACTCCACTTATCCATTTAATTATATTTTCACCAAACAAGTATGTATTTAAAAAAAAATCATAAATCGTTCTTGCAAAATATTGTTTTTGGCATCGCAGTGTTTTTCTTCTTACATTTATTTAAAATGTTTGTGTTTAGTTAACTTTTTTTCAGACAGTCTTGTTTATGAATTTAAAATTGTCGTCACGCTAAACTTTTTGTGGGTATTTTTATTTGTATTTAATGCATTTTATTTTTTATCAGACTTAAAGTGGCTTCCTGGAATGTTAACAATTTATTGGAAAGAAAATAATCCGGATTCAAATAAATTAATCCGGATTCAAATAAATTATGCAAAACTTATACGTATTTATAATCTTAAAACTATGTTTAAGTTTTCAACAGCGAATTTTATAAATCTTTTATTTTTTTAGGAAATAATATTTATTTACAAATTATTGCAAAATTTTGGAATGAACATACGGCAATTTCATTTCATTTTATAATATAGTATTACATGAAATTAAAAACAAAACATACAAATTAATAAAGTAAGTCGGTTTTTAAAGAACCTTCACTGTAAGCTATCGTGAGATCATCAGATGCAGGTTTCAGATATTCCAACGAAGGCTTATCAAGCTCTCCATAGTAGTCCACGGGTAGATTTTCATTCGAATGAGTATCATCACCAGTTTTATCCGATTGACTATTTGGTACACGTGTTACACCTAATTGAAATATGTTTTCGGTTTTTGCCGTTAACGGAGTGTAACTACCTAGGGGCGCTGAGCCTAAAATAATAATTCAAACAAATTAATATAGACTATAACAGTAAGTAGCCGCTCTCAAATTTTACACTTCAGCGACGAATGAATAATCTTAATATTATTGTTCCCTTAAAAGAAAATCTCTGCACAATTAAAATGAAATGAAATATTAGTAAATATTAGTTACCTCTTAATCATTAGTTCTACATTTTGGGATAATAAACTCTTGATTCAATGAAAAAATAGCTAATAATTTGTTGATGATTTTTGTATGGATTATGGATAAACATATTTTTGATGAAGTGAAAAATACTCGGAATTTTTTTAAACAACATCTGGAAATATAATAATATGAATGTAGTAAGTTTCGTTAGGGTGAATAATTTTTCTAAAATATAAGTTGAAACAAAAACAAAATAAAAACAAAATTAAATAAACCACTTTTACGGATTTATCATTTTGAATTTTATTGAAATCGGGGTGGCGGGCGTGTCGTTCTAAAGTAATGAATGTATTGTTATGTTAAATGTACGAACGCAACAAACTAATAACTATTTCTCTTCTCACACAAATATTTTAAAACTATAAAAAATAATACAAAAAATCTTCAAAAAAATTAGAAAAAAAAAATAAATTATGGTTATTATTTTGACAATTTGATTTTAAAATTAAATCCTGAAGCAATTTTTAGAGGATTTAGTTGAAACTAAAAACTATTTAAAGATGATAAAAGGTTAAAAAAACGATTTTTCAAATTATAATGGAGCGAACAATTGTATGATGTTGAGCATCATACTACCTTCAACATTTCAAATTAAATAGCGCAAAATGTTAGTCGCTTTAGTACGATGTTAATGTATTTTTAGAATGATACTAGGTTGTAACCTAGACAAAAAAGAAGATGCTCTGTACTGTACCAATGAAAGAGTAATAAAATAAGTCTCCCAAACGTCGCATATAAAATCTGTTCACCTACAAACATATACAGTCGTATTTATAAACGATTGCTAACCTTAGACAGTCGTCAAGTTATACATAAACATGTTTTATTGTTGTTGAATCGGTTGTCTAAACCTTGGCTATTTAAATAAAGTTTTAATTTTATTTAGTTGTTTTGAAGAACCATATAAAAGTTTTCTTTGTGTCATCTTGCTGTGACGATAATCAAAAATTTAAGAACTCAAATTTACTTCCCTCAGCATTATAGTAACGGGTTAATTTGTCATTTCTGTGAGGAGCTTGATGGAAAAGAGGTACTGATTTAATTAAGGACAAATCTAAATGAAATATTTAAATGAGTAAAAGTATCTACCTGTCATCTATGTATTTATATACTGATCTGAGAGATTGTGAGTTGATGTTAAATGTTTACCAATGTTTTACCAACCTAATACAAAATTGACTGTAGCTCATAGATCGAGATTGAAAAATATCAAAAGGAAGGCAAAGGAAACCAGTTGAGTTGATGAGTGCGATATACAAAACAAAAAAATTCTAATCAATGCTACCGAGGACATAATGTAGTGCAAATCTTTCTGATGCCATAGTGATAAGATATAATAAGGACCATGAAAAAGTGAAAACTGATGTAATCAAAGCAATTCCTGGTACTTCGAGTTAAAAGAGGCAAAGAAAGCATTCCAAGTACACAAAAGGATCCTATAAAATATACAAATGAATGCTTTGTTTATGGATTTGGGCCTGTCAAAATAAAAATATTTAAGAAGTTCGCTGCGAAAATACAAAATAGATGTTCTATCAACACAATAAGCCATGCAAAACAAAAAGCAATTCCAGAAAACTGCGAAAGCACGGAAGCATTAGCTAGAGTGAAACTTCAAGACTGATGGATCATACTGCAAGGCGGTTATAAGAAACCAAAATGGAGGAACAAAAACAGCTTTATCAAGAAGTCTGTCGTTACAAAGTATGTGGAGCTGCAATGGATCATTTTTTTCTACACATATCTTTGTCGCAGAGAGCTTAAAGCAAGCAAAAACTTGCGGCCAAAGATTTTTCAACACAAAAATTGTGTACACATGGCTCATCACTCAGTGCAGTATTAGTAGTTAGTGTTGTTGCTCACTAACTAACTACTACAAAACGTACACTAAGGAAAACATCTATTAAAAACAATTTAAAAAATACAAACGAAGGCTGTATCTGAAGTATCTGAAGAAGGTTTCCATCGTTCAAAAAAAGTTTACCATGCAGGTATTAATTATACTTTGAGCAATTATTATAATTTTAAAGAACGATTTCGATTCTAAGATAGAAGAAATATTGAGTATATTTGGACCGCAAATACAACATAAAACCGAAAGGAATTGCGCATTCGAGTTGTTCTTGTTATCCATGGAAGTCGCTAATTAATCGAATTTTATTTATCAGCGCCATTAAATTAGAACTTGTTAAAGTGATGCTGCAGATTTAACCCACTGTAAACAAACTGGTCCCAATAATTATGATTTAAGCAACCAAAAAAGTCAAAACGGGCCACTGTGCGTCGGTCCAATGAAGCGATATAAATAATTATATATTTTACTACAATTTCAGTTAAGGGCTCTCCCAAACCAATGCGTATAGAAGTCACCATGTCGCCCGAAGACAAAAACGTTGTGGGTAATGAAAGTTTTGTCCCCGCTGCCGGAAGTTTCGTATTGGTTTGAGAGGTTTAATTTAGGATTAAATCGGAGACCAGAAATTTTTCTGTGGTTGAAAGAGGGTAAAGCCGACAATTGCCCATGAGCCATGGTCCATTAGGGTGTATTGCAGTGACAAAATACATATAAAAATGTACATTGCAGGCCCAAAAGTTTGAGTCTAACATAGTCTAGTTTTGTTTATAAATGTGTGAAAGCCGCTTTTATGGATTATTGAGAAGCATTCGATCTTTTTACATAAAATATTGTGAACAAGCGAACTAAAATCGGTGTAAACTTGACACTAGCAGGAACAACAACATCACCACTACCTTCGGCAATACTTTTCATACTAGAAGAGTCAGCCATCAACGGTCAACGCAGATATTTTTTATTCGAACTTTTGAATTTTGACTCTCCAAGTTTTCTTTTCAAAACAATACAAAAATTCGATTTATTTTTTGTAGATATTTAATTTTACTCGACTACTAACCATTCCACGCAACCATATGTGGTACACGTGAATTTAGGCTTGCTATAACTTAATTTAACCGTATTGCAATCATGTCCTCTTATACCACAGCTTTCTCACATGAATCATAAAATTTCTAGCTCCACGAAAGACAACTAGAAAAAATTTAGTTAAAAAGAACCGTTATTTGACAAAACATGTTTTTGTCTTACAAGCATCGCTGAAAGCTACTTGAATTAGGGCAAGAAATTGTACTTTATTTGTCGACTTCCGTGTTTCATTCGACAAATCCCGTATGACACTACATTAATTAACATTAATAATAATTTTAAAAAGATAGTACGATGATAAATTAGTTTAAAATTTGCAAAAAAAAAAATCTTAAGCCTAGTATCTTGCTAAAAAATTACCTAATATCGTACTAAATATATTTACTAAAAGTTAAAAGTATCATTATGGAGTAAGTATGATACCTAAAAGGCATTTGAATTGAACTTTAATAGAATTTCAAAAAAAAAATAGTAAACTCGTTTAAAATTAGAAAAATTATATTTTTAACCACTTAAGTTTTTCACCAATAAAATTATCTAGTTTCCTAATCTCGTTTTGTTTTTAAATGAAAATTTTATCAACGAAAAAGAACAAAATTAAAAGCTCTAAAATTTTTTGATAGCTGCTTCAGAAGCTTTATTTTATGAGATGAGGAATGCCTAAGAACTAGACTAAAGCAATCAATTAGCGAAACCAATTTGTTTATAAACATTTCAATCAATGAAACTAAAGTAACTTAGCGTACAATTAAAAGTTTTTCAAAACAGTTTTCAAATAGCGTATTTTCTTAGGACTATACATTATGTTTACTGTAAGAAAAATTATTAAATTTAATTTTAGATGAAAACGAAGTAGATTTAAATAAGTTAACTGCTGCAGGAGCTTGATTATTTGACTCATTGTCATATAAGAAAAATCGAGCATATTGTGGATTATTGAAAATTGAATTGGACGATTTAGGTTTATTTGGCATCGGAACAATTCGTTGAGACATTGTATTCTTCGGAATGTTTGAACAATCTGTAAAAAGTTTATTGAAGAATACAATTAATTTTTAATTATTTCGAATTGTGACATGTGATTGTTTTTTTTTAAATTGGAAACTAGCCTCACTACGATTTTCTTTTAATTTTAATGAAGGAAATGTTTTTTATTGGTACAAAAAACTAACCTGCAAAACCTGCGGAATGGACAAAGCAAGATTTTATATAGTTTGTTTTTCTTTTTTCTTTTACATGGTTTTATCGCTTGGAAACAATTTAACATATCAGCGGAAATATTTCCTGTAAAATTCCATATTATATTGAATTGTTGTGTATGTTGCATGGTAAATTTTACAGTCTTTGTTGCGTCTTGCACATAAGGAAAAATGTGTGTAAAATATTGTGAACATTTTTGTAATGCTCCTATGATTAAAGAGGGTGATATTGTTGAAAAAAGGACCTTGATGAATATTAAATGATGCAGTTTCTTTGGTGTAATTTGTGTGCAGGATTGGTATGTTTTGTTTAATAACCTGTATTACTTACCTAAAGACAAATTTCCTAGAACTTTATTATTGTGTGGAAGTTGTATTATTTCTTCAGACTTAACATGATGATGAACTATTGGTGGTTCTATTTCATCGCGTGACTCATTCGCAGCAGAAGCTCCATATGGGGACGAAGATGCTTCCAATTCATCCGATGGACTAAAGTCAGTATACTCACTGCCTGAGTCTTCAATTACAGATGATTCTGATGGATATTCAAACGTCGAAGTAAGTGTATCATTGAATTGTACTCGGTACTATAATTAATAAGCAAATGTAACGTTATTGTTATAAAAAATAGTAATGTTGTAATTTGTTAAGCTTATACTTACATTGGCTTCTTTAGGTCGGCTTTTTATGTTGGATTTACCATCTATTATGATATGGGCATTTTCGAATTCTACATCACAAGGTGAAGGCGGACACATGGGCCATTCATCTTCAGGATCTGTTGAAGTTTCTAGACATAGATCGCCTAGCAGAACGAAGCCTGATTCGTTTGGCTAAATGTGTATAAAGAAAATATTTAATTAGTATTGATTTAAATAGGTTTTAAAGCTCTTTATAAGAAAAAACAAGGCAATTTTGACCACTACTTGGGAGAGTTATAAATAAGTATGAAATTCTTAACAAGTGTGTCTAGTTGTTACACTTGCCACCAATAATAACTAATATAAGTCAACGACATCCGATCGTTGCCCCTTCGTATTTTGTTAACTATTGCAACTTTGACTGTGAAAAAAAGTTCGTTCTTAACTAAATTAATTTGTTTTTTTAATTTCGGAAGTATCAACAAAAATAACTTCTAGTTTAGCCCTAAAAATAATTTTGGACTTATAATATGATAGGGTTTCCGACCGTACTATAATACATATATAAATAGTATTGTACTTTATTTCAGGTCGGTGAACTACATATATATACTGTCAAAGAAATATATAGTATGCAAAAATACTATATCTCAGTTGGATTAAACGATCATAGAAACAAATAGCAAACGCGCCTGACTGCCTAAACAAAAAAGAATGCCGCAACTGGAACTGGAGCTGCAACAGCTGTGAAAAAGTGTCACACCTACGTGCTATTTTTTATGTTCTCACACGCACAGCCTTTTGTATATTAACAAAAAAAAAAAAAAAAAAAACAATCACAATTTTTTTAATTAATTTATAATTCTTGTTCGCAAATCAAATAAGCATAAAAAGCTTTAATATTTGTTGCGGCCTTTTTTTTTCTTCATACAAATTGAAACGTCAAAACGTCAAACGTCAATAGCGAAAAGTTAAAAGTTGGTGAACTCTTGGAGCACCGACTAACTGCAGCTCCGTTTGCAGCTGCGTTGCATTGTGTTCGTATTGTTCGTAACATTCAATTTGTGTGTATTGAATATTTTGACAGCTATTCCAGCTGCAGCTCCGTCTCTATTGTGTTTAGGCATTGACTCTTGCTGCCAAACGTCAAAATTCAAGTTTTTCATGTTGCAACAGTTTAAACATGGCATTACGATGATAAAGAAAAAAAAAAAAGGCGTGTAAAGATTACGTTCGTCTGTCGAACATGAACCTACCTAACAAAAAAAATAAAATATGTACATACATAGGTACCTAAAAACAAATTATTTTTTTTAAAAAAGGGGATTGATTCTTCTCAAAACGTAGGCTAAACCTCTAGCTAAAAACCTAAAGAGCAAGTTCCTTAGACTAATGTTGCAAATGTTAACTTTATTTGTTCTAGGATATGATATGGTATTACATACATTTTCTACAGAAAATTACCGAAAGTACACCCTACAAAAGAAAAATAATTTTTGTGGCATAAAACGGAATAGACTCTGCTTGATAAAAAAAATTAAAATTTAATAAGAATGATGTTTTTATAGATCTAGCTATGCCAGGGGGAAAAAGATGTAAAATAACTGTACTATTAGATGATACAGGTGCGGACGCAAGCCTTTTAAAACGAATTGCATTAAAAAATGATACAAAAATATGCACGAAAGAAATAAGACAATTGGGCGGAGCATTCGGTGGAAATAGTACAACGTTAGGCACTATTTAGTTAGGTAAAGCTTTACTCAAAATTTTAATCTAAAATAGCATGTAATGGACGGTTTAACTGACATACCCGCAGATGGTATAATAGTCCGAGATATGCTCTGGAACCGAACAATATTCACAATAGTCACTAAAAAATTAAAATTAAAAATTTAAAAAAACGATTTTTTCGCGTTTAAGTCTAGTTTAACCTTAACTGCTAAATCCTCCTTCTCACATAAGTGAACTTGACAGCAGAGCCAATGATCTTAAATCTATGTCAATTTCATGCCTTTTTACTCATGTAAAGTGTAAGAAGAAATCCTCTCAACTAATCCAGTTATGCCTAGCTTCCTTAAAAATGCTGATGGCTCATGGGCTAACTCTTGAAAGAATCGCTCAACCTGCTACTAAAAACTCACTTCCCAGGTAGCTCCCAAACTGTAAATATCATTGACCACATTAGGTTGAATAATAAGTTAAATTATCCAAAACATCTAACTACAAAGGACAAGCTGAAATGAGCAATCAATAGCTTCGAACCATACAGGTCAGCTGGACCAGAGGGCAAATGAACTTAGATTTCACATTATTTTGGGTTGTATTTATTCCCTAAGCTGAAAAATGTTTCCATGTAAACCCAAAAGCCTATCATCATCACTGGTGCGGACCATCGAACACTCCCACCATCATAAAGGTTATACTACGGTTGCATTCCTAGATATAGACGACGCGCTTAAAATAACGTCGAAACATCTGCAATCGAATTTGCACTGTCAGCTCTGAAAGTAGATGGTTCGCTTGGTGAATTGAATAATGAAATGCTGGCTAACAGGATTTTCAATTCAAAACTGGACGGTTTTTTTGCTAGAAGATCTGTTAGTAGAGGTACGCCGATTGCGATTTAAACTTATGTAGGTATAAATAAGCTTATCTGCCGTATCTGGAAAACATCTTAACTCATTGAAAGAACTCTTACAAAACGCTTTAAATAAGCTAGTAAATTGGGCGGATCGCTAGGGACTGGGTGTTAACCCTCATAAGACAGAACTTGTCCGTCTAACGATTTCTGCAGAAGTTGTATGAACGAAGAAGAGGGAGAATCGATTCCTCACCTTATCTGTACGTGTCCTGCTCTATCTCAAAGGCGTAGGCTCCACCTGGGAGAATTCTACTACACTGATCCTAGTGATCTGGGGGGTCATTCCGTAATTTTCTAAACGATAATCGTCCATGATTTGCTTCAAGTAACTCGACCACTATCGTCTTGTTTATAGTTCGCAGTTTGAGAGCGTTTGGTGCATTTTAAAAGTCAAATTGGCTGTCATAATTGTCATTAAAATGCAATTTTAGTGTTTGTTGTTTTGTGTTAGGTGCCCATTGAAACTATAGGCCAATCATTTTGAGATGCAAGTTGTTTTTTATATTTTTTACAAATTAATATATGCAATCTCAAATTGCGATTTTAACTTCGTTTATGAATGAACATCCTGATTTGGCCAGGGTAGGGGATATGAGCGGAACTCCGTCCAAGGCAAAAATGAAATCAACAAACTGTGGGCTGATCAGCATACTTATAACATATGACTTGGAAGAGATAAGGGATTTGATTTATCTCTCAATTGGCATCGCATGCGCATAAGTTATATTTTTGTAATTTTCATTTTCTATAAAAAGAAAATTGATTCGCCGAAACATTTTAAATTTAATTTGTAAATGCAACAATAACAACACATGATATCAAACTACAGTGGCAACTCCATCATTCAACTACAGTCACCTACAAAATACAAAATTAATGCAAGACGATACCAATTTAGCTATCGTCGAAACTCTATCGCATTGACGATAGCGTTTCGACGATTATCGACTTACGTGAAGCCAATAAAGACAACACTATCTCTCAAACGATATCGTCTGACGATAATCGAGTTAAGGAATGACTCCCCTAGCAAATCATGACGTTAGTAGTCTCACGCGCTTCGTTAGAAGCTCTAAGTGGTTGAACCATTATGGTCTAAGTGTGTCAAGCGTCTCTGCTGACAGCCACGTAAACCTAACATAACCTACGATTTCAATCTGACAAAAGAAAACATTCGGCAAAACTATAACCCAGATGACGTGTAAAATGCTGTTGAATGCGGTTAAATGTGTAAGGCTCTACGAATGGCACCTCCACCACCTATGGATCAGGAAATTGCACGCAGCTTTAAGGCCGATAGAAGATATTATATTACAAAGAAGCAACTTCTTCTCTTGGATAATGGAAAATCCTTACCAGATTTCTAAAAAAAAAAAAAAATTGTTCATTGCGTTAAAAAGGGCCTAGTACATGATGAGCCCATTGACCATAAAGAACTCTTTCCGGAAAGCTAATTTGGCTTTTAATACTAACGAAGAAGTGGAACCAGACGACGAAGAAGAAGAAACTAATTTTCCTACACCAATAAGAGAAGAAATCTTGTATTGGATATATGTACATATAGAAAGATTTTCCTTGTTTTGGATGAAGATGATTATTATTGAATTAGCACTACAATTCAAAGAGCTCATATGATTCAGATGTGGAAACTTTGGGAACTCAGAAACCAACAATCAAAGAAGCTTTTGAATCTCTGGGTGTTATTAAGCAGTTTTCTGATGGGATTAATGAACTAGAGCTAATCTTAGATGAAATTAAACATAAAATTAGGAATTACCATTTTCAGACCTTGTCACAAACAAAAATTATTGATGCCTTTTATAGAACATACCTATGTGAAATTTTGTTCACTTCAGCGGGGTTCGTTTAAGTTAAAAACCAGTTTAAGTGAAGGAAAGACTTTGACATTTTATGGCTTCTTTCTCTTGAACGGCTTTTACTGTACGGTTTTAAATATTTATTAATCTTATTAGTTTATAGTGAAACACTAAAAATTAGATGCTTAAATGTCTCTTGCGTCAAATCCGGTAGCTCTGAATTCTTACTGAGTTGTTTATCACGTTTGCATAACACAAGTTTTCGACCTCGAACGACGAGGTAAACATTGGCAAAAATAAAAAAAAAACGCTTTCAATTATTGAAGATTTCAAAAAGCTAAAGTGTATATGTTAAGATAGAAAAAAATGGTAGCTGAGAGGGGCAATTTTCTAAAAAAATTGACTTAAAACAGAAAGAAATATTAAAAAACAACGGTAAAACTTACAATGCCATGCTATACATTTTTTTAAACCTAGAATATTTTTTTCTTTTATTTTCTTTTAAAATAAAGTTGTTTTAGTGAACAGTTTTTAAAAAATAAATTTTCAAACTAAAAATTTTGAAAAATAAAAATTAAAACAAAAATTTCAAACTAATTTGTTCCAAAATTTTACGTAATTAGGTACAATTTTTGTTTTCAAAATTGAATGCTCTTTTTTTAGTCTAAAAATCTATATTGTAGTTTCGGATGAAATTGAAAAAAAAAAACGGGGGGGGGGGATAGACCACTCTCTAGCTCTGCTCTAGCTTTTTGTTACACAGTATGCGAATCAACTGAATATTATATTAATTAAAACATCTAAATCTTATTGAAGTTAGTTGAACCATTTTCGAAAAAATCGAAAATAAAAAAAAAATATTAATTTTTCGAAAATAAAAAAAAAAGAAAAACAAGATTTTATGGCTTGCAAACAAATCTTCTATATTATAAGTCAGGTGCAGTTAGTTTTGGTCTTTAAAAAACTCTGATAAATTTAGTATACAGTATTCCCGTTCTATTATTACTTATCCTTCTTATCCTCTTTATGATAGGAAAATTCTCTTAATTCTCCGATGTCGCCCTAGAAATTCCTCATCATGATAGTACGATCACAGGCAAAGCGTTAGACATTTGAGACAATGTGGGAAGACATTGAAAAAAAGGCCATAAAACAAAATAATAATCATGAAGTGAGGCTGATGCAATGACTGTGACTGTGGTCAGGATGAAAACAATAAATAAAAGAAGAAATATTGTAATTCCTTTTTTTTAACTGTCCGGTGCCAGCAGAGTTGGTATACCTAGTCGATATTGCTTTCCTTTGGATTTTTCATTTTTTTATCTGATATTGATTATTTTTGGTTATTCTAGAAAAAGCCGCACATTGTCAAATCAATAAAATAAAATTACTTTTGCGAAATGATATTTTCAGGAGATGTTGACATTTTTGAATATTTCATTATATTGAAGATAAAATAATTATAAAAAACTAAAGTACATGCAAAAGCCAATTCTTGATCTATCCGAAAAAGATGGTAAGGCTTTACGAAAATTTCAAACAAAATGTTACAAAAAAACGTCAACAAAGTATTTTGTAACCCATATTTTTTGTTAAGGCAGGATAACATTTGGAAATGTGGTTTAAATACAAGGAAGTCCAAGAAAATAAAAAAATATTTAAAAAACACAACAAACAAAATTAAAAAAATACAAAAAAAAAAAAAAATAAAGAAAAAGAAATAGAAAAGGTAAGCTTCTAAATGATTTACCTTTATGAAAAATGCAAAAAAATCAGTGAAAATGAGTAACTGTTTACCCACTTTGCACGAGTACGGGACGTCCCTGAGTACTATAGGTTTTATATAACTATAAAGATGACATAATTTTTCAAAGGAAAAAAATCTTCTAAAGACAGCTTACATTCACAAGAAGATCCCACTAGATTTAGGGAATAATCTTGTTCTAAATATTCACAAGTGTAAGACCATGAGTTTTACACGCAAAAATGAATGTATTCGTATTCTCTTATTTAGGAATGATTCTAAATTAAAAATTAACGTTTAATGAATAAGCTGTATTATTCAAAAAGCTTCTGTTCGTTCATTTAAGACCAATTCTTGAGTACGGGTGTGATGTGTGGGCACCACACTACTCTGTTCATATAAACTGGTTAGAAGCAGTTTAAAGAAGATTTAGCGCTTCTAACTTCGATTTCTTCCCTGGTCACATGAAATAATACTTCCTCTTTCTTCCCAAAGTCTTTTATTAATCAACCCTCCTTCGCTTGCAAAACATAGGCAATAGCTCCAATTTTGTTTTACAACGGTTTTAATAAATTAGAATACATTTTAATTTTGGTCGAACTAGCATAACATTTCATCAGCCTTTGTGCCCAATATTTAGTAGATAAAACTATGGTTTATATAACCCACTTAATAGATTTTTTCTTCTTATCAGCTCCATGAATGACGATTTTAAATGCATTTAATTCAAAGTTATAATTATTACTTTATAATAATTATTATTTTGGGAATAAGACATTGTTAGAATTTAGCGATTTAAATAAATAAAGGTTATGCCACTTATACATAAGAGGGGGGCCATCTCCCTTATTAAGGCGGAAAAACAAATTTTATAAAAAATCGGCTTGAAAATGAAATAAAAATTATTTAAAATCAACGGCAATACCTTCATTGTCATGTTATGCCTTTGTCTTGCAAAACACTTAAAACAAGATGTTAATTTTTGAGAAAATCAAAAATGTTTCAAAAAGATTTTCAATTTTTTTTTTAACTTAATAATTTTAAAACGACTTGATCGATTTTTATTAAACTTGATACCCACCAATTTTGTTCTAGCAGATTTTAAAAAACTGTTCTTACATATAATCAAAAATAACGGTATTTACCAATCAAAGTGTTTTAAAACCTTTAAGGAAAATCTCATTTTTCTCAAAAAACACGATTTTGATTAAAATTTTAATGTGAACTAATTGGGCGTATTCGGCAAGATCTTTTATTCTGTTATGAATTTTCATATAAAAGTTTGAGCTGTCTAAAAATCTTTTACTAATTATAATTTTGGTATTCGGGTATTAAAAGAATAAAAGACACATTTTTGTGACTTTTATCATAAAAGACTTCAAGTATATGAATTTTAAATGGATTTTTATGTTTTGTTCTTAAAATGAAAAAAATTTAAGAAAACAATATTTAAATACATAATAAACAAATAAGTATATTAAAATAGAATTCATTATTTGTGTGAGAGCACAGAACTTTTGTTGGAGCTAAGGTGTAAAACGTATTCCCTTTGCCTTTGGTCTTCCCGACGTGCGATTTTTGCAGCTTTTTAGCTTGGCTCTGTTGTCGGCAACATAAATATACAATCACTATAAATACAAATTTTAAAATTTAATTGTGATTCGCGAGAAACCATTTAAATTAATTGCCATCAATGAACTTTAGAACAGCTGATTATGACAACAGATTTTAGATCTGTTTGCTAACATCTGAATACCAATTATAAAAAATCTTTTACAGTGAAAATCTTTTATGATTTATAACAGAAAATTCATAGCAGAATAACAGATATGGCAGAATAGACCTAAATACCAGTTCGATCTACCATATTATTATTGAAACAAATTTTTTTTTTAACTAAAGGTATCTCTTTTGTGGTTTTCGAGTATATCATTGTCTGTAGAACCGATTTTAATGAATTTTTTTCACTAGTGCTTCTAATAAGTTTAAATAATATTGCATATCAAATTTTCAAAAAATCAAATTTTGAATTTAAAAAAAAAAAAATTTTTTGGAAATTTGAGATTTGTGGACGATTTTTTTTTTCAAAATGAATTTATAAATACTAATACTTTTTTCTTAAAAATGTTTTCAAAATTTTATACCTATATAGAAATTTTTTTTTTTTTTTAAAACGCTCCAAAGATTTTGGAAATTTTGTTCTCATAAATTGAGATTTTTTTTAGAAATCAGACGTTTGTGTCAAAATAGTTTCAGAGTTTGTTTAATCAATTTATTTCTAATTGTATAAGTTTTTTAACAATTTTTCAGTTCCATTCATGCATATACATATGTTCATAAGTATGTATGGCTGACACGGTGCTATGTTGATCATTTTTGTGTACTCAAATAATACTACCTTAAACTAAACTACGTTTTCGGCAGATGGCATAAAATATAAGTTCCCATTACAAGTTCATTTCTTTTAAAACATTTTAAGATTTTAAAACCACAGTGTGATCGTACATAAGAGCAAGTTCGGCGACCCAGTCGTGCATTTCATTTTATTTTTAAATTTGAGTTTGAAAATTTAATTTTTCCGATACTATACATTAAAACAATACATACATTAAAACAACAAAACATACATTAAAACAATTTCATTTGAAAACAGAATCAAAATATGGATTTCTGGCTTCAGAAAAAGGTGGTATAACATATATTTTAGGTATGTCGTTAATTCGAATTATTTTTTGTTTCACTTTCAAGATTTTTTTTTCTTGTCTTGAGTCAACCTACACGCCCTATCTTTTTTGCATCTTATGCAAAACACCATGAATAATTCCATTCCAATTTGTATAAGAAAATCAAATCGGCAATGAGGTCATATAAACATTTTTAGCATATATTTTAAAGATTTTTCTTACAGTCCAAAGTAACAAATTTTTCACGCTATAAGAATTTCTAACCAACTTCTTTTAACGTGACCCACACTATACATGCTTTTTCTTTGTGTATACATTAATAGGCTATAAATGCGGTCTTTAACTGATTACAGTAACAAATTTTAACCTATGTTTTTTTAATACCTAACACAATTAACTTCCTTGTCTCGTTCTTTGTTATTTTTATATTAATAATAAATAAAATTTATCATAACAAGAGATGTATGACTAACATAATGTGCGACAATTATACATAAATAAATAAATGACTATATACATATGTACATATATTGAAAATTGATTTGTGTAAGTGAGAATGCATGATGTATACAGAAAACACATATTTAATTTAAGTGCACACATTGCGAGTTTTATAAATAATATTTTTTTATAAGAAAACTTTATCTTTTACAAAAATAACTGATAAAAAGCTCTAGATTAGTTTTCAAATAAAATATGTTTGTTCGTTTTTAATTTAACCGGAAGAAAACTTTGTTTGCACACGAGTGGTTCAGGAAATAAATTAATGACTAATTCATCTAAAAACAAGCTATACCAAGGTAGAAAGTATGAAATACATAACTCACCTTTGGTAGTTCCCTTTTATGTTTAAATATTAATCCATCATTCTCTATGTAGTCGGGGACTTCTTTGCGATCCTTGAAATTAAAAACCATAGTATTGTTTTCAGGCAAAGTTCCAGCTGCAGTCCGTTTTTTTCTGGAGATTATAGCAGGAGCTTGAGAAAAGTTATCTTCCTCACTTCCAGCAACGTCGCTTTTTTTTAACTTTGATGTAACATTACTTCCACTTATCTTCTCCATTGATTTATTTCTTCCAGATATCTCAACTTTTTTTTCGTTATTAATTCTATTCTTTTCAATTTCCCTGCTTGTTAGTGTGGATGGTGCCTGACTTTTTGACATTTCTTCAATAAAATTATTTTTTGTCTGCTGTTGTGGGGGTTCTGCTAAAAGTGGTCTTATAACTCCAATCTGCTTGACCATGGTTGCAGCCGAACCAGGGGTAGTTAAAGTTGGTATATCATGCAAAGGCTCTGAGACAGAGGAGTTTCCGTTTGAAAACGACGCAGAGTTATTTCTTGGAAAAAGAAATTGTTGGCTGGTTCCAGCTTTAGAAATGTTTTCGAGAGCCGATTTCGAAATTGGTTTTAAGTTGGATTCCTCGACATTAACTACGTATTCTCCGTCCATTGAATCGTCGTCTTCTTCCGATTCACGTTCAGAGGATTCTGATGAAAATCTACGATGACGATTAATGTGTGACGGCGGTTGTTGCCGATGTGTTTGCGTCGTTGTGGTTGGTGATTCTATTCGAAGCTTTTCGATTGATTTCGTTAATTCAGTGACTGGCGAGTCAACTGACATGACTGTTTTATCAAATAAGTTATGGCGCGGAATAATGTCGGGCGAATTCTCTGATAAGCCTTCAAGAACACTACTGACACACCCAACGTTTCTTATCGGTGTGGTTGTGGATTCCATTTTTGATCGAAAATGCTTTGTAGTGCTGCTGCGACCACTTGTGGTTGGTGTTGAATTTAAAGGAGACACAATCTTGTCTCCCTGCTGTACTGCAGAAACAAGAGTAGAACTTGTTGGTGTTGAAAGAATATTGTTCCTAACTTCTGTCGACATCGGCTTTAAATTTTGATTTGACTTTTTTGGGCTAACTGGGGGCTTGGGGAATGTAATTGTTGGTTTGTTTTGTGTGATAATAGATTTATAATTTGCAACTTTTGTAGCAACTTCTCCACCACTATTACGATTTACTGCGCGACCTTTACGATTCGCCGAAGCTTCAAATATTTTAAGAGTTTGCTTAACTAAGTCAGGTGGTGGTCGCTCTGTGTCATCTATAATAGATGTTAGACGCTTAGGAGGACTGGTATCAGTACCCGATAGTAAGCGTTCTCGGGCATTACTTATTTTGTCTTCTATTGTCACTAAATCCGAAGCACCATTCGTTACCATTGTTAACTGACTATTGGAAAAATTCCAAGGTGATTTTTCACACAAAAGTGCTTCAACTGATCTCGCGCGTTTTAACGAATCATTTCCACGTTTTATGTGCCGTGAACGATGTTGAGTATGGTATGGTAATCCTGTTGAACATGTAATTATATCAGAGGAATCCATTTTTGTATTTCTCTTATATCCAATCACCGTTTCGTTAACTTTAGAAATTCCTTTGGTTCCCACTTGTGAAGATGCACCCAAAGGACTGGTTGCTTCTTTGTTAATAGTATCTGGTGTATCATCCTCATCGTCGTCTTCTTCGTGAACGCCATTGCCATCGAGAAGATTATTAAGAGAAGTCGCACGACGTAGAGAATCCATGGATAATCGCTGTTTACCCATGGATTGCCGTAAAGCTAAACTTAAATAGCGACAACGTAACTTTGACACAATACCCGGACCATATTGCAGCTCTTCAGATGGATCGAAATCCAATTCGTTGTTGGTTATTTCGTTCATTTCTTGAACGGCGACCATTTTCTTTTTATTATTAGTCACACTTGTAGACGACGATTCGGCAGCGGTTTTCGAAACAGAAGGGGATAAAGAAGAGTTCTGACTTGAACGTACTTTTGTGTTAATTTTGTAATTATGGTGTGTGGAAACTACATTGACATTGCCTATATTTTGATTCTTTATAAACTGCGAAGAAGCAGATGTTGTAGACGATCTAACCGATGCACTTGCAATGCCACATGGCTTTTTATTAATCACAACCACTGACTTTAGTGAAGGTATTAAATTATTGCCGTTTGTTTTATTGTTATGTTCTGTGGAAAACAATTGTGAATCTTCTGCCTCTAAAGCGTCGATTTCATTTAGACTCACTGCGCACGCCAAGCTATCACTTTCGCGTCCAGAGATTAACTGATGGTGCAATTTGTATTCGTCGTCGTCGCCGTCGCCATATTCACCGTCACCACTGTCGTTGATGTGGCCTTTGCTGCTTATACTTTTCGTAGTTAAAGCAGGTTTTTGTTCGAATATGTGTGAATTCAGTTGTTCATCACTAACACACACCGCACTAGAATTGTTGTCGTTGTTGTTTTTTTTATAAAATTCTGCCTCTGCCGCCACTTTTAAATTCGAACCCAAACGGGATGTTGACGTTGAGAGAGAATCAGAACTTGTTGTGTTGGTCGATATACGCTGTTCAGCTAAATTCTTTCGAAATCTCACATTCTCTTGTGGTAATGTTGGACTGCTGCCATCATTGCTATTCTGTTCTATAGAACCAACAACTGATCGTGGCACTGGAGTTGGTGGTTGTTGCTGTTCCGATTGTAATACAGATGCAGATCTCGCTGGTAGTGTCTCAGTGTAGTTGTGAACAGAACCTCCAGAAGATGTATTATTAACTTGCGTATAATGACCTCCACATAATAATTCGATTTTAACTTTTGGCTGTTGAAGTTGAAGTGTAGCCGGCATTTTTAGCACATTGTTAATGCTAGTTGTTGGTGAAGAAGTAATGGCATTTTGACTAGTATTACTTTTGTTGATATCGTTATTTTTATTAATACTTGACGAATTTAATAATAATTTATCACTATTATTGTTGGTAAAAATAAGTGTATTCTTCGAATCGCAGGTTGGTGATAATGCACTCAGAGAGTCTGGGATGCTGGTTACATTGGTAATATTATCTGTAAGGAAAACAAATTGTTTCGATTATTTAATAACCCTAAGTTATAGGTAACATACTACCATTTTTAATATTAACAATATAGATAAACGCAAGTTAAAGCAGCAAATTAATTTGTATCAGTATATTTATTGTAAACACAATATTATAAAACAGAGTAGCAGAATTTGGATTTATATTTGCACATAATTTTGTATATACATACATTTGTGCTAGAGAAGTACTTTCAAAAGGGTAGGTATTTGAATTTGAATGATTGATAATGGTGTATAGTCGTTGTAAACTGCGTAAACCTGTCAAATTTGTATGAACATTTGACAGGTTTACGCAGTTTACCACGTTTACGAGGACTTTAGGACGTTGCATGAATACCCCTATTATTTTGGATCCTAGTTTGTTGATAGAAAATAATTTCTTAGTGCCTTTTTACACAGTCGTTTTACTGAAAGCCGCATCTAGTGAGACAGGTAGATTTTATGTGCGTAGAAAAGAGAAGGATTTTCGGATGAAATCTACTCTTCTTGTTTCTTCGCACACATAAACCTACCTGTCTCGCGTTTGTTTCTTTTTTGGCTCTGAGCAAAGCTCTGAGGAGATTATGATCAGAGCCGCCAGATTTAATTATGAAACACACTGAACTGTCATTTCATACTAAAATAATAAATTTTTGTTTACCTGAAGTGGACGGACGGCCGGTTTGAGAATCCATTTTTAATTTATGGCGTTCGTTTTCTTTTTGTCATGTCTGTCCAATCACATAAAAAATAAAAGTGAAGTTGGCTTCGCTCAGCGTTTTGCTCAATTTGCTCGGTCATATTATTATTTATTATTTTATGAGCATACAGAGCATGCTCCAAGCTAGCTCCGACGGAAAAAAGAAACACGACTTATTTGCTCTGATTTTCTGAGGTAAAAAAGAAACAGAATCTATTTTTGACAGCTCAGTGATCTGCTCTGAGGTAAAAAAAAAGAAACACCAAATAAATGTAAACAGGTTTTTAATAATGCGGTGAGTAATTCTTGTGGGCACTCGAACAGCCAATAGGCTTGTTCGGGAAAGTGAGATCTCGGAGATCTCAGCATACGTAGGCGGGGGACGTATGCGGTGGCCGGTGTAAACAAAGTTGCAGAGGTTGAAATAATTGCAGAGTTATCGCTCTTTCTTCTTTGTGTTTTTTCCTATTGTTTGACACATAGGCGGAGTAAAGAGTGTAAAGAGATATTTCCTTCTCATTTAATAAAAATTGCAGCTATTAAAATTTGCAGCGTTTAAGTGGATGCTGCAATCCAAAAGAAACTCAAAAGAGAAACGCCGTTAAAATTTACAGTCGTCTAAAAGCAATCTTAGATTTGTTTACTGTGTAGTTAAACGACTCTGTAAACAGGTACTTATGTAACGTAAAATTTCTTGTGAATATGCACAATTTTCTGTTAAAACCCATTGGAAAAATACAAATGTTTAAGACAATTTTTGAATAAAAAGTTACAGCAGAGGCATACAATAACACCTTACCAAACAGCTCTACAATTATTCTCACGCAACCAACTTTCTCGGATCCTTTCAAAACGGAGTGTCATACACACATCAGCACATTGCACACAAAAAAAAAAAACAAGTACGTTTTACTGAGAAAGAGAGCATAGACGATAGTATTTTTGTATGGACTGAAACCAGAGAGTATAATTTTTTAAATGTGTAAACGTTAGTGCCCAGCGCAACAGTTCAATAAAAATTCCCTTCAGAAAGGAAAACAATTTAAAAACAAAGGTAAATTATTTAATTATGAATTCAAGTGATTATTACAAAATGATTCCATTATTCAAAGGGCAGGATCCACCGACAAAAAAACAACGCATTAAATGCAACTGCAACACCATAAATAATCGGCACATTATGAATATATATTTCTTTTTATTTTTTCCATACAATGTTTTGTTTTCTTTATTGAAGCTGGACAAAAGACCTCTTTTAATTTTAATTTAGGATTAAATTTGTTAATTAATTAATACCGAAAAAAAAAAAATAAACTTGAACAATAAAAAACAAATGAAAAATAAAACTACAAATTTTTATTTTGGTTGTCAAAATTCACAAATTATTTTTGGTATTCGATTTTCACATTTCAACGCATGTATCGATTCTTTAATTTTTTTGAATGCGATTTTGTTTTGGTTTTGGTTCTAGCAGACCAAGTAAAATAGTAATCTCTCTCTTTCTCACAATACATGGACAAAATGGGTCCGTGGTGATTCTAGCTTCCAGCTGTGTGAAGCCAGAACCCCGGCCTCGAAATTTTGGATCGAAATATATCAGATTCGTTTGTTCAAGCAACGTTTTCGTTTGTCACCCCCAGGAAAAAGTTATTAAGCTTTTCTTTTTTATAGCAACACCCCCAAAAACAAAAAAGTTGTCTAATGCCCGCAACTGATAACTTAGGAGGTTGGGATCAAGTTCATTCGTACGTCCACCGGCCATTTATGATTGTCTACTAAAAATTTTCTTTTTTCCACCCTTCGTTCAACAATTATTCAGCTTTTCTATTTTATAGTACCCAACACAATAAATGAAAATTTTACTTAGCGAAATGGAATCTATTGCAATCGTTTGTCCACTGTTTGTCAATGTTAACACAAAATTAAAAAAAAAAAGTCCACCCCTACTTCAAAAGTTATTCAACTTTTCTATTTTATTGCAAGATCCCAAAACTAAAAAGTTGCCTACCGCCTACAATTTTTAACTTAGGGGGTGGGACCAAGTGAGTTCGTTTGTCCACCGTTTTTTTATGATTGTCCACCAAACATTTTTCTTTGTCCACCCTTAGTTCAAAAATTATTCATCTTTTTTATTTTATGAGAAAACCACCAAAATTTAAAATGTTTCCTACAGCCCAACGATTATTTTTTTTTCAACTATCTTATTATCTATTTAACGGATTTCAAATATATAAATATTTTTTGCCAAAAACTTAGTAATTTTAGGTATCGAAATTTTCCAAGAAAAACAAGATTTTTCAGAAATATTTCAAAATTATTTTTTGAAAATTCGATATTGGAAACGGGTGATGATGTTTATTAAGTTTCGTATTTTTTTCGTATTTTCGTATTGTATTTTTATTGTTTCCCCTAAGGGTTACAAGTCTTCCACAACACTCTCTCTTTACTCCTTCTCACAACCTCTAGTGCCTTTATCCACACTTCCCCCCTCCCGATTTTTTTTTTTAAGTTAAAATTTGTATTTAAAAAAAAACTACAAAGGTGTTCAAATTTTTGTCTCAAAAATTAATATTTAGTAAATTGTTCATTTGCTCGCATAAAACTACCTTAAAGCAACTACGTTTTTGGCAGGTTGCATAAAATGTATGTATTTACCAAACTAAAAGGATGATCACAGGACCTAGTCGTGCAATTTATTTAATAAAAAAAGGGGAAGTAAATCACAAATATTATACAATGCTAAATTGATACATTAGATATTTTTTGTCTTTACCCGTATCTCTTCTTTACTAATATTATAAAGTCGTAACATTTCTTTGTTTTTTTTTATCCTTTTTAGGAGCTTATCTCTGAAGTTTTGAATTCTAAAAAGTCTTTCAAATATAACAAGTTGCAATTTCCATTTTATTTCAAATTTAATTTTTAGTGTTTTTTGTTAAGTTTTTTAAAGATTTTGAGGAGTTCCTCTTAAAATATGAAATTACATATAATGAAGTTGTTGGTGGAAAATTTACATTCCTCAAGTACTATTTTGTAGAGATATTTGAGCATTAAAGAATTCCCAGATAATTTTTTGCGTTTTTTTATGATAATCTTTATAAGAGAAGGCTGAAAGTTTTTTTTATATATTATATAATTATCAATTTGAAAATGGTCGGATATTCAATAACCATAATTTGAAATGAAGGTAAAATTTTAGGCTCGAAATTCAAATATTAAATAAAAGTTAAATATGGGGGTACATTTAAATAAACAAATTATTAAGAAATAACTAAAATCACTATAGAAGGCATTCTAAATTCAACAGCTGATGAGAAATTACAAAATACATATGTATGTAGAGTGTACATACTCAAGGCGGTTTTGAAATCCGTAAGCATTTTTTTAATGCTGGGTGCTATAAAAAAGAAATGTTGAATAACTTTTCAAATAAGGGTGGAAATCTTTTTTAAATTTTTGTCTTAACATGGACAAAAAACAAACCCTTAATCTTCTAAATATTTAAACCTTAAAGTTAGTGTTTAACACGAAGTAAAAAATATCAAATAAAAAATAAGCAATCACTGCGAACATGAAGTATCTTTTTTAGCCTATTCGTCCTTGTTTTTAATTAGTTTATATTTAAAGGTCAAATTAAGTATATAATAATATATTATATTGAGAACTGTTGCTTAACCTGAATGAGAAAAATAAACAAATAAAACAGAACCAAAGAATTTAAAAAGTCTGTTTAGCTTCTCAAATATGCATCAATTTATTTAGTGAAGTTTGTTAAATAAGTTTAGGAAACACAATTTTAGGAAACTTGTTATGACAAACAGGTCGAATTATATTTATATTTCATCTGTATTAATTTGCATTTAAATTATTTCAATGCTCGTATTGTTTATTTAAAATTCAACCAATTTTTGTATACTGTTTTCAATTGAATGCTTACTCAAACTTTATTTTGAATTCCTAGTATATTAAATTATAGTATTTAATCACTAAGGATGTAAAATTTTGTATACCTGTTTAAAAGAACAGAACTTATGTATAGATATCGTTAAACACACTTCATAAAACATGACTTTGAAAATCCAACCTATAGAATCGAAGCTATAAGCCTCTGAAAATCAGACTCACCGTATACCGAGTGCTAACACACAAGCGACAAACAAAACGATAAACAAAATAATAATTAATAATAACATGAAAGAAAGGGTACACTACACAGCTTCTACCTACATACGATATATAAATGGGAATTCCTCATGATAGTTTTTTAGCAGCGTGCTTGTTTGTTTCATTGTGGAAGTATTCTGCCTGAGCCATCATATACATAAGTATATTGGAGTGGCCAGATTTGCCTTCGAAAAGATAGTTTTATTTGCGGTTTTTGGTACTGTTTATTGATTAATGAAGCTAAGTTATGGACCTGCAAAAAAAATGCTTCACTCTAGAATATGATTTGGCACGTGTATTTAAAGATTTTAATTTTCATTGTCAACACTTTTTTGGTATTTAATTTTAGAGTAGATGGTCATACTACTTGCAATTAATAAGAGAGAGTTATGTGTACCTTTTTTTGCAAATATTTTTGTATGTATACAGGGTGGGCCAAATACAAGTGTCTTTTTAAAAATGCAATAAAAAGAACAAAATTAAATTTTTTTCCATGTATCATGGGCTTATTAGTAAGAGCAAACATTCCCATTAATTATGGAAAACAACGTCGTTCAAGTGGCTGTCTCGACTGGCTTCGCAGTAGCACATTCTGTCACTCCAATTTTCCAAGACCTTGTTGATGGTTTCGGGCTGTAGCTCACGGATTGCTTGGATGATATTGGCCTTAAATGCTTGAATCGTTTCCGAATTGTTGGCATAACATCGGTCCTTCAAGGTTCCCCACATGGCATGGCGCGCCATCCTGCATGTACCAGAGCTCGTCCAAATCCCACGTCTTCAATTCCAGTAAAAAAAAAACGTCGGTTAACATGGCTCTGTAACGCCTACCCTTGACCGAAATGTTTTCGAAGAAAAATGGTCCAATGATGCCACATCTCTACAATCTGCACCAAAATGTCACTCTCTGTTGTTGCAAAAACGAGCACCAGATGCGGCAAATTTGTTTGTTAACGTTAACGCTGCCGAGTTGAAAATGCGCCTCTTTTCAAAAAATGCACTGTTTGGGCTTACACAGTACTCACTTTGGAAATAAGTTTTTAATTTATAAGAGGTTTTTGCGCGATAACATACTTGCAGTTAGGCTGCCAAGCTTTCGCACCATCATATTAAGGTTTGAATGAAACAACAGCAATTGGGTGAGCTACCACTAAGATTTTATAGGCTGGAGTTATAGCTGTCAATCAATTTTCTAACCAATTCTGACTGACCGTTTAAATTTAAAATTCTATTCTATTTTGAAACGAATGGAATTTATGTGATTTATTTTTTGATATGTAAACAGAACATCGATGACGGGAGCAGAGATTATGAATTATAAAGATTGGAAAGCTTGGCTGTCATTCTGGTTTGCCTACAAGCTAAAAACGGTGGTGAGTTCATATTTTTGCAGTAGTGTCCATGTTTTAACGCACACTAGTGCAAAAATATGAACTCACCACCGCATAAATTTGTTTTGCAATTCACATCTATTCATCGAAACGAGATAAAATTACAAAAACAATGTAACAAATGGGTTTTGGAGGGTGGAACGTACGAAAGATTCCTATCTTTATAATTCATAATCTCTGGACGGGAGTAGGGTTAATGAAAAAGTGCCCCTTACGTATAGCACGTTACGTGTAATACGTTACGGGTCACACGTACTTACATGCTAAGATATGTAAACTGAAATCAGCAACTCGGACGAAGGTTTATGTTTGCACATATTAACCGTGAGTCCCGCACATACATACACATTATTTTTAAATATTTATTTCTATTAAAATAATGCAGTTTTTAAAATATGAGTTTTTCTTTTGCTACAAATCGATAAGAGCATTGAATTTAAAAAAACAAAAATACTCCTAACGTAATTTTTTTTAATTTTGAGTTTTAAAATTTATTTTTCTAAAACTATTCACCTAAACGATTTTATTTATGGATTTCTGGCTTTGTAGGTGTTGCCGTTGGTTGGGAAAAATAATGCCCCTCCCGCCTTAAAGAGGGAAATACACACAGAATTCCTTTGAAATTATTGATCATTTATTGTTGATTGAAATGGAACATTTGTTTTTTTTTTAAATACAAAAAGGGTAAATTACAAAATTTGCACAAAGTTAAGGGAAAAGAACCTTCTCGTCAGCTAACTTCTATTCAACTGTTCTCCGTCCTCTTATTCGTCACTTTTTTTGCAACCATCGTCAGGAATGTATCTAAAGGAGTGATTCCTGATTCCTCATAGAGCCTCTGGTTGCTAAAGTGCCTTTGTCGTTGTCGGTCAAAATGGAGTCCAAATCCACAGAATTTTCTTCTCTAACGCTTCAAGACTGGGGGAAAGTGTATGGGCCCAAAAGTTGATTGTAGAGATGCAACTACTTTGTCTTCTGACTGAGTCCATTCCTTTTCCGCATAAGAGGGGTGAATGAGATGGGCAGATTGATGATGCCTGAGGATGATGCTATGGCAACTTGCAGCAGAGCGCGTATTTTGGGTCTTTTAAAATAAGCCAATTCAGATTTGGCTTAGTTGATTTTGATACCCCATCTTTCGTAGTATTCCCAAAGACTCTTCGTTCCACAATGATCGGGGATAGTGATTTCGCGTATGTTAATGAGTCTTCAGCATAGAGCAAATCGATTGCGTTCTCAATCTGTACAAAAAATGATCTAGAATCTAGGAAACTGAAAAAAAAATTTAATAAGTGAAGTGAAGCTGAACAATTAAAAAGGATTAATTTGTATATTAGTCCCCGTATCCAAATGCTGTTAAATGCTTTCTCTATATCGAGGTAGCAACCTAGTGGTTTGTTGAGAATGCTGGCAATATCGTTTTGAAACCTAAGAAGTGGATGAAGCGTAGAATGGTTCTCTTGAAATCCGAACTGCATATTGGGTATATGATGTTGTCGGTTTTGCAAAACGTTTTAATCCTCCTTTCAGGATCTTGCTAGTGATCTTTACCAGGGAGATAGAAACCGTGCATCTATTAGATTTTTTTGGTAAATGCACAATCTTAGCTGTCTTCCATCTCTTTGGGAAATAGCAATTTTTGAAGGAGTTGTTGTTAATTATTTTTCCGGAAAAAAATCTTTGTAATTATACATTATGTTATCTGGTTTGAACTTAAAAAAAATACTGTCTGAATTCTTAAATTATGGAAAAAATATTTAAGTTATCGTTGCAACACCAATTAAAAGAATTTAAGTAGAAAATTGAATTTCTGTTTTTAAAACATATAATTTTCAATTTATAATTTCGATTTTTTATTTTAATCCAAAATATATTTTTTTGTAAATTTTGATATTCAATTAACCTTTTTAGAAACATTAAAAAATTAATTTAAAACTGGATTCTGTCTCTACAAATTCAAAAACAACCCTGAACTGCCGATCATCTCACGTGGATATGGCACAGCAGTTCAAACACCTTTGCTGGGTACCGGACCATAGAAACATTCCAGGTAATTGTAAAGCAGACGAACTCGCCAAAAGTGGAACAATACTACCTACATATATCGTTAAATAGGAAAAATATTGGTATACCTATCGCTACTTGTAAACTTATGCTTAAGCAAGACACAAAAATTTATAATCTAAATTTATTATTCTATGTTTTTAAAGAACATAGTTTTGAATTTAGTACATTCATCATCATTTATAGACTCTTTACTAATCTTCTGGCATTATAATTTAAATATGATTTCTGGCATATGACGTCACGGCTGGCTCGGACGTACTCTAATCTGGAGGTCCAATTTTCTATGACTTTTTCCAACATTTGTGGCCGAATATCGGCAATAACGAGGCGAATGTTGTCCTCCAAGTGGTCAATCGTTTCGGGCTTATGAGCGTAGAATAGCGACTTCACATATCCCCACAGAAAATAGTTAAGCGGCGTTAAATGGCACGATCTTAGAGGCCAATTCACGGGTCCGTAACGTGAATCTATGTGGTTACCAAACGTTTTCTTCAACTAAATCAATTGTGACACGAGCTGTGACATGTTACGCCGTCTTGTAAACTACAGCTCCTGCACATCATGGTTGTTCAATTGATGAACGAAAAAGTCAGTAATCATGGTTCTATAGCGGTCACCATTGACTGTAACGTAAACGTTCTGGCCAGCATCGTTTTTAAAGAAGTACGGACCAATATTCCACCAGCTCATAAAGTAGACCAAACTATTAGTTTTTCTGGATGTAACAGCGTCTCAACAATAGCTTGAGGATTATCTGCACTCTAAATCCGGCAGTTCAACCAAAAATGAGCTTCATCGCTGAACAAAATTTTCTCGTAAAAATCGGGATCAACAGCAATCTCGTTCCAAGCCCATTCACAACATTTTGCAGGCGTTGTTAAGGCGTCAGTCTATTCGTGTTGAAATGCCAGACGAAACTAAAAATAAATCACTTCACATCTGACAAAATGGCCGCCAGTTAAAATAGTGTCGCCAACTTAAAGTTCTATACCTCTAAAAAAAAACGGTCACGGAAATCGCGACCGAATCTCTTTATGAATCCTAAGACCCTATTAGCTTTTTTAACAAGAAGAACGCTTATTATTATTAAAACAGCCATAATTCCTGTGTACTAGGTGATAAACCGACCCCCGCCCCCGCGCTGTCACCACCGGGTTTCGTTAGTCCTTTTGCTTGAGCAATTATTTTTTGCATATTGACATACCTATTTATGGTCACAAATAGGTATAATAAATGGATTTTTCTAAAACAAAAAAAAAAAAACAATTGAAAATTTTATTTTCACACCAAATTGAGTTATTTTTCTTCGATTATTGTAATATTTTTGTTTCAAGTTTATGTAAGATCCAAAAATATTTTTTTTTAATCATCTTTCGAATTTGATAAAGTTTCTTCATATATATTAAAAAGCGTTAAATAAACATATAGATCTGAATTAATGCATACTGTAAAATAAAGGATACCCACATTCCTACATGTGTATGTACATAAATTTCCTTTCGTGATATTTAGCATCCACAAAATCTTAAAATAAAAAACATTCTTATAATAATAAAATCAGTGATTTCCTTTTTCCTATATGGCCACCTCAACAAAATCTTTAAAAATACCCAAAGCATTAAAAACAAATTTCTTTCATAAACAATCGGAATACCTGCATAGCTATAGGAAGTGTTTTTTTTTTTTTTTTTCTTGAAAAGATATCGATTGTGAAATTGGTATCCCGAACAAATTCACTAGAAAAAATGTTGTAGTGGGATAGGGGGAATCTGTGCATTTGTTCTGTAACTCTCGCATCGATAAAATTGATAGAGAAACGTTGAAAAATGGAACAAAACTCATGCCTGATTCACTATGCGACGAGAAAGCGAGACATCGACGTGACGAGATCTGTTCAAAGTTTTCCTCTCTTAATGACGAACTTAAAACCATGAATTAATGCTAAAGCATTTCTCGTCGTCACGTTGCGTCTTTTTTTCTATTTTTCGAACTTATGACGTGACGTGATGACGAGAAATGCTTTAATATGTATTATTTCCTTGTTTTAAATCCGTTATTAAGAGAGAACATCTGCAAAGAGATCTCGTCACGTCAACGTCTCGTTGTCTCGTCGCATTGTGAATAAGACATCATATGATTTGTTTCAAATTTCATGGTTTCTCGACGATGCGAGAGTAACAGAACGTTACGTTATGTTTTATTTTAAGTATAGACAACACAAATTTTAAAGAGAAAAAGGACTGTACACAGATCTTAAACTAAAGGTAGAACTATAATAGTCGGAAGGCGACGTACGTGGCCGTACGAAACAAAACGAATACAAAGAATTCATATGAGTGCCTATAATTGAGGTTTACTTCGTTTCGTCCAGTTTTCGTTAACTTTTGCTTTCGGAAGTGAAGAGCGCTAACCCCGCTCTATGCGTAAGTGCACGGAGAGCTTTCCGCAAATTGATGTATGTAGCAAAGATTCTTTTCACACTACAAAACCTCTACAAAACAAAACAAACTTAATGAGTGCGCCGATGAGAAATGTCTATGTGTATGTTGTTTTACAAATCCCTTCTCATTTCTTATGGCAAAACAGCTAATTATCAACTTGCAGCGAGGGCTTGGGATTCTTAAATTGAGTATCTTTGAATATGGGTGACTTGTGCATTTGACGTTTTGGAAGGTAACTTTTCGTTCGGTTTTGGCATTTGCTTCCGACTATTATAAGACGTGTTTTATTATCTACGAGTCTGGGTTATCTTTTAACACGTAATACAAAAACTGCATTGGATCTAGGTTTCTATCGGGGTTTCCTTTACGGATCCAGAAATTAGTTTTTACTTTGGCGGATTGATTTTAAAGCTTTAAAAGCCTTTTAAATGGTAAGGAAAGTGTAAAGAAAAAAACGGTATTTACATGAAAAATAAATAAACATAGAGAAAAAAGAGATAAGTATACAACATTGTTTTCATTTGGATCATTACCGTTTTATTATTTTGGGGTGAACCATATGGGTTATTGGCGATAATAAAACGCGTCTATAGTTCTACCTCAATTCCTTGAAAAGAGCTTTGTTAAAAGCTCGTTGGAATTCAGATTTTCAGTTTCATATGACACTTTTTTCTATGGCCGTGCGACATCTGTATATTATTATTTGACCTGAATTAAATTTTATCATTTTAACCACAAATAGTGAAGCATATCGCCTTTCATTTCGTGAAAGTTTAGTTTCAGCTCAAAAGTAGCAGTCACTAGTAAATTCTTAGTTTTTCTTATTCGCAATTGCGTATAAGCAATCAAGTGTTTCTACGAGGCAATAGATATTTTAAGTTGCAAGGTCGAAAGACTAATTGGACCATCCAGATATCCCTTCCGATTACTGTATTATAGAGTAACGGTTTAATTTTTTCCAAACTCCAAGGCTCTTATGTATTATGCATATTTTGCACTTATATGTGCTTAATAATTTGATTGAAATTTTATATAAATGGCTTTATTTTTAATCAGTTTTGCAATACATTTTTTTGTTCCAAAAACAGTACTTTGACTTATTCTTTTATCTTCCTCTGAACCAGCTGCTCCAAGGAAGCCTGAAAAAAAACTCATATTTTCTTGAATTCTTTAAATATATTGATCATGAACCATTTGTTCGAGTAAAACACTTATTTGGTAACAAAAGGCAAACAAGGTCCTGAGCAAAAGCCATTTTTTAAACATGGCCACCTACCAAATTAACTAAAGCCTAGTATTAATAATGCAATAAATGTAACAGCTATAATATATTTTTCTGAAGAAGAATGCAACTTTTTGCCAGTGTCCAAAATAACAAACACAATTAAATGATGTGTTGTTTTTTTTATAAAAGATAGGTACATAATTTTACAAGGCTAATTGCAATGGCTTATCAATTAAATTTTCACATAATTCGGTAAATATTAACAATACAGTTACCAAAAATAAGTCTCAAGACAATTATTCTTTGGCTTAAAACAAAAAAGTGTGTGCTATGAAATTTTAAAAATCTTAATCTTAAAATATAATTATTTTCATTTAAATGTAGGTACTCCTTACATATTAATTAAAAAGAATTAATTATAAGGGGTTTTTTGTGTGATAACACACTTGCAGTTAGGCTGCCAAGCTTTCGCACCATCATATTAATATTGAAGGTTTGAATGAAACAACAACAATTGGGTGAGCTACCACCAAGATTTTTATAGGCTGGAGTTATAGCTATCCAGGTTCGATCCCCAGCTGGGGCAAAAGTTTTTCAAATAAAAATTGAACAATGACCAAGCACCACTAAAGAAGTCTGATGATCGGCCTGGCAGTCGTGAAATAGCTATAACTCCAGCCTATAAAAATCTTGGTGGTAGCTCACCCAATTGTTGTTGTTTCATTCAAACCTTCAAGAATTAATTATATTTTATAGTTTTTTGTATTGTGTATCGTTTTTGGAAGCAATAATCTATAATGACATCCATAAAGAAACGATAGACATAGTCGTTTTTTTCTCTAGCCGAGAATATACAAACCTTTAGAAAAAACATTGATGTAGGTACCTAATGTACATTTGTAAGTGCAAAAGTTATTCTAAGCCAAATTTCATTTCATGACTCAAGGCGTTTTGATTTCTTCGTAGAAAGATAGGTACACACGCAAAAGACAATTTTTTTTGCATTGAAAGGGATCTTATAAGGTTTCTCTATCAACTAAGTAGGTACACATATTGAAAGGGGAGCTGTCTTTCCAACATCGCCTTAATTCAAAAAAATTACCTTCTTTAGAACAATTTCCAGCTGCTGCAGCAATGGTTTTAGCAATGTTTGTTTTCCTCCGTTGAATTAAATCCTTCTTCCACTGAGGTATATCAAAAGCAACGTTAGGCGGCGATGGTGTAGTTGCATCCATCTGATGACTATAAGGAGAAGCTAGACTTCGAAAGATAGTTTCGTTGTCACCCGATAAAACGGATGAAGTTGTATGTTCTTTTCGCAGTGAGCAAAACGAGGCGTTCTGGGCTTTAGGTGTAGTTTCAAAACCTGGAACAGTTGGATCCATCGTTTTCAACGAAGACGATGTGTTTGAACCAGATGACGCCATGTTGCAAATATTGTCGAGAGATTTCAATTGCCAACCGAACACTAGTGCAATAAATAATTATAAAAAACTTCTTCGTTGCGCGCGTCGAACTACTCGTTATAGACAAACGTTGCTCAACCAAAAAATTATGATTCTGAGGGTGAGTTGTCTGTTGGAAATGCACACAATTTTATAATTGGATTGGTACTTTTCTCTGAAATCTACGATTTTAAGATACAAATTTTAAACATTCTATAAAAACAAGTCCAAAAGTAATTTTTCGTTTGACAAACTTTACAATTTACATTTACACACAAAATAGAACATTAATACCTACATTAACATTAAAGTAAACACACCATCACTGGACGAAAAACCGAGTATTGATTTTTTTCGTAGACTATAGAAAAACTGACGCCATTTGTTCACTGCTTACTAAATTGTGCCCATCTTAACTCAAATTTTGACAATTTGGGAATGCTTGCTATGCTATGCTGTTTTTTTATGTAACGATATAAAGCGTTATTTGATTAAATCCATTTAAAATATATTTTTAAAATTTGCAAAATTAAACTAAATGAAAACCAAGCAACCGAGAAGTGAACCAGATTTTTTTTATTTTTTCGGTTTCAATTTCAACCGAACCGAGTTCTCAACAATGTGCAATTCAATTCAATTGCGTTCAATGACAGTTCTGTTTGGAGTACCAAGGGTACCACCTTCTAAAAAAAAAAAAGAAACGAAAATCTTTCTCCTATGGTGAGGTGAGTTCTTTTTCTATAAAATACAACTTTTACCCCTTATACACACCACGTCCATTTGCTCAAAAATTTTCGTCGCCCTAATATTGGGTTGCCGTAAACGCCAAAACGTAAATAAAAATACTTAAATTACATGAAGATATTTATTATTTTTTATTATTGAATGCATTTCGGTTCAACAACTGAGGAACCATCATCAGCGAGCGTTGATTATACACTAATCAAGAGAAAGAAAAACAATGCAGGATGAAATTAAAACAAAAACAATTACATAGTAACAATACATTTAAATAGATAACATGACAAGTTATTTTTTGCTCTTTTTTCAATACATTAAGTGATTAAGTAAACTTAATTTAACCATTTAATTTCCTATGGCAATTCAGAGATACGAACAGCAAAAAGGTAACAACTGCTTGTGTCAGAGGTGAAATCATAGAGTACCTATCTATAATATTATCTAGAGAACCGACTCGTACCCCCCTTGCCTAAAAAACCCGCTTCAGTTTTTATTTTCTTTACACGACTTGTTAATTCATTTTCGTTTGTGTACTACATATTATTTATTCCGATAGACATTTGCATATATGTAGGTACTATGATGATAATTTTTTTTAAATTGTTTATCTTAACGGATTTATAATTGCTATCTTCGACCTTTTATAAAAAAAAGCAATGTCAACAGTGGGTACCTACATAGAATATATATGTATCTCCTAGAATCAAAAACAACGTATTCCACTTTTCGAGAAAAACGAGTTAACGATGCAGTTTACTTCATTTTTTTTAAATCTATCCTTCACTGTAATTGAATCTTTCAAAAGTGTATTTATTCCAGAGAAATTTTGATCTGAATATGTGGGTTAGAATCAAAAGCAACGTATTCCTTAGGCTGTTTTGAATCAAAACAACTCTATTCCACTTTATAATCGAAGTAGCTCTATTCCAAAGTAAAATCAAATGTTTTTTGTTGTTTGAATCAAAACAAATGTATTCCAAATTTTGGCGCGAAAATCGATTACTGTCAAACTATTATGCATGCATTTAATATTATTTTTATTTCGATTATTTGTGGTTAAAGTGCGAATGCAATTGGAATAAAAAGTGAACATGGAATCAATTGAATCACCTATTCTTACTACATATCCACGCAAAAAAAGCAAATGTTGCTAATACAAAGCAAAAGGGAAGTAAATCTTTTATGGCAAAATCAAGTATATTTATCTTTTTTGTTTAATATGTAGGTACAAAAGAAAACAATTGTCAATTATGCCTACCTGCAACCATAAAGGTGGTTCTTATAAATGCAGAATATTGACAACAGCAGATGCATTATATTTTTCAAATGGTTTTTATACAATTCCGTCAAAAAAAAAGGCTATTCAAAAGCCTAGCTTTTTTAAAACATTGTAATAATACATAAGTATGTATATATGAATTTCTTTAATATTTTACATACTTTGTTAATTTGTTTACTTCTTTTTAAAATCTAAACTTAATAAAAAAATTAAACCAAATTGTATCTGTTTCATTTTCAAAAACAATTTATTCCAAAAAGAAAATTTCAAAACGCGTTTATTCCATTTACTAACTTTCAAAACATCAGTACTCCAAAATGCATTGTTAAATATTTCAAAGACGCTTTGACTGCCAAAGGAAAATGATATGCAGTAAGGATTGAAGATCTAAACAGTAACATAAAAACAATTTTATTTAAAGATTCTATAGAGCCTCGTCTCTAAATACGTTTTTTTTAAATATCTCAAAACTACAAAAAGTGGAATACGTTGTTTTTGAATCTAGGAGACACATATATAACTTCAAATTTTGTTTTATTTTTTTCGCACTAAATATTCTTTTTGAACCACAGTGCAGCGGTTCCAAAGCTTAGCTACTACAGGGACTGCGAAAAGCTTTAGAAGACTACATGCAATGTGAGTTTGGGTATGATGTTCCGGGAGAAATAACAAAGGACGAAGAAAGCTTATCTCAAGATAACGGAATGGACAAGATACTGGCGGATGTTGAGCGATCAGTACAGATGACAACTTTCGTTCCAAATGCTTCTGAAATCGTTCGTTTTCCCTAGATAACAGTTCTTCTTCTGAAAAGAAGAGAAAATCGATTCTGGATTTGAAAAAAGAATCAAAACCAGAAGCAAACTTCGCAAAAACCTTGAAATTTAATTTTTTGTTATTTAAGGCGTGTTTTTTGCAAGCCCGGGGGGGATTGCACGAAAAATAAAAAAAAAATAATTTTATTCTACACATAATGACGTAATAAAGAATTGAAAAGAATTTAAAAAAAAAAATCAGCGGACATTTTTTTTTAGATCAAAAAACATAGGTACTAAAATTTAGTGAAAAACGTTTTTCGGTTATAATATTTTGAGAAAAAACAACGGTATTAACTTCGGGATGATTTTATTCTATAGGTACACGATGACATATTAAGTTACTGATATAAATTTAAAAAAAAAATTCAATCGACGGTTTTCTTGAAAGCAAAAAAACTACAAGAAAATACTAAAAATCATTGACCTACTAGTATGCTAAAAATCATCGAAAAACGTTTTTCGGCTCGAATATTTTGAAAACAAACAATAGCTTGGAAGCCGGGCCAATTTTATTCTATAGGTATATAGTGATGTAGCCAATAACTGGTAAGGTTTGCAGAATTATTCAATTGACAGTTTTTTTTAAATCAACAAATTTTCAAACTAAAACCACAAAAGAAAAAGAAAAAAAATGTTTTTCGACTCGAATATCTCGAAAACAAACAAAGCTATCGACTCCGGAATAATTTTATTTTACACACAATGCCGTAACTATGAATTGGTGGGGTTTGTAAAAAAATAAAATCTATAGTTTTTTTTTTTAAGCAAAAATATCTGCCAAAAATACTACTTAATTAGTTGAAAAATATAATACGATCCAACTTTGGTTTTAACTTCACATATTGAACATTTGATAAGGTCTTTTAAGATTTTGAATTAGGAATTTCCTTATAACAAAATAACATTGGGTGTCCAGTTGCCACGGGCACCAATGGGAATTTACCAGTGTGGGTCGCACCCAGCCTCTTTTTTTGTATGTCACGGACACATAACAAATTAAATCATGTATAATGAAAAATGAAAAGAATTTTAAATTGCCGATTCACAAATAGAGTGGAACACAGTCTTCCGAATCAAAAAAAGTGTTGCAACTTGTTCGTTTAACATTTCGGATCGGAGAATTCCGGCGAATTTTCCCGGATTACCAAACAAAAAAAAGAAAAAAATTCACTCCTGCCAAGTTAAACAAAACAAAAGGTAAACAAGAGCCATTTTGTATTTTTGTTGTTATTCTTTGACTTTCAAACTGGAACACAGAACTTACCAGTTTGTGTATGTAAAAGACAAAATAATTGTATTTTCTAATAATTGTGTATTAAAACATTCGAAACAATTGAAATCGCGACCGCAATATATCCGTTAATTTATCTCATGAAATCGCATTTTATAAACTAATGGTCTTATTTATAAACGTTGTCTAACTTTAAACAACTGTCCAACTTTGGAAAATGTGTTCAAAAACCTTGTTAATTGTTGTCTTATAGCTGCCTAACTTAGACACAAAAGTAGATTGTCTTAATAAATCATATTTCCAACAATTTGAAAATAGTTAGACAGTGTCCTAAGTAGACAAAAATCTAATAAAATCGTCTGGAACTATTTACGAAACATCGTTTATTCTAATTTAGTAAATAGGTATATTAGTAAGCAAATCAGCAACTTCATTTTTCGACATTTGCGTTTTCTCAGAAATACAAATCTTACATTAATTTTATTTAAAACTTACAGATCTTTTAAATTAGTTATTCGACGCAAAAAAAGATACGATTTCTTTAATGTTTTTTGTTCTTAATAGCATGTACTTTCTAATCGCTGGCCTGCTGGTCAGTCAATTGAGCATATTCAACAAGTGTGAAGTAAAACATTTGTGTATGAAGTAATTAAAAATTATTATAAAATATTTAATTATTATTTTTTGTGACATTTTCAAATTAATTATAATTGAATCCTAAGTGGACTAAATTGTTGCTTTTTTTAATATGTACCTAGGTATTATAAATTAGACGACAAGTTTCGTACGTAGTTACGCTATTCTTCAGGTCCATTTTAATAATCCTATAAATTATTTAAAAACTTTAATTTTTATCTTTCTATTAAATATTTGCAAATATGTACATTATGTGTTCTTGTTTTTAAAAAATAATTTAAATTTTGTCTTTTTCAATACATACTTACAAATCGTCGCTCTAGTATTGGAGTGCCGTATACGCCATTTTTACATTTTTGGAAAATGGCATTTAAAGTTTACGCAGTCTATTGGGAGAAAATCAACCGTTGGATTTTTTTTATTTTTTGACACAATATATAACTGGAAATCGTCTTTTTAGTTTTCAAAATATTTAACTTTTTGTCAAAAATGAGTTGCCGTATATGCAATTAAAATCAAGATTCTTTTCTTCATACACTTACGCCAAAAAAAGCAAATACTTGTATGCGCATACGGCAAATGAGGAATAAAATATTTTTCGTGCTTACGTTCATACGATTTCTAAGCATTTGTTAATAAGCCAAAACAATTCTGAACTTCATTCATTCAGTCATTTGGCGTTACTGTTGCACGCTAATTGAAATATAGAACGTACGTCAAACCAATTCTTATGTAAAATTGTTCGTTGATTATATGGAAAATTTAAGGTAAATGCCAAAAATTGGCGTTTACGGTAAAAAGATACGTGAACTGAACTTGAAAAACACTGCATGTGCATACCCACTTCAATACTAGGGCGACGAAATATTAAAATATAATATGTATTTGGAAATATGTTATGGAAAGATAATAAAAATTCAAGCTTTTAGATATTTTTTTAGGATTATTAAAATAGACCTGAAAAAGTGTGTAACCACGTACGTCGACGGAACGTCGTCAAATTTAGAAAATATTAAAATACAAAAAACAAAAAATTACCTGAAGCCCACAGGATTCAATTATTATAAAATATACAATAAAATATTATTTTTTGTCAGTTTCGTTTTTGTTTGGTTTCAGTTTTTGTATGAGAATTTCTATACTATTCGCATCCACTAGACCAATAAACTTATCCACAACTACTCCGTTGCGGAACGCCAATACTGCAGGCACAGCCTTTACTTCAAAAGTTTCAACTAAATCTGTGTTAGAATCTACATCTATTACTGCAAGATCGATCTCATCAGAATGTTCAAGTAATTCCGTCATTTTGGGAGTCAGTATTTTGCAGGGATCACACCATTCTGCATGAAAATTTACTATTACTGGATTGTCACTGTTGATTACCTTCAATAAAAGAAACGTTTTAAGAGAAAATTCGAATTATATAACTTTTGATTATGAATATTGAATTAGGAATAAAACAGTATCTCACTTTACGATCAAAATCATAATGGTCTTTTATTATAAATGATTTGGAACAGTACTGTGTATTTGACAAGAACCGTCTTGAATTAGTTGCAGCTTGACTAGACAATATCCTTGTTAATAGGTTCAACATTTCAATTTTATTTTTTTTTTGTATGACAAATTGGCTAAAAGGAAACAAACACAAATCAATTTTTTTTTTTAAATATTAAACTCTCAAAATTACCTTCTCTTTCTATTCGTTTACAGATTATAATATAGATTCATTTAAACATATTTTATGAAGATGATAATAGTCGATTAGAAGTTTGGTGTTGAATGTTGGTTTTCATGGACAAATAAATAAATACCTAATCCACGTCAAGAACAATGAAGTACTCGAATTTAAGGAAACAGTTACTTCACCCACAAACTGAAGCAAAGAGATAACATAAATATATTGACTTCATAAACTCAATTATACCTTTTTTTCGTATTATTTTCTACTTTTTAATCACTTTAATATAACAAAAATATTTTGATGGGAATTGGGCATATTTTGACCAGAGATTATCAATTATAAAGATGAGATGAGAGACATCGGCTGTCAATCCGGTTTGTCAACAAGCTGAACAATAACTCCCTGAACACAATAGAGACGGAGCTGCAACTGGAGCCGCAGCTAGAATAGCTGTCAAAACATTCAATACACACAAATTCAATGTCGTCTTTAACACGAGGAAACTTAAGTACAGACGATTGTCAGATCTTACAATATTGTCAGAACTGTCAATGGTCTGACAATAGCTGACAATTAGCTGACAATTGACATATTTCTTACAATGAAAAATTGTCCGTTCACACGGTTGGTAGATTTCATCCCAAAGTCTGACAATTTGATTGTCAGCTCTTGTCTGACAATTTTCGGACAATAATATATCTGACAACATTGTCAGCTTAAAAATTTTCTGTTCAAACGGTTGGCGGATCTATACAAACATTTTTTTGATTGTTTACATCTTTTGGGGCGAGGCATTATTTTTGGCGCTTTCCCATCGATTTCCTCTGCATTAAATAAAGAATCTTTTTCTTCTCTCCTTTTCATCACCGGGTTCTTTAAAAGTTGGTGAATTTTCGTTTTCCATTTTCGACCATTGATGCCTGCCTCCATTGTTAGATTTTGTATCTATTTTTATTCAGAAATGCGACAAAAAATCAACAACATGCAAAAAAGAATTAATAAAAGACAAATTGCTGCCGAGCATAGGCACTTCAATTATTCTGAATAAAGTTTTCAATGAAAACATCTGACAATGACCAATGAGTCTGACAATGTCCTAATCGTCTGACAATGATAAAAATTGTGTGTTCAGACGATTGTAAGATACCTGACAATTTTTTGTCAGATTGTCGTCTGACAATGACGTTTCTGACAATATTGTCAGACAAAATTGTGTGTTCAGACGATTGTAAGACATTTGGGACCATTTTTTTAACTGACAGATTTGACAATATTGTAAGATCTGACAATCGTCTGTACTTAGCTTTAGTTACTAGCAACTTTCAGTTTTTAGGTGTGAGGAACACCGAGTAAGGGAAATGGACGGTCTACGAGTGGTGGAAATTGGAAATTAAAAGAAAACGTCAAAAAAATCTCCAGAAACTTGTTTCCTCGTTTGAAAGGGGGACTATGCTCGCGTTCGGGGATCTATCCAAAGCTATTGGGATAGGTTTGTGTTGTTGTAATCCCTTTTGACAAAACAACCGATTTGTTGCATCAGTTGTTTTGCCAAACCCCAACGTATCGGAAAATTTTTGGAACAAGTGTATAGCTTATCTGATAGACCTTGTTCACATTGGACTTCCTCCTCCGACTTTTTTTGACGTCTCTAAACCTCATCTCACTCCCACTTCATGGCGAAAGAGATATATGGCCAAGAAAAGCTGTTTTTTTATTTTTTTTTTTTGTTGACATTTGCTATTGTGAAATTTGTTTTGGCAATTGCATAATGGTGTAAGACTGTAAGACATTTGTTTTGGCATTTGTGTAATGGTGTTAGTTTATTGTTTTGTCAGTCTTCAAGAAGAAACCAAGCAAAAGAAATAATTTTTTTTTAACAAAGTAGAGCATTTTATAATGGGCCCTATCGGGGATCTCCCGGGGAATTTTAGTTCCCACGGAAAGTTTCATTCCCAAGAAATATTTCTAGTTATCGTGAACTTCCCTCGGAATAAATTTTTCCCAGGGAAAAAACTACCAACATTCAAAAGACAAAATTATTTTCGGAGATCAATTTCGAATTGTGTACAGTGTTATCAGAGGATCATAATTAAAAAAAATTAAATTTAAGCTGAAATTCCCTTTACAATAAAACAAAATATCCCAAACAAATTCCCCATCCATGTGAAGAAAGAAATATTGGGTGCGATCATTTCAACTGAATTGTATAAAATTGCATAAAATTGTCCTCTTAGATACCTTGCTAAGGTACAACAAACAAAATAATTGAATTTTTCATGTTGCCAATTATATTTTTCCGTTTGAACGAGGTGTTAAATTTCGCAGAAGAACAAAATTCCTCTATCTGAAAACACTGTCCAGTGTCCACACATCGTCAGGCTTAGTGCATGTCTGCGTTTTTTTTGCTGAAGGTGGGTACCAAAGAGGAGTCGGCAAGGACCACGATGGAGTCTTGCCCAGTCAACATTCTGTGAAGTTTTGTCAAACTTCCTTAACATTTTCGAGGAAAAGCTTTGTCCAGAATAGATCAAAATTCAAACCGCGGAAGAGCAAAGAAAGAAAAATTTATATTTTTTCGTAAAATATAAACTGAGTGATCTTTTTCTTGGTTTTGCATTTTTCGTTTTTTGCTGCAAGAAGGTAATCAAAATAAATTTGCATTTCGGCCAAATTTTGCCAAATCTTATTTACCCTGTAGGTAGTAAATCCAGTCTCTATAGTATTCTTTTCCATAATACTGGTTCTATTTTGATTTGTTGAGTTCGTCCCATAATAAAATTAAAAAATTGTGTTTATTTATCAAAAAAGTTTCAATTCCTCCGTCTCGCCTTAATTTCTCCACCAAAATAAATGGCAAAAATTCCAGAGAAATTACAACAAATTTCCCATGGAAATATTTTTCACGATAGCAATAAATTCCGAGGGGAATTTCGAACACCATTAACGATACGAATTTTTCGAACGTGGGAAATATTACCCGGGAAATGTCGTTCGCGATAGGGCCCAATAAAAAATAATTTTAAAAATATGTCAGAAAAGTAGTTAAACTTCATTGTATGTATGTATGTATGTATATGTATGTATGTGAATGAAGACATATTGGGCTTACTACTTACCTCTATTTATGTTCCTTGTTCAACTGATTACATTTTTGCTTTCCAGAAGTTAACTATTCTGGAAAGCAGAGAAAATAGAGATCGATATAATTCAAGCACCCAAAGCAATTTATGAATAGGTTTCGAGTAGAATTCAAAGAATCGAATTACATAGTTGGCCCCAGTAAAACAGGCACATAGAGATTATGAATTATAAAGATTGGAAAGCTCGGCTGTCATTTTGGTTTGCCTACAAGCTTAACACGGTGGTGAGTTCATATTTTTGCACTAGTGTCCATGTTTTAACGCAAACTAGTGCAAAAATATGAATTCACCACCGCATAAATTGTTGTTGCAATTCACATCTATTCATCGACACGAGATGAAATTATAAAAACAACAATTTAAACAAATGGGGTTTGGAGGGTGGAACGTACGAAAGTTTCTTATCTTTATAATTCAATATCTCTGGATCACATACCATACCATTGATCTCTATACATCAGAGATTATGAATTATAAAGATAGGAATCTTTCGTACGTTCCACCCTCCAAAACCCATTTGTTTACATTGTTGTTTTTGTAATCTCATCTCGTGTCGATGAATAGATGTGAATAGCAACAACAATTTATACGGTGTTAAATTCATATTTTTGCACTAGTGTGCGTTAGGCTATCATCGCAGGGGGTAATTGCGGCGTTTAAAAGCAGTCATACGTTGGGTTGTTGTTGCTTCAGCTGTTTTGTCACAAGGGATTAAAACAACACAAACCTATGCGGATAGCTTTGGATTGATCCCCGAACGCGAGCATTATCTAATTTTCAAAAAGATCTTTAGGTGTCAACTTTACTTCGAAAACATAAAATTCTGCGTTTAATGTTTTTTTATAGGTTTCCAATTTCAGGCGAAATTGAACTGTTTGAAAAGGCTGAAAGATACAAAAAATCAAGACTGTGGTAAAAATAGAGCTATGTATATTAAGTGCGCCAAGGAATGGAAAATTTGTACCTACCTACAACCTTTTGGCAGCAACCGTAACGTAACTTTCCCGTCCGGAACTATACAATATGCGGATCATCACTTTCGGCCTCAACGTATTAGCATGTCGACTGACACATAATTATTAATCGTTTCTGGTAAAGGAGGACAAACAACTTGATTTTTTAGACCTGGGCACGGTTCACCAATTTTGAAAAGCCCTATAAATGAAATTAGTTATTAGAAAATTATTTGTTTGCTGTTTTGAAGCTGTTTATTTTCCAATTAGAAATTTAAAAAAAAAAATAAGTTGTATTTTTGCCACCACTTCCGGTTTTTGAATTGACGGAAAGTAAAATGTCATTTGTTTTATAACACTTGTGTCTAGACAAAAACTTTGAATTTATCAAATTTCCCACTTCTTGAAAGATCTTAAAACAATTATTTTCTTTTATACTGGTACGTGTTAAATTCTCAACACCTGCTGAACCTTGTTTGTTAAACTAAATCGCCTTCTTCAAGCTAGGGTGTTGTGCCTAAAAACTAGATAGATCTATAAAATCCATCATGCAGACGTCTTTTTGTCAAAAATTTGATAAATGTGACCTTATAAAAAAAAAATATTCTCGACAACAAACTTTTTTAAATATACTAAACTAAATAACGTGCTTGTGCTAGGTGTAAATCATAAATTAATAAGTGGTAATCGACAGATTTAGAATCATGATCTTCATACCTTTTTATTTTGTTTTAAACTTACTTTATATTTAAATAATAATTTTACAACTCACAATTACATACTGTCAAGTTTGGTATATAATGTTTTTTATACTTGCAAAGTTTGCTAGCAGGGTTCATATTAATAGAAGATAAGATTAACGTGCCAATTGAATAATAAGAGCAGCACACATTTCGAAAAATTCCATAGTATGATGTCCTGTTGGTTGCTGTGGCATAATACCACAGTTCATTATTGGTGGAGGAGTTAGACTTTCCATAATAACATCATCACCCTGCTCCACTTCATCATTAGTAAGTGACTTGAAATCGAGCAAATAACTCTTAGCATCAACTTGGTAAAGCTGCAAGGACATCTTGGAGAACTTGCCATTGAGATGATTCTGACGCCGAACACGCACATGGTAGGGATTAATAATCTTCCATTCGTAATCCAATGCCTTCATTGCTCTATACACCTCAAGCATTATATCGTTTGGCTTACTTTGCGAGCGAATACCCAAATGCCATTTGGCTCGTTTGATTGGCGTCCCTTTGGGCCGATCAGAATAAGTTGCGTTTACAGCAGACAATGCAAACTGCCGATCTCTTAGTGGGGCAATTCGCTCTGGGTGGGGTCTAAAGCTCGTATTTACTCCCGTTGCGCCAGAATTCAAAGCACTAGCCCCATCCTGTGCCCTTTCATTGGGGGAATGGACAACGGGTGGTGGACTTCCGGCAACAAAGAAATTAGTAATCTCAGCTTTAGCCTGTTCATCGGCAAAGCGTTTGTTGTCTATTATTAAATGATATGCAATGGCTAGTTGATCATGTGGATCTCCACTTAACAGAGCATTATGAACTTCAGTCTCCTTGACCCCAAATTTTCCACAGACCTCCGAAACTGCGTATGTATCGATGACATTGCTGTCCTGTTCAATTGAAGATGGAAACAGATATGATGGAAGATCTTTTTGGAACCAATCGTGTTTCTTGATCTCTTCAATATTAGCTCGTTTGAGAGGATCAACTTGAAGCATCTGACATACTAGATTCACTACCTGTTTGTTTAAATACTCAGGAATAGGAAAAATACCAGATTTTATTTTTCGGAACAATGTTGGTACGTGCTCATCATCAAAAGGAAGGGTTCCGCATAACAAAGCATAAAGAATAACTCCACATGACCAAATGTCAACCTCGGGTCCAGCATAAAGTTTTCCGGAAATTACCTCAGGTGCAGCATAGTTAGGTGAACCACATGAAGTGCGTAAGAACTCTCCATCCAACATCATGTTCGAGAGACCAAAATCAGCTATCTTAACGTGCATATTATGGTCGAGGAGCAAATTCTCTGGCTTCAAATCTCGGTGAACAATCATATGCCGATGACAATAGTCCACTCCTGATATAATTTGTTGAAAGAAACGCCGAGCCTCATGCTCTTGTAGTTTGCCATTTTTTACTATGTAATCGAACAGCTCTCCGCCACTTACATATTCCATAATCATGAAGATATCACTTGGCGTGGAGATGACCTTTATAATAGGTAAATAAATATACATTTATGTTGACAATTATGATCAATTGCCTCACCTGATATAACTTTATTATATGAGGATGTCTAAACAATTTTAAGTTTTGGATTTCTCTTCGAATTTTCCCGACAACGTCAAGACTTTTGATTTTTTGTCTGTTTAAAATCTTAATAGCAACTTTGTGCTTTGTTAGTTGATGTTCACCAATTTTTACTTTTCCAAATGTTCCAGTTCCCAAGGTTGCTCCTAGAGAATAGTGTCCAATTTTAACCAGGGGCTGGGGGCCACCCGTCGAAGAGGCGACCGCGACAGCAGTAGGATCACTTCCTCTGCCTGCATGTGACATAGTTATTTTTTTTCTTTTTTGATATTAACTTCAATACAATTTTGAGAAAGTAAATATTTTTCAATGGACGTTGACTAGTTAATACTTTGTATTACATGTTTTGATAGATAAAAGGGTAATTAAAGTTCGTTGTTTTGTTCGTAACTGGATGCACACAATAGACGCGCGTCACGACGAGCGTTCTTTCATTGACGCTGAAGCCTGATTCACAATGCGACGAGAGAAAGATGCGATAGCGTGAGGTAAGTCGTCGCAGTTGTGAAACTAATTTCAAGCAATGAAAGTATACCAGAGTATACACAATAAAGGATTAAAGGTTCCCCCAAACAAATGCGAAACTGTCGAAAACAATAATAACAACACGTAGTTGTCAATAAAAGCAATACGTGATTAGGCGTGTTTTTTTGTAAGCCCGGAGTGAATTGGACGATAATTTGTATGAAAACTTCATTTTGTTTCTCTGATGCTGTTGCCAATCCCCGTGGTCGTGTTTTTTTACAATTCCCCCCAGGCTTGCAAAAAAGCGCATATTATTGTTTTCATCGTCGCCATCACAGATTCGCGTTCGTTTGGGGGAACCTTAAGGATCCCCCACACCAACGCGAGATATCATTTTCCTGAACACGCCTATTGTTATTGTAAATTGTGGAACGATATTAGCCGTGTTCAGGAAAATGAGGCAGACCTCAGCAATCTCAGTTATATGAACAAGATTCCTCAACAAAATTTTCCGTTTAAAAGACTGCTTTTAAACGCTGCAAATATGCTGCAATTACCCTTGCAATTTTTAAGCATGTAGGCGGGGGACGTATGCGGTGTCCGGGGTAGACAAAGTTGCAGAGGTTGAAATAATTGCAGAGTTATCGCTCTTTCTTCTTTGTGCTTTTTCTTATTGTTTGAGACATAAGCGGAGTAAAGAGTGACGAGATATTATTTCCTTCTCATTCAACAAAAATTGCAGGTATTAAAATTTGCAGCGTTTAAATGGATGCTGCAATCGGAAAGAAACTCAAAAGGGAATTGCGGATAGAAATTGCAGTCGTCTAAAAGCAGTCAAAGTCAAAACTGAGAAAAAAAAATCTTGGATTCGCTTGCTTAGACTGCTTTTAAACGCTGCAAATATGCTGCAATTACCCTTGCAATTTTTAAGCATGTAGTCGGGGGACGTATGTGGTGTCCGGGGTAGACAAAGTTGCAGAGGTTGAAATAATTGCAGAGTTATCGCTCTTTCTTCTTTGTGCTTTTTCGTATTGTTTGAGACATAAGCGGAGTAAAGAGTGAGGAGATATACTATCCTTCTCATTTAACAAAAATTGCAGGTATTAAAATTTGCAGCGTTTAAATGGATGCTGCAATCGGAAAGAAACTCAAAAGAGAATTGCGGATAGAAATTGCAGTCTAAGACTGCTTTTAGACGACTGCAATTTCTATCCGCAATTCTCTTTTGAGTTTCTTTCTTTGCAGCGTTTAAAAGCAGTCTAAGACTGCTTTTAGACGACTGCAATTTCTATCCGCAATTCCCTTTTGAGTTTCTTTCCGATTGCAGCATCCATTTAAACGCTGCAAATTTTAATACCTGCAATTTTTGTTAAATGAGAAGGAAATAATATCTCGTCACTCTTTACTCCGCTTATGTCTCAAACAATAAGAAAAAGCACAAAGAAGAAATAGCAATAACTCTGCAATTATTTCAACCTCTGCAACTTTGTCTACCCCGGACACCGCATAGTTGCAGAGGTTGAAATAATTGCAGAGTTATCGCTCTTTCTTCTTTGTGCTTTTTCTTATTGTTTGAGACATAAGCGGAGTAAAGAGTGAGGAGATATATTTCCTTCTCATTTAACAAAAATTGCAGGTATTAAAATTTGCAGCGTTTAAATGGATGCTGCAATCGGAAAGAAACTCAAAAGAGAATTGCGGATAGAAATTGCGGTCGTCTAAAAGCAGTCTTACCTTTTGAGTGAGAAAGATCTCTGAGATCTCATTTTTCTGAACTCGCCAGTTTTTTCGTTGGTTTCGTCTTTTTTGACAGGCACTTATCGTCGTGATCGTGATTACATGATTCCTTTTTACATTCGTGAAGAGTCTTTCGTTATTTTGATGTTCATAAACCTTGCGGTGGATTTATTGAAAAATTAACAGTAGTGATAATAAAAAATGTAAGTTCTTTGCACAATTCTTTGATCTTAGGGATGAGCGATTTAATTATTCGGTTAAAAATCGATGATAAAGTTTATCAAACCTGAAATCAATGCATTTCTTTTTTTTCTATTTTGATAGCTATTTTTTACTTAGGGCCGTTTTTCAGAGTAGGTTAAATTTTTAATAGAATATTATTTTATCATGTTATAAGTTATGTTATAAGCAGAGATTATGAATATAATTCCTAATCTCTGGTTAAAAGGACTGTATTCAGAAACACTCCAATATAATTAATTTAATTAATTTAAATATGTTTCTTTAGAGGAAATTTTCATTAAATAAATTTATTGTTCCTAAATTCATATTGAACAAATATAGACGTATTTTATTTTCATAAAGAGCTAATATAACAATAGGTTATGGGCCCAGCGACATGAAATCCTTCATCGGATTATTCAGTTTAATAGCAAGGGCTATGAAAATTGCGAGTTTTCGAGCAAAAATGCATTTAGACTCCGTCGATGTCTTGGAAGCTGTGAACAGTTCAGCTCCAAGAAGTCTCTCGCGGCTAATATACAAAAATTTAATGAGAAAAACAAGAAAGCTAAATGTATAATTGTGAGATGCATATCAAACGACTATTTGGACTACGTCAAAGATAAAGATTCTGCAAGAGATATGTGGAAGGCCCTTGAAGATATTTTTGTCATAAAGTAAGCATCAAGTCAGACGATTGTGAAAGCCGTTTTAAAAAATTCAAGCTTTGAAGAACCCGATAAAAACTTACGTGGCTAAAGATGAAGAAGAATTGATCGCGAAGGAAATTGGGCAAATTTGTGGATATAAAAACGAAGGTATCAAAGTAAACTTGAAGGATGTTTTGTATATATATCAAATCTGCGAGATTCTGTTCGCCGACTCACAAATTCTGGAGATATTGTTTGTTTTACTGGTAATTATGCTAAGGAAGCTTATATGAACTCAGCCTGAAGAAAGTTCAAGATCAACCGTATGGAAATATGTGTGTAGAAGATGAAAGCAAATTGTGGCACAGGCGGCTTGGGCACATCAATCGACAAACTTTGGTGGGCATGAGTCGAAGTGGCACTCTGTGGCTGGGACGAATCGATTGAAGACCTTTGGATTTTTTGATATCTGTGTCAAAGGAAAATATAGTCGTGAACCTTTTAATGGAATACACGAAAGAAGCAAAAGGCCCCTTGAAAGAATTCACAGCGATGTGCTGAAAAAGTTCACACACTGCTAATTGAGTCGATGGTTCCGAAATATTTATATGTGGAGAGAGGCTGCACTAACTGCAACTTTCATAATAGGCGTGTTTTTTTGTAAGCCCAGAGGGAATTGGTCGAAAAAAAACAACGTCGGTGCTAAACAATCACCATGTTAAATACAACAACAACTAATCCCCTACGGGCTAAGCTAAACCCAGATAATTCACCGGGCTTAACTTAAGCACACAGAAAAACTGTGTTACCGGCATAAATTATATACTTGCTATCGATATTTTGTATGAAAACTCCATTTTGTTTTTGTGTTGCTGTCACTAATCCCTGTGGTCGTTTTTTTCCCGCAATTCCCACCGGGCTTGCAAAAAAACACGCCTAATAATAGAGTTTAGACAAGAGTACTCCAGGAAAACAAGACCCCGGCTGAACTCTGGTACGGCAAGAAGCCGTGCCTGGATAAGATGCGTTTGTTTGGTTGCAAGGTGAATGGTTGGTTTTTTTCAAATTCCGGTTTAAGTCATTCAGCCTTATTATGAGTTTCACTCTAGTATATTTCACCTTAAAATTTTTTGTTCGCCCGGAATTTTAAAAGCTATTGCGAGTTTCGCCCGAACGAAATTTCGTTCGCCTTCAAAAAATAAGTGAACATTTACGGTCGTATTTATTAGATTTTTGCCTACTTAGACACTGTCTAACTATTTTCAAATTGATGGAAATATGCTTTATTTAATAAAAATAAATATCACTTTATTCACGGTTAAGACCATCTACTCTTGCGCCTAAGTTTGGCAGCTATAAGACAACAATAAACAAGGTTTTTGAACACATTTTTTAAAGTTGGACAGTTGTCTAAAGTTAGACAACGTTTATAAATAAGGCCATTAGACTCTCAATGGCATTACATTCCACCCGAAATGAATGTCCACAATAAGGGGAATTTTTCAAACATGAAATTTCGGGTGAAACTCACAATAGGCGAAAAGTAAAATGTCAAATTTTCCGGGTGGAATTTTGTTCGGGCGAAACTCACAATAAGGCTGATTACTTCAATTATTATGGGGCCATAGCTAAATTTTATTAATATTACTACAGCTGAATCCTGCTTCGCTTCACAGCGATACCTTATGAACAATTTGAACATGCTTTAGGTTACAGAGATTTTTATTGCAAAATTTCAACTTTCTAGGGATGCAAAGGAGAAATCTCAGATATATGAAAAAGTGGAGGTGGGCGGATTCTAAAAAAACTACACATTTGATGGGTTTGGCTTAAGTTAAATTTTCTATAAATTTTCAGCCTTTTTAAGACGTTGACGTCATATAAAGAAAAAAATCTAATATAAGAACAGTAGACGTAGGTATGTTAAGCTTAATGTTATCAGGGCTCCATTGCACCAACCACTTACCACTAATCACTTATCAACTTATCAATTTAAAGAAATTCTGATAAGTTTAAGTGATAAGCGTTGCACAAAGCCATTTTACATTTCACTCAATTAAAAATTAGCAAGTTATCCATATTTTTGCTTAGTGAAAATGATAAGTGTTTCTCCAACTAAAAATCAAGCTTATCAAAATCACTTCTTCTCTAAGCACTTATCACACAATTGATAAGTTTTTTTTTCTCTGCTTGTTCGTTCGCTTCGATCGTCTCTCAGTGAGGAATTTACCGTTTTGCACATTTTGTGAAGAAAAAAAGTTGAAAAAATTGATTAAATTTAATTAAAATAGCCATAACTTTTTTAAAAATATCAAGGTTAAGGTCTTAAAATAATCGGCAGAATTGAGGCTACTTTGTGCGTAAAAAACAAGGGGGTGAGGCCACGCCTTCAATACGAAAAAGTTTTTAATTTGATTTTTATTTTATTAAATGCAAAAGATGATGCAAAATTTTACAATATCAAAAAATAATGTACTACAAACTAATTGCCCTAATCCTTTTCTACAAAAATGTCAGTGGTAGTATACCGGTAAATTTAAGAGGAGAGACGGCAGGACCACTTTTATTGGTTTATTACGAAAAAATTGATTTTAATCAAAAAAATTAATTGAGATAGGTTAATAAATTAATTTCTATCTTCCATATACCTCAACGGAATTTCAATATTAAGTTCTTAAAATACTGTCATTAAGACACACATATGACTCATGAAAAAAAATTCCCATTTTTGCACGTCTACACTGAAAAAAAACGTAAAAAAAATTTGGAGTAGTGTTTTTTTTACCATTCACTTAATAGAGTATTTAAATTAATTCGGTATAAAAACTTTAAAATAAAGATATATAATTGTTTTTATATTATTATCTAAAATAATCTTGAAATATATGTAGAAGACTGCAAAGCTGTAAGTCTAACAGGAGACTTGATATAAATAATTTTCTAAGTCAATATTTTTTTGACTTAGTTTTTTTGATACGGAGTCTTGTCCAGATTATCATTAATAACTTTTTACATTACTAACGGATTTTGATGAAATATATTTATTTCGCTTAAAGACAATTAGGCAATTATTTTGATGTATAAAACATAGGTACACAATACACATGACCTAAAAGCATAATAAAATGTTCATTAGAAAAAATTGAAAAAAAAAATCTTCGAATTAATTTCTATTTTCAATTGATTTTCCAGCACAGAATTGGCTATAATTCTAGATCAGTATGAACTAGTTACTGAATTCTGAAAGGTCTTAACCTGACCTTTCACCATACACCGTTTGGACCATTCATTATGGGGCACCCTGTATATTTTTCTAACCCTTTAATTCTCTATCGTACCTATGAGCATAAGAGCTAATTGGCACTGAACGTTACATAAGCAGTTTGTAATATTATTTACATGATTTTATACATTAGGGTGATCCTTATAAAAGCTTTTTTTATTATTATTGAGCCTTTAAAAAAATAAACAACAAAACAAGTTAACAAAATTTTGCAAAATTTAACTGTCGCAAAAAACGTGTCAAAAAAAAAAATTTTAAAAAAAAATATTCAAAAAAATATTACAAAAATAATCTACCCTCTTCTCTTACTTTTTTTTCTATTCTATTAAGCAATTTAACACAAATATCCATACCATCTTATTTAGCCTTATACATAAAAGTTTATATTTATTATTACTTATATGCATTATATGTATATAATTATATGTATTATATAAATAAATAAATAAGGACTTAATTTATCCATTGTAACACATATTAATCCATCCTTTACAAAGAATTCGCACCGAAATACAATTCTGAAAAAGGTTCCAGAAACAAAATGTTGGTGCAACAGAAACTGATAACTTTGGTCATTTTTGATAAGCTTATCACTTATCTAATCGAACATTTAGAGCAACTCAATTATTGTTTGGTGCAACACTTATCTGATAAGTTGAGTATACTTTTCACTTATCAAAACTCAAAAAATATTTACCAAATAATCTTGTTGGTGCAACAAAAAATTATCAAAATTTATGATAAGTTGCTAAGTGATAAGTGGTTGGTGCAATGGGGCCCAGGTCGAAAAAGCTTGTCCTTACAGTGATAATGAGACTTATGGGTGTAAGTCAATTCAAATTGAAGAAGAAACATTAGATTTCTGTCCTCTAGTAGCTCTTGGCACTTAAATTTATGTAATTTAACACAAAATGCTTATATTAGATTTAAAATTAATTTTGGTTGTATATTATGCGTTGCTACCTACACAGTACACAAACAATAACCACGTTTTGCCTTAAGCGTACTTAGAGGAATATCAGGATCTGGATCTGAATACCTTTGATAAAAGGAAAGGAAACAAGAATAGTCTGAGTCGGTTGTTGTTAACCCAGGGCAATACCCACTGGCTGGTCAGGGCTCCATGTCCGACTGTTTGTTTTGCCTCCGGTAACCTACGTTGCCAAAGAAGTAATCGATTGCCACATTATAGTGGTATCACCAGTTCTAATGATTCAAAATATTTTTTTCTTTCAAAACGTGGTTTATAAAGTATACAAAATTTATATAAAGAAAGATAAACATTAGTTTTCGAAACTCAGATACATTGTTTAAAAAAAAAAAAAATTGAAACAGTCGTTATTAATTATCCATGGAAAATCAAGTAAATTACGTTACAAGTAATTCGATATCAACGGAAAAATAATTTGGATGTTATTTAAAATCAGTACTAAATTTAAAAGAAACCAAATTATAATTTAGATTAAAAGTGAATCAATGAATTGAAAATTCAAGATAAACTCAATTCAATAAAAAAATAAATAAATCAGATGTAATGGAATTTCAAAAAATCAAGTCAAGTAGGATTTTTAGGATATTCACATTGTCTGAGCAAAGATCTAAAATTAGTTATCCGATAATTAGATAGATTGATAGATAAATTCTTTATTTTTTTCATAAAAAGTTTTACATTAAATTAACTTAAGGACGGACGTTGCAATTCTGCCGTCTGCCTGCCGATTTATATTCCTGGATGTTGTTGATATAGTTCTGGATAAGTTCTGTATAAAGGTAAAGTTGTTTATCTATTTTAGCAATTATGTCTGCAAACATAGACTGTCATTTATCCGCATTCAAATCCATTAAACATATGTATATTGGACCCTATCGCAAACGAGATTTTCCTGGAAATATTTCCCACGTTCGAAAAATTCGTATCGTGAATGGTGTTCGAAATTCCCCTCGGAATTTATTGCTATCGTGAACAATATTTCCATGGGAAATTTGTTGTAATTTCTCTGGAATTTTTCCTCATTTATTTTGGTGGATAAATTAAGGCAAGAAGGAGCAATGTAAGTTCAATTGAAACTTTTTTGATAAATAAACACAATTTTTTAATTTTATTATGGGACGAACTCAACAAATCAAAACCAAATAGAACTGCTGGTCAGTTTTATGGAAAAGAATACAGATATAGAGACTGGATTTACTACCTACAGGGAAAAAGAAGATTTGGCAAAATTTGGCCGAAATGCATCTTCATTTGGATTACCTTCTTGCAGCAAAAAATGCAAAACCAAGAAAAAGATCACTCCTGGAAGTTTCTATTTTTCGAATAAATATAAATTTTTCTTTCTTTGCTCTTCCGCGGTTTGAATTTTGATCCATTCTGGACAAAGCTTTTGTAACGATCTTATTTGCCTATCGGTCCAGGCTGGCGAATTAAGAACCCCTAGCTCAGCGTGGGTGTGGTTCCTCATTTATTTTGGTGGATAAATTAAGGCGAGAAGGAGCAATGTAAGTTCAATTGAAACTTTTTTGATAAATAAACACAATTTTTTAATTTTATTATGGGACGAACTCAACAAATCAAAACCAAATAGAACTGCTGGTCAGTTTTATGGAAAAGAATACAGATATAGAGACTGGATTTACTACCTACAGGGAAAAAGAAGATTTGGCAAAATTTGGCCGAAATGCATCTTCATTTGGATTACCTTCTTGCAGCAAAAAATGCAAAACCAAGAAAAAGATCACTCCTGGAAGTTTCTATTTTTCGAATAAATATAAATTTTTCTTTCTTTGCTCTTCCGCGGTTTGAATTTTGATCCATTCTGGACAAAGCTTTTGTAACGATCTTATTTGCCTATCGGTCCAGGCTGGCGAATTAAGAACCCCTAGCTCAGCGTGGGTGTGGTTCTTGGACCTTTGACCACTACAAAAATTTTAAATTATTCTGCCAGGCTTATGCACCTCGGTGACACGGTGCGCGAGTTGTTTTCACATCTCCCTCCCTACCTGGTTGCTTTTCTCGCCAAAGCAACCCCTTTGCTAGGCTTCCTCTTACCTCACCTCTTCATCCCTCTCTCCTCATCCCTCTCATCCTTTCTTTAATAAAAAATTAGTCACTCATTTTAAATTTTTAAAATCACTTTCAAAAATCATTGAAAACTTTATTAAATTTCATTTCTCGTTATATCTAAATAATCCTTATATATGTAATTTAATTCGAAATACAAAAAAATTAAAACAAAAAAAAATTTATTATTTTCTTTATGAATTTATTTAAATATTAAAATTCTCCTTTTTAGGTTTTTATTTAAGCAAACTAGCTCTGCGGCAACGCGGGGCCGAAATCAAAATTTTTACTTTATTAATACAACCACGTCTTCGATTTTATTAACAAATCTGGGAAGTTATCAATCCTCTTTTTCTTCAAGTATATTTTTTTATCAAATTTTCACTCCCCTTTACTACTCTCTCGTTGTAATTTTTTTAACTAATTTGGTATGTGACTCGCCTGGGTTGCCACTGCTACTTGTTGATAGTACTGACTTCCATATATATACGTAGGTATGAAACTGCCTACTTTTTTTTTTTTGCTGCGTACTGTTTGAGGGAAATTCCAGATGGTTGCGGGAATTGCTATCCCGGAAAAAGTTGAAGCAAAAGGAGACTTTTCTATCTCGGGCAGCCGTAACCTGTTACGATCTGCCGAATTTGCCTATATAAAAAAAACTATGTACAAAAAAACTGTTGCCGATGAAATTATTTCTTTTTTTTTTCTTACCAGTTTATTTTTTTATTTTAGGTATCCTTTTTTTCTTGTTTTTTTATATATTTAATTTGGTTTTGCCACTAGTTTTTATGACTTTAGAAATATTAGCAAAAAAGAACTAAAATTTTTCTGATATGCAAAGCCAAAATGGCTATGCTTTTAATTGTATATACATATATATATATATAAAAAAATATGGTCACGACAACGATGCACTTTATTGAATTCTCTAAATGCTATTGAATTTCGTTGTTCGATTTCCCTTTGTTTGCCCGCCTATCCGCAGCTAAATAACAAAGGGAATATCTGCAAATACCCCTCCTTCCAGGATCACTGAACTCTCGAGTTAAAATTAAATAATCTCGGAGCTTAAGCCCTTCCAATCTCTGCACGCTCGGATTTCGATCCAAATCCGCACGTCGGAAACCCTGCCAAAGCCCTTCCTTGAGTTACGCCTCAGAACATTGAAATTTCATTCTGAAGCTTAAAATGAGAAACCTACCGCAACTTAAATTCACGCTCATCGTTCTCTTTTATTCTCTGACCGTTTAGCCGATTTTACTTCTTTTGCCTTTCTTCTTCTTCGATAGCTAATTTGCATTCAGTCTGATCGCGTTTGTTTACCAGGCGGTTAGTGTTTGCTCTTTTTTTTTTGTTTTTATTATTACATGCGTAAACAAACAAAAAAAAACAATAATAATAAAAAAAGGATTGTGTTTACCACGAAATCGGTTACACTTTTCCTCGAAAATGTTAAGGAAGTTCGACAAAACTTCCGAGAATGTTGACTGGACAAGACCTACATCGTGTTCCTTGCCGACTCCTCTTTGGTACCCACCTTCAGCAAAAAAAACGCAGACATGCACTAAACCTGACGATGTGTGGACAGTGTTTTCAGATGGAGGGATTTTTTTCTTCTGCGAAATTTAACACCTCGTTCAAACGGAAAAATCTAATTGACAACATGAAAAAATTAAATTATTTTGTTTGTTGTGCACCCTAGCAAGGTATCAAAGAGGACAATTTTATGCAATTTTATACAATTCAGTTGAAATGATCGCACCCAATATTTCTTTCTTCACATGGATGGGGAATTTGTTTGGGATATTTTGTTTTATTGTAAAGGGAATTTCAACTTAAATTTAATTTTTTTTAATTATGATCCTTTGATAACACTACACAATTCGAAATTGATCTCCGAAAATAATTTTGTCTTTTGAATGTTGGTAGTTTTTTCCCTGGGAAAAATTTATTCCGAGGGAAGTTCACGATAACTAGAAATATTTCTTGGGAATTAAACTTTCCGTGGGAACTAAAATTCCCGGGAGATTCCCGATAGGTCCCATTATAAAGGGAATTTCAACTTAAATTTAAATTTTTTTAAATTATGATCCTTTGATAACACTGCACACAATTCGAAATTGATCTCCGAAAATAATTTTGTTTTTTCAATTTTGGTAGTTTTTTCCCTGGGAAAAATTTATTCCGAGGGAAGTTACGATAACTAGAAATATTTCTTGGGAATGAAATATTCCGTGGGAAGTAAAATTCCCCGGGAGATTCCCGATAGGTCCCATTTTCTCTTTTTTTTTTAGGATTAAAAAAAAAAAACTAAACTTAGGATATTCACAAACCTAAGGAGAAGGACGTCGTTCGTTCACCGATTGCTATCTGCTACACGTGCAGGCTTACGAAGTTCTTTTTTCATGCTCCTGGTTTGGGTAAAATCCAATTAGAAAAGAAAATGTGTCCCGATTAGATCAAAATCTACAATTATTAAAAGAAACTTTCTGGGCAAGGGAAGATTTGTGAAAGGACGGGTGGTTTAATGTTTAAAAACGAAATGTTAAATTTCCTTTAGTGACGAACAAAATGTGTGCGCCTTCGTTCAGGGAACGAAGGAAACAATGAGCATTGCCAGGTAGTGATTTTCAATTGATGGGATGGAATATGGAATTCCATACACATGGCGCGGCGATGCGTTTAAAAATTGGTAATTTTTTTAAGTATCAATAGTTCATGTAAAGAATTAATTATGTATTCATATTGAATTTTTAAGTGTATTTTCAAAGGTTTTAATTTTTCATTTCTTGGTAGGTGAGTACCTACTAGGCTTTAATAGATAAAAACTATTGTAAATATTTACATTGTGCGATATAGGTTAATTCTGGTAGACGGCATTATGCCAAATGAATTAGGCTTTAAGATAAATATTATAATGGAGGTACATAACATATATATGAATATTAATTGAGTTAATAAAAGTTAAACTAAAATATAGGTTAATTGGATCTGCAACTTGTTATTGAGTACCAAATACATTCACATATTTGTTCCCATATAAATAAAAAAATTAAAAAATATGGTGTTGTAAATCTTAGTACATTATGTACTAACATTTATGATCTTCAATTTTTCAATTTACTGAAACCTTTGATCTTTTGGAAGAAACTTTTTGTTTGGAAATACCACAACACATAATTATTACAATTATGTACCTATTATTTTTATTATTTAATTATTAATAAATATTAATTAATTTTTTATTATTAATTTATAATAAATATAATTAATGTCTTTAGTCTGTTTCAAATTTCAATATTTTTCGACTTATTTGTAATTGAATGCATATTAATTTTTAATGCAATCACTATTTGACGATGTACAATATTAAAATTGAACTTTTTCACGCATACATTATTAATATAAAAGTAAGTTTTGTTGTTCATAATTTAACATACGATTTTCTGTACAATAAATTTCAGTCGTCAATCCTTTTCTAACAATACAATTTTATTAAAAATGTTTACAGTTTGAAGTTTTGGATATACATACATATAATAAATAATCTTTGCATTAAAATGTTACTTAAGAAAGGATCAAGCGAACTTTTAGATTTTAAATTATTGTGTGTTGAACGTATATTATAATAAAAATTGAGCTACTTTATCTTATTTAACAGACAATATCAAACAAATTATATATAACTTTATTTGTTTTTAATCGGTGTTTACATGTTTTTTTTTTTTATTAAATTATATATCTATGGATTCTTTCCCTCTTAAAGTAGGTACATATGTATATATATACATATATCAATAACCAAAAGAATTTGATTTTGTAGACATTTACATATTCATTGAAAAAAGTCGTGCAATGAAAAATGTATCTCCTTTATTATGATTGTCAAATATCAATCGAAAGTTGATAACATTGAACTTTAAGATATTTAAACTTAATTTATTAGAAAATTGATCAACTATTCCGTGATAATTATCAATTTTATTATGAATAAAACGGCTTGCGCTATTCATAATGAACAAAACTTTTATCAATTGGGTTCTTAAATATCAATTTTTAATACTTAGCAACTATCAATTGATAATTGACAATCGTAATACGGGTGTATGTTTATTGTTTATGTCTATTAATTTATATTTTTTTATTTATAATAAAGAATAAATATGTCATATATTAATAGATGATAATATTTTTTATTCGATACAGTCTTACATAATGCATAAATTATTATCTTTTAGTGTCCCAAAACAGAAACAATGAAAGCAACTGTGTTCAGCAGCAACTATAGCAAATCTTAATAACTAAAAAATGTAGAGAACATATAATTATAAGGGAAGGGCTGTTTGAAGACGTTCAACGCTGAATAACCTTCTTAAATGAAGCTCTTCTATACAAAAATTAACATAGGAATATTGCACATATATTTTACTTATTTTCAGCTTTCCATCCCATAGAAGCATCTTATGATTTGCATGTGCGTTAGACCTCATCGTCGATTCTAGCTTCCAAATAATCCAGTCCACTATTATCATCATCGAATCCATACCAATATCACATGATCATGATTTGTAGTGCCACTCATATATTAATAGATGATAATATTTGTGGGTTTTGTGTTTGTTTAAATAAATATTCTGTTTTGTTATAGGAAGAATTTAATGTTTTTTATTCGATACAGTCTTACATAATGCATAAATTATTATCTTTTAGTGTCCCAAAACAGAAACAATGAAAGCAACTGTGTTCAGCAGCAACTATAGCAAATCTTAATAACTAAAAAATGTAGAGAACATATAATTATAAGGGAAGGGCTGTTTGAAGACGTTCAACGCTGAATAACCTTCTTAAATGAAGCTCTTCTATACAAAAATTAACATAGGAATATTGCACATATATTTTACTTATTTTCAGCTTTCCATCCCATAGAAGCATCTTATGATTTGCATGTGCGTTAGACCTCATCGTCGATTCTAGCTTCCAAATAATCCAGTCCACTATTATCATCATCGAATCCATACCAATATCACATGATCATGATTTGTAGTGCCACTCATTGATCTATTGTCCGATATATTCGTCTCTGAGGCTCGGGAGTATAATGAATACGAGTTCGAAAATGTTGTGGTGATCCAGGAACGCTTTCAGAACCACGTCTTGGTGGCGGGAGTGGAGGAGACGCATTAATGAAGCTGAAAAGTAGGTTTCTTCAATTAAATATGTAACTTATTTTTTTAAATTAAACAATTACCGTCTATTCAGTAATGGCGACCCCGGTGGTTGTCCACTAAGTTCCAGTAAGTTTTTCCTTAGTAGAAGAGGTGATTGTCCGCGGTTGTATCTCGGAGGGGGGTCCGGACTACGGTGCCTTCGATCAATACCTGTTAATAAATGTGGACTCGGAGTCTGGACATAACATCTTTGTATTCCATCTGTTGTTTTATTTAAATGATGATCAACGACACACATGGTTGGATCATTTATTTCTGTTGAATTTGGTACTGAATTACTAGGATTTAATAAGTGTTGTGATTTTCCACTGCTACAAGGTTCAGATTTACGATAATAACTTCCACAATTATTAACGCGATTTGTTCGCATATCTTCACCAACTCCGTACGAAGAGTTTAATTGCAGCTTAACGTATGAAGAAAATTGCCGTTTCATCGCACCTGCAAGGGAATTAAACCATCCTACAAAATTCAAGAGTTTTTGTTGACAGCAGCGATGGGAGAAAAAGCACATGTATTTAGAAAATCGAGCAAGCATAAAGAATTTTAAGATGAAAATAATGAAATAAAAGATGAAGTTAATGAAAATAAAAAATCCCATGTACTTCTCTTATTAAGACCACACTGTGGCTTTATATTTTGAGAACAACAATAATACGCACCTGATTCTTAAAGAAATAAATAAGTTACGGTGTATTTTATGCCACCTGTCAGAAACATAGTTTAATGTACATAGGTATATTTAACAAATTACGAGGTAGAAATATTACTCGAGTATAAAAACTAATGCAGTAATTAATATTAGTAAACGTTTTCGAGATTTTTCTATCTCATCATCAATTTTGCTATAGTCTGATGATGATGACAGAAAAATCTCGAAACCTTTTACTAATAAGTATAATAATATTTTTTTTTAACTTATTCGTAATTTAAAACATAGTTTACTTTATGGTAGTATTTTGTGGATACACAAAAATGGAGAATATAGTACCGTGTTCCACGTATATGTATGTACATTCATGAATGGAAATTCAAGCTTGAACTGAAAATTTGTTAAAAATCAAAATAATTAGAAAACCAACTTCTGAAATTGTTTTGACACCAATTTTTGCTTTAACAAATAATAAATCATAAATTTATAAGAAACGCATTCTAAAAATCGTTTGAAGTATTTATTAATGTAGAGTTCGAATTTCAAACCCGCTTATCTATAGATAGGTACTTACTTCAGTTATAACCATTAACGTATAAGGTTATGAATGTGTTTTTATTTGTTCGGTATTTTACCATATAAATTGCTTACACTTGAAACTAATATTCTGCTTTTATTTTCATTGCAGTATTTCGAGGAAAAAGTGTTTTAGAAGGGAGAGTAACGAAATTCCGCCACACAGAATCCTGTCGCACGAAGTCCCGCCGAAAAAAAAATTATAGATCCCGCCGAGAGATTTGACTACTCCTTTTAAAGTATTGTTTTGTATTTTAAAAAAATATTTAATAAAATAAAATATTAGGATTTTTGATTCATTTTTAACCGAATGAAGTTTTTAAGGAGCTGTGTTCGGGAAAAATGTCAGTTCTTGTTAGTTAGAACTCCAAGGAGATTAAGACCTACTGCATCATTATAGAGATAGAAATGAATTTCAATTGTTTGACCAATTATTTTTGAACACTTAGCAAAAATATTGTTGGACACTTGACAAAAATATTTTCGTACACCTCTTGTAAAAGATGTGTTTGAAAATTTTTTTTTCAATAAATTTTTAATTTTCGACTATTTTTTTGACAAGAATATTTTTTTCGATAAGATTTTTGTTTTTTCGACATTTTTGTTGGAAATTTTTTTTTTTTAAGGGCTACACAAAATTGAAAGGAGATATAAATTAATTCAATTGAGTAAAATTTCTTGGTTTTTACTTTTAATCAATAAAACTGTTTACATTGGCGCCTGCCTGGCGGCCGGACATACCCTAAGCAGAGTAACTGAGTTGCGTGAGCGGGTACACGGAAAAGGGAATTAAAATCCTTGAAACTCCTTGAAAATAAAAACAAACAAAAAGTGCGTTTTACTTAAATGTTTATTTTAAAGGATTTGTTGCGTGTCAGGGTACCACAGAGGCATATTTTTCCTATCATTATCCCTTATTGCAGGCATGTTTTTTTTTGTTAGCTGTGTAGGAGAAGCGCGGAAAGGCAAGACCCACTCGACAACCTGTCGATCTTAGCCGTGATTGAGCAAGCATACCAACGCCTTTTTTTTGACTCTTGAAGATATGCCCTGTGGTAACCTGGGAAACAGCAGAATATACAATATATGTACATCTATGTACCTACTAGGGCGGCGCGGCGCTACCTACCCATTAAAAAAACATTTCATTTTTTTACTTTTAAGGAAGCGTAGGATTCGATAATAAATCTTCCGCGTGACTTTGTTAGCCGCTTTCAAACGTATGTACATACTTGTATAAAAGCACATAATGTACACTGATCAATTTTAGGGAGGAACAAAAGAGAAATTAAACAATTGTCAAAGTAAGCGCCATCCTAATATCTGTGTATAATGTTGGTGTGTGTGATTGAAACCCTTAAGAATCGAATTGAACGAGCGCAAGTGGAATCAAATATATTTCAACTCAATGCACGTATGTCAAAATAGCGAAGGGTAGTTCAATTCAACGCTGCTGATTAATAAATTATAAATTGATCATAAAATGTTGATAAAAAAAATTTATTGTGGAAATCAATTTTCCGTCTTTTTTTTATTTTTTAAAAGTTTATTTATTTCATTCAAATATAAAAATTATCATTTTGCGAATGATAATGGTTTCCAATCACACATCATACCAGATCAGAAATTATCATACATGTAGCATAGTTATTTGGCTTTTTGATTTTAATAAAATTATTCCTTTGTTTCAATTTTAATAGCTTTCGAAGAAAGAATAAACAAAAATAATTTCAATTCTATTTTTTTTTAAAAACAGTTCTTCAACATTTTTTATTTTTTAACTTACAAAGAGAACAATTTTTACTTTCGATGTACATAATTATGTGTGTAGGTACTGTTATGGATTCGTAAAATAAATCGAACTCGAGATTTTGATCAAACTTGACATTACGATGATAGCGAACACGAAAATTGGATCTTGCAATTCTGTCTATCCGGGTGTCCTTTCATCATATTGTTTTTTTATTTTTTAAGATAAAAATAACGGTAGCTGCCGTGCAAATTTTTTTGAGCAACTAATCAAAATGTTATTTTAACATTGAAAATGTTTATAGGGTCGTTTTGATAAAAGTATGGTGTTACCAAAATGAACAAAGATAGAGAATGAACTCTAGCGTATAGGGGGAGAAAGATTGAATTTTTGGTTGGTGTTACCAAAGAAACTACCAAAATGAATAAAATGAAGAAAAAAACACAAGTGATGAATTTCAGCCAGCGTACCTACAAGTTGATCATCGCCAACCGACGAGATTCAGTGGAGGATGGTATAAAATTCGAAAAATGCTCGATTAGAGCCCACTTAGAAGCCTATAACTTTAGTTATAATTATTGGATGTTCAATATTAAGCTAGATAATTAAAGTTTAAATGACAGGCTACAAATCTGCATAAAAATTTTTGCAAAATCGTAAAAAATTTCATACTAGAAACTTGAAAAATTGTCTTTTTAGAAAAAAAAAAAAAAACAGAATATGTATGTATGTACGTGCCAACAGAGAACATATTGATTGAAGGGAGAAGACGGTGGAGTGTGTACAATAAAAAAAAAAAACACGTGGCAAACAAAATTGGCTTTGCATCGGGCACAAAAATGATATACATTATGTTTATGCAGGTATGTATGTATGACGTATGTATGCATGTAGGTATGTGCATGAACATTTTGTAGTAGGTATTTTACAAATAATAAAATCGTAAAGGTTGGATTTGGTTGGTTTGTTTGGATTATAACTTCTGTTCTAATAATCGGGTTTTTGAGGATAAAGTCTTAAAATTAAGGTAAAATGTCAGTCTAAGGAAATTATGTGACAAAAGTTGACTTTCTTTTAAATCAATCGATTGTTGAACCTAGAATATTCACAGTAGATACCTACTCGAACCTCTTTAATAAACGTATAACTTAAGTTCTAAGGACCAGATGCTCAAGGTTAAGGTATGTTTAGGTAGATCAGACAAGAGGTAGAATTAACTTAACTAAAAAAAAAAAAAAATATTATAATCGAAAAGGGTCGATTTTGTAAGCTGATATATTCTGTTCTAATCATCGGATGTTTGAGGTTACTGTCTGAAAATGAAGGTAAAATGTCAGACTAGAAAATGCTTTTGACAAAACTTGACTTACTTCTGAATCAGTTTGATTGTTTAACCTAGAATATGCATAGGTACCTACTTGAACCTCTTATATAAAATTATATCTTAAGTTCCAAGTACCAGATCATCAAGGTTAAGGTCTTGGTTAGCTTCTAACTTTTATTCTAATAATCGGATGTTCGAGGTTAAAGTCTCAAAATTAAGGTAAAATATAACAAAAGTTGATTTTTTTCTAAATCAACCTAGAGAACCTAGAATATGCTAGACAACGTTTGGGTAAAAACTTTACTAACTTCTAAATCAATTTGATTGTTTAACCTAGAATATGCATAGGCACCTACTTGAACCTCTTATACAAAATTATAACTTAAGTTCTAAGGACGAGATCATCAAGGTTAAGGTCTTGGTTAGCTTCTAACTTCTATTCTAATAATCGGATGTTTGGGATTAAAGTCTTAAAATTAAGGTAAAATGTCAGTCTAAAGAAATTATGTGACAAAAGTTGACTTTCTTTTAAATCAATCGATTATTGAACCTAGAATATGCATAATAGGTACCTACTCGAACCTCTTTAATAAACGTATAACTTAAGTTCTAAGGGCCAGATGCTCAAGGTTAAGGTATTTTTAGGTAGATCAGACAAGAGGTAGAATTAACTTAACTAAACAAATAAAATATTATAATCGAAAAAGGTCGATTTTGTAAGCTGATATATTCTATTCTAATCATCGCATGTTTGAGGTTACGGTCTGAAAATGAGGGTAAAATGTCAGACTCGAAAATGCTTCTGACAAAACTTGACTTACTTCTGAATCAGTTTGATTGTTTAACCTAGAATGTGCAGGTACCTACTCGAACCTCTTTAATAAACTTATAACTTAAGCCCTAATGATCAGATCTTCATGGTTAATGTCCTCAAATGCAAATAAAATTTTAGGCTTTATCTTAAAGTAGTCCATACAAAATTTAATTTGGTTGTCAACTAAATTGATGCTTGCCGCTCGGCCACACATTTCATAAACTCAGTTAAAAGAATACAGCTCCAAGTCTCAAAAACATTATTTTTGTCTAAAATAAATTACGCGACTCGATATTGTTAAATTGATTAAAAGATGAGTTCAAAATATTTTAAAATAAAATATTATAGAATAAAAATAAGTAACAGTGGGGTTGGGCTTCGCATCAAATTCTTTGTAAATTTTGTCTCGATTTAAAAAAGGTTTACCTAGACATTTAATCAAACACACGAGTTGATTCAAAAACAATCAACTGAGTCGAGAACTAAGTTGAACCGTATATGATGTATGCTTTAATCGATCTGTAATAATTCAGTTACCTTTCTGCAAAGCTTAGCTAGGCAAAAATGTCAAATATGTACCTAAATATACTTTAAGATAAATGGTATATGTATTTTTAATTTCGTGTATAAGTGCTGTGCCGGTGCGGATGAAAATGAGTATGATTGTGTAATTGCGAGATAAGCCACAATTAAGACTAAGATTCACCTTATTAAAAAAATTAACAAATTAATTTAACCGCCAACTGGGAAGTGACATTAAATATACAAATTGGTACTTCAGACTGTAGAATGGTTTCTAAGACAGTTTGTGAAGTTATAATGCAACAATAGTATACAAAATAAAAATCTTTAAGATTAGGCATGATTTTGTTTTATCGACGTAATACAAGTCATTTTCAATGTCCCCATAGTTACTCTATGAGTGAAATCTGTAAATTTTTCTCAAAATTGTGCCTACAACTTTAAAAAAAAAAAAATAATTAGTATTTTTTTACATATAGAATACATTTTTGTTAAAACAAATTTCAGAAAATTGATTATAAATGGTAACTCACATAGAACCATTTTTTTAATTCTCAAAACCGGCTCAACTGATGACTTTGTTTATAGATACTTCAAACATTTTTTTTGGATTTTTGAAAAGTGTTTCAATGTTCCATTTTTAATAAGTTTGGCAGTTTTTTTTTAAATTATCTAGCAGATTTTAAACAAAAATTATTCTTATAATCAAACCATAAAAGTGCTTAAAATCCGTTAAGGAACATCTCATTTTCCCCCAAAAAGTTCTGTGAGATAATATCAGTGCGAACTATTATATTAGGTATAGGAACAAATTTTGCATTAATCTATTATTAACGGTATCTTTCATAGAACGATTTTTTTTGGTTTTCGACTATCTCATCATCTGGTGAAGTAATAAAACAAATTACATATAAGAGCTTTTAATAAGTTTAAATAACATTGCATATCCAAATTCTCAAAAAAATAATTTTTGGATTTTTAAAAATATTTTCATTAATAAATGCTAAAAAATGGCGTACCTATCAAATTTTTTTTAAAAATGTTTCAAAAATTTGATATATAAAATACTAGCAGACCCGTGCTCGCGTTGCTTCGCAAAATACCCCTAATTTATTAAAAAAAGTTAATATGCCTACGTTTTGAGAAAAATCAATCCCCTTTTTATGTATGTACATATTTTATTTTTTTGTTAGGCAGGTTCATGTTCGACAGACGAACAGAATCTTTATCATCGTAATGCAATGTTCGATTGCTATTTCCCGTTCAATTTTTTTTAACTGATTGTCCTTATAAAATGAATTGCCCTCATAATTCTTCAGTAGGTATGTAGAAAAAAAAACATATACTTTACGTACCTACATACATACTGCGCTACGCTGGCGCTGTTATAAAAGAAACAGCCAACAACTGAGTGGAATCAGGAAGTTTAGCAAAAAAGGAGAAAGCCTTCAGCCTTTCACTCGGCTCATTTTTACATTGCTTCCCTTCCACTCAAATTTTTGTTTGTATCTCAAGTCGATTGATAGACACACACACAACAGCACCCACTTTTTCATGTTCTCCGTTTCACATTTTTTGACAAATCCATTAATTACCCTGCCCCTACTATATTTCTTACATGTATGTACAATGCACATATAAGGTACATAATATGTATATCGCACGCCAGGTTAAACAGTGAACATTTCAATGACACAGAGAGGAATTGAGTGGATAGAAAAAAAAGCAAATAGAAAAATGAGGAAGAGAAAGTGCAAAAACACCGGAATAATAATGAAGTGGAACAAAGCAGCGATCCCTTGATTGCGCATAAAACCAATTTCCAGATTAAAAAAATATAAAATAAAAAAATATAAAAAGTTATAATAATTAAGAAAAAATTGAGGGCTTTAAATTTGCGTTTAAATATTGACTTTATGAAACAATCTCTATTTTTGTAAAGTATCTAAAAGATTTTGACGTGTAAGTGAAAATGTGTGTCAACTTCAAAGAAAAAGTTGACAAAAAATTAAAAAAAAATAATATTCCGATTAAATAAACAAATTAGAAAAACAAAATACAGTCTTAAACATTCTTATAAATATAAAGAATAGTATACAATTTGTTTCAAGTAAATCAGTTTAATACTTTCTGAGTTTATGCCGGACATAATAATATTGCTTCGTCTCTATATAATAATAATAATAATAAAGTAATGATAATAATAACATAAGTAATAAGTAATGATTGTTTTCTTTAAACGCCTCTGATCAATGAGAGTCAGAGTACCCTCACTGGTGCTATGCGAATTTTTGAACGTATTCGCTCCGAATGTTTTTCTTTAAACGCCTCTGATCAATGAGAGTCAGAGTACCCTCACTGGTGCTATGCGAATTTTTGAACGTATTCGCTCCGAATGTTTCGCGAAAGCCTTTATTTAAAATTTCGAAAAAAAATTACTAGATTATTTCCATACTAGCGCGTATTTCCAGTTATTATTTGTAAAATAGTCTTTTTCAACTCGGTTCAATGTTTACTTCACTGAACGAGCGCAATCAAGTCGAACCAAGTCCATTTCAACTCGATGCAGGCATATAAAGAGATCAAGGTCCAAGGCTGTTCAATCACGCTTAAACCCTGCTGATTAATTTATTATAAATTTATCATAATATCTTGATAACAAATTTTACTCTAATGGAAATGTTTCGTTTCTTTTTTAAATTTCTTTTTAATTTTATTTATTTATTTTATTCAAATATGAAAATTATCATACATTTTGCGTATGGTTTCCAATCATACATCATACCAGACCAGAAATTATCATACATGTAGCATAATATACGGTAGGCCTAGGCAGGCCTACTGCCCTAAACTATGTGTGAGGCTACCCAAACATTACGGATTGCATGTATGTACTGTATGGAAACAAAAAAAAAAAACAAGAAAAAAATAGTTAACTTCAGATTAATATCAACCCAAAGTTAAGTCCCCTGTGAATTACTATAATACCGATGGAAATATTGCTTACTTTACTCCTCTGGTAGATAACTAAATCCAAAGAAGAAATTAATATTTTTAAATATGAAAGTAAATAATCAGCCCTATCGCGAAAGAAATTTCCACCGAGTTTTTTCCCATTTTGGGAAATTTGGCATCAGGAATCATCTTCAAAATTATTATGGAGAATATTCCTTTCAGTAAAAAAGCTATCGTGAATAATTTTTCCAGGGAATTTTTTCCTTATATCATTGCAAACTTTCAGCCAAGAATTTTTTCGGGGAAAAATTATTTCGTTGGAGATTCGTGATGGGAAACATTCTTTCCCCGGTATTTTTTTCCCGGGGAAAAAAAGTTCCCTTTAAATTGGGGATATGACTAAAATATCTTTCTCAGAAATCGATCAAACTAAAGTATATAGTCGGCCGAATAAATAGTCTGTAGTGTGCGCGCGTAGAAGAGCTCCGTACTTATTAAGTAGTCGGCCGATAGTTTACCGATACTTTAGTTTGGAGGAAATCGTGTGGCACATCAAACTTATTTATCGGCAGATACTGAATCGTCGTAGAGTTCTGCAATCCGAAAGAAACTTTAGTTTGGAGGAAATCGTGTGGCACATCAAACTTATTTATCGGCAGATACTGAATCGTCGTAGAGTTCTGCAATCCGAAAGAAACTCAAAAGAGAAACGCCGTTAAAAATTGCAGTCGTTCAAAAGCAGTCTTAGCTTGAAAAATAAAAATCGTGATGTAAACAAAAATATAAACCAACTCATACCGCCAAAGAAAAATATATTCATACTTTTTTTTGTTCTCGACATTAAAAATTTTAAACAAATTTCAAAACAAAACAAAAATTTCGCAGCATCGTCGCCAATTCAAAGAGGAACAATTAATGTCGAATTACTTTCAAGAAAAAAACAGGTAAATGAGACTTATTGTTACTATCGCGAAATGTATTTTTTTTTGTTTATTGAAAAAGAGGGCACAAATATTTTATATAATTAAAATATTCACTAAAATTTAAATTCGTTGCAATCAAAAACACAGCGAAATTTAATTTGAGATTTTAGAAATGTTAAATCTTTCTAGTGTGTGTGCAAATCGGTGTAAATTCTTTTTGAAATCTTGCAAAATATGCTAGATTTATTTGACAGAAAAAAATCGATTCTTTTTCTATTTGTATTTATTCAATGTTTACACAAATTGAACAGCATGGACAGAAGGCCAGATACACAAGCATATCATCAGTGTATTATTCTTTAGTCTCCACATATTATATGTAGCTTTGTTTTGTGTTTGTTTTATTTTGTTTAATACTGCATTTAAGAAGTTCTCAAAAATCAGCTTAAATTTAAAAATATGTTTTTTTAATTTTATTTATTTTTATTTTGTTTTTCCAAAAACAAAACTATGAGTTACTCGTTATAACTGTTGCCTCTTCAAAAAATATGAGTTTTTAATTTTGTTTTGTTTTTTCATGGTTAATAAAAAAACAAATAAGAGAAATTTAAAATATCAATAATTACGAATTGGTCAATAAACTCTCAATAAAACAACAATAAAATAGCACGAAAACGATTAAGCAATTAAAGTGAAGCACTTACCGTGATCATCTCTTGAGGAGTTCTCTTTCAATGCAGGAGATGCTGAAGCTAAATCGTTGTGACGATTGGAAGCGTAGCTTTCGAATAATTTATTTGCTTTCACAGCGTCACAATTGGGAGTCTCTAAAAGGTTCGAAGATAGGTTCGAACAATTATTAGTAGGAGAAGAGGGAACTCGGTCCGAACTTAGACTATTGATGGTTAAATATTGATTACCTAGCGAAGAATAACTATTACCATCTATGTGTGACGAGCTAGATTTAGAAGATTGACTAGATGTTGAAGGGGTCGATTGGTTCGTTGAAATCGGTATTTGAGATGTTGCATAGTTTGGTACATAACTATTCAAAAATGGGTTGGTAACTCCATCGGAGCTATAGCGTTCTTTTTCCCGATATTGGTTTTGTTGATGATAAAACCGTTGAAGAACTGTTAAAATAGATGTTAGTTAAAAAATATTTTTAAAACCAAATTTTACTCACCAATAGGACTTTGATTGCCCTGTTTTTGTATAGGGCATTGAAATGACTGACTTTCAGGTTTGCTATTTGAAGAATTCAATGGCATATCAAATCTTTTCTGTAACATCGAAGGGGAGTGCTGCATCAGTTCCGAGCTATAACTGTCAGCTCTTTCGAATAAAGGTGGTTCATGGGAATTAGCCATTTTCCAAGCCGAATCAAATTGATGGTTTGTTTGCATTGGAGTTCGCTTTTGACTAAATGGTGATGTTGTAAGATTACGCATAATAGATTGTCCTTAAAACAATTATCAATAGAATTATAAAATATATCGAAAAGAAAGACAAACCAGCATACCAATACTACTAAACATTGATTCTTTTCGAGGACTTTCAGCATATTTTTGATTAGATCCTATTTTTCTTTGCATAAAAGGTGATTTTCTATAGAATTTACTCATATCGTCAACAATATTTTCTTCGATATTGGGTATTTGAGTTAAATTTGTTCTGTTTGTAGATATGGCTTGAGGTATTGATGATGATTGTTGTGATCGCATTTCCTGTTGATTATTGTACTGAGGAAAATTACATGGTTTTATTGTGGTTGCATTTTTTGACAAAAAGTGCTGATAACTTGGTATTTGTGTTATTTTCACGGGTTTAGAAAATTGTGTTTTTGAATGAAGTTTTTCTGAGCTGGAATCTATTGTTGTTCTTATTGCTGCTGCTGATGCTGCGGAGTTACTTGGAATTAAAACTCTGAAAATAAAATCAATTAGTTTTGCAGGTTTAAATTATGAAATTTGTATCTGAAATTTTAAATGTAAAATTGTATACTTTAATAAATAATGTGCAATTTTTAAAGATAAACAATATCCAATAATAATAATTTGTTTGTAAGTATTTAATAGGCCCTTATAAAGGTTGTAAAAAAGCGATACATCGAAGTATGTGTTAAGGTTTTTATGCTGAAGTTTCTTGGCAACCTACAAATTTTAACTATTATATAGATTGGCAGGTTCGCCCTTTTAGTTAATGAATTTGTTTTGCCTTCTTTCGCATTTACGTTGTGAATTCAGACCAAATACTCACGGAACCAGGCAATATCAAGCCTAAAAATTCAATTGAAGCCCTGGATGATTGTATAGAAGAAAATTTCACGGACACTAATGCGTCTACTGGCGAACGAACGTTTCCTAGTTCAAAACGGATAAAAGCCATTCAAAGTACCGGCACAAAAGCAGCGAGTTTTTGCGGAATAAAAAACTCAAGCTTGAATGGTTTGGGTGATCTGAAAATTCATCGTGATATTGAAATCATAGCGGGCGAAGTCATAGAAAAAATTATTAAAAGAAAATCAGAACGATTCTACACTTTGTTGTTGTTCGTGTATTGAAAAAATAAGGAATTTTAATGTGTTAGATAAATAAACAAATAAATTGAAAAATTCACAAACATGTATATAAAAAATATCAATAAAAAAAATTTCTATAAATTAATAACTATAAAAATAGACAATATTGATGTTATCAACATTAAAAACAGCTTATGTTCGCGTTCGTGTTTTTACTTTGATTTTGTTTATACACATTGCATTCAATTTGCCAACTAAATTTTTCATTTTTCAAACGGTAGTAACTGATCAGTAAAAAAAATACCGCACTGTTGTTCTTTAACAGCCTCTGCTGTTGTTTAACTGGAGCGCAGCTATAGGAGATACACAAAGAATTCACCAAATAAGTCGAAGAAAAGCGTGTTATTTGTATGCAAACAGAGACGAGTCAAATTAAATAACATGTAATTTGAGCCAAAAAATTGCAAAACAATTGAATGCCGAATAAAAATAAAGCGAAATAATAAAATGCCAAATAAAAAAAAGCAAAACAACAAAATGCCAAATAAAAAATTGCCAAACTTCAAAAATCCAATCCAACAAAAAACTAAATGAAATTTGCGAAATGAAAAATGCGAAAGGATAATTTGTTATAAATAATTTAAAACGTAATTTGTAAAACTTATAATGCGAAATAATAAAATGCTAAAAAAAATGCGAACGAAAAAAGGCGAAATGAACCCCCGCGAAACGTAAGTTTGCCAGACAATAATTTTTGAGGAACATATCATACCCATACTAATGACAATGATGAGTGTGTTTCCGTGTGTGCTTGAAAATAAAATTCAATTGAGTTGGTGGCTTGTGCAGCCTAATGAATATAAAGTTTTTCCCGTAGGTTTTATGTTGCTTGTTCTTTAGTAAACATTTTTGTGTATCAGAAAATTTAAAAGGTAATTCGGTAGGAATCGGGTTATATGGACGTCACGCCAATGATATCTTGTACCAAATCTAAATTTACCTTTTAAAATTCGCGATTCAAAAGCAGCGAAAGTTGGTAAACCACATTGACAACCTGTAAAATAAATTTTAAAAAACAAATTCCCTTTTATGTCAAGGAATACTGCCAGTTTAAATTCCTTGAATTAAATTGATTTCTCAATTGTGCCGACCACATATGAAGTGCCGTCTCAACAGATTTGCCCTTTATATATGCATGTTGGGCCTGTGAGAGGACACTGTCGCTAAGCTTTAGGGGAATGTACGTGTCAATAAGTCTTTCTATAAGGTCTTGAGAAGAAAGCAGGATGTGAGCGGGCTTGCCGGCTTTCGAAATAAAAATAACATTGACTTTTCTCTAACTAGATGGAATATTGGATATGTTTTAACATTGCCTGAAAATGTCCACTAGAATAGGACAGGACATAGGAGGTTTGTAGCAATACTACAGACTTAAGAGGCATTTCCCTGTATTTGAATAAAAACGAAAAAATGTTGATTCGGTCTACAATTTTACGAACCAATTTGTTTGCGTATGTCAATAATTAAAAGGCTTGTAAAAGAACTATGTATTGCCTTTCAATGTTTCTCGGTTTTTGGATAGTTGGCACATAGCAGAAGATATTTCAAAAAAAAATTACCGTTGTATTTTCAGATTTTTGCTGAAAATGCTTATCCGTCTACAATTTTATAGATAAACTAGTAATTTGATTGAAACAAATTTGATCTTATTTTAAAGATATTAGAGGTATCTTCAACTATGCAGCGGCCAAAAATCACAACTCATAAATATTTCGGAAATATATTGATTTCAAAAACAGTATAAATATAGTTTCTCAACTCGTTTTTCGTTATATGTATTTTAAGAATTTGGTTCGTGTTTGATCCTTACTGACAAACTGATATTTCTAAATTCTGATTCAATCAAAAAAATGAATCATTAACAGTGTATTTTATATAAAACAGTACATTTTTAAAACCTTTACCTAAAACAAATGATCAGACACAAATCGTTTTTGGGTATGGTGTAGTACATAAGTAGTTTTTAATTATAAAATAAACCTGTTAGGTACCTACAGTAAATTCAGTATTGATTTTATTTTTATCTACACATATACCTATGTAGGTATATGGAATTGAAATCAAGAACGAATTTACTTTCAATTACAATAAATAAATTGAAGGGTTAGATACATATTTATTTCGCCTTGATGGCTTAAATGTGAATTTCAAATACCTACCTATATATAAGGTTCACATAGCATAACTATGCTTTCCTTTTTCATTCTAACAATTTCTTTCAATTGTAAAGCCAAACAAAATGCATACATAAATAAGTCTCTTTCTATTTCTGAAAATATTTAATATTTAAAAGTGACAATTTCACAGCTTTTTATATGAATTTCATGTAGGTTCACGTTTCAAAATTCGATTAAATGTTACTTCTGTCCAAAAATGTTTTTTGAAGTTCACATAAACATATAACAAAAAGACACAATGTTTTAATATACTTATGTTTCAAATAAATAAATAAATAAATATTTTGCTTTCACGCCGTTATTTGGATGAATTTTTGAAAAGAAGGGGTAAATACGAACAAACAATGCTCAATTCAACCACATTTCCTTGTCTGTCTTATCTCAAGCGTTTCTCTTTTCTCTGCAAAAAATAAGAAAATTGCACCAACTGCGCATGCACTTCAGGGAAAATGATACGATGGTTCGGGATCGATAATATAGTTCGTCGGAGAATTTTCTTCACTGGAACAGAATTGATTTTTTGCACCAAGTGAATCGAAAAAGTGAAAGCAATGCTTAACAGCGAATGTGAAAACCATTTATTCGATTCACTTTTCCACAGAACCAGAATCGAATAGCTTTTCAATCTCTCACTATTCACTTATATCAATGAATTTAAAATTTCTTTGGACAAAGTCGACTTTTGTTTTTTTTTTTATTTAAATTTCTTTCGTTAGAAAGCAAAGGGTCTGAAGTCAGCAGTAATCTATTTAACAAATCGGTGTTTGTTGATATTCTTGATATTTTTCTCTCCAACCGATAAGCTAAATGAATGAAGAATTCAAAAAATCTTATCCATAACAAAAAAAATTTAACAATATCGCAAAAGTTAAACATTTTCATATTTTATTCCGACTACTCTTCTATGATCTGCAGGTATTCGGAAAAATTAAACACAACCTATTGGCCTTTGCTGCTCCCCGCAGTTTGCATAGCAACAAATAACCATTAACCATGGTAACAAAATATATAATTAAAGTAGAAATAAAACAAAATTAATAATTAAAAAAATATATGAAAATATGATGGATCTGAAAAAATAAAAGTTATTGTTAAGGATAAAAATAGGTAAATAAAAATAAGCAAAACTACAATCAAAAATATAAATTTGTGTATTAACACCGTATGGATTTAAGATCTTAGAAAAACTATTAAATAAACAAACTAAAAATTTCGAAAAATGTCAAAACACTGCAATAACTGTAATCAATTTATAAAAACGGTAAAACACCCTGTATATTCAACAGTTTAAGAATCCAATAACTTGACTCACTGACAAAAGTAAAACTATTGCTAGAAATTTTATTTTTTAACGTGTACAAGCAACCTATAAACTTAATATTGCAAAAATATAAAATTGTACTAAGACCCTGAGTTGTACCTTTAAAAGAAACAAGTTTAAACTGTTGCCAAATAAAAACACTGATCCCTATGATGTTAAAAAAGCTTTAAAAACAAAACTAAATCACTTACTAACTAAATATTCAATTATTCTGTTTTCGTAATCTTTCTATTAATAATTAATAATAATTGAATCCACTGTGGGTTTCAGGAATTTATTTTTATTTTTTTTTTTAATTTAAATTAGTCGACGACGGAATTACGAACCTCAAGGCAGGCACGTAGCCAGAGGGGGGGCTTGAGGGGCTGAAGCCCCCTCCCCCCGAAAGTCTAAAATAAAAACTAAAACTTTCTAATAAACTAAATTCAAATTTATAAAAATAAGGAGCCTATCCAGGTAGTTTATTTGAAGTTCTCAACTACTTGAAAACACTTCGTTAAGAAACCAGAGACTATTTAGGTATGCATACAATTTTGTATTGAATTTAGGAGACTTTTTAGGTATTTAATTTAGTTTAAAAAGCTATTAAAATGAGAATATTCCAGGTACCTACAGTTTAATTGATTTTGGATCAGTTAACGACTTCAGTTATTATCAAAAAATTGCAAAATTAAAGTAACAATAAGTTTTATATTATGATCTCAAAATAATACAAACCACAAATACCTAGGTTAATAGAAATAGTGATACACGCGTTACAAATGCATATGATTTAAAATAACTTTCAGATTGCGGAAAATATTTTTCAAAGTATTGTAGTAGGTATCTAATAGATTTCGTTTCTTCAATCGACCGCACAAAAGAAGTTCTGAATTCTTTTAAGAACATCAGAGAAAAAGCCGAAGATTTTTTCAGAGAGGCTTTTCAATTCGCATCTAAACTTGCCGAGGACTTATTTGAAGTTGAATTAAGAGCTCCAAGAACTTCATTGAAACAAACAACGCGTTCCAATCCAGAAACCTCTTCTACTGAATCCTATTTTAGAGTATCTACATTGATTCGTTAATACAAAATCTTACGGAAAGATTTATGGTCAACGAAGACGTTTTACCATCGTTTCAAGCTCTTCTCCCAGGTTTTTCTGCAGTTGGGCGAGTCAACGAAATGGAAAAGCTAACATCATGTTACTTTGATAATGCAATTTCGTTGTCAGCTGTGAAAGCTAAGTACCTACATTCTCTGGTGCGAAAAAATATCGTCGATCGATCCTTCTATCGAAGTTTTAAAATTGCTTGATATATGTGACAAGACTTGCTTTAGAGGTATAAACTTCTTGCTTATGGTTTTGGCCACGCTTCCAGTGACCACAGCTAGTGTTGTGCTAGTGCACAGTGTCTCGAAGCGTTATGGGGAATGCAAGATTAAGCTCACTTGCTATGATATCTGTTCATTCAGATATTAATGTGGATCCAGATACTTGATTGATTTCATGTCAAAAAGAAAATCAAGACGTCTTCTGCTTTGAAAAAATATGTGTTTAAAAAATAATTTAAGTATATGTATGTTTGATTGAGTACATACAATTTAAAAACTAATAAAAACCAATAAATTGGAATATATAGGTATATACTTTTTTGTTTAAAGAATTCTTCGTAAAATTTGGAAGTGAGCCCCCCCCGAACCAAAATCCTGGCTACGGCACTGCCTCAAGGTCTCTAAAAATTTTTAATTATAACTTATAACTTATATTTATTAAGTTATATATATATGTAGATACTTACATTTTAGTAATCCTAAAAATTGTTTAAAAGCTTGAATTTTTGTTTATCTTTCTCTAATATATGTTATTATAAGAAGCTTTATTTACCAAAAAATTTACATAGTTTTAAAAATACAATAATACATCATTATGTTTAATTTAAAAATTCTTGTTTTAATATCACATCTTTGTGTTTCCTATATATGTACTAGCAAGACCCCCGCCCGCTTCGCAGGGCGTTAAAAAAATAGTTTTTTTTATTTGTTTTGCAGCGAATGTGTTGAAAAAAAGAGAAAATTATTAAAAATTAAAAAAAAATGTTGCCGGTGACAGGAATCGAGCCTGAGACCCCTCACGTCTAAAGACTAAAGCGGAGATCTTTCCACTGCACCACGAACTCTTTTATTTTTAAATAGCGCAAATTACTAAATATTGTTCAAATCAGTAACCCATGTGCCCAATTAAAATTTCATTTCTTTTTTTAACAGATTTTCTTTATTTTTTTTATAATTTTTTTTTAGTCCTAAACCTTCTAGCCTTATTCCTCTTTAATTAAAAAAAAAATCAGAAAATCGGTCAACCGGTTTGGCTGGTTAGCGAAAAACTTTAAAAAACTTTAATTTATATATATATGTAGATATATATGTATTTGTATGTATATGAAAATATTATTAATTTTTTTTTCAATATTTGAAAGTCTTGATGAGACGTTTCAAGTCGTTTAAATAATAATTTTATTCTGAATATAGATTCAAATATTTAATTTTAAAACTCTTTTACCTCTAAATAAGTTTAACATAAGCCAAAATTATTTTATTATCTTTCAATTACTTGACCATAGATATTGCTAAGACCTTCTAAGTTCGATCTATCTAACTATTTATTAACTGTATTTTCGGCATATGTAGCATTTCTCACGGCTCAGTTGCAGCACCATAACCTTTTCATGAAATTTTCCATGACTAATTCGCACGTTTGCGGTTGCATGTCCTCGATAACTTCACGAATTCCATCCTTAAGGTCGATTGTGGAGCATTGGTATAGATCTTATCTTTCACGTGGCCCCAAAGAAAAAAGTCTAAAGGTGTTAAATCACAAGATCTCGGTGGCCAATATTTCTGGCAAAATTGCGATTGTTTGGTGTGCCACACAAGTGCCATTTTTGTAGTGAATTTTAACTATTTCAATGCGTTGTTGAAGCGTGTATCGCTCTATTTTTTAGTAATGGCGGAGTTTTTACTCGTCAAATGTAAAAAGATGACCGATTCAAAAGTGACAGCTGCCCAAATAGCGGGCTATTTAAAATAAAACCTCTAATTTGAAAACCCTTGATTATTTTCACTTTTTTTTACTAAAATGGTCACATAATTTGTATTTCTTTTGTTGGCCAAACTAATGAAATTTAAATTTTTTAACCAATTTCTTCTAATCACCCTAAACCAAATATTTGCTTGGAAATTACCATATATACATGTATAATATACCCACTTATTACATTATTAACATCTAAACTATATACACTATTCTATTACTATTACTAGATAGGCGTCAAGCTTATTATTGTCTGACGTGCTTGCGAGGAGACGAACATCATTTAAAGTTATTGGCAAATGTTGTTCTTGTAATGCATGTGCTGCAACTGCTGATTTTTTCGGACTGTTGTTTTTTTTAGGTATATAGTTTTGATGGTCTTTAAACCTTATTAAAATTGATCTTTTTGTTTGACCGTAATATTTTTGTCCACACTTGCACTTTACATATCTACATATATCTCAACATGTGTGGAGCTATTACCTGACTAAACTACTCTTTAAATGTTATTCATACTGTAGGTTTCAATGAAATCAGTTTCTAAATTTTGTCTCGTTCTTCAGAACAAACCCTAAAAAATTCATCAAAATCGTTAGAACTGTTCCCAAAAACCAAGAAACAATAAAAGTGGGCATGGCAGTGGATGAACTATTTTATAGTTCATATAAACTGTCCCTGCTATTTACATCCAAATCGTTAAAGCCGTTCCCGAAAACCAAGAAACAATGAAACGTGACAGTGGGCGAATTTAGCCAAAACTATTTTCTGAAATGTCTCGTTCACCAGTACACTCCCTGCTAATTTCATCCAAATCGTTAGAACCGTTTTGAAAACCAAGAAACACTTAAAGTGGGCGTGGAAGTGGGCGGATTTTCCTATATATATTTTCTGAATTTTTTCTCTTTCATCATAACACTCGCTATAAATTTCTTCCAATCACCCATTTCAGAAAACCAAGAAATAATAAAAGTGGGCGTGATAGTAGGCGGATATTCCTGAAATTATTTTTTGATTTTTTTTTCTTTTTCATCAGAACAATCCCTGTCAATTTCATCCAAATCGTAAGAGCCATTATCGAGAACCCAATTTCTAAGAAAAGTGGGCGTTCTAAGCATATCGTAGTAAAAGCTTAGAAGCCAAAAGCGTTTGGGCAACTAATTAATTGACAAAATAAACCCTTCACAAATAAATTGTTAAAAATTTCTCCTTTCCAAATATTTTTGGTGAAAATCAGCTTTTAAAATTGATTTTCAAACACAACCAGAGTCTCTTTTAAATACGCATTCTTACATTTTACCCTATTACGCTAAAAGATGTTGCTAAGAAAAGAAAAAACCAGGACGCCCGATGGTGCAACCACTCTCAAAAATGTAGGTCCCGCTCCTAAATGATAAAACCTAAGAAGCAGCTAAATCTGACTCAAATCCTGACCTTTAGCCGTTTAGCCGTGATTACTAATGTGAATGTCAGATGATTTCGCTAATAACTTGTCACTTTGTCAGTAAAACAACTCGCGAGCTCTACGTGCAGAAGAGGGAGATGAAAACCGGTTTCTCAGAAGAAAAAAAAGCATGAGAAGCGCGAGGCCCAGCAAATAGAGGGATGTTGTATCAGGAAATAAGTTGGGAAGTTTTACGAAAAAGTGAAAAGAACCTCTCAAGGTTACAAACCTGGAATCAAAGCCTGCAAGGGTGATCAAGGTGACATCATTGTTGAATCACATTCGATGCTGGGGATATGTATTTGTATTTGTATTTGTAGTAGTTATTGTAATTGTAATTGTAATTGTAATTGTAATTGTAATTGTAATTTTAATTTTAATTGTAATTGTAATTGTAACTGTAATTTTAATTTTAATTGTCGTTATTTTTGAAGTTTTTAGTTTTACACGATACTGCAAGATTAAAATCAATCTTATAATAGTATCTAAAAAAGCTTACTAAATGTATCAAATTTATAAAATATATAAGCGTGATATTCAGCTTACTGTATTTTGTATATATGTCCTCTTGTTTTTTGTGCAGCAGTGGATAAAAACGGAAGGGGAAGAGCCAGGTGACCATACAATGTTCAACCTGTCTACAAACAAAGTCGACTCGAAGTGAAATTTTTGAAAATAAGAAGTGTTAGTGTAATTAACACTTTTCAAATTTAGTATGGTCTTCAAATGTGCTGACTATTCATTTATAATTAAATAATTCATAAATCAGATATGTATGATGAGTAATATAATTCAATGCCATTTAATTAATATTTAAAGTTAAGTTATGTTAAGTTAAGTCAATTCAAATGTGTATTTGTGTACGGGAAGTGGGAAGGAAGTTACAATAATTAATTTAAAAAAAGTAATAGTTTATAGAAATAATAAAATAAAAAAAAAGTAGGAGTTAAGAGAAAAAACTTGAATTTAAAGTATGTATACAATAAATGTGGGTTAATGATGTTTGTCAAAAAGCCATAACCTCAAAAAGAAAGAGCCCAAAGCCAAAATCCCGAAACTAAAACCAGGCAAAGACATAATCCTTAAGATAAAATCTCTTTAAGACAAAATACTCAAGATGAAATCCCAAAAAGATGATGTGGAAGTAGTGAATCAAGAACAAAGCCGCGTGATGTTTTTGCTTGATTCACTCACACATCTTCTTTAAAAAAAAGTATGTTTGTCCTTTGTATGCATTGTTGGACTATCTAGATTGCTATACCTAATGAAATAAAAACAAACTGTTCTAAAATGTCACATTAACCTAATAAAAATTTGTATTTAGTATACATAAAATATATGAACATAAGACAAATCAACATAAAGTCAAAGGGAAAATATTACAGTGTGTGACGGAAGAATCTTCCTACTCTGTACAGAATTTGGTTGAGTTCAAAACCAAAGCAAACAATTTAGTTCTTGACACAAACAATGTTTTTGGTTTCTTATGATGCTGTTCAAGCGTTGCCAGACTTTTGACAAGTCGATTCCCTTATTTTTTTTTTTTCCCTTTTTTGATTTTAGTTTTTCCCGTTTTTTCCATTTTTTCCGTGAAAAAAAAACAATTTTTTAAAACGTAATACATGTTTTTATTTCGAAAAAAATAAATAAAAATATTTTTAAATGCTAGGTTTATCGCATCCATATTAATTTATTTCATAAGACTAGCTTCAATATATTTGTATCACAAATGTATGTTCATTTAATCTAGGACTATTTCATCTTTGTACATACTACTTGTATGTAGACGCAAACATTCTTTATCTATTTCTAGTTCCATACAATTGCGATTTTTCATTAACAATTTAGTATGGAGAATTCCGCAAAGTGTCCTGTTTTCTAACTTATTTCTTTAATTAGTTTTGTTCAAGTTTATTGCTGAATAAGAAGCCCTCTCAGCGCTTGCTCTACTGTGTGGAAGACAAAAAATATATGAAACCAATTTTCCCATATTTTGGAATCTACCCTCATCAAACTTCATTAGTAAAATATCCTTCCAAAATTCTTGAATGTTTTCGGTCGGTGTAGCTGATATGTCAAAAGGCGTGTTTTTTTGTAAGCCCAGAGGGAATTGATAAAAAAAAACAACGTCGGTGCTAAACAATCACCATGTTAAATAAAACAACACCTAATCCCCTACGGGCTAAGCTAAACCCAGATAATTCTCCGGACTTAACTTAAGCACACAGAAAAACTATGTTACCGGCATAAATTATATACTTGTTATCGATAGTTTGTATGAAAACTCCATTTTGTTTTTGTGTTGCTGTCACTAATCCCTGTGGTCGTTTTTTTCCTGCAATTCCCACCGGACTTGCAAAAAAACACACCTAAAGTTTCTTAGTGACCTATATTCCATATCTAGATCACTGATTTCAGATCGTTTTGATATGAGCATCTCATTTAAAAATGGGCCTAGGCAAAGATCTTCAATCGGTAAAAAATTACATGGCAAGACTAAGAAATGTGTTCAATAAGTGTTGTTTTATTGAATTTGTTATATGATGGAATTGGAACGTTTTAAAAAGAAGTTTTGGTATTAAAACGTGAAAGTTTTTGGGCTGACTGTTTTTCCCGTTTTCTGGGTTGGCTTTCCCTTTTTCCCTTTAGGGTCGAAAAATCTCGAAAAACGGGAAAAATCCCTCAATCTGGCATCCCTGGCCTGTTGCCCTTTTTGCTAATGTCCATGTTCAGCTCGCTATTAACATTATAAAAAAGAAGTGGGAAATAATAAGTAAAAATATTAAGTTCAGCGAAAGCAAGTTTTTAGAAATACTGGGTCTTAACCTCAAGGACAACAACTACCTGAAATTTAAAAAAATATTTTATACAAACAAACAAGTACACGGAATGCCGATGGCAAATCCACTCTCTACGACAATCGCAGACTTAGTTTTAACTTTTTACTCGACGAATGTTTTAAAGAGGGTAACAGTCCAAAGTTTGTAGCCAAATAAGTTGACGATATTTTTGCTTTGCGATTGTTGACAAAGAGCAAATTGATAATGTTTTACTATGCCTGAACCAATTTCATGATTGATTGATGATTCATTAATTCACAGTAGAGAGAGAAAAAAGTAAATCGATAGCGTTCTTGGATTCCAAAATTCACCACGAAAATTACCGGCTTTCTTTCAATTGATACCAGAAGGATACGGAATCTGGAAGACTTTTCAATTTCCGATCAAATCAAGTCAAACATAGACGCATAAATACTTCATCCAATTTAATAAGCAAAGTTTTTGAGTTGACCGAAAATTCCAAAATTCCACTGCGCTAATGAGTGAAGGGTTACCCAAATCCTCTAAGGCAACAGCTTTCCGTTAGAAGTCATAAGAAACTTGATAAAGGGTATCCAGGGGGAATTTTTCAACTTTAAATTTCGAAATACTAGCGGGTTGAGGTAAGCAGGAGGGGTATCATTCAAAGCGCAGGATTTGCGGAATTGTTAGTCACTGGTCGGGAGCGCACCGCGCGTTTGCGGTGGAGCAATATTTGAAGTGCCGTGAATCATTGGTACATGCGCGACAGTTGGTGTGCCATTTAAGCTAGCGGGGTAATTGGCCCTTGTTTTTTTTGACCAAGGTGAGACAGTCACTGTTCCGGTGTATTGCCGTATGATTGATGAGTTTCTGTTACCGCAATTGCAGCTGTAATCAGAGTACAACAACCAAACACAATTTCAACAGGACGGTGCCACTTCGCACACAGCTAGGGTGTCGATAAAAATGCTAAGGACAGTTTTTCCGAATAAACTGATCAGCAAGTACGGAGATATTCCATGGCCGCCTCGGTCGCCAGACCTCACACCTTGCGATTTCTTTTTATGGGGATATCTCAAATCAAAGGTTTACAATAACAATCCCCGGACAATTCAGGCCCTGCAGGAAAATATTCGCCATGAAATTAAAAGCATTACTCCAGCGCTTTGCCGTCGCGTAATCGCAAATGTAAGGGTCCAACTGCAAGAGTGCATTAAAAAAAAACGGCCATCAATTGGATATCGTTTTTAAAAAATAAAATCCTCATTGTTACTCTGCATTTAATTGAAATAAAAATAAATAAAAACGACGTAGTTTTTTTTATATTGAATTTTAAAAGAAAAAAAGGGGGTGTAAAGATTCTGGTCGTCTGTCGAACAGAACCTACCTAACAAAAAAATAAAATATATATGTACATAGGCATGTACTTACAAAAAAATTATTTTTTTAAAAAAGGGGATTGATTTTTCTCAAAACGTAGGCATATACAATTTTTTTAATGTTATAATTCACCTACATAAATTAAGGGTATTTTGCGAAGCAACGCGAGCACGTGTATTCTAGTCTAAAATATTGAAAAATAGAAAAACTATCTGGGAATAAATATAAAAATTTCATTTTGTTGATTTAGGTTTCTGCTAGTGAAATAAAGATAGTAAAATTCGTATCGGTATTATATTGATTTACAGGGGATTTACTATGGGTTGATATTTGTTTAAAGTTAACTAATTTTTCTTGAGTTTTTGTTTCCATACATATATGCAGATGGAAGTTTAAAAAAGTAGCACGAGGACGTCGATTTTTTTTAAACAAAAGGAACCGAATAAATTTTTTTACGGAATGACAGAACTTATCACCTATAAATTTTTTAAAGGATTTCATAATTATTGAAATTATTTTGGTTAAAGGAATTTGATATCATTCAATGATATTGTTAAATGTGCTATATATGTAGTTTAAAATTCTAAGCCCAGTTGAACCCTAAATGCCATATTATTCACTCGATTAATCCAGTTCAAAACTTGAATCCGGATGTAAATAAATATATTTATTTTATTCGACGTCAGTTTATTATTGTTTCGAATTAAGTTCTTTGACATTTGGAAAGCAAGGAAAAAATCTAAATTTATTTGCACAAAATTTTAAAAATCTTCGAAATTGATCTCTCCAACAAATAGGAAATAAAATAAATTAATTTAACGGGGAAATACGTATTTAAAATTGTTGGGTTGTACCTTTCATATTTTGTTAAGCTTGAATGCACTTCAAAGATTTACATAAGAATGTACAAATTGGGCATAAAGGCACATTGAATACATTTTAAGAAAGATTTTCTTTAAAAAGATATGTATATCGTCGGACGCAAGCTTTATCTTCATTTCCAAAGTAATTTTAGCCGTGTTTTGAAAGTATAGCCAGCTCAGCAAAATAACTAGTGAATAGTAATATACCTACAGTGCCGAGCAAAAAAATAGCAGTGTATTCTGTTGTTTGTTATTATTTTTCCTATCTTTAAATACAGTTACTTTTTCGAACCTCTACTGTAGTTTGGTACTCAAGGTTACTAAGTTAATCGTTTGAAGTTATAGATTAACAGTTCATTCATAATCATCATTTGTGGTGGGCTCCGAAAAAATGGAGGAATATTCTCTGGACTGACGAGAGTAAATTTGTACTTTATGGTGGAAAAGGATCTTGGCAATATGTTAGACGACCACCAAATACCGCATATGATCCTAGGTACACCACAAAAACAATAAAACACGGAGGATCTAGCATCATGGTATAGGGATGCTTCTCATACTATGGTGTTGGTCCAATATATTGGATAAAAAGTATCATGAACCAGCACTCGTACGTGGAAATTTTGCAAAACATCATGCTACCTTACGCCGACTTCGAAATGCCGCTTAAATGGGTCTTTCAGCAGGATAACGACCCAAAGCACACCAGCAGGACAGTTAAGCAATGGTTTCAAGACAACAATATTGAGGTCATGAAGTGGCCTGCTCAATCTCCTGACCTAAACCCTATTGAAAATCTTTGGGCGGACATAAAAAAAGCAGTCTGGAAAGCCAAACCAAAAAATAACAAGGAGTTATAGACCGTAGTTGAGCAAGCTTGGGGATCAATAGCACCTCAACGATGTGAGGGGCTTGTCAACTCAATGAAACGTCGTTGTAAAGCTGTCATAAAAAATTAAGGTCATGCTACTAAATACTAGCTTTCTAGAAATAAAATGCCATTGAATTGAACTCTTTGTATCGTTGTTTTAATTAAACTATAAACAAATAGACAATTTGATCCCTTTTATTTCGAGTCAGTTTTATGTTTGTTTAATTACTTAACTAATAATTAACAAATTACAATTCAATTCATATAAAAAACTTTTCTATAAAACGTAAAATGTTTTGCCTATGATTATTTCTCCGATCTAACTTCGTTTTATTTTTTTATTTCTGACTAAAAATATTTTTAATTCCGCTGCTATTTTTTTGCTCGCATCTGTAACTCTATGTGTAGGTAATATGAACACAAAAATCAATCCGGAAAATTAAGTTGCTCGGGGTCGACGATTGTATACAGCCTTAAGCGCTGCAATTTATCGATTTTGATTGAATTAGGCTATCTTAACAAATTTAAATTAGCTTTATCAGAAGAACATATTTTAAAAACAATCCTGTTTCAATATGTGTACTTAACTCAAGAAGTTTTGCATCTACTCAAAATTAACACGGAACAAAGAAGGCACTGACTTCATGACTCAAACCTAATCAAAATAAACGTTATACCATGAGCCCATAAAAATATAAAATAGTTAATGTACTAAAATATTATAATGTTTTTATTTAAAAAAAATTAAACTAGACGTTTCGCACGGAAATATTCTTATTTATTCTATGTTTTGAAAGAACATTGCCACAGAGTTTAGAAATTCTGTATTCCCACCAATCCCCCCTGTGTCTCCAGCCCAAACAAAATTTTAGGTACCAGAATGTAGTTTGTTTTATTCAGAACATTTTAAGACTTTTTACCTTGAAAAGTCTTCTGGTCAACGTAGACCTATTGAGCTCTATCATCGTATCCGATCGGAACAAAATTTTGTCCGATTTCTACGAAATGTAAGAATTTTGTATCATGGTTAATGTTCCGATTGAAAAATCGGACATACCTTCGAAGTAAATTAAAATGTGCGTTAAAATGTCAAAATCGAAGTAACGCGTCGCGATCTCATGCCGATTAAATGTCAAAATATATCAACGCGTCTTAAATTCATGCGATACTTAAGTTCCGATTTTCTCCGGTAGCAAAATAGTTGCGGAATAATTTCGTAGAAAAATGGATGTTGACCAGGAAAATGAAGCGCAAGTAAAAGTTTTTTATTTATTTGTTTTGTTACATGTTATTGCTTTTGTTTTGTTCCAGAAAAAAAATATAAAATCTGACTAAAAAGCTTTTTCGATGTTCTTAAATGGTAAACTTTAGATGGTAATACAAAAAACTTAACAGTAATGAAATCTCGATATTTTTAAAAATGTGCAGGCATTGGCATAGTCTATCGAAACCTCTTTTGAACCTGTTCAATTTATCCCTTAGTTTGGGTCAATTCTTATTGGAAAAGCTCAATTATTACATCAATTCATAAAACAGTTTTCAAAAAGGACATCTTAAACTACCTACCGATTTCGAAATTTCAAACAATAAAAGTTTTTTAGGCCATTGTCAAAAAAATGATTTATAAAAATATCAAACAGGGGATTTCAGATAAACATAACGAGTTTGTGAGTCAATGATCAACTACATCAAACTTGATTCTTTTTTCTAACTTTCGTACAAAAGGTATAGTACATATAGGCAGCCAAGTTGATGTCATATACACAAACTTTTCAAAGGTTAGATTAATATTTGATAGAACGTGTACACGATTTGTGAAAATTGGATGTAAAACTTCAAAGATGATTTATAATTTATCGGGGGTTCCTTAAGGAAGCCATTTGCACTTTTGTTTTTTCTCTTCATAAATGATCTTCCCCAGTCCCCACTGTGTGAAATTCTCTGAAGACCTACTATTCGCAGATGATTTTAAAATTAAACGTATTAAGTGTTCAGTTGATTGCAATTTTTTGCAAGTTGATCTCAATAGTATTTTCCAATGGCGTGAAGATAACTGCCTTCGCCTAAACATCTCGAAGTGTAAGCAAATGTCTTATTATACTAGGTCTCGCAGTTCTATTCACTTCGACAGCTTAACTAAGTTAATATAAATATCTTATCTTGATTTTATTCCGTATTAATTTTTTAACAAAATGTAGAATCATCTTAACCCATATAAAGATAAGTTTGTATAGCAAGCTTGTATAGTAAGTTGTTTTGCAGGTTTTTTGCTTATAACTTCAGTTTGAAAAAAAGATACAAACGTAAAAAATTAAGTGAGTTTGATCTTGATATTCTGAACACGATTATGAAAAAAACTAAATTTTGTCATAACTCGACTTAAGTGGTTATGGTTTGTGGACACAGACATAGAATCTGGTTCTCTGTATCTGCTCTACGCCGCGCAGAGCTAACGAAGAGCGAACTACAAACAGATCCAACATACACACACCCTATGACTTTAAGTAACATTATTCAAAGGCGAATAAAATATTTAAGCAAACCTAAGTAATTAACTTCTAATAAGACATTTTAAGAAAATCTTATAAATACCACTGTAAATGTTTTTATTTTTATTGAAAATATAGTAGGTCAAAAGTGCAACAATTTTTTTCGAGTGGTTTTCTTATCGATCCCATATACGTATTAGTTTTTATATTATATATACTTTAATTATGTTATATTAAATACAAATAAATATGTATATAACAAATATTATTATCTTAATCAATTAGCTATTTTAAGGAAACGTGCAGTGTGAGTGAGGTTGCTAGATGTGGGTGCCATCAAGATAAATAACTAAAATAAATATTTATTTTAAAACACAATGAAAATCAAAACCATTAAAAATAATTTACCAAAGTAAAATTAAATCAAATATACTTACTGGGGACAAAAGATTAGGAATTAAGTAACCTACAAATAAATTTAAAAAAAAATAAGTCAGTAGTAAAGAACAAAACAAAGACGTGTGTTATAAATAGTTGACATAATTATAAATATTAATTTCATTTTCAATCATTTTCTTTTTCATTTTTTTAAAGTGAATGTAAAAGTATAAAAACAAAATTGCTAGGAAAAGGGACTCAACAAAACAAATAAAACGGTTAATAAAATTAAATTTTTCCAAAAAACAAAAGAATTTACTTGAACATGCAGTAAACATATTGAATATTTAAAAAAAAAAAAAACAATAAGGAATTTCAAATTATATCACGAAAGTGTACTCTCACCTTTTACTTATATGTATAGATATCGCAACTAAATATGTAGATGGTATACACATTACACAAATCAGTGCAGAATATACAATAGCTTACCTATGGTGTGTTCTGATTTCAGAAGTCTCAACAACCGATCTAAACCAGAGTGGTATGTCAACGAACTTTAGCTCGTAAGCTTTAATGAATGGTTGTTCTAAAAGTTCTGGATATTTTGGCCTTTCTTGATGATTTTTTGTCAAACTGAAAGAAATGAATAATATTGAAAAAATGAAAACAATTAGTTTTTTGTGTTTTCCATTACCATTTTGTTACAAAATCATTAAACTCTGAACTAAAGCCTTTGTCTCGTGGAAGTCTGGGGGGTTCGGAATCCAAAACCTTTGTAAGCACTTCGAAGTCAGTATTACAACCTTCATAGGGGGAGCGCGCTGTTGCAAGTTCGACAAGTGTTATGCCAAGTGACCAGACGTCAGCTCGAATATCGTATTTTGGTTTTTTAGGATCAATTCGTTCGGGCTAAAAGTGAAATTAAATATTTATTGAAATGTGTTATGAAAAAAAGTAGTTTCCATTTCCATTTTCCATTTTTTTTGTATTACAGATTGACAATAATTTAACAAAAATTGACATTTGAGAAGATGAAACCAGGGTTCGGATAGTGCGTCTCTATTATGCTTTGGTGTTTTTGAGGCTGAACTGCTATAGGTTAGTGTGCAGCATAGAGTGTCTATATTATCTAGAAAACCGACTCGTACAGTCGTACGCGTACCCCCCTTGCCTAAAACACCCGAAAATTTTATTTCAGCACAGTAAGAGAAAACTCTCTTATTTCTCTCTTTTCCTATCCGTGAATCCGTGTGAATGTTCGACTTATGTATGTGCCAGAAGCAACAAAAAATAGTATTTATCATAATTTACATGAAAAAGGGTTACAAAGCGATCTACTACCTCGGAAAGTAGTGTTTCAGCGGGTCTCATTTAAAATGCACGCGACGTTACTAAATGCTCATCCAGTAGTATACATTATTGTTCTAACAGCTTGCCGGTCAATGGACACCTTTTTTGATGTTGAAGCCAAATCACAGCTAAAATAAGTCGATTTCTATAGGAACTGGACATTGGCCCATAGGTCTGGTGACCTGACTTGACTTGTTTTTTTTTTTTTTGTGGCGCTATTGTTAACATAAAGTCTACAATACCTATAAATTTAAATGATTAAGAGATATCCATTCGAATACAAATTAGCGCAGCTCCCGCTACTTATCCTACTAAAATCTGAAAAAGAACGATTATGTTTAAGTTTTATTTAAATGTCTATTAAATCTTCGTTTTCGTAAAACGACAACCGGCACAGGGGTGGAATCGCGTAAGGCGATAGTTGATTGTCGCTTTTTTGATTGTCGGTTTTGATTATCAACTATTCGTTGCTCTGTGTAAATCGTTCGACAAAAATTGTTTGTTCTTTGGCATAACTTACAATACAGTCAAGAATTAAATGTCATTTTTGCATTTGTGTTATTGTGTTGGTTTTAATTAATTATATTATTAAAAAACCAAACAATTGTAAGCCGACCGCATCAAACTTTTTATGAAAATGATTCCACCCCAGGATACAAAAAAACTAACAAATTGTGCAATTTGGAGTGGGCGTTTGACAGGAAATTGTTTACATGCATGGATAAACGCAGATTTAATCTCCCAAGCTAGAAAGTTCGCATCTTCTTGAGATCTCGCCCACAACGTTTTTTTTTTTTTAATAAAACTATAAAACATGAAAAGATGGAAAAAAGTCAATGTCTCTATTATGGATGTTAGATAATTGCATCATTTATTTTTAACCTCGTTGAAATTAGAATTAGAAAAAGTTTACTCATTTTTTTTTTTTTATTTCCAACTTAAAGCTAGTATTTATTTATAATGATTACAAATTTTAAAAATAAATAAAAAATAGTTAATTATCATTCTTTAAATTGTAAGTTTGTGTTGAATGATTTGTAAATAGAATTTATATTAATAAAAAAACTGATGGGGGTCAGCAATGTAATGATAATAATTTATATTCAAGTTATGCATTTTAAGAAAACTAACAAAGGTAATATAACTGCGACATAGAAAAAAGTATGATAGTTCATCAAAAATCGAGGAAAAAGAACTGTTAAATAATGCACTTATTTTTATTATAAAACTATGGTACACATTTCAATAAATGTTTTCAATAGAATTTAATTTAATCGTGACAAGTCTTTTACTTTTTTTAAAAATGACTTTAAATTTTGCGTTGTTCTGATATACTGAGGTAATTTATTAAATGTCTTTGGTGCTGTAGCACCAATGTACATACAAAAAATGGTAACTTATTCATAATATCGTGTATCAAAAACTTCAAAAAATCGTATTTCAAAACTAATTTACGACATTAAAAATTTATTGCATATTTTGCACATTGATTAATACTTTAAATTAGAATAAATTTATATTCAATTTTTTTTAAATTGTTAATAGGTATAAAATCCAAACATGTTTAAAATTTGTTTTCACATACATATATTTGAAAAAAAAAAAAAAAATTACCATACCATAAAATTGTTTTGACACCACCGCCATTTACATATGTTCCAAAAATGTGTGAGAATATATGGAACTCGGTGCCTTATTGTTAATTTATGTGCTCTCAAGTTTGTGGTAGGAGGTAAAAAATAAAGGCACCAATTTCTAATTTATTTTTATTTTAAATTAGATGAATAGCTTAATACTTAATATACTTAAGCTTTAAAACCACAGTTTAAGAAAAAGTTGAGTATTGGTTTCAAAATATAAATATTTATATATATTTTTGATTTTAAAAAATGTTAAAACTTCTATGAAGCAAACTTAAGTATTATAAAAAGAAATATAATATTGCATTTCAAGATATTACATACATACATATGTAAATGTTTTTTTTTTTTTTTAACACAAAAAATCGAAGAAACTAATATTACCAATAACCTTTTTAACACAGTTTTTCAAATTTTCTCAAAAAAATGTTGATATTCTCGTTGAAAAAATTTAAATAGTTTTATTTGAATAAAGCTATTCAAACTGTATTGAAACAAGTTTTGAAAGTTTCATTCTTTTTCGACTTTTAATGATTAAAAAAACATTTACATATATATAATAAAGGCCGGATTCTGTGCCAATATTTCCCTTGGCTTACTCCTTTCGCAGTCCAAATTATATTTAACTCCAGGAGAACAGATTCCTCTTTTTATATTTATTTTCTGACATTTTCTTCAAATATAATATTTGATCTCTAATATTTACAGTGATTCTAGGTACAAAGTATTTTCAACTCGAACATGTATGTAATAATTTTGAAATGCAATATTAGTTGCACTATTTGTTAAACTGAAACTGAATCGGAGGTGATATACATAAAGTATTAACCATCATAAAGCCGTACAAGCAAGTTAACAGAACCAATTGAATTGAAACGGGGCCAGAGATAAAAAATTGAAATAAAAAAAAAAAACAAAAACAATTTTAACAATTTATTCAAAAGCTAAAGCTATACGATTTTAACCGATAGGTATATAACACTTCACTGGTGTAATCGCATTACAAACCATACTAAAGACGTTCTTCATTTAGCCATGTAAATTTAATAATTGTCCTAGTAATTTAATAAAATTATATTATTTCATTAGAACATTCTAAAACACTCTGTGAATAATTTTTACTTAAATTTAATAATTTAGTTGCATCGCCATTTCACATATTGTCCCATCAGGAGCAAAGTGGCTGATGATCTGAAGTTTTTCAAAAAATATATTTGAATTTTTTTTCTTAAAAAATGAATTTTTAAGTTTTTTTTTCTTAAAAATGAATTTTCATATATAGAGTTCACGTGAGCAGTTTAAAATCGCAGCACAAAAACTTCCTTCCTTCTTCCTTCAAATTATATAATATTCAGCCTTATTATGAGTTTCACCCGAAATATATGAGTTTCGCCTGAACGAAATATCGTTCGCCTACAAAAAATAAGTGAACATTTAGACTCTCAATGGCATTACATTCCACCCGAAATGAATTTCCACAATAAGGGGAATTTTTCAAACATGAAATTTCGTGTGAAACTCATAATAGGCGAAAACTGAAATGTCAAATTTTCAGGGTGGAATTTTGTTCGCGCGAAACTCACAATAAGGCTGAATATGATAAAAAAAAAACACTTTAGAAAACAAAGAAAAAGTAAGACATTGTATGTACGGATTATAACCATTTTTGTATATTTTTTCGGGGTAAAATGGCTAAGGGGGAATTAAACACGTTTAAGCACTAAAATAATTGTAGAACAAATTGATAAGAATGACGTAAAATGAAGTGTAACTTTTCCAAAAACTAAATTTTCATACTTAATAAATTTAATGTATTTAATGTATTCATGCAACGTCCGTCGTAAGTTTAAAAATTGTGTAAAATGATATCGTCGTCGTTCTATGAAAACTCCCTAAGTCCATTTCATTAGAAACTGATAGACCTTTCATAAATATGGCATAGAATATCAAGATTTCAGTTTTGTAAAATGTACCCAACTCTTAATTACGTTTAGTCTAAATACAAAAATTTCTTAAACTCAAAAATGTTCAAGTTCTTGTCACTAAAATTTCTTCACAAATGCAAATGTTAGAAAATTTACAAAAATGGTCTTAGGGAGTTTTAATAGAACGACGACGATATAGACCGAGAGCCTGCAGCAAATTTTGGATGCGAAGGATAGCAAAAATTTACTGGTATTTTTATATAGATTTTTAATTTTCATATGCAAGTATGAAAGTCAAACGTCAAATATTAAAAGTCAAAAATTATTTTGTTTCCTATAAAGTCTTTAAAAAAATTAAAAAAGGTTATTCAAAGATGTCAAAAATAAGCAAAGAAACAAGAAAATTATTCAATTTTATGAATAAATTGGTTTAATTCTAAAATTGCCTAGTTCTAAAAACCACAATGACGTTTGGTTTAGTTTATCAGAAAAATTCGGTTAATTTTCCGCAACTTAATCCTTGAGGAATTTTTACCAAATAGTGTAAATAATTTTTCATAAAAAAATTGACACTCGAAATATTTATGAGCGATATCGGTTAAATGAATTCTGGTAAATTAACTGCTCACTGCGTAATAAAGTGTTGTAAAAATGCGTTTAGTCAAATCACAAATATATATTCAAATCAGCTAAGAACATCTTTAAGTTGTTGCCAGTTATAGACAAACTATCCCAACATATGCATAGGAAAGTCAAAGGACGAACAAACTATCGATATTAATAGTTACATTAAATGAAAACTTTGTTTCGCTAACCTCTGTCGAGTGCTGAAAATCCTATTTCATTTGTAGAACAGGAGATGGTACTAACGGGTGATTTTTAAGCTGGTTTGGTTTTGGCAACACTGGTTTTGACAGCTGACGTGTGTTTAGTACCTTGTGTCACTGTCAAACAGCTTCAGTTTGGTTTGCAATTTAACCATGGATCGTCTTACAAATGAACAACGCTTGCAAATTATTGAATTTTACTATCAAAATTCGTGCTCGGTTCGAAATGTTCATCGCGCGCTGCTTCCATTTTATGGTCGGCATTCTCGACCTTCTGAGCAGTCTATTCGGAAGATTGTGACCAAATTTCGCACCAAATTTACTTTGTTGGACATTAAACCACCAACACGTTTACGTACTGTGCGTAGTGAAGAAAATATTGCGGCCGTATCAGCTAGTGTGACAGAAGACCGCGAAATGTCGATTCGGCGCCGTTCCCAGCAGTTAGGCCTTTGTTACAGCACTACGTGGAAAATTTTGCGGAAGGATTTGGGCGTAAAGCCTTTTAAGATACAGCTGGTGCAAGAACTAAAGCCAGCCGACCTACCACAACGCCGAATTTTTGGTGAATGGGCTCTTGGAAAGCTGGCCGAGGATCCGCTTTTTTATCGAAAAATTGTGTTCAGCGATGAGGCTCATTTTTGGTTGAATGGGTACGTAAATAAGCAAAATTCCCGCATTTGGAGTGAAGATCAGCCAGAAGCATTGCAACAGCTACCAATGCATCCCGAAAAAGCCACTGTTTGGTGCGGTTTATGGGCCGGCGGCATTATTGGGCCATATTTCTTCAAAGATGATGCGAATCGCAGCGTTACTGTCAATGGTGAACGCTACCGAGCGATGATAACAAACTTTTTTTTGCCCGAAATGGAAGTTCTTGACTTGCATGATATGTGGTTTCAACAAGACGGTGCCACATGCCACACAGCACGCGAAACAATGGCGCAATTGCGAGGCGAGTTTGGTGAACAGTTAATTTCACGTTTCGGGCCGGTCAATTGGCCGCCTAGATCGTGCGATTTGACACCATTAGATTATTTTTTGTGGGGGTATGTCAAGGCTAATGTCTATAGGGACAAGCCCGCTTCGATTGACGCACTGGAAGCCAACATCCATGCATTCATTCGTGAGATACCGCCCGATATGTGTGAAAGAGTATGCCAAAATTGGACTCAGCGGATGGGCTACCTGAGACGCAGCCGCGGTCAACATTTGCATGAAATTATCTTTAAACATTAAATTGCAAGGTTCAAACTATCGATTCAAATAAATATTTCATTCATTTTTTCGAATTTTTTGTGTTTTTTTTTTTTTTTAAGTTCTAAACCTCTTAAAAAATCACCCATTAGTTTCAATTTTCGAGCGTAGGATTGTGCTGATGTTGTCGAAAGTGTTATTTCCATAAAGCCAAACGAACTTTACCCTTCATTTTTAAAGACGATTTTGTCGATAAAATGCCATACATAACATTTTATTTTAAATACAATCTTTTGTGCCTATATAATGCGGAATTTCAACATAAATTTATTTGTGAGCTGGACTTTTGGACAACCCGAAAAATTGTTCGTATTATGCTGTATAAAATTTCTATTACTGGCTGACAACCCTTTCACCCTACAGTTGTAAATGCAAATAAACAGGCTCAATTCACTTTGCGAGAAGTGGGGTTTACTCGTCAGTATAAGCGAAACCAAAGTAAAGATTTTTGAAGGGCATCAAAGAAGGAGTAAACCAAGACATCGATTTGAAATCAAAATACCGCGTTTTTCATGCAACTGTTAACACATGCATGTGCTATGGTGTCCAGAGTTTGGGCATTTGTCCTACGAGGAATTTGAAAAGCCTATTTAGAATGCCTAATTATGCTTTCTAAGTGGAATCTGGGATAACTCCAATATTCCAAACCATAAAGACAACTCTGGATATTTAATAAGAGTGATGAAAAGAAATGGAATAAGTCTTCACAAATATATTTTTATAAGATTACACCAATGTATTTCAAAGAAAGTTATGAATTATTAAACGGAGCTCTAGGATGGTCTACCTTATAGAAGTATTACAAACATGCCTTATCTTTTCGCAACAGTTTTTCAACTTAAAATCTTTAATTCAACCAGTTTCAACAGTTTAAAACACCGTAAATAATTATTCAAATCATATTAAAATTGACTAGCTTTAATGTTTTAAATGATATTAAAATTATTTTTTTAATATACTCAATACAGTTTTTGTTAGCCACTTGGTGGAAATTAATTGTTCTGAACATTTTAAAAGAATAAAATAAATTAAAAACACTTGTTAATTCCACAAATATATATATATAAATACTTTATTTATTATTTTATAAAGGCCGACGCGTTTCGTCTTCTTAGGACATCTTCAGGGCACTAACATTTAACATGCAAAACTGTGTGTTCGTGGTGAATATAATAGGTAGGTAGGTACATGACTATTCGGTAAATTGTTTTATTTTTTTTTTATTTTTTTATTGAAAAATATAAAAACGTTAAAAATTTAAGATTTAATAAATAATATTGCAAACATTGTAAGAACACTCAAAAATATATTAATTATTTAACAGAGGACTGTTATTAGTCAAGTCTATTTGGCAATTTAATAAATTAAAACATTTGTCTTTGTTAATTTCAAACACCTCGTATTTATCTAATACTCTGCCAGCCGGAAGGTTATGCAGCAGGGTGACATCTTCGATGGAACATCCATGGCCCGTGCTTTTTAGATGCTGGGAAAGTCCTGAGGAAGGGTCATGATATGATGAGGCTTTTAGATGTTCCATTATACGTTTACCCAGAGGTCTCGATGTTTTTCCGATGTAAATTCCGCTACATTCTTTACAAATAACTTTGTAAACTCCACTTTTTTTAGCTTTGTCGATATGTTGTTTGATTTTGTTGTTGCATAGTGCATTTTTTAAAGTGAAATTAGTGAAGAAAGCTGGCTTAATTTTAGCTCCTGAAAGTGGCTTCGAGAGTTTGTCCGAAACACCGGGAATATAAGGAATCTTACGCCATATCCCAATGTCCTTTTCACTTTGTAAAGGGAAAATAGATCGCAGTGTGTGTTGTCTTGATTTTTAACATTAGAAATGTTTAAACGGAGGCATACAATATAAAAAAATCAAAAAATATGAAACGCCTAGTAGACAAAGGGGGCGAAACGTGAGGGGAATAAACAAAATAAACAAAATAAAAAAAATAAACAAACTAAACAAAATAAACAAAATTATTTCGTTCATGCTTTGTTGTTACTAGTTTGAGGAAACAGAAAACGAAGAAGATGATAAAACGGACAGAAAAAAAGGAGAAATGTTCGTAGGAAAAAAATGGGTATGTTTTTGATGATGTTTTTTGCGAAATCCGAATAATATCCGATTTGCGTTTACTTAAATGCTTATATCTTTCGATCCAATTATCCGATTTTCAATATTAAGGTATATAATTAAAGGAAAAATGACTGGCGTGTTAGAGCAAAAAAATTTCAAAATCATTCAAAATTTTATACTAAAAACATGAAAATAAATATCGGACAAATAATTTAATTCAACGAGGAAGTTGATTAAAAAAAAAAGCATTAAAATACTTTCAACCACCAATTGGCGAGAGGAATATAGTATTCTAAAGCCGGCGGCGGCGGCGGCGGCGGCGGCGGCGGCGGAGTTTGTGCAATAAAAAACCACAATCGTGGCAAATTTGCTTCGCGTCGGAAAAAAAATGCTAAATGTTCATATGTACCTACCTAAATTTGTAGTCGGTATAATAGTTGTAAAGATACATTGTGTTTGGTTTGGCTTGCTTATAACTTCGGTTCTAATAATCCGTTCATTAAGGTCTTAAAATTTAGCTAGAATATCGGACTACATTTTTTGTATTATATCATTGCACAGTCACATAAAACTATATATATGAAAAACCTTATTAAATTGCGTATTTAATAGAAACAAAAATTTAATACAAAACAATAATTTTTTAAACCACATGTATTTGACCCTTTTTAGGAAAGTTATGATGTTGGTACCTATGTTCAGAAAAGTTGCTCAACATTTAAATTTGACATTCAATGTACATACATAAATACATAAAGCTTTTTTCATTTCTAATGTTCCTCAACTATGCTGGAATGGCAAATCGGGTAAATTTTTTTGTAAAAGGCGGTGAATTATTTTAGAGTTGTATCCGTTGTTAGTTGCAATGTTTTTTATTAAGTTTAGCTCCTTTTTGAAATTAGTTCGACTTAGAGGGACATTTAGCAGGCGGTTCAACATTGAGTGGAATGCAGACATTTTTATGTTCAATGGATGAGCTGAACACATAGGGATAATTGTATCAGTAGCCGTGCTTTTTCTGTATATATTTTTACATTTTATAGCCAAAGGTCAGGTCTTGCTATGGGTTCTTCACTTTCACCTTTTGCTGCCGAGTTTTACATGGATGACCTTGAACAACGTTTATTTGCTGCCAAAAATCCATTTCTACAAAATATATTTTTCTGGCGTAGATATGTGGACGATATATTTTGTATCTGGACAGGAACACATCGGAACCTTTTGACTTTTGTGGAAAATGTCTTAAACAAATTGGATTCCAAGCTTCAGTTTACCTTTGAGTATGGACCTGAGTCGTTAAATTTTCTTGATTTAACTGTATCTACATCTTCAAGGAAACTAGTTTTTGATATATACAGAAAAAGCACGGCTACTGATACAATTATCCCTATGTGTTCAGCTCATCCATTGAACATAAAAATGTCTGCATTCCACTCAATGTTGAACCGCCTGCTAAATGTCCCTCTAAGTCGAACTAATTTCAAAAAGGAGCTAAACTTAATAAAAAACATTGCAACTAACAACGGATACAACTCTAAAATAATTCACCGCCTTTTACAAAAAAAATCAAGACAACACACACTGCGATCTATTTTCCCTTTACAAAGTGAAAAGGACATTGGGATATGGCGTAAGATTCCTTATATTCCCGGTGTTTCGGACAAACTCTCGAAGCCACTTTCAGGAGCTAAAATTAAGCCAGCTTTCTTCACTAATTTCACTTTAAAAAATGCACTATGCAACAACAAAATCAAACAACATATCGACAAAGCTAAAAAAAGTGGAGTTTACAAAGTTATTTGTAAAGAATGTAGCGGAATTTACATCGGAAAAACATCGAGACCTCTGGGTAAACGTATAATGGAACATCTAAAAGCCTCATCATATCATGACCCTTCCTCAGGACTTTCCCAGCATCTAAAAAGCACGGGCCATGGATGTTCCATCGAAGATGTCACCCTGCTGCATAACCTTCCGGCTGGCAGAGTATTAGATAAATACGAGGTGTTTGAAATTAACAAACACAAATGTTTTAATTTATTAAATTGCCAAATAGACTTGACTAATAACAGTCCTCTGTTAAATAATTAATATATTTTTGAGTGTTCTTACAATGTTTGCAATATTATTTATTAAATCTTAAATTTTTAACGTTTTTATATTTTTCAATAAAAAAATAAAAAAAAAATAAAACAATTTACCGAATAGTCATGTACCTACCTACCTATTATATTCACCACGAACACACAGTTTTGCATGTTAAATGTTAGTGCCCTGAAGATGTCCTAAGAAGACGAAACGCGTCGGCCTTTATAAAATAATAAATAAAGTATTTATATATATATATTTGTGGAATTAACAAGTGTTTTTAATTTATTTTATTTTTTTAACTTATCAGTTATTTATTCAAACTACATTAGATATGTTAATTTGTTTCCTTTATAAAACTAGCTTTTTTTTAAATTGTAAGCTTATAATATTATTTAATATTGTACTTTTCTTTTTATTCTTTTCATATATTTATTTTTGTAAACACTAAAATGAAAAATGTCATAGGCAGGCAGACGGCAGAACAGCCATGTCCTTAGTCTTAAGTAAAGAAATATTGTAATTCATTTTTAACAAAAATAAAGAATATAATATGTATATTAATAATATAATAATAAATATTATGCTCACTCCGAATCAATCCATTAACTTTATTAACCGACACTGACAGTATAAGACAGGCGTTGGACTTCTCGAAGTCTTGTGCCCTAGTAAATTATTCTTACATAATGTTAAAAGCTTTTGCAGGATTCTAACTCTACAACAGCTACTACTACATTGATTTATTCCTACCGGAAACAAGCAGTCCTAGTAGATGACAATTTATCAGACTTTTACCAAATGTTTCCCGAGTCCTTCAAGGTTCCATGAATGAATGAATGAATATTTTGGGGTATTATTTGCACTGTTACCTTAAGATCTATTATTCCTCCCTTAGAGTCGGATGAGAATAATCCAAATTAGCTTCCTAGAGGAATTTCAGTATTTAGGGTATTTTAAGAGAGAGTAATATGCTCTGTTCTATCTGGTGACGTCCCAGATGTGCTTCACAACTACCTACTACGATCTGGTGTCTCCTCCTGAGCATCGCAGAACTAGCAAATGACATTGCTCCCCAAGCCAAGGATCTTGAGGTGTCTTTAAAGTTTGCAGTGGCCAGTGAGGAGACCCGTTAGTTTCCTTAGGTTGTTTCTACTTCAGCTGATGCAGAATCAAAAACGTTTTTCGTTGTAGTTTCCAAGTAGCAGTGTTGCCTGTCTCAGCTTGGGGAGTTCATTCCAAATTTTTAGTCTTTTAGCTTGCTCTATATTGTTTTGATTTTATTTTTAATCACGTTTCCCCCTATTCCACAATAAGGCTCAGGTTGTCGATTCCCGTTCTGTGGAGCTGTGAAGTATTAAATATTTCAAAACTTCACACGTACATAATTCGATTCTGGAATTCTTTAATATGATGTTTAATAAAACCAAGCATTGCATTGGTCTTGTTAACAATTTTCTAATTGTGGCGTGAAAAGTCAAGATTTTGTTAGAAGTATACACCAGATAGATCACATATAGCCATTACTATAATTAAGCACAGAATGATTTCTGCTATAGTTAAAGGATATTACATTTTTTTCCTCAAAAAGGACATCGATTGCCATTTTGACATTTAAAAAAAATATTGTGTTTTGTACACCAATTAGAAAAAATATTTAGATAATTTTGAAGAGATTCTGAATCGGACTATAGTTTCTGATTTTAAATAACTTTATATCATCAGCGCATATAAGCACCCTGCTGGTTTTTGATATAGAAACAAAATGTATGCCCTTTAAAAAGTATCTTCAATATTGCAATAAATTTATCCTTACCTTCGGATATTTTGCTAATTTAACTTGTAAACCATAGAATAAGAAAAGAATAGCATAGGTACTCGAATATATCTCGTCAATATATTCATCCCCGCTGTTAATTTTTAATGTGCAAGCGCCAATTTTTTGTAAATGTCATTCATTTGTGGAATTCTTTACCGCATTACATAAAGGAAATAAAGAACACAACAAGCACAAGTATTAAGAATTCAGTATTCTGCAAACTTTTAAATTAACTTGAAAATCTTTTAATTTAAATTATACTGAATTTTGCTCTTTCTTGTAATTGGATTATTTATTATACATTTATTGCAATTTTTACGGCTTGTCATTCTAATATTTTAAGTTGAATAAACTTCTATTTTGATGTTAACAGAATAGAATTTGGTTTTAGATACGGCCTAAATTCACTGATCCACTAAATTCTAAACTACAGTTTGGTAAAATATGAGTTTAACAAAAGACTATTGTATCTTAATCACGTATAAATAAATAAACAAATTTCTTATAAGCCTTTTTTCTCAACTGTTTAACTTGAAATGTATCACTGGAATACTTTATTATTTACTTTAATATTTAGCTGGGGCCTAATTCCGCAAAACGAAAACGATCGATCCCTTTCTTTCTTTTAGATGTGCTAGAGATAAGTATTTTCAAAATCAAAATCGTTCGATCGTTTTCGTTCCACGAAATCAAAATCAATCAAATCAAAAAAGTCAAGGAGGACTTTTTTAAGAAAATATGTTTACTATGATATTAATTAATAAATGTTTAAAACTAATAAAATTTTAAATCAAGAGCTTTAAAGTTACAAAATTGTTAAGTAGTATCTTTGTGCCATTGTTATTAATTCAGTCATAGACATTTGAATATTTTAAATGGAAAATGTTATGCAAATTTCCTATTTTGAAATACTTTTATTAAATTTAGCAATTGTTAAGCTTTGATAGTGCTTTGAGCATTCAAAAATTGTCACGATTTGTATCTTTATTCTTTTAAGAATTACGAAATTTGTACTCTAATGCTCTAAACTCTATGTAATGCAGTGTGGAAAAAATTATATTTCACGTTTGGTTCCATTTCTCGGAATTTTAGTGAAAGTGTGAACAGGTTTTTGACTTTAATAATTGTTTTGATGAAGTTTAATACTTTAGCTCAAGTATGTATTTAAGTTCAACATAAGCTCTCATGTGATAGTTTAGAACGAGGAAAAAGTAGAACTTAAGCGGTTAGCTTAGCACAAGTTAAATAAAGATATATAATTGTTAAAATTAGAAGTAATACTAAGCTGACACGAAGCAGGGTTTGGCTTATTATAATGTAGTTCTTTAACTTGAATTACATTAATAATCATTTTGATGTTGCTCGTCTCAGATTGTTCGGATCCGGTTGACGTTTTGGTGGTTGTTCGGTTAGGTGACAAGGCTTTCAGCCATGGTAGGTGGCTGACACTGGGTCAGTATAAAGGGTTATGTATTTTTCGTCTTTAATTTCTATAAGATACATCTCAAGAAGTTCCATTTCGTCAAGGTATGTTTGGATATTTTGGTTGTGAAATTCTTCCTATCATTGGGTTCAGGTGGTTTGACAAGTTTTGTAGTTATTTTCTATTGAACTGGAACAGGTACTAGTTCAGTTGAATTATATCGAAGATCTTGCATTATAAGCAAGATCTAACTCTCGAAAATTGTCAGCTTGTTTATGTATGTATGTTTTGCTAATTCTATACCATATGAGAAAATGTGTATTTTGGTTTCTTTTACATGAGTAACTTCGACTTGGCTGAGTCCGTTTCTTTTCTAAATCAGGTGTGAATGCAGTGAATAGCAAAGTTGTTTTTTTTTTAGTATGAAACTGTTCCTTGAATTGTACTCCCAGATATTGGCCTTCTCCGTTAGGTCGATCTTAAGGTTTCTGCAGTTTTTGGATAAGCGTACATTTTTGAGCCTCTAAGTCGTTTAAAGCAGGAAAGTTCAGGTTTGGGAGAGTTGATTTGGATGTCCCCATCGCTGGTAGAATTTATATAGTCGTTTAACGTGGTCTTCGACGCTGGACATCTTTTAGTTGGTAAATGAGATTTGGCGTAGGTACAAAAGGGAATCGTCAGCAAGCAAGAGATTCTGTGTATGTTGAATCTTCATATTCCTCACTGTTGATTAAGAGTGTCTTTATATGGACGAAGAAAGTTCTGGAATGAAGAAAGCTATAAATAATTTTTATTAGTAAATGAAGAAATAAAACTTATGAATAATTCCATAATTCTACTATCGAATACTTTTTGGATGTCGAGACAGCAAGGGACAGCACCCGAGATTTTTCCACAAAAATCCTTGAATACAAAGTTATTCAAGGCCAGATGTCAATATATCGGTTTTTTGCATATAACTTTTTTTAAAGGTGAACGTTTCGAAGACTACTTTATCCAAAACTTGTACAGCATGCTTTTTCGACTGGTCGATTAGAAGATATAGTTATTTAAAAAAAAAACGTAAAGTTACGGTTTTTCGCTTATAATTCCTTGGCGATAGGTGTTGCCGAAAAAAATTACTTGCAAGATAACATTTTGTGAACCCTGTATAAGAAATTTTTTTCAGAAATTCCTAAGATTAGTAAAAAAAACTCAAAATACCCTTTTGTTGCTCTTTATTATTAAGTAAAGTTGTATTCATTTTGAGTGAATGAAATCTGAAAATACTCCAAAAGCCTATAATTTTTACCTCATGAAGTGAAAAGCGGATTTGTGCGGAATTTTTTAAAGGTTAAAAGTGATTGAGATTCGATTTTCCTTCATTGTAGGTGAATAAAAGTGAACGTGCACAAGTACCTTCAAAGAAGTAGATAGGGTGGATTTACTTTTATTCATAACAAATGAAGGAAAGCGAATGTTCTTTTCATTTCGTTTCGAAAAACTATAACGGGACCTATTCGAAGCCGAAATTAAGACAAAAGTTATGCAAAGACAAAATTCGTTAGTTCAATTCAGCTTTTCAATGCTTTTGGTGTATATTAGACATTTATTTATTATATTCAACTTGAAAACAAAATAGCCAAAGCAAATATGTATTGACATACATATATGTGAGCAAACAAAACCTTCGATTAAGAATTCATTTCTGAATCGATTTGAATCCAAACACCACTCACTAATTTTTTTGGTATTTTATGTGTTGTTGGGTAAAATTAATTTATATTTATTTACTTACAACTAACACCACGCTAAATGATAACTGTGACAAGTATAAAAATAAAAAAAAAGTTTCTTCATTATTACAGATTGTTTGTGAGAATATTCTTAAATTAATTGAGTTCTAAAAATGATTTTACGTTCAAGATGAAATTTATATACAAATATTTAAATTCACAGAAACAGCAATCACTGGTTTCAGTCCACGCGTATTTTTGTCATTTTTAACTCACTCCAGTGTCTGGGCTGTTGAATGCTACTAACTAATATTTCTCGGTTCTCAAGTTCATATCAACCAAGAAATTAAACCTACAATTGACGCGTTCAGCCTCTTCTTAAATCAAAAACTTCAGTTTGAAATTTTAAAATATCGCATTATTTAAACTTGTATATGAAAGTGTTTTGGGGTGAGATAAAAGTATGACACTTTCAGGTTAAAAAAACTTCAAATCATGTAAAGCCTCTTTTGTTGTTTTCATTATATGTACATGTAGGTACATTGTACAGGTGGTTTAAAGACATTGGACTTTACAAATAGACAAATATATGTAGTTATTGTTTAAACAAAAATCTCCACACTTGAGAAAAAATAACAACGAATTTAGTTGCCAGGTTCACTAGCAAGTTTTGGGTGAAAAAGTGCTGGTTCAATAAAAAGTTCTTACAGCAACAGCTCAGTTTTGAACTTTTAAGAATCTTATTATTAGTTAATTAAAACCGGAAAGTCGTTAGCCCTACCAAGAAATTGTTGTGATAAGTATTGCTACAGATAATATATCCTTTCAATTATGAAATTGTTGATCCAACAATTCCTTCTTCGTAACTAATATTATAAAGAATGAAAATAATTTTCAAAACAATGAAAAATGTTAATTATTTCTTTGGTAATTTAATTTCAACAACTTGTTTTGGGTCAACAAACATAATCATGTCGATTGTAAAATTCGCAACACTGGAAAAAGAACACTATACTGAAAATTACTGCGGATCCAGTGATGTAAATGAATCTTATAAATGTAAGAGAAACATTATATACTTGACAAATTACTTTTTCCGAGGTTACTCCAATGCCAGCAAATAAAAGTCATTTAACATTTTAATTTGCTAGCGCAATTATTGTATACTTGAAACATTGTTTGTTTATCAATGCAATTGTTCTTTTAAAAATTTATTCTTGAGATTCAAATAAAAAATGTTACGTTGACAAAACCTAGTTTTTGAGACAATTATTCTTAAACTCATGAAAACTAACTGTAAATCTGTCTCTAAGCCTTAAAAACAGATAAAATCAGAATTGTTTTGAGAATCTCGATCCTGTCAGCACTATCAAAAGTTGTAAGTTAAGTTAAATGAAATTTAGAGGAACAAGTGATAAATAATATAAACACCGCAACTGCTGAACTGTTTATAAGTTGGAGGTTATCCTCAAACTGTCCCGAAAATACAAAGTCTTTGTGAAAGAAACTTCTTCGAAAAGAATGTAAGAAGAAAAACATCCAATGTTATTTTTTTTATAGCTTGACCTGTATCGTCAAACTTTCCAAAAATATAACATTGGATTAAAATGGCGCCAGAGCTTATAAAGAAAAGAAAATGGTTTCTCTTGAACTTAGTACCAGTATTTATAATATTTCAAATACATACATTTATAAAGTTGCTGATAACTTATTTTTTCAGCTTCGAGACACTTTATTTCTGACGCAAAATAATAAAAAAAAAGATGAGCTGAAACTCCAAGCTGTTTCTGAGAAACTAATATTACAGCCAAAAATAAATTTTAATTTTGGCGCATTCTTGTGGGAACAATTCTTGCTCTTGAAATGTTTACTATTTCCGTACTTGACGAGACGATTTTAATTTTCGAAGTTTTCCAACAACTCATTCTTGAAGCAACAGTATACATTCTTGAAGTTTTGACATTTTTTATCTTAAACTCACGGATAGAAGTTCTTGCTTCATGGCTAACACTTGCATTCTTAACTTAAGAATTGTACATACTTGAGTTCATTTTAACCTACGGAAATTGTGAGGCCAAAGTATAAAATTCTTGATTTTAGAATTTTTTCTGAGTTATGAAATTATATTTTTAAGTAGAAGCTAACAAATTATTCGCTTTTTTATTTTTCATTCAATTGTTTCAAATGAAAAATGGCAAAATTTTGGTAAGATTAAACAAGGCCCTGGAAATTTTAAAGTAGGTGCACATTGAAAATTCATATGAATGGTTCATTAATGTACGAATATCTTTGGGGAAAAATTGCTAAAAGTCAAAATTTTTAAACGCAATTTCTTTCACAGCGAAATAAAAGTCCAAACCCTTAATATAATGTGCCTTTTTATTTGCATTTCGAATCAACTCACCTGTAAACCTGTCAATAGCTTTTATTTACATGAATTAAATATTGTTTTCAAATATTTAGGATCAACAGATTGCAAAATTATAATACAATCGATCTAGTCATTAGGAAGATATACATAAATAACGCAAAAAATAAGACAATTTTCTCAAAAAACTCAAAACCCTATTTTTGTACGTTTTTGGAAACTTGAATTAATTTGTTGTACATCTAAATGAATAGGGACATTGTTGATTTTCATCAAATTTCATGTTTCACTGTTCTTTTAAGTTTTTGTTTTGGTTCTAAGTGTACGTGGTGAATTTTATTTCATAGCCTACGTGTTTAACGGTTATTTTTAGTTGTCGGAGGATATTCAAAATGGTTCTATTCGGGGGAAAACCAGTTTTATTCGGGGAAAAACCGGTTCTGTTCTTAAAGGTGTTTTTTTTTTTGAAAATTGTTTGTGGATATTGTTTGAGCTTTAAAGGTGTTTTTTTTTATTGTTTGTGGATATTGTTTGAACTTCTTTTAATTGAATCGTAAGTAATACATTTCATTTTATTTAAAACAAAGCTTTTAAAAAAAATCATTTTTTAATGATTTAAGGTATTTTTTTGGAACAGAATGGGTCGAGGAATGGATATCACCCCAAGAAAAAAAACGGAAATAAAAACTTTATTAGTTCATTCCAGTCATTCCCAAAGGCAAATAGCTGCTATTACGGGTGTTTCAAAATCTGTTGTTAACAGATTAAAATTAAATTTGGACACAAAATATTCCAATTACTCCCCAAAAAACTGGTAAATGTGGAAGAAAGCGAGTAACAACACCCTGCACGGACAGGAAAATCCGAGACATCTGTCTTCAGAACCGCAAGAAAAGTGCAACAGTTCTTACGAATATTATCCAAGATTCGGGAATATTGGTTTCAAAAAGAACTGTGAAGCGACGTTTGGCAGAGGAAGGGCTTTCGGGTCGTCGTCCTGTTAAGAAACCACGTCTCACAGAAGCAATGAAAAAAAAAACGTTTGTCTTGGGCTCGGGATCATCGTCACATGACTATTGATGACTGGAGTAAGGTAGGTTACCAATGCAATTAATATATAAAGAAATAAAAAGTTATTGAAAATGTGATTTTTTTTAAATTTATAATGTTGTTTCCCTTTATAACAGGTGTGCTTCTCCAATGAGTCATCATTTGAAGTTTTGGCTGAAAAGAGCAGTTTCGTGTGGCGGCGTCCCAAGGAGAGAAGTACCACTCTGATTGCATCGTAGAAAGGGTAAAACATCCTGTAAAGGTTATGGTATGGTCAGTCATCAACACAAGAGGAGTTGGACGTCTCCAAATTGTCCAGGGAACCATGAGACAGGACCAATATAAGGACATTCTGCGAACTCGTCTCATACCCCAGCTTAGAGAATCGTTCCCAAATAACCAACAATATGTTTTCATGCATGACTCAGCCCCTTGCCATAAAGCTAAGAGTGTGACAAAATATTTAAATGACCAAAACATACCAGTTTTATCCTGGCCAGGGAATTCCCCTGACATGAACCCTATAGAAAACCTATGGGAGATCACTAAAAGGAAAATTGCCAAAGAAGTCATTACAACGAAAGTAAAACTTATAGAAAAATTGATAGATGTCTGGCACCACTACCCTGCAATTAAAGAATGCGCTAAAAAGTGCATTGAAAGCATGCCGAGACGTATTCAAGCAGTTATTGATGCAAAAGGAAATGTTACCAAATATTGATTTTTCTAATTTTGTGAGTTCCTTTTGATTAAGAGCTTTTTTTAAAGATTTTTAATTTAAACAAATATTATTTATTTTACTTATTTTGATGTAATAATAACCAACCTTAATAAAAAATACCTATTTATCAATATACACATAAGATTTTCATTAATTTTGTTACGGAAACATACAATTTTCTTAAAATCCATGACTGTCCCTATTAATTTGGCAACCCACTGTAGGCTTACTAGCTTATTAGCACACTCACTTACCAGTGTGTATGTCACTCGTAACAGCGGCCTAAATCGCTGAAATTCTGCGGTTCGAATTCCAGCCTCTGCTATCTAAAAAAAGAAGTGTTTTTTTCTCAGGTATTACCCCTAGCGAGAAATTGACAAATCATCTAAGAGTATCTCTTATTATGAAAAGGTGCCTAACACCTTAGCCGTTCGGATTCAGCAGGAAATTTTTGCTTCACTCCATTACTACTGATAACACAAACGAAGAAATGGTTGATAGTTTTAAGTCTCAAGGGTTGTGCCACCAAATTTACATGCAGTCATATTTTTTATTTCCTCATTTCTATCTATTGTATTTATGTATTGTAAAATAAACTTGATTGTATTATGAGAAATAATTTTAAAAAAATTATATATTTTACTTAATAGATTTTGCTGAAATTTTCACTGTTTGTTCCTACTAGTGACGGGAAGGTGGTTTAGTTAAGAAAAATCCTACTTTCACGCCCTCTTTTATTATATTTGCATTTTCTCCTTATTTAATTACTATTTATAAAAAGCTAGAATTAAGAAAATAAGCTCTATTCAATATAAGTCATGATTTGTTTAATCACTAGACAGTAAAAATTTTGTAATTTAGGTCTTTGAAGACTATAGACATATGTAGATATATGTTACATAGTTCTCACAATATTGATTTATTTCCCTACTTAACGTCTTCCGAAAATGCTGGTTGATTCAAATGCAGTTGTTAGTCAAACAATAAAACTCAAATTGGGATAGGCCTGATCACGTCTTCGATAGCGCAATGCGTAGTGCATATGGCTCTAAAATCAGCTTGGTCTGGTTCACCTCTCAGTGACGGCAAAAAGTTTTTCAAATTAAATTGATGAAATGACCAAACTCAACTAAAAGGGGTCTGCTGATCGGTGTGGCAGTCGTGCCTAAAAAAACTTGGTAGTAGCTCACACAAGTGTTTGTTGTTCATTTAACACTTCAGTATTAAAATGATCGTGCGATGGTGGAGCCTAATAAATTAATTAAGTTAATAATTAATAGCAATTTAATAATATTTTACCTATGTACTGTACATAGTATACAAAATTTAAAATATTATTAAAAATTGCTAAAAAAAATTAATTTCAACTTTAAAATTGCTCAAATTTCGAGTTAATTTATTAATAAATGTTTTCTTTTTTACGCAATTTACATCATTAAATCTTTTCATAAGAAGCAGGGGCGGGTCAACTAGTTATCTATAAAGTGAGCATTAATTATTTCTCGAAAAGTTAACAGTAAAGAGCAACAAAGCGGTATTTTTGTTTTTTGACCAAATTTTTAAAATAATGATATCTTTTAAATGATTGCTCTCAGGTAAAAATGTTAATATTTTCTTGTAGGTCATTCAATATTCAAAAAGTTCATGTAGCTTCTTTTCGATTACACTTACCGTACTTTTCGATAGCCTTTACCGTTTAAAAGTTATATGCAAACACGCTTACGTCAAAATAATTTTTTTTTTTTTTTAATTTCCACTCACTAAAATTATAATTTACAGGGACAATAGAAGTGTAGGGTACTTTTCCCGGAATCCGTACGTGCAGGAACTATGAAGTTGTCTTTGCACAATGATTTTAACAAACCATTATTCGATGATGGATTTGATTTAAAGCCTTATCTTATAGATATAGCCATTGTGATGACTACTGACATTGAAGGATTTATACGATGATGATATTGATGTTTTAAAACATCTAGTTCTGGTTTAATTGCTTGCAGTCTCTTCTCTTCTGAAATGGTTGACGTTGACATTATGGTGCTTCAGACATTTCATATCTTTAAAAAGAGTATGGTTGTGTTGTTTTTGATGTTGGTGGATGTGGTGGTGGTAGTGGTATTAAGTTCTCTCTGGTGTATTATTTGAATGTTCCTGTTTGCGGGTGCTATCTACATACAGATCGGGCTACGTCCAGTTCAAAGTATTTGGTGAACATTCCTCAGTCTGGTTTTATGGAGATGAAATGAACGAGTCATTAGCCGCGTTTTATTATCCATACAAAGATCCACATATGTAGTTCATACCATGACAATAGAACGATACGGATCCTTATGACAACAGTGTTGTATGCTTATCTCATCTTTTATTATGTTTGTTTATTTTTCATGTTAGATGCTGTCTCTTTTCTTTACACTACAGTTTACACTGCCTTACCAATTTTCAAAACTAAAACGCCATCTAACCACCAGAGCAAGAACTTATTTTGGGATCTTTAAAACAGATCCAGATAGAGAGCATGATCCCAAGTTGTTGTTGTATTTCGTGTTAAAAATGATTCTGATCCAGATCCGGAGATAATAAAACATACGAAATTTCGTAGCCCAGGTAGAATAAATACTATGACTGGAGTCTATAGAAAGAGGTCCAGCGTCCAGGTTTTTGGAAAGGTAGGATGATATGCTTTTCACACCGAATCATAATATTGTATTTCAGCAAACAAGATTAGGAAATCTTAAATTATGAATCGTTCGTTTTTAACATTAACTAGATTTTGTTTTCTATTTCCATAGGAACTTAAAAAAAGTGTGAGTGCCGGGAGCCACGGTTAAGATGTGTAAACACCAAATTTAATATTTAAGTCCTCATTTGACATCACAGAACGCGGCGAGTTCGAACTGTCTATCAAATTTCAACCCAAACTCAACTTGACCTTTCGATTTAGTTTGAGCTACGAAGGAATGTACCCAATAATGAACGTATCCAATAAACATCAACGTATCGTAACGTATAACAGCACATCGTAACGTGCTACAGAAATGTTCACCTTTTTAGTTTACCCTATCGCCGGCATAGATTTTTATGTACACATCAAAAATTATTCTTAAAATATAGTACACACATTTCACTTTTTCTCTTTTTTATACAATGTAAACAAAGTATGTTTAGTATCACCATTAAAACTTTAATCCGGATGTGAATTATACAAATTCAATGTTAATACATCCGGATTTAAGTTTTAATCTGGATGTACCGAGTGAATAATATGGCGGTAAATGTTCAGTTCAACAACACACCACATAAGTTATGGTTTGTTAAATGGTCAAATAAAACAAGTTATTTATATGTCACCACACTTTTAGTCCATGGTTGTAGACATCATCAGAAGGAACAATGAATATCTATATTTACATATATGTAGATTAATGCAGGCCGAGTGGCAACACTGTGGCGTCGCTATACCTACTCTCTTCTTCTTCTTTTATAATAACCTAGTTGAAGAGGACAATTCAGTTAGGACTAGGGAGCGAGTAGAAAATAAGCCGCCGAGCGGTAAGGTCGAAAAAATAAAAGCTGTTAAACATTTTATTTTTTTTTAATTAACTTCTTTTCTTTTCTTTTTATAAATTTAATTTCTGAAATAAAAAATTAATAATTGTTATTAATCAAATTGATTAGTTGCTATACATAAATAAATTATATGTTTGCAAACTCTTTTCTTATAAAAAACTGCTACAAATCTTGCAAATGTATATTATTTGGTAATCGGTTACAGAATAATTAATTATTGCAACATCTGTAGCAGTAACTATACCAACAATAAAAGATAAAAGCATGTTGGTATTATGGTATATTTTTAATAATAGAACTTTATTCATTGCAAACGAACATTTCAAACATTTTTGGAATCACTGAGAATTTGTAAATTGGTCTTTTATTTGTCACATTTCGTTTTGGACCAGATTTATATAATAATGATACATTTATATGAGATCTTCCAACTATATAAAAATTTTCCAATATTTAACGATTCCTTTGCAAACAAAAAAGGCAGATAAACAGCTTTTTAACAAAAAGGGCACTAAAAAAATAATTCTCTTACTTTTAATATTTTTATTATCATATCATAGTTGTTTCAAACTGTTGCTAAGTTGAAACCAGACAAGTAAAAAATTGTATGCGACGAGGGGGTTACTATTTTCGTCCGTTTAGGCGGGAGGGCAGTTTTCTAGGAAATTGCTTAAAATGAACAAACAAATTTTATAAATGAACACTTGAAACCGATTCAAGACCATCTAAACATAAAAATCAACAAAAAATCATATTACGACCACCCTAATGTACACAGGATTCTCCATAATCAATGATCCAAGCTGAAACAGGTCATAGGGCAGAAAATGGCATCTCAGAAGTTAGTAACTTGTCCGTACCGAATCATAACGATTTTCCATTAACGTATGTTTTTTGAAATTCCGAAAAACCCTTACTTTGAAACAGTTTTTTTATCACCCCGTTCATAATGGATTTTTGTTTGTTTTAATTTCTGCTTTCGAATATAGTAAGACTAATTTCTTGCATTAAAGCATTTTTGATTTCCTGCACCATTTTTTCAAAATAAATAGATATAATATGAAGTTGTGGTCAAATTTATTTTTTTACTTAAATTTTTAAATAAGAGCATCTTGAAAAAAATCGTATGACTCAATACTGTTTTTAACTATTCAAAATTTGCCATTATCTTAAAAGGTATACAAATCACCAAAACTGGTCTTTGTTTAAAAGTTAAATAAATTTGAACTCAATCATCAGACAGGGTTCTAAAACAAATAAATATAATCTTTATTTTTTTTAAATATGTACGTTTTTTTAATTAATTAATTTTGTTTTGTTTTTACTGTTGGTTCCAATTTTTTCTTACTTAATTTACAAAAAATTGTTAAAAATAGCCTCCTCCTGAACGTGTACCAGCCCGACAACATATTAAAAACTCTCTTGTCTTGTGCTTCCCCAATTTTGTCTCTATTTGATTGAAAGGGCAACTGAAATACCAAAATTGACAGTTCAGATAAAAATCACCAAAGCCAAAATTGACAGTTCAGATACTTAAAACGGACAAACTTACATCTGCAGCACGTCCGGACCTTAGTTCCAAAGGATTATCGATAAAGGCTAGAATTCTGTCGAATTATGGTCGATATCAAATCATATCAAGAAGATCCAGGCTTTTTTAACCAAATTTTATAGACTAATGAGTCTTCGATACAAAAGAATCATGGATACGTCAATGTTCATAACCTTTACAGTTGCTAATAGAAAACCCCACGTTTGATATATGTTAAGGCAAATTGTAATACCAATTCAAGATCAATTTAATCCCTCAGAACAGAACAGAACAGGAGACGGAGCTGCAGCTGGAATAGTTTCAAAACACACAAATTCAATGTTACGAACACAAAGCGATGCAGCTGCAAGAGTTCACCAACTTTCAACTTTTCACTTGCCCATTTTTGACGTTTTAATTTGTATGACGGCAAAATGGCTTGTGAAATGAAAAAATTTTGCATGTTTGATGGTTTTTCAGTCGAGAACTCATTTGAATTTGTTGAGAGAATAAAAGACATCGAATTGGATGAGAATGAAATCCTGATATCCTTTGACAATAGACGCTATTCAAGAGCATCTACAAAAATTTTCAATGGAACAAATCAACACATATTCGCAATAGAAATGTTATGTACCAGTACCACCCACATAAATTACGTTATCTTTTTGTTAAATTGAGTTGTCTTCTCTATTCAAATATCTTGCATACTGTGCATAAATGCACAGTAGTTTCAACTTGCAAAGAAGCCAAATTCTTTGGGCCTCGTTGTTTTTAGATCGCAATAAATCATCAACCAGAACGGTCATTTGTTCTCATTTATAACTAAGTAAAAACTATAAAAAAATTGGTGTCAGAAGTAAAGAAGCCTTGTATTTTTATATTGTGCTAATATAATATAAAGGTATCTATTCTACGAGTCATTTATATTTTGTGTGTATCTTTCGGTTAAACAATCTTTTGCATTCTGAATATTGTTTATGTTACTCTAGGAGTCGACAATAAGTGTATGTTCTTTCAATAAATAAAAAAATGTCTGAGGCAGATAATGAAGAATTTGATAATCAATTTCAACATAATTCAGAAACTTCTGAAGTTCTCCCAATTACATTTTTAATTAAATTCATTAAACGTTTTGATGGTTCAAGAGACGAGCTCCTGTTTTTTAAAAAATTGGTCTTGCATCCGCCTCATAACAACATATATTATTTGATTATATTGAAACATAAATCCCAGGCAAGGCTAAGGCCGTTTGTCTAAGGGGCCAGTTATAGCTTTCATTGAAAACGATCATTGAAAATTTTGCCTTTCGATTTTGTGGAGTTCTATGGAGTTAATTGAATCAATTGTTGGTTCATGTGCAAATTTGATGGCAGCAATAGATTTTGTAATTTCAGTCAGCTGGGAATTTAAGTTGTATGATAATATTCGGAAGTTCTTTTTCAAGAATGTTTCAATATTGGAGAGATGTGATTTAATCCCCAATTGATAATTTTCAAGGCTTTTTGTGGTGGAATCGTTATTTTCAGCCATAAGTTCAACATTTCCACTGAAAATACTGCGTAGGTCGTTGGTCGCTCTCATGTGAATAGTCCTTTAAGTTCAGCTATGGCATCGGAGAGTTGATTTACACGTTCGTTATTGCATTTTAAAGCGAGCAATATATGTGAGAGCGGTATACCCTTACATTCTTCCCAATAATAGTTGAAAAACTCAGAGTATTCAGCGTAGAGTACCTATAGTATTTAGAAAACCGACTTCTGCGCTTTTTCTCCTTCACTCTACAAGCTGCACTGAGAGGATTTCCTCCACAACGTTGAGCATGTACTAGCTGCCCAATGCATTTTAAATGGAACCGCGTCAAGATAGTGATAATTTTATGGATTTTGGCTCAGTTTTGCTCAGTTCTCAGTTCTCCCACCAGATATGAAATACTTTTTTTAAAACTTTTACTGAGATGAAAACAAAACACAAAAACCAACCCACCGACCCTCAGTCAAATCGAGCTGCGATGATGGAAACAACGCCTGCGTGCACGTTTTTTTTTTTTTTTTCTTTTTTCAGTAATATTCGTATTTTTGTGTGTTTGAGAAATTGAAGAGAGCTGCGCTATATCTACAATTCACACGTATTCACGGACAGGGAATTTAGGAGAGTTTTCTCTTACTGTGCTCAAATCAAATTTGCGGATGTTTTAGCCAAGGGAGTACGAGTCGGTTCTCTAGATAATATAGATACTCTATGGTATTCAGCTAGATGAATCTTGGCACTTCTACTAAGTCCAACACCTATTGGGTGGAAGATTTTGCCACAAATCACCCTACAGATAACCCATTTATTCGTTTTATCTTTTATGGTTGTGTTTGGTTTTAATTACCCTAATATTTGCTTTATATTCCTTTTAGTTTTAACTTATTTTTTTTTTTTAATTTTTTTGCTTTAAATTTTTTTTTCTTAAATTTTAAAATGTTTAAAATGTTATTTTCGCAGTGTAGTTTTATTTTATTACAGTATTTTACGGATATAAGAAACACTCATATAAGAAAAACTCGCTTATAAGAAACGCAACCTAAAACACCATGTCTTTTTCTTAAGTTTCTCTCTGAAATTGAACGTACATATATAAGAAACTCGCATATAAGAAAAACACGTTTATAAGAAATACCTTTTAATGCATAATACAAATTTTCAAGAACAAAAAAGTACGCATATAAGAAACTAACTTCAGCTTTACTTTGATTGAAATAAAAATTTGTTTACACATACGCACCAATATGTTTCCACCTTTAATAACAACTTCCAGTTTTCCAATAAAAATGACAACGTCAGATTGACAAGAGCGTGAATACTCCGTGGTTTATAAATTGTGACATTTTGATTTTATATTTGATTGTTTGTTTTTGTTTTCGTTTTCGTTTAACTTTCCTGTTTTGTTTTTATGTTGTGTGTTTAAAATGCTTAGAAAAAGAAACACGGTATCCGTAAAAATAAAACTAAAAATTTTAGAAGAAATAAAAAACTTTTTGCATTGTTTTTTTTCTTAAATCCGTTGTTCTTTATAAGAAATTTTCTTTCTTATATCCGTTGTTTGCGTATAAGAAAAACTCGGATATAAGAAAGAAATGTCCGGGATTTTCAGACTTTCTTATAAGCGTGTTGTACTGTATTCATACTTTGGTTGTGTAGCAGAATAAAGTTCAATAATTTAGGAATGAGCTAGGTACGGTTCAAGCATATGCTATGCACCGTGAATGAATCTCGATTAATAAATATTGCAGTTGTTGTTTTGCATTAGTAAGGAAAAAAATCGAAATTGGGTATGTAATATCAATAGAGTTTTCGGCAGAACATCTACTTAAATTGCACTCACCAGGTAGATGAGATAAAAAGCAACAAATACAATGAAAGCTTTTAGAGGATGAAATATGAACCGATGAAAATGTTAAGAGTAGGTAGGTACTTGCTTCACCACAAATCTCATTAAACTATTTGTCTTTAGGTATGACTTCTTTCCAGTATATCAAATGTATCACAAAATGCATAAAAATTAATAATTTAGCATGAGTAGTATCTTATGTTGCTTCGAATTGGCAGAACATATACCAAAACGCAGATCAGCACTCACCATGGAAGATAAGTCAAATCACTCAAAAGATAAGATGAACGAGATAAAGGACTAATAAGGACTTGACAACTCTTCAATAAATCGATTGTAAGGTGTGCTGTGTGGCTTGTGGCACCATCCTGTTGAAACCACATGTCGTCTAAGTCCATATCTTCCAATTCGGGCCAAAAATATCGGTAATCATGGCGCGATAACGCTAGCCATTCGCAGTAATGTGACGATCGGTGTCGTCGACGAAAAAACATGGCCCAATAACGCCCCCGACATGCAAACCGCACCAAACAGTGTGGATGAAGTGGTAATTCATGAAGCAAATAATTTTCACCCGACCAATAACGCAGCCCATTCAGAGAACGTACGTCGCTTCAAATGGTCCATGATGAAAATTTTGAGTTTACTGAATAAATTGACAATGTCAGTTAAATGATTAGTGAAACGGTGCGTTCACAAACGAAATTCAAAGTTGTCAAGTTCCTATTCGAAAACCCGATATATGTATTATGGTTATTTAAAACAATCGACGAGGAATAAATTTATTTTTTTGCGAACCTAATTAGAAGTTAAGCTTCACTATAAAGGTCATAGGAGAAATTCTAACATCTACAGATAGCAAACATTATTCCTTTCCTATATCATTCAAATCTGAAGTTGAAGAACAGATTCAGAAACTTTTGGAGAATGGAATCATCTGACCTTCCAGGTCTCAGTATGATTCCCCGGTATGGACCGTGCCGAAAAACTAGACTCCACCGAAAAAAAAACAGTTTAGAATGGTAATCTATAGGAAGCTAAACAGCGTCACTATAGCCGACCGCTATCCGATTCCCAACATAAGTGATTCCCTTGAAGGAATCTGACGTCGAAACAGCCTTCTCCGTGAATAATAGGAAAATCGAATTCTGGGATTAAAAAAATGCGCCATCTATCTTTCAAAGGGCACTCGATGACTTTTTGCGAGAGCACTTACGTAAAATTTGCTATGTCTATATAGACGACATAGTAATATTTAGCAAAACCGGAAGTGATCATGCCCCGCAAATTGCAGACATTTTAAAAACACTTTATTAAGCAACATGAAAGTGCAATTAGACAAATGCCATTTTAATCGGCTACGAAACTAATTTTTCTTGATCTCAAGGCTATTGATACCTTCGCAAGAATTAAAAATATACCCTTACTTCCGAAGACTTAGTCTTATCATATCCCGATTTTACAAACCTTTCGAATTAACCACAGATGCATCCAGTTTTGCGCTTGGTACGGTTTTGTCTCAAGAAGACAGGCCAATTACATTCATCTCACGGACACTTGGTTCAACCGAAGAAGGTTACGTAGCTAACGAAAAGGAAATGTTAGCGATTATATGGCCTTTGAATTCCCTGCGTAACTACCTCTATGGATGAGCACAGTGTATCGCAAAGCCTTATACCAAATAAAGAGGTCGCAATAAATGTGTTTAGGAATTAGATTATTCTACAAGAAGGCGAAATAAATTTCCAAATAGTTGTTTTCACTTAACCTAGGGATACAGTAACAGAAACCAAATTTAAACAAGAAAATATAAAGCAAATACTTAAAAACGTTTAAATCAGAAGACATCAGAAAGTATAATGAACATGTTGCAAATTGTATATCCATCCCATTTCAGTAACTTTAAAATTGAAATAACAAAATTTCAAGTTGAGGACATTACATTTATTTTACTGATGGGAGAATAATTTTAACCGCTATCGACAAATTCTCAAAATACGCCTTAACAAGAATTTTAAAGTCTAGAGCCACCGAAGATATGAAACAACCTCTTAGGGAACTCGTTTTGGCTTTTAGCGTCGCAGAAATCATTGTAATAGACAACGAAAAGCCTTTGAAGATAAGCTGTGTATCATTTATGTTAGAAAACCTTTTTAGAATTAAAATATTCAAAGTTCCCCCCTACACAAGCTCAGGTAACGGACAAGTGAAAAGATTCCATTCCACACTTTCCGAGCTAATGCTTTGCATCAATTCTAAAAAACTACACAACTAATTTGAAGAAACACTAAACAATTCTGAACAGCTCAAATTGGAAAGAAAAGTAAATGCTGAAAGAATCAAAAGCAAACAAGCTATAGATTTGAATTACCATAATAAAAGAGGGAATCCTCCCAAAAATTATTAGTGAGAAACGTGATCTATGTAAAAATTAATAAAAAGATTGGGTAATAAACTTTCCCCAAAGTATAACGGCCATATTATTCACTCGATTCATCCAGATTAAAACTTAAATCCGAATGTAAATTCTACAAATTCATTGTAAATACATCCGGATTTAATTTTTAATCTGGATATATCGAGTGAATAATATGGCGATAAGAAAGAGATAGTAGCCAAAAATAAAACCACTATCGTTTTAACTTATACGAAATTGAAACACTTATTTTTGTTTAGATTTTTCATTGCAACATGTACAATTAACGATCCTGGATTATTCCAGCGCTCAATTTATAGCCATAGACACGGGGACAGCAAAGTTTCAGTCAGGAACCTTTGCTGTCAATTATTACCAGATAATAATTGAAGAACTGGAGACGTTCTTAACAGACAACACATTAGACAAAAAATCCCATTCTTCCCTTTTTCAAAATATCCAATGTGGCGAGAGCTGTGTAGCACGTAGCGCTGCCCTGTTGAAACAACATGTCGTTCGTGTTCATATCATCCAATTCAGGCGAAAAGAAGTTGGTAATCATCGACCTATAGCGCTCGCCTATGACGGTGGTGGTGGCCTGACCAACGTCCGTCCTTCTCAAAGAACGAACTGGTGTTGGTTGATCGTTTATTGAACCACAATGCGAATAGTCAATCCTCTCGGTAGAACGATTATGGCGACCGTAAAATTTGAGAGGCGCGCGGAACGTTGCCCGAACAGCTATTTTTATAAAACAATTTAATCATTTGTACGTGTTGTTGAACGATACATCCGTCCATGGTGATTTGTCAAAACAGACTGAATAAATGAAAGCCAATTTGATGTAGCGTCAACAACTGTCACAGTTCGGAAGTTCATATTGGATGACCCTTTACATACATACATACATAAGGGCATCAAAAGTGGAAAGCTGTAGGTACATTAATTTCGGGCAGTATAATTGGCTACTTTAAGAGTTATAATTTGAAAAGCTAATCACTTGTTTTTTATATAGATCCAGAAGAAGTAGTAGCGATAGGAAGCCAAAAACGTGAAAATACTTCAAATAGCAGCTGATCCTTTGGAATACCATAATACATAACGGAAAATTTTTATTAATTTTATCATGTTTTGTTAAAAAAGAATAATACGGACGATGGCAGACAAACCAGGAAAATATTTTCGGGCTGCTGTCCAAGCTCAACACTTTTATAAAATGGCAGATAAGTGGATACACCGAGAAACTATCAAATAAAGTAGACGAAATAAAGGAAAACACAATGAAATTGAAATTGTCCAAGTTCTTACTTTATGAAGGTTTAATATCAAATATTTAAAGTAGAGTAATATTTAAACAACTACAAATTATTAGAGAATTATATTACTTAATGATTACTTACTAAAATTTTGTGGGTTTTCAGTTTTCAAAACATTTTTTAAGTAATAAAAAGAAAACTTACCAAGTAAACCGACAAATTTTTTTTTCAGTAAAGCCCGTTTGACACCATAGATTTTTTATTTTCATTGCAAAATCTCGAAAGATACCAGTGAGGCTATATATGTAAGTGTGGGACTCATTCTACAGCAATCAGAATTGCTGCATTTAATTGATCGCAGTTCCGAGAAAGTAGGCGGATACCACGCCTCCTGCATGGAAAATTTCAAATACTCAATTTTTCCTTAGTATGCACTTGAAGCCCTAGCGCTCTACCAAAATTCATTATTCTTCAGAAATCGGAAGTGCTCCAATTAATTGATCGTAGTTTTGATAAATTAGGTGGATACCACGCCCACTGAATGGAAAACCTCAAATATTTTATTATTTCCTTTGTATGCACTTTAAGCTCTACCGCTTTATTAAATTTCATCATTCTACAGCAATCGGAAGTGCTCCAAATAATTGATAACACTTCTGAGGAAGTGGGTGGATACCACGCTCCTGAATGGAAAATTTTTATCATTGTACAGAAATCGGAAGTACTCCAAATAATTCTAGAGAACCGATTCGTTCCCCCTTTGCCCTTGCCTAAAACACCCGCAAATTCTATTTGAGCACAGTAAGAGAAAACTCTCCTATTTCTCTCTTTTTTTCTTATCGGTGAATCCGTGTGAATGGTCGACTTATCTGCCGGAAGCAACAAAAAATGATATTAATCATAATTTACATGAAAAAGGGTTACAAAGCGTGTCTAAAATGCACGGGACCACTAATACATGCTCATCGAGTAGTATGCTTTATTGTTCTAACAGCTTGTAGGGTGAAAGAGAACAAACCCGGTTCCCCGATTATAGGAAACACTCATAATTTCAGTTACTTATCTCCGACCCCCTTAAAAAATTATAACACTTTTCTACATTTAAACACATACCTATTTGATTAAAATACAATATTTTGCTACATAAAAAACCCATTTTAAACTATAAACATAAATACTGTCCTTACAAATCACAAATCCTGAAACTATTTTCTACGCAAATTTCCAAGATTGCGCACTTCATTAACACATAACTCGGAAAACGGAAAGTACTTGGTAAATTTGAGGAAACTTTTGACAGATCATAAAGCATTGATGACAGATCTTTTTGGTACTATAAAAGAGAGAAGTAGGCCCAAGGTTCCACTTTGCAATTAGTTTTCTTGAATAGTGGCCGGCCACTGGAGAGGGCCGGAGTTAGGCGACTCGTATTATTTAGGAAGTCGATTATTTAGCTTCGAATTAAAAACTTAAATTTATCCTAAGAAGTTTTATTGAAGTTAACCATTTGTTTAAACAAGAACGATGTTTCAGCATCTTATATTTTGAAATAAAAACTACTTACTGCCATATACGCTGCACAACCCGCTGACCTTGTATTTGCTTTTGAGTCGACCAATCGACCACTTATACCAAAATCACAAAGTTTTATGTTCCCCTTTTCGTCTATGAGAATATTTGAAGGTTTTACATCTCTATGTATGACACCATGTTTCTCTTTGAGATAAGAAAGTGCTTTCACAGTCTAAAAATTAAAAGTTTTATCATAAAAGCAGTGAATTCCGATAAAAAATATTCTCGCTTACCGCAACTGTGACTTTACCGAGAATCTTTTCTGGAACGGGTTTGTTTGAGAGCTTTAAAAGCTTATCGAAACACATTGCCATCAATTCCATGCAAATCCATACATCAGGATCACGAACGAAACATCCGAGGCATTGAACAATGTATTGGCAGTCGTGTGATTTAAGAACTACATCCAGATCCATAAGTATCCGTTTGTTCTCCTCGGTGTTACCTGTTCGGCGCATTTGTTTTACTGCAATCACTGTGCCGCTTGGAATGTGTTGCATCTTCACCACGTGACCACTGGTGCCATTTCCCAGATCGCCTATATGCTTCAAGTCTTGAATATCTGTTTTGTAAGACTTATTATTTATTGTGAGGATTCCAGTTTGTTTCATGATCTTTTTGAGTTTTTTATCTGTGTCTGTTTCGGCTGCGGGATGCTGAGCCACAACTGGTAGGTTCAAGGATTTCCTAGGACGAACGGGTGTCGTTTCCACTGAAGTGCAATTAGAAGAAATATCAATAAAGAGTAAAACTAAAAACTCTAGAAGTAGGTACGGTTGAAGTAGCGACTGCAATTTTGCATTTCATCGCAGAAATGTAATTTTTCTTCTTCAATAACAAGATTTATTTTGAAAATAAAAACAATTAAATAAAAACTAAATTCAGTTTTTGTGTTCCTTACAATGTTGCGGGCGGGTCGGTAGTGGCTGTCGAGTAGGGGCAGACATTTGTGGTGGAAACTCTATACGTGAATCATTTTCGGCTTGCAATCGTTCTTCTAGCGTTTGTAATTTAATGCCAATTGTGTCTATAGAACTAGACATTGCTTAGATAAAATCTGTTTTTTCTAGTTTATATAAAATTCTGATTTATTTTGCAAACACACGGCAGATTTTTTCTTAACAAAAAGAAAATATAGCAAAACCACACCGCACCGAACCGAGAGAAATCATACATTTCTCCACTCCATTTGTGGAGAGAAAAAAATATTTTTGATGTTTAACACAAGTGTTGCGTTCTTTTTCTCTAAAATGGTAACTAATTCCTTGCGTTCGAGAAACTATCAGATACGACTGCTTTTAAACGATGCAATTCCCGTTTGCGATTTTTAAGCACGTTGACGGGGGACGTACATATGTAGTGGCCGGGGTAGACAAAATTGCGGAGGTTGGAAAAAATTGCAGTTACGGATGATTCTTCTTTGTGCTTTTCCTTAATGTTTGAGAAATAGGTGGAGTAATAAGAGTTCTTTTTTATATAACAAAGTTAACATCTATTAAGATTCGTAGCGTTTAATAGCATCCGAGAATATCGAAGCTTAAAAATCTAAGTCGTCTAAAACGGTCTTACTAATATAGAAATGTGTAAACATCTAAAACATACTAAACAAAAACACCACAAACAACTTTCATCTGAATTTGGGGGCGTTCAATCCTTTAGGTCTGTCATCTGAATTTTCAGAATTCTGAATTTTTAGAGCTTCTGATTGGCCAGCTTTTATAAAAAATTAAGTTGACTTTTAGTGACTTTTAATTACGTTTAGTTACGTTTCATCTGAGTGGTCGGGTTCAATGCATTACGTCTGTCATCTGAATTTTCAGAATTCTGAATTTATGTCGTTGAGCGCAAAAAACATCTGAAATGTCAAATTCTTGCATTTACCTATAGGATTTGCATTGAATCGAAATAAAATAGAACTTTCATTATATTCGTAAATTAAGCATTCAGCGTGTTATGAGGATAAATTTTATGAAAAATGTAACTAAAATAGCAAACGATTTTATAAGTTTTACTAAAAGTGTTTGCATAGAATGCCATAAAATATTCGCTTTGTTTAAATATTTTTATTGAAATTTATGACCAAAAAAATAATGCTAAACTATCCAAATTTTAATATAAAATTGTTCCACAATAATCGTCTGCGAAATTCTGGGTGAGTTTTGAAAAACTCACTAAACAATAAACAATATTCATTGAAACAAATATTTAATTTACATGACTAAAACATACACACAATATAAAACATAAACACCAACCACAGTGAAAATTATAAAGTTCAACTTTATGTGTAGTACTTCAGCTGCTTCGACATTTCCCCCACCACAAATAACTTTTATGATGAAACGTAACTAAAAGTCACTAAAATTCATCTAACTTTTTATGACAGCTGACCAATCAGAAGCTCTAAAAATTCAGATGACAGACGTAATGGATTGAACGCCCCCAATAACAAATTTTGTTTTTGACACAACAACAATTAGGAAGTTCCACCATACGTCAATGTGACAATGCGAAACAAGCAACACAAAAATTAGCCTTAGTTGGGGAGAAAACAATATAAAACAAATATACCTACTTACATATACAACGACAAATCAAAATGTGCACACTAGTCGCGCCTTTGGAAAAGTGTTTGTATATGTAAGTATATTTGTTTGTATTACATTGTTTTCTCCCAACTAGAACCAAATATAATATAGTTATAGTTATAGTTTTTGAAAAATTCTAATAGTTTAGATTTTATAATAAAAGAACGTACCGAAGGTGATGCCAAAATACTTCAAAATATACTTAATAGGGGAGTTCACATTCACATTTCATTTGAGCACATTAAGAGAAAACGAATTTCTCTGCTCATCTTTTGTATTTTGAAAACTACACAAAAAATAACAAAATTACTGTACATACATAAAGGAAGTACATGCAGGCGTTGTTTCCATCATCGCAGCCATAGAGTACCTTATCTAAAGAACCGACTTTAACGATTTTTCTCTTTCATCCTATAAGTTGCATTGAGAGGATTTCCTTCACAACGCTGAGCATGTACTATACTCAATTTGAATATGCAGTACAGGCCTTATGGCAGAGCTTTTTTCAACACACTGGTGCCTGTTGATGTTTGAATGGCACTCAACTTAAGAAATTGCCACGGAAATAAAAAAACGAACCCCTGAGTTATATTGAATTTTATTTTGTAATATTCCATAAACCCACGTACATCCCAGCACGACCTGTTTTTCCCTTCTGTGAGGACTGAGGAGACTGAAACTGATCGTCAATTTATCTCTCGCTTATTAGTTTGTTAAAATAAAAAAATAAAAACACATTTTTTTCAGAGTTACCATATTCATTCGTTGATGGAAATTATAATACCTTTTCTTTGGTTTTTGCTATGGAGCTTTCAGAATAGAAACTTTCTTATAGCTTTTGAGAGCATATATTTTAAGCTTAAGGAAAAAGTTATTGTCGCTGCGTGTTTTTCTGCTTAAATTATTTTTTTTTCTTGAAAAAAAAAACGGTTAAAATACAGCTATACAATATTGCTATTTTTTTGTAAGGGAAGAATTACTGTTTGAGCAAGTTTTTGATGAATTTCTGTTCATTATTTAATTGAAATTTCGATTTTTAAGTGCCAAATAGTTTTTGTATTCATGAAAATTAAAATAAAAAAACAGGGTTTCGTGAATAAATAGTGCACTGAAATAAACTTTTATATACATTTAATTTTGAGTTAATATAATTTTTGTGGTGTGTTTGTGTTTATTTACATTTAAACAGTTGGTAACCCTACCATCATTTATGCCAATGTATAATTATCACTACGGTAACCCTGTGAGAGCTTTGAAATCCATAATAGTATTGGTGCATTTTCATGGTTCTTATATAAAAAAAGGGTGCTGAATCCGAATGCTAGAAATGCTTTTCAAAGTCTTGAGCGTTTTGAGATATGGCTTCATCAATAAAGGACTTCTGGCAAAAAATTGTAACTGGTGTGCATTACAGAAAAATTGTGATTAACATCGTTGTAGCACTTGATATGCAGATTTTATGAGTCTCAAATGCAAAAAAAAGTTTTTTTTTTTTTACTTTTGGGGGATGGGTGAATGGTTAGAAAAGGGGAGGGGGTACAAATGAATAAAAAACTCAACCTTTTGCTATAGTTAGCTATAGTTAATTTTAAATAATTTGTAATTTATTGTTTTTTACACTTTTTTTATTTTTTGTCATTGTTTGTCATAAGTACATGAACATGATTTACATACAATATAAAAATTAATAATTATTTAAAGTTAAGATAATGTATCGTCATTGGCAAAATAGGAATAATAAAATAGTTGTCAAAAGCATCATATAATTTGTATTGTACATATGTACACAAATATTTATATATTTTGAAATGTGGATCTATGACGTATAGGTTTTTCTTTCAATAGTTGCAGCAGCTTAATTGTATACGAAAGAAAAAGTTTCAAATAAGTAATACCAATAATAACATTCAAAATAAATCGCCAAAAATAAAACACTTTATTTTTATCTTCTTAATTAATTGTAAACAATAAATACTCAAATTTATGTTACTTAGCTTATACCTCAATATTTACATAAAAAAACAAATTTTCAAGGGTAGGTTGTAAATTTTATATGTATCTGCATACCAACATATTATATATAGTTTTAATTAAATCACTTGTTTTATAAACATTATAGGTATATAGTTGAATATTTTTTGTTATCGTTTTGTCAACGTCATCAGTCTTAAATTTAAGTAAATCATACCTCTATTTTAAAATTTAAATTCTTATGGCCAATTTCATAAATAGATATACACACTAAAATCACTTTAATCCATATTCCTTCTTAGTTATAGGTATCAGACCATAAATATTTTTAATTTGACCAATGTAAAGAGGCAAAATTTTAATTAAAATTAGGTTTGCCTCACATCCCTGTGTAGGTTATATAAAAAAAATAGGTTGTTCCCTCTAACATGCGATTTGTTTGTGAAAAATAATTATTTATTTGTAACATTAATTTAGGACAGTCACGTCGCGTCAGAAGTTGTCAGAAGTTGGAAAAATTGAAAAAATATGCGACGAATTTATTGCTTTATTATGTATTATTTCATTGTTTTAAGTTCGTCATTAAGAGAGAAAAACTGAGAAGAGATCTCACGTTGAAGTCTCGCTTTTTCGTCGCATTGTGAGTCAGGCATGAGAAATACAGTGTATAGAGTACGTATATTATCTAGAGAAATGACTTAGGGGTTTGTTCTCTTTTACCTTACAAACCCCTTTTCATGTAAATTATGATAAATATCATTTTTTGTTGCTTCTGGAACATAAGTGGACCATTCACACGGATTCACCGATAAGAAAAAAAGAGACAAAGAAGAGTTTTCTCTTACTGTGTTCAAATAAAATTTGCGGGTATTTTAGACAAGGGGTACGAGTCGGTTCTTTAGGTATAAAAGGTTTTAAAGTACATATACAGGGTGTCCCGAAATCACCGCCACAGAAGAAAACCATGAGTTTAAGTCGAAAAACTTAAGAGGTAATTTTCTCGTTTTCGACTTATAACGGTTTTTATGATTTTTTTCTTTTTTACTTTGACTGGATCTAACTTTGCCAAACTACAACTAATTTTTGAATTTTTTAATTTAAACAAGAACAGTTAGAAATTTGTATCTACCATACAACTTTTTTCTGTGTGGATAACGGTTTTCCCGCACTTTATTATAAAACACATTTTTTAAGCATTTTAAGGTTGTTTTTTTTTTACTTCTATATGATTTTTTTTCTTGGCGAATGGAACACAATTCAATTTGATTTTTTTGTGCCCTGTATTGGTGTATTTTCAAACAAAGTTTTTATCTTTTGGAAGGTGTATGTTACATTTATAATAAAAAACAAAAAAGGAAATAAAAAGAAAGTACCTAATAGGTATTCAAAAATGAATTCATCTATAGTTTTAGAGGATTTTAAAATTGTAAGTGATGATTAAGGATGTGTTTTAATTGAAAATAACATGGTTTTTTTAGAGCATCGTTTGAGTGAGTTGAGTGTACACAATAATATTGTAAAGAAATAGTGAGCGCAGGGCTTGCATAAGAAGCAGATTATTTTAATCTTCAGGAAATACAGAAATTCTTCATCACTTGAATCAGAAGAAGATGATGTTGATGAATTTAATAGTTCATATAAAACTGCTTCCATTTTTCAATAGGATTGTATTGTACTTGAAATCGGCTATTAGCAGTTTATTTATGTTTAAAAATAAAAAAATAAATGAGAATCAAAGTTTCTCAAACTGGACAGTTTTAATTTTAACAATTTTATGTGCATCTACGCATTTAAATAACTAGGTCAGATTCTGTACTTTGTGCACAGAAACTAACAAACTGACAAATTTTGAAGAGCAGGGAAGAAATTCTCTCAAAACTATTAAAACTACCCAAAAGTACGGAAAACACAAATTCACTCCATTCCGCACTTCCTTTTGTGAATGATATGCACGGCATTCAGCCTTATTATGAGTTTCACTGAAATATATTTCACCTTAAAATTTTTTGTTCGCCCGGAATTTTAAAAGCTGTTGTGAGTTTCGCCCGAACAAAATTTTGTTCGCCTACAAAAAATAAGTTAAATTTAGACTCTCAATGGCATTACATTCCACCCAAAATGAATGTCCACAATAAGGGGTATTTTTCAAACACGAAACACAATTGGCGAAAAGTGAAATTTCAAATTTCCGCTTGGAATTTTGTTCGGGCGAAACTCACAATAAGGCTTTCATTCATTTACTCTCATATTTTGCTAAAATGTAAAATTCTGTCCTATAATATTTCTTCGACAGAAAATCACAGGTAGGTGAAATGTTTTATTCTCTCGACAGCGTTCTCTTTTGTGAAAAAAAAACTGATTGTGAAATTTACACATATGCACAGAAAATTAGTTTTCCTCATTTATTATAGAATTTGAAATAAATTAAAAAAAAAACAAGCTTTGAATCGTTTAAAAAAATACTCGATTTTGTATACACGGAGCCAATACTTGCCCTATTTAGCTCCGGTGAGATTCCCCATCTAATAAACCTCCGAGTGTCCAGTCCAGAGATCTCTCTTCTTCAAATCGACCGATAATGCGTGTAGGTACCAAGTTTATGTATGTAGGTAGTTTCTCTAACTAAATTGAATTTGTAATTTTTGAGTATGTATCTTAGTGTGTTTTTTAATTCCAAAACTTCCACAACTTCAAAGGTTTATTCCCCAAAGAAATTTATTGATAAAAAAACGTGCTAGGTCAATAATATTTCGAATTCAAAAATTATTTCATAGAAAATCTTGAATAAATTGTTCGCATTTAAAATTTCTCAAAAAAATATTTGGCTAATAAATTTTTTTAGGGCACATACTTTTGATCTAGTGGTATCGCAAAAAATTATAATATTTATTAATATATTTGTAATAATATGTGTATTACGTTTTATACAAGTTATGCATATTATCATATTTTCTGTTTCAGTCAAATTATGAAAAATGTAAAATTCGTTTTAGCTTCACAAAATAATTCTTAATAAATTGAATTTATGTGGTAATAAATAAAAATGACAAGAATAGATAACTATTACTCAAATACATAATGCTATTTAATTAAAAAAAAAACTAAGTTTACCATATTTTAATTTATGTTCCTATCAAATCCTTCAATACTAAAGCAGTCATTTATTATATAAAATTTTATACAAAAAATATTGGTAAGTACAATCCTACATATGTATATTAAAAGGTTTAACATTCAAAAATCTTAAATTCTTATTGGTTGAGAAATAACAAACATTTTCGTTGAAGAACGAGAACGATTAACAGTGATGATATACGTATGTATTCTATATTTATAATTGTATCCCAAAAACACGGGATATTTATTTATTTTGTATTATCTGTTAAAGGCACAAATTGATTATTCTATCGCAAAAAAATTTTAATAAGTCACTTTATTAAGTACATACTTTTGAAAAGACATGATCAACATGATTTAATTATCGCGTACACTCTTTTTCTTCTTGATTTTAATGTTTATATATCAAGTGCGGACAAACATGTAGCACCGATAGTGGGTAGTATGTATGATTAAATCGTAGCACGTGCTCAGAACAAGTGCTCTCTTAAAGAAACTGAGCAGGCACTAGTGAAAATACAAGTGATCAAGAATTTTATTCATATCAACTGGACCACCTTCTCCGAAAAGCGGAGTTTTACCAGGTGGTGCGATTTATTCATACCACCGAGTAAATATAGGCAGTAGTAAAATAGACTTTTATAAAGAAAGTGGGAAACTTTTCTAAAAAAATTAGGATTGATTTGATGTGCTTTATAAAAGTGATGATTAAGCTTCTATAACAACTTCTCTCCACCGACGATCATGATTATGATAATATTTGAAAATGATTGGTAGCGTTCTTAGTCACATAACTGTTCTGTTTATAGTATTGCTCATGCATTTGCCTCAATAACAATCGCCACCAATTAAGCAAAAATCACCGTTCTGTTGAACCATTCGGTGTAGGCACAAACGAGTTTGGTAATTTCTTGAAAAAGCCTAGCGTATCTAACGTTTTAACGGATCGTCGTACTAGCTCTTCCTTGTACTTCCAAATGGTTTTATCTTCAACCGAATTTTCACGATATTGTTCACAAGATTTTAGCAAAGTTTTTACACAATCTGCGCGATAATGCTGTAACTGAGCGTCTTCTGTGTCCACTGGATATGATTTGCAAACACCACCCAAACAAGCTAACGGGAAGTGATTGTGCAGAGTTAACACCTTTTCAGGATTGTGAAAGCATTTGACGTACTGATTTGGCTTAGTGTAGTTTTTCGCCCGATGAACATGCTGCAACATATGCATATATTTTGGTACATCCTTGTGCCAGCCATGGTCATGTTGATGATCATCGAGAAAATAAACATTACGAAAATTATAGCTAGCATAGCCTTCGGGTTTTATCTTCTTTGCTTTTGGGATTACACGTTGCATCAGGTCCATCCATGAGGTATCGTCATTTTTCGGCATAATGACTTCGTCGATGTCCAACAGAGCTATGTAATCATAGCGATAGATATTCTTATATAGACAGTCGTTATAGGGTATTACTTCGTTTTGGCGTTTGTGATTAGTTTTCTTTGTCAGGTAAAGATGCTGAAAACCAGGAACATTTGGTTGACCTCCGGGCAAGGTAAGTGGAATTACTTGAACTATTCCCTTTTGCTCGTAATGGCTGAGAACTTTTGAAATATTCGGATGAACTTGTAAGTTATAAAAAAATATTTTATCAGCTCCAAGTATATTTAATATCTCAATCCATTCAATAAGTCGCACTGAGAGATCATCATAGAGAAAATCTAGACCCTTGACGCAAACAGCAAATCCTTTTTTATGATCATCCGGAGGCCGGTTGTAAATTACTCGTAAATTATTTGTGGCAGTATCGCATTCCCTCTCAACCATCGACACTGATGATGGGACAATTCCATGAAATGGTTTTGGAATTTGACAAGCAATCAAATATGGCTGGTAGATACCCTGTTTATAATTTCCCCATTTATTATACCAAATGTATTTGTATTCAAATGTTTTAACTATGAATGGTTCCTTTTGTCCGTCAAACCAAAATTGACAAAATGTTTTTACTTTTGGTTCAATTCGATCGATCATTCCTAAAATGCGAACCGTTGGGCCAAGTAGTGAACTCTTACGAATGTCATAGTATGCACCAAATAATTGGAATGTTCCGTTGGAAGTTCGCATTGTCTGCCAATAGATATTATTGAATTCTAGCTCAAATATAGAAGGATACTTAGCACATGTTGAGGATTTCTGTTGCAAGAAATTTTTATTCTTGCTCCAGTATGCTATTGGAAGCGATGGAATTCGGGATTCTACATCACGGACAAGCTGTTCATCATCCATTGCTACAATAGAAAAAGAAAATTTAATAATTAGTAAAAAATAATTAAATAAAAATAGAAATTGTGTAATAAAAAGAGCCCTTGTAATGATTATACAATAACTTGGGCAATTCTTTCTTGGCCTCCAATTAATATTACTATAATACTAATATTAAACAAAAATTGAAAAAAGAGGCTGGGTGCGACTCATATTTGTTGCTTCCCATTAGTGCCCTTGGAAGCTGGACATACCCGATGTTATTTTGTTATAAAAAAATTCCTAATTCAAAAACTTAAAAGACCTTATCAGGTGTTCAATATGAGATGAAGTGAAAACCAAAGTTGGGGCGTATTATATTTTTCAACTATATATTTTAGTAGTATTTTGTAAAAAAATAACTAAAGCAATTATTGTTATCCAAATGGACTTTTGCCCCACTTGGGTGGGTTACAAGGGCACAAATCAATGAGAGACTTACATATAACCCACCCTTATGAGTTAAAAGTGCACAAAAAGTGGGTCAATATTCCCTAATTTTAGAAAGGAAGTGGGTCATAAGTCCACAAATATTTATTTGATTTTTTTTTAATAAACAAACGTATACTGTTTATTAAAAAAACTGTTGACATTAGCACCCGCCTGACGACTCAACATACCCTTACGGTTCGCGTACACTAAAACCGAATCATCGGCCGATATCTGGTCGGAGGTATTCGGACGACTGTCTCGGACGTTCGTCTGCGTACACTCCTTCCGATCTCGGACGGTGCTGGTCTGCAGTCTGAGTGTGATATGAAAGTGATAATTGTCTCTATTGTTATAATTTTTAGAAAATTTGTCCCAGAAAGGTGCCCTTTATGAACGCAATTGATTAACTTTTCAGTATCCATTTTTTTTCTTTTTATTTGTATGAACTTTATCAAGAATCAACCGGACAACTGACGAAAAATCCAAACATGTTGGGATAAGCCGGTTGATCGCTTATTAACGGACGTCATCGGACGATGTCGCTTTTTATACGTTTGGTTCGATCGGCCGAGTATACTTCGGCCGATGACGGACTAGGTGTACGCGAGCCGTTAGTTGAGCAACGGAGTTGCGTGAATGATACATAGGAGTAGGACCCAAAAAGGGAATAAAAATCCTTTGAACCCTCGAAAAAGGCCACACGATTAACTGATTGTTCAAGAAAACGCGCCGGGAACATTAACCTAGAGCGGTTGTCTGGGATTTAAATGAAAAAATATTATTTCCTATTGAGCTCTTAAAACGCATCTTAAAGCATAGTACGCAAACGAAAATTTCATACAAAAATTGAAAAAACGAAATCATAAACAAAAAATTTTGTTCTCATTTTTGTTTTGCAGTACGCCGAGCGAAATTAATAATTGTAGCTTTTTTATTTTTTTGTTTGGCAATTAGTGACACTTTCAATGGGTATTTTTGCGTTGTGGTTTCCGTTAGGATTTTAGGTACTATAGTGTTGGATACCACAGACGAATTTCGTGTCGCATCATTTAATAAAACTCTCCATCAATTTTTTCAATATATCAATAAACTAAATATTTTTGAAATCACAAGTGTTTCAGAAATCTATGGGCTAGAAGTCCACAGGAAATTCTTGTGGACTTCTGGCCCATAGATTGTCGAATACCAAGGTGGGTTAAAATCCGCAATATAGATTTGTGGACTTTTAACCCACATAAGTGGGTTAAAAATCCGTTAAGGACTTTTGGCCCTTGGACTTATGACCCTGCGTCTATAGAATCGGAAGATCGAGTTTGATTATCAAGGGAAAATATCAAGGTTTCGACTTAACTGAGCGAACACCAATGCGATCGAGTCGAACCAAACACATTTCAACTCGATTTCGTTCTACAGATTGAGATTCTGTGTGACTGGCACTTTGTGATGTGAAAGAGAGAGATGTGGTCAGAAAAGTCACAAGATTTAAAAAAAAAGTCAAAATAGCTTCTTTTTTAAAAGGTCGTATCATGGTCATGAGGCACAAAAAGGGGTCAAAAAGCGACTAAAGCATTGAGGTCTAGGAATAGATCTATTGGCTATGCACGGAACTGGACCCTGCGACGAGACAACGAGACTTCGACGTGATGAGATCTCTTTACAGTTGTTCTCTCGTAATCACGAATTTCAAAAAATGAAATAATACATAATAAAGCATTTCTCGTCGTAATGTGTTGGCTTCTTTTTTTTTTTTTCGAACTTCTGGTAAAAACATATACATCATAAACATTTTCTCCGTCCGATTTTTTTTTTTGCACAATTTAGTATTATTTTTTTTTATTTTTATTATTCCTGGTTTTGGAAAAATCCTCCCATTTCGAAGAACACTCATTCCAGCATACCAAGTATTATTTAACAAGTCAATGAAATGAACACATATTTTTTTTATTATGAATAAAACAAATGACCGGTAACACTCTCCTTTAAATGTTCATACAACGAAATTTTTCAAGCTAACTTCCAATTTCCAGTATCTATTAATAAATAAACTACGACAAACAATTCCCAGCACATATTGAAGCATTATTTAAAAATATTCTATATCATACCAGTTCTATTATCAACCAAAATTTCAGATGGGTCATATCGGTCTGTTGTGGTCGATGTTGGATCCCCTCCGTACTTATTTTCCTTTTGTAGTAGAATTCGACCATTAATTGGCGCCGAAACATACTCCTGTGACACCATCTGGCCGTCATGAATTTTGAATAGTCCCAACATTACAAACGACCAGATGCAAAGTGTGAATAATATTTTTAAAATTATTTTTGAACTTGACATGTTGGAGCTGTTTTATATATTTTTGTTCGATCTTAATTTTTGTATTGATTAGTATTATTGCACGAATGATAGTCTTTGTTCCAACCTGAAATAAGAAAAAATGCAGAATTGTTATATTACTGAAATTATGTAAAATGTACATATATATATACGATTCAATATTAAAGCATAATTTAAGTAAACATTAAATATTATTTTGTAGGGTACCTTAATACCGACTTGAGCTCTCTATTAAACGAATAAAGTTAACAACACGGATACAAGTGTTTTTATAAAATCCGGATTTCAATCCGTATATAATTCGTGTATCCATGTATTTATCCATGTTTTCAAAATATCCCTGTTTATTGTGTAAATAATAATCAGAGAAAATTTTATGTGAATAAGTGACTATCAAAGACATAAAAGCAAGTTGGTACAACCCCTCATGCAGTTATTATTTATTTTCCAATAAAACAAATATTATACAAAAAAATGGACATAAAATCAAGCGTATGAAGAATCCGTGTCATAATAGTAACTTGGGCTGCAATAACTACCTACACGAACTCCCTTCAAACGTCTCTTACAAATACACTTATACGGTATCGTAGACTCTTAAAGCTTATACCTACATGTTGATTATAGTTCCTGCTATAAAAGTTTTTGAACCTAAATTTGTATGAATAATTAAAACATAATATAGTGGATAGTAGATAAATAAGTGGAACTGATTCCATCCATAATATTATGTGACCTCAATTTGAAAGGAACATAACCTAGATACGTGCAAAGATTTCATAGACAATCCAATTAATGCACAAACTAGAATTCCACTACGTTTCATTAAATAAACATTTATTTTGAAATACTAGGAAAGAAGAATTAATTTATTCGGTCATTGATTCTAATTTTACAAAAAGGTTTTTTTCGATCTTCTCTCGACCACCTCTTTTTTTTCATTCTTGTTTTTAAATGCTTTTTTTTATATGGTTTACATTCGAATGTAGAAACAAAAATAATGGGTGATTTTTTAAGAGGTTTAGAACTTTAAAAAAAAAAAAAACACAAAAAATTCGAAAAAATGAATGAAATATTTATTTGAATCGATAGTTTGAACCTTGCAATTTAATGTTTAAAGATAATTTCATGCAAATGTTGACCGCGGCTGCGTCTCAGGTAGCCCATCCGCTGAGTCCAATTTTGGCATACTCTTTCACACATATCGGCCGGTATCTCACGAATGAATGCATGGATGTTGGCTTCCAGTGCGTCAATCGAAGCGGGCTTGTCCCTATAGACATTAGCCTTGACATACCCCCACAAAAAATAATCTAATGGTGTCAAATCGCACGATCTAGGCGGCCAATTGACCGGCCCGAAATGTGAAATTAACTGTTCACCAAACTCGCCTCGCAATTGCGCCATTGTTTCGCGTGCTGTGTGGCATGTGGCACCGTCTTGTTGAAACCACATATCATGCAAGTCAAGAACTTCCATTTCGGGCAAAAAAAAGTTTGTTATCATCGCTCGGTAGCGTTCACCATTGACAGTAACGCTGCGATTCGCATCATCTTTGAAGAAATATGGCCCAATAATGCCGCCGGCCCATAAACCGCACCAAACAGTGGCTTTTTCGGGATGCATTGGTAGCTGTTGCAATGCTTCTGGCTGATCTTCACTCCAAATGCGGCAATTTTGCTTATTTACGTACCCATTCAACCAAAAATGAGCCTCATCGCTGAACACAATTTTTCGATAAAAAAGCGGATCCTCGGCCAGCTTTCCAAGAGCCCATTCACCAAAAATTCGGCGTTGTGGTAGGTCGGCTGGCTTTAGTTCTTGCACCAGCTGTATCTTAAAAGGCTTTACGCCCAAATCCTTCCGCAAAATTTTCCACGTAGTGCTGTAACAAAGGCCTAACTGCTGGGAACGGCGCCGAATCGACATTTCGCGGTCTTCTGTCACACTAGCTGATACGGCCGCAATATTTTCTTCACTACGCACAGTACGTAAACGTGTTGGTGGTTTAATGTCCAACAAAGTAAATTTGGTGCGAAATTTGGTCACAATCTTCCGAATAGACTGCTCAGAAGGTCGAGAATGCCGACCATAAAATGGAAGCAGCGCGCGATGAACATTTCGAACCGAGCACGAATTTTGATAGTAAAATTCAATAATTTGCAAGCGTTGTTCATTTGTAAGACGATCCATGGTTAAATTGCAAACCAAACTGAAGCTGTTTGACAGTGACACAAGGTACTAAACACACGTCAGCTGTCAAAACCAGTGTTGCCAAAACCAAACCAGCTAAAAAATCACCCGTTAGTAGATATACCTACTTTGAAGCTGTTTGTTTCATTTAAATCAATCAGTGATTGCGGCAAGAACACATATTCAGGTTAAACTGTTTGACGAATTTCAGTTATGAATGTCCCCTTTCACACGAGGAAACAAGTTCCTTGAGATTTTTACTCGTGATATGTACAATGTACATATACATACATACTACATATGTACTATATGGCAAGTTATGCATTCGTAAAAAAAGTCGAACTCGAGATTTTGATAAAAGTTGACATTACGATGATACCGAAGTCGAAAAAAAGTGGGTCTCGCAATTCTGTCTGTCTGTCTGCCTGTCCTTTCCGCTGTAGCCTAAACGGGAGGATCGATTTTCTTTAAACTTGGTACCTAGCGTTTTTTGGGCATCCTCCCCACACGACCAAAAATAATGGTAGGTATCTGCCGTACAATTTTTTTTAGCAAAAAATAAAGATCTTATTTTTCTCAAAAACGTGCCCACAACTTAAAAAAAATCAGTAATTTTTTTTAACAAAAAGGCTACCATTTTATAAAAAAAAAATCGAAAAATGGTTATAAATGGTACATACCTCCCATAGAACCTTTTTTTTTGGATTTTTAAAAAAGTTTGAAATTTTTTTTTTGAGAACTTAATAATTCGAAAACGATTTGATTGATTTTTACTAAACTGAGCACCCAGCAGTTTTTTGACATTATCTAGCAGATTTTAAATAAAATCTTTTTTTATAACCAAAAAGAACGGTACCTCCCATACAAATTTTTAAAAACCGGTATTGAAAATCTCATTTTTCTCAAAACAGGCTCCTACTTTTTTGATTAAAATTTTTGTGTGAACTAATATCAGAACGATCTACCATATTATTGGAAAGAAATGTATCTTTCGTAATAAATGGTACCTCTCATAGAACCATTTTTTGGGGGTTTTCGACTATCTCATTATCTGTTAAACCAATTTCAATTAAATTTTTTACACAAAAGCTACTAATAAGTTTGAATAATAATGCAATAATATCAAAATTTTCAAAAAATCAAATTTTGGATTTTTAAAAAACATTTCAAAATTATTTTTTGAAAATTCAATATTTCGAAAATGGGTGGATGATTTTTTTCTAAATTAATTTTTAAACTCCTCATAAATAAGTACTAAAAATTTGCGTACCAATTTTTTTCTTTAAAATATATTCAAAATTTTATAAAAATTAATTAAAAAAAAACGCTCTAACAATTTAAAAAAAAATGTTCTCATAAATTGAGATTTGTGTAAGAAATCACTTGGTGTACATTGCGTTGGTGTCAAATCAATTTCAGATAATTTTTTAATCAACTTATTTCTAATTTTATTGATTTTTTCAACATTTTTTTCAGTCAAAACTGTAAATTCCATGCATATATGTGCAAGTGCAAGACAGCACGGTGCTATATTGTTCATATTTATGTACTCACATAATACTTCCTTAAACTAGGCTATATTTTTGGAAGGTGGCATAAGATATAGGCTATAATAACTAATAAATTTCTTTTATCAGATGAAAAGTTTTTAAAATAATTAAAAATAATAATTAAAACCACAGTGTGATCGCACATAAGAGCAAGTTCGTGCGACCCAGTCATGCATTTTATTTTTTTAAGTTGGCATAGGCTGGGAATGGAACCCAAGACCTTCGGCGTAACAGTCCTTCGCATTAACCAGTACGCCACGGGCTACTGTCACACATACTTGCGAAAAAAAATGGATTTCCAACATCATTACTACACTTGAAAAAAAACGAAAAAATGTACTGACTCCTCAAATCGAATCTCTCTACCACACCTGTATGCATTTTTAGCAGCTGAGTTCTTTTTCTGATTATGTGAACAAATATATTAAAATATTAACAAGTTTAAAAAAAAAAAATAAGTTTGTCCAAAAAACATTGAAATATATGTAGTTTTAAAATTTCAAAATATATTTTTTTTAAATTTTTTTATTTTAATAAAAAACCAGTATATGTCAAGCACACACTCCTCAGTTTTTACCTCACCATAAACATTTTTCTACTTTGTTAGTTGTGCTTTATATACCTACCTACCCACCCTAAAAATGAATATTGCCGCAACTTTTGCATAAACGGGCCACTGTACGACGGGTATCTTACTAAGTCAATGCATGTAAATACCTTACAAGCAAAGTATTGAGAATCAACGAAAAGTTGTGTATGTTACTAATAGGATGTCGATCGGATTTTGTGACGTTATGTAATCTCCATATATGCTCTTAAGCTTTCATTGTCTTTCTTGGCTGCCGTGTGGAGTGGCGAAGAAATAGGTGATGAAGATGGTCTACAAATCCCTACTAACCATATTTCTAAAAGAGCCGCTTTACGTTGTTTGATATTCATTCGGCGTGGTTTTGCAAAAGGTAAACGACCTTTTGTGATGATATGGTGTTGAATAGTTTGTTGGATTGGTTTATTTAAATCCGGAGGAGAAATAAGGGAAAGAAATTTTTTTTAAATGTCTCCGTAAGCGTTGTTGATGGAAGGATTTTTCGGAGATAGAGTAGGTATCCAATATAGCTTGCATAGACTTTATAGTTTATATGAAATTTGGTCACTGAATCGATAAAGCGGCGATTCTTTATATGGACCGAACGTCAAAACTTTTGTAAGAAAGTCGGCTCCTATTAGTAGACGGTTTACTGCTGCTCTTGTTAATCCGATGGCGATGATAAGGAACAGAAAACAATGATTGTGTGTTTTGTAATGATCATTAGATCTTGTTCTTGAACTAGGTATTGTATGATTTTACTGTTCTTTCATAAACCGGAACCACACCTATCTCGTGGACTGTGTTGTTGAGTCATTGTTGTGTCGTTGAATGTGCATAATAATCTGAGGTTTTGGTTGCAAACTTTAATTTTTGCTTTTATTTATTCTCTTCTATGGCTCCGTCTGACACAGCGTAAAAAGATAGATTAGGACACAACACACCACACTACGAGTCACGACACATCAAACGAGGCAAATGTGGCTCTACCCATATCAAATACATTGAAGCGATAGCGGCACACCACTCCACAAGACCACAACACATCACACACGACATAAGTTACTGTAGTTCCGCGGCTATAATGGCGGAAAAATGTAAGTATATAAAGGTTTTTTTTAATAATACAGATTCTATATGCTGCTGAAATACATACAGCCATGTAGGTATGTACAATGTATGTACATACTACACATTACAATATTACGATATTATGTATATAAGATTGAGCAAAAATGTTTTTTTTGGAAAGAATTAATAATATAACCATCAGCTTTATATTGACATCAAAGTGATCATTGATTTCCTCAATAAAAAAATTAATTAATTGGTAAATATGTAATTCAAGCGTTAAAAGTGTTTGAATTTGAAATTTCACAGTTAATAAGCAAAGGTCTGACACTTTTCACACATTTGTGCTGTTCTGCCCTGTTCTGATTTAGTTTTTCTTAATTTATCGCAGATATGGGCAGTTGTTTCAAACATCAAGTTTGAATATGTTTGAAAATTTTCCTTTGGGAACGCCTAAATTTGTATTTCACAATATGTTAGAGAGGGTTATTAGAAGCATATTTGTGGTTTTTCGAGAAAATCGAGTCGGAACTTAAGCCATTTTTTTTGTCATTTCATTTCATTTTTCATTTTTCACTTTTGACAAAATGGTTAATGGCATAGGCGTCCGCATGTTGGGACAAGAGGGGTATTTCCTTACCCTTGGTTGGCTCTGGACTATACCCCTCTACAAGTAGTTTGTTTTTAGTCTTGTTACCTGCGAGCCTATTTTTTAAATTTTTAATTTCAAAATTTTGATTTTAAAAATTAATTCATTGAAATAATTTAATTGAAAAACAGAATTGAAGAATAGATTTCTGGCTTTTAAAAGAGATATTGCACGATATTGTAAGTGTTGTTGTTCTTTTATAACATTTTTTTTTGGTTTAGGCCATTTTTTTTTAAAGTTAGCGCTTCCGCTTAAATGGGGAGACAGAGCAGAGACCACCCCTTCCTATACGATTTTTCTCCTATTTTTATTCAATGTACCTACATGTTTTTTGTGTAGTTGTTCACTAAAACTTAATTCTTCATTAAATCCATGATGGCGGCTTAAGCCTAGTATACAGTTATTCCTCGAAAAAAAATACATACATATGTACATATACTTCTTATGGGAGTGATTTTATCGGCAAAAAAAATTTTGACGTTTAGAATTTTTTATATCGAACTGTGAACCAAACCTGTTGAAAAAAATGTTGGTGACATTGTTTTGCAAAAAAAAAAGAACCTAATTTTCGTTTTTGAATTGGTTTTGATTGCTCGGCTTGTCGGTAGGTAGTGTTTTTTTTAATAATTGTTTTGATATTCGTCTGGTTTTATTCGACTTTTAAATTATTTTTTTTACCACCATTTTTTTTTTTTGTTGAAAAGAACTGTATACTAGGCTTTAAGCTTCAGTCCAATTTTTCCGAAAAACTACACTTATGCTCCTTATAACCCTCTCTAACTAATTATGAAAGAAAAGGGTACGAAAAATTAATCCGACTAGGCTATGTCTCTTGTGCCTCTCTCACCTACATATGTACATATATTGCTATTGCTGCACAAATATTTTTAAATTAGGTTCATTTTTTGTATGTACTATCAACAATTATAAAAATTTTATAGTTATCACAAAATTGACAAATTTTACATTAAAGGCTGCCCTACTGTAAGTAGAATTGTCATAATTGTTATTTATACAAATCATAATATAATAATATAACCATGATCAATAGATAGATACATATTTGATTATTTGTTTGTCTTTCTCATCTTTCTCTTCTATATCAAGAAAATAGGTTATATACAATATACATATGTACATATTATGTATATGTGTAACATGGTATTGATGTACGTGGTATATGCAAACAGAGCCAAAGAAGTAAAATTTAAACTCTTTTTTCTACAGGTAATGTAGTTGGTACGGCATGCATTGGAACAAAATCCAGTTTGATGTTTGAGAATCAATACAGTCACTTACACTAGCATTTAGTCTTAAGCTCGATTTACAATACAGCTAAACATCAAGTTAAACTACCTTTTCTGTTAAAATGTTCACCAGATTTCTATCTCTTGAATGAAGTAGGTAGTGTATTGAAAGTAGTCTTATTGAATGAACGAGCAATAAATGAAGGTTGTCGAATTTGAATGCCAATCCAAATATGTAGCTATCTATTTACCTACGTATATTGATACTAAAAATAAAGATGAAATACGTATTATTTTGTACTTGGCTAAAACAATAAACTTATAAATTGTATAGAATATTATGTATGTACTTCCAGAGCAAACATTCTGAATATTGAAACATTTTCAAATAGGATTTTGTGACTAAAGGTTGAGTTATGAGGAAATAAAAAACAAAAATAAAAATAATCCATATAGGTAATATGTATGTAGGTATGCAGAATGTCTGATAGCCTTAATTAATAGGCCTACAACAGTAAATTTACTTAAGATGCAAATTATCAGTAAACGATAATGTCAGATGAGAAGAGTTTGCTTACAGTTAATACAATTAATATCATAACACAAAAACGTGTTCACATCTACTCAAGCACCTAGTACCTGCGATATTTCGTTTTTGATGGTCAGTCTTAACTTATTTTTTTTTGTAACAATTTGCATGATGCTTACAAAATGATATTTTCATTGAAAATATTTCAAGTCTGCTTTTGATTTTAAATTTCTGAATACCAACCCTGCTAATACAACTAGACTCTTTGCTTTGCACACATGACTCCCTTCCAATGTGTTTGTTATTAATATTAATTTTTCATATGGTTTAATATTGTAATGGGTGCTTTTTTAACCCAATAAATACTAACTTCAGAAATTTATATTTGTCCAAATGAGAACTGTCAGTGTCAATTTTACTCATTAATTTTTTTATCGTGGAGAGAAATACGCTTCAACAACGTTAGCACTAACCTTATATGTATGTATATTAATCAGCATTATTGTGAGTTTCACCCGAAAAATATTTCACCTTAAAATTTTTTGTTCGCCCGGAATTTTAAAAGCTATTGTTTCGCCGGGACAAAATTTATTTGTTTGTCTACTAAACATTAGTGAAAATTAAGCCTGTCAATGCCATTAGAGTTTGCCCGAAATGAATGTTCACAATAAGGGGAATTTTTCGAACATGAAATTTCGGGGGAAATTCACTGTAGGCGAAAAGTGAAATGTCAAATTTTCCGGGTAGAATGTTCTTCGGGTGAAACTCACCCCATCAAGTTATTGAATCATCGCATAATTTTGCGTAATGGATCACTAAATTTTTCTACCAAGATCTTGTGATTTGATTATTTTCTTGGAGATATAGTCTATGCTGAGTATGACCAATCAAAATCGATGCATTGGAACCCAACATTATTCTTTTTATTTTTCCTCTCTCGAATGACATTCATTAGATCTCGAAAAACAAATTTATAATCCCCTTTTTCATAATATTCTGGTAATTGGGGAATCCTAAGAGGGAGTTAAAATCCATTGAACTCGTGAAGCGGCTGACCCAAAGCACCCATATGTAAACTATTGTTTAAAAAACTGTTGACATATAGGTGCCTGTCTTAATCTTAATGGATTTAATTGCATGACACTACATTTTACACCTTATTGACAAAGGTATAAGTGTTTTTTTTTTTAAGCGAGATTTCTATTTTTAAAATTTTATAGTTCGAGAGATTTTTTAATTGCGAGATTGCATAAACCAGATTTTGTAATACGAGATATCAAATGGGAGATTTTAGAATGTAATCTCGATTAAACACAAATATATGGATTTAAATAAATTCCATGTGTTTTGCAAAAAATAAAAGTGAGTAGATACTAGGTACTGGAATAAAATAAACACCCTGTATGCTATTAGTAAGGAAATATATGTATACACCTAAATGACATTGAAAATCACCTTACGTATAAAACGACCAAGCATATTGTCATGTACCTAACCTATCTACATTGTACATAGACACACGTAGATAATGTTGTATGAAAACAAATTTGCCTTATTATAATATTACGAGTTCGCATATATGTATGCAAGTATGTGAAGAGCGTTTCTTTATTTTAGGATGACTACAAAGTAGAAATGTATTTGAATGCTGCTATTTGAAACCTGCTTTTTCAAGAATTTAATTATTGACTTAAGTAACATCCCGTGTTGGGAAGAAACGTGTAAACGTGTTGTTTCCTTGTTTCTAGATCACTTTTAAGTGCTTACACTGTACAGTGTACACATAGCTTCAGCTTTAACAGCGAGGCTAGCAATAAGAAATAAATCGTTAAAGCTCGAAGTTAAATATTTATAGTTATTAAAATAATCATATACATATGTAACTATAACAGTCAAATTAAATTACTATATGTCATAAGGGATTTTCGGTTTGAAAACTACACCGCCGCCGCCGCCACCCCGTAGGGAATAAATGACGGATTTTTGAAATACTAGAATTTTTTATGCGTAGCATATTACCGAGTAGCTTTTCAAATCGTACCACACACAGCCTGCAGAAATTATATCCCAAAAAATTTTTCTTTTTTATTTTTATTTCTTATGTCAGATTTGAAGTAACACAGTTGGCGCCGTTCAGAAAAATGAGATCTCAGAGATTTTTCTCACTCAAAAGGTGAGAAAGTAAATCCAAAATTTTTTTCCTCAGAGTTTTGACAGTAAAACTGAGAAATGTTGTTGAGGAATCCTGGTCATTTAACTGAGATTGCTGAGATCTCCGAGATCTCATTTTCTTGAACCACGTCTAGAGTCTCATGTCATGACTCTTTTAGAAATCTAATGTAAAATTTAATGAATTTTGTGGGTGTAGGGAAAATAAAGGGATTTTTTGTCTAGCTGTAGAGTGTATAGGTGCTTCTATTGTTTTCATGTAGCATCACTGGTTGTCACCGGGAAACTGCCAGTGAAAAGTTATTTAATAGATTGGCTACGAAGGTAAATAAGATTAATAGCTCCCACCTAGTGATTTAAATGCTATATGTATCTCAAACCAGCCAGAGGAAAGCGTATTATGAAACTCTGCTATGCCCCGGCGCACACGTTGCGCGTCGAAGAGGGTTTCAGAAGTGTTTTAAATTTTTTTCATTTGTAAACCCTATACTACAGCCCATAATAAACCCTAAACCCTATACTAGACGCCAGCGCACCGTGTGGGCAGATCGTTAGTTTGGCGGTCAAAAATAAAATTTTTAATCTTAATTCACCTAAAGTCCGTACACAAATATTTATACACAAAATATATGAGTTTGTTTAACGATTAATACCGTTCGATTTTGTCAAACCCTTTATCATACTCTAACCCGATTTTTTAAGTTCAAAATTCACTACTTTTCACAACATTTATTTATTTACGAATTGAAAGTAAAACATTAGCTCCATCGAAATCCACATGCATCCGCCTATAGGATTTAAAGCTTTCAACGCATTTACTTTAAGTATACTTATTGTTTTCATTTAGTCTTCTGATTAACAAGTAGGTATGCTTGGACTTGTTTTCCCATCTCTTTAAGTCTTAAACATAAAGTACCCAAATTGGGTATCCCCTACCAACTTACCTACCTCTTTTTGTCTTTTTCTCATAAATTTGCGATTTATTTCGATTCTTATATTAATAAAGTAGTTTCGAAAAAAAAAAAATCTTCTACCCATTTTCCAAATATCTAAATTTAAAAACAAATATATTTGATTATTTTTTTTTAATCCAAAATTTGTTTGTTTGATAAACAATAGTATTTAAACTTGTTAGAAGCTCTTTTGTAAAAAATTTCATAAAAATCAGTTCAGCGGATAATTATAGATCGTCAAAAACCAAAAAAATGGTTCTATGAGAGTCACCATTATTAATCGATTTTTTTCCAATAATGTGGTAGGTAGACCGTACTAATAAAAATTTCAATCAAAATAGTAAGAGCCGTTCTTGAGCAAATGAGATTTTGCTTACCGGTTTTTAAACACTATTGTATGGGAGGTAGGTACCGCTATATTTCATTATTTACACTTGAAAATTAGAAGAAAAAAAAAACGAAAAATCCGAATTTTTGTGCAAACCTTTATTTTATAATTACTAAACATACCTACTCTGAAAATTATAATTTGTTTAACGCATGGCTCGTAATTAGTATGCCTTGAAAGGTGAGTCAATTTGGTTTACTCTGTTCTCAATAGAAATTGAGTTGTTTTAATAAACAAAAAGTGATTTCTTTGGCAACAACATAAAGAGGACATTACGTTTAATTGTCTTGATTAAAAAGACGTCACCATGTTGCCAATTTCTTTTTTTGAAGTTTTGGAGTAGGAAGGTATACATACCTATCCATTAAATACTTGAAAAAATCTAAGTCAAAATTTTATAAAAGGATGGGTTTTCACTTTTCAGGAACTATATTATATCTCGAAGAGAAATAAATAAATAAACTTACATACATATATAAAAATATTTGTTTTAAATGCTCATGTGGGGGGTCCGGATCTGAACTTCCCACCCCCTCCCCCTCCCCGTGGATCCGCCATTGAAGCCGTAATTCCCATAGAGTTAGAATTAGTTTAAATGAATATTTCTATGCACGTTTTTCGAATGTTTTATATATGTATGTAACTTTCATTTGAGTAAAGAATATAATATTTCAAATAATTTAATCTCATCATAACAAAGGTTTAAAAGAGGACAGGCGAAGCGAGAGATGAAATACCTATACCTACCACATCAACTGCTATACACAATGCCATTTCCGCCCTCAATTGGGTGCCTTTTATGAAATTTTCTTTGGGTTGGTGCATCAGTGCATTAAATTTCAATACGATATAATATAACGTAAAATAAAAAAATAAAAATAACCTGTTCACATCGCCAGTTCAGTAGGTATTGTGAAGTTTATAGCGTCCGCATAATGCAGTGCTAATTAATTAACAATGAGCCTGTCTTCGCCGCAATATTTTTTGTTGACCTAGATAGTTGTGCGTCATATAAGCTATTTTTTAATTAAGTATATAAAAACTAAACTACATTGACATTTTTGACAAAGATCAAAACGCTATTCAGTATTCATATCCATTATATTTACTATGTTCCTTCTGTACATAGGTTAGGTATTTTAATATTTGTTAGATATTGTTTTGCTGCAATTATCTCTAGCCTTAGCTCACTCTCAGTACATCACGAAAAGTTGAGATTCGTTAAAAAAATCGACAAGAAAGTTATGCAACAAAATGTATAAATTATTATGTTAGAATTTACCTAATTATTCACCGGGATATTCCATATAGTGGAGGCGAAAGAATTTATTTTGAGTCATCAAATTGAGGGACGTAATGGGTGATTCATTTTGTTTTTAATAATTTTCTTTGACCGTAACTGCGACCAACATTGTCCATTCTGAAGTTCAAATTTCCAATGACGCGTTCGAGTGATATTTGACCAATGACAAATAAAATAATGTTGGTTTCCAATTCCTCAATCGTAGCTCATCCATGTAGGCTTTGTACTTAACGCATTCCCAAAGACGAAAAGGAAGAAGTCTTGAGGTGCGATATCACATGATTTAGGCAGTAACCTGTCCAAAGCATAAAACTAAGTGTCAACCGAATTGTTCTGGTAATAAAGCCATTGTTTCGAGGCGACATTGATTTATACGTTCTGGCCCGCCTTATTTTTGAAGAAATGTAAACCAATGATAAACAACACAAAATCGATGTTTTGACTGGTTGTAATTTTTCATCTCTTTAAGAGCTTAACTTAAATGGTGAACATTCGGAAGCTTAACCGACTAAATTCTTACACAAGTTGAATTTTGTTTGATCCTTTGGTAAAAAAACGCCTAGCTTATGAAATCTTACATCAGGAGGATAAAACTCAGTAAAATTTGTCCTTACATTTTAAGATATTTTCGTAAGGAATTTTACTAAGAGAATTTATGAATTATTTTCCTGATCCAAGAATCTTGGATTGGGAAATCTTATATTTAGGGACTAAGCAATCTTGTGGATAATGTGTTGTATGTGCCAAATAAAGGTGATCCTAGATCTTGATGCATATCAGAAAAAAAGAAGCATTATTGTTTCTTTACTCCCTTTACTCAAAAGATTAAGTGGCTAAAGGCGACTCAAGCTAAGTGATTTTTTTAAATTCATGTACATTGGATCTTAACTGATTTTTAAAATGTCGCATTTAATTTCAAAAAAGTGATTAATAATTTATATTTGGTTTAAGTTTCAGCCTACTATTCAAAATAAGGTCGTGGTTGTTTTTTTTTAAATATATTAATACCTATACAAAGAGCTGTACAGCTGCATTTTGTGGGCACGTAAAAAATAGCACGTACGACACAGCTGTTGCAATTGCAGTTCCAGCTCCAGTTGCAGCAGTTTATTGTGTTCAGGCAGTTATACTTAAACCTGGTTAATGTATTTATATGTTAACCCGAAAGACTCAGACCTTTTAGCCTATCATCATTCCTTTACTTTCTAATTGATTGAAGTCCTTTTATGATCAAGCATTGATACGAGACTTTAAATCCCAACATTCTTATAACAAAGGTGAGTCGGTTGAAAGGGAAACGGCTCCCCACACACTAGCATATATACTATCAACTATTCCCTTCATCAAAAAGAGTATACAACGGTTGCTTTACTAGTAGATATAGAAGGCATTTTAACAATGTTTACACGGCTTTTACCAATTTGTCAAAATTCTATATTAAGATAACAGATAAAATGTTGGTAGACAAAAGCCATGCGAACGCCTATGGACATACCGCTGATGAAATTAATGAAATTAAATTAAAGCCTCACATTTATAATTAAAAAATTTACTCGCTATGTGATTTCGTCACCGTTTTGTCTTTTTGACAGCTTGGATGGGGGGTGTAGAAGGGGGAATCCAGTAAGAAAACTGGAATGAAAATTTAAATATTTTTTCCGGGTGGACAGTAACGTTTATGGTTTTACAACAGAGTGAGAGAGAGAGAGATGTCAGCAAAAATCGTAGTTGAGAAAAATATCATTTGCTCAAATTACAAACATGGAAACAAAATGGTATTAAATTAAATGTAAAGAAAAAAAACGAACGCTAAACGAAAACACTAAAATGTCCCTTAATTGTTTACTATTATGCTTGTAATCTTTTTATAAAACATAAGCGATCCATTATCAACTAATATTATGACACTTCAAATGACAGCTGAATTGGAAAGGTGTCAAATGCCAGCGCTGCCAACTTAAAACCACGAAATGTGAAATCGATTTTAATTGATTTCTTTCTTTTTTATTTTCATAGCCAAATAAGGACCATTTGTTCAAAATTTGTTAAATCAGTAATTAAGGTTCTGATTGAGATTATCAACTATAATCGGTAAATTTCAATGATTAATATTTTTAATTATGAGTTCTTTTAATCCTTGATAAAAAATAGGGTTAACATGCACATTATTTTTAATGATTTACCAGTTGCAATAATCCTTGATCATAGATGACTAGCTCTGAACAACCTGCCCTTAGATTTATCAGATTGGAAATTGAAACAAAATAAGTGCAGCCGAAATATTCGACCATTACCTGATGTCCTTTTAGGTGATACTTTGTCATGTGTTCCAGTGAACTCTGAAAATCAATCGAGAAAAAAATTTTGTTTCTGCGATTTAAAAAAAAAGGGTAAGATCAGATTTTTTCGCACCTCTTTATGGGAATTGATGTCAAGATTGCGCTCAGTGAAAAAATGTAATTGTTTTTTTTTATTTATTAAAAAAAATGTTCCTTAAAGTCACTAATGCGTTTTTTTTGCAAAAATATTTATAGATAGAAAATAAGATAACTTTGAAGATAAGGGGTCCCACAGACTTATGTATATGAACGATGTAACAATGAATATATATGTAGTTTATGAATCTAATTTAAAAGATTTAAGATATTCCAATCAATTAATTGGAAATCGGGTAAATTTGGAGCCATAGTTTGCAATTCTTCATATAGTTCATTGGGTTGGAAATCGCTACTCTAACCCACTCGGAGGACTGTATGTAAATCCCGACAATGTTTTATTACATCTTTTTTTGGAAGAGGTTGTTGTTAGGTTGCTTAAATCATGCAGAAAACCAAAATTGTTCAAAATAATGCTCCCGACTGAAAATAATAAGTATACATGGGTACTATAGACAAAAAGAGAGGATAGCAGCATAATAAAGGCAAGTAATACGTTTATATCCATTCTGCACAAGAAACCCAGTCAGCGAAATCGAGTCGAATCAAGCCAATTGCAATTCGATTATTATGAATGAAAGAAATAGACATGGATTTCTGGATTTTATGATTTAAAGACGCGGAGACTTTTTAATGTGGCACGAGGGGCCCATCGAAGTGTGGGGCGTGTGCGGTGGCATACTTCGCACACCCCTTCCGTCGCATCTGCCTCAAAGTAACGAAAGAGTTTTCACTAATATAAAAAGGATCTGATAGTGTATTTAAAAAAAAATTGGACTGTCTGTCTCTGTCTATCTGCCGAAGTTTTTCGAATCGAATCCGTATGTAACCTATAAACTAAACACAAAGATATTTGTTTCTGCACGGGTGCCACCTGAACAATCCTCTTGGAGCATCTCCTGCCATAAAAGAGTGCCTCACAACTTGATCGTAGATACTGATTCAGGAGAAAATTGGTCTCCTCCGTTTATTTCAGCAATAATTTGTGGACCATCTAGTGGTTTTTAAATCATAGGTTATTTTGACACTAACAGATGTTTCCTGGAAACAGCTGGAAATCTTGACAGAAAGTCAGTATCATACCTCCGCGGAACTAAATGAGGCGCATTTTCATTTCGGCGGCTACGTTAACAAACGAAATTGCTGCATCTGGGGGCTCGGAAAACCCGCACGCTATTGTCGAGAAGCCAATGCATCCACAGATGATATGAAAATGATTTAATTTTACTGTAAGTAATTCACAATTCGTCTCACTTTATCAATTTTTTTTATTTTACACTATTATTCAAACCATTCGCTAATCTGTGGGAAATTAGGAACAGAATGAAAGAATGATCACTTTGTAAAAAGGTTTTTGGGATTTAGTTAATAAATCGGGCCAATAAATTTATTTATTTATTTAAATTTACTTTAGAAACCACAAAATTGATGACCCTGTATAATGGTGACTTTCAAGAATAAATCACTGAACATGTGCTTTTAAGAAAAATATTAAAGAACGTAAAGCGTTATGTTATAAATAAAAATGTTTGTAGTTAATTTTAAAAAGTACAATTCAAAGTCCGGCTCATAAAAATTACCCTAGACTTTTAACAGGAAAATAAATAAGATAATAACAATAAAAGCCAACTTACCTTCAAAATAATATCTCGAAAAGACGAAAACTTAACAAATTTGAATAGGAGTCCGCATTATGTCTCCTAAAATGAAATATAAAGTAAAATGATTAAAGAAAAAATAGTGCTAAGATTGAATGATATTTTTATTGTTAGAGGTTTATGGATTGCATTTCATTGCATATACTTTTAATAACCCTTAATGGGAATAATAAATGTTTCCATCGTTAGTTTTTTTTTAAAACGTTTTTACTAACTCGTTTTCCTCTGCGTTTGTTCGTTAGAAATTTTGCGATCGAAGTTAGTTTGACTTTTTGATGAACTTGAAATTAGAAATTTATCAGACGTCAGGACTGGATGAGAAAGGAGACATTGTTACAAAAGCTTGGATTAAGAAGTACTGATAGCGTTAAAAATAACACGTTCGTTTAAAGTTTAAAATCTTGTGTGCATCTAAAAGTAATTTAAAAATTGATTGAGTTCCACTCACTCAATATTTTTGAGCAAAAGCAAAAGCAAAAAAATAAAAATTAATTTAATGAAAATAGTTTTTTTTTATGTATGTATGTAGGTATTTACAAAGAACGTTTTTAAATGATTATTTTACAACGTGGTTATTAAATTTTTTTGGAGATACTATTAATAAATCAAAGTGGATAAATTGGTTTCAGATATTAAGCGACTTTCTTTTTGTTCGTAAATCCAAAAATTTTTGGATAGTACGTATTATATATTTTTTTAGGAGTTACATCTAGGTCCAAAGATGTATATCTAAATATTGTATTGTGGGGATGTTTTTAAAAAATCGCTATAAGTAGAGGTTCATTATGGGGGCTCGTTCAATAGCAAACATTTGAAAATTAGATCTGAATTTTTGTCAACGTTGCTATATAAACTATATTTTATTATCCCCGAGAACATGAAAATAAAACAACTCAGGATCACAGTGAAAACATTTGAACCACATGGGATTTGCTTACAAAAATAAATGTTTTTACGAAAACAACACAAAATCGAATTTTGTCTATGAAGTGCTGGCAGTAATCATTGTGTAAATGTGATGATTGTGTACTCTTCAAAAACTTCGACGAGTCACGGAAGATTATTTCAGCTTCATGTTTCCCTGGGCCCCGGGCTTTAGTTATCCTTATCATCATCGCGATTTGACTGTTGTTTTAAACTATATCTGTTGCCCATTAATTTGTATTGGAATACCAAAATTCGGAAGTATCGTGGGTTTTTGCCGCCCGTGGCAGAGCCAATTAATGCTGCATCCAGCCAATTTTTTTCTGACACCTTCAATTTTGTTTGCTGTTTAAAAAATTAAAGTGAAACATCTACTTATGTTGCCTTGTTATAATTTAGGTAATTTTTATAAATAGATTTATCCTTTAATTATGTGTTAAGAAAAGTGTCTAAGTCGGTTGCTGAAAAACAACATCTTTTTTTAAAAAAATCAATCCTCACTGCCCTTAATTATTTGTATTCTTATAGTTATTATTGTATTATTTATTATTAAATCCATTATTGTTATATACAAACATATAACTATTGATTATGCGATTATCATTTTTCTTGAATTAAATGAAGAATAAGAAATGTTGATCAAAGCTTATTTTTAACTTAAAAATATGGTACAACAGCCCATAAAAATTGAAGTATATTCAACACTGGTTTTAGTATTATCTTTTAAAAACGGTTTGCATGTTTTTTGTAGTTCAATGAAAGGTGATAAATTTACGACAGCTAGTCTTAGATGATATCGAAACTTCTAATTATTTATAATAATTCACATATACAGATTTTTTCTGCTTGAATTGTCTTTTTAAGTTTTCAATCATGTAACCAGTTATAAGAGCCTCGTGAAATTTGATGACTTAAAAAAATTTCTAACATAGGGTACTATACTATGGTAAAAATAGCAAATTTGACAGTTTTTGAATACAATTTGGCGCACTTTTTTTGAAACTTTTGCCGATTGATCCATCTGCAAGCGGATTAATGACGCACAATTAACAGAGACATAGCTGCAGCAATTTTCAATTAATTTAGAAAATCAAAAAACAACGTCAATTTCTACTAAATTTAATAATAAGGCGACCAAATTGAAATTCTTTCAAAACTGGACTATATTTTGTTTGTAATTCATTTTCTATCTAATTATTTTTTTTTTAAATAAAAAAATACATTATACATTTCTTATAATATGTATTCTTGAATTTACCATCTTCTTTTTTTTAAAGTTGTAACCATCATATTGCCTTGTTCCATTAATTTCATAAATTGCTAAATTAATTAAATTAAAGACAAATAAAGATTCTATTCAAAATTTTTTCGAAATTATTTAGTAAAAAAAGATTAAGAAAATAAATAAAAATTATTTATAAAATTACAACTTACTTCTTCTAACTACCATCAAAGCAAAATGGTTAATTATAGTATTAGTATCTATGGGCTATGGCCTCTGTAGTTTCCTGTTCTATGGTCAGGATACCCAGATTATTCATTCTAATTGTGCTCATAGTTTATCTTAAATAATTTTTAATCACCTTTAATGTTGAGAAGCTTCTTTATCGTAATTAACGTCCAGCAGTTTTGCCGGAGTAAGGAACTCAAATTTGTCCGCCAAATTTCTTAGCTTCTGAAAACTTTTCTGGATTTCAACATTAACCCTATCTATTTCGAAAAGAAATTAATGTTCGTTGCAACCCTTTTTCGTAGGACGAAGCTGCATCTTCACTTCCGTCATCAAAAATGCGTTTCCTTTTCATTCTCTTCGGTAGTTCCATCAAAAGGCCAAGGTTTTGACACAAATTCTTTGCATAACTTAACGCATCGTCTGCTTATTCCTCTCGTTTTTCTGTGAGAAAAGTCTGTAGAGCATTGATTTTATGAGCACATTAGTGAAGGTCGAGTCCTTCTAATCTAATTGTAAGTAAAATTAGGCATCATTTACCTCGTGCGGCACAGGTTTCCATAGACTCAAGAATTACAGGAAAGAAAACGATTGCATTGCTATGAGCAAAGCTCCTGCATTCGTTCGTGTTCGTAGGCTTTCACTTGACTCCGTCAGTTTTTCTAAACTATTAAAAATACCCTCATAATGGTTCCAAGTATTTTCTACTGCGTCAGCTCTTGCGCTCCCGTGAGTACGTTGTATACTTTTTAATGCTTTGCCTGTAGTTGCAAGTTGCAAGTAGAACTTTCGAACGATGTGTGGAAATGGAGACATTTTATTAACAAGTTTCTAATGTGCCGAAGAAAGTTACCGAATTCGTTTTAACTGCAGCAGTATGTAAACAAACCAGATTTAAGGAATGATTTGAGCAACGTATAAATTCAGCTTTGGAGTTAATTTCTTTGCGCCTTTGCTGCACTTCTGTACCTATAGGTTCTTTCCAGCCATAACAGCAGCATTATAATATGTTTGACCTCTGCAATTCGATATATCAAGACCATAAATATTGAGCTTACTTATGATTATATCAGAAATGCCTTCAACAATTTTATTTTTTGTTTCAATGAAACTTCTACTTTCTGATTTTCAATTTTAACGTAACGCACTATCTGACTAGTTTGATCTTTGTGTGAAATATCTGAAGTGCTCTGGTCTTTTTTACTTCTCTTCGCTCCTGTCAGAAACTGTATCCGATTGAGTTACTTATAATTCGTTAGCGAATTTACTACTTATAGCAGGCTGCACAACTTCTGGACCTTGTTGCACAAGTACACTTAATCTCCTTATCTTGTCATCTAAATATATGTTTAGGCATTTTCCCATATCTTCTTAATCTTTGTACTGTGTTAAAGGTTATTCTACTACCTTATCACTATCAGCCTGAGTCAGAATCAGAGACAGATTTATCGATAACTTTGTTTGAACAGGTTGTTACAGATTGAGACATAATAGAAGTTTTTGGAATTTGTTCAGATGCAGATACTTTCTTCTCGGTTCTTCACTTATTTCGGAACGAAGTCCCGCTTTCTTTTACTCTTTTAATAATTGTAAGATACTAAAAGGAAACATTATTAAAGTAAAGTTTTAATATTTTAAAAAAACTATTCATCTGATAAGAAAAATAAATAAGTTATGAGAGCTTATATTTTAGGCCACCTGCCAAAAACGTAGTTTAGTTTAGTAAATAGTAAATATGGCAAATATCGCACCGTTATTGAAGCACATTATAAACGGAACTTACAGTGTTTATACTGAAAAATTGTAAACAACTTGTTAAAATCCATCAGATTTTTGATTTGTTTTTAAAGTTGTGCGGGCACGATTTTGGGAAAAAAATAATATTTACAGTTATTTTTGGTCTTACATAAAGATGAGAAAAATGTGTCGACGAATGCACAATAGGATATAATAATTATTATAAATATAATTACAGCAAGTATAAAGAACATCGACCTATCCGTTTGGGCTGCAGACGAAAAGAAAGACAGACAGACTTTCCGATCGGAGAACCGGTTCAATGAACACACTTGGCAAACGCCACCATCGCCCAGCAAAACAAGCACTAGCACAGTTCCCTTATAATTTCGGAGGTGTGGAGGTCCACCTCCGAAATTATCATCTTCGATTCACTAAAGAAAAAGAAGTCAGTATGAGGCGATGGTATATCCAACGTTGTTCTACGATATCTAGCTCAGGAAGCAGTGGACAGTTACGTCTGAGACGTGGCCCAAACCTGTTTTCTCATCACCTCCCACATTCCCCTCCGCATAAGGGAACATCTAGAATTCTATAACGGATTCCCACCATTTTTCATTACATACACAAAACATATCCACAACGGATTGAGTTATTTTGAGCTAAAATATATACATACTATAATAAAAGAAAATAATAAATAACAAATAATAAATGAAACAAAAAAAAATTAAAGTTTTTTTTCAACCTCAACCGCGAGGTCCACGACGACGTAATTAGTGTTTTACAACATTTTGAATAATCCATATTGTCCAGTGAAGTGGAAAACAGCTGTGGTGTAGCTCTTCCAAAAAAGGGAAAGGATAACTCGAATCCCATTTACTTTCAGAAAGCTGAAACTATTCTGTTTAGGACCCGTTGCGTGGAACCACAAGGGATCCGAGAATGAACTGGTGCAAGCTAGTGATCGTAGGGACAAATGGAAGTGTATAGTAAAGTGAAAATTGTGAGTCCCCCCATTCCTGCCAATTCCTGTGTGCGTGTTACACCGGAATGGTCGAAATTTGTATTTCACTAGGCCCTGGCTAAGTTTAACACGAGCTTTCGCACCACCCAATTTATTTATTTGTTTATATAGACCCTTATTGCGAAGATCAACTATCAATTAATAATTGATATATTGTGATTTTGTTTAATAATCTATTTTGAATGAAAAAAAATCGGTATTGTGAACAACAATTTTCATCCATTTTCTTGTCAGCTGCCAATTTTTGTTTCAATCGTAAATTTGCAGTTGATGAGTTCGTGCTGGTTAGAAAAATAACTAAAAAAATGTGAGTTTCGAATTGAATTGAAAAAACAAATGAAAAATATACAAAAACAAAAAAAGGAGTTGGTTATAATACCACTGGCTGTCACTGTGATCCTGTTTGTTTTATTATGATGATCTAATCCAGATCAGATCATGTGGATAATAAATGCAGCTAATGCCATATTTTCTTGCGACTTACTGCCTGTGCCTAACACAATAGAATCCTGGAACTGGAGCTGTAACAGCTGTGAAAAAGTGTCGTACATGCTATTTTGTATGTGCCCACAATGCAGCTGTACACCTTTTTGTATATTTGAAAGAAAGGATTTTTTAGATTTAGAATTAGATTTGGTTTTATTATTATTTTTCAATGTTTAAATTCATAATTTACAAAAACAAAAAAGCATGGCAGTTATGCCGTCTGCCTAGTTGACAAAACATGAAAATTTCTTACACATAATGTGAAAATTTGATTAAATTTGCCTTCAAAAATTTAAATAACAATAATTCGTATGTATTTTTGAAATATATATATAAAAAATAAAAAATAAAATTAGTTTATCTTAAAAGCTTTCATTTATGATTTTGTTTCTATAGAGAAGAGCTAGTCTGCAGTATTTGTATAATTTTTGTATATCCATATTGTTAAGCAATAGTATAATTTGGCTTTGTGTCAACATGTCACTTCCGAATACATCCCTTCTGATTTCTCTTAAAATCGGACATTTACCCATAAAGTGAAAATTATCTTCTCTTTCACCTAAGTTGCATAAAGAGCACACTATGGTTAAATCATCTCTATGAGGTATATAGTTCAATGGCATAAGTTCGCCCCGCAGTTTTACCATCATTGAAATCTCGGCTGTACTGTTGTCATCCCTAAAATAATTTTTCTCCCCCAGGTTATGATTCAATTGGCTGTATAGTTGTCTGTAGATAGATCCCGTTGCGTCATTCAAATATTTATCTCGATGTTTTAAGTCCACTGCAGCAATGAGTTGATAAAGCGAAGTTTCTAGTTCTTCACTTTCCAGGTTCAAGTTTATCCCACATTCTGAAGCAAGTTCCAACCAATCAGCACACCAACTTGTCTTTGTCCTTATGACTTCAAGAGCTACTATTTTTGGTAGTCGATTATCATCCATCTTTAAGACTTTCGTTACATAGTCAACTTGCATTTTTAATGTTCGAATGAACAATGGAGAGATTCCTGTTTCTAACATGATAACGTAGTTAGGTGTGCTACGTGGAAGCTGGAAGATTCTTTTGCAGAAGTATCGTAGAAGTTTTTCCACCGTATCGTACTGCTTTGTACCCCATGTCTGAGCTGCGTAAAAAAGGATCGATGCTGATATCGCTTCAAATAATTTGAATTTACTGCTGTGTGCTATACTTTTGTTATGAAAGCATCTATTCCATGTTGCGCTGATTGCGCATTTTGCCTTCATTAATTTTTCCTTCAGATGTTTTTCCATACTCAGATTTTGCGTGAAAATAACTCCTAGATATTTAAATTCCGTTACAACTTCGATATTTTCTCCATTATAATGCCATTTTTCGTGTGCACATTTGCGGCCTCTTCCACTTTTGAATATTAAAACCTTGGATTTGTCAAGGTTAACTATCAGATTCCAAACCCGACAGTATTCGAATAATCGGTTAATCATCAACTGCAAAGATTCAGCAGAGGCTGCCAACAGAACAATATCGTCCGCAAACATCAATAGTTTTATTATTTTCCCCGCGTACTCTACTCCACATGGCAGAATGTCTACCAGATCATCAATGAACATGGCAAACATGCTTGGGCTCAATGTACAACCTTGCCTGACTCCCGATTGTGTTTTAAATACTTCCGAAAGCGCTTCACCATTCCATACTTTACTTGTTGTGTCGTCGTAGAGATTCTGTATGACTCTTCCAAACTTCCATGGCATGCCTTTATTATAAAGCTTATAAAATAGCGCCTTTCTATCGATCATATCGAAAGCAGCTCTAAAATCTACGAAAAAGGCATATAACTTCTTTTCCTTACGAAGGAATGTTTCTGCCATACATCTAAGGGTAAAAATATGATCTATCGTTGAATATCCACTTCTAAATCCTGCCTGGTACTCCTTCAGTAGTTTGTTGCCATCAATCCATTCGTTGAATCTTTTGTGCAGTATTAGCGTAAATATCTTGTATGAAGCATTTAGGAACGATATACCTCTGTAATTAGCTGGCTCAGCTATGTTTCCTTTCTTGTGAATCGGAAAAATAATCGATTCCTTGAATTCATGTGGTATAATCCCGGTTTCCATGATATTGTTAAATATAATAGTAAGCCCTGTGAATAGTTCCGGTGTTCCATACTTATAAAACTCAGCTGATATGCCATTCGAGCCTGCAGCTTTTCCATCTTTAAGCTTCGTTACAGCTGATATTACTTCTTGGTAACTAATTGTAGCATCAAGAACATCACATTGATAAGCTGGTATCGCGTATTCCACCGAAGGCGTCTCATGTACTGGGTTCAACAGTTTCTCAAAGTGAGCTGCCAGAAAGTTTGGACTCAAGTTCGTGTGGATTGAAAACCGTTTGCCATTCAGCTGCCTTGCCAAGTTCCAAAAATCTTTTGAGCTTTTACATAGCGCTAATCGTCTTGATTCCGCTTCGTAGAAAACAGACTTCTTTTGTTTACATATTTCTTTGTACGTCCTATTAGCCATCAAATACTGGTGTCTGAAATAGTCCTCATTTGAGGTTCTATATGCTCTTAACCAGCCAAACGATAATTTTCTGTATTTTCTACAGTCGGCATCATACCACGGTGCCGAAGAGTTCCGCTGAGTGTTGATGTTAATTGTGTAGTAAGAGGCTTTGATTATCTCTTCTATCAGAGGTAAATCACAAGTTCTTTGGCATATCAGTGCATTATCCAACCTTAATTGGTACTCTGCCTTGTGTTTCGATTTCCATTTTATTTTCGGTAAGGTATTCATAATTCTCGATTCTTGAGCTTCTCTGGTATTAAGTTTGAAGTTTATGGCGATCGGAAAGTGGTCAGAGTAAGGTACATTATGGATTTCCAAATCAACTATGAGTTCATTCCATTCACTACCTACCAAACTATAATCTATCACTGAGCTACCTTGTCCTCCAACAAAAGTAAATTCTCCGTTCGTATCCGATAAGCTAGTACCATTTTGAATTCTTAAACCGTATGTATCACACAGTTCAATAAGCTTTAGTCCTCTTGCATTAACAATAATGTCCTTCGAATTTCGTTCAATTCCCAGGATCTCATTTTCATTTCCCCCTTGTCTTCCTGTTCTGGCCACCATCCACCAGCACCACCACCAGCAAATTAGATGTTTTACCTCGAGCTATTACTCCTTCCAGTTTTTCAAAATCGTAAATCCATTGGTTGCAGTTGATATAAGTCGGCAGGATTCGGAAACATTTTTCTTTGTAAAACAGTTCAACACAAATAACGCCTTCATATACTTTAAATTCGCAATACATATTTTTAAGGTTTTTTTTAAATCCGAAGAAGCAACCTCCACTAGCTCTTCCCCTAGATTGTGTTCTTACAGCTGGTACTAATTTAAATTCAAAATTCTTAAATTTACTTTCAAAATTCGTAAAATTATTTTCCATAATAAATGTCTCATATAAAAAAACAAAATCAAATTGATTAACAAATTCATAAAAATCTACAAACAAAGTCTTATTAGTTAATCCTGCAACATCATAAGAGAGAATTGTATAATTAAAAGATTCTAAAGTATTTTCATTTTTTCTAATTTTAGTTAAACTATTTTTATGGCAGACGGCATTACAATCAAACATGTCTTGTGTGAACACCACTTAAAGTTTGAGAAGCTCTGATGTCGTCTTCTGTTGACTTCTCATTATTCCAGTCTTCCAGCGCTGTCAGATCAAATGTGTCACTAACCAGCTGTTTAAGTGTAAACAAACCATCTTCTGCATCCGAAATTATCTTACCACATTTATCGAAAAAAAATTTTTTTTCATCAATAAAAAGGGTTTCTCCTTTAATTTTACACTTAATGCCTTTATTATTTGAAGTGATGTTTCTTCTCAGATTGTTTAATCTTTTTCTTCGTTCTCTCGCCGCTGCTGGATAGTCCTTGTGAATTGATGTGCCAGTGTTTTGTAACTTATTCTTTGCTCGAAGAATCCGAAAAACATCTTCCCTGTTCGCCATTTCAACTATTACATTTGTCGCTGATCTTCCAATTTGTTTTGCTGTAGTTATTTTATCCGAGTTGTTTGTTTGCAATAAATCAAGACAGATTTCTTTCGCTTTCTCAACTGCGTTTTGGCTGTTAGTAGGGTGCAAATGAACGACAACATTCTTTTCGTTTGATTTTTTTTCAAGCAATTCTACTTGTTTCTCTAACAAAACACATCTGGACTCCATTTTGTTCAGTTGAGTCTTCAGTTCAGCGTTGCTTTGTTTCAATATGGAAATTTCAGCACTTATTGAAAGAAAGGAAAAACAACCACGAGCTTTCTTATCACGTTCTGTATTTCTGATATTTTTCTTTTAACTAATAATAAGCTATTCCAGCTGCAGTTCCAGTTGCAGCTTCGTATCGTATCCATTGTGTTCAGCAGTTAAGGTCATAATGTAAATATGGTCATGATACTTTCGTTAAGTGACGTAACACCATATTTTGAAAAAAATTGATTCTCAGTGTTCGAAAAAAATTCTTGCAAAACGTAGCGGAACAAAATTTTGTCCGGAAAAGATAATTTTGGGTTGCGAAAATTTAAAAATAATTGTGTCTTCCCTTGGGTAAACATTTATTTTAAACTTTATTATAACTTAAATATTTTGTTTAACTCCAGCTGCCGAGAGGATAGAAATGAATAATTATTATTTGTGTGTAAACACCAATCATATCAATAGAAAATTTTCCACGTATAACATCTCACTTGAAGCGTTACGTTCATATTTTGATTCACTCAAAATGTAGCGGAAACAAAATTTGGCAAATAGAAGATCTTTTTGTGGTTAAAACGGTTAAGCGAATTAAATTATGCTTATAGGGGAAGATCATGTAGGGAGGTGATTAGAACGAATTTTCAATTTTCATACCCAAAAGAGTTTTATAATAAATCAATTAAAACAATAAATTCGCAGAAATATTTAAAGTTCTAAATGAACGGTTTGTTGTACCATGTTAAGGGCATTACAGGTTTATTCATTAGGTACGGCCATAATGGCCTAATGTCACTTTAGAAAAGCGACAGAAGGCCATATGTTCGAATATGGCCTTATGTCACTTTGTGAATGCGTCATGCAGCTTTATTTTAAAATATGGCCTTATCCCTCGGCACCCGCACAGACTACTGTTGTTATAGGAAGAAAACTGGTTTCGAATTCTCGATCATATAGCAATATTGGTTTGATGAGAACTTCTTTTTTTTTCCCTGATTTCTAAAATTGTAGTGAAAATCAGTTTTCATGCACATGTGCTGTGTTGATATTCTGTACGCATAGATGGGTAAACAAATTTTAAAAATTTTGATATTGGTAATCCGCCCTCTATAGATGTTTCTATACAGAAAACCTGTCTTTAATTTTAAAAATCCGACAGGTAGAACCAAAGTAAATAAAAGATGAATTAGTGCCATTTAAAGAGATGAATTGCAGCCATTTAAAGAGATCATTTAAGCCCAATATACTAATTATTTCGAAGTTATAAGCTTTAAAAAATAACCATAGCAGTCGATTTGAAGGCTAACCTTCTAATAGGGTTTTAACAAATACAAACAAAATCTAAAATTTAGACATCGTACAGCGCTGCACATCACTTCACATCTGCTTAAGCTTTTAGCCATTCGTATAGCTATTATTGCCTGCATCACCATCATAAACAAAAAATCATACAAACCCCGCCGATATACTTTCTAAGCACAATGAGAATTCAACAATAAGTATAATTTTCACACTATTTTGCAGACAAATTAAGTATTTACTTTTTAGTGCAGAACGGGTGAGCTAAAAAAAAATAATTGTTGTTAAAAATCGCACAAGAAAGTTAAATGATAACGTATCTGACATGACTTATTCTTCTACGTTCTTTATGCACCGATGATTAATTTACCTGAAGCAGGTATATTGATATACATATATACCAATAGATTCCAAGTTCAAGTGATTTGTATGTACATAAGTATATTTCGGCCCATTTTAGTACCATTGTTTAATTTGCTGAAAAATAAAGGTTTGCCATACTTTTCAGTTAATCCATTGTTGAACGGAAAGCCGAAAATGCCCTTTATTTAATTGATAGGTACTTTGACTGTAAATTTCGGTGCTGAAACTCAAAAGTTCACCTAGTTGCACTTTCTTAAAATCCGTGGGATATTTTTGACAGATGACAAAGTGAGTCTGTTTATTCATTCATTCGTTACACAATAGTCACTGGATTAGTCCGGATAAACTATTTTGTTTTTTTTTTTTTTTTATGGATTTTAGAATACCAACATATTATTATGTACTTACATATGTATTTTTTTCTTTCATATGAAGTGTCAAATGAGAAGAATATTAAGTGCATTTTACGTTATTATTCTCATTTATGACAGATTCACACAGCAAAAAAAATATGTGGACGATATTATTAGATTTTTTTTTCTGACGGCTGTCGAATTGGACAATGTCTTAATAATTCGCTTTTCGAAATATGTACAAGGTTTCATAAATAATTTAACTACTAAACTAAACAAAACCAATTAAAATAATGCTATTAAAATAATGCTTTTAAAATATGCTATTTGACTGATTTTTTTTCAGTAAAATATATGTAGAATTTGTATTATAAAAAAAAACTTTGTATAGAAAACTTGCCAGGTAACGGACTTTAGTGAGTATAGATATTTTAATCTTGTTGGATACATTTTAGTATTCACTCTAGATATTCGTAATGAAATATATCTAAGATGAACTAAATTTAACAAAAATTGCGTTGACAAGGCCCTCACTCTCGCAGCAGGCATCAGTCACAAAAAAGGAGAAATGCGTCGGTTCTCAAGAGTATATACAATAATTATATTAAGGCATATGAGAAGAAAATTTTTTTATTTATAAGAGAACACAAATATTTGTGATTTTCTTATAGGTTATAAATTAAACTTATAATTTCGTTTAATTAAAAAAAAAAATAAAACTGGAGCTGGAGTTGCAATAGCTGTGAAAAAGTTTTGTACGTGCTAGGGTAGATTTCATTTTATGTATTGCTTTCTTCAGTTGTATATATTATTCATGTTGTGACCGTTGCGTTGCAGGGACACAACCTCAACTGAAATTGCCTAATGGCCACACTTTGAGAGCTAAAAGCGATCATTTATTGCTGAACAGGACAGTCGAATATGGGCGTTAACCCTTTTCTGATCAATTCTAATTTAAATAAACAATAATTTCATAAAAAATTAATGAAGTTTTCCCGCAGGTTTTATTATATTATATTTTTACTTCATTGTAATTCCTCTACGATATAGGTACCTACTTGTATAAACATGTCTGTAAAACTCTTATGTTTATCGTTCAGTTTTTCTATCGTATTCGAACTTTGAACAATATTCTATTAAATGGTCAACATTTTTAAGATTTGTTCGATTTGTATGTATGAATTAGTTACGCATAATGAAATTTGGCCAGGGCCGTAGCGTCCATTGAGCGCCCCCAACGGAGATCTTCTTATGTATCGTTCCAATCAGTATTAACTTTTTGAACTTAGCTTTGTTTAGCTTAATCCCACTTTTTGATTGATCTACAAATCGAAAACGTATTCACTTTCTTTACTGCTGTTAGAGATAAAATAGCTTTATGTGTCAAAAACGTTTGATTTTGATTCTCTTAGAACAATGATTGATCTCCAAAAATGTCGTGTAGTACCATAAACATATTTCATCCATTGCACTTCTCATAACTTGAATCCTTTGAAGATGAAGTGTCCTGCAATAAAGAAGTAGATTTTTCTTCAAAACTGTGCAATCTGCGCATGAATTTTTTGGTCACAGCAAAAGTCATTGGATTCAGCTTTGTACGAAGGTACATCCACTATGAAAACCTTGAACCCTAACCGCTTTTTTGGGAAATATGACATCGTTCAGCCTCTGTATTGTTTTCAATATAGATTAAACCAAACTGAAAACAAACAAATCTTCTGAGAGAAACGCTGCGTTAGGAATAGAAAAGAAAATGGAGACTTTTGATTTTGTGTTCCTCCTTGTTCTTCAAGATGAAATATTGCAAATCACTTTTAATCAAGATTCACTTCGATCAACTGTCCCAAGATGAGAGATTTGATGATCTTCAACAGAGTTTCCGTGAAAGTTTCTTCTACCCATGATTGACACTTTATATAATCACAGGTCTGAACAGTTCCACTGGAATGAAAAATGTTTAACTACATATGTATGAAGTTTTGCAATCTTTCTTTTTAACAAATTTGTCAAAGAGTGACTTGGAAAAGCTTATAAGTTTTTTGAGAAATTTCCGGGTCACGTATCTTGATTTGTCCGCTCAATTGGAACACGGAAGGCTTAGCATAATTTTGTACTGATATCAATTGAAAGCCAAAAAACACGGCAAATAGAAAATAAAGTGCCTTATCTTTTATTTTTATAATTAGAAAATACTTTTATCAACTTAATAAATTTAGATATAATATTATTTTTATAATTTTCTTTGTTGAATTGAAAAATATGGTCCCAAATTTGGTTTTGTCTTGGGTCCCACCAGCTCAAACTACGGCCCTGAATTTAGCTAACGCAGTTAAAACCAATACTTCCGTGTTTAATAAGGCAAGTTTGATAATCAAAAAAGATAAGATTTGTTAACTCAGTCCAATGTTCATTTAAAGAAATGGATAACCACCTTAATTCAATTTTTTCAATTTATAGAATTTTTAGTATTTCTGTTGGTTTTGTTATGTGATATTCGCTCCAAAATGAATAAGTTGGTTTTACTTCTTGCATTGGCATTCGGTTTTATCTTGATAGCACAATCCATTACAATCCCACAGAACTCTCTGGATATACTGAAGGCTAAATTTCTCCCAGCTGAATTTGTTGGAATGAATTTCACCGCTGAAGATGCAAAAAAGATTTTAAAGGAGAGGTGTCGAAAAGTGTCGGGAGATAATGAGACTGTATTCCTTCAGGCACACAGAGGTGCCTTAGAGTTTATGACGTGTATATCTGGTCTAGGTGATTTGGAAGCAATTCAGGAAGAAATAGAAATATCCAAGCCTATCGGAGAATTAGATACAATATTCCAGAAGTACTGCAAAAAACAATACACGGTAGAGCTTTGTTTCAATAATTTGATGACGAAAATCAATCCATGCCTTAGTACCGAAGAAAGAGCACGCCATTCTGTCATGGTCCGAGTTGCATCAAAATTGCTTGGATTTGTGTGTAATAAAGGAGGTGATCAAATTGCACTATTTTTCGCCGAACAGGGCCCAGAGTGTCTCGAAGAGAATAAAGACAATATCAACAATTGTATGAATGAATCGTTCGCCGACTACATTCCAAAGAACGGAGTACCAGATGTCAATAATTTACCACAAATCGTAATGGGAAAGAAAGAGTGCAAAGATGTACAGGACTTTGAAAAATGTGTCTTATTCCATCTGGGAAAGTGTAACGATATTACTCCGTCAAACATTATCGAGTCAGTATTTAAATATGTGAAGAATGAAACTCAGTGCGATTCGAACACAAAAGTTATGGCGTTGACTGGTAGAAGTGCGGGCTCAACAACTGTGACAAGTATTACTGTTACCAGTGTTCTTTTCTTGTTTGTTTTAGGAAAATTTGTCATAAGTTAATAATAATTATAGATCTTATTAAAATAAATAAATATACATAAGTAATAATTATCTAGGAGAAAAAAATGCAATGTTTTTATCCTACCAAAAGAATGTATATTAATGGAAATTGTAGCATCCGAGGTTATACGAGGGCTAGCATTTAAAATGAAAAAAAAAATCTCTTACTTCCTGGAAAAATCTACATTTTTTTAGTTTTTTGCCTATAACTTTTTTCTGGTAGGTATACTTTTTTGCAAAAAAAAAAGTAATTTGGCAACTTTTAGAACAAATTTTCTACAAACACAATTCTTAGTGATTTTGTACAACTATCTAAAAGCAACAACGCTATAATGCTCCGAAAAAAGGCTAAGATTTCGTATTTTGTTAAATTTTCAGTTTCTTTCCACTGTACATCCAGAAAATACTAATAAATACAAACAAAAATAATACAAATGCTTAAGAGCTTAAAAGTGTTTCTTTTTTTGTTTTAATTAACTCGCCATCTTCACTGTCTATCTGTTCCGTCAAAATTTTGCCATCGATTTTAAACAAACTACTCGATTAGCCACAGACTTGGGACGCATGAATGCCGACCGAAATTATACCTTTTTTTAAAAACTAATTATTTTTTTTACCGTATTTGACCCTATAATATTTTGAGCAAGCGAATTTGAAATTTGTTTTAAGAATTTTGACAGCAAAACTGAGAAATTTTTCGTAGTATTCATATTTATTTAACTAAGATTGCTGAGCCTGTGTTGCTTTCATGTCCAACAAATTGCGTTGTTTTTTTTAAGATAAAAGGAAATAATAACTCGCGCGTATTCTATTTCCATATGGTTTGTCAAAATTTCAAGAAATCGGTAAAGAACTGTCGGAGATTTGGAGATTAGGAACAAACGAACATTTACCTAAATTTATATTTGTACACTAGCTAGCCCACCCCGGCTTCGCATGGGTTCTTAAATAAATAATTTAACCAGACAATGTTAATCACCACAATGAATGAATCCGCCAACTTGTTTCATATTCGGAACTCTAGAATCTAAACACTTTTTGCTCTGCATACATTTACCTTTTATATATCCTTTGATTGGTGGTAGAAAATTAGAAAAAAAGTTCGCACAAATTATATACAGGGTTTTTATTTTTTAATCAGCTTATTTTAAGTGTTCTAAACATTTTGAGGAAGTTCCCCATCGATCTCCGAGCTCTGCGTCATTAATTTCGGGGGATCAAAGGTCACGCAATAAGGGTTTTCGCTGACACGGTGCTGTTAAAATGGCAAATAAATTCGTCTGCTCCTAAAGCTTAGTAAAATCGTTTCAATTATTATCAGAATGAATAACGAAAAGAACCAATAAAAAAAAGATGTTACATCTTACCTTAAAAAAAGTAAAGCAATTTTTGAAATAAAGATGCGAGTATTTTCCGTAGTACAAATCAGACCAAAATCATATAATGTTAAAAAAGGCCAAGTTCTTTTAAACAAAACTTGTATAATGTAACAGGTCACTCGTGAAAAGTAGTGAGATCTAAAAGTACACCAAGTTCTAACTATATGCAGGTTTATAATATCAAATATTTAAAGTAGAGTAATATTGAAACAACTACATAATAAAACATTTACATAAAAATATAAAAGTAATTACATATGTATATGTATATTCGCCTAAGTTATAATTATAACATTGCGTGGCAATACGTGGCCCTTACTTTGTGACCAAACCGTATATTTGGGCTCAAGTTCTTGAATTTTTAAAATTCTCAGAAAATTCTTGGCAAGTCATTAATCCTTTGTGCACTTCTAATTATTTAACCTTCTTCATGATAATTGTCTTCACGCAATGCGAAATGCAAAATGCGAATATGGCACAGATATAAATAAAACCACCAAAGGAATTTTGTATTTATTTTTAAATTTAACAAAAAATAAAAACTAGATTCCCTATTCAAATTGGATTTGGTTGTTGAATTTGGTTTAATTTGTAATTATTTATCATACGATCACAGCTCTATACAAAAGTATTTTATGTATGAAAGTATTGTATACATAATGATATATATATGATATGTAAGTAGCTTTATTTTTAACTAACACTGATTTTATTAAAATAACATAAAATATCAATTAAAGTATCAAAGTGTTGAAGCGGAGATAATAGATAAGTTTGACAATCAAATATTAACAATTGAATTGGTCATTTAAAGTTAATGACCAATTTACTTTGAAAAGCCCAATTATATAAAATTACATATAAGCTTAAATTAATATTTTTGAGGTTGTTAAGGACATATTATTTATCACATGAATTATAGTAATTTCACCAATTTTTTTTTCTAAAAAGTCAATTATCTGTGACAAAGGCCCATTTGCTGAAACGAAACTTTAATGTTCAACTAAAGCGCTTATGTTAGAATTTAGGAAAAAGCAGAACACAGCTCTCATGTTGATCTCAAATATTTAAATTTACAGCAAAAAGCCCTTAGAATACACCTATTAGGTTGGAAGAAGAGAAGAAGCCAGAAATTGAAGATAGTCTACCGGAAACAACAGCCATTTAGTAATAAAACAATATAACAATAAGGGTAAAGATAAAGATAAGTAAAATATAAGGAATTGCGGCGTCCCGCCACCCCTTCACCACAACTGTCATGCCGGGTAGAGTGAAGAAGACAGGTATGTTTATACAGGCGTGTTTCTTTGGAGGTGGTGAAGTACTTTTGGGTACATTTCTATAGCCATTATCAGTGAAATACATTTTTTCTGACAAAGAACAAGGGACAAATTGCATTACTTCTTTCGGGCAAGAATGGAAAAATGCTGGTACCATCATAGTAGGGTATAGTAGGGTAGACGGGGGATCATTTGTCAATGGGTTACCCCTGGCAATCGATTTTTTTAGGCGAACCGAAAATGTGTTAAATATCGAAATATCGATTTCCATTGCACATCTCTAAATTCAAACTCTGATTGAACAAATATTGACAGTTCTCAGCAAGATAAGAACGAAGTTAGACGCGTGTGTTTATTTTATGTCTCCTGGAAACAAAAAAAGGAAGGTAAACTGTCGTCGTAAATTTGTAGTATTTTTTTATTTGGATTACTTCTCGCTACATATATCTTTTGTGAATATATTCTGTGGTAAGACGAAGTGATTTAAACTTGTTTCTAACAAGGAAAAAAGTTATTTTTAATTATTCAAAAAAAAAAAACAGTTTGTGGGGAGGCATTTCCCTGCAAAACCAGTTCCTGGGTGCCTTTGTTAATGGTAAATCTACCCCATGATTTACGTTGGTCAATGGCAAAGCCACCTCAGGGGTACTTTTACCAGATGAGAGTCCCTTTCAATGAGGATGACAAATCCACTCCAGGAAGTGTCTTCTATAGTAGGTAAAACCTAAAAATAAATTATTTTCTTCAGAATAAATGTAATAATGATTAGTGTTTTAATATGGTTTAACTTTGATATTTAGGTACCTGGTAAACCCTACCCTACCCCCTTGGAAAATCATCAATGTATGGGAGGCTTTACCACATCACTTTTTTTTTAAATTAATTATAAATGTACTTTAAAATAAAAGATAATAAGGAAAGAAACATATTCGATATCAAGAAAATTTAAAACACGGGGAAAGATATGCGCAATGTGAAATTTTGGAAATTCCGGCAAATGCTCCCCCATCTACCCTAGTTATATTCTTATATAGTTAATTAATTCTATTTTACTGCGGACTTAAAAACTTAAAATGACTGGGGTCTATAACACAATACAACAAGTACTTATTTAACAAGCAAAATTCAACAGGTGTTAAAAACTCGTGTAACACGTAACAACAAGTCTTCGCAAATTATAACAATTGTTTTTAGGCCTTTCAACAAGTGGGAAATTTGATAAATTAAACGTTCCTGTAACATGATACAACAAGTGTTTAAATAAATATTATTCTAGTTGTTGAATAGTTGATAAATTCTAACTGACGATTTCAAAATTGTTAGAAGCCAACAAGTTGGGATAGTGTTTATTTTTTAAAGTGGTTACCTATTTATATTATTATATGATATATTATATATAAATATATATTTAACGGAAGATAATACAAAATGTATAAATAACAATTTAATTTTGGATGACAAATTTCGTTTGAAACGTCTAAATTGCAAAAATAAAAAACGAAAATCCAAACTACTTTGTGTTTTTAAAAGTTTTTGTTTTTAAGGTTTCTGTCTGAAAATGTGTTCTGTAGATTATAAAACACTACGGAAATTTTATGCTAATTTCTGAAGCCATACTTATCGTTTTTTATACAAAATATAATATTTTTTTTTATTCCAAGAAGAAAATGATCGAATATTTACGTATAGGTATACAAAAATAGGCATTAATATTCTTTTTTGATTTTTTTATACCTTCCAATATTTAAAGAAATTATTAAATAATGATTTGAACATGCGCAAAACTATACCAAAATTTAACTTCGGTTATTCTACCTCTCAACAAGTACGATTTAGTTGTCCAACAAGTCGAGGGAAATTTTATTTTTTAACAATTGTTACAATTTAAATTGTGTTACAGAATTGAATAGCACTTGTTGGGAACGTTCAGTTAAACAAGTAGTTGTTGACTAGTTAACTTGTTGTTCTTTGTTATAGGCCCCTGATGTTCAACGGTGCTCAGGTTCAGGTTTTAAGTGTGAAAAAAAAAAAACAATTTAATCTGTTGAATACTCGAGGTACTCTTTGGTTGAAAACTCTTGTAGCAAAATAAGAATTTTTGTTTACCTACCTTTTTGGTGTTGGTTAATAGAACAGTTTTGAATTACAAGCCTTATAATGTAGGTACAACTTTGGAATTGCATCAAATTTTAGAATATTAAAAAGAACTTTGGTGAAGATTTTTGGTAGAAGGTGATTGGAGAAACAACAAGGAACTAAGAGTTTTCGTTTTATTAAAATACAAAAAAATGAAATGAACTAAATTACAGCCTCTCTTGCTTTGTTTTCTCGTTAATAATGTCATTGCATTAATTACACCATATTAGGTATTATACACTTCAATTCTTCTAGCATTACCCACTTTAAAGCAGTGCATAGGATCCCATCGTACATGTTATTTAGACCCTTATTACGATTGTCAATTATCAATTGATAGATGATAAATTGATAACTCAATATCTTAAAAAAAAAAATAATCAACTGTTCTAAAACCATTATCAATTTGCTGTAAACTAAGAGCCGTTAAAAGATATTTTTAACCAATTTAGATATGTTATTCAAAAGTTCACTACGGAAACCATTAAAATACAAAATTTCATTTTTTTATTATAGATACCTACTTACATTTATGTATGTATAAATTTTAACACGATCAGAAATCATCCTGATTCATTTCAAATTATTTTTACCATTTATGGTTTTCATATTAGTCGCATTTTTTTGTTTTGTTAACAAAAATGTTAACGCAAAAATGCCGTACCTAACTACAAATTTTAAAAAGTATATGTAAATAAAATACTTAACTTAACACCATCATGGGAATCACAGTTACTCTATTGAAATTTTTTTTAAACACCTACCTATTTTGTATTAAATTAAATTTTAACATTATTTAGCGCTACTAAATAACTATTTGATGTAGGTAAGTACTATGTACATAGGTATTTCAAAATTCGCAAAAATGTTTTTTTCTTTAACCTTCCGATCACAACATTTTTAAAATTACATAGACCACAACAGGGGTGATATAACACCCCAGCAAGGATTTAATGCAACAAAAATACTTTCATAAAAACAGAAAATTCATAAAAAAAAATATGTAAGGCGATTGATCCATATCTCTTTTCTGTTTCCAGGATATATGGGACAATTACATTTTAAGCAATAAACCCTGCGTTTTCATAGACAAAATACACATCTTGAATACTTCTGTAAATCAGGGGGGCTCCACTTCATTTTACTTAGATGGGTGTCATAATGCACCCAATTTCGCATACATAAAAGACAACGTGGGGTGCTATGTAACCCCAGTGCTCACATTATGCCTTTTTCTTCCCCATATTTCCAGAATCGAGAGCGTACAACGTCGTTTTCTTCGCTTTGCCCTTCGTGATCTATCTTAGAACAATCCATTGACCCTACCTCCCTATTTGGACCGCCTTAAACTAATTAATCTAAATTCACTGGAAGATCATAGAGAAATTTCCGACATTCTCTTCATTCATCGTCTACTCTCCGGATCAATTGACTGCAGTTCGCTCTACAACTCTATCTTTTTTAACACTAACCCTCGTAATATACGAAATCCTCGTCTGTTCTATCTTCCCACCACCGCACCGCTCATGGATCCAACGAACCTATCTCTCGCATGCTACGGAGTGTTAATTCGAACTTTTACTTTTTCGACTTTAACCTCAGTATTAAGCCAAATAAATGGGGGTTTTGCCCCCACCAAAATTAAAATTAAATTAAAATTATTAACAAACCAGAGCCTAGCGCGGGTACTGCTGATCAGCAAATCATGCCTTAGATATTAAATGACAAATACATTGACAGGTAGAAAGATAACTCAAGCTAAACAAAAATTGCAGTTAAAATAAAATAGCATGGGGTGGTGGAGCACCCCTGTTGTCAACCGAAGGTTAACTTTCATCGTGAGAAATACATTAACTCTTCCAAGGTGGCTATTCCTGTTCTGTTAATAATGCTTTCATATGCCTTTTTCATTTATCAATTAATTTTACCCAGCAATTTGATTCCCGTTGCACCTATGAAAAAATCAGTTGACTTTGAGCTGAATGTGCGCTGAATTAAAAAATATAATTTGACAGATACGATGATACCTACCTATACGTTTGTATGTATAAATCACTCATAATATTCTATTATTTAAATCATAAAATAAAAGCAAATCTTAAAATTTTGAAAATTAACTTTTAACTTCTTTTTTTGAAGATCGGAGAAACTTGTTTGTGCAAGTATTTAATAATAATAATTATACAAAATGTAAATGTTTTTATCCTACTAAATCGTCTAAAATTTTGCGCCACATATTATTATAAGGGTTTATTAGCGATGATAAATAACTTTTCATATGACAAATGTTTAACAAAAGCTTTTAGGTTTTCACAGAACAAGAATCACAAAATAAAATTTACCACTGACGTCTTTTAATCGTGTTATCATAGTATACCGGAATAGCCCTGCAGGAACCATAAACAAATGTTGATTTTGTAAGTACCTACATTTATATAGTGTAACAATGTCAAATCATCGTATGGTCGTATGAAAAGATACCTACTTTATATGATTTAGATGTAATCTGTCCGAAACATTGCTAGTAGTTCCTGTTTCACATATGTTCAAGGCTCCTGCTTCCCCCTACATATGTAAGTAGGTAATTAATAAATATACGTACAATTTTACATTTATGTACCTACATTTAATGTAGGTTCAACAATTTTTTCTAATAATAAGTCAGACTTGTGTGTCCTTGAAAATTTATAGAAAGAAATGTGCAAGTAATTAGAGTTTGATACCCAAAAACATTTTGTTGTTGTTCACCGTGTCCTAGCTAGCATTAAAGTTACTTTAAACGTTCTAAACGTAATCCAAATAAAAATTGTAAAGATTCATTCGCTCTATTGGTTATAAAAAAAATAAATTGGAAGATGGAAGACATAAAACAAAGATTCTTATGAGCTTATGACATTAAAAATAGCAACAAGCAGTACAGGCATACCAATAAAAGTAACGTTTAAAATATGGTTGATGTATGATGTTATACACACATATACCACGTGCATCTTTCCATTCTCTCTTACATTACATCCAACTCCAGTCCATTTCCATCGAATTCCAACAAAATAAGTTGCACATATGTAGGTATAGGTCCCAGTCCCACATAGAAAAACGAAAATGTGAAACTAAAACTAGTCATTACTTTGAGTGCAAAATGGCTTGTGGTCTGGTGCTGGTCAAAGGCTGACTATGACCTCCCTGGCATGGTATTACGAAGTAAATGAAAACGAAATATAAAGGAGATTGAGAAGAGCAGAAGATGGAGGAAACAGCATACCTTCTGTTGAAGCTGATAAATGGAAGGCCATAAACCGGTTACCTTAGGCTTCAGTTCGTTGCTTTTCCCCTATTTCTGTTACTTTCTGACCTGACTTGACTGATGATGACTTTTGAATATTTGATAACTAGCAAATACAAAAATTACATTTAGTTACATCCTACATTTCTTTCAAAAATATAAAAAAAACATCAAATCTTTTTCGAAAGAAATCAATATTCCCTAAATAAAATTCAACGCTACAAAACCTCAAAAATGGTTTTAGTTAAAAAAAACTCAATCCGTTTAATACACAACGAATGAGAAACAACACTCACCTCAGTTTTCTTCATGTGTTATTCCAAAAATGTGTATGGTAATTCAATTAAGAGATATAGGATTTTTTTTCTTTAATCCATTTATGGCAATGCAGGTAGGTTGTGAAATTTTCTAATATATATTTCGATATATTTTCTTGGTATTTGCTTAAAACACTTTGTATCTCTTTTTATTTAAATTAAATTAATTCTACTGCACATCACTAACAAAACACTATTTTTTTCATACGCCTTATTTATATTTTTATAACTCAAACTAATAATTTTAAATTATAAACACGTTTGGTATCTCCGACGAATAAAAATAACTCCGTCCGATCGGTATCTAGAGGAGCATCAATGCATTATAATAATTAAAATTAATGCTGTGGTGCAATCAATACATAAATACTTCTTTCGATTGTTTTCGATTCACGTATGTACCTACACTTTATTTTTTAAATAACCAACAGAATATAATACGCCACCTCACACGTTCAAAGCCGGTTCCAAACTGACTTACTGACTAAATTGTTCAATTCGTTTTCGTTTGGGATTCATATTCAGTTTACCTCTCCAGGAACATCAAAATACTTAGCATTTAAATTTAACATCCATCCAAAGAGGTATATGCAACATAAGCAACAAAGCATTACCAGCGCTGTCGAATATATAAGCAGAAGTAGGTACTAATTATAAAGAGCATTTTGGATTCGATTTCCTTTTTTCTTGGAAAAAATCCTTTATGATGTTTATTAGACTTCTTATAAATACAATGTAAGAGTAACTGCTATATTACCAAAAAATTAGCATGACGTGAATGTGGTTTTGGCGAATTTACCGAAATTTTCAGAAAATTGTCTCTTGGGTTTTCACCAATTTTCTATATCGATTTTGTTATAGATACAATATTGCTTTATTGCTTTAAAAATTTCTTAATTTTAGTACCTATACTTTCGAGATTTATAATAATATAATAATGTACATCTTTAATGTATTCTTTTATTATAGTTACTAACTAACGACAAAAGTTAGTTTATGGATATTTGTTTATCTCATGTCTGATGCCTGATGCCTGATTAAGGAATGATTCACAATGTGACGAGACAACGAGAGACAAGGGAGAAAATTAGTGAAGAGACCTCGTCACCTCTCGGTTTCCCACCGCATTATGAATCATAAGAAATCGAAAAAGTAGTAGCAGTGTGCAGCTTCTCCTTTTTATGGACCACCTACCTTACCTAGTTTCAATCCACAAGGAACAATGTTATATTTAAAGGAAACAGAAAATAAAGAGATAAACCCAAAATCAAAAACTGCAGCTGTAAAATAGTAGAGCATACCTACAATTTAAATTTAATACTGTTAATATTGTAATGAATTGGAAACGAACCAACAAACAGCTTTTAGTTCTTGCAATACACAGGATTCGGAACTCACAAATAAAATTTCGGTGAAGATGTTGAAATTGTATTTTTTGGAAGCTGTCAAAAAACAGCAGAGATCCCGAAATATACATACCTAGGTGCTACATTTCTAATGTACTAAAAATTCATTAAATGTTATTACGATGCGTAATGTTACATTACGATCGTTAGTAGTAACAATAGAACATCTTTTATAGATAAGAATTTTAGTAACGTTAAAGGCAAATTAAATATTTGGATGAATTTAAGTAATTAAAATGTAGGTAATAAGTACGGCTGTCGATGGTTAACCAACACTAGACCTAGGGGCACTATTCTATTTTAATACCTACTATTGTTTTTTTTTTAGTTCATACAAATTGTTCACGAAATAGACTTGCACAGAAAAATAATAGAAAATTAGAAATTGAATGTAGTTTCTTAATTAGTCCTTCCAAATATCAATCATACCTATAGCTTGCGGTTCGAGATACAAGCTTGCCATTTAAGTAGGGAAATGTATAGTATAAAGATTCTTCGGGATGTTCTTTGCAACTTTGTTGACTGTCAAAAATTAATAACATATATATATATGAAAATGTTTTTAAGAATATGTTGTTGACTTAATTTGACCCATTAATTGAATCCTAGTTGTTTAGAAATTGTATTTGTTAATTCGAATCTCTAGATTATTCAGCCTTATTGTGAGTTTCAAACGAGAAATATTTCATCTTAAAATGTTTTATTCGCCGCGAAATTTTAAAACCTATTGTGAGTTTCGCCCGAACTAAATTTAGTTCTAAAAATAAGTGAACACTTAGGCTGTCAATGTATTAAATTCCGGCCAAAATGAATGTTCACAATAAGGAAAATTTTTCAGACAAAAAATTTCGGGTGAAACTCACAGTGATTCAACTGGTTTTGATTAATTTTTATAGAGAATGTTTCAAAAATTTTAAAAGTATTGTATACCAAAATATTCCCTTTTTTTATTTAAAAAAAAAAATATTTTTTTTTTATATTCGGAATAATAATTCGAAAAGGACTTGGTCGTTTTTTTTTTATTAAACTTTGCACCTACCATGCAAATGTTAAAAAACCTTAAAGAAAAATCTCATTTTTCTCACGAACGAATTTGAACTAATATCAGTATACAATTGACAGTTACAATTGACCATAATATTGAAACAATTTTGTATTAATAAATTATTAACGGTATGTCTCATAGAACCATTTTTCGGGTTTCGACTATCTCATTATACATAATATTGAAGCTATTTTAATGAAATTAAGACAAGAGCTTCTAATAAATCTAAATAATATTGCAAATCTAAGTTTTCAAAAAATATTTGAATTTGAATTTTCTTTTTTAAATTTGATTTTTCAAGATTAATTTTTTAACTCAGAATCAATAAATACCAGAAAATGGCACATCAATTTTGCATAATATTTTTTCATAATTTTATATACAAAAAAAAAAAAAAAAAACTATTTCGAAAAAAAACATTAAGGATTTATCAATTTTTTTTTCTCAAAAATTGATGACAGATGGTGACTTAGCGTTGGGGTCAAAACAATTTATTTCTTATTATATTTTTATTTTTATTGTCTTTCAGTAGGTAATCTGTCAATTTGTTAACTGTAAGTTCCATGCATGTGTGCAACACCGTGCTATTGTTCATTTTATGTTCTCATAACGTATTACCTTAAATTAAACTAGACTACGTTTTTGACAGGTGGCATAAAATATAGGATCCCATATCTAATTTATTTCTTTTATAATCAGATAAATAGGTTTAAAAAATTCACACTTTTAAACCACAGACTAAGTTCGTGCAACCCAGTCGTGCATTTTATAAATACTTTTCATAGACTTTTTACCTTAAAAATCTAATTTTTCAAAATAAAGGTTAAGTGCATGTTGATTTTCCGTATTTCTAATCAATAGAGATAGTTATTTTATGTTAAATAAATAAAAATAAACTTTTAAGTTTTAAATATTTTAAATAAAATTGAATTTAAAAATTTTTGAAAATATTTTTTTTTGACCAAAAATATAAAACAAACAAATAAATTTGCTGTAGGTACTTTTGCCTCAAAAATTGCCTGAGTTTGTTCCTGTAAAAAGGGTGTAGTGCCAGAACTTGGCTGGGCACTACCGTGCCCTTTGATCATTCAATATTTTGATTTAATTTTTTCATTTATAAAGTAGGTACAATAAATTATTAAATATTTAAATTTCATATATAAATTAGAAGGAGACCATTATATTTTTTTTAAACATTTCACATTTATAAGTGAAAAAATAAAAAAAATAACATTATTGAAACATTAACATGCATCTTTAATATTTAGCTACAATATATAGTTGAAAGCTAGTTCTTCCGATTCAGTCATTAAAATTTGTTTTGAGACCGTTTTATACTTTCCAAAGACAAGACATCCTTATCATTTTGACCGAACGAATACCTATCTATGCAGGCACGCTCGCAATCGAAATTTCCACCGGAAAACAATTTAGTAATGGATGTTTGTCAAATTAAAGAAGGGGCCTAAACAGGAGAGGCACCTACACTTTCTTGCCTTTTGTCGCATCTTATTCCAAAATAGCCTATCTATATATTTTTTTTTTTAAATAAATTGTTTGGTTGTTTTAGTTTTTTTTTATTTACTTGTTTATTCAACAAATTGTAGTTTAATCGGTTTGTTCTTCTCCTAAATCTTGTTTGTTGGGTCCGAGCCCTGTGTATTACAAGAACTGAAAGTGGAAGTGCATCGAAAAAGTACTTTTTTTGCTTCTTTCAATTCAATTCATTCCAATTCCAATTTCTTCCATTCTAAAAACCATTCAATTTATTGTATGCTTCTATTTAACAGCTGCACTGTTGCAGTTCTTGATTCTACTATCTCTTCATTTTCTTTGAACAACACACTGCTTGTTGTCGATTACTACATTATGTACAACAGAAAAAATAAAGATAAATGGACACGCATCCACATGAACTTCCTTTTGTCGTTAACAACTATAATGTGCGTATCTACATAGATACATAACATCTACCACTTCTAGGTGAACTTAAACAAAAATTTGAAGCATGTCTTAAATGCAACAACAACAACCTGCGGGTCTACCTAAATCCAGAGAATTTTCGGGGCTTAACTTAAGTGCACAAAAAAACTGTGTTATCGGCATAAATTACGTACTTGTTATCGATAGTTTGTATGAGGAATCATTTTGTTTTTTTGCAACCAATTGTCCCCGGCTTGGACACACATAGTATAAACAAAGGTGCCAATTATAGCTTTCATTGAAAACGATAATTGAGAATTGTATGTCAAATTCTTTTTGTAGAGATAGAGAATCGATTTTTTTGTGTGTGTGGTAGATAATGTACCTGACAGGTGCGATTTGAAAGCAAAACAAAATCGGTTGGCCTATTGGTCTACATCGCGATTTGAGAATTCTTATGAAATGGAGATTCGAGAACAATATTTTTTGCCCATGAGTTCTAAAAATGTAGAAAAACAATTTATGCCCTAAAAATCAGTAGATAATTATTGTAGACAATCTACAGCAGTTTTGATGGCATTGTGGATAAGGATAATGTGAGTTCAACAATTTGTCCCAATGAGTGTACTTTCAAGATACGTGTTCCATTTCTAAACATTATTGGCTACATTTCTTCCTCCAAAGTAACAGTTAGGTTAAGTGATCCTTTTTTTAAAGATGGTATAACCAACTCAGCAAATTTTTACATACAAACAATAAAAAATCAAGCATAGTTTTGTGTGTACTTAAACAATAAAGAAAGTTTTTTATAAGTTCTGTTTTACTGAGCTAACTATTCACTTTTTCAAAAAAACACTGTTGGTATTTATCTACAGAAAACACAATACATTTTTGATTTTAGTTAATTTTTTGTTTAGTAATAAATTCTTTCAAACAACCAACTGATATAGGTATACTCATTTCACCTTGTTGCTATAGAACTTAACTTCAAAACCTTTACTTGTATCATTCATATTCATATATTTATTCGCATAGATGTATACAATAAGATACAATATCTTCTTAGGCAGTATAAACTTAATTATTTAATTTAATTTACATTTACATTACTTTGAAGGATCCGGTAGATCGTTAATCGGGCACTGCTTAATTATTGTTCGAAACTCGTCTGTATATAAAAATAGGCGGACAATCTTACGATTCTAAACTATCATTCTTCTGTACGGTAATATTTCACACAAATTAATATGAAGCACAATTTTTGATCTTCGACAGCCATTATATCCTTCATCTCAACTGGTTCACTGTGTACCAGGGGGTGGAAACAGAGAATCACTGCACAGAGACACACTTCACAGTTAATTTTTTTTATTCATATACCTACAAAAAGTTATAACATTTGTCTACATCTTTTATTTGAAAAAAAAAGGTTTTCATTTTACTTCATATGATGGTTTATTTATTGTCTCTTAAACCCGAACAAAAAAAACCTCTGAGGTAAAAACAAAACAAATATAAGAAACTTTAAATAATAAAAAACAAAATAATTAAAGTATTGACTCACTGCTGCACATAATGACTTTTTGTAAACTTTTCTTATAAAAAACTTATACACATTTTTAACTTAGATACCTACATATAGTATTTGTTACCTAAAACCGGCTTGTTCTCTAATTGTTCAACTTTTTCTTTTATACACAGGAAATCCAAAAATTGGTAAGGATCACTGTAAGATGTGTATCACCCTTGAATAGTTTACCCTACTAACATAAGTATAATGGATGATATTAGAGAAATGCCAATATAAAACAATTATAATATATAACAATTCAAATTGCGTGCATAACCTAACGCGCTTCTTTCGACTTGAATAAAAATCTGGGTGCCCGAAGTATGTCCACTGGAGAAGGGATGATAGTACTTTTATAAAAAAAAAATAAAAATAAATTGGAACCTCTAAAATGACTTCCACATAAAATAAATAAATAAATAAACTACCTAAAAGCCGTTTGCTTATACGAAACATATATTTGAGTTCAAATTTTTGTTCAGCGTAACTGTTCTTATGTTGAACTTAAATATTAAATTTAAACTTTAGCCTTCGATATAGTTATTTTTCAGTATAAAAAACATTAAAAGGGCAACATTTATTAAAACAAGCGTGCTTTTTATATTTCAAGAACATCATTAACATTAAAATTCGTACTTTCAATGTCAAGACGATAATTATAAGTTAGCATTATATTTTTTCTTCACTATAAAAGCATGAGCTCATCTTTACAAATTGTAAAGCATTATAAATCATCTTGGGTCATCAAATAAGAGGTTTAGGATGAGTCAATATTATTTGCGTTGTCTGTTGTTACTCGTTAGTAAAATTGATAAACATGCTTAACAATCTAATCTTGAGTGTTCTACCTTCGAAATAATTATTTTATCTTTCCCTAAGGTCATGAAAATCATACTTTATTGCTTTTTGCCTAGCAAATTCGTTTGATACTTAATATAAATAAAAATAAAATATACATGTGTACATATATTATAAAATACTGAATTATTGTAGTGCATAATGTTGAACTATACATACATATATATATATTTTTTACTGTATATAATACGCTCATAGGTGCCCACTGGAGTTTTCCCCGGGGGAGGGGGGGACAAGTAAAATATTTTGGTATTTGGTTATATTATATTTCATTGAAAATTTATTGAAAATATACTTAATATACGGAAATGGAAATTCCTATATATTATAGTGCTGCCAAAATCGAAAGATAAAATTCTCCCGTACTTTTCAATCATCACATATAATGGTATATTGAATTATATCAAAATTCATATTACTGCGGTTAAATCACATAACGGACTCGCCAGAAAAATGTTCCATGAAGGATACATATTTATCAGCAGAGGCGGCGGAAGGGGTGTGCGAATTGTGCCACCGCACACGGCCCCCCGCTTCGAGGAGCCCCGCGCGCCACATTAAAAAGTCTCCGCGTCTTTAAATCATAAAATCCAGCAAACTATAAGCGTGTTTTTTTGTAAGCCCGGAGGGAATTGGTCGAAAAAACGACGTCGGTGCTAAACAATCACCATGTTAAATACAACAACAACTAATCTCCTATGGGCTAAGCTAAGCCCAGAGAATTCTCCGGGCTTAACTTAAGCACACAGAAAAACTATGTTACCGGCGTGAATTATATACTTGTTATCGATAGTTGTCGCTAATCCCTGTGGTCGTTTTTTCGTGCAATTCTAGCCGGGCTTACAAAAAAACACTCCTTAATGTCTATTTCTATTGGAAAAGATTTTGTTTGGAAAATAAGCCAGAAATTTGGAAATTGTGGCAGATAAGTGAAATGGAAATAAAGCCAAAAAAAACTAAATTCTGGCCTTATTTCCAAAGCTTCATTTTAGAAAAAAGACCAGAAAATGTGTTGTTTGTATATTCAAACAAGAAACCTAAAAAGTTAAGAAAAGAAACAACTAACAATAATTATAACTTATAAATAAGAGACCGCAGTAACGCACCCCCCCACGCTCGTTGATTCCATAAGTTAGAAACAGTTTGAATGTAAAATTATAAATGTTTTCTATAACCGTATCTAGGAAAAAAAGCCAGAAATTTTTATTGAAATGCGTCTGGCGTTTTTTCCAAAAAAATTCTGGCGTAATTTCTGGGTGCCGCTTAATTCGACTCGATTTCGCTGACTTGGTGGAGTTGAGTCAAAACCTGCCTATACCTTTCTTCAGTTTTTAATCTTATGCAGAATGGATATAAACGTATTACTTGCCTTTATTATTTCGCTATCCTCTCTTTTCGTCTATGGTACCTATGTACATATATGTATGTACATATATGTATACTTATTATTTTGAGCCGGGAGCAACATTTTAAACAATTTTGGTTTTCTGTATGATTTAAGCAACCTAAGATCTCTTCCAAAAGAAGATGTAATAAAACATTGTCAGGATTTAGTCCTCCGAGTGGGTGAGAGTATCGATTTCCAATCCTATGAACTATTTACCGGATTGTATTAAAGACATAAGACAGCTGGTCCAATACATGAAATACAATATAGAAAACAACCTAAATGAAATTTATCCGAATATTTATATCGTAATTCGATTTATTTTAATAATACCTGTTAGTACAGCCTCCACTAAAAGGAGTTTTTCAAAATTAGAATTAATTAAACATATGTACCTACATATTATTGAGAAGTAAAATGGGACAAGAAAGGCTTTTAGCTATTGGGCTGGGGGTTTTATCTCTTGAAGCGGATATAGCTTCTAAAATCGATTACAATAGACTAATTGAGGAATTTAGGCATGCTGAAAGCAGGAAAATTATATTTCTTTAGTTTTTTTCTTCTTATTGTATTTTTCAACATGTTTATGCTTTAAACATAATTGTGTTATATAACCTACATAAATATAATACAAATTTTAGTTAACATTTTGTTGTTTTTATGTAAAACAATTTTTATTGTAATATAAAGAAAATTATTGGGTAAATAATCGAATTTGAGGTAATAATCAAATGAGAAATGACATCAAGACGATTTTAAAAAATAAGGTATAACTGCAATCCATAATTTACAAAATAAGATATGTTTTTGTTTATTCAATTTTTAATTGGTTTTCTTATATCTTATTATATTGAGTTGATGAAAGAAAAATATTCTGAATTTTTTTTCCAACTCATAAATATTTTGTTATTACTATTGTGTTTAAATAGTCAGTCATATGGTGATTCACTCAAAGCTTTTGTTACTTTAATAGCAGTAGTAAAAAGAAAAAATATTTTTTATCAGATGCCTACCTACTTATTATTTAAATTTTCATTTATTCAGTATTCAGAAAGTGAGCTTATTACTTTTTTTGTTATAAATGTACATGCAAATTAGAAAATGCTTAGAAAGTTTGAAATATTGTCTTATATTGTCAAATATTGTCTTAAATTTGTTATCACAATTTTGAATTTAAATTAATATTGACTTTGGATGATTTGATGACAAGTGTAAGCGCAAGTTTGTATAACAGTTGTGTAATATACTTTTTCAGTCAAATTGAAATTGGATGAGTCTATTCTTGGCCATATGATTTTTCTTGTAATCGCTCCATCCATCCATATTCATCCAAAAAATCCAGTTGGTCAAACAATTATTATTTCCAAAATACGTTTAAACGCGAAAAATATAGTTAGTTACACCTTTGTTTGTTTAGGAATGAATGATTAATGAAAATTAAATATATATGTAGGGGAGAGAGGGGCAAAACGGACCCCGGGGCAAAAAGGACCAAATCAATTTTTAGCTTAGTTTTTAACTCCATCTGAATTCGAGTGATAAGAACTTACAAAAAACCTTCTTTTCGAACACATCCTTTAGTTTCGTTTAAAGAGTGAAGATAGTTTCAGTTTAATTCATGAAAACATGAAAACAAGCAATTTGCTTAAAAAACATCCACTTTGCAAAACGAAACCAGTGATAAAGTTTGCATCCAAATTTAAATTAGTTACTTCTATAGTGTTTACGATCATTCTCTTTAACTGGATTAAACGGATATAAAGGTAATAACATCATAGTAAAAAAAAAGAAAACAGAAATTATAAAAAACTGCTTGTGGGGTAAAATGAACCAGAACGTCATGGGGCAAAAAGGACTACCAGTCCGTTTTGCCCCACGACGTTCAGGACAAAATTGACTGCCCATAACATTCCCCACCTGCACACCACTGTCTTAATTTAAATATTTGATATTTGTTTTTATTGTAGATGGTTCGGACATACATTAGAAAAACAACTAGAGGTGTTACATGGACCAGAGAAGATTTAAAAAAAGCTGTCGAAGCAATAAAAAGCAAAAAAATGGGCTATCTCAAGGCGAGTAAGAAATTTAGTATACCAAAGACCACTCTTATACGCAAAGTTAAACTGGACACAAATGAAAAAAAACTTGGACGGTTCAAAACGGTCTTTAATTCTGAACAAGAAAAAGAATTAATTGACCATTTACTCGAATTCGAAAAAAGATTCTTTGGGAAGACAACTCGAGATGTTCGGGCTCTTGCTTATGAGCTAGCTGAGATAAATAATTTGTCTCATTCCTTCGACAAGGAAACCAAAATGGCTGGAAGAGATTGGCTATTCAATTTTCAAAAAAGGCATCCGGAAATAGTTTAGTGAAAGTGATGTATCTTCAAGCTACATAGTGATATGAAGTACTGTTTTTGTTTTTGTTGTAGTTCTTTTTTTATTTATTTTTTTTTATGGTTGTAATGCTTCCTTTGTTTTTATTGTTTCTTTTTAATACTTAAGTTGTTTTTAATGCAATATAGTATTTTAAATACATACAAATATCCATGAAGGATATTTTTTTTATACTTGCAATAAAATATATTTATAAAAAAAACGATTGTATACTTTTTTGCCTTTCAGTGGTAAAACAAAACTAGTGGTTCATTTTGCCCCATTCAAAGGTCCTTTTTGCCCTGCTAGTGGGGCAGAACGGACTTTCGAGGTGAGGTTGTATATTTAGTTATAGCTTTATAAATCCTCCTTAAATTGTTTTGATTCTTTACTATAGTAAAGTTATAAAATTAATCTCTCATTTATAAGGAATTCTGTTTGGTTTTTAGGATAAATAAAAAAGTTAGAGGTGTTTAAAGCTTAAGTGGTCCTTCTTGCCCCCCTCTCCCCTATGTACCTATATTTTATTTACACGAGAGGAATCCTATGAATGAGATACGGAGGGAATCAGACTTAATTTTGCGAGTAGTAAAAATATCAACATTGAGTGTGATTCCCTCCGCAGCTCATTCATCGGATTCTGTAATCGGAGTAATTGTTTTAGCCCTAATATTTCCAATTTGTAAATGCATAAAAGTCGGCTGTTAAGACTTGGAAAAGTTTTTATAAAACATAAATGTAAGAACTATTTTCCTGGCACATCTATCTTATTATTTATTATTCAACTCAGGTGGCAATGCACTTCACACTTATATTATATGCAAGGTTGCTTACGAGACGACCTTCTGCTACGTACTTTGAATTTGAATGTAAACCTAATATTTAGGTATGACTAAAAATTCGAAGCTTAGTAACCTACGTGCATTTATGAAGGTACACTTGACCATGAACAAAGTAGAGTATTATCTTTTAAACGTTTTGATTATATGAGCAGGTACATAGGTACATACTTGTACGTTTATAATTTATATGAAATGTTGTTCGTTGCTTTGAATGTTGAACACTGTCAATCATATACCTACACCACTCTTGAATTTGTCAAAAATAGTAACTATACCACCTACACACAACACGTACTGTCGTTAATACATCAATAATACATAATTATCCCCTTTTGAATTTAAAGTACCTACATATAAATTTAGCGTATAAATCTGCTATGTACAATAAATGCTTACAGTCTTAAATCCTCTCTATTTCTTAACAAATACTTTTGAACATCTCTGAGGTTACAATTTATTATGTCTTGAAAAGTATGTTGGAAGTAAGTTATTTTTTAGTTTTGAAAACAAATACTTTAAAATATTGAAATAAATATGCTTTCAACATTTATTCATATGAAAAAGTATTCAAGATAACTATTATAGAAGTATATTTGTTATTCATCGAGGTATTCCTTTATTTTTCAGTTTTTTTAGAATGCTCATTGAACTTGAAATATTTATAATATGTTGAACATGTGACTCTCAAAACACAATTTATTAGCAATAACGACACCCAAATATTTTATTTCCATTACTTGATGCTCAACTATTTCTTAATCAATTGTTACGCCAACGTTAATCTTAGTATATGATCATTTAAAACCATACATTTAGTTTTTGACACATCCAATTTTGGTTTATTAGCCGGGTCTTTAGGTCTTCATTTATAAGTGTTTCACATTCCTGGGTTATTTCAGCTTCAACAAACAAAAGTGAAGCGTCTGAAAATAGAACAACCTCGAAATGTTTTACAGTTTTGTTTATATCGTTGAGGTAGCAGTTAAAAAGTAGTGGTATAAGTGTTGAGCCTTGATCAAGATCAATTGGATCTTGTTTTGTTAAGTGTGACCCAACGAAAAACTTTTAAACCATTCAAGAGCGGTGCCATTAGCACCATACCTACTTATGCATATCTCCAGCATAAGTTAAACAATTATTTTTTTTTCCTTTTGAAATAAATTCTTTCCATCTCATCAATACCATGTTTATGGCAGAATTCATATGAATGTAATTTGACGCAACCCAAATAGATTCACAATTATGATTTTTCATGCAAATATTTTTAAAGTTGGTTTTACTTATTTTTAAGCAATGTTTTCGAGCACTTTTTAAAGACCGGCAGTGAATTTAAGGGTCGAAATTCTTCAACTTTTTTTTTTCAAATCTTATCAATGTCACAACAAAAATTTTCAAGTATTTGGTAATTCTCCTTCATTTAATGATTTATTGCTTTTTTTAAAGCAGACCGGAAGAAGATAGACAACGCAACGGTGAGAATTATTGAAGATATTTTGTGGCGTATTTGTGGAAAGACTAGAGAAATGGGTGGATGAAAAAAATATTCGAACACATCTACAAGCCGGATTCAGGAAACGTTTTTATACTATTGATCACATATTTACTCTATCCTCAATTATAAGAGCGTTTCAGACCCGAAACAAGAAAATATGTATATAGCTTTTTGTGGATTTCAAAGATGCATTTGTTCTAATTAACCGAAGTGCGCTCTCTTATAAATTGTCGCAGCTGGGTTTGTCTACAAAATTTATTAGTTATTCAGAAAATGTACACTGGATCTAAAGCAGCACTCTGGGATGGAAAAGTTTTCTCATAATGGTTTTTAATAGAAACTGGTATAAAACAGGGGTGTCTTCTAAAAGTGCCTTAGTATTTTCTTTGATAATGATATAGAAAAGGATCTCCCAGGTGGAATTCGAATCGCCAATACCTCCAGTTGTCAATGTCCTGTTGTACACTGATGATCTTGTCATTTTATCCGAATCCCCGGAAAATCTGTAATTAGTGATAAATCGGTAAGCATTGTAAACAATGGGGAGGGGATTATTAATACTGCCAAATCCAAAACCACGACCACCTCGACACAAAGTGGAAACAGTTGGTTTAACAACGGAAACTGTTTAGAAATTGTAAAAGAACTAAAATATCTAGGAGTAAAATTGAACCCATCATTAGAATTCAGTAAACATCTAGACTAATACCTCTCAAAGTTTACTAAACGTTTCATGGAAAAATATCTTTAAAAATAAACGAATATAGCTTTCCACAAAATAAAAAAAATTTGATTCAGTTGTTAAATCAACTATTTTTTACGCCTCTCAAGTTTGAGGATCAGAAGAGTATGAAGCAAAGGAACTTAAAAAAAAAAAAAACTTTTCAATTTACCAACAAAAACCACTAACTACACAATTTATTTGGAAACGGGTCTTCCAATACTTTTTACAAGCACTCTCAAATCAAAAGCGGATACCCAGACACGCGATTAACTAAAAAATGCTCTCATATGAATTGAGAAACAAGGACTAGTGGGTGACAAGATGGCAAAGTATTAAAAACGCGTGTGGCGAAACTTAACTATTTTATTTAAACAACCTAAACAACTTAAAAGATCAACTTTATCGCATTATCCAGAAAAATGAAGAAGCGTGAAGCATTGATTGAAAAAGCCCGAGTATCCGATATTATTATTATATCTCAACAAAATTTTAACTTGAATTATGGGAAGTATTTGCATGACTCTTTCAGCTATTTCAGCTATAAAGAAACATCTCTGACTTTCAAAGCAAGGTATGAATTACTTGGTTTAAACAGCAGCCCATATAATGGAAGCTTCAACCAATTTTGCACTATTTGCAACTTAAAGCAAAAAGAAGACTGCTCTGTTAAGTGAAAAGCTAAACCATTATCAAAAAGTGTTAATATTCACGAAAATAAAACAACCATAAAATCCTAGGACAACATGACCATCAAAGAAAATAACGACGAATCCATCGAAACCGGCAAGTCATCAAAACAACAATCCACTGAGGGAATCCCAACGATGTCGTCAACGAGGTTAACAACATAAAACCTACTGAGGGTATCAAAATACAAGGCAGCACTGTTGCGGTCGAATAGTGCATAATAACTGAAAATATTATTATTGAGTAAGTAATTAATGTTAAGCTATTAAGTCGGGTATATTGTAAAAACATAATGATGCGTTATCATCAGAAATTTATTTTAAAAGTAGAATAAGAATAATAGGAATAGTGCCAACCATATTAAATTAGGTTAAGATTTTTGTATAAATAATAAGTGAAATTATCAATAAAGACAGAAGTAAAAAATCTGAACACGATTATTATACAACCTTTACTTTAAAAAAAGGACAACCCAGAAATTCCCCTAAGTAAGTATAACTCCTCGGGAGGCCTTTCGGCGGGTTAGAAGAAAACAATTGGCTGCGAGGACAAAACCAAAAATCTGGAATTCATTAAAGGAGGTAGGATAGATTTTAAATTAATTAACTTCCCATTTCACATTCTATATTCGCCTAAAGGTTGCCGTGTAAGATTATACAACATAATTAGTATCTGCCCAATTTACAAACCGCAAAGACTAGCATATTTCGTAAAAAAAATTCTTGGCTATTCAGGAGTCAATACAGATTTTGAACGACTGGAAAAAATTATATAATTAGGTATCTCGAAACCATACATAAATACAGAAAGTTGTTAGTAGCAAAATATAACGATTAAGTTTATCTATTTTACAAAAAAAAAATATATTACTATGACACATGTAATATATATAAATATATTCGCCAACCGAGCTGACGGCTAAGCCATAGCTTTTATATAAAACAAAATAAAACAAAGATTTGATGTTAAATAAATGTTCTTGAAACCGTGTCTGAGAAAGTAAAAATAATAGGTATCAACTTTAAAAGAAATCGCCCATTGTACAAACTCTTAGGTTGTATTTTTGCAAAGCCATATTTTTTCCCTTTTCGTTGTATAGGCACTATCGTAATACCTACATATATTATTTGAAAGTCTAACTCTATCGCAAGTAAAATTTAGACATTTCAAGAGAATGCTTATAGTGTGATGCAAAATGACCTTTAATATTTTAACGCTTCGGTGACGACACGGGTCTATAATTAGTTTTGTACATTGGAAAGTAATTGGAGTTTACGCATAATATATACCTACCATATCTCCATTTAACTTGCTGCGATATAATTATAGTTACTATATGGCAAGTTATGGATTCGTAAAAAAATCGTACTCGAGATTTTGATCAAAGTTGACATTACGATGATAGCAAAGTCAAAAACAGTAGGTCTCGCTGTCCGTCTGTCTGTCCTTTCAGCTGCAGCCTAAACGGGTGGAACGATTTTCTTTAAATTTGGTGCCTAGCGTTTTGGACTTTCCCCCACACGTTTTTTTAATTTTTTTTTTTGACCAAAATTAGAGGCGTCCACCGTACTATTTTTTTAACAAATAATTAAAATCTAATTTTTCTCAAAAACATGCCCAAAACCTTTTTTTTTTTTAAATCCGTAAAATTTTTTTACAAAAAGGCTACCATTTTATAAAAAAAAAATCGAAAAAATGGTTTTAAACCTCCCATAAAACCATTTCTTTGGTTTTCGATTTTCTCAAAAGCGGCTCAATAGATTTTGAACAATTTTTTGTATAGAAAATCTTTCAAAAATTTTTAAAAGTATGTATAGGTACCAAAATCCAATTTATTTTTTTTTTTGATATAAACAAAATGTTTCCAATTTTTTTTTTGGGAACTTAATAATTCGAAAACGACTCGGTTGATTTTTATTAAACTTGACATTTAGCAGTTTTTTAATTTTATCTAGCAGATTTTAAAATAACGGTACCTGCCATACAAGTGTTTAAAAATCGGTATGGAAAGTATCATTGCTCAAAAACGGTTCCTACGATTTTTATAAAAATTTGTATGTGAGCAAATTTTAGTACGATCTCTCATAGAACCATTATTTTGTTTTTGGTTTTCGACTTTCTTATTATATGTATGTGGAACCGATTTTAATGAAGTTTTAATAGTTTGAGATTTGTGTAAGAAATCAGATGGTGACCATCGCGTTGGTGTCAAAACAATTTCAGAAGTTAATCAAATTATTTCTTATGCGCTGTGGATATTTATGCAGGCTTTTTTGGTCGGTTTGAGTTTAAATGCAATTAAAACAAACTTTATTCCATCTTCATCCCAACCTTTCGTCGTTATTCACAACTTCTTTAAGGGGATTTGTTCGATCTTTAACATAACGAAATTATTTATTACAATTTTTTATAGGAAGTGTTATACATATTTTTCAAAACTAAAATTTACTTTTTTAATTTATCATAATTCAAATTTTTTAAATTTAAAACTATGTCTTAATTTTAAATTTATTAAATATATTAAATTTTTCAGTTCTAAGTGTGTTTTATGCATTTGTGCAACACGGTGCTATATTGTTGATATTTATGTACTCAAATAATCCTACCTTAAACAGAGATACGTTTTTGGCAGGCAGCATAAAATATATAACTAGCTTATTTCTTTTAAAATCAGATGAATAGATCTAAACTATTCAGACTTAAAAACCACAGTGTGATCGCACATAAGAGCTAGTTCGTGCGACCCAGTCGTGAATTTTATTTATTATTCTATTTGAAGGTTTATGTTTTTATCTATCTTTAAATGTTTGATTGCAAGTTTTGTTTTGTTGTAGCTTGTGAGCTCTAAAAATGTTTAATCTCGAATACTTACCTGAATTTTAAAATATTACGTCAATTTCGGAATAATGGCTTATTCAAATTGTGTAGTAAATTTCAAATTTATTCAAATACATTCATTCAGACAGACAGGCGGAATTGTCTGTTTTAATGAAAGGTATTTCTTTAAGTGGAAGAAAATCAATCCATAAACAATAAAGCAGCTTAAGCAATCCCCTTCTATTATTTTAGTAAACACAATACAGTTAGTTTCGTTTTTTGCAACTAATTTGGTTAGTTTAATCGTCACTTCCTCAAGTCAATAAGACTATCTTATAAATGTTTATAGTAACAAACAATGCTCTGTTGATATATGGATATAATGTAAAACTTATGCTAACACGTACTTTGTTTATGCTAAATCTAAAAACAGTAGTTACCTACATACATTATTATTAAGAAAACTGCGTTTATTTTCATCAATCAGATATAAGTTATCTTACAGACTACCAAAATTAAAATTAAATTTATATAGTCAATATAAAAATTAATAATTTATTACAACATTTATAACAATAATTTTGTTTTAATGACAATTTTAATGGAAATTAAGATCAATTACTTCCGAAATACGATTAGTTTCCCTGACTCAGCGAGTTATTGGCTCGTTGAGTGCATGTTTAGATTTCACCTAGATCTCGAGAAATTGTATCGATGCAGAACGTATAAGCATAATTCTGTCTTGAGTGGGTTTCATCACCATATTATCCTAACTTTCCATATTATTGTACCTTTCTTAAACTTAGATTTTTTTTTAATTAGGTGGGTAAAAGAGTTTTATTAAAAAAAACTAAAACAATAAATTCGCAGAAAACGAAAGATTTAAATTATAATAAGATTATAAATGAACGCTTTTTTATATCATGTTTATTTATCAAGTAGGGAAACACAATTGACATACGGCCATAAAGTCCTTAAGTGCTAGACTTCTTACTTGACGAATGTTTCAAAGAAGAGTACAAACCGAAGTTCATCGTCAAATACGTTGATGACATTTTTGCGATTGTGGATGCGGAAGAGATTGATAATGTACTGCGATGTCTCAATCAATTTCATAAAAAAATCCAGTTCACTGTAGAAAGAGAAAACAATAGATCCATAGCGTTTTTAGATGTAAAAGTCCATCGCGATAAAAACCGGCTCGTTTTTGACTGGTATCAAAAAGATATGGCTTCGGGAAGACTCGTGAAGTTCAGATCCAATCAAGCAAAACACATTCGGGTAAACACTGCATCCAATCTCATTAACAAAGTCTTTTCGTTGAGTGACCAAAAATTCCATCCCATTAACGAAGAAAAAGTTACTCAGATACTTTTAGACAACAGCTTTCCGATTGATGTTATAAGGAGCTTAATATTACGCCAAAAACACAAAGCCCCATCGGAAAATATATTAGAAGAAAGGAAAGGTGTTTACAAGAGTGTTGTGTATGTTCCTAAACTTGCCGAAAACTTTAAGAAAATAGTTGACAAAAACAACCTAGATGTCAACTTAGCGTACAAACCCAATCAAACCATGGCTTCCATCTTCACTGGTTTGAACTTTGAAGACAGAAAGAGATCAGTGTACAGACGTAGTGTACAAAATAAACTGCCAAGGAAAACCGGATGAGGCATGTAACCTCTGCTACGTCGGCACAACAAAACAGCTTCTTCGACAGAGAATGGCAAACCACAAGTCGGATATTAGGTTAAAAAGTACTGCGAAGACGGCGCTGGCTTGTCACGTTGTTGAGACTGGCCACAAACTGGACTTTGAAGGAGTAGAAATCCTTGCAACGGAAAAAAATACATCGAAACGTTACACACTAGAAACACTACACATAATTAACAACAAAAACAATATGAACCGCAAACAGGACGTACAGAACATCTCAGCGGTATATTGTTCCTTAGTGTCCGATAACAAATCAAAGACTTGACATTAGTGACTTATCTAAGTCTTTAAACTAAAATATTATTTATATTGTATTGTAATTTTAATTGTATTGTTAACAACTTGCATGTAAGCTACATACACCATACTTTTGTTTTATGTATAATAATTGTTCTTGCTTTTTGTAAATAAAGACACCCTGAAGAAGGCGGCAACCACCGTCGAAACGTTGGGAAAAAGGAAATGAAATATACTCTTTTCATTTAATCATCATTACGACCAACAAAGCCGATGAGAACTCTTTTCTTAAAAATTCTCAAAATCTAAATATCTTAGAGTTGAATTATATCAGCGTTAACTAACTTTAATTCCTTTCAGAGTTATATGAACGATATAGCTACGGAGATCTCTTTAATTTTGAAATCGAAAGCAATTTTGTTTTTTGGGTACAGTTTTCCATATGATATGAAATTTCCAAGATATGCTTTTCTTAATCAATACGAATTTTCTTCTTGAATAAATTAGCCGTAGGTATGTACCAAGAATTCCACATATCATTTATTTTAAATCGCTGCATCAAATCTTTCTTGGCCCGGGGCCAAAATGAAAAACAAGGCCAAATTGCCCGATCGGGCACATTATGGAGACAGTGATCAGCTGTGATCTGGTCACACTAATTCCCTTCAAACTAGCATCCAGCTTCTGATTCCAAATTCAACTTTCTTGCTTCAGACCATAAATTGATTTATGCAATTTACAACCTTTTGTGGATTCCTTCAGGCTACTTCTTTTAGACCTCTTTGAAGGAAAATAGACAAAATACGTTTTTATTCCAGAATTTATATGTATTTTAAGCAGACCAAATTGATTGACGTAATGTTAAGCAATATAATTTTATTGTATGTCATTCAAACCTTCAATAATTTTATTTAAGTTATTGATAATACATAGTACTCTTAAATCGGTAATCAAACAAAAATTAAAAGGCGTCGAAAGAAACTGGCCGTGGTCAGCAAAAACTCACGTTACGCCACTACGCCACTTCTCATGGACACAGGGTATGTATGTATACCTACAAACAAAAGGAATTTAGAGAAAGCAATCTGGTATTTTTTTTATTTACTATAGAGACTTAAAAACGGTAATTTTTTTTATTCACTATAGAGACCAAAAAGCGGAAGCATCTTTAGTCACCAGCATATTACTAAAAAGGTTATCTATTTCCTTATTAAAGGTGATTTGCAAATTTTCTTCGATGTCACTCCCGAAAGCAATAAGATTCATTAACTTTCACTAACTTCAAATGCTTTCATCCGCAATTGAACACAAAAAAAAGTCTTTTTTTTTACCAAACAATAAACGTTCGAATAATCTTTTACGGAATTAATTCTATCTATTTGTGATTGAATTCTTCAAAGAATAATGATAAATTTAAACGGTTGTTGTTTAGCACCTCCTTTCTGATTAATAGCGTAGGTACCTACGCTGTTTTTTTTACGGGGCAGGTTTGGGCTTAATTTAAATTACCTAGTACAAAAATGAAAGCCTTTCTTATTATTAACCACCTTTTATGAATAAGTAGTAAAATGTCAATAGGCCTTACTAATGAGAATAACCAAGCACTATAATGTCGACTATAAGTAAGAAGCAAGATTAAAATAAAGTGCAGAGCTTAAACTATTAATACCCAATTTAACCTTTTTGTTAACAAATCCTCATACTTTCCTATTTACAAAAGATTAACCAATTGCGGCACAGACAAAACAAATAAAAAAAACCCAAGCACGGTTATGTAATGCCGTATACTTTTTTAACACAAACTATTTCAGTACTAATAGCATGTGAATTGATTTAATGCCCGTACTAACTTTATTTTATTTATCTATTTTGGTTTAGGTTCACCACATTTAGCAAACAAAGGTTTTTCTTTTACTATACTTATTTTTTCATTCGCATACATATAAGTAAGTAAGGAATTGCTTAAAAAATAAATCAGTACCTACATATGTATGTATATTATGATTTTAATGTTTATTAAATTGTTAATTTAATGCTTTTTTCTATTGGTAAAATACCATTTTTTTCAATTCAGATTTGATGAAATACCGATTTTAATATTATATTAGATTATGGATTATATTAGAATCTTTATTGAATATTAAAACAAAATAATACATATGCATATACAATTTCTATCAGATTTTAAAGCATGGCTATAAGCTGTCTGTCGTTTTCTTAGCTTTACTTAAAGAGATACACATTTTTTTCAAGCAGGTATGTACTTTGGTTTTTAGAGAAACAAACAAAAGTAGTAAAATTATATAAAAATAAGTATTAAATATTGATTTTATTTTAAGAAAAAAGTAATATAAATGTAATTTAGTTAAAGGAAAACATTGGTTTCTATCTGTTTTAAACAAAAAGGTATTTAAAAACAACAAACAAAAAAAAAGGTTTTGATTAATTGTGAAAATTGGCTTTTAGTTTATAGCTTATAAACGAAAAAAGGGTTGTGAAAAATTGTGAAAAGGGCTTTTAGTTTAGCTAAAACAAAATTAAATGTGTGTATAATACTCACGACAAGTTCAAATATGTGTTTCGATAGTTCTTTGCGTAGGAAATATATTGTACCAACAACTTTCAACCATATTCACCGTTCAGAACACAGACACATTCTTCGAAATACAACCTATGTATGTATTTCTTGTAAAATGGGACATATTGCTAGGAAATAAAAGACGTCTTCATCTTGGTTTAAATTGCACAGAGGAGAACACATAGGGTTAAGTAATGTCCGTTCGATATGGTTTGAAATTGAGTTCAAGAGTTTCCGTTCTGATTTTAAAGATAAAACTCATGTTTGAGACAGAGTGATCATTTCTAAAGTAGTTGTTATCACCTAAATTAAAACTTAATATTAAATGCTATTATAATGATATTAAATGATCGTTTGGCAGTGTGGGCAGAACTTGAAGTTACCCGCCCGCTGCATTCTGTGATGCGAAAGAAAATGGGGACATAATATGACGTTCTAAAGTTTTTCTTCGTGAACGGAAATGTTTCTCTTTACCTCATAATATGTATCTGAGTTTCCTAACACACACCTTTCATTATATGCCCGTCCTTATAAAAATCTACAGATTGAATTGTACCCATCGCATTTTTATTCTGCCCAGCTTTAATTGTCCACTTTCAATTGGCGTTTTTCTTTTTTTTAGTTCAGAGTAGAGCTCTGAACAGAGTCTAAACACTCCAAACATACTGTGAGCGATCTCTGAACTGAGCGTGCTCTGCTCTGAGAGTTCAGATTTATTTAAAGAAACACGCTTCACGAGCTGTCACAATTGAAAACAATAGTTTTATTATTATAAGTAAGTGCATTAAATTATTTAACCTTCTTTTGCAGGTCGACTATTCTCGTCCGCCATTTTTACTGTTTTGATGTTTTGTTTCACTTGCCAAATTCAGCTATTCAACTCCGTCTGCTCTTTCAATTTATTCTAAGGTCATAGAGCGTGCTCTGAACATGCTCAGAGCGAAAAAAGAAACACAAAATTGGAGCTCTGAATGCTCTGAGCTAAAAAAGAAAAATGCCAACTTTAAGCGACAGGGGTTGTTTCTAAATAAAACAGAGAATTTTGTGTTGCCCGCACCCGCACCCTCAGACCAAGCTCTGGTCGACCATACAAAATTAAACAGTCTCTCAAATATAGCATTTAAGTAAATATACAAAAAAAAAATTTAAAACCACTTCTGTTTTCGCTTCAAAACAAAATATCTGAACATTGCAACCAAACCATGAATATAGCAATCTAAATCGACAAATAACATAAAAGTGAATTTAATTGTACCTACTACATATTTAAAAAAGAACAATCGACAACACTTGCATTTCATTTGTTTAGTGTACAGCTTTAAACATGGATTTCCGTGTATTAAATTTTAACGTCTTGCTAGGACTAACCAGGAGACTAGTAGATATGTGATTTTTCTGAAGTCTGGAGATTTTCGTTTAACTATTCATTAAATTAGGTTATTAGTAAGGCCCACTGTGTCTTTTAAGGATTCAAATAAAATTCTTAAGAACTATACTAAGAACTAATTAAGACTATCTGCAAGAACTGAACTGAACTAATCATACACAAAGTTTCTTATTTATAACCACAAAATTTCTATTTTTAACTTATGATCAATAATTGGCACCCGATGAGTGGTGATGTCATCTTTCAATCTATGGGATTCTGGAGTATCCAAATCCAATTTCATGCATGATTGATGCTGATTACGGACGTGCTTATTTGGCATAGTTATGTTTAGATACTCTGGGGAGGCTTTGTATCTGTAAAAAGTGATTTTCCACATGGATATGGCTTCAACTGTGGCCTTAAACATTTACTTACATTAAGTATAATATGTATCTATAATAATTATTATATTATCTTTGATACAATAGAGGAGTATAAATAAAATAATGGAGGATGTTCTCTTTTTTTTCTTGTGTGGATTGTTTTTTATTATTGTCTGGTGTTTTTACTTAGGGTGAGAATCTGAGATGATAATTAGGTTCATACAAACAATTCCAACATTTAGGTGAAGGGCCTTTGTCTGTTTTTTTTTTATCCCTATAGTCGCTGTTAAGGTTAACCTAAATCAAAATGATATTTTAGATTACATATTGCACTGGGTAATTCATATAAGATGCGACAAAAAGCTAGGGGATTTATGTATATTGGCACTATAAATGAAAGGAACCGTATGGGAGGTGGTCTTTTTCCCCTCGTTAAGGCGGGAAGGGCTATTTTACTAATAAAAAAGTTTGTTTTTATTTTTCAATTTCCTCAAAAACTAAGCTACCTATGTAGGTACATTATTCCATTTGATTTTTGGAATTAGACTAGAAGTTGATATAAACATCAAATAGGTATAGGAACCTATACGTGGAATAAAATAAGCACTTTATTAGGTATGTACAAATTTTAAAAGTTATTCTTTGTAACATTTTTTCAACTTTTTTTTTTAAAAATTTGGAGTTTAAAAAAGATTTTTTCAATAATTCCTTTCAACAAAAAAATCGATTTTTCTAAACTGAATCGATTTTTTTGTTGTTGAAAGGAATTTGTAAAGAAACGATTTCTTGTCTGTGATTGTGTGGCTGGCACATGACAGCTGATATTAAACAAAACAAAATCGGTTGGCCTTTTTGTCTAAATCGCGACGTAAGAATTCTTATGAAATGGAGTTCTCTTGCAAAGATTTCAGAACAATATTATTTCCTCATAAACAGCAGAATCACTCACGTTGGTCGATTTTCGAGAAATACACTTCCACTTGTGCATTTTTGCATTTCAATTCACCGAGAGATTTAACATGAACGACGATGTTGGAAGAATATATTGAAGAAAATAATTTAATTATGTACATTATATGTTAAATAAAAGGAAACTTATTATTATTATTGTCATCATTGCGAAATGTTTTTTTTTTTTACTGAAAAGGAACACACAAATATTTAACAAATAACTAAAATTTTCACTGAAATTAAAATTTTGTGCAACCAAAAACATAAATTGTCTTCTTAAAATAACCCGAAACTTATTTTAACATTTGTGTGTGTGTAAATCGGTGTAAATTCTTTCTGAAATCTTGCAAAATGTGCAAGATTTGTTTTGACTGACAAAATTCAATTCTGTTTAGAAAAATTACTAAACACCGATTATCTTCATGAACCAAAGGTCAAAGTTGTTATTCGTGGAATACAAAATACTTTAATTTTTCTGATATTTACTTTGCATAAAAGATTAATTAAACACAGCTTATGGCAAGCTATGCAGCCGTGAAACAAAAGGAACTCGCGATTTTGACCAACCATGTGTTCCTATGTATGTGTTTTATTATTTTTTTTATAATAATAATTTCAATTATGTAAAGTTTCATTATAGTTTTTTTAATTTAATACAGCGGTTATTGATCAATTTAATTGTAAAAAATTCAAACAACACCCAAGAAATGGGCAACTGTGACTTTCCATCTGTAAGTGCATCACCATTGACCTATTATATATCTAGTAAGTCAATGTGCATCACTTTTAAAAAATGTGTAATTTGAAATTTAACGGACTTGCAGCTGTCGTTATACTTGAAAGCATTTGTGCCAGACTCGCGAGTCACGTGCACTGCATGAGAAACAAATATCCACCCGAAAAAGTTTATTTTTTTGCAGAAATTTACATGCTCATGAATAAATGCATGATTTTAAATTTGAATGAATATAGTTTTTTACCTTTAATTCCTTCAGATCCAATTTTTGTCTTTAACTAAAAACGTTCGTGCAAGCTTATTTGAGAACTTGATTTCTAGAAAACAAAAAAATTAACTCTTACAAAAATTAAAACTAAGTTCATAAAATGCATAAATATATATTTTTATTTAAAATATCACTTAAAATACAAGATATTTGTATTCGTTGAAATAATGGAAACAAAAATAAAATATAATCAATGTAATTTAACTTCAATCATTGAACTAGATGAAAAATTCTTTTTTACTTTTGATCACAAACTATTTTTGGTTTTTGTGCAATGAGAAAAATATTTTTTAATAAATAATACATGGTATTGTATATATAATGTAGCTACTAAATAAATTAAAGTCTTTAAAAATGTTTACTTCTACTTCTACTTCATCATTATTATTATTACTTCATCGGATCACATTAATTTTCTTTTCTTTACTTAATGGAATAAGTTCAATATTACTCTTATTATAAGCAACATAAATTATAACTTTGTAAGTTTTGTATAATTATGCTGATGGCATCTTAATATTAAATTATTCGGAAGCCTTTAGTTTTTATGATTGCAAATGAGCTTGAAGATAGTTTAACTCTTGTTGAAGAAAATATTTCAATAATACATTTTTTAGTGTATTGATGTGTGTGAGCTTATATAATATATTGAGCCTCAAAATTATATATTTTCTGTTTAAAGTTTTCTTCATCAAATTGACCAGTGTTACGTAAGTCACCCAAAGAAACCAAATAACCATTTGGATGAGCGATTCTTATTCTTTTATAGAACTCTAATTTTTGATACAAAGGTAAGCTCAATGGTAATAAGTGCGAAAAACGCATGTGATAAATAACGTCTAAGATGTTATATGACACCATTGAAGGGCAAATACAACAATAATACTTAAGCCTAGTTCTCCATATTTGAGGATCTATGAATTGATGATGAACACTAATATAATGGTAGACAAACTGCTGCGAAGACTGGAATAATAATCCACAAGCATCACATGAATACTTGTAATATTGATAACCAATGTCTTGTAAGGTTTTAAGAACTGGCAAACTCAAACAATCGGCCAAAGTTCTTTGATGTCCTGGGCAAGCACACAATGGTGACAATGCAAAGCTGTTGGCAGATGATGATGGTGGGTAGTAAAATATATCATTGCATATGCCACATCGTATTGGATCTATAACACTATGACAAAGTTTTTTTCTGTCGGAATGAAAAGTTGCATGGTGTTGGGCAAAAGAACTCAAAACCCCCTGAAAGTGGCAATACATACATCCAATCTTGCGATCTACGTAGAAATAAAAACCTTCATTATAAATAGCGTGAATTGTTTCGTAATGCGTCTGTAAATGGATAAAGTCTATACATGCAAAATTGCATGTTCCACAAATGGGAGCTATTTCATCTAAATTAAGCTTGTTGACTTGTACGCCTGTGTTAGATAATGTTGGATGCAAAGCTGTTTGCTGTATATTTGGTTCATCTATTCTTGTTGTAATTACGGGAATTCTTTGCAATTCTTCCTCAATTCCGGGCTGGTGTTCTGCTGTTGAAGCTTCTAGAGGTATTGATAAAATCGCATTTCCAGTTGCCAATTGTATATTTTTTAGTACTACGTGTTGTTTTTGTCTCGATGGCAAGGAATCTCGTTCACGCATGGACAACGTAGAGTTTGTGGATGCTTTTTCGGTTGTAACTTCCTTTTGTGATTTGGAAAACAATAAAGAACGCAGGCAGCTTGTTGATGGTAAAGAGCATCGGGGAACTGTGGTGGGTTCCGAATGTGGGACAGCTGTCAGTGATTGTAAGGGAACTTCCTTTGCAATCGTTTGTTCTTGCGAAGAACATTGAATAACGGTGTTCGTTAATGGTATAGAATGGCAGACAGTTGAGGATGGTTGAACATCTTGAGATGAATTTGTTTTTCCTGTGTTAACAACTTGATGATGTTGCGTGGATGGCACTGAATTTTGTGGATAGCTAGGCACTAAAGTGTTTTCAATAATCATCCCTCCAGTAGAATGTTGGATATCGCGATTAACTAAAATTGTTTGAAGCTGCTGGTTTGAATTAGGATCCGTGGCATTGGCATGTAGATGTTGTTGAAATGTATTATCGTCTTTTTCAGATCGGTTCTCGAAGAGTTGATTCGTATGTAAGCACTTTATAGAAATACTTTGTGTTTGCTTATCTTCTTCCAATTCGCCTTTTACTGAGATTTCTTCCTTGACTTCAACCGGTGAAGATTTATTTCGATTCGATTCCATTTGTTGGTCGGAACACTTTTTATTTCTAAGGCGTATTTCCATCGTTAAAGGTGACCTAGATGTAAGAATCAAATTGTTCAAATATGTTGTCAAAACATCATATTTAATTCTAAACGATTCCATTTTGTGGTACTCCTTACAATGAGCTTCTCCATCTAAATGTGTTAAAATAATTTTGTCACATAATTGACACCTTGGACAAAGAGTTATTTTATGAACTTTCTTTAAGTGATTAAGAAAATTGTTACTACTTGAAATTTCCTGCGCACAACAAAAGCATGATTTCGAAGTTGTAAAACTAATTTTGTTTACAGACAAGAAAATTGATAGTGAGACTTTGAAGTTTAAACCGCCCCTAAGTAAATATAGTACTGGGACATCTCTGCTGTTATGTAGCTTTTCTATGTGCTTTATTATACCGTCATTGTCGTAATGAACAAATTTGCATACACAACAAACATATAAACTAGGACTTAGGTGTTGTAAACGATGACATTTAATACTCTCCCAACTGGGATATGTAGAAAGAAACCTGCAGTATGTACATTCAAAAGTTTTCGGCAGTTCGTGTTGCACTAAATGATCATCGAAGGTCTTTTCGTCCGACGCAACAAAAGGACACAACTTTTCAAAGCACTTGAACAATGGTTGTCCCTCTGCTTCTGGTTTATATTGTGAAATCTCCATCTCTTCGAGACAGGAATCTGTCAACCCTGCTGTCCACTCTTTAATTGTATTCTGCTGGATTTTTTTTACTAAATGCAAATATATTTCTTCCGAAAAATGTTCAAGCAATGCTGTGTAGTCACTAACGATAGCATCTTGTTTTATCACCAAATAAAACGAAGCTATTGGCAATTCTATAGTTTTACAATTCTCGTGACACAATGAAAAATGCTCTCGTATTTTCTCCCTTGAACAGCAACTTGCGAGGCAGTAATAACAAATGTACTCATGACGTAGGTGTTCTTTAAAATGGGATTCTGCCGAATCAAGTTGTAACTGCTTAATACAATATGGGCAATGGGTATCTCCGATGCTCGTATGCTTGTTTTTCATATGCGTTAGCCACAACTCAAAGTGCATGAACGATGAATTACAGTGAGGACATCCGTAAAGTGAAGAACTGTGGATACCAGTATTTTCGACAAGTAGATCAAGCAGAAGCTTTATACGCTCCCCTTCTTTCGCAACTGCTTCTTTAAAATTCGAGGTAATTTCAAAATGGACTTCTAATCTTTTGTTTTTGAGATGTGCTTGATGATTAATATCGATAAACATAGTTTGCACCGATTCATTTGGAGATTGTATTTGTAAATTATCATGAACTTGTTTACTAATGGGATGAATATGTAAATTCTTCATTTTTTCGATGTCTTCTAAAGCTTTTGATTGTTCATTTTGCTGCGGCTCGCAAGGGGCAGAATGGACAATGGATCCACTAAGTTCAGGGCAGCAATCTTCTTCAATTTGCGGTGTTTCTTCCATATTATTCACTTTCATAGATGAATTTATCTTTTCTATCAAAGGGCTCCTTGGGCTCTTGTTGGTTAAAATTGCTTCTGAACTCTGTCCTGGGTGATGGTTTAAGGTACAGTTATCCGGAAATCTGTATTTGAAACATTCATTAGATATGGGTACTTTTCAAATTTTGTACAATAATGAATCTATTAATCCAGTTTAAAACTTAAATCCGGATGTATTAACATTTATATTAATTTACATCCGGATTTAAGTTTTAAACTGGATTAATCGAGTGGATAATATGGTGGTATAGCCTTATAAAAACTGATTTGATTCAGAACTATGGATTAAGCGATAAATATAATATAAATTATATGTTAAGGCACTATCTACATATGTACCTTTATTTAACCGATACAGACTAAATAACACTTTAGTTGATGAGGTCAAAATTAAAACTTTTCTTTTAATAATCCTATTAACTTTGTAATTTAGGTTTTATTAAAAAAATTTTAAAATAAAAGTTCGATTTTGAATTAAAGGCAATTTATTCAGCACTTTATCCGCTGTATCCCGAATAATGCATTTATTCAGTATTTCTTGACACATCATTTAAGTATGAGCTTAAACTTTTTTTCCCGCTCTTTTTGCCTTTATAATCATATTCGTAGTTTCAACATTTTTGTTCATCAGGCTAAGATGGTAAAAATCAGTTTCATTTATTTACATTCTTTATCGCTAATCGCAACATTTAAAATTTAAAATTCTATTTTTTTTAACGTTAGTACAAATAAAACATTTTAAGTAACCTGAAAGCTTTTGTTGGAGATTCTAGTGGCATCACTGCGGAAATTGATGAAGTTTTACAGTTGCTGACTGTTTTCAGTTGTTTTGGTTCAGCTTCCAATGTAATCAATGTCTCTTGATCTTCATTTGAATTAACCGTTTTAAGACATCCACTTTCTTTTAAAATTTTAATATCAGTTTCAAGAACATCAATACTAATGTCCACCACCATAAGGCCTTCAACTGGATCCTATTTTAAAAGAAAAAATTGAAAATTAAATAATTGCATGAGAATAAATATTATATTATCTGACCTCAAAATCTTTGGGCTTAAGTTTTCTTTCAATAACAAAGCCTGGCTCATCTGGATGTTGCAATGCTAAATGAATTTGCATCGTTTCCTTACAATTTGATTCTTTCGTGCATTGTATGCAAGCGAGCTCATTTAATTTTAATGAAATAAACCTTTTAAAAGTTAGTGGATGTGTCTTTTGCAAGTGTGATTTTATTGAGGTCGAAGAGAAAAAACGATATTCGCAATCTGAAATAGGAGGTTGTAGTGATTAAAGAAATTATTTTGTAAACTACACAAATTATGTATTTTTCTTAGTTCAAACTCCTAATATACATAGGTCAGACAAATATGGATGGAATTTTTTTGGGGGTATATATAATTGAGGTGAGTACAAAATTCAAGGCGCACGGCACACAACGTCAATTTTTAATAATATGTTCACACAAATATTTTTGGCATGTGAGAATTAACCACCACTAAATAAACTATGTTTTTTAGTTACAAAAACAGGCAACATTGTCCAAAAGGTTTTTTTTTTTAATAATACAAATTCTATATACTACTGAAATACATCAGCCAAGTAGAAGACTTAGCACTATTTAATTGGACTTGTTGAATTATTGATTCAAAATAGCTTTTAACGGCCTTTAGTCAGTTCTCTTATCTGACTGACAAAATGAAGGTATTCTACGAACTGAGAAACGAGGACTGGTGGGTACCAAAGAGAAAAATTTAGGAAATGCTTGTGGTTAAGTGGTTGTGTTGAATCCTTTATAATATACATACATAGGTCATAAAGGAACAGCTTTATAAGTTTAATACAAGCGCATGAATATTCTGTTCGCGATGCATTCATAGAAGGAGCTAAGAAATCAGAAAAAACTTCTATACTCTGATTTTATGTCCAAAACTACATATTTGAATGGTTTTATATGAGTTTTGACAGGATTTTGTGTAGTTTTGGACAGAATATCATAGAGTTTCAAAATAAAGAAATGCACCTATTATTTCAGTGAATAGTTTTAGAAAAATTAATTATCAAATTAAAAGTTTTGAAAAAAAAATAACCCTACTGCCAAGTATGCAGGAAGCTGGAAAAATACCATCTACACCCGGTGACTTAAAAGGCTGAAAGGTGTTTATCACCCAATCGATCCTATTAGCGGAATAGAATCATTCTTATTCTACCAGTTCTTGTAGTGAAAACCATACGGTGCGGCGGTGCCAGAAACGAAGAAACGTGGAAAAAAATGTTGTTCAACCTAGGTATAATTATTTATGTAAGAAAAATCGTGTCACACAGCATAATTAGTAAACTTACAAAAGACTTAAATATGTAATAAAATATTCTACTTACCCGGACACTTCAGACTGGTTATATTGTCTCTAATTTTCCTTGGCATTCTTTGGCTTTCTTTTGATATTTTCAGATAACCACATTTGTACATTGATTCGTCTGTCTTAGTATCCTTGTGACAAATTCTGCTATGGATTATTACGTTTCCAGGTACAATACTGCGATACGAACATTTAACACATTGGTAATTACTCATGCTATGTTCCTTCCAAATGTGATGAATAACGTTTTCCAAACAAGAACTCTTTGTAGAACAATAAGGACAATCCAATATATTTGTTTGATTGTGATTTGAACAATGGACCTTGAATTCTCCATCTGAATTTGTCGAATATAAACAATCCTCAATTAAACATTTAAACAAACCGAAATTCTTAATATTCAGCTTATCATACTGTCGATAAATCATTGAATGACTATATTCTGGACTTAAAGGTCTAATTTCAGGTTCGACTGACGACTGGGCCAATATTTTGTTAGGCAACTCCGAATGGGTAGTTCTTTCAACAAGCGAATGTTCTGAGACAACTTCTTCTATTCTTTGGCTGGACTCTTCGTTCAAAGTTTTAGAAGCATAAAGTTTCTCTAATTCTCTTTCTGGACTCTTGTTGAGCTTTTCACTTGAATTTTTATTAATTACCATACTATTTTTTGCATCGTGAAACTCTTGTATGCGAATACGACTTTCTGAATTCGGACAAAATATTTCGTTCGTGCTTTTATTGAATGCTTCAATGTTGGTTAATGATACTGAATCATGAAAGTCTTCAAAATGTTTATCGATGCAATGGCTGGAATCTTCTTTCGATCTTTTTGAAGGCGAAAGTTTCTCTAAATTTATTTCGACGGGACTATCAATAACTGTTTTTTGTTTTTCAGAACTCGTACAAATTATTTCGTTTGTGCTTTCAATGTATTCTTTAATGCTGGTTAGGGACTCACAATCTTCATAAGAATTTTCATTGCTTTGGTTGGATTTTTCATTTGGAATTTTCTCTGCATTTCTTTCGACGATACTTTTGTGGTTTTCTCTTGGTCTATTAACAACAGACTTGCTATTTTCGGCGTCGTGAATATTGTGCCGTTTCGGACTCACTATTTTGTTTGTGCTTTTAATGTATGCTTCAATGCTGGTTAAAGATTCTGAGTCATTCTGCTTCTTCACATTTAATTCTTGGTTTAACTTTACTTTTTTGGAACTCTGACTAACGCTGATAATATTGGCATGAGTCTCCGCGGCTTTCAAATCATCGAAAAGTCTTTTATTGTTACGGCTAGAGATCTTGTCCGATGTATAAATATCGGGGAGACTCGTGGTTAAATTGTTTTCACAATGAAGATCTTTTGATTCGCTCAACATATTTCTAGCTTGTGTGTTTTTTGTATTGTTTGAAGCGTGCATCTCCTCCAAAAGAGCTTCGGGACTCAAAGCTGTTATTGGCTCGTCAAAATCTGGTTGGTTTGTTATATATATTGTTTTGGAAATATTATTTTTGTTTTGATGTTCTTGTCCATTAGACAAATTATTCCCATCCATCAAAATGTTTTGTATATCCATTGGTAGCTCGCATATGAAATCTTGTTCTGCACAGAGTGGAGTTTCCTCCTCTGTTGGTTTTGCATCTGTTTCACAATAATCTGCATCAAATCCTGGATGATGAACATCTTTTACGATTTCGCGAATATCTTTTACGAGCAAAAAACACTTTTTAGAATTTTCTAATTCATTAGACATTAAATCATGTTGTTTTCGAATGTGATTTTGTAAATTTAATTCATTCAAATTTACAAAATTGCAAATTTTGCAAATAAACAAGTATATAACAGTTTTTTCTAATTCGTAGTTATGAACCTTGACAATTTTAGTATTTCTACATAATCTAGATCGTAGCTGGTGGGAGCCTATGTCTTCTTTGTATGGTTTTGTGATTTTACAACCTTCACATTGGAAATTATATTCTCCCGTGTGATAGGAAAAATGAGCATAAAAATTTTCGAAATGATCTTCTATCATTTGCTTGCAAAACACACAATTTATTCTGTATCGATTTCTACATACCGGAATCGCTACATTTATTTCTTTTTCTAACCTTCGAATGTCAGCCGAAGAAAGCCGAGAAACATATGATTCCGTTTTGTGTTTAACCACATAGTGATTAGTAAGGTCATTCGAGTTTTTGTTACATAAAACGCAAGTTTTTGTTGATTTGAAAATCATTTTAGAATCATTATTGCCAAGTGAATTAGAGACAGTTTGAATTGGTATCGAATCAAAAGCAATTAAACGAGGCATTTTTTTACATGGGGATTCCTTAGTTATAAAACTGTTATTTGTATTGCATTCAACTGCTCCTTCAGTGATATCGTAATAAGATATTTCTTTGTTTCTTCCACGATGTTCATCTATATCAAATTCATCAGTATCATCAGAAAATCTTTCGTTTCCAATATCTTTAATATAGTACTCATCATTGTCGGATGAGCGTTGTAATGTTAATTTAAGATTAGGCATGCCACTGCAGGTCTGCCTTCGGCGTTGAATCGGTGCAGGTATTAAGTCAGCATTTATATTTTTCGATTGTTGATTTACATCCTCGGATAAGTTGAGCCAACTAGAACTACAACGACGCCTTCCAATAGTTTGAGGAAGTAAGCTCTCTTTGAAGGTACACGTAAGGTTATTAAGCTCTCTATAAAAACGTCTCGCTGAAGTGTCTGCATGTTTTTTAGGAGTTGGAACCTTAATTGGTTTCGTAGATATTTTGGATTTCTTTACAGGCTGGTTGTTGATTTCCGTTATACTTTCTGTTGAGGTTCTTTTGAGACATTTTAGAACGGTATGAGAATTATTATCATTTAACTTAATTATATTAGGGTTATTTTTATTAGAACTATCTTTAGTTTTTGTGTGCCTTTGTTTTGAGTCCTCTCCTTTAATAATATCTGAACAACCGCTGTTGAGTTTAAGGATTGAACCTCCGGCAGGAGAATTGGTAGGTTTTTTAGGAGTTAAAATCAGATCCTTATTAGGCTTGGTTGATTTTTCGGTTTTCTCCTCTAAATGTTTCTTGATTTTCTCTGTACTTTCTTTTGATTTTTTTCTTTTCGAATTCTTGTGATTCGTACACGAATAATCCTTAATTTTAATTGTTTTGTCGGCTTTGTTACAATTGTTTTCATTTTTGACTTCTTGTTTTTCAGAACTCTTTTCTAGATCAATATGTGAGCCATCGTTTATTATTTTACCATCACTCTTTTTAGAAACATTACCAATCTTTAATAGTTTTTGTTTTAAAGAACAATCTTGTTCCTGGTTAACACTGTTTTTTCGTTTCTGTGTTTTATCAAAAATGTTTTTAGATTCAGATTTACTCTTTTTTTCCTTAAACGTCACATCAACCGTTGAATCTTTGCCTGAGTCGTTTTTTGGTTTCGTAGTTTTATGATCAATTTTTGAAGATAGTTCTACACCGTTCAGTTTCTTACTTACTGAAGCATGTTTTGGTTTCATAATTTTGGGTTCGCAGCTTTTTCTAGGTTCATCTTTTTTGAACAGAATTGGCATTTTAATTTCTTTTGAATCACTGACTGAGTTTGTCTTCGTTTTTGATAATTTACTATCACAATCTTTCGACTTTTTGAGTGTATTTTTTAAATTGTTAGAAGATGAACATGACTGCTTTGATGTTTCGTCTGTTTTACTTTTTATGGCGAGGTCATTGGGCTTAACTTTTTCAATTGAAGAAGATTGAACTCTTGATACAAAATTTATTTTTTCCGGTACGAAGTCTTCCAATGAAGACTCAGATTCGATTCTATGTATTACTTTACGACTTCCAACAAAACTCATTAATACAACTTCATTGTCTTCTTTTTGCTTTTGTTTTGATTCGGAAGAGTTACTGATAATATCGAATGTTTTAGTACAACTTGTTTTTCTTTTTGTTGATTTATCCCTAGCGTCACTGGAATTGAGGTATTTTATATTTTTATCACAATCATTACCTTGTGACTTTAATTGTTTATTATGGCTCTGCACTGAGGTGAGTCTACGGTCCACGTGTGTTCTTGAAGATGACTTTGAGTTTGATACTCGTGATTGGGTAGAATGTATCAATTGTTGACTCTTTTTGTTGCTTTTTGGAGAATGAACTTGAATATCTTGCTTAGAATGACTATTTGCATGGTGTGTAAATTCTTTCACACTTTCTTGAAATTGTAGACTAGTCTGTTCCTCGTGCATCGCTTTGCGATATGCATTGCCTGCAGTACAGTTGTAATTGGTTTCTGGCGTTTTTGATATGATATCACTTACATTCTCTGTTATTACACAACCAGTGTCTCTTGTCTCACCGATTTCCTTACGCAACTGAGGAATTTTATTTATTACTATATTCTTAACTGCAGTAGTTTTGGAAGTTGACGCTTTGGTTACATTTTTGTAGTCATATACAATTTTTGTTCCCATACTGTCATTTACTACATCGGCAATTATCTCTGGATTTTTGGTCAACACATATTTTACTGAATTTATAATAGAGGGGTCTACAAACGATTTCTTTCTTTCACTCCTCGTCGATTCTCTTCTTTGGAATAGTTCAATTTCTTGTGGTTTTTCCAAGTTACAATTGTCTCTACTATTTGAAGGTCTACTTTTCTTGTCGTCATCCCTCAAAAGCTTTATAATTTCTTTTTTCTGTTTGATAAGACTTTCGTAACTTTGATGTTCGATTTCTATTGAATTTGTTTCTGTCTTTTCCTGGCTATGTGTATACTTTTTATTCTTTCTTTTATCCAATTCGGTAAGCCGTGGACGGCTGGGGGCTGTTTTATGGGACAAATTTTCGGGTACAGGGCTTTTCTCATTTTCCTTTTCAAGATCATTCCAGGACACAATATCAAACACGCTTGCATCTACTCTATCAGTATTGTTATCTTTCTTTTCTATTGATGAATCCTTGCAATAATTACTACTCCTACTTTTTGAAGAGATTTTTGACGAGGAATTTGTTTCGAATTTGTTTTTACTTTTAGCACTTAACGAAGCCTCCGTCTTTCCTCTTGTTGATAAATTTTCACAGTTTTTTCGAGATTCTTCGATACCTTCTAGTCTTTGGACGATTTTAATGCTTGTCGTTGAGCTTGGCTCTTTAGATATGGCATTCTTGTTATTCTGTTCATTATTATTTGTTGTTGAATGTGCTTCTTTTTTTAAAATCGTTGAATTAGATAACGGGGCTAAGTCATCTTCATCAGAAATAACAATCGCTATTCCCCCTTCGAATATTTCTATTATATGCGTTGGAAAATCCTGAAATGTTATAAGTATGTAAGTATCTATTTTTCTAAGAAATAGCCATTGCATATACTTTTTACTTACCAATTTATTTTTAAGTTTTTCATACCTTCTTCTAATTGTTCTTTCGCATGAAATAACGTGCCAATGATCGAGAGTCCTATAATGTACAAAATTATTTCTATAAAATTTGAGTCCGCCTTTTTATAATGTGAAAGTTTTGATTCTGCTTTATTTTCAAAATCAAATCAAACGCGTATTTATTTCGACTTAAATTAACATTTACGTGAATCGAAATTTTCGATCGCATCGAATAGCAGAATAGGACTTATATTAGGTTTTAGACTTAAAACATTTTTAAAACTACATTTAACCTAATATGGGATTGAATAAACTAAATACTTACGAATGATTTCGTATCTGGAGCCAGTCAATTAATGTTTTATATTTAGAGTTTGTTTCAGGGTCCAATTCAAATAAATATTTCAAGAAGGGAACATATTTTTTAAGCTCCTTAAACTTTTTTCTTACTTTTTTAACGTTTTTGATCTATAAAAAAATAACAAATATCTTGGTTAATTTTATTTAGCATTTTTACGTATTTAAATCATAATTAGATTAGATTCTAATTAGGTTCTAATTTGATACACTAACGAATCAGAAATCGAAAATTAAAAAAAAAGATAATTCAAAATTAAAGTTAAATTTGTATTTATTGATAAATACACAAACAAAAACCCATTAGTTTCAATAATAATGTTAGTAACTTCTATTAAATTCTAACACATTATTCTACCATATTGGTTCCTGGTAGTGATTGATTTTTTTACCGGCTCAAGTCGACTTTCGTCGATAAAAATCAGAGTTGTTGTCATCAATAAAGCCCATTTGCTGAAACGAAACTTAAATATTTAAGAGCTTATTTGACAGTTTACGCTAAAAAAAGTGGAACATAAATTTAAGTCTCGTTTCAGCAAAAGAATGGTTGAGAGTTGTAAGTTAATAGGACCTGGCTCTATACGAGCTGTTGCGAAATATATGGAGTGTGTTTAAAGAGATAAAAGTCAGTTCGAGTTTGTGTTTTAATACGACTAATTTATTCTATACATATATATAACTTGCGCCACCCAATTTATTTAATTCATAAACGTTGTAAATGTTGTGTTTTGTATTAATTTCTAAGAAAACAAAAAGAACAATTGTAATAATTTGTTTGCATAACACTCATGCAATATGTTTACCACGCTTAGTTCTAGGGCCATTTTTGACTTAAGTCCTTGATGAAAGCGATTATCGATGAAAGTTAATGTCTGTTTGTTATATATAGAAAGCGACGAAGGGCCCCTTCAGCTGCAGAGTTTATTTAACTTTATAAGATGAATTCAAGCAAACCACTTAAAAACTTACTTTAATTTAACATAAATTATTATAAACATCTTCAAGAGCACATCTGTTATTAAGGAACTTTTATTGATTGGGGGACAATTTGTTTACAGTGAAACAGAACTGTACCACCATTTTCCCTTACCTCTTATAGATACAAGACTAAAATAATCACATACTGGAGTTGTAGTAATAACTCTTGCCAATAGCTGATTCTTCGAGCAAAGTCCTATCTCGTCCCAAATTTGTCTTATTGAGAAGTAATTTTTTTCCTCGGACTAACCAAGAGCTGGAAAAATATCATAATTGTTTGAGCAAGACTTTAATAGGGTTTATTTTGGCATTGGACCAATGAATTTTAAAATTCATACAAAGAAGGTATCGACGAAGCCTCTATTGCCTTTCAAAGCATGTGTTTCTCCTTTGAAGATCTTATTCCAATTGCAATCGAGAGAGCCTTATCTAGAGTATAAGGTCTTTTTCTTCAAGACGTCTGTTCTTGTAGATTTTTTGCAAGATTCACACGTGAAATTAAAGTAAAAACTCGATTTATTTAACTCCGTTTAAAAAACTGGCTACTGGTGCTTACTCGTGTTGTAACCCCAGTAAGAATTTATGTTGTTCGCAACTTCGGTAGGTTTTAGGGATGTAGTATAAGAGCCAGCGACAAAAAAGTTAACGTCATTCCATTAAGAAAATATTTGGTCTCATTGTACAGTCTAAATACAATCATTAATGGTCTTATTTATAAACGTTGTCTAACTTTAGGCAACTGTCCAGCTTTGGAAAATGTGTTCAAAAACTTTGTTTATTGTTGTATTATTATAGCTGCCTAACTTAGACTCAAGAGTAGATTGTCTTAACCGTGAATAATGTGATATTTATTTTTATTAAATAAAGCATATTTCCACCAATTTGAAAATAGTTAAACAGATAGTTAAGTAGACAAAAATCTAATAAATACGACTGTAAATGAATTGTCTGCCACTTATCCGTTAGTGGGGCAGCTGTCGGTAGGGTGCTAAAGGGTTAAAAAATATTAGAACAAAAACTTCATTTCATTATAGCTGATTTTTGGTATGATGATGCAAACTACTATTTTATGTAACATAAGTATTAAAAAGGCACACAGTTTGGGTGGTACGAAGGTGGTGGCAGACTGCGGGGAAGGTCGAGAAAATAAGGGGTTAATTACGTCATTACATTAAGGTTGAGAAAAATGTTGAAATTTTCAAAATTCCATTATAATCCTGTAATCAAAAAGGCAGACAAATAGTTCAGGCCCAACACCCCGGCAGACACAATTATATAATTTATTTTTATTAGTAAAAAAAAAAAACAAGTGAGAAATCATCAGGAATGCTTTCATCGTCATCATTATCATTCTCTTCATTATCTGTCAAATTAATTCATAGTCCAGTAACTTTATGCATCAGGCCTTGCGTCAGATCCAATAGTTCTGATTTTTTGCCGAGTTGTTTATGATGTTGGCCAAATAAATAACCCAAGTTCTCGACGTCGAACGCTGAATGGATCACGGTCAAAAATCGAAAAATAATATAAAATATAAAATAATATTTGTGCTATTCACCAACCACTCATAAGTACATATATAGTTTAGTTTTCGCACAAACGCACCACAGAAAAACACAAGCAGCACAAACCAAAACACCAATTTATAGTTTTTGAATTTAGTATGTTCTCGGAGAGAGCGCTCATAACTTATGAGTGGTCGGGTTTATGAGACTTTTAAGTTATGAGCGTTCGGTGAATACCGCCCTTAGTGTCCCTGTTCTAATCATCCCTGCTATATGGCGCAGACATGGACCTTGTAAAAGGTCGATAAGAAACGCTTCAGGAACCAAAAGTTTACGCCTAAAGTCTTTGATTCCGCCACCGATAGATGTCGATGAAGAGGAAGGCAGCATCTCAGGTGGCGCTCGAGTTAAAAACCTCAGAAAAGGTTAATAAAATAAATAAATATACATTTATGCATATAATAAAAATAATAATAATTCCAGACGCAACGCGACCTTCATTAAGAACAAATAAGGATACTACCTGGAAAAACGCATCGTACACACACAAGAAAAAGAAAATATAAATAGCATAAATACCGCTTCAATAGCAACTAGCTAAATAAATCCTTTCAACGTTAAAACAAAAGAGCCTGGGGTGCGACCCACAATGGTAACAATGGTGGCCGTGGAAATTGGACAACCGATGTTATTTTATTATTAGGAAATTCCTAATTCAAAATCTTAAAAGACCTTAAATATTCAATATGCCATCAAGTGAAAACCAAAGTTGGGGCGTATTATATTTTTCAACTATTTTAGTTGTATTTTTGGCAGATGCTATCAATTCTTAGCTATTTATTCATTATGTGTAGAATAAAATTATCACAGAGTCGATAGTATTATTTATTTTAGATACATTAGAGCCGAGTTTTTAATAGTTTTGTTTTGTATTTTTTACAGTCAATGGAATGATTGTACTAACTTTATTTATGATGAACCAGTTTGTTGGAAAAACATTTTATCCAAGTTGTGCATATAGCGCTTTTTGCTATAACCAACTTTTCTTTTAGGTGTGGTTCCATATTAGATTACTTGTAATCGTCATTCCCAGATATTTGTTTACGATTTCAATAGGTTCTCCATTGAAATGCCACTTTTCGTTTCGGCAGGTTCTTCCAGTTCCTTTTTTAAAATCATTACTTTTGATTAGGTAAGATTTACTGTTAAATTCCATAGAAGGAAATTCCTCGATAAAATTTGCTGGGTGAGATATATTGCCTTTTTTGTGTATGAGGAATATAATGCCACCCTTAAATGATTTGGAATATCACCTGTTACAAAAATTTGGTTAAAAACAATTGTTGTTTTAAGTGTGAGTTGTTCTGTTCCAAACTTAAAAATCTCAACAAGGATACTATCTGCTCCTGGTGCCTTTCCGTCTTTTAGATCTTTCAAGGCTCTTGACACTTCTCCCTGTGTGATCGAAGAGTCCAATATTTCATTGGTATGCCATGGTGATGCATAATGCATGGGTAGTTGATTTGATGTTGGATTCAAAAGGTGTTGAAAATAATCGGTTAGTATTCCTGCTTTTAAATGGATCCCGATTTTTGGTTGTTTGCCATTATTCTTATTCACCGCCAACCAGAATTGTTTTGTATTTTTACACCATGTCAGGCTGAGAGCTTCATCTTCAAGATATCTTCTCCGTTTTTCTTTGCAATTTTTTCTAAATAAGGAATTTTCTTGAATATAAAAGATTTTCAAAATATACTACCAAACTTTCGAATTACTTTGAGCCACCAAAAGATTTGCGCCTTCGTGCTTCGCATTCTTTGTCGAACCATTACTCTTTATACGCTGGAGTTATTTTTTGAGGCTATTTTTATTATATCCTCAGTATCGCCCAAACTTATAGGTATTTTTTGTTCAAATGATTTTCTAGATTGTTCCTATATTCGATTGCTTTAGGTACTTTCTTTCCACTGGAGCTTAAGAGGAGCTTGAAGGATTCTCGTTTCTCTACACTCAGTTGGCAGAATTGCAAATTCTGCTACAATAGGAAGATGGTCCGAATATTTCTCACCCACGACTTCAAATTCCGTTATTAAGGAAACCCATTCGCCTCTAATCAAACAATAGTCCACCACTGAACATCCTTGCTGTCCTACAAACGTAAATTCTCCATTCTTGTCCAAATTTCTTATGTCATTTAATATAAAAAATCCTAGTGAATCAAAAAGCTCCAACAGGGAGGCTCTGTATAACTGAAACTATTGGCTTTCTGACTTTATGGCCATAGGAACTTTGTTCTAGGTGTTCTCAAAACATTACATCCGAAACACGTTCTCACAAAATTTTAGCATATTTTTTGATCTAAAAAAAATTTGCTGATTTTTTTTTTAAATTCTTTTAATTCTTTATGATGTCATTATGTGTAGAATAAAACTAACCTGAAGTCGATGGCATTTTTTGGCTTCAAAATATTCGAGATGAAACACTTTTTACATTATTTTTTTTAATTACTATATTAAAAAAAAAGCTAATTGAATATTTTTGGGAACACTTTCTGCACTTCGTCATGTTATCTGTAAAATAAAATTTATTCGAGGTCTGTATCTCTATTCGTTCTCGAGATACAGTGAACGATAAAAGGCTCACGAACGTACGTACACACACACATACAGACTGATTCGGATTCCTAGGACCACGAAACCCCGAGAAATGTCAACATTTTCAATTCGACAAATCGGACCAATTGAGGACCTCATGTGAATCTGGAAACAGCTGACTTGGGACCCTGGTTGTGGTTGCTCATTTTCATCACTACATCGAAAACACATCGGTGTTTTCTTATTTCATGTATGAAATCAACCGATGTTTCCGATAATTTCGATGTATAGATGCAAAAACTATGAGTTGCGCATACTTTCCTAAAATAGGAATATAGATTATTTTCGAGCTTGTTGCGGTCTGTAAATATATTGATTTGTTTGTCATGTCTATTTAATATTTTCTATTATTTTATGTTACTTTGTTGTACTGTAAAGATATCAGCCATCAGTCGATTCTATTTAAAAAAAAGGTACAAATGTTTTACAAGGTACAAGTTTTTTTTTAATTCTTATCCTATATTTGTAACAGATTGCTCATAACAATTCTAATTCGTCGATGTTTTCATTCGATGCATAGATAACATCGATGTTTGTAACACAATACCTACAAAATAAAGTTTTTAAAATTTTCCTGATTTTTTCTTATTTTTCTCTTACTGTCATATTATTCACATATGAGGAGCTTGTATAACCAGCAGTGCCATCATCATCTCTAGCAGTTCTTTGCCACATTAACACTAAAGCACTTAACTACCTCGACTTAGTTCAACACAATGTTTTCATGCCGGAAAGATCTTGGTTGCAACATGAGCATCTAGTTCCACTATTTTAATTCTCATCTGGACCATTTTCCTGAAAATCTCGACCACTTAAGTGATGAACAAAGAGAAAGATTCAACCAAAAAATTCGTACCATTGAGCAACGTTATAAGGGTAGAAGGGACGTGCAAATGATGGCTGATAACTGCTGGTGTTTGAAAAGATATCTTTCTTTGGTGGTTTTGAAGAATAATTTTATTTTTATTCTCCGTATGGCAAGTATTATATAGAAGTATCGATATATCTCAAAAACAAGCTGATGGATGAAAATGGGTTTCATTTTCAGATTCAGGATGCCGAATATCTACAGAAACCATACTTATTTTTCCAAAAATAAATCTTTGTAGTTATGTGTAATCGATTCCTCGTTTACATCGATGGAAGATTTGATCCATTAGGTACTTCGAATAAAACATCGATGTGTTTTTTCTATGAACATCCCTGGTGTAGGGCCACCTTAAATAAGTAAGTATTAAAATTGATTAATTTATAACTCCTAATTTTATCAAGCTTATTGTGAGTTTCGATCCAGAAAATTTGACATTTCACTTTCGATATTTACCGTCGTGAATCCGTTATTATTAACAACCATGTTGGCTATAAGGCGTGTTTTTTTGCAAGCCCGGGGGGAATTGCACGAAACAATAATAATCAATTGCTGTCACATTTGTCAAATGGAGTGGAGTGGACGCAGAAAGAGCTTTTAGGTAAAAGTATTATTTAAAAACAAAAACTGAAATGTCCAAGAAAGGCCCAAGAATAAAGCGCGTTCGATGAGCTAGGCTTAATTTTGGTAAAAGCCAAATACAAATTTGTTAAATACTGCTGAAGAGAACACGTCATAATTTCCAAATAGTTTTCTTTTTTATGATAGTAAAGTAAAATAAAAAAAATTATGAGTTGTCTTTATTAACGACGTTGCTCTGTTGTTGTCTACGTTGAATTGTCTACACGTAGACAATCGTGTAGTCTACATGGCACAACAATGATGGCCGGTAATGCTGCTTGAAGAGGAATTTTATCTATTTTCATTTTGAAACGTTAAATCTCTAGAGGTAAGTTCATCACTCTTCCCTTGATGATTGTAAACCAAGTCTAACCTTCAAATACATGTAAGTATTTCTCTCATTTCTCTAAACACGTTTCCTCCGATGCTATACTATTGGCGGTGGAATCCTATCAACTAAGCGATTAGGCTATTCAATAAGGGTCTGTTGAATACTTTCCACTATTTTATGCATTTTTCTTATCTTTTTAAGAGATAATTCAATATTTTAAGTTGAGAACAAAATTCATCTACGTGTTTTTATTTTTGTTTAAAACACAACCCACAGGATCAAGATACTTTTACCTGATCTTAACGACAGGCTCCAGATAAATTTCTATTCCTGTGTACATTTGTTTTTTTTTTTTTTTTTGATTTTTTAGTATAACGGCTTTTGTTTTTTTTTTTTACTATTTTATAATCACACAGCTGTTGTCTCTGCGGGTGTGCACCGTATGTATTCTTTTTATGAGTTACTTCTTAGAACTGAAATTCTTTAACTATAGCTTGAGGAGCAAAAATGTAATGCCTAATAAATAAAGATAAAGATAAAAAAATATTGATTGCGTTCCCTTTTTCAAATGGTTTTATTTTAGTTTCCCGACAGGTTAATCGAACGAATTGGACTCGATATAGGTTCTTTATATGTTTTTCCGTTACTTAATAGGTTCCTTTATATAATATGTACATATATTAAAAATTTACAACGGCAGCAATTAAAATATATAATATTAATAAAATAGATTTATAATAAAATAAAAAATATGTGTTTAAAAGAGTACCAGCAAAACACACAAACATTTCTATTTGTTTGTACGTTTGTTTGGGTATCAACCCACACAAATGGACGCGTCGAAAAAGATAAGGATATAATGTTGAATTGTTAGTATCCATTGATGGTCGATAATTACGGTGACCATCCGTTTATTATAATAATGATCAGTTCTGTATTTGAAGACGCTTTTCATTATGAATTATTTGTTTTACAAAAACACATAAATGTTCTGTATATCAGAAGTTGTTCGTTATTTATTCTGTATTTCGTACAAATTCTTAAAAATAATAATATAAGTATTGAAGCAAAATTTAATGACAATAAAAATAGTAATGCTAACGTGCCCTTACCGATTGAACGAACAAACAAGACATCTAGTACAATTTTATTTTGTATTGTTGAACGTAGTGAAGGAAAAATATCAAAATCCCTAAAAATTAACTGCGTTAATTAAAATTTTAATAGTCGTATTAAGTAGATTTTTGTCTACTTAGAGACTGTCTAACTATTTTGAAAAATAGTTAGACAGTAAAAATAGTAATGCTAACGTGCCCTTACCGATTGAACGAACAAACAAGACATCTAGTACAATTTTATTTTGTATTGTTGAACGTAGTGAAGGAAAAATATCAAAATCCCTAAAATGAACTGCGTTAATTAAAATTTTAATAGTCGTATTAAGTAGATTTTTGTCTACTTAGAGACTGTCTAACTATTTTGAAATTGGTGGAAATATGATTTATTTAATAAAAATAAATATCACATTATTCACGGTTAAGACAATCTAATCTTGTGTCTAAGTTAGGCAGCTATAAGACAACACCAAACGAGGTTTTTGAACACATTTTCCAAAGTTGGACAGTTGTCTAAAGTTAGACAATGTTTATAAATAAGACCATAAGTTTTTTTGTTTGTTTGTAAGACTTTTTTGTTTTAGAGTTATTTTGTTTTTAATTTGAAGTTTTATGCAAACAAAGACTGAATGTATTTACCTTCTTTTTTAAACTTAAGTCTGTAGATATTTTTTACTTACATGGAAAAATTTTAAATTGAATTGAATTTTGTTTCTTTTTTCATTTGTTTATTATTTGCAATTTGAAAATATGGTCACCGTATCGATAATCCGCACAAAGTTCATGTTCTAGACTAAGAACTACATTTTTTTTATATATTTAAAAAAAAAAAACGCTAAGGTAATCTCATATGTACTGAAGGTCATATCTTTCAAAGTGTGAACAAAAAAGTACCAAATAGTAAATCCTGTCATTTTTTACATTTTGTTTTCTTTTTCAGTTTAATAGTATTATAAATAATGTCCGAAGTAATATTTGAATCAAATATACGGTTTTTTGCTAGTCACTATACCAATTTGAAGCTAATAACTTCAGTGTTCTGCTCAATATACTAGCTAAATTACCTACATATTGAAGCACATTCGCACAGACAGACGGTATGTCGAAAAACTATTGTTTTGACTTCTTAATCATAGTTATAGTGTTTGGTTGAAACCTTAACAATTTTTTCACACATAATTAAATAAAAAGGAAAATCAAATATGTATGTACTTAGTACTATGTAGGTACCTAAATATATACAAATTTTTCTTATAAAATAATTTTCTTGTACCTACTAATCCGCTTGTCATAATAATAATAAAAGTAATTTATCCCTTGACTCGAAACATAACGGGTGGGCCATCTAGTGGTTGCTTTTTGAATCATATGTTATTTTGAGACTGACAACTGTTTCCCGCTCGAAATCTTGAATCCGTAGAAGGAACGTTGAACTCTTGACCAACGTTGGGAAATATTGAAAACTTATTTCCAAAGTGAGTGCTGTGTTGCTGTGCGTTTAAACGATTTTGGGCGAAAAATCATCTTTTCTGACGAGGCGCATTTTCATCTCGGCGGCTCACTGATCTCTATAATATACTGGATAATGTATCCATACAAAACTCCTTTTGAAGAATTTTAGAACAGTTGTAAGGAGGATTTACATTTTTAAACTGTTCTACAGTATAACAGTATAACAAAACATAAATGCAAAATTTATTTGTGTATTGTGTTGCACTACAATTCTTATATGGTTTTTTAATTATTTCATCAGATGGTAAGGATTTGATATTGACAAGTTATACAATTATGAGTATATGGTCTAACCTTTCCCAAAAAAAGAAAAAAAATTTAATTAGTTACGAGTTACGACGGTCTTATTTTTAATAAGCGATATGTTGTTTGGGATGGTTGGTAGAATTAAAAAAAAAAAAAAAGCAAATTGCTGTGCAAGTTACGAAACACGCACCCAGTTGCAAGGTACACTTGTCATCTTCAAATGGAGTCAAATAAAACTGTTATACATATAAAGAATACACTATCCAGTTTATTATAGAGATCATTGCGGCGGCTATGTTAACAAACAAAATTGCCGCATCTGGGGGCTCGGAAAACCCGCACGTTATTCTGGAGAAGCCAATGCATCCACAGAGAGTGACAGTTTGGTGCGGATTTTGTAGTGTTGGCATCATTGGACCATTTTTCTGCGAGAATGAGGCCATGCCACACAGCCCATGCCACAATCGATCTTTTGCGCACCAAATTCTTAAATCGTGTTATCAGCCGTCATGGCGATGTCAATTGGCCGCCTCGGAGCTGCAATTCGACCACTTTGGACTTTTTTTTGTGGGGAACCGTGAAGCACCATGTTATCCCAACAATCTCCAAACGATTCAAGCCCTTAAGACCAATATCATTCAAGCAATCCGTGAGCAACAGCCCGAAACCATCAAGAAGGTCTTGGAAAATTGGATTGACAGAATGCGCTACTGCGAAGCCAGCCGAGGCAGCCACTTGAACGACGTTGTGTTCCATAATTAATGGGAATGATTTCTATTACTAATAAAGCCATAATAGATAGACAAAATTTAATTTTGTTAATTTTATTGCATTTTTTAAAAAGAAACTTGTTTTCCTGTACAAATCAATATGAATGTACATATGGAATCAAGAATAAAATGTTCCCATATAAGATAAAGCTTAAATTATATGTATATGAGCAGAAAAATCAAAATATCTTAAAAATATTATACACAATGGTCGACTTTCGAGTCCTTCGCAAATGCTTTATTATTGATATGTTAACATCTATGCCGAGGGTAGGTTAAACAAAAAATGTTTGCCTTACGTGCAGCACGTGTAATACATATCTAACGTGTCACACGTACACCCTAAAATATGTTAACTGAAATCTGGCACTCGATTGAACGTTATATTCATATGTAAATATTTCTAGTTTCTGTGATTTGAAACACTTTTTATTCTAATAATGATTGTGTCATAATACAGGATATTTTTTGAGTCGTTGTTTTTCATCAATTTTTGATTTGAGTAGAGATATTTTTTGAGTTTGTGAAATTATTTTTTTCAATTAATCGGTGAACACCAGTCGAACGGCTGTTAATTAGCTAGCTCTGTAGTTCAAATTTTTTGATAATTAGCTCTATCGAATGACCGGTGTACTAAATGTGAACTCCAGTCGGACGACCAAAAATTTTATTTTAGATCTTCTTTCTATTTTTTTCATAAGATTAAAAGGGAATGGGTTGAAATGAAAGTAAAATAGTAAAACGAAAGTGAAAGTGAAAACAAATGAAATTAATTTGCTAGTATTGGTGATGAAATTCACGCCATTTTCGCTCTATGAAAATTTTTTTTTTTAAATTAAGTCGGTACGACAGTCGTTGTAAACAACTCGGATCGGGCGATAAGTCGTTGAATGTGAACCCCGTATGTACTCCTTTTTTGAAGTCACTCAAAATTCTTGATTTAATTTCCGAAGAATACATCTTTTCGAAATTGTTGAGTTGCAATTTTTATTTACTTCTTATTAAAAACATCTTCTTTTGTCAAGTCAAAAACAATTAAAGTAATTTCTCACTAATGTTTATACCTACATACATTTATAGTAATGGCCCTCGCTCAGAAAACGAGTAACATAAACAAAAAATTACTCTTAAGTTGGAATTCGGATAACAGCGTACACAAATCAAAGTATGTTCTGATTCTAAAGTACATAATGCTAATAAATAAAAGTTTGGATAAGCGCGATATTCGGATTTAAGGTGATTCGGATTAGAAAGAAATTATTTTAGTTTTTTTTTGTTACGAAGTTGCATTCGTTGTAGCTTGTTGGACTTTCGTTTAGTAAGAATAATATATAATAAACACCACGCAATGAAAATAACTTATAGGAATTCCAATTCTGTTGAATATAGTTCACACAAGATATTCATCAAGAAATCTATGTAAGATGAACTAAACTTGAAACATAAATATGACTAAAATATATGCAGTTTTATTGGTTTCATGTAAAAAAAACTGTTTTTGAGAGTAATTAATATTGCAGAAATGCCAAAGAATAACTTTCTCCAGATAAGAACCGTTAGATCTTTTAGTTATTAATTGCAATTTTGTATTATAAAGGTTATTCTCTCATTGTTTAAGAATTTCTTGTGCGATAGAATTTATTTTCCGGTAAAATATAATTTTTGTTGCAATTCCTTCATTTTTTATTTTTCATTTTTTAAATCGTCAATCATTTTTCGTAGTTTTTGTATGCTACTACATAAAAAGATGAAATATTTGTATATAATGGCCAAGAATGGGTAACATAAAACCCAATTCTTGGCCATTATATAAAAATATTTCTTCTTTTTTATGCAGTTTTCAAAGGATTCATCATTGTTTTGTAATATTTTCGAATATCTGTTTTAGGTTGTGTTGTTTTGTTCTGTGCAAGTATATAAATTGATTTTTGATGGCATAAAATACATTTTCTCATTCGGAGAATTATAATCAAGATGTTTTACTAAGTACTGTGCTCTGATATTTGTTTTCTTCTAGTTACCTTTTATATGTACTCATGCCTCGTTTTGAGTTTATCTAAAGGTACATATTAGTCATTACTAATTTTTTTTATATATCTTCGATTACAATTTAAAAAAATTAAAAGCATACTTGGGCGCAAATAAAGAGACTATTTCACTTTTCTTAAATTATAATTAAAGATTTTTTTAATTTTTAATCTTTTTTCTAAAAGTTTATTCATTCGTAAAATAATTTGTTATTAATGGACTAAGCGATCAGATAACTTAACAAATTATTACACATTATCAGCTTATATGAGATTGGGCTTCTATAAATAAAGCAAGTTGACTACAAACTATTTACTTTCACTTTACAATAAAACACTGCTAATAATTTTTTTTTTCTAGATTATACAGAAGCAATTATATTTTTAAAAAATTACTTACCGGTTTTCAATAAGTGCCAGGCAACTGTCCAAGAATTAACAGTATAGGAATACAAGACATTAAAATATGTTGATAATATTAAAAAGCATTTCAACAAAACTCAGATACTTAAATAAATTAAATATAACTCCATACTTACCACTTTACTTGGTCAGAACAAACAAACAAAACATTGCACTGTTTAAACACTATCGTTTTGATTTATAACTTATAAAAATGTCAACTGAACTTAAAAAAAAGAAAAACGCAGCAAAAATATAAAGATGTACATTGTACACAACATTTTTAAAATAGAATTATTAAAACTAACTTATTTACAATTTAATTAATTGAATACAATGTATGTACATATTTTCTGATTAATTTATTTCATTTTAGTTTTTAATTTTTATAATTAATTAAAAATATATTTAAAGCTAAAAAATGATGGATAAAACATGCCAACTTTAATGGTTAGTACTATATAAAAATTAAATAATTTATATATGTATGTATATAATATAATAACCAAAAAATGACGTAAAAACATAAAAAAGATTAAATATTTATATGTTTCATAAATTTAAATAACAATCGATTTAAAACTAAATATAGACCATAATTACCCAAACAGATTTTTTTGTCAACAGAGTCAAAGGAAAAAAACCACTTAAAGATGTGTACAATAGATAACTTCGTATTACTATAAAAATATTGACAAAAATCACTTCCAATATTTTTATTTTCGTTTTTCTCTTCAGAATTTTGAGTGAAATTATTTTTTTTAAATTAGGGATAAATTTCTGCCTTTAAAAATAATAATATTTTGTTTTTTTCTCTACCCTAGCTCCTACAATGTTTTGTTTTTTTCTTTTTTCGGCCTTTTCCTAGCCTTTTGTCGTATGTTATGAATAAGCGGGATTTTAAAAGACAAGCTTTAAAAAAACGCAGTCATTGACCTAGTAGGTCATTGAACGCAGTATTTTAGTTGAAAGGATTTTAAAACTTTTTTTCTGGGATTTAAAAAATCGGGATTCCGATCCGCTGCCCGTATCTGTTTCCAAAAAAAATGTTTAGATTCCTTTTAAGCTTGAAATGGAATGATGAAATAAGGATAACGATTTTCTTTGTGGGAAACAATCCTAAAAACATACCTACATTGCCAATTATGCCAATTATGAAACAAATATTATGAAACAAATAAAATCATGTTATTATAAAATCCAATGGTATTAAAAACTATTTTTTTTAAATATATTCTCAATGATTCAAATACCACTAGGTAGAAGCTCAAATACACAGCTTTCATATACATATGCATATAACAATACCAGTTTCATAAATGCAATATATGTATGTACAAACGCTTGCAGAATGTGGAAATATCAAAACTCACATGCTTTCCAATTGTCTTTTTGAAACAGAGACAGATATAGTTCAAACTATAATGTGTTTACATATGTATGTAGGTATGATATATTGATATTTAAATAAAATTTGAATATACGTGTGGATTGTTTTCGATCATTTTACATAGTTAAATATTTGGATAAAAAAAAAAGATTATACGAAAGATTCATTTTTTGATGACACAAATAATAAAAAAAAAGTGTTCATAAATACCGAAATAGTAATCAAATAGTTTTGATGACGTTAATATGATAAAAATATGATAAAATAATCGCATCTAAACGAAGCAACCATGCAATTATTAAGCACCCATTAATTTCATTATGTTACTCAGACAGGGTATAAACACCTTGATAAATTTTATTAATATATATATGTACATACATACATACAAACAAAAATATGTACTTAAAAATTGATAGAAAGATAAACCTTTTTATATAAAATTTACTTTTTGCGTACGTTTTTGCATCCCCTAAAAAAAGTAAGACAAATTAAAAATAATAGACTAAAAACTAGGTCCCAAGAACTTATTCTTGTTTAGGATCACACAATGGTTTTAAAGTCTGAATATTTTAAACCTATGCATCTGATTTTAAAAGATTAAAGTTTTGGCCACCAATAAAAAAAATTTGCGCCGAGTTGGATATAACGCATGCAATGAAATTACTGAAAAATTGTTAAAAAAGCTAAACAGCTTCAGAAATTGTTCTGAAACCAACGCAATGTAAAATATCTGAATTTTTAATAAATCTCAGTTTATGAGAAAAAATATCAAAAATCGTTGGAGCGTTTTTATATATAAATTTTTTAGAAGAAAATGGAAAGCCAATTGTTAGTATTTACTAATGTGGAGTTGAAAATTGAAATTCAAGAAAATCATCTACCCGTTTTGTATGGGCACGTGAATAAAATATTTGTGTGGGGAAACCAATATTTTAATTTTGAAAGGGGTTTTTGTGTGATAACACACTCGCAGTAAGGCTTGGTAGCTTTCGCACCATCATATTAATATTGAAGGTTAGAATGAACAACAAACACTGGGGTGAGCAAGTTTTTATAAGCTGAAATTATAGTTATTTCGCGACTGCCAAGCCGATCATCAGACTCCTTTTAGTGGCGATTTGTCGTTTAATCTATTTTATTTGAAAAACTTTTTGCCGTCACAAAGGCAAGAGGCAAACCAGAGCAAGCCAAAAACGTGTCGGAATGACCAAAAAACGCTTTAAAGGAAATCGATTCACCCGATTAAGCTCCAGCATAGAATTGAGAGACTCACAAGTTTTATCAAAATTTCAAATTAATGTTTGTTAAGTACCTAAATAAATACATATATATATCGCATGTAAGTTTATAAAACCGCAATGTTTTTGTGAAAAACACAGAGATAAAGACTATGATGAAACTGCTAACGATTTAAGGGTTTAATATTATAGTCTAATCAGTTCATATGCAATATTACAGCCGATAACACAACAACAAAACCCTTATCTAAGAATGTACATTGTGTACATATTTTTTTTTTGCACAGTGACGAAACCTTGAATTAGGAATGTTAATAACTGTCTTTTGTGTGAAATATTCTTAATTTCTTCATCTTTCCTTTTTTGTTAATAAGTATGGATGTTATATTTTTTCTTTAAACGCGCACTTTTTTAAATTAGAACTTAAGGTTAGATGTATTGACTTTTATTTTATTTAAGAGAAAAACTTTGTTCAAACGGTATGTATTTTTAAAAAAATTATAGAAGTAAATATTTTTTTTCAGGGCGCCGCCGTTTTAAACATCATATGCTTAGGTGTGTACATTATATAATTATTACAAAAATTAAAATAATCCACTTTGATTTCAAAAAAAATTATGCGTCCAAAAAACTATTTAACTCATTGATATGTACATTTACTAAAACCATACAAATCACAAATCTATTATAATAGGTTTACCTCTCTAAAGGATTGAGTAGTTAATCAATAGCTTCAAGAAATAATAAAATAATCAAGAAAAAATAAATAATAAAAGTCTTTAATATTCAGCCTTATTATGAGTTTCACCCGAAATATAATACATATTTCACCTTAAAATTCTTTGTTCGCCCGGAATTTTAAAAGCAATTGTGAGTTTCGCCCGAACGAAATTTCGTTCGCCTACAAAAAAATAATTGAACATTTAGACTCTCAATGGCATTACATTCCACCCGAAATAAATGTCCACAATAAGGGAAATTTTTCAAACATGAAATTTCGGGTGAAACTCACAATAGGCGAAAAGCGAAATTTCAAATTTTCCGGGTGGAATTTTGTTCGGGCGAAACTCACAATATGGCTGAATATCTACATATGTACCTAGTACTGTTGACTACTGTACTTGCGATTGATTAGGTAATGTTACGCTAGACTCAGGTATACTTAAATAGTATAAAATATTGTTAATCCCTTTCGCTCTCCGAAAAACCCTAAACAGAACAGAAATTAACTTTTATCACCATGAAAAAAAGGTCAATATAAAATGGAATGATTTCCCAAAAATAAAACGGGAATTACGCCGCAAATATTTACAAGATTTTGATTTTAGAAGAAGACATAATCGGCAAAACAAAGCAAAATTCTTAATCACCTACCTGATATTAAGCAAGTCCCACGGAAACAAATTACTGAGGGCTTAAACAATTAGATTTTTTCAGCGAAGTTGAAATTTTGATTCCAGAAATTCAGTAGGTACCTACATACATACCTATGAGAATTATAACACATGGCGTTATAACTGCAAAATCTGAAAAGTTCCAAACCCTTTTTCGAGAAAAAAATTACAATTCAAAAATTAAATAAACACGTGTAAGAGTTAGCCATACCTACCCATGAATAACGTGCCGTTATCTTGAATTCGCAATTAAATTAGTTATAACTGAGAGATAAGCTACTAATCTATCTAATCTAATACCTACATAATATAGAAGTCAAGTTCAACCGGTAATATTACAGAAACACATTTCATTTTAAATCGCAAAACAAAATATTACGTTGTTTTCATGCAAGTTTAAATTTAAATTAAAAATGGAAGAAATAGGTAAAACACTAAAACCCAATCCCAATAGCAAGAATAACTGTGGATTAAAGTAACCGTACTTTTAAAAATTGATCATTCCCACTTAGGTACTACATGCTAGGTAGTAGAACGGGAAAAAATCCTCACCAGAAAAATTATATCACTTAATTCAGTTAGATTTATTAACTACATAACTATCCCTTTAAATAAGCAACATCAAACTTGGTAAACACAATATTATATTGGTTGGGACTTACCTCAATTTCAGGATCGTCAATCGAAAGATCAACAATTTCCATTTTCAAAATAAATTTAGCCTTCACAATTCCAAAATGTTCATCCAGTTTCCACACCTACCGCCAAGAAAAAGAACTGTAAATAAAATATTTTGTTACTCAAAAACACGAACAAACAAAATTGGTTGAAGAAAAATATTAAATTATTTGATGATTACCAAACAAAATCTACATAGGTACTACTGCAAATATAAAAAAAATATGCATCAACACTTTTTGTTAGTAGCGCACAGCACAACAAACCGAAAGTGAACGAGATAAACAAAAAGGACAACCAGCGCACTCAACGTAGCAACATAAAATAAAATGATAATAAATTGAATTGACAAAATTAAAATATGAAGAATTGCAGATTTGCTGAGCAAGACGAGTACGAGACGATATATAATAATGATGTAAAAATATAATGTAAATAAAACTTTGTCCTCTTCATTTCATCTTTGTTCTATTCTATAATTCTATTCGTTATGCAGTATTTCATCATGCTGTGGCTGTGTGGTTACTGGTTCGTTCTGTTGTTGTTGTTCTGTAACTGTAGGTATTAGGTGGTAGCCTATCCTGTCGCATGGTTGCGAAATTAAATACAATAGTACTTTTTTTGATACATTCAACTTCACTAAAGTACACATATTAATTATTTTAAAATTCGATACAACTATGCCATTTTTTGTCAATGTATTTAATTATTTTAACCTATGTTAAGATTATTTTTATAATAATGTCGACTATTTTTAAGTTTTTTTCAATACTTTATTTATCGTTATTGTTTGTTAGGCTGTTTCCACCGAAATTTAAACTTGTTTTGAACATTGTTTCCACAATTCCACCACACAAAAAGAATATCTAGAAGATTAATTTTTGACACTACCTTCCAAAAATCAAATAGTTCCATTTACTATTTTTATGCAGTAAAAATGAGAAAAATAAATTTTCATTTGTGTCAAACGAAGACAAAAATGCAATTCTCTATTGAATTGCAAAATAAGCTATTGGTACAAAATAATTTTGTATGGTAAATCTTTGATGTTTTTTTTTAAATAATAACAATAATATTTTAAGAAGATTAAAATTAAATCTACTTAAATCTCGGTTTTCATGGTGGATGTAAACGTTGTATTACATAATACGGTTATTTTATTTTTCTCATATTTTAAGATGTTTTTATCTTTGTTGAACTTTTGATACATTGTTAGAGACGATTTTTCATCCCTGTCCTGTAGGTGTTCAACTTGTTGTATTATTGTTGTTTTGCAGATCGTTTTGCAGCTAGCTCTTGGTGCCGGCATTGTATATAATTACTAAAGAGTTTATATACAATACAATGGTACGGTCCCTGTTCTGTTGCTCTCGCCTGTTAAAGTTCGTGTTCGTGTTGCATCATGTTTGTTTTATCTGTTATATGAGTGATTTCAATTCATTCCATTTATCTCAAAAAATAGACTCAAATTTTTAAAGTGCTGGAAGATCAATGGGAAAATCCCTTTTCGTAGAAATCTCAAACTCAAATGAGAAAATCTTGCAATTTTGAGGATTTTAACATTGAAAATGTTTATAGGGTCGTTTTGATAAAAGTATGGTGTTACCAAAATGAACAAAGATAGAGAATGAACTCGAGCGTATAGGGGGAGAAAGATTGAATTTTTGGTTGGTGTTACCAAAGAAACTACCAAAATGAATAAAATAAAGAAAAAAACACAAGTGATGAATTTCAGCGCGTACCTACATGTTGATCATTGCCAACGGACGAGATTCAGTGGAGGAGTGTATAAAATTCGAAAAATGCTCGATTTGAGCCCACTTAGAAGCCTATAACTTTAGTTATAATTATTCAATATTAAGCTAGATAATTAAAGTTTAAATGACAAGCTACAAATCTGCAAAAAAATTTCATACTAGAAACTTGAAAAATTAGCGCAAAATTTTAAACGATTTAGTACGATGTTAAAGCCTTTTTTAGTATAATAAAATGGCTTTAACATCGTACTAAATCGTTTAAAATTTTGCGCCATTGTCTTTTTAGAAATAATTTCATCACGGCAAAAGAAAAAAAAAAAACAAACAGAGTATGTATGTATGTACGTGCCAACAAAGAACATATTGATAGAAGGGAGAAGACGGTGGAGTGTGTGCAATAAAAAAAACACGTGGTAAACAAAATTGGATTTGCATCGGGCACAAAAATGATATACATTATGTTTATGTAGGTATGTATGTATGCATGTAGGTATGTGCATGAACATTTGTAGTAGGTATTTTACAAATAAAATCGTAAAGGTTGGAATTGGTTGGTTTGTTTGGATTATAACTTCTGTTTTAATAATCGGATGTTTGAGGTTAAGGTCTTAAAATTAAGGTAAAATGTCAGTCTTTTAAATCAATCGATTGTTGAACCTAGAATATGCATAGTTTCGGTAAAAACTTAACTAACTTCTAAATCAATTTGGTTGTTTAATCTAGAATATGCATAGGTACCTATGTACTTGAACCTCTTATATAAAATTATATCTTAAGTTCCAAGTACCAGATCATCAAGGTTAAGGTTTTGGTTAGCTTCTAACTTTTATTCTAATAATCGGATGTTCGAGGTTAAAATCTCAAAATTGAGGTAAAATATGACAAAAGTAAATTTTTTTTATATCAACCTAAAGAACCTAGAATATGCTAGACAACGTTTGGGTAAAAACTTTACTAATTTCTAAATCAATTTCATTGTTTAACCTAGAATATGCATAGGGACCTACTTGAACCTCTTATATAAAATTATAACTTAAGTTCTAAGGGCTAGATGCTCAAGGTTAAGGTATGTTTAGGTAAATCAGGCAAGAGGTAGAATTAGGTAACTTAGCTAAACAATTGAAATATTATAATCGAAAGAGTCGATTTTGTAAGCTGATATATTCTGTTCTAATTATCGTATTTTTGAGGTTACGTTCTGAAAATGAATGTAAAATGACAGAATAGAAAATGCTTTTGACAAAACCTGACTTCCTTCTAAATCAGTTTGATTGTTTAACCTAGAATATGCATAGGTACCTAATCGAACCTTTTTAATAAACTTATAACATAAGCCCTAATGGTCAGATCTTCATGGTTATGGTCCTCAAATGCAAATAAAATTTAAGGCTTTATCTTAAAGTAGTCCATAAACTATTCTATTTGGTTGTCAACGAAATTGATGCTTGCCGCTCGGCAACACATTTCATAAACTCAGTTAAAAGAATACAGCTCCAAATCTCAAAAACATTATTGTTGTCTAAAATAAACTCGATATTGTTTAATTGATTAAAAGATGAGTTCAAAATATTTTACAATAAAATATTATAGAATAAAAACAATTAGCAGTGGGGTTGGGCTTCGCATCAAATTCTTTGTAAATTTTGTCTCGATTTAAAAAAGGTTTGCCTGGACATTTAATCAAACGCACGGGTTGATTCAAAAACAATCAACTGAGTCGAAAACTAAGTTGAACCGAATATGATGTATGCTTTAATCGATCTGTAATAATTCAGTTACCTTTCTGCAAAGCTTAGCTAGGCAAAAATGTCAAATATGTCCAAGATATACTTTAAGATAGATGGTATATGCATTTTTAATTTTGAGTGTAAGTGCTGTGCCGGTGCGGATGAAAATGTGTATGATTGTGTAATTGCGAGTTAAGCTACAATTAAGACTAAGATTCACCTTATTAAAAAAATTAACAAATTAATTTAACTGCCAACTGGGAAATGACATTAAATATACAAATTGGTACTTCAGACTGTAGAATGGTTTCTAAGACAGTTTGTGAAGTTATAATGTAACAATAGTATACAAAATAAAAATCACAAAGATTAGACATGTTTTTGTTTTATCGACGTAATGCAAGTCATTTTCAATGTCCCCATAGTTACTCTATGAGTGAAATCTGTAAATTTTTTTTCTAATATAAAATCGAAAAATTGAGCATACCACGAAAATTCCAGTCGAAAAATTGTTTTTACTTTTCTTTCCTAACTTTGTAATAATTTTTTATGTAAATATCGATATAAAATTCAAAAAAGAAAAAAAAAATCAAACATGTTGAACGACCTCTTTAACAAATAGCAATAAATGTAAGTAGGTACCTATTTGTTTATTCACATATGTAATAATAATTTTTAATTATAAAATAGCATTTTAAATATTAAAATCGAGCACAAATTTCTTTATAACTAAGCATTCGTTACGAGAACATTTTTTGCAACCTAGGTACCTATTCGGCTGCATTGGCTTTCGGCTCGCTGATATAAATTTGAAAATTTTGAGCAAGTTTACAATTTAAAGTTAAGTTTTAAAATTATTTTTTGGATAGTTTCTAGATTTTGTGAATTAATATTTGTAAGTAGTTCGTAAATGTTCTGATTATTGTTAGATAAAAGACGGTTTATGTGGGCTAGAAGGTGAGTGATGTCCATTGTTTCATTGCAAGATCGGAGGATTTTCCCTTTTCAGAAGATGTTGATGAGTCAGAGAAGTGTGGCCTAAACGCAGACGAACAAAATTGGTAATTCTTTCTTTCTGTGTGACAATTGGGTATATAGGTTGTGTTTTGTTTTTGTTGATACCAGAGTAGTGATGAGTATAGGTCAATAAAAGTAATTTCCACACTTTCTTCAAAAGCTATCTGTAACTCTCTAACTTCAGTACCTACCAATAATATAAACAACTTCAAATTCACAGGTGGCTTACCAAAAACATAGAGATTTTTCATTCAGATTCGTATTTATTATACAGAATACTTTGTTTGGAGGTTGGAGGGTTAGGACTTAGTGCAAGAGCCAATTTTTTTATATCTAACCTACAAAAAAGACTGAAATATTTTCAAATATTTCTCTCGGACGATTGATGTTTGGTAAGTATCCGGATCGTGTACTCGATAACCCAGTATTTCTCATAGCCAACAATCCTTCGCGTAAGATTCTAACCCATATTTAAGACCACTTTTGCTGTATTTATTTTCATCAAATATGATTACATCATCAATAATGGCTACGCTACCTATACGCTATACCTATTAAAGTTTGTCTAAATCTTACTTTTAAAGCTTTTAATTAGAGTTGTCTTAACTTACCTTAGTTTTTTTTTATCGCAATGACAAGATGAAGGAAAAATTAAACTGTTTTATATTTCACTATTTATTTATTTAGGTAGGTACCTATTACATTGGCCATCGTGATCGTCTGAATTAAAATCTATAATTAAGCACTTAAGCATTCAGTTTTCCCAATCTTTATTTATAAATGACACTTTTTCACTAAGCTAAAACCATAATAACTTTCCAACTAGAGACCCAATATCTCGCTAGGTAGGAGGTATCAGTTTTTAAAATTGAAACGAAAATATTTCGATATTCAAGGCCTGAATCAAAATATGTATCTTTAAAAAGGTACCTACTCCACATACATTTACATATAATGTATAATAATGTACATAGTTCTTATATTATAGTGGCAAATATGCAATAAAACTCAAGTGACATCACACATCCAAATCCATGTCAATAATATCCACTGCTTTTTGACAACTCGGCAAAAATAATGAGGCTAAGCATTGAATGCATATATACCTACATAATTTACGGATATATATATATGTATATATTCAATATACATACATAGTTCATATTTAAAAAACCTCAGAGACCCAGCGATTTAAAGAAAAAAAACAGATTTTAAAATGATACAATACTAAAAGTGTCAAGCCAAGTCACTATTTATTTCTTTTCATTGTGTTGTGTGTGGTTAAAATGATAATCAACCGAACACCCTTAAGGACTCCATATTTAAAACAACAACACCACTTACAGCTGCTTTGTTATGGATGGTATCAAAAATCAAATTCGACTGGCCGGCCGGCAGCATCGCAATAAGACAGACTATTTGTCACACACTCCCAATCGCTGAGTTGAGGTTAAATTTTCTTCTAATGAAAACTAAATACATCTGCCAACTTTGTTAAACACATAATTATCATTATTTAAGCAGAGCCTTTATAATTTATTTTCAGAAGAACAGCGAAATATTATCGAAAACTTTTTGAAATAAATGGTTTGTTGATAAAACTTGGCAGAAATGTTGTAGGTAGATATGTAGGTATTTGTCATGAAAACAAAGTATAAAACGACCATACAAATAACTAATTATTGTGAAAGGGTGTTTTTCAAGAAGAGCGAACCAAAGTGTGTGATCAACAAATTCTATGAAAATTAAGATTAGAAATGTTGCATACCTATCCCTACATGCTTCAGGACAAATGCAATGCCAAGCCTCCTTGATCTCTTAGTTGTCTCCGACCTGCAGTCTATATTGCTGTACGATCAGGGGGCCTATTTCTCAAATCATACACATCATACGTTTCATACAACATACAACATTTTCATACAACATACATTTCATACAATTTTTTGTTTCTCAGATTTCACTGGAAGTGTTGTATGATATTTTTTTGTTGTATGATGTGTATGATTTTGACATTTCATTGTTATTTTGTTTTTTTGCGAAGTCAAAAGTTAATTATTAGACAAAAACATTAATTTTTTTTAAATTCAAAAGTAATAAAGGTGATAGATAGTTTATATATAAAAATATGGAATTGCTATACGACGGTGAAGACGTGTTGGAACATATGGAAATTAATATACGTGTCAGAAGACGCCCTAAAATAATAAAAGAACGTGTTAATTTTAATCTTGAAGATCCCCATTTCGTAGAAAAATTTAGATTGCCAAAAATATGTGTTGAATTTTTAGTAGAGAAATTGGGTAGATCAATTGTGCGTTCAACTAATTGCAACGAAGCCTTGTCACCTTTGCAACAAATATTGTTAACCCTTCATTGGCTTGGTAATGGAAGCCAATACCATGGAATCGGCACAATGCATGGAGTTTCAAAAGCTTCAATATGTCGTTGTGTTAATATAATTTGTCCACTTATTTCACAACAATTATTGTGTAAGTTAGGTACATCGTTTTTCTACAAAACATGTTTCGTATTAAATTCGTGTTTTTTTAGGCGATGAAGTAAAATGGCCCGAAAATGTGAATAATGTGGTCGTTTTTTCGCAGAGCTGGAATGTCATGTATTGCTGGGGCTGTTGATGGCAGTTTAATTCCGATTGACGCGCCATCAATTAATGAACAAGCATATGTTGATCGTAAGGGTCTTCACTCTTTAAACGTTATGCTAGTTGCTGGAGCTGATTATCGTTTCTATGCCGTTAATAGTAATTTTCCAGGATCTGTACATGATAGTCGTGTACTGCAATGCAGTAGATTTTATAACAAATGGAATAATGAGGGATGCCGTCCTTTTCCAAGAGCTATTGTTATAGGTGACTCTGCCTACCCATTAAGAACGTGGCTATTTACTTGTAACGTTCCTAATCAAATTCCAGAAAGCTCAGCTAAAAATCGTTTTCTTTCTAAACTTAAGAAAACCCGACAAATCATTGAGTGTAGTATTGGACAGTTGAAGGAAATTTTCCCATGCTTAAACAGATTGCGTTTAAAGACACCAACTAGATGTGCAAACGTTGTGAATGCGTGTGTCACATTATATAATATTCGGAAAAGAATGACTGAAGAAAATGATATCTTTTTGTCGGGCTATGACGGTTTGGAAGATGAAGATGGCGAAAATTATGAAGAAGAAAATGCGAATGAAAACAATAGAGAAGCATTTGAAGCTTTGAGGAATTATGTTAACCATTTCATTGATTAATAATTATTGTAATTGATTATAATAGTATATTACTTACAACATTAAAATTTAAAATATATATGTGTTAGCTCAGTAAATTTAAACATTCTTGGATTCTTAATAAAAAAAAATGGTTTAAAGGTTGGTTCTATTTATATTCAGTCTTCTAGGTGGATTTCAATCCAAACATGAAATTTTCTTAGATGCAAATTTTTGTAAATCTTTCGTTGAATTGAAAATGCTTATATGAGAAACACTGAATGACTTAAATCGAGACTCCACAACGTTTCAATAATCCAAATGAAGCGAGTAGTTTCAGAATTAAACCGTGGTGTAGGTACCAATTCGAAGGTTTTTTTAAAAAATTTAGGAAATTTCATGAAATTGGCCGATAAACCACCTTGTCATTGCAAAACTACTTGCTTCATTTGGATTATTGAAACGGTTATGAGTTCCAATTTGAATTCCCTTTCTTATTCCGGAAACCGTTTTCAATTCGACCAACTATTTCAAAAAAATTCCATCTAAAAGTTGTTTTGTCATGTTTTTGAAAATTAAAAAACGACAAAATAACTTTTAGATAGAATTTTTTTGAAATAGTTGGTCGAATTAAAAACGGTTTCCGGAATAAGAAAGGGAATTCAAATTGGAACTCATAACCGTTTCAATAATCCAAATGAAGCAAGTAGTTTTGCAATGACAAGGTGGTTTATCGGCCAATTTCATGAAATTTCCTAAAATTTTTAAAAAATTCTTTGGATTTGTATCTAAACCACGGTTTAATTCTGAAACTACTTACTTTATTTCGATTATTGAAGTGCTTCGATTTTCTAATTTAAGCCCAAATCCAAGTGAAGGAAGCAGCTGTGTTTCTTTTTCCATTTCGCAAAAAAATTATTTTTTTAACAATTTTTAAATTTATGTAATAAATAAATATATATTTAGGTAGGTACGTATTTACATATATTTACATTAATTTTATAATAAGATATTAAAATTAAACATCCGCCTCTTTGTTGCTTCCATCTGACAGATAAAGGGGTGCTGTAAGATCCGATATGGGCAGTCCCAAATTAATCTCCTTTTCCCTGGCTTCTAACTGGCGGCAATAATAGTTTGCTTTATAAAGCTTCATTTTTTCCTCGTGTTCCTCTACCTCCATTTCATGCTTAAGCTGGGCGTTTGACTGCGCCCTACGTCCAGCTGGATCTGAAGGAAGAGGAACGGTTGCTGGCACAGGCTGGCGTGGAACCGAAGCTGCAGGAGGGACACTGTCGTTTCTCCCATCACTTTCCAGAATATCCAGACCATATGCTATCTAAAAAATGATAATATAAATTGACATAAATTGTTTTTTTTTCCTCCGATTCTTTCTTACATCCTCTCCAACGATAGCTAAAACTAACTTGTCGCCTTCGTCCATAATATCTGATGGGCTGGCACCACCAATTCCTGTCCGTTTCATTCGATCAATCTTAGCCTAAAACCATCAAGTTTAAAAACATAAAGTTAAGGACGTACATAAATATAGCTCACCATTGTATTTCTTCGCCAATTCTGCCAAGTCAACCTCCTGAAACGATCCTCATCGGGATCAGCGACGAGCCCATAAGACAACGCCAATGAAACTATGTCTGTCCAGGCCGTGGCTATTTCTCGTTTCGTAATGCATCCCGTGAACTTCCCAAATAATATGTCCTTTTTTGCAAGCATTGATTGCAAAACTAAGATTTTCTGCTCTTTAGACGACTGTTAAAAAGAAAACAATGGAAATTGATCATAGTTAAAATTTTTCATAATCTTATAAATTTAAAAAAAAAACTTACTTTTGTGTATTTCCTTTTCATTGCAGTACTATTCAGCAACTTACAACAAATTTATATGCTGTATGAAATGTATGAAAAGTTTGAGGTTAATTTGCTGTATGATGTGTACGATAAATTTTTGAGAAACGGAATCATACAACATTCCAATATTTCCAGTGTAATCTCAGGTCATACATTGTTGTATGACAGTGGATCGTACAACAAATCCGAGAAACAGAAATCATACAACAGAACTGTCAAAATCATACAATGTATGTGATGTATGATCTGAGAAATAGGCCCCAGATTTCTTTTGACGGTGTAAGTGAACATGATCTTCTCTTTTGTACGTTCAATATTGCCTTCTCCCGTATAGTTTCACCAGCTTCTTTTGAATATAAAGATCTATCCTCTGTTGATATTGATGGCCTCCAAACTGCGTCGTCTTTAGCTCCCTGGGAGCTCTGTAGATTGAATGCTCATCCTAATGAGAAGCTCAATTGCTTACAGATGCTTATTGGGGATCTGTTTAACGAATTTGTACCCACCAAAACTGTTTTAATACGCAACAAGGCCTGTCCGTGATACACTGTTGAAGTTATTAATGCTATCAAAACACGAAACAGACTCTATGCCAAATGGAAAAGTAATTCTAATCCTTCCAATTGGAGTAGATATAAAGTAGCACGGAATATCGCAACACTTGCTGTTCGTCTTTCTAAGCGAAACTTTTATTCCTCAAAGCTTAATACTTCCCTGCCTTCTAAAATATTATGGTGAAATTTACGGGAAATCGGTTTGATTGACAAAACTAGTGTTGGTTGTGCGCTTGATTTAAATGAACTTAATCGTTCATTTCTGTCTAGTGAAACCTCACCAAATAGATTTGAGTATGAAGCGGTTCCATCAGCTTCCTCTGAACTTCAGGCCGAATTTGAAACCGTATCAGGGCTGAAATCAAAAGTGATACCCGTCGCCAAGAAGCTAATCCAAATTCAGTGAATCAAAGGTATTTGAAAGAGTCTTGGCGAAGCAAATACAGATTCATCTCTGTGCGAATTCCCTGCTCAGTCCACTTCAGTCGGGCTTCAGAGCTGGCCATAGCTGTTCGTCCGCTATGGTGCACGTATTGGATGAAATAAGACAGGAATTCGATAGGGGATGTGTTACTTTGCTATGCCTTCTAGACTTTTCAAAGGCCTTTGATAAAGTCAACCATACCATACTTTGTTGGAAACTCCGTAATTTTTTTGGTTTTGGAGATAGGGCCTTACAGCTCATTGGTAGTTTTTTGAGTGATAGATTTCAAAGAGTGGTGGTTGGTAATAGTTCCTCTGAGTTTATGTCTCTTGTACAGGGTGTACCCCAAGGGTCAATCTTGGGTCCCATTCTTTTTTGTTTGTATATAAACGATTTACCCTCAATCTGCAAACATTCATCAGTTCACCTCTACGCTGATGATGTTCAACTTTTTCATTCAAAACCATTGAGCAACTTGGATGAGCTTGTCTCAAACTTTAATGAAGATTTATCTTCAATTTCGAATTGGGCTGTACTCAATGGCTTAGTACTTAATCCAACAAAATGCCAAGCAATCCCTATTTCTAACAGGTTCTTTGAGCTTTCTTCTTTGCCTGATATATTGCTAATGGGCACGAAGATGAAGCTAGTGGAAACCGTAACAAGTCTTGGTTTTGTCATTAATCGGAACCTATCGTGCTATAACCACATCAATGTAGTTGTCGGAAGAATATATGGTTGTCTACGTAAATTATGGCTTTCGGCCAGTTTTACCCCGCTTAAAACAAGACAAAGATTAGTTCTCACACTTATAATGCCTATAATAAACTACGCTGAGGTCGTTTATAGTAATCTTGATTCACTCTCATATCACAAACTGCAAGTGGCTTTCAATGTTTCTGTCAGGTACATTTATCAGGTACGCAGGCACGAGAGAATCTCTATGTACGCGAAGAATGTTTTAGGTTGTACTTTACAACAACATAGAAGTATAAGAAACTGCATATTTCTCTACAAAATCATAAGTACAAAGTCACCACTCTACCTCTATTCCAAGCTACAATTAACCCGCTCCCTTAGAACTTTCAACATTATTACCCATAGATTCAATTATTTAAACTCATCGCGTCTCTTTTTCATCCATGCAATTCAATTATGGAATTCCTTACCCGTAAACATTAAGCAATTATCCAACATAAACAACTTTAAAACTGCACTTTTTGAATTTTTCTCATCGCAACAATAAGTTTTTCTTTTCCTTAATTTTCTTTCATTTTTATTTCTCTTTCATCTTGCTCTATTCTTCGTAACTCTTTGCTTACATATACTTTCCATTTTTGTTCTTTTTATTTTTTTTTTCCTTATTATTTATTTATTTTTTCAAATAATTATAATTTTCATTCATTGTTCACTTTAATTAATATCAATTACTTCCTTGTATTCATTTTTAAACATAATTATTTGTAATAATTGCTGTACTATAAAAGACCAAGTCTTAATGTATACCTAATAAAACCAAACTAAATGACTTGAACATCATAAATGACTTGACCTATGTAAATGAAATAACGTTCAAATTATATAAAACGCAATATTTACATTCAAAAAATGTATGTCCCCTTTCACACGAGAAAACTGAGTTTCCAGCAACTTTCAGTTTTTAGGTGAGGAAACCAAGTAAGGGGAATGAACGGTCTATTATTGGTGGTGGTGGAAAACGTCAAAAAATCTCCAGCAACTTGTTTCCTCGTGTGAAAGGGGACTATGTGTGTATTTGAGCAATATTTCCAAATCATTTCGAAAATTAAACTCTTTATAGAAACATTTTATAGAAATTATCCATCTGGTTCAGGATCGTTTTTCAACACTTAATACAACAACAACTGGGGATCTGGCTCCCAAGTTGCTGTTTTTATTACGTGTTGAAGAATGATACTATTACAGATCCGTAAAAAAAAACATGGCTATTGTGATAGAAAAATTTTAATTACTTAGTAGATATTTAAAAAGGAATCTACAGAAAAAAACACATGGACCTCATCAAGTAACACTGGGTGTAGATAGTTTCTCTCTCTCTATGCCTCTTATGACCAACCAGTTGAAATAAAACCATTCAATAAGTGGAGTGAACAAAAACAAATAAATAAAAACGATACGTTTCAGAATTTATTGAGTTTCAGCATTTTTAATATACTTATGTTAAAACCTAAGTGCATTAGACAAATAATCCAAAAAAAATAATGTAATAAATTTAAAACTCAATGCAAAGTAGTAGTGTATATAGTAGTAGTCCAATGTATAGATATTTAAAATGTTTTGGTTTAGTACCTACAGCAAAATTGGAGAACAAAAATTGCGCATTTTTTTATTGTTTTCGAAAGCGTAGTTGGATTTGGATTTGCTGAAAAAAACTGCTTAGTGAACAGCATAGAGTACCTATGTACCTATATTATTATATTATAATATAGGTACTCTAGGGTTCACTATTGAAATTAACTAAAATGAAAAACCCAGATATAGTATGTACATATGTAAGTAGGTACCTACCTAATTTTTTTTTTAAGTTTTATATTATTTTTCAAACAAAAGAAGTAATGGCCAGGCTTTGACTGCATCACTTGTTCTAGATTTTTTATATGAAAATGACAGAATATGTAGGTACATACATTTTAACGAAAAAAAAAAATTTAATACCTAGATAGGACCTTCATACATAATCCTACCTACGTTTTTTTTGGTTTTCAAGAATTAATTTTATGGATTCCAAATTTCTGCTAGTCTCACTAGTCACTTGACTAGTAGCTAGACTTGACACGATTTTTTTAAGTTCAGTTCATCTTACTAAAATTTCATGACAAACTAGGTAGGGTAGTGGCACCTTTTCTCGAACAGCCCGTTACCGAACACTTTTAGCTAAAATCATTATTATTTCGTTATTTTTTCTCTTTCAAATCTATACAAATGCATTGTTGTACATTCCCTCTCCACTTCCACAAAGTTCCCCACAGATGGAGTTATATTGTATGTGTTAAAAAATTGTCAGTTCACAAAAGGTTTTCTAAAAATTCGATTCGTATAATTTTAATTTAAAAAAAACTTGTTGTGAACTCTCGGGAAAATACAAATTTAGTGAGGAAATTGTCAAAGAAAGTACTTGCAATTATATTATTTATCAAATATATGCCTTTGTTTATAATATTTGAAGAAAACTTGCAAAATAAATGTAGTGTTAACTTGTTTTATTAACTGTTCGAGAATAGGAAACCAATTTTTGTCGAATTTCCTTATTCCGAACATCTGTTCGAGAATAGGCAACTGCTTAATTTTTTTTTTTGTAAGTTTTATATGGGAATTTGTGGGAAAATATATTGCCTTTCAATTTGTGTACCCAAAACTGTAAAAAAATTGATGTTCCTATTTTCGAACACCTAATTTTATAGTGTTCGGAAATAAGAAACAGCAGTTTTAAGGTTTCCTAATTTCGAACAACATAATATTATGTGATTCTCATATTATCATAGGTCACTAAAATGAATCGACAAAGAAAATACGATGAGTCCTTGTTAGAAACTGTTTTAAGGGAAATAAGAAATAATTTTATGAGCATACGAGTTGTAAGTAGGGAGTTCAGACTCAGAGTTCCTCTAACAACTCTTCATGACCGCATCAAGGGTAGAGAAGCTGTTAAGCTTCAAAGGCCTGGACCATCAAGTGTTTTTACAGATTTGGAGGAAATGAGAATAGTTGACTGGCTTGTCAATATTGCCAAATGTTTGGTTTCCCCAGCCAAACGAGCTGCTGGATGTAGTGCAGAAAATTATACAAGAAGAAGAAAGACCAACCCCATTAGAAAACTTTAGACCATGGAAGAAATGGTACCTATACTATAGTTTCCTGAAACGCCATCACCGAACTTTCATTACGTGTTCCCGAGACCATCGGAAAATCCAGGGCAGTTATTAGGGTAGAGGCAATTCGCAAATGGTTCACAGATTTAGAGAAACATTTGGAAGAAGAAAACGCTAAGGACATTTTGGATGACCCAACTCGTATTTTTAATAGCGACGAAACTTCTTTTAGTCTCGCACCTAAGACCAGCAATGTTATTGGCCCAAAAATTTTTTGGCAACATCTATCAATTCAAATTTTCGAATGAAAAGGATAACTTGACTGTGCTTCCTGTGTTTAGTGCAAACGGTGAAACAATGCCTCCGGTTGTCCTTTTTTCATATCAAAAAGTGGCGCTCAAAGTTGTTAATAGCATGCCGGAAGATTGGGTTGTATGTCGCTCTGAAATGGGTTGGATGAGAACCGAGACGTTTTACGAGTATATCGCTAACGATTTTACTAGTTGGCTGGATCAGCACCATGTTAAAAGACAAATTCAATTCAATTCAATTCTTCTATTAGTTGATGGGCATAAATCGCATATTTCTATGCATATTAGTGATTTTTGCTCGAATAACAAAATTATTTATTACAGAATTGCCATATCGAATATGAAAAACCAGCCATAATTGTGTGCTTAGTTAAAATTAGCATTATAAATATGTACATTTATTTTATTTATATTGAATTAAAAAGTGCAAACCACTTAAATATTACACTGAAATGGTTTTTAAATAACTTTTCATTCATATAACGCTGGGGTTCGGAGTAAGGAAACTCTTTGTTTGGCTTTGGGAAACAAGTGTTCGAGAATAGGCAAAAGTTGTTGTTTTTCAATTTAACTTTATTTGTGAGAAATCAATAGAAATAACAAAAAAAATTGCTATGAGGAATGAAACTATTTGAGTTTAGCTGTCTGAATGAACCTACATTATATTTCTAGGCCCAAAGCATGTATTTTTTACAGTTCGCCCAATATTTGAACTCGGTAAACTTGGTAAACTCTTCGTATTAAAAACCTTCGTATTAAATTTATAATTAATGTGTTTGTTCCAAATATATGTAATGTATGTAATATAGGTAGCTGCTATACAGAAATATTGTCCAGTAATGAAATTTTTTCCGGTTATATGTATTTTGGGTCTGCATATGATTTTTTTAGTTATCTGAGACCCTTAAATTAACTGAAACTTATTTTTGCGATACCCGAGGTGTGTTTAAGTGAAAATCCGGACTTATTGAAATTGTAATTATTAATGTGGAATTCCTTTCAACCAAAGATTCAATTCTGCTTTCAAATTTTTCATGAAAATAATCGAATTTTTTCAATTTGCACTGCACACACTAGCAAGATTTGGCATTTCTAAAATCTCAAATTTGTTTTAAGAATGCAAACTGTGTTTTTGGTTGCAAGGAATTTTTATTTCAGTGAATATTTTAATTATATATACATTATACCTACCTAGGTACCTATCAAATATTTGTGTGCTGTTTTTCAATAAACACAAAAAAATACATTTAGTGATAATAACAAAAAGTTTCATTTAATTTAACAAATTTTCAAAATCAGCTGCAAGCACCACAAACACAATCACAACAAAAATTGGAATCTTTACATATTTCTTTCAACAACAGAAAAAATTCGATTTTGTTTGGAAAACAATTTGATTTTTTTTGTTGAAAGGAATTCGACTATTTAAGTAGGTACATCTGCTCTGTTTAGTTGCAATATTGCAAAAATTTTCACAAATTGTCACAAATTCTCTAAAATTCGTGTTTGTTAACTCAAAAAAGTTGCAATGAGAGTGCAAATGGGCGGGTTCAAGGGATTACGTTTTACATCTCAATTATCTGAATTAGGTATCTGAAAACTACTCACGCTCCATGTTTTATTTACAAATATAATTAAAGTTTTATTTTATTTCCATTTAATGTAAATCCTATAGATAAATTCAAGAATTTGACAAACCGACTTTTGACTGAAATTTCTGATTTTTTTTGCGTTCATCGACATAATTTTAGAAATCTGAAAATTCAGATGTTAAACGTCATCCCTTGAACCCGCCCAATAATTTCCCCTCCATTGAATAACTTGCAAATTTCTGTGTGCAAGGAGTGTACAAACTGTCAAATACACAGCCTGTATACTGTCTGTCACTTAATGTGGACTAAAAATTAAAAAAAAAATCATTTCGGTGTTCGCTATCTTAATTTTAAATCACCTACGGCCAAACTCGATGTGTCGCAATCGGTAGTTCTATAGTTTGTCCAAATTTTACAATTTAAAAATTACAAGATTGAAAATGATTTATTTGACCGCTTTGTATAAAAAAGTGGCATTAGGGGCGTGTTCAGGAAAATGAGATCTCAGCAGATCTGTTGCAAAGTACGGTTGTTACAATATCTGAACGACGACGATTGTATCGTCTAGGGCCACTTAAGATCCCGCCGACGACGATCTACCCTCTTCGAGTTACCAGATAATTGGTAGGTATGCAGTCTTATTTAGTGTTTAAACTATAGAAAGTTAAATAGAAAATTATTTCATTTAATTTTTTTTCCAAGTGCTTAATTTTAATTTAGGTATAATGTTTTTTTTTTTTAACTTTCAACAATTTTGTGTTGTTCCTTTAAAAAGGCTGTATTTTAGAAACTATTGGGTATAGAATGAAGTTTTAATCGAAAACTGGTCGTTTAGGGTTAAAATTGCCAATAACTGAAAAAAACGTGAAAAATTCGCGTTTTTCGATTTTTGACCACCACCCTTATTGTAGTAGGCGTTTTATTTGAATGAAAATTGTCACACAAACAAATTGGTATTGCAAAAGTCGTTATGGTATCGAAACTCCTCCAACACCTGTCACATCAACTGAGGAATTGATAATTATATCTGAGACTGTCACTACGTCTCCAATGTAAGCCACAACGGAAGAACAAAATTTCAACAGTGAAGGATCACAAGGCAACACAGCTGCACTAAGTTTCACCCAAATGTTGGAAAAGCAAACCAAGGTGCAAGAGGCTTTGTATCTTGAGGTCAAGCTGTCCTTAAACAAAATTGAAGACCATCTAAAAGAAAAGAAAGTGCAAGGTATGAAAGGAAAAGATTTTATTTGGAAGAAGAAAAATTGAAATTGTACAAGCTAAAGATGGAACGGGAAGAACATCAACAAATGAAGGAAAATGCAATGAGGTTAACTGAAAAAGCAAAATTGTATCTCCAAGAAAAGAAGTTGAAACTATCTGAGTCCTAAATTTATATAAAAATTTACCTCATCTTACTCAAGTTACCTTACTTTACTCAACTTACCTTATTATATTTTTTAAGGATCTTATTTATGTCTATGTTGCTTCGAAAAATACCCTTAATTTATGTAGGTATATTAAATTATTAAAAAAAAAAGTTTATATGCCTACGTTTCAATCCTCTAATAATTTTTTTGTAGGTAAACTAAAGGAGAGTATTTTTTATGGATGGAGAAAAGAGAAAGAAAACTACAAAAACAGTAATCTTTTTTCAATGTGCCAAGCGCAACAGTTCAATCAAAATTCGCTTCATAAAAAAAAGGTTTAAAATCAAAAGCGAATTATTTAATTCATTATGTAAATTTATAGATTTGTGAAAGAGATGAAATAAAATGAAAATGATTTGATTTGATTTTTTATAATTCAAGTGATCACAAAATTGTTATAAAAATAAAGCTATTTTTTATTTTGGTTGTAAATTGTGACAAATTGTTTTTTGTACTTGATTTTCGCATTTTAACACCTGTTTCGATTCGTTAATATTTTTGGATCCGTTCTGGATCCGATTTGGTTTCGGTTCTCGCTGAGTATGGTGAAATGGTAAGCTCTCTCTCTCACAATCACCGTGGTGATTCTAATTTCCATACTAATTTGAGCCGACAAATGCAGTTTTGCGGATCCATATTTGGATGCGTAAACGGAGTCATCAATACGTTGTTTACTACGTGCGCGGATCCAAAACGGAGTCGTTTGCTTGAAGGGCTTGAGAGATGAGATATAAATTTTAATCGATAAGTAAAAGTTGAGCAAACCGATAATATATAACTAAGTAAGTAAGTGATTTAAGATATAAAATGAAGCAAAACTAAGAAAAAAAATCACGTTGGTTATTTTATAAGTACATATTTCAAATTTAATTTCGATGATTGTTAAGTAAAACAGCAAAAATATTAAGAAAACATGAAATATTGATTGCAGTAAAATTTAATAAATTAAAAAGACTCATCACTATTATTGTGACAGATTGTGTTTTAAGTATTTGTTTTGAAGGAAATGTTTGTTTACTTCTCTTGCAATGTAGTAGAATCTTAGAAAGATGAACGGTTCTATAAAATGAACAGTTCGGAAAGATGAACGAAATATTTTTACCCTCCAGTGCTCAAAAAGATGAACAAGTTGAAATCTTATACTCGAAAAGATGAACGATTTATTCCCAAATCATTTTTTTTAATTTAAAATAGATAAAAATAGATATAATAATGTTTAGAACATAATATTACTGAATTGCTGAAAGAGAAAATAACCAAGAGAAGCATAAAGATAAATTATTGTCATACATAAAATGTATTGTAATGTAATATTTTAAGTATAATATTATGTAGGTACATACCTATAGTTCACAAAACTGCTCAGGTTTTAATTACAAAATCGAATGCAACGGCAAAAGAGATGAGTCATGTGAACAAGTCTACGTGGGAACTACAAAACAAAAATTGAAAAACAGAATATCAGGACACAAATCAGATTTAAAATCCAATTCAGCACAAAAAACAGCGTTGGCAACACATTGCATAAACAACAATCACAAACCAAATTTTGAAGAGGCAAAAATAATACAGAGAGAACAACATTTCAACAAAAGGATGACAATCGAAACATTGCACATTATAAACACGAACAATACAATGAATAGAAAAACAGATCTTGACAATGTGAGCCCCCACTACAGGTACCTAATCGAAAGAACCAAAAAGAAAAGCCAACCCAGACCCCCGTAACACCCGCTTAATGCATAGATGAGCTTTTAATCTTATTTTATATATATATTCTTTCATATTGATGCTTTTGTTCTATTCTTCTAATCAGTTAATTTGTTAAAATGTAAAGTATAGTATTGTGTGCAAGTAAAATGTAACTTTGTTTTCTTAATTTAAGTGCAATATATATGTATAATGTAATATGAATGTTTAAAAAAGTGCAATATTAATGTATATTTATTTCAAGTATATGTATATATGTACAATTTAAATGTTCACCACCAAAAACAGACAAAGTAAGCCAGTTACAATATTAAATAGTTATTTTTATAATTTTTTTTTTTTTTTTTTTTTTTTTGCAAAATCATTTTTGAAATTTGTTTAACTCAATATCCAATATCCATCATTTTTCTTATATTGTGTTCATAGAAAATAAAACCTGATGATGTTCATAATCATGAACGAAACGTCGTTTTAAACAACATTTTGTTTTTCATTTAATTGGAAAAAACTGACCTGTAGCCCGTAAAACAAATATAATAATTTACAGAGGTCATAAAAACATACTAATAAACTCCAAAACAGGCATTGATTTAAATTTTCTACATAAAGGGTGTTTTTTTAGAGGTATAGAACAAATAGAATAAAACAAAGATGACTTTTTTTAAATTGACATGAAATTTACTTTATTCGAAAGATAATCTTCTGGCATTATAATTTAAATATCTATGATTTCTGGCATATGACCTTCTGGCTTGGACGTAGTCTAATCTGGAGGTCCAATTCGATGACTTTTTCCAACATTTGTGGCCGTATATCGGCACTAACGCGGTGAATGTTGTCCTCCAAGTGGTCAATCGTTTCGGGCTTATCGGCGTAGACTAGCGACTTCACATATCCTCGCAGAAAATAGTCAAGCGGCTTTAAATCGCACGATCTTGGAGGCCAATTCCCGGGTCCGTAAGGTGAAACTATGCGGTAACCAACCGTTTTCTTCAATAAATCAATTGTGGCACAAGCTGTGTGACATGTGGCGCCGTCTTGTTGAAACCACAGCTCCTGCACATGATGGTTGTTCAATTGATGAACGAAAAATTCAGTAATCATGGCTCTATAGCGGTCACCATTGACTGTAACGTTCTGGCCAGCATCGGCAATCTATTCATGTTGAAATATCAAACCAAAGCCATACTAAAAATAAATCACTTGACAGCCGACAAAATGGCCACCAGTTAAAATATTATTGCCGACATAAAGTTCTATACCTCTAAAAACACCCGTTATAAGACAAATTATTTTTACAGGAAGAGACTTAAAACTTAATCCAGAGCCATATTGATGAGGAGAGAGTGTATTTAAGAATTGGCGTTGATATTTTTATTTTGAAGAAATCTAATGCAATATTAAACATTTCAGGACACGGGCACAAAAATGTTGAGCGTGTTTGAAATATTACAAAAACGGAGAAAAACTTGATGTATGTACATAGGTACAACGTACAACCAAAACTTACCGAATACCTGAAAAATCAAGACAATCGAAGATTGTTACAGGGCCTGGGTCATCTAAACAGTAGTGCAGTCCTGCATCGCCAGGCGTGTTTTTTGCAAGCCCGAGGGGTATTGGACGAAAAAAGGACATTGCTGCTAAACCATCACCATTTAAATGCAACCAACAACTTATCCCCTGCGGGCTAAGCTAAACTTAGAGAATTCTCCTAGATTAACTTAAGCGCACAGACAAAGGGTGAGTTCATAATCGTCAGCCTAACTAAGAACTGCATTATCTACGTTCATAAAGTCAGATTTTCGATCGAACAAACCTAGCCCAACTGCAGTACCTATCGTTCATAAACGTGAGACCAAAGATAATATAATACAAAGATGTCGCACTCCATACAAACAATGTGAACCCAAAAATTAACGGCTGGGACCTGTCGAGAGGTCCCCAATATGTTGCTAGAGCAATAATGAGCGGAAACGAAGAATCGCTCTGAATACAATTTAAAATTTGAATTCTCTTCAAAATGTATATCTCAAAGGCAAAAGTATTTGTTTCTTGTCTTTCGCAGGAATGGTATGAATAATGGATGACGTATAAATTTAATTTTTTATAGAGCTACCTTTGTTGGTAGCGATGGCGAGTTGAGAAATGAGAATACTTGCGGTGGTTGTTTTTTTTAGTTTTTTGCTTATCCTTTATTTATGTGATAATGGTGTGTATCTGTATAGTAGATAGACAATAGACATGCAGTAACTTTTTTGTTCGTTCTTCGAGATCTTCGATCGGAGGGTAGTAAGGATTTTCTTTTGGTGCTGTTTTTTTTTTGTGAGGTAGGTTAGGTAGGTATACATATTCAGCCCTATCGAGGTATCCGTTCGTAACAAATTTTTCTCCGATCTGTTCGAAATCGGACAATTTTCAATCGAGGTATCCGTTCCGATTGACATATCGAACAAATCTTCCGAAAAAATTTAACGCGCTTCAACGCAATGCGATACAATGCCAAAAGTAAAGAATTTTTGACAGCTGTGCGTTAAATTTCTTCCGACGGTCTCCGATGAGAAATAGTTGCGGAGCCAAAATGATGGAATCATCTAAAAAATTGTAAGTAAAAAATTAATAATAAATAATTTGTTAATAAATTTGTATTTCAGAAAGAAAACTACGACTAGGACGCAACAAGAAAAATTGGTGGATTTGATGTCCACAAAAATCGACATAGCAAGGAACTCCACAAAAAGACCTGTGGAAGAAGTATCAATTTTTTTGCAAATCGTTGCCGACGAATTAAATACATTGGGGCCACCGAATCGGGATGTTATTGGCTGGAAAAAGGTAGGTATTGATAATGTAATTAAAGTTTTAAAGTTGTAATTCTTCAATTTGTTAATTAAAATAAAGGTTTGGAGTGATTTTAAGTGTTACATTAAAAAAAAGTTGGCCGAAAACAAGAAAGAGGCTGGATCTACAGGTGGTGGATCATTCAACCAAAAGAGTTTCACTCCCGTCGAAGAAGCCGTCATATCCATTATAAACTTAAAGGACACCATAGACGGAATCGGACGAGAAAAATATTTCATCCACACCATCGAAGTCCAGTCAAAAAAAAATTATCCTAGTGAATTCAACAATGAAAACATTTCAGAACTTAATCGCGAAAATCTCCAAGACCCAAAAAATGATGTTGAGAACAATGGTTATATTTCTGAAACAAGTGAAGGACGGCCAACAAAAAGAAAACCCCTGTCTACTACGCAACTTCTTAATAAGCAAGTGAACTCTCAAGAGGATTACTATAAGGAAATTTCTTCCACCCTGAATACAACAAATCAAAATTTGCAAAATACTACCAATTATTTAAAAAGGGTATCCGATCTCTAGACAACTTGTGTGATTGTGATATTGAAAAGAAGAAACTAAAAGAAATGCGAGAGCATAATACCGAGATACGAAATTTGATGAATCGGAAACTAGACCTGAAAGTCCGAATTTTAGAAACTGAACTTTATTTATTTTTTGTTATTTGTTCTTTAAAATAAAAGAAATATATTAAATTAAAAATGCATTACTATTTCGTTTCTTGTTTCAACTGCCTGAGTATGATGTAAGGACCTTGGGATTTCATTAGATTCCTCTGTAATGTGGTCAATGTCTTCAATATCGTTTGTGGTCGCATTTACTTCTTCCGTTGTGTTGTAATGTAGACATATGTTATGTAGAACACAACATACGTTGACAATCTGTGCAGATTTTATGGGGTCATAATGTAGTTGCCGAGCTCCCAATATACAACGAAATCTAGTTTTCAACAATCCTATGGTTCTTTCTACTATGTTTCGGGCTTTACAGTGTGCTTTGTTATAGCAGCTTTCGGCACTATTTGTATCGGGCATTCTAAATGGAGTCATAAGCCACGGTTGTAATGCATAACCGGCATCACCTAATGAAATAAAAATAATAAATAAAACAAACAATCAAGATATGAAAAAAATTATACAAACCAAGTAGCCAACTATCTCTTACTCCACTCTGATAGCCATCTTCAAAATGGCGACGTTGTGAACTCATATTCCATATATGAGAGTCATGGTTAGCTCCTTGATAATAAGTAGTGTCCGACCGAAGGTCGATTTTCAGCCGAAGCCGAATTATTAGGCTGAAAGAAAATATTCGGCCGAAGCCGAAGCCTAAGGTTGAAAAAAGTCAAGAATTCTCCTTTCCAATTGGATAAAAATATTATTTTTATTAAAATTTATTGCTTAAAAAACATAAGACAAATAAAATAAAAATAACTGATAACTAATTAGTAATTATAAAGAAAAAAGAAATATATAATTAATTTTTAGTAATAATTGTTATGATGGCACACATGTGTTTTGAAATTTTTGAATACCTACCGTAGAAAAGATTGCAATCTTTTCTTCGTTATTCAAAAATTGAAATGTTGTTGTTTTGGCCGAATTCGGCCGAAGCTTCGGTCGGACACTAATAATTAGCATTTACACCTTTTATCCTCATTTTAAAATCGCAAATCTAGAAAACACCACGATGAAAACGATAAGTCTTCAATTGAAATATTTAGCGTTTGCTTTTACTTACAATCAAAACGTTGAGACTATAGTACCCTTTGCGATTCAAAAAAAGATGTTTATTTTCTTTAGGAGCGATTATTTTTACATGTGTTCCGTCAACACATCCAATTATTCCAGGAAATCCTGTTCTTTCAAAGAAGTTCATTTTTGATAATTGAATTTCTTCATTCGTCATTCGAAGAGATATCCATTTTGAGCACAATACTTCCTCCATAATTACCAATACTTCTTTAAGGATATTTGAAAAAGTTGACTGTCCAACTGCAATATGGTAATCCTTCCCTACACCATGCTGATAGTTTCCTTCAGCGAGGAACCTCAAGCATATCGCAAGCTTTTGTTCTGTGGATACACTATCCGAACGAGTGGTATTTGGAAATGTATCTTTTATTTCACGCAATACATATGCAAATGCATTTTTATCTAGGCGAAATTTTTTTTTAAACCTTTAATAAAAATTGAACAAAACGACACGTTAACATAACTTTGCATGGTTTTGGTAATTTTATGGTATCCATTTCTATTTACGATGCATCTGAAAGATTATTTATATTCGAGTGGTCTCTTAAAATTCGTCTTCTCTCCTTCTGTCTCGTCCTTATATTTAATCCTTCTGCTTCCAAAACTAAAGGAACACTATCCATTTCTTTATAAATAAATCTATACATTTTTCAACATTAATCAGAAAGAATGTTTCACTTATGAAACAAAACAGATGACCCATATGTCAAACAAACGCGATTGTTTGCTTGCTGAGTTCCGATCGGAAATCACTTTCGTATCGGAAATTCGCCGAACGAATACCTCGCTAGGGCTGATTATGTATTAAGGAGTAGGTTTCTACATAGTTGGTTATTTTGTATTCCTTTAGAAATTAAAGAAAATTATTTTGCATTCATTTATTTACGAGAGAATTTAAAATTTGTTAGGAAATGAAGTTATGTACATAGGTGTGAAATGTTTGACTTCGATTTAAGGAATACGTTATGACAAGGTCATTTTGCAAGGGTTTTTTTTATTCTATTTTTATTTTTTATTTTTCATTACTTTGATTAGGATTCGAATTTTTTTTAGTGTTTTTTCAACAGCTGAATCTTTGTGAAAAATGGTCGTATTGAGATGAAACAGATAGCAATCTAATTATTTGTATTTCTAGTTTTCAATAAAAAAAATTGAAGAGCTAAGTTTTCAACTAAAATCCGTGATCTCGCAAGTCACAAAACCAAAACATTTCTCTCTTTGCCTCCTACACTCTTATACACCTATAAAGAATAAGAATCAAATTTCGTAGCAGGAGGCAGGACAAAGGCAAAGGGTTTTTTTAATACCTTTTTTTCTTAGTTCTTATTTTTGTCTTTATATATTCATATTTATATATTGTATCTATACCAACTTTACATGCTAGTGTAAGTGTAAAAATGTAGATACTCGATTTCATGTTTTGGGCGGCAAACCATGAAATAAAGCAAAGTCGATGTTTCTTTATTGATTTTAAAATTTAATCCTGATGGTGAGGAAATATTCCCAGAGAAGATACTTTTCTAATGAATGCATGAAGATGGTGTATCTACCTATTGGTTTTTAGCAAGTTTTCGCAGTAAGATTCATTAAAATGTGCCACAACATATATTCAAATTTCGACAAAATTCGCCGCCATAGATCAAAATTTAACCACATCAATTTATGCAGAATATTTATTTTTCAAAAACTTTAATTAAACCAACTTAAATTAATAAATATGTACCAACTATTTCTAAAATAAATATTTGGAGGTTCAATATTTTAAAAGTTACTGTCGATTTATTTGAAATTTGGTATTAATTATAGGTTTTTAACACTATGTAAAAGATTTTAAAAACAATAATCGTACATTTTTTTATACAGAACATCCTAAAAATATCGGTAGAAAGTCTTAGCTCTTAATGGTAATAATTGATGGGTGAATTTGAAATTTTATTTAAATGTAGTCACATTATGTAATATGGTCACGGCCATGGGCTGAAAATGTTACATTTGTACAGATTTTTACTCGAAAATTACAATATAAAGTTAGATATTTTTCAATTGCAAGCCTCCCAAACGACCTACATTTCGTAGCAAACAATGTTTTTTAATATCTGATATGTAGTTTTCGAAATTAAGCCTTTTTTAGATTTTGAACATTCATAACGTAAAAACGGATCAATTTGAAAATTTAATAATATTGGCAAATCTGAAACAGATTTATGAAAACACTACAAATAGGTACTTATTTTTGTCCTTTTTTTTAATTCTCGCAAATGGTAAACAAATGTTCTTCATAAAGTTTTAACAGAATCATGTATAAATTAAGCTCTGGCTTTTCAAACTGGCCTTACATTTTACGTGTCATCATTATTTGTCCAGATATTGGTAATCAAACACAAAACACAATATTTTCATTCAAAAAATCTTTAAACATAAAAATCGGAGGATAAAAAAAGTTGTAAAATTACTAACGTAATGAACTAAAAAATTTTTTTGGTGAAAACCTAGGTCTTCAATTTTTTTATTGAAAACTAGAAATACAAATAATTAGATTGCTATCTGTTTCATCTCAATACGACCATTTTTCACAAAGATACAGCTGTTGAAAAAACACTAAAAAAAATTCGAATCCTAATCAAAGTAATGAAAAATAAAAAATAAAAATTGAATACAAAAAAAAACCTTGCAAAATGACCTTGTCATAAAGTATTCCTTAAATCGAAGTACAAACATTTCACACCTACATAACTTCCTTTCCTAACAACTTTTAAATTCTCTCGTAAATAAATGAATGCAAAATAATTTTCTTTAATTTCTAAAGGAATACAAAATAACCAACTATGTACGAACCTACATACATAATAATGTAGGTATACCTATTTAACCTACCTCACAAAAAAAAAAAACAGCACCAAAAGAAAATCCTTACTATCATTCGATCAAAGATTAAGAAAAATTAAAAAAAAAAAAACAAAAACGAACTTTAATTAATAAGTTTTATTGTTTTATATCTGCTTTAAGGTGTGGAACGATCAAAAAAAATATGTTAGATCAAGGCTGCTAATAACCTTAAAGCCAGAAACGGAACAAAATAAAGATTATTACAGAAATTAAAGTGGGCTTTCACGGTTGTATACTTACAACTGTTGTGGCAACTTCATGGGATTTGAAATGTCTCTTAAAGATTTTCTGATGGCCCTTGGCTGTTGGCTATCGCTTTCTTCATTTTGATCTTTACGTAAAATTCTTGCCGCAATTGAAAACATTTCTTGTTACCGAAATCTTTTTAACTCAAATTCAATTTTAATTTTGTTTGCGAAACTACGAAACAGCTGATTCGAAGATTCAAATTTCTCATTCCTTATTTCGAAGTGAAAATTGACTTCCCGGGGAATTCGTAATAGGGGAATTTTACTCCCGGGAGATTGGATTTCCCGGGGAGTTTTTTCCCGGGAATATTTAGAATTGGGCTGATAATGTTTTGGTACCTATCTTCCTCCTACTAAACATTTAGAAGATTTTTGCTTTTTCAAAAATGTAAAATAACAACGCAAATGGCAGTTTTTCGCGTTAAACGGTAAGTGTTAAGCCTACTACACGGATCGTGCTAAATTTTAGCTACCATTTTTCTCACATTTTTAAACATTATGTGATGCTTTACAACACAACATAAGCTGAATTTTCCACATGATCTGGTCTGGAACATATCTTCATAATAAAACAAACAGGATCACAGAATCAAATGTTCACGTTGGTTTGGGAGAGCCTAAACTCTGCCAAATTTTTTCGTTGGGGGTTATCGGCTTCGAATGAAGCTGCTAGGTGAAGGTGACTCAAAATCACTTCGTTGGATTGCAAAGCAAAACGCATGGTGTGTGTAAAACACCCGCAGATTCTATTTGAGCACAATAAGAGAAAACTCTTATTTCTCTCTTTTTTTTCCTATCGGATTCATCCGTGTGAATGGTCGACTTATATACCAGTAGCAGCAAAAAAAGATATTTAATATAATTTGTATGATAAAGGGTTACAAATTCTGGTCCCATTTAAAATTCGCGGGACAATTAATACATGCTTATGCAATAGTTGACATCAGTGAACTAACAGCTTGTAGGGTGAAAGCGAACAAAGAAAAACCGGTCGGTTCTCTAGATAATATATTTACTCTATGAAATACTTTTTTCAACCCAAGTAGAAGTAGTTAACACTAGGCTTTGAATTACACGAAAAAACGACCACGGGCATTAACGACACCATCATAGAAACAAAATGGAGTTTTCTTACAAACTATAGGTAACAAATGAAGCGTTTGGAAGATGAAGGTGCTAAGCGACATTTTCAAAGTTATGAGTAATCAGCATTTAAAGTTTTTTACCTGTAACTTTTTTCAAAAAAATAATAAAAATTCCATATTGCCAATTTTAAGTAAATACAACTCAATTGATTTTAAATTTAATAATCCTCTTTATTGAAAATAAAGAACTTTTGAGATATTTACAGTTTTGTGTATTTAAAACCTTTATCCACAAACTTAACTGAATATACTTAATTAGTTTTTGCATAAAGGTCTTAAGTGACAAATTTTTATCTTGTAATTATTTATTTTTTGAAAGTTTTTTTCTTTTTTTCCTGCAGGACCTGCTAAAAATGCATTTAAATAGAACCATTGATGTTCCACTGGGATGAATTTCATCTGATCTTTAAGATTTTTAATTTTTTCCGCAGAAAGCTGTTTGATTTTATTCTCCCTTGGCATAAAATCTTGATTTTCGTTGGGGCGGTTATTAGTTTTTGCTATTATAACTTTACTAAAAGGTGTAGACTCCTCGTAGCATTCTTTGTAAAGATAGGAACCATACTCTTCCACTCGAATCCACTTTATGGAATCCCTGAATTGAACTTTTTCATTTAATACATTTTCTGATGAATTTTTCACGTTTAGTTTTTTCTGAAGTTCATTCAAGGTTCGAAAGTGATTTTGCATGTCGATAACAACTGTAGCTTTGCTACTTGACTTTCGAATTATATCTCGATACTGCTTAGCAGTATACACATTCTCTTGAGTGCGTTTAACACCATCTTCCACAAAGTTTTTTCAAAAGGCACTTGCATATAACACCTTCATCTCTTGCTAAATAGGAATCTAGATGCGATAGAGACGAGCAGATGATACAGAAATTTAAGTTTTCGAATAATATCTCAATCTGCAAGAAAAAATGAAAATTTCAAAAAATGTCACTTAGCACCTTCATCTTCCAAACGCTTCAAATATATACAATATACATAATTCATGCGGGTAACACATTTGGATGTATTCATAAACGCAGAAAATCTGCGCTAGTACAATCGCAGTTCTTTTTTAATGCATTTGTGAACGCACTCACAATGCAGAATGTCTGCCATAGAGTACGTATATTATCTAGAGAAACGACTTAAGGGGTTTGTTCTCTTTCACCCTTCAAGCTGTTAAAACAATAAAATAATTTATACTACCCGATGAGCATGTATTAGTGGTCCCGTGCATTTTAAATTGGGAACCGCTCCAACACTACTTCACCAGGTAGTAGACACGCTTTGTAACCCTTTTTCATGTAAATTATGATTAATATCATTTTTTGTTGCTTCTGGCATTCGACCATTCACACCGATTCACCGATAGGAAAAAAAGAGAGAAATAAGAGAGTTTTCTTTTACTGTGTTCAAATAAAATTTGCGGGTGTTTTAGGCAAGAGGGGTACGAGTCGGTTCGCTAGATAATATAGGTACTCTATGATGTCTGCAGTAAACAAAAAGGCCTGACTTAGTCCGATTTGTATGTAAACAGAGTTCATAAACGTCAGAGAAAAAAAAATTGTTTTTTCTATTTGCTTTCCAAAAAAGAAAAGAAAATTATAATTGGCACAAATATCTTGCAAAAAAAATAGAAAACAAAATTACAACGAAACAATTTATAAGTTTAAAAAAATATCGTATATTGCCAAAAAAATGCTTTCTTCCTGGCGATATATTCATTCACATTCAATGTAAGCTTCTTTTTGATTATTATACAATATAAAAATTAAAATTCTAATTTCTATAGTTTGTTGAAGACGAGTTGAAAATATTGTGGAAAACAAAACAAACATTCTTTACAAGTCAGTGTGAGTGTCGCTTGGACCTTCTTGGTGACTGTAAAATTAATTTTATAAATTCCCGCTCTTTCTGCAGCCAAAAAAATTCAGCTGCACAATCTGCCCAACGCTGACAATAGTCTGACCAAAGATAATATCAGAGATTATGAATTATAAAGATTGGAAAGCTCGGCTGTCATTCTGGTTTGCCTACAAGCTGGCGGATGGTGGTGAGTTCATATTTTTGCACTAGTGTCCATGTTTTAACGCACACTAGTGCAAAAATATGAACTCACCACTGCATAAATTGTTGTTGCAATTCACATCTATTCATCGACACGAGATGAAATTACAAAAACAACAATGTAAACAAATGGGTTTTGGAGGGTGGAACGTACGAAAGATTCCTATCTTTATAATTCATAATCTCTGGATAATATAATACAAAGATGTCGCATTCCATACAAACAATGTGAACCCAAAAATTAACGGCTGGGACCTGTCGATAGGTCCCCAACATGTTGCTAGATGTTGCATTGGCAAAAATAAAGAGCGGAAACGAAGAATCGCTCTGGATACAATTTAAAATTTGAATTCTCTTCAAATGTATATCTCAAAGGCAAAAGTATTTGTTTTTTGTCTTTCGCAGGAATGGTATGAATGACGTATAAATTTAATTTTTTATAGAGCTAGCCTTGTTGGTAGCGATGGCGAGTTGAGAATACTTTCACTTTTTTCCATTCGGGTATCGTTTTGATCGGTGGCCCAGATGAATTTAATTCCCTTTCTGTTTTTGCCAGAATAAAATCAGTTCTTTCTTGGCTCCTTTGTGGAAACCACAAGCGATGTCACGATGAGATTTCATCAACTTTAAAAAAATTAGGAGTTGATCTTTATTTGTTGTTTTTGACCTAAAAAATAAGGAAGTGAAACGAATCAACGATATAACGAGAAGAGTAGGTAGGCATTATCCTAAATATCAGCCAGGTTCTACATTTCACTTTCACTCGAAATAGAATTGAAATCAATTGAAATTAGATTGACTTCAATTTCATTTCGAGCGAAAATGAAATGTAGAACCTGGCTGTATACCTATCTAACACACACCATACTACCCAACGCACTACCCCAGCTAGGGATATATGGGCATTGCAATTAAACATCTCCAAGTAACTCTTGGAACAATAAATATTTTTCTTAACTTTACTTTTCTTTTCTTAACTTACAAGTGTACGACTTTTATTAAAGAACTTGGTTAATTAATAATTGAATTCCTAGCATCGCATTTAAGATTTTCGTAAAAGAAGTTTTTATATATATTTTTGTGTGAACTCTCCAGCAACTTTACGGAGAAAAAATTCGCGCCAAATGAATTTGTAATTTCCCTTTTTTTAACATTTAGAATAGGTACTTTTTTCTGGGAGATTTTTGTCCCATATTCGAAGTTTATTTAGAATAAGGGAAAGGGAGAAAGGGAATAAAATTCCCGAGAATTTTTCTTTTAGAATAAGGAAGAAGGGTAAAAGGAAATTTTTCCCCGGGAATTGACATTTAGAATTGGGCTGTATTTGTATAACCTTATTACGAAAAGCGTTTTAGTAAATCGACACTTCTCCAGAAGCGACAATTGAAGTTTTTGTAAAACGACTATCGTTTGGAGCAGCGTCGTTTTCGTAAAACGCCTTATGGAATAAGGGTGATTAAGATTATCAAAAAGGGTGCTTTCATAAATGCATGACTGCTTTGTTTATATGCGATCAATTGCAATCATATTAACGTCATACAAAATATTTGCGAATGTGTTTTACTCTACATTTATGAACACTTTTTCTGATTTACGTCATATGTCAAAAACAATAAAGAAACAATAAAGGAAAGGAAATCGTTTATATTATACCTGTCTCTTTCTTTAAGAAAGAAACTCAGATTGCATGTGAGTTTTTATAGTTGCACATTTGCGCTGCAAATATTTGCGGTTTGCTTTTATGAAAATCTGACATTTATCATTTGCATTTATGAAAGTTCTGCATTCGTCAGACTTTCGCAACCATGCATTTATGAAAACACCCAAAGTTTTACATGATAGCGTCTACTACTACGTTTAAGGGTTATAGACGAAAAACCAATATTTTCAACATCTGACCTTGAATGAAATTCTATGCGCATACGATTTGGAAAGACTTTTAATAAATAAAAATAAAATATCATCTTCCGAATGCTATTAAGAAATTTAAATATTGGTTCACAGTATGTTGATTCCTCAAAAGTTACAATTTTTCCTTGATTGCAAAACTTTGAATGTTGGATACGCTGCTTGTGTTGATGCTACTACCCCATTGTGTACAATGTGCATTTGAAGTCCAAGACATAAATTTTTTTTACAATTGTGCAGTAAGTTTTAGTTTGGACCGGCATTTCTTTACGTAATGTTAATTCAAACAATTTTCATCAATATTTTAATACTGTACTCGCTGAATAAGATGAAATTTTGTGTCTCTAGTTCATTTTTTAAATCATTATGGACATGGTTTTACGTCGATTATGTTAGCACTGCATCATTTTCTGTGATTCGCATTTGCCTTTAATATTTATCGTGAAATTCAACATTAATCACCAAATATTACAAAATGTTCAAAACAGGCTTTGAAAAAAAATTAGAAATATGTATTTTTATTTTAAACCTACTTAAATAGATAAATGAAAACTCGAATTTCATTGGTTAAAAAACAAAAACTTATAATCGTACGTATTAATATCTAAATAAATTTAATGTAATAAATAACATTTTTTTGTAACAATAACAATATTATTCTTTGTAAGTCTATTATATTTTCATTCAAAATGAAACTTTAAAATAATACATTAACCTTTAATCATATAATTCTTTGCGGCCTTAAAATAAACAAATTATTCTTTAAAATCTTCAATCTTTCGGGTTCAAAGCTTTATCAATAATTATTTTGGAATTTCTTAAGAACCAACTGTTAAAATTTAATTTTGATCGCAATATTGTAATATTCGTTTTCTCCGACGTATAGCAGAATACCAAAATTCACGCGAACGTTTAACAAAATAGGGATGTATGATAAAAAGTAAAACTATTTACTTCCAATTCTTGCATAGCATGCCATTTACATAAGTGTATATCGATGTTAGACATATAAATTAAGTACGATAGTGATGGCTGATTCTAAATAAAGTATCTCAAATGAACTTCATAACATTATTAAAAAATGCCATAGTACCTACATAATGAGCAAAATGTTCATGAAATCAATTCAGAATTTTGTAATGTTTGCTTGAAATTTTCTACGTCGTGACAATGACGCGTGCTCTTTAAGTCACCAGCACAAATTGTTAGACCTTTTGGATAAATAATTTTTATTTTTCTATAAATAGATGATATCATATCTATAGATGCATCCCTTAAAGTACATAAATGTACTTTATGTATGTGTTCAATAATTTTTCCAACCGATGTATTAGTTTCTTCACATGAATAGCAAACAAAAATCATTTCTAAATTGGTCACTTTGGGATAAATAGCTCTTTTGTGAACTTGGACTATGTGCTGCTTACATATTTGTTCGTGGTTGAAAGACATATTGCAAATCTCACATGTATACTTAAAGTTCTGACCAAAATCCTGTATTAATCTTAAAGTATTTAAATCTAGGCAATCAGCGAGGAGTCTTTGACGCCTTGGACATGCACAGGCAGGCAGCTGAAGGCTATTGGATGACAGAGGACTAATAAAAATCTCATGGCAAATGCCGCAACGACTGGAATCTATTAAGCTGCGACAGAGGCGTGTCCTCTCTGGATGGGCAGTTTCATGATGTGCCGGCAAGGAATGTAAACTGCACCGAAAACCACAGTACATACATTCAACTCTTCGATTTAATCGGAATAAAAAACGTTCATTTTTTAAAGCGTGTACAGTTGAAAAATGCATTTTCAACTGCGCAAAATCTGAGCATTCCAAGTTGCAATTTCCGCATACAGGACCGAGTTCTTTAATAAGAAGGCAAGATTGATTTAAATCTGTTGTTTGCGGTTGTTCAATTATTGACAACTGTGGGTTTTGCGTTCTTAAATTATTTAAAAGTTGGTCTTCGAACAGCATGTTTTGGGGATAGGGAACAACTGTGATACCGGTTGATATAAGAACATTTTGTGGCAAAATTAGTCCTGAAGTGTTTGGAAGTAGACTGTAATTTGGTATTTGACATTGTCCAACGGATTCACTTCTATTCTGAATTTCTTGAGAATTTTCCACAGTTAACGCAGAGATTGGTTTCACAGATATAACGCTTGATTGTGTGCAATTGGTTTGGTTTTGCATGAGGTTTTCTAAGTTCACACATTTTATTGAAGCCATTGGTATATCATTGTCTATTTCCTGAGACTCCGTTTTAATAACAACTTCCTGTTTTATTTTTATGGGAATGTCTTCATTGAGTTTTACTTTTTTTGATGTAGATGCTGCTAAATCGTGAGATGGTCGCTTTTCCTTTATTAGTCGTGTTTCAAAAGTTAGCGGAGATATCGACGTGATAATCGCATTGTACAAAAACGGTGTCATTACTTCGTACTTTAATTTAAATGGTTTTGACTGGTGATTATTTTTAGCATGAACTTCTGCGTCTAGATGCGTTAATATGATTGTATCACATATAACACACTTTGGACAAAGAGATATTTTGTGTTCTTTCTTTAAATGATAAGCTAATTTGTTTTTCAGGACCTTCCGACAGCAAAAGCAAGTATCTGTAGTTCCAAAGCTCATTTTTCTCTCAGTCAAAACAATAGTTAAAGATGTTTTGTTGTTTATTTCATCTCTCCACACGCTCACCACCGGAACATCTCTAATATTGTGAAGTTCTTCGATGTGTTTAGACATTCCACTTAAAGAATGATGAATAAATTTGCATACGCAGCATATGTGTATTTCTTGTTTATGAAGCATTTTGTGATTTTTTATTTTTTCCCAGGTTGGATTATTTTCATTTATGAGGCATTTCGAGCATTTGTACTTGTCAGGAGCTGGATGTCCAGTCATATGAACATCTAAGGTATTTTCGTCCGATCCAACAAAAGGACATGATTTTATTAGACATTTGTAGCGGGGTAGTCCATTTATAATGTACTTAGGAGCTTCAAGATCCTCAAGCTCCGTAAGAAATGAAGCAGATAATCCTGCCAGCCACACTTTGTGTTGGTTTTGCTGGAGCTTTGCGCTTAATTGCTGACGCAAGGCATCAGATAATTTGTGAAACAATGGTAACCAATTAACAGCGGCTAATGAAACATCTTTTTCTTTGAAAATAGAAAATGATACATCCCTATATGCGATTTTTCTTTCAATTGTTGTCCTAAATTCTGGATGAAAAGAGGCAAAGTGCTCACATATCTTTTCTCTCGAACAAAAGCTAGTTACACAATGAAAGCATATATATTCGTGACGGCGGTGGCTTTCAAAATGCATAGCTGCCAATTCGAGTGATAACTGCTTCGAGCAATAATGACACGACACTGTATTAAAGATATTATGACGTGTTTTGATATGTTTTAGCCAAAGTTCGTAATGTAAAAACGAGGCAGCGCATTCAGGACAACGGTAAAGACTAGATGCAGGAGCCCCTGTGTTTTCTGTGAGAAGTTCAAGCAAAGGTCTAAGGCGTTTTTCTTCTTCTATTATTGTCGCTGTAGGGACGTTTTTAATAGGAGGAGTGATAGAGTCGTCTTCAACAATGGTAACCTCCGGAATAATTGGTTTCATAACCTTTGAAGGAGGAGCATCTTCAAATAACGTTTCGTCTTTAGTGTTTTTAATATTTGGATTATTATTATCACACGAATTGATTAGGGCGGTATGTACTTCGGCTGGTGAAATTGGCATACTTATATTGATCATATTTAAATTCTCTACAGCATCCTGTTGGGAGAAAAGGAGATATAAACAAATCCAAAGAAATATATAGAAATTTAACTTACAATGAATGCTTTATTTTTAAGCTTCCTTTCTACCACATAACCTATTTCATCTGGATGATCTAATGCTAAATGCATTTGCATGGCTTCCTTATTATTTGATTCCTCTTTACAATGCAGGCATGCTAGCTCCTTAAAGGAAGTAGGATCCAAGTTTGTAAAAGTCAATGGATGTGTATTGTGGATGTGACTTTTTATAGATGAAACGGCATAAAAACACTTTGAACAATCTAAAAGTTTATTTGAAAAGAAATATTTGAATTTAAAACAATAAACTTTAAAGGTCTCTAGAAAATAAAACTAAATAAGAGTAATTATAAAACTAGAAGATCCAATAAAAACATGATTTATGTATGTAATATGGAATACAATTATATTATAGGAAATTTTTCATATGTGCACTTGAGGAAGCTTTAAATCATCAAATTGTTGCTCAATAATTCCCTTTCAAACGGGGTCAAATCCTAAGTTTTTTGACGTTATCATTTTAAAACATCCCTATTATGATTGTCAGTTATGAATTGATAATTGATAAATATTAAAATTTTGTACAATAAAACTCAATTTATTGGAAAAACTGATGCACAATTCCGTCATAATTATCAATTCTTTTTTACTTCAAACCGGTCTGCACTATTCTCAACTATCAAAACTTTCGTTTAATTACATTGTTAAATATCGATTTTCAATTTTTATCAACTACCACTATTGATAATTGACAATCGTAATAGAGTTGAACGCTTTTTTTGTTGATTGGTAATTACGATTGAAAAATAACACTTATGAAAATAGTTTTATATTTGATAAAACAAAAACAAAAATAAACTTTTTTTTCTAAATTTACTGTCAATAGGGGAATCACAAATAAAATGTATCTTAAATGTTTGTATTAATTTTTCAAATTTCATTAAAAATAATTTGTTCGTGTTAAATGATGATGAACATTTTGGTCTTATTTTCATTTTGCCCATAAAAATTTGCTAGATTCAAGTAGATGAAAGGAAACAGTGAAAGCAATAATTTCAAAAAGATCTCTTCAATATTTTGTTCTCTCCCCTTGCTTAGACCATTATCTTCTTAAAACTAAAAATTGTTGCTTGATCTTTGGTTTAAATTTTAACAAAATTAAAAAATGTTTTTTCATTGGCAGTTTAATAGTATGTTATGTATTTACAGTAAAAGAATAAATTAGATAAATCATAGTCCAGTCATATTTAAAAAAAAATATTGAATAACTTAACTTACCTGGACATTTCAAACTAGCAATGTTTTCAACCATTTTTTGCATAAGATCAGTCGGTTTCTCATCTAGTTGCCTCAGGCGATTACCACATTCGTAAATATGTTTAACTGAATTACTATTCTTATGATAAACTTTTCTGTGTATGGCCACGTTTCCAGGTATCGTAGTGCGATAAGCACATTCGGCACATTGAAATCGGCACATTAAGTGTTTTGCGCGTACATGAGCTACAATACTATGAGCTCTTGTACTCTTATATTTACAATAGGCACAATCCAAAAAGATTTTTCGTTCGGCGTTGTTATGAACTGAGGAAATATGGTGAAAAAATTCGTAAGCCTCATTGGAAGAAAACCAACAGTCGTTAAGTGTACATTTGTACATTCCAAAATAGTTTGAATCCACAGGCATTTGTCGATAAACCATTCTTGACTGCACCATCTGTGGCTCATCTGTGGCGGGTGCCGACTTTATTTCTTTTAGTTCTGGTTTTGCATCCACTGGTTCAATGTAGGGTTTATGGCTTTCTTGACACTTTTTGTCACTGGAAGTATGTATAACAGTCATTATATTTGATGCAGGTTTGGTTGGAGACGCCTGAACCTGCTCGATACCTGCTCCAGGTATAGGAGCTATTACCGAGGCTAATGCTTCGTTATCAATATTAATATCTTGAAGAAGATTTTCGAACATAGCTAGTTGTGACGTGCTTGGAAATTGTTGGTGTGTCAGCAATACGTCCTTAATATCAAGTGGGTGTTCGTTCAAAAATTCTTGTTCCACACTTTGAGCATCTTTTTCGATTGTAGGAGTCAACTCGTCTTCTTCCAGATCGGCAGGCATAATTTCGTTCAATATTTTCCCATTGTCCAAAGCAGCAATTATACATTTCTTTACATTTTGAGGCTCTTCGAATCGAACACCATGATGGTCACGTTGGTGCTTGTGTATATTTGCCTCATTCAATTGTACAAAATTGCACAAATTGCAAACATACAAATATATTACTACCAAATCAGGAGAATACAAGTAATTCGATCGAATTTTGCCATTTAAACATGTACTGGTCCGATATTGATGAGATCGTATATCTTCTCTATATGGTTTCACTAAATCACAAACTGCACACCTGAATCCATATTCGCCAGTGTGATATGAAAAATGAGCATGGAAATTTACAAAATTGTCTTCCAACTCAACCTGACAGAACGCACACGTTACTTTATAACGATTGCGGTGGGGAACAGCTAATGTTATATTCGCTTCAAGATTTTCAATCTCTTCCGAAGTCAAACGAGAAGTATACGATTCGGTTTGATGTTGAACGACGTAATGATTTGTTAGATCGTAAGGTCGTTTGTTGCATATAACACAAGTTTTAGTTGAATTTAAAGTCATGCTTATGTTATTATTCAAATGTGTCGGAGCTTTTGGTGTTGTTTTTTTGGAAACATTAACTGGTTTAGAATTGATTGGAACAAGTATAGGCTTTTCTCCGAAATCGGATTTTGAAATATCAATAGTATTTTGTGTGATTGGCGTTGAAACTGATATTGGGATCGACGAAACTGTGCTTTGCGATTCAACTTTTTCGCATTTCATCCACTTCATTATTTCATTTGTTGACAGCCTCTGAAGTGTTACACGCAAGACAGGGTTAAAAGGATCCTTATCAATTTTCGTGTACGTTTTTTGCAACCCATTTTTAATTTTGCGATGTTCTTCGATGTCAAACTCATCAGTTTCGTCTGAAGATTCCGTATCAACGATTCCGTTTTCAACGCTAAACTTACCGTTTTCGGATGAACGCCGCAAACTAATTATTATGGGGGCTGTTGTTTTATTTGGTTCATCGGAAGTTCTTTGCAACTCACCACAAGTCTGCCTTCTGCGACCAATTGGCGCCGGTTGAATAATTTCAGAAGAAGAAGCATCATGACCATCACTGTTTTGCACAGTTTTTCTAGAATTTTCATTTATATTATTCGATGAACAAAATTCAGGCTTTTTTGTAGAGCTACCAGAAGCACTACACAACCTCTTGCCATCTTTATTTGGTAGTAAAAACTTTTCAAACATATCATTATATTCTCTGAACGTGCAATTGAGATTCTCAAGTTCTCGGCAGCCTCGAGGTTGTTTTGGTTTTTCTGGCGTTCTATTTAATTGATCATTTGTTTTTCGACGTAAACGTTGAGGTTTTCTTTTTCCACTTTTAACCATTGATGAATTGTCTTCACATTTATTACCTTCTTCCTCTACCGAATTATTGATCGGCTTTGGTGATTTTGCATCACTTTTTGTGGAATCGGTTGACTTTCTGGTAGAATTTTTACGCGATCTTGATGGTTTTGGTGATATATTTTCTTTTGTCTGGCCCAAAGCTGACATAACGATTTTAACAACTTTCCTTATATTTAACTCCGAATTGTCAATGGAAGGTGTATCACCCTCTAAGTCTACAGTGTCATTCGTTGAGCTTGAAGATGATGAATCGATACGTTGTCTTGATTTAGGTCTCCCAGTAAAACTCATAACCACTGTTTCTTCATCTTCCTCCGTATCCGTCCGCGATTTAGGAGTTTTTCTGCCACTGTCAAAATCAGAAGAATTTGTCCGCTTTGCATTTTCTTTATTTTTACTTTGATTTGAAGCACCTGAATAAGAAGGACTGTTGTTTGGAGTCACTGTTTTGTTTTGTATTGCTTTACCTTGTTTCTGACTATTTTCAGATCCAGAAGAATCTTTACGGAGTTTTTTATTTGTATTTATTTTCGGGCTTGTAGCACCAGCTTCAGACGAATTTTGTTCCAGCACAGTAGGTGATTGGGTTTTCTCAGTTTCTTTACTTTGTTTAGCTTTTCGTTCCAATTCTAATTTTTCCATCTCTTTCAGTCGCTTGTGTTCTCCATATGTTGTTGCCGTATTGGAAGTGACTTTTACAACGGGTGCTAGACTTCTATAGGTTGGACGTTCGGTATAGCAATTCATGAGTAGTGTTGCAGACTCACGGATGCTTAGATTATGAATTGGTGAGTCTTTAATTTGTTTGAGCTTTTGAACAATCCTAGGGTCATTTAAATTTAATCTTGGCATCAATGAATTCTGATATGGGTAAGATACTTGTGAATTATTTTGAATCTGATTGGATGCACAATGCATATTATTTTGAAATTCTTGTTGTTGTTGTTGTTGTTGCTGATGTTGGTGCTGTTGTGCGTGTTGCTGTTGTTGTTGATGATGCGATTCAAATTGCAGGTGTTCTTGTTGTTGCTGATAATGAATGCTTTGTTGGCGCATGTGCTGTTGATGAAGGTTTTGTTGTTGTTGTAGCTGATGTTGTTGAAACTGCTTTTCTTGCACATTGTAGGAATCGTAGCAATCTTTGTTCATATCATTGTTATTAAAGTTGTTAGTGTGTCTTGAATAGACTGGTGTATCTTCAATTATTGTTACTGAATTATCTTCTGCAGGTATTGCAGATTTGTTAACCAAATCGCCCAAAAGTTCTTCCAATTGAATACCAGTTTTTTCACAAAGCTTCGCATATATATCATTAAGTTCGTTGAGACCCATATTGTTAAGATCCTTTAATTTACTAGGGCTAGATGATTCGAACTTGTGTGTATCTAATAAATTCGTGGTTTTTTCCTCAACAATTGCATTCGAATATGATACTGTCGTTTCATTTCGAGATGACTGAGGTTCTAAAATAGGACTTGGTTTGACTTCATTATTTTTTTTAACCAAATTGTCAGGTGAAGTATTGATCTCATCTTCATCTGAGTCTAATAATACTACAGTAATGGAATCACTGCTGGAGTTTTCAGTGGGAATCGTTTCTTTTATCGAAAATTCTCTTCTTTTAAAAAGCTCAGAATCTGGCTTCTTAACGGATTCAACTACAGCTTTGTCCATTAAATTTGACTGATCTTCTTCATCATCCGAAACATATAGTGGTCTTGTAATTTTCAGCTTCTCTTTTTTCTTTTTACAAGTATTTTTTTGTTTGTGTGAACTATCGTTCCGATTTTCATCTTGTTGCCTTTGTTTTTCAGACTGGTGGTTTTCAGTTTCTGATTTATCGTATGAATCTTTTACCTGAATTTGTGTTTTTTTCTTTTGTTTATGTTTTTTCTTTTTCTTTCTATGAACTAACTGTCCGTTTAAGGTCTCACCCTCATCAGAACTGTTTGATAAGTTTTTTGGTGATTTTCGAGAAACACTTTCTAGATTTTTGGGTTTTAAAATTGGACTTCCTTTACGTTGAGTTGAATCTTCTTTTTCCAGCTCCTTCCAAGATAATTCAGGTGTAACAATAGGGTTCACGGAATCACTATCAAGGTTGTCAATTCTATCAAACAAATCCTGATTTAAAATATCATCATGGTCTTCCGGCATCACAGAGCTTTTATTTTGGTTTGTTGGTGGTTCTATCAATGAAATTTCAGACAGAGAAATGCTATGTGTTTTCTTTCTTTTTTGGTCATCTTTAACAACATTTTCACAATCAGATAATAATTCTCCATCTTCAATAGTTATTACTGACGTAATGCTATCGTTTTGAGGTTCTTGCGTTGAAGATGTTGATGGTTTAGGGTCATTTACTTTTGTTTGTGTATCGGTCACATTTTTAAAATTTGTTTGTTTTTCTACAATGGTGTTTTTTTTCTGTCTGACTTCAACACTTTTCGAAGATTTTTCGGTAATATTTTTATTACTTTGTTTTTCTGTTGTACTGGTACTTGTACTTGTAATAGGCTTATCATCATCATCATCAGAAACAAGATCAATTGCGTCTCCTCCACCTTTAAAAATCGAAATTATATGTGGTGGAAATACCTGAAATAAATGAAAATGAATTTGTTTTCAAGAGAAAAAAATGCTATACAAACCATGGATGACTGAAGAGCTTTAAACCGTTGCTTAATAGCAAATTCACATGTTGTTGCTATTCTCGCTGGAAGGCTGATGAGAAATAAATTTTTGGTGAAATTAAATATTTATTTAGAAACTTAATATTGTAAACATTTACTTTTTATTCAGACCATGCAAATAAAAACTTTATAGTCAAATATGTATAATTTTCTATACAAATGTTGACATTTGATTTACGACGATTTAAACTTAGGCAGTCAAGTCACCCTGGTTAAGCATTTTTTGAAAAACCTCAACTCACTCTGAAGCATAGTACGCAGTTGAAGCGAAACGAAAATTTTCATACAAAAATTGATACAACGAAATCATAAACGAAAAATTTCGTTCTCATTTTTGTTCTGCAGTACGCTGTTCAACGAGCGAAATTAATAACTGCAGCTTTTTTTATTTTTTTGTATGGTGACACTTTCAATGGGTGGTTTTGCGTTGTGGTTTCCGTTAGGACCACAGACGAATTTCGTATTGCATCATCTCATAAAACTCTCCATTAATATTTTTTCGTTTAAGTTTTCGCTATCGATTTGGAAAGCACAGAAAATTTTCGTTTCGCTTCAGCTATGTGCTAGGCTTGAATCAAATTCTGTGTTCATTGAGACTTAGGGTCGCCCTTAACTCGCCCTGAAGTAGACCTAGGTTTTTTGTTGTGGCGAGTTGGGGTTACGAATAAACTGCCAAAGTGACACGAGTTGTGAGGCAATTATTTTGTTGCGGATTGGCTTGCTGCAGGTAATTGCTTATTTTTGAAATAGAAATTCAAAAAAATTGAAAGATTGTAATTAAAAATATAAAAGGGAAACACTGGAGGTTGTCTTAATTCACTTTTAAAACTGATTTAGGTAAAACAAATTTATGTTTTAATTATTGAGGACAGAACTTCTTGTTTCTTGCTTTGAATATCAACAACATAATTTGTACCCTCGAGTGTTTTTTGAAAACCAAAAAACCCAGTTTTTTCATAATTCTTGGCGTTTTTCAAGAAAACCCGGGTCAACCCTGGGAATGTTCAACGAACAAAACTAACATTATGACAATACGGTTCAATCAGCTGATTGGTTTATTACAACATTTACGCAAGATGTTAAAATGGTCGTTCATTTAACGTGTGTCGGAAACTTTACGATTTAACGACGTCGTCGTAAGTTTCCGACATTGCATGAACACTCTATTGTTTATTCACAGGGGATTACAACCTTAGAAGAAAAAATGCAGGACTAGGCATATCAAGTGAAAAAGTCTCAAAGTCTTTAGCTCGGCAAAATGACAGGAGAGATCCTTTTGATCAAAATCAACGAAAACATAAATTATTCCTTCGAATTCTGTAAAGGAGTTTAAACTTATAAAACATAAAATTTTAGAGCTTAACTAATAGATCGTTGGGTAACGTAAAGTATCTTGGGAATTTGGACAAATTTTCACAATTTGCTGTCAAACCCATAGGAATAAAGAACTCAATTTTAAGAAATTTGTTTTCTGTACATGTTATTTTTTTTATTTTGTTCAAAAAATTACCAATTAGGTATTTCTTAATGCTCGTGATTGCAACATTTTTTTTTTCAAAAAATTGGGTGTTCTATCTCAAAAATTTGTAAGGTTATTGTAATCTGATTTAAAAAAAAAATACTTACTTTTTATTCGAATTAAACCATTGTAGTAACATGACATATTTTTCATTTTTTACCGGGTCTTTAGCTGTGATGTACTGCAGAAAAGGAATGTATTTCCTAATTTCGTTAAACCTCTTTCGATCCATCTTCTTCCTTGCATTCTAAAGGAAAAAAACAAAAAAATTATTATCAATAATGAACGGATTATTTGAAATTTTATTTTATTCAACAGTTTTTGGAGTTTAAACGTTTTGGATGGCTATATACTTAATATTTATTAAAGCTACAATATTTTTCTTCCAGCTAGAAACAGAATAATACTGCAGAAAGAGTATGATCTTGGGCAATATTATTATAGTTAATGATCGACCGATTGGATGGATTGGATAGTTCTGGATAGTTCAAAGCAGAGATTATGAATTATTATAAAGATGGCAATCGTTCGTTCGTTCCACCCTCCAAAACCCATTTGTTTACATTGTTGTATTTGTAATTTCGGATCGTGTCGATGAATAGATGTGTATTGCAAAAACAATTTATGCGGTGGTGAGTTCATATTTTTGCACTAGTGTGCGTTTAAATGGACACTAGTGCAAAAATATGAACTCACCACCGTGTTTAGCTTGTAGGCAAACCAAAATGACAGCTGAGCTTTCCAATATTTATAATTCATAATAGGTTTGTTCGGGTACTTTCCGGACTAAAAATGGCAATCTGTCAAAATTTGAGGAGTGGGGATGAAATTCTCTCAAAGAGGAGTGAAGCTGTCCGAAAATACACGAACGCGTTGAACCAAAATATTTGCCACTTTTAAAACGTCAACAAAAAGTAAACAAAGGCAAAAAAGTAAACAAAGCAAAAACATTGAAATTTTTATCAAAATTACTTGTTCTTTATTGAATTTTATTACAAAAAAATTAAATTTTTCGTTATAAATATTAACAAATAGAAAATACACACTTAAAAAGAACATCACATATTTTTGTTTTTTTTTTATCCAAAATCCGATGAAAAAAATTCACTGATCACAACACTGACTAAAAAAACCCACACACACACGAGTACACTTCAAAAGTTCCTATATTTAATTAATTAATTTGTTTTTTATGAAATAGTTAATTTTTTTCACTAAAATTATTTTATTTTATTTTATTTTATACAAAAAAAAAATCACTTGCAAGAAGATCAACACAACAAAAAGTAAACAAGAGCCATTTTGTATTTTTGTTGTTGTTCTTATTGGCTTCTGACAGAACACAGAACTTACCAGTTTGTGCCCGAAGAAATTTCTCGGGTAAAAACTGGCAAGAAGGGGAAATAATTTTCTCCATTTTGAGCGCTCTCTCATGCCAGAAATTACACGAAATTTGCGTACGCGAACACGTTCGGACTAAATCTAGTAGAAAATGGTAGTTTTGGGTAGTTTCTGGCGAGTACGCGAACGAACCTAATCTCTGGTTCAAAGGTACAAACTTTAAGAGCGGATTTGAAATAAGGAAATAAACACATTTTCAGCACTTACGCTACGACTTGTCATTATTCGCTAAATTAAGAAAAAATAGCAAACACTTTCGCACATAAACTGTAAGGAATTGCACCGTTAGTCACCGGATATTAATCCAATAGAAAATTATGTGACCATTTACACCAGAGACTTTGACCATTAGATTTTTGTTAATAAAAGTTCTATGGAAACTTTGACATACAAACAAACACTTATGTACTTGATAGCGAAATAACGAGTGAATAATATGGAATTGTGATTGCATTATTGCATTATTTGATTATTTGATTCAAATTAATTTAAATCTGGATTAATTGAGAGAATAATATGGCGGTTATATTAATACAATTCAAAAATTAATACTGAATATTAGTTCTGGTGTTGGATTATGTACATACATATATCGTCCCATGAGAAACAAAGATCAAAACTTGACGATTTTGATTAATTTCGAACTCCTTTCAACCAAAGATACGATTCCGTTTAGAATTTTTTTTATCAAAACAAATATTTGCACACACTAGTAAGATTTGACATTTTTAAAGTGTTAAATCGCATTTCGCGGTGTTGAAGACAAATTCGTTTCGTCCGTTGAACTTTACCCAGGGTTGACCCAGGTTTTCTTGAAAACCCCGAGAATTGTCAACAAAATCCTGAGTTTTATGGTTTTCAAAAAACACTCGAGGATGCAAATTGTGTTGACATTCAAAACAACAATTAGTTTTAAAAATGAATTATTTTTCTTTTGATTGCCATTTCAAAAATATGTAAGTACCTGCAGCAAGCCAATCGACAACAAAATAATTGACTCACAAAGTCACAACTCATGTCACTTTGGCAGTTTACTCGTTACCTTAACTCGCCATTACTTCAGGGCGAGTTCCGGGCGACGCTAGCTCTCAAAAAACATGGTTGCAACGAAAATTTTAATTATATATTAAATATTTGTGTGTTCTTTTTCAATAAACAAAATATACATTTCGCGATAATAACAATAATAAGTTTCGCTTAATTTAACAAACAAGGTACGATATAATTATTTTCGTCAATGTATTCTCCAACATCCGAGTCGTTGATGTTAAATCTTTCGATGAATTTAAATGCGAAAATTCACTAAAACCTGAGTAATTCTATTATTCATGAAATCATGAGCAAGAATATTGTTCCTCATTTTTGCTGTGAACGTCGCCGAGTGCATATCGCGGATTAAGCACAATGTCAACAGTCAGCCACGATTTTATCGAAGGATTCATTGCGCTATTGCAAAATGTTCGCCATTAAGGGGATAACGCAAACAAATACCGCGACCATAATATTGCACTTAAAAAAAGTAATAAATATATTGGCGCAAAATTTTAAACAACCTATTGTTAAGGGCTTAGCATATTACTAGTTAGCAATTTGCTAAACATTTAGTAATTTACTAGCTCTTCGGAAATTTTAATCCTTTTTTTTCGTTTTACTAACTAGTAAAATACTAATGGCCAGTTGCACCAAAATCCACTAAAACCAGTTTTTGCTAAAATCCTTATAAAATTTATCAGCCTGATAAATTTATTGGGTTGCACCATTGTTTTTCACTGATTTTTTAGCTAAAATGCTGTTTGCGAACCATCCCTGGTTTTTGTCAGCTGATTTTTAAACTGAACGAAAAAGTTTCAAACGTGTAAGTAAGATAGCAATATGAGAGATGTCAAACTCGAACAGTTGTTTTATTTTGTTTGGTACCTACCCATTTTTTTCGTGTTTTGCCAAAACAAACAAATTATTTATAAGGGGTTTTTGTGTGATAACACACTTGCAGTTAGGCTGCCAAACTTTCGCACCATCATATTAATATTGAAGGTTTGAATGAAACAACAACAATTGGGTGGGCTACCACCAAGATTTAGGCTGGAGTTGTTTGAAGGTTTGAATGTACAACAACAACTTGTGTGTGGCTAGTAAAAATGCTGGTTTCAAATGCATTTGTCAAACAACAAAACCTTAATTGGGACGAACTTGATCAGGTGGCCTCGGTAGCGCAATGCGTAGTGCATTGGCTCTGAGTGAGCTTGGTCCAGGTTCGATCCCCAGCTGGGGCAAAAAGTTTTTCAAATAAAATTGAACAATGACCAAGCACCACTAAAGAGGAGTCTGCTGATCGGCCTGGCAGTCGTGAAATAGCTATAACTCCAGCCTAAATCTTGGTGGTAGCCCACCCAATTGTTGTTGTTTCATTCAAACCTTCAAACAAATTATTTATTATTTCAATTTCAACCATATTATTAATAAAAATGGATACAAAAGAAAAAGAGGGAAGCATTATGTGGACGAGAAAAAATATTGGATTTTACCTGTTCATTTTTGTTTTTATCTCCAACGATCTATTTAATGTCGAACACTTTTTTTTAAATGTAACTTTCAAATTATGAAATATTTTTTTTTTGTAGATATTTTAGTTAAAACTAGCTTTTAAAATTTATCTGGATGAAAATGGCATTTTAGTTTATTAGCTTGTTTATCGGCCTTTTAAAACTAAAATTGGTTGGTGCAACCGATAAATGCCATTTTAAAATTTAACGAAGCAATAAATATTTAAAAGCGTTTGGTGCAACTGGCCATAACTCCCTTTTATTAAAAATGGTGCATCTAAACACGTCCAAATAATGACAGTTCGTGAAAGAAAAACAAAGTAAACAAACCTAAACCTAGGGAACGGACCTAATAATTTGATTTATCGTTGGCCAGATACACTCCAAAACCTTTTTCAATTTTCTTAATTTTTGTCATCATGGAAAAATTTAAAACATTTTGGAGTGTACCTGACCAACCATAAACCGTGCAGGGATGGTTGATACCTTTATGGAATCAGTCAGCACCTCCATTAGCTTCAGTAACTCTTGATGTCTTCCGAAAACATTTAATTTAATTTTATTTACTTTAAAAAACAATTAGCGAGGGGATAATAAAAAAAAACACAATTTAACTCTTTGCCAACAATTTTTTTTCGAGGAAAATGACAGATTTCATATGGATTTAGCAAGTTACTAAAAGTTAAAGTAGCCATTTTGTGATTTTAACTTTAGTAAAATGTTAAGAGATAGTAAGTTGCTAAAATCGTTTAAAATTAGCAAAATCTTCTTTTTATCTTAGTAACTTACTAAAATGGCTTTAACATTTTACTAAATCGTTTAAAATTTTGCGTCATTATAATTAAAACGATATTTTTTAATTAATGATTTTGTTTTGCCGGAATATAGGTTAATATTATTATGTTAATTTTGTATAACCTCCAAAAGAGTCTGTCTTTTAATTATGAGATTAATTATGTGCCATCATCGGTATCTATACAAAACACAAGTTGATGAGTCTTTAAATGAATTTATCACAAATTAACAAAAGCTTACAATCAACAATTTTTGTCACTGCCAAATTGTTCTTTATAAACTTTTGCTAATTTGTGATAGGTAAATGCCCTAATTTTTAAATCTACTTCCCTTTTTTTAAAATTTACTTCACTTTTTCCGTCAATCCTACTTCGTTTATTTTGTTGAAATGGTAACGCTGATTCCGAATGCTTCTGAAGTCGTTCGTTTGGGACTAAATTACGAAGAAAAAATCGAAACCAGGAGCACATAAATATGTATGTACATATGTACACTTTTAAAGTGAAAGCTAGGAAATATTATTTATTGCTATTTAATTCAGTTGTGCATTTATAAAGAAAGTACATAATGTTATATAATTATAAAATTTAATTCGACCTACCTACTTTATTTAGTATTTGGGAACATAATTGTATTACATACCTGCACATTTTCTTCGCAAAAAAAGAATCAAAATCTTCCCAAATCGTATTCGCCATATTTACAAACAATGAAAACAATTTCAAATTGACGATTCACAAATACAAAAAAATACACAAAACACAAACTTCAGAATCATGAAAGATTTGAAAATTGTTCGTTTGGGATTCGGGATCGTAGAGTTCCGGAGACTTCTTCCGGATTACCAAACGAAAACACTTTTAGTTTATTGTTTTATCTGTCATTTAGGAGAAATACGGCAAAGGAAATAATTTTTTTAACAGAGTAGGATATTTTGTTTTTGAATACCTAGTTGAAATAAATATTTTAGAAAAGTAATTAAGTTTATTGCGATGCAAAGCATACATTTGTTGTGTTTCATTATATTAATGTTCTTCGTTATTATACAATTTAATTTACTTTAAAATAGGAAAATAATAATCAACAAAAAATGCTACTCGAAAAATAAGTAGTAATATTCGTTTCAGCAAATGTATTTATTAAAAATCAGGTAAAAATTTAATTTCAAAAACAACATCAATCCGAATTTTTGTTTACCAAAAATTAGTAGCGTATTACAAATTTTAGTTTACCTTTTCTGCAACGTGTTAACTTTTACTAAAACATCTGCATCGTATCTGCATCGTTTTTTTTGGTTCAAATAAAAAGTGCGGTTAAGACGAGGAAAAATGATTTCATTCTCGAATGTATTTTGCAAGGTCTCTGCTGAACTAGTAGCGCCTTGTGAAAAGTTTATACCTTTTTTGAATCGTATTAACATTTACTAAAAATCTGCCACATTAGTTTTTTGTTTCAAATAAAAAAGTCTGCTTGAGACGAGGCAGAAGTGATTTCATTCTCTGATTTCCTTTTGATGGTAAAATAAAAAAAAATTTAATTTATTTTGCAAGTCCCCAGCTGAACTAGGAGCGTCGTAGAAAATGTTTTTACCTTTTTTTTAATTGTATTAACATTTGCTACAAATCCGCATCGTTAATTTTTTGTTTCAAGAAAAAAATTAAATACTTTTAATTTTTATCAAAATTTTAATTTAATTTAACACTCTTTCCGTAGGGGCATCATTCACAATAGCAAAAACCAGATGACAGAACTGAATTATTCAAACCGGTGCTGTCTACATTTTGTGTTTAAGTAATTTAGTACTAAAGAAGAATCACAGAAAAAATATTTCAAAGAAAAAAAGGACATTAAGAGGACAATTAAGGAAAAAGAGGACAAATTACTGTCCTCTTTAAGAAAAATAAAAAAAAAGGACACAATACCAAAAAAGAGGACTGTCCTCTAAAAAAGAGGACGGATGGTCACCGTACACATACATTCGTCAAAAAAACGTCGGAGGAGGCAGTCCAATGTGAAGATCGTCACTTCGGTTGCAAGGATGCATTTAAGCGGCATATACACGGGTCCAGCACTCCATCAGAGATTGTGTTAGTAAGTTTTTTTCGACGACACCAATCTTGAGAACATGATTGACCAAAAATCGAAGTTTTGATTTTGCTTAAGCATAGACACAACCTTTGCGTGTGGCATTTTGACTAATACTCTCTCCCATGCTTAATGAGATTTTGATGTGTTTATATGCCACCTAAAACACTGCGATTTTTAATGAAAAGGAACATCCCCCCCACACTCTTTACTCCAATCGAAAATAAGAAAAAACACAAAGAAAAAAGAGCGATAACTCTACAATTTTTCCAACCTCATCAATTTGTTAACCCCGGCCGGCACGACATACATACCTACCACGGTGCACGGGCTTAAAAATGAAAGATTGGCAAGGGGTAGTTGCATCGTTAAAAAGAGAATGGATTGTACGAACGAAGCTGCAATAAGCTCACCTCAATTTCGACATCATCCGACAGATCAACAATTGCGAAAGTATCCATTTTTGTTTTATACGGAATGAATTTGATTATTTATGTTTGTAATTAAACTGACACATTCACATATTTCACAAAACTATCATTTTATTTATCTTATTTTTATTTTCATTTTATCTGACTTTTTGTTTTCCGAAAACTTCTTTTACAAATTATTAATGAAATGAAAGGCTACTCTGACCTGAACCAACATACTAAACATGTTGTTTTAGACTACAAATACAAACAATCGGAACTAGACTTTCGGTCGTACATATGTATGTATGTATACAACACAATGGTTTGGCTCTATTTACGGACATATGTATATGTAGAAAGAGTTTATTCGTTTATTTACTTTGTTGAAAAATAAATGCTGTCACGGATACATAATATACATACGAAAGAAAAATTAATGCAGTTGAAAAAATAAATACAGTCACGGATACGAAAGAAAAATGAAGCAAACACTGAAATTACAGCGCAAGCACTAAACGACAAAATCGAAAAAATAAAAACACGTACGATCGTGTTTTTATTACCTACCTCTATCCAAATAACATGCAATATAATAGTGACGCGTAACAAACCATACCTATTCATATATGTATCTAAAACGAACAACAACAACAACAACACAAGTTGCCAGGCACCGCACATGAGATAAGAATACTGATACTGAAGCATTAACTGTATATATTTTTGTATATACCATATTTTCCACAAGCATGTGTTTGTCCATATAAAAATAATATGTAGGAATATGTATATACAATATAATAACATCCAGAGCAAAGGGTAGGAAATAGAATTGTTTTGGTGTTCGTTTAAGGCTATATAGGCGCGCACATACATCTTTAAGTTGAGCACCAGGTTTGGTTTATAAAGTTTATTATATGCCATATAGGCGTACGTACAATTAGTGTGCGCAGTGCACACTGCACACATGCAGACACTATTCAGTCGTCCATTCAAGTTATTTATTAGTGTGTTGTAACACACCAGCAAACATTTATATGAATGTTCACTAAGAATTCAACAAATTATGTATAAAGGATAACATACGATAAATATTCTTTGTCAGCCTTTAACTTTTACCTCGTTTAACAGGTAAGTGGAGTTGTGCGGAATTTTTTCGGGACAAGAATTAAGACAAAAGTAAGGTAGGTAGGTAAGCAAAGACAAATTGCGCAGTTCAATAAATTCAGTTTTCAATGGATTTGGGGTAGGTAGGTATGTACATTTGTTGGACATTTACAAAATTATTTATTAATTATTTAATTATTAACAGCCAACTTGAAAGAAAAATAACCTAGGCAAACATTTCTCTTCGGATCAGTATCATTTATGATACATATGTATGTAATTAGATATGTAAGTTATGTTGGTAAGTGTTGTTCACTTAGATTTTGAATTCATTTCTGAATCGATTTGAATTCAATGTCTTGGTTAATGATATAGGTACAGAGTGGCGCATAAGTAAAGTTTTGATTTAATTATTGAATAATTTTTTTTTTTTAGTACCTATTTTTTTTCAGAATTAACTTCGAAAAACTTGGGAAACTTATGATGGAGAAACTCAGAACAGAACAAAGAGCCAAAGTTTTCAATTTTATTTTGAAAGTTGACATACAATTATTCAGACAAAGATCACATCGAAATCTCTTTCATGTTTGAAATACGCCCGTGCTCCAACAATTTAGCGATTGGTCCAACGTTTTCAGCAACAAGATGCTATCTGTGATCTTCCGCGTCCTGGAAGACCTCGTCTAGTTCGAAATGATGTGAACATTGTTCAGGTGGAAGCAAGTATTGAGGAAAACGCCGAAATTTCCACCGGGCGACGTTTTCAGCATTCGGTGATGTCTAGGCTACCTAAAAATTAAGGCGTATGCCAATAAGCCAAGAACCATGTAACAGCTTAAGGCAAATATCCGAGAAGAATTGAGGGCGCTGGGACCTGCAATTCTAAAAAAAAAATAATGGAAAATGCTCTGGAAAGAGCACGTCAGGTCGAAGCAAACAATGGGCACCACTTGTGAGATGTTATCTCTCAATAAGTGAGTATATTTCCAAACCATAATCTAAATAAATTCCGAGGTTAAATAAAATTAGAAAGAAAAAATTTATTCATCAAATAAATCACTTAAATTACTTATGCGCCACCCTGTACATCACTTATGAATCATTTAATTTTAAATGATTCAAAAATAACTTATCAATAATATTTGTGGTTTAAATTGAATATGTGGACTTATGTACAGATAAGTTTCTGTTTTGTGTCACACAAAATGTTTGTAGTATACTTCACACATACACACACACACAATTTTTTTTTTCTTTTTCTTTAATTTTTCTTTTTCTTTAATTTTTATATACATAATACGTAGGAACAGAACGTGCAACCAAAAGAAAAAAAGCGATGGCACGAAGGCGATGCGATATTTATTCGTTTTGCATTCATGTAGTGAAAAATAAAATAAATATTGTCAGTGTGTTTGTTTAGTTTCATGATTGCTTGTGAAGTTGCTCATGAGGGCCCAGTCAGTGCAATGGGCATAGATCTGTGCCAATCGTTTATTTTAAAAGATCGAATCAATCTATTGAAGCGTCTAGAATGAGAAGGTGTTAAGTGACATTGACTGATATTTGTCTAAAACATACTTTTGATATGAATTTGAATAAAAACACTCAAAATCATGAATTTTTCTCTATTTGCATGACCTTTTTCTAAATGTTTTTAGCTTTAAGAAAAAAATTTCTAAGAAATAATAAGCAAAAAAGGTCGCTTAAAAACAATAAATCAACACATCAAATTTTTTAACTTAACACCTTCTCATTCTAAACGCTTCAATTTCATTGATTCGATTAGATCTGTGCCAATCGTTCATTTTAAAAGAACGAATTAATCAATGGTTGATTGGTTCAAAGATTCGATCTTTTCAATCAGTCATTATTTCAGTCATTTTGTTCAAAATGACTTGCACTTGACTAGCCAATTTTAAAGCGAAAAAAGTCAGTAATTATTGTACCTATTTTTTTCATTCGTATTTCATTCAAGGCAAGAAATGTTTGCTTTTATGGTTTGTTTGAAATTTAATTAAATATAATTCAATTCTCTACCTACATAAAACAACGCACAATATCTCTGAAAAAATAGGTCTCAACTTTACACTCACACCTCCAAAACTTTCGGCAGAATGAGGGAATGAGAAACGAATAAACTGAGGACAAATTGTGTTGCTGTAGTGGTGAGTTTTTGTTTATATTCATTTAGATTGGGTTGATGCGTCTGTGTTTGCTTTGATGTGTCTTTCTTTCTTTGTTTGATTTGATTGAGAATGAGTTGAATGAACGAAACATATCTTTTACTACAAAACTGAAACGATGGATATTGGTTGTGGTTGTTTCAGTTTAGTGTGATTGCAATCAATCGTTCTTTTTGGTGAACGGGTCAAAAAGACTGAATTAATCACGATTGACACAGCTTTAAGTGGGCAACAAGTGATTTAACTATTTAGGTTAGAGCCAGTTTATTCACACTGGGTTAAATCTGCAATTTGATTATCATAGATTCTTCTTAATCCACGATTAAGGATCCGTGATAATCAAAGTGCGTTTGTTTACTTGCTCGATTAACAAATCATAGCTTTTCGACAATTCTTTCAATTTTCCAGTTTATCCGTCAATTTAATTGCCAAACTTAATCCATAAGTAATTAGTTTTTAAAAAAAATTTTTAACGTTTCGCACCAGTTCCACAAAGAGTTCCATTGCTAAAGAAATATAATTTAAACATTTTAAAAAACTTAAATGTTTAATAGATTATCAGCCCTATCGAGGTATCCGTTCGTAACAAAATGTTCTCCGACCTATTCGAAATCGGAGAAAAAATTTAACGCGCTTCAACGCAATGCGAAATACAATGCGAAAAGTAAAGAATTTTGGACAGTTGTGCGTTAAATTTCTTCCGACGATCTCCGATGAGAAATAGTTGCGGAGCCAAAATGGAATCATCTAAAAAAATTCTGCTTACGATGCATCTGAAAGATAATTTATATTCGAGTGTTCTCTTAAAATTCGTCTTCTCTCCTTCGGTCTCGTCCTTTTATTTAATCCTTTTGCTTCCAAAACATAAGCAACACTATCCATTTCTTTGTTAACCAAATCTATAAATTTTTTAACATTAATCAGAAAGAATGTTTCACTTATGAAACAAAACAGCTGACCTATATGTCAAACGAACGCGATTGTTTGCTTCATTATATTTCGTTCCGCAACGTATACCTCGAAAGAAAACTGAGTTCTGATCGGAAATCACTTTCGTATTGGAAATTCTCCGAACGAATACCTCGATAAGGCTGTATATCCCTTCATGTAATCGCCACAGAACTTCTTTACCAAAACAACCTCTCGGTATTTATTATTGTCCAATTTGTCAAATGTTTCGTCTTTGATGTTGGCATTTCAGTGTAGATAGAGGTTGATTCCCAATTCGGAATCCTTCACTATCTAGACATCGCATACAACATGCTTCAGGCTTCTGCCCTGGGTACAGTTTGCGATCCTTTTCTTTGATAATGTCGATGCCCATCATATTATGAATTCCACTAATTGTTTTTGGTTACAATTTGCTTCGAATAGAGCTCGGTAAAATACGTTTTTTGGAGTTTCAGCAATCTGTGCAGTGATGGTTCGTTCGATCAAATGTATTTTACTGTTGCAACTTTTCACCAAGCAAATTGCATAAAGTTTTTCAATTGCTATATATTTTTCTCCGTTAAGCTAAGTACAGACAATTGTCAGATCTTACAATATTGTCAGAACTGTCAATGGTATGACAATAGCTGACAATTAGCTGACAGTAACATTTTCGACCATTGATGCCTCCATTTTTAGATTTTGTATCTATTTTTAGTCAGAAATGCGACAAAAACTCAACAACATGCTAAAAAGAATTAATAAAAGACAAATGGCGGCCGAGCATAAGTACTTAATTTATTCCGAATAAAACTACACAACGCAAGGAATTGATATAAAATATAATTGAAGTGAGTTGCTTTATAATGTAGATATTTTCTTTTTGAGTTTATTTATTTAGTTGTGCAACACAAATTTTTTTTTTATCTCTCTTTAACCAACTCGACTCCAACCGATGGGTTTCACTGACATTGACATTGGACAATGAAGAAATTGTCAGCAGTTGTAAGATGTTTTCAATGCTGGCGGATCTTGCAAAAAAGTGGGAAGCTTTTGCAGTAGAATTAAATAGCTTGGCTCGGCGGATTTTGATTTGCTGATTTACATTAGATTCATCATAACGCCCTTCAAAAAACAATTCTATCGATGTCATTATTCTTTTTTAACTTTTTTCCCTTATAAAAATCTCGAACAAATTTGTATGTTTACGTTTCAATCAAGTATTTGTGGTTAATAAGAAAATTGATGTGTATCTATTTTGTTGATACCCGTAATACCATGTCTATTAAAAAAATCATTCACAATAATGATAAAATCCTACTAATGCTTGTTGCCTTCTCTATTTATACTGTTTCGCTGAACAGATTATACTTAAAGCTATAACCAATGAGCGACTGACACGTGTAAGTTGCTGCTTGGTTATCTTTCTATTTTTAGAAATTGTCGTTTGTTGATATCATGCTTCTTTGTTTGTTTTAAAGCAAACAACTTATGGTTGTGATGATTTCACCAAAGTTATCCGGTTTTGTACATAGGGTTTTGCTAATATAACAAACATATGCGATCGGCACATGTGGATTTCTGCATTGTTATCTTTTTATTTTGAGTACCCTATCGTATTGTATCCTTTGGTGATATAATGCTTCTTTGTTCATTTTAAAGGAAACAACTAATGGTTGTGATGATATCGTCGAATGAGGATTTTGTCGTTTGTTTTGGTGTGTGGGGTTCTTCTAATATAACATATACAGGGTGATTGGTATAAGGTGCACCAAAAAGTCAGAGTGAGTAGTTGGGTTAAGACAAGAAAAAAATCGTATGGGAGAGGGGTCTATTGCCCCCCCCCCCCTCCGTTTAGGCGGGAGGAGCAATTTTCTAAAAAGTTGAATTAAAACGGAAAAAATTATTTAAAAACAACGGTTAAACTTACAATGCCATGCTATACCTTTTTGGAAAGCCAGAAATCTCTTCTTTAATTTTCATTTTAAACTAAGTTCTGTTAGTGACAGTTTTTGAAAAATTTATTTAAACTCGAAATTTTGAAAGAAAAAAAATTAAAAAAAATGTCAAACTAATTTATTTCAAAATTTTATATGATTAAGTATAATTTTTGTTTTCAAAATTCAATGTTCTTATTAATTTTCAATAAAAAACAGAAAACCGAATGTTAAAAGTATCTTAGTTTTTGAGGAATTAAAAAAAATGAAAAATACCTACCTTTTTCCAAGAAAAACACTTTTATTTTTGTTCTATCTTTGTATAAATACCATTAAATATATTTTTAATATCTGTTACATTTTAGCCTATTCTAATAAAAATGAATGATATTATAAGAAAATTTCGATATGATCCCCACTATTTTCTTCTTATGGCTGCGGATAAATTTAAGTCCGCCAAATTCTCCTGCATATACATGGTTCTTCATGAATCCCCAAGCGTAAAAATCCAAAGGAGTTAAATCTGGTGATCTTGGTGACACTTTCTAATAAATCTGGCAAAAGGGTTCTTAGGAATTGCAGATAGGATTCTCCATTTAAAACCGTATTCAAAAAACCTGGTCCAATTACCGTTCGTTTAACAATGCCAAGCAGCTAAAGCGGCGGCGCTGCATGTGGATTGTTGTGACTCCAGTAATGCAAGTTGTGGAAATTGGTAACTCCATCTCTGGAAAACTGCGCTTCATCTGTCCAGACTATCCTTTTAAAGTAGTTGTGTTCTGTTTCTTCCCTCAGCAATAGCGTTCTACAGAATTCAGTCCTCAATATCTTATCATTTGATGTCAACTCTTGCACTGGGGTAAATTGATATGGGGGAAGGCTATCGGTATGAATCACTGTCCAAACTCTACTCTGGGGCAATCCAAGCATAGTCGCTATCCTTCTGGTGCAATTTAGGAATATCCTTCCATATTTATTTTTGGTTAGGTAAAACATATTTGTTTTTTTTTTTTTTTGGTAAAGATAATCCTTTTTATTTGGGTAACAGATAGGCATGTCAATTTTGTTAAATTGAACTCATGCCTCAATAAAAAAAAGGTGAAATCCAGTTAATCCAGTTTATTTTTTTTATTATTTGCTAAAAACCGGATGTTATGCAATAAAAAATGAAAAAGGGATAATCCGCCAATTTAATAATTGACCTGAGTAGATCAAACTTGGGAAAACAAAAAAAAGTTTTTTTCTTGGAAAAAAGTATTTTTCATTTTTTTTTAATTTTTCAAAAACTAAGATACATTTTAGGATCCGGTTTTCTGTTTTTTATTGAAAATTAAGGGCATTGAATTTTGAAAACAAAAATTATACTTAATTACATAAAATTTTGAAAAAAATTAATTAAAATATTTTTTTTTTTATATTTTTTTTTTTCTTCAAAATTTCGAGTTTGAAAATTAATTTTTCAAAAACTATTCACTAACACAACTTAATTAGAGAAGAGTTCTGGCCTTCCAAAAAGGTATAACATGGCATTGTAAGTTTAACAGTTGTTTTTAAATAATTTTTTTTCTGTTTTTTAAGTCAATTTTTTAGAAAATTGCCCCTCCCGCCTAAACGGGGGGAAATAGACCCCATACGATTTTTTCTTGTCTTAACCCAACCTACTCACTCTGACTTTTTGGTGCACCTTATACAAATCACCCAGTATCATTAAAGAAGCAAATAAGGTTTTAGAATCCTTTAAACGGTTTTCCAGGATTTGGACGTAAATAAGCTACTTCCACCACAGAATACCATCATGCTCTTAAGTTGAATTTATGTTATTATATTCAAATATTTGTCCTACCCAAACGAGATAGATTTATTAAGTCACTGAATTTAAATTCTTTATTTGCCTAAACTAACGACAAGCGAAAAAATGCTTTACGGAGTTTCTCTAAAAATACAAACAAATAAAAAGAAGAAAAACCAACGAGCTGCAAATTTTTAAAAACTTTAAGAAAGCAATAAAAACGGAAAGCACTGTGACAAAAACCACAGGAAAAGCTGTTACGATAAGCTTTTACTTGTTATGACAATACTGTTTTGAAGTGCTTTTTTTTTTAAAACAGACAGCGAGACTAGGTAGATCGATCAATCGGTATTCGAAGCAAATTTTCGATGATGATAGATTCTGAGAAAGGGCTGAATATCGACGCAAAATTGCACCTATATACAGCATATTAAAAAAAATCTGCTTATTGACGTTTTGGAAGTTTTACAGTAATAGCCTCGTTTTATTATCTACGACGGATCGGGTCTGGACTGGTTCGATATGCTGATATGTTGAGTATTATTGGGATTTGGAGATTTTAGTAAATTAAAATATTTATTGCGTATGTTGTCCATAGGGCACCTTTCCACTTGGGAATTTTATTTGTTGGATTGCATTTTTTTGGGAGATTTCTTCCGATTGAGATAGACACTGAATATAGTGAGACTAAAACGATACGACTATACCAAAAAAAAAAAAAAAATAAAAAAATATTGCTTATACCTATTATTTGGTAATTTTCCCCATGTTAGGAATTAGAAAACACAAGGTATATCAAACTTAGATCATGATGTTAAAAATTTACATTCATATTTGGGCTTCTTTAAATAATACAGTAGTGACTAAAATACAATTTGAATGAATATAAAATCCATTAACAACCAAATTTCTCAAAATGCCAGTGTTTTTTTCCTTATCAAAAAATTAAATCCAAAAGTTACATTAACTAAGAAGTTAGAGTTCCGGTAAAATATTGTTTAATACTTACACTACGCTTGGAAACGGCAATGCATTTTATCTTAATGTTGTTTTTTTATTTATTTTTTTATACAGCTTATAGTTAGACTAATTTTATTTGAAAAATATTAATAATAATCCATTATCGTTGAGTTGTTTCAACATGCATCATAATTTCTTACGTTATACGAAGATACCACTTTGTGAAAAAATCAAAAAGCCTGTTATTTCATTTTGTGATGTTGCGATCCTAGTACTACTTCCCTTAACAAAACTATGGCGCATAATCTTAAACAGCCTGATGTTAAGGTAAGTTAGAACTAGAAGGTAGGTTTGAATAGTTTTTAAAGAAATATTTTTCATGATTGAATAATATCTATCTTATTTTTGAAATAATTTTAATATCATAAGAAATTTTCGATATGATCACCATTTTGTAGGGAAAATGCAAAGATTGTAGATACATCCTTCTTAAAAGTGCACAAAAAAGTATGGTTGAAAAGTTTTCATAATATAGTTTGACACCAGTGACTTCAATCACTTTTATACGTTGCTCCAAAGATATCTCACTCCAAAAACATAATTTTGCACGAATCCAGGTCCATAACTTAACTAATGGAGTAAAATCTGGTAATAGTAGTGGTCTATGGGACCCTATCTATGTATCTTACTTGTTGTATATTTTTTGTACGTAAATTAAATAACCAGTTGCTCGAACTTAATAATTTTGAATGCGTCTCCAATGAAGATTATAAACCATAATAGTGTATAGTATCTTCATTGTATACCATACTAATATGTATCTTACTTTGTGCTTCACCACTTCAACCATCAGTTAAACTCTAGTTCCACTAATTCTTTTCGAGAGTTTAAGTTTTCTTCGTGATGTATTGACGAGTTGACATTAAAATGGATATTTCTTTTTTAGTTTACTTTTAAAAAATAGTGGGTCAATTCCAACTCAGTACCTATATACACAGAAATTCTCAATTAAACAAAAATGAAAAGGAATTAGGATATAGTTAATTTAGTATTTTACTTATTTGTTGTATGCTAATATGAATAAAGAATAATAGTACCATACAACTGTTTTAAAACCGCTGAGGAAAATCTTATTTAGTTAGAAAACGGGTACGATTTTGATTAACAAAAATTTCATGTTCTAAAATTAGTATAATCTGACTTTTGAATAAAAATTAAACTAAACTATTATTTTTCTCATTATTAGCTACTTAAATTAAATTTTTAGAACAAGCTTCTAATAACTACCTACTATAAAAAAATAGCTGAATTAAATTTTCCTCCAGAGCTTAGGGATTGGATTGTTACAAATTGGTAAATTATTTTTTGACCACACAATGGCCATGAATACATTTAAATAAATCAAAAATATATACAAATATCGACATTTGACAAGTGAAAGTAGAACTGCCATTTTTTTTATTTCAACGAGACATTTCACGGAATAAAAAAAAAAACAAAATTACTCTGTTAACACATGTTGTACATCCATATCTATCCTCGAAAGTACATAAATAATATTTCGTCGGTTTAGTGTGAAAAACAAATAACTTCTCCATTTCTTAAAATGATAAAATTCATTTAATTTGAAAGTGAAAGTAACAATAGCAAAATGAAAAAATAAAAATAATTTTAGTTTTCTATTGTATTTATTATTCTATATTTAAAAAACTTAATTTTTTGCTGATACAACTTTAATATAAGATTTTTTACGCGTTTCCGAACATTTTCAGTATCAGTATGTATGTACCTATGTATTTCACACGTCACAAAAGTAGTGTGTATGACCCGCTTAGCGTTGTTTTCTTTTGATTCTATCTTATCACTGTGTTCAAAACAGAAATCGGCGCATACACCAGTCCACACACACGCCACACTTGAACACAACTACATTTTATGTAACGTCAAAGTGTGGTGTGCATGTACCACTTAAAACGAATTTTTTTATTGAAATGGTACCCATACATTTATAAAAAATAGTATGGTGAATACAAATGTTTCGAGCATGCATACGGTGACCATCCGTTCATTATAATAATGAACAGTTCTGTATTTGATGATGATGTTCATTATGAATTATTTATTTCACAAAAACACATAAATGTTCTGTATTTCAGAAGTTGTTCATTATTTATTCTGTATTTCGTACAAATTCTTAAAAACAATAACATAAATATTAGAGCAAAATTCATTGACAAAAAAAAATGACGACTAACATGCCCTTACCGATTGAACGAACGAACAAGACATCTAGTATAATTTTATTTTGTCCTGAATGCACTCCATTGGTTATGACATCATCAAAAACTATTAAAATTTAAAAAAAAAAAAAAAAAATAAAAAAAACATCAGTTGTCTCCTGCCTGCGTTGTTAAAATTGGTAACTTTTACTTAAAATTTTTTTATTAGAAGCAAATAAAAATATTTCAATTTTTTTAGCCAACCCTGATCCCTGATGCCAACGAGAATGTAAAATCTATTTTGATAACTACATACAATAATTATGAACTCAGTTGTTTAGAGTTCAAACTCAGTTGTTTTAGAGTTATTTTGTTTTTAATTTTAAGTTTTATGTAAGCAAAGACTGAATTTCTGTACCTTCTCATTTTAACTTAAGTGGATAATTAAATGGAAAAATTTAAAATTGAATTGAATTTTGTTTATTTTTTCATTTGTTCATTATTTATAATTTGAAAATATGGTCACCGTAAGCATGCAGAATAATAGTTTTCATTTATATTCTTTCAATTTATTTGATCAGAGAAAAAGACAAAAAGACGTGTTCTATAATATTTGTAGTTTAGAAACACATTTTCATTTTTGTTCAGTTCTGCAAATGTCAAAGAATCAAGAAAATGGTGTATTCAGTGCCCCTTTTCTTGTCTAAGTGGTCAGTTATAGCTGTCATTAAAAATTTAAATTTCTTTTTTGAGCCAGTTTAAAGGCAAAGTCAGTGATTGTTTTGAAGCCAATATAAAGCTGATGACTCAATTATTATTTCTTGTAAAAAAATATTTCATTTTGGCCCAAGTTTTCATGTAAAGTCACTTCTAAGATTTCAATGATCAATGATAATGTAGTTCAATCATTGAAATAATAATTAAATTCATTTCATGTGGAAGATTGGGTCAAAATTAAATAGTTTTTTGGCAAAAATTAATATTGAGGTCATCAGCTTTATAATGGCACCGAAATAATTACTGATTTTGCTTTTTAATTGCCTCAAAACTTAAAAACTAAAATTCCAATATTGGTTTTCAATGATAGCTATAACTGGCCCCTGATTTCAATATTTTGTTGATGCTTATAAAGATGCAGTGAGTAGTTCTTGCGGACACTCGAAATTATTTACTTGAGAAAAAACAATTACACTATTTATTGTGACATTTTGCTCTAAATACTCCTTATACACACATAAAAATATATTGCGTCAAGCTGTCAAGCAATAAACTCCACTGGAGGATTGCTGAAATGTCAGTCACCAAAAAATTTCAGACCTGCCGATAATCAAGTCAAACAATGATGCATAGTGGAGACATGGAAATTGAAACAAGAATACTTTACGAACTTGTATTGATATATGTAATGCTTCGCGAACTATAAGTGACCAATAAAACGCAACTTATGTATAATAATTTAATAGTCAATCAAATAAACCTACCTCGAGTTCAACATTATCCGACAAATCCACAATAACACCAGTGTCCATTTTGAAGTGAATAATAATACGCGTATTGATTTTATTATTTTTCAAAAAGAATACAAATTTTATTTTACATTCGTCTTTAAAATAAGATTTTTCTTTTTATAAAAATCACAAGCCGGCGTCCCTTTTTTGTTTAGCTCCTCATAGAAGCGGAGAGTCATGAGTCACTAACACTGGTTTCGACAACCCGAACTGACTACACTAATTTGTAGAAAAAGAAAACAGAAACAATAAATACTACATACAAACAAAAATATAATGAACGATCGAAATAGCTCCGACTACCTACCACTTCAAAACTCCATAGTATACTGACTAACTGACTGAACTGAATGTTGAAAATAAACAAAGAACTTAACTAATACAACAGAACACCAGCTAATAATAAAACTGAAATACAATGACGTGACGTGACGGTACACACTACACTACAACTACACTCTACACAGCTACTATATAGATTAGATACATACTCTGGCATAACAAAATACTCAACACAGTGAAACTCGGCATACTTTATTATATAAATTGTAAATATATAGCTACATATAACAGTATGATAGATTTATATTGTATTTACGTACTATATAAGAATATAGATAATGAAGGACCAGTGTTACCTTTGTATAACTTTATGCGCATTTTACGAACTGTGTGTAATCGTAGTCAACCTGCTATAAGAAATTATTTTTTTTTTTTTTTTAAATAAAATTTAACACAATAGTTAGTACAGACATACCTATGTACAATTATGATATGAATAGGGTTATAATTGGTGTATCGAACTAAAGATCGAGAGTGGAAATTGAAATCAAGAAGTAGGTATCTTTTTAATTTTTATTTTTAACAAATTGTTTGTTTGTAGCAAAACAAGGTTATGGCAATTAATGGCTAAAATAATTGAAATAGTGGCATTTCTCGCTATGAAGCTAATTGTTTAACAAATTCGAATTATTTTTTATATAAAAGTACCTAAGTAGGTTTTTTGTTTTGCATTTTTTGCGACCATTAACAAATATTAGGTGAAGGGTAACTCTGACTGGACAATAGCATTCGCAATCGCAACTCGCAACATGTGTTGGTGCCGATGAAATCGTACAAATTGCACGGTTAAAAAAAAAAAAGATGGATAAGCAAAATCTCAGAAAGTAAAATAGGTAGGTACCTATACAGTTTACAGAAGACCGAATTATGAATTAATGTTGTTTTTTCTTTAGTGTTTGGTTACTCGCTCCAAGTCAACAGTGGCATAGTATAGTGACAATCCACTAGCCAGCACTAACACACAGTTCACTAGCAGTCTGCACTTTTGCATGTAGGCGTCGAAAAAAGCATAGCAATGTGCAAATATATACTGAATAATTCAGATCAGAATCAGTATCTTTGGCGGTGCGGTGAAGTGAAGACGTTTTATATGGACGTAGGTATATAAAGAATAGAGTCTTGTTAAAATGTTAAGAGAACTTGGTCGTGTAAAAAAATGTATTCTACACCGTTGGCAGAAGACAAGGTAGATTAAACTGAGTCATTCCTTGCGTGCGAGGAGCTATCAGATAGGCTATCAGCTATCCACGTATCCCAAAAAATTTTCAGACACTGGGTTGTTATTGCATCAGCTGTTTTGTCACAAGGGATTACAACAACACAAACATATCCGGATAGCTTTGGATTGATGATAGCGACCATTCTGCTACGTCGAACAAGACATAATGGTGTGTGAAAAGGGATGGAAGCTTATAATAAATAATTCATAATCTCTGCTCATATACATAAGTATATTATGCTAGTATCTAGTATCTTATCTTCGGTCTACATTTCTATTTCGCATTTGTTGTTTTTAATAGGAACCATACAAATTTCTAAACTACTTTTTTATGTAACATATCAAAAAGGCAGACGTTTGGGTGGAACGAAGATGGTGGCAGACTGCGGGGAAGGTCGAGAAAATAAAGGGTTAAATACATATGTATGTACCTACGTCATTTCATTGAGGTTGCGAAAAATGTTGAAATTTTCAAAATTCCATTATAATCCTGTAATCAAAAAGGCAGACAAATATTTCAAGCCCAATACCCCGACAGACACAATTATATACATAAGTACATAATTTAATTTATTTTTATTAGTTAAAAGACAAACAAGTGAGAAAATGCTACTTTTTAAAGAAAACCTCGAACGCTGAACGGTAAGAAATCAAGAAAATTTTACAGTTATTGGCTAGTTTTCTACGGGACTAGTTTTCTATTTTAACTTTTAGTTCTACGATTGCAATCTGACTAAATTTTCTTCAATTTGAAATATGAACTGGGTCTGTAGACCCAACAGTTTCCAAAATACAGTTATAATCAAAAACTAATTCAATAGGATTGAATTCGCCAATAACTGAAAAACACGAAAATTTCGATTTTTTTCTTTTTTCCAATGTTGCGTTCGGTGCTCGAGGTCGAAAACATGGCTTATTCATTATTTTTATTTATTTAAAACAAAAGTCCAACCTAGGACCTTTACAGATCATCAAAGAGGCCACTAAGTCAAAATGTAATAAGCTTGATTTAAATATAAAAAAGGAATAACTTTTTTTTTAAATTTGCTTGCCCTCCCTTAATCAATCCAACGAATATATACATATGTACACTGTACAGTATATTTTGTTCAAAAAATTCGCATTACGTAAAATGGATTTTCAATTTTTTTGTTTAAATGTCTTGATCGATTCTGCACATAGTGATTCTAAATAGTTCGAACAATATTGCATTTAAACATTTCGAAAGTTATTTTGTTAGTGCTTCTGTGCTTCTTTTTAGCATTTTCTCATTAAAATGTAGCTACATTCTTGCAATCTAGTTCGTGCATGTGAAATATGATGATTTATTTTTTTGTTTTTTGAAAGAGAAAATAAGAGGAGCTTTGTTGTTAATTAAGTCAAAATAAATTTGGCGCGTGTACGATAACTTGGGCGCCGAAAATTGATAACGGATTTTTGTAGAGGCGCCGAATACAAACATTTTTTACTATGGCAGGGGGGTCTATCTCGCCCCGTTTAGAAGCTAGGGCGATTTTCGAAAAAAAACGACTTAAATGGAAAAACAACTATTAAAAAACAACGGCAATACTTAAAATGCAAAACAATAACGGTTTTTAAAGTCAGTCTGTTGTTTAATCCTACATTTAAATTATATTATTTGTTTCAATAGTTTTTAAAAAAATTGCATTCAAACTCATAGTAAGCCATGCTGCCCCCTGCAACCACCCTGCTTGGGCTCACTATAGGATTTGGGATATGTGCGAGGTTCGGTGTATGCAAAATTTGATGTTTAAATAAAGTGCTAGTTCCCAGCATTACGGGCATTTATCAAAAAAAGATCACATTAAATATAAAAAAAAAAAAAATCTCATAAAAAAGTAGTTCTAGTAATTTTCAATTTTCTCGAAATCTAGAAGACATAAAAGCTTTCGGTTTTCTGTGTTCAATTTAGAAATTATATGAGCATTGACCACAAAAAAATTTAGTTTTACATTTCACAATTTTGAGAAAAATTGATCCTAACATTTGTTTTTGCCAATTCAGTTTCTCAGGCTCACTGAGATCTCAACAATCTCAGAAATCTGAAAGTAAATCCTCAGTGAAATTCCTCACTTTTGTTGTCAAAAAGCTAAGACTGAAAGAAACCTTGTTCAAGTTTCTCTTTCTCCTCAGTGAAGCTGACAGAAGTTTGATCAGTGAGATCTCATAAACATGAAATGACTAAGTGCTTTGTTACAATTTGATAGATGCCAACATCAACTATACGAAACATTTGACAAATTGGACAGTAGTAAATAACCGAATAACGAGGTATTGTTTTGGTAAATAAGTTCTTTAGCGATCGCATGTAGGGATATATGTAATCTATTAAACATAGCAGAAGACGAAGAAAGAAGTGAGTTTTTTTAAGGAATTTAATATAAACATTGTTTTATTCATTCATTCATTCATTTTTCAATTGATTTGGTAGCTGAATTGAAATATGAATGAAATCCGTAGATAACTCTAGCTGATATGCTGGATGAATTGTACCTATTTAGAAGAATTATTAAAACAAAAATTACAAAACGAAAACAATAAAAAAATACTTAATTATGTATTAAGTTTGGCTATTGAATTGACAGATAGTATGGAAAATGGAACGAATTATGAAAAAGCCTTGATTTGTTAATCAAGGTGAAAAAAAGTGAACAAACACACCTTGATTATCACGGATTCTTAATCATAGATTAAGGAAAATCTATCAAATTAGAGATTTAACCCACTGAACAAACTGGCCTTCAATCTTCAATCATTTCATTCAGTATCGTCTCCATATCATCTTAGTCTCGTCGCGTTTTTTTTTTTGTGGAAGAATAATATCCAACTTAAGTTTGTATTTAAAAGCTCCTAATTATTTCATTGTAAAATTCAACTTTATAATTTAAATATGCAAGTTTTTTAACTTTAATAAAATTGATATTGTTTGAACACAGAGTTTTAACCATAAAATTAAAAATCCACATTTTTCTTTTAAAATAAATAAAATAAAATATGACTCTACTATGACTTATAATAATTTTCAAAATTTAGGGCCAGTTTGTTCACAGCTTATCATCTTTAAAAAAGGATTACTACAACTGGTTATTCATCGGATATGCATGTTAAGCAAATAAAAATCAATAAAAATCGGCTGATTAGCGATTTCTATGATTAAGAACTCAAAATTTGGATTCTTTAATAAAATATTCGTTAAACATGAATTTTCTGGGATTTACCCAGTTGGAGTAACTTGCACTTGACTTGATTAAAGATGATCAACTGTGAACTGACGCTCATTCGAAAACATTGCTGCTGTAAGTGCAAGTGTTGCTGATGATCCGAATTTATCGATTTCCCGGCATTCGCAGCAATTGAAAGATTTTTTTTTGGTCGGGGATTGAAGATCATGACTTGGACGATATGTGGTTCCAACAAGACGGGGTAACAAGACGGGGCAACACGACCAATTATGGCTTTATTGTGTGAGAAGTTTCCTGGTCACGTAATTTCACGTTTTGGCGGTGTAAATTTGCCACCAAGATTATGCGATTTGATACCGTTAGATTTTTTTCTGTGGAGCTACGCAAGAAAAAGTTCTCACAACATGCTGCAGAATTTGGTAAAAATAATATCTATGAAATAAAGTGAGCCATCAATGGAAACGCTAAACTTTGATTTCTACTTTTGACTATTTTCCAAAATATTTCAATTTTAATAGTATCTAGATATGAACGCTTTCTTTATCTTTCTGTATTCGGAATTAATTTACTAGATGTTCGTTAAGCTAAAGCTAAGTACAGACGATTGTCAGATCTTACAATATTGTCAGAACTGTCAATGGTCTGACAATAGCTGACAATTGACATATTTCTTACAATAAAAAATTGTCCGTTCACACGGTTGGTAGATTTCATCCAAAAGTCTGACAAATTGATTGTCAGCTCTTGTCTGACAATTTTCGGACAATAATATATCTGAAAAAATTGTCAGCTTGAAAATTTTCTGTTCAAACGGTTGGCAGGTCTATACAAACATTTTTTTGATTGATTACATATTTTGGGGGGAGGCATCATTACTTGGCGGAGGTTCTGCAGCATTTCCATCGATTTCCTCTGCATTAAATAAAGAATCTTTTTCTTCTCTCCTTTTCATCAGAGGGTTCTTTAATAATTGGTGAATTTCCGTTTTCCATGGTAATATTTTCGACCATTTTATTTTTATTTTTATTCAGAAATGCGACAAAAAATCAACAACATGCAAAAAAGAATTAATAAAAGACAAATGGCGGCCGAGCATAAGCACTTAATTTATTCCGAATAAAACTACACAACACAAGGAATTGATATAAAATATAATTGAAGTGAACGAAATAAATAAACTGAGTTTATTTATTCAGTTGTTCAAAAACTAAAAATTTCCAACACAAATGTTTTTGTTATCTCTTATCTCTCATTGACATTTCGAACAATGAAGAAATTGTCAGCAATTGTAAGATATGTTTTCAATGAAAACATCTGACAATGACCAATGAGTCTGACAATGTCCTAATCGTCTGAAAATGATAAAATTGTGTGTTCAGACGATTGTAAGACACCTGAAAATTTTTTGTCAGATTGTCGTCTGACAATAACCTGACAATGACGTTTCTGACAACATTGTCAGACAAAATTGTGTGTTCAGACGATTGTAAGACATTTGGGACAGTTTTTTTACTGACAGATCTGACAATATTGTAAAATCTGACAATCGTCTGTACTTAGCTTTATACTGGCTAATACATATTTTCCATTTAGATGGGTCATATTCCTTTTACCTTTTGAACCTGCTTGTAAAACCTTGCGTAAAACCCACGTAACCTAAGATCTGCTGCTCCACTCTTCCGCCCACCTTACCATGGCACTAACTATGGATTCTTTGAGCCGATATCAAGAATATTGCATTTGACGAATAACTAAACGACAACCCTTGAGACCTTGACTTTCACACCAATATATCCATTCTCAGAACCTCCCTCTACAGCTTATAAGATCACCCCTCATAATCTAATGGCCCCACTGTTTTTTCATCTATATTTAAGATTAATTTTTAAGTTCTTTTTTGTTAAAAACTGGTGGGTGGGCCTATGGATATTCAATATTAAATTAATAATACAAAAATAAAAACAAAAAAATAAGAAATAAACGAAAAACCCACCATAGAGTTTTCTCTAAAAGGTTTATTTTTAAGAATAAGATGTATTGATTTAAGTTTCACTTGTATTAAGCTTAATAAATAAAATAAATAACCAAGTGAGAAGCTTCTTGAAAATCTTGTTTTTGGTTTTATTAACACAACAGAAAAACACCAGAATACTTCTCAATTACTAATAAAAGTGATTAATACATTCCATTTATTTCAAGGCAGTAGAACGTTACAAATTTGAGGAAAACAGTTTTTAAAATTTGGCACAAAGATATGAATTTTATAATAAGTATTAGTTTTTGGAATTATGTTTTTTTAGAAACATTAGCGCAAAATTTTAAACGATTTAGTACGATGTTAAAGCCATTTTGTCATAGTAAAAATGCTTTAACATCGTACTAAATCGTTTAAAATTTTGCGCTATTGTGTTTAATTGTGTAGATTAAATTATGTATAAACTATTTACCAATTTAAATTTGTAGTAATTTTTTAATAAATATAATATGATTAATATGACACAAAAAAATAATAATAAGTTTAAATCTTTAAACTAGTTCTACGGTCGATTTATTCATTCGGGTACCCACTTATGTCTTCTATTCTAATACAGAGTCAATCAAAATTAATTTCTTCTTTAAGCATTTGTAATATTTTATTATTATCCAATATTATCACTTTTTAATTTGTTTATTTTATTTATTCAATATTATTATTTAATTTGAACAAAATTGTTCAATGTAAAATGTTTCAGAATACTTATAGATAAATAAATAAATAATTTACCTATGTTGGCGCACGAACTATAAACTTTGAAGATTTAAATTGAGCACAAACTCCTTAAAGAGTTTAAAGAAAAAAAAAGAAATTTATTTTAAGAGAGATTTTTTAAATTTTGTCTGGCATCAATAAGCGAACAACATCGACTTGTTTTGAAGATTTTTCAAAAAACAAAAAAAATAATGAAAAGAGTCCTTTTTCTGTTTCGAACGCAAGATTTTAGAAGCATTCCGAACGATGAAACGAAAACGTTATTGAAATAAAGCACGCTATCTGAATTCTTGAAAAATAAGAATATGAATATGAAACAAATTTCAAAAATCATTGGAGCAGTTTTCTAAAAAAATAATTTTGTGTAGGTATGTATATAAAGTTTCTAACATTTAAAATAAAAATTTTGAGTAGCTACTTAATAATACACACGTTTTTTTTTGTTTTTAAACTCATTATTTTGATTTAAAAGTACCGCATGTATATACATTTTGATCTTTACCTATCAGTTAAGCCGTTAACGTTAATTTAATATAAATATTATCACGTTAACGATCCTAAATACCAAATCGGGTTTATTTTTGACTAAAACCAGCATTTTTGTCTGTACCTAATATAAAGGTACTCGGTGAAGAAATTCGACGTTGATGATTTACAAATATAAATACATAAAGGAATGAGATCATGAATATAAGCGTTAACCTAAGAAAAAATAATAAATTAGTTGAATTATTGTATATGAATAGTAAATCAGCAAATATAAATATTATAATGGTATAATTAAACTAAATATTTGACTTTTTGGAGAATTTACATTTTATAATTTTGAACTATAAAACCATCAAAGAAATTTAAATGTTCTATAAAAGGAACATTATATTTTTCACATATTCAGCCTATATTGTCCAATTTTAAATATGAACGTGACCTTTTCTTAAATGTTTCTACATACAATTTGTCATTTTAATTAATCTTCACTATGAATTTTTTTGTGCAACATTAGTGTCTGCTTACGTCTACATCGTTTTCCACAAACATCGCAATCAAATGTTTTGTCTTTTACATGATCTAAACTGTGCTTATACAAAAGGCTTCGCGTTGAGTATTTTTCATCGCATTTCTTGCAACAGTATTTTTTTACTTCAAAATGCAGTTTCCGATGATAGCTCATTTTTGATGTCGTTATGAAATCTTTACCACATAGATCACAGAAAAAGGGTTTTTCACCTGTATGAAGGCGTTGATGTATTTGTCTGTCCGTACTGGAAGCGAACTCTTTCTCACAATATTGGCACTTATATGGTTTGTCAAGAGTGTGGCACCTTCGAATGTGAACTTGCAGATTACATTTTTGATAAAATCCCTTTGCACAGAATTGACATAGAAATTGATTTTCCTCGGTGTGGGTACGCATGTGATGGAAGTAGCCAGAGCTCGATGTAAAAGTTTTTGAACATGATACATAACGACATTTGATTTTCTCGATATTTTCATGAACTTTTCGGTGATTTTCTAAAGAAGTTTTACTCTGGTATTGCTTTTGACAGTGAACACATTCGTAGAGAGTTTTTGTTTTGGCTATGGTTTTGGTCGAAAAAGAATCGCTTCTTATTTGAATGTGATTATCGTTTTTATTTTCATCAGTCTTTTTAGATTCATGTGAATTCTCCAAATCTAATATCTAGAAGTAAACGTAAACATAAACATACATATACATTAACTTTTTATGTGTTTAAAGATTAATCTATGTAGGTTAGGGATGTATTTATTATTGTATATGTATGAATATATAAATAAAAATTTTAATGTTAGTTTGTTTATAATCTTAAATATCCGAAAGTTCTTTACCGATTGTTTTTAAAATTTGGCATAACATTCCACTCGAATACGCACGTGTATACTTTTTTTTTTGAGACAGTACCATCTGTTTGGCATAAAAGCAACTCCCGCTATATACTGCGATTTCAGTTATATGAACAGCATTCCTCAAAATACTAAAAAAAATGTAATTCGCTTGCTCAAACTTTAACTATTTATAGGGTGAAATGCGGTCAAACACATACAAAAATGGAATTAAATTTTTAAAATTCTTTTTATGTTTGAAAAGTACTAAGATTATTATAGAATGAATTGGGGTCCAAACAAAAAGGAATAGATTTTTAAAATTTTATTTGGTAAATTGGTACTCATTAACGTGAAGTAAAATATTGAATTTCGAAAAAAAATCATCCATCCCTTTTTTGAAATATCAAATTTTGAATTTCTGTTTTTAATTTTCATATCATTATAACGTGTGGTTAAATTTTAAGGGCCGATGTTGAATGTGAACGTGAACCACTCCTAAACGTCAAGTTTTTTTCTGCATTTCATTTTACATTTCCCAATTTCAGACTAACTCAATTTGAACCATGGAAAGATACACAATCGAGCAACGCGTTAAAGTCATTCAAGAAATGGCAACAGTGGATGATCAATTTTCGAAAAAAATCATCTTCAGTGAAGTGATGAGGCACATTTTCACCTCAGTGGATTCGTCAATAAGCAGAATTTGCCGCATTTGGGCGAATGATAATCCAAGAGTGATTGTCGAAAAACCAATGCACCCACAAAGAGTGACTGTTTGGTGCGGTTTATGGGCTGGCGGCATCATCGGGCCGTATTTTTTCCAAAATGAGGCCGGTCAGGCAGTTACTGTGAATGGTGTTCGCTATCGTGAGATGATAACGAACTTTTTATGGCCCGAATTGAAAGATATGGATGTGGACGATATGTAGTTTTAACAGGACGGTGCCACTTGACACACATAGCTAACGAAACAATGGCTCTTTTGCGCGACAAATTCAATGGCCGTGTTATCTCACGTGGAGGTGATGTCAATTGGCCGCCAAGATCATGTGATTTGACACCGTTGGACTTCTTTCTTTGGGGTTATTTGAAAGAAAAGGTGTACGTTGATAAGCCAGCAACAATTTAAGAGCTAAAGGATGAGATAATTCGGCACATTAACGGCATAGAACCTCAATTATGCCTCAGCGTCATCGAAAATTTGGACCATCGGATAGAGGTGTGCCGCCGAGGTCGCGGCGGCCATTTGGCCGATATTTTGTTCCATACATAATTGAACCATACCAATATTATCATAATAAAAAGAAATGACAATAATTTCCTAAATAATTTGTGTTTTATTCCAAATCAAAATCGGCCCTTAAAATTTAACCAACCTTTATAATAAAAATATTAAAAGCTTTTTCATACAAAAAATAATAAAAATTAAACAGATTATGGGATAGCCAAAATTTTAATCAAAACCTATTTTTAAAGACTTGTAAGTATGGTAGGTATACCGTTATTTTTGTTTAAGTGGTATACAGTTATATTATTTTTTGGTAAACAATACATACATTTAAAACTTTTTAAAAAATTTACCATACAAAATTTTGTCAAAATCAGTTTACACCATTTTTGAGAAAACCTCAACAAAAAAAAAATGTTCTATGGGAAGTTTAATAATCATTTTTCGAAATTTATCAAAAAACGTAGGTATTGATGTCCAAAAAACGCTAGGTACCAAGTTTAAATAGAATCGTTCCGTGCGGTTAGGCTATAGCTGTCCTGTCAGCTGTCGGACAGAACTGCTAGACCCACTTTTTTCGTTTACCCTATCATGGTCATGTCCTGTCCAGCCCTATGCTGCCATCCGATGCGATCGAATTTTTCGATTCACGTGAATTGTTCACAAATTATTCTTTAAACTCTTTCATGATTTGAGTTCAAATCTCTATCAATAATTATTTTTTAAGAATAGAATAATAGGCTGATCAAGTTTGAACACATTTTTAAATGCTTAACTTATCATATCGTACCTACTTAAAATGTGTGCATACATACATATGTATGTAAAAATACCGCAAGTAAAAGAAATCGTGTAATCAGGCTAATATAAATACCTGAGAACTTACCTTGGCGTTAAATTCAAATCCAGTTGTGTCATCTTGATGCCCCTCATTTATATCAAATATTGTTTCAGGCGAATAGCATATCAATGAATCAATGCTTTTATCTGTAAGTTGATCCCATTCGTAACTTTGAAGCTCAACTTCCTCTTCCTGTACAGACAAAATTGTATGTAGGTATACAAAATCAATACTACATAGGTAGTTATGTATAATAGAAATTCTCTTTTCACCCAATATTCTATTAAGTGATTTAATTGATGTATTTCTATCTCCACAAAGTGTTCATTGGATGTTTTACGAACAAATTGCAGTGATAAAATTGTTCATTTCGAAATGCACAAAGGTAAATAAATACAAAATTACTATTCTCATAAGACACCTACTTCTGCACTTTCATGTTGAATGTTAACATCTATTATAACTGGTTTGGTGGTTGATTCCATTTTATAAATTTAAATTTGCATTGCTATGGTTTCATATCAAATCAAATCATAATATCAACATGAAATAACGAACCATGCAGTCAAACAAATAACAAAAATAGTGCGAAAAATAGTAAACAAATTTACAGGAAAATTTTGACTCAGTAAACACACCTACTGATTCGAGTATCGAAGTTTTATTAACATCATTCACATTTATCATTTATTGAGTTTCTTACACCACCACTTCCCCGGAGAATGCGCACTAAGCCATGGAAATGTACAGTGGAGTCGAGTCCCTTCAAGCAAATTAACTGTTTCAACTTCTGTCGGTCTTTCTTGGATCCTTGTAAAACGGAGTATATCTCAAGAACATAATTTTGTTGGCTACAAGAGGCTTTTTTTTCTCCCAATTATTTTACATTTTATGTATTTTATATAAGCGACTTGGCGAAGACATGTATGACTTTTTTAGATCGTTTCAACAAAAACTGCTGTCGAATGGCTTTCGAGAAGACCGAGTGGTTGGGCTAAGAATGTGATTACCTGTTGACCATTTGATTTGCCGAGTCGCATTGATAAGATGCGTTTTTTTCAAAAAATTTCGTAAAATTTGATAAAAGTCGCTGATTTTTTAAATCTCTTTCCTCCTTATTTGTATTAAATGTCCAAAAGAGTGGCAATTAACAGAAAATATTAATTACAATCGAAAAAAAAATAAAAAAACATCGACAGCACTTACAACATTATGCCATAGCTTTTTTTAAAGTCATATTTAAGTCATTTTATTTTGTTTTTAAATTTATTGAATAGTTTTTGAAAGAAAAAAATATTTTCAAACTCAAAATAAAATAAAATGCACGACTGTGTCGCACGAACTTGCTCATTATGTGCAATCACACTGTGGTTTTAAAGTCTTAATAATTTTAAAAGCTTTTCATCCGATAAAAGAAATTTATTAATTATATTGGAGCCTATATTTTATGCCACCTGCCAAAAATAAAGCCTAGTTTAAGGAAGTATTATGTGAGTACATAAATATGAACATTATAGCACTTCGCACATATTGTTGAATTATTGATTCAAAATAGCTGGACTAAAGGCCGTTAAAAGCTATTTTGAATCTTTAATGTATTTATGTATTAATTGTATTTATGGGAGGTATCATTTCAAACCTTTTTTCGAAACATTATTTTTTAAAATAGTAGCATCTTTGTAAAAAAAATTACTGAATTAAAAAAAAAAAACTTGTGGGCACGTTTTTGAAAAAAAAAAAAAAAAATTGTATGGCACCGTTATTATTCGTTTTAAAAAAAATTTTAAAAAACGTGTGGAGGGAATGCCTTAAAAACGCTAGGTACCAAGTTTAAAGTAAACTGACTCACCCGTTTAGGCTCCAGCCGACCAAACATAGAATTGCGAGACCCACTTTATTCGACTTCGCTATCATTGTTATGTCATCTTTGATCAAAATTTCGAGTTCCATTTTTTTTATGAATGCATAACTTGCCATAGTACCTATGTATTTATGTATTGCAAGTAAAAAACAGAAGTTTTTAGGTTAGGTTTACGTGGCTGTCAGCAGAGACGCTTGACGCATTAGACCATAAGTTGGTCCATTGTGATATCACAAGAATCTAGAAAACTTTCCTTCTACTCGTTGAATCACTTAGAGCTTCTTACGAAGCGCGCGGGGCTACTACTAAGATGCGGATATCTGTGCTTGATATAACGTTTTCTTTGAGCCAAGACAGGACTTCCTTTATCGCCAAAAGTTCCGCCTGGAACACGCCGGAACAGTGATTGGGAAGACGAAAGGAGAGAGTTTTTGACCCGTCTCGGTGAAAAAGTGAATCGATTCATCTTCCAGTAAAGCCAATAAGTCTTCCCAGAGAGATCTGGAAGGGATGGTTACTTGAAAGTTTTTATAGAATTGTAGCTGTGGGGTGGTGCAGTCTGTAATACTTGGAAGTGATCAAAATGAGTTCAGAATAATAGAGTGGCCAAATTCGTTGTTGGTTTATTGAAAGGAAGCTTTAAGACGGATTGCTGCAAGTGTTTATTTACAAAATAAGTATGTGAGAATCGGACTGACTACCGATAAAAGTTGGATATATTTATTTGTTTATTAACTTTGCTTTTACAAATTGATTGGCAATATGTTTATAATTTTCAAATATTGGTATAGCAACTATAAAATTTTATGAACAATAAATTAGTTTTACAATCAATTTAAAGAAAATACATTCAGCCTTATAATGAGTTTCCCCCGAAATATATTTCACCTTAAAAAATTTTTTGTTCGCCCGGAATATTAAAAGCTATTGTGAATTTCCCCCGAACGAAATTTCGTTCGCCTACAAAAAATAAGTGAACATTTAGACTCTCAATGACATTACATTCCATCCGAAATGAATGTCCACAATAAGGGGAATTTTTCAAAAATGAAAATTCGGGTGAAACTCACAATAGGCGAAAAGTGAAATGTCAAATTTCCGGGTGGAATTTTGTTCGGGCGAAAATAATAATAAGGCTGATTGTTTATTTATTTATTCATCTACAAGCATAGCTTAACAGACTAATTACAATTTTAAAAATAAAAAGAAACGTATTAAAAATAAAAAAAAAAAAAATAAGTAGAAAAATAAGAAGAACCAAAATAAAAAAAAAGCAATAATAATAATAATAATAGATAAGTTATAATAAATACTGTATACACAATTTTCTTAATTAAGAATATAGATAGAATAGGCAGTTTTTGAAGCGGTCCCTAGAGTAATGCAATTCTAAATCAGTGCAAAAGTTGTTAAAAGATCTAACAGCTCTTGAAATTGGTTCATTCTTGCCATAGTTTGTTCGATGCTGTTGCTGAAAGAGAAAGTATCTTTCCCTGATTGATCTACCTGGAGCATAAATGTGTATTAGATATAGAAGTGAAGGACATTTAATATGATAACATAAAACATCTCTTATAAACATTATTTCATGCGCGTTCCTTCTATTACTAAGAGGCAATATACCTAGTAACTTGCATCTAGCAGGGTATGAAGGCGAAAAATCCCAACTCATTTTTCTAAATACCAACTTTGTGAAATGCCTTTGTACGCTTTCGATACGATCAGAGTGCACCTTGTAGATAGGATTCCAAATTATGTCGGCATATTCAAGAATAGATCTGACCAAAGAACAAAAAGAGAAACAAGAGTGTGAGGATCCGTGAAGTCCTTACTGTTTCATTTTATAAAACCAAATAATGAATTAGCTTTTGCAATTATATAATCGATATGTGCATTATATGTCAATTTGTTGTCAAAAATGACACCAAGATCTTTAAACTGATTTACTCTATTTAATTTACAACCGTTAAGGTTATAATCATAGATATAAGGCGAGAAACTTCTAGAAAATGTTAGGACATTGCATTTTTTTATATTTAGTTTTAAGCAGTTTTCATCACACCAGTTGGACAGGATGCTTAAGTCATGCTGTACATTAAGGCAATCGTTATGATTATTTATACTGAGAAAAAGTTTTAGATCATCGGCATATTTAAGCATTGACAAAACTTAATTCTGGTTACTATGTCGTCAATAAAAATTATGAATAAAAGTGGGCCCAGATGACTGCCCTGGGGTACGCCAGATGTACAATTTATAGATCTTGATAACTTATTTTCTATAGCTACACACTGAGTTCTACCAATTAAAAAAGAAGCTAGCCAATTAAGCATTGCAGAGTGGAAACCAAATTTTTCAAGTTTTTTAAGCAGTATAACATGACTAACTGCATCAAACGCTTTACTAAAATCAGTATATACAGAATCAACTTGTGATCCATTTTCAATGGCATTGGTAATATAATTGGTAAATAGCGCTAGATTAGTGATTGTTGAACGACCAGCTATAAAGCCGTGTTGACTATCAGATAAGTGTTCCTTAATTTTAAATTGTAATTTGTCTTTAATGATGGACTCAAAAACTTTTGGTATCGAAGAACAGATACCTTTGTAATTTACAATATCATTTTTAGAACCCGATTTAAAAATGGGTATTAAAAATGAAGATTTCCATTCATCAAGGAAAATACCAGGACTAAGTGAATTATTAAAAATAATAAGTAATGGTTTAGAGATTACCCGAAACCAATTTTTTAGAATTATTGCTGGAATTCCATCGACACCGGGCTTAGAATTTGGTTTTAAATTAAAGAGTGCATTTTCAACGTCAAGAATATCAAGTTGCACTACTCCTATATCAATCTTAGATTCAAAATCAAAATTTGTATTTATACTGGAATTTGAGGCCAAGTACACTGATTCAAAAAATGATGCAAATACTTCCAGGGTGTGATCAAGGTCATTAGATTCAATATCATTATATTTCATAGTTTTCGGTATTCCCACAGACTTTTTCTTGTCGTTTATATAAGACCAAAAAGATTTCAAATTTGAGCTTGCTTTCTATATCAAAAATGTAATTTCTATATAGAAACTTGCTCAAAACTTCGAAATCTTTCCTATAAACACAAAATAAAATGTAGTCAGTTGGACTCAGTGTATTTTTGTACTTTGTATGAGCTTTATTTTTAAGATTTTTTAGGTGAACTAGTTGCTTGTTGTACCAAGAGGCTTCGACAATTTTCTTTTAGATAAGCATGGAACAAACCGTGGAAAGAATTTTTCAAAATATTTGTAAAAGATAAATACATTTCTTGTGTATTAAGATTCTTGAATTCTAATTCCCAATTAAAATTGTTTAAGCAATTACTAAGGCCCGAAAAGTTTGATTTTGCGAAATTGAAAACTTTTTCAGAATTAAAAACGGATTTCAAGAATGAATAACCCTTGAATTCAATTAAAATCTGATAATGATGAGTAGAATTATTTAATAATTGATCGGGGGCTTCAAAAACTTCCGTTTTAAAATCATCATTATATACAAAAACTAAATCAAGAATTTTTTGTAAAGAATTTAAGATTGAATTTTTCTGTACAAAATTTAAGCTATATAAATAATCAATGAATTCAAATGCAATATTTTTTCTCATATTACAAGGGATTAACATTTTTTCCTTTTCAGACCAAGTCCAAATAATATCACTTAGATTAAAATCTCCAATAATACAAATATGGTTAGAATCAATACATTTGTTAAAAACGGAATCAATATTCTTGATATGATTTAAATAGGTATCTAAGCCACTATTAGGTGGAACATAACTAACTATAAAATATAACACATGGGAGGCAAGATTTATAGAAACGCATAATTGTTCCACATCGAGAACAGGTAAATCAATTTGTTTCCCCGCAAGAGATATACGAGTTGCTATTAAAACTCCACCTCCACGATCAGCAGCTGATTTACAACGATCCAAACGAAACACATTATAAAGTTTACTGTCAAATATCTCGGTTGACAAAATTCCATCATATAGCCACGATTCGGTTATAATTATGACATCATATTCAGTATGACTCGAAGCTTTATATAAATCATTCACTTTAGATCTTAAACCACTGGTATTATGGTAGTAAATTTTTAGTTTATTGATGAGATTATCAACTAGAGAGGTGATGTTGTTCTCATTTGGCAGAGAACAATTTTTTATTCTTTCTTATTTCATTGAGGTTGTTTTTTTCTTTTGGAATTTTTTAAACAATTTTTTTTTAAATAATCGCATGATTATACTAGATTTAGATGACTTGGGACGCTTTATCAAATAAAATATTAAATGAATAAATATAAAACATTTTCAATTCGTTTTAACAAACACGTTACAGACTTTTTGAGCATCTATTAAATTTCAAAATTTGTATACTTACATGTGGTGTCATCAGATTCTTTGAAAGTGTGTTTTGAGTTCTGCAAATATCAAAAAATTCAAAATGCTTTTGGCCTGTATTTATTTAAAGCAAATTTCATTTCATAAACAGGTTGAATGTTTGAATAAATTATAAAAAAAATAGCTTGCGTTTGACTAATAATTATATTTGTTTGAAAAAAAAAAAACTATTGTAACACAGCCGCATTGGCCACCACACTAGGATTATTCACAATTTCGCCCAAACTATCCAGCACTTCTTTACGGTAGTCATCGAAATCTCCATCTATTTCGTTTATGGTTTGCTCTTCGATTACGTACAATGTGCATCCTGTCTCTCGAATTAAACGTTCATCGTGAGAAACTATGATCACACCGCCTTCGTATTCATTAATTGCTTCCGCTAGTGCATCGATGGATTCAATGTCTAAATTATTCGTCGGTTCATCAAGGATAAGAACATCTGGCCCACTCAGACATAATTCAGCTAAAGCTACACGAGCCTTTTGACCACCCGATAGATCTTTCATTTTAATAATGTGTGCATGACTTACTAGACCAAATGATCCAAGCGCTTTTCGTGCTTTTTCGTGAGGCAGATTAAAAAGTCGTTGAAGGTATTCAGCAGCAGTTTCCTCTGCAGTTAAATGTTCTCCTGAGTGTTGGTCGAAGCGCCCAACGCGAAGACGATGATTTTTTCGTTGTTCGCCTTCTTGGGGTTCCAGTTCGCCAAGTAATAACTTCAAGAATGTAGATTTTCCCACACCGTTCGGACCAACAATCGCCACGCGGCTGGTCAGATCAATACCGAAATCAGCTTTGATGAACAATGGTTTTTGTCCAGAATAACTGAAAGTAACATTGTGTAAACCAAGAATAGGAGGTTGTAGCTGAGATGGCTCTGGAAAGCGGAATTTCACAATATACTCCTTAGGTCTGGCTAACAATTCCTGAGGACCTTCGTCTTCTTCTGCGTTTTTAGAACCCTTATTCTTATTCTTTTCCTGCTTGCGAGTCAGTGTTTCCTTTTGTTTCTTCTCAGCAGATTTTTTGGACTGTCCGTGTGCTTTGAGCTCTTTAATTCGCTTCTCCTGTTTCTCATATTCCTTAATCATTTCACGGCGTTTCTGTACGTACATTTTTTTGAACATGGAATAGTTACCTTTGTAGTATTGCAATTTTTTTTGGTCTAAATGGATAATTTCGTTGCACACATTGTCCAAAAAACTCTGGTCATGAGACACTATCAAAAGAGTTTTCTTCCATCCTTGTAAGTAGTTGTCCAACCAAATTACAGCATTTAGATCCAAATGATTTGTAGGTTCATCAAGCATAAGAAGAGTAGGTTCTAGATACAAGGCACGCGCCAGTGACACACGCATACGCCAACCACCAGAGAAGTTTTTCGTGGCTCGGTTTTGCATTTCTTCGCTGAATCCTAAACCAGCTAGAATCCGCCGTGCCCTAGCTTCGGCAGAGTACGCTCCAGTCGCTTTCAACTCAGCATATACATCATTTAGATCCTCCTGAACTGACATGTCACCATTTTCGATTTTTTCCTCAAGGTCCTTGCACTTGGCTAATAGTTTTTTTCGTTTAACATCCGCATCGAGAATAGTATTAATAGCACTTTTATCATCAGCAACAACCTCTTGCTCACACAGGAGAACATCGATATTTGGAGGTATGGCGAATGCACGTGTAGCAATGTGACGAAGCAGTGTCGTTTTTCCATGACCATTTGGCCCGACCAGACCATAGCGTCTACCATGAGCGATAAGAAGATTTGCATTTACAAACAAGTCATTACCTAAAAAAAAATACATTAATAACTGAAACAGCTTAGCAGAAAATTAACTTGAATAACGGAATAAAATTTTTAAATTTTATATCTTAAATATTTTATTTTAATAAATTAACACTGTGTTAATTTGATACAACACGAAAATTCATAAGCAAATACAAAAACGAAAAAAATCAAAACGATATTACATTACAACATATATCGAACAACGGGAATAGAACCAAGTGTTATATTACAACAACAAACAATACTTTGGTAAAAGATCTTTTAAAACAAAATCTTTTTGACACAAAACTAAGATGGAAACTCTACTGTTAGCCAACACTGGCAAACTCCGCTAAATGGAATATACCTATAAAGATATGTAATTGGAAAACAATAAAGCTATCGGAAAGCCAATGAGTAGCCCTTTCATCAACTAATTAGCATTTTTACTAGCCAAACAAAAGTTGTTTTTTTTTGTCTCCCTACTTTGTTTATAAGCCAACATTCAGAACATCAGAAAATCCAACTAAGGAAAACAAATTTAATCATCACAAATATTTAAAAAAAAATAGACGTTTGCATACTATCATACGCTTTGCAAGCAAAATGTCTCTTGTCTTGGATAACAATGTGTTGAAAAAACATGTTTTTTATCGGAAGGGTAATCAGGGAGCCTAAATCTTAGTTATGAAATGTGTTTTAAGTTAATAGAATAATTTCATATAAAGTTACGTTACATTCAGGGCAGTGATCATGATTATGGAATAACATTCCAACTAGATGTTCCATATGTCTTCAGTTTCTACTTTCACACATTCTTAAACAGCATATATAAAGTCAAGAAACTTACCCTTAGCTGAAATTGTGAAGTTTTCAATCTTAATATCAACGGCAAACTCCATCTGAGCCATTTGACCAGCAGTTTTCTGCACTTGGGACATTGTAAAATTGCTGTCCAAATCAGAGTGTCCTTGACCACCTTTGCGGGTCATTAATTCCATTTGGCGTTCATACTCTTGTTGCTTTTTTTGCTTCTTCTTTTCTTTGTGAGTGAGTTTCTTACCCTTGGTGTCTTCTATGTTTAGATCTTTCAATTCCTGTTCAATAATTTCATCTCCTTCAGCTATTTCTTCTTGTTCTACTACCTCACTTGGTAGTGGTTCACTTTCAGGAATTTTCGCTAAATCTTGACTTGAAACAGGACTAACTAATTGTTCGTTTGTTTTTTCTTCAATAATTTGTTCCGGCTCCGAGATATCATCAATTTCTGCATTCTCTTTGTCCATCTCTTCATCAAACGAATCATTTTCCCTTATATCTCTCTTCAATTTGTTCTTTTTGGAAGATTTTTTCGGTGCAGGTTTATGGGAGATGATCATATTTTCTATTTCATCACTGTCACTTGGAAGGTTACTTGCGTGCCTGCTTAGAGATTCGTCATCGTCGCTAAAATCGTTTTTCTTTTTCTTTCCTTTCTTTGCCGACTTTTTCGCTGCTGGTTTAGCGATAACAACCAACTCTTCTTCATCATATGAGTTGTTAGCAAGAATATCAATTTTACTGTCCTCATCGTCACTGAAATCATCTTTGGATTTCTTTCCCTTTTTTGAAGATTTCTTTACGGGTCTTGGTACATCAACTTCTGGTAGATCTTCATCTGAGTCGTCTGCTCCTTTTCGACCTTTTTTGTTGCTAGCAGTTTTCTTTTGTGATTTCTTAGATTTACTTACTTCAATTTCGTGTTCGCTGGGTTCTGTTGCCTTGTGGCTGAGAACTGCTTCATCTCCACTGGAGTCGTCGTCACCCCGTCGTCCTTTTTTTCCCTTTTTTGTAGATTTTTTTACTACAGGTGCTGGCACATCGATTTCTTCATCATCATCAAATCGATCCTTTTTCTTTGATTTTTTTGATGACATTTTTCTACTAAACTAATTAATTTTACAAATTTCTTAAAATTAAAATCAAGCTTTGACTTCTGGTGGAAACGTGTGCAGTTTCTATTTTCCTTCTGTTCGACTGACAAATGACAACCGTTAACAGATGGTATAAAAAAGTTATGTACTAGATTAGTTAGTTATATGGAGTTTACATGGCTTGACCAACCGTTACATTTATCTTGTGTGCTGTGTTGTAGCCTATTTACACAGTCGTTTGGCTGAAACCATGTCTACACGATAAAGAAAAAATACTTTCAGTTCAATCTATCCTTCCTTCTCTTACGTTCTTAAAATCTATGTATCTCTCACTTACACAATAAAAAATCTTTCATGCTGAATCAAAGAATATTACTTGAATCTAGCGATCCGGTTGATTTTGGGTGGAAGTTACCCTTCTCGTTTTTACGCACATAAAATATACAGCTAAATTTTATATTCGTAAAACGAGAAGGATTGATTCCATCCAAAAAACACATATATTCGTAAAACGAGAAGGATTGATTCCACACAAAAAACACATAAATCATGTGTGAGAAGGATTTTTGGATGGAATCACTGGATGCGTCTTTCAGTAAAACGAACGTGTACACGGGCACTAAAACGCGAACAAACACCGCTGTATAAGTTATCGCAGTTTCTTGCACATGTCAAAATTTAATTTTAATTGCAAAGACGCGCCATGTTAGAGCGAATTGAGTTTAGTGCACAAACAATTTTTTTATTTTAAATGATTTTATTTATGCAAAATTAAATATTGAAACCCAATAGTCCAAAAAACTATACTTTAAGCTTCCACAATTGAAGCTAAATAGAAATTCCTGTAGAAAAATACTGTTTATAAAAATCGTGTGTGCTAAGTAGTAACGAGGTTAATAGATTGAAAACACAAGGTTTCATTTGCTCAAAATTTACACATCAACATGGTACCAATTGGTCCCGTGCACGGCCATCCTGGCGTCCACCCACCCCAACAAATTCAGAGCACTCCATCGGGACCAAATCAATTGCAGTCCTCTTCCAACAGCCAATCAAATAAATCTTCCAATGCAGTGGTTTGTTCTTTTTTTTTCTTAATTTATCAAACTAAATACAATTAATGTACCTACTATTAATTCAATTTTAGAAACCGAACTACACACTAAAATTTACCCTCGCTGGTCATACAAAAGCAGTTTCCGCAGTTAAATTCAGTCCTAATGGTGAATGGCTAGCCAGTTCATGTAAGTGTTTCATTTTAATTTAATTCTCATTCATTTATTCAAAACTTTTTTCCTCCCATTTAAAGCCGCTGACAAACTAATAAAAATCTGGGGCGCATACGATGGAAAATTTGAGAAAACAATAGCCGGCCATAAGTTAGGAATAAGTGATGTGGCATGGTCGTCTGATAGTCGACTTCTTGTAAGCGGCAGCGACGACAAGACTCTCAAAATCTGGGAGCTCAGCTCTGGTAAATGTCTAAAGACACTCAAAGGACACAGCAACTATGTATTCTGCTGCAACTTTAATCCACAAAGTAATTTGATTGTCTCGGGCAGTTTTGACGAGAGTGTTCGCATTTGGGACGTCCGCACTGGCAAGTGTCTAAAAACGCTTCCCGCTCATTCGGATCCAGTGTCTGCTGTGCATTTTAATCGCGATGGATCATTAATTGTCAGCTCTAGCTACGATGGGCTTTGTCGTATTTGGGACACAGCCAGTGGACAATGTTTGAAAACATTAATCGATGACGACAATCCGCCGGTGAGCTTTGTTAAGTTCTCGCCAAATGGAAAGTATATTCTTGCTGCTACGCTTGATAATACATTAAAACTATGGGACTATTCGAAAGGAAAGTGCTTGAAGACATACACTGGACATAAAAATGAAAAATATTGCATATTTGCAAACTTTTCAGTAACAGGTGGAAAGGTATATATATTTTTAAGTATTGGAGTAATTTTATATGAACTTTCATTTAACCAACTAATTCTCAGTTTATAAAGCACTTCATTTTACTCTCTTTAAATTTTACATTATTACATTTATTGGGTTCAAAACAAATTTTGTAACCTGTACCCAAGTTCTGCAACTATCGCATCGATATAGTTCGTTATTAAAGCTTGAAAAATGGTAGGAAACTCGCGTGATATGTTTCAATTTTCACCGTTTCTCTATGAATTTTATCAGTGCAATAGTTAAAGAAAAATAATGGCCTGGGTATAAAACATACAGCCGTAATAAATTTTAGTTTGTACTTCCCCTAGTCAAGGTAATGCACGTATAGATGAATTTAAGTGAGTTTTCTTCTTCACAAATTAGCACGATTTGAATTAATATTTTCTTTTTCGATTTGGGAGTCGGAAAAATATACTTCCCCATTTTTAATGGGCCCTATCGCGAACGACTTTTCCCGGGAAATATTTCCCACGTTCGAAAAATTCGTATCGTGAATGGTGTTCGAAATTCCCCTCGGAATTTAACTGGGCAAGAACTACATCGTGGTCCTTGCCGACTCCTCTTTGGTACCCACCTTCAGCAAAAAACAAACGCAGCCATGCACTAAGCCTGACGATGTGTGGACAGTGTTTTCAGATGGAGGGATTTTGTTCTTCTGCGAAATTTAACACCTCGTTCAAATGGAAAAATCTAATTGGCAACATGAAAAAATTCAATTATTTTGTTTGTTGTGCACCCTAGCAAGGTATCGAAGAGGACAACTTTATGCAATTTTATACAATTCAGTTGAAATGAACGCACCCAATATTTCTTTCTTCACATGGATGAGGAATTTGTTTGGGATATTTTGTTTTATTTTAAAGGGAATTTCTACTAAAATTTAATTTTTTTTAATTATGATCCTATGATAACACTTCACACAATTCGAAATTGATCTCCGAAAATAATTTTGTTTTTTCAATGTTGGTAGTTTTTTCCCTTGGAAAAATTTATTTCTAGGGAAGTTCACGATAACTAGAAATATTTCTTGGGAATGAAATATTCCGTGGGAACTAAAATTCCCCGGGAGATTCCCGATAGGGCCCAATAATTTTTTTTATAAAATTTTCCATCTGAGATTTTATAACTGAGTTAGAAGCCATTCCAACGTAACGCTTGTAGTGATGTTAGGGAGTAATTTTATAACTTCGCGGTTCTTAAAGAGTCCATCACAAAGTTCGCGTCATAGAAGTTTCATCGAAAAGGGACTACTCTGTATATTGTTCCCAAAGTAAAACTCTGAAAATGAATATTTTGAACCGTCTATTTCTAAAGTGGAATGAAATCTATACTACTTTCGGATTTACAATTTCTTTAAAAACTAAAATTTTCTCTTTCGGCTTTGTTTTGTTTTAAAGTGCTAAATGTAGAATGTAAATTTAAAAAAAAAACGGATTAATGCTACTTGAAAAGAAATGAGCCTTCTGTCCTGTCGAGTCCAATTAAATAGTCTTCTACTTGGCTGATTTATTTAAGTTTTTTGAAAAAAAAACTTCGTATAGAAAAATTCCACACCTCGGGCAAAAGCTTCCTTCTTAATGAACTTCTAAACTTGTTGAAAATAGTTTGTTATAATAGGCTTTGACTAGTCAACTGACTTTAGATATACATAAGTTAACGGCTAAATAATTTTGTATGGGAGATACCATTATGTTTGGAGCGAAAAAATTAAAGAAACTTCTGGGGTATGTCCAATGATAGGCTAGGTACCAAGCTTAAAGAAAACCGAGATACACATTCAACGTGAAAATTATTAATTTCAAGATTGTGCCCCTAACGGAAAGCTTTTTGTTCTATATACTTTATGGTGTGTTTTATATTTTGTTTACTTTAAATATGTATAGTGCTGTTCACATTCCAACCAATGTCACGACGTTTTATTTCAAAACAATTCACTCGCGGCTAAAGATGTGTCACATCTGTACTGTTTTTGAAATATTGTACAATTCGTAAGATTATTATTTAAGTAGGTATAAACATTTATTTGAAGAAAATTTTCAATGAATTTTTTTCTCATTTTTTCTAAAATCTATGTATGTACCTATGTATCTATATAGTTTTAGAAAACATTTCAATATTAGTCAAAACAATAGCTGAGCTTTAATATTGAATTTTAAGCAAAATAATAATAACGTATCATAGCAACTCCACTATACAGTCTATCGTTAGCCTAGAAATTTATAGGTTCATAGAACTTCATATCTTTGTGTAAAGTCGTAAAAATCATAGAAATACGGGTAGGTACATTTATATAACACACGAAAGCTTATCGTTGTTTTTTCCAAAGAAAAATGACACAACTCAACAATTTTAACTTTTTAAGAAAATGCAGTTTTGTGTACAAAAAAAAATCTTCTGGAAAAATACCAGACCCTACTACAATATTTGGAACTTACAAAGCTATTGTTTGGTTTTATTTAAAAAAATAAAACCATTGATTTGTGTAGTTTTTCTTTCGAACAAACTGTATCTACCTGTTATTGGCGTGTAAAGAACAAAAATAAGAATTAACCATTTATGCCAATTGTGGATTTTGCCCCTTTAACACAAAATTCTAATTTACAATTATAACATTTGAGAAGTTAAGCTTTCAGTCAATCATTTTTCATTTACTCAAGGGCATGAGGGGCTGCTTTAGCAGTAGCTAAAAAAAACAATATTGTTATATATTAGCATGTCTTGCGATATTTCTTTTATTACTAGATCTATTTGCCAATTCCTCTTAACTGTGATTCTTTAAGATATTGTATAAATATAAAAAATATCTTTTTTTAAATACAGTGGATTGTATCAGGAAGTGAAGACAATATGGTTTATATATGGAATTTACAAAGCAAAGAAGTCGTTCAAAAATTACAAGGTCACACAGATACAGTTCTTTGCACAGCATGTCACCCAACTGAGAATATCATTGCATCCGCAGCGTTGGAAAATGATAAAACTATAAAACTATGGAAAAGTGACACATAAATAAGGACAAATTAAATATTGAAATATATAAAAATTGTTTTCTATTAAAAAAAAAAATAAAAGAACTAAAGTCTAGAATGTAAATACCTAAATCTTTACACTCTTGTTTCTTTGTATTCATTTTTAATCTAGAAAGTTGTGTTTTATTTCTGTAAAAAAAAAAAGAAAAAGCAAGGCGACATTTAAGAGTGCATTTCCCAAAGTGGGTCAAAACAGTTAAGAACAAAAGTTTTTGTTAATATTTAATTAAATAAACGTAAACTACTTTGCGGAAAGTAACACTTGCAAAACATGTTCCTTATTTTTTTTTATAGAATCGAAACTGGTTAAGTACGAAAAAAGTATTACGGAATCCATCTTAAATCTCATACAAATTGCCTTCACGAACGCATTCGGTGATAGTTTGGTTTAGTTTCCGATTACGAAACTAACTCACTAGGGCATGGTTGTCAATGGTCTGTCGCGTTACTAATTTGAGATTTATCATTTAATTTCAAGAATAATTATTTGACTTTTTTTATAAAAAATAGTTGAAACAAACAAAATTTAAACGTTCACGTGAATATCCGTCGAAAGAAAATGAATTTTCCAAAAAGCATATAAATTGCGATAAAAATAGAATTTTAACAGTTAGATTCTCTCGAGAACTTCAAAAATAATTATGGGTGGAGCTTTGAACCGGAAGATGGAGGAGCTTAAAGGATAATTTATGTCAAATTAGTTGAACAATTCACGTGAATCAAAAAATTCGATAGGATCGGATAATAGAATAGGTCTGTATATCTCCAATTTTGACATCATTTATCGTGGATTTGAGAAAACGCTTACTTTGGTGTACTCTGGGCTCTGGCCCATGTTAACAAAAATTGCTCTGCTAATTGTTGTTGTAGAAACTTCTTTTAGTACTTTATTTTTAGAAGAAATACTAGCCATTCATCAACAACATATCAGAAGGAAAAGATATAATCGAACTTTTACAAATCCCAAATAGGTCCAACCTGGACAAAATAAATGCATTAATAACAAAAACTGGAATTATCCTATAATTATTGTGATCTAACATAATTTTTAATTATAATTAAGTATCATAGAGGCCTTAGCAGCTAGAAGCTCATTAATATATTATTGTAATTTATTGCATGTTTAATAAATTAATAATAATAATAATAAAATTGTGTTTAAATAAAATTGATATCTTGTTTCAGTCTTAAGATATCTAGTTTCTAGCGTGTTCCATTTTTCCTGCCCATGAGAATTTTTTTGACTTTGAGGTCGATTTTTTCAGAAACAATAAACATTACCTTTACTATTTTTTTCTGTGAACGTAACAATAATAAAAAATAGTGGGGAAAACCTGCAGCTGGTAAAATTTAGAAAAAAGGGTTTTTTGCCTTAAGCACCAAATGCTATGAATAAGTAATGATTTTGTGCGGTTTTAGATAATTTTTATTTTAAATGTGTAATAAAACAGTTATCAACAGGTGGTCAAAGTGGCCTCCTTGGTTGTATGCGTGCTAGAGTCCGTTTTTGGATTACACGTTGAATAGCTTTAAAAAAGTTAACCCTTTGGGCAGATCGGTGTGGGCTCGGCGTAAACCCTCACAAAACTGATCTTGTCCTCTTCTCTCGGAAATATAAAATTCCGCACGTAGACCCCCTTCTATTAAAGGTATACCACTAACATTCACAGATAAAGCAAAATATCTGAGTCTTATTTTGGATAAGAAGTTAAGCTGGAAACCTAATATACAAGAAAGAGTCAAAAAAGCCACGGTGGCTCTTTTCTCCTGCAAAAAAGCCATTGGGAATAAAGGGGTCTTTAACCCCGCATCACTCACTGGCTATACACTTCGGTAATAAGACGGTTTCTAACATATGGGGTAGCAGTCTGGTGGACCGATCTAGATAGAACTACGAACTGTGATAAACTTAGTAAGGTCCAACGAACTGCCTGTTTGTGCATGAGCGGAGCACTTCGCTCCACCCCTGCTGCACTAAACATTCCCAGATCCATATGGTATCAAAATGGACCAACTATTCGTCTAAGTGTGTCGGTTCTGCGCCGACAGCCACTTTAACCTAACCTAACCTAACGGTCGCACTTTTGATGACGCTTCGAGGATATGACCTTCTAATTCGTTTAAAGTTGTTATTTCAGTGGAATAAACAAGTTTTTTTCATTCTTCCCCATACACAAAAATCCAATATAGTAAGGTCGTGAGATCTTGCAGGTCAGTGAACTGGTCCATTTCTTCCTATCCAAAGATCACCGTACTCCTCATCTAGCCAAATTTTAACCTAACGACCATAGTGGGCTGCAGCTGGAATTTCTCCGGGCGAAATGTCGTTCGGGGGAAACTCACAATGAGGCTAAATAACTACGTAATTTTTAAAAATTATTAAAGAATTGTTGATTCTTGGAAAACCACTCTTATTGTCAACTTATGTAGGGAAAAAATCATAAAATACATCTTTTACCTGCTGCCTTTATTCCCCAGTACCTATCATAAAATCTATGGGTTTTTCTTACGATCTTGTCATTGATTTTTATTTTTATTATTTTTACGTTCACAAGAAAAATATACTGAAAGGTTATGTTTATTACGCATTTTCTCGACAAAATCGACCTCAAATCAAAAAAATTAGTTTGGGCAGGAAAAATAGAACAGGCTAGAAACTGGATATCTTAAGACTGTGATATCAACTTTATTTAAAAATTTGAAATCAAGTCCTAAACAAAGTTTCTATATTTACTACTAGAATAAGCAATTTAACTTTTAAGGTTTCCGCGGTTGTTTACATAAGATATTTTTAATTACTCGGATTAGCCGCGTTATAAATATTAAATATTTAGCGAGTTCAATGTAGTACTCACCCCGAACGTTACGCGGCTAATCCGAGTAATTAAAAATGTCTTAGAATAAGCAAATCAAATTTTGTTAACTTGGGTCAGGGTACGCCAAAGTAAGCGTTTTCTTTAATCCACAATAAATATTGTCAAAATTAGAGATAGGCCTTTATTGTAAAACGATTTTTTTCTTAGAATATACCAAAAAACCACACCCTAAAATACTATATAAATAGTATAGATAAAGGAAATTGAACAACCTTAAACCGTTTCTATAGAAAATAAATCGAAATTGGTTAACATGATAAATTATATTTTTTCAAATAAATGAATATGTATAATGATAAAATCATTTAATTCAAGTGACGAATCGAAGTTTTAACAGATTTGGGTCTAATGGCAAAATCTATTAAACTTCGATTCATCACTCCACAGGACATTTTTCCAAAATTGTAGCGCCTTTCGTAATTGTTCCTTGGCAAAAGCTAAACGTTTTTTTGATAAAAAAAAAAGTTAAATGGAAAGAGAGCAGGAACAAACGCACAGCTTGAGCTTTAGAACAGATTAGAATTTTATTTTTTTCAGAGAAAATAATTTACAATATAATAAATCAAATGAATATTTGTTTTATAACACTAAGTTTAAACAAAGTAAAAATGTATACAGTACAAATACCTAAAATACATATTTTAACACTTCCCCAGAATGATTTATTTAAACATTTAACATTTTTGTTTTTAAATTCATCATTTTTTTTTTTAATTGTAGTTTAACGAAGTATAGTATAATACATTTTTAACAAAGACTAAGTTTATTATTATTTAATTCAAGTTTTAATTTTACTAAGCCTTTTGTTAAACAATCTGCTAAATTTTCATTCGAAGGAACGTATTCCAATAGAATTGAACCAGTTTCAATTTTTTCCCTGATAAACTGAGTTTTTATTTCTATATGTTTTGTTCTCGGCGAATATGAATTATTTTGTATACGTTGTATCGCACTTTTATTGTCGCAATACAAAACCATTTGTTTTGGGTGATTTGGAAGTATTTCTACTTCCAAACGCTTTAACCATATTGATTCTTGAACTGCGATTACAATAGCTAGGAGTTCAGATTCTGTTGATGAAAGTGCAGTTGTTGATTGGCGTTTAGAAGTCCACGATATTGGTGCTCCCTGCATGGTGAATACATAGCCGGACGTAGACTTTCTTTCATCTTCATCACCAGCCCAATCGGCATCACAAAAACCTTGCATTTCACTTCCTGTTTTTCTGTACACAAGCTTTTGTTTTTGCGCCGCATACAATAAACAACCCACTGCTTCCATATAAGGGACATTCGACATCTTTTTCTGCTCTTCGAGTGACGATGGGCACATTTTTGAAGATATTTTTTGATTTGAATCAAGTGGGGTGCTAATGGGATTACAGTCCGCCATACCAAAACGATTTAAGATGTCAGCGATGTATTGTGATTGATCAATGGCGATAGTTCCAGCTAATCGGTCACGAGATATTCGGATACCGAGAATAGATGAAGCTTCCCCTAAATCCTTCATCTGAAAGTTTTCACAAAGCAATTTCTTTAAGCTTTCTTCAATGCGTTTTTCGTTAGAAAGAATCAATACATCGTCCACATATACAGCAAAAAAAAATCATTTGGCCTCTGTCAACTTTATAATATACGCACTGGTCTGCATCAGAACGTATCAAATCAAATTGCTTTAGCACCTCGTTCAGCTTCTCATTGCAAACGCGACTGGATTGCTTAAGCCCATACAGGGATTTCTTAAGCTTACACACTTTGCCAGTACCATCAGATTATTTTTCTGGCTGAACCATATAAATATCCTCCTTAAGTTCTCCGTTGAGAAATGCTGTGACAGCGTCCATTTGGCAGATATTTAGGTCATACTTCGCAGCTAACGCAATAAGAAATCTTATTGACGCGTAACGTGTCACTGGAGAAAAAGTTTCTGTATAGTCAACACCTTGCTTCTGGGAATAACCTTTGCATACCATTCCTGCCTTATATTTCATTATTTCCCCATTTTCGTTGCGTTTAACCCTGAATACCCATTTGGATCAAATAGTAGTCTTACCTTTAGGTAGATGTACTAAATCCCAGGTATTATTTTCTTGTAACGATCTAAATTCGCTTTCCATCGCTTCTTTCCAGTGGTGAGAATCTGGACCTGACAAAGCTTCTGTTACAGTTTCAGGATCTGACATCTTAAGGTCGGCAATCAAACTAGCCTGGTTTAACTTGGCAATACGTTCAGATCTTCGTAATGTAGGTTCGATTTCGTTAGCGTTGTTTACCAATTTCTCGAGGTCATTGGAATTTCCAGGGCGGACTTCAGTTGGATCTTCGGATATGGCTGGAACATTAACCTCAATTAGATCATCAGCTGAAGTGTTAACAACAGCTGGGACATTAACTTCGGTTAGATCATCAGCCCCAACAATATGAAATTCAAATACATTTTTCTCACCTGAATTCATATTGTCCTTTGACAACTTCATATAATTGTCCGACTCGAAAAATATGACGTTTCGACTGATGATTATGTTTCTATTTTTATCACATAATCGGTAAGCTTTTGATTCCTTGGAGTATCCCAGCATCATGCACTCCTTCGACTTAGCATCGAGTTTTTTTTCTTTTTTCATGTGGAATGTGCACCATAGCTTTGCAGCCAAAAACACGCAGCATGGATAAATTCCGCTTCACTCCTGACCAGAGCTCCTCAGGTGTTTGGGAATTATTAGCTCTGCAAGGAATTCTGTTAATTAAATAAGATGCCGTGTTCGCTGCTTCAGCCCAAAAACGTTGTGAGATATTTGCATCTATTAACATGCACCGGATTCTCTCCACAAGATTTCTGTTGATCCGTTTTGCAACACCATTTTGTTCGGGGGTGTATGGTGCTGTCTTTTGATGATGGATTCCGCACTCTGACATGAACTTTTCAAATCGTTTGTGGCAATACTCTGCGCCATTGTCGGAACGCAAAACCTTTATTTTTCTTGAAATCTGGTTTTCAACAAAGGTTTTGAACTTAAAAAATTCTTCGAAAACGTCTGATTTTTGCTTCAATGGAAGAACAAAAACTTTGCGACTGTAATCGTCAACGAATGTCAGAAGATATTTAAACCCTGTCCAAGATTTTACAGAGAATGGTCCACAAATATCGGTGTGTACCAAATCCAGAATTTTCTCAGCTCGATTTCCAATATGTGTAAATGGTGCTCGTGCATGTTTTGCTTTAACACACACTAAACATTTTGTTGGATTATTAGGAGAAAAATTCATTCCTGATACAGCTAACTTCACCTTCAGCAAATTTTCATCGCATATGTGCCCCATACGACGATGCCAGATTTCTTCACGAACTACTACCTTCAATGCAGTTTCAAGTTTATCAACGCTGTCGTCAAGTTCGCAGTTCAGCTTATACATATTGTTGACAAGACCAGCAGTTCCGATGAGTTTGTGGGACTTATTGTAGATTTTGCAAACATTTTTCTCAAAACGAACCTCATTGACATTTTTTACCAACTGACTTACAGAAAGTAAATTTGCGCACAGGTCTGGCACATATTGTACGTTCCTGATGGTTGCATTGGTTTTCTTATAACCATTTAAAAGACAAATGTTTACGTCCCCGAAACTCTCTATCGACATCTTAGAATTATTTGCTGCAACAATTTCCTTGTGTAATGGCACAGTTTGGTGTTCTAGAATTGACTTCTTCATAGTCATATGTGCAGAAGCACCAGAATCAACATATAATGTATCTTGCGAACTGTTTCCGTCCGCCAAAAAAGTAGTGAATAAGCATTCGGATTTATTCTTTTCTTTGCCCTCTTTCTTTGAACAATTTTTGGCAAAATGTCCAACTTCACCACAGTTATGACAACGAAACTTATTTTTCTTGAATTTTTGCTTAAATGACTTGCTCAACATTGCCTTTTGAACAGAATCATTTCCCTGGTATTGGACTTGCTGCAAGAGTAACGTTTTGACGGAATCAGATGCCAGCTTCGAAGAGGAGTTTTCAACAGCCATTACAAGAGGTTTGAAGTCTTCAGGAAGACCAGCCAACATCAAAGAGGCGACGATCTCATCGTCAATTTTTAGACCAGCCTTTTTCACCTTGATGGATGTCATTACCATTTTATTGACATAGTCTTCCATATTGTCACACTCTGACAATTTAAGTTGCACCAGTTGTTTTCACAGCTCAACTTTTCTGCACAGACCTGTATCCTCGAAAGCATTGGTTAGATTGTCCCAAGCGTTCTTAGCTGATGTCGCATCAGCAATATAAGAATAGTTTTGGGTTTCCAAAAGTAAAATCAGCTCAGATTTTGCTTTCAAATCAATCTCTCTCGCAGCGGCGGCGTTTGTAGGTTCTGTCTCCATACAGGTCCATAGTCCTTTGATGACGAGATATGACTTCGCTGCGATTTTCCACACGTCATAGTTTTCTCGGCCCTTCAACTTTTCAACCAAAACATTCGATGCCATTTAAATAGGGTCCCTGGGCCAATAACCTGATAAAAAAGGTAAATTGAAAGAGAGCAGGAACAAACGCACAGCTTGAGCTTTAGAACAGATTAGAATTTTATTTTATTCAGAGAAAATAATTTACAATATAATAAATCAAATGAATATTTGTTTTATAACACTAAGTTTAAACAAAGTAAAAATGTATACAGTACAAATACCTAAAATACATATTTTAACATTTTTTAAGTTTGTTGTTGAAACAAGTGGCTTTCTTCTCGCAATGCAGCCATGTAGTCCTGCTTCTGCTAGGCGATTTTGCACAAGTCTAGATGTTATTTGTACGCCACATTCTTCTTCAATCTGATGTTTGATTTCTGTAGAGCTCTTAAATGAATCCTTTCTACTTGCGGTTACCATTGCTCTATCAATGGCCGTTGTTTTTTTGGCCCGTTTTTTTCGTGTAGTGTTTTCAAATTTCTTATGTTGTTGAACATGTTTGATCGCATTATAGACCATCTTTTTGGAACATCCCAAATAATTTGCAATGTCAAGAATACGTCCTCCATTTTCAAACATGTTGAAAATGACAATTCTCTTTTTTTTTAACAATGAATACCTCTTCCCATTATTAAATCTAATACAAAATTATTAGGAATCGGTTGCACAACTAAAACGCAGCCATATTGATTTGTGCTTCACTTAAATGATAAAAAAGATACCGTTATGTGCTTAGGGATGTCACATGTGGTTGCTAAAAAATAAAATTTAAATCAGTTTTAATTTAGTGAAAATATGAATGAGTTATATGGAAGCATATAATGGTGCTATTTAGTTTTCCGCCACTGTATGTATATATTATGGATTTTATTCTTTCTGCAATACAAACAAAACGCAAGCATCGACTAAAGATTTATGAGCATTGAATATTTAAAAAAATGATAATTGAAAAAGTAAAATTTTGAGAAAAAAAAAATGATGGGACCGTTATTGATGACAACTCAACAGATTTTTGTCCCTGCGGAAATCCAACCTTAAATAAGTTGTCTCTACGAAAGCTGAACATTTAGCAAACCAATTAAACTTGTTCGCATTATGAAATACATACATAGATGTTAGCTTATTTGAAGTCAGTTCAGTTGTCTAATAAAATAAAACTGGCTTTCTCTTGAAAAAAAAACAACCAAAAACAAGATGTGCAAGTAGTGAATGAAGGGCAAGTAAAAATAAGCTCTTGTAAATATTATTGAAAATAACAAAATTAAAATAGACTCAAACAACAAAATCGAACCATATTGCTAAAAATTAACAAGAATTTAACTTTGTGAAGGTTTTCATTTATTGAATTGAAGAAAAACTAGTTATATAGATACGTCTCCGCTCAACGGTATTTTGAAAATTTTAAATACAATCAACATATTATTAGCTTTTCGACAGTGTAAATTTTGTTTCAATAAGTAATAACCGTAATGGAAGGTGAATTATTTTTCCACCGCATATTTTCGATTTTCAACTTTTAAACGGCTATATCTCGCTTTGTCGATTTTTTAGAGTTTTTCTGTATCCTTTACTATATTTTCAACATTTATAGAGTACAAAAATCAACACTAGATATTAAAAGTTCGAAGTTCGCATTAAAATAAAGTAATTAGAATTTATTCGGGTAAAATCTTTATATTTAAACAGTTAAAATAGATGATTCCTTGGCCATTGCAGACTGCTGTATACCGGGACGTTTATCAGTTTCCAAGAAACTTATTGGATTATCGTCAGTTTTGTCATCTGGGGACACGCTTGTGACTGCAACAAGTAGTTCCAAAGCGCCTTGCAGTTCCAACAAATCGTATGTAAGTTGGATCTCGTTTTGCAAAACATCAGCAAGTTGTATAAATAGTTTACCAATATCACCAGTAAACTCATGGAATTCATCTTCGTACACATCTAGTAAGATCATACCAACATCTATAAGAACCCGCAAAAACCGGTGTTCGCCTATGTACCGTATAATAAAAGAAATGACTCTCGCCAAGGAAGTATGCGAACGTCCAGCAAGTGCACGATGCAGGCCCTTACGATGAATTAACTCCTGCATCACAGCCACAGTAACCTCTGGAGTTCTAAACATTACATATGGCCTTAAAACTTCACTGAGGCATTTGGCATATTCATACTTCCGTAAACGAAAGTCGTAGTTTGTTTGTGGTTTGCTTTTGGGGATTATGATTTTTTGATCAACTTTGCTTGATGTCATTTTCCGACCTTGCTTAATTTGATCCATTCGCTTGCTCTGACCTTCTTCCATGTTCTGTATAGAAACCAATCCATCGACCATACCTGCGACAACAGTTTGATCTGTCGGTGCAACCGCAAGACTAAGAACTGAGTTGGGGAAGCTCAATGTGTGTACATTCTGGTATGAAGCTACATCGTAGATTTTGACGTGTCTATCCAAACCGCCCGATAGTATCCTCTTACCATTGGAAGCAAGTCGGAGACAGGTGACTGTCTTATGATGTTGTGATAGCTTGGTAAGTAGTTTTCCACCGGCAAAGGCATCCCATACACAAACCTCTGTCCCTCCAGCACTAACAAATATACCACCAGTCGGTAGGAACAGAAGTGATTCGACTGCGCTTTCGTGATTGACGCTGAAAGCCACTTGATGAGTGCGGGTGTCATAGAAATTTATTTTCTTATCGTATCCACCTGAAACGATAATGTTTGACGACACGGGATTCACACAACCTGCTCTTATGTAGTCAGAGTGCTCGCTATAAGTATGCACTACTTTTTCGGAGGCAATGTCCCAGAGTTTGACTGTTTTATCATCACTGAAACTGGCTATATGCAATAAGTCGGGAGTAAAAAACGTCCTATGAGTAGGTGCTTTGTGGTCTTTGAAAAGCCGGAGAACGTTTTTACTTGTGGTGTCGAATAACTTTACCGCTCCCTGTTCGTCTCCAGCAACCAAAAGTCGACCGTCCTGTCTGAAACTACCACCATAAGCATTCTCTTGAAACTTGGATAGGTTCTTGACGACAAGTTTGGTAATGGGATTGTAAATTTGAACCCTTACAGAGCATGTGACGGCAAAATAATGTGGCTGAACTGGACTAAAATCGATGTAGTCAATTGCTCCAAACTCTTTCACTAAAGTGGGCACCTACCAATAGCAAACAAAAATGTAATCAGTTATTATGTTAAGTTTTTTTTTACTTACACTTAGTTTTTTCCAATAAAGTGTGTCGGGTGTTATTTCTCTACTTGTTTTTTTAAATTTTTTAGTATTCAGGGGTTTAAAATTTGTCATTTTTGTCCTTATTTTTTGTTTACCAACGCCAAAAGCAAAAAGGTAAATTTATTCGGCAGCAAAATAAAAAATCTGTTGAGGTTGACTTGACAAGACTTTCTCACGTGTTCGCTTTAGGTTTGTTCCCGAGACATTTCGCACTAACCCTTCAAGCAAATTCACTGACCCAACTTTGTCAGTCTTTCTTAGATCCTTTCAAAACGTAGTGCCATTACACACATTAGCACATTTTCTGTATATGCATGCTCAAAAAAAAACGAGAATCGAGAGTACTTTTTTTTACCGAGAAAGGGAGAGCGTAGACGATAAACTAATGGTGAGTATTTTTTATGGACGGAAAACAGAGAAAGAAAACTACAAAAACAGTAATCTTTTTTCAATGTGCCAAGCGCAACAGTTCAATAAAAATTTGCTTCATTAAAAAAAGGTTTAAAATCAAAAGTGAATTATTTAATTCAAGTGATCACAAAATTGTTATAAAAATAAAACTATTTTTTATTTTGGTTGTAAATTGTGACAAATTGTTTTTTGTATTCGATTTTTGCATTTCAACACCTGTTTCGATTCGTTCATATTTTTGGATCCGTTCTGGATCCAATTTGGTTTCGGTTCTCGCTGAGTATGGGGAAATGGTAAGCTCTCTCTCTCTCACAATACATGCAGAAAATGGGTCCGTGGTGATTCTAATTTCCATACTAATTTGAGCCGACAAACGCAGTTTTGCGGATCCATATTTGGATGCGTAAACGGAGTCATCCATAGGTTGTTTACTACGTGCGCGGATCCAAAACGGAGTCGTTTGCTTGAAGGGAAATTTGACTTAAATGTCAAATTATGCGGGACGTAATTGGGGCGTTCAATCCATTACGTCTGTCATCTGAATTTTCAGAATTCTGAATTTTTAGAGCTTCTGATTGGCCAGCTGTCATAAAAAATCAGATGACTTTTAGTTACGTTTAGTAACGTTTCATCTGAATTTTCAGACAAGAAATTCTCATCTGAAAATTCAGATGAAAGCTATTTGTGGTGGGGGAAATGTCAAAGCAGTTGAAGTACTACACATAAAGTTGAACTTTATAATTTTCACTGTGGTTGGTGTTTTTTGTTATGTTTTGGTCATGTAAATTAAATATTTATTTCAATGAACATTGTTTATTGTTTAGTGAGTTTTTCAAAAATCTCCCCAGAATTTCCTAGACAATTATTGTGGAACAATTTTATATTGAAATTTCGATAGTTTTGTATTATTTTGTTGGTCATACATCTCAATAAAAATATTTGAAAAACATCATCCTCATCATAGAGTACCTATATTATCTAGAGAACCGACTCGTACCCCCCTTGCCTAAAACACCCGCAAATTTTATTTGAGCACAGTAAGAGAACACTCTCCAAATTCCCTGTCCGTGAATTCGTGTGAATTTTAGATATAGCGCATCTCTCTTCAAATTTCTCTCCCCATCTTTTTAATTCTGAAAGATACACACAAAAATGCGAACATTGCTGAAAAAAAGAAAAGAAAGACGTGCACGCAGGCGTTGTTTCCACCATCGCAGCTCCGATGTGACTGAGGGTCGGTGGGTTGGGTTTTGTGTTTTGTTTTCATCTCAGTAAAAGAGAGATCAAATTCCAGCGATGGACTTTTTTTACAAGAAGTATGAACATGGTTTATAATGCAGTTTTAAAAAAAGTATTTCATATCTGGTGGGAGAACTGAACACTGAGCAAAACTGAGCCAATATCCATTAAATTATCACTATGTTAGTGCGATTCCATTAAAAATGCATTCGGCAACTAACACATATTCAGCCTTGTGGAGGAAATCCTCTCAGTGCAGCTTGTAGGGTGAAAGAGAAAAAGCCCTGAAGTCGGTTCTCTAGATAATATAGGTACTCTATGATCCTCATAATGAATGCTTAATTTACGAATATAATGAAAGTTCTATTTTATTTCGATTCAATGCAAATCCAATAGGTAAATGCAAGAATTTGACACAATGATTTTTGACTGAAATTTCAAATGTTTTTTGCGTTCAATGACATAAATTCAGAATTCTGAAAATTCAGATGACAGACGTAATTCATTGAACCCGCCCATTATAAGGCGAGGTCTGTTCTGTCAATTTTTACCAATTTTAGGGCTAGTTTGTTCATAGCTGATCATCTTTAATCAAGGATTATTGCAACTGGTAAATCATCGAATTTACTGGTTACCAAAACTTTTATAAGGAATCTATAATTCGAGTTCTTAGTCATGGAAATAGCTAATCAGTCGATTTTGTTTGTTTAGCGCTATTTAATTAGAACTTTTGGAAATCGCGGCACAAATTTAACCCACTTTGAACAAACTGGCTCTTAGTCCAATTTTACATTTTTATATAAACTTTGGACTAAAGTGGTTAGAAATTCCTTGCGTTCGAGGAACTATCAGATAGGCATTAGGCTATCCACCTATCCCAAAAATTTTCAAATACGTTGGATTGTTGTTGCATCAGCAGTTTTGTCAAAAGAGATTACAACAACACAAACCTATCCGGATAGCTTTGGATTGATCCCCGAACGCGACCATTAGCAGTGTTGGGAAGTAAAGGAACAAAGGAACAGTGGTAATATGCTTCGGTGAAGTAATTAGTGTAATATAGGTTTAGAAAAAATATTAGTTCGCCGCCTACGAGTTAAAAAATCACAAAACTAAATTGCATCGTTTAAAGGCAGTCGTTTGAAAAATTTGCAAGTAGCTGAACAGATCTAGTGACTGTGAGTGTAGAACATACATTTTGTGGCCATGACGATGACGACGTCAAGTTGACTTGATAACTTAAAAGCTTGGAACTAAAATCAAATTGAGAAGAATAAAGTTTTCGTGAAAGGCTTGAAATTATCACTGGTATTTGTTAAAAATGGTAATTATTATATTTCAATAAATAAAAGAAATATGTGTACCTTCTTATCATTCCGCAGAGTGCTTTCTTCAACTTCCAAAGTTTGCTGTCGGTGATACTGTTGTTGATATGCACCTGCGCGTACTTACGTTCATTGTTCCCAAGCATTATGGATAGAAATAAAACCGGGTAAATAAATAAATTAACTAACAGTGTGCACCAAACCTAAAATATTAATTAACACAGATTACTTGGAGTGTTTTGGAAGCTAGCTCGAATAGGAGAACGATTATCACCCTACGTTGCTGTGTCGTGTGTTATCATGGCCGTGTCACTTTTGTTTTGGAATTAATTTTATCATCATTGGTTAATTTAAATAGTTATATTTTTTTAATAAATTGTCAAAACTTAAAAAAAAAACTAAAGAATAAGAAAAACAATGAAGTTTTTCTGCCGGCCATTTAAGTTCTCTGACTTTGTTTGAGAAGTAAGTTAATACTTAGTCCATTCCATGTAAACAATCCAGAGAAAGGGTTTTACGAAAACGACATGGCTTCAAAAGCGTTAATTGGCGTTCAAGTAAGAATGGGCGGGTTCAATGAATTACGTCTGTCATCTGAATTTTCAGAATTCTGAATCTATGTCGTTGAACGCAAAAAACGTCTGAAATTTCAGTCAAAAATTTCTTGCCTGAAAAGTCAGATGAAACGTAACTAAACACGGTGGTGCGTTTATATTTTTGCGCACTAGTAGTAGTAGATTATAATTGATAATCTTTGGTTCCTATCCTTGATACAGCTATTTCAGCTGCAGCTCCGTATAATTGTGTTCAGGCAGTTGTGCGCGAAACACTAACAAATAGCGGCCACCATCAGTCGTATTTATTAGATTTTCGTCTACTTAGACACTGTCTAACTATTTTCAAATTGGTCAAAGTAAGGCAGCTATAAGACAACACTAAACGAAGTTTTTGAACACATTTTCCAAAGTTGGACAGTTGTCTAAAGTTAGACAACGTTTAAATAACACCACATTATTTTAGAACCGATGGTCGCGTTCGGGGATCAATCAGAGCCATGACTGCTTTTAAACGCTGCAATTACCCCCTGCAATTTTTAAACATGTTTGCGGGGGACGTATGCGGTGTCCGGGGTAGACAAAGTTGCAGAGGTTTAAATAATTGCAGAGTTATCGCTCTTTATTCTTTGTGCTTTTTCCTATTGACACATAAGTGGAGTAAAGAGATATTTCCTTCTCATTTAACAAAAATTGCAGCTATTAAAATTTGCAGCGTTTAAATGGATGCTTCAATCCGATGAAACTCAAAAGAGAAACTCCGTTAAAAATTGCAAACGTCTAAAAGCAGTCTTTGGACAGAAAATCACAGAATTTCAGTTTCAAAGGAACGCACCTGTTATTTCCTCCTGAATACGTTCATCTATGTTGAGTCTGCGCAAAATGTACTAAAAACTACTGCTGTCTCACTTTATCTTATGTTTTATTCTAGTTTCTTAAAAACCATCAACCAAAAAACGAAACAGATATATGTACTTTCCTCCGAATTTGGAAAAAATATGTCCGCTGTTCAGTACGTAGAAGAAATACATTTTCATCAACACAAAAGATTTCAAACAAAAAAGTGCAAAAAAATCATAACGAATCGATTTGATAATTGTTCAAAACGTGTTGCAAATCAATTATTTATTTAGTGGAGATGAAATTCAATTGAAAGCGACACATTAAAAGGTGATTTTCGTAATTTTAATTTTTTCCTTATGATGTATCTCTAAATTAAATGACTAACAATTATGTATAACTTGCTGTTTCTCTGCACTCACACCTTGGAAACATTCGCCATTTCCTTATACGAGAAAAATATGAAAATTTCAAGAATTTCTTGCTTACCACATTGAAAACTTTTGATATAAATGTGTTCACAGAAAAATTTTATTTTTTATATAAATTAGTAAGCTTTTTCAATGCCAACAAATCACTGGGAAATAAATAAAAACTAAAAATTTTTTGTCGCGCCCATTAAAGAACTGCAGTGGGTATGATTTTGATTTATAAACAATTGTTCTCCTTTTTCAGAGTTAGAAATGAACCCTCCGGATTATGGCTATCTAACTTCCATTGAAGTTAAATTTTAAGTTGTCATGAAAATTGGCTTGACTTTAGTATCACACTTGACGACTAATAGACAAGATTTAATTTGTTTTGGATCCGACTGGGACGAATTCCTGGAAACATAATTATTTTCTTCTTAGTATACTATTATTTTTTTTCGTAAGGAAACTACAAAGAGTAAATGCGGTTGTCATTTTACTAAAACGATATCTCTAGAAGCGACAATTGCGATTTCAGTAAAACGACAAATTATAATGATGGTGTTAATTTGGAGATAGGTGAGGATTTAATGGAACTCTTGAGTTTTATCGTTTATGTCGTTTTCCATTTAACCACTGAAGACACTGGGGTACCTAGATCTCAAGTAAAACACAAAATCAGAATTGATTTTCTGTAATAAATGTTAATTGTTTTTTTTTTCTATTGAACAAATTCTGAAAACCACCTTATCAAAACTCTCTTAAGCAAAATGTCTGCTTCGAACTATTCCCTGTAAGTTCTATTTATTATATTATTCTATTTTCCTGTAAGTTCTTATAAGCAAAGATACTCGATATATAAAGATATCTAGAAAACCTCAGCTATCGGTTTGCCAACAACCTCAAAAAAACATCGAATATAACAATGTAAACAATGGTTTTTTTAGGGGGATCAAAAAGATCCTATAGATAGCCTATCCAATTGCGACCAAAACGCGGACTTGCTTTTACTTTTAGATTATTGTGTCACTTAAATCTTGATTGAAATCAAGATTTAAAAATTCAACTCATTCAAGTGAAATCTGAAAAAATGGACTCAAACGCCAATTGTCGTTTTTGAAGCAGTAGAAAATGCTATGGTAAAAGTTTCATTCAATCATTCAAGTTTCATTCAATCATTCAAGTTTCATTCAAGTATTTCTCAAATTTTCTTAAAAAAAAAAAAAAAAATCAAAAATATGTCATCTCAAGTTTTTATTTCGGCTTAATTTATTTTATCTCAAATCAGTTAAAACTTAAAGTATAAACATTTTGTATAGGTACCTACATATACTACACATACATAAAGCCACATAATTTCGAAAACTTGTCGAAATTACTTCAAGTGAAATCAGAAATAGCTCATAATCAGTCATTTGAGACGAAAAACTATTATTTCGCTATTTTATTTTCGTCATTTATTATATAAAAATCCCACAAAATGAGTGCTTATTTTAACATGTTTTTAAACGTTATTAATTCGTTTTTTTGTGTGTATGCTCTGTACAAATTTTACATTCGCTTTTCAACTAACCGATGAGCTTGAGCCATAGCTCAGAACAGGATGGCAATTTTGTTTAAAATTCCAGGTCTAGCTCATTACTGCATGTATGAGTACATGCATGTTACACTATAAACTCCTTACTTTTATTATTTTAAATTATCCCTTGCATGCGATCCAAATTATTAGTTTTAAATCTATAAACTATTTTCATAGCTATTAAAAATTCATAGGCATGCGTTTTCAGAACAATATTTTCAGTTATAAATCTATTCGGGTTTGTTTACTTTTAGAAACGCTCGTTATAATAAAAATTTAATTAATATTCAGTTTGTGAATTTTTGTGTAAAATAGGTTTAAGTCAATTTTAAACCCGTCTATTTAATCCGTATGTTTTTTAATCCGAAATTATGGGTTGTAAAACGTTTTTTATACCGAAATGTCAAATATAAAATTCATTAAGAAGGATGCATGTATTTAGTTTTTTCTGTTGATGCTTTAGGTTTCTAATTGATTTTAAAGTCAAAAAATTAATTGATATTTAATTTTGTGCGTACGATGTGATGTGTTGTGCTTTTGAATCTCTGTTAAATCTATAAATTGCAAAGAAAATAAAAGAACACATTTCCTTTTGACTTCCTTTTATAGGTATCTTCAACGAGCCTGTTCGAAACAGTTTGGAACACTTTAGAACACACAAGTACAAGTTTTTGCTGTTCAATGAACAATTTTCTGTTCTAAAGTGTTCTGAATTGCTTCTAAATGGGTCTGTTTGTAACAGTTTATAACGGATTTTTTGCACTTGCTTTTAGGTAGAACAAGTTGAAATGGATTTGTGAAAATGTCAAAATCAGCTGTTGTAATTTTTTCAATGAAACTATGTAGTTTGTTTTGTTGATGGGTTGTTTATAAAATCAGATTAAATGATATCAGGTTTATGGCAATGGGTTTTTGTCCGGGATTCACGAATAAATATTATGCACTTGGTTTTATTTTTATTGTTTAACTACTTTCTAATTCAAATGTAATTATTAAATTGAATTAAAGTGAATGAATAATATACCAGTAATTATTAAATGTATTTTCTGTTGATGTTTTTTTACTTGATAGAACCAATAATATACCTACTTGTAAAGTTTAAAATAAAAAACCCAGGTTAATTCACTGGAACACCAAAAAACCTTTTTAAATAAAATACGAATAACTTTTTTCGTTAATTCGCACTAACTACCTTGCTTAAGCTTGCACAAATATAGAGAGACTGATTTAAATTAGTTACATTTTACATTTGCTTGCGCATTCGCTTACAATCTTAGAACCTAAGGAAATCGGTCTTTTTAACCATTTTTTTATGAGACTTATACCCCTTGAGTTCTAAAGGTGTCGATGTGCGTGGTTTTTAAAGCACCTGGCACTGTTCTATAGCATTGATTGATCACCACATGCTTTTAGAATGAAAAGGACACATCTCTCCACACTCTTTTCTCCGCTTATGTCTCGCACAATAAGAAAACAACCTTAAAAATTCAGTTCAGTTATAAATGACGTTGCGTTTACTCGGTCAAAGTCTATCTCGATATGCCGATAGTAGGAATACTTTTGTTATAAGAGGTATGTATAACGTTTACACCTCTGTTCTTTCTGAAGGCATGCTGCCCAGGATTTGTTTTGTCTTCAATATACCAAATTAGCCTTCGAGCAAGGATTTTTTCAAAAATCTTAAGAGAACAGGAAAAAGTGAAATTGGGCAGTATTTGACGTATATGTGCTCTAAGGAAATGGTTTTGTTGAGCTCGTTTTCAGTCATGTGTAAAATTGCGTTATTCCTCGGAAAACTTTCTCTATTTTGCAATCAAAATACGGAGAAAATATCTGTGGTGCGTTCTTTTTCTTTAAAATGTTAACTATTGTTGATGTATCAAAAAAAAGAAGTTAAAATGTCATTGTTAAAAGTGTTACACTGTGTAACATTGAACGATCATGGAATATCACAAAAAATAGAAATACACAGAATAAATAATAAAAGTAATTTTTTGACTGCATCAAATTTTATTAGAAAAAATATATTAAAGAGATGTATAGAATTGATTAATTAATTGAAACGTGAAAACCGTAACACTTTTAACATAAGCGACGAGCACACAACTTATTGTTTTCACAAAATTTTGTGATCGTTTTCACAAAATTTTGTGAAAACAATAAGGTGTGTGCTCGTCGCTTATGTTTAAAGATGTATAGAATTTTCTTTCCATTCATAATGGACACATCGAAAGATTAAAATATGTATCAACAAAAAAAAAATTATATTAATTAGAATATAACAGAACGTGATTCCAAAACTCAAAATCGATAAAAAATTAATTATATTGAAGTGAAGTGAAATTCAAAAATTATTCCAAATCGAAAGAAAGAAAGTAAACAAAAGAAATTAAAACATTTCCGAATTCAGCTGCTTTTGACAGATCAACATTTCAATTCATATGAGGTGTTTTGGAAATTGTTACAAAGTGTAATACTCCGACACTTCAATATTGTATAGTTAACCTTTTAGAGATAAAGAACGCACCACTGGAGCCCTGTCGTTTTACTGGCATTTTCATAGAACGCCTTACGGAATAAGGGTGATTATACGGGCAATTATCGCAAAGTTTACCAATTTTACTGGCAATAAATGTTAATGGTTCACCCTTTTTAAAATCGGACACTATTTGTTCTTAAAATTCGTTAGAATTATTGTTGAATTATTGATTCAAAATAGTTTTTAAAGGCCTTTAAAAGCTATTTTGAATCAAAAAATGGTTTTATTGGATGGTTGTATTTAAGATACCCTTTATACTGAGATAAACTGTTTTTTCAATAGTTTCTGAGAAAAGGCTAAACAAAATTCTGTTTCAGAAACCGTTATTTCTGGTAACAAAAAATGAAAAAAAAAACGTCTTTCGGAATGGTCAACGTTAGGTAACTGCAGATGAACGGGCAGATGGACGGAATTCAATATTAAGTTTGGTCAAGTATCGATTTTTTAACGATTTCATAACTGGGATCTATTTCACGAAATATACATAAAGTAAAATGTATGTGATTAAAATTAGGAACCAAATGATTCATTTTCTAAGTTTTCGCATATTTTTATTTGATTCAAAAGGAGCTCTGAGTAATATATGGAACCTACTTTAATAAACATTCATCACATATTATATACAATATATGTATGTATTTGATGCAATTCTATAAAATTCTAATTAATAAGCGTTCATTTCTACCGAAAAGGAACACTAATAAATAAAATTAATAACTACGAGTTGGTTCAGTGTTTAAATAAATAAATAAATAAAAAATCTTATTTTATCTTATCTTATCTTATTTTTCTCAAAAACGTGGCCACAACATAAAAAATATATATATATATTTTTTAAAAAAGTTACTATTTTTTTTTTCGATTTTCTCAAAAACGGATTTTGATCAATTTTTTTTATAGAGAATGTTTACAATAATTTTAAAAATATTGTGTACCAAAATATTCAATTTTTTTTTTTAATTTTAAAAAAGTCACCAATTTTTTTTTTTGAAGACTTAATAATTCGACTCGGTTAATTTTTATTTAACTTATCACCCGGCAGTTTTTTGACGTTATCTAGCAGAATTTAAATAAATTTTTTTCTTATAACCAAAAATAACAGTACCTCCCTTACAAATGTTTAAAAACCGGTATTGAAAATCTCATTTTTCTCAAAAACGGCTCCTACGATTTTAGTAAAAAATTTTGTGTGAACATCGGAACGATCTACCATATTATGGGGACAAACAATTTATCTATCGTTTAAAAATGGTAACTCTCATAGTATCATCTTTTTGGTTTTCGACTATCTTATTGTTTGTTGAACCAATTTTAACGACATTTTTTACACAAAAGTTTAAATAATATTGCATGCCAAAATGTTCAAAAATCTAATTTTGCATTTTTAAATAAATTTTCAAAATTATTTTCTGAAAATTTGATATTTCGTAAATTTCTATTTTCAAAATTAATTTTTTAACTCCGCATTAATAAGTATCTACTAAAAATTGGCGTACCAATTTTTACTTAAAAATATATTCAAAATTTTATATATAAAAAATTAATTTAAAAAAAAACCCTAAACTAGACTATATTTTTGGCAGGTGGCATAAAATATAGGCTCCAATAACTAATACATTTCTTTTATCAGATGAAAAGTACCTGATGCCCAACTGTGATATAAGTGTTAGATATTGTCAATTTTGAATTTGAAAGTTTGTTTTTCTTTTTTCTTGGTTTTTTCTTTATTTATTATATATAATTGTTTTGTATGTTCAATTTTGTGTGATGAAAAATAATTATGTAGTTATATAAAAAATCAAATTGAATAAATATACCCCTAATGAAGTAAGGAAAACTTACGAAACGTTGGGAAAAATAATGGAATAAAAATTGTTTTTATTCGCATTTTATTAAATAAGACTAAAACAGCCTAAAATACAATCGAAAAGATATACCGGAAAGAATTGGTCAAAAAATATCAAACAGATGAAAAGTTTTTAAAATTATTAAACTACAGTGTGATCGTACATAAGAGCAAGTTCGTGCGACCCAGTCGTGCATTTTATTTTATTAAGATGAAAAACATACAATATTCACAAAACTTAAGTCAGAACTTCAATCATGACCCTTTAGTTAACTTTTCCTTCTCTCTGTATTTTTTTTAAACATGGTGAGAAAAATTAAATATAATATATCTATCTTCTATCTATCTACATACATATATAATGTACATACATGCAAATGAAAAAATGTCTGTTTGCGGCGAATAGACTCGAAAACTCAAGAACGAATTTAGTTGAAATTTTAAATGTTTGTTCCCAATAGCAGCGGGATGTTTTAGAAAGTGGTTTGAGTAAAATCCGCCCATTGAAACGGATATTGTCATTAAAATTGATTTTTCAATACTTATGTAAGTAGAAAAAATAAAAAAAAAAAACTTTTTATGAGAACCTTTTCTAGGAAATTATGTACATACATATGTATGTATTTAAAAAAAATAAGAACGGATGTATTTAAACCCCCGTACATCCACTCCCTAGACTACTGCGACATGGATTTTTGGTCAAGGAAGCAAAATTATGGATAGAGCCCATGGTCTTAAGTTCGATTCCCCATGGCGATAGCCGACAATTTTTCGATTAAAAACGATATTTATATTTGTTATTGGGATTGGAGAGATAATCAAGCAAGGATTCATCTTCGATAGACTATGGTCGTCTTTCTTTCAAAACGTAAGTCGTAAGTCCAAATTTTATGGAAAACTACCTTTATTTAAATATTGAAGGTTACAACATAGTTGTCTTTATAGGCAGGAGTTACAGCTATTTCACGACATCAGACGCCTTTTAGTGGTGCTTAGTCATTTATTGTTCAATTTTAATTGCCTAGCTGAGACTCGAATTTAGAACAAGATCCTTAAGAGCCAATGCACTTCGCATTGCGCTACCGAGGTCACGTGATCAAGTCAATCGCAATTTAGGTTTTATTGTTTGACAATTGCATATGGAACCAGCATTTTTACTAGCCGCACATATGTTGTTATTGTATATTCAGTTTCTTTCTTTTAGAATATTAATATAATGTTGCGAAAGCTTGACAGCCTAACTGCAAGTGTGTTATCACACAAACCCTTATTTAAATTTATTTCAGACTAGCTGAAGCGTTTATACAAAAACAACACAAGTTCCAACTTTGTTTTGAATTTGGATTTTCAAATCGATTTTGAACACATACCCTTAATTTTAAAATGGCGTCAAATTAAAAAAAAAGACAAATGGAAAAAAGAGCACCTAATATGTACATCAAAATATTCCGGATTGGTTAAAATGCAAAAAATGTAAAATAATAACGTGGAATGAATTTACAATGGCACATAATAAATCTTTAGAAACATTTCATCGAACACTACAACATTTAAGAAGGAACAACAGTCATTTTCTTATTAAGTGATTTATGTCAAACTTTACCTGCCATACGCTGGTCCACAACAGCAGTTGAACTAAATGCATGTCTCAAATTATCGAGTTTATGGGTTTAAGAACGTAAATCAATATTACCCAATAATATGCGTGTACAGTTACAAAATTATGCTTCCATCGGACATTTCACAAATCAATTGTTAGATATTGAAGTTGGTAAAATGTCATTAGATGTATAAACAAAATGTATATACGGCGTTAACATAAATAGGATAAAAGTGTATTTCTTTATTTACTCAAACAGCCACTACGAAGCGTTACAGGTTTCAGCTAGTATAAAAATAATATGAAATTTATTTATCTTACAGTAGTAACCCCGTAATAAAGTAACACCATCAGTAAAAAGAAATAATTACATTGTGAGTTATTGTTGTTAATTTATTTTTCTCTAATACAAAAATACAAATACAGAAAACCAAAATTACATCTATATTGAGGTTTTGTCAAAATTCATCAATTGGGAATTACTAAAAAGTATCTTAAAAATGTCTCACTATTTCCATTTCGAAATTTCTGAGATAAAGAAGTTTCACTTAAAAAAAAGAGATATTTCCTAATTTATAACGTCTCAATAAAACTTAAAATGAAAGAAGTTTTTTGACCTAAGAAACGAAAGCCAGGTATTAGAATCGTGATCAACTGAAACATTCAAATGCCTACCAGATTTTTTTGTATGGCGTTATATGCGTTATATGGTGTTATACGCGATTTTTTGAAACAAACATCAAAGATCATCTAATTCATTTGTTCAATGAGTTAAAACAGGTCGAACTTAAATATCTAGTATAAATAAGGTAAAAATTATTGAACGCCAATAAAAATCTATTTAAAAATCTTTGACAATTGGCCGTTGTTGAAATTTCGTCAAGCCTCACGTAATACATTTTTGTTGTTTTAATATTATTGATAACATTTTTTCATAGAACTCAATTTCTTTGTCCTCCTTCACTTAGAGAAATGATTCGCATAATTTTTCTTCCGTTGATTTTCGTTCTGAAAAGTTTATTTTGTATTTACATTTTAATTCTATCACTCCACAAACATCGTTTATGCGATTCTCGAACTCTCTATGAGCACTGTGTTCTCAAATGTACTAGATGATAAATCTAGTCTCACTCGACTTTACCTGAAAAAAATCAGAAAATAAAATGTTCAGTGGAAAGAGTCACAAAATTTCATCGGACACATATTTCAATTTATTTTTTTTTCATATGTGATTTTGTTTTTCAGGAAAAAGATTAAAGAATAATAAGCTGAAGCCTAAACGGGTGGATCGATTTTCTTTAAACTTGGTACCTAGCGGTTTTTGGGCATTCCCCCACACTTCTTTTTTAATTTTTTTTAAGACCAAAAATAACATTACCTGCCGCACTATTTTTTTAACAAATTATGAAAATCTTATTTTTCTCAAAAACGCCCACAACTTTTTTAAAAAAATTTAGTAATTTTTTTTTTAGAAAAATGCTGCCATTTCATACAAACAAATTTCGGAAAAATAGTTTTAAATGGTACCTCCCATAGAACCATATTTTCGATTTTCTCAAAAACGGTTCAACTGATTTTGATAATTTAAAAAAAATTGTGTACAATAATTTTAAAAAAATTGTGTACAAAAATTTTCAATTTTTTTTTTTGGGTTTAAAAAAGTTTCAAAATATTTTTTTTTTTGAGAATTATTGAGTTCTCAGCGAAAACGACTAGGTCGATTTTTATTAAAATTAGCACAAAATAACGGTACCTCCCATACAAATGTTTAAAAACCGGTATTGAAACCCCATTTTTCTCAAAAACGGCTCCTACGATTTTGATTAAAATTTTTGTGTGAACTAATATCAGAACGATCTACCATATTATGGGGAAAAAATGTATCTATCGTTTAAAAATGGCACATCTCATAGAACCATTTTTTGGGTTTTCGACTATCTCATTATCTGTTAAACCAATGTAAATGAAATTTTTTACCCAAAAGCTACTAATAAGTTTGAATGATATTGCATATCAAAATTTTCAAAAAATGAATTTTGGATTTTTAAAAAAATTTTCAAAAAAGTTTTTTGGAAATTCGATATTTCGAAAAAGGCTGGATGATTTTTTTTCAAAATTAATTTTTAAACCCCGCATAAATAAGAACTAAAAATTGGCGTTCCAATTTTGTTTCTTAAAAATATATTCAAAACTTTATATATAAAAAATGTGTTTAAAAAAAAAACGCTCCAACGATTTTTAAAATTTTGTTCTCATAAATTAAGATTTGTGTAAGAAATCACTTGTACACCAAGTGTACAAGTTGCGTTGGTGTCAAATCAATTTTAGATATTTTTTTAATCAATTTATTTCAAATTTTATTGATTTTTTAACATTTTTTAGACTAAACTGTAAATTCCATGCATATATGCGAAGTGCATGACAGCACGGTGCTATATTCTTAAATTAGACTATATTTTTCGCAGGTGGCATAAAATATAGGCTTAATTAATTAATTTAAATAAATTCCTTTTATCAGATGAAAAGTTTTTAAAATTATTTAGACTTTAAAACCACAGTGTGATCGCACATAAGACTATAAACTATAAGGAACAAAATTAAAATATAAAAATGGAAATGTTACAATTTTTTGTAAAGAACCCTATATTTTTGACAGGACAAGATTATTTTTTGATATGTAGCGGGGTTAGTGTGAGTGTGAAATTCGTTTTTTCGGGGCTAAACCCTCCATTTGTCGGGTGAGGATGTAAAACGTTATAACTAAAGATAGACGAAAGTTTTTAAGAAAAGTATCATTTAAATTTTATTGATTGGTTTATTGAGATTTTTCTTGAAAAAGTTTGTTTATTTTTAATAATAACTTTTTATTCTCGATTTCTCGGTAAAAGCATGCTTACCAAAATTGTGGAGAATTCAATTTTCTACAAAAATGTTGGCTTATGGTACTCTAATACAGCTTTAGAGATCAATGTTGCGCGCACAGTAAATTGACATATGTTTTTTAGCCGTGTTTTGGTGAAAGTGTATAGCAACTCAGCAAAATTTTTAACCGCAAACAATAAGAAATCATTTTTTTTTTTTGTAAAAAAAAACAATAACAAAATATTTATAATCACTTTTTTTTTGTTCACTTTTCTAAAAACACTATCAATATTTCGAATAGAACTTGGTCTATTTTTATTAAACTTGGCACCGATGGGTTTTGACAGCAAATTTTGAAAATGTCTTCAAATTCTAAAGAAATTTTTACAATTTATCAAACAGACCTACTGTTGTTCTAAACTGTTCAGTAAACTTCATGGAACATGAAATTGATGAAAGTGAAAGAGTTAAGGACAAAATTTTTACTTTGTATCACTTATTTGTATTTATATTTATATAATTAACAATTATTCATAGTACGTATAAGATATACATTTTACATGCTTTTTTTTAAAGTGCTCGTGCTGGTTATACACTTAATATTGTGGGAAATAAAACTCATAAACTTTCTGATTTTTGTGTTCTTTTCTGTAAAAAATATGTTCTTAATGAACAAACTCAATGTGTAGAGTAACCCGACAAAACATCAAAGCCATGTTCGAGAACTATCTCAACTTGCTGAAATTGCTCTTGACATTCCTGTTAAGAAAGTATCTGCCGAGACGTTTCTATTTCGGTTTAAATTCATAAGAATGTGTCTATCCAAGTTGTAAATAAACATTTATAATTGTTGTCTGAGGGCCTTCCTAAAAACCAAGCGCTAATGTCGACTGTTAGTGAGATGCAAGGTTAAAACAAAGTGTGGAGCTTAAACAAAATCATACTAATAACCAATTTAACCGTCTCGTTAACAAATCCCACACCTTCCTTGAATCCACTACAATTTCCAAAAGATTAACCAATCGCGGCACAGACAGAACAAATAAAACAAACCAAGCACGGTTAAGTATTGCCGTGTCCTTTTTTACCACAAAATATTTCAGCAGTACTAATAGTACGTGAATTGATTTAAAGTGTCCGCACGATTTTTATTTTATTTACCTATTTTGGTTTAGGTTCACAATATTCAGCAACAAAGGTTTTTCTTTTGCTAAACTTCATTATTTTTTCATTCGCAACAAAAATGTAAGTAAGGAATTGCTTAAAAAATAAATCAGTATATGATTTTAATATTTATTAAATTGTCAATTTAACGGTATTTTCTCTTGGTAACATGTAATTTTTTTCAGTTCAGATTTGATAAAAGGCCGATTTTGATATTACAGGCTCGGCTGGCGGTGTGGGCAGCACTCGAAATTACCCGCTGCAATGCGAAAAAAAATGCGGAAATAATTTGACGCTCTAAAGTTTTTTTCTACATTTTTCTTCGTGAACGTAAACATTTCTTTTAACCAAGAATGAACAGAAGAGATGAAAAACTTACAATTGTTTGATTATGGCTTGTGTTGTACCAATCACCTCATAATAAGTTTCTTAACACACACCTTTCATTGTTTGCCCGTCGAAATTTTATTTCGCCCAGCTTTTATTCTTTCAGTTTTAACGCCCTAAGAGTTATCGCTTACTTTGACAAAAGCCGTAACCATTACGTAATGGGATACTTCAAAACAGGTAGGTGATATGGCTTGTCATATTATCACCTTTCCAAACCTAACCTAAGTCAAATTGAAAACAAAACAGTGGAAATAGTTCACAACGCCCATACGATTTTCTTCTTATCTTGACCCAACCTTCATGGTCCAGCTTTATGCGAATTCAAAATTTTGAGATAGTTTCACAAAAAAAGATTATTTATCACTAACAAAAAAAAAAAACTATACATATTTGCATTCCAACTTTATTATAAAATCACTTTTCAACAGCTGATTTTCAATACCCCTCTATCAGTACTTTTCAAATTATATTCTGTAACGGCAAAATTAGTTTTTATATTAATTCTTTATTTTATACTGGTTGCTACAACCGAATTGTCAAACAAAACTTCAACGATATTTATATTCGGCGTGTAACAAAACTTAATATTTTTTAACTGCTTCAATAAAACTACGTAACAAATTCGATGCTGAATTAAATCTGAACCTTAGAAATCTATAGAAATAAATATTCTCCTTTAAATTTTGAAAATAGCAGTTTTTATTTTTAGTTGAAGTTTATGTATTATAATATCATGTTCCCGATTAGAATTGGTGAGACAAATTCTCGGCAAGTTATGTATGCAATAAAGATTATTGAAAATCTTTCAGAAAATTATAGTCTGGTTTCTGTAAGAGTGTAATTGAATAATTATTACATGATTCTTACTAAGTATTATTTGTATTATTTTTGCAATACCTGTTAAGGCAATACACTTATTTTTGTATTTATAAATATTTCCTTTATTATTTATTGAACTATATTATTCTTAATGAATTACTTGTAAATAACTTTCTTTGCAAAAAATACGCGTACGCGAGTGTGTGGTTTGGTATTAAAACGGAAATGGTCAGTAAAATTGTAATGTAAGTGATGTTTTTTTAATAAATAAAGGGCATAATATGGAAAATAAATAAAAATGATGAAAAACAAAAGGCATATTTTGGTATTTAAATTGTTTTTGAAATGCACTGGTCAAGTAACTTACTTTTTCGTGTTTATATACACCAGCAAACCTACGAAAATTATTATTAGATTTGTATTTTAAATAAAATAAATAAAAGAGCAGCAACAGGAGGAACAGCAGAATCAATACCGTAAGCAGCATTAGAAAAAAAAAATACTTTGATTTTCTCAAGCACAAAACAAAATTTTACAAAAAAAAAAAAAAACGATCAGAACAGAAATAATACTTAAAAACATTTTGCTACATTTTCGCTTTTTTACTATTACCGCCGCCGCTGCCGCTTTAAATAAATTTCATTCACATACACATAGATTTGAAAGATGATCAATTTGTGTAAACTCTTTCCTTTTCTAAAGCACAAAATGTTATAAATCAAAAGTTCGAGTTATTTTGTGTGCCTTATCTGATACCCTGTCCCAAGACATGTGCACTCATTCACTCTATCTTTCTGAAGCAGAATTATCTTGAAAACAACACAAAATAAATTTTTAATCTAAAAAAAAAAGCGTGAAAACAATTTTTTTTGTGACCTTAAAAAAAGCTTAATGATTCCCGATTGCGAATAAATAGTAATTTATATCAATCTCAGACAAACTTGAAGGTATTCGTTTTGCTGTGATACTGCTGCTTTTCCCGGAATAATTCATTTTGGGTGCAAACCTACCATTTCATTAAAAGTAAATTAATAACGGTGCATTACATTAATTAAAAATAAATATCAAACCAAGTTGTTGCCTTTTGTTTTTAAACATATATTTCTTTTTTATTTATGTTTTATTTCAGACTTACAACGCATGAATAATTAAACTAAGAAAGCTACGAACAAATATTCCCGGATTAAGAATTCCATACGACAAGAAAGTATATTTGCAATAAAAATATTGTGTTCTGCATATCGGAAATTGCAAAAATTTGTATGTATTCTTCCACGCGTGATGCTGTCTCGCATATCGTTAATTTTGTATTGAATATAAAATAGACAAGCGAAAGATACCTAAGTCATAATCATAACTTCAAATAATTCCATTGATAAAATCATGGACCCGCCACGGTATACAACTTCACCATCGCTACGAGTTCGAACGAAATCTTTGAACCAACTTAAAAAATGTACTGACGTTGCTGCTGAAAGTGAGTTGCACCTATGTCCAAGTGTAATGTCAGAAGATACAAAAAAAATGCTTCCACCTACTTCGGAAACCGTTATGACTAAGCCGTTTCCAATTAGAGGTGAACGAGCAATAACTGACGTCTCAGCACCCCATGTTATAGCTATGGTTGGGTTGCCAGCTCGCGGAAAAACTTTCATTTCAAAGAAGTTGACACGTTATCTTAATTGGATTGGGATTGGCACCAGAGTTTTCAATTTAGGTGAATATAGGCGACATGCAACATCTGCTTACAAGAGCCATGAATTCTTCCGACCAGATAACGAAGAAGCAATGGCCATTCGTAATCGTTGTGCTACTAAAGCGCTGGATGATGTCTGTGATTGGTTGCACAGCGGTCAGGGCAGCGTGGCGGTATTTGATGCAACAAACTCTACCATTGATAGGAGAAAGCTTATTTATGACATTGTTGTTAAAGAAAACAACTTTAAATTATTCTTTGTTGAATCAATATGTGATGATCCGCAAATTATTGAGCAAAATATTAAAGAAGTGAAAGTAAGCAGCCCGGATTACGCAAATATGAACACAGAATTGGTGGTTCGAGACTTTTTGCAAAGGATAGAACATTACGAAGAGCGATACCAACCTCTGAACGAAGACCAGGAGCCACACTTGTCGTTCATGAAAATATTTAATACCGGCAAAACTGTGGTTGTCTATAATAATGAGGGGCATGTGCAATCTCGAATTGTATATTATTTGATGAACATCCATATAACGCCACGCACTATCTATTTAACGCGGCATGGCGAGAGCGAGCATAACTTGAAGGGTTTAATTGGAGGTGACTCGGATTTAAGTGTTCGGGGTTTGCTTTACGCTGACGCTTTGGCAGCTTACATAGAACAACAACGTATTAGTGGGTTGCGTGTTTGGACGTCTTGGATGAAGCGCTCCGTTCAAACTGTTGCTCATCTCAAGGCGCCCCAAGAACGTTGGAAGGCACTTAATGAAATAGATGCTGGTAATTGTGAAGAAATGAGCTATGCTGAAATACTACAAAAATTTCCAGATGAATTTAAGGCACGTGATCAGAATAAATTCGCCTACAGGTATCCAAGAGGAGAAAGCTACGAAGATCTTGTGGCACGATTAGAGCCAGTTATAATGGAATTGGAACGTCAAGGCAATGTACTCGTCGTTTCTCATCAAGCTGTGTTGAGATGCTTGTTTGCCTACTTCTTGGACAAGTCGGCCGATGAACTACCATATTTGTATGTTCCACTACACACAATCATCAAATTGACCCCGGTGGCCTATGGTTGCAAAGTGGAACATATAAAATTACCAATAGACGCAGTGAATACACATCGGCAAAAACCAACCTCACCTGGTGAAGTGGGCAAAATTGATCCCAATCATATATGAAGAAGTTGTTTTGTTGGTGCTTCTTTGCTGGTCAAACCAAAAGAGAACCTGTTTTATACCTTCACCTTATAGGCTCTAAAATATATCGATTGCATTTTTAAATTTTACAGTTTGTCCTTCTTATTTTTCAAATAAACTAAATCAATTGAATTTAAACTCAAACTCAAACTCAAACTAACTGGAAGAATACGCTTGCATATAATAGAAAATGTGAAAATAATATAAGAGGTTATATTGTACAGAGATTAGAAGTAAATAAATAAACTTATTTGTTGTATACTGTAAAGCTATAATATATGTTTTACTTCTTATTGTTTATCACTAAAATTTGAAAGAAGGCGACTGTAATTATAATATATAATTGTATTTACAATTGCTTAACTATAATCAAAAACTATAAGACAAATAATTGGTCAAGTGTGCTAAAACGAATATAATTGATTAGATAAATATTGGTATTTTAATTAGATATAACATGAAGTCGTTTCTAAAACAGATAGATATATATATGTATATATATAGTGGTGCGTAAAATATGTATGTGTGTATTTGAAACACATGCTTTCCAGACATCTTTTTTTGGTTATTTAACGTTCCAAAAGATAGCCTTGAATTGAAACCTTACCAGTACCTTATTCTTTCAAAATGTATGCTCTATCAAGATTAATAAATGTATATACTAATAAAAAATGCAGAAAAAAGAACAAAAATAAAGAACAAGTTTGTTGATTTTAAATTTATGAAAAATGCGTTTTGATCGCTCTTATCTTGTGGATAAATTAGCGCCGAAACGTTCTGTGAATTAATATAAACGTTATGACTAATAACAACAAAGGAGAGACATACATACAAATTGAAAAAAAAAACGTTAATGTTATTTATAGAATCCTAGATTGAACATTTACCTAACTTAGACTTGAATGCCATTTATTTCTTTAAATTTTAGAGTTGGCTTTTTAAGTGAACATCTTTTAAAGTTTCTACAGTTGAGTAGCAAGAAGCAAACTTTACTGTTCACAAAAACACCATGTCTGAGGATAATGTTTATCAAGATGCGGAAATTGTTTGGGTTAAGTTGCGGAGCTGCTGGTGGCCTGGAGAAGTTTGCAGCCACCAACGACAACCCGAAGGTTTGCTTAAACACACAAAACGCAAGCCATATTGTGTAGTGAAATTTTTTCAAGAAGAATCTTTGTAAGTTTTTTTTTTTTAATTTTTTCAACTTTTACTGGTATTATACATAAGAACTTACTTCCAGTGAGTATGTCAAAAATGCGAAGATGATATATCCTTTTAACTGTAGTAAAAAAGACGAATTCATTCGTAAAGGTCATGGTAAGTTATAAAATGAATAGTTCTTTAGAGAAAAAATATGAATTTGATTCGTAGCACTGTTGGCAAAGAATAAATACATGGAGCAGTTTCCTGCTGCTGTATCAACTGCTGAACGCCTGACACGATCAGTAACAAGATCTTCACTATTTTTCAACAGTCGACCAGATAGCATTATCAAAGCAATTCTTACAGATTCACCGCCACAAAGCGAACGCATCCGAAATGGAAGGCAATGTGTTAGTCAAATTCTCAAGAAAACAGATCATTTTTACATTTTACTGTATTCCAGGAAATCGTAGACAAAATACTACAAACCAAACCGACTGCACCAGCAGATCCAAGTCAATCTCCTGATTTGTCGCCAACATACAAATGCAGTATATGTGATTTTCAAAGCACTAGACAAAACGTTATGGTGTTGCACAGGAGAAGTCACAGTGGTTCAGGGAAAACACCACACAGAAATTCCTTTGTGAGTCGTTCAATTATAAGTTCATCGAAAGGAGAAGAGTTACAAAAATCGCCTGAAATTATCAAAGATGATGATAAAGTGCCGAAAGCCACAGCAAAAAAAGCAATCGATCAAACGCCAATGAGTAAAGAAAAAGAGTTACCACATGTTATTAAAAGTAGCGGGTTCACTGAAATCGAAACTGATTTAATAACTACAGTTTACAACAAAAATTTTGCAAAAGAACGAACATCAAAGGAAAACATTGACATTGTGTCCACGGTCTTTATTAGACCACCGCCTAAAAAGCAACTGAATTTTATAAACTGTAAATCAGAAAATATTCAAAAGAGTCTTTTAGCCGACTGGATCGATGAAGAAAAGGAAGACGAGGACGAAAATGAAGATGAGGGCAGTGATTATAAAAAAATTGAAAGTGTCGAGATTATTTCAACAGTGAATAAAAGTAATCAATATAGTTCTATTTCTTTTGCATCAACTTCAGCTTCGGCAGAAAAGTTAAGAAATCAAGAATCTGTTGATCAGAAAACTTCAGTAACACTCATAGAACCGCAAAAACCAACTTCTAAAATTCGAAATATTCCCAAAAAAGATCGAAGAAACATAGTTTTTACTGATTTCAATGAAACTGAAGACATTTCTCTTGTACATCCGCAACCCCAGAAACCCACTGATGATGTTTGTTCACAAACGCAATTTAACGAAGAAAAAGATTTATCTAAACCAAAACCATCTACAGACGAGTTACAAGTCCTAGCTTCGGTTAACGCTGAGATCGTTATTGAAGAACCATTAAAAACAAGTACAAATACAGAAGAAATATCAAATATTTTTCCAATGGGACAAAAGGACAAATCTGATGAGGATAGTAACATCCCTAAACCAAGTTATAAAAGAAAACTGCGTGAAAGGAAATCTGGTCATGAGGCGAACATAGAAGCCTCAAGTAAAGTCATGTCTGATATATTAATATCTTCTCAGTTGACCGATTTACAAGCGTTAGATAAAGATAAAGATGCTGCTGAAGTAATTGATGTTAATGCGACTTTAACAGTGACCCCAAAAGAAGCACCTTCTGAGGAATGTAGTACGAAAGAAACAAATACTATGGAAACCTTTACAGACAATACGGCTTTAATAAAATCTAACACCTTTGATCTGAGTACAGAAAATTTAACAGACGATTTATCTCCATTAAAAGACCCTGCAGCAGACAAAACTATACTTGAACTATCTACAGTCCAACAAGGATCTGAACAACCCATTACTGTTGAAGCACCTGTAGTGGACCTAGCAATAATTGAATCCACAACACTCCAATCAGCTACGTTGGATTCAGAAACCGTGGATTTTATTAAATTAGAACATACTTTAGAAGACCGAAGTGAGGAGTTTCCTTGCAAAACAGTACAATTAACTGTAGAAGAATCAACAGTTGAAGCAACGTCGTTGGAAACCACTGAAGTCTCCTTCAGATCCGAAGAACCTATTACCGTAGAATATAATTTGGGGGAACAAAATTCACTAAAATCCGCTATTGTAGAACCCATAACAGTGGAACCAAATAGAGGAGAGCCGACTTCTTTGGAGCCAATAACAATTAAGTCAACTGCAGAACAAACTACACTGGAATCATCTACAGAAGTATCAACTGCAATAGAACCAACTTCGTTAAAAATATCTTCATTAGAACCAAACACGGATGAACCAACTGCAGTAGAAGCATTAGCGGTAGAATCAGCTGCAGTAGAATCAGCTACAGTAGAATCAGCTGCAGTAGAATCAGCTGCAGTAGAATCAGCTGCAGTAGAATCAGCTGCAGTAGAATCAGCTGCAGTAGAATCAGCTGCAGTAGAGTCAGCTGCATTAGAACCAGCTACAGTAGAACTATCCTCAGTTGAAAAATTCAAAGTTAAACAATCTGCGGAACAGAAATCTAGAGAAGAAAAATCTACAGAAGAAAATTCTACAGAAGAAAATTCTACAGAAGAAAAATCTACATTAGAACAATCTACATTAGAACAATTTTCAGGAGAACAATCTAAAGTAGATCAATCGAAAGTTGAACAAATTACTCCAAAAACTACAGAAAACCTAAATACAATAAGACCAATTACAGGAGAAACAGATGAAAATATATTAGAACCAAATGCAGTAAAATCTATTGCTACAGATGATATTTACCCTCAAATAGATACAACTGAACTAGTACCAATGTCATTAGAACCATCTGGAATGGATCTTAATATAATAGAAACAAAAACTGGAGTCTTTAATACTGCAGAATTAACTGAGTCAAATTCAGGAGAGCCGATAGCGATAGAACCAACTATTGTAGGCCTTAAGAGTTTAGAATCAGTTACTGACGATTGTTTGACAAGTGACCTTTCATTTGATTCAGCTGAATCTCCTCTCGTTAAATCTTCTTCCGCTATATTTTCTGCAGCAGAACGTTCTCCAATTAACTCAACTATAGAAGAACTAAATACAGAAGCAACTGAATTAAAATCTGAAGCAATGATACTGCAAGTTAACACAGTAGAACCAAATAAAACCGAATATATCACAGCAGGGCTCTCAATACAAGAGTTTAATTCAGCTGAAAAACCTTCGTCGACTAAAAAACAATTGAGAAAGAAAACATTAATTACAAAATCGGCAAACGCATCATTAGGAATGCAAACTTCATTTTCTTCTGAAATAGAATTCCCAGCAGAAGACAATAAAATGATATTATCACATCCAGAAGATAAATCGGATGATAATATATTGAAAGAAAAATATTCTTCTGTGGATCCATTATATTCTGGAATGAAAATATCAGATGAAGTATCAGAACTCAATTCATTCAGTAAGTCGAAAAATAGTGCCGATGTTAAGAATTTATTGAAAGAAAAAAAACCTACCTTAAGATCATCAACACCTAGGGGATGTAAGAGAGATACTTTTGAAGCAAAAGCAACTTTTGTGAAGAAAAGAACGACGAAAGTCTCTGCGAAAAAAATCAAGTTTATGGACAAAAACTCCTCTAATGAAGAAGAAACAATTGATTCTTTTTTGGAGACTTGCAAATCTGAATCATTATCAATTGAAAACGATGAAGAAACATCCATCCAAATAACTTGTGAAACAGAGAAAATTGCGCATAGTTTACCCGAAATGTTATCGAATTTAAAACCATGTGAATCTGCAAAATTAGGTGAATCAACGCACGCTGCTAAACCATGTATGGTCGAACTAGATAATGCCGATAATTCCGATGTAATAACTAATCCACAATCTAATATAATGAACTTGGTTACTACTGAGTCAAATATTAATGTACCAGTTAATTTGGAATTGGAAGATGCAAATGCAGTCTCAGAATCGAATGAATCGAAACCTCGAAGTTCTTTTAGTAAGGCATCGTTAGCTTGTTTCGATTTTAATGAGGAAGAAGATATTCTTACATCTATAGCAAATTTTAAAAAAACATATGTTTCACCGGAAAAAAATTACAATTTTGGTCTGGATAGTCGACCAAAGACGCCTGACGTACAAAAACTTGAATTGGAAATGAAAGATAAACAATTATCAGCAGATATTGAATCCCTTTTGAAAACAACTACCCTACCAGCAAATTTAGCATCTTCTTCTACTGCTTCAGTCAGTAATAGACCTTTTTCCAATGAAGTTCGAGGATTGCCCATCAAAGAACGAGGAAAGCGAATTTTCAAATCCAGAAACCGATTTCGAGTTGAAAGTTGTCCTTCTGTTTCAACCACATCAACAACAGAAGTAAAATCTGTGAGTTCATCATCCCTTTCAAGCATTAACCCTAAAAATATAACCCCAATTGAAATAAGTAAACAAACCACACAAACACAAGATATAAAAAAACAAGACTCAGCTAAAGAAAACATAAAAGCTTCCCATATTGAATCTAATGTTGATGCGATGAAAGAAAGTGAAGAAAAAACAATGGATGATAAAGTCACGAATTCCGAGGAAGAAATAATTGGTCGTATTGCGTTTTCACCAGCAGAAGTTTATGCTACTCCCAATGAAGAGGTTTTGAAGGAAACTGTACAAATACGTGAGAGTCTTGTTTCTTCTAGTGGCATGGAAATCCATTCAGAATCTTTATTAATAAACAATGAAATCATAGAAGAATGTTCAGATAACATTATTAGAGATGAAACCAATGCAAAAGAACACAATTTTGAAAATCCTACGTTTTCCTGCGAAACTGAAGAAACAGAGGAACCAAACCACAACTTGTTTGCTTCTTATATTGGAACAGTTTGTGATGAGAACAAAGAACTTCCCGAGGAAGTGAGGAATCAAGAGTGTTATTCGTTGAGTGGAGAAATTAGTAAACATCTCGATCAGAATGAGACAGATGCTTTTAGCAAAGATTTGAAGCAAGACGATGATCAAGAAAACAAAACTTTCGACTCATCAATTGTTAATGAAGAAATTCATATAAAATATGTCGATAATATTCAAAATATAGACAGTAAATCCAAACATGAAAAAGGTAATTTCATAGAAGATAGTGGCAACGCTTACGAAGGAGAAAATATGGAACCTCTTTATGATAAAGAAATGTCTGTTGATGAAGAAATTGGCAAAGCCAACGATTCCAATTATGAATCACCATTTGAGTATGAATTAGTAACGACGGAAGTATCAACTATTGTTGATCATAATTCAAATGAAGAACAAAATTTGGAAAATGCTAAAGAGTCGTCAACTGAAGTGTCAGAAGAAGTTGTATCGTGCTGTGACGATGGAACATTTTTAAATGAAATGATTATTGCTGATGTCACAGAGTCTCAAAGCTCAGTAATAGAAAATGAAATCGACAGTTCCAATGTGACTTTAAAAGACGTTGAAACAGAATCCGGTTTAATCGAAAACGCTACTGATGAATCGAATTCTTGCTCTATTAATGGAAATAACGCAAAAATATATGCCAACGAAGAAAACGATATTCATCTATCAAATTTAGAAGACGAAATATTACAAACTGAAATAGAACATGCGGAAGCCTCTAGCGACGACTCCAGTTCAATAATATCAGATGCTGAGGCTGAATTTGGTTCCCCGACTTCAATGTTAGAAGAAGAACGAGTACTTAAAAGAGCAATATCAGGTAGTGAGACACCAGCTGCAAATGCTGAAGGAAAAGGACACAGAACACACAAGAAATCAACTCGTAAAATACGCAATCAATTACAAAGCTCGCTTAAAGAAAATAAGCTTATAATTCAATCGTTACAATGTGATACTCAAGAGAGCACATCAAATGATATTGTAAATGAGTTAGTTTATGATGCAAACAAATATGGAAGTGATGTAAAAGAATGCCTTATAGAGCCAAAACCATTTGATGTCCCAAAAAATTCCTTCTCTAATACACCAGTTGAAAAAGAATTAATTGAAAAAGAAACAGAATTAGAATTAGAATCACAAGAAAATAACGAATTGATAGGAAAACATAAAGAAAGCCTACCAGACAATGAAAAGGACATTATGGATTCAAATTATGAAAACTCTGATTCATCTGAAGAAGATGAGGAAGAAATTTGCTCTCCTCCTATTGAACCTCTTCTAGATGAAGACACCGAAGCGGAAACTATTGAAAATTATTCAACTACAACCAGCTTATCGAAAAGTGAGGGCGGACCACAAGTTAATTGTGAAGTCCCAATTTCCAGTGATATTGCGACTGAGGTCCAGCTCGATCCTTCGGACAAATCTAAAACTAAAGATGAAATCTCGGAAGAACATAAATCGGAAATTACGAACACAGGGAAAGATGTGTCTAACGCAGACCTGAGTGGAAATCAGTCTGATTCTTTCTACACTATCACTAAAAAATCAGATACTATAATCAAATTAAATAAACATAAAGAAAAATTACCAAATGAAATAGTTGTCAAAGGTTGGACAGAAACTAGCGTAGATGTACGAAAATCAGAATTAGCCGGCGAAGAATTGAGCGCCGCCGAAGCTTTGCTTCTTATTCCTAATCAACCAACAAGTATTTTAGAAAATTCAACTGATCTCATAAATAGACACGTGGATTTAGAGGACTCCTTAGCTGAAGTTGAAAATCCGCAGGGTCTTTTGGCTGAAGAGGAAATAAAAGAGGAAACTCTAGAATGTAGTGAGCCAAATCCGAGTCAGGATTTAGAACTAGACACGAAGGGAGATACCACAAAAGAACTAGTTCGAAGAAAAAGACGTTCCCACATGAAAGTGACTCCACGTAAACGTATGATTAGTGCAACTAAACTAGAAGAAAATCAAGAAGAATCACATATTGAAACTAAAGTTGCGAAACTAACAAATACTCCAAAAAATTCTGTTTCGAAATTGGTTAGATCGTCTGAAAATTCCGTACTACAGAATAAATCTTTTGCAGAACAATATGAAGATAATTTTGTTCTAAAGTACATGAAAGAACAATTGTTAGAGGAAATAGAGTCAGTTGAATCGGCCAAAATTAACACTGAAGACTCGGAGAAGTCAGTCAATCCTTCTGAAAAACAAACTCTTGAAAAAGTGCACATAACTGTTGATATTTCGAATCCACTTTCATCTCAAATTGCAACAATTCTTGGTACAAATCGACCTTCGTCTACTGAAGTACCGATTCGAAGCGGAGTTAAAAAGCGAAAACAGAGCGTGGAGGACGATATTCCCTCGTTTATAATAAAAAGACCTTGTCCTAAAACTATTGCGGAAGAAGAAGCAGCGGATAGAGAGACAATTGCTCAAATACAGAACCTCTGTCCCCAAGTAGAAATAACGCGAAAATCATCTAAAGACGATCAAAGCTCGTCAACAACAACGTCACAGCAAGCTACAACTAAACCCCAAATAATTAATCAACAAATTCTGCGAGCAGGAAATAGTCAACCATTAATTACAGTTACAGCCAAGGGCAATAAGCCCGAAGATGGAATTTTCGATATTTCCAATATACCAATTGTTCTGTCCAATGAGAAAATTGTAAATGAAAAGCTACACCTTGTGATTACTCCAACAACGAATCCACAAATAATAAAACAATTTCAAAACCAGCATCAAACACAGCTGTCGAATACAGGAACAAATGCAAGTAATTTATCTGGAAATTCTACAGCAAATGTGCCAAAACCTGGTATTCCTGTGCGCAGGACATCTTGTGTTCGGACTAAACGTACACCATCCAGACAACAATTGCCAGAACAACAACTTATTTCAGAAATTCAAAATTTCGAGCAAGAAAGTTATCAACAACCGATCGGGGCCCAACAACAACCACATCAGCAGCAAGAATATGTTCATCCACATCAGCAACTACAACAACATCAGCAACAAATACAAGAGGAACATAATCAGTTGCAGCAGCAACGGCAAAACCCACAAGGACAGGTGCAGCCACAGAATCAATTTCAACAGCAGCTGCAACAACAGCAGTTCCAGCATCATCACCAGAATCAAATCCAACAACAGCTTCAAGAAGAGCAAAATATTTTATTTCAACAACACCATCAGCTATTGCTGCAACAACAACTACAGTTACAACAACATCAAGAACAACTTCATAACCAACATCAACTTGTAACTAATGAAAAGGCATCTCAATCGAATCTTTCCGAAAAACAGATAGGGATCGATAATCGTGGTAATAAGTATGTTATTATAAGAAATCCATCAAATCCTGTGGTGATGGCAAATAGCCCTGAACCATGCAAGGTTCCACAACAACGAGTTCCAGTGACAGCGGAATCGTGCGATCAGAGTATACAGAGGAAGCAAAGGCAAAAGAAGCAATCTCCTCTAACAGTTCAAACAGGAACTCCATCAAAATCTCCACTTTCCACAATGGAGCCTGTTACATCGCCTCCACCACATATTTTGTCTATAACATCAACACAAACCAACCAACCACAGCAATATTTCAAAGATCAACACATTACTTCGCCCATTATGCCTGGGACGCCAGCAGCAACAACGAAACCCAAAGGCCGAGGACGGGGCCGTCCACCTAAGAATAAAACAGAAACCGTTGCATCGAATAAGCAGAGCACGAGCAATAATGTTAAAGTTAATGCGAATGGAAGGCGTTCGACTGGTAGGATTTGCGAGCCTCCTCGTCAGCGTTCAACGCGGTCGCTGGCAGTGCCAACGAGTTCCGAAGTTCATCAAACGGTTATGTCGTCCGCACCGATGTATCCTGGAAACCAAGAGCAAACGCAATCGGTCGGTTTTATGGGCAATCCGCAATTCACTTCGATTCCAGTTGGTTCTTCACCAAGTATTCGCGCCAATAATGATTCTTATCAGACGCAGACATTAGGCCTGAGTCCACAATCTAGACCACCAACTGCACCGGAAATTTCAATTGAGACATCTGAGGCAAGATAGTAATTTATATATTTTTGCATTTTTTTAATTAATATTTATTTCAGGTGTCTGGCGGTGGTTACGCAGTACCTTCACTTCCAGTGCGAGGATACCCGCAGACATATTTGCTGTGCGAGCTAATTGGCAATAAATACAAAGAAGTTTTTTCGAAACTTCTCTACTTGTCTCGGGATCGAACGAGATTCTTGGAGGTACCCGACGAACTGGTTACTGAAGCTCATACAAAATTGTCCGACTCTAGGCGAGAACCGAATCCAAATGCTTTAAAATTAGTATCTGATGGGACGCCACATATTTTGCAATCGAGATTAATAGAGATTAATTCAGAGAATATGGTGAACCAAAATGAAGGGAATGGTCAACAGAATGAGGTGCTTATGCAAAAACACCAACAGCTTTCAGTGGAAGAGCAAGCCTCTGCATTATTATGCTTACAAGAACAATTTACACAGGAGCAACTTGTGCAAGAACGACTTGTTCAAGATCAGCTTGTACAGGAACAAATGGTCCAGGAGCAATTTGTCGAAGAGCAGTTCGTACAGGAACAATTTGTGCAAGAACAGTTTGTTCAAGAGCAGTTTGTACAAGAACAATTCGTGCAAGAACAATTTGTGCAAGAACAATTCGTTCAGGAACAGTTTGTTCAAGAGCAATTTGTACCAGAGCAGTTTGTTCAGGAACAGTTCAATTTGCAACCACAACAATTTTCCTTGCAATTGGCTAGATTTGAAACAGGTGAGGTTATAGAAGATGCAGAAAGAGGACAAATGATGCTAGTGACTACTGGCACCCATAACATGATTTTAGATGACAAGTCTTTCTTTGAATTTACTGGGGAAAAGAAAATTGACTTTTATAACGCAGAAAAGGATACGTATATTTTAACACCACAAGTAATAAGTAGCCTACTTCATCATTATGCGTTAGGGCACATCACATCAGTTCCAGCGTTGAATACGGAAATCGGAGATCAGCAAGAAGTATCAATAGCCGATGTTATTCAAAATGCAGATTCGTCGACAAATATTCTTGAAGTAGCATTAGATGAATCGGGATTGTACTCAGAGGAGCAGTTTATGAATACTGGTCAAATTCTTCAAATAGAAACACCCGAGGGTATGCAATTGATTGGAACAGCTGCAGAGAATGCTGATTTGATTTTTCATCACATGTCTAAAGCAAATACAAATGAAACAAACGTTCTTCTCAATCAAGCCCCCAAGATGTCTGCAGTGGAAATTCCTTCAGACAAAAGTAAACGGAGATTCGAAACAAAACCATCAACTCCTGCTACTTTGGAAGATTGTCTCAATGTTATTGGAGTTCCCATTCAATCGCCTAATGTACCCACGTCACTTGAGTTGCCTGCATCAGTTACCAATCCTGCTATAGTGGCCAAAACACGGACACCAACCCCAGGTACAATCGCTATGAATGAGATAATTGCAACTGGTCTGTGTCATCATCCTGATATAACTTCCTTGCCATCAATGAGCTCCAACGACCAAGAACTTAGCTATGAGTTCTTCCAGTCAAATACTGAATCACACGATGATAAAGATCAGGTGAACGAAGAATCCGTTGTGACTGAGATGGGTGAATATGCTGTCGTGACAAGCAGTGCGAGTTTTGATGATCCAGGCAGATAATATCCACTTATGTTCTTCGAGTAGGATGTACCTCGCTGGAGCCTCCTTAGTTAGGTTTTAAGCGTGATCTTTCGAAGAATAATAAAAAACTCAAGCCGATACAATTGTGTGCAAAAAAAAAGTCAAAAACTCGTCGAAGACACAACAATTTCGACCATATTTTAGATACATATTTATGTACTCCATAGATCTTAGTTAATTTTAACACCGCAGTTTGCTACTTGAATTAAAATCTGGATTTTATTCAATTGCGAAGAATTCTGTAAGAAAGAAAGAAATATTATAGCAGCTAAGTTATTTAAAGTGTTGAAAGCCGCATATTATATTAAAATATTCGTATTAATAGCCGTTTCTTTCCTAATCTGCAAAAATATTACGAAACTTTACAATTCGGCGCATCCAAAAAGGATTGAAAATAAATAGAAAAAAAAGAAACATTCATTAAGTAAATATTAAGCAAAAATATTAATATTTTTATTGTGTAGATAATAAGAAAATATATGCATCCTTATACATATTTAAACGAAATATAATACATAACATTATAACATATAAAATTATATTTTTCTTTCTTGTGACCATATAATAAAACATCGATGTTGTCACATGTTATTGTTGCCAAAATAATAATTCCATTTAAACCCAAATCTGAATTGATTTGTTATAAAAAAAATTAAATGAAAATCGAAAATGGAAAGTTACGTACTCCAATCAAACCGTCGCATCCTTGGGCGCAGAGAGGTTTTTTTTAATGGATCGAAAGGAGCTTACATCTGTGTTTTGCAAGCTTGGTACCGAAGAAATCTTTGTCGTGTGAGGGGCTTTAATGAAATAACACCTTTAACTTTTTTGCTCCATTACTAGCCAAAACTTACCAGCTAATTCTCGTCATTTTTCCGTATATAACATGATTAAAAATGATGCACACAAGTTTTTCAAAATTTTTGTTTAGCTTATTTGTATTTCATTTAATGGCATTGCTAAGTTCGCTTACATCTCTGTAACAGTTATTGTTAACAATTTTAAGAATTATAACTCCACAGTATGCAATTTACAATTTGTTATGCTTGTGACTTATTATTGCTGAGAATAATGTTTCAATGACATTGTGTTTTTTTTTTTTTTGGTTTGAATGACCGACAAAAAGGGAAGAGAAAATATATTACAGTAAATATGTTGGTCGCAGCACCATATTATCTTCTTGAAAACGAATAAATCCTTGCTTATGGCCTTGAAATCTTAAAAAAAGGGATTGAAATAAAAAAAAAGTACATATATATGTATATATCAAATAGCATCATAAATAAAATAATACAATAATTTAAATAAAAGCTTAAAAAATCATAATTGACAACTAGAATTCCATGAAGGATCGTGGAATTTAATAATAATAATTATTTTTTTTTGAAGGAGGTTCAGTTTTTTCTTATTCGAAGAACAATTATTGAAACTAGCTTTCTGACACAATTTATCTTAGGATGTTTAGATTTTGGCGCAAATTTCGTTGGTGAATTCTGAGCATTTGGCTTTTCCACCAAGATCTCCCGTCAAGTATTTTCCGTCTTTGATAACCTCGAAGCAGGCACGTTCGATTTTGGCAGCGGGTTCCATAAGTTCCATGTGTCTCAGCATCATAACTGCAGACAGTAACAAGGCAGTGGGATTGGCCAAGTCCTTTCCAGCAATATCTGGGGCAGTTCCATGGACCTGAAGGTATTCGAAGTCGATTTATGTTGTTTTCTTGTTTTTAAAATGAGTATATTTTTTACCGATTCAAAGAGAGCACCATTCAAGCCAATATTTCCTGATGGTGTCAAACCAAGTCCACCAACTAAGCCAGCGCACATGTCTGACAAGATGTCACCATACAAATTAGGCATGACCTAGAGAAATTGTTTGTATATTTCCTGTTCAGATTAGAATATATTTTTTTTTTTACCAGCACATCGTATTTCTTTGGATCTTGTACCATGTTCAAGCAAACAGTATCTAGGTAACGCTCTTCGAATTTCACTTCTGGATACTTTTCAGCCATGTCACGAACGCATCGTAAGAAAAGACCGTCAGACATGCGCCTAATGGTAGAGAAAAATACATTGTTTAATTTTTTTTAATGAATTTTACATTACAAAAATATGTCTAAAAATATGCACACCTAATCACTAAACAACAGAAAGCAAAGGAAGATATTCACTTTGTCATTTTCGACAACTCGTTTACTCATGTTGTTTGACAAATTGCATTCTATAACTTTTTCCATGCAACATTTATTTGAAGTAGATTTTTAAACGATGAAAAAGGACTACGAAAGAAACCACATAAATTGATGAATAATCAAAAATGGTTAAATTTTATTATTTAAATGAGAATTAGAAGACCAATATATAACCGCTTTCAAGCTGGGGATCGCAATAACTGGATTCGCACGCCGCGCCCGCCGCCGGTTGCAATCTGTCCAACAAATCAGTATTTCAGTTAATATTGGAAAAATAAAGTTACAGCTGCACTTGTTTGAAATATCACATCAATAAATATTATTAATGCCACGGTTAGCTTTATTTTGCACTTTTTTTATACCGGGATTGTCATTGACATACATTAGTAAAAAACAAACAAACAACTCTACCAAACTACTGCACCTGGACAAAAACCTTTCAAACCATTTTTTAGATACATTTTATATTGTTGCCTTTATTCCAAATATGTACTAGTGTGCAGAAAAATAAACATATTTATTTGTAAATGTGAAGGAATTTTTTCTGACTTTCAAACATGAAATTTGTGATATATTTTATATAACACCTGTAATGGAGTAGGTAGTTCTGTTTGTTAACGTGAAATTTCTTGCAAAATTGCACAAATTTTCATAAAATCTCTAAAATTCGTGTTTGTTAGCTCAAAAAAATTGCAACGAGAGAGCAAATAATTTCCCCCTCCATTGGATAACTTGCAAATTCAAGTTCAAGTTCAATTGATTTTTATTTAATAATTTATAATTACAATTCTTAAAGTTTAGATAAAAAAATTATATAAGCATGGCATTGCCGTCTGCCCGATTGACAATCTTTAAACAAGGTTATAAATTGTAGTTTTAAATTTTAAATACATATAAGAAATTATAATTTTTAAACGAGAAAGCAAAACATTAATTAAACTAAAAAATCATGTTTAAAAAGTTTCTAAAATGCTTCATTAAGTATTTGGATTCTGTAGATCATAGCTTTTTTATAGAAATGGTATAGATTCATTATATCTCGTTCACAGTTAAGGAGCGCTATTACGTCATGGTCATGGATCTCATTCCCGCCAAGAAAGGTCCTTCGTATCTCTTTCAGTATCGGACATTTTCCTATGAAATGCTTTATATCTTCTCTTACCGACATATTACACATTGTGCAAATAATCGGCAAATCCTCACGATGCGGCATGAAGTTTAATCGTACTAGTTCACCTCTCATTTTGAAAATCGCAGATATCAGCTTTTGATTAAAATCGATCTTAAAATAGTTTCTTTCACAAAGATTATGTTTTAGAATGCTATATGTGGCTCTATGTACTGAAGAAGTCGCCTGTGCGATACATTCGAGTCTACATTTTTCATCAGTTTTAGCGATAAGTTTATACAGCGAATCTTTGACTTCTTTTCCATTACAGGCTTGAACGTTAAGAATAAAATCCAGTCCACAATAGTCTGCTAATTCTTTCAGCTTCTCAAACCAAAGACTTTTTTTCTGCATAATACTCATCGCAATCACTTTCGGTAATCTGTCATCACTCATGTTAAAAATTCTTAAAAGAAAATCGATATGAATACCAAGTGTTTTAATGAAAAGTGGTGATAGCCCAGTTTCAATATTTATCATGTAATTTGGTGTATTTTTTGGAAGTTGAAAACATCTTTTTACGTAGAACCTTAGTAGATTTTCTACCGATTCATATTTTCTGTATCCCCAAACTTGTGCTGCATACATCATTATAGATTCCGCTACTGCAGTAAACACTTTGTATTTTACGCTATGCGAAACAGAATCGTTAGCAAAACAGTTTTTCCATGATGAACTTACGGCACTTTTAGCTTTGATCAATTTGTCTTTAAAATGACTTTCCATGTTCAGATTGCTTGTAATAAGTATCCCAAGGTATTTATATATTTTCACAACTTCGATAGGTTCATGGTTGAAATGCCATTTTTCATTTCTAGCCAATCTGCCAGAACCGTTTTTAAATACCATCGCCTTCGATTTGTTTAAATTGACCGTTAAATTCCACAACTTGCAGTAGACTTCGAGGCGGTTGATCATTAGTTGTAGCGTTTCCGGAGAGTAAGCAAAAAGAACAACATCGTCTGCAAACAAGAGAGCTTTAATTGTTACTCCAGCAAACTCTATTCCTCCCGATAAATTATCAATGAGGTCATCAATAAACAAGGAAAACAAATAAGGACTCAAGGGGCATCCCTGTTTTACACCCATTGTTGTTTCAAACCATTCAGATCTTTCATTACCATTCCACACCGTCGCTTTATTCCCATCATACAGGTTTTCTATCACCCTTCCATACGTTTTTGACAATCCTTTGTTGTAGAGCTTATAGAACAAGGCTTTTCTATCGATTGTATCGAATGCAGCCTTGAAATCGACAAAAAGGACATACAGTTTTTTTTCCTGTTCCAAAAGAGTACCCGCAATGCTTGTCAAAATGAATGTATTGTCGTTTGTAGAGTAACCACTACGAAATCCCGCCTGGCATTTCTTTAGTATTTTATTATGGTTGATCCAAACAGCTAAGCGATCGCTTAGGATTGTCACAAAAAGGTATTTAAAAAAGATATACCACGGTAGTTTTCTGGGTCAGAAGTATCACCTTTTTTAAAGATTGGAAATATAATCGCTTCCTTGAACTGATTAGGTATGATTCCTTGCAAATTCCTCTGTGCAAGGATTGTAAAAACTGTCAAATACACAACTCTTATGTCTGTCACTTGACTTGGGCTAAGAATATTTAAAAAAAAATTATTAATTTTAAATCACCTACGGCCGTACTCGACGTGTCGCAATCGATAGTTCTATAGTTCGTCCAAATTTTAATATTTAAAAATTGCAAGATTCAAAATGACTTTTTTGTATAAGAAAAAGTGAAATTTTATACAAAAACGATTTTTTCTTAAAAAAAGATACCATGTTTACCATTTTCATTCCTTGCGTCCGAGAAACAGTTCGAGAACCTATCCCCTTATCCCAAAAATGTTCAGATACGTTGGGTAGTTGTTGCATCAGCTTATTTGTCCGGATAGCTTTGGATTGATCCCCGAACGCGACCAACGATGTTTACGGCACAAATTCTTTCTTGTTGGAAACTTTACGATTTGTCGGACGTTTGTTCCGACGTTTACCACGTCTACGATGGATTTCCGACCTTAATATACCCTTAATACCCTTAATATATTTCTGTATTGGAATTTTTAGGAAAAGTTTGCAAAATAAGTGTTTCTTTTGAGTAAAGCACTTTTTGAAAATGAGCTCACTACTTTACGTATACGTCAATTTTCGAATGATTCAAATGAACTAGTAACTATGATATTTTGTGAATGAGCTCTCAGGTTGAGGTCAGAATTCCGAAAACCCAGAAAACAAAAATCCGGAAACAAAATTCAGAAAATCCCAAGTCTACTAAACCTAGCATCCCGAAAACCAATTAACCCAAAAAATGTAAAAAAAACCACCCATTCTCGACTTAAGAGGTTGTTGTTCTTTTATATTATGATCTACAATAATTGTTATTGTACATGTTTTTACGTTAAAACGTGCGTGATTTCATGGAATGTAAAAGAAAATATTTCACTTAACTTAGATAAATAACATTGCACTTTCCTATCTTTTATTCGTTAAATAATAATAATTTTGCTTTTGATCGGTAATAGTTTCGCTTAGAAAACGATTTTTAAGACTTATTTTTTTTTAAACAATTTACAGCATTTTTTTCAATTCTAACTAAAAAAATTTAGGGATTTTTTTTGGGTACTAGGCTTTTTGAATATGGATTAGAGCTTACGGGATTTTGGGGTTTCTGAATTTTGGTTTTCAGGATTCTATCTGACTGCCGTCTAAGACATCATAAAGGAAAAAAAATCAATTGAATAAAGATAAGCTTAAAACTATTCGTTCCATCAAAGTGATAATGCTTAGGAAAGTATAAAACGTCTAAAAACATTCTTTTACATTCCTATTACTTATGTCGAATTCCTTTCAACTAAAAAATCGAATTGTTTCCCAAACATAATCGATTTTTTTTTGCTGTTGAATTATTAAGGATTAAATTTCAAAAATCAAAAGAAAATCGGTATATTAGACGTGTTCAGGAAAATGAGATCTCGGAGATCTCCGCAATCTCAGCTTTCAGAAAAATTAGAACTCTGAGATGTTTCTCACTCAAAAGGTGAGCAAGCGAATCCAAAACTTTTTTCCTCAGTTTGAAAGCAAAACTGAGAAATTTTGATGAAGAATCTTGTTCATGTAACTCAGATTGCTGAGGTCTCCGAGATTTCATTTTCCTGAACACGCCTAATGATTTTTGACTGAAATTTCAGATTTTGTTTGCGTTCAACGACAGAAATTCAGAAATCTGAAAAATTCATATGTAAAACGTAATCCCTTGAATTCTCCTAATATTATGTTCTTTGTCAGTACACATAATAACACGTAGCATAACAACATTAAATTGGTGCTAATTGCATTGCGATTAGCCATGAATACTCTTTGGCAATTTGGAATTCAAAAGACCCCCAATTGGTACCGTTTCATTAAAATCTTTTCTCACGAAACTACTACTCATATAAAATATTATTGATTAATAACTGTTCCAAAAACCTTCACACGACAAGGGAGTTTTCGTAAGTCCCATTAAAAATTATCTGCAATCATAAAATTAATGGAAAACACTTATTTTTTATTTGCAAATATTTGCTTTGTTGCTTTTGATTTAAATACGTAAAGAAATTAAATTTTGAGCAAGTATTTTTTCAATAATTTATGATTGCAATTCCTATTTACTACATAAATTAAAAAAAAATTGTTTCTTACATGATGTTCGCCTTGTGCACAACGGTGACCTTCTTCCTGCCATTGTCTCTTGCATATTGGAAAGCAAATTCAGCAACACGGCTAGAAGCTTCTTCGGTGATAAGTTTAATACTTTGTACAACGCCATCGATGATTTCGTGTTCAATACCAGAGTATTCACCTTCGGTGTTTTCGCGAATAGTTACAACGTCAACATCATCATACAGAGTTTTATAACCTTCCAAACTACGACAGGGACGCACGTTTGCATACAAATTAAACTCCTTACGAAGAGCCAGATTCAAAGAACGATGTCCCTTGCCGATAGGAGTCATCAATGGGCCCTTAAGACCGATTTTATTTTTGTTTACGGAATCGATCGCAGCTTGTGGGATCCCGAACATACCATCAGGCCCCTTAGTTAAAAAAAAAATAGTATTAAATAATAATTATTTGTTTGAGTTTTCTTACTCTGACTGGAGTAACATCTACAGATTCCCATTCAATTGGCACATTAGCGGCAGCGAAGATCTTTTGCACTGCAGCTGAGATTTCTGGTCCAATCCCATCTCCAGGAATAAGTGTGACCTTCTTTGCGCCTGAAGAGTAAGCTCGTCCAGATGTTGGGGCAGTGATCTTTGTAATTGAAATTTTTTTAATGAATTTTAAAGCTAAAAAATAGATTCTGTGTAGAGACGAGGTTACATAATATGCCAGTGAACGAAGAATGGAGGTTAAGAAAAATTTATTTGGAATTTTTATCTGGACTAGATACCTAATCCTCAATTGCACTTAAATCAAAAATGAAAATGTTGCGTTGTTTATAAAATCATGATTTTCTATAGATTGCACTACAATAGCAATTTTTAGATTATGTAAAAACATAACAAAATACTGACCACCTTTGGGGCCACGTCTCCCCCTCCAATGGATTTTAGTCCTAAGCTTTTTAACTACAAATTATTTTGAATAAAGAAAAAGGAATTATGCTATTATATTTAATAAACAGTTAATTTAATTGATTATGACTAGCAATTAAAAAAAATTAATGTACGAATTTTACATCATAATCATAACGAAAGGAGAAAATGATATTTTCCGGCTTTTCATATAAAGTTTGTATTTCTTACAATTTTTTGGATTAGACGGGCTGCCATTGTGTGTTTTTAAATGATTTATTTATTGAATTAATTAAGAAATTTTGTGAAAATGTATCTCGGCTTTCACGATGCACTCCGGCCAGAAATGGATTTTCGTTTCGCTTTCGGTAACTTTGACTCGCACTCTCGCAGTGTTTTTTTATCTCAAGTGAAGTTAGCAATGATTTCGGAAATTTATTGCTGTCACGTGCATATTTCAACAGGGATGGTAGTTAGTTACTGGAAGTGGAAGAGTTCAGTATACAGGGTTGAAAGTTGTAAAGCTGAGGTAGCCTGTTTTCATGCTATCTACTTAATGCGGAATTCCTTTCAACCAAAGATTCGACTTTGTAAATAAACTCTATAGTACTCTCATGGAACACATATTTTTGGTACTGTTTCGGCTCTATTGGTGGTGTTGTTATCGCCACAAATCAGCAGTGGATATAGTCTAGGGAGAAGAATTAAGAACAAGTAGTAAGACAGAGAGAAATGTATTATTTTAATTCGGTTATAAATAAAAGGAGGGAGCAGGAGAAAAACAGAAAATGTGTATTGCAGGTATTCAACGGGTTTTGTATTCATAGAGAGATATAAATGTTTATATAGGTACATATATTATCGTTTTTTCTCTTGCAAAACGTTGGTAGGAATTTGGGTTTTAAATAATTTTCAATTTCTGTGAAAACCCAAATTATCAAAGCAACGTTATTACGTTTCATTAAAATTGAACGTCTAGCAACGTTACGATATTTTGGGTTATGCTGTAAAGATACCTATAGTTTTTTTCGTTTGAGACTGAACACTGTTTTTTTTTTTAATAAGTACCAATTTTAAGCGAAGAACTTTCAAAAAGATTGGAATAAATCTTTTCAGTTTTATATCCCATAATCGACTATCATCATCGACGCTCTCCGCAGCTCTTGCATCTCCGCTCTGCTGGCAGCTCCAGTATGCCTTCAGCCTAAGGAATATTAATAATAGGAATGTCAATGTAGGTAGGTAGGTTTATTATTTATTAAAGTTTCAATAATTTATTGGGGTACATTGTTATTTGCGATATATGATACACATTTTCTAGGCAATTAATTAAAATTTTTCTTAAAAACGTGTCCACATTTTTTTTTAATTTGTAATTTTTTTACATTTAAAGAGTATGTATCAGAAAAATGGTTATAAATGGCATGTTCCATATAAGCATATTTTTGATTTTCGATATTCGGTGATGATTCGATATTCGTACTTACCTATGTATATAGGTCAAACACTAACAAACATACAAATTTATGTATAAAGTATTATATTTAGTTAAAAAACACTTATAGTCGTATTTATTAGATTTTTGTCTACTTAGACACTGTCTAACTATTTTCAAATTGGTGGAAATAGGCTTTATTTAATAAAAATAAATATCACATTATTCACTATTAGGACAATCTACTTTGGTGTCTAAGTTAGGCAGCTATAAAACAACATTAAACAAAGTTTTTGAACACATTTTCCAAAGTTGGACACTTGTCTAAAGTAAGACAACGTTTATAAATAAGACCATTAATATCCTTACTTAAATTGCAACGAAAAAAGCTAACTATAAAAATTTTAAACATCGGTATTAGAAATATTCTTTGATGTTTAAGCACCTATGCCGACTGAAGGGTACAAAATGGAAAGATCAAGTTGAGTTTGGGTTGAAATTTGATTGACAGTTCGAACTCGCCGCGTTCTGTGATGTAAAACAAAAACTTGGATATTTAATTTGATGTTTACACATCTTAACCGCGAGTCCCCAGTCCCAGCACTTACACTTTTTTTAAGTGGTAACCGTGTTATATTTTTACTACCTTCATATTTGCGTTCAAATAAGATTCGTGCTTAGCAAAAGAAAAAATCAAATTCCCTTTTGAACAATTTCTTCTCTATCCTACAAAGCAAAAAAAAAACAAATCCCATCGATTTGTATAGAAAATGATAAAGCAAATGGAACAAAAGTTTTTTCTTGTCTCCCTTTAACCCCCATAAATCCTGTACAAGTTACACGTTAGGATACGTTTATGTATATTGGAAACGTCCAATATTGGGTACGTTCTTTCGTACCTCAAACTAAATCGAAAGATCAAGTTAAGTTTGGGTTGAAATTTGGTTGCCAGTTCGAACTCGCCGCGTTCTGAGATGTAAAACCAGCACTTGGATATTTAATTTGATGTTTACACATTTTAACCATGAGTCCCCAGTCCCGGCACTCACACTTTTTTTAAGTGGTAACCGTGTTATATTTTTACAACCTTCATATTTGCTTTCAAATAAGCTTCGTGATCAGCAAAAGAAAAAAATCAAATTCCCTTTTGAACAATTTCTTCTCTATCCTACAAAGCAAAAAAAATCCAAATTCTATCGATTTGTGTAGCAAATTATAAAGCAAACGGCACATAATAGTTTTTTCTTGTCTCCCTTTTACCCCCATAAATTCTGTATATGTTGTTCTCTATCTTCTCTATATTCCTTTAAACTAAATAATTATTCCTCTTTCTTTGATTTTCCCACCTGTCCTCAATACACCAGTACTCTCCACATGGTTAATTTTGTTCCGGCTCACCAGTTAGTGCCCCCTTCGTTCCTCTTCATGGGAGTACTATAGAAATATATAATACAATGTTTCAGTGCCTACGTTCTGTAACTCTCGCATCGATAAAATCAGTCGAGAAACGATTAAAATTGAAACAAATCGTATGAGTTTGTTCCATTTTTCATCGTTTCTCGACCAATTTTATGGATGCGAGAGTTACAGGACGTAGGCACATGACCTATGACACCGCCCCCCCCCCTCCCCAAATTCTCACTTGCTTTGATGAATAGGTAATAGGCTGATTACGGCATTTTTGTACAGCCGGTGTGTTTGGGGGCCACAGACCCAAAAGGGCAAACACAATTAAAGGAGTTGCGTCGTTTGATAAGTCTGGAAATATGAAAGCCTCATCTGGTGGGTGTGTGGATGAAGGGGTCAAAAAGAGATAAAAACAAATTGTTCAAGTTGCATCATTTGATAAAGAGAAATGTATTCATTTTTATACTCTCTTAATCTTAATGCTTGTTAATATTTATTTGGAATTACCATAACCAATTCTGTGAATATTTTGACTCCTATCCTGGGTGGCTTGGTATTGGGTTGTGCAGTTGATCGAAAATCTGACGACAATTAATTTAGTTACGAAGGGCCGTGACTTACCTGTTGATTCATGGCAATATAAAATTTTGATTGATCCAAATAACAAACTCTACAGTAGATACTTAGCTCACGAAATCTGAAAAAGCTCCCATTAGACTCTTTTGTATCCCATTGTTATATTTAAGAATTAATATCATGTTATGAGAAACTTAAAATGGACTTATTTATTTTAAGAGTTGAATACTTTTCTCTCTTCAAAATACTTAAATCTTATAGCTAAATAAATTTTTCTTCTTGGAATGGATTATATAAACTTTTAGTCTTATAAGAATCTTTTTGCGAACATTCAGCTCTAAACATATATAATATAGTCTTTAAAATTCCATACCAACACATATTTAAGAGTCTAGGTCATTTTATACTTCTAACAAGACACCTAAAGGATCTAAGAATAATACTTCCTATATCTGAAGTTCACATACCTAAAGTTTTACAATAGGATGCTAATGACAATGAGATCACTAGGATTTGAAAGTAATAAATAAAATAATTTAAATATGCAATATTTTGAAGGCGCTTTATTGTTTTTCGAGGTTAAAGTTAAAAAAAGTAGACACATTTTCTGCCGCTTATATTTTTTGGTTTTCATAATATGTGAAAAATAATAAATATAATGCTGCTTGCATGCAGTATAATTGACCCCCGACTTTCGAGTTGGGCAAAGCTGGTAATTGCAATTGTTTGTACATCGTTTGTATACGTTTGTAGAAGTTTTAGAATAATTTGTACATATACCGTTTTTTTTTTTTTATAAGCTATTTAAAAAAATAGCATGTAGGTAGTTAGCCCCACAAATATTTGAATGTATTAATTTAAAAAATCTGGAAATGTAATTCGATGGATAATCGTTTGTACACGTTTGTCTTTTTTTTAGTTTTTACCTACATGTCCCAAAATTTTTTTACACAAAAATTTTGTAAAATTTTTGAACACAATGCAATCGTTTGTACATTTTTTATAATTATTTTTCATGGCGTTAATTATTTAAATTTTAGTTTCTTTCTATTTTTAATTACATAAGTAATTATTTAACATTTTGGAACATACGTAAATATAGCTCATGTACCTATATGACAAAATAATTGTTTTGTATTGTAGGCGTTGCCGCTTAAGAAGGCGTATGTATTTTTTCCATCTGTATAGACTCTTTTCAGAATCCAGATTGCATTAGATTTAGAATATGCATTTTCAATACACTCCCAAGCCAATGGGTGCTAAAGCATGCGGAGTATAATGGTCTCGTAAAAATAAAAAAAATAAAGCTCGTTTCCTGTTGGTATTCTCATGGAAAATAAAAAGAAACAAGTGAAAGAAAAAAGGAGGAGCTTTTTTGTTGTTGCAGTTCGCTTAAAGTAGGTTTAACGTATTCAAATACAAATATTTGCTTTAATTGAAAAAAGCCAAATCACAAAACTTCATCGTTTTCTTCTTGTTAAATTTTAATTTATTAAAATAATCGCTTGTAGGTATATACATACATACATATACATAGGTATACTATATACATATCTACATTATACATGAAACCACCTCCTTTTCTTCTTTAAAGCTTTTCAACCACCGATTGTTAAAAAAAATGTAAATCTTAAAAATCCACAATAGCGCCCCTCCTTTTGTTGATGATAGGTATTAAAATGTGAATTGAAAAATAAAAAAATCTTCTGTTTTCCCCATCCACTCTCTCATTTGACACAATCTGTTTTCCTTGAGGGATATTTTTCGCGGCGAATATACAGAGTGTCCTTTTACAAAGCAATTCATCTTATAAAATTCCTTGTCATAGTATCACTCCTCAAGTCAATTCTGATTAGGACTAGGGGGAAGGAAAACATCTTCAACCCATCTAATAGAATGGAAAAAATCCCAAAGATGAGTTATTATTAAACGCTAAGAGATTTATGGGTTGGCTTTGAAATATTCTGGACAATTTTCAAAAACCATGCCGCACTTAGTCCTTCAATTTCAACCCCTTTCCAGCCAACTATCCTTATAGCTTCATCCTATTTAAATGTAAAATTGGCTTTTAAACTAATTTAAAAAGGGTGTATAATGCAGTATGAAGTGAAATGCCATACCCAAAAGTGGTAAACAATTTTTTTTTTTACAAAATTAGCGTAGGTACGAAATGCTCGATGTCTACTTGAATTCAATCGAGTGGCAACAATTATCTGCATCTCGATGTGGCTTCAATTCATGGCTCACATTCATCCTGCCCATATAAAGTACCTATACATAACTATGCACAGGTGATGGTACTCGAAGCAGTGAATTGAAATTTTTGCTGAAAATGAAAAAAAAAGGCCACCACTGATTAATAAAAATAGAACAGATAAACACAGAGAAGCGACAGGAGAGAAAATTAATATCCTGGCGAAAATGGTAAAAAACCCGTCAATTTACAATTCGAAATGTTCATAACGTTTTTTTTTCAATTGAATACTACAGGATTTACATTTCGATGTCACTAAATGATTTATGAAATTGCTCTCAGATCTTCATCGTCAATTAAACGCAAAGTGTAGAATTAAATCAAGCTTTTTGTAATGTTGACGATGTATTGATTCATTATCACTGATAACAGCCAATCTCTCGTAGATGATAAATAAACAAGTTTTTCTTACAGTTCGATACGGTTTTACTATAACAGTATAACGCAATCTACAATAGAAGACGAAATGTGGGTGGGTGTCAGCGTTGCCCCCTATTACAATTGTAGCGTTTCTGCTACATTTTTTTTTCCAAAAATGTCATTACGTTCAATCGGAAAATATTCGCAAAACACTACAATTTCAAAATTTCAGAAATTAAAAACCTAAATAATTGTATTTGACCCTTAAATTCGCCAGTACCAGTTTTTGTGTAAACGCTACAAAATCAAATCAATGTCCAATAAAAGATTTTAAAAACGATGAGATTAGATATTTAATTTTGTTAGATCCTTTTTAAATAATCAAAGATGCGATTCCGACTATAATGACCTTGCTTAAAAATTTCTCATTTTATTGAGAACAAAATAAAGTTATTTTAAATAATGAATTTCGATTGCTAGTTTGGTGTAAGGAACTTTTTGAAAATTTTATCATGAAGATGTTGTGCAATTCTGGCTTGTTTATAGAAAGCAAACAATTTTGAAGGAAAGAATTCGTAAATTTCTGCGGTTACATGCAGCGTAACTGGAGAACAACACTCGCACTTAAATTTAATAATGGATGATTCGAGAAATAATTTTAATATTTCAACTGTGGATGCAATAATGCAGTCCAAGTAATTATTAAGGGATGTTGAAGATCATTGATTACATACCGGCAAACTTTTTCTTATTATAATGCAACCATAGAAATACAAATGTTTAAAAAAAGAAGCTATATACAAATTGGCAATAATTATCAAGCCATTTTACATTCAGGATATTATTATTTTATTAAACTATTTATTTTCGCTAAAACTTTTGACTGAAAAGATTAAGTTATGTTTAATATTTGTTTTATGTTATTATTTTAAAATTATTTATTTCCATTGTTAAAACTTTTGAATTGGAAGTTTAAATTATCGTTATACAATTGTATTATTTAAACAAATAATCGATAATCAATCAAACAAGTATTTAATCAAGTAATCGACATTTTACTACATTTTAAACTTGCGACGCTACATTTTTAAGCAGTTATGGGGGCAACACTGGGTTTGTATGCGTATACACCACTTTTACCTCTACAGTATAGGTAGATATATTAATTTTGAGAGCATATTTTAGAGCCAGTTTGTGTACATTGAAGTTAAAGCCGTCAAGCTATTATTATTTACAAGGGAATTTCCAAATTATTTTTCAAAAGATACAAATGTAGGTATCTATACTAGACTTACTTATTTCTAAAATTAAGTTTTAGGTTCCCCTTTAAAAGTATACCGTGCTATTTATGCTTTTTATTTGCTACGGTAGTGTTTCAAAAGACGTGTTAAATTGTCAAAAAAACTGGTTTTCAGGGGGGTCACTAAGTTATTTCTATCTGAATCTGTAGATCGGAAGGTTGGCGTGTTTGAAGTAGGAATATCCGAAAGCAAAATGAATCACCCTTTTCAGTTTTCGAATATTCATCCATTACAGAATCCGATAAATGGGTTGCGGAAACACCATGAAACACTTGCATTTTATTTTTGTAAAACTACTTTGAACTAAATATTAACAGGAACAAATAAAATAAAAAATTGTTGTTGAATCTCAAATTATTATTTTTTAATAAATATCTATGTATGTATGTGTATGTATGTATATTAAATGTAGATACTCTAATCATTATTTTGATCGTTAACCTTGCATTCTTCAGGGCTGGCACATCCACTGCTAATTTCTTCGCTTTGAAATTTCGTAGAATCTATCATTTCCACATCAATATGAGATGAATTTTCTCTGTAATTTCCACAACCATGTTCATCGATAGAATCTTCACAATCTTGATCCGATTTATTGTCATTTTCATAGGAGTTGTCATCTGTCAAATTTTTCGTAGCTGATGCAAATTGACCATATAGTCGTGGTAAATCTTGAAGCATGTAGTTAGAATTGCTTTTTGGATTAGGAAGATTCTCTTTAGTTTCGCCCAAGTCATAGTACTTTGCGTAGTTCTCAATTTTGTTTGATGTTTCCGAAACAGAAGAGGAAGATGAAGACAAGTTAATTGCTGTAGAGCCTTTAGATTCACTTCGAGGAACTGGTACTGAAAATGCTGAACCATGTCTATATTTAGCAGTTGTTTCAGAATCAGCCGGTACAAATGTATTGTTTTCGGCGTTAGCCAAAGGTGATACATTCTCCTTTTTACGATCATATATATGTCCAGACACTCGCAAGTCAATAAAAAAGTGCAGCGGGTCGATTCCGTAGGGAGGATAAATAGGTGGGTACCAAACTGGTGGTGGAGGAGGAAGAACAAGGTCTTGTGGTGGCAAAGAAGCAGCTGCGGGGCTATCTTGAATTATAGTTTGACTTTCAGTGGAACTAGAATCGTTCAACACTTTGCTGCAAATTAATTCCTTCGTGGCAGCATCAGGTTTAGGATATTTTACAGTTGCCATGGGTAAAAACTGTTTGTTTGTAAGTTCAAGAGGTTTTTCGGGTACTGGAATTTTTTCATCAAGCCCTTTGCGTTCCCTCAACTGTTCGTAATATGGTCTATGTTGACTCCAAGAACGTTTTCGGGGTCTTCTGGCCATAACTGCAGCTTGCTGCATTTGAAGGTTACGTGCATTTTCATTATTTCTAGCTTGAACAAGAGATCTCAACATATCGCTGAAGAAAAAATTATTTGGCCCCACTGGTGCTGAATATAAATACGGTGGTGTAGCGGCTAAGAGACGACTAACGTAATCTTGATTTCGAAGTTCGTTTATATTCTTGCGTTCCTTTGGAGGAGATTTCCTTTGATTTTGTGGAGATGCTGAACTTTCTTGCTGATGCTGTTGTTCTTCAGTCATTTTGTTTTAATCTGTTAAAAGAGAAGAAAAAAAAAGTGTTTATTAAAAAAGATTTTCTTTGTAATTCTAACTTTCGAATAACATATTATATATTGTAGGTATGTTATAAACTTCAGAGTTCGTTACAACTGCTGATTTATTACTTTTTTTTGGCCAAGCCGTGTGATCGTCATAGTTTTACATGTCAACGCGTTGACCCCAAACTTAGGTGTCCCGATAATTGGTTAAAAAAAACGACAACGGGGATTAGCGACGACGCACGCCACCACAGAAACAAAATGGAGTTTTCATACAAATTATCGATACAAAATATGTAAATAACGACGGTAACACAGTTCTTCTATGCGCTTAAGATAAGGCCTGAAAATTCTCAGGGTTTAGCAAAGCCCGTAGGCCGCAGAGGATTAGTTGTTGTTGCATTTAACATGGTGATTGTTTAGACTCGTTGTTGTTTTTTTCGTCCAATTCCTCTTAGCCAACAAGACTAACGCTCCAATGTCGGCAACAAATAATAACAGGAAAAAAGTCAAAAATTTTATCGATGAATATGATGGAAAAGCAATGGGCCCAAGATACATGTGTATGTAAGAGTACTTAATGAATGGGGGGCGTTAGGAAAATAGAAAAAAAATTAAAAGAATGACGATTAGTGTCGTTGGAAACCTTACAAAATACGACTTTTAAGTTTCACAATGTCTGATTAAATCTTGAATTAGTTATCCAACATTAAATCCTTCCATTAAAAAAGTCTGCTTTTCACAATAATCAATTAGCTATTCGTTCGTTATTCCAGTTTTCCAGACAAATTAAATTTATTTATATTCATCGAATAATTAATTTTGCAGTGTAGTGGTCTTATTGTGCGTGTTAAAAGTGTCGAGAGGATTGTGTCCAAGTGCGGGTAAATGTTTTGAATCGAATTCTGAATATGAGTGTGTAGCGATCAAATTATTATTATTTTTTTTACCTTCATATATTATTGCTTAGTTTTATATTTATTAATTGGATTAATTCATTTATTACTATTTTCATTCATCGACTATTTTATTTTAAGTATAAATAGAGTTTTTACTTATTAAATAAATTCAGTTCTAATTGTGAATTCAAAACAAAAGACTTGTTTACTTTCGAATTCCTACATTGGTGACCCCGAATTACACGAACACTCATACACTTGCAGCGGTATCCCCCTACCCAAGGTAAGGTGCCAAATCATTAAATGCTATACAAACAGTATCCCTCGACCCACGGTAAGGTGCCACACACTTTTACAATTAAGAAGTATCCCCCGACCCCGGTAAGGTTGTCTCTTAATACACAAAAAACTTTATAGCAAGTAGAACGAAGTCAATACCGTATATCGAAGGTATCTATCAGAGTGCCGCCTTATTGGAAGCGAAGTCCCGATCTCTAGTTCCTTCAGCTATTAGAGGCCCAATTCCACACTAGCAACATAACTTCCGATGAGACCAAGCACTTCATCTTGGGTCGGCAATTCGGAAGCTGATGTCTTAACTCAAGTTAGAGATGTAATAGAAAATCCTCCTGCCACTAAGAAACACTGAAGTCTGAAGCCCCGCCTTATGACAGCATTCCAGAAGTCAGAGCAAAAAAGACTGAAAACACAGTCTGTAAGATGAGGGAGCTTTCCTCAGCTAGTATTTCTGAAGACGTCCTCAGAACTCTTTGGATGCAGCAACTGCCAAAGAACACCCAATCGATTCTTTCATGCAATCCCAACCAAGACCTCAAGACTCTGGCAGATATGGCAGACAAAATAAAATATCCAACGTGTACATAAGTTTAGATGTTGCTTCTGTCTCAACGCCCTTGAGTGTTTCTGCCATTACCGAACTACAACAGTAGATTGCAGCTCTAAGAGATCAACTGAAGGATCTTTATGTTGAAAGAAGTCGAAGTTCTGTACGAATGAGGAAAATATCCGGTTCCAGTTCCAGTTCCAAAAACAAAAGTCAAAATATGTGTTTCTATCACCGCCGCCATTTTGGCAAAGATGCAATAAAGTGCCAAAAACAATGCGAGTATCTAACGGGAAACTCCTCCGTCTTTAATAGAAAAACGCCATGGACAAACAAAGCATATTCTCAATGCAGCGAATGTCACTGAAATTCCTACTTATTGAGAACGATTGATGACTCTCAACCTAGGACTCTGCAGAAATTTTTTTTGTACGTTTGTTATCGCCCAAGTCACTGAGCCTATAATTGGATCCGATTTTTGTCGTTTTTTGATCTAATTGATCAAAAACAACTCTTCAAACGTCTGATTTTGGTGCATCTTCATCAAGTGCTGCAAATATTGGCACAATAAGTCCGTCTTCTTTTATCTTTGATCTGCTGAAAGAATATCAAGACATCACCAAAAACAAACCTTTGCTGCAGGCGCAGTAGTACAGCAAGTTGTTTCGAATTATTGGCTACCTCTTGGATTTTTTCAAAGAAGCAACAACTCAGACATTTAAGCTATATCGGAAAGCTTAGCATAGATATAAGACATGTATCTGGGAAAGACAACGTTGTTGCTGATGCTCTATCAAGGGTGAACGCCATATTCAATCGACTACGATGAGTTAACAAAGCAACAACAATCCGATATCGAACTCAAGAAACTTCTCAGCTCAGAAAAATCATTGCAGCTTAAGCAAATCACTGTGCCTAACACTGACCATCAAATCTTTTGTAATATTTTAACTGGCAAGGCACACCCATATGACCCAGTACAATTGAGGCGTCAAGTTTTCGATACTCTCCACAAATTATCAGATCTTAGCGTTAAAAAAACTACCCTGATGCTCAAGGAACGCTACATTAGGTCGGACATGAAAAGAGATTGTCGCAAATGGTTAGACATTGTGTTAACTGATAAAAAAGGCAAGACTCAACAACAATTAAATCTCCAATCGGCAATTTTTCATCTCCTGAAAAAAGATTTCAACATGTTGATTTAGACCTCGTTGGACCCCTACCATTTTCCGATGGTTTTACCTATGTTGGAGTCCTTACTTGCATAGATCGTTTTCCAAGATGGTCAGAAGTTATTCCAATAGTTGATATCACAGTCGAAACAGTTGCAACTGCCTTTCTTTCTGGATGGATTTCAAGGTTTGAAATCCCTAAAGAAATTGTGACGGACAAGGAAAGATTTGAATTGTTTAATTGTCATTTTAATATTCTAGTCAGCACTTCATCTGGCCAGTAAAATACTTGGAACTTTAATTGTTGATTAAACTATTCAGATATTTTGAAACGTAAGTTAGGTTGTAAAGGGTCTGTTTCACAATGTCTGACTAAAGTTCTTATTAGTTAACCGACAGTTAATTTTTCCGAAAATTAAATCCTCCCATTAATAATTTTTGCGTTTCACAATGATCAATTAGTTATTTCAGTTTTCCAGACAAATTAAATTTGATTGATATCAAACATTAAAAAAATTATTTATATTCATCAAATAGTTAATTTTGCAAAAGTGTTCAAAGGATTTTTTGTAAGAGCTCTGAATAATAAAAATTAATTGTATTGAATCGAAGTGTGAGTGTGTGTAAAGACAGATTTGAATATTTTAATTGTAAGTATAATTTGCTAATCGGCACTTCATCTGGTCAGTAAAATACTTAGAACTTCAATTGCTAATTAGACCTATTCAGATATTGTGAAACGTAAATAAGGTTGTTAATAAATTGTCGAATAAGTTACATGTAGCTAGAAACTTTAATCAGACATTGTGAAACAGACCCTAAATTAATATACATATAATGTATATATTTTATAGTGTAAAAGAGTGTCGACCGTTATAGGCAATAGTTTTGCATATATTACTCCGCAACTATATGAAAATAAATTCTGGTCAACTCGCAATAGTTTATGCAATTTGTTTTGCAAGATTTTATATTGCGTTCCCATTTTTTTACCTCCACCAGATGGCCCCTATGTGCAGTTTAAATCTAATGTTTGATTTCCAAAAGTCTGTTTCTAGTGATATATTAAGATCCCATTCTCTAAAAATTCTCTAGATTCTCTAAAAATTCATCGAAAATTTATTATCGGGAAAATCAATAGTTTAACATTTTATTTCTACGACTTAGACTTTTTCAAGATCAAATTGAGAGTTATAAGGACACACCATAATAACTTATACTAATAAAATCATGCACCCCCTCTTCCAACATCATCGCTGTTTTCCAAAAATGCACAAGTTGTTTTCCCATTTCCCATTTCCCATAAATTATTTTAATATTTACATGAACGAAAAACAATAGGAAATATCCCTTTCTGCTTAAGCCAGATACACTGTGTATCTGCAATCTGCATATTGTGATAAATGAATTAAATCTTAAAACTGCTTGTTGTACCTAAGCTGTTTTTGATTTGTATAAAGAAGAAGACAAAAGATTTATTCTTAAGAAAATTCTCTATGGAATACTCAATCTACAAATAGAAAACAACCTCAAGAGAACTAGGGATATATTTTAATGCATTTGTAAGGACAATGCAAACAACCGCATAAGCTATAATAAGAATATGTCCTCGAAGGTTTGTGCTTCATATCTAGCATAACATGTTTGTTAACAATATTTTTAAATATACATAAATGGTTAGAGATCAGTGAAGGTAGGTAAAAGAAAAAAGTAGCAGGACTATTTATCAGGGATATACATTTCATTCACCAATATTTGCAGAACAACGTAAATAATTAAAAAATGTTGTTTTTGCCATTTATTTTGTATTTGTATTTATTGTATTTTGTATTATTTTTTTGGCAGAACAATTGCTTTGAGAAATTTAAAACCAATACCCATATAAATACCATCCTAGTTCGCAATAAGGCAACATGGATATACATATTTACATACATGTATACTGTACATACTATTGATTGGTGTGAGCATATATGTACATACATGAATGCCTATGTACATATTAATAAAATAATATACAAATTTTGTTAGTACTTAAGGAAGTTTTATTTGCGAAAGTACATTACAATGTACATATATGTACATACTTTAAATTAAAGTTATTATGCCTCGTACAAAAATCGAGTTGAGTTTTATTCAAATAACATTGATTCCACCAACCTTTCCTGCCTTCTCCCTGATCGATCATCTTTAAGGTCTGAGTCTAATATTGGGCAGTGCTTATTAAATTCCTGTGTTGAAAGACTTTAGAAAGTTTAAAACTTCAGAACCCAGCAATAAAGAATGGATAAGATAATAGATTGAATGGGAATGTATATAGGTTCTAATTTTACTAAAAAATTAAATTGGAGTATAATATTGCTGTAAAGTTTAAACAAGTAAACTTTATGATCTGTTATTTTCTAAATTTAACCCACCATTGAAATATTTGGAAAGACAGAATAATTTGTATATAGTTACACTTTTATATTTTGAAAAATATTTTAAACCTAACTTAGGTACTCACAGAGGTTAACTTTTACGGGCAAAAAAATTCACCTGATAAAAGTATGTACATTTGTACATTGGAAAAGTATATTAAAAGCACGCTGTGGTAGGTATGCTTAATTTAAACGCAAGAGCCTTTCAAAATCATACTAATGGGCAGTGGCGTACGCAGGGGGGGAGGCTAAGGGGGCTCAAGCCCCTCCCAAGCAAAATGCAATAATATTGAAGAATATTTTGTATTATTTTTTCGTTCAAATTTAATTTTTGTTACATTTTAGCTTTGACAATATTTTCCAATTTAAATTAAATTAAAAACTATATGTATGTACATATATCGTAATCTAGATTTCGTTTGACATTTCAAACGAATCTCAGTATGCAAATAAACTCAAAAAAGGTTCGTTTGCAACCAAACAGGCAAATGTCCCAACACGACTTCACATCTTGAAAAGTTCATAAAAGACTATTTAAATTCTATGATTTGTTTCTTTTTTCTTTCCTCCTTGAGACAATTATGAAGACAATCGTTTAATCCGACATAGTTTTTTTTTATTTCAGAATTTTTAACAAACAAAATTGATTATTATCAATCAAATTGATTATTGTCTCGATTTTCCACAACACCTTAGATTTTTACCTAGTTGTCGAATGTTGGCAAATAAAAATGGTGCATGAAATTGATTGAAGTATGGGTTCATATCTCGATTTCATATTTTGGTACTAACTTCATGTTGTGAATTTCATACTGGTGAACTGAGTGCTAGTCTTAATAAATAAAATGAAATAAAACTGTCTGATGTATGTAGCAATATTTAAAAATTTAGATATGGAAATAAACGTGGAAGGATATAACCGAAATAACTATACCGTTTTGCAATTCGGATTTGTATCCTAAAACCTAAAGAAACTTTATTGAAGTTCTGCAGACTTAGAACGTTCGTTTTGCCGAATATTCACAAAGAAATCCATGTAATCCCTTAAGAAGTGAAGATATGGTGAATTAATTTGAAAAAAGAAGAAGAATGGAATTAATCTTCTCATCAAATTCTGTTGCCTAAATTTATTTTTTCAAACTTAAAATATCAAACAAATTTTCAATTTATATGTTTATGTTTATGTTTTTCCTTTTTTGTTTTCTTATTAAAATTTTACTTCTTATTCATATAAAGTGGGTAAAAATAAGAAAGGCAGTGACACCTTAAAAAAAATTACACAAAAATTGGGATTGAGTCCCCCTAAAAAAAAATCCTGCGTACGCTACTGCTAATGGCCTACGCACGATTTGTAACCTCGATGCAGTAGAGAACACATACCCCTTCATTGGAGTCTGTCCCATATTTAGGAGATACAGGAAGAAATTTCTTGGAAGCCTTCAGTTAACCACGTCCCAGTTCCTAGATGTCATGGTCAATGCTATTTTAATCTATATCAGTTTTTAAAAATCGCTTTTAAATATTCAATGAATTTTTATAAGTCACTCACTTTGTCTTTATTTAGTTTATCACCTCGATTACAGAATCCGATGAATGGACTGCGGATGTCGTCCGACAGAATTTTGAAGTTTTTACTATTACAGAATCCGCTGTTCAAAAACTATAGAAATGTCGATAATATAGTGCATCACTTGTAGATTACAGAATACGGAACACATCCGCACTCCGTATAACTTTTGACGTTTCAAATCCGCATCGAAATTGTAGCGGATATAGAACTAAAAAGAAGTTTTTGTTAACAACAAGAAAAAATGGAGTGCAATAAGACGTAGGTTTAAAATAAATTTTAGTTCATAATAAACATTTTTCATTTGTAGAAAAAGGACAACAAATCGTCGTCAATTTCAGAAGATGGTAGAACAAATGAAAACCCAACCTGATATAGCTAAAAACTTCACAAAAAAGTCTCCAGAAGTAGTTCAACAATTTTGGGGGAAGCCCTAAACACCCTTGGTCCTCCCATAAAGGAAATTTCGGAGTGGAAAAAGGTAAATTATGAAAACAATTGAATAAAGTAAAAGTATTGTATGGTTCCTTCATTTTATTTATATAGGTTTGGTCAGACTTAAAGTCCGCCATAAAAAAAAAATTGGCGCAAAATAAACGATCATTGAATGCGATGGGTGGTGGATCTTATGAGGAACAACTGTTCACACCACTAGAGGAATAATTGAAAACATAGCTCTTGTTATTTGATTAAAAATAGATAAAATGTTACTTACAAAGCATCGGGCAGGTCGAAAATTCTTGAGGCTTTAAATCTTAATTCCAATCTGTGTTGTCTAACACTGGATGATTGATTACCTTCAAAGAAGAATCCGATGGAATCCATTTTTTTATTTTTAAGTTATTTTATTTCTCACTTTAATTTATTTTAATACGATTATAAAACTAAAACCATAAAAAACCATAATCACTTAAATTTTGTATTTACCTTTTAAAATGACATTTGTATTGAATTATGTCACCATATGACATTAAAGGAAGGCAGTTTTGGAATTGGCAAGGTAGTTTTTCGGATCGATATTACAGTTCATACGGGGGATTCCCTAATTTAATTAGATGCGGACGCGGATTGCTTGCGGATCGAGTAGACTCCCCGGGAATAAAATATTGCGGATTCCATAATCGGCATGTATTTCTTTTTCTAACCTGACAGGCAACTTAATCAAGTTATTAATTTAAATACCAGCACAACTGTTTTTTGTTGAATTATTTTGGAAATAAAATTATTTATCTACCTATATCTATCTATCATTAGAAAAAAGATTGTGAAAAAAGAGTGTCCTCAAACAAGTGACGCGCAGTGTATATCCAGTGAGTTTGCCTAACAATTAAGAAAACATGGGTAGCGCCTTAAAGGGCCGAATATGCCCACGAGTTGGTTTTTTTCATCATATTCATGTTCATATTTGCTCAAATTTTCCACATGAGTTGAAAACGTCACCAAAAAATGTAACACAATCTGTCGAGATTTTTTTTTGCAGAGTTCCAGCTGTCCTTTGAATTTTTATTTTTTAAATGTTGTACCCCATATCCGTCTAGCTTGACGTGCAACTCATTTAGAACAATCTTTAGAGTCAACGTTGCCTTTTCCCTCAGTAAATCTTTTTTCCTTTTTTTCTCGTTGCCAGATTGGGCGCCATTTTTTTGATGTTGTCAAAATGAGAAGAGTTTTCATTCAAATTAGATTATGTTAATTAAGAAAGCTCTTCAGTATACACGAGTGGATTTATAAATTATTTATGGATGGATATTCGCTTTCGAGGTGGTAATGAAAAAGTTTCTAAATTGAATTTATTAAAGAACAATAACATTTTTTAACGGCGGCTTTTGTTAATTAAAATTTGCATTGTAAGATGATGAAACGTCGTCGGAGCAGTGCGGTGCACAGTAGAGGCGGCGGTGGTGGTGGTGGTGAGTAGGTTAGAATATTCACTTACAACAGGAGACATTCTGCTACAGATTGCGCTAACAATAAAATATTCGTAATTTTTTTATGGGGAATAAATAAGCAGGCTTAATCCAGTGCTTCAATGACTTTTTAAGTTGTTGACAGACAAATATTCCAGAAGAAGGCAGAACTTTTCCCTCGAAACTTTATACTTGAGTATTTTTTTAACATAGCTTCCTGCTACTGAGGCAATTAAATGCAGCTTCCTTCTTTCCAATTCTTGTGTTTGCATATAAATTGCAAGAAGTGAAATCCTTAAAAGGATGTGAAAGAGGAGAAAAATAAAAAAAAAAAACAATTGTAAAAAGCAAGTGCAAGTAAGAAGAAGAAAGTAATTTCAGACAGAAGATGTTTGTTTTAATAACTCCACAAAGCAAACGCTTATTTTCTTGCGGATTTAGTATAATAAATTTAACTGCCTTTTTGTGTAAAAGAATTAAAGACTTGTAATATTTTTTAAGTAAGAAACGGTAAGTTTTCAAAGTTAAACCGAATAAATTTTGAATATAAAACGATTTGTACAGGTACTCTATTTATTTCAAAGATATATAAATACATACATATACCTATTATGCAATCTAAGAGTTCTCTAAAATATGAGAAACATAACATATTAGATTACATGTTAAATACATACCTGTAAGTCTAAAGCAGTCAAAATAATACTGCATTTCAGTTTTTTGTAAAAAAAAATCACATGACAGAAATAGGGTTTTGTTGTTTTAACACTGAAAATGTTTAAAGGTCGTTTTGAGAAAAGTATGCTGTTACCAAAATGAACAAAGATAATCGGCCCTAGCGAGGTATCCGTCGGAGCGGAAATTTGTTTGCAACGCACACTCTGTCGGAGGTTCAAAATACATTCGAGGTATCCTTCATCGGAAAAGAATACTAAACAATGCGACGACACGTCGGGTTTTTCTGTTTTTCTTGCATTAAATTAACCAGAAGTTCGATTTGCCTAGTTGTTGTTTTTTCGTTTGCTCCTCGGACTCTAAAAAATAAAAAAATTCAAGCAATAGTTCCAAAATTACTTTATTGACATGTTTTTTTTAATTTCTTACATTTTTCAACACTTTACACAAATCTTAAAAAAGTTCCGCGAACTATTTGTGGCGGAGGATATCGGAAAAATAAATGTATGAGCTGTCAAAATATCACTCACAAAAAGCAATTGATCGCACTGTAACGCATAACGCCGGTGTGCGTTGCATAATGTCGGAAAAATGTTCCGAACAGCTGTCCGAAAGTATACCTCGAAGCAAATATCCTCCGATTCGTATAAAATCGGAGAATTTTCCGCTCCGACGGATACCTCGCTAGGGCCGAATAAATGAACTCTGGTTTATAGGGGGTGATCGATCGAATTTTTGGTTGATGTTACCAAAATTAATAAAATGAAGACAACAACACAAGCGATGAATTTCAGCCAGCAGCGCACCTACACGTTTATCATTATATGAACCAACGAGCTTCAGTGGAGAATTGTTAAATTTGTATAAAATTCGAAAAACGCTGGATTTGAGCCCACTTAGAAACCTATAATTTTGGTTATAAATTATAATTATTGGATCTTTAATATTAAGGTAGATAATTAAAATGACAAGCTAAAAATCTGTATGAAAATTTTTGCAAAAGCATACTAGAAACTTGGATAATTGTCTTTTAAGAATGACGGGAGAAAAGAAAAAAAAAAAAAAACAAACAAAATATGTATTTATGTACATATGTACCCTACCTACAAAGTATATATTGCTGGAAAGGAGAAGACGGTGGAGTGTGTGCAATAAAAAACCACCACTGCATTTAGGCAAACAAAATTGGCTTCGCATTGGGATTCGGGAACAAAAATGATAAACAATGACCAAGCACCAGAGCGTTGCCGCTTGGCCACTATTTTGCGTTCGGGACCCGTGGCCACCACTTTTTTGAAAATGACCCAATTGGCCCCTTTTTATTAATTCAATAAGATTTACATTCGAAAACTTCTGAAAATTGCATTTCTCATAAAAAAAAATTAAATTCCACAAAATTTTGTATTGAACGCTGTCATTTTATCTCGACATGCACCCAACTGTGCATTCAGCAGAAGCAAACTGACAGAAGACACTACACCGTATTTTGTTTTCTGTTATTCGTTGTTATTCTGTTATTAATTGAGATTTTGAATAAATTTTTATGAAATGTCTTTAATCTATTTTATTTTATACATTGTGACATTTTTCTATATGGGACCATTTTTTCGTCGCGGGACCCTTTTTGGGACACTCTTTAAATTTTTTCAGCGGCAACACTGAGCAGAGCACCATTAAAGGAGTCTGATGATCGGCCTGGCAGGCGTGAAATTGCTATAACTCCAGCCTATAAAATCTTGATGGTAGCTTACCCAATTGTTGTTGTTTCATTCAACACCTTCAATATTAATATGATGGTGCGACAGCTTGGCATCCTAACTGCAAGTGTGTTATCACACAAAAAAAAACCTTAAAAAATGATAAACATTATGTAGGTATGTACTTTACATGTATATGTTACCGGAAATGTATGTAATCCGTTATTATATATAATTCCTAAATAGACTTGTCATGTCATTGTATACATTTCTTAGGAATTGTATATAATTCCTAGGTTTCATTCATTTTCGGTAACATATATGTACATTATTAATTGTAGTAGGTATATTTTACAAAAAATAATAAAATCGTAAAGGTCCGATTTGCTGTGTTTGGTTTAAAACTTAAAACTTTAGTCAAATCTTCAAGGTTAAGGTCCTCAAATGCAAATAAAACTGGCTTCATCCGCAGTCAAGCAGTCTACAAACGATTCAATTTGGTTGTCAACTAAATTGATGCTTGGCCACACACTTCATAAACTCAGTTGAAAAAATATAGCTTCAACTGTCAAAAACATTATTATTGTCTAAAGAAATTGCACGACTCTAGTTTGTTAAATTTTTTAAAAGATGCGTTCAAAATGCAAAATATTATAAAATGAAAACAATTAGGTAAATCAGGTTTGCCAGTAAGGTTGAGCTACACATCAAATTCTTTGTAAATTTGGTCTCGAGTTAAAAAAGGTTTACTTTGACGGTAAATCAAATGACTTGCATAATGCATATATAGATACTTACATAACCAACTTACATTATCAACAACCGACTGAGTCGAGAACTAAGTTGAATCGTAGGTATCTACATATATGACGTATGTATGATTTAATCGATCTGTAGTAATTCAATTACCTTTCTTCAAAACTAGATGGTATGTTACTTTAATTGGTGTAGGGTAGGTACCAGTGCGGATGAAAATGAGTAAAGGATTGTGTAAAGCTTGCTTGACATCGATATTTACTACAGATTTAAACATATATGCATGTAGATACAAAAAACTATTATTTTCGGTTTAATATAAAACTAAGATTCATTTTATTAAAAAAATGAACAACATTAATTTAACCGATAACTGGGAAGTGAAATTAAATATACAAATTGGTACTTTAGACTGTAGAATGGTTTCTAAGACAGCTTGTGAAGTTGTCAATGTCAATGTCTCTATAGTTACTCTATGAGTGAAAACTGTAAATTTTTTTGAGAAAATTTCCTTATTGCATTAAGGTCCATTTTATGAGTTGATTAAAGTATACTTAAATGATGCAACGTAGAACATTTTATAAACCTACTGATTAAACGAAAAAAAAAAGAAACTGGTTGCGACCCACACTGCTAACTTCCCATTGGTGCCCTTGAAAATTGTAGACCCGATGTTAATTTCTTATTCTTATTCTTAAAAAAGACCTTATCAGGGGTTCAATATGAGATCAAGTGAAAACCAAAATGGGGCGTATGATATTTTATCAACTATTTTAGTAGAATTTTTGGCAGATTTTTTGCTTTAAAAAAAATTGTCAATTGAATTTTTTGCAAACCCATATAATCTTAGTTATGTACATCATTTTGAGTAAAATAAAATTATTCCAGAGTCGGTAGCAGTTTTGGAATTTTGTTGCTTTACAAAAAAATTGTCAGTTAAATATTTCCACAAAATTTATATCATTCATTTACAACGTCATTGTGTGTTAAATAAAATTAACGCGACTTCGAAATCATTGTTTTTTCTCAAGATATTCGAGCCGAAAAACGTTTTTCAACAATTTGTACTTATAGTATTTTTTGAGGAAAACCCCACAGTTGTAGAAAATAAAAATTCTATAGGTAGGTATTCAGTTTAAAAGTCAACGTCCTTTTGTATAGCATTTGTTTTCTTTATCTTTATGAAGATTTTTCTGAAAACATTTCACAACAAATTGAATAAAATATTATTATATAATGTATTAACGGGTGATTTTTTAGCTGGTTTGGTTTTGGCAACACTGGTTTTGACAGCTGACGTGTGTTTAGTACCTTGTGTCACTGTCAAACAGCTTCAGTTTGGTTTGCAATTTAACCATGGATCGTCTTACAAATGAACAACGCTTGCAAATTATTGAATTTTACTATCAAAATTCGTGCTCGGTTCGAAATGTTCATCGCGCGCTGCTTCCATTTTATGGTCGCCATTCTCGACCTTCTGAGCAGTCTATTCGGAAGATTGTGACCAAATTTCGCACCAAATTTACTTTGTTGGACATTAAACCACCAACACGTTTACGTACTGTGCGTAGTGAAGAAAATATTGCGGCCGTATCAGCTAGTGTGACAGAAGACCGCGAAATGTCGATTCGGCGCCGTTCCCAGCAGTTAGGCCTTTGTTACAGCACTACGTGGAAAATTTTGCGGAAGGATTTGGGCGTAAAGCCTTTTAAGATACAGCTGGTGCAAGAACTAAAGCCAGCCGACCTACCACAACGCCGAATTTTTGGTGAATGGGCTCTTGGAAAGCTGGCCGAGGATCCGCTTTTTTATCGAAAAATTGTGTTCAGCGATGAGGCTCATTTTTGGTTGTAAATAAGCAAAATTGCCGCATTTGGAGTGAAGATCAGCCAGAAGCATTGCAACAGCTACCAATGCATCCCGAAAAAGCCACTGTTTGGTGCGGTTTATGGGCCGGCGGCATTATTGGGCCATATTTCTTCAAAGATGATGCGAATCGCAGCGTTACTGTCAATGGTGAACGCTACCGAGCGATGATAACAAACTTTTTTTTGCCCGAAATGGAAGTTCTTGACTTGCATGATATGTGGTTTCAACAAGACGGTGCCACATGCCACACAGCACGCGAAACAATGGCGCAATTGCGAGGCGAGTTTGGTGAACAGTTAATTTCACGTTTCGGGCCGGTCAATTGGCCGCCTAGATCGTGCGATTTGACACCATTAGATTATTTTTTGTGGGGGTATGTCAAGGCTAATGTCTATAGGGACAAGCCCGCTTTGATTGACGCACTGGAAGCCAACATCCATGCATTCATTCGTGATATACCGGCCGATATGTGTAAAAGAGTATGCCAAAATTGGACTCAGCGGATGGGCTACCTGAGACGCAGCCGCGGTCAACATTTGCATGAAATTATCTTTAAACATTAAATTGCAAGGTTCAAACTATCGATTCAAATAAATATTTCATTCATTTTTTCGAATTTTTTGTGTTTTTTTTTTTAAAAAAAGTTCTAAACCTCTTAAAAAATCACCCTTATAATGTTTAGCTGTTTTCCTGTGCGCTTATAAGTTAGCTGAGCTTGTCCTGGATTAATTGTGGTTTCAATTAACAATATGTTAATTATTAAGCCCCGAATGCTGTTTTTCATTCGATTCCCTTCGGACTAGGAAAAAAGCACGCCTAATATTATAAATAGTGTATTGTCTCATTGTTAGGAAGCTTACAATAACAAATTTATCGAATCCTCAACATACCGTTTAGATATTGTTTGCGGAAGGTTGGGCCAAAATATTTTTTTTTTTGCTAGAAATAATAATTATTTTATAACCTTTATTTTGGCATATATGTAAATAAACACTAATTTTGTTCCTTAAACGACTCAAAATAAATAACTTAAATTTTCAATGATCTTTTCCAGTGAAAGCTATAATTGGGACCTTATATTTATCTGATTCAAACAAAACATTAACTATCGAAGCATATATAAATATAGGTACTTACCACCTGCGAAAAACCTTAAATTTAGTTGAATATACCTAGTGTTATGTGAGTATATACCTACAAATGAACAATATTGTTGGAAATATATGCACATACAATAATTTAAACTGAAAAATTTTTAAAAACCAGCAAAATTAGAAATACATTCATTGCACAAGTTCTGAAATTGTTTTGACAACAAAAAGATGTAATACTAATAATGTGCTACAAATGAAAAGCAAAACAAAAAATAACTTGAACCAATAACTTGGCAGTAATTCCACTTTGGATGTTGTATTTGTAACTCGTGTAAAAATCTACTGTACTGTGAATAGCTTTCGCAAAAAAACACGACTTTTGTAGAAGTTTTGATTTCACATATTTCTATTTTTACACGCATGTATAGTCGACCGATTCACACACTCTTCTGATGGCACTTCTAATTCATATTAGCTTTTAAATTGTATATTTTTATTGTTGAGACGTTTGGTTTAAGTACAGTAAAAAGGAACTACAAGAAAATGCTTAACGTATTAATATATAGATTACCATTTGTTGTTAAATGTCACTTCCAGTATATTAAACATAACTAAAAACTTTAAAAAAAAACTGTAGGTATTTTATCCTTCTCCAATAAAAAAAAAATGTTACATAATCGAACTTAAAAACTAAAAAAATGTTTGCGTTAATACTTTCCTCTTTTCATAGGGGACTGACTGTGTTAATTACTGCTATTAAAATTTAATTTTTTTTTTACTTTTTTAATAAAAAATCTAGTGGTATTCGCTCAGGTTCTAATAAGCAAAGTGCTCCTATCTCTGGGGTTTTCAGGAAAATTCTGCTTTTGGTTTATTAACCACACCACACTTTAAAAAATGCCAATGTTCAAGAATGGGGACATAATCCGTGAAATAATCAAACGATGTAACGATAATTTGCAAAATAATAAAATGGGGAAAAGTTATTTTGCAACCAAACATTTGTCCAATTAAAAAAATCATTACAAAAAACGGCAGTCAATAGATTATTCACAAATGAAATTCACGAAATAATAAAACTATCGATTAAAATGCTTGTTTGCGAAAAGATTATGGTAAAAAACGTATCGGAAAGGGAATGCGAAATGAAAGAAATATTCAACAAAGAAATGTCAATACATTTTTCGAAATGAAAGTAAATTGAAAAACATATTTTAAGAGCTAAATCAACCCCGAAACTTGGGTGATATCTTCTAATAGTAATTATTATTTTTTGTATGATTCATTAAGGCGTACCATACATAGACTAATACGGTCGTTAGGGAGGTCCCACGGGCACAAATTTCTTTAGGACTTTTAAACGGGCCTACCTCACATCGCGTCGTTAGTCGCACGGCCTGATGTACGATACGCCCATTCACAATATGAACCTACGAAGGCCGCTGGTAGTTGAGACGTTCTAAAACTTATGTAAGTATAGTTGAGATTAACTTTTATATATCATAATAGTGGTGAATTCTATAACTGATTTTACCACATTTATAAACATAAATTTTTTTTACTTTGAATTTGTTGTCGCCTCTTAAGATCGTTATAGCGTAAGTAGAAATATCAAAGGCTAGCGACGGTAGGGCACACTTTCGTTCCAACGTTAAGCCTCGAAAAAGGTTCCAGCTATACTCACCTGTGGCGACAGCTATACGGCCACCTCGGGTTTTCACCTTCCAATCAACTAACAAATTTGATAACGAACTCATAAAGAGGTAGTTTGTCATACTTCAAACGTGTGTAACGAAAGTCATGACCATACACTATGTTAATGGCAAACATGTAACCTTGTCATCCCTCTAAATATTGAATTTAAGGGTTGTACACTAATCGCTTGTTTCTCGTAGTAAAACCCAACGCATTATTATTTACGCAAAGGGTTCAATGTAAATCCATTGTACCCACATTTTGTGTAATATATGTACTGTACATTGCGTCGGCTTATAAACGTACATATCCACGTAACATGTTGTATAATATGTGCACCAAACAAATTGAATTGTATCCTTTTGTCACCGCCAAGTTCATTTCAAGCACTTTATCATTGGGGTTGTATTTTGATGAAGTAATTCACAGCCACAAGTGGTACATAAATTTCAATTTACATTTGGTTGTTGGTGGAATTAAAAAAGGGCTACGAATTTAATCACTTAACTTTGGTTTGTTTCATTTGCGTTCTAAATTAAAAAAAAATACTATATGTACAGGACTTTTTATGTAGGGGATGCCGAAGTTTAAATGAAGTTATGAAGTCTAAAAACACAGTTTTAATATAAATAAAAGTATTTAAAAATCCCGCCGGCCATTTCGAATGTTTGTTTTTGATAAAATTAACAGAATATTCTAAACTCACTTGATATTTTTTTTTTCCAATACACAAATTAATTAATATAAAAGAATTATTAACAATCACTATTTTAAAGGATATTTTTAATTTTTTGAAAAAAAAACGCAATAACCACCTTCTCTAGTGACAGTTTAAAATCAAATGAATCTGAATAAGTTCATATCAGAATACCACAAAAACTGAAACCGTCATCCGCCACCCAGCAACCATTGTGAGTGTTAAATCTAAAACCGAGAACACATTTTAAATTCCACCCTCTCCTCGCTGAAGAAGAAGGGTCGAGTGTAGAGCGTAGTCAGTGCTTTTTGTTGTATTGGCGCGTGCTTTACAAAAGGAAGTAAATCATATAGGTAGGTAGAGTAGAACCATCAACCTTACCATCAGCATCAACATCACCAACAGAAGCATCTGAGGCAACAAATAGAAATCACAGAGCAACGCAACAGACAACATTGCATCAATCTGGGTTCTACTACTATTAAACGTCCTCTCATGCAGATTCTTGTTTTTATTTTTTTTAAATATGGTTTTTAAGAGGAATGGGTTTTTGGATGAAAGGACCGAAACGGAAAGAAAAAAAAAAAACGAAAAAAGTGTTGGTAAACCGACAGCAATTGTTGGCAGCTATTATAGCACAGTGCTATGTCGGTGTATATCCATTTTAATACATATATTTTTTTAATTTTTCAATTGTTTGCTGTATTATACAGGACAGTTTTAAGGGTAGATGGGCCCTTCATCAGATTTTCTTTTTTGAAATACTTCTTCAGTTAAATATCAAAAATTTGGCATACTCCGTGTTGAACATGTGCAACAAGAATTTTTTAGTCAGACCATATGGGAGACATGAACCACTCGCAATATTTCCCTCAGATTACACTTAAATCCTTGCGTCAGATCAGGAAATTCCGACGAAAAATATCGTAGGGGTTAGGTTAGAAGGGGTGATGATACGGCAGGCCGCGTCATAGCTCACTCGGATCTCGGTTGATCCATTGTGCTCCCCAGGTATGTGTGAGGAGTAAAGGTTGGGAGGGGAGTGGAAGTTTAGGTTTGAGAGGCCCTGAACCATCTTGACTTGTGAATGAAATTCAGGATGTTCTTTACTGGCCCAGATTGTAGAAAAAGTATTCTCCGACGGCAGCTTTTCTAGATCTGGCTAGACCGGGCCATTCACGAAAGAAGTGAGATGAGCCCTCTTCCGCCTCTTCATCCTGGCATTTTCTGCATAAGTCAGATGTGCTAATGCCCATTCTGCTCATGTGGGTGTTCATCGCATTGTGACCATTCCAACTAGGATTGATAATTGAGGCCTGCCTATCTTTAAGTATAAGTATTCTTTTTTTTTCTTGGAGATATTCTGCCATAGATTCCTTGAAAGTATCAATTGATGACCATCTGCCGTTGGCGGTTTTGAGGGAATTTAGGTGAATTCTCTTCTTTTCTTGTTCTAGTGGCATAAGTACAGAGAGAAAATCGTTTAGGGGAGAGGCGATTTTGTTTTTAAATTTACTTTAAATAGAAAAGGTTCTATACAAAAACAAAGGCCAGTTAAAATTCTTTACCTTTTATTAAAGGCAGTTGTATTCATTCTTAAATTTTCTTTTTAAATAATAATGTTTTAATCAATACTTTTTGAACATTTAAAAAATAATTTTTTTTTTAATTTCACGTTGCTATAAGTATCTACTATTTTTGTTTTAAATATTCAATGCTCTTATAAATTTAAAGTCAAAAACTAAAAAACAGAAGCTTTTAAAGTTTTTGAAAAAATCAAACATAACAATATATTATGTTTTAAGTCTTTAAAATTCTTTTATTATAAAGAAAACTATTGGTCAAATTAGGATAGGTAAAACTTTATTCATCAATCTTACAACTCTACCCGGAAGTAATCTTGTTGAACCAACATGGATCCTTTCACAGGGCTGTTCACACAAATGATATATGTACACAATCTTATCCAAACTAAAAAAAATACATTTTTTTTAACATAAAATACATAGGTATTATTTATTGAATTACTTATGTAATATTAATTGTAGTTACAAGGCGTCAGCGAATTAATAAAAATCACATCGATCCAAACGTTTACTAAGTTCTCTAAAACTTATTTTTTTACTTAACAAAATTTCATATAACCAACTAACTACTCCTACACAAGGTTTATACCAGGTTATCTAAAGTGGAAATAATGATTATTCGGGTGAGATGGTATAGGGAAAAATGGAAAAATGGTGCTGTGGAATGCACCATCTCACCCACAAAAAACTTCGTTATCTCCCCTTTTTGGCATTTTCAATTAATCTTAAAAAGACAAAAACTCCGATTAGACTTGAAAAAACTTCTCATAGACAAGTTGTAGCCAATACCTTTTTGCATTTATTAAGGCAACTTGGCACCCATCGACTTACATATAAAACTGAGAAAAAAAGTGCACACAAAATTTCAAAAAAAATCTTCACATAATTTTGATGTTGTATTCTTTTTCTTTTTTTTTTGCATCGCATACAAACATACGAATAGTGGCTACTTCGATCTGAAATGAGAAAATGAATACAAAAACGGTTTAAATGTGTTTATTGAATATTAAATGTAAGAGATATTAAAGGACAGTTACTCCCCCGCTGCGCCATCTCACCCGCTTTTACTATACCTTTTTAAATTCTAAATAAAAGACATAAACTCTGAGAAATATTTATTTATTTTTATTGGAAATTCAAGTAAATTGGTTAACCGGTTAATAATGAAAAAGATTTGACCTCCTCTACTGGCTCGGCAGGCTGTTAATCAGTAATTGTCAACAATTGCATTGTCATTATCGAAAAAAAGACAATAAGGGCCTGAAATATTACTTAATTTTATATTACTAAAAATTATAAGCTTATTTTCCAAGCTTAGTGTAGACTCTCGGTTTATAAACGGGTATAAAATTTTAATCAAAATTCCAGTTTTGTTTAACACATTACCTATGTGGTTGTAATATGTGAGGATTTTATCTAAGGTGAGGCCAAGGTATTTAACATTATCTGCCCAAGGGATACTACAACCGTTTAAATGAAGTGGATTGTTAGCTAGAAATCTAGGATGTCTTCTACGTGTAAAAAACATAGTTTGAGTTTTTGATTCGTTTATTTTTATTTTCCATTTATGAAAATAGGAACTAAGAGTGTGTAGGTCTTGTTAAAGATTCAAACAAATATCAAGAGGAAGTTCATTCGAGCTGTATATAGCGGTATCATCAGCGAAAATTGACGAAAAATAGTTGTGCAAATTGGGAAAGTCTGTCAAGTATATATTACATATATATGATGGGTTTTGTTTGATCTGTTATCATTTTCATCTTCATTTTTATGATAAGCTGCGACGATTGAAGGCTGGGAGAGGGACTGTTATGTAAGTGTGTATAAAGGCAACCTGAGTCTCATTCTATAACTCTCGAATTTATGAAGTTAGTCCAGAAAATTTTACATCAGTTTTGTAGAAAGTTTAATACAATCATTCTTTTACCGATAAATCGAAACGTTGAAACTGAACCTTTCTTAAAAATTGGAATACATAAATATAAATATTGGAATCTGCGAAAATCATTAATTTCGCTATTCAAATAGAGTACTGCAAAACGAAATTTTTCGTTTATGATCTTGTTGTGTCATGCCAATTCAATAAATTCAATTCAATTCAATAAAATTTATTTTAATTATTGCAGAACTTCGTATACTTCCCAAAACTACAAATTTTAGTCCAAAGTTCTGTCAAAATTCGTATAACATAATTATTATGTAAATAAAATTCCACTAAAATTGGTAAATTTGGCAGTTTCTGTAAGTAAACTTGCAGGTATTAGCATAGGATAACTTGAAGTAACTATATCAGCCAGGTTCTACATTTCACTTTCACTCGAAATAGAATTAAAATCAATTGAAATTAGATTGACTTTATTTTCATTTCGAGCGAAAGTGAAATGTAGAACCTGGCTGTATGTACATGTACATCAACCGGCCCTGTGTTCAACTACTGAGAATTTTGTTCAGTTTTGTAATAAATACCACTCTGTGGTGTAGGTAGGTACTCATTTTTTTCATTCCACAAATGGTTTCAGAGACGGATGCTTTTCAAGCATTGTTAAATACTTTTTTCCTGAATGTATGCACATCCTTGTCGATTCACACCGAGACTGGGAACTTGCCTGGGGGCGGGTATTGGATGACTTTCTGGATAATACTTTTCGTCTTGTTGGATGGGTAGGTATGTTTTAATTTTTTTCTGAAGCTTTTGTCATCTTTTTTTTTTCTCTTAAAATCTTTATCCTACATAGAAGAGGTTTATGTATGGGAATGGTTCGGTTTTGCATTAGTGAAATGATACCCCTGAATGCGTATTTATAAGGGATGAATTATAAAATACCTACCACCCGCAATCACAGTAAATTCAAAAGCAATAGGAGATAGAATACCGTATCAATTATTAAATAACAAAAAAAGAACAACAAAAAATGAAGCGCACGTCCGCGCGTTGGGGAAACATCCCGCGAGCAGTATGTCAATATTTTTAAGCGAATCTGCGATTTAATACATACATATGTACATACCTCTTTCGAGTTCTTACTTTTATTGGAAAGTTTGCCTGCCAGCACATGGTGGGCACAGAAGATACAAGGAACGAGGTACATGGATATATACATAATATGTAGATTTGTATTAAATTGAATTCATTTCTAAATTGACTTGTTTTTTACATTCGGGATTCGAAGTAAATCAAAGGTGTCGTCAACATTGGGTAAGTAAATATACAAAAGCTTATATAATTGTACCCACCAGTTTGAAATCACGTGTGGCTCAATTGCTAGATATTCAAGTATATGTACCTAACATGTCTCCAGAGTTAGATGAAAATCAATTGGAATCCAAACAAAACAGCTCTGAATGTATAAAAAGGAATCGTTTTCAGTGCCACTCTAAAGCATTTCGCATGCTTTGATATCCTTCTTCCATCGCATCGTGTCATAGTTACCACATCGTATGCAGGGAAGGTTCTTCCGACTGTTGCTGGAGTAGTGTATGGAATCTTTCAATACTAAGAGCTTTTGCGATGAAAATCTGGTTTATATTGTTTTCCTGTGGCATCATCGTCGTGCAGCGATGTGTCACATGTACCATATTTTGACACTCAGATGCGCTGCTGTTTTCCTCCGAGAGTTTGGCCGTTGATGAAGTCGAGTCTGTGTATCATAGGAAGCAATGTTGGTGGTATGTATAAGGTGGTGGTATTAGCATAATACTTTTATTGTTCATTAAATTGGGGTGGTGATGGGAGAAATAAGTTCGGGATTCTACTGTTATTGTGTGATGGAGAAAAACATCTGATGGTTGATGTACATAGGTATACATATACTTGTATACTTTTTTGAGTAGGTACATATATATTCAACAAAGGCCCATCATACAGCTTATAAGCGGAAATCCTTTTTTTGTCAAGCAAGCCTCAGCAAATGCGACGGGATTGTTGGTATGCTTGGTTTATTTTCAATTTTGAAATTACTTTAATCGTATTATCAGATTGTTGGATAAAGCCGACTGTCTGATATTGTTGGCGATGAATTTGAAGAAGGGGATGGTAGTATAGGCCCATCATAGGTACCTACTCACATATTATATAATTCGTGATATTTATAGGTACAAATTTTAATTTTTTGATATATTTTTGTGTATTATTAGTATTTAAAGATAAAACTCAATTTTAAACTCTACAAGTAGGATAAGTCATTTACTTATACTAGTCGTAAATCTAAAGAAAAGCTAAGTAGTAAAAAGCTTTCATGCGTGACTATGCCAATTTTGTGTTGCCAAAGAACATATTGTTGGCCCAAAGGTGATGCAATTTAATGCGAGAAATCGTTTGGAAATTAAATGAAAGTTGTTAAGTTTAATTAATTTAAAATAAATTGTAATACCACCATCGAGGCCTATTAAACCTTTTACTTCTCATCTCAGTTTTAGTAATTTTACATTTTCTCAAAAACTAGAAGAATAAAACCATTCTGTTTTTTGTGTTCGATTCTCAATTGATATTAGCATTGACCACAAAAAACCAATTTAGCACTTCATTTCATAACTTTGAAAAAATTGGTCTAAACTTTTTTTTCATTTTTTTTTTAATAAAAATTTTGAGTTTGCATGCGATTTTTTTAAAAACTGTTGACATAAATAGTTTAATTTAAATTTAGGATTAAAACACAGACTCCTTGCTTTCAAAACCGGTATAGTACTTCATTTTAAGTGTTGCCGTTGTTTTTTAATATTTTTTTTTTCATTTTAAGTAATTTTTCTCTAAAATTGCCCCTACCTCCTAAACGGGGCGAGATAGACCCCCCTCCCATAGTAAAAAATGCTTGTTTTTGACCTACAAAAAACCATTATCAGTTTTTGGCACCATTGTTATCGTACTCGTGCCCATTTCTCCCTTTCTAACGGTCATAGAGGGTTGAAAGTAGAGACCTTCTAAAGAGGAGGGTGGGAGGTTTTGTTAGCACGTAGTTTCCATCTTCAATATGAAGAGGTCTGTTTAAAAACGTGTTTTTGTGAGCAAGCCTTTTTTTTAAACACAATTATCCAGGAGTTTGAAAATAATTCTTGGAAAAACTATTCATCAAATAACTTAATTTTAAAAATGTTAGAATGGATATTTCAATTTTAAAAAAGCTACAACTTAATGTTGTAAGTTTTTTCGTTGATTTTAAATAAATTTGTATGCATTTTAAGCAATATTTTTAGAAAACTGCCCCTCTAGTCTAAACGTGGCGGGGGGGGGGGAATACTATCCCTCTCCCATAAAATTTTTTTCTTGTCTGGTTTCAACCTACCATGTCCTAGCTTTTTGTGCCAATTTACGGGAATCACTTTGAACAATCAACCCGAAATTAAATTGCTCGAAGACGCTTTTTTTTCTTTGATTCAATATTAAGTTACTTAAAATGTATGTCACAGGAGCGGAGCCCCAAATTTGTATGAAAATCGTAGGAACCGTTTTCCAAGGAAAATACGATTTTTTCATTATTCATCAGTTGTAAGCTTTTTTAGATTGTGTAAGAAAGTCGCAACACTATGGACCAAGTAGTTTTCTTTAATGACTTTATTAATATTTTGGTAAAATAAATATTTGTAAAAACTTTTTTCCTTAGCGGCTTGTATTGCAGTTAACGTTATTTTGGGTTATAAAATAGATATACAAAAACATGCCCAAACATCGCTTTGTATCAAGTTTAATAATAAAAATTTTGCTACCTTAAGTATACGTACAGTACAGTGAGCTATTCAGTACGTACCTACAGTACAGTGATCTATTCAAAAAAATTATCAAAATCATTTGAACAGTTTTCGAGAAAATCAAAAATATTTTTTTTTTTATTTTCTTACCATGTACCTACTTACAACGAAACAATTTTTTTCGTGAAAATCCTATTTGTGAAAACTAAGATTTTTCTTAACAATGTAAATTGTTTTGATTTAAAAAGAATTAATTAGGTAGGTACCTTTACCTAATGCCTTCATAGGAATGAGATGTTTTTTTATTATGTAAGCCGAAAAAAACAAATAATCAACAACTCGAAATATTTCAACTCTGTTGTAATTGGTTTTAAAACAGTCACACATTCTATGCCATTCCAAGGGTTGAGGTATGGTGAAACTGATTTGTTTGGAAGTTAAATATGAAAATCATTTTTAGCACACAAATTTGGCAGGCGTATGTACATACAAAATATCGATAACAAGCATGTAATTCTATGGGTGGCTAAAATTATTTAGCCCCGAATAGTTTTTTTCATCCAATTTTCTTCGGGATTGAAAAAAAACACGCCTTATACAACGTTGCCATTAGGTAATTTCGTTGAAAAATTCCAAATTCGATTTCCATACAAATTCACATTTCGAAATGAAGTAATTTCAACCAAAATTGCACGAAATTTGTCTGGAAATTACATAACAACTTTATGAACACACCAAAGTTGAAACCATTGGAAATATTTAAATTTGATGTATACAAAACAGTAATAAAATGAGAAAAAACAAAAAAAAAACGAGCTATTAACGGCCAAATAAAATTCAAAATGAAAGTAGCAAATTCGAATTGAAAACAATTTTTCGGTAATTTACGAAATTACCAATAATGAAAACGTAGTATTATGTTCCACGTAAAACGCGTATGGAAAATACCATTGCGTACGGACCTTACAAATGGGAATGGATCGTGGAATATTGGAAACTTCAACTGGAGTTGTCATTATTTGACAGCCAAATTAAATGAAGCAAAGCAGCGTCTGAGGCCGTTCACTGTTCTTGGTTTGGTTTGGTTTGCTAATTTGATTCAACCTTCATTCCTGTGAATATTTTAAAAAGATTCAAAAATTCTTTTGAAATATTAAAATAAAACTGAAAATAAATATAAATAATAAATATGAATAGAAGACGAGCTCACGAGGAGGACGATGGATATTGTAGGTTTCATTGCGATGCACTAAGAAAAAAAAAAAAACTAACCTAGAAAATCTTTGGTTTAATTTTGTTGGAAAATATTTTAAATATATTTTTTTTTTTTGTTTTAGACAATCGTGGCCGCAAACGTCGTCGTGTCTCTGAAAATCAAGAAATCGAAGATCGTCTGGAATCTCTGATTCTTCGTGTAGGCGAACGAAGTACATCGTCAGTAGAATCTAATCTCGAGGGATTGGTATCGGTATTGGAAGCCGACTTGGGAACATTTCGTTTAAAAATCCTTCGTATTCTCTCAGAATGTGCTGTCAAAATGCCCGAGAAGTGCACCATCTACACAACGTTGGTGGGGTTACTTAATGCGAAGAATTATAAATTTGGAGGAGAATTCGTTGACCATATGGTTAAGACTTTTAAAGATAGTTTGAAGATGTGCCGGTGGGATGCAGCAAGGTACTCGCTGAGATTTTTGGCCGACTTGGTAAACTGCCACGTCATATCGGCATCTAGTTTATTGCAATTGCTTGACATAATGATTGATGTTTCAAATGAGGATAATGTGCCGCAGGTCCGCCGTGATTGGTATGTTTTTGCAGTGCTGTCCACACTTCCTTGGGTTGGCAGAGACCTTTACGAAAAGAAAGAGTCATCATTGGAGAGTCTGTTGCTAAGAATTGAGGTGTTTTTGAATAAACGAACAAAGAAACACCACAATGCTCTGAGAGTTTGGTCGGTGGACGCACCTCATCCACAAGAAGAGTACTTGGACTGCTTGTGGGCACAGATAAGAAAGCTTCGTCAGGACAATTGGGCTGAGAAGCACATCCCACGCCCATATTTGGCCTTCGATTCAGTGCTCTGTGAAGCACTGCAACATAATTTGCCACAGATTGTGCCACCGCAGCATCACGAGTCATTTGTTTACCCCATGCCATGGGTGGTCTATCGTATGTTCGACTACACAGATTGTCCGGACGGACCGAATTTGCCTGGTGCACATTCCATTGAGAGGTTCCTCATCGAGGAACATTTGCACCACATCATCGAAACTCATAAGCTCGAGCGAAAGGATTGTGCAGCCCAATTACTTGCTTTCCCCTACAAGAATAAAATTCCTTTGGAATACTGCATTGTTGAGGTGATTTTTGCTGAGTTATTCCACATGCCGACACCAAGGTATCTAGATATTGTCTATGGATCGATTCTTATTGAGCTGTGCAAACTTCAGCCTGCCACTTTACCTCAGGTATTGGCGCAGGCAACAGAAATTTTGTTTATGCGAATAGATTCGATGAACACTTCGTGCTTTGATCGTTTTGTAAATTGGTTTTCCTACCACTTGAGCAATTTCAAATTCACTTGGTCGTGGGATGAATGGGACAGTTGTTTGTTGTTAGACGCTGAACATCCCAGACCTAAATTCATACAAGAGGTTTTGCAGAAATGCCTGCGGTATATAAATTGTTTGATTTAATGGGAGTTTAAGTAAAGTGTTTATTTTACAGGTTGTCATATCATCAGAGGATTACTGAGATGATGCCTGAAGCATATGCTCAGCTGATACCTATTGCCCCTCAGCCAAACTACAAATACGCTTCAGAAGGAGCTGGTATGTTTTCAATCATATAACTTTTTATACTTTAAAAAATTATGTATCTTTATCAGGGTTAGAACCTCAGAAGTTACATTTCGGAGCAGATTTGTTAAAAAAGTGGAGTAAATCCAATATTTCCGGAGTAGATTTTAAAGATTTTAAAGAAAAACTCAAGTTTTCTATAACTCTATTTTTAACAAAAATAAATAAATAACGTATTTTCCATTCGATTCACAACAGAATAGCAATTCGGATTTTAACACATAGGGTCAGAGTTGGTTAGAAAATTAAATAGCACAGTGCTGCCATTTCCTTTGAAGCAAAAGAATTTTTGAATTTATCTGTGTGGAAAAAACGAGTAGATCTCAAAAAACGGAGTGGTGGAGTAGATTTATTTTTTTCTTAAAATTGGAGTAAATTTACTCCGATTGGAGTAAAGTTCTAACGCTGATCTTTATCTTGGAATAATATTGTCATTCTCATTTTCTCAGAGAGCAACAAATTACATTTTTATTTTTGTGTGTATGTCTCATGTTAAAAAACTGATAGGCTTATGTGAGAATTTATTTTGTAATTCAGTCAATAATATTATTACGCGTTATGGGAACCAAAAAATATATGCGGTTGAAAATGTATCTACTAATTTGAACTTTTACCTCGAAAAACAACAACGCGCCTCTAAAATAATGCATATATAAATTATTTTATTTATAATTTTCAAATATTAATGGTTAATGATTAGCATCATATTGCAAAGCTTTTGGTATTTCAACTCCCGATATTCTTGATATGGGATCCTGTAAGGGTTTTCATAGAAGTATGGAATGACTAAAACTCTTATAGATTCAAAATAGCTTTTAACGGCCTTTAGTCCAAAAAAATTTTAGGCGTTTCGTCCCGGCGATCTCACTTGGACTCATCACTGATGAGTCTGTTTTGAATCAATAATTCAACAAGTCCAATTAAATAGTGCTAAGTCTTCTACTTGGCTGATGTATTTCAGTAGTATATAGAATTTGTATTATTAAAAAAAAAAACTTCATATAAAACTCTTATATATGTGTTGTTGTGGGGTCATGAAGTCTACGAACATATGTATGTTTAGAGCTGAAGTTTCACAAAAAGATTATTATAAGACTATAAGTTCATAAAATCCTATTCCAAGAATAGAAATTGATTAAGATATAAGATTTGAGTATTTTGAAGAGAGTAATTGGCTCTTAAAATAAAAAAGCTATGAAACCATTTTAAGTTTCATAACAAGATAATAGTTCTTATGAATAGCAATAGGATATAAAAGAGTCTTAAGCGAGTTTTTTTTTCAGATTTTGAGAGCTTAGCTCTGGAGAGTTTTTTTAGTTGGGTATGTATGTATGTATGTAACATTTTTGGTCATTATTTTCAAAAAATTAAACTTATTTAACAGAAAACAGTAAAATTTTTATTGTAAATTATATTATATATAATATTCACAAAACAAATTGTAAAATTATGATACATTATCATTGGTATCGATGTCAGAAACTTCTTCGGTTTCACTGAAAATTGTTGTGGTTTCTGTGATTAAAGGAATTTCTTGTGAACGATTTCCCACCTTAACACTTATTGATTTACTAACTGACTTCTGCGTAAGAACCTCGAACTCTGCTTTGCTGGGGGTCACAGTTATAACCTTCTCTTCCTTGTTGGTTTGAACTGCCGAACTATCAGTCCTTTCTTCTTTTGGTTTTCTCTTGGGCTTCCATTTTAGAATCGGCTGTTCGGTTGTGCTGCGGATATAATTTCGAGTCTTTGGCGATAACCTAGTTGCGTATCGTATTGGGCTCTCTGTTGATGTTATTGTTGGCGGTGTGATGAAAAATTTATTTTTTGGTAAAAGAGTCCTTCGGGTAGAGTGGTGGTGTGTGGTGGGTTTCATTGTTGTAGAGCTCTCCGTGTTCTCATCAATGTAAGGAACATGTGTGCCTTGGTCTTCAGCTGACTGCGGAAAATGTCCAATTATGGAATTTTGAGCTTGTGGGCTTGGACGTTCAACTTGAGGTTGAATTTCAACGGGAGCGTCTGAATGTCTGAAGTTGTTTGAATGCTCTTTCCGTAGATCATCTTCGTACAAAGGATCTGGTTCAGAGTAATGTATCTCTTCGAATTGTTGCTCACTTTGTTTAAATGGCCGAGATGAAGTTTCATCCTTAGGAATAGATTGTATATACAAGGGTAATTGATGCATGTAGTAGACTGCTTGTGCAGGTGGCGCTTCAGTTGTAGTAGTTGTCAAAACGTATCGAGGTGATAAAAGTTCAACATTTGGAGGTTCTATAATTCGAATCGCATCTGGATTTCCATGATAAAGTTGTTGTTCGCGATTTGTAGAAGATTCTGCATCATTCATAAAATAATGATGATGAAAATGATGGGTCACAACAGTCTTAGGATCTTCTGGTACTTCATACACTTCAGGCTTTGCGAATTGCACTCGATAGTTAGGTCTATAGGTTGTGGGAAGATCGTTTCGTGAACTTGATAAATACCCAACTTTAGACGAGGCTTTGGGTACTTGTTTAAAAAATTCGCCGATATTTAATGGTGGAATATTTTCGAAATCTTGTCGCGGATCGTGATTGACTATCCGGGCTTGGCGTTCGTTTGAAAAGTTCTCAAAATTATCTGATCGGCGTGTTAGTGCATTGAAGCTCTCTGGATATTCATCGTCTTTTAAAATAAATGATTTGATATATTGTTCATTTACATTATGCGTGTTTTGTAGTAGTGCTTTATTGTCCAAAGGAGTTACACTAAATTTCATTTCATAGCGAAATCCTCTTTGTGGATCACGATGGCGAATTTTTTGGACCCTCCAAATTGCCAAAGCGTTATCAAGGCAAACTTTTTCGCATGTGCCCTCTATGAAACTATAGCCATCTGTTTTTTCCATCCATCCTCGAGCCATTGTAATTATGTCTCCAAATCTAGTATATTCCTCATGAGCTCTTCTATAGGGTGCATGCATGAAGTCTTTGTATTCCCGAAGGTCACTAAAGTATGAAAAACGTTAATGGAACATTTAAATGTAAATTTCCTAAAGCAAACCTTAAGTTTGTACTGCCACCAGCTTCAGAGAAAAGTGTTAAAAATGTAACGTGCTTCAAGGTTTCCTCCCATGGAACTGTTTCATTTGTTTCATAACTTGAAGGGTTATAAAAAAGCGTCCGGCCATGTATTTGCAGACTTTCTTTGGGTGTGAGCAACAAATCTCTTTCGATTGCACCTTTAGAGAATTGTAACTGAAATGAATTATTTAAAATTATAATCTCTACCTTATGTGCGTATAATTTTCTCATAAATATACCATTAAAATAACCAACAAAAACTTTTCGTAGTACATTCCGGTGTATTATTATGTTTTGTCTTCTCCACAACGCACAAGAAACAACTGAACAGCTAGTAAGGTTTTCCACATTGTTGCGTTAATATTTCGCAACGAGATTCCCCTCTATTTTTGTTTTTATTTGTATGTACCTCGTTAAGGTATCTTATCCAATTCTTATTAACAGTCTATTCAACGCAAATGATGTGCCCTAACCACTTTCGGTATCGTCGTTGAGCTTCAGTGAAGTTCACGATTATTAAGTTTGAATATAAGTATGAATTTGGGAAGAAACTTTATTTCGACAGTGCCATTGACATTACAAGTAAAATCTCATGGAATCCATTAAAAGTTAACCCATTACATCCCAAATCTTTGGCAAAGAAAGGAGGAAAGTCTTTCTTAAATTACTAATATATTCACGCCCCGTTGCGCTTAAAAATCTTTTCATGGTGTTCCACTAGAGTGCAAAAGTTGCACGTAACATAATCTGTTGCTTATTTGACATAGTAGTTTGGCGGTTATAATTGTCATTTTTTTGTTTGCACTTAAAAACAAAAAATCGTCTTTATTTAACAGCTGCACTGCCAGGCACGACAACCGCTCACCAACTTGTCGTTGCCATACGACAAAAATGCACGCCCGAGGAGGTAATCAATGTACTGAAAGAACTACCGAATTCCGGAGAAAATGGTGACAACGAAATGTCTGAGAGCTCCTTCAACCCTCTTAAAATCGACGTATTCGTTCAAACTTTATTGAATTTGGGATCAAAATCATTCTCACATAGTTTCGCAGCAATATCAAAGTTTCATTTGGTATTTAAGGTACGTTTTATTAACAGTTTTTTTTTCGAGAAAATGTTTCATATATATCAGTTTAATAAAAGGCCCTTGCTGAATCAGAAGAAGCTCAGATATGTATTCTGCATAATGTTTTTGAACTATGGAAGAATCACCAACAAATGATGGTAGTCATAATCGATAAATTACTTAAGACACAGGTTGTTGAATGCTCAGCTGTAGCCACTTGGATTTTTTCCAAAGAAATGACTTCTGAATTTACGAAGATGTATCTCTGGGAAATTCTTCATCTTACCATAAAGAAAATGAACAAGCATGTCATCAAGTTAAGTGAGTGTGACACGTTCTATCACTGGATTAGTTGTGGCTAAATAAACTCAAACCATTAAACAATTTTTTAGGCTCTGAATTGGGAGAAGCAAAGGAGAAACTAGCTAAAGCCGATTCGTCCTCAAGCGAATCGGAAGAAGAAGGTGGGGCTCAGAAGCGTAAAAAGCCTCAACACAATGCAGATAAGCCGTCGGAAGAGGTGAGATTTAAACTTGTATTGTATTGTATTTTTGTGTATGTTTTTTCTTAAGATACTAGTATAATAACACGCATCAGTGGTTGTTGGGAAACTTAGTCTATTTATAAATGAATAGTTTAGTTTTATGTTTTGTAATTAACTCTTTTAATTAAACTCAAATTCACGGTCATGTTGTGGTTATGTAGGTCTGTCAGTTTACATTCATATATAATTCTATGATTGATTTGCATTCCTTTTAATAGCCACATTATTCAGTCCGGGTTAAAATAGGATTAAGTGATTTTTAAATCCGTCTATTTAATGCTTGTTTTTTAACCTGCTTCAAATTGCTTCAAAAGGGAGTTTAACATAAAATACCCATTAGCCCTTTCTAGCTTTTCGAATATTATTCAGATTCAAATCAATTCAATCATTACTAAAAAAAACTATTGATATTGATAATCTTTTTCAACTCATTTGCGAAACCTTAACTTTATTTCTTTTTTCCTTAGCCGATTTTTTTAGGGTTTTGCATTTTTGTTTCGTTTAACTGGGAAACAAATTTTTTAAACTCAATTGTTCAGTTTATATTTCAGAGCACTTACTTCAGCAAGCCAATCCAAATTTGTTTCCTCAGTATTTGACATAAAAACTGGGTAATTTTTTCCTCTGAACCCTCAGAATTAAAACTGACCAAGTTCTTGAAAAAAAGGAAATTACATTTTTAATTAATGACATCATTTTGTATTGATTTTTGAAAGACTTAGTTCCTTTTAAAGTTTTTTTAATTGCTGCTTATCGTATTTTAATTTAAAACTCAATTTAACATTTTTAAGATGGTCGAACGAATGGAGGAAAAGCTGGAGGCAGCAAATGTTGACCAGAAGCGTTTATTCCTGATAGTTTTTCAACGTTTTATAATGATCCTCTCAGAACATTTGGTACGATCTGATACAGATGGCCGTGATCCAGACACTGATTGGTATCGGTGGACAATTGGACGACTGCAGCAAGTGTTTTTGATGGTAAATAAATTAATAATCATTTACACATTTTCAAACATATATAAATAATATTTCTTTGGTTATTCAGCACCACGAACAAGTGCAAAAATATAGCAGCACTTTGGAAACACTGCTTTTTACATCCGACCTTGACACACATATTTTAGATGTTTTCCATCAGTTTACAGCACTTCGGGCATAAATTTATAAGTTTACTTTTAATTCTTTATGTTATTGTCTAGCTCCGTTTTTAAAACTTAACACAAACATATAATACATGGAATGTTTTATTGAGAAAATGTAAATACTGAAGACTCTTTCTTTTGAAATAATAACTGTATATGCAACGTCAATCAAGAGAATACAACAATTTTTATTTTATAAAACGAAGTAAGTTTTTCACAATTCATAGAAACGACTATTTCCTGCAAGAGAAATAACGGTAAAATTTTTTTTAAAAAAATCTTAAAATAAAAGCATTCTACTGGCCATCGTTTACAACAATTTTCTCTATAAACACACCTATATTTTATATCAATAATAACAATCTTCCACATGTGTATATTTATCTTGATTGAGTTATGATTTGATTTCAGGTAAAGAACAGTACTAGATTTGTTTTAAGAAAGAAGAAATTAAATAAATAATAAAATTTAATAAATTATATGGAATTAATTGAAGGTATTTGCATAAAGTAAAAATTAAAAACAAAATCTTTAAGAAAATCGTACATATTTTTTCAACAGTAGGAATGTCCGTTATGAGAAGTAAAAAGAAAAAAAAAACATCCTGGAGGCTTGAAGAATTGCACATTATAAATTTAATCTTTTTGTTGATAAAACGCGTCTATTTGTTTTAAACAAATATCGGTGAAATTGATATCAACAAATATTCCACTTGTGATGGACCTTAAACCAAAAATGTTGTCATTCTTCAGAAATAAATTATTAACCAGACGAATATCATCATCGGTAAGTTTTCTATTACATTTGGCCTATCAACCGTTTGCAACGATAGATAAATGACGGACTTTATCAGGGGAATATGTGGTGATTTCATTTATCGTATATAGTATAGGCCTAGAATATCACGCAAATTACGTACCAACTTATTAGATGAACACAATGGAATATAGGTATAGCTTGTAGTAGAAGTTGAAGTAGCGCTATATGCGTAATTTTCAACTGAAAAAGTATTAAAAAAGTTAAGCAGCAGATTTACCAATGTGCTCACTGCTCAGCCATTTAGTTGCTCCGCGTATTTATCAATGTATATTATTGAGATTGTGAAGAAGACTAGACTAATTTTTTTCGATAGCCGAATATTGCTAGTTGATGTCTGTATCGATGCCGACGTGTTAACTGGGTGTCAAACAACATACAAACTTCTTAATTCCCGATCAGTTAAGATTTGAAGTGCTCATTTTCAAAGCTTCACAAGTAATTGATTCTGGATATGTGAAAAAGTGAAATAAAATTAAATCAAAAAATATTCTCAGTTTTGATGTCAATTTTCTTAAAACGAAATTCGAATTCTCTTCCTCAAACTATTAAATGCGGTAAAAAAATAGAATTAGATTTACAATTTTTTTTTTCTGAAAGCTTTACTTAAGAGATGGATTTATGGGTTAATATTTCTAACATTTTTCCATTTATAGGGTCAAATTTTAAAAACGGTTCAACTGATTTTGACCAATTTTTATGTATAGAGAAACATTAAAATCTTTTTAAAGTATTCGTGTAATAATTTTTTCTTGATTTAAAAAAAAAACTATTTTTTTTTTTTCGAAAACTACTTGGTCGATTTTTATTAAATTTAGCAAGTAGTTTTTGAACATTATCTAGCAGATTATAAATACAAATTATTCTTATAACCAAAAATAACAGTACCTACCTCCCCCACATAAGAGTTTAAAAACTGGTAGGTTAGGTAAGGTTTACGTGACTATCAGCAGAGAAGCTTGACACTTAAACCATAGGTTGGCTTATTGAGATACAACAAGAACCTAGGAAGCCTACTTCCTACTCGTTGAACCACTTAGAGCTTCTTACGAAGCGCGTGAAACTACTGATGTCATGATTTGCCAGATCACTAGGATCATTGTATTAGAATAATTCTCCTAGGTGGAGCCTACGGGATCGTTACGAAATCCCGCATCACAAAATCCCGCGTAACGAAATCCCGCAAATTGAAAATGAATTTTTTGGAGATTGTGACGTCACGAAAATTGGTCGAGTAACGAAATCCCGCATTTCGTTTGCGGGATTTTTCTACTCCTTTTCTGCGGGATTTCTAATACATTTCGAAAAGTATTTTTTAGTATTTTTTTAAAAAAAATCAATATTTTTTGAAAAAATTTCGACTTTTTTGAAAATATTTTTGGACAATCCAAAAAAATGGGCGGGGCCACAGAAAAAATGCATTTTAAGCTAGAAAAAAAATATGGAAAATGCTGAAAAAAAAATGTAAAAATGGATTTGAAGCGTTTTTGCTAATCCTCTAATTTTTTTGAATTTCGCCTAAAAAATGCAAAAACGTTTAAAAAGTATTTTTAGCGTTTTGTTTTACCAAAACAATGAAAAATTTTAAATATCTCTTCCTGAATTATTTTTTTGGAGGCCTTGGCTTCTCGGAGTTCTAATAAGAACTGAATTTTATTCCGGAATCTTATATACATATTTTGGTCGGAAAATTTCACCTTCGTTCTTGCTGATTCTCATGATTTAGTGTAACCTAAACTAAATGTATTTTTGTATGAAAAGTCGATGTGACGATAATGCTGAAGTCTGATTTCGGTGCTAATGACAGTAAATACGTGGAAAGTAGATGCTGAAATTCTGTGCCAATAAGCTTAGAACGCTGCTGACACTATTATAAGCACAAAAAGTTCTTTTAAGAGCTAAAAATGATTGTAAAGAGATAGGATTTTTTTCATTAACTTTAATTAAGAAACTTTAATCCAATAAAAGACTTTTGTACAAGAAAACTGTTCACATAGGCGCCTGCCTGGCGACTGGACATACCCTAAGCGGAGCAACGGAGTTGCGTGAGCGGTACAAAGCCCCCCAAAGAGGGAGTTAAAATCCTGATAACCCGCGAAGCGGGCCACCCAAGGTACTTTTGTCCAAAAAAACACCTTTATACAAGAAAACTGTTGATATTGGCGCCTGCCTGGCGACTGGACATACCCTAAGCGGAGCAACGGAGTTGCGTGAGCGGTGCAAAGCCCCCCAAAGAGGGAGTTAAAATCCTGATAACCCGCGAAGCGGGCCACCCAAGGTACTTTTGTCCAAAAAAACACTTTTATACAAGAAAACTGTTGACATTGGCGCCTGCCTGGCGACTGAACATACCCTAAGCGGAGCAACGGAGTTGCGTGAGCGGTGCAAAGCCCCCCAAAGAGGGAGTTAAAATCCTGAGAACCCGCGAAGCGGGCCACCCAAGGTACTTTTGTCCAAAAAACACTTTTATACAAGAAAACTGTTGACATTGGCGCCTGCCTGGCGACTGGACATACCCTAGGCGGAGCAAAGGAGTTGCGTGAGCGCTACAGAGAACCCAAAAAGGGGGGTGAACATCCTTGCTACCCGCTCAGCGGGCCAGGCAATTGTAGATTTGACACCAAGAATTTCTTTATTTATTATTTATTTAAAAGTTTTGTAAAAAAACTTTTTTTACCAACTTTTTTTTGATTTTTTAGAATTAACACTTCCTATAGATCACGAAAATCCATTTTTGAAGTCGGTAGGTCGCTTAGTTTAGCCGCAAATCAAGTTTAAAGGTGTCAACTTTGATGCCTCTAGCACGTCTAGTTTAGCCGCAAATCGTGTTTAAAGATAAAAGTTGATTTTTCATATAATGCGGTGCATCAGTTGAAAGAAACTTTGCATTCACCCAACCCCGCACCTACCCAACATCCCATAGTGTGCCAAGCAGGGGGGTTGCAGGGGGGCAACATGCCCCCCCCATAGATATGTATCTCACTTTGATCCAAGAAAAGACTTTTGTACAAGAAAACTGTTGACATAGGCGCCTGCCTGGCGACTTGACATACCCTAAGCGGAGCAACGAAGTTGCGTGAGCGGTGCAAAGCCCCCCAAAGAGGGAGTTAAAATCCTGAGAACCCGCAAATCGGCCACCCAGGGTACTTTTGTCCAAGAAAGAACAATTTACAAATTAAAACCGCTTAAACTATTTGAAAAATTTAATATCTCTTTACAAATTTTTGTAGTCCTTGAAAGAACTTTTTTTTAAATTTTGTTCTTTCAACCTCACCTAATCCGACCTAAATAAAAAAATCCAATATCTCTTAGTGAGATCTTACCCCTACCGGTTTCTAATAAGAACTGAAGTTTACTGTCGACCGAATCCTGCTTATATATTTTTTTCAAAAGGAGGAGGAGCCTAAACCAGTGAGGTCTTCTGCAAACCAAAATAGTAGGAAACTTCGTTCTTGTTGATTCTCATGGATTAGAGTCACCAATTAATATGGGAATGAATTTTTTTCATGCGCTGTCGCTTTGTATTGAAAAAGTATCGAATTTGCGGGATTTCGTTACGCGGGATTTTGTGATGCGGGATTTCGTTATTCGGGATTTCGTTCTGCGGGATTTCGTTTTGCGGGATTTCGTTATGCGGGATTTCGTTACGCGGGATTTTGTGATGCGGGATTTCGTAGCCAACCCGGAGCCTACGTATTTGAGTTAGAGAAGGACATGTATCTGTCTTGTGAGGGTTTACACCTAGTCCGCAGCCCAGTTTATTATTTTAAAAGAGTTCACTTAGAGGATGCTTTCCTGAAACGGCAATAGCAACGTCATCTGCATAGGCAATCACCCTGTAGAAGCTCATTAATAACCAAGTTCCAAAGAAGGGGAGATAGAACACCGCCTTGCGGCGTACCTCTACTTTTCTTCTTGGAGAAAAGCAGCCCAGTTTTGAATTTATTATTCGCTAGTCAGCATTTGATTAAATTATTCACCAAGCGAACTATCTACTTTCAGAAATGACAGCGCAGATGCGATTGCAGATGTGTCGACGTTGTTGAAGCTGCCCTCTATATCTAGGAATGCAACCACATCTTTATGATGGAGGGATTGTTCGCACCTGCGTGTGCAGGTGCCGATTTCCCTTTGCAATAAGCATGTTGAGCCGAAGACAAAAGTCTTTTGTCAATGCTTGTTCTTAAATGGATATCAACCAATCAATATTTCCAGAATTTGAATCTGAAGTCATTTGGAGTTTGGCTGGTATTATGCTGTTAATTGCCAATTTTAGCTTGTCCCCTGTAATCAGACCTTGTGGATAAGTTAAAGGTCGGTGTAATTCACAGTTTGGGAGCTACCTGGGAAATGAGTGTCTAGTAGCAGGTTGAGCGATTCTTTGCAAGTGTTGGTCCATGTGCCGTCAGCATTTTTTAGGAAGCTGGACATCACTGGATTAGTTGAGAGTATTTTCTTACAGAAGATCCTCCAAGCAAATCTTTTGGATTTCCTCAATTCTTTCTTGTAAATTTTTAGGGGTTCTTTGTAAGAGTCCCAGTCTGACGCTAGTCTAGTGCTTTTAGCTCGCTTGAATAGTTTCCTACAACTTTTCCTAATCGGCTCGAGCCCTCAGTTCCACCAGTGCAGTTTCTTTTTGCCCCTCACTTGAGTAAGAGGGCATGAGATCATCATGAAATTGTTTAGGGCTAGAGTGAGATCCTTGACTTTGGTTTGAATAAACTTTCAAGTGTTTTCCTATATTTGGACCAGTCAGTTTTCCTATAATTGCGGAAGGTAAAATGGCTAGGGGCTTCAACATTTAGACTGGTATGTATCAGTGATGAGAGAACGAATATTCCTCCGATACTCTCTAATCCTTAATCACGTGGGTTCATTTTTTACGTTATTTGCTATAAAGTTAGTATTTAAAATATAATCAAAAAGAGACTCACATCTATCGTTGATATTAGTACTATTCATACTGTATGATGGGAGTTAGCATCACACCCAATTATGAGGCTGACCTTCTGCCGTTCTGCTTCAGGAGGTATCCATATACGGGCTCTTGGCTGGGGATATTCTCCTTAGCAACAGCCTCAAGCTGCGCACCTGGCCAGATTTTTCCTAACCTGCTGACAGCAAACTTATAAAGATCGCACGATCTCTGATCGTCACAAACGATGAGTTTGACATGACCTTGATGCCAACCGCCATCGCTCGTGAAGGGAGGTGGTTCCGGGTTTACCCTCATGACATTTAAGAAGCCAGCCGAGAGCTTCAATTTCACCAACTGCCAACGATCAGATGAAATCGTGCAATTAATATCGCTCCTATCGATAGCCGCAATCACGATTTTATCCTTTAAAGCATCGCTGTAGGACTTCGGAGGATTGTGGGGAGTGCTGGTGTTATGCACTCGGGGCCGTTTGGATACCGGAGTAGTTCCCTCCAGTAACCTATTGCGCTTTGACGTGGAGTGGCCGCTGGTATGCACATTCGCAAGAGTGCCCTTCGCCCACTGAATCTTGGCGGAGAGCTTCGAGTTTCCTCCGTCCTCCAGTGCAGCACCAAAGCCTTTAGAATTCTCTAAGCATCCCGCTTATCCCTATATCTGTTCTTCGAAGAACCTCTTCAAAACCTTACGAGACCTTTGCCTACGGGAAGGGGTTTTGAAGAGGAAGTGGTAACGACGAACAGCGTCATCGCCGTATACCGACGAGGGAAGGGAAAAGGAAGGGTAAGGTAAATTGAAAATTGTGTATGAAATCATAATATGATATACATAATATGTGCATCGCTTTCTTTAAGTTTCGAGGTCCCAGGAATCCTTTGAATTTTTTTTTATTTCTTAGGCCCCGGGAGCAAACGAAAAAACAACAACCAGGTAAATTGAGCTTCTGGTTAATTTATTGCAAGAGATTGTATTGTTTAGTATTCTTTTCCGATGAAGGATACCTCGAATGTAATTTGAATCTCCGACAGAGTGTGCGTTGCAAAAAAGTTTCCTCTCCGACGGATACCTCGCTAGGGCAGAATGCCTCAACAATTTGCAAAGTGGAAAAGCAATACGACAACACTCAACATACTCAACTTCATAAAATTTGTTCTCAAAAGCTTCAAATCCTAAAAGCTCCTTAATAAAATCCACTGAATAAGATCCTTGCTTGTAATTGAGAATGATAATGGTAAGGGTAACTCTGTTTTGATGTAGATAACAAGCGCACGATCGTATTGACAGTATCCCATCAGGACCCATCAGCAGTGGGATACAACGGTCATGTTGGGGTGTACAACTTTTTGCGAAGAATTACAACAACAATTCTTTAAGGAAAGTCAGTGGCTTGCTCTTTTTTAAGTGGCATTTTTCCCAGTGCAGCGTAGTGAGGGTGCATCAGGCGCCACTGCTATGAAAAAGCTGTTAAAAAGTTTCGTCTCGAATATTTCGAGAAAAAAAATACCATCGACTTCAGGTTAATTTTGTTCTACACATAATGATGTAATAAAGAATTAAAAAGAATTAAAAAAAAAAATCAGCGCGCAGTTTTTTTTAGATCAAAAAATTTTGTGAAAAATGAGTTTCGGTTGTAATTATTTAATAATTGACAGCTTTCAAACAAATTTTCAAACTAAAACCACTAAAAAAAATTAAAAAAATGTTTTTCGACTCGAATATCTCGAAAACAAACAAAGCTACCGACTCTGGAATAATTTTATTTTACTCACAATGATGTAACTAAGAAGTGATGGGGGATGTAAAAAAATTATTTGAAAGCAAAAAAAAAAATACAACACAATACTAAATATCGTTGAAAATCGTTTTTCCGGTCGAATATCTTGATTATGACAACTGATTAGCGAAAATAATTTTATTCTACACAAAATTATGTAGTCAATAATTGATAAAGAAACATTCCATTGACAGATTTTTTTCAAACCGACAAAAAAAAATGCAAAACAAAACTATTAAAAACTCAGCTCTAATGCATGTATCTAAAATAAATAATGTTTTCGACTCCGCCATAATTTTATTCTAGACATAATGAATAAATAATCTGCCAAAAATACAACTTAAAATGTAATACGCCCCAACTCTGCTTTTTACTTGATATCATATTGACAATTGATAAGGTCTTTTAAGATTTTGAATTTCCTTGTAATAAAATAAATCGGGTGTTCGGGTTTCCACGGGCACCAATGTGAGTCGCACCCCAGCCTCTTTTTTTATTTCTAATTATATTGATTTTTTTAACAATTTTTAAAAAATCCTGGAAATTTGTATCCTTTTGCTTTGCGTGTCACTTGAAAAAAATCTAAATATAATATTATGTTTATTTGTATATAAAATTGGATTCTCATGTTTACAATAATTTTAAATAAATCATCGGTTGATAGGTAGGGGTTCTTTTAAATTCGGAGCCTAAGTTTGAAGACGTCTCTAGGGAGTGAAGGTTTTTAAAACGAAAATTCTTAAAAAAGGAAACAATTTGCACATTATTTCGAAAATCAAGCGAGCCTCTATTATTTTTTAGAGAATATACGTTTGATTATGAAAGAATTTAAGTTTAATCACAATTTAATTGTGTATATAGCGTAAACTTAGCGTAGGAAAATGAGTAAATAGTGAGAGCTTCCAGCAATCGATGCAACACTACTTACCGTCAACATTAGAACCTGTTAAAAATTTTTCTTCGAATCAAATAAATAACACAATAATTAATATACTTTTCGTATACATATATAATATATATTATAAACATATATATATATATATTTGTTTTCTTTATTTGGAGATAAGCTTTGTCTTCAAGAATAAGTATTTAAAAATTTAACTTCTTCTGACATTTTTTTGCTTCATAATAGATACTTAATTTATATTATGTACTTAGGGTTATAAATTGCAATAAGATATGAAAATAACAATATTTTTCATCAATAAACTTCAAATATAATTTGCAACGGAAAAAAAAGTAAACGTATATTTACGTTTTTGGGCACTAGGTAATTGAATAAAAGGCAAATGTTGAATAATTCGTTTTAAATTTATTTCATAAACAAACAAACTCTGATGGTACTACCATAAAAAGATTTGAATAGTTAAAATAATTGCAAAACTTTTTATTATTATTTTGTTTAAATATATAAATATATTTTCTCCATTCAAAAAGTAGTACGTTAACAACAAATCTTTAGTTTTTTTTTTCTATAAATATTTATATATTTTTAATTTTTATATAAATAACCACTAATACATTGTTTTGTTTTGTATTACTTTGTATTTAAATCAATTACAATGTTTAAAGAGGGTTCTTTTGTTTTTGGGTGCATTTGATTTGTTATATTTATTATAATTATATCCTGTTTGCCGTAAAGAAGTATGTTTGCTTTTTTTTTGGTTCTCCAAATAATAGACTCATTAATATTATGTTCAATGTTAATAAATGCGTTAAAAAAACCTTAAATTTTCTGCTCTGCGCCATCATTCTATAACATGTCGTTAAATTGTGTAAAATAAAAATATTATATTAAGCACTTGTTTTATTCCTATTTCATTATAATTGTGTATTCCATCTCATTTGCATTGCGTACCTTCTTTGCCTTTATTTATAACCATTTATATGTAGTATAATTAAATCACCATACAATTTTATGTATTTCTTGTTTTTAATAATTGTCAATCAAAAAACTATCTACTATGTTTTTGTCTTTTTGTAAGTTTCTTATTTCAAAAAACGTATAAAACAATTTGGTAAAAAATAGTTTTTTTTTTTTTTTTAAAGAAAATTTGTCCTTTTTTGCTTTGTTGATCTTATTTGACTTAAAACATCTCACATTTGACTAAAGTGTGTATGCTGATGGATAAGTTTTGTAAAACATTAACAACAACTCAAACAATATTATATCACAAACAAATTTGTTAGTTCTCGACTAATAAAAATAGTAAAAATAGTAGCATGTTCGTAGCGTATAGTGTACTAACTATATCCCTGTCTTTGCCATTTTCGTTTGTTCCTATAAACAATTTAGTGAAATACTTATTTTATCACATTTTTTGTAAGTTTAAAATTTTAAATTAAAAATATATTAACCCTTGGCAAAAAAGCAATTTAGAAATATTTGTTTCTAAAATAAAAATACTTATATAAGTGATAGGGATATCTTTTTCATTTATATCAAGTTTTATTGGCTTTCTCAAGTAAGAGAAAAGTAGGCTGACACACCATACACTTTGCAAAAAAAAAAATAAAATAAAAATTAATTCAGTCACAAAACATAAGTTGCTACCTTGTCTTGACAATAGGATTAAAGGAGAGCGATTCATCCAGTTTTAGCTGTAAAGACAAATATCCAAAGAAAAACCTTTGATATAAAAATTATATTTATGTCTCAGCGCCAACGATGACAATATATTAAATAAATTCATTGTAATATGTAGAAAAATGATTGGCATTTCGCCAGGTATGGCAATAAAAAATTACAATTTTTTAAATAAGCTCCGCAAATTGCGCAGGATATTTTATACTCTTAATTTGTTTCATTTATACCTACATATTATGTATGTATATGTTTTTAATTTTTTTAAGAGTTAAGATGCATAAAAGGATTTTCGACATCAAAAACAATAACAGTACTTCAATGTACTTTGACCTATACCAGAGATTTTGATTTTAGAATTAAAAGAAATTAATTGACCGTTGTTACTCAAACGTTATTTTTTATATTTAAAAAGAAATTGTCTTTCCCTTTTAAAACTGGAAAACCGTAGTCCATTATTAGTTAATAATTTTATATTACTTTATATAGCCTTTTGTTTCATTTTATTTGTCCTCCCATTCATGCCCCATGTATTTATTTAATCAACGGGCAACGATATCTGCTGATTGGGTGGATTCCTCAATCTGAAAGTGTTGGTAAATTCCATTGTAACAAAAGTATGGTAAATGCAACCTCACCTGACTTATATTTATATATCATTTCCCTTCACCCTTGAAATTTTATAATTAAACATTTTGAGAACTCTTTGTATCTTAAATCCTTCTGCCAAGACGAGCTGGTCAACAAAGTTTTATGAACAAAACATTTTTTTCTATTCGTCGATTTTGTTGTACTAAATCCTGTGTACCTATTGCTGTTACCTTTGTATCATAATAAAATTTTATAAATAACGTTGCAATATCTACTTATCATAGTTTTTTTTTAATTTTATTTTCCTGCTCAAACAAAACGAAATTATTAGCTATAATCAATTGTGGACGGTGCACAATATTATGAGTACATTTTTTGAGTAATGATTTTCCTTAAAAATATTTTTTTCTGAAAAGAGTATGATTTTGGAAAAAAAATGTCTTTCCTATAGTATTTTTTTTATAAAGGAATTTACTTCTTAATTTATCTATTTATTTCTTAAATATAGTTTCCTTACATTAGTTCTATTGTTATATTTGTTGTTTTTGTAAATATTTGATGGCGGACTGTTGTTTACTATGTTCTTTTTTTGTTTTTGTTTTTTTAATATTATATAAATGTACCTAGATTGCGCAAAAAAATACAAAAAAAATTAAAACACACTGTAAGCAAATTTGTTAATATAAACATTTAAATTTAAATGGCCTTTGCAGATCCGCTGCCTTTTCAATTTTCAACAGTAAAACTTCCTTTTTTCTAACTTTTCAAGCATTAAGGGAATTATTTCATTTCTAACATCAACATTTACACAAAAATATTAAAGTGTTATGATTTTTGTGTTATTGTGTTTAGTTCTGTAACAATTTTAAATTTAGATACTTGATTTATATTTTGTTTGTTTTTTTTTTATTATTAAGATTTGTCTTTTGTTCAACATTACACAACATATAAATTACACATTTAGTTACAGTTATGTATACGCATGTAACATATATATTTTATATATTTGATAATTTTTGGTTTAACGTTCAGAGATACATTGAAAATTTCTATTAAATTGTACTTGTTTTAAGTTGTTTTTTTAAACATGGTTATATTTTTGCAATTATTTTTAGCTCATTAATATTAAAAGTGTGCATTGTGAATTCACACATTTTAATGTTATTGTTGGCATTTTACATTGTGAATGCACTTGTACAATGTCCTAGTAGTAGATCAATCGGAAGTAGTGTTAGAGACATGATTTAACCGTTGAGTCAGGCATTCAATAAAATTTTCATATTTGTTACCTTTATGTATGTTTTAAGTTTATTATGGGCCAACTGTCATTGTCAGCATTAAGTTGAAAAGATCTTTTTGTCAGCTGATCTGATCATACAAATACATTAGTTAGATGACATATTATCTTAATATCATTTATTAGGCGCCTATTATGACTTCAACTCTAGTCGTACATCCGCAATTTAAAAAATAAAAACTGCGATTTTGTTCAAAGTCACCAAGTATTATAGTCCGACATTGACAGATTTTGATATTTAAAGTCGAACCGCCCTATTTTGAAATTCCAGGCTGGTTTGTTTTAAGTGAGTGTCAAACGGTAATTCCAAATTTTTCTTACGAGTCGCGTGTCATAATAGCTGCCTTAAAATCTCAAGAAGTGGGAAACAGTTTAATAAAAAAGAAACATTAACATCAAATTATATATAAACGGCGTCGTAAATGAGGTTTACTGTTATTTGTAAATGAATGTCCCTTAGCTAATTTGTTTTACATGGTACAATCCCATGGCAAAAATTATATGTATGTACATAATATTAATAACAAAAAGACAAGTTAATTAACATTGGAAGTTAAGTTTTATTGTTCCATTGTATATTATATCAACTATTATAATATTATATATATTTAGAGTTATGCTACGCAATAAAACATAGGTAAAGATATAACTAAATTTAAGCTCCTTGGGACTTTCATTGCTTTGCTTCACAGAGGCACATTGATTATAGTTTTTAATGTGTTTTTTTTTTATTTTTTGCTGGTAGCAAATATATATAACTTATTTAAATATATAAGTTATTTTTTATAATAGGGAACTATGAAATAAGGTAAAATTCGTCTGAATTTTGTGAAATAATCTCATCTTTGATCGCAAAGCTAGTATCCATAGTTTATTTTTTGAGTGAGTATTGGTTCCTTATTGCGATAGAGGGCAGTAACGACAGCGGTGTTGTCATTGAAGCAGATAAATACACAAAAGACCGTCATTACATGTAGGTACATCTCGTGTCAGATTCAGCATTCGTATCGCAAAATGAACATCCGTTTCCTTTCACATAAATTAAGTTGTTTCTTGCATTGCTTTATTCTCCCGGGTTGTTTTTTTTTTTTTGGTTTAGGTGTTATCTATGCCTTTTGAGTACAATAAAGTATAGTAACAACTAAAGCAATTAATTGGTAAATTCTTGTGAGTCGATTCTTGGGGAAAATGCTATAAACATCCCCGTGGCCTAGAATTCCAAGCGGTATGCAGAGCATGATGTTTCGTGATCTTGAAGATTGATAGTGCATCTCGATGCAGACGGTGATAGGTCAATGTGGTACTTTGCTAGGAGTTCTTCGTTTTCAGCTACCCAATAGCCAAGAACGTCAGTGTCATAAGTTGGGATGATAGTCACTTCTGCAAAAATAAGGAATATTTAAAATTTTACTAAAACGAGAAAATGGAACTAAATATCGATATCGTGTATTAGTCTTTCAATTAGTGCAATTAGTGAACATTTCTATTAGATGACTTATTATACATACATAAATGTGTTTCTTTGAATAAAATAAACATCTATAATTACCTAAATCCTTATCCTCCCATGTTTGTTTGGCCTCGAGTAGTGCGTTGTAAACCTCTCGGCTAGGTTCAGTTCCAGAGAATACATAATAACGAGCGCGTACACGCTTAAAGAACTCTACATGTGAATAATATGAGTTTCCATTGTGTGGAACATATGTCAAGTCCACATAAACTGGGTTTGATTTTCTAATTTTACTTGGTGATTCTGACCGTTTTCTCAAATTTTTCTCGTTGTTAAGTTTTGTTTTCGCTGCCACCAAGCGACGTTCTTTCTTTGGAGTGGTTCGAACATCGTTTTCAGTTGGAATCGGTGCAGGTGATGGCAGGCCCAGAGGTTTACCCCATTCCTTCAATGGGTCTTTGGGCTTAACATCGGTTTGGTCTTTTTTCTCTTCATCTGTGGAGGAAGTTGATGCACCTTCGGCACCTTTTGGTTTTTGAATATCACCTAGAGGGAATTTGGGTTTGGTGACAGTCTCTTCGATTGTAGATTTCGATGGCGAGTACGAGTATTTGGCGGTAACGCTGGACATGACTTCAGCTCCACGCACTTGTCGGTGCTCTTCTAGAGCCTTTTCAAAATCAAGGTCCGCTTCGTCGAGGAACTTATGGTCACCACTATGCCGAGAAAGCCAAGTTTGGCTAGCACCTTCACTTCCTGATGATTGGCTGGCTGGAGAGTCCGTGAAGGTTCTGCTAACAACAGTTCGTGTCGTTTTGATGGGAATAGGATCTGATTTATCTGTTGTTGTTGTAATTGGTCCAAATGAGTCTGGTAAAGCACCGTAGAACGATGTGCTCATTGGGTCCATAATTTTGTGTGCCATTGATATTGAAAGGGCAGTCGAATGTTCTTCGCTGCCATACTGTGGCGGAATATCATCCTGGCTTTCGTCGATGTCTAAATCAGATTTTTTACTTATTCCTGAACTAGACCTTTGTAGATCATAACTGTGTGCCTGAGAAGATGTAACACTTCTAGGCGATGGTGGAATTTCGTCATCACTGTAATGTCGTTCATCTTCGCTGCCAGGTGTTGAACTACGAAACTCTGATCTTAACATAGCCAACTCCTTTGGCTGTAGTGGTACTTTATCGCTTTCGCTAGTAGTCCTTGTAGTTGTGACGGTTACTTTTTCACCAGCTGGCTCACTGGTATCAGTTGTAGTGATAGTCTTTTCTTCCGTTACGATTTCTTTTCCATCACTAGAAATTACTTTAGTAACGGTAGTAATTGTAGTTGTTATTACCTTTTCCGTGCTTGCACTTAGTGATGCTGATTCAGATATTTCCGGAGTAGAAGTTTTTGCCATTTCAACTACACCAAAGGTCGCTGTGGTATGAATGTCTTCATTGGCTACTCTGGGGAAGGGAGATGTTGGTTTCGGAGAGGATTCGGGAGTTTCTGTATGTGATTCGCGGCCCGCTGGGGTGGGAATTGAACGACTTTCTGATGTTAAGGCACCTGGGCTTGACTTTCCAGAAACATCTTTTGGAGAGGATGGTACAGATACACCGCATGTTTCGCCATACTGCATTGTATTAAGGCTACTCTGCTGCACAGTTTCTCTTTGTTCTGAAGTGAATGTTGATTTAATTCCTGGGCTAACGGGTGCAGTTGGAGGTGTTCTTCTGTCTAATAACTCTTCTGGTGATGCATCTTCTTTTAGAATTGTACTGAAGGTTGTTCTATCTATTTGCTTCAATTCATTTATATCAGATTCTTGACTTATTGTCCTCTGATCAGTATGGTAGATTTGTGTTTTAGTTTTTGATAGTTTCGATAGCTCTTTGGTCATGTCTTCAAATGATTCTTCTTCTTGTAACGCCTCGAAAGCTTGGCTTTCTTCTGAGGGCTTATAAATGCTCGTCATCATAATTGTTGCAATAGATTTTGAACGGTTCTCTTTGATATTCAAGATGTCATCATCATCATCGTCATATCCATCTTCATGATCACTCAGAGAACAGGTATGTCGTCCTTCACTACTTTGACTTAGAGTTGATTCTCTACGTGAAACAGTATCAGAAACATGTTCCGACGTTGAATGTTTTTCTGACATTTTTTCTTTAGCATGTAATGAATCAAATTGCTTAACAGAGACACTGGTTTCGCTGCTTCTCGACAAAATAGATTCAGCCTTTTCAGTAACTCCAGATTTTGAAGATGTGTCTGATCTGCAAATCGCTGTCGATGATTCTTGGTATCCTGGGATAACAAACATCGATTCATTTGAGGTTGCTTTTGTTTTTGAAATAGTTGAACTAACCGCGGAGTCCATTTGTAAGCTTGAAGACTCATGTAAAGCAACTGAGGTTTTGTCTTCTTTTTCCGACAAAGTCGTAGATGAATGTTTTGTTGTCAATATTTCTTCAGTGCGAGAAGACTTTGATTCAGATATTTCTGATATTTCTGATGAATCTTCCTTGATGCTGGACACAGAGGATGATTTTGTGGTGGCAAATTGTTTTGTAGCAAATCCTTTTTCACTAACACTAATAGCCTCTGTAGAAGTGCTTTTTATTTGTTTATCTTCAGCTTCAGAGTAGGAAGTAGTTTTTTCTTTTGCGACAGAGCTTGAATGTTCGTTGGATGATAATTTTTCGGGAACAGAAGTGAATTTTGAAACTTGTTCACCGGAAATACCTGTTTCCGTAATTTCTGATTTATGTTTTTCAATTGATTCTGCAGATTCTTCTGCATTCTTGCCAATCACGGAAACCGTTTTGGTCGTCATTAATATTTCTCGAGATGAAGATCCATCAATTTGTTCATCGAGCAATAATGTTTTGCTATAAGCTTCACTTCCAGTTGTAGATGTTATTGTTGATTGTTTATCCCGCGAGGCTGTTTCAACCGTCACGTCTACACCCTTTTGATGATCAGCTTTTAAAGATGTTTTAATAGAATCTTTATCAAGACATTCAAATTCTGTAATTTGTTGATCCTTAGTGGAGAAAACTGTTTTAGTCGTTATGACCTCACGAATAATTTCTTGGTCTTGGTCAGTCGGCTCAGGCGAAAATTTACCGAGGTCATGGCTGGCAGAAGAATCAGGTCTTTCATCGTAGGTGCTTTCATCTCTGGTCAAATCCTTTTCACTTAAATTACTGACAGCTGATTCTCTTCTCAATTCAGATTGATACTCAGCTACACTGCTGGTTGATTCCTTTCGATCTAAAGATGCCTGCATTATTTTTCCCATTTGCATCTTTTCAGACATTTCAATTTTATCCTTCTCTTCAAGAGAAATAGGACCAGACTTAAGGTCAGGAGATGATTTTTCAGATTCTGATTTCAAAAGCTGTTCATCATTTTGTATGGTAGTTACCAAATCTTTCGAATCGTCGGGTGAGACTTTTCCAGACAGAGCATCAGGTGTTGAGCTAGGAGTGAATACAATAGATCCTTTGGGGCATATTTCAATTTGCTCACCTCCATCCTCACTACTAGCTGTAACAAGCATTCTTTGAACTGTTGCAGCGTCTTCCTCTTTAGTTTTTAGGAGCTTTTTCTCTAACTCCTGCTCGTTGAAGTCTGGTATTATCTCAGTAATGGGTTTTTCGGACTTCAAAACTTCTGCTACATTAGCGACAATTTTAGCAACTTCTTCTTCTCTTGGAGAAACCGGTCGTGGTGCTTGCATAGCAGGTACTATTTGTGAATTAACAGAAGCCGTTTCTCTAGGTGGTGAGGACCGATGTTCTTCGTCTTCTTCTTTGATATCATGCAATATGATTTCATCAAGAGATGGGGAGTCAACAGTTGTAATATGTGTTTCACGTAGTTCAGTGTGGAAGCTTTTGACTTCATAAGCAACCTTCAAAGCTTCTATTGTTTCGGTCACAGTTTCTTTTTCGACTTCTTCTGTAACTTGTTTTACTTTCATATCACTGTCTTTTTGAACAGTGGTAGCAGAATCTTCAGCTATAGTCTCTACTGTAACAGCCATTTGTTTCAGATCGTCACAAATTGAAGAAGATATTTTAACGGCTTGCTGAATGTCTGATTTCAGACTTTCGACAACCTCTCCTAAAATTTCGCCAGGGACGAATTGCTTATCAGATTCGATTGATATCGCAACAAAATCAATGGGAGACGAAACAGTTTCATGAGATACTTCAGCTTTTTCTCCAGACACCGAAATACTTTCATTTACGCTTTTTTGCATTTTTAAGGATTCATCGCAAGACTTTTGAATATCCAAAACTACAGAATGAGCCATATCTACTGGACTAGAAGAGGTGACTAAAGACAGCTTATCAGGTATTGATTGTTGTTTAATATTAAGTACAAAGTTCTCTTTGTCAGGTTTTGATAATAGCTGAAACTCATCAGAAGACAAGAGTGGTAAAGCTTTGTCAATCGGAGAAGATGCGGTTGAATGCTTCTCTGATTTAAATTCTAAAGATTCTGAATGGAATGTTTCCTTGGAAAGCGGTGAAGATTTTTCTCCCTGTGTAACAGCAGAAATTTTGTCAACAATCAAATCTATTCTAGATCCTTTGTTGTCATCAGTCTGATTAATACTATAATCTAGCTGCGATGTTTCCTTTGATAAAGTTGAAAATTCTTTTTCCCTTCTTTGAGAAGATTTTTCGTCAGACTCTGGCTTGCGTTCTTCCTTTTCATCAGTTTGACTAATAACAGATTCTGAACGTGAAGCATCCTTTGATTGTGGTGCAGACTTTTCGAGGGCAGTTTTATCAGCAGACTCTGTTATGAGCTCATCTTTGTCATCAATTCGGCTGATAGCAGATTCGGACCGATATGCTTCTTTTAGTGTCGATGGAGATTTTTCATCTGTTTGACTTGTAATATGGGAAGACTTGTCAGCAGACTCTAACTTGCCTTTTTCTTCGTCATCGCCTTGACTCAAAAAACACTCCAGTCGTGATGTTTCTAATGAAAGAAGTGAAGATTGTTCTTGTTGAATACTAGTAATAGAAGTAGTTTTGCTATCCAAATCTATTATAAGTCCTTTTTTGCCATCAATTTCACCGACAACAGAATCTGGCTGCGATGATTCCTTTGTTGGATTTGCAGATTCTTCTCCTGTTTGTATCCCAGGAGAAGTTTTTTCAGTAGTCTTTAGCTTAAGTTGTTCTTTAACATCGAATTGGCCAATATCGGATTCGCGCAGTGATGGTTCTTTTAATGGCACTGCAGACTTTTCATCTTTTTTACTTGCAATGGGAGAAGTTTTCTCTACAGACTTGAAATCTCTTTCATCAGTTTGACTAACAACAGATTCGGGCCGCGATTCTTCCTTTGAAGATGAAGTCGATTTGACATCTTTCTCATCTGCAGTAAAAGATGTTTTGGGAGAAGACTCATCATAAGCTTGGCTGACTATAGCTCCTGGCCGTGATACTTCCTGTGATAATAGTTCAGATTTTTGAGATGTTGTTTTATCAACAGACTCTTTTGTAGGGTCTTTTTTGTCAGCCACTTGGCTGACAACAGAAGAAGTTTCATCAGCAGCTTCGTGTTGTAGCTCAACAGAATCTGGCCGCGATGCTTCCTCGGATGTAGGCGCTGATTTATCATCTTTTTGACTGGCAACAGGAGAAGTTTTGGCATCAGTTTCAGGCTGGGGCTCAACGAATTCTAGCGATGCTTGCTTTGATGTTGGTACTGATTGTTCATCCTTTGGACTGCTAGCAGGAGAGGTTTTGTCAGCAGTTTCGGGTTGGGGCTCAATGAATTCTGGCCACGATGATTCTTTTGATAATGTTACTGATTTTTCAACTTTTTCAATTGCGACAGGAGAAGTTTTGTAAGCAGCTTCGGGTTCTGGCTCTGAAGACTCTGGTTGCGATGTTTCCTTTGAAGTTGGTTCTGATTTTTCATCCTTTTGACTGGCAACAACAGAAGTTTTGTCAACAGTTTCAGGTTGGGGCTCCACGGATTCTGGCCGCAATGTGTCTTTCGATGGTGGTACTGATTTTTCCTCCTTTGGACTGGCCGCGAAAGAAGTTTTTTCAGCAGTTTCAGGTGAGACCTCAACGGATTCTGGCTGCGATGCTTCCTTTGATGTTGGTACTGATTTTTCATCCTTTTGACTTGCAACAGGAGACGTTTTGTCTTCTGGCCGCGATGCTTCCTTTGATGTTGGTACTGATTTTTCATCCGTTTGACTGGCAGTAGGAGAAATTTTGTCAGCAGTTTCTGGTTGGAGCTCAACGGATTCTGGTCGTGATGCTTCCCCTGATGTTGGTACTGATTTTTCATCTTGACTGGCAGCAGGAGAAATTTTGTCAGCAGCTTCGAATTGTGGTTCAACAAATTCTGGTCGCGATACTTCTTTTGATGCTGGTACTGATTTTTCATCCTTTTGACTGGCAGCAGGAGAAGTTTTGTCAGCAGCGTCGGGTTGTGGTTCAACAGACTCCGGTCGTGATGCTTCCTTTGATGTTGGTACTGATTTTTCATCCTTTTGACTTGCAGCAGGAGAAGTTTTGTTAGCAGTTTCGGGTTGAGGCTCAGCGGATTCTGGTCGTGATGCTTCCCTTGATGTTGGTACTGATTTTTCATCTTTTTGACTGGCAGCAGGAGAAGTTTTGTCAGCAGCTTCGGGTTGAGGCTCAACGGATTCTGGTCGTGATGCTTCCTTTGATGTTGGTACTGATTTTTCATCTTTTTGACTGGCAGCAGGAGAAGTTTTGTCAGCAGCTTCGAATTGTGGTTCCACAGATTCTGGTCGCGATACTTCTTTTGGTGTTGGTACTGATTTTTCATCCTTTTGACTGGCAGCAGGAGAAGTTTTGTCAGCAGTTTCGGGTTGGAGCTCAACAGATTGTGGCCGCGACACTTCCTTTGATGTTGGGACTGATTTTTCATCCTTTTGACTGGCAGCAGGAGAAGTTTTGTCAGCAGTTTCGGGTTGAGGCTCAACGGATTCTGGCCGCGATGCTTCCTTTGATGTTGGTACTGATTTTTCATCCTTTTGACTGGCAGCAGGAGAAGTTTTGTCAGCAGCGTCGGGTTGTGGTTCAACAGACTCCGGTCGTGATGCTTCTTTTGATGTTGGTACTGATTTTTCATCCTTTTGACTGGCGGCAGGAGAAGTTTTGTCAGCAGTTTCGGGTTGTGGCTCAACAGATTCTGGTCGCGACCCTTCCTTTGATGTTGGTACTGATTTTTCATCCTTTTGACTTGCAGCAGCAGAAGTTTTGTCAGCAGTTTCATGTTGTGGTTCAACAGACTCTGGTCGTGATGCTTCCTTTGATGTTGGTACTGATTTTTCATCCTTTTGACTTGCAGCAGCGGAAGTTTTGTCAGCAGTTTCGTGTTGTGGTTCAACAGACTCTGGTCGTGATGCTTCCTTCGATGTTGGTAACGATTTTTCATCCTTTTGACTTGCAGCAGGATAAGTTTTGTCAGCAGTTTCAGGTTGGGGCTCAACAAATTCTGGGCCCGAACCTTCCTTTGATGTTGGTACTGATTTATCATCCTTTTGACAGACAGCAGGAGAAGTTTTGTCAGCAGTTTCGGGATGGGGCTCAACAGATTCTAGCCGCGATACTTCCTTTGATGTTGGTACCAATTTTTCATACTTTTCACCTGCAACAGGTGATTTATCAGCACTTTCTGGAAGGGGCTCGACAGATTCTGCCCGCGATGCTTCCTTTGATGTTGGTATTGATTGTTCATCCTTTTGACTTGCTGCAGGAGAAGTTTTGTCAGCAGCTTCGGGTTGGGGCTCAACGGATTCTGGCCGCGATACTTCCTTTGATGTTGGTATTGATTTTTCATCCTTTTGACTGGCAGCAGGAGAAGTTTTGTCAGCAGCTTCGAATTGTGGTTCAACAGACTCTGGTCTTGATGCTTCCCTTGATATTGGTACTGATTTTTCATCCTTTTGAGTTGGATCAGGAGAAGTTTTGTCAGCAGTTTCGGGTTGGGGCTCAGCGGATTCTGCCCGCGATGCTTCCTTTGATATTGGGACTGATTTTTCATCCTTTTGACTGGCAGCAGGAGAAGTTTTGTCAGCCGTTTCGAATTGTGGTTCAACAGATTCCGGTCGTGATGCTTCCCTTGATGTTGGGAACGATTTTTCATCCTTTTGACTTGGAGCAGGAGAAGTTTTGTCAGCAGTTTCGGGTTGGGGCTCAACAGATTCTGGCCGCGATGCTTCCTTTGATGTTGGTATTGATTGTTCATCCTTTTGACTTACTGCAGGAGAAATTTTGTCAGCAGCTTCGGGTTGGGGCTCAATGGATTCTGTCCGCGGTACTTCCATTGATGTTGGTACCAATTTTTCATCCTTTTGACTTGCAACAGGAGAAGTTTTGTCAGCAGCCTCAAATTGTGGTTCAACGGATTCTGGTGGCGATGCTTCTTTTGATGTTGGTACTAATTTTTCATCCTTTTGACTTGCAGCAGGAGAAGTTTTGTCAGCAGTTTCGGGTTGGGGCTCAACAGATTGTGGCCGAGACGCTTCCTTTGATGTTGGCACTGATTTTTCATCCTTTTGACTTAGAGCAGGAGAAGTTTTGTCAGCAGCGTCGGGTTGTGGTTCAACAGACTCTGGTCGTGATGCTTCCTTTGATGTTGGTACTGATTTTTCATCATTTTGACTTGCAGCAGAAGAAGTTTTGTCAGCAGTTTCGGGTTGGGGCTCAACAGATTCTGGCCGCGACGCTTCCTTTGATGTTGGCACTGATTTTACATCCTTTTGACTTAGAGCAGGAGAAGTTTTTTCAGCAGCGTCGGGTTGTGGTTCAACAGACTCTGGTCGTGATGCTTCCTTTGATGTTGGTACTGATTTTTCATCCTTTTGACTGGCAGCAGAAGTTTTGTCAGCAGTTTCGGGTTGGGGCTCAACGGATTCTGGCCGCGACGCTTCCTTTGATGTTGGCACTGATTTTTCATCCTTTTGACTTGCAGCAGGAGAAGTTTTGTCAGTAGCGTCGTGTTGTGGTTCAACAGACTCTGGCCGTGATGATTCCTTTGATGTTGGTACTGATTTTTCATCCTTTTGACTTGCAGCAGAAGAAGTTTTGTCAGCAGTTTCGGGTTGGGGCTCAACACATTCTGGCCGCGAAACTTCCTTTGAAGTTGGTACTGATTTTTCATCCTTTTGACTGGCAGCAGGAGAAGTTTTGTCACCAGTTTCGGGTTGGGGCTCAACAGATTCTGGCCGCGACGCTTCCTTTGAAGTTGGTACTGATTTTTCATCCTTTTGACTGGCAGCAGGAGAAATTTTGTTAGCAGTTTCGGGTTGTGGTTCAACAGACTCTGGTCGTGATGCTTCCTTTGATGTTGGTACTGATTTTTCATCCTTTTGACTGGCAGCAGGAGAAGTTTTGTCAGCAGTTTCGTGTTGGGGCTCAACAGATTCTGGCCGCGACGCTTCCTTTGATGTTGGTACTGATTTTTCATCCTTTTGACTTGCAGCAGGAGAAGTTTTGTCAGCAGTTTCGGGATGGGGCTCAACAGATTCTGGCCGCGACGCTTCCTTTGATGTTGGTACTGATTTTTCATCCTTTTGACTTGCAGCAGGAGAAGTTTTGTCAGCACTTTCGGGTTGGGGCTCAACAGATTCTGGCCGCAACGCTTCCTTTGATGTTGGGACTGATTTTTCATCCTTTTGACTTGCAGCAGAAGAAGTTTTGTCAGCAGTTTCGGGTTGTGGTTCAAGAGACTCTGGTCGTGATACTTCCCTTGATGTTGGTACTGATTTCTCATCCTTTTGACTTGCAGCAGGAGAAGTTTTGTCAGCAGTTTCGGGTTGGGGCTCAACATATTCGGGCCGCAACGCTTCCTTTGATGTTGGTACTGATTTTTCATCCTTATGACTTGCAGCAGGAGAAGTTTTGTCAGCAGTTTCGGGTTGAGGCTCAGCGGATTCTGCCCGCGATGCTTCCTTTGATGTTGGTACTGATTTTTCATCCTTTTGACTGGCAGCAGGAGAAATTTTGTCAACAGTTTCTGGTTGCGGCTCAACGGATTCTGGCCGCAATGCTTCCTCTGATGCTGGTACTGATTTTTCATCCTTTTGACTTAGAGCAGGAGAAGTTTTGTCAGCAGCCTCGGGTTGTGGTTCAACAGACTCTGGTCGTGATGCTTCCTTTGATGTTGGTACTGATTTTTCATCCTTTTGACTGGCAGCAGAAGAAGTTTTGTCAGCAGTTTCGGCTTGGGGCTCAACAGATTCTGGCCGCGACGCTTCCTTTGATGTTGGCACGGATTTTTCATCCTTTTGACTTAGAGCAGGAGAAGTTTTGTCAGCAGCGTCGGGTTGTGGTTCAACAGACTCTGGTCGTGATATTTCCCTTGATGTTGGTACTGATTTTTCATCCTTTTGACTGGCAGCAGGAGACATTTTGTCAGAACCGTCGGGTTGTGGTTCAACAGACTCTGGTCGTGATGCTTGGTTTGATGTTGGTACTGATTTTTCATCCTTTTGACTTGCAGCAGGAGAAGTTTTGCAAGCAGTTTCGGGATGGGGCTCAACAGATTCTGGCCGCAACGCTTCCTTTGATGTTGGGACTGATTTTTTATCCTTTTGACTTGCAGCAGGAGAAGTTTTGTCAGCAGTTTCGGGTTGAGGCTCAACGGATTCTGGCCGCGATGCTTCCTTTGATGTTGGTACTGATTTTTCATCCTTTTGACTGGCAGCAGGAGAAATTTCGTCAACAGTTTCTGGTTGGGGCTCAACGGATTCTGGCCGCGATGCTTCCTCTGATGCTGGTACTGATTTTTCATCCTTTTGACTTAGAGCAGGAGAAGTTTTGTCAGCAGCGTCAGGTTGTGGTTCAACAGACTCTGGTCGTGATGCTTCCTTTGATGTTGGTACTGATTTTTCATCCTTTTGACTTATAGCAGGAGAAATTTTGTCAGCAGTTTCGGCTTGGGGCTCAACAGATTCTGGCCGCGACGCTTCCTTTGATTTTGGCACGGACTTTTCATCCTTTTGACTTAGAGCAGGAGAAGTTTTGTCAGCAGCGTCGGGTTGTGGTTCAACAGACTCTGGTCGTGATGCTTCCTTTGATGTTGGTACTGATTTCTCATCCTTTTTACTTGCAGCAGGAGAAGTTTTGTCAGCAGTTTCGGGTTGGGGCTCACAAGATTCGGGCCGCAATGCTTCCTTTGATGTTGGGACTGATTTTTCTTCTTTATGACTTGCAGCAGGAGAAGTTTTGTCAGCAGTTTCGGGTTGAGGCTCAACGGATTCTGGCTGCGATGCTTCCTTTGATGTTTGTACTGATTTTCCATCCTTTTGACTGGCAGCAGGAGAAATTTTGTCAACAGTTTCTGGTTGGGGCTCAACGGATTCTGGCCGCGATGCTTCCTCTGATGCTGGTACTGATTTTTCATCCTTTTGACTGGCAGCAGGAGAAGTTTTGTCAGCAGTTTCGGCTTGGGGCTCAACAGATTCTGGCCGCGACGCTTCCTTTGATGTTGGCACGGATTTTTCATCCTTTTGACTTAGAGCAGGAGAAATTTTGTCAGCAGTTTCGGCTTGGGGCTCAACAGATTCTGGCCGTGACGCTTCCTTTGATGTTGGCACGGATTTTTCATCCTTTTGACTTAGAGCAGGAGAAGTTTTGTCAGCAGCGTCGGGTTGTGGTTCAACAGACTCTGGTCGTGATGCTTCCCTTGATGTTGGTACTGATTTCTCATCCTTGTGACTTATAGCAGGAGAAATTTTGTCAGCAGTTTCGGGTTGGGGCTCAACAGATTCTGACCGCGACGCTTCCTTTGATGTTGGCACGGACTTTTCATCCTTTTGACTTAGAGCAGGAGAAATTTTGTCAGCAGTTTCGGCTTGGGGCTCAACAGATTCTGGCCGCGACGCTTCCTTTGATGTTGGCACGGATTTTTCATCCTTTTGACTTAGAGCAGGAGAAGTTTTGTCAGCAGCGTCGGGTTGTGGTTCAACAGACTCTGGTCGTGATGCTTCCCTTGATGTTGGTACTGATTTCTCATCCTTGTGACTTATAGCAGGAGAAATTTTGTCAGCAGTTTCGGGTTGGGGCTCAACAGATTCTGGCCGCGACGCTTCCTTTGATGTTGGCACGGACTTTTCATCCTTTTGACTTAGAGCAGGAGAAATTTTGTCAGCAGTTTCGGCTTGGGGCTCAACAGATTCTGGCCGCGACGCTTCCTTTGATGTTGGCACGGATTTTTCATCCTTTTGACTTAGAGCAGGAGAAGTTTTGTCAGCAGCGTCGGGTTGTGGTTCAACAGACTCTGGTCGTGATGCTTCCCTTGATGTTGGTACTGATTTCTCATCCTTGTGACTTGCAGCACGAGAAGTTTTGTCAGCAGTTTCGGGTTGGGGCTCAACAGATTCTGGCCGCGACGCTTCCTTTGATGTTGGGACTGATTTTTCATCCTTTTGACTTGCAGCAGGAGAAGTTTTGTCAGCAGTTTCGGGTTGTGGTTCAACAGACTCTGGTCGTGATGCTTCCCTTGATGTTGGTACTGATTTCTCATCCTTTTGACTTGCAGCAGGAGAAGTTTTGTCAGCAGTTTCGGGTTGGGGCTCAACAGATTCTGGCCGCGACGCTTCCTTTGATGTTGGCACTGATTTTTCATCCTTTTGACTTAGAGCAGGAGAAGTTTTGTCAGCAGCGTCGGGTTGTGGTTCAACAGACGATGGTCGTGATGCTTCCTTTGATGTTGCTACTGATTTTTCATCCTTTTGACTTGACGCAGGAGAAGTTTTGTCAGCAGTTTCGGGTTGTGGCTCAACGGATTCTGGCCGCGATACTTCCTTTGATGTTGGTATTGATTTTTCATCCTTTTGACTGGCAGCAGGAGAAGCTTTGTCAGCAGCTTCGAATTGTAGATCAACAGATTCTGGTCGCGGTGCTTCCTTTGATGTTGGCACTGATTTTTCATCCTTTTGACTTGCAGCAGGAGAAGTTTTGTCAGCAGTTTCGGTTTGAGGCTCAACGGATTCTGGCCGGCATGCTTCCTTTGATGCTGGTACTGACTGTTCATCCTTTGGAATTGCAGCAGGAGAAGTTTTGTCAGCAGTTTCGGGTTGTGGTTCAACAGACTCTGGTCGTGATGCTTCCCTTGATGTTGGTACTGATTTCTCATCCTTTTGACTTGCAGCAGGAGAAGTTTTGTCAGCAGTTTCGGGTTGGGGCTCAACAGATTCTGGCCGCGACGCTTCCTTTGATGTTGGCACGGATTTTTCATCCTTTTGACTTAGAGCAGGAGAAGTTTTGTCAGCAGCGTCGGGTTGTGGTTCAACAGACTCTGGTCGTGATGCTTCCCTTGATGTTGGTACTGATTTCTCATCCTTGTGACTTATAGCAGGAGAAGTTTTGTCAGCAGTTTCGGGTTGGGGCTCAACAGATTCTGGCCGCGACGCTTCCTTTGATGTTGGGACTGATTTTTCATCCTTTTGACTTGCAGCAGGAGAAGTTTTGTCAGCAGTTTCGGGTTGTGGTTCAACAGACTCTGGTCGTGATGCTTCCCTTGATGTTGGTACTGATTTCTCATCCTTTTGACTTGCAGCAGGAGAAGTTTTGTCAGCAGTTTCGGGTTGGGGCTCAACAGATTCTGGCCGCGACGCTTCCTTTGATGTTGGCACGGATTTTTCATCCTTTTGACTTGCAGCAGGAGAAGTTTTGTCAGCAGTTTCGGGTTGTGGTTCAACAGACTCTGGTCGTGATGCTTCCCTTGATGTTGGTACTGATTTCTCATCCTTTTGACTTGCAGCAGGAGAAGTTTTGTCAGCAGTTTCGGGTTGGGGCTCAACAGATTCTGGCCGCGACTCTTCCTTTGATGTTGGCACGGATTTTTCATCCTTTTGACTTAGAGCAGGAGAAGTTTTGTCAGCAGCGTCGGGTTGGGGCTCAACAGATTCTGGCCGCAACGCTTCCTTTGATGTTGGGACTGATTTTTCATCCTTTTGACTTGCAGCAGGAGAAGTTTTGTCAGCAGTTTCGGGTTGAGGCTCAACGGATTCTGGCTGCGATGCTTCCTTTGATGTTGGTACTGATTTTTTATCCTTTTGACTGGCAGCAGGAGAAATTTCGTCAACAGTTTCTGGTTGGGGCTCAACGGATTCTGGCCGCGATGCTTCCTCTGATGCTGGTACTGATTTTTCATCCTTTTGACTTAGAGCAGGAGAAGTTTTGTCAGCATCGGGTTGTGGTTCAACAGACTCCGGTCGTGATGCTTCCCTTGATGTTGGTACTGATTTTTCATCTTTTTGACTTGCAGCAGTAGAAGTTTTGTTAGCAGTTTCGGGTTGGGGCTGAACGGATTCTGGCTGCGATGCTTCCTTTGATGTTGGTACTGAGTGTCCATCCTTTTGACTTGCAACAGGAGACGTTTTGTCTTCTGGCCGCGATGCTTCCTTTGATGTTGGTACTGATTTTTCATCCGTTTGACTGGCAGTAGGAGAAATTTTGTCAGCAGTTTCTGGTTGGAGCTCAACGGATTCTGGTCGTGATGCTTCCTTTGATGTTGGTACTGATTTTTCATCTTGACTGGCAGCAGGAGAAATTTTGTCAGCAGCTTCGAATTGTGGTTCAACAGATTCTGGTCGCGATACTTCTTTTGATGCTGGTACTGATTTTTCATCCTTTTGACTGGCAGCAGGAGAAGTTTTGTCAGCAGCGTCGGGTTGTGGTTCAACAGACTCCGGTCGTGATGCTTCCTTTGATGTTGGTACTGATTTTTCATCCTTTTGACTTGCAGCAGGAGAAGTTTTGTCAGCAGTTTCGGGTTGGAGCTCAACAGATTGTGGCCGCGACGCTTCCTTTGATGTTGGGAATGATTTTTCATCCTTTTGACTTGCAGCAGGAGAAGTTTTGTTAGCAGTTTCGGGTTGAGGCTCAGCGGATTCTGGTCGTGATGCTTCCCTTAATGTTGGTACTGATTTTTCATCTTTTTGACTGGCAGCAGGAGAAGTTTTGTCAGCAGCTTCGGGTTTAGGCTCAACGGATTCTGGTCGTGATGCTTCCTTTGATGTTGGTACTGATTTTTCATCTTTTTGACTGGCAGCAGGAGAAGTTTTGTCAGCAGCTTCAAATTGTGGTTCAACAGATTCTGGTCGCGATACTTCTTTTGGTGTTGGTACTGATTTTTCATCCTTTTGACTGGCAGCAGGAGAAGTTTTGTCAGCAGTTTCGGGTTGGAGCTCAACAGATTGTGGCCGCGACACTTCCTTTGATGTTGGGACTGATTTTTCATCCTTTTGACTGGCAGCAGTAGAAGTTTTGTCAGCAGTTTCGGGTTGAGGCTCAACGGATTCTGGCCGCGATGCTTCCTTTGATGTTGGTACTGATTTTTCATCCTTTTGACTTGCAGCAGGAGAAGTTTTGTCAGCAGCGTCGGGTTGTGGTTCAACAGACTCCGGTCGTGATGCTTCCTTTGATGTTGGTACTGATTTTTCATCCTTTTGACTTGCAGCAGGAGAAGTTTTGTCAGCAGTTTCGGGTTGGAGCTCAACAGATTGTGGCCGCGACGCTTCCCTTGATGTTGGTACTGATTTTTCATCTTGACTGGCAGCAGGAGAAGTTTTGTCAGCAGCTTCGGGTTGAGGCTCAATGGATTTTGGTGGGGATGCTTCCTTTGATGGTGGTTCTGATTTTTCATCCTTTTGACTTGCAGCAGGAGAAGTTTCGTCAGCAGTTTCGGGTTGGAGCTCAACAGATTGTGGCCGCGATGGTTCCTTTGATGCTGGTACTGACTGTTCATCCTTTGGAATTGCAGCAGGAGAAGTTTTGTCAGCAGTTTCGGGTTGAGGCTCAGCGGATTCTGGTCGTGATGCTTTCCTTGATGTTGGTACTGATTTTTCATCTTTTTGACTGGCAGCAGGAGAAGTTTTGTCAGCAGCTTCGGGTTGAGGCTCAACGGATTCTGGTCGTGATGCTTCCCTTGATGTTGGTACTGATTTTTCATCTTTTTGACTGGCAGCAGGAGAAGTTTTGTCAGCAGTTTCGGGTTGAGGCTCAACGGATTCTGGCCGCGATGTTTCCTTTGATGCTGGTACTGATTTTTCATCCTTTGGAATTGCAGCGGGAGAAGTTTTGTCAGCAGTTTCGGGTTGAGGCTCAGCGGATTCTGGTCGTGATGCTTCCCTTGATGTTGGTACTGATTTTTCATCTTTTTGACTGGCAGCAGGAGAAGTTTTGTCAGCAGTTTCGGGTTGAGGCTCAACGGATTCTGGCCGCGATGCTTCCTTTGATGTTGGTACTGATTTGTCATCCTTTTGACTGGCAGCAGGAGAAGTTTTGTCAACAGCTTCGGGTTGGGGCTCAATGGATGCTGGCTGTGATGCTTCCTTTGATGTTGGTACTGATTTTTCATCCTTTTGACTGGCAGCAGGAGAAGTTTTGTCAGCAGTTTCAGGTTGAGGCTCAACGGACTCTGGCCGCGATGCTTCCTTTGATATTGGTTTTGATTTTTCATCCTTTGGACTTGCAATGGAAGAAGTTTCTTCAGCAGTTTTGGGTTGAGGTTCAATAGATTCTGGTCGCGATGCTTCCTTTGACGATGGTACTGAGTTTTCATCCTTTTGAATTGCAGCAGGAGAAGTTTTGTCAGCAGTTTCGGGTTGAGGCTCAACGGATTCTGGCCGCGATACTTCCTTTGATATTGGTACTGGTTTTTCATCCTTTGGACTGGCAATAGGAGAAGTTTCGTCAGCAGTTTTGGGTTGTGGTTCAACAGATTCTGATCGCGATGCTTCCTTTGATGGTGGTACTGATTTTTCATCCTTTTGACTTGGAGCAGGAGAAGTTTTGTCAGTAGTTTCGGGTTGTGGTTCAACAGACTCTGGTCGTGATGCTTCTTTTGATGTTGGTACTGATTTTTCATCCTTTTGACTGGCAGCAGGAGAAGTTTTGTCAGCAGTTTCAGGTTGAGGCTCAACGGACTCTGGCCGCGATGCTTCCTTTGATATTGGTTTTGATTTTTCATCCTTTGGACTTGCAATGGAAGAAGTTTCTTCAGCAGTTTTGGGTTGAGGTTCAATAGATTCTGGTCGCGATGCTTCCTTTGACGATGGTACTGATTTTTCATCCTTTTGAATTGCAGCAGGAGAAGTTTTGTCAGCAGTTTCGGGTTGAGGCTCAACGGACTCTGGCCGCGAAGCTTCAGTTGATATTGGTAATGGTTTTTCATCCTTTGGACTGGCAATAGGAGAAGTTTCGTCAGCAGTTTTGGGTTGAGGTTCAACAGATTCTGGTCGCGATGCTTCCTTTGATGATGGTAATGATTTTTCATTCGTTTGAATGGCAGCAGGAGAAGTTTTGTCAGTATCGTCGGGTTGTGGTTCAACAGACTCTGGTCGTGATGCTTCCTTTGATGTTGGTACTGATTTTTCATCCTTTTGACTTGCAGGAGGAGAAGTTTCGTCAGCAGTTTCGGGTTGAGGCTCAACGGATTCTGGCCGCGATACTTCCTTTGATATTGGTACTGGTTTTTCATCCTTTGGACTGGCAATAGGAGAAGTTTCGTCAGCAGTTTTCGGTTGTGGTTCAACAGATTCTGATCGCGATGCTTCCTTTGATGGTGGTACTGATTTTTCATCCTTTTGACTTGGAGCAGGAGAAGTTTTGTCAGTAGTTTCGGGTTGTGGTTCAACAGACTCTGGTCGTGATGCTTCCTTTGATGTTGGTAATGATTTTTCATGCTTTTGACTTGCAGCAGGAGAAGTTTTGTCAGCAGTTTCGGGTTGGGGCTCAACGGATTCTGGTCGGGATGCTTCCCTTGATGGTGGTTCTGATTTTTTATCCTTTTGACTTCCAGCAGAAAAAGTTTTGTCAGCAGTTTCGGGTTGGGGCTCAATGGATTTTGGTGGGGATGCTTCCTTTGATGGTGGTTCTGATTTTTCATCCTTTTGACTTTCAACAGCAGAGGTTTTTCCATCAATTTCTGCTTGGGGCTCAACAGATTCTGGCCGCGATTCTTCTTTTGTTTCAGCTTTGAATGCTTTTTCAATGATTTCAGCCTCTAAATGCAACCTTTCTGTTTCTGTTTCCTTTTCTTTTTTCTTTGATTCAATTTGCAATTCTTCGAGCAAACTCTTGCACATAATGGCTTCTTTTGTCTTACTTGAATCTTTTCTTCCATATAAAGTGTGTTCCATTTCAACCTCAATGGCTTCCTCAATTGTAGCTGGACTTTCAAGAGATGTCGTGTCTTCTTTGTCCTTTAATTCAGTTACTTTTCCTCGAACACCTGGTAGATGCTCTGGCAGTTCATCTTCAGATGTCATCTCACTCTTTTCTTTTTCATCTGGACTTGTTATGTTTTTTTTAACAGGCAGTTGTTTTATGTCATCCAATTCTTCAATTTTTTCAATATCGTCTGTTACCTTTTTCCCTGAATCAGATTCGTCAAGATCTTTTACAATTTGTTGGTCTCTGCCTTCACCTTTGATCAGAGGAGTCACACCTTCTTTTTGCTCCTTTTCTACGTCTTCATACTGTTCTTCAATTTGTTTTATTGCTTTAGGTTTGGGTATATCAGCAGTGGCTGTTTCTAACTCATCTTCTATTTCAACAACCTCTTCATAACTCAGTTCCTCTTTTTTCTTTGTTGTTGCTTCCTTTTCTGTGTCTTCTTTCTCTTTATCTTTCTCTTCTAACTCTTTTTCTTCTTCAGCTATTTCTTCTTTTGATGACAAATGCTTATTTGTGTCTTGTGCTTCTTTTTCATCATATACTCCGAAATCAGCTTCTTCATGCATTGGAAGATCAGCAACTTCATCTGGAGTTTTAACAACATCGCGCATAAGATTTTGTTGAGTCTCAAAAGTCATTTTGAGTGGAAGAACTCGTTCAGGAGCAATTGTTTCTTTAACTGACGCAGGTTTTGGTTGAAAACGAACTGCATCAACCTCTTTCGTTTCTTCCTTGACGTGTTTCTCTTCAATCACAAGATCTTCTTTGATCTCATCAAGTGGAATTCTTTCGTCTTCTGGCAATGTTGGAGCTGTTGTTGCTCCAGATTCAATTGTTGCAGAGAATTTTTCTTCTGGAAGACTTTCCTGCAAGTTGATTTCTTTCGCTGCATCATGCTCTTCAATAGGCTCATCTTTAGTATCGGATGTTTTCTTTGCACTACTTATTTTTTCTTCGGGTGAAGGTGACGAAAGCTCTTCAGTCTTGATTGTGGTTTCTTCAGTTCTCGCTTTGACTATTTCTTTTGCGGATGAAATTATCTCTTGTACTTCAGCTTTCAATTCAGTTTTTTCTGGAGTTGTCAAGTCAACTTTTTCTTCGATAGAATCAGGTTGAATGTCAGCGTCTTCATCTGCTTCTTCTTCCTCATCAGCTTCTTCTTGCTGTTGTCTATTCCTCCTTTCTTCGGCTTCAGCTTTTGCGATTTCTGCCTCTATTTCCTCTTCAGCGCTTTTTTTGCGTTTTTTCTCCGATTCTTGTGAATCACGTTGATGTTTCTGGATTTCTTCCTCCTTAGTCATACTACTTTCCTGTTCAACAATAGAGTCCTCGGTGTATTGTTCAATTTCTTCTTTTTCAATTATAAGATACTCTTCATCTTCATCAGCTTCAGTTGTACTGTCTTGCTTGGCAATTTCACGATGATCAAGTTCAATCTTTCTTTTCTTTTCATCTCTACTAAAAACGGCTTCAATTTCACGTACGACTTCTTGTTCTTCTTTGAGGTCATCAAGCTCACGTTGCTTTGCAGCATCTAATTCTTGAGAAGATACTATTTCTTGAATTTTTTTGGCCGTAGGTACTTCATCTGCACTAGGTGTCGAAACTAAGCTAGAATCAGTAGTACCACCTTTATCTAATCGAGATTTTTTCAATTCCGTTCTTGGCTTCATGACTTTTACTGGACTTCCTGGAGCTCTTTTAGTTGGTGAAGTCCCACGAGGACGCCTAGAAATGGGTTTTCTTTCTGCTTTTTTAGTTTCTTTTTTGTCACTTGTCGTACTCGTTCTTGTTGGTTCCCTTCGGGTGGTAGAAATTTTTGAAATGTGCTGCTTGGACTCTAGCACTTTACGATTATTTGCGTCCTTTGCACTCTTCGCTGGTGTAGTACTAGGGCTTGATTTAGCCACCCTTGAGACAACCCGTGGCTTAATTTCCTTTTCTTTAATTGGTTTCGTTGAAATATCTTGTCTACGTGGAGTATGAGTTGGAGACACTTTTCTATCTTCTTTCTTAAATGTTTTCTTTTCCATTGATTTTGGGGGCTTGGTGTCAATTCGTGATCGAATGACTGGTTTCACTTCAGCGCGTGGTTTTTCAGTTTTTGCTTTGGGTTTTGCTTTAATAAGTTCTGGAGCTTCGTCTTTTGAAGCTGGCTCGGTTTGTTGTTGTTGTGGCTTGACTATCATCACCTCCACTTTCTTTTCGGTAACTTCCTTATTGTCTTCCTCGTCCTTCTTTTCTTCATCTTTACCCTCTTGGTCGTGTTCCAATTCTTTAGAAACTTGTTCAATTATTTTAGACATAGTGCTGTCTTCTTCCTTTTCCATTACTTTTTCCATTTTCTTCTCTACTGCTTCTATTGTGGTATCTTTTATTTTATTGTCTTCCTGTTGTTGGACTGTTGAAGTGGATTTTATTCGTGTTTCAATCACATTTGCATCTCGTTCTAATGGTAATGGTTTTCCAACTTTGGACGGAACAACTGGTTCGGCAATGGCCTTTTCTAATGGGCCGGTTTTAAATACTCTACGAGTTGTAACCGTTTGTATAACAGGCGCAATTGATTTGGCAGTGCAAGTCGAGTATTTCATGAATTCTAGATGCTTTAATTTTTCTAAACCTTCTTGAATCTTGTAATCGGGTGTGCTGCCAGGGAACAAAATTCTTGTAATTGTATCATCCGGATCGGCGGGCTGCCATACCAATAACGAACAAATTGATACTAGATTCTGTAGTGGAAATTGAAAATCTCTTGTATCCCTGGCAGCGAAAAGTTTCTGATCTCCGGAATTCCACTTTTGTAAAAAGTCTTTCACTTCTTTCGAGTCCCTAGAAGGACTTATCACATACATATCCAATGTTCCATGCCCCACTTTGTGGTAAAGATTAATTGGTTCCGAATTGCGGTAGCAGGTCTGTGGTTTTAAATCTAAAGCTTTCACACCACTGACAAGACTATGGCCACGTTCAAATAAATCTACCAAAAGTGGGTCCTTATCCTTGTCGCCATCAGGACTAGGCAAACTCTTTCGATCGGGAATATTGCAAAAGAAATGTCCAATTTGTGGATAGACATGTGATTCGCGTTTACGTTCAACAACTGCCGCCATTCCATTAATATTGCTATTATTAATACGTGTCAATAGAACAGCATCCAAACGGTCAAGATGACGCGCAAAGTCCCAGAAACAAGCCTTTCTATTAAAACCGCCATCGACTGAAAAAAAAAAAACAATTAGACTTCAAGTGTTATATTTTCACTTTATATAAAAGTGTACAGATTCCTACCTAACATATTAAACCCATTTATGCCAAAGAGTGCTGCATCACCTTGACCTCCTGGAAAGACATAAAGTGTTGGATGGGTGAATCGAATATTGCCCACTACATCTGATGTTTGTAGTAACTCCCTTAAAGAGGCTGGAGTAAGCAATGGGGCCAGATAATCTGAGAAGAACGTTATCTTTTAATTTTATAAAAATGTTCACAATCTCATTAAATACTATTTTACCAATAAACGCATTTATGCTCTCATTGCTTGTGCTCAAGACATCATTTGGATTTATACGAATCCTACACAGCCTGGAAAATGATTTATCCGGTAGAGTACTCCACAGTCCGTTATCGGCACAGTGAATATTCATGGTGATTGTATCGGGATAGGCACGCAAAACCCTTTGTACGTCATGTTCCTGAAATGCTTCTGAAAAATCGGCTACTGAAAAGGTTCCGTCCTGTAAATATTTATTTATTTAAACATAATATGTCTGTAAATATTCCTGTCGTTCTTTAGTTAAAAAAAAATGCAGACTTTACCTGTAGTATCCAGGAACCATTGCCAGTAAATGTGTAACCAGCATGTATAACATGTCTGTGCCTTGTAAAACTGCTCAATAAATTTCTCATGCATTGTATCAGAGTGTTATATTGAGGGTGAATTAATACTTCAGTTACTAGATTTTCACTAGCGTACTGAATGAGTCTTTCACCTGAAAACCAAAACACAAATAAAGTATTTAAAGTCTAGATATTCTACATATATAATAAAGATTTGCATAAATACAATGGCGAAATATTTAAGTCGATTTGGTATGATGCTTAATCCTATTAGTAAGTATGACAAGGATAAACAAATTATAATCGAGTTTAGTACCAGTTAAAATCATCGAACTTATTACATTTTGACAGTTGTAATAGATTTCACATTTCTTTCTGAACCAAAGTTTATAAGCCCAGAACAGAAGCCTTTAAGGAAGATAGTAGTAGCATCGCAGTAGATCCTAAGGGTATGGGCGAATTATTTCTGCAAAATATATAACGGTTATTGACTTTATGATACTTAAACTTCGACGATCGAAGTAGAACAAAAATTTCGTGGTCAACTCGATCTTAACGAAGTGGAGATACATATATTTATCTTAGTTTACGTCATATCATAGTATTAGAATGTTATCTAGGTTAAATAAATATTTTTGTGACTTAAGATATCAAATATTTTAATACAAAACTTCCCAACACAAAAATCACACACCCTAATGAACCTATACATGTGACCCAGTCCTGCTTTTCTGGCCTTGTTTTTGACATTCTCATTTTTTGTATTATTGAATAAGTTCATTGTCAATCCAAAGAAGACAAAACAAATATCATACCTCAAGAAAAAAAAAGATCTGCTTTAATCTAAGAAAAATGTTTACTTATTCAAAGAGAATCTATTGTTCTTTGCTGTATTTTTTTTTTTTTCTTAATTATTATTGACTTTGTATTCATCCCGCATTTCTTTCTTTGCATTTTACTTTGGAAATTAATGAGCTGCTTCATTGCAAATTTCGATGTGAAAAAGACAGAATAAATTATATCTTTCTCTTTATTAACAGTAACAGTCGCTGATAAAAGAAACTCATATCTGATTTTCAAACTGGATTTACTATCACATTTTTAGTTGAAGTAGGTTTTTTTTTTAAATCATCTCCACTTATTTTTTTCAGACAAAATATTTATTTATTTAGGCATATATTCTCAAAAAAACACTTTTTAACGCTTCGCTGGATTTCGGGAGAATGAAGTTTTTTTTAATATAAAATTTAATGCTATTTTAATGTTTTTCTTTTAAAATCTATCTATGTATATTTAGTATATTAATATAAAATAATATTTTGTTTTCACATCATGTTTACATGTTGCAATTATTATTGGCATATTAAAAAAATAATTTTGACCCAAAATAAGAAAATGTCATGCTAACTTTATATAAAAAAATTGAATTTAAGCTTTCCATAACACCCTTTAAGGGTGTTAATAGGAAATAAAATTCTTACCCATTAATTAAAAAAAAAACTAAAAATATAGGAACATTGGTATTGAAATTTTAATTCATGAAGAATGGTGAGCGACTTGAGCAATTTGTTTTAAGAAATCAAATAAGATGTGAACTTTTTTCTTTCTGTGACTGTAGGATTAATAATAATAATAATAATAAAACTTTATTTTTCAAATTATAAACAATTTTAACAATTTTATATGTAATAAATAAATTATGGCCTTGGTTTTGAAACCGTCTGCCAGGGTAGACTGTAGGATTATTAACATATTAATACAAGTTTTAGAAATATATGTATACAAATGAATAAAAAGTTCACACTGTTGAGTTAACAGTAGCACATTATGTATGTATATACACAGCATCCTCTTAGAAATGAATTATTTTGTGTACCTCATTAAAAAACGAATATCTCCTTCATTTGAATATAAAAAGTGAGAAATGATAATTAAAGGAATATCATTTCATGAACAAGTCGGCCATTGTGTTTTTCTCTCATCACGACTAGCGATTTTTTATTTGTTTGTATTGTTAAAACGAGAATGAGGGACAATTGAGTACAAAACAGGATTCAACATTCAACTTACAGAAAGATAAGAATTTATTTGTTTTTGCGTATTTTCGCTATTATTTATCTTTTAATTGTATACATTGGTTTACACCATGCATCGTTGTCAGTTTTGCACTCAAATAGAGGAGCAATGTCGTCAAGTATTTTTAAAACGCACAAATTGTAACTAATTAGTCATAATTATTCATTATTTATGATGTGAACAAATTTTAGTGATTTCGGTTTAAATGAATAAGAAAATTTCTGAACTTTCCTATTTCGTTACCGAACAAAATGGTACATACCAACAATTAAAAAAAAATAATTTCAACTCATACTAAAAATTATCTGTATCTTGAAAAACATTCAATTTTATCGTATAGTTTTTATCATCATACAAAGGAACCTTTTCTTTTTAATGTGTAAATATCTATGCCGGCGGCGCGGCGGCGTTGGTAGGGTAACCTAAAAACGTGGAAATTTCTGAAGTACCTTACGTTGTGCTGTTACACGTTACAATACGTTGATACGTTCAACATTGCGTACGTTCCGTAGCTCAAACTAAATGGAAACGTCAAGTTGAGTTGAGTTTGGGTTGAAATTTGGTTGACAGTTCGAACTCGCCGGGGCGGCAGTGAACTAAAACCAGCACTTAAATATTTAATTTGATGTTTACACATCTTAACCGTGAGTCCAGGCACTCAAACTTCTTCTGTTTACTTACATATTTCTTTCAAGTATTAATCGTAAAAGAGGCTTAGAGGTCATTTAGTTAAGTGTGCTTAAATATTTAAATTGACTTTAAATGATGTAACTTTAATTCGTATCTATAATCGTTTGATACTTAACTAAACAACGATTCTGTCACTTAACTCGAACAAATCCGCGAATTGCATACTTCTAGAATGTTTTTTTGACAATTTCCAAAAAAAAGCAAACAAAAACGAGCTCATTATCAAATAAGAGCGAAAGAGAAGCAACTGGATGTATAGTCCAAAGCAAGAGAAATGAAACCAGGATTTAATTTTGCTTTATAATAATTTTTTCGTAGATTTTTTTGTTGATTTGTGAACCTTTTGATATAAATATGTAAAAACACAACGAAATACTTTATTTTACAAGTAAGTTTATTTAATAAAATTACAAATCCTTTAATTGCCTACTTCACTTCATGCAAAAAAATGAAAACTCTGCGTATATATTACATATGTATATACGCATGTATACATATTTATCTAATAAATACAAAAAATGTCAAAATATATTTAAAAGAGCTTTAAATAAAATTTAAACGCGGTGAATGGCATTTAAGTTAAGAGGCTTTTAAGTAACGTTACTTAAATGTAAAAATTGATTATAGATACCGATTTCGCCCTTAAGAGCTATCTAGCGGTATTATAATGTTAAGAGTTAAAAGGCTTTAAAATTTCTTCATAGATACGGCTGGTAAATTTTAAGCAAACGTGCTATTAGTCATGTATTCTACATTATAAAAACATAGTCCCCAGTAAAATATTATAGGCATTTACATAATATGATAATATGTACAAAATTGAATATAACTACATACAAACATATATGTATCTGCCATAAAGCTATGTGTAGTTTTCGTTTCATCATCATCATCACGTAACTTTTACTTATAAATTTAAGAGTTGCTTTCCATTCCTAACAAATCAGCAATGGATTAGTAAGTGAGAAATTATAGAATGGCACGTAAGAATGTCATAAACTCCTTTTTTTATTTTTAGTTGTGCGCTTTACAAAAGACTACGAAACGATAAGTACGAAAAAAATAATACAAAGCATCAGGAAAAGGTTATATGATTTGTTGTTTGGCAAGCATTGGTTTCGCGTAAAAAAACGAAGTTGTTATCAAAAATAACCCTAGGATAATGGAGAAGTCCCAAAAATTAGGTTTCGTCAAAACGTCTGTCAGTCGCTCTGTGTGTCCGTGCATTCAGTGTAATTTGAGCTAGTGGCAGAACAGTTGCAATTTTTTATAGAACATTTTTATGTGGTTCTAGAGAGGAAATGTGGTTTATCACATTTTGTTTTAAAGATGTAAGAAAAGTCTCATAAAATTGAGTCTCAAAAATGATGTATATATGTTGTAGGTACATAAGCATACACAGCACATACATACATACAAACATATATTAAATTTTAGCTACATACATAATGTTTTAAATTGTTACACAGGCTAGGTATTTATATATACATACATACATACATACATACATAAGTACCTATGTACATAAGTTTAAAATATGTTTACAATATTGTTTGATTGTTGCATTAAAAAACTACTTCACTGGACACATCGCTATATGAAAGCTCTTAAAAATCATATTCTTTCAAATACCCCGCATATTTTCTTTTTGTTTTTAGGTTTATCTCAATCCATTTTTAAAACAATATCGAGGGAATGAATGTTTTTGAAAAGTAAACAAACGCATTCTATATGTATTTAGAATCGTAAAGCAGAAGAGTATTGTTCTAAATAAAACTATAGCCGTTGTTATGTGTTTGATTGCCGTCTTATTGTTTTATCTTGCGCGTGAATATACAACAAAACGAAGAAAACACAAAAGATGTCCTTTTATTTTTCTTCTTAAAATTTAAAAATCTGTGAATTGCCCCAGGACAAAAAAAAGTCATGTATGATGTAATTTAGTTACATAATGTTTTGCATTATATAGGAACCATATTTTATGTATATCTATATGCAATATGCATGATATTATTTTTATCAAGAATTAGGATACGATAAATCCAAAAAAAAACGTAATAAAGTCATTGGAAGGAGTTTTTTATAACATCTCATTTTAATAAATAAAATAAATGGCGCAAAATTTTAACAGCCTTCTTAGTTTTAAACATTTTTGAACTAGTATCATATGGAACCTATTTTTAGTTAGACAGTTCGTGCAAACAAGTAAGCAAACATACCATTTTTACATTTTTAACTGTCAAAGTGACATTTAAAGATGAAATAGGCATTTGGTGATTTTAACTAATATAAAAATGTTACAAAGATATCGTGCTATCTCGTTTAAATTAGGAAAATTCTGTTTTATAACCTTAGCATCATATGCCTACTAAAATGCTTTAACATCTTACTTAATCGTCTAAACTTTTAGCCCAATTTGTATTTTTCCCATTTTTCAAAAAGCATGTATGTCTTATTGGAAAATTTAGTTTTATTATACTTTTTTAGGTAAGACGAAAGGAAATTATGTAGATTTTACATTTTTTAAAATATAATATTTTTCATATTTGAAATATTGAACAAGTATTAACTAATTTTTTAAAAAAATATTTGCTGTTTTTTTTCTGGCTCATTGGTTTTTTTCTTGCAGATATTAATATTATAAGCTTTTAGTCAAAAATGGTTAAAAAATTCAATTCAATAAAATCAGAATATCTAGACAACGACCAGCCTGTAGAGGGTGGATGGATTCAAGATCCCTATATGGTATCCTAAAGAAGTGAAAACAAATTGTTCATGAATTAAACAAAAAAAACTAAACTCACTTTGTTTATTCGTTCATCATATACAGGAACTTTTAAATTTAAAATGTTCAAAACAATAGATCTTATAAAAAAGGTAATCGATAAACTAAAATATAACTTTAGGATTCCGAAAGACCGAAACGCAAGTTTGTATTTTTCATATTTTAATCAATCGGCACAATAATCCATAAGATCATAATCCCGTTTCCAACCAAAGAATCATAAACATTTCAATTGAATCTGTTATCTATTCTTGAAATATAATCCTTTTCTAATATCTCTTCCTACCGAATTTGCCTCCTTTTTACAATAGAATTTTTTTCTATCCTATAGATGGAAATAGAGCATTAAATTCATACCGCTATATGCCTCCTCGACAACACCCCACAACAAAAGGCAATATTGAATCTGTCCCAAAGCAAAAAGTTGAATTGCCATTGTAATACAATTGTCTTTTACTTTCGGGAGTAAGAAGAGTCGCGGAATATGAAAAAAAGATGAAATTGCAGCAGCCCTACCGGAGAGCTGGAGGTTTATCCTTTTGAAGAAGGTTTTGCTGTACAAACATTTGCCAGCTAATACGATTTTGTCGGATTCATTCCACCGACGCCACTTAACTCGGTTTATACATATACAAATACACATACGTTGTCTACTATTGTAGGATATTTAAAGGGATTTCGAGAGGACTTCTCGTAAGTGGTAATGGAGGTTTATTTCTATATATATATGTATGTACATTGTATAGACTTTCATAGAGGTAGACTATACAATCATTCCATTTATTGGTGGTTAAATTGCTAAGTTAATATATGCCTCTTATTGGAAATGATAAGACTCTTACAATGAGGACAATTGAATAGGCAAAGTTGCTATCGTCATGTTTTGAGAACCTTTTTCGATTATATTATTAGATTTTAAGTGTATTGTTATTAGATTAAGTGTATATTCAGCCTTGGAATACTAAATTTATGTTTAAAATAGATTTTAATGGCCTTTGAAAATGTTTGTCTTTTGCTCGTACCTGATGGTATCACCAGTTTTGGACTGGCAGTTAATTTGCTTCAAATTTAGTACGGAGAATTTTTATGTCATTCAGTAAAAAATTGAATTTTTGTTTAGCTTATTTAATTCGGTTAAAGCTCCTATACCAGCAATAATTGTGTTTTTGTTTTCATTTCATTTTGTGTTTACGATTTTGAGTTTATGTCTGTCGAAGTTGAGGTTCACGCATATGAACTAAAAATAAACAAAAAATATGTATATTCAATATAGGATTTACCACTGGGAACCTCTACAGCAATCTGTTTATGTTGTTGTAATTCCTTGTGAAGAAAACGGCTGAGATCAGCCACTACAAAAACAGCCATTAAAATTAAACCGTAAAACAAAATCGTTTTGAAATAGCATTAATAATTAATTGGGCATAAAAGAAATTTCAAGAGGTATCACTTTTATTATGTCCTGTCCATTTTTAAATAAATATAGATTTGTATGAGAAATTCAAAGTTTTCCATTTTTTTGAAAAGACGCATTAACCTATGTTCATAAGCTGAAGCTAAAAGAACTCATATATAATAATTCGAGATTTAACAGGTCACTGGATTTTATAAAAAAAAAATATGACGTTTTTTTAGTGTTGAAAATTCCAATGCAATTTTCTGTTTTCTTTTGTGTAACTTCTCTCTACTTAATTTTTTTCCACGTCCGTTCATATTAATAAATAAACTCTAACATATTATGTATGTAGCTTAGTTAAAAGCCTCTTGCTGTAATTTTTTTTTTAAACGATTTTGTGCCTCCTGAAGGGCCTTTCCCTATAACGTTGCATATATACAACAATTTACAGTAGCTAAAATGTAGCTGATGCTTGCTTGAGTCTCTGTGAAATTAAAATCAAGAGCACTTTAAGAACTATTGCGCTAGAGTGGACTTACATGTTAAACGTAAAATGCATTTACACAAAAAGGCATATAAAAGAAAAGACTATATGTATGCAATGCATACAAAATATAAAATCCACGACAGTATCGCACCAACTTGCACTTGGTTTTTCAAAGCTATAAAGTGGCAATAAGCATGGTGATTGTTTAATACAATGTCGCAAAAATTAAGACGATTTAGGATGATATGCTAAAACATTTTTTATGTGATGCTATGTTAAAAACAGGACTTTTCAAAACTAAAATGAGTTAGCACCATTCTATCTTCTTAAAATTTTATTAAAGTTAAAATTATCAAATGCCTATTTTAACTTTTCAGTATCATACTAACTGCAAATGTCACTTTGACAATTAAAAGTGTGGAAATGACATGTTCGCTTATTTGTTTGCACGAACTGTCTCTTTTAAGGCATGTTCAGCTGATGTTTATTAAGAAAGTATTAGTATGATAACAGTTAAATTTTTAAAACTAAGAACTGTTAAGTAAAGAACTTTAAGGTTAGTAAATTGTTGAGTAATATTGCTAACACCTTAACATCAGACTGTTTAAAATTTTGTACCAGTTACATTAAGAAGAGAAAATGTAAAAAAATGTCAAAAGTACTAAAAATTAAGCTTAGAACTTTGAAATGTGAAAAAATAAAAATTCAGTCTTGAAGTAGGCTCTAGCTTAACTCACAGAAGACATGGGGGCGACACATATTATGAAAGACAACACGATGAAAACCATATTCCATTCCATAATCGGAATGTTGTATGATTAAAAAAAGCTCGTTTTTTAACACGTAACCAATACTTACCCCACAGAGAAACTAAAAATATAGAAAAAAAAATTAGCATTTTCTGTCGTACGACAAGGATGAGGTAATAACCATATAGTCAACTCTTCGTTAGCCATCATGAGGAAATATACTCGTATTAAAAATAATTAAACCCTTTATTTGTGATACTTACGCAAATTTAATGAAAAGGAGTTGATATTCCAGGAAAAAACCATTAATTAACAAATAGTTTAGAAAACATTTAAAAATGTGTAGGAAACTTCTTTGCTAAAAACATGGGTGATTCAACACGTGAATTGTATGCAATTTTAGCTGTAACGTCTTTGGAATAAGTTTCAAAAATTATTAAACATGAAAGCTTTCTCTTGACATTATTATCACTAGGTTTTTACTTCAAAAATGCCAAAAAGTATGTCCGTGGACATATTTGATGACGTGCAAAGTAGAAAGACAAAAAATAAACTTTCATAAAAACTTTTAAGAATATCGTGATATTAGTTATTCTTCCAAATAAATTTAATTCAGTTTTGTAAGGAGTATCTGTTAAGAAAATGATTCACACTGAATGGCGAGCTTTTCTTTTATGAAAATACAGTAATTGCCTGTTCCTATTTACAAGGAAGAACGATTAAATTATCATATTAGAGGAGTTGGATATTTTCATTTTTTTTTTGGAATCAGCGGCCTATGTACAAAGGTGCCATGTAAAGTAGTATATTATTCAATTTGATCAGTTTATTATTTTTGTTGGTTTTTAGAATAAATGCTGTGGAATATTTTAATCTTTAATTAAAAACAGTGGATTTTATTTTAATTTTTATTTTTTCTGGAACTGTGTAGTTCATGTTTATTAGAATGAAACTTTACGCTGATAAGAAAAGAGAAAAAAAGAAGTTGAGAGTGCTTTTCACTTCTTATAGAAAATTCTTATTCCTGGTCACAGCCAAATTAAGGAAAACACTTCGATAGCGTCATATGGTTTATGATTTATCAATTTTTTGACTTAAAAGCTTAAAGCTTTTGATGTATCATTATCATTACTATTATATAAAGACGAAGCAATATTTTATGCCCGGCGTAAACTCAGAAAGTATTAAATTGTTTTACTTGTAACAAATTTTATAATATTTTTTATATTTATGTATATATTTTTTGTTTTTCTAATTTGTTTATTTAATCAGAATATTAATTTTGTTAAATTTTTGTCAACTTTATCTTTGAGGTTGACACACATTTTCACTTATACGTCTAAACCTTTTGGATACTTTCAGTTTTTGCTAAACTTTCTGATTCCACTCAGTTGTTGGCTCTTTTTTTTTATAACAGCGTAGCGCAGTAGGAAGGTACGTAACGTATATTTGTTTTTTTTTTCTGCATACCTACTGAAGAATTATGAAGGCATTTAAAGGACATTTTAAAGGGCAATCAAGTTAAAAAAAAATTGAACGGGAAATAGCAATCGAACATGGCATCGTTGCGATGATAAAAAAAAGAAAAAAGGGGGTGTAAAGATTCTGTTCGTCTGTTGAACATGAACTTAGATAACAAAAAAATAAAATATGTACATAGGTACAACAATTTTTTTTTTAAAAAGGGGACTGATTTTCTCAAAACGTAGGCATATAAACTTTTTTTTAATAATATAATGTACCTACATAAATTAGTGAAGTGACGCGAGCCCGGGTCTGCTAGTCAATTATAAAGCTACATAATATACATATCTGTGTATCTACATTTAATGAAATCACTTCTGTATATAAACTTTAGTTTCACTATAACTGTGAATAAAGTTTAAATTTATGTTAAAAAGTTCATCAAAAATAAATAAAATGGATGACGTGGCAGCTCGTGTTCATGACAAGAGATACTCTTGGAGGATTTGCTAGTTCCTCGCAAGAGGCAGTAACCCGTGAAAAACATTACTTTTTTTTAATGTGACATAGACTGGGAATCGAACCCAGGACCATCGGCGTAGCAGTCCTACGCACTAACCATCACGCCACGGGCGTATAATACGATATAAATTTATTTCTTTATGTCTAAAAACAAAAGCGCAATAAAAGGATTAAAATGTCTTGTAGAGCAACTTAATTGAAATGTGCATGTTCCGCAAGTTTGGAGATTTTGAAAAAATCTTTGCCCTCTTTCATCACTTTTACCCGAACGCGATTGTTTGCGATCGATGATGTGACTAAACTTATCACTTTTGAAAATTGAACATTGTATCTTGGTTTAGGAAACAGGTATCAAGCTTGAATACCACTCAACAAAAAACTATACTTTTGTATACTGTGTAGCTATTTGATTGCTATTTATGAAGCATCACAATCAGAAGATGATGATGTTATACATGTCCTTATTTTGTGTCATTTCATTTCTGGCAATATTTACTACCTTGAATAAAATCTGACATGGTTTTTCATATATACCAACAAGGATTTGGAGACGTATAGGCATAAACACATTGTTGTGTTGAATATGGTGGGATATTGTAAAGGTATGCATATGTATGAATATGAATGCTACCCCCTTTTCGTGTTGTTGTTACTTTTTTTTTTAAAGCACTGTTCGATATATAAGGTACTTGTACACGTTTTCGTCCTTGTTGCATCCACCCATATCTATCTTCATCACGGCTACTGCTATGTTTTGTATATGATGGAAAATCCAAACCAAAATGTTGTTTCATTTTTCACTTACCGTGTCGAGCTTCCTCTCCCTCTGGGGCATGTTGTGTAATTGTATTGAGTTCATCCTCTAGGTCGACATGACAATCGGATACGTCCCATGAGAGAAATCCTGTAAAACAAATAAAAAAAGAATATTTTCTCATTTAAGAATTTTATATATACGACACGAAATATGTACATATATATGTACACTATATATAATGATACAAAACAGAACGAGATGAAGATGAAATGAAAGCTAAACATTACGAGAGGTAGATATATACATACACAATCGCGTGAACAATTAAGCTGTTTATTTAAGCGGACGTGTTCTGATTGCTAATTAAAATGTTTCATCTTTATTTTTGTTTGCTATTTTCTGTTGATCCTTCTTGCTGCTAGATGGATATTAAAATATGCTACTTTTGAGGAATTTTTATTTTCTGATCTATTTGGATGGAAGAATAGCTCTATAGAAAGACAAGGATTTTGGCCTCACATCATACCTATACATATTCGCATTGGTAATAATGAGGTGGTGTTTTTTATTATGTATATTTTATTTTTTACTGAAGCAAGGTTATACGTGTTTTGTTTATGTATATGTATGCACCTACATAACTTTTCCCAACACTATATTTGGCTAATCCAATTTGAAAACAGAATCCGAAAAGTGTCCCATATACCAGAAATAGTGCGTATACGCACTAGTGTACCCGATTATTGTATCGAACTTTGTATTTGAATCATACATGAGGCTTCTTTTAATTTATGACTTTTGCTTTGTGTACAAATTAGATACATTACTTGTATTCTTTCGGTAACTATTTCTTTGGAATATAGGGTTGTTTTAATATAATATTTGACTAAAGTTGGATTTTTTTACATTGTAGTGGTACCAATATATTCCGAATTGAAGATTTTATTTTATTTATACTCTTGCTGAAATTAAACTACAAAATTCGATGATAATTCTTACAATAACTTGTCAGTTCATAACTAAAATGTTATTGGTTTTACAATTCAGATGAACTGCACTGCTGGACAAAATTAAAGGAACAAACATTTTTTTAATTTTTAGTTTTTTTTTGAAGAGCTGTATCTCTGTTAAAAATATTCTAATCGAGACGATTTCAATTGACCATTCTAAAATTTTTAGTTTTTTTCAGATTGTTAAGCAAATTTTGTGTAAGCAGATATTAGAAGAGTCTACAAAAATGTTTTCAGTTGAACCATTACATTAATTTGCATATTTATTTAACTTAATTGTCCTTTTCAATCAAGATTTTAGTCAGATATCTGACTTTGAGTGAAAAAAGAAACTTTTGCTTTTTACCGTCAATATCTAAGCAAGTTATTTTAAGACACACAAAATTTAAGGGTGAATTTCCTAAAAGACAATTTTAAATACATAGTTTGAAAGAAATGCACGATGCTAACTCGTTTAAAATTTTGAAAATCCTGTTTTTAACCTAGCATCATACTAAAAATGTAAGATGACAATCAAAAAGTTTGTTTAATGTTCCAAATCTTTATCTTAAAAATACCTAACAGACAACATAAACTAATTTGTGAAATAATTGCTTTCCAAAGTTTCACATCTTTTCGTTTTTCCCTCACTTAACAAAATTCTCCAATATTAATTTAAAATAAATTGAACAAGCTAATTTAGAAAATTCAGTTTCACGATTAAGGGTAGAAGTTCTCGGAAGCTTATTCCAAATCCAAACGAAGAGTTGCCTTCCGAAATGTCAAATGTATAAGTCAAACAAAATTCACGTACATATAGACATTTTTTATCGGTGTAACAACGCCTTAAGTTTGTTGTTCGGTTTCACATGACTATTCAAGTGAAATTACAAAAAAAAAAAAACAGTTTAAACAAATGGGTTTTGGAAGGTGATTCCGATTAAATGAAAATAATTCCGGACTTCAAAAATGTATTTATTATTTTTTACAATTTCATTTTTACCGAGAGAATTTTTTTTGTTAGCAGAGTACTGATCAAACGATGTTGTTCTCGTGGTTGCAATAAAAAGAGGAACACAATAATTTGCCAAATTGATAAATGCTAATACGATTAGCTAAAAAAGACCCGTATAAGCAAACATAGTTTATAGAGAGAACCCGCTAGACAATATGTTACACTCTATAAACTAAATAGTGAATCAGGGTAAATTATACATGTTTTTATGTTCTAAAGTTAACTTTTATAAAAAGATAAAATTCATTCGAGTGACTTTAAATTTAATTAAAAAATGTTAAAAAGCTAATTCATTTGATTTCTTAACAGAAGATGAACGTATGAATAAATTACACATATATCAATTTGCAGAAAGTTGTCAGTTCACCTACGCATGGATCGGTCTGTGAGCGCTCTTCACTTCCAAAAGCAAATGTTAACGAGAACTGGACGAAAAGAAGCAAACCTCAACTCTGAGCACGTCATATGTATTCTTTGTATTCGTTTGGTTTCTTACTACCAAGTACATCGCTTTTCGACTATTATAGTTCTACCTTAAGTCTAAGGTTACAGTTGATGAGATATCTGACAAACAAATTATCTGACGTAATCTCCAGAATTTTTCGTAAGAAACAGTGAATGCCCAGTTGAATAAATACGAGCACTTTATTGTGAACTACACCATCAAATCATCTGCAACTATCCACCACTGCTATCAATTTTGTAGAAATTTTAAGAAAAAAACAATTTTGAAGGCATAGATTGGTTTTTACGAACTCGTTATTGATATTTCTGGAGATATTGTAAGATCGAACGAACTGAAATTTTGTATTAATTAAATTCAAACATTGCTGATGATGAAGCGCACAAGCTTCGAAATGCATTTGTTTTATTTTGTTTAACAAAAAGAAAACAAACTTGTGCCGACTAAGGTGAAGGTACTGTAAGGTGTTTTAAATTATTTTAACAAAATTTAAATATATGTTTTTTAGAATTCTTTTAATGATAATTCGGATAAATTTAAAATGCCGTATATTCCAACCAGATTTGTTTGGTTCCTTTGCGGTCTTTATAAAAACAAAATTAGCAAAAACCGTTGGTATATACGCTCAAAATTAATAACACCTTCCATTGTAATTTTACTGGTACGTGACAAACAACGGACGTCCAAAGAGTAAATACACAAATATGTATGTGAGTATATTTTTGGGATTGAAGATGTTCATAACTCAAGGATGCTGTGTACTTAGGTACACGTAAAGATTCATATATATTGGTCAAATTTTAATTTCAAACTACCCACACATGCTGTTCCTTAGATTAAATTTACATATTGAAAAAGGTACCTATGTATATGTGAATGTGTACAGTACAGTACATATATGATAAAAAGCCTTACAATCTCAAATATGAATTCAAATCCTGTAAGCATATGTATTGTATTATTATTCCCGTATGAAGTTTCTCTGCAGAATTAATCCAGAGAAGCCCATGAAAACAAACCCGGTGAGACATATTCGCCTCCTACATTTGTGTGCAACTGAATTATTAATATCTTTTTTCTTATTCGTCCTTAGATGAAAAAAGTAATAATAAGAAATAAATCGTTATATATACCTTGAGGTAACTTATACATTTTCTTTTGCAAATACATTCATATCTTATTCCACAATCTTTATTTTACTTAGTTTCATGCTGAAAAAAAACACATAAATATTTGTTTCTTATAGACATTATGAAGATGAAGAAATTATTTTATGTACCTACATCGTTTGCAACCAAAAGGTGTATGACTGTATGTATACCTCCGCGAACCGTGTGGAAATTATTTTTTTTACATCAAAAATTATTTATTATTCAAATTGAATATCATTTTTTTTTAATAATTTTGTGTGTTTTATAAAAAAAAACTATTTCCGGCACACTTTTTCAACTCTGAAGAAAGTTTAGAAAAAGATTCAAAAGCTTTAAGCTATTCTCAAAGAAAAAATTCTTACATTTTTTGTTGCTTAGATCAAAAATTCCAGTTAAAGCTTAGAGCTCTGCTAGAGAGATTTGATTTGAAGAAGTCAAATATTTCTTTTTGTTTTCATTAAAAAAAACATTTAAATATTAAAGAATTAAATACAATAAAAAAAAGAGGCATCATTGTGTGGAGTAATCTATGAGATAAAACTTTTTTTGACATAAAAAAACGTTCTGAGGCCTGATCTCAGATTTGCTCAAAATAGATTCTTCTAAGGACTACATCTAACGTCAAAATATACCTTCATTTACAATGTACTCGTGACATCAGAAATACACAATAGGCCATAAAAGCGCCATTTAATTGTACATTTATAAAACGACCAGTTTAGTCCCACTGTACACCGCCATCAGGAATAAAGAAACATATACATATAACTTAACGATATGACATTTAACCTTTCTGCTGTACATCCTGGCAGTTTTTATCTCAAGGGAGCAATTCAAGCAAAAAATTTAAATGCGTATATTCCCTTTGAAAGCTGGCAATTTGCTTTATCAAAATATCTTTCTTACGGTTGAGAGGCTTTTCATTTATGGATTAATTAAAAACGATGTAAAAAGTAAAAGTTTTCATTTTACAACAATCATCGTTTAACGCATCAACAAAACTTTATTAAAGGAAGCATCAGTATCTACATGCTCAACTTCTGGTTTGAATTAAAAACCTCAATTCAATCTTCTATCATTTTTAATTATTAAAAAATATTCTAAAAAGAAAAGGCTTAAACCGTATTTTTATATTTTTCAAATTTATTTCAAGGTTCCGTTGTATAGACTACCCGTTTTGTGGCCTCCCGCAAGCTAGTATATGCTATCAGCCATTCCACAAAATAATCAACTTATATGGAAAATTTAATAAAAATCCATAAAGTCGTTCGAACGTTCTATTTAAGGACAAAAATCCTACAAAACACAGTTTCCCTTAAAATAAGAAAAAAGAGTTGCCGGCCATCCAAAAATTGCCGTGCCACATTTTCTAGAAAAACGTTTCATTTTCTAAAAAAAACGTGCAGTTCCTCCATATGAAAAACGCAAATTCTTATGTACATACATTAAAAAAAAAGTTTAATTCAATTAAGGGGTAAAGTACAACAAAAAATTAGAAAAAATAATTTGCTTTTTTCGTGTAATGTCAAAAAATAAGTGTGTCTGTCAGTTTTTACTCCATTTGGAACAATTTTCTTAAAATTTCTTCAAAATTCGCCTTATTTGAAGTATATATTGAATTTTTTCGTGCCACCGTGCCGCAATGAAATTTTCGTGTCAAAAAACATGATCGCGCCACTTCGACAATGCTGGCTTTCATATACATATACTACTTTATAATGGATACATGCAAATGTGTAGAAAAAAAATTAGTTTCACGCAAGTCCACTTTATTACGTTTGCAGCAACTTTCAGTTGTTGAAGGAAACGAAGTAAGAGGAATGAACTAAATCTTCACGGTCAACGATTTGAGGAGATTTTTTTGACAGTAATGTGTGTTAAATCAAGCTATTTTAAAAGGAAACTACAGAAAAATTTTACGATTTTGTTTCTTCGTGTGGACAGTTTGTGTCCTCGTGTGAAAGGGGACTAAGAACAAATTAGTTTTTTTTTAAACGATTTAGTATGATGTTAAACCTTTTTTTCATACTAAAAATGCCTTAATATCGTACTAAATCGTTTAAAATTTTGCTCTATAATTCAATAAAATAAAAATAGTAAAATAGTCGAAAAAAAAATGGTTCAATGAGAAATATCGTTAATAATGGATTAAAAAAATTGTTCAAATAATATGGTAGATCGTACTGATATTAGACCATACAAAAATTTTAATCAAAGTCGTACGAGTCGGTTTTGATAAAAATGAGATTTTCCTTGACGATTTTTAAGCACTTGTATTATAGGTACTGTTATTTTTGGTTATAAGAATACATAATTATATTCCTGCTAGATAATATTGAAAACATGCTGGGTGCTAAGTTTAATAAAAACCGACCAAGTCGTTTTTGAATTATGAAGTTCTACAAATAAATTTTTGATTTTTTTAATTAAAAAGAAAATTAAAATTTTGGTTTAGGTTACTTTTTAATTTTTTTGAAACATTCTCTATAACAAACATGATAAAAATCAGTTGGACCGTTTTTAAAAAATAGAAAATAAAAAAAATGGTTCTATGGGAAATACCACTTATAACCATTTTTTTAAATAATAAAAATAATAAATAAATAGTAAAAAAAATACTTTTTTGTTCTTGAGAAAAATAAGATTATCATTAATTGCTAAAAAAATAATTCCGCAGGTACCCTTGTTTTTGGTCTTAAAAATGAAAACGCGGGAAAAACGCCAAGTTGAAAGAAAATCGACCCACACGCTTAGACAGAAGGATAGAATTGCGAGACCCACTTTTTTCGACTTCGCTATTATCGAAATGTCAAGTTTGATCAAAATATTGACTTCGATTTGTTTACAAATCCATAATTCCTATAAACATAGTACCTATAGGAGGTACATACATATGTACATATTTATATCGCATGTACAAAATATATAGTGTTCAATTAAAAAAAAAACACAAGATTCAAAAATTTAGTTAAACCAATTATAAAAAACAACCCTGTTATATTCGTGATTGCTTAAGTAAAAAAATAAATTAAGACGTTTCAAAAATAACTAGAATAACTAGCAATCTTGCAATCTATAATCTCTTATAAGTTCATAAAGATTTTCAACAGAAGGGTATATATAATCGCTTTAACGAGAAAGAGAATTGGCAACTATGCACCTTTGAAACTATTTCTATCAGATAAAGGTACGTGTTTAAGTGTAGTGATGGAATTATGTTCTAATTTCGTCAATATAATCTTTTAGAATATAAGACGGTTGTTGTTCGAAATCCATCCGCTTATAGCTGAAGGTCCCTTTAATAGATTTTTTGTTCGTCGATACAAATCAGTGAAAATAATCCTTCGTTACTTTTTTCGTTATGCCTCTCGGGATTTGGGTCAAGTGATATTTGGAAAGGATCGATCATCCTCATCGTCATTGTCGTCACCCGCGTGGTTAGGAAAAATAAAAAAAAACTTATATTTTAAGTAGTAGTATATTCAATTTCAAACTTTACCCATTCCTTTTTTGAATTAACTTTTTTTTTTTTGTTGTTTGTTTTTGTTATTGTTTAAATTTCACAACGTTATGAAATTTCTGAGTGAATTTCACCAAAGTCGAAGACATTCAGCCTTATAAATAAAATGTAGGTATATTATTGGCATCCAATAGGCGAATGACATCATATCCCAACATTGTACACTTTGGATGTGATATATTTTGTTGGAGTAAAATTTCATCGATTTCTCATAAAAAGAAGTTACTTAATTTTTTTTTCGGTGATGGCAAACAATAAACATGACAACTAAATGTGGAAATAACGCTATGTCACGAAAATAAGCCAATAACACATTTATTAAATACTAAAATTATTTAGCTGTAAGAATGATTTATATTAACTTGCATGACAAATAACGCTTTCGAACAAAATGAAGATGGGTGGTTGCTTGGTTTTGTAAACATTATAGTCATGTCAAATTCCTTTTTTTTAGTGTCATGTATCAATTATGTATTGATGCGTTCAATTCAAATGCGACTGTAAAAATTCATTATTAAGCATTGCAGCCGTAGCTAATATTGAAAATGAAAGTGTAGCAAGAACACTCAATTATCGTCTCTTTACTCGATTGGAACTGGGAGTCCATTATGAACGAAGAAGAAAGAGTTATACGTAAAAGTTTGATCAATCAAACTTTATAGATATATCAAGTGCATTCAAATTTCGCCCGAACAAAATCAACATAATAAAAAAAAGCCAACAATAAGAATTAATAAGTGAGAAGATAATAAATGAAAAAAATCTCTCAGGTTTGTTGTCAAATATTGAGGGAACAAAATTATATTCGTTGCCTCAATTTTTTACGGCAGAAAATCCTAACTGGCGGAATTTTTTCCTTGCTAACATTATATTTTGATGATATCCGTTTTGAGCGGAAAAGATTTTAAGCTTGTAGTACAAAACTACGATTTATTATTTCTTCAAAGACAGAGAGAGAGATGGAGTTAAGAGATATGTAGTTGCTTTTTTGATTACTCAATAATCTGAACTCTGAACCAGTGATGAAAGGCTTTCGGAGCAGGTTTTCCCAATTATACCCAATTATACTCATACATTTATTTTTGATGTGTAGACATCTATGCCGTCGGTAGAGTAAACAAATTTCTGTCCACGTTGTTCGTTCAATAACAACAATTCAACGTTTAAGGTAATACCGCACCCGGCCGAACTAAGGCTGCTTTTAGACGACTGCAATTTTACCCAGCGACTCCATTGGCAATATTTGAGGAAATAAATTGCTTGATTTATTGCCATAGTCTTGAATATTGCCAATAGAGACGCTTTGGCAATTGCAATATTGCTCGGCAGTATATGAAAGGCAATTATTGATTTCAATCGCTGAGGCAATAAATTTTGACGTTTCATCTTTTTCAAGATGGTTTCTCCGCGATTTTGAATGACTTTTGCCTCGTTTTAAAATTAAAGTTAAAGATATGAAAAATTAAGTGAATACAACTTTTTGATGTGTAAAAATCTATGCCGGCGGTAGGGTAAACTAAAAACGCGGAAATTTCTGTAGCACATTACGTTGGGCTGTTACACGTTACGATACGTTGATGTATATTGGATACGTTCAATATTGGGTACGTACCTTCGTAGCTCAAACTAAATCGAAAGATTGAGTTGAGTTTGGGTTGAAATTTGGTTGACAGTTCAAAGTCGCCGAGTTCTGTGATGTAAAACCAGTACTTGAATATTTTATACTTGAATATTTTATACTCACACTTTTTTTCTATACCTTTGTTATAAACATCTAACAATTCTCCCACGACAAAATAAATTTTAAAAATTATCTATTTCATTGTAATTAAGAAAAAAAAATATGCAATAAAAAATAATAAACGTTGAACATTGAATGCATGAGTTCAACTATTTGCAAAACAAAAAGTCAAACATAAAAACACAGAAATACGAACAACAAAAACAAACCTAATAAAACTCATATATCATTTAACAAATTATCTGCGACAAAAGGATGGAAACTCCTCAAAATATTCTACTACAATTATCAATTTCGATTATCAAATAGCATAGTACTGCAGAACGAAAACAAAAATGACAGTTTTCGTTTTGTTTCGCACCAATAGTGTACTAAGCTTAAGTACATAGGTAGATGCGAAAATAGAAATAAACGCATTCAAATATAATGCATAACAATGTTTTGTTTGATAACAAAATATTTCTTAATAAAATGAGCAATTTAGGAATAAAATTTTACCACAAAGTAAAATCTCTTTTTTTTTTTTGTAAAATATGATGTCCAAAAAATAGCTTTTTCCGTTTCAGCTTATTTAAGAATGAAGTCCCCACAATTCAAATAGCGTTAACCTTTGTGAGTAAGATAGGTAAATAGTGTTAAATTTAAAATATTCATTTTCAAAGAATTTGTTGTTCTTTTTTGAATTATTTGTTTTTCCTTTTGAATACAAAAATTATAAGAACTATTTAAAGCTCTCAACAACTTTTCTACCATTATCGTTTACTTTTTCTTATTACTTCTGAAGATATTCCTTTAGAAATATAATTTATTTTATCATTTTACATGGCATATACGGAAATTCAATTGCTAAAAAAAATACTATCGTCTTTGAATTTTGTATGTCGCAACTTTCAGAATAATTAAAATCATCTGTCTGTATACAATGTGTTTTTTCCAACACAGTTGACTCAGGTCTGGTTTTCATGACATGACATGACATGACATGACGTTATAATACCACAAAGGAAAAAGAACACACCATGAATTTGTTTTAATTCAAAATTAAAACCCAGAAATGAAGGCCTCTCTGCCTTTAAAGAAAAAAAAATTACAAAAAATATATCAATATGTTTATTATAATTTTTACAAAACATAATCACTACACATTTGGTAAAAGCATAAACATATTGTATGTAATACAGTGCCGGATTGACCTCTGATTAGACTTAGCATTAACAGCTGTTGAACAATCATACAGTTTTATCCACAAACTCCAGTTAGATACTGCCATAGCTATACTTGAAATTTCAAACAGCCTAATGTATAGGTAATACCATACCATGTTATTACTTAATAATTTAATAACTTTCAAAGCTTTAAAATGTTCTTAGTTTTAAACATTTTTTAACTAGTATCATACCAAAACTTTTTTCTTAATAAACTTCAGCTGAACACGCCTAAAAAAGTGACAGTTTGTAAGCAAACATACCAAACATATATTTTAAATTGTCAAATTGACATTTGGAGTTAATATGATACATATGATAAATTTTGGAAAATTCTCCTATACTAAAGCTTTGCTAACTTTAGCGGTTGTCTTATTTAGACACTGCTTTTGGTTGTCCAAAGCTATTCTAAAGTTTAATGAACAAGAATTGAAAAGTTATCTTGAAATGAATAAAATGTTTATTGAACGTATCCAAAAGTTCACAAAATTGACATATTAAATGGATGTCAGTGAGTTTATGAGGATACAATTTAGAATTCATTTATAAATAATGCGATGTCCAACTATTTAACTATTTAGATAATGGCTAGCTGGACAATTTTCCAAAAGTGTTCTACTTCCATAAGCAGATTTTTTGATAGTTAGGTAAAGCATGCGAGCTTCTTGAACATCAATATTGTTGAAATCCGGCACTGATATTATATTTTTCTCTAAAAGGACATTCAAAACAAGTCAAGAATATGAATATATGAACATCAGTACCCCCATTGCACACATCATTGTACAAAAAATTCACCATCACCACATAAACAAGGCCGATGACAACTATATAATCTACAGAGAACATCAGACTGGTAGCTCAACGAAGCACTTGCTCACTTGCGAATGGATTTGTCCTTTCTTATCCTTTTATTATGTGTTATTTGTGGCTTTTGTTATTTTGTTCTTTTATTTTAAATGTGGTTCACTCTTTTTGGTGATATTTTAATTTCGAGTTCGGCATTGAACGAGGACATCATCAAGCAAAACCAACACGACTATATGTACCTAGAGAATTTCGCAGTACAAAGGGTTTTTCTTCGTCCTTCGAATTCTATTTTTTCTATACATTTATTATATGTAAATACATATATTTGTCTCTGAATTCTACTGTTTTTTTTTAGAGAATTTGTTTTGTTTGAGATGCCAAACCGGGTTTGTCAGTATCAAGAAATGTCTTTTCCGTAATATGGGATATCTTAATTGCAAAAAGTCTTATGCAATTAAATTAAAGCAATATATATATTTTTTTTTAATTTGTGACATCCTTGAACTGTTTTGCTTTCCTCATAGCCAAATAACAACTGCTACGAAAAATGAAGTTACATTATATTTGCTTGTAGGTACGGATCGTGTTCTCACCTATTTAATTAAGCTTAATCGATGTATACTCATGGTCATGGGTCTACTTTTTAAAACAATGAACTGGAGTGACTTTGGCTCTGATCCCTTTATATTCTATATTGACGCCTTTCTAAAGGAACCCTTATTTTAAATATTTTAAGCCGAATTCGAGGCTCTCTATATGAGATTTTTTATTGAGTTTCTACTACATATATGGATATAATGCTAGTGGATATATGCATATGTATATACCTATATGTACTTTAACCAAAAATAAATAGCGGACTCACCGTAAAACATGTCGCTCTCTACAAAGTATGCAATTTTTTTAAACTTTTTATCCCTCTAATTCAAACCGACAAGGCAACGTTATTTACATATAATTTAATTTTTCCCAACATGTATATGATGTGATACAATATTCGTTTACCTATGCATATATGTACAAATATTTGTAGCAGAAGAATGAACACACTTCAGCTACCGAAAATTGAATCGACCCTGAACCCATACTGACACTTAACCCGGGCGTGAAATTGAAAATGTAATTGAATTTCCCGATCATTGCTATTGCTGCATCAGCTTGAGCTTAAACATGTAATGGAAATTTCAGAGATATTTTTTTTTTTCAAATTCAACACAAAAATCAAGAATATTTTTCGCTTTTCTATGTGTTCTTCTTTTTTATTAAAAAATGCAGGATGTATAAAAATTTAAGCAACATTTTTAATATTTGCCATATACGAATTCATGACCGTCATAAAATTTTCTAATCCAAGTTTATAACCATTCCTTCGATACCAAATAAAGTAGAAACGAAAATAAGCCATGAAGATTTATGTAGTTCCGAACGTTAAAGAAATGTCGTACCTCTTGTGTGCAGCAATAGCCATAATGTACTGCAGGAACTTTATTTTATTATACATACTCTAACTGGAGGTGGCCTTTCAGCAAATTGTATGCGAAATGCAATTGCAATTGCTATTGCAATTGCTTCCTGTCCTTTATTAAAAGGAAGTAGGAAAAGCTTCTTCTTCTTCTTTTTTATGTGAGGAAAACTTCAATATACCTAAACTATACTTGTTCTAGACATTGAAGAAAAACAGTATAGAAGAGTGTAATACGAGCAAGTCTTCAAAATAAGTTTTTTTTATAGCTGAAAGCCCGAAAGCGAAACAAGCTTAACGAACAAGAGTAAAGATGTTTGAGTAGCTATACAATAATAGCACGAAAAAGAATGAAAACCAAAAGGGATTTTCTTAAACGAACCTTTCCCCTAACCCTTAGCCCTGCTCTAATGCTTCAACTCAAAACCCTCTCGTGCAACATTGTTTGCAGCGTAAAGTATGTTTGTAAGTTTTCCTATGGTACCTATATCTAATCTACTATATGTGTCGTGTTCGTGTATGCTTCCATTTTTAAATTATCTGCATTGCAGCAGTTGCGACTTAAATTTATTATTCAATCATTAGACTTGGCTAGAAAATGAAGATAGACAAATTTACCAAAAAAAAGGATGCACATATAAAACTGGGGAAACTTCTACAGAATAATATATTGATAGTGATATAATGTTATATTAACGGAACACCAACCACATCAGTTAAAATGGAGCAAACCTAAAATAAAGTTTAAACGGTCTAGAATAGCATTTAGCTCATAAATTAAGGCAACATATAGATGAGATTTAAGTTAATTCGGCTATAAATGTTATTTGAGGAATAAAGTTTCATCCTATTTAGGTCCTATAATCTTTATCGGCAAAATCAAATAGGAAAGGTCCGAGACTTTATGTGTAGGATATTGTATACCTTACTTCAGGTATGTGTACGACGCGTGCGGTTGGAAGTACTTTAGATTTAAATCTGATAATAACGTACAAAGCCTATTTGCCGCCTTTACAGAAAGATTAAATTGTGAGTAACATGAGATAATATGCATAGCAGGAGGGTTCTCCTTTGTACTTAGAGAAATTTAATTAATCTATTGATTAAATAATGATAGGCACATACACTATTTTTGATTTAAATAAATGTCTTTGGGTGTACTATGTATATACATATGTACATATATAAGTATAATTTCAAGTCTGAAAATTTAGAAACACAGAATTTCGAACCTGAGAGTGGTTATAAAAAATTAACTGCAAATTCAGTGTTTTGAGTAAATTGCCAATGTCTTCAAAAATCAGATGACAAATAATGATAAATTATCCATTGTCAAATTGACAAAAGGAGTAGAATTTAATTTTTCTTTTGTTGTTCAAATTGCACTCGAATAGAGAATTTTTTATTGAAGAACAATATTTACACTTATTAATTAATTAATTAATTCACATAGATGACACTTTTCGAATTGACAGGGTCTCCATTAAAAATTATTTTTTTTTTAAATTCAGTCTTGACACCTCCAAAAAACTCCAATATATTTTAAATGGATGCCTTGAACTTCGATATGTGCCACATTATCACATTACACATATTAAAGGTAGTATCATTAGCGTTTTCATTTTGGTTCAGTTCTCCGCATCTGTCAAAATCAAGGATCAAGTGCCCATTCTCTTGTGCAATTTCAATATTGTGTTGTTGTTTCTAATGATATGGTCATATGGCCCCTAGAACCGCCATTTTTAATTTCTGACACTTTCAACTTTGACAACCTACGAAATATATTATTTTAGATTTGTGTTTTGTGCCACATCATTGTAATAATATGCCAATAATAATACATCTAATTTCATCCGCAATGTAATTTCACTTTTCAAAACAATTACAAAAAGATGTACATACGTTTAGTTTTGACAGTTCGAAAGTGATTGTGAAATTAAAAACCGATTTTAATTCCATTTCGTTTGAAATCCAAAATATCCCCGCCTATAGAGATATATAAACTAGTCTACATAATTCAAATATGTATTATGTATTATATTTTAAAATTAAAGAAGAATTTCCTATAAACTCTAGTACTCTACATATATCTTAAATTTGTATTATCTAAGGAATACCTATGTATATAGGAGGAAAGCCGGAAGAGTGAGATTTTCGCAACCTTCTGGCAGTCAATTGTGTCACAAAACCATTGAGAGCTCTTAATTAATTCAATTAATTGTGACCGTAGGTTTATTTATGTGCCATGTAATATAGCTTCGTGGGTACCTACAGAACAAAAATTCCATTTCTAATTTATATATGTATATCTAGTATGTACAAACATATGTGTGTATATAAGTATTTATCCGTATCTATATATGTACAGTTCATAATATATGTATGTCGTTTGAGGCGAATTTATTTCTCACAGAGCTGGTGATGCCTTAATTAAATAAGTTTTTCTCAGAAGGTTGTATGTATAACTATACACATACACTCGAAGCAGTGGGTATTTTGTTGGTAGCAATTGCCTTGTTTTGTATTATTTTATCTTATCGTCAACAGTCAAAAAAGTTTCTAAAATTCAAAAGATTTCCTTAAGGATTCTTTTTTTTTATTTCACTAAATTAACCTTAATCCATTTAATTGTACTTTTTTTCTGTTTCTGTAGCACTCACTTGGAAAAAACAATATAAGTATGTTACTTGAAACTACATATATCTTTCTTAATTCAGGTGGTCAATTCACTGTTTCTATATTATTTCGTTTGTCTCTTTTAGTTCAACTTCAACCCTCCAACCAACCTCTCTTATTTTTATCTTCCAAATGTAATTTTTTCCTTTTGACTGGTTTATTCAAACAAAGTAATGCAATTAAATTGAATCAATATTTTTTTGTAATTTAAAATGAACCAATGGAAATGATTAGCAACGCGCCGGTTTTATAACCATTATTGGATTTTTATTATAAATTTAAAAACCAACCAACTGACTTGGAAGATGACGACAACGCACGAGGAAAGAATTTATATTAAAAAAAAAAGTGTAAGTGCCGAGACTTACATCAACGTTTGCCTGCGTGCCGAATTTCAGTAATTAATAAACCCAATTCACGTATCGTAACGTGAACGTGTGATTACACGCAACGTGTTCACGTTCTGTGCTACACGCAAAAGATGTTTAGATGTTTACACATCAAACAAAACTTTTGGATTTTACAACTGTTATAGGTACAGTTTTTCATTGCAATGTGGAATTATTCTTTTGATTAAAATATGTCGGTATATTTTTCAATAGTTTCGCTGACGATACAATTCACACAAGCACGGTTTATGAGTTTGTTTAGTGGATAAGCGAGGTCATATGATTAATGTCAAAAGAATTTACAACTCAAAACTCATAGAAATGCACTTTTGGAGGCAACTGAATATAATTAAAATACCAAAACTATAAATTCGAAACAAACATTTATTTTCTCATGAAATCCTATGGGTGGTGTTCATTTGAGACTGAGAATGTATAGACAAGAATGGTCCCTGGAGATGGGAGTTTGTTTACATCTGATGCAGATTAAATCTTCCAAACTTATTAGATTTAGTTTTTCGTTTAAATTATAAATAATTAGTCGTATATATTATATATCCTTATAAAATCCTCCTTGAAGAGTTGTCCAACTAGTCACTGTCTAAATAGTTAGACATTACTTTAGTTTTTCAAAAGTTCTCTAAATGTATCCTCTTTTATTTAATGAAATTCCTGGAATCTGTCAAGTGTCAATCAATGAATGAATTAATGAATTTCAGTAAATTTTTCGATTCGTTCAATGAATATTTTATACATTCCGAGATAACTTTTCAATTCGTAACATAGAAACTTAACATAGCAACGTTACATGGAAACTACGTAGCCTTATACTTGTTTATTGAATGTAACCAATTTAGAATCATTTTTGGGGTCTAAGTGAAGAAATCGATGGAATAAGTTTATAAATAAGATTTTGGAGTTGGATGTTCCTAAAGTTAGACTTGGAATGGGTTTATAAATATTTTTGGTACTTGATGTTTTTGCATTATTGTGATTTAGAACGATTTCCAACTACGTGGTTTAAATATCGTATGATGTTAAATCTCAAACGTTGTATTGTGCCTGCTCCGTTAAGTTTTTGAAAGTATAGGTTCTTCACTGACTATGAAAATTTCAAAGTTTTGTATTCAAACTTGTGAGTCAATTCTAAAATTATTGAAATTTGGAATCTGTATGTAGAACGACTTAGTAGTTTTTGTAGTTGCCCCTTTTCATAAGATTAAGCAATGATATAATGCATCTTTTTCACATTCATTTGGTGTTTTTCATTTTTACCTCAGAGCAGATCACTGAGCTGTCAAAAATTAATTCTATATTTCTTTTTTACCTCAGACAAATCAGAGCACATAAGTGGTGTTTCTTTTTTCCATCGGAGCTAGCTCGGAGCATGCTCTGTATGCTCAGAATAAAATGACCGAGCAAATGGAAAAGGAAAACACTGAGCGAATCCAACTTCACTTATTTTTTATGTGATTTGACAGACATGACATGAAAAAAAAAAAGATCGCCATAAATTAAAAATGTATTTGTAAAAATTAATAAGAAATGTCACGATACCAAACACACCTATAAGAAATGACAGTTCAGGGCTCAAGTGTGTTTCATAATTAAAACTGAGGGCTCTGATAATACTGATCATAGTCTCCTCAGAGCTTTGCTTTGCCCTGATTGCTCAGCCTCTGCTCAGAGCTTTGCCCAGAGCCAAAGAAGAAGAATTCCAATTGAATCACCTAAAGCTAATATTTAAAAAGAAAAAAAAATCATAACGAAAGAAGAACACAAATCATTCACTATATCTCCCTATGAACATAATGCTTATAATTAATATGCAATCTTTTTATATACCTACAAAATACATACGATATGCACACAACAGTTACATTTTTTCATTTTCTTTATTAACATAGTAGAAAAAAGTTGTTCAAAGAACGACGAGAAAGATTGACCTTTATTTGTAAAACTTTCAGTTCCAACTCAATTTGTCATTTTATCTGTTAAAAAATACACAATTTCCAATAACGCGGAAAATTGCATTCACACAAAAACTAGGGAGTAAAATTTAAATTGAAAAGAAAGTTTTGCAGTGAGATGAACCCAATTGTTATTTAAATTGTATTTTTAATACGTGATGGCAAATAAAACGAGGTTACGCAAAATTTGTGCTGAACATATAGTCGTATTTATTAAATTTCCAAAGAACACTCTTGAACAGTTGTCCAGCTAGTTATTGTCTAAATAGTTGGACATCTCATTATTTATAAACAAATTCTAAATATGTCCTCATATAATCACTGACATCCCTGTAATCTGTCAATTTCGTAAATTTTTGGATACGTTAATTGGAGATTTAATTTATTCCAAGATAACTTATAAATTAATCAATTAAGATTGCACAATCAAATGCCGTGTCAAAGTTAGACAATCGTTGGACTTGTTTATAAATAAGATTTTTGAGTTTGACAGTGTGCAAAAAAGTTACCAAAGCTTTAGAATGGGATTATAAATCGACTGATAGATTTCTTATCTCTTTTGAAATCGATAATTCACTGATTTTATGATTGATTTGCAACAAAAAACTCATAAATCTGTTATTAGTGCCAAAGTTCGCCATTTATTTTATTCGGAATTGCAATTGGCATTGGACATTAATAGTCCAAATTTGTTTACGCAATTACAGTCACCATTATTCAATTATTCATCTATGACAAGGTGGTCTACACTTTAACCGTCGAAATAATATCGCTCTTTCAAAAGTTAACCCAAGTAATAAACAGAAAACCAGAACAAAAAATATAAGACATCTTTAGTTAAAAATTATAATTCTTTTGCACTTGAAAAGTTATGGAAATGGTAGGTAGATCAGATAATTTTTTTAATTTAAGTGCCAAAATCTATAAAAAATTATTAAATTGAATATATTAGTGACATATTAATGAAATAATAGGAACACATCTCGTCACGTCATAAGTTTGAAAAATTGAAAAAAGACGTGGCGCCGAGAAATATTTTGTATGTATTATTTTATTGTTTATCATTCGTTTTTAAAAAGAATAACTGTGAAGAGATCTCCGACATAATGCTGACATTTCGTTATGTCGTTACATTGTAAAACAGCCTTCACTTAAATTTTTGTACTTGCTGGTAAAAAACTTCAATCTTTTTTTGAAGAAGTTTTAGAAATGATTACCAGTATTTTTAATATTTGAAAAATTAATATCGTCGGTTCGGAAGAAAAACAACATATTTCATAATTTGTGAAAGAAAAATGTAATGCAAATTTGCATTTATATTAGTTTGTTCAAATATATCAACACCACACTAGAGCTGTGTTAGTTCAAAGTATTCTAGATAAAAGTATTTAGAATTTTTCAATTCGATAGTTATTTCATATTTTTTACCATAATACTATTTCTGAACTTTAATTCAAAAATATTTGTAATATGTATTCAGGCATTTTGCAGAGGTTTTTGATATCTTTGAAAATTGCTCTTTTCCACAATTTTTCGAATTATTTTAATCTAAAAGTTACATTATAAGGTATAGGTAATTAAAAGTATCTATCTCCCTGTGTTCTTCTCGTAAATATTCTCAGTTCAAATATATGAACAAATTAAAGCTATGCCTTCGGAAAAGTATAGCCTGGTTTATATTAAAGAAATACTTTAAAATTTTGTCATATAAGATTCCACTGTATCAATATAAATATAAAAAATGTCAGCAAGCTAGAAAGAATTGATTTAGAAATATCGAATGGTCACCGTAGAAAAATTATATTATGTAGCTCTAATGGCCTCTTAAGTTAAATTAGAAAAGACAAAGAACATTCTTCCAATAACCTACTATTGTACTACTCATTTAATCATTTAAATCTCGGAATACTCTGCCATGATAATTGAGTTAAATTATTGCGCAACCACAATTTCTGTGAATTCTTAATTCTCCCTAGTACCGATCTAGTAGAATTTAATTGTCGTAGGAAAAAAAAGTTTTCAGCGAAACCAATTAATTGAGTTGGATGATACTCATGGAGCTTTGATTGGTCCATAGAGAAACATGAATAATAATAATCAAAACATAATTAGTAACTATTTGTACGAAGACAGCTTGATTTTGTTTCTATACATGAAAAATTAATGAAATCCGTTAATAATATATGTATATAAAATGAACAAGAAACTTACCCTTTAAGAGATTTTGTAAAATGTGATCCTTATGTTTGTCCGAGTGCGGCTCACCCAATACAATCAGCAGATAACAGCCAGTCAACGGACTCGGAGGTCCAACCATACCAACCAAACTTGATGGTCCACCATCAGCATCGGAGCAAGCAGTATCTATCGGGGCACGTCCGACATCCTCTTCGACAGCGCCAACATCGCCAGCATGCATACCTCCATTCTGCTCATCATCACCTCTGCCAGCGCTGCCGTTGGCTTGAGTCATTCCATTGGCGATAATATTTAAATTATCCGGAACCGGATGACCGCCATTGGCATTGCCTGCTGCTACACCGCCACCATTAATTCCTTCAGTTCCATTGCCACCATCATCGCCGCCGCCGCCATTGCCATTTCTTATAGCTCCATCATTACTACCAGCCATTGCCGCCCCTGATTGCTCAGCCGCTGCTGCTGCTGCAGGTGCAGCATTCTGCTCGGCAGCCATTAGAGCTGTTCCAGCTCCATTTCCAGCATTGGGACCAACGATAGCTTGATCCCCCATCACAGATTATACCTTCTGCTTGTTTTTTTTCCAAAATTTACTTAACGACAAAAAGAGTATCGATTGGATTTGCTCAATTAATTCACAAGACTGAGTTTTTTCTTTAACTTTTTTAACGCTTAAAACACTAAGTTAACTATAACAACAATATTGCTGTCACTAAAAGGGTTGTTGTTTTTTTTACTTAATTTTTTGTTTATTCTATTTAAACACCACTTTGTATAAGGTATTTCTTCACAAAATGTCGAAAATATTAACACTGCACCTTGTGGTGTCTTAAAATGGATGACTTTTTCTGGAAAAGTTACTCAAGTCTTTTTTATGGATGTTATTTTTTTTTAATTATACTCTTTTGTTTTGTTGTTGCTGTTATTGTTGTTTTTAATGTATGTATATTCTGTAATGCTGTTTTGCGGAAAGAAAAACAGAGAGGAAGAGATTAGAGGAATGAACTATAAATAAACTATAATATATTCTTTCTTAAGTTAAAAGGATATAATATTGTAGCTAAGCTAGTAAATGTAATTATTAGGGGTGGTGTTTTTTGCTTTTATTTTGTTTTCGGCTGTTGGTGTTGGGTGAGGCGAATGAAGAAAAGTCTTTCTATTTCGACGCTTTGGCAGATTGTTTTTTTTTTTTTTTTTTTTCTATCTGGATGGAATGGATGACTCACTCCAAGGGAGTTATTTGCTTCAACAATGAGTGTGCTCTGGCAAAAGAATCGATTTGAAAAAAGGACAATGCCTCAAGAAGAAGCACATTCTAAGAGCCCTGGAAGGAGTTACAGTAATTTCGTATGTTATTCCAATTTTTATTTCAGTTTGGTTTTCTGATTTGGTTGTAGCTTCAACTAATGTTTGTTTTTTTTTGAATATCCAAATGCTAATATAAAGCTCTTTCATTTATTTAAAAAAAATAATTTTAGTGCATTTTCAGAAAAATATTTATTAATTTAAAACAATAAAATCAAATAATGATAATATTTTTTTTGATTTTAAAAGCCTTTTTTTTAATAAGTTGAAACAAAGTAAAAATATAATTTTCTAAATTTTTCAAACAAGAACGAACAAATATAATTTTAGTTGTAGGTTTTTGAATTTAGATTTTTTATTTTAAAATTTTGAAAAATTAAAAAGCAAATACAATTAAATGTAGGTTTTTAAGTTAAGATTTTTTTAATTTAAAATTTTGAAAAATTAAAAAAATAATAAAATACAATTTTTTGAATTAATTCAGTTAAATAATTTTTTTTAATAAAATTGTAGCATAAAATCAGTATAAGACATATCCAATGAATTTTTGATTTTTATAATTTTCATTTTTAAGTCAATTTAAATCCAATTTTAAAACTAAACTTTAACAGTAAAATTTTATCAATTCAGATATTTATATTAATATATTATTATTTTTTATTATCCACGCAAAATATTGTTAATTTTTCATAAAAGCAATTTATCGACTTAAAGTTATTTCAATTGTTTTTAACTTTATAGTTGGTTTGTTTCAATTAAATTTAGTATCACTTTCTTGTAAACTTTATAATTTGTTTCAAATCACTAAACACAAGATCTTTTATAAGAAAAAAAAACTAACTATTAGAGTTCTTTTCATCCAATGGACAGAACAGACGAATACTGCAAACTGCATTCGATTTATTTTTGTACAACTAAAAGAACACGCTGCAGGTTTTTTGTTTTATTTAGGTGTGTACCTACAAAAATGCAAAAGCATTTACTATCTCTTTTTGTTCCAGCTAAAGTCGTGGCTTTATGTTGCAATATGTGCTGCTGAGATCCACGCGTTTTTCCAAAAATAAATTCAACTTAATGCATCAGTGCTGACAATTTAAGTATTGGCAAAATATATAGCAATGGCGACCGTTTTCGTCATTCGCTTCACCCTTTATCACATGGTTTTTTAAGTTAAGTGTTATTTTTGTTTTTTTGTTTTTAGATACAATTTTAAAATAGAGAAAATGTTAATAAAAAAAATTGTATATCCTACAGGAGTGTGTATGGCCCAAGTGAGAAAATAAGGAGAAGAACCGCACCCGCCGATGTACAAAACGAAACTGTGAAATTTTGATTTGAAAACACTGCGTAACAGAAACAACCACAAAAACTTAAAACGGAAGAAAGCAATCCTTTTTGGGTGATAGTAGTCGTGTCCAGTTGTGGTATAGTATAATTTGCTTTGCTTTTGGGTAAGTATCTGTGTGTATGGGGAAGTATTTTTTTTTAATATATTATTGATTTATTTGTCACGAGGTGGTGCAATATGTGGCGCCCCTGTTATGTTCTTGAACAAAGTCAAGTGGATATTATTAATGGTTTGGTGCGGTATAATACCGTCGCGGCTAGTTCTATATCAAAGTGAACTTTGGATTGGCTACTTCTGCTCGAAATGAAAACTCGACGAAGACTGATGAGGTTTCTGCATCGTTGAAGACGACGATGAGGATATCCAATATAGCTGGAAGGGTTTATTTTTTGAGCTGGAATCCGCCAACAACAACAAAGAGGGGGTTGGTTGCTTGAACCGTGGAGCTTTTCATTATATGGAAGGGAATTCCTTCCAATTTGATTTTTCAATGTGGATTGTGGAAAGCGATTCCAATATTGTATTGCAATTTGCAACTTTGATTATCACAACAAAAACAACACTATGAAAGATGATTAGTTGTGAGTATTTGACTTGGAACCTTGCCAATTGGATGTAGAAAAACCGCACTGAATGTTCACGATAAAAGTTAAATGGTGACACGATTGTCAACTGCGGTATTCAAGTATAGATTTTATTAAGGCTGTTGTAAGAGAAGACAGATGTGTCACTTAATTTTGTTAATAAGTTTTTAGGGAAAGGATTCAAATCACGTTTTTTAAAATAGGTAAGTTATAATATTTTGTAGTTAAATAAAAGAATAATACTAACTGTTGAAAAAATACACTTGCTCGCGATGTTATTTGCGGCTGGACTGATGATAGCTTTGGAAAAACCGGTCCTTTTTGTACCAAAAATCGGGAATAAAATTTTTGGAACAATATCAAAAAAATCCAAACAAATGAGTGACGATCCAAGCAAACCGATTTGAGTGGAATTCTATTATAGCACTTGAACCAAGGTGAAACGATATTCAAGATTCAAGTTCTTACTTTCATTGTTCAGATTGAGTGAAGTTAAACATGTGTTTCTTATGAATAAAAGCTTTATTATACCCAGATAAACAAAATTTCCGACAAAACGATTTGCATGTTTTTGTATATTAAGATTAAAAATTGAGTAATTTTTGGAAAAAAATCAAATTGAGTGGAATTAGGGAAATTTAGTTTTTCACTCAAAACACAAAAATATATAACTAGGCATTACAACGTATGTTAGGTTGATTGTTGTTGTTAAAAATGTAAAATGTATTTGTATTTTTTTGCGACTCCATAAATTTAATTTTAACTTATACGTATGTCAAATTCTTCACCCAAAACATTAATACAAAGTAATTAATTGCTACGAGAAGCTACTATTTGAGCAAGAAATTGTTTAACTAACTCAATAATTATTTGAGTCGTCATTTCTATTTCACTCATAATTTGAAAGGCAAAAACATTCTTATTGTTCTATGAAGTTGATTCAAATGATTACACTTTGATGATGACGAAAAGCTTCTATTTGAGCAAGACATTTTTTAACTAACTCAAACATTTCTCATTGCTATATTTCACTCATAATTTAAAATGCGAAAATACTCCTTATGTTCTATGAAGTTGATTGCAAATTGCAAAGAATCACACTCAGATGATAGATGGCACATAAAAGTCTATAAATATGACGAATACGATTTTGAGTTTATGCAGAAGATAATTTCACGTAACTAATTATATAAGAAGTTTAACTCGATCACAGATGAAAAACTCTTTGAAAATCTAAAATATATCAAAGAGCTTAATTTAAATGCATTTTATTGCCAATATTATTGCTTTAAAATGACCTATTCTCTATATACTCAAATTGAGTAAATCTAGGAATTTGAGTGATTTATCAAACATCTTTTCACTCAAAACAATTTACATACATACATATATGTATAGGTATGTCAGAGTGATTTATCAAACATCTTTTCACTCAAAACAATCTACATACATATATGTATAAGTAATGAAATTTTGGTTTTGTTTGTTAATATGAGTATTGAATATGTATTTACCTACATATATGGTTTTTATTTGAGTCTTACTCTCAGAAAATAGCTCGAAGGTATCGCTTAAAGTTATCAAACCGGAAATATTTATTTTTTGGGGATTCTCTTGATATAAAATGGATTTCATTTATATTCAAGTGGGGCACAAGTCCTGTTGTATCAACAAAAAAAAAAAACTTTTTTCTATAAACAAAATTCGATACACAAATTGGTTGTAAAAAAATAGTATACCTACAAATATTGGTATTTCTCGTTAGAGTCGTATACAAACATAATACATGTGATATTGCGTCGTTTTTAATATTGGGGTTTATATTTTATTCTAGACGAGAAGGTAGTAGATATGTCTTCATACACAGTAATACCTTTCGGTTCGTGAAACAACTGGGGTACTAAAAATAACAACAACAAAAATCTCCAAAGGATACCACCAGGATATGCAGCAACGAAGGAAGAAAGTTCTGATGAAATAGCCGGCACAAGAGCACCCTTCATAGCACAGGCGCACTTCATCATTTTCTTTAAGTTAATATTCAAATGGATACGGCTTATGGGTGAAAAACAACAAAAATGAAGAAACACATGGTGCACTTGGAAAGTGTTTGACTTCAGGGTTTTCCAACAAACCCAAAACGAAACAGAACGAAACGAAACGAACCAAACTGAAACGAAACCATCTGATTCAATATTGATTTTTTAGACGAAAACAGCTGGCTAGTGTATAGTTTGAACTTCTTCCCCATCATGGTGTGTCGTCAGCCTGTTGTTGTTGCTGTACCACTACAATTATACAACAGGGCTTGAAAATGAGTTTCTAAAAGTGGGGTGCACTGTTCGATTTTTTAACTCCTCTCACTTGGCCATCACACAACTAACTAACTTAATATACATAATGTGAAAAAAAGGAAAATAGGAAGATTTTGAAAAGAGAAAAAACTTTAATATTATGCTCACCTTTATTTTACTGCTATTAGTTTTTATACGCTGAATAATTTTAATGGACAGAAAAAAGCTTAAATATCTTAAATTACTTTGCCGAAAAGGTTAATTAACTTTAATTTTAGATATATGTATGTATGTTTTTTCACTGATTTTGCTTAAAGTTTTATATATTCTTATTGACTAATTGAATAAATGGACTTTAAAGCGAAGAAGCAAATTTCTTTTATTAAGCTTTTTTTGGATAAATATATAATATATTGAATGGTTGTGTATATTATTTGTGATTCGACACTGAAAATCTGCAGTCTTAATTAAGCACTTACATATACATAATTACATAGAATTTATTTAGAGATTTTTTTTGTCTCAAAAATTTTAAAATTTTTTTCTGTAATCTTTTTTTTTTAATTTTAATTGCGGGAGTTGTATGGGGCGATGATGATGGTAACAATATTAGTATCCACTTTGAAACCAAAATAAACTTTAGACGGATTTTGGTGCACGCAATTTTTTCTTCTTTTCAAATAAAGTTTATAATTTTGGTGTGCACATAATTTTGTGATAAATTTTCTTTGGCTAAGGAAAGTATTTTTTCCATATATATATATACTTTATATATATATGTGTGTTTTTTTCACATAGAAAAAACTGGTGTTGCGTTAACCGGCTTCTTACTTTGCTTCTTAAATAGGTAGCAGTTTGGTTGGTACTAAGGTGCAGTTCGTGTAGATTTTCTCTTTGAATCCATTGGAGTCTAAAATCACGACGAAAATATTTGGCATGCGTCCGCATTCGAGGGATGATATCGGGGGTGCGGGGTCTGAGAAAAAAAAAAGAAAACCATCAGGCTAGTTTCCCCTAACGAAATGTGAAAAAGTGACAGTTAGGGAAGAAACATGAAAGTTAGAATTTATAAATATTAGTACCTAGAATAGTTGGATTTTTTTTTTCTGTTCTTCGAGGCCTGCGCTCTCTGGGATGATTTAAGAATGGAGCTTTTTTGGTAGAACATATGGTTCGAGAGATTTCATTCCATTATTGGTGCAGAGAATGTTTTTAAAAAAGGTCTGGAGAATTGTTTGAACCAGGAGTGCAGAAAACTCCATAGATGAAACTTAGGCTGATGAGGATAAAATTTAATCAAACTCGAAGAATGGAATGTTTGAATGTATGCACTGTACTGTACCTACCTATATTTTAAATATTGTCTTTTTCCATCAAGAAAAAACCGAAGAATTCTTATAGTATAAAAGGTGTTTTTGTATTATGTGTAAGGGTATAGGTTCCGTTTTCATGCATACACATACATACCTATGTTTTGCGAATAAATGTACAATGTACATACATTTCGCTAACTTTTTTCAATTTTACTCAATTTAAATTAAGTTGCTCTTATTTATTTAAGGCTAACTTAAAATTAAATTATGCCTTTAATATGATAGTGTAGTGATGTTTTTCTTAAATTTGTTTAATAATGCTTTGCTTTCCAACTGTCATATAACAGACAATTATAATGGTAAGCATATTTTAAAACAGGGAGATATCAATCATACCACAGACGTTCATACATATATATAGTTCAATTGGTGCCATTGAAATCTAGCGACCCAAAGTTATTTTGCTGTGAGAAAATTTCCGATTCAAGATCTTCTTATATGTATAAGGAACCTTCAAGTGAAGACTAAAGTTGGAGTGCGGGTTTACTGTCGAGATATTCAAAACGAAAAACATAAAAATTCTTCATTACATTACGAGTAAGGTGTAAAATAAAATTGAGCCGAAGTCGATTCGAGGCGAACGACATTTTACATTATTTACTTGCGATTTATGCCTATGTATGTATGACGTAGGTATATGCTATATAGCAAGTTATGGATTCGTAAAAAAATTTAAATCGAGATTTTGATCAAACTGTGGTATTGCGATGAGACCGAAATCGAAAAAATGAGTCTCGCAATTCTGTCCGTCTGTTTGTCTGGCAGTCTAAGCGGCTGGGTCAATTTAGTATCTAGCGTTTTTTGGGCATTCAACCCACACTTTTTTTTCATTTTTTTAAGACTAAAAATAACGGTACCTAACGTACAGACGTTCGTCTGGCAGTCTAAACGGCTGGGTCAATTTTCTTTAAACTTGGTATGTAGCGTTTTTTGGGCGTTCACCCCAAACGTTTTTTTCATATTTTAAAAACTAAAACTAACGGTACCTGACGTACAGATTCTTGTAGCAACTAATACAAAAATGTAATTTTTTTAACAAATTAGTTTAGAACCATTTTTTACCCTTCGATATATATATTTTTTGCTCTTCGATATATATATATTTTCATAGAGATTTTTTCTAAAGTTTTAAAAGTCTTGTGTACCAAAATTTTCAATTTTTTTGAATTTAAAAAAACATTTTCAATTTTTTTTTTTTTGAAAACTTGATAAATTCGAAAACGGCTTGATCGATTTTTATTAAATTTGGCACCCAGTTGTTTTTTTTAACATAATATAGTAGATTTAAAAAAAAATTATTCTTGTAACCAAAAAAAACGGTCAAAGTCTATTGAAATGATACATTAACCTTCCATTTAGTATAGGCCAAGGTTTTTTTTTTCTTTTAATTTGTAGGGTGCGTCACTGTAAGTTGGATAGCGTAAAAGAGTATTCAGCCCTATCTCAAGAACCATAAGCTCCACAAACAAAATGTTCACTTTTGTAGATAAGCAAATTCTCTACAATTTCGTAAATTTTACCGAAAAATCGAAAAAAAAGTTATAGTTAAAAATATAAAAATGTTTTTTCTTTAATCAAGCAACAAAAGTTAAATTTTATTTTTTTTAAACATTTGCCTACATATTTCTGATTATAATTTTTTTATTTCCAATTTATCGGTAAAAGTATGTGTTCGATAGAAAATTGTAGAAAATTTAATTTTATTCAAAACTCACACTGACGCACCTACATATTAAATTAAAAAATAACCTTGTCCTATACTAAATGCAAGGTTCTGGCAAAGTTTTGTGAGATTTCAATGGGCTATTAAGGAAAATCTAATTTTTTTCAAAAACGACTCCTACGATTTTGATAAGAATTTTTATGTAAGTGAGTTCGATCTAGCATATTATTTGAACAATTTTTTTTATCGATTATTAACAGTATGACGCTGATTACACGAGTCTTTTTTTCGTTCGTTTCGTCTTTCGTGCTTTTGACAGCTCGGGTGAGGGGTGTAGAAATGTAGGGGGAATGAAGTAACGAAAGCAGGAATGAAAATTTGAAGATTTTTTCTGGTTGAACATTGACGTTTATGGTTTGACAACAGGGTAGAGATGAGCGATAGGCAGATGTCAGCAAAAATCGTAGTTGAGAGAAAAATCATCGATTTCAGATATCGATTTTAAGATTAAATACATCGACTACAGAAAATTACAAAAATGCAAATAAAATGGTATATGTAACTAAAATGCAAAGAAAGCAACTTCAAATATGTGTGCTTTCTAAAAAAAACTCATTCTTATAAATATTAAATGTGAAAGTACATTTTTTTTGCGCTTTTTCGCTGGAAGAATTTTGGAAATCGATTATTTCATGAGAAAGGAACATGAATATTTTTCATACTACAAGGGGTTTGCGGGGTCTCAGCAAAGGTAGTGGGTAATAACTAGTTACAAATAAAGTATTCCAAATCATTGCCTACATTCTGTAACTCTCGCTTTGATAAAATTGATCGAGAAACGTTGAAAAGTTTCAATTTTCATAGTTTCTCGACTGATTTTATCGATGCGAGAGTTACAGAACGTAGGCACATGTTAATATCTACTTTCCTTTCTCATTTCTGCTGTACTCATTTTATAAACAGTAATTCTCTTTGTGTATAATTTTCGTTTTTAAAATTAAGAATTCATGTGGTCATTTAAGATTTAATCCCGATAAAATGTTCACACCAAGTAAATTTAAAAATGTACTTGATAAAACAATATGTAGGGTGGAAATTTTTGTTTCTTTTCACATTTTCTATAGGGCAAGTATTGGTTTCGTGTAAACATGGAGAAGTCTAAAAAAGTAGTTTTACCATACCGTCCATTGATTTCTACGCTCTTTGCACTATACGAGGTCAATTGAGACAGAGGTTCAACAGGTGGACCGATTTGCTCCAAATATCGTACAGTGCAACGACTAATTTTATCGATGTGAGTTACAGAACGTAGCCACAGATCATTTTAATGGAATTTCTTAGAGGAGAAAATCGATTAAATGAATTCTTAATCTGAAATTATAATCATCAGAACCAGAGTCGGAACCTTTATTACAGATTTAACCTACTATGAACAAACGGCCCCAAATCAAAACCACGTTTTGATGTAAATTTACATATTATAACGTATTTGGCTATCAAAAAAAAAAAAAATAAATACATCGATTTTGAAAAACATCGATGTTTCAGGTTCGATAAATTTTCCCACCGATTTTAATCGAAAAATTTAATCGCCCATCCCTCAAATCAGAGCATTGTGCGAAGAACTTATAAACTTTTAATTTCGAGCTGTAAAACAATTTTTCACACTTAAATAAGCTGTAGATATGAATAGGAAGTGATTAAAAAACATTTTTAATTATTACATCTGTTTATTTTCCAATAAATCCACCGCAAAGTTTCTGAACGTCAAAATAACGAAAGAGTCTTCACGAATGTAAAAAAGAACCATGTAATCACGACGATACGTGCCTGTCAAAAAGACGAAAGACGAAACGAACGAAAAAACGAATCGTGTAATCAGCGTCTATCTCTCATAGTCATAGGTTTTGGTTTTCGTTTATCTCGTTATCTGTTGAAATGATTTTAATGAAATTTTTTCACACAAGAGCTTCTATAATAAATATAACTCATATTTCATATCGAAATGTTAAAAAATCAAATTTTTGATTTAAAAAAAATCTATTATTTTTTGAAAACTCGATATTTCGAATATGGGTAGATAATTTTTTTTTTAAATAACTTAAATATCTTAACTCCTCATTAATAAAATGTTTTCATATTTTTATATATCAAAAATTATTAAAAAAAACCGCTCCGAAGATTTTTAACATTAGAAATGTTTAAACGGAGGCATACAATATAAAAAAATCAAAAAAATATGAAACGCCTAGTAGACAAAGGGGGCGAAACGTGAGGGGAATAAACAAAATAAACAAAATCAACAAAATAAAAAAAATAAACAAACTAAACAAAATAAACAAAATCAACAAAATAAAAAAAATAAACAAACTAAACAAAATAAACAAAATTATTTCGTTCATGCTTTGTTGTTACTAGTTTGAGGAAACAGAAAACGAAAAAGATGATAAAACGGACAGAAAAAAAGGAGAAATGTTCGTAGGAAAAAAATGGGTATGTTTTTGATGATGATTTTTGCGAAATCCGAAAAATATCCGATTTGCGTTTACTTAAATGCTTATATCTTTCGATCCAATTATCCGATTTTCAATATTAAGGTATATAATTAAAGGAAAAATGACTGGCGTGTTAGAGCCAAAAATTTTCAAAATCATTCAAAATTTTATACTAAAAACATGAAAATAAATATCGGAAAAATAATTTAATTCAACGAGGAAGTTGATTAAAAAAAAAAAGCATTAAAATACTTTCAACCACCAATTGGCGAGAGGAATATAGTATTCTAAAGCCGGCGGCGGCGGCGGAGTTTGTGCAATAAAAAACCACAATCGTGGCAAATTTGCTTCGCGTCGGAAAAAAAATGCTAAATGTTCATATGTACATACCTACCTAAATTTGTAGTCGGTATAATAATTGTAAAGATACATTGTCTTTGGTTTGGCTTGCTTATAACTTTGGTTCTAATAATCCGTTCATTAAGGTCTTAAAATTTAGCTAGAATATCGGACTACATTTTTTGTATTATATCATTGCCACAGTCACATAAAACTATATATGAAAAACCTTATTAAATTGCGTATTTAATAGAAACAAAAATTTAATACAAAACAATAATTTTTTAAACCACATGTATTTGACCCTTTTTAGGAAAGTTATGATGTTGGTACCTATGTTCAGAAAAGTTGCTCAACATTTAAATTTGACATTCAATGTACATACATAAATACATAAAGCTTTTTTCATTTCTAATGTTCCTCTACTATGCTGGAATGGCAAATCGGGTAAATTTTAAATATTTTAAATCCGATGAAATGTTCTCAAAAAAAATTAAGACTTTAAAATCACAGTGTGATCCTACACACATAAAAGCAAGTAAATGCAACTCAGCCGTGGATTGTTTTTATTTGGAAACCAGTAATTGATTTTTTAAAATTTTTTTTGCACTTTATATCGTTATTGTTTGTAAAATAAAATTCATTCGAAGTCGGTATCGGGATATGGAGAAAGAACGGAAGTGTCCTACGTACTGGTGTAGGGAATTTATTCCACGGGAATCTTCTCCACAGCAGAATTTATTTCACTTTTAGTTGCAATCTGTCCCACTTTTCAAGGTGGAAATAATTTCCACTGAGAGAAAGAAAGAACTTCACTTTTAAATACTAGTGGACTTGATTCCCACTTAGTGTGAAAATTAATACCATTTCTTTTCCGCTATTTTTCATAGGTATATTTTTATACAGTGCGAAAATTATCAACACCTAGTGAGACTTAGAGATTTTTAAAAATAAGCTTTATGTTATATGTGCCCGACGCGTTTTCTTGGAGAACAATATTGGGTGTCCCATTTCGGGCGAGGGATGGATGTGGTGTGTTTAAAGGATTTTAACTCTTTTTTCACTGAAAGTTGAATAAATTCCCACTGTGAGAAGATTTCGCCGGATTACATTCCCTAGACCTATGTATGTACAAATATGTATTAACTCCTCGACCGTGTCAGTAAGATTTGGTAGTCATTTTATTGCGAATTCGTGCGTAGACAACTGCACATATAGAAAAAAAAATTCAGAAAATTCAAATACCTAAATTAAAACCTTACCCTATTGAACAAGTGAAAATCAAAATTCAATAAGCTTGGGTAAAAAAACTTAAAACTATAAAGCACTTCAATCATAGTTCAAACTTTTGGCAATTTTGGCTAGAATTTTAAAATCCTCCTTGGAAGAAAAAATTTGCTTATCTATCCCATAAATTCTCTCTTAGAATAGAAGCACTTTCCACATTTTATAAACACTCTACAACCACTATTAAATTATGTTTAGTTTCATCATTTGTGGGACATGTTTTCTCGCACATAGAACATGTGCCTGTGTTTTCTTTCAAACTATTTTGTTGGTGAACTTACTTTAATTTTTCTATACAAGCAATGAAAATAAAATTCTCAATACATAAAGTGATACAATGTTATTTACGACGTGTTCTTCTTCTTGACTTTTAAAAAGTTATGTATATGATATTAGCCTTGGGGAAATACCTTTCAACACTATTTCACTGCCCATCCTCCCTTCATCCTTATGAAAGCCAGAACCGGATGTGACAGTGAGGAGACACAGGTGATGTAATCTGATCTTACACCCATTATTATTATTTTTTTGCTCATTCCCAACCTGCCATACCGTAATAAACTGAATTCGTATTTCAAGCAAGAGTTTTTTTTTTTTTTTTAAAGGAAAAAGTGTGCTAAAAATTGAAAAAAAAAAAAATAAAAATATTATACCAATAAGGGGAGTTTCCCTTACCAACGCAACTCTGCAGTCCTAAAACATAATACTTGTAGGTTAGGTAGGTAGTTGCTTTGCTGGGATATATCACGATACTGGCTGACACCAAACGACCGACCGCACCGCCTTGTTGTCTGGCGGACTCTCTTTGACGACCGACAACGACAACGTTGTGAGTGACGTTCGAATACAGACATCCTACATCCTTTGAAAGGCCTTTTTCACATTTTTCTGTTGTGGCATACGTAATAAAAGCCACGACATACCTACTACATTATCGATTTTTATATCCTTCCTTTTCCCCTCATATACACATATATAAGTAAGGGTAGGTTAAGCGGTTGGGTTGTGGGGCTTGTCGATGACTGCAGTAAGGATACTGCTGTCCCATATAATGACATCCTGTTTATGTACTTAAATCACATGTGAACAGCAAAATACGTATGTAAGTTTATTTATACTTTGTATACAAATATTGTGCCGTGCGATGGCAAAACTTATTTTTATATTTATGGTAATTGAGACCTATTTCGTTTTCGCAATTCCAATGGATCTAAGGTGTTTTTTTTTTTTTTGAAAAATATATATTTCTCTGAAAAACTAAACGACTATAATCTAAGAGGTATACTACTTAATTAAACAAAAAACGCTATTAAGTTCATTGACGTTTTTGTCACGATAAACATACAAAATTACAATAGGCAGTATCAGCAAGACAGTTTTTTAGAAATTAGAAAAGAACACACTTTCAAGAAAACATGGATATCAACAAAATGGTGTAGGTGAAGGTACCTTGGTGGGTCAGTAGCTCAGCGGCCACCCAAAGTACTGATGTTCAAGAAAACTGTTTACCAAAATACGGAATTAATTAGGAAAACAGATTATTACAAACTTTAACGAAATGTAGCTAAAAAAATTCTTAGTTAAAGTTGTACTGTTAAAATCTAGAATTTCCACATTTCGGAGTCTTACAGTAACATGCATATAAATTATAATTCTTAAATTCAATTCTTTATGTTCTCATCTCCAAGCACTGTAGTAGCATGTCCGCCTTCAATTTTATAACCCATATCAATCAACTTAGGTACATCGTACATATAACTAATAATAGTATGGGGTATTTCCCCATACAACTTTTACTCGCAATATACAGGTGATTCGCATACGGTGCGACAAATAGCTAGAGCGTATAAGTGGGGTCAAGACAAATTTGAAAATTTATGTTTCAAAAACTATTCTCTTTGAAAAGAAAACAAAAAAAGAAATTTTTGTTTTTATAGCATGGCATTGTAAGTGTTACCGTTGTCATTTTTTTAGAAAATCATCCCTCCCGTCTAAACCGTGGGGAATAGACCTCAATCTCCCATACGATTTTTGTCTTGTCTCCACTCAACCTATACTCTCTAATCCACACCGTGCCCACAACTTAAAAAAAAATTCCGTAATTTTTTTTTTACAAAAAGGCTACCATCTGGGTAACAAAAATTTACGAAAAATGGTTATAAATGGTACCTCTCATAGACCCATTTTTTTATTTTCGTTTTTTTTTTTAATTTGTTTCAAAATAAAATAAAAATAATAAATTTTGTTTTGATTTAAAAGGAAAAAATTAATTTTTTTTTATCTTAATAATTCGAAAATGACTTGACCATTTTTATTAAATTTGGTACCCATCTGTTTTTTAAAGTTATTGTTTATCATTCTATTATTAATGGTATCTGTCACATCTGCAACACGGTGCTATATTCTTCATATTGTGTTGAAATATCAATTACATAAAAATCTTTCATCAAAACTATGTTCATTTGTTACAGTGAGATATACATATGTACATTATGTATGTATATGTATGTATTATCACATCACCAGTGGATTTATTGCAACGATAGCCGTACTGCTGGTGTTTAAGAAGCTGTTATTCTTCAGAGTTGGAATTGGGTGATAGTGAAGAGGAGAAACAAACACTACTATAGGTAGTATAGGTATGGCAAGTTATGCATTCGTAAAAAAAAATCGAACTCAAGATATTGATCAAAGTTGACATAACGATAATAGCGAAGTCGAAAAAAGTGGATCTCGCAGTTCTGTCTGTCTGTTCGGCTGGAGCCTAAGCGGGTGGGCCGATTTTCTTTAAACTTGGCACCTAGGTTTTTTTGGCATTCTCACACTTTTTTTTCAGACCAAAAATAAAGGTACCTGCCGTACAATTTTTTTTATTAAAAAATGAAAATCTTATTTTTTTCAAGAACGTACCAACAACTTTTTTTTAAAAATAATTCAGTGATTTTTTTTGTACGAAAATCCTACCATTATATAAAATTTGTTTGTTCGGAAAATGGTTTTAAATGGTACCTACCATAGAACCATTTTTTTGATTTTCGATTTTCTCAAAAACGGTTCAACTGATTTTGATCAATTTCTTTAAAGAGAATGTTTACAATAATTTTAAAATATTGCATACGAAAATTTTCACACATTTTTTTGGATTTTTAAAAAAAGTTTCAATATTTTTTTCTGAATTTAATAATTCGAAAACGACTTGATCGATTTTTTATTAAATTTAGCACCGAGAAGCTTTTTGACATTTTCTAGCAGATTTTAAATAAAATTTTTTTTTATCACCAAAAATAACGGTACCCCATACAAATGTTTAAAAAGCGGTACTGAAAATCTCATTTTTCTCAAAAATTACTCCTACGATTTTAATTAAAATTTTTGTGTTAACTCATATCAGAACGGTGTAACGAAGTCTACCATATTGTTGCATAAAAATGTATCTATCGTTTAAAAATGGTACCTCTCATAGAACAACTTTTTGGGTTTGTGACTATCTCATTGTTAAACCAATTTTAATGAAATTTTTTACACAAAAGCTTCTAATAAGTTTGAATAATATTGCATATCAAAATTTTCAAAAAATCAAATTTTGGATTTTTAAAAAAAAATTCAAAATAATATTGTGAAAATTCGATATTTTAAAAATTGATGGATGATTTTTTTTTTCAAAATTACATAACTTTTAAACTCCGCATAAATAAGTAATAAAAATTGGCGTACCAATTTTTTTTTCAAAAAAATATATTCAAAACTTTATATATATAAAAAAATTTTTTTTTTTAATCGCTCAAACGATTTTTAAAAATGTTTTCTCATAAATTGAGATTTGTGTAAGAAATTACTTGGTGTACATTGCGTTGGTGTCAATTCAATTTCAGATATTTTTTAATCAATTTATTTCTGATTTTATTGATTTTTTTAAAATTGTTTCGGTTTAAACTGTTAATTCCATTCATATGTGCGAAGTGCAAGACAGTGCTATATTGTTCATATTTATATACACACATAATACAAGAGCAAGATTCTGTTCAAATTCTGTTTTGCATCCACCCGGAAAGAAACCAGTAGATGAAAAACTTACTCAGTTGTTTTGCCAGCGTTGAAGAGCACCTGGTAGAGACAATACTAGGGATACGACGGATACTCCATGAACGAATGCAAAAGAAGATTCGTCCTATGGAAGCATTTAAGGTCACAAATACAAAAGGAATCATGACACTTTCATGCAACGTCCAATTAATAGCAAACTATGCTACAAGCAAATTATGGTTTTCTATAATGATTTAACAGCAAAAAAAAGTATTTTGAATGTTTTGTTGTGTTTTTTACTAATGACCAAAAAATGTAACTACCTTTGGCCGCTGTTACGGCCTTTGGGGCTTTGTAGTATTTTTTGCCTTAATTTAAAGTCATTTAAAGCAATAATTAGGTACTCTCTGATGTTGTTATTGCCTTAAAAGAGGGAAAGAGACAAAATCGTCAATTTCTTCATCTTTATTTGAACTGAGTAATATTCGGAATCTTTGCAGCTATCTTTCGACAGAGAGTCGGACCCCTAAGAAAAAAATTTTCAAAATTTTAAGCTGAATTTTTTTCTTCATACATTTCTCTATTAATTTCAAAATTTAACTTATGACCAGTCTTACATCATGTTGTAAATATGTCTTATTTTTCCAATGATAAAACACAATTACACTCGGGCGTATACTTACTTTTCTTATTTTAATGAATTTTTTAACGAATTTTCGTTCACTTTTGTCTGTGGATGGACCTTACGGTAGTGAATGTAAATTGAAATATTATTATTTCAAATAAATTTAAGGTTGCTTAGTTCTGGTTTAACTTTTCTCACAATATATTGTATTTCAAAAAAGGTGTTTTATGTAAGATTTGTACGATCCTTTCGTTTTAAAACAAACACGATTTATGACCATGCTTAGTAGAGTAAAACATAACAGTGAATGGGCCGTGTAAATCAAACAATTTGCACTGCGGTTAAGTTATCGCCCTCAGTTTTGGTCTTTTGGAGTCAAATACTGAGAACAAAGACTTGATTCCGTTGCTCAATTTTTTTCGCCGGAAAATCTCAGGCAACTACTGCCGGATTGTTCCCCTAGCTTGCTCTCGCCGCGCCGCTCTCAAATCTGAAAGATACATTTTTTTTTTTTTTTTTTTTGAAGTTCAAAAGTTATGGTTTTTAAACGGCTCTAAAGTAATTATATTCTAGAACTTCAGAAGTTGATTATAAAAATCCAGTAGATGGACGCTCACAAAAAAGATATCCTTGCGATTCCAAAACTTACCTATACTGAAAAATGTAATTCTTTTTAATGTTTTATTGTTCAGGATCATCTGTTCGATGTGAGAATTTGTTTTTATAGGTAAATATATTTCTGCGAATATTCATGTACTTAAGATGTGTATACAAACAAAACTCACTCATTACCATTTTCTTTCTGTGAGTGAAACCTTGGCAAATCATTGATATTTAGTGCAGTAAGTAAAAGAACAAAAGATGAGTGTATAAAAGCATTCTAAGTATAACCATTAATGTTCTTCCAATGACTTGTGTAAAACATTTTCCAAACGATTTTTTTTTAAAGATCAAGGTCATCTATGGAAATCCAATTCAAACATTTAAATGAAAGAAAATCCAATTCAAAACAACCCACTCGTAAATGCAAATAATCATGGTATTCTATGTTTTGTTTTAGACATTCAATGCCAACAATAGGCTTATTCTCATAACACAATAAAAATCTCCTTAACAGTAATTTATGAAACTATCAAGAGTGACATAATAATTATTATTGACATACGTGATGATATACTAACATTTTTAAAATTTCTTATGACATCTCATGGGATTTGGCTTTACGCCTCTCGCGATATCCTAAATGTAAGCAATACACTTTTGTTCAGCCAGAGCCTTTTGTATACACAAACGAGCTTTCAAGGGAAGCCCAGCATAACGGTGCATCTGCATCATGCGGTGAAAAATTGTACATTTTGCTTGCGTTTATATGATTCTAATGGAGTAGGATCCTGTGCCAAGATTTTTTTATTTATATTTTGTATTTTTTTTTTTTGCAAGACTCAGCTCCCTTGGCGCCCTTGCAGGCAGGAATGCAGACACATACATAGGATATATACATATGAAATGGCCTCAATTTTAAACAGCTTTTCTTTGGCAGCTACTTTGCCTTTTTTGTGTTCACAATTCACCTATCCAGGGCCGTTTTGAACATATCACAGCCCGCAACATGTGCAACATTCAAACGGGTTTTTTAATTCTCTTTCTTATAATATTAACCTGTGCCGAATAGCTTTTCAATTTTTCTAGTTTCATAGTTTTACTTAACATTTCGATTAAATTTTCAAACTTTGCAAATATCTCAAGGACTTTGTCAATGTGATGAGATCTCTTCGTAGTTGTACTCTCTTTAAACTTAGTTTGAAACAATGAAATAATAAACAATAAAGCGGTTCCCGTCATCCCTTCAGTTTAATTATTCGAAAAATTGAAACTGCCCAGACGTGACGACGGGAAATGTTTAAAGCTTAACCAAACCGGCGAAAAACATTCGCAACAAATATGCGACGACCGAAGAATGTTCAAAAATTCATTAATTTACATTTAGTTGTCGTCCCGAAATATTTGCGTTGTTGTGGAAATTGGGATAGCCTCTATATTTTCATTTTTACTTCCGTTCACTTGCAGCCTAAACGGGTGGATTTTCTTGAAACTTGGTATGTAGCGTTTTTTGTTTTTTCTCCCTAAACGTTTTATTAATTTTTATTTAAAGACTGAAAATACTGGTACCTTCTGACAAATTTTCCATATTTTTGTTACTTAAAATTCCCTCCCATAGAACCCTTTTTTTGATTTTGGATTTTCTTAAAACCGGTTTAACTAATTTTGACCATTTTTTATGGAGATTATTTTAAAAAAATCAAAGTTTTGTACACTAAAATTGAAAAAAGATTTAAAAAAAATATTTCCAAACTTTTTTCTGAAAACTTTATAATTTAAAAATTATTTGATCGATTTTTATTTTTATCTAATCTACCAGATTTTAAACAAAAAAATATTCTTATATAACTGGTGGGCCATCTAGTGGTTTCTTTTTAAATCATAGGTTATTTTGACACTGACAGCTTTTTCCCGCTCGAAATTTGACAAATAGTGAGTATCATACCTCCGCGGAACAAAATGAGTCGCTATACGCTTGAACAACGTTGGGAAACATTGAAAACTTATTTCCAGAGTGAGTGCTGTGTAGCCCAAACAGTACTTTTTTTTGAAAAGAGGCGCATTTTCATCTCGGCGGCTTCGATTTGACCCCTTTGGACTTTTTTTGTGGGGAACCGTGAAGGACTGAGTTATACTAACAATCCGGAAACGATTCAAGCATTTAAGGCCAATATCATCCAAGCAATCCGTGAGCTACAGCCCGAAACCATCAACAAGGTCTTTTTTTTTGCATTATTAACTTGTATTTGGCCGACCCTGGTATAACCAAAACCGTTCAAGAAAATCTCATTTTCTTTTCAAAAACGACTCCTAAGATTTTGATTATTTCGGTACGATCTACCATATTATTGGAACAAACTTTTAATTAAAACATAATTAAAAATATTTCTCATAGAACCATTTTTTTCCTAAAATAAAACTGCGTCAACGAGATTTGTTTAAGAAGTCAGATGGTGGGCATCACAATTTGGTGTCGAAACGTTTGCAGAGGTTGTTTAAACATTTATTCAAATTATATTAATTTTTTAACAATTTTGCAGTCTAAACTGTAAGTTCCATATGTGCATATATGCAACACGGTGCTTTTGAAATATTAACATTAAACATTAAAACCACCCAATCCTTCATTATATGAAACGATATTTTGAAGGGGACAAAAATACAAATTTTTCAAAATATTTTTCTTAACTTATTTTATTAGATAACGTTGATAGTTTTTTAAATAACGTATGTTATGTATGAATGAATGTATGAATGAAAATAGCGTTTCATTCAATTATTGTAAATAAATATAAAATTACTTATTTTCGGCACGTCCCCGTCCGCCTGTGCGTGAGCAACATTATGCACACAGAAACAGTTCGGCCTTGCACTTGCACCACATCGCATTCTGTCTGTAGGGTTGATTTAATTTAGTGCTCATTCCTACTCGTATTTTATTTATTTATATTTATTTTTATGTTTTCATTTTTCTTTTCACTATTCAAAACCATATATTATGGTCTTTGTGGAGAGGATAAAGAGACGTTCCTCTAATAATTCTGCAAGAACCATTGAACTGCTGTTGAACAAAAAAAAGAAAAAATAATTTTGTACAGAGTTTTCTTCGAGGTATATTAGGGAATGTGAAAGAAGAGGACAAACCAAATAAATATTATATATGGCCACGAATTCTGTTATATAAAGTAGTGGAGGATGTAGGGAATACGTTGCAGGTGGCATTACAGGCACTATACCTTTCTGGCTCATAAAGCATAATTTGTATCTTGTACAATGTACATTATGATTATAGAGTGGTGTTTGGGTATCCAACACACTCAGCCTCTGTGATTACAGAAGGTTCGTGATGCCCTAGGTATACCTACAACTTTTTATTTTTTTCTATTTTGGTATAAGTAGCAACAAATTCAATTGTGAACTTAAAATTAATGTCCCAAAATTTTAGATGATTAATTACTATTTTAAAGCATTTTTAGTATGATTCTCGGTTATAAACAGTATTTTCCAAATTTTAAACGAATAAGCATCGTGCCATCTTTTTCACATTTAATTAAAATTAAAATCACCAAATACCTATTTTACCTCTAAATGTCACTTTGACAATTAAAAATGTGAACATGTTCGCTTCCTTTTTTGCACTAACCGGCACTTTTTTAGGCATGTTCAACTGAAGTTTGAAAATAGTTCTATAGTTAAAAAATGTTTAAAATTAAGAACAGAGATCTTTTAATATATTTGAATCCTATTTTTGTGGGCTTCAGGTCTTTCTTTCTTTATTTACTTTTTGATAGACGACGTTTCGTACGTGTTTACGTACTTCTTCAGGTCTCTAAAATTTTTAAAAATTAATATTTATTTCTACTAAATATATATATAATACTTACATTCTGTCCTAAAATTATTTGAAAGAAGAATTGTGTTTTTATCTATTTTTATTATATTTATCTTTTAAATTTGAATATCTTGAAAAAGACGTTTCAAATTATTAAAATTTAAATAATAATATTTTATAATTTAAAATATAATTATTCATTTTCAAAATACTCATAAATAAAAAACAAAGTTGAACATAAAATATAAATTGACCATATACATATATTACTAAGACCTTCTAAGTCCGATCGTCTATTAACTGTATTTTCAGTCTTTAAAATATGTAGCTGTTTTATTATAATTTTTTTCTGTTTGGAAAATTTCTACATTACTAAAGGCTGGTCTATGTCCTTCATCTATACAATGTAAGTTAATTATAGTATCATGCTGTACCTTAACATCAGAATGTTTAAAATTTTCCGCCAATTACTTTAATGTTTATGATAATTAAATATATTCACCCCTATTTTCAAACCCTATGTGTTGTGAAATACTTTTCGCTTTCAATACTTGCGGAATGAGTGTGCTTCGATTTTCAATGCGATTGAAAATTCTTGACGTTTGGGATTTTCATATTCGAATTGGTATTGATATTGACAAAATGATTGCAGTTAAAAAGGTACGGTTCTATTTAATTCCCTTTTTTATTATTTTACGTATTTAATTTTTTCGACAAATTTGATATAAACTGGATTTCGAAAGAAAAAAAGGTTTGAATATTGGCTAACGTGAAAGTGAAATTCAGAACACCTTTTTTGAATCCGTGTGGAAATCAATTTCGTTTACGGATTTGATTCGGAACGAAAATCAAAACAGAGGTGATTATATGACTTTAAAGTTATATATTATAATTAAGTTTTTTTTCATTCTTCCTAATATTTAAATGGTACCTATACGATCTGGACACAGAGAAAAGAAAAGCATTTATTTTAACCACAATTCATTTATTTGTATACATACCTATATATGTATTATGTTTTAGAATTTATATGTATTTTACGATTTAGATTATAGAACCTCCCAAACAATAACGGATCCATAAAAGAGCAGGAGGGCGGGGGGGGGGAATAGGAGGCTATAACCTGAAGGGAATTAAAGAAATAGTCGACGTCGAAGCTATTACAAATTCAATACAAATCCTCAGATAATTTGTATACAAAAAAACCACGGGCTTCTTTCCGAATAAAAATTTGGAAATGTCCACGTATTATTTTTTTTAATGGAAAAATTAATTAAAGTCCTATCCGGTGACGTTTCAAACTAAAAGTATATATATAAGTGGTTAAAAAACTGTTTTTAAAACGTTCCAAAAAGATTTTAGCAATCTTTAAAATCTCACTGTCATCAAGTTTTTTTCTAAGTTCGCTGAACTTTATTTTTCTAATGGAGTTTGATATTAGATTAAATTGAGACACCTAGAAACTCAGGCCTTTTATAATTATAAAGATGAAGAAAATTAGAAAGTATTTATTATGTTTAAGTGGATCGATTGAATCAAATTCAATTCAAAGTTCAAGTAACCTGTAAAAAACCCCGAAATCTGTAAATTCTAGAGTCTACCGATAAGAACGAATTTCTCACTATGATGAAATGTTGCGTTTCCATATTTCATTCTGGATTTTTACCGGAGCAACGGACTATCTTGTCTATCTATCTATCTTATTTTTGGAACGCATGAAGGAGAAAATTACACAAGGAATTATGTAAACATAATATTTCGGACTTTTACCAATGTTGCTGAAAAATTCTATATTTTACCGGTTAATTCTAGAATTTCCACTTTTCGGAGTTCTACAGTAACATGTAGGTACATAAAATCTTTTAATATTAAATTTTATTTGACTATTACGAATGTACATAAATTAAATACACCTACATAGGTATATAGAAACGAAGTCGAATATTTTTTGACACCATTTAAAGTGATATTTCATTTGAACATAAATCAAATGGTCCTTTTTATTATTTTTAATTCTTTCTCCGAGTTGATACCAATGCTCCCCTCTAGGAAGCCAATTAAAAGAAAAGAATGAACAGAATGGTTAAGAAATCCAATGAGAATTGGGTCGCAAAAGCGGCTATACGAAGCTCACATTTAAAGCAATGAAGGAGTCAAACTTTGGGAGCCTTCTGGCGACATTCCCATTCAGATTGGTCTTTTATTTCTTTGCAAATAAACATGCAATTTTAGAACTGTGCCTGTCGGCAGTCTGTCTCGTCGGGGCTATGGGTGAGTTGGTGTGGTGGGTTAGTGCTTGGGCTTGGCAGTCGTCCGTCCCAAACAACAAACTGCTGCACAATTCAACATATTTAAGAGTTTGTTGCCGCAGCATCCATATACAGATATACCCCGATACCATCACAGCATAGATTATGTACTTGCGAAGCGAGAAAGGAGACACAAAGTCTTGCGCTCGTTTTGGTTTCACTCGAAGAGTCCTTTTGCAACCTTTCAACTTTTTCACTTTACTCAAACGGGGAGTGAAGGGAAATCAATTGTGTGGGTATTCAAGTTCCAACAACTACCATACCCAGAATTTTTTAGTTAAGTGTCTCGCTTTGGAATTGGTAGGGTATAATCATTATTTTTCCGAGGATTTGTAAGGATATTGTGTATTGCTTTTTTTTGGATTTTGTTTTGTTGTCCACAACTAGTTTTGTTGTACATTTATATGGGAGGTCCACAAAAGTGTGAAAGGACCCGCTTACGATTGACTTTATATTGCCCACTTTGATGTTTTTTTTTTTAATTTAAAAATTTTGCGGAAGTATAATAGTTGCTGATGAGTGAGGCTTTTATGTTGATTATTTTATTTATTTTTTTTTTATATTTTGACTTTTGAATTAGTATAGATTTTTTTTCAATTTGTACATTTTCATTTTTACCTACCATTAATTCTCCATCTGCTTCTAAGAAAATATTAAAAATTATTCAAAAACTTTTTTGAAAACCAGAAATCTATTTTTATATATTATTTTTAAATGAGGTTTTGTTTAATTAAAATGTTTTCGAAATAATTACTTTCAAACTCAAAAAAATTGTGTATCGCGGTTGTCTTCAGCGATGGAGTTCATTTTCGGATTAATGGCTTTGTCAATAATCAAAATATATATAGGTATATGTGGACTTGTTATACTTTCCAATATGGCATATTTTGCTCCAAAAATTAATTGAAGATGATCCAAAATTCCATTCTTAGAGTTCACCCTCGTTGTACACCAACGCTATGTAGGTACAGAGGTACAGTAACCATCTGATCTCTTTTACAAATAAATAAGTTCAATAATTCGTATTATACGTTTTCGAGATGCTCAAATTCAGTGGTTTTTATAAAAGCTACCTTTAATTTTGGGTATATCAATAATTTTTGTTTAATTATTATAATTAATGTTCAGAGCCGCTTTGTATTAAGTTTAATAAAAATCGACCAAGTTCGTTTTCGAAATACCTATGTACATATTGAATTTTCAATTTTTTTTTTAAATCCAAAAATATATTCTTTTGACAATTTTAAATTTAAAATTATTTTAAAATCTACAAAAAATTTTCCAAAAAAATTGTTCAAAATAAGAGTTGAACCTACATATTTTTATTAAAATAAACTGATTTTTTTTTTTAACAGTGGAACCGTTTTTAAGAAAAATGAGATTTTTCAAAAATGTAGAAAAAGTGGCAGGTACCATTATTTTCGGAAAATTAAAAGCGAAGGGGAGCATCCAAAAAACACCAAGTTTAATCAAAATCTACCTATCCGTTAAGGCTGTAGCCGAACAGAGAGACAGACGGACGGACAGAATTGCGAGACCCAGTTTTTCGTCTTCACTGTCATCTTAATGAAGTTTGATCAAAATCTCGAGTTGTATTTTTTTACGAATTCAAGAAAACATAAAAATGATATAGCATATGACAAAAATATAGCATACCTATTACCTACATATATTATATGTCATACACATTGTATCTAGATTCTCATAAAAATCTCGGGATATAGCGAGACGATACTAGCTTAAAACATCAGAGAATAGACGAGATATTAAAAATAAGTTTTATATGAAGTTGAATTTTTTCCATTTTAATACTAAGCAGATTCAAACTTAAGTTCGATAATTCATTCACAAAAACATAAAGACATTTAATTAAATGTTTCGATTTTAACGACTAGTAAAAAGTATCATCTTGTGTCATCTCGTGGCCAACCTTAAACGAGAAAAGTTCATTTATTTTTTCATAAAAACATGAGGCCTATAGTGATAAAAAAAAGTCGGTAACATTATTTCAATTCAAAACAACGACTAAGGAAAGTATCTCAATTTATTAAGTGAAGTATAAATAAAGTAAAAAATAAATTGGGTGGCGCGACAGCTAAATTATAACAAAATATTAAGCCATAAAGCAAAATCATATCTAGACTTTAAGCGATATTTAATGGTAAAAACTTAAATCTCTTTGTTTGACTGTCTTGTTCGACGAAACTTTTTTTTTAGAAAAAAAATTGTTTTTCGTAGTTTAATGATTTAAACAGAAACCGACTTCATTCAAACTAAGCGCTCACTCCATGCATTAACTTTAAACCGAATGTAAGCTAATTGTGGCATATTCATAAAGATCTATTAAAGTCGTGTCTACAATTTAAGTCAAGTTAATTAAATAAACACTGGTGTTGTTTAACTTAACTGGAGTTTAAGAATCAAATCTACTACAATTTTACTTCAAATGAAGAAATTTGACATAAGAACTGTCAAAAGCTATTTAAATTATTTTTAAATCTATTTCTGTTACTTCGCCAGGCACAATATGGAAATTTTTTAATTGTTAGTTTAAAAAATGGGGATAAGTTGAAGCTGCATTATGTTTAGTAGAGAAATGTGAAAACTGCTTTTGGAACAATTTAAGCATATGATACATGAATTAAGGGTAATTTTTAATGCTGAATCTACTGAAATTGAAAACCCTAAGAAGGGAAAAGTCCTTTTTATGCGAAGATAATCGTATCTTGTTTTTCTATAATGAATTATTCACTGAACCCAAACCTGACGGAACCTGGTGATGAAATTTACACAGCATGTTCATTACTATCGGAGCTATGAGAAAAAAATCGGATCTAGATCCTAGGAAGGTGGAGCTTTTTTTGTACGTCTAAAAGAATATAAAATGCGCCCGAGGTCCAAATTTTAGCTCAATTTTCCAGTGTAAAATTTATAAACAGAGTAAATTATTTTGTATGAGATACCTTAAGGTATGTACTAACATAATATAAATATATTACAACTCAAAATATTAAAGCACCAAGTGGAAAAATTATACAAAACATGACTTTTAAAGCTCATTATTTTATTGTTCCGGTTTAAGCTCTCATTTCGACTCCAAAAAGTTTGTTGAACCCAAAACCTTAAATACAGCTAGATTCCTCATGAAAAATGCTGTTAGAAAACTATATCACAACACCAAATTAAGCACCTAGAAAAATAGGGTTTTTTCCACCTCAGCTTCTCTGTGCGACGGACGCATACCTAAAAAAGAACATTCTTGCACGTAGTGAAACATCCGTTTGATGTAATATCCTGCCATAAACATGCGTACAATCTATCCAGGAAAACCGGCAACTTGGAAAAATCTTGTTTTCGTCTCTTGAAATTCCTGACTTGTTGATGGGAATTTCCCGAAGTTGCTCAGCTGCAGAGCAAGTTTTTTTTAAATTTTATTAATAATTCTACTGACTGATGGTCGGGAAATGCCAAAGAGGTCGCCTTAAGGAAGAATAATAATGTAGGGTAGACAAACGACCATTGCTAAAGCATTATATTATACCTGGGGGACATTTCTTCCAAAAATATTGTCGTAAGAACATGCAGGCTGCCAGAAATTAGCAATCTTCTGTTAGTAGACAGTTCCTCAATGTTCAAGATTAATAATAAAGTTTGTCGTTACCTGGTCGAGCCGATATCTTCCATAGAATTTTTTTTCGAAAAATATTTCGAAAGGATCGCCACGAGGCTTATATACTTTGCGTTGCCTTTCTATTGGCACATTTTGAAAAGTATTAATTAAATTAATGTCTTATAGATAGAACACTGAAATCTACTTCAATATCAATTGACATAAAGTAGGTAGGTAATAAATAGAAAAATAAATAAATAAAAAAATATTTTTGTTTATTTTATCAAGAATAATAAGAGAGCCAAATCAAATGTCATTTTGACATTTAAAAGCGTAAAAACAAACTAAACACAGCATCACCCATGATTAAAAATAAACTCTAGGTTAATTCTTAAGTATAGGTTTAAATTTGCTATTAAACTTTAGGGTTGCATAGTTACAGCTTAGCAGTATCTATGAATATGCTCCATTGCATTTAAATTAGAATTTACAACCGGATTTAAGTTTAAATCTGAATTAATCAAGTGAATAATATGGCTGTAAGAAATGAGTCCGCAAAGAAGAAATGTAATTAGTTTTAATCATTAAAACTATGCCAAAAGATGTCCACGTGATTTTTTTTTGACCCAACTCTCCTCCCCAGGGGAAACAGTATCAACGTTGCATGGGGGTCCAGAAGGAGTCACTGCTTAAAAAGAGATAGTTAAGCCCGGACTTCGGTCTGGACTATCTATTATGTTGGCCTTCTTATGGGAGCTCGTGCTGGCTGTGGTAACCAATATCGCAGCAGCATAATGGTACTATCGTTCTCAGTAGAGTTCCTTAGTGCAAAAGGTGCTAGATAGACCTCGCTCCTCAGCAAGGTGTGTTTACATGCCTCAACGTGTTGCAGAATTGCTACTAGGGTTCTTATCCCAGGGCGGTGGTCAACGCTCGAATTGACTCCGTTAGTGTGGGTAGGCCCACCGTAGAATAAGACCGTAATAGGTAGGTGTCCACGTAAGATCCTGTTCAATTACTGACCCACCACTCCTACCTCAAATTACAGTTGCAACTTAAAGTTAAGTTTCATATAAATACCAAATTAAGTTAAGAGGAGTGTCTCTTAATTCATGTCGAAGTACTCTCTCAACTGTTCACTCAATTTGCCAATAGCCTAGAAAACTATATATTATCGTGTCAGCAGTTTGTTTCTTTAAAATTCATAATTTTTACGATTCGTTAGTCATTGCAAACATTTTTAGAATTATAGCAATTAAATTAATCATTTATCAAGTAGTCCCTGGTTAAATAGATTTTTGTTATTACTTTTGTACTTAATTTTGAGTCCGTTGAGATTATAACTATTCCTAACTAGACCCATGGGTACAATTTTCCTTGAATTTTGACTGGTTAAGTAAAGTAGGAAACGTTCATCATACGAGTTTGAGGTTAGTTACCATTTTTAACATGAAAAGTTCATCAATAAATCCTTAAAATCAATTAAATCCCAACATTTGGCATAAACATTATATATCTGTTTTAGGATAATTTTATCAAACAAAATTATATAAAAATAAATGCACGACTGGGTCGCACGAACTTGCTTTTATGTACGATCACAATGTGGTTTTAAAGTCTTAATATTAAAAAAAATTTATATCATAAAAGAAATAAATTATTTATGACACCCTTAATTTTATGCTACCTGCCAAAAACATAGTTAATTTGTATAAAATAAATATGAACAATATAGTACCGTATTGCACATATACATGGAACTAACAGAATTAAGACAGACATATTGTTAAAAACTCAATATATGTAATTATAAATAAATTCATTAAACATCTGAAATTGTTTTGACCCAAACGAGATGTAAACCAACTGATTGCTTAAACAAATCTCAATTTATGAAAAATAAAAATCGCTGCGGTTTTTTTAAACTATTTTTTTGAATATAAAATTTTGAAAAAAAAATTGACGCCATTTTAAAGTATTTATTAATGCGGAGTTAAAAAAATTAATTTTGAAAAAAAACATCCATATCTACATTTTGGAAATATCGAATTTTCAAAATCTAATTTTTTAAATATTTTTGAATTTTTTTTTTATAAATTTTGGTATCCAATATTATAAAAAACATATTAGAAGCTCTGTGCAAAAAATTTCATTGAAATAAATACTGTTATTTTTGGTTATAAGAATAATTTTTGTTTAAAATCTGTTAGACAAAATGTTAATAAAAACTGCTAGGTGCCAAATTTAATAAAAATCGAACAAGTATTAAAAAAAAAATGAAACATTTTTAAAAAACCCGAAGCAAAAATTTTCAAATTTTAATATACCTAACAAACTTTTAAGACTTTTTAAATCATTCCCCAAAAAATTGATCAAAATCAGCTGAACCGGTTTTGGGAAAATCGAAAATCAAAAAAATGGTTCTATATGTGAGGTTACATAAACATTTTTCTGATTTTGTTTTATATGGTAATATTATGGTAGCATTTTCAATTTTTTTTTAAGTTCCGGCCATGTTTTTGAATAAATTATAAGAATTGTATTAACTGATGAAAAAATGTGAACGGTTGGTACCGTTATTTTTGGTCTTAGAATTAATGAAAAAACGGAGGAATTCCTTAAAAAATGTTAGATACCAAGTTTAAAGAAAAGGGAAAATTTAGGCTGTATAGACGAATGGATAGATAGGCAGAGAGACATATGTACCTGCACACACAGACAAAATTTTACTAAATAAAAAATAATTTGCCTTATTTTTTTTAAACTTCTATTGTACCTATTCGATATAGTGTTCAAAAATATAATTCTTGATAGCTAAAATATTTTGTATGGCAGGTAGGTACTATTATTTTCGGTGCTAAAAACTTTAAAAACATGCCGGGGTTATGTCCACAAAACTCAAGATAGCAATGTGAAAGAAAATCGACCTAGCCGTTAAAATATTGAGTTTGATTTTTTTAACTTTCAAATACCTTCAAATGCGAAAATTCAACCCTTTTATATCTATTAATATATCTGTAACAACGAGCTAATCTCTCTAAAGGACATTGTGAGTCTAAGATGTGATTTACGCAAAGCCAGTAAAAGCACGCAGGCATAATTGTGTCAATTTAATGTAATTATTAGTTAGTCAACATGCCCCTGTGGGACCGGTGACTAGCCCAGTCGGAACGTTAGGAAAGTATATTTGAAAGTGCAGAAATTAAAAACTGGATTTTTTTTCTTTCACAAATTAATAGAGGGGGCCATAAGTTGGTTGCCACCTTGAATTTAAGGCAAATTGGTTTTAATTAAATAATTCGCTAAGTTTCGTCTTTAGACTAAAAATCCTCATATTGCTAAAGTTAATTTCAATTCAATTTTCTAAAAAACTATCCGGTTTTCTGTTTTTGACTAAAAATTAGTAAAATTTTGAACAAAATTAACTTGAAACTTTTTTTTTTTAAACTTGAGTTTAAAAATTAATTTTTCAAAAACTATTCGCTAAATTTTAAGCATTTAATGTGTTAAAATTTTGTTTTAAAACTTGCCTCTCGCGGGTAATAGACCCAGGAATAGGCACATCTCCCATGCAATTTTTTTCTTGTCACACCGTATACGAATCACCGTGTAGATAATTTCTAATATGGAACAAGAAAACAATAATGTTCCTATATAAAAATTCTATGGGCGGATATCTGTTGTGTTTTTTTAAAAGCTTTGCTCCAAGATATGATATAAAATTACTTAATCGATAACAACAGGACTTAAAAAGGTTTTTTGTTCGCTAGCACCAAAGGTTGGCAAAAAAGAGGTTGATGACTGAAGACAAGGCTACCATAGGGAGAGGGCTTGTGAAATTCAGTTCCGACAGATATAAATTGATTTTCATTTGAATATATTTAAAATTCATAGCAACCTCTCAAGATGAGAAACAACTGTCTCATTTGCATAGGTACTAACGTAGGTATACATTAATTTTACGTATTTGTTCTCAACTAACGATCGATCAAGGATATTATGTAGGTACTTGTACATGTGTAGTGTATGTCACCGAAGCGGCAAACTTATCATAAAAAAAGCACCTGTGTGCACGTAATTGTATGTATATTGTATATATTTATTTATTATTTGTTAATTTACCTTCCCCATCACAAAACCTTTTAGCTCATAATCATAATATAATTATTATTCTCCTCAACAAAATTTCTTTAGTGGTTAAGGGTTTCCTGCATTTATTTGGTTTCATCATATCCATTACTCAATCGACATTATGTCATCACCACAATTTTTTTGCGACCGGCATTCGGTGAACTTTTCACATCATGGATATCACAAATGTTTTAAGGGGTAAAAGTCCTCTAGCCAAAATACCGCATGGAAAAGTATCTTCCATTTACCTACAAGTATTTTTCCAATAAGCTTTTTGAGGAACTGCTGCAGTGAAATTATCTTTCCACGAACTTTCTGGAAGGTCCATCTGCAATTGTATGACAAGGACTAAAGTTGGATCACAACATAATGCGCATATTCTAGAATTATATTGAAACAAAATTCTTTGGGAGAAATTCATTGTTCTCACACCATCAGGACCACAAGAAGTGAGTTTAGAAAATTCAAAGACTTTTATTTTCTCTGTTATTCCTTAGCTTCATCCTGGAAATGGAAATATTGAGGACTGCCGGCGGCGATGACGACGAGGACGGCGGCGGCGGCGGCGGCGGCACGACGACGCACGGTAAGCTCTAATGCCTTTTATCTGTATTTAAGCTATTAAGAAGGTTGTTCTTACTCATTACTATGAATTTTCACAGACATATTTTGAAGGAAAAACGAAATTATTTACCAAATGCTGTAGCACTTGTAATATGTGCTATAATAATGTAATTGGGTATTTAATGAAACGACCTTGTAGGCTAAAAACATCTGCGTGGCAACGTTATCACTGCGGAAGCGGCACACTTGTCAATTATGCCTATTATTTTTATTTTCGAAGGTAATACTTATAAGGAAAAAAAATATCAGATTTAATGATTATTAAAAATACGTATGTTTTGGATTTATTTTGGGTCAGTAAACAGAATTTATCTCCATTCTGGGGTGGTTTCAAAAGGCATGTTATTAAAATGTGACCTTTGGGTTATTTTTTAAAATAATGTTTATGTTTGTAATATGAATTTTAAATTAACGCCTTTTTTCATTTCATTCCTTAAGTAAATATATTTTCTTGAAACAAAAAATTTAAGGTTTACGTCCGAAATAAAGATTAATTTGATAAATTGATGTGCCAACCAACAGTCCCGATCACAAGTCTTCTGATACACAAACTGTTGAACTGGAAATAAACTGTCATTCAAGGTTTTAATATTGTTTTGCTATTTATGTAGGCATACAGATACACAGTCGTATTTATTACATTTTCTTAGAACATTCTTGGATTATTTTCCAGCTATAAGCCTTTGTTTAAATAACTGGAAAATTGACATTTCCATATTTTTAAACGCATTCCAACAGTTGTCTATATTATGTCCTGTGACTTTGCTGCAATCTGTCCAAACGTATCCAAATACGTTTCATTTCATTAATTTTAACATATTTTTTTAATTCGCAACTAGAAACTTGCCTTTTCTTGTTTATTGAACATATACCCACTTTAGAATAGGTACATCTAACAAGCAATTGCAATGTTTTTAAGGTTTTTGAGTTAGACAGCTGTCTAAAGTTAGACATACTTTAAAATCGGTTTACAATAATAAGGCTGATAAAGTAACTTAACCATTATTTTCTTTTTAAATAATATCATTGTTAACGAAAAAGTGTGAATAAAAAGTTTATTAGTTTGGAACAGGGGTCGCAAGTTAACGAAATTTCGTCGTTCAAACATGAAGCTGAAGATCACACTCTATATAGGGCAAGTATTGATTTTTTGTACAAAATAATCACGTTTTTTTTATTAAAAATAAACACTCCGGTAATGGAAGCGGAGTGAGGAAGAACAGATATGGAAGACAAAGTATCTTGTGAGTTATTGGCTAAACGGATCATTCTTGAGATGGGTTCAAAGAGGCCGTAGTTTGTGCAGTGATGAGGAAGCCGGAAGTGTGGAGTGGATCTGAGGTTACGTTGGTTAGTATAAATGGGAATCATTTCTAAAAGAAAGGAAGAATTGACAGTGAGGAGCTGGTGCACAAAGAGAATGCCAGCGAATTCACGACTTTTTTGCAAGGTTTGCAAATTGATCATTTTTAATCGAGGTTAATAAGGGGGTAAAATGAGATTATCAGACCAGGGTAGACCACGACTAGAAAATCGGAGAAATCTTTTTTGCACAGCTTCAATTTTTTGGAAAGTTCTGATATGGTGACCAAACAAAAATCAAAGGTCCAAGGTGACTCCCTTGGGGAACGCCCGAAGTAGCATAAATGGGGTTGGAGATTGAAAGTTTGGCTCTGGGCCGGTAGTTAGAAATATCGTTTTTTGCAACTTTTTTATGAACAGGAAAAATAAAAGAATCCTTCCATAATTTTGGGAAAGTGGCTTGAGAGAGTGAAAGACGGAATAATGATGTGAGAGGCAGACAAAAAAATTTTTTTTTTTTTAAATATGGAAAGCAAACCATCCGGACTAGGAAAGAAGTCATCTTTAAGTAAACTTATCTTTTTGTTGATAACATCAACACTTATGTCAACTGTGGCGAAGGTGGTGCGTGGGGTACTTTTAAAGTAATTAAAAAAACAATGGTCAGCTTATTGCTGGCGATCACTGTATGATGATTGGCTGAAAAAGGAGGCAAAAAAGTTAGTTAGGGTCCGCAGATGTCGTGTCCAAGAATTTAAGGGTTGAGAGAAAGGAAAGTCGTCGGACTTACGTTTAACGTTGATGAATTGATAGAAGCGTCTATAGGATCAGAGATCAGACAATCTTGCATTTTGTCAATGTTATTAAGGTAGAGAAATTCGTATAAAGTGGACTGCTGATAGCTTGAGAAGTCAAAAGCAGACCTGGATTTCAGGAAAGTTTTCCATATAGTTTATTCCTGACATTACCAAGGGATCGTAGTTCTTTATTAAAGCAGAGGATAAATTTTTAGGTAGTATGTAAGTGACAGACTGTACGAGACAGTTAAAGATAGACGTATAGAAAAATTCCAAAACGGTATCGATTGAATTTTTATTGTTCAGAAAGGAACAGAAATCAATGTTTTTTTTATTAGATTATTAAGATAAATAGAATCAGCATTGCGGAAATTGAAAAAGATAGAATTTTTAAACAATAATGAGTCGTTGGCAGATTCAAAAGAAAATGTGGAAAAAGGAGGATGGAAGTGGTCGAGAGTAGATGAGAGCTTGCAGAAACGAGGGAGTTACCGCGATATGTCTGCCTAAGTTGTTAGTAGATACCTAATGCCACTAACCTGGAAAAGACCTAAGTAAAAAAATCTATCGGCTCCTTTTTAGAGGAGGAATTAGCAGGTATAAAAGATGCTTCATCTTCTGATAGATCCCATCGTAGTTTCTCATCTCACAAGAGAAACAAATTTATGGGAACTTATACACGGTGAGTCAAATACAAATGTCAATAAAATGAAAAAAATAATTTCTTTCTACGTAGGTATTATGGCTATATTAGTGAGAACAAACATTCCCATTAATTATGGAACACAACGTTGTTCAAGTGGCTGCCTCAGCTGGGTTCGCAGTAGCACATTCTTCATCACTCACGGATTGCTTGGATGATATTGGCCTTGAGTGTTTGAATAGTTTTCGGATTGTAGGCATAACATCAGTCCTTCACGGTTACCCATCAAAAAAAGTCCAAAGGGGTCAAATTGCAGCTTCGAGGCGACCAATTGACATCACGAAGACGGCTGATAACACGATTCGAGAATTTGGTGCGCAAAAAATTAATAGTGGCAAGGGCTGTGTGGCATGGCGCGCCATCCTGCATGAACCAGAGGTCATCCAAATCCATGTCTTTTAAATTTCAGTAAAAAAAAGTCGGTTAACATGGCTCTGTAACGCCCACCGTTGACCGAAACGTTTTCGAAGAAAAATGGTCCACAATCCGCACCAAACTGTCAATCTCTGTGTATGCATTGGCTTCTCGACAATAACGTTTGGGTTTTCCGAGCTTCAGATGCGGCAATTTTGTTTGTTAACGTAGCCGTGCCCCAACCACGGAGTGCAAGACTTTCATATTTGCATATGAAAAGTAAAGATTTATATAAAAATACCAGTAAATTTTTGCTATCATTCACATCCAAAATTTAATAATTAATTTAAATCCAGGCTTAGTTCACTTTGGTTCAACTTAAAGCTAACTCCATCAGTAGTGAAAAATGTACCTATAAGTTAAAACCATTCAATTCGGTATATTTTTTAAATTTGTATATATGTATATTTGTTTTAATAAGACTGATATTTCTTCATAAAACTTGTTTTTTTTTTGTATGTGTTGCCTGGATCCAGGAATAAACTGGCCCCCAACCCTCTCGTCTGCTTCTCATTACTTTGGAATCTTTTTTCCTAATTGGAGAAATATCTATTTTTTTTATTTGGATTTCAATGAGAAAATGAGGTTTTTCTTTAATAAGAAATACTACAACAAAAAATAATGGGAAACAAAGTTCGGATGTTTGGAACAAAGTCAAGATAAAACTTTTTTCCCATTTTTTTCTTAAATGGACAATATGATGGCGGCTGCAAGCTGTACAGCAACAAACAATCATATTCACTACAACTACAACCTGAACCTCTCTCTTCTGAAGAAAAATACTTTCTTGAAATAGGTATGCCAATAAGTATAGACATTTTAGACATCCAACATTATGTATATTATTGTACAAAAAATAAAATCGATAGACACACATTATGGCATGTACTTCTTAAAACTTGTATTTTACAAGTCGAAGGATTCTTTCTTTTAAAGCGTCATCGTATCTATTCATTGCAGAATACTTGTAAATAAACCTGAATATATATTTTTGCAGGTAAGGTTTGTAGATTTATTATTGCTCTCATAATCGATTTGTATTCCTTTTATTCGCCTTGCTGTATCATTATGGTGATAAGTTTTATTACAGTTTATCTCACAGCGTTATTAAGGATTTGTCAAAAAAATTAAAAAGTCAAATAAATAGTTGCTAGTTATATACATGAATAACTAGCAACTATTTATTTGACTTTTTAATTTTTTACATAATTTATATATACATAATATACATATTATGTTCTATATCTTATATGCACTCGTGGTGTTGGATGAACAGCACAGTGAGTATGAACTTGCGGACTTCAGTTTTAAGGATCTTTAAAAATAGGAATATTGAATTACCGAAAAGTTCTCTTCATTTTTTTTGGGATATATCACTGGAAAATAATTAAAAGACAAACTTTTAAAAATTGTTGATTTTTTTCCCAAAGGGGTGTTTCAAAAAAAGTTTTAACACTAATTAATTTGTTTATTCAAATAAATAGTTTTCCATTATAGACCCATCCGAAAAATGATTTCTATTACAACTTCTGCATAAACGGGCCACTGTGCAGCGTAACAGTCCTATATACCCACTTACTATTACGCCACGGGCTATACTACCAACAATTATATAGCTATCAATTTTTAATGGTGTATTTATTAATTTGACGATTATTTGTGATTATTTTGATCCCAAAATAAAGTTTATGACTTAAATTATATTTTAGTCAAACAAAATTAATTGCTGACGAAATTTCCATATAAAACTGCTTTACATTTTTTAATCATCATTTTTCCAACTTTAAATTGAGTTACAAAAAAAACTTAGCGAATTCACGCCTTAAACTTAACGGAAAAATCATTAGGGGGATTCATGCAACGTCGTAAAACACTAGATAAGTTTATCTTTTGGTAAATGAACTGTCAAAATTTGTATGGAAATGGTTTACGCAAATTGGATAAAATTATCTAAGGATTTTGTTGCAGAAACTTATACAAATTTATTTTATTTGGATAAACTTATACAAACGTCATACGTTTAATATTTGACGTTTAACGAACAGCTGATTCAATTACGCAGCATTTATCCAAATAAATAAAAAGGACGTTCACGCAAACTTTTGCGTAAACTTATCTTTTTACACAATTGGTAAACTTAGCTCGTTGCATATGAATACCCTTATTGTATATTTTAAAATTCAGCTGCATAAAGTTGGATAGAGCTGTGGTAGAGATATTTGATTTGAAAAAGTCAGTACATTTTGTTTTCAATTTTGAAATTGGAAATTAATTTTTTTTTGATTTTTTCCCACTATAGGTACTTGTTTTATAATCTATCAATTAAATTTTTCTTAATGCACTTTTTTAAGTAAAAAAATTAAAATGTGCACTTATAAAGCGAATAAAATAATATTTAAAAAACAGTTTATTTTCTTTTTTCTCTATTGCTTCACTCAATTTAACTTTAAAATACTTTGCCGTTACCCTAAATCTTACCACAGTAAGGGGTTAAAATTAACTTTTTAGAAATAATAATTTATTATTTCTATGAATTATTAAACGAAATTATATATGTATGTTTCAAGTCTACAGCCTACATTGTCAAGTTTCTAGTTCTTCCCTTATTATTCTGTAGCCTAAAATAAGTTCTAATTTAAACGAGAAAATTTTATAGAAAAAGAAATATCCAACCTCAAACGATACTATAAAAATTACCTTGAACTAGAACGGGTTAGGGTGTTAACAAAACCGCATTGATTTAAAACGTCCGTCCGTCACACCATGCAGGCACGATGATGCAAAAGTCAAATAGAAATATTTTCCTCGTCCGTTTTAAGATTAACTACTCGATAAGAACTCATCGATCCTTGATTCATTCCACAGAAACAGCAGCAGCAAGCATCAGATGCATTGCCACAAAATTGTCTTGGTTTGCATTATAGCGCCTTGGCTAGCGCAAACTCGAGGAGCACTTGTCATAACCATGTCAAGTGGTTTTTTATTGTTGTTATACCATTATAATATAAAAAAAGAAAAAATCATTTCTCTGAAATTGAAACGAATACTCTTGAATCGGCCTCAAGCCTTAAGAACTTTGACTATAAGGACTTTTTGTCATCCTACTAAAGTGGGTATAATGATTATATTTTGTTTCGAAGATAGTTGCTAACATCTATTGTCATAAATTATAAACACTTTAATTATGAGTATAATTTATTCCATTTGTTTACTTTTTTTATTTAAAATAAAAAAATTTTATTTTCATAAAATCACACGAACTGCATTATTTGTTATTGTTAAAGACTCACATTTGTTAAAATTCATTGTGATTGTAGGTATAGTGGGTATAGTCGTAAATTGATTATTTTTTAAAAATTGGGTAATTCAAGGACGATATAATTTTTACTAGAAACCAAAAATTGACACAACGAAAATTTAAAATTTTAATTGATTTTTAATTTAGTTTAATTCAAATAAGTTGCCTGTAAAAACTTTAGTGACGTAATACAAGGAAAAAAATCGTATGGGAGAGGAGGGTCTATTTTCCCCCGTTAATTCTAAATTATCATTGTTCAATGTATCATTAAAATTTTTTTTTGAAATGCGTAGTCACTTTGTAAAGGCTGCATTACCTTTTGTAATGTCATTAAAAATTCAATAACCTTTAAACATATGAAAGGTTAAAAGTAAATAAAATTCCAATAACTTATGTACAAGGGTCTTGCAAGGTTAAAAACAAGACAATAAAACTATTACTAACTTATCGAACAAAAAGACTGTGTTTCATTTTTTGAATGCCTTAAGATTTTTGTCTACAATCTTGCGGAAAATTGGTCCTTCTCTAAATCTAAAGCTAAAGCTAAATTTTAAAAAATTGACGAAAAATGCGAATTTATAACAATTATAATGGTTTTTCTTTATTAAAAGTGTGCGCTATAACGAGCTTTCCGCGATTTGCTCTGGGCTCTGCGGCATTAACAGAATACCTACTTTTATAATGTAAATTGTAAAATCTTATAAATTAGCATTTTTAGAGTCACTTCTTAACTGAAAACTAAGCAAAGAAGATATTTCTCTTAGATCTTAATTCAATAAGGTAGAGCCAAAATTTATTGACTGTCTAAAAAAGTTCGGAAAGAATTATGAAAATTTTGGAGTTTTATCAATATTGATGAAAAATTTCGGAGTTTGTCATATAATAAGATATTCGACTGACAAACTATCGCTTTACATATTTTGTTAAACGATTTATGGCAAAAATAGTCATATAAATGGCCTTAGATTTGTCAATTATTTATCATAACAAAATAAGCAAGTATGTGTAACTGAAATGTAATTTGGACATTATACTGCTATCTTCTAAATATTGCGCTGACACTTTTGAGAAAACTATGGACAAAACACACTTGCGGTATATGTAAATATAATATACATACATTACATACGGATAGGTATATATGGCAAGTTATGGATTCGTAAAAAAAATCGAAGTCGGGAAAATCCTGAAAAACAAATCAGAAAAATGGTTTATTAATAGCACCTTCCATAGAATCATTTTTTTATTTACTGATTTACTTCAACTGATTTTGATCAATTTTCTTATGGAGAATGTTTTGGAAAAGTTTAGATTTAGATTTAGATAAGATTTTTATTGGTTCATATGTTTAAGAGATTGAATACAATATTTATGATACATTAAATCGTTTGAGCATGGCATTTGCCGTCTGCCAGATTGACAATCCAATTTAAACTCTATATGTGTTTTATAAAATTCATTTTTAATTTAAAAGATCGGTCATTGTTTTAATTAGGGATTAAGTTTTCAATTATAATTTCTTTTTTTTTTTGTTTTTTATACTAAAGGTACTAATAATTTCAAAAATCACCATTTTTAATTCTGTTCCTATATCTAAGAGCAATTTTTAGGAATTCGTACAATATTTTAACGTTCATTTGATTTAATAAGAAAATACAATAATCTTCAGTTAAGGTATCACTTCCAAATAAGTTTCTTCTTGTTTCACGCAAAACAGGACACGTTCCCAAGAAATGAATGGAATCTTCACGTTCTCTTCGGTTGCATAAATCGCATAATATTGGTAAATCACTTCTATGTGGTATGTAATTGAGTTGCAGCAATTCGCCTCGTAAACGGAACATCATTGAAATTGTGTCTATGTTATTTTCATCTTTGAAGTAGTTATTTTCGTTGAGAGTGTAATCCAGGCGATTATATATAGTTCGGTGAAGAGATCTTGCTGCTTCTTCTTCATGTTTTTCCCTATATCTTAGGTCTACTTTTTTTATTAGATCGTACAATAAGGGTCTCGCAGTACTCGGATCATCTAAATTTATATTAAGTACAAATCCACACTCTTGAGCTAAACATTCCCATTCTTTATAAAAGCCTTTTTTCTTTCGCACCGCTTGGATGGCCGCCGCCTTAGGAAGCCGGTGATCAGGCAATTGCATGACACGGAGAACATAGTCAACTTGTAGTTTGAGTGTCTTAATTAGCAACGGAGGCAATCCAGTCTCGATCATAAGCATATAGTTCGGTGAGTTGGGAGGGAGATGAAATGCTCTTTTGAGGTAGTACCTTAAAAGTTTCTCAACCGACTCATACTCTGAACCTCCCCATACCTGTGCAGCATAAAAGAGGATTGATTCCGCTACAGTTTCAAAGATACGATACTTACTACTGTGCCTTATGAATTTGTTGTTGAAGCAATTTTTCCATGTAGCGTTTAATGCGATTTTCGCCTTAGATAATTTTTCTTTTAAATGTTTATCCATTTTCATATTTTGAGTGAATAAAACACCAAGATATCTGTATTCTTTTACAACCTCAACGGCATTCCCTTCGTAAAACCATTTCTCGTTTGCGCTCGTTCTGCCTCCTCCCTTACGAATTACCATAACTTTGGACTTGTCCGGATTAACCACAAGATTCCACAGCTTACAGAAGTCATGGAGCTTATTTAACATTAACTGTAAAGATTCGGGAGAGTTTGCCAACATCACTACATCATCTGCAAAAAGAAGGGCTTTAATTAGCAGTCCCGCAAATTCTATGCCACCGGGTAGACAATAGACCAAGTCATCTATAAAAAGTGCAAATAGATCCGGGCTAAGAGGGCAGCCTTGTCTAACCCCCATTTTGGTTGAAAACCACTCAGATTTATCAGCACCATTCCAAACTGACGATTTCGTATCTCGATAGATATTTTGAATTAGTTGGCCAAATTTTAAAGACATTCCAAGCCCGTACAGCTTATACATTAGGGCATGCCGGTCGACCGTGTCGAACGCTGCTTTAAAATCCACGAAGAGGACATAAAGCTTTTTACTTCTTGCCAGGTAAGTGTCATCAATACTTTTGAACACAAAAATGTGATCAATAGTAGAGTATCCCGATCTGAAGCCCGCTTGAAATTCACTTAAAAGATTTTTTGATGAAATCCACATTTTGAGCCGATTCTGGAGAACTTTGGAAAAGTTAATTAGTATAGATATTGTGTACCTACATACTGAAACTTCGGTATTTCAAAATTGATTTTTAACTCCGCAATAATAAATATCTACTTAAATGCCGTACAAATTTCTTTCTTAAAAATTTAAGAAACATTTTAAATTAAAAGAAAATATTTTTTTAAATCGCTCCAACAATTTTTTCTCATAAATTAAAATTTATTAAACAAATCAGAAGTGTTCATCGCGTATGGTCTCAAAATAATATGTTTGATTAATTTATTTCAAATTAAGTTGATTTTTAAGAATTTTTCAGATTAAATTGTATAAGTTTCATGCATGCATATGTTCTATAAAGGGGTCTACCACGTAATCTAAGAAAACAAAAATCTCGAAAGGCATAATCTCGACTGCCAAAATCTGGAAAAGTGAGTGGTCTTAAATGTCCGGAATGAATTATGAAAAGAAACATAATAAATTCACTTTTGTGAACAGTTTTTTTTTTGCACATTAGTATATTTAGATTATTGCATTCGAGATAATTTTTTGCTTTTTTGCGATTTTGTCCATTCGCCATTTTTTATCATTCTAGATAACGACATGATTCCTCTAATCAGGTGAATAGGTTAACAATAATCTGGCTTTAAAACCACATTGTGATTGTTAGCTACGTAAAAACAAGTTCGTACAACCCTGCTGTGCATTTTATTTTCTGTCTGATTTGTATATCTACTGACACAGCCAACATATACATATACTTCGTATAAAAGAATGATTTTATCTATCTATTTTTTTGCAAGTTGGTGGTTGCGGTTTTCACCGTTGAACTGAGAGTAAAGAGACCTTTCCAACATTTCCAAATATTTTTTTTAATGTTATGTGAATTATGTGTTTTTTTATATCAGACATTTCGTTCATAATATTGTAGAGCATATAACCTAGTCTTTTGTGTTCTTTGTAGCTCCCTATTTTAATTAAAATCATATTAAAAAGCTGCCTGTAACATTTTGCACATCACCCTCATAATAACTACATGGTTTTTCTGAATTCCCGTGAAGCATTTGATGCAGAAAATATTCTAGGCGCACAGAATTCGTGCTCAGTTTTTGGTTTGGTTTGTTTATTTTATTTTTGTTTGGTTATACTTTTAGCTAGGAAGAAATTTAACAAGTAAGATTCACGGCGGTGGTGGTGGCGGCGGCGGTGTGTGGAGAGAGAGAGATCAAAGTAGAGGTTTTCTAAATTAAAAAAAAAAAAATGTGATAAACTGATAACTCATGATAACTGACTGTTAGAATTATATGTAAGTATCAAAATATTAAGAATAATAAAAAACTTAAGAATATAATTCTAAAAAGAATGCATTTTAAGGCACCCTTTAAACTATGATATACATATATGAGTTATTTCTAAATCACGGTTATAGTGTATGAATATGAAATTACGAACAATTTCTGAATATTTCATGATTTTATCACCAAAACTCGAAAGTTGTGCAGCTTTTAACATTTTACAACATTTGAAAATAATTCAGATTTTCAAGCAAATCTATTGAAAAACCGCTAGTAGCGACCTCTAAATGGTGTTCGATTTTGAATATGTTGGTCTTAATCATTTGAATTCAATCTAAGTTTCATAATTTTGCCCGGTCCCGGTTGAATTTAGAGAAAGGTTTTTTTTTTTAATTTCCCTAATGATTACGTGAATAACCCAAAAATAAGCCAATTTTCTCAACAAAACAACTTACAACACCACTTTCTTGGCAAAAAAATGACATACCTACATAAGTATTTTTTTATTTCAATGTGTTATTAAGACCATTAAGTAAAATATAAAATAAACATTAATTTGCGTTTTTTTTTGTGTCTGTAGTGTAAAAGAATTTCGACTTTCGTATATAGTTACAATTGACAACTCGATAAAATACAGACCTTCTTATGAAAAGCGAGCGTAAAAAGCATATCTAACAGATTTTAACTTTTCTTTCTGGCAGGTCAGTTGACATCGGGCGTTTTTCGTTTATAGTTCAGAGTAGAGCTGTGAACAGAGTCTGAACACCCCAAACAGTCCGAACATACTCTGAGCGATCTCTGAACTGAGCGTGCTCTGAGAGTTCAGATTTATTTAAAGAAACACGCTTCACCAGCTGTCACTTGTCAAATTTGTGTTCAGCTATTTAACGCGGTAGGTAGGTACCTACATATCTAGAAATGTGCCTATGCATACTGTACAACTCACTAGGTATACATATATTTCGGTTGAAAAAGTGTTCGTAATATCGACATGTGTTTCGTTATACGGGACAACTACTGTACCTAGGTATTTACTTGTTTCTCAAACTGAAAAAAGAAATTTTGAAGTTAATTAAAGTTGTTTGCCCCCACCCTAAAACGCAATTGCCTGCTATAAAATGTAACCATAAAAAACATACAAAAACACCTCCATTTTATCGTATTTTCTATACTAAATGAATTTCAACAATGCTGTAAGTAATTAGGTACCTAAAAAAATGTTGCTGTTTTGTTCTTATACCTTTTATTTCAGCCTCTTGTTTCCAATACAACCTCAAATCATAGTTGAGGAGGGAGACATAGGTATCTAAATACACGTCATATTACTTATCTCCAACGAAGATTACTTTTCTTAACCAATTGATTTTTCTCCTTCTTTAATTTCTTTTGTATATTCTTTCCATGTTCTTTTAATCTAGCTGCCCCTGCCATTCCCTATCCAAGTTTTATTTGCTCTGTCTGGAGAACGCGCCACATTTTTTTAACACGAAAAACTTCTGGGCTGGGCACTGCTGTCTCAAGAATTATGTGCGCCTGGCGAAAGTAGAGCATTTATTGTACAACAACCATATTCCCTGTTGCCATAATAATTTTAAACAATAAAAAGTAATAAACATAAACGATTTACAGTAATATAAAAAAAATGGTTCCTACATTAAAATTTTCACGTAGCGCTCGCGTTTCATTGTGTTTGAATTTAATTTTTTTCTTATATAAGCACCGATGGCGGCGGGGGCGGCGGCAGCTCAAAACTGCACCACACCAGTAACACACTGTGTTTGACACTCACAAGCCACGCTGACGCTGCATGTTGTCCGCCGATGAGAACACTTTTGCTGTACCCTGTTTGATGGTTTGCTCTTGAAATTGTTTGAAAGTGGCGTGACGAACTTCGTTGAATGATGCCAACCTAGGAGCCCAGAAAAATTAGCAATCAAAATATTGAAAATGAAAGTATACCTACATACATGCCAAGCCAAGCAGGTGCACAATTTACAGGGTAGGCGGAAAAATTAATTTTATTTAATGTATTATGGGAAGAATTTTGTGTCTGGTTCTGGTGTGGGGAAGAGAAAACAACTACGTAACAATTTTGTCATTCTACTTGTTGTTATCAATTTACTTTTGTAAAGAGTGGCTTTCGCACACAAATAAAGAGGCGTTTCTTCGTTTAAATGCGCTTGCTCGGGTTACCTGCTTAGATTTCTGAGTATCTGGTGTATTGTCTAGGGCAGGTTCCTAGATGGTCCAAAAGCGGTTGACTTTGGGACTGTGACACTGGTTCTGGTTGGCTTGCCGATACGACAATCACATCGTAACGCAGAGAAGGCGTAACGAAACGTAGTTTCAATCAGACTCATGTGAATGGGAAAACAGAAAATGTGTTCAAGAAGTGCTTCGCGATTCGGTTAGCTTTGTATTCGTTAGCCAAGCAAACCGTTCTCACTTTCGACCCCCATATAAACAAAACACACAAAAATGTTCATTTCGTTGTGCTTTGTTCGCTTCGAGTTTCTTTTCAACTGTGTGTTCATCATGAACAGGCCCGTATTTTTAATAGCACGCTAATTTTAGGCCAAATGATTATTATTGAAGGAATTTGACAAAACTAATTAATAAATTATATATTATGTAGACAGGTCGGTATCTATAATGAGCCCGATTTGGTACCTATGCAATTTAGATTTAACAGAAGAGCAGTATAGGTATGTTTGATTGAAGTTAAACTTCTTTATTCGCTGCGTTTTTAACTAGGTATGTACTTATCTTACACACTAAGACTTAAGCTAACACTTATTATAAACAAATACATTCATCATTAAAAATGCTTAAATTGCAAATCAATAATAAAAACAAAAAGCAATGCCGCATACACATACTTGCCTCGTCACCAAATGTCCAACTCATGTCGATGCCCTTTGAATGCATTTGATGACATTGGATACTGACATAATAGATAACCTGGTATATTGCGGAGCAGTGAATCTTGAATAAAATTAAATGTGGGAAATGTCTATATCAAATGAATTTAACACTCGTAAAGCTATTGACCGATGGAATGAATGAAATTGGGGTAGGTCGGTTCGAAGTAGTGTACATGCATTACACTACTCTCGTTGATTTAATCACTACAAAACTCTTATGCTATCGTAGTGTAGATTTTTAGCAACAGCAACTGCGTGTTATGGTATTTTTAATTTATTAAATCTCAAATGTTTATAAAATTTAAGACGGTTCAACCATTTTTATTGCCACTATCAGTGATGAGCTACAAATTATGGTCATAAAATGATGGAACTTGAACGGGGAAGTTTGTCCCCGTGGTTAATGATATATTGGACTCTCCGCCAGGTTTTTCGTTTTTTTTTTACTCATTGCAATGGAAAACTTTTGACCTAACATTCTATTTGATACCAAGTGTAAAGAAAGAAATCTTTAAAATATTTGTCTAGATTTTTAATTTTATTAAAGTAAATTTTGGCGAAAATCTCAATAAAGTGCACTTTAATAAAAACACACACATTTTTGTAGAGAAACTTGAGGCAATAATCTAATAATAAGATATTATTTTTCAAAGTTCTGATAGTTTTTGTCAACTTTTTCATTTCGATGGGTAAAATCAAATTGATTTTGGCAGAAAAAAAAAAAAAAATAAAAGCTTAACTAACATAAACTAAATAATTTAAAATATCCCGCCCCTTTGCTTATGCAATCACTTTATTACATATATGTAATTGAAATTAGATGCGCCTCCGATCCATTCTAAACTTGGGCCCAGCCGCCGCACCGCCGCGCCGTTGGAAATGGGACAAACCGCACACGCCCTAAGCCGCCTCTGGTTTTGTGCAAGTGGATTTGACAAAAAATTTATTTACAAAGAGACTACTTTTCAGTATTGCTAATTCTAATTCTGCTTTAACAAATTGTTGTAAATATCTTCCATACGGCCTTGCATATTGTATAAAGAATCCAACCGATATTGTGAAGATACACGCCCAGGCGTATTCATTCATTTTGGTTCTATAGGTGTTTTTTATTTCAGTATAAAAATGTTCATAAACAACATTCGGCAGAATCGACGAACTTAGTGAGTGGCAATGTCAGTGGTGGTTGAAAAAAGGAATCCATACGATATGTTCATGGTTTTGATTTCGTACGGCAACATTGGGTTTTTTTCAGACACAAGTTTCGCGCGTAAAATCCACCCGGATACACCAGGCAGACAGAAAAAGAAGCAGTAAAATGTTTCTTGCAAGCGAAATCTTGTTTTAAAATTTCAACAAACAAGGGGAGAGAGAGAGCCAGAGAGCAGCAATCCCCAATCGGTTGCCTTGACTTTTTTTCTAGTGTGTATGTAGTGTTGGTGAATGGTGTGTCGTTTACTTGAACTTGTATAGGTGATTGTTTGGTTGGGAAACATTATCAAAATAACAACTCGAACTGAACTGGTGTTGTCTCGTCTCACATATAATCAAGTAAGAAATGTCTCCATGGCATTTAATGACAACGTAACGGGCAACACCCACTTGATTTTGATTCGGGTGCGACAAAACGACATTTGGATTTGAATTCACTCACTAAATTACGTTTACAAGTGCCATTTTTTACAGTAAAACTGAAACGTCGCGTCATGTGAGTCACTAAATTACCAGGCGAGCAGCATTTTTGGCAACACTTATAGATTATTTTATTTCTTTTCTTTGTTTGATCTTTTGCTTTTAGATAGATGTAGTAGGTAGTTATATTGACATAAAAAAAATAAACACTATTGTTTTTGTATACATATTAACTTGGATGCTGTTCTGTTTATAAAATTAACGTTAAGTCAATTTTGTTCTCGAAACCAAATAATAAAGTTTGAATCTGGCTATGTGGGCTTATAACGAAATTTGTAACGTCTGGAGATAAAGGTATTTTAATGTATTTACCTACAGCGGTGTATTTTAATTTCGTGCCGCCCTGGGCTAGTCAAAGAACAGCCAGATTTTATTAGAGAAAAGAAAAGTAATTTTAATTTAAGATGTCGTAACGAAGATCACCAGGAGCTTCACAAATTGTAGGTATCTTGCTTTTAAAATCTGTCATCACTTATATGTATGTATCTTTAAGGGGCCTGTAGGGTCGAATTACCTATTCATTTAAAGCTATATACCTAATTGAATAGGTAATTCGACCATTACAAATTTTAACTATTAATTTCAATATGTTTAGAAAACAATTCAGGGTTGATTTATGATTTAATTTAAATTTCTAGTCAGAAGAAAATTCAGGATAAAGAGAATTTTATTTCTACAATAATTAAACTACCTTACCAATGATCATTGAAATAATTATGTGGAAGGTTTCGCCAAAATTAATAATACAAATTTTCAATTATGTGTTTCTAATTAAGGATGTAACTAGAGCCTAATGATGTCAGGTCTCCATTATAAGGCACATGCGAAAATTAGAAAAAATGTGTTTTAGATATCGGCTGCTTTAGAAAACACGAAAATAAAAATTATTTAGTGCGGAATTTATTATTAGCAAAGTTTTAAAAAATTAATGTGTGTACCGTAGCTTCATGAAAAGATCCTATTTTCTCAATATTTGCAATGGTTATTTTGGATTTTTCATTTAAAATAATATTAAGTTAATTAAAAACAATCATAAAACCTGGTAAAAAGTTATAAACAATTAACAATTTTAAAGAAGTAAAAATAAATATAATTGACTGATTAAAAATACTTACCTAATATCATTAAAGCAAAAGAACTTTTCACCTAAAAGTATACAACACTTATAATAAGAAGTACTGTAGGTGGGCCGCTTCGCGGATTCAAATGTTTTTAACTGCCTTTTTGTGTCCTGTCCCGCTCACGAAACTCCGTTTCTCCGCTTAGGGTATGTCGGCAATGTTGTATACTTTTAGGAAAACAACCTTTTTCATAATTTTGTTTCGTATAGGTATGTGAGTAGTTTCATAGGAAGGGCCAATGACTTCGATAATAATGATTTCGGCACAAAATAATTATTATTTTCGTGTTTTATAGCTCACTTGACAGTTAAAACCCTTTTTTTTATATTTTTTTCAACTACGCCTAACTGAGCCGCTTAATGTCATGGATGAGGGATGAAGTTGTCTTTATTCTCTGAATTAAATTAAAATTTAAACGTCAAACAAATATATCTTAGAAAACAGTTCAATAAAATAAAAAACTATAAGCCCAATTGTAGAAGCCAAAGAATAATCTGCAGAAGCCAGAGGGAATCAGCTAGACTCATTTCTAACATTTTGTAAGATGTCAGAATTGAGTTTGACTCCCTCCGCAGTTTATTCATCGGATTCTGTAAATTTGGAGAATTTGACCAATTCAAACGTCTCCTATTTGTCCATTTAAAAAAAAAATAAAAAACTTTACAACCGCTGTGAAAATATCAAAAATCACAAAGAATAACTATTTCGTTTACCGGGGTTTTTAAGTGTCGTATCGAGCGAGCGAGCGACTAGGAATTGATTTTTCTCTTCGCTAACAGACAAAAGAGGATAAAGTTCGTCTGTGAGTGGCAGTGAACCATAAATTTATTCTAATACCTACCAAATTTTAGCTTTCGCGAACTATATGTATGTATATGTACTATGTAGGTATTTTATGGTTCTTGAGAAGATTGAAAAAGATTCGAATTTTATGATTCTCGATCGATATTCTAAAAACCTTGACTTTATCGTATCGAGAGCTATCGAGACTGTTCGAGTGTCAACAAATAATCGCATCATTAGAAAAAACAACAAAATATTGAAATTAGAGAAGTTATAAGGGACACATTTTTTTTCGATTTTGAAAGATGCACAGAATTGAAGAAAAATGAAAACGCCAGTGCATTCGATGATTTTTTTTGCAATTCCGCTGTGTATATTCGCAAACATTTCGTTGTCCTGTTTGAGACCACAGAGGAACTTCGTTCCGCATCAGCAGCGTTAGGACAGGTACTAGGCTTAAAATGATAGGAACTTATTTTTTTTTTAAATACCAAATCAGATCGGGGTCGCATACTTACATTTTTTCTACTATAAAAAACATTATTGCACATTCTGTATGAAATTCGAATGGAGAAAATAGTTATTGATCAGATGTTTTTATAGAAAACACTAGTCAAGTGATGAGCCCAAGTGAGATCATCCCCGGAACGAAACTCAAACATTTTTGTGAACTAAAGGCCGTTAAAAGCTATTTTGAATCGAAAACTAAGTTAGGCACATGCATTTTTATGATTTCTTTAACGGCGCGGCGTAGATTAGTAGAACCTATCTAAGTAGCACAACCAACATACAGTTAGTTATGAAGATAGTGAGGAACAAATGTTTGCGTCTAAGAAATATCGCCATGTGAGTCACTAAACCACCAAGGTAGCAGAATACGAAACAAGCCATAGTATATCTTTACGATACTCGGAGCTCGGTAGAATAAAAACCTGGGAAGCCGACAAACTTACCGCCACACAACATACTGCACTGCACCACACGCAGTGAAGTCATGGAATAAAATAAGCTTCGAGTACCACCCTTCTTTTTATATTGCGATTGCGAACACCGGCGCTGAGTTACCGAACTCTCGTGCCAACGCCCAGCTACCAACCAACGTCGTTTATTCCGAAAAAGGTAAAACAATGCCAAAACATTGTAAGACCGAGTAGGACAAAAACAGACAAAGTATTCAGCCCTTTTTGAAATTTATGAACGGGAGCAAACAGCACATGCGCTTGATGACGACAAAATTTTCAGGACTCAGCTGTTCTCGAATGACCTCATTAATGGTTCAACCCTACCTAGTCAATAAAAAAAACCACTGGTATTGTGCCAAATTGTTGGGTAAGGAGTATAGTATGAATGAGGCAGGGCGGGGAGAATAGGAACATTTTCTTCCTGAGGACAAATCACATACGAGCAAATAGATGAAATGAATACGAGCAATCACATGAATTGGTTCAAAATATGGTCCTCTACTCGACTGGCCGTAAGTGTTGTTTGTTGCCAGCTGACATGTGTATGGTATGAAAGAAATCCACTTTCGTTTTCTTGTTCCTACCTTTGGCTAGCCATTGATCAGGAGGTCTGAATTTTCAGCAAGCAAATTCTGCTGCTATAATTTTTCATTCCAATTCTTTCATTCCAATATCTAAACATTTTCTGAAAAAAAAAACGATGACAGCATAAAATAATTCACTTTCAAAAGAATAAAAAAAATAGAGATTGCATACTTTGCTGTTCAATTATATTAAGGTTGAATTGAATTTTTGGAATCGTTGTTGCCCTGGAAGTACGTAGGTACACCACATAACGGCAATGTCCTTGTACGAAGAACGGTTGTTGCTATTGGGGGAACATAATTAAAAGTAAGAAGCTGTTGTAAATTTGTTCGTTCAATTTAAGTGTTACGTTGTCTTTGTCTCACAAAACTATTGGCTGGGCCAATCATTGTAGGTTGTATCTCAATTTAATTGTAAATTGTACCTTATTGGTACTAGGCGGGTCGTGGCCTCTTAAAGGTGAATAGACAGAGACACTGAGCATGAAGCAAGTTTAAAATTCGTAGGAAAATCCAACTCCAGATTAATTAAAAACTTAACCCATCCATGGGCCTCGCAGTTACATGTGTCTATGTCTACAGCTGGAAAAAGTAGGTAGATAATAATGCCCTATGTTATGTTCCTATGGTACTACCTACATACCTAAAAGAAATTTAAAAAATCCCAAGCACTTGTTTAGGATTTCTGTTGGGTGCTTGCTACCAGCACTGTTTGCCTGATACGAAGCATACACTTTGAAGACGACTGACGACCAGGTTGTCGAATACCAACAGCAACGCGTTTGGTCGTTTGGTGTGACATTTAATGTGTGTGGTAGGTACCTATGTACATTTGCTAGTTGTACTCTTGACGTCTTGAACATGTGGGGTGAGGACGGCCACAACAAGAAATGTATGTATTTACCATATAAATATTCGTTTTTCTTAGTTTGATTTTAGGTGCAGTTAGATACAACTATGTATGTATGTATACATATGTAATTGGAAATTAGATGCTGTATAATTTGTGTGTTTTACCAGGAAAGTTGTGGGTATATGTATTAATTCGGATTCAGCACCCCAAAAAACATAAAAAGGAAATGATACCTACATACTAATAATATTAAATAATAGATACTAATAATTACTAGTAGGTATCTATTAATTCCTTTTTATGTTTTTTTGGGGTGCTTAATCCGATTCTGCCAACAAAAATTTCGTGACGGAACATGGACATTTTTAATAAGAATAAAACTAACGGCCATATTTTTCAATACAAAGTGATGATCATTTTTATGTTTAGGGGTCTTCCGCTTCAGGACAACTACCTATTACCAAAAATTTCCATACCTAACGTTGTCTAATGAAACTTGGTAAAAATGTTTAATAAATGTTTGTAGATATGTGCCTGGCTACACGGATGAAGAAAAAATACTTTCAGTTCAATCCACTCTTCTCTTTCTCTCGTCTTTAAAATACATGTACCTCTCCTTCACACAGTAGATATATATTAATACAATATTTAATTTTCTTCATTTTATTGCATTTTTAAAAAGATTGGCCCACCCTTTATACCTATATAGCCCGTTCTCAAATTTGTTTTATAACAAAAAATATGCCCAAAAGATTGCACGAATTCGGTTAATAACTTTAAAAACTTAACTAAATTTTACCGAAAAATGTTAAAAAAATCAATACATTAAAGGTATGGTATGGTAGGTATCTAGGTACTAATAAAATAAATTATTTGTTTGATTTTATTTTCAAAATTTTTAAATGCAATAGGTATCTAGATATTGTTTAAACTATCCCGATTGCAAAATTATAACGCATGCGGTCACAAGTCATTAAAAAGTTATACAGTATGAACTCGATTTACGCAACCCTCGATTCGTGCAACTCCTCGATTTTAGCAACACTAAATTTGTAGCACGTCTTGACTCTATAAGTGCAACTTTTCAAAAATCCTACCTCGATTTGTGCAACTTCTTATGTTTATTCATCTTTTTTCTATTTGCATGCTCTCCTTTTGATTAATTTTTGTATAATTTTAAATTTCGAACATTTCGTTTTCGTATTTAATAAAAATAATTGTTTGTTTTGGTTTCACTAGAGTTTTTTCATAACATTGTCGTTATCGATAAGAAAATAAGCTATTCAAACTATAATTTGTATCAACAAATACAACCCATGTAAGTGCAACAACCTCGGTTATTGCAACTGCCCCAATTTCTATTAGTTGCGTAAATCGAGTTTGTACTGTTCCTATATACATACGTGAATAATTAAGATATTAAGGCATTTTTCTCAAAAAAACCTAAAAATTCAGTTTCCGTTTTTTGGAAAAAAAAAAACTTGAAACTCAGTTTTTCTACAACAGCCTTGGCGATAAGATGGACAAAGTTAAATTAAAATCGTAAGATAAATTTTCGAGAAAATTTTAAATATGTAGTTGAAATCGTTTTAGAAAACATAAATTCGAATTTCCGTTCAAGGTAATCAACTCCACATAAAAATGCTCTTTACCAAATTTGAATTTATACACTGGACGCACGGACGCACAGAACGAAGCACTGTATGAGGAAACCCACTTTTTCGGACTTCTCCGTCATCGTAGATAGTGTTAAATTTGATTAAAACATCGAACTTTTTTACACGAAACCAATACTTGGCCTAAATTTGAGATTGATCAAGTAAAAAACAGTCAGATGCAATATCAGCTACCATACGTTTTTAAAATGCAATGAGATGAAAACGGGCTTTTAGTTTATAAGGTTATTTAAAAGTATTATAAAAACGAGCCTAACAAAATAATTTTAATAAAAGTTACCCAGTTGTCTCTCATTGAAAATTTTAATTTCGAATTTTGTGACACTTAAAAAGGAAAATAATTGATTATAAAGCAAATGATTCAACTCAATTAATATTTTATGCAAAAAAAAAACAATTAACTTCACCCAAAAAGAAAAAAAATTACAAACGAAAATCGATAACAAAAAATGGGATCGTTTTCTATCACGTCCTCGTCGTCATCCTGGATTAGTCCTGGAAAGTTAATATTCTTAAGTGCAGAAAACCGGGAACACCCATATTGGAAACAGCACGACACGTCACCGATCTTAAATTAATGAAGGATTTAAAATTTGTTCGGTGGATACTTTGTAGTTAATTAGTTAGGAAAATTTGGAATATGTAGTATTTTCTATGTTTTTTCTGATTTGCTAAGTTGATATCAAATTAGTTTGTAATTGAGTTGTGTTCTTTTTTCAATATTTAAAATTAAAAAAAAAAAAACTATTTAGTATTGTATAAAAACTTGATTTGAAAATAAAATAAAAGATTGAGGTATGAATTTAAAATGTTTTTGAAAACAATTGAGTTGATTGCTTTTTTTCCCTTCTTTTTTCTAATCTACCTCTAGTTCTAGTTTTTTGGCATCTTATGGGAATCACCCGCAGAGGTCCCCAATTGTTTGGGAAAATTCATTTCGCATTTCTTTGTTTCGCTTCAGTCGTTAAATATTTCGTTTAATTCGCAGTTCTTAATTGGAAGTTTACGTTTTATTTTTATTCATAATGTTTTTCAATCATTACGCAATCATCGCCGATTTTATATTCCACTTTTTTCAAAAGTTTTTTCAATCTTTTCGCAAAAAAGATTTGGTAATTTGCTGCTGAAAGGATTATTTATGATTTTATTTAAAAAAATTAAAGGTAAATTGCAATTGCAAAATGCCAAATGCCAAATTCGAAATAAATAAATTCAAAAAAGTGCGAAAAGAACACCCGATATACATTAGTTTGCTAGGAAATTCTTGCGAAACATACCAAACTCCACCCGTAGTAAATGTATCTACATCTTATGCACGCAGGGCCCGATCTTGGGGGGTGGAGCCGGCAAAATTGAAAATTTAGGTGGTTGACGACTACTAAGACTACTAAACAACTACCTAACTCTTAGAATTCTTTTGACTTTACCAGTTACAGTTGCAAGTGGTGAAAGGAGCTTTCCAAATAAAAAAAAAAATAAAAAATTATCTTCGGTCTACCATGACCTTACAAAGATTATCTGGATTGGCTATAATTTCTATAGAACACAAGGTTTGCGATAGAATGAATTTATTGAAAACTATTAAAAAAATTGCAGAACAGAAAGTTCGAAGAAAATTATTTTAGTTACTAGGCAGAGTTAAATATTCTTATATAAAAAAGTTTTGATTTCTTTATTTACTGGTTTTTTGTATTTATTTATTTCGAAAGGCTAAATATTAAGATATATGTAGGTATACATAGCGGCATTCCCCACGATTTTTTTTTTTTATTTTTTTTAATACCAAAAATAACGGTACCTGCCGTACAATATTTTTTAGCAAAAAATGAAAATCTTAATTTCCCAAAACGTGCCTTCAGCTTTTTAAAAAAAATTCAGTATTTTTTAAAAATAAATGGTTATAAATGGTACCTCCCATAGAACCATTTATTATTTGATTTTCGATTTTCTCAAAAATGGTTCAACTGATTTTGATCAATTTTTTGTAGAGAATTTTTCAAAAGGTTTAAAAAGTATTGCATACCAATATTTTCCATTTTTTTTTAATTATAAAAAAAGGTTCAACATTTTTTTTTGAGAACTTAATAATTCGAAAACGACTTAGTCGATTTTTATTGAACTTGGCATACAGGAGTTTTTTGACATTATCTATCAGACTTCAAATATAAATTATTCTTATAGCCATAAATAACGGTACCTCTCATACAAATGTTATAAAACCGGTATGGACATTGGACAATCTCATTTTTCTCAAAAAGACTCCTACGATTCTGATTAAAATTTTTATGTGAGCTAATATCAGTGCGATCTACCATATTAGATATTAAAAAAAAATATCTATCGATTAAAAATGGTATAGGTGAACCATTTTTTGGGTTTTCGACTCTCTCATTATCTGTTGAACCGATTTTAATCAAATGTTTTACATCAGAGCTTCTAAAAAAATGAATAATATGGCATATAAAAATTTTCAAAAGAACAAATTTTTGGATTTAAGAAAAAAATCAACATTATTTTTTGAAAATTCGATATTTTGAAAATGGGTGGATGATTTTTTTCAAAATAATATTTATTTTTAAACTCTGCTTTAATAAACACTAAAGAATGGAGTACCTACCAATTTTTTTTTCTTAAAAATGTTTTCAAAATTTTATACATACATATATAAAAAATTTATTTAAAAAAAAAACCGCTATAACGGTTTTTTAAATTTTTTCTCATAAATTGAGATTTATGTAAGAAATCAGATGGTGTAGATAAATTGCGTTGGTGTCAAAACACAAAAAAAAAATTTAAAAAAAGCAATCAAAATTTTAACTAACTACTAACCTATTGTAGGTACATTATAAAACAACAATCAGCCAGCAGCCTACCTTTACTCAATGAAAAAGAAGATACTTTTCCGCATCCGCGACTTTATCATCAGAAGAAAAACCCAATAAGCAACTCCTTAATTTTTTCCACATGAAAAATGCGTAGTTGAACAATTATAGCTTCTTTGACCTAGCCTACCCTACTCAATGGAGCAAATTATGAATCTACCTACCTCTTGGAATACCACACCAAATCAAACGACCATAGCTATGTCATCCACATCAGACACCAGCAGTCAGCACCATCCAGGCAGGCAGCCCCTTAGCATGTTATAATGGTAAGCCAGCGCCAGCCAACAAGCGTGTTTTACTCCAAGAGTGGGGTGGTGGCTGGTTTGGTTACTATCATTGCCATTGTGCCTCAGAGCTCAACTGCAGCTAAAGCAAATAAGAGGTGTGATAGTCGCACGGAAAGCCTCCTCATCCGCTGATGCGCATACACACTCACTCACACTTCCACTCGGTGGCTGAATGAAATTTAATCCTCAAGCAATGCGTCCTGTGAATTCTGTTCGCCTGGTTTAAATGATGAATTTGAGGCGTATCTAGGGCGTGGTGGTTCCGACCTTGGCCGTTGGCTCCGTCGTCATTACACCCAGTTCTTGTCCGTCCATTCCCAATTGTTTGTCATTTAACCAGTGTCGGTCCTCGGTCGCTGCCCGCTGCCGCTTTTGGGTTCTCTGTTCTCTGTGGATTCTATACTAACTTGCTGGGGATGGTTGGATTAATACACGAATGGTGGCTGCTCAAAACTTGGAAGTGGCGGGCGGCAAAGTTGAAGGCAGTTTTCAAAATTGTTAATACCACCAAAGCACCCTGCAAAATCCTGGAGGGGTGCAAATATTTTTAAGCATTATCAAGAGTGAAGTTGTGGGTGGGTTCTATCCTCGTTGAATGGTGGTGTTTTCTTGCCAATAACGACTTACAGCCTGTAACGCACGGTCGTCAAGCGTCGAGGTCGGGGAGGAAACTTCAACATTTAAATAATTACTACTATCTAAACATACAAAGACAATATTCCTTCTGGGGTTTTGTTATAATTATTTCAACACACAATAACAACAAAGGTCTTGCAATCTTGTTTCATGCTTTCCACTATACCTACGTAGCTATGTATATAACAACAAAACTATATCCACTTGATTTTTGATTTTCAGCGTCAAACCAGCCTCAACATCAACCCGCAATGATGTTGAATCTGATTCTGATGAGTGATGACACAGCAACTAACAAACCTTAGCTGCTTATCAACTGATTATTATAACAAGTTAACAAATGAGAATCAGAATATTTTTCTAAAACTATGTACCTACCTTACCTGAAACAGAAGAGAAACTAAGAAGTATGTATGTATATAAATTAACTTTTAATTAAAATAGAAGATTTGACATGTTGTACACTTAAAAAGTAGTTTTAGACAGTTTTTTTTTTAAATCTGAGTTTTATGTGCATTCCGTTTTGAGCTACTAAATAGTGTACCTACATATATTGGGTGAGCCAAATAAAACGGTTTACTAAAAATAATCAAATAGCTTCAATTTAATCCAAATTTGTTGTGTAAACAAAACCAAGAGTTTGTAGCTCGATTACTTTTTTCTGTAATTAAATTTTCCGCTAAAATAAGTCTGAATTTTTAGATAATTAAATGGTCCTAGGTTGCTCAGACCCTAATTTTGTATGGATTGAACGGTTTTTTTTTTTTATATACAATATACCTATTCAAGTTAACGATAAAATAAGACTGATTTTAATGGGTGAAAATATGTTGTTGAAAATTTTAGCTTTTTTTGTTACGTTAATTGAATTTTCTAACTTTTGTAGATTTTGTAGAGTTTATGTAATTCATTTCATAGAAAGTATCTAAAAAATAGCAAACAGAATCTAGAACGTAGAATTTAAAAATATGAATTAAACATTTTTAAACATTGCAAAAATTCAAGTTTGTAACTTTTACGAATATTTTTTTTTAAATCTATTTAAATTTAAAAAACACGCGTTGTTCGCTAAATTAAGTTAAAGTTTGGTAAAAAACCTTAAACCAAGACAATTTCAAAGTTTTTATTTTATCTTATTTTATAGCTAATTGACTGCTAATTAGATAAAATTGAACAAACTATTTTGTAGCTTGCAAATATAATTTTATATACATATAGATATGTATAGATATTTGAAATTCAAATTAAAAAAAAAAATTCACGTTGTTAGGACCGAAGTTAGCGGAAAAAAACTAAAAAATGAGAAGGAAGTATTCAGTGCCATAGGTGTTCGTGGACAAGCTGGGTTAGTTGGGTGGGCCACTTATAAAATACTTGGTGCTAAAAATTGCAGAATGAATTATGTCATTTATCAATGTTGGTGAAAAATTCAAAGTTTTACGGGTACATTCTAGAATTTCCACATTTTGGACTTTTACGCTAACTTTTATATAACAAGTATACTATGATACTTATATAATGTCTATGCAATAAATCCGCGCTTTCGTGGCATTTTACGCACTCGAATAAATATAATTAATATTAAGTTGCATAATGCTAGAATAAGAAGACATTGCGGAGGTTCACCAACATATTCTGTTTGATGTATAAGAGATTCGGTTGATTGTATAGAGGGAAGTAAAAAGAGCCACCGGTATGCGTTCGCCTTTGATGGACGATTTTGACTGAAAGATATTTTTTTGCACAGCGCAGCGTTCGGACCTTCCTGTGTAGCTAACAAAATTATCACAACTTAGGTAACGACTTATTAACGGTAACTTATACCACCTCCAATTCCAACGAGTTTTTGATGTGTATGCCGACGGTATAGGTAAAACTAAAAAGGTGGACATTTCTGTGGTATCTACATTATGTTGTGCTGTTACGCGTTACGATACATTTATGTATATTGGATACGTTCAATATTGGGTACGTTCCTTCATACTACATCGAAAGATCGAGTTGAGTTTGGGTTGAAATTTTGTTGACAGTTCCAACTCGCCGCGTTCTGTGATGTAAAACCAGCACTTGAATATTTTATTTGATGTTTACACATCCTCACACTTTTTTTTAATATTCAACCCATACATGACAGACGAAATTTTCAAAAAAAAAATATTTTGAAACTTTTTATCTGAACTTAGCTTTTCAGTTTTGAATATAGTAAGGTAGTATCTAGGTATAAACTGTAGTGTAAAGAAAAAAGACACAAATACATTTTTTCTTGTTGTGTGAAAAAAAAATAAATCTAATTGGAAAAAAATGTTGCTTCCAAATATTTTGTACCTACCTACCAATCTATTTTTTAAATTTTTTTTTTTAATTGTAGGTAGGTATGTACTGTAGGCAGAGCCGGACCAACCATATGTGCAAGATATGTAAAAGCACAGTGCGCACAATTCTGGGGGCGCAAGAAAAAGTAATCTGATCTTGCGCAAACAAATATGTACTGCCATTTGCATTTTAACCACAAAACTTGTTCAAATAATCCCTAAATAACATCCATCACAACTGTGCTAAGTTATTTCTTCCAAAAATATATAAAAGGGGCGCTTTCTATAAATCTTGCACAGGGCGCAAGTTTGGCTGGGGCCGGCCCTGACAGTTGGTAAGGTATTATTGTCTTTTTTCTTTGTACTACCGCGACGCCTTTTTCATTATTCAATCCAATTCAATTAAAATAGCCACCTTAACGTCAAAGTAAAAACTAAAATTAGCAGGGAAGTAATAAAGGTAGGTTAGGTAGGTTAGGTATGTGGTAAAATGGATTTGGAAATCCAAATTCAAAAGCAAAGTTGGATCTTGTATTGTTTTTGTAAGCAAATCCAATCTGGTTCACATCTGAGTGGAAAATAAACCACAGCTTTTTTAATTAAACTAATGTTTCAGATTCAGATTTTTCGCGAAATCTTAACATACATTTTTTGATTTTTTTCCCGTAGGTAGGTAGGTAGGTAGTCCCTTGGTATATCTCGCAAATACCTAAACTGATCTTGTTCAAATACTTCAGACAGTTATAAAGGTAAAGGTTAGGTAGGTAACTATGTAGGTGCTACTAATAATTTAATTAAATTTGTATTCCAAAATACGGTTGGTATACAAAATTGATCCAAAATTGATCTTCAAATGAATTTCAAAGCAAGGGCGATAAAATAAAAACAAGTTTCAGACTGGGTACGTAACCTACCTAAGCTTTCGCACTGCTGGTGCTAAATGGCCGTATTTGTTCCCGTATTTATCATTATTGTTATTTCACATATTCAATTCTTACAAACAAGAGGGAGTTTGTGCGATAAAAAACCAAAAGAGACATTCGTAGGTAACTAAATATGGAAGTCACCTGCTCTTAAATTATAAAACCCATTTAGCTTTAGAAAGGACAGAGTGTATTTGCAACACATTCCAATACAAATACTTAGGTATTAAAAGTATTTTTTCAACATATGTAACTACCTACCTTCTTCCAGCACCTTAACCTGTCTGAATGCGCTGTGCGCCTGTCATCATCCAAATAATTCGAACATTATTACCACAATTCAAGCAATCCACCACCAAAACCTAAGTAACGCCATTTCGTCATTTGCATGTTTTGTAAAATCTTCTCCCCCTCTAACCGTCCTGTTGGAAAAACCTTAGGGACGTATCGTATATTATTTTTTTGATAAGCGTGGCAGGCGAGTTTAATGTTTTTGCGTTAGTCCCGGTCCCAAGTCAGAAACACGCCCTCCTTCTGCATTGGATTCGACTCAAGTATTTTTCTTCCAATTTGATAAAGGAAGGAACAAGGAACCAGCCCCAATTCACTACCCTCTTTCCTATAGTTATGATGAATTAGACTACCTAGAGGATGTATCTTTGAGGCCACAGGGCGATTGCAACTAAGATTATTAATATTTATGCAAATGATTATCAAATCGTAACAGGATAACAGCGGGCTACAGAAAGGACCTTCAATACTTTTAATGAGAACACCATGGGAGAAAGTTATATAACTGGTGGTGAATGATGATGCTTAAAATGTGTACCATACCTGCTCAGTGTTCATCCCTCCCTTAACGGGGTTGGTTTTGCTTTAAAAAATCTATTTTAGAAAAATCCTGGATAGCTGTACCACATACATACTCGTATATATTATTATTAAGTGGGCGTTACATACATTGGTAGCACTTAACGCACTTGGTGTTGGGAACGGGCAGTGTAAAAAAATTGAAAAGTAGCTATACAGCAAACCACAACTCGAGGCTACTTTTTGATGATACCTTGTTATCTCAACTTGTTAAAGAGGCAGAAGAAGAGCAAGCACTAGCAAGCAATAACATCAGTTTGACATTGTTTATAATAATACAAACCTATATAAACATTATTTATTATTATATTATAAGCTTTTTTATTATTATATATATTATAATAATAAAATATATTATAATAATAAAAAAAAGCTTGTAATAAAAGCTTATAATAATAATATAAATATAATAAGTTATGTCAAACAATACCTACATTTCTCTGGTTATATATGTACATGTGCCGCTTTAGCCACAGAGAAATGGATGGTCAGATATTCTTATTGTAGTTCAGGGTAGGGGTCATATATATCTGATATTATTTCCGTGTCCGCTGTGTTGCCTGTAACGACACGTGGTTGTGCTGTTTTAAAGATTCTCAACGCCTGGTAGAACGAATCGTCTTTTTTCTGGAAAAAAGTTTTATGAGACTTTTGTTTTGTGCAATCAGGCAAACTTTTGGGTATAGTACGGAAACCAATAAGTTGGGTATTCTCACTTTCGAATCTTCAAATACCTGTTCCGTTTATGACTTTAATTACTTTTTAAGTGAAAAAAAAAAAATAAACCACTATTTATAAAAATAAGTAGGTACATAGGTTTGTTTATTTCTCTGATTTTATATGCTGATATGAGACACGTCGTCGGAATGGGAGGGATTCTTTTTCCAAAATCAGTAAGTATTCGACCAAACAAATAAAAAATAAATTCATACCAGATGTGCTTGAAAATAAAAAAAATTAAATCCATAGGTACTGTTTATGATGCATATTTATATACCTAGGTACTTATATATAGGGTTTCCCATAATCAATGGTCCAAACTTTAACTACTGATAGGACAGGTCATGACCCCTCAGAATTTAATAACTTGTCCGTACCGAATCATTATGAATTTTTGGTTAACAGGCGTTTTTTGAAATTTCGAAAAACTCATACTTTATACCAGGGGTGGAATCCGCTAAGGTGATAAGTGATTGTCACATTAATCATTGTCACATGTGATTGTCATTGAGTTTTCTGTCGCCTTGGTAAGGTAATTCAACTCAATTTAATTCAGTTGAATACTTTCCAATGACATTTGTCAAAAACATGATTGCCATAGTGAATTTTCCAAATATTTTTAATAAGCTATCGAAATTATGGAACTGATTTCCGTCTTTACGAAAATATTCTTATATTTTCTTCATATTCTGGAATGTAGTAAAATTTTTTGGTCACAGGAATGATTATTTAAATTTATATGAATGGTTATAAAAAATTAACTCAGAAAAATTAAATGTGATATCATCTTACTCAGACTGAATTGGTTGATTGTGAGTTGTGACTCTCACTTATCTCAAATCACCTTACACAATTCCACCCCAGGTTTTAGCTCACCCTGTCCATATTTGATTTTTGTTCTATTTAATTCTTTCACCAGAATATTAGATAATAATAAGGCAATTTTGTTGCATTAAAACATTTTTAATTTTCAGCACCATTTTTCTCAAAATCAACTTTAAGTCCAGTTACCTTATCGTCTCTTAGGAGGAAGATCTTGCGTCAAATCAGATAAGGTAGTTCTGATTTTTTGCTGAGTTGTTTTCGACCTCGAGCGCTGAACGCAGCACGGTAAAAAATCAAAAAAAACGCGATTTTCCATTATTGGCGATTTTAACCCTAACGGACTTGTTTTTGATTTTAACTTCGTTCTACGATTTAACACTGACTATTTTTTCTTTAATTTGAGCCAAAATTCATGTCTGTGACCCAAGATATACAGAAACAAATCGAAAGGAAGGGGGTGTCTACCACTGGAGGGACCTATAAATTTATTATTGAATTGAATTGTTTTTATACCACTTTTTGTTATTATATAATTATTGCTATATTTTGAGAAGATGTAGGTAGGAACCTTGGAAAGTAATGATTCTACAGACACGAATTTTGGTTCAAATTAAAGAAAAAATAGTCAGTTTGAAATCGTAGAATGAAGTTGAAATCAATAACTACTCCTTTAGGGTTAAAATCGCCTATAACTGAAAAAAGCGGTTTTTTACCATGCGATGCGTTCAGCGTTCTAGGTCGAAAACTTGGGTTTTTCATTAGGTCAACATCATAAACAATTCTCAGCAAAAAATCAGAACTATACCGGATATAACGCAAGAGGTCTGATATATGTACATATATAGCTACTGGACTATTTGGTAAAATCTATTTTCTTACTTCAATCTAAATCTTATGAAATTTGTTAAACTAGTTCTAAAAAAAATTAAAAATAATTTTTTTAATTTAAATTTAAAACTTTTTGTTTTTGAAATTTTGTATATGAAATATTTTTTAAATTTATAAGAAGCTTTTGTATAAACAAATTAATTAAACAATTTACAGATTTCATTCATAGAGCAACAACTCAGTCGGTTGTTATTCAAATCGTACCCGTGTACGATCAATTTTAAGTTGAAGAAAATCTAAAGATTTTGAATGTTTTCAAATTTATTTACAAGCATTACAACTCATTGAACTATATGTAGGTACCTATATATGTATAAAGCCAAGACATTTGATTTATTGTCCAAGTAACTCCAGACCAAGTAGCTCAACCTCACTGCAAACCTGATTTGACTAATTGTTTTTATTTTATAATATTTTATTCTACTGAGTTTATGAAGTGTGTGGCCCAAGCATCAATTTAGTTGACAACCAAATTGAATCGTTTATGGGCTACTTTATAAGATGAAGCCTAAAATATTATTTGAATTTTACCATTTGACCTTAACCAAGTTTATTAAAGAGGTTCAAGTAGATACCTACTATGCATGTTCTATAGGTTAAGCAATCAAATTGATTTAGAAAGTTTTTACACAAACATTCTAGCCTGATATTTTACCTTAATTTTAAGACCTTAACCTCAAACATCCGATAAATTATGTTTGTATGTAGAACAGAAATTATAATCCAAACAAACCAACCAAATCCAACCTTTATGATTTTATTATTTGTAAAATACCTACTACAAATGTTCATGTACCTACATACATACATAATGTACCTATGTATATCATTTTTGTGCCCGATTCAAAGCCAATTTTGCTTGCCACAAGTATGGTGTTTTTTTATTGCACACACTCCACTGACCACCGTCTTCTCCCTTCCAGCAATATATTCTTTGTTGGTAGTGGTACATACATATTCTTTCTTATCCGTGATAAAATAAGTTCTCAAAAGACAATTTTTCAAGTTTCTAGTTTTTAATTTTGTACGCCTTTTTAAAAATGTTGATGCAGATTTGTAGCTTGTCATTTTAACTTTAATTATCTACCTTAACATTAAGCATCCAGTAATTATAACCAAAGTTTTAGGCCGATACCCAACCTAGGAGAATTCAACAACAACGATCCTAGTGATCTTGCATATCATGACATCAGCAGTCTAGCTCGCACGTTTCGTAAGAAGCTCTAAGTGGTTCAACGAGTAAGTAGGCTTCCTAGATTCTTGTGGTATCACAAAAGGCTAACCTATGGTCTAAGTGTATCAAGCTTCTTTGCTGACAGCCTATGGCTATGTGGGCTCAAATCAAGTGTTTTTCGAATTTTATACAAATTCAACAATCCTCCACTGAAGCTCTTTGGTTGGCGATGATCAACGTGTAGGTACCCTTGTGTTCCTTTGTTCATTTAATTCATTTTGGTAATTTCTTTGGTAATAACAACCAAAAATTCAATCGTTCTCCCCCTATACGCTAGATTTCATTTATTATCTTTGTTTATTTTAGTTATACAATACTTTTATCAAAACGACCCTATGAACATTTTCAATGTTAAAACTAAAATTTTGTGTGGTTCTAAAATAAATTTTAAAAAATGAATGAACACGTGATTGCACTTTGTATTTGCTTAATCTTGACGAGAATTGATCTCAACCCTTTGTTCCCGGAGGTGTCAATTTTTTCAAATATTTAATTTAAAGTTTGAAATTTAGATAAAATCAACATTATGAATAATTAATATAAATAAAAAAAATTTTTTATTAATTTTGTTAAATATTTTATTGTTGTTTTTAAAAGAGGTTTCACAACGTAACCAGTAGGAAACAAAGAAAAAAAAACCAAGAAAAAGTGTTAATTTTTGTTGTTTGTAGTTTTATCTTACACGTTGTTATATGATGCAAAACAATTTTTTTTGTCATTCAAGCATAGTCCAACCTCGCAGCAAGAACATGACCACCTTGTCCGGTCAGGCTCAGATGCTGTACTGCAATGTGCACACCTCCGCGATGAGCCATGTTTCGGCATATGGTCACATTTGTCAAATCGTTTTTCGTATGGCACTTTGGTCTTGAAATGACTAACTGGAGAACTTGGACCTGATTTCCTTTTTGTTGTTTTGACCGTCTTGCTTCCAACAAGTCCTGAGCAAACAGATAATCTAAACATTTTGAGCGATAATGTTGTCGAATTGGCTTTTCCATTGAATAATATGTATGAATTCAAAAGGCACATATCCAGTAAATACCACATAATCCGATGCCACCATTTTTTTGATTTGCGATCTATTTCATAAATGGATTTGAGCATATCTACCTTATCAACATAGCCCATGTGATTGTTGTAATCGCTTACAAGTTGTGGACAAGAAACCTCCTTCCTACGGCCATCTTTTTGCATACGCATTGCTGTTCCAGCAACTGATGGGTCATGAAAGTTACTCAGGAAATGCACTGATTTCTTGTCCTTCCATTTTAAAAATGCTAGACCCTCCTTACTTATTCGCCAGTCAGATTGCCACGGTTGTTAATTTTTGTCATCTAATAGATCAGTGGGTGCATTTTTTCTTCCTCTCCGAAAAATTCCACAGGAGTAAATCATATCAGCTTGTAAGTCTTTTTGAAGTTGGATAGAATTGAAAAAATTATCAAAAAAGATACAATGTCCTTTTCCTACTAATGTCCTGGAAAGGTCCTTCACCACACGTGAACCAAGACCTTCTTCGGTACCTCCCGTGGTTTTCCCTGTATAGATCTGAAACTGGCAAACATACCCTTTTTCGTCAGCTCTGATCCAAACCTTGTATCCGCGTTTTATAGGTTTTAGGGGCATATATTGTCGAAAACAACTCCGTCCCTTAAATTTAATCATCGATTCATCTATCGATTGAAATTTGGATGGCTTCAGTGAAGATAAAAAGGTTTCTGAAAGCTTCGTTATGAGAGGGCGCAACTTATAAAGCTTATCAAAATCTTGAGATGTTCTTTCTGGTTGTCGCAAATTGTCATTCAAATGAATTTTTCCAAGAAGCCAAGCAAAACGATCCCTTGACATGAGTGAACAAATGTAATTATCTCTGAGTTGAGGCATAGATGACCAATAATCGCAATAATTGGGAAGCTTTTTGACACCCATCATCAAGTTTACTGCCAGGAACACTTTGACTTCTTCTGCATTGGTTGGAATGAAGCTATTACTATTTCCTCCAGCTTTTTGCACGGCATACAGATTTGTTTGGAATGCAATATGTTCAATTAATTCTATTGGAAATAAATGAAGAAATACATCGGTAGGTGTTTCTAATTCATCAGAAATGGCGGGTCCTGTTTCTTCTTCAAACTCTTTTTTCATACCGAGCAAATAATTTCTTGACATTGTTCAGATGGTTTGCTTAGCCCTCTCTTTTTGTTGAAGAACAGACAAAGGAAGGTCATCTTCGCTAATCCATCCCTCGTCAAGTTCTTCTTGAGGCTCGTCAACAAAAATTATTTCCATCGCATTTATGTCGAATAGATTTTCAACATTTTCTTCAGGATCTTGTGGTTCTTCGCCCCCACTTTCAGATTCGACATCCGATGGTATTGCTTCAAAAAGTACTTGGAATTCTTCCGTAGTTATCGCCTCTAGGTCAAGTATTGAAAATTATTCTTTCTCTAAAAAATTAAAAAAAATTGTTTACTTCCTACTGGTTTCACAGCTGAACCACATCTAAAAAGCTTCATAAATGGGTCATATTTCATAGATTGCCACAAACTATATTTTTTATAACAACAAAATAACAAATTCTTGCCATTTATACACTTTACTTACCTCCCATTTAAAAAAAAAAACCGAATTAATAATAATTATTCACTGCAGAAAAAAAACACTCTAAATGACACGAATGATCAAACTAAATGCACAAATATTCACTTATAACGCACTGAAAATAACCCAAATCGTTTTTTTTACCGTTACAAATGAGTTACAGTTCTTAGAAATCCACTTGGTTTCGTCACGAAACCACTAGGAATATAGAGAAAAAATATTATTCTCATAATTCATCATTGACTCAGGAATCCCTTAATGTTTCTCATCCAGATAGATCATTTGATTTCGTTTGTATTGAAAGTACAGATATTGTTGAAAGCTTGCTTAGCATCAAATCGAACGCGGTTGGAATTGATGGCATACACCCAGCTTTTGTGATTTTGCCATACATCCTAACTTACTTAACTCATTTATTCAATACTATTATTATGACTGGCATCTTCCCGACTGATTGGAAACAGGCAAAAGTTATTCCAGTTCCCAAAGGTCGAAACACGAATGAATATAGGCCCATCTCCATATTACCTTTCCTGTCCAAAGTTTTCGAGAAAATTCTACAAAAACAGCTCAATGCCTTCATCAGGTCGCAAAACTTGTTGTCAAGCAAACAATTTGGTTTTCGTGCGAAGCATAGTTGTACGACAGCTATAATCAATGTTGTTGAAGAAATACGATTGGCATTAGATAAAGACCTTGTAAGTTTTCTAGTATTACTTGACTTTTCAAAAGCCTTCGATACAGTGGACCATCAAGTTTTATGTCAGAAACTTTCAAGTAATTTTGGATTGTCTCCTTTGGCGGTTAACTTAATGAAAACGTACTTGCAAGATAGAGTACAATCGGTCTCAGTAAACAGTAAAATGTCTACATTCCTTCCCACAGTCAGAGGAGTTCCCCAGGGTTCTATCTTGGGACCCCTTCTCTTCTCTCTGTACATTAATGAAATTCCAACTCTGATTTCGGGATGTGCGCTTCAAATGTTTGCTGATGATGTACAGTTAGTTTATAGTTGTCCCCTTGGTCTAATTGAAGATGGTGTACATACTATCAACCATGACCTGGCGCAAATTTTCAACTGGTCTCAGAACAATGGTCTATTCCTTAATCCCATTAAGTCTAAATGTGTTGTCATCAGTAAGACAGTATTAAATCTTGACTATTTCCCAAGTATCTCATTGAATGGTATACCCATTGAATTTGCATCCAATGCACGAAATCTAGGTATGTTGTTCAACAGGAAGCTTACTTGGGACAGCCATATTAATGCGGCGGTGGGTAAAGTGTATGGAGTTCTCAGAATGTTATGGTCATCACAACATTTTACGCCCTTGAACATTCGGATGATGATTGCCAAAACGGTTGTAATTCCTATATTAACATATGGATGCGAAATATTTTGCAACTGTGATGCCAATAGTAAAAGAAAATTAAATGTCGCCTTCAATAATACAGCTCGCTACATTTTTGGTCTACGTCGTTTTGATCGTATCTCGGACTTCTCACGTCAAATTTACAATTTTTCCATCGATCATCTTATTCGGTACAGGACACTTCTCCTTCTCTGTAACGTAATAAACACTCAGCAACCCTCTAGTTTATTTAATAGGATTCGGTTTAGCTCCTCAACCAGAACCTTAATGCTTCTACACCCTCGGTATTCCTGTCGTACCTCTGAACAACAATTTTTCGTCCATGCTATTCGTCTGTGGAATCTTCTCCCAATAAATTTAAAAATGATAAGTGGCGCAGCTAGGTTTCGAATTGAACTTCGAAGTCATTTTCAAAGTGCCTAATTTTCAAAAACTTCTTCATAATAGTTGAGATGTGTGTATGAATATTATATTTGATCTTAAAATACAGTACTGAATTACTCAAATATTTGTATACATATGTACATAAATATATATATTAATTGTCATTTTATCTAGATGAAATTGTGTAAATTTAAAGAATAATTAAAAGAATGAGATAATTATGTTTATATAAATTCACCTATCAAGTAGCTTGTTCACCATTTTATGTAAAGTATTTTTTAGCATAACACTTATTTTATAAGATGTATTTCTTACTGTGTATGCATTCAATGAATAAATCTAAATCTAAATATTAAGTAAGTGGTTTCACTACGAAACCACTAGGAAGCAAAGGTTAACTAAATAAAAATAACCATAGCACATGCAAACACTTGCAATTTTTCTATGGTCTACCTACTAAAAAAAAAATAAAAACCTCGTAGGAATTTATTGTAAAACTCTAATTTAAATACTTTTTTTATATAAAACAATATTACATCTTTCTGCCTTATCCATGATTATAATAAACCAAAATTTTGTTCGCTCGCATTTCCACAGTCTTAAAAAAATGATCAACAAAACACCACTGGCATACCATGCTGATAATGTTTGTTTAATTGTTCATCTTAACGGGACTTTAAATACTATCTTCAACCTTTTATAAAATAAACAATGTCAACAGTGCATATAGGTTACTTCTAGTTTCGTTAAAAAACAAAGATAATTGTAGTTTGACCATATTTTTTAAAATTTGTTTTCGAGCTTAATATTCATTTTGAACCACTGTGCGCTATCTTGGATTTTTCATTTCATTTTCCATTTTTCACTTTTGATTAAATGGTAAGGCAAAACTGGTAGAACATTTAGTTTTGTTCAACTTTAGCATAGGCGTCCGCAAGTTGAAGGCAAGAGGGGCATTTTTTGCCCCTTGAACACCTATATCAATATTAGTCTAACTGAATTAAAGGAAGTCTGCAGGTTTTATCTCTAGCATTAATAAGGGCGATTATCTATTTAAAGAACACCATGGAAAAATTTTTTTTTGAAGGTTTGAATGAAACAACAACAATTGGGTGAGCTACCACCAAGATTTTATAGGCTGGAGTTATAGCTATTTCACGACTGCCAGGCCGATCATCAGACTCCTTTAATGTTGCTTGGTCATTGTTCAATTTTAATTTGAAAAACTTTTTGCCCAGCTGGGGATCGAACCTGAAAATTTATTTGTATATAAATAAAAACTTTTAGGGGTTCAAAATCCTCCAATAATTGTTTCCACCAATAGCTCGCTTAAGGTGACTTAAAAAAAAATTATTATTCCAATTTGTAGATAGGGATCATTCCTACAAAAAATATTAAACAACATTTTTTTTCATAAAAGTGACCATTTGAGAGTTATTAACAAAAAAAGCAGTGTTCGAGGTTCATGCGTTTCCCCTCTAATTTGTATTTAATTTTAAAATTAAGTGCCTGGCACGACCGATTTTTTTCTGTATTATTTAAATGTCGTATATAATGCTGTAACCCTGTATCATTTCAATATACATGAGTTTAAGAAAGTGTGAAATTATTAATTATTATTAATTTTGTATCATTATTTGCGAGTTATTAACAAAAAAAGGTTTCCGAGGTTTATGGCTTCCCTCGTAATTTTAATTTAATTTTAAAAATTCAATAGGTGCTGATTGAATGATTTAGTAAAATAAATTAATGAATTTATATTTTCATTCAATTTTCTCAACAGCTGCAAGAAATGTATCCATCTAGTTTTTAGTGCTTGACTTAAAATTGATAAAAGCATTGAATATTTAAAACAAAATACTAATTTATAACGTAAAATTTTGAAAAAAAAAAAATAGTTTAAAACATTTCTTAATTTTTAATTTCTAAATTTTGAATTTGACAATAATTAATTTTTAAATAACTATTCATTGAAATAATTTTATTGAAAAACGGAAATGAAGAATGGATTTCTGGCTTTAAAAAGATTTTCTCAAAAAACCACAAAAATGCTTCTAATAACCCTCTCTAACGAACTGTGAAAGAAAAGTGTAGGTACGTATCCATTAATTTGGCTCAATCCTTGTTTTAAATTGCTGTAAAGATCTTCGGTCTTATTTATAAACGTTGTTTAACTTTAGACAACTGTCCAACTTTGGACAATGTGTTCAAAAACCTCGTTTATTGTAGTCTTATAGCTGCCTAACTTAGACACAAGAGTAGATTATCTTAACCATGAATAATGTGATATTTATTTTTATTAAATAAAGCATATTTCCACCAATTTGAAAATAGTTAGACAGTGTCTAAGTAGACAAAATTCTAATAAATACGACTACTTATTTCCAATTAGTAAGTCGTAAAGTACAATTTGTTATTTTCAGTTTTCTCAAAAACTAGGGCACATTTCAGAATCGGGTTTATGAGAAATGAATATTAAAAACGTGATGTTCACGATCATCAACTTTGCTTCAGGTACTCGAAAATAGTTCCAACTGTTCACGAGTAATTTTGTGTGTGGGATAGAAGTCAAATGATACAAACGAGTTTGACTTAACTTCTGAGTATTTTTACTCGTGAATAAAATGGTCGCGTTAGGGGATCAATCTAAAGCTATCCGGATAAGTTTGAGTTCTTGTGACAAAAAAGTTGGATGCAATAACAACTCAACGTATCCAAAATTTGTTGGGGTAGGTGGATAGCATAATATCTGATAGTTCCTCGAACGCAAGGAATGAATTGTGAGTATAGGTATAGAGCAGAGCAATCGAGTATAAACGAATATAGGAAAAAAAAATGAAAATGTTTGAACAAACTCGAACATACTCATTTTAATCTCTGGTTCCTTCTGTTAATAATAGGTTAATTTAAAATGTTGTCCTTAAATTATAGAGTGTATAGTAATATTAGATAAACTACCTATTTTTAAAGAAAATTGAACCATCCGAAAGGAATGACAGACAGACGGACAGAATTGCGAGACCCACCTTTTTCGCCTTCCCTATAACATCGTAATGTATGTGTATGCATCAAGTAGAAAATATTTACTAACTTCCCATTGGAAATTATTGTAATTAGTCCGATTTGTCGAATCGAACATTTTAACATTTTTTTTTTATTTTTATTTTCCCTAACATTTCTTTTTTACGTACCTACCTACTTTAAATATACTTGCCTCACTGGATGCGCTTTTTATTAAAATCACAATCATTCAGCTAGGCACTATCGCAGTTAATCAATTTTTCAACATAAAGTGCAGTGGGGTATTTCATTTCCACATTTCAATAATTTCTAATAGATGTCGCTGTTGCATTTCAAAATCAAAGTAAAATTATTTAATTGTAGTGCTGTACGCATTTTCGAAATTAAGTTTTTTATATGACGAAATTTATAATTCTACGTATCAAACAAGCAAAAACATAAAATTGTTTACTAAACAATAATTAGTAAATTAAAAAAAACAACATCCTCAATAATGGGAAATCTAATACAAAAATGAACGGAAGAAATAGGTAGGGTTCCAATATTTGCTAGATTGAAAGAGGAATTTTTAAAAGAAAAAATCCCATCCGTCGGTATTTGATGTATGTTTTAGTTTTGTGGTAAGGCAGTCCCAATGTATGTCTTAATTTGCTGATTATTGTCTTAGCTTGGACACAAACCAAATTCTTAACTTCGGAACGCATACATAAAACTTCGGTTTTTTGTTCACATTTTGTATAGCAGGATAGTTACCTTATTATATCATTATTAACAAACTGCCATAAATTCAAATGAGAAAAACTATTTTTTTGTCCATACCTACCAATTTCTTGCAAAACTAAATTTTATCAATTTAAGCAGGGTGCCAAAAATATTATTGAACAAAGTTTTTAGGCTGGGTTTCAGAGAGTTTGAGTAAGTGACACTTAAGCGCCACTTATTCAGGTAAATGTCAATGTGCACAGCCAGAGAGTAAACCAAAGATTTTGCAGTCGTCTCATCTCTCTAAGAGATATGTAAACGACTTTCTTGTTGGAAATATATTTCTCAAATGTAAATTTCAGAGTGATTAATATTCAAGGTAAAGTTCAATATATTTGGACAGAGGTTCACAGAGCCTAAAAGTTTTATTTTTTTGTTTGATTTAAAGATAACTGTCGATTTAAATTTGAAAATATATATACACAAAAATTCTAAGTAAAACAATGAATGGGCTGTTTTTTGTTACATGACCCACATTTAGGTGAGCACTTTTCAGTTTGAACCTTTTCTTTTTGAAAATTTTGAAATTGTATAGCATGTAATTATGTACTGTACATTGCAGTGAGAAAAATTATAAAAAAATTGTTTACTCTTTTTTAATTTCTTTCCACTTTCTGAGCTTGCCCCTGGTTTCTTATTTGAATTAAAAAATCGGCAAAAATGAGAAACAGAGTGTAGTGACTAAAACTCTTAACGAATAATGAATAACTAGAAGATGGTTTTTTTCAATTTTGCAAATGATAAGGTATTGCAAATTGTAGTGTAGTGAAAAAGACAATATCTACATGAAAAATAAATAAACATAAGCTCATCTCTTAGCACACAACACTGTTTTCATTTGGATGACATCGTTTTATTTTATCGGTGTTAACCATGGTTCACTCCGATAAAATAAAACGAAGCGAATCCTAAGGAGGTGTTGTATAATCATCTCTTTTTCCCTTCCCTTGTGTTTGTTTATTTTTTATGTAGATACTTTTTTTTTTCTTTACACTACAATCTGCACTACCTTACCATTTGCCAAACTGAAAAAGCCATCTACTCGCCAGAGTAAACTAATTTCTGGATCCATAAACGAAACCCCGATAGAACCCTAGGTCCAATGTTCTTTTGTATTACGTGTTAAAAGATAACTCAGACCCAGACCCGTAGATAATAAAACGCGGCTAATTTCACTACATTACCATTTGCAAAACTGAAAAAGCTATCTACTCGCCAACGTAAAAACTAATTCCTAAATCCATAAAGGAAACCCCGATACAAACCTATTTCCAATGTTGTTTTGGTATTATCTTTTATCTACGTTTTAAAAGAACCCAGTCCCAGTCCCAGACCCCTAGAGTAGATAATAGAACGCGGCAATTATTTTAAATAAAATATATACCGTCCACTCGAAATGATTTTTAATATTTTTATGACTACAGGGGGCCCTATTGTGTATTTCGTCCCGAAAGTGAAATTTTCCGAAAAGGAATATTTTGAACTCAAAAGTAATAATGCCAGACTCAAAAAATGGAAAAATTATTAAATAATATTATTTTGTTCATTTCTAAAAATTTGCAGAATACCAATTTAAAAGCACTTTAATAGGATTGACTATTGGAAGGAAATACAGAGTATAATGCCCCTCATGTTTTACTTTGTCGTCAGACAATACGTTTTTTTACTAGAATGATTATTGAAATTATTTATTTATTTATTTTACATCATTTTTTTACATCAAAATAATAAACACACGGCTTGCGGTAATAGCTAATATTTGCGAGTACGATAATTTTTACGTACAAAATTGCTATTCTTGCTTTCAAATCTTGTAAACAAATCAGGAATTGACCCTTGGACTTATAATGAAAAATATATTTTTTTTGGTCAATTTTCAAAGGAATACTCACGTTTTATAATTTATTTAATTATCCATTCCCTATTTCCCGACACAGTAGGTATATCAAAAACACATTCAGGTCTTGTATTTCAATACAGTTATTATTACATTATTTATTTTTTTGTTTAATTAGATTTTTTTATATAATAATAAGAAATTCTTAAAGAAGAATATTTAATAATTTAATAATTGTAATAATAATAATAATAATAATAATGATTATTTGTTTTCACTTATTTTTAGATATACTCATACTTTAATATTTTCGGTTGCAATATCTTTTTGTTAAATTGTCTTTTTAATGGCTTCTGTTTAATGTCTTAGTCAGTAGATATTTTTTTTATCAAATTTTAAATCAAGTTTTATTGAATTTTTTTTTTTTTTTTTGGGTTCACCTATTAATTTTTTTAAACTTCCGTTTCTTCTAATATTTATCTATTTGCTACATTTTGCTTACTATTTTTATTTGAACTGATTTTACTTTAAGTGAATTTAATATTTGTTCATCGGTTGTTGTATTTTGGTGGTTGTTCACTTGAATCAAAAAAATTGTATTTGTTTAAACAAACTTCTAATAAAAAATTATTCTACCTTCTCCTTATTTTTCTTCTTGATATGGATAGAGTTGTTAATTTCTTAATTTGTAATTTTATATTTATTAATTTTAATTTTTATATATACATTTTGTTGTATGAATATATATCACGGTTGTATTTGTGTAACTTAATTAGTGTCTATATAACCAAAATGAGTGTACTTGATTAAAAATATTAACTAACGTCTGTGTCAAGTACTCTAACAAAAATTTTTAAAAAGAAACTAAACGTGATAAATATTTAGCTGTGTATAATTATAATATATAATAATAATTTCTGGAAGTATAAAAAGAGATTTGTTTTTATTTTATGTTTACTTATTTTGAGGTTTAAGAAATGGAAGGAAATATTGAAGTTTTTCTACTTATGTACTTATTTTTTACTCATATTTACAAATATCTTTTGATAAAATTTTGATTTTGCATACATTTGACTTATCATTGAATTTACGTATTATTGTTATTTTGAAATATTTTTATTAATGTATTTGTATATAACTATTTAAAAGTTTAATTTTTAAAATCATAAACAACAAAACTACGAAACCAAACAAAAATGCTATGATGTGCTTAAATTGTCTTTATTTAATTTAGCACCTTTCTTTATAAACACAAAATAAATTAATATTCATCAATTTTACGCTAGAGTATTAAAATCTTAGATTAAAAGTACTAATATTCTTTTTTTTTATTTTATTTTTTTTTGTTGGACGAAATTTCTAACGAAAATTTGTTCAGATGTATTATTCGTTTACTATATTATATTCAACATCACTGTTAACCAACTTAAGATTGTATATTTTAAGAGCAACATACTTACAGTTTTATAATTTGTATCTAGATCTAGATCTAATTCTATTTTAATTAGTTTGCTTCAATAGATTTAAATTTAATAATGCAAGGATAACGGTTCCTTTTTTTATAAATATGTTATTTTATTCTCTATTTATATTTATATTCCGCAAGTTCAGAGCAACAAAAACTGAAACTAAAAAGATACAAAAAAAATAAAGAAAACTCAATTTTATTGATTATTATCGGTGTGTTTATTTTCAGGAAATAAAAACTAAATATATAATGCTTTTTTAATTAAAAAATAATAATAATAATTAACTTGAAAAATAAACTTAGAAAATAATTTGATAAAAAATAATTAGGAATAACGCATAAAGTAAAAATTATTAAATATAACTTCTAAAGTATTTCTATTGTTTTTCTGTTGTCTACATACTTGTTTTTATATGTACATTATTTACTGATTTTAACAACTAATAACATTAAAGAATATAATATATTAATTTATGTTACGATATGCGGGATGCAATTTTTTTTTCAACTTCCAGTCGAAAGTTGCTCAAATAAAATATCGTACTTAAAGGCATTACCATCTCGATTTATATTTATTGTTTTTAAACTTTTGTTTATTTACAACTTGTTTAACTACCTTTCTTCATTATTAATAATTATTATTATTATTATTCTTACAAGTTTAATTTATTTTTATTTGGTTCAATTATACGATTTTTTTTTTAATTTGATGAGATCAAAGGAAGTTAAATATTAAAGAAAATAAATTTTTATTTACACAACAAATATAAACTTAAAAGATTTAAAAATACAATTATTTACAAGATTAAGATTAAAACTCATGCGGACAGTCTTATAAATCTTAAATCTGAGACGAAGATACACAAAATTACTTTTATTAAATATTTACACCATTCCTAACAGCGCGAACAAACTAAAATATTTAAACTTATGTTTAACATAAAACTTAATCACATTATTTTCTTAATTTAATTAATTAGCTTTACTAATATGTATTTAATTTTTCATTGTAAGTATCATTCATAATTAAAATTTATTTATTTCTTATATTATCCCTTTTTTATTGATTGCACAAGTTTTGGGGGTTGCAGTGAATTACTGATTTATTTTATCAATATTAATAATTCCATGCACCAGGGGTGTCGTCTTCTTCATCCCGATGGTGGTGTTGTTGTTTTCTTAAGTCCAAGTTATCTTGATGGCTATCGTTGCTGTCACAGTCTTCTTCTTGTTTAATTCGAACTTCGGGTTCCATGAACCTTTGGTCGATATCAGCGGGAGCGTCCTCGCAGTCGGAAGGCTGACCGCGATGATGGGTTGTTTGTTCTTCATCGTTGGCATCGGAGGCGCATTCTTCGTCATCTTCTCCATTTCCCGATTTTCGGCTGTAATCAGAAGCTTGTTGTTGCATTACACAAACACCGTTTATGATGACTTCTTTGTCGGTTGCACCTCCACCGCCGACGCCACCTCCAGCTACAGTTGGAGGCATTAACCCTGTTTTCCCATCACCCTGCCAGTCAGGATTAACCCACTGGGGAGCAGCGGGCTTCCGTCGTGAAGTCCGAGACTGGCCCATGGCGCCATACAGTGAAGACCTCGGTGTTTCGCTCATCTCTGACTTTTCGTCACTTTCATTGATAGACTCGTTGTCAGAAAGATGAGACTCATCTTCGCCATCGTCGTCGTAGTCTCCGTCGCGTTCTCGTTTAAGAGAAAGATCAAGACCACTCATTTGTTCCTTGAAGGCGTTGTTCAGAGCTTGTAGATCAGGTTCTGTTCCACCGGGAAGCAAACCACGACTTATTAGTGCCGCCAAATTTGGATTGGCAGCAAAGTACGGTGGGTAGGGTATGGGGGCGCCACTGAGGCCCATACGTTCTTTTTGCAATTCCATCAGTCTTTGATTGAGGAGTATACGGAATTGGACAGGATCGAAAGGTGTTGCGTTGGTATTCTCTCGACTTGGGACCGGCTCTGAGGGCTGGCCGTGCGGCACCTGCTGCTTTAGGCGCATTCGATGATTATGGAACCAGTTGGTGATGGTTCGCGTTGCTAGACCCAATTCGTTGGCTAGAAATTCAATGGTCCCCACATTTGGATACGGATCCAGGGCAAAGGCCAGGCGAAGTGCTTCTTTCTGTTCCTCGGAGAAGAGAACACGTTGTTTTTTATTTGGTGGTGCTCCAACCGAACCAACTGAACCGGGACCAGGGCTGCTAGTGTAGAAGTCAGCAGTGTCGTTGCTACTTGTATCGGAGCTGTTGTCTTGCTGATTTGGACCTGTAGATCGACGGCGTTTGCTAGCTTCGCGACGTTCGTTCTTAAGTACCTGCAGCCGTTCAACATTGTTCGCATCCGAAAGCCACAGTTGCATACGAATGAAGGGCTCTCGACCTTTGATGCTCAGCATGTGCCATGGCTTTGGTTTTGAGAGCAGTTCGGAAACTGATCCTTGAGACAATCCCAAAACTGCTTCGCCGAAAATCTTCTGGCCGATATTATTTGCAAGCAAGGCTTCTTTTATTTTTGTTGTAATTACCTGAGTGTCCAGGTCTTGAGTGAGGGCTGCCATTTCGTAAACTGTGGGTGACATGTGTTGGTGCATGCTGCTTCGCATAGCGTTAGCCTGGTGCGGTGAGTGAATTGGCATCATCATGGGCTTCTTTTCATTTGCAGCTGCAGCGTTAGCAGCGGCCTGCTGCAGGCTAATTGCGTGTTGGGGCGGTAGCCCCGGTGTAGTTAATAACATTCCCTGATGTTGAGCGTTTTGCATGTGTCCTGCAGCAGCGGCCGCAGCCATTGCAGAAGCTGCTTGCATTTGCTGCATTATGTGTTGTGCTTGAGGCTCCATTTTCAGGTCATTCATCATTTTCTGCATGGGAATGCTGTTCATTTTATTCGCAAGCCCCTGTGGTATTTGTGGACTACCACTGTAACTACCAGTTCGCATTAATTTCTCGGGTGCTATCTTATATTGGCTGGCTACCAATTTGTGCACGGCATTTTCATCTTCCAAGAACATTTTCATCCGAATAAATGGTTCTCGGCCTTTTTGCGTAAGCATATGCCAAGGCTTTGGTCGGGCAAGGAGATCGGAAACCGAACCTTGTGATAACCCTAAAACGGATTCACCGAATAATCTCTGGCTTATGGAGTACTGCGATAGAGCTTCCTTCACACGACGGACAATATCTTCAGTGTTCAAGTTGTTGAACATGTCGAACTGCTGCTGGGTGATTGGTGGTAACACAGCTTTGGTGGGTCTTTGTGGCTGCGTGTGGTGAGGCGTTACTGGAGGCTGCGTAATCAATGAGTTTGTAATTGACGCCATCCTCTGAAGCGGACTGGCAGCTGCGGAGAAGTCCTCAGTTGTTGCCATAGCCGGTGGTAGTATGGTGTTACTAAGTGGACTGGGAGCAGCTGAATTGTTATTTGTATTGGAATTAGGTGCAGGCACAGAATCCGGCTTAAGGCGAACTAAGCTAAATGCACTTGAATGACGATGCACGGCTTCTTCAGTAGCTTCTTTGGTTTGATTGGAGGAGGAATCGCAGCTTTCCATTGAGTGTCGTTGGCCGTTAATTTTAATTTCATTTTCCTTCGGGACGGATAGATCCTGTGCGCCGTTCAACACTTGTTGTTGCAGCGCCATCAAGCTGGAAAAATTTGGAAAATTTGGTATATTGCCACTGTTGTTCTGCTGTAACTTCGCCATTTCACGATGGTAGGCTTCCAAAGCCATTCGAATATCGTCGGTTGGCATTGCACTGTTCGCGGGCGGAAGGCCACCAGCCGCACTAAAAAAGTGTGGAAACAGAAAACTACATATTAATTCTAGTATGTCTGTATAGAAATTTAAAAAAAGCCCTGTCAAAAGACCTACCTTGGAAATGTATCACGTGGAGTGCGGGTCATGAGCTTTTGCAGCTCTTCTTGGTATATTCTCGCCATCTTGTCTTGTGACATTTCATCAGGCTTCACATTTCGACGCTGGGCTTCTTGATGAAGCTGAAGCTGTTGCTGTTGCTTCTGTTGTTGTTGTTGCTGCTGTTGTTGTTGTTGTTGTTGCTGCTGCTGCTGCTGATGTTGTTGTTGCTGTTGTTGCACTGGGGAATCTTTATAGAATGGTGACGTACAAGATGCATGCGGTGATTTTGATTCGTCATTGCTTTGTTCATCATCAAGTGATGATGATTGTTGCTGATGAAGACGCTGAGATTCATGTTTCATTTGCTGCTGCAACTGTGAACCTTGTCCCTGAGGGGTCTTCAAAAGGCTGGAAGCTTCATTCAAAATGTGTGCAATACGATCATCCGACATCGAGTCTTCATTTCGTCCATATTGAGGAATGCCCGAATCTAGAAATGAATTTTTAAAAAATAAAGTTTAATAACGTAATAAATATCGAATCAGCTGATTTTGTTCGATAAATTAAACATCATATAAACGAACACATATGTATGTAGGTATAAAACAAAATCCGCATCGCCACCTAATGTCCAATTCAAGCTGACTTTTTACTGTCCCTATAAGATTTTTTACGATCCCTCAGTCAACTCCTCTGTCGAAAGGTGCAACAAATTCGCGAGGATATTGGATTTATTGAATAACTATTGCTCTTGGCTAATATGACCTTCGGAAATTAAGTATAATAAAAATGCAATAATAATAATAATTTTAACTATATGCTAGCAAGACTGCGGCCGAGATAAATGATTCCCGGCATTCATCTTATATTTATGCCTCGGGATATTGTAAAAGTGATTCACCACATATCGAAACGGAACCAATTAAAAGGAACCAAGTGCTTCGTTAATTGCACCGAAAAATAGACCGTGGCGATGTCGTCGATCATATATACTTATGGACATATTATATACCTACGTCTAGAGGTAGACATGAATGACGAATTAAATTTAAATAATAATTGCCCGCCCGCCATCAGCTATGTACATATAACCATCGAGATCCTTTATGTGTTTATGATGATTTTTTTTTATTTTTCGGAAGGACAAAAAAGATTAATACATCAAAGGGATAAATTCAGCGCTGATTCGATTTGAATTTTCTGCTTGCGTTGGCACGCATTTTTACATTCATATCTGAGTGGGTTTTTATTAATTTGAATTTTTTTCCAAACGACACGATACCACCGGATGTATACCTACATACATTTAATTGATTGATACCCACTAAAGGTTGAAAACACAAGCACTCATATATACAAAACGAATTTTGTGTTTGATCCTTGGAATGCTGGATAGGAAAACCGGAAGCTGATTGCAGAATTCAGAATTTTCGCCTCGTTCATTGATAGAAAAGCGCAAAATTCTGCTATGTAGTATTTGAAATTAAAAAAAAATCGAAATAGGTATGCAGCATTCGTACAAGTGGTTGAACTTTTTCCTTCCTATATATTGTCAAAGGAATTCAGCGAGGGATATGACGAATACGGTGTGTATGTATATTCCTTTGGAAAAAATCATTCAAATACGAACGACAAAGTATAAAAACAATGCCAAACAACAACAACAAAAACAAACAATTCCTGCAAATAGCTTAACAATTGCATGGATAATCGATTCCCAAAGGACTAAACACTCTTTCATCATCATCATCATATCGTTGAGCATTGTCATCGAGTTGTTGCTGATGCTCCTCTTCACATCGCATCATCAATGGCAATGATGCTTGCTGAATGAGCTGCTCTTGCTCCATGATGCACGGTTGAATGAATATCGAAGGATTGCAAGAGGATTAACGATATGAAGCGATTCTACAGGAAACGGAAGCAAAGGGCAAAAAGTAAAAAAAAAAAAAAACAACTGCCAATTGTAATCCAAATTCGAATCCAATTGATCCTTGCGGTGGAGAAAACAAAAATGCAATTTTCACCATCATAGATACTTGTTCGAATCTTAAACCAAGAATAAAGACACGTTCTATTTATAGGAATGAGAAAGATGTGAGGACGTATTGCCAAGTTGTCATCCTCATCGCCCTGTGCCAATCGACAAGAGTATCATGGAGTATCATGGAGTATCATAGGACGTGAAGTAGTAACCTAGGACATTGGTTTTTATCGTAACTTCACAATCAGTCGGTCACTTGTTTCAATTCTCATCATTTCACCCAGGGGAAGCAAAAGAGGATGTTAACTAAGAGTAAGGGCTTGGGTTCAGAGCTCGATATATCCGTACAGGAAATCCTTTTGCGAATTGTGTCATCGAAGTTTCGCAGTCGTGTCGTCGTCGTCGTAGTGGTAAATTCTCGTATATTATTATAGCAAGAGGGCCACTTGATATCAAGCCACTTTAGATCCCTTGGAGATGGTTTTCCGCTATAGAAGAGAAGGAGAACAAAACGATGTTGGGTGTATGTGTCGTGACGTTGTAGCCAGCACACGAGATAAGGCTAAGGTAGATCTGACCCTTCTATATAGTCATATGTGCAAGTGGATGTGGACCATCACCGCAGGATTAAAAAGGAGATTTTATTATTTTCAATCATCGTTTTTATGACGGAAGTCCTTTTGTGAGCGACTGGATTATTGAAAGACAATTTTTTGTGTTACTAGCGATGTCTGTCATCATCGCCGTTGTCGTCGTTGTTGTAGTCGCCGATTATAGAATATGTCGCATTGTGTTTTTCGATGTATTGCCAGAGCCTGGGGTGACTGGCTGGGTCTTATGTGCAAGCGCTTAATGAAAAGAAATTAATCATTGCGATGGTTTTAATGACAGTGTTATTAGTTTTTTTCTCTATATAATCTTCTATACCTTCTGGATATTAATGATAAAAGTTGTGTGTTAGTATCTTTTGCTTTGTCACCTGATTACTCAAAAGAAATATTTAAAAGGTAGTCTGGTTTTCTAATTAGAAAAAAACTTTAAGAGATATAACAATAGGTATACTCCAACATCAGGCATCAGTAGAAAATAAGGAACATGTGATCCTGCGTATAACTACTTATTTTACTTTGTAATTAAGTCCTTAACATGGTGAACAAGTGTACATATATGAATGAATGTATCCACAAGTCATTACAATTAAATACTCATAACGAAAAATTATGCAAATACAAAAAGTCCTCAAATATGCCAGAATATAAATACTCCCATCAACGTATATATAATTTGAAAATTGCATTCGTAGGATTTTCTGTTCAACCATTCAAAAAAAATCTACTCAACTCACAACTCATTCAGACTTCACAGAGATTGAATAAATGAATTTTGAAATCGAATAATTTTGACTAAAAAGAACCAAAGGTAGGTAGGTAGGTACATTTGCATTCTTGAAATTGTGAAGAACATATCATTTAATCGTGTGTACCGAGACATAATATAAATGAAGCTCTTTGTCGAATATTTGAAAAAAAAATAAGGTACTGTAGGACTAGAGTGCGCGTAGGAGAACTAGGGACGCATATATCACAAATTTGGAAAAGATTTATTTATTTATTATTTATTTATTTTTTCTTATCAATAACATATTAAAATATACTATTAATAACTAGATTAATAAGAGCACTAGCAGCACAGTACTATCGGCTCTTGGAAAAGATATTTGCAACAATTTATATAGAATTACATATTTGGCAAAAAGTTTTTTCACAGTTGCCAAATCACACAGAAATTTAAAACAAAATATTTAATTTAATATTTATAAAAATAAATAATTTTATCATTTTTAAAACAGTCGTTTTTTCTTATTTAAAGTTGAGGTTCACAAATGCCACACAATTCGGCTGTAAAAAGCCTGTTTCACAATTCCTAAGTAAAGTTCTGATTAGTTATCCGACACATAAATATTGTCACAGGGTCATAAGTCCACAAAAGCTAAAATCACTGTTGTCTTGTGACCCACCTGAATGGCGAATGTGCCAATATCTATTTACATATAAATATAAAAAATAAAATTTTTTTATATATGATTCTTTAAAATATCAAAACCAAACAAAAGCCCTTTTAGGTGAGTTCTAAATATTGAAGTAAAGCCATGTATTTTTCAGGGATTTTTGTTTACATTTCTTCTTCAGGGTTATTTAATTAAAGTGTCATTTTACCCTTATTTACCCTACTTTATTGCTTTAGTATCATATTGCAATGATGTAGGTAACCCCAACCATTTAAATGTCGCTGTTTGACTTGTAATAAGACAAACAGTTGCCATAAATTCCACGCACACATGAATATAATATATATGAAGTAGATACATACATAATATGTATGTATATCGAACACCGAATGCGGTTATTCCGGTTTGAAATTTGCACGCATCGTTTGTGATCTCTTCTAGCATAAATCGAGAAAATTGACACTTTCGCTAATAACAATAATAACTTGAAATGGGTGGTTGTTTGGCGGTGACGCTTATACAGATATAGGGTACGCGCCTCTGTCTGTCTGTTTGAAGAATAAGAATTGTTGTATATACATATGTACATACTTATAGATGTTATGACTTCTGCTCCTCAAGAATGCATTTTGGCTCTATCTGTTGTAGGTATGGGAATATCAATTTATGATTTTTGATAGGCATTTTAATTATCTTTAACTAGAAGGATTAGTACCTTCCTATTTGAGTAGATGAAGGGGGCAAAAGTCTACTTGGCATGGTAATTGGTATCGACTTGCCTATACACAATATTGTATTTTATGTATTTTCATCAAAGGGTTTATTTTAATTTTTCTTCTTTTTTTATGTACAATGCAGTAAACCTATGCGGAAAGGGGATATGTGGGGTTTCAAGGAATTGTTTAAGCCCGTGACTTACCCTCTAGCTCTTGCGTCAAAACTTATTTTAAAAGGCAAAATTGTGAACGGTTGACCAATGTCATCGTTTTTTTTATTTTATCCCTTATACTTTGCAACAAATGTTTCCGATAGAAGAGGAAATATTTTCATATAAAATATACAGGAGTGGATTTAGTTTTGAGAAGAAAAAAACAAGATGTTATGTAAACTGCGAAATTTTCAACTCAATAATTGTCAATAACTTGTTTTTTGTTACTAAGTCCAGTTTAATATTTATTAAAATATATAAATAGTAGCTGTATTTGCTCAAAAGAAAGTTCTTTGTAATAATAATATGTATTTTTTTTAAATTTTGTTTTTTTTTTTTATAAAAAAAACTATAAGGACTTAAAATTGAATCCTTAAGCTGAAGTTTTTTATTTTTTTTCTTATATTATGTATTTGGAGGAAGTCGTGAAGAGTAAAAATAGGAGAAGGTATAAATTTAATAAATTGACCAACTACAGGGCCCCTTTAATCAAGGCCTTTTAACGTCTTCTCCTGACTGATTCTTCGACAGTATATTATAGAGCCTGGACAAAGGACCATTTTCAATTTTTTTTAAACTAATGTACTAATATAGGTATTCTTTAGCAGCCAAGTGTACACGAGTCGAAGCTGTACAAAACTAATAATTTGCTTTATCCACACTACCCCAAAAAGACCACCCAAAGGGTGTTTAATTGTCCGATAATGAAAGGCTTGACCTTAAACCCTTACTCGAAATGGACGACTGCATTTGTGTGTCTCCTTTTGGGCGCCTTTTTCTTTTTCGGGGATAATTGCTTAAATCAAATTTGACACATGTGCCTGTTGGTGCTAATGTTTTTAAAAAGCTACCCCTTTCCTTCGTTTTCGTTCGTTCTCCTAGTTCTTTCTGTGATGAAAAATTATAAATTAAATTAATTACACCAACCGTGCAGTCGGTATATATGTATATAGAAGTAGTATATACCTACCTATAGTATATGTTAATACCTATATACACAAAAGTGCAGAGCAAAAAAAAAAAAAAAGAATCAAAGAAACTTTTTAATTGTATGTACACGAAAGGGTTCAAATATAGACCTCAACTTGCTGCTGCTTGGGATTTTTTTTTTTTATTGTTGAAACTTTTTTCTTTTTTTTTTATTTTGCAATGCAAATTGTTAATTGTTATTTTTGTGTGTTTTCTAGTAAAACAATCAATGGAAGAAGTAACTTTTTGCACTTGGGTGTGTATTGTGTAGTGTATACTGGTAGGTTAGTTAGGTACACAAAAATCAATTTTTAAATGGGCAAAACAAATTATTACCTTTATATTGTTTTCTTTTTATGATTTTAATTTTTTTGTTTCTCAGAATTTTTCTCTTGAACAAAGTTATGTTAAATGTGGAAATCCTTTGAGGAATTTTTTCAAGTAATTTTTTTTTTTAGTTTTTTTTTTTCAATGCGGTTGTTTTTTATTTTTATGTGCTCACTAAAGTGTGTAATAAATTTGATTCTTGAGGCAAAAAATTTATTGCTTCTTCAACCAACTAAACTTGGATATGACTGGGGACACGCATCTATTTTTGAAATCAATATAGAATTTAATTCGTATATAGGTATTTTGAATAAATAAACAAACAATAATAAAATGAATTAATAATAATTCAACTCATCTCAAAAAGTTGCCATATATATTCTAAAAATGTTTAAGATTTTCATTAAATATTATGAAAAAAAAATATTTAATGTATAAATAGACATGATGTAAATATCTTAAATTATCATTTTTCTTTTGGAAGTGAATTTTGATTTAGTTCCAAAATTTACTTAAATTTGTATTATTTGTTGATTGATTGAAACGTTGCGCAAAATTTCATTTGATATTGATCTTTTAAATGAAATTATATAAAAAAAATTGAATGGCGTAAAAACTCATGTAAAAGCAGGGCCTAGTGACTTACAATTCTCAACCATTCCTGTGTGCCTATTATTGGCAGGATGGAGGTTACCTACAATCTTCTGCCGAATCACTTTTTCATGACAAGAGATACTCTTTGAGGATCTGTCAATTCCTCTCAAGAGGGAGTAACCCGGGCTTTTTTTTTTAAGTGAGATAGGCATTCCGACGCAATTACCATTACGCCCCAGAGGCTACTATGAAATTGGTTGAAAAAAATAATCTTTAAGTATGACCCTGAGTTGTGCCAATTTTCTTCTCGACTGACGATATGGAAGCGTTTCCACTCAAATTCATGTTTTTATTCTGCTAGTGAGAATTGATTTTGGGATATTAGATAAAATAATTGGTAAATATTGAAAGTACTTAAAAAAGACCTGTATCATCACAGAAGCAGAATCACCATTCACCAACAAAAATATTAATTTCCAATTCTATATCTAACAACATCTATATACAGAGCTCCAGGTCGGTCGTTCAGAAAGTGTCTTGTATCAGCATCACTAGTGATTATGTTTTTGAAGCAATTACTTGTGACAACAACTATGCTGTAGATCGTACATATGTTTATATTTCGCAGTGAAAACGAAAGTGCGTGACATCTAGCTATTCTAATAGACAGAAGCGTCAAAAATGTACCCACAAACCCTAGAGGGGGGATTCCATCTTTGGCAACATGCCATTGATATATTTTCAAAAACACTTATACTAAACAAACACAAAATATATCATAATTTGTGTTTAATTATTGTTGTTCTTTTTTTATTTATTTAATTTTGCCAATTACACATACATACTTTAAACCATGTGCTTCCTCTACCTTAGAAAGATATAGGCGCTGAGGTGTAAAAGAATTGATTTTATTTTTAAATAAATAAATTAGGTACTGTGTGTGTATAGCTAAGAAGGGGCTGACAGAAAACAACAACCTCTATAATATAGTGATGGGCAAATAATTGTGTTTTTTTTGTGATTTTTAATTGATTTAATTAAAGTCACTGTAAGTTCCTTTGTTTGTCATATCGTTGTTAGTTGGTGCTGCTTTTCGTTTTGTAGTTCTAAATCCATCTGTAAATTTTGCTTGCAACACGAAGGGGTGCACTGTTACCCAAAATAGCTGCATGTTTCAAAACAAAAATTTAAAAAACAAAACAAAAAAATAAACTAATGACAGAACGAACCGCTTGTGTGCCTGTACTATAAATTGGCAGGTTGGATTTTTTCTTTTCTTTTTTTTTTGTTTTGCGAATTTTTAATTACTAACTGAGAAGTTGCTGTTGTTATACCCCAAAACAGTAATAAGTATGAGCCTCCTCGGCATTGCAGTTTTTCCCTACATACCCCTTCAAAACTATTTGTTCCATGTTAAATATTTGTTCCAACAGAGGGGGTAAAGTATCAGACATACAAGATCCCAATCAGTTGGTATAGCGTACATATAGCGTGACTTATACATTCGATTTGGTTATAAAAAAAAGTCCGTTTCTAAGATATGCCAAAACAAATGTACTCGGCATGTCTTCGATTGCCCTCTATCAGCAATTTGTTGACCCTCGATTTTTGGTCGATTGCCAGAGTATAAAAGGAAGGAATTTAAATTTATTTGGGCGCCAATTAATTTTATGCGAAACCAAAACAAAAATGAAAATCTATAAATATTTGTCTATCCGCACACCGCACGATGTCCTCTGAACTCTTGAAGCACTTTATTGTGAACCTTTTGTCGTTGTTGTCGTTATATCTGTCAGCGCGGTGCCTTGAAACTTTCGACCTCTCGCTAGGAGGGGCTTGCAATGATTGTTGTTCATTCGCAATCGCAATTCGCAACCCTCCTTCATGAGAAATCGCTATAAATTAATTGCAATAATTTCGCTATACCAACGTCGCGTCGTCGTCGGTCGGTGGCGGGGGTAGGGTATAACGGTGTAAGTTCTGATTTAACATGAGAGATTTATGCATAAGTTATAGTTCTTTTACTTTTGCTATGCGACAGTTGCTTATGCATATTTACATATGTGTGCGTCTAACATTTTTAAATTGTAATCCAGGTAAATGTACAAAAATAAATATTATATATATAGTTAAATATGTCATGGTTTGGACTTACCTTTTTTGGGTATGAGAGACTTAAGCAACATCACAGCGTTATCATCACATCCCCAGGCGTGCATTTTGCGGTAGCTGTCACGGCCTTTTTCAGTCAGTTTATCCCAGGGCTTTGGCTTGGACAGCAATTCGGACACAGTACCCTGTGATAGTCCGAGGATATACTTGGCGAAGAGTCTCTGTCCGATGTTGTGCACTGAGAGCAGCTCTCGAACGCGACGTGATATGTGGAGCGTATCTAAACTTTGATTCGCGTACTTGTCCATGTTGTAGCGGAGCATTTCCTGGAGTTTAGCTTCCATAGGGTCGCCTTTGGGAATGAGGGAATCTCCCAGGCGACCAGCCATAGAGGCTCCAGGTGGTAGCTGGATGTCCTCGGCGAAGCGGAAATGACTGCGATCTTGGAATTGGAATTGCAAAGCGGGTATAAAAGCAGGTGGAAGGTGAGCCATGGAACCAAGTGAGTTGTTGTTATCCTCTTGAGCTTTCGTGGATTTGGAGCCACTCATGTGCCCATCATTCGAACGCTGGTCTTGCAGATTGGGCGTGCTGGCTGTTGACGAGGAATCGTGATGGCTGTTTGCCTTCTCAAAGTCCTGGTGATGCTGCTGTTGCTGATGATGTGAAAGGACAGGAAGCTGATGATGTAGATGCTGGTGGTGGTGTAGTGGAGGTTGTTGCAGGTGAGCGCCCGTAGTCGTAGTCACCGACGTTGAATGGGAATCTATTCGAAGAGAAGGAGTTGAATTCGATGAGAAGGTTGAATTGACTAGCTGACTCAAAAGAGTTGTGGTTGATGGTCCTGTGACGGACAATGGGAGTGGTGGAGGCGATCGGCACGAAAGAATTGATGGGAAATTTTGGAAAATCGATGTTGGCGTTTTAGAGGTTGGATGTGTTGCTGCAATTGATGGCGATGGGTGTGCTGCTATCGAAATTGAAGCAGAGGCGGCGGTTGTTGCTGCTGGAGATGTTTGTTGCGGGGGCATCGAAGGTGGTGGCGCTAATGGCAGGTGGTCGAAGCCACGACGCCAATATGAATTTACCAATTCACCGCCAAGCAGCGAACCAAACTGATCGACACTTGGAAAATTTGACGAAGGAATCTGGTCTGATGTAGCCGCTGATTCGCATGGAGACTGTAAATCCTGCTGATGCTGAATGTTTGCATCTGGGTCATTGTTAGAGACCTCGCATGCTGCAGCTTCGTTATCAGAAGTCTTTATTATGTTTGTGTCTGGGTCTGGGTCTGGGTCTGATGCTGCGACGGTTGTATCACTGGAAATTCCTGTGAAACGCAAATATTTGTTTGTAGGCATTTTTCAGAGGGACACTTTTGGAAATGATAGCATAGGTATTAATGTGTATAAAGAATTACTGTTAACATATTTGTATCTTTCGAAAACAACATCGATAATATATATAGAACTGATCCAAATGAATGAATGACTTTTTGAAATTTTGCAAACAAATATATAAGAAAGGGAAAGAATAAAAATCAACTAACAAAGCATATAGCGCGGCACTTTATGTCATATACCGCATGTGTAGTTTTATACGACCATCGATAACCCGCTCTGATTTATATGAGACTTGTGGCAATAAATGCAGGCGCCACTTTTATAAATGCCGCGCCATGTATATCGTAAATGTCATAAAAGAAAAGTAAATTCCTGATTTGATTTTTTGTTTGTGATGGGTGAAGGGCAAGGGGGCTTTGACGGGCAAAAATCTGGGCATAGGTAGGGTTTGGTTTGGTTTGCTTACCTTCAGCCTTCAACGCTTCACTCGAAGCATGAGCTGTGGCCGCCAGCGTCTTAGTTTTCTCGATCAAAAGTTCTTGCAACTGTTTGGGGTCATTGACGGCAACTGCCGCAGCTGCCATTGAATGAGCTGTGATGTCACCTGCCGTTGATGGTAATCTGTACAGAGAAAAAAAAAGACAGAAACATGATTGAAATTCCATATAAGTGTTGCCATTTGGTTTAAATGGTTGAAAGCGATTATTTTACTCACTGGTTTTCCTTTTTTATTTGAATATCTTCGACTGCCGCCGATGATGGTTCAGAGGAAACGATCGAAGCGGATTCCGTCTCATTTCGGATCTCTTCCAGGCATGATGATTGGGGTGGTGCAACAGCAGGAGCAGCTTCGGAGCTTTTGAATGGCTGTGGTTGCTGTTGTGTCTCTGTCTGTAAACGTGTCTCAAGTATCAGAATGTGTTGACGTTTTGCTTCTAGATTATCTTCAAGTCTATGTATTTGTACAATGTGTGTTTCGTGGAGGGCTTGCAGTCGGTTAACCTCAGCGATAAGTGCTTTAATCTGAAACAAAATAAAATCAATTATAATCATTAGGTATATTAGGGCTTGTCATGCTAATCAGTTTTATTGGGCAATCAAACATTAAATGCGCGCCATCGATATTTTGTGATATACACGATATTTGCTAATTTATATTTATTGAAACCAAACCCATAAGAAGAACAATAAAAATAATGTGTGTTTCTATTCATCTAAATATAGGTATACGTTTGCATGCTTATAAATATGTTTATGATTCGATCGTGCGTGTGCATAACTCAATGCCCCAACGACATATGGCAATAATTTCCAATCACAATGATGTATGAAAAATTTGATGTGGGAATAGGTACCGAACGTTGTTTAGATACTTAACAAATGAATCAACTATTCCCTCTTTACCTCTCTGCCTCTACCCTATCATTTATGCCCTTCTGGCGAAAAGGATTCATCATTATTTCATTAGCGACGAACAGCACAGCGGCGCAGCGTTGAGAATAGATATTGTATCTACAAAGAATATAAAGCTTTCGTGTTTTTGTTTAACTCGATTCCTCCAACATGTGTGTAAGTATCTATACAGTAGTACAGCCTGTGTCACGTAAGGACGTCTCTCTGCTGGGATTACGGTGGTAGGAGACACAATCATCCCCTTCACACAGTGTGCAGAATTTCTATCGACTTTAATTAATTGAATAAATTTTCAGAATTTGTCTTCGACGACAACCGACAATCGACGTCGAAGAAAAAGGGTTGCCACACAGTTCGGATTTTATTAAAGAAGGTTAAATAAAAGTATATACCTACACACCACCAATCCCCCGTCTCTGGTATAAATCGATGCGGGGGAGAGGTTGATGTAGACTAAGAAAAATATTCTCGACGGGGGAATACGCTTATAATTTTAGCTGGTGTTTTAAAACATCGTGTGTGCTGTCATCTTACCTATTATATATGTATGGATATACATATATGTGCTTGCAAAGCCTCCATGGCGATTAAGCAACAAACGCGATCTGACTATACCAAAACTTGGAAGTTCGAAGAGTCAACTTGACAAAGGCAATGTCAATAAAGAAACAACACACACACACACACACATCACATCATCATACCCGGCCCCTCCGGTTATGTGGACTTAATCACTACCAAACACTGCCAAAAAGTTTGTCTTGACTTTATCTTAAGGGAGGACGTCTATATTTTTATACTTACAATACATGTAGTACCTTCATATAGAAAACAATCCCTGTCGAATTTCGAATCTTCCAATTATCATATTTTCCCTTCAAACAATATCTATAACTGAGGTTTATCTATGTCCTTTGTTGGAATATGTGTATGTGCATCGTTTGTGGGTATATATGGTATACCTTTACTGTGGGGGTGGTAATAGAAGGCAGCATTCCTACAAGTACTTTACTACACCACGGGGGTGCGTAATTTTATTAAAAAAAAACAAAAAAAATATGTTATGTTATTTTGATGCCGGAGCAACAACGATGGGTAATATAATGTCGTCTTAGCTTGTTATTATTTCATCTATGAGCAAATAATACATTTCAAAAACCACACATTCAAATTTGAGGGAGAAAAGAGGGAGAACATTTAAGAAAAAGCGTTGCCACATCTGATGATTTTTTTGTTTAAGTTTTGAAATAATTTATTCATTTTAAGACCAAAATAGGTGTAGATTTTATTGAGTTACAGCTAGGCTAATAATGTTTGCATTTGGAACTTTAGAACTGATTTCGGTACAACTAACCCTAAGATAGAATGTGGAAGATTTTGAAGGTACCTATATATAGGTTCCATACACCGAGTTTATACACCACCATGTTCTTATTTCGTTCTAGCAACTCTTAACTCAATGTTATTGTTGTTTAATTTTGTTAACACAATCAGAGGTTTTTTCATGAGATACATGATACAGTTATGCTATAGTTAAAATTATTATTATTATTATTATTATTAATAATATTTAACATGATACTTTAATAGAAATCGCTTGAGTATAGGTATAGTTTCCTAGCAAATACAAAACAAATTGAAAAAAGTAGTATGTATTTCGAAGACATCCTCTTATATAGGCTTTTATAGATATTCATTCAGTTGAAAAACATTACGAATACTAAACAAGCTGGAAATAGCTTCAATAGCTGCAATAAATTTAATCGAAATACTTTGTACATCCCCTATCCACTCAGGATTTAGTACTTATTTTTAATTAAGAAGGTAATTTAAATATGTAGGTATAGGTATAATATTGAACTACGAACAAAATCATAAAACACAAATTCTTTAGACTTAAAGAAGATTAAAAAATGTTATTCTCACTGATTTAAGTGTGAGATTCAATAAAGGAAACGAAGCGAAAGGAGAAAGTTGGGGTAATGTCAATTATAAATTTTCAATTCAAAACAAGCCAATATAATACATAATTCCGTTTTCTCGTTTCCCCAAAAGTCTATACATTATGTATACATAGTAAGTTATAGAATGTAAAAACATCTAATTCGATTCCAGACATTTCGCTTTGATTTATCACTTTAATATTGAACCGGAATTTCCCATTCTATATTTTATACCAATGAAATAAAATTCCAATCTAATCTTCAAACTCAATGTCGTTCAGCTACCAACCACCCTCACCTGCTTCACCCTTCTTCAACTAGACAACAGATCTACCTCTCGTATTAATTAATGAATCGAATCAAAATTTTCAAAAACGATGGCAGGTTTTCCCTTATACTTCTTTATCAACCACCATACCATCAGCCGCATTTCATTTTTCCTCCTTGAATTCAACTCTTTTCAGAACAGATAAACATAAAAATATTCTGCGAGTTTTGTGTGATTGTATGTCTTCCTATATTAATACAACGAATCCTTTCATTTTCATTTGCACAGGCCAAAGGTAGTGGAGGTGGAGGTGAAGGAGGGGTATAAGTATTGTTGGGTGGTGTAAGGTGGATGGTTGTCATATTATAATCGAAGACACACATTTACAACCCCCAAATCAAAATCAACCCTTCGCATGCAAATTGTAGAAATGTAGCGCACAATTTTGAAATATTGAGCAAATACACGGATTTGAGTAAAGAAGTAATTCATTGATTTCCATTGTTTGTATATATATTTCTCTTCAGAAACAAAGTTCGTTTTGTTTCGTTTCGTTTGTTGCTATAAATCATTGTCCTTCGTCTGACGGTTGTGGCGTGAGGTGGTAGCGCGGTGCGGCGCGGCGATATAGTGACTGTGTGAATTCTTGAGTGTGAGAAAAAGGATAGAAATTCGATAAGATGGTTTGGGTGACTGCTGGGGGAGTTATAGGTACATATATTTAGTTTTGATAGTGTGCTTTTTCTTTTGCTTTGGTTGGGTTTTCATTTTAATTATGAACTCTTTCACATAACAGAGAAATTGTAAAGGTGCTCCTGTATCTACTCTCAGAAGATGACATACACTAGACAATGTTGATGATGGTCAAATGAATGACAGACCTAGGTGTACCTATACCATTTAGTATAGTCTTCTTTTGTTTCCCTTATTTTTTGTTATGGATTTTTGATAAATTAAGTTGGATGAATCTAAAGGCAAATGTTGTCAAATTAAACCAAATGTATTCGTCCTTTTTTTTTGTTATGATTTCGACCAACATAAATGGATGGAATAAAATTTACAGTATACAAAAAAACCTCTACGATGTGTGTATATACCTACCATAAAAAGGAAATTGAATTCGGTGTGAGAAAAAGGATATTAGATTAAACCTATGTCCTTCTGCTAATACACAGATATGGAATCAAAAATCAATGGCATTGCGTCTTCTCCCGCATTCGAAAGCCTCGAAAGAACGGATAGGTATATACTTTTGAAAATATTCGCTAGAATGAGTTTTAATTCCTTTTACTTGCCATTTGGGTGATGAGATGAGATGAGTATAGGTATAAAGGTGGTATAGGCCAACAAGTTGGAGGGAGTCACGGGAGGCCGGGCGGTGAAAAAGGATATTTGTTTCAATGCGCCTTTAGCTGATTACTACTTATTGTGTGTGAATGTTGTATAGAGAGACGAAAGAAGATTCCGGTATAGAAAACAGCGGGAGTAACATCAGCAGAAGACCCCTTTCGGTCTTTTGATTGTTGGTCCGGGTGAACGTTCAGATATATGAAAAGGAGTCTATACCTACTACAAGGATGATGATGATGATGATGATGATGATGATGATGATGATGATGATTATGATGATTATGATGACGACGTCGACGACGACGATGACTATGATGATGGTGTTTTTTGGTATATTATTCAAAGAAATATTTTTATATATTTTTTGGGGTTGATTTTTATATTGTATTGGTTTTTTGGTTAAGAGGTATAAGGTACTGCTGCCTGGCAATTTTGTTAATTACAAAACGAGTGCGTTTGATGGTAGAAACATACATATATACCCATCAGACAGAGGGGGTACCCATCAATGATTCTCCTTTATGGGTTCTTGTACACAAAAACCAAAAAACCATACAATAATGTTCGCAATAATTCACAATCCTTTCGTATTTTTCGAATGGTTTTTGCCTATTCAGCTTCTTATATAAAATATACCTACAATGGGAGTAAGAGAATATATAAATAAATATGAATTTTATCAGATATTTCCAAATAAATCAATGAGTTCGCCCTTTTGGTTGTTTTGCCTTTGAACGCAGCAGGGTGAATTGTTTCTACTTGTGCACATGTAGATATATTTTTATTTTTGTTTCACTGGCGAGGATTTATAAATTATGTTCTTAGATATGAAAGGTACCAACACACATATACCCATGTTTTTTTTTACTTTGAAAAAGATATCATTCTATCATGTCTGATAAGTATATTCATATATGGAATGTAAATTGTGAAGTTTCTGGGAAAATTTTAACCATCAGCACAAATGATTGAGGCGCCAACATTTGTAAATAAGACCATTAATTTTTAATGTATAGAAATTTAGGAAAAAAAAATAAGTAACAATGTTGATGTCAAAATTATTTAAACTTAACTAAATTCCAGCCCAAGTAAAATTAATTTTAATTTTTTAATAATAAAGTAGTTCAATCGATAGGTTCTATATCGAAATTATTTGTTTTTACTAAAATAATTATTCATAATTACTGATTTTACACTCTAAAATTCTCAAAATCAACAATCTATTTAAATGTATAAGTGTGTCATAAATCCACAACTTTTTTTTATGTGTGACTCATGTGCTTTACTCAGACTTTATAAAATAGGCACTGAATGTCATATAAACTATGATGTTTCAAACAAATTTCTAAGAAGATGTGGAAAAAGATGTTGCTATAAACATTAAATATAAAATCATATTTAACTCATTTGTTTTGTGAAATTTAAGATATTTATATGTTTTTGGAAATCCTTAATTTTAAATAAATATTGTTCAACATTGATGAGGGTATGGTTACTTCAAAGTCAATATTAAATTTAATGTATGTATGTATAAAACCAAATATTCATGTTTCATTACATATATACCTAGGTATACTTTAAAATGTTATGATGTAACAGGACATTACAGATTTTGTATTTGAGAAACAATTTTAATTGGAAATATATTTTCGGTGTTGTTGATAATAAGTTATTAGCAACATGTTTCAAATTATTTACATTTACAACATGTTTCGAAATGTTGCCAGTATTTGTCCTATTTGCTGAAATTTTTCACAAAAGAGGAAAATTTTAATACATATTTATTTTTCTTTAAACTTTCCATTACATAACTGTATTTCAGTTAAATTGTATGGTACGTCTACATTCGATTAAATTTTCCACCTCCTTTTAAGGTTTATTTATGTGAATCTGTAAAAACAGGTTCTTTTTCGTTTCTTTTAAATGTTTCAAGGATAAGTCCCTACTGGTAGGTTAGGTATAGGTACATCTGGAGATTACATCGGGAATCCGGATTGAATCTGTGAATGCAAACAGCAGCAACGACGACGACGACGACGGTGTGTCGTGACGTGATATGGTTGTGTGTTCGTCGTTCATCCCTTGAGTGCAATCCCATACATATCTTTATATGGAGTATTGTTGCATTGTTGAATATCGTCCTTTCCTTTTTTTGTTCAACTATACTTATTATTTTATTTGCTATACGATTGTTTTTCGCCTCAATTGTAGGAATCTTGAAATAAAATAAACGTACAAATTTGAAGAAGAAAAAAAATCAATTCTCTTCCTGCATGCACTTGCATATGTCACCACACTTAATTCCAGTGCCTTGCCTTATATAGTCTGATGGCTGCAGCTTGTGTCAGTTCAGGATGCTTGGCGTATATCTGTGTTGTTTTGTTTGAACTTCAATTGCATTATTATTCCCATATATATGTACTATGAATGTATACCTATGTATATTCTATGCGCTTCCTCTCAGCGGGCGTGTGTAGAAGTATGCGCTGCTGCTGCTTGCTTGAGTAAACAATGAAAGAAGCTTTTACCCTGAAGCACAGGACTCTCAATTTATTCATGTCGTGAAGGAGAAGAAGAGCTGCACAATACAATAATATTTGTTGTACAAAAATATACACATTCCTTAAAAATAAAATAAAACAAAATAAAGAGGAACATAATCGGGTGGCATTGTGGCATGCGGACGAGAAGCATCTGAAGCTGAACTCTAGGAAAACACCAGAGATTTCAAAACGAAATTCTAAATAGTTTGAGTAAAAGTTTTCCATCTTTCCTCATCTCTTTCCTGTGTTTTTTTTTTCCTCTTCTAAATCCAAAATGGCAACCCCTACCCCTCATAATATCGTCACAGATCAAAAATATTTATAAAATTCATAAATTTGTATCTATGTTGGTGTATTTATGCATCAATGATTTCCAGTGGGGAAGATACAATATCTCTATAAAACACCACATAGAAGATACTCCGTTTATAATTTCTCATTCAATAATATCTCTCCTGTTCTTGATGGCAACGGAATGGTTTTCTACAAAAAAGGTTATTGGTCTTTTCGTTTAAGAACAAACTTATTTGATTGCTATGAGTCCAATATAGGTATATAATATACATACGTATCCCAACCTATATAAATGATGGTGTTGACGTAGTTGTGGGTGGGTTTGGGCGGACTTTGATTAAAGACTCCTGGGTCCTGGGTCCTGGGTCCTGGTTTCAAGGTTTGTTATTTGTAACAAAATATCAAAAATAAAAACTTCTTTGATTGAGACGATTTTCAATTTGAATTGAGGTTAATTATGGTAGAGAGAGAGAAAGAGAGAAACAATACCTATCTAATCTTAATTAATTAAAAGTTTATAGATTTCTCTTGATTATGTATATGATTGTGAAATGTGCCTTAGTCCGAAAGAAATTAAAATTTTACTGTTTTTATTTCTTTTTCGCAATATCTAATAAAGTCTGTTTTAAAAGCTTCTTCTCCACAAATATGTATAAGAAATCGATTGACATCTCCTCATCAACAATTTAGAATCTAAAGCTAAAAATGATGTGGTTCTTAATTGGGGATTGAGTTTTTTCTTAAGTATAATTTTATTATCAAAATTGGGGGTGCTGCTAAAATTTCGATTTGATAGAATTGAATAACACGCAAAAGAATATCCGTAATAATGACAAATTAATTTGATGTCCTCTATAAAAACCGAAGGGACTTGAAATAGTCTTTTTTTTTTCTAGAAATCAAAGTGTGTTCCTGCTTGTGCTATACCAATTAATTAGTCGCGCCGCATAAGACATCACTCCCCGGAAACTGCTCGCTGTTCTGCAGTATAAGGAAGTTAAGTATAGTAAAGAAAAAAATCCAATTATCATAATCTGCTATCAATTTGGATTTTTTTTATTTTAATAGAGAAGACTTTAGTAATTAAGTTTAAATCTATTTGGCAGGATACCAGAGGTTGTATTTGGCAGATTCTAATCAATTCAATGACCGATATGAATGAGTGCGTCTCATTTTAATGTATTTAGGAAGGTATGAGTTTTTATTTTTTTTTAATCATAGTCTAGACAGTAATTATTTGGATCCAGGGAAACAGAAGCGATATGTCTTTTGCTCAAGATCCTATTGTCAATCTACCTACACATGAGTTAGTAGGAAAAACAATTTGGTTTGCAATGTCAGTCGGTCGGTTTGACCCGCAAAGTTAAAAAATTATAAAAAACATATTTTACCCACCAACCTATGTAGACTTATAATAACCCAACACAATGACATCAAAGTCATTTTCTCGTTAGCAGTTGGTCGGATTTATTGGGCAACCATCAGGAGCAGGACACAAAAACAAAAGCTACCTACGTAGACAAGAATTCAGAACAAAAAGGATTGTAATCCATTTGTTTAGCTATATGGTTGCTCCTATTATACGTTCGCTGGGCGACTGTATAGGTATACCGGAATCGAATATAAATTTATGATTTCCAGAGTATCCACACACAATTTTAAAACTCTAAGTCACATATATTCGTATAAAAGGACAAAAAAACAATCTAGGTACACATTTAAATGAATGAGAGATTTCTACGAGTATATTATTATCCACCAAAAAAAAAAACCAAAAGGTAAAATAAAAAAAAAGAATCTAGATATATATGTACATAAATTTAGGTATTCGTATAAGAACTCTTTCCTCTTGACTTGAATTATCCGACCGTTATAAAATTTTCTGAACTGTTACACTTTTCATTTTAGGCAAAGGGATATTTGTATATATCTATCTATATGTGTTGTCTACCTTCATCCCAATATAATAATACTTTTGAGAAAGAGCTAGCATCAGCATCCTTATCGCCGCACCGACAACAAAAAACAAGGTTCACATTATTATTTGTTTCGTCTGATGATATATTGAGAGATCCGGAGACTCTGACCATTATCCTTGTTCAGACCAATCGGGTACCAAAAAAAAAAAAAAAACAAAAGATTCGCGACGACGAAAACAGGAATCCTGTGTGAAAAACGATTTTTTTTATTTCAAATAAAAACACAGAAAATGGAAATAAAAATCTCTATTTAAAGTGGCTTTTATACATTTTTTGAAGATATATAAGTCGAAAGAATAAAAAAAAAATAAAGTTGAATCGCACAGGATATCTACTCAGTGCGCGGTTTAAGAAAAAGCAAATAAATCCTTGAAATATCAACGAGTGATGCGATGGGGAAATGCTTTATCTTCAACGAATTGATGAGAACGATGGGAGGACAACGACGACGACGATGACGACGACTACGACGATGGCTATGATGATGATGATGATGCTGTCGGGCAGTATATATACAAAATAAAAGAATAGGAAACAGGAAGAAGAAGGATAATAGTACAAACAAACAAAAATACATGATTTTTCAATAATCCTAATGATGATGACTCCATATAGGAATATAGCTATGTAGGTACTATATGCCCTTATACTCTATACCTCTTTACCTTTCATGATGGTAATGGCCAAAAAAGGACATAAATATAAATTTGCAAGATGAGTGAATACCCGTGTAGCTTTGGTTGATCTAATGTTTCCAGTGAGTCGTCTATGAACGGTATCTTTACGGAAAGTATATAAATATAGATGTTTTTTTTTTATTGCTATAATGACAGATATAAATGGAGTCTGTGGAAGTAATTAACCCGATATCGAAGCCACAAATATATTTAAAATACAACAACCTCATATATTAAGTAGGTACACATAATTCATAAAAAGAGGAAAATAATTTGAGAGATTTGTTTTTATAAGTACAACAAAATATTCACATACAATTTGAGCTTTAAGAATTGTAATCCTTTAAAGAATTTTAGAAATAAGTTGAAAAAAAGTTGTACCTTTTGGTTTCTGAATGTAGGTTCCTTACAATGTTGCAACTAAAGTACTTACTTGTTTGTAATGAATTGAGAAAGTATTAAAAGAAAAAGAAAAAAAAAATTAAAAAAAAAAAATATACCTATTCAAATATATTTTTAAAATTCCAATGTTCCAATGTATTGTTCCATTTTTGAAAAAAAAAAAGGTCCGATCACTTCATCAGTGCCTACTGCGACCGCAGTAAAAGTGAAATCTGACAATTGATTTGACAGATTTATCTGTCTGAAGTAAATACTGGGTTAAAAAGCACAAAAAAACCTTTTAAATGATATTGACAAACTTATATGCTGACGGTTAAGCGAAACTCGCTTAAGTGAAAAACCCGCTTACCTAAACATATTTTCAGATATATATGTTATGTATAGATATATTTTATATTTTTCATTGAAAAAAAAAGAACTCTCTTAAGTGAAAAAAAAAATTGAAAACCTCCACCATTTTCACCACAAAAATGACATTTGGATTTCCGATATGTCACAACCATTTTATTTAATCTGTCTATTATCTATTTTATTTAAATTTTTTTATAGGCAACTCCAAAAGATAAATTCAATTTTTTCTAGTTTTAAATTTCCGCTTAATGGAATCCGGACTCCGCAGTGAATTTTTTTTCACTTAAGCGGAGTTTGGTTAAGTGAAAAACCCGCTTAAGTGAGAGAAATCCTGTGACATTTTGCCGTTTCTCTTAAGCGGGTTTTACTGTACTACTATTGTATGTTAACTGGGACATTTTTTAACACTTTATGGAGAATTAATATCTTTAACCAACAATGACGGTACCTACCAACCATATATAGAACGGTTTAGAACCCATTTAGTAAACTTATTTTTCTCGAAAATACCTATTTATTCGATATTCGAAATATTTTTATCAAACTTAAGAAAGTATATGCCTACCTCTCATAAAACCGATTTTATTTATGTATATACCTACTGATAGTTCGACTTTTGTGGATCTCTTTGAGTATATATGTATATAATTGTCAACTGATTTCACAGTTGTTTTGCTTAAAAAGAGACCTATATAAAAACAGCAAATCTTGTCTGTCATTTATTTGATAATTTATCACTTGTTATGAAACTATATTTCATGATAAATTTAATTACCAATCTTTGCTTTATCTTGTTTATCATATGTCACGTTAACATGTGACGAAATTTAATTTTTGAAAAACAGATCGGATTTATATAGAAAAAAAAATATTCCAATACAATGAAGTTAAAGACTAATAAATTCATAAAGGTATCTTTTCCTATTATATATGGATTATAGCTTCTCTCTCTCAGTATCATTTTATATATGTATATAATCCTCCATCATAAATTAATTGGTTATTTGCGCACATCGTATCTAGATCTATTATAGCGTCACACACACGCTAAACTAAATCTGATTTGATTTTTTTACTTAAGTAGTTTCATATGACAACTGCTGTCTGTTTCTAGGTAAAAAAAAAATAATCAAATTGAGAAATATTTGATTAAGTTCTTGATTTACCTATACACCTATAACAAAGAGTTGATGGTTTTCCAAAAAACAACAATAAACATGTCGCATTGTAAATATGATGAATATAATAAATAATATTTATTAAAACAAAAATCATCATCATAGGTATAGGAGTAGGCGTGAATATGGAGAAGCGACGAGACACAATTTTATTGATTTATAGTCATAACCTAAATTTACAATTATAAGATAAAACATATTAAATAAATGTAGGTACATATATATATCAGCACCAAGTATTGCCAGTTGATAAAATTTATTGTTTATTTAATTCTTTTGAAATATATTTGCTTTTGAGAATATTTTTTTTAAATTTAAATTATCCAACTTAAAAGTAGGTACGATTATTCTTCAAATGATGCAGATATAATACAAGTAATGTGTCTTTCTATACCTTATTGAATGTGGGTGTGATCAAAAACATGTATTTAACTTCTTTTTTTTTACGAAACCCGCATTTATACTTATTTAACAGATTAATCATGATCATTCGGTTCGGCCCTCTTTAGAATTCATCAAGTCATTGTTTCCGGTACATTTACTTAAAAAACAATATCACTATGAAGTGGTCATCTTATGTCTTATACTTATCATATAGAGACAAGAGAAAAATGCAGATAATCTATTTAAGTATGCCCTGATGCGGGTGCAGGACAGCATCTCACCCATTTATGACATCTATATACCTACTCGAACATATACATAAACTGTTTTAAACGACACGATGTTAAATTAAATAATATATTGAAAAATAATTGGCACAACATTAATCTCATGCAAATTTAATTCACATGAATGCACTTCGATGAGAAAATTTAAATCGAATTCGTATCTGGTATAGATATACCCTTAAGACGGCGACGATGAATTTCGGAGCGTTCGTCGTATTTAATTGAATTATTACTCAGCCGCCAAATAAGTTTCTTGTATAGACGAAGGATATAAGGAATATACTCAAGTCGAATTTCGTCTGTGGCAATGGCAATATAAAGTAAAGGTGGATTGATTTATCAATCGATTCCCTTCTAATTTATAAGCCAATTAGCCGAAATGGCAAGGAATCATTTCACTCATGACATTATAAATGTGTACGATAGGTAAAGTATACAAATATAGGATGAACATGCATGAATTGTGAGCATTCAATCATCACCAGAGCCATACACCATTTACCATCAGAGATTCTTAATCTAGTTGAACATCATCGCACACACAAAATAGGAACTCAATTACAAGGCTGAACGGAAATTTACGATAAATTGAAGCAAGAAGGTTGGTAAATTCAAGTTTTCCGGTAGACAATTTTGAGAGATATGTATATAATGTGATGGTGAAATATTCCGAAGATTTATTTTTAAGGCGTGAAAAATCTGCACTCAAAAAAGTCTTAACTTGTAATAACATTGAGTTAGTGATTTATGATTGCTTGTCTTTTAATCTCATCGTTGTCGTTCGTTCGTTTGGTTGTCCGTCAGTTCATCATTCGTCCGCCTGATGATGTTGATGATGCCCTTACTCAATCAATTACGGTTAATTGAATTGTAATGTACCAGAGCTTTATACAAATATAATAATATTTTCAAGTCTTATATAAACTGTGCATTACTTCTTTATAAATGTCATGCTCTCAGAGCGCGCAAATCAAATAGCCAATTATTCAATTCAACAAAATAAAAAAAAATCATCCTATGGCCGACAATCCATTTCCTTTCAATTTCAATTCAAATCAGCTGAACATTTTATATATTTTCGTGATGTTTTATAGTCCGTTTTTTTGCGAATCAATTCACTACCTACGCTCCACTAAACCGACAGAACATCATCATCATCTACTTCGATAATAATCGACTATAATACTAGTTTTATAATATTATTATTATTTTGTTGTTGTTCTGGTTCTGATAGCTGATGTTGGTCACCACATCATGATGGAGAAATAGTCAGCGGACTCGCTGGCGGTTTGATCGCGGAAAGATTGTGATTCCATTCGAGAGTTTGATTTTTTAAATTGATTGCTTCCTTATTTTGGGTAAATTTGTTGATTTTTAACAATTCATATATCTGAATGTGTGCGTGGTTGTGATGGTGGTGGAGAGGAGATCAACATCACCGCAGCAGGGAAGAATGTAGAAAATACAGTACAGCCACGCTTCTCCGGATTCATACAAATTTCCAAAAATCCATGGATCAATCTCTTGATTTTCAGAAGAAGAATCAGAATGAAATCAATTGAATGATATTTTATTGCCTGTTTCCCATTTAATCAATTTTTTAAAAAACTTTATTAGTCGTCAAAGAAAAATTAAATTATAATAAAAGTCGATGTAGGATATATGTATGAATACATAAATGAAAATTGTGGGTAGGCACAATTAGTCCAATAAGTACCAGTCCAACTGGTCTAATCTTGAATGTCTGTTTTTTTATATGCATCAATAGGGGGTGTATAGTATCCCGTGGCGTAATGGTTAGTGTGTAGGACTGTCACGCCGATAACCTAAAAACTGAAATGTTTTTCACGGGTTACTGGTGCCTCTTGCAAGGAATTGAAAAATTCTCCAAGAGTATCTCTTGTCATGGAAAAGTGCTTCTCACCTTAGCCGTTCGGGTTTGGCAAAAAATTATAAGTCCCCTCCCTTCCTGCCAACAATCAACCAATTTTTTGTATCGTATCAATAGGGGCTTTATTTGAAAAGCTTAAAACCAAATTTTTGCTAAGTGACAACTTTTTTACCCAAAGATGGTGCAAATTTGGTTTTAAGGTTTTCAAATACGATTCATTTAGAAAAAAGTAATCTTGATTTTAAAGTCCTCGGATCCGTTCAACACGTCCACCATAACGAGGTCCTACTGTTATTTATAATTGAGGGATTCGACAAATTATTTGCAAAAGAATGCGAAGGGGGTAAAAGCACATTGTCATCATCATCATTATAAAATTATTATTATGTTTAATGAATAGACTGTGATAGTGCCTGGTTATAGTTGAATGATTACACTAACCTAACTACATATATAGAGACTGTGACCCTTTTGAGAATGTACATACATATGCATATTTGTCTGTCTTTCTATAATATAGTATGACGAATCGAAATAGTTATTGCGAGCCTCCCGCATAAAATACCGCATACGCATCACGCAGAGCCCAGCGAGAACATTGCATATATATGTAGAATCATGGGAATAACATTTTATTTTTCCTCCACCACATTTTAAACAAATGATTCGACAAGAATACAATACATGTGTGTCATTTATAAGCAAACAAATAAAAAATGAGCCACAGAAAAAACAACAAGTGATCATCGTTAGGTACATTAAATTTTGTATAAAGTGCATTCGAATTGACGACAATATTCTGTTTAGACGATGGGCATGGGAAATGTAGTAGTTCTCCCCCTCGTCATTAAAAATGTCTGAATATCTAAACAATCGATTGGTATAAATCAATTGTTTGCCTTTAATGATGAGACTCCAGTAATACAAAGATGAGCGCGGGGTATATAATTAAATAAAAGGGAGTACCTAGCACTTGTTCTCTGAATTCCAAAATTAATCCTTTCAAAATCCAAAGTAACTAAATGCTATTTAGTGCCTCCTGATGGTAAAACAGAAGGGGTTTTACGATACGGTACGATGCAAAGGAAAACGACTGTGACAATGCGAGCTGCGGGAAGGGGTTAAAGGGGAACCAGGACGACGACAATGTGAAATAATTAAGTTTAAAAAGTTTCTCCATCTTTTCCATTTAGGTATTGTAAAAGAAGGGAGCCCCAACAACACAAAAGTAAGAAATAAATGTAGCAAATGATTGGGTAATTTGATTGGAATGAAATTATTTAATTCGATTGCTGTATATCTTTGTACGAACGACACTAACAAAAAAGGTGTGTTCTTAAACGATGATGACATAAAACATAACAAATTTTAATGATAATACTGTTTCTTACCAAATCTATGAATTTTTTAAGTTCCATGTTTTCGTACTCTATATATAAAGAATAAAACACATTTCGAAACAAACTCTAATCGAATACTAAAATTCATATAAACTTACTGTTGTTTATCAATATAGATTTGTTTCTAATTTCTAATTTTTAATTTTAATCTCTATATTTTTTTCCATTACCAAAAGTTCAATCGAAATATATTCTATGGCACTATTAAGACAAGAATATAAAAATCAAAATTTGTTTTGTTTATAATCAAAGAAAATAAATTCCACGCATATCAATCGATTTGGAAGAAATTTAGTATTAGAAAAAAAAATATTTCTGTATATAGAAATAATTGATAGATAGATAGATTTGACCGTATACCGTATCATCTTTACGATGCTGTCACTCCAAATCAAATTCCATTTTTAAAGCTAATCCAAAATGAGCACATGATGCTAGGTATAGATGATGGTGAAGAAATTAAATATAACCAACTTCGGCAGCGAATTAATTAATAAGATTAAACTAAACGCAATATCTGCCTTTTTTGAATATTGAAAGATTTCAAATTTATCAATTAAAAATTATAGACATCACAAAATATAGGGTGGTTCAGTTTAGTATTAATAACTATAGAAGTAAGACCCCTTACACACGTGGAAACTTTGTTTCCGTGAAGTTTTAGTTTTTAGGAAAGAAGGACGCGAAGTAAGAGCAGAAAACGCCCGGACAGTGTTCTTTCTATACAAAAATTTATAACTATCCTCATATGAAAGGTTATAGGTACAAGAGATTTTAAAAGAAATCTTCAAAAAGTTTCTTGTGATTTCTTTTCTAGTTTGAAAGAAGACTTTTCTAATAAAATTTCTACCGTGCCGGAACATAGGACCAAATAGGAAAATGATATAGGTCATTTATATCTATATCTAATAAACTACAAATTAAAAAAAAAATATTTAAAAATTTAAAAAAAAGTAATAAAAAGAAAAAAAAATAAAATTCAAAAAAGAAAAAAAAAAACAAGTGATGAGATCTTTTGCAGTCGATATACTCAAATTGAGCGGGCTTAAACAAATTAAAAATGAAACAGGTGATGAGATCTTATGCATTCGATACCTACTCAAATTGAATGGGTTTAAATTTTTATTCAAACCCAGCTACGTTGTACCTATTTATTAAAAAAAAACAGCTGATAAGATGTTATGCAACAACAACTTAAGATGATACATTTCATAGATCGACTTTCGACAAAATAAGGGCTAATATTTTTACTATAGACGTTTAAGTTGCATAAAATAATTGCTCTAGAAGTTTTGTAATAAAAGAAACTGAAACAGCGCGAATTTGATTTAATCGAAATAGACTGACTTTTATGATTTGTGTCAAAATTAATATTGGGAAATTATGTTTTTGTTACTAGATCTAGATCACCCTGTATATATTTTTTACTTTAGTTGACTCAAACAATAGAAATATATATAGTTGTCGATCATCTGTCGAACTCAAACCAACTTAAAATTCAATTCAAACATGCTAATAAGCCTTGAATACATCTATATAAGACATTTTTAGTAAGAATTGATGGATGCATACGCAAAAGTTGCCAGTTTCGAGAGATCCAAGACATTCCAAAATGAATGATTAGAATCGAACCCTATTTTAAAGAAAAAAAAAAAAAAAAACAAAGAAAACCATACAAATCCAAAAGAGACGCGCACCAATGGTCATCATAGACATGTGTATAATTTAGTTTTTGTTTTGTTTTTGTTTTTTTTTTTTTTTTTGTTTTTTTTTTTACATGTGAACGAATCCATAAAATAGCGTGCGATGATAATTTTAAATATTTTTTAACACGGTTCATAGAAATTTTAGTTCGATTATTTTTTATGTTACTCTTCATCAATGTCGGTCGTTTTTTTGGGATTTCTGGAACTCAGATCTATTACTTGCTTTGGGGTGAAGCAAGAGTTCATCAAACGAATTCTATTTCGTGGTTATAGTGCGAGAGATATGCGGGGATCGTTAAATATAGAAAAACAATAATAATTATGGTTTTCAAATACTGATTGCTTCCGATCACGTATATGATTTTTAATAGATTTATATGTGGAAACGAAGCAAAGCGAGGCAAGGAAATATATTATAGATTTTACCTATTTTATAACAGTGTTATCTGAATCAACGTCGTCGTCATCGCGTCGGTCGTCCCGTAAGAAAAGATGTTATATGTAGATAAAAAAGATACAATGGCATATTTATTGTGAGTCAATTGATATTTGAAAAGATCTGCAAGTACCTATACTCTTTGGGGTTTAAAGAAAAAACTCGTACTTACATTAATAGGGATACATACATATAAACCTTTACATTTTTTTAAGAAAGAAAAAACGGAAAACAAATTTTTTTTTTTAAATGAAAGAAAATTACCATAATATACATACATATATTATATACCTAAAGATAAAGGTATGAATAGACTGATATATATGTACATAAGTGGCTTCCACTTTTGCATTCCTTTATAGGTACTACTATAAGAGGTGTATAGGGACATGTTTTAAGGGGAGGCGACAACGACGATATGATGGGGTATATGTGCTGAGTGTCAGACTATAAATGAGATCCCTTTTATGTGGATGATTGCTTATTATGCTGCTGAGATGAAATATAATGCATGTGAAGTTGTGCAGCACTGCAATTTGGTGCTAGAATGAGAAAGCATACTAATTTCGGTGCTAGAATGAGAAAGCATACTAATTTCGGTTGCACGCTATACAAAAAAACACTTGGTGGACTTGCAAATCGATTCAACCATCAGGTAAAAATAGACGTTGAAATGCTTAAACACGAAGATACCTACAGTGAGGTCTGAATGTATAGATTCAGCATGTTTTGGGACTTTGGTTACTAATATGTTGCACATGGCGTAATGGTTAGTGCGTTGGACTGTTACGCCGAAGTTCTTGGATTCGATTCCCAGCCTTTGCCACCTAAAAACAGGAATGTTTTTCACAAGTTACTGCCCCTTACAAGGAATTGACAAATCCTTCAAGATTATCTCTTGTCATGAAAAAGTGCTTCTCACCCTAGCCGTTCGGATTCGGCAGAAAATTTTAGGTCCCCTCTATTCCTGCCAATAACAGGCACACGGGAGTGGTTGAGAGTAGTTGTAAATCACTAGGCCCTAGTTCTACACGAACTCTCGTGCCGACCAATTTTTTTTTTTAAGAAATTGTGCGGTTGCAAAACAAATCTCTGTACTTCACAGTACCTATACCTACGTCCAACATTGGACTCAAGGGTAACATTTTTTTCTTTTTTTTTATACTTAAGTGACTCGAAGCTGTGGACTTCCACTGTATGTACCTATACTCCCTATACCAATCTTTCAAAATGTCTTTTTACTTTGATCCTGGTAACAGCGATAGATTGTTGGTTTGGATGCGTCCTTTCACGCGTGGAAGTAACCCATCATCATCTTCGCTATAGCGCGATGATGATGGAAAAAGATCATAATGAGACATGTATGGCAAAAATGCATAAAAATCCATTAAAAGCCATTTTCGTATTATGATTTTTATAAAAGAGCCAAGCAAAAAATTGTTGCCCCCCAACTCCACATGCAACACACACAACACTGATGGTGATGCTGGAAGACGTATAGGGAGAGAAAGAGAAAGTGGAGTATATACACCCACCTAATGCATTGTGTAATCATCATCTTACCCATCAGCATCATCAACATCATCATTTGCAATCAGGGGTGGAAGCGCAGTTATACAAATAACAAAATGACAATATTTTTGTGAGAAACACCCCCTTCCCAGCAGCCCCTCCATGTTTCCGTTGTCAACCAACAGCCCTTGTGAATGATAATAGATTGGAAAGTATTTTTGCATATTTTTTTTCGAGTATTTGCTGATAGACTGGATATTTTTGTTCATATTTTTTTTTTTTTGCCAGGCCATTATTTGTCCTCAAATTATTTGCACACACTTCAATGGGCTCGGAGATATACCAAACGATGATGATGTGGTATGATTTTCATGAACAGCAACGAACCACTTAAGATAATAACCTGTAGCTGGGTGAATGACATAAATCGAAGGGTGCAGTGCAGTGCTGATGTATATAATTATCCTTGAAGCACTCGGAAAAAAAAACCAAAAAAAATTTCAAAACAGTCAAAGATGAAATATAAAATCATTTTGTAGAAAATACATTAAGTACATAAAAATCAATTAATCACAAAATTAAAACAAAACGGTACTCTCAAAGCAATAGGTAAGAGGTTTATATGTATATATAAATTCATGCAGTATCTACATCATCATCGGGACAAATTTAATGTTCAGCACATCATGTACCTACACAGCGTTCGATACGGGCGTCTGGCAGTTCAGCAAGACAAATTTACATCACGAACAATCTAGACACACGGTGATTCCTCAACCATATCGAACTGGTCCGTTTCAGTGAAAAATTTTATGGCCAGCCATTGAGGCGGCTACACATTTTACCAAGCCAAATAAAATCAAACTGTTCACTAATATAATGAATTTAATTGAATTCTTCACTATACCTCTGTACATACATATCTACATACAGCTATTGGATATTTTTAGAAGGATGCAAAAATTAAGTAGCATACGATCTCAACGATCGATGTCTTTATTTCAATAGATAGTTGTAGATATAGAACATTGGAAAGAAATTTGATTTCGAATAACAAGATACAAGCGATTTATAATTGAGTGCAGGTATTTTTTTGAAGATAAATTGTGCATATATTGCATTTGTAGGTAACGTACACGGATAAAGCATCATTATACGTTTTTGTTAAGGAGATTTGAAGAGTATTAAAAAGATTTTGTAAATACAATTTTTATCATTTTTGTAAAATTCAAACAAAAATGTTAATGCATATATGTAGGTAGGTACTTGTCGTGAAAGAGTAAACTTAAAGGAATACCATACATATTTAAAGCTTCCAAGTTTATATTTTCGAATTTCTATTTGTGTAATTTCTTTCTTATATTTTTAGCAAAATATGTATGTAAAATCCTGTCTTCATGCTAGCATCATACTAAAAATGCTTTAACATCGTACTTAACCGTCTAAAATTTTGCGCCATTCTTTTTTTTTTTTGCCAAATTTTATCAGTTTGGTAAAAATCTTTTTTGTTTTGTATACCTATATTAATTAAATTAATTACCTATTTTTATTCTTACGAAATTAAATTAATGCGATATATTTCCGCTTTGGAAATGAAACACTAAAGTTTTTTTTTATAATTTATAGCCATTTTAATTGAATGCTACCTTATCACTAAAATGAACAATCTTGTGGGTACAGTACATATATATACATGTACATATTTCAATTAATCATACAGAAATTGTATAGAATCTGCAACAACCAAGCATTTGTAACACATTTGGTACCTTCTATATTAAGATGTATAAATCAAATACCATATTGATAAATGGTGATAAATATAAAATACCTTCTATTTTACTTTTTTTTTATAAGTTGATAACCGAAATTTTATAAAACAAACAAAAATGGCATTCTTATCGCTTCGATTCCACATATGTATCCGTTATGGCAAAACTCCAATATATCTTTGGCTTCTGTCGAAGAAAATTCCTCGAAAATCATCATTGATAAGGCATTTAAAACCAAACCGCAAACAGCAACCAAAACATAAAAATTCCGATTAAATTATAAAACATACATAAAAAAAAAAAAATAACAGAATGAGAACAAGAAAAAAATAACAGTAATTTTTTAATAATAGTTTTTATCGCTATTTGAGAATTCTCGATACATTGTTATCGAATTACCATATTTCCTATAACCACAATTTGTTTAAAAAAAATTTATACCTACATACATGCATGTATGTAGGTATGTATGTATTTTTTTTTTCAAATCAACGAAAAGAGAAACGAATAAGTAATAATTATTATTTATAATAATAACAAATGGAACGGAATGAATGATAAAACCACCAGAGAACGTCCCATTCATAATACAACAATACAAATATAATATAAATTTGTATACACGCCGATTGTAAAAGTGTGTGTGAAAAACCGGAAAACCATTCAAATTAAACCGGATGTCACTTTAGCGCTGCACTATATTCTGTGTTTTAATCACTCGATTCGAACAATGTTATAACTTTTACCAATAATTTTATACCAATATATAGCTATGCATGTAGATATATATATATCATACGGAAAAACTTACTGCGCGAAAGAGGGAGGGGGAGTTTTTATTTTAGAGAAGTGGGGTTATTGTATAGACCTAACAGACTTTTTGTGTAGGTATGTAGAGGCGTATATAATTTTATATCTGAATGAATATATAAAATTTAATTTTGCAAAGCATCTCTATCTGCCATGAAGAAAATATTTGTCTCGTTTGCAATGTATCGGAACGATACCTCGTAGTAGTCTGCAAATAAATATATAGATACGCTTGCACATCGCGGAAAACCCGACTGTGGCGACCAAAGATGAGATCCAAAAAAAAAAAATAAAACAAATGGAATTTCTAGTGCAACACTACATACCTACACCATGTATGTTGTATATAAGGAAAATTTTCAATTTTAATTAGGGACAGTGCGTTGATTTGGCTGCCTTCATTATGTGCATTTGGATGGAATCCTTTTTTGCTTTTTACGCGAACATAATATATGTTTTTTTTTTTTTGTTGTATATGTTGCATATCGAAATATCTAAAATACATGCCGATTATTTCTTGGAATGAATGAACTTCGAACTGTAGGGGTTAAAGGGAAATTGTTTTATTGCTGACATTAGTCAAAACCGGCTGTATGACGACGATGATGGCATGGTGGCGTTGTTGGCAGAACCTTGCGCGAGTAGGTATACTGTCTGATCAACACACTATCCACAGCATAGCATAATTGACTTGCTTGGCTTCTTTGACTGGGCTGACTGGCTGGCTGGCTGGATGATGATGATCATCATCATCATCATTTGGTGCCGCGCGCGATGATCTACAAATTGTTCGTAGATCCCAGGGATAAGATATGGAACACATGTGCTCTGCAGATACTTCATATTTATACAGTAAGCCATGCTAAAAACACCATTCGGAGATCCTGAGGGATGAAGAAAAAGCAAGCAGGCGCGTTCGTTGTGCATTTCGTAGATATATAAGTTATAAATGAGCGTGCATGTTCTTCGGATTAATGTTTTAATGCTAAACGAGGGCCAAAAAAGTCGTTCGGCTGTTGATGCGTTATTGAGATGAGTTGCATGCAAGTTTTGTCGCTCCTATATATACATACACACCTCCCTCCGCCCAGATGTCCTGGTTGCGGGATGTAACGCCGTGGCGGCACGGCGAAGAAATATATATAATTAAGGATGAAGAGAGTGCTGCACTTGAAATTGTACTAGTTTGTTTTTCTTTTTGGTTGTTTATTTGTAAGCATTCTCTGTCTCAAGATCAATGGCATTTTTGACATTTTACAAATCAGAAGGTCATACATACATACTTATATTCGTTGGATCATTGGAACATACCTACATAAATACAAGAAATCAGTCATTTTTTAATTTTATTTACTTTTTTAAAATGTTTAATTTGAAAACTTAAATCCAAATGTAAATTAAGTCAATTTCAATGGCGCAAAATTTTAGACGATTATAAAACGATCAAATTAAAAAAAAACGATTTTCCAAACGATTTATCATCGCGTTATCTTTTTAACATTTTATTAAAGTTAAAATCACCAATTATTGCCTATTTCATATTTTGTAGTAAGTATATAGACACCTACTCCAAATGTCACTTTGAAAATAAAAAATGTGTAAATGTTGTTTGCTTACTTATTTGCGCGAACTGTCAGTTTTTAGGCGTGTTCAGTTGAAGTTTATTAAGAAAATAGGTTTGATAACTTTAAAGAACATTTTAGTAAAGAGCTTTAAAGTTAGTAAATTGTTAAGTAATATTATGATAATACCTAACATCAAACTGTATAATTTTGTGCTAATGTACTTACAGTCGTATTTAAGGTTTAATCTGGATTAATAGAATGAATAATAGGCGGTTAATGTTCAGAGCTGATCTTTAAAAATCTTTAAACCCATTTTATACCTACTCGTTTAGGTTAGAATGCTCAGATCTTCAAATATACTTATATGTTTCTTTTTTCGTTCAGAGTATGATAAGCGAGAATGTGCAGAAAACGCTCAACGAAATCACAGCACAGAAAAAAGTCACACTGACAAGAGTGTCTATACATAAACATTCATAGTTTTTAATGGTTCAAAAAAAGTAGAGAACATTTGCTACAAGTTGCGTTTGAGTTCCAAGCTAATCGCAGAAGGAAATGTTTTACTTTTGTTTATCGCAATGCAATTGCAATCACATTCATTACATATCCGAAGTGCAATATCTTTAGAGCCATCAAAACAATTTGACAGGAGCTCTGAACCAATTTTTAAGAAAATCAGTTCACCCATTTAAGGGTTTAACTTAATTCATACCTGGACGCACAGACTGACGGACGATAACTTCTCCCTTATCGTAATCTTATATTTGATTAAAACAAAAGCTCCAATTTGTTTTTCACACGAAACTAATTTACACGCAAAAAAAATCAGCCTTAATATAAAATCATTGATTCATATAAATATTTAAAGCTCATGGGAAAATTCCATACATTTTTCTTTCTTCTTGAAAATGCAACACTCTATACAGATGCTTTAATAGGACTTTTGCTTATTTTCATTCAGCATTATATAGTTGTCTTGTACAAAAATCCCTTTAAAACATTCCACCCGCCTTAATTTTCAAACCATTTTCCCTGCTTTCTATTTCTTTTGCTGCGGATTCTCCTTCGGTTTTTTTTTTTTTTTTTTTTTTAACCATTGTTTGTCCTGTTTAGACGATTTAAAGATGTTGTTTCTCGCCTCGAAAACAACCAACCGCGACCCACCCTCAATGTTTCGAAGAAAAAAAGACTACCAGTATCATTTTCAGTAGATATTGACATCTTAATTTTTGCGCCTTGCTATTTTGTTTACATTCTTTTTTTTTTGTTTTTTTTTTTTCTTTAAGGGAAAAGAAAAGGATATAACCGACCATCCGACCATCGTATAAATGTCATATTTTGAACTTTTACTTTTTCCCCAATTCAGTGGAGATTTAAATGTTTTGTTGATATTTTGAAGGTTCGTCCCACATAAAGGGTAAATCGAAGGAGAGGATGCTTACGCATTATTGAATAAATAGACTCAAGTTAGAATCAATTTCAAGTGTTTGATGGTTCATAATTAGGGTTTATTTTTGTTTACACGGGGGTGTTAAATGTTGAAATTTAAATAAAAAAGAACAATAAAAGATAGATATATACGAATCAAATTTCACTTACCTCTTTTTCTTTGGCAGCCAATTCATCAGCAAAATTATTATTACAACTACTACTGCTATTACTACTATTTGTATGGGTATTATTATTGTTACTAGTGCTATTATTATTGTTGTTTCTTGTTGCCTCGACGATGCCACTAGTTCCCTCTAGCGCTGACAGGAGCGGACTGTGGGATCGATTTGACATTTGATTGCTTGCCAGTGTTGCCGATTCGCTGGAGTCTTGGTGGAGATTCATTTCGGCGGTCATTGCCGTAATAAGTTTGCTAGCGTCTGTTATTGTTGCACCTATTGTTGTGGCGCTGGTGGGATTTGGGATAGTGGTTGTTGTTGCTGCCAATACCGCAGAAAGATCAGTAGCTGTATTTGATGCAGTTGATGTTGTGTCCATTATTTGATTATGATTGAAAATTAACTTTGCCGAATTAAGGCATCCGTTAAGTGTGCTACCGTTTTCAGATAATGGTGGAGACGGCGATGGTGTGGCTGCCAGCAAATTACCGTTCTGATGCAAATGCTGGGATATGGCAACACTGTTCAATTTGTTATTATTATTGAAACTATTGTTGTTGTTTATCGTTGGAGATGATAATTTTATATTTGGTATTGGGATTGTGCTCACCGAAGATGGAGAAGATGGCGACGAATGGATCGAAGATGCTGTTGTTGTCGTCGATGATGTAGATGTTGTTGTTGTTGCAATCGAAGTTGTTGACAATTGTTCTTTTAAAGTATTTACTTCTTTTTCAGCCAATGTAGCTCTCTGCAAATATATAAAATAAATCATTGAAATTAATTCCTATAATGCAAAAAAAAAAAACAACGAAATTTCAAAGACAAAGCTCCGCTAATTTTTTTCAAAAAAATATTTGCCAAAGTATTCCCATTTTGATGTCTGCTGATTTTATCGGCCAGAACTTATAGCCCAATTAGATCCCATTTAGAATAATATTTTTCAAAGGTATAAGTAGCTACTCAAACCTTGTATGTATGATGCATATAGTTAGAATGGTGGCAATGGCAACAAAATACCATGCATTATCCCCAAAAAACAACCAAAATTTTGGTATGTTTTGTTTCCTCTATATACCTACCTATGTATATTCTTCTCTCACACTTTTAGAACAGACAAAAATTCTACATAAATGTATTTCCGTTCAATTTGAATTTAGACGAAGCCAAAAGGATTTTATCCAGTGCATAGTCACCCAGACCCACAGGAAGAAATTCGAGTAAATTTACCGCTCGAATTTTAATAGTTCGAAAAAGTTTCCCTTGTTGTTTTGGGTTGTAGAATAGAGTATAGCAAAAAGCTAGAACCTTATACATATACCTACCTATATTATATTAAAAAAGAAAAAAACGACCACGGACCCTTTTTTTTATATGCAGTCAAATAAAACCTTCTTCCTTCGTCGGACACACCCTCATTAATTTTACTTTTAAAGTCATTACGGGCTAAATTTACCCAAATTAATACGTTACACTTTGTTATATGTATAGTAACAGTACCGACTACCTATTAGTATGTATATGTGCAGCAAGTATAGTGGATTTATCGATAAGCCAATTTGGGGAAGAGTCCAAAATAAGTTTGGCAAATTAGTCAGACGAATCGAAGGACAAACACCAACATCATAAGTCATTATAACGAGGCATGAGACCTTCAGCAGGAAGGAAGGAAGAAAGGGAGGAAGAATAAACCAAAATAACAGTACCTATAGAATATAGATCTAAGGGCAATACTCAAGAATTGGAATCGAACGAGATATCGGGCTTAAGAAGGAATTACTTTTCGGCAAATTTATCTCTCTTTGTGTACATCCGATTGTTGTGGCTACTCGGATTTCGGATACCTTTTTGTCTGTGTATAGATGTAGACGGCTACTGCATCGTATCTTTTCATTTTAAATGACAACAAACCCCCCTCTTACAAATTGAATCTGTTGGGAGGAATTATGATTCTCTTTTCGTTACCTTGGAGTTTTTTGTCAATTCCTTTCAAAACGGACGCGACGTAGATAGATAGACAGACAAGATAGCTAGATACGAAAAACAAGTGTATGGTTTCTCACGGGGATTGAATCTCGACAAGTCGTGGTGCGGCGGGTATCAATGGACGAACAAAATTAAATATTTATCAAAAAAAAACAATTTTGATTATAAGAAAGACAAAAAAACAAAACAAGTTAAGACAAAAATGAAGCTTAACAAAGTCTACAGTATATATGTACATAGTGGAGGAAAATCGATAAGCAAGAGAGCGACGAGTTATGAGACCCGCATAAATCTACTGTGGCAACACAGCAACCCTTTCTCATCATCAACGACGACTGTTCTATACTGCTACCCCCTCAGGCAGATAGCTATTAGAAGTAGATTTATCGCAATCGAAAAACTTTTGGCGAATTGAAAATTTCAAAAACCCCTCCCCGTTCGTCGAAGCAACCCTTTTTCTTTGGTTTTCGTTATACACAATATTGCTGCATGAGAAAACAGAGGAAGCGCGCGATGACAAGTTGCTCCGGCTGGGTAGCCGAAAGGCGGGCAAAACTTGTATAACTTTTGTTGTCATTCCCAAAGTCGATAATGTTTAATTACAGATTACATCTGACAACCGCGCCCACCGGCCCCTCACGATTTTAATGATTTTTAAGCTTAAAGCGGTTAATATATAGAGACAGAGAAACTTCTTAGGATCTAGGATGGGGTGAAATATTTTTGATGTCTGATTCTGATGGTTGGAACCCTTCCAATTGATTTTACAAAAGTCTTCAACTCTAAAATGCGGGAGGATGCGCGACGACGACGATGGTGTAGTGGGGGCAACGACGGCAAAAACTGTGGTTAAAGAGATACTTTTTTTTTTTTGATGTTGCTTCCTTTTTTTCTGTTTTAAAGGAAATATTTTTCGCCTTTCCATCAATAGAAATATCAATTAACGAAAATGTAAAAGGGTTAATTAACTAAAATGCGGGCTTCACTTCAAGCACAAAGGACCACACCGACCTTAAGCATGTCCATGTATAATGCACGAATATGAGTATATCTCTATACAACATCCATTTATATTTTAAATACTATATTCAGAAAGTCAGAAATTTTTAATACATTTTTTTGGCAAAAAAGGATCCCATTTGGTGATTTGCTTTAGATGTATGCACAAACTCAAATTTCCCAACACAAGATTTTTGTTTAAAAACAAATCTCTTTTTAAGCATTTTGTTTTATTATTTTTACTAAGTATAAAGCAAATTCGTCGTGTCCTGTGAGCTGTGAGAAGAGAACGAAAGGGTAAACATTTGCAACAGCGCCATACATCAGTATAGGCATCAAGGATAATCCTTGTGCTCTAATATTTTTGTTTTTTGATTTTAGAGTATTTACTCGTCCTCCAGCATGGAGATTGGTCAATTCGAATTCTAGAGCGAGTGTGCAAAAGTATCGTTATCATTATTGGCGGCCTCGAGTGAACCCATCAAGGTCTTTGAATTTGAAGAGAGAACTTTACATAGGGGAGGGGTAGTAGTACACCTATCCTACCGGAATAAATTTCATATATCGTTTTCAATCCTAGAAGTGTTCCGTTCCTTTTTCTTTTCTATATTTTTTGTTGTTTTTTTAATGGCTTTTGAGCTCTGGATATGGATTATGAAGTATAATATTCTTTTGGTTCTCTTTTGTTGACTGTTGATATCTATATTTTTTGGCAGTAAAAGGGTGGTATTTGATGTTCCATTTTTTAGTCATATTGCAAAGGATATATGATGGAGTATAGAGAGTGCTTGATGGAATATGGAGAAGTTGGCCTTAAATGAAAGTTGAAATGAATACTTTCTTTTAGTTATTTTTTTGTTTCTTGTTGTTCACCGAAATGGTGCAATTTAAAAAGGATGCTATTAATCTTTATTGGTTCTATCATTCACTCGATTCAGAGTCAAATATTTTCCCTTAATTAAGAAGATGGAAGCAATTCCATAGCAAAAAAAAAAAACATAAAAAAACAAAAAAAGAAAAAGACCAAACAAACGAAGATAATTAACGGCGGCTGATGGGATGCGAATTGAATGAGTTTTCTATAGATATATCTACATATTTTTTTTTTTTCATTTTTGGATCGGGTTTTTTGTTTAAGGGTAGGCGTCAAACCTCAGGGGGTCTATTATAAAAGAAATGAAGGTGGTTGCTTTATATCTATCTATACATTTTCAAAACACAAAGGAAGTTATTCTTTCTTACAAGGTGTTTTTTCTCAATTTTTGTATAAGACAAGGGATAAAAAAAAATAATATTATCATTGCGAATCAGATTGTGTAAAATTTAATTAATAACGGTCTCATGGTAGTAGTAGTAATGGATTTCAATTGATAAACACGACACAACAAAATCCGGAATTGGAAAGAGAAAAAATTAATTAGAAAAAATAAAAGTAAAACAGGAATCGAAGCGACCGACCGACAACATGATGGCTGGATGGATGATGGCTGTGGCGAAGAACCGAAACGGATGAAATAATAAAATCCTTGCGGCTATTTTTGTCGAGAGAACAAATATTCAATGGTTGATTGTTCAAAGCAATACCTACATTTTTTTTCAAATTTATACATATAAGTATGTATATCTATATAAAAAGCAAGCAAAATCAATGTTGAAATGTCACTCTGTCATTCTGTCATATCCTTGTTGTGCGCGTTATGCAAAGGCCCCCTGTATATAGGTATATTATACAAGTGTTTGTTGTTTGCATTTCTTTGGTTTATCATGACAGTTTTTTTTATTGCAATACATACCTATACTTTTTATTGAATGCCTTTTGAATTACTGTACTTTGCTGTTTTCCTATGTCCGTTTGGTTTTAATTTATAAAATTTTATTTCGAAATTACTTATACGACCAGACCAGATGCCCTCCCGCGCAATCTATAGTTTTAAAATTAATTTTTTTTCTTTGGTTTCTGTAATTATTCTTCAGATCCTGGCAGTTTCTTGTATTGTTTTGAGGGTTAAGTAGGTATATACCTAACCTATACTCGTTTGAACATGAAAACGACAATGTGTGGGAAATTAAATGAATTTACTGATCGATAGTACTGCGGTTGAATTTCTCATTAAAATCCTATAGGTAGGTATAATAAAGTAAATAATATGCTATGCAAAAATTCATTAATTCAACCTATTTACATACATGAGCCAGCGCGTAGGTTCAAAGGCAACAATATTGGAATACATTTTTGACTTTTATCAATAAATCTATTTAAGTTGTACTGAATTGTAGAAAATTATATATAGCTTATTGAAGGCCCTCACTTTTAAACTGACTGAGATCGCCAGGACGATGCGCCAATTTTTTTGCACTACCTACTTAAATGTGTAAAAGTTATAGGTATGTTGAGTGATTAATTCAACAAGTCTAATTAAATAGTCATACTGATTGATAAGTCTTCTATTTGGCTTATTTATTTAAAGAGTATCTAAATATAATTTGTAGGTACCTAGGTATCTGCCTTTAGTAAAAATGCCAATTATAACAGTTTACTTTATAACAGTTATGAAAGTTTATTTTATAAAAGTTATAACAGTTTATTTTATAACAATTTTTCGTGCGATTTATGTCCAGAGTCAAACAACTCTGAATAGATTAAAAAAAATTAATATTGAGAGTTCTGTAAAACAAAAAAAAATCAAACTCGACTACCTAACCTACCTACCATTCATATATACCTACGAAGTGTCTTTCCCCAATCACTAATAGGTACTGTCAATCTTATAAAATCAATTTCAGACAACTTCGATTTAAGTATCAACGTATAATTTCAAAATCATTCACTTCCCCCTCCTTTTGAACTAAGCCGAAACAAATTAATCTAATTAATTACAATCCCGTCTTATTAGATAATGTTTTAAGGCCAAATATACATAAAATATCTCTGTGCTGTGATTTTCATCTATAGGTATGTAGTTATGTACGTCTCTTAAAGGTGAACTCGCCTTAACCCATCACTCAAAAAGTAACCAGAAAACCATCCCATTAATATCTGACTGATTTCTTTTTCCCGACGAATCCTGTTGCTCCTTGAGAATCAAATTTTGAGATTGCTTTTCCTAAATTTCTGTATATATGTATGTATATGTATACGAACTAACTGTGCAGGAGCAAAGGAGGCACATTCTTTCGGCAGATACCTACGTTTTATGTAAGTTAATTGTCCCCAAAAGATGTCTCTCAAGATAGAAGCTAAACAATTATTAGAAATCGAATGTAAAAGGATGTCACATCAATTTGGTATGTCACGATTTGACAAGTAAAAAGGGTGGCCTGTCTGATTCAAGTGGAATGATGTATTACAGCAGATGTATTTATTTGGGATGCTATACTCTTCTATGCAGTCTTTAAGCTATATGTATATATATAGAGGGATACAATTTGAGTAACTTCTAAAAATCAAATAATCAAAAACCAAAGAGACCCACAACAACAAATGGAGCGCGCACACCGCACCAATTTCGTTCCGATTGACATGCAAGTTTAAGCAATGGCGTATCCTATAAATTATATCGAGATCGAGACCGAGTGTTGTTGCCCCGTGTGGCATCATTGTTCGAATGTATAATATGGTGATGGTGCCCGTGCGATGCTCTATATCTGGGACACCACTTTTGAAATTTCCTCAACCATTTGCCAATGTAAAACTGTCAAATCCTTTGTAAAACAATACCAACACGCCGTACAATGCCAATTAATCAGAAATTCCCAAATAATTGTCTTTGGCGTGTTGGCGACAGCTTCAGCTTCAGCCAGCCCAGAGAGAAAGGGGGCAGAGCGGAGCATACCTATACCATAAAGATGAAGATGACCAGATCTCCTGTCTGGGCCTGGTATATCAGATTTATGGCAATAATATAAGATTAATTAATGTTTATTTAAAATAGATCGAACCGTGTCTAAGAAAATGCTGACTGAGAGCGAAACCGCGGCTTGATTATAAATTCAAATACAGAGAAATGCACAATTCTAAAATTATATTAAAATTAATTCAAAAGTATCTATTGTTCGCTATCTGAAAGATTTGCACGGCGCGGTGCAGTAGCGATGTGGCGGCAGCAACAACGCATTCAGTTGTATATATGTATGTACATATGATACATACTTTTTGTATTTTTCGAGGTACACATTCTCTTGCAGATATAGACAAATGAGTGTTTTGAGAAAGGAAGGGAGTTGGGTGGGGTGGACGCTTGTGACGCTGCTGCCGATGACAAATGCTTTGGCCAAAGAAACTTTATTGTAATGGGGCGCGTATATTGCAATGCACGGACGGATAGATAAATATATATATTTTTTTTAACTTTTACAGTGCTAGACGTTCACACAGGCATATACAACACAACACCGGTGGCTGTCGATCATTTAATTGTGATTTTGGGTTGAAGACTTTTTGTTTCTTCTTGTTTTTGTGTGTGACGAAAATATGTAAATGTTCTTTATATGCTTGTAAGATTAAGAGTTCATTATGCTATACAAATGGATTAAAAAAAAAATAAGAAAAAAAATAATGAAAGCTTGGGTGATGAAAAATAAAGTGTAGGCGACAGAACAGAACCTTGTGGGATACCACGTTGGCGATGAAAAATTTGATGTTTTGACGTTGTAAGTGCTTCTTTAATTGGGTTTTTGCTTTTTGGTAGATATATAAATATATGGTGGAAGATTAAGGTGCTTCTGTGATGTGTCAATGAGGGTGTCTAAGTCTATAATTCAAATCATTTTTATTTCAAAATTTATTTTGTTTTGGAAATACCTATAAATTAATACTTAATAAATACATTCAACACATTTAATTAATTTCTTCAAATCCTATTGGCCTTTTAAAAAAAACAACTTACTTTGTCTTGTTTTTACAGTAAAAAAATTGTGTGGCGCGACAGCTCGTATACAACCAGGGCCAATGACTTACAACTCTCAACCATTCCAGTCCCTGCGTGCGTGTTATTGGCAGGAGTGGAGGTTTTCACAGTTATAGAAAAAAACAAAAGAAGACATCAAATTTTGTTAAAGGTAGGTAGGGTATTTACCTACCACGCATTCACAAATCACAACTTTAGATTCACTATTCGCACCTTTAAAGTTTTTTGTTCCTCTGAGTACCTTTACCTATAGATTTTAGATGTTTCTATTTTTGTCCTGCTTTTTTGCGACTGCCGTTTAGTAGAAATTCCAAAAAGCTGAATAATTACCTATACCTTGTTATTCTGTTTTAACCTCCCTCACCTTTCAACTTTTCATTTAATAGATAACCCTTCTCTTTTTTTTTTTGTTAAGTCGATACAAATCAGAAGAATTTAAGATACGAAATTAAAACTCACCCCTTCAAAAAACGCTTCACACACTTACACACTCCATACACTACCTATACCCTATACCCATGCTCATTAAGTTTAATTTTGTATCTTTCCATAGTATGGGTTTTGTTCCAAATAAAAAACACACAAATATACAAAATTAAGCAAAAATTATAATTTTAAAGTTCTTCTTCGTTTTCGCCTGAGCTCATCCATTAAAAATCGAATCCTGTCATACATGGGTTGCTGCTGTTGTTCTGAGCTACAAACTCACCCCTTTTTGGCCTGTAATTTTCAATTCCACCATGACAGATAGCTAATGTATATTTTTAACTGAAAAATAACACAGTCATAAATTTGCATACAAACACACATTACACGTATGTACCTACATACATTATGTATGTATATCTAAAGCAAAAATAAGACTGATACTTTTTATCCTTTCAAAAATATGAACCGAAAGCAAAAGCATCCTGCTGCTATACTATACCTACTTTTGATTCTGATGATGATATAGTCTGGAATGGGGCCGGGATGAAAGGGGGTGCAGGGGGTGGTGGTAGCTTAACAAGAAGAAGAAGAAATAATGGTCGAATTGATATACAAATGATGATTTTTGTTCTAAGGGTGGTAGGGGGTGGTTTTCTTCTTTCTGGAACGGGTGCTGTTTTTCAGTTTTTGTTGATGGTGTGTAACTTTGTACTAAAATACACACATGTGTGTAATATTTAAATAAATAATTAGGAAAAAAATGAATAAACCGAATGAAAGAGATAGAGAAAGGATTTTTAATCGTTTGTTCGTTCATTTATTTGTTTGCTTATTTATTTTTGTTTGAATACTCTCTTGGGTATGTGTATTTGACTTTCAATGTATATGTGTTTGTAAACACAAGGCATTCAAAAAAGGGTGCTGAAGAAAGAATCACGACATTCTGTATTAATTGCTTATACGTACAGATACAAAAGAGTCCTCCAATCAAGCAGTCGTGCAAAAAAAAAAAAAGAAACCCGATGACAATAAGGGATACACGCGTGCGACAACAACGACAACGAAGCACAGACGGTGACAAGAAAACGGTGAAAATACCCTTTTGATATGGTACAGCAAGTCACAAAAAAAGGATCCACGAACTCTCAAATATCATCAAAAGGGGTCTCATGGTAGGGGGTATTAATTCTATACACATACTTGCATACATGAATTGCTAATTAGTTATCAAAAGCAAACATCGACATCGGAAGGACGCGCGTCATCTGTAAAGGAAAGCTAAGAAATGTACATATTTATATATTATATATTTGTATGTTCCTGAGAAGATGGATCCTTATTTTTATTTTTTTAGATAATAAATGTATTCTATGCCCTTATAGATGATTATCACAGAATGCGGTATAACACAGTTAGGGGTAGAGAAGTAGGATGATGCTATATAAGATGATCAGAGGAGTGCCTTAAATGTAAATTCCTCACTCCACAAACTTGAATTACTCATCGGTCAGAGTTATATGCTTCTTTCTGTGACTGAATTACGTACAAGAATTATATAATTACATTTATGAATTCTAACATACTCTAAAGCAAAAAAATTATTAAATGGACAATCGGAAATGCCTTCACAACATGGTTTCCTTTTTTGTACAAATGAAGATATTTATATATATACCGTAGATACCATATATACCATATACATATATACATCTACCCACATACATATATGTATGAAGGTACTGATATACATATGTATGTATATAAAATAGAAATTCCAAAAATCCTGAATTGTTAATTTTTGATGTGATTGCGATGTATTGTAGCCATATCACACATATTTTGTCCATTTTTGGACCCAAAGTTATTATTATTATTATTTCACATATCCACATCCACATCGCACATTGAAACTTTTGTCAACCACAAAAAGGGTACATTTTTGGCGCAGTCCTTTATGATGGAATGAGAACTGTCGAATAATTTCATCCCTTCTTATATTTTAATAGAGAAACAGCAATATATGTACCTCTATACCCATGTCCACAATATTTTTCCTTTATTTTTTTTTGTTTGTTCGAGTATAGCTACACAAAACAAAAAATATCAAAAACATGACCATTGACCATATATGAAAGTATAGGTACGTATATATTATACTTATCCCAAACCCCTTTACCTTGGAGCTCATTCATTAATTGTGAATGATTATTTATTTAGAAAATTTTGACGATTCAAAGCCCAGGTATATGTACTTTTACTCATAGGTAGGTAGAATGAGTGGGGGAGGGATTGTGCAAAAAAGAGCATTATAAAGTAAACCCAAATGCTATAGTGATGTCCATGGATATGTTACCCGCCAGACTGCCTTGGGGTAGAAAAAAGGTTTTTTTTTTTTTTTTTGAAGAAAAACCAATGTTATTTGTTTAAATATTTCAAAAAGGATTTTCAAAAGGATAAAATTGTTAAGCATAACATCTCGCATGTATCTGCACGTATCGATAAGCAAAGAACTATACCGATACCCATACGATACCTACAGATAGATATAGATGAGACATGTGTGCTCGTAATCCTTTGGGTTAATTAGTCCTAATTAAATATGCATTAAAGGAGGGAATATCCAGGAATAGCGAGACAATGAATGAGAAAAAGCTTATCTTTTTTCATGATAATATGATGGAGATGGTGCTTTTTTTTTGTTTTATGTACCTAATATATATGTAGTTGTAGGTATATAAATAGACATATATATGTATGTTTAATCTAGGTTGGGTAGAAAGATATAATAACCTTCCTATATATATCTATTTGAAAAGTTGTTGAAAAATGCATGCGTATATACAACCATCATCGTCTACAAAGGATTAGCGGGTATACGGTATGGAGCGGATTGAAGCGAAAATGAGAACGAACGAACGATGAATGTGTTGATTTTTCGATATTTACCTAATAAGTATGAGAGTTTAAAATGATTCCAATTAGCTTTGTTTAGTGTTTTTTTTTATCATGTTCTTTCTTTTTTTATTATTTATCTACCTTATATAGGGGGTAATTAAAGACATAAATCATAATGTCTACAGATAATCATGATTCTATGCAATTCTATATATGTACATATATCTACGTTTTTCCATCTTAGAAGATGCGACATTTCTGTGTCTATTTAGGTATATTTTCGTATACCTAAATTAAACCTTCTGAATCGGATACATATAATGTAGGTTAACTATAGCAAATCTTAGTGCACTTAAAACTCAAGTATCTAACTACCTACGGGTACCAAGTTAAGTTTGCCAACTTAAGGTACCTATTCTTAAAAAAAAACAACAAATTTTGTGGTGCCTTTATCTGAATATATATATATATATCTACCTATTCCTATTAACTGATTCGTTCTTTTTTTGCGTGCATGTCTCGGCTGAACTTCATTCCGATTTGAATGAGGATTTTATTATTGAATTAATATTGAACCAATTGATCCAGGTAAGAACACAATAGAGTGGAAAAATTTTAAATTTCGCCAGAAAAAGTAGGAACATCCTGAAAACCCAAAATTGCATACTTTCAGGAGTTAACGGTGGCGAAGGGTAAAATATTGACTCTTAGAATGACAAACAGTACGGGATTGACAATCGAATAATTTTTTTCTCACGAAAATAGGATAGCCAACAGATGGCGTTATTTATATTTTAAAATTAATTTAACAATGTTTCTACATCATCAATGGAACATCTTCAAACAAAATGTGTACCTATCTATTTATATTTAAAAGGCATAGCATAATTTTTACTTATAGGATTATAAAATAAAATACACACAGTAGCATCTCGGAATGATAAACGGTTCTATAAGATGAACGCAGTTATTCGGAAAAAGATGAACGCTTTATTCCCACCTCAATTTTTTTTTACTTTTTCTTTGCCCGTACTCGTATTATACCTATATATTTATGTAACATTCTTCAATTTTGTGAACGATACTTTCGAGTTTGTTTTAACTTGTTATAAGATGTAAATTATATTTAATATTTTCACTTTCCCAACCAAAAATATTGGTGCTAGAAAAGATTAACAATTTGAAAAGATGAATATCTGTTCATCTTTTCGATATTCTACTGTTTTTTTTTTTTTTTTTTAAAGTTATGACTTTGTTATTTTTAATGAAAGATCTTTTCTATAATCGGAGTTTTTTTTTGTTGTAGGTATAGCTTCAAAAATTACATCAACATGTCAACTAGATTTCAAAAACAACACGGAAGACACATCAGTCTTTTTTCTGTTTTTTGTTTGAATATTTAAACTTATATTTAAGTACGACTAACTTGAGTGATTCATTGCACTGCGAGACTCTTCCTCCTCCCATCAAGTGTCTATGAAGTTTTCATCAATCATTATTCAATCATCATTTTATAAGTTTGTGTGAAGCAAAATAAAATAATCAAGACAACAACTTAGTATATAGGTAGGTTAGGTAAGGTACGTCGATGTTTTTGAGACTATACAATACATACATATATTTGGAATCAAATCGCGCATTATATTTACAATTTACTTACCTAGGTACCAATATCTATACTCTAACCTTTTGGTTTGTTCGTGAAAGATATGATATAGGTTATAGGTATGTATGTATGTATATCAATGTATGGTACATCATTCAAATATATTTCATCGTCAAAATTAAATATGCAATGGATTTGTGTCAAAGCTATGTAGATATGGATATACAAATTTATATGCGAATATGGAGGATGTACTATTATTAATCACTGTTTTTGGAAGATATATATAAATGTGTATTTATATCTTGAAGAATATTTTCTAAAGTAGGAGTAGTTATATGGGTGTTTCTTTTTTTTAATAAGATGATGAGAGGTTGTCACACCATCGCCAGAAGTCATTGCCATCTTGAATTCCTTCCTTTTTTCCAGCTCTCTGATCCCATTGTATCGTATACCATAGGTATATGTACCTACATATATCACTCGCAGATGTACATATGTTATGTATGTGCTTGTATTAAAAAAAAAAACAAAACTGCTTCTGATGGTTCAGAGGAGCCTCATTGTCAGAACTTAGAGCACCCACATAAGAGTAGGTATGTACCCAGTACCATACATATGTACATTTAACAAGACGGATGTCATCAGCATAATGACAATTATTATTTCTTATTCCACTGCATCTCTGTGCTTATGTTGTTGGCTGGCTGATGCTTCTGCTTCTATATATATTGCACCCTTTTACAAGAGTGACTTGCGTCGTCAAAGTGGAAAGGACTCACACATTACTTGGGTGATGCTTCCAAGGAGCCAGCATCAAACTTAGCTATACCACCTTATACCTATACCTACGTCTGGGAAAGTGTAGAGAAATAAAAACCCGGTAGGTGTGCTGTGTGCATGTCAAAAAGCACTTTTTCAATCACATTGCACCACCTGAAAATCGCTCTCTCTCTCCACACACCACACACAAAGTCTTGATGGGCGCTCTCTTTAAGGCAAAAGTGAAGGTACTTCTTCAAGCGTCAAAATTAACAGCATACCCTATATGTACCTACTTCCTACAAACATACACATATACCACATATGTATATGAAGCATTGTGTAATCCATTGTAACTCTTATTATTAGAATGATTTTTCAGTTGAAATTCTAATAATTTTGATAGGATTATATATGTAGATGTCTAACTATCGTTATATATGTATATTGTATATGCATGTAGATATATTCCGAAATCTCCCAAAAATATCTATACATAAAGCTCAGCCAGCCAGCTCAGTCAGTCGTTGAAATGTAACGACAGATATGTATGCCGAGAGTTTTATCAGAAATGACCTTGCAAAACAAGGATTATGCACCACAATTACCTACCTACGAAAAAAACACACACAATTTCATCCCTGTTCGCGTGAAAATCTCATAACCCACACTGCTTCTCGCTTGCCCGAGACAAACGACACAACACCCCCCCTAATGGGCTGCAATTGATATCCTCGGCGCGAACTGTGTGTGATACACTTGCCACCAGTTGTCCATCCGTTGGCATAGACAAACAACAAATAAGTGCAAACAACCCTTATACACTCTCTCGATGGCGAGTTAGCCGTTATAGTCCCAATTCTATACCATCCATCGCCATGCACATCGCGAACTCTTGTGGTGCGTTGCTTCACATTCAGCTGCAAAGGTTAACCCACCCCATATGTCCGCCCCACATATATACACAACCGCCAATTATCCTGCTCATGACAGGTGGTTATTTGCACGTATTCCATTACTCATCTGATGTGCTGTTTCAGTTTCAGTTTGGCTGTTTTTTTTTGTTTTATATTTTTTTTTTTTTTTGACAAAATGTGACAAATCATCTGCCAAAATCGCACTGAATTTCAGTGCATCCTGCGAGAATAGCCACTGATGGTACACAAATGTGCGTGGATGAGTTTTGAAAAATAACAAAAATAAATAGGTTGAATGATGGGAGATGAAAAAACCAACCGAACTCCCTTACCTATTTTCAAGGTCATTTGCAAAACATGCAAGGGGGACTTTAACCCCATTTTTTACGGAGTTGTATGCCATGCGTGTATTTTTAATCTACCTACATATATAGCATACCTATGTATGTCCCTCCTCAAGTGTTAGATTATGTGTTTTGGAAAAACAATTAATAAACAATCGCAATAATGTGTAATCTTCTTAGGTAGTAGGTACATATATAGGGAAACAATTAGGTATGTAGTAAGGCAGGGCTATATGCATTGTTGTTGCGTTTTATTTACAATGCAACTGAGTAATTAGTCATGTTGGCATAAGGACGCACTTTTGCGAAGCACTAGTTATCGAATTTTATAAGTGTTTCCCTCGCAAAAACAGATTGATTGAATATAAATTGAGTAGTTACCTAAATATTGGTAAGAACTCAATATGTAAGGAAATTCCATAAATATATAAAAATTATAACAATTTGAAGTAAAAATGGCGACGGAAAAATGGAAAGTAATTGATACAAAATTTATTTAAAACATACAAATTCCGAATATGAATACAAAAAAATAGGAAGTAATATTTCATAAATTAACTGATTTGTGTTAATATTTATATAGATGGGTTGCAGCTGCTTACTTAAAAACTAAGCCCGAGGAATTGTTTTACTGCATCGTTTAATAAACAGTTTTCAACAGACGAAATATAGGTACTCTTGAAAATAACGTCGCACATTTATTACGCATTCCCTGCATATTTGACCAATATATTGCTTGAATGTCATTTAAATTTTGACAAGTTCTTGATTATCCAAAGTACCTACCTACAGTAATCTCGAAAACGGTTATATAAGATTAACAGTTCGGGAAGATGAACGAAATATTTTCAACATTCAATGTTCTAATTAATGAACAGTTTAAAATTTTGTACTTGAAGAAATAACACTTTATTCCCAACTTTTTTCTTTTTCTTTGTCTTTAGTTCCACGTAGGTATTATATTCGTGTAGACCTATTCAGTTTGTGAACGGTACTTTCGGGTATGTTTTAACTTGTTGTGTAAATTATATTTAATGTTTTTATTTATAACTACATACCTATATCTTTTTCCTCAATCAAATTTTGTTGTGTTCATATTTATGAGATTCTAAAGTAGACTCAAATGTTGCTGGAGGGGGTCTATTTCTTCTTTATTAGGCGGGAGAGAAAATGTTCTAAATAAATTAATTTAAAACAAATTTTTGAAAAATTGCTTAAACACTTATAATATTGTAGGTAGGTACTTTAATTTCTTTTAACCCAAACAAAAATATTTGGAAGCTAAAAGGTTTGAAAATAAAAATGTAGAGACAAAATATTCTATGGTAGGTAGGTATATATATCTATAGGTAACCTACCTCTATACTAATATTTCAACCAGCCAGCTCAGCAAATTTGTATAGATATGCAAAAAAACATAGCTTAGGAATCATCTTTGAAATTATTAGGGAAAATTATCTGTCAGCAAAAAAGCTATCGTAAATAATTTTTCCAGAGAACTTTTTTCCTTATTTTAATGGAAACATCAAGTAAGTTGTCGGGGAAAAAATATTTGGTTGGAGATTCGCGATTGGAAACATTTTTTCCCTGGTAATTTTTTTTTTTTCGAGGAAACGAAGTTTTCATTAAATTGACGATAGGGCTGAATATGTTATGTTTTTGTTAATTTTTATTCCAAAGCCAGATCTACAAAAATTAATTATAAATATTTCCGCAGGAAGTATACCTACCTATCTTTAATAGTCTTAATTTGTATTGGTATGATATCCCTAAAACAGGTATACAGTATGGTTTGTTTATTATAGACAATTGAAAAAAACAATAATTATAGATGTCTATATAATAATATCCAAACTAAAAAAAAAACTATAAGTATATTTAAAATACAATTTAGGAATTAACAAAAGAAAACAAATCGAAAGTTTTCTATAAAAAGAAGGCTTTTCAACATTTTATAAAAGACCGGAAATCACAAAATTTGCAAAGACCCAGAAAAAAGAAATAAAAAAAAAAAAAAAAAAAAAATCCCATTATGAATCAAAACATAAAAGCCATAGTCATATCTTCTATAAGTTATGCTCTTTTAATAAACTCAAGTTGAGTCGAGAGTTGCTCCGCGATCTCCAGGGAGTTTCAGTCTCAGTGACGTGATCATCGAATTTAATTGAAAAGAAGTTATTGAGATTTGCATAAAGTGCGAGGGCGGGCACAGCGACGTTCAATATCAACGGTTCAGGATTTTTTTTGTATTCTTTTGTTTGCGAAGTACTTGAGTAGCGCGACAACTTACAGCATATACCTTATACCGTATGTATAGCGGGTCCCTTTACCATCAGCAAAAACCCAAAAGGAGTTCTTTGGTTCATTCAACAAACATATTCGAACATGAATGGGATAATTTTAGAAAAAGGTATCTACCTATATCTAGACCCGAACGACGCGAACGAAAATCAATCAAGGCCATTTCTAAGGAGGTGTATGCATATATAACTACATAGGTTCAAGATTCTTCTTATTCATTTTATTGAATGCCAATTGTATGTAAATAGATTTTTTTCCACGAGTGGTCGTATAAAGGATCGATAACCATCGTCAATTTTTTATTGAACTTGAAAGGCTTTAGAATTGTATTGTTGTGGTATACTTTGTTAGCATAATACGTTATAGGTACACCCACTTATATTAAGATGAGTTGTATGGTGACTTGTCTGCAGATTTCTTTACTTCGAAGATCACTGATAGGTATAAAGATTTACTTATTTTGTGATTTCTTGATGGGATATACCTACCTATTTAAAAGAATGATTAAGTATAGATTAGAAGAGAAAAATTCATGGCATAACAAATAATATACATATTCCTATGTCCACAGATTTTGTCTTGCTTAAAAAATTGTCAAATGATTCAAATTTGGACCTAGCCTATTCTTGAAAAGAAAATTTAGAATCTTGCTGCAATTTCTGAACTACGAATTCGGGAATAGCAATGCAAACAAAACTACAAATATCTGTCATTGTTCTATTGTGGTCCAATATATTCACCTATGACCTTACTGTCGTATTTATTAGATTTTTGTCTACTTTGACACTGTCTAACTACATATTTTCAAATTGGTGGAAATATGCTTTATTTAATAATAATAAATATCACATTATTCACGGTTAAGACAATCTAACTCTTATGTCTAAGTTAAGCAGCTATAAGACAACAATAAACAAAGTTTTTGAACACATTTTCCAAATTTGGACAGTTGTCTAAAATTAGACAACGTTTATATAATAAGACCATTTTATTTTAAGGTATGAGCATGATACCATTTACCAATTAACTTAACTTTAAAGCTCTTTACTGAAATGTTATTAGTTTTAAATATTTTTTAACTAGTATCATACTAAACCTATTTTTTTAATACCTAAAAAGTAAGCGAACATACCTACCTACCTTTTTTACAATTTTAACAGTGTTATATTAAAAAGTTGAAATAAGCATATTTAGGTGATTTTAACTTTAATAAAATGTTAAAAAGAAAGCACGATGATCTAGTATCTTACATATAGCACCGTATATACATAGGTAAACATTACACTTCTGAGACCCTAATAGAATAATGATCAAACTCAAGTCTACCTTTATCGCGTGCTTTGTGAAAATTTTAAAATGTTGCGATTTTTTCGTTTAGTTAGGAAAAACAAAACTTTGCTATTTTGTGATCGTGCTTCGTTTGGTTCTGCTTCTTTTTAAAGTGTGTGCGTGCCTTGATTAGTTTGGAGCGCATGTGTTTCGTTTGTACCACTCTGATGGTACAATGAAGTAAGTAAAGAATATTTTTGGGTTTGGGTAGAAAATCTGTTTTTTTTAAATTTAATCTTTTGAGTGAACGCATATTCTTTCTAATGCAGCGCATTTGATGCTCCGGGGCATTATAAAGACGGGAGAGCTCAAGAAAGCCTTCATTATCATTATACAGTTTATGTATTTCGTTGCTTTTTTAATTGATTTTTCTATGTGTAATATTTCCTACCTATACCGTTTTTACAAATTTTATTTTCAATTTCGTTAGAAATACCTAGGTACCACTGCCGATTTTTCTCAAAAAGTAGGTAGGTACCTAGATACCTATAGGTGTCTTCAAGCAACATAGCAAGGAAAAGGATTTAGATTCTGTGCGTTTATCGAGGTGACTCAGCAAAAGCTGTAAGGAAGCGCGGTTGCAAAGCAACCTACAATAGGTAGGTATACAATTTAATCATTTTTTAGGAGCTTTGTCATATTGCCCTATAGGGTATACCTACCTACTTAGGTAATGCCATAATACCTTATTGCATGTTTTTTTAAATAATTTTTTAATTGATTTTGTTTTAGTTTGCCTACCTACCTAACGCCTTGAAATCTAAATTTTATTCTATTTTTGTTGTTGCAATATTTCTGTTCTTGAAAGGGCACCTTACTAAATGTTTTTTTTAAGATTTCCAAAATGCCCGAAGTTACCCTATGGCCTATAGTTATTTATAGATACATGTAGATATAAACCTAAAACATACCTATATCTACATATGTAGCTGGGTAGGTACCTACCTACTCTTATTCTTGAAATAATTACAAAAAAAAACAAAAATATGAAGCCATCTACCTACCTATGTATATCCATACTTACATATATACGAATCTGCTTATGTACACATTATATATGTATATCATATATAGATTATAGCTACCTAGGTACCTACTTAGATACATATTTAAACTGAAGATAAAAAAGTTTACTAGACATCAGACACGCCATTTTAAATTATTTTTATAAAGCGACATCTTTTGATTTCTCAACTTATTAAAAGATCGTAGGAAAAATGAGGATTGCCTGTGCATTTACCTACATACCTACTTCCTACCTATGTGATATAGCTATGAGTAGGTAGGTATCTACCAATGTAGCCAGAAGGTATTATAGGTAGGTACCTACACAGCAAAACGAAACGCCTTTCCATTTCCAATATACCTATAACCCCTTCCATTTCACAAATAACTATAGTTTCCTATGTGAATACCTACCAATACCCAAAGTAAAAAAGCAATATCGATATTGGTCCATTGTATAGATGTATATAAGGGATGCGCTTCATCGCGCGCGCAATAAAGGCGTTTCCAATACTAATTGATGGAGTACCTACCTAAATACATTATTCTTGTTTTTTTTTCTTTCTTAGGTAGGTAGGTATGTAGCTATCTACTTTCCAATATATAACTACATACCCATATAAGTATCTACAATCTATTTTATTTTAACAAAATACATATGTAGGTATATAGGTATTGATTTGTTACCTAATTTATTTCTTATTTTCTTTTTAATTTTCTTCACATACCTACCTACCAACCTATCTATCTATACCTACACATAAAAGGTCCTGAAAATCCGTCTCGTCCAATCGAATATCGACTTTTCGCACACTAATGGGGTGGTGCTGTAAGAGCTCCCACAAAAATCACCCACCCTGTCTCTTTGAAAAAAAAAAGAAAGAAGAAAAAATATAATCACCCCTCACTCAAAACCAGGAAAAATAAAAATATAGAATCGACGTACATAAGCGCCATCCCCCTTACTCTACTGCTTCTACCCGCTTATGTATCCGAAAGCTTCGTATATTTTTTCTTTTCCACTTTTCCACTTTTCCCTAGAATCTTTTTTTTCCTTGCACCCCCATCGATTTTGATTGGGAATCCATCCATACAACTAAGCGCGCTTGAAATATCCCCAAGAGGGAATTCAACCCCAACCCTCACCCCATCCATACACAATCTTTCTAACACAATCTAATAACGTTCGAATCAAGGAATACAGAATCAGGTGGAGCATGGAGGTGCTCTCTTTCTCTCTGGTTCTTTTTGTGCTATACAAACTATGTGCCACAATCGAATGAAGGACAAATTTTTGTTTCTTATCCTTATAGACGTGGCACTGGAATGGCACATTGCATTTTGCATGTAGGAACGAAGCTCCACAAAGTAAAAGAGAGTTTTTTTTTTCTGCCACCACCGGTTTAAAGAGAAATTTTGACTATAAATATTCCCCACATATGCTCTTAAAGTATACCTAAGACTGTTTTCATTGACTACTGCTGATTCACTTTTGTGACTCTGCTCCTGCAACAAAGCTCTTTACCTATATAAAAAGAAAAATACAAAATATATCGAATACCTATGCTCGCTGAGCGAAAATGGGGAAATTTCGATTTTGTTCGATTCGATGCTGTGCTCCGCCCTGATTCAATCGTAAAATTGTTTAGATGACAATATATTGACAATTTCCTTGTCGTGGCTTAATGTTTTTTTTTTTTTATTAACATCTCTATATCTAAATATAGTTAGGTAAATTGTAATGGAATGCTACTACCCGTCATATCAAAACTTTCATCTTATTCGGTAGTGAATTACCAATTTCAATAAAAAAAAACTTCTGGGTCCTACAAATTTAGGTGCAAACATTCCGACATATAATCTCCAAACAACTCTCGATAATCCGACGGCATCTGGACGACATCATATCATATAACGACAATGCTCCCTTTTACACAAATCAGAAGAAGACAAAAAGAAACATCGGAAGAAGACGAGATGAAATAAAAAAAAAAAAAAAAAAAAACAATCATCATCCCCTCCTACTGTACCACATTCCTAGTCAATAGCCATCCAATCAGGTTTGTGAAAAATCTATCTATATTCCATCTTTCGCATTTCGGGGCTTGCTGTGGTGATCGAACGGCTTTCGTTTCACACACTCGTTCAATTCATTGGACTCACTCTCACTGCCAAACAAAAAACTCACTACACGCCTAACACAATCATACTTTTCATATCTGCTGCAAATGCATTGGTATTAGTGCTTCCAACTGATAGCATATAGGAAAAAAAGAAGCAATAAAAATTAATGGGGAGACATACAAAAAATTCACCACACCAATTCAATTGAGTTGAGTTATTCACCAAACAGCCAGACTCTCTTAAATTCGTCTCATTGGGGATAGTTTGTTTTGTTCTCTTTTTAGTAGATGTTTAGAATTTTCGCGGGAATAGGTTTTAATCGGAATTGTTTTTTTATTTGTTTTCTTTCTATAGGTAGTTATGTAGGTATGTAGTTTTAAATTAAAAAAAATTAAATGGACAGGAAAATATAATATTATAGCCCATAGGTTTAGCGGCTCCATTAAAATTTCTTTATTTTAGAAAGAGATAGCAATATGTTTGGAGGATTGGGTGGCTATAGTGCTGCTGGTTGCCTTCTTGTATTTTTCTTGTTTCAATTCTTTTTTCTTACAACACAAGGCTTCTATATCCTTGAATTTGAATGTGCGCGGCGCCTCTAGACAGGCAGTGACCTGACTGAAGTATGCAAGTGTGTATTCCAGACTCCATCATCCGTGGGACTCTTGATTTTTCCTTCATTTTTGTTGCTGCTTTCCCCGATATAGCTTCTCATTTTTCTTATGTTTTTTTTCTGTTATACATAGGTGTAGGTGTGTGCTTCCATAAGTTTTTAAGGATTTTTTTATTCTTTTTCTTATTTTTTTATATTTTCCTTCTTTACCATCAGGATAGGGTGTTACATTATGGATTTTGGGGGTTGATGTTGGTGGGGGTCTCAGGACTGAGCTACAGTAGGTAGGTAGGTACATAAATAACAAACATTAAAGCGTGTGTACTGCTGTGAGACGACAGACTATAGTGGCAGTAGCAGGAACTATACTGGGGAGCTCTGCCTTTGGGCTCCTCTGTGCTATGCTGTGCTGTGCTGTGCACACAATATCACCAATTGGTCCATTTGGGTTCGGTATCTATCGAGGTTGTATGTGAAGATATATTGATAATGTGTCAGTGCGCACATACCGATTCCAAGAGCAAGCACAACACTGTCTGTTTTATTTAATTCCTGTGCACTTGTTTATTTATTTTCTGGTGGAATGGAAAGGATCCTATATAAGTATATAAAAGAGTATCAAAGTTCCTATGTACTTTGGTGGAGGTGTTAATCCCCCGAAAGAGCGAGGGAGGTGTGAAATTGTATATTTTTATTGGTGGCACTTGACAATATTGATTTGCAGAAACAATTAATGTTAATGGCACCCAATCAAGTAAGCTTAAAGCAACGGAGAATCAAGGAGAAGAAGGACTCCCTAGAGAAAAATAAGTATAGGTACATACCTATGGTGTGTGAAAATATAGATACATAAAAGAATAAAGAAATTAAAAAAAAAGTCGAAACAAATTTCAGAACCTATACATACATACATATGTAGCTACCACCTACCAACAAATAAAAAAAAGAATTTCGAATGTAGGTAGGGAAGTTGGGAGTTAAGTAGGTACATACACCTACCTACATATATAGGTATATGGATTGATACATGCAGAAGGATATTTATTTACCCTTATCAGGAGCATCGAATCCATCCAATACACATGCCCTGTTGGTATTCGTATCTTTATATAGGTAATCTATACCTACTATGTGCAAAAAAGATATTTATTTCTTTTTATTCGAGATAGCTACATAACTTAACCATATCATCATCATCTTATAGGTAGGTACTGGTACACATACATATGTATGTATCTATGATAAAGCAAAGAAAATAATAAGAAGAAAAGTGAAAAATCTTGAATTCGATGACTTTCGAGTGGGTGGGTCCTTGACAATTTTCTTCTCCTTTTTTATCTGCAGATATTTTCTTCATTTTTCGTAAAAAAACTCTTATTTTATTTTTGTAGCACTTACAATAGACATAGGTATATGGGTAGATACCTATAGCTAGTATAGTTCGCGCTTCTTCGATTTCGATTCACTTGCTCCAACACTGTGCATCAATAGAGCATATACATACATACATATATAGAGGAGCACAAGGATGCAGCAAGCAAGGATATAAGAGATGCAGAAGCAGAAATGTAAAAGAAAATGAGAGAGAAATGGAAAATTTATTATTGAAAGTAGATATAGGTACCTACCTAAGTTGCTCGCGAAAGATTGTTAAAGGGGTGGTGGGGTGGGATGAATTGGGTTGAGAGAAGAGGTGGAGTGATGATGGAGATTGTCGTTTGGAGGCTAGAGAGGTGTTGGAAATTCTGCACGATGAGAAATAGTAGGTACCTCTACTATGCATGTAACGAAATGTAAAAGGGTCTCTCGATGATGATGCTTGCTCGTCCCGTCTCTCTAGGGGAAAGTGTTGCTATATAGCTAGAGTGGGTAGGTACCTACCAACTCTGCACTATTTCCTATACATAAAAGTTCGTTGCATCAATTTTTGATTAAGGGTTGAATTGTATAAGTTTCATTGCAAAATGAAAAAAAAAAAATACCAAAATAAAAACCAAGAGGAGATGAACTATGCACAGTTGAAAGCTGTTTTTTGCTATGCCGGACGACCGACGTGCAGCTTTGATGGAAATGTAAAACTTGCCTTTCGAATCAGATATTTACTTTCTGGAATTGGCAAATATATTTGTAGATAGTTACGTATAGGTATAGGTATCAACTTCAACTGTATCTGTGGTGGTTAAAAAATAAACGTTACCTACATTATAACATATATTAAATGTAGGTAGGTACCTACTAAAGGAACTCCACCCTTTATAGGGTGGATGTGATGATTGAAGTAAGTATAATCAATTTTAAATTTGTAATTTTAATTAAATATTGGATGCGTCCCTTCAAATTTTCTATTTTTAAATAAAAGTCTTTAGATTTCAGCTGAACATATCATAAATTGCAATAGGTAGATACATAGGTAGGTACCTATTAATAAAAAAATCTTTTTTTTATTTCCATTTCGGTGTATCTACAATAAACCTAACTATGTATGTCAGAAACTAGAACATGTCTGGAATGGTTTCTTTAAATGTTTCTGAAACGTTTCATTTGTTCTATAGAAGGTTGGCGATGAAATTTTTTAAAATATTGTTTCAAATGGAAAACCGCCATTTTCGATTTTGATAAAAAAAATAGTGGTGCCCTGCTGTTATGTACCTACCTACTCAAACAAAATGACATATTTATTGCGTATGATAATTTGTCCTTAACGCTCAAACCTTTAGAACAATGAAATAGGTTTGCAAATTTGGAATCCATATATACCTACCTACATATTTCATTCTTAAATTTGGGGCCTTATTTCCATCATAAAATAATTCTCTAAATTTGAGAACGAAATAAATTCCCAAAACTCCATGAAGGGGAATATTTTCATATGAAAATAAAAATGTTGGGGATATATTTTATTTGTCGTTCGAGGGTTATTTCATTGGGGAGTTAGTTCCCGGAGCCTGATGTTATCAAATACTTAGTTCTAGCAAAATCGTTATACCTCTTTTTACTGATTGTTGACCCTACAGAGCTTTTGGGTATTGGTGCTTTGCTCTTATATGAAAAGTTGTCTGCTTTTACTTTTATTTATTGTGTTTTTTTTTTAGAATAGAGTTTTACCTATAAATATATGTGCGTGAGGTTTCAAAACATTCATGCAATAAGTTATGATATTTATTGGATTAATTGGGTTGTATCTAGTTACTATTTTTGTTGTGTTTAATCAACTGGCAGTTCCGAAAGACTATCCTGTTAACTTACCTTTCTCAAATCCCGACTTATCCCTTTTAAATATCTTCTTTCAGTCACATGACATTTGTAGTGCCACATTTGATGGAAAACTATAGGGAATGTGACAAATATTGAATAGGCCCCCAGGTGATAATTAAAAATCACCGTTTCAAATCATCGGATTGTCCGAACGAAATATTTAAAACTTGCTTTAAGAGTCTCCCAAACCAACGCGAAACATTCGGAACGATAACGAAACTTTCGCCTTTCAAAATATTTTACATCATAAAATTCACTGAATCGCATCATTGCGTTAGGTGGGTACTATTGGTTCTCTCTGTAAAAAAAAGGAAATTTCACAGGAAAAGTTCCTTCAACGTTCCGAATGTTTCCCGTTGGTTTGGCGAATCTATAAAATGATAAATTGCTAAGGGATTTTCTTTTCTTTCCAATATCATGCGAAATAGCCAAGTTTGGCGAATTCGTGGAAATAAAAAATAACAGCATTAAGTTTAGATGTTCAAATACAAAATGGGCATTGAAACAATCTCATTTATGATTATGATCATTCATATTTCTTGCAAGAGGCACATATTGAAATAGATACCTTACCTACTTATAGAAAAAACAGATGAAGCACTTTTCTAAGTATGTATTAATCTTTTAAAAACCTTCTTTGATAACCTAATCAGCAAGGGAAGATTATTCTAAAACATCATTTCTAGAACAATTATTTAACTATTTGATCAGAAACCTTTGCAATACCTTACTTTTTCTGTTCAAATTTTAATATCGGTAACCCTGGTCCCTTCCTCATCTACGCCGCATACATATCACAATATGCGCTCATAAAAAGGAAGAAAATAAGAAATATATATAAAAAAAAGAGACCCAGAAAAAAAGTAGCAGTGTCAAGAATGAAGCGCGCATGTTAATGCGCCTTAATTTTGATTTATGAGTCTTCGCCCTCGTCTTTATACTGCTGCGGTGCTATATAGATTTTTTTTTTATTATTTATGCATTACAGTGCCTTTTAATTTTATTCTTCCAACTCATCATCATCATCACACAAATCCAAAAGGATGTTGGTTGCATTCTATGAAAACGAGATACGGAACTCTCCCACTTTTTTGTATTTTTTTTTTTTTTTTGTAATATGGATCGAGAATGAAAATTGAAAGCGCGTTCGCATAAAGTTCGAAAGGAAACGGCACAAAATATACGAAGGCATCGAAGACTTTACTGCGTGAGACCCTAAGTTTGATGAAAAAAAAAAAAAAATTAAACTCCGTCCGATCTTTATGGGTGACAAAAACATTCCCTTTTCAATGCAAATGAGACGATATGCTGGGCGGTATGGCGCGGCGGCGCGACGGAGGAAGAGAAGAAATCTTTTTTTTTTATGAAAAGATGCCCTAAAAAAAGCCTCACACATTTTGAGTCGTGTTTTATTATTTTTGTTGATTATATTCTTTTTTTTTCAAATTCGTATTTCCGTTTTGGTTTGGGGGTTTATCATAAAATATCTTCCATCGTTCCATCGAATGTTACTGATCCAGGCTGAGACACAATCTCCCACACACAAACACACAAATCTATAGAGATATTCAGAGAAACACATTGAATCCAGATTCAGATTCAGAGCCAGCAGCTGTTGATGATTGCGATGATTCAATGCGACGATGGTTATCGCATCGTACTCACAGCGAAACTCGCAGCAAGTATTCAAATTGAATTTGATTATTGGTGATCATTTAATTGACAGGAAGTTGATTTAATTGAATATGCGTATCCGAGTTGAGCTCTGGATATAGTGAAATTGGAGACACACTCAGCAGTGTGTTAAGGCGTTAATTTAATTATGAACTGAACATATCTATACAGTTTGTTCATCAGCTTCAGTGTTGATAGCAAAAATTAGTTAGGTAGGTATATAGGCATCTAACTCGAATACAAAATTTAAACCAAAAGATACAAACACTCATACTATACATAAACCATCCGAATTCCAACTCTGAATTGAAGTGGAGTCCTCGCCGAAAAACCCACACCCGACAGGAAATGTATAAGAAAGTGTCATTCAACTATATGTTAAATGCTCTGCCATCATGTGCTTAGGTATATATTAAACTGCTGGCTCTGGTGCGGTAGATAGATACTGGTACTATGATGATGGTACGACCAACTATAGGTACCTATACGAATTAAACTGTGCCAAAAACTTTCAAGGACATTCACTCTGCACACAACGTGCGTAATTATGCCACAAACTAACAGACAAATGATAATGCAAATATAGATATATTTATATATAAACATCATAGGTACATTTATAGATATATATATATAGAAACACAAACACAGTGTTTGTGTATGTAATATTTGCAGGATACTATTATGCTGCTGTTAAGTGAAAGTGCGTTGTGTCGTCTCGTGATTCAGATTTACCAGTAGAGCCGGAGCACACCCTTTATTCTTCTCGCTCCTCGTCGTCGACGACGACGACGTCCTCGTCCCTGCTGGGCTGGATATCAGTGTTGTCTCGCCTCCATTTTATGCGCCCACTTGTTTGTTAGTAAGAACTGTAAATAGCTTGCGTATTCTTTAAGGAGTCAATGGAATGAGGGGGTTGATGGTGTTGTACCTTAAATTAAGAGACTATATAACTTTAAGGCGGCAAACTAAAATAAGGCAAAAATATAAGGAAGGAATGGGTTGAGGAGGAAATTAAAAATCCATGACATCACATCCGGTAAAATTTTCAAGGACGACCGACGAGTCAGTTTAATATGTGTATATCTTCAACCTACAAGTCTAATTTAGCAAAATTTTAAGTAAAAACAGCATCTCCTATTCGAGACGACGACGACGACGAGAGATGTTCCAACACACACAGATAAATAATTTAACGGAGAGAGAGAGAGCAACAGTATGATGATTTTCTCAAAAGACGACTGGGACTGGGACGACAAAACAAAACGTTCGGTTGGTCGAAAAGTAACCAGGGAGCGAGGAAGTATAGCGGTAGCAGTGACGTAGAAGCATTGGCTTAAGTTGGCGTAGAAAAGGTTCTTTTAATATACCTATCTACACCCGGGAAGAAGGTACTGAGAATAGTATAGGTTATAGATATAGACACAATGTGTTCTAATACCAAGGCCCCAAAAACCACCAAAAGGATGGAGTTCACTAGGTTTTCCCAATGTCGGTTATTGTATACCACTACTACTATACCATATACTATCTATAAAGCAGCACCTTCAAAATACGAAGGAAATGGATAGTATGACGACTACAAATACGACGACGACGTCGACAACGACGACGACGGTGAAATTAGAATGAAAAGATAGAAAAAATACAGAAAAACAACCATCATTTCCAAGAGGAAAAACGGAGAAAATATAAGAAGGGTTCACTTGAAGCGCAGCAGACGCCTTCATTCAAGGTGGTTTTTGCGGCGGGCATAGAAGGAACAGGGAGATGCAGGGTAAAAGGATGTTTTATAGTAGTAAAATTTCTTAAACGCCTTTAAATAAACATTTTGGATTGTCTGCTTGGTAAAATCTCCTTGTTGTTTATGGGATTTAGTACAATCAAAAACCATCAAGGACAATGGTTAGGTATAGGTAGGTATACCTACCTATACAGTTTTCAGTTCGTTCTTTAAGCAAATTTAAAGATTTGTTTCGGTGGGGTTTGTATGAATGCAATACCTATAAGGTTTAAAGATATATGATGATAAGTTCAAAATCGGTAGAATAAATATTATAAAAAGGATTTTATAGGGCTTAGCTTGATGGTTAATATATTAATATCTTACCAGGATAATAAAAATAAATACATTTGTGGGGCGATATAGTTCGTGATGGGGAACCAGGGTCCATTGTGACTTAAAACTCTTAACCGTTCCCCACGTATGTACCTAAGTGAGTTATCAGGAGTAAAGGGGACCTACAATTTCTTTCCGAATTTGGACGGCTTAGACGTCATGGCAAGAGATACTCTCGAATGGTTTGTCACTCCCTCGCAAGAGGCAGTATTGGTATTTTTTTTTATTTATGTTTAATTTTTTTTGTTTGCTCAAAAATTATGAACCGTCCAAAATGAAAATTTTAAAGATTTCTTCCTACCTATACCTAATCAATTTAAATCTAAATCGAATTTCTATCGCATCAATATACCTACAACTAATATAAATACCTCAAGCTCAAGCTGTTATCCCTCATGGAAAGGAAGTCCTTCATTGCTTTTTGTTTAAATATGTTTTGAAGTGAACCACATCAATAATAGAAATAGAAGTTGAATAAGTCTGGTTCAAGTAGTGACAGTGGCAGTGTGATCACATCTAAAGATTAGAGCCATTTCAAAGGAACCACCGAAAAACATCATAATTTTTTTTTTCTTCATGTACATATATGTCTTTATCTCTTTATTCTCAATTATTGAGAATTTCTACAACTCATTCCATCTGTGGTGATGCTTGTTATTACTTATATCTAATATCTAGAACAAACATGTCATCCCTTCACCCTCTTAAGGAACTATGAAAATGGAAGTGAATTGGGTGAAAGAAAGACACTTGAACTTCTTCTTCTTCTTTGTGATAGTCGTCGTCATCGCCATCGTCATCATCATCATTGTTTTGGTGTTTCCTCTCTTTGTGAAAGACCTAAAAACATTTTATGTATTTCTTAATATATCATATATTGCATCCCGCCACTATAGTTGGTTAGTTAAAAATCTATAAATTAGACATAACCTCTTGAGAAACGATATATTCCATGAGAGGTTATTCGTAAAGTTTCACAATTTAGATCGCTATCGCATGTATTGCTGAAACTATGAAACTATTAAAGTAATAACCGCTTAAATGTCCTTCGATCGAGCTTTTACCTTTTTCAAGGGTATATTTGAGGTACTTATATAGATAAAATAAACTCTCAACAGGATATATAAGGAGGATACCCTTGTGTTTAATGTACATCGTACAGCACGTATTTTTAAACGTGCTAATATTGCTGGGACATTTATTATCAGTGTTTACCAATTACATCTCTTTTGTGGGGGTGAGTGTGTAGATACTCTATAGATACTCTCCATACAATGTTTTGGGTTTATTAGAAATTAAATATATCCGTTAGATACTTAATCGATGATGCTTTTCAAATCAAATAGATATATATCTTTATATCTATGGCTTAATTATTACAATTGAAAAGGGGAGCAAGTTCATAAACAGCTATATCCAAGGGTGTGTTTTTGTCTGCTGCCTTATACATCTTTTCCGTTGGATTAATAATTATTATTAAATGAAATATTATTGTTTTCTTTTTTGTATACAGTAATGGTTCGTCTGGGAAAAATCTAAAATGTGACAAATGTGGCTCCCCTTTAAAGAAAAAAAAAATACATCTATATAAAAAACCAAAACATCTTTAGGTATTCGTTTTCTTTTTTTTAATTTTTTTTTGAGAAATCAAATTTAATCTTTGTCACAATTTTCTATTTTTGAGTTTTCGATCTTATAGTCGCGTCGATGTTATGTGTTGTTGTGTCTATGTATCGAAGCCCAACGGAAACCCATTTGATTTTATGACCGAGCAACCGAAAAGAATTATAGGAAAATTTGATTTGATTTTATGTTTTAGAATAGATTAAGAAACGTCTTTGACGCCTTATAATAATGTATATTCTTGATACACAAACACACGCACCTACCTTCTTCATGTGATCTTTTTTTGTTTTTTTCTTTAATATATTTTTTATACTACTGGAACTAGGTATAGGAGCAGAAGAAGAAGGGAGAGTGTGAGAGTGATTTGTGGCACACGGTAAATTCTCAAGTCAAATGGCAAAAAGCGGTGAGCACGTGGTCGCACAGCAGGCGGCATGCAATGGCACAATGGTAGCTACGATTTAAATTTAAACTTGCCATTCAAATTATAACCCTAAAAACAGAAGTAGGTACAGAAACCATTATATACAAATCAGAGAAAACTAATACATTTTCATCCCGCACAGATGCATGGTGGCGCTCCGACAACGCCGACGACGACGTCTATGTGTCTGTCTAATGGATTTTGTCTAAATATATCCATATGTTAAAATACCAACGCTGACGGAAAGAGCGAAGCAAAAAGAGACACGCTTGTTCCATTGAGATACGAAAAGAAGATCCTCTTCAATCACGTCAATCATTTTTGGCATTTTGTCCGGCTCGAAGTACCAATTTTTAAGATAAAAGTGAAGTTATATATTATTGTGTGTAGGTATATAGAAAAACTGGCATCATTCAGTCCTTAAATCTTTCTGCCATTACTTTAATCGATTTCCAAGAAAACCCTTCTCGAACACACCCAATCAGAATTTCTTCTTTTTTTTATTATGGATTATGAAATGGAATTTTAAATTCAAACAATCTAGTTCACATCAAATTCTAATAAAATAGAAATATATAACCATGACTGTCGTCAAATATACATATGTCGAAGACACACAAAGTATAGAATAGAACCTCACATCATTAAAATTCAGAAGCCGTCAGATATCTAAATAAATCGAAACGACAGATCATAAAAACCGAAAAATTGAACGGCTCCGGTTTTCGAATGGTTTTTATTTTGTAGTTGTTGTTGTTTGGTCTTTTTATCGTGATATTTATTATGTATATTTTTGTATTAGTATTCGCTTGTCTTTCGATCGGAAAAACAACAAAATTCCCATTAAAAATAAAAAAATACGTGTTTGAGTCTTCTTCTTTGGACAGGCGTATATAAATAAAATATAAAATTCAATTCTAGTATAATTGAATATTTTGGCACATTATAAGCAATCATGTACATATGTATGTATTTCCCAGTTGCTCATCAGAAAAAAAAACAAATAATCAATGTGAGAAGATCAATTTTGTTTGTCTTATTTTTTTTTGTTTTCTGTTATTCCACTTGAATTCAAGTGCTATCAATGATGAACATACTCGTTTATGTAGGAAAACGATCATGGTAATGCGATCTGGTTAATAAAGTGTATTAGATATGCAGAGAATATTATTGATCTTTTTTAAATGATTTTTTAAAAATTCAATTGAAATTTAAAAATACATTTCTTTATATATCTTAACAGATTTTGTTGCTAATATACGTATGTAGGTACATCCACATTCTGTGGGAACGGGAAAATAAAATAGGTATATATCTCTCACTCCCCCCCAAAAGTACTATGCGTGTAAGTCACACTATTCGCGTGTAGCACTATACCTACTGCGTCTGCCACCGTTGCATATGACTATGCATGCAACACATAAATATCTTTGCGTTGACGACGCACCAGTCAATTTTGTTGAGCTCTTTCTGCATTCAGTTTCATTTTTGTTTCGGTATGACAGAATTGTTTGTTTGTATCTTTTTGTGTCTGCGCTGCAATGAAACGAGACGAATTTTGTGAATTCGGTGTTGTAAAAGTGACAAAAATAGATGTCACACTAAGTACTTTGACATTTTCCATAAATAAAAAGGCGTTCGCGCATTATGATGATGGATTTTTTGTTGTTTTTAAGTCACGTCCTTTTGGTTTATTATTTTTTTTTTTTTTGACTTCTACTACTTCAAACATCTTTCTTTGTTGACATGTTTACCCAATTTATGTTTAATGCAAAGTGGTTTTGAACTTTTTTTTGTATGAAGTAGGTACCTATAAACTAGGTGCCAATATGATTTTTAAATTTAATTAATAGGTATATCTTATCAGATAAATCAATAAAAGCTCAATATTATTAGTTTGAAACCTAATGTCACCAAAAAAACTTGACATAACTTTCGAAGTCAGAAGTTCAGAGAAATTTTATCTCGATTAGGGAAAAAGTATGTTCTATACAATGTACAAATCTATAGATATGTAGATACATACGTATATGATAATTTAAAGAAATTAAATTATCAAAGGTGTGAAAATCTATACCTACTTTAATTTTTAACGAGTGTGTAATAGTTGAGTCAAAACAAGAAAGAAATGTAAGCGAGGAGTGGGTCTATTTCCTCTTGTTTAGGCGTTAAAAATTGAGGAAAAAAACGAAAAAAAACAACAGCACTTAGGTACAATGTCATTCCTTTTTTTAATTCAAAAATATATTATTAAATTTTATTTTTAAATAAGGTTTTAAAAAATAGAAAAAAAATTGTTGAATAAATATCTACTTATTTGAAGATTTACTTGAATGATAATGTTTTTTTTTTGTCAAATCGGGCTTTTCTGGTCATTTACTTTTATATGCAAATTAACCGAACGTTATATCACACTTTTTCTATAAAAAACTGTTCATATTTCAAAATCGTATGATATTAATGCACTATTTTTGAATGTAATATTTAATGTTGTTATTAATTTTTAGTCAGAGACTTAAAATCAGATGCTTAAAAATATATTGCCTATATTTAATAAAATTGATGGAAATTTAAATTTTAATTATAGGTATTGCACTTCGTTTAAAAAAAGCAGAATTGAGCTGTGCTTTCCCTTAGTTTGTAGGTCATATTATATGGTTTGTATATTGTATATTCCTTGAGCAACTGCTAAACATTTACAATAGTTTTCCCTTTCAGTCAGGATGAACCAATTTTCTTAGGTGGGCCATTTTAAGATATATGGGTTTCTCCTAGGGATTATTATAGCTTCGTTTTTTTCTTATATTTTTGTATACAAATTATTTTTTTATTGTTTATTTAAAAGCTATAAACTGTAATTTTTAGCAACCAGTGGTCGGACAAACTTTTTTGTTGGTTGTAACCACGTTATCGAGCACTTTTTTGCGTTTTTAATGTTGACACCACTTAGATAGGTATCTTCTTAAAAATGTTTGGTTATCATGGTCATCATCGTAATCACTAATATTAGGTATAATAAAATATAAATACATAATATAGAAAGTAAAAATAAAATAAAAATATTTGTCTTCTATTTCCTTTGGCGATTCTTAAAATTAGCAGTTTTCTACTTACTCCTAAGATTAAATTAAGTTTGGAGACTAATTCAAAATTCATAGTCGCTCTTTCTGAAGATTAAATATATATGTAGCAACCTAGAGATATATGGTTTATTTATAAACGTTGTCTAACTTTAGACAACTGTCCAACTTTGGAAAATGTGTTCAAAAACCTTGTTTATTATTGTCTTATAGCTGCCTACACAAGAGTAGATTGGTCTTAACCGTGAATAATGTGATATTTATTTTTATTAAATAAAGCATATTTCCACCAATTTGAAAATAGTTAGACAGAGTCTAAGTTGACAAAAATCTAATAAATACGACTGATAGATTTAATTCAAAATTGTATTTTTTTTTTATTTTTTAAATTAATCTTCAAACACTTAAATATGGATGTTATATATTTCTTTTTTAACAATTTATAAAGGAAAGCTGCATTTCTTAATTCAAAATCACATTATGGTCTACGGATCCCTTTATTCCCGTTTCCAATACCTAGCTTCCTTCACAAAACATTTCAATTTATAGGTTATGAACATAGTTTTTTTGAATTATGAATTTTTGTAAAGTTGATTTAACACTTGGTTTGTTCAAATTTTCCTATAGGTAGGTACTGCGCATTGCGCTGCCGAGTACTATTTTTTTTAAAACTCATTTTTTTAAATCAACCAAAAAAACTGTTTATTGTTCTGTTTTATTGCAAAGGGTTCCTTAACTTCATTTGAATCTGAACCTGAAAGATATTAATTGCTACTCTGTGATATTTAATATGGAACCCTTTATAATAAATAAATAAAAAAAAACATTCTCGGTAGGTATGCGCGCTAAAGGTACTATTTGATTTTTCTACACATTTTTTTGTAATAGGGTATAGGACAAGTTTTTTTTAACATGATCCTTGCCCCATGCCCGTTAAGCATCACTGTATATAGTGTTAATCAATTTATATGAAAAACCGGTTTTCAGCAAATAACAAGAAAAAAACTCCCTTATATTAACTATCCTCTATCAAGGTATTAAGAATGTGGACGGATTGAACTATCTATCATGGGAATAACACAGAAATGTTCCCATTTTGAATTTGACAAAATCGAAATGATAGAAATAACAAAAGCTTTAATTCGCTTATCCGTGGATATATAGATAGAAGAATATGGGATTCGAGTAGTATTTCGTTGTATTTTATGGAAAATTAAGGGATGGTTCAAGGGGTAGATTTTTATACTCAGTTACATAAATATTCAAATGAGCAATCTCTCACATCAATTTGATTAAAAAAACTACATAGAAATAAATATATCTATGAATGGTCATGTGAAAAGAGTGGCGCTACAAATTCACGACTATATACCTACAAAAACATCGTAACAAACCACAAATAATAAATCGCTTTCAATTTTGTATCTATATCTGCACATACATATAGATATATCTACATAAGCAGGGATAGATATACAGTTAATTTTGTTTGAGTAGTATAAATTACAGAAACATTTTTCAAATGGAAATTAACTCCAAATAGTTTTGTAAATTTATTTAAAACTCCATCTAATTCACTTCAGTCTAGACGAGTCCGACGAGCTTAAACGAGATTCGTTAAAATTCACCCACCTACACAACACACGCTACTTATTTTGCCATCAGACATGCTAGAACATTTAAATACACATACATATGTGGGTATGTGTATCTAAATATGTACATGCAATATATACACATATTATCTTAATAATGACAAATGATCGCAATCGCATAATTAGTATCTTAACATTTCAATTCGAAAATATCGAGTATCTCTTGCGTAAACCAACAACAATATCTAAATACCTTCAAGATATATTGAAACGGCCGCCGCGCCGTTATTCTTTTTAATTCGACATAATAGTCATCGTTTTAAGTTTTAGACATCCATACCTATATGTTATAAATGAGATATCTACGAATATATATACCTAAATAAATATCAGTACCTATAGATATTTAGGTGTATGTAGGTAGAAAAGTTGTATCTAGATGTTGTAAAATTGAAAATTAAATAATTAATTTTTTCGTGATGTGGTTTGATTATAATTTGTGTGTTCAATGTTTTGACTACTGTTTACCACATGTTTTAATTTGTATTTTTGATTTTTTTGTATAGGTATAAATATTATTTAAAACTAGGATTATTTGCTTACAGATGCCTACATATTATAATTTTATTTTATATACATATGTATTTTACCTACACTATGTTATATGTATCTTTATCAAATTCTGTTGTAGATACGTAGGTATAGCCACGCTAAGTGCACTATCGCACGAAAGTAAAACTCAACTTTTAGGTATATTGTTAGTAATGATGATTCCTTTTTAATTTTCCTCGCATTATAAGAATGTCTGCGTCTGAGATGCCTTGAGGCTGAATGTAGAGCTCCCATTATTCCTGCGGAATCCTGCCGCTGCCGCCTGCCGCTGTTGCTGCTGTTGTTACTGATGTATCGACACACTGGTAGATGGGACCACCAGTAACAACAACAACAGCAACAAATATTTCTGCAAAATGGGTGGTGGCCAAACGAATGAGTGATCTGTTCCTTTCGGATTGACTGATAACCACGAGCAAGGTAAAGGACTTACACCATCCACCCGTATAGGTATATGTATTTATATTACTGCTTTTCGGGAGACTCTGATCATGATCACTGATCACCAGAAACAGATACAGATACCTATTTGTCGAGCGCTGAGGAGTAGGTAGGTATACAACGATTGATGAGATATTTTCTCGTGATGTGTATTTCTTTAAGTCAAAAACCTAAAATTAAAAACTCATAAGATATCGACTGATATATTGAGCTGCGCGCACACAAATTACACTGACAGACATCAGTCCAAGTTGTTGTTATTTTTTTTTTTTTTTGAGTTTTTACTTCAAGTCTTTTCTTTTATTTTTTTTCCTACTTCTATGGATGGTTTCCAGATATTAGGAGCAATTAGGCATATTAAGACGTTTTTACTCTCGGTTGGATTGATTGCATGTAATTTAATTCGGTTTAATTTCCGGTGCTTGTTTTTTGTTTAGTTTTTTTTTTTTATATAGGTATACCTACCTACATTATTTCTATTACAGGCGGTACCTATAACATAGTTTTTGTATAAACCCAATAAAAACAATAAACAAAAAAAACGCTATATCTGACCGAGAAAGAGCATTTGGCTTTATTTTAATTTCACAATTAATTGGGCCAAGTGCAAAGCAATAAAAAAAAAACTAAACCAAAATAAGGAACTATACATGCATAAAATCAAATAATTCCGAGTATTTATGCAAACGTTTGCATTCATAGGTATATATTATAGGTGTTCGTTGCTTGTCAACTCAAATTGCAAGCGAAGATTAATTTAATTTTTTTGACGAACTAAGCATTCTATTAAGAAATATTAGGTAATAATTGCATTTGGAGTTCCGCTTTCAATTAACGGTCAGTTTGAATATTTGTTTATATTATTTTTATTTGTAGATATTGTTGTTATCGTTGTTCTGTTTTGAAACTTATAATTTTGCAATGTGTCGCTGTGCAGACGGAAGAAGAGGTCGATTAACACATGTGAATTAATATGGAAAATAGGTCTTTATGACCACCGCACCTGTGTTTTTATTTGGTAAGGGCAGTTTTTTTTTTTAATTATTTGTGTTTAGGTATACCTACCTAAGTAAAGTGAAAATACTCGTTTAATTTGAAATAATTGAAACTAGGTAGGTAGATAAATATATCTATAGATATAGATACATATCTACATATGTTTATTTAATTATGTAGGCATGGTATGTACCTACATAAATACACACATATAGGTATGTACATATATTTTTCACGCAAGGCCATTATCGTTAGGTTCTTTTTTTTATTAATGTATTTTAGTTGGGTCTTATTTCAAACATGTTGGGGCTATAGTCTAATGACAATATTGAATGATTAAATGGTATTAACTCGTTTACAATTTTCTTTATTAGGTAGATATCAAATAAAGTTGGATCGGAAGTTGTTCCTGATGGATGCAATTTGAGTTAAAAGACTAAAGGGTTTAAATACCAAAAGTAGGTAGGTGCACTGCAAAATTGCTTAATATTGTTTTTTAACTTGATCTATAATGTCTTTTTCCATTCATAGGTAGATAATAGATATCTATACACTTGAGGCTTACGGTTCAGATTTCAAATACCTATTTAATGAAAAATAGAACACAAAACGGGATTGGTTTTTGTGTGAATGCCATTTTTGTTTTGAAAAGAATTCATTTTCCAACCCTAAAAGCCACATTTTTATGAAAATTAAACAATGCTGTGGAATACTTTATTCATTATACCTATAAGAAGTTTAGGAAAATTGTGCTGTTATGTGCAATTTTTTGACTGAAATAAAATTTTTAAGATTCGATAGATATCAGACCATAAGAATCCGAAAAAATTGAGAATGAAATAAAAATCGATTTTTTTTATTGAATGGAAAACGACAATAAAAAAATTACATTCCGGAAAAAGAATACTAGGTAGGTACAATATTTTAGACGAAAAAGTTTCACATTTGGCATTTAATATATCTACATATGACAGTACCAATATACCTACCTAGTTAGGTACAGAAAGTAGGTTGTTTGTATCCTTTTTATATACCTACCTATTGCAAACAAAATAGCAGATATCTAACAACACAGCTCTCAAGGTTTGGAAGCTTTGACAAAAAAAATATATTGCGCGATATTTTTGATAATTCTAAAATATTATCAAAAAGTATAAACATTTTTAAGTTATTTTCATATTGGGCTTAAATGATCAGTTTAAATGGATGCAACTAATAAAATACTAATTCATCTTCGTTTTCTGTTTCTCTGGCTTTTTTTCAGCTTCTTCAGCTTTTCTTCCAGTTTTATTTGTAAAAAATATTTGAAATGGAATATGCACTATTTTTTAAAATTAAAATCGGACTTTACTTAACATTTTATAATTAAATAAATTAAACACAAATTGAATAGTAACAATTAAAACCAGTAAGTTTATATCACCCAATATAAAAATAACTATTAAAGTTCAATAGGTAGTTAGGTAAATGATCAACATACCTGAAACATACAAATTTTCATCCAAGCGAAGTAAAACTTATCTCTTAAAAAATCACTTTTTTGAAAAATTAAATTAAATTAAATTAAATGCTGATAATTGCTTTTGAGGAAAAAATATCAATTTTTTTTTAAACAAAAAATTTTATTACACTAAGATATGTACATACACAGATATTTATAAACATAATTCCTACCTACGATGAAATTTAATTTATTTTTCTTTGTAAACCTTTCAACGCGAGATTCAATTTTCAATGTTTTAATAACTAAACTTTTGTTTAACTTTTTTTCTTTGAAAGTTATATTTAAGTGGATACACTAAAATTGTTGTCGCCGTAAAGAACGATGCCTTTGTGACAATCTCTTATTGATCTATACGTTTATTTAATTAAATTAACCCACTGTCTTATTAACACAATGAAAATCTAAAACTATGCATACCTATGGGCATGTTCAAACATTAATTATTATTTAATTAAATATAAATATGTATGTAGTTTCGATCGAAAGGATCGAAATTGAAAAAATACACTATTCACATTCATACATAAATCTGTATGTCTTTCAGATCCAAAAAATATACTTAGTACCTATCTAAATTTCACCAGGTACAACAATTGTTCTAGTTGTAAGATACCAACATTTATTTTATATAGAAAGAAATGATCAGTTAAACTAATCAAATTGAAATCAATTAGATATGTTCCTGTACCTATATATTTACATATATACATACCTACACATACATACATGCTATTACATTTGATTTTGAAGGTATAAGGTTACTGTCACTTGAGTTTAAATTAAAAAAAAAAATATTTAGGGAAATTACCTACAAATTCACACGATATCCGATACAAAGTTAGGTTATTTCTTGAATCAAATAAAAATTAAAAACTACACTAACGAGTATTTGATTATTTATTAATAACACGATATCCAGAGATTGTTTTGATCTGATCACTATATATGTACCTATATGTCTTATAAGAATATGTTAAAAAGAAACTAACAAAACAAGAAAACTGCGAAGAAAAAAAAGAAAAGATAATTTCGCCTGATCAATTAAAATTGAGTCAGGTGTTCATTCTTATATTCCGTAACTATAAAAATGATCTCTGGTGGAAGAATTTAAAAAAAAAAAACTTATCGATATAATTTGATCGACCAATTTGATTTATTTTTGTGAGTCAATTATTATGTACCATGTTTAATTTTTAAGTTGGTTTTATTTGTTTTCTGGTTTTTTGCATGAGTAAGCGAATGTCGAATCATGTTCGTATTATTTGAAACAGAATCCTAATTTATTTGTAATTCACGTGATTTTTACTAGGTATAGGTAGGTACCTATACATATTTGATTTTAAATTTATTCAAAACAATAAATACCAAGGTAGCTACTATCATATGTGCGTACCAACGAACCTATAATATATTTTTTCTTTTTTTTTAATTGTTGTCCCTTTTGCTTATCTAAATTAGCAATCTACCTAATTCGAAATTCTAAAATCACTTTTAGAAAAAAAAAGTATAATTACAGGAGTTTTCAAAATGTTTATAAGATAAGTAACACAACACTTATGGAGTAACGCCTCATTTATTGCAGATTTCACAAGAAAAAATTTGGCAAAAGTTCTCTGATTTATCGACGGCAAAATGAAATAAAATATTCTTCGAAAATGATGTCTTTACATTATCCGATTAAAATATAACTAGTTAGGTCGGTAGGTATGTAGGTATATCTAAAACTTACCTGTTGCCAAAATTGTGCCAATAGATAAATTCGTTCCTTTTTAAATAACCAATCCATTGATTGAACAGCCGTCAAATCCATATCGGCTGTCCCGGCTGTTTGTGGCAATGTTGGCTGCATTCGGGTGAATTTCTGAAAAGTGGAGGCAAAACGATCCTCGTCTGCCTCCCTTTTGCTATGCGATTCAATTTCCGTTTCCAGTTTTTTTTTTTTTTTTTAAGATTGTTTACACAAAAAAGATAACGTTATTATAATTTTTGTTTTGCACTAAAATAACTGTTGTAATAAATTAGAATTATTAATATTGGGTCTTGTATATGTAAAGGACGTTTTTGCTTTTTCACTTTTTTTTCACTTTTTGAGTTGTGGTGTGTGGTAAAATCACAAAACCAAAATCGGACTAAAAAATAATTGATAACTTTCTCCTCCGTTTTTTCATTTACTTTAATTTGATGTATAAGTAAGAACAGATCACAATAAAAGGTAGGTAGTTACCTATTTAATTATATTAACTTATTTTTGTTTCACAAATTGTTTGTATTTAATTTTTAAAATTGCCGCCATATTCACAAAAAAAATGTTGACGATAAAACATCAAATTTGATTGCTTATTGAGTTTTCACATACATTTCGATTAGGCATAGGTAGGTTATTATACTTCCGATTGGTTCCGATAATTTTTTTAAATCAATGGTTAACGTATCGTCGTCGTTGACTTTTCACAATTGAATGACAATATCATTTGATTGATAGGTAGATAGGTACCACACCGCACCGGGTTGTTCACTTGTAGTTTGCAATGGAGGAAATAACGATATAAAAATTGTATGTATGTAGATACATTAAACAAATAGTAAGTAGATATAACATATACTTCCGTGTATATATAGGTATGTATGTTTGTGTAAAGAGTATGTTGACAAAAGAATTTCGCGAGCACGGAAAGTTATTAATTTATTATAATTTTTTTTTTTTTATAAAATTCACAATTAGAAATTGGCAAGTAAATCCGAAAAAAATAAAGCGTTTGTTTGTTGTGACAGGTAACAAATTATAATATTTACTTTCGAACTTTAAATGGTAGGTATATTTTTTTTACCAAAGATATTACTGTATTATCGAACAGCGCAACACTAATCTAATAAGATGTTGCCTGTCATGAATTCAGCTGATGACTGAAATATTCAAACATATACAAAACACACACAACCCTCCTGCTCGTTTCGTTCGTTCGGATCGGATTCAGAAATACGTATCTCGCTCGATTCGAAAAATTGAGTTTGAACAGTTCGAGATACATTTATATCTTCTCTCATGCTCTTTCTCTGTCTCTCCCTCATACTCCACCTCTTTGGTTTGATTGTATGCGTTTTTTATTATTAAACGGGAAGAAGCATGGGATCTGTGTTGGATTCATTCACATGATTTCGATGAATGTTCGATTCGAATGGATGTGTTGTTTTTGCTGTTTATTTTTTATTCACCACGTATAATTTGCTTCCTTGTTGCGCTGTTCTTGTTACAATACCACAAACGATAGTTGAGTATTTTTTTGTTGTTGATTTTGTTGTCGTGTATTTTTTTTAGGGTGTTCAGCATTTTGTTGGATGCTTTACATGACTGCTTGCTGCTCCCATCTCTTCGCCTATATTACCGTGGTGAATAGAGTGGTGAAAATAATCCTTTAGTATGTAGTCTATTCTATTGAAATGAAACGAAACAAGTTGGGAGAGGTTCTTCTGTCTTCTGTGGCTCCCAGTTTTAGTCGTCAAACGGGAAAAAATAATCGTAAAGTACTGGAGTAAAAGAAGAACAAAAAAAAGTAAACAAAAATTCAAATCAAATCAAGTGGATACAGAAAGAAAGAGAGAATCAAATATTCGAAGAAATGTAAAAAAAAATTATTTTATATAGGTACCTACGATTTTTCTTTACATTTCCATACACAATAGAGAGTAAAAATATAATAAAAAAGTGGGTGGGTGTGAGTGAACAATTGTGTGTCCAATCGTATACTTTGGTTGTCACTAACACCATGTGCATAGGTGGTGGCAGGTAATCGAATCTTCGTATTTGAATGACGACGACGACGGCGCTGAGAAGCAGGAGATTTTTTACCACACACACGACTCAAATTCAACATGCCTGTTCGAAAAAAAAAGAAATACACTTCGATATTGCTCCAATCGAATAGTTACTAATCGGTTTCCTATTACTGGTTGTGTTTTGCCGTCGGCCGGCCCCTCCCTTTCAATGGTGGATGGGGTGGTTGAAGGTGAAGGAGTAGAACGAAATGTCATTTAATCTACAATGGTCGGTTTGGTATGATAAATGGTGGATATATTTGAAAATGACAGTTGTTGGTGATGAACATGAAATGTCATTTTTAGTCCGTACCTTTTTGTGCAAAAATATATATACTACATATATTTATCAATATTCAAGTTCATTTGGTGTATATGGTATACTACACTACCTAGACAGTATCTGCAGTAAACTTCAAAAAATTGTCTTTATCTTATTGTCAAAGCACATTTAGGTTCTCACTCGTTGACATGATTTGATTATATTTTTTGTCTCATTTAGTCCTTTACCACCCCCTTCCAGGAAAATAGGGAATGAAATCGTGACAATAGAACCATAGCCGATGGAAAAAAATGTTCTATGTGTGTGGCGATATTTTTTAATAACTTCGTTTTTTCCGCTCTTCTGTCTTCTCTATAAGAATGCACGACGACGTCGTCAAGACCAACACATGTACTCGCGCGTGGTTGATAAGGATAAATCCTCCCTCCGTGTTTTTTGTTTTGTTTGTTTGAGATTTCTTTTCTGGATTTCGATTTTATATTCGAAAAAGTAACGAAGACGATATAATATAAGTGATGGGTATCGGCATATGTGTGCGGTTGCTGGCTGGCTGCCTGGCTAAAGGGGAAAATACGATTATTTTTCTTCTCTTTCGAATGACATTTCTCTTTTATCAATACAGTTTTTTTTTTGAACAAGTAGGTACGACTGCGAATTGATGAAGTTCGAAGTTGATGAATCTTATGGCCTTCTTAAGCCCATATTAGATTAATCATTCGCTATTTTTATCTTTGTTGATATCTTATTGGTGATTAAATTAAAAAAATATTTAAACAAAAGTGGTAGGTAGGTAGGTATATGTTTTTAATGTTCGAATTCCTACCTAAACAGATAGGTTAAGGTAGGAGGTACCGACTTAGGGTTTTCAGAAATGTATTGGTCTGATCTCATTTGTTTTCTTTTAATAAGTCAAATAAATGTCATTTAATCTATTTAATAGGTAGGTAGGTAGGTACAAGAATTAATTCGTTTTAACTGTAAGTTTTACGTTAACGGCATCGAGAAATGTTTTAAATAATGGATGTTTCTATGAAAACTTCCACCAAATTTATCCGTTCCTTATAACTAGGAGTGTTCCAGGCCCAACTGAAACAGCAAATTTCCCCTGCCTTATTAAACCGTTTTTTCAACTTTTTAGATAGTTTAGTACATATATATTTTAAACACCTAAATAGGTACCTATGTTACCTACAGTTCCAATTTAAATACCTACGTATAGATATAGGTAGGTATAGGTATCTTCAAAACGTTTAAAGTATTTGATAAAAAATACCGTAAATATAAAATTACTCTAGAAAAATATATAGGTAGGTACCTACCTACCTACTTACTTACCTACATATTTTCAAAATGTACGTGCATCATTTATTTCTTCGTAAACCCACCTTAAATCAAATTACAGTTAAAATGTTATAGGCATTTAATGTTCTTTTAAAATTTAATATTTGCAATTTAGGTGAGGATTTTATATTTTAGTGATAGATAGATTTGAACAATTAATAGAAAAAATTACTGAAGTTTTAGTTAATTTTGTTTATTTTAAAATCGGAATTTTTTCCGGAACACTCTGTAAATTGTCACATATCTCAGACCATTACACATTGATATGATGGAATTACTACAACTTAACATGTAGGAAGGAAAGGAACCTTTAGTGCAGTTGCCTATCCGTCGTTAATTTATATGAGATACCTACCTATAGGTAACACGTTTCTCACTTTATTTTAGATTTTTTCAACAAACAAATTGGTTAATAATGCTTACGGTTTTTATCAAAGTTACCAACTCCGACAAGGTCCAGACCCGTAGGTCGTTTTTTATTGTTTTTTATTGATACATCCTTATTCGACTATGAAATTATGAGTAGGTACCTACTTAGATACCTAAGTAGGTATCTATCTAAAACCTTGGACATTGGAGTTTGCTAAACCCCGCCTGTGAAGAAGATTACCTGGCAAAAAAAGATAAATATATCTACCTATAGGTACTTACGTTCCTTTAATTGTTGTTAGGTTGGCTGAAAATTTGCTTGTTAACTTTCGATATTTTAAGAAACATTTACATGTCCCTACATTATAGCCCGATATAGGTAGTTACATAGTTACCTTCCACGAAAACGATTTAAGTTGAAATCTATACCTAGGCACCTACCTACACCTACCAAGGTTGTTTTTATTTTATTCGCTGTTCACATTTTCAATATTCCATCTACAGGTAGGTAAATAGGCGCATACAAAAGTGGAATTTGACCACTTTCATGCATAGTATAAACGGTTCATTAATTGATTTTGAAATCGAAATCGAAAACGAAAACGACACAATTACAACTGATTGGGATGGTTGTTACATTATTTATAGTCTAAATTGTATAGTGAAGGAATATCGACAAAATGTTTTCTATAAATTCTGCCTTTTTCAATGTTTTAAAAGAAAAACACCAAGAATAGTTACAAAATTAAATTTGAAAATCCAGTTGAAAGTAGAATTTTCCACTCACATAATATTTGGTGTGGTAGGTAAAAATATACATTCCTATGGATTTCATATAAATTCACCATAAGGAGAAATCTTAAAATTTATCGAGTTTTAAATGAAATTCATCATGAATTTCGAAATCGAATCCGAAAATGAGACAGAGAGAGTTTAAGTTACTGAGTTGATTTGAAAGAGAATCAATGATGGGCTATTTGTAAAAAAAATAACAACAACGCTTAGCTTAATACACCATTACCACTCAACACTTCTGTATCGCGGATTTGTGTGTTGTGTGTTGGGTGTTGGATTTTAAGATGAGATGATATTTTTCCCATTTTTCGAATTCTCTTTTCCGATTCATTTCTCGCTTCTCCAATTTGGGTCTGGCTCTATTGTGTGTTTGTCAATTTTTTGTACACCACGCCCCCTTTGATTGCTTCGCTCACACACGCATACATTGTTGATTTCGTTTTTGGTTTGAGTGTGGGTTTAGGGGTGTTTAAGCTGCCTCTGTTCTCTACAGAAGCCGGTTCTTGTTTCTTCGTTCGCAGGTGGCGGCCCACCGCCATCCTTCTATCGTCGCATCGGTCGGTCGCACTCGCAGCGCAATTGCCACTAGTTTTTGAACTCAAGATTATTTGTTTTGAGTTATTTTTGTAATAATCTCTCGATTGTTGATGTTTCTTTATTTTGTTGTTGGCAGATATTGTAGATAGATAGATAGGTAGGTTATATAAAGGTATTTTTGTTGTTTTTTCGAATCGATGCACTAGGTAGGTAGGTAGGTACCTTCAAGGAGGGGGTTTAGGTTGGTGCCAATTGGCAATATATGTAGGTACCTATGTACATTTTGTTATGATTGAAATCATTTTTTTTTTACTATAGGAATAGGTACCTATTTAGGTAGGTACTTTGATACCGGCTATGTTAGCCGTTAGGTATACCTAGCAGGCATAGGGAGATCGTAGGCCGATAGGAACCTGTCTCGTATCTTTGTGCAAGATGTGAGTGATTTCAATTCTTGATTCCGTCAATGATGTTAAGCAATTATTAAGTTTTCCAATGTAGGTACATAACCTAGGTACCTTGTTGATAACTTTTTAAGATTTTTGAATAAAACATAGCGTGGTATAGGTAGGTGCCTGCCTACATATGAATAAAACGGAGCACGGGCTCATAGCAGGTGCTCAATACAAAAAGCAAGGCATTTGCTATTTATATACTAGTATAACTAATACCTAATTATTCAAATATTTTATTCATACCTAGGAGAACCTGCTCCGAAAAGTGGAGTTATTAGCAGGTGCTTCGTTTTATTCATACCACCCATATTATGATGTCTATGAATTTTACAAATTACAAAATAGGTAGGTATGCATTTTCTATTTTCTTTTTAAATGAATTTAACCTTTTCCACGTACCTAGGTAGGTACCTACCTATTTCTTTTTAAATAAACAATTATGTACTTGTTTCTACATCTTCTGCGTCTGTCTGATAATAATTTGATTTGTTAAGAAAAATTGAATGTTAACAGATTATGCTAATGATAATTATGACAATACAGTCATTGCAGGTACACTCTCTCATTAATTGTCAACTTTTGCACACACACTTTCTCAGGTAGGTAATCAAGATTCCCTGTCATATGGGCTTGTAGATAGCATGTCTGTTACTATTGCTGTAAGTTTTGTTTTAATTTATCTCTAGTTTTTGGCATCTTTATCTTAAAAAAAGTTTATACATAACTTGGAAGACTTTAAATATATTTATACATATTTCTATCTGAGTTGAACATGTAGGGTGATGGCACCAGTAGTCGGCCCTTTAACTTTTTTTTTTATCTTCAACTGGTCCTTAAAAATCAAATATTCAATTGCGGAATAGAGTATTTATATTATCTGATTATTGGGAATGTGTAGATTATAAAATTTTAAGCGTTTTTAGTTAATTTTCTACCCAAAACAAATTATTTAACTTTATTGAGATGAAAGTGTGATTCTTGCGTAGTCAGCCCCTTAAGTTCCATTAGTCAGCCACTTGAAGTATCCAGTAGTCAGCCCCCAATAATGTGTAAAATATAAGCGGCTGACCATAGAAAATGTGTCTTCTGAAGTCAGCCGTCCATTCTACCTTCAAATTAACAGTCAGCCGGGGCAGGCTGACTACTGAAACTAAAGTTTTTTTTTATATTCTTCTGGCAAAAATCAAAAGAGAATAATAATATCATTGACTTTGCATACTCAGGTAAAAAAAAAAAAAAACAAAAAGTGATTTTCAGTAGTCAGCCGGGGGAGGCTGACCTTAGGGGAATTATAAAAATGTAGTCTCCAGAAAGCAGCCCCCCTTGTAAATACCTATTTAACAATATTTTACAATATTTTTAGTTAAAAAAGTGTAAATTAAACTATAAATAACCTATAAATAATCTTATAAAATAGTAAACTTCAATATTTTGGTAGTTATAGTTCTTTTTCCAAAACACTTCTGCTAATTTTAATTTAACAAAAAATCACACAATCGACACTTAGAAAAACTTGAAGCAAACATGCATTTTTAACAAGAAAACAAGCAGCGCCATTGGCACAAAATTTTGGATCCAGGCAGAAGATAAGTTAGGCTTTTAGAAAAAAAATATTTTATGGTAAATAAACGAAAACCGTCACTATTTTGCTGTATTTTATAACGAAGTGGCTGACTACTGGGGGGGGGGGCTGACCTTACACGCCATCACCCTATGTGTATTTTATGACATAAGTATACCTACTTAGAAACAAAAGGAGCACTCCGTGACGTCATGGTTATTACGTAGGACATTTACACGGAAAATCTTGAGTTCGATTAGGTTAGGTACCTATAGCCTATGACAAAGAAATCGTTTTTCACGGGTTACTGCCTCTTGCGAGGAAGTGACAAATCCTCCATGAATATCCCTTGTCATGAAAAAGTGCGTCTCATCTTAGACGTTTGGATGTGGCAGAAAATTATAGGTCCCGTCCATTCCTTTCAATAACAAGGGAGTGGCTCAGAGTTGTAAGTGACTATATAGACCCAGGTTGTTCCCGAGCTGCCGCGCCACCGCCCTATTTGTTTATTTATTTAAAAGCAGTAGCGCAAAATTTAACAATTTATTAACTTAAAAGCTAATAATGTTCTTAGTTTCTTTTAACTATCAAACTATCACTTAACCTATTTTCCTATTAAACTTCAGTTATACACGCGTAAAAAGTGACAGTTCGTGGAAAAAAGTAAGAAACATACCATTTTTACATTTTTAATTGTCAAAATGACATTTACTTAGAGAAAGTATGAAATGGGATTTTGGTGATTTACCTAAACTAATAAAATGTTAAAAAGATACCACGATGCTAACTTGTTCAAAATTTGGAAAAATCATGTTTTTAACCTAACATCATAGGTACTTAAAATGCTTTCTTTAAAATTCTGCGCCAGTAGTTTAAAGATTTGTTATATTAAGTAGAGTCAGGCGAGGAGTATCAATTAAATTAATCCAAAAGATAGCTTTTCTTTCGCTGGAATTAAAATACAAAAATTACTATTTTGTGATGGCGTAGAGTTTTTTTGGAGACAAATACCTATCCTATTGGTGCAACATGACCTCAAAAAACTGTTTTCTTTCAGCCTTAAAACATTTTTACGTAAGAAAAGGAGCAAATTTAAACTTGGATTCGAATCCTAGCGAGAAAGTATTGAGAAGCACTGTTTGATAGACAAATATTGATCGTAGGTATCGTCGCGTCGATTCAATAGGTTAAATACAACAACACTAACAAAATAAACTTTGGAACAAAATAAGATTAAAACATACAAATTTCGTTTTGGGTTTTCGAACAGTTAACTTATCCAATTTGCATTTAAAAATATCTTCCCAAATGCGTTTTTTTTGGTTTTAAAAAATATTACCGTCTCATCATTAACATCATACCTAATATTTTCGTTGCTACTTTCTGATCTTTAACTCGGCTATTAAAGCTTTTCAAACCTTTGTTTAGCTAAGCCCCACCAGAACTTTTCCATTTCGCATGCTCAGAAAAATGAGATCTCGGAGATCTCAGCAATGTCAGTTAAATTAAGATGATTCGTCAGATTTTATGTCAGATTAAAATTTAGAAAATTACTGTTTCATCTCCTTTGTTTTTAATCCACACGATTTCTTTTTTTATCAGCAAAGTCATTTATGACACTTAATCCGCATTTGATGATTGACAGATCCTGGATGCGTTCAGAAATATATCTCCCAGGCTGGAAACAAAAGAAGCATATTTTCGGAGAGAAGTGTAATGCAGCATTATTTTAAATTGCCCCCCTACCCTATAAAATCAAATTGCCCCCCTGTGGGGCGTGGGCCCCACGTTGGGAAACACTGCTCCAGACAGTGTAAATATTTAACAAAAAATATGCGACACAACAATTAAGAAAAGTCACAATTATTATAAAATTAAAAATTTACCTAATTCATTCACAATTATTATAAAATTAAAAATTTACCTAATTCATGACTCACCTGGCCGAATATATGTACGTCGTGGTAATTTTCCACTGTAAAGTAAAGGCACTAGTATTCGGACACTTTTCTTCACTTTGGTCTTAATATACATATGTACTTTTATAGGTACCTACAATGAAGATTTCAACAAAAAATTTTGGTTTTTTTAAAAGTTTCGATATTTTTTTTAAATATATACCTACCTAACAGTTAAATTATTTATTAGTTTTATAATTCCATAATTTATAAATTTTTTTTGAAAAAGGTCTATTTGCGCTATTTCCCAGACATTAAAATTTAGTGTCGGGACACATTTATTTTAGTATGAAGTTTAAGTGCTCTTGCTTGTATAAATGAAAAACCGTTAATTATTATAAAATATAATAGGTATGTATCTAGATACCTTGATCACTGAGCCCCAAATATTATTTTCCAAAGGGACTTAACCCTTTTAAGTGTTGAAAGTTAATACGTACTAACTGCATCGTCTTGTCTATAACTAAGCAGATGTTTTATGGATAAATCGTTTCCTATTAATGGAAAAATAATCATCAATCGATGTTTTAATAGCAGGTCAAAATTCTGAAGTCTGCACAGGCACGCATTTCATTTTTATTTTTTCGTGAATATTAAACAAACGTAAATATTGTTAGTAAATATTTAATTTAAAATGTCAGTTTTTTAACTTTTTTATTTTGTTTTAATTAATTTATAGGTACCTATTGATTTTTTTTTCAATGTTTGTTTCTAGCTTTAAATTTTAAATTTATCAATCAAATTATTGTTGTCCATCCTATCTTCAGGGATTTACAAAAAGGAGACTCTTCAAAGTTTGCTAACGTTCCAATTTTCTTCTTAAAGACAAATTTTGGTTAGAATTATCCAATCAAATCCCATTTTTTGCGTTTTGTCCAATTAATAATTTTACTATTTAGGATGTTGATCGATTAAGTCATTATATTAGCAGCTGCTTTCTTTATGTCTAATTCGTAGATATATTTTAATATGTTCAAGGACCTTAAATTAAAAAATTGCCCTTGAGTATCTTTTCCTTAAAAGATAATTAAAGGTTAAAGGTTCCGTAAATTGTATTAAGAATCTTTATTGTCCTGATACTGAACCTAACTTAGGTTTTAGGATCCGAACAGAGGTTTCTCATTCAGAAAACCCTGTCCGAATATGAAAATATGAGAGAAAAATACAATTGTCTTCCCCTAAATCATGTTGAATCAGTAGCTATCATTTAAGAGCGTTTAAATAAGATTTTACAATTTTTATATTATTTTATATAATTTAAGTTTTCAGTATCCGCACCACCAAATAGGTATTTTGGAAAAATATAAGTTTATTTAACTTTTATGGCTTAATTCATAAACTTTATTATATTTTAAAGATAAACAAGTCTTGTGTCACTTTCTTTATCAATATCTAAATTAATAAATATCTAGGTACCTACCTACTGCGTACACTAATTTTTTTTTTACTCAAATCATCATTTTAATCGTTGTCATAGATATCAAAAACTGAAAGTACGCATATCTTTTAAAGTGGGTAGGTATATTTTTAATTTACTTGAAACTTTGCATATATTTTTGTGATATAGGTAGGTACCTACAAAGGATTGTTGATATTTTGATTTTTATGTGAGGCCATTTATACCTATATTCTTCAAATAAACGACAAAGTGTCCGGACACTAGCACTGTCCGGATGCCTTTAGTCCTTACATTATGTTATGTACCTACCTAGATACCTGTGTGCCGTGAAATATGGCCCTGATTTCTGAAATATATTTTATGATTGACAATCAACAATTATGAAAATCATTGATTTTAACGGCCATATTATTCACTCAATTCATCCAGATTAAAATTTAAATCCGGAGGTAAATTATACAAATTTAATGTAAATACATCCGGATTTAAGTTTTAATCTGGATGTACCTACCTACAGAGTGAATAATATGGCGGCTAGTGTAAATTTTTAATTCTTTTGTAGAATAACCAAATATTTTTTCCCAAATCCGTACATTCCCCTCTTTCTCTAACTTTGCTTTTGCTGCTCTACAAAATAAAATACCATCAATCTATGATGTTGAAGTCGATGGTTCTCGGTCGCAACAGTTACTCAGGTGTTCACTTCTTGATCTTGTTGCGCACGAGCAACGAAAAGAAAATTTTCAAGGGCCGAAGATTGTGCAAAAACAAAATACATATATCTACATTACCAACAGAGCAAGTCGCACAAGTTAGGGAGGTAGGTAAATATATGTGCAATAACAACAATGACAAATAATTTTCTCGCGCCACGCCACTGATAGATCCCGCTATTTGAGACCGAGATTTGCACTTGCATGTTATGATGGGTTCTGTCCGCTAATGTGGTTGCAATTTTTTCCGACCGACCGAAAAATTGATTCTTCGTTCGTCCAAAATGCAGCTGGTGGTTATTACTCTGGTTAGGTTGGTGCGAAATGATTTTCTCGCTGCCAGATCCCGCTATTTGGGACCGAGATTTGCACTTACATGTTTCATCCACGATTCTGTCCGCAATGTGTTTTTTTTTATTGCAATTTTTTCGAACCAATTGAAAACACACATAAAACTATCTCAAACATAGGGATAGGCGTGTTCAGGAAAATGAGATCTCGGAGATCTCAGCAATCTCAGTTACCTACATGAACTGAACAGGATTCCTCATCAAAATTTCTCAGTTTTACTGTCAAAACTCTGAGGAAAAAAATCTTGGATTCGCTTTTCACATTTTGAGTGAGAAAAAATCTCTGAGATTTCATTTTTCTGAACGCGCCAATTTAATAACGTTTTTTGATTAGGGTGCATCCAATTTGAGGCTGTTATTTTAATTGCCGCTATGTAGGTATATGGTATGTGGTAGGTATCTAGATATCAGCTGATTTTTGTTTCACGAAAGTGCAACACAACTGTTCCAAAAAAAAGTTTTCGATTTTCAATCTGCTCTTATTTCATTATCAACTCAAGCCACAAACTTTCTGTTTGGACAAGTGGATTTTTCAATGAGAGCAATTTTCAATGATTGATTTAAATGCCCCACTGATGGTTTTCAATGGAAGCTATTACTTGAGCCTAAACATCAACAATTTTGTAGGTAGGAACGTACATACCTACCTAACTTGAGAAGGTGGATAATTTGACCTATGTATGTAACTTTCTTTGAATTTGAAACGTTTTCATTCTCGACATATCATATACCTATATCTCAACACAAAATACATTTCTAAAATGTACCTTTGTAGGTATAGGTACATAGATACCTACTTATGTTTAGATGGCGAACAATAGAATCTCCAAGCATTGTTAGCTGTTTTGTCTATTTTAATTTAATTTTACTATTCCTTTGAGATATATAAAACCGGTTGTTTCTTCAATACTTTAGATATATAGGTATACCTATTATATTATCGATGTCCATCGTCCATGCCTAAGAAAAAGTCAAATCGTTCTTGAATTGAAATAAGAAGTCTTGCTCAATTGGGCAATGCAACCCTTTTTATACAATAACACTAAAAATCACGATAGCGCGATGAAAAAAAATATAAAAAAAAATCCTTGCACAGAAGAGTTGGTGTCATTTGCATAAAATAGTAATTACTATTGCACAGGATTTGAATTTGAAACAAACATTTTCTTCGAAATATTCTATATTTTATGTCAATCGAAGGGTTGCTTTCCTGGATGGACTACTCGTTGCTATAATGCTACCAACAAGGACGATGATGACGGCAACGATAATATTCAGATAAAAATACAAGCAGTGTTGTCTATACATAAACTACATACCTACCTACATTGAAACAGAATAAAACACAAACAGAATATACCTATGTATGTATGAATGCTAGCACTTTTTTAATGGGCGGGCGAATAATCGTAATTGTAGGAACTGAATCGAACCCGAATAATGCCAGGATCTGCATTCAATGACACGAAAAATATTTAAATTGATCGAATGAACGAAGAACCGGATGTCCTTTGCATTGTACATTGGTCTTTTTTTGGAATAATGTATGAAATATGATCTGCGAAAGAATTCGATATATAAAAAGGGTTGTATTTTAGGTAGACAAAGGTGTTGGTTTATTACAAACACTGATGTGATGCATTGAATTGCGTCATCATCGTCTTGCAGAAGATATGTATTTTGTTTTATTTTACTATAAAATTTGCATTTGTAAGAATTGCTAATGATAGCTTTTATGGTAAGAATGAGTAGCAGGGTTTTCATTGTCGAACAATAAATTGTTGTAATGAAAAAGACTTTTATAGACAGATTCAAATTGGCTTTTGGAAATCAGAGAAGCAAGATGTTTATTTTTTGGAAAAATGGATTCTTTGTAGGATATCTACGTTTGTTTTCTTTGTTGCCAGGTGTTTCTGATAATATTTGCATTATTTAAAAATTTTTTAAGTTTGCTGATGAGAAATAGAAAGAAAAAATGAATGTTTGAAAAAAAAGTGCAAAAATTTTTTTTTTTAATTTTGGTCGAAACCGGCTAAACCGTTAACGGGATAGTCGAAAGTAAAAATAAGGTTCTATGGCAGGTAATTGGATTGCGCTTATATCAACGGAGTTAGGTCCCATATTATCATTACATGACAATTTGTTGACAAAGAGCGTTTTCAGTTGATTTTGTTAAATTTGGGATTTGAAGCGTTTGAGAACAAATTTATGAAATTGAGTGAAGTATGTATGTTGTCGCTTTGCTTTTCCCTTTTAATTTTTTTTTCTGGAGAATCCATTGAAAATGCATGGAAGTTAACATTATTGTTGGCTTTTGATCGTGATTATATTCTTTATAGAAAGTGTTTAAATTGATATTATTTTAAATAGTACCTATTTGATATTATTTTCTATTAATAGTGCAAGTAATTAATGTATTTAACTAATAAAAGTACATATGTAGGTAGGTACTTAGATACTTACAAAAGATATCACCCACAATTGTATTTAAATTGTGTAATAAATCAGCAGACGGTAATCCTTGGCACTTTTTTCTCTCATTTGGAGCTATTTATAATGTAAACTACGGAACCCTGTGAGAGCTTAAAAAAAAGGAACAAGTTTATGCAAGCCAGTGCAACCAGAGTGAGAGGCAAATGTCCTTGTACTGGGTATTTTTGTTGAACAGAGTACCTACCTATCTATATGTATAAATAGTAATAAAATTAAAAATAAAAGAAATCGGTTGACCCAATCGGTCATATTAACGAGAATAAGGGAACTAAAATTCATTTTGTAAAAAAAAATAATCAAATTATCTATTATCTAATTAAATTATTTACCTATAGATACAAGTTTGTCGGATTCTGAAATTATAACAAAATCATAGATAAGCCATTAAAAGAAATAAACCTATACGGCATTAATCCAAAAAAGGCAATTCTCTGAATAAAAAACGTCAAAGCCCTCTTTCTGTGATGAATCATCATTACAGGTAGGTACAAAGTTTAGGTAATCAAAATCGTTTGGGGCTACCAAAATTGAACCCATTTAGGCTCTATCTGGAATTACAATGGACGCACAGACGCAGGGACGAAAATCATTTTTTCTGAATTCTCCATTAGGTACCTATCGTAGTTTTAAATTTAATTAAAACATGGAATTTGTTTTACAGGAAACCAATCAAGGTAAGTATGTATCTACATACTATCTATATAACAAGTCATATATACGAAAATTTAGCTTGGACCATGGAGAGAGCAAGTTAACGCTATTGGCTCATCCACAGATATAAAGCTTATCCCACTCCACTCATCTACATTTTTACTTAGTTGTACCCAGCATACATATGAATAAGAAAGAGGATATTGAAAATCTAATAAATTGTAAATTATTTCAAAAGCTTTTTTCCCAGTGCAATAAATCATTGATCGTTCACTTAAACGCCGCCGACCGTATCCTATTTTTTAAATTTTCTTATGCGGCATTCTCCCATACGGAGTAGGTAATTAATATAAGAATACGATTTTCTTATTTTCCAAAACACGTTCCTTTATAATACTGAAGTAAAATAAAAAAAGACCACTGTTATAAATTAAAACTCAGGTAAATCTATTATTCTCGTTCTATCATAGGTTGAAGCAATTGATTTGCATATGAAAACAAAACAATCAAATTGATGATTAAAATATCCTTTTCTGATGTGATCAAAACTATTATACATCAAGGTCTCTTTGAGTTTCTTGTTTATTGCACATTCCTTGAACAACAACAACATCTATAGGTTTTTATACTGTGTTTAATATACCTTCAATAAATTTGCATATGGGTACCTATCGAATCTTAGGTGATCCTTCAAGATGAATAAATGAAAATAATTGTAAAAAGGATAAATTCTTCAGGCTAAAGGTGCGTCTCTTAAAGAACATCTGCGTGTGAGGCGTCCTAAAAAACAAATCAAACAACTCTGGCGGTTCCTTATATTCCTCCCTAACACTCAAATGTATGCATCAAACAGCTGGTAAGGATTTTTCATTTTCGAATATTAAATTCGATAGTGGTGTGCTATCTGTGAACGCAATCAGTCGATTCAGTTTGAACAAAATTTGCATATCAAGACGGTACATATATTCCTATACCCATAGTCACTAGTGTGTCTATATGGATTGCATTCACACATCATACTTTTCTTCCCAAAAGGATTCGCATTGAGTGCGCCAGCTATTACTATGCACTACAAACAATGTAACCGATTTATTGTCCTTGAATTGGTGATGATGATGATGATGATGATGATGATTATACCTACCTACTCGTACAAAAAAGGGGACCGCGATATTGCCTATACATATGCGCACTTTTTGTTTGTATCATCATGGTCTGGCGATTGAGTTGATCATCAACCACTTTATGCAACAACGATGCCCCGTTAATTGCCATCAATATGCAGTTAAATCATAAACTATAGCAATTGTGTATGTTATGTTTGTGATCAGATGGAGTGCCAATAAATCACAAGAATCCTTTAGACTGTTTAAATTTAAATGCGATTTTTATTTAAATTTTTTTACATCGCACGAAACACATGGCGCCTCGAAAAATAAAATTTTTCGTTCAACACACCAATAGGTCATACCTACGTATAGGTAGGTAGCTATAGCTACATAATATATAAAAATAAGATACCTTTTGCCAGAGTTTAACAATTTCAACAAATCGCAACCCAGCAACTCGTTACTCTGATAAGAATCTGAAATTTTAAAATCTGAATCTGATACTGATCTATAGATACGGATACGATGGCTATACAAACTGAATAGGTTGGTATTGTTGTGGTGGGCCGTGGGCACACTGGTCACAGGGCGCCCATTTCCTGTTATTTTAATGCCGTTTTAAATAGACTTTTCTTTCAATTTGTGTGTTGTGTGTTGGGTATCTCTATATATATAGACATATTATATTGCTGTATACGCAGTGTTCAACCAACAATAAATAAAACGTTAAGTCCCTGATGCACAAATGGTGCACACAACAATAATATTGTACAAAAATGGGAATGAAATTGAGCTGCTGGTCTCCAGTCAAACTTCAGCAGCATTGGAGCATCCACATTATACTAAATGGTAACATATCCGTCTTTGGCACGAAGCAATGCATAAGACACGGTGATGCACCACCTACTTCTGCATCCCTTTTCTGGGTGCTCTGCTGTTGCTGGGTCTATAGATGGAAACCATACAAATATTGATGTAGATACTTTTGTAAATCTTTTGTATGCATTCATCAGAATTCAATAATAGAGAAGAACGGACGAACGAACTACCTTCGACTCTGTATATATAAGCTGTTTGTTTGGTGCTCGCTTTTTCCGAGGTGTAAACTAATCCCGGTCAGATCATGCGGTCGTTCCTTGGAGCAAAACTACTATCTCCCTCCCCACCACTCGACTCGAACCCCCCAATCTAGAGTCTTAAGAAATCATATCGCACATTCAGAGTTCGCTTGAGTATCGGGTACTATAAAGCAATGCAACTATGAAACAAAATATATCTGAAGCATTTATGATTATTATTATTACAATTCTTTAAATGCAAACAAGAAGAAAAATGGTTCGTTTGTTAGTTTCATAAGTAGATATATAAATGAATGCTATTGCCAAACAGCAGTAGCACATACGTATCTATAGATACTTTAATTGCAATAGATACTCGCCATAATCTAAATATTTGTGGAGACTATTTTTTTCTGTAGGTACTGTATTCGCATGACTAAAAAAGAGGGTCGTTCTCGAAATGAGATCTACTAGCTAAAGTATTAAATGTTCATACATTGTGTTTTCTCAGCGTGCAATGTCGTTTTGTAATAAATTATTATTTGTATATTACCAATGGAACCGATGCACATCGTGGGAGGAGACAAGAGTATTGAATTGACGATGAATTTTTGAGTTCTGAGAAGCTGCTGTCCGAGGTTTTATATATAGGATTTTGATTTCATCTGAATCGATAATAATAGTTGAGTAGACAAATAAGATAAACGACATAAAGAATCACTTGTTAATTGGTCAAGTTTCACGGCATCCTATATAGATATTTGATTAAAATAAAATTTGTTTTGTCATTTCTTTCTTTTCTATAGAGAAATTTAAACCGATATGACCAGCTCAGATGGAATCGTGGTTTTTAATAAAGTTTGATAGATACCTATAAAACTTAACGTCAAAATTAAATATTCTATGAGAACTTATTAACATTAACGTAACAATAGATCAAGAAATACTACAACAAAAAATGGAAAAATATTTAGGTGTCGTTATTGACTATAAATTATGTTTTGATTAACATGTATGTTTCAAAAAAGTAGGTTTTCTACGAAGAATTACTAATAAAATAAACACTCTTACTGCTATAAATATTTATAAAGTAATTATTAAACCACATTTTGAATTTTGTTCTAATATCTTATTTTTGATAAGTCCAAATTCAGTGAGCAGTCTACAAAAACTGCAAAATATAGAAATGCGTGCAATACTTCGTTGTAGTAGATATACCCCTTATAGTAAGTTAAATATTTCAATGTTTTATTATTTGTTTTCAAAATAAAAAATAATTTACTTCCAACATACTTGCCAAAACATATTCGTTACGTCAGAGATGATCAACCGTATTTTTTAAGAAATAGAGAGGATTTAAGGCTGCAAGCATTTAGAAATGCAAGATCTCAAAATAATTTAATATATAAAGGATTTAAGCTTTTTAATGATTAACCAAATATTGTAAAACAATTGAGTAATAAATTTGAGTTCAAATAAGAAAATATAGATATTATTTATGTTAAACAAAATACTTAAATGCGAATGCCATTGTAAATAAAAAAAAAATATTATATATTTATCATTAGTTTATTTATTGTAAATTATAAAATAGCATATTTACGCTAAATAAATACTTTCAATTCAATTCAATTCAAAACTCAATCAGTGTCTGACTGAATTTTATGAGATATAGAGGGATAAGATTAGCCCGCCCGAATACTTGGCTTCTCAACTCGATTGTGTACAGCACTCATACAAACTAAAAACCGGTTAACAACACCGGTTTCGACAGCCGGGCGAGCTTGCTATTTTCGTAGGCGAAAGCGGATGCATTTCAGCAGACGGCTCCCGGCTAACCGGTCAGGTTTCGGATTGCGCTTATTAAAGCTCCCATATATTCCCAATGACCGGTTAGACGGTACTAGTTACCAAGTCGCCTGGTATGCGTGTGAATTGGGCCTTAAGACTTTCCATTGGAGAAGGCACGTATTCGGTTCGTGTCGTATTTGATTGCGTCTGATAAGTATGAAGCGATGAAAACGGCAAGAATAAAAACCGATAGACACCGCATATAGGAACGAAGGATCAAAAAGACTCGTATAAAATTGCACAATATAGAATTAGGACTGTTACAACTATATAACTTATGTAATATAAGCTTACGGAAAACTATTAAGCAATAAACCATTTCACCGCTTTTTGAAGGGATTCTTCGCTAAGTTAATATCAAGTTAAAAAGCAGCAAAAAATCGTAGTAAACATTGAAAGATAAATTCGAAATTATCACAACAAATTACCAATTTTCGATCTGCGAATGTTGCTTCGCTATCTTGACACTCATATTCATCATCAATCGACATGATGTTATAAATAAATTTGTAACTTTAAAAATTATTATCGGATCTTCAACAAAATAAAAAAATCCAGGAAAATGGTCACTAATGGCACCTTCCATAGAACTATTTTCTTATATTGGGTTTCCTTGAAAAACAATTTAACTTTAGAAAATTCGATATTTCATTAATCGGTAGAATTTTTTTTCGAAATTATTTATTTTTTTTTAATTCGCATTAATAAATATTAAATACAGGCGTACCAATTTTGTCTTGTAAACATGTCTATAAAATTTTATATATAAAAAACCGTTCGAACGATTTTTAATATTTTGTTCTCATAAATTACGAATTATTAAAGAACTCAGATATTCATCGACTTCGTGTTACAAAAAATTTCAGAAGTTGTTTAATCAAATTATTTCTAAAATTTTTTTTTACTTCCAAACATTTTTCAGTTGAAGTTTCAAGTGCATGCATATGTATATGCAACACGGTGCTATTAAGTTCAGTTAATTTTTGTGTACTGCTCGTATACTTTAAAACAAAACTATCTTTTTGGCAGTTCGCATAAAATATAGACTCCCATTACCCATAGCTAGTTCATTTTTTTATAAATCGGATGAAGAGAATTACAGCATTCAAACCACAGTGATGTAGGTAATCGTACAAAAGAGTATAAGTTATTGGTGCGACCTTGTCGTGTATTTTATTTATTCACAAAGTATAAATATATTCTTCAAATACCTACTTATATATTATATGTGCATAATGTAACTACATATTATGTAGAAGATATCAGAGTCGCTTCTCCATGGACCATGGGTACTGGTAAAGTGTAAAACTTATAATGAATTTTATTTATCTAAATATTTTGAAATTGTGATGTGCCGCGCGCCGCATCTCCGCCGCTCCGCCGCTGTTGCCAGTCGTTCGCCTAAAACCATTCATAACTTTTTATTTGCTCCTTGACACAAAAAACACAAGAATCTTCAATTCCTAATTCGTGCGTCCACTTGCAGACGCACATTTTGTTTGCATTAAACTTTGTTGTTTTTTCTTGTAACTACCAAATTCACTTTAGGTATCTACTTCCTCCATATTTATATCTTTTGTTGATATTTATGTTTTGTAAATTAAAAATGTGATTGCTGCTATTCTTATATTCCACATCCTGCTAGACATTAGGCTTTGTGTGCAAAAATTGTACCCAACTTTTTGTTTCTGATAAAATACAATAAATATTTAGTTTATTAAAATCGATCTAAAACAATACCTTCCAATATACCTACAAATACATATGAATTATAAATATGCGTTATGTTACCATTTAAAAAAAAAAACTTTAACTTTGTACTCGCAGCCTCTAATATTCTATTGCAAAATTTTCTCTGGACATGAACAAATCAAATGGAATTTAAATTCTTAACTTTTTTTTGTTTTTAATATATGTATATGAGTCTACAGATATTCTTAATCGGGTATCTCTTTACACTTATCTCTATTTAAGCAACAAAACATCACCATATATGGAATTGTTTAGAATAAATCATAGATAACTTTTCTAAGATACCTACTGGAAAGATTTGTGAAAAACAAAACAGATGAGACATAACAAATTCCATTAGGTGTTAATCATTCCATTGCTTCATTGACAATAAATCTGTGACCGAAATAAAATCTAACCTACTGTAGCAATAATTCGCATTAAATATTTGATTATGGTACAGCCAAAGGCCTATTCGCAGACAAACTTATTTTTAGTCAATTTATATTATTATGTATAGTAAGTGATTGGGCTAAACATTCGTGCAAAAGAAAAAACACTCATCAATCAAGGAACTGAGAAAATATTTATTGCAAAACATACTTTTGTAATAAGTGTAGCGATTGTATATCGGTCTTCGACCATAACTTAAATGTAAATCTCCCTAATTGCTGTTATCTTTATGCAAAATGAGTTAAACAACTTCTCAAACAATAAGTAGGTGAACTCTTTTATTGACCCGCTGTACTTTTCGGTATCCGTAAATCCCTATATACCCATGCATTACTCAGTAAAACTGCAAGGGAGGATCGCACTTATCTACGCCATAGGAAGCTATCTGAGGAAGCATTAACGAGCACAGCAAAAACAAACCGTACACATTCAACAGTTGCAAGCCAAAAACGGGGATTATATACCCACAAAACTACTTCAGCAAACACTCAAATGTAGGAAAATACAAAAGGATATCAATTTCAGTCTATTGAGATTTGCGTGCAACTATTGCAAAATATTTATGCAGGGGTGCTGCTGTGCTCGAGGCCTATATATTTAGGTAGGTATTGTGCTTTGCTAAATGCAGTCCCGTAATAGGATGAAGAAAGGGATATATCCTTTTGATTTGCAAATATTGTGTTTGCTATTATCGGTATTGCACTATTTGTCTGTTCAAAGGATATGGTTTTGCTTGTAGTAGAAAGGTAGGTATACCTAACTTGTTTTTTTTTTTAACACGCGTATCATTAATTTGCATTAATTCCATATCAGAAGGTCGTCTGTGTGTCCTGATGTGTGCCAAAAAAGGACATTTTAATAAATGTTCAGTAGGTAGGTATAATACGATTGAGGTTGACAGTTTTCAATTCGGATATGGAATTTTTTGACGTAATGATCCCCAAGCAAATGGAACGAGGAATTATTTTTGTTCTTGCGATAAGAAGGATGTATTTACATATATAATATAATGTGTGTCTTGGAATGTGTATCCTTACTTCTTTTTTTTTTAGCTATGTCGTTTTAGGACAGATTTGACATTTGAGGGTTTCAATTCGAAAGGATATATTGTGAGAGCAATCCTTAATGGTTTTTGTAATTTCCCAAAAAAGGGTTTTATTAATGATAGTTGCGATTTATTGTATACGAGTGTTTTTGTGACATTATTGTGATATACTTATATACTTGAACAAGAGAAGAGAACGCGAATTCGTGTAGAAAACAAGTGAAACTGGGAGATATTTTTCGGCTGATAGTATGAGAAATTGGTAATATGATTGATGAAATCTAAATATATGATGTACACCTGGGTTTTACAAAAATGATTTTAAATCAATCAGAAACGAATGATTTCGGATGTACTCGTATGAGAGCAGGGCGAAAAACGTTTTTAGAAAATATAGGTATTACGTTTATTTATTTAGGTATTCATTCATTAAACAGAGAAAAACTTTTCTTTTTTTACTTAAAAACAAAAAATCTCGTTCTGTTTTTTTTTTATAACGCGGTACGATGCTCGATGAACAAAATTGTAAATATTAGCAGATTATTTAAAGAAGTCTCCACTCTATAATTTTTTTTTAACTGTGTTTTTTACAAAAAATTTGGTATCTTGTTAGATAGGTACATAAAAATTTCGTTTCGCATTTGCAGACGGATTGAAGAAAGTTCCAAAATCTTTAATACCTATACTATAGATTTTATAGAAAATAAATAGGATCGATACAAACATTTAATGAGAATGTCAAATTCTTTAAATTAATGGACTTCTATTTTTTTAATTATTTGATTCTTTCTTTAAGAATATTCAAAACTCTTTACATTTCAATTCATCAAATAACATATTATCAATGCCATTATATTTAATCTTGAAATTATCTAATATTGCTCCTCAATTATTTGAGTGAAATTTAAATTAACACACAAAATAATCACATCTTCCTGTATTAATGAATGCATCAGAGTAACATTTTTGAATTTGCTCTTCGTTAAAGTGGTAGAAAATTCTGTATTATTGATTTATTTATTCACATTTTACAAAAAGTCAGTACAGAATCGGGGCTAGGGTTCAAATATGGGGACATGTCCCGCCAAAATTGAGACATCTGGTAGCCTAAGGAAAAGATTTTAAACTCCTAAAAACTATTCAGAAAAGAAATTATAAGTGAAATAACTTCATCTAAATACGTAGGTATATAATGTTCCCTTTTCATAAATCACGTTTAATCGAGCGATCGCTTTAGCCTTAAGTTACGCGATATATAATAAACTTCAGTGTCTAAAAAAGTGACAGTCCGTAACAAACAAGTAAGCAATGGTATAGATATGTTTACTTTCACATTTTTAACTGTCAAAGTGACATTTTTAGAATGAGTATGATATACTTAAAAGTTAAAATTGGCATATTTGTGTGATTTCAACATTAAAGGTAGCACGATGCTAACTCGTTTAAAATTTTCAAAATTCATGTTTTAACCTAGCATCATATCTAACATCGTACTGACTATTCTAAAATGTTTCGCCAATGACTTTTACTAAGTAGATACATAATAAAATACTATATATTCTGAAACTTTTGAATATAAATATAAACATCTACCTACAAATTTACCACACGTACGATTTTTCAAATTTGAATGCAGTAAATCTGTTTTTTTTTTTTTTTTTGGAAAACAAATCCCACACTTTGGATTGTGGTTATTGTCATAACCTAACATTATTCAGACCCAACCTTTTAACTCACGGGAAGTCTATACTTAAACTCGAACAATCTTTGAACAATGAAAAGTTCTCACAAGTGACCTAAAATCAATTCGCGACTAAATAATAGTCTGTTTACTAAAAGAAAAAAAAAAGAAAAAAAAAACAAACAAAAGATCTGACCAAATTATATCTAATAAGAATAACAATGAGATATATTTCGTTAGCGTTAGATATACATAACTACTTTGATTGACTCTCTTCAACCTCGTTAATAGACCAGAACTATAAAACTTCACATCAATCTATGTTGTTTGCTGTCGTGGTCTCTTGAAAAAAAGTCCCAAGCGCCCAAAGAGACAACACTTACGCCATTGCAAACAATAGCATTAGATCAACCGGTGGTCTTGGTTATACACTCCCCCTATATATTCGTCGTATATAAATCGCATATTGGAGTTGCATGCGTGATGAAGTTATTTTCTCATCGAAATAGATGAATATCCATAGCAAATAGCAACAAATGGAATTGCACACCGTCAAAAATATGTTTGATTTATATTTTAAATGTAACTAAAAAAGATTTGAATCCTAACTTTTTGAAAAGAAGTCACTATTTTATCATATCTAAAATGATGATTGGCAAACTGTCTTAACTCCAAACAGCTTTTGTTTTTTAACCAATCTTATATTCGATTAATCCAGATTAAAACTCTGGTTATATTTAAATTCAATAAATTTAAGTTTTAATCTGGATTACGTTTTAATCTGGATTAAGTTTTAATCTGGATTAATCGAGTGAATAATATGGTTAAGACAAAGTAAAAAGACGCATTGGAGTTGAAATAACGGTTAAGATCAAATAAAACAGTGATTGCTTTTGAAAGTAATGATTATTTTCAGGTCTTCATTGAAAGCTACAAAAATAATGGTCGTGCAAATTAATACGCACTTAAGTGAAAAATTACCTTTCTGTAACTGCTAATATTACCCGTCACCTTAAGCAAATTGTCCTCTTACACTGTTTTGCAATACTTTCAAACATTGAGAATTGTAATTTAACATTTTTTGATATGGAGATTTTTTAACAGTAAAATTTTCATTCTATTTACAACTGTATTTTTAACAGTGTAACAGTGCAAACAAAAGTTTGCAGTCAACTGCTTCTACTGCTTCTACTGGTTATATATGTCATTAAATCTTCAGAAGGTGAATTCCCACGATCTCATTTTTGATGTTTGATTTCTTCCTATCCACTTGTTGGATTGGTAGGTACTAACCATTCCATTATTCATTATATTGCGCAGTTTCATTTGATTTCGTTCGTTCAGTGGAAAACAATAAGTAGGTACAAAGCCCCAACAGCACTAAAAGTAGTAATTCAACTGAAGTCAGAGAAATTTTTATGATTTTTTCGTTACTATGCGCAATTCCAAAGATTTTCTTTTGCTGATAAGAATGGCCGATCTGTGAGATTGGCTTAACTACATAACTTTTATTTGTTCCATTGCGATTAATGTGAGAAGTATGCACCTGATGTTGCGTTTGCTCACAGACCGCACATTGAAAGATGGATTCGATGATGATCAACAAAGTGCAATTACTAAAAAAGATTAGTTTCTACTATGTTCCTACTTTACCATCATATCTACGGTTGGTTGAGTCCGAAATACACATACTCAACTCATTTATATATATGTTTGTATATATATGTATGTTCCCAAAAATGATGCATCTTATTTCCAATGGATTATATAACTTCTCGCATTTAAAAACCGAAAGTATAGAATGAATAAATAATAAGAAGTATTTAAAACATGATGGAATCCCATATGTCATTGATCGGATCACGATCCGCGATTATTGTATAAAGTCCTTTTTATATGCAAAATACGACCTCGACATCAGAAAAGGGGCGAGGATAGCTGAACAACGAGTTCCGATACCATTACCCACAGTTATCAGGAATTAAATTATATTTTTTTCTCTTTCTCCATTCTCTATATTGTTTGATATTGATATTCTTTGTGTTGTTAAAGGTCTCTAGGATCCTCTGCACCTTGATTGAATTCTTTCAATCTATTACCACTCAATGGATCTATACCTATGGGAATTATGTTAATTTGCCTGTTTTGCATATAAATCCAAAATGTATATTTTGGTTTATGGGCAAAGGTTTACTTTCGATTTTCCCACAGGATGCCAAAGATACAAATAAATGATCAAATGATTTCACTTACTCTTATGCGTAATTAATGTAGAAAAAAAATAATTTTATAACTTAAGTTAGTGTGATTATACTGATTAAGAACTGGAAGTAAAACTGTTAAATACCTATCAGCAATGTGTAGGTACGTACCTATATGTATCTTTAATACTTTATTTCTTCATTTGTAAATAAGGGAATGTTATGTATTCCGAAAAAAATAAACTTTCAGATTTTGATAAAAAGAACATAATATAGTTAAGACTATATAAAGTTTCCAGATCCGTATGCAGGTCGATTCGCAAAAGATGCGACTAAGCTTTTGGGAGGTAGGTTGGGACTACAGTCGTGTTTTTTGCGAAAGCTATTCACAGTACAGTAGATTTTTACACCAGTTTCAAATACAACATCCACAGTAGAATTACTGCCAATAAAAGCAGAATTAGAATCCTACTGCGGATGTTTTTGTGACGTTTATTCGAGCATAGAATGGAGCTGTCCACTTTATGAAACTATAGCATTAATTTTTGGTTCAAGTTATTTTCTGTTTTGCTTGTCATTTGTAAGAAACTTTCTTTTATTTGTGTTTTATTTTTAATTTTTCTGACAGCTGTTATTCGGTAGTACCAAATGTAAAATATAAAAACTAGGCTACTGCGGACGTATTTTTTTGGAAATTTCTTACTATAGGTACTGTATATAAAATCCCAAAAAAACACGGCCATTTAAATTTTTCTAAAGCCAGAAATCTCTCATTTCAATTTCAAATAAAGTAAAACCTTGAACAGTCTTTGAAAAATTTATTTTCAAAGTCAAAATTTTGAAAGAAAAAATTGATTTTTTTTTTGTTTTAATTTTGCATTTTTGCTCTTATTAATTTTTTGTCAAAAATAGTAGACCGGATGCATACATGTCTTGTACCTACTTTTTGAGAAAATTAATAGTGATTCGATAACATTTTCGGTTCTCTACGACAACCCTCACAAGAAATTTTACAAAAATCTCACCACAGCAAGCGAATTTTTTATTTCATTGTAAAGTTCTGAATTTCTGTTGAACGGGACTCATTAAATAATTTTTTTTCGTGATTATGAAATGTCAAACTAGTGACCTTGTGAGTTATGAGCTACTCGAAAGGAGATCACAATTTCGATAGCACTTGTGAGCAGGCACGTAGCCAGAGGGGGGGCTTGAGGGGCTGAAGCCCCCCCCCCCGAAAGTCTAAAATAAAAACTAAAACTTTCTAATATACAGTATTATTTCCTTTGTAGAGCTCTTCAAATGCATCTCAATAAGTCTTGAAGAAATAACGAGCAGAACGTGGGCGATGTCTTCGAAGGCATCAACACTTTTGGCAGCGGTCAAAAAATGATATATGTGACAAGACTAACTTTAGAGGTATAAACTACTTCTTGCCTACGGTTTTGGCCACGCTTCCAGTGACCACAGCTAGTGTTGAAAGAACCTTTTCAACTATGAAACTATTAAAACAGTGTCCCGAAGAGTTATGGGGAATGCAAGATTAAGCTCACTTGCTATCTGCTCATTCAGATATTAATGTGGATCCAGATAAGGTGATTGATCTCATGTCAAAAAGAAAATCAAGACGTCTTCTGCTTTGAAAAAATGTGTGTATAAAAAAATAATTTAAGTATATATTCGTTTGAGTACATACAATTTAAAAACTAATAAAAATCAATAAATTGGGATATATTCCTCATAAAATTTGGTAGCAAGCCCCCCCCGAACCAAAATCCTGGCTACGGCACTGCTTGTGAGGCTCCGCTCACAACTTGTGACGGTACTAGTACAAAATCAATTTTACCTCACCTTGTGAGGATATTGTGACTTGTGAGGTTGTTGGCTTTGATACGCCTTGTGAGATTATTGCCATTGCGAGAATAGGGATGTAAAATTCTACTTAGTTAGTTTTTTTAAAAGAAATATAGGATCTTTAAAGTAACTTAAACAACGGATTGAAGTCAAATTAAGGGAAGGGAAGAAAGGTTCCGTACCTATTCTATTCAATCTGAGCTCTATTTTCTGATACAGAACTTAAAAAATTAATTAATTATTAATTAATTAATTATAATTAATTATTATAATTAATTAATTATAATTATTAATTAATTAATACAGAACTTAAAAAATTAATTTAAACTTATATAAGTGTATAAATATCACATAAAATCTTATATTGAACTTAACGCACTTGATTTAATCTAAATCCAGATGCAAATTAATTTAAATCTAATAATTAAATTATTCCATATCCATATTATTCAATTTTTTAATTTTCAATTTAAACAAATTTGAAATTTCCTAAAATTGACATTCGGATTAAAGCATTTTATGGCTGGATATAAGACAAATTAAATCCTTTTGGAATTAATGCATTTTTTGCAGTGAATAATATGAATGGGTTTAATAAATCCTGATTTTAAAGTTTAAAATTCACTTAAATTCATTTCAGCAAACGGATTAATTACATAATACATATACCGCAATAAGTAGATGTGTGCAACACTGTTGTACACTTTACTTTTTCGCAATTTTGGCTGCAAAATGTTTTTTTTTGTTTATACATTTTCTCAGAGTTTTTGTGTGTTCTCTTTTTGTTTTTATTTTATATATTTTGGTCGTCGTTGTATTTTTTTATTAAAAGTTGTCGTGCAATTAAAATTATTTAATGACCGGTTAAACAGGTATAGGTACAACAAAAGAATGTTCATAATTTACCAGAATATGTGTGTGGTTTCAATGATTTTCTGTTTTTTAGTTGTTCCGAAATAACGTTTAATTAAAAGTAGTTAAACTTTGATTGCTACTGGATTTGATGTTATGGCACTCCAAGTGAACTAATGGCGATTTTCTTTAAACAAAATTCTAAGTTAAAATGTGTTAGGAAACGACACGTAAGCCTTTTGAATTTCGAACACTCAATAATTAAATATTTAATGGGTTTTACAGAGAATAGCGACAGCAATATAAAGGAAACGAAATATAACTGAAACTGCTTAGTCAATTATGAATATAACCTTCTGCATCCCCTGGCTTTTAAGGTTGAATCATATACTAATACTTAACTTTTGTCAAATAATCTCCTTCAATAACAGATTGATTACCGAAATGAGGTTGAAAATATTATTGTTATTACTTTATATATATTCAGTACATTTACTTTGTTGTAGGCTCAGTGATGATGATTTAGTATGTACATTGTACATATTTCAAGTTAGCGAAGCAACATTCGCAGATTGAAATAGGATAATTTTTCGTTTAATTAGTTGTGATATTCCATGTTTTTTTTGTTGCTATATACTTTTCTAAGTTGATATCTTAATAGTCTGTTCAATTGATTTTAATGAAACTATACAAGAGCTTATAATTAGTTTAAATAATATCTATTACATCTATCAAAATTTTCAAAAAAATAAACCAATTTTGGGTTTTTAAAAAAAATATCAAAATATTTTCGATATTTCGAAAATGGTGATTTTTTTTTCAAAATTAAATTTAATATGTAGTTACTACTAAAAAATTTTATACGTATATATTTTTTCTCAAAAATGGGTATTTGTTTAAGAAATCAAATCAAGCTTACATCACGTTGGTGCCAAAGAATTTTTTTTTCAGGTAAACTTGACTCTCCCCATTATGGAAAACCTGTGTGTACATTTTTCTGTATATTTTTTTTATTGTGTCAATAACTACACTTTATTATTATATTTAATTTATATATATTCAAAAAACAATAACGTAGGTTTATAGTCAACACTTTGAAAACATCTTTTCAAAAAAAAAAAAATTATTTTTTGGGGCCAAAAAAATAAAAACCAAAAATAAATGAAGCAACTAAAAGGAGGTCAGCCGCAATAAGCATCGATCACACACACATGCAACAAATATAAGTATAATTCACATTCAAAGTCTCACGAGGGAGGTTGATTCTAGGTAATAAAAAAAATGTGGTCTATTGTTTTTGGTTTGAACCTGATGACTCCTTCTCGTTTTTCGTTTTTTCGCCCCACACATGCTTAACAAGGTTTGAGGGAGTGAGATATCGAGGTAGAGGTGGCAAAAGGTTAAATCGAGCTTTTTTTGTGTAACCGCTGTTAACCTATAGGGAGGCATTGATAAATGTTCTTTAAATACCAACCCCTCACTATGTAGTCATCGTCATTGTTCACCCTTAGAAGTCCGAAGTCCATTCATCGTCACTGTCCAGTGGAGAACAGAGAGTATAAAGTAAAAGCGACCCCTTGATTTTTTTTATATTTACTCCTTACTTTCCGATTAAAGTTCTTTTTTTCTTACATTGACTCGTTTACATGGCCGCAAAACAATCATCTCCATTGTGGGATACAAATGGAGGTCAATCAGGGGGTTGGTTGGTTGTTTGGCCAGCTATGTGTAGCTCTATGGTTAACCGCTTTTCATTTGAATTTCGTTTATATTAGAGTAAGGCCATTGGGACATTATAGGACATATGTCATGGCGGTGTTCTTGTGCCGTCCTGTGTGAAGTTATATAGTTACATACCATACACCTACGAGCGAGAGATCTTTGTCGTCGATAAAAAATCCTGAAATGATAGCGACCCGCAGCGCAATGTTATAGTTATAGGCAGTCGAAGTCGATGAGTGACTTTGTGGTGGAATAATATTCAAATTAATTTCACTAATATTGTGCGCACCTTGAACACCACCACCATAGTACCAGTCATTACCCTATGTATAACAAACACTATAGCGCTACCCGTCGGACACCTGAAGACTGATGTATTATAAGTCGATATCGTAATAAAAAGGCGGGAAATTATACCCGATGGAATAGTTGGTAGGTATTGCTGCGGTTGTTTTTCGTTTGCATGTACTCGAGAATATTTTAAAAGCAGATCCTTTGTGGATTGGACGGAGTGGCAGCATTGGGCCATGACTTTCCAATGGTCTGCGGTCATTACAGAGGGTGGGTTAGTAAATAGTTTCGATTTTCACTTAGGGCACATGCAAGTCAAGTGGCGGTCGGTCGTCGTGGTCAGCGATGACCATGATAGTGGTTATAGTTTGTTATTAGCTCGTATATATGTTTCGAGTAATGATTATGTAAATTTGGCGAAGTAGGTAATGTAATTCGAAATGTCGACTTGAATAAGGCAACCAAAAGTCTATATCCACTATACAACCAGCTTAGTAGGTACATACATACGTGTTGAATTTACTGTGGCGCAGAAGTCGCTGTAGTAGCCCGTGGCGTATTGGTTGGTGTATAGGACTGTGTCACCTAAAAAAACAGAAATATATTTTCACGGGTTACCTACATAAACCTTTTGAGGAATTGACAAATCCTCCAAGATTATGAAAAATTGACTTTCTTCTTAGCCATTCGGGTTTGGCAGAAAATTTTAGGTCCCCTCAACTGCTTTTAATAACACGCACACAAGAACGGTTTAGATCGTTAGTGACTAGGCCCGGTCGTATACGATCTGTAATATTGACCGTTTAAGGGCTGTATTGCGCAATTATAACGGATAGCTTAATTTATTGTAGGATACAAATAAATATGCACGACTGCATGGCACTTGCTCTTGTGGTTAACAACTATAATTAATAATTATTATCTTAATATTAGAAGTACAATGAAAGCTCTACTTGCTATAGCTCCAATAAGCAGACAATTCCCTTAAACGGAAACATTTTCGGGAACAAACTTTTTGTTCGAATTTTTCATACCAATTACGTAAGCAAATTCATAGAAAATCTCCGATAACCGGACAGAGCGGTTATGTTGAAAGGTTATTAGGGGATTTCGTGAGGGTTGGTGTAATTTTGAGAATGTATGGTTTCTTTTCTCATCGCGTTCCATTATATTTTGAGAGATCTCATTGTTTAATAATAAAAATTTAACATGAAGTTAAAAAAAAAGTTTTTCTATTTCTTTCCCTTAACCGGACAGTTCTCATAACCAGACAAAAATTGGGAAACCATTAGTTTCCGCTTATTAGAGCTTTCAATGTACATGTTAGTGGTTTAATAATGTTAATTTATGAAAAAAAAAATTTTAATGGCAATGTCATTTGATTTCAAAGTACTAGATTGATAAAATATAGATTAATCGGCCAAGTCATAAAAAAAATAAAAAAAAAGTTACACGTGAATAACTCAAAAATTCCGTTATTATATTTTTTGGCAAAAAACTGAAATGCAGTTGTTTTTACAATAAATTTGATTATTACAAATACAAAGTTTAATCAAAATCGCTATAGCCGTTTTTCAGAAAATTAATAAAAAAACGAAATTATTGTAGGTATATGGGCTAACCCTTTTTAGATGAGCTTAAAAAAAAATTCAAATTTTTCCTTCAGGGAATAATATAAAAATGCTCTTTATCAAATTTTACGCTAATCGGTCCGGTTCCCTTTTTATTTTAACTCGGGAAGGAACTCCATCCATACTCTGGTTAGCATGATTTTATAAAATCTTTCTCTCTCTTTCTCAAAGTTAAGTTTAATTGTGCCGTGTAGTTCCTCCAAATTATATTTATATACATAATTACTTAGTTAACAGGTAGCACCACCGCCACCACCAGTTATATCGACTTCACGTTGATACACCCCAAGCAATCACACTTACACCACCCTTTCGTCGTTGACTCGTCAAAAATTATCCTGCCGATGAATAACGAAAAGTCCAAATTAAATGGCTTTAACGTGACTTTTTAATGTTTTGTTGTTTTCATTTCGGTACCCACTTAGGTAATATATGACGAAAAGTTATATAAAAAATACATTAATACATGTGTTAGGTATATAGGTAAGATATAGGTATATGGTTTTTCACCTATATGTTAATTGAAAATTTTATTTTGCGGTCATTTGGGTGTTTGAGCTAGCTATATGATGTGTATTATATGTATGTATGTTATCGATTTGAATATTAATTTGTTATGCTTGGCAGAGAGACCTTAAGTAATTTTTATACATTTGATGGGTTTAACTTCTAATATCCCATGAGACAAGGAAGGACATGGGTAGGTATAGTGTTGAACTAATGAAAATCATCAGTAGATATTCAAGTATAGTAGGTATAAGTGCTGATGAAATTTATAACTTCGTGACGAATTTTGGCTTCGAATTTAATTTATCGTGGTGATCTAATTCTAAGTTTTTTTTAAATTAATTTTAGGTATGGAGTGTTATTTGACAATTGCATTTAAATGTTTATTGTATAGTTAGGTACTACAAAATTTACTTAAAAATGGCTTAAGACGTGCCAATATACAACAGGATAGATACGACCTTATACAGAAGCAAGTATCTTACAAGCACCTATAGCTATCCTATTGTTTATGATATAAACATAAAGGATATGATGATCCTTCGTGCATACAGATTTTTTTTAAAGCCAACGGAAGCGTAACAGGTACACACATAAATTTCGTAGTTATTATGACGATTATAACTGTTATTAGTTTGCATTTCACAATGTTCCAGTTGGGTCCAGTGGAAAAAAAATTAAATTCAATTTAATTAAAGCAAAAAAAAAATACAAGCAAAAATTGAAATTCTTTCAGACTTCATATTTACGTAAATGCACCGTAAATACATATATTTCAATGTGTTGTTTAATAACAATTTCGGTTTTTAAATTAATTTAACATACCTATACATTATTTTCAACTTCATTTCTACATGGATATTTTTACTTGCGATATACAGTGGAATCTCGCTAACTTGAACACATACGAAACGAGGCCTGTTCAAGTTATTGGATTGTTTAAGTTATCGTATGTTCAATTTAGCGAGAGTCCACTGTATATACCTAGGTACTACATACATATGTATGTAAATACAGGGTGATTGGTATAAGGTGCACCAAAAAGTCAGAGTGAGTGGGTTGGATTAAGTCAAGAAAAAAAAACACGTATAGGAGGGGGGGTCTATATCCCCCCGTTTAGGCGGGAGGGGCAATTTTCTAAAAAAAATAACTTAAAACGAAAAAAAAAATTATTTTAAAACAACGGTTAAATTTATAATGCCATGCTATACCTTTTTGGAAAGCCAGAAATCTCTTCTTTAATTTTCATTTTGAATTAAGTTGTGTTAGTGAACAGTTTTTGAAAAGTTAATTTTCAAACTCGAAATTAAAAAAAAAATTTCAAACTAATTTTTTTCAAAATTCTATGTAATTAAGTATAATTTTTGTTTTCAAAATTCAATGCTCTTATTATTAAAAAAAAAAAAAAAACGGAAAACCGGATGCTAAAATGTTTCTTAGTTTTTGAGAAATTAAAAAAAAATGAAAAATACTTTTTTCCAAGAAAAAAACACTTTTTTTTTGTTTTCCCAAATATGATCTACTCAGGTAAATTATTAAATTGGCGGATTATTCCTTTTTTATTTTTTATTGCATGATATTCGGTTTTAGCAAATAATAAAAAAATAAACTGAATTAAGTAACTAGATTTCACCAAAAGTACTTTTTATTTTTTTTTATTTCTCAATTACTAAGATACCTACATTTTAGCATCCGGTTTTCCGTTTTTTACGGTAACGGTGGGATCGATTTTTTTAAAACTTGGTACCTAGCGTTTTTTGGGGATTCCCCCTACACGTTTTTTTAAGACCAAAAACGGGACCTGTCGTACAATTTTTTTTAGCAAAGAATAACAATCTCATTTTTCTCAAAAACGTGCCCACAACCTTTTTTTTTTAATTCAGTACCTTATTTTTTTTAGAAAAAGGCTGCCATTTTATAATTTTTTTTTATTTCGATTTTCTCAAAAAGGGTTTAACTGATATTGATCAATTTTTATAGAGAATATTTACTATAATTTTAAAAATATTGTTTACCAAAATTAAAAAAAAAAATTTTTGGATTTTAAAAAAAGTTTCAAATTTTTTTTTTCAGAACTTAATAATTCGAGAACGACTTGGTCGATTTTTATTAAACTTGGCAGCCAGCAGTTTTTTGATATTATCTAGGAGATTTTAAATAAAATCTTTTCTTTTAACCAAAAATAACGGTACCTCCCGTACAAATGCTTAAAAACCGGTATTGAAAATCTCATTTTACTCAAAAACGACTACTACGATTTGGATTAAAATTTTTGTGTGAACTAATATCAGCATGGTAGATCGTGAAAAATGGTATTTACCGTCTAAAAATGGTACCTCTCATAAAACCATTTTTTGGGTTTTCGACCATCTCATTATCTGTTGAACCAATTTTAATGAAATTTTGTACACAAAAGCTACTAATAAGTTTGAATAATATAGCATATCAAAATTTTCAAAAAACCAAATTTTGTATTAAAAAAAAAAATTAAAATTATGTTTTGAAAATTCGATGTTTCGAAAAATTAAAATTTTTTTCAAAATTAATTTTTAAACTCCACATAAATAAGTACTAAAAATTGGCATACCAATTTTTTTTCTTGAAAATATATTCAAAATGTTATACATATGTGTGTATATAAAAAATTTAATTTAATTTATTTTTTCTAAAAAACCGCTCCAACGACTTTTAAAATTTTTTCTCATAAATTGAGATTTGTGTAAGAAATCACCTGATGTACATTGCGTTGCTGTCAAATCAATTTCAGATATTTTTTTAATCAATTTATTTGTAATTTTATTGATTTTTCAACATTTTTCCAGTCTAAAATAAATTTCATGCATGTGTGCGAAGTGCAAGACAGCACGGTGCTATATTGTTCATATTTATGTACTCACATAATACTTCCTTAAACTAAGCTATATTTTTGGCAGGTGGCATGAAATATAGGCTCCAACATAATTAATAAATTTCTTTCATCAGATGAAAAGTTTTTAAAATTACCAATACTTTAAAACCACAGTGTGATCGCACATAAGTTCGTGAGACCCAGTCGTTTTTATTTGTATTATTTGTGGAAATTCTGAGGTTACATACTAGATTATGAAAAAAGAAGTAGATTTTTATAAAATTAAAGCAGGTTAAAACAGAGATTTTTAAAATGAAGTAGATTTTAATATTTTGGTGATGGTGTGAAGCAGGAAGTAGATTTTATAATTTCAAAAAAAAGAAGTAAACCTACTTTAATTGTAGTAAAGTGGTATCACTGCTCGAGTCTTCAATACACAGTGATTAGAGGTGGTTAAAGTTTCTTTCTAAAGTTCCTTTCTATACAGGATTTTCTTTTAATAGGGATGGTTCGAAGTTGAAATTGAATAAAACAAGCTATATGTAGGTATATAGTTATCAACGAATTTTTGATTTTTGAAAGGCCTATCAATGACGCATAATGTGTGGATTATGACATCGTTCAAATGGCCGCCACCGCCGTGTTTCGTATCCGAGACGTCTATTTTCTTCGAAGGCTCTGGCACATGGGTCAAGCGATGGCACTGGTTATGTTTTTTTTTAGGGGAATCTATAGGTACAACGTTTAAGCCTTATTGGTATAACCCATGCGACTTGAGGAAACCACACAAAAAAAGCCAACATATAGTCAAACGGTGACCAGTCAAGTCACCTCTGTCCATTTTTACATTTTAAATTCATTTTTATTTTCTTCAAAACTTATAACTATCTTAACGCTAGACAAAAATTCATAAAAACTAGCCTACTTATCAATAACTTACAACTAACTTACTGGCCCTATGCGGGCGCTCTAAGTTAAACTATATAATAACTTAATGCTAATGCCTTTCGGCTTAAAAACTAACTTAATTCTACAATTCAATATTGGTTTTATTTTTTCCAAGAAAGAATTTACAAAAAACTTGGATTCTTTATCATTTTTTTTTAATATTTTATTTAAAACTTACAAACTACTTAAAAAAACTAAAGCTAACTAAAACTATTTAAAACTACTTAAAAACTAGAACAGCCACAGCAGCGTTTTTTACATTTTTTACATTTTTTTTTTTTTTTTTTTTTTTTTTTTTTTTTTTTTTTTTTTTTTTTTTTTTTGATTTTCATTGCTTTTCATATTTTTTTTTTTTTTTTTTTTTTTTTTTTTTTTTTTTTTTTTTTTTTTTTTTTTTTTAATTTTTTTATTTTTTTTTTTTGGGTGCCACCCCGACTGTCCCTACTTAAAACTAGTACCTACACCTATATGTAAGTCGGCCAAGACAAAACTTCAAAGTCAACTTCAAATATCATTATTAACAGCATTGAGCCACCAAAACTGGTTCTCCTGCTTCTTCCTATCTTTTCGGTCCCGATCGGACACAGTCCTACTGAACCGAATTCGCTCAGCACCGCCTTGTGCAAGCACGTCTCGACTATATCGAAATCGCCTATCCACAGTTCTACGGCCGACGTGGTAGATTAGCGGAACCGCCTCTCTATCCTGGATCAGCCCTCGACTGTCTAAGTAGAGGAATGCGTTAGGTGGAACATATCCACTCAAACGTACACTCTCGAAATATTCAGTGTTGGGGTAATAAGCCCCAAAGATCAAGCTATTGGCTGAGGACATCGCTCTTGCAATGTGACCCCGAATCAGCTTTAATAAGAAATTATCAATTCTGTTAATATTGGCTCCGTTGTATAGAACCCTGTTGGAATAGTAATGTTTGTACTCCGACTCTGGTGTTCTGTGTAATCCAAGGCAGCGACGTAAGCACTGCCTCTCAAACACCCGAATCTTTTCCATTTGAGATGGGCCAACGTTGAACCACACGGGACATCCATAGGCAATCATCGGCCGTATGAGGGCCATGTAGCAAATCACCTTTACCCTGGTGTCAAGCCGGCTGCTGTAAAACAACCGTTTCGTCAGGGCAAAGGCTCCCCTAGCCCTGGCCAGAGCAGCATCTATATGTCTGTCGAAATACAGATACTGATCCAACCAGATGCCAAGGTACTTCACTACACTTTTACTCGCCAGTGGACGCCCATGCGGCCCAGCGATCACCAGCTTGCGCCAGTTCTTTCTAGTATCCCTTGGGGCTCCAGCCAACGGAGTCCTAAACAGAATGGTTTCGGATTTCTGAAAATTGATTTTCAGCTTCCAATCATCGCAATATCGCTGAATCTTGTCGAAGTCACGCTGCAAAAGAATTCTGATGACCTCAACTTTTGTAGCTGATCTGTACGCAATAAGATCATCGGCATACGCAATTGCCTGGGTTAGACTACCTATCAGATCGCTGGTGTAAATACTGAACAGAATCGGTGAGTTAACCGCTCCCTGCTGAAGACCATTTTTAATATTGAAAACTGAGGTAGAAGTTACATTGCCACTCTTGACAACAAACTTTCTACCATTGAGCATGTCATAAAGCATATACAAAAGTGGTTTACTTATGCCAAGCCTAGTCAGCTTTAGATAAAGACCCTCTAACCATACGGTGTCGAAGGCCTTCTCCAAGTCAACCAGACAGGCACCCGTACACTGTCTTTTGGATTTGTTCCATTGAATATCAGAAACGAGTTTAGACGCGGCATGAATGGTGTCATGCCCCGCCCTAAACCCGAACTGATTATCCGGTATGATATTATTGTCCTCCGCCCATTTGGACAGAGCTCTATTTATAACTTTCTCGAATACTTTACTGATACTCGGGAGAAGACTTATCGACCGTAGATTCGCCGGATTGGAGTTGTCCTTTCCCTTTTTCGGGAGAGGATGAACCACAGCTGTCTTCCACCGCACTGGATAATATGCATTATTCAGTGCGTTGTTAAACAGTGTGGCATAAATGTCAACTGCTTCCTTAGGTAAGTGTCGTAGTACAATATTGGATATACCATCGACTCCTGCTGACTTTTTTTTCTTTAATGTTTCGAAGATGAGCTGGAGCTCCACCCTCGTAACTAACAGGGAACTGGCCCCATTTTGCTCGGCGATGATGGCATTCGCCAAGTGTTCTTCATTGAACCCGGTGAAACCGAGGTTCTCAGATCGCCATTGCGTTATGTCGTTCCGAAGGTAGAAGTGGTGCAGTAGGGCTCTGTTCTCCAGGTCGTGGTTCGGGCGAATGCTAGCATTCACCTTATACACTTGCTGAAAAGCAGCCCCCACAGCCTCCACTTTCTCCTGCGGATCTTCAACAATAAAATTGTCATCGTCAAAGACGGCGTCCTCTGGATCTATGCCTGCTGTCAAAAGTACGTCTCTATTCTCTGTAGTTCTCTGAAGCTTAAGACAAGGAAGTTCGTTCTGATCATTCCGTCTAAATATCTTATTAATTTGCGGAAACATACTCGGGTCGCTAGAGTTAACGGCCCGAATTTTGTTGTTCCAGTACAAATTAATGGACAACCTATAATTTTCTTTGATCAGTTGGTTAATGTTCTTGATTGACGACTTCAATGTCCTAATCTCCAGATCGCGTGAGTCAGTAAACCGTCGGTACAAGAGTTTTAGTCTTGTCAGTAGTCCACTTTTTTGTCTGTGTAGTGCGTTAATAGTCGCGTTACGGTACATGTCAGTTGCGTTACGTTCTTTGTATTTTGGTATTGTTCTGTTCATAGTTCGTAGGATTGTTTCGTCCATTTGTTCCAAGTATTGGTCAATTTCGTTGTTTGTCAAATTCCTGTCATTTGGTGGGGATATATTGCTTGCACGAATTTCGCCAGATAAGGCGTTGGTGAAGCGTGGCCAGTGCGTCTTACTGTAATTGTAAGAATGCGCCGGTACATACTCCTCCAACTCCACTAGCTCATTCGGCAGCTGTATTGTTGCGGCGAGTCCGCAGTGGTCGCTGTCGTATTCTATTGTTTGTAAACAATTTCTTGTCCGTTGACCCACAGTGTCAGTAATTGTCAGTCTTGAGTCTTTTAGCAATAGGTCCAGATAGGCACCGCTTCTTGGAAACGATGGTCTATCAGTAGCCAGAAGATCGATCATATATTCAATATTGTACTGACCCATCCAATTAAATAGATGGTTACCTCTCGGATTGTGTACTTGATTTCCCCAATCACTATGTTTGGCATTGAAATCACCAGCCATAAGATAGAAATTCTCTTGCGAGTTCAGTTGTAAGGATTGAAAAAGTTTTTCGAGCTCTGTCAAAAATTCAGTAGGTTGAGGTGATTCCGGTGCATAAGCCGCGATCACATACATCCGCTTCCCATGCTGGAGAGGAATGCATACGATACACGCCTCAAGCAACCGAAATCTGCGTACTTCACTATTGTATATTACCTTATAATTAATGCCTTTTCGTACAAAGATTGCGACGCCTCCCCCTAGAGTAGAGTTGGGCCGATCTCTTCGTACGATATTGTAATTATTGTGTGTCAATTTATGTTTCTGACTTAGCTTAGTTTCGCTGGCCATAAACACATCTGGACTTTGGTCTTTCAACAATTGGAATAGATTTGCTCTACGTTCGATCCTAATCAGTGAATTTACATTCACAGCAAGGATCCTAAAGGGCCTCTCCGGCAGCGCGCCCTTAACCTATAAATTGCGTAAAGCTCGGCAAAACAGAGTAGATATGGTCCACCCTTTTCGCCTGCTCCCTTATCTCTTTTTGAAGACCTGCTAACTGACCAGTAATAGCCAGCAACATGCCTCTTATTTCGGCCTGTGCATCCGGAGCCTTAGGCACGAGGGCCTGTGGGGCTGCCTTTGGCGCAGGCTGTACCGTATTTACCCTCCCTGCCGCCATTTGGGCGTAGGATATTTGGGGATTGACGGGCGTTACTGTAGGAGCACGCGTTGTTGGTGGGCGTTTCTCTACCTCTGTTTGCTTTGCTTTTTTTGTTTCAATTCCTGAAAGATGGGACATCCCCGATAGCTTGCGGGGTGCCCTTCCTTCCGGCAGAGTGCACATTTAAGCAGGGTCTTATCTTCGACCCGTTCCTGACCTAACTTACATTCTCCCTTTATGTGGTTCTCTCCACACTTAACGCAACGTGACTGCATTTCGCAGTTTGCTGCGGCGTGGCCGAACCTTTGGCAGCGCATGCATTGAAGCATGTCGCCGCGCCTCTTTAATTTATCCCAAGTTACAACCTGGTAGTTGAGGACGGAGATACTCCTCAAACTATCCAGTTTGCTGTTGGGTGAAAGCTGAACTAGGAAGAACGGCAAATTCCGCTTCTCCCGTCTGGCTCTGACCGTGGCAAAAGGCTTGACCTCGATAAATTCGAGATCGTCGCTTGCTTTTTGGCGGAGCTCATTTAAGAGCTCTTTCGGTTCCGTGCAGGAATCTATGCCCTTCAACAGGACCGTTTGGAATTTTTCAGTTTTCGGCGTGAAGCTGAAGAACTCAGTTGTGGTTTGCTTTAACAGATCTTTAACAATTTTATGCTGTTCCACTGTGAGGCAGTGGATAGCATGTCTATCAATGGCTAAACGTTTAATGGTAAAGTTTTGGCCTATGGCCGACTTACATATTTCTATGGTTTCCTTTAAGTCCATCTTGTAGACATTGATGGGTGGCACCTTTTCTTTTTTGTTGATCTGCGTCGGCTGTGGCTGCTGCTGTTGCTTCTGCTGGTTCTGCTGCTGCTGGTTCTGCTGCTGTTGTTTCTGCTGCTGTTGTCTCTGCTGCTGTTGTTTCGGTTGTTGTTGTTGGTTCTGCTGCTGTTGCTGTTTTTGTTGTTGTTGTTGTTGTTTTGCCTGCTGCTTGGGCGGCTGTTGTTGTTGCTGTGGTTGATGGGGCTGCTTGGTTGGCGGTTGCAGCTCTCCATCATTACCTTTTTGTTGCGCCTCCTTTGGTGGCGCCTGCAGAGATTTTTTGAGCTCGCGCTCCTGCTTCTCTTTTTCTCTCCTTGCTTGTTGTTTTTCCTTCAACGCTTGGATCATTGTGGCTAGATTGGATTGAAGGCTCACAATCTGCCCCTGGATTGCTCCAATTTGAGCTTGAATGACGCCTTCTTCATCATCTTCCTCTGCAGACGCCTCTGGTGTCGTCAGGTCAACAAATTTTTGACTGTCGCCCGTGGTGTAGAGTCCCTCTCCACCCTCGGACATATAGGCAATTTCCTCATCGTCATCGGACGGCGAGGTAATTAGTTGTTGTTGTATTTTTGCTGCTGCTGTTGTTTTGGCATTGCGCGCCGTCTCCTTCCCTTCAGCTTGCAGCTCAGCTGTGGTGATGGAGCGACGCTTCACCATGTTGGGGACACTCCGTATCCTCCTCCTCCTCTTCTTGGGCGCATCGGCTGATGGTGCCGTATCCATATCAGATGATGCTGCCGCTACCGCTACAGCTACCGCATCATTTGCTGTTGCCAGGGCATCTTTCGATGTCCCCGGTTTGCTTGCCGTTGCCGGCTTCATTGTTGTTGTTGTTGTTTTTGAACTTGCTGGAACACCTTTCGATGCTCCCGCTTTGTTGTTGTGTTGTTGCTCTTGTCTTTCTTCCAACTCGATGAAGTTTTCTACCTCCCGGTTGTGAAAAAAAGCTTCCAAAATTTTTGTGCCCGACTGGGACTTGAACTGGTGACCCTTCGCACCGCGCTCCGCCACCTCTACCACTGTGCTATTTGCACTATTGAAAATTGTTTGGCTTAAGTTTTACTTTTGCACACACGATACTATTTAAAGTCACTGGGAAAGTCGCTAACGTCTATACACTTCCACAGTTCAAGATCGACTAGTCACCTCTGTCCTCCTACTGCAGAATGTCAATTGTGGCATCAGCTACATAATAGTGACACGTAGAACCGTCCATCGATCTTGCTCTCAGTTGGTGCGGTGATAACAATTCCAACGTCATTTTCGAAGAAGTACGGACCGATGCGGCGCCGCCAGCCTACAATACATCACCATATAATGGTGCTAACGATGTCTTAAGTGAAACAAAATCCACGACTGAGTCGCACGAACTTGCTTTTATATATATGATAACACTGTGGTTTTAGATTCTTAATATTTAAAATATTTAAAGACATCTGATAAAAAAAAGAAATTAGTTAAGGGAGCCTACATATATTTTATGCTACCTTCCAAAAGCATAGTTTAAAATAAGAAAGTATTATGGAAGTATGTACATATTGTACATAAATATGAACAATATCACACATATAACACATGCACCTATGCATGGAACTACCTCTGAAATCGTTTTAACACAATCTGAATTCTTTAACAAATATAAATTTATGAGTTTATGGGAGCTTTACAAAAATTGTAAGGCACCGTTATTTTTCGTGAAAAACACGTGTCGGGGACATGCCCAAAAAACTATATTCTTAGTTAAGGTTGCAGACAGACAGACAAGCGGACATAATTGCGAGACCCGCTCTTTTCAACTTCGCTATCATCTTCAAGTTTGATCAAAATCTCATGTTTTGTTTTTTTTACGAATTCATTCCTAAAAAGGACCTACCTACACATATATTGCTAGTAAAAATGTTAAAGGTTTTAAAAGTACTTAAATATTTAAAATGTTTTTTGTTAAAATATCTTGCAAAATTATAAAGCTTTAAAAAAGGTGTACGTTAGTATATAATTAAAATAATATGGGAATATTTTCAAAAACGTCAAAACCCTATTTCCGTCATTACGGCCATTTGTCCACAAAAATTGGCGTTTCGTCCTGTGTCGTCGTGGCGGTGGCTCATAAGTTGACTTGTCGATACGCAATTTTTTTTTAATCTCTTAATAAATAAAATAAAAATAATATAAGATTAATTTGCATATCCCGAAGATATAGTGTTTTTTGATAACCTATTCAGTAATTTTAGTGCTGTTCAAAAATCGTTCCACCTTAGTCTATCACAATTATTATCATTTGTTTTTTCTTCATTCCATCGTGCTGTCGGCTTTTAATATTCACAATACGCTTTGTCCTCGAATCTCATACAATCACACAAATCTTTGGTCTATTATCGCGCGTTCGTCTTTCTATCTAGATAGTGTAAATCTTTATGTCGGTGGAAATGAAGAAAAAATAATAATAAAAATATGACAAGAAAAGTTATGTCCGCCCGAGAATAGTGGTCTACTTTGTGCATTTGGCGTTTCTTATAAAGCGGGCTGTATATGTACGCTTGTTGCTTGTTGTGTTTGTATCTGCTGATGTTCCACCGTTCAGCATCTTTTGATCTCGACTCAAAGTTATTACACCAGAATGGGTGATCACGTACGCAGAATTCACATTAAATTTACAATCTGTCTGTTTTGTTTTACCTTCTTAATTTTATGGCTATCAGAGAGTTTGTATAGTATATAGGTATAGTTTGTGGGTTACATGGCTTCCAGAGAAGTAGTATCAACATACATTGTGGAAGATTACTCTATTCAATGCACACGACTTTTAATTGGACCTTTGGTTTGCCCAGGCATAGGAGGGACACAGGAGATTGCTCAATGTGGAACTGTTGCATTAAATTGTTTACAATAATACTGAATTACAAAGGATTCAACTTGAAAAAATTAAAATCTAAAAATTTATTCATTTGGTGTAAGGCATGATAGTTTTTAATTTTTTATGATTCCTTCAAATGACATCCACGTCATTCAATTTTGATTGACCGGTATAAATGGAGAATTTGTTTTTCAATTTTTACAAACACAAAATTTTCATAAAAAGGAACTGTTTGGAAAAGAAACGCATTTGATAAATTGGCGGTTAAGGGTTGACATACGATATTCCATTTTCCAAGTAAGGATCATTATACGATAATTCTGGTTTGGAACGTGTTGTTTGTTTCGACGAAATTATCAGAGCTTTTTAGACTTACTTAAACTTGAATTACGTCCTCGACTTCAGCTTCTCAAGTCCCCTTCTGGCTAAGATATTAAAGTTATGCTCGATGACTTCGCTTCTAAATTCTAAAAACATTTTCAGCAGATTAGTTGGTAACCATAGCCTTTTAAAAACGACAACTTATAATTTTGCCAGAGCGGCGGCGGTTCGTAATACAGTGATAAGATAAGTAGCGCTACTAAGTTTCCAAAATTAAGGATCCACACAGCAATCTAACGTTCAGAGAGTCGTTTTGGTCTGTCTCTGTCACCTCCCAGTGTCTTCTCGGTATTGTCTTGGTATCATCTATAGGTCTCGTAATCATTACTATCGAATTAAACTAATTATAAGCTGCCCTGAGCCTGATATCGGAGTTCCCAGGCCTGTTTTTTCCATTAAAGCTAAATTAAAACTGGGTCGCACGAACTTGCTCTTATGGGCGATCTAATACTGTGGTTTTAAAGTCTTAATAATTTTAATAACTTTTCATCTGATAAAAGAAATTTATTAATTATGTTGGAGCCTGTATCATGCCACCTGCAAAAAATATAGCTTAGTTTCAGGAAGTATTATGTGAGTACATAAATATGAACAATATAGCACCGTGCTGTCTTGCACTTCGCACATATGCATGGAATTAACAGTTTAGACTGAAAAATGTTAATTGATTAAAAAAATATCTGAAATTGACTTGACACCAACGCAATGTACACCAAGTGGTTTCTTACACAAATTTCAATTAAAGAGAACAAAATTTAAAAAAAATCATTGCAGTGTTTTTTTTAGAAAAATAACTTTTCATATATAAAATTTTTAATATATTTTTAAGAAAAAAATTAGTAAGCCAATTTAAAGTGCTTATTTATGTGGAGTTTTAAAATTTGAAAATTTGTTTGAATTTTCAAAACATTATTTTCAAATTATTTTAAAAATCCAATTTTTTTTGAAAATTTTGTTATTCAGTATTATTCACACTTATTAGTATAGCTTTTATGTAAAAAATTTCATTGAAATTGGTTCAACAGATATAGATATAGAAGAAAACCCAAAAAAAGGGTTCTATGAGGGGTACTATTTTTAAACGATAGATACTTTTTTTTTTCAATAATATGGTAGATCGTTTTGATATTAGTTCACACGGGAATTTTAATCAAAATCGTAGTAGTCGTTTTTGAGAAAAATGAGATTTTCAATATTGGTTTTTAAATATTTGTATGGAAGGTACCGTTATTTTTGGTTATAAGAACAAAATTTATTTAAAATCTGCTAGATAATGTCGAAAACCTGCTGGGTTTGCTAAGTTTGAGTTGTTTTCGAATTATTAAGTTCCCGTAAAAAAATTGTAAAACTTTTTTTTTTAAATCCAAAACAAATTTGTTTTTAAATTTTGGTACACAATATTTTTAAAATTATTGTAAACATTCTCTATAAAAAAATTGATTAAAATCAGTCGAACTGTTTGTGAGAAAATCGAAATTCAAAAAATGGTTTTATGGGAGGTACATTTAAAAACCTTTTTTCGATTTTTTTTTACCTAGAAATTAGATTTTACATATCATTATATCAGCGTATCAATTTCATTGTCAATGAAGCCAATTCGCTAAAAGTGATCGGGTTAAGTGGTGGAATAAAGCTTGTGGGGTTATGAACTAAAAAAAATTAAGGATTAAAAGTTCAAATGACCTCAAAATTCATATCATACAATTGTGTCCGTTGATCTCTTATGTTTGACAAATCTTTGGTCGCAAAATGTAGCCTGCACTACCTACTTTCTTTGGGAAACAACTGCGTGCACAAAGCAAAGTTTATGAAAAGAAAAGTAAAAATCTGGCAATACTGCTCACAAATATTTTGGAAGTATGACTGCCATCGGTCTTTAAATATGTGAGAAAATGTTCAAAAATTATAATATCTTCTGTTACGCATTTCATAGAAAGAAAATTTATTGGCCGATCTTTCATGTACTGGTCTCGATCCCCTATAGTGGTTTTGCTGTGCTATGAGCCCCTTCATTTTCAGTATGGGAGGAATAGTCTTTTGAGTTTTATGATTTTCACCGAAAAGTGAAAACAGCATTTTCATTGAAAAGTTTTAAAATAATCATAAAATGCATTTTTTTTTTTAGCAAAGTGATATACAACACATTTTCGATTGAACAACAAAATTGACCAACTATGATACCTTACATACATATATGTACATTCAAAGCCCATAACTGATAAACATATTATATGCATAACCTGTACATTCAAAACGTATTAGTGATTATATCTAATATCTTGTTTTCGAAAAAAAAATATCATTTGCTTGACAAAGATATTAAAATCCCACATTCAGTTTGAAGTCGTTTAGTTCTATTTAAACATCACATCTCAATGCAGACATAAACCTACTTAAATGTGTAGGTATATCTCATTTGTTACAAAAATATGTATTTGTGTACGAAACATCAACAAAAATACCACAGTGAAACGACGACGTTAATTTGAAATGCTAAACTTGACATCGCTGCTCACTTAAACTCAAAAAAAAAATCCATTAAAATATCTCCAATAAGAGATTTCGAGGTCAGATTGAGAGACCAATAACAATGCCAAATAAAATTTAATAAAAAATGAGAAAAAAAGCAATAAAAACATATACATATATTATCAAATCACTCCTCAGCTATTACATTAGCACAGGGTTGCGATTGCGACTGTCAGATTGAGGCGAAATGATGAAAACTTTCGGTGACATTTGTGATCCTTTTAAATTAAATTTTATTGTATTTTTCCCTAATTTGGGGCAAGTGAGATGAGTGTAAATATCTATCTTAAAAGGAAATGTGACAAAAATACGAGTATATGTCATTCAACAGATGTACATATTATAAAGGTCCCCATTTTTTTCTTCCTTCGTTTTTTGATTTGGCGCGAAAATTTGTAATTTAATAAATACATATCTAAATACTTATGAACATATACACAAGCCCGCATTTGCCGGGGATATACAATACATTGAAGAAGTTTATCAAGGGACTATAGAAGATGCACCGCACCAATTTTCCATGCAGGTGAAATTCCAGCACGGTCGACTAGATAAAGAGGGAAATCCCTATTTTGAACAAGATATCGATTGGTGACCTGTGCTGTGTCTACTACACGTATATTCACTCAAACAATAATTGAAAGTCACCTTGTTTCGTGGGTCTGGCATTTTCGCTGTCATGTAATTAAGAAGTTAAAGTCTCACCTGTTGAACCTGCGCCTGTGGCTCGGTTTCCGTTGTTTATGTTTTGAACACTAGGTTGTTGATAGCCACGCTTCATTTGCCACTACCACCAAAACCATCAGACGAGCAGCAGCAGCAGCACTTTGAGGACGAGTCATTTTCTGAGTTAATTGGAGTTTTTCTATATCTCCTTTGGTCAATTAGAATTCCACCGCAGCAACTCATATATAGGGGTAACTGACACAGCGTTACGCTTGGTTGCCACATGGATCTGATTGTATGCACTGATAATAATGCCAAACGAAGGGATCGAAGGATTCTTAAGCCCGAAATACAAATTTCGTAACGAACTGAACTATCGCTATCGACCGACTCAAACAAAAGTTGATGGACAGTGGTATGATCGGTTAGAAACAGTAATTTAATTGGCATAAATTAAAGGGACACCAAACAGTCATCGTTCGATATTTATGGGGGTCGAGCGTAATTGAAATAAAACATGCTTTATTTTTGTGTGTTTCGTTTCTGCTATTAGGTTAGGAGTCCTCTCAGTCTCAAGCCCAGTGCAATGAGCCATCGAGCAGTGAAGCGGTGCGTGTGCAGGTGCTCAGTCGCCCGTCGAATTTCCATTTCCATTTTGGTATTGGTGGTGGACTGGTGCTGGTGGTGGTCTGTAGTTCTGTTCCGAGTCAGTTCCGAAATGGGGTCCACATCATTGTCCCCCTAGTTCTTTTCTGATATTCAATTGAATTCGGACTATACCTTCTTCTCGGTCGAACGATCTTTAGCTATTGATTTTCCCGAACATGTGTGTGGAAGAGAATGTTCAGTGACACCATTAACAAGACGGAACACCACAAAGCATCCCGCGTAACAGCAATGTTGATGTTATTATGTTATTTTATTTTATTTTGTGAATGTTATTGTTTTATTGTGTTCAATTTCCGTCCAATATTTTACAATTGAAATTGAGTTTGGTGTGAAATTTCACACCTAAATGGTTAAGTGACCAAATGTGGGGAAAATATAAGCAAACCACTTCACATTCAATTAAACGTTTTAGTTGGGTGCACAAGTCAATATATGTTGTACCGCAAATCATTGACAATGCTCTCGCAGTTGTTCTATTTAAATGAATGACAGTGATGAATTTACTTTTACGAGAATTATGCGCTAATGATCATTGGATCTGTTATAGTAAAAGATCATACATTGGAGTCATAGAAATTAAATAAAATAACAAAAAAAACTTTAAAGCTTTGAAATACACTAATTGTTGTTGGCATGAGATAAAGTTAATATTTGTCTTTATGACCTTTATGACTGTATTCGGTCATTTTCGGAGTAAAACGCTCACTCAGCGAATTTATCTTCAAAAATTTTTAAATAAATTTTGATTTTTTTAAAAATACATATCATAATTCTTGATACCTAGTTTAGGTACTTCTTAAGTATAGGTATCCAGTTAGCACCGAATCAGAATATCTTCCCATATTTATGCTTAAACAGATGGTACATATTTACATCATATGTGAATTTTTTGCATGAACTTTTAAATAAATATTTAGGTCTGTTTCACAATGTCTGAGTAAAGTTATGCTTATTTACTCGACACATAAATATTAGCAAATTGTTATAAGTCCAAATAAAAAAAAAAATATTTGTGGATTTACAACTCAGTCGGGTGAGTCGCAGTAATTTTTGCTCCTGTTAATGTTTTTCTTTTACGGCTGTTATTTTTTTTGTTTCAATCCATTTTTTTTATAAAATGGTTTTAGGATTGTGGTTTAAAATTTGATAGAGTGGAAGGCATTGTAATAAATGATAATGGAAAACATTGAAAACTTCAGTAATAATTGCTTACAAGATATTGCATTGTATTGAGTTTGATACTTTAATAGATAGATGCATAGATACTATTCTCATGAACTAGCGTTATGGTTTTTTTCACATTTTGCAAATATACGCTTTTTAACTTTGTTGGATTTTGAAAACGACTTGTTTCTTTTTGGTTTTTGAATTTATTAAACAATTTTAAAACATTATTTTTTTTTAATATTCTTAAAAATGTTTCATTATTTTTTTTGTAAATTTAACAATTCATAAACGACTCAGTCGATTTTTATTAAAATTAACGGTGCAACCGATTTTAAGGATTTTTTTAGAAAAGATCTTCTAATAAGTCTTAATAATATAGTATTTTAGAATTAAAAAAAAAACTTTTTTTATGACAAATAATTTCTGAACTTCGAAAATTTCCAATTGCAAATATTTTCTTTTAGAAATGTTCAATCTACATAATTTAAATTATATACAAAAACGTATATCTACCTACAGGTGAACAAAAATCGACATTAAAGTATAAACATATAATAAAATGCATCTATGTATGTCTCCTCAAAAAGAGTCCTCTTAGCATATTACAGTGTCGGTACGGTTGAGCGGCTCGGTCGTTTGTTATAATTATCTTACCTCTACCTTTAGTATTCCTACTATAGATACCAAACCAATACCAACAACACACACACACACGTGTAACAATGATTCACTACCAGCTTCATTAAAAATTCACAAAAAGTCCACAATAATTAATAATAAACGATAATTGCGAGGTAGAAGGAGCTAACAAACTGCTGCAGCTCCAACTCTTCGTTTAGGTACTATGAATACGTACTACAGGTATTCAGTGTATAGATGATATACATAAATATACATAAAAAGATATAAAGACCCTTTACTGTGTTATTGCCGCATGCTGCTGGTTTGGTTAGCCGGGTGCTGGTTTGCTGACTTAGTTTGTGAGAAAATCCAGAAACAGAAGAAAAACTTTGTTCTGACTTTTCCTGATAAATACCTGAAAATTGGAAATAGCAAGAAACGAAGGGAATCGAAGAATCCGCCGCAGATTCGCGTGATAAGACAATGTAAACTTAATAAACTTAGTTTGAAAGTGTATACTTTTGTACCTAAAGATACTTGGAAAATGGGTTTTCTTTTGGTATTTTCTCGAAAAGGAATAGGTAGTAGTTATAGAAAAAGGTTCCTATACATAAATGTACATATGTTTTTCGATTTATGACTGGGAGATCATACATTCATGCCAATGGAATTTATTAGTTATGCGGTAGTACGGTAGAGAAGTTTCAACAATGTTTTCAGATGCAAGTAACGATTCGACGGTATTCTATTTAATAAAATGAGAATTATTAGTGCAGGAAGTCTGAAAATGTGGCAGAAAAATTAACAAAGGTTTGTGAATTGAGACTTAAGAATTAATTGATTGTAGATATAGAAAGTCTGTACAAATTGGCATAAATGTCTCAATATATAATTTCTAACTTTGAATGGAAGGAGTATTTATTTTGTGTTTTTGATTATAAAAAAAAAGTAGTTTTAAAAAAGCAAGCAAGATTTAATTTTTATCTGGCATCAATGGTCCGCCATCAAGAGGATTCAAACAACGGGAAATGCAATAAAATGTAAATTATGAAAAGTCATCATAAAATAAGAAACAATGTAATTAAATAAAACCGGTATAATAGGAACATCTTATTAATTCGTATTTTTATGATGTCAACCTTGTTTTATAAAAGGCACGGCTGGCTCACACTTCCTTTTATGTACAATGAAATACTATGGAATACTATGGTTTAAAATTCTGAATAATTTGAACCAATATTCATTTCATTTTATGCCTTTATTTTATGCCATCTGCCAAAAACGTTATTAAATGGTAGTACATATTACATATGTGTGTGAAAAATTGTTAAGAAATCAATATATGAACATAATTATAAAAATATATTGATTAAACAATTTCTGAAATTGTTTACATGTGAAACGAGATGTTAACATCTTGCTTCTTTACCAAATCTTAATTTTTTTTTTAATTTTTATGCAATTTTTTAGTATTTATTAATGCGGAGTTTAAAAATTAATGTAAAAAAAAACATGTATCAATTTTCGAAATATCGAATTTTCAAAAAAAAAAATATTTTTAAAAATCCAAAGTTTGCGTTGTTGAAAATTTAGATATCTTCTACATATGTACATATAAAAATGAATCCCTGTTTCCCTTGGTCACGCCATAACTTGAGAACGACTTCACCGATTTCATTCATTTTTTTTTAAGTTTTGTAATACTTTATAGAACGTTCTTACGGAAAAAAATAAGAAAAATTCGCAGAAAATTGGATGATTTCAGAAAACTTAACGCCTTTTTATTTTTTTCTTTTTTCAAATAAAAAACATTTCAGAATTTTGACGTTTTATTGTCTTGGCTATGAATATTCAATTCAAACTGAAATAAATTATAATCAAAACAATTATTTCAAATACATATTGTTTATTTATGCTTTTTGATACACAACATTGTTATTTGTAAATAAATAATTTTGATGGTTTTTCGACAGGGAACAGGTTTTGATTCCACGCATCACTATGATTCCGAACGACATGCCATTCGACTATAAAAGGTTACAATTTCTAGTGCGGCTTGCATTTGCAATTTCAATAAATAAATCGCAAGGGCAGTTGTTAAATCTATATATTCATAGCTAAGACAGGACGATCTCTGTCGGGCATGGACAATAGACAACATTTTATTTGCCTGTCTGTTTTGGAAAGAAAAAATACACTCGGGCGTATACGCACTTTATCTAATTTGATATGAAATATGTATAGCAATAGGTTGGAAACTGGCCTGTTATTTGACAAAATTTTAATACAAATGGAATAAGTTTTTTCAACACTCAATAATTTTTGCTTTTTTCCTAAAATGCAGCACCAGCTGATGTAGAAGATCCATGTTATAAATTCATTATTTTCTTCTGGGTATGGAAATTCTTCAAGATAATTAACTTGAAAAGGGTTTTTAATTTCAGATTTGTCAAATACTTTATCATTAGAAACCAAATGTATAAACAGCGGTAACATAAATAGATAGTCCAGTAAATTTGTCGTCTCATAGGAGGAAGACCTTGCGTCAGATCCGGTAGATCTGGTTTTTTGCTGAGTTGCTAATGATATTGATCTGATGATGATTTGGAAAAAAATGTAGTAACCTTCAAATTGCAGAGCAAAATTATAATCAAAAACTAATCCATTAGAATGGAAATCGTCAATAACTGGAAAAGCGCGAAAATTTCGCGGTTTTTTGGATTTTTTCCATTGTTGCCTTCGTCAGTTGAGGTCGCTTATTAATTAGGCCAAAATCATAAACAAATCAGCAAAAAATCAGAATTCTTGCTTTAAGGAAAGCTATATAGGATTTTAATGCAGATGATGCCATTATTTTCGTGTGGTTCTTTTCAAGTACTGTTTCAAGTTTTTTTTAGAAAATAGGCAACCACTCCCATAAGAATTTTTTATTCTTTTGACCAATCCTACACGCTGTAGTATTTTGATGCATCTTATGCCAAAGACCCTACATTTGTTATTATACTATTTTTTATACTACTTGTTGTTATTAAGTAATTATTGCTTAATTTTACTAAGCTGTATTTTGCAAACTGTTTGGTCTATAGGCACGGTTAAGATCTCAAACTGAGAAAATTTAGCCAATTAAAATCGTAGAACATAGTTAAATTCCAAAAGTAGTTCTTTGGGGTTAAAATCGCCAATAACTGTAAAAAAACACCTACATTTGGCGACTTTTTCGCTTTTGACCATGATTCGTTTGGCGTTTGAGGTCGAAAACATGGGTTATTTACTAGGCCAACATCATAAACGACTCAGAAAAAAACCAGAATTATCGGATCTGACGCAAGGTCTGATGTATAAAAACTGGACTAAGATTAAAAAGGTAATTATTTATTTATAAAAACAGTCAGTGCGAAGCGTGGAAGGGTTAAGCTAGTATGTAAATTAGAAGAGTCGTTTCTTAATTATTTAGTTTTATTTTTTTTAAATTTTTATAAAAAGATCATCAATTAAAACATAAACAAATTGATACGAAATCAGTTGAACTGTTTTTGACAAAATCGACTATAAAAAAATGTTCTATTGAAGGAGTCATTTATATCTGTTTTTTCGTATTTTTCTTTTTACAAAAAACTAGCCTATATTTAAAAAAAAAAATACTGTACCTGATTGTTTTAAAACAAGTTGTGGGCAGGTTTTTGAGAAAAAAAAATGTTTATGTTTATTAATTGGTAAGACATTTGACAGAATTCGGAGGTCCACTTTTTCGAGTAATATGGTATGTACATATATATACCACCTAGGAATTAAAAGTCACAATTATTTGCATCAATAAATGTATTATATTATATGGGTACCTACATATTAAGACTATGGAGTCCTGATGAAGTTAGCAAAAGCATTGTTTAAAATTGAATAAAAAATGAGAGTTCCCGGTAGCAAACAAAGAGTTCTAGAGTTCCTCATATTTTTTTCAATAGTTCTGGCGAATGATGTGTTAAAATTCGAAAAAAAAGTTTTTTTTTACTAACTTCACGGATCAAGGACTTTTTCGAGAAAAAAAGTTCTGATCATGTTTTCCAACTTAAAATCAAAAGCTCTAGAGTTCCTGATGGGTTTTAGAAAGAGTTCTGTAAAATTGGAAAAGTTAGGACAAATTAATGGTGCCCATTGACTTAGAACCAAAAATTTTGAAAATTTGTTTCGAACTCTTTGTTTTCCATCGGGAACTCTCATTTTTTATTAAATTTTAAACAATTCTTTTGCTAACTTCACAGGACTAGACTATGGCACACAAATTTTAAACAGGCTGAGGTTAATTAACTTATTTTGAAAACGCCTAACTCATTGCCAGTTCGTAGCCTTTCTTACCCTTTGTAAATGTCAAAGTGTCATATAGAGTTATGTAGTATGCTTCTTAAATATATGAAATATAAACATATTCGGTGATTTTAAGTTCAAAAAATATTGAAAAGAGAGTATGATACTTAACTTCTTATTTAAAAATCATCTTTTAAATGAAGAATTAGTTTGTAATGATTATGACGATGTTATTGTATTACGACACCTTTTAGTTTCAGCAATCTACAAAATTAAGAATGTGTGACCGAATCCAAGTCCCAAGTTTTTGCTTTTTATTTAGGTACTTATGGTACAAAGATTTATGCCTGTAGAATTTTGTGTTGATTGTAGCTTTAAAAGCTAAGATGTGGGTATAGCGTGTACAAGTTGAACAACCATACTTTAATTTTCTTGTTCTTGTTAACTTGACAATTGATACTTTTTAAAGTGCCTTGAAATGAGTCATAAGTCGTACATATGCTGCATAGTACCTACATACATATATACCAAAATAGAGTTTTAATATTGGATTTTGATAAAAATTGTTTCAATACCATTTTTCCCCTTAAATTCAATATAATATGGAAAACTATACAACAGAAATAGGCAAATTAAGACACGCAACACAATGCCATTTCATGTCTCTTCCCATCAAGAAATTTTTGACAGTCGAAGAATAAGAAAATTACCTTTTCCTGTCGAGAAAAAAATTATAAATAAAACAGAAAAAAAAAAAAAAATGACATAATATCAAAAGGAAAATCATTTTCCACTCTCTTGCAACCGATAGCAAACTAGTACCGCAACGATGGAGGAGAAAAGTCCCCTTCCCCTAGACTGGGTGATTATTTTTCCATGTTTCGTGACATAAAGCACCGTTGATTGATTTGATCGTTTCACTGAGTGAACGAATGACTGTGATTGATTGATGGATTGATTAGAAGTCATGCATGTACCTCAACAGTGCCACCTTAAGGCTCATGTACGGTAGTCTACAAGAAACGACATCATACAAAATCGAATAATATAAAGTTCCCACACGGAAGTTTAGCATGAGAAAAGTGAAAATCACTCAGCAATTAAATTCACCGCATAATAAACCATTAAGGTACAGGTACTTGGGTATATATATACATACTCATAGGCACCTACATTTTTTCTTCTGCGGTGGCTCACAAGACGGCCGGAAGAGGTCATAAAACAATCGTATTTAATTAGGTACACAAGAGTTACTTCGAACTTTAAAAGTACATATATAGGTTTTATACATAGATACCTTAAAATTTCAGAGGTCAGCTATTTGGAAAGTTAAATCTATTCGCTCTTTTATTTTCAATTTCCCAAAAAATGTGTTGCAATAGTAACAGGAAATGAAATTACAAAATGAATTCTTCTTCATCACGCGCGTATAGCTTGACAACATTTTCTAATCACAAATAATTCGTCAAAAAGGAGAAAATGATGCTCCGGCGGGGTCTTATCATCATCATCATTATAAGCAATTTGAATTTAATGACAAAAATAATATTGGCTATGTCAAATATGTAGTTGTAAGCACGAAAGAAAACTCTGGCACCCTTCTTCTTCGTGTGTCATTTAATATTAATTTCTGAGACAGTCTACCCAAAAAAAAAAAACAAAAATATAGTCAACAAAAATAAAGAAAAAAACTTTCAAATCAAAGGCAAACAGGTCGTTGAATTCGTAATTATTTTTACTCCCAGGTCTTAAGTGTGCAGTGATTTTTTTCTTGATGCTCTGCTGGATTTGATTTTAATTTAGCTGTGACATTTTTTTTTTTATTTAGAACTCGCTTGTAACTACCTATGTAAAATTATCTACGGACAATTGATAAATAATTGCCAAAGATAACTTTTGGAATATATTTAATAACTCATACATAAGATAAGACAAGATACTATATAAATAGACAGATTTTTTGGTGCAATTTTTTAAATACTCATCCGTGAAACACCTTCTAAAATTTTCAAAATAAATAAAAAAATTTGGTGGTGCAAGAGCTCGTGTAGAACCAGAGCCTATATTGCCTTACAACTCTCAACTATTCCTGTGTGCATATTTTTGGCACGGATAGAGGGTACCTACAATTTTCTGCCGAATCCGAACGGGTAAGGTGAGAAGCGCATTTTCATGAGAATTGATACTCTTGGTCTATTTGTCAATTCCTCGCAAGAGGCAGTAACCGGTGGAAAACGTTTCTGTTTTTTTTAAGGTAACATAGAGTAGAAATCGAACCCGAGGCCTTCGGCCTAACAGCCCTACGCTCTAACCATTACTCCACGGGCTACTACAAAATTTGCAAAAGCCATTGTTTAAAAAAAAAAGGAAAAAATTCTTAATATTTTTCCTTTGAAAGGATTATTCTAGCTAAAGGCACAAACGGGGTCCAGTATATAATGTATTTAAGGTAGAAACAACCCGCGATCTATAATGGGCATACAATTACGAGAAAATCATGATTTTACACTCCACATTGAGAAAACTATAAATGAGGCAAACTAAAATGCTTGTCATGGTTGGTTTCATTATACAAGCATCGAGATATAAGGAATTTTCCTGTAACATTGTAAAAAATTTCATTGTTAGGGCTGGGCAGTGGCCACCAGAAGAGAAACGTAGGGAAATCGAGACGATATAAAATACCTCCATCCCTCCATTAGTACTCGAGACGGAAAGTGTCGGCGGACAAGTTGGTTTGACAGAAAACATTATAATTTAAATTTAAAATGCGGTTTTAAATTTTAAAATTTTTTTAATTTTAAAAATTAATTATATTAACTTAGATTTTTTCAATGTTAAGGTTTAGCAGCTTCTAGATTCAAACTTTGGTTTGACATTTCTTCCAAAAAAACACAACAAAATGTGATGAGACCTAACTGAAATTTTTCGATTTTAACGAGACCTATCTATAATCAATATATTCAAGAGTCTCATCTTGCCTCATGTGGCGAACCCTAATCCATCGTACCAAATTTTTGTGCGTCGGCGCACTGTCCGTTGTTTTTTGTTTTTTTTTTTTATTTCTATAATAGGAATATACATATAAGAGCTTCTAAAACAGCAAACAAAATTAATTTTTAATAGATTGTTTGGTTTATAAATCCTTTAAAAATCAGGCAATTTTGTTCTAGAGTAAAAAAAAGTAACAAAACAAATTTATTTTCTTTTCTGCAATTTTATGAAAATCTTACTTTTCTTCAATGTTACGTTCAAATTAAAAAAAAAATGTTTTTATATTTTTAATAAATAAAAAATTAGCTCAAATTTTTAATTGTCACACCACAAATTCATCTTCTCTTGACCAAAATAAGTATTAAGAACTCAAAGCGTAGCGGAAAAAATTAATAAATACTAACAAATTCTTAAAAATGTTTTCAAAATTTTATATACACAAAATCATTTTTAAATAACGATTTTTGAAATTTTTTTCACACAGTTTCAGAAATGATTTAATCAATTTCTCAAAAGTCCAAAATACACCAAAATATTTGGGGTATTTTTTGCACTTTCGTGATATACATATTGAAGTGCAGTTTTTGGACATTTAATGTAGATTCAGTGTAAATAATACCACGTTCTCGTGTATAATTCATACTGGCTGTACCAATGCTCGGTTTATACATTGTGCTAGTGGTATACAATTCTTTCAATCGGAAACAGTTTGATTTTTTAAAATTTACACCGTTGTTTATTTTCTGATGGAAAATGTATTTGCAAGAATTTAGGAATTTTTCCTATGATTCTAAGTATACACCTTGAAAATATGGACACAAGAAAATAATGAATAAAGATGAATTTGGGTACCTTATTTAAAAACGAAGCACATTCTGTCGATTGATTTTTGGTTCTACCTTGTCTAAAAATCGAGCGCCTTGAAAATTTGAATTAAAGATTTCTAGGTCGATGCGTGAAAATTAATTTTTCGAAAATTATAATTTTTTCGTAGTTTTTGAAATTTTTTTTCTTCCTTTAATTCTGTAATCTATTTCCACCTTTTTTTTTAATTATGTAAAATTCGAAGTAACACAGTTTGTGTTAGCCTTTGTAACTTTTTAAGAATAAAAAAAAAACGAAAAGACAAAAGATTTATAGAAACGGGACTTTATTCAACGTTATAAAGAAAAAAAAAACGGCAAAATATGACTTAAACAACTAGCTTTGATCATTTGAAGAACAAGAATAAAAGCAAAGAATTTACTTTAATTGACGTTAACCTTTGTTTGTTTTTATTTGACGTTCTTATTGGGCATGTTCATTCACTTGTAAAGTTGGTGACGTTGTAGTCTCCAACAGTTTGCCTCATGATTCTTTTCGAAATTTAATGGGATTGAGAAAATATCTTATTTTTTATTTGTGTAGGGATGTAGGGATTTTTTGTCTATGCTGTAGGTACCTAATTCTTTTGTTTTCGTGTGGCATCGCTGGTGTGGGGTCGTTGGACTATGTGGTCCAATTAGCCCTGCTGATTTCAATTGTAGTTTTATTATTATTTGAGAATATTTATGTGATGATATATGCTAATTTTTTCCAAATAAACGACTAAGTGTCCGGCCAATAGCACTTTTCGGATATTTGTGCCTTATATACCTAAGGGTATACATAGGTATCTTATCTAATGTAGGTAATGTAAAAGTACTTACATACGAGTATAAATTATATTATAAACTGACGTATTGCTTTTTCAATTATTAAAAAAAAAAAACAATAAATACCTAGACCTACTTAAACCTACCTATTGAAAAAATATACTATTTGCATTACATATTTTAATATATATTTATAAGGACTCAAATTCCTTTCAACATTTACCTATCGCGTGTGCTCTAACGAACTGCAAAGGAATTTATAGCTTTTGTCCTTCATGAATTTTGAAAAATAGTTTCATTAATTCCACGCATCGAATAATTCCAATTGAGCATCAACGCCTTTATTCCCGTTTCCCGCTGCCATCAGCACAACAAGCAGAGTTGAAATTCCATTGAAAAAGCCCAACGGTCCTCTCTATTCTATAAGTACTTTTTTACGATCGTTATTATTGGTATTATTACTATTATATTAACTTATAAATATTAATGAATTGAATTTTCCTTGCGCCTAAGTAAAACAAAAACAACGAAAAATAAACAGAAAAAAATTACCTACTTATATGAAAAGAACACCACCACCGATATCACCTGTCTCACACGCAACCAACCAACCATCAGGCATTCACTCAGCCCGCAAACACTTTGACCACTTTTTATGAAGGTTTACCTTTAGTATAGGTATAGAGTATAAAGAGAGGACTCCTCCGCCTCTGCCCTGCCCTTCTATTGTCACATGGATACCTCCGGCATGGATTATTTATAGAAGAACAGGGCGGCTGCTATAGATTTTATTGCCAAACCAACGAACCAATCCACTCAGCCATCATCATCATAAATTTTATTGTCATAATCGTATCTTTTCTATATGAAGCATAAAACAGGAGGAGAAGAGCTCACCTAACCATTCACACGCATTCATTACGCTTCTGCGGCGGATTCGGATTCGGGTTCGAACTCGAAGTCGTTCTTCATTTCTATACGTCTACCGTACCTCACTATTTCATTTGGAAGCTTGTATAATAACTTCAGCAGCGCACTCCCACAAGCCAGCCAAAACACACACACACGATACCTATACCTACTAGGTACGGTAGTAGATACAAAATCCGAAATGCAAAAAGACAATTGGTTGTTTGGGCTTATCGAGCCGTGACTTCATTAAGGAATTATTAATAATTACCGAGTCAGAAAAGAATTCTTTTTCTTTTGGCAAACAATGTTTCGATGTCTTCGTTGTTGTTTTACCTGTTGTTTTAGTAAGTGGTGCCCAGGTCTGGCTCTGGGACTGATATCTTCACATACTATCAATGGATACCAAAGCAGGTTCTTTGAGAAAAGAAGAAATTCATAACATCCAGGTGTTGTGGTGGTGGCCTGGTGGATCATAATCATCATCATAGTCAACAACGTCATCATTGATGTAAGACTATCGGTTCAAATTGATCTCACGAGGTCTGGTGGAGTTTATACATAGATACCTTACCTATATCTGGTATGGAATAGGCGCGACAGCTTAAGTCTGCCAAGTTCACTGTCTTGTAATGAAAAGGTCAATGGTTTTATGAAAATAACTTAAGATTGTAGAAGTGTTGACGGTTTTTGTTTTAGAGAGCAATTTTGGGGGTGGGTAAATGTCACTGCTTATAAAGAGTTGTCATTATCGTTAATATTATTTTTATTTACGTATTAGTCGTGCACACATTGCCACTTTTAAGAAAAACATATATACCCCTAGGTAGATAGATAATAATTATACCTAACAGAGATTCCTGGATAAAAGGGTTAATAAGGGTTTTCGCATAGGGACGGGTTGAAGTTGACAGTCTGTGGCGGCCATGTTGTTTTGTCGGCGTCTGTCAAAATTATTGTTTATTATTCATGTTACTGATACTAAATAACCATAGGGAGTTCAACAGAGATTTGGAAATTAGTTTGTAGTCGAACGACCACTAAATCCAAAGTGTCGTAGAACAATTAGGGCCAGTTTTTCAGTGCCCTTGGTTGAACCAGAATTAGTTAATTCCGAAAATATATTGAACTCGAATTAATTCAAAAGTATTTTTTCAATCTTATTTTCATTTTTCATATAGTACATCTAATTAAAGTGCGACACTATGGAAATGCATTTTCGCTATCGAAACATACAGGGGGACACTATGCGCCAGCATGGAAAGAACCGATTTCCACAGTGTAACCCTCTCTATTTTTATAGTGTTTTTATAAATACCTGTAAGATATATCGATTTAGTTAATCCAGAGTTAATTTACCAAATTCTTAAGTTAACTCGGGATATAAATTAAATGAGAAAAACATTTTTGAGGAATTAACTCGTGTTTAACTCGGATGATCGCACTGAAAAACTAGACTTAAGACAGCAAAATTAGAGGAATTGAATCAACATCTTTTTTTTAAAATTGGATCTAGTTCTTTTAAGCCGTTGACAATTTAGTTTTCAGAAAATGTCGATATTAATATATGTAAATTAATTTTAATAATCGAAATTAAAAAGTATATTTTAAAGAACTGTTCGATGGGAAAATGGGAAAATAAGTCCTCTATAATAAAGGTCCTCATTAATTTTATGATAAAAGTTTTATTAGTTACCATAATATCAGCTCTTTCTGGGTGACTTATCAGCACTTTGTTTCGAATGTTTCGCCTTCGGTTTGGGAGAACCTTTATAAGCGTTTTTTGTGCAAACATTTATCAGATTTTTGGCTTCTATGGACAAAATTGAAAGATAAGTCCGATGAAACAGTTTTTGTACCGAAGTTCTAAGTTAATTTTTAATTAGTTTCACCTTGGAAGAATTTTTTTTTCAGCTGTGTTGCTATTGGAAGGGTAAAAATAAAAAGCATGCAGTTACGAAAAACTAGAAGCAAGACTATTTGAATTCAATCAGCAATACAAATAAAACAGCAATCGTATATTCGTATATTCACCTGAATAGCAATTTTTCTTTCAAACGTCGTCGAGTGTTTATGTATCCCGGTATGGCTGATATTACGGTAGCTGCGTCCATGCAAAATATCTATATTGGAATTGAATTGTGATATACCTATTGCTATACCTGATGCTGATATAATGTGCTTCGGAGAATATACACTTTGCTTCCCGCCAGTAGGTTTCAGGAGCGCTTAAATTTTCAAAGTTGGAAGCAATTTTTCTGTAGTTTAAAAATGGTATGAAATAGTTGGTCTGCCGGCTTTCCATTAATTAAAGCGTTTTAAATACTGAAAATAAAATTATAGGGGCCTTAAACATCCCTTTACAATTAACTTTTGTACACAAAATGTGTAGGAGTCTAAGAGCGTAACGACATCTGTTGGCGATCCTATTTTCGTGAGGGAAAAAAGTTAGTAGATTATTGTTAATTCCGTAGTGTTTGTCATTCCTTAGAATCTTCTTATACAAAATGGAATTTTCAGATATTGCCACCATCCTGGAACCCCTGAAAGTATGCAATTTCTGTTTTTCCAACTTTCCCATTAAAAATTTGTAATTATCGGCTCCGTTGTGTACTTAACTTGGTTTAATACAAATCATGAAATTCGGATGGTGTTCATCCGAATTTTGCGTTCACAAACAAAATCAATTCATTTGTATATTTAGATAATCTAAATTAAAGATTTAAATTACAATACCGATATATCTACGAAAAATGGAATATTTGAAGATTCGGAATTCTATTTAGGTGTTGGTGGGTGTCTTCCTACCTTTGGGTAAGTATTAAGTAATAACAGTCACTTATTAGTTAGTAAGCTTAAAGTAATATTAGAATAAAACAAAATATTGAATTCAAAAGGTTACCCTAAAACAATTTCTTATAATTTCAATAAGTATTCAACAAATCTAAATTATTTTCCTTCGTCAACCAATTGCACGTGTATCTGTATATATACAAGAACTCTTTTTATTTAAACTTCATGTTGATTCGAGCGTATCTCCCAACTTACTCACCTAGCCACCATAAAAAAGAAAACCAAATTGAACACCAACCTCTATATCTTCCCAAGAGATTCACATAAGTATCGCCTCTAGATCTTTTGTTCTGCTCAAACTATTTTGGACTCTCATCATATACGATTTGGAGCACCCGTATATATGGGTATACATATTATATACTTAATTTTATATTAAATCCAACGCCCCCACTGTCTAATTAACTCAGGTGCCTACAGACAGATAGAACTTCCCCTTGATTTCCCTTGCAAGACAACGATGACAATCGGGAAATAAGTCAAAGACCACATTGGGCCCTTAGCATTCAAGCGTTAAGAACGCGCATGTGTATGCGTCTAGGTCTTATATTTGAATTTATAGCGAATATCTATTGTTTCTTGGTCGACCGACGCCTAGATGATGTTTTTCTTCACACATTCAACGCGCGACTTGAACTACTGATTTCGAATTCAAGATAGTTAAACTTAAAGGTATAGGTATAGGTATTTTATAGGAGTATAAGGCGTTTCAGTTCGTTGAATTTTCGCACATATGTATATATATATATCTACTTACTCTTTATATACCTCCTTAGTACAGATTGGAGCTTCTTCAAATGTTTTATAGGTATTTCCCTGATTGGTGTTGATCATTTTTTGGTTTTCAGTATATTCAGCTTCTGGAACTACGAGCTCTATCTATAGCTTCATGTAAGCATGACCTCCACCAAAAGTTTTGGTTAACATGAACCCGAAAAAGCTTGTGTCACACACAATTGCTGTTCGAAAAGATAATTGTTTTGCGTTTTCTTATTTCTTTTAAAGGAAATACTTACCATGACCGAGATGGTCTTTGATTTTCCTTATCGAAATCAAATCGAGGTAATTTTCTTCTAGTTTTATATACAAAATGATATTTAAAAACATTTATATGGGTTTGAATATAATACACACAAAAACAAGTGAAATATCATCAAGATATAAATTTTGACAGAAAAAATAAAATTCAAATTATAAAACCTGTGGTTTTCCGAATCATTTATAAAATTAGTGTTTCCAAGGTATTTAAAACAACACTTGCTACAAAGGAACAAAATGTGAAAATAAGATCAAGCCACAGGTGGGAATAGTGAAATTTTAACCATTTTTTGAATTTTGTTTTAAAAATTCAAGATTTTTTATTTAAAAAAATAAGATTTTCTTCGCTAAAAAAAAATTGTAAAACAAGTACCTACCGTAATTGTTGGTATTAAAAAAATATAAAAAAAAGGTTCAGGGAAATACGGAGAAGAATTTGACTTAATAATCCCGTTTTTTTTAACTAATTGAAATCATCTTAGAATCTCAACATTCCTCCTTCTCATTTGCTCTCTATTGATATCAAAAATAGCATTTTTTTAAATTGAAATAAGAAAAAAATATTAATGTTTACTTTTAGAAAGTCACACAATGTACAAACATTACATTAACAGAATTAGGAGCAGGCCCGGCAGAACAGCTTTAGCCCGAGTGGATAGTTGGTATAAGTTATAAAAGCTTAAGTTCACTAATAAAAAAAAAGTCATAATATTTTTTCATTTTAAGTTTTTTATTTATTCTTTTGATGAAACACTAGTTTTTTAATGAGAAAACCGCACTTCATCCAAATTTAGATTTTCCGTGCGGTCGGAATAAACATGCAATATAGCAATATTGTTGAGCCGATCCTGCAGCATTGTTGACCTAAGGTAAGATTTTAAACGACGAAGAACGGAGAAACTTCGTTCATTTGAGCAACATGATCCTAGGATTGTGATTAGCAACCAGACGAACCGTACAAACTCGGGAATAATCCCTCGACTCCAGGCGTCTCACTGTCTGGAGGGATTTAATACGTATAACCCATCTGTAAAAAGAGAAACAGAAATGGTTAGCTCAATAGAAGTTGAGGAAGATGAAGATGGAAAAGGACAACATTAATTTTTCCCCTTCTCTATTCTTTTAATATTTTAAAATTAAAACGCAAAACACCCTGGTAGTTGAAAAAGAATATGTTTTGTTGAAATGTTTAACTTTCTATTCAATTAATTTTTAATTAAATAAATAAATAAATTTTAACTTTATATTTTAATAACATTCAATATATATATATTTTTTTAAGGGACCCCCACCCATTTCAAATTATTCAAGTTTAATTTAATTGCTAAAGAGTGACAATAACTCTATTTTTTTATAAAAATATCTTTACCACTTATATTTCTTTTATCTTAAACATTGTATTTGGATATTAAGAAATAAAAATGTATTTATCTATCTATCTATCATATATATGTATCAATAAACTTTAAATTTAATACCAGAAAACAAATAGTCAATAGCCCTATCATAGTCTACAAATTCCAAGAAATTTCTCGTGTGGGTTTATCTACCCATATTACCTGCCGGGCCTGATTATATGCGAAAAACCGACCGACGATTAGTAATTTTTTACGTTTTTGAAATGGACATATGGAGAAAAAAAAATGTCGTAACATTTTAACAACACACATAGGAAAAGTTAAACCAATATCATAAGCTTTATAATCATTCTTAACTCTAAAGCTATCAAATCAGGTATAGGTTAGAATATATTTTATATTCAAATCATAAATGGGCTCATCCTTATTAGAGGGTGTGGGTAAGTATCCATATTCGTACCACCCCGCCTCCAACGTCGTTGTATGTCAAAAATTTCGATTCGACAATTTTACATTGTTCGGGTGTCCTTTTTTGTTAAGTTAACCATAAAAAAAAGGAAAATAACACATCTCGTCTGCCCGTATCAGGAATTTAAATTGTCTCCTGCCAAAGCGAGGGATGCGGTTGAAGTCCCAATATAAATGATTCCCGCAACAAAGGATAAATAATAATACACAACAAAAAAAGAACAGCATGTGACTAATATATTTGATATAGAAATCGTTCGTCGTTAAGCCACATTAGATATGAATGTATTTTTTTTCTGAAAAGTTGGAATTTCCTTGGGTTTTTGTTTGTTTGTTGTTTAAATTGAAAAATAAAAATACCCAAATAGAAGGTATGAATTCCGACTGAATGACTAAACACCATCCCCCGCCCGATGACGACAAACGACATCGCGACGACGAATAGATTTTTTTTTTTTTTTACAGCAGGACACGTGTCTTCGTCAAGGGTTTGACCACCATCAACGCGGCCAAGTTGGAAGTTTCAGCATTCCTTCCACCCCATAACCCACATAGATCTGGAGGCGATTTGCAGAGCAAAAGACCTGAGGGATGAATCTAAAACCAACACCACCGACCCGACCGTTTGAAAGTCAAAAATTGGATCTAGTTTTAAGGAAAAAATTACCAGAAATTCTATTGAAATTTTATGCTACATAAATTCGTTGTATCCTTGAGGAGGTTGGCTCTGGCTCTGGCTCTCTCTTTCCCGTTTCTTGTTTTATAGGTTTTTGATTTGAGCAATCAATTCAAAGTGTCTTGTTATGGACTCGTTTGTATAGTAAAAGTGAAGGTGGAGGCGACGGCGACGGGGTTATAGTAATGAGATGCAATAAATGAATTGAAGCGATTTTCAGGTACATTGAGTATCCAATTTGTTTAGTCATGATCTTTCTAGAATTTAATGATTTTTTTGCTCATAGTGTGGATTAGATATCTTAATACATTTATTTAATTTACTTAAAATAAAAGAACCGTCTAGGTATATAGCATGTATGTTTATATATTGAACCTTTACAGTGGTGTGTTTAAAATGCTGGACAAATGTTTCCTTGAGGTGACGCAGGTTTTTAAAAAATATGAGAATTATAATATGGTGATTTATTGTTTTATTGGCTAAGAAATTATTTTATTGTTGTATTTGTATTTTTTTTTGTTTATATTAGAAATTCATATTAAAATAAACATCTTTTAGATAATCAAGCCTTAAAAATTGCATTTATTACATAGTACATATATCTATGTAAAAATAAGACATGAATAACGAGCGCAAAAAGGGATAACCTTTGATTTGTAGTATTAAGGTACTAAAATCAACTAAAAACGTTGATATTTTGACGTCACCAAAAATATCATCAATATACAGTGGACTCTCGCTAACTTGAACATACGATAACTTAAGCAATCCAATAACTTGAACATGCTGTTTTCCATTTTATGTATTCTGTAGCTTGAACAGGCAATTTTTAAGCCTCTTTACCTTGAACTTTTTTATTGCTGATTCTATAAGTTGAATAATTAAGACATATGAAACTCTTTAACTTGAACAAATAAATTTTATATCAACAGAAGTTTGGATTACCTCATTGTAGGTTACTATGTTAGTAAACTGTTTTTTATTCAAGGGGAATTCCCGGAATTTGTTGTTGTGTGTGTTCCTAAGGCTTTATTTATTTTCCATTAAAATTTTTAAAATTCTCCAGTAGTTTTTTTAGCAATACCTTTACAATATAAAGCGCAATGAGAATCGAATCAATTGATAAAGTGATCGATTGGGCCAGTCAAAACAACAGGACATCCTCAGAATTCACAGTTCTCTAAAACCGCGCGCTGAAAAATGTTTTGCAGAAAACTAAGCAATGTAAAATAACATTTTTTTTACAAAGATGGTTTAAATACATGTTGTGTTTTGTGTCATTTACATAAATTTATAATAATAAGTGGAATGAATACATATAAAAAGGAAGACTTTTTTTTATTTTTTTCAGTAACTTGAACAATCCAATAACTTAAACAGGCCTCGTTTCGTATGTGTTCAAGTTAGCCAGATTCCACTGTCCATGAATATACTGTCAAGGTAGACTGTGCTAACGTATGAAATGTTGACGATCACACGAGTGACACCAGTCGGTCAATGTTGTCCCAAAATGAGTTGACGTATTATGTGCGTCAACGCGTTGAACACTTTGAGTGTTGACACTGAGTTGACAAGAGCAAAAATCCGAAATAAGTGGTTTTTGAATGAAATTTGGATGGAAATATTCAATACATACATCAAAATGTAGTTAGTTTCTGTCAAGCTATAAACTGTTAAATTGAAGGATGGCTACTATGTCGATGGATTAAGAAATCTCTACAAAATTAGACATTTTTGAAATTTAGATAGGTAAAGGTCAACGCAGGATACCTTGACCTGGTACAAAATTTTGCTGTGTCACTTTGAGATACCTTCAACGAACTGACGAGTATCCTGTCAGTGTGTCCTAACTACGTTGACAGGAGATCGCACGGACACACAAAATAATCAAAAAACAATCAACGATGCGCGAGTGTCAATGCATCATTTCGACATGTCAGAGTGAACGCGTTGGCAATTTGTGGGCTTTCTACCTTATATTTAGGTTTATTAACTTTATATGGGTCATTCATTTCGTGGTTTCAAATTGGTAGCGCTGGCATTTGACACCTGTCAAACTCAGCTGTCATTTGAAGTATCATAATTATTAGTTTAATGTTTTCCATTTACGATAATGGATCGTTTAGCAATCGAACAGCGCGTTAAAATTATTAAAACTTACTACAAAAGTGGTGATTCAAACGTAGCCACTTTTTGGTGCTCAGTCGAACATATTGCTGCTGCAAGTGCAAGTGTTGCTGATGATTCGAATTTATCGATTTCCCGGCGGCAGCAATTAACCAATTTTTTTTGGCCAGTAGCGATTGAAGATCATGACTTGGAAGATATGTGGTTCCAACAAGGCAGGGCAACAAGCCACAAACACGACCAATTTATTGCTTAAGCAGTTTCCTGGTCGCGTAATTTCACGTTTTGGCGACGTCAATTGGACACTTAGATCATGCGATTTGACACCGTTAGATTTTTTTCTGTGGGGCTACGCAAAATACCGTGTTTACGTTAATATTTCCCGAATCTAGACGCATTAAAAACCAACATTACTCCAGTTATGACCGAGATACCGCCTGAAATGTGCGAAAAAGTGGTTAAAAATTACCTCAAAAGAATCGCATGCTGCAAATCTTCCCGAGGCAGCCATTTGTTTAAGATAGGCAGCTATAAGACAACAATAAACATGGTTTTTGAACTCATTTTCAAAAGTTGGACAGTTGTTTAAAGTTAGACAATGTTTATAAATAATATCAAGAGACTTTATGGAGAAAACTATTCTTATAAAAAAAAACAATGCACTTTAACTTATTCACTGCTTTGAACTTGAAATTAATGTGCATTCAACAAATCTCAATACGAACATGACTTTTCCGAGAACGATTTTCAATTTACAACCAGTGGAGTTAAAATATTATTCCTGAGTGCAAGGACCAATAAAAGCCACACAGCTAAAAATTTTAATTAAATTCAAAAAATATCAAAAAGCGGTGCGTTCTGTATTTATTCAACTTTTCTTTTAAAACAGGCAAATTGTAATGGTAAACGGTTGACATTTGAATAGCTTACCGTATACTTATAGAGACTCTCTAGAAAAGTTTTGAATTCTTCCTCTGAATATCAAAATATAAATAGAAAAATTATCTATTCGACAACCACCATTGATTTCGCGGAATTTTAAATGCAGTTTCTGAAGAATGATTTAAAATACTGTACCGAGCATCGATTAAGATTTACTCTGAATAGCTAAGATAAAACATGCATAGTGACATTGTTAAACAGGTTTAAAAAGATACGAGTGTAAATAAAAACTTATTGCAACTAATTTGCAAGTCTAATTTGCGACCTTTGTGATAAGAATTATTGGCACAGCACTTTTACTTAAATAAATTTAATGTGGTATTGTTGAGGACAACCGCAATCCTTTTGGAGTTTGGTTTGAGTAAAAGGAGAAATGTCACCATATTCATCGTCTGTAGACAACATCTATCCCTGTGAAGAATTTCGAAATTTCAGTTTCGATTTTTTGTTTTCATTTTATTCCCTTTTTTCGTACTTTAACTTTATGAATATAAGGCTCCAAAAGAAGATTCATGAATAAAAAGGGGCATGCAGGACTGTAATGCTGTTGCTGATCGAAAGAATGCTTACCGTCCTTCTCTGAGTAAATTAGAAAATGCGTGCTCACAGAAGCTGTGCTGAAGCCTTTTTCAAATGAAGACACGACAAGGACATGCCCGTATATATCGGTTCTGTTCGGTGGGACCCAACATGGAAATAAACTTCACAAAATGACTTTTGGTATTTTATTTATATTTTTGATTATTTAATAGCGGTATGGTATCGCAAAACCCCAAAAGGATGTCGCAAACACATATCTGCTGAGTTTAGCATCATGAACGAAACACTACGTTGTATCTTTGCTTGAAGCTAGCTAGCGAAAGGGTGCTCAATGAAGACTCAGACTCGGAGAAATACCATCTCTTCTGCATCCCCTGTTGGGAGTTGGGCCTTCATCAGAAGATGTGCGGTATGGGGTGTGTGGATTAAAAGCACTCGAGGAATCCTTCAATATATGAACATTTTAATTGCATTTTCTTGTTGAGCGTATAAAATTTTATCGTTTGGAAATTTTCAATTCTGGAAACGAACGAAAAAATAAAATAAAATAAAAACGAATACAAACAAAACTGAGACAATCTTGTATGTATGTACACATATAGTAAATATATTAGCATGTGCCTTGAATTGTGGCTGGAGTCTGTCATGCGAAACATTTTTAAATAAATCAACTTCATTATTGTTCACTATTCTCTTCATCATATTTTTTATATTTGAAGATATAGAGTTTTCAATAACAAACATTGTATTAATTGTATTTAGGTTTATATAGGTACATTCAAACTAAATGACAATTCAGGCTGCGTCACAAATATTTGGTACAAGCTGGACTTGACATCTAATATTTGGAATTCAGGAATTTCACTCCATTTTTACCCTATTTTTATCGAGGGTAAATATTTGTAGGTGATAAAATGAAATTATGAACAAATCTCACAAACTCACACGTCGAACTCTCTGTATATTTAGTGGACAGAAACATATAGAGGACAGCAACGTTACACAGTTTTCAGTGTTTTTAGGTCAAAACATGAAAATATTTTTTTTGGAAACTAGGCCTCTATCTTTTTGGGTTCTTTCACAAAGAGTTGACCTTAAACCAGATTTGATAAGAATTTAAAGTTGAACATTATTGTTCTCTCCAAAAAAAAAGCCTCTTACTAATTTTTCTGCTCAAAACAAAGATTAACTGTCAGTGGAGAAGTGATGACAAAAAATGGAAAGAATTAGGAACCCGTGAAACCGTAATGAATAAAACTCGTTGAATATAGTGTTTTTATGATTGAAAATAAAATATTAGTAAAGTGTCGTATACGTTCTAGGTTTTTTGTGCCCACAATGAACAGCTTTTTGTATATATATAAAAAAAACAACAACGCGCTTATTTTTCACTTTTTTATTTCTGATATTTTTGTTTTAATTAATAATAATTTTCGCGAAACAAATGAGCACAAAAAGCTTCAATATTTTTCCGGCCTTTTTTTCTTTATACAAAAGTGCTGCACGTGAAAAGTTAAAAGTTGGTAAACCATTGCAGCACCGACTGCAGCTCTACTTGCAGCTCCATCTCCATTGTGTTTGTGTTCAGGCAGTAAGACAGACCTTAATAACCAGTAGTAAAATTATCGCGACATAATTAAAGAAACAGAAGATAAACATACGAATATTTACTAGGCGTTTTTTGTTGGTAAGTGTATAGGCAGCGCAGTAAAATTTTACATATTCCGTAGTGTGGAAAACTTAGTCAGTAAAAAGAGTTAATATAATAGTTGGAATGTCTGGAATAGTTTGACAATCAATGGGATTGATATTTTTTCAATATTATGCTTTATTTTCATTCGAACTAAACTTTGATGATTTTGAAAATTAAGCTACGGTTAGAGGGTCAACGTAAATGCAAGGTGGCCCAAAATGAATCACCCTATCGAAATATTTTATACTTTTTGCAAATGGCGTCGCACGTCAATCATATTTGCAATTTGTGAACTAGACAGCTGCAGTATACAAACAGACAAGCAATGGAGCGCTATACTCCGCCAAATAAAGATTTGAATCACTCAAAATAATGTTTTTATTTAATAAAAAAGTAATTCAAAAACAAAATTGGATGAAAAATTTTGTGCCACTTTTATAATCAAAGCGTTGACTCCTTCTTGACGTCACAAAAAATAATAAGTACACACAATGTTGTTCCTAGATGCGTTCACATGTAATTTGTGCGAACTTAACATGTGAACTCCTGTTATGGTTCCGGTTTCGAAATAAAATCCAGATGCATTTTCTATTCTTTTCAGAGAAAGGACCAACACTTTATTTGCAAAAAAACACTAATGGCAATAATATTAAAAGAAATTTAAAAGAATCCAATTGAGGCGGCGGCGGCGGCGGTAGCGGCGCGGCGCTACAAAATTCCTTTATTTATTTTTCGCCAAGAGCTGAGATTTATTTGTCATCTTGTAAATTAAAACGTAATAGATTTCTCCTATAAATTAGAATTTATGCAACGTTAAGTGTTTATCTGTTTAGCGAAATATATCAAATAAGACAGATTGTAGATAAGTATGCCGATTATGCAGTTCGTTCCCTATCTGTTAAGTAATACTACGTTTTGATTAGAGCCAAAATGAGGTAAACTCGCAAATTAAAGAAAAAAATGTTTTCATATTAAATTAGCGAATTTCGTACGACAGCTCATTTCATTTTGAATTTGATTTGACAGTTTATATGTACCTTGTTTTTCTTGTTTTCTCTTTTCTATATTTTGATCAGTTTATCGATTGTTTTTGTTGTATTCTCTTTCTTATAAATCGAATTTTGACATTTTCAAAAGTTTACTCTTTGACTTTTAGACGACTGAAATTTGTATCGGCAATTCTCTTTTGAGTTTCTTTCGGATTGCAAATTGCAACATCCATTTGAACGCTGCAAATTTTAATAGCTGCAATTTTTGTTAAATGAGAAGGAAACATATCTTCACACTCTTTACTTCGCTTATGTCTCAAACAATAAGAAAAAGCACAAAGAAGAAAGAGCGATAGCTCTGCAATTATGTATTTCAACCTCTGCAACTTTGTTTACCCCGGCCACCGCATACGTCCCTCGCCGCCGTGCTTAAAAATTGCAGGGGGTAATTGCAGCGTTTGAAAGCAGTTTTTGAATGGACCCCACTTGGGTGTGTTCGTAAAGTTTCTACGTAATTTAATACTTACTTTTTTGCAAACTTGGTTGAAATTGAGATGATTTGGAATTAAATTTGCAACGAAATTACATCATGGTAAATTCTATCATGTCATGGTTGGCTCCAATGTTAATGAAAAACCTTGAAAAATTATATTTTAATTTTATATTTATTAATATTAATATTAATATTATACTACTTAACAATTGACTAACTTTAAAGCTCTTTACGAAAATGTTCTTAGTTTTAAACATTTTTTAAATATTTAGTATAATATTAAAATTATTTTCTTAAAAAACTTCACCTGAACGCGCCTAAAAGAGTGTCAATTAGTGAAAAGTAAGCAAACAGTAAGCAAACAAACCAATTTCACATTTTTAATTGTCATAGTGACATTTGGTGTTAGTATGATACTAAAAAGTCAAAATAGACATTTTGTGATTTTAACTTTAAAAGATTAACTAGGAGAGTTGAGCAACGTATTTAAATTTTGGTGGGAATTTATCAAGTATAAGTGTTAAATTTCGAAAACCGAATTCAGAAAAGAAATAGGTATAATTTACACAAAGGTACATTATTTGTTTAACTTATTTCTTATTAAAAAAAACTCTTCCCCCAATGCACCATCTGACTTGTTCCCTGTCAAAACAACCATTCGCTGGAGTCTGAAATCCATTTAAATCCCATTCCGATAAGCATACATAATGTTAGATACTTTTTTTTTTTATACGTACATATATATATTTGTACATTTAATAATAATATCGACAGCCACTGTTCACATTATCTAAGCGTTCTATCTCTGTGAGTTTCTCTATAATTTCTTCAAATAAATTGCTTTTATTGGCAAAAAAAGGTCGTTCATAATTTAAAAAAAAAGTTAGACTCCATTTACAATACATCCATGAACATTATATAATTAGATAAGCCACCACTATGCAACTTGAGAAGCTTAAAGATAAAGATGCATTCTCAGAATCATTATATGTATACTTTTATAGACTTAAATTTTAATTTTGTTTCTCCATTGACAGTTTTGATCAATATCAATCCACATTCTATAAACAAATTATTCCAAGAAACCGATACAAATACCTGCTTCTGCTTTTGCTTCTGCATCGCTTCGCCTACAATAATAATTCCATTTGTCTGATGCTATGGAAAATATGGGAGTTTGATGCTTATGTGGAATCAATTAATTGAGTGATAATTTAAGTTCTTCTTTATGCTTTAACGACAACACAAAAAATGTATTAATATTCTGTTCTTCATTTCCAATTAAGTCGCGCACTCTTAGTTCAGTGATCTTTGCCTTAAGCCGATGAGAAGCTCATTTAATTAATAACATGCGACACCCCTATATTGAATATTTTAATTCAAATGCAACGGTTTTGTCTAAGCGAGAAAATCGACAGTAGCAGCCAGAGAAGCAGTGTTGTTATTTTTTTCTGAATACTTTTGGCGATTTCATAAAGATACCTATAGGTATTATAGTATTTGTGGCTAGAAAGTAGGGACTTCTTGATCAATTTAGTGTTCATTTTGATTAAATCCTCGATATTTTCTTACACGAAACCAATAATTGCCCTATAGCCGGCAACTAGCAGAAAAAAATGTAATCAATGCTACTAATGGGTGATTTTTTAAGAGGTTTAGAACCTTTTTAAAAAAAAAAAACACAAAAAATTCGAAAAAATGAATGAAATATTTATTTGAGTCGATAGTTTGAACCTTGCAATTTAATGTTTAATGATAATTTCATGCAAATGTTGACCGCGGCTGCGTCTCAGGTAGCCCATCCGCTGAGTCCAATTTTGGCATACTTTTTCACACATATCGGCCGGTATCTCACGAATGAATTCATGGATGTTGGCTTCCAGTGCGTCAATCGAAGCGGGCTTGTCCCTATAGACATTAGCCTTGACATACCCCCACAAAAAATAATCTATATAATAATTGACCGGCCCGAAACGTGAAATTAACTGTTCACCAAACTCGCCTCGCAATTGCGCCATTGTTTCGCGTGCTTTGTGGCATGTGGCACCGTCTTGTTGAAACCACATATCATGCAAGTCAAGAACTTCCATTTCGGGCAAAAAAAAGTTTGTTATCATCGCTCGGTAGCGTTCACCATTGACAGTAACGCTGCGATTCGCATCATCTTTGAAGAAATATGGCCCAATAATGCCGCCGGCCCATAAACCGCACCAAACAGTGGCTTTTTCGGGATTCATTGGTAGCTGTTGCAATGCTTCTGGCTGATCTTCACTCCAAATGCGGCAATTTTGCTTATTTACGTACCCATTCAACCAAAAATGAGCCTCATCGCTGAACACAATTTTTCGATAAACAACATTTCGAACCGAGCACGAATTTTGATAGTAAAATTCAATAATTTGCAAGCGTTGTTCATTTGTAAGACGATCCATGGTTAAATTGCAAACCAAACTGAAGCTGTTTGACAGTGACACAAGGTACTAAACACACGTCAGCTGTCAAAACCAGTGTTGCCAAAACCAAACCAGCTTAAAAATCACCCGTTACTAGTCAGCTATTTTAAGTACGGATACAACACCACATATGAATTAATATAGTGTCAGTCGACTGTCTAAACATCCATCAATTCTTTTTTGACCTTGATATTAACAAAATGCAAACAAAAATAACGTTTTCAGTTTCTATAAACTAAAGTTTGTAAATTCAGAAGATGATTCACATACATTTTATTTCCGGTTTTTACATTGCGAATACTGGTATAACATCACTGATCATTACAGTAGCAATATTTTAATTTCTTTCAAAATATTAAAGAAGTAATCCGGCCGGCGCGGCGCAGACATCATGATGGTTGTTTTTATTAATTCTGCCATGTGATGTATGCACTCGATGCAGTAAACTATGCTCCCTCCTTATATTGAGGGCTGCAGAAGCAGAAGCATCGTCATCATCAAGGCCATGGAATAGTTTGTGTTTATTTTTATATATCTTTTTAACTTTAATAACACTTAAGGGACTTTTAAGAAACCCGCATTTCCGTTTTTGCACATCTTGGTGTATATGGAAGAGACGATCGTTGGAGTTGCTCTCCTTGTGCCAATTGCAGATAAGTTTAAATGACTTAATGCATATAGGGCGTTCAAATGACATCCCAGTCGTTGAAAGAGCAATCGACAGATGGTTCTAATCTAGATTGATAATCATGTCTTGTACATTTGTTAATTCTCTGAACTGGACTGAACTAAACAATGAACGCATGCAATGTACCTATGTACATATGTATATGTATTCACTTGCGATGCAAAGTTGTAGTTACCTTCATAAGTCCAGTTTGTATTCGGAAAAACTATCGAATTTGAAATTTCAATGAGGCGTATAGACCAAGAGGCGACATTAAATTTTGGGTTATTGATGTAAAACCAAAATGTGAGTACCAGTACGCCTATATTACCTTCAACCAGAAATGTTTTTCACGGGTTTCTGTTTCTTGCGAGGAATACAAAAATCTTGCTCCGAGAGTATCTCTTGTTTGAAGAAGTGCTTCTCACCTTAGCCATTCGGATTTGGCAGAAAATTGTAGGTCCCCCCATTCCTGCCAGTAACACGCATACAGAAATGGTTGAGAGTTGTAAGTCACGATGCCCTGGTTCTATACGAGCTGTCGCCCCACACAATTTATTTATTTATTTACAAGATTTTACCAGTCGCGTTAAATCAACTGTTGCTTGAACAATCTACATTCCCACTTTTAAGCCTTATACGCCACCTTAAATAAATATTTCAGTCAAATCAATGTGAAAATGTATATATGTATGTATAACTGAAAATACTTGCCTAATTAATTTACACTTTTCAATGTTTTATTAAACGTAGCCAGTAGTTTAATTTGTGGCAGAATGCTAACCTGTAAAGTTTTCTTGAATCTTTACCATTATAAACCGATTACCATGCAACGCTTGCATGAGAATTATGATGAATCAACAAAGCACGTTGTACTTTCAACTCACCTGTGAAACTTTCCTGGTTTTAACTACCTAACTAAGAACTAAAAAAATATTTACATTTAGCTGCCAAATTAAAAAAATGTATAATAATTTATTTCGTGTTAGTAAAACAAAACAATTGAAATAAAAGAAAAATATTTATTAAATCATTGTTGCTTCGAAACTATATCTAAGATTTAAGAAATATCAACTAAATTTTTATTGAATTGAATACATCAAACATTACTAAGAATATCGTCCTGTACCTATTATTTTAACCAAAATTTACTAAAAAAACATGGGTACCTACCTATTAAAGTAGTACATTTTAATTTGTAAAAGTTATCCAATGTAAGTTACTACTTAAGAAACTTGAAATCATTGGTTTAAAATACCACATAGTTGACAGTTAGAAGTGGTTCTGTTTTGCAGTTGAAGCCAAATATATTGAACCTATAAAAATTAGTGTTATATCTAACGGTTTCGTTTATTTTATTTCCTTTTTGGCTACTTCAAATTACGAAACCAATCTAAGGCACGACTATACATAGAAATACTATAGTATCTCAGAAAGATGAACATCCTTATTATATCTTTTCAAATTGTCCACCGTCTCGATGATCAAAAATTTGGTTCAGGCAATAGATATAGTTTGAAATAAAAACATTAAATATAATTAACATAAATAAAATAAGTTAAATTAAATCCAAAAGTACCGTTCACAACAATGAATAACGTTACATACATATTAATACATGGATCAGTTCCATGAAAGAAAAATTGAGGTGGAATAGAGAGTTCATTTATTCGAGTAGAAGTCCAATGAATCCCTTCATTTTGGTAAAAATATTTCACCCATCTTTCCGAACTGTTCATCTTATAATAGAACCGTTCATCTTTCCGAGCTTTTAACAACTCGATCAAGTTTTACAATCCGTTTTACTTGTTAAAACAATCATCATGTTGAGCAAAAAAAAAAAAACAAATTACCAACGAAAAATCTAGGTATGTAATTATCGAGAACACTTAAACCTTTTAATGACTCTAAAGTATTTTGTCGCCAGCGAACTCCCCCGCTATTTTCCAATTTTATGAACTAATTTTTTCGTTCGAATAGACTAAATGATCTTTTATTATCTTATCTTCTCTTCCGTATTGTCGACAAACATATATTTATGTAGGTACGTTCGATAAATATGCACCAACAAGACTTCTTCATGTCAAATGATCACGATCAAATAATTTATCACTATATTATTCTAGGTACATACTTGCAATCATACTAAAAACTAAAAATTTAATTCGTCTCTGGCTTCGCGTTCTTTTCATCAACTTTGAAAACATTGAATTCCATCCAAAAAGTCAGAATTTTATAGACCATAATTTGTCGAGTCGATGTCGACTTGATAGTTCAAAAATACACAAAACAGAACATTAAATCGTAACGTGCACAAAATCGTTTCGCTATTATTGCAATGCTGCATAATGCTGATTCAAATGCATCAGTATTATTTTTGGAAGGTAAGACTACCTAACTTAACAGCTAACACTTAATTTCGCTTCGGTCTCTCAGAGATTTGGCTAATTATTTTATTTAATTCGAAGACGACTTATAGTGTAGCATAGAAGAAGAAGCGTCTGGTAATATAGAAGTCGCGCATTCCTCGGACGGACAAGTTAATAGTTAGCATTACATATATCTAATATTTTCCTCTTGATGGACGTGTAGAGTATAGCACAGTCGGTTGGATGTTGGGAGTTGCAGTAGCATTGTGAGCCGTAGAAAAATCCTTAATTTGATTATAGGTACGTGACATTATTAAATATTTATGTGACAAGCGTCCATATCTGTAGGTAGGTGGTGGGCCTTAAGAGTTGCACTCCTAAATTATTCTCCGTCATGTGGCTTCTCCTTATTGACTCAGTGTTGTTAGCAGTACTAAATTTGATTGGACATTATGTACATATATGTATTAAATGTATTGTATGCAGATGAACCCACTTGTATTTATATCTGCTTCCCAGAATACATTATATAGTTGATCCATAACACATCGATATATCTACGATAAACCTCATCGATGTGTCTACGTGAGAGTATACGCTAGCGCCGATAACTCCAAATAATTTCCACGCGCGTGCTAAGATCCGCATAAACGCATCCAGATATAAAATACAGATCGAAGATTAACCAACGCAAACCGAAACACACAAAAACTGTTGTCTCCATCGGACAACCAAGACCATCAATGGAATGGAGTGGTACTGAACTGAACTGATGAAGGGACAGACGAGACGGTGGCAAGGCAGCAGTGGCGTTGGAGCATACGGAAAAATTATTAATTCGTTGTGGTAAAGTTATTGGTCGGAGTTGGATGAACTGAAATGTTTATTCGATTCCATGACCAAGATGTTTTATTGATAACGGCCCCGAAACGACGACGATGAATGTATCGGCCGAAGAGGAGTGAATAGCCAGCAGTTGCAGTGTGCTTGGCTCCTGCTGATGCAGTTTGGTTTTCATCGTTGATGATGGTTATGACCGGTGTCGCTTGATTGCCGTACAAGCGACACGACGACGACGATACATTGCGCGTAAAACAGTTTTTACGACCTATGATCACCCGATGATGATTATGGATTTCAAACATTATTTTAGAATTTTTCTTTATATATTTTCCTCAGAGAATATTCATGTGTTATTAAGTGATTAGAAAAACAACGTGCCGTAGGGTTCCAATAGCGAACCGATATTCATCAGTTTTATGGTATATATCTAGTTGAAAAAAAGTCAAAGACTAGAAGCAACAGCAGCCAGCATCAGAAGCTACCAAATAAAGGAAAACCCCCATGCGACTGGATATATTATTTGTATAGATAATGTTCCAATTAGTTTGAAATGTTTTCCACCCGCCACAGGATGTCGCGCACGATTCGTTGTTGTCATAATTCGCAGAATATTCAGTCATATTGCGATTGTGCAGTTAGATTTTAGTTTATTGGATTTTCACATGAAACCAGCCAGGCAGCTCGATGCATCAGCATCCGATTCCTGCCGCACGTGGGACATTGATTTTCTCACCCAAATGGCCAAATTCAAAACAAAGTGCTGCCACACGGATCCTCACAGAGGCAAAAAATGAAACAACTGTGCTGTGCAAATTGTTCGATGATCGTTTGTTGTTCTGGATAGCTTCGCCTTTGCTGTACTACTACGTCGTCGTCGTCAGTCGTCGTAGTCATTCTTGTCTTTGTCGTTGTGTTTTTGGTTTTGGTTGGACGTTGTGGAGACCTATCACTGATAAAATCTCAAACATTGACTTGTTTCCCTTTCCGTTTCTTAATCTTGTGTTGGCCATAAACAATGCCAAGCGTACAATACTCACGCCAGCCCAGGCAGTAGGGGTAACCAATCTGCCAACAACAAAATCCAGTAACAACAGCAGAAGCACTAAGACTTGCATGCATGCAGTTTTAACACAAAATAAACTAACCACTGACAAATTTAGATAGTCAGATAGACAGGCAGAGACGCGGAGCACATCAGGAACCAGTGAACAAAGCAGTAGCGTTAAAGCATACTGTGCGGCCTCCGTCAAAATGTTTGGCGGGGCCCTCTACGATTCAGGTTTGACAGCCATTTTTATTATTTATGAGCTCATAGTCCAGTTTCAATGCGAAATCATCTGAGCTTTGAGGTTAAACTCGAGTTAGCACCATTGTGTTTCAGTCAATTTAAATACTGAGTCAACTCATTCAGTGATCAAAAAATAAAAAATATTTTACGCGCTTATTACAGCTGGCGAATGAATAAATTCGGTATTACAATTAGCGAGCATACGTGAGGTGAATCGTCAAAAACTTCAAAATAGCGGGACTTTTAAGGTTCCCGAATTAAAAGTTCACATGGATTCGAAAGGTTTGACGAATTAATTTATTTGCCAAAAATTAATCGTAAAACTATATTTTTTGGGCACTGATTTACGACAAATGTCAAAGTGAAACAAATAAAATTAAATTAATATTTTTTGAAGTGTAAAATTTTGGTAGTTTTCCATTTTTTAAGCATTATTCAATCAAATATTAAATACTGTATATTCATTTTTTTTTTAAATTAAATTAAAAATAAATAGAAAATATTAAAAAACAACGCTTAGATTATCATGCTATAACTTCTTCTAAGTCCAGGAACTCATTCTTCAATTTTGTATTCAAATTATGTAATTGTTTTAGTACTTAGTTTTTGAATAAATTATTTTGAAACTCAATATTTTGAAAATGAAATTAGAAAAGAAAACTTATAATGATTTTTTTTACGTTATTATAAGTACAGTAGAATCTCGGAAAAATGAACGGTTCTATAAGATGAACGAAATATTTTCACTCTTCAGTGCTCAAAAAGATGAACGAGTTGAAATTTTACACTCGAAAAGATGAACGATTTATTCCCAACTCAATTTTTTACTTTTTCCTTGCCTTTAGTTCCTCGTATTATATTTATGTAACGTTATTTAGTTTTGTGAATGGTACTTTTAGGCTTGTTTTAACTTGTTATGTAAATTATATTAAATGTTTTTATTTATAATTATATCTTCTTTCTCAACGAAATGTCGATGCTCGAAAAGATGAACAATTCGAAAAGATGAACGTGCCCTGTTTTATATCTGTTCATCTTTTCGAGATTCTACTGTACTGATTTGGTGTGTAATTTTCGATACTTTTATTAATTTTTATTCGATTGTTAAAAACCAGATGGCTATAAGTCTTTTTGCTTTTGAGAGAATTGAAATTTACTAAATCTGCTTTTTTCAAATTCGTAATTTAAAAAAATAGTGGATTCTAACTTTTTTTCTAATTTCTTGTCACTCCAATTTTCCAAGACCTTGCTGATGGTTTCGGGCTGTAGCTCACGGATTGCTTGGATGATATTGGCTGTTCTAAATTTCTTATAACTTATTATGGGTGGTAGATGAAAAAAATAAATTTCCACAACCACGCCCCCTTTACAATCCTAAAAAAAAAAACAGAAAATCGGCACTTTTTGCAGTTTATTTTTACACAGAAAACAGTTTTTTGGCAACTGGTAGAAAACAAATTCCTATACCAATATGATCCTCGCGGCGTTTTTGTACAACAGCGACGCACGCTTTGAAGTTCCAAAATTTTTCCAAAATTCCAAAATTATTCTTCTCTATTTGTATGTTTTTATTAATTTTACAAACGGTTTTAAACTAAGTTCCCGATAAGCTATAGAGACATGTGGTCTATGCGTGCCACTCATGTACATAGGTACACTTCTTTATGCAAAAGATTAACATGCACCAAAGATTTATCGAAGGGGAATAAATATAATGATTGGAAAGATTCACAATCTATTTCGAAGTTTAGTACCAAACTGTCAAATTAAAAATATTTGTGTACCTACAAACAAACCCAAACAAACACTTAACAATTATGAATTTCACTCCAGAGGGCCCTGGCATGCTGGCAGCCCTGTCAACCTATTGTTACGCCACTGTGTTGAATTTGGTGGAGATGAAGATCACTAGCATATCGTCACAGATATAGCACGAAGACAAACTGAAGAGAAGGAAATCGAAAAGAAATTTATCCTGAGTTAAACTTTTGGTTCGACTCTGACTCTGAGGTGTCCTGTCTTTATGTAGGTAATCATTGGCGCTCATGATTCTCAACTAAGAGCAGTTTTAGTCTTAGTCGACATACCAACATCCGCTCAGCTGAGGTCAAGAACTACGGTAATATATACACAGAGTTGGAATTTGGGCGCCTTGATGTTCTATTTGCAGCAATAACAACTCCTCGGAGACGGATTCATTCATTCCTCGCATTTGGATTCGATCCACGCTGCACTATCAGTAGCCATGGAGTTCCATGTCGGACACGAAATCCGTGATCGGCAATTTGTAGAGTGCGATCACTATACACAGAGTGCTGCTCTTGTGCTGGCTTGGCTATGTATGTATTCTGCGAGCATACTACAGAACAAATTCGCGACATCAGTAAGCTGGGTAGCATGCTGCATTCGCATTTAACAAGAAATTTCGTCTTAAATTTCATTTGGGTTCGCTGTTTCAGAGATTGCTCTCGCGCAAGTGAGTTGGATTTACCGCAATTAGTGCGTGCTGATGCTGTCATGGAATAGACCACAAAAAACCGTGCATTATGGGATTAAGAATCACTGTGGTGAAGGGAGATGCTCAGGAATTTGGAGTCAGCGCCAGGCGGACAAACCATAAGATGGGTTTGCTGCATTGGTAGAATTTTTCATAAGATGTTTTTTTTAAATTTTGTCGTTGTTGTTGCAGAATTCTTATTCAAAGGGACGTGGGTGGATTGGGGTTTTATATTTGTGATTTTTCTTCTATTTATTATATTACCTAGGTATTATTTGTGGGGTTCACAAAACTATCGAAAAGGAGTTTCTTTTTTCAATAAAAATAATATCTGTACACATTTATATTGTTTGTTTTGTTTTAAGTAATGATTTAAGATAAAAGATACTACTAAAAAATATGCTGCGGCTTATGCAAGATGCGACTCACAACATAAAGTTGTCGAATTGAAAACGCAGACATTTTTAAATACATAAACGTTTTTATAAAATAAGATTTCTAAAGACTACTGATATACATAAGACAAGTTGGTAGAAGAACTAATTCAACTTGTTGAATTATTGATTAAAAATAGCTTTTAACGGCCTTTAGATCATAAAAATTGGCATAAGTTACTGAACTGAACTTAACAAAAATTGCCTATAATAACAAGTTTCTCAATATATCAATAGAAGATATAAGAATAAGGTCTATAAATGAAAACAAAATATCAGGCTACATTTGTGCGTATGAAAAATCTCGGAATTTTTGAAGAAAAACACAATATATTTTTATAAAATGGTACACCATTTTTTAGTATTTATTAATGCAGTTAAAAAAAAATAATTTTGAAAAAATTGATCTACCCATTTTCGATACATTGAATTTAAAAAAAAAATAATTTTTGAATTTTTTTGCGAAACGGACAGACGGACAGAATTGCGGGACCGAATCTTTTCGACATCGCTATCATCGTCAAATGTGTTCAGAATCTCGAGTTCGATTTTTTTAGAAATTCATAATTTACCATATATGTACATACATATACATACATGATGTTAATGACATAAGTATGTATATGGAAGTAAAAAATAAATTTATTTGCTAAGCTTTTGGAAATATACCAAAATTATGTACGTTTAAAATGTTTCACAAATTTCTGTTCGTTATATTTAAAACGAAAAGGATTTTTTACTTGGTTCAATCCTTATACATATATATGGCGGATATAAATAAATATTCCTATATAATACTTTTCTTCCATTTTGACAGAAAGTTGTTTCATTAAAAGACATATAAACAATAACAAAGGATTGCAAACAATTACTTATGAATTGACTTTCATTCAAGGATAAAAATTACACCAGAAAAGAAAATCAATTTTGTCTCATAACTGCCATTCCGAATTACTCCCATTGGGAAAATATATGCGAATATAAATTGTCATTCAAGAACGATTGGTATTTTAAAATTGCCAACTGTGCGCGGCTAAGAAAGGGTTCACTAACTTCGCCTTCCAACACATTCCTTCACCCTCATAATTTAAGACGATTTTCACACAACGTCAACAGAAGAAAAGTTATTGAAAATCAAATAGACTGTATTCTCTCTCTCGTGTGTGGATGTTGGATGTGGAGGGTGCTCGACAAAAAGAAGCTTCTGCCCTCCAACCCTATATCTGCCACAAAGGGTTGTTGTCGGGGGTGATTTAGTAGAAAGTAAAGAACTTTAAATTGCTGTTTGATCGTTCACTTTTCGGAGAGGTATGTATTTCTATTCAACAGAATGTGTGTAGGTATTTACATCAGGGAAAAAAAAAACACACAAAAAAAAAATTTAACTGGGGGTAGGTGGCAGAGCAGCAAGTGGCAACTGGCAACCCCCGTATTCGCATTCCACACACATTGAACGGAATTCGAGAAGAACGTCTTAATACATTTTGATGAGAGCACCAGGCAGCACGTCATTTGCTTATCACACTGCGCTTGACAAACAGGATGCAACTAAATAAATCATAATCTACCTACGATTATTAGCAGATGTCTCGGACGACACGCTACAACAAAAAGAACAAGTAAATACGAAAACTAGCAGGGAATACAGTAAATATTTAAATAGCATGGTGATATCAAATGAAATCACTTGCTGGCGTGATCGTGCAATGAATTCTTCTGATAGTCTAAGAATATTATTATTGAAACTATGTATGTGCGACTCTGATCTAAATGGAGACATGATGATGATCAAGATGATCCACATGATGAACCAGGGGCATTCCATAGGCATTATTAAATGATTACCCTTGCTATAGTGGGATATAATCTGTATATGTTGAGGCATATATGTATGGTTTCAGTATCTCCAATTATCTCGAACTGGCAATCATATCCAATCAATTGACGCCCCCGTCAATCCCTCGGCATGATCTCTGCAAATTTTTATTTTTATTTTTATTTTTTTTTTATTTTTTATTTTTATCTGCGCGCGTTTCTTCTTCAATTGAATAATAATACGTTGTGTTATGTTTATATACGCACATGTTATATGTAAGTACATAGAACTCACGATTTTATCTTAAAATAATTTAGAGTCTATAGGCATTACGACATTTTAAAACTTTAAAATTCAAATTTGGTTTTATTTTCCACCTAAAGTTATTTTTGAATTTTATTAAGATATTTAGGTAATAAACTTACAAACAATCTTATTTTCGCTAAAAACAAAAAACAATTAAAATCTTCAAAAAATTAAAACATCATTACCTTTTATTGAGTTTTAACCATTCATTGTACTAGCTCGTGGCGTAATAGTGAGTGTGGAGACTGTTACAACGAATGTTTAAAGTTCAATTCCCCGCCTCGATGAGCAACTGACAAATCCTTCTGGAGTGTTTGTTGTCATGAAAAGAGCTTCTCCACTTTCGGATTCGCCAGAAAATTGTAGGTCCCCTCCATTTCTGCCAATAACACGCTCACAGGAGTTGTTGAGATTTGTAAGTCACTAGGCCCTAGTTCTACACGAGCTGTCGCGCTACCCAATTTATTTATAATGTATTTCTTTTTATATTTATTATATTTCTATATAATGTGCCTTACCGAATATACGAGTATATTGAGGATTGAATAAATTAAAATGCAGTTTACAAAGTGAACAAATAGAAACAAATTTCTAGTTCCCACAGAAATATTGATTTTCGATTTTGTCAATAACGGTTCAACTGATTTTTATCATATTTTTTTTAAATGCTTCGATTGTGTACCAAACATTTTTTAATTTCACATTGAAAGTTATTGTAATTGGTCCGATATGTCGAATTGACGTTTTGAGGTCCCAGGAATCCGAATCCGTTGTTTTAAAAGAGATGTCTGAATGTGTGCGTGTATGTACGTTCGTACGTTCCTATGTTCGTACGTTCGTACTATCGTGAGTCTTTCTATCGTTCACTGTATCTCGACAACAACCTCGAATAAATTTTATTTTGCAGATAATAACATCACGAAGTGCAGAAAGGGTCCCCAAAAAAATCCAATTACCTATTATTTTACTGCAGTAATGAAAAAAAAAAAAGGTTAAAAAAATGTTTCTTCTCGAATATTTCGAGAACAAAAAATACCATCGACCTCAGGTTAATTTTAAGACCAAAAAACATGCTAAAATTTTGTGAAAAACGTGTTTCGGTTGAAATATTTTGAAAACAAACCGATATTAACTTCGGGATAATTTTATTTTATATACGAAGCCATATTTGGTTACTGATATATGTACATATATTTAAAAAAAATCAATTGGCGGTTTTTGAAAGCAAAAAAAGCCCAAGAAAATACTAAAAATTGTTGAAAAACGTTTTCGGCTCGAATATTTGAAAACAAACCCTAGTTTAGAAGCCCAACCAATTTTATTCTATACATAGTGGCGTAATCAATAACTGATAAGGCTTGTTGAATTATTCAATTGACAGTTTTTTTTTAAATCAACAAATTTTCAAACTAAAACCACTAAAAATTAAAAAAAAATGTTCGACTCGAATATCTCGAAAACAAACAAAGCTACCGACTCTGCAATAATTTTAATTAAGTTGAAATTAGTAGTAGAAACATTCCATTGACAGTTTTTTTAAACCGAAAAAAAAAATGCAAAACAAAACTATTCAAAACTCTGCTCTAATATATCTAAAATGTTATCGACTCCGCGATAATTTTATTCTCCAAATAATGAATAAATAACTAAGTATTGATAGCATCTCCAAAAAAAAAAAAAAACTAAAAGAGTTGGAAAATATGATACGCCCCAACTTTGGTTTTCACTTGATAGCATATTGAACAGGGTCTTTTAAGATTTTGAATTAGGAATTTCCTTATAATAAAATAACATCAGACGTCCAATTTCCACGGGCACGAATAGGAAGTTACCAGTTTGGGTCGCACCACAAAAGTTTTAATTTTTTTAAAAATTAAATAACTCAATTTCAAAATATTCCCATTTTCAGCAGTTTTGACTCCTTTCCTAAAATTAATTTAATTTAAAAAGTTGAAGAGTTTGGGAACGCTTTTATTCTTTAAAATGTTTTCAAAACCAAGCAACCACAAAAGTTTAACAAACAAAATCTGTTTATAACATCCAATAGTTACTAATAATATCTTATATAGGTGTTCGATTCGCATGGTAGACTAGCTATTTCACTTTTAAAAACGACAAACAATTCCTCCAAGCCCCACAAAACATTAACCAATATATTATAGACAGTTAACATGTTAACTTCTCACACACAGGCTTATTCTATTATAGGTACATTTACATTTTGATGGAGTTAATGGATATTTTATGTAAATTGATTAAGGTCAAACACTATATCGCAAATATTATCTTACACTTATTCACTGGGGCGTATAGCCAAAGACAAAGACAAAGAAAGCCAATGGCTAAATATATTTTCAAAATAGTTATTCTTTCCCCCATTTTTGTTTTAATTGCAGATCAATGAACAAAAAAAAAATTTAAGCTGTGTGAAATATACAACCCATATCATTTTTGTTTCTATTAATTGCATAAATTAGATAACTATAAAAAGTTTTTCAGGTATAAAAAATAAACATACATTAGAACTATAATGAATTTGTATTGTAAACTTAGGATCTGCGATCCCATAGACTAATGGCGGAAGTGCAAATGACCCGAACAAAATTATTTGTTTGCGTCTTGGTAGAATTGGAATTTTCCTTACTGAAAGAAACCGGAGAAATAATGAATTTGTTCAAAATCAGAATTTTTTGTTTATTTGATATTTCAAAACCTTATAAATATCTAAAGTCAAAACAAATGTAAAAATGAAAATAATGCATCGGAAAATAACAACTAACATAATATGATGTACACATAGCTATATAAATAAATATAAAAATTATTTTAATTCGAATAAAAAACAAATAAGAACACAAAATTTTAGGGAGATTATTGTTGTGTTTTCTTTTATGTTCATACGAAGAATGGTCAAAATTAAGTTTATTTTTGACAGTTAAAGGGCAGGACCATGTAAGTCGCTTTTGAATGTTTTTCAGAAATAAAAAAAACCTGCCAAAATTTTGTATGCGATCTATAGAACGAAGTTTTGTATTTTGTCTTTTTCTGTTAAATGGTCAGAAAAACATTTTTTCGCTGGAATCGCCAAAATCTGTTTTTTTTTTTATCAATAATAGTTTTTTTTTTTGAATTTTTCGACCTACGAGGTCCTGCACTTTAACTTTGCCGTTTTGTTTCTTTTTCCAATATATTTATTTTGTAAAAAACCGTATACGTACGTTTTTGGATAACATTCGATAAAAGACTAAAGACTAAATCGATTGAACAAATTGAAATTGTTTTAACACCAACGTGGTGTACACCATCGATTTCTTAAACAAATCTCAATTTATGAGATTTTAAAAATCGTTTGAGCGGTTTTTTAAAAAATTGTGGTTTTATTTTTATATGAAATTTTGAAAACATTAAAAAAAATGGTACGCCATATTTAAGTAGGTACCTATTCATTAATGCGGAGTTTAATAATTAATTTTGAAAAAATTCATCTACCTAATTTCGAAACATCGAATTTTCACAAAACAGTTTTGAATTTTTTTTAATCCAAAAAAGAGTTTTTTGAAAATTTTGATATGCAGTATTATTTAAACTTATTAGAAGCTCTTGTGTAAAAAATTTGACAGTTAGCTATACCATTCATAATGACCTAATACCTACTAATAATAATCCATCAAAAATATTGTACAATGTACTTCGTACTATTATTAGCTCGCATAAGACTTTTCATCAAAATCGTAGGCGATGTTTTTATAAAAAACGTGATTTTCGTTTAATTTTTATTTAAAATTTGTTAGATAATATTAAAAAACTGCTGGGTGCAGAGTTTAATAAAAATGGACTAAGTAATTTTTGAATTAAATTCTCAAAAAAAAAACTTGTTTTAAAAATAAAACAAAAATAATTTTGGTATACACTACTTTTAAAACTCTTTTAAACATTATCTATAAAAAATTATCAAAATCATTTAAACCATTTTTGGGAAAAACGAAAATGAAAAAAAAAATATTCTATGGGTAACCATTTATAACAATTTTTCGGAATTTTTTTTTACAAAATGTTGGCCTTTTTATAAAAACTTATTGATTTTCCTTTAAGTTGGTGTAAAAAAAATGCTAGGTACCAAGTTTAAAGAAAACCGACCCACCCGTTTATAGGCTGCAGACGAACGGACACAGAGGCAGACAGATGAAAAGAATTGCAAGACTCACAGTCATGTTTGATCCAAATTTGAGTTCGATTTTTTGCATCGATTTTTGTTCGATTTTGTTCATACAATATCGCAAGTAAAAAATGTAAAATTATCCCCGGGAGAAAATGGTATGGATTTTGTTAGTAAAATTTGAATTATGAATTTCACTAATGCTCGTCCTGCTCGTCCTTATTCGGCAATAATAAATTAGAACTGTTTGATGTTTTTGGGATATGGAATTTGTTAAATAGAAGTCTTCAGTAAATTACATTTCATTTGATATCTATATTTGTTTTTATAATGAGTTCAGATAATTTTTTTTATAGAATGTCAAAAATGCAAATGTCTTAAAGACCCAGGTTCGTAGTTGTACCCCATCGAGTAGGGGAAAGAATATACCCGAGGTAGGCATGTCAAATGAGTATTCTGATTTCAAAGAAATAGTCGCGGGGGTATCACATGAAAGTGTTCTAGGTCCAATTTTGTAGATTTATTTACATGCTATATACCACAAACAGAAGACGCTATTGTAGCCACATTTGCTGACGACCACTGCAATACTAGCAGTGGGCAAAACTATCAACGAAGCTACATTAAAATTACAAAACAAACTTAATAATGTCAATGTATGGACAAAAACATGGCGGATAGCGCTCAACAAAATAAAATCAGTCCACGTGGACTTTACGTAGGTATAAGAAAATCGATAGATTACCTGTATTTGACAACTCGAATTCCATTTGCAAATGAGGCAAAATATCTCGGAATGACTCCAGAGGTGAAAATAAAATGAAAGCCGCATGTAAAAAATGTACCTACTGGTTACTCGGGAAACAACTTAAACTTAATATATAAAACAAGCTGATTTCATACAGATAGACTTTAGCCTGTCTGGACCTACGATATACAATTCTGATGGGGTTGTACTAATTTAAATATCTTACAAACGTTTGAAAATAAATTGCTAAGATCATTTGTTAATGTGCCGTGGTAGGTAGGAAGGAACATTATAGGGACGAAGATCTACATTGGGATCTTGGAATCTCCACGGTACGAAATGAAATAAATTTTTTTGCGCGAAAGCATATAACACGGCTTTTAGAACACGCTAATAGTACGATTATCGAAATTCCTGACGAGACAAATTTAGTACGCCGCTTGCAGAGGCCAAAACCTTCTGACTTGGTGCGTTAAACGGGAAACCGCTTTAAAAATCGCGGTATCCGCAGGAACTATCACCGGAAAGTTACCTGCAAAACGTTGTATAACTTCGTTTAAAATAAATTGCAAGATATGTTTCAACTTATAGTTGCAATCGGGAGGAGGAGATGGTTTTAGTGAAGTAAGAATCTCACACTCCTATGATCACGCGTTTTTCGGTCCTCATAGAGCCTTTTGAAGGTTTTAGCACCTGCCCACGAAAAAAAATTAGATGTGCGTGGATTATTTCTGCACATCATTTTCATCATAAAAAGTTAGACCACACCCGAAGCGCTTACTGCATTTACATCACAGGTAAATGTTACTAAAACCCATGATTCTAAAAAGCAAGCGATTTTAAAGTACCTACGCGTTATCGAAGTTATGTTTTAATAATATTAAGTAGATATGTTCTTTAATTGTTAATCTTGTATGGTGGTCTTATTTTAAGATCTATATACAAACCCGCATTACAACCACCTTTTGTGATAATTTTTATGATTTAGAAAATAGTGGTGCAAGTAGCGATGTATGTAAACTATCATTTTTAACGACTTTACCTGGAGATATGCATGTGCATTTGATGACAGGTAATCGTGTTTTGCAGGTGTACATGGTACATGAGCATAATATTTTAAAGAGATGATAACAATAACCCAAGCCCTTTTATGGATTGAAGAATTATACATTTTATTTTTATGTTTTAATCTCAATCTTGAAAATCAACCATTTAACCATTACTCTCTTCCTGCTGACTTTTCGCAACGCATTTTTTATATTTTTTTTCGGAACAAAATAATTAAAAATCTCATAAAGTGAAAGGACCTTCTGAACAGTAGTATTCGCTGAGACGACCGGTAATTGATTTCTATGTAGTTTTTACGATCAAGGCAAACATTTTAACTGTCTCATGGAATGAACAAAAAAAATCTTTACAAATTCACATCGTGTTAATTGGATAAATATCTATGTTTTGGGATCTGAGAAGAGCCATTTCGATGGCTTATCAGCATGGACCGGCCACTGTTCTGGAGATGAATGGGGCCATGCCAATGTATAAAACAATTGTGTATTTTTTTTTATCTTAAAATCAACAATAAAATCCATAACCCCAGAATGGAATGCAATGAAATAGTTCTCGATGGAGGATATAAAGAAAGTTGTGGTCCTCTTAACGTTCCATCGTATACAGGCCTTTTCTATAAAGGATGTGAAAGTCACGAACCAAGATTTATGTCGTTCATATGTAATTTCGTGGAGAAGTTCTGGAAAGTATTGAAGGACTATAAAGATTTGGAGTACATGATAAGATTCTAAACAAAAAAAAATCAATTTTATTTCTCAATAATGTTTGTACCTACACATTTGTATGTATGATATATCTGTATGGTATTAACGACATTTCTTTTATTAAAGTAAATAATTCTTTTTAAAAAGCTGATTCACCAAATTCTTCTTCACTGCAAGAAGTCAAATGAGTTATTATTACCATTATATAAAGAAAGTCAGTATTAGGGGCAATTATAAGTAACTGGTCATTGAAACTCATCATTGGATTTAGTTCTGAGATGTTTAAAAGCCAAAATCACAAATTATTTTAATGTGAACATAAATTTAAGGACTTGTTTTATTATTTCAGAGAAAAAAAGTTATTTTGGCTCAACCTTCCCTATAAATTTGAACTAAACATCTAGTGGTTTCTTTTTAAATCATAAGTTATTTTGACACTGACAGCTGTTTCCCGCTCGAAATCTTGAACGAAATGAGTCGCTTTACGCTTGAACAACGTTGGGAAATATTGAAAACTTATTTTCAAAGTGAGTGCTGTGTAGCCAAAACAGTGTTTTTTTTTTTAAAGAGGCGCGTTTCCATCTCGGCGGCTACGTTAATATTCGGCTAACGTTATTGTCGAGAAGCCAATGCATCCACAAAGAGTGACATTTTGGTGCGGATTGTGGAGTGGTGGCATCATTGGACCATTTTTCTTCGAAAACGTTTCGGTCAACAGTGGGCGTTACAGAGGCATGTTAACCGACTTTTTTTGAATTGAAGACATATGTAGATTTGGATGAGCTCTGGTTCATGCAGGATGGCGCGCCATGCCACACAGCCCATGCCACAATCGATCTTTTGCGCACCAAATTCCCAAATCGTGTTATGAGCCGTTTTGGTGATATCAATTGGCCGCCTGTGAGTAGGTATGGAAAGGAAAGAGAGCGCGTACACCACTGAAAGCGACATCGTCCCATGACGTCCGTTAATAAGCGATCAACCGGCAAATCCCAACATGTTTGGATTTTTCGTCAATTATTCGGTTGATTCTTGATAAAGTTCATACAAATAAAAAAAAATTGATACTGAAAAGTTAATTAACTGCAAAGTTAATTATCACTTTCACATCACAGTCAGACTCCAGACCGGCACCGTCCGAGATCGGGAGGAGTGTATGCAGACGAACGTCCGAGACAGTCGTCCGTATACCTCCGACCCGATATCGGCCTATGATTCTGTTTTAGTGTACGCGAACCGTTAGAGGATTTACATGCATTCAGCTTCAAACTACCACCGTAAAATAGAATCCATCCTTACACCAGATCCCACCACAAAGATAGCCGGATTTATTGTAAATAGTAAATAAATAAAGCAATCAATTTTAAACAAAAATAAAATCATTTATAGAATTTATAAAATTAGCTTTATATGTATGTGCTTAAACAAAGTAAAATTTCAATGTTATATTATGTAAAATAGAATTAGGAACCAATTATACATATACAGACGTATTTATTAGATTTTTGTCTACTTAGACACTGTCTAACTATTTCCAAATTGGTGGAAATATGCTTTATTTAATAAAAATAAATATCACATTATTCAAGGTTAAGACAATCTAATCTTGTGCCTAAGTTAGACTGCCATAAGACAACAATAAACAAGGTTTTTGAACATATTTTCCAAAGTTGGACAGTTGTCTAAAGTTAGACTATTTGTTTGTTGATTTGTGGGCTTCAGGTCAAAAATAAAACACTTGTTTTTTTTTTGTTCACGACGTTTCGTCCATGTCTATGGACATCCTCGGGTGAAAATCAAAAAGATCTATATTTGCATTGATTAGTATAGAATTACAATTTGTTTGCATGTTTACAATAACAACAATTACTTACAATAAATATTACACAAGTTAATTTTACACAATCATTTTTTTTTTTTTTTTTTTTTTTTTTTCTAAGGAAAAACAAAAAGGCTGGACTTCGTACCAAAAAGTTAGACTCACAAGTAACAAAAAGAAATTAGAAAATGTTTATAAACATGAATCATAATCTAAACTGTCTCCTCTTTTCCAACAAATGTTTGTATTGCGGACTTACATTGTCCATGTCTGTTTTTTTATTCATCGTGTTGCTTGTATTTATTATGTGAAGAGTTTCGATCATAAATCTCTTGCTTTGATTCTCTTCCCTTTGCAGTACTTTGATTTCATCAAAGTTTGGAGTGTGGCCGTGTGAGAGACAATGTGCTGCCAGTTAGTTAGACAACGTTTATAAATAAGACCAATATATTTCAGTTCGACAAATATATTATTGCTAAGGCATAGGTACATATATATTTAATATTTTTTTTGTTAAAATTATTTGAAATTATTATCCTCTTAAACAGCTAAAGAGGATTTTTCATAATTCTTTCCGGACTTTTCACACTTTGATCCACCGAAGGTCCCTATATACTGTTGTCCAAGAAAACTGTTGACAAAAAGTCCGCAATAATTTATTAAAACAAAATATTTCGCATTTTTACCAATTTTGCTAAGTTGCTATATATTTATTATAAATAATGAAAAAAATATCAAAAAGTACGCGTGTATTAAAAGATTTTGTCTTATCGAATTTCTCTGAACTTGAAAGTAACCATGTTTGTATATATGAATTCTCTTAAACTTATTGACTATTAAAGTTACACTGCTTCAATAAATTTTCATTCTATACCTGTCACAAACAGATATATTTCCTTGACTATTCTATAGACGCCAGAGTGATAATAAAACATAGAATTCGACTCGTTAAAAGTCCATTTCGATGCATCGAAATAAAAATTGATTCCACAGACTGATAAAACATTTTCCTTCATTGATACACTGAGCCATCAAACTAAGGCACACAATTTTCATAGCGTCCATGATTGATCGTAAATATATTTAGTGCAAAGTTTTGCAAGCCTTCGGATACCCGCAGGAATATACCTTCCTAATGTTAGCAAGATTGTCAACCCGAAGACTAGCTTGCTTCACTATAGACTAGTCCGCCAGAAACCACATCACATCATTCGAGCGATGGCTCATAAAATACTCAGAGTGATGCTGAATTCAATAAATCAAAAGGCTTTGCCCGTGTGCGGTATCACACAACACCGAAGTAACTAAGAATCAATCTAATTGAAATTTTATTTTTACACACCTATTAAAGGACGCGCCGCGCCGCTATATTGGGACTGAGAGCATTCGAATTGCTGGCAATAAATGAGTGAATGCAGAGTGTACCTGTGTCCTTATCACTTGTGATTCATTCCGGGAAGAAGGCACCGCAGCGCAGGGTCGAACTCGAGCAAATAATGCCACGGATTCTTTGATCTTTCCATCACTTGGTGGACCAACTTTAAAAATTCAACTGAACTAGAAGCTAATCAAAGTAGATCAAAGGATCGCGAGCATTTGTTTAAGGATTTAAAAGTGTATACATATTTGCAGTCTGAATGCATTTCTGAAGAAAACTGATAGAAGCCGCGGTCGGTAAATTGATTCTTGCTGAAAAAATACTATACCTACAAACTATACATATACACTCTCAAACATCTTCTAATTTCTTGCAACATACGCGTCTTGGCTCATTATTCACTTTTGAGATTCACTCCTACGCCGAAGAGTGTTGTTTATTCTGCATACCCGGCCCGTGCCATAAAGTGAAAACCTATGTTCGGCATTCTATTCCAATTAACTATCCGCCCACAATTGGTAATGGCAGATTTCCTTCGGCAATGTAGGCTGTTTCAAGTCTTTTAAAAGGATTACCACCTAGAGAATAGTACGAGAGAATAAGTGCTAAATTTAGACGTACGTCGAGTATTAATTATGACAATTTCGCCTTCTTCTTCTGTGTCTTCTGGTATTACTATCTGACGTCCTGTCATCTCTCCGACCACCACCATCCGCCCAATTTAAGACTATAAACGAATTCGTTTTTCGTAAAATAATGTCACAGGGCGGTCGGTCGACCGATGGTGGCGGTGTGGTGGTGTGGCGCGACGCGGGCGATGGTGGTCGAAGGAGCAGTGACTGTTCCTCTTCATTGATTCATTTTTAAAGGGGCTAATGCGGAGTCTTGGTGCGAAATTATTTAAAATTTTATTTCGTATTCGAAATGTCAGAGTATTGTCAAGTATAGTAAATCACGCACTTGCTCAGTGCCAGTCGCACATAATCCGAGTGTGATTTATGGAAATTCTTTCATCGTTCGGGATTTTTTTGTTGTTTTATATCGGAAGAAGGTTAATTAGTTTGTTTTTATCGTGACTCATTAAACTAGTAGAGGATTGTTGTTAAAATAGTCGAAACAATGTATAAATATATTTATTTATGGCCCAGAGGCGCTCGTACTTCATATAGCAGCTTTTTTTTAATTTTAATCATATCCCACCGGATAGCGTGATCTGTGGTAGGAAAAGGCAAAACTTCATATGGCAATAAATCGACTTTTTGTTTTTGTTCCCAGATTATTGTTAAAAAATTTGCAATTTTGGAAAACTGTTACTTTTGAAGATATTTCGAGCATTCTACTGAGTTTTTTCTTCTTTAATTTTGGTGATGAAAAATTAGTTTAAATTGTTTGAACATTTCGATTTCAAAGTTCGAGTTCACTGTATGTACTTATTTAGTTCGTGCAAAAATGGTAAAGGGTATTAAGAACCCTAAAAATTATTTTATATTTCAATTTGTACATAGATTTATTTAAAAAAACTAATTTGTATACTGGTTGTTATAATGAGGATTATTATTATTATTATGCATTATATTATACAGGGTGTTTTTCATCAGGTGCGTCAAAAGACTAGAGCGTGTAAGTTGGTTCAAGATAAAAAAAAATGTTTAAGTGCAAGGACTCACGGTAAGGATGTGTAAACATAAACGTTTGTTCGAGTATCAGATTTTGGTACCGTGTACGGGTGACACGTAACGTGTTACACATAACTTGCTACACGTAAGGCACACGTTTTAGTTTGCCCTGTCCCCGGCATAGACTACTCTCACATGTACGACTCAGGTACATGGTTTAGGGGGAGGCAGCTTTTGAAAAACCATCTCCAACCACCACTTCGTCCAAGCCTGGAGACTTGAACTATTAGAGAAATTATTAATTACCAGGCAATCTTTTCTCTTGTAATAACGGAATAAATACGCTTTAAATGAGCTGACGGGATGTAACGAATACTTAGCTGTTCAGGGTTGCTATTCTCGCAGTCTCAGTCGGAGAGAAAGTATCCATGATCTATCAGGCTTTTTCAAGAACGCAGGAATGCAATATTCATTCAATAGAACTTCTCCCCAAAACCTTGTTGCTTGGCTGATGCAATAGTTCGCTTGTAGACTCAAAGACAATCTTTATAAGGTTGGTAAAACTTCTGCGTGTGACAGATATTGAAAATTGTCCTTCTCATTTTTCTGAGGTTGGACAGGTGTTCATTCCACCAGGGGTAGAGTTTTTCGGCTATATTTAACTGGGCAAGACATTTTAAAAGCAGTATTCATAGAAGCTTCAAAGGTTTTCATCTTTGCCTCTAGATCTGTAACTGAATCTGGACCTAGACTCAGATTCGGTATATTACGCAATTTAAAATTAACAATTTGACTGAACTTCTTCCAGTCAATTCTTTTAGGGTTTCTATAAGGAGAACGAGGAGGCGTTTCAGTCTTGAAATTTATGTTAAAGAGAATCCACCTGTGATCCGAAAATGAATTCGCACAAGGGATACTTTCTAATTTTCCATCGATATATCAAAAATTTTACTGACGACCGGAACATCGAGCACATCCCCCCACCCGTCATAATTTTCCGATCTCGGAAAGACGAAAGTGGGAGTGTTGCCAAATTTCAGAAAAAAACAAAACTTATTGTCCCAATGAAATCCACAAACTTTCTGAATATCATAGCAAGCGTTTCCTTAGTAGCTTAAAAAAATTTTTAAAAAATCCCATTCTAATAAACGACTGTTTTAGTGTTTTCATAATTAAGGAAATTTATCCAATTAAATACACCAACCCTATCATATTATTTAAGACAACAGCAGCGATCGAAGCCATTCCTTTCCAAAACAATATTTTTTTTTATTTTAAAGTTGTGAATTAAAAATTTTAAAAATCTTGGGATGTCCATCTCATTCAGGTACGTAAGAATTTGAATTTTGATACTCCAATAAGAAAACACTTCGAAAAATATTCCTTCTTGTTCCTCTAAGAATAGGCCTAGCGTATAATGTCTTCCCGTTCCACTAAGTTACTTATATCCTGCACCCCAATGGTAAATTGGCTCTGTGGCGAAAAAAGTTCAATTCTGGTTATTTACGTCTTATAGTCTGACCATTGTAGAAATCATGTGGAGAATATTTGAATCCCGAAAATATCTTTTATCTCTATCTGATCTGTAGTCTGTACAACGAACATGATGCTTCAGTTATTATGTTGTTCTACATTGCTCGTCTAATTTTCTAATTATTTCGAGAAGCTGTTTTTTACTGTCCAATATAACTTCAATGCTAAAGCTCAAACTCATATTAAATAGGTACTTGGGCTAGCTCCCCACCACTCTCCAATCACTTTTTTTTTTATTTTTCTGGTAATTCAGTTGTCAGGCATCACGTATAAAATACGTAGTGCACTTGAAACTTAAGCGTTCTTATGAATAACAGTGAGATACCAGCAGTTTGCTCATTTTTCCAACAATTTTATTCGATTACACATTAGAAAAAAAACCAGCACTTACTCCATATCTTTAAAATCAAATTCAAATATTAGTGAAACATTCATAGATGGATACTAGATGCATTTAAAAATTTTGTGGAGAAATTAATTGAATTAATCCTTCGATAGCGATCCTAATAAACATTTAACATCTACGTGAGTAGATGTATGTATACAATACATACATACACATACGAATTTATGTTCACTGTTTCACACTTCTTTGTATTCTCTGTGACTTTGTCGTAGTGTATGGTACGGTTTGAGCTTTTGCGAATAATTTCACGACAAATGAATATCTATAGATTGTAATAGATGTATAGATGTAATTTGTTTCATTGAAGTACATAATGTCATATATAACCATACATATCTAAAATTTCCCTTTCAATATCGTTGCTTTTACCTATAATGAATATCAACAATTTTTTCAATTTCAAGTTTCACAAACAAGTTTTTAATATGATTTCACCGACCTTCTTTCAAATATTGCAACAACCATTCTCATCGCCAAGGCATCAAATAAAAAAAATTAATAATTAATATGCAATCTTAGGTCTGTATTATAAAAAAAAAAGCATTGAACAAAAATAATTCAATAAATCCATCCCCCAGTCGATTCCTTTAAAATCCTAAGAAAAACACAAAACAGCGGGAAAAGGAAAAAAACAAAAAAAAAACACTAAATTGAAAGTCCTTTCCATTTCATTAAAAATTTATCATATTTCAATCAATTCATCCAACTGTGAAATGGAGTCTATCCTGCCAATAAGTCGTCATGTCATCTCGTTCTCGTCCCGCTAAGAAATTCGCTTTTTTATGTTGATGTCTTCCCGTTTTCCTTGTTAGCCGCGCTGCAAAATTAAATTGTGTTTAAAAATGTATTCGCGTCAGTAACGGTTGCTCCCTAAGGAATGACTTAGCTTGGCTGGTCGAAGCCGCCACGAATCACTATACCCCACCGCTATCCGCGCTCATCGCCCGCCGCCGCCGTCGTCGTGCCGTTGACTTCTACAACACGCAATAATAAGAAGAAAAAAACATCAAAAAAGTATCGCATCCTGTTGGATATTTTTTTCGTTCGCTTCCTTGCATTTTTTAACCAGGATATTTATCAGTAGTAACAAAAAATCGGTTAATATTAATGACCGAGTGGTTTGCGAATACAATGAATTTAAAAAAGGGGTGACTTTGTTACAACAACCAACAATAATAAGAGTAAAAAAAGGAAATAAAGGATTTTTCCCAAATTTTCCACCATCGAAAAATTGTTTTCCTTTGACGGGTAACAGTTTTTCTTTCGTCCACCCACCACTACTTACTTTTAATGTTTTAGAATAATAAAACGAAAGGAGCATAAACAAAAAAAAACCAAATTGAATTCAAAGTCTTGAAGCCATCTAAGGGAAGTTGGTTTGGTATGAATGAATGGAAACCCAGCGCCGACTAAAAAAAAAAACTATGACCATGTTTCATTCGATGGAAAATAAGTCTATCCGGGAAGTGTTATCCTTTTTTTTTTGACGTGGCGTGGATTGAGAAACGCCAAACACCAATTCATCCCCACACGGGCGCCCGTCGAGTTCGAGAATCCACCCGAGGGTTGTGAACTGTAATTGTGGGTGGAGGCGATTTTTTATATTTTCTTAAAATAAACAATAAACACAAAAAAATGTACAATAAGAAATGTAAAAAAATCATCGGACGCCACCAACACCCGTTGGAAGTCCCGAAAGTGGTAGCGGCTGACCCGGCATCTGTACATATATATATATATATGTATATGCACTAATCAGGGAAAGGGTTTGAACATTTTGTTTGTTTTTCATCAAGGATTGAATATTAAAATTAATTTATAATCGAGTCAAAATTGGTATCAGGGGTAGAAAAAACTTCAAAGACACACTGCCGGGGCTATGGAGAGGGAGATAAACAGAAAGTTGAAGTATTGCACCGGACTTTTGACCATCTGGAAGCGAATTTTCTTCAAGCTATCAGCGACATTTAATCGCGAGTGTTAACCACAAAGAGTAATCTAAAGAGCAATTAATTAATTTGATTTAAATTTTGGATACATTTAATGAACATTTCATTCGTTTCAAGATAATTTCCCAATTCGTAACCAGAAACAGAAACTATCCATATACCTTGTTCATTCAACGTACCCACTTAAGAATTAGTATTGGACAACCAGTTACTGTTTCTAAGTAAAACAATCGATGTAAAATGTTTATGAGCAAGCTGTCTACGAGTATTTTTTTTTTTTGAGGCCGGGTGAAGCTCGATGGTCGTTGATATATGCGTATAAGAATACAGTAATATAGATTGATTTTATGTGCGTAGAAACGAAAAGGATTTTGGGTTGAATCTACCCTTCTCGTTTCTACGCACACATATAAGGTGATAAGTGATTGTCACATCAACCAAAGTCACATGTGATTGTCATTGAGTTTTCCGTCTTGGTAAGGTGATTCAACTCAAATCAATTCAACTGAATACTTTCCCATGGCATTTGTCAAAAACATGATTGCCATAGTGAATTTTTCAAATATTTTTTAATAAGTTATCGAAACTATAGAACGGAAATGACGTATTTGCTATAAAATTCTTATATTTTCTCCATCTTCTCGATTGCAGTAAACTTTTTTGGCCACAGGAATGCTTATTTCTATTTATATGAATAGTTACGCAGACTGAATTGGTTGATTGTGACTATCACTTATCGTAAAACACCTTACACGATTCCACCCCTGTATCACCGATTGCGCCTTTCAGTAAAACGATCATGTAGACAGGCACTAAGGTTAAACAAATGCAATTGCAATAAAATGACAAATGACAATAAAAAAGCAAACGAAATGTCACAGTATTTCTTTCACTTAAGCGGGGTTTTCACCTAATTTAAAAATTCCATTAAGCAGAAATTTAAAGCTAGAAAGAATTGAATTTATCTTTTGGAGTTGCCTAGTTGTGACATATCAGAAATTCAAATGTCATTTTTGTGGTGAAAATGGTGGAGTTGAAAAATAAGAAGCGAAAGCATTCAGCAAATGTTTTTTTCTGTTCGATTAAATTTTTTTTTTCACTCAATGAAAAATATAAAATTTAACTGAAAATATGTTTCAGGTAAGCGGGTTTTTCACTTAAGCGAGTTTCGCTTAGGTAAGGTCATTTTATAGGTAATTTGTCGTTTATTTTACTTGAATATTTAAGTCGTCTTTAAATTTGATTATTGGTAGGGCCCAATTGTAAAATTTCAGAAGTCTAATTTCTTCATACACTCCATCAACAAAATATTAGGATGAAATCGGCTAAGGTGATAAGTGAATTTTTAGAATTTGGTCTTATTTCGTTTGGCGTTATTTCACGTCACCGTAATGAGCTATCAAAATTATAGAATGACGTCTTGCGATATTTTCTCCAGCTTTTGGAATGCTTTACAATGTTAATTCTTGTTTGTATATTAATCATAAAACAAAATAACTCGCAAGAAGTTGTACAACTCTAGTCGTTGGAAAATAACAAATTTACATTTTTGCTCTGATAGCTATTTGCTATCAAATGTGATATCATCAAACATAGAAACTGAATTGGTTAATTGCGACTATCACTTATGGCAAATCACCTTGCACGATTCCACCCCTGATTTAAATCTGGGCACACTTTTGCGCATTTACTATTCCCCAACCCCATTGCAAACACAAAAATACAACAAAGTAATATTTGCGTGTACCTATTACACAACCACAACCAAATGTCATTCTGTCAGTTGTGAAATTTTATGAATTTCCTGCAGTGTTTTTAAAATAAAGTGCGTTCACGAATTAAAAATAAATAAATTTAGCATCAGTGCAAAAAAACTATCAAGCAAGTTGTCGAAGCTAATCCAACAGTTTCAAACACATTACAATAACATCACAAAAGAGGAGATATCTACACATGTTCTTTTTTGTCATTTCGTAATTTGGTAAATGTCATTATGTCAATGTCAATGAACCACTGCTGAGAAGCTATAATAGTGCATGTAAGTTCCTTTTTTGTAATTTTAACACATAATTACCTACTCTGTACCTTCTAACTTTACCTATGTAGTTATTGTACGTAGCTCCCTAAAAAACTTTTCATATATTTAATTTAGCTGCACACCCTTACAGTAGAAACGTATATAATCCGTTGAAGATTTGAACTGTAATATGGGTGGAGGTGATTAATTTATTTATTTCTTCTCACCGCTCATCCGTCAAAATCGCTTGAGTGGACCACTGGCTAGTCTGGCTCTTTGTCTGTATAACTGTTGTGTATTTGTGAGTATGCAAAACCAAGTAAAATAAACGTTAGTTACATTGCACGAACTTTTTTTTTTATATTTAGTTGGAGTAGCTTACGTATAAAAATAAATTTATTTGATTCTCAAATCTGGGGAATTAGATGAAATAAGTCCCCAAATTTCAGAATGTAATGTAGATACCTACCAGGATAAGTGAAATGCTAGGCACAAGAACGGCGGAAGTACACGCAGGACAAAACGTCCAGAAGGTCATCACAACAAGAGGCTGCCCTCAGGGAGGTGTTTTATCACCCCTGCTTTGGAGCCTTGTAGTGGATGAACTACTAGAAAGTCTCACTGCTCAAGGCATAAGATGTATCGGCTTTGCTGATGACATCGTCATCACAGCCTTGGGTAAGTTCGAAGAAACTCTTTGCGACATAATCCAAAGAGGATTGTTAATAACAAGGAAATGGTGTCTATCAGTAGGACTAAATATTAACCCTACCAAGACAACAATAGTACCATTTACCAAGAAAAGGCTTCTGCCACGCATGAAACCAATTCGGTTAGCTGGGGAAGTTAAATATCTAGGAATTACACTAGATAGCAAACTACTCTGGAACAAACATGTCAAGTTAGCTGTCGGAAAAGCCACAAAGGCCGTCATGATATGCAAGAGAATTGCAGGTAAATCATGGGGCTGCAAACCACATATATTAAGGTGGATGTACACCATGATGGTAAGACCCATCCTTACCTAAGTTCAAAGGCTCGCATGTTTATGTATTACTGGAGCAATGAGAACATGCCCTACAGCAGCAATGGAGGTAATCCTTCATTTGACTCCATTACATGTAGTCATAGAAAGTGCTGCTACGGGAGCCTTCATGAGATTCGCCAAGGAGGGAACTGGGACAGGTAAAAGCATTGGTCTAAGAGAGAGAAACTCGATCTGCAAGTCCACAGTAACGAACCTCCTTGACATCCCAAGAGATGGTATGATTAAAAAATATAACTTCGTGAAAAACTTCCAAACGGAGTTAAGTAACAAGAAAGAGTGGGTAGGCGAATCAGTGAACTATACTCTTAAGGAAAACACCATCAAGTGGTACACTGATGGATCGAGAACAACAGATGGCACTGGGGCAGATATCTTTGGGCCTAGAACCAAACTCTCCCTGCCGATGGGTCAGTCCACCAGCATTTTCCAAGCGGAAGTCAACGCCATTGGTAAATGTGCAGAACAAAATCTCGAAAGGAAATACCGTAATCAAAACATTGCCATCATGTCAGACAGCCAAGCCGCACTCAAAGCGCTAAATTCATACACCATCAGCTCTAAACTAGTATGGGAGTGTGTTTGCAGATTGAACCAACTAGGCAAGAATAACAATGTATCACTTCATTGGGTACCAGGCCACGTTGGTGTCCAGGGTAATGAAGTGGCAGACTCCCTAGCAAAAATAGGAGCAACAACACCCTTAACGGGTCCAGAGCCCTATTGTGGATTAAAACCAAGAACGTTTTACATTCTGTATCAGCTTAAGTAGGAACAATCTAAGGATAATAACGGGTCTCCTCACTGGCCATTGCAAGCTTAAAAGACACCTAAGTATCCTTGGCTTGGAAAGCAATGCCATCAGCTGTAGATTCTGCAATACCCATGAGGAGACACCAGACCACATCCTAGGTAGTTGTGAAGCACTTGTGCATCAAAGACATAGATATCTGGACCGACACCCGATAGAACAGAGCGACTTATCCTCTCTTAAAATACTCCAAATACTAAAGTTCCTCAAAGTGACTAATTTGGAGGAAGAACTGTAAATGAGCACTCTCATCTAGCTCTAAAAGGGGGGCACAATAGATCTCAAGGTCGCAGTGCAAGTAATACCCCAAATATTCATTCATTCATTCATACCTACCAGAATCTTACTTCTGTCTTTGTTTTACTTTTTAGCGGTTTTTAACTTCTACTTCGGCCAAAAAATGGCGTTAGGTTTAGGTCATATCACCCAAAGCCAAAACCATAATGTCCAAATATAAAACTGTCATATCGTTAATGAATTTCGAATCAACGGATCCGGTCCAGAAAGTTGTTGAGGAAGAGAATGTCGGATATTTCCTTAAAGTTAAAGTGAATGGATTTCAAAGATCTTGGTTTTTTGTGTTATTTATCCTATTTTTGTCTGTATGTCTGTCATTTCTTTAAACTCGGTATCTATCATTTTTTGGATGTTCCCCCGAAAGGTTTTTTTAATTTTTTAGAATCAAAAATAACGGTACCTACCGTCCAAATTTCTTTAGCAATTAATGAAAATCTTATTTTTCTCAAAAACGTGCCCACAAAAGCAATCGGTAATTTTTTTACATATAGGCTATTTAAAAAAAAAAAAAGTTTCAAAAAAATTGTTATAAATGCTAGCTCCAATCGAAACATTTCTTATTTCGATTTTCTTTGATTTTGTAATTGTAATTTATTAATTAGTTTTTTAAAAACTCTTATATTCTATTTACAATTCAGTCTTAGATTAAATTATTTTTGAAAAGTTAGATGATTTTTGATTTAAATAAGTTCAAAACTGACAACATTTTAACATCTCTGGGAAGAATATTAAAAAGCTGAAGGTCTTTATATAGTAGGTTGTTTTGGGTTTGAGCTCTTCTATTCAACGGAAGCCGGAAGTCGCCAAGATTTCTTAACATGCACCGTTGGTTGGTTATGTATTCCACATTATTCTGTAAATAAACTGGATAGATGTTATTTTTGATTTTAAAATTCATTATTAGGGTATTAAATTTTAAGCGCTTCTCAACACATAACGAACTTAAGGATTGCAACATACTAATTGGCGTCAATCATACAATTTAAAATAATTCTCATTGCTTTATTTTGTAAAATTTTAAGCTTACTTTGATCACCATTACTACTCATATATACAATTGACGAACAGTAATTGAAATGAGGATTTTGATAATTTTTTTATGTAAATTATTTTTAAAAGTTTATTTTTGTGGATTTTAAAAAAATGTTTTAATTTTTTTTTTAATCTAATACATAATTCGATAAGGACGTGGTCGATTGTTATTAAAGCTGGGACCCACCAGTTTATAAACATTATGTAGCAAGTTTTTAACAAAAAAATATATAACCAATAATAACGGTAGGTACCTGCCATACAAGTGTTTCAAAACCATTTAGGAAAATCTCATTTTGCTCAAAAACGCCTTGTACGATTTTGATTAAAAATTTGTATGTGAGCTAATATCAGTACGAACAATTTTTTTACTAATCCATTATTAAACATATCTGTAATAGAACAATTTTTTGGTTTTTGACTGTCTCATTATCTGCTGAACCGATTTTAATGGATTCTTTATACAAGAGCTTCTTATAAGTTTTAATAGTATTAAATATCAAAATTTTCAAAACAACAATTTAATAATTAAAGCAACCTCCATCTGGTCAAATAATATGCCCAGTTCCCGATTTTTTAACTGTTGGTGGTATGGATTCACCATAGAGAAACTAGATACGGAGGATAATACATTTTCGTGAAAAAGTGATAAATTGGCATTTGGAAATATTATGATCCAAGCTGTTTTTAAGGCACCACCAGACTGAAAAACTGTCAAGATCGTTTTGAATAAAGGAAGAGTCAACTGACGAAGAAATTGTGTTGAAAGATCATATCTGAAACGAAAACTGTAATAACGCTTTTCTAGATTCTAGGTAAGAGAAAATCCATTTTATTAAAGAGGTTTCAAAGCCGACAGAGGAAAATTTGATGAGTATCACTGTAAGCAAAATATTTTCAAAGGCCTTTCTAGATACTTAGTCCATGTTTCCATTTGTCAGTGTATGTTCCTTTGTATAAGTAAGTATATCATAATATATGTATGTTATTGAATAGGTAGATGATTTTTCAGCAACAAACCATTAGGTACTTGTCATCAAGTCGTAATTTTTATTTCGCATTTGGTAATTTATTAGATAGTACCGTACTTAGGTGGAGGTTATTTCAAAAACAAAAACTGAAATCCAAACTTTAATGGGTGACTATTGAAGAGTATTTTTCTTAATGGGTGAATATTGAAGAATATTTATATAAATATTACTAAGAAAGGTGTTAATAATAATACCTATTTCCCATACCAAAAGATAACGAACAGGTTAGGTAAAGGCATCACGTTTATTTGTACTTCAAAACGTTTTCCATCGAATTTCTTTATATTATATTTTTCACACAATAAAGTCTTTTCAGTTCCGGTAAACAATATTTTTTTTTCAAATGTTGACATCGTTTGATCCCCGGTTATAATAATTTTTGAAGATACAACAAACCGGAAAATACACAAGAAAAAAGCTCCAGAAATACATTTCAAAAGAATCTAACAACATGCTACCGAAAAATATAAAAAACCATCGACAAACATCAAAATATAAACGAAAGCAATTAACCAGGATTCTTTGTTGTAGTTGTGCAGGCCGAACGCCGAAACATTAAAATTGAAGAGGCTCTTTAAAAAAACCAAAGACGGCAGCTATACGCTATACCTCATTCATGAATGATTGCGGTGCGCAAATTATTCCTAGAAATTTAGTGTGAGTTTTTAAAGCGAAAGGAAACCCATATCGTCCCGTAATCGAATATGAAGTGTCTGTATATGCGTATACCTACTTGGATTTCCTATATGTCGTGTTTTTTTTGTATCAAAACTCACAACTTCGAACGAAGCAGCTCGAATCCTAATCTCTGGGATCTCTTATCTTCGTTTATATTCTTATGTAGGTAGGTACATAGTACCTATGTATATTTTTCATCCGTTTATGTTATTTTGTTTTCCATTTTTTTTGTCATTATTGCTGTATGGCCATAAAAATTCGAGTAAATGACAAAAGCGCACCTTCAGCCTTCAGGGCATCGCGGATAGGAAACACCGACCGCGGATGACGGCTTTAATCTTTTGTTGTTTTTTTTTTTTTTCAATTCATAAATTATTTTAGAAAAATCTTTTTTTTTTTAAGTTGATTGTTATCATACTTTTATTCCAACAACGTGCTGTTTTACCAATGTTTAAATGGTTTTTGAGATGAAGTAATAGTAGAGAAAGAACATGAACTATGTAACTATCTGTAACAACCGCGAGAGGTTACTTCTTGTCTTACGTTTTGAAGACCTCACCACACTTGTCACTTCTTAGTAAAAAAAAAGGTGTAGAATTTGGTTCAGTATAAAGTATTCTTTGACGTATTCATAATTATTAAAAAAAAGATGCATACCTATGATTTGGACCATACTGTAGTTGGGGGAGTGTTTTGATGATTCCACAAATACGTTTCAGCAATTCTTTTTCTTATACAGGTCAAACGAGTTATGGTACCTATCAAAACGGCGCAATCAAGCGCTAATTGTGTCACGGAGCTAGGCGCTCGTGGCCGCCATTTGAGGAAGGTTATGATAATGATTATAGATTAGGTATTATCATTATTATAGACAGCATCATGCAGGTAGGAAAGCTCTTTCCACCTACATATCCCTAACCTATTAAAGGGAATAGGCAAAATCACAGTTCAAATTTAAATGTCTATATGAACTTTATTTTAACTCCAAAAATTGAATGAAATAAGGCCCCAACAAATAGGTATATGAAATAAGACCCCAATTTGTTACAATATTTATTTTTTTTTTGAAAAGTAAAATCATACCCCAATTAATTTTTTTATACTAAAGCTTATTTTCGAAAATGAAAAAATACTCCATACCGTAATATCAAAACTTGCATTGTAACTTGTACAATTTTTCTACAGCAAGGACACTTTTAGTCCTTTTGTCATTCGGCGATCGATGGCGCTTGAATGTTCATGTTGCATTTAGCAAATTTTTTAATGCTTACAAGGCAGCAGAATAGCTGAAAAAATTACGCAATTTGTGAGCTAATCTGTTGCCTTGTAAGCATTAAAAAATTTGTGCTGAATGCAACACGATCCTTACATTGAAACATGATGGCTGGGTTCACTATAAGCGATGTTTTGCAAACTCTGAGTCCTCCATTAGCGGATAGTTTTTGCGAAAGAGAATTATGTTTTACCAACATGAAATAAGGCCCCAAAATGTTTTTTTTTTTTTTTAAATAAATTAAATTAAATCCCAAAATTAATGTTGGAAATAAGGCCCAGAAAACAAAAACGAATTATAGTCCCAAACCAAAACTCCAAAATTTGAGAAATTTCATTATTGTTTTATATGCATATATTTGAGGCCTTATTTCCTGCGACCTAATTTCGCGGGGCCTTTAATTTTTATTAAATTTTGATTTTGTAAAATAAATCGCACTTTATTAAATGCATTATGTATTTTCAAAAGGATTCATCTATTTTCAAAAGGGCACATTTTTCCATTCAGGGACCTGATTCCGTTAAACGAAAACTATCCAACGATATCATTTTGGCAATACCCATCTTTATCAGATTTAAGAGAAAAAATAGGGACTGCTGTTGCCAAAACGATATCGTTCGATCGTTTTCGTTTTACGGAATAAGTATTCAGAGGAATAATATAAATAATTTTGGCTGCGGTAATACTGCTTATAAGATCCACATCTAAAACTATTTGGTACATGGGGTCTTGTTTTGTCTAAAAAATGTTGAAAACAATATCAATGCTCCTTGTTCACGCAAATTTTATTTTACATGTGCGTATGTTTTCAGATAAAAAGATTAAAACAAGTTTAATAATTCTTTCATTTTATTGGTAAGTAATTTAAAAGAAAGAGTTGGTACGAAAGTAAAAGGTGTGATTTTCGATACATTTTACTGTCAAAATGAAAACGAGAACTTATTAATATTGGTAAACATTAATAAGTATATTCATTCGGGAACCTTAAAAATTATTGCCAATTCCAAGAATTGACAAATTCTGGGAAAAGGCGAAGAAAAAAAGCGGAAACTTTTGGAGCATTGTGTCAGAAACACCGTCCGTTTTCATGACGTCTTTTAAAAAACTAAGCAAGAGATTGCCTGACATTCAAGTCGACTCCTCAACCTCAACGCCAGTGTTGCAGCTGAAAAAATCAAAAGGGGCCCATGTCGAAAAAAGGAGTCTCCATAAATACTATTAAAGCAAAAAAAAAAAAACACTAAACTGCAGCAAAAACATTTTAAAAAATTTATTAATAGCAAAAAAAAAAATAATATGTATTATGAATACCTACATAATTTGAAATAGTGTTCCTATTTTTATTTTATTTTTTTTTGTGTATAAGATTTTTATTTGGTACCCAATTTCCAAGTTTTTTTTTGTTTCTAATAAATTGAGTGCAGTTATCATAGAATCGCATAGAACCGCAAGTCTTTATTTTAGTGTTTCGTTCTTTTTTATTGTTTTTCGTTCAATAAAGAATAAAATCTTACATAAACAGAAAAAGGGGGCATTTTTGGATCATTTTTGAAAAAAGTGGGGGCCACGGGTCCCGAGGCTGAAACTGGGGCCATTTTGCCCCTAAAGGGGCCAAAAGGCAACACTGCTCAACGATAAGAAGAAAACTGGGTTAAAGGTTGGTGTCGGTGGCACCAATTACCGGCTTTTACATTCGACAAGCTAAAAAATGACAATTTTTCCAAGTGAAATCCTAACGCTTTGTATTGAATCGGTTTTAATCTTTTATCTTAACTGCAGTAATGAACTGGTACCGCCGCATTGCATTACTAGATGCACTACTTTTTTTTTTGGAGAAAACAAAATTTATCATAGTTAAACCACAACGCGCCCAAAAGGCAACTGGGTGCAATTAACTTCCAGCCGCTTTTAATGATCTTTTTGTTCGGACACACACATCGAATTTAGATAGAGTAGGTATAACAAATATAAAATAGGTGACGCGCATCGTAAGGACTCTAGGGTGGTCTCCTAAAACAGTGAAGGGCTTGCAGGCCCGGCGCTGTTATACATATATGCTTTCGGTCTTTTTTCTTTGGATTTTCACAACCCATTAAACATTTAATAAGCAAAACACTTTCGCTGTGTGTTTAAATTTAGTTTTTATGACATCGTAAACCAACAACCTGAAGCATAGTTCCTTTCATCTTTCAGTCTATTTTTTTTATTGTTTTCTTATTCCATCGGATTCGGTAGCTAAAAAAGATTAGACTCATCGGCATCACCAAAAAAAAAAAAAAAAATACTAAAATGTTGCCACATGTAGATCTTGTTTGTTTAGAAGATTGATTTACCAAATAAATGATTACTCCCATATTATAGACTCTCTAACATATAGACTATGATTATCAACAACGTGGCTGAGCGGGGCGCGGCGGCGCAGTGGCCGGAATGATTGGATATATTCTCGCGAGGAAATCGTTAAAATAATGAAGCTTCTCGCACCTTGTGGCGTCGTTATCTGTTAAACACGACCACAAATTACACGATCGCTGCATGCAGTCCCCATGTTGCATGATGCAACAACCTTTGGACAAAAAATTAACAGAGAGGCAAAAAAAAAAATTAACTCAACTTGCATGTGCCTACCTATAGGAGAAACTGTTTTGTGTAGCTGATGCCTATACACAGGTGACGCGTCGCGATGCCACCGCTGCTGACGCCTCCGTTGTATGGTATGGTGGAGGAATGTCAAAGTAAAATTTGTTTCCGATGTCAACCGAACATCGGATGACAAACGAATCTCGAAGGCACTTAAATCTCGAGAAAAATTCAAATCCCTTTTCAGCTACTCCCCCAGGGAACCTTTGCACGTCTTTCGTGGCTCAGGTCGGTTCGGTCGGCTGGACTGCAACTAACTTAGCTGACAATACAGGAATGTAGCGGACAAAAAACAACATCCAACAACGAAGATGCTTCTAAGACTTCTGACTATTGGCGATTCTTGAGTGGAATAATATGCAAATTTCTTTCGCCCCATAAATTTATGCATGCCGAGTATGAGATATCTACCTACTCGAAATGAGCCTTTGTGGGAAATAGATTCAAAGTCTATTAGTCCTTTTGTTGTAAATTCCTCGTACCTCATATATATGTAGGTATGTATATACGCGCTGAACGAACTCCAGTGAGCACTTGTTAGAATTGGTTTGGTTGATTGAGAGATTATTTATTGCCATCTAAAATTAAATATGCGGTTACTTCTTGTGTCTCACATTCAACACCACCACATGTGTTTAATGACAAAATTTCATTAGTTCCGCATCAGTAATGCACGCCAGAACGTCAATGATCTAGTGCTGCTGTTGCTGTTGCTATTGCTGTCGATGTTGATGTTGGGATGACGACGGCGTTGAAGCTACTGTTGCTCCTGCTACTTCTGCGGCTGTGACCACCATATAAGACCCGAATGGTGTGCCCATTAAAACCCCCGGCAGTCAGTTGTAATTATGGAAAATTATTGTATCGGAACATTGATGACGACTATACGAAACGAATAGAATCCATGGCAATGATGTTGATGACGGGGAGATGGAGATGGAGTAGTAGCAAAATCAACGGAGAGGATATGCGCCGGCGACAGATTATTATTATTATTATTATTCGAGAATTCGATGCAAATAAAATTACATATATGTATGCTCACTGTCCAATAACATAATATAACCGAAGTCATTATCATCACTTCTGTTTATAATATCCCGCATCTTGTGTGCATATGTGCGCTGCTGTGAGGATTGGCTGAGTCAATTTGAGGGTCCTTCATCAGCATCATAAGACAACAAATCTTTTGATTGAGCCGGTCTTTTCGAATCGAGTAAGATCTGTAGTGGAAAGAGGAAACTGCTACTCGTTAAAATCAGAAGCGGAACGAAAATTCAATCTTTTATATATGCAATAAAAATTTGTATATCTGAACTTGGAATCAACATGCTTTTTAATGTACATTACATACACTATATGAAAAGCTGGAAGCTGAAGATATTTCGACTTGATTGTTCAGCAAATTTATGAAAATTAAACATAAAATGAAATGAAAAACTTTTACTTTAAAACAATGTTTCCATTTTTGTTTAGAATTAATTTAAGGATTCGCCAGTTAAATACTTAGGCTAAACTTAAAGGGCAAGGCCTTATGATTCTTATGAACACTGAAAAGTAAATGCTTTCGAACTCAAGGCTTCGCCGCTCGATTCGTCATATTGAATTAATCTTTCAAAAAACGACTTTGCAACGAATAACTTGATAACTGGTTTTTTTAATGAGAAATTTGTTAAGACAACACTTGTAGTACAAATTACTCATACTTCTCAAACATAATATGTGTACATTTTCTCTTACTTAGTCTAAAAAGACCTCAGATACAAACTTAGAGAGACGCGGTTTTTAAAAAATGTTTCACCTAGGCGGCCCTAGATGAAAATGTAGCGTGGGTCAGATCAAATTGTGAGGGCCATTGGTGAAACAAACGGTCTCTTCAATTTCAGGCCACATCATTATAAAATGATATATAAATAAACCCAAAATTTGTTGCACAAATAAACGTACAATTGATGCTAAGAAAACTTAGTTTTGCTGTAATAAATATGCAGTAGAACCTCAGAAAGATGAACACATATGAAACAGGGCCCGTTCATCTTTTCGAGCATCAATTTTTAGTTGAGGATATAGTTATAAATAAAAACATAAAATTTGATTTAAATAACAAGTTAAAACAAGCCCGAAATTACAGGTCACAAAATTGAATAACGCTAATATAACACAAAGAACTAAATGCAAAGTAAAAGAAAAAAATGAGTTTGTTTGTTTTTTCGAGTACATAACTTCAACCCGTTCATCTTTTGGAGCACCAAATATTTCGTTCATTTTCCCAAACTGTTCAACTAATAGAAGCGTTCATATTTCGTAGATTTTACAGTTTATTTTTTTGACTTGAAAGAATTGCAAAAATTATGCCATCCAAATTCAAACGATAAATCACATCAGTTTTATTCAAAATTGTTTTATTGGTTTTTTAAATATAATTTCAAAAGTACTTATACTGTATAGTGTATGTACCTACTGTCTTAAGGTGGCGCTTTAATAGGGAGTGAATCATGCAGGGACTCAACTAATAATTGTTCTGATTTTAAGTTTCGCTCTTGTGGTTCACAAATATAATTTAGCCACATTTTTACATTTTAACGAACAACTGTTAAAAAGTACTTAAACAAATGTATTTTTGTTTACTTTTTTATTAAATAATAACGAAGATGTGAAAAATTAGAAAACTACTTCTGTTTAGGTGGAGTGATTGAATATAATCACAATTTAAATTTAATTATTTTTTTTGTAACAAAGAAAAAATATTTTGAACATTATTATTTTGTTCGTTTGAACTATTTAAATCGTAACAAAATTTAATGAATTTGTCTAAATAACTACCTACTTCTAATACCTATTTCTTCTTGAAATGCAGAAGAACAAAGCATGCCTGATTTTTCATATATATGCGAGGTAATTATAGCTTAAACTTTTTTGCAAAATTTGAAAATAGCCCTATTCTTGTAATGCATACAAATTGAAAATTTGCAAGAAACTCAATTGCAAATTCTTGTCGTGGCCCTAATTATTATTATTATTTTGGGCACCGCTAAATATGTCTTGGGAAACCATTTCCTTAAGGCCATATCAATCATTGGATTTAATTATTTAAGTGAATTTAAGTGAATTTTAAATTAAATTGAATTAAATCTTTAAATCCATATCCAATGCAAAAAATGCTTTAAATCCCATGGATATAAACTGTCTTAAATCCAGATGTAAAATGCTTTAATCCAAATGTCGAAGATAGTGTCATATTTCTTTAAAATGAAAACTAAATAAATTAAGCGATACCAACAGATAACATGTTGCAAATAGTGAATAACTCACGAACAAAATCCATTTTTTTTAAAATTCATTTTTAATTTTCCACTTTATAAATATGTATTTTGATATTTTAACTTAATACTTATTCATCAAAAATCATAACAAATCATGTAAATGGAAAAAGTTTAATGTGATTTAAAACGACTGCAATACAATGCAAAAGAAGGCAAAGATTACAAAACAATTCAAAGAATGCAAAAGAATGCAAAGAATGCAAAAAGAATGCAAAGAATGCAAAAGAATGCAAAGAATGCATGTAATCTCAAAAGATTGCATTCAATTGATTGCTGTAAAATGAATGGGGGGAAAAAATTATTGCAATCTTTTTGCTACGAGTGAATGGTGATTGCATAATTTGAAGTCTGAAGTTCCAAAGTGAGATCAATGAATGCAATCTTTTAATTGAATTCAATAAATGATTTTTAAAGACTGCATTGTTTGCATTCTTTTACAAGCCTGCCGTAGGGTAATTGTTAGAGCGTAGGATTGCCAAAGGTCTGTGGGTTCGATTCCCAGCCTTTGCCACCTAAACAAAAATGCCTCTTGCAAGGAATTGACATATCTTCCAACAGTATCTCTTGTCATGAAAAAGTGCTTCTCACCTTAGCCGTTAGATTTCGGCAAAAAATTATATGTCCCCTCCATTCCTACCAATAACATGCACCACATGAGTGTTTGAGAGTTGTAGTTTTTGGTTCTACACGAGCTGTCCAGCTAATATGACATTGAATATTTATTTGGATTTAAGTAGGTACTTAAACTGGCCTCTAGAGACCAGTTTAAATCCAATTGGATTTATCGTCATTTGATTTTAAAAAAAAACTGGTTTAAAATTTGGATTTAACGAGTAAATAATATAGAATTAGATTTAACTATTTAATTTAAATTAATTTACATCTAGATTTAAGTTTTAGTCTGAATTAATCAAATAAATAAAATAGGCGTTAGTCAATTGAATGTAAAGCTTTTAAATCTATTACCAACCAGGAAAACTTTGATAAAATATACATTACCATTGGGCTACTATGACTATCACTTAAATGATCAATTTGGCTTCTTAATTTATACTATGTCATATATTTATGTATATAAAAAACAAAATAATTAATTTAGTTAAAAATTTATTTACACTCCATGCGTAGCTGATATATTAAAAAAAAAAATAAAATATGTTTCATATAAAAAATCCACAATTTTACCTACAACTACATACAGGAAAAATGTCAGGTAAAAATATCAACGCTAATTTCTGCGTTTGATTTATTGATGAGATTCTCGTGTTCCAACGTGTCTTGACATCTTATCTGATGCCAAAATTTATTAGCAACTCATATTGATGCCTTTTCGGTGATTTTTTTTGATTATGTGGGCCATTTGATTCGCGCTTCGGCTTATAGTTATTGGCGGCTCAACTACTTTGATCTTGCGTGCCTTTTACTTTTGATCTTTTAATAGCTCCTTTATTACTGTTCCTGAGAATTCGATGATAGAATTCAACAACAAGCACAACACATTTATGACTCATTTCATTGTGAGGTTAAATTGTGACCGATCAACTAGTAATCCTCCACATATGTCAAGCGCGATTTAGTCGCGTCCGCATTCAACAATAATGCGCTATCTGAATGTGTTGATCTCCAGTGAAATCGTGATCATAGGTACACAGGTCAAAGAGCCAATAAACGCTCCAAGAGGTTTGCCTATCTGTATAGAGTGCAGACTGTATAGGTAAGCAAACTGCTATCAAGCCGTCACTGCCCCGCGCCGATAATCTCTTTTTGATCCAATGAAGTTGTTAATAATATTTAACAATATTGTTATGGAAATGCGTACTGTGACCGACTAGCTGCATCTCTTATAGCGAAAGCCAACTAACAACTTTATACCGCTTCGTCGTCGTCGGGCGTGCGGTGCAAACATATAATAATTTTGACGGCGATGACAGTCACTGCGCTCCACAGACACAGAGAGATATGGCTTGGCTGACGAGGAGGCTCCGCCAAGTGGTACTGTTGGCGGCTCCGATTCAATCTTGGCACAATCTTTTGGCTGGCAGACTCGATGATTGCCGGTTAGTTGGATGACAGTAATTTTCTTTATTTGCTCTTCGAAAAATGCACAGTTTGTTGGTATGTTACCGACCGAGCGATGCCATGTAACGACCGTTTATTGGCCCTGTCAGATGGAATCATCCAGATTCGTATTGTCGTCATATCACGTCATATCGCCGAGCGAAGATCAGTGGAGCGTGTTTCGCATGCACAACGAGATGTAACCACTTGCAATATATGTATTTTCATTTGGGTGAATGTCAAAGCATAGGTATAGGATTTGCCTATGCCAGACCATTTGTTATATTACATCTGAAAAGAATTTGGTTCCAATTAGGAGGGCTTTGATAGATTCGGTATGGAGGAAATTAGAAAACTCTTTAGTAAATAAATACATTTTAAAGTGTTTTTGCTCTAAAATTAGGATGGAAAAAAACTGCTTATTAAAAAAAAAACAAGATCGTTTCTAGTAGCTGCATTGAGCATTTATGTATGTAGGTAAGGTACAGTACAGCAGTCAGAGCTGAGGTACCTATAAAATGACTTATGTATTGAATCCTATCTACCAACATTTTTGAATAAATCAATTTTCATTTGAATAGGGGTTGCCAGACCGGAAATACACCCATCTCGTTGTGTTGTGGAATGTTTTTTTTTGTGTCACCTATGACTGTGCAGTGTGCACAGTATAACCAGAGTGTTGTGTTACAAATTGTATTTTTTTTGCTTTGGCTATTTACTTATTCTCTTTCCCCGATGACTGTCTTCCGACTTCCCCACAATAAAAAATGTCTCCTCTACGATACAGGGTGATATGGCGTAATCAGAATAAGATTGATTCCGACACAATACAATACAAAACACCACAAAACGACAAAACACAGCACAACACAACACAACACAACACAACACAACACAACACAACACAACACAACACAACACAACACAACACAACACAACACAACACAACACAACACAACACAACACAACACAACACAACACAACACAACACAACACAACACAACACAACACAACACAACACAACACAACACAACACAACACAACACAACACAACACAACACAACACAATACAATACAATACAATACAACACAACACAACACAACACAACACAACACAACACAACACAACACAACACAACACAACACAACACAACACAACACAACACAACACAACACAACACAACACAACACAACACAACACAACACAACACAACACAACACAACACAACACAACACAACACAACACAACACAACACAACACAACACAACACAACACAACACAACACAACACAACACAACACAACACAACACAACACAACACAACACAACACAACACAACACAACACAACACAACACAACACAACACAACACAACACAACACAACACAACACAACACAACACAACACAACACAACACAACACAACACAACACAACACAACACAACACAACACAACACAACACAACACAACACAACACAACACAACACAACACAACACAACACAACACAACACAACACAACACAACACAACACAACACAACACAACACAACACAACACAAAGATTTTTTATTTTTATATTTATATAAACTTGATATTAGCAGGTACTTATGTATATGTACGTTTATTTTTTGTTAGAATTTTACTTTCTTGGTTCTGATTCTTGAAAATTTAAATAAAAATTATAATTGATCTGCGGAAACTCTAGTCGAATATATTTAAAAGTGAATTTAAAAAGTGAATTTACCCTATTGATGTATTCTGGAAAACTTTAATCATAATGAAATAAGAGAAAATATTTTAATACATTTATTTTACTGATAAATCTAAAGCAAATGCTCAAATTGTCTACCCTCGGCACGAATACAGGCTCTGCACCGCCACAGAAAAGATGTGTTCATTAGGCGCCCGAATCTCCTTGAATTTATTTCTTCTCCTGCTTCAAAAATTTTTTGGCGTAGTTCTTGTCTATTTTCAATTGGTTTGAAGTACACTTTTTTTTGCATACTGCTCCAGTAAAAGTAATCGAGAGGGTTTAGATCCGGAGAACGAGGGGGCCACAAAATTGATCCAAGGCGCCCAATCCACCTATCTGGATACTCCGTATTCAGGTAATCCCGTACACGATGAGTATCTATTATTAGGAAATAACTTACACTACACTAATCGAGTCCAAGGTAACCGAAAAACAAACGATCACGATAACGGTAAAACAAAAGCTCAAGAAAAAGAGAAGTTGCGAGTAAAGAAGGAACGTAGCGTACCATATGTAATGTAGATCTGTCTCCCTCTAATTTACGGCAAACAGTGTTTTATTATTAGTGTCCCTGTTTATCATACATATCGGTAAAACCGATGTTTGAGTACAAAAAAAATTCACCACAATCATTTTTACGTGAATAATACGTAAAAGTGACTGTACTCAATTGAGGTCCTTTTTACAAATAAAAAATTAATAATATTTCTTATGATGGAATAAGTGGCAAGTGTTGTACCATTTTAAAATCTTGATGAAACTGGCCAACTTTTAAAACAACTTGCCGAGGGTAGACTAGTACATTTTTTTTAAGATATGAAGTGTCAAAGTTAGGTTACAAAATTTTTTTGAACCATGACTCAGTCGAACTTTATTTTTCTTACGAAACTGACAATATTTATTTTTGAATTTTTGATTGGAATTAATAGAATGGTTAGTAAGGATAACGTAAAAAATAAAAACACCGCAAAATTTGGAAAATTGTGAGCACAGTACCTAAAAATGTGCCCTAGGGTATCGATTTTCATTATTTTTCTAAGTATTTCTATTATTACTTAACCAAGCGAGATAGATTTTTTTAATTATTTTTCCCAGTACACGTACAAGCTACCCTATCACCCAGTACCCACTTGACGTTGACTTACGGGACACCCTGTATGTATGCATAAATAAATGTAGGTACATTTATGGATGGGAAGTTGTTTTTCATTATCTAAATTAATCACAAAATTTAAAATAAAAATCAATTCTTTATTATCTACAGCTACGTACATATGCAAACTCAGTTTATTACAAATTAAAAATGTCCTATTTTCGTGTTACCTTATTATCCTTCTAAAAGAATTTTAAACTTTTTTTTCAATTAAAATCTAATGATGTTCCGTCTCATCAAGGGCTAAATTGAGACATCCAAAATGAATAGAACTTATTTGTAGATGAAAGTAATTGAGCGTGCTACACGTCAATTCTGTCGAAATGGAATATTTTCTTTCAAAAAAACATCAACAAGAGGAATACAGATGATGAAGCGATACGAGGGCTATGGCAGTAGCAAAAATCTCTGCTCCAAACTAATCACATGATTAATGATTCGTCCGTCACCCGAGGCGGCATGGCACACAGCTTTACTATAAAGAGCCAGACACCAACACCACAGCCTGAACAGCGGTGTCCCGATAGTACGTATCGTTCGTCAGCATCAACTCCATGCAATCCAAATCCAACGTCTTACTCGAGGGATACCCTCGATTTGACGTTATTTGATGTGTGATGTACCGAAATGAATGACAGGTGTCGACAGGTGATGGATTGTTGTGTAAGTTATGTTCGGTTATTCGTCCAGTCTTTCCGTGATTTCACTTCTGGAAGGTGTAGGTACTGACGTTTTTTCTGGTTTAAGAATCATTACGACAATATCAGATCGTCGTCATTGCCTTGTTTTTCCGTCCGTCGTCAGTAAGTTGGACATTACTTTTGTTTGTGATCTGGATGTGCATTGGATGTATTCTTTTGTGTGGTAATGACGAATATATTGATATTTTTTCCTTTAATATAGTTAGTACGCGCGTAATTTTCCAAGACTACCAGCAAATTTGTTACAAGTTTGAAAAAGAATCTTAACTATAGGAAGGTACCTTAACTTAATATACAAGGGATTCAAAGTGTTGTATCATTCACTCTAAGAAAGAAATGTATAAAAAATAATCGTGACAGGAAATTTGTTAACATCGAACAGATAAAAAACACCACACACACGGAATACCACAACAACAATCTTTGAAAAATCGACACAACACTCGTTATGCCCTCTTAAATCTTATTAGGAATGACAATCGATTAATTTGGAATTCAATACGGACAACGTTCCTAAATCATCCCGAAGAAGATGAACGAAATCATTGGTGGCGGCGGATACCTGCGCTTAATATCGACGACCTGAGGACGGAATGACTATCATCTCTTAACTTTTGAACATTGATCCCACTTTAACGTTTTAGATTTGGCTTTGTGTTAAAAAATAAGAAATAAAAGACACATGCAATTTCAGTAGTAAATAAACCACAAGAGCATAGGTATTGCATGTAAGTACCTACCGTAGCCAGAATGTAATGATAATATTTAGATTTTTAGTGTGGGAAGAAAGGACATCGGTTAATAGATCAAAGTAGAAGAAGCCAAAAGGGCATCAAATAATAATTTTTTGCAGAATTGTTTATAAAAGACAAAAGTTGACCAGAATTCCATAAACTATTATGACTAAAATTTTTGAATAAATTAAAAAAAAAAGTTTTGTTTGAAAAGACTTAAAACCAGTCGCACTAGTAAATTAGTGTTCTCTTTTTTCTCATTATCTCAAAAAGTCGTGTTTAAAAAGGATACAACTTTCCTGTTTACTTTTTAATATTTGAATTTCACATTGATGACTGTAGGTATATTTTTTTGCACCTACACAGGGTCATTCCATATGCAATCGTCTAAGAAAAAAGTTATGGCTCCAATAAATTCAATAAATTTATTTTTTTTTATTTTATTTTATTATTTAGTATATTATTTTATTTTATAGTAGTACAAAAAAAATTTTATTTTACATCTTTTAATTTTATTTGATAGATATAATTTTATTTTATTAAATATTACATATTATGTTTAATTTTACGAGTATTTTTATTTATTATTAAAAAAAAGTATTAAAATTAAAAAAAAATCTAAAATCTATCAATATCAAATGGCATTACTGGCTACGTGATCGAAAGAACATACAACTCAAGAAAACTGCGTGATACAGAGACTACTTTATTGGTTTCAAAGAAGAATCACCATCAAATCGTGTTTTGTTGTGGTTTCCCTGAAACCATGTCCGATGTGACAAATAAGCAGCAATAAGTCAAAATGCTACATCGAAGACGTCATGGAATCGTTATTTTACCTGCAGAGAACAATTGGAGAGGCTTATCTTCTCTCACTTTCACTAGGATGTTCATTCTTGATCGTTTGGAGTTAAAAAAAAATTCTAAAAAACGGGATCGCCCTTGCCACCACCTGTCGGAATGCAGCCTTAAAGGTGGTCGATAATACATCAACATTGATTTATTAATGGGTCATCATCACACTTACCATTTAACCAGCATCTTGTGGCGTCTTATAAGGTAAGGTCGAGGAATGATGAATGCACGTACATTATAACTATGGGTCCGGTTTTGATGATTGTTCTTCTTTCACCAAGCATTTGGGAATAGCATAGATTCCTTGTCCAGCATCACACTTCACGCACCTACGCATGCGCACATTACAGAATCTGCACATCCCTGTACGATTAATTCAAGTGTCCAATCAACGGGGAAACTCAATTAATTGTGCGAGTTCCTTCTGTTTAGAAACACGCTCTTCCACTAGCTTTCAATTTAAGTTTCGTTTCTTATATTCCTAGCTATTTAATTCTCGTTCTAGTCACACCTCTTATCTTGAAAATTTATCAACACGTTAAAGAACAAATTTGTTGCAATGTAATAACGCATAATGTGCATCCATCTTCAAGCATTGAAAGGTTTCGTTACTTGCACCTCGCAGGACGTAGGTAGTCTTGGCCATGGCAGCGCTGAAACACCGAAATGCAATAATTGTTTAAGTGAATTTGCGCGCGGACAAGTGGTTCGGGAGAAGGTATTCCCAAGTACCTATCGTTTTGCTGCTGCTGTATTGACATGCATCCCGATGGAGTGTTGATGTGCCCGGAGGAATCTTTGGGATAGGATCGCACCAATGGAGATAAAGCGTGGGTTTGTCGATTTTTGTGTTGTACTCCCAATGGGGAATCTGATTCAGAATCTAAAAAAGGAAATGAACATTCGATGTGAGATGCAAATCAAACAACATCTGAAGTTGGTACAAAGAGTTGATGGTAAAATTGATGTTGATATGCACATTCCAATAATGTTCCTTCTCGATTTGATAAATTTTATCTGTGCCTTGTTTTATTTTGGTAAGAAAAAAGGTAAATACACTTTGCCTAATCACGTTCTGAGATCTCATATTTTTGTCCACGTTGTTTGCAATCATAACTTAGAAAATAAGCTTAGGAATTATTTTGAGATCTCAGAGATATGAATTGGCTATTAATTGTTTTTCAAACTTAAATATTTTAATTCTAATATTTTGTAACTTCAGTAGTTATAGTTAGTTATGGGAATTTTATATTTCATCAATCATCATCTTAAGTGTTCCTAAATATAAAGCTTTAATCCGAGTATTCAACCATCAACCCCTTGAAGGTTTTCCGCATAGCTTGATTTAAAGAATGAACTATTTTCTATTTAGAGGGAGAGGTATAGAGATATGATTTTGTGGATTTAGATGGATTTTTGAAATAAAAAAAAATATCGTAGGTAATTGTCGTAGCTAATCGCGAATAAAATTGTCAAGGAAATGTTTATAACCCCTGGGAAATTTCCAGTGTGTTAATATATTCCCTAATTTAAGAAAGAAAGTGGGTCATAAATCCACAAATATTTTAGTACTGTTTATTGAGCAAATTGTTGATATGGGCGACTGCCTGACGACTGAACATAACTTAAGCGGAGCAACGAGTTGCGTGCGCGGTACATAGAAACCCCATAGGGATTTAAAATCTTTTGAACCCGCGAAGCGTTCCATCCGATGTACTAGTTGACCAAGCAAACGCGTCGGGCATCATACTACAGAGCAGTTGTCTGAGATTTAGGCAAACAAATATTATTTCCTGTTGAAATCGCATCAGGTTAAAAAATAAAATAAATTTCTTTCAATAATAATTAATAAACTAAATATTATATATAATCATTACAGTGGGTCTTAAATCCACATAAGAATTTCCTGTGGACCCCCTATTGGGTGGGAGAAATCCATTAGGGATTATTGGACTGTGTTGTGCACTGTGCCGAGTTTCAATGATATACATAGCTAAGTTATAACTGGTCCCTTGAATCTTTTAACATTTAATCATTTTGGTTCGAACTGTCACCGAAGGCGCTAAAATTGATTTTTTCCGAATGAAATACATACGTCTAAATGTCTGGACCAATACCTTCTATTTATACGAAATAATTAAATATAATCAATTAATTCAGTAAATAAAACAAAATTCAAATTATTTTAGTCACAAAGATACTATGAAATGGTTTAAAAAATTAGGCCCTTATGCAAGAATTAATTTAATTTCCAATATAATAATTACAATTGTTCTTAATTGCAAAAGCCTACGTAAGGTATTCAAGACTTTTGAACTAATTCGCTTGTATGTATTGCTAACACTAATCGCCTTCGATCATGATCCCTCGATAAAATCCCCACATGCTCTCGTAAGCACCAGAAATTTGTATTTTTTTTTCCAACATCTCCAAAAAATTCTCTGGATCAAAGAACCATGGTTAAAGTCACCTTATGTATGTATATCTACTGTATCTATGTATAAGTTCTTCTGGTCCTTGACCGGAATTCCACAGAAGTTTGAACCAAATACCCAAAAATCCTCAACCAATCAACCGCATTATTTTAGAACTGGGTTGTGAGAACCTTGTATAATATTCGCTTAAGAAATCGAACTTTTCCACCACAGAAATGTTTACTTTTTGTGTTTGTGATTTTTTTATATTGATTTGACCCAATGTGATGTGAGAAAAATTGTAATTAAGTAACAATAAAATTGCAAAAACAGAACATAAATGCTCAATAGTGTGTGAGTGTTTTTTTTTATTACCAAAGTCAAAAAGCCTGAATTTCGTGTTTTGTTCTGCCTTTGTTCGGAAATTTGATTGTGCATTTCGAATGCCATCAGTCGGACAGATAAACGAACGAAAACCAAAGTGCCGAACGATCGCGTACGATTTACGATCGAGGCTATGCAAATATTTACAAAGCGAAACGAAACGCTCATTCGTGCAATCACCCCATATATACCTTATGCGCCTTGAGACAAAATACGGCTGTATCTCCCAAGCTGGTGGATGGTCTTTTGTACACGTTGACGTGGCTATAGGCGAAAAGAATTGATTTGTCACAAAATAATTTGATTCGCAGTTTGTGTTTTGTGAATAGAGCCGCAGCGACGATGACGACGACGACGACAGTGACCGCCGCCGCTGGAAGGAGGGAACACGACATCGACGAGTTCAATGCAGAATTTTGCTTACATACCGAGTTCGCTTTTATTTGAATTCCAGTCTTCGTCTCTGTGGTGCTCTGTTTGATCCGGACGTGATGTACCAATATGATGTTTGCGGAGGTGCAATTGTGGCGGTGGATCCAGGTCATGATTCAATATGAGACGAATTTTTATTCAATACGAAACACGATGGGCAAAAAATTAGTTCTGCCGGACACCATGGTGATCACTTGATCACAGTGATGATCATTTGCTTAGGTATATATCTGCAATTATGGATTGACCAGTTCTCTGTTCCGAGTTCTTGGAATGGAATTTGACCACACCGTTATTAGAGAATTAGATTTTGTGTGAGGTTATATGATAAGTGTTATATTCGTTATATTCGTCATCTTGATGAGACCTATAATGAAGACCTCCCAATATATCGAGAACAGAACGTGATTCAATGAAACCAAGTCGAGGACATTTTTTATTGATGGACATTTGTCAGTGTAGGATTAGGTATTTACTCGTAACCTTCTGGTCACTTTTTAAAGTTCAGACACTCTTAAAAGTGTATGTCTTTCTTAACTTTTTTTATTTTTAATTTATCTATTTAAACATTGATTATGTAGTAGGGGAGGGCGGGATCCGAAGAACCAACCGATTTTTGAAAATAAATAATAACTACTTCGAATTTTGATATTTATGACAAATTTTATTGTCCAAAAAATAAATTAAAAAAAAAATTATCTGCCCGGTTTCGAATTTAAAAAAAAAATAATTTTAAAATTTTTTAAGAAACCAAAATTTGATATTTTGAAAATATTAATTATTATTTTTTATTATGGAAACTATTGTGTAAAAAATTTAACTAAAATCGGTTCAACTGATAATGAGATATTCGAAAACAAAAACTTGGTTATATGAGAGATACCGTTAATATAATCGATTAATAATTTATTTGTAATAATATGGTAGATCTTACTGATATTATCTCACACAAAAATTTAAATCAAATTCGCAGCAGTCGTTTTTGAGAAAAATCAGATTTTCCTTGGCGGTTTTTAAACACTTATACATATGTATATGTATACGCTAGGTACCGTTATTATTGGTTTTAAGAATAATTTTTATTTAAAATTTGCTAGATAATTTTAAAAACCTTCAAGTTTAACAAAAATGGACCAAGTTGTGTTTGAATTATTAAGTAGCCAAAAAAAGTTTATAACCATTATTTTAATAAAATGTTGGCCTTTTTGTCAAAATATACTGATTTTTTTTAATAGTTTCGGATACGTTTTTGTTAAAAATAAGATTTTCATAAATTGCTTAAAAAAATTATGTACGACATGTGATGTTATTTTTAATCCTAAAAAAATTAAATAAAAAGTCCCGCGAGAACGCCCAAAAATGCTATAAACTAAATTTAAAGAAAATCAACCCACCCGTTAGGTTGAAGTTGAAAGGATAAACAGACAGACAGACGAACTGTCATGAGATGCTGGATATTTAAAAAAAAAATAATAAAAGGAAAGTTAACCTTTCATTCATTAATTGACCTAAAATTCCAGTCAACTTAATAAAAGGTTTTTCTTATAAGTAAGGGAGTTCCGTTATTTTTTATTTTCTTAAAAAGTACAAGACATTTGAGCCTTCGGTTTTCTGTTTCTGACTAAAAATTAATAAGAGCATTGTGTTTTGAAAACATACATAAGCGTATTTAATTATATAAAATTAAAAAAAAAATACTTTACATATTTTTTTAATTTTGAGTTTTGACTGTTTAGTAAAATAACTTTATTTAAAATGAAAGCTATACAAAAAAGTTTTAGCATGGAATGTAAGTTGTACCGTTGTTGTTCATAATTGTCTGTCTGTCAATTTTTATTCAATTTTTTTTAGAACATTGCCCTTCTGGGTTTGATCCCTCCCCTCCCGTATGATTTTTTTTTCTCGTCTAAACCCAACGTACACGCATTATAGCTTTTTGTCACACCTTACGCGAATCACCCTGTATATCACAAATTAAAATCACAAAAGAAAAAACCACCAACCACATCACCATGGTGGTCTTCAGTTAAGAACTAACAACAAAAAAGAAGTCTCATTTAAAAAAGAAGATTTATAAAATTAGCTCAAATCAAATATCGGAAATATTTTGAACCTCCCAAGATGCAAACCACAAAATATCGAAACGTGATCGATTATCTCCTTGTGATTCGCAGTCGGAGTCGGTCGGGATGTCAGAAATCTAATCAAATCTTCATTTGCAAAAATATACTTTTACATTTATGTTAAATTATTGAGCTGAATGTTGCTGCGCAGTACACAGATGAAGCAATCAACGTTGGAGTGTGCGCGAAACTATGTTTTTTTTATTTTTTTTTAATATAAATACTATAAACGATTGTTGTTTGTTGCAACATCCATCAGCATCGGTGGCTGAAATATTTTTCCATTATTTGCAGATGAAATTGCAACTTGAATTCATAATTCGATTCCCTTCCCTTGTATATGTGTTTTAGGTTTGTAAAATGGTTTCATGCGAATAATTGGGACACGATTTGTGCGTTCCATGTACCGAACGGGCCGAAAGCATTCTTTCATACCCAATTCTTTCTTCTCTGAAGAAGAAAACGGTAGCACTGTGATGAGCTATTATGGTGATTCTGGAATGTGGATTTTGGTGCTTGGCACGCCACTTCGTATCAATTAAGAGAAACAAGTAATCAATTAATTCAGTTGACTGAGCTGCCAAAAGTGCGGGAATTATTTAACACTGCAATGGTTTACTGCCAGCCAGAAGGCGTCCCAATTTGTTAACATCAGTATCATCATAATTCCCGATCGAAAATAATTCATTATTAATTGATCACTTTGGTCGTCCTAATGAACACTTGAGCATAAAAATCGCCTCCGATTGATCACTAGTCTTCGTGGTGCGGTGCACATCGTAAGTAGCAGAGTCACATCAATGAATTATGAACGTGCTGAATTAATTACTTGGCGCTTACTTTCCCCCCCAATCGAATTGGGTATACGTCTCGTTGTTCCACCAAGAAGTAACATCAGCATGACTTGGAATTAGAATGATCCTACTGTGTGTGCGTGTGCGTATGATGGCAGATCCCTTGCGCTTGCGTTGCGGCTCAGTTGGGTTCCCAAGGTGTGCAATAAGTCAGACTTTTAAACAAAGTCGCGTCGAACTGAGACCAACCGCAGAGATTACCTTATTTACAACCTGGCCAACACAGCCAGAGCAAAAGGGTTCCACTCAAAAGATCGATAATGATCATGACAGAGTGGTCGCTGTTGCTATATATAATAACTATAATAACAAGGGTCTATTGGATGCTCCAAAGAATTGGTACCCCTGGTGTGTGCAGAAGTATCCCTAACAGTGACCTTGAACTCAGTAATTATACAGAAGTAAGACTCCTGATCGCGCTAATCCGAGCATAATTCCGAATTAATGGAAAATGATCAGTTTCTTTGCAGACAAATTGTGTTAAGTGTCCAAATGAGATCAGGAAATTACTCATGTGCGACCCACGCCATGCAGGATCGGTTCCCGAGGAACACTCATGCGGGCAAACTTTGATCGATCGTTGGATGATTCTGGCGACCCAGCACACCGCTCAGGATGATCATTGAAAAGAGCAGAGCCACAACAGACACGGAACGGAACACAGATTCCTTATGTTTCTCTCTGCAGCCGCGCGAGCTGTTGGCAATGTCGATAGTGTGTCTCCATGTTGCACTGCCTTTTCAAGATCAATTGCAGGTGATTTGTTTTTCTGTCGAAATCGTCTTATCGTAACTCATTATGAGATTTATTTTGTTCACAATCCCACAAGGTATACAATTTATCTTCGTACATTTTGGTTGGCTGAATGGTGAGAGGGGTGGTAGTGGGCGATAGGAGTATCCGTTCGCCTATAGGTATATATTCACGACACGGAACGGTACATGGATTCGATTTACACGAACGCCGACGCCACCAATTGGTTATATTTTTTCTGTGATTCGGCGGCGGTCGATCCGCTCAAAAAATGTTCTTTTTTCGCCTCTAGAAGAAACGATAATGTAATTTATGCTGTCCATTAATCTGGCAATTCATTCTTTTTATATTGGTTTGAGACTTGCTTTGGTTTTATCGCTTTCAATATTGGCCTTGCCAGGCAGACGACTATAGGTTATTATATATATAATGTGTATGTATAAGAACCTTAACGATATTAATAAACCATTCATTACACAATGTTGTCGGTGATGGTGACGTCGCTTTAGTGAAGAATTTATTTAACTCCTCTTCGTTGGTGGTATTTCCCGTGATCAGTGTTGTTATAAAAATCTCAATTTCTTTTTTTTTTTTTAATTAATAACACATTTTTTCGGGAATGTTTAATAATCGCGTTTGTTTTTATTCCCAAAATAAATGGAAATTACATCTAAACAGGAGATATATGTATATACACCTTTTTTAAGGTGGTAAGAAAGTTGTGGCTTTTAAAAATTTTTTCTTGTGGGTTTCAATTTTAGTTTATATTTTAAATAGAAATAAAAACAATAGGTTAATAACAATAAAAAATAAAAAGAAATAAATCCAACGTATTGTTTCAAATATACATACATAAGTATGGTCCGATTAAAGTACTGCCCGGTGAGCAACCTTTTCACACAAAGAGATGATATCAGTACGATCTACCATATTATTGGAAGAAATTTTTTTATTAATCCATTATTAATGGTATCTCTCATAAAACCATTTTTTTAGTTTTCGACTATCTCATTATGTGTTGAACCGCTTTCAATGAGATTTCTTACACACACAAGAAATTCTTACAGTTTAAAATAATATTAAATATCAAAATTTTCAATAAGTAACACATTTTTTATAAAAAAAAATTAAAAATTATTTTTTTTGACAATTCGATGTTTCGTAATTTTTTTTTTTCAAATTAATGTTTAACTCCGGCCGGCGCCGCAATTTTAAAATTTTTTCTCATAAATTGAAATTTATTTAAGAAATCAGACTGTGTACATCGCGTTGTTCTCAAACTAATAAATATTTTTTAAAACCACATGTCACAGTGCGATTGTACATAAGATCAAGTTCGTGCAACCCATTCGTGCGTTTTATTTTATTTTAATTCATCAACTAGAAAATAACATATACACAAGAAAATATATTGGTTTCAAATAATTTATAAAAGAAAGCCATAATTTAGTTTTATATAACATCGCTGATTTCTTGCATCACATTCAATAAAGTTGCCAAATATGTACGTACATTTTACAAGTTAAATGGAGTTGTAGCTTTTTACCTATACAGATGGGATGTAGATAACCCTTGTCTATGTTTCCATATTAATGAGACAAAATGAGAAATATAACTCCGAAATGTGTCAATCATAAAGTGTAATGTTTATATTTTTTAACTTTATCTCCAATTTATTTTGCCTATAGTTAGAAAAGGAAATTACAAGTCCCGTGCCTAATTTCCGACAGGCGAAAATAATTTAAAAATCTCCATAAAGTCATCCCTCTATTCGCCCAATCCCTTTAAATCGTCCATGCTTAATTTAATTTTTCGGAAGACATAAATATAAACGTCAAAGTATAAAAGCCACCATTTCATTACCGTTGGCCACTTTTATTTAATTAGAACAGAGGCGTGTTAGAATTTAAACAAAAAAACCGCCAATGCTAGCTAATACATTAATTATTTTTTTTTGTTCATAATCACTTTAAAAGTGAATATTATTTAAATGAAAACTGATCAGAAAGAAACAAAAACTCAATGGAGTCACGTTTGTTATTGTTTAAATTCAATTACAACATATTTTCCGTGTAATTATATTATCTCCAATTTAATAAGTTCACTGGCAGCAAACACTTCGATGGATAATTATATTTTTTTTGAAAAGAAGGGTTGAATCGTGCATTTCAAGGTACTTTGTGTTTGTAAGAACTTTTTGCTTCTAACCTGATCTCATTGTTATTATCGATATGCCGTGGTGGAAGGTACTTATGTATGTATATAACATAAATACTTTGCTAATAACTTTGTCGCAGATGTACCTTTCCCTATCCGTACCATGGACTCATCTCCTCCCACTTTCGTACACTGGACAAAATGCTCGTTAGAACTAGGGACGATTCATTAAAAGATATGGTTTTAACATTAAACTTACATTATTTTAATAAAGTGAAAGACTGGGGTAGTACGAATTTGGGTCAGTTTCGTATGGTACGTTCATACTTGTATCTCCCCAAAAGTATATCAAAGACTGTGAACATAGATGGGTACAATCTCTCAGAAAATTTAAATCGAAACCAAAAGAAAGAATTAACGTTTAAAAAGAACGTTTTCCCATTTTATTGAAAAAAATGAACGATTGGAAAAGAATAAAATTTTCCCATTTCCAATGAAACACAAACCAAAATGATTGAAAAAATGAACGATTGAAAAGAACTGATCATTGAACTGAACGACATAATGAAGAATTGAATCTTTTAAAATGTACGAATGAAACCGCTCCAAAAATTATAGAACTGCGATTTTGATCCAGTTTTATCAAAACGATGAAATGGAAAAAGTGTTATAGGTTGTTATATTGAGTTGCGATTTCGATTGCGTTCGTTATTGGAGGTGTTTTATAACAATGCAAATGCAACCATAGGAAAGTAGATAGAATGAAAATTCAAATTTCTGCTCAACAAAATTCTATAAAGTTTTTATACAGGGTGGTCCAACCATAATGCAATTGTGAGTCACGCCTTAACGTCAAGTTTTTTGCCCAACTTTATTTGACATTTCTTTGTTTCAGTCATTGACAAATTCAGCCATGGAGAGGTACACAATTGAGCAGCGGGTTAAGATTTGTTGAAGCGTTTTATGAAAATGGGCGTTCAAATCAAAATGCATTTGATTTTTTTGGTCACCATAATCGACCAAATGTGTCAAAAATCGGTAGAATTGTGCGCAAATTTCAGCAAACGGGGTCTGTAGGAGATGTGAAAACGATGCATCCACAAAAAGTGACTGTTTGGTGCGGTTTATAGGCTGGCGGCGTCATCGGGCCGTACTTCTTCGAAAATGAGGTCGGCCATGCAGTAACCGTGAATGATGTTTGCTTTCGCGAAATGATAACGGAATTTTTGTGGCCAGAAATTGAGGATATGGATGTGTGATTCCAACAGGACGGTGCCACTTGCCACACAGGAAACGAAATAATGGCTCTTTTGAGCGAGAAATTGAATGGCCGTTTTATTTCACGTTTTGGCGATGCCAATTGGCCGCCACGATCATGTGATTTGAAATCGTTGGATTTCTTGCCTTCGGAAATATTTCAAAGAAAAAGTGTACGTCAATAAACCAAGAACAATTCAAGAGCTAAAGGATGATATAATTTGGCACATCAACGACATATTGAATCTCAATTATGCCTCAGCGTCATTGAAAATATGGACCATCGGATCAGAGGTATGCCACCGAAGCCGTGAGAATTTGGCTGATATTTTGTTTCACACATAATTGTCATAGATCTTTCTATTATAATAAAAAAATTAAGGTAATACTTTTTGTATCGTGCGTTATGGTTAGACCACCCGTTACTTACGGGCTCCCGCCCCTTAAAGGGTATCTTATCAGCCAGCTTTCCTTTGTCTAAATTCCGGAAGCGCGCTGCTCCTAGTTATCCATACCAAGCGCTCTGGCATAGACATCGACGTTGACATAGTCTCTAAACCATAAGTTTGGCCTTGTCATTTTGAACCTGGATCGATTTTGCAAAGATTTAATCCACATCCACAAATATCCGTATAATCTTAGGTGCTTTGACCATTTTTCATTTAATGATCGAAATTTTCATGTCAAAAGAGCAGGATCGTGCCAGCATCTCTCATCTGATTTGTTAAATGTATCGGTCGTGCTTACGCCGCCGCCGCCGCGCCGGGGCGGCTACTTGAGTCATTAGTTACGATTTTAGAAGATTTTTTTTTGCAGTGTACCCATACATATTAATTTTAGTGTAGTAGTGTTTGTTCCTCAAAAAGTAATGTTGGCATGATTATTCTACTCCAACACACATCGCTATATAGAAAAAGACTTGCCTATTATTCTCACATCGTCATCAGTAGGTATACATCTTTTTCATCTTGCGTCAATCACAGCGACGAACCTGTCGTTCTGTTCGAATTGAGCGGGAAAAAGAGTTGATTGCACTTTTTGCAGTTGGCGGCAATCGTTGCCATTAGAGAATCAACACCAAGACGATATCTTCTTTCTATACCACTACTCCTTGCAAGTCAATTAATAATTTTCCAATGTCGAAGTAATTATCAATTTTTTGTTTTGTCTTTGGGTGGTTGCACTCACTGGGTTAAGTTAACAGACTTTGAGACAAAAAGTGCTCTTGGGGTACGTATCGAGACACATCGTGTAGATACTCGTACATGTATATGCCCCTCATGAATCAGTTGAATGAATGGATGAGTGATGATGATTATGGACAAAAGATACGGCAGTAGCATTGGTTAACCACGTCACCAGGAACGAGTTAACCACTCAGAAAGATTTGTCATAATTGATAAGACGCGCAAGTGTTACGCGTGAGAACCAATCGCCTCCGGTCAGCTTCGACTCAAGATGGTCAGAAATAATTTAAAAAATAAAAAAACAACTAAAAATGCACGCATGAACAAATCAAAGCCCTTTTCACTATCCCTTCTGAGAAGAGGCAGGAGCATTTTTCAAATAGCAGCATTGGCAAAATAATTGTACTTGGTCAGGAGTCAGGAGTGAGACTTTGTCCCAACAACAGCGGCCTTCGTTGAAAAAAATCAATTGCAATTTATTCGCACCAATGTGATCCAAATTATTGTCGGCGAAAATCAAATAAATCGGCACTGTTTGTCACCCTTATTGACGGCGGTGGTGGCAGGAGAAGAGATGATGTACCTGTGTGTCTCTCTATAGAAGATGTTGATGGTTGGTAGGTAACACAAGGCAATGCAAACACGATTGATTATATTTGTGTTGAGTGGCATCGGCCATTGCTGCCGCATCCGAGCTGAGCACCGAAGTGGCAGTGATTAACGAAATTAGTTGAGATGCATTTTTCTCCCACGGGATGGGAATAGTTATTCCTTGTTTTTTTTGTCAAGTCAAATTGGAATTGTATTTTAAGTTGCGATAAATAAATATATTTCCTAGGTATGGTTGTGATGCATTCGTTAGCAATGTGCGAGTTCGAGATTTTGATCAAACATGTAATTAGTATGATGATTTTTCTGAATAGGTATATGTATCTTTGTTAAAATTGTTTTAAGCTTAACTATAATAACCTTGTCTTTACAGGTATGAACTAAAAAGCCGAGATTAAAAAAATTGAATACCTAACTTAAGTCATTTTTAAACAAATAAAAAATATATGCCGGAATTCAATTTTAATAAATAAAAAAATAAAAAAAATTGAATGGCGCAACAGCTTATATGTATGAATGTATATAGAACCATCAAAGAGGTAAATTCAATTTGTAATTACATAGATTTTTTCGAAGATTGTTCTAGAGAAACTTTTAAAAACAAACTTCTAATTATATTATCTAATATTTAATTATTTATATTTCTTGCATTTATTTATGAGTTTTTTATTATTTATCTTTGTTATTTTACATTTTTTTTTTTTTTTTGTTGAAATTATTGTATGTATTTTCTTTTTTTTTTACTTTAAATTTTTATCTTTAAATTGTTATGCTAGTCTGTAAGAGAAAATCTGATTGACAAATAAAACTAAAACTAAACTAAACCAGGGATAGTTACTTACCACTTTCAACCATTCCTGTGTGGGTGTTTTTTGGTTAATTGTAATAAATTGGTATGTATTTCAAAATCCCAAAAATGTATACATTATACATCATGTAATAAGTAGGTAGGAATTTTGGAATTTTTCATATCGATCTTTTTCTATCTCAAAAGGAGTTTCCCAGGAAGTTACTTAGGACCTCTTTTTTTCAAAATCATAAGACCTCTGAAAGGTCACTGAAACCTTATAAAAAAGTCAACTAATTTCAATGGGTACACGTATTTTTACTTGCTCTAGAGGGCAAGTATTGGTTTGGTGTAGAAAAAATTGAGGTTTAACACAACGATGATGGAGAAGTTGAAAAAAGTGAGTTTCGTTATACCGTGCGTCGTTGGTTTGAGCTATATAGAAGGAATTCGAATTTTTGATTTAACTAATCTAGAACGGGTAGCTGCCATTATAAAAATTTCGTATTTTTTTAATTTTGAAATAAAATTTAAAAACATTAATCAAAATATCAATTTTCTTTTTTACTTTCAAAATTACTTTCAAAACTTCTAGGAAATAGGGGTAAAACAGAAAATGTTGTCAGTTTTTAATAAATCATTGTATTTTTTTTTTGACAATAAGTAGGTTTAATATTTAAAGGATTAATTTCATGGATGACTTCAGGGCTATTTTATGGAATTCAAAATTTATTCATTTAAAGTACAGATGAATTAAGGTAAAAGTGACAGGATATTAATATTTTTAAAACTAATTTTGATGCTGATTTGAAAGTGTTGCATAGTTACAAACAAAACTATACACTGAGAGGACTTTAAATGTAAAAATAGGATTAAAATGTAAATTGATATAAAATAAAAACTAGGTTGTCTTTTTTTTAAAATAACATTTGGCTAATTAAATCAACAATAACCGTGTTTTTTTTTGGGAATTTTATAAATATAGTACAGTAAGAAATTTACAAAAAAAAAAACCCGTCCGCAATTGCCTAGTTTTTATATTTCACATTTGGTACTGTCGAGTAACAGGTGTCAGAATAATTAAAAAAAACACAAATAATAGAAAGTTTGCTACAAAGCAAAAATAACTTGAACCAAAAATTAATTTTAGTTTCATAAAATAAAAATAGACAATTTATTCCATTTGATACTCGAATAAACGTCACAAACCCATCCGCAGTAGGATTCTACTTCTGCTTTATTGGCAGCAATTCTACTGTGGATGTTGTATGTATTTGTAACTCGTGTAAAAATCTGTGAATAGCTTTCGCAAAAAAACACGACTGTTGTTTCAACGTGAAATTAAATACGCTTCACTGAATTTTATACAACTTTAAATAAATAGAATTTAATTTTACATTTCACTATTTTCCTCAGTGCATACATGTATTCAAATTCATAATCAAACACTTGCAATCAGAGAAAGACGTATCGTTTTTTGTCAATTGTAATTGTCACCTGGAGGAGCGTTTTTGTTGCCACCATTACTACATAGTCTTATACTTATAATGTACGTGTATATCTACATGGCAATTTTTGTCTATTCCTTTGAGAAGGAACTCATCCATTCGGATAATTGTCGATGCGTTAAGGTAAGTGTACCTACAGGTACACTCTAGTACCTTATGGTTGCTACGTTTTTTTAAACAGAGACACTTCGGTGGCTTCGGTTCATATCGCTTCTTCATTATTTGTATACTTACAATTACTTCTTCTAGTCGCTTTCTTTGGCATTTCCTCTCTCTTGTATCGAATGATGTATTCAGTTTAATCTACTCCTTTTGTTTTTTTGTGTCTTCTGTCTTTATATAGAGATAGATATGCTATCGACCATGAAGAAATTCACTGCAAGCATTTGCTAAACAAAAAAATGCCTGAAGAAAGAAGAAACCGCAGATTAATTGTTAATTTTGCAGCAATTTAAGTCACACACCAACTAAATGCAGTACTTGTCACTCCATCGCTTCGGTCTGCTGTCACTTTAATTGTCGATCAAATTGATCGGTTGTTGACATCCTAAAAATCTTTGTAGTGAAAATCCGTATAAAAAGTGTTTCTTTCACTTTTTATTTGGTATCGAAATTGAGTGGTATATAGTTGCAGGGGCTGGGAATATTAAAGAAATGGCTTTGGTGATGTAACCGTCTGCAATAATCCAGCTGGATTACCTTCTTTTTAAAGAAAAGATTTCGTTTAAGTCTTTTGTGAAGTACTGTGCAGGAAAGGATTTTCTATAATCATTACAATCTTAGTGGTTGTATTGAATGATCAAACAAGGTAGCTATATTTATGGGATATATTGGTATTTTTTATTGATATAAAAATTATAAGCCTGGAAGATTTTGATAACAGTCGGTAAACATCGACCTGGGTGAAACGTTGAGTTGAAATCACTTAAACTTTTAATTCAAATATTTTTTTTCTTTTTTATTAATCATTAAATGCGCAAAATATGAATAAATACAGCTTCTACATATGTGTATTGTATATAGTTTAGGCTAACGAACTCAATAAAATATTATTGTGGATTTTTTAGAATAATATAAAGTCCAAACAATTAAAGTGATAAAAATTAGAGATTCATCATTTCATGTAGTTTAACAGCTCCTGTAATTTCCTTTAGTACATTTATACGTAACGTCTATATACCCGCATTTCTGAGACCACACAATGCTGGGCCGTTCAACCAACGCACCTAATTGACTTAACGTTTTAATTAACTTTCTAACATAACTACGGATCATAAAGATACTTTCTTGGCACTTCCGAAACATATTTTGTAAAAACTGCTTCCAGATAAGACAATAATAAGAAAACACTTAATTACAATTTTGTAGACGAAAGAAGTTACCATATGCACATTGTTCGTACAATACATATATCCACATACGTATAAATCATCCATACTCAATGGGGGAAATTATAAGACTTATGATATGACACAAACACGGATCCAATTAAACAGAAAATATTAAACAAAAATTAACAGAAAAAAATTAAATCATTTAAAAAAAAAATAAAACAATAAAACAGCAAATTGCCCAAAACTAAAAATTCCCACACTCGAGGAGAAAATGAACTGTAGTAGCAGTTCATTGAACAAAGTGGTCAACTTAAAGGGTCATTAAAAAGAACTATCCAGTAGGTAGTGATGATATGGTCTGTGTGAAATTTTGTTATTAATTTCCAAAAAAAGAAAAATATAATCCAGCAGAAACACAAGTGAAATACATACCTGATGCTTCTTAACTAAACATGAATATAGTTTCTACGAAAATAATACGAACGTCCGCCTTAGCTGGAGCTGGTATCGGATCTGGAACTGATGTGGTTTAAAGAGAAATACAATTTACTGTCAGTTAACTACCTGGCTTTTTTGACCCGCCTGACTTCCTTTGTGGTAGAGTGCGCGAGATACTTTCTACTTTGTGTGAAATAATACTGAACGCGTACGCAGAACTACATACAATAAATTGTTTGTCGGTCAGGTTGGGAAGAAGACCGATTTCAGGAAAGACATCCGAGTTATAGATTTACACGACTGGATGCACTGAAATAGAATAGATAAATAAAGGAACAATGTTATAACAGACTGCAGCCACAACCCCTCTTCTCGTCATCGCTCCCCGCACGCCGCGCCGCCACCGCGATCCCCCGTGGCGATGTTGTCTCATTAATTTGAAGTCTAAACTACAAATTTCCCAATTCTTCGATTTGCCATGGCATGGCCCTCAAATTTGCATACAATGAGATTTTTCTTGGGAGTCTTTGAAACTCATATATTTATTATAGATATGATGGTTGATTTTGGAGTTGATGACCTAATTTGGCAGCTTAGTTCTGCGTGCAGACGGAAACCTAATCCGGAAAGAAATATATACGCAGTCGAAAAGCCTAGCCGTGTCGCGTAACAATGGATGATTTATGCAACGATAAGGGTCCCATCGAGTCCATATCATTTGATCTTTGGTTATAATATACAGTGGGTGGTTCGGTGGTTTTGACATATTTATTTGCATATAATAATCGTCGGCCGGTCGGTTGAGAGGGAGCACAGAAAAGTTTTAAGTTGTATAGCTCCCTTTCGGTAAGGTGACCTCAAGCGGGATCTTTTGTCCGATTAGGTTACTCACTTGTTCGTATTTTTAAAGATAAGAGGCATTTAAATATAGGCGAGTAATGGTCTGCTTAATAGATGCTTTCACATAAATTTTATACTTTGCATGGATACAAATAAATATGTATGTATAAGTATCTATATTTAACGACATGCAAATATTGATGATTTTGGTATCATTATACGGAGTGATTCGCATAAGATGCGGAGAAAAGTAAGTGCGTGCATTTATATACATCATATAAATATATTATGTAGATTAAGTCAAAACAAAATCGTATGACTTCACAAATAAAAAAATAAACACATTCACATACATTTAGCGACATCTGCTTGCGAAAAATTTTGCCAAAACTTTTTGTTGTGTTTAAAATATCCATCATTTCTTTAAAAAAATCCTAGCACTCCTACATACAAGGCTTTGTCGTGATATGTTATCTAAAATGTTCACCTTTTCACCGTCATTGAAATTGTATCTGTATCTGTCAATCGTCTAAACATGGTGGAGCGTACAGTTTTTATTAATGTCAGCCGATTTTTTTTTCATTGAGTTTTACTAACTGTTTGCAATATGAATTCAAATGGCAGGTGTCAGACCTTTCAAACCCTTCCAAACGCATTTTATAAACAATTTGAAAATTACAGTGTTGTAGGTAGGTATAACTAGAACTTTTTGAAGATTTAAGAATCTATTCTTTTATTGCATATTTAATTTACTATGTACATATATTTAAATGAATAATTTTTGAAATTTTAATTTTCAAACAGAAATTAAGAAAGAGAAAAATATGTTTAATATATTTTTTTTTTCACTCCTCAGTAATTTGCAAAAAAATTCCCCCCAAAAATTTGCAAATTTGTGAAATTTTCAAAAATATTTACGGCACATCGCAGCACATCAATTGGTTTTATTTTATTAAATTCATTTGAAGTAATGACAATAAAAATTCTTTTAAATGCGTGAATTTCTTCTCAGAGAACAGCTGTTACATATTCTCCACAACGCTCTTACATCAAAATGTATCTATATGGTTTAAGGCTTTAGCTGATGTTTAGAGAGAAAAGTGAGAGCTGAAATTTTGCGCGATCTGTGTACTAGGCTTTAGGCTCAAAATGTTTCCTTTTAACAGTATTATTTTTTGTCTCATTTGGGTTCTATAAAATGTTTGCAATATTTCTTAACACCTCTGACAGGTATCTGACGTTGCTAAAACAGTGCCAGACACTATTTTGTAATTAAAAGATAAAGAATTCGAAAGCTCCGCCAAAAGTCAGTGTGAAATAAGCAAAAACAAATAATAGTTTGACATCTTGTTATAGGGAGAAATAATTTTTTCATTGTATAATAGTTGTATTAATATTTGTTTGTATTGGATTGTTTTCTCTTCAGTTAGACCTGTCAATTTAGAAAGAGAAAAGACAAAGATAGATTCTTGAAAAGCCCAGAGCAGTGAACAACTTGTAAATTTTGATAATTCCATACAAATGATCATGTTATAAAAATGTTTTTCTAGACTCTGAACTAAAGACCAACAACTGCATATTTTCGTTGTATTCGCACCGTTGCTGTCTGATCAGTCTGCATATTTTGGTTGTGCTGCTTCAAATTAAATGTAAATAACTGGAAATTTTAAATTTCAGGAAGACATCACGCGAAAGAAAATCCACTGCAGGAAATACAAAAAAGTAAACAAAACCGAAAAATGGTTAACAGCAGCAGATTTTTGTTTTTTAAATACCTACCTTTTTTCAGTTTTAATTGACTTAAGTGTGGGTATAAAGTACCTACAAGTACCTCTAAAACCTTAAACCAATATCAATTTTATTATTAATATACATTTCATTTTAAGACATATATGTAAGCTCTTAGATGTTATAACTTAACGTAGAGCTTCCGCAGGGCCAGTAAGTTATAGATGTAAGTTAGTTGATAAGTAGATACCTACCTACTTAGGCTAGTTTTGCATACATTTTTCAAGTTTTAATCTAGTTTTGAGTAAATGAAAAAAGAACAGAAGAGAATACAAAAATTAAATAGATTAACCTTATTTATACTTCTACCATATCGATCCAAAACAGGTGAATTTCATTCATTGAAACGTTTCCTTTATATTTCCCAACAAATGGACAAATATTTGCTTCACATTGTCGGATTTTTAGGGCTTGAATAAATAATAACATAGCTATCATTCCGTCGTCAACACAATCATTAGACTTTGATTCAATTTAATACCTATCCCTCTATTCTTCATATAGTGCTTGGTTTTATGGCTTTGAACCGTAGTATGGTTTATAATGCTCTAAAGGCTCGTGTGTATAGTTACAAAAGATCGGATCAGATCTTAGTAAACACTATGAATTCAACAGAAATACGAGTACTTTCCTGACGCGGAGATCCCGGTACCCTCTAACTTAAAGTTCCCTGTTTTACATATGTTAAATCTCCTAAATTCTTGGTTTTACATTAATAAACCTAAGCAAATAGTGTAATCAAAGTCTGCCGTTGTTTGCGGTGTGGTTTTATACGATTTTGTAGGGATATAAGTGTTGCACAATGCACACGGTATGCTCAATTCTTGGATTGCTGTTTCTTCCGGAAGGATCTATAGAATGACTTAAAAGATACCGCAACAAAAAGTGATTTCATTCAATCACAAACATATGAACAAGCGGTAAGTTCCTTTGAATATCTTGCACCAATTTTTCATCGCTGATGGTTTTTTAATTAGATGGTCAGACATTCAAAAATAAATACAAAAAAACACACAATTTGACGAAACGCAGACCCAAAATAATATGGATTAGTTTCGATCTAGATTGATGGGTTTGGGTCATTCATATATGTATATTGCCCAGGTTGGGTAGAGTATATAATATATACCCAGTCACCAACCAAGTTGAAACAAAGACCAATATAATATTGTATTCGATAAACGAATATGAAACTTTTGGCTGATGAGATTTTAAAAAGGATTACCCGGCATTGTGTGTGCAAGAATCAGTTTGTTATGTCCATCAGCCCAAAAATGATATCATGTTGGTTTGATAAATTGATTCTCATCAATTTGCTTTTTTCTTTCTTATAGAAAAGAACAACCTGTGTTTTTTTTAAGATTCCACAAATTCTATCTCAAATGAAGAGAATAAAATAATATGGAATAAAATTTGATGGCGTGAAAGAGCTCGTGGAGAATCAAGACATACATATATTAACTTACAACTATCAACCAGTTTGCATAGGGATGGAGTGAGCGAGGTTTTTATTTGGTACCCAATTTCCCAAATATTTTTTTGTTTCTAATAAATTAAGATTGCAGATTATTATTGTTTCGTTCTTCTTAATTCATTATCTTTCAATAAAGAATAAAATTTTACTTAAACGGAAAAGGGGGCCATTTTGATAATTTTTGAAAAAGTGGGGGCCACGGGTTCCAAGGCTGAAAATGGGCCATTTGGCTCCTAAAGATAACACTGGTGAGCGGTAAAGGTGAGAAACTTTTTTTCATTAAAAGTGAAGAGATACTATTGGAGAATTTTTCACTCTCTCACTGAATCGAGTTTTAAGTAAATTTACCCGTTATCTTCTTCGAATCTCGAAGATTTACTATACACAAAATTTCATAAATTTGGTAGATTTAAAATTAATCTTGTTAAATCTTCAACCTCACTATTTTAAGTGAATTTATTTCTCACTAAAATTATGTATAGTAAATTTTTAGAAAAGTGGAAAAAATCAAGACTGAAAGTGGAATAAATTCTCACGACGAGCAGATGCCGTGCACGCCTGCACCCCAGTATACACCACCACAAAACTGAAATGAAAAAATGAGGAAAAAATTCTTAATTTTCAGCAAAGTTTATAAAAGTACGAAATGATTTGTTTCCAAAAGTCATTTCGGACTTTTGTCAACAGTTTTCTCAGACAATATAGTTTCTTGAGTGCCCTTTCTGGGTTCCAAGGATTGAAACTGCTTCTTTAGGTCCGATGAATGGCCAATTTCAACAGTTTTCTTGACAATTCCTTGGAGGCCCTGAATAATTATGAATTTTTAATTATGCAAATAAAACCGGAAAAATATAGAATATCCACATTTAGTGGTCTTACAGTGACAGTGACAGTGACATATGTATATGTGTGTACTTACATGTGTTAGTGTTTAAATATTTTAAATCAAAAACAAAATTAATGTCACAAATTCTATTTTACCACGACTTTTGGCATTTTTGTTACCATAGGGCATAGATCCCCTTTCTCAAAAGAAGCAGTTGGAAGATATCTCAGGTGGTACTTAATACATCTATTATGTGTTGATCAAACATTACCTCATGTCTCATCATCCACCAAAACATAATCAATTATAATGACTCCTTCTGAGATCTCATTAAGTTGTCGACGGAATCGATTTGGTTCTCCTCCTCCGACGATCCTTGGAATTCTCTTTAGATACTTATGAAAGGTTTTTCTGAAAAATGTCGATGATAAAAATCGCAAAAATATCAAATCTATTCACCTTTCGACGCGAGATGAACACGACATGCTACCAACGACGCGACGATGGATCAAAAGACAAATAAACACTTTGAATATCTTCAATCTTTCGTAAGTTTATACGAACGTAGAAGACCGCTGCGCTGGCGCTGATTCAATCTATGAGTGCATCAGCATCAACGGCCCACATTCGATGACTTGCATTATTTTTTCGATTTTTATTTTGACAGGAGATGTGAAAAATCAGTAGCTATGGCGTTGAGAACACAACCACTTCAATCGATGAGTTGAAATTTATATATAAGAACAAAATAATTCAGTCGTAAGCACATAACAATCTTGAAAGAAGCAAATTCAAGTGGCATGCAAAATTGACAAGTTTCTTCCCTCGATCTACCTACCGATGACGATGTTGTGCTGTTGAACACAACAATTGAGGTTATACTGCTTGGTATTCCATCAACGTGCCATCGAAATCAAATTGAGACAATAACGATAGTTGATCGTTATTCAAAATTTTATTTATTGGGCTGTCTGGAAATCAAAGACTGCCGACGACTAGCCACCACCTTGTTTAGTATTCATCACTATCATTAATGGGGGGGTATTTGGAGAACCTATGGCGGAATTTCCCCGCATCTTTGTGAGAGACACTTATTGGTTTCTGATTGACATGGACAGCAAAATCCGTATTCGAGTACGAAATGAATGAGCATGAGCAACATGTTGCGGCGACAATTTACAGCACTTTGGTTGTATTAATTGCCGTGCGATTACTTGCAAGGTGATCTTGTCGGGCTATAAGTCACTCTGTTTTCGCACAAAGGAACGAAAAATAAATTCCCAATCAGACCAATAAATCGCGTACATATCCTGCTAAGACTGAAGGAATACATATTAGCATTCGGCGATGTTTTTATTGGTTTTTATAACTTTTTGGGTGAGGGATAGAAATCAATATCCCTGTGTGTCCGTCCGTAGGCGCGCGTGGGATTAATGTCAATGGACAGATAATGTGGCGCGACATCTACTCCAAGAAACGACGACAACGCAGAGAACAACGATTTGATTCATTGCCACTTTAAAATGAGACATCGCTTGCTCGTCGTTCCACTGGATCACTGTGAAGAGAAAAGGAATTCAAACGAGTGCAAAAAAAAAAACAGTTGAACACTCACTGTAGTATATGCAACGCTCTTTTTACTCATGTCCGATCAAAATTTGATTTAAATGCGATCAGGCGCGGAGACAGAAGTTAAACTTTTTCACCTGTCAACAAGTTTGACAAGCAAATTCTCAACATCAGTGTTACCCAGCCAACTGGTTTAAAATATTGCATAACGAATTAAAAATGTTGTAAACTGCAGTTTATTCGGTTATATTCTGTGCATTTTTGTGAATTTCTGTTCAAAGTCATTCCCAAGGGTTCTGGTACTTATATAGCCTCATCAAGCTTTGTGAAACAATAAATAGTCTACATCGATATGAGGCTCAATAAAATGTTTAGGGAGGTCAAATGCCCCCAAAGAGAGTTTTTGTGAATATCTCCCCAGCGCGTCCACTTTTGTTACGTCGCATCGTAGTCATAAAGTGGCTTTAGCGTTTTATTGGTAGGTATACTTGTATTGCTGCGGTATCTATACATTACCAATAAAACGCGGTTTATGTTGCATTTTAGTAAACAAAAGACTGCAGTTAATGCGTCAAAAACTTCTTCCACACTTCTAGTAATAATTCTTTGGACAGCGTATTTGCATCTATAGTAGAAATAGTGAAACTAATTATTTTTAAAGTCTCCTTATAAGGATATTAGACCGAATCAAAATCTAGATTTCGAGCAAAAAGTCCAAAAAATAATCAAAATAAACAAGATGTCCCACTCCCTTACCTATACTCTTCAGATATCCCAATTCACCAATCAGATCTTATATCTTTGATGGAAAAGAAATGTGGTCTATACACAATTTTGCATAATGACATAGCTGGCATTTAGCTTTTTGTGAGATGCAAATGATTCGAATGGATTTATATATTCTGAAATTGTAAAATTTTATTGTTTTGTAAATATTTTACGATTGTGAGTAGTGAGTTTTTTGGCGGAAAATATAATAATAAATGATGAAGTGAAAACGTGTACAATTGTAGTAGGTAGGCAACGCTGTTTACCATACCAAATTACAAACCGAATATTATCGCCAAATATCAATCACGTCAAAGTGGCCACACCAGGTTGTCTGGATGAAGTCTTCGGTCTGTTGGTTGAAAGAAGATTTTACTCCATATCTCTCTCTCCCTACCACAGTTTCAAATACCAATTAATTTGGAAATGGAAATGCAATCTCTTCGACAAAATTCCATCTTTCTGACAGGCGGCCGGCCTCACCTACAATGGTCACTATAATTTGTATAATTAGAAGGTGTCAATCATAATAAAAGATCCATTTAAAATGATCTTACAGCACAGAAATCGAAAATGTTGAGAACATCACAGCAGTATTCTCCATCAAGCCCCCATCAGAGTATATCATTTGAGTCTTAGAACATCTAGAGAATCACATCGATGTGCTTCATTGGCCACATTACAGTAAGTGGAGGAAGTCTGCTTGGCAACCGGTTGAATATCGTATCTCTTTTTCCTGATAGATACATGAAATGGCAGATGCAATATACCAATTTCGATTAATTCATTCCACCATATATCTACCTAAGAAGTAAGTTGCAGGCAAAATAAAGCTGGCTGTGAGGCCGGGAGTGCGGCAAGAATAACAACACATGGTCGGTCAATTCACCGCCCGAAGACGATCGATCCGTCAAGGTGCCATCGAAACGAACACGCTGTGATTAAAAACTGCTGCTCCTCCTCTGCATACTGGATGGATCTGGAACTTTGGATGGATAGATGGACACAGACGGAGGATGGACTTATTCGCGAATGGCATATACGAATGAACAAACAGACAGACTGGCATTTGATTATTGGCTTCCATTTGGTGAGAATGTATCGGTTCGGCGCACGCGGAATATTCATCGTATTTTTCTTCTGCTCCATTGTCGCTGTCGTCTTCTTTTCGTTCTCGTCAGGTGGGAATTATCATCAAAATAGCAGCCAAATGGAAGCTGCAGCATGAAACTGGTTGTTAAGTTCAATGTGAGTGATTGACGCTCGCTAAGCGCCTTGATTTTTTCTTTTTTTTGTATCTTAGCAGTTCGATATCGAATTTTGCAAACTTTATTTTAATTGTTGTCGACAAAATTATGAAATCGTAATTAAAAAATCTCAAATTTTAACTATACCATTTACCTAACAGTCTCCTGCATAGTATCTATATAACAAATACATATGTACCTATATTTATTGAAAAAAAATTATTACAATAATACAGAATAATATTAATACAAATCGTAGGAGTCGTTTCCAAGTAAGGGTTTTTAAACAATTGTATCAGAGGATACTTTTTTTTTTGGTTGTAAGAATAAAGTTTTCAAAAACAAAATTTAAACATTTCTTAAAAATCAAAAAAAAAAAAATTGTAAATTTTAGTACACAAGTCTTCATAACATAAAATACACGACTGGTCGCACGACCTTGCTCTTATATGCGGTCACACTATGGTTTTAAAGTCTTAATAATTTTAAAAACTTTTCATCTGATAAAAGAAATTTATTAGTTATTGGAGTATATATTTTATGCCACCTGCCAAAAATATAGTCTATGTTTAAGGAAGTATTATGTGAGCACATAAATATGAATAATATAGCACCGTGTTGTCTTGCATTTCGCACATATGCATGAAATTTACAGTTTAGACCGACAAAATTGTAAAAATCAATAAAATTAGAAATAAATTGATTAAAAAAATATCTGAAATTGATTTCACACCAACGCAATGTACACCAAGTAATTTTGAATATATTTTTAAGCGGAGTTCAAAAATTAATTTTGAAAAAAAAAAATCATCGAACCATTTTCGAAATATCGAATTTAAAAAAAATACTTTTAATTTTTTTTTTAAATTCCATACTTTGATTTTTTGGAAATTTTGATATGCAATATGTATTATTCAAATTTATTAGCAGCTTTTGTGTAAATTGGTTTCATTAAAATTGGTTCAACAGTTAATGAGATTGTCGTAAACTCAAAAAATAGTTCTATGAGAGGCACCATTTTTAAACAATAGATACTTTTTTCACAATAATATGGTAGATCATTCTGATATTAGTTCACATAAAAATTTTGACCAAAATCGTTGTAAACGTTTTTGAGAAAAATTGAGATTTTCAATACTGGTTTTTAAACATTTCTATGGGAGGTACCGTTATTTTAGGTTATTAAAAAAAAAATTATATAAAATCTGCTTGGTAATGTAAAAAAAAAAAACTGCTGGTTTTATAAAAATCAACCAAGTTGTTTTCGAATTATTAACTTCTAAAAAAAAACTTTTTTAAAAATCTAAAAAAAACAATTGTGTTGTCTGTAAAAAAAAATTATTAAAATCAGTGGAACAGTTTTTAAAAAAAATCGAAAATCCAAAAAATGTTTATATGGGAGGTACCATTTAAAACCATTGTTGTGTTGTGGGCACGTGAGAAAAATAATCTATTAAAAAATTGTAGGTACGGTAGGTACCGTTATTTTTGGTCTTAAAAAATAAAAAAACGCTAGGTACCGATTTTAAAGAAAATCGACTCACCCGTTTAGGCTACAGCTGAAAGGACAGACAGAATTGCGAGACCCATTTTTTTCGGCGTCGCTATCATCGTAATGTCAACTTTGATCAAAATCTCGAGTTCGATTTTTTTTTACGAATGCATAACTTGCCATATAGTACCTAGGTATGTACATACATATGTATATATCGCAAATAAAAATGGTAAAAATTAGTCGAGTCGATTTTTAAAAAAAGCCAAAATCAAAAAATGATTGCATGTGGGAGTTACCATTTATAAATTTCTTTTTACAGAATGGTAGCCTTGTTATAAAAAAATAATGCGCTTGTTTTTTTTTAAGTGCGGATACGTTTTTGAGATAAATAAAATTTTCATTGATTGCTTAAAAACATTGTAGAGCGGGTACCTAGATACCGTTATTTTTGGTCTTAAAAAATGAAAACAACGAGTTGGGTTTATGCCCTATAAAACGCTAGATACTAAATTTAAAGAAAATCGACTCACTGACAGACGGACAGAATTGCGAGACCAACCTACTTTTTTCGACTTCGTCACCATCGATAACAATGTGAAGCTGTATCGAAATCTCGATTTAGATTTTTTTTACGAATCCATAACTTGAAATTATGTTTATTAGATTTTATTTTATTTTTCAATTCTTAATAGTTTTTCCTGAAAAAAAAAAAAATTGAATTTAACAAAACTAATTATTCATACTTAGTAGTGTTTCGTCGAGCTAGTTAATGTTTTACATTAATCCATACGTTATTAAAGAGCAAGTGTTCTGCTAGTTAATTAGTTTTAAGGTGAAGAATAATTCTTCTTCTAAATCAATTGAGGAGCTCAACAAAACACACCTACTGTGTATCTTTTTTGTTTCAAATATTATTTTTTTTTTAATTTTATTGGCAGAAAATCCGTTCTCTTGTTAAAAAACTCTCCACATTGTGAATTGGAGAACAATTTTAATAAGAATATGATGATAGCGAATCCTCTCACTGTGAATCAGGCTTGAATATTGTCTTATGTTTTTGTAACTTATAAGAACCAAGTTTCCAATTTATTTGATGAAACCGGCATATTTCACTAATTAGAAACGTTTTTTGTTTCCAATAAGAAATGTGATTCATTCACCAATTCGATACTGCTGCAATACCAGACAGCCAATCAATTATATTAGATTAACTTTAACATGCACACGTCAGTTGGTCTCTCAGCAGACATTATTAAAAAAAAGAACTCTTATATTCCCCAAAAAAAAATAATTGATGGTCAATATTAGTATATGAGATAGTTTCCATAAGTCAATCATACAACAAACACCAGTTGGTCAACCCGACCATCACCACTATACCGGCATCATATCATCACGCATATGTATAGGAGGCGATCAATCAATTAGAAATTCGGTTTATTAAATTCGCCTGATTGCTACAGGAGACAAAATAGAGTGGTGTTGTGTTGTATTTTCTTATTATTCTATAGCCATGGTCCAATTATTTTGAGAAAACGATCAATCAGTCAATGAGGAAAAAGAAATTTTGCTCTGCAGTCAACCATCCAGTTCTTTATTTTTTTCTATCAGTGTTGAGATAATCAAGAAAAATTCAGCTAAACTAAAAAAGTTGATGTATCTACAGAGAGTGATTTTCAAGTTTTCATCAGCTCCCTATTATTTATTCGATATTATCAAGAATTTCAAGCCCCTTTGGTCTTAACCAGGATTAAAGGAAGACCAAAAATAACACAATTCAAATGAATAGTTAACAAAAGTTTGAATTAAATAAGAAACCCGCAACATAGTCGCCAGAAAATTAGACTGTCAATAGTCGTCTCTGGAGTGTGATTTTAATTTCATACTCAAACGGATTTCTCCACAATATTCTCACGAAGATTAATAACACTGAACACAACAAAAAAAAAACAGCCCAGCCCCAGAAAGAGACACGAAAAACAGAACTCCATGAATCATGACGACCGCGAAGAAATAAGATGCCATCTTGATTTCATTTTCATATGCAAAAGAGCAAATTCATAAACGAGTATATGGGAAAGGGAGTGGGGCAGAAAGTTGTATATCCTTGGTTTTCAAAACACAACAAGGATATAGACATACAACACATACACCATGGTTGTCGCTTTGCATCTTTAGAATCGATTTTATTTTTTATTTCGTTTCTTATATGTAACTCTATTTTGATGCTTTGAAACTGTACTTAGTTTGCAAGAAATTTATCATTGCGTCTTCAATTGTTATCTCATATTAGCTTTTTCAAAGGATCTGAATTTTTAATTTTCACGCTCAAATTGATTTTTACTTTCGATATATTTATGTGTTTGTTATGTAGGTAGGTACCGGTACCTATCTATATGACCAATTATTGATTCGTACAAAAAATCTAATTCATCAAACTTGATAATTTGGTGATACTGAAGTCGAACAAAGTGGATTTCACAATTTTGCCGTCTTTTTGTCCGTTTAGCTACAGTCTAAACGGATAGTTTAGTTTTCTTCTTTTACATTTTATGTTTTTTAAGACCAAAAATAACTTTTCTTCTTCAATAAACAAAAATTTTATTTTTCTCTAAAACATGCCCGTAGTTGTTTTTGTAATGCAATGCAGTGGGTTAAATCTGTGCCATGACTTTTAAAGGTTCTAGGTAAATAACGCTAATTAACCAAAATTGGTTGATTAATTATTTAATTGATTTTATTGATTACCATACCATTGATTACCTTACCTTATACATTTAAAAATGATCACATTGGTAACCTTGATTGCCTTTTACGCCACTTTACGTAGAGCTGCCGTGTTTTAAAAAAAATGAAATTTCTTGAAGAATCTTTTTTAAAAGTCAATATTGAAAACGACTTAGTCGATTTTTATAAAACTTGGCACAACTTTATGACTGTTTTAATCGTTTGGTTCTATATCGGCATTACTTATTAAACGGAAATGACAAAGTTTGGTAAAATCTTTTTGGCAACCCTGCAACTCAGACTGTACCTTAAATTGTGCGCCCTTCGGTATCTTTTCATCGCAGGTAAATTTTAGAGTTGGGGTGTAATGTGCTTTGCGCAGTTAATATATCCGAATGAGCAAGGCCACAATTCATCTTCTTCTACTTCGTTAACGTATTAAAATAGCAAACAAAGAAAAATTACCAAAAATCGAGCAATTTCCACTGGGGGTATGGGTGGCTTCGTTGGATTTAATAAGCTCATTCAAGATTTTTATTCGAGGGGTTGTGTTCTTTTCAGATCGGAATCTTAGTCATATATGAAGTATAAGAAGGTATTGATACTTTGAAGAAGAATTCTTCTGACTGTCTATATATTGTGATAGAATGCAGGCGGGGAAGGCTGCTTTCACAAAAAGGTAAATGTAGAAATTTTTAGCTCAAGTGGAAAACAAGATTAATTTTTCCTTACGGGATTTCCTCGAAGGGCGTACAGCACGCTCTTTGACTTTAAGGGTTGATTAAGATATAACGTACGTTAAGGATATGCCCATGCATGTCATGTTCCATCCAATTCAACTTTTTCATCGAAAGTTCGATGGGTAAAAAATGCGAAGCCCCAAGGAGACACATTTTTATATTAAAATTATAAATTCAGGGAAGAGGGAAGAGGGAGGAGAGAGAACTGATGTTATGATATATGATACAAAAGAGAAAAGGTTAATGAAACTTCAGTTTTATTTGAAGTTCAACTCGAACATGTATATGTTCTGTTAATATTTATGGTTAGAGCATTAAAAGCGTTCCCCTCTAGTGCACATTTAATTTAATCGATTCGCAAGTTGTTTGTACATTATGTTAGATTTCATCGCACCTTTTTATAAGGAAACATGTATCATTTTGGTCTTCTTTTAATTAGGCTTTTTCTTTTTCTTAAACAGAACCTGACCTCGCGCTCGGTTAGACTTCGGAGCTGTTTTTTTGGCTTGCTAGAAAACGCAACGTCTCTGTTTAGCATACAATCGGACCATTAAATAAGATGAATCACTTTCGGATACAAATTATGTTCGAGTTAACCATCTCAAGAAAGTGCGAAAGGCTCAATACGAAGCTAAGCATTTGCATTGCATTGCAATTTTACAGAGTCAGGGAGTCAGGAGGGTATACTATTGTTTATTTCCCCCTTTTATCACCTGTGAGGCATGAATGGAATGGAATGATGGTTACCAAAATGGAAGAAGCCTCATTTGTATTGTATCACCCTTTCATCTTCTAGTGGATAATGAATCTCTTTTTCGTTTTGAACTGGTAGGTATAGGTACTGGCACTGCCACGCGAAATTTATTCATCGAAGATGCAGGAGTAGCAAAATCTCGCGCGCTCAAGCAGGAAGTCAAAATCAGAGTCGTCATTACAATGGGCAACATCAGCAGCAGCAGCAGCAGCTACACATGCATATAATTTTCAGAGGCCTCACTTCATAGACTTTCAGTAGACACTTTAGGCAAAGAGTGTTGTGGGTTTTACCTTTCATTAATTATACTCTACTTAGAGACATTCGAGTGGAGTTACATATTACCTCACCTTCAGAAATTCCCTAGATGTTGCTGCAACAATGCACATGCTGCACACACAGACATATATGCAAAGACAAAGAGATGAAGCGTTAAAGCTTGTGTGCTGTGCTGATGAAGCTAAAATGGCTTGAGGCCCGAAGCTGGTACTATTCGTTATTGTTGTCGACGTCGCGTCGTCGACTTTGTTATTCACAGAAATTGAAGATTTTTTGAAAATTTTAACTGCGTGTTGTGCTTATAGGTGCGAGGTTTCATTTCTTTAATTTTTTTTTAATGCAAGTGCCTAACGTGTCGAAAGGCAAATCTACAAATCCAAGTTGTAACACCTTAAAAATTGAGCTGCTATGTTAATGATTAAGTGTTGTCTTGTTCAATGTCTTTGAAAACGTTTTAGTGATGACGACCAATGTTTAAGCTGGCAAATTTAGATATTTATGAATCTCTACGAAGAAAGAGAACAGATTTTTTTTTAAATAAAATTCATAAGCTTTTAAAAATCCGATTAAAAGTACCTACATATGTACCTACCTACTTATTAAAAAAAAAAACCTTTATAAATAAAAAACCTAACAAAATTAAATACCTACTTCATTTAAGTACAAGCGAATACCTACTTTAATTTCATTCAAATCCATGTAAAAAACTATTTTTTACCTTTTCTACGTTAAAGTAGGTAAAAAACACGTAAATAAGTGTAAACAACGTAAAAAACTCGTAAAAAAAGTAAATAACTGAGAAAAAAGAGAGAAAATGAGAGACATTGTCATTATCTGTCAAAATCTAAATAAATAAAAAAAACTTTTCGGTCGTTCAAGTGCCATGTGTTGAATTGTGTATTATGTGTGTTATTGTGTTATTACATGATTGAACGAGTACTTTGAGATCAAATTCAATTATTGACATCGACAGAACCGTTCCACGTTTTTTTTTTTTTTTACTTTTTTACCTTTTTTACGTTTTTTACATAAGCATAGTAAAAATAGAGCAGTTAAAAAACTAACGCAAAAAACGTAAAAAACTATGTAAAAAACGTAATGTAAAAAATTCGAACAACACTGAACGCAATGTACACCATCTGATTTCTTACACGAATCTCAATTTATGAAAAAAAAATTTTAAATCGTTGGAGTGGTTTTTTAAAAAAAATAATTTTGTATATATAAAATTTTTAAAACACTTTTAAGAAAAAAAATTGGTACGCCAATTTTTAAGTGTTTATTAATGCGGAGTGTAAAAATTAATTTTGAAAAAAAAATCTTCTACACATTTTCGCAATATCGAATTTTCAAAAAATAATTTTGATATTTTTTTAATCCAATTTTTTTTTTTTTTTAATTTTGATATGCAATATTATTAAAATTTATGAGTAGTTCTTGTGTAAAATTTGATTAAAATCGGTTAATGAGATAGTCGAAAACCAAAAAAATAGTTCTATGAGCGAGATACCGTTTTTAATCGATAGATAATTATTTTCCAATAATATATCACATCGTATAGAAAATTTTGGTATGTAATACTTTTTAAACTTTTTGAAAAATTCTCTATAAAAAAAAATTGATCAAATTCAGTTGAACTATTTTTGAGAAAATCGAAAGTCAAGAAAATGGTTCTATGGGACGTACCATTTGTAACTATTTTCGGATTTTTTTTTCAATAAAATGGTAGCCTTTTGGTAAAAAAATTACTGGATCGAGTTTGATTTATTTTACGAATCCATAACTTGCCATAAAAATAGTACCTACTATATATCGCAAGCAAAAATCAATCGCTGGCTTATAAATTGTATCCCATTGTGAAGATATAATATGACAAAAAATTATTATGGCCTTGATTGCATTTTTGGATTGTTCTAAAGAAAAATCATAGTTTTGGAGTTCAAGAGCCCACCTGGCCATTCTGGAATTTAAGTCTTCCTTATTTAGATTTAGAGTTAAAGAACTACAGTCCGTTACTAAATATTTTAAATGTTATTCCATGCAAATATATTCTTAAGAGCATAAATAATTGCCAAAGTTTCTAACTCAAAGCTATGATATTTTATTTCTTGGTCAGTCGTTCTTTTTGAAAAGTAAAACACGGGATGAAACTTTCCATCCACTTTTTTCTTAAGCAATATAGCTCCAACCAAACCTTAATGAACTCGCATCATAATGAAGCTCTGTTTCATCACATAAATAGGTCATAAATAGGTGCATCCACCAGCTTTTGTTTTAACCTTTCAAAACAGTTCAGTTCTATTTGTCCTAATTTAAAGCTCACATTTTTCACATTATATAAGGGTTGAGCTTCAACCCAAAATAATGAACTTTCTCAAATAAGAACACAAACCTGAGAAACTGTGAACTAAATAGCTTAAGAGTTTGGCGGATTCCATATGTTGATATTATGTAACCTAAATATTTTATTTTTGATTCTAGAAACAAACACTTGTCCATTCTTATTTCCAGTTTATTCTTTACTAGACTCCGAATAACTTCCCTTAAAATTTCCAAGTGCTCATCAATAGTTTTGGTTGCTATGAGTATATCATCAATGTATATTAGTTTACCAGCAGTTATGAGGTCTTCAAAAGCATTTTTCACATAGCCTTGAAACACGCCTAGTGCGTTTTAAAGCCCATAAAAAATCATACTGACCCAACTATGTGACGAAAGAAGTGTACTTTACAAAATCTTTACTCATAGGAATGTGGTAAAATGCACTTTTTATTTGCTAGACCATCTAATATTTCTTCCAATCAATGGAAGTGGTTGATTATGTTTTAAAGAGTTTTTGTTCAAGACCCTATAATCTACGAAAAATCTAATATCACTCGTTTTTTTCTTCACTTAAACTATAGGAGCGGAATATTCTGATTGGCTATGTCTAATAATGCGTTTATTTATAAGATTATCAATCAAAAACTGAACTTGTTCCCTTTTATGATAAGACAATCTTCTTGGCTCACAATTTTCATTAGTTAATCGGAGTTTAATTTCACAGTTGATCTCAGGTTCATCGGGACGCTTACACTTTACATAAATACATAAAAATCATAAAATATTTTTTGAAATTTAAGTTTTAATTCTATGTCTACATATACCTATTGTAATTTTTTTTCGAAATATTCATTTATAAACATATAGTTTGGTTATGATTTTCTGTCAATAATTTCAACTTGCATAAGACTTTTACATTAATTTTCAAAATCATTACTTTTTTTAATTTTTAATTCATCAACTGTTTTCAATTTTAAATTTTCAATATTAATGAAATCTTTTCCTAAAATAATTGAATAATTCATAGTTTCATTGGGAACTACATGTGTGTAAATCAATTTTAATATATTTATTTTCAAACAAAATAAAACTTCTAACATAACCATGAATGATAAGTGGGCTTTTATTTATTCCTCTATAGTTTGTGCAGGAATTATAATCTGTATTTAAAATAAGTGAAACGAACTGCTAACGAACTAAGCTTTTGGGGTGCCCGTATCGATTAATGTTTGTAATAAAGTTATATAAGATATTTATATCTAAAATTTGATTTAAAAAAAACATAATACAAATTCCTTACATAATCATCTTCTTCGTGTTGGTTAAATTTGTAAATTTGACGTAAATGCCTCTTCGGAAAACCCGCAGCATAATAACCCTTTTCTCCACATCAAGTGGCATCAGGTTCATCTTTCTGTTATAGCTGTAGTCTATTCTGTTTCTTTTGGAATTGACTTCTGATATTCATTTGGAGGAAATTCACCACGTAAATTCGCCAATTGGTATCTGTTCTATGCGTAAGATCAAATGGGAAACAAATTTTCTGTTGTTTTCTTTCATAGAAAATTAAGCCATTTTTTTAGCTCTCCTGCAGTATAATTGCTGAATTCGATTACTTATCCCACTTCTGCTTTATAAGAATGCAAATAAAACTAATTATTATTTTGTTAATTTAATACCAATCGTTATAATTTCTAAATTAAAAGTGGCGCGTTTGCAAGTATTGAATCGGAGGCGGCAAAAATGGGTTTGGCTGTTAATGAGGACAAGACGAAGTATATGCTGTCATCGAGAAAGGAATCTCAACATCGTCGACTCGGGCAAAACTTCACGATGGATAGGTACAACTTCGATGTCGTCAAGGACTTTGTCTACCTGGGATCCACTATTACAACGCATAATGACATCAGTGCAGAGATCAAACGAAGAATTACTCTTGCCAATCGCTGTTTCTTCGGGCTAAGAAGGCATTTGAGTAGTAAAGCCCTCTCTCAAAGAACCAAGGAGACCTTATATAAGACCCTAATCATCCCGGTCCTGCTATATGGGGCAGAAGCATGGACCCTGTCAAAAACGGATGAGAATCTGCTTGGGTGCTTTGAGAGGAAGATTCTTCGGGTGATTTTCGGTCCAGTCTGTATCGATGGAGTATGGAGGAGAAGATTCAACAACGAGCTTTACGGGCTTTACAGCGACGTCGACCTGGTCAAAAAGCTGAAAATACAGCGGCTGAGATGGCTGGGACACGTGGAGCGTATGGACACCAACGCACCAGCCCGACGAGTCTTCGAATCTACCCCTGACGGTCTGCGCAGCAGAGAAAGACCCCACCTTAAGTGGCGCACACAAGTGGAGAACGATCTCAACCAACTTGGAGTGCGTAACTGGAGGCAGCTAGCTAGGGACCGAGCTGGCTGGAGAGGCTTGTTGGTTGAGGCCGTAGTCCATCCTGGACTGTGAGCGCCATCTAAAGTAAAAGTAAGTATGATAATAATTTATTTTCCTACTTACAACCGAGAAAAATAGGATATTTCTTATCGTGTTTTCAGCAGCTGTTTGGTAGGTACCGTTGTTTTGATGATAAGAATAATTTTTGTTAATCTATATGATACTGTTAAAAAACCCCCGTTGACAGGCTTGAAAAATCGCCAAAGTCGTTTCAGAATACATATTGGCCATTGGGCCTTACTATTAACCAAATTTAGTTAATAGTTAAACCGAAATCTCCGGATAACAGAAAAATCTTATACTAATAACGAATTTAGTCTCTCGGTTAGTCACTGGCAAGACGTTAAAATTTAATACACGGAAATCCATGTTTAAAGCTGTACACAAACAAATGAAATGGCATTGTAATGCAAGTGTTGTCGGCTGTTCTTTTTTGTAGAACGTAAATATGTATTAAGTACACTCAAATTTACTTTTACGTTATTTATCGATTTCCATTGGTATATTGGTATATTGGTTTGGTTTCAATCCTCAGATATTTGATTTGTAAGCGAAAACAGAAGTGTTTTTTTTTTTTTTTTTTGTATACTTACCAACCTATACGTAATATTTGAGAGATTGTTTGATTTTGTATGGTCAAACAGAGCTTGGGCTTGGGCTTGGGCTTGGGCTTAAGAAACTTGCCTTGAGTCGTTCAAACTGAAAGTAGACAATTAACGCTGGGCAGAATACAAATGTGCCGGGCAAATTCAATCTATAGATTTTTACAAAAAAGGCGACGGGCATACAATGAAAGGCGAATGTAAGGAAACTCAGATATTATTAGGTGATTGGAACAACAGCCATAATCAAACAAATGTAAGTTTTTCATCTCTTCTGTTCATTATTGGTAATGAGAAACGTTTCCGTTCACGAAGAAAAATATAGAAAAAATTATAGAACGTCAAATTATTTCCCCATTTTGTTTCGCATGACAGAATGTAGCGGACAACTTCGAGTCCTGCCTACACCGCCAGCCGAGCCTTTAATAACAAAATCGGTATTTTATCAAATCTGAATTAAAAAAAGATATTTTACCAATAGAAAATATCATTAAATTAACATTTTAATAAACATTAAACACAAATACTGATTTATTTTTTAAGGAATTTCTTACTTACATATATGTTGCGAATGAAAAAAGAATGAAGTATAGTAAAAGAAAAACCTTTGCTTGCTAAATGTGGTGAACCTAAACTAAAATAGGTAAATAAAATAAAAATCGTACGGGCACTTTAAATCATCATCAATTCACATACTGTTAGTACCCACTGAAATTGTTTGTGTTAAAAAAGGATACGGCAATACTTAACTTAACCGTGCTTGGGTTTTTTTTTAAATGTGTTTTGCCTGTTCCGCGATTTTCTTTTGGAAATTGTAGTAGATTCAAGGAAAGTGTAAGGATTTGTTAACGAGAAGGTTAAATTGGTTATTATTAGGATTCAGTTCAAGCTCCGCACTTTATTTTAACCTTGCATCTTACTAATAGTAATTGAAAATGAGTGCAGACGAGACCGAACTTAACTGCATCCTGCTGAACTCGCCGCACCCTTTGTCGGTAAAGCTGTAAAAATCTTGCTCTGTTCCTCCATCAAAATTTGGTGGTAACCAGATGACAAATCCAGGACGTTGAAAAATACGTTCCCGCTAAGAGAGGTAAGAGGTAAGTACGTCAATCACTAAAATGGGGAACTTGCGCTTTATATTCCTGCGGATACGTTCAATATTGGGTACGTTTGTTCGTACTTCAAACTAAATTGAAAGATCGAGTTGAGTTTGGGTTGAAATTTGGTTGACAGTTCGAACTCGTCGCGTTCTGTGATGTAAAACCAGCACTTGAATATTTAATTTGATGTTTACACATCTTAACCGTGAGACCTAGCACTCACACTTTTTTTTTAAAGAAGTTGAAACGTTGAATCAGTCTGTAGATATGAATCCAAAATATAAAAAATACCAATAACCGAGTATACATTTGAAATTCAAAAAAACATTAAGTTGATTGCCAGCGTGCGTATAGAACAAATCTTGTTTGATTAAGGTTTATGCCATTGCGTTAGAAATTTCAACCATCATTTCACACTCTTTGATGATGGACCAAATCCAACTTGTGCTCGTATAAAGGTTTCTATCAAAATATGAACCTGGAAGTGGGATTGATGCAATGCAACGGGGGCAATTTATTCTCTGGGGAGTCATAGGAAAACACATTTTGCGTCAATACTGAGGGAATTTGATTGGGTTCTCAATTATTCACAGTTATTAGCGCATCATACTTGATTGGAGTCTCGGACAATACTCGTCAACACGCCACATAAATGCATCAATTAAAATTCTACCTATATTTTGGCAGGATGTCCTTTCGTTATCGAAACTTATATTATAGGTATACCTACACATTTGTTGTTGGTGACATCATGATGGGAAACTGTGGTTGTTACTAGTTTAACCAACGGAGAATAATACTCGTATACTTTATCGATTTAAAACATGGGGTTAATACATTAAGGGTACCATACCAAATGACCTCACAATATTCTAAGATCGAGCGAGCAAAGGCAACGTACAATTCCTATTAAGTCGTCTAATAATCATCAAAATGCCTCAAGATGTGAAAATTTAACAAATAATTGCATTGGGCTCAAAAGTCTAGATATATGTATTTTTATAAAGTGTAAAAAATGTACCTATGAGGTAGGATGTTATAAAAAAAATATCTGTGGATTTGCAGACAAATTCTTACGTTTCTTCAAAAAAAAAAATAGATTTTATATCAAAATTACTTCAAAATATTACGTTACTATTACTATTTTTACTGTTAACATTCAATGCTAAAATCGATATGCTAAAATATCTTCCAGTTTTTGAAAAAAAAAAAATGAGAACAACAAAAATAAATTTCTTTTTATTTGACTTTAAACCGTTTTTTAATTTTCCACAAAGCTCCTTATTCCACTTATAATAAGTATAGCTAAATAGATTTTGGAAGACAAAAAAGTGGGTCTCGTAATTCTGTCCTTCTGTCTGATAGTCTATATAGCCTAAACGGATGGATCACTTTTCTTTAAACTTGGTATCTAGCATTTTTTTTTAACATTTCTCCATGTTTTTTAAAAATATTTTTAAGGCACATTATTGAATCATTTTTGAAAAATCTTATTTTTCTCAAAAATGGCTCAATAAAAAAATCTGTAACTTTTGTATAGGCTATCTTTTGGTAAAAAAAAAACAAAAAAATGGTTAGGTGCTAATGGCATCTCTTATAGAAGCATTTTTTTTGCTTTTTTCTTTTCTCGAAATCGGTAAATCGGAAGATTAAGATAGTATTGGATACTAAAAAAAATTAAAAATTCATTTTTTTTTTTAAACTTAATATTTTGGAAACAACTTGATCGATTTTTATTAAACTTAATCTGGAAGGGGTTTTAACATTATATAGCAAATTTAAAATAAAAATTATTCTTATAGCCGAAATTAACTGTAACTTGCTAAGCAAATGTTTAAAAATCGTTTAAGCAAATTTTATTTTCCTCGAAAACTACTCCTACGATTTTTATTAAATTTGTTTGTGTGTTAATACAAGTAAGAACAACAATGAAATAAATAACCGCTTAGAGTTACCAAAATTACAAACATTGTGCGTTGTAAGGCTCCACAACCAATATGCCATCCTACAAGTATTGATGTTGTTCAAGGGAAGTTGATAAATTGATGTTGAGTTGACATTTGGCCTTCGTAGTGAGCACATGTGTTTTACTTTTCTGAGTGCATTCTCTCAAGTTACAAAAAATTATATTTGTGTTAATTAAGGGCTTTACATGCCCAATTAAAACCAAATATTACCTAAGACAGATACTCTTAAAAGACTATAAACAGTGGAAAAAAATAACAAAGTCAATTATCATAGTACCCCAGAACAAGTTCTGGGGGACACGTCAAATAAACAAAACCTAAAATTGTGTTATTTATCCAATAAAATGGCCATGACCAACAAACATTTGAGTGATAATCCAGGTGATGATCTCACTGAGATAGGCATGGACACTTACAATGAACAATTAAATAAAAGTGATTGGAATATAGTAATTTCTAATCTTAAAACAGCAGCAAGTAATTTTGCAAGTAAAAAAAGAAGACGAATTGATCCAGGAGATACTGAGACATCGACATCATCCGTATCAAATCTTGCAAATAATCAATTTGCACCATTATCTGACCTTACAAATCCATCGATCAATTTGCCTGATAGGAAAAAATCAAAAAAAAGCGCGAATTCGATGGAAACAACAATTCAAAATAACAACTCAGCGCTTAATAATATTGGAGAGGGAGAGAGCAGCTCAACCACTATCATTGACAACGATGACACAAAGATAAGCAACAAGTTGTTTTGCCCGCCTATTTTTATTTTTGGCGCAAATTGTAGTCTGGTAACCGATTTAATAAATCTATCCGCTTTAGAATGTAAAGTAAATAATTTAAGACACAAATTTGTAAACCTAGGGTACAGAAAAACAAAAGTCTATGTAGATAATGCTAGTGTTCATAAGTTAATCATAGAAAAAATCCGTGGAACAGGTATAGGGGCTTTTTCTTTCTCCCCAAAAGAAACAAAAAGGGCCACAATTCTCTTGAAGGGAATAGATGGTGACACCGAGGTGAGATTAATCGAAAAGGCATTAAAGGAAGCTTCTCCTAATGTCAAGATACACAAAATAAGTCAATTTATGACAGCAAAAACTAAAGAACAAGGTCTTAAACTAAATATTTTTGTAGTTCAATTAGAAGTAGGAGAAAGCACCAAAGACTTAATTAACATTAAATATCTTCTCCATCAAAAAGTTTACTGGGAAAGGAAACATAACAATGTTGTTATCCGTTGCTATCGCTGTCAAAGGTTTGGGCACACGGGTGAATGCTGTTCCTATAACAGTCGCTGTGTTTTGTGTGGTGAATTCCATGAATCAGAGGTATGTATTCAATCATTTAAAGCATTAAAAGAACAAAATCAACAAGTTCCCATTCCAAAATGTGTAAACTGTAACATAGAGGGTCATGCTGCAAGCTCTTCCAACTGTGAGTATTATAAGCGGTATAGGGAAAAAAAAATAATATTAACTCAAAGCTCTAGGTTTGTAGCTAATAAGACAAGAATCGAAGTGAATGACATGGTAAACAATGTAACAAAAAATATGACCTTTGCCGATATGGCCAGGAATGCAAACAAACCTACGATGAAAGAAAAAGTGTACCAAGCTCCAGTTGTTGAAAATATTCAGCCCTCTTCTGGTACAAATATGAACGACTTCCTTAACGAAGCCAAAAATTTATTTAACATATCTTTCAAAGAGCTTTTGTTCAAAATTAGGCAATTTTGGCCAAATTACCAAAAATTACAGAGTAAAGAAGACAAGATGTTTGCATATCTTGACTTCGTTGCTTCCATTGTTACATAATGGGCTCAAACGCAAACCTTAATATAATCTCGATTAATACAAACTCCCTTATCTCGCATAATAAAAGAATTTCACTCCTTCGAACTCTTCAAAACAAAAAGCCCCAAATTAGTTTCATATCTGAAACAAGATTACATAAGAGACATAACCCTTCCTTTGAAGGTTACAACCTACTAAGAAACGACGATGGTAGGGGAACAGCCATCGTAATAGAAGAAAAGTTTAAAATTAATAAAGTACACTTTCACAGTGATACCTTCTCAGCCTGCCTAGGTGCCCTAATTTGCCAGAACAATAATCAAGCCACGAAACGAATACTTCTTGGAAGTATTTACATTCCATCAGCCGCAGGTCAATCTCTTTCAAGCGAATTAGATAGGCTACTTAGTATCGCAAGATCATATGACGCGGTTATATTAGGAGGTGATTTTAACGCCCGACATCCTGATTGGGGTGATGTAATAACTAATCCCAATGGGAATACAATACAAAGATGGTTTTACAATGGACCATATCTCAATATAGATATAGTTTCACCAAACAGTCCAACATTTCCTAGATCATCATCCGTACTAGACTTTTTCATGTTGTCGAGTTCATTAAACACAGGTAATAATATTGTTTGCAAAACATTTTCATTTCTTTCTGATCACTATGGTGTAGAAACTAATATACAAATATTCAACGTTTACCCTGTACTAGTGCCTCCTACTACCTATACATGTTTCGAAAATACGAACTGGGATCATTTTAGAATAGAACTACACAGTAGCCTCTCCAGAATGAATCTTCCAGTAGGTAAAAATATTTCTAATACCGATATTGATGATCTAATACAAGACGTAAGTAATAAAATAAATACTAGTGTAGATAACCATTCAGTTACTAAAATAACTAAAAACCTGAGATACAAAAACATCTCACTCTTGACTAAAAACCTTTTGAAAATTCAAAGTATTTGGCTAAGAAAACTTAAAAGAATTTTCCATAGACATTTAAACAGAGTAAACACTGAATACAGAGAGTTGTCTTCTAGGATACAATGTCTTAGTAAAATAATAGCTGCAAGAGTTAAAATAGATCTTGACAATGACTTTAGGTCACGTTTAAAAAAAATAAAGCCTTCTCCACAAGCCTTTAAAGAAATCGACAGAATAACTGGCAGAAAATATTTTGGTACGAATATAGCCAAAGATACAGTGACTTTTAATGGAGAAGAACTATCAGATAATGAAGATAAACTCATCGCATTTAAGACAGTGTATTCCGACTTGTACTCTGAAAAAATACCTCAGTTTGACAGAAACTTAACAGATCATGTTAATTTTACAGTCAACGAGTTTATAAGCAGACATACTAATATATGTTTGACGTCTTTTCTACCATCCCACACTACCTCAGATAACTTAGCTCCACCTTTTACGTCTCCAGACAAAGTTAATGCTCATAGACTAAATATAAACAGCAAAAAATCGTATGGTATAGATAAAATTTCCAACTATATTTTGAAAAAATGTCCTCATACGCTTGATGTAACACTCTCTTGTATTTTCAATCAATGCATAAATAATGGGTACTTTCCCTCAATATGGAAAAAATCGAAACTTATTCCTATAGCAAAACAAAAAAGCGGGAAAGAAATTAAAGACTTCCGTCCTATATCGTTACTATCAAATATGGGAAAACTCTTCGAAAGAGTTCTGGCTGAATACTTAGACAGTTTCTGCGATGATAAAAACATCATTCCGAATAACCAATTCGGCTTTAGAAAAAATCATTCTACCGAACACTCATTATTGGTACTAAACGATAGGATTGTTCAAAACCTTAGGAATAAAAAGTGTTCTGTGGTTCTCGACTTAGATCTGCAAGCTGCTTTTGATTCTATATGGCACAACGGACTGATTTTTAAATTGATAATGCTAGAGTTTTCTGAATCCTTTATACGAATGATTATCAGTTTCTTGAGTTCTAGGACAGCAATGATCTCTATTGCATCTGAATACTCAGAAGAGTTTCCAGTTCTTATGGGGGTTGCTCAAGGATCGTTACTCGGGCCAAAACTTTTCAATATATATCTTCATGATTTCCCAACTAGCAGCCCAGTAAATGAGCTTGAAGCTTTTTTATATGCAGATGACACTAAAATATTGGCTAGTGCAGTAAGGCCTCCCGATGCACTAAACAAATTAAAAGATTTCGTGCCGACATTAACATCGTACCTCAAAACTTGGGGATTAGTACTAAACGCAGGGAAAAGTAGCATAACTTGTTTTAGAAACGTGTATGGAAAAGGGCATCGTAAGGCAGTTAAGGAGAGTAAAACCCTCTCTCTAGTGATTGACAATATTTCGATCCCACTGAAAACGGAACCAAAATATCTTGGTATACACTACCAAAATAAATTTAAATTTAACAAACATGCTAGGGAAGTGTTGAATAAAGCCAAAATGGCTTCTGGCTTGCTCAAACAACTTCTATCATCAAGGTACACTTCAAAGAAAACCAAACTGCTTATCTATAAAACGCTTATAAGACCTATAATTACATACGGATTTGGTTGTTGGTTTAGTATTTCGCCAACAGCTACAAATGAATCGGAAAAGTTCGAGCGAAAATTACTAAGATTTTGCTGCGGAAAATACAGAAGACCAAATAAAAAATGGTATTCAAATACAACAATATATAGAGAAAATAACATTGAACCTCTTTTTATATATATGGTAAACCTACTGAAAAGTAAATTACAATCCCTCGCCAACCATCCTAACCCAGTTTTAAAAGATATTTGGGACAGAAATATAAACGAAAGCGTGCTTGATAGTCACTTTTACTTATCTCCAATAAATATATTGAATTTAAGATCTCAATCATTATTTGAACCAACATCTAGTTCTAACTTAAAGTTACAATTTTACGAAAAAGCCTCTTTGCCTGTTCTAAGAGGGTAATTATCTCAAATGTGGTTAATATTATAAACAAATAAAATAATAATAATAACCAAATATATGACAAATTGTATCTATACAAATGTAACATAGACTCTTGTTTTCTATATTTTGTTTTGTATTTTTTATATATATATATTATATATATTATATTATTTATTATGATATAGGTCAGCTTAATTTTAATAATACATTCTTCTTGTTATTATATAAATATTATATATCTAACTAAGTAGACATGATTATTATACGCTGATGCTTCTTTAATTCTTATTGTATCTTGTTTTGAATAAGATTTGTCTTTATATATATTTTTGTAATATATATAAATTTAGTTTATAGGTAGTTTGTAAGTAATTCTAGTCATAAATTTAATCCAGGCCATCTGAGCCAGAAAGTGAACATATGTCGGGAGCAAACATATGAAATTAAAAAAAGAGAATTATCAAAAGAATTAATAAAAGTAAAAATGTATGTATAGATGTTCTACTAAAAACATTTATTGTATTTATAAACTAAGCTTAACCAGATATAATTGTTAAAGTCGGTTACCATGAATTCAAAATAATGTAATCATAAATTTTCAAATGTATTAATGTCTCAATAAAAACAAAATGAAATGAAAAATGAATGAATGATAAATTGATGTTGATCAAATGTACGTAATTAAACTGCCCAAGGTATAATCATTGCTGATAATTGATTTATGTTTACATCAGAGCACGAAAACCCCTGAAGGAGTCAATTATTGAACCCAGCTAACAAGGACACGTACTGAACCCATCACCCAGGACGTAATTTCTGCCGCAGCAATACTTTTATGTGTGTGCGCTTTACCAACAAACATTAACCTTTCAAAGATAACAACAGATGTAGTAGATGCTATACTGAGGGAAAATTTGACATGTGTGCACTGAGCAGCGTCTATGCTTTATTGTCATGGTTACCACTTATTCAAACTAGTAAGAAGAAATAAAAAAAAACAAAATAAAAGCGCGATTTCTAAAAATAAAAAAAAAACCTGGACCTGTACTACCACGACCGGAATACCAACTCGCGTATCTTAACAACGACTAACCCGAAAGCGACATACACAACACATAGTTTAACTATTTTGACTTTCAAAATGTTGTGTTATGTGTTTTATCGTTTATAAAATTCTTATTGTATTTGGGGCTTAGTTCAAATGTTCAAGCGTGAGGTTAAGACAAATGTATGTTCTGAATTAATGTTTTGAGTCCCAAGTTGCGTCTCATCTGCATTACACGTCTGTGTAAAAACCTCTTCATAGGTTTCCATTCGTATACTCGTTATTGTGCAGTCAGCTGATTTTATATTTTTTCTGTTAACCTTAAATTGACATAAAATAATAATAGAAATAGTAGTTAAAATAAACGAAAATAAATTTTAAAAAAGAAACAATATTCTACAGAGTTCTAATTAAAATCAAACCTCTCATCCGTGTAGTATTATAATTTCATAGTGCATTAACATCATCTTCATCATCGTGTGTTTCACCCAAAATCGATAAAGAACCTACAGGGCATTTAAATTTCGCCGTTATGGTTCTCTGTAAAATAAATTCGAATTGAATTTTGATTTCGATATTGAAAGAGCAATAGTATGGTACCACGAGCCAAAAACCATACTTTGCAGAGTTACCTACACCTATTGTCATTTAGCAGCCATCTTGTTTTTATGGGTTTTTGAATTTTCGCACGTAAACTCAAGCATTTTCGATCTTAAGAAAATTTAGATGACATACATATGTACTTATATCAAATTTAATTTCTTACAAAATATAATAAATATAATGTTACGAACTTTTTTTCGCTTATTGCTATTTTGTCTAAAAGCTACAGTGTATTTTGTTAAAAAAAGGAAGGTCTAAAAAAAAAAAAAAAAAAACTAACACAAACATCATATATATGCCAGTAAGACCTAGGGTCTTATAAATTAGGCAATGTTAGAAGGAATAGAAGGATAGGATAAATTTTTGTTGGCACAGTGTATTGATAAATTAGATTTTGATTTTTCTCATTAAACCCCAGGGGTTGCGTTCAGTTGAAGGAATATAGAAAAGAATGCTGCCTAGACTGAGGATCGAACCCACATATCCAAGTTAGCAGTCAAGCACTACTCCCACTACTTCGCTGGGGTCACCCCCGGGTCTAATTTATTTTATATTCCTCAATATATTATTAAGTGCAATTTTAATCGAAATATGTAAGAGTTGTAGAATGCGAATTACGGTTCTCTGCAGCACATACAAGTTCGAGACATTGGTACAGCGAATAGTACCTACGGAGACGAATTTGGATTTCGATCTTCGAAATGGTATAAATAAATATATGACCTGAGGAAAGTGGTATAAATCCACAACCTTTTATTTCAAGTCTCGTTCTACCTACTATATTTTTGCGCATTTAAGTGGCGTTTAGTATTTATTTAAATTAGTATTAGAATCTGATTTCGTTAATCGTAATTGTTTAAGTTATGATTTAGTTATTGGAGATGTTTTTTTGTTATTAATATATCTCTATGTTTTAAATCATTGTTTTGATAAAAAATGTTCTCTTCATTTCAGCGTTCTATTTTAGGATCCTTAATAACTATACCGTTTGTTCAATAAACACCCACAATTTTAGACGGTATAGAACTTTTAACCAAAACATGACCTCTTCAACGCCTTGCTACGGGATTCAAATATTTTTACCGTAAATAATAAAACACTGCTATTATTCTGGTTAATGCGGATTGTTGGTTGATCTGTTTACTAAATTAATTCCATTTTAAAAACAATTGTAAAACAATTATTTTTTCGTCCTACGTTTAGTTGTTAATTATTTCTTTTTTTTTAATAATATTAATTTTGATCTATCTCTATTTATTATATAATTTACTATTTATCAGCTCACTACTTTACCAACAAGTTCATTTGGTGCTTTTTACCTATATACATTTGGTGATTGTCTGCGAATAAATCCTTTACTTTTGTTTTTGGCAAGATTGTCTCGCGGAATTGTTTTGGCCCAAAAAAGAATAAAATGGAATTATGTTATAGTACTAAACATTGAGGGGCATCAATTGGCAACAATGGTTGGTCTAGATTTTGCGGAAGGATATAATATTTTGAAAGGATACCACAGTCAATTTTCCAATGCATCACAGGTGGTTATTCCGCCGCATGTTGCACATTTATCCAAGAGCGCCACCACCGTCAACTTTGCCGTCATCAAATTATTGTTGATTTTCAATTTGATTTTGCCCCAAGAGCCTTTTTGGCCACCGCGTTTCCAACTAACCAAAAGTCATTCATTGATTTATATTCCTAACTCACTCTCGTAGGCAATAAACCAATTTTATTGTGGGCTATTTCTTCACCTCCGCCCAAATGTTTATACGTTAACTATATAAGTAGGATACATACATGTGTGACCACTTTGGGACAAATTCACAAGCTCAATGTACATATACTCTTTTTTTATTCGCAAATAATAAAACACTAAATCAAAGAAGAAAAAGTAAAGTTACACTTTACGAATTTGCCATAATATATAGAAAGGTAGCTATAGTCCCTGAAAAAAAAACGATTCTGATTTTCCTCTTTTTGCTCAAGGGGGTGACAAAACGATACAATGGCCAAACGAAAATATGTATGTGCCCTTAGGGTGACATGTCGTAAGGATAACGAAAGCATTTTTATTTTTGCCGCCCAGTTTCCTTTTACGATATTGTTAAAGGAATACAATGTAAGTGCCTTATTGCGATGCTGTGCGGTGGTGTGCCTTTCAAAACTAACAAGGACCATTTAAGGACCAATAAATACGCAATTTTATAGATCAACCTTCATAAAAAAAAAACAAAGCTAACCAAGAACTTTGCTCTTAGCTGCCGCAACTCGGGCTGTTGAGGGATTTAAGATAACACAACATCAAGAAGAAGGAAACATAATCGACCACCCTGGCCCACCCTGGCTCACCCTGGCCCCAGTAGACCTGCAATTATGTATGGTCGTAAAGAAATTGGAAAATGACACTTATTGCGTTACTATAGCTGGTCAACACCCGGAGGGGCACTGTTATAAGACATGTAAAAGCACAGATTGATATAATCTCTTACCAAGTTTGGAGGATTCCGCTTTCTACCTCCTGAAACAAAGCTCATATTTATATGCAACTCTTAGATATAGTTACAATTTCTTATCATTAGATTTGAATTTTGACGTTTGAAAATTATGTTTGACAGTTTCCTAATAGAGCCCCCAAAATTGTTTAGAATAATAAATATTGGAGATTAAAATTGTAAATCACATTCCCTCATCATTTTATCCTATATTTGTTTTTATTTCTCGTTAAATCGGATAACAATTCAGGCTTTGTTAAGACTTATCGTATAGATCTTAGTTTAGGTATTTGTTTAGGTTTTATTTATGTATAATTTTATTTATGTACTTATACGCATGTATGTACATACGTAGATGTATAATTTCTTGAGCTTTAATGTTAGAAATAAGCATTCAGGCGTAGTGAATTATATTTGTTTAGATTTCACAAAAAAAAAAAATAAAGCAATGAAAAATGCTGAGGAGCACAATTTTGTTACCTTACGATGACGGACGATATCAGCGTTTGAGATAAGTATATAGGTACTTATGCATTTAATCTTATTTACAGGTTAATGAAAACAAACTCTCCATATCAAAGATAAAGCTAAGAGATGCATAATGCTGCCTATTTGATAATTGGTTTTGGTTAGTCATTTCTTATCTCACATATATTTTAAAATTTAAGAGATTTTATTTGAATTTGTCGAGGGAATAATAAAATATGAAATCAAGTATATTCATATCAAAACCGCTTTTATGACAAGGCCAGTAAAAATGATGATTAGAAACGTTTATTATGAAAGTAGTAAGAAAAAATACTGTCGAGGAAAAAACCTTTTAATCAAGTTTTAAGAAGATGAATACTGTTATTTTAAGAAAAAGAGACTATAATTTTGGGAAAACATCGTGATAAACAAAAATAAAATAGTTTTAAGTCATCGAATTGTGCGAACGAAATTTTTAAAAATTGGCTCTAACTGACAAATTATTTTTAAATGAGATCATCGGTGTGTTTTTTTGAGCATATATGTATATTCGCCTAAATATAATTATAATTGCCATGTAAAACACAACAACAATTCCTTTAAATTAGCGGCGAAAAACATCACATATAAAACAGTGTTTACCAGGGCCAGATTAAGCAATTTAGAGGCCCTAAATGTCGGTTGATTGCCAATCGTCAAATTGATGCAAAAAAGGCAGTTCGACAACTTTGTTTTTGTCCATAAATTGTTCATATGAAGATTTTTAGTTTTTCTATTTTTGGTTTTTAATCTGAATTTTGAAGATTTTTAATTGTAAAATTTGTTGTTTTAATTGTTAAAGTGACAAATTCCAAATAATCTGCTAAAGCAAAAATAATTGGTCCCACTTTTTATTTGAGAAGAAGAAAATTATTTGAAAAGGTTTCAGTGGAGGAAAGCAATACGGGCTATAAATTTTGTGTTTAATTGAAATTGTTTGTTTTGTACTTCTTCAATATTTTTATTATTCCATGTTAAATTTCTGTTTTCTTTTTTTTCTAGATTTTGAATCAATTTCACTGTTATCTTTATTTACTAAATATTTTACGTTTTAGAGTTCTCGCATTTTCATTTATTCTTCCATTGAATATTTTTTTCTTTGTCACGGATTTTCCTTGCTTAGTTGTTTTTCATGACTTTTATTTTTCTTAACTTAATTTCTTTAATATTTTATATAAATTATTTTTATATTTTATTTATTTATTTTATATCAATTATTTAATATTTATTATCAATTGAAACCAAAAACCTGTATCAAATTGAAAGGTGTATAAATGTAAATTTAAAATAAATAAATTTGGCTGCGTGGCAACTCGTGTAGAACCAGGGCCTATAGTGACTTACAAGCTCTCGACCATTTCTGTGTGCGTGATATTGGCAGGAATGTAGGGGACCTACAATTTTCTGCTGAATTCCAACGACTTAAGTGGGTAGCACTTTTTCATGACAAGGAAGATGGGAGATTTGTAAATTCATCGCAAGAGGCAGAGTAATCCGTGCGAAAAACTTTTTCAGTGTTTTTTTAGGTGGCATTATGATATATATAGGACATTGGCATTGAAATTGTCAATATCTGTTATGAATAACTTTTTCAATTTAATATTAGTGAAGCTATACACTAAAAATTATAGATTTCTAGAAAAATAAAAAATTTCTGAACTGAATATATTTTTTCTAAACACAATAAATTTTGAGGTTGGTCAAATGGATTTTAACATAAAAAGGAGCCGTTTCTTTTCCCCAACAAATATTTTGTAAAAATTGAAAATTTAGTTTTGCCTCAGTGTGAACCGCACCATAGTTGGCTGTTACAAAAACTCACACATAACGGTTGGTGAATCAAAATATTTATTTTATCTTCGAGCACTCTTTAAATTTATAAAAACGTCATGTGAGTGTTCGTCTAGTAGTCGACATAATACTAAAATAGTAAAATTATACCACTAGTGTTGAAACTAAAGAAACTCCCATCGTGTGAATTAATAATTTACATAATATACATTTCACGTGTTGATGGAGTTTAAGTAAGTTTGCTGCAGTTGCAGAAAATAATTTTAAATTGTTCGATTTTTGTATTTTAAATCTCTATACGTAAACAGACATTTACTTAACATTTTGGTGAAATGTAAACGTCAAATGCAAAAATCTACATATATGACGTGATGCTTCGTGTGCAGAAAGCTATCAGTAGTGGAATCGTCACTGCATGGCGAATATTGTACGCATCTAGGCCTTAGACTTATTCCCATTTCACACGTGGAAACTGGGTTTCCAGGAAGGGCACGAAGAAAGAAAAGCGTGAAATCTCCCCGCTCAACAAATTGAGGAGGTTTTTCTGGACTCTCCACTTCATATAAATACAGAATTGTTTGTTCAAAGAAAAGGATTTTACAGACATCTTCGAACATTTTTTGTCTTCGTGTGAAAGGTACAAACGACTTAAAAAAAAAAAAAAAAAGAAAAGAAAACGCCAACAAAATTTCCAGCAACTTCCCCGTGTGAAAGGGGACTTCTTTACAATCATCGACATTTTAGTGCTGAATGCAATCATGTTGCTGACAGCTGACTGTTCATTACTCGGCATGTTCAGGAAAATGAGATCTCGGAGATCTCAGTTACATGAACAGGATTCCTCAGCAAAATTTCTCAGTTTTGCTGTCAAAACTCTGAGGAAAAATCCCTGAGATCTCATTTTTCTGAACGCGCCAATTGAATGAAACTAATCATGTCTCTCATTTTTTAGATTCATGGAAAACGGTAGAATTAAAAAAAATTGATAACAAGGGTTTAGATTGTAAATCTAAAAACAAAACATTGCTTAAGAACCAAATGGACCATCAATAACGTCCGATTAAAAATTAAACCAAACATTCATAATTCAAGCAGAATCTCACTATCCTTAAATCTTTAATAAAACAAATGGATAAATATACAACATCCACATCTACCTATATAACATTTAACACCCTTCCCTTGTCAGTAATAAAAAGGCAAACCAAGCACCGGTGGGTGTCTGATGCTAAAAAATATTATCCTTTGTTTGAACACACAGAACGGATGGAACAGCAGCCGAAAGTCGAAAGCCAAAGAAGAATATGCAAATTAAATGGATTTGATTAAAATTCGATGGTCTCGTTTTTATGATCTTACGGAGTGAGTTTTTTATCGCGCTTCCTGTTGTGAAAGTGGCCTGTACTACGAATAAATAATATAACCCTTTCGGGGTTGAAACAACAAACATTGACAAAGTATACAATTCTTATACCACCCTCTATCAACTATCTGCGGTTTATCGACGGCATGACACCCTTTAAGTACTCAAGATACACTGGCACCCTGGTATACATCTTTTGATAAAAAAAAATAAAAAAATTATCAACAAGCTCAAGAAATGTTCCTATATAGTATATATATATGTATAAATATACATTCCTACTAAATAGGTACTTTTCATCTACATCCCCTGTAGCTTCCATTCGGAATAGATTTTATCTTAATGGACGATTGCGAAACGCTTGAAAATGTGTCCAGAAAAGTGCTAATTTACTGACGACTACATATTCAGTGGCACTCTCTGATTACATTTGCCGCTGCATCCGGTCACGATGTGGAAGAAAAGAAATGAACCACAAAAAAAAAAAAAAAAAGGAAAAACTTTCTAACGCATTATCGCCTGTGGCTAGCTGGCGAACGTTCTCTATCAAATATTTAAAATTATTTGAAGGATTTTGAAAATTTCGCCTCAAGAAATGAATGAGCGGTCTCCTTAAAATAAATAATTAAAAAAAAGAAATGAAACAGCGTATTCATCCCGGGGCAGCGAAATGGCCATTGGGACTCGTACATCTTCACAACTTGAAATAACTTCTATTTGATTTTTTCTGCCTTCAACTCAGTATCTATGGTGAAAATGGAAAGAACTAAGAAAAGTTTAGTCCAACATACTATTGAATCTAAATGAATAAATATAAGGGCAAGTAATGAATTCTTGAAAAAAAATTGAAACTAAATATTTTCACAAAATCTAACGATGATTCCGAAGCAATGCAATGATGCCCAGCGTACACCACACACTTTCGATACCCCTAAAAATATGTGAAGAATAATGTTGCTGTTCTCAGCTGGACTGGGATAAGATTGGTTCATATAATTAATTACATACCTACATGTAGAATGCATGAGTATACCTACATATTTATATAAAATTAAAAATGTATGAGCTTTTCTTCAGAAAATGCGTTTCGCCCAGGTATACGTTCATCAGTTAGATGCTGTCTTATTCTTGTAAGACGCAAATTTTGGTCAATATTTATCGACTCTTGCGAGCGTGCGACAGTATCTAACTGATGAGTGAGTAGTAATACTAGATGAGCTATTAAAAATCCTACCGGATTCGAAAAAAAATCCCATTTTTATATTGTAGGAAAATAAAACCACCAGTTTTACATAAATATATTAACCAAACAAAAAGCTTATACGAAAAGTGAGAAATGTGATAATAAATAGCCTATTGGCTAAGAAGGTACTAATTATCGGGCGATAATTCAGTCGCAAAAAATTGGGACACGTCAGTTTTAATGTGTTTAGTGATAGTGAATATAAATATAATAAAAGTGTGACGCTTATAAGACTAAAACTTGTTTCATTTTTCTGGCGAAACGACGCAAATTGCATGATTTTTTTAATTGCAAGAAATGTGACACATGTTTTCAATCGTGAATTAAAAATTGAAACGATTAAAATAATGAAACTGTTCCTTTTTTTGAGCATTTTTTGGTCGAAAAATTAAATAAGTAGATCAAATGTAAACAAATAAGACTACACTTGCGATTAAAAAAAAAGTCTCCTTATATTATCTTCTCTTTTTTGCGACTGTATAGTTGCGCGACTGAAACTGCAAGTATGTTCCCAGTAAACATTTGTTGCGGTCCCGATTTTTTAATCGCAACTAATGAAAACGGCAATTGTGTTCCTAACGAAGTAACACTACTTTAAGAACAAATTTTCCGAAGCAAAGAAAACACATTTAATAGCCACTGACAGTGCAATAATCGACCGACCTTCTGATAGCAAGAGTTACACGTCAATGTGTTGCCTTGTCTTAGAGTCAGACTTAGAGACAAAAAATATCAAAGGCCAAATGATATTATTTTATATTATTATTATTTCCCCCCTTAAAAATCGTTTGGAATATTTCCCCATCATAAATCCCAACATGAATTTTTGTTCCACCATTATTTTTATTCCCACCAAACAAATTTTTTCATCATGGAGGAGTTGAGGGGACTTGAGCACTTAAACAGAAGTAATTTTCTTCTTCTTCCTTATTAGTTTTTTTTTTTAATTACTTAAAATTTTAATCACTAATTTTTCAGATAGAAATAAAATAATTGCAGTTAATATTTCGCATGTACATAGGTATTTTGATAAGATATTTATATTTTTTTTTAATTTCACATATTTCATAATTCGAAGCAGAAAAAAGCAAGTATGTGCGACAATGTTGAGCATTTTATTTTTCAAACACACCAACAACAACGTTCGATACTTTTAAGTGTGGGTCGCGGTTGCTTCACTTTTTTATTATTTATTTTTTTTTTTGTGAAAAGAAAAAGAAAAAAGTAATAAATTTTTTCATCGCTTTTTTCTACCACAGAAGAAAAATTCAAAATGTCCGTCGAAGTAAGAGGCGCTCAACGGATATGGTAAATATAGAAAATCGCATGCACTTTTCACCCTCTCGCCCAGCCCTGTTCAGTTCGCGCAAAGCGATAAATTAATGTTATCGCTCAGGGCTATAAATCTGCATGAATTAAGAAGAACATTCTCTTCGGATCCTTATTTTCTTTTAGATATTCCGTTTTGGGCTTCACGGCAATTCTTTTTTTCATTTCTTCGTTGGGTTTCCTTGGACATTTCTTTTTTTTTTTTTTTTTTTTGATTTTCGGTTTTATTTGCTGCTGCTGCTATATCCTATTCCAGCATTAGATTCGAACAGTTTATATATAATAACAAAAGCATACCTATGTAGAATGTAGATATCTACAAATTTTCTTGAGGTATACGATAAAAAAAAACCTTACTTAAGAACACAAAAAAATCACTACTTAAGTGCTGGTACAAGGTAAATAATTGTATAGGTGAAAAGTTCTACGTATGTGGGTTTGGCATACTTTAAAAATCGTATTTTTCCGATTTAGGTAATTTAGTAAAATTGTACATGTACATGTACATGTACATATATATAATAATTGCGATTAAAATTTTCATCCTTAAGTAGACATAATGTAAATCATATAAATATTTCAATTAGTGTACTTTTCTTAAATCCCTATCCCTTGCTTCAAAATCAAACTCACTTAACCGAAAAATATTCAAGGAAATAATGATAAAGCGCGAAGCGACTTCGTAAGTCTTAATGCTACAAAAGCACAATCAATTCAATATAAATCAACATAATTAAAATTGCTTTGATTTAACCTTAAAAATTTTGTGCAAAAAAAAAAAATAAATCAAATGCACAACTCTTGATGCGGCCAACTTTTGGCTTTCGATCTGTTTTCTGTCATTAAAAATATAAGCAAAAATCAAACGAAAGTCTGTTTGTAATAAAAAACACTTGACTTGTGAATTGCTCGCGCATTAAACATGATGACGGTCGGAGAAGTTCAAAAAGAATACTTGCGTAAAAATGTCCTTTTTTTGGAATAAATCGTTATTTTAAGAGCCACGGCACGCGTACACTGAAAATAATTTCCTAGGTAATATTGATAAAAAAGTTTTTGTAGACTTCAACAAAACATTTTTATCGTTTTGATAAAATTTTATCAATATAACCAAATAAATTTGTTTATTTCACAAAATTTTTATAATTTTTATCAGTTTGACAAAAAATGTACTACAAATATTATATTCAGTTTAACAAAACACGATTTGTTACTGTAACAAAATAAAACAGAAATTTTTGTCATATCCACATCTTTTTTTGTGGAGTAAACAAAATGTTTGTTATATCTACAAGAATTCAATTTTGTAAATCTTTGTCAATATCGCAAAGTTTTTGTTAATTTTTTCTATCAATTTGATAGAAAATCAAAGCACTAATACAATATTTTTGTTGTTATGAAAAATTGATTTTAGATGTTTGGTTAATTTGTAATACTGATAGAATAAAATTGTGATATAGATAAAAATATTTTGTAAGTGCTTTATTTTCAAAAAAAAAAAGTTTTAAAATATTTTTTTAAATATGACAAAACATTTGTCTTTTCAATGAGACAAAAATTAACAAAAAATATTGTTGTATGCACAAAATTGTTATTATTACATTATTGTTATGGGTTAGGAATGAAAAATTGTTGTTTCATACCTTTGCTACTTTGTAGTATTGACAAAACTTATTGTTAAATAAACAAAACTGATCTATAAGTGACAAATTTTCGAGCTACAAAGTCTCTTTATCAGTTTTACAGAAAAAATTTATCAATAAGATAAATCTTCAACAAAAACTTTTGTTGTAAGTGCAAAATTTAAATTTATCCATTATACAAAACATTTTGTTGCCATGACTGATAATTTTTGTTGCAAACCTTTGCATTCTTTGTAGTATTGACAAATCTTTTTGTTGAATATACAAAACTGATTTATAAGTGAAACATTTTCGAGCTACAAAGTCCCTTTATCAGTTTTACAGAAAAAATTTATCAATAAGATAAATCTTCAACAAAAACTTTTGTTGTAAGTGCAAAATTTAAATTTATCCATTATACAAAACATTTTGTTGGCATGACTGATAATTTTTGTTGCAAACCTTTGCATACTTTGTAGTATTGACAAATCTTTTTGTTGAATATACAAAACTGATTTATAAGTGAAACATTTTTGAGCTACAAAGTCTCTTTATCAGTTTTACAGAAAAAATTTATCAATAAGATAAATCTTCAACAAAAACTTTTGTTGTAAGTGCAAAATTTAAATTTATCCATTATACAAAATATTTTGTTGGCATGACTGATAATTTTTGTTGCAAACCTTTGCATACTTTGTAGTATTGACAAATCTTTTTGTTGAATATACAAAACTGATTTATAAGTGAAACATTTTCTTTTTACAGAAAAAATGTATCAATAAGATAAATCATCAACAAAAGCTTTTGTCATAATGGATAAATTATTGTTCCGAAAAAAAATTTAATTTTGTTGGAGTTGATCAAATAACTAAATTAAACTAAATTAACTAAATTAACTTGATTCTAAATATTTAGGGTCGTTGGTGTAGTTGTTATCAAAAGATGCCAGTTATGTTCAAAACACTTAACTTCATAAAATCTTCAAAGAAATATTATGTTGCTCATATTCAACGCCCTTTAGCCAAAATTATGTGCTTATTTATTCAGAAATAAGAAATTAGGTATTCGAAAAACTGTTTAATTATCTTCTACGAAAAGATCAGTTCAAAAACTCGTTGTTGTGCACACTTTTTGTCATTTTGGCCCAACAAACATCTACAGTTTTCGAAATGGTTGGCAATATGCTATATTTAATTTAATAAAATGTCACATTAGACAAAACTAAGACAACTGATTCTGTTGTCTAAGTTAGATAACTCTAAGACAGCAATTAAACATGTTTATTCATAACTTGGACGGCGGCTGTCCAAAGTTAGACAACGTTTATAAGTACAACCCAAGATGTTTTAGTAAACAGTGTTTGGAAATGTACAGTCGTATTTATTAGACTTTTACTACTTAGATACTGTCTAACTGTTTAAAAATTGGTGGAAATATGCTTTGTTTAACAAAAATAAATACCACATTATATTCACGGTTAAGACAATCTACTCTTGTGTCTAAGTTAGGCAGCTATGAGACAATAATAAAACAGGTTTTTAAACACATTTCCAAAGTTGGAAGTTGTCTAAAGTGGGACAACGTTTATAAATAAGACCATTAGTTTTTACTTGAAAAAAACTATTCGACCTGATATATCTCAAAGTTTAAAGTAATTAAGTAAAAGTTCTGTTTTAGCATTCTATTCTATTATTAATTTGAAGTAGTCAAAGAACTACTTTTTCTAAGAAAAACCTTTTTTTTTCACTTTTATGGCCCTCAAAGTACTTAATGTAAATAAAAAAAAACAAAAAGCTCTTTAGCAAAAGTAGTTCTTTTTATGTTTGATTTTCTCTAAAACTAATATGTTTTAAAACTAAAATTATTGATGTTTTTATATTTAACTTGAAATTATTAAGAATATAACAAGTTTAGGTACCTATACTAAAATAATGTACAATTTTGAGATAATAATAAGTTTGATCAAAATAATTTTTTTTTAATTTTTTTTTCAGATTTTTGATTTTGAAAACTAATGTTGGTTACTGTTATATGTAAATTAAAGGCTTTAGCCACTAATTTGTTTGTTTTACATTCAGAAATTGTGTAGCGGCAATAATAGACCATCTGAGAAAAGTTTTAAGTGGTTCAAGTTTGAATACAGTATTGTAGGGGGTTGGTTTTGAGTATAAACCTGAGTTTTTGTGTTTTTTCCGTTTTGCTACTTTTTATGAAAAAAAGATCAAATACTTTTTAATTTCAATTACATAATATATTACATATATCTACAAGTCCACATACAAAATGTATGTACAGAGCAAATAACGTAGAAGACGATCAATTTCAGATGGAATATTTTTATTGAATTTGGTTGCGTATAAAAGGTGGTATAGGTTGGGTCGAGATAACCAAATAACCGTATGGGAGATAAGTATATTTTCCCCTCGTTCAGGCGAGAAACCTATGCGAGCAAAAAGGTAATTCAATCATAGTTTTTACTTGTTTTTTGTTTATAGCTTTTAAGTTATTTGCTCTACTCATAAATGTTGTATGGATATTTTAAATTGCAACACAAAAGTATCAAATCATGTTAATAAAAATTAGCACAAACGGAGAAGAACGATACAAAATTTTTGTATATGATTCCCTGTTTCGTGTACTAATTGTATTTTTATCAAAATAACACAAATTTTTTTGTGGAAATGATTAAACATACAACAAAATTATAAATTATATTCGACCAACTCATATCTTTAAAAATCAGTATAGCGAAATTTTTTAACTGACTAAACGAATGAAAAATATTGTGCTATAAACAAAAATGTGTATCGTATATCTACAAAACAAAATTGAATTTTTACAAATATTACAAAAATTTCGTTGAAATCAAATGAATAACGAGTTTCGTTTATAAGTTAAATAACGGATTTTGTCTCATACTAAACAAAATTAAATTTCTATCAGTATAACAACATTTTTATCGTATCTACAAAACAAATTTGAATTTTTATCAATATTACAAAAATTTCGTTGAAATCAAACTAATAACAAAAATGTTTGTAAGTTAAATAACGGATTTCGTCTCATACCTACAAGAAATTTTATCATACCTACAAAAGAAAAATGAATTTTTATCAACATTACAAAAATTTCGTTGAAATCAAATGTTTGTAAGTTAAATAACGGATTTTGTCTCATACGTAAAAAAAATGTTATCATATCTACGAAAGAAAATTGAATTTTTATCAGTATAACAAAATTTTTATCGTATCTACAAAACAAAATTGAATTTTTATCAATATTACAAAAATTTCGTTGAAATCAAACTAATAACGAAACTGTTTGTAAGTTAAATAACGGATTTTGTCTCACACTTACAAGAAATTTTATCATATCTACAAAACAAAATTGAATTTCTATCAGTATAACAAAATTTTGTGTAACTGACAAAACGAATGAAAAATATAAATAAAAATTTTTTATCGTATCTACAAAACAAAATTGAATTTCTATCAATATGAAAAAATAAAATTGAAATTCCGTAAAATGCATTGCGATCGCGTCATTCGCAAAGTGACTTTCATGTAGTTAACAAGTTCTTTAGTTGTGCTTCTAAAGTGAATGAAACAAATTTTAAACAAATAAAAGACATTTAAACAATACAAATATTTGAACATTGAAAACAGTGATATGGATGAGAAAATAATTCAAGAATTAAACCTTTCTTCAATACGCGAAAATAAAATTTGGAAACATTTGAACGGTAAGTAGAAACAATTTTAGTAAATTATTATGAAGTGAATATCTCTACATTTTTTATTTATAAAACAAATGTTGTGTTAAAGTACCTATATATCTATATTTCAATCAAATTTAAAATTTAACTATTTGGATTTTAAAATGCTAATTCGTAATAAAAAAAATTTGTTGCAACATTTTTTTTAATTTATGGTTAATGGTCATACACAAAGTTTGTTTATCTAATAATTAGTTTTTTTTTTCAAAAATGTAGGTCCATAGGTTCTTCACAAGCATTGTCTATCTGAACAAAAATGGTCTAAAAAAGCGGTTGTTAAATCATTAATTTTTTGGAGTATACAGTATACTGTGTTACTGAGACTAATTTTTACAATCGTTAAAAAAATTCTGTTTTATGAAAATCGATTTAACAGTTTCTCCATCTCAGTAGTTTTTTTTTAAAGTTGAACGACCAATTTCGTATATACATATGTGAGTTTTTTTACATAATCGAATTTATGCTCAGTTGCTCATGATGTTTTCTGAGCACTTCATAGAATTTTTTATATTTTAATTTTATATTAACAATGCTCAGACATAAAAAAAAAATTATTACAATTATTCTACATATCATTAGAAATAGATTCCATTAATACACTTTTGTATCACAAAGTATACGTAAAAACGAAAAACAAACTTAATCCACTTGTCGCACACCAAAATTGGTATACGTGCTCTCTAAAATCTTCCACTTTAGACGCATGAACTGATGAAACGGTTGTGATCTTAATAGCGGTATGAATCAGAAACTAAGCTCATGTTAATTGTTAACAACTTTGCACTTAAAAAAAAACAACAAATCGATTTCTGTTGTTATAGTTTTGGCAATGTTTTTGGGAATTTTTGCCTGTATGGGGCGAAAAATTGTAGACGAAGGGTAGTTTTATATAACTTCAAGCAAGCGAAGTTCAGAAATTATCTTAAAGTTTGTTTATATGGATTTAAGAATTTGTAATAGAGACACTAAATGCAGAAATTAAATAAAATAGTAATAGTAATTTACTTACATCATTTATTTTTATGATGTATGATTTTGGAAAAATTTGCTGTTCTGCACATAATAAGTCAATTAAATTCGAAATTAATTCTTCTTAATGTGAAGTGTTGTAACAATTTATTAAACGAAAACTAAATAAAATTGAATTATATTTCTTAGATTGTCAAATTGATCGAAATCCCTCATTTACTTCACACCAGCGCATTTGGACACATTTTTTACTTTATATAAGGATATACCTATAGGAATTCAAATTTTGTTTCAACGACACCTCGAGATCTGCAAAAATTAAACAAAACCTAGTAAGTTTCATTTCATATGTAAAAATTATAATTAAATTTTAAATTTAACATAACTTAATGTTTGAGAAGATTATTTGAAAATAACTAAAGACATTTTTTACTATTTAAGTCATTATATTTAGGTAACCAATAATAAGTTACAGCTCATACAGTTATGATTTAAATTAAATTAATAATGAAGTGTTTTGTGTGCAAAATACAGACAGATTCAATTAAAACATTGGTGGCTAACTTAAAAATATTCCATTCTCTTCGTGCAGACAGTACGTATGAATGCTGCGAAGAATTATGTTCTCAAGCTTTTGGAAATATCAATAGTATTAAAAAACACCCCAAAAGAAAACATCAAACAGATTATCTTGAAATTCATCAAGATGATCACCAAACAATTTCATATCAAAATACCTGAAACTTTCATTCTGTCTGTAGAACCACAAAATAGTCCCGATATAATTTCAGGCTTACGATACACTGTATAGTTGAGTTGCTATGATACGTTATTATTTATTTTGCTTAAAATTCAATAGAAAATACATTCTATATTCAAGCTGATTTTTTTTTTATAATATTGAACTGTTTTGTAATACTATATAGATTAGAGAAAAAAACACGCCTAATATAAATATACATATAAATAATAAATAACATTACATTTTTATTCCATATTAGTTCTAGAGGACAATTTCGAAGAACATCTGGAAGCAATTTCATCCGAAAATTGCTCGTGAGTGGATATAGAAATTCATTAGGCATCAGCCGCTTCAAAATATCGAATTAGCGAGATGCAAAAATCAAACTCAACTGGAGAAATAATGACGAAGTGGAAGGAATACAACGGACCGTTTGGATACAAATTGGTAAGATAACGTCGATTCGACGTGTATTGTATGTTTGAAATTGCAAAATATGTAATATAATTTTACAAGCTGTAGGTACTATAAAAACTTATATAACCACTACTTTACTTTTAAAATCTCATCCTCACTCTCATAAACTATTATTTTAAATTTTAAAAATTAACTTTTTGTAATCCTCATAATATGACGTATAAGGATTATAAAAAAAAATAATAATAATTTAAAAAAATAATTTTTTATCATACATTATTAATTACACTGGTCAAAAAGTAACTGAAAAGATAACCTACGTCACTTCGACATATAAGACTTTCTTTGGAAGTTAAAAACATGTATTGTATAAATAATATACATATTTCAGTAGTCTGAGTTAGCAAGAACTGGCAGCACATTAGCCATTTCTATGTGAATAACACTGAAATTTGAAAAAATTCACTATGTGGATTCGACGTAGGTTATCTTTCTGGGGAAAATTTAAATATCACTTTTTAAATCCGCTTTTTTATTTTTTAATATATTTTTTAATATATATTTCGTAGATCAACATAGACTTCACGGTGATTTTCCCCGATACCTCAAATTTACAAACGATCTGTGCAGAGAAGTATGAGCATATAATGAAAAAGCTGCATTCAAAATTAAAGGAAGAGAGCAACATCGCTCTTTTGAAAGACGTTTTGGCTACATCAGGTATTTCGGAAAGTAAGTTTGATAAAGTGAAGAAAAATGTTGTTTTATTTATATAAATAAATTTTTTTTTAACAGATGGTCGATATGTCAGCATTTTTTATCTTTTCCATGCAGTATTTATCCCGTCTAGTAAAATGGTTACAAATGAAGGCGCAACAAAAATTCATGTGAGGTACTCCATCAAAGATTCACAGAATTCTTTTATTACCATCGGAAAAACGGTGGAAGAAGTGGAAGAAACCCCAAAATGCAAGAAAAAAAAGCTATTCAGCCCTTAGGTACTATTGATAATATTGGTTCCATAGGTAATCCTATAGAAATTTTGATATATTTTGACACTATAAAATACCCATTAGCGGCTTCACTCGTATGGCGTTTTTACATTTTTTTTTTCAATATAAAAACTAAATATGACAAAAGTCATCATTTGATATCTCAGATTTGCAACCAGTTAAAAATTAATTGATTCAAACACAATTTCAAAACTAAAACTCTTATGTTAATGTATGTACATAACTTATGTTCACAAAAAAATTTAAACCTCTCATAATAAAATGTTGAAAGTGAAATATTTTGTTTCTTTTTTTCATTTTCTACTTTTTCCGTTAAAATCAGCATAATAGATTGTTGGTTCGTTTCTTCCTTTGTTGCCTTTTTTTCAGCAAAATTTTCTCAGCCATTTAAATGAAGTGAAACGCTGGCACTGACATAAGATAAAGAATAATTGACCGTTTGATAATTTGAGAAAAAAGTAAGTATTTAAAATCATTTTAAAATAGTTTTCAATTTCACATATTTTGTTAAAAGCAGCATAAAATCTTTTTAATTCCAGAAAAAATTTTTTATAAAATTTAACAAAATTCTTTATGCATATTTTAACAAAAAATATTGTGATAACGATCAAATATTTTTGTTAATTAAACAAAATATTTTTGTTAAGTTGACAAATAATTTTTGTGGATTCAACAAAAAAAAATTGTTAAATTAACAAAATATTTCGTTAATTTGACAAATTATTTTTGTGGATTCAACAAAAGAAATTTTTTATATTAACAAAATATTTTGTTAATCTGACAAATTATTTTTGTGGATTCAACAAAAGAAATTTGTTATATTAACAAAATATTTTGTTAATCTGACAAATTATTTTTGTGGATTCAACAAAAGAAATTTGTTATATTAACAAAATATTTTGTTAATCTGACAAATTATTTTTGTGGATTCAACAAAGAAATTTGTTATATTAACAAAATATTTTGTTAATCTGACAAATTATTTTTGTGGATTCAACAAAAGAAATTTATTATATTAACAAAATATTTTGTTAATCTGACAAATTATTTTTGTGGATTCAACAAAAGAAATTTGTTATATTAACAAAATATTTTGTTAATCTGACAAATTATTTTTGTGGGTTCAACAAAACAAAATTGTTGAATTGACAATTTATTTTGTCAATGCAATAAAATAAACAGTAAATATGACAAATATATTTTATACTATTAACAAAATTTTTGTTCATTTAACAAAATATTGCAATTTTTTTTTTGTAAATATAACAATTATTTTGTTAATATGACAAAAAATGCTGCTCACTTCAACAATTTTTTTTTGTCACTTTTATCTATTTGATAAAACATTTTGTTGGACGTATATTGACAAAAATTTTGTTGTATCAACAAAATTTTTTTAGTTATTATGACAAAATAAAATTCTTTTTTGTCACTTTTATCAATTTGATAATACATTTTTGTTGGACGTATATTGACAGAAGTTTTATCAGCTCAACCTACATTTTTATCATATATACCTACATTTTATTTTCAGTGTACGTATCAGTGATTGTAAATAAGTATTCTGGATATAATTATTTTCTTTAAAATAAAAGACTTTTCACATAAAAAAGCACAAAGTATCACGTGCACAATTACTTGCACGGAATTCCTTCACCCATAATATATACCTTTGTCTATTTTGAATGGAATAAGGATCACATAACCAGGACCGCACATGCAAATTTAATGGCAAACAGTCTCGGGTTGCAAACTTTAATTCAAGCTCCATTTGCCCTTATTCAATACAAAAGGGAGGTTATACACAATTGTCGATAGCAATCATCGACGACTGTAGGCAGACAAACATAGACTTCGACAGCTGGGACCACATCCTGATAGTGGCAGCGATAAATGAAGCTTCCTCTTTGCACCAAGCATCACCAAATGTGTTGGCTGGGAAAACATTAATCTATTGGAAAGTCTAGCAGTTCCCAGAACAAATGTAAAATCGGTAATCTATGAAACATTGACGCCTGCCATTAAACAGATTTCCTATAATGCCTATACTCCTCCAGCAGCATCAGGTCCGGATATCGACACATCCTAGGTATATACGCATGCATTCATTTTAGTTCAGTACAGTTTAGTAGAGAAATTGAATTTGTGATGTTCTGACGTTGTTGCCGTATACTACTCTCGTGATGATGGTGTCAAGACAGAATGTGAATGTTTGCGCCAGGAATTTTAGCATTGGGAAAACATCGGTTAACCTTAAATTGATGCCTTTGTTTGCGTAGAGCATAGAACAACATTCACAGCTCCCACCCACAGCCACAACCCACATTGATCGGAAGCTCTTGCATATATGTATGTACAATGTACATACATTGATATGACGTGTGGTTCCTGTGGGTTTGGCAGGTTGTTTGGCTTTTGATGCTTCACAAGTTTGTGCAGAGATTACCTAACATTTGGGATGTCGGATTGAATATTGAAAGGCAGGGGCCAAGTATACTACACTCGTGGAGCCGTGCGACGTCGTTGGTGGTGGCTGCGGAAGGATGCAAACAAAATCAGCAGAAGCCCCCATTTCGAACGAGCATCCTTCCGGCCAACGACTCAACCATTAGGTACCTACCTATATCTACACCTCGATCTGAATGTTTGGTTTTGAACCATCAGGTTGTATTAAGCAGAGAGGTGGCTGTGAATGTTGCAATATTCATGGCCTTGAGAGTGACGAAAAGGCGAATCAGACCAATTTTGAAATCGGTTGACCTACGAATTGTACATGCATCCTAACACTCTACATCTACACCTGTGGCCTTCCACTTCAGCAAAACATTGTTCCTCCATATGTTTGTGCATTATTTAATTTCACCCCATGCCTACATATATTAAAATCGTGTTGGGGACGGGAAACCCCGCGGGTCGAAATGGTGTATCATCCGCAAGAAACAATTTTTTTTTTTGTTTTCCAATCACACCGATTGATAACAAGGAAAAAAAATCCGCGCAGTAATTGAAAATAAAATTACGCCTGCAAGGAATAAGTTCAGCATGAGGGTAACATTTTTATCATTCCCTCTGTCATATGAAATTTAAATAATTCAATTGTAAGTAGGTATCTAAGGTATTCAACGATGCACATCAAAAGGATATGACAAGAAGTATTGTTTGTCTTTGATTCCTTCATCTCTTCATATTTATTCATACTTCTTCAATTGCCTTGGCAACTCAAGTTTTTTTTTTTTTTTTTGTATTTTTATTTACAAACATGCCTCAAGCCATTTACCAGAATTGAATTTTCAAATTTCAAGTTCATTTTTTAATTATAATGAATGAGTATAATGTTAAGTACACTCGAGGGCTTGGATTTTATTGAACATGTTTCTAAAGCTTATTGAATATGGATCAACTTTGGCCGAGGGTTGGTTAACTTATAAGCTTGTAAAGAAATAGATAGACGCAAGCTTTAAGAAATTCGAAAATTTCAACAGGTCTTTTATTTGCATGCAGGGTCGGATTAAGCCATACAGAGGCCTCTCTAACTAAAGTAAGTAACCTGTACAATTTACTATGACAACTTTCTTTTTACGAAACAATTAAACATTTTTAGTATTAATTTATTTATTTATTTATTTTTTCTTATCAATAACATATTAAAATATACTATTAATAACTAGATTAATAAGAGCACTAGCAGCACAGTACTATCGGCTCTTAGGTAAATGAAATTGAAGTTATAACTTAATTTTAAGTAGGTTTAATATTTTGTTTATAATAACAATATTGTGTTGAGTAGGTTCTTTTAACAAGATTTTTTAGTATTAAATTTGAAGAAGTATATTTGTAGAATTTTTTGTTTCGACTGTGAATATGACAATTTTAATTTAACTGTTAAATAAAAAAAAATGCAAAAATTAAAGATTTTGGTTGCCTTGCCTTTACTTGTGTAAAGAAGATGATGCCGTCATGTAACAATCCACTTGAAACGGAAACTTTCTGCGTATGCATTGCCACTTGATGCACCTCGTTTGGATTGAAATCGTCAGAGATCCGGCAATTTTGCTTGTTGGTTGATACGTACCCGTTTATGCGTTTTTTTCACTTTTTCTAAGACCAAAATTAACAGTACCTGGCGTACAATTTTTTTAGCAAAAAATGAAAACTTTATTTTTCTCAAAAACGTGCCCACATCTTTAAAAAAAAAAAATCAGAACTATCGTTTACAAAAAGGCTAACCATTTTATAAATATTGTTCATATTTTAAGTACTCACAAAATAGATAGATAGATAGATACTTTATTTTTCATAGATAGAGGCTTTACAATATAAAACTACGCAGCTTGCTCAGAGATTTGATATTTAAATTATATCTTACAACTGAAAAATTTTATTATATATAATTAATTTGGAAGTGAAGATTACATTCGAAGGAAAAATACTCAAATAATACTTCCTTAAACTAGGCTATGTTTTTGGCAAGTGGCATAGAAAACTGGCTCCAATTACTAATACATTTCTTTTATCAGATGAAAAGTTTTTAAAATATTTAGACTTTAAAACCACAGTGTGATGGCACATAAGAGCAAGTTCGTGCAACCTACTCTGCATTTTATTTTATTTGTCATATAAGTTTTGAAAACTATTAAGCCTTTAAGCGATTCTCTTAGCACAAACAGAAAAAGAATATTTTAAATTGGACCCCTAGTTTCTGAGATCATCCCAAACGTGTTGCATATCTTCGGACGATTTTGACTAAACTTCTCAAAAACATTTTTTGAAATTTGTTTCTAACGCTGATTGCAGCGTTTCCTCCACAGTTAGTGCGGTGGGGTTAAGAATTTTTGCACAAAAATTTATGAACTATAAACCAATTTTACGCAACTTCCCTGGTCAATGTCAACATAATACCCATCAATATAGCATATACCATATGAACTTATAATGTTTTCTTTTTTTACGTAGCAACTGTGTTAAAGGTTGAAAGAGACCTTCTCGTTTGTTGGACGGAGTCATTTGATTCCGCCATGAATGGACAATGAATGCTTATAGACTGAAAGTTTTTCCCCAGCAAAGTGCAAAGGTCATAAAGATTCTGAGTTGCGTTGATGCCATTTCGATTGGAATTTATGTCATCAATAAAGGTAGCCAGCTACAGTCTTCTGTGTACCACGCTTGCCTAATTTCGTTGGTTGCTTAACGTAAATCTATATTTACGACTATTAGACTTTATGACATAGCTCTACGACCACGGTAGTGATGTGTTTCTGTACTTACGTCTCAATATCATCAGTTGGGTCATATAGTGGACATTTATTATGACCCATCTTCCATGTCAGTCGTCAAATAGAATATTGCTCCCATAAGACGTGCCCAGTGTGAGTCATAAAAGTAAGTGAAGAAAGCCTGCAAGACGCTTTTATAGGTTTAATGATGTGTCGTGTTTGGTCAGGACCAGGAGCGTGGTGGGGTGATTGGCGGTATAACTAATACCTATGAACAGGGGTGTGTTCCATTTGAAATCGAAAACCTGACAAATTGATTTCTTATTCCTTTTTATATTATACCTATCTACCCTCGAAGGACATCACGATTGATAGTTTTAACAAAGACAACGGAAATAAATGACGAAACTGCAGAAGGAAGCTTATCATTTATACCCAGAGAAATATGTAGTTTAAGCTGCTGAATCTGGATATTGTTATTCTAATCGAAGACTGCTGCCGCCGCCGCCGCCACCGCCCACTCATAATAAGCCTCGGTGATGTGATGAGTTATGACAGACACGTCACACATACGATTTGCTTCGATTCAAGAGCCTTGACATGTCACATCTGACGTAGTAATTCAAAGGGAAAGTGTAAAGGAAGTTGAGATATATTGCGGCAGAAGCAGTAGAACAGGTATGAGTAATGGTTTTATCCCGACACTCGTCCACGTCGTCGTCATAGATATAGAATCCTCTAACGTAAATGTGCCTCGAATATTTGACGTTATTAATATTTATTATTTGCTTTTGCCTTTCTGTGTCGCCCAATAAGAACTCTCGTTTTATTCGATGCTCAAATATTGTATGTATATGCTTTTATCTAGGGCTATTTTTTTTGACGTACCTTTAGATATGCTGTTTGAAAAAATGTTTTGCAAAACAAGAAATACTATTCTGATATTCGGCAAGCCATCATCATCAACATTTGGTTTGGATTTTTTGAAGGGTGAGCAACAAAAATCGTGGATTGAATTCAAATAGCAAAATACCTACAACTCGAACTAAAATTTATTTTGTTGATGTTTTGAAAGATTCGATTAAATTGGATTTCTGAAAGGATATTATACTTTTCAAATATGTATGTATGTATGTATGTACATTTTGGATGGAGACGTTTAAGTTTTGATATTTATAAAATATTAGCCAAGAAAATCTATGGTTTTACTCCGAACCCGAAGAAATGTAGATCCAGTGTGAAAATTTAATCAGAACATTGGCACTTCACATGTACAAATGATGTATGTATTTCTATTTTTTTTATGTAAAAAACAAAAGTTTTATTGTCTTAAAAAATAAAAAAGCGATACCTACAAAATTAGCTAAAACAAGTATTATAATATAACATTGAATGAATATTTTTTTTTTCGTGGGTTTAGGTGTTAAAACCTCCAAAAAACTCTATGAGGACCGACCAATGCATACTCAAAGGAGTTTAAGATTCATAAACCACTAAAACCACCTCCGCCGCTCCGCCGCACAGTGGGCCCAAATGGGCTTACGCGTCTCAAAAATCTGAAACTTTTTTGTTTCTTGGAATAATTAAGTCAAATTTGGAATATATCATCTTTGATATCTACGCTATCATTTGAATAACTTTTTTTTTTAAACTAGGTTTGTTTTTAGTACTAAAATTTGTTCCAAAGTTAGGAAATACACGTTTTTGGCATGATTTGCACATTTAAAACTTCTGTAACTTTTTTGTTTCTTTGAATAATTAAGTGAAATTTGGAATATAATATCATCTCTGATATTAATTTAATCATTTAAACATCTTTTTTTTAAATAATAAGTTTTTAGTACTAAAATTTTACCTTAGTTAAGAAATTCGAGATTTTTGCATTAATTAAATGTTCAAAAATTCTGTAAATATCTTGTTTTAATTTTTTTTTAATTTTTCAACTTATATATTTAATTTCAGGTTTGGATCCTGTTGAAAAACATATTTTTTTGTTATTTTTCATAATTTCTTTTTCTCTATCATTTCTTTCACTGCAAATTTTATTTCCTAGGTTACCTATGCAATTAGATATCATACCTGTTAACTGGAAGTTGTTTTCTAAATAGCTGATAAGTTCTGACCTATCGGTCCCATTGCTTATACAAAAATCAATCAACATTAATTTTGAAATTTAAAATTCGCTCATATTTTAATTTTGTTTGCACAGAATTAAGAACTTGACTTAACAAAACACTTTTTTTTTTGTTATTAAACAAAGGTAAACAAAAATAAAATTTCAAAATTAAAAAAAAAAAGGAAATAGAATAATACAATCCAAGCCAGATCTACAGAAAAATTAAATAAATGTATGTAGTGTGAAATTTACAATAAAAACCCCAAAAAACACATAATTACATACGATGTGGTAGAAAGGGAAGCAAGGCCCCCCTTTCCATCACCTACGCCACTGGCTTCTTCTTAACAAATATTTATTTGAGAAACATGCGGATTATAACGGCAATATCAATTGCGGCTGTAAAAACAAAGCTTATAAGAAAAAAAAAACAATGTAAAGCTATTTGAATTTTTTTACCATGCACCTACGCTATGAAAATTGACATTTCTCAAAAAGGGGCAACATTTTTTTTCTGCTGCCAAGTACCAATATGCAAAGGAACAAAATGCAATATGAAAGAAAACAGCGCAACTATTTAAAACCTTAATCGAATATAGGAAACAGGGAAACAAAATATGTTGACAAAAATTATTAAATTTAGTAAATAAAACAACATTTTTAACATTTAATTTTTATTTTTTTAGAAGCCTTATAACATTACCTTTCCAACGATATATAATACTTAGAGGTCTAATTCAAGAAGAAGTTAAAAAAAAAAACAATTATAATCGGCCTCAATTTCGCAAATTTTTTAAGATAAAGCCTTGCGTACACTTTAGGTGGCCATATAACAAATCGTGCCAATGTTTTTGATAAAATTTTTGTTGTTTAACAAAATTTTACATTTTCTTAAAAATATTTCATAGAAATCCAGGCTGGAAAAGTACTTTCGGAAAAACCATTTATGAGACGGAAAAGGCATTTTGGGCACACTGTGCGCCGCCGCCGACCAATTGCAACTAAGTGGAAAGTTATCGAGCAATTTATTTTTAACGAAGTTACATTTGGAGCATTTTGTGAGTATCTTCTACCGCTGCGCTGTGCTGTGGTGGATTATAATTGAATAGGTAAGTTCTCTTAGTTACTTAATGAGTTTCTTAGTTTGAATCGTCTTTGTTTCCATTTCTTATGCAAACTAATAGCACCCTTTTCTTCGACTTATTTCGTGAATTCTATGTGTATTTCTTATAGCTGCGCTGCAGTTTAACAACAGCAGGGGCTGTTAAAGGAGCTGATCAAATTTGCTACCGTTTGAAAAATGAAAAATTCAGTTGGCTGTTTTTAATGTTGATACCATCAATATTTTCTATTTTTTAATTCTGATACATAATTATTTAAAGAAAATTTTATTTATTGATATTTTTTACACACATATTTGTGAATTTTCGTTGATTTATTATTTACATATTTTTACATAGAGGTTTATTGCTTTGAGTTTTTCTTATTCCCTTCTCTGTTTAATCTTTTTTTACTACTTCATTATTAAAAAGTCGTTTAAATGGCACAGGATGCTCAAGGAAAATGCAAAATTTAGACCAATTTTAGTTCCATAAAACAACAACAGTCTTCCCTGCATATTAATTTGGTACCCAAAAGAAACTTAAGCACCGCTTTATACCTTAGCCTAACGACATTTTCAATTTCTTTTTAATAAAATGATTTTACGCTAGATTGCATGTTCCTTCATAACTTTGCGTTTGACTAAGTCGTTTGTCCCCTCTGCTGTCGATGGCCGGATTTGTCGAAGAATATGCAAATTCTCACTAAAAGCACACATAAATCATTTCAGATCAGCAACCGCAAGTCCTAAGCCATAGCGTAGCGTCCTGTGAAATTCCCTTTCCGTATTAACGTCATTTTGCAATATCCTTAGTTGGCAATCGAATTCGAATGCCAGAGAACTAAAGTTGGGAAAAGGAATGGCGTCGACTTAAAAAAAAAATTGTAAATGTAAATCTATTTTTCAAGCGTTGTTACCAAAACGACTTACCAACCCATCACCAACTTGGATATCTGTTTCTTATTAGCTGAGATTAATCCCTATCCCATAATCAATTATTGCTTCCACTTCAATGAGTTGAAAAATTGGTAGCAGTACCGAGCGGCCATGGCAGCAGCCCCAACCACGTAGCGTCTCGGTTTTTTTTTCCACCAACCCCTCCCTTGATTTTGGTTTTTGGTGGCATTAATCTTGGCGGCGGCGGCGGCGGCGGTGGTGGCAACAGCGACGTTGTGGTGGTTGGCGAATTTGAGGGAGTGGGACATTGGCAGCAGGAAATTTCCATAAGTGCACGATTACCCTTGTGATTTCGCGAGGAATTTTAATAAGCTATTACGCCAGAATATACAACTTCGACTCGAACTTGTTCCCTGCTGTGGGATGTTGTACATTGTATAATGTGGAATGGGCTGGTGCTATGTTTATTCCAATTTCTTATGCACGAACTTCGGTCTTTGGGAAATCTGTTGCAATTTTTAAAATCCCGCGCATAAGGAGATGGTTGCTTTTTGAGCTTTGGGCTGTGATCCATCCGCACGTCATTATATTTCAATTTAAACGAGCAAAAGAAATGGGGATATCATTGTGTCAGCTTTAATACAAAATATCATAGAAATAATTTTAATAGTTTCGTACAATAGGTTCAGAATAACCAAAACGTCAATTGTGATTTAATTAAATTTATTTTACTTATTAGTTCGATTTCAATTATAAATAAAATACCTACATTTTAACTGCATTTAAGTTAGTTAAGAATAATTAATGATGACATTTCATTCAAGGGATCTCACTTGGAAATTGGATTAATCAGTTTCTTTTAAAATAAAAATATTAAAATGCTCTGCAAACAGTGACCTGGAACTCAGATAGGAGTGACCTTGAGATTCACATTCAGGCTTGCGAACTCATCACGGCATTGCTGAACCAGTTTAGAGGATGCTGTAGCCGAATTAAAGGCTTTAACAGCAGCTTGGTTGTCTGTCAGGATAGTGGTAGTTCGGTGTTGGATAGGGTCTTGTATGGATAACTTTCATGATAGTAATCCAAATTCAAAAACACTTTTAAAGAGAAGGTGAAACAAGAATTTATTTTAAAGAAGTTTGTGAAATTCAGTCTTTAATTTTATCTGAAATTGCTAAAATTGAAGACATGGATTTGGACGATCTCTGGTTCATGCAGGATGGTACGCCATATCAACCATCTTGGCAATGTCGATTGGCCGCCTCGGAGCTGCGATTTGACCCCTAACTCTAAGGACTTTTTTTTGTAGGTAACCGTGAAGGACCGATGTTTAATCAAACATTGAAGCCCTTAGGGCCAATATCATCCAAGCAATCCGTGAGCTACAGCCCGAAACCATCAACAAGGTCTTGGAAAATTGAAGTGACAGAAAGCGCTACTGCGAAGCCAGCCGAAGCAGCCACTTGAACGACATTTTGTTCCATAATTAATGGGAATGTTTACTCTTCATGTTCATTATATTGCATTTTTAAAAAGAAACTTATATTTAGCCCACCATCAGGTCGTCAGGTAGGCGCCAATCCCAACAGTTTTCTTGAATAAAATGAGTGGTTTTCAGGTAGGATAGGTTTTTGTGGCTGTCGGCAGAAACGCTTGACTTGACAGACTTAGACCATAGGTTGGTTCATTGTGATGCCACAGGAATCTAAGCCAAATTTTCTTATTACTCGTTGAAGTACTTAGAGCTTAGTGCTCCTTAAGGAAGCGTGCGAGGCTGTTAATCCAATGATTTGCCAGATCACTGGGATTATTACTATTATTATTTATTTCTTCCTCTTTCTCGCCTATACAGCTTGCAGAAATCGTTCCTCGTTGCGTGCTTGCCAATTAAACAGCGTACGGCAGGCAATGACACCTATAACGGAGCTAATGTGCAATATACTGAGATATTAAACTCGTAGAGCGCTTCAGATCCAACTTGGGTAAGATCTATTGTCAGGCACCTAAGGTTGTTTTCTCTAAAGCATATTTTGTTTCAGCATGTAACGATTAACATACCAATGTTTGTCCGATTTGACAAGGTAGGTAGTGTTATTCCACTCTTGGCGAGTTCGTCAGCTTTAAAATTTGTTGGAATGTCCCTATGACTGCTGTGGAATCTCCATAAGAGATGATCGACAGTTAAGGGCTGTTTTTGAATTTATATGATACAGAGGTTATCTGAAAAAATTCGGATATAAATGCTTGTTCCATTTGGAAAACGTTACAGTTATTGGAAAGGCAAAAGGAGTATTTAATTTCAGCCTGTTTGAGTACACAACTTTACCAACCCCAACATCGGTTTTTGAACCATGTCGGTGTAAAATCTGTTAGGTTTGTCTTCCAGGACGCAAGTCTTCCCAGAAAGATGGGATGGTAACTTGAAAGTTTTTATAGAACTACAGCTGTGGTGTGGTGTAGTCTGCATAACACTTAAAAGTGATCCGAATTGAGTTCAGTATGATGGAGTGGGCAATTTTGCTTTTGGTCCACTGCGAGGAAAGCTTTAAGACAATGTACTTGCAGCCAATATCTTCGCAAAATACATCCAGGGGTGTCAGCTAGTTGAAGTATAGGCGAATTGCATAAATAATATACAATATAAACGATTTTATTTATGAATTGATTCTGTTCCTTTATAATTAATAAATTTACCTATGTAAAATAAAGGGTGTCAGAAATTTCACGCAAGAAGTAATTTTTATAGAGAACATGGATTTTTAATTAAAAATTTTAATTATTTATTGATTCATAAAATATACAATGTAGTGAGTATGAAATAGAATACTTGTTAATTGGCCTCCTTGGCGTTGCTGGCACATATACTTTTTCTGGATAAATACGGCTGAATGTAATTGACAAAAGCGGTCAATTTCTTCCATCCGCACCAAACAATGACAACGTTGTGGTTGAATTATTTTTCTCAACAATAAAGTCGTGTATTGTCTGAACTCCAAATGCTACAATTTTGAAGATTTATCGAAGCCATCAAGATGAAATTCAATTCTTTTGATTTTTTTGGAACACCCTTTATTTACGTACACATATTTAGGTGTACCTTACCTACTGAGTAATAATTACATATATGATAAGGTAACGCTGAATAAAAAACATCGTATTTGGAAAAATAAGAATTTATTTAATGCAAAAACCTAACGAACCAAATTACCTTAGGAATGTTATGTTAAATTAGTTATTAATTTATTCAATTTAATTATAAAATGCCAATTATGAAAGCTCTCAATAGTAATTATTATTATTACAATTAATTGTTATTATAGATTAGATAGATATGTATTTAAAATTTATGAAATGAGATGACACCTCCGTTTTAAAATTTTCCATCTATCTGACATTTAATTAATTTATAGGTGTATACCTATAATTTGTTTTGAAAATACAATAGGTAAATGCCTACTTAAAATTGAAATAAAACAAGAATAATAACAATAAACCACCATTTTCAAAAATCAACAAAGGCAACAACGACAATTTCAAAAACTGTATGGCACTCAAAAATATTGGTTGATTTTAAGGGCGAAATCCACTCGGAGGACAAAAAGAACTCAATTAATACAAAAATGTGGCTTGCCTTTCTCTCACACCCACCACCGCACCGATAAGCCTCGTGCCTACTGTGTGGTGTGTATGCGTGCTGTGTAATTTTTTGATTTTACCGTGTTAATTTTATTTGCACATTTATTACCTGGCTTTATTTTTAAATGGATATTATTATTATTATTGCCGGACTGGTTTGTTTCGGTTGTGACAGTCGGTTGTTCCTATTATTTTTGGGTCCTGGTTCTGGTTCTGGTTCTGGTGGAGTAATAACGTACTGACACTCTGATGCTCTTGAACTGAACATTGAAACATTAATATATGTACGTTGCAATATTAAATGAAATGGATGACCTCATTGGATTAAATTAACTGCCTTCACCCGCTTGGGCGTTTTTGGATGCGTAAAGTCGATAAGGTTCAAATATGTTCGCGACCGAGTATATAGAGAGAAATCGGTTGACCGTTCAGTTCAGTGCTATGGCAAAGTCGTTATATTAATTAATTCGGTTTTTATGTGTGATATTAATTGCACTTTGATAATTTATTAATAATTTCAATTTTGAATGTTTTCGGTTCAATGGCGTGAATGGAAATGCCAACATAGTAAAAGAACGTGTTGTAGATGGAATAGGTTGATGAAAAGTATTGAAAGGGGATGATGACAACATCATAGTGGAGTTGACTGCGATGGGGTCGCGTGTTGGGTCCTGATTGTTATTGGTATCGTTTATTAATGCTTTCTGTTTAATGAACTTGTAATTTTAAACCTACAACAAGATTTTAATTGATGTTAGAATTTCGTTTAATTTATTTGTGGTATAGGTATGTACATTGTACATATATATGTATTTGTTTAATGTTTGATAGTTAGATAATGTTTAGATGGTGAATAAATAATTGATTTCAATCGGATGAAATGAGATTTATCTAATAAATTATTTACTTGAATTTCTTATAGTTAGGTACCTTTATAATGATGACTAGGTATATTATTCTCATTTTAAATGTTGTGTACGCATTGTAAATGTTATATTTACTGTTTCTTGCATCACTATTTAATTATGAGCAAGCATTTGAACTTTGAAGTATCTAATAGCGTTTTAACGTAAGAAAATCTTCGTTACAATGATTTTTATTCACACATACAATGTCTGAAATGTGTAAAAAGTATAAATATACACAAATATACATTATGTAAGTAAATCTAACTAAATTTAACTTTTTTTGAATTATAATGTTCGCTTTAATTGGCTTTAAATAACAAATGTTATAAATTCGAATTGATACTTTATAACTCGATTAGCATATTATTTGGGTGAATCTACAAACGATGAACGATGAGCAAAAAGAAGATCGGGCTTTGAAAAAAAGGAGTAATAACTGGGCCTTAAGTTGGGCATTATAATTGGGCCCTATTGAAATGCAAATACATTTAAATAATCTCTATATTATGTTTTGGATATATGTAATTACATGTTTTAATTCACATATTTTTTATTTAGTGAAAGAGCAATCAAACCATTCACATGTTTTATTATTGAACCAAGAGTAGTGCAAACAAACTTTTGCATATATGTAAATCAATTTTTAATTTAAAATTAATTTGGCTTCTTCAAAAAGTACCAAAGACTGTAATGCATGTTCGACAGCACTGGTTACAATAGTTTTCTTTGAATCCATCATTATTTCGGTAAAAGAAGAATAAGTAATAGTTTTGAATTATTTTAAACTTTAAAAAGTACCTTTGTGCAATTACACTCCTATTATAGGAAAAAATTAAGTTATCATTCATATATTTACATATAAGAAATCATAGCCTATATCAAATTATTTGACTATTTGTTGTTAAAATTTTGAAAACAAATCCAACATAATATTCAAAATCAATTTTTTTAATCTAAAAATTGATTTTTAATTTTAGTCGCGTTAGTTTTAAGTCATTTAATTATTTTTAAAAAAAGTAGGTAAACTTGATTCATTTCAAGAAGGCTAAAATTATCTTGACTGATTTATTTCATTACCTAGATATTTTAGCAATTTTTTTTTTAACTAAGTCAACAACTTTACATTTCCAAACTGAAAATTTTATTGTAATAAGTACCTACCTGTTGAGAGGGGTAAACAGATAAAAGACAAAAATAAAAATAGTTGAATTTTTGTTTTGCGCGCATAATTAGCCGAAAATAAGAAATTTCGAAAGTATGAAATTTCGACGTGAAAAGTTATTAAGTTCGAAATTGCATACTTTCAGGGGTTAATAACGGCGATATCTGAAAACTTCATTTTGTATAGGAAGAAGGAAATTATGATTCTAACGCCCATATTATTCACTCGATAAATCCCGATTATATCTTAAATCCAGATGTAGATAAATTAGTTTAAATCCAACAATTGGTACACACTTTTATCAATTTTTTTTCAATCCAATTAAGATAAATACAATTTGATTTAAACTTGATTTAAACAGTTGAGGTACTTAAATGAAAAAAAAAAAAGAAAAAAGTGGAAAATTAAAAATAAATCAAGAAAAATGTTTGTACCGCTTAAATTATTTATTTTTTGATTTTTGATTATTTTTTTTTTCATTTTAAAGAAATTTGACACTTCCCTTAACTGACATTTGGGTTAAAGCATTATACTTATACATTTGAATTTAAGAAAATTTAAATCCATGGGATTTAATGCATTTGTTGCAGTGAAAAATAATGAAATGGATTTAAATATTTAGACTTAATGAATTCTATTTTAACGGTTGGATTTAAAAGTCATTGAAATCGAATTTAAATCCAGAGTGAATAATATGGCCGTAAGGAATGAAAAACACTACGGGATTGACAATCGCCAATAAATGGGATCGCTAATAAATGGCATTACGCTCTTATAAAAATAAATTTTGTATTAGACCGCGCCAAAAAATTAATTGTTAAAGATTGTTTGAAGAACCTATAAATCTCATTTTCACTTTTTAAAATTCTAAAATTCACTAAAAATTCGGCGGAAAGTCGGGTGAACCAGTTAGTTTATTATAACAATTTTTTTTATGAAATTAAAGTTTCTTGTAAATATTTTACAATTCTAGGTAGGTACCTACGTAATGACATTTTGGTGAAAAAAAATTAGCGAACTTCCTTTTATATTTTAAAAATCGGATAGAATTATTGTTAGTATAAATGTAAGATAATTTCAAAGTAAATACAAACGTAGGTACAATACCTTTTAGCTTTTTTAATAGCAAAGAATCATTCTTTGACCAACCCAAACTTAAACGAAGTTGGTAGGTTATATGAAGGACGAAGGTATCGTTAATTAAACTACCTACACAAAATTCAACTTCGCGTATAACCTATAATTTACCTTTTGTGAAATCATTGCAGTGACTTATATTGTACGCCAAAGTAAAGGGCAATAGACAGATGGAAAGATGATTGACAGCTTTCTCGTTTTTTGTAAGAACACCGTCATAATACTAATTTTAAACTGGGTACCTGTACCTGTTAGCTCTTAAGCGGCATATACACGGTTCAAGTACTCCATCAAGCAAGTGAGACTGTGTTAGTAAGTTTTTTTCGATGATGCCAATCTTGAGTACATGATTGACCAAAAATCAAAAAGTTTTGATTTTGCTACACACAATCTATACGTGTGGCATTTTCACTAATACACTCTCCCATGCTTGAAGAGATTTTGACGTGTGTATATACCGCATTACAGTTTTAAATCAAATATTTGTATCTGAGTTTTGAAAATTTTGTACTAGGTAGGTATATTCCAAAAATTATAATAGGAAATATTCAAATATTTTATTTACTCCCTTTTTTATTTCTACCAGTTTTTTGTCCCTAAGCAAGAAATTGAACGGAATTTCACAAGGAAACTATTTTTAATCGGATTATAGAAATGAAATGTTCTTTCATTTGAATAAATAACGGAAAAGTAAATGAATAGGTTTCATTGTAAATTCCTGATCGGAGTCGAGCATTGTCCTTATACCGGTTTGTTTGTCGTCACTTCTCGCACCTTTTATCGAAGCGCAAGGACTCAGCTATAAGTCATCAGCACTCAAAACAATCAAATACCACAAATTAAATTATGATGAAAATTCCTGGTTTTATTGTTTTCCAATTATTGAGATTTAGCGTCTTCTTCCGTCACTTTGGGCGGTATACTGTGCTTCTTGTCGAACAGAAGATAGAGAAAGAAGCAACGTAGCAACAATAATTGACTTTCTACATAAATTTTGTATTCGAAGGAGATACGCAAAATTTGCATTATTTGTTCCTCGAATCAACGGGTGGAAATTGAAAAGTCGGATGTATCTGACAATAATGAATTCAATTAGCAAAAAACACTCACGCTCCACGTATCACATCTCTCCATTCATCTAAAGGAAGAAAACCAAACTGTTCTATTTTATTCCACTTGTCTCCTCTTCATCCTTAAAGATAAGGGAAAACGTAAAATAAAACCGAACTGATTGAGTTTAACCAAAAAACTTTGCCATCAGGCTAGCAGGTACGGATCTTAAAGTTGATGTTTTGTCTGTGTGGGGGGGAGCGGCATATTGCTTGGATCGGCGGCGGCGCGGTTGCGCGATTTTCAGTTGTCGGCTCTCCATTGCCGGCAAGCTGAAAAAAAATTACATCTAAAGAAAGTAAAGAACAGGACTATTATATGGTTCGCGAATCGAATGATCGCTTAAGAGTTGAACGGTTAAAGAAAAAGTTTTACGGTTTGAAACAAAATAAAAATAACGTATCATAGCAACTCAACTGAACTTCTATCGGGGCTATTCTACAAGCTATAAATAACGTCTTGTTGCTATGATATTTTATTATAATTTTGCTTAATTGAACTGTTTTAGAGCCTTGCGATAAATCTCGAATAAAAGCAAAAAAAAAACACAAACACAAGGGCTCCTTTGAACACTTTTTTCAAATGCAAACATTTAAATTAAACTGTTTAGAGTCCAATTCCCTATACTTACGGTGACCATCCGTTCATTATAATAATGAACAGTCCTGTATTTGAAGAGGATGTTCATTATGAATTATTTGTTACACAAAAACACATAAATGTTCTGTATTTCAGAAGTTGTTCATTATTTATTCTGTATTTCATACAAATTCTTAAAAACAATAACATAAATATTAGAGCAAAATTCTTTGACAAAAAAAATAGTAATGCTTACGTGCCCTTACCAATTGAACGAACGAAAGACATCTATAGTTTTTATTTTTATCCTGAACGCACTCCATTGGTTTTGACATCATCTGCCATGTACTGTACACACTAGAAACTATTAAAATTAAAAAAAAAACATATCGCTTGTTTCCTGCCTGCGTTGTTAAAATTGGTAACTTTTACTTAAAATTTTGTTTTAAAAGCAAACGAAAATATTGAAATTTATTTTAATCAACCCCAATTCCTGATGCCTGTTTGTATGACTTTTTTGTTTTAGAGTTATTTTGTTTTTTATTTTAAGTTTTATGCAAACAAGGACTGAATTTCTATACCTTCTCTTTTTAACTTAAGTCTTTTTCCATAGATATTTTTTAATTAAATGGAAAAATTTAAAATTGAATTGATTTTTTTTTTTATTTGTTCATTATTTGCAATTTGAAAATATGGCCACCGTACCTATACTATGGTGATATGAGTTTAGAACCATCAAAAACGTAAGAGTTTTTCTCATAACCCCCAAAGGTTACGCGCTTGCAAGCCAGAATTATTTTCTGAAAAGAGGTGTTTTTGTTTTTAAATTCTTTCTTATGTTCATCCAAATCGACGATGAATATTCAAAAACTTTTATTGTGTATCTACCACAAGCGAAGAATGGAAGAATTTTGTAAAATGCTAATTAATAAATTCGATTCAAATTCAGCGTTAGCCAATGATGAATTACAACACTCAGTATAAGAGATGAGGGTGAGGGAGTGGAAATCGTTTTATTTTATTTAGAACAAGTTTGAAATTTTCAAAAATCGATATTCCATTATTCGTGCTCATTTTTTTTCATTCCGTTTATCCGTACAAACAATAAATTGCTCCGAACGAATATTTGACATATGCGTAGTTAAATTGTGAACATGGGGCGCGCGGCACATGGTTGCGTGTGAACTTTGATCCCCTTTTTTTTCTTTATACCTTACTACCTACCTATATACTTTTGTTGCTGGTGCCATTTATGCCAATCGTTCAGTTCATCCCGAAATCCCTAAGGATTGTGAATAAAATAACAGTGTCGCTTGTTCCTCTTTTTGTGAATTAACCACAGTCTTAAAGGGCATTTTGCAATTTAGTCTCAAAAATAAGAATAAATTCCAACAGGGGTGCGCTTTGTTATCGCATCATGTTCAATGTTGGTATTTTGCATTATATGTTGTTTTTTTTGTATCCACCCCATCTTGCCAAATTCGATTTTTTTGTAAATGAGGTAACGACGCTTACTGGCATTATACATATTATATCCTGTGTAAAAACAACAGTGTTGATGAAAAATTTATGTTGTCATTATTTGGTTGGGTTAGAAAATTTTATGAAATAATTTTGTATGTATGTATAATGTATATAGTAAAATATAGAGATTTACATATACATATATATAATACAAAAATAAATTTAGTGACTAGTTACTTACAACTCTCAACCATTCCCATATGACTGCGTGATATTAGTTTGCGGTAATGGTGGGACCTAGAATTTTCTGCTGAATCCTTACGGTTAAGATGTTTGGCATTTTATCATGCCAAGAGTCAAGGTGATAGAGAAAAAAAAGATCTTAATCATCGTATAGTTTCTGGAACAAGTAGGTATGTACTGTACAGGCAAGGCCGTAGCCAGAAAAATGTACGAAAAGGTTTTATTTATACAAAATATAATCGTACAGTTATTATTTATTAGTTAGGTACATAATTAAATAGTATCATTACAAAAGTATTACATATTTTTACAAAACTATATTCAGTCTTCTGGCCTTCTTAGCTGCAAATACATCGATAACTTCCTCAGTGTCAATCTCAATTTGTCGATGAACTGACATTAACGCCAATCCTGTTAGTCTTTCTTCACCGGTAGAATTTCTTAAATAAGTTTTCAGACGTTTCATTGTCGAAAATGTTCTTTCCGGTGTGCATGTTGAAACCGGTAATGTCGCCAGAATTTTAAGAAGCTTGTGGATGTTAGGAAACAGATCCTTGTTGCACTCTCCAAGAGCTACTATTGCACTCTTTGACCGCTGTGTAACTAGTTGTTTATGACATTTTGTCTTCCATAGCATGTATTCAGCATTTAAAGTGCTTAGCTTAGGTATATGCTTATGGCTTATTGTTTGAAATAAAAAATATGCTGTAATATACAAATTGGTTCATGTAGGTACCTGTCCATCTAGGTGTGCGTGGTGGAATGCCACACTGGTGTGATCACAACTGTGTGCACACTTGTATTGTGGGCATGGGTCGCTTTAGATATACCGCATGCAGTTGAAGCAAAAGGGTTTATGTCGTTTGCGGTTGTATCTAAAAATTGTCAGGGTAGGTACCTTACTATGTTCATTATAAATTATGAAGAAACCTAGAATTACTCTTTATGCTAAAATCAGAAAATTTGGAACATTATTAACAACTACAGCAGAAATTTGAGTAAAATATCATACCTACTGAAGCGAAAAAGTGTGATTTAGAAATGCACTCCTCACACATTTCGGTGGGGGGGGGATCAAACCCCTGTGATCCCCCCCTGGCTACGGCCTTGTGTACAGGGTGTCGTATAACGGTATAAGTAACGTTATGATTTATTTGATGAGTAACATTTTTCTTTCTGATTTTATTTAACTTTGAAATTTATTAAAATTTAAATTATGGTTTGAATATATCTACCTAATGGTCACATTATGTTTTAAAGATAATCAAGTTGATGATGGAATCCGCAATACTGGATTCGCAGTGATTTTCAATACAGTGTTTCTCTTTTATTTTCACGATAAATGGGTAAATAAAAAGGAGAGCACTGCACTGCGAATCACTGCGGATTCAGCATCGCGGATTCCATAATCGACATGAATATCTCTCAAATGGTGCCTATGGTTTGGTTCAACTGACGTGAATGAAAGAAATTTCGATATAAAATAGAACTGAAGAACTTTGGTTCTTTGTTTTGTTCTGAGTCTTTCCATCATAAACTAATTTCCCAAATTTCTCAAAGTTAATTCTGAAAAAACTTAAGCAAACAAAAACTTCAATAATTAAATCATAACTTCACTTATGCGCCACCCTGTATAATGCAAAGACGAACAGCTAAAATGGTTTCATTCTCATCTTGATTTGCTTAACCTTTCATTAATTTCTTACTTAAATGTATAAATAATACCTAATATTTTAAATGCTTCAGTGTCGATGTCTTATCAATCAATTATCACCGCGTCGAAGGTCTTGGTCTATAATTTTCATGTGTACTACCTCTTGCAAGGAATTGACAGATCTTCCAAGTTCCAAGAGTGTCTTTTGAAATGAAAAATTGATTCTCACATTCCCCAAATTGATTCAGTAGGGGTTTGCAGGTCCCCTCTATTCCTTCCAATAACACGCACTCGCACACTTCAGGAATGGTTACGATTTGTAATTTGTATAAGTCTCTTGGCTTTGGTTCTTCACGAACTGTTAATGCCAGCAAATTTATTTATTTATTAATGTCTTTTCCTTAAAATTTCAGTTTGAAAAATCCTGATCATAGCTTTGTTCCACACCTAATTTCATTTCAAACACTTTCAGACCACCAGATTTAGTCGTTTTTGATCCGAAGCCGTTGCACAAGTCAAAAATTGTGCTATTTCTTGTACAAAAAAAGCACTCACGAGAGAGTAAAAAATTTCCCCTTCTTGCCAGTTTTAATTTGAGGACATTTTTCTGGTTATTTCTGTCTGGTTGTCAAATGTCAGGTTGCCTTCTGTCAGATGATAGAATTTGTCAGTTGAATTCAAATATCAATGTCGGCTTAGGGGTGTCCGTGAAGTTAGCATATAAAGTGTTAGCATATCAATTTGTTTTGGAGTTCTCATCGCATCCACCAAAGTTCTATAGTTCCTGATACATTTCCAAAATAGTTCTGTTCGACCGAAAAAACGGATTCTAAAAAAATGAGATGCTAACTTTCCGCATATCAATTAATGAAATGTCAAACGAAAATATTTTTTTTAGATGTAAGAAGTATAACTTAAAAGTTCCTCATACCTAAAAAAAATTGTTCCGTTATTTTCAGACTTAGAAAAAAAAAAAACTAAAATAATAAACCTAATTAAAAAATATGTTAGAAAAAGCAACTGAATTTCAAAGATTTAGAAGTTTCAATTTCAGCAATGATCTAAAGACATAGACCTTATGTGTTTACAATATAATCCAATAAATTTTCGTTTTTAACACTTTTCTATCATACATACATATGTTCTGATCTTTTTCAATTGTTAAATGCAACTTTCACAGTTTTTGTCAATAACCTTGATATGATGCCATTTTTGTACGAGTTCCAACTCATTTGTTAATGTTAACCGATAGATAAAATGTGATTGCACTATAACCCGAAGAGTTCCCGTTTCTAATACTTTTCTAACAAAAATCAGAGAATACCTACTAATGACCGCTATAATATAATTATTAAGCATTCAAAAATTCTTGAATCAATTGAACTTTCGCGGAACAAGTCATAAAATGCCATTTTACCAATATACTTCCATAATCATGTTTTTAAACCAAAATAATATGGCGATTTGTCAGTGCATTAATTCCAGTCCAGCAGATCATAATAATTTTTTTGACACTCTATATCATTGTCGTAATAATATTTTTTAAAATACATATTTATTTACCTTAGCTCAACTTGTACAATTTACTGTATCCATACCAATTTGAAAAGTATATCTAATCCACTTTTAGTTAAAAATTCGTATTAAAACCTATAAGGACTAATTCGAGTAATGACTAAAGTCTTCTAATGTAAAATTATGTGCATACCTACAATTTGGACATAAAAGAATGTCTTCTTCCATCACAAATTCAAATTCGAACTCGCATGTCCGTTGCACTCACACTCCAATCATGGGAAAGGAATGAAAAACAATAGCTTGTATCTATACATCCAAATTCGATTGCATCTGCCAATCGCTATTGGATATCAAAAGATATCCTATACAGGTGCATTGAGAAAATTATTGGGTTTCCTATTCGCGCACACTCCACTTCCAGTTCAATAGGGACATCCCCAATTTCCCAAGTCATTGGAAAAAGGACTGAGTAAAGCACAACACACGAACCAACTATAGCCCCTTCTACTTTTTGCCATAGAAAAATTAAATAAAAAATAGGAACAAAAAAATGTGCTATACCAAATCTACGATTCCTATATCCTACTATTTCATTATTGTCCCTTTAAGGGACACCGACCGAGTGTGCACTGTGTGTTCTCTTTAATGGATATGGTAAATTGGAAAAAAATGTTACCGTATACACGTTTTTTATGCTGCGGCTTCTTCGCTAAGGATGGGTAGGGTACTGGGTATCTATAGAAAAAACTGTCGACTGGATGATTTTTTATTCTTTATAATGTTCATCCAAAAGCTTGACGGTATACTCCTCCTGCCTTCACGTATCCAGAATCAGCTTACACATGCTCTCGGGAGGATATTTATGGCGAACAGCAGAAACATGGTCCGCCACCGGGCGCCACCCATTGGGAGATTCATGGTGCGCTATGCAGTTTTTTAATTGACCAACAAATTTATTTGATTCGTTAGACCTGCTACTACTACAACGGCAGCAGTAGCGAGGATAACGATGGGGGTGAGAAGGAGGACTACCATCAGCTCCTCCGACTAACGAATATCGCCCGTCGCATCGTTTCGGTCGTTTCGAGATCTGCATGCAGGAAAATATTGCCCAGGTTTGTCCACATCATCATCCCTGCCATTCTACATATGTGTGCGCTTCGATAGAATTTTTATCCTTTTTCTGTATGAAGGTTCGGGATGACGACGACGATGACTTGGAGATAGTGTCGAGGCGTGGTACTATATGGTACATGTGCAAATTTGCTTGCTGACTGCGAGTTTTCGAGTTTCTGCTTCTTCCTTTTTCTACGAGGCAATGTGTTCTTCTTCATTTTTATTCTGCTACACATATTAGTTTGCATACAAATCTTTACACAAAGGATGCAGACTAATATACCTAGTCGAAAACTGTATGAAACAAAAAAAAACCAAAACACAACTAGCATCAGAAAAAGAATTAAACAGAAAGAAAAAGGAAGAGATGGAGGAAAAAAAGAATCCACATCAAGCTAAAACAGTTTTTGAATATATCGACTTTGAATTTCACTTTGACTACAGGGCACATAGACGTACAAAGGTGGACTCCTTTTATGCATCCTGAATTTCATTAGAGAGTCAGAGTGCATATATTGTATGTTGAATGACAGAGGCATTAAAGTGAAATCTTCAATAAAGTTTCCTTTTTGCCAGATGCAACCAGCCAACCACACACTATCCTTTTCGATTGCACTTACGGTTTTAGATAAAAGATAAATCTACGTATAGGAACGGGTTAGGTACTAAACTTGCAATCGTATCCGCAGCATCAGTTCTTTTAATAGACGCGTTGACCTACGTTCAAAACATCCTTTCATCGACTCCATATCTACCAAGAGTGTGTAGTATGTATGGACGGGCAACGTTAGAACAAATTTATGATTGTGCCTAATATCGGCCATGCCTTGTCGTCGTCATCGTGTCGGAGAACAGTATTCAGGGCTGCCTTTTCAGCCTGTTGCAGAAGGGAATGCAGCATATCCGAATGTCCTTGCAACATGCTACTACATTGGGACTGGACTACCCGTTCTGGATACTACTCCTCGACAGCACACATGTGGAGCCAAGCCAACCCATTCAGTGTTGAAATAACTTTCGAGACTTTCTCAATTTTCTAAACAGAACGCTATATTCTCGGTTGCTGCATCACTGCTGAATGTGAATGGGATGATGCTTTCTATTTGGCTGCATATTTAATACTTCATTACGAGAATGTTTTATGGTGTTTCTGAATTGAGTATGTTTTACCTTTTCTGATGCTCTTGTGCAGTTGTTGTAAAGGCAAAATCGAATGAAATTGGATTTTAAATGATCCAAAATGGTAGCCATTCACAGCAGCAAAAGCTGTTAGCAGCAGCGATGGCAATGGGGGTGGTGGCAAGGCAATGGGAGGAACGCTGCTTTTCAATGAAAAAGGATAATTAAAAAAAGTCATGCTCCGCATTTTATAAAGAATATGAAAGCAGTTGTGATTTAAAATCAAAGTCAAGCGAAATATATTTCACAACTCATTAAGAGGTCCTTGCAAACTGCAAGCAATTATTCATTAACTTGAAGGAAACTTTGAAAATTAAAAAAAAAAAAATTAAATAAATAAAAAATAAAATTGGAAAAAAATGTGTTAAAAAAGGATGTGAAGTCAAATGTCCTTATAGCAATACACAGAATTCTTTCTCGTGAAACTCCTTCTGTGTGCTGTGCATGTGGCACAACTGAATCAGTCAGTTGAATGAAGAAAAAAAATTATATGTAGGTATATGTATTTTTGTGCAAAACGACTAAAAACACTATACTCGTAGTAGAAAACTAAAGGACATGCCATTTTGCTCGCCATTCGTATGGAGGTTTTTGCATTTTTCTTAGAGCGTGCAGAAGCATGGAATATAACTTCATCATCGCACCCGGACCATTGTCACACAACAGCTTTAGTGAGAGGCGACCAAAGCAACAGCAGCAGAAGCAGCAGCAGCAATAGAACAAGAAGGATGAGGCGTTGAGGTCTTGAAAAAATGGCTTGGAAATTCAAACGGAAAAGCGAAAAAAACTGTGCTCGTCCTTTGTTCGCAGTTAACCGCAAATATAAAATTCATAATTACGTTTACTCCGGTAATTAAAAATTATTGTAATACAGTGGGTTGTGACTATAGCTAGCTGTTCAACCCGTCTACCCAGCGGTGACGACATCCCGTACCATACCATACCATACCACCATATACCATTAGCAATTGGGTTCGGTTAGCAGCATAAAGAGATGCAGATGAAGAAAAAGGTTTTCTAAATATAAATCTTTAGAAATTGCATAAATGAAAAAGGGATATGGCACTTGAACAACAAACTAAAAATTTGCTCTTGTCGCACCGTTGCTAAATTAATATTTATGACAAAGACACATCAGAGGCGAAGTTTATTATATAAAGATACTTTTAAAGACATAGGTACCTACCGTTAAAGAATTATTATTCTTAAGTTTGTATTTGTATGAGTGAGTACTGAGTAGGTGAGAATCAGATTCAGAACGTTTTTATAGCTGAAACTTTCAATAAATCACACTTGAAAACCTTTGGCGAGCTTCTGTTGTTGAAAATTGGAGCTGGAGGAGGATGTATCTATGTACAGTACATACCAAAAACTGTTTTATCCCAGAGACAAACGCCATATCAAAACCAAGGGATATATATGTGATTACTTTCCTTTTTTTTATCCAGCAATTCAGCTTCACACTACACTCGACTTAAGGTGGAAACCTCCGGGTATAATGATGATGATGGTGATGGTGATGGCGATGACGATAATATCACTTGAATACAATATTAAAATTGGTTTTCAAAGGAACATATAAGGTACATAATATATAAAGAACGGAAGACGATACTTAGTTGCCACAGGATTCCGCAAACATGTAGAATTGTAGATACAATACAGGATAATGTTCCTTTTCTGCATTCAAATGTGGAAGAAGCGTTTGTTTGTCAGGTATTTGCGAGCTTTCACAGCGAAAGGATATATGTCGGTTCGGTATGTACCTATACGTACAAAATTATCATGAAATAAATTTTTCATCAATTTGGAGTTTTTTTTTTTGTTCCTAGTTGCGTGATGTGTAGGGTGTTCTATGGGGGTGCATTTTTGTATAGCAATCTGATATAAAGGAAATACAAATTTCAAAAGATGGGGGTTGATTTCGACAAACATGAAAATAACGACATATAGCAAAACGTATACCCCTGCTGGAATGTTCGTTGTGTTTTTAGAGTACCTACATTCTACATACATACCCAAACTTAAGAAAAAAAAATTTTTAAAGACTGCTGTTATTTTCATTTAAGTGGAAAAGAGAACGAGAGCGATTAAAAAGTACTTGCACTTATTGTGGGGAGTTTCTTGATGAATTGAACCTTAACTGTGGTTGTTTCGGTAACATATTATATGTTGCTGATCCCACAACGACCCGATTTTATTATACTTGAAGCAGGTTTTCTATAAAAATAATTAAAGACCCAGGTTAGACGCGGCTGCTCTTCATTTGGCAACTCTGTTTTGTTAGAAACAGGGCTAAAAATATTCTACTACAATTCTACGACAATTTCCCTTAAATCTGTCCAAAAATGCCACATTGACCGCGAAATTGCAAGCAGCTGGTGTCTTGTTATTGTTATGCCAGCCCTTTTGTAAATAAAAACATAAACAAGTTAAGATAATTTATATAAAAAAATAAAACTTTAACAACATCGAACACAAAAATATAAAATTACAGATGAATGGAAAGGAAGAAAGGTCATGGTTGTGAATGATAAATTTTCAGATGTTGGCAAGCCTTTATTTGATCTTCAATATTTATCAAAATCAATAACAAATTTTGCTGTTTCCCTATCGAATCGATACTTCTCATACAATTTATCGGCGGCTATTTCATTCATTTTATTTTATTTTATTTTATTTTATTTTATTTTATTTTATTTTATTTTATTTTATTTTATTTTATTTTATTTTATTTTATTTTATTTTATTTTATTTTATTTTATTTTATTTTATTTTATTTTATTTTATTTTATTTTATTTTATTTTATTTTATTTTATTTTATTTTATTTTATTTTATTTTATTTTATTTTATTTTATTTTATTTTATTTTATTTTATTTTATTTTATTTTATTTTATTTTATTTTATTTTATTTTATTTTATTTTATTTTATTTTATTTTATTTTATTTTATTTTATTTTATTTTATTTTATTTTATTTTATTTTATTTTATTTTATTTTATTTACGCCTCTGAAAGTGTACCTATTTGTTTTTTTATCCGGTCGCACCATACCAACATCCAGCAAAATAACAAAATCTTCATCAATAAGTGACATTTCGATTGTTTTTTATTAAAAAACTCTAAACTCAAATCGCTCGCGCTTAAAAATTCTGAATTTTATATTTTCTTTTTTTACATTTGATAAAATTAAAAACAGCTTAAATATACCTTCTGTCGTGTTTATTGTTAGACTCCAGGTTATCGTTTAAAAATGGTTTTAAATTGCCTATGAATAACATAAACTAAAGTTTAGTTTAGCAAAGACGAAATCAGAACATGTCAAAGAATTATGAATATGGCCCAATGTGTTAAGAATAGTTTTGAAATAAAATCGTCTCACCCAATTTGATATACAGGGTTATTCGCTCTATTCCCCACCGTTTAGGGAGGGGCAAATGACTCAAAACAGAAAAAAAGTTATTAAAAACAACGGCAACACTTACAGTGACATGTTATATTTTTTGTAAAGCCAGAAATCTCTTCTTTTATTTTCTATTTAAATGAAGTTATTTTAGTGAATATTTTTCTTGAAAAATTAATTTTCAAAGTCTCTGAACGATTTTGTGTCCACTTCTATAACAATATAGGTGGAAAAAAAATTAAGTGTTATATTTGCTTTAGAACTATGCAACGCCTGATTGAGTTCAAATAGTTAAAAGTGTAGCTTTAAATCTAGAGCTAGTTTTGTTAAGATTTTAACTTTTCAAAAATTACAAGAACAAAAAAATTCTAAAAGTAAGAACAAGTATTAAGTCATAAGAATTTTTTCTCAAGATGCTTTTTAAATGATTGAAATAAAAAAAATTAAGTTTGATCAAATATCATATTGTTATTTATACATTTTAAGGTAAATGTAGGACCTACAGGCAAATGCTGACTGGAAGAAGCTCGTTTGTTAAGGCCCTGTTCCACACCAACATTTAGCAGCACCTTAAGTAAGTAGTATAGAGTTTCGTCGTTGTTCGATGGAAACGTGTGAACTTAGACATTTTTATTTTGTAATAACTAACTTATGAGTTTATTTTTTTTAGTTTTATTGTTTTATTTTATTTTATTTTATTTTATTTTATTTTATTTTATTTTATTTTATTTTATTTTATTTTATTTTATTTTATTTTATTTTATTTTATTTTATTTTATTTTACTTCACTTTATTTTATTTTATTTTATTTTATTTTATTTTATTTTATTTTATTTTATTTTATTTTATTTTATTTTATTTTATTTTATTTTATTTTATTTTATTTTATTTTATTTTATTTTATTTTATTTTATTTTATTTTATTTTATTTTATTTTATTTTATTTTATTTTATTTTATTTTATTTTATTTTATTTTATTTTATTTTATTTTATTTTATTTTATTTTATTTTATTTTATTTTATTTTATTTTATTTTATTTTATTTTATTTTATTTTATTTTATTTTATTTTATTTTATTTTATTTTATTTTATTTTATTTTATTTTATTTTATTTTATTTTATTTTATTTTATTTTATTTTATTTTATTTTATTTTATTTTATTTTATTTTATTTTATTTTATTTTATTTTATTTTATTGAATTTTATTTTATCTTTAAATTTAGTTATTCCAGTTATCAGTTTATTTATTTTTTTACCAGTTATCAGTTTAAAAAAAATAACATTATGTTCAAACTAAAAATGTATTTCTTTTTAAGATTTGCTACAAATGACGTAAGACCCTGTTTAGATTGGGAAGATTGAGTGTGGACTGATGAATCTCATCATGTTTACTTTAGAAATTTTGAGGCGCCTAAAATACATTGAAACAACAACAATTTTAACAATTTTAAGTCGCACATTAAAATAACAACAAAATGGGACTGAGTCTGGATTTTATTTTTCTTTGCGCCTCACCAGGATCCTCACCCCACCCCACACTTCTATGGCCAATCAATTGCCGTGATACCGGATTAATCTTCCCAATCTAAACATCATCTGAGTTATTAGATTATTTTATATAAAGTTTATTTAGCTGAGTTGTTTAGCTATTTTACAATTTCAGTAAATTATTTTCTTATTTTAAATTTCTTAAATTTTATAATTATTAAAAAAAAATACAGCTCTATTCTATTGTCAAAAATTTTCGGTCAAATGCTCAGTCAATGTATCGCAACTGTCAACCTAAAATTTCAAAATTGGTTATCTCATATATTTAAATAAACAAAATTAAAAATATATTGATCGCGCAGGCAATTCGCACCTCTATAAGTTAGCACTATATCCATTGCCACAAAACCTTTTTACCACATACATAATATCCCCCAGGCACCACTCCAACCACCCTCTTATAAACATTTTTGGTTTATATTATAATTAAGTGTGGTTTTTGATTAAAAAAAAAAAAAAAAAAAAAAACGGTTTAATATAAAATTTTCTCAAAAACTAAAGGACAATCTGGCATTTGTATATAGCATCCGCCTCTAACTAAATCATGATCCCTACAATGAAATTCTAAAATGTAGTTTTTTCAATAAAACATCAATTTACATAACCTTTAATTTACCAAGGAAAATTCGTCAGCTAATCGTTTGCTAATTGAGGCAAAAGTTGGAAGCAAGTTTTGCGTGCGAGGAAATGGAGCAATATAGTGTACCTGCGAATGCGAAGCAACAATCGCTGTTCCTAACTCAAAGCGGTTTTATATTCTGCAATTAAAAAGTATTGCGTCGCATCGAAGGAACTCGTTAATTCAAATACGGCAATACCCTATAGGCCTATACTTCTCCCCAAAAGATTCGAATGGCCTAAAGGGAGAAACGGTTTATGTGTTTATGAATGTAGCTATATGTTTTTTATTGCATATTCACGTGAAGTGAGCTGTCGGGTAATAAATCATAAATTTCGCCGTTTTTCTATATTTTTACTGATACATTTCGAGGAATACCGCAGCAGAATGAAGGAAGTCAAGAAATAAAAAAAAAAAAAAAAACAAATGGTTTGAAAGCACTGCAGAAGTTTTCGCGTGTTGCATGAATTTATGATAACCGCATAGGGTGTAAGAAATCGACTTTGAGCATTTCTTCAGTATCCTTTTAAAGGACTTAGAAGTATTGTGATTTTGTTTCTGGAGATTTTTTTTCTCCCTTTGTTTGCTTTTTAAGCAAAATCAACGAAAAGATAGTGCATCGGTGACAATCAATCTTTTTCTCGCTTCGAGCTATGGTTTTGTGTTATAGCCGCAAACGCAAGAAATTGTTTTTAGCCATTTATCGGACTAACTTGTAGTAGTCAGTCAGATAATACATAGGTATTTGATATACATATTAAGTTTCATGGAACATTACATCTTTTCAAAGAGGGCAAATGCATGTCATGTCGGCCAAGAGATTATTGAAAGCATAAGATATAATTGCATTTATAAATAATTTTTGGTGGACAGAATCGCTACCGCAATCTTTTTTTTATTTCTTAAAAAAGTGTTTTTTCCCTTGTCTGAAATAATTTTTTTATTTCAGAATTTTTATTTTGAGCAAAACCGTTGGGAAATGAAAATTGTTGCGTGACTGGACTAGAACTGAGTACTAGACTTAAATCGGGATTTCGTAATTACTGCCTCTTGTATTCGAAAAATCAATTTTTCCAAATATGACAACTTATATCTTGTAAATATAATTACTCGTATGGAAAAAATCAGCCCGATTTTGACCAACATCACTGATACCTCAAAAGTCACAAAAAAGAGAGGAAATTAATTTTGTGTCTTTTTCATATTCTCCCTCATAGCCTCAACTTTCAAGAGTCAAAACGATAATCTAAATTATAATCTTCTTCTGATTCTGATCCGAAAAAGAGAAAAAAGATAAAAGCACACATTTGTTAAAAAGGTTTTTAACGTCCATTTTGGAAATAATATAGATAAACGTATTTTTTTACTAACTTTATTGCTAGAAATTATGTTTAGCCTTAAATTTTTTAAGTTTTAAATTAATTTGGGTGACCAAATTTAAAATCTTTTTATGTTTTTTTAATAATTAGCTGTTCTGATAATGGCACTAAATTATTCATTTATTACTTTGCTATAGTGAATGGGTATCGTTGTGATTGGGTACCGTTGTGAGTATTCTTGTGAGGATTCGAAAAATTTGATCGAATCACAACAATCCTCATAAAGGGTAGTCACAAGAGCTTGTGACATGTGCCTCCTCACAAATAGGAAAACTTACAGTTTAAACTGAAAAGTTGTTAAAAAATTAATATTATTAGAAATAAATTGATTAAACAACGTCTGATTTTTTTTGACACAACGCAATGTACATAGGTACACAATATTCAATATTGACTTCTTTTTGAAAAATCTTAAAAAATGTATGACAAACAAATTTCAACAACCGATAAAGCGTTTTTTTTTAAATATTTTTTATGGGAGTACCTTTATATAAAAGTTTGAAAACTTTTTACGTGTATTTTTTTAGGTATATTGAATTTTTAAAAAAATCCTGTCGGTATCCATTTCTGAAATATTAAATTTTCAAAAATTTATTTTTATTTTTTTTAAGAATTCAAAATTAAAAGTTGTTGGGCACAAAATTTTATTGAAATCGGTTCAACAGATAATGTGTAGAAAAACTGTTTCTATGTGAGACACAGTTAATAATGGATCAATAAAAAATGCGTCCCAATAATATGGCGAATCGTAATGATGTGTATCACATATAAATTTTAATAGTAGGAGTCGTTTTTAAGAAAAATTATATCTTTCCTAAAGGTTTTTAAACACTTAAATGTTAGGTTCTGTTACTTTCGGTTATAAGAATAATTTTTGGTTAAAATCTGCTAGATATTGGCGCAAAATTTTACAAATTTTAAACGAGTATAAGCATCGTAATATCTTTTAAACATTTTAAGTCCTTATGTTTATGTAATTGAGCAGAAATCTTAAATAAGTCGTAGTTGATCAAATATCAAGATCTAATCTCTGTAAAAGGTCTCCAACTGCCTTGTTGCTTAAAACTAAAAAAAATATTGAAGTTCATAAAAAATAAAATTTATTTAAAATTTTAAAAATGGACTTAGGGAGTTTTCATGGATTGGCGACGATGTTATATATTCATTAGTCATTATTATAAATGTTTTCCTATGATTATTAGAAAGGTAAGTACCTACTCAACCACTTTCAATAAATTATTTTCTTTTTGATCCTTTTGGACAGTTATTTCATAGCTGATCATCTTTAATCAAGGATTATTGCAACTAGTAAATCATCTAATGTACTGTACATGGTTACCAAAATTTGTATAAAGGAATCTATAAATTTGAGTCCTTAATCATGGAAATCGCTATAATCAATCGATTTTGATTCGTGCTATTTAATTAGAACCTATGAAAGTCATGGCACCCACTGTGAACAAACTGACAATGTAACGTTATTTTATCATATGTATTTATTCCTGTTGTAGATACCTACATATAAAGGGAGGGATAGAACTTTGAAATGGAATAAAACAAAGATGATTTTTTTAAATTGACATGAAATTTACTTTATTCGAAATATAATTTTCTGGCATTATAATTTAAATATGACTTCTGGCATATGACCGCCACGGCTGGCTCGGACGTAGTCTAATCTGGAGGTCCAATTTTCGATGACTTTTTCCAACTTTTGTGGCCGTATATCGGTAATAACGCGGCCAATGTTGTCCTTTAAGTGGTCAATTGTTTCGGGCTTATCGGCGTAGACTGTAGCGACTTCACATATCCCCACAGAAAATAGTCAAGCGGCGTTAAACCGCATGATCCTGGAGGCCAATTTACGGGTCCGTAACGTGAAACTATGCGGTTACAAAACTTTTCCTTCAACAAATCAATTGTGGCACGAGCTGTGTGACATGTTGCGCCATCTTGTTCAAACCACAGCTCCTGCACATCATGGTTGTTCAATTGATGAACGAAAAAGTCAGTAATCATGGCTCTATAGTGGTCACCATTGACTGTAACGTTCTGGCCAGCATCGTTTTTTAAGAAGTAGGTACCGATCAATTATTCCACCAACCCATAAAGCACACCAAACAGTCAGTTTTTGTGGATGTAACGGTGTCTCAACATACACTTGAGGATTATCATCACTGCAAATACGGCAGTTTTGTTTAATAATAATAATAATAATAATAATGTATTTTATTTTTTCAAAAATTGGATACAAAAAACAATATCTACACATAGGTTACTGACATAATATATCCTAAATAATAATAAGAATACAAATGTATGTATTGATTTTGTATAGTATCAAATAACAACTATAATGTATAATTTACAAAATAATATGACATTAACTATAGTGTTGTCTGTCAGATTGGCAAATACGATTTACTAATTTTTGATTATTTATTTAAATATATATTTTTTTTCCATTATATTTTTTTTGTTTATTATAATATTCAATATAAAAAGTTTTAACATTAAATGAATTCATTAATAATTAAGTTTCTATAATTCAAAACTTCTTCCAAATATAAATAAAGAATGGAGTAGTTTTGGCCATTCATTTGTAGGTAAAAATCTGTTTTCGTTAACTGTACCTTTCCAAAGTAAAAGAGTCTAATTTTTTTGTAAATTGGGCATATTGCTACAAGGTGGAAAGTATTTTCGGCTTCATCCAAGTTACAAATTGTGCAATTTCCGTTTGTATTTTCTTTAAAAGCACGAGCATTAATATCTAGAAGCCCGCCTCTTAAAGTTTTGTTTATTGACGTATCCAACAAAATTCGCTTATGAAAATTGGGATCAACGGCAATCTTCTTTTGGGCCCATCCACATTCACCGAATTTACGCCTTTCTAGGTGATCCTGTGTAGGCAATTCAATTCTTGAAATGCCAAACCAAACTAAAAATAAATCACTTGACAGCTGACAAAATGGCCGCCAGTTAAAATAGTGTTGCCAACTTAAAGTTCTACACCACTAAAAAAACACCCGTTATATCGATGTTTAAAAAAATAATAACAATAAGTAGGTAATATCAAAAAAGTAAAGATGGCAACCATTGGAGGTAGGTATATTGATTACAGTTCAACAATAGAACGAGAGTTAGTAACGGCTATAAATCATGCGTTTTTTGTTCAACCATGGGACAGGTTGTTGCTTTGTGTTTTTGTTGCCATGCCACGACCAACACTCCAAGGACATTTACGCTGTAAAAGAAAACATGGCATATGTCCACTCAGAAAGTTATGTGGCGTCACCACTATCAGTTCTTGGGGCAACATCAATTGAACACAAATAATGTGACACGAATAAGAATTTTTTGTGCCAATGAATGGCTCATTATTAACTGTCAGCCATATCCCCAAGGCTTGGCACTATGAGCTGAGTGGGTGACGCGACGCAAGGAGGGATGAAGCATTGTGTACATATACCTACAGTGTAGAACACAACAAAGGGATGTCTTATGTCTAATATTGTAATCCACCAGTTAAGCCTCCTTGGGGTGAAACTCATGCCTTTCGATTTTATAGTAGAATAATAAATTTTACTTTCTCTAAAGATAAATACTTTTATTCACCCCTCCCTATACATGTCACCGTCCATCGCCTCTTCTCATTGAATACCAATTTCAATTATTTTCCAGCCAAAAATACGAAGGAGATACAATCTCTCAAAGTCGATGTGTATCCTCTTGCTTATGGTCCAACTGCTGTCACAAATGATTGTGACTGTGTGTCCTTCATCAATTAATTTGTTTTGCAAGAAATATAACTCGAGCGTCCTTAATTCCCATTTTCGTAAGTGTTCTGTTTTTGGATATCTGATTTCGTCGTCATCTTCAGCTTCAGCTTCGAGCAAAAGAATGGCAAATTCTTTCCTAAGCTAAAAAAGGACACGATAAATATGCTTAGAATGAAGTGCTGACTGCCTAAAGAAGGACTTGTTCGATTGCAGAGATAAATTGCTCTTCCTCAGACATATGTATAGAAGCTAGAAGAGTGGATTTCTTTGGGGCTAATAACGTTTGCAAAAGGATGAATTGATTTTGTTTAATGTTTACGCTGGTCGTGTTTATCTTCGTTGTAATTGCGTTCATTTATTTCCTTATTGACTTCGGTTGTTCTCATCCTGCATGTTTCTATATTGAGCCAAATGGGGGTAGACGTGGATTCAAGTGAAAAATTGACTGGCAAGGACAAACAATCAATTTCTTTTTTTGCTACAAGTCAGTGGTGAAATTCCTTGGTCTCCCCATAAAAATTTACAAAGACTTAGTTAATTAATCTGTTTGCGTGCCCTTAAAGCTTTGCGTTCGTCAATTTGACTTCATTTATAGAGATCTAACTCTGATGAGTCAGAATCAGAAGTCTGTATAAGCTGGGCTTAAGACTACGTTCTTGCTTAGTTCACAAGTCTAAGGTCGCGGTTGAAGTAAATCTATAAATTATTGATGAAATTTAAAAAAAAGTCAAAGCTATGTTATCAGACATTCTTTCTGACCAAAATAAACTAAAAATGTATGATTCTGGTGATGTCAAAAACGAACTATAAGAAAAACTTTGAAAAACTCAAACAAAACTTCATTATCCTTCATCAACTGCCGTTATGCTGTGTCTAGGCACACATCCAAAGGCGAATGACACTCCGAAGTATACATTTCATTACACAGATACCCGTAGGTATTAAAACAGAAAGACAGGCAGACAGACAATCAGAATAGAGCAATGAAATTTAGATATGTTTTGTGGATGACCACCAGTGTCAGTCCCAGTCTTATGCTGAATTTTGCCTTCATCAATATACCTATATAAAGGTATGTATTATATAGTATATCAATCCTTTAGTGCATATAGAAAGTCTCAGCAATGGAGCAGTTTAAACCATAATTTTATATTCCGTTTGTGACGCTTCCGTCCAAAGTCAATCTGATGAATTGATTAAATAACTGATTTAAAGTTTTGTTACTGAAAAATGGGGTTCGGTCTATAATAGCTTTAGGTAAATATATGTGTCTATAGTATCGATATGATGTTTATTAAGAATGTTTAATGAATAAATTCTGCACTCAAAGGCTTCAACTCGTCATAAGGATTTGATTTTAACTAAGTTTCTACTTGATTTAATGGAAGGGAGGATAAAATAAAGTCATATTTACATGTATGGGCTTATGGGACTTCCACCCAAAAATTAACCAATCATTCTTATCTATCAAAAATCCGAAGAAAAATCTTTATTCTTATCTATCAAAAATCCGAAGAAAAATCTTCAAAACGATTTGGTAAAAAACTATACCTAAACAAAATTCTACGTCCTTAATTTTTTTTTGAACAAATGTGCTGTATATTTGTCTATAAGTGTGTTACTGTAAAACTCCGGTTTGTAGAATTTTTAGACTTTACCGTCAAAGCTTGGAATTCGTCAGCATTTGGTATAAGCAGAACTCCCAAGGTATGTACACTGTTGTCAACGAAAACTGGCCTGGTGAATAAAAATTCCTTAGGCGGAGCACTAGAGTTTCATGCAAAAAGTACCCAAAGATTGAGTTAAAATCCTTGGAATCCGCGAAGTGCACCACCTAAGGTACTGTTCTCCAAGAAAACTATTGACAAAAGTCCGGAATGTTCCTAAAAAAAGTGTTACCCCTAAATTCTAGAAATTTAACATTTGAGTGTTTTACAGTGACAGATAAAAGTTAGCAAGAAATTTCCAAATTTGGTACTACTGAATAACAGCTGTCACAATAATTAAAAAAAAAAAACAGAAATAAAAGAAAGTTTCCTTTTTTAATCCATTAGAGAAAAACAAAAAATAACTTCAACGAAAAATTAATTTTAGTTAAATAAAATGGAACACTCCACTCGATACTCGAATAACGTCACAAACCCATCCACAGTAGGATTCTACTTCTGCTTTTATTGGCAGTTATTCTACTGCAAATGTAGTATTTGTAACTCGTATAAACATCTACTGTATACTGTGAATAGCTTTCCCAAAAAAATACGACTGTAGTTAAAGAAAAAAATCATACTTCATATTAGCTAATATGATTGTAGTGTCTGTTAGTATATCTATACTTGAATATATATTATGTACTTTGTTATAAAAACACATTTGTAATAATATCGTTGTCAATTTTATCACTAGATATTGAAGTTTGATATTTTGTAATTTTTTTTTTTAATCGATCAACTGTTTTTGTTAAAAAAACATCTTATTCATTTTTGTTTATCATTATTAACTTCCTGGAATATCCACTCTAACAGTGTCAGCATGACAGTACTTCTCTCAATAACCGAAAAAGCTAGGAAAAGCAGTAAATTTCCAAATTTGCAGTTATCTTTGAAATTATAACAAAAAATAAAAATTTATAATAAAAAAAATTCATACTGTACTTCTAAGTTCACTGTGAAGTTAGCAGTACCTTCATGCTTTTTTTTAATAACCATCAGACAAGCTATTACTTTGAAATAGGGTTGTTCAAGAAAAATACTGGCTACAATTTTTAAGTTTTCATTTAAAATTAATATTGTACCCCAGCCGACTTCAATATTAAGTAAGCGTGAAAATACTTTCTCAGCAACCACGTAAGCTAATAATTTGCAATAAGGCTCCAAATTTTCAGTATCTATTGCAGTTCCAGAAAAATATTGGCCATATAGTTTTGAAGTAATCAATTTAAGCAAAAAATGTATACTGTACCTATCTAATGCTAATATCACTTCGAAGTTTGTAAAATGGTTAATGGAAGTTGAAATGCTGGATTAATAAAGTTTACAAATTATTCTTTAGGAAGAAATAAATAGTAATAGTACATTTAATTTAGTTTTATTGGATATTCTTTACATTTTCTCCATGAAAATATCATGTTCTTCATTACAGTTACATATATGTATCTTAAATAGCTTCCCACGTTATTTTTGAACCACAAAAATACACAAGAAACTCAGTCGTGCTCTAAAGTCGAGTCTGTTAAAGTTTGAAACTGAAATATGTACATAGGTAGATAGAAGAAACATATATAAAGATTTCTTTTTTAATCCATTTGTTTCTTATCTAGATTATGCACAATATGGGAATACCTAAGTATATTTTGTACATTTTCCAAAAAAAAAATGCATTAGTAAGTTTTTGTTTTAACGTAAAAATATAATTAATGAAAATAAAAATAAAAATATAAATATAAATATTAATGTAAATGCAAATAAAATTAAAGCAGAAATTAATTATTTCATGTTTCCAGTTTTCCATTCGCAAATAAGTAGGTAGGATTTTTTTAAATATAAAAGTCTGTATCAACATTTTAATATTTTTTTTTGTCAAAGATATATATCCAGTTTAAATTACCATACCAACACCACCCACACAATAAAAAAAAATTAAAAAAAACTTAAAATCTCGTTCTTACAAAATAAAAGCTCAGACCTAGATCCTTATACATCATTATACCATACACATGACACTCTGCATGCATTCTGTACGATGGGGAAGCATAAATTTGTTGAATCATATAAATATCCTTAGAATAATGAAAAAGAAAATATTTCATTGAAAATCTTATATTTGCATTTCGCATATTTAATTTGAAAAACTTTTTAGCAAACAAAATTTTAAATTAAACGAGCCATGGACGGAGTTGGGGTTCGGGAAGAAATCCTAAATACATTAATCGTACAAAAAATATGTACATACATATGCATTAAGAGTCGTAATATAAATGTATGAACATTGTACACACATACCTACATTTTACGAGGAGAACCCCTTTTAGCCACTCATGTTTTATACTCCATATTAAAAAAATAGATACATTCTATGAGAATGCTTGCTGAAGACTCAAAGAAATAAAGTTTCAATCCTTTTCTTTCTCATCCTATATTAGTATCTACATGTTTGGGTATGGGTTCTAAATTATATTCTATGCATATATTTATATTTTTAGGTTCTTTGACGTTTCTGCATTCAAATGTTTTCATATTTCTTACAATAAAATGAGAACTCACTTTCACTGACTTCTATAAGTATTTCAAGAAAATCTATCTATCTTTATGTTTAGTAAATTTGTATTTTTGTTTAACCTTGATAAGATAGGCACGGGAAAATAAAATTTGTTTAGTATAGGTACGGTGACCATATATTCAAATTGTAAATAATGAGCAAATGAAAAAAGAAACAAAATTCAATTCAATTTAAAATTTTTCCATTTAATTATCCACAGAAAAAAGACTTAAGTTAAAAAGATAAGGTACAGAAATTCAGTCTTTGTTTGCATAAAACTTAAAATTACAAACAAAATAAATCTAAAACAAAAAAGTCTTACAAACAAACAAAAAAACTTAAAGTTTAAATTAACACAGTTAATTTTTAGGGATGTTGATATTTTTATATCCTTCACTAAATTTTGTTTTTTTTTTTTTTTTAATATTCTTTGAACTCTAAACAACTGAGTTCATAATTATTGTATTAAGCTATCAAAATAGATTTTACATTCTCGTTGGCATCAGAGATCAGGGTTGACTAAAATAAATTTCAATATTTTTGTTTGCTTTTAATACAAAATTTTAAGTAAAAGTTACCAATTTTAACAACGCAGGCAGAAGACAACCGATATGTTTTTGATCTCTAAACAACTGAGTTTATAATTATTGTATTTAGCTATCAAAATAGATTTTACATTCTCATTGGCATCAGGGATCAGGGTTGACTAAAATAAATTTCAATATTTTTGTTTGCTTTTAATACAAAATTTTAAGTAAAAGTTACCAATTTTAACAACGCAGGCAGGAAACAACCGATATGTTTTTTTTTTTTTTATTTTAATAGTTTTTGATGATGTCAAAACCAATGGAGTGTGTTCTGGACAAAATAAAATTATACTCGCTCGTTAAATCGGTAAGGGCATGTTACCATTACTATTTTTTTTGTCAATGAATTTTGCTCTAATATTTATGTTATTGTTTTTAAGAATTTGTACGAATCACAGAATAAATAATGAACAACTTGTGAAATACAGAACATTTATGTGTTTTTGTGAAACAAATAATTCATAATGAACATCATCTTCAAATACAGAACTGTTCATTAAATACAGAACTGTTCATTATTATAATGAACGGATAGTCATCGTAAGTATAGGGGAGCTGATGTTGGTACTGTCGCACAGGTCTCTATTTGATTGTTTCAAATCTCAGCAAGCTGTATTGACGCTGTATTGAGTATAGAAGGAGACGATTTTTGTAAATCAATACTTATCCCATATATACACTCAAATACGTATTGACTACATAACTATCTAAGACTCGTCAGCCCTCCAAATAGAAACAATTATTTTTCACGGTCAGTTATTAGTCCAGACATTTGACTTCGAAAAATCACCGGAAAGCTGGATTTTGTCATATAGTCCCAACGGTATGAGCGCCGCTAACAATTTTACGGGGTGTTAAAGACTGCGGCCCCGTAAAATAGCTTTTCAAGAATATCTCGCAAATGGTAGTTGTATAGAAAAAAATGTCAAGCACTAATTTGTATAGCTTAAAAAATTTCCTAAAAAAATAATCTAATAAATTTTAGAGAATGTTTTGATCGTTTTTAAAAAATTCTTTTTACAAGTATGTAGGTACGGGTCACCACTGTTTGGCTAGATTCATTTGGCATTTCTTTGTTTCGCTTTAGTCGTTAAATATTTCGTTTAGTTCGCAATCTTTATTTGGCGATTTGCGTTTCAATTTTATTCATTTCGCTTTTCAGTCATTACGCAATTAATATTCGGTGGTTTTAGATTTCGCTTTATTTCTCAAAATATCACCAAGCCGTTTTATAATTTCGCTGATAGATCATTTCGCCGTTAAGTTGTGTTAATAATTTAGAATTTTTCGCCGGGACGAAACGGGACTAAATGCCATTAAAAGCTATTTTGAAACAATAATTCAACAAGTCCAATTAAAATAGTGCTAAGTCTTCTACTTTGCCGATGTATTTCAGAAGTATATCGAATTTGTATTTTTAAAAAACCTTCGAATTAAGAATTATGTTATTTTGAGAAGTGTTTTTTTTTTTTATAAATAAATACAGTCAAAATCGGTTATAACGAAATATCGGTTATTGCGAACTAATCTCGAAGTCCCGGCTGAGATTCATACAAATTGTACTAACCAAATATCGGTTTTAACGATATCGCCTATAAGGAATTACCGCTTATAACGAAAAGTTTTAAATGGAAAATTTAAAAATCAGTAGGCATTGGATATTTTTTTTTTACACGCGAATTTCGCATTCTGTTTCTGAGAGGAACTGGAATAGTCATATCTTATTCACATAAAGAAATGGTACAAGTGTTAGTTTTTTTTTCAAATTGAGTTCAAAGCGTAGAGTTTTTACAATTGATAATTGAAGAAAAATGTGCAATAATTTAAAGGCTCGAAGCTGGTGATTCCAATAAAAGTTTGGCAGCAGAGTTTTCTGTATCGGCTTCTACAATCTCTACTATTTATTTTCAAAGACAGAGATAAAATTAAGAAAAATTTTAAAGAATTCAACTTAAATAAAAAAACTTGAAGTTGTCAATTACTTGAAATCGTTTGTTTTGTTGACTGATACTTTTGACCGAGGTTATGAAAAATTTTTGACTAAAATGGAGATGAAAATAAAAGAAGAGGTCACAAAACAAAAATGTCAACACCAAAAAATCACAAATTACTTTGTAAATAAATAAAAGTTTTGCTAAAATAAAAAAAAGTGTTTCCACTTTTTAATAAAGAATAAAAAATGGAAAATCGGTTATAACGAAACACCGGATATAACGAACAAATTCTCCAGTCCCATCGAGTTCGTTATAACCGATTTTGACTGTACTTGTAAAAACAATTTTAGAAACTTGAAAAACTGGACCCAGCAGGAGGTAAAGTTGTTGTTAACAATTCGCTTGGCGCATGAAGAGAAAAAGGCAAACATTTCATATTTGCATATTTCTATCACGTTTTAGAGGTCGATTTTTTTTTAATTTCATGACCTTAGAGTTCCCAGAGGTACTATCCGGTAAGATTTTGAATGACTTCAGTTAATATGAAACGTACCAAAATACCGTAAGTCTGTCGGCTACTAGCTCTTGAACTACAAGCAGAGTACCTACATATATTTTTATATTTTTCGATTTGGATTGATTCCTGATATTTTTATTGAAATGCAATTTAGTCTGTGGAACTTATGTAGTGTATTTTTACTGCGTTTCTAGGTGTTTGAATTCAACCAAATTCCCCTAGAAAAAAATAATTTGAAACTTATCAATGCAAGAAAGCATCTAACTGATGAGCTTAACTGTAGTTCCATGGCGAAATGCTTATTTGGTCTAATGGTCACAAAAAACTTTCCTACTAATTTATAACAAAAATTTAACGATTTACCACAATTTAAGTTAGACGTGCACCAAAATGCCTTGATAAAAATTCTGGGTATCCCTTACCCCTTGGTATACCTTATCTGCGGAACTATTATGTAAACAAACAGCCTTATTGTGAGTTTAACCTGAAAAACATTCCAGCCTATGCCACTCAAAAACAAAAAATTGTTCGGACACTTCAAATCAATTCACGTAATAGGACGTAATAGTACTCTGAAATAGTTTGTGGCAAGAAAGGATATGCCAATACTTAACCGTGCTTTTTTTTATTTTTCCTATCTTGTCTTGTCTGCGATTGGTTAATATTTTGGAAATTGTGGTAGATTCAAGGAACGTGTGAAGATTTTAACGAGAAGGTTAAATTTGTTATTAGTAGGATTCTGTTTAAGTTCCGCACTTTATTTTAACCTTGCATCTTACTAATAGTCGACTTTAGTGCTTGGTTATTAGTAAGTAAGGCCTATTGTAAACATTCATTTCGGGCGGAATGTAATGCTATTGACAGGTTAAATTTCCACTTAATTTTAGCAGGCGCACGAAAGCGGGCGAACAACAAATTTTTAAGGTAAAATATTTTTCGGAAGAAACTCACAATTATAAGGCTGAATCCTTTAATGAAAAGTACCTCGTGTTATAAACCTACTCGACGTTCCTTCTATAAAACACACCTAGATACAACCATCTAAGAAAACAGTTATTAATATATTAATCGGTGCAGAATAACTTTGGTGGCGCCACCAATTTTACAAAATATAATAACATAATTTTCGGATCTTTAAATAAGTTAATTAAAAAAATTAAGTCCTCTTTCATATTTTGTCTTATACTCTATTCTTCCTTTGTATTGCTAATTAGACTTGTCAAAAGGAAATTACACAATATTATCTGACTGTCCCTTGAAAAGGATAACGCGGTAAAATAGAAATGTCCTTTCGTCGACGTTTTCTTAGAGAAAATTATCATGAATGCGGTTACAGTCACATGTGTTTTGGGTGCTTGGTTTAATAAAATTACGCTAAGAGCACCGTGCAACATACAACACAAACAAGGATTTTTAGATGCCACACTCAAAGGAGCGGGCAACCAGAAAAAAAGAAATTCCAACAATATTTTCACGTAAGATAATCTTTTGTGAGACAAGGACCCCGACAATCCTACCAAGCAACCGAAAAAATGCACAGCTTAAAAAGATGCTTTACATTCAGAAGCCACCAAGGAACATTAATAGGTAGGTATGAAATAAGGACGACACAAAAATGCACAAACAAAACTAAAGAACTCAGTATCACCGCCTTAAGGCGATTTGCGCGTATATAAAAGTAGGAATATTGTACATCGTTCGCAGGTAAGCCTTTATGTCAGTTATTTCAAAAAATTATAAAAGTATCCTCTTGTTAACCGCTTGGCTACCAACAAACAGACAAATAAAAAATGTAAAAATTGTTAAACCGAGGAAACGCAAAATTTTTGCTTAGAAGAGTAAAGGGGAGCTTGCAACCGAGAGATGCCCGATTTGAAAAAGAAAAATGTTCTTCCTTTTTTTTTATTTTTCTTTCCTTACATAAAAGGATTAATTTTTTTTTGGGTATGGGAAACATTCTTTGCTAGAGAATGGAATATGGAACCACCACATTCCCCCATAGTATAACTAAGTGCCGGATTGAGTGTAGAGTGATAAAATCGTATATGGGCGCCGCGCCGCCGCCGCCGCATCTCCAACGGGACTCTCTTGGCATGAATGGCTCAAAATTGTAGACGTTTTAGTAAGATGTTTAAGCATTTTTCGTATGATGGCAGGTAGGTTAAAAACAGGATTATCCAAATTTTAAACGAATAAACTTTTTATCATTTTATTTAAGTTAAAATCAGCAAATGTCTATTTTATCTTTTTAGTTCCATACTAACTCCACATGTCACTTTGAAAATTACAAATAATGTGAAAATGGTGTGCTTGCTTACTTTTTTGCATGAACTTTCACTGTTTTATGTGATTAAATAAGAAAATAGGTTTAGGATACTAGTTAAAAAATGTAAAACTATACAAATTTTATATAATTATGAATTTTTTTAATAATACGAATTCTATATAATTACTACTGAAATATATCAGCCAAGTAGAAGACTTAGCACTTTTTTAATAGGACTTGTTGAATTATTGATTCAAAATTGCTTTTAACAGCCTTTAGTCCACAAACATTTTTGGCGTTTCGCCCCAACGATCTAACTTGGACTCATCAGTTTTGTTAAGTTCAGTTCATCTTACATAGATTTCTTGACGAATATCTAATGTAAACTATATCCAATAAGACTAGAATTCCAAATTTAAATTTTATTGAAGGTTTGAAGGAAACAACAGACACTTGGGTGAGCTACCATACCAAGTTTTTATAGGCTGGAGTTAAAGCTTTTTCACGCCACGCCGATCATCAGACACTTTTTAGTGATGCTTGGTCATTTGATTAATTTAATTTGAAAAAAAAAAAAAATGTTGCCGTCATTATTATTTTGATTTTAATATTACTATTGCGTTGAAACTCGGTTTACCGGAATGGCTGGGACCGAGCGCTAGCCCCTCAAGGATAATCGAATGCCCGGTTAATAGATTTTCCAACTAAAACTAAAGAAAATCGAAAATCCATGACAAACAATCTAAATCACAACCGGAAAAGTGTATTATCCCGTAACTTCTTTGAGCATGTCTGTTAAATATTATCCAACAGATAAAATAAATTCGTTAGTTTTAAGAAGTGAAGTAAACTTTTTCGGTCTTGTTCTTATGTTACGGATAGTACAGTTAATTCCGCATAGTAAAATAAATTAAATAAATACATTGTCTTTTAAAATTTCTCGAAAATTCAAAGAGAGAAAACGTTTTTGTTTCTTTTACGTATATAAGAGTGAATGGAGGTTATTGGAGTTATTTATATCAAATATTTTGTTTAAGAAAAAATCCGGTTAATAGAGGTTCCCGGTTAAAAGAATCCCGAATAATCGAGTTTCAACTGTACTAATATTATATTTTTGTTATTATTATTATTGGCTAAATATAATAATTGATTCATAACCTTCATTTTGACATAATGTATATTTAGTAAATAAACACTGATTTCGCTTTCTTAAGCTTCAAAACTAACAATTAAAATTTTCAATTACTGTTTTCAATGAAAGCTATACTCGTATAACTGGCACCTTATGTGAAAAATAAAATTTGGTAATACTAGCTCCTTATAATACTAGCTTAGTAGTTTATGCGTACAATAGGTATATGAGGTTTATTTTTACGTGGTACGGCCATGTTGATGATGGTATATACATTTAAGACAACATTTGTTCCTTATTAAACATTCATGTGTCGACCCCTAGGTGCAAGGTTCTAAAAGAAAAGGCTTTGAACTATACAGGAATATACAGGATAGGATAGTGAGTTGTTACCCACGCGAAGATTACGCATGATTCAGTTAATGTGACCACAAATGGAAATGTTTCCATGTATGCATATTATTATTCAACTTTTCTACTGTGTATCTATATTCTATAGTCCTTCTCTGCTGAGTTTCAGAAACTCATCAAAAGAATGATGTGTATACTGTATATGGGCAGCTGGGCGAATTAAAATTCTCGCTGTGAGAAATTTGTGGAGCTTTGTGGCGAGTTTTCATATATATATTTATTAATTTCCTTGTAATGTTTATCATTCCTCAAGTGCAAATTATATTATACGTGATAGGGGCTGTCGAAAAACCCTTGCCTGATGTTTGTATAAATGTCTTTGTGGCTGAGGTGTGGGGGACAGAATTTTGCGAAAAGATTAATTATAAATTTGTTTCCTGAAATTTCTTGGATTTGGATTATCATGGAAAAAAAAATACTTTCAGAATACTGTGGTCGTGCTCACAAATTAAATATGGTAACTGTATTTGAATTCCCCGCCCCTACTAGAGAAATCATTACCAAAACGCTGAAGTATTATTTTTGGATATTGTACCAAGTAAATAATCAGTTATTCGTTTATGATTTAGCTTAATACTTACTCGGTGATTCACAAAAGATGTGACAAAAAGCTAAAAGGGGTATCGTTGTAGATTAAGTCCGGAAGGACACTGAAAATTTTAATTTTTTTTTCATATTTTATATTTTAATCTAATTTTTTCAATATTTTACGATATTTAAATACTCATATCAATTTTTATTCAAACACCAAAAATCAGATGCTCAAATTTATTTCCAGTTTTTGAGAAAATTGAAAATAATAAAATCAGTTTTCCTTACTTACTAAGGCGGTAATATGATCTTGGGTGCAACTTAAACAATTGATTGACCTCACATTAAAGAAAAATTATTTTTTATTTTATCGAAAAATTAAGGAAATAAAATTTAATAATAGCATATAAGTATTATGTAAATACATACTATTTACTATTTTTTAATTTCAAGTTTTATTCATTTAGGTCGCTTCACGATCTCTGAGTAAGCAAATCAGAACTTAACTTGATAGATTTTACTACAATTTTAATTCAAAAATTTTCTAATTAGCTTACTTTGAAATTTACTCAGAGATTGTGAAACAGACCCTTAAAATGAAAAAAAAAAGAATAGCTTTCTGGGTTTTAAAAACGCATGACATTGTAATATTGTATTAATATACATGTTGCGATTTTTTTAAGAAATTGTAGATTTAGCAACTGTGCACCAAAAAGATTATAACACATTTTCTTTCTTCAGAAAAATTCGAATGGTTGTATTAGCTCTTCTAAAACGGATAGCAGTCATACAAAGATTTTTTTTAAATTTTACCAAAAACAACTCTCACGATTTTGATTAAACTTTGTACCTACAATGACTATAATGATTGTAGAAAAACTGTATTCATCTTTTTGGCAAAAGGTCCGCATTATGGAAAGAGGATTTTGAAGTTTTTCGAGGAAATTGCCCCACTTTTTTTATTCACTTTTCAATGGCTTGACCGATTTTGTTATAATTTTGCAATCCGATGTTTCTGAATACAAACACAGTACTGCATTTAAACATTTTTGAAAATGATTTTTTGTTTAATAAAAAAAAAACAATCAAAACATTCATTTATTTTGTACTTCTCACTTTTTTTTTATATTAGAGGTTACCAACTACTACATGACCATATAAAAATGAATCGGGTCTTTAAAGTCAAATAAGTTAAAAATTAAAGATATTTTAAATCAAACGATTTTATATCTATACATAATGTACATAAACATATATAGCTACATTTTTCTTATAAAATCTCAAAAATACTTCAGTGGTTTAGAAAAACAGTGATGGTGACAGGCCACCATATTTTCGTCACACAATCTTTTCTGTTGCTCCAAAATACATAATAGACGTTCGAGATGAGACAAGTTCTAAACCATACATTCCTTGCTACCACAACAGCTTCAAATTGTTGTAAATTTCATTTTTTACAGTGGTACGAGGTACAGTTACAGCTATACCAGTTTTTCTGGAAAATATAAAACCCTTCAGAACACCAAACATGTTTGTGTGTCATCAGGATGACGCAATGATACTTGTAGCAATAAATATCTTCCATTGATAAATTCTAATTTAAGTTCCTTGGTACTTTGCTTTGGGATATCAAGCATCCTTTCCAGATAGCAATATTTGCATGTTCTAGAAGGACTTATTGGTAACCAATTGATTTATGACACTTGTCCTTTCGATAGACCCATTTGTCCTTTTCATGCATTCACTTAAAATTTGAATCAATTTGAATTCAAAGAGATTTGTAAATCAATACTTATCATGATCATTCTCCATCCAAAGGAAAAACGAAACAGTGAAGGCTATGATTTATTGAAAAACTTGTTTGGCATTATACATAATTTATCGATGTCATCCATAGAAACAATTGCAAGCCGGTATCATAATTGATGCATTTTGGTTCTAAGAACAACGGTTGCAAAGGCAAATGGAAATGGTATGATTGTCGTCTCAACTAGACGGGCTTCCAGTTTCCTGGAAACAACCCTCTCATTAGCGGGCCAGGTCATTAAAGCAATTAAAATTGGATAACAAACATATTGCAAGGGCTGGCTAATGGCAGCCGGAAAACTTTGGCAATTGAGTCAATGTTATTTGGCCCCAAATTCTATTGCCTTTCTCGATTGACCAAAGTATGCTAGCTCCCCTATCTATCTGGCAAACGACGACGCGACGGCACTTTGTCCAAAATCCATAAATAATACTTTCATTTTCAGATACTGGGAAAAATAAATAGACCCGACATTGGCAACAGATTATCGATTCTGCACATAATTAGGGAGGAAGGCGTTCTGATGGAAAAACCAAATAACTTTTATATAGTAGGTAGGTATGTAGTGCGGAATTATATCCCAAGTAAAAACTATAAATTATGAGGATTAATCGAAGGATAAGAGCGTATCTTTTTCGTATACATATAATGTTTCTTCAATAATTCATAATAAATGATCTTAGCTTTGAATGGGTCATTAAGATGTGCTACACTATATAAACTACTGCCAACATCAAAGAGGGGGCGATGCCCGCCATATAATCATCGTCCTTGTTCATATCCATCGCATCGATGTCGTCGCCTTAGACGAACTTAATGTCTTTGCCATTATGAATATGGATGAGTGTTATGTCGATGATATGACGAAAGTGCAATTATTCAGTATTTTGATCAATAACAAAATAAAAAGCACTCGGTTATTTGGGGGTGTGAGATAATGCGAGTGCCTTTTAGGAGGGTTGGTAAAATAATTATATAGATGAAAGAATCTTTATGAGTTTTGACCTGAAAATATTCTGTCTATTCGACAGGAGTAAGACACACGTTTTTAAGTACTGCATCGGGTTTGATATGAGCCACCATCTTTATTCGCTATATCTAATCAACATTAACACTATAATACTTTTGATTAATACTTTTGATTACAAAAAAATACAAATACGATTGAATAAAACATATATGTACTTGGATCTTTTGAATGAAGCAACCATCAATTTGTATAGGTTGGATCTATAGATTTTTCAGCTTTTTAGTTTTTGTTGTGTTAATTTTACCTGAAAAACTTTTTCTAGAACTGGGTGTTAAACATACACCTTGGCTCCTTAAATATTGATATTCACGTATTTTTGTTTATGATACTTCCAGTTTTATCAACCACGACAACACTTCATCAAATTTTAGCAATATATCTGTTTTCTAATACTTGTCTTTCTTATATGGACTGATTAATGAAAATTTGTATTGTAGGTAGTATACATACTAAATGGTTCTATGTTAAAGGCGTATTAAATTGGCAATACTTTATTTAAAGAAATAATTAAAAAAAAAAAACATTTTATAAGTGAACTGTATACATAAAGTAGGAAAAGCGCATTGGTCGCGAAGACGAATGAAGATCGAATATGAGTGCAATATCCCTTAGTACGAAGAGATCTTCCTTCAGTAACTAACTGCCTGAACACAATAGAATGCTGCAACTTGAACTGGAGCTGGAGATGCAACAACTGTGAAAAAATGTCGTACGTGCTATTTTTTATGTGCCCACAATGCAACTGTACAGCTTTTTGTTTTTTTATTATTCACTTTTTTATTTCCGATAGTTTTCTTTTAATTAATAATATTTTTCGCAAAATAAATAACCACAAAAAGCTTCAATATTTGTTCGGGCTCTTTTTTTCTTCATAGAAATTGAAACGTCAAAAGTGCTGCACGTGAAAAGTTAAAAGTTGGTGAACTCTTGCAGCACCGACAGCAGTTGCGTTGTGTTGTGTTCGTAATATTGAACTCGTGTGTATTGAACAGCTATTCCAGGTGCAGCTCTGTATCTATTGTGTTCAACCAGTATAAAGGGTTGCAAACAAGCGCATTAATTTAATTTGTTTCCACTCTGGTTTAATTATTAACTTCCCATTCGAAGTTATTGTAAGTGAAAGTGGTCCGATTTGTTGAATCGAAAATGTTGACATATCTCGACGTTTCGAGGTCCTAGGAATCTGAATCCGTCATTTTTAGAGAGATATATGTCTGTGTGTTACATTCTATCGTTCACTGCATCTCGAGAACGGATAGAGATATTCATGTCGATTATGGAATCCGTAATACTTGATCCGCAGTGATTCGCAGTGCAGTGCTCTCTTTTTTCTTTACCCATTTGTCGTGAAAAGAAAAGAGAAGACTCTACTGAGACTCACTGCGGATCCAGTATTGCGTGTTCCATAATTGACATGATTGACTTCAAATAAATTTTAATTCTTAGATAATAACAACCCAAACCCAAAGAAGCCACTTATGAATTATGATCGTTTATCGCACTTATTTAAGCTTTATATAAAACTCCAAAGAGTAAAAAGAGTAACCTTTTCAGTTACTCCGGAAGGTAGTCTATCAGTAAATAGTTTGATAAAAGTGCTATAGGAGTATTTTAAAAAATAAAAAAAAATATTTTCCTTTGATTATATTTTTAATATTTTTTTTTTTGATATTCTTTTAAGTTTGTTTTGTAATGCTTATCTGAAATGAGATCTGTGAGTTTATTAGGTAATATCAATATTATAAAAATTACTAAATTTCTAGGATTAGAACCAGGGTCCCAATTGCACCGCTAGCCTTGATCGCTAACCGCTCCGCCAATGTGGCATATAATTTACCATTAAAAAATTTACACCTACTTTTCTCATATAAAAAAAAATGAAACTACTTTGCACTATTTATAATCACACAATACGAATACATGAATATTCAGAATATTACGAATAAAATTGAAAGATTACATGTGTAGATAATACAGTTATGTTCCAAAATAGTAAATAAAATAAAGTACATAGGTCGAATTTAATTTCATAATTTACATACCTACATACTTTGTTTTAAATGCACAATTGAATTGAATAATTAAATAAATGATATTTCTCGGTTTTGACGTGAAAAGTGTGCATGTGAGCGTGCTTCTGGTTTTTATTTCTTTCTTCAAATCCAGAATCGATTTTCTCTTCTTTTCAGAAGAAGAACTGTCATTTAGTGCCAAACCAATGATTTCAGAAGCATTCGGAACTTTTCAGAAACTTATTTGTGGGCCACTCGCTTGTTCAAGAAAACTGTTGGCATAAGGGCTTCCTAAGTGACTGAACATAGTGAACCTGCCCCAAGCGGAGAATTGGAGTTGCTTGATGTCCCCCTTAGGGATGGAGTCACAGAAAACATTAGGTGTAAAAGTTAGTAATTTTTATTTTTATTCTCAAATCTTTTTAGATACAAAAACTAATGTAAAAAAAACCAGACGTGTTTGATATCTAATCTAGACATACCGAATTTTAAATTGGAGGTCAAAATTTTTCTGAATACGATTCAGGACAAAATTCTTCGGCAAACATGATTCCTTCCATTGTTTCGTTTTCGTTGTTTATTTTCAAACAAATTCAACATTTTGCGGAGTTAAAGTGGTCTTAAAAAAATGTGTCCTTTTTTAAAAAAAGGTATCTCGGAATCCCACTCAAAAAAAAGAATCCTGGGGATACTATTGTATCCCAGTGGTAACTCTGTGGCTAGTGCAATTGAATAAGTTGGTTGAAGCAATATCAGGATTGGCTACTCCAACCGAGTAAGTAAATACAATAAGTATCGAGTATTTATGATCGAGTATAGATCGGTTACTAAGTCGTCTAAGGAAACCGAGTGAATTTGCTACTTCAAGATAGTAGATATAGGCTCCTCCAACCGAGTACATCATTGGCTACTTCAACTGAGTAAATATGGTATATTTAGCAGGATGTATGAATATGAATAATCTCCCATAACTAATCATTCATAACTACACAATTTTACAAATAAGTTTTTATATAAACATAAACATTTTCTCGTTAGAAATCAGTATTCTATTGAAATACATTTCAATGTAGTATAGCTTTAGTTTTTAACCACAAGAACAAGTTCGTACAATCCAGTCTTGCATAATATGTAGGTATTTCTGTTTCATTCTGTTTTAGTAATTCTTGTTACCAGAATTATTTCCTTTTACTAATTAGCATTACCGAATGCAATGTCAGATAAAATACCCATCATTATAATGCAAACAGGCCTTTAAGGTGAAGTCGTTTGCGTGTATTTTACAAATAACTAAGCTAAACAATTTTTGTTCTCTGTCATTACATTAATTACTTTATTAATTTGAGAAAATGTTGCACACACATAGGTATATTTCAACAAAATATAGTAAGTGGAATTTTATTTATTTAGCTACGTTTGTATGTATTTAAGTTTCCTTCTTTCTATAGGAATGGAGCCTAAAGTGGCGCATAATATTGCGCATTTTCATTTTAATCGTTAATTATCACGTAATAAATATATATTCTTCCAAATGGTCTGTTAGTTACTGGAAACAATTTCATCATATTTGTGACACGAGACTACCTACTGCCCATCCTCTATACGCCATCAGTCTCCCACACAGTAAAGTCCTTATAATTAGTCGTGTGAGGTACATTTTCTAACACCCCTGCAAGTAGCCCCCCCCCCCCCCCAGCACCACTGCCGTGTCAGCTACTCACACTCATTTTCGGAGCTTCTTGTTGCGTATGGTCATTTTAAATTCAATTAACCGGAAAATCACTTTCAATTTATAAAAATTTACTTTCACACACTAGATAATCCACCCCGCATATGTCCAAAGCATTAACCTTGATGTTTTACAAAACACCAAACATTGACGGTGTTTTTATGGTAGTATACCGCAGCAGTGGCAGTGGCAGTGGCAGCAGCATTTGAAAGGAGAAACAGAGCGCAAAAAATCGCAAATCCGTCCAGCAAACAGACAAATTAAGCTTTCCCCCTAGAATTCTTGTTAATGTATAGCAAACAGTGAGTCCTGGCTCCTGTTGAAATGTGTGATGCAGGGTTAAAGCATTGAGCCCCGTATGCTAAATGGCCACCGGATGTTGATGATACCATGATGCGTATGTGTAAAAAGGGGTGCGTTTTTGCACTTGTGCATAGTACCTATATGGAATAGCGTTTTTCGTATGGAGAAGAGATCTTTTAGTCTCCTCGCGCTCGCCGTTTATGTGTCAAAGGACTAACGAGCTAACGACCAACAATTGCTGGTTTTGTTTCAGTTGCGCGCTGCGAAATCACCTCTCGTATACCCATCACACAAAATGAAATCTAATAATGAAATATTGAAGTGGGTTTCAGGAAAATCCTCGAGAAAAAAAATATGTCCTTTGACAGGATAATAATATTATTTTCTCTGTGCCATACTGTAGCTTTGGTTCTGGCACTATAATAAATGATTGAAACGGGGATTTCAGCGTCAGTCTTTGCCTATACATATATGCCGTATAAAAACATATTGGTGACGACGACGGCGGCGGTGGCGGTGGCGGCAGCGTTAATGTTCATTACCGGATCAACAAGAAAAATCACTTCCTATGGCAATGATGTGTTTGGTTGTTATCAGGGGCGACAGGATAAGTCGGTAATCGGCATGGAGAAGCACTTTGATCTGCGGCTTTTCCTCATATGTGCTGAGGGAATCCGATAAATAATGATGCTCATTCCATTTGTATTGGCTCTAATGGCATCACCTAACTTACTTTTCGGTGAATTAATGCAATAGCGACGACGACGGCATTGGGGACGTGTATATAGGTTTATCTGTGTATCAAAGACACCGGATACAGGCATCCATCCAAGAATCTATTTTTTCTATGAATTCCTTATTAAATATTTGCTTTGCGGGAGCCATTATTTATTGTATCCAAAACAAATGTTAATAACATAAATAGGTATGTATAACGAAACGAACGATATATTCTTGCTTTATTAACCTTCGTTGTTCTTTTGTTTACACTCACTGGACCTGGACTCACAAAATACCAATACCTACCCTCCGGGGCAGATTAAATTCTAATAGGAAGGGAGCATAGATATACCTATATAAGATTGTATTTATATGCTTTATCTGAAAACTATACAAAGGTCCACTAACAGACCTTACCAGACATAACTTAAACTTTGTTGTTGTTTTTTAATTTTCTTTTAAAATAGTATTGTTTAAAATAGAATGCGTTGATTAAATACCTGGTAAATCAATTACAAAATAGTAGTTGACTTTGAATGTTTATATTTTAAAGATATAATTGACCCTATGGGTGTGCGACGACATATGGACGTACATAGATTTATAAGGCACTTTAAAACAAAGATTATTTTCGAAAGTGGATTTAAGATGCACCTCAAATTTATCACCCTTTTCAGTAGAGGACTATGCAGCCATACACATCATAAACTGACAAAAAAACAACCCTTGTCATATTGACAATCGCTGGTTATAAACTTAAAATTGTCAAATTGATGAACAAAATAGTCGTAAAATCTATCACCATTAAATTTAACAACATGATAGAAAATATGAAAATTTTGACAACTGAAAAGTAATAAAATAGAATATTTTGATCAAATTGACCATTGCGGTTTTCAATTTGACAACTGCTGTGATCAAATTGGCAATTATTGCAGTTTTCAATTTGGCAACCTTGGTTTCCAATTTAACAACTGCTATATAATAAAATTAAAAATCGTGTCAACATTAATCACCGAATTGACAAATAAAAACTTTCAGTATACCTACATGTAGCAAATCATAAATTTTCAACCCTTGTCATTGTCAATTGTACTACTGCGATCATTTATCGGTTGAAAATTTTTACAGTTTGATTATAAATTTGATGACCGTGATTTTATCTTTTATTGAAAATCGAAGTTTTTAATATGGTTACCAAATCTACTTTGCGATAAAATTGACAATCCGAAATTGTAATATTCACTGGTGCGCGGTCATTGGTTGAAAATTTAAAATTTTATATTGTAATTTTGACGCACAAAATTATTAATATGACTACGGTTTTTGGTGTATGAATGCCAAATATATTGGTTGCCTGGTTGCGTACAAACATTTAAATGCTATCTCGAATAAAGGGGTAAACTGGGGAATCTCCGAGATATCAGTTAATTCGTTATTTTACTTTCTAGATCTTTAGGAATAAAAATGATTCCAATGATTTTTGCAGCTGTATGGATGAAGAAGAAGAAGAATCGATTCCTTGCCATCTTTGTACAGGTCCTGCTCCATCTCAAAGACGTAGGCTCCACCTTTGAGAATTCTACTACAACGATCCTATTGATCTGGCAAATCATGACATCAATAGTCTCGAGCACTGCATAAGAAGCTCTAAGTGGTTCAACGAGGAATAAAAAAATCCAAAATTCATTGCTACTGAATAAATAAAGAAATAGGTAATTGTAAGAAAAAGTTATTTTCTTAAATTTTTAATTTTTTTTTAAGAACTTAAATACGTATAAAACCAACGGTTTATTAGCATATGATAAAACATTGATAAAAGTGTTGGAAACTAAAAGCAAAATTAGCATAGTACCTATACCATACCTTTTTATAAGGTTTATCGGTATAAATATATATTATAAAATGTTGTTTGCATTTTTTTTTACATTTTGAACTTCTCAAAATGTATAGGTTTATACGAAGGTTTATAGAAGAAAATATTGAAGGCGGTGTCATATTGTTTTTAAATATACGTCGCATCCCATATAACATTTCTAATACATACATATGTCTTAACCTAACCACATTCAATCTTTTTGAGTATAAATCGCTTTATATCTTTGCAATGCTAACCCACACTTGAAATGGTTTATAAAATCGATCCGAGAACAAAAGACACGGTTTTCAAAATCTCTCAAATTTCCTTTGTTTCCAAATCCATATTTCATACACACCCAGGTTGCTTAGTACCTAACATACTTCAAGAAGTCTTTAGGGGAAAACAATGCTTCAAGCCAGTAAACTTGTCGAAAACTAAACAACATGCACATTCCGCGATGATATGTTTTCTGTGGTTCTTATGTGAAATGATCCAAACAATAATTATTTCTGTTCGAGTTTATTGTTTTGCATTTGTTTTCGCAGGCACCGAAAACCCACGGATATGTCTTGTGGACTATAGTACTCCGCACTTTGTTTGTAATGTCCCATTTGTATAATTTGTGATAAGATCCTTTTCAATAACAACTTTATATACATATGTGGGTATACTTCAGATACAGATTTTCCTTGGTGTGTTCTCGTGTGGATGTTCCCGTTGCGAAATTTATATATATGAAAAATATAGGAAATGTTTACTCAACTTCAGTGTTGGTGATAGATTCTTGAAATGCAAGGAAAATTTTCACAAGGACCCTTATCCTCTTCACTGCAAACAAAGCTAGAGTTTTACGTGTTAAACGGATGTTTCGACCCGAAAAGATTTATAATAATTTGGGAGCATTATGTTCTTGCGTATTTACACAGCTATATACATTGCATTTTAGGAATTCATCAGATTATATACAAGACTTGGATGAAAGATTTTTTAAAAGCTTCTCCAAGATGAATTTTAAAAAAGAAAACAATAATTATAAGGCATACGATTTTAAATAGGTTTGCACCCATGTTTGCTGAAAGGCAATTTTTTTACTTTGAAACTCTTAAGATAATCCAGGGGTGGAATCGGGTAATGTGATTAGAGCTATACATAAGTGTCACAATCAACCAATTCATTCTGTTTAAGTTGATATCTTATTTAATAGCTAAAAAGCTATCACAGCAAAAATGATTTTTTCCCACCAAATCTACCTCAGTACGACCAGAGTTACCACCAGCAAAAAAAAATTTAACAACTTTTTCTGAGATATTTTTTAAAACCATTCAACAAACAAAAACAAACATTTCTGTGAAGAAAAAAGTTTACTACATTCCGGAAGATGAAGAAAATAAAAGAATTATATCTCAAAGACGTCATTTTCGTTCTATATTTTCGATAGCTCATTACAAACATTCACTATGGCAACCATGTTTTTGAAAAATGTCATTGGAAAGAATTTAATTCAATTGAGTTGAATCACCTTACCCGGAAGGAAAATTCATTGGCAATCACATGTGACTATTTTTGATTTGACAATCACTTATATTATACCTTAGCCAACTCCACCACAGGTTTATCTAGTTTTTTCTTATGCCCAAATGATGTTGTGTTGGTAGATGTAGTAGGTATTGCTTCCCAGCAAACTTTTTCCATCAGAACTTTATCTTAAATGATTGAAATAAATTAACAAAATCTTCGATTCTGAATTCATTTCTAAATCGATTTGGGTCCAAACTCCTGGGTAACGATACCTCACATATGAATCTTTTAAATGATTCAATAATGAAGAAATCCTGGACATGAATGTAAATGGGCGCTATATATTCGTTTGCAACCACAATTGATGAGGGTTTTTCGAATCATTTAAATGATTCATAACTGAACTATCGTTACAGAAAAGTTTAAATTCAAATCGATTCAAAATGAATTCATAATCGAAGGTTTTATTAACTTATGTACATATATACCTATGTCAATTATAAAAGATACTGCTCCGAATACTTGCCTTGGTCATTTTGTTTTCAAGTTGACTATAGTAAATAAATAATTAATTAATAGTTTAATAAATTTTTAAAGAAATGAACTGACGAATTTTGTCTTTACATAACTTTTGTCTCAATTTCGGTCGCGAAAAGGTCCCGTTATAGTTTTTCGAAGCGCAATGAAAAGAACATTCACCTTCCTTAATTTGTTATGAATAAAAGTGAATCCATTCTATTTACTTCTTTGAAGGTACTTGTGTACGTTCACCTATACATTAAAGGAGAATCGAATCTCAATCATTATTTTATCCTGAAAAAATTCCGCAAAAATCCCCTTTTCCCTTTATAAGGCAAACATTTTAGGCTTGTGGAGAATTTTCAGATTTCATAAATATTTATCGAATCATTTTAGCTGAATATTAAGTTAACGTTCACGTTCAATGTTTGCTGGGTTAATTTACATTTTTTTTAAATAAGTAAAGTAAGTACTTATTAATGCAGGGTTTATTTTAAAAAAAAAGTCATTACCCATTGTCGAAATATCGATTTTTCAAAAATAGTTTTGATGCTTTATTATTAAGACTTATTAGAAGTTCTTGTGTTTTTGAGAAAAAACAGATTTTATTCGCTAACGATTTTACGACTTGTACGGTAGGTACCGTTATTTTTGATTATAAGAATAATTTTTGTTTAAAATTTGCAAATTTAATAAAAAATAAAAGTTGTGGGTATATTTTTTTGAGAAAAATAAGATTTTCATTAATTGCTAAAAAAAATTGTATACAGCAAATTTTGTCCTAAAAAAACGAAAAAAAAATCATGTCGTGTGAGTGCCCAAAAAATGCTAGGTATGTACCAAATTTAAAGAAAATCGAACTACCCGTTTAAGTTGCAGCCGAATGGACAGACAGACGGACAGTATTGCGAGAGCCACTTTTGTCGACTTCGCTATTATCTCGAATACCTACAAAATATAGATATGCATATGCTTGTATATATATCCCAAGTAAACATTAACATAACATATTATATAGAGGGATAAATATAAGTATATTACACTTCCTTTTCATCAAAGAAGCTAGCAAACCATAACTAATGTCTGTCACACTTAAGAAAGAATATTTCACCCCCAAGGCGCACTTTCTCGGAGTTTTTATCCTATAGGACGCAGTTTAAATACAATTTTAATATTCCCCGATCATAAATCAATGCCGCAAATCTTTATTTAAATACGAATTAATACCGAACACATTTTCGACACAAAAGCGTTTTCTGCTCAGTTAAGCCCAAAAAAAAAACAATATTGATACTCAATTTGACACACATGCTCCCTTTTTTGACTAAAAAAGTGATGGTAAAAAAAAAACATCACGAAAACAGCATCAATAAAAATTCAAAAAATAAAAAAAAAAAAAATAAATAAAAAAACATCAACAGACATCCCATATCAGAAGAAAAGAAGATACAGATATCTGTTCCCAAAAGGATAATTTGCATACCTATTGCTTCCGTTTTGTGCCAGAATATAGTGTTGTCGGTTATCGGAATCTTGAAAATCTCCTTTTGAAGTCATTTGTTATGGGATGGCATGGGTGTCTTCCGATTTGACGCCTCCAGGCACAGGGGATAAAACCAAAGAACTACACATATGAACGCATCCTTTAGCCGAAACCATAACACCGTTCGTCGCATCGGTCGTCTGCCACCCCCGCATCAAACACACAACACTTTAATCCTTAAACAAACTTCACTTCCAAGAGTGTGTAAAAAAGGATTTGCTTGATTTGCTGTAAGGGATTCAAAACAGCACCACTCCACGTCCACCCCTTTCTTGCCCTTTCTCTTCGGTGAACTTTCGTTTAGCTTCTACTGTCTTCCTAAAGAATGTTTTGGAACATAAAGGTTGTTGCTTTCCTCCGTGCTCCGTCTACTTCTGCTTCTTCACTATCCTTCCTGTTCGTTGTGAAAAGGAGTTCAGTTTTTTTTTTTTATCTGCAAGAAGTGTTAGTCCACAAAGAAAGCGGGGCTCACTTATGTGTGGGAAAATGTGATTTTCTTTCTGAATTCTTGGATTCCTCCATCTTTCTTTATAGAAGTTTATACTCTTTTCAAGAAACTTTGGGATTTTGCAATACTTTTTGACCGATGATGGTCTTATGCGAAATTTTGTGGTAGGTATTTAAATACTGCCGATTGACATTTATTGTTCCTATACAATGAATCTTGCTCCGGGGGAATGACCCACATACAATAGATATGTATATATATTTAAAATACGCATATCAAAGTTATACAAAATGTTAAAAAGCCGTATGTATATAAAATTGAATATCACAGTCAATGGAAAGCAGGAGAATCTTTTTCGAATGAATGACGCATTACCTACACGCATTGTACCTATAAATGTAGAAAGTGGAATTTATGTGAGTTATATAAAAATGAAGTACATTTTTCAAAAAAGGTTCACCGGTTATAATTCGTGTTTTGGATTGGTATTATTATTAGCTCCCATTGAAACTCATCATTAAAGATTTTAATTTTAAGTTTAAAGACGCCCAATCTTTTGACAGAGTTCTTTACTTCTAAAATACTAGGTTTATCGAAAAATTATAACTTGAATGAGTTCCTACTCATTTTTAACGCGTTAGAGCTAAATTTGAGATATCTGAAGTACTGATTCTGAAAACTGATTCTATTGTGAATTGACCTCGGGGAACCGGCGCACCGTGGTTCAAAATGAATATTAAGCGCGAAAAAATAAAAAATATATAAGGTCAAACTACAATGATCTTTGATTTTTAACGAAAGTAGAAGTTATCCTATGCACCCACTTTTGACATTGTTTTTTTATAATATTCATGGATAAGGCTGAAAGTGGTAATATTATTAAATATTAAAAAAACGTATTCAAATTAGAGTTTTACAATAAATTCCTACGAGGTTTTTATTACTATTTCATTTTTGGTAGAACATAGAAAAATTGCAAGTGTTTGCAAGTGCTATGGCTATTTTTATTTAGTTAGGAGATCAATTTTCGACAAGATTAAGCAAATACAAAGTGCAATCACGTGCCCATTCATTTTTAAAAATTTATTTTAGGACCATCCAACAAGGTTACAATATTTGAGTTTTTGGAAGTTTGGCTGCAAAACAAAACTTTAAAGAGGGACGATGTCTGCAAATGTCTGTCGGAATAAATATGTAGTACACAAACAAGCTTTAGAGAAAAACAATTAACTAGTCATCAAAAAAATTAGTAAGTGTTTCGGCGAAACTTCCCCAACGTGTAGGTATATTCTATGAAATCTTAAATATATTATATACAAAATACAAAATATACAAAAGTGAGACTGAAGAAAATTTCTTTGTTTTAAATATTTGTTTCCATACCTTTTACAATAAATGTACAATGAACCTTCATTTTCATAAGTTCAGAATTTTTGTTGCCCTAAGTATTCATTCTAGACCACTGTGCGGCGGCGAGGTCTGTTGAAGATCTCTACGATCTTTACGACCATACCACAACATGAGTGCTCACTTTACGTTTTAAATCGAATTTAGAACTTTTTTCAAGAAATTGGCCGCAAAAAGAAACATCATTGATTTTGATTCAAACATTCAATTTTTAGTCAAACACTAAAACCAGATGCTTAAATGTCTTCTAGTTCTTGAGAAAACTGAAAATTACAAAATCTACTTTAATATAGGTACTTATTAAGTGGAAATTGGACCTTTGGAGCTACTTAAAGAAAATATTTATTTTTGTTATTTTCAATTTTCTCAAAAAATGATAAGATTATCGAATTTTAAAAACAAAAATACTACAATGGGTATGAGTTCCAAAACTATGTTCACTAAAAAAACAGAATTGAAAAATGGATTTCTGGTTTTAAAACAAGGTGCAAGGTGAGCTAAATTAGAGAAAACGAATGAACAGAAGAGCAGCAAGGTAACAACAATCAGGCAACAGGAAGGCCAACTTAGGACAAAGAATAGTGAGCGTGACAAGAGTTTCAAGTCTAAGCAGGTTCCCAAAGATATTTTTGAAGAATTCAGAAATGTGATCAATTTTCGAGTCACCAAGAAGAATATCTAGAAAACCGGAACAATTCACGGACCACTTAGAGATAAGGCGGCACTTGCTTTTAAACTAAGACACCATTTAACTAACCAAAGTCTATAATAGATGAGAGATCCTTATTAATTGTACAAACACAATCATACCATGTCAACATGACTAGCTAGAGGTCATCAGCCTCTTTGCTGATTTTTCTCCGAAGTGACGTAAAAGACTTAAATGGAGAAAAGTGACGGACTTAAAATGAAACTCTGTGGAACTCCGCTAAATATTGGCAAAAGATAAGAAGATTTATTTCCCACAACAACTGCCTGACGTCTATCGGAGAGATAAGAAGAAACAAAGCCTGTTTTGGGAGCTATATAAGACCATTGTGAAAGAAAAAGTAATGTAATTTTATAATTAACGGGAAAACTTTTAAAGCAACATTGGTTAAATTCCAATATGTTTTTCTGACATCAGAGGTAGGAAGGTACATATATATTATAAATATTACGTGTATAAATTATCTACATACTTACATTTATTTATTATTTTTAAATTAAACCAAAATAAATGTTGTAAAAATATACAAGTATCTATTGTGACCAGAACAAAATTAATGATTATCAGAATAAAATAAGTTGCATGACTGGGGTCGCACGTTTTTGTTCTTTTAGTTGAACTGACTTATAAATTTGAAGATTTTGTAAAGAAGCACCAAACTCGTTCTTAGTATTACTAAAACAATTCTATAAATAGTTTTGATCTATACAAAAAAGAATTCCGTCTAACAGACGTACTTTTCAAATCTGTAATTTTCCTAAAATAACAAGTAGTACCGTTGTGAGCTGCCATGTGCTGAAAGGATAGACAAGACAATCGCATAGTTTCATGGACGTAGAATTTGGAAATACGTATTAAATGTTTTTCTTATGACCCTAATATTTGGAAATACATATATATATGTGAAAATTCCTAACATTAGAGATCTCCTACGCATGTTCTTAACATCTGCATTCGTATTTATAATTCCATTATATAGTTTTGCTAACTTTAGCACGCATTCCAACTTCAAAATCTTATGTCGTTCGATTATCTAAATTAAATTAAACCATTTGGTTACCCAAACCTATTTTCAAGTGGGTTGGGTACGTTTAATGAGCATGAGCAAAGAATTGAAAAGTTATCTTGAAATTAATGAAATTAAATATTCAATATACAGGGATGTCAGTGAGTATGTGAGAACATATTTATAATGCATCAATTAATAATGAGATTTCAACCAATTTAGACAATTGCTTAACGTCCAAGAGTCCAAGGATATCTAATAAATATACAATCGCTAAAGTTTAGGTATAGGTTTAGATTTTTTGTTTGTGTATAATTTGTTGCCTATGCGTTATTCTCTTAATGCCTGAAAATTCTTAAATTTTCAAAGAGTTCCAAAATTGAACAACCGTTTCATCTAACCTCAATTGTTATTTGTAGTAACCAACTAAAGTATAGATAAATTATCTTTCATTTGAGGAACGGAAGCACTAAGCCTTACCCTTTTCAATGGGAGAAATCCTTTTTGAATTATGATGAGAAAAGCAAATCTGTCGATAGAATAGAAGGCGGCGCCGGATTTGTAATAAATTGCCCAGTCTCAGCAGGGACTTTGCGAGCCATATGTAAATTTCGAATAGCAAGAGTCTTCTTCTCATTCCACACGACAACATGAACGTCGATATTCAAAATTCGTTCCATCGTTGTGAAAAGCAGTGACGATGAGATAAACTCTTTCGATTCAAAGAAAATCCACCCCACAGAGTTCGACGACAACGACAACGAGAACGACTTTCGCATCCCCTTTATTTCCAAAAATATGACATTCAAATACTTAAGCATATTCAATTCCATTATTTTATGATATCACTATATGAATTCCAGCATAACAATAGACAGTTTGATGAAGCAAACCAATAAATCAGTATTTTTTTCTTATTTTTTTTTTTTTTGTCGAAAAGCGGGAAACCCACAAGATTTAGGTTGAAAGGGGTGGCTTAGAAAATGGTTATAGGAAGTATTGTCTTTTTATTTTTTACGAACATCTTTTATTGTGCTTTTAGTCATGTTCTTTTTCATTGACTCTGTTTTGTTGTGTGAGTTTGAAGTACTTAGTCGCATTTTAGCATTTTGTCAATTGTGTGAATGTCAATTTCAATATTTTCAAAATAACGATATAATTTTATGAGCTTCAGGACAATTGTCATGCATGCAAATGTCCTCATTTATAGAATTGATGTGTCTGGAATGAGTGATTGCCGATTGGTAAGGGCAAAGAGTGATTGAACAAGTTAATAATGCAAAGGAGTTTTTGTTTAATTAAAGGAGATGTATTGATTTATGGCAAAATGTGTTTAAAAGTTTAATGTTATTCATTTTTATTGATGATTTTGTCAGTTAATTCAAACAAACAAACCTATTCGTCTCTCCAACAAGACTAGGATAAACATATAATCCATATCCAGGATAAAGATGTATACTCCAGGAGGTCACGAAAGATTACCTATCTCATCGCGATTCTTGAAATAGAGGATACCAACCGATAGTTTTATTCAAAGCAAAGGGCGAAGGGTAGCAATTTGTAGCCGAGAATATATATAACTGCAGTTATTTTCTACTAGTTAGGTACTTATCTGAGTTAGGAAAATAGTGTTTTTTGTTTAGGTTTGACTGCAACTGCATGTTTTGTATGATCTAGTATCAAATTATTGCTTCACCGAACTCTTTGGATTATGTCCAGTGTTGTTCGAATTTTTTACATTACGTTTTTTACATAGTTTTTTACGTTTTTTACGTTTTGACAATGTCTCTCATTTTCTCTCTTTTTTTCTCAGTTATTTACTTAGTATTTACCTTTTTTCGCGTTTTTTACGGATTTTTTACGTTGTTTACACTTATTTACGCGTTTTTTACCTACTTTAACGTAGAAAAGGTAAAAAATAGTTTTTTACATGGATTTGAACATCACTGATTATGTCTGCAAAATTTTATTTACCCAACAAAACCATTCGCTTAAAATATCTGACTAATTCCAATTAACAGGAGAAAATAAAAAAGTATGAAAACCTTAGATCAGTGAATTGAAAAATTTTGAACGCTAACTTCAAACCAAATACAAAAATATTTAATTGATAGAAATAAAAAAATAATGCACATATTTAGATACCCAACTAAAATAATTAACACACGAAATATATATATGTACACCCCCAAAATGTATAAGGGTTTCCTATTATTAAGTTCAACATAAAGCAATTACAAACATTCGTATAAATTGAATATGGAAGTAAAACTAAAAAAGGGATCAAAGGAATTCTTTAAATAGTTTGGATAATACATGTCTGCTACGTTTATTTTACATGAACAAAGAGCCTGAGGAGATATTCTTTTCGAAGTAAATACTTTCACTCTTTTCAATTTCAGGACTTAGATTTGATTTTCATTTTTAAGTAGGTATCTTTTATTTGCTTCTGACAGACGTTTTGGGAGAATTTTTTCCAGAACTGTTTAATTTATTTTAGAAAAAGAATATTGTAAGTATGGTATAAGCTAGTCAAATATTATTATTACTTAAATAATCACAAAGACGTATGTAGATTGTAGATATATGTAGGTAACGCAAGAATTTAACTGTATGTTATACCGTCATTTTATGCAAATCCATTTTCCGTAAGAATGATACATAAATAAATAGCTTTAAATAAATACACAGCCCATCTGCTATACATATACAAAATAAAATGTGCGACTTGGTCACACGAACTTTCTCTTATATACCACCCACATTGTGGTTATAAAGTTTTACTATTTTATTTGATAAAAGAAAAAAATAGTAAAAGGTGCCTGTATTTTATGATAGATAGATATATAGATAATTTCTTTATTTAACAATATAAATTATTTACAATAAATTTTCTTTAAGAATAAGGACATGGCAATTCTGCCGTCTGCCTGAGCGACATATTATAATCAGATAGAGTTTAAATATTAAGAAAGATAAATTTAAAATTCAATCATAATATAACGTAAGTTATTAATAATCTAAAAAGATACATATGTTAGATAAATTTTCACCAATTTTAAAATGATTTGAAACACAAAGAATAAATTACATTTCAATATTTTTAAATGATTTAAAACATAAGATAAGGTTATATCAATTTTGGTATGATTTGAAACACAAAATAATAAACTTTCAATTTTATAATGATTTGAAACATAAAAAGTGGTAAGTATTTGGAAACAATGTTTTAAAATGCAATAACTGGATGAAATTTAGTAAAGCTACAAAAAACTATTGCGGTAATTTAGAGCATGTTTGCAGTATCTATACACGGTTGACCATCCGAGAGCTCCATTTAGGATTTCATAAAGACGAGTTGGTGCTAGATAACTCACTTCGAAATGTAGTCGTCGGATTTCTTGGAGTAGAGGGCACGTTGCAAAAAAGTGAATGATGTCTTCAGGTTCTCTTCTGTTACAAAGACTGCAGATTTGTGTCAGATCAGTTCGATGCGGGATAGAGTTAAGATTCAAGATTTCAACTCGCGCTCTAAATATGTAACTGATAGCCTCAGACGAAAACTCGTTCCTAAAATAATTAGCCTGTGATGGTATTTGGTGGTTAAGGTTTCTGTACACATTTCTTGATGAAGTTGTTGATACCCTTGATAAATGTTGTGTGAAAATATTTGTATTGTATGTCACCTGCCAAATAGTAACTTAGTTTAAGGTAGTAGGTATTATGTGAAAACAAAAATATGAACATATTCATAGAACTTAGATTTTAGACTAAAAAACTGTTAAAAAATCAATATAATTAGAAATAAATTGCTTAAACAACTTTTGAAATTATTTTGACACCAACGCGATGTAAACCATCTGATTTCTTAAACAAATCTCAATTTATGAGAAAAAAAATTAAAATTCGTTGGAACGGTTTTGTAAAAAAATAATTTTTTATATATAAAATGTATTTAATATAAAAAATTTTGAAAATACTTATTTATAAGAAAACGAAAATGGTACGCAATTTGTCAATATTTATGAATTTGAAGTTGAAAAAATAATTTTGAAAAAAAAAAATCATCTACCCAAAATTTTTTTTTTTTTTTTTTTTTTTTGAAAATTTTGATACGCAAAATTATTTAAACTCATTAGAAAAAGCTCTTTTGTAAAAAATTTCATTAAAATCGGTTTAACAGATAATGAGATCTTCGAAAAAATGGTTCTATATGAGTGATACTGTTAATAATTGATCAATACAAAATTGTTTCCCATGATATGGTAAATTGTATCTCTTGATATTAGCTTACATAAAATTTTTAATCAAAATCAAAGGAGTCGGTTTTGGGAAAAATTAGATTTTCTTTAACAGTTTTTAAACGCTTGTATGATAGGTACCGTTTAAAATCTGCTATATAATGTTAAAAAATTGCTGGTCGTACAATTTTATAAAAATCGAACTAGCCGTTTTCAAATTACTTTGTTGACAAAAAAAAAAAATTTATACGTTTTTCAAAATTCAAAAGAAAAGAAATTTTGGTAGGTATACAAAACTTCAAAACTTTTTAAAATATTCTCAGAAAAAAATAAATAAAACAAAGTCTATTGAACCGGTTTTGAGAAAATCGAAAGTCAAAAAAATTAATCTATGGGATCTGCGATTTCTAACCAGTCAGACAGACAGAATTGCGAGATCCACTTTTTCGACTTCGCTATCATTGTTATGACAAGTTTGATTAAAATCTCTAGTTTTTTTTGGAATCCATAATTTGCCATTACATTACATATATATCACAAGTAAAAATTGAAACTAAATGAAAAAAAAAAATATCTTGCACTTTCCTAGACCCATTTTGTTCGTCTTCAGTATAGTTTGTTCAAAATCTCGAGTTTAATACAAACTTCTTTACGAACCTATATTAAAAAATTTGTTTCGCTTCAAATATTTTGAGAAGAAATAGGTAATGACATTAATTTTCGACTAATATTACTTCACACACAATGACGTAGTCAACAACTGGTGAGGTTTGTACAAAAATTCAATAGACATTATTTTTTTAAAGCAAAATTAAAACTTAAAATTGTTTTTCGTCTCCCATGTCTCGATTCTCTTATTAAGAACAAGGAACTAACATCGGGTCCTTAGTTTTCAATACGAATTTAGCTTAACGTCAGGCTATTTAAAAATTTGCGCCATTATTGCTAATGAGGTGTTCTTTATTTTTTGAGTCATCAAAATAGAGACTCAAAAAAAAAAATACATATGTGTAAATCTTAATTTTGCTTATTTTTATTTTGTCCTTCAAAAAGTTTGTCCACAAACTATCAGTTTGGAAAACTACATTGTATAATATTCTTTTGTCTGTCATTAGAAAGTACCCTTTATAACACCCCCTTATTGTCAATTTACTTAAGCCTTATAAAGAATCAATTCGTGCTATACTCGTACAGTTTTTCATATAATAACCGGCAAAGTGGGTAGAAAATTATAACATTGTGTGCTCCATTGATTGATAGATAGTATCGATAGTGATCTCACCCAATCGCCACCCCTCTTATTTCGACAACTAAAAGGGTTGTGTTTGTTTGTTTGCTGTGACATTTAATTTACGATACATTTATGTTTTATTGCATTAAGTCCAATAAAACATGTTTGAGTGAATTGTAAGCGTATCCTTTCAACGTTCCTCATCATCAGCTTAAACCAAACAATGGCGCGGTCACACACCTTGCGTGTTCGATTGACCGTTTAGAGATTGTGGAATTTTGATAAATTCTTAACTATAGTTGTATTTTATAGAATTTAAATCGTGCAGAGCTCAATAAAATTACTTATATGTGGGAAGGTAAGGAAGGTACATATAATATGTCCTTCGCAAATCGCAAATGTGTCCCCGTTCGTGTTGTATCGATCAATGTATGGAAAACAACGATATAGTTCCATAGAAATAAAATATACGAAATATTTTACAGTAATTGTAAATGTATGTATATCGTACATACATTGCATATATGTACAATACAAAGGAAGTACCATTATGGAAGGAATTATTGTCGATTGACACGCTAATTCGATTCAGACCTTTGCAAATACCATCATAAGTAATTTATTGATTGTTTGACGATGTTGTATATTTGATTTAATAAATCCACCGTTTGGCGGCAATAAACATTGTCGAACTCTTAAAAAACTAATTACGATTTTAACTGACTCATTTATCCTTATTTTCTATTTCTATATACTTATGCAAAAAAGTATTATCCTACCCATTAAGTCTGTCGATTTCTCTACTAAACTTTGTACGTTTTAGGTACCTACAAAATATTAAGGAGCATATCCCTCATGGATTTTATAGAATCTGATACAAAAATTCAATATTTTTAATGACGGGTTGGTAATTTTAGGTAAATAATGTATAGGGCTGGGATTTTCATGCACTTAAAAATCGGAAAAATGCGCTTAAAATATGCACTTAAAAATAGAAAATATGCACTAAAAACTGGAAAATATGCACTTAAAAAAACATTATTTTACATTATTTTTCCCAAAAAACAATTTAAAATAAAAAAATTTTTATTCAGTTTTTATAAATAAAGAAATTCACTTTTATTTAACAAAAACAACAAAAAAGTTATAAAAAAAAAAAAAAATTTTATTTAAAACGTTAACAATATCTATATAAATTTCAAAAACGAAAAAATGTTACATAGACTTATGTACTATGTATTTTCATATGTTTTGTTTACATAAATAAGGTAACTTTGCTTAAAGTTTTCAAATACAAACTTTGCCTATTTGGCCTATGAAAATTTTTGTAAAGAGATAAAGAACGTTCTACATCAACTGACGTAAGAGGGGCGTTTTTGAAACAACAAATTTCATCTATTGTAAAATTATGGAAACTGCTTTCGTTATTGTTTCTCAAATTTAATAAATCATTTAAACTTTTGAAATTAATGAAAATGTCAATATATTTGTGAGAAGTGAGGAATGGTGTGTGTTTGTTGGAAATGTGCGTTAATATTTGTAAATCAAAAAATCTCGTATTATGCGTAAGTATTTTTAAAAATTAATGCCAACTCTGGAAGCGAATAAGCTCCTCGACAAATTGGAAGTTTCCAAAATCTCAACAGTTCAAAGAAATTGAGGAGGGTATTTGTTTTCAATGGACGCGTTCACTTTGTCGACTATTACTACGTTTACATTCATGTTATAAATATCGAGTTGAAATAGGGTCCGTGCACATAATGCGTTATTTATTAAACCAACTTCTCGACCCCGATTTTTCGTCACAAATTTTTACTCGACAGCTTACGAAAAATGTTAAAATATGCACTTAAAATAAGCATTTATTATAAAAATATGCATTTTTCATAAAATATGCAAAATATGCACTAACGATTGAATGCCATTTTAAAGGAAATTTTATGATTCGTAAAGATGATTTGGTCTTAGGCTTACAAACGTAGTGAGAAAAAACATGGATTTGCATGCAAATCCCAGCCCTAGTAATGTACTTTGGGTTGCATCAGTACCTACAATGACAAGAGTGTACGCTATTGCACGCACTCTTTTAATAGTGAAAAACAGTTGTAACTTGTAACTGTTATAAATTGACATTTTTCTTTCCTCATATTCATATTATTAAGTCTCCAAAAAGTCCAAAAAGTTAGGTCTTTTAAATATTTTATTTTCGATATCGTTATAGGGTTTCATATACTCGTAAATGGACGTAGGAAACAGAAATAGTCATTCTATTGCATTTCAAAATTTTGAAAATAATAATTTTTTAACAAAAAAAAAATAAAAATTCTTTTCATCATTTTCTCTCTAACGATATAATCATAAACGAAATAATTTATATAACATTCCTAAAACATTGCCAGAAGTATGCATTTTCTAGCGACAGTATAATTTTGAAAATTTGAACCACTAAAAAATAAAAATTGCTAAAAATGTTTGTTTGGTTTTGCAAAGAATTTCATTCGTAAAATTTGCGAATTTTAAGAAAATATTAACGGCACATGGTGGCACAAGTTGAGTAGAATACTGCACAATTTTTTTTTTTGAAAATCGAAAATGGCTATGCTTACTTTACGGTAATGCGCTCCGCAACATTTGCGTTCGGTAGTAAAAGCTGCAAATATGCCAATTTTTGTATCTCTTCGGCTCTTAGTATTATTTTTTGAGCACAAAACAGCAAACAGTTTTTAGAAAAACTTAATTAAAAAAAAAAATCGTCCTTATCAAAGCGAAAATTTTCAAAATATTTGCGGCATATCGCAGCGCAAGTTGAGTACAATACAGCACAATTTTTGTTTTCGAATGAGACAATAACACTTGGGTGAGCTACCAACAAGATTTTTATAGGCTTGAGTTCGAATCACAGCTGGGTAAAAAGTTTTCAAATAAAATTGAACTTTAAAATGACCAAGCACCACTAAAAGGAGCCTGATGATCGGCCTGGCGGGCGTAAAATAGCTACAACACAAATCTATAAAAATCTTGGTGGCAGCTCACCTAAGTGTTGTTGTTTCTTTCAAACCTTAAACAAAATTATATTTTGAAAATACAAGAAGACAAAGAAAATTTATTATTTTGTCTAGAAAATTTATAAAATTAAAATTAAATTGTTTCGAAAAAAATAAGTTTGTTATAAAATAGTTACCTTTTTAATTTTTAATATTTTAACAAAGGCTTACATAGAATAGATCCTTTTTTTTCGAAAGCAAATCATCTTCGTGTTTTAACAGTAGTGTTTAAAGTTTTTATGTTGTATTTATTTATTTATCTACTAAAAATTATTCTTATTTGAGTTATACCAAAAAAACGTCGAAAAAGGGATGAATTAAGTATTTGATCGATCGAAAAGTGTGAATAATTTTTTCATTAATATGATTTGTAGTTAATCGCATAATATGCCGCTGAATAGTGGACATATACCTATTAGACCAAGGGTTGCGAATTTTTGAATTAAAAAATCATTAAGTCATAAGTCTGTAGATGACTTGTGAATTAAAAGAATTTAATTCATAAGTTAGTTAGTGACTTATGAATTAAAAAAAAATTTAATTCTTAAGCTAGTTAGTGACTTATGATTTAAAAAAAAATCAATTATTCATAAGCTACTAAGTGACTTATTAATTAAAACAAATTTAATTCCAAAGTACTAAGTGACTTATGAATTAAAAAAATTTTAATTCATAAGCTAGTTGGTAGATTGGAAATTCTTAAGCTTGTTTTGACTACATAATTATTTTGAATCTATTTTTAGCTTTCAAATCTGGTTAATAAATCATAAAATGATCATGCTAGCTTATAAATTTTCCAATTCATAATTTTTCTAATCAGAATTGGCCCATTAGCTAATGAATTAAATTTTTTTTTTAATTCATAAGTCACTAACTAACTTATGATCTAAATATTTTTAATTCATAAGTCACTAACTAACTTATGATCTAAATATTTTTAATTCATAAGTCACCAGCTAGCTAATGACTTAAATTTTTTAAATTCATAAGTCACTAACTGACTTAGGAATTAAATCTTTTTTAATTCATAAGCCACTAACTAGCTTGTGGATTAAAGTCAAGCTTAAGCTAGAAAGTGACTTAAGCTTTTGCAACTCTGATTAGACCACCTACATCAATATATAACGAAAACCTTAAAAGATATAAAAACATCTAGTTTCCAGTTTTGAACGATAAACCAAATTTTACAATTTTGGAAAAATTAAACAAATTTGTATTGTATTATATTTTCAAAAACTATTGAAACTAAACAAATACAAATCAAAAATTGAAACTTTTTTTTAAAGTCCAAGAATAACTATCGGTGTCTCTTTTTCTTTTTATCTTGACAAGTCTTTTAGGTATTTATAGGGCAAGTACCTTTTGGTGTCAATGATATGAATTTATTAATTTTAAATTATGAAATATTTATCAATTTGTTTAATACATTTTGTTGAGTATGATTTAGTCAACCATGAATTATAAAAGTTAATCATAAGGGTAATGAAAATGATTATTTTCAATCTTTTAATTGCAAGCTTAGGGAGCCATACGGTGTCCAGTAACATCAGCTTTAAATATCCTGGAGGGAACTTAAAGCAAAGCATATTTTCAGCGTTTTCTTTTTGTTCAGGAATGCACCTTGAACTATTATTTTACATCCTTAATTATTATTATATTCTTAAACTATAATTGAATTTAATGTTAAAGTAACTAAATTATAAAATTTATTTCATTTAAATATTTTGTCAAATTGCCAAACAAGTCATATAATAGCCTATTTTTTACTGACTATAATTTTGTTTTTCAACTTTTGCTATTCAGTTAATCCTTTAATCCGCTAATCTCTAGGCACTTGTTTAGTATATATACTATAACTATAGTAGTTATCGAGATGATTTTTTTTTGTTTAAGATTTAGCATGAACTAATAAAACATTGTAAAATTCGATCTCTTTTGCTAGCAACCACCATCGTGTACAGTCCACTCTTTTAAATAATTTGGCTTGATCGTTTTGAATAAAAATAAATTCATTCATTTCATTGTTGAAATTTGGTATTTTTTTTCTTTTGCATTGCTGATCACTTTTTATTAATTATCCTGAATTTTTTGAAACCACTTCTTATACCTTGCTCTGGTTTTGCAGCCTGAGATTTCGTTAGGGATTCAGAGGCTCGTAAGCTTATGGTCGTATGACGATTCAGAATGCTGAAATAATATTTTCCGCCTTCATAATTAAAGATTTCTTACATTATTTTTAGAAGATCTTCTGAATGTTCAGGAAAACCACACTTGGATAAAGTTATAAGCCAGTTCACCAGCTTCGCCTCCTCTTCAATTGAGAGCACAGTGATGCTCAACCAATACTCTTCCGTGAATCTGGTCTTGATGAGTTGCTCTGAGAATCCCAATTTCTAATAGACAATTTATTTTGGCGAATTTACAGTCTTTTCCAAATCGGTGTTTATTTATAGGTGAAGACACGCGGTTCTCTTTAAATGTTAATGTTAATTTTTCTTAAGAATAGGTAAGTGAAGAAGTTTAAATTAATTTAATACTTGGCGATAATGCCGACAATAGTCCTTTATTTACAGCAACAGATAATTATGTTTTGTTTAAATTTTAAAGGCGCCGAAATTAGGTCACGTTATGTCTCCAATATTCGGCCACCTCTTTTTTTGTTTTTGGAAAAAGTGGCTAATATTAATGATAATATTTTCCGCTTTGCCCCGACCTAGGTAGCCGAACAACCTTTGCATGTATTTCCTATCTCCGGCCCCCTCACATAAATATTTAATATATTTTTCACGTTTTTAATTCAATAAATTGTTTTATCACGATCCCAAAAAGTTGTCACAAAAATCACTAATTACGAATAGAATTTCACTAATGTTTGCAGCAGCTAAAACTACGTCAAAACCTTTCTTTTAATGGAAATTATTGACAGATCATAAAACAGAGCTTAGACATGAATTTCTGAAACTTTTAATAGCATAGTAGAATTATATACATTAATTAGGGTGGGTTGCTAGTGAATGCGTTAAAAAAAGTGCATCTTGGATGGGTGTAAGTCGGCTCCAAATGAAGAAAAAATAATTTCCTATTTTTTTAAGATTTGTAGGTCTATGTATCCCCTATATAGTCACTGGAAGAGGTTAAATAATTTTGCTTTTTTTAAATTATCAAATTATTCGAAGAATGACTTACGACTGAAGTCTGCCGCTACCTTGACCTACCCAAAATAAAAAAAAAATATAAAATTATTGAGCAAAATTTAAAAAACGCTTCACCATCATACATAAGTAGGTATTAATTCTGAAAACTTTTTTTTTAAATTAAATAAAAGGTCACTTAGGATCATGTATAAAAATATAATTATAGGATTTAAGCGTGATCTAAGTTAAATATTGCAAGTGGTTCCTATATATTTATATAAGCCTAAAGTTTGTGCACCAGGGAAGAAGTCTAAGTCCTGTTTATAGGTAGATATAAATATACCTATAATTAATTTTTTTTTAAGTTAAAGACGAGGGATTTATTTCCGGTTAACATAGTGTGCATTTTAAAAGCAATTCTAGTGAGTAAAATATCTCCCTTCAAACACATATTTTTTTAGAAGAAGACCATCTGACGAAAATGACATCATTTGTCACTCAAGGTTGACGACATTTATTACGAGCGTGCGTCACACCTACACAAGAAAATAATTAGATACTATTAATAGTTCGTATGCACGCGTGTTAATAGAGTGAGTGAATATACATATTACATATGTATATTTTTGAAAGGTCGTTCTACCCCCGCATCCTTTTTTCGCCTTAGAAATGCGTTGATGGTCATTCCTGGATTAACCAACAATGTGCAAGGGCACCTTTCAATGAATATTATGTACTCTCCTAATCGGATAAAAATCATAATTATTGTTATTATCATTTTTATTATTTACTTTGCTTATATTATTGCGTGAATCAGTGATTCAAATTAATTAAATAATTAAAATTCCGCACCTTGTTTCGCTTTCGTTTTGGATGGTGTTGCATGTTAGTTTGGTTAAGCGGACGCATAAACTTCCATCATTAATAACGTCATTTGTCAACAGTGTCTTTGTATCACATTTTATGGGATAATGAGCTCCACTAATATTTCCTGTGTGGGTTATAATTTAAAAGAAAGGACGTGCGTTTTACAAGACAGCATGCTGATGAATTGCTTTCAAAAATTGAAAGCTCATGGCTTCATATAATTTTTTACGTTGATGCGATATAAATTAAAGGGCACGGTAGTGCCCAGCAAGGCACCACACTCTTTTTGCAGGAATAAGCTGAGGCGAATTTCACCCCCTCCCCACTAAGTTCAGTATACCAATATAAATCAGAAACTTGAACTTAGCAATAATTCTTGAGCCTTCACTCGGATTGGTAAGGCTTTTAATGCACACTTCCATATTTAAAAATAATTGAAAATTTGAGATTTTAAAATTTTCCGTTTAGCACTTCCGATTGTTGTAGAATGATAACATTTGGTAGAGCGTTAAGGCTGTAGTGCATCGAATAATTTAAGCTTTGAAATTTGGTAGACAAGAATTAATTTAGTAGTTTTTATGTTTCAGTTACAAGTTTAAAAAATCTAAAAGATTACAAAACGTGATTTGTGCACTTTAAACCAAGATGTCGTAAAAGAGTGCGCCGCTTAAAATTCAAGAGTGCGCAGAATCTTGCAAAGATAGAAGTAAAAAGGATATATATAAACATAATTCATGCAATCTATTGATTGGTACCACATCTCCTTACAAACCGAATATGATATCCATACAGTGGTTTGAAGTAAATTATCCAGATCCATTCGCTTTTTGTTGGGGCTTTGGTTGGCTTTTAAATTTGTTTTGTTGTATTTGCATTCTTTTCGTTAGAAATTTCTTACTGCACCCGAAGTGTAATATTTTACGCTGGTGCGCACTTTTATGTTTACAGACATGCAAAATCAAATACAACCATCACATTGGTATATATAATATCAATTACGTTTCACTTAAATTACATATTTGTAAATATTGGAATATTTTCTAGATCGTATGTAATGTATTTGATTTTGACAGCTTGTGGCGGCCATATTGTTTCTTTTACTTTCTGTCAAAATATCGTCTTTTAATCAGTTGCTAAAGACAAATCATCATCGCAAGTTACAGCGTCAAGCAACACGTCCAATGATAAAACTTTATTATCTTTATGTTCTTTAATAGCAACGATGCGCGCGTTGCGCCCTTTTTATGGGGTACATGGTCGTCCTTCCATTTTTGGGTACATGAATAAGCAAAATTTCCGAATTTGGGACGACACCAATCCACGCGAGATTCACGAGGTGCCAATGCATCCAAATAAATCTACTGTTTGGTGTGGATTTTGGGTTGGAGGCGTCATCGGTCCGTACTTCTTCGAAAATGATGCTGGCCAGGCCATTACCGTCAACGGCGATCGCTATAAGTCGCTGATCACCAACTTCTTGTGGCCTGAATTGGATGATATGGACACCGAAGACATAAATGGTTTCAACAGGATGGCGCTACGTGCCACACAGCTCAAGACACAATCGATATTCTGCACGAACGGTTTCATTGCATGGTTATCTCGTGCTGAGGCGACGTGAATTGGCCACCAAGGTCGTGTGATTTGACCCCTTTGGACTTTTTCTTGTGATGCTTTCTTAAGTCGCAGGTCTATGCGAATAAGCCGCAAACCACCGCGGCCCTCAAAGACAACATAATCGATGCCATCGGCCAAATTCAGTCTGTTTTATGCGCCAAAGTCATCGAAAACTGGAATCTGCGCCACACAGCGAAGCCGCGACGGCCATTTGAACGATGTTATATTCCACACATAATGTCATTTATAGGGCTCTCAAATAAAGATAATACACAACTTGTTTTATTCAATTTTAAAATCAACCCGCCCTTAATGAAAAACCCTTTATATAATAGGTGTGTTTTTTTGAGAATCTATGAATAATACAATAAGATTCCCAAAAAAACGGATCGGCAGTAGTGTGGTTTTTATGTTTCACATTGGTACTACACCTGTCAGAATTATTTTAAAATACAAAAAAATTATCAAAACAATTTCGTAGCTCCAGTCCAGTTTTTCCTTTCTTTCCCATTGATTTGTTCGTTATGATAATAAAGTTATTTTATAAATTATTATTTTTTTTCGTTTGCCTTTATAAATATAAACATAAAATATAATTTATATAAGAATCTTTAATTATGAGAAAAACTATATCCGAAAGGTTTTCAAAAAAATTTACACAGCACTGTTTTATTTTTATATTTTTTCTTTTTTAATTTCATTTTGCTACTATGGGGTGTGTGAATCGACAGACGAAATTATTTTCTTTTATTTCTTATTATTTAGATTTTGTATTTTTTGTCTCTTCTCTCTTCGAAGAAATTCTTTGCTTGGATGCTGATGCTGATGCTCAAGTTTTTCCACACCACGCCTCCTTTGATTTTCCTGTGCTCTATGAATGTATTCCTTAACCGTAGGTGGCTTAAGTATTGAGGAGCATGGTATATGAGACCGTCTTTTCCGTCGCTGGAACTTCTGCTAGTGCTGCTACTCAAACAGACGTGTTGTCTGCGTGGATAGGGTAAGTTGCAGAGTTAAACTGTGGGAGTAGAAGACACCATTAAACGTATCTACTCCTGGCTTAGTTAGTCTTAGGTTGTTGTTTTTGTTCCTTGTTGTTGGCAATTGTTAATGTTGGCTAGAACGGGGTAGTAGGGTCTGCATTATTATATGATGGCACCTTCAGTGGGTGGGTGACTTTAGGTACATTATATAGATATACTTATATAGGTAGTTGAACGACGACGCGGTCGTGAAGTGCACTTTGTGATGATTTTCCGGGCTTTCTTGGAAATTTGCGCTCAGCCAAAGTGGCATGAGTGCGAAGTAGTTGATTGGATAGGTATGATGATGGTGAGGTGAAATCCACGAGGTCAGACAGTGTTTTTTTTTCAGTTCGTTTGTTGTATTCTGTTCCAAGGTTTGTTTGATCTTTTTTTACAATTTCACACCATTTATGAGTGGAATGTTACTTTTGAAAGCAAAAGGTTCGCATATGTATTGACCAGGTTATTGAACTTTAATCCTTCTATAAAGTGTCAACTTTAAGTGTTATTTGTATTGAAGTTTTTAGATTTAACCCTATTATTTTTACTTATAAACTGTACCTAGTAGGTACAAAGGCACCAAAAAGTGTACATTTTTAGAGGAAAAAGAATGGTATGGCAAAAATCTCAGCAATAATCATAGTTGATGGATATGCAATATGCATGCAATCAAAGAAAACTAGGAATATTAGAGTAATTTTGGTAAAGAATTTCATAGAAATATTGATAATTTACTATGAGTATTAAAATATGAAATTTAAAATAAATTTTAATTTAATTATAAGTATTTGTATTGATGTGTTAGTTAATTATTAACAATTTAAAAATAATCAATATAGACAAACGGTGCTGAACCTGGAAATTTTACCGCCCTAGGCAAATTGTTATTTTTCTCCTCAAAATAAAAAAAGAAGATAGAGGCAGCATTAATAGTTACATGTTTACAAAAGTTTGATACCAAAATGCTGCCCTGCGCGATTTTATTTTTGTAAATCTTGTAGCGATACTTCTTCAATGCAAGATCGGTTAATCGCTTCCGGGTCATTTTTGACCGAAGATGAGTTATTATAAGGTTCGAGGAGCTATAGCTACACCTGATGCAACACTTACAGGAAACGTTTATAGAATCTTAATGTCGTTAATTAATTTGGATACAATTCAAGTAAGAAGTGTGAAGCTAAAAGTGTACCAAGTAGTACCTACCCAATTGGCAAAGGTTTGAAATGTTAACAACTGAAGGAGTTTTGTTAAATATATTTATTAGATACATTCAAGAGATATCATTTTGAACATCGTTGTCGATTAATATTGCTTCGAGTATTTCGCAGTCTTTTAATTCCACCTTCTTTGAAATATAACCACAAAACTTTAACTTTTGCCTGAGAATTTGATACTGTGCAAAGCGCTCATCGAGAGAAGATAGCTTAACATCGATAACGTAAAAAATGAAATCAGCTTTAAATTTCAATTTTGGATCGATTAATTTAAGAGAATATTCACATTGATAACGGTGGCTACGTAGGCACATCGAATCGGACACAATCAAATCTACTTGAATGTTCATTTTTGTAGCAATGTTTACACCGTTCTTGTATAATGTTTCAAACAAAGATTCCTTAGAACGGTTTTTCTAGAACTAGAGACGAAATTTATCTAATGTTTCAAAACTTAAAACCTATACTTAATGCCGCTCCTGGCAATTGCCTGCTTTGCCCAGAGGCAGATGCGGCACCGAAAACAAATCAAAATGCATGCACTTGCACTTGACATGACATCATAATACCAATTTTGACTTCCGTGATCCCGTAAATGTTTAAATAAGTCTATTTTATGGATTTGTTTTAATGTGATTATTTTTTAGTATAATATATGCGAATAACGGCAGAAGAAGTCGCCAGGGCATTGATTTTTGGCAAGGATGGACGAAGTGTTAAAAGGTATAAAGAAACCAACTCCTAATAAAAAACGGGTGGGCCAAATACAAGTTTCTTTTTAAAAATGCAATAAAACGAACGAAACTACATTTTTCCTATGTATTTTAGCTTTATTAGTAAGGGCAAACATTCCCATTAATTATGGAACACAAAGTCGTTCAAGTGGCTGCCTCGGCTGGATTCGCAGTAGCGCATTATGTCACTCCAATTTTCCAAGACCTTGTTGATGTTATCGGGCTGTAGCTCACGGATCGCTTGGATGATATTAGTCTTAAGTGCTTGAATTGTTTCCGGATTGTTGGCATAGCATCGGTTCTTACGGTTCCCCACAAAAAAAAAGTCCAAAGGAGTGAAATCGCAACTCCGAGGCGGCCAACTGACATCGCCAAGAGGGCTGATAACACGATTTGGGAATTTGGTGCGCAAAATATAGATTGTGGCTTGGGCTGTGTGGCATAGCGCGCCATCCTGCATGAACTAGAGGTCGTCCATGTCTTCAATTTCAGTAAAAAAAAAGTCGGTTAACATGGCTCTGTTAACGCCCACCGTTGAGATCGATGGCGAGTTGATGTTCGTGAATTGAGTCTCACACTCTTGGCTACCGCAGCCACATTCTCGTCTGTATGCACCGTACGATGACGGGGACTATGAGCGTTGTCCACTAGCATACCAGTCTCACGAACTTTTTGCACAAACTTGCGTACAGCAGGCCCGGTGGGTGTTTCATTTCGGCCAAAAAAAAACGCACTATTTGGGCTACACAGCACTCACTTCGTAAATAAGTTTTCAATATTTCCCAACGTTGTTCAAGCGTAAAGTGACTCATTTTGTTCCGCGGAGGTATGATACTGACTTTCTGTGAAGATTGCGGGCGGGAAACAGCTGTCAGTGTCAAAACAAACCAGTGATTTAAAAAGAAACCACTAGATGCCCCACCCGTTATATACACGCGGCATCAACTTTCAGGTCGTCCCAGAGACTCATTATGGTATAGCATAAGGGACATCGAATTGAATTTGTTCGTCTTCACAAAGATTGTAACGAGTTCTTTTTACGGATGACTGATGAGTCCACCATAGTGTGAAAGCGATCAGCTAAAAGGTACTCTTCGCAACAATTATTTTGTAAACCCATACAAGATAAAAAGCATAAGTTTTAAAATTCCCAGTTCGTGTAGTGCTTATGTCTGCACAAATAGATATAAATTGCCAATTGTAGCTAGCATTGAAAACCATTATAAAAATTTTAACATTTAACTCAACAACTGTAAGTTATTTGATACTGAACTTGCTGAAAGGTCATTAAACCATTCTAGAGATATCCCGCGAAGAGATCAGCCTTTTATGTTGAATCTGCAATCCATTTTTCGTTTTGTGCTTTTACTTGAAAAAAATTAATAGCCATCACATCCTTAAACTCTGGTTGACCCTTAATTAATTCGCCGAAATCGTTGGTTTAATATCTTCATATAAGATGATGAACCACGTTTGTACAACTGAACTGGCCTTAAAATACCACAAATGCTTCTCTACGGAAGCTATACCTATCTTGGAGCTGAAACTCTTTGTTATAAAGATCTTTTCCTAAAAATTATCAACTTTTTAACTATGATCAATCAGCTGCTAATCATCACTCCCCATTCAGGCATAAAAAACATCAACGTAACAAATTCGGTCAGCCCATGGCATATTTTCCGCAGAAAATTTCATCAACTTCCCGATGTTTTATGACCTTTTCCAAGGTCTATAGCTTTGTATATTCGGAGAATCTCAAAACAAAACTGTTTTGATTAATTTCTGTCTATAGATCATCAACGCGTCCTAGACTGATGCATGTGGCAGGGCACAGTAGACTGGTAATTTTGCCTTTCATATACGCTATTCAGAGCCAATCCAACACCTTGTGACGCTCGAAGATATTTAACGCTATCATTTGCATCTACTTACCACACTCGGAAGATGAATTGACTCCTTGGTAGTTTGTCAGTGCATCATCGCATTCAGTCTTGTACGTTTCTCTCTGCGCCAAACAGCATCCGAAAATCTGCTTTGCTATGCAAGTATATTTATACATGTAATGCGCGCAAAAATAGATACCAAACGTTTCGTAAATACAAACGATGCTCCTTCCACGTTTACGCCATAGATGACAGGGCGTTGTAGGATAAACTATCCTCCACTATCCGTTATGACATTTCAACTACGTAAAGTATATATAGCGAAGGAGTATAAGAATTTACAGAACGGCACACAAAATGTGCAATAGCTTGGCCACAAAACGACCTGCCTTGGGCTATCAATTAAAACGCACAACACTTTGCGCAAAAATTTTCCTTAAGTACTTAAAGTTTTTTATAGCTGCATCAAGCACATCCGGGCACATATAGGGGGAATAGCACACATTACCGTGTTGAGTTAATGAAGGAAGATCATGAGAGTTAGTATACATCATCGACAATCTTGTGGGTGTCGGACGTCGGTGTCAAGCCTACTACAGAAAAAGGAATCAATATTGACAAATGACTACTACAGAACCTAACAAGTTTGACAGGACAATGTGTGGTCCCTTAACGAGAAAATCTATCTATCGATGTAACCGTGGATCCTCTCATATAATATAAATGATTGTCGATTGGAATCAACATGAACAATCTAAGGTTAAATATAATCGAAGATATTAATATCGCGGAGTTATTATGCTAAATAAATCTTTTGAGTTTTAGTCCTCGTTCGTCGATTAAAGAGATGGTAAAACGATACACAAGTCTAGGTTGAGATATTTATATACCACAGTATACATATACCTTCGCCGTCAAATATTGAAAGAAATGAAATTATGTATGTGTGTTGTGGATATTGTATGTATTTCTATAAGTTTTTAAAGGACCAACAACTTTTTAATAAATAATAGAAACAGTAATGTTATGTAATAAAAGATTAGTTGCGACTTTTTTCTTTAGTTTTCTTTTAAATCCAGGGATGATCGTTGTGTTTAAAACTTTTAAAATCATCTTTATACCACATTAAGTTAGCCAAAGTATTGTCAATTGCATGCAATACTGTTTTTTTTGAGCTCATACTGTTTTGTATATTCAAATTATGATTGAATAACAACTTCAAAATAAAACTTTTAATTAAAAGAACATTTCTTTTTACTTGCGATATATAGGTACTAGTCCAAGAAAGTTAAGGTTTGAAATAGAAAAAATTAGAGGCAAGCTAAAATTTTGCAGGGTGGCTCTGGTAATATTAAAGAACTTAAATCTCAGTTTTCGTATTCGAGAATCTTACAGAAAAAAAGTAAGACGGCCACCCCCAGTTTTACCTCCATTTTCCTTACATCCTTGTTTCTTGCAAACGGCTTGAATGATTTGGATGAAATTTTCAACATTTGTTTATATTAGCAAGGAAAAATTAAAAAAATACTTTTAGTAAAATCCGCTCACTGCCACGCTCACTTTTCTTATATCTTTGTTTCTAAGAAACAGTTCCTACGATTTGAAAAAACACTTTTAGTAAAATCCGCCCAATGTCACGCCCACTGCCACGCCCATTTTTTTATATCTTTGTTTCTAAGAAACGTTTCCACCGATTTGTATGAAATATTGAGAATTTGCTCTGATAGACGAAAAAAAAGGTTTAGAATTAGCTTTTCGTAAAAATACACCCACGGCTACCACCATACAAAAATCTCTAGATTTCCTGGAGTATACCTATACTATATGGCAATCTGAAACTCGAGGTTCTGAGGAAACTTGACATTACGACGATAGCGAAGTCGAAAAAAATGTGTTCTCGCAATTCTGTCTGTCTGTCGGTTTGGCTGCATCCTAAAGGGGTGGGTGGACTGATTTTCTTTAAACTGGGTGACTAGCAGGTTTTAGGCATTCCCCCGACACGTTTTAAAATTTTTTTTTTAAGACCAAACAAACGGTACCTGCCATAGGATTTTTTTAGCAATTTATGAAAGTCTTATTTTTCTCAAAAACGTGACCACAACTTTAAAAAAAAAAACATCCGTAATTTTCTTTATAAAAACGCTACCATTTGTAAAAATGGTTGAAAATCGTACCGCCCTTAGGACGCTTTTAATATTTGTATAAGTACCATAATTTTCCATACCTATATTTTTGTGGATATTTAAATTTTAAATTTTTTTCAACATTTAGTATGTAATTCGAAAACGACTTGGTCCATTTTTAAAGATTATAGAATAGATTTTAAACAAAAATTATTCTTATAACCAAAAATAACGGTACCTAACATACAATAATTTTCCTAACTCCGCATTAAAAAATACTAAGAAATTTTAAACACATTTTTTTAGAGCTGAAAGTTATAATTTGATGTTAGCGCTCTTAAAAAAATTGTTAATGATAGATTTTAATTTATTATTAATATGTATTTATAAATAAATAATTTTTTTTGTAAATAGTAAAAATATTTTTTTTAAATTTTTTCCCATAAATTAAAATTTTTCCCTTCATGTATATCTTAGTAGGTGACCTTTTATGAATTATGACAACAAATTTGGTTTCTTTTTGGGCTTCAGGTCAATAAAGGAAAAGGTTTTTGTTTTTTTCACGACGTTGCGTCCATGTCTATACTTGCAGTGTCACTTTAAAGTGTAAGGATATAGACTAGACACCATTTGTTGTATATTTTTTACGATATAAATGTAGTAAGTATAATATAGGTTTAAAGCGGGTCAGATGGCGCAGCGGGGCGGGGGATTCATTTTCTCATTTCAAGTCGTAGATTTGAATCAATAAATAAATAAATAAATTCGTTTTGTATGCGATGCACTTTTTTTACTTCAGTTTTATATGTATATTTAAGTCTATGGTTGCCCTGATGCCTATGATGCCTCAATATATTATACAAAAAGGAATTGACTACAATCTGCATATATGAGAACTTTTTTCAAGTCCCACTGGGCTCTTGGTTTTCTTACGAATAAATGATGAATGGGGGAGGGGAGATGGCGAAGTTTTTTAAGGTTTAGATGGCGCATATCACCCGAATAATAATTTTTTCGATTATATAGGTAGATAACTTCGATATGCGTTGTGTTATATGTTAGGTTAAAAAATAGGCTTTAGGGAATTTGGTAAACGTTTGGATTGATTTAATTTTCAATAATTCGCTGAAGCCCATGTACAAAATTGGTTTAGCATTGGTAATACAGAAATAGTTATAACCAGGGATCATAAGATTCTCTCGAAGCAGCAGTTAATAATGTCAATAAATATTGGGTTTTTCAACAGGGACGCTACAAAAGTAGAGCAACAGGGACAGCAAACGACTCCATATTTCTTGCCGCTCTTTTGACATTTCTCTTCAGTAAGGTTTGCCATTTTATGATGGAAAGATATACGAGCCAACAACGAGTCGAAATTATTAAAATTTACTACCGAAATTCGGACTCAGTGGCCTTAAAGTTAAGAGCGCTACGTCCAATTTATGGTCGTCATAATCACCCTAGCAGATAAACAATTGAGCGTCTAGTGAAAAAAATTTGAATCCACAGGCACAGTACAAAATGTTCCCGTGCCAATGAGACAAAGAAGTACCCGTAGTGTCGAGAATATTGCTGCCGCTGAGGCTTCAGTTGCAGAAAGCCCAAATGTGTCTCTCACACGTCGTTCTCAAGCGTTGGGCATCTCTTTGACGTCGTTGTGGCGAATTTTGCGAAAAGATCTTGGCCTACATCCTCACAAGATTAAATTGACGCAAGAACTGAAGCCGCTTGACCACCAGAAGCGTCGTATGTTCGTGAATTGGGCTGAGCAACAACTTGAAAATGATTCGGATTTTAATCGAAAAATCATCTTCAGCGATGAGGCTCATTTCTGGCTGAATGGCTTCGTCAATAAACAAAATATGCGGTATTGGTCAGGCCGCAATCCACACGTACTCCATGAGTCATCATTGCATCCCGAAAAAATTACGGTTTGGTGTGGTTTATGGGCCGGCGGCGGCGTCATTGGGCCGTATTTCTTCCGTGATGATCAAGACCAGCACGTTACTGTGAATGGGGATCGCTATTCGCTACCGTTCAATGATAACCGAATATTTTTGGCCCCAATTGGATGAAATGGACTTGGAGGACATGTGGTTCCAACAGGACGACGCCACAAGCCACACAGCGAATGTCACAATCAATTTATTGGAAACCAAGTTTGGAGAACGTGTTATCTCACGAAATGGTCCAGTCGCTTGGCCGCCTCGGTCGTGCGATTTGACGCCGTTAGACTATTTCCTGTAGGGTTACGTCAAGTCTATGGTCTATGCCAACAAGCCAGCGACGATTGATGAACTTCGTACGAATATCGAACGTGAAATTGCAGCAGTATCGGTCGATTTATGCTTGAAAACCGTCGAAAATTGGGTTCAGCGTCTGGACTTCTGCAAGCGTGCCCGTGGTGGTCGTGCAAAAGAAATCGAGTTCCATACATAATGGCATCGAACGTACTTTCAAGAATTTCATTGATATCCAAAACCGTTTTTTTTATTTTTTGTTTTATTTAAAAAAACTTTTGTAGCGCTCTTATTGAAAAACCCGATAGCTGTTTCCACAAATGTTGCTATATAACTATAACTTCAAAGAATGTGACAACGCATAAACCAAAATTCAGCCTGCGCCATTTTACCCACTACGGTATACCATCTCCCTAACTCTAAAGAAGGGATTTTTGATTTTAAGGTATTTTCGAATTTTTGATGTAAATCGCCATTATTTATCAGAAAAATTTTAAAATTAATAAGAAATATATTGGATAAGTTTCAGTTCAATCCGGTTTGGTATAATCTTTTCTTTTTTTTAGCAATACGTTTAGGTAGGGCAAGTAACACTCTCTTTTATCAACTGGGTGGAAGGAGTTGTTTAACAACAATAGGTACCGCTCGATGCAATTATGCGCTTGATGTTATTTGGTGCTGCGGTTAAAAAGAGTTTGCTGTAAGGACTTTTCACATTCATCTGATGATATACTTAATAAACAATAAATCAACTGACTGGCTCTCACAAACTTGTTCTTTTGGTTAATTAAAAGCTATAATTAAAAATATATGAAAAAACACGCATGGGGATTATGTATGAAAAAATAATACCGTCTTCCCATTTCGTAACTGCTATACGTGAGCAAATCATTCGTTGAGTACTTATTTATATCGTGCATGTCTCACTTAGAGTACCAACTTTGGTTTTTGTGAATTTAATGTGTAATTTGTTATTTTTTAATAATCTCTGAGTAATTTCATTAACTGCAAAAATAAAAAATGGTGATCTTTTTTATTTCTGTATTTGTAATGATTTTAATTTTCTTGTATCAAAAAATAAATTTTGTATATAAGAATTCACAACACAACTCAGATGTCGTATTTTGTTTGAGAACTTCTTTTTCAATCTAGAAAACTATATTTATTAATATTTTTAACTTTCTTATATACCTAATGATGAAGGTATAGTCATACGCGTAGTTAGGGGAACAAAACTGGCTGCTTGCCCCCCCTATACAAAATTCCTACCTACACCAATGGGTATATAGTTTTATTTTTATTTAATTCAAGTGACTACAACTTCAAAATATGTTTCAACCCTTCCAAAAGACGAAAGTTTGGTCGATTATTACCGACTCTTATAAAAATCACAACAAGAATGTACTGAGGGCTTTATATTTCTAGAGGAATTTATTTAAATTTAGACACCTAGAAGTATTTCTTCATCTTCATTTTATGTTAACACACATCCTTGTTCTACAAGTTCTACAAATTTAATAAAAATTTCTTACGTCTTTAATACATATAAAAAAATGTTGAAATCACCAAAAATTTTAAATCAACTTGTCCTCTAGCGCGATAAACTTTGAGTAGCACTTGACCACTTGACTTGTAGGCTGTGCGACAAATTTTCCATTGCATATTTTCCATGGGCAACCCTTTACGGCACTTCATCCTTTTCAAGTTAAGTAACTTTGTTTTTCAAGTGTCATCTATACTTTTTTGCTTCAAAAAATCAACATTAATTAATGCGCAGCACTGAATTGATGGTTTCATCGCACACGTGCCATTCTACATTTTAACCATCATTATTATCCGTCTTGGTCTTCGTATACCTACAATCAAATCGCCCCTAGTTGTCAACATCATATCTGCAAATACACTACAGAGACTATAGTCAATTACTAATTCCCTTTGTAGACTCTCCTTTCCCATGCCCTAATCAGCTCCAAATCGATTGAAATATTTTCCCTTTAATGGAACACTGACATATACAATTCTTGTTGATTAACTCAGCAGCGTTTTTCGAAATTCCGAGTGGCGGTCGAGCCTTAAGTTAAAGTTTAGAGTCTTGCCAATCATTCGATTAATTCCGATTGATTTTGAACACAGCAGGCAGAAAAGGTGCCGCCAAAGCGGATCACAAGCGATTTGCGTGTGATTAATTACGACACGTTCCATTCTGTTCTATAGAAACATCACATCTGCAACTGCTAAATTTAATAAATTTAATCCGCGTTTGACATGGTTAATACGAGCGATTGGGCTTGAACGCTTCAGTCTCAAAATTGTCCGCATAGCACGAATAGTATCGAAGAGATCGCAATTTGGACAACAAGGATATCGGACCGGATCAAAGAGCAGCCCGACGAGCGAAGGACTAAGAAAATCCAATTATTTCTGTAAAAAAAAAAAAAAAAAAAAAAAAAAAAAAAAAAACGGTGCAATGAACAGAACATTGATCAGTATCAGACTTTAGCTAGCGGGGAATTAAATCATCTAGTTCAGCGCGGACACAAGCCTATATGATGCCTAAACTAACTGCCCACAGTCCACCGAACATGATTAAAGCCCATAAATAACTTCCAATTATGTTAATGAGTGTGTTTGTTGCAATAAATATTTGTCACTTTGAAATTTGTCGCTTAAAAGGTGATGTTAAGTGTTTATTTGGTGCGCTTTGTTTGGACTGGCGGCCACCCACCTATACGAGTCTCATTTAGACACTGGACCGTCAATATATTATCACGATGTGGGTATAGGTAGGTACTGCATTTTGAATGAATTAAATAAAGTTTTCTTTTGTAGATTAATAGTAATGCGACAGCTTTCATTATGAGAGATGTAAGTTTTCTTTACCAAAAAAAATCATAAAAAAAAAGTCACAAAATTATGTTGTTTGTTTTCTGACGCACGATGAACATGACGTGACGTTACATTGTACGTAGACATGGATATATATTATTAAAATATATGAATGTTAAAAATAAAGCAACAGCACATTTAAACAAAGTGATTTTATTGAAATCCTTTATGTAGATACAAAAATAACAGAAAGTCATAAAACGTTCGTGCAAGTCAACGAATGCGTGTTAAAATACTGAATCTTGGAAATTAATGTTTTCTAACAGCTCGTGTAGAACCAGGGCCTTGTGACTTAGAACTCGGATTGGAACTACTTTTTCCTTTTTTGTGAATTGGCAATCAGCTGCTGGCATGAACATTTTAATTTTAATTTCGAACGCCTTAATCCTAGTACGTTGCTGAAGCGAAACGAAAATTTTCTGTGGTCTTCAAATCGAAAGCGAAACGTAAACGAAAATACTATATACAGAAAAATATTAATGGTGAGTTTTATTAGATGATGCGTAACAAAATTTGTTTGTGGTCTAACTTTTTCGCACATATTTAATGATTCGTCCAGATAATTCAGTGCGCAAAAAGAGCGGAGATTTTTCTAAATAATCTGCTACAAATTATGAATTTCGCTAGTTGAACAGCTTATTGCAAAACGAAAAGCGGTATATCTATAGTGTCATTTTCGTATGGAAATTTTCTTTTCGCGCTTCAGCTGCGTACTGTGCTTTATACTACAAACTCATGACTCATGAGACTGACTTCACTGTGAAGTATTTACAAGTAAAGGGGCTGACACATAGAATTCGTCCCTTCGTAATTAAAATAACTGCATTTCATTTGATTCCATTGGTATATATATTTTGGAAGGGATATATGGGACCTTCAATTTTCTGCCAAATCCAAACGGCTAAGGTGAAGATGACCAGTGATACCCATTAAAAACCCACAGGAAAGACTTTCTCAGTAAAGTCGGAACTAAATTAACTATTCTTGCAACTGTTCATACACGTTAATATGGCTTAAGCTGTGACCATAAACTCTTATCGATTCAGAAAATTGTCAAACTGCCTGCACCCGAACCTCCCTTAGGAGTTCCCAGGCTTTTGCTACAGAATCAACTCTATTAATGCATACTTGGATACTACTCTTATTAATTTAATGGACCATGCGACCATTTTAAATAAGGTAACACTATGTTTTACCATCTATCTCGGTGAGACCTACAGTTTGAGTTTGGTTTTTACCTTGAACCCTATGAGCCAAGTCATGTTCGAAAAAATGCACCAGAAAACTGTTTTCGATCCATGCCACCCGAAGAACTAAGCACCCCAAGTGAATTTTGTTTGGATATACATACATCTATCGATTATACATAATTGGTATTAAAATCTGTACCCACATTATCTAAGTGATTCGAAGCTTACTGTCCAACTAGCTTAAAGAATTTTTAACAACAGTTCTTTGTTTATCAAACAGTTGTAATGAAAATCGTAATATACGAATTTTTAAATTATAAAAAATCGTTAGCATAGATCAAATTGATTAAATTTCATTTTACAAAAATTCAACGCAAGGTATGATCTCAATCTCTTACCTTTAAGCTTGCTTTTTAATTACAAAAATAAAAAAAAAAAACACCCTCGGCATTAATTGAAAAAAAAGAAAATCCCTACCAATTATACGCACTTTCTTAGCAAAACTCTTTGGGCGGGGAGGCTTTTCTTTCATGTTATCGAAAAAAAGACATCAACTTACTTCAATAAGCTCCCCGTCCAAAAAAAAAAATACCGTCATATTGAACTGGTCACAGCTGCAGCACTAAGTATAAAAATAGCCCAGATAAAGTGAAGGAGTAAATAATCCTTCTGAAATCACTGAAAGGACGAAAGCAGCACAAAAAAAGGGTTGAACAAATAAATCACTTTCTTTTATTTTTTTTTTCTTTCTTAATATAATTCTTTTTATTCGTTGCACTGTTTATATACATATAAGTTCGTTCGTCCTTTGGAATATCCTTAATGAGTGAGTAGTAGTAAATAATCCGAAAGGAAGAATATCTAGCCGCCCTAATGAATCAAATTGAATCTTTAAAGATACATTTAAAATTTTTTCTACCGTCATCTTCTTCTGTGATTCTATATTGCCTTTGGACTGTTACTTGTAGTGAAAAAAATGTAATCTCTGGATATCTTAAAGGATTCATTTGTTAATTTTAATTTTTTGTAAAATCAGGATGAAGTAGCAGATAAATCTAAGCTTTCGGTTGGAAAATGTCTTTTCACGATGGTGGCGGTCGAACTCGAAGGCTATCGGACGGCAGTTTGCATGTTTGTATATGTCCCTAACTACTCAACATCCTTTTTTTTTTTTTTTGAAAAAGATAGCCACAAGAAAGGATTCTTCCTAATTAGAGACATTGTTGATAGAAAACTGTCGTTACATTGGTTGAAACTGACAACAGCTTATAAAATGGAGGGTGGAATTTTTATACATCTCCTTGTGATCAACAGGACAGAGGACAGCACTTTATGTTGACAGGCTGATTAAATTTCCTTTGGGATTTTTTTGACTATCTAATCTATGTATATACCTACATAGATATTCATCCATCCCTTTTTGTTGTGTAATCAAAAATCAATTGGCATGTCAAGAATCAAAAGCAATTCATCTGAAGCTGTACAAAATATCACTTTGACAACCTGAATGTCGAACTTTATTGAACGTCACATCACCCATCAAACCATACAAAATTAACTACCCCAACCCATTGGTGTCTGGAGAATTTTTCATTTCTTCCACGAAAGCCAATATTCAAAATTAAATTTGCTTTGACAACGCGTTATCCTTATTTCGTCGTACCGGGCGGTATGTCAAGAGGATAACTTTCAATGTTTTAAGTCTTCTGTCTATGTTGCCGCCCGCAGGCTAATTCAAACTCTACCTGATGATGGAACGGGATGGTTTCCAATTTCCATCTCGTATTGGCTGTCACAGAGGAGAAGCTTTAAACAGAATAACTTAGAATTTCTTTGAAAATTCCTAATCGATCGGTGATTACCTACATTCAACATTTTACGGGGGAAAGAAAAAAGGCATAATAATAAAACAACAAAAAAAAAACAATAAACAACCAAAGTAAGGATCATCCTCCTTTGGTGTGTGAAGTGCCTCCTGCCATTCTTACAATAAATACTCATATCAAAAACTCATAACATATTAATGGAATTAGAATTGATGATTATTGCGTTCAGATACAGTGTGCTGGCAAACTGGAAAGACGTGCCGTGTCTGAGGTTCAATAAAATAGCAAAAAATATTTATTCGTTCCGTAACACATGGCAGAGTGTCCACTGACAGGGTTGCATTCGGTTGATGTGTGAACAAGGCCCAAAACATGCTAAAACTGTAGAAGAAATGATTTCCGAATATAAATTAATAAATTAATAACTTTAAGATAATTAATGGCCATAGTCGCTAGACAGTGGAGTGCACACTTACTGGAATAAGTGGAACTTAAGTTCCCATATTGTGATTTCATAGTCTGAATAGGTAAGTGGGACTTTAGACTCAGTTTCATAGTTTGAGTAGGTAAGCGGCACTTAAGTGACCAACATGGGAGACGTGAGTGCCACTAATACACATGTATATGTGGGCGGTGTGATATTAGCCGACTTTTATTATCTACGGGTCTGGGTCGGTGTTGTTTTTGAAAACGTAAATCGCAAACAATATTGGATATATGTAGGTTTCTATCGCTGTTTCATTTATGGTTGCAGAAATTAATTTTTGCTCTGGCGGATAGATGGTTTTTTAGTTTTTTGTTAAAAATGGAAGTGAGAACTGTGTTGTAAAGAAAGAAGGGTACATGAAAATAAACTAATATAAGGAGAAAGTGATGAACATATAGCACTATCGTCATAAGAATTCTTATCGTTTTGTTTTCATGAGAAGACCTATATGAGTTACTCTTACTAGCGATAATAAAACGCGGCTATTGACCCCTAGTATCTCATATTGACTACTTTAGACCCACTTTCTCTGATTGTGTTTATAATTCATTCTGAACTTCTGTCAACAGTTTTCTTGGGCAAGAGTAGGTAGGTAGGTTGGTGGTGGGCTGGCTTGCCCATTTTTATTGTTTCTTCATTTTGCGGAAATAGCTCCAACGATTTGGAAAACATTTTCGGAGTTTGTTGTTATGAGTGAGAAAAAAATTTAGAAAATGGTAAAATTCACCCACTGCCACGCCTAATTTTTTTTATTTATTGGCTTCCGGGATATAGCTTTTAGGGTAAGGATGAAATTTTGTCTAATTACCTAGGTGATATCCAGTGCCGTAGCCAACGTTTTTAATGATTTGGTTGAAATATTATTTTGACATAATATTTTACCTTACAACTTTATCTAGAAGGGCTTATTTTTCAAGGTATAAGATGGCTGTATTTTTTATGAACATATCTTAACTTTATGCTGAATCAATTGAAATGCGGCCCTGGTCTAGTATTCACCAATGGAGACAAGTACAGTATGTATTGTATACACATTACACACAATAATAGACTCAACACGTTTAGTTGTGTTTGTGCGGTCGCAGATTTTATTATTGTTTATGATGAAGTGATTGAGGCCGAAGAAAAGGGGGAGGATACCGAAACTTAATAGAAATTCCTCAGCTTTGCTTGAACTTATAAATTCAAGGCTTTCCTTTTCTCGTGACTTCTAGGACAGTTGCTGCTTGAAGTATTTTACAGCCCAAGAAGCAGCCGCAGCTGTACAGGCTGCATTTATGTACACATACATTTACAAACATAGAAGATAGAAATAACTGCCGTTTTGGTAATCACTCGTATATATCTCTCGTGGCATTTTCTTGTGTCCTTTTATGATAAAATGTAATCATCATAAAAAAGGATTTTCGGTGGTGGAATGCAATCATGCCCACGCTGACCGTTAAGGTAATGAAAATATAAGGACGAGCTGTTTTTATTTGATTTCGATATTAGTTTTTGTTGTACGAAGCTGCGGGTCTTTTGCAGAAAAATGTTGTCCCAAAAGTTCTTTCGCACTAAATTATGTAGATTAAGCAATCGCCCTTGGTTCGGTATAAATATACAAAATGTTATATCTTTAAATGAGTTTCTATTTAAAAAAATGAGTAAAGATAAACCTATAGACTGCATCAATACCCATGGTTCTATATGCTAGTTCCTGTGGCGGCCACTACGCCAACGGCCGCTGAGGGAATAGAAGAAAATTAAAATTTTTAATTTGAAGATTTTTAATAAAATATTACGGAAGTTAAAGTTTAACCCTTTGTATCCGATACTAGAAACGCAACCCTTTCATGAGAATTAACCCTTTAAACAGATATGGATATAAATAATGGGTGATTTTTTAAGAGGTTTAGAACTTTAAAAAAAAAAAAAACACAACAAATTCGAAAAAATGAGTGAAATATTTATTTGAATCGATAGTTTGAACCTTGCAATCGTATCTCACGAATGCATGCATGGATGTTGGCTTCCAGTGCGTCAATCGAAGCGGGCTTGTCCCTATAGACATTAGCCTTGACATACCCCCACAAAAAATAATCTAATGGTGTCAAATCGCACGATCTAGGCGGCCAATTGACCGGCCCGAAACGTGAAATTAACTGTTCACCAAACTCGCCTCGCAATTGCGCCATTGTTTCGCGTGCTGTGTGGCATGTGGCACCGTCTTGTTGAAACCACATATCATGCAAGTCAAGAACTTCCATTTCGGGCAAAAAAAAGTTTGTTATCATCGCTCGGTAGCGTTCACCATTGACAGTAACGCTGCGATTCGCATCATCTTTGAAGAAATATGGCCCAATAATGCCGCCGGCCCATAAACCGCACCAAACAGTGGCTTTTTCGGGATGCATTGGTAGCTGTTGCAATGCTTCTGGCTGATCTTCACTCCGAATGCGGCAATTTTGCTTATTTACGTACCCATTCAACCAAAAATGAGCCTCATCGCTGAACACAATTTTTCGATAAAAAAGCGGATCCTCGGCCAGCTTTCCAAGAGCCCATTCACCAAAAATTCGGCGTTGTGGTAGGTCGGCTGGCTTTAGTTCTTGCACCAGCTGTATCTTAAAAGGCTTTACGCCCAAATCCTTCCGCAAAATTTTCCACGTAGTGCTGTAACAAAGGCCTAACTGCTGGGAACGGCGCCGAATCGACATTTCGCGGTCTTCTGTCACACTAGCTGATACGGCCGCAATATTTTCTTCACTACGCACAGTACGTAAACGTGTTGGTGGTTTAATGTCCAACAAAGTAAATTTGGTGCGAAATTTGGTCACAATCTTCCGAATAGACTGCTCAGAAGGTCGAGAATGCCGACCATAAAATGGAAGCAGCGCGCGATGAACATTTCGAACCGAGCACGAATTTTGATAGTAAAATTCAATAATTTGCAAGCGTTGTTCATTTGTAAGACGATCCATGGTTAAATTGCAAACCAAACTGAAGCTGTTTGACAGTGACACAAGGTACTAAACACACGTCAGCTGTCAAAACCAGTGTTGCCAAAACCAAACCAGCTAAAAAATCACCCGTTATAAGGATCTCTTCTCTATATTTTATAAACGCCAATGATGTGAATGGGATGGTTAGGTATCTGAAACTGAATGCATTCTTTCCGAAAAGGAATAATACTACGATATTAAGATAAGGAGGTTATCGTTGAAACAATGCAAGGGCAACGTGTTGGATAAAATTTCATAAAATTTATAGGGCATAGAATTGTCCAAAGAGTTTGTCTTATTATCTCATTATCTTGAAAAATCAAACAATATGACTACTTGGTGACATTTTTTGTTATTCAACGATTAATATATTTCAGAGATCTCAGCTACATAAGTACCTGCCAAACTAACAATACTGTGATAATTTTTGTTTGTCTCTTAATTTATTAGTCCTCATATACATTTCTGTTTGTTTAGTTTTCAGTGTTAATTTATTAAAATATAAAATTTAAGACATCATTTTAAATATAAAAATGTAAATCCAGAAAATTTTTAAAAATCGAATAAAATACCCCTGAAGAAGTCGCGAATAACGACGAAACGTTGGGAAAAAGATGAAATAAAGTTTGTTTGTTATTTGCATTTAATTTCAAATCGACCAAAAAAGCCTGCATAATTATTCATAAAATATACGTTAAAAAATTGGTCGCATAATACATTCACATATAAATTTCGGATTCGCCTGCTCAACTTTTGAAGGAGCAAAATTAGTGAGGACTCTGAAATATAAACTGACCAAATTTTATATGTATTAAATAAATTATGATCTTGGTTTTGAAACCGTCTACCAGAAGTACTGAATTGTTGTACCATACTAATTTCAGCGCAAAGAACATTTTTTTATAACAATAGTATATACGAGCCGTGTTATGGAACAACAAGTTTTTTTTTTTTTAATTTTGAAAATAAAACTTTTTTTTAAATTTGCGTATTTAAATTGTTGTAACGTTTTCGATAAGCGAAAATAAAAATGGTTCTCTTGAATTTGGCATTTAGGGTGAGGGTGGGTTATATATAATTTGGTGGCGCGAAATCTTGTGTAGAACTAGAGTCAGTCTAATGAGAGAGAAAAACGCGTAGGGTTACCATCAAATGCTTTTCCTACGGTTTCGATTTGTGTTTGTTGGCTCAACAATTCGCTGCATTTTTTCCGCACTTAGATCCTTTGAAGATTTGTACATTACATATTTATGTACAAATCTTCAAAGGACAACACAATACTAATGATTACAAAAAATATTAATGTCGATTATGGTATTCGCAATATTTGACTCCCGGGAATTGACTGGATTCGATGTGAATTCGCGTTCGCGTTAATGAACTATATGATTTGAACTATATTATCGATTCCGTTTATTATTAAACGATAAATTCAAGCACATAGGAACGACAATGCATACAATTGCCTTTTATTTTAACTTGCAATATCATTCTTTGAGGAATAATCGAATGGAGAAACGACACAAAGACTGCTTTTAGACGACTGCAATTTGTATCCCCAATTCTCTTTTGAGTTTCTTTCCGATTGCAGTATCCATTTAAGGGTGCAAATTTTAATAGCTGCAATTTTTGTTAAATGAGAAGGAAATACATCTCCTCACTCTTTACTCCGCTTATGTCTCAAACAATACGCAAAAGAAGAAAGAGCGATAACTCTGCAATTATTTCAACCTCTGCAACTTTTCTACCCCGGACACCGCATACGTCCCCCGTCTACATGCTTAAAAATTGCAGGGGGTAATTGCAGCGTTTAAAAGCAGTCAAAGAGAAATGTATTTTCGATATTCCTGATGCGCTGTAAGTACATCATTCATTCTTCTGAAGGTTTTCGTAAACTATGAAAAGGTTGTAAAATTTACCTTATAGGAAAATTTTTGACTTCATCCAGCATTAAATCTGCAACTTGTTGATCCGGTCTTGATGTTTTACAAATTTAAAAAATTAGTCTAAGTAAGATTATCTTGAATCCTTTAAAAAGTTGCATTCATTGTTTCTTATAAAAAAAACTCTGAAAAAGTGAAAAGATAACCTTCTGGTCCTAGCCAAACGGCTAGTGCTATAGAGACGTGATCTAAACGTATCTAGAATCTATTTTCAATACTCTTAAAACCTGACATTTGGTTTCATAGAAATTTTCAAACCCACTGGTGAAAATGCTCACCTCTTCCTGAATCGGAAAGGATTAATGCGATGATTGTAGGATTGGTTGTAAAAAAATGTATTGAATATGTGACTACTGTCTTTTGGTTTAATTTTTTTCGGATATATTGTGACCATATGCAAAGAATCCGATATGTCGATGCATAATATGAGCCATGACTCATTCATATGGGGAATCAGCGAAGCTTTTTTCTTTTTTAAATCTTTATATGATAATTGAGATTGATTCATTGTTAATACTATAACAATTAGTAAATAACAATACCCTCTTATTTTTTTCAGGAGACGCTGGTGTGAAGTGCACACAAAGAAGTCGATTTAATAAAAGCCACACAAGTAGTCGTAATGTCGTCGTCGTGGAACGAACTTTCGGTGTATTGAAGAACTTATGTCGCTGCTGCCCGTGTGCTCGGCAACTACACTACTCACCGAGAAAAGCTGTACAGATAGTAACGTTGCAGCAGCTCTTCATAATGTTAGAAAACATTTTAAAGTCCATGATGAAATCGTTCCTGATTCGCAAGAAGTATAAGAAGAAATAGAAGATGAATTGAATGATGAAGGAACTACGGGTCAGATATATTTTCAAGAGGCCAACCAACTAAGAAACTCATTCTTGTCAATTTTTTAATCTTGAATAAATTGCATATAAGAATTGAATTTTGAAAATATTTCGATTGTGTTTTATTAATGTTTATTTATGTTAATAACGAATAATTATTCTAAAATTAAAAAATATCAGACTTCATGTTTTGGAAACTTAACTAAAACTAAAAAATAAGAAAAAACAAAAAAAAAATCACTTTGTGTGCATTTAAAATAAAAAAAAAAGGGAATTTAAATGGAAAATTCTGGAGCTGAATTATTTGCTTCCTTTATGATTGATATTTGCTCCAATTCATTGTGGTGCCTCCTTGTTTCCTCCTCAAGGAGCGATTGGAAAATTTCGTTTCTTTTAATTTCATTTTCATTAAACAATAACTAAGAATTGATAGCATCTGTCAAAAATACAACTCAAATAGTTGAAAAATATAATACGCTCTAACTTTTGTTTTCACTTGATGGCATATTGAATATTTGATAAGGTCTTTTAAGATTTGAATGAATTGATGAATTAGGAATTTCCTTATAATAAAATAACATCGGGTGTTGACTCCAGCCTCTTTTTAGTTTTCTTTATTCATAGCTTATGATTCATATAGTTAACTCAATGGGCCTTAATAAAAATCAAATTTAGTGTCAAGATTAAACGAAAATCTTCAGATTTTAGAAAATCCGCATACCAATAACGAAATTAACCTCCAGTTTTGTCGTTAGCAATATGTCAAAATTTAATACATGAAAATCCATGTTTAAAGTCGAACACTTAATAAAGAGTGTTGCCTTTGTGCTGTCTCATGGTACTAAAATTTGTATTTAATACTTAAATCTATTCCCATTTTATAAGGTTGATTTCAATAGGGTTGGTTTCTTTCTTCAGATTTTTTGTGAAAAGAATTACTTTATTTAGAAGTAGGTACTTTATTTATTGTTTGTATGTTTATGTAGTGCAACAGAAACAAATTATTTAATTTGTTGATAAATATTTAGGACGTTTGGACTATTGTATTGGTTAAATCTTGTTTATGCAAGCATATAAAAATATAAGTGCCGAATGCAATTTTCAAAGCCAATACCAATCAACCAAATTGAAATTACATTTGTGTAACAGGTAGCCCAAAAATTGTATTTATATTTAGATTTCCAATATTGGTTTGAACAAAATTATCATTTTTGGGGACCAATTATAGAATATGAACTTGACGAAATCGGAATTTCGATTAATTTCGAATAATCTAAATTGAAAAATATAAAAGCATACCAGTTGTCGTAAACAGCCGTAAGCTTAATAGTCTTAAACAGGTAACTACATATGTACGTTGCAAATGAAAAATATTAAAATAAAATATAAGGAATATGTTTCCTTTTTAAGAAATATGGTGCCATAATTAAAAAAACAATTCAAAAGTGAAGTCACTCCGACACTTCAAATAAATTAAAGTACTATAAATACTAAAATACTTGCTATTAAAAAATAATACGGCAACACTTAACTTTGAAGGTAAAGAGCAAATTATGACAGTTCCTGATTTGTTTTATTTTTGTATTTATGCGTTTATGCGTATTAGCGTTTATATTTTTGTTCAGTTCTGCGTATCTGTCAAAATCGAGGAAATTTCTTGTGGGCACTCGAACAACCATTTTTAATTTCGGACGCTTCCAACTTTGCCGACCTGCACAATATATTACCTTAGATTTTTGTACTGTGACTTTAATCGACATGTTTTATTGGTGAAATTTAGTGTAGACTTCCTAAACAAAACCTCTATTAAACAAATTATGTGTTTTTATATTTTGTCTTTCTCTATTGGAAAAATCTTCCGCGAGTTATGACACCACATCATCAACATACATATTTCTATCATTTACTTATCAAATCATATTTCTTCAAACCTGAACCATAACAGTGTGAGTAAATTTTATTTTGTAATTTTTATAAAGTATCAAATTCATTGATGATTTCGCAAATAAATATTATAAAAAACATTTTGTAAAATTAGAATAACTTCAGATATGTTTGAATAAACAAGTAGAGCGAAGCTATGCTCAAAAATTAAAATTGATTTTTTTTAACAATGTAAGTCCTACATATGTACATATAGTAATTTTTGTTTAAATTATAAAATAAACTTCTGTATACCTACCTAATCGCTTTACTATAAAATTAAATATTTTGACTTATATACAGTAGAATCTCGGAAACTTGAACGGTTCTATAAGATGAACAGTTCGGAAAGATGAACGATTTTTTTTCCACCATTGGAGTGTTCCAAAAGATGAACGCATTGATATTCGGGTACTCGAAAAAATGAAAACTTGTCTGTTTCTTTATCTTTAGTTCGTCGTGTTATATGTAGGTAAGTTACGGTATTTAGTTTTGGTAACGGTACCTACTCTCGAGCGTGTTTTAACTTGTTATATAAATTCTTCAGTGTGATGTGAATTTTGTACAAGTAAGATGCCTCCACTTAAGGGTAGAGTTAAGTTTTTAAATCTTAAGCAAAAATGTGCAGTGCTTGAAGATTTAAAAACTGGAACTTCTTATCGTAACATTGCAAAAAAATACGGAATCGCTATATCGACGATTGTGGGAATAAAAAAAAAGGTAAGGAAATCATTTCCCGAGTGTATAAAACATCGATTTCTGGAGCAGAGAAACTCAAGACATTACATAAATCGGAAATGCCGAAAATGGAAGCTGCGTTGTATAGATGGTTCCTGAAACTACGTGACCGCCATGTTCCAGTGTCAGGGATAATGATGAAAACCAAGGCGAAAAAGTTGCACGCCATTTTCAAGGAGACAAATTCATTCAACGCGAGCGATGGGTGGATTAATAAATTCAAGGCTAGATTTGTAATTCGGCTGTTAGCAATCAGCGTAGCTCAAATAAACATGCTGTCTTGCCCTTTAAAGAAAAATTGAAAAAAACTATGGCTGACCTTGGTATCACTCGAGACCAAATTTATAATGCAGATTTTTTGGCGAATGATTCCAAACAAAACATTTGTGCACTCTGGCGAAAGATCTGCTCCAGGAAGAAAAATAGCTAAGGACCGTTTTACATTTTTGGTATGCACGAACAGCACTGGTGAACACAAGTTAAAACTCCTAGCCATTGGATAGGCAAAAAATCCTAGATGTTTCAAAAATTTCATTCCCCCAATGACATACACCAACTCACAGGCTGCATGGATGACAAAAGACATTTTTAAAAAATGGTTTCATTCAGAATTTGTTCCGCAGGTAATTATGATTTTAATAAACATTGTGATGTCTTATATGTATACAACTCTTTAACAGGCACGGGAGTTTATGAAGAATAATAACCTGCCAGAAAAGGCATTGCTTATTCTTGACAATGCTCCAAGTCACCCCCCTGAAAATGAGCTGCAAAGTGATGATGGCTGCATTCGCACGATTTTTATGCCTCCAAACGCAACTCCCCTAATCCAACCAATGGACCAGAATGTGATACGGCTCACAAAGTTACATTATCGAACGAGCCTATTATCAGATGTGATCTCCAAAGGGCGTGATGTTGAGAAGATGTTAAAAAAATTTACCTTGCGCGATGCTCTAACATGTCTGCAAGGGGCTTGGAACAAACTAACAACTGAAGTCATCGAAAAGTGTTGGCATAAATTGTTTGAATCTGAATCTGATTCTAGTGACGAAGAAGAAGATGTCTCTCTTGCTGTACTGCAGCAAAGAATGCGATTGGAGGAAATAGTCCAGGTTTCAACAACAGCGCTGAATATGCTTCAAGATGTTTTTCCTGATGTAAGTCAATAACTTTTAATTTATTAAAACGGTAGTCAAAATTCAAATTTCATTTATAGGTTCAATGTACGTTGGATGATTTAAAAGAATGGAATGAAGATATGGTCCAACTACCTTCGGATGCTGAAGAGGAACTTACTTCCTCAGAAGAAAGTGTAGTCGAAGTTGCCGATTTTATCAAACCAGCAGCGGCAATTTCAGCCGTAAACACCTGCTTGAAATTTGCAGAGCAAAATGGTGCCGATGTTTCTACACTTTTAAATTTGAGAAATTTGCGAGAGAAGGCAATTATAAGACAACTTTCTTCCACGCGACAGTCTACCATAGAGCAGTTTAAAAAAAAAACATTTAATTCAGTCTATTTTATGCTCTTTCCAATGAACTTTTTTCTTTTTGTTATGTTTCTGTTTTTTTTTTTTTAAATAAAATGAATTGTTATTTTGATATATTTAATGTTTTTATGTATGGCTATATCTTCTTTAACTAAATTTTGGTGTTCGAAAAGATGAACGATTCGAAAGGATGAACTTGGTCTGTTTTATATCTGTTCATCTTTCCGAGATTCTACTGTATATTCATATGTATATAATTTTTCGATTCTAAAACGAAAATTATGCTATCCAAAATCACGTCACATCGGTCGTTAGAACGAAGCGCAAACTAAAGCTAAACCGAGTCAGTAAATTCACATCCATATAGGCGTGGACATAATTCACGTAACTCTGGTGACAGTCATTATTCTCTCATTGAGAATTATGGGCTATTTAAACGTCCTCACTTACCAACTGGCCTGCATTTGAGATTCATTAAGCTCCAGAAATTCGCCGATATACAAATTGCATTTGAACAATACTTAATTCAATCGAACTGAAGAACTGCTGGAAAGAGCTCGCAATTGAGGACATTAAACTGGAATCAAAGTCAACAATAATCTTTAAATTTATTAGCTTCAAATTGCAACGGATGTTCAACACAGCTTGCAAAGCCTTGATTGCATTCGAAATGTGACCAGGTTATCGTTTGGCTAATTGTGAATCATTAATTTGCCCATCGAAACTGGCCAACTTAGTCTCTGATCACTTCGCGAGATCATTTCCGAATGGAATTATATACATATATGTATGCGTGTTCCAGTGTCGATAATGCAATGTAGGTATAGGTACCTACTTCTTTATAGGAATTCCATGATTTATTGCGACATTTTGAATTATGCCCTTTGACTATCAATGGTGAAATTAATTTTTAATGAACCCAAAGAACAATCTATGACGACATGGCCTCAATGGTATGAAGATCAAAAACATCTTAAAGTTACATGTTCTCCAGAACTTGTCGAATGATGGAAACTCTTAGCTCCTGCATGTTTCTGATACTATCTTCAGACCGTAAAATGCCATAAAACACAACTGTTGACAATTTCTGAGCCCGTGATTTATATCATATCACCTCAGACAGAGAGCACATCTCAAAAATAGCTTCCACACAATTTAATTACTCAGAAACCTGGCCATAACACACATCAGAGATATAATCGATGCATATCATAAGAACAAGGCTAACTAACGAAAATTCTAAAGAACCCAAACCAATAAAAATATATTTCAATTGGAGATACAAATAAAACAAACCAAACAACAACTCCCTAACCAACAGACCAGACGTGATACCATTCCATAAATACGAGTATGTATACCTAACTTTATAGGCTTGGTATACCTCCTATACCTATACCTATGCGTAGTAACACTTGGACTGGTTCTGACCTCCTAAATCTCATCTGATCACACTCCAATGACATCTCCGATTAATTTGGAATTCAATACGATTCCGCCGACGACGGAAAGGACGTTAGTTGGTTTTCTAAACCACACCCCACCCCTCGCGCCCAGGAGTTATATTTACTTGAAGGCCTGAAGGGAGATTTATTTGGTCTTGCGGTGGAAGACAAACAAAAAACGACAAACGATCGATGCTGTTCGCTGGTGGGCCCGAGAAATCTCCAAGTATCATCTCTGTCGGGTAAGAGATCACATATGCGATGGTGGTTGGTCGTACAGGTGGTGGGCACTTGCACACTGTGTTTACTGTTTATTCACATCGTGGCTAATGGGCATCATAGCATAATAGGCCTCGGATAAAAATATCGGAAAGAGGAAAAGATGACACCGGGTGATAAGGTCGGGGCGCGCATATTAGGTGATTTGTTGGTCCGTATATATCGTAGCCATGAACGGAGTCGCCAATTTGTACGTGTCACATCATTGGGACCGCAAACTTCCTCCAGTGAGTCTTTTGTGCCGATATTACCTATAGGGTTTGCCGCTATACAGCCAAACACAATACAGCAAAAGACCATTTGTCTTCTTTGGGAATTGATCCGGCATACAAGCCTCATCAATTCTGTTCTTAAATAAAGCTTATTTGCGGAATGATATATAGTTTCTTTTCTGGACATAAAAATGTTTATCCTAGGTATTTTACTCAATTACAAAAATGAGACATCATATGTTGGTAGGTTTTTCTATAGCATATATGTATGTACCTTTAGGGTTGGTTCGGATTAGCTTTGGTGAATTTTCTAAAAAGGTTTACATTCCAGCTGTCACATGTGACAGAAAACAATCACTCATCACAGGGATGACGACGACAGGGACAGAACACTCCAAAGCCACCCTTTTGGTGGTGGCTCTTGAATTAAAGAACACTAATATTATCCGTTTAATGTCGAGATGCAAGGGAGAGTGCAACATGCGAATTGACATGTCATTGTGTGCTGTAGGTAGGTAGTGTATATGCACACATTCAAGCAGATCATTAGTCAAAATCAATTCATTCCTTGTTTCGTGGGGAAATTTCTTTGGAATTCGGTTGTGTGGATGTCAAACAAAATTCTTCCAGTGAATGTGGAGCAATAAAGATCTGTGATAATGTCATACCTGCGACAGCGCGATGGTATGGCTACTGAACAGGGGATTTTATTGAACACACAAACATTTTTTTTTTCTTTTCAAAACGTGGTCCTGCATTCACATATCATGGAATCATACATAGAGGAAAAATTATATGTTGTGTCATCAACTATGCGAATAGCGAAGGTTTGGAGCACAACGATTGTATTTTAAGAACAGATATTTATCTTTGTTGGAGGCATCAAATAATATTGTTTGATAATACATAGATACATTTTTATAGAAAGGTATATAAATTAAGGGGTATACACACAAAATTAAAAGAGGTCATTTATATGAGATTTTTAGTTAGGTAACAATTTTCTATTGAAAAATCAACTCTAAGAGAAGAAGTTTGTAATGTAGGTATCTAACGGGTATGGTAAGTAAATATATCGGGTTTTCCAATAGGGACTTGAAAACTTTGAATTTAATTTGTGAACGCACCCTTTTTACTTATCATCGAACTGTCATTGTCAATTTATTCAGTAAACTCAACATTTTCATCATGTGGTAAAGTACACGAAGGAGCAACGTCTGCAAATTAAAAAAAATTTACCGAAATTCGGAGTCGGTGACCGCAACTTTAAGAGCGTTAACTCCAATTTTCGGTCGTAAAGGACGAAGCTCATTTTTGGCTCAATGGGTTCGTCAATAAGCAAAATATGCGTTATTGGTCGGGTGAAAATCCACATTTGCTTCATGAATCACCACTTCATCCACAAAAAATAACTTTTTGGTGCGGTTTGCATGCCGGCGCGGCGGCGGCGTTATTGGGCCAAATTTTGTCGTCAACGATAACGATTGTCACGTTACGTTACTGGCGCGATAACGCTGGCCATGATTACCGATTATTTTTTGGCCCGAATTGGAAGATATGGACTTGGACGACATGCCACACAGCACAACTTACAATAGATTTATTGAAGAGTACCTAAGTTTGATGAGCGTGTTATCTAAAGAAATGGGCCAGTCGATTGGCCGCCTCGTTCGTGCGATTTTACGCCTCTAGACTATTTTCTTTGGGGCTACGTTAAGTCATTGGTTTATGCCAACAAGCCGACGACGTTGGAAGAGCTCACAGCCAACATTGAACGCGAAATAGCGGCCGTTTCGGCCGAAATGTGTGGCCGAGTCATTGAAAATTGGGTCCAACGAATCGACGGCTGCAAACGTGCCCGCGGTGGCCATATGAATGAAGTCGAGTTCCATTCATAAATGTTTTGATTGTACTTCAAGCCGATAATATAAAATTAAATATCTCAAATGGTTTGCGTTTTATTTAAAACAAAAGTTGTCAAGTCCTTATTATTGGAGACCCTATAGTATCGCAAAAATTAATTTTATTTATTTATTTTTATTTTACCTACAAAAATTTTAATCTTGGTGAATTGCAGTAGTACCTATTTGTTTAAATCAATTGATGCAGTGAGGTTCATGTTAAATTAAAAAAAAAAAAAAAACAATTCATTGGGTTTATATGTTGAACATAAAAATTTTATTATACAATCATCACTACTCTTCCATCAACCAAAATCGCAACCCTGCTACTTATCCAACAACAACAACTTCTAACATGAATAAATGCTTCATCAGATTAAGAATCGGACACACGCAACTTACCCACAGTCACCTACTCAACAAAGAACCTCCACCGCTATGCCACCTCTGCCAATTAAATGTCCAGCTTTCCATTAATCACTTAACGACTGATTGCTCTAAAGTTAATGAAGTCTGTACTAAATTATTCAACAAAAACCTTAAAAATCTTCTTTTGGTTCCATCTGAACAAAACATAAAAAATGCATTTAAACTTTTAAAATTATTAGATTTAGCTAATTATATTTAAGTTTTATAATCAGAGTTCTACCTGCGGGGGCGGTCAGAAGAGGCGTGAGCCCCGTAATTTCGTTCTTACCTTTTCTGACCGCCCCCGAAGGTGGACATTTAAACTATGTTTTCTTTTCTTAATATTTTGTATATACCTTCAGCTAGAAGCCCTGGTAGCTAGTAGCTTTAAGTATTTTACTGTACATTTATGTATAGTTTTAATAAATAATAATAATAATAATAATAATATACACTATACAGTCGTCTGTATAAGCTCTGAGCCGTTAACATCGTTTTCCGATCGCTCTGTGTACACCGTGACCGTAGGAAAAAAAGGACTGATTTTTCGAATTTACTAGGAAAGCGCAGGTACTTTTAAAATATTTTTCTTTTCAAACATCTTACCACAAACCCTTAATTCAGTAATCTGTTTTCACCTTTTTTTATTTCTTAGTCAGATTTGGGCTATAGGTCTTTTCGCCTAAAACCACAACGCCAAAATCGAAAAATGTTCTGTGAATCCAAATACCTTGCTTCAATAAGAAAAAACATTGGCGCAAAATTTTAAACGATTTAGTACGATGTTAAAGCCATTTTATCATACTAAAAAAGGCTTTAACATCGTACTAAATCGTTTAAAATTTTGCGCTATTGATTTTAATTCATCAAATTCTGCAAAACTTATTGAACTACCTACCAATAAACATTGTTGAATTTGAAACGCCACGACTGGATCGCACGAACTTGCCCTTATGTACGATCACACTGTGGTTTTTAAGTCTTTATAATTTTAAAAACTTTTCATCTGATAAAAGAAATTTATTAGTTATTGGAGCCTATATTATTTGAGGAATATATGTGAGTAAATAAATATGAACAATATATAGCACCGTGATGTCTTTCACCATAAATATTAAAAAAATCAATCAAATTAGAAATAAATTGATTAAAAAAATATTTGAAATTGATTTGACACCAACGCAATGTACACCAAGTAATTGTTGGAGCAGTTTTTTAAAAAAATAATTTTTTATATATAAAATTTTTAATATATTTTTAAGCAAAAAAATTAGTAAGCCAATTTTTAGTACTTATCTACGCGGAGTTCAAAAATTAAATTTGAAAAAAAATCATCGACCCATTTTCGAAATATCGAATTTTCAAACAAATCATCCACTTGGTTTTCGAAATATCGACTTTTCAAACAAAATAATTTTGAATTTTTTTTTTAAATCCAAAATTTGATTTTTTGAATTTCTTTTGTGTAAAAAATTTCATTAAAATTGGTTCAACATATAATGAGAATGTCGAAAACCCAAAAAATGGTTCTATGAGAGGTACCATTTTTAAACGATGAATACACAAAAAAATTTTAATAAATATCGTAGGAGCCGTTTTTAAGAAAAATGAGATTTTCAATATCGTTTTTTAAATATTTGTTATGTTTGGTTATAAGAAAGATTTTTATTTAAAATCTGCTAGATAATGTCAAAAAAATGCTGGGTGATAAGTTTAATAAAAATCGATTAAGTCGAATTATGTATTAAGTTCTCAAAAAAAAAAAAAAAAATTGTAACTTTTTTAAAAAATTTAAAAAAAAATTGGTTTACAATATTTAAATTTTGGTACACAATATTTTTAACATTATTGTAAACATTCTCTTTAAAAAAATTTATCAAAATCAGTTGAACCGTTTTTAAGAAAATCGAAGATCAAAAAAATGGTTCTATTGGAGGTACCATTTAAAACCACTTTTCCGAAAATGGTAGCATTTTTGTAAAAAAATTACTGAACTTTTGTTTTAAAAAGTTAAAACGTGCACCCACAGTTTTTGAGAAAAATAAGATTTTCATAATTTGGTAAAAAAAATTTGTATCATTATTTTTGGTCTTAAAAAGCAATAACAAAATGTGTGGAGGGAATGCCCAAAAAACACTAGGTACCATGTTTAAAGAAAATCGATCCACTCGTTTAGGCTACAGCCGAAAGGAAAGACAAACAGACAGAATTGCGAGACCAACTTCCTATCCGACTTCGCTATCATCGTAATGTCAACTTTGAACGAAATCTCGAGTTCGATTTTTCTTATACATATATAGTTCCTACGTATGTACATATATATGTATGTAGGTATCACAAGTAAAAAGATACAAAAAGCTACCGACCTATTTACTATCCTGTTATATCTATGGAAAAAATATTTCAAAAAGACTGCTTTGGTATTGAACGGCAGAATATTATCGACCTAAATAAAGCCGCTTTTAAACATGGTCCCAGCACCAGAGACTCTTACTAAACATCAATTCAATGAATTTATCTCATCAGCACTTTCATGTAACCATTGTGTCATAGACTTTGAGAAAGCTTTTGAACGGATTGTTATTCATGTTCTATTTAACAATTTAATAAGTTGGAACATCGACCCAAACATTTCTTTCTCTTCAAAATAAATACTTTATTCTCAAACATTCATAATTCAAAAAGCGGGATACCTCAGGGATCACCACTACCACGGGAAATTATTACTAGTAGACTAAAAATATCAATCACTCCCTTTACGCGACTGATTTTTATTTATTGTCTTAATGCAGCAACTTGATCCGAAAATACATAAAATCATTTTTATTTAGTATTAAATGAGTATTAAGAGAGTATTTAATCAGTTGTTTTATTATCTTCAAGCTGAAAAATTAACTGCTCTATGTTGGAGTATTAATTTTAATAAAATCAATATATAGAATGTAACTAGTTTAAATATTCTAGGAGTATTATTCGATGAAAAGTTTACTTTTAACACCCATTCCCTATTGAATTAAAAAAGAATCTTGTCTAGACTTATGATATTTGTCACCTAACAAGCTATGTACAAACTAACACTTTTATCCACGTAACTAATCATCTAATGTTATTATCAAAGCTTGATTACGAATTGGTAATATTTGAAAAGTGTACAAGATGTAAGATCATTTTTAGGAGATTTCAAAATAACAGCAATACAAAATCTTAAGTCTGAAGGTGGTTTTTCAACAATCGAAGAACGATGAGACATCTTAATCTTAACATCTCTGTTCATTCCCAAAATTTGCAATTCATTTTGTTCCCTTATTCATAATGACGCTGCCGAAATACTAAAAAGGAAGAAAATCCCTAACCAGCCATCGATTTTGTTTAATTCTCTATCTTTTGCCAACCACATTGATTTTTGTCCAAATGTAGTAATTGTTAGCAAATACCCTCCGTCGCTCTTCCCTCCAGAAGCTATTAACATCAGGCTCTCTATAAACATTACTCAAAAGATAAGACTCTCAAAGAAGTTTTCATTCAAAACATTCCACGAGCAGCTAGGTAACTTTTCCACCTATTCTTGGAATATTCTATATATTGATTTGAAAAATGGGAATTTGCTAATTTTCAACAATAGCGGAGTTCATATGTGCTGAAAGGATTTCACCAATATTTTCCATCTTCTCGATAGAATCGTTTAAAGCTCTATAGACAACAACAAACAAGGTTCCAGCACACAATGGAATAAAAGGTAAAGAAGCAGCAGACATTTAAGCAAAACAATTTCTATTAACTGTAATGCAGATATCAAACAATACATACCCATCCACTAAAAGTGATCTTAAAAAGCTCTTGAGGACACACTGGAAATATACAGAACATGGGTCTTGTGAAGAACGGATGAAAATACCTAAGACTAGGTCCATTGGAAGGCAGATTATTCGGATATGGTCTTTGGTCCAGTATATGTATGATAGGAGTGTACATCAGGATAAGAAAATTAAACAATAAGGTTTACGGGCTTTATATACAGCGACTTCAACGTCAAAAAGCTTAAAATAGTGCGACTGAGATAGCTGGGAGCGTGGATCACGACGGGTTTTCGAATCTAACCCTGATATACAGTCCGCGCAGCATCGGAGAAAGACCTCACCTTAAGTGTCGCACACAATTATTGGGACCTCAATCAACTTTGTGTGCGTAACTTGAGGAAACTAACTTGGGACCGAGCTGGCTGGAAGGGGAATGAGAATAAAAAAATTAGACCAATTGACATATGAAAAACAATTACTTTGGAAAATGTATGTTTGTTATAAGAACTCAATTTTTTCGACATCGAGAGCTAGAGTTTATTTTAGGAATACCAACATACATACATACATATATACCTAAATAAGAATAATTATAAGCATCCAATTTACCAACCCCAATAAACACATAGGAAATGTTATTGAGCATAAATCATTTAAGTGCTCTCCCAAACTTTTTTGTTTGATTTTTTTTCTTCTGGTCGTTGGTCGTGGTGCATTTAAAAGATGAAAGATACTTTACAGGACCAGATAAAAATTAAAAATTCATCTCTAATAAAAAAAAAAACAAAAATAAGTACACCGCCATATCTTCTCAACAACAAACCATCTTTTCTTTGATTCGTTTTTATCATCCTTATTTTTCTTGTACCTACTTTGTCTTGTAAATCATCTTGAAAGTTGGGAGAAAACATAATTATGTATACAACTTATCCACCCTCTTTGCGAAGGTTTTCATGGAGGATTAGCGCTTTAGACTCTACACTCATCAGGAATCACCTCATTCCCTCGAAGATTTCAATTGATTTTTTTTGGAAAATGTTTAAATTTATTACAGCATAGAATTATACACGCGGCATTAATAAAAAACCTCTGGTGGCATGACCCTCCATGGTTTTCGTATTGATTCTATATTTTTCATAAGAAAAACACGACATTTTAGAAACTTTCCGGTGGAGTGGTAATTATTGTAGAGATACAGTGAAAAAGCAAAATAATAACAAAAAAAAAAGAACGCTCACCCTAATTCAAGGAGGACTTAAGGCATTGCATTGGTTCGGCGAAATGGTCCTCCGGGCATTAACATTTTCCGTCATGACGCGTTTTTCTTCATCCGTATCTGTTGGCCTCGTCATCAAAGTAAAAGGAAATGGAATCTTTCCGTGTGCCAACGAGATAGGTATAGGACAGGTTTATAAGGTGGTAGATAATTTGAATGGTTTTGCTGTCACGTAGTGACTAGAATGAATTTTTGACATTTAAATCATTGAATAGGTATAACATACCTTCAATCTTCCAACATACATACATAAATATAGAAAAAAAAACTGGTGAGCCAAGGGGTTCATTTAAATTAATGTTTTCAATTAATTTATTTGAAAATTAATATTTATTTTGACTATTTACATATGTATAGATATTTAAATCCATATGTGCATTAGAGTGATTAAAAAAAATTGAAATCTCTTCAATTTTCAATGCCACTATAGCATATAGTTAAAATGTCAGCCCTTTAGATTTATTAAGAGGTCGCTTATCGTTACTGCCTGTAGTAGCCAGTCTGCCCAGACATCCGTCTTGTTCGAAGGCTGTTCTACGACATTACCTAAAATATATCTGAATACCTTAAAGGTCTATAAGACTATAACTCCATGCCAAATCTGTATGAACATGCGTCACTACAGATCACTACATATGTATCTATGAAAATGTCACTGCAGGTCACTGCGCAGTTAATTTCAATTTTCCATATAAATGGTATGCGGGAACTTTCTTTTTGGTTTGTTTCTTTATTTTAGGTACTGTATAAGATAACGACCAAAACGTATTTTTAAAGGAAATTGAATGTTCTTTAAAAAAGGCCCTTACTTTATATTTATTTAATGTAGATACTTCTTTCAAAGTTATAAAATGTAAAAACATTTATATATAAAATATTTATATAAATAATATTTAATTTCGGAAATAAATATTAAAATTTGTTGAATATATTGGAACATCCCAAAATAAATGCTGATGTGCACCCAGGACTCCGCCTCTATTCCTTATATTCATAAACGTTCTTTTTTCGCAATTTCAAATTCATATTAAACTGTTTCGTTGATGGCATTACCGTTAGCTTCTTAAATTCTCTTTCACATCCTGGTAGTTAGGCCCAGTGCTACCACTTCTGGAGAAAAAGTCAAAGTAGATTTGAAGAAAAAGCGAAGTAGATTGAGAAAAATCGAAGTAGATTTCAAAATGAACAAAAAATTATCACAGACTTTATGTTTTGGCTACTTTAATTATTATTTTTCCTATAAATCAGAACATTAAAATCAATGGCGCAAAATTTTAAAGTATTTTAGTATGATGTTAAAGCATTTTTAATATGATAAAAATGCCTTAACATCTTACTAAATCGTTTAAAATTTTGCGCCAATGTAATTAAATATGATTAAATAAATAAAAAAAAGTAATATTTTACAACAAAAAAAAATAAATCTATATGTTTACATAATATTATTGTACATTATGTTTAACAAGATTTTTTAAACTAACTTAAAAACAAACAAATTTAAATTATTTCCACATGTTCCCATGTTTGTTATATCAATAAATAATTTTGTTTACCAAAAACAAATATCTCAGACTTCATGTTTAGGAACTTCTTTAGTAATTATTTTTTTTGTTATAAAAAGGAACATTAAAATTATTTAACTATTAGTATGTTCTTACAAAAATAAGAACATATCATTAAATATAAATAAAAAAAAATCTTTAGGATCAAAACAAAAACTTTAAATTGGCATTGGTATTGGTTAGTTTCTTTTTTTTTTTGATTTTGTATTTTGTTGGGCTAAATTCTAGAGTAAAATATAAAAAAAAAGTAGATTTAGCCTTTTCTTTGTAAAATTGAAGTAGGTTGAAACAAAGATTTTTAAAATGAAGTAGATTTCAATATTTTGGTGATGGTGCGAAGCAGGAAGTAGATTTTAATTTTTTTTTTTAAAGAAGTAGATCTACTTCATTTGGAGTAAAGTGGTTCAAACATAAAGGGCAGCGTATAATATGCTCATTAAGTTCTAATCTCGAAAGCATTGGGAAATCAAAAACCGATTTAATTCTTCAAAAACTATCCTGGATTAGTGCCTAACCCACCCCTAATGCCACTATCCATGTGTGATGCTTGCATCGAAGGACGTCGAAACATAAACAGCTTTCATGTTCTCAGTATGTGCATCACAGACCATTAGTGTCCGACCGAAGGTCGATTTTCAGCCGAAGCCGAATTATTAGGCTGAAAGAAAATCTTCGGCCGAAGCCTAAGGTTGAAAAAAGTCAAGAATTCTCTTTTCCAATTGGATAAAAATATTATTTTTATTAAAATTTATTGCTTAAAAAACATAAGACAAATAAAATAAAAATAACTAATAACTAATTAGTAATTATAAAGAAAAAAGAAATAAATAATTCATTTTTAGTAATAATTTTTATGATGGCACACATGTGTTTTGAAATTTGTGAATAGCTACCGAAGAAAAGATTGCAATCTTTTCTTCGTTATTCAAAAATTTCAAAAATTGAAATTTTTTCCGGCGCCTAGTACGATGCTCGATATAATAAACAGATTCTTCGGCTTCGGCCAAAACTTCGGCCTAAAATGCCGAAACCGAAGGTTTGGCCGAATGTTGTTTTTTTGGCCGAATTCGGCCGAAGCCGAAGCTTCGGTCGGATACTACAGAAATTTAACACTGTTTAGTTTTAAGGTTTTCTTCAATGATGCAAACAATTTATCTACCCTGATCAGGTTGAAATCACGATTCTCGTGTTCAGCCGCATTATACGAATGTGGAATACATTACCTGTAGGTTAATTATATCACTCCTATTGGAATATTCAGATCCTAGCGCCGCTGTTGCTGCTGTGAAAGAGGTTATTGTTGTTGCTGATGGTGTTGCAGTTGTTACTGCGGGTGAAGCTGATATTAATTTAAGCAATTATACAAATTATTCTAGCAATCAATTAGAAAATAGATCGCAATTTGGTGTCCTTTATACCGACTACAAGAATTAACAAAGAATGTTTATTTCTGCAGTTGGATTATCCAATTTTTTTTAAATTGGTGTAGCTATAATGATCTGGAACTGAGTTATTAAAAAAGTGTAATATTGTTTGTGCTACAAGATCTCCCCTAAATTTCTTATAAGTAAATTTCTTATAAATTTTTGATACAAATTCCATGATTTTAGCCATCTTAGAGTCAGTGTTATGAATGGTCAATCAATTTTGATTCCAATCTGGACTTTAGAATGTACATTGATTATGGTTGTCTTTAAAGGTAATTCCTTGTTAGGATTTTTTAAATATACATATACATATGTACATATACGTTAAAGACTTTAGTTTTACCTGTTTTAGAAAATGGTTGTTTTGTTAGGTCACCATTCTATGAAAATAATATTTTGAGAAAAGGAAGAATCCAAAAAAAGTTCATCATTTATGGATTGAAGAAATTTAATTGGCTAGGATTTTTACTGCACTATAAGTTAAGGTGGCAAAATCGCAATGAATTTTATTTGTAAAAGTTGTTGTAGATAATCGAATATCTTCTATGGAATTTATATCCTTAATTCCCTTTTAATTGATCCTATATGAATGCTTTGAAATAGAAGTGAATTATTCTATAGTGTGCCTTATATAGGACTAACTACGGATTTTGTAAAATTTGTAAAGAATCTTGTTCCAAAATATATTTTCTTAAAAAAAATACAACTTAAACCAGTCGTATTTATTAGATTTTTGTCTACTTAGACACTGACTAACTATTTTCAAATCGGTGGAAATGCTTTTGCTTTATTTAATAAAAATAAATATTACATTATTCACGGTTAAGACAATCTATAGACAAGTGTCCAAGTTAGGCAGCTATAAGCTATAAAAATAAACAAGGTTTTCCAAAGTTGGACAGTTGTCTAAAGTTAGACAACGTTTATAAATAAGACCATAGGTATCTAAACGATGTTTGATTCAATTTCTTAATAAATTAATATGGAATAACTTAAACAAAATTAACACAAAAAATTACAAACAAAATTATAAAAGAACAACGGCAACACTTACAATCAAATTAGATAGATATTCTTAATGCTAATTTTTTTTTAACTTGCAGTGTTTCACACAAAGTTTTCAACAGTTATTTGAAAGTCTCCTCTCTAAAGATAGGTACCTATCGGAGGTCCTTCACTACCAGAGTTGCCTCACTATAGGAGGATGCCAGTGCCACCTTTACCATTCATGTTACCAATATTATATTTTTGATATTTGTTAAGAACTTTTATAAAGATTAGTTGTCGGTGTTTAGTAAATTATAATAAAGGATTAGGAAATAAGTTTACTTACCATTCTTTTGGAAGTTTTTCTTCCCTTCCAAAAACAAAACAAAAATATGAAATTATAAAGAAGATTTTTCATCTTTTCAAAGTTTGACACTTAAGTCTTAAGATTTATAATTTTAATAATAAAAGACAATTCTTCAATAAAAAATACTATAATAGTTTGGGTTATTTTAAAAATGTTTAATCAAAATTTAAGAAATTAATTATAAATTACAAACCAAAGGAAAAAACCCAAAACAATCAATAATTACGTAACCGAATTTATGTAAAAAAAAATTGTACTGATTTTGCCGCCCTAATAAAAGTACCGCCAACTGCCTACACCGTTAATAGGTAATAAGAAAACTTTTAAAATCATTAATAAGTTTCTATTCCATCAATCAGATTTCTTTATGGATATTAGGTATGCCATACTATTTGTGCCTTATAATAATGTGTCATAGCAAAGTAGATCGAATTAGGCAAAAAGTCTTTAAAAACCAATAAGGAATTTTCCGTACTTTGTAGATTAAAATTAGTCACAGTCTTCGCAAGGTCATGGCTTTTCAATTTTGAATACTTGAGACTAAACTTTAGAATTTTTTGGCAGACAAATATATTACCACTTGATCAATTAATCAGACGCTTCGCTTAAATAAATAAGACGAACAAAACTGAACCCTGGTGTATCCAATATCACCATAACTTACATTTATTACACATAAATTGCCCTGGTAACATGCATCTGCCAATTTGTTTCCTTTGCCCCAAGGAAGCACACTATACCTACTTATAGATATTTCAGGCTAGTTTTCGTTGTGCATCTTTAAGGTACCTATAAAGGTAGTATTTGGCGCACAAACTTGTAAGTCAGCATCATGCATCTCTTCTCCTCGTTCTTTCAAAGGCGAAATGCTTCTGGCCATAGGTATATGAATACTACATTACAAACATATGTAGGAAAAGGTATATGTATACTATATCGGTCCTTTAAAAAAAGGTGGTGCCGTTGTCACTTCCATTACTAGTTTTTTGCACAAACACCACCCATGCCATAAGCCCAAGAACCACCTACGAATATTACTCACAAGTCATTTAATAGCCGTAAATATTCTAAGTGCCGCATTAATAGCCGTTGATTAATCGGGGTGTCTGGGCTCCCCGACAACGACGACACAGCAGACGACGACGCCGTCTTCCTTTTCTCTTCGGTTTCTCGAAATTGATTTTCTATAGAAACACTCTCCTTGAGTCGTTCGGGTCCCCTACTTGTACTTTCATTGGAGCTCTGCTTTGAGTTACGCATGTGCATCAGTAGGCACCACTGGAGTAAGTGCGGGTAAGGGCAGTGGAGTCGCACTCATTAACTATGCGCATTGCGCATGGAGGTGATGGTCGCGCGCGATTCAAGCATCAGCGCAACACTTCATGCTCAGGCAAAAAAAGAGTTCCTACATATTGGGAAGACTTCTTCGAGTCGAGACCACCATCACCATCAACAGATGCTACTGCCCACCTGCCGTATTACGCCAACACAAATGGCACATGGATGCTTTTTCAAGGATACAAATGGCCCATAGAAAGGAGTGTGCTCTCGAGCTGTGGCTTTATTGTGTCGGCCATATACAGCTGGTGGTGGAGTGGAGACCTCATCTTTGCGTGCTAGTCGTTTGAGGCTTTATTGTGCGGTGCCGTAAAATTAAACACTTTAACCTCCTCCATGTGAATTCATCGTAGGTGGCTTTACGCTGGTCACTCTGGCAAATAGTAGATGAATTAATGGTGCGTGTGCCCTGCTCATTCTTTCTCCTTGGCCTGTACTGGCCTGGCCTGGCCATTGCCAGGGCAGGGATTGCTCTGTACGACTATCGTATTCGGTAGCAATTTGACATCTATAGGTAAGGTGAAAAATTAGACAGCGGCGAGCGGCGTAATGGCGTGTGGAGCTCTTCGTCTGCAGTCATTGTCGCAACATGGGGGCGAGAATTTTTAATGAACGTATAACGAGAGAGCGTATACAACAAGGAACAGGACAATGTTATATGATTGATTCTTCTTAGTCGATGGTATGTACTGGGCGATATCTGTCCCAACAGTCTTAATGTGTTGGTAATCAAGCTGAAGTTGAGTTTTCCACGGTAGCTCGTTTTGTTGTGAGTGCTTATAACAAAATACACAACAATAGCAACACATACCGTACTTTATGCCGTGAGCGGAAAAGTAATTTCACCTTGGAGCTATTTTAATTTCGCAGAAAATAACCCGAACCCGGGAAAGTGATCTTTTGCCCCGAATTGCTTGTCACATGGCCAACAAGGAATTCAATGCGAAATTACTTTTTGTTCCAGAACCTGTTTTTTTATATGCCCTGCCCTGTTGTTTTGTTATTGTCCCTTTATTTTTTATTCGTCCTGTTCACATCGTTTTCATTTTTTTGTTGTTGTTGTTTGTTATCCCTGATGTTGCTTTGTTAGCCTATCACCAGGGAATCGGAGATTAAGGATGAATTCTTTCTCTACGGTGTGCTCCTCTCATTTTTTCTGTCATTGCAAATGAAAGTGGACTTGGACATGAGTTGACAGCTGAAGCTGGATTGAATTTCACTCTCTGAATATGCAAGTAGCACAAAAATGATACATACACTTTTATTTTTCTATAGAAACATCCTTGGAATGTAAGGTATACTTTTTTATTGGAATTTAATTTAAAACGAATACGAATTAAATAGGAATGGAATTATTTTATCCTTTAGCATATTCAACCAGATGAAGCTGTCGTAGTTGGTGGTGGAGGACCGCCACTGCCCGGAAAAGCACCAGGTGGGGGAGGACCACGACCTTCCTGCGGACCCCTGTTTGCAGCATCTGAAAATTGTATATACATAAGTGAAAGCAGATAATAATTGCTTTTTGTTATTTTACCTTGTAAGGCGACAGTTTTAAAGCCAGCGTCATCTGCCATTAATGGTGTGGATATCTATGATTGAAATATTAGTAGGTATTATATTCTACATCCGTATGATGTGTTTTTTGAAAGTTTTACCGATACACCAATCAGCGTACACACGATCAGAATTAAAGTTATTGTTTTCCCCATGATGGTATATTGCCTCCCGTTGAATGCTTCAGAAGTTAATGCTTATAATGAGCCATCAATACGATGCTTTTATACTTTTGGTCTAGTTTAAAAATATGTATAAGCTTAAATTAATCGAATTCACAGAGCATGAACTCCAGTAGCTAATAACACTTTTTTGTCGGGTTTTTATTTTTCAATTTTAAAGGCGTCAACTAATTGGAAATATATTCTACTAAAGTGCTACTTGATGTATTTAAGTCTAAATTACAGCGATGTGTTTGTTGTAGGTACTTTTATTGGGTTGCATTAAATTAAGCCGTTACGAATTTTTAATTACATATATCTGGTTCTCCAATTTAAAACTGCCAGATTTACCTTACAAAAAAAATAGTTAAAAATAGGTTCTAACAAAAGCAATCAAAACACATGAATTAACAAGGCTTATGCGAGATATAATTCATTATAATCAATAGAAATAGCAATGGAGGAAACTGAAGATAATTTATTACAAAATTATTTAATATTTAAATTTTGATAAAACATGTTCCTTTTTTTTGTGTAATAAATTATAGAAAATATTTCTATTTTTGTTTAAGTTTATATAGTAAGTAGCCCGTGGTGTAATGGTAAGTGCGTAGAACTATTTTGCAAAGGTCTCACGTTCGATTCCCAGCTTATGCCATTTAAAATCAGAAATGTTTTTCAAGGCTGCCTCTTGCGAGGAATTGGCAAATCCTCCACGAACGGCTAAGGGCGTTCGGATTTGGCAGAAAATTGTAGGTCCCCTCCATTCTTGCCAATAACACGAACACAGGAATAGTTGACAGTTGTAAGTCTCAAAAGTCAAAATCTTGAACGACAAAAATCATACTACCTATTATAATGGGTGATTTTTTAAGAGGTTTAGAACTTTTTAAAAAAAAAAAACACAAAAAATTCGAAAAAATGAATGAAATATTTATTTGAATTGATAGTTTGAACCTTGCAATTTAATGTTTAAAGATAATTTCATGCAAATGTTGACCGCGGCTGCGTCTCAGGTAGCCCATCCGCTGAGTCCAAATTTGGCATACTCTTTCACACATATCGGCCGGTATCTCACGAATGAATGCATGGATGTTGGCTTCCAGTGCGTCAATCGAAGCGGGCTTGTCCCTATAGACATTAGCCTTGACATACCCCCACAAAAAATAATCTAATGGTGTCAAATCGCACGATCTAGGCGGCCAATTGACCGGCCCGAAACGTGAAATTAACTGTTCACCAAACTCGCCTCGCAATTGCGCCATTGTTTCGCGTGCTGTGTGGCATGTGGCACCGTCTTGTTGAAACCACATATCATGCAAGTCAAGAACTTCCATTTCGGGCAAAAAAAAGTTTGTTATCATCGCTCGGTAGCGTTCACCATTGACAGTAACGCTGCGATTCGCATCATCTTTGAAGAAATATGGCCCAATAATGCTGCCGGCCCATAAACCGCACCAAACAGTGGCTTTTTCGGGATGCATTGGTAGCTATTGCAATGCTTCTGGCTGATCTTCTTTCCAAATGCGGCAATTTTGCTTATTTACGTACCCATTCAACCAAAAATGAGCCTCATCGCTGAACACAATTTTTCGATAAACAACATTTCGAACCGAGCACGAATTTTGATAGTAAAATTCAATAATTTGCAAGCGTTGTTCATTTGTAAGACTATCCATGGTTAAATTGCAAACCAAACTGAAGCTGTTTGACAGTGACACAAGGTAGTAAACACACGTCAGCTGTCAAAACCAGTGTTGCCAAAACCAAACCAGCTTAAAAATCACCCGTTATTATACAAATATTTTCATTTTTAATTTTGAGAAGTTTCGAAAGCAAAATACAAAGGTAAATGAATATTTTGATGCCAATTTAAAGTTTATGGCTCAATTATTATACTATCAAAAAAAATTTCAAATCAACCTTTCACATACAATAACTTTCAAGATTTAAATAATCAATGAAAAGGTGGTTCAATGATTGAAATAAAAAAAATAATTTTGTGTGGAAGCGTTGGGCCCAAGATGCCAATTATGGCTTTCCAATGAAAACGATCATTGAAAATTTTAATTATTAATTTTGAAATATTTTGAAAGAAAACATAGTGGGCCTTACTCAAAAAATAAAATTTAGTTAAAGCATAGTACGCTGCTGATGCGAAACGAAAAATCTCATACAAACATGACACAACGAAATGATAAACGAAAAATTTCGGTCTGCTTTTCGTTTTTCAGTACGCTGTTCAAGGAGCGAAATTGATAACTGTGGAAGTTTATTTGGATAATTGACACTTTCAATGAATATTTTTTGCTGTGGTTTCCGTTAGCATTTTGCTACCGAGTTGGAGACGGCAAACAAATACTACTAATCTTTATAATTAAACGAAAATCTCGAAAATCTCCAGACTTCAGAAAAATCACATACTAAAGCCTAGAGCCTAGTACGCAGCTGAAGCGCAACGAAAATTTTCTTAGGTCTCCAAATTAACAGCGAAAAAGTAAACGAAAAGACTACGGACAATTAATGGAGAGTTTTATCGGATGATGCTTAACGAAATTTGTTAGTGGTCTCACTGTCACTGTCACTAAACAAATGAAATGGCATTTTAATGTAAGTGTTGTCGGTTGTTCTTTTTTAAAGTGCATTAATATGTATTATTTTCACTTTTTTGTTATTTGTCGATTTTGATTGCTATATTAAAGGTTTGGTTTCAATCTACAGATATTTTGTTTCGAAGCCCATAAATGGTTTTAATTTTTTTTTATATTTACTTATATGTAATATTTGAGAGATTGTTTCATTTTGTATGGTCAAACAGAGCTTGGGCTGGGGGTGTTGGTGCGGGTGCGGGTGCGGGTGCGGGTGCGGGCAACAAAAAATTCTATGCTTTCTTTAGAAACAACCCCTGTCGTTTAAACTGAAAGTGGGCAGTTAGCTGCCTGTACACAATAGAATGCTGCAACTGGAACTGTAGCTGGAAATGCAACAGCTGTGAAAAAGTGTCGTACGTGCTATTTTGTATGTGCCCACAATCCAACTGTAGGTACAGCTTTTTGTATATTTTAGAGAAGAAAAAAAAAACAATCACGGGCTTAATATTCACTTTTTTATTTCCGATAATTTTCTTTTAATTAATAATATTTTTCGTGAAACAAATAACCACAAAAAGCTTCAATATTTTGTCTCGGTCTTTTTTTCTTCATAAAAATTGAAACGTCAAATGTGTTGCACACGAAAAATTAAAAGTTGGTGAACTCTTGCAGCACCGACTGCAATATATTTTTACCGGTATTTTAGGTGTAGCTTCAGTTGCAGGTTGTGTTTAGCCTGTAAAGCTGGGCAGAATAAAAATGCGATGGGCAAATACAATCTGTATATTTTTACAAAGAAGGCGACCGGCATACAATGAAATGTGAATGTAAGGAAACTCAGTTGTAATTAGGTGGTACAACAGCCATTATCAAATAAATGTGGTGATCCTGAACCATAATAGGTCAATACAATAAAAATTGTACGGGCACTTTAAATCAATTCACATATTATTATTATTATTATTTATTTATTTATTCATCAATCAGACAAAAATATCTTAAAGACTACTAGAAATAAAATTTTAACAAAAAAGTGGTATGTATATACATATATGTTAATTTTAAAAATTAATTAAAAAATGACGTTGTAGATTACATTTAAGGATAGAACGACTAATATGAAAGTTAAAATCGAAAACATAAGAAATACGATTAACTTCACGGACACAGCGAGTTATTGGCTCATTTTTGGCATAATTTGTCCTATGATCGTTTTCAAAAAATAAAAATCTGTTCCTCAGAGGACGACTTGGAGCATACAAATTTATTAAAGACAGAAGAGAAGAACAATTAATACGATATCACTTACAAACAATACAGAGTAAATTTTTCGACGGTTTTCAAGTGACTGGATATCAATAAGTTTACATCTGGTTGAATAAGAGGGCATTTCAATGTTCCAGCCAAGCTTCCATATAACGAACCTAGTGAACTTTTTCTGAATATTTTCAATTCTAGTAGAATGAATATTGTAATGAGGGTTCCATATAACACATCCATATTCTAAAATAGATGTGACATAAGCATTATACAGACATTTTAGAGTATAGGGGTCGGTAAAATCAGATGAATTACGTTTTATGAAACCAAGCATAGAGTTGGATTTTGCGATGATGTATTCGATAGTAGTTTGTGTTTAAAAGGATACGGCAATACTTAACCATGCTTGGTTTTTTTTTAATTTATTTTGTGCGGCGATTGATTAATCTTTTGTAAATTGTAGTAGATTCAAAAAAATGTGAAAATTTACCATAAAAAATTTAATTTTGAGCCAATATTCCACACAAAATGACCTTTATTATTTCAATGATTGAACTTCCTTACAAAAAATCATTGAAATTTTACAAACCATTTTGTGTGCAAGATTCGGCCAAATTTTGACAAGACTTAATAATTAATTAAAATAGTCACTGATTTCGTTTTTAAGTGCATCAAAACATAAAACTAAAATATTCAACTTATAGCTATAAATGTCAACTGGCGCCTTAATGAATTTTTTGTTTAGACATCACAACTTCTTTCTACTTGTCATAAAAATAATCATAAGTGTCCTTAAATAAGATATCAAAATTTTTTGTCGAAAACCGAAATATTAAAATTCTAGAATTTAAAGGTAAAACTAACGATTTCTTGGCAACATTCTTAAATGTCTTGAATGAATTATGAAGAGATCGTTCTGGATCGTTCCCGCAACTCCGTTACTCCGCTGAGAGATAATGGCGCAACATTTTAAACGATTTAGTACGATGTTAAAGTCATTTAATCATACTAAAAATGCTTTAACATCGTACTAAATCGTTTAAAATTTTGCGCTAATATTTCTAATTTAAGCGCAATTACGCAGATCGGGCTAAATTATATCTGACATTTTTCTCTCCAAACATCAGCTCAGCTAAAACCCTTGAAAAATGTAAACAAAAGGGTGTTGTGGAAAATGAAAAAATTATAGTCAACCAAAGAATGTGTTTTCACTATTTCAAAGTGAATAAGATCAAACAAAGTGATTTATTTTCTTCAGCTTAGATAAACCGTTTTTTCCCAAATATTCCTCTATTTCGATTTCTATTTTTATAACACATACATAATAATAAATACATAATAATAAATTCAAGAAAAAAAGAATACAATTTTGTTAAAATTTTGTTTTGCTTAATTTTAGTTTGGCTTAATTTCAGAGAGAACTTCGTATGGAAACTAAAATTTCTGATTTAAATTTTTGAAAATAAAATCATAATATGAACTAGAAAAGCAAATATAATATGTATTGTACATATATCTACATAAAATTTTAAACATAATTAATTTTGTATGAAGGTTTTTTAAATAATACAAATTCTATATTCTACTGAAGTAAATCAGCCAAGAAGACTTAGCAGTATTTTAATTGGTCTTTTTGAATTATTGATTCAAAATACATCTTACCGGCCTTGAGTTCATTTGACTATAGTGAGGGCCTTGTCAACACGCAATTTTTGTTTCAGTTCGTATTACATAGATTTCATGACGAATATCTATGTGTGAACTATAACCAATTAGAATATAATTTAAAATTGTTTTTGTTTTTTGCCTCTGGCATTGTTTATGTATGAAGATTTTGTGGACTAAACGCCGTTAAAAGCTATTTTAAATAAAATATATTTTTTTTTTTTCAAAATTTTGAGTTCGAAAATTAATTTTTGCAAAACTATATTCACTTAATCAATTTAATTTAAAAAAAGAATTAATAGATGGTTCTCTGGCTTAAAAAAAAAGCTGAAAGCTGCACTTTCCACCTAAACGTAGGCAAATAGACTCCCTTCCAGATTGTTTCCTTGTTTCGACCCAAAATTCACGCCCTACCCTTTTTGCATATTATGCCAAACACGCTGTATATTTAAAATAAGATATATGTAGGTAGATATAAAATATATACAAAACTAGTTCACAAAAAAAAATATTTGAATGCAGAAAAAACCTACCACCACTACATCAAAATTGCAAGTATATAATATACGAGTAAAACTGTGGCAATACACCTCATATTTTTCAGGCTGCGTTATACCACTTTGGCAATACAAAACAACCACTTCTCCTTGTTTTATTTAACGAGACGCGGAAAATTTGATAAAAAAAATTAATCTATAATACATATGTACTGTACATGCATATATTTATGTATATAAGCATAGAAATCAAAAGTTTATTATTTGGAACGATTTAAAATTTCCAATTTAATTGCTGATGCTATATCTTTTTGTAATGATGCTCCTTAATTGCTATCATTCAAAGTTAATGTCAAAGAGATCAGCAAAAAAAAGGTGGAGTCTTGGGGACCAAAAATATTTGCGAATTGACATAAATTAGGGGAAAACTCCAGCGCAGTTATTATCGTGTTTGAAGCTCCTGTGTTTGCTTCGGCTGGAATAGAGCAGAAACAGTTTTACACAAGGATAGATGCGATTATAAGATGTCATTTCTTCCATTCCACGTTAGGTCCTGGTACATGGTTGTTCTGGAAATATTTTTTCTTAAAATTAAAAACAAAATTGTTAGAGAAAGTTACCTAGAATCATGAAAACATCGACCAGCTTCAAAATAACGGTGGCTTTTTGTCTGCATATCATCTTTAGGAGAATAAAAAGCAGCTACTGAATAAAAAAAATCAACAGACATTCGATCTTAAAATTAATTAAATTATTTAAAGAAAATGAATTAAAGAAAATCCTTCAAGGGCTTTTTTTGTGTAAGAGTCGAGTGTGTCGGCTGCAAGTGTATGGTCCTTATCGCCACGTGATGTGGAAATTCCCCACTCTGTGTTTGCGGTTTGATCTTTTGATGTGATTTTCACTTGTCATAAAGCTATTAAATGTTCATCTGCATGGAAAAATCACATATTAACCGTACTTCAGCAGAGTAGGTGGAATGGGAGGTGCTGGTGGCCCATATTAATGATGTATTCCTATACAAACGGACGTTTTATGTATAGGAATAGCGTTCATATAATGATTAGTTCCGCAAGAGAAGATCCAAGAAAATGTATGCTCTTTGGGTATGTTGATGGGAAATCACACATACCTTTATGTATACATATACAAACACCAGCACAGTATTTTTCGAGAGCCCATGAAAAACTCATATCCGTGTAATTTTACGGCATGTGGCCTAATAAGCCTTTTTCACCTGGCATCAAGGAAGAAGAAAGGCATAGGGTAACCTACCTGACTACCTTCTTTACCTATACCAATAGCCCTGGCATGCATAAAAACCTCTTATTGCTTAAACACACATCAAGTGTCCTTATACTGGGATATAAAAGAGCAAAAAAGGCTTATTAAATTTACACTATCGCTGATTTTAAATCAAAATTCACACATGACTGCGAAGGAATTATTTTAATTAAATGTTAAAAGTATATATTAATTTCGTTTTATTTTATTTTATTTTATTTAGTTTGTTTTATTTTATTTTATGTAGAATTCTTTATTCATATTTTAAAAGTACAAATACATATTCATACAAACTCGTCATGGCAAGGGCCAGCTATTTTTTTTAGGTTTTGTTATTACTTTTTCATAAATAAATGAATGGGGCAATTAAAAAAATCACACCATCATGCATCGGGGCATCAACGTTGTGCATTGGATTTGAAGAAAAATAAAATCTTACTTACAGTATGATTACAGTAACAAATTTAAAATTTGTTTTAAAAGGCTTGTGTACCTACTAACTTTTTGTTTTGCACTTTAGTGGTCCCCAAATTACTTTGATAGTAGTCGTGTTTTCTTGGAAAAGCTATTCACAGTACAGTAGGATTTTACACGAGTTACAAATACAACATCCACAGTAGAATTACTGCCAATAAAAGCAGAAGTAGAATCCTACTGCGGATAGGTTTGTGACGTTTATTCGAGTATCGAATGGAATTTTGGTGGTTTTGTTTTCAGATGTTGGTGGGATTGACTATCATTTGCATCTCGATGGCTGTGTTTATAAAGTAGTTGTGTGTTTTTCATGGCTGTTTTTCCATTGACCAAAAAAATCAATCTATCATTTTCGATTCAACCAAAAAAATCAATTGATTTTATTCGTTATCGGTTTTTTTAAAACTTGATTTAAATAAAAATGCATTTAAATGCACTTCTGATTGAAGAACTACATAGAATTCAGTTAAAAAATCATTATATGATCTAACAAAAATGATCGCCGATGACGTCATCTACTACATGATACATAAACCACAACTTACTTCGACCATAATCTACGAACAAACCCCTTTCCTGAAACATATGTTTTGTCGCTGCCTTTTCCTGAAGAATTTATTTTTATTGCTGAAACCGAAATGTAAATTATATGATTAAACAATTCTAATCAGTAGGATAGGAGGGTTAGAACGAATTGGACAAAACAAAGAACTGAAGCGTTATTGGATTTTTATGCGGCGAGGGCCGAAGAGTTTCAGCTTCGTCCACTTTCACTGGACTCTAACAGTTCACGCAAAATCTACAATTATTTCATGAATTATTTAAGAAAAAATATCTTCTTCTATGTTTTCTTACCATATCTTCTGAAAAATTGTCCATTTTATGTAAATATAATTAATTTTTGGCTCAAGTTATTTGTTGTTTTCCTTTTCATTTGTAGCAAACTTTCTTTTATTTATATTTTTTTTTTTAATTATTCTGACAGCTGTTATTCGGTAGTGCCAAACGTGAAATATAAAAACCAGGCTACTGCCGATGCGTTTTTTTGGGAATTTCTTACTGTACTATGTATAGATTCCCAAAAAAACACGGCTAGTATTGAAAATGAAAATATGATAATAGTCGCATAACGCCTAAGCCGCTGCACAAAATTAATTGAATTTTTGTACAATAATTCATAATGGTATCTTGGATTTAAAAAAAAGGATCGTAGTTTTAGTTGCAGCTGCAGTTTACAAGAATTAATAACATAATAAGAGTATTTTGGTAATATAGGGTTAATAAAAAGAAAACAATAGTTTATAGTTTATAATACGTTGCAGTTGCGATTAGAAAAAATAAAATGTATCAAGAAAAATCCCTATTAATGTATATTTTTCAGTAAGCTTCACAAAAATTGACAACGAATACAAATTGACCGATGTCTAAATTCTGTTTTGTCGTTTTTTTTTAAATAAACGTCGTTAATGAATATGTCATAATCCCAAAAAGAAAATCCCCATAACTAAAACCCAATGAAGGCGAAATCCACATGAAATAAAATGCACGACTGCGTCGCACGAACTAGCTCTTGTGTGAGGTCACACTGTGGTTTCAAAATATGCATGACGGAAAAATTTTTAAAAATCAATATAATTAGAAGTAAATTGATTTAACAACTTCTGAAACTGTTTTGACACCAATGTACACCATCTGATTTCAAACACAAATCTAAATTTATGAGAACAAAAATTTAAAATTCGTTGAAGCGGTTTTTTAAGAAATTAATTCTGTTGATATAAAATTTTGAAAGCATTTTTTAGAAAAAAATTGGTACGCCATTTTTTAATATTTATTAATGCGAAGTTTAAAAATTTATTTTGAAAATCATTTACCCATTTTTGAAATATCAAATTTTCATAAAATAATTTTAAAATTAATTTTAAAAATCCAACTTTGATATGCAATATTATTCGAATTTTTTAGAAGCTCTTGTGTAAAAATTCGATTGTAATAAGATAATTGAAAACAAAAAAAAGTGGTTCTATGAGAGATACGTTATTTTTGGTCATAAGAATATTTTTTATCTAAAATCTGCTAGATAATGTTAAAAAACTGCTGGGTGCAAAGTTTAATAAAAATCCACTAATTCATTTTCAAATTATTAAGTTCACAAACAAAAATTTTGACACTTTTAAAAAAAAAATTTAAAATGTTGGTATACAAAACTTTAAATACTTCTTGAAATGTTTTTTATAAAAAACTTGGTGAAAACAGTTGAGCCATTTTTGAGAAAATTGAAAATAAAAGGTTCTATTTATTTTAACAATTTAAGAAATGTTTGTTTATAAAATGGTAGCCTTTTTGTAAAAAAATTACAGAATTTTTTTTTTTAAACAAACACAAACATATATGTATATGCCAGTAAGACCTAGGGTCTTATAAATTTGATTTTTCTCATTAAATCCCAGGTGTGGCGTTCAGTTGAGGGAATATAGAAAGGAATGCTGCCTTGACTGGGGATCGTACCCACACATCCAAGTTAGCTGTCAAGCACTACTTCCACTGCGCCGGGAAAAAGTTGTGTGCACGTTTTTGTGAAAAATAAGATTTTCATAATATGGTAAAAAAAATTTGGACGACAGGTAGATACTTATTTTTGGTCTTAAAAAATAAAAAAGAAAGTTTGGGGGAATGCCCATAAACGACTAGTCATAATAACTTTAAAGAAAATCGACCCATCCATTTAGACTGCAGCCGAAAGGACAGGACAGACCTACTTTTTTTACTCCGCTATCATCGTAATGTCAAGTTTGATCAAAAACTCGAGTTCGATTTTTTTTACGAATCCATAACTTGCCATATAATACCTATTCATACTTATATTGTATTGTATTGGATTTATTTATTTCAAATCGCTTACAAGGTAGGACAAGAGCCTTATAAATTTTTGAAAGCCTTTAAATTAATTTTAAATTTTGATTTAAATATTTAAGAAAATTATTTACATAGATATATAACGTAAGTAAAAATCATTTGAAGACAAAATACCCAAGAGAAAATCCCAAAAACAAGATGTGCTTGTGCACTGTGCAAGTATTGAATCAAGTAATTAAATACGCTTTGTTGGGCATTCAAAATTTCCAGTGAAATAAAAACAAACCCTTCTGCAATGTCCTTTTAACTTCATAATGATTTATTATTTTTATTTGTAAACATAAATGAAAATAAGAAAAATTAATATAAACAGAAACAATAAAATGCAACAATAATGTAAAATTTCATAACAAATATAGAAGGTGCATTTAAGAAAATTATTTAAGTTTAAAAGTTTTACAGCAATAGCCTCGTTTTAGTATCTACGGATCTAAAAATAATTTATTTTGTTATGTTTTTTTTTTTACCTGAACACTTATTCATTAATAATTTATCGCCTTTGTCAGCTTTAACTACAGCACTCTTTTAATTTCAGTTACTGTAACTGTACGATATCAAAACAATTTTTTCTTTCTTAATCCCTTCTTCATTAATCCCTTTTGCATCCCTCCTAATATTATCATCTTGAAGCGAGAATCAGATTTTTTTTTATTAGATAAATTTAAATTTCCTAATCCTTCCAATAGACGGGTATCAATTACTACTACATAATAAAATACTCCTAGAAGTATGTTATTTATTTTGTTGCATGTGTATAGAATATACAATCATAGTAATATTTTTGTTTGGTAGTCTATTTTAAGGAGGAATAAATAGTTCGCTGTTAGTATTGCGACTATCATCAGCCAACACAACACAAGGGGTTTTCTATCACTATCATTATGACAATAATAAAAAATAAATCTTAACGTTTCTGTCAGTCAGATACTTTTTGCCTTTGGTTACGTAGCCATACGCAAGACGACAATAATAGCCAATCTAGGTTGTCAAGGTCAGCCCTCAATTTTCTTCAAAATTTTCTTAATTATTTGAAAATAATGTAGAGGAATCTACATTATGTATTTATGTACAAAAATGTACATTTTATACCTGTCAGATAAAAATTGTAAGAGCTATTCATGCGTAAATGAAAGGTGTTTTGCATATAAAAACACAACAACAGAAGTCGAAAAAGTTATAACTTCAAGTCTCATTTTTACGATTTTCAATTAAGCTACAAGTACAGAATGTTATTTCCCCACCTATAATATCAACCCTTTGAACTGTGCCCCGTCAAAATTTAGACCACCCGTACTAACATGCTTAAAATTATCAAAACCCGAAGTAGGTATATAATGTATTATGAAGGCAAATAAAATAAGCAATTCAAGTGTTAAATGTTTTTTATTTTGAAGCCTATTCTGCCATACGATTCGATCGAAACTTTCGATTCATAATGTTTCATTTTTCATAATATTCACCTGATTATTGCTTTTTTAAATCTTCTATCCTGCGAGTATTTAGATATTTATTTATTTATTAAAATTCATTAACAATAAATTTAAATCTATTATTAACAGTTTTTTCAAAAGCTTTATTTTATTTTTGTTACATTGTTTGGTGGCCAAGTGTTTTTTGGCGATATTTTGCGAAATAATGAAAAAACGAAACGTTATTTCGTGAAATATCGCCAAGTCGTTTTATTATTATTATTTTTTTTTTTTTTTTGATTTTTAAAAAAAGTTAAAATTTTGTTTTCACAACATAATATTTCCAAAAAGACATGGGCGATTTTTACTACACTTGGCATTTAGCATTTTTTTTTAAATATTATCTAGCAGTTTTGAAATAAAAAATATTCTTATAACCCAAAATAACCGAACTTCATATACAAGTGCTTAAAAACCTGTAACAAAAATCTTATTTTTTTCAAAACGGCTCCTACGATTTTGATTAAAATTAAAAAAAAAATATCTGTCGATTAAAAAAGGTTTGTCTTATAGAGAAACTCTCACTCACTCTCACTCACTCTCACTCACTCTCACTCTCACTCTCACTCACTCTCACTCACTCTCACTCACTCTCACTCACTCTCACTCACTCTCACTCACTCTCACTCACTCTCACTCACTCTCACTCACTCTCACTCACTCTCACTCACTCTCACTCACTCTCACTCACTCTCACTCACTCTCACTCACTCTCACTCACTCTCACTCACTCTCACTCACTCTCACTCACTCTCACTCACTCTCACTCACTCTCACTCACTCTCACTCACTCTCACTCACTCTCACTCACTCACTCTCACTCACTCTCACTCACTCTCACTCACTCTCACTCACTCTCACTCACTCTCACTCACTCTCACTCACTCTCACTCACTCTCACTCACTCTCACTCACTCTCACTCACTCTCACTCACTCTCACTCACTCTCACTCACTCTCACTCACTCTCACTCACTCTCACTCACTCTCACTCACTCTCACTCACTCTCACTCACTCTCACTCACTCTCACTCTCACTCACTCTCATTCAATCTCACTCACTCTCACTTTCATTTTATATTCTGTGAAATAGAATTGACTTAACATTATTTTCAAAATTATAGATATTGTATGTTTTGTGTTCTGTGAAATAAACCCATCTGCTCTCACTCTAAAATAATATAACAATAATTGTAGGATTACTTTACCTACCATGCGGATTTAAAATTTTCTTTCTTATCGAAATGTTAAGTTAATGATTACTTCACGTACCTCAATCTCCTCCACATTTTCCTAGAAAAAAGATAAAATAAATATGAATTTAATACATTAACGTAGCGCTACACTACAGTTATGTGTATGTGTACGATTAACGAGAAAATTGTTTTTTTGTTTTTTTTTTTTTTTCAAATACAATAACGTTGAGGTAAAAATAAACAATGTTTTATTTTTACCTTCATCGCAAGACCATCAGACAAATAAATTTCTTTTCCTGTTTCGCATTTGTGAATTCTTGTCACACACCTTCTCAAACACATACGCCCACCAAATTAGGAAAAGGATTTTAAGATGTGGTAAGGGAGGTTCAGATTGGAATAGAGCATAGAGACTTGAGGAATAGGGGTTGTCACAACAAAAATAAAAAAAGGAGAAATAACAATAATTATGTATGTATTTTCACCTGTCTGTTTGTCTGTCCGTCTGTTTCGTTCATTTCTCTCATTCTCAGAATGGAAATAATAATTCTATGCGGATTGGTTTCATTTTCGCCCATATCCTTAATGTCCTTACGCTTTATGGTTTTTTTATTTATTATACTCCCCTACCCTGCCCTCATCCACAAATAAAATGTGGATGAGAGAATATTTTTCTAGCAACCACCAAAGATCTATGTAGGTATGAACGTGTGCAGTTAGCTTTTGAACAAGGACCCACCAGACAAATCCAGAGGATGATGAAGAAAAAGGACTCGACTCGTTCGTTATAATATCTGCAAGACATCTCTTCAATTATTTCCATAAATATATACATATGTGTATATGTTTGCAATATTTGTCCATACATAATGTAGATATGTATGTGTTGTGTATGTGTAGATATCTGTTTGATTGTATGGAAGAGTTCTGTTTTTTTGCATGTTTATTGCACAAACCATATGAGGAGCACCAAGCACCTCACAGCAACATTTTTGTCGTCGTTTCCATGAACCTCCTCGAGTCCCTTTCATAGAGAAATAACCGCCGGAATCCTTACTTTCTTTTTTTCGAATTCTTTCCGTCTGCCCGAAATGGAAAAATGAATCCAGAAATCCTTCTGTTCCTGTATTGTTTCTTTTCTCTGCATTTTTGTTGTTGGAATAAGGATTTAGAGATTGTGTACATACAATAAAATACAGACGTACACGTTTTTATCCTTGTTTATGAATTTTTCGATTTAGTATCAAAATTTCCTTTGCGACCGACCGTTTTTGTATTCAAAGGCAGATAAAATTGTTTAATAAAATCACAGCACAATTCTATACATACATTATGTAGCTTCTTAATTATTTTTATTTGAGTAATTCATACCTAAGAAGTTGACAAGTCAAATCTTTAAGATCAGCTGATATTGGTGAGGTATTACTAGATATATTGTATATTCTATATTGCCTAAACCAAATCAATTAATTTTTTCATATACCTATACATAGGTGCATAATATGACAAACGAAACGATGCAAGTTCATTGCCTATTATTTTTTAAATTTTACTAATTGATATAAATGAATAATAAATGTTTTAGAAGGTTGACTTTGAACAACCAACACTTGGGTGAGCTACCACCAAGTTTTTTATAGGCTGGAGTTACTAGTTATTATTTCACGACTGCCACGCCGCCCGCGCCGTCAATCGCCAGACAGACTTCTTTTAGTGGCGCTTGGTCAATGGTCATTTGATAAATTTAATTTTAAAAACTTTGCCGTCACTGAGAGGCGAACCAGATCAAACTGATTTCAGAGCCATATGCACTACGCATTGTGCTACCGAAGTCACGTGATCAGGTCCATCCCAATTTAGGTTTTATTGTTTGACAACTGCATTTAAATCAACCAGCAAAACACAAGTTGTTTGTTGTGCAATCGGTTTCTTTCTTTTTCCACCGTACGCGATTCTTAAGCCAACAATTCGTTGAACACATCGTCCCTCATCTCACGAACTGATGTAACTGTTTTTTTAATATCTTCGTAAAACGCATATTTTAGCTTTAGTTCTTCCTTAAAGCCTAGTACGCAGAATTTTATAAATTTTAGCGGCGCCATTTTTCTCTCCAAACATCAGCTAAAACCGTAGCTAAATTTTTACAGAAGAAACTTGTGGAGAATATTTGTCATATAAAATAAACAATACATCCAATACAAAAAAAAAAAAAAATAATAATAATAATAATAATAATAAATACAGTAAGAAATAAAATAAATAAATATATTTATATGTATAAGAGACGAGAAGGTTCTCGTCTACTAAAGTAAGGGGGGAATGTAACGAAGCGTTACAACCTCTACAGTAACCGTAATTTAATAATAAGATATATAGTAGGATATTTATATAAATAATAAATGTCATTAAATAATCATTCGTAAGTTTAAGCATAAGCATGCGACACCTATTCGCACCCTTATGTTGCATATTGTGCATAATTACGGCACATCCATTTATAGGCATTTAGTCAATGGAATTCAAATACTTAAAAATCCCATATGATTTTACACTTCCTCTTTTGCAGTTCACACCGTCTTTCACCCCAGAAATTAACAAGAGGAAGTGAAGAAGTTGACTAAAAAAGTTAAACAAAGACTAAATTGTCTTTTATTCTCGTCCAGTGTTGGATACCAATCAAGAGTATAGAGAATTCAAGATCGGGCCGTGACGTAAAATCCTACTAAGGTGTCTCGGTGGCAGATAAGCATTATCTAGCGGAGTTCACTCTGCTTGAAGAAGCTAATCTAAATTTTTTTATAAAAATTGTTAGAGACATTAGTTAGAGTAGGGCAATCAGTTTGAGTAGTATTATTTATTTACGCTTATCATTATTACCTTATTATTATTACATTATTACTAGGTAATGGGGTTTTCCATAAGAAATCCCGCCCGTTTCTTTCCTCTGAGCTCCTCTTCAAGTAGCTCATTGGACAAGGTTCTCTTCCGAGAGTTCCGCCCGTTTATTTCCCTAGGTTGCTTGCTAGGGACATTTAGAGCTTCCGATAAGGATCCTCGAACCCGTTTCGTTCCTTCGTGGTCCTCTTCAAGGTGCCCGCTGGACAAGGTACTCCTCTGAGAGTGTCCGACCGTTTTGTTCCTCAGGTTGTATGCTGAGGACATTGTATATGAAATACCATGTTAGTTATTTAAGTTGCCGAACATTGTAGTATATGAAATACCATGTTAGTTATTTAAGTTGCTGAACATTGTAGTATACGAAATACCACGTTAGTTATTTAAGTTACCGAACATTGTAGTATATGAAGTACCGTGTTAGTTTATATTAAGGATATCATTATTGTAAAAGAACATTATATGAAATACCGTGTTAGAAACCAATAAGATAAAAAAAATGAAAATTATAAAAGGAATCTAAAAGAAAAGAATCAAAACCATTATTTTATTTGGAGTTACCAGACCCTTCAATCCCAAGTTTTGTTGCTTCTTTGGGAAGAATCTTGGACACCGGTGAGTCTACCTCAGCCGTGAAGAAAAAGCATCACAGCTTTCTGAGAAGAAATTATATTGAACCATTCCAAAGAATTTATTTTCAATATTTCAACATTCTTTTCTTTAGCTACGATGAACCGTTTGTTCCCAGATTTTCTAAACTTAAATTTTTATTTTCACAACACATATTTAACACAAAATTCAAGAACTACGGACTCTGTTAAAATTTAGCTTGAGAATTAATGTGCCGAACAATTATTTCGTGCGCTAAATTTTGACAGATAAGTCATGTACCTACTTACAGTAAGAAATAAAACTTTGATGTTTTAGCTGGAGCTGCGTACTTCTCTGGCTTAAAAATACTTTGCTTAATTTTGGAGAGAATTTTGTGTGGAAACAAAAATTTTGCGCGATATGCGTAATAGGCTTAAACCATTAAATCGATCATTCAATTTAAAAATAGCAATCCTGTAGTTTACAACAAAACAATAGAAAAATAAAATGCACGACTGGGTCGCACGAACTTGCTCTTGTGTGCGATCACACTGTGGTTTTAAATTATGCATGACTGAAAAATTGTTAAAAAATCAATAAATGTAATTAGAAATAAACTGATTTAAGAACTTCTGAAACTGTTTTGACACCAACGCAATTTACACCATCTGATTTCCTACACAAATATCAATAAATGAGAAAAAAAAATAAAAAAATCGTTGGGCTGGTTTTTTGAAATATTAATTTTGTTTACATAACATTTTGAAAACATCTTTTAGAAAAAAAATTGGTACCATTTTTTAGAAGTTATTTATTAATGCGGAGTTTAAAAATTAATTTTGAAAATCATCTATTTGTTTTCAAAATATCGAATTTTTAAAGAAAACAAATTTTAAATTATTTTTAAAAACCCAAAATTTGTTACAGTAAAACCCGCTTAAGAGAAACCCGCTTAAGAGAAAAACCCGCTTAGCTGAAACAAATCTTTCATCCCCGAGCATTTTTCGACCAATCGCCTATAAAACACTCCGCTTAAGCGAAACTCGCTTAAGTGAAACACCCGCTTACCTGAAAAATATTTTCAGTTAAATTTTATATTTCTCATTGAAAAAAAACTCTCTTAAGTGAAAAAAAAATTGAATCGAACAGAACAAAAAATTTGCTGAACGCTTTCACTTTTTTTTATTTTTCACCTCCCCCATTTTCACCACAAAAATGACATTTAAATTTCTGTATGTCACAACCATTTATTCTCGTTTTGTAAACAAATTGCTTTTTGGTTTGGCTATCAAAAAAATTGATGACTTTTAAAAAAAAACTAATATTATTTTTTCGTGAATACATATTTATTTAAAAGCTTTATGAAGCCAAACTTGGACTCTTTTTGTTATGCACAATGTGGCAATTAATCAATGTACCAATTAATAAAAAAAAAAAAACAAAAACTCAAATGTGATTCAATGTAATCTATGAATTCCTATGTAGGTAGATATGTAAATATGTAACTTGTTTTTGTTATTCAATAAATTATTTTTGTGTTACATATTAAATCGTTGTTGGATTTTATTTAATTTTTTTTAGGCAACTTCAAAAGATAAATTAAATTTTTTTCTAGCTTTAAATTTCCGCTGAATGGAAATTTTAAATCCGCTTAAGTGAATTTTTTTTTCACTTATCCGGACTCCGCTTAAGTGAAATTTTTTTTCACTTAAGCGGAGTTCGGTTAAGTGAAAAACCCGCTTAAGTGAAAGAAATACTGTGACATTTTGCCGTTTCTCTTAAGCGGGTTTTACTGTATTTGAAAACTTTGATATGCAATATTATTCAAATTTATTAGAAGCTCTTATGTAAAAAATTCGATTAAAATCGGTTGAACAAAAAATGAAATGGTTGAAAATAAAAAAAATGGTTTTATGAGAGATAACATTTTTAACCGATAGATATATTTTTTTTTCAATAATATAGTAGATCGTACTAATATTAGTTAATTTAGAAATGTTAATCAAAATTGTAGGAGCCGTTTTTGAGAAAGATGAGATTTTCCTTTCCGCTTTTTAAACAATTGTATGGGAGGTACTGTTATTTTTGGTCATAAGAATAATTTGTATCTAAAATCTGCTAGATAAAATGTTAAAAAACTGCTGCGTGCAAAGTTTAATAAAAATCGAATAATTATTAAGTTATCAAAAAAAAAATTTTTAATTTTTTTTTTTTAAGTCGTGGGCACGTTTTTGTGAAAAATAAGATTTTCATAGTTTGGTAAAAAAATTTGACCCCAGTTATTTATGATCTTAAAAAAATTAGAAAAAAACGTGCGTAAGTACCAAGTTTAAAAAAAAAATCGACCCACCCGTGTAGGCTGCAGCCGAAAAGACAGTACAGACAGACGGAATTTCGAGACCCACTTTTTGGACTTCGCTATCATCTAAATATCTAGTTTGATCAATATCCCGATTTCGATTTTGTTTACGACTCCATATAAGTATGTATATTGTATATATCGCATAGTAAAAACAGTTTTAACAACGGCCAACACCTCTAAGAAGCGGTTTTGTAAAATGTGAAAAAAACAGTTACATCAGTCCGTGAGATAGGGGACGATATAAGGAGGGAGATTTGAATGAAATATTTCGCGCAGGCCAAGAATTAAATTCAATTTGGAAGGGGTTTTTGTGTGATAACACACTCGTAGTCAGGCTGCCAAGCTTTCGCACCATCATATTAATATTGAAAGTTTGAATGCACAACGAATGATTTTTATTTTATTCAGTAATCAATAATATATTCTGAATTAAGGGCTTGATTTTTGCGTCTTCTTAGGAATGCTTGCAGCTTAAATATAAAAGGAAATATATTATGTGTTAGTGTGAAGTACATATACTACCTAAATTCTGTGTGACGCAAACAAAGAAATTGATTTGGTGTGATCGTTAATTTTTTATGAAAATAAAAACTTGTTAATTGATAATTAAAAAACGGCCGTACATGGGGTTACATCTATTATTTGATGAACTGCATAATCCGCAATAGAGATGAAACAAAACTGCAAATTCATGTTGTGGCCCCAAAGTCATTTCCAAAGCTAAAGAATATTTTTTGACTTTGATTTTCCAACGAAGGCTAGATATAAGTTGGAAAAGTAGAACTTTTATCATGGCCACCCTATTCACTTGGTTTGAATTTCATCGAAAACGTTTGGCCCCGGCTATTTTGAAAAGTTATTGAATCCAGTAGACAGTTTAAGGTCGTCTTAATCAAAGCACTCTTTGTTATAATTGGTAAATGGTATAATTGGTTACTTTTTTACAAATGAACTCTGTGACTGACTAAAGCTTGAATCAGTTTTAGAATTTATAAAGAAAACAGCCTTGGTATGATACTTGTTAAAAAATGTTTAAAACTGAGAACAATTTAGGAAACGGCTTTAAAGTTACAAAATTGTTAATTAGTGTCATGCTAATACCTTAAAATCAGGCTGTTTAAAATTTTGCGCCTGTGGCTTTAGATTGCGTAGATTAATAAACCTATGCAGATCCAAACTTAAATCAGAGAAACAGAGAAATAACTCGCTTCAAGTTTATTTCTATTGCAGCTGAATGCGAACACAGTCAATAGTTGAATGTCTGCTTAACTGGGGGTAAACTATAATAACCTTACGAGATTGTGTAGAATACTGTAGATACACGATTCAAATGGGGGAGTCAAATCTTGTTTGTATTATATGATCAAGATACCAATTATCCAATACAACTTACTTATGAAAAATTGTTACATAAACTATAGCGTCGTCGTCTGGGGTTGCTTTCACTCGCAGTCAGTAACGATAGGACTGTGCGATCGACGAAAGTGTAACCTTAACTAAGAAGGGTGTATTTAAACTAAATAAACTTGTATGAATAAATATTAACTGTAAATCGGGCGGATAATTATTATTTTTGTTGAGTTTTTATTTTTGACGAAATAGAGAATACCATATTATAACTTATAAGTTCGTGCCCCAACAAAACTCGCCTTTTTGCTAAACAAATTAAACGATCAAATTTAGTAACTCAGTAGGTAATTTATAACGGTAGCCCAGTGAGAATGTTTTAAATGAAAAGCAAAATCTTGGCAAATTGAAAAAAGAAAACTTAGAACAAGACTTAGTTCGAATTGAGTTGTCAAACATGACGAACGTGGACAATGTTAAAGTTCGGTTACAGAAATTCGGTTGGGCTGACTATATGGTTTTTGTGATAATGCTCCTGAGCTGTGCTTTGATTGGTGTATATTTTGCTTTGAAAATGCGACGCGAGGCAAAGAAGAGAAAGTTTGAAAATAACAAAGACGCAGAAGATAGCTATTTAGTTGGAGGAAGGAATATGAAAATGTTTCCCATATCAATGTCATTGATATCAAGGTGGGTCTCTCGAATCATTTGTAAGTCCGCGTTAATGCACGCCTGTTTTAAATGGCGATTTTTAATTGACATTAAATAAATGTATGTACATTATACATTGTAGATAATAACTTTATAATTTATACCTTGGTTAAACTTTGCTGTAGGTATACTTCTTACTACAATTTATTAACTATAACAGTCGTATTTATAAACGTTGTGTAGCTTTAGATCAAATTATAAATAAACATGCTTAAAATTGTTATCTAAAAGTTATATAATTTGTGACGAGTTTGACGTTTTATTTAATTAAATAAAGTAGCTATATTTCTATATATAGTAAAAAATAAATCCCACACTAAATGCATATATGTACATATCATATATGTAATATCACAAACTTTATAAAAAAATATTACAAAAAGTTGTACAGTAAAATAAATAACGAACAATATTCATATACATAGTTCAAAGAAAAAACAATCAAGAAATACTAAACTAAAAAAACGTGATATTCGTCGAATCCAAGAACTTTGTAAATCAATGGTTAAGGACGAGTGATTTCTTTGAACATACTTAGTGACCTTAGGGGCCATTATATAGCTATCATTGAAAACCATCATTAGAATTTTTGTTTTAAAGTTCTGAGGCACTTAAAAAGCAAAATCAGTGATTATTTTGATTCCAATGTAAAGCTGATGACTTAAATATTAATTCTTGCCAAACAAAATTTAGATTTTCAACCCAACATTTCAAATAAAATATAAGTTGATTTCAATCAATATTAAGGTAGTTCAATAATTGAAATAATGAAAGTTATTTTATTCGGAAGCTTGGGCCAAAATGAAATTTTTTTGGCTAAAAATAATCATTGAGTATTACAACCTTAATTTTGGCATTCAAATAAGCACTGATTTTACGTCCTAAACGTCTCAAAACTAGTAATTCAAATGTTCAATGATCGTTTTTAATGAAACCTATAACTGGCACCTTACTCATTTATTTATATATCTATACACAAATTCACTGGTAATATTTTACCGCCATATTATTTACTCGATTCATCCAGATTAAATCATAAATCCAGATGTAAATAATATAAATTCAAAGTAAATACATCCGGATTTAAGTTTTAATCTAGATGTATCGAGTGAATAATATGGCAGTTAATATTCGGTCGGCTACTTTTTATTCATGAAAAATGCAGATCTCACTGTAAGTTGGTGTCATTCAAAAAACCTTTACCAAAACTACTTTCTAATTTTTTTTCGTTCAGGAGAAGTCTGAAGTCCGTGCATTGCTCTTTTTTCTCTTTACCGGTAGAGCGGGACAGATTCATGACAAAAATAAGAATGTATGAAAGAGAGAAGAACATGTTCGTCTTTATATCTACATTATGGCACTTCCTATAATGAAGATCTCTGCATTTGGTCTTCTATCTCTCTGTATTCAACAAATGTGAATTTTATATCTTGCATCGACGTACTACGTCAAAAGAATTCTTATGTAATTTTTTTCATTAATTGTATTGAAAATTTTACGTAAATGTCAAAATTTGTCGTTTACGGAAAAACGATACGTGAACTTGATGAATTTGATGGATAGGTACCTATACCTCTAAATATCAATTTGAATATCTCAGCAAAAGAAAGAGATATAAAAATCCGATTACAGATTTGAAAAGAGCACCACCTAAACCTAAGACTACCAAATTCAAAGTTATAAGTTATTCTTATTCGCTGCTTTAAAAAAAGACTTTAAAATTGTACTACTAATTTTACTGTTATTTGCTGTTAATACATGATGATTTATATGATAATAAAACTACCTCTGTGACACACAATAACAAGAGAATTTACTTAAAAAAAACAAAGTTCACGACCTATTTGCCGCGACTGTTTAATGAAAAAGAATAAGATGGAAACTTAAATAGAATGCATCTACAATTGTGCGAATACACATACACCTACATATATCAATCTTTCGATAAACATTTAAAGAAAAGAATACCTTTTCGGTAGCATCAACGTTGCCGACGTGGCACGCAACACTCTTTATTAGACATTTAAAGAAATTATGGTATGAATTTTTATAAATAAAAGTTGTAAATACTTTTGTTCTTACTCTATAGTTTATATTTCATAGTCCTAATTGACAAAAGCTTCAAATCTTTGCTAATTTCAAAAAACATAGTTCCAAATATCCAGAAACTCGCACGGTGCTTTTTTTTTAGAAAATCGATCGTCCTTAATTTTTATTGAAGATGTTTGAAGAAGAGGTTGGGGATGACACACTGCTTTGGACACTTGACCTTGAACATTTTTTTCTTGCTCACATCGAACTTTATACAGTTGTTTAATTTGGTCAAAGTAAGCCCTGTGCGAATTTTCACTGTCTTCCTCGGAAGTTCTCTCATTTGTTTGTCTATTTTGACGAAACTTATCGCACCCAATGTCATTAGTTTTATTTTTCCTCTTTTTTCTACTCTTCACTCGTCTCTAATGATTTTATATCGTTTTGCGAAAAATCAATAACGATATTGTTATAATTCGCAATATTATAGTTCGTTATACGGATGTTGTGGTGGCCACTATATAGTCACACTTGTGAACAAAACGAGTAGCCAGATACAACACTGTAAGATAAAAGCTATTGTGTAAGACAATTTAAACCTATTTATTATTATCTATTTACAGTTTTATTTCGGGCATCACTTTGCTGGGAACACCCACGGAAATTTACTTGTATGGAATTCAATATATTTACGTGGTCGGAGCACTTCTTCTTATGGGATTTGCAATGTACTATGTGTATCTCCCAGTGTTTCATGATTTAAAGCTTACTTCAACGTATCAGGTAAGGGTTTTAATTTTTTAAGTTAAATAATATTCCTCATATAACTATTTGACTTCCCATCTTTAAAGTATCTTGAAACGCGATTCGATCGGAGAATGCGACTTTTTGGGTCAATACTTTTTACTTGTGGGTCGGTAAGTCTCGAAATAGATTCATGTGTGAGTTTATGTTATAGAATCTAGGATTTGTGTCTTCGTAGTTGATGTGGCTTCCGATTGTGATCTATGTACCGGCCTTGGCATTCAATCAAGCTACGGGAATCAATATACACTGGGTAACGCCAGTCGTTTGCTTGGTTTGCATTTTCTACACATGTGTGGTGTGTTTACAAAAACTGTTAAGGCTGACTACGGACAGAGACATTACTATACCACCAAGGCATCCCAGAAGATTGCGGGAGGAGACCGCATTTTTTTGGAATGAAATTACCAAGAGTCTCGGCAGTATATAGGTGGTCTGGACAGAAAATATAAAAAATAAAAAAAGATAAAATTATTGAAATTTTCAATGTTAATATTTAGCAACTTCTAGACGAGAACGAGTCGATAGTAAAATTTTTCAGTTTTCACCAGACCACACCTTCTCTTGTCTCGTGGACAGTCCTACAAGTTATTATGTAGGTATTAATTAAGACGAATTTTAATATCATTTTTTAAAGGGTGGCTTACAAGCAGTCGTTTGGACCGATGTGGTGCAGGCAATCCTGATGTTTGGCGCAATGATTCTGATAATAGTCAAAGGAACATTAGATATTGGAGGACCGGGAGTGGTTTGGGAACGTGCTTTGAGTAGCGGACGAATCGAATACCCAAAGTAAGTTTTTCAAGTTAAATAACTAGGAAGTGCCATCTATAAGACCATCCGGATTTCTTCACAGTTGGAAGTTTGATCTACGGGAACGCCATACAATGTTCTCTCTTATTTTTGGGGGGTTCCCACACTGGCTTAAGTCGAATGCCGTGAGTCAAAACATGATTCAAAGGTACTTATCCCTTCCGACTCTGCGAATCGCTCGTCAAGCGTTATGGGTTTTCATACTGGGTGTCTTTCTCCTGCTGGCTATTTGTTGCTATAGTGGACTGCTCATCTATGCAACATACAGCGACTGTGACCCCTTGACAACAAAGGTGAACCCTTCCAATCCTAAATAACATAAGAACATCCCTTTATTTTTTACATTCCCTTTTCTATGTGAATTGCCTCCATTACCATAACCCAGCTAGCAACCAGAAAAGACCAACTTCTACCTTTATTGGTGATGGAAACACTTGGAGATTTTCCTGGACTTCCTGGACTATTTGTGGCTGGAGTATTCAGTGCCGCACTGAGTTCCCTATCTACTGGGCTAAACTCAATGTCTGCCGTTGTCCTTGAGGACTTTTTCAAGTCCTTTTGTAAAAAACCACTAACGGAACGTCAAACAGCTTTCATTATGCGTGGTGTTGTTGTCGTTTTTGGTGCCTTATGCGTTGCTCTTGTTTTTGTGGTAGAGAAACTTGGAACAGTACTTCAATTGTCAATGAGTTTGGCAGCAGTTTCCAATGGTCCTTTACTGGGTATATTTACGATGGCAGTTTTAGTTCCGTGGGTAGAGGGAAGGGTGAGTTTTGAAACATTTTATGTGCATGCAAACTGATGATTCCTTTGATGATGTTTTTTTAAGGGTGCGATAATTGGAGGAACAACAGGTCTGGCAATTATGTCGTGGATAGTTGCGAAGGCGCAAGCAGCCATTGCGACTGGAGAACTGAGTTTTATAACAAAACCACTAACAACAAGCGGTTGTAGTTACACATTCTTCACGCAGAGTTCGTTGAGTATGCTGGCCATTAATGTTACTACAGAGCACACAGCAGCAGTTCCTCCAGTGTGAGTTAGAATTCTTCCATTATTTTGTAACTACTTGGATGCAGATATCTCGAATCTTTATTTAGCGATGAGTCTTTCAAAATCTATCACATATCATATTTGTATTATACAATGCTTGGAGCAATCATAACTATGATAGTGGGGCTTGTAAGCTCCTTAGTACTGGGTCCGAATAAACCTAGTGAAGTTGACCTGAAACTTCTAGCCCCTTTTGTGAGGCGGATGATTAAGAGTGGGAAGAAGAAGCGAAAACCAGATACAAGGATTGGACCTGTAAGTGAAGATAATTTGGCAATTACTGAAAACATCAAATTTGGCAGCACATATGGTGATGATGTATACGCAAAAAATATAAGTAAATTTTGATATAAGGGAATGTTTTATTTGATTAAAGAATAAATACCTGGTCGTGGCTCTTTGTTGCTTTTATAGGTAAATCAAGTTGTATTTTACACGAAAATGTTATTTACCAAATGAAGCACATCCGGTTCTAAATCTATTCACTTATATCGTATAATATTAATATATAACTATAAGAGTGGGATTTTTTATTTTTATTTATCCTAAAATCAATTTACGAAAATATTGGCAAAAAATTGTTTATCAACGAACAAAATCTATTTTCAAAGTTGTTAGGTCATAGGTATACAGATATACATAAGTACTACTTTATACGAGGTGAGGTAAAATTTTTCATATATGTATACTGTCAGTGCCTTTACTTTGGCAGACCTTTTTAGTGCAATGAAAAAAATTTAGTATCTGAATTTGTAACTTAATAAATGCGAATTTGTTGCGCAAACCAAAAATTTATAGCTTGCGTAGTTTCTTAGTTTACGCTTAAATGAGTCTGATGAGGAATCTAAAAAAATGTCAGATTTTAATTTTTAAATGCGTATTTTTTCGTCGAACCCGAAATTTTCAGCTCTATTTTTTTATATTCTTGTTTTCAATATCTAAACCATGACGCACTTGCGTTTGTTTGTAGTTAACAACTAAATTGTAAAAAATATTAAAACGTCTAAGATACAAAATTATAGGTATTAAGAAAATGGATTTTTTGTTTATTTTTTGTAATCAAAATTAAAATGAGATACATATATGGTTTTGAAGTGTTTTAGCGCTATAATTGCAAAATTTTGACAAAAAAGATTAAACCATTTATACGTGAATAACTTAAAAATAAGTTAATTTTATCAAGAAACCTAATTGAGTTCTGTTGAATTAGTTTGGTCATTATAAGTACGAAGTTTAATCGTAAGAGCCTTCTTCGAAAAATAAAAGTAATTTTATATGGCAGCTACCCGTTCTAAATAAGGTTAATTGAGAACTCGAATTTCCCCTCTAGGGAATCACCTATAAAAATGCTCTGTACCGAATTTTAAGAAAATCGATCAACCCGTGTAGGACGCAGAGACCAACGACGACGGAGCGCAAAAGCAAAACCCAACTTTGCGGATTTCTCCATCATCGAAGTATTAATTTTGATTATAACCGCATTTATATTTTTACGCGAAACCAATACTTGCAAGTAAAAATGAGAAAATTAATGTTTTTTTTGCAAACCTCCCCAAAAAAAACATCCCAGAAATTATAGGTTTTTGAATGCAAATTTGTCGCGCAAAAATAGAATTTGTAGCTTTTATGGATCATTTTTTATTTGATTTTAAAGTTTAAAATATGTATACGTAGACAGACAAAATCTAAAAAAATTAGATTTTCATTTTTTTGCCAGACATTGTAACCTTTTAAATATTTTTTTTTCACCAAACTCGAAATTTGTGTTTCTATGAGTTTTATTTTCAAGTTGACTCTGAAGTGAGCTGCCAAAATTTAAAAATATACAGTCGTATTTATTAGATTTTTGTCTACTTAGACAATGTCTAACTATTTTCAAATTGGTGGAAATATGCTTTATTTAATAAAAATAAATATCACATTATTAACGGTTAAGACAATCTACTCTTGTGTCTAAGTTAGGCAGCTACACGACAACAATAAACAAGGTTTTTGAACAGATTTTCCAAAGTTGGACAGTTGTCCAAAGTTAGACAACGTTTATAAATACGACCCATAGAGTCTGGGCGCGACCAACACTGGTAACTTCCAGTTAGTGTCCGTGGAAACTGGACACCCGATGTTATTTTGTTATTAGAAAATTCCTAATTCAAAATCTTTAGTGCAAATGTTCAACTTGCGATCAAGTGAAAACCAAATTTGGGGCGTATTATATTTTTCAACTATTTTAGATGTTTTTTTGGCAGATTTTTTTGTTTAAAAAAATCAATTTAATTTTTTACAAACCTCATCAATTATTATAGTTACATCAAATTATGACATTAGTAGTCTCGCGCGCTTCGTAAGAAGCTCTAAGTGGTTTAACGAGCAGGAAGAAAGTTTCCTAGATTTGTGTGGTATCACAAGGGGCCAACTTATGATCTAACTGTGTCAAGCGTCTCTGCTGACAGCCACGTAAACCCAGGGCCCGATCCAGCTTTTTCACCGCCCTGGGCAGAAATTATATTTTCCGCCTTTTGCAATGACACCTTATAAGCTATAAACATGTTTTTGCAGAGATGGTACTATTTTTAACAAACTTAACAAAAAGAGGAGTTTTTCTACTTATCCATACATACGAGCCGTGTGTATGCAATTATTATTATTATGTAGGTACCTAATAAATTTCAATATTTTCGCACTGATGCAAACAGGTAAACAAATAAAAATATTTTGGAAATATGTAGTTAGGTAGTTGTTTTTTTTCGTCAACCACCTATATTTTCAATTTTGCCGCCCGGTTCGACCCTCCCCCCCGTAGATCGGGCCCTGCGTAAACCTTACCTATGCTAGTTACATCATTGTGAGTAAAATAAAATTATTCCGGAGTCGATAAAGTGGTTTGTTTTTGAGATATTCGAGCCGAAAAACATTTTTGAACAATTTTTAGAATTTTTGTTTGGCAATTTTGTTGCTTTAAAAACACTGTCAATTTAATGTTTCTATACACTTAATCAATAATTGACTACGTCACTGTGTGTAGAATAAAATTGGATCGGCTTCAAAATTAGTATTTGTTCTCAAGATATTCAAACAGAAAAACGTGTTTGAACAATTTTAATGTCTTTTTTATAAAAAAATTACTCACTTGAATTTTTTTAAATTCTTTATAATTTTTTATTACGCCATTTTGTGTAGAATAAAATTAAGCTGAGGTCGATGACATTTCTTCTTCTCGAGATATCCGACCACGAATGACATTTTACAACTCTTTTTTTTTTAAATTGCTGTAGTAAGAAAACTGCTAATTGTTTTTTTTTGAAAACCCTTAGCGCACTTTATTATAGCCTTATCTCAATTCGTTCTCGAGATACAGTGAACGAAAGAATGTATCACGAACGTACGAACACACATACAGACATCTCTCTAAAAACTATAGCCTCGTATTCTAGGGACCTCAAAACGTGAAGATATGTCAAAATTTTCAATTCAACAAATTGGACCAAACGGACCAATGGAAAGTTAAAAAATTAACAAATTGCCAGAATTTAAAGCTTTCTCCAAATAGATTTACCACACAAGCCTTGATTTTGCAGCTCGCTCTAGTAATCTTTTTTTCAATTTTAGCGAAAATAAAAAAGTATTCGAGTATTTGACAAATTTTTGGTTTGCTAACGAATAGGCATTTAATTAGCTACAAAAAAAATACAAAACGATTTTAATCCGCTTAAAGTGTTCCCTTAAATAAGGGACTTGAATGATTCTTAATTTATAAATTCTATGATATGAGGTTTGTCAAGTCCGAAAGGAATTGGAAGAATAAATTGTTTTTTTTTTTTTTGTTAAAATTACGTTGAGTTGATGTTTTTCATATTTTTGACGAAAAAAAGCGGTTAGAGCTAAAAAATGAATATGTTAAATGCAACGACTGATTCCATGAGGACCTAAGTCCGAAAGTGATATGACAAAAAAAACATCGTTTCTTGTCACAAGTACTACTGCATTAATATCAGTCTTGCTGAAATTCTATACCTAGAAGAACTACTTGACCGTTATTCGTTAAAAAAAGCACTTTCAAAAATTAATCGAAGACAATAAATTTAAGTACATATTTAACAATTTTCGTTTATTGTAATAAATTTTAACATGTTCCTTTAGTTGTGAAATTTTTAAATTTTAACCCCATTCCAAACCTTTGCGATCTTTGTGAGTGCATTCGATTCAACTTCCCTATCACTAAAATCTTTTTAAAACCCCTTTCATCTGTCTGAGTTCTCATTTACTTTAGATCAGGGGCGAACGCAGAAAATAGTTTCAGTGGGGATTTTCAAAAAATTTTAATTTTTCATAAATATATGTTATTTTATTACTATATTGCAGGTACTCGTGTAGGCAAAGATTCATAATAAAAAATAATGTATGCATACTATTATTTATTTAAAGACAAAACAATTAATTTAGTCTGTCACGCGTAAACTCAGAAAGTAAATAACTGGTTAAAGTGAAAGGAATTTAATAATATTCTTTATATTAATAAAATTGCTTAAGGCAATTTTTTGTTGGTCTAACTTATTTGTTAAATCAGAATATTTATTTTTTTTATTTTTGACAACTTTTTCTTTGATGTTGACCCTCATAGTTTTTTTTACATTGAAACCTACATTTTTGTTTTATAAAGTCAATATTTTATTCCAGATATTGGGGGGGATGTCGAACCCCAAAGCTCCTACCTACGTTTGCGCCTGCTGTCGATAACATCGTTCTATAAGAGTAGTGTTCATGATAGACAATACTGATGATGGTTAAGGAAAAGGTGGTAGACCACCTGTTAAGACAGAAGGGGGCCTTATTAAAATTTAAAGTATTCGACAATCAAATGAGTGAGACAGCCATTATAAAACTATATACCAAAGAATAAAGGCTTTCGACAATCCTTTTTACCCAAGCATTCAGCCCCAGGCTGTACGATTCGTTAGTAAGTGTATGCCTTACCTACACACACATGTCAGTGCCAGTGGAATGGAGAGAAAAACTATTTTCGTTTGATCATTTCCTGAAGAGTGGTGGCACAACCATTGGCAATGCCATCGACATGGCATGGCGGGTGGACCGAGGAAAGTGCTTTTTGGAAATCTCAGCACTATTTACTCATGGAAACTAAACATAAATATACATTTTCCTTTGCATATACTACGTATATTGAATAGTGTACCAGTACCCCTAGCAAGGATACGAAACCAAATCAAATTTGTATTTCGCTATGAGTGTGTTTATTTTTTGATAAAAGGACAAAATAAATTTTTATTGTTTGCGTTCGAAAATACCCGATCTAGTGTTAGTTATATCAGTGGGAGTAGCATCACAAAGTTCAACAAGTGAAATGAAAAACTTTTGACATTTGTATGTTTCTTGCAAGGATAATATATACAACAGCATCATGGGCAAGGTCCTTTCGAAAACAACAGTTTGTACAGAGTGTTCAAAGGAGAAAATAGGGTTTGTACCCGAAGTTTGGATGAAATGATGATGGTTTGAAGTGGGTTTGTGCGTGAAATGGACAAGTTCTCACAAATGAACACAGTTTTGTGGTTTCTGTTTAATGAAGTTTGTAAACAGGCATAGAAGCCACATTAACTATTTACAGTTGATTACAGCGGTAAGGACTTGGCAATGATGTCAACAGTTGTGTCTGACTGTGTACCTACCTACATAATATATCTATACATAATGTACCTATATGAACGTACTCTGTATAGAGTTTACTGACTGAGAAAAAGTCCTTGGACGTCCCGTGTAAGCATCGTCCATATATGGACCAATGTGATGTCCAGTGCAGAGTGCGAATCTCGAGTGCACCATCACGAGGAACTGTAGAACATGCATTTTTTAAAATATTTTCCTAATTATTTTCCAAGGCATGTGGGATGTAGGTCAAGTATTGCAAAGAAAAAATTAAAAAAAAAGGAAGAACTTTTCTTTTTCGTTTTCGTTGTTATTTATATTTTTCTTCAAGTGGCTGAAGGCAATTATTAATTTTCGCATTCATATACAAAAAGAAAATAAAGCATAATTGTATGTATTCTACATACAATATGCATATTAAGAATGTAGGTATGTATACGAATGTTTGTACTTCTTAGTAAATATGCCAATATTTACTTTATGATTGTCGTATAAAATGTTTCCTTGTTCACGTAAGCAATTAGGCAAAAGGATTGAAATCTTTATAAAATTAAGCATTATATTTTTTTGATTGTTTATACGTACGTCTAGTACAGGGAAAAATAGAAATTCACCAAACTTTGGTTATAAGTTCGCGCTAAAGATTGAGGGAATTATTAAAATTCAAGAAAATACACCCACTCTTTTCCAAAATTCGAAACTGCACTAGTCTTTTTCCACTATATGAAGCAGAAGATCGCTACACCCGGAGGTTTTTCACTTACGATAGGATACCTGACCGATAAATATCAATGATATTGGACAAATTTTATCACCAAAATGTTGGGCGCAAATTTTTGTGCGGGCCCTTAATTTGTTTATATTGTATCTGGTATCTCGTTTCATGGTTTTTTAATGAGTTTTTAATATTTTATAAACAAAATAAAGATTAAGCATAACAACATACCTCAACTCTAAAGGCGATGTTCCTTATTTAGTTTTTTTATTAAGCTTTAACCATGAAACTTAAAAATGTTTACAAAATAGTTTACTTTGGGTCAACGAAGTAATAAAATTAAAAAAAAACCGAGTGCTCAGGGGCTCAGGTGAGATTTGTTGTCTCACATATCTTTCCAACCTATATAGAATTACTCCTGCCCAATTTTATATCTTCCTCGTTTGTAGACTTTTTTTAAAGCCGTTTTGCATGATGTTTAGGTCCAGCGAATATGTAAGAAAAGCATATTAATATCGAATCAACGAAAACGAAAATAAAATTTGATGCAGTCTTCCACCCTGGCTCTTTAGCTGCGGATTTACTTATTCAAGAATTTTTGTTTGCAATTTTAAAAACCGCACAAGGTCAAGATATATACATTCAAAAGTTGTGAACATTGCTGTGTAAAAGTAAATTACTAACGAAGAATTGCAACTTTCTTATCTCAATTTGCAAAAAAAATAGTTATTGATTATCAAGAATGCGCGTCGGTGAACTTCAATTTTGTAATTTTTGGTCGTAAATTGAAAATTATTACTATAAATTTTCTACTTTTATTTGGAGATATTTATGACACTAGTATATAAGCAATTTTGGGATAGCTCTTGCTTTCCGCGCAGTTGTTTTCCTCTTTACTGAAGAACACAATGGATACGGAGCTGCAACTGGAGCTGCACCTGGAACGGCTGTAAAAATATTCAATACACACAAATTCAATGTTACGAACACAACACAACGCAACTGCAGTGGCAGTCGGTGCTGCAAGAGTTCACCAAGTTTTAACTTTTCACGTGCATCACTTTTGACATTTCAATTTGTATGGGAAAAAATATTGAAATTGAAAAAAAAGAAAATTGAAATATTTGTGTGGTTATTTGTTTCGCGAAAAATATTATTAATTAAAAGAAAATTATACGAAATAAAAAAGTGAATAATAATCCCGTGATTGTTTTTTTTTTCTCTAAAATATACAAGAAGCTCTGCAGCTGCATTTTGGGCACATACTCCAACTCCAGTTCCAGTTGCAGCATTCTATTGTGTTCAGAAAAGTCAAATTTTACGTACTTGGATTTGAACTGGGTTCTTTCCAGGTACCGATCGAGTACGCAATAGCCAACCACTAGACTAATTCACTGGTGCAAGAAATTTATTTGATCTTTTAAATTAATTAATAATGTGCGCTATGTTTTTATTTTTGGTATATATTTTTTAACCGTATCTTTGTGTTAGTTTGTTATTATCGAACGAACAAAAGCTGATGATTTTAAATTCTTTCCAAAAAAAACTTTGTGACCTTAGCTTATGAGCCTTTAGCTTTATTATATTGTCGAAAATATTTGCTGCGTTTCTTTATAAGGCTTTATTTTCATAATTGAAGTGAGTTTCATTTGAACAAGTGGGTATTTGGAAAAACGAATTTCGAAAAAGCGAAAAATGAGTTTAAAAAACGTCAAAAATTAAGATGACATCAATGAGTGGTTACGTGATGAAAATGTTCCAGATTCAGTAGAAGAAATTGAACATACAAAATTCCTACAAAATGTTTTAACTGACAAGGATGCAATTGAATTCTTCGAAAAAGCGTTCAATGGGGCCACTCAAAATAAAAAAAAACTTTTTCATAACTTACAATTTCCCAGAATTTCTGGTAGTCTACTTTTCAAAATGCGTTCCGCACGTATTGCAAAATAACGAATTTTGTATCAAGACGTCGCAAAAACGTCTTATTTCAAATTATTTATTTATACAATATTGTTATAACGATTTTTTATCTTGATCCAGTAATTTGAACAACCCTATAGCTTGAACACCTCTGGTTTTGTACGTGTTCAAGTCAACGAGTATCCACTGTAAAAACAACAGCAACATTTACAAAACGTCATATTATAACTCATTTTAAATCCAGCAGTCCATTATTTAATAATACTTACTAAAAAATTAAAATATTAAAGCTCGTGCAATATTCAGAATTCCGAGAAATATTGCACAAAGATACATACTGCCCAACCCTCCTCCACTGGCACAACTTGTGAGCCTCACAAGAACTATAGAAACATTAGAAACTGTGATCTCTTTTTCAGTAGCTCACAACTCACAAGTTTGAAAAAAAAGTTATTCAATGGGTCGCGTTCGTTCAACAGAACTTTACAATCAAATAAAAAAAATCACCTTGCTTTGGTGAGTATTTTGTGAGGTTTCTTCTGAGGATCCCTTCAAGCAAACGATTCCGCTTTTGATCCGCGCACGCAGTAAACAACGTATGGATGACTTCGTTTACGGATCCAAATATGGATCTGCAAAACTGCATTTGTCGGCTTAAATTAGTATGACTGCTTTTAGACGACTGCAATTTCTATCCGCAATTCCCTTTTGAGTTTCTTTCCGATTGCAGCATCCATTTAAACGCTGCAAATTTTAATACCTGCAATTTTCGTTAAATGAGAAGGAAATAATATCTCGTCACTCTTTACTCCGCTTATTTCTCAAACAATAAGAAAAAGCACAAAGAAGAAAGAGCGATAACTCTGCAATTATTTCAACCTCTGCAACTTTGTCTACCCCGGACACCGCATACGTCCCCCGCCTACATGCTTAAAAATTGCAAGGGTAATTGCAGCATATTTGCAGCGTTTAAAAGCAGTCTATGCAAATAAGAATTACCACGTACCCATTTTGTGTTTGTGCATGTATTGTGAGAGAGAGAGCTTACCATTTCACCATACTCAACGAGAACCTAAACCAAATCATATCTAGAACGGATCCAAAAATATGAACGAATCGAAACAGGTGTTGAAATGCGAAAATTTAGTACAAAAAACAATTCGTGACATTTTACAACCAAAATAAGAACAAATTTAATTTTGTTTTATTTTCACTAGTGTTTTTATTTTTCAAGTTTATTTTCGTTTTTGATTAACAATGCTAATGTAAATTTAAATATATAAAGGAAACAAAATATTGTATACACAAAATAAAAAAAATATATACACATAATGTGGTGATCATTAATAGTGTTGCAGTTGCATTTGGTGCGTTGTTTTTTGTTGGTGGATCCTGTCCTTTGAATAATGGAACAATTTTGTGATCACTTGAATTAAATAATTCACTTTTGATTTTAAATTTGTTTTTTTTTCTGCTTGCAGGAATTGTTGGAGAATACCGAAAATGTTATCGATTCACAACAACCTCAGAAGAGCTTGTGACTTGCCCTCACATTGTGACCCCTCACAACTCCAAAATAGCCGTGTTAGGCTGGAATGAAACTTAAATATTTATGTTCAACTTAAATGTTTATTTTCTACTTTCTCTACAGCGTAAACTGTCACATTTATAAAAGATCTTATGTTGAACTTAAATATTGAAGTTTCGTTTCAGCAAATGGGCAAACACTCTAAAAAATTGGTAGTATAGCAGTTGAAATAAACAACATTTAAATTCATCGATTTGTAAAACCGATGGTAGTCGAAATCGATAGTATATTTTTAGGATGATTTGGTATTCGATGACCAATTGAATTGAACCGGTTAGATTTTGAATTGAGAAAATCAGTTAACTTATTCATCGTGGTGAAATAGGTAAGCAATAAGCTGGAAAATGTACTTTTTTCTACAGGATGTTCCAAAGGCAATGGTACAGGTAACCATTAAAAATAATAAACAAAAATAAATTTAAAAAAAAAAATTGAACCTAGGAGCTCCAGATTCTTGCTGGAGGAGAAATAAAATAAATTAAAAGAAGTCAAAAGCTCTAGCATTTTCGTGCCAGGAAAAAGTAAAGAAACACATTTTGGGTAGATTAGGGATACCACGGGATCCCACGGACGAGTAAAGGTAGCCCTTGCTCGCCGAACTTGCTCGTTTGCGTTATCCCCTACACGTCGAACACATTTGGCGAACATTCATTTCGTGTTGTTTCTTCAAACCGTCAACATGGTGATAGGGAAGCGCAAGTGGTTGCGATTCATTTTTTTTTCAATTTTATTTTCAGCACCAAAAATGAGGTTTTCTCGCGAACATGGCCCTACACGGCGAACATCAAAGCCAACGAACATGACAAAATCGAAATTTTTCGCCAACAGCGAGCGGCTCGCGAACCAGCCCCTACACGACGAAAATGCGGCGAGCACGAGCATGTTCGTCGTTTAGGGTTACCTCAAAGAAACAAACCTGTTTCATCTACTGCCTTTTCTTGCTTGTCAAACTACTGATAAATTCTGTTGTCAAATGTGACGTTTACCAGAAACATCCCAAATGCTTTTCCTTACTCTTCATTTATGGTCAAAAATTAAAACAAAAACATCGAAAAGCAAAATTTTATCCCAAACTTTCCCCAAAAAGTAAAGAAAGAGATCTTTTTAAAGTGCCTTTACATCGCATCTACTAAGCCGGCTAAAAATGTGCGCTTTATATTTTAAGCGCCCATTTAAATTTGTTTCTCTGTATAGGTATTATTATATGTAGGTATGTTCGTAGTTTTGTTTTAACTTAATTCTAGAGTCTGGTTGTCCTGTTTCAAAAAGAAAAACAGGAAGCTTAAAATTGCCGTATGAATGTAATATCGCAAGGTTCATCATACCTACATTCCAGTTACACCGATGATATAGGATATACAAATGCTTGGGGAACTAGTTATTCATTTCAATTCGTATCATATGTTGAGAAAAGGATGAACAGTGCTTTAAAAAAAATAATGAAAAAATATCATGCCTCCCCTCCATTCATGTTCATACAGCACATCAGGAATAAATTTAATGGAAATATAGTCAAGCGAAAATACGCAGTTTTTTTTTTTTTTGTTTTTAATATTTTCTTGTTATTATTGTACAATCCTTTACATTCATTGTAAGTGTGTCTTTTTTCTTAATAAGTATTCACCCTTGTATGATGTGAGTGTGAAATGAGAGGCTGGGCATTTTCATCAACAGATCCACACTCTATGAATATTTAACAGAAAATCAAAAACAAAACAAAATACCTATGTATAAGTCTCATTTATATTTTTACTGCTTCGCTTGTTCATTCAATTCTATGCAAGGACGGAAAAGGAGAACGAAAATGACGGTCCCATCCTGCGCCTTTGTATAGGAAGGGCTCCATTTCAACCTAAAATTCTAATTTGCTATTATCTTTTACATTCTTACTTTCATAGTGTTGACTTGAATTTCAATCAATAAGCTTCTTCAGCCACTTCGGTACATAACTAAATATCTTAATGCCTATAGTGAGTTTATATCCACTTCCACTTGCTTTGCTGGACTTTAAGATTTTTGACTAGGTCGGGGTCTCTGCAAGATCGTAGATTATGCTATAGCAATGTTATTGGAATTGTGATAAAAAAACATAAAATTATAAAAATCACGTAAAAACCTTTGCAACGACTAAAATAATTAAAACCGAAGCGGTATGGACAATTCAAGCGTACCTACTTGCTACGATATAAAAGATAACAAAATTAAAGCTAAACTAACTTCATAAGAAATAGTTTGAGCTACTGATCGTAAACCTCCCAATAATGCATAATTAGAATTAGATGATCAACCAGCAATTATTACTGTATAAACAAACACCTAATCTTGTACAACATATAAAAAATAATAGACCTAAATTAAAAGATGTGTCATGTATGTAAAATAATAAAAATCGGAAAAAATCGTACAAACGGATTTGATTCGCAACGAAATTCAAAAAAAGGGATGATATGTAGAAGTTAAGGAGGGATTTCTTATACAAAATCTGCTTTACTACCAAATCGTAGAAGAATACTAAGCACTATTTGATTGGATTTGTTCTATTATTTATTCAAAACAAGTTTTCCTTTTAGTCCAAAGATGCCAATTTTTGTGGATTAATAAGGACAAAATTATTTGTAAGGCTATGCAGCAATCCCCTCCGGAAAAAATCCCAGCTACGGCCTTGTATTAAGGTAAAAAAAGTGAATTGTAAATACTAAATTTCATTTAGATCGATTTCAATTTCATTTCGAGTGAAAGTAGGTAATTTGTTGCTTCTAAATTTTTAAATTCGAAACGTGAGCTTAGTTTTTAGGTTTTACAGCGGTATTCAACGAGCGCTCATAAACGTTATGACTTTATGGAGGCTCATAACTCAAATAATATTTATGCTATTTACCAAGTTCTCATAAATAATTTTCGAATTTTGAAAATTAGAGTCAGCCATTTCCAAACTGTGAAATCGAATATTTTTCGCCCTCACCAAAAGAGATTAACCATAAGAAGTCCACCACTGTCTCTTAGGTGCATTTTGCGCGCCTTTTGCTATTGTTTGGGTAGAAGTTCTAAGTTCTAAGAAACGAAGGTAATATGTGATGTACTGATGTGTAGATATTCTTCTGATAGATACGAATATGGCTAACATACAGAATGGACAGCAGCGGTAACGTGACTACCAGGATCCCAGGGATATGGGGGATAGGCAAGTGAAGCATATAGAAGAGGTTTGGAGCAACCAAACTAGGCTTAGGCGATTACTATGCTATCATTGTACAAATATAAAAAAATAAAATAAAAGTAGTACCTAAAAGATGAAGAACAGAAGAACAAAAATTACAAAAGTCATGCAATGCACGGATTCAATACAAAAAGGAAAGTCTATATATGAGAAGGATGAAAGCGCCTAGATGCTCAATGTTGACGCTGATGATGATGAAAATAGTAATAATGCAAGGCGAGGCACTTTGAAAGAATCGTCATCGTAGCCCACATTTATGAGTCTCTTCGTAGTAGGTACCTGTCTCATGTATGTATGTACCTATTACCTTTGGTGAGGAGGCAGAAAAAGCATGCAAAGCAGTTGCACAAGCAGCAAATATGTACCTACAATTTTTGCAAGGATTGCGCTCGGCAGTTGGCAATCTGCTATTCCTCCACACATGGAGTAGGTTTATGTCCTGGCGAACATCAGCAATGAATGTTTTATTTATAAAACAATTGAATATTTTTTTTATCCTCACGTTGTTGTTGTTGAATAATAGTTTGAATTATTTTGTCGTACTGAATTGCTGTTTCAAGAGCCTATGCACGTTTGTTTGTATATATGTACGTCCTTTTGGATGTATAGCTTCAAAGGAAGAGTTTTTCAAGTTGTTATCCTAATTTTTCTCCATGAACCAAAGTGTTAACTCTTAAGTTTCTTATGCTATGAACATGGTTACAAGCAAATGGAATAATGTAACAACTACATACATATGTAGGTATATAAGTGTACTATATATGTACATATATACATATATATAGGAACATGAATCTTTTATACATATTAAACTTTTTAAATATATACCAACACAAATGCCAGTAAAACGTATTAAAAAAATACAAATCATACATAATATATTACATATTGTGAGATCCTTTGAATTGTAAATAATTCGCCGTAAGTGAAATTGTTATATGCACAATTGCAGAAAAATGTTTTTTTACTGTATTCTGGTTCTACCATCTTCTGTTTGGTTTTATAATTTCGCATGTATTTGCTACACTAACTGTGCAAAAAAGAAGAAAGCGGCGAGAAGGTGAAATAAAGAAATTGTCGCATAGCCGCATAGTAATGTGAGTGCTTGAGCGTATGTGTACCTCGGCAACACCCCACCTACAACCACCAACCTACACTAACCTCTTTTCGCAGCATTGTCCTAAGATGAAAGTTTAATTATTTGTAATTGCATAGGAATTTTGATGAATTGTTGTAACATGTGCAAGGATAAATGAAACACATTTATTTCTTAGTCTCCCTCTCTTTCACTCTTCATTTTTTTTCATGCCGTGCAACAAAATTATAAATAGGTAGGTACCTACCTTCCTTTATAAGTATTTATGTAGGTACCTACCTACTATATATTTTTTTTTACAAGTTATTTAATTCAGAATAATTTTGTACCAAGAAGAATGCATTCTGCATTGCAGTAGTGTCCCTAATTAGATAGAAAACAATGAAGAAACTCATTTAATTTTCTTTTTGGTTTGTGATGGCACTTTATTTACGTTTTTGTTCGAGTCGTCAGAAGAATTGATACCTTAGCTACTATGAATACCTATTTTTCATTTTATTTTTATTTGCGATATATTTGCCTATATTTGTAAGTAAACTTATAAAATAATGCATACCTACATACGTACATACATATGGCAAGTTATGCATTCGTAAAAAAAATCGAACTCGAAATTTTGATCAAACATGAGATAGGTATAATGATGATAATAAAAGGTCTCGCAGTTTTCCCTGTCTGTCTGTAAAGCGTTATTGGACATTCCCCTGACATTGTTTTGATTACAAAAATAGTAGAAAATAGATAAACATATAAGTAGGTACCTGCCATTCAATTTTGTTGGTATCTCCATTTATATGTAAATCCTATATTTATCAAAAACTCTTCTGATATGTATATAAGTAGATATATGTATATTTTGAAAAGATAGCTTTTCAAAACAAATTTCTCGAAAATGGTTAATAATGATTCCTCCTATAAAACGATTATCGATTTTCCAGAAACTGATTTTGTTCATTATATTTCTATAAAAAAGCTCCTCAAAAACATGTTTATAGGGGAAAGTGGCTACCCTTCGTACACTTTTTACATTTTTTTTATTTAGGTAATGAAAATTCACTTCATTATCTAGTTAATTCACTTTATGTGTAATAAATATATATGTAGTAGTTTTTTACAAAAAAGTCTAAAACTGATATGTTAAAGGGTTGAAGAGTTATAGAAATTTTTCTTGGATAAGATATTTGTATGATTGCGCCCCACCTGTAGGTAGGGTTCCCAACATTTTTTCGATGGAGTATAGTATTTTTCAGAAATAGCCATAAAAAATATAGTACTCTTCAAAAAAATATAGTATTCTATAACAATATAGTATTTTATCACAATCAATTTTCAAATTTACATACATAGATCAAAAGTTCAATTTTTATTATTGAGATACTCGATCTGTTTACTTCTTCTCACCATTTTTATAATTGAAAATGTTCTTTCTGTGAATGAACAGAATGTGGGAAAAGGAAAATTTGAAAGATGTTTTTAATTTGAATTTAAACGTTTGACAGCAAGACTCAGGCGCATTCGGATACATGTATAAAATAGAACCTCAAAGTGCAATCAAAGGGTGTTTGCTGTTTATTCCTATGATTGATTAATTCAACTTAAATATAGTACTTTTGCGTACTATATATTTCTTTAACAGTATATAGTACACAGACCCGAAATATAGTACAATACTATATATTATAGTACGATTGGGAACCCTACCTGTAGGGTACTTTCGTACAACATGGGGAAGACTCATACAGGGTATTTAAAAAGTCTATTTTTTATTAAATAACTAGTTTTAATTAGTTTTTATTAAATAACAAAAACAAATGTATTAATCCTAAAACTTACTTTAATATTAACTCATAGCAAACCTAGATTCTTTTTGAAGAAAACAACAAAAATTAATAAACTCTTACTTTATTTTTTCGTAATTTTAACTTTTACAAAATAAATGAGATCTTTGTAATTAGTCTTTGACAAGTTATAGGAACTTTAAGTAGGTAATTAATTTAATTAATTACTCTGGAAGTCATTGCACATTAAAATTACTTAAGTCAATTGCAAATGTAAACAAACTTGTTGCCCATTGCCCTGGCTGTGCAACGCGGCCTTTGTTCAGGATCAGGCAGGATCATGGCGATATCAATGATATACAAAGTGTGTATATCTTCTACATTAGGGAAAAAAATGACATTAATGACCCCGGTTTTTTTCGAAGATAAGATACTTTCAGCTCTGTTGGTGAATAATGGCTGAGAACTCTTCCGACGTAATAGACAACAGAAGGTTTTTTTTTTTAATTTTACCAAAATAAAGCAATTATCTTTGATATTCTCCGGTGTCACTTCAACATTTGTGTTGGAATTGAAATAATAAGCATATTAATCGGTTGAGGGGCTATATTTTTTTTTTTTTTTATTTAGATTATTTCATTAAAATAAATTCTTAATCACTATTTCAGTAAAAAAAATTACTCACAGCACTCGGAAACACGTTACGTTGTGTTACATCTCTCACCTTTGCGTGAATGGCTCAAAGTTCGTTGAGCAAAATGGCGGGTCGTAGGTGAACGCACACAAGCAAATACGTGTTTGTATACCGTTTAGTTTTTCTTTAATACTTACTGTACGAATGTGCCTCATGTACGAAGGGTGACCACTTTCCCCTACAAATACTTACTTACTTACTTAAGGTGGCGCTACAGTCCGGGATGCACAAGGGCCAACCAACATGCCTCTCCAACCAGCTCGGTCCCTAGCTAGCCGTCTCCAGTTTCGCACGCCAAGTTCGTTGAGGTCTCCCACCTGCGGCGTGCGCCACCTAAGTCGCGGTCTTCCTCTACTGCGCCGCGCCGCCGTCCCTTGGGATTGGATTCGAAGACTTTATGGGTCGGAGTGTTTGGGTTCATTCGCTCTACATGACCCAGCCATCTAAGTCGTTGGACCTTGACTCGTTTGACTAGGTCAGTCTCGCTGTACAGCCCGTACAGTTCGTGGTTATATCTTCTCATCCACTCACCATCTATGCAGATGGGACCAAAAATCATCCGGAGAATTTTCCTCTGGAAACATCGTAAAGCATTCTCATCCAGTTTTGACAAGGTCCATACCTCTGCGCCATATATAAAGACCGGGATGATAAGTGTCTTGTAGAGGGGCACTTAAGTTGCTCGAGAGAGGACTTTGCTACTCAATTGCATTCTTAGTCCGAAGAAGCAGCGATTGTCAAGAGTTATCCTCCGTTTGATTTTAGCGCTGGTGTCGTTGTCTGAATTAATAGCGGCGCCTAGGTAGACAAAGTCCTTAACTACTTCAAAGTTAAAGCTGTCAATTATGACGTTCTGTCCAAGACGTCGATGTTTAGTGTCCTTCCTTGATGACAGCATATACTTGGTCTTGCCCTCATTGACCGCTAAGCCCATCTTCTTCGCTTCCGCCTCAATGTTCACAAACGCTCCACTGACATCACGCTGAGTTCTTCGAATTATGTCAATATCGTAGGCGTGTCCGAGTAATTGGACGGATCTTTGAAAGATTGTGCCTCTTGTGTTGACGCTTGAGTTTCGCACTATTCTTTCCAGAATGATGTTGAAGAAGTCGCATGACAGTGCATCACCTTGTCAAAAACCTTTTTTGACATTATGTGTCGGTGAGATCTTTTCGTCATCTTGCACAAACGGACAATTTTTCCAGGGATGCCAAAACTAGACATGTACCTATATAGTTCGTCTCTATAGATGCTGTCATATGTGGCTTTAAAATGGATGAAAAGATGGCAGGTATCGATTTGAAGCTCCTGGGTTAACAGGACTTTTTAGCCTAAATACATATTTGTTAAACCATAATGCAAAATAACAGCTGCAACTTTTTGCAATATTTTAAGATAGGTAATGTAATTTGTTTAAAAAAAACCATGTTATTTTCTTTCTCAAAAGAGCTGAGAACATGAAATTTTATTCTTATTTCAATTAGAATACGAATACGTCCCTTTTTGTTTAAATGGCAATTGTTAAAAAAAACTTACAATCTTATAAACAAGCTACTGATTGTAAATTGAATATTAAATTATAGTAATCACCCCACTTTCACGCCAATTTTTGAATAAATTCCTCTTAATTAAACTAAAAGAGTTTTTAAAACTAAACTAGAAAAAATACAGTTAAACCCGCTTAAGTGAAAAACCCGCTTACTTGAAAAATATTTTCAGTTAAATTTTATATTTCTCATTGAAAAAAACTCTCTTAAGTGAAAAAAAAATTGAATCGAACAGAACGAAAAATTTTTTGAACGCTTTCACTTCTTTTTTTATTTTTCACCTCCACCATTTTCACCACAAAAATGACATTTCTGTATGTCACAACCATTTATTCTCGTTTTGTAAACAAATCGCTTTTTTGATTTTATTTAATTTTTTTTAGGCAACTCCAAAAGATAAATTAAATTTTTTTCTAGCTTTAAATTTCTGCTGAATGGAATGTTTAAATCCGCTTAAGTGAAATTTTTTTCACTTATCCGGACTCCGCTTAAGTGAAATTTTTTTTCACTTAAGCGGGGTTCGGTTAAGTGAAAAACCCGCTTAAGTGAAAGAAATACTGTGACATTTTGCCGTTTCTCTTAAGCGGGTTTTACGTACCTATAATTCTTAATTATTCTTGTTTTTTTTGTTTTGTTTTTGTAACATGCCAAAAGCAATAGATTTATCTCTTTATTGTCTTTTCAATACCAAAAAGGTGAAAGTTTCTTGCCCCACACTTATGAAAATTAATCTCAGCTTTTATTTTGTTCATTAGTTTTTTTGTTTTTATTAAAATAAGTTTTCATTTCGCTTTTCAATTTCATATAGAAAACTTCTGTTTTTATTTCTCCGTTTATTTCTAAATAAACTTAAAATTTTTCAACAGGTTATAGGCCCAGCCAGACCACCTGATTGTTATTTAGGTAAATAAATAAAATAGTTTTTGTCTTACTTAAAAATGGTTTTAATAAACAAATAAAAATAGTTTTTGTCTTACTTAAAAATGGTTTTGATTTTTTTTTCAAATTTTTCAACGGCTATATAAAATATGGCTGCTGCAGTACCAATTCCAATGGTTGACAAATTGTAAGGATGAGAAAACTACGATAATTGGAGTTTCGCAGTAAAAACATAGCTGGAGCATGAGGAACCTTGGGATTGCGTTTTAGGAACTGAAAGGATTTGAAGAAAATTTTACTGATGGACGATATATCGATAACTGTTACCAGTAACCGGTTATCCGTTCGTAACTGTTATAACCGGTTACTGAATATCAAAGTTACCAGTTATTGAAATAACCGGTAACAAATAACTTTTTAGGTTTTTATATTGACCAGTTACCAGTTAACTGTCAGTTATTACAATAACCGGTGAAGTAAATATGTCTTAGCTCATGCGGTTAATCTATTAAAGTTACCATTTATTAAAATTATTGAATAACACTTTACTAGATTAGAGAGAATTTATTGAAAATTTGAAACTAGTTCTGAAAATAAGCATATTATCCAAAGGGACAAGAAGAATAAAAACTGTTTGGATTTGGATTTTTGCAAAGATAATATAAAATTTATTTCCCTTGCTTGTTTTTATTCGTTCTATTTGAACGAAATATGTACTCTATATGCTTCAAAATATAATTTGTCCCCTATCTGTCAAATTCCATCACAGGATGGCCACCAACTGTCAAATTCCATTGAAGGATGGCTACGATGACGATGGATTAAAAATACCTCCGAAAAATCAAAAAAAAAGTTCACTACGGAAGAGATATTGATATCTTACAACAACTTGCAAACCCTTAAATAATAACCCTTTCAAAATAACTGCGAAACAAAATATTTTTTCTCAATCCCCGAGATCATATTGTGTCGTTACCAGTTCTCATTTAACCAAAAACTCAATTAAAAAAATCTACTTAAACCAGTTATTATAGTAACTGGAGACATTTTCTTATACCAGTAACTGCCAACAGCAACAGCAACTGTTAACAGCAACTGCCAACAACCAGCAACTGCCAACAGCAACTGGGAACAGTAACTGGGAACAGCAACTGCCAACAGCAACTGGGAACAGTAACTGGGAACAGCAACTGCTAACAGCAACTGGGAACAGTAACTGGGAACAGCAACTGTTCCCAGTTGCTGTTGGCAGTTGCTGGTTGTTGGCAGTTGCTGTTGCTATAAGTTATTAGGTATAGTTACTGGTACTGGAGAAAGTTTCTGTTACCAGTTAAATGTATTTTAACTGGATATTGAAAAGAAGCAACGCAACAGGCGACGATTTTTCATTCTCGTTAATTTTTCTGTATTCTGCTTCTGTGGTTTTTAAGTGTTTTTTTATTTTAATTATTTCTTGTTCATGATGGTCTTCCTCTTCTTAGTTTTTTGACGTCCATCAAGAGGTTTGCTTGCTTCTGTTGTTTTTACAGTTTTAGTGTTTTTATATAACTTACTGAGTGAAAATAGACCTATTATGTATGTGAAGTGAAATATTTATGTTATATAAAACTAATTTGTTGTCGTTGCTTTATTGAAAAAATTTTACAGTTCACATATGTATCTATTAATTAAAGGTAGAATATTAAATGTTTTTATTTTCTTCCAAGTTGATCCTAAAGGGATGGACATATTTGTCAAAATTTGGGTAGGTAAATACAATGTAAAAAGTATATTTTTATGTAAGGAGCTGTTTTTTTTGTAATGCCAATCAACGTTATAGAATCACAACAAGGATAGGCTTGTGCGATTCACTATTTTATTTCATGTTGCAAAATTAAAAAATTGAATTTTTCTCAAGCTGTTAGTTTTAAGTTTTAGAAGTATTCGAGCTGTCCATTTTCTTTTAATATTCTGTCATACTAAATGGGTCTTACCAATTTAAATTTAAAGATGACTTCAATATTAAAGTGAAATGAACCATATCCCATTGCTTGTTTGTTTTGTTTATGACGCAAAAAAATTACCATTCATAATTAAACCCTTTCTTTCAGTTTTTTAAGGAAAGAGTACTTTTCTTTTTTTTTTATTTCTCGAAAACTAAAATGCTGTTACATCCGTTTTTCGATAATTGACTAAGAATTGATAAAAGCATTGTATTTTAAAGACAAGAATATCAATTTAACAAAACTGTTTTAAAAACCAAATTCTCAATTTTTTCAAAAATGTTGACTTTGAAATTTACATAATTTCTTAAAAACTATTCACTTAAACAACTCGATTAAGTAAGTAAATAAATAACAGAATGAAATATTAGCTTTTAGAAAACTAGGACTTGATAAATATTTAAAAATACAATATTTTGGTACAGGTCTTTTTTTAAGGAATTGAAAATTTGAAACAGTTATTCCAGTTCTGATTTTCGTACCGCATCGAATCTGGGTTCGAAGTTAATTTTTGTACGGAGAAGTGAGTTTACAAAAATAAATTGAAAAGAACAAAAAATATTTTCTGTCCCGTCCCGTGGCTTTCGTGAGTTTCATTTAGGGTATACAAAAAACTCAAAATAATTCCACACTTCAAATTCAAAGCAAGGTTAAGGATTAAAAGAGAATTTGAAAACGGAAATATTTTACGAACGACTGAAATTTGAAGAATTTTTTCATTTTAATAATCAAAGTAACCGTTACCCAATAACTGCTAAGAATAACTGTTACTATAAGAGAACGATAACGGTTATAACTGTTATCCAAAAATTACTGTTTAGGCCATCACGTACCTACACATCAGATCAGAAGTGCGAAAACCGCAAAAGAAGTCTGGGATACTTTGCAAGCAGCGGCAGCGTTTATGGATTCTGGTCTCAGTCGCAGGGTTGTTACGTACTTTAACTACTACAACATTGAACAAATGTGATGATTACGTCAGCAAAATAATTTCGACAGCTCACAAGGTCAGAGGAATTGGAATGGATATTTCTGAGCTTTGGGTAGGTAGGTACTCTTTAATTGGCCGGTCCACGTCTACCAAAAAAGTTTACCCCGATGATAATTGGACTAGAAAGCTCTTGTATGGAAATAACTGGAGATTCCATAAAGACGAAATTGTTTCAAGATATTGAGTTCGAGAAATGTTCAAACGATTTAAATTCAGCTTTATTTGGTGGTACCCAAAACAAGCACTTTAAACCAAAGCGTGACGCCGAACCCGTACGTTGTGTTTCTTGCAACATTATTTGATCATTATGTACTCGAAAGATCGTCCTAAAGGGAAAAGCCATTCAAACTGTGTCTTGTAAACATCATTCGCCGCAAAGTGTTTTGATCGCAGCTGTGTTGCCTCAACACACATGACTTCAAATGAAAAAGATCTCAAGAACATTAAACCTCCGCAGAAAAAGAAAGTTGTTATTGCAAATAACACTCCTCTTGAAGTAACAGCAACGGGAGATTTGTTAGGAAGAATGTTCAAACTGTGTTGGTCAAAGACGTTTTGTGTGTTCCAGAACTGTGTATTATTGTCTGTGAGTCAGATGATTTCAAACGGCAACTCAGTTATGTAAGTTAAGTTTACGGGGCTGCGACGTTTTCAATAACGAGGGTGATATCATTTTAAAAGCAAACCGAGAAGGCAATATATACCGTGTGAGTCTTCAACCGGCTGAAAAAAGTTTCATGTCATCTATTGGAAACGGTTTTGAATCATGACATCGTCGCTTGGGACACATAAACGAAGGAAATCTTATAAACTTACACAAAATGACTGAGAGAGTAGAATTTTCTGGTGGAATGGAGAAAAAGTGCATTGTGTGTAGCAAGGGTAAACACGTCTATCTTCTCAAGTCAAAAATAAAGTTTTCGAAAAGTTTAAAAACTTTATTGCTTTTGTCGAAAATCAAACGGGGAGAAGAATCAGGATGCTACGCACGTCGCACAGACAATGGCACTGAATTTTGCAATAAGAAAATGAGAGAATGTTTGACCAGAAAGGGTATTAGGCATCAAACAACAAATCCTTACACTCCAGAGCAGAAAGGGATCGCTGAACGGATGAATCGGACAGTAGTGAAGCTTGCCAGGTGCTTATTGTTCGATACATCCTTGCCAACCGAATTGTGGGCAGAAGCAGTCTCGACATTTGTTTATTTGATAAATAGATCTCCGAATCGAACCCTTCCAGGCAAGACTCCTTTAGAATTGTGGTCAGGTGCTAAACCAAATATAAAACACCTCAAAGTGTTTGGTTCTCGAGCAGTGGTCCATATTCCGAAAGATAAGAGAAAGAAAGTGTGATCCGAAAAGTGAAGGACTAATAAATTATAGTTGGATATTCCGAAGATACAAAGGGTTATCGTTTACTTCGAAGGAGCAACAAAACAATAATTGTCAAATCCCGGGATGTCATCTTTCTTAAAAGTTGAAGATATAAGTAATCAAGATTTAGTTGTGTTTCCAGATCAAGAGAATTTGAATTCCTTCGCAGATACTAAACTAATTGATGACATTAAAGAAGAATCGTCATCAGAAAGTAAAGTATTTTTTGAGTTTCACGAAACTTCCTTGTTGATACGAGCCGGGGTCGTCATAAATGAATTTTTTTTTTTTTTTTAATTTGCGTCGTACGTCAGTCATATTTGACATTTGTGCCACTATACATCAAGTGACATCTTTTTCACTTAACAGGAATAATTGTAGGGGTCCAAATAAACATCACTCAAAATATTTATCAAAAAAGTAATTCAAAAACAAAACTGGATGATTAATTTTGCGCCACCTTGTTCAATATACAACCGTATAGTAGGAAGTTAATATGTGCGTCAAAATTTTGATCTTTCATGAATGATTTACTTCTACCTGAGCGTCGAACTTGTCGAGTTGTAGAAGCTGAGTAAGGTCAAAGATTCTCGAGATAATTTCTCCAGATGAGTCCTGAAACTAAAGGGCGCTCCACTACCTCCCCTTACCTTCATTATCCTCTCGTCAGTACGGCGAATGCGGTCTGACACTCCTTCCTCCCCTCCTCCGACGGTACGGTGATAATACTGTCCAACGGTTCCATTCCCCTCGGCTGTACGGCGACAAGCTGTCAGACATCCCCTCCTTCGGCAGTACGGCGAAAAAGCTGTCTGGCGTACCCTCTTCCTTACCTCGATGGTACGGCGATGAAGCTGTCCGACGATCCTAGTCTCTCCTTCACGCAGAACGGCGTTCACGCTGTCTGACTCTTCCTTCCCCTTCATTATCCCCCCTCCCCCTCCTATTCCCTTGGGCTGGATCAAAGGTGTTACACGACCCGTGCCCATGATCAGCCTGGCTGAGGGCCCAAGTAAATAACTAGCTCAGTCGTTAACGGAGTATCCCGGATACCTGGCGACCTCCGGATTAACTAGCCTTACCTGCATATACGGATCTCTGTGCAGGCGGACCACCCCTTCTCCGATACTCGTGGGACCTAAATGAATAATTCAAATAGCGTTGGTGGAAAGTCCGAGTCTACTTCTAGATCGGCCAGTAGTGCGACTGGAAAGTCCCCTGCTGTTACTCCTGTCTTGCGCATTGGCGACGAGACTATGGCAACTCATAGTCGCGCTGCTAATAGCAAGCACAGTGAAAAGGTAAATTTACCTACTTTCAGTGGAAGAAGGATCGTGAATAATGGCCCTTCTTCCACTAACAAGAGTTCACCTCTTAATAAAACCCCCAGCGGGAGTGGGCGAAAGCTGACACCGTCCGGGGCGATTTATAAAAATATCCGGAATGTCGGAAGTGACTCGAAGTAGGAAGGAAGGATTAAGTGGGCTAAAGGAATCTTAGTCAAATACGACGAGACCAGCGAGGACTCCACGTCTAAGCGACAAAGGTCTATTGAGGGAGCCGTATCGGTTCCCAAACGTCTTAAAGTGCACAACACCAGCACTCCGCTTAATCCCCATAGCGGTGAAAAAACCTACAGGGAGGCCTTAAAAGGCAAAATAGTTGTTGCTGTAATCGACCGCAGCGATATAGATGGCACGATCTCCTCTGATCATTGGCAGGTGGTAAAACTGAAGCGGTATGGCCAGGTGCGAAGCTTGAGGTTATTGCTAAGGAGGATATCCCATGTAGGCCAAGAGCGCGCACCTGGATCCCAGCCGAACCCTCTGGAATGGATGAAATACTCCAAATAATTCAGCTTTCAAACCCATCCCTACCCACTCACGACTGGAAAGTCGCGAAACTGGAGGAGCAGAGGGGTCTTTATAGAGGCGCAATCATTGTGATCAATAAGGACTCCCTTGCTCCTCTGGCGCAGACCAAAGGCGTGATCAGGTTTGGGTTTGAAACCATGACACTTACGGTTTACAAAAAAGATGAGTGCGACGCAGCATGCGCGCCTCCACACCCCGAAGAGGACGAAGCTGCGATCCGGGATCCTGGTACATCGATCGTCCTTCCATCTTTGGATGACGGTGCTTCCGGGACACCCTTGGTCACAGCGGAATCCCTCCTTAATGCCGACGGTCTATCCGACATGGAGACCGAAGACTCCGCTAAAATGGATCTTCTAAATGAGGAAGAACTTCTAAGTTCATCCTCTGAAGACCATAACCTCACTGTTGTGGAGGCCGATCTAACTAACTTGTAGCCAATATGCTCCAGTTAGTTCAGATCAATCTCCAACACTCCATTAGGGCTTCGGCCTCCCTTCTTCTTCGGTTATCCAGCAGCGGAGAAGACATCGTCCTGATCCAAGAACCTTGGATTGTAAAATCCATTGTTCGTGGACTTAGGACTCCTGGATATTACTTACTGTATGCATCAGATAAAGGTAACCCTAGATCTTGCATTCTAGTGAAAAGTAGCATTAATGTTTACTTACTCCCTAATTTCAGCGATCGAGATACTACCGTTGCAAGTCTGGAAACTGCCAAAGGTACAGTTTGGCTAGCATCGGCATATCTCGGCCATGACTACCTAGGTCCTCTCCCTGGCAATACACTGGAGAAAGTAATCGCTGATGCAGAAAGGCAAAAGATCAGCCTCATTATTGGGTGCGACGCTAACGCCCATCATACAGTGTGGGGTAGCACTGATATAAATGATAGAGGTGAGTCTCTTTTTGATTTTATTCTAAGTACTAACCTTATTGTAAGTAACGTAGGTAATGAACCTAAATTCGTTACCAAAAACCGACAGGAAGTATTAGACATAACTCTTGTCTCCGATAACATCCATCAAATGATTATGAATTGGAAAGTATCTAAAGAACACTCGTTCTCAGATCATAGATACATTCAGTTCAGCTTAATTGATGAACCTCCCCGCCTTGAAGCTTTTCGAAATCTTCGGAAAACCGACTGGCTCAAATACCAAGAAACACTTAGAAATTTAATAAAACCCGATCTTTTGAGTGTTCGAGTCAAAAATTTAACATCAGCCCTTAATACATCGCTGGCCATTTCCTGTCCTCCCTTTAAAATAAGAGGAAAAAGGAAGCCACATTGGTGGACTTCAGGGTTAAATCTGCTCAGGAAAGATTGTAGAAAACTCTTCAATCGAGCTAAAGGCACTAGAGAGGTGTCAGATTGGGACTCCTATAAGGCATCCCTAAACAAATACAAAAAAGAACTGAGGAAGACTAAACGTTACTCCTGGAGAAGCTTCTGTGGTAGTATAAAAGAAACCTCCGAAGCTTCTAGATTAAGAAAAATCCTCTCCAAAAATCCAGTTATTCCTAGTGGCTTGAAATATGCCGACGGCTCCTGGACCAACTCATGTGAAGAATCACTCAACTTGCTACTGGATACTCATTTCCCAGGAAGCTCTGTAATTGTTAATAATACTGACCCTAACAGGTCAAATAACATTTTAACTTATCCACAAGGTCTTATTACAAGGGACAAACTACAATGGGCTCTCAACAGCTTCAAACCATATAAATCGACAGGGCCTGATGGCATTATTCCAGCTGAATTACAAAAGAATTCAACTATCATTCTGCCTATTCTGCAGGCTATCTTCAAAGGCTGTTTAAATCTAGCCCATATTCCACTGTTGTAGAGAAGTTAAAGTTGTATTTATACCCAAAGCTGGTAAATCTTCCCATGTAAACCCCAAAGATCTCAGACCTATAAGCTTAGGTATCATCATTCCTTCTAAAAACTTTTGAACGTTTGATTGATATCCACTTACGATCAAGTATTAATACGAGACTACTATCTAATGCGCAACATGCTTATAATAAAGGGAAGTCGGTAGAAACTGCACTTCATTCACTAGTACGGACTATCGAATACTCCCTCCATCATAAAGAATACACAATGGTGGCTTTCCTAGATATAGAAGGTGCTTTCAACAATGTCGACGTATCTGCAATCTCATCAGCACTGTCATCTCTGAAAGTGGAAAAGTCACTTGGTGAACTGATTAATCAAATGCTGACTAGCAGGATTATCAATTCAAAACTGGGTAACTGTACTGCTAGAAGATCTGTCAGTAGAGGTACGCCACAAGGTGGCGTCCTATCTCCTCTTCTCTGGAACTTGGTAGTAAATGAGCTACTAATGTGCCTAGAAGCTGAAAGCTACAGGGTGATTGCCTATGCGGACGATGTTGCCATAGCAGTATCTGGCAAGCATCCAAACACCTTGAAAGAACTCTTACAAAACGCTCTAAACAAGCTAACCCTTTGGGCAGATCAGTGTGGACTTGGTGTAAACCCTCACAAAACTGATCTTGTCCTCTTCTCCCGGAAATATAAAATTGCGCACGTAGACCCCCAACTAACAATTTAACTTGTAGTAGGTCCAGTTTTTAAAATTTGGAAAGCTATAGCTCGCATAGAATTTTTATTATGCTTAATTATGCAAAGCAATTTAATTAGCTTATTTAGGACCTTCAAAAATTAGTTCTATAGAAAACTATTCCGATGGAGCTTACTTAAGACCTGTTAAAAGCCTCCCGAAGTTAGAAAAAATTAATAGCTTTCATAAAGCATTCAGCTGAAAGTCATAACAAACATCTTCTATATGACTTACTTAATAAAGCCATATGTATGAAAATTTCGATTTTAGTCTGTGATTTGCCAGCTTTTCACGAGTCGATTTTTACCGTGCGGATTTTTTCTTTTTAATTTGAATATTGTTTGAGTAATAAATTGATAGTTTTTAGGACTTGTCGGGTGCGATTTTAGTCATCAAGATATTGTAGTAAATGCTGTAGCTGTGCGCTGCACCGAGTAGCATGATTCAAAGAGGCGACTTGCTGCAAGTCAAAAATCGACTCATGAAAAGCTGACATTATTATTACCTATACATAATTTCGGAGAACCGAATCTTAACTGATGAAAAATGTAACAATGTAAAGCTGCATTAATATTTTTTTAGCGAACTTATATAGTAAATTGTCTTTATCTAAAATCTAATATAAATATCATTTGCATTTTGTTCAAAGCAAACTTTCACAGATGTTAGGTATAGCTTGCACATTTTGTTAATAGCAAACTTACACAAGTGTAAGTATAGCTTGCGTATTTTGTTAATAGCAAACTTACACAAGTGTAGGTATAGCTTGCGTATTTTGTTAATAGCAAACTAACACAAGTGCGTAGATATAGCTTGTGTATTTTGTTAATAGCAAACTTACACAAGTGTAAGTATAGCTTGCGTATTTTGTTAATAGCAAACTTACACAAGTGCGTAGATATAGCTTGTGTATTTTGTTAATAGCAAACTTACACAAGTGTAGGTATAGCTTGCGTATTTTGTTAATAGCAAACTTACACAAGTGCGTAGATATAGCTTGTGTATTTTGTTAATAGCAAACTTACACAAGTGTAGGTATAGCTTGCGTATTTTGTTAATAGAAAACTTACACAAGTGCGTAGATATAGCTTGTGTATTTTGTTAATAGCAAACTTACACAAGTGTAGGTATAGCTTGCGTATTTTGTTAATAGAAAACTTACACAAGTGCGTAGATATAGCTTGTGTATTTTGTTAATAGCAAACTTACACAAGTGTAGGTATAGCTTGCGTATTTTGTTAATAGCAAACTTACACAAGTGCGTAGATATAGCTTGTGTATTTTGTTAATAGCAAACTTACACAAGTGTAGGTTTAGCTTGCGTATTTTGTTAATAGTAAACTTACACAAGTGCGTAGCTATAGCTTGTGCATTTTGTCAATAGCAAACTTATAAGTGTTTAGCTCGTGCATTTTGTTACCATTTACTATAACATATGCCTAGGTATATTTGTTTGTAAAGCTCATTCAATTAGAGAGAGAATGAGACAAACTATTTTAAAATATGCTACAATTTTGAATGTATTACTTCAAAGCATATGTTTCTAAAGCAAATACCTTAAGATTCAACTGATTACCAATTTTCCACTCCCCAATTGAGTTGTGGATTGGCGTAGTTGGTTGAGTGCTGGACCAGTAATCAGAGGGACGTGAGTTCAAATCTCGAAAAATCATGTAAGTAAAAGTAGGTTTTTTTAAAATTAATTTAAATTCTATACATTTCAGAATAAATAAAAAGCAGTACAAAACCCCCCTAAGAAATAGAAAAATATAGATAAAATATAAATAATAAAAATTAATTTGGAAGGCAAACACTTTTCTTTTTTCTAATACAATTTCATTTTATAGTTGGTATAAGGCCTTAATGAAACATCTAATGCAAGCTATTTTTCTTTGCATAGTACCCGCAAGTGAAGGTCTTATCGGAGTCTATTTGTCCTTCATAAGGCATTCATAAAACTGTTCGCGGAAAGTTATTTAATTGCATAACACTTGTAATTAAAGGTCTTAAGGTAGTTAAATAGCTTGTGTAATGTGCGCCAAAATGATTTGTATAAGGCCTTCTTTTGTTACTATACAAGCCAGAAAATAGCTTGCATTAACCCTACAACAAGTTAAATTGTTAGTTGGGCCCGCCATCTATTAAAGGTATACCACTGACATTCACAGATCAAGCGAAATATCTGGGTCTTATTTTAGATAAGAAGTTAAGCTGGAAACCTAATATACAAGAAAGAGTCAAAAAAGCAACGGTGGCTCTTTTCTCCTGTAAAAAAGCCATTGGGAATAAATGGGGTCTTCAACCCCGCATCACTCACTGGCTATACACTTCGGTAATAAGACCGATTCTAACATATGGGGTAGCAGTTTGGTGGACCACTCTAGATAAAACCACAAATTGTGATAAACTTAGTAAGGTCCAACGTACTGCCTGTTTGTGCACGAGCGGAGCACTTCGCTCCACTCCCTCTGCGGCACTAAACATTCTTTTCCATCTGACACCCCTAGACATTTTTAGTAAACAAACGGCCGCAAGCACAGCTATACGTCTTAAAGCCTCTTCACAGTGGATCAATAATGAAATTGGCCATTCGGTAATTCTGTGTACTCAGACAGACTTAATTTAGGTCTATCATTCCGTCTTCCTAATCATTGTAGCGTGTTCCAGGCGGAACTTTTAGCGATTAAAGAAGCTTTATCTTTGGCTTAAAGAAAACGTGATATCAACTACTGATATCCGCATCTTCTCACACAGCCAAGCTGCCATCAAATCTCTGGACTCTGTTTCTACAAACTCTATAACAGCCCAAAACTGCCGATCATCTCTCATTGAGATCGCGGAGCAGTTCAACATTCACCTCTGTTGGGTGCCGGGCCACAGGGACATTCCAGGAAACTGTAAAGCTGACGAACTCGCTAAAAGTGGAACAACAGTACCCATACTACCAAATAAGACAACTATTGGTATACCTATCGCTACTTTTAAACATATGCTAAAGCAAGATGCTATAAAGAAAACAAACCTTAGGTGGAACAACCTCACCACTTGCTTAACGACAAAACAAATCTGGCCAATGCTGGATCAGAAACGCTCTAAGCAATTGATATCTTTAAGCAGATTGCACATTAGTTCCGTAATAGGTGTCATAAGTGGACACTGTCTAATAGGTAGGCACGCCATGCGACTAGGCGTTCACTCTAATGATTTCTGCAGAAACTACATGGATGAGGAAGAGGAGGAAACAATTCCTCACCTTCTTTGTACATGTCCTGCTCTGTCACAGAGACGTAGACTCCACCTGGGAGACTTCTACTACAACGATACGAGTGATCTAGCAAATACTTCTATAAGTAATCTCGCACGCTTCATAAGAAGCTCAAATTGGTTTATTTGAGTAAGGAAAAGCTTTCCTAGATCCATGTGGTATCACAACGGGCCAACATTTGGCCTAAGTGTGTCGGTTTTTTCCACCGACAGCCACTTCAACCTAACCTAACCTATGAATGATTTCGGTTTTTTTTTGTATAAGCTAGAAAAATATGTTAAGAAAATAAAGATCAATTATTGGTTTTATATGTATTTATAAATAAGTATAGACATATTTTTTTGTTTTTCAAAACTCTGTTTATCAAAATTTCACGTCTGTGAAGTTGACATATCAATTTTCACCTAGCCTAACGGGACCTTAACAGGAATTTGAAGTTTTTTTTGCATTTTTTTTGCATTTCCATTCCGGATTTTGAAGTTCATCAAATAGCGGATGTAACCCCCTGTACTGCTAACTTCACTGTGAAGTTAGCAGTACATGCTGTTTTTTCAACAACCTAGCAAGCTATCCAAATTTGCAGTTCCAGACAAAAATTTACCAAAATTTTGAAGTCCCCATTTAATAAAAAAAATAAAAAAAATTCATATTGCACGGCCGACTTCAATTTAAAGTTAGCATGAAAGTCCATTTCTCAGCAACCACTCAAGGTAGGAATTTGCAGTAAGGCTCAAAATTTGCAGTTGAAGGAAAATAAAGCAAATAAATTAATCAAAAACATGTCATAAAGCAACATGGAGTCTGGTTTCAATTCTTTTGCTTTAAATTACACATCCCGTTGCTTCTCTTTCTCTTTTATTTGCTAATGAGCTGTTTTTTTATTTGCATTTTTTGGAAGCTGTCAAAAACAGCCGTGAAGTATGCTATTCGTGAGTCGTTTTGTACGTTACGTGACAAAATTGTTGTTTAGTTAAGTATCAATGCGAAAACGATTTTAGATCAGTATTTAAGTTACGTCATTTAAGCACACTTAAACTAAATGCTAAGAGACGTTTTAAGAAAATCTAATATATACGGCTGCAAATTTATAAATCATAAAACAAAGGATGAAGGACAAATTTAAAGCTGCTGAATATTATTGGTCGTGCAAATGCATATTTTTCAAGTAGTTATCTACACTCTACACCTTTGCTTATGAATCATTGTGAAAGAGATATGGAAGAGAAGGAATTTCGCCTAAGACTAGTACTTCGGTGATGCGAGTTGAAAAATCCCATACCAAAAATGACAACGTAATAACAAACGAAAAAATTCGTAATGCTTTTCGTTTTGCAGTACGCTGTCCGGTAATTGTAGCAGATTGTATTGAGAAGTTCCCACTTTTTTTTTCGCACAAAATTTATTGCTTGCACCAATTAAAATGTATGCGAAAAGTGCATTTTAGTTGTATTTTTATTCGTTTTACATTTCAATAACATTTTTTAATTTTTTTTCTTAAATGAGGACTTTAAAATTTTGGTAATTTTATTTCTTCTACTGCAAAAAGAACTGCAAATTCCTACCTTATGTGGTTGCTGAGAAAAGGACTTTCATGCTAACTTTAAATTGAAGTCGGTGTAATATGAATTTTTTTTTTTTTTTATAAGGACTTCAAAACTTTAGTAAATTTTTTTTCTTGAACTGCAAATAAAACTCAATCAAAGTGATAGCATGTCTGATTGTCGAAGAAACACCATGTACTGCTAACTTCACAGTGAACTAAGCGATATAGTATGAAATTTTTTTTTAATTGATGATGACGACATCGAACCTTCTAAGTCAGATGTTGCTGAACGGTTTTACTATTCACATCATAAGTGATTTTCTAGTTGACCACACATGATATCGGTCGTTGCTTAAAAAATAAATAATTAAAATTGTTTTTCTTTTAATTTTAAATTTTTTTTCATACAAAGTTCCAAGTGCGCAGCGCTTTGTCGGTGGTATATAGAAACATATGTATGTACATACTTATACGCATAAGTATTCAAATCCAAACATTCTACCTCATACGTTAGCATTTTTAGTCGAAAACTTTGCAATCTCTATTATCTCAACAAATAATTTTCAATTAGCCAGATTTGAATTAATTAAATTGCATGAAGAATGTAGATAGACTTGAGAGAGTATTTCTGTGGTGAAGAGTTCACGTTAACGTCTGATATTTTTGCAATATTTACTTAGTCTAAGAGAAGAACCCAGATTGTCACTAATGTCAAATATACTACACACCTGAATGCTGAACGACACACGTCGCTTGATGATGGAAGGTGCATTTAAGTTTCTTGTTCAACAACTACAGAAAGTATTTGCTCATCTTAAAAGATAAAAATGCTTTTAGCTTATCTTTGGAATCGTTAATGTATTTTCCGTAGACATGCTTACTCACTCATACCACCAGGGGCCTAACTTCCACACACTACCGCTTAATTCTCCATTTTAATCCTTTGGTTAACTTTTAATATTCAAGTTAGAGAATGTATTCAAAAGCAATTCACTTTGATGTTGGCACTTATCTTTTTTAAGAAAAAAAACTTGGGCTTTGAAATGCCTTCAACAGTGCTCTTCATCATCATAGATATAATCCATGAGTTTTGGAATCTTATGGATTCCTTTGATTTGTTCATTCCCCTATGTAGGTAAGTCGAACCAGGTATAGTGGATATGAATCTATATACCGTGGGATTCTTTTGTCCTTTCTTATATATTTTTTTAATTTTTTGCGTTCACTTCAAAGATATTGGCAGTGACGGCGGGCGTCACTTTTCTTTGCCGTAAACGATAAACAAAAATTCAAAACCGAAGATAATATGATTCTTATTGTTCAGCAAATGGGGATTATTCCTTTTTTAAATATTCTTATTCAAATTTTTTTACTTTAGAGATAATCGCTAACAAGAAAATCTAACAATAGAATAAGAGTTGGGGTGGAGAAGGTAGATTGCCTTCTTCACTTTCTCTAATGCATCTATACTAAAGTAATCAAAGGATCTCCTTTTGGATGTATGAACATATATACAAGTCATATCAGACTGTCATTTTTGGTTTTTTGTTCATTACTTAACTTGAATATTTTGGGATAATTTTGCATGACATTGAATTAAAGGTGGTGGTTTAAATAGATTTTTATAAAAAAAAGCCAAAATGTTATTTTAAAGATTATTTATGCCAATCAAAGATTTGTGATGCACTTTGTTAAGAAGCCATTAAAATCAAACATTATGAGAAATATAAAAATACATACTCAGGCAAAAATTTAAAACTTTTTAAAAATTGGAATTGAATTTTGTTATTGTTAATCATACTTCCCTCACCAATCCATCATGTGTAAATAAGTTGATTTTTCACTTTTGCGAGGAAGTAAGTAATTAAAAATCCCCTCCAACGATTTTTAATTTTTTTCTCATAAACTGACTCTTGTTAAAGAAATCAAATGGTGTACTTCGCACTCCTGTCAAAACAATTTCAGAAGTTCTTTAATCAATTTGTTTTGTTTTTTAACAATTTTTAAACTATCCATATACAGGGTGTCCCCAAATCACCGCCACAGAAGAAAGCCAGTTCCTGAGGTCATTTCAAGTCATTTCAAGTCGAAAAACTTAAGAGGTAGTTTTCTCGTTTTCGCTTTGTTTTGGACTTATAATGGTTTTTATGATTTTTATTCTTTTTTCCTTTGACTGACTCTAACTTTGCCAAACTATAACTGATTTTTGAAATTGATTGTTTTTTATTTTTTTAATACTTTTAAATGTATTTTTAGGTAAAAAAAAATGTTAAGTATTTTTAAGAACATATATTGGGCTTTCATAATAACAAAAAAAAATTGTACATAATAACGAGTTTTTGTGAAAGAAATCATATCGAAGTCAAATAAACAACCTAGAAATGCTTATAAATGTGTTTGATAATAAATTGGGGGACAACCGTTATCCACACAGAAAAAAGTTGTATAGTAGATACAAATTTCTAACTGTTTTTGTTTAAATGAAAACAAAATTTCAAAAATCTATTATAGTTTGGCAAAGTTAGAGCCAGTCAAAGGAAAAAAAGAATAAAGATCATAAAAACCATTATAAGTCGAAAACGAAACGAAAACGAGAAAATTACCTCTTAAGCATTTCGACTTGAAATGACCTAAGAAACTCATGGTTTTCTTCTGTGGCAACACAGTGCAATACATATATTTCATATATAAATATGTTTATCTACTCATAATGCTCGTCCTTGAAATAAACTCCGTTTTGTATATAACTAATTTTTTACTTTTAAAATCAGATGAATATAGGTTTAAAACATTCAGACTTTAAAATCACATTTTGATCGCACATAAGAGCAAGTTAATGCGACCCAGTCTTGGATGTTATTTTTTTGCTGCTTTGCTATGTTGATATCAAGTTAGCGAAGTTTGTAACAATTTTAATTTTTTCGTGAAACGCTTAGTTTTATTTTGGTTTTTTGCTTATTTCATATGAATTCAGCAAAGCACCCTCTAAAAGGAGTAAAAACTTATTGTATTGAATGGTTTATTACTTAATAATTTGCTATAAGATTCAGTCCTTAAGTTGCGATAGTTGTTTGTGGGAAAATGTTTTCTGTTTTTTTTTTTTGCTAAATTCATATGAAGTTAGCAAAGTTAGCAAGTTTTCTTTGCACCCACGACAGTCCTTACTCCACATTGAATTGGCAGATGATGATTTTTTATTGTTAAGATAATTTAATACGACGAAAGATATGGCGAAAAACCCTTTTTGGAATTTTCCATTATCTTAATGTAAAGTTTGATTAAAACGTCGAAGGAAATTTTTATTTACACAAAACCAATACTTGCCCTATAGAGCAAAGAGCAAGTAAAAATATTTTCAATGCAATGAAATATCTTCTAAAAGTGCAGGACAATTTCAAGAAGGACATGCAATAGTGTTATGATGATACAGCTAATAAAATTGTTGGTGGTGAATGAAGGTCCAGTAAAACTCGACTTCTTCGAAAAGAGTAAGAAACTTTTGTTTTTATTTCTTGATGACTTTTTCAAGACTATAACACTACAAACAAAAATCTGGCAAGATGAACACAAAACTTCTGGACAGGACAAAATGAGCACACAACAAGGATCATCAAAAAGGTTTCATCATCTCTTAAGTAGGGGATTTCAAATACCTAAGTATAGTTTCCCTTTTTTCAGAAGTTTCAAACTTTCACCGCGTAAATTGCAGCCTCACAAGCCTTTTGCTGTTTCACGGCTGTTGAGTCTGAAAGTGGGCTAATTATATATTCCAAGCTTGTCACCCGCAAACAGTCTACAAGGTGCATTAAGTGGTCGCGATTTTTCGGAACATTTTATCAAGGGAAATCCTGTGAGTTAATTCTATTCCAAATGTGTGTACACTATATACTGTAGCCCTATTCTTTTTTTTTGTCAGAGGTCAGTTTGAGAGTTTGAATAAATCCTGGATGGCATGTTTGGGTCACAAAGGACAATTTTTGGTATATACATTAGAGTTTGGTATCTGCTGCATGTGAAATAGTAAAATCCTCAAAGAGAACACCCAATTGTTCCGCTTTTGTTAACTTTGATCCGTTAGAAAAATATAAACCTTCATCCGTTGTACGAGGGGTCGAAAATTCACTGCGGGAAATTTCATCAAGCGAATATGACAAAACCACTCATATCCTGGGATTGGGGCTGTTTGAATACCTATACTAAATATTATACCTATACTATAACGGTATAGGGGCAAACAAATAGCACTATACAAAGCTATAATGGGAGATAGCGACCTTTTGTTAATTAGTTGTACATGCTGACCAAAAAATTTCCAGAATCCTTAATGACGACAATGCGAAGGATCCAAAAAACTGAGGACTAAAAGGCAGCCGCTGGTATGGTACAGTGCTATTTCTCATAGTATTCAGGGCCGTTTTGTTCCGTTTCAGAGGATGGTTATTAATAATAAAAGCTGTTTTCAGTTTTGACAAAAACAGAAGGACGGAATGGATAAACCTAATCGTATTTTTACGACACATTATAGTGAATTTTTGCGACAAGTAGCAAAACTTTATGTTTTGAAATTTAATTGTTTTTACCTCCTTGGGGAGGGTGGCTAGGATAATAGTAAACGAATAGTAGACATAATATAAATTGTTACCGGTCTTTTTTTGTCCAGCAAAGAGATGGCAGCAAGACTGGAGGCATAGTATATAGTAGCGTCAACATCAGAGTAACAAGCTAAAGTCACTAAAGGCTAAAAACATGGTAGTATGTCCTGCATGAACTCTCTCATAACATTCCTCCTCCCGCTTATGTAATATGATTTTTCATTTGTCAACTATTGTTTTAAATTTTTATTTTGTATTTCTTAATTGAAAGAATTTACTTGTGTGTGTATTTGTATTTGTTTTTGAAAACATAAAGAGTCAAGTATGTATATTGTATAGGGAATGCGGATATTTTCAGTAGCTGCAGGTGGATTTCTTGCCATCATCAGCTCATCATTCTCGTTTTGTAATCAGCTACCATAATCATCTGTGCAATAAGAAGTACCACAACGAAACAATGCGTTCTCGTTAATCATCATCGTAATGATCAACTTCATAATAAGCTGCATCATCAGCTGCACAGAACAGTACAAGGACCTGCCTCAAATCTTTACCTTACATCTATCACAGAAGTCGTCCTCTTGTCACTATCATCTCGTCGTCGTCGACGTCGTCTTCCAAAAGTGCCGTCGAGAACAATGCATTGTGCCAGGGGCAAATCAAATGTAAATCAGATGGTTTTGCTGTTGATTCGTTTTAGTATCGCAAAGCCGTAAACACACAAAATACCTGCAAGTTCGTTCGTAGTCAGTGCATCATTCGTAGGTATGACGAATGATGCTTTCATAACACTGGAAAAAATTCAACACGTGCAAATGATAAAACTTTATTATCAAAATGGGTGTCCTCTAGTAGCAACGATGCGCTCGTTGCGCCCTTTTTATGGGGTACATGGTCGTCCTTCCAAGGGTACGACCAATCCACGCGAGATTCACGAGGTGCCAATGTATCCAAATAAAGTAACTGTTTGTTGTGGATTTTGGACTGGAGGCGTCATCGGTCCGTATTTCATCGAAAACGATGCTGGCCAGGCCATCACCGTCAACGGCGATCGCTATAGATCGATGATCACCAACTTCTTGTGGCCTGAATTGGATGATATGGACACCGAAGGCATATGGTTTCAGCAGGATGGCGCTACGTGCCACACAGCTCAAGACACAATCGATATTCTGCACTAGTGGTTTCATGACCTAATCCTAATCTTAATTTTGTGGGCTTCAGGTCTTTCTTTTTTTAATTATATTTAGATAGAAATATTATTACATATTTAAATTTTTATAATTTGAAACGTCTTTTTCAAGACTTTCAAAAGAAAAAAATAATTTCAAATATCTAAAAAGAGATAGTTAAACATAAAACAAACATTCTACTTTTAAATAATTTTTAGGACTATCAGAATGTGAGTATCAAATATATTTAGCAAAACTAATACTAATATAAAATTTTTTAGAGACCTGAGGAAGTACGTAAACACATACGAAACTCCGTGTATCTAAATATAATTAAAGAAAGAAAGACCTGAAGCCCACAAAATTAGGATTCAACTGTTCTAAAAACTTATAGCTCGTGTAAAATACTTTAGTAATGGTTGGGCTCGGGAGTCAAACCGAAACCGAAATTCGATCGCTTTAAAAATAAACTGAGAAGCCAGGTACAACCAAGTAATTAAATCTTCATTTCCTAACCATTTAATATTAAATTTGTTGAACTTTTTAATGTGTAAAAAAGAAATCTTTTTATTCTATTATTTATAACTGTTTAATGTTCTCTCCGTGTACCCAATACAGAATAAATGGTTGTTTTTGATTTGAATAAAAGAAATGGGAAAAGAATGAAAATTCCCATAGCCCCAAACAAACTGTAATGAGAAAATAGTGACCTATGTTCATCCCCTTCCAGGAATATTAGTTTTAAACATATCACCCAGTCCTTACTATATCCAAGTACAGTACAAGGATGGAGCGCAGTACTTATAAGTATAGAACTAACGTAAGGGAGAAACACCACTCAGCTTTATGATGGAATAGCGAAAGCTTATAGAGAAGGGTCGATGTTAATGCTGGCACTGGTAGGTAGTGGTATAGGTACTGGGTTGGCTAATGGGTAACTTATATGCAATACACAAGGCACTGCATAAAACAAAAGCAACAATGAATTGTTGGGTGGATTATAAAAAGCGGGCCAAACATATTTGAATTCAAAAAAGGATTATTAGCGTTTCAGATATAGCTTTGAACAATGTACATGTCTGTTGTATTTGTTTAAATGCAAACGTGGAATGAAACTGGTTGAGGAGTTTTTTTCCGCCCATAATACTCGCTATTCCGAGGATGGTAAGAGTAGAATTTTTTAGTTTGCAAGTTTAGTGTAAAGAAAACCATTTCCATCTTTCTTCAATGCATAGATATACTAAAGCCAAACAAGAACCTTTTGTTGTTCCTTAATTGGGAAAACTATGTCAAAAGGATGCTAATGTGGAATTTGTTTATATAGATCTTCTATATTCTGACGAATCTTTCAATTGTGTGCCTTAGACTTTTTAGTTGCAAGAATATCTACTGATTGGTCTTTTCAACTACTTCCTTATACTGCAGTAGGTAATGAAGCAAAATATGTTTCTTCAATTTGCTCGGAGAAAATTAAATTTCGGCATTGTAATACCTACATATATAAACATCAAGTTTCAAAGCAAATCTAAAATGCAACCATAAATCACAAAAATTGGCGTTATCATGGTTATGGGTGTTCCACTATTTAAGCCTCTATATATACATATATTTCTCAACAAACACATAAAGTCCCAATAATTTAAATTGTACCGCAAACGTTGCCTTACAGTTATCGTTAACGAAAAATGCTACAACGAACGTTCTCCGTTCTGATTATGCCCATGTCCATAAAGGTTCCGTGACATAAGGCCATACGCCATAAGGCTATATTTTTAAATATGGCCGTATGAGGCTTGCACAAAGTGACATAAGGCCATATTAGAACATATGGCGTTTTGTGGCTATTCCAAAGTGACATAAGTCCATTATGGCATTGTCATTGAATAAAAACAAATAAAAAGTGACACTCGGAGGATTCGCCACCGCCACCGGGATTGCTTCAAGCGCTACAGTCGTCAAAAATAATAAGATATGGTGGTAAATTTGCTTATTAATGAAAAAAGGCGTTTTCAATTTTCAAATATCATAACACCATAAATCAGTAATTGTCATATCGCCCAAAAGATGTTCAAGTTCAAGTTCAAGTTCAATTAATTTTTATTTAATAATTTATAATTACAATTCTTAAAGTTTAGATAAAAAAATCATATAAGCATGGCATTGCCGTCTGCCCGATTGACAATCTTTAAACAAGGTTATAAATTGTAGTTTTAAATTTTAAATACATATAAGAAATTACAATTTTTAAACGAGAAAGCAAAACATTAATTAAACTAAAAAATCATGTTTAAAAAGTTTCTAAAATGCTTCATTAAGTATTTGGATTCTGTAGATCATAGCTTTTCTATAGAAATGGTATAGATTCATTATATCTCGTTCACAGTTAAGGAGCGCTATTACGTCATCGTCATGGATCTCATTCCCGCCAAGAAAGGTCCTTCGTATCTCTTTCAGTATCGGACATTTTCCTATGAAATGCTTTATATCTTCTCTTACCGACATATTACACATTGTGCAAATAATCGGCAAATCCTCACGATGCGGCATGAAGTTTAATCGTACTAGTTCACCTCTCATTTTGAAAATCGCAGATATCAGCTTTTGATTAAAATCGATCTTAAAATAGTTTCTTTCACAAAGATTATGTTGAAGAATGCTATATGTGGCTCTATGTACTGAAGAAGTCGCCTGTGCGATACATTCGAGTCTACATTTTTCATCAGTTTTAGCGATAAGTTTATACAGCGAATCTTTGACTTCTTTTCCATTACAGGCTTGAACGTTAAGAATAAAATCCAGTCCACAATAGTCTGCTAATTCTTTCAGCTTCTCAAACCAAAGACTTTTTTTCTGCATAATACTCATCGCAATCACTTTCGGTAATCTGTCATCACTCATGTTAAAAACTCTTAAAAGAAAATCGATATGAATACCAAGTGTTTTAATGAAAAGTGGTGATAGCCCAGTTTCAATATTTATCATGTAATTTGGTGTATTTTTTGGAAGTTGAAAACATCTTTTTACGTAGAACCTTAGTAGATTTTCTACCGATTCATATTTTCTGTATCCCCAAACTTGTGCTGCATACATCATAACAGATTCCGCTACTGCAGTAAACACTTTGTATTTTACGCTATGCGAAACAGAATCGTTAGCAAAACAGTTTTTCCATTATGAACTTACGGCACTTTTAGCTTTGATCAATTTGTCTTTAAAATGTGACTTTCCATGTTCAGATTGCTTGTAATAAGTATCCCAAGGTATTTATATATTTTCACAACTTCGATAGGTTCATGGTTGAAATGCCATTTTTCATTTCTAGCCAATCTGCCAGAACCGTTTTTAAATACCATCGCCTTCGATTTGTTTAAATTGACCGTTAAATTCCACAACTTGCAGTAGACTTCGAGGCGGTTGATCATTAGTTGTAGCGTTTCCGGAGAGTAAGCAAAAAGAACAACATCGTCTGCAAACAAGAGAGCTTTAATTGTTACTCCAGCAAACTCTATTCCTCCCGATAAATTATCAATGAGGTCATCAATAAACAAGGAAAACAAATAAGGACTCAAGGGGCATCCCTGTTTTACACCCATTGTTGTTTCAAACCATTCAGATCTTTCATTACCATTCCACACCGTCGCTTTATTCCCATCATACAGGTTTTCTATCACCCTTCCATACTTTTTTGACAATCCTTTGTTGTAGAGCTTATAGAACAAGGCTTTTCTATCGATTGTATCGAATGCAGCCTTGAAATCGACAAAAAGGACATACAGTTTTTTTTTCTGTTCCAAAAGAGTACCCGCAATGCTTGTCAAAATGAATATATTGTCGTTTGTAGAGTAACCACTACGAAATCCCGCCTGGCATTCCTTTAGTATTTTATTATGGTTGATCCAAACAGCTAAGCGATCGCTTAGGATTGTCACAAAAATTTTATAAAAGGTATTTAAAAAAGATATACCACGGTAGTTTTTTGGGTCAGAAGTATCACCTTTTTTAAAGATTGGAAATATAATCGCTTCCTTGAACTGATTAGGTATGATTCCGGTTTTTAGTATATTTTTGTATACCACGGTAAGTTTTTGAATGAGTTCAACAGTTCCATATTTAAGAAGCCCAAAAGATGTATTTTGTTTCTAATTCAGCAGCACTGCAGGACTCGAACATTCTATTTAATTTCCTTGTACTGTATATTTAATTAATATTAAATGCATTTCCTTGGTCACCATGATGTTTCAAATTTAACAAACAAGAAATTCTCTGGACGTAATGACGTTTTTAAATATTGGGCGTTATGATATAGAAAGTAGATTTGGGTGAAATAACATTTTGAACGATGCGTCTGTTTTTCGGCGTTATAGCATTTTTTATCTGGGTTTTATGACGTTTATTTTTATTTTATTTCGAAATTGCTAAATAACTGTAAGATACAATATCTTATATATAAGATGTGTTAAAAGCCAGTTTTACAAAGTGGAGCAACGTTGGGTGACGATAAGATTTAAGACCGATAGAAATTGTCATAAGGCCCAAAATAAATTCCAGGACACATTTCATTGACCTAGAACATGCCTCAAAGTTAATTTCTTGCTTAAACTTGTTTAAAAAATATTTAAAAAAAATACTATAACCTTGATGTGAAATAACTCATCTCATACTGAGAAGAAGGTGCGTCAAAATGCATTTTTCAAAAATTATTGTTTAAAAAATTTCATAACTTGTAATATTTTATTACTAATTCTAAAAAATAAACGGTTTTTAAATTATCTCATTTTTTTAAATGAGAAAAACCTCTACCTGGTTTATTTTTGGATCAAATTTTTTGTCTAAAATTGATTTTTATTTCTTGTCATTATTTTTATTAACACTGCCTAATTATTAGACTAACATTCTGTAGTGAAACATTTTTCATTACCTTCACCATGTTGCTACAAACAAATCGATAACCCTAAATGGTGGTCAAAATTAATGTGTACTTAAAACGTTTGAGACAGCACCCTGTATAAATATTCAACTGCTCAGTAATTTTGTTTGCTTTTGAAAGCTTGCCTTAATTTTACAGTTTTTTAAAAGGTATAAAACTTATCACAACTCATCCTATATCAAAAGTTATGAACATGTATTTGAACCGAATCAAAAATGATTCTCAAACAAATTCAAATAAAACATAATTGTTAAAATAGATTGGAATTCCTTGATTATTTCGAATTGTTTTTTTTTACTATATGAACGGGCTTTTTCATTTTTGTATTGTATTCAAATGGTCAAAACTTCCGATCTATGCATCTATTTTTCAATATAAAACAAAATCTTTAGAGAAACTTGAAAAAAAACATCATCAATTAAACAAAAATATAAAAAACAACCCATACCACTAAAGAAAAATACCTACATACATATGTACGTATGAAATTGTAGAAACTTCAAAACTAAACAGAATATTGAAGCATCATCGTCTTGGAAACCAATCCAAATATAGGAACAATTAAATTTATAAATATCCCTTTGGAAATTGGTTTGTGTTCACAAAAATCATTCCTCATCTATTTCGTTTCTAAGTTTCGCCACATTGTATTTACATATGTAGCGCTTTGAGTTGTGGAATGCTACCTTCTATTTGTATTTATTCAATGGCATTGTGTTGCTTTCAACCATGCTTCCTTATACCTGATAAATTAACCTGTATAATGCCCTAAACATGGTGTATATAACAAGGAGTTCATTTAGAACTTTAAATGTTTCATTTTCTGCAAATTTATTGATTTGATTGATTTAAAAATAAAACTCTTTTACTTAATTGAAAAAAATGTATGTGCAAGGAATTAAACGAAGTTTTAACGTGTATTGAGTATTTTCTTCCAAATGCCAATGCAATGCGATCAATTTCCGAAGCGAAATATAAAATATCAATTTAATTGGGTTTTCCATTTACTTCGTAGCCATCCTGCGATAGTAATTACCACTCTTACTCTTGACAGATGAAGAACGAACTGCATAATTGAGTTACTTTTATTCAGTACATTTTTAATGTGAAATTTCATCAGGAAGAGCAAATAGCGTTTTCGATTCGACAGTCCTCCTTCTAAAAAGAATAGAAAACGAATCTCGATTTAATTTAGAATTCAAAACCAGAAGCGTGCACACTTTGGCACAGATTAAATGTCATTGCTTCTAAGAACAACATTGTGTGTACTGATGATAATTGTGACGTCAAGAAGTCAACGCATTCATTATATTAACGTTGACCATCTAACCGTAGCTTAATTTTTCTACCAAATTTTGATTCTAATTAAAACAAAGCATAAACATTAAAAAATATGAACGAACGCATTCTTAAATACTAAAAGTTTGCCAACCTTTACTAAAAAATGTTTTTCTGCAAACTCATTGATTTTTAAACTATTCTAGACACCTCAAAACTTTGTATCAACTATTATATTCACTTTTTTTACTGACTAAGTTTTCGACACTATTCCTTTGTTGTTGTTTACTGTGTAAAATTTTACTGCAATGCCTATTAAATTAGCAATAAAAACCCCTATACAAGGCGTGTTTTTTTACAAGTCATATGGAGTTAGACGAAAAAGACGCCATCGGGACTTACCAAAGTCATTACAGCAAACAGACCCATCACTGTTACAAAATTCCATACTACCCTTTAGCTTTGTGGCAATATAATTAAAATCATAAATAAAATCATAAAACTTAATTTCAAGGTAAATTAACTATACTAGTATCGTCTGTGGTCGAAATTTGACCATCTGTATTTATATTTAATCAGTGAGCCCAAGAAATTTAAATAAATGACAAAAATGCCAAACCAAACAATTAATCTGAAAAAAAGAAATTGCTTCGATAAAGAGAAATCATTCAACGTTCACAATTTAAATTTTATTATTCTGTTGATTATCACCACAAAATTTACCGCACTTTTATCACTTTAGTTTTTTCCAGTAAAATACCTACATTTATTGTAAGCAACAATTGATCACACAAAAGTAATTTAATCAATCGCATTGATGTAAATCAATAATTAATATCACTCTCAACAAAATGATGAGCTCAAGGATTGAGCATAAGTATTCATATTGTGAATAGGGATGCAGACAATGAAACGAAATAATTCGATGTGTAGCTTGAATCAAATGGCTTGGCCAACGCCAACGGTCGATTGCGCAGATAGAGGATTCAAGAGAACGAAAATGGTGGGTGCGCAAAAGATTTTATGAGTGAAGGTTATTTTCTAAATTTTACAATGCCTCACTCAACTTTGTTTTTCTTTTAAATTAAAAAGTAGAGATGCCGCGAATATTCGGCCACTATTCGGCATTCGGCCTATGTTTTTGATATCCGGTATTCGGCCGAATAGTTCACAACATTCAGGCAACAAAAGGCTTAGTATCTTACAATAAATGTTTTCTTTTATTCAACGTTTCGATACAAATTATCGATAACAATATTGATAATTAGTTCCAATAATACATTTTTTTTTCCTGCCCTACAGTTAAGTCCAGAAAATTATCTGGACTAAGGCTGGGAATTCTCGACACAAAATAACTGCGCAAACTGGGGTTTGCGTTGTTAAAAAAATTAATATCTAGTGTCCGGACAAGTTACCGAAAAGAACTAAAAAAAAGTTAAATGCAGCGAAAAGTCCGGTGCCGGAGCCGATGTTCACTGAACTTTTTAAACTGAACTTTTTAAAACGGAGAACTGTGCAGTTCACTTGTATAGTGTTTTGCACAAACTGACTTGAGTGAAATGACAGTTTGCGCAGTTATTTTGTGTCGTGAATTCACGGCCTAAGCCAAGTCCATATGGACTTAAGTTGTTGTTGTATTAACGTGTAAATCGCTTTGCTCTGATGTCGTTTTTTTCGTCAATTCTATAGATATGAACTTGCAAAAACAACACGGCTATAATATGGCCTAGTACGCAGCTGCAGTGAAACGAAAATTTTCTATGGTCTCCAAATCAACAGCAAAAGCGTAAACGAAAAGTCTACGGACAAATATTAATGGAGAGTTCTATCAGATGATGCTTCACGAAATTTGTTTGTGGTCCCACTTTTCTGTACACAACACAATTAATGGTTTGTGCAAATAATTCAGTGCAAAAAGGAGCACTCGTTGAACAGCGCACTGCAAAGCGAAGGCATTTCGTCGTGTCATTTTTATATAGACATTTTCATCTTTCATCTTTAAATACTAAATACTTAGGGTCCGTTTTAAAATGTCTGAGTAAAGTTATGATCAGTAACTCAACAAATAAATATTGTCAGGTCGAAAGCCCACTTTTGTTGCGGAATACTTAAATACACATAAATACTTATGCTAGTATTTATGTATGTTAGAGTTGAAAATACTTTGTACATAGAATCACTGTAAATATTAGAGATCATTGAATAATATTTGAAGAAAATGTCAGAAAATAAATATAAAAATAGGAATCTGTTCTCCTGGAGTTCAATATAATTTGGACTGCGAAAGGTTAAGCCAAGGGAAATATTGGCACAGAATCCGGCCTTTATTATGTATGTGTATTTATGTGCCGAGTAACTTATCAGAACTGTACTTAGATATTTTGAAACAGGCCCTTTGTATATCTTGGCATCAACGAAAAAATATTACAAAGCAATTACGTAACACCCTGTAATGTAGATTAGATACCTATGTTGCTTTTCAACTAGCTTGTTCGCTTCTAATAGTTGTGATAGCAAATTGATGGTGAAATTTTAATGCCATTCATAATAAAAAAAAAACAGTTTTGATTTTTGTATCAACCCCTATGTCCTCTATATTAACGAAGAGCACAAATATTTTGAAGAATATATTTATTTTCTTTTTAGCGTTAGCGAACAGGGATGGAATTCAAAGTGCACTTATCAATTATTCACTTTTATGTTCGCCTCTTTGAATAGGCTTCTCACTCCACACTGCATGTATCGTCATTGGTTACTTTTAAAAAACAAGGCTTCTTCGCTAGTTCTATGTTAAGGTACTCTCTGGGATTTAGTGGCCGAGACAGTTTACGACAATTTTATACGCTCTAGCACAACATATCAAAAGGATAATAACAAGGAGAAATAAAAACGCACACATCGGCCGCCCACCCATGAACATGAACAAATCCCACAAAGCTGGATTTCATCCATCTTTAAAAAGCACCCGATTATGGGACTTTCTTTTTCTTTTACTACGAAGATTTCTTCAGTCTTTTCTGTTTTAGTATTTTTATATGTTTAAATGCGTCATCCTCCATCGACCACACACAATGTCATTGACAACCACAACATAGCTAGAAATGAAGTCGTAAACGTCCTAATGGTCGCATAAGGCACATTTGCACAAACAAAAAACGGGATTAGATAAAAAAAAAGGTATTCGAGGTATCCTGCTGAAAGCTCGGAAAATGAAAATTATAATAAAATAAATAAGTAAAGAACAACAGCATAGCAGAAAATATAAAAAAGATCACATTTCATAATAAACAAAAAAAAAATAAAAAAAATAGAAAGCCTATAAATATTTTAAATCTCCATTGCTAAAGGTGTACGCACTATCTATGTAGCTCGTGAGTTCTTTTCAACTCAAAATTCAAGAGAAAGAGTCCTCGAGAACTATGTATATAAGAAGGCACTATGATAAGTATATGAGGTACATACGTCACTTCATGGATATATGTACATACACGTACCGTACATGTCTCCATGAGATAGATTGATGTTCCTACGGCTGCGAAATAGGGCAACCAACATTATCATGTGGGCATAGAGATGTTGGGGAGACAAATGACAAAACATTTCCTATACTGAAAGTTGGTAGTCGGCTTCAAACGCTGTCAATTCCCAAGACATCCTATAGCAGGATAGTCAACTAATTTGCACACATATTTTTACGATTTTTTTATTGTAATGGAAGCGGAAACAGTGCAGTGAATGATTGCTTTGTCTTCGAATATACAATTTATTTAGAATCCTCTCCCCTCCCTTTGCAACAGCTCAATCCATATAACCAAAGCGGTAACAAAGGAAAACTTTTCAAAAAGAAAAATTATTATAACATTATTTTATCTTAGGTAATATTGGTGAAGAAAAAGTTAACTTTTGGCCGATATCAGTATGAAAGTTGTGACCGAACTTTTTGTTGAGTGGATGAATAAAAGCATAGTCTGATGAATTTTTCCTTTGGTTTGAGTTATAGAATAAAAAACTGGGGTGGTATTTTATAGATAAATATTTTTCTTTATTGCTGACTGGGGGCTAGAACTTTCGTTTTTTATAAAGACCTTTGTTGTAAACAAGTTGTCAATTGAATGGAAGGACAAGTTTTGATTAAAACTTTAATAAAAATGTAACTTACAATGCTTGTACATGTACATACATATTTATTTAAATTATGTAAATTTGATTAGCATTTAGTTCAGAAAACCCGACATAGTTCAAATGTAGTGAAATTAACGAAACGGTTCTCTAACAATATATACACCTACTTATATTAATAATTAATATACAGACAATGCAAATTTAATGATGTTTTTGTTAGGGGTAGGAATAATAGAGGTAACTTGGCCACCTGAAAGTTGCAGATGAAGATTACTCTTGTACGTAAGTCCACCATAAGTCTGACGTTTATTGTTGCAAGTTATACCTACAGCCTACAGGTTATTACAGCAATATTTAAAAAAAAGTATTTTTCGCATTCGTAAGTATTTCTTTTTATTTTCCATTTTCCGGACCGGTTTTTAATTTTTAACTTATGTATGTTTAAATGTTGAATTTGAAAATAATTTTATCAAAAACTATATATTTGTTGGGATTACTCTTAAATTTAAAAAGTGCAGTAACAGAATACATTTCTTGATAGAAACCCCCTCGGTCCCTCCCATACAATTTTTTATTTTGGTCTTAACCTGAACAACTGTGATGAGATCTCGTCACGTGCACTTCTCGTTTTCTGTCAATATACGCACACCGGAATGGTTGAGAGTTGTAAGTCACTATAGGCTCTGGTTCTACTGAGCTTTTGCGCCACTCAATTTATTTATTTATTTTTAAATTATTCTAGCTATTCCAAAACTGTGCCTTTTCAATACAAAAACTCCAGGCGAAAATTGACGTACCAAGACCTATTTGAGATAGCTTGGTATTTGGACATGCATTTATCCTTAAAAAGTAATATAAACCATCTCATTATCAAATTCCTTTGGACTTCTCCCTTACTCAAAATTTCTCCTCAACCAAGCGCGCTTGGAGGTAAACCACGAACATTTTTCAAACTTGAATTTTATAAGTCCTTCCTTAATGAAAAGTCGTTAATCCTTCGTCACGGAAATCTCCCAATCATCAGCATGAAAATAATGTTTATATCAACGCCAATCAGTTTCTGGTACTCTTGAGTGAGTATGAAGTGTTTTATTTGCATACAAGCAAAAAATAAAGTTTCCATTTTCGGAGCAATGATTAATTTGTGAAATCAATCAGGAGAAATCATGCATTGCGTTAGAATGGAACTCCATGTGATTGAACTCCAAGTTCTTCTGACATCTTTATCCTTGATATGTGTGTAATGTAAATTGTATGAGTTTTTTTTTTTTTTTTTTTTTTTAACCGGCAAATTAAATTTATACTCAGATAGGTGAATGGGTATCTCAAATTTCATACTTTATCTCTTCTAGCCCTTTTAGGGCTAGGGAAACTGGTTCCGCAATGTGTCATCCATTAAAAGGACTTAATGTATGATTAAGTCCTTTAAATATTTCTCTATGAACTGTGCACCATTTTGTCTATGCTGTCTTAGTAGCAAAAACGTTAATTTATGTTATTATTAAAACTCCATTTCATAGAATGGAAAAAAAGCACGGACCATACCTCGTACTCGTATTATATACTCGTTCGTATGGGGTAGGTGTAAGTATATAGGTACTATTGAAATTTTTGTAATTAATTCTTGTTAGTTAATTTTTGTTGAAATGAGTGCAGAAAACAAAACTCGTTTTGCATTTTTAAAATTTCTCTTTGGGTAGCAGTTCCTGAAATTTATTTGAGAATATAACTATATACAGTTACTTCAGCTTTTAGTTGATAAATATAATGACGGGGAACACTAGAATTTTGTACCTAGATACAGATATTTATTCGTTAACACAATACTTGAGATTTACATATGTCGGAAAACAGCAAAGAAAAGCCGTTTAAGTTGATCTAGGATTCGCCAGAAGAAAGAGGCTAGAAGCTTGAGTTATAACAAGGGACATAATATACATTTTAATTGAGTACAAAGCGTTAAAGCGTTGAAGCGTTACTATAGGTATATGGAGGCATATAAAATGAAACAGTCTGCCGGGGTTTTTCTCAGTCTGTGGGTGGGTTTTACTGCAGCTTTATTTGCAACTTTTGTATAAGGGGTATAAACTTTTCAATTGATTTTTTCTCTCTTTGAAGTTTTATTTAGTTTTTTTTGGTTTGTATAAAACCTCGATTAAAATTTTATTAGGAAAATTGACATTGCCCCCTTTTTGACTCACCACTCACATCCCCTCACTAATAAAACCACGTACCTCACAATATTGCTTAGTTTTTCAATTCTCTAGCAAAACCTATCGAATAGTCAACTTTACAGTAGTCAACTTTCTTATACAATAGCTTTAATGAAGAAAAACCAGATCAAAAGAGAGCACATGTGGGTGAAAATTTGAAAACAGAAGAGTAAAGCTTTGACTATGATTGATCATTGTGAAATTTCACATTTTAATTATAATTTTTTTCCATGATTCGACACTCGAATGATCGAGTCGCTATTACAGGCACCATCAATGTCAACGGTTTTCTTAATTATTCAGTTCATCAAAGCCTAATTTAATTTTGTAATTTCGGCCTAATTTTCATAACATATGTTGAAACTTTTTTTTAAAAGTATTTTTTATTTAGTTTATAGGTAAAACATTCAACAAAACATGGCTTCCATAAGAAAGCTGTATATGATTTGGGGATTAATTTAATTTTTTTTTTGAGAACTTACTTTTGGGGCATAAATTTCATCTTGCTTTTGGAAACTTATTTTGAAATGCAAAAAACCCCCGATTTGAGGAGTTATTTATATTTTTTCGGGAGTTATTTCATTAGGGTTTTATTTCACGGAGCCATTTCTTATTTCACTCTTTTAATCCTCGTACTACGTTCGCTTTCATTACAATATTTTACAGACTATAAGGCCTATACCCTGTAGTTAGATCATTTAAATTCCGCAGTTAAACTCGGGTTAACCCTTCACATTTTGTAACTTAACCCGAGTTTAACTTAAATATTACACTAAAATACTGAGCCTTAGTATATTCACGGTTCTATGAAAACATTATATACTCATATTTATAACAAAGAGAAGTGATTTTATATTTATATTGAAGAAACAAAAAGAATAAAAATGCTCTGAGAATATTGTGTTGTATGAACAGTGTGTCATTAATTTCGAGCTATACAGATCCTCAATAAACCCCATGATCCGAATGACATCAGCCATAAAAGCTAGAGTCCTTCTTTTCCCAGTTCATTCAAAACCATTTCACTTTAAAATTTTTCTGTATATATATACATTTATACAATGTACAATATATGTACATACTTCTGATGAATGTGTATTCATTAAAATAAGTAAAAATTAACCAAACAACTACAGTTCTGAAATGAAGACATGGTCGGGGCAGGAACCCTTTGGGACAGACCCGGACCAGACCTTTTTTGATATAACCAGGGTGGTGGTACTCACTCCACGGCGGTTTTCAACGAATGGAACCTTTAATTAAATATATCCAATACAAAACGTGAATCATGATGGCTGCTGCCCATTCAAATGAACTTATACGTAGCTTTGGATATATAGATAAGAGGAAGGGTTGGACAAAATACACTAAATTGCTGCATTGAGTTCCACCACCACAACTGTATATATATGTTATTGCTGTCACTATTTAAAGTGTCCATCCGATGGTCAGAGGAAATTCAATTTTTATTACTTGTGCGAACGTTTTCTCTGTTTTCTGTGGATAGAGTACAGTATAATTTTGCAGGGTGATGGAATTGAAATAGGAAAGCTAACGCAAGGGGCTCTTGGATGGGGTAACTTATTCGTCCGAAAAGTTTCATATTTTGCATGCACAGTCTCTTTTCGATATGGAAACTGTTTTAATTATTCATTACTATAAACTTAATGGCCTTTCTTCCATAGATTTGCCTCCGATCTCATTTACCATTTTATTAGTAGCACATCTTCAGTAAAAATCTAAAAGTTTATACAATCAAGATGAATGTAAGAACTTATACAATTAATAAAAGGTGGTAAGATAATGAGAATATCTCGTACAAAAAAGAAAGAAATTGATATTATTTTTATAATTAGTGCTATAAGAATGAAAGTCATCACTGGAACCCGCTGGTAAAAATCCTTCGCACTACTGGACGAAGGAATTATTTCTATCACCGACGACAATGAGGCAATCCAATTGTACGATTACGCATTAGCGTCAAACGTGGCTAGAAGTCATCCATACTCGACATCCCCACCACGAACAAGCCGAGATGAATCATCTAGTAATTATTAAGTTATTAGTATAAAACAATCAATGACAATTTTTTAATTAATTTTTTCGAGAGAAAAAAACAATGTACATATAAAAATATAGAACACTTATATGTGCCAGAACAAAATAAAATGACGATGTAATATTCTGCCTTTTTGTGAGTTTGTTTGTTCGCCCGAAATTCTAAAAGCTATTGTGAGTTTCGCCCGAACGAAATTTCGTTCACCTACCTAAAATAAGTGAACATTTAGGTTGTCGATGACATTATATTTTAATTCTACCCTATATGACTAATATAAGGGGAATTTTTCGAACATGAAATTTAGGGTAAAACTCACAATAAACGAAAAGTTGAATGTCAAATTTTCCGGGTGGAATGTTATGCTGTTAAAACTTACAATATAAATGATTAGGTATGTAAAATAGAATATATTTACACGCCTACATTAATTTTAGAGATGCCGCGAATAGTGACTCGGCCGAATACCGAATATTCGGCCACACTTGTCGGCCGAATACCGTCCCTAAAGTGGGGGTGTCTGGTGCATCGTCCACACTTTCCACGTATCTTCTGAGCCACACTTTTTCAGCTCTTTTTGACCATTTTGACGTAGGTAACTATAACCCAGAAAACTCGTTGTTGAATCTTCCCCTCCACACTTCTTCGATACACACTGGACCAAAAATCACCCGAAGAACATTCATTTTACATCACCCGATATAGGTCTCATCAATTCCTGAAAAGGTCCGTGCTTCAACTTATTAAGGTCTTGTATATATAAGGTTTTCTTATACCTATGGATCTATGAGAGAAGGCTTTTTTACGTAAATATCTTCTTACCCCAAAAATAGCGGTGGACAAGTTGAAAATTCTTTAAATTTTACGAGTATACAATCAATACTAACCTATTCAACCTTGAAAAGTTGAGAAGAAGGAACTGTTAAAAGTTATATAAAAAATCATTTTAGCGATTAGTTATAATATTTTGTTAAAACTTCGGGACGATCTTCCCTTATTTTATTAAACTTTTCATCTGTTGGATAAATCGTTTGTATTAAATAATATGATTCTTTCGCTCTTACTACTTGATCTTAACCTACCCTTATTCTAAGTATTCAAAGTTCAATTTGTAGCAATTCTAGCGCAACCCTAAAAAAAACTGCCCATAATAGTGCCTACTATAGTTTTCATAAAAAACCCACATACCTACATAAGTTGTAATGAGCCGTGGAATTCAGATATTGCAATTCCTTGGGTAAACAGCTTCTGGCACTATTTCCCCCTACTAGCTCAGTATTTGGAGTGGGTATTGCTGCTAGCTCACACAAATAACTTCGTGCCAGAAAAACAAATCACTAACAAAAAAAAACATCCACAGTAGTTAGCACAATCGTTGCGTTGTTCTGTTGATGGTCGTCCGGTGTAGTGACGGTAGCTTCATGATAGCTATATATCCTATAGTGACGTAAGCCACCTCCGCGCCATGCTCTTTCCGAATTGTGAGCATTGCCCCTCATTGTGCTGACAAAAGAACATTTATGTTATCTCACATAATTACTAAGCCTTGCATCTCATACCGTCTCCCTTCCACTTTCGCTACTCTCTCACCTCTTAATTACTTAACCTCTCATAATTGAAAAACAGATAAATTTCAAAATAAAATAATACATACTCTTTAATTTAATTTTTGTTTGTAATTTTAAGCTTCAAATCATTGTAACTATTAAAATGACGTTAAGAGTTTAAGATGGCAACCCATAGATTTTAAATTGAATTTCATTCTTTAGATTTACAATAAAAAAAAATAATACAATTTAAGAGAAAATGATCAAAAGAGAAAATAAAATAAATTGATAACAATAGAGTTATGGTACTTACTGATAAAACAGATTGCAGCTTCCAGGTCCATGTGCGCACATCCCCCGATGATCTGCTCTGACGTGGCAATATAAATTTTAAGAAATAAATTTTGTTTTTTTTTCGATCGTTTCTTTACACACTTTAACAATTATATGGAACGAAATTTAATTATGAACTATGTATTAAACAAAAAAAATTTAAATTATACTGTAATATTTCTTCTTTTTTTTCTTATGGATTTCATGAATCCCCAAAAATTAATTAAGCAAAGTTATTTTATTTATTTTTTTTTTTTATATGAAAATAATTAGATTTGTTGATTTAAAATTTGGAAAGTTGTCGTGCAGTAGAACACTCATAGAGTAGGGCCAATGTCTTAGTTTAATGGATCTATGACAGCACGTGATCTTAATTTTTTGCTGTTCCGGCTACTCGGGGGTAGTATATTTGGGTCGGAGTGATTGACAATTAAGTTATAATAATTGCGTTCTCTCGAGCACCGATGGCAGGTAGGTTCGGTTTAATCAGAATGATGTTAAGGCAGGTCCGTGTTGGAAGACTTTTCTGTTGGATTCAGAACTTTTAATGTCCAATGGCACAGATCTTCCGCCCTTGATAACTTGGGGAAGTCTCTCCCCCGAACGTTTTAGAAAATCTTACTATCAAAGGTATGGTCACGTCCCTGAATTACAAAGCTGGAAGGTATTCAAGTATGCTTTGCTTCAGTTTTGTTGGTGCTGTATAGGATAGGTGAATGCTGAGTTTTGCTTTCGGAACTTAAAAAACTACTTACACGTGGCCGAGTGAAAAATAAAAATTTCTTGTAATTTGGCTTTTGGTCCAATTTTGATTTTTATGCGTTCTCACGAGTTATCTTTTGGTCTCACTACGTTTCTAGAGAACTGATTTAATTCACTTTGTCAATGTATTAATTAAAACAAATTGAATACATTACCTTAGGAATCAGACGAATTTTTTTTTTCATAAGAAATGTGTGATAGGTATAAAAACAACTTTACTCGTGGGTGATTGGAACGAAAAGAACGAATTGTGTAGTTAATGTAAGAGCGTATGCGGATATCGAAATATTATTTTTTTTTTTTTCGAAAGTAAATCAGTTCTATGTTTGGTAATAATATCTTCGAATTCCTTACTTGAATACCTAGTGAGGCGTGATATGTGTCTATATTCATGTATAAAATATTTTATATGGATTGAAATTTACTTTTAAAATTAAATTTAATTAAATAAAAATCATGACAAAGTGCCGCACCATAAATGCCTCGTTTTGAGAGTTACTTATGGGGGTTAGGCATTTTTATTATTATTATTAAGCTTAGTACAAGCATTATACATTACACATATATAGTTATAACTTAAAACTAAACATCAAATTCTTAAAACTAGATAGGTACATATGTATATGAACATGCTGATAATAATAGTGTATATAAGGATGGGATATCGGAAATGGTAAGGATTATTATTGGAGAGCGTTTTTGAGAGCGGTTTTTGAATAGCTTAAATCAAAAATATTAGAATTGTTAGCTAATCTCAACATTCTTGTGATGGGTTCGTTTTGACCGTATTCAGTTCGGTGAAAGGGTATCCAGAAGAGTGGTATTGATCTGAGACGTCGATGGTTTGTATTCTGCCGTATATTGTGAAGTAAGGATACGCAGTCAATACCTCCAGCTAACAACTGGTGTAAAAACAGGAGGTCAGCGTTATCGCGACGTTTTCTAAGGGTTTCTAAATTTATCAATTTAAGTCGACTTTCATAGGGGGGGAGTTGAAAAGGGTCATCCCATCCTAGACCCCGCAGAGCAAATCTAATGAATCTGCGTTGGACGCTTTCAATACGTTGAATGTGGACGTGATGGTAAGGTGACCAGACCTGAGAGGCATATTCAAGTAGAGGCCTTACAAAAGTGACATATAGGGATTTCGTGACGTAGGGATTCGAGAATTCTTTGGACCAGCGCTTAATGAATCCTAGGGTTGAAGTAGCTCTGTTAATAATAGAACCATAATGAGCTCGGAAATTCAGCTGATTGTCACAAATAACCCCTAGGTCGCGAATGGAAGTTACAACAGAAACTTGTATATTATTCAAGACATAGTTACGCTGAGGAAAAGGAGGACGCTTCCGAGAGTAGGTTATGGCTTGACACTTACTAATGTTAAGCTCAAGAAAATTATGTTGGCACCAAACAAAAAATTTATTTAAGTCAGATTGAAGTAATTGAGCATCAACCATGCATGTTATCTGTATAGAAATACGCATGTCATCAGCATAAATCTCTAGGTTCGATCTTTCTAAAATAAGCTCAACGTCGTTAACACTTAACAAGAAGAGCAGAGGACCAAGGTGACTCCCTTGCGGGACGCCTGATGTTGAACAGATAGGATGGGAAGTGCTGCCTCTAAACAAAACTGTATATAAACGATCACTTAAATAGGACTGAACCCAAGAGATAAACAGTGATGGGAAACCGTATGATTTTAATTTGAAAATAATTATATTATGTGAAATTTTATCAAATGCTTTGCTGAAATCAGTTGCAATTGCATCAATTTCAAAACCTAGTTCCATGGCACAAATAGTATTAGATACAAATTCAGTGAGATTAGATGTTGTTGATCTACCTTTGAGGAAGCCATGTTGTTTATCAGAAAAGATTGAATTACAATGAAGAAGTAAGTTGTCATGAACTATGCTCTCAAATAATTTAGGAATACACGAAAGTTTTGCGATAGGTCTATAGTTCGAAACATCACTCTTAGGTCCTTTTTTATGGATAGGTATAATGAAAGAATCTTTCCACTGTTTGGGAAACAAACCAGAAGAAATAGAAAGCGAAAAGAGAACAGTAAGTGGTTGACCAAATTTTGAAATGCACTTCTTAAGGACAATGGGAGGAATCCCGTCAGGACCCGATGAGAAATCATCTTTAAGAAGTTGAATTTTGTTAATTACAGATGATTGGCATATATTAATCGATGTAAGAGAAGTCTGGGTGCAACCATTCAAGTAGCTAAAGTAGTCATGATCTACTCTATTGTTATTGGGAGAAAATGCTTGACCAAAGAAATCCGCGAAGTAGTTGGAAATAATTTTGGGATCAGAGGATGAGTCATTGGAGTATTTCAAGGTTGGGGGATAACCATCTGACTTTTTTTTAGAATTAATAAATTGATAAAAGTGTCTTGGGTTCAAGATAAGGTCGGATTGGGTTTGGATAAGATGATTTGAATATAGAGATTCACACAATCTGGAGAAGTTGTTAAATGCGGCAACGTAGTTGAAATAATCTTGATCTGATTTAGAGGTGAGAAATTTTTTCCATAAATTATTTCTTTTGTTACGAAGTTGGCGAAGCTCTTTGTTATAGCAGGAAGGAGAGGCCGAAAAATTCTTATGAGGTAGGAGTGGAATGGATTGTGAAAAGCAGTTATGTATTAGAACATAAAAGTTGGATATGATAATATCTATATTCGAATCACTCAAGATAAAGTCGAAGCTAATTTTTCCGATTAACTCATTAAGTTTATCGAAATTAGCTTTGCGAAAATTATATTTATGCGATGTTAAAGAGTAAGGAAGGATGTTTTCACACTCAAACGCAAAAGTAAATGATATCGGTGGATGGTGAAGGTCGAGTTTAGAGAGAATGTGACTATATTCATTCACTACAGAATTCAGCGCATCGGTTGAGAAAACCAAATCTAATTGCCTTTCCAAAAAATTTTTAACACCACTTATCTGAGCAAGATTAGAAGACAGAAGCCTATCGACAAATAAAATTTCTTTTTCTGAAGTTGCATTGGAAGAGACATAACAGGTTTCATCGTCTGAAACTTCCCATACCAGACGGGGAAGATTAAAGTCACCAACTAAGATTATATCATCTTCGGAATCAATGAGATCGACTAAATAGTCAGTGGCATCTACTAGTAGTTGATATGTCCTAGTAGGCTGGGAGGGTGGTATATAGCAGCACAATATGTAAAGATTACGTTTAGCTACCCGAACTTTAACACAGATGATTTCAAGGTTAGAGATATTAGGTATGTTAATAAACGATGAGTCAAGGTTGGATTTTATAGCCAGAAGGACGCCACGTCCTGATGAAGAGTTACTCGAGGGGTCATTATTAAGATTGTTGTCAGTAAGTAGGACATCCTTTCGATAGACACAAAAGTCGGATGTAAAAATTTCACTATTATTAAAATCAGAAGTAAGATTGGTTTCTGTGAGGGCAAAGACATCAAAAGGGAGTTTTTGAGAGTTTAAATAGACGTCTGAAGTTTTAGTGCGAAGACCTCTGACGTTCTGGTAATAAAGAGATAAGGTAATTGTAGACACAGACTGTTGTAGAACTGGGAAACAGTTAAAGACTAGACTTATGATCGTGGCGAGCGAAAGGTAAACGTATTGAATTTAAATGCGAAGCATATGTAGCTAGGTCCTTTGAAACTGTGGATGCGGAAATGTTTAAGGTCTCATGGAAATGGGTGTATATTTTGTATAGAGCAAAAGGATCAGTTGGGAGACCTTCTTTTTGAATTGATACTTGGACATTGATTTTGGTTTTGCCATTAATACAAACGGAGTCAGGTTTATTATAAAGGTAAGAGAGGTAGAGACGAACATTATCGTAGAGTTTGTTGTCGTGTAATCTAGCCATCACATATCGACCATCAAGATCATCACTAGTAGTTTTAGGAGCTGCAAATTTAGATGTGAGTTTAGCAACGGGTGAGAACATTGGGTCAAAAACAGGGGGAGGAAAATGGTTGTCGGGCATAATGTTGGGAGGGTTGGGAGTTCTAGAAGCAGAACGGAGAGTGAAAGATTGAGGTAACGGTTTCATGGTGTGAGATTGGATAAAATTACAGTAAGGGCGACTAGTGGAGTTGTTATTATTTATAGATTTGGGTGAGATATTATAATTTGTGTTAGTGGAAAAGGAGACTCGTTTTTTTGGCGGAGTTGGGGAGTTTTTGGAGATTAAAGAGGTAGATGAAGAGTTGGGGAAAGAGATAGCATTGTTTCTGAAAAGGTTGGTCTTAGATCTAGTTACAATTTTATTTTTTTTATTTGATATATTTATGATAGGATGTTCTTTATTTTTTGCATTTAACCATTTAGATATTTTTATTTTGTCTTGCAAATATATAGCTTTATGGGTTGAACAAAACAACCATTGATATTTCGATGGAATGTGAACTTTAAAACTTGATGAATTAATCTTGTGGCATTCTCCAATAGTTATCTTAAATTTGCGCTTAAAAAGACTTTGGATCCAAGAGCCATCAACATGATTAGGTATATTATTTAAAAAATAAGGGTCAAATTCATTTGAGTTTTTCAGTTTGGTAAGCCTAGTATTCCAATCACTTACTGTCCAGGTGTTACCAAGTCGAAGGATAGTAGGCTCAGGTGAAGTAGAACACTCGGTGCTGATAGTGTTAGTGACATTTTGAGCATCGTGGATTGGAGGTTGAGGGAGTGGAAGAGATACAGCTGGATTTTGGGTTGACTCGATTATTTCGGCAAGAATCGATGTATTATAGTTGGCTTCGATAGGCTGAATGTTCATCGGAATTTCATCGATTTTGCTTGAAGTTATTTTTAGTTCATCAATTATATCATTATAAGAAGTGCGTGTTACTGTTAGTTCGTTGTTGATGTTATTGATCTTTGAAGCTAGATCGAGAAGGATTGAGTTAAGTTGACAGGAAGCAGATGATACAGAATTAGAGGTGGATTGAAGAGAAAGTTCGAGGTCTGACCGGATAGTTTTAATATGATCGAAGATATTATCAAGAGGATATGAGCTTAGGACGGAAACGAGTGTTGAACGTATTTCAGTATTAATATTATCAAAACGACAGTGAGAGTGGTCAACTCGCGAATTTAGGATTTTCATTATAGACGACAGTTGTTTTTCCAAAATCGATTGGTTAGAGAAAAAACGTTTGGCAAGGGTCTCGATGGAACTTTCCAGGGCTTCTATACTTTTAGAAAAATCGTCAAAATGATGAAATTGCGCGAGTAAGTTTTTATGGAAACGATTATTGTCGGTTATGATGGAATTTGTTGAGTCACTAATGCATTTTACGGCGCGAAGAACATGAGAAAGCGATATATCTTTACATTCGTCACAGAGGTATACGAAATAATTCATATATTCTTTGAGATGTGCACAAGATTTTTTATTAAGCCCGAAGCAAAGAGGATGATAAGATTTACCGCAGAGACCGCGGCACATAACTCGTTGAGTGTATTTGCTATCAAGAAGGCAATTGATAGAGTCACAAGGGTTATTCTCCATTATTAATTATTTTTAAAAAGGTAAAAAGATATTTCTAAAGTTCAATTGTAATTTTCGCGAAAACGAAAATAAAAAATATTGATTCTGAGTGTACCCGGAATAGAACTGCTTGATCGCAGAAATGGTTATGTTTTTTGCTAACCCGATCCACAAACCAAAAACGCAGATAGTCGGTAATGCACGTTTGGTTGATTAGACTGTTGAGGTGATGAGATGAGAGAGATTGACAGCTGATGATGTTGAATTATGTAAATAAAAACAGAGTCCAAAGAAAATTGAGGTGTAGTACCAAATTGTGGATCGCTTGGCAGAACTATACTAAAATGACTCACCCGTAAGGTAATTTTGATGATGTGGTGAAATTGCAGATTGCCGGTAATGATGTTGGATTATGTAAATAAAAAAAAACAGAGTCCAAAGAAAAATTGAGGTGTAGTACCAAAATAGTGGATTGCTTGGCAGAACTACCTATATACTAAAATAGACTCACCCGTAAGGTAAGACTGAAAGCAGATAAATTGACTTAAAGATGATATTTAGTATCTACTATTCAGTCAGCTGGCGGCAACAGGTATTGCATAAGTACTCAGGTTGAAACAGAAGTAGTATGAAAATGGTAAACAAAGTTGGGATACAATGTAGATCCAATTGTGCTTCATAGGCAGATCATATACTAAAAATGTTTCACTCACCCGGCGAGAAGGAAATGGAGAATAATTAACGGCAAAAAAATAAATATGAGAGAAAGTAAATTTAAATAATAACACTCTTTTTCTCAGAGAAATAGATTAGGAATATTATATATTGTATATATATATAGCACAAACTATTAAAAATTATTCTTTTTATTTTATAATGATACAAATTCACTATGAAACTTAGTTTTTCACAATTTAATTTAGGCACTATTCAAAAAAAGATAGTATGGCGAGGAAAATGCACACCGATTTAGATAAAAGGAGGGAGTGAAACTAGTTTATTATAATTAAATGTAGGAGCGATCGAATTGCGTGTACTCAGGCAGGGCTATACGAATATTCGTTTTCTTAACAGCTTTCGTCTTATTTTTTACAAGATGGTAAAATTTGCAGGCCAGTGTGCTTTGCCTCGCGAAGTCTGTCAAATACAGAAGTTCAATACGCACAAATTGAGAAAGAATTTCTCGCAGTCGTGTTCGCATGCCATAAATTTCATTCTTACATTTATGGTTTTGATGTCGAAATAGTGACCGACCATAAACCACTTCTGGGTGTAATGTCAAAAGAATACCACAAAATACCGTCAGCACGATTACAAAGAATGAAATTGAGGCTTCAAAAATATAGACTGAGTTTTAAGTATTTACCTGGAAAGTTTTTGTATGTTGCAGATTTGTTGTCAAGGAATTTCAGAAAAGAAAATGAACAAGAAGAAATTAAAGGTCTAAACGAAATGGTTCATTCTATTAATGTAAGTGAAAAAAAAAAAAACAAGTTTTTAAAATGGAAACGGAAAAAGATATAGAATTAAGAGATTTAAAGAAAATTATTTTAGATGGATGGCCGAATAATAAATCAAAAGTACCAGAGAAGTTAAGGACATTATGGAATATCAGGCAAGATTTATATGTCAGTGATGATTTATTGTTTTTCAACGATAGAATATTTGTTCCCACGGCACTGAGAAACGATATCGAAAATTACATTACATACATACATAGTGCTCATTTAGGTGTCGAAAAAACAAAAGCTCGAGCTCGAACTTTAGTTTATTGGCAGTCGTTAAATCAAGAAATAGAAAAAATGGTAGGAGAATGTAAAATTTGTCAAAAATTCAGAGCTGAAAACAAAAAAGAACCCATGATTAATCATGAGATTCCTGACATTCCTTTTCATAAAATCGGAATGGATTTTATGGAAGTAGGAGGTAAAAGTTATTTGGTGGTAGGTGATTATTTCTCAAAATATCTAGAGATTATACAAGTACAAAAAAAAACATCACAGTCAGTGATAAATGCACTTTTGCCTGTATTCGCCACCCATGGCATTCCAAGAATCATTATCGCCGATAATGTTCCGTTTGGATCTTTTGAATTTCGTAATTTCTGTAGCAATTTGGATATAGAAATTTTTACAACGAGCCCAAGATATCCAAAGTCCAATGGGTTTGCAGAGAGATTAGTACAGGTGTCAAAAAACTTAGTAAAAAAATGCAAGGAATCTGGAAGTTGTTTATGGTTAGCGCTGCTAGAATATAGAAATTCCCCAATAAAAAACTCAACTCTCTCACCATCAGAAATTATAATGGGCAGAAAAACTCGAACTCAAGTTCCAAGCAAAACTAATCTTTTTAAAAACACCCACATAAGCCGACAAATTGTACCAGTTCTAAATAAAAACAACGGTATTAATAAAATGAACTATGATAAAACAGCGAAATTTAAAAACGAATTCATAAATAATGAAAAAATATGGATGAAAGATGCCAAATTTTGGGTACCAGGAACGATAATAGAAAAGCTAAAAAATTCTCCAAGATCATATTGGATTCAACTTGAAGATGGTCGAACATTGCGTAGAAATTCGTTCTTTATAAGGAAACGTTGGTAAAAGATCTTACTTACATGCACTTGGGACAAAAATTGCAAGCATTAAAAAATTATTTAATCTACTTTCAGTATAAACATTATATGTATCTTGAATATTAAAAAAAAAAAAAAAAAAAAAAAATGGAGAAAAGGGATGAAATTATTATAAAAAAAAAAAATTATTATTTTTATAAAATAAATTTAAAAAAAAAAAAAAGAGAAAACCAGAAATATAGATATATGATTATGTAAAAATAAACTAGGTGTATATACTTATACCATATGTACATATCTCATGTTCGAAAGTATATATATATATATTTATATAAATTATATTATTTGTTAATGAATTTATTAAAATTTATAATTATATATTTTAAGGGGGAGATGTAGAGATTTTATTATAAGCTCTTTATAATTTTCTACTCTTACTGTACTACTCATTAGAATAAGAGACCATTGTAATCGAGATGCTATTTGTCATGAAGACAGTTGTAATAAAGCTATCAAACTAAGCACACTGTTTCATTTAAAACATAAAACACTACAGCTGCAACGATTGCCTGCTTCTTTTGTGCACTTATGTCCTTCGAAGAACTTGAAGTCATTTTAAATGTAAATAAACACAGAAACACAGCAAAACAAATTATATCAACTTAAAATTAAATGTTATTAAAAATTTATTGCACTGCGCTATTTATTCATGAAATCCTCTTTTTTTATTTTAATTTTCATGAACACCAAAAACTATTTGGCACTTAAAAATCGAAATTGCAATTACATAATGAACCGAACTCCATCAAAAACTTGCTCAAACAGCAATCCTTCCTTTAAAAAAAATAGCCAAGCAATATTGTAGGTATAGCTGCATTTTAATACAAAAAGTTAATACAAAAAGTTGTGATTTTAAAATTTGTTTAAGTAAATATTTCTCAGCTTGTAGGTGTAATTAAGAAAGGATTTAGGCCTTAAAATTTAAAATTTAAATATTGACTTTTTGAAACAATCTCTATTATTGTAAAGTATCCAAAAGGTTTAGACGTATAAGTGAAAATGTGTGTCAACCTCAAATAAAAATTTTACAAAAATTTAACAAAATTAATATTCTGATTAAAAAAAAAAATTAGAAAAACAAAAAATAGTCTTAAACAATCTTAAAAATATAAAGAATATTATAAAATTTGTTTCAAATAAATCAATTTAATACTTTCTGAGTTTAAGCCGGACATAAAATATTGCTTCGTCTTTATATAATAACGGGTGATTTTTTAGCTGGTTTGGTTTTGGCAACACTGGTTTTGACAGCTGACGTGTGTTTAGTACCTTGCGTCACTGTCAAACAGCTTCAGTTTGGTTTGCAATTTAACCATGGATCGTCTTACAAATGAACAACGCTTGCAAATTATTGAATTTTACTATCAAAATTCGTGCTCGGTTCGAAATGTTCATCGCGCGCTGCTTCCATTTTATGGTCGGCATACTCGACCTTCTGAGCAGTCTATTCGGAAGATTGTGACCAAATTTACTTTGTTGGACATTAAACCACCAACACGTTTACGTACTGTGTGACAGAAGACCGCGAAATGTCGATTCGGCGCCGTTCCCAGCAGTTAGGCCTTTGTTACAGCACTACGTGGAAAATTTTGCGTAAGGATTTGGGCGTAAAGCCTTTTAAGATACAGCTGGTGCAAGAACTAAAGCCAGCCGACCTACCACAACGCCGAATTTTTGGTGAATGGGCTCTTGGAAAGCTGGCCGAGGATCCGCTTTTTTATCGAAAAATTGTGTTCAGCGATGAGGCTCATTTTTGGTTGAATGGGTACGTAAATAAGCAAAATTGCCGCATTTGGAGTGAAGATCAGCCAGAAGCATTGCAACAGCTACCAATGCATCCCGAAAAAGCCACTGTTTGGTGCGGTTTATGGGCTGGCGGCATTATTGGGCCATATTTCTTCAAAGATGATGCGAATCGCAGCGTTACTGTCAATGGTGAACGCTACCGAGCGATGATAACAAACTTTTTTTTGCCCGAAATGGAAGTTCTTGACTTGCATGATATGTGGTTTCAACAAGACGGTGCCACATGCCACACAGCACGCGAAACAATGGCGCAATTGCGAGGCGAGTTTGGTGAACAGTTAATTTCACGTTTCGGGCCGGTCAATTGGCCGCCTAGATCGTGCGATTTGACACCATTAGATTATTTTTTGTGGGGGTATGTCAAGGCTAATGTCTATAGGGACAAGCCCGCTTCGATTGAAGCACTGGAAGCCAACATCCATGCATTCATTCGTGAGATACCGGCCGATATGTGTGAAAGAGTATGCCAAAATTGGACTCAGCGGATGGGCTACCTGAGACGCAGCCGCGGTCAACATTTATCTTTAAACATTAAATTGCAAGGTTCAAACTATCGATTCAAATAAATATTTCATTCATTTTTTCGAATTTTTTGTGTTTTTTTTTTTTTTTAAAGTTCTAAACCTCTTAAAAAATCACCCATTAGTAATGATTACAAAAACAATTTCAATATAACTCAGAGGCTCGTTTTTTATTTCAGTGGCAATTTCTTAAGTTGCCACAATCTTCAGCCAATACTGAACGAATTTTTTCAAAGGTTACGCTTCTCAAAACCAAAATAAGAAATCGACTCGATGCAGATTCAATCATAGTGCTTATCCATACAAATGACCTCATACAAAATCAGAACTGTTTTGAGTATAAAGTTACTAAGTTCATGATTGACAAATATTTTAACAAAATTTACAATCAGCAAACCTACTTTTTTTATATTTTATTTATATAATATTAGTTATGTATATAATTTATTTATTTTAAGTTTGACTTAATAAAATGAATTGGAACCCTACTAAAAAAAAACTATTTCTAAGTTTTGTGAATCGTAAGTTTGCAATGATATTTGTATGCTCAACCAAGAACAAGCAATCTCATGATTTTTTTTTGTAATCTCATGAAAAAAATCATGATTTTTTTTTTTTAACCGGCAACACTGCTGACAGTTCATATTTGGCAGTCGTGAAGTAGACACGTGGCAAATTTATTATGGAAAAATATTCGATAAACCAACGTGTTTTAATCGTTAAAACATTTTATCAAAATCAATCATCGATTATTGTGACGATGAGAAAGTTACGTGAAATTTTTGGGAGAAACAACGTGCCAACAAAATGCACTATTTATCGTGTAGTGAATGATTTCGAAGAAAGAGGGTCTGGTCTGTAGGTGATAGCCCCAAGCATGGACCACAACGTACTGCAAGATCGGCTGAAAACATTCCTGCTGCTCAAGGAAGTGTTCAAAACAATCCATCAACCTCAATTCGACGCCGCCGTGCTCAGGAGCTTGGTCTTCAAAGAACAACTTTGGCCACAATTTTGCACAAGGATTTGCATTTGTTTCCATTTAAGATTCAGTTGACACAAGAGCTTCTTCCACAGGACCATTTACGCCGCCGCCGTACATATGCTAGCCCATGACAACCCCGATTTTCATGAAAAAATCATAATAAGTGACGAGGCACATTTTCATTTGAATGGATATGTGAATAAACAGAATAGTCGGTTCTGGGCAATGGAAAACCCTAAAATTAATCATCAGTCACCTTTGCATCCATTCGTGATGAAATTAATGAAATACCGCGTGAAATGTGTGAGAATGTAATGAAAAATGTGCTCAAAAGGGCTCGCATTTGTGAGACTAACAGAGGAGGACATTTACCTGATATTGTATTCCATACATAATTGCCGACATTAAATAAAACATTTATCAATATAAGATCCATTCTCTTTCATTTAATCAAAAATTATAAACAAACAAATTAGTATACCTTCCCGGCGGACATCCTGTACTTAGGGCCAGTTTGTTCACACCTGATCATCTTTAATCAAGGATTACTGAAACTGGTAAATCATCGCATGTGCATGCCAACAGTTCTAGTAAGGAATGCAAAATTTGAGTTGACCGATACGATACGGATGAAACACCCGCAAATTTAATTCGAAAAAAAATCTCTTGATTACACATTTTAATTTTATGTCGAAACATGTGCAATGCATGGATACGAAGCACCGGAAGTAAGTGGAAATTTCTGGTATATACTATATATGCGCAAGATTGGTAGGTATGGATTCGAAAAAAAATCGAACTCGAGATTTTCATTAACACTGTAATTACTGTAATTGATAGATAAGATAAAAAAGTGTGTATCGCAATCCTGTCATTCCGTTTGTCTGACTGTCTAATCGGAGGTTGATTTTCTTTAAACTTGGTACCTAGAATTTTCGGGAAATTACACGTAGGTACCAAAAAATTGTACCTACATGCCATATACAATTGTCTTGACATTATATAACGCTTAGGGTAATTTGAGAATTGGAAATGACGATTTTATTGAATTTTATAATAATTTTAAAAGAAATTAAAAATCCAGAAGTTCTACACGTTTTATTATACCTACTCGACCCGTTTAAAAGTGACTGTGAAATTCGTCTATTTATCAATCACCAGCGAGTGCACAGAAATGAACACAAGGACAATAATTGTTGAATGCAATTGTTTGTAACAAACACTAACTCGTCTGTGGTTAAAAATTTGTTTTTATGCATAGACAGTAAATAATTTTGCAACAAGACTTTTTTTGTAATTCAAAGTTTTTACAAGCTGGAAATAGCCTGCTATTTGAAATCTTAAAATATTTGCTACAAATAACTTAAACGCTCTATGCCTTTTTTTCCTACGGAAAATATTTTTTGCAGTGTACCTACCATAAATAAGCATGTAAATAATTATTAAATCAACAATAACCATTCTTCAGACCTTCTATTTAAATGGAGTTTAATTTGCTTTTTTGTAGTATTCAGTGGTGAAATGGTTAGTGTGTAGTACTGTTACGGCGAACGTCTTGGGTAACTTGGGTTAGATTCCCAGCCTATATGCCACCTTAAAAATAACAGAAATGTTTTTTCCGCATTACTGCGTCTTGCAAGGAATTGAAAAATTCTCTTGTCAAGAAAAAGTGTTTCTCACCTAAACAGTTCGTTTTCGGCAGAAAATTGTATGTCCCTTCAATTTCTGCCAATAACATGCCACACAGGAATGATTGAGGCCCTGTTTCTACACGATGGCTTTGATTTAGCATAGCCTCTAGGTAGGTACATATTTACATTAAAACTTATGACAGCAATTTTATAAAAAGTAAAGTAATAAATAATGGAATCAATTTTCTGATGGATTCAGATCTCTCTCCCAAAGATCACGTCTCAAATCACTTACCTCGACCACAGGACGAAAACAAAAAATCAACAGGGAATCCATTCATTGTTCTCTTCATTTTTGTCGTTTCTTGCATAGTTGTGTTAAAAAACTTTGTGTAAAAATTCGTTATGCGTGAAAGGAATTACAAGTTGGAAGGATGTAGTTGTATATTCAATGGTGGTCAATTGGTTGTTTACATCAGCACGTGCCCTAATTTTGATATAGCAAATGGAATGGCATTGAGATAACAAATAACATCATCGTTAGCCACCCTCAACTGATATATCTCCACGGTCGGTAGCTATTGCACTGAAATAAACCAAAAGGGGCAACCCTCGAAACCACCCACCTCCCGCTTCCGCTCAAATACCACTTTATTTTTTGTATGGGGGATCAATGTCATGTCATGCCATTGCTTGTTCGTGGTTGAATAGCAGAAGTATTCTTCCTTTAAAAAAAAAAAAAAACAAAAAAAAACAGTCTTTTCTTCCTGCTCTAAGTGAGGCAACACACGGTCTAGACAAATCACCCCGAGATATTGAACAAAAAAAAAAAAAAAAAACAGTCCAAGCAACAATGAAAAAATACCCCCAATTGCCCTTAATGTAATATTCTAATATTGTGCCCTGTTTTAGGAATTTCTCTGAATGTCATCTTTATAATCTTTTATACAAAAGGTCGGTCCTCAAGATTTTGCTATTTTCCGGAATATCAAACGCTGATCCTTTAGAATCGAAAAGCAGGAAGACGATTTCTTATTGGCAATTGGAAATGGAAATTTGCGTATAATAAATTTATGATTTCGTGACTGGATATATTGTGGCATTTTTCTTTTTATGTTTTCGGTACCGAAACCTAAGAGGAAGTGTGCTTTTATTTGGCAAATTGGTCAAGTGATTTTGCAAAAAAAGAGGAGGAAAAAACATATTTATATTCACAATGACTGGTATATATAAATATTTGCATATTCGAGAACATGTTCTTATGTTGATAATAAAAATATGAAAATAAAAAGCCAAGCTATTTATCAGTGATTTTTATAGGGCCATGAATATGGACTTTCTAGAGTGAGTGATATGTGGTGATTTTCGGGTTTTTGCTGGGTATATAGGAATTATTTATTTAATAGCTCATAAAGGTTGATTGAGGAAAATATGTATCTACTTTCTGATTGATTTTTTTTTTTTGCTAAGCGTTGTTGAAAAATAAATTGAATTGTGGAAAGTAATTGTATTAAAAGTTATGACGACGCATGACCCCTTGGACATGCGCATAAGAGGTTATTGTTGTGTCATCATTTCATGGCGCAAGCATGTTCCCACAGGTAACGGTATGTATTGCCGTTCGTTCACCGACACCGGATACTTGAGCTGCTAGTTGATTGACTAGTCATTGCACAGTAGCGCGCGGTCAGCATATTTCAATATGGTGACCGGAAAGCGCCACTCGAGCGGTTGATTCTTTTAGTAAATAAATTTTGTGTGAAATTATAATTCGTTTGTTTTATTAGTAAGTAGAAGTGTTAGGCCAGCCCCTTAGGTGTTGGCGTTTTGTTTTTTGAGTCCTCTTCGAGGACACCCTTAACTTAAATGTTATATGTTTAAAAGTAGATAAAAAAATATATTTATTTTTGAACTCGAACTTTAAAAAAAAAACTAGTAAATTTTTATCTCCTATTGTCACAAACGAATGACCCTGTTTTATTATACACACATTGAAGAGGTTACCCAGGGCAACTAACTTATTCATATTTTTTTTCGGTGGAAATTAACAGCCTTATTATGAGTATCAATTTGATAGTCGATAATTTCTATCAATTATTTGATAAGTTGGTATTATGGGTATCAACTGGTAATTTTAGACCGATTGTGAATAGGTACTTATCAAAAGTTCATTGTGAATGAGTTTATTTTGTTTGACGTTTCACTTGTGAAATATTTGTTTTTTGTCGGCCACGAAAAGGAAAATTCTTTGTGCAAGTAAGTTGTTCTCATAAAAAATTACTTTGTTTCTTAAAAAGAAATTCCTTTATTTAGGAGTAGAATAGTAACAATAGAAAACAATTAGAAAGAATGGTTGAGTTGATGGAAGAGAGTCCTGGAGTTGCAAGGGGAATGCTGACAAAGGCCGATCTTGCAAAAAAGTGGGAAGCTATTGCAGTAGAATTAAATAGCTTGGGACCTCCACAACGTGACTCAATTAATTGTAATTTACTTAAGAGCATTCAATTTAATATTTTGTTTATTGATTTTAATAACCCTTTAAGGTGTGGATTGACAAAAAAAAAAAAAAAATAAAAAAAAAAATAACAAACAACAAGATTGAAATTACTGCAACTGGAGGAGGATCTAATAACATAATCCGATTGACTGACACTGAAGAAGCAGTAAGTCGAATTGTGAATTTTACAGCCAGTGTTGATCCTCCGGGGATTTAATTTGGGTTGGAATTACCAAATTTTACTGTTGAAGGCCAGAATGCCGAAGAATAGCTTATCTTATTTTCTTTTTTAAGATATTAAATCTTTATTTATTAAAAACAAACCATGAAGTACCTACAAAAATTCCGTTTTTTTAATTTTAGTTAATTATTTGTTAGAAATTTACCCATCTCGCATAAAACTTGCAATAGAGTCTCTAATTCGACTGCCTTCATTGAATGTTGGGTTTGCAGGATCCAATACCCAATATGTTTACGTTTCAATCAAGGATTTGTGGTTGATAAGAAAATTGATGTGTATCTATTTTGTTGATACCCGTAATACCATGTCTATCAAAAAAATCATTCACAATAATGATAAAATCTAATAAAAATCACAGTCGATCAAAAATGTCGCGACTAAAATTGAGAAGAAGTTATGCAAAAATAAAGTTCGTCATTTCAATTCAGTTCTTCTGCGGATTCGGAATTAATTGGTGATAAAAGGAGTAAAATCAAATTAAATATAAATATAATTTAAATTAAAATGGTTATCAGCTGTATTTGGCTGTTATTGCCAACGTAGATCATCCGTTTAATTTTAGTAGTCCAGAACGTCAAATTTGACAATGAAAGTATAGACCATTGGGGTAAGGTCGTTGAAAGTTTTGTTAAAAAAGTTTGTCAGGATTTAGGGGTGATGACGCAAGTTTAATGTATATAAATAATTTTGATACAGATGAAACACCTACTACCCAAGAAAACGAAAATATTGCTGAATCTTGAATAAATAACATAAAAAGGGCTAAAAAATGTAGACAGGAGCAAAGAAACAGAGGTTAACCTTAACCATACCATTCAGGCCAAAAAATTAAAATGGTTATCAGCTGTTTCTGATTTATTTCTATTAAAGAAAAATCTTCGTCAAAAACTAAGAAGAGTGGAGTTAAACAGAGAAACCGACAATTTACTTCTGAATACAGTGGCCTGATTAGGGAATACGAAGCGAATCGTTTTCAATTCGATATCTCCTTTTCGACTCGCCTCGATTTGATCAATTATCGAATACGAAGCGAGTCGTAAATTATATTTCCAAGATTTCCAGATAATTGGCAGCTGATTTTCAGTGTTTTATTGTTTTTTAATTAAAATCTTTGTGATAAGTGCAAACACAAATTGTTGTCATTAACTTATGAATAAAATTAAAATATTATTTATATTAAAAATGGATTCTATAATGTTTTTGTCTATATGCCGAACGTGTTGAAGTTGAAAAATTTACCCGATTTGTCATTCCAGCATAGTTGAGGAACATTAGAAATGAAAAAAAGCATTTATGTATTTATATATGTACATTGAATGTCAAATTTAAATGTTGAGCAACTTTTCTGAACATAGGTACCAACATCATAACTTTCCTAAAAAGGGTCAAATACATGTGGTTTAAAAAATTATTGTTTTGTATTAAATTTTTGTTTCTATTAAATACGCAATTTAATAAGGTTTTTCATATATGTATGTATGTATAGTTTTATGTGACTGTGCAATGATATAATACAAAAAATGTAGTCCGATATTCTAGCTAAATTTTAAGACCTTAATAAACGGATTATTAGAACCGGATTATTAGAACCGAAGTTATAAGCAAGCCAAACCAAACACAATGTACAATTGTACATATCTTTACAATAATTATTATACCGACTACAAATTTAGGTACATATGAACATTTAGCATTTTTTTTCAGGCGCGAAGCAAATTTGCCACGATTGTGGGTTTTTATTGCACAAACTCCGCCGCCGCGGCGCCGCCGGCTTTAGAATAATATCTCTCTCTCGCCAATTGGTGGTTGAAAGTATTTTAATGCTTTTTTTGTTTTTATCAACTTCCTCATTGAATTAAATTATTTGTCCGATATTTATTTTCATGTTTTTAGTATAAAATTTTGAATGATTTTGAAAATTGTTTGCTCTAACACGCCAGTCATTTTTCCTTTAATTATATACCTTAATATTGAAAATCGGATAATTGGATCGAAAGATATAAGCATTTAAGTAAACGCAAATCGGGTAATTTTCGGATTTCGCAAAAATCATCATCAAAAACATACCCATTTTTTTCCTACGAACATTTCTCCTTTTTTTCTGTCCGTTTTATCATCTTCTTCGTTTTCTGTTTCCTCAAACTAGTAACAACAAAGCATGAATGAAATAATTTTGTTTATTTTTTTTATTTTGTTTATTTTGTTTATTCCCCTCACGTTTCGCCCCCTTTGTCTACTAGGCGTTTCATATTTTTGAAATTCTGTTGATTTTTTTATATTGTATGCCTCCTTTTAAACATTTCTAATGTTAAAAGCCTCATACTTTTGAGTTTCAATAAAATTATTAAGAAGTGCTTCTTCTTCTCTTGTACTTCCTTACTTTGAGTGAGTGTTTTTGTGTAAGGTGTTGATTATTTGCTAAATTTTCTTTATTTTACAAAAAAAAAATAATAAGTTCACTAAGCTCTTTCGGTTTTCAAAAGAAGCATTTGTGTTTGTCTTGGACGAAATAAAAGACGAATTTGTTAATCAAAAGAACAATGTCATACCGCCAATTACAAAATTAGCCGCAACCTTAGATTCCTTGCAGTAGGATCATACAGTAAAACCCGCTTAAGAGAAACCCGCTTAAGAGAAAAACCCGCTTAGCTAAAACAAATCTTTCATCCCCGAGCATTTTTCGACCAATCACCTATAAAACACTCCGCTTAAGCGAAACTCGCTTAAGTGAAAAACCCGCTTACCTGAAAAATATTTTCAGTTAAATTTTATATTTCTCACTGAAAAAAAACTCTCTTAAGTGAAAAAAAAAATTGAATCGAACAGAACAAAAAATTTGCTGAACGATTTCATTTCTTTTTCATTTTTCACCATTTTCACCACAGAAATGACATTTAAAGTTCTGTATGTCACAACCATTTATTCTTGTTTGGTTTGGCTATCAAAAATCCAATTTCCATTTCCAATGTCTCAAGAGGTACGTATTTTAACATTTCTTAAAAAGAAGATTACACATTCAATAAATTATTTTTGTGTTACATATTAAATCGTTGTTGGATTTTATTTAATTTTGTTTAGGTAACTCCAAAAGATAAATTCAATTTTTTTCTAGCTTTAAATTTCCGCTGAATGGAATTTTTAAATCCGCTTAAGTGAAATTTTTTTTCACTTATCCGGACACCGCTTAAGTGAAATTTTTTTTCACTTAAGCGGGGTTCGGTTAAGTGAAAAACCCGCTTAAGTGAAAGAAATACCGTGAAATTTTGCCGTTTCTCTTAAGGGGGTTTTACTGTATAAGAAAGGCGTGGGGCAGAATACAAATATTGGAATGGCGCAACCAACAGTCTGCAACTCAATGTCCGAAACCGAAACATTTAAAATATTGGAGAGAAAGTTGTGTCCAAAATTATCCACAGGAAAAACTGAAAGCTAAAATACAATTTTATCAAAATATTGGGTTCCCCGATGTTATCAAAAAAGAAAAACAATCACCAATCCGCAAATAAAAACCTGTCGGAAATTTAATGGAAATGTCATTTCACATTCGCTTTCGATTTCGAAAATAGGGCGAATGTAAAACGAAAGAGGCGAAAGCGAAAGCAGGAATACCAAACCTCATTTTCGCCAACTAAAACGATTCGCTTCGTATTCCCTTATCAGGCCACAGCATTGAACTTTCAGGTGAAACGATCTTAGTATGTAAAAATTACTTTCTGAGTTGTTTTGGCGAAATAATTTTGTGAGATCCTGCCACTACTTTAGTTGATAAAAGTGGAAGTTCGAACTCCCCAAATGTACTCCGTACAGCAAAAAAGAGGATATAAAAGCGCACTTCCAAAAATTTCCGTCTTATAAAAGCCATTTTATTATACGAGACGAGATACATCAAAAAAGTATTTACAACCTGGTTTTATAAAATCTATGATGTATAGCCTTTATTGTTTAGAAAGTGAAGAACAAAGGAGTTTGTCAAATTATACTAAAATTTTGTTACTTAAATTCTTATCTATAATCGTTTTCCCATTGATATTGAACCAAACAACGATCTGGTTAGGTAACGTAAACGAATCTATAAATTGAAACCTTCTAAGCTTTTTGTTTTTAGACGTCTTCCAAAAAAATGAAAACAAAATATTATGTAATTACATACATATGTATATCCAAGTCCAAAACAAGAGACATGAAATCAGACTTAATTTTACTTTATGAAGTTTTTTTTTCATCAATTTATTTTGTTTGTTTGAGAACCTTTTGATATAAATATGTATATGTACATAATTATGGTAAAAAACAACGAAACAGTTTATTTTACAAATTAATTTATTTAATAAAATCACAAACAATTTTTAGCCTACTTTAAATAAAATACAAATTGAAAACTCTGACTACATATATGTACATACATTAACATATGTATGTACATATTTCTCTACTAAATAAACAAACATAGTTCTTCCCCCGTGTCAAAACATATTTAAGAGGGCTTTAAATAATCTTTAAACGCGGTGGATGGCGTTTAAGTTAAGAGGTCTTTATGCAACTTTGCTTAAATGTGAAAATCGATTTCCCACTTAAGAGCTATTTATAGATATTTTAAAGTTAAGAAGGTTTTAAAATTTCCTTTTAGATACGGCTATTAGTATTTACCAAGAATTTTTCATATAAAGCCTCTTTCGCTTATTACTATTATTATGTTCGCGACGTTCATCGTTCTCAATGTTTTGAGAAAAAATTAATAACTGTTGTTAATTTAACAATTTAATTTAACAATAAAAATTCACAACACGCTGTCAATTTAACAATAAGAAATTTTGAAGGAAAGCAAACGCTGTAAGTCTTACAATTAATTGCTAATGTTATCATGAGCATATTGCTTGTAAATTCACAAATTTGGAAGAAATTGTAAATTCGACTGACTTACATTTTTTTTTTAATTTACAGCCAAGATTCTTTTTGTTCTAACAAATAACAACTGAGCTTGACGGTTTTTGTAAAAAATTGAATACCTTATTCGATTGCAAACTATAGTATTTAGTTAGCCTCTTTGTTTTCTGCCCCGGGGCCCGCCTATAAAATGTTTTTACATTAAAAAATAGGGAAGAAGACCACACAAAGCATTTCCGAATACTATTTTTCGCCCATTGGTTGGATTTTAATAGAAAGCAATCAAATATTTTGTGTTACATATAGGTAGGTACCTAATACTTTAAAACTTCGAAATGTAGAAATTCTAGAATTTACCAGTCAAACATTGATTATTTCAGCAATATTGGTAATAGAAGGAAAATTAAGAAAGTTGTAGGTATAGATCGTAATTATTATAATTATGTAATTATGAATTATTTGTTATTATCTATTATTATTGTTTTTTTTTTATTTTTTTTTTTATTATTAGTATTTATTTACATACTTTTACTATTTTTTTCTTCCTCTTCTCTTTTTCTATATATTATTTTTAAAATTGTAATTGGTCTGTTAAGCTAAGCTTGCATAGATAAATCAATAAATAAATAAGTAAATAAATAATGCTTTGTACCTACTCGTATTCATAATTTTTTCCGGGTTGAATTGTGATATAGGTAGAGATCAAATTACTCAAATCTACCACCTATGTGGTTAGTTATGTTATGTCATGAGTCATGCCTATATAATTATCTATTATAAACATTTAATTTAAAAAGCACCTAACTCGTAGATGTTTATTTTAGTTTGCAAAATATCATCAAATCATCCAATTAAGTGAAAAATCCAACAATAAAGCCAACTCTGCACATAGCACATAAAAAGAGAATTCTATTAGTAATAATACAATAATATCATAATAACCGTTACCATTAAACCGCTTCAGAGTTTTTTTTAAACTCCCAAACAATGAAATAAAGAAATCGACTATAACCTCCACCCAATTCAGAAGTAAGAGCAGTTAAAATGAAAGCATCGTATTTAAAAATAAATTCAGAGCACTTGTTCCACCCTTGAATACTGTACCGCTGTCGGTAGAGACTGGTTAATTGAACATGTAGAAAGAATATTCGGATCGGACATCATTACATTGTGAAAGTTCAAATATTACAAAAATCCACATTTTTATCATCATTGGCAAATGAACGAAACACAAACTGAAAAAAAATAGGAATTAAATTGAACGTCGGAAAAATCATTTCACTTATGTGGTGGTTTCTCGTATTTGTTGGATACCGATAACATCAGCGTTACTTACAATGACCCTTACCTACCAAACAAACACAATACACATACGATAATTGTATAAACATGCGGCAATTTCCAGTACATTTTATTTAAATTTTTGGAGGAATCCTGCGGCGTCCACACTGAATTGTTCAAGGGTCCTTTGGTGCGACCGGAAATTCAAAAAAATCTGCTTAAACAAACAGAACCGCACGCGATTAATGAAAAATATAAATAAAAAAAAAATATTGCTGAAGTGCCCTTCCAATCCGTAGAAAGGGTTTTCGGTTTTTGTTTTTAAATTGTGTGTTTTTTTTTCTGTCTGTTTGCAGCCAAGTGGATAAGGATTAAAAGGATTTCGGACAAAGCTCTGAGTGCCTATTAAATAGATTAACGAGGTTAATTGGGATTCAATGATCCAGAAGTAATGTTGATGGTCAGACATTGACATCAAGATAACAACATCCCCATATATGAGTACAACATCGTTGCAAACAATTCGTCACACCCCGTAACACCACCGTTAAAAATTATAGTCATCTACATTACAACGTTGATCAGTACCTGAAAATTTTAATTATTAAGGAACTAGTTGATTGCGTTTGGCATTAAAGTTGCCACCCTTTTTAGTCCTTTCGTTGCTTATGAATAATTGCCGATAACGTGGTGAATGGGAATCCCTTTGTAAACACATTCAACACACAAAACGTCTATACTTTTAAACGACTAATTTACACCACCGCAACACACACACACCTCCCATTCCATCCCGTTTTCATATACACTGATGTTGAAAACGGCTCCTTTGCAACAAAGTTTCATTCTCGTTCGGCGATGTTTCCTGTCAAATTTTAATGAATTTATAATCGATAACGTTTGTTGGAGTTTTGTTATCTAACCGCATTTCTCTATTGACGATAAAACAATGTTATAAAGGTGCGAGTTTACACTTTTACAGCTTTCGAAAATTGCCTAACTCGGTTAATGAAATGAGACGTTAAGTTTGGAATTTTGGGAATCTATATGTATTTGAGTTACACAGTTACAATTTCGTTGGAAATACATAATTGCATAGGTATAAGTGATATGATAACAAATTATCTTTACTAAATATTTTTTTTTGTTTAAAATTTTGAGTTTGAAAATTAATTTTTCAAAAAGGATTCATTTTTCTTTATTCCAAAATTCTGTTTGACTAAAATTCTGTTTTCCATTATTCTGTATTCTAAAATTTTTTCAATTCATAATTCTGTGTTTAAAAATTTTGTTTTTAAAATTAAAAAAATCGGTAAAGTTTTAAGCAAGTTTATTTATATACCTGTTAAATAATCGAAACTTATTTTTTTATCTATTGGATTTTAACACTTTAATACTTAGTCATTTAATTCATTACATCACATAGTTATACTTAAAAACTTTTTGTAACTACCCTAACTGTCCTTGGCTTAGTATTCAAGATTTTTATATAGAAAACAGAATTTTCTGTTGAAGCCGTAATATTTAATTAATTATTATTGCAACTACAACGTTAAAAGTTATTAATATTGGGTAAACGTAAATAGCCAAGATGTTAGGGCAATTTTGTTGAATAAATTCATGTTCATACTTTGGTATCATATTTTGATTGAATGTATTGCACCTCACATCGGCTGGATTTGATTGTCTCTTGCTCGAAACTGTATTTATATACCTATATTATTAAAAACCAGAATCGTAATGCACAATATGTATTTGCAGCATTACAAAATCTACAGAAATATTATAAAAGAAAGGGATGACGATGACGGCAACTCTATGGTGGTTTGTAGATAGAAAGAGCATGTCCTTTGTACAAATATGTATATCAACTAATCTATGGACAAAAGGTATATCAGCCGTGTAATTAAGGATACGTATTTTATTGACGGCAATGGAAACAAATGTATTGTTGTCGTCCTTGGCTTTGCCACTACCACATTATTGTCATTATTTTTGTCTAACTATATCTACCTACCGCATATAGTCAATTGTTCCTGCACCGAATGTTATTTAGTGCGATTTCAATGCCGGCCGCAGCCATTACTGAGGGACTCGATATTGTCCAACACCAATTGGATATGTACTTACAAAATTAATTAAATGTTACTGTATCCTTCTACGAATAACAAAATTTGATATGTTTTCTCGTATATTGCGCAATTATTCCTATAAGAACAGTAGTAGATATCTATTGTTATCGACACATAGGGAGTATGTATGTACATATATCTGGATTCTGGAGATGGCTGTATTGGCACTATATGCATACGTACAATATTTTTTGCTTTGTAAATACGGATTGACAATTTTTACAAAAAGATCGTTTGTGTAGGTACATAATTATTTTTTTACACAGAGATAAAATCAAATAAACACAAAAACTTTTTTCTATATTATGTTTCCATCATCTGTAGATTGAATAATTAAAGAAAGCTGTGAAGACCGTGGAGCTATGTTTCGCAGGAAACCCAGACTGATTTAATCTTATCAGTCGAACAGCATATCAACTGTTTGCCGGACAAGTTTTTTTTTTATAAATACCTTTGTTTAGAAATAGCAATTAACTGTTTTCTGCTATCCTGGCCTATAAAAGACTTCTATAAATTAACGCATACAACTGTCCGCTTTACGAAACCATTGGTCGGACAGACTATTACTACGTTTACATGGAGAATTAAATCCGAATCGAATCAGGATTTAGGTATTTGTAAACCTGCATCGAATCGGGATTACTCGATCCGATCTAGCACGGCAAATCGAAAATATAAATGTATACCTAGATCGAAGAGTTGAAGAATCGAGATTACAGCGGCAGCAAGACTGTCACTTCGATTCCATTTCAATTCTATCTTTGGATCCGGCATCTTCATATACCTGTATCGAAATTTCGATTCAGATTGAATCCGATCCGTGAATCCGCTCATGTAAACGTAGTATATAATTGTTGGTTGCGCACGTGAGACTTTTCAATATTTATTTTCTAAATATAAAGTCGACAGACCAACAAAAACTTCAAAAAATTTCCTGAAACCTTGAGCAGAAGCCAACGGAGTATAAGGTTTGTATAACTATCGTTGATTCAATTGTGCCCCACTGGTCAATAATTTCAGTTCAGTTCTCTGTCTCCCATTTATAAACAAAACCTATTCAATCGGTTATAATATAAATAAGAATAAAAGTATTTGACAACTTCCAATGCACAACAACTGACCCATTCATACAAACTACTACTCACTTTTTCATTAACTGTCTTTTAAAAGCAACATTCAAAGTTTTTGACTTCCTCCCGAGTATATTATCAAAAAGTTTGCATGTTTTTAAGAATTTCTAAAGAAAAACTTTCTATCTACAGCGTTTGACTTGCCTTTGTTTATTCCGACGAATATACACGAATGTTGTCCATTGCGTTGCAAAATTCAAAAAGGAAAAATGATTGAGTCACTGAATAAATTTCTTCTTACATAGGTCGGTTCACTTGGATGAAGGACTTTTGGTTTCAGTAACCCCTGACTTTTTTTTGTGTGACATGATTGGATTGCTTTTACATTTTTTTTTTTTTGAAACTGAATATTTATGCGATACCTACTAAGTAAAAACCGATAATTATTACCATTTTTCTTGGGGAAGGGTTCTTCTAATGAATACAATAGTCGTAAAAAAATTTGCACATTTTTGTTTATATACACTCAAATGTAATTATATTAGGCATTTAAAAAATCTCTGCAATAATTTATAAACTATAACTACTCGCATTATATGGAAAGTGTAGTTAGGACTGATCTTCAAAATTTTATATGGAACTTAACTTTAAAAAGAAATCTGATGGCTATCCCTGAAATTTGACTTGTGATAATAATAGTTTGAAGAATACTCCGGAAATCTGTAAGGACTACTTCTACTTCCATAACTTAATCGACTGTCAACAAACTACCTTTAATAATATCAATTTTGACATTGACAAAGTTTTTCATTACTTCTCCACACTTCATGAATATTGTTCACCAGAACAGGACGGTATCCTTCAAAGTTATTATTGATTAATACAAAATGTAACAGTTTACCCAGGCTTGTATTCTTAAGACTTTTCCAAACATTTAAAATTATTCTAAATGATCATTTGAGGAGGAATCATTTTCTTTTGTTGAGTTTTTTTTTAACAAAACTAAACTTTATTTAATAATAATTTGTTTTCTTTTTAACTTTTTAAATTTCAATGAACAAAACACACAAGAAATTTTTTTTAAAAATATGCAAATCAGTCTTAGCTTCTCATGTTAGTTAGTCTTAGGTATGTAAATCCTATGACTAACAGGCCGATTTTCCCCATTGTGAGGAGTCAAAAGTCACAAGCTCTTGTGACTATTCCTTGTAAGAATTGTTGTGACTCGATAACATTTACGGAATTCTACCACAATCCTCACAAGAGAAGTCATAACAAAACTCACCACAGCAAGGGTAAATTTTGTAGTGTTATATTTGGAGGCGGTCATTTAAAATTAGGCCATACAAATTTATTTTGAACTTAAAAAAATGTAAGTTTACTTATAGATTTATAGCAATAATACTTTTATCTATGTATATTGGAATTGCATAATAGAAGTGAAAAAACTATGCAATAATACCGTGTGGAAGCATGAATAATTAATCATTTTGTGTCTGTTGAAGTTCTCAAAGCCCGTCATCGGCGCTGCAATTTTACGAATATAAATGATTTTTTAGAAAATCTGTGCCATTGTGAAAGTCTTATTTTTTATTTTCGGATGAAGATTATCCAATACGATGCATCAGAGTCAAATCCACATCATTTTTACTTTTTTCTTACTTGAAAGTCGGATATCCAAAAAATTGCAATTTTTTTAAAATACATTTTTATGTAAGTATAGTGTGAAGGTACCTATAGAATGTCTGAAAAAGCACAAGCAATTTGTTAGTTGACTTCCTCTGAAAGAGATCAAAATTTCGATTGTTTTAGTGACTCTCAGAAGTTGTGACTGTGGGGGAGAATTCGAAAAAGCCACAAAACTAATTTCATCTCTTCTTATGACTTACGAGGGATCAGTGATGTTGGGGAGTATCGGGCTGTAAAGCACCCCACTTTTCCATCTCCACAGACAAAGCTTCTCTGAATCCCGAAACGGTCGTCTGGTGCTTGTGTAGACCGATCCTTAGAAAATTCCACATCAAGAATTCAGATATTCGAATTGCGCTCAGCTAGCTCGGCTCGACCGACGAGCTAAACGTTCGAAAAATGTTCTACCTTTCGAATATCCGACACCTTAAACATATTTCATTTCCGTCTATCAATTTCATTCGACTTACCTCTTCACTTGAAGCGACCACGCGCCAAAATTGTGCCATCCATAATCAAATAGTGTAAAATATTACAAGTTTAAGTAATTAAATTAAAGTTTTAAACAAAACTAAACTAAAATAGTTCCTTTTTCAAACAAAAAAACACTATAAAAAGAAAAAAAGGGGAAATTTCAAGAAAGAGACTACTACCACGAAGGTAAGATTGAGTTGCAAAAAAAAAAAGAAAAAAACTTCAGACAATTCTTTCAACCCAATCCTTTCTTCCATCTTCCAGAAGAGTAGACCATCCCACTATATTTAGTGAGGAAAAAGGGGTACCTTCTCCGAAACTGATCCAGGGATCATTCCTTGAGAGATGAAAAAAAAAAAAAAACCAAAATCCATATTTATATCGTGCTGTGCGTCGCTCAGAAGATTTATATTCAATCTTATAGTTATAACTAAAGGTAATTAAAAATAAAGATATAGGTAATTAAATGCCACAAAAAAAATTAATACACTAAAATTGTATTATAGGACAAATTAAAACCTATAAAACGAACAAAAAAAAAGCCAAACAAAAATCACCAAACAATCGTCCTAAAATCTTTCATCAGTGGTTACCGCGGGAAGATTCACGTTTGGTACCAACTGTACCCACTTGAAAATCAGCGGCTCCAAAAAAAAAAAAATCACCAAGAAAAAAAAAAAAAAAAAAAAAACAAATAGATCAACCGCAAGCGCAAGTTCTAGCTGCAGAGCCCCCACTCTATGGATGCTGCTTGTGCTTGCTATACCTAAACATATGTACATCATCAACTTCATCATAATCTTCATCATCATCATCGCTTATCAATTTTTTTTTATGTTCTCTAAACATTAACTTAAATGAGAAAAAAAAAAGTTATCCCTCTCATTGATTTGTTCAACTTGACATAGTTTTGTTATAAATCAATAATTGCACTGCACACCATCTTCGGAGTTGGGTAAGTCTAGTTTTTGAAATTGTATGTCTGTTTGAACGAATTTTTTTTAAATCTAGATTATTTTTGAGAATCAGATAGAATATTTTTGAGATATATCTGATCTCTGATCATCGTTGAATTTTATTTGTCTAAGTGAGAGTGAAAATAATAAAAAGGAATTGAGAGCATTCTAGTACAAAAAAATTAATAAGAGAAATATAGAATGAAATAAGTTTTGTACCTCTCGCTCCCACCCTAATGAATTTTGGTATAATAAATCTTTTTGTTCTTCTCACTCTCTCTTAGCTACTCATTTTGAGTGAAATTTAAACTTAATCAATTTAACGAAATTTTGAATTAATTATAAAAAAGAAAAGGAATTGAAAGTATTTTAAATTCGATATTAATTTTTAAATTTTATTGTATTATTACTATATTGATTCGATGAGGTGATGACAAATCTTAATTTTTTATTAATTTGAATGATTTTAATAAATAATAATCCTATGAATTATATATATGTGAATTTAAAAATTTTGTTTCGTTGACTCAATAGAGAGTCATGTTTGAGTAGGTTTCTTTTTGTGCCTGGGGGAGGAAAAGTACAGTGATGCTGCAATGTAACGATACAGATGTGACATTTTCGTAATATTTTTATTAATCTCAAGATAGGGGTTATTGAAATAAAATTAATGAGTGGTTCAATAACCAAGGCGTTTTATAGTCACTTCGTTGTGACTTTAAAACAGACGGAGGGATAGTGTATCCCGAAATAGATCCAGGGTCCCCAGTAATATGAATTATAGGGCAGTTTAATTTTCTTATTATTGATATTTTTTTTTTTTTGTGAATGATTTGGAGCAAAGTTTGAAGAACCATAAATTATCTTTAAATCGGCATGGAAAATGTACGGTAAGTCTAGCGGCTGGTACAAGATCCCACCCCACCGACGAGCTGGCCAATGGTGATGCAAGCGTGCCGAACCGTACCTGGCTAGCTATACTATAGTATACCTAATAGTCCTAGTCCGTATAGCAAAAGTTTTGTCAGTCACGTCCTTTAAACCATCATTTGTTTCTGGACAGCTCTCCCAAGTTTGCACACACCTTTACACAACCTTCAGATGATGTTTCAAATTAGATTTCAAAATTTTAAAATAAGAATTCACTTCAGTTTAGAAAACAATATGGAGAGCTAAATTTGACTTTTTCCTATATTTACTTTCATTTTAACTTTTGACTTTATCTTGCACTTTTTCCTTTATATATGTATAGGTATATTTATTTATGATTTTTCTTTCTTTTTTTTGCTATGCATTTTATGTTTTTTTAATCCTTTAAAGCTCCTTTCTTCTTTCTTTTACTTATTTCACACGCTGGCCAAATTGTTATAAACTGGGCTACCTAACTCGTTCTGTGCAAGCTCCAGTTTATAATTTTCTGACCCCTTTTCCTTTTAACAAAAAGAGATAAATCTATGAATACATGCGCAGAATGAAAATGACATGCAATTCAAATTGTAAATGTGTCAAAGCTCAAAGCAAAACAATTCCTGTGAACAAGATGTCGCATCATGCTATACGGTAGTAATTATTTCTGAAATTTTATTATTACATAATATGTGATTAAATGCTCATTTTATGGTTTTAATTTCTTTTTCTGATGTAAATAATGAATTATTGGAGTATTCCAGGTACAAATGTATCATTAACTCTTACTTCAGGGTATCGTTCTAAACATTCAAGCAGCCAATGTTATCGAATGTTTGCAAAACGACGTCCTGCGGTCATTTTCTTTTTCTTTTTGTTATCTTTATCTGCATTTATTTTTCTATTTACAGGATTTTCAAGGAGAAGGATTACCGAAACAGCTTTTTGTCGATAGTTTGACATTTAATTGTAAAAATATAATTTACAAACAACTATACATGGTTTAACGTATAGAAGTTATAAAGGGTTATGAACTTTATTTTAATTTTGCAGAAGTGCTCAACTGCTTAAGAACGTGGGTATATGAGCTTGCCCGCATCTATATACAGACTAATGCTAATTTAAAGCCTTTGACCAACTCTCTCATGAAATTATACGTAATACAAAATACTTATCTTTGCAGATGATATGAAATTCTTTGGTAATAGCTATCCTAGCTGTAGCTTGCCTTAAGCTCTCTTCCACAAAGATCTAATAGTGAGGAAAATTACAAACAACGGATGATATATAAAAGAAACATTGATTCAAGAAACAAATTACGTATATAGAAAGAAAACCAGAAACAAAACCAAGGAGTACCAGACCAGTACCTATCTCACCAAATGCAAATGTCACAGCCTGATGTTAAAATATTAGCATGATATTTACAATTTACTAATTTTAAAGCCCTTTACTAAAATGTTCTTGCTTTTAAATATTTTTAACTAGGATAACACTAAATCTATTTTCTTAAAAAACCTCAGCTTTAAAAAGTGACAGTTCGTGCAAACAAGTAAACATACCATTTTCACATTTTTAATTATCAAAGTAATTTTTGGAATTATTGTGAAGTAAAAAGTTAAAGTAGTCGTTTGGTGATTTCAATTCTAATGATTGATTTACATCTATCTTCGTCTGCAAATATCAAGGAGAACCTTTATGAAGATGAACAAATAACATGTTAGTTTTTAAATCTGCACATTATAGCACTTTCTATAATCTGAATTCATGAAGATCTCTGCATTTTGGTCTTCTTTCTCTATTCAACAAATGTAAATTTTGTATCTTACATTTTTTTAAAAAACTCGTATGAAGATGATTGTGAATTCACCATCATAAAATGTTTGAAAGATAGTACAATGCCTGTTTAAAATTTGGAAAATCCTTTTTTCAACCTAGCAACATAGTAAATAATATGCTTTAAAATCGTTCTTTATCGTCTAAAATTTTGCAGCATGGTTTTGTGGAAAGCGTTTTGTATATAGGGGAGAGGGGTTACCTTTTTGGTTTAGAGTATCCAAAAACCCAGTGTGATGGGATTAAGTTATCGGTATTTTGATTTTTGATTTATTTTTTTTTAAATCGGTATTTTATAAAAGACAAAATACAAAAAGTTCCTTATGCTTCTGGGACTGTTTTGAACGAAAGTACTTATAACGGTTTTTAACAGTTAAAGTGAAGGTAAGATATATAGGGTGATTCATTTTTCGTTTTCGAAAGTAAAGTTAAATAAAACACACACAGCGATACATTTTTGATGAAAATTTTATTTCATTATAAAGTTTGGACTTTGCCGTTAAGTGTGAAAAATAATATCATTCAAATCCACCTCGGGAAGATTCGCAGCATGCGATTCTTTCGAGGAAATTTCTAACCACTTTTTCGCACATTTCGGGCGGTATCTAGGACATAACTTGAGTTATGTTGGTTTTTAATGAGTCGGGGATTGTTCGCGTACACACGGTCTTTTGCGTAGCCCTACAGACAAAAATCTAACGGTGTCAAATCGCATGATCTTGGTGGCCAATTGACGTCGCCAAAACGTGAAATTATGCGACCTGGAAACTTCTCACTCAATAAAGCCATAATTGGTCGTGTTGTGTGGCTTGTTGCCCCGTCTTGTTGGAACGACATATCGTCCAAGTCATGATCTTCAATCATCGGCCAAAAAAAATGGTTCAATTGCTGCGAACGCCGGGAAATCAATAAATTCGGATCATCAGCAACACTTGCACTTGCAGCAACAATAATTTCGACAGAGCGTGCATTACGATGATGCACATTGCACAGGCCTTACGACATCAGTAAGACAGTAACGCTTCCACATCCACTCCCTTCAAATTCCTTCACAATTTTACCGATTGCTTACGTAGTCGGTCGATTACGACGATAATAATCGCGAAATGCGCGAAAAGTGGCTACGTTTGAATCATCACCAAGTTTTAATAATTTTAAAGCGTTGTTCGGTTGTCAAGCGATCCATTATCGTAAATGGCAAACATTCATAAAAATGAAGGTGTGCATTTATTAATAATTTTTCAAATACGAAAAACCTTATCAAATAGAAATATTTGTGTCTTAAGATGTTATTAGCTTTGTTCCCCCTTCTCCACTACGCAAGTTTTTCTGCTATGAGTGTTATAACGGGTGATTTTTAAGCTGGTTTGGTTTTGGCAACACTGGTTTTGACAGCTGACGTGTGTTTAGTACCTTGTGTCACTGTCAAACAGCTTCAGTTTGGTTTGCAATTTAACCATGGATCGTCTTACAAATGAACAACGCTTGCAAATTATTGAATTTTACTATCAAAATTCGTGCTCGGTTCGAAATGTTGTTTATCGAAAAATTGTGTTCAGCGATGAGGCTCATTTTTGGTTGAATGGGTACGTAAATAAGCAAAATTGCCGCATTTGGAGTGAAGATCAGCCAGAAGCATTGCAACAGCTACCAATGCATCCCGAAAAAGCCACTGTTTGGTGCGGTTTATGGGCCGGCGGCATTATTGGGCCATATTTCTTCAAAGATGATTCGAATCGCAGCGTTACTGTCAATGGTGAACGCTACCGAGCGATGATAACAAACTTTTTTTGCCCGAAATGGAAGTTCTTGACTTGCATGATATGTGGTTTCAACAAGACGGTGCCACATGCCACACAGCACGCGAAACAATGGCGCAATTGCGAGGCGAGTTTGGTGAACAGTTAATTTCACGTTTCGGGCCGGTCAATTGGCCGCCTAGATCGTGCGATTTGACACCATTAGATTATTTTTTGTGGGGGTATGTCAAGGCTAATGTCTATAGGGACAAGCCCGCTTCGATTGACGCACTGGAAGCCAACATCCATGCATTCATTCGTGAGATACCGGCCGATATGTGTGAAAGAGTATGCCAAAATTGGACTCAGCGGATGGGCTACCTGAGACGCAGCCGCGGTCAACATTTGCATGAAATTATCTTTAAACATTAAATTGCAAGGTTCAAACTATCGATTCAAATAAATATTTCATTCATTTTTTCGAATTTTTTGTGTTTTTTTTTTTTTAAAGTTCTAAACCTCTTAAAAAATCACCCGTTATTTATTCCGTAAATTACTGTATTTAATGGTTTATTATAAAGAAAATATTGAAACCCAGCACAAAGCACTATATATCGAAGAACCTCCATTATGACATTTGATTGAATTTCAATAAACTGTTCCAACTGACAAGGACGTTTGTAGAATGGCCTTTTATTGTTACTTTTTTAATAATTTAAAGAATATTTTGCTTTTCGTATATAAATTTTAATTGAATCAAGTTTTGTTTGTTGTTGGTTGGTTTTCTTAGAATTCTGTATGAATAGAACATTGGGATACTGCAATGGTATAAAACACATTATGTAGGTAGGTACCTATATATATAGTCTAGAATGTTGTTTGTCTGTTTGCTATTGGTTTAGGTCGCATGGACCATGAATTTTAAACAAACTGTGGACAATCCACCACCATACATGCACAGTACATCCAGGATGTAATTAATTGTAGTCTTAAATGTGGATTCCTTAAATTGTGTAATAACAAAAAAGACAGAAAATACGACCGAAAATTAATATAATGCGATTTGCATGGGTTAAATTATATATGGTAACGGACAAAAAATATAATTAAATGTTTTATTAGGACATGCTCGCTGCTTTTTTAATAAAACCACATAACGTTGTCTTTAGACATTTTTTTAAAAATCAAGCCGCAGGAGATTCCCGTATCTACTAATTTAAGGACACTCCTCATTTTTCCCGCCGGATTGCAAGTCAGGGGCTTCTCAATTCTCATGAACAAAAAATGTAAGGAATGGACGCACAGATATGACATTTTTTATACAAAAAAATAGGAATTATGATATCTAACCCATATATATTATACCTACTAATGTCCATTTATTTTTGTTTCCATGATTTTTTTTCAACCAAAATTTTATATTCTTGTTTCAACTCCGCCATATGCATGCATTATGTTGCTGGGTTCGGCTGTGGTTGTCACGTCGCGTCGCCCTTGCCGTCGCACGTCTTCCCGCGGGTAAGCCAGAGATAACACAAACGTGCACTACATCAAGTTCCTTAAAATTTATCATCAACTTGGGAGGCTTGACATGTATTATCTATACCTACATGTTTAAAAAGTGCAGATGATTCATTTGATGGCAATTTTGAATGTTCTGTGAACTTAAGCAAATGTGGTAAACAGGAATCTTTTTAATTTCTGTCTGTCTCTGTATAGGTATACGGTATACCCATTAACGGATTACCTTTTTAAGAAATATTTTCAAAAATCTTGGGATTGGAAGATTTAACGAATACACACGTACATATTTAACAGTAACAGGGGATAACCATTTTTCTGTTGTGTTTGAATATTTTAATATCCTTACCCATTGATAAATATGTACGTTACGTAGGTATATACAGTCATCCATATTATAACCCTTTCTCAAGTTAAGAAAACTTTATGAGCGCTGCCACCAAAATTATCGCGTTGATTATGGGCATATACCTACCTATTCTGTTGTTGTACCTTTTCTATGTTAGCACCGCAAACTCATATTCTTGTAATGAATATTCTTTGAAAGTGATGGGGAAGATAATAAAGGACTCACCCTTACACCCGTGATGCTACCTAATATGAATTTATTGTGTAATAAATTTGTTTAATCACAAAAACTCAAGCATTACTTGCTGCTGATTACTGCTTATGCGAACACACATAAGTGGCATAGTGAGTTTCGATGTTGTGGAGGGTATGGAGCTGGGAAAATGTGAACTAGGACGATGACAACACATTCACGCATTTCTCTTTTCCTTGGTTTAAAGCCAAACCAACAACAAACTTTTATAAAACAAATATTAAAATTCAACTAATTATCATTGCAGAAGCGTTAAAAAGGAAAGGCTTTGAACTCCATCCCTTAATCATCGTATAGGCATCATCGCGAACACGCAAAGCCAGCCCTTTGGCATATTCGATAGCCGGCATTGCTGGGCGTTTGATATATTCGAGATGTTATAGGTATGTACAACATTATATGTAACCCCCATGGTGGTAGTTGACATTGCTTATCTTGTGACGGGAGCATCAATTGAAAATTTTCTCTATGGCAACAGTATTTGTGTATTAAAATTGAAATAAATTATAAATGTAAAATAACACAGGATAGGGGTTATAAAGTATGTTTGAAGAAATATGAAACCATAAGTCTTTGCATTATTAATAAAACAAACGACTTTGATATCGATGAAAGTTGGGTATGTTTGACGCTAAATCCTACTTTGTGAAAGTCTAAGGCATTCTGCACACGAAGCGTCTCGTCATAGATGGCTCCCGGAAATTACGCCAGAATTTTTTTTGGAAAAAACGCCAGACGCATTTCAATACAAATTTCTGGCTTTTTTTCCAAGGAATAATAGCCAAACTTTTCTGCGAGACTATCCAAACTTTCTGATTTTTTTTAATTTCTTAAAATGGAAAAAGGGCAAAAAAAATTGGAAATAAGCCAGAAACAACATTTCTGGTGTTTTTTTCCTTTTCTTGTTTTAAAAAAAAGAGCCAGAAAACATTTCTGGTGTTTTTTCACTCTTGATTAAGAACAAGCTATGTTCTGAATGCAACATGAAATTGTAAGCCCAAGCAGTTGCATTATCACAACAAAATTATAAATGTCCATGCTGCTGGGAAATTGTAGAAGACACGATTCAAGTTTACATTTAGTAACATAATTTTATGTTACAGTTTTTGTTACTTATTCATATTGTAAATTTTTGTATGGTTAGAAACAAATGAAAAGATGTAGTTATAAAAAACATTTATAATGTTACATTTAAACTGTTTCAGACTTATGGAATCAACGCGTGGGAGGTGAAAATTCAATGTCAACTTTCAATGCACGCCAAAATTATTTGGAAATGTTCAGTGTTTTATCTATGAAGTCTAGTCGTAGTGGAATCGTTGCTGCATGTCGAATGTTGCACGTGTCTATGACGAGACGATTCGTGTGTAGAAGCCCTAAGTGGGGAAATTATCTTCTTTTTACTTGTAGGTACAGTTCGAATTAATTTGAACCCGAAAAAGTTTCCTATAAATATCGTTTTTTCTCATTGCTTTGATAAAAAAAAAGTCCACCAATTTTTTACGATTTCTTGTTAGGTACCTATAGGCAGTGTCATCTCACTCGGATTTTGGTGGACCTATTACGCTTTATCGGATATAGGTAGGTATGCGTGAGGAGTTAAGGTTTAGAGGGGAGTGGAAATTCAGCCATGAGGGGCCTGCGTCATCCTGATGTCTGAATGAAATTCAGGATGTTCATTAGTCTTTAGAGATGACGCCTAGATTGTCGAAAAAGTATTTTTCGAGGGCAGGTTTTCTGATTCTGGCTCGGCTGGGCATTCACAAAGGAAGTGCTTATGTCCATTCTGCTCCTGTGGGTACCCAATCCATTGAGTTCTGACTAGTAGGTATTCCAACTAGGAGTGATAATTGAGGCCTGCCTATCTTAAGTATGTTTGTATTCTGTTTTTTAACTTCCCATTGCAAGTTATTGTAATTGGTCCGATTCAAGTGACAGTTTTTTTTAATCAAAAAAACATGCTAAAATTTATTGAAAAACGTTTTTTGGTTCCAATATTTTGAGAACAAACAATGATCGCGCTAATTTTATTCTATACACAATGCCATAATAATAATTGATTTTTGATATGATTTTAAAAAAAATATATTGATAGCTTTTTTTTCTAAAGCAAAAAAACTACAAGAAAACACTAAAAATTGTTGAAAAACGTTTTTCGGCTCGAATATCTTGGAGAACAAACACTAATTTCAAAGCCGGGACAATTTTTATCTTTCACACAATGACGTAGTCAGGTAAATGATAAAGTTTATAAAAACATGCGATTGACAATATTATTTTTTATTTTTTCAAAGCAACGAAATTACAAAATAAAACTAATAAAAATCGTGCAAACATTTTTTTTTCGGCTCGAATATCTCAAAAACAAACAACGCTATCGAACCCGGAATAATTTTATTTTACTCACAATAATGTTACTAAGAATTGATGGGGTTTTGTAAAAAATACAATTGAAAGATTTTTTTTTAAAGAGAATCTGCCAAAAATACAAAATAGTTGAAAAATATACCTAACACGCGCCATCTTTTGTTTTCACTTGATCGCAGCACTTTTCAAGCTGCTTTCGTTTTTAGCACTGAGGGGTCTCATCTATTTGGAACATAATATGATATAAAATTGAGATATTCATTTCACAAACAAGTAAAACTATTTTCAATAAACTTACACGCAATGTGTCGTGAAAACAAAGTCATGGTCGTCTTGCATAATTGCCTAACATAGTACCTTCTATAACTTACCTTAGTTTGTATGAACATTTGTAATAAAAATTAAGTATCCAAGGAAATACCAAAAAGAAAACCCGGTTTTCTAGTTTTACGAGTGCAATTTTGTGTCGACTTCCATTCGAACAACTTTCACTCCTCATTAATTCCCCGTCCAATGAAATTCTCATATGCATTGCCTTTACTCAGACATGGATGGCAAGGATAAATTGCCTACCTCCTGTTATGGTGAATGAAAAAATTATTCAAGCGACCTTACAGTAAAAAAAACTGTTCTAATTTAATTGCTCCATAGTAAAAGCATCACCTTCCTTCATCCGACCCCTTCAATATCCGCTCCGTATTTGCACGTTACTGTCAATAGCTTTTACGACCTCTAACTAGCCTGAGCATTGAGCAATCATCAAGGCCAATGCTGGCCATGATATTATAATTTATAAGCGTGTGTGTGTTAGATGTTCAGCTGGTGAAATAAAATAGATGCATGAATGGTTCGAAGGTAATTAGAACCGAATTCGGAAGAAATCGACAAGGAACATTTTTATGACCCATCTCCTTCGTACTCGATATTCAACCAACCTTTCCGAAGAATGTGAATATCTATCTATATATCTGTACTACAGTACTGAAACATGCAAGAAAACTTATTAAGTACCAGACGCAGACAAGCTCCTTGCAGCTCAGCAATCAATAAAATCTCTTTAATGGTTGCTCGTGTAATTACCTTGATACAAGAGTTTGTTGGTATAAAACAACAACTTCAGGATAGAGTAAGAGTTAAATCCTTCACAAGTGGATTCTGGATACTGGATAGTTTCGTGACCTCATCCCACTCTTTGGTAAAGACAGTAAAGATAATTTTGCAATTCCATTTCGATTTCGCATTAGGGATGTTCCGATCTCTGAGCAACAACAATCACTCCGGCATGACCCCAGATATCAGCCTCCACAATCCAATAAGGAGCAGGCAACACAACAATCAAGGATCATTTGACTAGCTATAAAATGGCTTGTATTTTGTTTTTGGGCACTAATGATTCAAAGGACTATACTTTTCTTGAATTTGTGGGATTTGGAAAGAGCATAAAAGCTTCTGCTGAATCGTTGCCGTTGCCTAAAGGGCATCGGTTGTTTCGACACAAATGTTGCAAACGCATTAGAGGTATCTTCACCAACAACTCTAATGTGCCTGGCAATTCAAAATGATGTGATTACGATTCGATGGAGCATGATTCTCGCAACTGTTATTACTATACCATCATTTTTAACAAGGACAGAGACACACCTTTCGTTTACTTGTGCTGTATAAGAACATCTGTTCCCGACTTTTTAACCAATTAAATTTCAATCCCCATCCATCCACCTGCGAAACCATTTTGCAAAGTTGCAAGTTTTCAAATGACGGCATTTCGCTGTCATCATATCTGTAGTAAATCAACGGAGCGATATTAAAATAAAATTTTAATGTTGGGGAACGAGGCAATTTTCACCTTGGTTGCGCCTATTCAAGTAATCGTCCGGACCGCTGACAAATTTATTGAAATAGCTTTCTCAATATAGCGAAACATCGCGAGAGTATAGGACTTCCTTTTCGATCTTTTATAAAAACCACCCTGTCAACAATAAAGGATGATGATAAAAGTTCGAATGATATCCTTGGTACTTCTTTTATTATTATTACATTTTTTCTGTTTCGACGATTTACTACCGTTAATGGCGAACAATTTGTAATAAATAAAATATTCTTTCCTCATAAATGTCAAAAAGGAAAATAAACGGCCTAAAATTTGAGTTATGGCGTGATTGGTGTTATATGTGAGGGTGGTACGTACCTTATACATCATTGTTTTCGTTTGATTGGTTAGGTTTTGTTGGAGTGGTAAAAGATGTAGATATACGTTTATTTATTTTACGTATGCCTACTATTGGTTTATTTTTATACCTAAGAGGCCATCATTCAAGCTCATCAGTGAAAATTTTTCGTGTCTTAGTTAGAGATGCTTATTGCTTACAGCAAGGCAAGCAAAATCACTCAATGTTTTGAAGCCAAAATAAATCTGGATGACTTGAATTATATTTTATTTTAATCAATAAAATTAATTCTGGCCCAAAACTTTCACACAAAATTTTTAATTTATCAATGATCATAATAAGGTTTATAGTTCATTCATTGAAATATTATATTTGGTGAATAAATCAATCCACAAGATTTATTTTATGTATGATTTATTTATTTATACATTCTGAAGATACACAGTATGTTATAAGTTAGTCTGTTAGTCTTAAGCAAATTGTACAATTAAAATTAATTTGTGTGGACATTTTAGCGTGTTGATGTAGAGATTCACCATTAGTTTGCCCCACACAGAAATAAGTTTGAAACTGACAGATCGCCGCCGCCGCCGCCGGAAAACGGTGACATTCTTTATTTTTATTTAAGATTTGGGATACCGGAAGTTGTAAGAACTGACATAATGGCACTCAGTTCGCTACAGTTCAAACATCAAAGTTTCGTCAATTTGCGCATTCCTGGGGATTTAAGCATATCACATCAAGCCTACGTTTTCCTCAAAGCAACGGTCTCATTGAGTCGGCAGTGAAAATAGTTAAATAGAGTACCGCCGTGCTACACCAGTCTCGTTAGCGGGTCAAGTTCAGCAGAGCTCTTAATGGGCCGTAAAATTCGTTCATTAATGCCGATGACAAGCAACCGTTTCGAGCCAAAACTCGTCGACATGGACAGAATCGCAAAGGCCGAAGAACAACGAAGGCAACAACAAGCAAACAACTTTAATAGACAGCATGGAGTTTGTGACACTAGAAGCTTTAGAAATCGATGACGTAGTATGGATAAGGGATATCCATCAATGGGGACGTATTCAAGCCAAGGGCAATACGCCTCGTTCTTTTTATATTAAAGCCAACACAGGAGTGTGCAAAAGAAATGTTTTTATGTACCGTATAAATCAGAAGAAGTAGTTGAATGAGAGCTTCAAGCTTCATGTTCAAATACTTCGAAGGGAAAGATAAAGGTGGAAGCTGAAATTGAGCCACCACCGGCTCCAATAACGTGTCAACCTACAACATCTAAAGGTAACTATACGACAATAGCAGGAAGAATTACAAGACAACCTGATTGCTGGCCTTATCAACAGAAATAAGATTGTCATTAGAAACTACATTATTTGGATTTTTAATTAAAACTACTTATCTTGACCATTGATCAATTTTGTGAATTAATACTTTTATGAATTACTATAGGTATTATTTCTTTAAAAGTAAAATTTATTAAAAAGAAAGATTGTGACTTTGGTTTAGGGGAGAGATGTGGAGTATTTACATGCCTGTCTCTCTCTATTTTACATACAATATGTATATAGCATTATAGAATTAAGTAACGATGTAATGACAGGTTAGTCAATAAATTGAACCTATCAAGTAAAGTGGTCTTTGATAAAAACGTGCGAACACTACAATAAATCACTGTTGTCTTGTGACCCATCCGAATGAGTTATAAATAAATAAATAATTTTTTTTTGGACTGTGAACTTATGACCCTGTGCCAATATTTACATATGTGTCAAGTAACTTATCAGAACTTTATTTAGACATTGTGAAGCAGGACCTAAGTATTCATATATATAAATATTTTTAATTAGTTATGACTATGAGTTTAAATCTATAAAGTTTTCAGCCACTTAGACCCCATGTGTCGTAGCGGCAGGCACTGTAAATCATATACATACATCGGAATGCGGTAATGTCCGAAAGTGGAGCGATGCAGTAAATGATTATGAGTGTGGATATGATTAATAACTTTAAGATTTAGCTCTACCAAAAATACTTAGTAGTTTTCCTGTTTTGATATTAATGTCAATCAATTATTTTTTGTTTGAGAAAATTGTGATGAACTCCTTAAGAACACAAAAGGTAAATGGGTAAAGATGCTTTTACTGTCCATATTTTTTCTCTCCTAGCTGATATCGACATCCCATACTTTTGAATTAATTTCGCACATGCATTCCAAGCCCAATAATATCTTTGGGTTACTTTACTTATCTGAAATCCAAAGTTTTTTAAAAGGTTTCTTTAGCGTTAATGCAATGCAACCGTTATTATCGATTTATATACATGTAGAGTTTATTTTAGATTAAATCGTTATAATTTATTAATTTAAGTTAAAATTACAGTAAAAATTAATTAAAATTAAATTTAAGTTTAAAGTAAGTTAAGTAGTTATGTAGGTAGATATAAAAAGTATAAATTAGGTATGCAAATTAAGTAGTTCGAAGATGTTGCTGGATCGGTGGTTGGCAGTCAAAGAGACCTCAGTCTAGTTCTCTTTTTCGTACATTGGCTCCCATCATCGATACTGACAGCTGTTTGTGATTTAACTAGTGAATTGGTTCAGTGGTATGTTCGTTAACTTCGAGGAAAGCAAGAAGGAAAGAGTTGCCGAATACTAGTTTCCTACATAGATAAGGTTGTTATATGTTTTATGATATGATAAAAAATTTGTTTACCTTATTTCTAAACGGCAAAGTGTTGATTGATGACCCATCCATACAATATTGGTTTTTGTCTAGACAAAACCAAAAATCCCTAACTATTTTATCACTTTCAATGCAATCATTCTCTAGTACCTATTTACATACCTTAACAAAAACATTTAAAAAGCTTTCACCAAACCAGTATTGGATCCTATCCAGAACATAAATAAAACGATAGCTCTCCATTCTTGTAATTAAAATTGTTTGCAAAGGAAATAAGTGAAAGCTAGTGTACAAAATAGAAAAAAAACCGGAAGTGTATATAAATAAATAAGACTGTGACATTGCAGAGACGTCATGGTCAATAGAACTATACGCCAGTATATCTTGAGTTTATGTTCCGGAACTGCACACGAAACTTATATCTCTTTTTCTTCTTATTAACGAATTATCTTCCTATTGTCTAAAGTATGGTCCCAAAAACTAAAATGCAAGTACATACTATACTTACCTATCTACTATTATGTACGTAAAAAGTTCAGTTTTTCATTCAAAGGAAGGAATTAATTTAGATTGTTTGCAAAAACAAAATTACAAAACAAGGATACATTTTGTGTGCCTGATCAGATTTGAGAATTGTGAAGTTAATTTCAGGTGATTTCTAAGATGGTGCGGGAGACATGTTTCGAAAAACTTTGATTATAATTTTTAGTGTAAATAAGGTATGATGCATGATGCTTAAAGAAAATGTTTGCATTTGTCATTTTGAATGACTTAGATTGGAAATAAGTTTCATCCCGCATCAAAATAATTTGCATATCAATCCCAACAACCTCGAAGAGTTTTGTCATGTGCACTACCGATAATTCCGTATTCTATTTGGCACATCCTGGTCGCATTTTAGTCTTAGCCTATGTGATGTCTTCTTGATTGTTCTGCCAGCAAACGTTCGGTTGGGTGTCACAACAAAACTTTGTGAGGAGCAATGATTTGTGTTTTGTACACTTGGAGACGGCAAGCAGGACATTTATACTAAAGTGAATCAAAGAATACACAGACGGACGAAATAACGCATTGGAGGTCGATGATGAATGTCTAAACTTAACCTTTGCTGTGTAATTTCAAGATATCCTTTCTAGCTGTGGAGAATATGCAAAAAGGACTATTAGTCAATCATTGATTTATGTGTCTTTGGATAATACTCCAACACCGACGACCATGCCGTTGCACGGGACTTCTCAGTTTATTTCATAAAGCAACTGCCATCGTACAAATGAATTAAATCAAGTTGAAGGGTACAAACCTCGTCCCTGTTCTCGTCTTCAGCCTCATCATCGTATAGTCCTTTCTCCTTATATCAAGTTGGGTGGTTGCAATTTATACTCACACAAACAGGATGACAAGCAGACTAAGCACACAATGCACACTAGAAACTACGTAATAAATCTTGACCTTCTCGTGTGATTTGCAACTGTTTTTATTGATCCTATACAGCACAGAGAACAACAGGACGGAGAGAAGGCATCTACTAAATTGTCAGGAAGGCATTAATCTATATAGATTGGTAACGTCTAATGCCTGATAAGAACACTTGAAAGGAGTTCCATGTGACAAATTATATCCAGATTTTAAACTTGCAAGAGAATTCCGATGTGTTTGCCATCAATTAACCTAGGATCAAACTCAACTCGATCTCAAAATTTTCACACACATGTCTTAATTTCAATCAATTGCGTAATTAAAATCACCTCAATGCAGATTAAGGTCCTTCTACATTCTGTGCTACATAATAGCAACACTCCTGAACACCACAAGGAATCCGAAATAGAATATGTATAGGTAAGAGGGATTTCCTCCATACTCCATTCAATTAATGCAAAGTCAATTTGAAATCAATAGTGTGTAGGTAATCCCTTCGCCTTTTAGTCGAGTTCATCCCATTGCGTCGATGCATATCATTGATGCTTTGAAAAGGGGATGTTGCATTTCAATTCAATGCATTTATTAAATCGTCCTTAGCCCAAACGAAACGATGCATTAGGTATGTGTACTCCTGAGTCATAAAAGTGGATTCCAGATTGTGTTCTTCAAAAACTGAACTGCAAAAGGCCTATTGGAATGAAGAATTAATTTATTTGGTTTAATGGGGCTCTGAATTCTAATTTTAGTCCTCATCGTTCAAGAGATGCTTTTGGTGTTCAATGATAAATTTTAATAGGAAAACAATATTGGAAGCCAGTAAGTGGATTATGATGCTGAGATTGGGACCAGAGGAATGATGTCCTTGTTTAGCATTGAATAAGTTTCATCGATGGACTGTCGTTTCTCTTTGGAATAGAAATGAATAGAATTTCTATCCCAATCGTTTAGACCTGACACAAACTTTTAGGTTTACTTACGCCTGACGGGTGATAAGCTTAGTTCTTGATACACTTGAAGTAACTTTTGGTAACCAAGTAATAGTGTCTGATCTAAGTGAGTCGCATAAGACGATTATGCTTTATTTAGGAATGGACCTATTGATTTCACCAATTCCTGTGTGACGAAGTGAACTCAAGTGAAATGGTAGAACTCATGAATAGAATGTAGACTGGAAGACAAAAGAACAATAATTTTGATGGTTATCTGGCCGTTTATACGGGTGTGTGGTGTGTATTAAATATTTGTACGCATAGACCGTATATTTCTGGCGCTTATTTTGATAATTTACCGTCTAGGGAAAATTTACAAATTTTTTTGAATGAGTAATTACATTATTGAAATTAAAAAAAAAAATTATATGAGACATTTAACTTTTTCTATCAACATATGTGGACGATAAATTATGTACATTTGCACAAACTAATATCGCTGATCAATTATTTTGAGTAAATATGAACGTGCTGGTCAACAGCATGAATCAACTTTCGTTGACCCGAACGTAACCCATTCAATTGGATGAAATTTAACTAACATTAAAAATTTGTGTTGTAGTATTTGATGCTTTCTTCGGCTCAGGCCCAAAATCAGAATTATTAGGCATTTTGTGTTTTAGACGGTTGTAGATTTATTTCTTGCTGATATACGCGACCAATATTATGGTATCGACTATCGGGCAATGTTGATTAAAATAGTGGTTGCTTTTTCTCCAATAAAAGGTTCAGTAGTATACTTCTTCTATTTTTTCTTACCGTTCTAACCGTATAGTCAAATTCTTTTGGAGTAATTTCAGACCAAATTCATATAAAAATGTTGTTTATGGTTATGTTGTGACCTTCAACTAAATCTAAAACCACGCGTTCACCTTGGTTCCGTTCAGATAGACCGCCAGTTTCTTTTTGAAGATAATATTAAATGTTAAAAATGTACGAAGCTTCAGCACGAGATACAAACCCAAAATTTCAAAACGTATTTTCAAATATAAGACATGAGGATGGATTTTAAAACAGAGGAAGCGATTCCACCCATTTTTCCCATAAGTTACCATTTGGAGCAAATTTATCTTTGACTATTAGTCGATTTTGTCTTCGGTTGATTGGGTCATCGAAACGCAGAACTTTTGTTACATATACTGGAAAATTTCTTAAGGCATGATTACACAAAACATTTGTTGACCAAATTTTACATCAAATAAATCTTTGATTTGCTCCGATTTCGATCTGAGAGATCAAGATCCCGAAATATGCGTGCAGTGCAACATGCTTTTGTCCATTTCTTTATATTTGTCCCTAACCTTTGAGCGGCCAAAATATTTGTATTTACAATTCTTATTTTTTCGATTTGAGTTAAAAAAAAAAATAAAAACTAATCAATCAAATCTTCAAGCCAAGCAATAACGTAAAGAGTAACACCTTGCGACTGAAAACACAAACATAATCTAAAATAAACCCAATAAATAAATTCTTAACCGACTGATTCAACAGCTCCAAATCATATTGATGTTTTAAATACGATACACTGTCTGATTCACTTGAATCAAAGTCTTCATCTAAAGCAGTTTATACTTCTGATTCAAATTCTTCGCCACCGTCACTACCTAACGAAAAATCTTTATAATTTGACGTACGACTTGACATTTTTTCAAAATAAACTTGTTTCTTTGATTGAAATAGAGCAAATACCAATAATATACTTCTGCGTTCGATGAAATCACAAATAAATTTCCATATAAAATACGACGGGTTAAAAACCCAACCATATATTGATAGTTAAAAAAAAAGTAATTGAAAACGAACCGAACGTACATAGGTCTACAGGGGAAAATATTGGTACCTACGACAAATTAAAAAAAAAAAATTAATGCTGAGCTGAAAAATCAATTTTTTCTCATTTTTGAAATATTGATTTAAAAAAAAATCCGAATTTTTTTTTAAATCCAAATGCAATATTATTTGAAACATAATATTATAACGAGTCAGTTAAAAAAAAAAAAATGGCGCAAAATTTTAAACGATTAAGTACGATGTTAAAGCCATTTTATCATACTAAAAATGCTTTAACATCGTACTAAATCGTTTAAAATTTTGCGCTAATGGTTTTAATGTAAGGGACTTATATTGAGTCCTATGAAGTTAGCAAAAGGATTGTTTAAAATTGAATAAAAAAAGAGAGTTCCCGGTAGCAAACAAGAGTTCTAGAGTTCCTCATACTTTTTTTCAATAGTTCTGGCGAATGAAGGTTTAAAATAAAAAAAAAATTTTGTTTGCTAACTTTGCGCAGCAAGGACTTTTTGAGAAAAAGAGTTTTGAGCATGTTTTTCAACTTAAAATCAAGAGTGCTATAGTTCCTGATTTACTTAGGAGTGAATCTTAGTAAAAACATGGATTATAATGAGCATGTGGCAATGAAATCCACTTCTTCGCAAAGCCTTCTTAACATGTCATGGAAAAATACCTTTTCGAACCAGCGTATTGTTTTATCAGCAAAATACAAGATATTTGATGCTGTTGTAAAATCAACACTCTGTTATGCTGCCCAAGTTTGGGGAATAAACGAGTTTGAGACAATAGAAAAGTTTCATAGGTTCTTTTTAAAGAAACTGTTCAGTCTACCAATAAAAACACCAAACTATCACTATATCTCGAAACGGGTCTACCTAAAATTTTCACATTTCTCAAGATGCATGCAGACTACATCGTAAGGGTACTGGCTCATCAAGACAATCGATTGACCAAACAAATGGCTCTGTATGAACTCAGAAACGCGGATTGGTGGGTGGCGAAGTGGAAAGACTTAGGAAATTCTTGTGGAGAAACGTTGGAACTGGATCACAGTAATTTGTTGCACTGTAAAGAACGGCTCTATAAAATAATTCAATCTCACGAAAATTCTGTAAGAGTTGCACTCATCAAAGAAGCTCAGAAATCGGAAAGTAGAATCCTTTATTCTCAATTGAAGCTAAACTTAATGGAAACAAATTATTTTAATGATGCGCACACTCATAAGGAAATATCCTTGATATTTAAAACAAGATGTGAAGTACTTGGCCTTAATGAAACTCCATATAACAACAGCTTTAATCAGTTTTGTTCTTTGTGTAATCTTAAAGCTAAAGAAGATTGTTTCCATCTCATCAGTGTATGTCCCATATTTGCACAACATAGAATTGCATACTTTGGAAAGAACACAGTCAACTTACAAGAAACAATTACATTGTTAAACAACTGTGTTTGGAAAAAACTATATCTTTTCTTGAAAGACATATTAAAATATAGATTGTTACTTATAACAGAATATGAATAGTTAACTATAATTTTTTTTTTTCTTTTTCATACTTTTCAAAAATATATTAACTTTTTAATTTGCCAACCGAGCTGGCGGCAAAGCCAAGCTTTAAAATTCATTAAAGAAATAAATGAATACCTTACTTACTTACTTACTTAGTTCCTGATTTTAGAAAGAGTTCTGCAAAAATTGAAGTTAGAGCAAATTAATTACTTAGAATCAAACATTTTCAAAATCCAAAAAAAAAAAGGACTTCTGAAAAGAGTTCCCGATAGCAAACAAAGAGTTCTAAACATTTTCCTAATAACTTTTTGTTTTAAACTAATTTTTTAAAAGTTATTCTAAAATTTAGGTGCCCATTGACTTAGAACCAAAAATTTTCAAGATAAAAAAAGAAATTAAAAAAAAGGAAGGTACCGTTAAATTTTATATAGTCCACTTAAAATATAAAAATTAATATAAAAAATATAAAAATCAGTTAAATTTTAACTATAAGAACAACTTTTGTTTAAAATCTGCTTGATACTGTTAAAAATCCGCTTGGTGCCAAGTTAAATAAAAACCAATCGAGTTCGAGTCGTTTAAGAAAATTTTGTTTAAAAGTCCAAAATATAGAGAAGCAATTTTTTCGTCTTCCCTACCCATTTCTTCCTATTCTTAGCCAACCACGTTTCAGCTTTGAATCACAAGGTGCTATAAAGCAGTGCTTCTTATATTCTGTTGAATTGAAGAATCAGTTATACTTTGCCTAGCTTGAACCTTTTTGTAGCATGCAAATCGCCTTGTGTAGGTATATTAAATTAAGTACTCGATTAATGTAACTTATATTATCATATGCACTTAGAAAAAGAAGTCTCAAATCACTAGGCAGAGCTTATATTCCTTAATGAATATAGGTATACAAAATGGGAAGAAGGTATAGAGGCACTTCTTTTTTATTCATATAACGAAGGGAAGGGTTGAATCAGAATGATAAAAATTTATGCGAGAACGCATCAATGTTTATTTGCGATCTGGTATATACCATCAGCGTCAACGAATGAACGAACGTCTTTGTCATTATCATCGTCATTATCAAGAAACGGCCTAAATATTCCAGTCCCATGCATAAACATTTTTGTGCTTCTTGCACGTCTCAAAATTTCTTTACACTCTATGTCCTGCTTCTGCTCCATCGTCATCTCTTCCCCTGAGTATTATTTTAATTTTGTTTTACTACTCACCCAACAGATGGATGGGTTTGACTCCGGCCCCGTTTCGGGCGAAGCAAAAGGAAATTCTACATATGCCAACATCCATTCCGATTTCGATTCCAGGTGACTTGAGTGAGACTCGCGCCACTGAGAAAACATTAAAGCTTTCAATTTCTTTCTTATGAACACTCACACAGTCGGAAAAACATATCCTTCACTTTACGACCCACCACAAACACCATCATCATATATGACATAAAAAGAAAAGGGTGCTTCATTAAGGTAAAGAATATTTTCATTTGTTTTTATTCAAATTACATTTCGACACAAGGGACGAAGAACAGCATTTTCCTATTTGCCTACTCATATACATAAATCTTACATGCTCGAACGAAAGGACTTCCAAAGGGGCTTCCCGTTTCAGTCCTCGTCCTCGGCATCATCATCATCATCGTTGTGAGCATAAGATGTTACTTGATAATTGAAAAATGTTTGCGCTCTGAAGAAGATATACCCATCACTATTACCATCAACAACCCACCCACACATCCCCATGCATCCAATAAATTAACCGCTGAGTAAAAAAATTACATTTTGTAATTAAAAATCTTCGAGTTTAAAATTTATAGCAAACCTTCTGATAAAGAAAAGAAACCATTAGATGTAATAGAATCCACCCCTGTTGGGGGTTGTTAGAAATGAACAGGGACGCACCAACCAACCGACAAAAAAAATGAAAAAAAAACCCTTATCGAGTCATATCGCAAACCACGATATTTTTAATGAAATATGAAGAAAAAATGTAACGAGCTATGAAATAAGAATATTTATTGACACTCATAATTCATTGAACAAGCTCTTTACTTTTTTAGCTTTATTTATATAGTTACACACAAAAAAAGGAAAAACATTGAAACATCCTTTCATGATAAATATATTTTTTTTGCGATAGTGAAACAGAAATCTATGTATTGTCTAATATTGTGCATAAATACATTAGCATATCCATTTGCGTCAACGCCCTCCTCTTATTCTTTATAATTTTTGATTATTCAATTACACTGGCGCCAAAAAGAATAGTTATAGCTAGGTTAGGTACTCAAATGTATGCTGCAGTTTGTTATAATTATATTTTATTAAAAGATATTTTGACTGATACCCAAGTACTAAGTAAATACATAATGCCTGTAAATTTTAAACTCAACTTTGTCTTAGCCAACCCGATCATGGTCGTTCAATAAAAAAAACACACTTAGTCCATTTCTACTTTGGAGATTTAAGCTGGCCATACCCGATTGAACCATTTTACTCGTATAGCTCATTTTGACTCGTAGATTTCCGACTTGCTTAAAATCCAAATAGCTCTTCCGTGCCCAATCACACGATACAAGTAAACCTATTTAAAAATGTTTGAATTCAGGATGTTATCTTTTAAATTTAAAAATAGATCTTGTAGAGCACTTAAACAGCAAAAAATTTTTAAAATTATTTTTAGTTCGTGTATTTACAAGAGGTACTTTTGCTCCGAGGAAAATGGACTTAGGGAGTTCCCATTGAACGACGACGATATAACGTCAATCAAAACCATATACTCACGAAGATACTGCATCTGTTAACATTCTTTAAGAAACATCCTTATCCCGGATAACGCTTTCTCTTGGGGCAATTACACTAAGCTCAGGCAACAAGCAACACGCAACCACAACAACAACCAACGACGCTCCTTTAAAATATATTATTAACCCCCACAGCGATATTATTCATTAATAAATACATTTTTTTCTTTTTTATTCATCCCGCTGAAATAAATTTCCAAACATAATGTACGCGTTCCATTATTTTCTTTTTTACATTTTACCTATACCTAATAACATTTTCAATTCCACAACTCACCCCTACTAAAACAGTGAAAAAAGCTGTATGCCACCATCCACCGCCATCGCCTGATGAAGGTGCCACGGATACAATTTATAAGCACAAAAAATTGAATCCTAATCCATGAATATAGATGATTATGATGGCCTTTGGTATAATACTATTTTTCCGTTTGATGGAGGGAAGGCGACAGGGGGTGCAGAATGAACGATTGTCATAATAACATCGTATAGCTAGCGTTCCATTGTTCAAGGTTCATCTGGTTAATAAGGGGCCTGTGGAATAAGCAATTTTAAGCGAAGGTGATTGCTATTGCTTCGAATTTACATATTCGTTCGGTAAAGAAAACGAATCCTGGTGCTCCACTCACCTCCTATAAACCTACCACTGCATTCATCGGTGTGGCGTCGGGGTAGAAGAGATCGTAATAATTTTCCTAACCATAAATTATTAACATTGAATTTTTATTTTTATCTAAGTGCGGGTGGATTTGTTTTATCTCTTTTTTTTTTTGCCGAACATTGAGGATAATAGAAAGAAAAGAACAAAAATACATTAAAAAATCCGTTACGGGTGTTTTGCACCACCCTCTTTAAGAGAGGACAAATAAAAATATGACTCCCATAGGGTAGCTTCACCAACACATCTAAACAGATATTCAAAGTTAAGGATATTCTTCTTTCTGTTGGTAATATGAGCAAGAAAAATATTCAAACATTTTGCTTCCAAACTGTTAAATGACGAGAATATAAAAATATGAGAACAACAACACTATCGCTTTCATTTTGGCGATGTGTTTTTGTTATTTGAATATCTGCATACATAATTATATAAATAAGTCCCAATCCATTAGTTATTTTCACCAATTCTAAATTAATGAATTTAAAATGAATCGAAAAAACATAATAGAATTTTACGCCTCTATTAGTATTTGGATTTGGACCTGCGAAAACGTTTATTGTAATAAATATTGATACTAAAAGTTCAAGTGACAAAAAATAAACCTACTGTCGTACCTTGGTAAACCGAAATTCGAAGGTGAGAAAATTTGAACTTGTCATTGAATTACGAGTACAGAAGCATCTTAGAAAAATTAACACAACAGGACAGGGCCCATTCATCTTTTCGGGCATCAACATTTGGTTAACAAAGAAGATTAGTTATAAATAAAACATTAAATAAAAATTACATAACAATTTTAAGCAAGCCCAAAAGTACCTATACCGTTCAAATAATTATAATAACGTTATATGAATATAACACGAGCAACTTAAGGCAACAAAAAAGTAAAAAAATGAGTTGGGAGGGAATAATAAAGCGTTCATATTTTCGAGTATGCGTACCAAATTTCAACACGTCCATCTTTTTGAGCACTGAAAGGTGAAAATATTGCGTTTATCTTTCTTAACTGTTCATCTTTTCAAGATTTAAATGTTTATTCAATGTCGTCAAGACTTGGCGCGTAATAGTCCGAGTGTTTGCATGCGAGATATGCCCTTAATTATATATTCTTTCTTTCACTTTTCTCTAAAAATGCGTAATAAACATGTTTTTTTTATTATTTTTTTTATAATGATAAAATTATGATTTTACCAAAATGATAAAAATGAAAATTAACTATGAAAAGTTTGGCAAGCGATTAATTTCTCCAGCGTACCTGCATGTTGAACATCGCCAACCGACGAACTTCAGCGAAGGATTTTTAGATTTGAGTAAAATCCGAAAAACACTCGATCCACACTTAGACGCTGATTACACGAGTCTTTTTTGTTTGTCGTTTCGCCTTTCGTCTTTTTGACAGCTTGGGTGAGGGGTGTAGAAATGTAGGGGATATGAAGTTACTAAAGCACGAATGAAAATTTTAAGATTTTTCTGGTTGAACATTGAGGTTTATGGTTTCACAACAGGGTAGAGATGAGCCATGGCCAGTTATCAGCAAAAACCGTAGCTGATATTCATATATCGATTTTAAGATTAAATACATCGACTACAGAAAATTGCAAATATGCAAATAAAATGGTTTTTGTAAATCAAATGCAAAGAAACTAAACTATGTGTGCTTTCTAAAAAAAACATCATAATAAATATTAAATGCGAAAGTACATTTTTTGCACTTTTTTGACTGGAAGGATTTTAAAGGAATCAGTTGTTTCATGCATACAAGGGGTTTTGCGGGGTCTCAGCAAAAGAGAGTGGGTAAGAACTAGTTACAATAATTAAGGTATTCTAAATTATGTTAATATGTACTTTCCTTTCTCTTTTCTGCCGTACATATTTTATAAAAAGGAATTCTCTTTGTCTACAATTTTCGTTTTTAAAATTAAGAATTCATTTACATGGTCATTTAAGATATAACCCCGATAAAATGTTCACACCACGTAAAATTAAAGATGTATTTGATAAAACAATATGTGGTGTGGAAGTTTTTGTTTCTTTTTACATGTTCTATAGGGCAGGCATCCTATTGGTTTCGTGTAAACATGGAGAAGTCTAAAAAAGTAGTTTTGCTATACTGTCCTTTGATTTCTACGTCTGTTCACTATACGGTCTATCGAGATAGAGGTTAAACAGGTGGACCGGTTTATTACGTACTGTAATTCTCACATCGATAAAATTGGTCGAGAAAAGTTGAAAATAAATAAAAACTTATGATTTGTTTCAATTTTATTCATTTCTCGAAGAGAAAATCGAATTTTAATTTTATCAAGTATTGAAGGAATCTATAATTTGAAGTCAAAAACACGTTTTGATGTAAATTTAAACGTATTTGGCTCTCAAAATAGAAAAGAAGGAATGCATCGATTTTGAAAAAAAACATCGATGTTTCAGGTTCGATAAAATTACTTTCCTACCGATTTTAACACCGAATAATTTAATCGCCCTTAGTGATGGGCGATTAGAGAATTGTGTGAAGAACTTATAAACTTTTAATTTCGAGCTGTAAAACAATACTGTTGTTAGGATCGTGTTGAAAACCACCAGCGAGTAACAGAATAGCTGAAAAAATCGCACCTTATTTCCTTGGTCCTATAATTTAAATATGATCGCAAATTTTGCAGTCTATTATGACGTACTCCCACGGTTTGCAAAATCGTTTGCACAATATGTATTTTGTGTCATTTGCTAATTTGCAAGCATGACATTGATCTTTTAACAATTTTGCAGTGGTGTTTGTGTGGTTGAATATTGTAAAGTGGTAATGAAGAACAAGATTGGTTTATTATTAATATGAAATAGTTGAGGATAAATTGCAGAAAAGAGTAAAAAAATTAACAAATTTTATACTTTGTTAATTTATTTATTAAATCTGGTCCCTCCTACATTTATAGGTCGTTGTCAAAATAGACGCGCAGAAAACCACCTTTTCGGAAATCTGTATATTCAAAATATTATAAATTTAATTAAATAAAATAACTTGAAACAAAAATTATCTGCAAAGATTACAAATTGTGACGCAGAAATGACGACAGGTTTTAAATTATTTACCATTTTTACAATCCTTGTGCTAAGCTCTAACCTAACTCATTGTTTATAATTTTTTTTTTTTTTTAAGTAAAACCAAAACAACAACAAACATTTATCTTCTTCGCTGTGTCATAGGCACATTTTTGATTGACTGATACTAATCTTTTGTAACGTTTATTAGATTGCTTTCTTGAATATAAAAAATCACACATCCGTATCTGCTATCCATCTGGATATGAGAAAATATTATACAAAATTCCGCTAATTTCATTAAAAATTCTTTAAACAAAATCGCTCTAATGCATAGTACTCTTTTAATTGAATTATCCAGTAAGATAATTACAATAAAAATAAAAAAAAAAAAACAAAAATTTAAATAATCAGGGTGGGGGGCAGTTGGTAGATACTTTTGATGAAGTATCCTCCATCAATCTGTCAAAATACATTTAAAGTGATAAGTTGGCTCAATTAAATTTTCAATAAAAAAAGAGAAAGCCCACCCTCAATTCTGTATAGAAGTGTCCTTTTTAGTAATTAAAAAAATATACATAAAAACATAATCAATTTTTTGTACCTACTTGCTTATCGCGCCTCCACCCCTCTGTGCGACCGTTTCGCGGTCGGTTTGTTTGTTGAAAGAGCAAGAGGCTTGCTATATAGTGGGGTGGGTGTAAAAAAAACTTGGCTTTGTATGTGATCTGAAAACACTTCAAAGAACATCCCTCGTCTTTTTCCGTGTTAATCATCTTTCCCTTAATTATAATTCAGTGCAAAGGAAAGAACAAAATTCAAAGGTGGTCGAAGTCGAACCCTCGATGACGCGACGCGACGACGACGGTGCGGTGACTTTGGGGCGGTATATGTCAATAGGAAAGAGAAAAGTATGTCCTTGATAAAAAAGCGCAACAACCGCAACAATGGCAAAGTTCTTTTTTAACACAAAAAAAAAATTGGATATAATTGAAAACATTTTAAGAGCCATATCGGGTTTCGGTTTTTTAAGTGATGAAGTCAAGGGACTTTAAGTGGCAAATCATCTATGAAAGTTTCAACGTCTCACGTCACCTTTAATTGGTGATGGGACTAATTGGGAAAAAAATTAATGAACTTTCACTTTTGAAAAGGAAAAAAGGACGAAGCACAAAAAATAGCAAATCGATTTAATGGAACGTCTACATTTTTGGAATTCTAATTCGATAGCCATTTGCGGATTGAAGGGATAGGTTGGGCAAGAAATTCAAGTAGATTAATATATCATCATGAACTAGACAAGCATGGAAAAACAATAAAATAAAAGGGGCTTTATCAGGCATTCTATGAAGATGTAAGTTATTGATAGCCAAGACAACAGCAGGAGAAGGTAATTTATCAAAATTATAGTTCTTCTTTGGAAGCTTTACACGTTCCGTCTGCTATATAGATGGCTTTGGCTATGTGTATTCACATTGAAAGCATGCCAAACAACGATTATTTTTCTATAACAAAGATGTTTTTAAGAAGCCGAAGGATTATTTTATTGTAAAATGATGACTGTGTGTGTGTGTAGTTTTTTTCCTTTCATCCCACCTGCGTAAAGATATTCTAGATCCACGAATCAGCGGCAGGCAATTTTTTTGCTGCCCATAAATTTATTACAATCCATTATTGAGTTGCCATTGTCTGAGATGTTGGGCGAGTTTTCCGCTTCGACAAAAGCGCAATAAATTTTGTTTTCCTTGTTGTAGCTCTAATGTATATATCTTTAGTCGTTTGCCTACACTGGATCACTTAACAAAAATGGTACACACACTATGGATACCTTTCTCGTTTGGAATAACGAAGAGAAGTTAACGAAAGTTCTATAGCAGATAATTCAGGAATTCGGGAAGAGATTTCTAATTAGAAGGCGTGTGTTTCTATTTCTTCTGAGGATATCATGAATTATAGCCTTTTGTCCTTTAACTGAGTGCAATCGGAAAGGCATTAAACAGAGACACATTCATGAGGTTGCTATAATGCGGGAATAGTAAGTTTTTCTTGTCTATAGTTTGTCATTTAAGAGGAGGATAGAGTTTAAGAACATTGATCGGCATTACAACAATAATTAAGTGCTTAGATAAGTAAAGATGTTTCTTTATGATAATTTCTTTCAAATTTTAAACATGGACATTTTAAAAAATAAATCCTATTCATAATTCAATCACAAATAGTTTAACAACATTTCTGGAGAATCTTTAAGAAGAACATATTGAAACAAACAAATGTTGGGACTTAAATTCCGTTCTTTTTCATCGAAGAAAGGACAGAAGTTCTAAAAGTAAACGTTCGAAAGGTTTTTTTTTCATTATTCATTCCGGTTTTATACCACCACGCAGTTAGTATCCTTGGAACCCGCGAATCAGGCTACCCAAGAAATTGTTGTCCAAAAAAACTGTTGACATTGGCGCTAGCGGAACCCAAGAAGTAGTTTAAATCATTGTAGTAACTTGTGTATTGGACCACCTACCTAAGGTACTATTGCCCAAGAAAATTTTTGACAAAAGTTCCGCTTCCGTGAATTCTAGAATTCCCGAATTTCAGAGTTTTACATAGTAACATTGTATTGTAACATTGTATTGTAATCCTTTTGGGATTTTCTTTGAGAGGGCAAGGGCTATTTTTCGGACATAATATAATATATATAATATATATACGTAAACATGAATTGATTTTTTTGTTAGTGACAATATAACTCAGCTGAACATCAACCGATTTGCATAGGAAACGCAACGGAGCCGAAAATTGAAAATTTAGACCGGAAAAGTTGGAAAATAGTTGAATTGCATATTTTTAGTAGTTAATAGTGGTGATATGAAGAGTATAGATCACAAAATAGAGGCAGGTTGAACACCAATAGGTACGTTGATTCAGTGATCATGGTGATCACTGGCTTCTTCTGTCAAACTTTACAACGCGAACAACGCCTGCCTGAAATTATCATATTTATGGCGATAAACGTAAAGAAGTTACAATTGGCGACGAACTCGCGAGTTACATTGCAGAAAAATCAATCAGCCAATAATGTTTCAGAGCAACTGTTGGCAATGGAAAATGGCAGAATTCCAGTTGATGCTACCACTAGACTGATTTCGTTCCTGTCGACTTTTTGTGAAATCATACCATCGAATGAAGAACTAATCATCAAAGTATTCCCAAACATCGGCCAACATTATTTGAACAAAGATTTGTTGAGTGAACGCGCGATTTTAGCTGCGAAGAATAAGAACGTCGATGATTTGAATTTAATTATTCAAAATCAAATAGCAGCCAAAATGTATTCGTTCAAATCGGTTAATTGATCGTGTTACAAATAATGACTAAACTACAAGCTACCCAATTGAATTTTTGAAATCTATGGATGTACCTGGGGCCTATTTCTCAGATCATACACATCATACATTTCATACAACATACAACATTTTCATACAACATACACATCATAAAATTTCATTGGAAGTGTTGTATGACATCTGTTTTGTTGTATGGTGTGTACGATTTTGACATTTCATTATTATTTTGTTTTCTTGCGAAGTAAAAAGTTCATTATTATAGACAAAAAAATTAAAACTAAAACTAAAATTAAAACTCTCTTCATCAGGATCTGTGGTCAGTCAAGGAAACTATGTTCCTCCAAGCTGTATTTATTTCTTCTTTGGTTTTTTTTCGAACGGACAAATTGGCCAAACAGTATATCTTTTTGGCTTAACATTTCCTGAAGGACAAGTATTTGCTGTTCTTTATTTGTCTATTAAAAAGAAAAATCAAAAACAATAATAAGTCGTCACATTTTACGATTTTTTTAATTCAAAAATTACTTACTTTTGTATATTTTCGTTTGTTTGTTCATTTCACTTTACACTTTTAACGATTACAACAAATTTATATGCTGTATGAAATGTATGAAAAATTTGAGGTTAATTTGCTGTATGATGTGTATGATAAATTTCTGAGAAACAGAATCATACAACATTCCAATATTTCCAGTGTAATCTCCGGTCATACATTGTTGTATGACAGTGGATCATACAACAAATCTGAGAAACAGAAATCATACAACAGAACTGTCAAAATCATACAATGTATGTGATGTATGATCTGAGAAATAGGCCCCTGGTCTACCATGGCACTATTTGGAACTCAAATTCAGCACTATCATCATTATGGTGAGCAATCTGAACCGAAACTTTGTAATGGAACCAGGTTAACGGTCAAGAAACTGATGAACAACGTCCTCCAAGTCACCATATTATTAAAGGAAAATTCAAAGGAGAGAAAGTTCCTATTCCTCTTATTCCAAGAATTCCTATGATACCAGCCGACTTGCCATTCGAGTTTAAGCGCATAAAATCGGCTCGCATTGTTTTTTATTTACTGCACAAAAAAGCAAACAAACAAACAACATTGCTTACCATAGACCGTTGCAGTGATATGAAATCTGTAATCGATGTAAATAAAATGTATATACTGAATTTAATTCCAAAAAAGTTTCATTCATTTTCATTCAATAAAAATGATCGACTACCGCAAGCGACATTAATAATAAAATCAATTTAAGGCGGAACAAAGTTCGCCGGGTTAGCTAGTTTATTTTAAATTTGTTTTCTAAATTTTCAGTTTAAAAATTAATTTTTCCAGAACTAATAATTACAAAAACTATAAATTTGAAAAGAAAATTAAAGATTGAGTTTCCGGCCTTAGGTAAGCAAAATATACATATATACTACGATCTTTACTATTTTAGGCGTTGTTTTTTAACTATAAGGAGCATTGATGTCTGATGATGTACTTTCACTGCCTGAAAACAGTATAGAGTGCTTGAGCTAGAACAGCATTGAAAAAGTATCGTATACGTGCTACTTTTCACGTCCATAATACAGCTATATTTTATTTTAAAGAAAACAACCAAAATCACGGCTTATTATGTTGATTAAAGAATAAAACAGTATTATTAAGTTATATTTATAAAGATTATTTTATTTGATGTGTTCACGTAGACTTATAAAAGGCGACTGACTTTGGAGTTCCGCAAAAATAAGAAAATGAGAACATAAATGTATGTTTGTATTTGTATAAAGACTCACATTGATTGAGCTTCTTTTTTTTTTCAACATATTATAGGCTGGAGGTCGATTTTAAGTAACAGCAAAAAGTTTTCAAATTAAATTGATCAAATAGTGGAAAAAAAAGTTTTCTTTAATTTGAGTTCAATTCGTTTTTTAAGAAACTCTAAAGATCCTATTGCCACTTAGTAAGTATATTAAAGTAGATTTACAGCCCTATTCTTGCGAACCTCACTGATACTTCACAAGTCACAACAACCTCACAAGGTGAGGTCAAATTGACTTTGTGAGGTTTTCATATTTTGGTAGGACCGTCACAACTTGTAAACTTCACAGCTAAGCTATCCAAATTATGATCACCTTTTGAGTAGCTCATAACTCGGAAGTTCGACATTTCATAATCAAGAACAGAAAATGTTATCGAATCCCGACAACCTCACAAGAAATCAACTTCATAAGAGTTTGTGACTTGTGAGTCCCCAAAACTCCCGAATAGCCATGTTAGCTATTTTTACTGTAAACAATTTTCGTTATGAGTTAATATCGAAAATTATATAATGCGCGGTTATTGTTTTAAATAATATTACCCATTGTATGCAACAATTAAGGTTAGGTAAATTACAATTACGTCTTTTTAATTATTTTCTAGTAGGTATAATAATCTCATAAAAATACACATACAAGTTTCTTTTTAAAAATGCAATCAAATCAACAAAATTATTTTTTTACATTTTTTACATTTATTATGGCTTTATTAGTAAGAGCAAACATTTCTATTAATTATAGAACACAACGTCGTTCAAGTGGCTGCCTTGTCTGGCTTCGCAGTAGCGCATTCTGTTACTCCAATTTTTCAAGACCTTGTTGATGGTAGCTCATGGATTGTTTGGATAATACTGGCCTAAAGTGCTTGAATCATATTTTCATACATAAGAGATAAAACTTTATTGTACCTATGCCTGTGTTGCCAAAACTTCTTTTAAAAAAACACACTGTTTGGGCTACACAGCACTCACTTTAGAAATAGGTTTTCAATATTTCCCGACGTATTGCGACTCATTTTGTTCCGCGTAGGTATGATACTGACTTTCTGTCAAGATTTGGAGCGGGAAACAGCCGTCAGTGTCTAAATAACATATATGATTTAAAAAGAAACCACTAGATGTTATATCTCCGAATCTTAAAAGTTGTATCTATTGTTCCAAACTTGCCTACATATGTATATACCTATACTGATGTCAAATACTTCTAATCTAACCCATTCGCTTAAATCTAAAAAGCTAAATTATGTTCTATATTGCAATTGCTCTCCATGTCTGTATGGCAGGTGACTAAATAAACAGAAAAGTCCAGCATAGTTTGCGTGCAAACACAAAACAAAAATGTCCTGATATCGATTATTATCAATCTAAGCCCAGTTCGTGCCAAACTGGATTGTCAATCGAATAACTAAAAATAAAATCACCAATCAATTTGGATTGCATTTAGAAAATATGTGAACGAGATTGATATTAAGATAAGCCAACAAGCACGCAACCGACTCATTGGCGCTTGAACGGAGTTCTTTACTTATTTATGGTTATTGCGAATTCATTCGCAGTCATATTAAATTCAAGGAGACTATTTTTTAAACTTATAAGTATAAGTCCTTGGCAAGATTTGGTCTGAAACGAACTTACTTTGCTCGTATATCTGATAGCTGGCAATGAATGTAACAATAAAAATCCGTTGTGTTCGTTTTTATACTCGGCCGAAGCCCGAAAGGCATGCGGATGCGGACCCTCACTGGGGGGGTTTTGCATACGCAAAAGACTCAAATAAATATATGTACCTACTAATATCCATGCCAGATATATGTACATAGCTATCAAATTGTAGTGATGTTTTATCCTTTTAAATAAATATTGTCATATCCCTATTCAAAATACCAAAAAGAAAATTTTTAATACTTTATCTGAAGGTTTTTCTTCCTTTTTTGGTTTCCGCCCTTTTTCTTAAGGATATCAATTCGTTATGCAAAAGAAAATTCCCATCAATTCGCATATATTCGTTGCTTTATTTTTCAGTTTTAATAATCTGAATAAACATATTTTCATATGAATGTGGTCATAACTTAGAATAAAAAATATAGCCGATTTAGAAAGTATGTATAAAAGACAATACAACAAACAAGGCACAAGAGATAAAACTTTATTGTACCTATTCCTGTGTTGTTTAATTAAAGTGGTTGGCATTTTTGGATTGTATCTTGTTAAGTCGGGGGAGAATACTTTACTATGGTGGTTTTGTTTCTATTGATGTTATCGATTTTTCACTACATATATAGTTATACGCTTAGACGTTGGTCCCGCGCTCGGTTGTTGCCACCCGGGAAGACAATTGTTTTGTTCGCTTTATTTGGTAATTGTTTCAGATTATTAATTTAAAAATAATTGTCAACTCTTTTTAAGGTTTGATGATTTACAAAAATTGGAATAATAAAGACAACGAACATTTTAAAATTATCAACTACATATTTGTATTTTTGTATTCGATTTAATCTAAATCACTGGGTCACTATTTGTTTATAATTCCATCATTACAATATATTTCCGGCGTTTTTGTATTTTATCTTCCCCTTATGTTTATTTGCTTTCTTAATAAAATGTTTATGTTACCACAGATGTTGTGCCTGCTTTAGATCGTAAATATTGTAAGCTGGACCCCAACATTCATAATTCATTTAATATTTCAGTAATCATTGGTAGGGTAGTTCAATAATTTTATATGAAAATTTGGATTTTTTTGTTTGGCTTTAAATAAGTTCTATTATGGCTTAAAAAATAAAACAGTGTCTCAAAAGAAATTAAAATATTCACGTTACCAAACAGACCTATTATGTTTGGATAATGCACCACAAAATTTTAAATATATAAACGAGAAAATCAAACATATTCCGTTATTAATAATAATTAATCTTTACCTAAATATGGCTTTGAAAAAGTATCTTAACATCTTTCAGTCACACTCGTTCAAAATTTAAAGTATTTTTTTATAGTTAGTTTATTTTTACGAAGCCAAAAAAAGTCACAAAATCATGAAACATAATAGGACATACACTTTTAAAGTGAAAACAATCCTCTTTTGATTTCAAGTTGCATATTAGATACAGAACTAGTTGAAACTCCCATTGTAAGGTGTACCATTTAAGCTGATAAGTTCGCATCTTGCATTGAAAATAAAAGAAATGTCCTTGTAGCTTAATCCATCATGAAAGTGGTTTATTTGGTTGAGATTACAGTTGATGCACGAGCCTTATGAACAAATGATTCCCGTATATAGTTCTCATTCCTTTCTAGGTATTATTCTGTTGGGGCCTATAGCACAGAACAACAAGTCAACTAGTCGACAACTACTTGTTTAACTAAACGTGTTCAACATAACAGTGCATTCAACTCTGTAATACAAAATTTCATTCCACTTGTTGGACAAGTAAATCCAACTTGATGAGTATTAGAATAACCAAAGTCAAATTTTGGTAAAGCTTTGCCGATGTGCAACTGATTGTTTAATAATTTCTTTAAATATAACGGGTGATTTTTAAGCTGGTTTGGTTTTGGCAACACTGGTTTTGACAGCTGACGTGTGTTTAGTACCTTGTGTCACTGTCAAACAGCTTCAGTTTGGTTTGCAATTTAACCATGGATCGTCTTACAAATGAACAACGCTTGCAAATTATTGAATTTTACTATCAAAATTCGTGCTCGGTTCGAAATGTTGTTTATCGAAAAATTGTGTTCAGCGATGAGGCTCATTTTTGGTTGAATGGGTACGTAAATAAGCAAAATTGCGGCATTTGGAGTGAAGATCAGCCAGAAGCATTGCAACAGCTACCAATGCATCCCGAAAAAGCCACTGTTTGGTGCGGTTTATGGGCCGGCGGCATTATTGGGCCATATTTCTTCAAAGATGATGCGAATCGCAGCGTTACTGTCAATGGTGAACGCTACCGAGCGATGATAACAAACTTTTTTTTGCCCGAAATGGAAGTTCTTGACTTGCATGATATGTGGTTTCAACAAGACGGTGCCACATGCCACACAGCACGCGAAACAATGGCGCAATTGCGAGGCGAGTTTGGTGAACAGTTAATTTCACGTTTCGGGCCGGTCAATTGGCGGCCTAGATCGTGCGATTTGACACCATTAGATTATTTTTTGTGGGGGTATGTCAAGGCTAATGTCTATAGGGACAAGCCCGCTTCGATTGACGCACTGGAAGCCAACATCCATGCATTCATTCGTGAGATACCGGCCGATATGTGTGAAAGAGTATGCCAAAATTGGTAGCGGATGGGCTACCTGAGACGCAGCCGCGGTCAACATTTGCATGAAATTATCTTTAAACATTAAATTGCAAGGTTCAAACTATCGATTCAAATAAATATTTCATTCATTTTTTTGAATTTTGTGTGTTTTTTTTTTTTTAAAAGTTCTAAACCTCTTAAAAAATCACCCATTACAAAAATCAAAAGAATATTAACGCCAATTTTTTATACCTTACGTAAATACTTGACTATATCATTTTCTTCTTGGAAAAAAAAAATATATTTTGCGTTAAACTTCAGAGTTAGCATATAATTTCCGATGTAGGTAATCTGCAGAACACATTTTTATACAAAAAAATATGACAAAAATTGAAGGACATAATATATTCAACATAGATTTAGGAAACTCTAAAAACACATCACCATAAAATTCTTATGCAGCAATAATAATAATGGACATACAACTAAAAAAAAAAACATAAAAATAAAAAAACAATATTCGGGGAACGAAGTATGCAGCAAAAAATGTTAACGCATTCATACAAATAAGGTATGTATTATTTTGACCATTTAAATCTAACCCACCAAAATTTTGAGGTTTAAGGTTGGCCCAAGGAAGCAACATTAACTATAGGGGATGATAATGCAATCGCTCCTTTTAAAAATACAAACTAGTTGTAATTTTTGTTTTCTATTTTCTATTTTTCTAGTCGCTTCAAACGAAATTTGTCTTCTAAAATTAAATTGTTATTTAAACATATTATCTTTGTATAATATATGTATGTATATTTATAATATATTATATTATAATAATATAAATAAGTAAACACTATTTATCCTTGTTGTAACTATTCAACAATTAGAATCATATTTATTTTAACACTTCTTGTATCCAGTTACAGAAACCTTTAATTTATCAAATTTCTTGTTGAAAGAATTAAAAACAATTGTTATAATTTGCGATGACTACGTGTTACACAAATTTTTTACACGTATTGAATTTTGCTTATTAAAAACAAGTGCTGATGAAGTCAGCATGTGTCTTTGGTCCGCTTTGAAGTCCACAAAGAATAAATATACTTTCTTGTTACTTGCTTCAATAGCTTTGATGATTGATGAAAGTGTGAAGGTATGGTCAATTGCTGAAAAGCTTTTTCTAAAACTTGCTTGGCGATCTAAGAAAAAAATGTTTTCAACCCATTAATCCAGTCTCTCCACAAGTATACCACAAAATATTTTAACTAACTAAAACTAACTAAACTAACACATTCATAAAAGATAAGCCTCCACAATTTTCAGCAATGTCCAATGCACGATTTTTGTTTATTGGAAAAATAAACTAATAGACCGAGAGCGCACAGCAAATTTTGGGTGTGAAAAATGTACTGGTATTTTTATATATGTAGATCTTTTACTTTTCATATGCAAGTATGAAAGTCTTGCATTCCTTGGTTGGGGCCTTTGTTGGTAACGATGCATTGAAAATGCGTTTTGTTTTGGAAGCCAACATAAAAAGTATTAGCTACTAAAACATAACGCCATAGACATCAATATGGGGGTCCAAGACATCTTGGGTGGGGATTTCTGCATCCAAGATGAACCCAAAGGTGAGTATGAAACCACTTTTTAAATAAATTGTGGGAGAATTTAGAAATATATTCTGACTGACAGAAGCTTCCCGTCTGATAACAAATATCCAAGACTTTTTTCCATGGGGCTGCCTGTCTGCCAGATGCACTGAAATAATGCACTTTTACCGACAAACGCCCCAACCACAGAATGAAAAACTTTCATATTTGCATATGAAATGAAAAGGTCTATATAAAAATACCAGTGATTTTTTCTTATTATTCGCACCCAAAATTAGCTGTGGGCTCTTAGTCTAAACACTAGTCTCTTAGCATTCGATAAAGTCCTATTGATCAGCGTCTTTATAAGTGTGAAGTGAATTTGTACAGAACTCGTATGGAATCCCATCTTCGCTTGGTGCCTTTTCATTTCAATACATCTTCTATTTCCGCAATTGATATCTCTCCTTCTTACGTTTTCATCAAGGGTTGAGGTTTCGCGCAGAAGAACACTAGGTTCAAGTTGTTTCTCAGAAGTCATTTAAAATGCACAACAGGGGTGGAATCGCGTAAGGCGATAGTTGATTGTCGCTTTTTTTATTGTCGGTTTTGATTATCAACTATTCTTTGCTCTGTGTAAATCGATCGCCAAAAATTGTTCGTTCTTTGGCATCACTTACAATTCTGTCAAGAATTAAATGTCATTTTTGCATTTTTGTTATTGTGTTGGTTTTGTTTGGAGTTTGTGTTTTTTGTTTTTTAATTTATTTATAAAATATATAAGTATAAAAATGGTACATTTTAGAAATATTAAAAATAATAATTTTGTTTTCTCTAAGGTCTCATTCCACAAACCAACAAATTGACATTCTCTGTGAATTTATGGGAAAACAAAAACACCCGGAGTTGGCCAAATCCTACAACGCTAGCTCAAGCTCTGGACGAACAACAAAACGGCTAATTTGCTATTTTTTATTCTTAAGACACTGTAGACTAAGATTTACTGTAGATATAAATTATATTATTAAAAAACCAACCAATATTAAGCCAACCACATCAAACTTTTTATGAAAATGACATAAATGTATAAAAAGGACTCCTAAGAAGCAGTCACTTAATATCAGTACAAAAAAACTATTGTCGATTTGATAATCACCTTACATGGAGCAAAATTGTCTATTTTGATTATCAACTATCGCGTGGCCGATTCCACCCCAGACTATTTGCTGATAATCCTGTACCTATTGTACAACTGATTCCATTGATTGATTGATAGCTAGGCTATCTTCCAGAATTCCCTCGTGTTTTTTATTCTTTCTAGTAAAAGTGCTTTCTCATTTTCATATTCGGTTTTATAAAAATGTTTGTACGTAATAATTGTAGTAGTTTTATTTATTTGTATTTTATCTTTTATCATATATTTTGAAAACAATGATTTCTTTAGTGGTTCGTCGGTTTTATGCAAACAAAATATTAATGTATGTTGATGAATAAATTTAAATTGAAAGTTTATTTAAGATTTTCCTTATTTGGCTTTTATTCGGTCTCAATAAATTATTAATGAGAATTTTCATTGATTTTTCCAACTCGATGTTTGGTCTCAGTTTTCAGTCTTCTTCAATCTTCAGGGAGTAACTCATACAATATTTTTTTGAAAATAAAATATTTAACAAATTAAAAAAATAATAACATTTTTTTAATTTTAGCTCATTTTGCAAAAACCCCCTCATTAGAAGTTTTTTCAATAATTATTAAAAAAAGGATACATTTATATAATAAAATCCACTTCAGAAAAAAATTTAAATCAAGCAATGAATATCTTAAAACCAAGCTGCCCTTGTATGTTGTGCAAATGCAATTAATTGAAATCAAATACACCCCTTACCACTCTGACTGAAGTTGCTTGAAAATTTTACAGTTTGAATAGTTTGCTTTAGGGCAATAATTTATAACTCTGAATTCTCTTTAATTTGGCCATTTGTTTTCGTGGCATGCATGTACATATATATGATACATATGAAAGATTCACTACCAACGAACTCTAGAAATAAATTACCTTTTGATAAATCTCAGTCATTGCGTTCATTTCCTTGTTTTGTGTAGTAAACAAGCAAATGTCAGAGACGAAGAATGAAGGAGGACAGGGACAGCTACTAAAGCATCGCCAGAGGGAAATCCATTTCAACAAACTTGAGAAATTTGGCAAAATCTATTCGAACGTTAATCAATCTTGCATCGTAATATATGGAATTAGGCTAAGATGTGCGGACTGCTCAGTATTCAACAAAGACCAATAGGTACATAAATATAACCAAAAGTGCGAGAGAAGGAGAGACCAGTAAGGAATGCTAGAGCAGCACTACAGTACAGTAGCCATGGACCATCCAGAGAAGAAGGATCAACTGCTCAGCCCAGTTGTTGGTGAGTGGCAGCAAATAGGTACAATGCACCATGATGAAATCTTTCCCGTTCTTCTTTGGTTTCGAGCAAAATCCTTGAGCACTGTGCCTTCGGAACATTAATTCCACAAAAGTTATGTCCTTTATTAGCAATTCGTTTTGTTTGTACGAATCCTTCTTCTTCTACACACTCCCCAATTTAAATGCATGTGTGTTGCATTGCATATAAGGATTCTTCCTTATACAACAAAGGACGAGAACGGGACGTCTCATGCACATTATTCAAGTCGAATTGCAATTTCTCGTCTTTCCGTCGTTTATTTGGTCAACCGTTCAACAACATATGAGCTAAGCATTGTATAGGCTGACCTATACCATGGAAGAAATCCATCTGATAGCCTGATAACTATTGCTCTTCAAGCCTTGTGTAAAACGGGTAGGATACCTATTCGTTTTCTTTGCCTCTGCTTGATTATTTCTCTGTCCCTCTGGACTGGACTTCGTTTTCCTTAACATATCTCGAAATCATCGTTAATCCTTCAGAGTCCAAATTCTCATAATTCAACACGTTCACATTTATTTGAGCTTGAGGAGGAGCTGCAAAAGTAGGTTTCACTTCAGAGTCGCAGCTTTGCTTTATTTGCATGCGGAGCGGAGGATGTGTGTAACTGGATTGCTTTCTTCTAAAGTACATGCAAACAAATTGATTAAATACAGAATGTCAAGTGAAACAAAAGAAATATTGCATACGATTATTATCAACATCCACATTTGAGGGGCGGACAAATTCGAAACAATAATATTTATTAATAAATAAATAAATTTAACCATCTACATATATTGTATTTATAAAAATCTAATTTTAGCTGACGGAAATAATCATGAAGTTATTTCCTAAAAAAATATTTAAGAATGAAAAGAGTATGTACGTTTAGTTATCTTCTTTTTTGTTTAAAAAAAAAATTATTTGTAAAATTTGTTAATTAGTCCAGGCAAATTAGAAAAAAAGTTCGGAAAAATTATATACAGGTTTTTTATTTTCGAATCAGCTTAATTTAAGTGTTCTAAACATTTTGTGAAACTGAAACAAAATAATTTGATAGAATCTGGGCATATGACACATGATTTAATGGTTTTTTTTTTAATGCTGGATCTTCAAAAATTATAGTAATTTCTTAAATAAATATGCATAGGTATTTCCTTAGTATCTACCAATATATATAACGAAAATCTAACACTCAAGACAGAGAGCTAGCGACGGATTTGCACACATCCAGCAAGGAAAAAAGTTTGGTCACAGAAATATGCATGGCCATCAAAAAAAAAAAAAAAAAAAAAAAAACAGTCCTACAATCCGGTACTCTCAATGAGACCTTTATTTTGATTTTGATTCAATTTTATGCCAAAATTAAGGAAAATGCAGTTTCCTTGAAATCGTAGAGCGAAGTTATAATCGAAAACTATACGCTTTGGGTTGAAATTTTTGCGTTTTCTTTTTTTATTTTTGCCAATGTTGCATCCGCCGCTGGAGGTCGAAAACTTGGGTTTCATTGCCAGTATCATAAATAATTCGGCCAAAAATCATAACTACCGTATCTGACGCCATGTATATAGTTACTGGACTTCTACATTCACATTAAATTGCTCTGTACAAAATTTCAACCGAATCCGTTCATCCGTTTAGCCTCTAGCTAGATGTACTTCTGAACGCTTGGACGAAACCAGACTTTTTTAATCTTATCCGTAATGTAATATTAGTTTTGATTAAAAGCTTGATTATTATTTTTGACACGAAACCAATACATACTTTGCCCGTACTTTAAGCAAGGGGCCAGTCATAGCCATCAGGAAAACGAAAAAGGAAAAATTTTCCCAATAGATTATTTACTAGGTTGTGAATCGAATTGAAACACAATTCAATAATCAGCTGGCACGAAAAATGATTTGGCATCAGGAAAACAAAATGGATGCATTTTAACACTTAATAATTGTTGAATTGAAAATTTCATTTGAAACAAAATACTTGAGTTATTTGTCATCGATAAATGCATCATTTCCGTTTCAAATCGAATGAAAACCTAGTTAATAATCTATTAACCTATTTGAAAGCCCTAACAAATTAAATATAAGAACGTAGGTAATATAAATATACAGTAAAAACTATTATAAATAATTATTACGTTATTTATATGAACGGCATTCATATACCTAGAAGCATCAATTTGTATGCATTTACTATACAATTTTTATCAACGTCCGCTGTAAATACGCGCCGCATGGTAAATGTTTTTAAGTTTTTTCTTAAGTGATGTATGGCGTATACTTACTATTTCTATACACAAAGGTGAAAGCGAAAATTTAGCACAAATACATATTATAGCGTTCCCGGTTGGAAGCGATGTCAACTGCTAACTTCGCGCTTGTGAAGTATCTATAAGCATAGATCACTCGATTAACACCCAATACTTTATGAACTCCAGATAAGAGAATAGAAATGCACACAAAATGTAAAACATAGCAAATTCCTGTTGTGATCCTATATTCGGCTGCCCCGCAAACTCCACTGACGTACTTATAAAAAGTTATATCGATTCAACAAAGGGTTGTAAGCGGCAATATGGGCAACTGATGCCAAACTGTTACTCTGTCAATGTTGAATAAATTATTTCAACCTTTCGTAATAACTCAGTGTTTATTGCATATGTTGCACATACACATGTTAAATTTCTGTATGACTCTTGCTCCTTCTAAAAGAGCAAAACAAAACGTATAAAATGTTGCCATTGCAAGTGATTGATTTGGGTGTAGGTATGTGTTTACTTGAAATAATGGTTAGAGATACTTGATAGAACGCAGCATAAACGCCCCCATGCCCTGACCAATGGAAATATGGTCAACCTTATTTGTAGTCATTGAAGCATGGTAGCGTTGTCATCCCTAAAACTAATAAAACTTTATGTTTTTATATGTTTTGAATTTTAGTATTATGCGTCAGAACTTAAGCCTTAGCCTTGTTTGGACTCCGGAGAATACCATTATCATGGCCATCCGGGTGAGGATACTGAGAAGCTTGGTAGTGGTACCTTCTATGTAAGATGGAATATCATAATCAAAGAAAATTTTTAATAATCATAATAAAAAAAATTCCTATGCGCCTGTATTTGCGCTTCCTGGGAGTTGGTTGGATAATTGTTTGGTTTATGCTAGATGGCTGCTTGAACTTGCTTTTAGTGCTAAGGAACGGCGGCGGTAGCGGCAGCGGCGCGCGAAAAATTCCGACTTAATGAAAAATATAAAAGAGCGCACAAGGAGGCATTTCTGCTGTGCCGACATCACTATACCATCAGGACTAAAGCCTTGGATCTAATGACACAGGACTGATGCTATAAGATTGGTTGACTGGCATGATATCTAGATCAAAATGTAAAGTGAAGTATAAGGGCTGTTGCCGCCTTAAATGGGATAGATGGATGAACGTTCGTTCGTTCGTGGTATCTCTTGAGTTTGCCGAATAATAACTAAATTAATATGGATAACTGGAGTATCATTTATATGTTAATAAGTATTCAAAACAGTCACAAATGCGTGTCAAATATCAAGAAATGTTCACACGAAAAGGAGGACTCTGGAGACGAAGCAAATTTTCTTTAGAGAGAAACTTCGTTACGTAGGATTTACTTACTTTTAAGCTTGTCAATTTCAACATTGAACAGGGGAGACTTGACAGTATGTGCAGTAGCTGTAGCAGTGATTTCTATGCGACTGAAAAGCATGTGAGATTTTGCAGTGAAAAATCAATCATGTGATGCAATTAATTCAAAAACAAAAAGAGAAAAAAATAAGAATGATGGAAAAAATTTAATGAAATGCACTTTTGGCTCACATATATTTGATTTTAAAAGAAATAAATTATTTGTTTATGCCACCTACCAAACCAAAACAAAGTTTAATTAAGGAATTATGTGAGTACAAAAAAATATGGCAATATATCATCATGAAGAACATATAGATACATCCGTGAAAATTACAGTATAAACTTAACTATTATTAAAAATCAGCAACCAACAAAATGAAAAATCAAAAAATGTTGTTTTAAAAAATTCGGTTTTCGAGAAAAGTGAAAACAAAATAAGATTCTATGAGAACAATATTAAAATTATGTAATTTTTTGTTTAATTTTAGGTTACTTTGGTAACGATTTCCAAGAAGAATTAGGAGCACTTCAAAGAGCTTTGTATGTTGGTAGTGAAAAAAATATTCCTTCTGTACTTTTATTTTCACAAATTGAAAGATTTAAACTTTGAAGCTGGCGCTTGGAAGGAAATATTTTGCAGAGTTCTGAACAGTTTTTTTTTGCAATCCGTCATTATTACCTGCGGATTTAAAAGAGCGTTATTATCGGACGTTTTTCAAAAAGATTAATAAACATCTAATCGTTGACCCCTCTTGATCGACGACATATATTAAGCCAAAACCAAGGGGACTGACTGTAAATAAGGATTTCCTAAGCAAATCAGTGGGGTTTATAAAGGGGATCAAGAGGATCAGTCCCCCTATGAGTCTTCAACTTAAATCTAAGCTAAGTACAAATTGTATGGAAGAAATTTCACAATATTGTAGCGCAGCATATGTATACGTACACACAGTGACATCAAGTATGTTGTTTCGTAAATAATTGCTTTTTGTCTACCTGACGCGACAAATAAAAGCGTTCTGAAGAACGCTATCAAAAAATCTTTGATGAAATTCCAATAAAAAAAAACTTTGAAGATAATGAATCTAACTCGATGTATGAAGTTGAAATGAGATCCTTGGAAAATACCATAAACAATTTAAAAAACGCTACTTCGTGTTTTTAATTATTTTACAGGTTATCAATCTGGTTTATCGTTGTTTTTGGAGTCGCGAATTACAAAAAGTAAATTTAGATTTATTAATAAAAGCTATGGGCTTACGTCATGAACTTAAAATGATTCGAACAAAAGATGCTTTTTTACAGTTAAGCAGCAGCTGATAAATTTATTAATGCTGTCGAGATTTATCCAGTTAGGTATCAACCTGCTGGGCCTTTTACTGCTCTCGTGGAGTTGAAAAAGCGAAAGATATATCTGATTCAAGAGCCCATATCAATATATAAACTATAAAAAAGGATTATAAAAAGAGGGACTAAAAAAACGGCACAGTAAAAACCGGGATATTGAACCCAATTCCTTTCCATTTGAGAGCGTATCAGAATCCCGGTTTTTAAAATCCCGTTTTTCAAAAATTCCGAAAAAAAGTTTTAAAATCCCGTCTACTAAAATACTTTTTTTTAAATCCTGTCTTCTAAAATCTCGCTTATTCAAAATCTCAATGTATTATATTCCCTTTTTTTAAAATCCCATCAAATACCGCCAATCCCGTCTTTTACAATTTATATACCTATTATAGTTTAATAACATATTCGAATACAAGAAAATACGTTCAGGTGTTTTTTTATTTTCACCGAAGGTACCCCTTTTTTTTTGTTCACAAAATCTAAATTATATATTTATTCTTTGAAAAAATTCTATATGCACAAAAAATCTACCTCTTGCTAACGTGTTTACCGCTGTCAATAATTACTGATGTAACAATTTTTGTTACAGTGCGCAAGCCAATTTATTGTTTTTCTACAGAATTAGATACTTTATTTTGATAATTTTGTAATTTAAAATAAATTGTTCATTAAAACGGGATTATAAGAAAAAGGGATTATAAAAAACGGGATTATAAGAGACGGGATTATAGAAAGCGGGATTCAAAAACCGGGACTTTAAAAATGGGAAAATAAAAAGCGGTATATCGAACCCTTCCATATTTTGGGACCAAAACAAAATGCATATAACATAACTAAAAAAGATCAGACACACATACGTATATTTTTAGAAATGAAGAACAACAAAACATTTGATATTTATAATAGGTAAGGTATACATATATCAATTTAGAAATCAGCAGCTTTTTGATCGATTTTAAGAATCATTTATGAAATCATCTTATTATTTTGCTTATAGAGGGTGAGCCAAATACAAGTTTATTTTTAAAAATGCAATAAAATGAACAAAATAAAATTTGTTCCCATGCATTTTAGCTTTATTAGTAAGAGCAAACACTTCCATTAATTATGGAACACAACGTCTCGTTCAAGTGGCTGCCTCGGCTGGCTTCGCAATAGCGCATTCTGTCACTTCAATTTTCCAAAACCTCGTTGATGGTTTCGGGTTGTAGCTCACGGATTGCTTGGATGATATTGGCCCTAAGTGCTTGAAACCTTACCGGATTGTTGGCATAACATCGATCTTTTACGGTTCACCACAAAAAAAAGTTCAAAGGGGTCAAATCGCAGATCGGGCGGCCAATTGACATCGCCAAGACGGCTGATAACACGATTTTGGAATTTGGTGCGCAAAAGATCGATTGTGGCATGGGCGGTGTGGCATGGCGCACCATCCTGTATGAACAAGAGATCGTCCAAATCCATGTCTTCAATTTCAGTAAAAAAAAGTCGGTTAACATGGCTCTGTAATGCACACCGTTGAGATCGATGGCGAATTGATGTTCGTGAATTGAGTCTCACACTCTCGGTTACAGCGTCTCGTCTGTGCGCACCGTACGACGACGGGGTGTTGTCCACTAGCACAACAGTTGCACGAAAGTTTTGCCCAAACTTGCGTACAGCAGGCGCGGTGGGTGCTTCACTTCGGCCAAAACTTCTTTAAACTTCTATTCAAAAAACCCACTGTTTGAGCTACAGAGCACTCACTTTAAAAATAAGTTTTCAATATTGTTCAACGTTCGTTCCGCTGAGGTATGATAGTCAAGATTTCGAGCAGGAAACAGATGATTTAAAAAGAAACCACTAGATGGCCCACTCATTATACATAAAATATTTACTTTAAATTTTGCTTTTTTTTTCTTAGCCTTACATACAAAGTAAATCAAAACAGATAATGTTTTAAATAAATAAACAAATTTAAAATAAATCTATGAATATATATAGGTTTTGTGTAGATAACCTTAACGTTTAAGCCCGTTTTTGGGCAACATAAGTTTTATATTTGAAGTACTGATGAAAAAGCGTCATTAGATGCATTAAAATTAAAGCATCTTTATCGACTTAATATTATGGAGGTTATAGTTAGGTATGTTTATAAGAACATTCTACTTGATTAAATGAGGAACAAGTGAAAAACCCGTTAAAAATACAAGTATGTTATATCAGAGATGGTTTTGAAAGTTGTTTTCAACATTTTAAATAAATTAAACATTTTTAATTTAAATCAATATCATTATTTGATCAATGGTTTTCTGTAATTTTATCTCTTCATGGTGTTTATTGATTGAAAAAGCATCACTGTCTTTTTCGACCAGATTAGTACATCACTCTTTGTCTTATATAATAGGTACGAGTATGTACATACATATATATACTCGTACCTATAGTCTCTTCAAAAAATTGCTGGTGAAATTGATTCATCTTTTGGAAAGACTAAAGTATTCTCCAAAGATTCACTTGCCAATCTACCATTATTAAATATTAGCGTGACGTCACGTCGGTCGTGATCTCAAATAGACTCATACAATTTTATGTTTCCTCCACCTCGTGTCTTTGTTTCTGTCACTGTTTATTTTCGCGTGATATGTGTCTCAATTTTGTTTCTGTCGTTTTCTTTTATGCAATTTACAACACTGAATTATTAACGAAACAATAAATTTTAAGTATTTGAAAATTTCTTTGAATTGATTTTGGCAGTGTTCTTTGTTGCATACAGATGTCATGATGATGGTGGCATATTTGGGGGTTGAATCACCCAAAACCATTTGACTGTAGATTCAGTATTTCTACAAGGAAATGGCTGAAATATTTCACGCAAAGAGGGGAACGGGAAGTAGTTCGGGACTTTAAAGAGGGTGGAAGTTTAGTGAAAGTTTTGAATCTTGTATACACATACACATCATCTGCCATCAGTCACGCAGGCATGTGTGTATGAAATAAGGTACCTATTCATAAGGTCTGTGTTTTTTGTTTTTTTCTACATCTGCAGAAACTTATATTCTCCCACCGGAAGCGGTGTTTTACTTATAGTTGAATTTATTTTGATGCGGTTAAAGGTGAGCAAAAAATGAAGAAAAGTCTTGACAGAAGCATAACACACAGCACAAAATGTATAATGCAAAATGCAATGCAAGAAAAAATAACGAAAAAAACTTTGGAGAAAGTTCCAGTTGTTGTATCATGTTTTCTTCTGACTATGGCTGTTTCAAGGAAATTGTTAAGAAAAAATCAAGATTACTATATGGATGCTACTGCAACTGCAATCGTATTTGAAATAGAAGCCTGACAGACATGAGAAGCACTACAGCAGTTTTTGTTTTGGGAAAAAAGTTTTATTTTTTATATTTTCAGTTGCTTCAACTATTAAAGTTTTGCAGGTCTATATATATACAATGTACATAAAAGGCTTAAGGCCTTGCATATGATTAATCTGTAACAGAGAGCTGCTAAGATTGGTGTGATTATACAATGATACTGTTAAGTATTCTATGTTCAGAATCAGAATGAATCAGTTTTTATACATTTAATATTCAATCTTATACAAAGTATAATATAAAGGTAGCTTATAATTGTAATTCAATAATCCTCTGCTATCACAGGATAGTACGGTCACTAATACAGTTAATGATTATGTTAATAGCTTAAGTAATGCCAAAGTGCCCTTGCCAACTGATTTATATATCTCAAACGAAGATGTCAAGTATATTATCAATGATTTGCGAATAAAAAAATCTGCCGGTTTCGATAGCATACAAAATATTTATTTGAAAGAGCTTCCAAAAAGTGTCATCCATTTTATTTGTTTCATAATAAATGCTTGCCTCAAATTAAAGTATTTTCCAAAAACATGGAAAATGGCAAAAATTATTCCTATACTTAAGCCAGGAAAACCACCAAATAAAGTCAGTAGTTATCGCCCAATAAGCCTTTTAGCAACTTAAGTAAAATCTTGGAGAAAGTTATTAAAATTAAGCTATTAACCTTTCTTGAAAACCATGATATCATTCCAAACAATCAATTTGGATTCAGGCAAGGTCGCAATACTTCTCATCAAGTTTTACGTATCTGTAATCTTGTTAAAGAAAAGTTTTCTCAAAAACAATCTACTGGTCTTGTGCTCTTAGATGTAGGAAAAGCATTTGATAGTATATGGCATGAAGGCATTCTCTATAAACTCAAACTCTTTGGCTGCCCAGATTACATCATTAAGTTTATTCAAAGCTTTTTGCATGACAGAGAATTTAAAATAAACTTGAATAATATAAACTCTAGTTCCAAAAATGTTTATTCGGAAGTTCCACAAGGATCAGTTTTGGGGCCTCTCTTATACATTGTTTATGTTGCTGATTTCCCATATGATTTATATATCTATATTTAGCTCAGATGAATTAGGACATAATATCGAAAATTCACTTCAAAACACACTTCATACTATACTTTCTTTATTTCGAATAATAGAAAGTTAAAATCAACGCAGATAAAAAGCAAGCTATCTTTTTCACTAGAAAAAGAAAAGGTTGTGCATTACCTTTAAGTCAACTTAAAATTAGGGTTGATTCAGTCAAATATCTTGGAGTATATTTAGACAAGACATTAACCTACCGAATTCATGTGAATAATACTCTAAGCAAAATAAGTGTAGCAACTAAAATGTTATATCCGTTGATTTGTCGACGTTCATGCTTAAGTAATCATAATAAAATTACTATCTACAAAGTCATTTTTCAAGCAATTATTCTTTATGCATATCCCGTCTGGGGAAGGTGCGCAAAAATACATATCAATAAATTTCAAATCACTTAAAATAAAACCTTAGAAATGATGTTAGACTTGCCCTGGCATTTCTCAACTTCACGATTACATAAGAGCAGTGGTATATTCAAAATTTCTGAAAAAATTGAAAAACTCAATGAAAAATTCTTCAAAAAAAGTAAAAATTCTGAAAATTTGCTTAACAAAAGCTTACAAATGTAAACGATTAAATATTATAAACATAAACATTGTAATATCAAAGTTAATTTATTATTTATTTTTGTTGTTTAAATTATTATTATTATTATTATTATTATTTTTTATTTTTTTGTTATGTTTTTGTTATTAACATATGTATATTTGTTTATTTATTCATTCATTGTGTTTATTTACTTCCTTTCCTTTCAGTTATATATTTATTTATTTTGTCCATGTATTTATTTATTAATTAATAAATTAATTAATTATTTTATTTATTTATTTATTTATTAGTTTATCAATTAATGTGTATGTTATGTAACTATGCATATTTAATATTAGAAAATAAGTTTTTTATACTTTAAATAATTAGCAATTCAATCACTAGCTGATGGTAATTCCATTGGCGCAAAATTTTAAACGATTTAGTACGATGTTAAAGCAGTTTTATCATACTAAAAATGCTTTAACATCGTACTAAATCGTTTAAAACTTTGCGCTATTATCTTTAAGCCCATTTTATCTAGTCAACAGATTTCTTATAAAGAAATCCTTGGTTTAAGAAATTGTCAAATGAAGGTTTTTTTCAACTTCTTTCAATTTCCGTAGTTTTCCTTCAATTGTTTTCCATTAATTATCTATATTTCCCTACAAAAATTGTATTTATTTTTCAGTTGTAAGATATAAAATTAAATATCATATCTCTATGCAAGCTGTGTGTATTCACAAAATCATGTAAATTGTAACGCTTTATTCTACGAAAATAAATATCTATCTATCTATCTATCTAACATATAAGTAGGTTTATGGTACAAAGTTAGTAGAAGAGATGCTTAGTTAAGTATAACCACAACATCTCCCCTCTATTTCTTAAATAAAACGTTATAGAGATAGGTTATTGTAGGGAACAACATCCATTTGAATATAAGAACAACAATTATTTTGCTATCACAATTATTGATAAAATTGATTTTTGCATTCTTTGAATTCATCTTGTACGTCTTGGATCCTCATTTTGGTGATAAGAAGGGACTATTCCATCAGTAGAAACGAGAATTACTTTGCTATCACAATTTATTTAGGAATAGGTTTTATACTAATCTTTGGTTCGTCTTGGATGCATAAGGCATCACCCAAGACGTCTTGGACCACCATATTCATGTCTTGTGCGCTCATTTCTTTTATTAAGTAAAATCTCTTAGTTGCTACACTTTATATCTGGGCATTAAAAAAACTCATTTCAATGTACCGACAAAGGCCCCAACCACGGTATGTAATACTTGTATGTTTACATAAATGATAATTTAAGATCTATCTAAAAATACCAGTTATTTTTTCTATCGTTCAAACCCAAAAATTGCTTTGGGCTCATGGGAAAAAAAGTTTTCAGAGAAAGACGCATTAAAAGTATATGTATATATTTAATGAAGTAAAGTGTCTTTTATTAAACCAGAAATACCAAAAATGTTTGTTTTGTTTCATAAAATAAGTCCGAGATCCAAAAGAGAAGATTTACGTTAGGTACATTTTGATCGAATGCTTCATAAAAATCTAAAATCACCTGACTGCATATTATATGTCAGCTTTTTACTTCTTTTACTTTTTATTTTCTTCTAAGCCCATGACGTTGTCTCATATGGTGACTTAAATGTTTAAAGATAGCATATTGATATTTTTTTTATTTGAAAATCCCAAGACGAAAATATAAGGCAAGGCAATCCAACCAAAAACTCATTAACGCTTCTGTAGCAATCCAGAAATATTTTTAAAAATCTATTTCTAACAAAAAGGGTATTCCTATCATAGGCCATTCACATGATACGATGCCGTCTATTAGACACGCCTGAAGATTGAATATCTACAAAAATACCAGTTTTATAGAAGCTTGTTGTTTCGAGTAGGCAGCTCCTCCATACATCTATAGATATCATGCTCCGCCGCGCCCGCCACTGAGGCATTTTAATTTCGAAATCCAATATCCTAAGTCGTCGGCTTTTCGACAACTACAACGGTCGTCATTTGGTTCATTCCCTATGTATGTATATTGTATATGGTTTATATAGTAGCGCAATAATAATCATGTGCGGGAAGGAATCTATTTGCTTTAGGAGTGCCTCAAATCAAATACTCCAAAAACTTTCAAAATTTGGATCTGCCGAAATTTCTCTCCTCTATAAATCATCATACATGTTTGTAGATTGCATATGAAGAAAAAACTTTTCCTCAGAGATATTGAAGATACCCTCCGCACCACAAACTAAAAAAATAAAAAACAGAAAGAAGAAGAAAACCCGTTTTAAAGGCGGCAGGATTTAATTGAAGCACAGATTTCCTCTTTTTAATGGAGGTGGGGGTGGTGGGACATCATTTTGTGTGCCTATTAACACCAATAAAGTTCAAAGGAGCAAAGCTGAGAAGCAATCAAAACAGCTCTTCGCAGCCTGGTATATAGTATATGCTGTCCCACATTTAGAGTCTACCTATATGATAGTGAACCATTCGTCATCATCACATGAAGAATCCTTATTATAGCGCAGGATAAGATAAATATTAAGAAAGTTACATATTGGTTTTGTGATTTAATATACGATTCTGCGGAATAGTATAGTTGATTTTGCAAACATAAGGTAAATCAATACAGAAGGGGGATTCAAGGTACATATGGTTATTATTTTCACATATTTTATTTGCATATGGGTTAGGTATGTATGTATTCAAATTATTGTACATGTGTACATATTCAGGTGGGGTGTTTTGGAAATGTTCGAATTTCTTTTGCCCCTCTAAAAGTTATCAAGGTAATTACAAAAATTTATTCTGTGTAAAATTTTATTAATTAATTGAGTAGGTATAGTTATTAAGAGAGACTTTAGCAAAGCTTTTGACAAAATCTGTCATCAAACTATATACCTTAAACTTAAAGCTTTCGGATTTCCACCCTTTTTCATTTCATGGTTGAGATCATACCTTGAAGAACGTCAATACAAGGTAATATTCAGGTTTTCAATCTCTGATCCAATTAACGCCACCTCGGGCGTTCCTCAAGGCAGCCACTTGGGCCCTCTTATTTTTGTCTTAACAATAAACGATGTCGATAATATAATAAATGACTCACTTCTGTCTATTTACGCAGATGATATGAAAATCATGAAAGGTCATTTCTACCCCCGATGATTGTCTCTTTCTCCAAAACGACCTTAATTTATTCCAAACTTGATGCGACAAAAATTTCTTAGAACTCAATGTTGCTAAATGCCAATCCATAACCTTCTCCCCTTAACGGTTACCCTCACCTCCCAGAACATATTACTTTCATTACGTAGCCATTCCAATCGTTCACTCCATCCAAGACCTTGGAGTTATTTGTGATAACGAGCTTAACTTCCGCTCTCATTTTGATCAAATAATTAACAAGGCCAATTACTCTCTTGGCTTAATAAACGGTGGTCTAAATTCTCTGACCCCTATGTTACTAAATCCCGTAAAACGTAAAACCCACCATAGATTTAAGTTTTCTCTATTAAGTTTAGTTTTAAGAATAATATGTTTAGATATAAGTTTCGCTTGTATGAAGCTAATAAATAAATACAAAATTTTACACGAATCTTGCATTTAGTAGGTATAGGACAAGGTTTATTTTATTGTGTAGGGAGCATCAGTGTGAGTATACAAAATGATTTTCCCCATTTAATGGGGATTCGCCATATCTAGAGAAGAAAGCCATAATTTCTACCAAATAAATTAAAAAAAAAACCTTTTCCTATACTAAATGCGAAGTCAATGCAACATTTCATTAAATTTTTTGTACGTGACGCAATTTTGTACGAAATTTATCCCTTGAACTATCGATCTTTCATCGAAAAATAATCTGTTCACAGTTGTTTTCGCTTTAAAAAAAATTTAGATAAAGCAGTGAAGCACTATAATAATAAAGCATTTCTCGTCGTCGTCGGTCGCATCGTGTCTTTTTTTAATTTTGAAAAATCTTTTCTTGAGCAATATAGGTATTCACAATCTGGTGCAACTGGTCAACTATTTAATTGCAAAAGTCCAACATTTTCTTGAACTCTAAAAACAAAATATAGATTTTTCAATTTACTATATTCCTGTTGCACTGGGCGATGGCCGATGAGTACCTCTATTACAAATAATGTTGCGAGAATGTCAATGAACTATGAATTTCAGCCAAAAAAATGCATTTACCACTTTAATGCTGTATAATTTTAAATAAAATTAAATAAAAATCGCAGTGATCAATTATGTTCTATTAAGTAATAAAAAGATGCTGTTGAAAGGGAATACGGCAATACTCAACTGCGAATGTATCGAAATAATTCGGACTGTGCCTTCTTCGTTTTTTACTTCTGATATACATATGTATAAAAATATTACATACTATACTGTTAAACTCTTCAGGAAAACCAAGTCCGACTTTTTTAAATCACTCTATCTAGATGCAAATAAGATAGTGTGCAAAAGTAAACAAATAACTTTCATGAATGGTTGCGGCAATTTTATCAAAATGTAAGGAATCAAAGTCATATAGAAATAGATTGTTGGGTGGCTGCAAAAATATTATAGCACCTACAATAAATATGGATTTACTGGCAAACCATTTCAAGGAAATTCTTAACACTCCATTAAATCCCCATGTTTTCCAATTATGCCCTATCCTTGATTTCTGTTTCAGACCTTGATGTGCCTATTAAAATATTATTGAATTGCAAGCAACTCACAAAAATATGAAAAATTACAAAGCGGCAGGGTTAGAGGGAATCCAACGAAATTTTATAAAAACTCCTCACCATCGTTTTTAAATATTCTTCTTGTTTTCTTTAATAAGCTTCTAGAACTGTTCACCAACTCATGAATGGTCAACTTGACGCTCTGATTTGTTAGCCTGTATTGGCATAAATTACCGTGGAGGATCTCACCACCTGCGAAGATTTGAACTTTTACATGTAGATTTTCATAGAACTAACTACGGCATACATGAGCCTCTTAACCGAATGAGCAAACTTTTTAACTTAAATGCTTCCTCTGTTGATTTTAACATGAGTAAAATTGGATTAAAAAAAGCGTTTCGAACCAGTGCTCCACGGTCGTGATTGTTTTTACTTGACAACAGATACTTTTGTTCTATATAATTCTGTATTATTGTTTACTTGTATTATTTATTGTTTAATTTTGTTACTATGTATGTGTTTTGATTTGTATTTGCATGTGTTATTAGTTTGAATTATTTTTACTAATTTGCTAACCACTAACACATGCACTTATGATGAGCCTTTAATTGTAGCTTGCAGCTTGCTCTAAGCTCACTACAACAAAGAATTCTGAAGTGTAAAAAAAAGAAGAAGAATAAATACCTTAATCGTTCCTGAAGTCACAGATCTGTCCAATTTTTAAAAAGGAGACCCAACCACTCCAGCAAATTATAGGGGTTTCGCTATTCTTCCATGTCTGAGAAAAATATTAACCCAAATTCTTTACAGCAGAAGTGGGTAGAAGAGAACAAATTGTTAAATTTCTCCTCACTAATACTTGCGCTGCTGTGTTGAACGGCAGCTTCAAGTCAGCTTTCTTTAACATGGATGCGGGTGTGCCCCAAGGTTGCCCCAATAATGTTCTCTCTGTTTATTGATGATGTTTCCCGTGAGTTACCAGGTGGCTTTCGATTTTGTAGCCTGCTTATCAAGATTTTACTTTAGGCGGACGATCTTGTTGTTTTGTCCACAACCCCACCACCCTTCAGCTGCAAATTAATAGGTTGAAAAGCTTTTGTGATGCATGGAACCCGAAAATAAAAACATCTAAATCAAAAAGAATGGTTTACGAATCCATGCCAAGACTATGGTGTAATTTGTCTAAACATTTTATATTAATGAGACGCGAATTGTTACATTTGCACAAAAAACAATCATTTCAAGTTCTAGTGGGTGGTTCAGTATGTATATTATCTATATAACCGACTTAAGGGGTTTGTACTCTTCCACCCTACAAGCTGTTGGAACACTACTTTACGAGGTAGTAGACACGCTTTGTAACCCTTTTTCATGTAAATTATGATTAATATCACTTTTGTTGCTTTTGGCCCATAAGTGGACCATTCACACGGATTCACCGATCGGAGAAATAAGAGAGTTTTCTCTTACTTTGCTCAAATAAAATTTGCGGGTGTTTTAGGCAAGGGGGGTACGAGTCGGTTCTCTAGATAATATATGTACTCTATGCCTTACTTGATGACCCGTGAAATGTTCGATCAGCTTAACATATATCGAGCAAGTTTTTGGTATAACTAGGAACACAAAGTAGTAGCCCGTGGCGTAATGGTTAGTGCATTGGACTGTTACGTCGAAGGTCGTGGGTTCGATTCCCAGCCTATGCCACCTAAAAACAAATGTTTTTCACGGGTTGCTGCCTCTTGCGAGGAATTGACAAATCCTCCAAGAGTATCTCTTGTCATGAAAAAGTGCTTCTCACCCTAGCCGTTCGGATTCGGCAGAAAATTGTAGGTCCCCTCTATTCCTGCCAATAACACGCACACAGGAATGGTTGAGAGTTGTAAGTCACTAGGCCCTGGTTCTACACGAGCTGTCGCGCCTACCAATTTAATTTTAATTTAAGGAACACAAAGTTCTACCTCTTTTTTTTTATATAATGATCATATGGTCACTTACCAGAGTTTTATAATTGTTTGATCCAGCGGTAATGGTGTGGTGAGCTCAGCACTCCAGCCCGTGAATTAGAGTTACCAATAATTTTAATGTCTTTTTTTTGTCTGCATATAGCTAGTCAAAAAAAAAGAAGTTTTACAAAGTGTGTGCAATAATTATCCTCACTTTTGATTTTTTTTTTTGCTAACCTTTGTTTCCTTTATTTTTAAAACTTTACATTAATGAAAATATACTACCGAGAGAGAGAGAGAGAGGAAATCACAAAAATAAACTAAACAAAATTAACACTAAAGATAATCATGGCGATTATGGAATCCGCAATACTGGATCCGCAGTGATTCGCAGTGCAGGGCTCTCTCTTCTATTTAATCATTTTTCATGAAAAGAAAAGGGAACACTAAACTACAAATCACTGCGGATCCAGTGTTGCGAATTCCATAATCGGCATGAATAATTTCACTGAGTATTTCCTTTTCTGTACAGATGGTGATGATGATGAAGGTGTTCCTGTTACTGTAAGTAAAGTTGAAAATTTTGATAACGATGGGGATGTTGCAATGACGTTGTTGGTATTGATGATGATGATGATGATGATGGAGGACGGTGATGATGATAAACGTTTTAATGATGTTGTTGGATTTAACGAATTTACAGAATAATATATAGTAGCACGTTTGTGCTTTACAGTTTGTGTTTTATTATCTTTTCTTTTTCTTTTTCGTTTTCGTTTTCTTTTTCTTTTTATAATTTTAATATTAATGCTATTCCTCTTTCAAACTGGCGGGGTAGGTTTTACGAATTGCAATGGAAATGGAAATTCCTAAACAGGGCTCAAAATATTTTTTTTTATTTAGGTAGGTATATTGATTTTTGATTATTGATTCAGTCTAAGCTAAAAGTTCCATTCACATATGTACTGTACAGGTGGCATAAAACATACACTCCCATAACTTATTTATTTCTTCTTAAATCAGAGGAATTAGGTTTAAAATATTAAGACTTCGATGTGATCGTACATAAGAGGAAGTACGTGCGGCCCCAGTCAAGCATTTTATTTAAATTATTGGTCACCCCAACAAATACATACAAATGTATCCAATTATAAATATAACTGTATTTTTATATATGTAGGTATGTTAATCTACTACCATTGCCTTTTTTCGTAAACTCTGGTTTTTCTTGTGTATATTCATTAAAATTTGTTAAAGAAAATATTTGATAAGATAATATAATTCATTGTCTCATATAATTGAATTTTCCACCAATTAATTTCGAATGAGAGGTAATATATATGTATACCTTCCTACAGACCCATGTATAGATAACTATACATCACAACAATTTAATTTGAATTCTAAATTTTCCTGAACCTTAAAAGAGCTCAATTCCAAAATATTTGGTCCTGAAAAAAGAAGCGTTAAGCAGGGATGCGCCATCGCTTTTGTGTAGAACGGATTGAAAGTCAATCCTGTTACAGAACATTGTAGAGAGGAAAGGTATGATTTTGAGCTAAAACAAACCCACCAAGAAGACCAACACGCGTATTCCATCCAGATGACTGCATCGAGTCGTCGAATTCAACACAAATAACAACCAAGAAAAGAATCGTGCTCTGCTGCTGCTAACCCATGTTTTCACGAAAAGAAAAGGAAATTCCCTATGGATTTCTTCGTGCTATTGTTTGCTGCATTCCGCTCGAAAGCAAGCTAATCCAGACCCAATATTTACTCTCCACTCAAATTATTACAGTTAATTCGCTTTGTTATTTTTACTTGTCGGGGGGCGTACGATATAAATTTTGATCAGGGATGTGAAAGTAAACAAATTTCACAACCTAACCAAAAAAAAAAAAACCAACGCATATACATAATTGTTAAATATCTATGTCAGCCACTATATTTTTAATCACAAGACAATGAAAAACTTCAATTGTCCGAGTCCTTCAGAACTTGATGCATAACCGAGCTTTGTGACCATAGATTCTCAACTCAAACCATGTTCTTTAACAACCCCAGTCAACAACTATTCGAAAAGTTTCGTTGTAGTGAATTTTTACCTCTATACTCCGGAAACTCAAAAATCAATCCCTTCGAGATGCTTAAATATTAAAATCTAATATACCACAAATTCCCTTCCCCACATTTGCGTCCTTGTTCGCAAATTTCTCTGTATATAGTTTACAACATACCCATCGGATACGGGCTGCGTGAAGAGGAGTGGGGGTGAGATCTATACCGACCCCATTTCCCCAACTAGCATGTTTTGAGGTGAGAAAAGCAATCGGTTTGTGTGTTTTGCCTATTATCCTTTAAAAGTTTTCAATGTTCCTCCATCCCCTTATTTTAGGGCCAACGAAACTATTTTCTTGAACAGAAGAGGACTCATATACATACAATATATCTACATGCATCCTGCATGAGAAGAACTTTTACTTAACACCTGATGAAGATCAAGTTTCCTTTGCAAAGGCGTGCGTCTGCTTGCATGGTATCTTATAGAAACAGGTGTAGCTATGTAATTATGTATATTCCTTCGATGTTCATTAGTTCTCGGCTCGGATCACAACACTTATAAGAAGGAAGTCCTAAAATTCGTACAGGTAGGTGTATCATGGGGCGAAAGACGACAATCTGTTTATCGGAGAGAGATGGTTTCTTTTTTGTGCCTTCTCGAATGCTACCGCAAACACCAAAGTTGAGGACGATGACGACGACGTTTGGTGGTGGTTAGGGCTTTTTCTATATTTTATGAGACAAGATTACACTTCTTCTTTGCGGTCGAACGTTCAAGAAGTACACGATTTATGCGGCTTTCTGTTTGGTGGCCAAGTTACTTATATCTTAAACATCTACGTGTTGGTGTTTTTATATATATAGATGCATGGTGTGTGAAATACTAAATTAAACAATGCGGAAGATTAAGTGCAGATTTGTTGGCATCGACACGAAGGATGAGAGACCATCCTCTTTCATAAATTGGTATTTAAGTTTGGAAAGCGAATTTACCATGGTTTCGTTGTTGGTGTATACGTATAGGATATAATTGGCTAGAGGGAAGAAGGTGATATAGGTTTAAGTTAAGAACAAAAAACACTGTGCTATGGCAAAACTCTATTTTACGTATGCTGCAGAGACATAAAGAAGATGTTATACTTCAGCGCTGAGAAGATTAATTGCACTTAGTATTTCCTACCCAATAAAAAGCACAGAACAAGGTTTTACTTTTGTAATGGAATTTCATATACCTATCTTAGATTGATTTCTATACGAAAGAAGAAAAAACCAAAACACTAGAAATTATTGATTTGATTACTTCACTATTGAAGTTGACTTTCAATATATGGAATATTTTCGTAACTGCCTGTGATGTTTTTTTTTTTTTTTTTTTATTCTTCTTTTCCTTAAATCAAATTTATTTGATTGATAAACATGGAACGTCGCACTATTTGTAGCATTGTTTGAGTCCAGTTGGCAAAAATAAAATAAATATCTTGGCGTGTTTTTTGCTCAAATCTATATTCACAGTTCAATATAAAAAACAATAGCTAAGCTGGAATTTTGAATGTATTGTTTAAACATTCAATCATTTTATCATTTATCATACGATTGACTTGAGCAGACATTTTTTTGAAACGTTCAGTACAATTTTAAGAATGAATTGCTTCACACCGAAACAACATTGCCGACAGATTGTCCACGTCACTTGGATTATGATTGCCAAACAGTAGTCGATCGAAGGGTTGACACTGAACCTGATTTTTTGAAGCAAATTTTAATGACAGGCGAGGCCTATTTCCCACTCTCAACAAGACAGTACGCTATGCCACACTACACTGGTGCCCTTGGAATCTGGACACCCGATGTTATTTTGTAAGATATACAAGGAAATTTCTAATACAAAATCAATTATATTCAATATATGTTATCAAATGAAAACTAAAGTAGTATTTTTGGACGATTTTCTTGTTTTAAAAAATACTATCAATTCGTTAAGTTACAGCATCGTGGGTAAAATAAAATTATCCTGGAGTCGAAAGCATTGTCTGTTTTGGAGGAAAAAAATATTTTTGAATAATTTCTAGCAGTTTTGTTTTGCAGTTTTGGTGCCTTAAAAAACTGTCAATTAAATGTTTCAATCAGTTTTTGATGACATCATTGTGTGTAGAATTAAATTAGCGCGGCTCCGAAATCAGTGTTTGTTCTCAAGATATTCAACAAGTTTTAGTATTTCCTTGTAGTTTTTTGTTGAAAAAAACTGTCACTTAAATTTATTAGTGTACAAATATGCCATTGTTTAATAAATTTAGCCCAAAGCCAGTAAAATTTGTTTGTTCTCAAAATATTAGGACCGAAAAACGTCTTCCAACAAATTTAAGCATGTTTTTTGATTAAAAATAAACTATTCTTTTCAATTCTTTGTTAGATCATTATGTGTAGAAGAAAATTAAGCTGAAGTCGATGGCGTTTCTTGTTCTCGAAATATTCAAGACGAAAGATATTTTGCAACTTTTTTTTTAAATTGATGTAGTAAGAGAATATTAATTTTTTTGAAAACCGATAATTTGATTTTTTTCAAATTTTCGGCACTTTATGGCGAATAAAATTTATTTGAAATTGAAATCTCTTTCCGTTCTCGAGATACGGTGAACGAAAGAATATATCACGTATGTACGTAGAACGTACAGGTACACACACACAAACAGTCATCTCTCTAAAAACGATGGATTCAGATTCTTGGCCCTTAGGACCTCGAAACGTGAAGATATGTTTAATTTTGCTCGATTTGAGAAATCGTACCAATTACCATAACTTCCAATGGGAGCTAATAAATTGTAAAGCTCAAATTATAATAATAAATAATATATACATATAAATTATAATAAAGAACCAAAGTTTGTCCATTTTATTTTGAAAGTCGGCATTCAATTATTCATAGATCATATCAAAATTTCTTTCATATTCGAAATGCGCCCAGTGCTACAACAATTTATGGATTGCTCCTGCGTTTTCAGCAAAAAAGAGCCGTCTGTAATCTTCCGCATACTGGAAGACCTCGAAATAATGTGAACATTGGTCGGGTGCAAGCAAGTATTGAAAGAAAAGAAACTATAGGACTTGAAGTGCCTAAGAAGGAAAAAATATAATATTTGACGTTTTTTATTCAGTAGGTGTGGTATTCGCTTTCTCAGAATTGCGATCAATTAAATACAACACTTCCGATTGATGAAATTCAAGTTTTTTGATACGTACAATATAATAGTTATAGAATAGTTTTTTAGGCAGTTTTTTGTTCGAAATTGTTAATTACAATGAACATTGCGATTATTGACTGCGAAGCAGATTAATTTATACCGCTCTCAAGCTTTTAATAATTTCTTTGGACTTAAAAAATGTATCCATTTAAAAAAAATTAATCCAAATGATCAATAAGAAAGTACAATAATCTTTTACACCAACTTCTATTTTGATTAATATATTGGAAAATTGTCGCGCCATAGCGTCCTAGAGCACCTTAGCAACTGCCATGCTACGCCACCGAAAAAATGTGTAGCGTAGCATGTCTGCATGCATCGATGCATACAGTGCTGAACCCAGAATACATTTCGTCGGCTGAGTTATATCCTGTCCAATAGACCAATTTTGGCCAAATTGAGTTAGGTATGCAGAGTGCAGTAATACTAATTTGCGGAAGCTCTTTCGTTTGGTGCAATCCGTTTTGTTCTATTTCTTTTTTTTTTGTTTCAAGTTATAGAGATCTATTTTGTTTAATAAACCATTTTTCAGAGAATTAAGAATGTATTTTTTGTTCAATTAACCATTTAAAATAAGATTTGTTTATAGGTATTTCACAAGATTTAGTACACTTCAAAGAGAAACAGTTTATTTTTTTCTATTTTGTCCGATATCCAATTTCTTCTATTATTTGTTCAATATCCAACATTATGGTTTTGCTATATCTTGTTCAATATCAATTGCAGTTACCATTATTTCGGATTGTTCGTAAATGCAATCATTCAGTTTCGATCTCGATGGTTTTGGGAAAACACGTGCACAGATATTTCCAAAATAAAAAGGCATCATATTGTGCAATGTGGGACGAAGCGTTTTGGTAAAGCGATATTGCAACAGAAGATCTTAACGATAATTTGAAAAAAGTGTTGAAAGATTTTCCAAGAATATTATTCAGTTGTCAGATGCATATTAGCCGCGTTTTTGAATTTATTATAATGATTGTTAAGTTCTAAATTTTTGAATACCTACTTTAGTTTCTTGATTGTAAAAATGTCAAACTTGTGAGTTGTGATCAACTCGAAAGGGGGTCACAATGTCGATAGTTCTTGTGAGGCTTACAAGTTGTGACGGTGCTACTAGAGTAAGAAAACCTCGCAAAATCAATTTTACTTCTTCTTGTGAGGTTGTTGTGACTTGTGAAGTATCAGTGAATTTTGCCAGAGGACCGTAAATTTCAATAAGGCCAGCTTGGACCTTAAAATGGCGCCTTTTAGAGATTTTATAGACAGATTGAATATCAGAAAAGAGATATTTATCAATGAACTACAAAACCTTTTATTTCCAAAATATGAAAATATTGAAATATTTAAAAAAAAATCTACCCAAAACGGAAAAGTTTTTTTAACAAGTCGAGGAAATAAGAGAAAAAGATCTTCAAGTAATCCTTTCTTATAGGACTATACGATGCACTTGAATAAATGCAAAACTTTTATTGAACTATAACGAGAATTATATCCCTATTTCGTTCCATGACTTTTATCAATGAGTGGAAAATAGTTTAAGAATCTACCTAGAGAATATATGTACCTACAAAAATCACTTTACAGAGTCGGAAATTCAAGCAATAATCAGTTCAAAGTTGTGAGAAGTTATATTTGATAAGGAAATTCGTCTTATGTCATAGTAGTTGATATAAATTCGAAGTAAAGTAAATTAGTTTTGTGAGGTTTTTACCAAAAATGGGCAAAGGTTTTTAATAATACAAATTCTATATGAAATACATCAGCCAAGACTTAGGGCTAGTTTGTTCACAGTGGGTTAAATTTGTACTATGACTTCCACAGGCTCTTATTAAATGGCACAAATCAAACAATATCGGCTGACTAAAGGTTTCCATGATTAACAACTCGAATTATGGATTTATTGGTAACAATTTTAGTTAACATGCATATTCGATGGTTTACAAGTTGCATTAATCCTTGATTAAAGATAATTAACTGCAGTGTAGTATTTTATTTGGGCTTGTTGAAAACGCTTATTATTTTTCACTGAATTGTTTCGAAGACTAGGTACATATATAGATTATAGAGAAAAAAAGCACTCCTAGCGTATTATTAACTTTTACCAGTGGCGTAGCGTGGGTTTTTGCCGCCCGGGGCAGAGCCAATTTTGCCGCCCCTAGCAGTTTGTTTTTGGCCTTTAATTTTGTTTGCTGTTTTAAAAAACATCAAAGTGAAACAGCTACTTAACTTACCTTGTTATAATTTAATTTTTTATTCACAGATTTATTATATTTATTTATATTATATTATGTAGATAGAAGTGTCTAATCGGGTAATGATTGCTGAAAAATAAAATCGGTTTTAAAAAAAATCAACCCGCACTGCCTTTAATTATTATTATTCTTATAGTTATATAGTAATAATTATTATACCAATAATATTTTTTTATTTCTATTATAGTTATACATAAGGAAATGAAGAAACAGAAATATTTGCCAAGGATTATTTTTAACTTAAACATATTTCAAAACAGCCCATCAAAATTAAAGTGTTCAAAACTGGTTTTATCTTTTAAAAACGGTTAACATGTTTTTTTTGCAGCTTAACGAAATTACCACAGCTTATCTTAGATGGAATCGAAACTTCTAATTATCTATTTCAAAGATTCACCAATTACTTAGCAAAACATGTATTACCTATACTTTAAAATTTTTCAGAATTATTTTTGATTAGATTTAACATACCTATACATATGTCCGATTTGTTTTTACTTTCTCGAATGAACTGTCAGTCTAAGTTTTCAACCAGTAACCAGTTATAAGAACTTCGTAAAATGTGCCGCCTTGAAAAATTCTCAACATAGGCTCTAGCTCCTTTGCTATGGTAACAATGACGAAGGGTCATGGCCTCTGGGGTAAATACCTCTACATAAAGATTAATTGTGAAAACTAAACTTTCTACAATGAAGAATAAATAAACCTGCAAATTTGAGAATTTTGAATAAAATTCTCTTGCCCACTGCCCATCTCCATGGCGGATTAGATGTCGAACAATTATCCGAGCAATAAATCCAGCAATTGTCAGTTACTTACGAATTACTAAATTTAATGATTTGGCATCTGAATTTAAATTCTTAAGAAACGTGACAACATTTTGTTTGTAATTCATTTTCTATTTAAATATTTTTTTTTTCTTCAATTAAAAAAAAAATACATTACATAATGTACATTGCACATTCTTTATAATTTTTTGTATTCCTGAATTTGTTCTTTCATTTTTTTAAAAACTGGAACTATCATATTGCCTTGGTTGTTGTAAAGTTTACATACATAATTTTGTTAATTTAATTAAATTAAAGTCATACATAGGTATACATAAATAAATGAAGATTCAATTCAAATATAGTTTTAGTAAATAAAGAAGATATATATAACATACAAAAACCATTTACATTAACGTATTTAGAAAAATTGCAGCAAAGTGCCACCCGGGGCCTGTGCCCCCTTTGCCCCCCCCCCTCGCTACGCCACTGACTTTTACAAAAGTTATTTCTTGTTCAAATAGGACCACGTTAGCCCTTCCGTATATGCATAATTTATGCCAACGAATAATCTATTTGTAAAACTTAAAAGTTTTCACGTTCTCAGATAAAAGTTAAATAAAGCTAAAATAGTAAATTAGGAAGGTTTTTTGTTTAATATTACTATCAATTACTTTGTTTCCAAGTTTCTTTTTCTTTATTTTCTCTATTGTTCATTACAATTTTTTTTGTTCAATATTGCAACATTTGAACTAACTTTAACTTTAACTCATCGTATATTTTAATTTTTGATTGATTCGTTGAAACTTTAGGTATACAAAAATATTTTATTCATTAAATAGAAAATTGTTTGAGCTTTCATAAACCAAAATCTGGTGGATTGAATAAAAACTTTGAACCTTAACTTTAAAAACCGATTTCCCAATAATTTGAAAAATGGACATTGGACAACATAAAACTCAGCTGACGATGTCCGCCTCTTGGACTTTTTATGATTCATAGCTGTGTCAAAACGAAATTTACCACAGTCAAATTTTCATTATAATTTTTTATAAACCTACAACTTTGCGCCTGCAGTCTGCACTGAGGATTAGGATAAAACAGAGTAATATCCTTTACGCAATGCGTTGCCGAAGTCACGTGATGACGATGAGGTCCATTCCTAATATAGGTTTTATTGTTTGACAATTGCTTCATTACATTTTTACTCAACACACAAGTTGGGTTTTATACATTTGATTTTTTCCGCCAACAATTCGTTGGGCATATGTATAAGGAGGGAAGTAGTATAGATTAGAGGGTCCTGGAGCAGCGGCTCGGCGGCTAAAGTGGGCGTATGGGCGTGGCAGTGGGCGTAGGGCGTGGCGGGGGTGGTGGGCGTGGTAGATATTGAGCTTTAGGGGCGTGGCAAGTGGGCGGAGCTTTTGTGGGCGTATAAAGGGGCGGAGGGCGTGGTAAAATTTGTGATTTTGGGGGGCGTGGCATGTGTTTGAAGCTTTGATGGGCGTGGCAGGGGGTGGTGATTTTAGGGGGTGGGTCAAAGGGGTGGAGCTTTTGGGGGCGTGTCAAGGGGGCGTTTTTTTTTTTTTTTTTTTTTTTTTTTTTTTTTTTTTTTCTTCATATGGCCTTAGCGGCTCATGTCCTTGGCGGCTCAGCGGCTCTGTACTTGGCGGCTCATAGCGGCTCATGGGCTTGGCGGCTCAGCGGCTCGGTACTTGGCGGCTCATGGACTTGGCGGCTCAGCGGCTCATGAACTCGGCGGCTCAGGTTAAGCATACATAACCTTAGAACCCAAAACGTAACGTAAATAACCTAAAACGTAGCGTTATAACCCAAAACGTAACGTAAACAACCTAAACGAGCCGTTAAGAACCTAAAAACGTAACGTTAAGAACCTGATATTGAGGTTCGGAGGTTAGCTTCCAACACATGGGTTGTTAATACTACGTCAAGAGAGAAGAAGAATACAAAAATAAAAAAACAGAGAAATAGTTTTAAAATTTATGAAATTTATTTATTCAAACATGTTTACATTATTATTTTTTTTCACTTTTGTATATGCTTAAATTTTATTTTTAAATGATTCTGTTGACTACTTGATCAAGTGGATTATATTCAATAATTCGATCATGAAGCATAATGCAGTATGCTGAAGTGTTTGCAGGAATATTTTTTGATGTCCTCATCTCCAAGCGTATATCAATAGGTCCTGTTTTCAATGTTTCATTTTGATGTCTGCAATCTATAACAAAAATTGGAGCACGTGATTTAAATATATCCCAGGAAAGAAGAGGCTCGGCAGTATTTTTATTGTAGTAAGTTTTTTGAAAATCGGTATACATTTTATAAAACAAGCTGTATCTGTTTTTTTCAAATGAAACATTAAGGTCTTCATGTGGATATACATCAGAGTTTAGATATACTTTTAAGTCTGTCAGATTACAATGATCAAACGTTGTAGGATCAGCAGATAGTTTTTTATTTTTTTCAGTTTGTAGTGCAAAAACAATGTATCGAGGTTTTTCTATTTGTGTTGTTGTCTTAACGTTCCATATATGATGATCAGAGCTCGATAACATGGGGTATTCATAGAGATCCCAGTTTCGAAAGGCAATTTTCATAAAACTGTTTTTATTTATAGATTTGTATAGGTTTAATTTCATGGTATCTGATAAAGTCACATGTGGTACTTTCCACTGTACTTTATGAAGTTGTACTTGAACATTTTCATTAGTTGCAGAGATTAGTGCGTTTTCATCCATCCTAGCTCGAGTGAGAATTAGATCGTGTCGAGCATTGGGAATAATTTTTTTATAATCTTCGGCGAAACCCAAAAGCCTATTTAATGGAATACAGTAATTAAAATGAACTGGTGTTAATTTTATAGATGAATCAGGAGACCAGGATGCATTTAAAAGCATATCACTCTCATTTTTAGTCAAGGATAAATAGTTTTTGATCGTTGTTGTAATCCCCACATTTCGGTTATAGTCAATTTCCTTTCCATTAAGTTCATAGCGTATTTCATCAAAGAGAAAAGCCATTGCATTGTTCACAAGTTTTGTGTTGACGATTTCTTTTCCATCTGTTGTCGATAGTGATCCTTCAACATATAAAAAACTTTCCGAAGGAAAAACATTAAGATTTTGATGTTGTATACAAATCTGAATGATATCATTTCGTTCAAAATTGTTTTGATATGGTGAATAAGTATGATATTCATATTTAGAAATACTATCACTGATCTCAGGGTCTTGAAAAATGTTCAACATATTTTTTTTTTGTATGTTTGTTTTGTTTTCAATGTTTTAAGATATGTCCTAATAATATTAAAAAGTCTTGATTATGCTTTGTAAGTCGATGTGTTACCGCAGCAAAGTTCGAAGCTTGATTGAGTATTGTATTATTTTCTACAGTATTTTTATAAGGAATTGACTCAATTATGTGCTCATATACAATCATGGCTCAGGCTGTAAATGTAATCGAACTGTTATTTTTTCCCCTCTAAAGTTAATATGTTGTCCGTCTTGATCGATAAACTTTAAACACAGCGATGTTATTCGTTTGACGTTCACAGGCAAATAAATAACATTCCTCGGAACTTCTATGATTTTATAGCCCGGACTTACTTTAACAGCAAATTCATGTAAAATATGTGCCGATTTATTATTTATATACGTTCCATCTATAATATTACATTCAACACGTATGGCATTAACTCTGTTTATGTCAACGTAGAGATCTGATTCATGTAACACTTTTGACTTCAATAGTTTCTTACTAAACCCTAGAAGAGATCCAATAGAATTCGATTTAGAGAAGTCAATATCTTCCGAGCTGAATATTTCACATTTCAGAGTGTTGTTATTCGCCTTTATTTTAATTTCACTTTTTCTTAAGCTATTCTTTTTTTTGTTAATATCAATAAGTTTTTTTTGTATTAAATTATTGATATCTTCTATCTCATATGAACCAATAGGAAACGATATAATATTATCACCAATATGCAATAAGTTATTAAACTCATCTACATTTGGTATAGAGTTATAAGTTTGGAAATCTATAAGCCCGCAAACATAATTAGATTTCAGTACAATTGGTGGAAAATACTCAGCACTGAGATATGAGTCGTTCCCACTTAATGTTAATGTTAGCGACATCCCGATTAAAAGATAAATGACACAGTTTTGATTCTTCACTTCATTTTATTCTTTTTCAATTTAGTTTTTGAAAACATTATAACATTGTTCTAATAAGAACCTTAAGCATAAATGACCACATATAAATGTATCAAAATCTTGTTCTTGAATATAATTATAATTTATTTGATTACCAAGATAGCTTATTACCTCAGTTGGTGGTCTTAAATTTCCAAAACTATCAAAATATTTTACAATATTATTTTTTCTATTTTTAACATATGCTACCCAATGAGTGCCATTACCAGATTGACTATCCAAATTTACTACACCGCACTCCTTATCCATCGATGTTTTGGGTAATGAGTCTCGCATAAAAACTCCTCTAAAATGATCCAAGTTTTTCTTTCCAAACCTTTGAATATCAAAATTGTTTAAGGGTCGGTTGGGTAGCAGATCAATCAGTTTTTTGTGTTGGGTGTGTTTAGAAAAAGACCAAGTCCATTTTTATATGGTTGTAAGAATAACCCCTTTCCTTGAATAGGAATGGCTTCCATAGCCTTATTATGTCGTTTGTTTTCTTCAAAAGTTCTTTTAGCAGCACGTACATCATTAAGAGCTTTTGCAACACCAGCTGCTCCACCAGTTAAAGATCCAACAGCTGATAAACCAGCCAGAATTGGAGCTAAAAATGGCAAAAAACCACCACGCTTTGGAAGTGGTATTATTCTTGGCGTTTGAATGTATCGTTTCTTCTTATTTTTAATAACATTTTTTGCAGCCTTTACAGCAATATTAGCCATTGATGTTGTACCACAACAATTGATATTGGTTTTAATAGCATTTCTTGCTTCAGTTATCGCCTTTTTAAAAATATTTTTTTTACAAAGTTTCTTTTTTTGTTTACTAGTTTTAATAGTTTTGTTTTTAGTCTCGTTATTACCCATACCAAATTTTGTCTTAGCTTTCATCATGTTAGTGACTAAAAGTCCGCTTAACTTTTCAGAGGTTGAAGAGTCGTTTGCTTTGAATCTTTTCCACGCTTGTTCGGTTAAAATTTTATCGGCAACGTGTCGATCTGAGTCAGAGCTACTCTTAGAATATGCAATATCATGTAAGCGACAAGCTTCATCCAGTTGATTAATTCCTTTATCTCCTCTGCGTAAGCGTTCTTTCAATTTAGTTCCAGGCCCACAGTAATTATAAGAAGGAAGATGTAGTTCAAATGGCAATTTGTCTATAATTGTATTCAAAAGTCCTTCTCCTTTAATTGGTTTTCTTTTATTATGCTCAATCATATTATGATTTACACACACACCTTCCTAGTTGAAGGTTGAAACGTTTATGAATGTAAGCCTATAAAAATGATATGTTTTATTGTGAGAACTGTTAGTCAGCAATATGCGCTTCGTAAAGCAGTCAGAAATTATTAAAGTAAAAAATTTTGATTCTAAAGTCAAAATTAAAAAAAAACATGGTTCATTATTTCCAAACAGCATTCGAGGAATTATCGTTGGTCCATCAAATTGTGGTAAAACAAATGTAATGCTAAGCATTCTTCTTGACCCTAACGGATTAAAGTTTGAAAATATTTATATTTATTCAAAATCATTACATCAACCAAAATATCTTTATCTAAAAAAGCTTATTACATCCGTGAAAGGTATGAAATACAATGAATTCTCAAACAATTCCGATGTAATGCCTCCATCAGACGCCAAAAATAATTCAATATTTATATTCGACGATGTCGCATGTCAAAAACAAAACAATATAAGAGACTATTTTTGTATGGGTCGTCATAATGGAGTTGATAGTTTTTATTTATGTCAATCCTATACCCATATACCAAAACACTTGATTAGAGACAATGCTAATTTTATTATTCTTTTCAAACAAGACGAATTGAATTTGAAACATGTTTACAAAGATCATATAAACTCTGATATGACATTCAATCAATTTAAAGAGTTGTGTTCGCATTGTTGGACTGATAATTTTGGATTTCTGGTTATAGACAAGGAAAGCAGTATTGAAAAGGGTCGTTACAAAAACAGTTTTCACAAAATTGCAATACTATAAATATACATATTTCATTTAACATCAACACATTACGGCAGCAACACTGTTTGGGAAAGCTAGTCCTTCATATAAAAGTATTAAAACATATAAATACTTTTTTTCTTCCTCCTCATATATACTATTTTAAACCGTAGAAAATGGAAGAAAGTGTGTTGAATGATCTTATAAAAACAAAAAATGTGCTTAAAAATAAATATTTTCAACTAAAAAGTGGTAAAATGATGAGAGAAGCCGATTTGGAAAACACGTTCAAACCCATTGTTGAGCCATTGAAAAAATTGGTCGGGAATATTAAAAAAGAAGAAGCACAACAAGAGGATGATATTAAAAAACTTAAACGTCGCAAGCTACATTTTGAATCGTTTTATAAAAAGGATGAGGGAGAAGATCATGAACGAGCAGGATCACCATCACTAGAATTCGATAGTCCAGATAATACTTTTTTATTCAGTACACCAAAAAATTTTCCTAGCCCTGATAAATCGTCTTCTTTCAATCAACAAAAACTGTTGTCAGATTCAAATCGTGATACAGCCTATGGACCATATTTTGATGTAAACACTCAATCTGTAAAAATAGGAAAATGCAGCTTTAAAATGAATGATCAGCATATTATAATTGACGATGAAATTTTTACTCGAACTCCTGGTCTTATTGAATTGGTGGTAAAGAAAAATCCTCAAAAGCAAAAATATACTAAGGATGACTTAGAACAATATTCGAAAATCCTCCAAAAAACTAATGCATATAGAATTAATCATGATAGTTCTTCTCGAATCAAGAGCAACAGAGGTGTGAAATATACCAAAATAATAAAGGCTATTGTCGCTGGACTTAAAAATGAAAATGCAAAAATAGGAAAATCCTATTCTAATATAACTGAAATGAAATACACAAACAAAAATATTGAATATGTCTACTGGAATGATCCGAATGAACTCGTTAATAGACTTCGACTTTTAGTAGCATCTAAAAATGCTGGTAACAACAACCACCAGAATGAAATCACTTCTATAATTGAAGAACTGAAGGAATCAAATATTATATATTAGCACTCAAACAAAAATCTATACATATAAACAATGAACGTTGACAAGTTCGGTAGGAACTTCAAACCTGTTCCAAAAATCAATGGTCTTACAGGTCCTCCAGGAATAGGATTTAAACTCCTACCGTCTGGTGACTTTGATATAGATAATAAGCATTTAAACAATATTGGTATTAAACCTAAGCACCCCCACCAAGCCGTTTCCAAAGGATATGTTGATGAGCAGTTAAACCTTAAGGAAAATAGTATGAGAAACCACATAGACTCTTCTTTGAAGGAAATAATTACAACTTTGAATAGGGAAAGCAACATACTAAGAAACCTTATGGACTCTACTTTAAAGGAAACAATAACAACTATGAAGCGAGAAAACATGAACTTATTATCACTATCGAGGAAACCTGAAGATCTCATGAATATTGATGAAAGACAGGTTGATGAAAAGATTAAAAAAAAAGTTGAGATGATCATGAAGGCGTTATTTCCTAAAGTATCCTTTATACCTACGGATGAAACGTAAAGGAGTGGGGGTCTTAAAATGTTGATGTACATATATGATGTTTATTTTCCATTTAAAAAAGTAAAAATTCTTAGTAAGCTTTCAACACTCTAAACAATAACATCTGAAGAAATGGACTCAGAAACAATACTTAAAAACATTTGTGATTTTTTAAAAACGTATAGCGAAACTTTATTAGATGAGCATTACGAAGAGTTTTTAAATTGTATTTCCATACTTAAAAGATTCCAAAACGTGCATTACACTGAATCTATTCACGGGCATCACTATTCTAATTGTTGCTGGGCATCCAACCAATGTGAACTAGGACCGGATACTTGTGCCTGCTATATGATAGAAAACCGTTTGGTTAGAATTAAGAAATTGATGTTATTGTATAAAAGATTAAAATAAAAACAAAAATAAAAATAAAAATATAAAAGAGTTGTTTTTTATTCTATTGAATTCACTCTTTTTAATTATGAGTAAGCGAGAGGTCGTTGAAGAGTTGCATAGGGCTGCACGGCGAAATTTTAAACGTCGTAATGTTATCATTAAAGGTTATGATGATTTGTGGCAAGCCGATCTGGTTGAAATGATACCTTACAGTGATCAAAATAATGGGTTTAATTATTTGATGACAGTTATCGATACTTTTTCAAAGTTCGCGTGGGTTATCCCAATGAAAAACAAAAAGGGGATTACTATTTCAAAAGGGATGCATGAAATATTTAAAAATTCTTCTAGGGTTCCAAAAAACTTGCAGACTGACGATGGAAAAGAATTTTTCAATACAAACTTCAAAAGTTTGATGGAAAAATATAAAATTAATCACTACTCTACATTCAGCTCATTGAAGGCTTCAATTATTGAAAGATTTAATAGAACCTTTAAGGAAAAAATGTGGAAAGAATTTAGTTTCAATGGAAGTTACAAGTGGATAAATATTTTTAAGAAATTACTTTATGCCTACAATCATTCTTTTCACCGAACCATTAAATGTAGACCTGCGGATGTAAACACGAAAAATTCAAAGTCCTTATTATCAATTTTCAAAAATAAGAAAGAAAAAGCAAGTAAACGAAAATTTAAGGTTGGCGACAAAGTACGAATCAGTAAGTATAAACATACATTTGAAAAAGGCTATACACCAAACTGGACTACTGAGGTTTTTAAAATAAGAAAAGTTCAAACAACAAAACCGACTACATATCTTCTTGAGGACTATCAAGGAAAAGCAGTTCAGGGGGGCTTTTATGAAGCAGAACTGATGAAAACTAAGTGTCCAGATATATATCTAGTTGAAAAAGTTCTCCAAACAAAAGGAAATAAAGTTTATGTGAAATGGTTGGGATTCCCCTCAGAACACAACTCCTGGATCGATAAAAACAAAATTCTGTAAAATAAGAAAGTAATAAAATAAATACATTTGATTTTAAAACATTTAATTTTTCTTCTTTCTTTTTTTTTCTATAAATATTTATATTTTCTTCGTTTATATCTAATAATTATTGTCTTAAACATAAAAATTATTTTATTTTTGTAAATTTAAGTTGGTATGATGTTCCAATTTGACATGTTTTTTCGAAGGCATATGAACCTCCTCCAATTAATGTTATGCTGTCTGATGACAGCTTCGAGTATTTCATTGGCAGAAAGACCTGAAATAAAAAATTTCAAATTATTTAACATTACATACACATATGATATATTGTTGCAGAATAAGAATAGTTTCATAGCTTACCGTATATTCTCCAAGATCTGCTATGATCCGTTCTCCCCAACGTGTATTTACTTTTCGCAGAGCGTAAATACTATATTTGACCCCCATTTCAAGATCAGCCAGCTTCTTCGTAGGTTTAAAATTACCGATTTCGTTTAAAGAGTTAGCCTCTCTTGCCGCGAAATCATCTAGGGTAAATATGGAGTAATCAGCCTCTTCGAAAAGCATTTTTGTAAAAATACGTTTATTCTTTGTAGCTTCTTGTAAACAACTGTGCTCATCAGTAGAAAATAATTTTCCTTTTATAGAAGTATTCCTACTCAATTTTCATATAAGGCTTTTCCAATACATTTGCATGTGGATGATTTGAAAATTTTCATGTTCATTCACGTTAATAATAGTTGGAAAAATAGCATACGACAGTCTTTATACCCCCATTAGTTCGAATGATATAATATATACAACGGAAGTGGTCAGCGGAGTTTTTTAAAAGAAAATATTTCGTTTAGACTTTTATTACCCTCATAAGAAACCTATGTTTATTAGCAGTTATTTGAATGCTATATGTAAATGTGTGTTAGATGAAAAGGATAATAAGGTAAATATAAAATGATCATTTTTTTGTTTTTGTTTTGTTATTCATTGCGGGTGCGCACAACGAAAGTAGACAATGTTTTTTTTTTTATTAGCATAGGTCTTAGATGAAAAGGATAATCAGGTGTACAAAATGATCCCACGATCATTTCTCGTTTTTTTTTTTTTTTAAGTGCACCTGTTCACAAAAAAAAGGGGACAATGGAATTTTTAAGAAAGTACTTAAAAAGAAAAGACTTTTATCGACCTAATAGAAAACCATAGTTTATTACCCATTAGATTGAATGATATATAGTATATACATGCTTGAGATGAAAAAGATCCTAGTTTCATTAACATAATTTTAATTAAATATTCAAAACAAGCGTTTACTATGAAAGGGGCAACGTCTAGACTTTTATTACCATGTGTCTTAGATGAAAAGGATAATAATGTATACAAAATGATCCCACGGTCATTTCTCGGTTTTTATTCAGTGCAGCTGTACACAAGGAAAGTGGACAATGGAATAATATTTACCAATAAAACTTTCCTTTTAAATTCTTTTATGCATTAGATTAGAAGATAAGAGTATTCTTATAGTAAGAGACATTTTCTAATGGTATATCTGAGAGGGGATACTTTAATATATGTGGAGGTATCCTAATGATATAAAAGCAATGCATTCGAGCTAAACAGTTTAATAGTCAGATTACTTTGTGAGTATTAGGTATTCGTTGAAACGTTTTGTTTAAAAAGTGTGGAAAAAAAGTATAAAACTTTAAAATAACTATTTAGAAAAGTGTTAGTAATTAAATATTGGTGTGTTTGATAACTTTAAAATTTTAATATTTTCAATAAACTTATTCCTTCGCGAGTACCACCCTATCTTTATCGATCGAAAGTTTTATTTAAAAAGTGTGAAAAAAAAACATTTATAAACAGCCTTATTCCTTCGCGAGTTCTACCCATTCTTTATTTTCAAACATTTTATTTAAATAGAGTGAAAAAAAGCAAAAACCTCAAAAAACAAAAATAGTGATACCTTTTTAAAACAAATTTTAAACCGATATAATATTTACATTTAGATATTTGTTCGTACAAGTTTCTCTGTTTTTAAAAGACTTATTCTCGTACGTGAGTGCTACGTAAATAAAAACAAGGTGAACTCTTATAAAAAAAGAAAAGCTTTGATATATTTTTTAACTATATACATATATATATATATATAAAACAAAAGTAATACAAATTATATTGAAAAATATTGTAACACAGGTTCGTCTTTATAATTATGTAAATATTATTTATTTATAGGTGAAGATTGTGCTAAAGTTTTCATTACAAACTTAGTTGAAGACGCTAAGCACATCCATCGAGAGCATTTAAGTAAAAAGATCCCACTTAATATGTCAGTTGATGATGAGAGACGTTTTCAGCAAGAAACCAGATGCCATATCTGCAAGTATCCTGTATGGGACAGCGTCAAGGTACGAGACCACGATCATTTGACCGGACAATTTAGAGGAGCAGCGCATTCTAAATGCCACTTAAGTTATAAGGTACCTAAATTTATCCCCATATTTTTTCATAATTTAACCGGTTATGACTCACATTTGTTCATAAAAGAGCTGGGCATTATCAGTGGGGGGATTAATATTATTCCTCTCAATAAAGAGAAATATATATCTATCTCGAAAAAAATATTAATAAATAGGGATCAGAAGGAGTTTTTGGAGTTAAGATTCTTAGACTCATTTAGGTTTCTCCCATCTAGTATTGATAATATAGCGAAAACCCTTGAAACGGACGATTTTAAAATATTATCGAAATATGTTAAAAACGACGTAGAGTCTATGAACCTTATGACTCGCAAGGGGGTTTTCTGCTATGATCATCTAGATGGTATAGAAAAACTGGATGAAGTAGAACTTCCTCAAATAGAATCTTTCAGGAATTCACTTATTGATGAAGACTGTAGCTTAGAAGATTATGCCCATGCTAAGAAGGTGTGGGCACATTTCAAGTGCGAAAGCCTGAGTCAATATCTGGAGCACTATTTGGTGACAGATGTCTTGATTTTGGCTGATATTTTCCAAAAATTTAGGGCAGATTCTAGACAACATTACGGTCTTGACCCCTGCCACTATTTCACACTTCCTGGTTTCTCATGGGATGCCATGTTAAAAATGACAGACATTAAACTGGAACTTTTGACAGACATTAATATGTATAATTTCTTTGCTATGGGAATAAGAGGGGGTTTGACGCAGTGTACCTTGCGCCACTGCAAAGCAAACAATAAATATATGTCTGAGTTTGATGCAGATAGCCCCTCCAACTATTTAGTATATTTGGATGCTAATAACCTTTACGGTTGGGCAATGTCGGAGTATCTTCCTCATTCAAGCTTCGAATGGGCGGATATTCCAACTGATCTGACTTTGATTAAAGAATGGCTTACTTCAAATGTAAATACGGGTTATGTTTTAGAAGTTGATCTAGAGTATCCTCAAGAAATACACGATGCTCATAATGATCTACCATTCTGTCCGTCAAACACTTCAGTGACTGCCAAATCTCCTAAAAAATTGATTGCGGATTTGAAGAATAAGGTTAATTATATTATACACTATAAGACTTTAATTCAAGCCCTCGATAATGGTTTGGTGCTTACTAAAATTCATAGAGTGATGCGATTCCAACAATCTCCATGGTTGAAAACATATATCGATCTAAACAATCGACTTAGAACATTAGCCACCAATAAATTTGAGAAAGATTTACGCAAACTGTGCAATAACGCAGTTTTCGGGAAAACAATGGAGAATGTGGACAAGCGAAAAGATGTTCGAATTGTGGATTCCGTTGAGAGTAATGGAAGACACCTTGGGAGTCGTGCTCTTATTGCCAAACCTAATTTCCATAGCATATTGGAATTTAGTGAAACCATGGCTGCGGTGCAGTTAAAAAGAGTATACAGTGTATATAATAAGCCAGTATATCTAGGTTTTTGTGTTTTAGACATTTCTAAATACAAAATGTATGATTTCCATTATGCATACATGAAGCCTAAATTTACTGATAACTTACATCTGGCTTATATGGACACCGACTCTTTTGTGTATAAAATAAGCACAGAAGATTTCTATGCTGATATCAAAAGTGACATTTCTGAAAAGTTCGATACTTCCGACTATCCCCTTAATAATCCCTTTGGTATTGCCCAGCTAAATATGAAAAAATTAGGGTTTATGAAAGACGAGAACAACGGAAGAATTATGAAGGAATTTATCGGGTTAAGGGCTAAAATGTACAGCATAGCTGTAGAAGATTCTGCTCTGATAAAAAAAGCCAAGGGTGTTAAAGCATCAGCTATTAAAAAATTTTCTTTAAAAAATTATAGAGACTGCTTGCTGCTTAAGCAAAATTTTTATGGAAAAATGATGAATTTTAGATCTAGGCATCATACTATTTATACAGAAAGTATAAATAAATTGAGTTTGAGTTGCTTAGATGATAAAAGATTTATTTGTAGTAATAATGTTGATACTCTAGCTTGGGGTCACTATAGTTTAAATATGTCTGAACCTTAATTTTCTATTAGAGCAGAATTTTCTTTATCTTTATGGTTGCTTTTGAATTGTTTTTGTAAATATGTAATAAAAAATGTACCTAGACAAATAAAATAAATTATTAAAAACTATCTATAAAAAAAATGTAAATTACAATAGTTAAATAAGATAAATTATTGAAAAAAATAAAAACTACCTACAAAAAGAGAATAAATAAAAATGAAAATAAAAAAAACTGTTTTTGTTTTTTTTTTTTACTTATGGAATCCTTTTCTCTAGCAGGTATAAATATATTCTCAAAATTTCATATGCAAAAGAGAGCGCATCCAATTGTATATGGCATGTGAAATGTATACCGATTTTCAAAAAACTTACTACAATAAAAATACTGCCGAGCCTCTTCTTTCCTGGGATATATTTAAATCACGTGCTCCAATTTTTGTTATAGATTGCAGACATCAAAATGAAACATTGAAAACAGGACCTATTGATATACGCTTGGAGATGAGGACATCAAAAAATATTCCTGCAAACACTTCAGCATACTGCATTATGCTTCATGATCGAATTATTGAATATAATCCACTTGATCAAGTAGTCAACAGAATCATTTAAAAATAAAATTTAAGCATATACAAAAGTGAAAAAAAATAATAATGTAAACATGTTTGAATAAATAAATTTCATAAATTTTAAAACTATTTCTCTGTTTTTTTATTTTTGTATTCTTCTTCTCTCTTGACGTAGTATTAACAACCCATGTGTTGGAAGCTAACCTCCGAACCTCAATATCAGGTTCTTAACGTTACGTTTTTAGGTTCTTAACGGCTCGTTTAGGTTGTTTACGTTACGTTTTGGGTTATAACGCTACGTTTTAGGTTATTTACGTTACGTTTTGGGTTCTAAGGTTATGTATGCTTAACCTGAGCCGCCGAGTTCATGAGCCGCTGAGCCGCCAAGTCCATGAGCCGCCAAGTACCGAGCCGCTGAGCCGCCAAGCCCATGAGCCGCTATGAGCCGCCAAGTACAGAGCCGCTGAGCCGCCAAGGACATGAGCCGCTAAGGCCATATGAAGAAAAAAAAAAAAAAAAAAAAAAAAAAAAAAAAAAAAAAAAAAAAAACGCCCCCTTGACACGCCCCCAAAAGCTCCACCCCTTTGACCCACCCCCTAAAATCACCACCCCCTGCCACGCCCATCAAAGCTTCAAACACATGCCACGCCCCCCAAAATCACAAATTTTACCACGCCCTCCGCCCCTTTATACGCCCACAAAAGCTCCGCCCACTTGCCACGCCCCTAAAGCTCAATATCTACCACGCCCACCACCCCCGCCACGCCCTACGCCCACTGCCACGCCCATACGCCCACTTTAGCCGCCGAGCCGCTGCTCCAGGACCCTCTAATCTATACTACTGAGGGAGATTGTAAGAAAAATTTTGCCCTGTAGTTGGAGGCTTGGACCGGCGCGGCGATCTGTTATTAATTGGAGTAGCTGGAGCAAAACTACACTGCCAATCGTACATGTTTTTATATTATACACGAATCCTTAATCCTACATTTCAGCTTATAATTTGTAGGTATTTAAAGCTACCATATATTTTTTTTTTGAATTGGTCTTAAAAGTTGAAGGCAGTATACATGTCCATGTATTTTTTTTATCCTTTTCAAATATTTACAAATATTTTCTTCGAGAGGCAAAAAACTTCATTAAGCCAAGGAAGTTTAAAGTATATGTGAAAGAAAAGTCTTCTACAAAATAACAACGTGTTTAAGTAATTTCTTTTTAAAGGACAAAAGTCTGATTTCTGAAGCCAAGAAGGACAACACACAAAGGTAGACAGGGAACTCCGAACGATTTATTCACCACTCAAACAATTATCGTACATCTTACAGTTACCCGAGAGCATACACCACTTCACAAATACTCTCATACGAGTATACGACCTAAACCTAATCCTCAGTCTTACAGAATTCTTTTTCTATTTTGTATACCGATTCCATTATGTTATTCTACTGCTTCTCCTGCTTTTTATATTGGATTACCCGAGAGGTGACAAAAAATCACGTAAACTTTTTGAGAGCCAGCAGACAACAAAGTTTCTTTTTCGCATTTCCCCAGACCACAGGACATATAAATAAGATCTTGCAAGTTAGTGAACTCAAAGTTTAAATAAGGATTAAATTGAATTGATTTCGATTTATGTTTGAGGTTTTCTGATAAGGTAAATGTTGCTGCTAGAATATATTGTTGGCACGTTTCGTGGGCAATTCGTGCGTTTAGAGTACGTCAACTGTCCCATTCTCTTTCAGCGGCAAAGTTGAACATCACCTATTGTACAGAGGAATTTATTTTTAAACAACCCAGATGCTTTTATCTTAAAAACAAAGGATTTTCAGCTACCAAGTAAAGTTGATGGTCTTGCGAGTTAATAACTCTCAGTAAAACAGAACTCCCTCAGGGGCAGTTAAAATTTGGTGGGGTGGTTTGCTTATGGAACGCGCACGAGATCGATGTCTTTGAACAAAGTGTGAAGGGGTTGAAAATTAACACCTAATATCTTGAAATCAGTATAATTTTCATGAAGCCCCAATACCATCGGCATTGCTCCCTCGCAACAAAAACAGAACATCATCACGGAACAAAGCAATTTTCCGACGCCTGTGGTCTTCGAAAGAATTGTTGTTGTCAAAGAAAATGAGCTTAAGGATATGATCCTGTGTTTTTGTGTAATTTAAGACACCAAGAAGAAGAACCCCCGCACTTTGATAAGAAAGTTGAACCTACTTCTCCACAGCCAGTTCAGCACTCAGAACGATGAGAATAAACCCTTCGACAGTTGCTCAAATGTTGGCGGTGGTTACTTTGGGGTGCAAAAGTGTTGGCAGTTTCTTCCTCTGGCTGTTAAATAGTGCCATTATCAATATCAAGTGGGTTTAGCTTATTATCCAAAGCAGCAAACATAAAATAAGAAGAACGCCGCGCCGCGCTGGTTTTTGTTCCATGGTTCAATTTCATTGATGATGGAGTCTATCCCAACCCGCCCTACCGTGACAACTCTTTGGATTTGCACTCTTCATATTCGTTGGTGTTGCCTCTTAGCCAGACTCTGGAAATTACGACTTTTAAGAGTTTGATCTGGAATTTGTTCATGGGCATTGTTTAGATCCATCTCTGGCACTTAATTTCGTTGTGTTTCCTTGTGACCATAGTCATCTCTATTTGGAAGAAGGATATTATTTTTTACGATAATTATTATCAGCCATTAGTAGGAGGAAGAGAGTTTTACTAATAGAACGTGGATTATACGTTAGTTTAAAAGAAAGGGGTTGAAATGAAACAAGTGGAAAGTTTTTAATATATTTTCCCACTGAAGAATAATTCACAGTGGAAAACAGTCTATATTCTGACTGCGTGATGAAAACTTTTCCAATTGCCTGTGTTAGTTAATATTGTGTATTATGTGCTTATTTTTGGTGGATTGATGAGTATTATGCAAGCAGTAGTTAAATTTTCTTATCCACTTTTTTTGTGAATTAACAATGCAAAGAAACTTTGCGCATGATATAGGTATATTACTATAGCTTTTAATACTTTGTAACGAGTTGTTTTGTTACTTATCAGGGTCTATGTGAAGATGTTCCTAATAGCATACCATTGATATACCCAATACTTCCCTTGGGAATGGTCTAAAGAAATGTGGTCAACTCAAAATAGTTAAATGGCTTACTTTTCCTAGAACTTTTTAAAACAGACAGATTTGTATACAAATAAGTCTTTCTTCAAAAGTTGAAAAGCTTTATTAGCGTAAAATAAATTAATAGTTGAAGGTAAGTAAAAACTGGGGTACCTACCATAAGTAAAGTATAATGCAATAAAGTTCAAAATTTGTATGACTTTTATTGAACTCTTAAGATTGCAAAAAAATCCTTTGGATTTAATTGAACTCTATATTTGAAAATATGGAAAATCTCTCTCTTTGGAAAATCTTAACCAGCAGTAATTTGGTTTAGCGGATCGGATGATTTATGACGGCCACATCAGCAAAGGTCAAGGTCAACGATTGTGTCGACAGAAGAATACGGCGGCGCGGCGGAAGTGAATCGGGCAATTCTGTGCGTATAGCTTTTGCCATGTAGCTTAACACTTTTTTAGACTAAAAAATATCATATACAAGGAGATTATCAAATTAATGGTATTTGGTATTTTGGTTTTGAAGGCGTGGCGTACGTCAACATCAGCAACCTATATGAACAGTTTTCTTGTATAAAATTACATTACCTTGGCGGGATGTTAACAGTCACGCTCACGGAAGTTTTTCTTTTTTGATGTTTTTTTACCTGATACCTATACATATTTGATTTGGACTTTATTTCATTGCATTTGGTTTACAATAATTGTTGTTTTTGTAAAACGCGCCAACACAAGGTCCCCATTATACCAAGTTCTGCTCTATTGCAGGTAAATTTCTAGAAACCGCCCAATCAACTGATCGTGGCAAACAGTAGAAGCCCAGGTTAAAGTATAGTTAGTAAGTGGCGTCTGCTATCTCAGACAGTAATTTAGTGGCGTATGCTATCTCAGTCAAAGCCCTCTTGCATTATATAAAGTAAGTTATAAGGATGTTTTGTATATACAGTTATAACAAATAAAAATGAACATTGTAATAAGATTGTAAAAACAAACAGTAATACGTGAACAAAGATAACCTCAACAACACTAATGTTTGTTGCTTCTTTGGTTAGACCCTGGACTCGACGAGCATACCTCTGTCTAAAATAAAAAGCATCTCACAATATAGTTTTAAAATTCGTGAAACTCATATTCAAACATATTCACGTTGTCATTTTTTTAACTTTTGTATTAACTTAAATTATACTGTTAAACGTTTCTGTTGACTACTTGATCAATGATCAAGTAATGAATATGTGTTCAATAATTCGATGGCAAGGAATAATGCAGTAAGAAGAAGTGTTTTTTGAAGTTCTCATCTCTAAGCGTATATTGACAGGTCCTGTTTTCTATGTTTCTTTTTGATGTCTGGCAAACAAAATTTGAAGCACGTGATTTAAATATACTTCAGAAAAGAAGGGGTTTTATTGTAGTAAGGGTTTTGTGAAAATCGGTTTACGTTTTATAAAAGAAGCTATATCTGTTTTTTTTTTTCAAATGAAACATTCTCCATGTGGATAAATGTAAATCAAAGGATAGTTTCTATTTCAAAAGACTGCCTTAAATTAATATCATACAAAACTAGAACAAGATCATGTTTAGAAAAACTTGAAACAACAGGCTGGCTATACAATTTTATTTTATCGGGTTCATTAACCAGAATCAGATCTAAAAGCTTTGAACTTGTTGCCGTAAAATGAGTAGGTATAGGTATCGAAACATTCGAAGAAAATAAATTAAGTGATGTCAAATGGTTGCACAATTTGTTAACATTACTATTACGAGAATCAAGCAAATCGGTGTTAAGATCTGCAGCAATGAGAATGTGGCTGTAATTCGGTGAAACTACTTCAAGACAGTTACACCTATAGATATCATACACACTGAGAGGTTTATATATTGTACCTATCAGACACACTACTTACATCGCAACCTGTTTCAATGAATACAAACTCTAAACCTGCAGTAGAATCCGAACTTCTAACAATTCTTGCCGTTATGTCACTTTTAATAAAAATGGCAACGTCACCTTTACCACCACGGTCATTACGAATTATTCTGTACCCAGTTAATTCAAGAGCGCCATTGCTTATTTCAGGAGTCAACTAAGCAGTGTTGTTCGAATTTTTCACATTACGTTTTTTACATAGTTTTTTACGTTTTTTACGTTAATTTTTTACCTGCTCTATTTTTAGATACTATGCTTATGTAAAAAACGTAAAAAAGTAAAAAAAAAAAAAACGTGGAACGGTTCTGTCGATGTCAATAATTGAATTTGATCTCAAAGTACTCGTTCAATAATGTAATAACACAATAATACACATAATACACAATTCAACACATGGCACTTGAACGACCGAAAAGTTTTTTTTATTTATTTAGATTTTGATAGATAATGATAATGTCTCTCATTGTCTCTCTTTTTTCTCAGTAATTTACTCAGTGTTTACCTTATTTACGAGTTTTTACGTTTTTTTATGGTTTTTTTACGTTTTTAACGGGTTTTTCACTTTGTTTACACTTATTTACGCGTTTTTTACCTACTTTAACGTAGAAAAGGTAAAAAATAGTTTTTTTCTACATAGATTTGAACATCACTGCAACTAAGTCTCCGACACACAAACAACATCCATCATGCCCCCCTCAAATGTTCTTTTAAACTCGTCAATGTGCTTACTTAAACTTTGTGCGTTGATGTGACAAATAACAAAAAACCTTAAGCATTGTTTTCGTTATATTGACATGGGAAGATCTTCTAGTATGTGAAATATTATTTCTACCCGTTATTGAAGGACTTATCATGTTTTTTATCAAAAACATCACTATGGTGGTGGAATGGAATGATGAGGAACTGCTTTTGAAATCTAATAAAATAAAATCAAAATAAAATGCTAATAAATTAATTATTAAAAGATATGATGTATTATAAAAAAATAAAAATAATTTATGAGAAAATAAATACAAAAATGAACATTTCTTCAGAAAAAATTTGCAGTTATGGTTAGAAACAATTGAAAAATTAAAGATAAATGAATAAGAGAAGTCTTTGTGATTACTTTAATGTTTTCAAAACATTTGGCACACAAATTCCGGTTGTGTTTGTTTTTGCACAAGCAGCAGATCAACTCTGTTTTATTCTCTTTTGTTTTTGCTTTTTCATCTAAACAAAAAGCACATCTTCCACGTTTTTTTGGTGGTGGTGATGGTGGTGGTGGTGGTGGCTGGTTTATATTTATTTTCGTGATTTTAAATCATATTTATTAAAATAAACGGTGTTCAGGAAAAAACAATTCGACTGTTAACAGTCAAATATTTCTATGTAATCTTTGCCCAATTCGACACCTAGAGCATAGAGAAATTTCTTTCTTGCCTCTCGAAGTCTGATATCCTGGATCTATTTGAATATATGTAAACGATGAAGGCATTCAATGCAGAAATATCGACGATATTGGAAAACACGCACATTGGCCAACGATTTGTTTTTCGTTTTGAACTAAATCCCGGAAGCATTTTATCGGCATTGTCAACACCACCTTTAGTTTTGTTGTAGTATTGGATGATTTCAGGCATCTTCTTCGGCTCAGGCCCAACATCAGAATTATTATGCATTGTGCTTTGGACTATACGGTACATTTATTTTTCTTGCTAATATACGAATATAGATAATAGATTAGATTAGATTAGATTAGATTTGGTTTTATTATTATTTTCAATTATTAAATTCATAATTTACAAAAACAAAAAAACAAATAATCTAATCTAAAAGTTTTAGTGGAATACTTCTGTTATTTTTTCTAACCGTGCCAACCATAGTCGAATCCTTTTGGAGTAATTTCTGGCCCAATTCGTATGACGTAAAAAAGTTGTCCATGGTGATTTTGTGACCTTTCAACCCTTCAACTAAATCTAAAACCACGCGCTCACCTTGGTTCCGTTCAGCTGTAGGTCCAAATTCTTTTCCAAGATAAGGTTGAATGTCCCAAATGTACGAAGTCTCGGCACAAGTACAAACCCAAAATTTCAAGCCGTATTTCTCTGGTTTACTTGGCATATACTGCCTGAACGATTAACGACCATGTAAGCAGAGTAATTGCTCGTCAACTGTAATGCAAGAGGATGGGTTGTAAAACAGAAGAAGGAGTTCTACCCATTTGTCCCATACGTTACGAATCGGAGCAAATTTATCCTTGACTGTTATTCGATTTTGTCTTCGGTTGGTTGGGTCCTCAAAGCGCAGGACTTTCATTATATACTGGAAAGTTTCTTTAGACATGATTGCAAGAAATATTGGTCGACGAATATATGCATCAAACAAATCTTCGATTCGATGTTTTCGATCTGAGAGAAATAAACAGTTGTTTATTTCAAACTAAAAAATACTTTTGTGTTGAAATAACTCACTTGAATCACACTCTTTATCGACTTCAGGCACAAATTCTTCGTCACTACCTAACAAAAAATCTTCATCACTTGACGTACGGCGTGATATTTTATCAAAATAAACTTACAAAATATAACGGGTCGAAAACGACCAAATCAGTCAGAAAAGACTCAAATTCAAAAAAAAGCACAGCCATCTTCGAAAAATAAATTAAAACAGCCGAATTTCAATGGATTAGGGTCCAAATAATAAATCCATAAAAACCCAGCCAAATATTGATATTAATTTTTAAAATATTTAAGTTTAAAAAAAATATTGATCGAAAACGACCCCAACGTAGGTCTATACGGTTAAAAAAAAATGGACTAAAAAAAAAATTATAACATTAAAAAAAAAAAGAAGAATTTTAAATAGAAAAAAAAATAATTTATATAAGGAATCCCGATTGGGGCAAAGGGGTGGGGTATGCGTTTGTTGATTATTTTGTTTAGTTCATCGAGAGAGTGGATATTGACAGCTTTTGTAGCTTTGTCAAGTTTCATACAAACTAGACCACGTGAAAGTATGCGAGGAATAGATAATTTGTTGGCGTTTAAGGTTAATCGTTTGTCGTAGGATTATTCTGTTTTTCTGTTTAAGACTTTCATGTAAATAAATCGGCTCATCAGAACCGTCATCAAAAATATCTTTAAGTGTTAATTGTCGCGATTGATGCTTTACGAAAGTCCGGGATAGCTCTTTTTACTTTGGTTTTGTCGTGCAAAGACAAACATTTTACTATAATTGTAGAATCCTCCATCGACTTTACACTTTACACTATTAGTTATAAAATATACGGTTTTGGGCTCAAATTTAATAAAATGGATTTACCTTGAAATTTTAGAGCAATGTTGTTCGCGAAAATTTCGAGGCTTTTTTGATTTTTGCCAATGTTGCGTTCATCGCCCTGGGTCGAAAACTTGGGTTATTCATTAGGCCAACATCAAAAACAACTAAGCAAAAAATCGGAACTACCGGATTTGACGTAAGGCCTAATGTAGGTATTAGTTACTGAACTAATAGGTATATTAAGTTTTTATAATAAAATCATAATAATATTATTTAGAAATTCGGTTACAAGATGGTGGGTGTTTCCATGTCTGCTTTCCAAAGTTTATTAAATTTCTCACTTCATATACATATAGGTAGACATCATACTTATTTTTGATTTTCCAATCATCAGGTGTCAAGTCTGATCATACGCGGGTATACCTATATGGAAGTGTTGCGAATTACTGACGCAACGTGTCTAGGAACAAATATACAGAACCACCGTCCAATGATTCATATCCCATGAGCTGCTATCGTAAATCGTATTCTATACGTAAAATATTATTTTCAATGTTTTTTTTCTGAACTCGTATCCATGAAAATGAATTTGTACTTTCCATGGCAAATAATGGAATACTTTTACCATCCATACCAAATGAAAGGTATGCTCAGTTCACTTAGCTGGTTCTTTTATTTTAACTCAAGCTGTCGGTGTCCATATCAATGCACGAGTGCCAGCAAAGCATCCATATTCCTAACTCCCCAAAATATCATCTAGCTTGGAATTGCTTCCTTGAACATCGAATATTCAAAGTCTTTTTCCGCTTTAACGTCAATCTAATACCGACAACTCATCGGATGACTCCTTTTTGCTCATCCACATGATGGTGGCGTGGCGCTGACGCCGCCGCCGCCGGCCGGCTGGACATATGGTCCGAAATGGTTAACAACCCTCTAAGTCGCTTTTAGGTATACCTATGCAATGTCATTTGGCATGAGTCTACTCCCTTTATTATTTTTTTCATGATGCATTTATGTTACCCCATTGACATTTCGTCGCTGCCATTTATATTGGAGCATTTTTTATCCAACGGATCAACTGTTTTGTTTATTCACGCTCACGCCCGCCGATACACTGTAATTGGACTTTCGCGGGTGAAAAAATAAATTCGGTCGGAGAGTGCGAAGGTGATGTGAATATATGGAACAGGGCGAAAGACATGACCAATTGATTTACTGGACTTTCCATGCAAAAAATTAATTGAGTTGACGACAAGTGCAATTGATTTATTATGCGAAGAATGCGTACATGCTCTCCATGCTATGGAATTCATCCCTTTTATTGAATTGATAGCAGCCCTGAGGTTATGGGTGTAATTTAATGGATCTGCCAGTCATCCGTTCTTTTTATATCATTTGCGAATGTAGGTATACATAGTGGAAATATTATCCAAGGACTGTTTTTGCAGCTATACATATCTAAGTATAGGTAACTACAGATAGGATTATATATGTAGGTATGCAAATGTGGAAGGATGTGCTTTTAATTACATTTCGAAGTATGATATGTGAGGCTTTTTGATATGTTTAATGAATGTTGTTTGTGCTCAAACAAAACAAACTTAACTAAATTTTTTCTTTACCCATATTTTGGGGAAGGAAATTTTCAAAGAATACTAATGTCTTCGCATAGTTAATATACGATTTTGTTTAAAAAAATGAGTGTAAAAGTGCTCATCAGACATTTGTACATGCCAGTTTTAACATTGAAACAACAACTTTAATGATTACTGTCTATAAAATTTGGTTGGCTCATTGATTTTTTAAACGTTTTAAAGTCGTGAATCGGGAATAAACGCTCCCGCTTCCAATCCTATTAGGCACTCAAAGAAGCGCGGTTTAAAAAAAAAAGATACTTTATCTGGTTCAGCTCTCTCTTACAAATTTTCTCTGTTACGCGTGTGAACCAAATTAAGTCTTAATTTTGTGGTCTTTTGGGTGTAATTCCGAATTTTCTACAAGATTGATTGGTAGCAGTGGCGTACATTTTGGAAAGTGCCTTTTTGTAAAAACAATTACGGAATTAAAAAAACAAAAAAAAAAAAAAAACAAAAAAATTGGGAACGTTTTTAAGAAAAAAAAGATTTTCATAATTTGCATTTTTGAATGGCAAGTACCGTTATTTTTCTTTATTTTTTAAATGAAAACTTCAAGACTTTTCTTGAAGTGCAAAAAATTGAAGCCTTTTTTGCGAATATATTGCTTGCTTGTAAATCCTATATTTTATTGGTCATTCCTGAGTTTTGGCCCAAATCGGGGCTTAACGTGGGAAGTACCTATTTAATATCTTTTCATATACCTACCTACTATTTCACACGTACTACTTTTTAAACTTATATTTCTTGTTTTCACTAGGTATTAAAATAAATTCTATATAATACATAAGCGTATAGGAAGCTTTGAAATTCAAGAAATTAAATGAAAACAAAATTAAATTAATCCCCATCCAATCCCGAGAGCCTACTCCCATTGTATTACAATGCCACGGTATAAATTTATATTTGGCTTAAAACCTGCTTTAGAGTAGGAATAGCTCGACACATGTATGTGTATCTAAATATTATGACAACATCAGTAAATCTTTCCCTAAAAATATCCGCAGAACGACCACAGGACAACATTAACTATCACACGGCAATTGTTTGCCACACTAGTTAATTAGGATTTTCCGCTTCTGTATGGTCTTCAAAAAAAAAAAAAATATGATTCAATCCTTATATAGGTACCTAAGACATTCATACAAAATTCCTATACAAAATGGTATAATGGTAAAACACCACAAGTCCCATAATCAGTATCAACGGAATAGCAGCTGGAGCTGCCATATTATAGTAGTTGTAATGTACCTAATATATAAAGAAGGTTCCATGAAGCTTTTGTGAATTAAATGTAAATAAAATATACATTTTATTATACAACGGCATGAGAAATAAAGAATGTGGGGAAAGGAAGAAAGATGTTGCATTGCCCACAATCCACAAACACACAAACAGGGAATGTTCAAAACCTGACCTGAAATCGTGTAAACGTATTAATTGTATGCGAATTTAAATGGGGTTTTATTATGTTGAAGAAGTATGAATTTAATTTGGTATCTTCACGTTATCCTTGTCACGTACTTATTGTGTTGTGTGTGCTGCATCAGCGGTGCAAAGCTGGTGAAGTGTGTAGTGCCTCGAACTAAGTGAGACAGAAGGTGCCATATGCTGCCACAAAATATTATTGGGGTACAATTATACCTCAGGGAGGAAGTCAAATTTTATTTGATAAATACGATTATAATTACGAGTAGGTATATAAAAGAAAAAGAAATATCAAAAACATTGAAAAGAATCTCAAAAATAATCGTTAATTGAGAAGAGAACCCCCAACTTCGATTTTTACCGTATACCTATTCATTTATTGTCTTTTATTATTCGATGAGAAATTGCAAACAAAAAGGAGACCCAGTCGAACTGTAGAAAGGGGATGTTAATTTAATTGATGAGTTCACGCTGTAACACCTTTTTAATAGGGTTATCAAGCAGTTACAATACCGTCCTCTTATAGCGCGAATATTTTGTTAATGAATAAAGCCCCCTTTAACCAACAAGATATATCCACCACACCGCAGATACGCTGTTAGTCATATAATGCCAGAGTCAACCAACCAAACAAAATGATTACGATACTTGCGGATGCATATTAGGATTACATTATACTGTCAGACTTCTGCTCTCTTAGCAGCGAGCAGTGGTAGAACAGGATATTGAGGGCATGCAACTGTGGAGTACCCATATGGATCATCATCATCATTGCTTTTGCTGCTCGTGACATTTCATCCCTATGACCATCCTCAGTGGGGGTGCTGCTGCTGTGCTCAGCTCACCATCCCTCAATGTATGTTGCTTTCAATTTCGAAACGTTGAATGTTGTTGGGCAAACAAAACCACCATTACCACTATATTGCAACCACCACCGCGCAAACCTGCAACCATATTGTCAGAATCAGAAACGAATCGGATTCACCATCGGTGATCGAAATTTGCGCAAAGATGGGGCTTCACGCCCTTTCTGTTGTTGCTGTAAGTCGCGGCATTCATCGTACAGCACCAGCCATTATTATATTTGTGAGCATAGATGCACTAGTTAAGGATGTTGGCTCGTTGAGTTTTGATTGCTGCACTTTTGAGAATCCATTCCAATTATTGCAAATATGATTTTCTGCGATACGGAACAGTGCCGTTACCGTGATGAAAATCCCATGGATTGTTATATATCCCATATGTGTGTTTGATTACGCTGTTGATTATGATATATCAACCGCTAGTCCATTGATGCTGATGTATTGCAATTGCAATTGCAATTTTCACTTGTCAAAAAGGACTTTTGCAGTGCTAAGTGGATGGGTTGGTTGCAAACGGATTAAAATTGTAATGATGGAGTCATTAAATTCACACAAGCAAACTGAGTAGACGATATTTAAGGATGTGTATAAAGAGGGTGAATGGGAGGGATACCCCTGAAGTGCAATAAAAGAACTCCTTAGTCCTAAACTATACTCCACTGTTATTAAATATCCACACACAAGAATTAGTTTTGGTGAGATCCCGTTTATAGTTATATCGTTAATTTATGTATCGTTAATGAAATTCAAGTCGTATCGCTTCGCCTCCATGACACATATGCGTTTCTTTGTCATCGTTATGTCCCGTACTCACTATTTGCATAACATCGGTTGTGTAGTAGCGTGTCCCAGGCGTTAATGTAAAACTCGAAAGATGTTTAGATAATTTTCCAAAATTGGTTTGTATTTTGTACTCAAGGTAAAATTTATCGAGCGCTACAAACAAGTCTTCTTCTGTGTACAAACATGCTGAAACCAAGAACACAACAAGGATGTGCTATAGTGTACCTACATTTATTCTCCTTCCATACGACCATATACTGAAAATTCTTAAGATATAAAGAGAGAATCGGGTTTCTGTTGGTGGAGATTTAAATTTCTTCTCGTAGAGAAGCAAAATTGTTTGTTTATTAATTTAAAAAAAAAAATTAAAATTACCTCCTTCCAAAAGGTGTTACAGGATTTTGCTATCCACAGCATATGGCTACCCAACATTTTGTGGTTAGCGGTTTTTTTCATGTAATTCAATATACCTACACAACACATTGATGAAGCTTCCTATCTGGGGTATGTGTTGTGTATGTGTATTCTCCTTCACCAAACTAGGAATGGCTAATGGAATTCTCCGACAGCTCCTGATGGAATATAATGGTGTCCTGAGTTCCATATGTATGTGTTTGTGTACCTATACCTACAGCAATGTCATTTGTACCTGATGTGTTGTTATCATGGCGGAACGGCATCATATGCTTCTCATTGTCTAGCCCAATGTACACAAAGACACAATTATGGAACTAAATGGGTTTTTTGAAGGATTATTGGCTAATTATAATAAAAATCCGCTTAACATTATAGAATGCGTTACGTTTTTACAGTGTCATTAAGGAATTTATCTTGGGAAGGCACACTTACCGCTGCGATAGCTTTAAGAATATAATCAACTTCTCTGATCCTGAAACCTGTTGTATAAATAGAAAACAAATTCTGTAAATTCATTACAATTTCTCCTTAAATTTTCCAGAAGGCCAAATAAATAAATGTGAACCATATCCACAAGTAAACAGTCTATAATAATTTACCCTTATGTGCTTGTGGATTTATTTCAAAAAAAGCAGACACAAGAAGGCTCAACCCATTCGAGATTATCTTTAAATCTCTCTTTTCTCTACTATGTAGGTACCATATGCAAGGAGGGTGACCAGATCTATATCCTCAGTGAAAATACTTTATTTATTGGAACTAACAAGACTTTATAACGTAGTGTTTTTTTATAAAAGAAAACAATAAACAATACATTTAAATTATAAATTAAAAGAAAAATAAATTTAGCAAATATACATTTTTTTTAAGCTCAATTCAAAAAAGGTACCATTTTAGCTTTGATTTTATTTATCATTGGACTTATTTTCATTAAAATATAGGTACTCGTTAAACTCAGTTCCAGATAAATTTTTTTATTATACATATATGTATTTGCAAAAAATATTTGCCTTAAAATTTTAGGCTATTCCGTTTTTTAGTCCATTGCCCGTTATTAAAATATGCGCTCAACGTTAGCATTATGATGAGTAGGAATCATCGTTTGTTTTTCAAAAAGAAATCGGACAAAAGTTTCTTAGGTCAAAATGAGGACGTCTGGTCAGCCTTCATGCAAGGCATAAATAATCGAAATGTCTGCGAGGGCAGCGCCAAATCTTATATGTTCTTTTTTATATAATTTAGTGTGGTCCGACTAACATTTAATTCCTTGTTAACATTCTTCAAGTAAGTCAAGTAAGAGTGTGTGTTTAAAAAAAAAAAAAGATGGATGTGGTGGAGATAACTAACAGCAACATTTCAAGAAAATTCCATTACCGTACCGTACTTCTTTGTCTGCTATCTTGAGAATGAGATATACTCGTACTTTCGTTTGACCAATGTGTATTAAGAGGCCACAAAACACACTTTGGCTTTATACCATGATGAAGTATACTTGGTCGAAGGCATGCGGCTCACCAACTTACAAATTTTCATGATTTTTGAAACATACGTTTATATCTTATACTTGTTTGTGAGTTCGACTGTAAGTTTTAAATTAATACATACGATAAAGTGGAACCGCCATTCTTCTCTTTTTTAAGACCTATAAGTTATATAATAGAATAGGACGTTATACGTATGTGTATATATAAAAACCATATTACATACATGATGTATGATGACTAATTTTAGTATTATATACATAGGTTAGGTAACTATTCGCTATGACTCCTGGATAGAAAGAGGACATTAACATTAATTTTTAATTTTGAGTTCCTATTTCCTAATCATCAAATCCATATTGGATCGATTTACATGATCCTATGCATTGGATGGTTTGAGATTTTTATATATTATATATACCTACATTTAAACGAAAGAATATAGAATAAAACGATGTAGGATTACCAGTGATAGAACAGACTTCGATTCGACCTAAATAGTCGATTAAATAAAAGAGAAGGAATTAGTTTTTTAATTATTTTTTAACTAAAGTTTGTTCTTTGAGATTTACTGAGCTACCGCTACACATATTATAAAGGACAAGCATAATACTTGTGTCTTTTTCTTGATCACATAGAACAGACTATTAAAACAAAATTTTAAATTCCGAATTTTTCAATTGACAGTTTTCATTTTACTTTTAATCTTTTTTAAGAGTTGATTGGAGTTGTAAAAAACTCAATCGAAAATAATTATGACCACTGACAAAATGACGTAGCCAATAATTGATAAAGCTGGTAGAAACATTCCATTTACTGTATTTTTTTAAACCGAAAAATGCAAAATAAAACTATCAAAAACTGGGCTAGAATATCTCTAAAATAAACAATGTTATCGCAATAATTTTATTCCATCACACATAATTCCATAACTAAAAAAATTCTATTTACAGTTTTTTTAAAACTAAAAATTGCAAAATAAAACTGTTTTCGGCTCGAATATCACAAAAACAAAAACAACGCTATCGACTCCGGAATAATTTTATTTTACACACAATGCTATAACTACGAATTGGTGGGGTTTGTAAAAAAATTAAATTGACAGTTTTTTTTTAAGCTAAGACATATCTGCCAAAAATACAACTAAAATATAATACGCCCAATTTTGGTTTTCACTTGATCGCATATTAACCATTTGATAAGGTCTTTAAAATTTTGAATTGAGAATTTCGTTATAACAAAATAAAATCGTGTGTCCAGTTTACACGGCACCAATGGGAAGTTAAGAGTGTGGGTCGTATTCAGCCTCTTTTTTTTAGTTTGATGGCACTTTTGTGGTGGAGTTTGGTTATATTGAAGCCTAAATGACAGTACCGTAATATAAATTTATAATGAACTTAAATTAAATTGTTTGAAGCAATAGTGCTAAAAATCTTGTTTATTTTCTTATTTAGAATTGAACCAGTACAGATCCTAGAGAAACTAAGAAAGGAACATTTCGGAAGAAAAATGCCTTTAAAAGTTTAAAAGGTCAAAACATAGAAAGAGATTCAGCAAACCTCACCAAAAATGTTCTCAAAAATCACAAAAGCTGATAAATATTTAAATTGAAAATTTTAACTTTACAGACCATCTAGACCGTCGAACCTTTTGGTAAATTTCGTTCCAAAAATACGGTTTTGGGACGGATGTTTAGAAGCGGTATCGTCTTCGTATAATATAACGAGACTTTTCTCGTCTTTTATATTGTGCACTGACATTCAATTAAAGTAACAGACACGACTGGATTGCACGTACTCTTTTGTTTTTTTTTTGTTTCTTAATACAATAACATTATCTACAATCTATCTCCAGCCATAATTTTGAAAAAAAAAACCAAGATGGATACCTACATGAAGTATGAAATTTTGGATTTGAATTGTTCGAGGCTTTTTCTAATTTTTGAGTTTATTTTTCTTTTATTTCAATATTTCATTTCGGTGACCTGTTTTCCAAAATTACTCAAAATGCTGTGGGGATGCTTGTAGAAAGTGAAAGACAACATGTGGGAATAGGAGAAGCGAGTTTGTATCTTTTGTATGACCGAGGGTTACATGAAAGAAGAGATCAACAAACTCGGAATCGGCGGTGCCACTTCGAAAATAAATTGCGCACTGCTTTGCATATTTCCGATTTTATCGATTTAAACAATATAAAGGAATGTTTTAGAAAAATAGGTAGGATATACAAACTAAAACTAAAAACTGATTTTATTACTGCAGTTTAAGAGTAAGTAGGTATTTTGAAAAAAAAAAAATATATTAGATTGGATTTTTTGGTAGTAGGTTTATTTTTTTCGAAAAATGCAGTAGATCTCCTGCAATTGCAGCAAAGTGACAACGCTGTTTGAAATTTTGGAATCGAATGTGGTAATGATAATAATTATTGTTTTGGTTTTATCCGTGTTGCACAAGCAAGAGCAATAATTAAGCTTATTATAAGCTTTTGGAAGGAAATTTAATTTTAAGTTATGTAAGTTTGAATTAAAATTACATATTTAAAAGAAATCAGGAATATTAATTTTCCTTAGTTCATTCATAAAATCATAATCTCAAATATAAAATCTTCTTCTCAACATCAACTAGGTATTATTTCAAATCCGAAATAGTTAATAATAAAGTGCGCCAATTTAACGGTGTTCTGTGTAGGTGAGATAAATTGTCCAACCGGTTTTGATTCTGAAAATAAAAAAAAAAAAAAAACATCTTCATACACATCCAGATAACCAGTTTTGCTTTTACTATTGTCCAACTGGTTTTCATTGGAATGAAAAATATATCCAATATATAAACAACTACAAAAATCTTTCCCACATCACTTGAAATAAAACAAAAGATGAAACGAACAAAAAGGAAATGAAAGTGGACTGCGTAGGTATATCGCTTGCCTGACCACTTCTTCACACAATCGAACTTGGATGCTGAGTAAATATTTTTTCACAGATTTACTGATCTTCGAATCTGAGTTCGCATCTTATGAAAACAAAACATTTTGTACTTTTACCAATTTGCTGAAAGTTTTCCTAGTAAATTCTGGAATTTCCACATTTCTAACAAAATTTTGAAAATAGGTATCTATTTTGTGTAGCATTTATTTTACAAAACATAATAGTGACGACAACTGACAAAAATACGAGTACCTAATTTATGTGATATTTATGGGCAATAAATATCAGTAATTTTTTAAATCTTGTGAATTTCAAAACTATGTCATTGATTATTGACACATTGTGATTCTATTCAGGGTGCAAAGTTCATTAATTTTTTTTTTCGAAATTGGAGTGCATTAAATTATTTGTACCTATAATTAAATGCGTTATAGGTATGTATGAAAAGCGTCCCCTGAAATGTGGGGTGGGTTACAAGTAGTAAAAGCGTAGTGTCTTTTCTTTACATATGATATGTAATGAATGCATAAAGCAAACCAGAATCGTAAACTTTAGTCAATAATTTTGTTTTCTTCGGGATAAGAACTTAAATTATAGAACCTACCTACATACTAAATACTTCCACAAAAGCCATTTGTTAAGGAGAAGAAACTAATACTATAAACTGAAGTACTTTTTCTCACACTCACTGTCAATCGCATAATAACTTCGAAAGCCCTTTTCGATTTACATTTTAAGAACATTAAATACCTACAAGAAATAAGAACTTGGAACTTTTATTTGTCCGACTAAATAGTTTGTGGAAATTTTGTTGCAGAGGTAGATATGTATTGTACGTGTAATATGCAGTGGCGTAGTGTGGTTTTTTTTTGCCGCTCTATAGGCAGATTTTTTTCTGGCACTTTTAAATTTGAAAGTAAAGTTTTAAAAGTATTACCTGTATTATGCAGATATAATAAAACGAAAGTTATAATAAAGATATAAAATCAAAATGTTGTATAAGTTAGCTATTATTTATTTGCTTCAGATTGCAGTGTCTAGAACATTGATTTATTTTTTAAATCAACTCTGTGATATCCTTTTTGCTTTCCAGTCGAGGTTTTGGTCGATTTTGCCAGGATCGATCTGAAGAAAACACGAAACTTCAGAGTAAAAGGTCTTTAAAATATTATTGCGAAATCTTTATTTAAAAACAACTTTAATCTTATAACAAAGTGAAATACTTCACGGTTTTGCTATTATGGTATCGGGTAACTATATCTCCTTGCAATTTAACATTTTAAACCTGAAACAGAATCTTCAGATACTAGGCCGCTATGTGGCACTCGAAACAGTAGGCTTTCGCTCTGGTAGATCAGCAGGTAAGTCTCCCAAAAAGAGTCTACGTCTCTGTGACAGAGCATGACAGGTACAAAGAAGGTGATGAATTGTTTCCTCCCCTTCCTCATCCATGTGCTTCTGCAGAAAATATTTGAGTGGACGCCTAGTCGCCTGGCGTGCCTTGCCTACCTATTAGACAATGTCAGCTTATGACACCTATTACAGAGCTAACGGACAATCTTTTTAAAGATATCAAATGCTTAGATCCAGCGTTGGCCAGATTAGTTTTGTCGCCATGCAAGTGGTGATTTTGTTCTATTTAATGTTTGTATTCTTTCTAGCATATTGCTTGAGGAAATGTTTAAATGTAGCAATAAATATATACCGATAGTTGTCTTATCTGGTAGAATAGGTATTGTTGTTCCGCTTTTAGTGCGTTCGTTAGCTTTACAGTTTCCTGGAATGTCCCTATGGCCCGGCACCCACCATCGTGAATGTTGAACTGCTCCGCCATCTCAACGAGAGATGATTGACAGTTTTGGGCTGTTATAGAATTTGTAGAAACAGAATCCAGAGATTTGATAGCAGCTTGGCTGTCTGAAAAGATGCGGATATCCGTAGTTGATATCACGTTTTCTTTAAGCCAAAATAAAGCTTCTTTAATCGCTAAAAGTTCCGCCTGGAACACGCTACAATGATTAGGAAGATGGAATGAGAGACCTAAATTGAGTCTGTCCAAGTATACGCTTCCACCAACCCCGTCGACAATTTTTGATCAATCAGTATAGAAGTAAACGGATTCACCTTCCAGGAAAGTTTCATCCTCCCAAGTTGATCTGGGTGGGATGGTAACTTGGAAGTTTATGTTGAAATGTGTAGTCGATGTTAATTGAAATTGATCTGAATGAATTCAGAATTACCGAGTGGCCAATCTTATTGTTGATCCACTGTGAAGAGGCTTTAAGATGAATAGCTGTACTTGTGGCCATTTTGTTACTATTTACGGCTAAGAGTGATGTGAATTATTTTATGATGAACGAAAAATAATAAATGATAATATTTTTCTGGTGACATCAAGTGGGTTTGGTGAATGAGAATTTTACTATACTGTACCTAATACAATTCTCATTGGCGGATGTGATTTCTATTTTCGTCATATATAATGTCAAAAGGTAATGTAGCATGGAACTCTTCGGTACATGCCCCTTTCCTTCGGAGACGAGAACCTTCTCGTCTTAAAGCTGCTTGTTTGTTATTTTCATCAAAATGATAACAGGTTTTATTTTATTTTTCCAAACGTAGGTCGTTAAATTTCATTATATTCTTTAAAAAAAACTTAAACTAAAAACAGCTGAGAGGAACTTAAAAAATTAACTTAAAATATAATAAATAAATATTCTCTACACATTAAATTCCAACCATATATGTATATTGTAGGTATCCAAAAAATTCAACTTAGAACGCTTTTATAAACAGGTTTTTAGTAGCACTATACCAAAGAGTAGACTAATGAACTTTACACAATAAAACAAATAGCTGCATCAAACGAAAATCAAAAACAATACCAATAATAAACCAACAGACGCGAAACTCATTTCGCTTGAATACACAAACATTTAAATCTTAAAAGTTGCAGGAGAGAAAAGCGCCTCCTGATGGGGCCAGAGCCCCCTAGCCCCCACATGCTACGCCACTGGGTATACTCTCCACTTTGTTTTGCATACTGCAGTACAAGAGTGGGGTTTCCTTTAAAATTTGTGTCTTTTGAGAAGTTCGTCGGTTGGTGGCCGGTTGGATAGGCCCTTTATTTTCGCAGATTGTTTGGTGGTATTAGTTCGTTTTGTATTGAAATTTACAAAAGAAAATAAAGTAAAAGATTTTATAAAACAAAAAACTTTTCGAATACAGCTGCTATCATTCGTAAAGCAAGTAGACAACTTTGTTTTTCCCTGTCCTTGATAATTCGATGAATTTATTACATTGAGTTGTGGCTTTTTCTTTTTTTGTCCGGTCATTGTTTCCTTTCAATCCTTTTTTAAACCATTTCCCTTTACATTTTTGTCTTGTTGAATCCATATCATATATCAAATCAATACTCTCACAAATTCGGATTTCCTACCTGGTTTACTATTTCGAAAACCAGCATGCTTGGAGTCTGCGGATCTGCACGGGACTTCACTTTGCCCAACGGCGGCGGCGACGAAAACACTTCAATAACAAGCGCGACTCTACAAGGCATCTGGAATAATACCCCTGGAACAACAATATGCCTATCTTGTCAATTCGTACAAATATTGGTATATGCTCATCGCAATACATCCTAAAGTAAGAGAAAACGAACCTTAGGTGGAACAACATCGCCACATGTCAACACATCTGGTCTATGGATCTTAAGCTCTCTAAGTAAGTGTAAGTAAGTAAGTGGCTCCGTCATTAACGGACACTTTCTAATAGGCAAGCACGCAACGAGGCTTGGAAACCTTGGAGTATTTTCAAACTATTTTTGTAGAAGCTGTATGGACGAGAAAGAATCGATTTCTCACCTCCTCTGTAAATGTCCTGCTCTATCTCAAGGGCGAAGACTCCACCTACGAGAATTCTACTACAATAATATCCTAGTGATATTGCAAACCATGGCATTAGTAGTTTCCCACGCTTCTTAAGGAGTTCTAAGTGGTTCAACGAGTATAGGAAGGAAGTTTCCTTAGATTCTTGGGGTGTCCCAATGGACCGACCAAAAAAATTTAGGAATACTAAGAACGCCAATTTTGGACCAAGTGGCGATAGATCGCTCAAAAAATTACTCCGAAAGGAAAGTCTTCTTGTAGAACATGGTTTATATCTGTTTCTTGTGCAAGTCAAAAAAAGTGGGAAAATCCTAGCAAAAACCTTTTTTTTATAATATACGCGTGCTCATGGGTTTATGACTACCCTTAACATGTGTATCTCCTAGAATCAAAAACAACGTATTCCACTTTTCGAGAAAAACGAGTTAACGATGCAGTTTACTTCATTTTTTTAAAATATATCCTTCACTGTAATTGAATCTTTCAAAAGTGTATTTATTCCAGAGAAATTTTGATCTGAATATGTGGGTTAGAATCAAAAGCAACGTATTCCTTAGGCTGTTTTGAATCAAAACAACTCTATTCCACTTTATAATCGAAGTAGCTCTATTCCAAAGTAAAATCAAATGTTTTTTGTTGTTTGAATCAAAACAAATGTATTCCAAATTTTGGCGCGAAAATCGATTACTGTCAAACTATTATGCATGCATTTAATATTATTTTTAGTTCGATTATTTGTGGTTAAAGTGCGAATGCAATTGGAATAAAAAGTGAACATGGAATCAATTGAATCACCTATTCTTACTACATATCCACGCAAAAAAAGCAAGTGTTGCTAATACAAAGCGTCAGCTAGCTAAAGTAGAGCGGGAAGTAAATTTTTTATGGCAAAATCAAGTATATTTATCTTTTTTTTTAATATGTAGGTACAAAAGAAAACAATTGTCAATTATGCCTACCTGCAACCATAAAGGTGGTTCTTATAAATGCAGAATATTGACAACAGCAGATGCATTATATTTTTCAAATAGTTTTTATACAATTCCGTCAAAAAAAAAAGCTATTCAAAAGCCTGAAGGTACTGTAAGCTTTTTTAAAACATTGTAATAATACATAAGTATGTATATATGAATTTCTTTAATATTTTACGACTTTGTAAAACGCGTTTATTCCATTTACTAACTTTCAAAACATCAGTACTCCAAAATGCATTGTTAAATATTTCAAAGACGCTTTGACTGCCAAAGGAAAATGATATGCAGTAAGGATTGAAGATCTAAACAGTAACATAAAAACAATTTTATTTAAAGATTCTATAAGGCCTCGTCTCTAAATACGTTTTTTTTAAATATCTCAAAACTACAAAAAGTGGAATACGTTGTTTTTGAATCTAGGAGACACATGTAAAAACACAGTTCGAGCGATGCACATTGTTTTTGAACTTCTAGACATCATAATGAGAAGAAAAAATATAGTAAGGTAAAGCATTCGACATTCGTGTAGTGCGGTTAAAGAAAGAATCTCTGTACTTAAAAGTACGTCCGAAATAGGGTTCAAGAGTTAACTGATGGGCATTCCTGGAAGCGCGAGTCAGTATTTCGGTTAAATTGTTTCAGAGAAGGAATGCCAATTCCACTATAGCTATTTCATTGGAATATTGTTTATAGAAATAGCGATAAAATAAGGAAATACAAGTAATTATTACGACGGTCACGGTGCTCGAGAGACGTGAATGTTTTCATTATGGTTCTATCCCCTATCATTTTTAAAGCTCTTGTATGTATTCTGTCCGAAAGACTCAAAAGGGTTAATTATGCACCTGCCTTAATATCCGAGTTATACTCAAGCTTTAGGCGAATGTACGCCTTATAGATAACAGCCAGATAAGAAGGGGAGAAAATTTGTTTGCTTCCTCGTCGTAGCAAGGCTAAGCACTTTGCAGCATTTTTAGCGACGTCAAATATGTGTTCATTCCACAGATGGTGGTTAGTTATACATATACCGAGAATGGTGGAAAACCTGGGATAGAATCGGCTATTGTGATTTGTGATAGTTGACAGTCACAAAAAACAAATTCGGTCTGCGTAAGGTGATTGTCACATGTGACAATCACATTGTTGTGACTTTTACTTGTGACAGCTATTTTTTTATCATATCAACGTAAAATTAGTGTTTTCAATTTGATTTGTTAATTTTTCTTATATTTTCAAACAAAATTTTCCACCTACCCTCCAGTTAGCTGTGACACTGAACTTTCTGGAGGGGCAGCCTACCAAAGGCAAGTTGGTTCTGACTGGTCGACCTCCGATAGGACAAAGCACGGTTAGTGAGGTCACTGCAGCAACTTTAAACATTACCGGAATTTGTATCCGAAGACATAGTGCAACACCTCGTTGCATTAAAATCTATTCCTAATGTTTCATCTATTAAATTTACTAAAATAAGCAAACCTAACAGTTTCGTTTCATCTTTCAAAATGACTGCTCCATATTCACTGTTCGAACCGATTTGTAATAGTACCTGGCCCCCTAATACATTAGTAAAAGAATTTACAGTCCCTTCAAAAAAGAGAACGGGTGTCAAAATCAATAGTAATGCAATTACAAAAAACTTAGCAGGTTCTCCCTCTATTACCAAAATGTAAGAGGGCTTCGTAGTAAAACAACTAACATTTTTAAAAATTCACAAGCTTTTCCATATGACTTAATCGCTTTCACTGAAACTTGGCTTAATGCCACGATCTTAGACACAGAGCTTTTTGATCAAGAGTTCCTAGTTTTCAGGAAAGACCGTCATGTGGATAACTCAAATTTAGTAGGTGGTGGAGTTTTAATTGCAGTTAGAAATCATTTTAGTACAACTCTAATAACATTCCCTCTTAATATTACAATTGAAATTATTTGCATCAAAATATCCCTTCAATCTAAAGACTTGTTTGTTTTAAATGTTTACATTCCACCAAAAAGCACGGTTTCGGTCTTTGTTGAGCTTTCGCTTGCTCTGGACCATGTTATCGACATTGCTGGTTTAAATAGTACTATTCTTCTGTTGGGCGACTTTAATCTCCCACGAATTGACTGGATTACATCAGAGGACGAGTCCTACTTTGAAGCATCATTGACTTCATCTCAACAGGAGCTTCAATTGTTAGACCATATCATCTCTACTGACTTACAGCAAGTTAACTGTATTAAAAATTTAAAAAATCGATTACTCGATTTAATTTTCTCATCTGACGCTGTCAATACGGTAGTGGTAGATTCTACTTCTGCTTTATCGAAAATAGATAGTAACCATCCTCCACTTGACATATTTCTTGACTTAGGCGGCCATTTAACTAATAGTAGTAATTCACATGACTATAAGTCACATACATTAGATTTTCGAAAAGCCAATTTTCAGCTACTTTTGGAGCACTTAAGTGCTTCTGGTATTGATAATATACCAGTTTCAGGTGACATTGACGTTGCAGTTTCATACTTTTATCAAGTATTGATATCCTGTATAAATGACACAGTACCTCTAAAAATTTCTAAATACTCAAGCTTTTGCCATCCATGGTATTCTAAAGAGCTGAAAAATATTCGAAATAAAAGGAACAGGGCATGGAAGAACTTCCTAAAAAGCATGTCTTTTGAAGATAGGAATGTGTATATGGCCCTATTTGAAGAGTTTAAAAACCTCTCCAATGAGTTATACACTGAATATCTCAATAATATGGAAAGCTGCCTTAAAATTGACCCCAAATGTTTCTGGAAATTTGTTAATATGAAAAAAAAATCTGATGGTTATCCAGAGAATTTTACTTATAACAATAATATCTTAAATAGTACCCCTGAAATTTGTGATGCTTTTGCAAATAACTTTCGTCAGTCTTTCACTGATACTTCAATTGATGTTGACGAGGACTTCTTTCGTTACTTAGAAGAGTGCCCACAAGCAACATTCAATAATCTTCCTATTACAACAGACAAAGTTTTACATTATCTTTCCTTACTTCATGATGATTACTCATCTGGACCAGATGGTATACCTCCTATAATTTTGAAAAAATTCAAGTCAATATTAGCTTCCCCTCTTACAAAATTATTTAGCCTATCTCTTACCTCAGGTAAATTTCCAGGTATTTGGAAAAAGGCATTTATTACACCAGTTTTTAAAAAGGGAAACAAATCTGACATATTTATTACAGGCCGATTTCCAAGTTGTCCTGTATTCCTAAGCTCTTTTAGCAGGTGGTGTGCGATAGATTGGCATTCGATTGTAAAAACATCATTTTCAAACAACAACATGGTTTCATGCAGAAGAGATCAACAGCAATAAATCTACTTACTTTTATGCACAAGTGCAAATGCGTTAGAAAGAGGATTAGAACTTGACTGTATCTATACAGATTACTCTAAAGCTTTTGATCAACTCTCTCATGAAATTGTCTTATTTAAATTAAAAGTGTTTGGGTTTCCTCCTGGAATCATCACTTGGATTTCGTCCTATCTCCTTAATAGATATTAAGGTTAAATATAAGATATTAAGGTTAAATATAAAAGTTAAATTCCGTAATTCTTTCTCTAACCCTTTCATTGCCAAATCGGGAGTTCCTCAGGGAAGCCATCTAGGTCCCCTTCTTTTTATCTTAGCTATTAATGACGTAACCCTCTGTATACGTAATAGTGAAATTCTAATTTTTGCGGATGATATGAAAATTTTTAAAAGCATTAAATCTACTAATGATCGTTTACATTTGCAAAATGATTTAAACAGTTTTCTGATTTGGTGTAACAAGAATGGTTTCTTAGTCCTATTAAATGTCAGGCCATGACTTTTTCCAAAAAACAAACTCCTTCTTCGTTTGAGTACAAAATATCGCAGTACTCTTTACGCCGAGTTCATAGTTTTAAAGACCTCGGAGTTCACTTTACTTCTAACCTTAATTTTACTGAGCATATCAATCTGATCGTGAATAAGGCGAACTCTATGTTAGGGTTTATTAAAAGATGGTCTAAAGAATTTCAGGATCCATATGTTACCCTCGCTCTTTACAACTGTTTAGTCCGTCCCCATCTTGAATACGCATCCCAGGTATGGACTCCTTTTTACGCAACGCATAAAAATAGATTAGAAGCCGTACAGCGTAATTTCATACGTTTCGCTTTGAAAGGGCTACCGTGGTCCGATCCTTATAACCTTCCTCCTTATGAACATAGGCTTAAACTTTTTCAGGTCCAGCCTTTGTCACAAAGGAGGATTAATATGGATATTATATTTATTCATCAACTTATAACTGGCGTTATTGATGCACCTGATTTACTAAGTTGTATTGGTTTTAATTACCGTGGGGGAAACTACAATATTCGTAATGTGGAATTAATGCATTTATCCCAACACCGAACTATTTATGGCATGCATGAGCCTCTTACCCGCATGTGCAGGCTTTTGAATTTAAACTCAAACGTCTTTGATTTTAATATTAGTAAGATTAGTTTAAAACATACGTTAAGGACCAGTGCACCACGATCTTAAATGTTTATAATTACAATTTAGTTTCTTATTGTAATTGTATTTTTTTTATGTATTTATATTTATTCGTATATAATAGTTTTGTATTAATTGTTTTTAAGTGTATGTTTTGTAGTAGTTGATTTTTGCTTACTAACTACTAACACTGCACTAAGTGATGAGTCGGATAACACATATTTTGTGTTGGCAAATCTTTGGCCGCAAGATGTCGCTTGTACTAAGCTCTCTTCGGCAAAGATCTGATAGTGTGTTAAAAAAAAAAAATTATGTCCTTTGGCAATTAAAATTATTACCTAGGAGACAACAAAAAGATTTAACTTTGAAAAATTGAAATTAAATAGAAAAAAAAAACAGAAATGAATATGAAAAAACAATCGTCAATGCTTTTCTTCTTAAGTGATGCCAATAAAAGTGATCACAGGTGATGATCACAAATGTGACAATCAGCAATAACCTTAGCCGATTCCACTCCTGATGCCAAACTCTATCAAACGCTTTTGAAATATCAAGTGTAATAATCTTACTTTCACAATATCGATGTAAAGATTTGTTACAGACTTGAGAGAACTGGGTGTAAACTTGACAAACTTAGAAGACCTTTGGGCATAATTTATAATTAAAAGTTTTATCCGCTCATGTTTTTTAATGCATTATTGTAAATTATATTAAGCTCACTGGATTATTTTCTTCGTAACAGTTGTGATAAACACTTTTATTCTCACATTGTTGTTTTAAAAATATTCCGTACCTAACTATACCTGTTCAAATAGGGTTCATCATGCACATAATTTTTGTAATTTGTTCAGTGAAATATCACAGCGCATTCCTTTTGCTGAATGATATCTGCTGCATTGTTCACTAAAAAATTAAACATATTTTATACAAAAATGAAAGAGAATGTCTTATTAGAGGAGTTTCATTCCCTTCTGGTGATGAACTCTTAACTTATTGACTGAATGGAGAAGCAAAAAAAAATATATTGTAACAGCTGCTACTGCACCAGAGTAGTAAAAAATTAAATCAGATCATTATACTCAGGTGAATAGTTGATGACCATTATTGCATTTGTCGCTCACAAGTCAAAATCACAAGTAGAAAGGATACAATGTAAAGCACATTTTCTTTGCTTCTGTTAAAAAATCCAAGTATCATGACTCAACTCGACATAGCAGCCTAGCCTAAGGCTTAAGGACTTTGGACAGGAAGATATCCTATAATTTATTCATTTACCTCATTACACAGTGGTGAATGCAGTTCTAGTCAGTCTCAATCAAAGCCAACAAAACATGAATCCATGGATGGGGCATGGGTTGACGGACGAGTAAATATACAAAGAATTTAAAAGAATTACAGAAATCAACATTGATTTGGTGTTGCCTTATTCTTGCTTGTGAAATTTCTATGGTTTTATTTAGGTTTATGTCTGTGAGCTCTGGGATATTTGGCTAATTTAAATAAATTTTTAGCGTCATGGGCTTTATTCTCGGATTAAAAAACGACAAGAAAACAGAATTAAATTAAATTAAAAAAATTAACGATTTTCAATTATAAGTTAATAGAAAGTTGATAAGTATTTAACTTTGTTACAAAAACTCAATTTATTAAAAAATTATCAATTGCTCACTGATAAAATAACAATTTCCTTGCAATTTACCATTCTCAATGACCAACACTTTTATCAATAATGTAGTTAAATATCGACTTTAAATATCCTATCAACTTAAAACTAATAGTTGAGAATGATAATTTGCGATAATATTGATATTGATATTGATATTGATATTGATATTGATATTGATATTGATATTGATATTGATATTGATATTGATATTGATATTGATATTGATATTGATATTGATATTGATATTGATATTGATATTGATATTGATATTGATATTGATATTGATATTGATATTGATATTGATATTGATATTGATATTGATATTGATATTGATATTGATATTGATATTGATATTGATATTGATATTGATATTGATATTGATATTGATATTGATATTGATATTGATATTGATATTGATATTGATATTGATATTGATATTGATATTGATATTGATATTGATATTGATATTGATATTGATATTGATATTGATATTGATATTGATATTGATATTGATATTGATATTGATATTGATATTGATATTGATATTGATATTGATATTGATATTGATATTGATATTGATATTGATATTGATATTGATATTGATATTGATATTGATATTGATATTGATATTGATATTGATATTGATATTGATATTGATATTGATATTGATATTGATATTGATATTGATATTGATATTGATATTGATATTGATATTGATATTGATATTGATATTGATATTGATATTGATATTGATATTGATATTGATATTGATATTGATATTGATATTGATATTGATATTGATATTGATATTGATATTGATATTGATATTGATATTGATATTGATATTGATATTGATATTGATATTGATATTGATATTGATATTGATATTGATATTGATATTGATATTGATATTGATATTGATATTGATATTGATATTGATATTGATATTGATATTGATATTGATATTGATATTGATATTGATATTGATATTGATATTGATATTGATATTGATATTGATATTGATATTGATATTGATATTGATATTGATATTGATATTGATATTGATATTGATATTGATATTGATATTGATATTGATATTGATATTGATATTGATATTGATATTGATATTGATATTGATATTGATATTGATATTGATATTGATATTGATATTGATATTGATATTGATATTGATATTGATATTGATATTGATATTGATATTGATATTGATATTGATATTGATATTGATATTGATATTGATATTGATATTGATATTGATATTGATATTGATATTGATATTGATATTGATATTGATATTGATATTGATATTGATATTGATATTGATATTGATATTGATATTGATATTGATATTGATATTGATATTGATATTGATATTGATATTGATATTGATATTGATATTGATATTGATATTGATATTGATATTGATATTGATATTGATATTGATATTGATATTGATATTGATATTGATATTGATATTGATATTGATATTGATATTGATATTGATATTGATATTGATATTGATATTGATATTGATATTGATATTGATATTGATATTGATATTGATATTGATATTGATATTGATATTGATATTGATATTGATATTGATATTGATATTGATATTGATATTGATATTGATATTGATATTGATATTGATATTGATATTGATATTGATATTGATATTGATATTGATATTGATATTGATATTGATATTGATATTGATATTGATATTGATATTGATATTGATATTGATATTGATATTGATATTGATATTGATATTGATATTGATATTGATATTGATATTGATATTGATATTGATATTGATATTGATATTGATATTGATATTGATATTGATATTGATATTGATATTGATATTGATATTGATATTGATATTGATATTGATATTGATATTGATATTGATATTGATATTGATATTGATATTGATATTGATATTGATATTGATATTGATGTTGATGTTGATATTGATATTGATATTGATATTGATGTTGATGTTGATGTTGATGTTGATGTTGATGTTGATGTTGATATTGATGTTGATGTTGATGTTGATGTTGATGTTGATATTGATATTGATATTGATATTGAGAAAGTTTGCATGAAACTGCAAAAGGTTTAGAGAGCTCCATTTAAGTTATTTCCAGGCATGTTAGGAATACGTACGGCAGTCCAGCAGCGGATGCAAGATCCTACCCCACCGATATTTAGCTTGTGGCCATCGCAAGCATGCCTGCCTGCACTCTGGTGTTCAACACCCTACTTCATACCTCATCACGCTTTCAGAGAATATTGTGGTCTGTTCGGTTAGTGAAAAGGCGGAAAATCGCCCTAGTGTGAAGCAGGATCAACTTCCGTGACAATGGGTGATATGCACTAGAGAATTTCTAAGTACAGTAGAATCTCGAAAAGATGAACAGATATAAAACAGGGCACGTTCATCTTTTCGAATTGTTCATCTTTTCGAGCACCAACATTTCGTTGAGAAAGAAGATATAGTTATAAATAAAAACATTTATTATAATTTACATAACAAGTTTAAACAAGCCTAAAAGTACCATTCACAAAACTAAATAACGTTACATAAATATAATACGAGGAACTAAAGGCAAAGAAAAAGTAAAAAATTGAGTTGGGAAAAAAGAATTCATCTTTTCGGGTACAAAATTTCAACTCGTTCATCTTTTTGAGCACTGAAGAGTGAAAATATTTCGTTCATCTTTCCGAACTGTTCATCTTTTAGAACCGTTCATCTTTCCGAGATTCTACTGTATATACTTTTTTTGATATGCATAAAAACACAGTACCTAAATGCTGAAAATTAAAAATTTTCTTTGTGCCATAGCACTTACTTTTTATTGATGAACTTTTTAAGTAAAAACTTCATCCCGCATTCATAAGAACAAGTAATTACTTTTTTTTCGAAGAAACTACTTAATTTTTCAAAGTTGCAAAATAGCAACTTGAAAATTTCATAGTACATTCTTTTTTGCTTTAAACCAAAGAAAAATAGTTTTGAATCTTATTTTTGGTCACTGAATTTTTTGAAGTTAGGTTGCTGTTAATATTTGAGATATATCTGAACATTTCATTGATAATTTAATTCATTACAACCAGCCTTTTAAGACTACCATTTTTGAAACCGACATAAATATTATTTTTGAGAAAAAAAAGTAATTATAGTTTTTACATTTATTACATTTATTACATTTAATTTACTAAGTAATGATAGTTTCAAAACTGTGGAAATAATTTTGCAGGTCCTTATTTGCTTTTTGTTGCTAAATTAAAGTGCTTTACTTGAACAAATGGTTCATAATTAATATATTTTTATTTAGGAAATTATAACATTTTTTTGGGAACGCTCAGTTTTGTTCCAAAACTAATAAAAGATAAAGCCATTTGATAAAATTTTCACGAAATTGTGAAGAACAGCTGAGTGCAAAAAATGATTGGCTAAACAAACGCAACTTCTCATCTCATCTCATACATAGAACTTGAACTGCACTTATGTTGAAATATTGAAACCGTCATTCAATTGGAAAGAAAACATTAATCGGATAGGATATAATATGTCCATCAATATCCTAGCAATCCAATTTAATCTTGAACAATTGTTGATTGATTACCAATTGCAAATCTTTGTAAATATGAAACAGTACGAAAAAAAGTATTTACTATCAATTTCAGATAAATTTTGGTATTTACTTGGTTGAATTAAGTATCTACTGAGAGTACTTAGTTTTTACTTTAACCTTATACCACAGATAATAAACTATACAGATGTAGCATCCATATGGGAAAAGATGTCCATGAAAACGAAATTCGTCCAAAAAAAAAGCTTTCTTAAAAGTTCAACTTCTTTGAGAAGGGACAACATTTCAATTTATTATCTTTACTGCTCTAACATATGGGAGAGCTACACACACAAAAAAAGGCACAATTTTGTTTTTGTTTTTATTTCTTCTACCCCTTCCAGAGCTACGAGAAAAAACGAACCGAAAAAAACCTGTTTGGATGTCTAGGAATCGTGTGTTTATTGTTTTTGTTTTCATGATCCTTACTTGCTATGTGCTACCGCAGGTCAATTTGCGACTTTCTATTGAAAGTAAATAAAAAAAAATTCAAGTCTGGTATGCGGTTTTCAAATCGCATATTTTGCTTGTGCTCTTCATGATATTTGTTTAGAAAAATATTAAAATTAATTTTTTTGAGAATGTTCGGAAAAAATTATTGAAATAAAAATGAATTCAAATAATATAAACAAGATAACGTTTCATTTAATGAAATTTTATATCAGTTTGCACAGAAAAGAGGTTTTTTGAATTATGTATTATTTTAATAGATTTAATGAGGGTAGTTATGTGGAAGAGCGTGCGTCGTCGTCGGGTAGCTGTTGATTTTGCATAGGTACATATATGCAATTATATTCTTCTAGATTTGATGGAAGATCGAATAGATTTTGCCTGGATTCAATTAATCAATTCATTATTCACAATATATCAGGGTGATGTTGATTTTTTAAATTTTGGGGATTTAATAGGGGGTTTTAGTAAAGGTAGGTTCGAAGTTAAGCACGAAGCATAAGCTGCACAATTTTGCTCCATACGTTGTACGATCACACAGTGGTTTTAAAGTCTTAATAATTTTAAAAACTTTTCATTTGATAAAAGAAATTTATTAGTTATTGTAGACTATATTTTATGCCACCTGTCAAAAATATAGTCTAGTTTAGGGAAGTATTATATTTTAGTACATAAATATAAACAATATAGCACCGTGCTGTCTTGCACTTCGCACATATGCATGGAATTTACAGTTTAGACTGAAAAAATGTTAAAAAATCAATAAAATTAGAAATAAATTGATTAACAAAATATCTGAAATTGATTTGACACTAACGCAATGCACACCAAGTGATTTCTTACACAAATCTCAATTTATGAGAACAAATTTTTAAAAATCGTTGGAGCGGTTTAAAAAAAAAAATTATAGGTATATAAAATTCTGAATATATTTTTGCTGTAAATATGTTTTCTATAACAACGCAAACTAAATACATAATATAATAACTACTTTTCTATGTTTTATTTTGACCATATAAATCAAGTTGTTTATATCAAATGTATCAAATAATTAATATCCACTGAATTTTTGTAATCAATCAATCTATCTGTGCTTTCCAAATAATAAAAACGTGTTTTTTCTTATAAAATATCAAATCGTATTTTATATAATTTTAAATAAAGAAATTGATACACCAGTTTTTAGTACTTATTTATGCGAAGTTTAAAAATTAATAAAAAAAAAATCATCTACCCATTTACGAAATATCGAATTTTCAAAAAATTATTTAGAATTTTTTTTAAATCAAAAACATGATACAATTTTGTGAAAAACGTGTTTCGGTTGTAATATTTTGAGAACAAATAACCATATTAAGTTCGGGATAATTTTAATCTATTCACGATGCCATATTTGGTTACTGATATAAATTTAAAAAAAAATTCAATAGATGTTTTTTTTTTTAAATCAAAAAAACTAAAAATCGTTGAAAAACGTTTTTCGGCTCGACTATTTTGAAAACAAACACCAGCTTAGAAGCCGGGCCAATTTTATTCTATACATAGTATTGTCAAATTTGGCAATGCTAGTACTGACTAGTATTTGACCGGACGACGATAGCGGCGATCTTTACTTTCGACTGTATGAAATCCACATTGCAAGTGCGACATTATATCTTCATTTCATTCGAAGAACAGACGTCAAACGAGAAAGTAAATTAAAAGTAAAAGTAATTTAGAGCTTATCCTAATAAAAAGAAATAACCTTTCGTAAAATAAAAGAAAACCAAAAAAAAACTAAACGTAAGTTATAATAAAATGTATTAATATGTAAAATAAAACACTTATATATACATACCTATATATGTACATATATATTTGTAGGAAATAAAAGTCACTTGAATTCGAATACAAAATTATTACATAACACATAGTAACGTAGTCAATAACTGATAAGATTTGTAGATTTATTCAATTGAAAATTTTTTTTAAATCAAGAAATTTTCAAACTCAAACTACTAAACAAAAATTAAAAAAATGCTTTTCGACTCGAATACCTATCTCGAAAACAAACAAAGCTATCGCCTCCGGAATAATTTTATGTTACACACAATGCTGTAGCTATGAATTGGTGGGGTTTGTAAAAAATTTCAGTTGATAGTTCTTTTTTAAAGCTAAAACATTTGCCAATAATACAGGTTAAACAGTTGAAAACTATAATACGCCCCAACTTTTGTTTTCACTTGATCACATATTGAACATTTGATAAGGTCTTTTAAGATTTTGAATTAGGAATTCACTTATAACAAAATAACATGGGTGTCCCATTGCCACGGGTACCAATGGAAAGTTACCAGTGTGGGTAGCACCCAACCTCTTTTTTATATGTGTTTCTGTGTTAAAAAACTTCATTTGAAAATTACTTAAACAAATTCCTGACTTTAAGAAAACATGTTCTTGAAGATTTGACCGTTGTTTTTAAACAATAAAAACAACAACTTAGTAAATTGCTCATTCCTCTTAAACCGGTGAAAATAGAACCTCCGTCCCGTAAGTTTTTTTTTCTTATTTGGTCTTAAACTACTTTAAAAAGTTCTTCGTTTTATGTCGCATCTTGTGCGAATTACCCTTTTTAAAACAATTCAAAATTACAAATAACACAAAAAATACAAAATAAAAAAATCATTATTTACAATAATATGTAAATAAGAATTATTCACTTGTTCAGTTTTCACTTGTTTAGTTTCAACCTTATTAATCAATTTTTATTTTCAAAGAACAAAAAATATAAAACAAAAGTCAATACAAAATAAATTAATTCTAAGATATATTTGTAACAATAAACAGTTATTAATTTATAATTACATAAAACCGTTATATAAAAATCCTGTTTTCAAATAGCCAATTTAATGTAGGTAATTTGGGACCTAATAACATTTTCTTTAAGATACCTACCTAGGTTTCCGTAGTTATTTTTCGTTATTATTTTTTTATTTGTAGGTAACATATTATCAGGGGCCTATAACACAGAACAACAAGTCAACTAGTCAAAAACTACTTGTTTAACTGAACGTGTTCAACAAGTGATATTTAACTCTGTAACACTGTAACACAATATAAATTGTAACAATTGTTAAAAAATAAAATTTCCCTTGACTTGTTGGACAAGTAAATTTTACTTGTTTGAGCCGTAGAATAAACAAAGTTGAATTTTGGTATAGCTTTGCGCATGAACAAATTATTTTTTTATAATTTCTTTCTTTGGGAGGTATATACTGTCTGCTTAGCATAATTTGCGCAAGTTTTGCGTTTTTGGCCTATTATTTCGATCATTCCAATCTAACCCACCAAAATTTTGAGGTTAGCCCAAGCAAGCAACATTTACTATAGGCGATGATAATGCATTAGCTCCTTTTTAAAATACAAATAAGTTGTGATTTTTGTTTTCTATTTTTGAAAGGAAATTTTTCATCCAAAACTAAATTTTTATTTAAACATTTTGTATTATTTTTCATATAATATATATTTATAATATATTATATAATATGAATAAATAAAACTTTATCCCAACTTGTTGGCTTCTAACAATTTTGAAATCGTCAGTTAGAATTTATTAACTATTCAACAATTAAAAGCATATTTATTTAAACACTTGTTGTATGCAGTTACAGAAACGTTAAATTTATCAAATTTCCCACTTGTTGAAAGACCTAAAAACAATTGTTATAATTTGCGTAGACTTGTTAATACGTGTTACACAAAGTTTTAACACGAGTTGAATTTGGCTTGTTAAACAAGTACTTGTTGTATTGTGTTATAGGCCCCAGATCAAATTTAAATATTTTATAATAATATCATATTTTCAAATTATATTGTAATTGTTTTCTTCTACCAAAAAAACAGGTTCAAAATGTTGAAATGTATTTAATAATCCCCAGAAATAAATTTGTGGATATAAGAAACTGGAAAATGATTATCTAAATAAAATGATATTTAGCTATTTAATCAAATAATGTTCCGATCAAACGAATCTAGAATAGAGTACAAAACTACAAACTCCACGCTCATTCATAATCATTATTCATAAGAAACCTTAAACAACCGAAAAAAAGAAGATATTTTTCCGTCATTAAAAAAATATCCTCTACCACTCAAAAAAATCTCTACCTACCCACATAAAGAATATATCCAATATCCATGGATCAATGCAAAGAAAAAGAGTTCATATACTTTTTTTTTTTTTGTCGTCAGCATCAGACGACCTTAAAAAAAAACGTACATATACAACACAGTAAAAAAAAAACATCATCGCATTGTCTTTCGCCTTCCTCTCGATCGTTGCCGATTTTCCCCATTTACTCCTATATCCTGAATAACAGAGCAAGAGGGAAAACATATGAGCGAGCACGCAAGAGAGAACTTTTTGCAAAAGACAAATAGCTTTCTTTCTGTGCTTTACGATTAACAGGCAAAGAGCTTTCTTGCCTGTTGATCGTCTGCCTGTTGTAAAAAAAAATTGGGACATTTTTTTCTATGGGGATGCTACATCTGTATAGTTTATTATCTGTGCTTATACTTTCAGTACTTACTTCCGTTTTATGCATATCACCCAATTTCATATACCCTTTATTATTATTTAATTTTTATATATATATTGTTTCAAAGAAATTAATTCGTTCTTACTTTATTTATTAAATTTCATTCAATAATTTTTATTTAAATTAATCAATTAATAAAACCATCAGACATAGTTTGTATTTCTTTTTTTATAAAATAAATAATCATAATCAATTCATATCTAATTACGCAAAAATGGGTGATATGCATAAAGAATAGTAAATGCTTTTACTATAGAATTTCAAAGTATTTACTTTTTTTGATATGCATAAAAATGCAGTAAATGCTGAGAATTAAGTATTTACTTTGGCCCATAGCACTTACTTTTTTCAGATCAATTTTTGAAGTAAAAACTTTATTCCGCATGCATAATAACTAGTAAGTACTTTTTTTCCGTAGGAACTACTTCATTTTTTTAAAGTTGCAAAGAGCAACTTGGAAATTCCATAGTACATACTTTTAAGCCTAAACCAAAGAAAAATAGTTTTGATTTTTATTTTTGGTCACTGTATTTATTGAAAGTATGTTGTTGTTAATATTTAAAAGATTATGAGAACAATTAATTGATAATCGATTCCAATTAGCCTTTTAAGACTACTTTTTAGCACAAAATTATTATTGTTGTCAATTGTTTTTAGTTATTTTTGAAATTTATGTAAATAAAACTATTATTCTTCAGAAAGAAAAAGGTTATTAGTTGTTATATTTTATGGCATTTAATTTACTAAGTAATTCAGTTTCAAAACTTTTGAAATAATTTTTTTTTTATTATTTATTTTATTAATATCATATTCTCCTAACAATTTTTGGATGTCTTATTTCTAATTTAATAACATAATTTGTTCAATTAATTAAAGAGAATAGGTTGTAGCATTTGAATTTTAAGTTAAAATTGAATTAATGCCACATTTACAGATTTTTTTATATAGTTATATTGTGGGGTGAACATATTATTATAAATAACGTACCTATATGATAAATATAAAAGAAAAAGAAAAAAAGTTTATTATGAATTTTATCGACTATGATTGATTTAACTGCATAAAGAATATTTGAATTATTATACGTAAATAAACAAAGAAAACAAATATTATCAAATGACGTAGTTTATCAAAGATTCAATGTTATAAGTATCGAAATCAAGAAGCCATAATTTTACGGATTTTAAGAACTGTGGACGGTTTCTAATGCTTCGTAATTCGGCTGGAAGGCTGTTGTATAATTTGCGAGAGACGATAGTGTAAGAATTCCTAAAAAGTGTACATAGTTCGAAAAATGGTTGATCGTACCGAGTTAGCATTTCTCATGTTATATGCATTATAGGGCTTTCCAAATAACCACCCCTCATAAAAAATATCTTTAAAACCATAAAATAGAACAAGTGTCTTACTGGCAGAATACCTGTTTGTCTGAATAAATCTGCAGAGTGAGCTAGGCGGGCAGCATTGCATATCTTTCTTAAGACACATTTTTGAAGTATTGTTAATTGTTGGATTTTGTTTAAGTATATGCGCCTCCCCAACAACTGATACCATATTGTAACTTCGAGTGGAAAATACCATAGTAAACTTTTTTTAATGAGCAATATTTTTTTAATCGGTAAAAGCATCTTACGGTTGAAAGAAGATATTGCTTTAAATCCATAATGTGTTCAGACCATTTTAAATGTTGGTCAATTTTGACGCCTAGATACTTAAAATATTTCACTATTTCAATATCGAAGCATATATTGCAGCAGGTCCATTACCAATAAATTGTAAATCTTTTAAAAAAAATTGTGTTTGTAAACACAAAATAGTACAAAAAAAAGTATTTATCTACTATCAATTTCCGATGAATTTTAGCATTAACTTGGATGAATTTAGTTTCTACTGAAAGTATTTGGCAGCAAGTATGAACTTAATTTTATGCATACGAAATGAAGTAAATATGTACTATAAATTTAACCATCTACTAAAAGTATTAGTTTTTACTTTAACCTTATACTTTCAGTAATTACTTCCGTTTTATGCATATCACCCAATATTTAGGGCTTTAATTCTAAATAAATAATTGTAATTACTAATAAATTTAATTTAAAAAAAGCCGAAGAGTATTAAAAGCCAGCAGGATCAATTGAAATCACTTTCGATTGTGATAGCTTGGAAGACACTTCGACGGTAAACTACTACTTTTTGTCACCCCCAAGTGTTCACTTCACAATAAGAGAAACTATGTTGATATATTTTCTATATTCTACCAGCGTTGCCGCCCACATTTTCTAAAAAATCGTGTCATTTTCGTGCCATATGAAAAAACCAAAAATTCGTATGTTAACAAAAATATATAAATCAATTGTGGGGTGAAATACAATAAAAAAAATAGTAGAAATAATTTTTTTCTATAAAAAATAAGAGTTTCTGCCAGTTTTTCCTCTATCTGGCCTCCATTTGGACCAATTTTCTCAAAATTTCTTCAAAATTCGCTTTATTTGGAGTAAAAAATGGAAACTAAAAAAGCGTGCCATATTGAATTTTTTCGTGCCACCGTGCCATAATAAAATTTTCGTGTCAAAAAGGCACGATCGTGCCACTTCGGCAACGCTGTATTCTACTCCCATTGACGGAACTATTTCGCCTCTTTGGTTTAAACCTTAATTTTGTGTTACCTTTTTTTTACCGTCAATAACGGGGAACATACGTTGTTTCGCATTTCCTGCGGTGAATGATATAACAAATATTTCTCAGCTGTTTTAAGTTAAGAACCATATGTAAAATAAAATCTAAACCGGTACACCCAATTTAGATATTATACATTTTCAAGAAATTAACAATAACTCAGTTTCACTTTCCTTTTGGAAAAATAAGAAGATATAAAATTGTCCCAAACATTTTAAAAATAGATTAAAAATAGAAATAAAACAAAATTAAAAAAAAAAACTTATTCCATGTAAAATCGTTAAATCTTATGTACAAACGATTGCATTTTTTTTTCCAAAAATTTTATAAAATTAAAAATAAGAAGTATGTAAAAAAATGGGACATTCAAAAACCAAAAAAAAAAACAAAGACAAACTTGTACAAACGATTATTTATGGAACGTCTTTCCTAAAAACAATGCTATCATCTAATTGAAATCCTTGCTTATAAGCCATACAATAGGTATTGCTGTTCTTAAAAAAAGGAAAGAGGACACTAATTCTTGAATAAATCGAGCTATCCGAGCTGTAATATCGATTAAGGCAGTATGAATTTATTTATTGCACTATAAATCAAAACAACTGTATCAAGTTATCACCTATCGAAGATCTTATCCTGCATTGCCAACGCACGTGCTTATCCAAAAGCAATAGTCTTGGACATTGTAAAGCTCCCGCATTTTGTATGAACATGAACGCACAAGCTCGAAAGAAAGAGGAACCACTATATACCTGTCCCCTTGGGATCTCCTGAGAATACTCAGAAATTCGTTCAATATGCCGCTGATAATATTGACCACAATATACATACATGGATCCAACAAACGAGCGTGTACATTTTCTGCTATACAACAATGTAAATAACGAGCAACATTATTCATTAACCTGGGGTGGAATCGCGTGAGGCGATAGTTGATTGTCGCTTTTTTGATTGTCGTTTTTGATTATCAACTATTCGTTGCTCTGTGTAAATCGATCGCCAAAAATCGTTTGTTCTTTGGAATAACTTAAAATTCTGTAAAGAATTAAATGTCATTTTTGCATTTTTGTTATTGTGTTGGTTTTGTTTGGAGTTTATGTTGTTTCTCAGATTTTTTTCTGATCAGTCGGACCTTTTTATAATTATTTTCACTCCTTACTCTCTGTGCGGTTTGAAAAATTGCAAATGATGTAAACATTGCACTTGAACTAATTTGCAATTTTGTATTCTTAAGATACACTTTTTACTATAGATATTAATTATATTATTAAAAAACCAACCAATTTTAAGCCGACCGCATCAAACTTTTTATGAAAATGACATAAATGTATGAAAACGACAGCTAAAAAGCTGTCACTTAATATCAGTACAAAAAAACGATTGTCGATTTGATAATCACCTTACATGGAGCAAAATTGTCGATTTTGATTATCAACTATCAACTATCGCGTTAGCCGATTCCACCCTTGCACAGTTCACAAGCTGCACACTCCACCAACTCAATTGAACTTTATTTTCAAGCCACACACAAAACACACATTATCATTAGTATTAGTATCATTAGTATGTAATACATATGTTCCGTCCACACTGTCTGTGCATAACCCAAAGCAACTCCAAATATGTAAGGTTATATAATTATAATCTCTCACTGGATAGAAAAAAATTATTTCCTTTCTCATTTCTTACTTATGATTTTCTGATTTTGACTCGTCTCTGTTTAACACACACTTTTTTATGCAAAAGAATAAACGCTTTTCTTTGACTTATTTGGTGAATTCTGTGTGTATCTCTTATCGCCGCGCTCTGTTAAACAACAGCCGGGGCTGTTAAAGAACAGCATTCTGTAGGTAATAAATGAGCAGATCCAATTGTCTGCCGTTTGAAAAATCAAAAATTTAGTTGGATGTTTTTAATATTGATCTTGATACCATCAATATTTTCTATTTTTTTAATTCTGATAGGTATGTACATACATAATCATTTATAGAAAATTTTATTAATTGATATTTTGTACACACGCATGTTTGTGAATTTTTCAATTTATTTAGTTATTTATTTAACACATTAAAGTTCCTTATTTTTTCGTCATATTATATACATACATAGATAGCATTAATTTCAATATTGCCTTTGCCAGAAACGGTTCCTTTTATTATGTTAGAGCATTGTAAATATATAAAAATTAATGATTTGAAGGTGGTGCTTATAAAAGACTGGCTTAGTTTTCCTTTGAAAGCAGATCTGCAATAGCTACATTATTTAATTTTGGCTGCATATTAATATGATTTAGAATGCATTTAAGTTTGCAAGTAATTAATTTTTACATCGGCTTACCATTTGAAATTATTCACGCCTCACCACTGCTACCTAGTAACTACCTAACTATGCTTACGTGCTTTATTTCTTAATAGATCGGTATAATTACTTTTCTTTCAAGGCATGCGAATAAAATTGAGCCCTGGCAAACCTACAAAAAAAATTACCTATACGAATAAGAAAAAAGCTTGCCTTCTTTCTTTATTATTGCAATAAATTGATTAATCAACTGCGCGACTAATGAACAAATGAATAAATTACTGACAATATAGGAACATTCACAAATGTACATAAACCGCTATGAAGGGCCTATATAGTAGTTAGATAGTTCTAGCCTTTTGAGCCAACAGTGGCAACAACTCCACCCACCATTATTACTCCTGGGAGGACTGGGCTGATACTCAAAATCAAGGTGTGTACATATAGGTACTTTATGCCGCATTGAAACTTTGACTTCTAATTAGTTTGTTGTGCAGGTCCTTTACTATTTATATGTGTTATGATACCTAGATGCCATTAATTAAATTGACTCCATGTTTGTCAACATGTTGTCTGACATGGGCGAGGCTGTCGCACCAATGACACCACTATCGAGCCGCAAGGCTGAATCTATTATTCCACACACCCCACTTTTACACTTAGTATATCTCGCGAAGAGTAAATAAATCAAATTTGAAACGGAAAACCGCAAATATCCTTTCTTAAAAATTTCCAAGTAGGTACTTAGATTTGCAACATCCAGAGGGCGAGTCATAAATAAAAAGAATATGCGTATTTTTGGCAACCCTCATAAATCACTGATTGCATTCATAAACATATTATGTCATATTATACCATTTGCCATCCCTTTTCGTTTCGACAGAAGTATACAAATAAAGTGCACGACTAGGTCACATATACTTGCTCTTATGTTCGATCATGCTGTTGTCTTAAAGCCTGAGTATAAAGTCATATGGTTTTAAAAGAAATAAATTAATTTATAGAGTTTTTATGCCACCCACCATCATAAACATGTGAGTACACAAATCGGTTTTGCCGATAAGTAGAAAGTTGAAAATAAAAAAACAACCGTTTAATGGTACTTATTTACTGACTTATGTTAAAATTAATTGATAGGCAAGGCACCATTAGTCGAGATATATAAATTTGGTGGTGCAGCCGCTCGTGAGAAGGGCCTAGGGATTTACAACTCTCAAGCGTAACCATTCTTGTATGATTATTTCTATATTCAGCAGGGATGAATGGGAAGGCGAACTAATATTTGAAACTTCCTCGCAGCAGGCAGTAGCCGTGCAAAAACATTTTTGTTATTTCTAAGTGAAAGAGACTGGGAGCTCTTTGAAATTCAATAGTACGCATTAACTATTGTATATGAACAAAATAAGTTTAAATGAAAATCATAGGAATTGTATGAATCGTTTTTAAAAAATATGAATTTTCTTTTTGGTTTGGTAATTTAATTGTTGTATTCTGGTGTGCAATAGTTTTTGATAAAAATAAGATTTTCTTTAACGGCTAAACAATTTTCATCAAATTTCATATCAAGTTTGAAGAAAATCGTTCTATCCGTTTATCTTCCCTCTGAACAGCTGCAAGACTTACTTTTTTATCTTTCCTACAGGAATATTAATTTTGATCAAAATCTTAATTTCAATTTTTTTACGAATCCACAACTTGCCATAATATAGTGCCAATATACAACAACATATATTGCAAGTAAAAAAATCCTCATATGAATGGCTGCGCTACTTATTGGATCATCTGTAACTGCCAGCAACTTTCCCTTTTCAGTCCTCCCAATATATTGAGAAAAATAATCATTTCTTTTTCCATTCTCAAGAGGTATATCTCTTCTGCTTCTTCTGAATGATATATATGTATGTGGGTAAAGTACTTGAAGAATGTCTGTGCGGTGTATACTATCGGCGTGGATTTGTCATCCTTTTGCATAAATCATAGGTAATCCCTAAGATGTTTGTGCTGAAAGTGTGTCTAAAGTATATTATTCCATGAACCATGAGGCATGCAAGGAATGTCGATTATTATTGTTTTCGTTCAAATCAAAATTGGGAAATTCCTTTTTCCTTTATAAAAAGGGAAGAAAGACTGAAGAAGAGCAGAAGACTGTTGATACTTGAGGCCAAAGCCTTGTATTCTCAAATGAACCCTTCTGATTCAACAGGTCAGGTTGTCAGAGCGTTTACTAACGCCCTCGGTATCATTGACTACCGATTAATATCGTGTTTAACCCCTTTTATAACTTAGGGGAAAACTGTCCCAGGTGACCTTTTACCAGACTGACCCTTTTCATTTGGAAGTTTTAAGCAAGAATCCTACCAAAGTATAGGCATTCCGACAGGATGGCCCAGCGTATTGAACAGACAATATACAAAAATAGATTAGTAAGCGAATGAAAAATCTTTTAAAGGACAATGGTCAATTCCATAACATAAATCATGAAAATGTCTTGCGTGTTTTTTGTATTTTTTGCCTTAAAAATAAGTATGGTGCAGTGCATTATGGTTCGGTTATTATTATATATATATTTATACATATATAAATATATTGTAGCGAAATCATTACATTATTTTTCATAAATCTATATTGCACAATTTACGGAAACTACCTTACTACTGCCAGGTAAACATTTGATTTTTAAATATGAGGTGATTTAAATTGACGAATTGGAGCAAAGCTACTTTTACCATTAGAAAAGTCATTTAACAACTAGCATTCGTTAACGTACATCGACATTTTTCAACATTTATTTCTTCATTTTATCATCTTATTTGCTACATAAAATCTTATGTAAGTAATAATATATAGATATGTAAAAAAACAAAATTGAATAAATAGACAGAAATATATACATAAATTAATAAATAAATAAATAGATAAAATAATGTATTAAAAAATGACTGAATAAATAAATAAATATATAAATAAATAGATGGAATAAATGAATAAATAAATAAATAAAGAAATATACAAATATGTAAATAAATTAATTAATGTATAAATACATAAATAAAAAAATAATTAATCAAACAAACATTCAGTCTCAATTAGTGTTTATTATTTTGGAAGAATGTCTTGAATTAATAAAGTATACCCGTTACGCCTCACCTCACACTTTCTTTTGCCTAACGGTATATTGACAGTGCTCTCGCTATTGTGGTATTCTTTGCACAAAGCAATAGCAAATCCCCTTCCAAACAAGCTATTTAAATGTTAAATACATATATGTACATAAATACTGATATTTTATTCAACTCAAATGAAATATGTACATATGTAATCATTTTTCGTATACAAATGCATACTTTTCCCACGGAAAGCACTTCGGGTTCTATATTTTCTATACTCGTGGTTGTGGCCCTTGTGCGTAGTTCACAAAAATTATTAGTCTTAATCCAATTATGTATTGAAGAGATGTAGCCATACTTTGGACAGCGGTCTTTCATTTATAAAAAAAAAACAATTTACACATAATAAAATAATAAAGAAGAATAAAAGTAATAAATAAAATAATACAAAAAAAAAACGCAGAATTGTGTTTTTATCCAAAATTTTTGAAAAGAGGTTTTGTATGATGATTTATGGCTATACATACAATTAAAGTTATCACATTCATCATTGGCCTAAAATCACTGACCATGCATGCGAGCACTTTGGATTGATTTTCAACTGGGAGATTCGATGCGAATTGATGGATGGATCTAGGCCCTAGGGCTCTAATACCCACGCACGCTTTCTTACTATGGTAACTTCTATGTCACTAAGTGGCGGTCACCACAAAAGGGTAAAATCCTTTACTCCGGGGTAAAAGTGCGCAATCTAAATTTTAAGCTAAATTTGTATTAAAAAAATTATGTTTCCATCCACCAGAAATAGTAAATCCAGAGTTTTTATTATGCTCTCAGTGGCAAATGAAAAACGACAGTAGACTAACAGAAAATTGTATTCAAAAATAGCAGTGCACTAAACCAAAAAGGTACGTAGATTAGGCTTGTAAAAGAATGCAATCTTTTGTGAATGCAGTCTTTAAAAATCATTTATTGAATTCAATTAAAAGATTGCATTCATTGATTTTACTTTGGGACTTCAGACTTCAAATTATGCAATCACCATTCACTCGTAGCAAAAAGACTGCAATCATTTTGTCCTCCCATTCATTTTGCAGCAATCAATTGAATGCAATCTTTTGAGAATTCATGCATTCTTTGCATTCTTTTGCATTCTTTGCATTCTTTGCATTCTTTTGCATACTTTGCATTCTTTTGCATTCTTTGCATTCTTTTGCATTCTTTTGCATTCATTTGCATTCTTTGCATTCTTTTGCATTCTTTTTCATTCTTTGCATTCTTTTGCATTCTTTGCATTCTTTTGCATTCTTTGAATTCTTTTGTTAAAATATCAAATCGTTTAAATCACAAATTAAACAAAGTGTTGTGGCTGACATCAAACAAAAGAAAATACATAATACTAATGTTTTCACAAAAAAAAAAAATCATTATAATTAAATTAAATTAAAAAGAATACATTACTACTTGTATGTTAATATTTTAACTTAAAACTTACTCATCTCAAATCATTACAAATCACGTAAATGGAAAAAGTTTAATGTGACTTAAAACGACTGCAATACAATGTAAAAGACTGCAAAGATTACAAAAGAATTCAAAGAATGCAAAAGAATGCAAAGAATGCAAAAGAATGCAAAGAATGCCAAAGAATGCAAAACCCCATAGTGAGAAAAAGCCCTGCAAGACGTTTGTTATGTAACGTACTTACGAACAACATACGTATATATACATATTTTCTAGTTTACAAATTATTTTGATTAAGGATTCACTCTCAAAAATTTGATGTCGTCTCTTACCTGATAATAGGCGTGTTTTTTTGCAAGCCCGGTGGGAATTGCAGGAAAAAAACGACCACAGGGATTAGTGACAGCAACACAAAAACAAAATGGAGTTTTCATACAAACTATCGATAACAAGTATATAATTTATGCCGGTAACACAGTTTTTCTGTGTGCTTAAGTTAAGCCCGGAGAATTATCTGGGTTTAGCTTAGCCCGTAGGGGATTAGTTGTTGTTGTATTTAACATGGTGATTGTTTAGCACCGACGTTGTTTTTTTTCGACCAATTCCCTCTGGGCTTACAAAAAAACACGCCTATTTTTCTTTCTGAAAACTGTGACAATTCTGGGTTTTGTACTTGTTAAAAGTCTCATTCTACTAATGTCGATTCCTTATCCCAAAGTAAACTCCAAGTAGCGTTTAATGACTCGGTTACATACATGATGCCAAAAACTTTTAACATTAGAAATGTTTAAACGGAGGCATACAATGTGGAAAAATCAACAGAATTTCAAAAATATGAAACGCCTAGTTGACAAAGGGGGTGAAACGTGAGGGGTATAAACAAAATAAACAAAATAATCAAAATAAACAAAATTATTTCGTTCATGCTTTGTTCTTACTAGTCTGAGGAAACAAAATACGAAGAAGATGATAAAACAGACAGAAAAAAAGGAGAAATGTTCGTAGAAAAAAAATGGGTATGTTTTTGATGATGATTTTTGCGAAATCTGAATACCCGATTTGCGTTTACTTAAATGCTTATATCTTTCGATCCAATTATCCGATTTTCAATATTAAGGTATGTATATAATCAAAGGAAAAATGACTGGCGTGTTAGAGCAAAAAATTTTCAAAATCATTCAAAATTTTATACTAAAAACATGAAAATAATTATCGGACAAATAATTTAATTCAATGAGGAAGTTGATAAAAACAAAAGAAGCATTAAAATACTTTCAACCACCAATTGGCGAGAGGAATATAGTATTCTAAAACCGGCGGCGGCGGCGGAGTTTGTGCAATAAAAAAACACAATCGTGGCAAATTTGCTTCGCGTCGGAAAAAAAATGCTAAATGTATATATGTACCTACCTAAATTTGTAGTCGGTATAACAATTGTAAGGATACATTGTGTTTGGGTTGGCTTGCTTATAACTTCGGTTTTAATAATCTGTTCATTAAGGTCTTAAAATTTAGCTAGAATATCGGACTACATTTTTTGTATTATATCATTGCACAGTCACATAAAACTATATATGAAAAACCTTATTAAATTGCGTATTTAATAGAAAGAAAAATTTAATACAAAACAATAATTTTTTAAACCACATGTATTTGAACCTTTTTCGGAAAGTTATGATGTTGGTACCTACATATGTTCAGAAAAGTTGCTCAACATTTAAATTTGACATTTAATGTACATACATACATAAATACATGGAATGGAAAATCGGGTAAATTTTTGGGAAAAACTCTAACTCACTATATTATGTTTGCCAGAAATTGTATCTTCTTAAATAATCTTGTTATTTGTAAGACTCCACTTTATTTGTATGTAAAACTTAATTTTGCTCGCTCGCCTGGAAATTTTAGTTTGATTCTATCACGTTATCACTATATCTGAATTCATCACATTTATTTTGTATTCACGCTATTAAATTATGGAACTCTCTATCTCTACCAATGAGTATATGATGTGTATTCTATCTCTAATGCCACACGCTTCAAAAGTGCTATTTTTCTTTATTTATCTATGCTAAATTTAGCCTAAAGCTATTCTTTTCATTGTTTTACCTTTACCTTTAAAATATCGCCCACTTCTTTTCTCCTGTATATTAAATTAAATATTTTTTTTTTATTTGAATACGTAAGTAATTTAAATTAATATCTGTTTACCTTATCCCTTAGTACTAGAAAAGATAATAATCTTAATGTACGAATATTTATATATGTGTACAATATACGTAAAACCCGCTTAAGAGAAACCCGCTTAAGAGAAAAACCCGCTTAGCTGAAACAAATCTTTCATCCCCGAGCATTTTTCAACCAATCACCTATAAAATACTCCGCTTAAGCGAAACTCGCTTAAGTGAAAAACCCGCTTACCTGAAAAATATTTTCAGTTAAATTTTATATTTCTCATTGAAAAAGACTCTCTTAAGTGAAAAAAAAATTGAATCGAACAGAACAAAAAATTTACTGAACGCTTTCTCTTCTTTTTCATTTTTCACCTCCACCATTTTCACCACAAAAATGACATTTAAATTTCTGTATGTCACAACCATTTTATTCTCGTTTTGTTAACAAATTGCTTTTTGGTTTGGCTATCAAAAAATTATTTTTGTGTTACATATTAAATCGTTGTTGGATTTTATTTAATTTTTTTTAGGCAACTCCAAAAGATAAATTCAATTTTTTTCTAGCTTTAAATTTCTGCTGAATGGAATTTTTAAATCCGCTTAAGTGAAATTTTTTTTCACTTATCCGGACTCCGCTTAAGTGAAATTTTTTTTCACTTAAGCGGGGTTCGGTTAAGTGAAAAACCCGCTTAAGTGAAAGAAATACTGTGACATTTTGCAGTTTCTCTTAACCGGGTTTTACTGTATTGAATTGAATTATTTGAATTCACACTAAACCAAAAAGGGACGTATGTAGATACAAATAGTGTTTATTGGGCCAATACACAATTTAATACTATAATACAAATAAAATGTTAAAATCAATTAAAATGTTTATTGACATTTAATAACTTGTTTACTGCCCCAATAAACGCAAAATAATTAAAGTAAAAAGTAGTTTAAAAAAAAAGTTTATTAATCCAAACGGAGTTAATTGAGCCAACAAATAGTTTATTTTTATGACAGAAAATGTTTGTATCAACAAAACATTTATTAAGTTAAGTTAATAAACGGTTTTTATTGATATTACAAACGATTTTTTTTCAGTGCACCTAATCTTTTTCCAGAACTGATGAATTATAAACCATGGACCATACATCGGCATTCTAAAAATGCCCATTCAAACTTCAAGTTTATTATAAAATGAAAATGCCTTCGAAATGAATTCTATTCATGATCTGGGATCAGTGATCTAAATTAATTTTAACTCGACTAGTTTCCATTTCTTTTTCAATTCAGTTTGATTACTTAAACTCGCTAGATTAATGTACATTTCTTTCTTTAAACACACCTACACCTATTCTTTACATTTATTTTGATACAATCTTATCTTTCCTTTCTTAATACCATAAATAATAGTATTCAATTAAATGTACGCATGCAGTATTACTTTGGGGTTCCATGAAAAAAAAAATGCCTGATTAAGGACGCAATGAGGGGGAAGACAAGTTTAATAGTTTTCAATTAGGAATTGCCGTCGCCTTTTTTAAGCTATTTCACATTTTTTTTCTTTTACATCATTGAACTGATTACGTATAAGACTCCTTGTCTTCTCTATGTATACCATCTCGTCTATGCGTCCTCTTCACCTCCATCCATCCAGTTGAGTTGTGTTGGGAGAGACAAATGAAGTCACGATTTGCAGTCCTCCTGATTCTTTCTTATTTTGTTTTTGCTGCTTAATTTCTATTAATTAAAAAAAAAAAAAAACGAAAAGGAGAATTGCAAAAAAATAAGCGTAAAATTTATTTAATTTTTTATCTAAAGAGAAATCGTGACAGCCTCCTAGATAGTAGATATTCTTGAATGTAGAGAGGACGGTGACATTTTATTCTCTGTCTATGACGCGCTAAGTAAAATTCCAATTTCAATTTAATTAGGACCAGGGACGTCTTTAGAGGTTTGGGGGCCCATAGCGCAGCAGAATAAGAAGAATCTTCTATTGAAATACAAAGTAAACAAAAGACAGCTTAAATTAATCGACCTTGGATTGGACTCTAATTCTTTTATTTACTTGCGTGAGGGCCTCATTAGTCGCAATTATAACATTTTACATGCTGCACTCCAATTGAAAAAAAAAAACACTTGCTTAAGTGTTTACAATAAATACGTGGTAATGTATTTGTTAAACGTCATCCAAATGAAGAAGAAATTAAAATCGAAAACATAGCCAAATTGCACGACATAGCCTAGCCATCCTACAAGGATAATTTATGCAATTTTTTTCATTTTTAAAATCCAGATGGTCTCAAACATTTTAATATTTATTTATAAACATAATTTTTTTTATTATAATATTTTCTATTACCTGACTAAGTTTTCCTCTTTTAATCTTACTTTCTTATCTATTTTCTATTAAATTTTAAAAATAATATTATGAAATATTTTTATGTTTAATACAACTCCATTTCAAATGTTATAATTTGTTACTTATTTTTTGCAGCTTTTTATAATCGAATTTATTGATAAACATCATGATTTTTCTGATAACTTATTTGCCGCTTGCCCTTCATTTCATGTATTTCCCTACTTTTTGTATTAATATACACCAGATATGCAATCCTGGCTGTAAAACTAGATTACTTCAGAGATCTGTTTGACGGTTCTAAGGTGGATGTTATTTGCGTGTCGGATACGTGGTTTTTCGGGGGGACAGTATGGGAAGAATAGGTGGTGGTGGTGCAATTTATGTGAACGAGAAATTAAAATACCGGTGTAATAATGGTATTGAAATAGATTATGTTTTAGTCGAAATTAAATCAACGAACAGTGATCGTCTCATTGGGTCGCTGTGCAGACCCAATAAGCACATCGATCCAACTCTAACTTTTAATATTTTAGAGTCAATTTCAATATCTTTTCCTTTCTTTCTTTATATTATAATAGGTGGTGACAGTAACCTATTAGCAGAAAGTTATAATATCAATGGCATGAGATCACTTAACATTTTTCCTGTTAACGTAATAAGCCCAGTAGATTTGGTGATTTTCTTACTTAATAACGTAAAATTAAAAAAAAAAATAAGCTTGAATTTTTGTTTTTTAATTATTTTTTTTCAAAATTTTGAGTTTGAAAATTAATTTTTCAAAAAAACTTTATTTAAAAAAATAATAGAAGTTATTTCTGGCTCTACAAAAAGGTAGATAATGATGATGATTGATTGCAAGTGTTATCGTTGATTTTTGTATATTTTTGTCTGTTTTGAGTCAATTTAGAAAATGAAAAGGCTAACTGAGGCCCATTAGCCTCACCCTTGTAGCGCCATCAAAAGTAAAGTAAAGTAAGTAAGGCTACAAAAAATGTTATTAAAAACATTTTAAGGCAATATTATCTTCAATAAATTAGGTTAGAAACAAAATTTTGTGAGTGAATAATTATTCGTTTTAAATCAGCAAATACAAAACTACTGTATGTACATATGTATATGGACCCGATCCTGTGCGTCGGACAGCTGGTAAGTAGTTACGCCGGACGCTTCATTGCCGCCGCCGCCGCCATTATTTAGAATTGGGAAGCACTTTTTTCCAATGTAAATTCGTAAAATTGTCCGTTTAATGACATAAATTCATATCGGGACTTTCAGAGAATTTGGTGTTAAATACCAAATGCATCGTAAAAAGGGATAATTTAGTCCGATTTTCATGGACAGGTCTATGACACATTGTGGTCGGACCTTAATAATTTGAAGGCTAAGGATTAAAGGTACAACAACTGTAAAAACGGTATCGCTAGCTGATAATAAAGCGATTTGAAAAATTACTAGTAAGACAGCATATGCAGGGGTGGGATTGGACCTAGTTGAACAGTGATTTATTACGTGTTTCTCTCTGGAAACTGTCATTCGAATTTTCTCTGGTTTATTTTTTTAAGGAAATATGACTGGGGTTGATGATTTATTTTTTTAAATTTGGCTCATGTCTTTTTATCCATAGAACCGTTGCCATATAATTGACGATGTCAAGTGACGACCATTTCTCGCACCATATTTAGTGGAAAATAATTTTATTAAAAGGATATCGTAATTCATCTTCGCTGCTTTTTTATTTTATTTATGTGTTTCACTTATTCAATGTTGGAATTTTGTATATTTTAAGGAGTATGATTCAGAGGGAGCAACAATGGTGCCTTTCAATTAGAGAAAGTAGATTTTCATTTAAGTGTTTTTTTTTTAATATCCTTGCTTGACTTAACAAGTCATTATATTATCTAACAAAACAAATGTTCTTTCAGCATGTTCTATTCGCTCAGAATGTGTTTTGCAAAGAAACAGAAACTAAAAATTATTTTGTTTGTAATGCGTGTATTTTTATTTCCTTGTTGCTTTTTCATGTTTGCATGTCGTCAGATATTTATCTTTTCGCTTTCGTTATTGAAAAATAAATAAAGGACGTACAAAGTTGGGCGAAGTTTTACAATTAACGACACAAAAGTCATATCCTTGAAATAGATGCGTGATCATGAAGAAGAGGTTTAGCAACAGAATAACTAAAGTCATTTAAGTGGCAATGCATAGGTTTAAGTCCTTGTTCACATAAAATAAAAAAAAGCAAAAAACAGATTTAATTAAATTGAATACAAAATTGTATATATGTAGGTAAGTATATACGGATGATAACTATAAGAGCGCCTTGAATTATATGTTATTTACATGACATTTCTGGTTTAATATTTACTTTAATGTTAGATTATTCTGATAACGACATCGTTAGTAGTTATACCTATTATAAATGAAAAATTTACCTATTCATACTGTAATCCAATTAAGCAAAGAGACCATAAGGTGCAATATCTTGCTGCGCCTTTTTTGCTTACTTATAGTTTAATAACAACGATGTGATGTGATTTTCAAATTTAAATTTTTCTTCAGTTGAGCTTCTAAATAAAGTAAAATAAATTGGTGGTACGTCAGCTCGCAGGGAACGAGAGGCTTTTCAACTCTCAAGTTCTTAACCCTTTCTGTGCAGGAATGGAGCTGACCTTTAATTTTCTGAGGATCTCTGGGGAAGCCGTGACATAAGGCCTATTAGAGGAAATGTGACAAAAACTCAAATCGGCCTTATGTCATTTTTTTAAACCTATATTTGGCCCTATGTTACGGCAACTCGCGGGTGAGGTATTGAGATTTTTTTTTGTAATTGTTAGACTTAGTAAATATTATTAAAAATTCGTGGACATGCCAAAATTTTCGGAAAAATCTATTAGGAATCGAGTACCTATGCACCTAATGAACTTTAATAATTCGAAAACGGAAAATTAGAAGTTTAAGAAATAATAATCAATAAATCAGGGTGACCATCAAGGTGATGTTTAATTTAAAATTTTTGGATATGTAAGTAATAAAAATATATTTTTGCTGTGTTTGAGCAATTTTTTACTTATTGAATAACACATTTTTCATGATAATTTTTCAAAATTTTTGTCAACATTTTCTTTGAGGTTGACACATTTTCAAAACCTTTTGGATACTTTACAATAATAGAAATGGTTTCAAGAATTCAATATTTAAACGCAAATTTTAAGGCCTAAATCTTTTCTTTATTACACCTTCAAGCTGAGAAATATGTACATACATACCTAAACAAATTTTAAAATTATAACTTTTTGTATTTATTTAACTTCGAAATTGGTTTTATGCGCAATCAAGTGGTCGCTGCTTTGTTCTACTTCATTATCATGCCGGTGTTTTTGCATTTTCTCTTCCTCCTTTTTTCTATTTGGTTTTTTTTCTGTCCACTCAATTCCTCTCTGTGCCATTGAACTGTTCACTGTTTTAACCACGGTTGCCACTTTGGTCATTTGTGACCGAATTTGGTCATAATTTTTTCACTTGGTCGCATTGTCATTTTTTTTCCATTTGGTCATTTCGTCTGCGTGCGATTTTATAAAAATATATTTGTTTTTATTAATTATCGTACTCATTTCTCCCATCTCATTTTAAAATGCTTTGAGAAGTTAATATTTGTATGTTTCGTTATTTATGATTGTTACTTTTATTTATTTATGTTATTGATCTAATTTAATTAAGTTTGTTATGTACTTTGTGAATTTGTTTGTACCTGTATTTTATTGTTTTTTTATTATTAATAATTAAAAAAATAGTATGCCATCTGTGTAATATGAAGAATAATGTTAAAATAAATGTAAAAAATTCATTGTTCTGTGTTTAAAAATATTTCGGACATAAATTATTTTGGTCATTTTTAGCTACAGTTGGTCATTTTTATTTTGAATTTTGGACACAAACTTTATTTTCAAGTGGCAACCGTGGTTTTAACCGACGTGCGTTATATATGTATGTAGATACATTGTACATACACGTAAAAACTAAATATAATAGGAGCAGGGCAATTAATGGATTCGTCATAAAATGTGAGACGGACTTTACTGCGAAAGCAGTAGATCTAATGCACTTTATACCAAATTTTCAAATCTACTGCCCCACTGCGCTTTTCCTGCAATCTACTGCGTTTTTTTCAAATTCGGTTTGAATAACATCACTGTTCATAGAAATCAATGTAGAACAAAATGTCAAACATTAAAAAAATATATGTATCTCTTTCATGCAAGCCTTTTCTTTAGTCAGCTAATTGTGTTGTCGCTGCGTTCTGCAATAATTGTTTCTTTTTCTTGTTTCTTTTTAAAAATCGGCAAGATGCCACCGTTTAATTTGATTAAGTTTCTAAAAAAACACAAATTTGTAGATGGAAAATTTGTTTTGATCAACTAACTTCTAAAACTAAACATTTTCATCCTTGGCTAGAGTTTATTCATTAATGTGATAATTTGCTTTTGTTTCCTTAATTTTACTGTTGATTTTGATATTAAACCAAAGAATATGGACTTAATTTAATGTTATTTATGTATATGTAGACTCTTATTTTCTGCTGAAATTCAATTTCGATGCGAAAATTTTGGTTTCACTGCGATTTTTCGTGCAATTCACTGCGATTTGCAATCTCTTGAGTCCGAAGTCCGAACCCTGCTTGAGATACAAACAAAAATTTGAGTGGAAGAGAAGTAATGCAAAAATAAGCCGAGTGAAAGGCTGAAGATAAAAAGAAAAAATATTGAAGTTGAGTCGATTTTGGATTTTTTTTTAAAAAAGGGGATTGATTTTTTCTCAAAACGTAGGCATATACACTTTTTTTAATAATATAATACACCTACATAAATTAATTGTATTTTGCGAAGCAACGCGAGCCCGGGTCTGCTATAGTAACAAAATTAAAATATAGGTACAAGTAAACAATTATCCATAAAATAAGTATACAAAACATAAGTGTATACAGCCAAGAAGTAAAAAAGTTATCAAGACCGTAGTTCACTGGCACGAAACGTCTTTTTTACGAAGGAGGAGGCTTTGAAATTGAAAAGCAGAAACAACACTATGTAAAAACACCAAATGCAAATGTCACTATATTTGTGTGCCAATAAGTTTAAAGACCTTAAGTTGACATAAGCGAAAATCGTTTTTTAACCTAATATATTTACCATTTTCTTTATCTTTCATTTAGTCTGGACCCCATTATCAAAGGAGCTTTTGTTTAAATGGAAAAAAATGTATTTTGTAAAACCTAAGCCATTTCTATCCTGAGCCCAAATCGATCAAAAGGAATAAGAATATATTTTTTGAAATGGCTTAGGTCATGCATGAGATAAACCCATAGATATTAATTGTGGAAGTCAAAAGAAATGGTCGCTTATTTTAAATTAACGCAATATTAAATCATTGTTCTGCTTATTTCCACATAAGCAGGCATGGCTGCAGAAGCGGGCGCTAGCTCGACGGCGCGGCGCGGAGTCGTGGGATCTTGCGCTACTACCGAACCCGTTCCAATTTACATACCTGATAATATTATCTTGTAAGAAACATACTAAAAATGATGGTCTTATTTATAAACGTTGTCTAACTTTGGACAACTGTCCAACTTTAGAAAATGTGTTCAAAAACCTTGTTTATTGTTGTCTAATAGCTGCATTACTTAGACACAAGAGTAGATTATCTTAACCGTGAATGATGTGATATTTATTTTTATTAAATAAAGCATATTTCCACCAATCTAATAAATACGACTGCGCCTGTTTATCCTACTCTGAATTATGTTTGGAAACTATAGCTGGCATTAGTTAAGTAGTGTTTGAGCGGGTCTCATTAAAATGCAAGGGAGCACTAATACATGCCCATGGAGTAGTATACGTTATTGTTCTAACAGCTTGTATGGTGAAAGAGAACAAATCCCTTAAGTCGGTTCTTTAGATAATATACGTACTCTATGACATCATCAACGACTTATCTTCATTCAGAAAAAATAACCAACATCTGAAAACTGAATATTCGAATTGCATGTTAATGTTCCATTTATTAAGTTGTATTTTAATCTCTTAAATTCTATAAAACAATTTATTAATTATTATTATTAATTATTTATTAAATATTAACAAATTATTAATTATTTTACTATTCCTGTGATCTTTTTTTTATATAAGTTTTAATTTAATTTAATTGTAATCGATAAGTCAATCTTTGCATTTATTCATATTAATGCATGTAGACCGTGATACTAATTTTATATCTTAACAATTACTACAAAAACTACATTAGCGTAGGTATAATTTTCGTTTTAACTTTAAATAAGACTGAGCTTATGAAAACAAGAGCTTTATTGATGGGATTAATACTGCATTTGACGTTGTTCTCTTGATGTAAATTATGCTTTGCAAAATATATGCAAAAAAAAAAATAAACTGGAGTAACTGCAGTAGTATTTGAGAGGAATGGCTACCTTTCTAGGGCGCTCTCTGGCTTAGAGCAATCCTCCAGCTCGAATCCTATAGAAACGGTTTGGCGAGTCTTGAGGGCCAGTTTAATGGACTTGCCAAGATTTCGTAAAGCTGCCAATGGACTTCTTCTACCTAAGTAAAGATAAATAGGTATTCGTGGCCGAATGTAGCAACAGAGATTCAGGTGCGTCTCACTCTGCACGTGGTGATGTATAATTTTCTCTATTCGCAGAGTGGTTGGTTGTTTCCTATGGACAATTTTTTTTTAGGATTTTATTCAGTTCTTTTATAATTTACGAAACTAAAATTAAATTTATGTTTTACCTTTTTTCTCGGTTAATTCGAAATTGTGATAAAACAAATATATTGTTCCTGTAAGATCCCCTGAAATGGGATAACTTTGTAAACTTCTACACTCGGCCAGAATTCTAAATGAAAAGACAGATAGATGTATGACTGGATGTTTTTCTCCCTTGGATCTCATGTTACTTCCTTCATTGTTGTGGAGTCGCTACTTCGAAAATAATGTTCCTGCTAGTTTTAAATTAACTTTTAACCGGCCACCTAGACCCGATCCTAACTGGCATTTCAAAATTGGTAGATATACCATCTTCAATAGCGTTCATCCCTTTATCTCTAACAACACCCGATTATATCCACCAAATGCAGGCCGATCTTATTTCCAACCTAAAAAACTTTTACCAGTTTATTTTTTATTAATTGCAAAACCCTCTTACCTGAAACATATTTTAAATTTTATATTTTTCATTGAAAAAAACTCTCTTTGGTGAAAAAAAAATGAATCGAACAGTACAAAAAGTTAGCTGAACGCTTTTCCTCTACTTTTAAATTTGCACTTAATGGAATTTTTAAACCCGCTTAAGTGAAATTTTTGTTTGCTTATCCGGACTCCGCTTAAGTCAAATTTTTTTCACTTAAGCGGTGTTAGATTAAGTGAAAAACCCGCTTAAGTGAAAGAAATACTGTGACATTTTGCCTTTTTTCTTAAGCGGGTCTTAGAGTACTAGTTTTTCGGGGATAAAAACTGTTGTTTTGTTTTTTTTTATGGAGCAGAAAATTGGGTGGTTCTGCAACTTTAAAACATGATATTGTTTTATAATTCAAATTGATCAAACAGAATATTATTGGGTCTTTTTCTGATCTAATATTTTGTCTGTTATCAAAATTGCATTAAAAGAAATAAGTTTTTACTCGCAAAATTCACAAAAAATATGAAAAATAAGGCATTCGTCTTGTCAACAAACAAAGGTGGAGGCTGGATTGAATATCCAAAAAGCGGATGTTTTTCAAGAAAAACGATATCAACTTTTACTCAAGATACTTGGAACCCCACACGAAATTAAGCTTCTTATTCGATATCCTAAAGATATAAAAAAATACTTTCACAGGGAATGTAATGTAAAAATGTAAAAAAAAACATAAATATACTGGACTTTGAAATTATAATGATTTTAGAATGTAGATTCAATAACAATAAAAAATGATACAACAAGAAAAAAACAACGTTCATATCTGAAATCAGATAGTCAAACTCTTACAATACTTCATTATAAACCATACAAATATTGTAGAGACCCATTTCCATTAAGGCATATTAATAATATTTCTCGTACAGGACAGAGATCTAGTACCATTACGAAATGGTAATTTATCTCCTCCTCCAGCACTTGTGCAAATGAAATGAGAAAAAATATGAAAGCCTATCAATAAGGGATGTTTTTTTTTGGAAGATCTTCCTCGCCTTACTGAAGTTTAATTTTCTACAATTTGTCTTAAAAGGTAATTCCCAATGGACAGGACCTCGGGGCTTAATAAGGCCACACAAAACAGTGCAAAGTAGAATAAACGGAAATGGAAAAATTCAGATATGTAGGTAGATATTTATCCTCTGATAATAAGCATCCTTAAAATTTTATGTCCTTTTACTTAAAAAGTGTATATATATACACAATTATTGTATTGTGTCAATGAAGAGATTTTTTTCGTTATTTCACAAGAAGGGAAAAGCGCTACAGAAAGAAACCAAAATGCTTCTGCTTTCATTCGCCTGCAACCACCTCAATGAGAAAACAAAATTATAGCTTCCCATCAGTTTTAATGGCTGCAGGTTATAAGGACACTGTGGGATAAATGACGTCGCCTCATCGCCCAATTTGTTTTCGTCCTCATCGTCATTTTTTTTTGTTACACAATTTTTTCGTCAACATTAATCTATTGGGGAAAATTTCTTCTTTTTTTTCAAAGTTTGTCCATTAACTCACCCTGCTGGTGTTCGAATTTCAACATTTGAAGCAAAACCAAGCAAGAAGACGAATGGTGGAGAATTAAAATTTGTGATTAATTTTTGCGCCTAAGATATGCAAACAAGAACTGAAATATTCACCCACCTATACATAGCCGTTGTCCATACGTCGTATCTATAAAGTAAGGATCCGAATGGTGTTTATCCCAAGTTGTCCATACGTTGTATCCAAAAAGTAAGGAGCTGAATGGTGTTCAGTCCACCACAAACAAAAATTCCGCCAGACCTGAATTTTGGCGGAGAGCTTAAGCATTTCATAAGCACCCTAAATTTTAAAAAGGGCAAAAGTTTTTAGGGCGGTGAAATTAATTTGTTTTTAAATATCTCGACAACTTGCTTGCTTACTTGCTTAAGCTGGCGCTATAGTTAGGAGCGGTTCAGGGCTTCAACAATCAAGTTTATTTTAGCCAGCTCGGTTCCTAGCTACTAGCATAACTGGTCTATGCAGTTTAGCACCCCAAGTTGAATAAGGTCCCTTTTCCACCCTGCATGCGCTACCTAAGTCGCGGTCTTCTTCTACTGCGCCATCCTTCGGGGTCGGATTCAAAGACCCATCTTGCCGGAGGACGAGATATGCTTTATTATGTATTATTTCGTTGTTTTAAATTCGTGATTAAAAGAGAACATCTGCGAAGAGATCTCGTCACGTCGAAATCTCGTTGTCTCGTCGCATTGTGAATCAGGCATCGGTTTGGCCGAAAACGCAGTGAAGTCATTCAAGTTTGCAGTACAAAAAATGTTAGAGGAAGGAGAGAAGTCGGTACCAATTGCTCTAGTGAGACAACTAGGTCGGTACGAGGTCGGTTCCCAGCTTCATAGATGTTCAAACGAAACTTACGGATGAGGTTGGGCCTTTTGCCTTTTAAGACCAAAGATTGACGGCTGTGTTCATGTACTGATAGATGTTGAAAAAAAAACCAAGGAAGCATGATCGACAAATATTTCACGAACGTGAGTCAGCATTGGTCAAAGATTTTCGAAGGAGCAAGATGTGGTTTGTATGTCGGTTGCAGTCGTGAAGAAGAGAATTAAAATTTAAAAGGCAAACGTATTTGTTGATAATAACCTTTGGAAGAAACATCTGAACCAAATTAAGAAGTTTTCCGAGATGACGAACTCCTAGACACAAGCAAAAAGCGATAAAACAAACAAACAAGGCAACAAGGGTACACCCTATTCACCGAAATTATGAGTTGAGGTATCGCAGTCAATTATAAGAAAACCACAGGGTATCCGAATTAGGGGAAATTTGTATTCATTTACATATATTTATTTATTTATTATACAATATCTTTCAAGGTAGTACAAGCTTCAGTGTTTCAATTGGTTTACATGAAATCAATGAGTACCTACTACGTTTTAAACAATATAATTTAAGGCAGCCACATAAAATACTACACAATACCTCACAATTCAACCAACAAAACGAGAATAAACTATAAACAAGTGAAGAAATCATTACAGCTCCTCAAAATATTGTCTTACTCTTATTTTAAACCGACTAATAGTTTGAGGAAGTGAATTCCATAACCGAACCGCTTACCGAATGAAAATTTGAAAACTTAAATAGGTACATAAAGATCTATATATCTACATAATATTTATAAGTAGTTAAACCAATGTATAGACTACAAAATGTTAAACCACTTCACTTGTGGTTCGGCATATTCAAGCAATTGACTTAACTTTAACTAATAAATAAACTAATAAACTAATTAAACTGAATTAACTTTAAACGACTGTCTTTTATTTTATTTAAAGACGCAACAGAAAGTACAATAAATAAATTTCTTACAAGACCGATATAAAACTTTGTACCTAAGGAGTATTTTTTTACCCTTCAACTTTACTTTAATTTTTTCCCCTTAACTTTAAAAAATAAGTACCTGGAAAAAACGACATATTGTTGACTTTTGGTAAATCGCTTTACTGCTTTTCGAAAATTGATTGCAAGACTAGGTATAATAAAACCACCAATACCGTTTTTCGATACCAAATGATCAAACAAACCAATTATTATTAAGAAGAAAAATAAAATAACAATTTTTATGGTAGTAGTTTTGCATTTCGAAATCTAAAAATGAGACCCATTCCCTCTAAACCAGACATTTCCATTTTTCTAAAGATTAAAAATTGTTTTTTGTTGACATTAAAATCTTTACACATCGGCTAAAGTGAATTTACAAAAAGCTGACTTTGAAAAATTATCTCTTTGATAAAATATTCTTTAAAATAAGTACCTACAACTGAAATTAAAGATAGCCATAAAACTCTTATCTAAACCTTGTACTCCATTATAAAATGCTTACATTATTTCTAACGGTCTAACTATATACTATCTTATGTTAAAAAATAAAAAAAACAACAGTTATATGACTTGTTTCTACAATGTAACGGGTCTTATGTACATAATTAATGTTTTGACTTGGTTTCTTCATCTTACCTAACATCACATCCCTCCCCTTCTTCCTCTTTTTTCCCCCAGCCTATATATAAGAAAAACAAAAGATGATCCTTAACTTCTTAATCGAGTAAAAACTCTGGCGCACCATACATGAATGCAAAATGACATGTTATTTGTTTTTGTTTCGTTCGTAATGATAATCATGAGCTGGGGAAGGCATGGTCGACCCTTTTTATGTGCAAGAGGTGGAGATGCACAAGGCGCTAGATTCAAATGGGCACCTCGTGAAAAAGCATTATTAAATAAATTGCTTCCTACACAATTAATTTTCTAAAATCATACAACTAACTATTCGCTTCATACACAAAGCAATAAGCTTCACATTAAATATTCCATATCACGATCCCGTTTCAAACACAAAGTTAACTATACATGTTATGTTTTTAACAAAACAGGTATTATAATGGGGCTTATCATAGTCATATTTTAAACGCAAGTCTTGCTGGACCGCGATGACAGTATGTTACTTGATACACTTCCTTTTTGATGTGCGAAGATCTATGCTGGCGGCAGGGAAAAATAAAAAGGTGGGACTTACGTGTAATACGTAACCTGTCACACGTAGACGTAACGATATGGTTGGATTGTGTATATTGGGTACGTTCATTTACAAAAATTCAGCACTTGTACTAATGTAGATTTTTATACATCTGCACTGTCGCACGGTATTTACACATTTTTTTTTTTTTAATTAAAAATCATCAAAGCAAATCACCCCGTAGAAAAATTCAAATTTTGTTAAGTTTAGTTGCATACTATACTGACTCTTCGTCAGCTTTTAATCCTAGATTTATCCGACTTTTATAAAACTGAGGTAAATAATATACAATATAATAGAGCGTAAAATACTTAAATGGCAATCATTCGGCCATTAATGGCAGTCTGATACTCTATTTACTGGGAATCTGTCAGAAATGTTTAAGTTCAAGTTCATTGTTTCTTGTGTTCTTTCTTTCCTTGTTCTTTGTCATTTTTTTATAAAAAATTACATCCGATTTCAAAAAATTAAAACAATGGAAATGATAAATAATAGAACAAATTCTATTGTGTCGTAAGATAAAAATCTGAATATAGGTTAGGTATGAATTCTACTAAACTTGAGCCTTAAATTTTGCCTATTACCTATAACTTATAGCTATAAAATATGCCATGTAAACTATAGTTATAGATAGAATGCATTATGCAATGTGATTTTAGTTCACATATCCTACCATTATCAAAAATGTTATGTGTCAATTAACTTGTACGATAAATACGCGTGCCAAAATAAACATTAGTTTATTGACATGAGAGCATAAGCTTATATCATACTCTTTCTCTTTAATAATTCTCTGCGACTCATGAAGTCATGACTGGCTTTGTAGTATGTCAAACACCACGAAGTCGACATACGTCGTTATTTTTCAAATGTTGACTCTTACGTTTCTGTCGTAGTCGAAGTCGTGTCTTAACAAAATATCAGTAAAATTGATTTGTTACATTCAATTAGTTGTTTGTTTCTAAGATGGCTCTCGCAAATAACTACCAAATGTCTTTTAAAAAATCTCTGCAAAAAGTAAGGCTTTTGGAGAGGAAAAATGTTACTTCGGCTGAGCTTTCAAATTTTGTTTCCACACTTTTATACATGGTTTTTCACATTTTTGGAATATTTTAGTAGGTACACTCTGCTGCAAAAATCGGAAATGAGTTCGCAAAACATTGGGACTCACACAGGGCGCAATCTGGCCTTAGGCCGGCCCAGGAGGATGCTGTACCTACCTTAAACTCTAATACACACTTTAAATGAAAAGAATAGGGACAAAAAGCGCAGTTAAAATAACATGAATATATGAAGCATAATAATTGTGTACAATTATTTTTATCGTTGGTACATAAATTTCTTTGAGAACTCTCTTATTCAAGCAAAAACAAAAACAAAATCATATCGGGCCTTAAGAAAAGTGTGGAGGCATTGTGGTTCATATTCATGTAGATCCATCCCTTCACATAAAAAACCGGTGAAATAGAAAATTTTCTTGAAAAGTCATAAACACACAACATTAAGTACTCGTAGGTATGTATTACCTCGTGTATTGTTCTGAAGACGACTTCATTTGATTCGTTTATATTATTTGTCTATTCCATTAAAATTTTCTGATGTGAGCTTTCGTATTGTTTTCAAAGAGTTGAAGATATGCTTGGGTTATCAGAATTTTGTTTAGTGTTTAACAAATGGAAATTTACTATCAATTTTTAAGTTTCTTAGAAAAGAAATGCATTATTCCTACAAAAATACTTTTTGTACACCAAAAATCAGCGATGGAAGTGTATCCCATAAGCTTTCATAGGTTCTTTGGAGCGCAAGTCTTGAGTTGAATAAGGGTGGTTGGTCATTTTTACGATTTTTGTTCGATTGGAATCAATATGAGTAGGTATTCCTACCATTAGATATACATACATATGTATGTATATAATGCGAAAAGCCAATCGCAACGAAGGACCTTCGGTATTGGTGAATCAAAATCGGTTCTGGCATCGGGAATGCATGCGCCCATCATTTACTTTTTAGGTTTGAGAAAGTGTCTTTAAATTTTAAAGTAATATTATTAAGTGTCTTCCCCAGCCGAAAATACTATAATACTGAGATCAATCATGTTGACCCAGAATTAAACATGGATTTGTTTTATTTATTTACCCATTTTGACTATCTCACTGAGCCTTTTTATTTTAGTAAATACAACCAAATAAATATACATGTTAATTTTGTAAATATTTTTTTTATTTCAAAGAGGGATGGAAGTGTGTTGGTTGAAAAATCCATTTCTTAAAAAAAGGAGCAGAAGTCCTTTTCTTTCTATGATATTAATGATGGACAATTTATATATCTTAAATTTAACTGCTGAACATTTTTCCTGACCATTTTATTATTCCATTTTCAATTGTATTCTTTGTGGAGTATTATAAGGAACATAACGTGTCCTTATTTTTGCAAATAATAAGTAGTTAGTAATAAAATACGTAATGCTTTTTTGGTTTCATTCTTTGTATAAGTACATAATATAATAATAATTTTTGAATTAAATTGGTTGAAGTTTCGTTGTTTGGAAAATGAAGGTAGAGCCAAGTCGATATTGTACAAAACAAAACCATAATTGGAATAATATAAATAAAAGTCAAACCAATAGAGTGGCGACTTTTTTTTACGGCTTATTTACGGCAATTACATAAGTTGCATCAACTGGCATACTCAGAAATAATTTTTGACCAAAATTTAAAAAGTGTCATGCTTTTTATATGAAAATTATGGCAACCCTTTTTTACCATTTCCCATTTTATTTCACGGCATATTGACGGCAATTTCTTGGGTAGTCAAACATAGTTTTTGGCCAAAAATAAAAAAGTGTTATGCTAACTTTATATACATATAAAGTCAACATTACAACCCTTTCCAAGAGAACCAAGTGAGCGGCATATGCAAAAGATGTTTTCGACCAAATGTAAAAATGTCATGTTAACTTTATAACTAAAATGTTACCATGACAACACTTTGTGGGAGAGACAAAAGAGCGGCTTTGTTTTTATTTCACGACATTTGTACGGCAATTTCTGGGCTAGTCAAAAGTAGCTTTTTCGAAAGTTGTCATGATGGCTTTACACGGCTGGTAAAGGTTGGTGTTTTGTGACCTCACTAGTGACGAACAGCTTATTATTTATTTCGATCGGCGTGTTGACGTGTTTTATGATGTTAGATCCCATTCAGCCATATGGTCTCATTGTTGAATGTTGACTTTGACAGGACCTTTGAACTGGTTGGGCAATAGGACGCGACGTCTGGAGAAATTACTTCGACGGGTGGAATGTGCTGATTGTTGATTAGAGGTAGGGTGACCAGATCTGTCTTCAATGAAAGAAGGACACCTACAAAAATAGTGAATACTGAGTACTGACAATACTTAAAAAAAAAAAAATATAATACAACATGCGTTAAATCGAACTAAAAAAAAACCTTTTGTATGGAGCGTACAAAAATTCCTTTTCATAAGTAAGTTTTTTCTTATGTTCCACATAAAGAAATGTGAAGTGATGTTTTTTAGGTAAATACAGTATCCAAGAATAAATTTAAATTGATATTTCCTATCATTTTGCTATAGATATAAAAAAGGCAAATTGGTTGAAAATACAAGTATTTTTCACATTTGTATCATTTTGTACAAGCATTGGAAACTTTTTTTGTTGAGATCTGATTTAAGAATAAAGCTACGCGCAAACCGACGCGATGGCGGTGGCGATCACGATAACTTTTATTGCGCTATAAAGATGCGATCAAAAACCTGCTCACACTATATTGTCTGGCGGGTGTCGGGTAGTTCAGAAAAATGAAATCTCTAAAAAATCCCAAATTTGTGTATTAAATTTTATTCTTCGGAAAAAGGCGTTTCTAACTGTTGCAGTTGGATCGAAATATTCAATATATGTATGTATGTACGTTGAAATATAGTTTGTTGCTAATCTATCAAGCTATAAACTGTCCAGTTTCATTGCAGGATGGCTAAGATATCGATGGATTAAAAATCATCTACAAAATCATAAATATAAAAAATGTTTTTCAGTATTTATTTTCAATTTTTTTTTTTCAAAAACTGAATGCTAACTTCATACGATATGGCGAGCAAATGGTGCTTGCTGCGTTCAACAAAAGTCGCGTTGTAACTGAACTCAGCAGTCGAATGTGAACACAATCCACATATTGCCCAGATGTGTGGCCTCTCCATTGATTCACATGTACGGCACGCATATTATTATTGCGATCGCTACCGCCATCGCTTTGCCATGCGCAATACTTTAAATGAATTCAGAATTCAATATTTTGCAATAAAAATTCTCTTAAGACCTTGTTCCCACCAAAAAAATCTTTTATTGTGTCTTTGTTTCACAGTAAAACCTAAAAAAAAGACGACACATCGCTGATTTTTTCAAAAAGATACCGAACAAAATTTTTTAAGGTCAAAAAGAGGACTCGTCCTCTATAAAGAGGATGCCTGGTCAGCCTTATTAGAGGGCATGTTAAAATTTGCCTATTAAGCAGCTTGGGTATGCAATATGCATGCAGTTTTGCTTATATTTATTATATTATTTAGGGTACAAATTGTATTTTTATTAATTGTTTTACATTCAACAATTACAACAATTTTTCTGGATATATACGGTTGAAACAATACATTTTTCCAAAAACATAATGAATAACACAGAAGGTGAACAAGAGCTAGAAACCAAGGGCTGAGTTTTATGCCCGGTAATTGGGAACGGGCCTAAATCTAAAACAGAAAACATGTACAATACACATGCGGACAAATATACAAAAAATAAATAGAGCGATGATGAAAAGCCATCATCGTCAACATGAACGGTGTAAAATGTAAATCATCTTGCAAATCTTGGTCCAAATAGCGGTAACTGAGATCTACAAAGAACTACCGAGATCTACAAAACAAATCAACAACCAGTTGCAGCTGCGACCGAGCGATCATCGTCACCACCTCGGTCCTGAAAATAGGACCGAGAAATACGAACCATCGAAGACACCGACTACAATTCAGAGCAAAGAAGAATATTGGAGCGACGATCATTAATATCAGCATCGACATACCACTGATCTCTATATTACGCTGGATAGCGTATCCATAGAAAATAGGTGACTCCATTTGAACAATTGTTATACTCGAAGCTGCCTTTTTTTTGTATAGCAGTATAACTGTATAACATATTAAATACGACATTAGGCGTGTTCCTTTATCTGCTACAAAGTACTTCTGGCTGCAGTCAATTACTTTTACTCTGTAGTCAAAGTACTTCAATCCAGGCAGACGGCAGGATTGCCATGTCCTTATTCTTAAAGAAAATTTATTGTAAATAATAATTTATATTGTTAAATAAAGAAATTATCTATCTATCTATCTAAGTACTTCAATGCTGTGTTTTTTTTATTCAGTGGTGCTTAGTGGTTTTTTCTTCTTATTCTTTATCGAATTTTGGCTTTATACAAAAAAAAATACGCGGTGTTTCTGTTTAGTGTGTATTTTCTATTTGTAAATATCTATAATATATGTAAATTAAAGTTTGGTTTTGTGTACGTTCGCTAACAAGCCAAACCGGTTGACCGATTTTCTTAAATTTTGTTTTTAATTAAAGAGGAAAAACGGTAGAAGGTTTAGGGCACGAGTATGATAACCGTGGCGACAAGAAATGATAACGGTTTTTTTTTAGAACACTTCAATACAAGCATTTTTTACTATGGGAGGGGGGGTCTATCTCCCCCTCCTTGGGCGGGAGGGGCAATTTTATGAAAAAAGTACTAAAAATGACAAAAAAATCATTAAAAAATAACGGTAATTTCTACAATTCAGTATTATGCCTTTTTTAAAAGCCAATACTCTGTTCTATTAGTCAGTTTTTGAATCAAGTGAAATCTATGCATAGTTTATGAAAAAAAACGAGTTTCAAACTCAAAATTTGGGAAAAAAACATGAAAAAGATGTTTAAAGTAAAATTTTTCAATGCTTTGAGATTTTATATAATTTTGTTTCTTACAAATCATTGCTTTTATTAATTCTTAATCAAAAACTGAAAACTAGATGATTTTATGTCTTTTAGTTTTCGAGAAAATTGTAAATTACTAATTTTGTTTATTTAATAAAATTTTGTTTTGCTTGAGTATTTACGTTGTTTTAATTTGATAGTAATAATAGAATATGTGATTAATTCTTAAGCAAATTGACTGTATATCATACTCTCCCCGCATCCAGCTTTACGTCGTGTAAACAGTGAGGTATCTATGGGGGGGCATGCTGCCTCCCTGCAACCCCCCTGCTTGGGCTCACTATAGGATTTGGGGTAGGTGCAAGGTTGGGTGTATGCAAAGTTTCTTTTGCAAACGAAAAAATAATTAAATTAAAATAGTAGTTTTGGTAATTTCCAATTTTCTCGAAAACTAGAAGACATAAAATCATGTAGTTTTCAATTCTGCAAATTGGTATTTTACAATTTTCTCGAAAACTAGAAGACATAAAACCATCTAGTTTTCAGTTTTTGATTAAGAATTAAGTAGAGCAACGAATTGTAAGAAAAAAGAAATAATATAAAATCTAAAAGTATTGAAAAATTTTACTTTAACCATTTTTTTAATGTTTTTTTCCCAAATTTTGAGTTTGAAACTCGTTTTTTCAAAAACTATGCATAGGTTTCATTTGATTTAAAAACTGGCTAATAGAACAGTTTAATTGTAGATATTACCGTTATTTTTTAATAATTTTTTTCCATTTTTAGTACTTATTTCATGAAATTGCCCCTGCCGCCCAAACGGGGGGAGATAGACCCCCCCCTCCCATAGTAAAAAATGATTGTATTAAAGTGTTCTACAAAAAACCGTTATCATTTCTTGTCGCAACGGTTATCATACTCTCCCCAGGTTTAGGACAAAACAAAAATTATACAAAATTTCAACATAGGTATTCGCTGCAAAACAAATAAAAAAAACTGTTTTTTTTAACGTCCTGCAAAGCGGGCGGGGTTTTGCTAGTTTATAATAAAAATGTTAACTTTTTTTATTACAAAATTTAATAAAGAATATCAAGTTATGAAGGAAATTTTAATGTTTTCGCTTTGTTTACTTTTTTGCCTATGTTTACTTTTTGTTGACGTTTAAAAAGTGTCAAATATTTTGGTTCAAGGCGTTCGCGTATTTTTGTACAGTTTCACTTCTCTTTGAGAGAATTTGCCCCCCACTCCTCAAAATTTGACAGATTGCCATTTTTAGTCTGGAAAGTACCCGAACAAACCCATTATCAAGCTCAGCGCAGAGACCTTTGTCCCTTTGGTGTTCTTCAACTGAGTTTTCCCGAATAGCGTTTTCGTGTTTTTAAAATAATAAAACTTTCTATTTCATAGACAGCTTTATTTATTCTAAATAAATTAAATAAATAGCTGAAAATTCTCACCTTTCTGTTTTGTTTTGTTTGCTCAGTAACGAGTTGCGCGTTGGGAATAATGAGATCTCAGAAATTTTTCTATCCCAAAAGGTGAGCAAGCGAATCCAATTTTTTTTCCTCAGAGTTTCGACAGCAAAACTGAGACATTTTGCTGACGAATCCTAGGGGCCGATTCTGGTTCTGTGAAAAAGTGAAACCAAATGTCAAAAACACTCAGTTGAATATTTTAATTTCACGCCGTTATATTTGGATGCGAATCTTTGAAAAGAAAGGGGGAATACGGACAAACAATGCTCAATTCAACCACATCTCCTCTGTCCTATTCATGAAGAAAAAAACATTTCTATCTGAAGCGTTTCTCTTTTCTCTTCCAAAAAAAAATTGAGAGAATTGCGCCGACTGCGCATGTGCTTTAGGGGAAACGATAAGGTGGTTCGCGATCGATAATATAGTTCGTCGGAGAATTTTACTCACTGAACCAGAATCGCTGTTTTGCACCAAGTGAATCGAAAAAGTGACGTGAAATAACGCCAAACGAAATAAAACTAAATTCGTCTTATTTCGTTTTTGAAAACGAAATAATCGCAATTTGGCTTTATTTCGATAGCCATAATGAAATAATACCAAAAATGAAATGGAAACAAGACCAAATTTTTAAAAAATATTGTTTTTGGCACTATTACGCTTTTTTCAGAACTGTAAAATTATATATATTTTTTTTTTTTCTAAAATTTGTTGCTATAAAATTTGTGATATAGCACCCAGCATTACGACGTATAAACAAATCCTATAGTGTGCCCAAGCAGGGGGGTTACCTCACTGTTTAAACGTCGTAATGGTGGTGCTATAGCACTATATTTATGTAAGCAAAAAAACAAAAATTCTCTCATTACATATCATATAATATCCGTTTTTTCAAAATTTTGAAAAATGAGATAAAATAATCGCAAAAAATCACGCGATTTTTTACGATTATTTTATCACAATTGTATTCCTTTTTTTGTTATGGTGATTTTTTACTGTAGTTGAAAACGAAATAACGCCAAATTGGCTTTATTTCGATTTGTTAATTGAAATAAGGCTAAAATCTGAATTTGGTCTTATTTCGTTTTTGAAAACGTAATAAGACCAAATTTTTAGAATTTGGTCTTATTTCGTTTGGCATTATTTCACGTCACCGAAAATTATTTATTCGATTCACTTTTTCACAGAACCAGAATCGGCCCCCGTTCATGAAACAGGGATTGAGATCTCCAAGATGTCATTCTCCCGAACATGCCTAATTTGAACGCCAGTCGTCAAAATACTTGTCAAATCTTGAAGCTGCCTTCGATAGTGCCATCTTCAATTGGAGTCAAAAGAACTGTTATACTTTGTAGGGAATACACTATACAGTGTATTATAGAGATCAGTGCGACATACCTTTATTCTCCCCTAATAAACGACTGTTTTCATAAACGCAAACGCATAAGCGCAAACCCCCCCCCTTATCAAGGGGTTTAATCATGCCATGGGTAGCTTCAGTTTAACGTTTACCATAAGTTAGCTAATCACAATAGGAATGGAAAAGGAAATGAATTCCACATCTTTATAACAAGGCGACACACAGTGGCATCAACTGTGTTGTCTTACTTGGACTCTCAAATCACTCCGAAAAGTACGAGGATTTCAACGATGTGGAAAGAAGTGCTTAAATTTATGAATTTGTGATCTAAATTGGGTTTTCTGCGTTATTCTGGCTTTTCGTGAAGAAGAGCAAATACCTACCATAAATGCATCCTTTGACATACTGAAAGAAGGTCGATTCTGGAAAACACTCCAACAACAAAAACGTTGAAGAGATTAAATCTAACTCGATGGGAATATATCGATGGAATATCCTGTTTTTCTACGAAAATCAAAATGAAATAAGAATCTTTGAAAATAACGCCAAATATTTTAAAAACGCTTTGGACCTCGAATTTTCAATTAGTTTACAGGTCATCAATTCGGTATACCAACTTTCGTTGCCTTTGGGTCGCGAATTTCAAAAGGTAGGATTTAAGAAGAAGAAGACACGATTCCTGGAATTTATGAAGCTATACATAATTTCTGAAACTTTTGACCAAAGACCACAAATAATTAGTGGTCAGATAGAAGTTAAAAGTACGAGATTAGTTTTGAATAACGGTATTCAATCCATTTGTGGACTTCTATATCATGGAACTTGGAGAGAGATTTTAAAATCACAACCATACATACATATGTATATTAGAAGGGTTTCTGGTGCTATTCACGCATGCTTTATTTTTAAAATTGACAAAAAGAAAACAAAAATCATTAAAACTGTCGAGTTTTTTTTTCAAAAATGTCTTGCTACTGTCCATCTGCTGATTTAACGATATCAAACGTAAAACTTCAATTGAAGGGCTTGGTGGACATTCGAGAAGAAAATTTCCCGAACATCAAAATGTTGCTGAGGATTTTTGCTACACTGCTGGGTATCTACAATATTTTAGGGTCGCTTGAATGGTTTGCCTTCATCGAGAGATTGGAATGACAACGGACTAAGTCTTAGATAAAGTAAGTATAATAAAAAAAAGAAAACTCGATTTTGCTCTATAGTTTGTATAAAATTGTATACTTGTATACTAATAAAATGTATGTAAATAATTTTTTCTTATTTTTGTCTCAATAAATAAAAGTATAAATTTAAAAAGAAAATGTATGGAATAAGCCATCCCTCCCATCGTAAAAAGCTATTTACGCCACTGACACCAACACTATCATTTTTTTTAGACGTCACCGACAGCAGCGCAAGAAGCCATTTCGATCTGCCGAGTGTCATCTTCTTTTTGTATTTTTTAATATACATTATATATATATATATATATGTATTATGTATATATTTATATTATTGATTGCACAATAATACGAGTTGCGTGAGTGTGATTTTTTTTATTTTGTTTTCTACAAAAGAAAAAAATCTAAATAGATTATTATCTAATAGGCATAGAATCGAAATAATTTAGGTGTAGAAGTTAGAAGGAATTTTGACCTAGAGGTAGTTGACTGTAGCATGTATGACATTGCAAAAAGAATTATATCCGGCGTATAGATTGCAAACTGTGGCCAGAAGAAAGTGACGGCTATAGGCGTTTGGCTGATTGATGAATCGTAGACTATACTCTGTCCAATAAAAATAGGCAGTACACGTCTTATGGGAAAGCTTTTTCAAAATCAGTAGCGTGCCATATTTTTTGCACCATATTAAATTGAAATAACTCCTCCACAAAAAGTGTTTGCCCGCCCGTGAATTTCTAATAGAATCTGACACAGACCCAACGTCCTATTCAAGGCACATCTGAGTGTGCACTGAATTGCTGTGGCTAATGGCGATTGGCTGCTGCTTGATGTGCATTCAGAGTTACCCGTCTCCATTTGGTAATTCGTTCAGCTTTTTTTCCTTGAGTTTCTGTTAAAGTGCTTTTGATTTTTGAGCTTTAAGAAAAAGTTTTTAATGATCAGTGTTATCGTGGACACTACGACAACCCTGTGAAAGCTTTAATGAAGGACAGATTTATGCAATCCACTGTAGCCAGAATGAGAGGTAAACGTCCTATCTTGCCTACACTGCCAATTTTTGTTGGACAGAGTATAGGTGGCTCTGCATAGAAGTTCTTTTTGCTTGAATGATTCGGAGGAAACTTAAGGTTGTTCTTCCACAAACCATGATGTCAGTAGTTTGTGGGTATCAAGACGGAACCGAAGAATTAGGGCTTAAAGATCAGCGAGCAAGACCAAGTAGGTATCACCAAAAAAAGACACACATTTTTGTCTACCTCGGCTTTCAACTCAGACAACGATACCCGCAGCGCTGAGATCAAACGAAGAATAATTCTTGCCAATCGCCACTTCTTCGGGCTTTGATTCCCATATTTTTTTGTTTCACATTATTTTAACATAAATTCTTACCTTAATATATTATGTGTTTTTCACAACTTTTGAAGCTTGATGAGAAACAATTAAAGTTTTGCGAATTTCAGAAACATTTAAGAATGATTCCTATGTTTTTAGAATATAATGTTAATCCTTTTTACTTTATATACAAAAGCAGGTATTGTTTTTTTTTGGGTGGGCAGTCAAATAATTCAAATCCGGCAAAGTATGGAAAGTCACCCTATGTTTTTTATCACTGTTTCAGGAAAAAATGACACGTCTATTTTCCCACGACCATAACCCTTACCCTTTTATTAGAAAAGAAAAACCATCAAAACAATAAATTTCCAAAAGCAAAAGGCAATATAAACTGTCACTGTTTTCATTCTAAAAAGCAAATATTAAATAATTTACAAGCCATTTTAAAAGACAAACAATCTTTTAATGAAAATTCTTGTAGTTCATTAATATCACATTAAGTACATTTTGCACTTTACTGGCAACAACACACCAAATCCACACTCCCGCTCTCCAGTTTCTAGAATACAATGATGTGGCATTTTTGCTCTGATCACGGTGTTATAATAAAATAATAGCAATATATTTTGTGTAAATCGTTTTTCTAACTCAGCAGTAGCATTAGGATAATTTCAGCATAACATCCTTGAACCCACTCCTAGATGTAGCTCCATTAAAATATATGTAGAAAGTTAGTTGATAAGGCTACACCTTCTATGTTCAGTTCAGTGTTTCGTATAGTCCCATAAACAAAACTGTTGCGAATTGTCCTTCATTCTTCAATATTTATAGGTCGTTTGTGTAAATTCTCCTACCTCTATGTTAAAGTTGACATCTCCCATCTATATCCATCCCTCAACCTACGAGGTTGTGTGCAAAAAAGGGGTTCCTCTTACCTTATAATGGGTTGTGGAGAGAAGAAAAAAGGAAATATCTTTTTTGGCTTTTGTATAAAATTATTTTATAGTCGGGTTTTAAATATTAACGTCCATAATATTATCACATTAACACGTTTCTGTCGTATAGGAAATTATTTTCGACGTTAAAACAGATTGGCAATAGCTATGCAAGAATTGTTCAGCCCTTACAAATTTTCATTATCAAACAACGTGTCGTGGTGTGTCTTAACGACGCAAAGTGGTGGTTTGTATTCGTATTGGGTTGAAAGTGTTATTTAAAGTCATTTTTAATGTAGTAAAGCTGTTTTAAAAAAATTATTGCCATCGCGACGTAATGGAAGGTGATGTTAGCGTTGGAATTTTGTTTATATAAATAAAATCCCCATGGATTAAGGATGTCATATTTCTAATTAGCTTTAATGAACATTCATTTCAAGGCTGAAGTTACGGCTTATTTAAAAATTTACGATAATGGTAATGAGAATGATTGTGCACAAGGACATACATAGTTTTTATTATTATATTGTATCCAGGCTAGCTTAATCAAACAAATACCTTCGAGAGCTCTAAGGCAAAAAATAATCGATAAATTGCAGCACATGTACATAGGAAACGCAGAGACTGTTGTCAGAATTTCCAAAATAAAAATACAAGACTTTCATGGCTTCTTAAGAGAGTTTAAGAATCGAAGGGACCCACTGTTAGAATTTACTATTAGCGATATATGTACCTACATATGTGTCTACAACGAAAAGTTTCTTTTTAGAAAAGACTTGAATGAAAATGCAAGCAATATTTATTGTTTACTTGCAATATGTGCACTTCGGAATTGAAAAGCTGAATGAAGGCGTGAGTCCGGTGTCGAAACTGGGAACACCACAGGTTTGAGGGGTAAGGGATTTTAGTGCCAAGCTAAGATTGCGGTACTAAATTAGCACCAAATTAGCACTTAATTCCTGCATCATTAGAATTTTGAAAATCAGTTGTGGTGTTTCCAGCTTGACGGACCTCTCAAAGAAGGAGATTAAAGACTGCGATCAACTTTAATATCAATATTAAGATCAAAAAGAGGCTGGGTGCTACCCAAACTGGTAATTTCGCATTGGTGCCCTTGGAAACTGGACACCCGATGTTATTATGTTCTAAGGAAATTTCTAATTCAATATCTTAAAAGATCTTATCACGTGTTTTTTATTTTATATTATATTTTTCAACTACATTTTTTTCTTGCTTTAAAAAAAACTGTCAACTGAAATTTTTTACAAACCCCATCAATTCTTAGTTACAGTATTGTGAGTAAAATAAAATTATTCCAGAGTTGAGAGCTTTAGGCTTAAGACCTTAAGAGCCCACGGTTAATTTTGGGTGTGAATGATAGCAAAAAATCACTAGTATTTTTATATAGACCTTTTCATTTCATATGCAAATATGAAAGTCTTGCATTCTGTGGTTGGGACGTCTGTCGGAAATAGTGCAATATTTCAGTGCATCTAGCAGACAAGCAGCCCCATGGAAAAAGTCTTGGATTTCCATATTTGGTTTTATTTATTTATTTATATATTTATTTTTATTTCCATATATCAGAGGGGAAGCTTCTGTCAGTCAGAAGATATTTCTAAATTCTACAACAATTTATTTAGAAATGGGTTTTCATACTCATCTTTGGGTTCGTCTTGGATACTGAAAGCCTCACCCAAGATGAGTTGGACCTTCCTTGGACGCCCATGTCTAGGGCGATCAGATTTTTTATTAAATATAATGAGGGTATTCATGCAACGTGGTAAGTTTACAAATTGTGTAAAATGATAAGATTAGGTAGGTACACAAAAGTTTACTTCAACGCCCTTTTTAATTCATTTGGTTAAATGCTGTGTAATTGAATCAGGTGTTCGTTTAACGTCACAAAATATGTATACAAATTAGCGTGTTCAGATTTAAGTTATTTTTAAATGGAGAACCTCTCCCAAACCAGCTTTAAATCGGAGCCGAATGTCTCGGAACGGAAAAAAAATGTAAGACACACCACAAAAATCACGTTTTTTTAAGCCCGACGGAAATCAGATGAGAAAACGATTTCGGGGTAAATGTAAAACTGTAACAGTCACAAACTCACGGCAGTGATCGAACGAAAATGAGCGAATACAAGAAAAATCATATCTATTCCTTTAGTTTAATTCACTTTCCTTTTCGTTAGTAAAAGCTTTGTAATTATATAAACTTTATAGTAATCTCATGGAGTCGTTTTTTTTTTACGAGACATTTGGACGGTGGCGGCGGCGCTCGTGCTCGCTGATGTTGAAAATAAAATTTTAAACATTTTGGCAGGAAAATGGGCAACATTTTCTTATTTGAGAGTTATCCCTATGGGAGTATAATATCATAAACAAGTTTATATACAAAGACAATAGTTAAAAAAGGTTGCTTTAAAAATCACACAAAAATTGAAAAAAAAGAGGAATTTGCCGATTTTTAGGAATTCTGAAAAACAACCGATTTGCGTTTACTTAAATGCTTATATCTTTCTATCCAGCTGTCCGAATTTCAATGTGAAGGTATATAATTAAAGGAAAAATGACAGGCGTATTAGAGCAAAAATAAAATTTTCAAAATCATTCAAAATTTCATACTAAAAACATGAAAATAAATATGGGACAAATAATTTCTTTCAACGAAGATGTTGATAAAAACAAAAAAAAACATTAAAATACTTACAAACACCAATTGGCGAGAGGGAGATAGTATTTTAAAGCCGGTGGCGGCGGCGGCGCGGCGGCGGAGTTTGTGCAATAAAAAACCACAATCGTGGCAAATTTGCTTCGGGTCGGAAAAAATGCTGTTTTTACATTTGTAGTCGGTATAATAATTGTAAAGGTACACTGTGGTTGGTTTGGTTTGCTTATAACTTCGGTTCTAATAATCCTATCGGTAACATTAAGGTCTTAAAATGTAGGTAGAATATCGGACTACATTTTTTTTTATAAAATCATGGCGCAGTCACATAAAACTATACATGAAAAACCTCATAAAATTGAATATTTAAAAGAAACAAAAATTTAATAAAAAAAAATTTTTAAACCTCATGTACTTTAACCCTTTTTAGGAGAGTTTTATGATGTTGGTATGTATATGTTGCACATTTTTATTGGTTGGTTTAGTGGGTTAAAACAGAAAAGGATCGATTTGCTTAGCTTATAGCTCCTGTTCTAATATTCCGATCATTAAGATTTAGGTGTTAAAATAAAGGTAAAATATCAGGATTTATTATCGAGTTAAAAAATAATTGCGATCACATAAAAGTGTATGTGAAAAACGTAGTGATTTGATTGTTTTTTCAATATAAACTAAGAATTTAATGGAAATGATAATAATAAACATACCTATGTAGGTATAGCTACATATAGTTTGTACATTTATGGAAAATGGTTGATATCGTTGGTTTTGTTGACTTATAATGCCTGTTCTAATACTCGGATCTTTAAGATTAAGGTCTTACATAAAATGAAGGTTAGATGTCAGGCTAAATTAATTAGTTGAAAAATCATTGCGATCACATAAAGTTGTATGTGAAAAACTTCATAATTTTGATTGTTTTTCAATTTAAACTGAAAATTTAATGAAAATGATATGTAGGTACCTACATTTGAAACAAACACACTTAAGAGACATTACCCTGTATCTGAAAAAAAGGAAAAAATGTTGATTCGCTCTACAATTTTACAAAGCCATTTGTGTGCGTATGATAATAATTTAAAAGGTATATACAAAAACTGTTTTCAATGTGTAGTCTCGACTTTTAATAGTTGGCACCCAGCAGAAAATATTTGAAAAAATGTGCCGTTGTTCTGTCAGAATTTTGGTGAAATTGCTTATATGTACATCTACAATTTTATAGATAAATTAGTAATTTGATTGAAACAAATTTGGTCTTATTTTAAAGGTATGAAAGGTATTTTCCAATATGCAGCAGCCAAAAATCACAATTCAGGAAGACATTGATTTCAAAAACAGTATACAAATACAGTTTTTCAACTCGTTTTTTTTTTCTTATGTGTTTTTAATTTGTGTTTGTAAAGTAAATTGTGTTTTTAAAGTTAAAAAGTTGTGAAATCATTTAAAGTATAGCACTTTATTTCATTAGTCATTATTACATATTTACTTAAGTTTTTATAAGACATGAAAAATCCTTTGCACATCCCCAACTCGTTGGCTATCTATTTGTTGAAGCTACTGTCAATCGGGTTTTAGGTTGGATTGAAGTTTTGAAGCGTTTAATCTTTTGAAAACTTGATTTGACGAAATTAATTATATATACTTCAGATTTTTAATTAAAAGCCATTCGAGCATAATTTAAAGTTCTCCTGAAATATTCTAAATTCGAAATTTTTTATCTCATGTATTTAAAGATTTTTGAATACCTACTAAACTTTATAAAAGATGCATTAAATTGGCCTAACTGTCGACAGGACCTATACACAACTCAGGTTGCGAGTCGTTCTAAAGCTTTAATCGCTAATACTTGTTTTCAGTCTAAAATACTAAATTATGCAACCGTCCATTTATAATCTCAATGACAATCGTTCAATTATCATTAACTTGTGTATAAATGAGTAAAATAATACAAAACTTTCATGACCTGAGCTGATAGTTGACGAGTAAAATGTAAGCTTCTGATCTTTAGCCATCATTTCTATGCAAATCGAAACAATTTTCAACGGCTGCCGTCGTCGCAGATGATGATGATAGCACAGAACTCACTCAGCTTTTTTTATACCGGAATTGCTTTCTCTCGTCATCAAAAAATACTTATTAATAACACAAAATTTGAATATTTTAATAATATCAAATACTTTGGAGATTAGCGTACATTTACCCAAGATCTGTTTAACATAGACTCTATCTGCGATGATTCTACACTCTAAATATTTCATCCTCATAATTTGTCTCTTCTCAAAAGAATGTAAGGAGGTGGGAGAGGTTCGAAACGGCTGATACCAGTTTTTATGATAATTCATAATTTGAATACCTTCACTAAAGCTGGTTATGATGATGAAAGGCAATAAAAGCGTGTGGGGTTATAATTTTGCGCAAAGGAAAGCAGGACTCGTGTTTTAATCCTTTTGGTGAAAATTCGCCCAATATTATGTCGATGAGGGTTAAATATATGTATAACGAAAATATCTGTGGTGAAATATGTATGTATTTTTGGTTACATGCATAAATACCTATCTAAAAAGGAAGTGAATCTATAGACATACCAGTTTATACAGTAGCGTAGCGTGGCAGTGGCCAGGCGGCCCAGGTCCAGGCCCAGGCCCGGTAACTTTCAAAAATAACTAAGTGGCACATTTTCAAACTATCCGAGTGGCACTTTGATAGGCGCGGCAATTTTTCAAAATATTAATCAAAATAGACTTTAGTGTAAATGGGTTTTGTATGTTTTGTTTCACATTGGGATCCATTTTTCTGCAATAAAATACATTTTATCAGTGCAAGGAAATTTTTTAAAATTTTTAAATTTTTCAATCAATAATTGCAATTTTTCTTGTGTTTAAAACTTACGAGCAATAAAACTGCTTACAAAAAATGCTGATCTGAAATATGCACAAGCTTGTATTTAAGCTTTCTAAAGCTAAATAAATATCAAAAAAGCATTGAAAACGGAATTAAAACTACGTTTTAGTCCATTGAAATGTTACTTTTACCTTGTATTTTTGACAGGACAATTGTTTTTTTATGTTGGAGTATGAAAACCGGTTTTTCCGGGTTTTGAAAGCCTTCCATTTGGCGGGTGGGAGTGTATAAGGGTTCTACCCATATCTAGAGAAATAATAAGTTTTACAAACAAAATTTTAGGTACATTTTGATTTTAAAAATAAGTAAATACCTGCGCCAAGCTAATCCACAGCAAAATAATTGCCTCACAAGTCACAACTCATGTCACTTTGGCAGTTTATTCGTTACCTCAATTCAACCAAAAAAGTGAAAAAGTACAAAAGTGAAAATTTTCAAACTCATTTTGGGATAGTGTTTCTGACTGGGAAACTTATAAAAATGATGCAGAAAGCTAAAATTTCAGTTTAAAAAAAAATTTATATTTTTTTTCACAAAATAACTGCGCTAGCGAAAAAAAAATATTTTTACTTTTGAAATTTTGCACAAAGTGGTTAATGCAGTTAAGGCTTAAAGCTGAACACAAAACAAACCGTATCAGACAAAAAAATTTTGTTTCTCAAAAACAAAGTTTAATATCTACAGGCAACGAGGTGTCATTTATAGGCCATTTGAGAAAATTTTTGAAGTGGTCAAAGTTTGAATGCAGTTTTGTCTTTGTTTGTTATTTAATTTTTTTTTTAAACTGCTTCTCAGACCTAAACGGGGTAAAATATACTCTCCCTCCCATACACACTTTCTATAAACAATTTAATTCAATGAAAATATTCCAACTGAAATTGCACGCCTTTTTAATAATATAGCTTTTCGTGGGCTTAATAGTAAAAGTGACATTTAAAATTGTCAAAAATCAATAAATAATACACAATTTTCAATAATAATATGATGGTGCAAAAGATGGGCAACCTGACTGCAAGTATCTAAATAAAAGTATTTAATATTTTTTTTTTTGAAAATGTAACGATTTGCGAGCAATTTGAGATTAAGGGTGATCAAGCCCAAATCTTTACTCGTTTTTCGTTTATTATTTCTAAATTACCTACTTAAGAAATAAATGTTGTATGTAGGGATTTGTAGATAATATAAATTGTAACAAAAAAGTTTTTTTTTTCAGAAAAAGTAACACAAACGGAGAAGAACGAAAAAAAAGAAATAATCATATTATTTCAAGATAACGGGAACCCACACAGCCGAATTTATCGCAAACTCAGATTTTTACTCAGAATCAACCAACCACAAAACTGCATTAAACTTGTATCACTTTAAAACTTTTCTCAAAAAATTTTCACTAGTTGCAGCTATCGACAATGATACAAGTTTTTCTATTTCGCCTTTGTTTTCTTTATTTAATTATTTATGTATGCATGGCTCTTAATTAAATAAATTTAACAAAAAAAGGAAGATAACAAATTCAGGAATACAAAAAACTTTAGGGAATGTAGGTAAATATATGTATAGTTTTTTGGAAATCGAAAATGAATTATAACTAAATGTTTTCCCGTTTTTTAAGAATTTTAATTTAGATGTCTGATCATTTAATTAAGTATGAACTATAGTCGTTTCTTGTTTTTTTTGATATTCTGAAGTAATTGACTATTGCTGGAGTTATTGCTTGGTTAATTTTTCGTCTGATCCACTTGGAGAAGGGGCAATCAGCAAAAGTATCAATAAGGGTATTCATGCAACGTCGTATGTTTACAAATTGTGTAAAATGATAAGTTTACACCAATAATTGCATGAACGCCCTTTTTTGGTTAATTGCTGTTTAATTGAATCCGCTGTCCGTCAAAATATGAAACGTCAAAAGTTTTTTTTGTGCACGAATTATTTCGTTTTCTATAAGGTTGTAAAAAAATTAAAAAATGTGATTCAAATATGCCAAAAATAAGCAAAAAAAAAAGAAATTTATTCAATTACATATATGAACAAATTGCTTTAATTCTAGAATTGTCTAATTCTTAAAGTCACAATGACTGAAAAATGTAAAAGGTTTTAAAACGTGCGAACCAAAATCAGTGGGCCGTTTAATTTTTTTTATGTTTAAAAATTCGAAGTAAAACAGCTACATAACCTACCGTGTTATTTAGTTTTGTGTTAATAGATTTATTCTTTATTTATACATTGAGGTAAAGTGTCCAATCAGGTTGTTATTGCTGAAAAATAACACCTTTCTTAAAGTCAACCAGCACCTTTAAATAAGTAGTATTATAATAATTTCATGCTTTACTTATAGTTGTTAAATTAAAATTGTCTAATTACCTTTTTTCATGAATCTGAAATGTTGGTCAAAGCTCATTTTTAACTTAAACATTTTACAACACCCCATACAAATTTTTGTATTTCACACTGGTTTTTTCTCTTACAAACAATCTGCATGTTCTTTTCGGTTCAATAAATGGTGCTAATCTTAGATGTGATCGAAAATTCTTGTTATTTATAACATAGCTGTAAAAGGCGAATTAAAAATGAAAATGAGAATTTTTAATAAAATTTGAAACATGATTGCAACTCTTACCGACTTCCCAATCTCCAAGCAGATAAAGATAAGATACTTCTCTAAATATATGAATTAAGCATAAATATATTAATATAAAATTAAATTTTAATAAGGTAAGTAAACATATACTTAACCTGTTTCATTTTTAATTTTTTTAAAAGCAAAACAAAAATGGGCTCTGCCCGGTGTTATTCAGTTTACTTATTGGAATAAAACAATTCGTATTTCAATTATGTTCTTGATTACATCGCTTAACTTATAAGACTAGGTAAAAATGATAAGTGTTCTGGGTGACAGATCTTCATAGTTTGATAATAAATATACTGTTTTTCATGCGGCCCATCAGGGCCAGGTTCCTCCGTCCGTCGGCCAGTGGACATACTTCGGTAACCTATAGTGTTTTTTTTAAGTCGCAATTCTGTCTGTCTGTCCTGTCCTTTGGGCTGTAGCCTAAACGGGGGATTCGATTTTCTTTAAACTTGGTACTTTGCGGTTTTTGGGCATATCCCACACGTTTTATTAATTTTTTTTTTTTTTTTTCAGACCAAAAATACCATAAAACCATTTTATTATTTTCGATTTTTTTCGAAAACGGCTCAACTGATTTTGATCATTATTTTTTATAGAAAATGTTTCAAGTAATTTTAAAAGTTTTGTATACCTACTAAAATTTTTCAAAAATTTTTTGTTGGGGTTTTTAAAAAAAGTTTAAAAATGTCCTACTCCTATGATTTTGGCTAAAATTTTTATGTGAAATAATATTAGTATCTTCTATATTATTGGAAAAAAATTATCGATTAAAAATGGTATCTCTCATAGAACCATTTTTTTTTTTTTTTGGTTTTCGATTATCTCATTATAGGTATGTTGCACCGATTTTTTTCTGAAATTTCGATATTTCGAAAATGGGTAGATGATTTTTTTTCAAAATTAATTTTTAAACACCGCATTAATAAATCCAAAAAAATGCCGTACCAATTTGTTTTCTTAGAAATATTTTCAACATTTTATATTTAAAAATTATTATTTAATTATTATTTATTATACATCGATTTTTAAAATTTTTTCCTCATAAATTGTTATTTACATATTATGTAAGAAATCAGATAGTTACATTGCTTTGGTTTCAAAACAGTTTCAGAAGTTGTTTAATCAATTTATTTCATATTATATTGATTAAAAAAAAAAAATAAGTTTAAAGTGTAATACAGTGTGATCGCACTTAAGAGCAAGTTCGTGAATCAGACATCACAATGCGACGAGAAAGCGAGACGTCGACGTGATGAGATCTCTTCACAGTTTTCCTCTCTTAATGACGAATTTAAAACAATGAAATAATACATAATCAAGCAATTCGCGTCGTAACGCCGCGTCTTTTTTTCAATTTTTCGAAGTTTTGACGCGACGGTGACGACGAGAAATGCTTTATTATGTATTACTTCGTTCTTTTTATAAAAAAAAAATTAAAATCTGTTTTAACTTACTTTAAATTTATAAAAAACTCTATTTCACTCTAGTATGTTACCCCAGAATTTCCATAAAAAGCACACAAAAATACGAAATCACCAACAACATACTATGTGGAACTGTGGAAAGCATTATGCTATGCTCTGCAAAGAACTCAAACAATTTTCAAAAATCGAATTATTGGAGCCACCGGAAAAATTGGTGCCTTATTTTCAAAAATATAAGTAAGTAGATTGAAAGTATATAACTAAATGAAAATCCAATACCAATGACAATTTAAAGCTTTGTTTGTTGTTTCTAAAAACTTTTAAAGCCTAAAATCCTTTTAATTTATTTTTAATTAATTTGTTCTTACTTTTGTAAGAACATAATGTATTTACATATCTTGTAAAATAATTATAATTTTCTTTTTTATAACAAATAATAATTACTTAAGTACCTTAACATGAAGTCTGAGATATTTTTTTGTTCTATAGTTTCTTTGTTTAAAAAAAAACTAAAAAATGTTATAAAACCATACCTAGATATAATATATACATAATATGTACATGTAAAAATGAAGTTAAAAATAGTGTATGTTTTCTTTGTTAAATTAACTTAAAAAGTGTTATTAAATAATATTGAAAAATACATATATGTAAATAATATGAACTCTGAAAAAATTTCAGTTTTTGTAATAAAAAACAATTTGTAAATATCTATATATATAAATTAAAGTTTGGTTTTGTGTACGTTCGCTAACCAGCCAAACCGCGGTTGACCGATTTTCTTAATTTTTTTTTAAATTAAAGAGGAATAAGGGTAGAAGGTTTAGGACAAACAAAAAATTATAAAAAATAAGGAAAATCTGTTAAAAAAAGAAATGAAATTTCAAGTGGTCACATGGGTCACTGATGTGAACAATATTTAGTAATTTCCGCAATTTAAAAATAATAGAATTCGTGGTGCAGTGGAAAGATCTCCACTTTATACGTGAGGGGTCTTAGGTTCAATTCCTGTCACCGGCAAAATTTGTATTTAATTTTTAATAATTTTCTCTTTTTTTCAACACATTCGCTGCAAAAAAAATTTAAAAAAAACTACCTATTTTCTTTTAACGCCCTGCGAAGCGGGCGGGGGTTTTGCTAGTAGATTTATATAAAAAAAGTTAATTTTTAAATCTTTTTCCGAAATGGTTCGAAATGTAGATTGAATCGTTTATCGAAGCTCCAACATAAACTCACCCCCAAACAAAATATAAAAACTCTTTCTTAAAAATTAAAATCAAGTTTTTAAGTTGTCCATACCTGCATGAAAATCTTCCTGAACAATAAAGACACCTTGCCAAAGTAACACACCATTTGTGTTTAATTGCGCGATGGGCAAGTAATGACTTTTACAGTCCATTATTTATGTTTTCATTTTTTAGCTTTCTTCTCTTAAGTCGGAACGCTAACAATAAATTTATAGCAGGGTTTTTGGGTAAAGACGCACTGGAAAAAATGTGACATATGAGTTGGCACTTGGCAGTCAAACCATAAATTTCTTCCAACTTTTCTCTTTAACTCAGCAACTCCCTATAATAGGTATGGTTTCCAAATCCCCTTCCGAAACTTTTATTGAACTTATAAAACACAAATTCTGCTAAATGTTAAAAGAGATAAGCAAAGCATCTCCATCTAACAAGCAACTGTTTTGTGCCTCTTTTAGCCAAAAATAAAATTTATGTTTCTACCTTAAAATGTTGCTTGTTTGTCCTGGTGTCGTCTTATAATTACTCAGTCGGAAACTTTGTCCTCTTCTTAACATTTGATACTTGTGCTTCTGGAACTGAGCAATACAAATAAAAACAGAGACCAAGCAATATTTATATGAATACCGCGTCAGATTAACTATATTTTAATAATGGTTGTTAACGATATAACTATATGTACTGTATTTGAACGACGCGACGATGCGTTGCGTCGGTCGGTCGTCGCGACTAGGCGGTAAATTGCCGTGTTGTCATTAATTTCATTAATTATTCAATAATACATAATTTAATTTTTAAACAAATTAAAAACTTAAAATACGACAAATACTTCATCAAGGGCATTGGGGAATGACGCGCATGAAGAAGATTGCACGGAGGTGTTGTTGGTGGCCAAGCATTGACAATCCAAAAGAAGGTGGAGAATTATGATACTTGTCAGCTGAATGCGAGTCGAGCGCGAGCCTCAAAGGAATACTCAAAGTGGCCTGAATCAAATGAGGTGTGGAGCAGAATTCATGTGGACTATACAGGTCCCTATCAAAAAAGCATGTGGTTTATAGTAGTTGATTCTTATTTAAAATGCCCGTATGTGGTAAGAATGTCGTCAACTACATCTCCTGCCACAATCCAAGCATTGAAGGCCAAATTTTCCATCGAAGGACTACCAAAAACATTGGTATCCAATAACGGCACTCAAAATTATTGCAAATCCAACGCAATACATGATTTAACGTCAGCACCATTTAACACAGAGAGCAATGGTGGTGCGTTGGTGGTTAGTACGTTCAAAACAGCGCTTTCCAAATTGTTGGTGGACACAGACCAGACGGTTTATGCACTTCAAGTTTTTCTATCAACTTATCGTTCCGCTCCGAACGAATCTGGAACATCACCGGCAGAGAAGTTAAGTTGCACGGCAGAACATATCGCACCGTTCTATCAGTTCCAACTGATTCAAAACCAATTGATGAAAAATCACGACCAAAGTTTGCTGACAAACAACCCGTGTTCTTACGGACAAAAAAAGTTGTTCAAAAATGCATGGGAAGGAAAATGTATCTGGGGAAAGTAGGTGAATCTTTTTGCCGTAGACACCAAAATCAGCTTCGCCAGCGAAGAGAAGAAGAAAATAATACTGGTGCTAGGTGACCAAGGTAACTTGTTTTTATATCCTAATCTTATAGATTCTTCTACTGTTAGAAATCCAGTTTCTGGAAAAACAGCTCAATAGTGATGGAGAGTCCCACAAGCCCACCAACCATGAACATAGTGACTCCAGACCCTACATCATCATCATCCAACAACTGTAACTGAAGAAGGCGTTCCCGTCCCAACGCAAATCGTTATGACCCCCAGAAGATCTGCACGAGACCGAAGACCGCCTGCACGATTTTTACCTTGTTAGATGTGGAGGAATCTGTTGTATCTAAGCAACACCTTATAGTGTATAATACACACGCTACATTGGTAACACTAGTTCGCTGTAATTGTCACTCAAATTATAAAGTTATATACTCAACTCTTTGTATATAAGAAACTAACATGTCATGTAATAAAACATTCCGCAATAAATCATTGAATTATCACAACACTATCCTAGAAACAAAATTTATATACATATATATATATATATTTATATATATTATATATATATTTATATATATATATATTTATATATATATATATTTATATTGAAAGTTGTATACACAATTCAAACACTCAAACTAAACAAAATATTAAAACTTCTTCGTTAGGAAACCAATAAAAGGGAACAATTAAATAAATAAATATCTCTGTGAAATTGGTTTGTGTAGACAGAAATTCGACACGGTCTATTTTTTCTTTCTACCAAAAAAACGCCAAACAGCAGTGTTTCTAATTAGGTGTCAATTCTATTTGTATTCATTCAATGACATACGTGAATTGATTTAAAGTGTCCGTACGATTTTTATCTACCTATTTTGGTGAAGGTTCACCATATTTAGCAAGCAAAGGTTTTTCTTTTACTAAACTTCATTATTTTTTTCATTCGCAACATATATGTACATATGTAGGTAAGAAATTCCTTAAAAAATAAATCAGTATATGATTTTAATGTTTATTAAATTGTATTTTTAATGGTATTTTCTATTGGTAAAATATCATTTTTTTTCAATTCAGATTTGATAAAATACCGATTTATATATAAAAGGCTCGGCTGGCAGTGTGGTGCAGGACAGGACTCGAAGTTGCCCGTTGCATTCTGTGATGCGAAACAAAACGTGGATATAATTTGACGTTCTATAGCATTTTCTTTATTTTTCTTCATGAACGGAAATTGTTTCTCTTTACCAAGAATGAACAGAAGAGATGAAAAACTTACATTTGTTTGATTATGGCTTGTTCTGTACCAATCACCTAACAATATCTGAATTTTTTTTATTAAAATCTAATTATTGAATTTGCCCGTCGCATTTTTATTCTGCCCAGCTTTTATTTTACCCTTTCAAAACAGAGATTTTTTTGTTGCGCACCCCCAGCTTAAGCTCTGTTGACCATACAAAATCAAACAAGCTCTCAAAAGAACAACCGACAACACTTCCATTAAAATGCCATTGAATTTGTTCAGTGTATACCTACATCTTTAAGCATGGATTTCCGTGTATTGAATTTAAACCTCTTGCTAGTCACTAACCTGGGGACTAAGTTCGTTATAAGTTAAAATTCTTTGCAAAGACCGCCTAGACACCACCCACTGCTGAGAACGTCGTCGGCTGGTGAAAGTTTCAGGGGTTTCCTAATACTTGCTTGCAGCCCAGCAATGTTCACATCACTTCGAACTGCACACCCTCAGGGAGGAGGGGTGGCAAGGGGAGAACCTCCCCGGGCTCTGAGCTACGACTTTTGTTCTACCAACATTTTATCAGTTCTTAATAGGGAATTTTGACTATAATTGGTGATTTTGTTAAAAACGCATTTTACATTTTTAATATTTTATTGAAACTTTATATACCTAAGTCAAAACACATTTTATGAGTTTAGATGACATGAAATATGAATGTGAAATATCCCTCAACACGAAGAGATCTTCCTTCAGTAAAGGCGTTAGGTCTTTTCGCCAGAAACCATAATGCCCAAATTAAAAATGTCATGGCGCTCAAAATTTAGGCAATATTACCGAGGGCTTGGGTGTTATGACATTTTTTTTTGGGTATTATGAAATTCCGATTTAAAATCAGCATTTGGACTTTTTGCCTAAGGTGATGCGCCCAAAAACCCATGAAAAAAATGCCACAAAGCCCAAAATCAATGTCACTGTGTCAAAAACAATTTTATAATATCAGAAAAAATAAAATCAATTTTCAATGAAATATATAGATACATAACATCGCCTTAAAAATTTGATAAAAATATTTTGTTGTTTTATATGTATTATTATTGGTATGTGATTTTTCTATACTGAGAGTTTCGATTAAGCAAAACTATCTGATTATTTGTAATTTAAAAAAAAATGGTCTTGATATTTTTCCATATGTTTTTTAGGTCTTCTTGCAACTTGGGTACCTAATTTTTAAAATATTCATTTAAACACTACCCTCATATATATACTCAACTCAATCCAGTAACTTGCGCTAAATACCTATGACAAAAAATTTTTAAACATAAAAATGAATGAAGGAACGCGATTTAAAAAGGACAACCTATACTGTACACTAACACTACAAATACAGGCATGATGTAATTTTCTGTGCAATCAAAACGACAAATGTCGTCAATTTTTTTAAATGTGTCACGTTCAACACTGCTGTGGAAAATGCTTCACATTCTCATGAAAATATATTCCTGCAGTAAAAATACTCAAAAGTAAAGTCCTATAGATATGTATGTCTAGAAACATTTGACAACATCATACATACCTATACAGGGTGATTCGCATAAGATGCCTCAAAAAGCTTGAGAGTGTAGGTTGGGTCGAGACATATTTTCCTCCGTATATTTTCGAAAAAAACTGACTAAAAGAAAACATAATAGGGCTACAGCTAAATTCAAGACTTTATCAAAATGACTTTTGACAGAAATTTCAGATTTTTTGCGTTCAACGACATAAATTCAGAAATCTTAAAATTCAGATGTAAAACGTAATCCCTTGTACCCGCCAATTGTCTGAAGTTCCTTCGATGTTGATGCCGATTCAAAAATATTTTTGAAAATAAAAAGCTGATGCCGATAACAACATGGAAGGAAAAAGAAGGAGCTTTGAAAGAAATGTTTCTCCAATTTAACGCATCTAGTCGTTTTTTCGATAAGAAACCAAGATCCTTCAAATTAAAATATGAAAACCTTCACAAAATCAAAAAAACAGCACATTTAAATGTATATATATTTATTTCGTTAAAAAAAAATTACAGTGTGTTATCGCACAATTTACATATTTTAAAGTACAGAGATTTGGTTTACAAAATATAAATCTTTCTACTGAATAATTTATAATAAAACTTTATGTTAAATATAGTAGGCAGTAAAAAAGAAAACCATTTTTGAGGAAACAACGATTAAAACCTCAATTTAAGTTATAAAAAAAAAAATATATATATATATATATATATATATATATATATATATACATATATATACATATATATACATATTTATGTATATATGTACATAAATGGATAAATAAATTTATTAACAAATTAATAAATAAGCAAATATATCAATCAATAAATAAATAAATGAATAGATTAATGAATAAATAGATGAATAAATAAATAAATAAATACATAAATAAATAAATATAAATAAATAAATAAATATATATATAAATAAACAAATAAATAAATAAATAAACAGGTAAATAAACAAATAAATTAACATACATTCACTGGGAAATTTAAAAATTTGATAAACAAAAATTTCTATAGAAGCATATGTATTTACAATTTAATTGATTAATAAAATGAATACATAATAAGTATAACAAAAAAGAATAATAAATACAAACCGACTTGTATTATGTCTGAAAATCAATACCTAGTTGATTTATAAGAGGATTCTGTGGGATGTCACATCTGAGTTTAAATAAATCATTAAGTTTATTAATTCTATTTGGGATCAATTCAACATTAGCTCTCAAATGAAGGTCTAATGTAGAATGGTGCCAAGGTAGATTCATCATCATTTTTAAAATGTTGCTCTGAGATATTTGTAATTTTTTAATGTGACATTGAGCACATTTACCCCAAATCTGGCATCCGTATAGAAGTATTGCTTGGAAAATAGTTTTGTGTATGATTACTTTATTTTCATTCGAAAGTATAGAATTTCGATTTATAAATGGATACAACATTTTGATTGCAATATTTATTTTTTTAATTGTTCGCATATTGTGTTCTTTAAAAGTCAGTTTACTTTCAAGGTATATGCCCAAGTATTTTACCGAAGGCTCCCACATTATGGGGTGTCCATTAATAATAAGCCGGAAGTAAGCAAGGTTTTCTTTTCCGAGTAAAAAAGATTGCTTGGATCTTTTCGGCATTGAGCTTTATTTTCCACTTTGTGTAATAATTTTGCAATATTTTAGCCGCATTTTTTAAATTTGTCTCAATATTAAGACCAAATTCATGCGACGAAAGAATTGCTGTGTCATCGGCATATATTGCTATATCGCAGTTAGGACGTGTTGGGAAATCGGATGTGTATAAATTGTATAACACTGGTCCGAGAACCGAGCCCTGAGGTACACCAGCAGAGAAATTTATTATTTAAACCGAAAAAATACCTAGGTATATACAATATCGTATAATATTGGTGTAGGACCAGCCAATCCCATTCTCTATAAAATTGTTGACAAAAAAAATTTTAGGAACGTGTTCATATATTGGTGGTTTGGAATCTATTAATGACAGTGAGTCATGGGTATGTATCCTGATTTTAAATTACATATGTATATAAAAGTCCCTACAAAACACCACTTTTCTTATACTTGACTTTACTCCACGTGCATTTCAAAACTGTTGAAATAATTTTACGGGGCCTTGTTTGCCCTTTGTAGCTAATTTTAATAAATGGTTCATGATTAATTATAGAAATACAAAAAAAAAGGATTTTTGGGAAAAATGTCAATTTTGTTCCAAAACTTATAAGAGTTTGAGCCTTTGAGTAAAATTTTCACCAAATTATGAAGAACACCTCAGGGCAAAAAATGATTGGCTCAGCAAAAACAACTTCTCATTATAAACATAGAAGCTAGGACTGAACTCTTGTTAAATTATTGAAACCGTTATTCCATTCGGAAGAATATATTAACCGGAAAGAATATTCATCCATCAATATCCAAGCAATAAAATTAAATCTTGCACAAGTGTTGATTACCAATTGTAAACTTATAAATAAAAATTGTTTACAAACACGAAATGGTATACAAAAAAAAGGAATTTGCTATCAATTTCTGATGAATTTTAGTATTTTACCTGATACAAATACCGTTAATAATGCTTAGTTAGTTACATTGATGTTGTGTAAGGCCCTAATGTTACCTGAATCGAGTCTAGTTGAAGTATTATCGTCAGGTAACATGGATTTCATTTCAAGAATGCGGAGTTAGTAAAGCTGCAAATAGTGCAATAGTTGCTAAAACGCATTAAAAAACAAAACGACTAAGCACGAAATGTTCATGGCCACCCAAAAAACAAGAACATGTTTTAAAAATAGAACACCTTCATAAAAAAGACAACAGAAGACAGGAGGAACATAAATACGCTGAGGATGGAAAAAATTAAAGAAATCTATTAATAATGTGATGCTTTTTTAAATCCTGCTCTACAAATACATACTTCAGGATATTCCGATGGTTCTTTTTCATTTTTGTCGATATAGCCATGTTTTGCAATATTGGAATCGCTATTCGATTATATTTTGATGTAGGGGTAAATAACATTTTAGTTCCAATGCTTAAAACACGGAGTTGTCTTTTCCATACTTCAAAACATCGCTCAATAACATTTCTTGTTCTCATTACTTAGTGACTCATTATTCAAGCTTTATTTTATTGTTTAAAGATCGGTCAATAGAGTAATGAGGCAATCATTTAAAAAATATCTCTTTACTAACCCCTCGTAAAATATCATAACTGAAGTGTTCTTTATCAAATTGATGTTATTATTTGCAGAATTTGAAAACATTAAGCTATGATGAGTGAAACCAAGCCATCGAGCAACCATATCTTTAATTTCTAAACAAAATGAGCACAAAAGTTGACGATTTATAAAAAAATAAAAATAACAAATATAAATGGCTTTATATTTTATCAGTTTTGCAGCAAAATTATTCGTAACTGCCTATGAAGAACAAAAGATACATAACTGACACATCGCCCGAGCTGAAGAACAGCAACAAAAAACACGACTCGAATAAAATGGAAGTGGGAAAGATAAGCTTAGAGCTGCGCATTTACCATTTTTAGTAAAAGCGCACTTCGAAGAAAGAGAGCAGCAGAGGAACTTAAATACTTTCCGAATACTTAAGGATTAAGAACGCTACAAAGCACTCGTAGATTACCGCTGTAATCACCTCCCAGACCAATCAATATGCACGGTAGAGGAAATAAAGGATAACATTTCAAATATAATATTTGAATCGGCTGTATTAACCTTCCCAGCTCTCGTTTAAGTTCTTAAAAGTATTTTTATCGACTAATACCATAGCTTTCAAAAATATGCTCCTGCGCCCTAAAAAGGATTTTAAACAACCCTACTCAACCAAAAATCTTGCTACGCAAATAAATCTCAATAAAAACTCAAAATAATTCTGGTCCAAAGTACGCGAACTTGGAGGTTGTAAGCCAAGTATGAGCCAAGTATGAGATGCAGCGCATTTTAAAACTTTATTATCGGCCAAAGACCCCACCTACGCCCTAGCATTTTGTCGCATCAAATGCGAATCACCCTGTATGCATATGCAAATATGTGCGCAGGGGGTTGAAAGTTTCCATTGCATGAAGGTGAAAATATGAAAAATTGCCCAAAAAATGTATTCGTCACATATTTAGAAAATATATACGACGTAGTCTTTTTTTGAATACTTACATTCATATACATACATACATACACTCGTATTTGGATTCTCAACAGTATAGTAGCAAAGTCCTGATTTATGGAAATTTAAATAAGATTTCACTAGAGACGTTGGAAATGATGAAGAGGTGGTAGTTTGTATGCAACAATAAAAGGACCAGGAGGCTTGACTTTAGAATTATTTTTTTCCGTGGAAAGACAAATCCAGAAAAATTATTTGAAATGTGAATATATGCAAATTTAAATATTTTTGCTTTTTGGTTGCTATTGTTATCCTTTTTGATATATAAAATGCTATATGTCTTACTTACGAATGCATGTGACATTCTTCTTGGTCTTACTTGCTTTTGCAGTTCTTATAAAAAGTTTCGTTATCACGTTTGAAACGTATTTTAGATAAATTATATAGAAACGTGGATCTTGCTCTGATAAGGTTATTCGCTAATCAGAATGTCAATTTAAGTTTCGCATTCGTTACATACTTACAAGAGATTATTATGAAAACATTTTGGTGCGTGAAGTGTTACTACTGAGACACTAGATTAGTCAATTGTTCAATACCTATATACCATTTTAATTTTTTAAATATGAAAATTAAATTTAAAATTATAAACTATGCTGTGAAACTAAGTAGACCAATTGTTCCTAGTAAAATGTTTTATTTTATATTTATTTTTGTTTATTATTAAGATTTTAACACAAAACTTGCTTTACAATAAAAGTTGTTTATAATTTTATTGGAAAACTATCTCATAATTCTTTTAATCTTCTGTCAGGAGTTAGTGCTGTAGAGATTTTTTTTCATATATTTTTAACTGACAAAATTATATTAGCTATTATAATAAAACTTATAGTGACTGACTGCCATATTAATATTTGGTTTGCTATTGAACAAGTAATTAAAATTCTTTGGATGTTTATAGATTAAAATATTTACCACCATTCAGGTGATTTTGTTTGCAAATTTTATTACCATTACCACAATGCGACGAGACAACGAGGTGCCTGATTCACAATACGACGAAAAAGCGAGACTCGACGTGACAAGACCTCTTCATGCCTGATTTACAATGCGACGAGAAAGCGAGACATCGAAGAGATCTCGGGTGTGCGAAGTGTGCCACCGCACACGGCCCCTCGCTTCGAGGGGCCCCGCGCTCCACATTTAAAAGTATCCGCTTCTTGAAATCATAAAATTCAGCAAACCATGTCTATTTCCTTCATTCATAATAATCGAACAAACAAAATAACTGAAATTGGCTTGTTCGACTCGATTACGCTGACTGGGTGGAGTTGAGTGAAAACATGGCTATACCTTTCATCACTTTTTAACCTTTATCTTATGCAGAATGGATATAAACGCATTAACTGCATTTATTATGTTGCTATCCTCTCTTTTCGTAGCGATTTCCAACCCTATACATAGGCCAAACAGGGATAACATTCAACGACAGATTTAAGGAACATAAGCTTAAACAAAACACCAAGTCTACGTTCACTCTACATCTAATCGACAATAACCACAATTACACAGATTTTAAAACAAATCTTACATCATTACACATACATACACAAACTGACATTAATGACAAACACATTATACAAAACTGGAATTAAGTACGAACAAAACAACTAGTCAAAAAAGGACAATATAACACCACACAAAAGCTCCACCACAAAATATATATAAAAATAAAAACAACAACAAACCGAAGCTTGAAACGGAAAAACTTGAATTTGACAGCATCAACCAGCTGATAAAAATAGTTTCGTCCGATGATGGAGTAGACACTCCGAAACGCGTTGCAAATTTCAGTTAAAATTATTAAAGTTGTGAAAATATGTGTTTATTAAATTAAAATAAATTGTTTTTAGTTTTATTATTATTATTTTATTATATTTTCTAATTACTACAGGAATTCCCTGGTACCAGATTTTTACACACGAAAAAATTTGTAATTGATTTAACAAATAAAAACGATCAGTTAGAAGTGTCAACAATGGAACACAATCCTTACCAGAAAACTATCACCAAATTATACAAGAATACTATTTTGCTTAGGAATTGTAAAATATGTTTAGAAAATAAATATCAAAGAAAACCACCGAAGCCAGGAACTGAAAAAACACCGATTCATAATTACGCAAGAGAAATACTTCACATAGACATTTTTAAAACAGATAAAAAATTTTTCCTTATTTGCATAGATACATTTTACCAGAACGTATCAGCCAGGTAAACTATTTTTTTTTTTTACTGAGAAACAAGCGTTCAGGCGATAAGTTTCAGAAAATGTTTGTAGAAAAAGTAGTTGTAAAGGATTTAGAAACCACAGTACTTATAATGTAGAAGGAAGAAAGAAAGAAAGAAAGATTAGAAAGATATACTTGCACAAAGTAAATATGAAATTTTTTAACAACAAACGCATTAAATCTGCGCTTGAAGAAGTTGGAGTAGAAGCTGCCATTGTGGATTGGATCTATTCCATGCTCAATGGTAGAATCCTAAACTCGCAACTCGGAGATACTATTGTAGAGAAAACAGTTACAAGAGGCACACCACAGGGAGGAGTAATCTCGCCTCTCCTCTGGGTCCTCGTTGTTAACAAAATTTTTACAAAATTTAGGAATAATGGCATTAAAACTGTGGCCTATGCCGACGACATAGTAATATTGATTTCAGGTAAATATCTTACCACCATCAAAGAGATTGTGGAATCGGCGCTCAAAGAACTATCCTCTTGGGCAGCGCATAACGGTCTCGGGATTAACCCTGCAAAGACTGAACTAGTCCTGTTCACGAAGAAAAGGAAATTAGAAGATTTTACCCCTCCTAAGCTAAATGGAATTCCACTGAACTTTCCAAAGAAGCTAAATATCTTGGCGTAATCCTTGATTCAAAGCTAACATGGAAACAGAATACAGAGGAAAGAATGAAGAAAGCCCTTTGTGCTTTCTACACATGCAAAAAAACCTTCGGTAAACGTTGGGGAATGCGACCGCAGATCATCCAATGGTTGTACACGGCGATAGTTCGTCCCATACTTACTTACGGTTCGATTGTATGGTGGAAAGCCGTGGAAAAGGTTAGCTATCTCAAAAACCTGAACAAGGTACAGAGATTAGCATGTATAGGTATAACGGGTGCAAGGAGGTCTACGCCACAAACAGGGCTGGAGATTATTCTCAACCTTCCTCCCCTGGGCGAGTACATAAGATGTACAGCAGCCAAAAGTGCATTTCGACTTAAGGAAATGGACTCTTGGAAACACAGCATTTATGGTCATGGGTCTATCTATCAAAACTATTTTGGACTTGATGTGACCACCGACTTTATACCACCCGTAATAGATTTTAGGAAAAACTTCTCAGTTTTAATACCCGAAAGACATGGATGGGAACCCAACTCACTACTAGGTGAACAGGGTATCCCCTTCTACACTGACGGGTCAAAAATGGAAGAAGGTACAGGAGCTGGAGTGTTCTGTGAAACTCTTAATATTAGAGAGTCATTCAAACTCCCGGATGAGTGTAGTGTCTTTCAGGCTGAGATTTATGCTATAGAAAAGGCAGCTGAAATTGTTAACAGGGAAAAACTGATCTCGTCAGAGATTACATTCTTCGTTGCAAGCCAAGCTGCAATCAAAGCAATAAACAGTGAGACTATAAGATCTAAGGCAGTAATAAAATGTCGAGACACACTGAACAATATTGGCAACTCCAACCAAGTCAAGCTGTGCTGAGTCCCTGGACATAGTAATATAGAAGGGAACGACTTAGCAGACGCACTGGCAAAGAAAGGGTCAATGTCAAATGGGTACAGTAGTCAAGACATGGGACCAAACGTCCCAATTGGCGTGATTAAAAGGAAGATAGACCTAATAATGAAAGAGCAAATCAATAACTCCTGGATATCCAGGAACGATTGCATCATCTCTAGAAGTTTATGGCCTAAAATTAATGAAAAAGAAACTCGATATATTTTATCATTGAGTAAAAAGAACATTAGGACCCTGATAGGTGTACTAACGGGACATTGTGCCTTTGGTACAATGGCCAATAGATTGGGTATTTACGCACCCGATTTCTGTAGGAGCTGTCAGGATGTTGAGGAAATAGAAACCATTAAACACCTGCTCTGCGACTGCCCAAACCTCCAGACAAATCGCCTCCAATACCTTGGAAACAGATTTGTTGGGGAACTGGACGATCTAGCGCAGGTCCCAATGGCAAACATGAGGAAATTTATAGAAAGCACGGGTTGGTTCGTAAATGAACCAGCCTATGTCAACCATTAGTTTAGGTACTATCTCTGTTTCAGGGGATCACAATGGACCAATAGGCCCCCGTGTACGCAGCAGCTTTAGAGCTGAGCACGCCCCTTCTAACCTAACCTAACCTAACCTAACAACAAACTGAGGAAATTTCAAATATTGTAAATACTTTGGAAGTCCCAAAACTATTTACTATATTATATCAATAGACTTTATAGGATTTGCACTAAAATGTATAGCAGGAACACCGGATCACAGCGATTATAAATTACTCCTCACAAAAGAAATCTTTTTAATTGAAAATAGTAACAAAAGATCGAGGAGAGAATGATAATTTTGAATGAAGTCCCACCGACGAAAATATTAAATCATCGTAAAGGGGACATATTTAATCACATTTTCCAACGAAGTATAGATCAACGAGACTTCGTACCAAGGTGATTCAATTCCAAACTATACGCTGAACAGCTTCCAGCTTTAGAATGATGTCCCTACTATTAATGGATTCGGCAAACCTGAGAGGGAAACGGAGAACTCAAAAAATTGGGTGCTAATGTGATGGGTCGGGTATAGCTCATCCCAGAATCGCTAGTACCAAGACAGGTAATCCCAGCCAACTGGTACTAGAGGCAAACTGGTCCCCAAACAACTAAGTCCCCGGACAGCTAAGGAAATCAATTTAACATACGCTCCTGTTGTTCCAACGCGAATTGTGGAGAATGTAGGGATAGAAATTTCGTTCGAGCAAAACTCACATCAGCTTTTGTTCGCCTACTATAAAAAGTGAAAATTTAGGCCGTTATTATTACATTCCCTACGAAATGAATGTAATACCAATAAGGTATTACATTATAAGGGCAATTTTTTGAATATGAAATTTCAGTTGTTACTTCTCAGAATAGGCAAAAAGTGAAATGTCAAATTTTCCGACTAGAATGTTGTTCGCGTTCGGCGTTAAGCTCACAATAAGGCTGCATATTATATTTTTTTGTTTTGAATGAAATTCTGATGACAATAAATTTAAGTATTTTTTGTCTTAACTTTAAAAAACCAGTTAATATTCTATAATTTTTTATAAATAGACTGAACCACTGAACACTGATCTCATTATTTTAGCTTACCTATAGTTTAGATGTTATGTACTACTTTATTAAACTTATTTATAAAAAAAAAAAACTTGTGATACTTAAATGCAATAATTCATAAGTAGGTATACAAATAAATGTAATTTATTAATTATCTGAATAAAAATGGGCGCATTCACTAATGTAGTCACTACGTCAAGTCATTCTGATTGGCTACATACAACTACAACATGAGTTGAAATTTCCCCTCCGACGTAGTGTAAAAATTTCGGCTTCAAAGTTAGTGGAGAATGATTTTGACGTTTCACAATCAGCTGTTCGGTTAAAATACAAAAGATTCAAACTATTCAAAATTAAACTTGACCACAATTAAATTATTTTGCATAATTATGATTTTATCTTCTTCCCAATCACTCATATTATATCTTATATTGATATTATTTAATTTAAAAAGAAAAGATTATTTAAAGTTCTCAAAACACAAATGATTCTTATTTCGTGTGTGTTTACATCTCTCATTAATATGACAGTTCAGAATTGACTAACTACCTTTGTAGTGCAATTTTGCATTCACAAAGCTAGTTGAATTTCGACTACGTAGTCACTACATTAGTGAATGCGCCCAATTTATTTTACTTTTAGTAAAAACTGATATACAAAATTTTGAAAAAATGATTTCTTTTGCGTTGGTTATTTTTTTTATATAAAAAATTAAAATGACTCCAAAACATGTTTTATCTATACGGATTTCGTTTGGTTTTAATATCTATTAAAAAATGCGACTTTTTTTCTCGTGACCCCTTTTTTGCGACGTTTTCAAATTTCTCAGCGGCAACACTGCCTTGATCTATTTGTGTCCAATATCCCTAATCTTATTACATAACCAGTTTCTTTTAATGCTTTAAATTCAGATGATAGTCCGGTTCTCTAATTTTATGGCCAGGACAGTATTTTTCTTTACACAATTCCATTATTTCTTCTAAAAATGAAACTGTCCAAAACGTATAAAGAAAAAAACGTCTAAACAGCTTCCTCTTCAAATTGTGGAACTAATTAAAGTGAAAAATCTATGTAGCAATCTATGTTGACAAAGATATCGCCAATAAACAAATTAATTTCAATTGAGCTACTTAACTTAGCAATCGTTATGGCGAATGGAATAAAAGACGTGCTTGAAAAGAACGAGAAACCTTTCGTTAAGATAGTTAAAAGTAAAAGAGGCAAATTCAATTTCCAAAGGATTGTGCAATTAGTTCATTCTTTCATCAAAAGTATTTTTGAAAGCCTCCAAATACGAAAAGTAGAAGTATTGTATAAAATAGATGGAAAATATCAGTGTTCCGAGAACTGTGACTTCTAACTTTAAAACGAGTTTGGTCCAAAAGAACCGGTGAAACAAAAGATCCATCCAGCAACTGGTGTACAAATATAACATCGGCTACTTTCGGACGTTTCTCGAGAGAAGTCATATTTAAAAGAAGAAGGCGATTGCTATATGCAATGGAGGGAGGTGATTTAGATCATTCCAGTTCAAGTTATTTTATGCGAAGCGCACATATTTGCGTTGAACAGTTTCGATGCGATCAGAGTAATGTACAGTACAGAGTAATCTGGTTATACATACACTAAGTATTGTATAACGAAGATGTAACAAGGCCATAAGAAAATTCTTAACTTCAATGCTTTCTAAAACCAAGCATTGAGTTGGCCCTATTAACAACTTTCTCAATGTGGAGTGTGAAGTCAAGATTTTGTGAAAAGTGTATCCCTGGATTAAATATTAGTTTCTACCTTACTAAGCACAGATTGATGTATGGTATAATTAAAAATGTTGATTTTTTTCTTCTAAAGAAGAATATTGACTGACATTTAGATACATTCAAAAAAGATTTTTATGTAGACACCAATTAGAAAAATGATTTGAGTCATCTTGCTACAGTATCAGCCTGGTCCCTAATGACCCTAAATAACTTTATATCATCAGCGTAGATCAGCACCCTACAGGATTTTACTATCGAAATCGAAGGTGGCAAAATATTATTTTCGGTTCAATATAAACAAAACTACATATTTGTTTTTATTTTTAATGCATTTCGAGCAGTTTACCGCCCATCTTCAGCAACACGACTAAACATAAATTGGTTTTTCATATAACTTAACATCAGCATAGTTACCTAATATATACCACCATCACTTGCCATTACTCAGCGGGAAAATTAAAAAATTCATTGAGGAAAAACCAGCTTGTTCCTTGAGGAATGGAAGCTGCTTATTCAGCACTTAGTTATTTCAGATAAAAAAATATGAAGAAAATTTAGTAGTGCTTATTCACTACCTCATTATTCACCCAAATCTATTGTCTTCAAGTTGCCTATCATTTGTAAATTAGAAAATTACTTCTGTTTAGGTTGATATAATTCAAGGAAAAGTTCAAATGACGTCAACTCCAAAATGCGTTAGGTGCTCACGTACCCTTCTAAGACTCAAATTATAGTCAATCTTTATTCTTTACCGATTCTTGTTATATTGTTTCTTTTACTTTCTGTCACAGTCACCGACTGTACTTCGAGCCGTCAACATCGTTTTCGATTGTGTTTCCTCTGCTCTCCCGAAGTTTGTTATTTAACCTCTCCCGCGCTTTTCTCTCCCCTTTTCCTTTCGCTTTATTTCCATCTCCCATTAAACAAGTGAGTGACAAACTAGCCCATATAGTGTGAAGTCTATATAATATGGCCTCAGGGCCAAATGTACTCGAGGGTAACCGGTTCGCTGTGCTTAATCAGCTTACCAGCCCTCCTAAAAAAAGACCAAAAAAAACAATAAACTCAACTACAGTTCACAGTTTTGACATCCCATCCCATTCTAACTCCAAAAACCCCAAATTTATAATAATATCCCCAACAGATCCCAAACAACCTCTAACATCTGTTAGTGTCTTCCTTTTAAAAAAAGCTATCGACGCCATAAGTACATCTTACGAGTACATTACTCAGCTTCGTGATGGCAACCTGCTCATACTTGTAAAATCCCAACATGTTGCTAACATTTTCCTTTCAAAAAAAAACCTATCAAACCTATGCCCAGTTTCTATTTCACTGCATAGTCAATTAAATTCCTCCAAAGGCACTGTTTTCGCACCCTGCCTAAATAACTTGCCCGAAAAAGAAATCGTTGAAGAGATGAGTGACCAAGGCGTCACAGAGGTTTATAAATTTAAAAAAATTGAAAAAAGAGTAGTTGAAGGCAAAGAACAAAGCGTCGAAATTCCCTCTGGGCTAGTGCTCTTCACCTTCGACCTCTTCCGTCCCCCTACATCTCTTGATGTAGGTTGGTACAAACTCAAAGTGGAAGAATACTTCCCAAATCCTATGCGATGCAAAAAATGCCAGCTCCTCGGTCACACGATGAAAAGGTGTACTCGAACTGCTACTTGCGTCACTTGTAACCTCCCACCACACCCCTCTGAAAATTGCACACGCACTTTTTGTGCTAATTGTGCAGATAACCACCCAGCATCATCAAAAAATTGCCAACGGTTCATCCAAGCAAAAGAAATTCTCAAAATAAAAACAATAAAAAAATGCAGCTTGGCTGAAGCGAAACAAATCTACGATAAACAGAATCCAACTCCCTTGCCTGTCTTATCCTACTCCTCCATTGCAGCAAACGGTACACAACCGATCCCATCAAGCTCATCAAGCCAGTCCCCCTCCACATCCCCCCTTGCTTCTACTCAAACAAAATCAATAAATTCCACCGAAGAAAAAAGAGTTGAATCCTCTCTCCTAAACAAATCAATAAATGAAACAGAAAAACCAAGTGACATACCCCCTACACCTCCGCAAAATAATTCTAATCATACCCCAAAACCAACACCAAGCTTACCAACTTTGCCTCTCCCTGCTCCGTCATTACATTCAACAACGAAAACATTGTCAAATGATAACTCTCGTTTATCAGCCACACAAAGCACTTCCAAAACAACCGACTCACTCTTGTCAAACCTAAACTCCCACTCAAATGTAAATAATGCTTCAAACCTCTCCTCAATAAATACTGTAGAAACAAACACACTCTCTTCAAACTTTAATTCACACGCAAACCTATCCTCACAACTCAACTTACCAAACTCAATTAAACTTACAAACAACACTTTAACAAACAGAACATCCCACTCAACTGAAACAGCTTCACCGATGTCCATCGATCACATCAGTCAGCATTACGACAAAATTTTAGAAAATGACGACGACGATGATGATGGAGACATCTAAACTTAATATTGGTACCAAAAAAAAAGACTCTGTCGTTCGGAGGTCGAAACACTCAAACTCCACCAGGAGTTTGAGTGGTTCGACTTCGGAGCGACAGAGTCAAACAAGTAAACAGAATAATATATACGCTTATGACTTTTCACAGTATAGCTCCTCTTATACTGCACTAAAGTCCTCTGCCACTAAAAATTCCATCCTTAAGATTCTCCAGTGGAATCTTAACGGATATCTTAATAACTATCATGAGCTAGAGCTCTTAATAAAAGAACATAGACCTCATATAATTTCCCTTCAGGAAACCCATGTCTTAGACAACACAAATAATTAAGCTCCAAAACAATACGCAACATATTTTCACAATTTTAGAACAAACACAACAGCTAAACAAGGTGTAGGGCTTATGATCCATAAATCTATTCCACACAAAATTCAAATTATATCATCAAATATCTCATCAATAGCTGTTGAAATTGATCTCGATATAAAATTAACAGTATTATCCCTCTATATCCATCCCACCCAACCTTTTTCATCTTCCAACTTAGAAGATATTCTAAAAGTTGTAAAATCTCCTGTATTGCTCACTGGTGACTTCAATTCTTGGAATCCTCTCTGGGGCTCACCTGTTGCTAATGCAAGAGGCAAGATTGTTGAAAACTTTTTAACAAATTCAAATTTATCTCTACTAAACGATGGTAGCCCAACACACTTATCCACTCATAACACGCTTACACACGTAGATCTCACATTTTCATCTCCGCAAATATTACCTAGCATTACCTGGCACAGACTCGATTTTCTCCACGGAAGCGATCACTTTCCTATAATATCCGCCATTAATCTTAAACGTCATAACAACTACTCTAACCCAACTCCAAAATTCCTAGTTGACCTCGCCGACTGGAATCTTTTCCAAACAAAAACAATAGAATTCCTCAGCAACAAACCACTATCCACAAATATCAACCAAGAAGCAGCAAATATAAGCAAAGGCTTTCGATTTGCAGCTAATTTATCTATCCCACAAACAAAAAACAAACCAATAAAAAACATAGTTCCTTGGTGGAATTCTGAGATTGCCATCCTTCGAGAAAAGGAGCAGCATCTATGGAAAATTTTTAAAAAATACCCTAACGATACAAATCTAATTAATTACCGAAAAGCAAATGCTATTTTTCGAAGAAATGCCAAAGTTTCTAAAATCGAGAGCTTTCAAAAGTTCACTTCAAATCTTAATCCCAACACGTCGAGTAAAAAGATCTGGGCAGATGTCAAGTGCCTAACAGGAAACTACATGCCCCACTCCATAAAAATTATACATACTGATTCCGAATCGCTAACGGATTCAAATCAAATTGCCGAACATTTCGCCAATCGTTGGTCAACATACTCCAATGACTCAAACTTTTCTTCCCAATTCTGTGAGGCAAAACTTGTAGCGTTAAATCAGTTCGTATCAACTCATAGTCTATCTCCATCCGCAAAATACCTGGATTTACCATTTAACTTTCTTGAACTTGAAAGCAGTCTAGACTCAGTAAAGGGTAAAACCCCCGACTCCGACCGTATATCATACCCGATGATCAAAAATGCCCCACTTCAAGTAAAAAAACGCATTTTGCGACTATTTAACAATATTTTCGAACAAGGCATAGTGCCCCAGGCATGGAAAACTGCAATCAATATCCCAATTCCAAAACCCAACAAACAGTCAACAGATATCAATGGTTACAGGCCAATTTCACTGTTATCCTGCACTAGCAAACTTTTAGAAAAAATGGTATCCAAAAGACTACTTTGGTTTATTGAAAAGCACAATCTCATTAATCTAAACCAGGTTGCCTTCAAACACGGCCGCAGTACCATAGATTCGCTCCTTCACATAGACGAGCTTGTATCCTCAGCACTCTCATGTAAAAATCATATTTCAATTGTGTCAATTGACTTCGAGAAAGCGTTCGAACGCATTGCAATCCACATCGTTCTAAATAAACTGATAAAATGGAAGATTGGCCCCAAAATTTATAATTTTGTTAAGTCGTTTCTTACGAACCGATTTTTTAAATCTAAAGTTAATAACTCCCTTTCTAAATTACATACTCTTAAAAATGGTATACCACAAGGATCTCCCCTTTCGGTAGTCCTTTTTGTGATTGCATACAATGACATAAGCGAAATAATTTCAAAATACAAAAACATTGATCATTCATTATACGCAGACGATTTGTACCTAATATCAAGATGTAACAATATGATACGAACAGCTAATTTATTCAAAGAAGTTATTACTTGTATAAATAATTGGTGTACCCAATCGGGGGCAATGCTATCTTTAAATAAAAACAAACACCTCCATATTTGCAGGAAATTAAATTGTCCTAACTTTGACATAAGTATTAATAATATTCATATACCCACTGTAAATAATTTAAGTATTTTAGGAATTTTATTTGATAGCAAATTTAACTTTAAGAATCATTGTATGGAATTGAAAAAGAAATTAGCTCCTAGACTTAATGTAATAAAATACTTGTCATCACAGAATAGTTTTGTTCATACTAACACCCTAATTAACATAACGAAAATGATTTTTTGCTCTAAAGTTGACTACGGACTAACCATCTACGGAAAATGTGCCAAATCTAACTTGAAAATCCTAAATCCATTCTACCACGCAGCTATAAGAGCAAGCCTTAAATCCTTTCGTACCACTCCAATCAAGAATATGATGACAGAAGGCGGCTTTCACTCCATCGAAGAACGAAATGAAATTTTGACATCCAGGCTTTTTCCGAAGATTTTCGAATCATACGCCTCTCCAATTCACAAAGACGCAGATAAAATCCTGAGACGTAAGAAGACACCCAAACAACCCTCAACACTTTACAAAGCTCTAACTTTCGGGAAAGACGTCATTGGAATCAACCCCATTGTAAAAAGCATACGCATCGAAAAACACCCTCCTTGGGCGCTTCCTATGGATTCTATTAACACCAGTTTGTCAAATTACCCTAAGAATACCACACCTAATGAAATATATACCCAACTATTCCTTGATCTCCTGGACAGATATCCCAGTAACCTTTGGAACATACTATACACCGACGGCTCCAAAAACAGTGAGGGAACCGGATTTGCAGTTGTTAACAAAGATAGCCAGATTTTTTCTGGCGAGAAGCTACCATCATACTTTTCTATATTCTCTACAGAAGCCTTAGCTATACTTGAAGCTACTAACCTAGCAATTTCATCGAATAAGAAAACCGTAATCTTTACAGATAGTCTTTCTACGCTAACCGCTTTAAAAAATATTAAACACCGTTCACCATATATCAACAAAATTCGTGATAACATTACATCCCAAGGAGCAAAATTACAACTTATCTGGATCCCTGGACATGCCGGGATTAAAGGTAACGAAGCAGCAGACCGTGTAGCGAAATCCATCTCCATATGTCCCAATACAAATATAAGCCAACAACGACCTCTCAAAAAAGACCTAGATAAAATTATAGACACACATTGGCGCCTCAAAAAAAAACAGGATTGGAACACTTACATCCACCACTATGCCTCAATTAACCCAGAAAGTATTCCAGCGTTTTATCCTTCTAATACAACGGCAAAAATGAACAAGTGCTTCCTACGCTTGAGACTTGGACATACCTGGTTAACGAACAGCTACTTACTGAAAAATGAACCTCCTCCCACTTGCCACATTTGTCAATCAAACAGCATAATTTCAATTAATCATTTAACTTCCGAATGTACTAAAATTAAAAATATTTTTGAAAAATTATACAAAAAAACATTTACTAACCTACTTTCAATCCCATCAGAAGATAATATAAAAAATGTATTTAAAGTATTGCAAGATCTCAAACTCGATACATGTATATAATATAAACTAAGTTATGCTTTACTAATGGGGGAGCGGTCGGGAGTAGCAGGAGCGAGCGCTTTGTGGCGCTCGCCCTTGGTATTCCCGATCGCTCCCCCTACCTTAAGATTTTCAGCCTGTATTATTATAATCATATATTTTTAAGAATAATTGTAAGATCCCAGCCTAAAGCCATAGAGCTAGTGCTGTTAGTTTTTAAGATTAATCTGTACATTTATGTTTTGGATTAATAAATAATAATAATAATAATAAATACTTTCTGTCAAAATATCTCTTTTAATCAGTTACTAAAGACAAATCATCATGACAAGTTACAGCGTCGAGCAACACGTACAAATGATAAAACTTTGGGTTTTGGAGCAGTTGGAAGTTGATCCCAATTTTGGTCGAAAAATCATTTTTCGCGATGGGTCCCATTTTTGGATGAATGGGTACGTGAATAAACAAATTGCCGGATTTGGGACGACACCAATCCACGCGAGATTCACGAGGTGCCAATGCATCCAAATAAAGTTACTGTTTGGTGTGGATTTTGGGCTGGAGGCGTCATCGGTCCGTACTTCTTCGAAAATGATGTTGGCCAGGCCATCATCGTCAGCGGCGATCGCTATAGGTCGATGATCACCAACTTCTTGTGGCCTGAATTGAATAATATGGACAGACACCGAAGACATATGGTCTATGCGAATCATTTCATTTATTTATTTCTTGAAAAGCTTACATAGTAAGATATAAATCTTTTAAATATATGAAGCTTAATATGTTTTAATTATATTAAAATAGCTAGAGTTACTAAGCAGAATAGAAATGTGAATAAGCCGCAAACCACCGCGTCCCTCAAAGACAACATAATCCATGCCATCGGTCAAATTCAGCCTGATTTATGCGCCAAAGTCATCGAAAACTGGACCTTTCGAATCCGTACCACCCAGCGAAGGCGGTGGCCATTTGAACGATGTTATATTCCACACATAATGTCATTTATAGGGCCCTCAAATAAAGATAAAACTTTATTGATATCTCATATACAACTTGTTTTATTCAATTTTAAAATCGACCCGCCCTTTATATATACAAAAATAACACCGCTTTTAACTTGGACATGGGTAACATACAGTCTGAGTTGTTTTTTCTGAGTTGACATTGCAATTCCCAAATGCTTGTGGGTCTCACATTGCTAAACTTTGCTTAAACTTCTTTCTATAAGATGATGCTGATGCTGTTGCTGCTGCTGCTGCTGCTGCCGTTGAAGATGACGATGACGATGGTGATATATATTAACTATGCTGATATGTTAAGTTATATGAAAAAACAAAATTAATATTAAGTCGTGTTGCTAAAGATGAGCGGTAAACTGCTCGAAATGTATTAAAAATTTGTTCGACTCTTTTAAAAATAAAAATAAATAGTTTTGTTTCATAGTGTTTAACTTTAAATGTATTTATTCATTACTAACAAATATCTTTTTTATTTACTAACCCTTATTTATTTACTTTTATTAATTTTAAATATTTATTAGTATTTTTATTAATTAATCAAATACAAAAAGAAATAAAAATAAAACAAACAATCGAAAATTATTACATTTATATTTAAGATATTATATTTATTTGTTTATTTATTAATCATTTATTTATTTTGTTTGTATATTTTTTTATTAATTGATTTATTTATTTTGTATTTATTTATTAACTACTCATTCGAAGTTATTGTAATTGGTCCGATTTGTCGAATGGACAAATTTGACATATCTCTACGTTTCGAAGTCCCAGGAATCCGAATCCGTTGTTTTTAGAGATATGTATGGCTAGGTATATGTGTGTGTGTGTGCGACGTTCGTGATACATTTTATCGTTTACTGTATCTCGAGAACGAATAGAGATATTGACTCCAAATACATTTTATTTCACAGATAATAACGTCATGAAGTGCTGAAAGGGTATTCAACAAAATTCAATAAATGGTTAAAAAAGTCGTCTCAAATATTTCGAGAAGAAGAATTGTCATCGACTTCAGGTTAATTTTATTCTACACATGATATTAACTTCGGGCTAATATTATTATATATACGATGCCATTGCCAAACAATAAACCTAAATTGGAACTGACTTGATCACGTGATTTCGGAAGCGCAATGCGAAATGCATTGTCTCGGAGCAGGGTTGCGAATTTTTGAATTAAAAAATCATTAAGTCATAAGTCTGTAGATGACTTGTGAATTACAAAAATTTAATTCATAAGTTAGTTAGTGAATTATGAATTAAAAAAAATAATTCCAAAGTACTAAGTGACTTATGAATTAAAAAAAGTTTAATTCATAAGCTAGTTGGTAGATTGGAAATTCTTAAGCTTGTTTTGACTACATAATTATTTTAAATCTATTTTTAGCTTTCAGATCTGGTTAGTAAATCATAAAATGATCATGCTAGCTTATAAATTTTCCAATTCATAATTTTTCTAATCAGAATTCACCCATTAGCTTATGATTTAAATATTTTTAATTCATAAGTCACTATAACTGACTTAGGAATTAAATCTTTTTTAATTCATAAGCTACTAACTAGCTTGTGAATTAAAGTCAAGCTTAAGCTAGAAAGTGACTTTTTGCAACTCTGGCTTGGAGGGAGCTTGCTCCAAGTTCAAGTCCTAGCTGGGCATAAAATTTTTTCAATTAAAATAATTGAACAATGATCAAGTACCACTGAAAAGAAGCCTGACGATCGGCCTGGCAGTCGTGAAAAAAGCTATAACTAAAGCCTATAAAAAAATCTTACTAGTAGCTAACCCAAGCGTTGTGGATTAATTAAAAAAATACTAAAAATCGTTGAAAAAAGTTTTTCGGCTCGAAAATTTTGAAAACAAACAACGCTATTGACTCGGAATAATTTTATTTTACTCACAATGACATACATAACTAAGAATTGATGGGGTTTATAAAAAAATTAAATTGAATTGTTTTTTAAGCAAAAACGTCTGCCATTAATTTGGTTTTCACTTGATCGCATATTGAACATTTGATAAGGTATTTTAAGATTTTGAATTAGGAATTTCCTTTTAATAAAATACATCGGGTGTCCATTTTCCACGGGCACGGGCCAGTGTGGGTCGCACCCAGCCTCTTTTTATTTTTTTTTGTATTCATTATTATTTGTTATGACTTTTTATTAAATTACTACCTTTCTAGTCAATGTTAATGTTAATTACATATACATATGTATGTACAATGTACAATGTACATAGGTAACATTAAAACCTATTATTATTATATTTAGTTATTATTATAAATTTTGTCCCATTATTTTTTTTTTGCACATTCAAATGAAGGTTTTTCTCGTATTTTCCTTCAAATAAAATTTTATAAACTCCTTAAATCAATTATAAGATAATGTCTCAGTAGGAAGATAATAATTATAAAATCTCTAAATGTAGAACGTGCGGTCACAAACTTTTTATAAAATACTATCACGAAATAAATATCTTTCAATCTAACACATGTTGAGTCTTCTGCCGAAAGTCTTTTATTGATGACGTCATATCTGAAAACGCTGTGCGCATTTTCGCATTTTCGTAATCAGCACCCTTAACACCCATCAAAATGTATTATATATACCGACATTTTGGGTTCATTTTCCCCAGACTTTCCGAACTTTTAACTATCGATATTTTGAAATTTCTCAGTGTTCTGTTGTAATAGTCACAGAGAGGTGATAGCAAATTTAATTCTCACTTCACTAAAACCACTTTCTGCTCCTACTTCACCTACTTAAAAATTCACCTACTTAACCGTTTTTTCAGTTTTTTTCTGGCTTAAAATTGCAAAAAAAGCTTTTAGAAAATAATCCAGAAAATTTGGAAATTTGGAAATTGTGCCCGATACCTAGGGAAAAAGAGCCAGAAAGTGAAATAGAAATAAAGCCAGACAAAAACTAAATTCTGGCCTAATTTCCAAACTTCATTTTGGAAAAAAGACCGGAAAATGGTGTTGTTTGTATATTCAACCAAGAAATCTAAAAAGTTAAGCAAAGAAACAAATAAAAATTATAACCTGAAAAGAATAATCGCATGCCTACCCCATACACCGCGACAGTTCAAATGTAAAATTATAAATGTTTTTTATAACTTCTTTAATTGTGTCTACTATACAATTTCCCTGCAATATGGACAACCAAACATAATGTTTAACATACCTACCTAACTGTTGTTTGTTTACTTTACAGGGATTATACTTGACTCGAAACTCACATTCACTCATCACTATGATTTCATAATCAATAAGGCCAATCGAATTCTAGGATTCGTTAAACGATTCTCACGAGATTTCCATGATCCATACGTCTTAAAACTTTTATATGTATCGTTTGTTAGGCCTATACTCGAATATGGCTGTATTGTATGGTCACCATACTATTCAATTCATATCGATAAAATAGAAGGTATTCAAAGAAGATTTATGCGATTTTCTCTCCGTTTTCTCCCATGGTCGCCCGGAGTCTCACTTCCCCCCTACACTCAAAGAGTTAAGCTTTTGAATCTCCCTCTGCTTTCAAAGCATAGAGAATATTTACAGCTTTGTTACATTATTAAATTAATAAACGGTTCTATAACATCGCCATCAACTTTGGGTCGTTTACATTTCAGTTTTAGTCAAGGTAACATAAGAAGACAAATACCTTTATGTCCATCATTCAGTAGAGTAATTTATGGATTAAATAGTCCTTTAAATTAATTGATTTCAGTATTTAATAAGTATTACTTCATGATCTCCTCAGTAAATGACAACTTTAAAGTATTAAATTTAAACAAACTGTTTGACATACTACATATATATGTATATTTATTATTTAAAAATACAAATTATACACTACCCAAATTAAATGTATAACACTTTTAAATATACTACTGTTATTGTGAACTAATCATTTAAAAACCCAACGAGTATTAATTAGTCCAATGTGACACTTCTTGTCAAACCAATTATTAATGTAATCAATTATGCAAGTCATCGTTTTTAATTTTTGTTAACCTTCATAAAAGAAAAAAAAGGTCATCATTCAAATTCATCTACCCGACACGACACCATTTTGTATAGATATATTTTTGCGAATTAAAAGAAATTATAACGAAGTATAAAAAAAATTGAGTTTTATTTTTTTTTTTTTCATTTTGAAAGTAAATCACAACTGGCGAAAAAACATTGGTCCTTCGAGCCATAAATATAAAAAAAAAAAAGAAATTTGTGTGTGAATTTGCTTTTTATTAGAAGTGCAAATATACATATAGACATATATATATATGTATGTATATATATAGATGCATATAGAGATCTTTAAAGTTTAAATAATTAAATTAACTGTTTGTGCAATAAATTGCGTAAAAAAAAAACATAAATTGCAATAAAGTGATTTAACTATAATCTTTTAAAAAGACCATTTTTGTGCTGTGCAAATCGGGGCTCCCGCGACGCGTAATAAAACCCAACGAAACTCGACACTATCCATCGTAGGCACACAAAGTAAGTCCTCATTTTTTTTTAAATAATTTTGTTTTTTGCTCTTTTTTTTATTATTAAATAACAAAAGTCCATTATGTCGTTTGGGGAGCTGCAAAAAGAAGTTCTGGCGCAGATAGAGCGCGACTATTCAAATTTTAAGAAGACAGGCCAGGCTCGTCGTACGTAGGGTTCCCAACCGTACTATAATATATAGTATTGTACTATATTTCGGGTCTCTGTACTATATACTGCTGAAGAAATATATAGTACGAAAAAGTACTGTATTTCAGTTTGATTTATTAATCATTTTGCAACATATAAACAAATATCAAACACACTTTGATTGCACCTTAAGGTTCCATTTTATACATGTATCCGAATGAGACTAAGTCTTGCTGTCAAACGTCTATAGTTTTCGAATGTTTTAAAAATAAAAGCTTGTTTCAAATATGGAAAGTGGAAGCGACAGTGGAAGTTCGTCAAACTCCAGTGGTAAATTAACACCTAAAAAACGAAAGGTACAAAAAAGACTACAAAAATATAAACATGAATGAGAAACAGATTTTAACTGGATGACCAATGATCCCCAAAATGCATTTAATGCAAAATGCACACCATGCAACGCAATTTTTACAATTGGAAAAAGTGGAATTGGCCAGATGAGTTTTTATTCAATGTTAAGTAAGGGTTTTCCAACCTTCTTTGTCGGTTTTTGTATGAATTGTCTCAATTCAAATCAATTGTTGACTGATTTTAATACTAAACGAAATTTTTACGAGAGTAAAAAATATGAATGAGTTTAGCGACAGAAAAACGACTCTCTATTCCTGCCACTTCTGCATTTACAGAAAGAATTTTTTTCAATTATGAATTCCAAATGGCGAGAAGAAAGGAATAGAGCAAGCATCTCATTAATCAAAAATGAACTTTTAATCTACATAAATTTGAAAATTGATTGCGATAAAGAATATGACACATTTATTTTAAATACAAAATTGTTAAACGATGTTAAAAGCACAAAATAATATAAGCGCAAAATTTTAAACGATTTAGTACGATGTTAAAGCCTTTTTTAGTATGATAAAATGGATTTTACATCGTTCTAAATCGTTTAAAATTTTGCGCCATATATTTTATAAAAATAAATAATTACTAATTATATGTTTGGTCTTTTTTTAACCTTTTTATAAAATACTATATATTTTTGAAGAGTACTATATTTTTTATAGCTAATAGTGAAAAATACTATAATCGGTCGAAAAAAAGTTGGGAACCCTAGTCGTACGAGTAACTATTTGAAAACTCGCATGGAACTTCTTAAACAAAATTTAGAAAATGCCAAACGATATCACGAGGAAATCGTTAGCGGGGGGAAGCTCGAAGAGAACATTAAAAAGGAAGATATGATAGCCGTGTTTGATCAAATCCGCGACATTTATCTCGAATATAGGAGTGACTTGATGGATGTTTTGGATAAAATAACTCCGTCTACTCCACTTACGTCTGCAGGGGTAGCACCTCCCGCAACAGGCCTTCCGCCACCAACACATCCGCCACAACCAAACGTCCTCAAGCTTCCTCCAATTAAACCCCCAACTTTCTCGGGGTCTTATACATCGTGGCGTTCTTATCACGATATTTTTACGTCACTTGTGCATAACAATGCTGCTTTAAATGAGATCCAAAAAATGCACTTTTTAAAAGAAAGTTTGACTGGCGATGCCGAACGTCTTTTGCATCATTTAGATCTTAGTTCTGGGAATTATGCAAAGGCATGGGATTTGTTAAAAGAAAGGTATGATCACAAAAGAGTTTTGGTCAATTCCTATCTTAAGGTATTTTTTGGTCAACCTGTACAAAGTAAAGAATCTGCCGAAACCCTTAAAGGCTTATTAGACACCACGATCGAAGTTGTTCATGCCCTGGAGAATTTAGGATTACCAGTGAAAGACTGGGATACAATCTTAATTTACATTCTTTTTCAAAAATTATCCACCAAAACCCAACAACTATGGGAAGAAAAGCTCGGTAACGACAAAGAACTTCCAACCTTCGCCGATTTTACTGATTTCCTTAAATCCCGGTTTAGGACTTTAGAAGCTATTGTGCAGCAAGGAAGTTGCACCACACTGCCCAAGCCAATCACAAAACCGCCAGTCACAGCCAAAACATTTCATGCCAAAACCCAAAAACAAAACTTCAAAACGCAACATTAATGTCAAATTTGCAAAAAAGGACAACACTCATTGATGAAATGTTACCGGTTTTTAAACATGGATGCAGTACAAAAACAATAAGCTGTCCAGCAAGCTGGAGTGTGTGAAAACTGTCTTGCTTACAGCCACAAAACACGTTTTTGCTTAAGTAACCGGTCCTGTTATTTTTGTAACCAAAAACATCACTCTCTTTTGCACAACAATTTACACACACAAAATGCGATTTCCAATCCTAATAACTCAATTTCACAAAATTCTAATGTTCTAATGCAAACAACTCAACACATTTTCAACCACAAGGTTCACAGTCTCAGAACCAACAGGTAGCCGTGAATCCAAACGCTCCTGCTTTCCAACCAATGGGCGAAAATGCTCCTGGTTGCAGTACCCGACACAATTTTAATGCGTCTCAAGTCCATGGTACGCAAATTTTATTGGCCACTGCGATCGTCAGAGTTGAATCTGAAGATGGAAGATTTTCAGATCTCCGAGCACTCATCGACCCAGGCTCAGATGCCACCTTTATTTAAAGAAGGATTTCATCCTGAACTAGGATCAAGCAAAGAAACGGCAATTCGGCGTTTTTTATCTTTGGACCGACGATTGGAAAAGGACCCAAAACTGCAAGAAAGTTACAGCCAATGTATCATGGAATACCTCAGTTTGCAACACGTTGAAGAAGTAGATGTAAACGACCCAATTTTGAAAACCCCTTTTCATTATTTTATTCCCCATCATGCCGTGATTAAAGAATCGAGCTCTACTACAAAATTAAGAGTCGTTTTCGACGCAGCCTCAAAAACACATGATGGTACATCCTTGAATCAACACCTGATGACAGGTCCTAAACTTCAGAAAAATATCGTTTATATAATTTTAAAATGGCGAGCATATAAATTTACAATAACTGCTGATATTGAAAAGATGTATGGCCAAATTTTTGTGCAAGAATTGGATCGATACTATCAACTCATTATTTGGAGAGAAAAAGCAACCCATCAAAATCTTCAAACTCAAGACGGTCACTTTTGGCACAGCTTGTGCACCTTACTTGGCCATTCGTGTCCTACACAAAGCCGCTGAGGATGAGGCTGCAAGGTATCCAAAGGGAGCTCCTGCGGTCAAAAGTGAGATGTACGTCGATGATTTTATCAGCGGAGGAGATTCCATCGATGAAACTCGTATAAAACGCGAGGAAACGCGACATCTTCTGGCGTCTGCAGGTCTCAAACTTCGGAAGTGGACGTCCAACTGCAAAGATCTTATGCAAGACCTACCCGAAGAAGATTGTGAGATAAATTTTGAACTGCCTTTTGGATCAAAAGATCATGTCAAAACATTAGGCATAAGATGGCATCCACAAGAAGACTCATTTTCGTTCGAAAACTTTCAACATGAAACCGAAGAAATAACAAAGAGGACAATGCTATCAGCAATTGCACAACTTTTTGATCCACTCGGCTGGATTGCACCATGTGTGATCAAAGCCAAGATCATGATGCAAAAATTATGGTGCAGAGGAACTGACTGGGATGAACCAATCTCATCAGATCTCAAAGAAGAATGGCAAGTTTTTCAGAAAGAACTGCCTTTAATACAACACGTTAAAATCCCACGATGGATTAAAATACACAATACACATAAAGCGGTGGAATTTCACGGCTTTAGTGATGCGTCGGAGAAGGCTTATGGAGCAGTTGTCTTCATACGTTTCTTGACAATGCCGGAAATATCCACATGCATATACTCATTTCAAAAACAAAAGTGGCTCCATTGAAAACAGTCAGTCTACCACGACTAGAGCTTTGTGGAGCTGTACTCTTGGCATCACTATTAAAATACACAAAATAAGTTCTTGATGTCTCGAACGCAAAAGTGTACGCCTGGTCAGACTCAATGATTACGTTGGCTTGGATTAAAGCACAACCTTCCAAATGGACAAAGTTCATAACAGGGTTGCAGAAATCCAACGATTAACAAACTGCGATATTTGGAAACACATTCCAACGGATCATAACCCAGCAGATTTAGCATCTAGGGGCGTTTCACCTTCAGCATTGGGAACACAAGATCTTTGGTGGATAGGGCCCTCATTTTTGCGGGAAAAGTGGCAATTTGAAATACCCGAACAACCATCCACCCTCGACACCGAAACTGAAAAGCGAACGGAGAAGAAGCAATGCCTTATAGCCAACTCTGATGAAGCAGATGATGATATTAACAAATGTATAATAAGATGTTCGCGACTATCAAAGATCATCAGGGCAATTGCTTTCTGTTGTCGCTTTAAATGGAATGGCCTTGCAAAAAGGCGAAAAACATCAAGGATTTCAGGAGAATTGAATCCGGAAGAGCTACAAGGTGCAGCTTTATTGGTACATAAGGCAGTACAAAGGCTCATGTTTACTGCAGAACTGAGTGAATTAGAGAATAAAAATACAATTCCTAAATCTTTATTATCACTCAATGCCTTCATTGATGGTAATGGGTTACTTCGTGTGGGTGGCCGACTCCAGAACACACTGCTTCCATATAACCAACAGCATCCGATCATTCTGAAACCCAATTACCACTTCTCAGAACTTGTGATGCGAGATGCTCATAACAAGACCCTACACGGAGGAAATCAGCAGACTACGGCCTTCATTCGTATGTCTTACTGGATAACACGGATTAAACAACATGTAAAAAGACATATACATAATTGCTCAATATGTTTCAGACATAAGAAAAGGACTCTACAACAGCTCATGGGAAGCCTGCCAGCACCACGAGTACGAATGTCAAGACCATTCACCCATACTGGAGTTGATTACGCCGGTCCTATAGAAATTAAAGCATGGAAAGGAAGAGGAGCTAAAACCTTCAAAGGATACTTTGCCATTTTTATTTGCCTGTCTACTAAGGCAATCCACCTCCAAACAGTGTCAGACTTGACAACACAGGCATTCCTGGCAGCTCTTCGTCGCTTCACTTCACGTCGAGGCATTTGTGCCCAAATTTATAGCGACTGCGGCACGAACTTTGTGGGAGCTAATCGCGAATTAGCTCGCATGCTGGAAGAAGCAAAACACGATTGGAAAGAAATCGCAGGTACTCTAGCTAATTCAGGAACCAACTGGAATTTTATTCCTCCAGCTTCTCCTCACTTTGGTGGTCTTTGGGAAGCTGGTGTGAAATCAGTTAAACACCATCTAAAACGAACCATACGAGATGAGAGGTTAACTTTCTAGGAACTCTACACACTTCTCACGCAGATTGAAGCCTGTTTGAATTCCCGACCTCTATGCCCTCTATCGGATAACATCGATGACCTAGACGTCTTAACACCAGGACACTTCCTAATTGGTGAAGCCTTACTCACTATTCCTCAAAATAGCAAAAATCTAGAAAACATGAACTACCTAGACAGATGGACAAGGACTCAAGCTCTCGTCAACGTATTCTGGCGAAAATGGGACGGAGAATACCTTTCACGATTGCAACAACGACCTAAATGGACGAAAAAAGAAGCCGAACCTAAAGTTGGAGGCCTTGTTTTAATCAAGGATGAAAGACTTCCACAATCCCAATGGGCATTAGCCAGAATCACCGACACACATCCAGGAGATGATGGATTAGTCCGAGTCGTAACACTAAAAACAAAATCTGCAATTATAAAACGGCCTATCACGAAAATCTGTTACCTACCGTGTAACACATCGACCGATGAAAACACCCTAATTTATAAAATAATACCCAAGAAAAACAAAATTTTGTATGTTAAATGAAAAAAATTGAAAAATTTTATATTATAAGAAAAATAATAACCATAATCAAATACCCCACACAACACAGCACCACATTTAAATCACATACAGTCCACTCAAAACACCTTCAAAACCATTCAAAAACACTCTATAAAATAAAATTAAAAAAAAAAAAATCGAAATAAAATTATTCGAAGTAAATTTATGAAATTCAAATGCGAAATAAAATCAAAATCTCAACACAAAATATTTAAAAATCCATTATAATATTTTTGGAATACATAATTTTATTAAATATAATCAATTTAATACACAACACATTGAATTCAAATAAATAAATTTGAAATATAATTGAATTAACAAAATTACAACATAAAAATATAATTGAATTAATTTATATCACAACGTTGGTAAATCCCGCCGGCAAATCCAACGGCGAAACCCCGTCGGCAAAACACAATCTCATTTACAGATCCAATCGCCAACGGCTTTTCATCACTCATATGTTCATACGGAAACTCATAAAATTTCACACAACACCATTTATAATAATAATAATAATTTTCACACAACACAATAAAATTATCTTCATTTAATTTTCACAAAATTATCAAATCAAATCCACCCGCGCTTAATGCGGGTTCAACAGCAACACAGCAGCAGCAACATCCCAGCAGCAGCAACAATATACAACACATCACATCATAATCATTTTAATGATTATGAACCACAATCATTAATCAATAATTATTTATCGATTTAATTAATGGAATTATATTTATAATCGGCTACCGCACTACCGATTTTAATAATTTGAACTTCACAACAAAACACACGAGAAAGCGACAGAAAAGGGAATTATAATATAAAAAAAAAAACGATATTACACCCGAGAGGTCAAGCGCGAACCGACATTAATGAAAATCCAAATATGTTTGACAACGATCCTCAATGAACCATGGCAAAATATTTGTATACAACAACAACACTCATTGAGCGTAGTTCTTAATGGGGTAACCGTAACGAAAGCTCATTCAATAGAAGTATCATGCAGATGTTGATACATAATATTATAACAGTTGTTTGTTTGCCCTTGAATTTATGTTTCTCTTATCTGTTCTGTTATTAAACTTTTTTTCTTTACATGTACCAAAGAATGTATGCTAAAAAACACTTTTGGAAGTGCCGTAGTGAAGCAGAGTGCAGCGATCAAAACATATGCCAGGGCCGAATCGTGTCACGTACATCAGGGCGCCAATTTGCGAACATCGTTCACCGGGGCGGAGAATGTTTGACATACTACATATACATATATGTATATTTATTATTTAAAAATACAAATTATACACTACCCAAATTAAATGTATAACACTTTTAAATATACTACTATTATTGTGAACTAATCATTTAAAAACCCAACGAGTATTAATTAGTCCAATGTGACACTTCTTGTCAAACCAATTATTAATGTAATCAATTATGCAAGTCATCGTTTTTAATTTTTGTTAACCTTCATAAAAGAAAAGAAAGGTCATCATTCAAATTCATCTACCCGACACGACACCATTTTGTATAGATATATTTTTGCGAATTAAAAGAAATTATAACGAAGTATAAAAAAAATTGAGTTTTATTTCTTTTCATTTTGAAAGTAAATTGGAAATTTTATCTTAAATTTAACTGGCGAAAAAACACAAACCTTTTTTAATACATTATTGTAATGAAAATTTTGTATGTACTAGTTTTAAGTAATATTATAATAAGTGTTTAACGTTAGTCCTTAACGCATTAAATTAAATAAAATAAAATTCCAAACAATTTAAGTAAAATACAGTTTTCTGGCTCTTGTTCTTCATCAAGAATAAAAAAAACAAAAACAAAAACATTTTCTATTGTTTTGGTTTTTCTTCATCGTATATACATATATTATAACAAGACTAGAATTCCTAATCATTTAATTGGAAGTTTTTGTTTTTTGCCCGTGCCCTGGCATTGTTTTTGAAATTTTTTTATTATTATTTTTTTAAATTTGTATCATTATTGTTTATTATTTACACTAATAATACTCTGAATTAAAAAAAATCAGCATTGATATATTTGTGAATAAAATTTCCTTTCAGATACTACTTTTATATATTCAAAACTTACCATATAAGCTGGTTCAGATAATATTAAATAATGTCAAAATGACAAAACTCAAGTAATTTGTGTGTTATTTGCCAAGTTTTATGATTAGGAAAGTTTTGTAGAGATCCTTTTTTTTACATAACCACAATACATCTAACCAGAATAATCCATTCGCTATTATATTCCACGATTTTTTTATTACTTCTACATCTTTGTTTGATTTTTTTAATTAAACTTTATTTAAGGGCGATTTATTGATAGCATTTAGCTAATTAGGTTAGAAAATGCTCGCGCATAAACGCTATTTAAAATTGTTTGTCGCCTTTAGGGTCGATAAAGGGTTGATGAGTAACGAAGGTAATAGCTGGCGATGCGACACAATTTAATGGAAAATGTCCTTCCTTCCTTCCTACTATCGGTTAATTGCCCGTACGCCAAGTTTCTTCAGGTTTTTTTATATTCGTTTCGTTATTTCCCCCTGCCAGTTTGCTTGTTTCCTTTCTTAACCCTTTACTCCTTTTATGGTATCTCTCGATATCCATGAATTTATTTCGAACTGGATATACGCCTCGACGACATGGACGGGACTATAAGATATGCGAGATAAGGCGAATGACTTTTGTTTGTGTCTCCTGACATAACACTGATAATCCTTTTTCCAGCACAGATATGAATTTAACTTTAACCTTTTAATAAATTATAAAATACAAGAACCGCAAAGTCCACCCAGATGAACGGTTACTAAAATCCTGATAACCTTCGTCTATAGGTACCAAGAATCGGCGCGGTGCGAGAATGAAACGTCCCCAGCATTTCCGGCAAAAACGATTAAAAATCGCGAGGTATATATAGTGTAATTGTTTGAACCCCATTTGACAAGAGGGAAAATATACGACCACCGACCGTACATAGGGGTATTTAAAGTGAAAAGCTGATCAAAAATCCAAAATCAAATATTAAGCCCACCAAAAAATTATAACTGTTATTAAAGAGATAGTAGATATGTCAGCTTTTAACTTGGTATGTGCTATTTTTCATCGAAATTTAACCTTTGTTAAATCAGCAAATTCATTTTTATTTGTATTTTTTTCAATAGTCTTATGATTAGGCTTGGGTGGGCGTGTTGTTAGTTTAATGAAGTTTTGGTGATTATAGCTAATTCGTAAACCATTATTATGAACTAAAACAAACGTATTATTTTGATTTTTTCTACGAAAGAAACAATATTTTTAAAAATGGGTACGTACAAAACCTTAATTTCTTAATGATAATCAATACAGTTGATTCTACAATAGAAATTCTGTATGAGCGATTTGAGGGAACGCTTTTTCACTCAGACGCCACACAACGAATGGTCATCGTGTGATTTGACTTCATTAGTATTTGTCTTGTGTGTTTGCTCACAGTCACGTCACTCAAGCTCAGCCAGAACTAACGGCCACCATAATACCATTAATTATAAAGTATTCCAAAAACAATACAAAATTCGTTGATATCTCACAATCATATCTCTCTTACATATACATACATATACAAACAGAAAAATATTCAAATTAAAAAAAAAAAACATATAACTTTTTAAGACAATTTAAATTTAAAAACATCAAAAAATAATTTTGATCAGAATTTTGTGGAAAATACCCCTATGTGCCCAGCAGTTTGTGTTATCAATTTTTCTAAAATACGGGGTGTTTTATTTGTCACTTTTCTTTATGTGTAAAAAATAAACTTTAAATTATTTTCTTTTATGCATACATACATATACATAACATACACAGCGATTAAATACCTAAAAATTAAAAACAAATATCCGAAAGAGATGCTTAAGCTTATTAATTGTCACTCACTTTACATGTATCCTAACATCATTTACCTCTATGTGGGACAGTTTATAGTTGCAAATGAATTTTTAAAATGAAACTTGGGCATATATTTTGTGAAAGTCGGCAAAACTAAAAAATATAAACTGAATGCCAAATGTTTGGAAAAGTCCTTATGCACAGCGTTGCCGAAGTGGCACGATCGAGCTTTTTTGAAACGAAAATTTCCTTGTGGCACGGTGGCACGAAAATATTCAATATGGCACGCTCTTCTCATTTTCAGTTCTTATAATCCAAATAAAGCGAATTTTGAAGAACTTTTAGAAAAATTGCTACAAATAGAGTAAAAAACTGACAGAAACTCTTATTTTCTGATAAACACAAATTATTTCTTATGATTTTTTGTTGTATTTACCCCGCAGTTGAATTATATTTTTATAATAATATAGGAACTTGCGTTTTTTCATACGGAACGAAAATGAACGTTTTTTCATACGGAACGAAAATGGCACGTTTTATTAAGAAATTGTGGCACGGAAATTTTGTTTGGGGCGGCAACGCTGCTTATGCATAATACTGATCGTGACGATAGATAATTTTTGACATATGTAGTTGAGCCTTACTAGAGTTGTCCTTTGTATGAAGTAATTCATATTACTACATTTCATATAACTTACACAAATTATTTTATACTGTGTCCCCTCAGAAGTAAAATTTTGCGATTTAAACAAAATGCAATTTTTCTCTCTGCCATTAAAAGATACTTTTTAAGGGTAAGTTCCCTTGAGAAGCGAACTCGGAACTCATGTAAATGCATTTGAATGGTTGGGTAAATAAATATAATTCTCTTCATTACCTACAGTGATCAAACCAAACCAGTCGTCATCGTCAGAGCAGAGAAAGGAGCAGAGCCACTCAGAGAGAGAGAGAGTAACGCACAAGCAAAAGCCTCAGTGTCGGAATACAATAGACATATTTATGTATACCTACCTACTGCAAGAATAAGCAGCTTGAGTAAATAATGGGTAAAAACATGAGAGAATATGCAGGGAGCACGCACTGGCAGAGGCACACTTATAAATATAGAAAATATAGAATGACATATTTTTGTTTCTTTATCAGATTTGTTGTTGCTGCTTGATTTGTTCAGGCTAGAATTTTTAGATATATATTATGTGCGAATTTGCAATTTTTCTTTTTCATACATTTGAAGAATATGGCGCGTTTTCCAGTATCAAAATAAAAAAAAATACGAATTGGACAATTAAAATTATTATTTATTTTTGAAATACAGTATTTTGGATTTACAGAATTTTGAAAAACAGAATTTAAAAAAGAAATAAAAAACTTGTAAAAAATTCATATTCATAGGTACATATGACTTTTCCTTTTTTTTTATATATACGATATACGATATTTTGATCACGAGTTCTGGAGATGGAAGTTGCAAAAAAAATATGTAACTATAAAATATAATATATAATGTACTACTTGACTGCCATCCCTCCCAAAATATACCTGAGAATACTCCAAACCTACCCAAAATAAAAAAAAATATTTGCAACGAACCGACTACGATCATTCAAATCATGTTTCTTGACCTACCACTAAATAGAGCCTGCTGACAAAAAAACATCAGCGTATGTCCAACAACAAGTATTAAACCTGTTTATATTTCCGATGAGAGATCATGTATGGATATGAGAGCGCATGTGCCATAGGTATGTATACTTTTTTACACTCGTTAACTATCCTCCCACACTCCTTCTACTTTACTGACCCTCCACCATTCATCAAACCTACACGAAATTCAACCAAAAACACTTCTTCCATAACCCCTTCCCAACACTTTAACAAAGAAAAAAAAAAAATGAATGTCTAACCGGTTTATTTTGTATATGTTGTATATTTGAGAAGGTGTTGGCGTTGATATTGAAGTGGAATTCTTAGGAACTACAATCTTCTTTGTGTGCGTGTCCAAAGGAGTTTTTTGTTAAAAAACGCAAAATAGACCTTTTTTATAAAATTTAAATAGGAAAATCTGTGAATTCTTTATTGTTTTTTATTATTGAATCTAATACAAAAAATGCACCTAGACCTCTTCTTAGTACATACCTAAAATTTTTTAAAAATGAAGACGTTTGCCCCACTGCATAAAGTTGTAAAAAAGCTAATTCTTACATTTTTCTTTCATAGCACCCGTTAGTTATATAAGAATTTAATTTAAATTATTTCAGTGGGTGCATCTAGTTATGTTTTATTATTTTTAATTTATTTCATTGAAAACAAATAGAAATTGTGGAAGTTATACTTGCAAACGTACGCACAAAGTGATTAAATTGCAATAATTTAACAGGTTTTTTTAGGAGAAATAAAATATATAAAAAATTTTTTAAACACATAACAGATTAAAAATGGTTTATATTGTCTTACAACAAAAAAAATAATTAAAAAATTAATAAACAAAGTTGCCCCACTCGAAATAAAAAGTAGGTAGGTAAGTCTAAATTTACAAAAAAAATATCTCTTTTTTTCTCATAAAAATCGTACAATCGTACTATTTTTATGATTTTAAAGAAAATTATAGGTGCATATGTTTATTATCTATCCAAAAAATCCTTTTTAATCAAATTATCTTTGCAAATACAAAAGTTATGTAACAATTAGTCAGCTCACTACCATCAAAACGCAAAGGAAACCTACCCTTAAACAGAATAGAGATAGTGTAATTTTTCATTTTAGATAACATCCCTGAACTATTCATTGGTAAAATAATGACAATGTTTGTTCATGTCACTGAACGAAAACATAATTTTTTTTTATTTTCCACACTTTTTATTTTTGACACATTTTTTCAAAAAATATAATTTTACAATGAAAGATTAGTTTTTGGACCTTTTACCTTTTTACCTATATGTTTTAATGGTATTAATGAAATGATAGATACCTAAGTTTACCATTTGGTTAATGAACTGTCAAATTTTGTATGAGAAATGACTTTTACAATTTGGTTAAAATTAAAAGATTTAGCTGTGGAAAATTAACCATTTTTTTTTTTTGATAAAAACTTAACCAAACGTCATTTTGAATTTTAGAAGGGTTACCATTGTTTGACAAAATTCATTTGGATTTTCTTTTTTCGTTTTAGTCGTTAAATATTATATATACATTTTTCACGATTAACATTCGGAGTTTTCATATTTCGCTTCGCTTATGTATAATCATTTTGCAAAAGTCATTTTGCAATTTGTTGCTTAATTTTTTTTGTAGCATTGTTTAATATTGCGCCAAGTACTTTTTTCGCAAAATAAAGTTTCGCTGTTTCATTATTCCGCAAACTATCGCCAAGCCGTTTAACTATTTAGCTGATACATAGATCATTTTGCCATTTAGTTGTTTTGATCATTAAGAATTATTATGAATGCACTTCTTAACAAAGGTATAATATGCCGTTGGATAAGAACCTTCAAAAAAATGTATGATTCTTCCACTGCTCAAATAAAAACAGAAATCTTTGGAGAGCCATTTAAACTGCGAAGTGGAACTAAACAAGGAGACCCCATCTCACCACCTTTCTGATAATCCTGAAGGTCTTCAAAAGATGATGAACGAACTTATTCTCAAATGCTCTAGGGCAGGTCTTCAAGCAAACGAAAACAAAATAAAAGTCATGACATGACAAATGCGACCAGAACACCTATGTACATATATTAATGGAGAGCTGATTGAATATGTGGAGGACTTCATAATAGGTAGCAAACGGATGAAGGCAATTCTGGGACGTGAAACCTTTGTTGGATTCGAATATCTCAAACGTTACCAAGAAATACAATTTCGATTCCACACTTTTGTTAGTGCTAACATTATAGCTCCCAAACATGGAGGAATAACTTTGCGATAAAAATAAAGCTTTCAACAACTCAAAGGGCAATGGAAAGAGCAAGGCTAAAAATAAGAAGATCTCAGCGAATAAGAAATGTCAAAATACGCTCATGGACAGGATCCGAAGATGTTGTTTGGAAGACAAGGAAGTTGAAATGGGACTGGGCAGGACATTTTATGAGGAAGTCAGATGTCAAAAGAATGGGCAGAGTCGACACCGTTCAATGGTACCAGATCAGTAGGGCGTCAACCTAAAAGATGGAGAGATGAGCTTCAAGCTTTCGACAGACTTTGGTTTCAAAAAACTCACAACAGAAGTTAATGGAAAACAATGGGGGAGGCTTTTGCCCGTGCATAATATATTTTTGTTAAAACAAATCATTTTGATATAAATCAAAATATTAATATAATGAAAAAATGAAAAAAAAAAATGTAACTTATGTAACGTTATTGGGATTATGAGGTGTATTACCTTGTTTATTGTGTTTTTTGGGTGGCATGATTGATAAAAATATAATTTCTAATAGCAGTTTCGAAATAAGGAACACGTAAGAGTTTTAAAAAAATCAAGAAAATAATAATTGTAACTACCTACTAATTGTAGCTAAATTGATTTTGGTTTATATTGAATTCATAAAATGTGCTGGGGTTTGTACAATAAAGAAGTAGGTATTTTGACGCAAAGTTAAAGATTCAAATTCGAAGAAAAATGGTTTCGCTACCTTAATGTTCTGTAATTATTGTTGAGTACAATTGAGTACACTCAGCGAAGAAAAAAAAAATAACCGCTATCTTAAAAATGGTTTAAAAATATTAACCTGTATCTAAGGTCATTTTTTCTTCTTTTCTCCCCACCGCCAACTATTCTCTTATGTACTCATTTTATTGTTATAGAAAAAGTAGTGAAACAAATATCAAAATGTTCTTTATAATTTGTGAGAAAGCGAAGTAGTAATTATGTATTTTTATTTTGCATTTAATAGAGATATTCACTGGAACAGAAAAAAGGCGCTACGCGGGGTGGTGGTAACCTGTACCTAGTAAACGGGGTCGTCTCACTAACTCCTCTAGTGAAAATAATTGCTACCGTAAACAAAACGATGTCGAATGTAACGCAACTGACAGAAAGTGGTTTCTAGAACCGATATTCCCGGCCGCTACAATTCTAATCTGGATTGCGTGTAAATCCATTTACAATAAGAATAGTAGCTACAGATACAGAGTAGAACTCTTTAATCTGGTCTACATTCTTATGTAGCTTAAAAAAAAAATCAAAAGAAAAATACTTTGTTGCAATTGAAATCGTAAAACTATAAAAAGAATTACTATAGATTAAAAAAAATTATATATGTATTATTATTATTTCGCTTCGCTGCCCCACTTTTGGGCGCCAGATTAGATAAACCCTGAGGCACTAAAAGGCAATTTTAATAGCCAATTGTGGTTGAAGACCGACGCGAATCGCGTACTGTTCGTGGATCATTCAACTTTTCCAAGACTTTAGGTATGCAGGATTTAAGTAAGTATACCTATACCTAGTATTTAATTATTTTTCCTCAATAAACTCAGATTAAATTTCGATTTACTTACTTCTTACTATGTATAATACATATATATAATATATGCTGTATAAATATACTAATATCAGTAAGAATTTTGAAAACTTTTTTTGGAACTCTCGGAATATTGGTAGGGTTAGTAACTCCAACTTTGGTTAGGTTTCAGAAAAGAAAGAAGGAATCTTCGAAATGGATTCATGAAATTTTGCCACTTGACGAATCTCATTTATTTCCGCCATTCTTTTGACAGGAGTAAACCAGCTGGTATGTGATGGAATTCCATGTATTACTTTTTCGTTTTATACAGGGTGATATGAAAGGCTTGTTTATACATATATTATTTTTTTTAATTGGTAGGTAATTTGTTATACAGGAGGTCCCCCACACTTAGGATTAAGGCAGAAATAATAATAATAATGAATCAACTTTTAGCAACAAATGGGTATTTAACTATTTGTTTAAGTTTATTCATTTTAACATGTATTCTCTTTGCTGAAGGTTTTTGTTTCGCTTGTTTTATTTGGCATTCGCATTTTTTCGCCTCGCGTGAAATTTTAAGATATGTAATTTAATGGAAGCCAACAAACTTCAATTGATGGAATGCCAAATAAAAAAAGCAAAACAACAAAACGGCAAATAAAAAAAGGCGAAATAATGAAACGCCAATTAAAAACAGCAAGTATCCCTGCATGTCTCACTCCGCCCCGTAAGTTTTGAATTATATCATCAATACGCGAACATAATTGGGCCTAAGTCGCATCCCTGAGATACACCTGACGAAGTGGGTGACATGGAATAACGCCAAACGAAATGAAACCAAAAATTGAAATTTGGTCTTATTTCGTTTTTGAAAACGAAATAAACGCAATTTGACTTTATTTCGTTAGCCATAATGAAATAATACCAAAAATGAAATGGAAACAAGACCAAATTTTAAAAAAAGATTATTTTTGGCATTATTACGCTTTCAAAATAGAAATAAAACCAAATTTTAGTTTTTTCGGCTTTATTTCGCTCGAAACTAGGACATATTGATCATAATTGTGTATCTATTGGAAATTTGCTTATGCAAGATAATGCTAAGTATTAGGTTTAAAGAAGAAGAAAATTTATTGTTGATTTTTTACTATTATTTTATTACATTTTTAAAAATTTTCAAAAAACTGATATAACATACATATATGATGTGAGATTTTTCAAAAAATATTTATCACAGGCACGAGTACGATAACTCAGGCGCCAAGAAATGATAACGGTTTTTTGTAGAACCGTTAAATACAAGCATTTTTTACTATGGGAGGGGGGGATCTATCGAGGTTCTAACGAGCCTTGGTAGTCAGCTTCCCGGCTGTCGTGGCATGCGTTCATTGTATACTCTATGGAGTATCGACTTGAAGTTGTCGTGGTAGAGTTGACGTTGGGAGTTGCCCGATCTTTCCACCACAAAAAATGGGTGAGCCGTCTAGTGCTTTCTTTTTAAATCATAGGTTATTTTGACACTGACAGCTGTTTCCCGCTCGAAATCTTGACTGAAAGTCAGTATATGCCTCCGCAGAACGAAATGAGTCGCTTAACGCTTGAACAACGTTGGAAAATATTGAAAACTTATTTTCAAAATGAGTGCCGTGTAGCCCTAAAAGTGCGTTTTTTTTTAAGAACGATTTTGGGCGCAAAATAATCTTTTCTGACAAGGCGTATTTTCATCTCGGCGGCTACGTTAACAAACAAAATTGCCGCATCTGGAGCTCGGAAAACCTGAACGTTATTGTCGAGAAGCCAATGCATCTACAGAGTGACAGTTTGGTTTGGTTTATTCAGTGGTGGCATCATTGGACCATTTTTCTTCGAAAATGAGGCTGGAAACAACCTTTCAGTCAACGATGGTCGTTGCAGAGCCATATTAACCGACTTTTTTTTTGCTGAAATTGAAGACATGGACTTGGACGACCTCTGGTTCATGCAGGATGGCGCGCCATGCTACACAGCCCATGCCGCAATCGCCTCGGAGCTGCGATTTAACCCCTTTGGACTTTTTTTGTGGGGAACCGTGAAGGGCCGATGTTATGCCGGCAACGATTAAAGCACTAAAGGCCAATATTATCCAAGCAATCCGTAAGCTACAGCCCGAAACCATCAACAAGTTCTTGGAAAATTGGAGTGACAGAATGCGCTAATGGGAAGCCAGCCGAGGCAGCCACTTGAAGAATGGACGTTGTATTCCATAATTAATGGGAATGTTTGCTTTTTCTAATAAAGCCATTATATGTACATGGACAACATTAAATTTTATACATTTAATTGCATTTTTAAAAAGAAACTTGTATTTGGCACACCCTGTATATGACTGTTCCAATTTTATCAAATGCCCTAAAGTCAACCAACAGACTAATATAATTTTTTTTTCAACAGTGCCGAGGGATATTCTGAAGGACAAAAATTTGATCTGAAGAATATCCAACTCGAAAACCAGTTTGAAAAACACTTACCTATTATTTCGTTTGTTTCAATCCATTTTATTAGTCTGACGTAGATAAATAATTTGAGCAAATATTTTTCGATTTGTGTTTAGAAAAAAGAGATAACTCAATATATATTCTTTTAACAGTCTTCTTGTTTTCTAATTGGTTTCTACAAGCATCTTTAAATATTTATTAACACGTCTGCAGGTATCTGACGTTGCGAAAACAGTGCCAGACAGTGAGAGTTTAATTTTCAAACTTAATTGAAAAGAAAATTTCAATTTAATTTTGTTTAAAATTTTGCTTTATTAAGTAACTTTACAAAGAAGATATATAAAACGGTAAACTTGCAAGTTTTCACGAACATCCAATGCCATTAAGAGTCAAATAGATTCTAGACGGGCTACAGTTACAAATGTTTCGTTAAAGTCTATCCCTTGGCGCTGCGAAAAACCTCTGGCAACAACACGAGCTTTCCTCCGATCCAATGATCCATCTGGTTTTAGCTTATTGCGTAGAACAACTTTGCTGGTTACAACAGCTCTATTCGCTGGACGCTCGACCATTTTCCACGTGTTATTCTTAATAAGACCTCGAATCTCATCTTTGATAGCCCTGAACCTTTCTTGTGCAACTGTTCCAGACATCGCATTCTCAAGTTAAAGTTCAGCGATGTTTGCCATTTCAACAAATCCGACCTCACTCGCTGAATCCAAATGGACTTCATTATCTCTTTCATCTTTCTCCTGATCTTTTTCGTTTTCACATACGGCTTGTTCTATTTATTTTGCTTTCCGATGCGTGCTTTATATCCAACCGACTCGATTTCGATAAACTTGGCATCTCTAGTGATAACCACATTTCGTTTTTCAGGAATCCACACTCGGTAGTCTTTGGAAACTTCAGAATATCCGACCATGATACCCTCACTTGAACCCAAGTCCTGATTGAATGAGCATACAACTGGTCATTTCGATGAGCGTTCGATTTTTACGCAGTGGCGTATGTGGCACTGTAAGCCTTCGATCTATCCCATACATTTGTAGAAAATCGTCAAACTCATAGATTTAATTTTGAGATCAGTTTTTCGTCTCTACCCAAGCTTTGTACTCTTAAAAAGTATGGAAAACTTTATTCTCTTGTTCCAAAATAAGCCCACTAGCATCGCTGATACTATTCCAGTCGCCAATTTCTTTGGTGCCGTGAAATAAGACCAAATCCCCACATTTGGCCTATTTTACGGCACCGTCTTTTCCATTCACATGACCGATTCTGTGGTGCCAAAGTTTAAGATTTGTTTTTGCTATTGGTTCACCAATCACGTTTGCCTGGGAGAAATATTATTTAACATAATAAATATAACATAATACAAGATTCCCCCCTTGAGTAGTTTCTGAATGTTACAGGACATTCTGACGCTTTGTGACCCACTTGATGACATTTGAAGCACTTGTACTTGAATGTTTTATCACCTTCACTATTCTTCTTCTTATGTTATTGTCCTCATTCAAGTTTCAACTTTCTCTGACATGTACTTCGACGAATATACATTGCTACTGTACCACCATCTACCTTCCGTTGATTTTGAGCATCATCCTTCTGAAGAATTTTTTCCCTCCGTTCAACAAAAGTACCGACAACAATTCTTAATGAAAATCAACACCCATGCACTTCAACTGCGAAACTGCATCAAAGAATTCCATTAATTTCTAGCGCAGATCATCTTGACTGGTCCTGTGGAGGCAAATTCTCACTTCAATTGATCCCAGCTATGATCAAATCGGATTTTGCCTTTGCATCTTCTTTCAGCCATTTCTCCAGTTCTTTGTCACCAGCATTAAGTTCAGGCCTCTGTGCTGCTCCGCTTACGTGCTTGCATGGCCCACAATTGGTCATCACCGCTTCGCTATCTGCATTACCCACGTATCGTAATTTTCGCTAGTCAGCAACGGTCTGATTGCATTATTGAAGGTTTAATTGAAACAACAACACTTGGGTGAGCTACCACCAAAATTTTTTTAGTTCGAATGTGCAACAACAACTTGTGTGTGGCTAGTAAAAATGCTGGTTTCAAATGCAAAATTGTCAAACAATAAAACCTAAATTAAGATGGACTTGATCACAAAAACCCCTTGTAAATTTCATTATCCCCAATCGACATCTTGCACTAAGATTCAAAGCATTTATTTAAAGTTAATTTGAATAATTCGTTATGGACTTTACTCATAAGCCATAACATATTGAATATCATAATTAAAACGCTGATTGCAGTTACTTTCGGTGAACTAGAATCTGGAAAGGACGAAAATGTCGAGATGATGCGTTTACCGAAAATTATTTGGAAAAACTCAAAAGCAAGCACATATAGAAGAAACTTAGTTGCTTATTTTGATTTACATGAGATCATAGATTTAATTCAGATAGATCAAGCAATTAAGGAATCGCATACAGATGGAAGTCAATCCAGGATACCAACGACATTTAAAAAACCATGGTTTGATGCAGAGTGTATGAAGGTGAGAATGATTTCCTACGCATAGCTAAAAGCATTTCGAAAATACAACAACGAATATACATACACAAAAGATTTGTATATAAAAGCGAATACGAGAGATTTAAAGTGCTCTGTAATACTAAAAAGAGGATGTTTCAAGAAGCTGAAGCTAAGAAGTTGTCTGGGGCTACTGACTTGAATGCAAGTACCTTAAAGACACATTTTGAAAAACTCTTAAGCTCACCTGTAGAAAATGCAAGCGTATGGGACTATAGTACACCCAGGCTTTGGAATAATATTTAAGACACACCTATAACTAATACGGAAGTAATACTAGCGGTAAATAACCTCGAAGATAGAAAAGCGTTGGGCTCAGATCGGTTATCAGCTCAATTCTTTAAATACGGATCAAGCGAGCTATGTAATACTCTAACAAAGTTATTTAATGAAATTTTCGAATATGGAGTAATTCCCCAACAATTTAAGGATGCACTCATAATCCCAATTTTCAAAAAGGGATGCTCAAAAGACCCAGCCAACTATCGTGGAATATCGTTCTTGAACTCTTCGTACAAAATCATTACATCGGTACTACAAAAACGGTTGAAGGAGTGGATTGAAACCAATAATCTGTTAAAAGAATACCAAGCTGGATTCAGAACAGGATTTTCTACCATATCCATAGATCATATCTTTGTGCTTAATAACATTGTGCATTCATTTCTCTCCCAAAACAAAAAACTATATACCTTCTTTGTAGACTTGAAAGCAGCATTCGATACAGTGGACCGTGACGCGCTAAGGTTTGGCAGACTTATACAGGGATTGTATGGAGATACAAGAGCGGCTGTGTGGAATTGCAAAGAAATTTCGAAATGGTTTCAAACTCAGACGGGTGTTAGACAAGGATGTGCTCTCAGTCCCATCTTATTTGCGCTGTTTATAGAGGATCTAGTTGATAGTCTACCCGGAGGTATAGAGTACGCTGGAAGCCTGATTAAAGCGTTACTTTTTGCCGACGACATAGTTATTCTGGCTTATACTCCGCAATCATTACAGCTTATGATGAACAGACTATACGACTATTGTAGCATGTGGAACTTAAGTGTAAATCTTATGAAGTCAAAAGTATTAATATTTAAAAAAGGAGGAGGGAGTTCTTCCTCTAACGAAAAATGGGTTTTCAATGCCGAAACTATGGAATTAGTTAAGGAATACAAATGTCTTGGGATTCTGTTCACCCAAAACCCAAAAATTGAGAAGCATCTTCAAGAAAAACTGTCGCAAGCTAAAACAGCTATAAATATGACATGGAAAAAGTGCTTAAACAACAAGAATGTGGCCCACAGCAGTAAGTACAAGGTATTTGAAGCTGTTGCAGAATCGGTAATGTTCTATAGAGCACAGGTCTGGGGTGGAAGAGAATATGATATAGTGGAGAGGCTTCTTCGATTTTACATTAAAAGGACTTTCCACCCGCCTTCTAACTCTCCAAATTATATGATAATGTTGGAAATTCGTCTGGCGCCACTCTTTGTCAAAACGTTAAAACTATAAGTTGATTATATCAATTTGGAGGAGCGAGAGAGTGTATATTGCTTTTTTTGGAAGATGCCCAATCTTGCGGGAGACGAGAAAGAATATCCTGGGTGAGGATTTTATATGAGACCAAGAAGTGAGACTACTCCTAAAAATCAAATGAACGTGGCACAGCTGTTCGAGTACTGTAAGATTGCCCTTTCTTATCAGGAAAAAATAATAACGGAAAACTTTTAAGTAAAAAAAAAAAAAAGTTGTATTTAATCTAAAATTAATCTAATTAAAACGCAGATTATTAATAGTAAACGAACAATATAAAAAAAGTATATTGAATGAAAGTATACAAAATTGAAAAAATTTATTTTTCAAGCTAAGTGCAAAAGTGCTGAGTTGATTCTCAATCTTAACAGTTAGCATTACCACCCAAAAAAAAAATTCAAAAAAAAACCAGTATGTCATTAACTGTCTAGAATTTGTCGTGAAAGAAACAAAATTGTAGGAATTTTGTTTTTGCTTTCAAAAAATCTTTAAAAATGCATCTATGAATCCGGCATTACTATACAGCTTGGCTATATGTTTTTCCTACAAGATTTTTTGATGTGGAATTTGTTTAAGCAATTCTCGCTCGACGTCTTTAAATAAGTTGTGTCAATAGTTTGATAGTTGAACCACATAGTATTGTACTTCTTTAAGTTATAAAATAGTGTCTGTGACTGTCAGATACGTAAGACATGTTAATAAATATTGAAAGATACTGTAGAACCCAATAAGATAAACAAGAAGACTGTTAGAAGAATATATTTTGAGCTGGCCTTACTTGGAAAAAGTTTTCATGAATAAATGATAGTTTTCATAATGTTCAATTTTCTCAAAAACATAAAGATATAGAACCATCTGGTTTTTAGTGATCGACTAAAAATTGATAAGAGTATTGAATACTAAAAGGATAAACAGGTACTTAGGTAGGTTTAGGTTAGAAGGGGCGTGCCAGGCTCTGAGGCTGTTGTGTACACGGGGGCCTATTGGTCCATTGTGATCCCCTGAAACAGAGATAATTCCTAAACTAATGGTTGACATAGGCTGGTTCATTTACGAACCAACCCGTGCTTTCTATAAATTTCCTCATGTTTGTCATTGAGACCTGCGCTAGATCGTCCAGTTCCCCAACAAATCTATTTTGTTTGGAGGTTTGGACAGTCGCAGAGCAGGTGTTTAATGGTTTCTATTTCCTCAACATCCTGACAGCTCCTACAAAAATCGGGTGCATAAATACCCAATCTCACAATGTCCCGTTAGTACACCTATCAGGGTTCTAACATTCTTTTTGCACAGTGATAAAATATATCGAGTTTCTTTTTCATTAATTCTAGGCCATAAACTTCTAGAGATGATGCAATCGTTTCTGGATATCCAGGAGGTATTGATTTGCTCTTTCGTTATTAGGTCTATCTTCCTTTTGATCACGCCAATCGGGACGTTTGGTCCCGTATCTATTTGACTACTACTGTACCTATTTGACATTAACCCTTTCTTTCTTTGCCAGTGTTTTTTTTTTCTATTCAAAAATCCTTTGCCTGACACTGGCACCTGTCAGACCTACTATATATTCTTTTTCTTATTGCAGAGAGTTTATGGAACGAATGAAAAAGAAGCAAAGATTGTTGTAGCTATTTTTTTTTTGAACGTTACAAAAGTGACGCGTACAGAAAAACGCAACGTATCCTACTAGCCAGGCCATCAAAATATCACTCAAGGTAGCGAGGACTACAACATATTAAAAAATCATTATTTTTGAATCACTTTTTGGCAAAAATAGTAGAAACGATTCCCTTGAGGCGTTAGTCCTATTGCGGAATAGGAGAAAATTCTCATTTACACCAAAATGAAAATAGAAAAGCGACCAAAGATATGAACAGAACTAAGCAATTGACATGTCAGATTCTCCAGTGTAGATGTAATATACTTAGGGATGCCAGACGTCCCGCCAGGCGCGGGACTGTCCCGCAAAACGAATTTTGTCCCCACAAAGTGTCCCGTCGTAAAAATATGTCCCGCAATTTCCGCAATTCGATGTTATGTCCCGCAGGTCCCGCAAAATATTCAAATGTAAAACATTTCCTTTAATTTTCCGGGATTTTAAAAGTACGCAGGGTGTCTGTACAAAACGAATTAAATTTTATAACTTGGAATCCGATAAATCCAAAGATATCGCCGATTGTCTCAAAAGAGCAATTTGTTCCTTAAATGTACATATGTTTTGAAAACATAACTGCGTATTTAGCTGACAACGCCAGTGTTAATTTTGGTAAGAACCAATCTGTTTTTACAGAACTAAGAAAAGAAAACAATTTAAAAACCCAATGGGATACAACTGCCACATTTTAAACAATACGTTAAAAACTTATAATGAGTTTAGCTGAAGCAACAAAAACATAAGTGAACTAAAAAGAGTTTATGAAATGGTGCAATGAAGATTGGTCCGAATTTTTAAGACATGCTCTTACTCCTTAGCTGTCGTTAGTTCCTGTTGTTGATCGACTTCCTAAACATTTCACTGCAATTAAAGGTTCTTTTTTTTCGAAAATAAATTCGACCATATTTAAAAAAAAAAAAAATTTGAATATGAAATTGTTGAAGGTTATTGAACATTTATATCACACGTTGCAGAAATATTTCGAAATGCTGTTATAGTTCTTAAAAATGAAGACACAATAAAAGGGAACATTATAGTATTTTGGAACATTTTAGCACGCACTTGGCTATCGAAATGTAATGATGGTCAAATTGTTAAGCAATTTCCAAAGGAGGTTGAGGAATTTCATGATTTTATGTATTTTTATGAAATTGTAAAACTTAAATTGTTTTATGAAAATGAATAAAGAATTATTAAAAAATGGAAAAATCTTTTTTGAACAAAATTCAGCCCCTAGCTTTGAGAAATTACGTGATTTTGTTTTCTCTTTGCCTATTTCGAATGCAAGCTCTGAAAGATTTTTTTAGTTTTGTGAAAAACTCATGGCATAAAGAAAGAAATACAGTTTCTATGTCGGTTTTAAAGGCAAAATTGTTGATGTAACAAAATTTCAATGTGCGTCATGTAGAAAATTCAGAGAATTCTGTAAATCCGATTTTGGTTTAACTGAGATTGTTTCCAAAGTTTTATCAGCGGAAAAAAACATATAAAAAACTTTTTTATTATTCACCTAAAAAATATTTATTTATCTTGTAAAAATATATGAAGTTTTACTTTTATTAAAAGAATATTTAACTATTTATTAGGGTGGCTCGATTTTTTTTTCTTCGAATTCAGTTTTCGGGCACTAGCCAAAAGTTGTCTTTATATTTATCATACTGTCAGGTAAATTTAAGTTTTTGAAAAAAAAATGGGATCTTCTACTGCCCCTAGGTCATGGAAACTTTGCATGAAACCAAAGAAAACCCAAAAAAAAGATTAAATTTACGCCCAAAAAAAATTTTTTTTTAGTTCATTTATATACATTTTTATTATTAATGTGATAATTAAGAACATTTGAAGCAAAAAATAATGATAAATAATAAGAAGAAAAATTTAAAATAAACATTAAAAAAAGATATGGTCAAAGGTTAAAAAAATAATTACAAAATTTTGAAATCTTTTTTAGAATTAAAAAACGGCATTTTTTTCGAGATTCAATTCTTGTTCGTATAAAGCCATCACGCCTCATCGGACTACAGACAGCAGCTGAAGCTTCAGTAGCGATTTTAACGTAACGCTCCGTTGCTTGAGTGTGACAAGGGTAATCTTTTATGAACGGCAAAATTAGAGTTCCAATCAATTTGGGATTTTGAATACAATTACTAATGACATCTAGACCAATATTTCTTAATATCGGTGGATCGCATAAAATACCCACATTCCAGTCGATTATGTTAATGTAATCTTTAGCATTAAAGTTGAACTTCGGCAAAACGAAAGACCGCACCGAATTTGATGATGTTCCAAGCTGCTCTCGTGCTTTTTTAACTCTTCTTAAAGCTAAAATTCGAATTGCTTCCCTTTCATCTGCAATCATTGCTATCAAAAAATTTTCTGGATGTCCGAAGTAACCATTTCTCTGAATAACAGGATCAACTACTAATTTTAAATTTTCAGGCAGGTATCTTGTCAACATTATAGTTTTTTGAAGGTGTTGAGCGCCATAAATACAGAGAGGTCAACATTACTTAATATAACCATTTTTCTTTCGGTTCGTTGGTCCAACAAAAACTTTTCACATTGGCATGAATTCAAATCTTTACATTTGCATATCGCAATATCAAAGAGACAACGAGAATGTTTTTTAAAAATTTCAATTCGATTTTTGTAGGACTCTACGTCTTTTCTGGATTTGTAGGGTTTCATCAAGTTTCGGTATTTTTCATGATAATTTTTAATTTTATTTGAAATCGAACGCTGGTCTATTACAGCTGATATAGATGCAAACTCCCAAAACTTAATTAATTTTTCACTAATTACCTCACAACTATTCGAGTTCTTGTATTCTTTTGGTTTATTTCGACTTATCCACAAAAAACAGAATAACGTCTTCATATGTTGGCAGTACGTTCTTTGGTAAGTCTCGACCAAAACCGAAAACTGGACAGATCAAATCACTTCGTAAAACCATCACTTTTCTATTAGAACAAATTTAGTACTTGTGAACGCAGTTAAAAATCCGCTACTAAGTGAAAATGCTTGGCCTACTAGATTAAACGATAAAAGCCCGCTGCAAGCTGAGATTTGTATGCCTACTTGATTGAAGGTACTTTTGCAGAGATATGTGTTGCTTCGGTTTTGGAGAATTATTTGACCCCATAAACGAACACAGGATATTTGTTCTAAGGTATGGGGGGGAGGGGGTGGTCAAACCGCAGACTCCGACAGAAAAAAAACAGGCAATTTTTTCGAAAGTCCATTGTAAAAAAAGGAAAATATTTTTTAAATATGGTATTTTTTGGAGCCAGGGGGCAACTGACGCCCCTTTCCCCCCTTTTGGGGGTGCCTTTGTTTAAGCCTGTTGATTTTCAAACAAAGTTTTATTTTTAAATTATGAAATATAAGCCATTTTTTAAACAATTTTTTTTTAATTAGTCATATATCTCGAAAATCTTGTAAGTCCTTGGGGAAGTATTTAAAATTGGAATTTTTAAAAAATATTTTAGATTCTTATTGAGAGACTCTTATGACATCTTTTGTATAGCGCCCGAACACGATCAATCAAAAAAACTTTTTTCATACAAATTTTTTATCAATCGAGCCACCCTACTATTTACGCTTAGTTTAATAGTTTTTAAATTATTGTTTTTTGAAGTAATTCGTAATTATCCGTAATTATTATTAGCTTTTTTAACTCTTAAAAGTTCAAACAAGTGTTCATAATTTTTCTTAAAATGAATTCAAAAAGTTCGATGGGTATAAGACTCCCCCATTAATTTCCAGCTTCTTCTATCCGTTGCTTCTCTCCAGGAGTTAGAGCAAAAGGAATTAAAGTCATATGTCCATCTTTTGTATTGTCCTATTGAATCAAAGTATACCTAAAGCTCAATATTATTCACTCAATCATATTGAAGGTGCTACCTGTATGTTATTCTAAGAATTTTCGACCACTGGTTTATGTCTTTTTAACAAATCAGAATTAAATTCAAAATTCATTTCAATTGGTTTCCCAATTACTTTTCCCGTACCGCTTATTCCATACTGTGTACGCCCTTGGAACAGCATCGCATGTTATAGGTAACCACGAAAGTTAAATCTCTTGCTTAGTTTCTAAATTTCAAACAAACAAATTTCTCTGTTAAATTAACTGTAAATTTCGCAATTATCATCCCAGTGCGGTTCATAACTAGAAAATTAAATGTTATTTCGTTTTGCTGCAATGTCGAGTAGATTTAGCTGGACGTTTGCGTTTGTTTGAATTTTCAGCGAATATATTTTTGTAAAGCGACTGTTGAAGTGGACCTGGACAAATTGTATTCCAAGTTTTCAATGAAAATAATTTAGATTTTGATTGCTAACAATTAATTAAGAGTTAGTTTGCGTCGGAAGATAAGGATTTCAAAAGAAATTCACTGAGATGGTTAGCGGCAGACTGATCTAACCAATAGAAGCTTTGAAAACTTGATTAAGGGATATACCCTTCGGGTAAAGGATAAATAGAAAAAATAAGTATCCTAGGTAAGGAAGGTATGTATAACATATACACATAGGTAGGTATATATTAGATACGGAAAACAGATAAATAAATGAATAGTATAAGTTGTACTAGTAAGTAATGTTGTTTATTTCACTTAAATCAGTTTTATACATTTCTATTCGATTTAAATTCAATTCAGATAGGTTCTTATAATTTTGTTTATAATGACTTATATCAAATTAAAGTTATTTATGTTTACATTACACAAAATTCTAACAATAACTTTCGTCGTCTGTTGTGACCTATTAAATTGTATTTACTATACCCTAGACTTTATTTTAACAATAAATTTTTTTTGAAAAATAAAATCGGTGATTAAATTCCTCAATCAGCTCTTTTCTGTATTTAAGTGCGAATTCCAAGTATTTGATAAGGGCATTCCAATCGTTTTCGCCATTTAAATAATCGGTAACCAAATTTGTATCTAGCGTAGAAACAATCATGGATATCATTGATGTAGAGCTCGAAGAACATCGGGCTGAGTAAACAGCCTTGTTGCACACCCATTTTTGTGTCAAACCAGCCTGACAAATGCTCTTCATCCCAGACTGCAGCTTCAGCGTTATTATAATAATCTCGAAGCACTCGGATTATTTTCTCCGAGACACCTATACTTTACAGTTTGAAGAAGAGAATTCTTCGGTTAGTGTGGTTAAAGGCCACCTTAAAATCGATGAAGAAGCAGTAAACTTTTTTATTTTCATTCATTTTCTATTTGGTGATATTAAAGGGATGGAACAAATTATCAACCGTGCTATAACCTTCTCGAAATCCAGCTTGATATTCATTTAAAATGTTATTCTCCTTTTCCCACCGTTGCACGCTGGGAAAACACCAGCGAATATTTTTGCTAGTACAGTATCCATAAACGATATACCCCTATAGATCTCCTTTTTTGTGAATTGGGAAGATAATTGTTTTTTTTAAAGGCTGGTTCTACTTCACCAGATTCAAGCATCCGGCTAAACATATTTTTGTCGATTGCTGTTTGGGAAGCTTTAGCTAGAATTCGTAAGGAACCCTGTCCTGTCCTAGTGCTTTGTTTTGTTTTGTATTTTTTAAGAATTCCCAAATTTCTGCCGGCAAGATGTTTTCATCCAGGATATCAACTGAAGGATTTTGGGGCATGTGATCAATTTCGATGGCTGGCATCCGAGGATTTAGAAAATTGCTAAAGTATTCTTTAAATTCTGCACTACATAATATTAATTCCCTTCAGAAAGTTGCTTGATTTAAGTTTTCAAATCCATAACTTCCTGGCAGCACGAGTGGCATATGATCAGAGTTTATCTGGTCGTCCATCTTAAAACCATTGATGAAAAGTAGGAAATTATAGGAAGCAATACAAAGGTCTATAGTAGAAGAGCTATTTGTTTGAAATGAAGTAAAATTTCTATCGTAATCGTCCTGAGTGCGCCCGTTTATAATAACCAACCTGCCCCACATGTGGGGCACCTTTGAACACTTTTTAGTTTAGAGTCTTTAAAAACTCAGTTTGATGGTATTATTGGCCTATAAGTCACTGACACTTCGAGAAATGTAGGTATTTAAAGTTAAATATAAACCCATTTTTGATTTAATTTAATAAAGGTTGATATTTTATTTTTATTAAAATACAAAATGGGTCCTTATATGTTCAAAGGTACCCCACATGTGGGCGGGTTTGAATTTAACTGGGGCACTTTTAAATGGAGGTATTTATAATTATTTAAAATAGTAAATAATGTGGGCATTAGAGCATATCTATTTAAGGATAAACTGTATGAATAAATAATTATGTAGAAGCTGAATATACAAAAAAAAATTAATAGGATATAAAATCTTTTTAATGGTGAAAATCACTTTTGTAAATAAATAGATTAAGACAACATTTTTGAAGCAAAAAGTCTCTTTGAAGTAAAACTTTCCATCTGTCTAATGAAGAAAAAATTTAATTTTTTTTTTCAATATCTAGTTTTAAACCTGTTTCGTTCAAATATATTAACATATTAAACAACATAAAACTCGGCCATTATTATTATACTTAACATATTTATCAAGAACTTTACCTTCATTGTAATCAAAATGAAGGTGTGGATTTAATTATAATTTGGCAAAAACGAAAACCTTAGCAAACAAATTTTAAACTCTTACGAACAAAATATTACAAAAATACAATTTACGCATTAAAAATACATATATAGCTACTGTCAGATAAAGATATCGGTATTGCCATGTTTAAAATTAAGTTAACGCTTTGCCGCCCTTTCTCCTATTACATCAATCAGACTTTGAATTGTTTTTATTTATAAGGTATACCTATCCTAGAATTATAAAATTGTTAGCGCTAGTAGGTATCTACTTAAATTTATTTTGGCGTTTAAATATTGTTTCCTACGATGTAGGTTTTGTTGGTTTTCTTAAGTGGTGTATTATTTTATTAAAATTATAAATGCATATACCTACTTATGTATTTTATAAAGCTCATTAATTTAATAAGCTTTGAAAGCCAATAAAACGTTGACAAAAGATGATTTGCAAATCAGAAATAAATCCATCGTATCAAACCATGAATGTCCTTTTTTGTAAACACCTCAACAGCCATTCATACCGGAAAGATTTGTTATTGTTGTTTTTCATTCCAAATAAAAAGAAAAAATATTCCCTTTTTCTTCCTCGACCATAATAAATTGTGAGTAAATTTCCCATAACGACCAAATCTGTAAAATTGGGTGTTGTATTTGATAGACTGATACAATTTTCAAATAATTCGCCGCGACGACGGCGGTACTAGCGCATTATAAAAGAAAGTGTCGCCACCTAAAGCAGGATTTCCCCGGTATCCCTTCTATTTGTACTATCATTGGCTCAGCATTTTAAACGATTTAGTAAAATGTTAAAGTCATTTTAGTAAGTTACTAAGTTAAAAAGATTTTGATAATTTTAAACGATTTTAGTAACTTACTATCTTTAACTTTTAGTAACTTGCTAAATTCATATGACTTCTGTCATTTTCCTCGAAAAAAATTACTTGTTAGTTTTATTTGAAACAGTTATTGTTATAATTTTGTTTTTTATGATTTGTGTGCTAATTATTTTTCGTAAATAAAATAATATAAAATGTTTTCGGAAGAGAAGATTTCGATATGTTCGAAGACTGAGTTTTGTGCAGAAAAGTGCGATGTTTTAAGTTTAGCAAATTGCTAACTAGTAATATGATAAGCCCTTAACAATAGGTGTTGTGCCATTGGGCCTTACTAATAACTAAACTTAGTTAATAGTTAAACGGAAATCTCCAGACTTCAGAAAAATCACATCCTATAAAGAATTTAGTCACGAGGTTAGTCACTAGCGAGACATTAAAATTTAATACACGGAAATCCATGTTTAAGCTGTACACTAAACAATTGAAATGGCATAATACAAGTATTGTCGGTTGTTCTTTTTTTATTTTTTATAGTACGTAAATATGTATTAAATTAAATTATACATTATTATTAACATTTTATCGGGATTAAATCTTAAATGACAACATGAATTCTTAATTTTAAAAACGAAAATTGCACACAAAGAGAACTACTTTTTATAAAATGTGTACAGCAGAAATGAGAAAGGAAAGTAGATATTAACATGATTTGGAATACCTTATTTGTAACTAGCTATTACTCACTCCCTTTGCTGAGACCCCGCAAAACCCCTTGCAATATGAAAAGTATTCATGTTCCTTTCCCATGAAATATGTACATAATCGATTTCCAAACTCTTTCCAGCGAAAAAGCGCAAAAAAAATTTACTTTCACATTTAATATTTATAAGAATGATGTTTTTTTTTTACTTTACATTTTAGTTACACAAACCATTTTATTTGCATATTTGTAATTTTCTGTAGTCGATGTATTTAATCTTAAAGTCGATATCTGAAACCGATGATTTTTATCTCAACTACGATTCTTGCTGACAACTAGCTAGCGCTCATCTCTACCCTCTTGTCAAACCATAAACGTCAATGTTCAACCAGAAAAATCTTCAAATTTTCATTCCTGCTTTCGTTACTTCATTCCCCCTACATTTCTACACCCCTCACCTAAGCTGTCAAAAGCACGAAAGACGAAACGAACGAAAAAAAGACTCGTGTAATCAGCGTCTTAGCTTACCTGGAACTGAAACCATTACTTGTATAAATTGTGGAATCTGGTGGATTGTGTGGATTTTGTTCCACATACCCACCTACAAACATACAAAACACATGAGTATGTATGCACTGCACACTGAGCATCGCAGTGCACATTCAGGTAGACTAGATATTATTTATTTTTTTAGGATAACTGAGCACAATAGAATGCTGCAACTGGAACTGGAGCCCGTGATGCAACAGCTGTGTAAAAGTGTCGTACGTACTATTTTGTATGTGCCCACAATGCAGCACCAACTGCAGTTGCGTTGTGTTGTGTTCGTAACATTGTATATGTATATATCTACATATAGTATAGGTACCTACTTACATACATTTAATAAACTTTTTCGGGAAAAAGTGACAACAAGTAGGTAATCGAGAAAAAATATTAAGAAAAGAGTAGATATTTGTTGTCGCATGAAAAAGTAGCTTTTTTTATAGCCGTTCGAATTAGGCAGAAATTTGTAGGCCATCCATTCTTTTTTTTTTGAGATCTTCTATAAAGAGAGAGAAGTTAAATAAAACATAAGAGTGTAGTTTCATAAATGTTTTATTACATAACATACCTACATCGTCATCGGCTAAATGCGTAAAACTGCTTTAAAAAATGTTGCAAGAGAGCAAACAAATTTTTAAAAAATTGCATTAAGCTAAGTACAGACGATTGTCTTTGTCAGATATTACAATGTTGTCAGAACTGTCAATGGTCTGACAATAGCTGACAATCGACATATTTCTCACAATGAAAAATTGTCCCTTCACACGGTTGGTAAGTCTGACAATTTGATTGTCAGCTCAATTCAACAACATGCTTAAAAGGATTTAAAAAAAAAATGGCGGCTAAGCACTTAATTTATTCCGAATAAAACTACACAACACAAGGAATTGATATAAAATATAATTGAACTGAGTTGCTTTATAGATATTTTCTTTTTGAGTTTATTTATTTAATTGTTCCAAAACTACATTATCCAAAACAAATATTTTGTTATCTCTCTTTAACTAACTCTACTCCAACCGATGGGTTTCGGAAAGTAAGGAAATTTTCAGCAATTGTTAGATGTCACAGTCACGATGAAAACCAATGAGTCTTACATTGTCCTAATCGTCTGACAACGATAAAAATTGTGTGTTCAGACGATTGTAAGATACCAGACAATTTCTTGTCAGATTGTCGTCTGACAATTACCTGACAATGACGTTTATGACAATATTGTCAGACAAAATTGTGTGTTCAGACGATTGTAAGACATTTGGGACAGTTTTTTCACTGACAGATCTGACAATATTGTAAGATCTGACAATCGTCTGTACTTAGCTCAAGATGTTTTTAAGTCTGACAATGTCCTAATCGTCTGACAATGATACAAATTGTGTGTTCAGACGATTGTACGATACCTGACAATTTCTTGTCAGATTGTCGTATGGCAATTACCTGACAATGACGTTTCTGACAATATTGTCAGACAAAATTGTGTGTTCAGACGATTGTAAGACATTTGGGACAGTTTTTTCACTGACAGATCTGACAATATTGTAAGATCTGACAATCGTCTGTACTTAGCTTTAGGCTATAAAGATTCATTTTCTCTTAAAAATTCTAGAACAGAACAACTACGTTACATTCGAATTCGACAAAAGTGATTAAAGCATAATGTGTTTCTTAAGAAATTGGGATCAAAATCTCAATAGCTGACGATATTATAATAATGTATGTACGTACCAAAATATTTGTCCTTTGAATTTAACAAAACACAAATGAACATCACAATTAAAAATTTAAAACCAACGTACCTAGCAGTGGCGGCTGGTGGGTTATCGAACAGGTGGTGCACTTTACTTGCTCACTAAGTATTAAGATTGGAAATTACAACAAAACAACAATTTACATAAAATATGTTGATTTTTTATTATTTTTTATACATTAAATCAATGCGACGACATTTTTCTGAAGCGAAATGTTCAATCACCTTTTTATTAAAATCGAGTATTGTTTGTATAAATTTTTGTTCACTCAAATGCGTCAAATCCTTGATTCCAGTTTCGGTCCAAATCGTTTTTCCGCCAAAAATATTGCAAGGAAAACAAAAGAATGCATTAAGACGTTCACATCCACACAACCATTTCTTTCTATTATACATTATTACTTTTCACTTTTAAAACTTCGCGTAAATGCTTTATTTTTCCATTTGCACTCTTGTTTTAAATTTAAAAAATGCCTTGGCGTCGATGTCTGTAATATGCCCATGCCGGTCGGCGATGTCAAACATCGGGTCCTCTCGGTAATCTTCGGTTCGCTCGTGCGGCGCACGAGAGCAGACTTAATTCTCGGTACATTTCAATGAAATATCTTTTGTTTCACGCGTCAGGCATATTAGCTTGTAACTCATACAAGTTATATTAGCAGTCCTCGTGCACTCGCCGAAGCGCACGAGAATTTTTTTTAACAGGGAAAATAAGTTTTAATAGTTTAGCAAAGCGCTTAAATTGTTTTGTCATAATTGGAAATTTTATTTGTTATGTGTTTTTGAATGTTTAAAAAATAAATATTAATATGGTAGATAATCTAAAAATAAAGGGGTTGGGTATAGCAGATCCCAGAACCACTGATACCAAGACCACTTATACCAGTCAACTAATCCCAGCAGCTAACTAATACCCGGACAACTGGTCCCCGCATACTCATCCCAAAAGTGTTATAAATTATTGTATAACTAAAATAAAACTGGTTTGTGCATTTAATATATTAATTGTTAAAATGGTTAGTGAATTTGAATTCGAGAAAGGATATTTTTGTGGGAAGAATTGTTTTTGGGAGGATTTTTTTGTCTAATTGGCTGTTGTTTTTATTGAAATAAAATGTCAGCAAAAAAAGTAAAAATGCTTCCTCTTTGTAGGGGAGCGTAACGAAATCCAGAAATCCCGCCGAAAAAAAAAAATTAAAAACTCCGCCTAAATATATTTTTACAAGTATTTGACGGGATTTTCACTACTTTTTTAAGGTATTATTTTGTTCTTTTTAAAAATATTTTATAAAATTAATAATTTGGATAAAATATTTTATTTTTAATTCAATTTAACCAAATGAAAAGTAGTAGGAGCTGTTGGTTCGGGAAAAATTGAATCTTCAATCTATAGAGAGATAGAAACGAATTTCAATGGTTTGACCAATTATTTGTGGGCATTTGGTTAAAATATTTTTGGACATTTGTCAAAAATGTTTTTGGAAACTTTCAAAAATATTATCGAACACTGTCAAAAATATTTTGGACAATTTTTTTGACGAACATTTTTTTTCGAAGTATGTATACTTTTTTGACGAATTTTTTTTTTTCGGTACGTGACTGTTTTCCTCCGCCGCCGGTTTACCTTCGCCAGTTTACCGCCGTCGGTTTACCACCGGTAAAGGATGAAAGAAAACATATTATCAGAACAGGGTGTTTCTAATTTTCGAAACGCGTTTTGGTAGAAGAAAAGAAAGAACTGAGTTAAATTCAGGAATTACTCTTAAATCAAAACAAACAGTTTTTTCTCCAAAACTTTCAAACAAATGTTTTTAGATTTGGGGCTAAACTAAACGTCCTAGCGATTCAAAAAATGCATATTCGTAATCTAGGAAGTGCCACTTTTCAACTGATGCAACGAATTATAAGAAAAATGGACTTTTATCTTTAAACGCGATTTGTGGCTAAACTAGACGTGCTAGAGGCATCAAAGCTGACACCTTTAAACTTGACTTGCGGCTAAACTAAGCAACCTAGCGACTTCATAAATGCATATTCGTGATCTAGGAAATGCCGGTTGTAGTAAATCAAAAAAAAAAATGGTGAAAAAGTTTTTTTTCCAAAACTTTCAAAAAAATTTACAGATTTCATTCATAGCTGTTAGGTTTTTGTTTTTTTTTTTTTTAGTTTAAGAGATTTATTGATTCATCATGATAAGTTTACAAAAACATTTGTGTTTAAATATCTCAAATCTTTAAAGGCATGGCCAGAGGGACTGTCATCCAGATGATAGCGATATAAAGTTTTTAAAATTTTGTAACTTATTTCATCAGTTTTGTTAGCGATTTCAGTTTAAAAGACTTCTCTTGTTATTTTTCTTCTATATGTAAGAGCTATTTTAATAAATTGTGCCATTTTTTGCCAGCTTTTCCCTGTATCTGTACAATTTTTTTGAAAGTTTTGGAAAAAAACTTTTTCACCAATTTTTTTTTTTGATTTACTACAACCGGCATTTCCTAGATCACGAATATGCATTTATGAAGTCGCTAGGTTGCTTAGTTTAGCCGCAAGTCAAGTTTAAAGGTGTCAGCTTTGATGCCTCTAGCACGTCTAGTTTAGCCACAAATCGCGTTTAAAGATAAAAGTCCATTTTTCTTATAATTCGTTGCATCAGTTGAAAAGTGGCACTTCCTAGATTACGAATATGCATTTTTTGAATCGCTAGGACGTTTAGTTTAGCCCCAAATCTAAAAACATTTGTTTGAAAGTTTTGGAGAAAAAACTGTTTGTTTTGATTTAAGAGTAATTCCTGAATTTAACTCAGTTCTTTCTTTTCTTCTACCAAAACGCGTTTCGAAAATTAGAAACACCCTGTTCTGATAATATGTTTTCTTTCATCCTTTACCGGTGGTAAACCGACGGCGGTAAACTGGCGAAGGTAAACCGGCGGCGGAGGAAAACAGTCACGTACCGAAAAAAAAAAAAATTCGTCAAAAAAGTATACATACTTCGAAAAAAAATGTTCGTCAAAAAAATTGTCCAAAATATTTTTGACAAATGTCCAAAAATATTTTAACCAAATGCCCACAAATAATTGGTCAAACCATTGAAATTCGTTTCTATCTCTCTATAGATTGAAGATTCAATTTTTCCCGAACCAACAGCTCCTACTACTTTTCATTTGGTTAAAATTGAATTAAAAATAAAATATTTTATCCAAAATATTAATTTTATAAAATATTTTTAAAAAGAACAAAATAATACCTTAAAAAGAGTAGTGAAAATCCCGTCAAATATTTGTAAAACTATATTTAGGCGGGATTTTTAATTTTTTTTCGGTGGGATTTCGGAATTTCGTTACGCTCCCCTACAAAGAGGTAGCCTTTTTACTTCTTTTGCTCACATTTTATTTCAATTTAAAAAAACAACAGCCAATTAGAGAGCGGCAGAAGATTTCATGCAAAAACAATATATGTACCTACCTACAATCATACATTATTCATGCTTCCTCGCAATAAATATATGTATATAGCAATGGCAAAAAATTCAACACAACACAAAAAAATCCTCCCAAAATCAATTCTTCCCACAAAAATATCCTTTCTCGAATTCAAATTCATTAACCATTTGAACAAATATATTAATTAAATGCACAAACAAGTTTTATTTTAGTTATACATTTATTTATAACACTTTGGGATGAGTATGCGGGGACCAGTTGTCCAGGGATCAGTGGTCCTGGGACCAGTTATTGCCTGGGACCAGTTGGCTGGGATTACCTGTCTTGGTACCAGTGGTTCTGGGACGAGCTGCGTTGACACCCTCTCACTGGATAGAGCACATTTATTTCCTTTCTCTTTTCTTTCTTATTATTTTCTGATTTTGACTCGTCTCTGTTTAACACACGCTTTTTTATGCAAATGAATAACAAGCTTTTCTCCGACTTATTTGGTGAATTTTGTTAGTTCTCCTACCGCTGCGCTGTGCTGTGGTGAATTAATTGAGTAGGTCAGTTGCAGTTCTCTTTTTTACTTAGTGAGTTTCTGAGTTTGATGCGTCTCTGTTCCCCTTTCTTATGCAAACAAATGAAACGCATTTCTTCGACTTATTTGGTGATTTCTGTGTGTATCTCTTATCGCTGCGCCGCGCCGCAACAACAGAGGTTTAAGAACAGCAGTCTGTAGGTATTAAATGAATTTTTTATGTTAATACCATCAATATTTTCTATTTTTTAATTCTGATACATAATTATTTATAAAAAAAATTATGAAACAGAAACGGTTTTTTTCATGCTTTCAGATCATTGCAAATTTAAAAATTAATGATTTGATATTGTCACATGGTGAAATACACCTTATTGAGTAACCCACCCACAAAGTACTAGAGGTCACTTATCGTTACACTTCTTGATGTCTGCAAAGCAAACATCAAGAGTGCATACCTATCATTTGTTAAGTTTCTCTTTCCAATATTATCTTCTTTAGAAGATAAGGCTGGAGAGACCTAATATTATCGTAAGCGTAGATCGTAAGTCAAGTTTGTAGTTAGTCTTTAAGTTATTTTAAGTTAGTCGACTTTCTATGTCTTTTATGTAAAGTCTTTAAATAGTTTCGTTCGTTTAAAATAAATCATTAAAAATTAAACAAAAATGTGGTTTTCATTTTAAATAACAATCAATAATAGAAATACCACATAACTGACGCAGTCGGTTTAAAAAATTCGGGTTTAACTATTTTGTAAAAAAAAAAACTACCTTTAAAAAAAAATAGTTTAGGTGAAAAAAACTATGAGAAAAAAGTTACCACGTCATCGTTATAAAAACTGTACCAAAAACAAATTTAAAAAAAAGTATGTTCCTATTTAAAAACATAAAGTGAATAAAAAAAATTGATAATAAAAGTTTAATAAGTTAAAATAAATGTTTAAAAAAAGTAAAAGCATTAAAAATTATAATTTATGATAAAAAAAAATACTCATTCATAAAATATTATAAAGTGCTTATAAGCTCAGTTAAAAAAAAAAAAAAAAAAGACGCGGGCGTCCTAAATAGTTCAAAAACAAACCCGTCATACACGTTCCCTATGCAAAGCTTTATGCTTCTTTAGCATACAAAATAAAAAGTTCGAAAACAAGTGAATCAAACCAAGCTATGAAAGCTTCAATAAAAAAAATAAGCTTTAAAGAATTATGAACCAAAACATAACAAAAACCAAGTTTCAAAACTAACGAATACTTTAACTCAAATAAACCCTATAATAAAAAAGCTTTAATGAAAGTAATTAAAGTATTTTGAATACAATACAAAAAAATATTATTGACAGATAAAATAAATTGAAAAATTAGTCAATAAATAAAAATATAGACTACAAGCTGCAGAAAAAAACTTTACCCGATAAACACAATACAATAAAAAAATTTAATAAAATAAACCCCATAATAATAAGCTTCAATAAATGTAACAAAAGAATTATCAAACAAAACAATCAAAAACTTTACTATAAATTATAAATTATTAAAACAATACAAAAAAAGTTTGAACAGTAAAAAAATAAATAAAAAAAAAAAGTACGAAAAATATACCTAAGCTAGTTATAAGCTTTAGAAAAGAAAAAAACTTTACCAGATACCTACACAAAATAAAAACATTCATACAAACAATAAATTACAAAAATCTATGAGAAGAGAAGACAACAAACTTTCAAATCTCCGTTTTTTTGAGAACAAATAATCTTATTTGTAACAAACAGTCTGGTTTTAGGGCTAAACATAGCTGTGTATCTGCGTTGATAAAAGTATCTGATGATATACGAATTTCAGTCAGTAATGACTTTTAACCCTGTTGGACTTCTCAAAGGCCTTTGATACCGTTGACCACATGCTTTTGGTATCAAAACTCAAAAGGCTTTTCAATTTTACTGACAACTCAGCTAATTTAATACAATCTTATTTGTGCGGAAGGAAGCAATCAGTGTTTTTGAATGAACATTCTAGATCACAGTTTAAAAATATATTGAGCGGAGTTCCTCAGGGATCCATATTGGGCCCACTGCTTTTTACAATATTTATAAATGATTTACCTCAATATATTACAGAAGCAAATATGCATATGTATGCCGACGATGTGCAGATTTATTTTTCTTGCAAGCTAGGTTTAATTGAGGATGGTATCTTTAGGCTTAACTCTGACCTGCAAAGCATAGTAGAATGGGCTGAAAGAAATAGTCTTCAACTTAATCCCAAAAAATCTAAGTGTTTAGTTGTTTATAAAAATGCACTTGATTTAAGCTACTTTCCAGTTGTTTCTCTGGGAAATACTTCAATAGAATATGTTGATAAAACCAAAAACTTAGGGATCTGGTTCAACAATACGCTTAGATGGGATGATCATGTTATGACTGTAATAGGGAAAGTGTACGGATGCCTTAGGAGCCTCTCTATGTCAAAGCATTATACACCCTTTCTCACTAAATTAAGGCTAGTAAGAGCACTTATAGTTCCTATGATTACCTATGGTTGCCAAATCACTTTTTGCTGTTCTGCAGAAACTAAAAGAAAACTTAAAGTTGCATTTAACAATGTATGCCGTTACGTTTATGACCTTAAGCGGTACGATCATGTTTCAGCTTACACACAAAACATACTTGGTTGTAACTTAGATACATATATGAAATTTTGTTGTTTAAAGCTACTTCATACTATTATAATAACTAAAGAACCAACATACCTTTACGAAAAAATAAGTTTTACTATGTTTTCACGTTCATTAGTCCTTTTGCAACCAACTTTCAAGTCTTTATTTTCTGAACGTCAGTTTTTTGTGGGTATCATACGACTATGGAATTCTCTGCCCCTTATTATAAGAAGACAGTATTGCGCACGCGGTTTCGATGATGTTTTGCTTTCGCATTTAAGTAGTGAGTAACTGATTTTTTTTTTCTCTAATTATTAAAATTGCTTTTATTTTTTCTTTAATGTAAAGAAGTTGCCTAGGATAGATAGATTTAATTTTAGTATCTTTAAAATAATTTTCTAGCTTCATTGTTTAATTTCCAATTGTATACTTTTACAACCTTAAAGATTTAACAATCTAATGTAAAAATTTGAATATTGAAATAAAATGAAATGAAAATGAAAAAGAGGCTGGCAACTGAACAACAAACAACACACTTTCTTCTTCAAGTGAGTAACATCTACAATTCACCATGGAAACATTTAATGCTGTAGATAAGTTCAAAGTAGTTTTAGACTTAATTAATAAAATTCCAGAGTTTAATGGAAATAAAAGTTGTCTTGTACATTTTTTGGACAGGGTGGATTCATTAGCACCTATTTTGTCAACACTTGATGAAGGTTCCTTGACAATCATTTCAGGGTTTCTCAGGGACAAAATTGTCGGAAAAGCTAGGATTGAATTCCAGAAGCATGGTAGAGTTAGTGATTGGGCACAAGTTAAGCAAATTTTGATAGATAATTTTGGAGAAAGACTTTCAACTGACAAATTAATTGACCAAATAAGAACAGCACGAGTTAAAACTAATATATCAGAGTTTTACAGTAATATTAATTATTTATTAAGTAGAATTAATAATAAACTTTTATTAAATAATCAAAGTGACGAGTTAATTATTGCTTCTAACAACAGAATTTCCCTAGAGTCTTTTAAAAATAATTTACCTGAGCCCACCAAATCAATTGTTCTCAGTCGAAATCCAAAAACATTGAACGATGCATATAAAGTGATCATAGAAATCGATCACCAAAATTTAGGACATCAAAATTATTTTCAAAACCTTAGGCAAAACCAAAACTTTTCTAGACAAGACAATAATTATAATCAAAGTTATAGTAATAGAAATAATATTCAAAGTAATGATTCAAATTTTAGAAACAATAACAATTATAGAAACAATCATTCAAACTTCAGAAACAATAATAATAGAAACTATAACAATGCATACAATAATAATGCACACAATAGTAATTCATACAACTCTTATTCGCAAAGCAATCAAACACCAAGACAAAATAGAAATAATAGTAATAATACACCTCAACAAAATCAAAATGACACTAGAAGTGACCAAACTATGCGTAGCAATAATAACACACAAAGTGGTCAATCAAGAAGGTCAAATAGGTATAGATCTCAAAATTATAACAATGAACCAATTGATGTTACCGTTAATCAAAGTGGAAATGATAATAATCAAAACAATACAAATTTTCAAACAAACCGCCAAAACAATTACCCTATATAACGATAAAAAACCATTTAAGACCCCTAAGATTTATTATTGACTGTGGTGCAGAGTATAGCATAATTAACGAAAATGTATGCAATCCAAAATGGAAAATTCCATCCGTAAATCATACTTTAAAAGTACTCGACCGTAATGTTAATGCAAATGTAGAATTTAGATTTCCCCTATTTAGTGAATTTAATAAAATTGATTATTTCGTAAATTTTTTGGAATACCAATTTCATGACCGTTTTGATGGGTTAATTGGCAATAATATCCTACTGGATCTAAACCCAATAATAGACTATAAAAATAGATTACTTATTACTGAAAACGCGAAAATTCGTATATATTTCAACGAAGAAGAAGAAATATACGCGAAACATGTTTATCAAAACGAAGAAGTTTTGAATATTTTTTGTAGTGAAAACTTCATATCTGAAGTTCCAGATAATCTTTTCGCAGATCACTTGAACGACGCTGACGTTTCAAAATTAAAATCTTTACTTAATAGTTTTAAATCAATTATTTATAAAGAAGGAGATGTTCTATCATTTACGAATGAAATAACACACCAAATAATAACAAATAATGACATTCCTATATACAGCAAATTGTATCGTTATCCACAGATTCATTCAGATGAGGTAGATAAACAGATTTCTGAAATGTTGCGGCAGAAAATTATTGTCCCCAGTAGTAGTCCCTATAATTCACCCATCTGGGTAGTCCCAAAAAAAGATGATAGAAACGGTCAAAAACAATGGCGAATCGTTGTTGATTACCGAAAATTAAACACCCAGACCGTAGAGGATAGATTTCCTATGCCCAACATCGACGACCTTTTTGACAAACTGGGAAAATGCAACTATTTTTCCACGATTGACCTGGTCAAAGGTTTTCACCAAATCGAAGTCGATCCACGCGACAGAGCGAAAACAGCTTTTTCAACTAAAAGTGGGCACTACGAGTTTTTGAGAATGCCGTTCGGTCTTAAGAATGCCCCAGCGACATTCCAAAGACTAATGAATCATGTCTTGAGAGATTTCATAAACATCGTCTACCTTGACGATATTCTTGTTTTCTCTACAAGTTTTGAAGAACATTTAGTATCCCTTAGAAAAATTTTTCAGAAACTTAAAGATAGTAATTTAAAAATTCAAGTGAATAAATGTATTTTTGCTGATTTATCAACCAACTACTTAGGCCACGTTATTGTAAATAATGGTATAAAAATAAAACCAAATGAAAATAAAGTCAAGTCAATCACAGAAATGAAACTGCCTATAACCGTAAAAGGTATAAAACAATTTCTTGGTATAACCGGTTATTACCGGAAATTCATTAAGGACTATGCTAAGGTTGCATTTCCAATGATAAAGTACCTAAAAAAGCCTGCAAGATTAAAAATTACAGACCCTCAATATGTCAAATCATTTAATGCTTTAAAAATTTTACTAACCTCTGATCCCATCTTAAAGAGCCCTGATTTTACGAAAAAGTTTGTTCTTACTACGGACGCATCGGGTTATGCTTTAGGAGCCGTTTTAAGCCAAGACAACCATCCGATTTGTTATGCATCTCGAACGCTTAACGAACACGAACTACGATATTCCACCATAGAAAAGGAGCTTCTTGCAGTGGTGTGGTCTATAAAATATTTTAGGACATATTTGTATGGCAGACGTTTCGTTGTTCGAACAGACCACAAACCCCTTGTATGGCTCAATGGTATAAAAGAACCCAACATGAAGCTCCAACGTTGGAAAATCATACTTAATGAATATGATTTCGATATCGAGTACCTTAAAGGGAAAGAGAATTGTGTAGCAGATGGTTTGAGCAGGTATACTGACAAGTATTAATCTGAAGACGAGTCGAAAGCTAACGACGAAGTTAGTTTAGTAGACCTCTTCAATAATGAGATATATATAAGCGAAAAACGCAATGACGAAGAAGTAATTTCTCCAGTTTCCTTTGAAAATAACGAAGAAGTTATTTCCACTGGTGCTACTGTCCATCAGGGGCGGACCAACCATATGTGCAAGATGTGCAAATGCACAGGGCGCAAAATTCTGGGGGCGCATTACCAGGAGCAAGAAAATATAATCTGATACTGCACAAACAAATATGTACTGCCATTTGCGTTTTAACCACAAACATTCTTCAAACAATCCCAAAATAACATCCATCACAACTGTGCTAAGTTATTTCTTGCACACTAACTAACATCACTTTCATTGTTGTATTCAAGGAGAATTTAACTCAAGATATCGTCAAATTAAAGATCCCACTAGACCCATGACAAATCAATCCTACCTGCCTTATTTAAAAATATTTCACCCTGTTCGTACAAGACAAACAAAAAATTAAAAAATCCCAACAGAAAAAAGTTCTATGCTACCCCATATGTGCAAGTTTTATTTCATACACACTGAGTCCCAAAATTAACATGGAGAAAGAAAAATACAAAGACAAAGAAAAATACTTATTCATACTGAATCATGTGGGCTAGAACGTGCAGGTTTTGTATTATGCACCTAATACAAGCAATGGGGAATAATCTGAGAAAAGTTTTGAAGTGGTCCAAGTTTGAATGCAGTTTTATGGGGGGGGTTGATTCTGAGTATAAATCTGAGTTTGCGGGAAATTCGGCTTTGTGGGGGTCCCGTTATCTTGAAAATAAGACTTTTTTTGGTTTTCTGCGTTTTTCTCCGTTTGTAATACTTTTTATGAAAAATGTATTAAAAACTTTTTTGTTCCAATTCATATTATCTACAAATCCCCATACAACATTTATTTTTTCAGCAAGTAACTTAGAAGTTATAAGCGAAAAACGAGTGAAAATTTGGCCATGATCAACTTTATTTGCGATTTTCTCGGAAACCGTTACATTTAAGAAAAAAAGTATTAAGTACTTTTATTTAGACAATATTCTAACGAACGAAATGGTATATTGTTTATTGAATTCTGATAATATTAAACCCAACTACGAAGATTTGAAGTCCAGCAAAAATCTTTTTTATTAAAAAAGGCGAGTAATTTCAGATGCAATATTTGGGGAGAGTATGATAACTGTGGCGCCAAGAAATGATAACGGTTTTTTGTAGAACACTTTAATACAAGCATTTTTTACTATGGGAGGGGGGGTCTATCTCCCCCCGTTTCGGCGGGAGGGGCAATTTCATGAAAAAAGTACTAAAAATGGAAAAAAATATTAAAAAATGAAGGTAATATCTACAATTAAAAAAAACTTATTTATACAGAATCATATGGGTCAGGGCGTGCAGGTTTTCTTATTGCACACTGTACCTGTGTAAGGGGGTTAAGTGTCTGTTTACACAGGAGATGGAAATTTTAATAGAGTGAAAAAATGAAAACTACGAGGGATGAATTTATGTATAATCGAAAACAAAAAACAGAGCCAAAATTTTGCAAATGCTAAGGCCAGAAAAGTAAGTTTCCAAGTTTAAACGTTTCCCCTCTGCCCATTTCTTCGCTGCGTTCTAGTTTATGGTATATTATGGTATGCATATATGCAAACATAAATGTTTGTTACTGAGGATTAGGCCTACCGGGGATACCGGATAGTCTACCTCCTGGGTAATGTGGAAAAGTCTTATGCATGTGTAAACAGTGTATGTATGTATGTATGTGTGAAAATATAAAAAAGGGGCGCTTTCTACAAATCTTGCACAGGGCGCAAGTTTGGCTGAGGCCGGCCCTGCTGTCCATAGCGCAATGGAAGATGAAACTCGTCACATTTATATAACACAAAAACCGGTAAATCTTTTCAAAAACCAAATTTATTTATTTTATGGTACACACGAAAAAGTTTCAATGAAAATAGTGCACAAGAAAATTCAAAATATTGTCCAAATTAAAAAAGATAGTAGCAATTTACAAGAAATAATGAAAAGGCTTTTGATACCAAAAGGACTTATCTGCGTATATTGCGATGACTTGTCGTTGTATCTTCACTTTCAAAATTTGTATGTGAAATATTTTTCAATGAACGAAAATCTCAAAATATTAAAATCCAGCATCAAATTGATAGACATTGTAGATAAAAATCATTTATTAACTATAATAAAAGACGAACACTTAAGTAAAAATCACCGTGGTATTAACGAAATGTTTATGGAATTGAAAGCTTTGTTCTTTTATTCAAAATTACAACTTGAAATACAAAAATTCATCAATAATTGCGAAATTTGTAATCTTGCAAAACATGACCGACGTCCACTGCAGATACAAACTAGAGATGAGCTAAGTCGTGATTTTTCAATCACAGGTAAACCTGTGATTGTGATTTGCAATTCACTGCGAGTTTAACCTGTGATTGTGATTTGTAAATTCAAAATATTATTATGTCCGTTTCGTTCTCAAGACTTCTTAATTCTTCTTCTAGTTCTTTTTCTTTTATAATTCCGCAAAATAAATCACTTATCACGAGCACGACCAATACAATTGATTGTTTGCGTAATGTGCATTTCACATTCTGTGAATAAATCACAACCACAATGACAATGAACTATGAAGTGAAACGACTCAAAAAAATCACGACGAGAACAACTGTTTTCGTCGTGATATTTGTGAGACCAATTGTTCTCGTCGTGATTTTTGTGAGTCGTTTAACTTCATAGTTCATTGTGATTGAGGTTGTGATTTATTCACAGAATGTGAAATGCACATTACGCAAACAATCAAATCACATTTAAGGCAATCACAGTATATTGGTCAATCGATCACAGGTTGTGATTGTGATTGTGATTTTGTGATCACAGGTTGGAAATCACAGGCAGTGATTTTTTGTTCTTCTCTAATACAAACGCAAATTACAGAAACACCTAAACATTTTAACGACATAATTCACATGGATATTTGGTTTCCCGAACGAGGAAAAATGTATCTTACAACGATAGATACATTTTCTAAATATGCCACTATCCACACTTTGGAAGAAAGAAATTGGATCGCGGTTCAAAGCGCAATAAAGCAGAGAATCAAATTTCTTGGAAAACCAAATAAAATTGTTTCAGATGGTGATACCTGCATATTGCACCCAGCGGTGAACAATTTCTGAAGGAAAGCAAAATCGAATTCCACAAAACAACAGCATCCCTTAAAACAGGCAATGCCGACGTCGAAAGATTACATGGCACTTTAAACGAGCACTTGAGGATCATGAATGTGGCTAAAGATAATTCCGAGTTGGATGAGAAGTTTAAATAATTACAATTTATAACGACACAATCCATTCGACAACAAAAATAAAACCAATAGATTTTATTCACCGAAACATTAGCAAAGAAGACATTGCATCACTTGCAGATCGGTTTCAAAAAGAAAAAGAAAACAGAATAAATAACAAAAACAAAAATATAGAACCTTCCACCAGCACAAACCAATGTACAAACATTGTACAAAATAGGACAGTCTTCAAAAATAGACCAAAATATAAAAAATTAAACAACTTTGAACATGATGGTAATTATGTTGTTGATAAATCAACAAAACGAAACATAAAATACCATACAAAACAATTAAAACGAAAATATAAATACCAACAACATTCATAAATGCACTCGATAATTTCCAAATTATGTAGATACTTACATATGTAGCTACATTCCACGATTTTGTTTTGTTCTTTTTTGTTACTCTGAGGTTTGAGTATTGTTTTTTTATCGTCTTTTCGGTACAAGTCCATGTTATATGTTATAATTTTTCTTCTAAAAATATTTCTTTTGTTTAAAATTATAACGGTTGTCCATTTTGATTTGTTTAAATTATTATTTCCTTCCTCCATTAATGTTTTTTATCTCCGATCTTTCTTTGACATTCACAACAAAAAATTAAATTGAAATGTCATTTTGGTTTTGGGGTTGGTAGCAATTAGAAAATGTTCAGAAAATAATGGTGCATACAGAAAACGATGAGGTTTACATTTTGGAGTTAAAACAGAATAACAGAGTTTGATGTTTACACGTTACAAATCGTTAGCATTTTTTGATCGCACATTTGGTTAGATATATCTATATATTTTTAGTTAAAAATGAAAAGAAATTAAACTGAATCGGTAATTTTGAAGGTAATTTGGGAAAAATGATTTGTTAGGAAGTTAATTACAGATAGTTGTTGATGGAATACCCTTGTCCAAAATAGAAATAGAAAACAATTTTAAAAAGTAAAATCAACGAAAAGAAAATTGAGAATTGTAAATTAAAAAAAAGAAAAAAAAAAGTTAAAGTTTATTATTTCTAAGAAATAGTAAAACAAAAAAAATATCTTGATGTAAATTAAAGCTTAAAAATAAGTAAAGTGTTAAAAATTAAAATTCAAAACACAAAATATTTGAGAATCAAGAAGAAATCTAAAAGTAGGTTTGAAGTTTAAAATTAAAGCTAGAAAATAAAAAAAAAAATCAATAAAAAATAAAATTAACAAAAAAAAAATGTTTTGTATCATTATCACAATTTTGAAATAAAGAAAATTTATTAGTTTATAGAAAAATTATTCATGTAAATAAATTAATTAAGAAAAAAAAAAGAAAAGAAAATTTATGTTCGTATAGGTAGTACATCTAAATATCTATCTATCTTTTAGATACCTACTTATTGTTGAAATTTTTGGAGACCAAAAATACTTATTGGGGGAGGTGTCACATGGTGAAATACACCTTATTGAGTAACCCACCCACGAAGTACTAGAGGTCACTTATCGTTACACTTCTTGATGTCTGCAAAGCAAACATCAAGAGTGCATACCTATCATTTGTTAAGTTTCTCTTTCCAACATTATCTTCTTTAGAAGATCATATGATACCATATGATCTTCCAGCTAATTTCGTGGCTTTTCCAAAAATGTTTGTCTTGATTGCGCTGACCTCCAGACTATCTGCAAGTAGGTGATCTAGTATTTTTGAAGGAAAATAACCAATCAAAAGGCGTTTGGAAACGTACGCGTGTTAAAAAGTATATCCTGATAAACAAGGGCGGATATTTAATGCACGGATCCGAAGAGGCAGGTAAATCTATCACCGTCCTATCACAATTATGCCTTTTATTATTTACAATTATTAAAACAAAGCAGCCGACATATCTTTATGATAGAATCCGGTTTTCGGCATCCAACAGATCTGCTTGTTTGATTTTACCACAGTTCACCTGCCTAACATCCGAAAGACAATTTTTTATTTCTGCTATTCGCCTTTGGAATACACTTCCGCGCAACTTAAGAGAGCTGAGTGACACGCATCGATTTAGGGACGAATTAAGGCTGTTCTTCTCTAACCGGGGCAACTAACTTTGATTTAACCCCCCCCCCCCCCCCTTCCCCATTTACCGTTCGTCAAGCAAAATCAATTAATAAAATTTATCTTTTTGAATATTTTAAAACTAAAAATTGCAAAGATTAATATAGGTATTTTGTTTTATGCAACTAATAATCTCAACTTTTAATTTTATAATTTTGTTTTTATTAAAATATTACTTCTAGTTCATTCTCTTTTAAAATTTTTTAATTTATCGATCTCATTTAAATACAATTTTGTAATTTATAATTGTTAACTTTTCACAGACTTAAAAGTGTACTCTTATTGTGAATTGTAATATTCTTCTTAATAAATAAATACTAAATAAATACTTGTACCAATGGAGACGAGTCTGCTACCCCACAATGAGGTCGGGAGCCCTTTCTCCGGACGCACAGTGGGGCAGAATACCGAAAAGTTGGCATTAAATCAACCAACAGGGCTAGGAACCTGAAATTTGGCACAAATTCTACTGATACCAATGTTTATGCATAGTCAAAGTTTCTAATGGCCACGCCCATTTTTAGGGTTACCACCCATACAAAAATCTGTAAGATTTCGAAATTTCTCAAAATGTTAATAAAACTTTGTGTATCATAAATGATTATTATTCTAAGTATTTTCTAATTGATTGTAATGCAATTGCATTTATAAAAAATTAAAAAAAAGGGTTACCACTTTTGAGATTTTTTTCATTTTTGATTTGTATTATTATTATTGTTATTAACTTCTCATAGGAAGTTATTGTAATCGTTCCGACTTGTCGAATTGAAAATTGTGACATTTCTCGACGTTTCAAGGTCCCTATAATTTAAATCCATGGTTTTTAGAGAAATGTTTCTGTTCCTTCTTCAAAAGACACAGACGGACGACCACTTTTAGATTTTAAAGGACATTTATATGTGAAGAGAATGAGAGTGTTAAGCCAAATTCTATTGGTTTTTGAAAATCTTGGCTCTACACGACTAGCCTTTTCCCAACGCGTTTTGAATTGCCATTTGAATTTGTAAATTTTTATATTTATATCGTTTTCAAAGGTACCAAAGCATTGAGTCCACCTAACAACCTCTTCCTTCAAAAACTTTATCTGGCTATCCAGTCCTTAACAACCTGACGTCTTCATTATATTGTAAAGGTCCTGCCTGGTTACTGACAAAGTTTTGGATGTTGTTCGGCCTAAGAAGTTTCAAAAATACTATAACTCTGGCCATGTATTTTAAGAAAATGACGTCACCTACAAAAATGTACGTTACACACAGGGGACAAATTGTAGCAAGAAAACTTGACATATTCTGAAAGAAGACAAACCATTGAACAAAATGACGTATAAAACATATTAGGATTGAACGGGAAACACAACTAATAGCATAAGGATTTCAGAAAAATGCAAAAAAAACACAAATTTTTTCCTTAACTATAAAAATTAAAATAACAAGAATATATTTTTCTCAAAAAACTTAACATATAAAAACGCACCTGAGCTTACTGATTCCATTGCAAATAAATTTAATTTAATACACATAATAAATAAAAAATAGTACACAATTTACTAAAATAACCCAAAGTGGTAAAAAGAGGTCTACACTCGACGCAAAACGTGAACTTACTCTTCAATTGTCACAATCTCCAGTAGATCACGTGATGCGAATAAACTTTTTTTCTCTCATTTCTAATTCTCTGTAATATTTCGGAGAGAAATAGAACGGTTATTTTAAACAAAGCTGAACTTCATAATTTGATTAAATGCCAGCTTTCTTGCGTTTTGCCCCATTGTGCGTCGGACGGTTTGAATGGGCTGCATGTTAATCTTGTGATTTCCTAAATGTTTTATGTTTATCTTTTTTTTTTGTGTTAAGCTACTTGAACATAATATAAGAACATACCAATTTCCCAATAATAATAAAAAAAAAACATTTGAACAACTCGAAATTAAGTTTGAAAACAAACTGCTGTTATCACAAAAGTACAGAAATATCGATTTTCGTAAATAATTATTTACCGATATGTCCTTTTGAATGATGTATATTTGTATTTTCTCACAGTTGATAACAATAAATAAATCTTTAACATTAACTCGGATATTATACTTGCCATGCACACATCTAAATTATAGTTATTTAATTGAATAATAATGGCTGCACTCGGGAATTAATTTCTGGATAAAATAAAAGTGTAAGCTAATATTAACTTGAAATAACTGCATAATGTATAAACAAGGGGCAACAGCAAAAGCATTATTATATTCACTACCATCCCTTTTCTGTTTATGAGATGATTTAAAAAGCTTTCTCTTCCTCAAAACGTTCAAGTAATTTCTTCGGTTTAACGAAGGTAGGCATGTTTGCAATTTACTGGTGACAGTCGACAAAGAACTAGCATTATAAATTATTTTGTCTTAATATAATCATATTATTTTTCATTTTTATTCTAAGTAAGCTTATTCAAAATCCATCCCGAAGTTCAAATTAGAGTAAATTTAACTTGCAATTATAGCAATAGAACCATCTGGCTGGATTTGTAGTTTCATGACTATTTTTTTGTTTTTTATTCGAAAAATTTTGGTTTGGGTTTAAAAGTGTTTTAAAGTAGCTATGAGTTAAAAATTGAAAAATAAGATCTACTATATTATTTAAAAAAAAATTTTTCTATCGATTATAAATGGTATCTCTCAAAGAACCATTTTTTTGGTTTTCGACTATCTCATTATCTGTTGAACCGATTTCAATCAAATTTTACACAAGAGCTTCTAATAGATTTGGATAATATTGCCTATAAAAATTCTCAAAAAATAAAATTTTGGATTTAAAAAAAAAATTTCAAACCAATTTTTTGAAAATTAATCTTTAAGCCCCGCATAAATAAATACTAAAAAATTGCGGAGGTACCAATTATTTTTCTTAAAAATGTTTTAAAAATTTTGTATATACATAAATAATTAATTTTTTAAATAACCGCTCCAATGATTTTTAAAATAACAACCTAGTACAGCAGAAAAAAAACAAAAATGACATTTTTCGATTATGGTTTATTTGTTATTTTAGTATGGAATTTTTCGTTTAGCATCAGCAGCTCACGCCGCCGTACTAGGCAAATTCAAATATGAAAATGAAAACATTCAGATAATAAGAATGAATTCTATCTAGACATGAAAATGTTTTGTCTTGTATTATTTGTATTACTAATTAATATTTTTATTATTTCATTAAATCAATTACAATAATTAACAATATTTCCCTTTTAGCTTATCTTAGACGTGAAATTCCCATAAAAAGGGATAAATCCCACGACATGACACTGCTAGCGGTATCTCCCTACCAGTGTTGCCGAAAGTACTCCCATAGGAGTATTGTACTCCTTTCAACACCTCCGTACTCCTGTACTCCTCCTTTTACATTCGTACTCCTATTTTTTTAAAGACCTAAAATATCTTACACTTGCAGCAAAGTGTAATGTGAACCTTAATAAATTTAATTCACTTCAAATTTAAATTAAATTTGGCAGCACTTTAATCTTCCAAACTGTCGTCAAAAAGGGAATTTCCCTCTTTCTTGTTTGTTTTTGTTTTTCGTTGGCGTGGACGTCTACGTTCAATTTACATCTGTCAGTTCGGTATTTATTTTATGGTTACCTCATTACCTGAAATTTTGTTTTTTTTTTTTTTTTTGAGCTCCGTAAATTTGTATGTATAGTTCAATAAAATGAAAAGGTTTGTTAATTAATGTTTGAAATATTGTAATTCCTGTTAGAAAAATTCAAAGTAAACTTTTATTTTATAGATATTTAGTGAAATTAGATTCCTTGGAGCAGGTAGAGGCAAAAAAAGGCAAATATAACTATGCATTACGCTATCTGCCACAAGACAGATTTTGTGTGATAGAAAAGATATTTACTTATTTTTGTTCTAAGAATTAATAATTTATTTATTTATGTTTTTTTTTTTGTAACTGATTTTTTTTCTTGATGATTTTTTTTTTTAATAAAGTTTGAAGACTAAAAAATGTCTGTACTACTATTTTTTTCAAAATACTCCTCTTTTTTGGCTTCAGTACTACCTTGAAATATTTCTTCCCGGCAACACTGCTCCCTACCAAAGGCAAGGTACCTTTCAATACCCAATCATTAAATACTATACAAACGGCATCCCCCGAGCCCGACCCCCAGCAAGGTGCTCTCTTAATACACAGACAACTACAAACAACTATATAACAAGAAAAGACCAGTAAAAAAATGAATGAAGTCAAAAGCGTATTGAAGAATGTATCTGTCAGGGTACCATCTCTACCGATCTCTACTTCCTCCAGCTAGAGGCTCAGTTCCACACCGACGAAACGAAGTACTTCACCCTAGTCGGCAATTTGGAAGCTTAACTGAATTTAGAGGTGTTATTAAAAATCCTCCTGCCACTGAGCAATACTCAAGTAGTTCATCATCCGTTGAAAATTGTTCTAAGATGGCATATTTTTTGTCGACGTAGTCTCGATCACGCCACGCTTTGCTTGAAGTTTTTGTTCTTCTTCTAATTTTTGGAGTTGTATCTTTATCCTATTGGCATTTGATGGTGTGGTTGAAGGATTGCTCCTTGTTGACTTGCTGGTGACTTGTTGCCTTGTATTTTGAATCGGCTTACATTGCCCCTGCGGTGGAATATAATAGTCCACGGAAGTATTATCCTTCGAGGATAAATGATTGTCGATGCCTGAAGCGCGGCATTATCTTTAGATTTTTCCTTTGAGGTTAAATCCCTAATAGCTTGAAGCTTATTTACACATTCGCTGCAGTGCCAATCAACATTTTCTAACTCCTGTGTAACCCCCACACAGGTAAAATGAAACCAGCCTAAACAGTTACCACATTCTACCATGGGCCCCTGACTATCAGGCGCAGTATATTTTTTACAATTTTGAGCAATTGATGACGAAGGTGTATGAGCATTGCGAATATTTGACCTAGGACTATGACTACTATGAGAAATCTGAGACATACTGACTTACCCGATACCAATCGATTGCAATGAGTTATGATAAATGATGTTCTTAGGGCGAATTGATGACGATGGGGATCTGAATATGAAGACGACGATGATGAACTCTGAACTGATGATGACGTCGATGTGTTGAGGTGATGATCTGGTGATGAGGACGATGAGCTGCCGCTGCCGATGAAGATGATGAAGGCGATGGTCTGCTGATGAAGATGATGAAGACGATGATCTGCTGATGAAGACAATGACAATGATACGAAGTTATACTTCTTTTTGCCGCCAAGTCTGCTAAAGAAAAGAAAGAAGGTCCTCTAGTAATCAGAAAAGGCGCGTGCCGAATTTGAGAAAGAGAAAGATACGTTTTTAAATTCTTATATATACATATATCGTACTCTCTCTACTTCCGATGTTGAATGTTATCGGATTGAGTGTTTCCAAGTTTGCTTAACAGCTCTACTATGCCGTTGGATTGAGGATGATAAGGTGTCGTTCTTGTTTTTTGTGTTCCAACTAGATTGGTGAGTGCATGAAAAAGCGCTGACTCAAATTAGGTTCCTTGATCTGAGGTGATAGTGACAGGCGATCCATAATGGGAAATCCAATTGTTGAAAACTGTTGTTGCGACAGTGTCTGCAGTCATATCTCTTATCGGAACTGCAACCGGCCATCTTGAAAAGCGGTCTATCATGGTGAGACAATATTGATAACCTTCAACCATTGGTAGAAAGATGATATCTATGGGGAGATGGTTGAATCTTGAATCAGGAACTGTGATGTATTCAGGTTGAAGCTTTGTGTGTCGATGAACCTTGGCTCTCTGACATGCTATGCACTCTCGAGACCATTGTAATGCGTCTTTTTGAATTCCAGGCCAAGTATATTTTTCTCTTAGAAGACGAGAAGTTGTTCTGCCACTAGGATGTGCGTTGTTATGAATGGTTTCGAATGCAGTTTTTCGAAGTGACGATGGAATGTATGGTCTGACGATTCCAAGAGATATGTCACAGTATATGTTGATACCTGGTTCTGCTTGAAGATGTTGTAGGATAAAGTTGAGGAGCTTTATCATGTTTCTGATTGAATGCGTATATTAAAGGTTTGTGGTCGATTTTTATGACCAAGTTGCGACAATCTAGTAGATGGTGGAAAAACTTTTTGACGCGAAGATAGCAAGAAGTTCCCGGTCGTATGTACTTGTTCAGATTTGCGTGAGAAAAACCCCAAGTGGTTCCCATGTGTCGCCAATTTGTTGTTCTAGCTTAGCTCCGATGGCGGTGGATAAAGCATCGGTGGTGAGGTGCATCTTGGCATCTGGAGACGGATAGGCGAGCAGTGTCATACTTGCAATTTTCTCTACTTTGCACTCCTCAAAGGCTTTTGTGGCTTCTTCGGTCCAGTTTATTTTTGTTTTGTCGTTTTTTATGGAATGTTGAAAATAGTTGTTCAGTGGAAGTTGAGATTTTGCTGCGTTAGGAATACAACGTCTGTAATAGTTTGTAATTCCTAGAAAGCGTGTTAGTTCTTCAATGGTTTCAGGCTTTTTAAATTCCAGTATGGCGTCGACTCGTTCGCTGGATGGCGCATATCCCTGAGCGTTGATGATGTAACTTAGAAAGTTGATCTCTTTCTTACCAAATACGCACTTCTTGGTGTTGAGAATGAGAAAGCTTTTAATCTTTCGAAGTCAGTTCGTAGGTGTATTTGATGTTGTGTTTCATCGTGTGACATGACTAGTATATCGTCAATATACACAAAGACGAAATCTAAGTCTCGGAATATAGCATCCATGAATCATTGGAAGGTCTGATTGGCGTTCCTGAGTCCAAATGACATCACCATGGTATTCGTATAAACCCCAAGGTGTAATTATTGCCGTTTTGTGTACATCATCTGGATGCATCGGAACCTGGTGGTTTGCTCTGTCCAGATCGAGTTTACTGATAATACAGGTACCATGTAGGCGTAGAAAAAGATCTTGGACAAGTGGAGGTGCGTACTTGTCAGCTTCAGTGATGGCGTTGATTCTCCTATAATCTCCGCAAAGCCGACATTCGTTGTTTTTCTTTTTTGTGAGGAGAATAGGACTTGCGTAGGGACTTCTCGAAGGCCTGATGATTCCTTCTTCTAGCATCTCAGAGATTTGTGTTGTTGCGGATGAGGCTTTTTCTCCTGCGAGTTAATATGAGCGCGCTGAAACTGGAGGACCTTTTGTAACAATTCGGTGAGCGTAGAGCATGTTGTTGAGGTTTGGTCTGCATGAAGGTCTTGTTATTTGGATAAATTCCTTGAGTCGTTGAGCGTAGGCCTGTGGAAGTGAGTCATCGATGGTTGATATATTGAAGGTGTTCGTAGCGAGTGATTCACCTTTGGTTGAAAGCGAAGTGTGAGGATCTATGAGGCGCTTTTTGAGATCGACAAGTAGATTGAAATGAGTGAGGAAGGCCGCTCCAATTATTGCAGTCATTATGTCCGCAATAATAAATAACCAAGAGAAACTTTTTCGGAGATTAAGATCAAGTTTGAGATTTTTGACGCCGTAGGTTTTGATAGTTGAGGTATTAGCTGCGTAAAGTTGAAGTTTGTCTATTTCTGGTTTTATTTTGAAAGAATTTACTGAAATTATTGACACGACGGACCCTGAGTCAATCAAGAAGGTTTTGTTAGTTGTGAAGTCATGGATATGAAGACTAATTTCTTTAGTAGGCAAAGGATCAACGCTGTCACCAACTACAGCTGCGATTGATGACAGCGGATTTAGTTTTCCTGGTTTTGTGGCATAAATTTGCATGGTTTGCATCGATTATGGTAGTAACAAATACCATTGCGAGTAGGAGTGATGGATCTAGTTCTCGGGCGTTGAACATGAGACAATTGTTGTTGAGATCCGATGTACGTCTGGTGTTGTTGTCCCATTCTGAGCTCGTGCATAAGTTTTTCGGTGTGCTGCTGGCTCGAGTGAAGGTTTTTAATTTCACGTTGGCAGTTCTGCATCAGTTGCATCTCTAACAGCTGTCGTTCGAGACGGAAAAACTCGGTTTGATTTTGCATGAGTTGTATTGGCGCTGGAAGTTCTCTGTGTTGGATAGCCATAACTGAAACATTGCTGAGGGCATCCATGATGCGATCTGCAGTGTCAGCGAGTGCATTTAAGTTGTGGAGACTGTCCGACACAACCAAGAGAGGACGAATTCTTTCGGGTAGGCGCTCGGTCCATAGCTGATGCAAAACTTCATCGGTCACACCGTTTTTTGAGAGCTCTCTCATTTCTCTGGGAAGCTGGGAAGGTTTTTTGTCGCCCAGGACCTTTTTTCGGAGAAGCTTCTGGATTTGTCTCTGGCGAGATTCAGAGAAGCGCCGGAGTGTAGCTGTTTTTAGCGTTTTGTATTTGTCTTGCGGAGGAGCATTACTGACTATGTCAATAAGTTGGCTGGCTATGTTCAAAGGTAGCGCTTTGAGTAGCTGGTTATTTTTTTGTGCGTCGCTGGTGATTCTGTTCGCATTAAAATCTGCCTCAGCTATTGCAAACCAAATGTCTGGAGATTCTGAGGAGAAATGTGGCAGATGGAGATTGACAGCGTAGATGTACTCTTGTTGTAGCACATTGTTTGGCCGAGGATGAGTACCCATGTACATCGCGGCAGCTGGATATACTTTTTGGGCTTCCTCAGTTTGAGACGCTTCATCGGCGTTTGTGTCAATGAATGGATGGTTTTCGCTGTCAAGCAAACTCTGGTTGTTGAGGTTGGAGTTATTGTCCTCCTCTGCCATAGCAGGGGTCCTTTTTACGGGTGTTCTGCTGGTCATATGATTTGTGAAAGGAAAATGAACTTACCGATCATGTCGGGGTCACCAATGTGGTGTCTTTCTTTGACACCAACTATATTTCAGCAGAATCTGACGTTCCAGAAGTGAAGACACAAGAGTAAAACACAGACCTTGATTTCAATTGTCAAATATATAAATTTATGAGTGCAACTTTATTGAGATTGTTCAGAGTTCTTAGGTTAATGCAAAACTATTGAATTGATTATTTTTACAGATTATTAAGCAAGAGACTTTACGTTAATGTTTTATAAAATAAAGTAAACTTGATATGAAATACTTTTTACAATGTTTTTTAATGAAATTTAATAGTTTTATAGCGAATATCTTTGGCCGTTGCATTTCGAATTTGAAATTTATGTATCTGTTCGATTATGCGGATTGAGAGGTTGATTTCTGGTGCTGATTCCGTCTATTAGCTGGCAGAGGAGCCACCATCGAAACAGTGTCGCCACACGGTGTGGCGACCCTTTTTCAACACTTGCGCCACTACATAGTGAAGAGAATAACTTTTCTTCTTCATAAATCTTACTTTTTAAATTAACGTCCAGTCTACAAGTTAAAAAAGTTGTCTGCAATCTAAAATATTCAATAAAGTTATTTTTATTAAAGATTCAAGTTGAATTAAAAGAAATATTTGTTTCATTTATTCACACGAACATTTATCCACTCAGTGTAAATCGTTTTCTCCCTTCAGTTCGCATTAAATTAGTTAGTGTCATAATCCGACACTACATTGGTGACCCCGACGTGATTCGCCTTTGCAATCACAAAACAGAACATTGCGAAAAAATCTCATCATGGATAGTGATCTTGATGATACGATCGGTGACCCAAACAAAACAATTAAAGCCGAAGGTCTTCCTGCGACAACAAATGGACATGCCACTGGCATTCGGCAACAAACCCTCACTTCCAACAATTTATTTCACAATGTCCAACAAGAATTCGTCTACGCTGTAAACTTACATCTGCCTTAATATTCATCCGAATCTCCTGAGATCTGGTTTGCCATAGCCGAAGCCGATTTTGCCGCAAATCGAATCACAAGCGATGCACAAAGGTACAACCAGCTGCTAAAGGCACTTCCTTTGAATATCGCTTCGCAGCTCATCGATATCAGCAATAACGCACCATGTCAAGATAAGTATAAAACTTTAAAATTTACAATTCTCGAACGTTTCTCTGAGTCACGGCAAAAACAACTACAGAAACTACTTCGAGAAAAAATTTTAGGAAACAAAAAGCCTTCCCAATTATTACGTGAAATGCGTGAGCTGGCCAAAAACTCAGTCACTGACGAAGTGCTACACCAACTGTGGACCGAGCGCCTGCCGGAAAAGATCCGACCACTTCTGGTAATCTCCGAGAACTTACATGATCTCAACGCCCTTGCAGAAACAGCTGATCGCATCATGGACGCACTTGACAGTCCTTCGGTCATGGCGGTTCAAAATAGAGATTTTGCGCCACACTCATATCAAACTTTCAACCCACCGGAATTGATTCATATTGAACGACAACTCTTGGAGATGCGGCTGATGTTGGAATGTTGCCAACAGGACATAAAAGGCCTCAAATCCAGTCAACAACAACTACAGCATCAACAGCATCAGCAACATCTACAACCACCTCACGTTCAACGTTCAAGGACAAGGTCTGTTACACCCAATCGAAATGGTATGTGCTATTACCACATTCGGTGGGGAAATGAAGCGCGACACTGCACCAAGCCCTGCATTTTTAAAGCTCAAACTTCCAAACAGGAAAACTAGCCGAGCTGTCACTAATTGGAGCAGTTGGTGACAGCGTTCCAGACATTTCATTCAAGGAAATACGGCTTCATATTAAAGATCCTACCACCAACAATACATTCCTAATAGATTCCGGTTCAGTTGTTTCCATCATTCCATCCAATTTCTTCAAAATTAAACCCGAACAAGAGCAACTCACTCTTTATGCAGCAAACTCTTCAACAATACATACTTACGGATACAAAACACTTACTCTTGATCGCAACCTTCGCAGAGCTTTTTTCTGGACTTTCGTCATTGCCGACATACAAACAGCAATACTTGGAGCAGATTTTTTGACGCACTACAACCTTCTCGTGGATTTAAAACACCAACGACTCATTGATGCTTTGACCAAATTATCATCAAAAGGAGAATCTTTAGCTACCAACACGTACAACATCTCGACTGGGGATGCATCTCTACCAGAACCTTATGCGGGGCTGCTGAGAGAGTTCATCAAGGTGACTACACCTACATACAGTCCAGTCCCAATTTCAACAACAGACAATACGCACATCGTATCATCACGAAAGGTCCTCCAGTATCTGCAAGCCCTCGCAAATTAGCTGGCGAAAAAGCAACTGCTGCAAAAACACACATCGCCGAGATGTTGCAAAACGGTATCATCAGACCGTCACGAAGCCCATATGCGAGTCCAATACACCTCGTAAAAAAGAAAAACGACGATTGGAGACTCTGTGGAGATTACAGAATGCTTAATGCTGTCACTGTCACAGATAAATATGCACCCCCACTAATTCAAGACTTATTTCTTCGCCTTCATGGAAATTGCATCTTCACCAAACTTGACATGGACCGAGCTTACCACCAAGTTCCTATGCACCCGGATGACATATCTAAAACGGCCATCACCACACCATTGGGCTTATACGAATACTTGGTCATGCCGTTCGGCCTCAGAAACGCGACACAAACGTTCCAAAGATTCATGGACTCGATATTCAGAGATCTTGACTTCGTTTACGTCTACATTGATGACATACTCATCATGTCTCGAGACAAAAATCAACACGAGTCACATCTCAGAACAGTTTTCGAACGCCTACAAGCATCTTCCCTGAGCATTAGTTTAAAGAAATGCGTTTTTGGGCAACCAGAGTTAAATTTCCTTGGTTTCACAATCAACGCTCAAGATATACACCGGTGAACGAACGAGTCGACGCTATTCTCAACTTCAAAAAGCCTGAGACTATAGAGGAACTTAGACGCTTTCTCGGAGTAACCAATTACTACAGGCGATTCATTTCAAATGCAGCTGTTTCTCAACTACCGTTAAACGGTTACCTACAACGTTCAATTAAAAACGACAAAACTAAAATTCAATGGACCGAAACAGCAACAAATGCATTTGAAGAATGCAAACACAAGATAGCAAATGCTACACTACTTGCGTACCCGTCACCAGATGCTGTCATGACCCTCACCACCGATGCCTCATCCACTGCTATTAGAGCCAAACTTGAGCAACTCATCGATGACACGTGGAAACCACTAGGTTTTTTCTCTCGGAAACTTAGTTCAGGAGAGCGGATGTACTGCACCTATGACCGTGAGTTACTTGCTATTTTTGCCTCCATTCAATTTTTTCACCAAATGTTAGAATGTCGTAGTTTTACAATCAGGACAGATCACAAACCATTAATCTATGCATTTAAACAAAAACACGAAAAGGCTCCTGACCGAAAACTCCGTCAACTAGATTACATCTCGCAATTTTGTATAGACATAATCTATCTCAAAGGTGATGACAACATTGTTGCAGATGCTCTCTCGCGCATAAATACAATCAGCATGCCCACGATACTGAGTCCAGATAGGATACGCAACGAACAACAAAATGACGAACATCTTCAGGACCTTATTCAGAGCTCATCTCTGCATCTTCAAAAACTACAAGCAGAACCAGGCATCAGGATATATTGTGACATATCCACCGGCATCGTCAGACCGTATATCACACTAACTCTACGCAAAATAGCCTTCAACAATATTCACAACATAGCTCATCCTAGTGGTAGAACCACATCACACCTGCTTAGACAAAAATTCATCTGGCCTGGAATTCGCAAAGATGCTCTACAATCTATGGTCGCGAGAATGTACAGATTGTCAAAAAACTAAAGTACATCGTCACAACAAATTTCAACCCGATCACATCTTAGTTCCAGACTCTAGATTTAATCACGTTCACATTGACATTATCTTCTTACCTTTCGTTGAAGGTTTTCAATACTGCCTAACAATGATTGATCGCTTTTCACGATGGCCCGTAGCTGTACCAATTAAAGACATGACCGCAGACACAGTTGCTACAAACTTTTTCAATCACTGGATCTCCCACTATGGTTCCCCAGTCACCATCACTTCAGATCAAGGAAGCCAATTCGAGTCAGTTCTCTTCCATGCCCTCACGAATCTGGTTGGAACCAAGAAAATTAGAACAACATCCTACCATCCACAATCTAACGGCATAGTCGAACGAATACACCGAACCCTCAAAGCAGTACTCATGTGTTCACTAAAGCCTTGGTTGGACTTATTGCCAACAATCCTGCTAGGACTCAGAACATCATTTAAAGAGGACATTCAAGCTACGCCGGCGGAAATGCTCTATGGAACATGTTTAAGAATTCCTGGAGAATTCTTCGTCTCATCGGATTTGCCAGCTGATTCACTGACCTTCATTGAGAAGCACCGAGAATACATGCGCGGCATGCGTCCAACTCAAACTGCACATCACAACAAAAACAAAATCTTCATCCTAAAGGATTTGAACACTTGTTCTCACGTCTGGCTACGCTGCGACCACGACAAAAGTCCTTTAGAACCACCTTATCAAGGTCCCTACAAAGTCATACAACGTTTATCGGACAGAATCTACAAGATACAAATATATGGTGCAGAGACAAATGTTTCTACCGAAAGATAAAAATCATGCTATACCAACAAATCTTTTCAGAAAACCCATCCACATCATTGGACTTCCTCAATGGATCCACCTCAACGCACTTATGGAATCAAACGCTCCGCAACTTTCGTCCAACCATAAGAAAGTCACTCAGGGGGGAGTACTGTGGCGACCCCTTTTCAACACTTGCGCAACTACATAGTGAAGAGAATAACTTTTCTTCTTCTTCATAAATCTTACTTTTCAAATTAACGTCCAGTCTACAAGTTAAAAAAGTTGTCTGCAATCTAAAATATTCAATAAAGTTATTTTTATAAAAGATTCAAGTTGAATTAAAAGAAATATTTATTTCATTCATTCACACGAACATTTATCCACTCAGTGTAAATCGTTTTCTCCCTTCAGTTCGCATTAAATTAGTTAGTGTCATAATCAGACACTACAACGGCTGTGGTGTCTTTCTTTGACACCAACTATATTTCCGCAGAATCTGACGTTCCAGAGGTGGAGACACACGAATAAAACACAGAACACTTGAATTTAATTGTCAAATATATAAATTTGTGTTAGATACTTTATTGAAATTGTTCAAGATTCTTAACTTTATATGAAACTATCGAATTGATTATTTTTATTATTTACTAAGCAAGATACTTTACGTTAATGTTTTTGAAATAAATTAAACTTGATAAGAATACTTTTTACAATGTTTTTTATTGAATTTTAATAGTTTATAGCGAATATATTTGCACGAGACGAAAAGGTAGACATTGTTGTTCGCCGTTGGTAAATTGGAAGTATCTCGAATTTGAAATTTTGTATCTGTTCGATTATGTGGATTTTGAGGTTGGTATCTGGAGCTGATTCCGTCTATTAGCTAGCAGAGGAGCCACCATCGAAACAGTGTCGCCACAGTCACTCCCCCCCGAGTGTCTTTTCAGCTGGAAGATGAAAGGTCACGATTCGTTTTGGTTTGTAGGTGTGTTGAGGCGGATCCATGATCGAACTCCAACGATGTGGCTGGACTTTTTCGCTTGTTGATGCTGGTGATGTTTTTTCAGCTTCGTCTTTGTCGGTTTTACTTATGTAGCATGGTTTTAATCTATCGATGGATATACTTTTTTCTTGATTGTTGACCTTTAACTTGTAGATTCTGTCTGTTGTTCTTTCGACTATCTTGTAAGGACCTTGGTACGGTGGTTCTAAAGGAGCTTTTACGTGATCACAGCGTAACCAAGCGTGTGAGCAATTATGGAGGTCCTTTGATATGAAAATTCTGGCTTTGTTGTGATGAGCTGTTGGTGTTGGTCGAATTCCACGCATGAACTCACGATGTTTTTCAATGAATAGCAGTGAAGAGTCTGATGGAAAATCTGAAGAAACGAAGAATTCTCCTGGTATTCTGAGGCATGTCCCATATAACATTTCTGCAGGTGTAGCTTGGATGTCTTCTTTGAATGAAGTTCTCAGTCCAAGTAAGACTGTTGGCAGTATTTCGATCCAAGGTTTTGGAGAACACATAAGTGCTGCTTTTAACGTTCTGTGCATGCGCTCTACTATGCTGTTGGATTGAGGATGATAAGGTGTCGTTCTTGTTTTTTGTGTTCCAACTAGATTGGTGAGTGCATGAAAAAGCGCTGACTCAAACTGGGTTCCTTGATCTGAGGTGATAGTGACAGGCGATCCATAATGGGAATATTGGCAATATTGATAACCTTCAACCATTGGTAGAAAGATGATATCTATATGGAGATGGTTGAATCTTGAATCAGGAACTGTGATGTATTCAGGTTGAAGCTTTGTGTGTCGATGAACTTTGGCTCTCTGACATGCTATGCACTCTCGAGACCATTGTAATGCGTCTTTTTGAATTCCAGGCCAAGTATATTTTAGTCTTAGAAGACGAGAGGTTGTTCTGCCACTAGGATGTGCGTTGTTGTGAATGATTTCGAATGCCGTTCTTCGAAGTGACGATGGAATGTATGGTCTGACGATTCCAAGAGATATGTCACAGTATATGTTGATACCTTGTTCTGCTTGAAGATGTTGTAGATGAAGTGATGCTGGATTTTGAATTAAATCTTGTAAGTGGTCATCATGTTGTTGTTCATCCCGGATTTTCTCAGGACTTAGTATAGTCGGCATGCTGATAGTGTTGATTCGTGATAAAGCGTCTGCTACGATGTTATCTTCACCCTTCACGTAGACTATGTCTGTTGTGAATTGTGAAATGTAGTCGAGTTGACGGATTCGGCGTTCAGGAGCTTTATCATGTTTCTGATTGAATGCGTATATCAAAGGTTTGTGTACGGTTTTTATGACCAAGTTGCGACAATCTAGTAGATGGTGGAAAAACTTTATTGACGCGAAGATAGCAAGAAGTTCCCGGTCGTATGTACAGTAGCCTTGTTCAGATAGACTAAGTTTACGTGAGAAAAACCCAAGTGGTTCCCAAGTGTCACCAGTTTGTTGTTCTAGCTTAGCTCCTATCGCGGTGGATGAAGCATCGGTGGTGAGGTGCATCTTGGCATCTGGAGACGGATAGGCGAGCAGTGTCAAACTTGCAATTTTCTCTTTGCACTCCTCAAAGGCTTTTGTGGCTTCTTCGGTCCAGTTTATTTTTGTTTTGTCGTTTTTTATGGAATGTTGAAGATAGTTGTTCAGTGGAAGTTGAGATTTTGCTGCGTTAGGAATACAACGTCTATAATAGTTTGTAATTCCTAGAAAGCGTCTTAGTTCTTCAATGGTTTCAGGCTTTTTAAATTCCAGTATGGCGTCGACTCGTTCGCTGGATGGCGCATATCCCTGAGCGTTGATGATGTAACTTAGAAAGTTGATCTCTTTTTGACCAAATACGCACTTCTTGGTGTTGATGCTCAATGAAAAGGCTTTTAATCTTTCGAAGATAGTTCGTAAGTGTATTTGATGCTGTGTTTCATCTTGTGACATGACTAGTATATCGTCAATATACACAAAGACGAAGTCTAAGTCTCGGAATATGGCATCCATAAATCTTTGGAAGGTCTGGGTGGCGTTCCTGAGTCCAAATGGCATCACCATGTATTCGTATAAACCCCAAGGTGTAATTATTGCCGTTTTGTGTACATCATCTGGATGCATCGGAACTTGGTGCTATGCTCTGTCCAGATCGAGTTTACTGAAGATGCAGGTACCATGTAAGCGTAGAAAAAGATCTTGAACAAGTGGAGGTGCGTACTTGTCAGCTTCAGTGATGGCGTTGAGTCTCCTATAATCTCCGCAAAGCCGCCATTCGTTGTTTTTATTTTTTGTGAGGAGAATAGGACTAGCGTAGGGACTTTTCGAAGGCCTGATGATTCCTTCTTCTAGCATCTCAGAGATTTGTGTTTTTGCGGATGAGGCTTTTTCTCCAGCGAGTTTATATGAGCGCGCTGAAACTGGAGGACCCTTTGTAACAATGCTGTGAGCGTAGAGCATGTTGTTAAGGTTTGGTCTGCATGAAGGTCTTGTTATTTGGATAAATTCCTTGAGAAGTTGAGCGTAGGTCTGTGGAAGTGAGTCATCGATGGTTGATATATTGAAGGTGTTCGTAGCGAGTGATTCACCTTTGGTTGAAAGCGAAGTGAGAGGATCTAAGAGGCGCTGGTTTTTGAGGTCGACAAGTAGATTGAAATGAGTGAGGAAGTCCGCTCCAATTATTGCAGTCATTATGTCCGCAATAATAAATGACCAAGAGAAACTTCTTCGGAGATTAAGATCAAGTTTGAGATTTTTGACGCCGTAGGTTTTGATCGTTGATGTGTTGGCTGCGTAAAGTTGAAGTTGGTCTATTTCTGGTTTTATTTTGAAAGAATTTACTGGAATTATTGACACAACGGATCCTGAGTCAATCAAGAAGGTTTTGTTAGTTGTGAAGTCACGAATATGAAGTCTAATTTCTTTGGTAGGCAAAGGATCAACGCTGTCACCAACTACCGCTGCGGTTGATGACAGCGGATTTAGTTTTCCTGGTTTTGTGGCAAAAATTTGCATGGTTTTGTGCAGTGTCTGGCGTCATTACCCCATCGATTATGGTAGTAGCAAATACCATTGCGAGTAGGAGTGATGGATCTAGTTCTCGGGCGTTGAACATGAGAGAATTGTTGTTGAGCTCCGTTGTACGTCTGGTGTTGTTGTCCCATTCTGAGCTCGTGCATAAGTTTTTCGGTGTGCTGCTGGCTCGAGTGAAGGTTTTTAATTTCACGTTGGCAGTTCTGTAGAGTTAGTTGCATCTCTAACAGCTGTCGTTCGAGATGGAAAAACTCGGTTTGATTTTGTGTGGGCTGCATTGGCGATGGAAGTTCTCTGTGTTGGACAGCCATAACTGAAACATTGCTGAGAGCATCCATGATGCGATCTGCAGTGTCAGCGAGTGCGTTTAAGTTGTGGAGACTGTCCGACACAACCAAGAGAGGACGAATTCTTTCGGGCAGGCGCTCGGTCCATAGCTGATGCAAAACTTCATCGGTCACAGCGTTTTTTGAGAGTTCTCTCATTTCTCTGAGAAGCTGGGAAGGTTTTTTGTCGCCCAGGACCTTTTCTCGGAGAAGCTTCTGGATTTGTCTCTGACGAGATTCAGAGAAGCGCTGAAGTATGGCTGTTTTCAAGGTTTTGTATTTGTCTTGTGGAGGAGCATTACTGACTATGTCAATCAGTTGGCTGGCTATGTTTAAAGGTAGCGCTTTGAGTAACTGGTTGTATTTTTGTGCGTCGCTGGTGATTCTGTTCGCATTAAAATCTGCCTCAGCAATCGCGAACCAAATGTCTGGAGATTCTGGTGAGAATTGCGGCAGATGGAGATTGACAGCGTAGATGTACTCTTGTTGTAGCACATTGTTAGGCCGAGGTTGAGTACCCATGTACATCGCGGCAGCTGGATATAGTTTTGGGGCGCCCTCTGTTTGAGACGCTTCATCGGCGTTTGTGTCAATGAATGGATGGTTTTCGCTGTCGAGCAAACTCTCGTTGTTGAGATTGGAGTTATTATCTTCCTCTGCCATGGCAGGGATCCTTTTTACGGGCCTTCTGCTGGTCATATGATTTGTGAAAGGAAAATTAACTTACCGATCACGTCGGGGTCACCAATGTGGTGTCTTTCTTTGACACCAACTATATTTCCGCAGAATCTGACGTTCCAGAGGTGGAGACACAAGAATAAAACACAGAACAGTTACAGCCCTATTAATAATATCAAAATAGATATGAAACAACACTAACACATGTTTTAACTTTTAATTCTTAATAATAAATGTGTTTTAGTCTTAAATGACATTTGACAATAGACGGATAACTTATCTCACCAAATTTGGTGTTTAACGAGCGGATAACTTTAACTTGCCTGTCAAATTTGATAGATACGTTATTATTTACTATTTTTGTGTATAATTATTCTGCAAAATTTATGAAAATAATGCAATCGTTAAATATTATTGCTGAACTAAATGGTTGTATGCGACCACCGCTTGAAAATTACAAACATTGTTGCCCACTAGCGTGGAAGTACCCACGATTCAAGAATCTTCAACGAATGTGGATTAAAAGACCGTCTTGAAAGAGGTGAATTAATTGGACGTCTTCTTGGTGATGGTGGTTATAAGTGCACCACTTCTTAATACCACTTCTTTAGGGGAAGAAAATTATAATAAAGCACACATCGCAACAAGAAACACAATTGAAAGAACATTTGGGGTTTGGAAATCCCGATTTCGTATTTTACTAACGGGTATAAGAGGATCGTTGGAAAATATAAAAACCGTCATCGTGGCTTTAGCCGTTCTACCCAACCTTGCTATTGATTTTAATGAAGTCCTACTCGGTAAAGCTTTTACGTAACCTTTAAATAGAAAAAAAAATATTTACTTTCTTACTTAGATCACCTGAACGATGTCTTAATTGAAATTAGTGATGTTCTTAGAAGTAGATACTACTAGGATTCCAAAAAGGTACATATAAACCATTTCTGTAGGTACAATTAGATAGCAAGGACGAGTCAAATTACATTACAATTTTTTGAATTTTTATCCGTTTGAAAATAAAATCAAATTATGGAACGTATTTTGACTCGTTCTTGCTATCTAATTGTACTTACAGAAATGGTTTATACCTTTTTTGAATCCTAGTAGTATCTACTTCTAAGAACATCACTAATTTTTAATATCAGAAACCAACTCTTCTACGGACGAGTCAAGATACGTTCCAGTATTTCGAATTTTCATCATTTTCATAGTAAAATTAAAAATAAATAAACAAGAAGTATAACAAGTCGATGTTCTAATTGATTATTTTCGATGTTCTCATTAGATTAAAAAAAAAGATACACCTATCGACGAGAAACAACTTGAAGAATTGTTAGTGCAAATAAATAAATAATAATTTCAATTAACCAATTACTTTTTGTTAGAAACCCATTCATTAATATTCCTGAAACGAAATAAAAATTCGCATGAGCAAAATAAATAAATGAATTTTTACAATAACACAATTCAAAATTCAATTCACAGCTGACTGATATGACAGACAGCTTTCAAAAATGAAATAAGTGCTAGAATATTTAGTACAATTGAGTGAAGTGCTGCCAACTTTTCTATGTTATTCAGTGAACAGATAAAATGAAAACAGAATAAGTTTATTAATATTTTATTTTATCAAATGGATAAGTCTACTATCCTAGTGTTAGGTAAAACGTGTGTTTACGAGCGGATGGTGTATTTTTATTAATAGGGCTGTTAATGTTTTTGAAATGAATTAAACTTGATAAGAATACTTTTTACAATGTTTTTTATTGAATTTTAATAGTTTATAGCGAATATATTTGCACGAGACGAAAAGGTAGACATTGTTGTTCGCCGTTGGTAAATTGGAAGTATCTCGAATTTGAAATTTTGTATCTGTTCGATTATGTGGATTTTGAGGTTGGTATCTGGAGCTGATTCCGTCTATTAGCTAGCAGAGGAGCCACCATCGAAACAGTGTCGCCACACGGCAACATCAATAACACCATCTAGTGGCCAAATAATTGATGCGAGTAGTATATTCAAGGAAAGTGTGAGGATTTTGCTAACGAGAAGGTTAAAGGTTAAAATATTGAGCACAGTAAAAGAAAAATATCTTTCTCTTTTTTTTCCTAGTGAATTCGTATGAATGGTCGACTTATGTGCCAGAAGCAACAAGAAATGATATTAGTAGACTGCTTTTAAATGCTGCAACTTCCCCCTGCAATTTTTAAACATGTTGGCGGGGGACGAATGCGGTGTCCGGGGTAAACAAAGTTGCAGATATTGAAATAATTGCAGAGTTATCGCTCTTTCTTCTTTGTGCTTTTTCTTATTGTTTGACACATACGTGGAGTAAAGAGTGTGGAGATATATTTCCTTCTTATTTAACAAAAATTGTAGCTATTAAAATTTGCAGCTTTTAAATGGATGTTGCAATCCGAAGAAACTCAAAAGAGAATTGCCGATAAAAATTGCAGTCGTCTAAAAGCAGTTATAATTTACATGAAAAAGGGTTACAAAGCGTGTCTACTACCTGGTGAAGTAGTGTTGGAGCGGGTCCCATTTAAAATGCACGGGACCACTAATACATGCTCATTGGGTAGCATACATTATTGTTCTAACAGAGAACAAACCCCTTAAGTCGTTTCTCTAGATAATATACGTACTCTATGATTTTAACCTTGCATCTTACTAATGGTCGACATTAGTGCTTGATTATTTAGTAGATATAAGGCCCATTAACTTTTCGATTTTGAATTTTTTTTTTTTATTGTCCAACTGTCTGTCACTTGTCAACTGGGTTTTCAATAGCTGAAATAATTCTACACCGATTTGGTTTTTGTTTACATTTCGTTTTCCTAGTGGAGACCACCAAAAATTTTCGTTTCGTATCAGCAACGTACTAGGATTAAATAAGAAAGTGCGACAATCTGCAATGTTGCTAAAATTAAAATTTTCTTACCCTAGCCACAAAATGCATGTACATTGTACATATATCTTTCAACTTTGTGCTCAGAAATAGCATAATAAAATTGCATTGTTTAAAAGCAGTGGTAGGCATTTTGTATTTTTCGACCGAAAACTGTTAACTTAGACTGCTTTTAGACGACTGCAATTTTTATCCGCAATTCACTTTTGAGTTTCTTTCGAATTGCAGCATCCATTTAAACCCTGCAAATTTTAATAGCTGCAATTTTTGTTAAATGAGAAGGAAATATCGCTTTACACTCTTTACTCCGCCTATGTGTCAAACAATAAGAAAAAGCACAAAGAAAAAAGAGCGATAACTGTGCAATTATTTCAACCTCTGCAACTTTGTCTACCCCGGACACCACATACGTCCCCCACAAACATGCTTAAGAATTGCAGGGGGTAATTGCAGCGTTTAAAAGCAGTACATTCAGCGAACACATCTACTGTAAATGTACTAGATTTGAGAGCCATCGAGTTGCCTTCTTTTATATGGATAACAACGCGTACCAAAAACTCAAACGAAGATGTCAAAACATTTTACCCACCCCCTCGAAAATCCAACTTACCTCTCCAGAAGTGTTTATGGCAAGCAAAAGCCTCTCGCAACTTTTTTTTATTAAATTTTCTCATAATATTTTAGCACATGGAATATACATTTTTTTATAAAATATTTCATCAAATAAATGTTTTGTGCATATTATTGTAATAGAAAACAATATTTCAACATTCTATTTAAAAAATTAAATTCAAAGTCAAGTAGCTAAAGACAGTACAACATTAATAGAGGTAGATTTTTTTCTTAGTAGTGAAAGAAAAAAAAATTGATCATGCTCCTTGTTATGTGCTGAAAGAAAAAAAGTTCTGATTCGAAACAAATAAAAATAAATAATAATTTAGCATGGATCCGATATGTGAGAAGAAGTATAATTTCTTACAGAAATATGTCCCATTTTTGGCCAATCTCATTAAGCTGCTGGCCAATGATAATGAAAAACAAGGCAAGTTGGCACAAATGCAATTGCTATACGATTTATTAAACAAGCCGGACAATAGGTATATAAACCAGAATAAATTCTTAAAACTAAGTACACATTCGCTAAATATTGTATTTTTCATATATGTAACTTCTTGAACAACAGTGTAAAAATCGAGACTTTAGAAAAGTGCGAAGAGGTTTTGTGTCGAGTCTTTGGCAACAATGACGAAAAAATAGTGAGAATATTATATTCTATTTCATAATTCATTATTTATGTAAATATTGTTATTTTTACACAGGCCGGAGGTGAATTGGTTATGCCGAGTCCTTTTATTAAAGCAGAACTGCCGGAGGAACCTGAGGATAGCTTAGAACAAGTCGAACAAAAAAATTGGGAAAATGTAAGCAACTTGATAAGAAGTCTAAGTCAAAAGCTAACTTTTGGTGTTAAAGAAAATCAATCGATATTAGTTTACATTACGAAAACGGTATTAGGCAAAGGTTCTTAAATTGAAGAAATAACAGGAGCTATCTAGCCCAGTTGTGTGCAATATTTTCCTTTATTAAAAAAGTGAATCGCTTCCACTGCCTACAGACCATCGCACTGCAAGGGTTTGTCTTCAAATTTTTAGTAGAAAGTTTTCCAAATCAATTTTTTAATCCCTCAAAATAATATAAGAAAATTGCTTAAAAATGGACAGCCCTTACACGATGCAATAATATTTCCCAAGTGTATAGCCTTTTTGCAGCATTATTTTCTGTTTGTTTATTGCTGGAAGAAGAATATTACGGTTGCTTCAATAAACATTAGTTTTTTAATATCCTATAATATATTGCGCCAACCGCAATGATTGCGCAGTATAGTTCCTACACGTTTAATATTACTGCGCAAAACTTGATGATGAGCAATTACTTTTAGCCAGTTTAGATTTTTCAGGCTCACTGAAATCTCAACAATTTCTCAAATCTGAACTTAATTCCTCAATGAGATTCCTCACTTTTGCTGTCAAAAAGCTGAGACTGATATTTTTTGGATTCGCTTGATCTATCATTTTTTGTCGCAGTTGCATCAATTCACAATGTGAAAGAGAGAGTGCTTTTGACTTCTATCGGAGAAATCTTGTAACAGTTCACAAATTCATACCAACCGCGAAGTTCATATTATCCACGAAGATCCATATGGATCACGTAATACAGCAACAATTTGGGATCATACTCTCTATCTGGATCCCAAGTTATATAGAGTTTCTGCATACCATCCTGGCTAAAGCCAAAAGTAGCCATCTTAACTTCAAAATTGTGGAAACATGATTATTAGTTAAGAAAACTTTAAATTAAACGGTAAATATTAACATCATTATAATTTGTTTTTTTTTGTATATATATATTTTGGCTAAAAGACAGTTGGTCTTATTTATAAATTATAAATAAACTTAGACAACTGTCCGACTTTGGAAAATGTGTTCAAAGACCTTGTTTATTGTTGTCTTATAGCTGCCTAACTTAGACACAAGAGTAGATTGTCTTAACCGTGAATAATGTGATATTTATTTTTATTAAATAAAGCATATTTCCACCAATTTGAAAATAGTGAAAATAGGTAGACAGTGTCTAAGCAGGCAAAAATCTAATAAATACGACTGAGTATTTTTAATAAAAGCACTGAGCTTTTTCTTGAATAGATTTATTCCGGTTTCACTCATAACATCTCTAGGAAGATTATTAAAATAGATAATACCGTCATAAAAAATTGTGTTTTGTGTACTGCTGAGTCGACATCGTTGCGGTCTCAAATTGGCATTGTTTCTCAAAGTGAACGGCTGAATTTCAGATACTTCCAATATTCCATCAGACAAATATTCCGGGAGCATACCATCCCGCATTTTGAAGGTAAAAACCATTGCATCATAAATCAGGCTTTTTTCACATTCATCCACTTTAAGCATTTGAACATAAATCTAATGGGAGTTTAGTTAATGTTGTATTACATACATGTTGGAATGTTAAATTTAGAAAATAAAAGACGGCTAATGTTGATCAACCCCGCATACATTTTTTTCTAATAACGCGAAGTGTGTTGAATGTGAGTCGTCCCGATTTTTTATGAATTTTGGAGTAAACTTTAAAATCCGCGTCTTTTAATTATCTCTCTGTTCCTTCATTACAATACCTTTTGGACAGTTTTTTCACTTGTTTGTTTCGATTTGCTGCTAGATCTTGATTTACTGTGAATAGGCTATTGTTCAGTTTTATTTACTTATTGATGCATTTTTTTCGATTCATTTCATTCAATATTTCATTGATTTTTCTTAAATTTAGTTACATAAATATTTTTTTTTTGCAATTATGCAATATAAATTCCAGTGAACCGTTTTGAGATAGCTTACCAATAATTAAATTTTTAAATGATTTTATTTTATATAATCTGCTAAAGTGTTGGCTTTAATTCATTACCTGACATGGCTTTTGACTGGTATAATTTTGTGTCCATTTCTTTTTTCAAAAAGATACATGAAGATATTGATGAATTTACCAATTAATTTTAAAATAATTTTTATTTTAGTGTGTGAATAGCGATGAGTAAAACAATAGGCGATTTTCTTTTTAACTTCAGAGCAGTGTCTGATTTGTCAAAAAAACGTTTGTGTTTCTTAAGTACAGAGCGCCCAGAACTACAAATTTGTGTTTCTTTTTTAATTCAGATTTAACTCAGAGCGAGCTCAATGGACTCAGAATAAAATAACCGAGTCAACGGAGTAAAATGCTGGGCTCGTCTAATATCATGTAATTTGACAGATTAATTAGTCTCAAGTGTGTTTCATAAATTAAATCGAAGAGCTCAGAGATAACTCTCTTCGCTGAGGCTCTGATCAGTGTTGTACTAAGAGTTAAAAAAAAAAAAAAATTGGTATCAACACTCAATGAAAACGAGGTATCTAATTCATAACTTAGAATATTTACATACATACATGGAGCGATTAATATCGTTTTTGAAACTCTCACTTAAATAAATAAGGTATTAGAATGGTTCTGAGCTCGTTTAGTACCTAAAAAAATATAATTTTATTTTCTTTATCGACCAATCTCTATGTAACTAACTTGTTTAATTTTTAGTTAAATGGATCTATTGAACATCAATGTGATGCCGAACCAACTTTCAAATTAACAGATGATTCCACAAAAGAAAACCCCACAGAATTTAGTTCAGAAAAAGTAGAACAAGAACCAGAACAGATAGACAACTCTGTTGTCGAATTATCCAAACTGGCAAACGCTTTAGAAAAGTGCAGTGAAGAAGATATTTCTCGAAAAAGCATCCAAACTAAATCAAATCCAGCTGAAGAGGAGCGGATAAGAGATGCTCCTGCAGATGATGCAGCATTGCAAAAAGAGTCTGAATATGAAACAAAAACGGATTTGAAAACTGAAGTTAAAGGAAATGATGAAGGTGATTCTGAGAAAGAAGTTATAGTAGAAAGTGAATCTAAATTAAAAAATGAACAGAAGGTAGAAGATGAAACAGAAAATAACAAGAAAATACCAGAAGAAAGCAACGATCTTCAAACGACTAAACCGACCGAACCGAAGATAGAAGAAGATTCGAAATCAGATTCTCTAATCAATGAAACTGAACAAGTTCAACAAATTAAACACGAAGTGAATTCTTCCGAAGCAACAAAAAAAAGCGAATCAGAAGTAGAAAAAGCTAAAGATAATAAAATGAAATTAATCATTTCACATACGGACGTAAATAAAATCAAAGAGAGAGAGACTGATCCAATCCAATGCAATCAGGATCAAGAAAAAACTGAGATCAATAAAGATTCATGCACGGCTAATATTGAAAAAAATTTAGACGCAAACGAGTCTCTAAAATGCAGCCAAGCTGAAAAAACTGATAAAAAAGACGAAGAACCTCTACATACTTGCGAAAAAGCATCTTTAGTTATTGCTTGTGTTAAAAAATCAGAAGTTCCCCCCAATGAAAAGATTACTTCAATCCCAAACGAATCCGATTCCAGCAGATCTTGTGGCAAAACAAGCGAAACTGTCGAAACTTCCCCAAACGAAGAAGTAACTCCATTCAGTGTTGAAGAAGAGCGTTCAGATGTACAATTAAATGACAATGTTAATGAAGCACCAGCAAGGGAAACAACCATAACAGACGACCAAGTGGAAAGTCAAAACAAATCAGACAAAACAGACGAAATACAAAACAAATCAGATAACGACGCCGATCTCACACCAGAGCAAACCAACACAGTCGATGTAATTAGACAAAGTCCAACAGAGATGTTAAGATTCAAAATAATTTCAGCTGAAAGTTTGGCATCACCAAAAAAAACCGATACGAACATAAAAAATGATGAACAAATCACAGATTCATCAAAAACACAATCAAATGATACTGCCAAAGAAGCCAAGACGGCATCTGAAACTGTCGATGATCCGTTAGACCCATTGTGTCAAACGTCAGAAAACAAAAAAACAACAGAAAACGGTTCAACTCCCCAAAAAAACACACACAAAGATGAAGAGGACGATGATGTACTCTTAGTAGAAAATCGTTCATCTCCCATATGCATTGACTCAGACCCCGAGGATGAGGAGAATGTTAAAGGAAATCGTTCTCTGCCTATCATTCCAACTAAACTTCCAACACATAAGCAGAAACTACTTATACCTAAACAAAATGTACGCAAATCAACCACAGGAACATCGGTTTTGGACACTATTCGTCACATTATCAAGAAAAACCAAAACATCACTCCCAAACGAAAAGTTCCAATTCAACAGAAGCAAAAAGTATTTCGTGAAGCGGCATTTGTGAAAAAAGATCCTAAAGCTCTGATGGAAACTATTGATCTCTTAGACTCCGATTCTGAAGATGAACGTCCCAATGATAATAGCAAGAAGCCCAAAACAAATGCAAACACTGACGACGATGTTATAATTGTAAGTTCTACACCATCTCAGCGTAAGTTTCTAACGAAAAAATTAAATCAAACTGTACCAGCACCAAAACAAATCCCTAGACATTATTCAAAACTTGCTAATAAATCACCATCGAAACCGGCCACAGCTCAATCAAATTTTTTAAATGCTGTAAACCTACAGCCGGCTAAGTCTAATTCTTCTAATCCCGCTACGTTCTCTGCACGACTTTCTAACAAAAAAGTTATAATCCCGAATGCATTTTACGGAAATCCTTCTTACAACAGGAAATCATCATTATCATCGTTTTCATCAGTATCATCGAGAGTCGGTAGTGGGAATCACGAAGAGTCTTCAACAATTGAGTCTGCAGCTGCCCCACCTACTCGCGCTGTAGGTGTTTACTCCGGAGTCAGTATTCGCCATGTGCAGGACAAAGTGCTGAAAGAATGGCTTGAAGGTTTTCTAACAAATTTTGCTAGCCCATTACAAATAGCTTCGCATGCGTGCTTTGTGCTTCTCCAACGTGTCTTAAAGTATCGATTCTTTCAACGTCTAAAGGAGACGCGCATATACCTAAACACAACAGCAAAGAATTGTTCCGCTGAAAGCGTGGACGTTCAAATGTTATTAGATTTGCGGAATGTTTTTCTAGAAAATGATTATTTAACCGAAGCGGGTAGGAGATTTTGTCGTTTTGCCACAAACGATGCATTTGGCAAGCCAGTGGCATTGACAACAGATCCCAAAACTGGAAGAGTAACTTGTCGCACTAGATTAGCTTCGAAAGGGGATCTACCTACAGATATAGCTAAAATTCCAAATGGTCCATTCATTAGAAATCCAAAACCTATAACACCAGACAAATTACCGGCTTCAACAGCTCAATTGCCAGTAGCAGCAGCAACGGCTGTTGCTTTGAATTCAAAACCATTTATAAATTCCACTAAGACTAGTACATTGTCTAACACATCTACTCCTTCCTCTGTTCCTAAGCGTAGGGGAAAATTCCGGAAGTTAAGCGATGGATTAGTTGTTGCCGAGAAAGATGAAGATGATAATGATTATACACCTGCACATAATGAAATCGAACCAGAAGCAGAAATAGTTACTGAACGAAAGAGATCTTTGCGTACAAATCGAACAAAGCGAAAGGAAGCTGGCTTTACTTACAGTGAAGATCATGATGATGAAGAATTTGAAGCTATAGCAAGAAAAATTGAGAACAAGAAAAGGGAAGAGCAAAGATTGGCAGAAGAGAGAGAATTAGAAATGGAAAAAGAACAACTAGAACTGCAACGCAAGACAAATAAAAAGACTGTGGCCAAAAAGACGACAGCGAAACGTAATGGTGGGCAATTTGGTAAGTTTTAGTTTTTTGTTGTTGTTGTACTTATTCTTAACACTAGTCAAAAAAGTTTTTCTTTTTTCAAAAAAAAGTAGGACTTCATTTTTCCGCCTAATTCTATGACTTTCCTCTCTTTTAAATAATGGGGTTTTGGTCGTACGAAAGTAAAAGAGCCGAATTGTACTAATAGTACAGACAACCTATACAAACAATGGGGTATATAATAATTTGTAACAGTCAAGCATAACACAACATTTTGAAGTATTCCCCTCTCACCGTTCCCCCATTCTGACCCTTTCATTTCTTAGATCAATTTATTTCAATTCCTATTGACCCGAGAAAAAAAGTGTGCAGGGAGCTCTCCATTTAACTATCTCTCTCTCTCTCTAACTGCAGTGATTCTGGACTGAGGCAACAAATGTTCAAATTTTCAAACTGAATATTGTTTGCCTTAAAACTTTTTCACTCGGGCCAATAGAAATTGAAATAAATCGGTTTAAAAAATTAAAGGGTCGAAATGGGATTCCGCGCTGGGGCTGCGAATACACCAACGTTTTACTTTATGCTTTAGATTTTGAGGAACAGCAAAATTCAAAATCTTCCTGTTACAAACTGATTTGATATCAAACTTAAACCTAGTTTATTCGGAAATGCGAAGTGATCAAAATCGAACTGTAACATAAATAGATCGTAGGTTGAAAGGCTGACAAAAAATAATTTTGCTTATGCTTATATAATTTAATTGGATTATTTAACTAAAACAAATCAACAAACAAATATTCAAAAAAAAAAAAAAAAAAAAAAAAAAAAAAAATATTCTTATATTTGGCATCAACGATCACTTTAAATGGATGTAATTAAAAACAATACTAATTCATCTAAGGTTTTTTTTTGTTTGTCTCCAAAGAAAATTGATCCTTTTCGCCAAAGAATTGTATTTAATTTTTCAAGCCGGGAAAAAAAGTTTTATATGTGTATTAAAAATTCATGCTAATATACAAAGAATTTAAAATGACGTTTTTACATCAGACCCACAAAAGTGACCAAATTTGCCATTTTAGAAAAACTGATTTTGGAATGCTTTTAGCAAACCTCTTGAATTTCTTACGAGTCAAAATATATATAGGTACACGTCTTTTATTTTAATAAAAGTTTTGTTACTGGCATTTTCCGGCTGTTCGACTTATCTAAAATACAAAAAAAAATATAAACCACGTTTTAATGGGTAAACCTGTGGCTATCATACTCTTTTACTACTTGAAAATTTTAATGTATTGTGTCTTAAATTTTAATGAAGCTTTTGTGCATTTCAAATTGGAATATTTCAGCAGATAATCCAAAAGGACCAACTCGTAAAAAGCTACGTTTAGCCAACACTTCAATTGTAGGCTCTGAAGACAATGATCTTTTAACCCCGACTTGGATAGAAGCCGATGGTGAGGATGGCGAAGTGGATAGCCTATTAGATTTTGCCGATGACCCCCAATCACCAAATATGGGAGCAAATTCAGTTCCAGAAAGCAACAACGCCCACGAAAATACTTTTCAAAACTATGAAACAACCGAGGAGGCATCTCAAGACTCATCAGATATATTTGACACACATACAGATAAATCACTCAAAAATATTGATCGCCAGCTACATTTACACAGTAAAACTTATGATTTCTGTGTCCATTGTCAAAGAAAAGTGCCGCGAATAGTACATCACTATGTGAATGAGCATCGTTCTTCGGAGGTTTTCCCCTCACGCCTTCGAAATAGGGACATTCGTCGTCTTCTTACAACAAGTAATGTTGGATTTGTGCATCTTTATAAAGGAAATCAGATACAATATGCTGCACATTGTATTTTCTGCGACAAGGAAGCCAAATTCTTATTGCCCTATTGGTTTGAACATTTTACCATGCATACGGGCGAATATAGCTTCAAATGTAGCGGTTGTCACATCCTGAAACCAACGAGAAGTCTCCTCACCAACCATATAACATCTAATACGGGCTGTCCGAAAAATGGTTCAGCAATAAGGTTGGTGAATTTCGATACAAAGGTGCATCAAATTGAAGCGCACATTTGTTCAATATGCAATTACGTTCAAATACACCGAAAAAATCTGCTGCGGCATCTTCGAACGCAGCATGGAATGGAAACGATTTCACCAGATCAAATAATAAAAGTAGTTTTGCTTCAAATTTCTGCGCCATCTCGCGATCATGATGCAGTTAAAAATGAAGAATCACAACTGGCATTACTGCAACATTCGGACGATGAAGACAATGGCATTAATAATACGCCTTTGGATGAAAATTCGTTAATGATGCAGCACGATTTTACCGATAATGACGATTTGTCATTTATGATTTGTGGAATGTTGGATGTTCAGACGAATTTATCACCAACTGGTTGAAAGTACTCGGGGAATATGGACACAAAAAATACTGTAGATATCAAATAAGTACTTTCAATAATTAGTTCTTGTCATCTGTTTTTTTTTTTTTTTTTTCTCAGCTACGTTAGGGCTTCACTTGTCTCATCTTCATCTTTTGTTTTTTAATTTACTCGATTATTTTAATATTATTTCAAATATCATATTGTTTTGTTTTATTCTTAAAGAATACTTGTATGTGTAAAGATAATGCCAGATAAACAAACTAAAATGGCCAAGGCAATATAATGGCTACTGTTAGGGAATTTATAATTAAAGAGGAAATTCTTAAAACAGAAAAAAATATGATGCACATTTGAAAAACATGCTATCCTCTATTTTATGTTCATAATATGATTCTTTGTTTTTATTTTAATATATATTAACAATAAAGTGCTGATATTTTTCTTATTTAGCTGTGTACAATTTTGTTAAAAATTTCTCTGCTTCTTGTTAAATATTGCTCTGGCCATAAAAATGTATAATTTTTTTTTAGAAATGTGAATGATGTGTCTCATTGAGTTTATCATGTATAAGTCTATTTTTATTTGTTTTTTTTTATAATTTCGCACGTTCAGTTATTGAAAATAAAATTTACAAAAAAAAAACAAACAAGTTTTGTAAAAAAATAAACAATATGTAGCTAACATTTTTTGTAGCTTGAAAAGTGTATAGATTAGGTTCGTTTGCAATAAGAACAATTATTGAAATATATAAAAGCAACAAAGTATCTATAATAATAACATATTACTATTAAAAACAAAGTTGAGGAAACTTTTTAGTTTAGTAAATATCTATTAATAAAATACAAATTTCGATCTTTATTGATAGTTTTAACTTGAATTGTGGGAATGTTTATTTGCAGAATCTATGCTGAAATTAATGAAGGAGCTTATTTATGTATATCAAGATAGTCAGTTTACGAATAAAAAAAACCTTAAGCTCTTTTTTATTTTTGAATTTAAAAATTCGATGACATTTGAATTGAGCGTGCTAAGGGCGATCACATTAGATTTGTTAAGAAATACTCTTGGGCTATGAGCAAAAATATATGCATAACTTTATGTTATTGGGATAAGCTAGGTTCATAATCCTTACAGCGACATTTTTTTTTTTTCAATTCACCAGTCAAAAATAGCTTTTAGATTAAACTTTATATAATTTCATAAGAGCTTCTGAATTAAGTCAAAACTAAAACAACTTTTCATCCTCATTCAACCTTATTAAATTCAAAAAATTAAATTAATTTTAACTCACAAGCTTAAAAAAAAATAACTTGCAAACCGACAATTTTTTTTATTATTTTCTTCGCACGTGTTTACATTCTCATTACGCATTGCAATTAAACAAATTAAGTTTTTTTTACATTACGAACAACCACGAAACAACCGACGAAAACGAAGTAAATATGACTTATTTTGGTTTGGTTAAACGGACGTCAAACGAAAACAATTGTATGTTCAAATACGAATGGGATAAAGCGCAACAAGAGGTAGCACTTGAATGCTACCACCGCGCGAATAATTTGGGGCGACTTTCCAAAACGGTAACCCGCGTTGAAACTTGATTTTTTTTTACAGGTTGGGGGTGATCTCAATAGAAAAAATTACAAATATTAAAGTGAGGAATCCCTAGAAAACCCCCCTGCTTGGACACACTAAAGGATTTGGGGTAGGTACGAGGTTGGGTGTATGCAAAGTTTCTTTTGGGATCAAATTAAAAAAAAAGAAATACTTAAATTCAATAGCAAAGTTTCTGCATTAATCAAAATAATTTAATAATTTTGTCATAAACATCCCAAAAAAAAAACCTCACATGACATTACTGAATCAAATAGAACTGTCAAAATGAGTAAACAAACAATGCTTTGTCTGTGTAATTTGATGTGAAAATTTAAAATTAAATTAAAAATATAAAGAAGTGTTTCCTCACGAACTCAAGAATTAAATTTCTAAATACTAAATTAATTTGTCCCCTCCAAATTCCGTGTAAATAACCCAGCGTTCGTGGACCAAGTGTCACGCATGCTTCTTGTGTATTGCTTATTATTATTACTGTTTTATGTTCGGTGATCGATTACAACCTGTGCTTCAGATCGAACAGACAACCCGTCTCTCATTTATTAGAGAGTGGATGTACCCTCCACTTTAGGTATCGCAATTGATAACGTCAATATTTGTTTCCTCAAGATACTAAGAGAGTGAACCAATTGCTGATGGACCATGGTTGCCCTTGCCCCTTCTCCCTCTCAGTAAGTTGAAAAAAAAAACCTCTAGGGAGAGAAAAAAAAAGGAATAGCAGAAAAAACGATTTGGATGAATGGCGGATGAACCAATTCGGTATAACAGCATTCTTCAGGTGAATCGGCTCAAATGTCAAAATTTCAAAATTAAGCTAATTCAAATTGTTGGTGACTCGCGCAAAATTTAAGTCGATAAAGGACGATTTTAAAGCATTTTTAGTATGATACTAGGCTAACTTTAATTGAGTTTAGCATAGTTCTATCTTTTTGAAATTTTGTTAAAGCTAAAATCACCAAATGCCTAATTTATCTTTTTAGTATCATACTCAGCACTATCACAAATTCCATCGAAATCGGAAACTTGTTACGAATCCCGAAAAAAGCTATCACAAACCCATCGTAGGTGGAAAATCTCATTCAAATCGCCATTACAAACGGGTTCGCTGATTGTTTTTTTTTTTTTTCGAAAAGTTTCCGATTGCGATGAGATTCGTGATGGGGGTGACTAACTCCATATGGCACTTTGACATTTAAAAATTTCAAAAAGGGTGTATTTTCTTAGTTTCTGCACGAACTGTATTCAGCTGGATATATCAAGGATACAGGTGAAGTGTCTGCATAAGAAGGAAGGAATCCCATACAGGAAGCAATTAGCACTCATTTCGTTTATTTTTTCCTAGCCGTTAACGTTAAATAGCTTTTAACAACAAAAGCAAACTCTTGCTATTTAGTCGTGCATTTCATTTTGAATATATTTACATACATAGGTAAGAATTTCCACGTTCAATCGGCCGTATTTGTACTTTTCTACAATTTTTGTTAATTCAGCATACGTATGCAGTAGGATGTTTTAAGTCTTGTCTTGACATTATTTGCAATCTGGAAAAAATATGAGGAGGTGAAACATTGATATTTGAATACAATATATATTTCCTACAATTGTAGTAATGTGTGTATCCCAGGTTAGTTTACGATCATATAGCATTCTGTAATTTCTTGAAGAAGAGTTTGAAGATGTATGGATGTGTTATGTATATTGTTATATGTTTTAATAATATAGGAAAAATTATCTTGAATGATTGATAAAACTCATTTAACTACTTCTGTACTATGTATGCTAGAGAAAGAATTGGACGGAGCTAGAGAGCAAGCGAGCGGCAGAGCGAGAGAGCGATAATAAAAGTCCATATTATTTTTATCATTTAGCCATAAAACTCGTAAACATTTTTTTTGAGAAATCTTTGTTAATGCTTTTAGGCATACATTTCCTAACAAAGAAAAGTATACAATCTTCTTAATTTTATCATCGAGCTGTTGGGATGTATTTAGAAATTTACAATTTTTTGTTTCCATTTTTAAATATGCAACAGCCAACAGTCACAATTTGAGAACCTCCTTTCCATTGTCCTATGCCTTTATTTTAATTTCAACAATTTTCAACTGCAATTGTGGGAAGAGTTGGTGAAAATGAAATGAATGAAATGAAAAGGTGTGTGGATTTAAATGTTAGAAGAGAAGCTTCGAAATGGTGAGTGGACAAGTATGCTCAACGGTCGTCATCCATTTGCTTTGCATGAAAAGTGAAATTTAAGAGAATCAAAGCAAGATAAAAATAGACGCTGGCTTGGTTTGAGAGACACCAATACATTCAGATGCTATCCGATTTTTTGAAATCTTCAGTTTTCTAGTTTATTTATTTATTTTTATTTGTCTATGAATCTATGATTTATAAGTTAGCCTATTCACCAACCTTTAGAATATACATAGTTTTGTATCAACCTTTTGAAATTCCACTTTGAATTGGTGGAACCTTTGTATATGAAATCTATATCATGGTTGGGTTCATTTAGAACTTGGTGAGGTTTGAATATTCAAAAAATGAAAAACATAATAACAGAAGAAGAACGGGAACGCTGGGGCCTAACTTTGTAATTCCATTCTAAAGTTAAATCGTTCGAATTCGGAAAATATGTACTGTGTTATTTGAAGATCGGAAATTGAAATTCGAATTTCATTTATCTAGATACATTAGCTCGAAAATCGGAAATGTTGTACTTGACAACTCTATTTTAGTTTCTAAATACATTCGAATTTCTGAATTTTCATTCGATATCTATTTACCATCCGGAAAAGTTTTGCTGAAAGCTAAAATGTAAGTATTTATTTAAAAAAAATGCATAAATAATCTTTTCTCATAAAATTTTATAAATTCATTGAAGAAAACACAATTAATATTAATATGATGATATTTTTGATGATTATATTTTATTTTATAGGGAAACCACGAACAAAAATACTATTACGAAAAAACTCAATTTGAAATTCTCGTTGATTTCATGTGTGTCATGTGTGTCATGTGTGAATTTTTGTTGAATTTAAAATGTCATTTTTGACAAAAAACAGCTAGAGTCTCGGAACATTTATTCGAAAGTTGCAAAGGTTTCTTTGAAACATTTTCTTTCAATTCGAAAGTAATACAGAATAAAATTTTAAATTAGAATCGGAAACAACTTTCGAACAGTTTTTACTTTCGAATCGAATTACAGAGTTAGGCAGCCCCCTGTATAGCAAATAATATGAGAGTGCGAGGAAACGAAAATAATACAAAAATTAAAAGAATATAAAGAATAAAGATGAGGGATATAATGAAAGAAAAAACACAATTTTGTTTTTTTTGCGGTGTATTTTGTTTACATTTTTTTTCATTCTGCCATGGTTAGGAAAAAAAATATTAATATAATAATAGTTTTTAATTTTAATTGGCGAGAAGTAGATTATCTTCTTCTCTTTTCTGCGATTAATACAAACATATGTACCTATATTAGGGTGGTCCTAACAAATGTAATGTTTTGATAATAATATAACATGGGTAATAACTGAAAGAAAGAAATAATATTTGGCAGAAATATTCACTCATATTATATATGATGTATAAAAAAATTTATCGTACATTTTTTTAAACGTTATTTTCTTACATCTTGACAAAAAACTATATTTCTTTAAATCTTATTTTATTTAACTTTAGTAGGTATATATTTTTATACTTAATGTATAAAGACTATGTTTGTGCCAAATTTTATTAGTTATTACAAAAGTTATAGAAATTTAAAGTTGACATTTAAATACTATTTTTTTTTCTCATCATATGATTTTGCTTCTAAAACAAAAATGCATTAAAATATATATATCTAAAATGTGGCGTATGGCAATAACACCTAACTCGATTTGGAAATATCGCCTAAATTGGTTTTTATCGCAAAAAAAAAAAATAGTAAATACATAGGTAGGTACATATCATCAAAATTTATATTTTTCCAATCTTAAGTTGGAAATATCGCCCAAATATTTTCAATGTAAATTGTTTTTGTAAAATTTGCGCGTTATTTCCTCAATTTGGGCGATATTTCAAAATATTTTTTTAATTTGAGCGTTCTTTCCTAAATTTTGGGCGATATTTCCAAAGTGAAATTTCAATGAAACTTGTTGACAAACATCGCCAAAAAAATTTAAACAGTTCAAATTGCGGTAAAATTTGTGATAAATTATGCTGAGTAGAAAAAATCGAAGAGAGTTCACTATCTTTAAGTGTGCCAAGATTTGAAAATCAATTTAAAAAAAAAAAGTAAATGGAAAAAGACAAAATTCAAAACTTATCTATTTAGTGAACGAAAAACAAATATATGAAAGAAAATCGTTTGATAAAACAAAATCGCGGCGCATAAACAGTGGGGTATGTATGGGGGGGGGGGGCATGCTGCTCCTCTGCAACCCCCTGCTTGTGCATATTATATGATTTGGGGTAGGTGCGAGGCTGGGTGTATGCAAAGTCTCTTTTACATTATAAGAATCTGGATTTAAAGAGACTTTGCATAAACCCAGCCTCGCGCACCTACCCCAAATCCTATAATGTGCCAAGCAGGGGGGTTGCAGGGGGCAGCATTTCCCCACATACATACCTCACTATTTATACGCCGTTTTAATTGAAAATAAATAACATTTATTTTATTATTGTTTTTGTTTTTGATTAGGTATTAAATTATTGAATTATTTATTTATTTCTTTTTTGAATTTTTATTTATTTATTTATTATTTACATAATTTTATTTTATAAAAGTGAAATAAACTTGATTTGATTGAAAACGGAGTTGTTTCAGTACAATTATTGGCAAAATTTAGGTTTCGGCGATATTTCCTAAGATTTGGGCGTTTTTCCCTTTTTGAATTTTTTTTTGGGCGATATTTCCAATTTTGGGTGTTATTTCCCATTCGAGAAAAAAACAACAACAATTGTTCAGAATTTTTTTGGGCGATATTTCTAAATCGGTTTGGGCCTTATTGCCATACGCCCTAATATAATATATACATAGGTATGTTTACATCATAGAGTACCTATATTATCTAGAGAACCGACTCGTACCCCCCTTGCCTAAAACACCCGCAAATTTTATTTGAGCACAGTAAGAGAACACTCTCCTAAATTCCCTGTCCGTGAATTCGTGTGAATTTTAGATATAGCGCATCTCTCTTCAAATTTCTCTCCCCATCTTTTTAATTCTGAAAGATACACACAAAAATACGAACATTGCTGAAAAAAAGAAAAGAAAGACGTGCACGCAGGCGTCGTTTCCACCATCGCAGCTCCGATGTGACTGAGGGTCGGTGGGTTGGTTTTTGTGTTTTGTTTTCATCTCAGTAAAAGAGAGATCAAATTCCAGCGATGGACTTTTTTTACAAGAAGTATGAACATGGTTTATAATGCAGTTTTAAAAAAAGTATTTCATATCTGGTGGGAGAACTGAGCACTGAGCAAAACTGAGCCAATATCCATTAAATTATCACTAGGTTAGTGCGATTCCATTAAAAATGCATTCGGCAACTAACACATATTCAGCCTTGTGGAGGAAATCCTCTCAGTGCAGCTTGTAGGGTGAAAGAGAAAAAGCGCTGAAGTCGGTTCTCTAGATAATATGGGTACTCTATGGTTTACATAACGAACATATTTTATTAAAATTTTATTTTGTAAAAAAGGTAAGTATTCGCTTTTTTAGAATAAGTTTAAAAATTACATACTTACTTTACTTTAGATGGCGCTCACAGTCCAGGGTGGACTACGGCCTCAACCAACAAGTCTCTCCAGCCAGCTCGGTCCCTAGCTAGCTGCCACCAGTTACGCACTCCAAGTTGGTTGAGGTCGTTCTCCACTTTTGTGCGGCACCTAAGGTGGGGTCTTCCTCTGCTGCGCAGACCGTCAGGGGTAGATTCGAAGACTCGTCGGGCTGGTGCGTTGGTGTCCTTACCATAAATTACGTACAAATTACGACTATCTATACCTATCTAATTTAATTTTTCAATAGTTATTTGTATACCTAGGACGCTAATTGTTTTCAAACCCCGTTTTCTGATTTTTGCTACACACACAAAGATTACATAGTTGCCACTCAACTGGAAAGTCAGGGAGAGTCAGGGAACGAAAATTTGGTCAGGGAAAGTCAGGAAAAGTCAGGGAATTTCATAATCGGTCAGGGAAAAATTTTTCAGCTGAGATTATTTTCATAATGAAATAAATTAAATATTTCGTTGAACTCTTCCCACACTAAAAAAAAAAAACTATCAAAGAAATCTTGCATATTTTGCAAGATTGCAAAAAGAATTTAAACCGATTTGCACACACACTAGCAAGATTTGACATTTCTAAAATCTCAAATTTAATTTCGCTGTGTTTTCAGAAGGTATAAACTGTGTTTAGGTTGCATCGAATTTTAATTTCAGTCATTATTTTAATTATATATATTAAACATTTGTGCACTCTTTTTAAATAAACAAAACAAAAAATACATTTTGCGATTTAGATTTTTGTCTACTTAGACACTGTCTAACTATTTTCGGGGAGAGTACGGTAACTTGGGCGCCGAAAATTGATAAAAAATTTTTGTAGAAGGGTCAATTACAAACATTTTTTTACTATGGGAGGGGGAGGTCTATCTCAGCTCGTTTAGGAGGTATACGCGATCTTCGAAAAAAAACGACTTAAATGGAAAAACAAATATTAAAAACAAGGACAATACTTAAAATGCAAAACAATAAAGGTTTTAAAAGCCAGAAGTCTGTTCTTTAATCCTACATTTAAATTAAATTATTTGTGTCTATAGTTTTCTAAAAATTGCATTCAAACTCAAAATGTACGTACACATTTTTTCTAAACCATAATGCGATTTAATAGACAGACACACTCAATTTTTAATAATTGATGTTTTAATATAATAGTAATACATATAATAATAGTAAAAAATGATTTCATTACTAACACAGATTACGTTAATTTTAAGTGTAAAATAATGCGCTCGCTTTGTTTTTCAAAACGAGAACCAGATAAACCCAGGAATAACCCTGCAGTAGTTCATATAACATCTTATCGAAGTTAATCCATTCAACAATCACCTTGCGTTGCTGGCAATAAATAACGCTGTGATTAGGGATAAGGGCTGATAACATCGCGATGGTTTTTTTTTTTAATATTCGCTTTCTTGGTGTGTTCATTAGAAAGAAGGATGTTATTTATCTAATGTCGAATTCCTTACCACAAAAAAAATCTATTTTTTTCCGAACAGAATCGAACTTTTTTTTTGTCACTGTGAGCTGATTTTTAAAGAAATCAAAATCGGTATGTATGTACCTAAATTATTGTACATAATAATAATTTGAAATCTTGAAAAATATGGAAGAATTGCTTGACAGACAAAATTCGATTCTTTTCAGAAAAATTTTAAAACAAAATCAAATCTTTGGTTGAAAGGAATTCCACATAAATATTTGTGGTGGAATTTTTGCAGAAAACATGCTAAATATAGCTCGTAAAAACCATAACATAACTAATAAGATTATAAGTGGTAACTATTTTAATCAATATGATTTTATAAACTTGTTTTTTTTTTCTTTTAAGGAAGGGGAACATGGAGATGAACGATACCTCGTTCGTTTTCTGACAATTATAAAAACTAAATTTATTTACAGAAGAAATACATTTATTTTGAATCAATATAAGTACATATTAGTATTTGCATTTCTTCGATAAGGCAATTCTATTAATTGATTTGAAATATGATTTTTTAGACAACCAAAAAGTAAGAAACTTACCAAGCATCCCAACCTTATAGCTATACTTGATTCCCGGGTACAGGTTCCTTGATCATCTGGGGTCGAAGTACGAAGTATCACAATAAGCACAATTTTTAAATGTAATAAGATACATTTATATTTCATTAGATTAGATACATTAGATATGTACATTTATATTTCTTATATTTTTATATTTTTTGAATTAAATAAAGTAGGTATTGCGATTTGTTAACTTTAATTTCGCTGTTTTATTTAGTTTAGTAAGGTTTTTACTCGACACACTTTCCTTTTCACATACATTGGTATATGTGATATATACACCCCTTTATTTACTTCTTATTCTTAGGAGGAATCCTTATCCTTTTCATGTAACTGAGATTGCTTAGATCTACGAGATCTCATTTTTCTAAACATATATTATATAAAATTTTCCATCGGAGCGCACTGGTTCACGACAAGAAAATTTACTTCTGTTTATACAGCTATCAGATGACTCTAAAAGTCATCTAACTTTTTACGACTGCCTAATTAAAAGCCCGTAAAATTCAGAAATCTTTCTGTCCCAAGCAATCTTGGATCCCCATATTACCCTACCATAAAATATAAAAAAACGTTCGTTTTGGAAAAAAATCTTATCAAGAACACCTTTTTGTTTATTTTTGGACAATCTTAACTTAACGCTTGAAAAACAAACAATTTCAATTTTGGATGTTGAAACATTAGCTATTAAACCGACCTTACACAATCAATCGATTGAATGATAGTAATAATACTAATAATCATTCATTATCTATTAAAATTGAATATATGTATGTACTTGTAATATTATGATTCCCTCTGTGCAGGCGTGGGTTGCGAATTGAGCTTAATTTGTGGGATTCTGAAATCAAATCAGGAAGCTTTTTCTTTTAAGCTTTTTAGGAAGAACTCTCATTTCTCTTTCTATAATATGAGCAATGAACAATCGAGAAAGCCTTTATAGACCGTTTAAGATATCACTTTGATAAAATTACATGAAACATGCAACAATAATGGGTATATACTATGTATATATATCTATTCAACCTGGTTTTACTTTTTGGCGAGTTCGTCAGATATAAATACAATTGATATCCTTATCCCCCTAAGATCAACAAGTTGCAAGTTTTCTTAAATGTTTAGCCTTGCCAGTTTTATTTATCTCTAATGTTACAAGAGGCCAAAAAGCATTTGCATATCGATATGGATATTATTACTACCCTAAGTCGATAAATTTAGATTTATTATGTGTACTTACAGTAACTTTTTTGATTGACCTAAAATAGAATAAAATTTAGATTAATATATGTACATAAGTACATAAATGCGCATTACGTTTTTTTTATTTTAATCATTATCCCATGGCCATAGAATTCTTCAAACTCTCGTTATCTTTAAAAAATAATCATTATCGATTAAGGTTTACCTATTTTAAATATAATCCCCCACCTTTCGTATCTTAACTTCAAGTACAGGGAAATCCAAATCGCCAGCCTATATTTTCCGGTTATTGCAAACTTTTTAGCTCAGTAGTTATCAAAACTTCAACTGAAACGTTTATCGCTATAGATTGACTTGAAAAAATGTACCTCGCTACAAGTATAATTATTGGACTGGCATTCGGGTCGGCAATCTTCGCCGCATTCGTGCTAATATTACGAAGAAAATCAAATTGCATTTTTGGAATCTATCCAGAAAAGGGAATCTTTTATCGGCTCAAGTATCCACTGGCCATGCAATTTGTTCGCTATTGGAGACGAAAAATCTTCACCGACCATGAGAGTGAATTGAATTCTGCCGAATATTTACAATCTTTGGAGAAACCACAAATTTTATGCAGCAATCCCAAGTCGTACGATGTGGTGTCATTCTTTGGAGCCAACGACAAAGGTTATAAGTTTATGATAACCATGGAACGCCGACGCAGTGGTGTCACAAGGACTGCTTTTTATATATGGATACCAAACCGTGGATTATTTTCTTCGCCAAATCTACCAGAAATGATAAACTTTACGACTGATGGTAACACCGAAAGTGAAGAATTTGTAGCTGATGGTTTCAAAATCTATCCCGTGGAGTGTATGCGTCGTTGGAGAGTTACATACAATGGCGAAGTGAAACAGGGTTCCAATAAGATGTCTTTTAAATTCGACGGTGAATTTTCTTCGGAATTAAAGCACTTTGACTACAACAAAAACCTTAGCTCATCGGTGATTGCAGATTCCATCGCCCGAGAGGCTTGGGATGATCAGTTTTTTCACATGGTTTGGAATGTTGATAGTATATTAAAAACAAGAACCCATTACGAGCAATCTGGAAAAATAAATGGAACTTTTCAGCTAGGCGATGACTCTCAAGTGCAACTTGGTCTTAGTGCTTTCCGTGATCATAGCTTTGGAACAGATCGTTGCCTTTCGTCTATTTATCGATATGTCTATTTTGCTCTTTTCCTTGATGATGGCACCAATTTAGTTGTGGGAATTCTTAGTCAACCATCTTCATTTCTATCTTCCTTGAAAGTCGGATATATTTGTTTGCCCAATAGTGGTGGTTACGAACCAATTACGAGTTGTAATTTCGAGCTTTACTCTTACGGAGAGAGGGGATTCCCACCTAATCATGAAAACTTTATCGTTGAGACTAAAGGTCATAGGTATTTTGTCCAAATTAAATCAGAAGATAGTGCTATTCGCTATGTTGGTGGAAATTGGGAGTCCAAGATCTATAATCAATTTGTTTCGTGTACAGTAAATGGTATCAATGGACATGGGATTGCAGAATATTTGTATCGAAATAAAACCGGACGTCCTAAGACTGCTGCTGAAAGTGACCCCCAATGGTACAAGGATATAAAATCTTTTGAGAAAAGTTTAAGTAAAAGGGAGCTCGTTGATGATTGGAGTGGTGTTTTATGGTAAAGCTTCAATAAATATACATACAAAATATTTATATATGTATTTAGCATTAATATTTACATAATTGTGATTTTAAAAAAGTCAAATGTAATTATCTTTAATAATAAATTGTTTTTAAGTGTTAGTATATGTAAGTATTTATCGAAAGACTTGATATGAATTAAGATAAATTTAAGTTAATAAAACTATATTTATAATGAATGTTATTTTCAATAGTTTTTTATTTTACTTCTTCTTTATTCATAATCATTTATAAAAAGTCTATGAGTTCTTTTTATGTGATAACACACTCAAAGATATTTCGAATTAAGATTTTATTGTTTGTTAACTGCATTTGAATGAAACAACATTTTTATTAGTCACAAATTTCATATTAGAGAGGTGATTGAGTCTGCCACAAATGTGATTTTCAATTTTCAAAATGTAAAAGCCAATAAAAAAATTCAGAAAACGTTATTTTGGTGTAAATACATAACAAGAGTCGCGAGGGGGGCGCTTTAGCAACCTGAAACTAACTAAACTTGTAAATATTGATGCGCTGAATATTGGCATTTCGTCACGCTGTACTTTACTCATTTTCGTCGCACACGTTAGCCGTGTTTGTTTTTGAAAAAAAGAATAGCCAGTTCAGTAAAGAAGGCTTAGAATCGCATCCATGATCTTCGGCGTAACAGTCCTGCGTACTACCTACTACCCATTACACCACGCGCTACTACAATATAGTCAACATTTATTATTTATAAACATATTTTAAAATGTATATCGTATAATTTTTAAATAATTCCACAGTGTACCATGTGACGTATGCGCACTTTTTTATTAATATGTAATTGATTTAAGTTGGAACGGTATCTACATAAAAACAAGATATGGCTGTATTTCGTCATGTTATTATTGGACTTCTGACCTGACTCATGAGTATGACTCTACCGTGGTGGCTTTTAGACGTGGAAGACGGCACGGACGCCATTGATGCCTGCCAAAATAAAAAGATATCAATATCAGTCAATGTTTTTTATTCATGCAACTATAAATAAGTTTATAATTTGTGCGATTGCACGCTTTACAAAAACAGTCGTCTCATTCAAAACGTATGTTAATGTACTGCGTAAATCAAATGTTTGTTAAATTAAACGCAAAATAACTTGAGAACAAAATAAACTTGCTTATTTCAAATTAAAATATTTTTTGTTCGATAAATTTTTCAAATAAAATAAATTAATTAAAGGTACGTAATTGAGTGCGTTCAGAACCCCAACCTACACTCTCCATCTTTTTTTGTATCAAATGCGAATCACACTGTTAGAATATTTTACAGGTAAATGCAAGAAAAATCACCATTAAATCGTCGAGAAATGTTTTATCCCATACGCCACTTTTGTGTTTTTAAGTTAAGAGATAAGAATCTAGTCTATGGTAAATTTATATGCTCTTTCTGAGTCTGTGACCCGATTTGCGCTATGTCTTACCAATTCTGAGATATCGAACTTCGTTTGTGACATTGTTTTGTACTATAAATATTTTTTGGAGTTTGGGACAGACTTTCCATAAAATTTTCAGTTGTGGTTAATGGGTGTGCGATCGTATATGTGCAGAATTTTTTTATGTATATTGCCTCGTCAGAACCTGGTTCTGTAGCCTGTGTAATCCTTAAGTAAGTACTTCAATTATTTTTTCATTTTATTTAAAATAATTAAGGATATGAATTATATTTTTTTTTTTTATGTTTGATGAAGACTTATTACCTTGGACCTAAGCTGTTCTTCTTCATCTTCGAGGGATTTTTCAGGCAATTAAAACTAACTTATTTATGGTTGCATATTAGGGTGATTCAACCGGAACCGGGCGAAATTATGAAGCTTAGATTAAACCAAACGATTAAGACAATAGAATTAAGAAAATAGAATACTATTCAGAGGTCGCTACAAGCGTTTTTTCAATATTTTTGCTTGAAAATGGGCATAACTATCAAATATTAAAAACGGCATAACTTTTCAAGTTTTTATAATAAAAGCATGAAATTTTCAGGGATTGTTCGTGATTTCATGTTTAAAGTTAGTAAATTAATGCAGTAAATTATTGTTAATTAATGGGACTTTGTGTTGATTTCAAATTACGTCTATAATTACACCAAAAACACATTTCAATGACCTAGAACCTACAAACAAATATTTTCGAAAAAAAAACACTATAAGCTTGATGTGAAATTACTCATTTCATACTGTACAGGGTGCGTCAAAATGCATTTTTCAAAAATTTCATAGACTTTAATATTTTAATTCTAAATTCTAACAGCTTTTGAGTTTTTTTTTATTTAGAAAAACCTCTTAATTTGATTTAATTTTTGTCCAAAATTGTTTTTTTTTCTTATCATTTTATTATTATTAACACTGCTTAATAATTAGACTAACATTCTATAATGAAAAATTTTGCATTACTTTCACCAGCTACATGGTGAAACAAATAAATCAATAACCTTAAATGGTGTTCAAAATTTATTTTGAACTTGAAACGTTTGACACATCACCCTGTGTAATAATTCGGCTGCTCAATAATTTTTATACTTTTAATTCTGCAGTTTCTTAAGAGGTATAAAACTTATCCCAACTCACCATAGATCGAAAGGTATGACCATTTGATACAAAAATGAAAAAGCCGGGCCACCGGGTGCAGAGAAAAACACTACTATTTAATTTATTTATTTTCAATTCACTCAAAAACTAGAAGACATTTAAGCATAGAATTTTTACCGTTAGACTAAAAATTAATAAGAGCATTGAAAACTAAAAATAAAAATTATATATTTGATTACGTAAAGTTTTATTTTAGAATAAACCATACTTCACTTCTCCCACGGGCCTTCCTTTAAATTAAGTCCTATGGATATGTGAAAATAAAAGGAATGAAAACAAAATGAATGCTTATTAAAATAAATATATTTACTTAATAGGAAGTTTTTTTTATTTATATCACACCTTATTCTCTGTCTAAAAGTTATGACCTCTCCATGTGCAAAATGACTTTTTTTATTGAATTTCAATTATTTTTTTTAAATCTTGATTATTTCATATTTCTTAGGTTGAAGATGAATTTGCTTCCGAAAAATATTAGTCACGTGTCTCATTTAAATGACACACGACATCAACAACACCTAATCAAATCACATCATGATGAACAAACAATCCTCTTAAACAGATACAAACATCATCCTGAATTTGGTGACTTTAACTTTTAATCCAACAATAGAAACCTAAAAAAGCAACCCGGTACTTTCATTCTTATGGACGAAATGAATATTGACTTTTAAAGAAATTCTCCCCTCACAAAAAAAAAAAAAAACAAATAATGAAGCAATGGGGTTGTTCTATATGACTATGACACCGCCTCATCAAAGGCGTGTCTTTAACCACCCCTACACCATTGAAGCTATATGAAAAGCTCAACTTGATGTAGCAGACTTCGAGAAAAATCGAAAAAACAAATAACGAATATATGTATTTATGTATTGTATAGGTACTCTTTTCAACAAAAATTGTCCCAACTTTGGTCGGAACAAAAGGAGGACGTTATTTTTTAAAATAAATAAAAAGAAAAAGAAAATTCATATAGATTAGGTTTCTAGCTAAAAATTAATTTAACATAAATAAAATCATTTTTGGCATAAATTATTCAAAAAAAAATTAAATGATATCTAAGAAAATAAAAACAAAAATTTAATTATTAATTGCCTTTGTTTTATAATTAAAATATAATAATACTATACATATACATATAACCAAATAAAACAAATTTGGTATTTGATCCATAGTAATTAATAACAAACAAATGGAGGCAGGTTGGCAACCCTAGGCACAGGCTTTATGGGAGAGCTTTTTTCGGTGCACTCTCACGATACTGAACCAACCACTAGTTATCTATAGAAAATGAATTTGTGGTTAATATCATCACCATGGGCAGTCTACCACACAGCCGAAGCTCAAGTTCAAAATGATGATTTTTATTTATTGGAATGAAGCTAATTAATATCTAGCATTATACATAATTATAAATTGTAAAATCTTGTAAGCCTGAAGCCTGCACTTGCGATTTGCAAAGTGAGAGAACATTTTATCAAAAAAGGGAGATTCTCAAAAGTCAAATCAAGCTTTGTTGAGTTTAATTCTAAGAGGTGTTCTTTCAGTAGTAAGTTTAAAAACACATAAAATTGGTTTTATTGAAAAGTGTTTAAAAAATTTTTAGTTTACTGAATTCCATCCAGTGAGACAGGGAGATGTTGTGTGTAAGGACGATGGTGGTTCCAACCAAAATCCGCCGATTTGCCAAGAAAATGACAGATATATGTATGTATACCAACTTTTTTTTTTTAATTTCGCTGTCTCACCCACGTACACTGTAGTGTATATGTAATATATGTACACCCATTTCTGTACCTCTTATTCTAAGAATTTACCACCTACAAAGAAACAACTAAAAATTCGTTTGGATGTCCCAGCATTTAGCCATCTAACTGCACGCCGACCCTGTGTCAATGCATTTGTGTTTGTGTATTTCATACTATTTTGGAAAAAGCTTCACTGTTTTCTCGATGTCGATATGCCTATTCTGTATTTCCTCTTCAAAGTGGAAGGAAACCAACCAAAACAAATTGATTTGCAAAACAAGAACATAATATTTAGGAAGCAAAGCAACTGGAAAAATCGATATCTTGAAAACGTATAAATGAATTTGTGTCTTTAAGAAATATTATCTGAATTATTATAATGGTGGAGTTTAGTTTGTTCAATGTTCAAAATGAAATTAGCAAATATTAAGATATTGTGAATATATTTCATATCATTCAGTCTCAATTTTCTTCAACTTGTTTTGTTGTTGCTAATTAAGTTAAACGTTTGGACAAATGACTATGCTAAGGTATGGTATTTGTAGGAAGTATACCTTTTTTCCAAATACGATATTTTAATTTGTGTCCATAACTTCATTTGTATGTATTAAATAAGACAGAACATTGATTAAATTTTAAACGTAAAATAATTTTAATATACATATTGCAAACAACGAATTTCATATTTTTTTCCTCTATAAAGCCTAGTACGCAACTGAAGCAAAACGAAAATTTTCTGTGGTCTCCAAATCGAACAAAGCAAACATAAAAACGGAACCTATATTTTATTCCACCTGCCAAAAAATAGTCTAGTTTAAGGAAGAATTATGTGAGTACATAAATATGAACAATATAGCAACTTGCACTTCGCACATATGCATGGAGTTCACAGTTTAGGCTGAAAAATGTTAAAAATCAATAAAATTAGAAATAAATTGACTAACAAAATATCTGAAATTCATTTGACACTAACGCAATGTACGCCAAATGATTTCTTACACAAATCTTAATTTATGAGACGAAATTTTTAAAAATCGTTGGAGCAGTTTTTAAAAACAATAATTTTTTATAAATAAAATTTTGGATATATTATTAAGAAAAAAAATTGGTAAGTACGCCAATTTTTAGTTGAAAAAAATCATCCACTCGTTTACGAAATATCGAATTCTCAAAAAATAATTTTAAAAATCCAAAAGATAGAAAGTAAAAAAGGTACAATTATTATTTTCGCTCGTTGAACACCGTATACTGCAGAACAAAAATGAGAATGATATCTTTCGATTATGATTTCGTTGTTTTAATTTTTGTATGGAAATTTTCGTTGCGCTTCAGATGCGTACTATGCTTAAGGACAGGTTTTTCCTTATTTATATTGTAAATAATAATATATGTACATTAATTAATCTGAGAAAAATCTAACCCATTGTAGTATTATGAGAGCAAGTATATGCGACCAAGTCGTTTGTTTTATGTAGGTACCTTTATTAATTTGCGTATAAATACAATTCTAAAGTTACAAAATATAGCATCATAAAATAGCATGTCTTTCGCTTCGAAGGGATTAATAAACTTTAAAACAAATTAACGATGCATGGCGTAAAAACAAGATTGAAAAAAGGATTTACCAAATAAAATCTCGGAGCATTCCATGCCCTTTCTGTAAGGCTCGAGTATTATCGCACTTTCTTATCTCATCCCTTTTGGCTGGTTGCTGATGGATATTGCAATGACTTTTTCTTATCTCAGCGTCCATGAGAAATAAAAAAAAATATCACGCCCGCACTCACCGCACCACTGACTGCGTTTTTATTTGTCGCAGGACACGTGCTGGTAGTGCTTAGAATTAATTTAAAGGATTTTTGGTTGAGTGAAAAAGATATTGCTGCGGTATACAAAGTGTTATTGATATCGCTGGGTGTGTCATGCTGAGAAGAGGTGTTTATATAATTATTACTGAACGCAATATGGTGGGAAATTTTTTGTGGGGGAATATCAATACAAAAGAGATTTTCATTTGGCTGTTACTTCCATCAGAGACTATATAGAGTGTTTTTAACTTTTCATATGTATGTGTATATTACCTATATTACCATACGACATAGCAAGTGCTTGAACAAAAATTATGCTAAATTTTTTTTTTTAAATACAAAATTTGTTTTTTTTTTTTTTTGAAAATTTTGATATGCAATATTATTTAAACTCATTAGAAGGTCTTGTGTAGATATTCCTATGTATTAATTGAACTCGGTTCAAAAGATAATTAGATAGTCGAAATCCAAGAAAATAGTTCTATGAGAGATAGCGTTAATAACTAATTAATATATAATTTTTTTTTTTTTTGTCAAAAATTAAGTTGATCGTACTGATAAAAAAAAAATTTGTATCAAAATCGTAAGAACCCTTTTTGAGAAAAATCAGATTTTCCTTAACGGTTTTTAAACACAGCCTGGTGCCAAGTTTAATAAAAATCGTTAGTCGTTTCGAATTATTAAGTTCTTAAACAAAATTGAAACTTTTTTTAAAAATGTCAAAAAATTTATATTTTGGTATACAAACCTTTTTAATCTTTTTAAAATAATCTCCATAAAAAAATGATCATAATAAGTTGAACCAGTTTTGAGAAAATCGAAAATCTCGAAAAATGTAACTTATTAGAGACTCGTTTATTTTTTATATCAAATGTAGGTAGGTAGACACATCCAACTCGGCAGAGCTATAAATCTGGGGATCGATCGAATCCCAGGCATTACCATCTAAATACAAAAAATGTTTTTTAGAGCAGGTACTTGCGAGGAATTGCAAATATGGTCCAGGAGTATCTTTTGTTATGAATAAGTGCCTCTCACCTGTTTGGATTCGGCAGAAAATTGTAGATTCTCTTCATTTCTGCTGACTATAACGCACTCAGAAATGATTGAGAGTTGTAAAATGTAACTAAGGGCTCGGTTATCCACGCATTTCCAAATTTATTTTATTTTATTTATATTTTCATTTCTTCAAATTTTTAGGATTTATTTCTCCACAATTTTGGGATGCGCACCCTAATGATTAAATCAAAAAGTATTTTTTTTAATTACCCACTAGTATGCTTGACCGTCTGTATGCGTCTGTATTGTTATAAGTTAGCTTCTGTATATCCGTTTGGGTCTGACTCTGTAAACTGAAAAATACATCGAATAATTCAATTTTAATTCTTATTCTTCTAAAAAACAAAGTTAGGTACTATGATGACTGCATTTCAATGGATAAAAGCTGCTCTATCTTAAACAAATCGTTTTTTTATTAATTTCATGTGTGTTTTTTTTCTATATGCATTAATCTATATTTCATTGCATATTTTGCAGATGAATTTGTTTCTGAAAACTAGTCACGTGTCGCATTAAAAACGGCACGATATCAACGACATCTAATCACCTAATGAATAACAAACAATCCTCTTAAATAGATAAAAACATCGCCCTGCATCTTGGTAACTTTAACATTTAATCTTATTCAACAATAGAAACCTCATCTAGCCAAAGTAGTTAATTGTAGATTAACTTCCAAGGGGATACAAAAACGCAACCCTCCAATTGAACAACTGAAAAATCTTCTTGTTAAAATATTTTACACTATACACCAAATGGGGTTGTTTTAAGACTCCGCCTTAATCAAGGCGTGTCTTTGAAGCACACCGAATCGTTTGCAAAAAGGATATTATTATTTTTCTATTCCTCATTTTCGAAGTGTTTTTCAAAGCAAGAGATTGGTATTAAAATTTGTTAACAAAAATTCTAAAAAACTAATGCCTAAAGGCCGACAAATTTAATCAGAAGTTAGAGTTTGGAAATCAAATTAACGAGTAAAATTGGTTTTTAATTATGTTAGTTTTTTTTTGTTAAGATGATTTTTAAGTGTTTTTATTTAAAATAAGACCCGTGAGATTCTACTTAGTTCTTAGATATCAGTTATCAATTATTAAAATAAATTAAACAAAAAGAAATACAAAATGGCTTTAAGAGTCCTATACAAAAATTAAGAATGCAATAAAAAGTGAAGTCGGTGTAAATTGTTTTAAATAGCAATTATTTTGTTAATTCTCTGGTGCAAGGCAAAAAATTGAAGTTTGAAAATTTTTGTAAATTCAGATATTTTTGTTTCGAACAATTATATGTATTTGTAAAACAATCATCAAAACGGTCATCTGTAATAAAATTAGACTGTTGACTAAAAAATGTAAGTGTAAAACGTAAATGTAAGTGCTTAACAAATTTTGTTGTGACTAACCTTTTTTTTTTGCCTTTTAAAATTAATTTTTTTCTAAGCACTTATGTCGGAATATAAATTCATAACTCAGTTGAATTCAAAAAAGAAAACTCGGAAACTTACAATTAATTCAAATAAATAATAAATTAGTTAATTTTTATGTGGCATGAACCACATGTATTTCATTGATTCTCCGCTAGCATTCGTTGCCCTCCGGAGCAACTTAATTATATTTAAATATAAAAAGACCCAATTGTGCCCTAAATACCAAACAATTTTAACATTTTCCTGACCTACATATATCCTTTGTACAGAATTATTTCTATAGGAAGGACTAACGCTAAACTTACATTAGGTACATATTGTATGTATGTTAATAAAGCAAAAAAAAACTTACTGAAGTGCAATAAAAATCCGAAAATGGAATATTTTGACTTAACCCCTTTCTACCTGGCACCAAAGAATTGCTGTGCAGACTGCAAACTGACTATAATATTGAACTAGCAGAACTAATGTCACTAGGTGCCGTGACATTAGGCCATGCGTCATAAGGCCATATTACAAAATATGGTCCTATGCCGCTTTCACAAAGTAATATAAGACCATTTTCAAACATATGGCCTTTTGTCGCTTTTCTAAAGTGACAAAAATTGGTACAGACTTCCCAAACATCAGAACGAATCAACAACATAAAGTCCTCATCAATCCAATAAAATTGTAAAAAGTAATTCAAGATCAATAGTGTGGAAAATATCGTTTATTAAATCGATTATTATATTCTCTAAAAAAAGTTTCAACTCCTTTTATATAAAAGAGCGTTTCGAAATTATTACGATTTCATAAAATTTCCAATCTTGAAAATATCAATTTTCGCATATTTCTCTTTTTATCGGAAAGTAATCAAGGCAATGTTTGTAGATTGTATTTTCCCCTAAGCTGGGCATCCCCTATAACACCTACTGTTGTAGCTGTGGGGACCAGCAGGAAAAGGAAACATTAATTTTCCCTGCAAATGCCCCGCTCTAGCCAGAATGAGATTAAAGTCATTTGATAAGTCATTTTTTAACGACCTCGACGAAGTTTGAGTTAAAGATCAGAGATTTGATATCTTTCCTCAACGCCACGCAATGGCTCTAGTACGAATCCCTATACCTACAAACCGCAACTAAACCATTTTTCACCCACAGGTCAAACGAGTCATATTCATGGTATCAAAACGGCGTATACTCTTATGCTAATTAGGTCACTTAGCTAGTCTGCTCCGGGCCGACACAAAGGTAACTGAACAACGTTACCTACATACAAATAATAAAGAAGTCAAAAATTGGATTGGAATAAAGCGTTCATCTTTTCGAGTACCTACAAAATTTTAACTCGTTCATATTTTTCAGCACTGAAGGGTGAAAATATTTCGTATCTTTCCAAACTGTTTATTTTATAGAACCGTTCATCTTTCAGAGATTCTACTATTTCTAAACGCTTGCTCGTAGAAAAAAAAAATATGACTGAATTAGTTAAGGTGCAAATACGTCAGTCAGATCATTTTTAACAAAAATGTAGATAAAATAATGTAGATATAAGCTTTCCATAAGTTATGATTATTTACCAAAACGAACCAAAAAGGTTTTTGCTCTTTGAATTTTTCGAAAATTATGGCTATTATGGTTTTGGATTTTTGCTGAAAATTAGTAGATACATTTTCAACCGCATATATTTTCTGGTTCACATTTGTGAAAAATAATAAATCTTAAGTTTCGCCATTATAACGCTTAATAATATAATTGATTGACTTACAAAATAAATTCTCACACAAGTTTTTTGACAGGAGACACATACACAAAAATAAAAAAAGTAGTTTGTTGCTCTCTGAGAAAATGAGAAAGACAATATTATTCCAAGAGAAAGATATATAATTCTTAATTACTTACGAAAACAATAGGCTTGCGAAAAAAATGCTTCTATATGAGGTACGAAACAAAGACTGGTGGCTTGCAAAATGGCAGTGTATCGGAAATACTTGTGGAGAAATTTTCGATGTAGATTTCAACAATTTAAGTTTATTGAAAGAAAAGTTGTACTACATTATACAAAAGAATGAAGACTTTATGAGGAACGAACTAATAACAAAAGCACGGGAATCCAGCAGCAGATTATTATACAGTCAACTTAACTTTAATCTCGGTAATAGTAACTATTTCAAAGATTCTCTGAGTTACACGGATATATCTATTATCTTCAAAACGAGATGTGAGGTGCTTGCCTTAAATGGCAATCCATACAACGGGAGCTTCAACCAATTCTGTTCGCTATGTAACTTGAAATCAAAAGAGGACTGTTTCCATTTGATAAGCGTCTGTCCAATCTTTAGTGCTCAAAGACGTTCTTTTTTTTCAAAAAACAACACTTTCTATGAAAGAAACCGTTGAAATGCTGAATGGAGATGATTGGAAGAAACTAATTAATTTTTTAAATACAATCTATAAATACAGAATGTTACTTATAACAGAATTTTCTTGAACAATACAATCAAATTTAAAATTATTACAATCTATCATTGAGCAAAAAAAAAAAAAAATAATAAATACTAAAATTGTACCTAATACTTAAAAGAAAAACATTCAAACTTTTGTCAACCTGGCTGACGGCATAGCCATAGCTAATAAATTCAAAACTTTATAAAAATTGTTAAAATTTGAATGTAAATAAAAATGAATTACTTACTTACTTACTTACTTACTTATATAATTCTTTAAAGTTTACAAATAAAAATACAAATATTGTTCTATGTTGAGCGCATCTCTTTGGAAGAGACGCATTCTCAATTCTCATAGCAAGTCTAAGTAGAGGTGAGAGCCTCCCATAACTAGGCCATTTAACGCTTTTAACAATGTTACAACAATCTAGTAGTATTCTTCAAGATTACTTTTAGCTCCCTTACATTAGTTTAGTTAAACTCTTGGAGCATCTTATGAGAGCAAAAATGTTTTTTGGGTATGAAGACAACTTTGACTTCTCTGCATAGTAGTGGAATATGGGCTAGGTTTAGAGAGCCGTTGAAAAAGCCTCAAGAATAGGCAGAATGACAGTTGAATTCTTTTGTAATTCAGCTGGAATAATGCCGTCAGGCCCTGCCGATTTGTATGTTTCGAAGCTGTTGAGAGCCCATTGTAGTTTGTTCCTTGTAATAAGACCTTGTGGATAAGTTAAAATACCTACTATTTGACCTGTTGAGGTCAATATTATTAACAATTACAGAGCTTCCTGGGAAATGAGTATCCAGTAGCATGTTGAGCGATTCTTCACATGAGTTAATCCAGGACCCGTCGGCATATTTTACGCCACTTAGCATAACTGGAGTTTTGGAGCAGACTTTCCTTGAAGCTTTGGAGGTTTCTTCTATGCTACCACAGAAGCTCCTCCAATAGTATCGGTTGGTCTTCCTCAGTTCCTAATTTGACACCTCTCTAGTGCCTTAAGCTCTATTGAAAAGATTTCTACAATCTTTTCTAAGCAGATTTAACCCAGAAGTCCACCAGTGTGGGTTCCTTTTTCCTCTTATTTGAAAGAGAGGACAGGAGATGGCCAGTGATTTTACTTCACAGTCAAAATCGTTAATGTTGGACGGAATACTTGAAAGATCAGGTTTAATTAAATTTTTAAGTGTTTTTTGGTATTTGAGCCAGTGGGTTTGCCGAAGATTTCGAAATGCTACATGGCGAGGAGGTTTATCATTTAAGCTAAACTGAACGTAGCTATGATCTGAGAACGAGTGTTCTTTAGATACTTTCCAATTCATAATCATTTAGAAGAAAGAAATATGTCATATACTTCCTGTCGGTTTTTGGTAACGAATGTAGGTTCATTACCTACATATGTTACTTACAATAAGGTTAGTACTTAGAATAAAATCAAAGAGAGACTCACCTCTATCATTTATATCAGTGCTACCCCACACCGTATGATGGGTGTTAGCGTCACACCCAATAATGAGGCTGATCTTTTGCCTTTCTGCATCAGCGATAAGATTCTGCCAGGGAAAAAGCCAAGATGGTCATAGCCGAGATATGCCGATGCCAGCCAAAAAGTACCTTTGGCAGTTTCCAGTCTTGCAACGGTAGTATCTCGATGCTGAAATTAGGGAGTAAGTATACATTAATGCTACTTTTCACTAGAATGCACGATCTAGGGTCACCTTTATCTGATGCATACAGTAAGTAGTATCCAGGAGTCCTGAGTCCACGAACAATGCATTTCACGATCAAAGGTTCTTGGATCAGGACGATGTCTTGTCCGCTACCGGACAATCGAAGAAAGAGAAAAAAAAGAGAGAAGAAAGGTGGCCGATGGAGTGTCGGAGATTGATCTGTACTAACTTGAGCATATTGGCTACAAGTTGGTTAGATCGGCCTCAGCAACAGTGGGGTTTTGGTCTTCAGAGGATGATCTTAGAAGTTCTTCCTCATTTAGAAGATCCATTTTAGTGGAGTCTTCGGTCTCAATGTCGGATAGACTGTCGGCGTTAAGGAAAGACTCTGCTGTAACCAAGGGTGTCCCTGATGCACCGTCATCTGAAGATTGAAAGATGATCGATGCACCAGGGTCCCGGACCGCAGCTTCGTCCTCTTTAGGCTGTGGAGGCGCAAAAGCTGCGTCGCACTCATCTTTTTTATATACCCTAATGGTTATGGTTTCCAACCCGAACCTAATCACACCTTTGGTCTGCGCCAGAGGAGCAAGGGAGTCCTTATTGATTACAATGACTGCACCTCTTTTAAAAACCCCTCTGCTCCTCCAGTTGCAGTGTGGGTAGGGATGGGTTTGATAGTTGGATAATTTGGACTATTTCATCCATACCGGAGGGTTCGGCTGAAATCCAGGTGCGCGCTCTTGGTCTGCATGGGATATCCTCCTTAGCAATAACCTCAAGCTTCGCCACTGGCCATACCTCCCCTAGTCTGCTGATCGCCAGCGTATACAGATCACAACCTCCGATCATCACAAGCGATAAGTTTGACATGCCCTTGATGCCAACCGCCATCACTTGCGGTTGGTGGTGGTCCCGGGTCCCTCATAATACTTAAGAAGCTAGCCGAGAGCTTCAGCTTTACCACCTGCCAATGATCAGAGCTGATCGTGCCATCTATATCGCTGCGGTCGATAACCGCAACTACTATTTTGTCTTTCAAGGCGTCCCTAAAGGTTTTATCACCGCTATGGGGATTAAGGCGAGTGCTGATGGTGTTGTGCACTTTAAGACGCCTGGGAACCGGTACCCTCAATAGACCTTTGTCGTTTAGACGAGGAGTCCTGTTGGTCTCGTCGCATTTGGCTAAGATTCCTTTAGCCCACTTAATCCTTCCTTCCTGCTTGGAGTCACATTCGACATTAGGCTTATCGCCGTAAGTCCTCAGAATCCTCTTAGCATTCCGAATATTTTTGTAAATCGCCCCGGACGATATAAGCTTTTTCTGTTCTTACCATTAGCAGCGCGACTATGAGTTTCCATAGTCTCGTCTTCAGTGGGCAAGACAGGAGTGACAGCAGGCGACTTTCTAGTCGCACTACTGGCCGATCTTGAAGTATACTCAAACTTTCCACCAACACCATTCGAAAAATTCATAGAAGGTCCCACGAGTATCGAAGAAGGGTTGGTCCGCCTGCACAGAGATCCATATATGCAGGTAAATCTAGTTAATCCGGAGGTTGCCAGGTATCCGGATACTCCGTTAGCGACTGAGCTATTATTTTATTTGGGCCCTCAGCCAGGCTGATCATGGGCACGGGTCGTGTAACATCTTTGTCCAGCCCAAGGGAATAGGATGGGTGGAAGGGGTTAATGAAGGGGAAGGAAGAGACAGACAGCTTAATCGCCGTTCTGCGTGAAGGCGAGAACATAGGATCGTCGGACAGCTTCATCGCCGTACCTTCGAGGTAAGGAAGAGGATATGCCAGACAGCTTTTCCGCCGTACTGCTGAAAGGAGAGGACGTCCAACAACTTTTTCGCCGTGTAGCCGAGGGGAAGGGAGCCCTCACCGTACCGTCGGAAGAGGGGAGAAAGAAATCTCGCATTCGCCGTACTAACATGGAGGAAGGATGATGAAGGTAAAGGGAGATTGTGGAGCGCCATTTAGTTACAATAAAACCTAAAGGGAACGATGAATACCAAGGAAGAGAGGGAGAACACCCATCGTAAGCTACGGTCTAGCCATAAAAACCGATTACAACACTGTGATAAAACTTATTCTTTTTTGAAGTCTGTCTTGTCTCAGTGTTTTAATTTATTTAGTATTGTGTTCTATGTTAATTTATTAAAATGTGCATCAATCATTCATTTATTCAAACAAAAAATATTTATAGTAAGTTCAAATATTAAGTTTAAAAAATCCAAAATTGTAATAACAATAAATTAAAAAAAAGTGTACCTTATAGATTACCCCTGAAAAAGTCACGAAAATCCTCAAAACGTTGGGAAAAATTAAATAATTTGTTTTTTCTTGCATCCTTAATAATTTGAGCAAAAAAGCCCACTTTAACATCATTATTTGAACTTTACTTCAGCGCCAGCGTATTTAATGGTGTACTTTAATTAATTTAAGAATCTTTATGTCCGAGAAATATTGAAAACAAATGTTTCTTTTTTTCCCCTGATTAGAATGGAATCGCAAGCAGAAAATGACGATCGAAGCTCCACTTCTTCGATTAGCAGTACAACAGATCATACCCGATCTTATAATGTTAAACGTGCCATTTCGCCCAAAGAAGTTTCATCAATTAACAGATTTTGCAGTCACGCAAAAACAGATTCAATTTCCGATGGTGATATGTCTGATTTTTCAAACGATAGTGAAGATGAAGAATTTAACAACCACATTGAAGGTTAGAGTGAAATTTGCTTATTCAAATTATAAAGATTTAAATAACTGCTTACAATAAGATTAGCTTTTGAAACCAAGCATTATGAAATTCTCACCTTTTTTCTTTTTTAGGTCGAAATAATATTCTTCAGCCACACGTTCAAAGCACATCTCCCGGTGGCAATATTATGAAAAATGGTCAAGTTATTGTACGTAAAGTTTTTACAAATACTAGAGAGCGCTGGCGTCAGCAGAACGTTTCTGGTGCATTCTCTGAGCTCAGAAAATTGGTACCAACCCATCCGCCTGACAAGAAATTATCAAAAAACGAAATTCTTCGAATGTCTATAAAATACATAAAGCTCTTAACAAATGTTCTTGATTGGCAGAAGCAAGAAGAGCTAAAATACGCCGAAGAAAATGAACCAAACAACAATGATAAATCTACGATAAATGGTATGAAAGAATTCCATGTTAAGTGTGAAAGATCCATTGTACAGTTAGATAACATCCAAAGAAGTACTAATAATAATCTCCTAATGATTGCTCCTCAAACTCAAACAAAACCAATAAAATTGGAATCACCCGATGACCAAACGTCATTTCATTTCCGTCGTGATGTATTACCAACAAAAACAACAATCAACACTCGATGTTTATTAAAACTCAATAGAGCCAAAAAAAGATCCAACCAACAACAAAAATCAGATTCAGATTTGAAAAGAAAAAAAGATAGAATATAATAATTTAAATATAATATATGTATGTATATATAGAACAACAATAATATTCTTAAACAAAAAGCTGTAAATTTTAAGTTTTCTTGCTGTAATCTGATATATGGATAATTCCGTATTCTGGTGAAGCTATGTGCAAATTCTCTCTGCAAACCATTTGGGAGTTAATATGTGGATTGTGAATTTCAGTGATAAGAGTGCTGCAAGCTGTTGAGGAATTTCCACTCGATTTAAGCATTCTCTGTTAAAATAAAATTTAATCAATAAAGAATAGTTAATATGTACTTTAAAAAATTTTGTTATTTACCATCCGAAATTCGTTTTCAGACAAAGCGTTTCCATCCCAAGCATAAGATACAATAAGAAGTATATTTTCGTGTTCAGGTTGTTGCTGTCGTAAATTTGAAAACTTAATATAATATTATGAAGACATTGGTTCTTAAATTATTAAATGAAATATTATGATAGTGAAGCCTTCAAAAGCGAGTATCCGTATTTAGAGAACCACTTATTTATTTATTTAAAGCCCAAATACAGCTTACTGACTGACTGAAGTTTCAAATTGGAAAAATTTAAGGAACAAATGAATTTTGTATATTTTTTTGAACAATTGGCCTTCACACTCATGTACTGAAGTACTAAAACGTGCTGGAGTACCATCATGTCTGGAAAATAGTATCTCTAATGCCAAATCGTATTATAATCTAAAATTACAAAAATCTCAAAAAACCTTTCACTTTTGATGATTAAAGGATTTGTGCGGTTTAATTTTAATGGTTTTTGGGATTTATTATTCTTATAAGACCTTATCCCAGTTAGATAATCTCTTTTTAATGATAATATCCAAATTCCTTAAACATTGATTTTGTTCCTAGACACCAATAACATCTTTAGTTATTGAGCTATCGTAAATATACCTTGCTTATGGGAAGAACAATTTAAAATTCCTGATATACTTATTGAAATATTAGCCAAAGGGTGGTGATAATTTTCCATTTTAATAAATAAATCATTTTTAACTCTATAAAGCGTTTAACACAACGTCAAATATGTGTGTTTAAAGAAGTATATCCACCAGTGCAGAATCCTCTGGGCACACCTACTGCATTCAAAGCATTTTGAATAGTGAAATGTATTCATAATTCTCCCTTTTATAAAATTTAAATTTTGTTTATGTTCAAATCTCATAATAACGAACATAGCCGTAGTACCTACTGGTCAAAAAAATTACATTTTTTTGTAATCGAAACTTGTAAATACTTTCTGAAGGTTTTTGATGTGTTGAATTCCAATCTGAACTCACAATTGTTCTATCAGGTAATGTTTTTCAGAAATTCCCGTTATTGTTGCAGACAAAATTTAAATTCCGTGTAAAATTAATACCTTTAAATATGTACAAAAACGATTTAAAAACGACCTCATTGTTCGCATCGATTACAACATTTAAGTTCCAGCCATAGAGTACCTTTATTATCTAAAGGACTTTGTTCTTTACTTTATATGAAATTTATCTTTACGTTAAATGAATGATAAAAAAAACTAATTTTATGTTGATAAAAGAAAAAGAAATATAAATTTAACTTTACTTTGTTTAATAATAAAGAGTTCACTTTTTTCTTTTTTTTTGTAATTTAGTTCTTTAGGTTTTTAGTTCAATTTTCTTTCTCTTCTTTTTTCTTCACTAGATCGTTAAGATGTTTCTAGAATTCCTTTCTTAAGTGCACCTGTATACCTTTATATTTTTATATATGTATGGAATTTTGTATCCTATCTCAAAATATCCTTTATATGGATTCTTATGATATCCTATAGATAGACAATGTGACACGTACTTGGATATCCGTTTCATTCTTTTCACAGACATAGGGCACCTTTGACGTTAAGGGGCAGAGGTACTAATTGTGTCGACTCTGAATGTGGAGCCCCTAGGAACACGAAAGAGTACCTAGATGGGTAAACGTAGGTAGCACAAATTAAATTAGAACATGTATATACTTTTTCAAATAACATACATACCTCTGCTTTTTTTCTATTCTTATATTTGAATATCCTTTTGGATCTGAGGGGCTTTCCAGAACTCCAGAATTTCAATCTCCACTCTTATGGTTCTTGGTTGTTGTTTGTTGGATTTATTTTATGCTTAATTTTGATTATTTTTCCTTGATTGATTTTTGCATGTATTTATAACTTTTTAGGAATTAAAACTTGGACTCCGGTTAAAAATTATTTATTTTTTTTGTATCAAACAATTGAAGTAACAATCTTAAACGGAAAAGAACAAAAAAAACCAACCGAACTGACTAAAGATTGCGAGTCATCTATCACTACCCTTTGTCTATCTTCACATAGACCCTATTATGTACTTTATAATTCTTATATAATCTTAACAATAATAAATATTTCAAAGCGTAAATTTTAAACATGGCAATACCGATCTTTACACGTCAACGATTTTGCGGAGCCTCTCTTATGTTCATTTGACAGTAGCTAGATAATATGCAGTTTTTATGCGTTAATAGTATTTTTTTAATGTTTTGTTTGTAAACGTTTGCTAACGTCTTCGTTTTTTAAATATTATTTTTAAATTCACACCTTCATTTTGATTAATATAAGGGTGAAGTTCTTGATAAATATGTAAGGTAGGTATAATAACTACGGCCGAGTTTTATGTTTTTTTAAAATGCTGGGGCAGTGTTGAACGAAACGGTCGGGCACCTCTGAACAGGTTTAAAACTAGGTAGTTATTGAAAAAAAAAATAAATTTTTTCTTCGTAAGACAGATGGAATGTTAACGGCATTAAAATTAAAGCTTAAAAGAGACTTTTTGCTTCAAAAATTTTGTTTTAATCTTTTAATCTTATATTTTATTTTCAAAAGACTACTTTACCTTAAAAAGATTTTATAACCTATTAAAGTTTTTTTTTGTATATTCTGCTTCTACATAATTAATTTATTCGAAACTGTAACACAAGTACGAAAACAAAATGTTCGAACGACACATGTACGAAAACCAAATGTACGAAAAACAAAATGTTCGAAACGACACATGCTCGAAATCCAAATGTATTCAACGACAGATGTACGAAGACGACACTTCCACTCAAGCAAAATGTTCGCACGACAGATGTACGAAAACCACATGTACGAAAACAAGATGCTCGAAAAGCAAAATGCTCGAAACGACACATGTACGAAATATAAATGCTCGAAATACGGAGTGATGTACGAAAAAGCTGACACTACTATTTTGCTGGGTTAGGAATAATGACAAAAGAGAAATGTTGTTTACAGAAAAAGGATGGGAATTATGTATATGTAGATAAAGGGAGGCAAATGTTAATATTAAAATGGGGAGCTAATATTATTCTGTTATTATTTAAATATACAAATAGATATGTTAGATATGTGATTGTGTATTTTATACAATTTATGCATTAATTATACGTTAAAGTAAGAGATGAAATAATGCATTACTTGTCTTAAGGAAGTTCTTATGCTGAACCCCTGCAACCCCCCTGCTTGGCACACTATAGGATGTTGGTTATATGCGGGGTTGGTTGAATGCAAAGTTTCTTTCAACTGATGCACCGCATTATATGAAAAATCGACTTTTATCTTTAAACACGATTTGCGGCTAAACTAGACGTGCTAGAGGCATCAAAGTTGACACCTTTAAACTTGATTTGCGGCTAAAGTACCCTAGTGACTTCAAAAATACATATTCGTAATCTAGGAAGTGTCAGTTCTACAAAATCAAAAAAAGTTGGTAAAAAAAGTTTTTTTCCAAAACTTTTAAGAAAATAAATAATTAATAAATTAAGAAATTCTTGCTGTAAAATCTACAATTGCCTGGCCCGCTGAGCGGGTAGCAAGAATGTTCACCCCCCTATTTGGGTCCTCTATATTTTTCCTCTAAATAAAAACGTTTAAAATTGTATTCAAGCGAAAAAAAAAATTTATACATTTAGCAATTTTGCAGAGTCTAAAAAAATCCAGCTTGAAATGCGTTTTCTTGACATTTTTGCCGTCGTCGAGCCCATTTCTTCTGATTGGCTAAGAATAATTAAAAAATATTTCAATACAATTTAATATTTTGTAAAAAAACATTCATTTAGAAATATTTTTTAAAAAGTACAAAAAAGTAGTGAAAATCCCGTCAAATATTTATAAAAAAATCTTTCGGCGGGATTTTTATTTTTTTTTTTCAGCGGGATTTTGTGATTCGGGATTTCGTTACGCTCCCAAAAAAAAGAAGAAAAGAATTAAGAAAAAAGAATTCTTATTTACCAACCTTTTCATTTTTCTAATATTTTCACTTTGAAAAGTTATTATAGTTAAGAAATTTTAACATGACTAACGGCGAGCGGGTAAAGTGACTTCTAACAACTCTTTTCCTTTTTTTTTAATTCACTGGCTGTGGTTTCTTAAATCTCCTTTCCTTTTTTAATATTTACTTTTTATTTTCCCATTTCTGCAATACCAGCCAATAATTTGATCGTATTAGTCGTAAGACAACATATCCGTTATCCAATGCCCACTACTACATTATATTCATAATCCATCAATATGGGTTTTTTTTTTTCTTTAACCATTTTATTAGTTCTTTTTTCCTTAAAATGCAAATTTAAAATTTGGTTTTAACTTCTTGAGGATATGGATATGATAAACACATCCATTTTTTATATGTATATGTATGTATATTACATATACATACTTCTGTGGTAACACCAAACAAAAATTCAATTGTCACCCCATATAAGCTTACTGATGACCCGTCTATTTTTAAATGTTTATTCATTTTAATAACATCATATTAAAATAAAAAAATCTTTAAAATCTAAATGTTAAAACATTTCAATTTTAAAATAAGAGCTTATAAGACACGTAATGCATTTTTTTCATCTCTTTCTTTAACGTAATGAATGTGTAAATTGTATAAAATATACAATAACATATCTATTTGTATATTTAAATAATAACAGAATAATATTAGCTCCCCATTTTAATATTAACATTTTCCTCCTTTTATCAATACATCGTTCCCACCCTTTTTCTGTAAACAACATTTCTCTTTTGTCATTATTCCTAACTCAAAAACCCAGCAAAATAGTAGTGTCAGCTTTTTCGTACATCACTCCGTATTTCGAGCATTTGTATTTCGAGCATTTTGTATTTCGAGCATTTATATTTCGTACATGTGTCGTTTCGAGCATTTTGCTTTTCGAGCATCTTGTTTTCGTACATGTGGTTTTCGTACATCTGTCGTGCGAACATTTTGCTTGAGTGGAAGTGTCGTCTTCGTACATCTGTCGTTGAATACATTTGGATTTCGAGCATGTGTCGTTTCTAACATTTTGTTTTTCGTACATTTGGTTTTCGTACATGTGTCGTTCGAACATTTTGTTTTCGTACATGTGTCGGTTTCCCGGTTATCAGATAGACACTTTTGTTATTTAAAGTTATTTTTATACAGAGGAATTCGTTGTCAAGAGCTACAGGAACATGTATTGGCGTAGCTACAAAAGAAGACTTTAAAGCAATTAAGATACCACCTCCCACGGTATCTATGTTTGGATCTGAGTAACGGTCACGTCTAAAAACATTAAATGTGTTGTCAAAAAGTTCGGAATCTTTGATGCCAGCATACAGCCATGTTTCAGTGAGCGAAATAACGTCATAAGAGCAGGTCGTTGTTGAATAGTATACCTTATTGGTCTTTGTCCGAAGTCCTCTTACATTTTGATAAAAAATATCTATTAATTGCGACGATTTACATGTCTTGTCAGTTTGTTCTGAAAAGGATTACGGATATTATTCCTTTTGTTGAAATATTCATGAACAATTATGTTTTCAGGCCAAAGAGATTTATCAAGTAATTGATTGAATATTTCCTGGGTCACATAAAGCTTAAAAGATGTGTAGTCACTACTTTTTGTCGACAATTTATTTATTTATTTAAAGTAGGTAAATCGTCGAATATTTTAGGTGTCGTTAAATGCATGAACTAATTTGTTTGACGATCAAAAGTAGAAATGATTCCGTTAAAAATCATTACAAAAAAAGCGCACTGGGTGTAGTACGACTTTGATTTTTTTTTCAACCAAAGAGATACACAGCACCACCTTACCACTCGCCGATTACAAAATTTCGGATCGAGCCTAGTCTCACCCCTTGACCCGTTACCCCCCTAAAGAGCGCTTTGTAGTAGGTTGTCAATTTGTGCTATATTTATTATTTCGTCGCGAAGAAATCGGAGGAAATCAGCTTCAATCCGTCGGCCTATAGTGCTTCGACGAAGTCCCCATTTTCACCTTATAACCACTTTGTAGAATAAAAATAATAATAAACAATATAAAAGAAATTTAAAAATTAAAATGTTTAAATCTCTTTGGCTCGCAGACCGAAAAATTTCAGGTGGTTCTATTTAGTCGGTCCTTTCTGTTCTTTCGGTTGGAATATTGAATTATGTTGTTTGTTCTTTTCGGTTGAGGTATTAGTTTCTGTTTCTTCTACGTTTTGTTGTCTGGGTTGGTGTATTTGTTTCTATTTCTTCTACGTTTTGTTGCTTGGGTTGTGTATTGGATTTGTTTCGAACTCAATATGCTAATAATTTTGTAAAAATATATAAGGTATCGTTTGTTCGAATTCGGAATAATAAAAATATGCTGGTACTTGTCGTTTCGGTCCTCATTGGTGTTTCATCTTAACCCATTATTGATTAAATTTAATAAAGATTTATATTTTATTTGTATTAAAATACAAAATAGGTCCTTGCGTTTAAAGGTACCCCACATGTGGGGCAGTTTTGAATTTACCAGGGTCACTTTTGAACGAATGTATTTATAATTATTTTCTACAGTAAATAATGTGAATATAAGAGCTTTTATAGGATATAAAATATTTTTAAGTATGTAAATCACTAGTTAAAAAGTAGACTTTTGGAAATAAAACATAATTTTTTAAAGCGAAAAGTCTCATTTAAGTTTAATTTTAATGCCCTTAACATTCCATCTGTCTTATCAAGAAAAAAATTTAAATTTTTTTCAATAGCTAGTTTTAAACCCGTTCAAAGGTGCCCCGCCTGTTTCGTTCAAAACTGCCCCAACATATTAAACAACATAAAACTCGGCCATAGTCATTATATCTAACATATTTATCAAGAACTTTATCTTTATGTTAATCAAAATGAAGGTGTGAATTTAATAATAATTCTTCAAAAACGAAAACATTTGCAAAAAAATTTTAAACTCTTACAAACAAAATATTACAAAAATACAATTTACGCATAAAAATTGCATACCTAGCTACTGTCAGATGAACATAAGAGAGGCTCCGCAAAATCGTTGACGTGTAAAGATATCGGTATTGCCATATTTAAAATTTATTTTACGCTTTGTTAAGATTTTATTAGCCATGTTCAAATGTACCCCGCGTTCAAAAGTGCCCCACTCTCCCCTATTTTGGTCAGATGACACCGCAAAAAAAACTATGGTGGCACCGACTTCGTGCTTGTCGATGACCGCCCACCTTTCGCACTGAACACTTTTAACAACCACGTAGACATTTATTTAAATACACAAGCACGCGTACCCGTTGGCAATAATATTAATAATTTTCTCACAACTCAATTTTCGTCGCGTAGGTACGGCCTGGACCAAACTCTATCGACAAATTATTCCAAACTCAACCCTGTTCGTTTCCAAGTACCACCACCGCTAGCTCTCATAAAAAATACATCTATACCTTTGTTTCCTGAGGTATATGGGATCCGTTTGGGGTTCGATCCACTTATTTGGAGGAGCCCTCCCTAATAGCTACATGAATTTAAACCTACCATGGTGCGTCCACTCCCTAAACGGTTAGCTCATCTCCAAACCTAACCTACATATTTAACTATTTTGATTTTGGAATGCTTTCATTTTTCATTCGAATTCGGGTGATGTTTCGTTTCTCGAAAAGACGAAAACCTTTACCGGAGAAAAACTAACGAAAGAAACTGAGGGAAACCATTGCTTCTAGGACATTATCATCGCGGGATAACCTTCCCATCTTTATATGAGGCTCGTAGGCGGCCGTAACATTGGTTAAGATTCTGTCCTGATGAATTTTTATGGTTGAAATATTTCCGTTGAAGTTCTGTATGTATATGGTGAAATTCCTCGTGATCGTGTCTACTTTCATTCAAGACATGGACACTGCAACTTATGTTTTTCTTTAGTACTAATTTTTAAGCGAAGAACTTTCAAAAAGATTAAAATACATCTTCTCAGTTTTAGATCTCAAAATCGAATATCAAAGTATCAACTAGGGATGGGAAAAACCGGCCGGTTAACCGGTTTTTTTCGGTGATTTTTTTATCTCGTTTAAAACCGGTGTTTTTTTCTTAAACCCAATAACCGAGTAAAAAAAAAAACGGTTATTTATGTACTTTAAAATTTTCACATCTACCGATTACACCAAAACAAGATACAGAAATTCCTTCGAAAAAAGTAGTCGTTGTTTCACATGTCTTGTGTTTGTCTTGTTTGTTTAAAATCTTTTTCACCACTTCTCTTCGCAATAACTGAGGATAGTATAGTGCAGTGATGCCATATTCTTGTGGATGCATTGTCATACAATTTGCTATTTTATGATCATACGGGAGGGAAAATTATCATACGCCAAAAAAAAAAAATTTACAAGGAACCGTCCACAAATAACACGATTTCCTTTAGCTCATACATGTACAGTTTTCCGCAATGTTACAATGCCCTTACATTGACCTTTTTATGGATACAAAATTAGGTAAAATCATTTTTAGAAGTTTAATTTGTTATTAATTGACAAACATTTTGTCTGTTTTCGCAAACAATATTAGAAATGGAAGGAAACAAATTTTAAGTATTTTAAATTTATGTAATGTTTATTGTAAAAAATTCGAAAATTTGTTATCCATTTTAATATTTTATAGAATAAAGGACACAAAATATTAATTTTGATGAGTTATGTGAATTGGAGTTCAAAAGTTTAAAATAATAAAAATTTTCTGAAAACAATAAATAAAGTTATTTAAACCTATCTAGTATATTTTGCTTATTTTGTTTAGTGAAAACCAAAAACTAACTTTGTATTTCTTAGAAATATGATAACTTTAGGTATCACATATATATCATATCATTCTTACCTGAAAGCATTAAAATACTTTTATTTAAAAAATTTAAAAGACAAGAAATTATCATACATTTTGCGTATGATAATGACTTTTAATCATACATCATAAAAAACCTATAATTATAATACATGTAGCATAATTATCATACGGTTGGCATCACTGGTGTAGTGGTAGGAATAGAATGTTGAATGGTGAAGTGTGGGAGGTAAGGTGAATCGTGTTGTGGTATGACCACAGTCATAAGACCAGGTCTTATGGGCAAAATACTTGCCCTTATATTGGCAAGTGCAACATTTTTTTAAGATATAAATGTTAATATTTAGTTTTTAAGAAATATATTTTGATTTTTTAATACGTTTTAGTTTTTGTGTTGCTCTCATGAGTTCTTTCACTAAAATTTCTTTTGCAACAATAAGGTAAAATATGCCTAGTAATATTCTCGAAGTTTAGTTAAGATTGCTTGAAAAAATTCAGAGATATACCAATTTAAAAGAAAAAGGTCTCACTGTTCGAACATTTTCTCTAAATTGTCTTTTTTACCCCGGCCACCACATACGTCCCTCGCCTACTCGCCTGCTTAAAAATTGCAGGGGGTAATTGCAGCGTTTAAAAGCAGTCATATTGAACACATTTCTGGTTCTAGTTCGAGGTGTCACTGAAAAAAACTTAAATCTGAAATTTCAGTCTAAAGTCGTTCTGTTAAATTCTTAAATCAAAATTCAAAATAAAAAGAACTTTAATAATAATGGGTGATTTTTTAAGAGGTTTAGAACTTTAAAAAAAAAAAAAAAACACAAAAAATTCGAAAAAATGAATGAAATATTTATTTGAATCGATAGTTTCAACCTTGCAATTTAATGTTTAAAGATAATTTCATGCAAATGTTGACCGCGGCTGCGTCTCAGGTAGCCCATCCGCTGAGTCCAATTTTGGCATACTCTTTCACACATATCGGCCGGTATCTCACGAATGAATGCATGGATGTTGGCTTCCAGTGCGTCAATCGAAGCGGGCTTGTCCCTATAGACATTAGCCTTGACATACCCCCACAAAAAATAATCTAATGGTGTCAAATCGCACGATCTAGGCGGCCAATTGACCGGCCCGAAACGTGAAATTAACTGTTCACCAAACTCGCCTCGCAATTGCGCCATTGTTTCGCGTGCTGTGTGGCATGTGGCACCGTCTTGTTGAAACCACATATCATGCAAGTCAAGAACTTCCATTTCGGGCAAAAAAAAGTTTGTTATCATCGCTCGGTAGCGTTCACCATTGACAGTAACGCTGCGATTCGCATCATCTTTGAAGAAATATGGCCCAATAATGCCGCCGGCCCATAAACCGCACCAAACAGTGGCTTTTTCGGGATGCATTGGTAGCTGTTGCAATGCTTCTGGCTGATCTTCACTCCAAATGCGGCAATCAGAGATTATGAATTATAAAGATTGGAAAGCTCGGCTGTCATTCTGGTTTGCCTACAAGCTGGCGGACGGTGGTGAGTTCATATTTTTGCACTAATGTCCATGTTTTAACGCACACTAGTGCAAAAATATGAATTCACCACCGCATAAATTGTTGTTGCAATTTACATCTATTCATCGACACGAGATGAAATTACAAAAACAACAATGTAAACAAATGGGTTTTGGAGGGTGGAACGTACGAAAGATTCCTATCTTTATAATTCATAATCTCTGGCGGCAATTTTGCTTATTTACGTACCCATTCAACCAAAAATGAGCCTCATCGCTGAACACAATTTTTCGATAAACAACATTTCGAACCGAGCACGAATTTTGATAGTAAAATTCAATAATTTGCAAGCGTTGTTCATTTGTAAGACGATCCATGGTTAAATTGCAAACCAAACTGAAGCTGTTTGACAGTGACACAAGGTACTAAACACACGTCAGCTGTCAATACCAGTGTTGCCAAAACCAAACCAGCTTAAAAATCACCCGTTATTTGTAAATTAAACATTGAGCGTGAGTAGTTGTGAGAGTGAAATTATATGTGAATATAACTAAATCAGCAACAGATTTTACTTATTTCATTAAAAGTGCTCGCATAGAATGCCATTAAATATTTTTGTTTAGTTTTTCAAATATTTTTATTTAGATGTATGGCAAACAAAATACAGCAAAACTATCAAAATCTCAATATAAAAATTGTTCCGCAATTATCGTATGCGAAATTCTGGGGAGACTTATTAAAAACTCACTAAACAACACACAAAAAGTTCGTTCATTGAAATAAATATTGATTTTTCATGATCAAAACTTAACAAATCGAACACCAACCACAGTGACATTTATAAAGTTCAACTTTATGTGTAGTATTTCAGCTGCTTTGACATTTTCCCCACCACAAACAACTTTCATCTAAGTTTTGCACTGATCTCTATAAGACTATAATACACATAAAGTAAAAGAACAACACAAATATAAAAAATGGGACTTGTTTACTTTTTTGTTTTGTTGATCTTGTTGAAAGTGAATTTTGATTTCGTTCACATAAAAAAATTAAATCATTTTAATAAAAAAAATTAAATTATGTACATATTTGACAAAAAAAAATAAATTAAATATATAATAAAAGAAATTTTTGAAGTGCTCTTGTGTGTGTGTATTTTTTTATTCAGTGTGGATTCTTTTTCATCGAATTTTGGATAAAAAATGATAAAATTATGTGATGTTCCTGTTAAGTGTGTATTTTCTATTTGTAAATATTTAAAACGCAAATTTTATTTTTTTTTTGTAATTAAATTTAATAAAGAATATGATAAGTTATGATTGAAATTTTAATGTTCTCGCTTTGTTTACTTTTTTGCCTTTATTTACATTTTTTTGACGTTTAAAAAGTGTAAAATATTTTGGTTCAATGCGTTCGTGTATCTTCGGACAGTTTCACTGCTCTTTTAGAGAATTTCATCCCCACTTTTTAAAATTTTACAGATTGCCATTTTTACCCGAACAAACCTAACAAATAAACAAGGTTTTTGAACACATTAGGTTTGTTCGGGTACTTTTCGGACTAAAAATGGCAATCTGTCAAATTTTGAGGAGTGGGGATAAAATTTTCTCAAAGAGAAGTGAAACTATCCGAAAATACACGAACGCGTTGAACCAAAATACTTACCACTTTTTAAACGTCAACAAAAAGTAAACAAAGTCAAAAAAGTAAACACAGCGAAAACATTGAAATTTCCATCAAAAATTCATATTCTTTAAAAAATTTTATTACAAAAAACTTAAATTTGCGTTATAAATATTTACAAATAACGAATACACACTTAACAGGAAGATCACGTTTTTTTTTTTAATCCAAAATTCGATGAAAAAAAAAATCCAAGGAAGCACAACACTGAATAAAAAAAACACACTCACAAGTACACTTCAAAAGTTTCTTTTATTATATTCAATTAATTAATTTATTTTTTGTCAAATTTAAAATTTTTTTCAATTAAAATGATTTAATTTTGTTTTATATGAACGAAAAAATAAATTCACTTCAACAACACAAAAAAGTAAACAAGCGCCATTTGTATTTTTGTTGTTGTCTTTTTACTTTTAATAGAACTTACCAGATTGTGTCCGAAGAAATTTCTCGAGTAAAAACTGGCAAGAAGGGGAAATAATTTTCTCCCTTTTGAGCGCGAACGAACCTATTTTCTAAAGTTAGACAAAAGTTTATAAATAAGATATATATATATATATATATATATTTTATTTGGCGGTTCTAGTTGGGGAGAAAATAATGCAATACAAAAAAAAAAACTTACACATATAAACACTTTTCCAAAAGCGCGACTATAAATGTGAACATTGTAATTTATCGTTGTATATTATGTTTTTATTGCATTGTTTTCTCCCCAACTAGGGCTAGTTCTTTTGTTGCTTGTTTCGCATTGTCACATTGACGTATGATGGAACTTCCCAAATCTGAAAATTCAGATAATAAACGTAATGAATTGAACGCTCCCACCCCTACAGTTTGACATTTGTCCATTGTGAATGGTTTTTGTTGTTTTCATTTTCAGTTTTTCACTTTTTCGTAGAATGAGTATTGTTTCTGTTTGTGTTTATTAAAATATGGACAGTATAAACTTTAGCAGCATTAATACTACAGAAGAGGTATTGAAAAGTTCCAAACAATTACAAAATAAAATACGAAGGGAACTAAGTCTTCAAGCAGTAGAGCCTCCTGTCTCCGAGTTCAAGCATCTAGAACAATTGCCACCAGTCTGGGATAACTCCATGTTAGATCCTTATGTGGATAGTTTGGTCACAGTATATCTTAAAAATAAGCCAAGTTTACCTAAACAAATATATAAAGGTATAAAGACATCGAAGGAAGCACCTGGTGTAAAAGCAAACATTAAAAAATTGACACAAAAATCCAACGAAATAAATGTTAGAGGTTCTTTTTTAAGTTTTCAGAGAACGTCTAATTCCTTTGGAACTGAAGTTGCAGAAAACTCGACTTCACGAGGCCGGGTTCCTCCTAAACACATAACAACATCGACTGTTTATGAGAGCCCTATTAACGCTAATAAAATAAACTTTGAAACAAACAAACTGGTTACAACAAGTTCATATCGACTTCCATTGCAGAGATTCGCTGAATCTACTGAGAAAAAAATTGATTTTTTCAAAGAGCATCCCCATTTAGAATTGGACGTGACATCCGAACAGACGACACTGTTTCCAAGGCGGTTCTACCGGTCAACTGAAACTGATAGTCTTTATGAGAACTCGGAATGTGTAAATGTAGTCGAAGCAGAAGTGAAGCCACCACAAAAAGCCCCGGCTGTTGTAATGCAAGAAACGTGGAATGGTATACTAAAGCAAAATAAACCCAACAGCAAACTACCACATAAAAGTGTAAAATTGAAGAAAACTAAAAAAGTTGTCAAGGATAGCTCTTTGAAATGCCTGCATATTGCACCTCGGGAACAAAGTCAAGAACCAGATAAAAGCTATGATATAATTTCTTCAATTCCGACTAAAGGTATTTTTACGCTTCAGAAACAATCTGATCGTTTAGCTAAACAAAAGAAATGTAATTTTCAACGTTTTCCTGTTCTATACATAAGACCCGAGTGTCAAATACAAAAAGTGGCAAGCATTTCTATTTATGGTGAAAGTGAAAGCATTTTAAGAGCGACGACAAGAGAAAATCCGTCAAGAAATGTGAAATACCTTGAATGTAAGCATGGAGACAAAGGCGCAGTTGGAGAAAAAACTTGTGATCTGGAAATCATTCCAGACGGAGTTGGAATGGATATGAAAGAAAAAGATGACATCAACGAAGCTAAAGCAACAAAGGAAAATAAATTTTTCAAAGCATTGGACTTTATGGATCTCTATGAGGTTAGTGGACAATTTAATGCTCTGATTATACTTTTCTTAACTGTACTATTTATCCGACATTACTAACTACACATTATTTAATATACTTAAATAATCTACAGCTTTTTGAGTCCTTCTTCAGTGAGTCCTTAAAGTAATGCATTTATTTATTTATTATTTTATATAAATGAGTTGTGCAGTTTTATGCAACCTTCTTATTGCTTATAGTGGTCATTCGAAAAAAAATCCAACTCGAGATTTTGATCAAAATTGATATGTCTGTTCGTCTGCAATTTAAACGAATGGGTCGATTTTCTTTAAACTTGGCACCTATGGTTATTTAATTTTTTTAAGACCAAGAATAAGCGCATCGGAAATATAATTTTTTTTACATTTTTGAAATTTTATTTTCCCCAAATATGGCTTCACGGATTTAAATTAAAAAAAATACGATTTTTATTAAAATTGTTTGAAAATTCGATATTTCGAAAACATGCAGTAATTGATTTAACTGCATTAATAAATACTAAAAAATGAAGTACCATTTTTTTTGACAATACATATTTACAAAATATAAATGCATACAAAAAAAATAAATTTTTGAAAAATTGTTGGAGCGATTTTTTTGTTGTGATAAATTAAGATTAAGATTTAAATCACTAATTTTTAACAATATATTTTTGTTTGCTTTATTGTTCATTTTAATCTACTCACATAATACTACCTTAAAATTTACTAAATCTTGCCATTTTTACAGTACAATAGGTTTAAATTTGAATGCAGCTATTACACTGTAAAAATGAAGGCTGCAAATTGTTTTGAGCATATTTGATGCTACATGATTTGTAATTCTGCCTGATGATGAGCGTAAAAATTGTTACAGATTTATATCCTTTTGTTGAAAACTACATATATGTATAAGTATCTAAAAATTGTTTTTAATAACAATTTACTTAATTACACCAAGGAACGATCTGAGTCTTGACATCAACAGAAATTGTATTTGCAGTTAGCTTAAAAGTTTAATAAGAGACAAAATAATTGTATGTTAATTTTCTATTTCAGTCTTTGTAGACTGAAAAAAAGGAAGATAGAAAAAAAAGTAAAATGATAATATAGGTAGATCCTAAAGTAAAAGATAAAAGAAATATTTCTTTCTATAGTTTCTATTATATGTAGGTAACCAAAGCAGCGTTACTTTTCAGTAGGTATCTTTAAGCATAACGCGGGACACCCTAGCAATGTTCCGATATTTCGGGTTATGCAGCAAAGATGAATGCAATACAATATTAGGTATGTAAGTAATAATTATAGGTAGGTAGAGTACATACGTAGGTAGCTTATCAAAATATTTGGTTACCTACCTACAGTACATGTGACACGTAACGTATTACATGTAATAGTTTACCCTACCCCCAGATAATGTTTGATGTTTATACATCAAAAACACCTTTAATTTCGACCTATAGCCACTTAACATAAACATTAAGGTCATTAAGACATATTACATATGTGTACAGGTAGGACAATATTTCCCCCCATAGATTCGATCAGTCTGAGGTGGTATACCTAGGTTGTATTAGTATAAGCGCTAACATCTAATGCCTTAAATTTTACAACCACAACTTTCTTAACAGCCATTTAAACATTTACATTTTTCTTCCTATGAAGACTAAAATACATGCTTAGGGCAGAGTTTTAAGAATCAGCATAAATTCATTCTTGATAACCTTCAAATCCCATTTGAGAAGATTTAACGTTTCCATTTATTTAAAATATATAAAATAAAACACATTTGTCATTTTGTTGGCCAACTGTTCCTTTCAAACAAATGTTTAAAGATTTTAACTATTTAATATTAATTTTCTCGTTTTAGAACTCTACAACTAACAGTACTTCTTCAACATTACCACATCAATCCTCTTCCTCCAATCGATCATTTTCATCATTAAGTTCAAGTTCTTCATTAAAAAAAGTAAATACCTCCACGACTGTTAAAAAGCTTCACCATAACTTGCGGTCTCCATCAAAAAGACTAATAGCAACCAGTATCACAAACGATCACGTTAAGATGTGCAAACATGTGCAAACAGAGAACGAGTATAAGGAAACAGTTTCAACAAACACATCATCATTGCATTTCCTAACAAAATCTCCTTCACAGTCAGACGTGCCCACATCGGCAAACATCAATGATACATTAAATAAAATTGCTCGTCTTCATAAAGCTGAAAACTCGATCAAAGACGATATCGTCGCTAAGATATTTGAACGAATACGTGAAGACTTACCTGATGCACTGGAGTTATATAAGAACCGCAACTCCTCTAGCGCCATAGGTCTCACTAAAATTATACCCATATCACCATCTGAAAAAGAGTATAATCAAGAACAAAAAAATCAGAAGCATCAAAATCAAGCGACAAATTCGAACGACGAATCAAATGTTAAATTGTTGCCAAACCAGGTTGAGCCACTATTACCATGTGTTAAAGAAAAAGGGAAAGTACAAATTAATAACAGTCAATCCATATCCCAAAAGATACTAATCGACTGCTACAATAACTCCGCCACATCAATTTCAGAAGCACAGAAGGAGGTTTTGTTACAGAAAAATCCATTGGATATACAAACTATAAAAGAGATTAATCAAAGTATAGCTCATGATGTAATATCAGACGTTGAAAGGATAAAACAAGAAAAACACGAATATCCAACCGATACTGAAATTAAGCGTGCTGTTAAAATTTTCATTAATTCGCTTACACTCGATGAATGTGGTAATGAGAAAAAAACAATTATAGATGACATGAGTACTAAAAGGAAATCTATAATATTCCCTGAGTCGCAATTAATAAGTAGTAACAGGCATAATATATATACAAGTTCTGATTCCTCAATTATTTCTAATAGTCTCAACAGAATCAGTAAAATAGCCAGAAATTTCAAGAGAACGAGGAATACAGTTCGTTGGTTTGATGTTTCTGGGTCATATAATTCGACTAGTCTATCTTTAACTGATTTAGAATCAGAAATTGATTTAACAAATGACATTCAGAGTTTGTCAATACATACAAATAATAGTTCTGATGGCGAGATTAAAAGTATAGGTGAAATATGATTGCTGGTTGAAAAAAAAAAATTAAGGATATTTTGTGATTACAACAGGATTAGAGACAAATTTCTTGGTAAGTTTATTTTTTTCTAATCTCCAAATGTAGTTTTGAAAACAGTTCAATATTATAAAAAATTTACCCGATTTGCCATTCCAGCATAGTTGAGGAACATTAAAAATGAAAAAAAGCATTTATTTATTTACATATGTATTTACCTACATTGAATGTCAAATTTTAATGTTGATCAACTTTTCTGAACATACCAACATCATAACTTTCCTTAAAAGGGTCAAAAACATGTGGTTTAAAAAATTGTTTTGTATTAAATTTTTGTTTCTATTAAATATTCAATTTAATAAGGTTTTTCATATTTGGTTTTATGTGACTGCGCAATGATATAGTAAAAAAAAATGTAGTCCGATATTCTAGCTAAATTTTAAGACCTTAATGTTACTGATCGAATTATTAGAACCGAAGTTATAAGCAAGCCAAACCAACCACAATGTATCCTTACAATTATTACAATTATTATACCGGCTACAAATGTAGGTAGGTATGTACATTTAGCATTTTTTCCGACGCGAAGCAAATTTGCCACGATTGTGGTTTTTTATTGCACACACTCTGCCGGCTTTAGAATACTATCTCCCTCTCGCCAATTGGTGTTTGTAAGTATTTTAATGTTTTTTTTTTTGTTTTTATCAACTTCCTCGTTGAATGAAATTATTTGTTCGATATTTATTTTCATGCTTTAAGTATGAAATTTTGAATTATTTTGACAATTTTTTTTGCTCTAACACGCCTGTCATTTTTCTTTTAATTATATACCTTAATATTGAAAATCGGATAATTGGATCGAAAGATATAAGCATTTAAGTAAACGCAAATCGGGTATTTTTCAGATTTCGCAAAAATCATCATCAAAAACATCCCCATTTTTTTCCTACGATCACTTCTCCTTTTTTTTGTGTATTCTCCTTGTCGTATTCTGTTTCCTCAGCCTAGTAAGAACAAAGCATGAACGAAATAATTTTGTTTATTCCCCTCACGTTTCTCCCTCTTTCTCCATTAGGCGTTTCATATTTTTGAAATTCTGTTGATTTTTTTTACATTGTATGACTGTTTTTAGACGACTGCAATTTCTATCCGCAATTCTCTTTTGAGTTTCTTTCCGATTGCAGCATCCATTTAAACGCTGCAAATTTTAATACCTGCAATTTTTGTTAAATGAGAAGAAAATATATCTCCTCACTCTTTACTCCGCTTATGTCTCAAACAATAAGAAAAAGCACAAAGAAGAAAGAAGAAAGAGCGATAACTCTGCAATTATTTCAACCTCTGCAACTTTGTCTACCCCGGACACCGCATACGTCCCCCGCCCACATGCTTACAAATTGCAGGGGGTAATTGCAGAGTAATTGCAGCGTTTAAAAGCAGTCTATGCCTCCGTTTAAACATTTCTAATGTTAAAAACAATAGCCGAGCTTAATTAATGAATGCATTCTCTATTGAATTTGAATAAAAATAAATAAAATTAGATCATAGTAACATGGGTATTGGCTATATTGTTTATCAATAGCCGATAGAAATTCAGGCCAACGAAACGAGAGACTGTATAGTTTAGTGCTATGATGGAATATTATTTATTTTGCTTTAAACTCAATTGAGAATACATTCAATATTCAAACTAAGCTGTTGTTTTTTACAACAACTAATTTTTTGGGAATGAATATTATAGAAAGAATGCTCAAAACATGGTTATTATTTTTGTGTGGCTTGGAATTGTTAGTTTAATTATTAGTTTGCTGTCGAAAAAAACAGTCTTATTCTGCTATCCAGTTTAATCAACATTTTTGTTTTTCAATACGTATAGAACCAGGGCCTCTCTCAACTCTCAACGATTCTTGTGTGCGTGCGAAGGAATGAAGGAGACCTATAATTTTCCGACGAATCCGATCGACTAAAGTTAGAAGCACCTTTTCATGACAAGAGGTACTCTTGGAAAATTTGTCAATTCCTCGCAAGAGGCAGTAACCCGTGAAAAAACTTTTCCTTTTTATTTTTAGACCTTCGGCATAACAGTTCTAGCCGACAATAAATTTGAGTAAGAAGCTATAAGCCCTCTGTATATGCGTCTTTATAAAAAATAAAATAAAAAAATCGCTACATATATGTATAATATGTATCATAGTGAAATCTATAACAGAATTTACAGAACTTAAAAAAAACAACACTGCACACGACTTTTCATTACAAACGACTTCTAAAAACGACTTCTATTCCTCGTGAAAAGTGGTAGACGATTGACGATATTTTCGCTTGGTTTTTAAGCCTAATATTGGGAAATATTAAACGAGCTTCGCGTGGCTTGAAAACAAATTCTGGTTGTCCGACGTATGCCCATTGCCCACAGGCGAGTACTCTTGACCTGCGAGGTTACATAAATAGTACCTAATAATGTTTGTAGTTGTGTGGAGAGGAATAGTGGTTGTAAGAATTCACCCTTATTCCGATAGGGCGTTTTTCTAAAACGACAACTGTCGTTTTCTGAGTCGTGTCGGTTTTTTATTGGTATTTCGTAACTAAAACGCCAGCGTTTTTCTCTCTCTTACATTCCACAATACGATCCACCAAAACAGCTGACATTTGACATATACAATTGTAAACAAATTGAATAATTTCAAATTTGGTTTTTGAAATGTATATATATTATTTGTATAAATTTGTTTTAAACAAGAATAAAACGGAAAAATGTATAGTGTAGCAAGTTTTTTTTCTTGGAGCAGCAGTGACGACGAAGAGGAAGAAAGAAAAAAGAAAGATTTGATACTGCAGAGGAGGGGCATTCGATCTAAAGAAAATCCTTTTGATTTGCCTGACACAAAGTTTGTAATTAAATGAAAAAAATATATGCATTAGGTTATTCTAAAAATTGTTCTGACCCTTTATTTTATCGTAATTGTTAACAGATTCAAAATGTTCTTTCGTTTGGACAAAGAAGCCTTTAAGTATGTTTTAACATTGATAGAAAACAGTTTTCCTCAGCAACGTTCTGTGGCAATTCCAATGGTTTTGAAACTAGCTGCTTGCTGAAGGGAGTTACCAAAAAGGAGTTGGGAACGACTTCAATTTGGGACTAGCCCAGCCTACCCTTAGCAAAATTCTTAGGAAAAAAATTTATTTTATTTTTTAAAATTTGAATTTCACTCGCTTTTTGCCATTCTTTGTCATTTCTCATTGGTGGCCCAAAACTGTTTAGACACTTTGCAACATCCTCCCACCCAAAATTTTTCTCATAACCTCTTTTAAAATTTTTGGCGAGGTGTTCATTCTCCTCCATGAGGTCGATCAGTCGTCGCATTTAAATTCGTGTTGTTATTTTTACCCTAAACAAAGAATTTTAAATTATAAAAACTAAATTAAGTTTAAAAAATCTTACATTTTTACTCCTGTCGTCAACAAATTTCTCGACGAAAGATTTCGAAGTTTTTACCGACGTTTTTTGTATGGAAACGACTAACGGAATACAAAAAAAATATAGTGAACGCGTTCCACAAGAGAGAATCGACAAATTGACGTTTATTTGTCGTTGAACGCCTTACGTAATACCAAATTCACACTGTCGTTTTCTTTTTGGCGTTCAACGCCTTACAGAATAAGGCTGATTATTGTACTTTGACTGCTTTTAGACGACTGCAATTTCTATCCGCAATTATTCTCTTTTGAGTTTCTTTCCGATTGCAGCATCCATTTAAACGCTGCAAATTTTAATACCTTCAATTTTTGTTAAATAAGAAGGAAATAATATCTCCTCACTCTTTACTCCGCTTATGTCTCAAACAATAAGAAAAAGCACAAAGAAGAAAGAGCGATAACTCTGCAATTATTTCAACCTCTGCAACTTTGTCTACCCCGGACACCGCATACGTCCCCCGCCTACATGCTTAAAAATTGCAAGGGTAATTGCAGCATATTTGCAGCGTTTAAAAGCAATCTTTGCAGTTTGGCACTGAAAAGTATATAATAGTCGTGCGCAGTTTCTGTTGTCTCATTTGTGTCAACCTTCTCTCAATAAGAGCAAGGGCCTAGTCAGTTACATCTCTCAATCATATTTATGTATGTATGTACGTTTTATGATGTTGAATTTCTCTCAAATGCATTTACACTTGCGCAAGAAAATAAAATCTACTACATTTTGGGACAATATGCTTTGCAGGCATTTTAAAACTGTCTGCGTAAGACTGCTTTTAAACGCTGCAATTTTTAAGCATGTAGGTAGGGGACGTATGCGGTGTCCGGGGTAAATAAAGTAGCAGAGGTTGAAATAATTGCAGAGTTATCGCTCTTTCTTCTTTGTGCTTTTTCTTATTGTTTGACACATAAGCGGAGTAAAGAGTGAGGAGATATATTTCCTTCTCATTTAACAAAATTTGCAGGTATTAAAATTTGCAGCGTTTAAATGGATGCTGCAATCGGAAAAAACTTAAAAGAGAATTGCGGATAGAAATTGCAGTCGTCTAAAAGCAGTCCATATCATACAAATTGACTGGAACACGATCTACGCACGGTCAGATTCCATATGGCTTCATTTCGTTTGGGGGACAATTTGTAAAGTTCTTTGGATGGTATCTTCGAGAGGCCTGTTGAATGCTATTAGACATTTAGTACAAGTTTCCTTCTTATTTTCTATTCTTACATTTTTATCGCACTTTATCCGGCATCTTGAGTTTCGTTTTCAGTTCGGCAAGGATTTTCTTTTTTCGGTACGTTATAAATCGCATTCGAATGCACTGTCGATGGCTGGAGTGCCATCTCCAACTACTTCTTGCACGAGAAGTACTTCCACACAACACATCTGAAATAGTTTTTGTTTAGTTTAAAATATTTGTATTTCCAGTTGCCCAGTGGATTTACTGTTTTTGTTCACTGTCTAAAAAGGTACTGTTTTCTTTTTGTTTAATTGTTTCAGTCCATCCTCTCAACGATATTCTATTAGTTTTGTGGGATTTTGCAGAAAAAAAATAATAATTGCCATATTTGGCTTGGTATGCAATAAGAGGGCTAATATAATCACATCTAGTTATTATAAATTATATTGCCAACTCAAATAATGAGAATAATCATTTTGGAAACAGCAAAGGCTTAGAATTTCATCAAGTATAAATGTCATGCCAGAATGTCTCATAAACCGTTTTGAAGATTTATGACTCGTTAAACATCAAAGTTATGCGAAAACATATCAAAAAGGCAACCCCCATTAACGTAGGCAAATATTGTCATCATTGCCTACACACTATACATATGTACATTATGTATGTTGTTAACAGCACTCATCCCAGCGGGAAAAATCAAAAAATTCATTGAGGAAAAACCTGCTTTTTCCTTGAGGAATGGAAGCTGCACCTGCCACTTTTCAGCCTATTCCTTTGATGAATTTAACATGGGCGTGTCATTGGCAGGAAGCACATGCCACTTTATCAATGAAAATTCCACACCTAAATCACTACTTCCTTGGAAGTGCTTATTCACCAGTTGACTTAAAAAAAAAAAAAATGTTAAAAACACCGTGAGAATTGTTGAACCGGCATCCACTGACAACCCAGCCGGTTACTCTCCCAACGCGCTATACTTAGTTATAGATTTTATTAGTCGTTGATGGTTTAAAATCCAGCACTTATTTCAATAACATTTTGTTAGACGAAGTAAAAAAGAAAGAGCGTCGTGAGAGAATTATTTTTTTTCCTTCTCTCTCATAATATACTTTACAAAGCAGATGAGTGGATTCAGACGATGAACTGATGAACTTGTACATTACTTTTCAGCAGTTTTTTCATCGCATAATTTTCCCTATTTAAAAAGCAATTTATAATTCACCAACAGAAAGTTTTTTTTCTAAACACAAGCAGAAAGTGGGGTTAAACCTATGAACTGAGGAATCTTTGCATTACTCTTCACTTACTAAATCATTGCATGTCTATTTTCCTATGATTTGGCAAGTGAATGCATTGATGAATTCAGCTATAAAATTCATTGAGGACGATATTTCCCGCTGGGATTCCATATTTTTGAAAAGGATATTTGAGTTGTTTAATGTTTATATTGAAACGTTTTAAATTAATATTAACTACCATAACTATTTTCGGCTATGAGTAAGTGCTCATCTTCCGGATGAACAATTTTGCTTAGTCTGTACGTTTAGGTTTTTTTTGTATATTTTACTTTGAATTTTGTCTGCTGAGTTTTTCTTAAAAAAAAAAAGACTTCACCCACGTTAGGATGAACCTACATAAATCACAGCTAAAGCATTTCTTATTCTTATTATTCGGCCCATAAGCGCATTATAATAATCGATAAAGAAGGACTATGAAATTCAACATAGATTGGATGTGTAAGAATATTTTTTTAAGGAGGGGTGCTGTTAAATTATTGTCATAAATTTCGAGTTTTTTTGCTTTATGGAGAAAAGTTTGTAATAGAATTACAAGTCAATGAAAGTATTTCTTTTTTTTCGACTAATATAACAAATGTGTTTGTCTATTCGTTCGCACAAAGTATGTACATTAAAAGGTTTTTATTAAATCGCTTATTTTCAGTCTGTTTGTTCGGTACAAATATTGCAAGCGATTTTAAACTAAATTCCCTATGAGGTAGAACGTTGAAATTTTAGATTCAAAATAGCTTTTAACGGTTGAAATTTTGGCATCGCTCATGGCTTTCTTTCGTTCTTTCTGTTTGTTTGTTGGATTTTTAGCCCAATTTACCGATGAGCTAGAAATTTGAAATTTAAATCATACTTCAAAATTGGGTGATAGCACTTTAATTTCATGTTTTAAACCTCTAGCCAACTAAATAATATTTTTCAACTTTCTCGAGTCGAAGAACGTTTTTCATCAAATTTTAGTATTTTCTTGTAGTTTTTTTGCTTAAAAAAAACTGTCGATTGATTTTTTTTAAATCACATAAATAATCAAATATGGCATTGTGTATAGAATAAAGTTAGCCGAAGTCAATATAATTGTTTGTTCTCGAAATATTAGAACCGAAAACAGTTTTTTTTTAACAAATTTTATAATGTTTTTTGATAAAAAAGACCTTCATTTGTTTTTTTAAATCTTTTCAATTCTTCATTACGTAATTACATATATGTGAAAATTAAGCTGAAGTCGGTGGCATTTCTTGATTTTCGAGACGAATGAGATTTTACAATATTTTTTAAAATAAATGTAGTAAAAAAACAGCTAATTTAATTTTCTTGAAAACCTTTTCTGCACTTTATGATGTTATTATTCTGTAAAATAAAATTTATTCGAATTCGATATCTCTATTCGTTCTCGAGATACGGGGATACAAAAAAATTATCAAGAACGTACGAACGTACCAACGTACACACACACATACATACATCTCTCTAAAAACGATGGTTTCGGATTATTTGGACCTCGAAACGTGGAGATATGTCAAAATTTCTGTACGGCGTATGCAATAAAGAATATAGAGAGTAGCATCATCTATGCGCCACGAGTTTTCGTTTTAAAAGTTTGGGGCTAGGAAATTTTTTTTTATACTTTTAGTGCATTTAAAAAAAAACATGATATACTAGACATTTTATTTATATTTAAATAATTTTGTAAAAATGTTTTTCTAAGTACGCTCACTTGAAACTTGTTTTGTTAAAAAAATGTTTTAAATTCTTTTCAACTATTTATTGCTCCCCATTGAATTTATCAATTAAAATAACTTCGAATTGATAACTAAACAAATTTACCTGATCGTTTATTTTTTTTTAAATATTATCTATTAACGATAATAAGATGTCAGTTAAGAAGCAAAATCAGTAGTTGTTTTGATGCCAACATAAATCTGATGATTTAGTTATTAAATAATAACTGATTTCGCTGTTAAAGTGCCCAAAAACTTGAAATTAAAAATTTAAATGATGGTTTTTAATGATAGCTATAACGGTAAACGTTTCAACTGATCATACTATTGACATGACTCTTAAATAATCAATTTAAATCCATGGAAATAATACTTAGTTATCTGATTAGATTATACAAGCATCTTTATTGTGATAACAATAACTACATTATATACATACATCTGTATCTGATTCACCCCATCTTCGTTAGCGTAGATAAATCTATGTTATGTTGACACCTTACTTAGAGGTGTGGGTTAGAGCTTAACTTTATACCGAATTCTTTCCTATATACTTCCATTTTAACTGGACTGGACGACAGCCGTGGATATTTATGAGATAATAAAAAGTTTATTTCTCAGTTCACTATGCCAACAAAAATTCTTGTTTTATATTAAAAAAGCTTTTATTTATAGAATCGACTCATTAGTGCTAAATATCACCCCTACATGAAAAAAAAAACAAACCAATTTTAGGTCTTTATTTAATATTAGCATAAATTTTAATTTTTTGTTTGGAAAAAAGGACAAATGACCAGACGCGCGCTGCTTGTTGGCTTCGTAATATCTTTGAAAATTTGAAAACATAATAAATAATCATATTATATTACTAAACTAGATAATACTTAATTTGAGCTTTCTAATCTTCGGTTTCGCGATTTACCTACAGGTTACTAATTAAATTGCTTTTCTAAGAAATTGCGATAAGATATCAAACAAAAATACATAAAATATATGTAACTTAAATTAATTACCTTGTTTCTCTTTAAAGTTTGTATGCGGATACTCAAAAACTTCTAGTAGCAATTAAAACTCGATCACGCTCAGTGCAATTTAAACAGGGCAAATTTGATTTGGAAGAAGCATTGCATCAAAATATAATAATTATAGAAAGACGTCTTGAAAAAAATTGTGGACATAAATACTTCAGTGAGTTGGATTCTCAGTCAAAAAGCTTTTAGCTGGCATGGAAATAATACCACGGTGCGCGACAACTCTTGTCATATTTGTAATATGTTTCGCAACGAATTCTGTAAGCGTTACAGGACAAGCACGTATTGTAGGTGGAATGCTGGCGGTCGCAAACAGTGCACCGTTTATTGTGTCACTTCAAAAATCAGAGAAAGGGAGTAATGTACATTATTGTGCAGGGACAATACTTAACGCCAACTGGGTTGTGACTGCAGCCCATTGTCTGTCCTCGAAAAGCTTGGTAGACAGTACCGTGTTGGTAGCTGGAAGCATATTAGTAGACGGTGAGTCTAGTACAGTCCAGAAGCGTGATATTGACTACTATGTGGTGCATGAACTCTTTGTGGGAGGTATCGCTCCTTATGACATCGGTTTGGTTTATACTAAGTCAGCATTCAAATGGACGTCAGCTGTTCGAGCCGCTGTTCTTCCTAAAGCCGAATCTATCCCCACTGGAACTGCATCCTTGTTTGGATGGGGAAGTACATCGACGACATCTGTTGATAAGTTTCCTACTTCACTACAGGTGATGGTAGATTATATTTATCTTAATAATTCATCTTAAAATATTTTTATTGTTTCAGGTTGTCAAATCGATACCAATAATAACATTTTCGGAATGCGAAAAGGCAATTGGGTCGCATGGTTCAAATTTGCATGAAACTAATATATGCACTGGTGACTTGAATACTGGAATAAGCATTTGTAAGTCTGACTCTGGAGGCCCACTAATGCAAGGAAATACTTTAATTGGTATAATTTCATGGGGAAAATTACCATGTGGCCAGAAGAACTCTCCATCTGTGTATGTGCGCGTATCTGCTTTTAATTCGTGGATAGCAACAAATCAGAAAGAACCTAAATAATGATCACATTTTAAGAAAACTTTATGAATAACTTACAAAATAAAAAATATTTTGTTGAAAATCAGTTTAACTAAATTAAAAGTTTTATGTAATGGCTTATTCATTTATTTAATAAAAACATTCAATATTTTTTAATAAAACCAAAAAAGAAGAAGCTTTCACTGATTTGTTTTGTTTTGTTCTTTCATTCTTTTAGTTGTTTTTGTTTTCTATTTCTTACTCTCTAGTTTGACCAAGACAGTGAACTTAAAAAAGTGCTCGACTGGGTCGCATATACTTGCTCTTATTGAATTAATTTTGTAAAAAAGTCGAGGAATCTTATTTATTTTAAATTATATTTATAATTATAATTTAACAAAATTCAATCTGATTAACACAAATATTATATTGCTGTAAAGAGGAGGATCTCTACATGGTAAACAGTTAATAACAGTGATCCCAGTATAGTCCAGTCATATTAGCCGAATTAGGAAAAAATCGCCGGAAAGCTCGATTTGCTCAAAAGTTCAGATAATTGAAGTCATAAATAAATAGATGGATTAGAACGCCGGACAGTGGGCCCAAATGGGCTTACGCGTCTCAAAAATCTGTAACTTTTTTGTTTCTTGGAATAATTAAGTCGAATCTGGAATATATCATCTTTGACATCTACGCTATCATTTGAATAACTTTTTTTTTTAAACCAGGTTTGTTTTTAGTACTAAAATTTGTTTCAAAGTTAGGAAATACACGTTTTTGGCATGATTTGCACTTTTTTTAATTAAGTGAAATTTGGAATATATCATCTCTGTTATTCATTTAATCATATAAACCTCTTTTTCTTTAAATAATAAGTTTTTAGTATTAAAATTTTACCTTAATTAAGAAATTCGAGATTTTTGCATTAATTAATGTTCAAAAATTTTGTAAATATCTTGTTCCAATTTTTTTTTAATTTTTGAACTTATATCTTTAAATTCATACTTAAAACTCATTTTTTCATCATTAATTCTGTTTTTTTTTATTTTTAATATAATAATTAATAATCAATAGTTTACTAGACTAAGATTTTTTTTTAAATCTTAAGCAGGAGTAAAGCTTCTTCAGAAAGGTCTTTGGATTCCACTTTCTGTTTCCTTTTACTTGTTAACAGTGGATGTCAATAAAAGGTGGTGAAAAATGTCTTCATTTGCCGCTGTTCTTGAACATTTTCTTGCATGTGACAGCCTTATTTTTTATAGTCTTTATTGCGAGCTTCTTGTGCATCTTCGGATATTTGACCTATTGGTAAAATCCCAAAATGTTGAATTATGGCTTCACCATGTATAGATAATTTATGCACCGAAGATGGCATGTGATACCATTTATATTTATCAACATATAAACGTGCAGTATGCATACCCACCAAACTTCTCATGATCAACGGTCAAACCAGAAGACAGTGTTTGTAAAATTAAATTAAAACTCTTTATAAGATCTAAATCTACTCCAGTGAGATTGGCTGTTTCTTGGAAATTTTGAAAAAATCTCCGTGCAGTGTTACCATCGTTGCTGTTCCAGAACCTTGCCGAGGTTTATCTATGAGTAAACCTAATTCAGCTCGAAAACAGTTTTGAACGTATTTTTTCTTTTCCTCCTTGCTTATAAAAAAATCATTCAACATTAATTTTGAAATTTTAAATTCGCTCATATTTTAATTTTGTTTGCACTTTTCACAGAATTAAGAACTTGACTTAACAAAACACTTTTTTTTTTGTTATTACATAAAGTTGTGAAAGCATTGGCGGACCATGTTTTTTTTTTAAAAAGCAAACAAAAAAATAGGAAATAGAATAATACAATGCAAGCCAGATCTACAGAAAAATTAAATAAATGTATGTAGTGTGAAATTTACAATAAAAACTCCAAAAAACACATCATTACATACGATGTGGTAGAAAGGGAAGCAAGGCCCCCCTTTCCATCACTTACGCCACTGGCTTCTTCTTAACAAGTATTTATTTGAGAAACATGCGGATTATAACGGCAATATCAATTGGGGCTGTAAAAACAAAGCTTATAAGAAAAAAAAGAACAATGTAAAGCTATTTGAATTTTTTTTACCATGCACCTACGCTATGAAAATTGACATTTCTCAAAAAGGGGCAATAAGGGGAAAGATTTTTTTTCTGCTGCCAAGTACCAATATGCAAAGGAACAAAATGCAATATGAAAAAAAAACAGCGCAAGACAGCGCAACTATTTAAAACCTTAATCGAATATAGGAAACAGGTAAACAAAATATGTTGACAAAAATTATTAAATTTAGTAAATAAAACAACTTTTTTAACATTTAATTTTTATTTTTTTAGAAGCCTTACTACATTACCTTTCCAACGATATATAATACTTAGAGGTCTAATTCAAGAAGAAGTTAAAAAAAAAAAAAACAATTTTCCCACTGATTGTTCTCCTCGCGGTCTTTCGCCTAAGGTTTAGATTGAACACAAAATGTGGTGGAGTGGTCCAGAGTGGTTGTCTCAGGACATTGAAAAGTGACCAAATAATACTGAAATTAAAGCAGAAGAGATTTCTAAGGAGCGAATTTAAAGTAAATTTAAACCTATTTTTTTATTTTCAATTTGTTTCCAAATATTTTCGCATAAATTTTGTAGTTCTTTTTTGAAAATTCGAGTCTTTCTTAATTCATTACCCCCTACTACATAGACAAGTAAAATCCTTAACTCTTCTGATTGGTTTATTTCGAAAACGGTTATTATTTTTATAAAGAAAGGTATGTTAATGTTTTTTGTAGGAAATTTTCTAAGCTACAAATTAGTTCTTGATATTTTTTCTGTACAACTAACCATTTGAGGGATATTCCTGAAAAACCGTTTTGGGAGCCTTTAACCCCCCGTTAAATTGTTGATTTCTTAAGAATACGATGAGAAGGCTTTATACCAAAATCTAGCTTTCCGGCGATTTTTTCGGAGTCAAATTTCTTTAATGACTGGAATCCACAGATATATATAAGACAAAAATACAGACATAAGTGCAAGACCTTCTAAAACAAGGGATAATTTGTCCACTCCTCGTGGAGTAGCCCAATATGGATCATTCCAGAGAAAAAAAGATGCCTCAGGTAAACAAAAGTGGAGTTTAGTGGTAGATTACCGAAAACTTAACGCCACCCAATCCTAAACATCACTGACATTACTTGACTTTACAACCTTAGACCTCGCATCTGGTTTCCACCAAGTAGTAATCGATCCGAGAGATATAAATAAAACAGCCTTCATGGTTGACACTACGAATTTATACGGTTGCCCTTCGGCCTCAAAAACTCCCCATCTACCTTCCAAAGGATAATAGATAACGATAGATTTCAAGGGAAATCATCTCCAAGAGTATATCGAAAAAATTGCTAAAATTTTAACAAGACTACGAAATTCAAACCTGAAAGCACAACTCGTCAAATCTGAGTTTCTTAGAAAGAAAGTAACCTTTTTGGGACATACCACATACCCCAAGAGCTATGTACATATACATACCTACTGTATGATGACCAAGCCAACCCCAAACTACGAACATACTTATTCAAAAGCACTGTGTAGTAACTCTGTTGTTTTTATATCGCTTAGTCAATTTATTTGTTTTTGTTTTCATATATTTACTACTAATTATTTTTTAAATTTAAGTTACTCTTAGTTGAACCTTAACTGAAACAGAAACTCACTATAGCACAACAGAAAAAGAATTATTAGTCATTTATTTGGCCACCAAATACTTCCGTCCATACCTCTTTGACGAAAATTTAAAATTGGCACAGATCACACACCACTCACGTGGTTATTTTCATTAAAAGACGTAAAGACAAAACTCATCAGATGGCGTCTTAAATTAGAAGAATTCGACTACGAGGTAGTCTAGATAAAAAGGAAAAGACAACACGAAGGCAAATGCTCTTAGTAGAATTAAAATAGAAAACAAAAAAGACGTTGAAATTAATATCAACGAATCAGTCTCTGCACAAGCAACAGGAGGCTTAACAATACACTCTGGTCAAGAAAACCTGATGGACGACCGGATAGGCGGATACACATCTCGGATAAACCACTGAACGCTTTTAATTCACAACTAAGTCCGTGTAAAATCAAATCGAACTCCACCCATATCTCTTTCCATTCCATTTGAATACAAGCAATAACGCACCATCGGATTACCAGAATTTACCGAATACAATATTGTACCTTCTACTTGCCTGATTTATTTCAGTAGTGTATAGAATTTGTATTTCATATATACCATATTGTAACTACAACATTAAACAATACTTGACACCAAACAAACAAACAGAAATTTACAAAACAGATAACAGATATTTCGCATCGTTCATTCAGTCTATACAAAATACTTTTCACACTCTAAAATTTTCAAATTTCCACTCTGTACAAAGATTCTTAAAAACATTACTACCATAATAAACTTATCAAAGATTACCACTTAAATCCGAACCATAGGGGAATAAATGAGACTTTACATCATTTTCCCATTTATGAAAAATAAAAATAAAATACCTAAATAAAATCACAAATAATTGTGAAATATGTCAAATCTCTAAATATGACAGAAAAATACAAAAAATCTAATACTAAATTCCGGAAAATCCTGAAAAACCCCAAGATATTGTTCATGCCAACATCTATACCATTAATAATAAGTCAATCCTTACCATGATTGTAGATACATTACTTAAAATGAAAAAAAAAATATATATATTAAAAAACAACGGCAACACTTAAAATGAAGTACTGTACCGGTTTTGAAAGCCAGATATCTGTTTTTTAATCCTAAATTTAAATTTATATTATAAATGTATGTTATGCAATTTTACGGTGAATTGAAAGCATTCATTTATAATTTATTGTATTTCCAACCTTCTACCTAAAAATATAATTTTATATTTTTGAAAAAGTGTTTCAAATTCCCCCACATAAACAAAAGGTGTTATGTATCTATTTATTTTATGTACCTAACCTACATAAACGGATTTGTCACTGATATTGAAAATCATAGCGTTGAGTTGGAAAAATATAGAAACCTGCAGGTATATTTTCTGCGTATTCAACCCAATCCTGAAAAGGAAACTATTAAAAGATAAAAAATGTATAGGTAGGTAGGTCATGATAACCGTTTTAAATTTTATTTCTACAAGAGCGCTGTTTTCTTACATACAAACAAAAACGTCATTATTTTAGGAACAATTTCCCAAAAACCGCACTGTCCTAAACTATGTCGTTTTTATATTGAATTTAAACACATAAATGCACTTATCGCTTATTGATCATTTTGTTCCATAATATTACATCTTCTACCTATATTCATACTTACCAAAACCAATACTAAATAAATTAAAAAGAAAACAGCGAATTAGTTAATAATTTCGTCTATATAGAAAAAAAAAAAAGTTTTTCTTCTTGTGAATTGAAACCACTTACCCTAAAGATAATTGAATGCAAATAAATATGTACCCAAAAACTACCTACTCTACGCATGACGATATACCCAAGATATTATGTTCACGATTATGACCGATGTTCACAAACACCAACTATTTTTCGACCATATCTACTAGCTTTGTTTCGAGTACTTGAAAATAGTTCCAACTATTCACGAGTAATTTTGTGTGTGGGATAGAAAAGTCAAACGATACAAACGATCAATTTGTGTGACTTAACTTCTGAGTATTTTTACTCGTGAATAAAATGACTTTTGAGCAGGGTTGTCAGGTTTGAAAAAGCGAAATCGTCAAACAAAAAAATTAAATCGCCAAATTAAAAAAAAAATTTACCTAAAAAATCCATCAAATTTAAAAATGAAATAAAATTTCACCACTTGGAGGTTTTACATCAAAAAACCTTTTATTAAAAAAAAAACAATTACAATTAATATATTACATAAATATAAGAAACTTTATCGGACAGTAACAATTATTTAAACAAATAATGAAAATTCATTTGTTTACCGAGTCTATTTCAATAAGTTCAATAATCAATACACCTACTGTTTTCATTGCTTCATCAATTTTATCTTTTTCATACATTGAATCATTAAATGCCGAAAGCTTTTCAGCGCAGGGTTCAAAATTATTAGAATATTAGAATTTCAATTAAAAAAACTCTTATCGCCAAAAACTAAAAATATCGCCTTTTTTTGGGGTACAAACCGATTTTCGTGTCGCCAAATAAAATTTCAAATCGCCTGTTTGGCGATACATCGCACAATCTGTCAAGCCTGCTTGTGAGTATATAGGCAGCACAATCGAGTATAAACGAACATAAGGAAAAAATGAAAATGTTCGAACAAACTCGAACATACTCATTTTAATCTCTGATAGGGGACAAAACGTCATTTCATTAAATTTGATTTTTTGTTTGACGATGCAAACTACTATTTTATGTAACATATCAAAAAGGCAGACAGTTTGTTCTTTTGGTTCTTTTACAATTTCAAGTTTTTTTTTTTTGTGGAAAATTGCCCCTCCCATCGAAACGGGGAGAAATATCAACCCTTCCCGTACGATTTTTTTTTGACCCAGCCTACACAAGTTATTTGTTATTATATACTGTTTATTTTATTACTTGTTGTTAATTATTAATTATTGCTGAATTTGAGAAGCTGTATTTTGAAAACTAACTGGTGCGTCTACAGACAAATTAAAGGAAATTCAATCAGTTTGAAATCGTAGAACAAAGTTCAAATAAAAAACTAGTCTTTTAGGGTAAAAATTCCCAATAACTGTAAAAACCGGGAAAATTTCGCGTTTTTTTCGATTTTTTACCATGATCCGTTTAGCGTTCGAGGTCGAAAACTTGGGTTATTTATAAGGCCAACATCATAAACAACTCAGCAAAAATCAGAACTACCGGATCTGACGAAAGGTCTGATGTATGAAGTTACTGCACTGTGAATTAATTTGACAGAGAATGACGGTGACGATGAAAGCATTCCTGATGTTATATTTCCCAACTACGAACAGGACAGTCAAATGGCAAGAATATGTGTGAAACGAAAAATATGATTTCTTTAAAAAGTTGCATTTTCTTACATGTTTTTTTTGTACTAATACAAATTAATTATATAATTATGTCTGCCGGGGTGTTGGGCTTGAAATATTTGTCTGTCTTTTTGATTACAGGTTATAATAGAATTTTGAAAATTTTAAAATTATTCCCAACCTTAATGAAATGACGTAATTAACCGCTTATTTTCTCGTTCTTCCCCGCAGTCTGCCACTATCTTCGTACCACTCAAACTGTCTGCCTTTTTGATATGTTATCTACATAAAATAGTAGTTTGCATCATCAAACCAAAAATCAGCTTTATTGAAATGACGTTTTTGTTCTTATATTTTTCAACCCTTTAGTGAACCGAGAGACATTTTCAAAATCCAAAACAGACTACATCAAAGCACCTTTCTGGGATCAACAGCATTAGTTCTATTAGTTATCATAATAATTGTTATCATCTATTAAAAACAGCATACATTCTCCATCCTCAACTTCAGCAGCCATGTCTCACTCTTAGGTGGGAGAAGTTACGATGACTTCTGCAACATAACAATATATTTTTTCACACTAAACCATAGTGCTAATTTATTTTACTACTTACTACTCCAGATAGAGTCCAGGATCCCAAGTTGTTGTATTACGTGTTGAAAAATGATCTTGAGCCAGATGAATAAATTAAACCAATCGATAGTATTACTCTTTCAGACTACCTACTATAATTGAAAATAAAGTCGAACATAAAAAATTCGGAACTTCGACATAATTTCCAATTTTATATGGAAATAAAGTCGATTCGGCATTATTCCTATCTACCTTATTTCACGGCACCGGAATCTACCAAAACACAACACCGTGACTTCAACCGATCTTTTTTCAATAATGGATTTTGTTTTGGCTTTTTTATGAGTTCCATTTTGTGAGTGTACCTACTTGCCCAAATAAGTGTTATGAGTTGAACTAAAAAAGTGTAACAATTTGAATAGATTAATTGAACATTTATGCAGACCAAGAATAAAGAATTAAGAATCAAAAATTCAAAGGACCAACTGCGCTCTAACGTTTTTGTAGTTAAGTATTATAATTGGTGATAAATAGCAATTTGCTGCTAAATAGTTCCACGCAGTTTTATTGTAGTGCAGTTCCACCTGGTAGGGGATTATTAATAATCAGGAGAACGAATTGATGCATTTCCACACCACCCAAAGAGGTATGCATCATGGCGCGTTAACCGATTTTTAGGTGTTCGGTTTCCCCAGAAAGTCTGTTATTGTTGGTTTAAAATGTTGGCATGGTATACACATTATTGATCAAAATCAGCACTGCCGCATATTTTTTTTATTTTTTTATATTAATTTCTATGACACTATGAACATATTTAAATTTTTTGTTAAATTTTTGCTACACATTTTTAATTAAATATAATTTTTTTTTTTTAAAACTGTCAGCACTTTTCTTATTTTTTTTTTAATTTAATATTATTGTATGCCATGCTTAAGTCTTAAAAAATTTTAAAAATTATTAATGACACATTTTAAAACAACTAGACTAAAAAGGCCTATGCACACCGAGAAAAAAAAATCTCTTGCACATTTGTGTAGGTATTGATTTTTAAATTTTGTAAAAGTAGCTAGTTTAAACATTTTTCTTTTATCCATTTCTTAAACATTGATCTTTTATCCATTCTTTAACAAAGAAGACATTTTGGAATAAAACCGAACGCTGCGTGCATCCTTTTTTTCCTCCTACGAACACTCCAACTAATGTAGGAATTCCACGAATCATCATAATTAATGGTGAACCTGAATCTCCTTTACAAAAGAAGGTCCAACTTTTATAGGCAAATTTCCAGTGATCACTGGCACAAAATAGATGATTAGTATATATATGCTCATGCTCAGAAAAACAATTATTTTGAGTTAGGATTTTTAGTGGAACTGCATGCATTTCAGTAGATTCAAAATATTTTTGGCTACATGGGCCAAAGGTGAAAGATATTGCTTCTTGACCAGGCTGGCAAAAATCATCTTCTGGAAGACTAGCTGCAGTTATATATTTATTGAAAGTAAATGGCTTGTCCAAAAAAATAAGCACCAAATCTTTTTCCTTCAAAAACTTAAAACTTTGAATCTTTCTTTGTTGTATTTCGGGAAGGTTCAGATTCGAATTATCGCTGTGTCCAGCGTAAATTTTAATTTCACCAATTTCATTTTCGTAATTTGTTAAGTTGTGGTGGGCCGTTAAAACCACTCCCCGATATACGATAATTGATTTGCACTTTTTTTAATTAAGTGAAATTTGGAATATATCATCTCTGTTATTCATTTAATCATATAAACCTCTTTTTCTTTAAATAATAAGTTTTTAGTATTAAAATTTTACCTTAATTAAGAAATTCGAGATTTTTGCATTAATTAATGTTCAAAAATTTTGTAAATATCTTGTTCCAATTTTTTTTTAATTTTTGAACTTATATCTTTAAATTCATACTTAAAACTCATTTTTTCATCATTAATTCTGTTTTTTTTTATTTTTAATATAATAATTAATAATCAATAGTTTACTAGACTAAGATTTTTTTTTAAATCTTAAGCAGGAGTAAAGCTTCTTCAGAAAGGTCTTTGGATTCCACTTTCTGTTTCCTTTTACTTGTTAACAGTGGATGTCAATAAAAGGTGGTGAAAAATGTCTTCATTTGCCGCTGTTCTTGAACATTTTCTTGCATGTGACAGCCTTATTTTTTATAGTCTTTATTGCGAGCTTCTTGTGCATCTTCGGATATTTGACCTATTGGTAAAATCCCAAAATGTTGAATTATGGCTTCACCATGTATAGATAATTTATGCACCGAAGATGGCATGTGATACCATTTATATTTATCAACATATAAACGTGCAGTATGCATACCCACCAAACTTCTCATGATCAACGGTCAAACCAGAAGACAGTGTTTGTAAAATTAAATTAAAACTCTTTATAAGATCTAAATCTACTCCAGTGAGATTGGCTGTTTCTTGGAAATTTTGAAAAAATCTCCGTGCAGTGTTACCATCGTTGCTGTTCCAGAACCTTGCCGAGGTTTATCTATGAGTAAACCTAATTCAGCTCGAAAACAGTTTTGAACGTATTTTTTCTTTTCCTCCTTGCTTATAAAAAAATCATTCAACATTAATTTTGAAATTTTAAATTCGCTCATATTTTAATTTTGTTTGCACTTTTCACAGAATTAAGAACTTGACTTAACAAAACACTTTTTTTTTTTGTTATTACATAAAGTTGTGAAAGCATTGGCGGACCATGTTTTTTTTTTAAAAAGCAAACAAAAAAATAGGAAATAGAATAATACAATGCAAGCCAGATCTACAGAAAAATTAAATAAATGTATGTAGTGTGAAATTTACAATAAAAACTCCAAAAAACACATCATTACATACGATGTGGTAGAAAGGGAAGCAAGGCCCCCCTTTCCATCACTTACGCCACTGGCTTCTTCTTAACAAGTATTTATTTGAGAAACATGCGGATTATAACGGCAATATCAATTGGGGCTGTAAAAACAAAGCTTATAAGAAAAAAAAGAACAATGTAAAGCTATTTGAATTTTTTTTACCATGCACCTACGCTATGAAAATTGACATTTCTCAAAAAGGGGCAATAAGGGGAAAGATTTTTTTTCTGCTGCCAAGTACCAATATGCAAAGGAACAAAATGCAATATGAAAAAAAACAGCGCAAGACAGCGCAACTATTTAAAACCTTAATCGAATATAGGAAACAGGTAAACAAAATATGTTGACAAAAATTATTAAATTTAGTAAATAAAACAACTTTTTTAACATTTAATTTTTATTTTTTTAGAAGCCTTACTACATTACCTTTCCAACGATATATAATACTTAGAGGTCTAATTCAAGAAGAAGTTAAAAAAAAAAAAAACAATTTTCCCACTGATTGTTCTCCTCGCGGTCTTTCGCCTAAGGTTTAGATTGAACACAAAATGTGGTGGAGTGGTCCAGAGTGGTTGTCTCAGGACATTGAAAAGTGACCAAATAATACTGAAATTAAAGCAGAAGAGATTTCTAAGGAGCGAATTTAAAGTAAATTTAAACCTATTTTTTTATTTTCAATTTGTTTCCAAATATTTTCGCATAAATTTTGTAGTTCTTTTTTGAAAATTCGAGTCTTTCTTAATTCATTACCCCCTACTACATAGACAAGTAAAATCCTTAACTCTTCTGATTGGTTTATTTCGAAAACGGTTATTATTTTTATAAAGAAAGGTATGTTAATGTTTTTTGTAGGAAATTTTCTAAGCTACAAATTAGTTCTTGATATTTTTTCTGTACAACTAACCATTTGAGGGATATTCCTGAAAAACCGTTTTGGGAGCCTTTAACCCCCCGTTAAATTGTTGATTTCTTAAGAATACGATGAGAAGGCTTTATACCAAAATCTAGCTTTCCGGCGATTTTTTCGGAGTCAAATTTCTTTAATGACTGGAATCCACAGATATATATAAGACAAAAATACAGACATAAGTGCAAGACCTTCTAAAACAAGGGATAATTTGTCCACTCCTCGTGGAGTAGCCCAATATGGATCATTCCAGAGAAAAAAAGATGCCTCAGGTAAACAAAAGTGGAGTTTAGTGGTAGATTACCGAAAACTTAACGCCACCCAATCCTAAACATCACTGACATTACTTGACTTTACAACCTTAGACCTCGCATCTGGTTTCCACCAAGTAGTAATCGATCCGAGAGATATAAATAAAACAGCCTTCATGGTTGACACTACGAATTTATACGGTTGCCCTTCGGCCTCAAAAACTCCCCATCTACCTTCCAAAGGATAATAGATAACGATAGATTTCAAGGGAAATCATCTCCAAGAGTATATCGAAAAAATTGCTAAAATTTTAACAAGACTACGAAATTCAAACCTGAAAGCACAACTCGTCAAATCTGAGTTTCTTAGAAAGAAAGTAACCTTTTTGGGACATACCACATACCCCAAGAGCTATGTACATATACATACCTACTGTATGATGACCAAGCCAACCCCAAACTACGAACATACTTATTCAAAAGCACTGTGTAGTAACTCTGTTGTTTTTATATCGCTTAGTCAATTTATTTGTTTTTGTTTTCATATATTTACTACTAATTATTTTTTAAATTTAAGTTACTCTTAGTTGAACCTTAACTGAAACAGAAACTCACTATAGCACAACAGAAAAAGAATTATTAGTCATTTATTTGGCCACCAAATACTTCCGTCCATACCTCTTTGACGAAAATTTAAAATTGGCACAGATCACACACCACTCACGTGGTTATTTTCATTAAAAGACGTAAAGACAAAACTCATCAGATGGCGTCTTAAATTAGAAGAATTCGACTACGAGGTAGTCTAGATAAAAAGGAAAAGACAACACGAAGGCAAATGCTCTTAGTAGAATTAAAATAGAAAACAAAAAAGACGTTGAAATTAATATCAACGAATCAGTCTCTGCACAAGCAACAGGAGGCTTAACAATACACTCTGGTCAAGAAAACCTGATGGACGACCGGATAGGCGGATACACATCTCGGATAAACCACTGAACGCTTTTAATTCACAACTAAGTCCGTGTAAAATCAAATCGAACTCCACCCATATCTCTTTCCATTCCATTTGAATACAAGCAATAACGCACCATCGGATTACCAGAATTTACCGAATACAATATTGTACCTTCTACTTGCCTGATTTATTTCAGTAGTGTATAGAATTTGTATTTCATATATACCATATTGTAACTACAACATTAAACAATACTTGACACCAAACAAACAAACAGAAATTTACAAAACAGATAACAGATATTTCGCATCGTTCATTCAGTCTATACAAAATACTTTTCACACTCTAAAATTTACCGATTTTCGTGTCGCCAAATAAAATTTCAAATCGCCTGTTTGGCGATACATCGCACAATCTGTCAAGCCTGCTTGTGAGTATATAGGCAGCACAATCGAGTATAAACGAACATAAGGAAAAAATGAAAATGTTCGAACAAACTCGAACATACTCATTTTAATCTCTGATAGGGGACAAAACGTCATTTCATTAAATTTGATTTTTTGTTTGACGATGCAAACTACTATTTTATGTAACATATCAAAAAGGCAGACAGTTTGTTCTTTTGGTTCTTTTACAATTTCAAGTTTTTTTTTTTTGTGGAAAATTGCCCCTCCCATCGAAACGGGGAGAAATATCAACCCTTCCCGTACGATTTTTTTTTGACCCAGCCTACACAAGTTATTTGTTATTATATACTGTTTATTTTATTACTTGTTGTTAATTATTAATTATTGCTGAATTTGAGAAGCTGTATTTTGAAAACTAACTGGTGCGTCTACAGACAAATTAAAGGAAATTCAATCAGTTTGAAATCGTAGAACAAAGTTCAAATAAAAAACTAGTCTTTTAGGGTAAAAATTCCCAATAACTGTAAAAACCGGGAAAATTTCGCGTTTTTTTCGATTTTTTACCATGATCCGTTTAGCGTTCGAGGTCGAAAACTTGGGTTATTTATAAGGCCAACATCATAAACAACTCAGCAAAAATCAGAACTACCGGATCTGACGAAAGGTCTGATGTATGAAGTTACTGCACTGTGAATTAATTTGACAGAGAATGACGGTGACGATGAAAGCATTCCTGATGTTATATTTCCCAACTACGAACAGGACAGTCAAATGGCAAGAATATGTGTGAAACGAAAAATATGATTTCTTTAAAAAGTTGCATTTTCTTACATGTTTTTTTTGTACTAATACAAATTAATTATATAATTATGTCTGCCGGGGTGTTGGGCTTGAAATATTTGTCTGTCTTTTTGATTACAGGTTATAATAGAATTTTGAAAATTTTAAAATTATTCCCAACCTTAATGAAATGACGTAATTAACCGCTTATTTTCTCGTTCTTCCCCGCAGTCTGCCACTATCTTCGTACCACTCAAACTGTCTGCCTTTTTGATATGTTATCTACATAAAATAGTAGTTTGCATCATCAAACCAAAAATCAGCTTTATTGAAATGACGTTTTTGTTCTTATATTTTTCAACCCTTTAGTGAACCGAGAGACATTTTCAAAATCCAAAACAGACTACATCAAAGCACCTTTCTGGGATCAACAGCATTAGTTCTATTAGTTATCATAATAATTGTTATCATCTATTAAAAACAGCATACATTCTCCATCCTCAACTTCAGCAGCCATGTCTCACTCTTAGGTGGGAGAAGTTACGATGACTTCTGCAACATAACAATATATTTTTTCACACTAAACCATAGTGCTAATTTATTTTACTACTTACTACTCCAGATAGAGTCCAGGATCCCAAGTTGTTGTATTACGTGTTGAAAAATGATCTTGAGCCAGATGAATAAATTAAACCAATCGATAGTATTACTCTTTCAGACTACCTACTATAATTGAAAATAAAGTCGAACATAAAAAATTCGGAACTTCGACATAATTTCCAATTTTATATGGAAATAAAGTCGATTCGGCATTATTCCTATCTACCTTATTTCACGGCACCGGAATCTACCAAAACACAACACCGTGACTTCAACCGATCTTTTTTCAATAATGGATTTTGTTTTGGCTTTTTTATGAGTTCCATTTTGTGAGTGTACCTACTTGCCCAAATAAGTGTTATGAGTTGAGTGAACTAAAAAAGTGTAACAATTTGAATAGATTAATTGAACATTTATGCAGACCAAGAATAAAGAATTAAGAATCAAAAATTCAAAGGACCAACTGCGCTCTAACGTTTTTGTAGTTAAGTATTATAATTGGTGATAAATAGCAATTTGCTGCTAAATAGTTCCACGCAGTTTTATTGTAGTGCAGTTCCACCTGGTAGGGGATTATTAATAATCAGGAGAACGAATTGATGCATTTCCACACCACCCAAAGAGGTATGCATCATGGCGCGTTAACCGATTTTTAGGTGTTCGGTTTCCCCAGAAAGTCTGTTATTGTTGGTTTAAAATGTTGGCATGGTATACACATTATTGATCAAAATCAGCACTGCCGCATATTTTTTTTATTTTTTTATATTAATTTCTATGACACTATGAACATATTTAAATTTTTTGTTAAATTTTTGCTACACATTTTTAATTAAATATAATTTTTTTTTTTAAAACTGTCAGCACTTTTCTTATTTTTTTTTTAATTTAATATTATTGTATGCCATGCTTAAGTCTTAAAAAATTTTAAAAATTATTAATGACACATTTTAAAACAACTAGACTAAAAAGGCCTATGCACACCGAGAAAAAAAAATCTCTTGCACATTTGTGTAGGTATTGATTTTTAAATTTTGTAAAAGTAGCTAGTTTAAACATTTTTCTTTTATCCATTTCTTAAACATTGATCTTTTATCCATTCTTTAACAAAGAAGACATTTTGGAATAAAACCGAACGCTGCGTGCATCCTTTTTTTCCTCCTACGAACACTCCAACTAATGTAGGAATTCCACGAATCATCATAATTAATGGTGAACCTGAATCTCCTTTACAAAAGAAGGTCCAACTTTTATAGGCAAATTTCCAGTGATCACTGGCACAAAATAGATGATTAGTATATATATGCTCATGCTCAGAAAAACAATTATTTTGAGTTAGGATTTTTAGTGGAACTGCATGCATTTCAGTAGATTCAAAATATTTTTGGCTACATGGGCCAAAGGTGAAAGATATTGCTTCTTGACCAGGCTGGCAAAAATCATCTTCTGGAAGACTAGCTGCAGTTATATATTTATTGAAAGTAAATGGCTTGTCCAAAAAAATAAGCACCAAATCTTTTTCCTTCAAAAACTTAAAACTTTGAATCTTTCTTTGTTGTATTTCGGGAAGGTTCAGATTCGAATTATCGCTGTGTCCAGCGTAAATTTTAATTTCACCAATTTCATTTTCGTAATTTGTTAAGTTGTGGTGGGCCGTTAAAACCACTCCCCGATATACGATAACTCCATCAAAAATATGTTTATTTTTTAATAAAAATGTGGTCACGAACGGCGCAGCGTTTGGTTCAGCCTTGGCTTTAGGTTTAGTTGAATTTTCAACGAAATTGCTTTTACATGAATTACACGGGAAGGCATTGTTGTATAAATTTAAAGAAGGTAATAATTTAACACTTATCTCATCTGGGCTACCGCCAGGATCGTCGTTTATGATAACTTCACTTTTGTTTATAAAATGTGGTTTTGAATTAAGTATAACAAAAATTGTTAAAATTATTATAAAAACTATAAGGAATCGTACGTTAAAAAGTGATCCTACTCCCATCGTGATTTTTTTTTTCTAAAGAAACCCAGGCTAAAAACTTAATTTATATTCGACCAAGCAAATTCGATTTCGTTCTCTTAAATTATTACGCTCCTTCATAATTCAAAAATCACACTCATACATTCACAAAGATGAAGAGTATAGTATAAATGGATCGGTTCGGTGTCTCGGTGAACTCGTAGAAGATAAAAATGCTTTTGAAAGTATTATTGCCAGTGTTACCAAAGACCTATTCCAACCGAGATTATAAAATATGTTTCAAAAGTAATAAATGGTAGCAAAGGTATGAATTTTAAATTTTCTTTTCGCGGACATTAATCATTGTACATTATTTCGGAACTTACCGCGTTAAATATAAGACATGTTATTAATTTCTTCTTTGCTTCGAAAAAATTACACTCCTTTAGGTCACAGCATTAGTCAATGGCTGTTGTTTGTTACTCTTATTCTTATATTGTGTCGATGCATTGTTGTAAGTTCACAAGAGGATGGATGGTAATTTGAATCTTGTTGAATTGTATTTCCATATATTCATGTGTTGTGTGCATACAAAACATACAACGTCAGACGTTTAGTTTTTTTTTTTATTTTCTTTAATACGCCATATTGATATCCCATGTGGTAGATATATGAACATAAATTCAGTCATTTTAATTACGTTTTAAATAAAAAAAAAGTTTCAACCTAGATCGTCTTATTAATTAAAGACCTAGATAGATTCTTGTAACAAAGATTATAAATGTAGATACATTACAAAAGAATTCGTAATAAAATTGTTCTGTATCAAAAAACTCAAAAATTTTAAACAGTTCGAAAGTGGAAGAAAATTCTTTTTGCCCAAGATCATTATCCTCTCCAAACATCTTAACCAAAATGCATTCAAAAAAATTGAATAACACAGCGCTGTCATTTGTCATGTAGTTTGGATGAAGAATTTTAGAATTTTTCAGTGTGGAAAAAAAGGTGTAGATCTCAAAAAAGCGGAGTGGGGGAGTACATTTATTTTCTTTCTTAAAATTGGAGTAAATTTACTACGATTGTAGTAAGATTCTAACGCTGAGTACGTATATAATTTAGAGAACCGACTGGTACCCGCCTTGCCTCAAACACGCAAATTTAATTTTAAGTGAGCGAAAACTCTCATTTCTTTTTTTTCCTGTCGGTGAATCAATCCGTGTGGTCGACTTATTTATGTGCCAGAACTGAAGCAACAAAAAATGAAATTTATCATAATTTACATGAAAAAAAGGTTATTGTAGTGTTGGGTCAGGTCTCATTTAAAATGCACGAGACAACTAATACATGCTAATGCAATTGTTGTCATCAGTGTAAATTAACAGATTGTAGGGTGGAAGAGAACAAATCCCTTAAGTAGTTTCTCTAGTTCTCTCTATATGTTTGAAACAGTGCTTAATTTCTCTTAAAACCAGTTGCAGCAAAAGTATAAGTGACAACTGAATGAGTCATCTCATTCTATTCGACGAAAACATGTCCGTGCATGAATTTATTCTGAAAATCTGTTTATCTTTTTATTAAAAAAATGTACTCTCGCATAATAAGATGTATTTACATATAATACATAACGAATCTCCTAATAAATTGAAAAATAATAATCCTACATATGTATCTAACATCTATGCCAGTTTTGCCGCCACTATAGTTGCAATTTATTAAAACTCAAACAAATCACGATATAAACGATGTACTGCCAACAAACAAGAGTGTACATATTTGTACTTCCTGTTGTTGTTTTTTTTATTCAAATCTGACTTTGACTCGTACATATAGTTTAAGTTTAAGTTTATTTATTTATTTCATCAAACAAAGTTACAAAGCTTTAGTGATTACTCAATAATAATATTATATTGAATATAAAACAAATTAAAAAAAAAAAACATGAAGGTACATACATTATATTAAACATTGCCACCATTTATGTTACTAAAAATCAAAAGTAAATTATTTTTAAATGAAAATCTACTTAGACTAAAATCGATCATATCGCAAACACTATTCGTTTCCCTTAAGCACCTAGACAATGGTTCATTGGCTGCATAATTTGTTCTGTGGTATGGAATTTTAAAAAACGATCGGTTTCTAAGCAACCTCGCAGGAACATTGAAGTTAATTAAGGCCAAAATATCGAAACAATCAATAAGATTAGCCAATACGTCACGAATGAACATAACGTCAAAGACCTTTCTCCGAATGTTAAGAGAAATGATTCCAAATAATTTGCATCTAGTTCCATAGGAAGGCATATCTATATCCCAATGAAGCCTTTTCACCATTACTCTAGTAAACCGTTTTTGGATTTTTTCAATTCTAAAAGAGTGAATATCATACAAAGGACACCAAATAGTATTGCAATATTCAAGAGTAGATCTAACAAAAGCAAAAAACAGACATTTCAAAGTATATGGATCACAGAATTCCGCAAGATAAATCCCAACATTGAGTTACCTTTGGTGACTAAAAAATCTATATGTTTTACGAAAACAAGTTTTCGGTCAAAAATTACACCAAGGTCTTTTTTAAAGGGTACTATTGAAAGGAATATATTGTTTATTTTATAATAGAAGTTAATTGATGAACGATTTCGACAAAAAGTTAAGCTTTGACATTTCACAATATTAAGGTGTAAGGAGTTGACCAAACACCAATCAGATAATCTTTCAAGATCATCTTGCAATAAAGCGCAATATCCTGTTCAGTCTTTATACAGCGAAAGACTTTCAAATCATCCGCATACATAAGGCACTTAGAATTTAAGAATACGTTGGGAATGTCATTGATAAATAATAAGATAAGGTAATTGATCAAATTTTCTCTGTCGGGGATTCTTTGATGGAAAGTTCAAGAACAATCATTAGGTAAATTTTCTCTTCCGATAATGCCTGGATTAATGTTGAAACGAGAATGATATATATATTCTATCCCACAATCCACTAAAATTCTGCTCGTTTCTATGCACTGTGAGACAGGTAAATTTTATGTGTGCGTAGAAACGAGAAGTGTGTATCACTCTTCTTTGATGGAAAGTTCAAGAACAATCATTAAATTTTCTCTTCCGATAATGCCTGGATTAATGTTGAAACGAGAATGATATATATATTCTATCCCACAATCCACTAAAATTCTGCTCGTTTCTATGCACTGTGAGACAGGTAAATTTTATGTGTGTGTAGAAACGAGAAGTGTGTATCACTCTTCTTTGATGGAAAGTTCAAGAACAATCATTAAATTTTCTCTTCCGATAATGCCTGGATTAATGTTGAAACGAGAATGATATATATATTCTATCCCACAATCCACAAAAATTCTTCTCGTTTCTATGCACTGTGAGACAGGTAAATTTTATGTGTGCGTAGAAACGAGAAGTGTGTATCACTCTTCTTTGATGGAAAGTTCAAGAACAATCATTAAATTTTCTCTTCCGATAATGCCTGGATTAATGTTGAAACGAGAATGATATATATATTCTATCCCACAATCCACAAAAATTCTTCTCGTTTCTATGCACTGTGAGACAGGTAAATTTTATGTGTGCGTAGAAACGAGAAGCGTGTAGCACTAATGCGCCTTTCAGTAAAACGACTGTGTGAACAGGCACTATGGCAGTATATTGAAAAGTATAAATATGTGTAAACTAGGTAGTCGCCAGGGTTCGAGCCTCATTGGTTTCGGAGTAATTTGTAAGAAATTGAAGTAAAGTAAATTTTCGGAGTAAATTTAAAGACGAAAAAGAACTCAAGTTTTTAATAACTGCTTTTATTATTTATTTTAACAAACAAAATATTCTTTTAAAAAAATTAATCACATATGTAAATTCCATTCGTTTCAGAACAATAGAACAGAATTTTAGATTCCAACATTCTGATTCAAAGTCAAAGTTAGTTGGAAAATTTAATAAAACGTTTCTGTAATTTCATTTCATGCGGTTTCTCCAAGAAATTGTTTTAATTTTCCAGTGTGGAAAAAAGAGTAGATCTCAAAAAAGCGGAGTGGCCGAGTACATTTATTTTATTTTATTTGAAGTAAATTTACTTCGATTGGACTATGTTTCGAATAATGTGCCTATACGTTCTGTAACTCTCGCATTGATAAAATTGGTCGAGAAACGTTGAAAAATAGAACAAAACTACTTCGATTTGTTTCAATTTTCATCGTTTCTCCCATAGAGTACGTATATTGTCTAGAGAAACGAACACATTCCGCTTATAAGTTATGCTTTAATACTTATGAACAAATCCATCCTCAAACTTCATAACTTAGATAACTATCTCATTAGTGAAATCATTTCAAAACCCACCTGATCGTGGGATAGTGAATCTCTTTAATACCTATACGGTATGCATAAATCACTGATCTCTATAATACACTTGATAGCGTTTCCATACAAAATAGCTGACTCCATTTGAAGAATTATTATACTTGAAGCTGCCTATTTTTTTGTATACGTAACAGCATAACTGTATAAAATATTATATAAGACATTAGGCGCGTTCCTTTGGCCTACAGTATACTGCTAAGTACTTCTGGCTGCTTTGACTCTGTGGTCAAAGTAGTTCAAATCAAAGCACTTCTGAAATGAAATGAAATGAAATGAAATGAAATGAAATGATGTGCTCCAAATATCGTACAGTGCACGTTTTGTAATTCTCGCATCGATAACATTAGTCGAGAAACGTTGAAAAATATATTAAAACTAATGATTTGTTTCAATTTTCATCATTTCTCGACTAATTTAATCGTTGTGAGTTACAGAATGTAGGTACAGATCATTTCAATGCATTTTCTTAGAAAATCGATTAAATGAATACTTAATTTGAAATTTTAATCATCAGAACCAGATTCAGAACCTTTATTACAGATTTAACCTACTATGAACAAACGGACCTAAATCAAAACCACGTTTTGATGTAAATTTACATATTATAACGTATTTTTCTATCAAAATACAAAAGAAAAAATGCACCGATTTTGAAAAACATCGATGTTTCAGGTTTGATAAATTTTCTCACTAATTTTAACATCGAAAAAATTAATCGCCCATCCCTAAAATCAGAGAATTTTGCGAAGAACTTATAAACTTTTAATTTCGAGCTGTAAATAAAATATGAATAATAAGTGATTAAAAAACATATTTAATTATTACTTCTGTTTATTTTCCAATAAATCCACCGCAAAGTTTCTGAACAACAAAATAAAGAAAGAGTCTTCACACATGTAAAAAAGAACCATGTAATCACGACGATACGTGTCTGTCAAAATGTCTGTCAAAACGACGAAAGACGAAACGAACGAAAAAACGAATCGGAAAAAAAGTCGAAGTAGATTTGAAGAAAAAAAGGAAGTAGATTGAGAAAAATCGAAGTAGATTTCAAAATGAATTTTTTGTATAATATGTAAATCTATACTTTTCAAAACTATTGATTCAAAATACTAAATAGCCTTTTACGGCATTAAGTCGACAAAAAATAGGCGTTTCGTTTCACTTGGAGGTTTGTTTATGAGGTTTAATAACGCTTTTTAAATTAATTTAAAAAAAAAAATAAATTATTTTTAACTTCATTTTTACATTAATATTTTTAGACATGGTTTTTTAACAAATCTTAGTTTATTGAACAAAAAAACTTTTTCATTCTTCATTTTTTTTTTAAAGACAATTAAAATTAATAAAATAAAATTTAATTTAATTATACAAAAAAAGTAATAACAAAAAAAATAAATTTGTATATTTACATATATACATATTTTTAAATTAATTTAACTAAAAAAAACAAAACCAAAAAATATTAATTATTTCTACATGTTAATTTTTTTATAATATTAATACCTAATTTCGTTTAACAAAAAACCAATATCTCAGACTTCATGTTTAGGTACTTTAGTAATTATTTTTTGTTTTAAAAAAGAACATTCATATTGGTTTACTGTTAGTATAAGTTCTTACAAAAATAAATAACAAAGATTTCACACTTTGAAAAGTTTTTAGGAATAAAAAAAATTTAAATTGGGTTTGGTTCACATTTTTTAGATTTTTTGTGGAAATTCTGGGGTTACATACTAGATTGAGAAAAAAAGAAGTAGATTTTGCTGTTTTTGGTGAAATTGAATTAGGCTGAAAAAGAGATTTTTAAAATGAAGTAGATTTCAATATTTTGGTGATGGTGCGAAGTAGGAAGTAGATTTTATTTTTTTTTGAAAAAAAGAAGTAGATCTACTTTAATTGAAGCAAAGTGGTACCACTGGTAATCACTAATCAGCGTCATTATGTTGCTCTTTTCGTCTTTGATACCGTCGTCTTTGATGTATGTATTTATGTATATGTATTGGCATAGGTAATGTACTTATTATTTTCAGTCGGGGGCTTTTTTGTCTTTTGTATGATTTAAGCAACCTAAGATCTCTTCCAAAAGAAATTCAATTTTCGACACAACAACACGGTTCAAAAAGTAAAGCCCGATGATGATCTAAAAGATCGAAACGCGTCGCTAAAATATAAAAAAAAAATATACAATTTTGAATTTAAATTAATATTGACTATGGAAGATTTGTTGACAAGTGTACGCGCAAGTTTTTATTACAGTTGTGTAATATACTTTTTCATAATGATAAAGCTTTAAATCATTTTCCCAGGGGCCCCGCAAATTAAAAAAAAAACTAAAAACGGTTTTAAAAACAACATAGTACCAACGTAATCTTAATAAAATTCTCTTTATGAAAATACCAATTGGGGTTAAAAGGAAAAAAAAAATCAAAAACCAACAAAAATTGATTACAAAAATATATATGGTTCTAAAATTCACCTCCAAGAAAAAAGCTTAGATCGAAAAGCTTAGATCGAAAATTTCGCAAACACGGGTCTTTTAATTTCTTATCTGCTTCTTAAATATGCAAAATTTATTTCTAAAAAACATCCCCCTGATTTGAGGTGATTTTTTTCTCCAACGATTATTTTTCATTTTTTGAAGAGTTTTAGATTTTATAGAATTTTCTTTTGTAAGCATAACTTGCTGGTATTTATATGATCTATTGATTAAATAAACAAAAAACTCTCTATCATTTTTAGTTTCTTTTCGTAAACCCTTATTTACACTACTGAAGTTTCGATTTAAAAAAAACACGTATTATAAAATGTTAATATTTTTTATTTTACTAAAACCTACCATATGAGCTGAGTCAGATAATTGCAAAAATTAAAAAAATGACCTTTAAAGCCTGGCAATCCAGTAAAATCCAATAAAATAAATATTGTTAATTATATTCTTGTATTGAAATAATTTATTGTCCAATATAACTCATATGTACTGTTGGGTTAACCCACGGACAGTTTTTTTTTTTTTTTGTTAGATATATTTCACCTATCTGTGAACCTTTTTGATAATTTTTTATAGAGTACAAACATTTTTCCGCAATAATAACAACACAATTCCAGATATGACTTCCGTTTTTTTATGATATAAATTATTGAATTTGTGGTTATTTTTATTTGAAACTGTCCGTTGTCAGCGTGCGTCACCGTCGTTGATCGATAAGGTTTCCAATCATAATTCATTTTATAAAATTCCTTATATGGAATGTGGTATTTCACAATATGAGAAATAAAAATGTTTATCTTTATGTCAATTATTAAATGAAAATTATGTATATTTGGTTTTATATTTACTTAAGACTAATTTTTGTTTCGAAAAAAAAAAAAAATAAAAAATAAAATACACTTAGTTCTATTAATTAACAAATTGAGATCATCATTATTTTGATTTATTAAATTTATATACATTATGTACTTCGAGAAATTTATATGTTGCAATTCAGTTTAGCAGTCTTTATAGTATTGTTGATCCAATCGATAAATGATGAAACCTTTACGAAGACGGACGGCGCATTGACTTGACCACAAGGTATCTTGCCCCATGACACAATTCCAACTATCGTAGACTTACCAAAGTACACGCTTCTTTGGACTAAAGGCCCTCCTGAGTCAGCAGTGCATATACTGTTGCCTCCGTCAAGTGGACCCGTACACAAGTTTGTCTCATGTAAACACATTCCAACTTCACCAAGAACTCCTTCACACAGTTCCATGTCTAGAATCGGCATATCAGTGGCCTGCAACTCACTTGGAAATAAAGGCACCAAAGTTGCTGAGATATTTCCCCAGCCATAAAGTGTTGCTACTCCATGCGCCAAGTCTCCCTGCTTCGGCAGCTGTACTGGTTGCACGTGTTCCGTGAATTCGAAAGAAGTCTTTGTGTAAATAAGCGCAATGTCGTAAGGATTAACTCCTCCCAGGAACAGTTCGTGCTTGATAAAGAAGTCAATGTTTCGCCGCTGCACACTATCACAGTCCTCCTTAGAATAAATATCATGACAACCAGCTACCAAAACAGAATTTTCGACAACTTCCTTCGAATCCAAACAATGGGCTGCTGTCAATATCCAGTTTTCGTTAATGATTGATCCAGCACAATAGTGTAGACATTGACCTTCTTCTGTTTCAATTTGAATGGAAACAATGTATGGGGCCGAATGTGGTCTGGCCTCCCTCTTAGCAAGCGTCTCCAGTGGCCAACTGTGGCGTTGACGTGATTTCTTCAAATATTCAATCCGATCTGGGAGATATTTCTCCGTCTTTTTACTAAACCCAACAGCAACCATGAAAGTGCAAATTCCAAAAAGTATACAAATGAATTTTTATCACAGAAACTGATAACATCTCAAAAAGTTCGATTCTATTATATTTTATGAGCGCGCCGTGCTTCGTTGGTCTTTACTACTCCGTTTCTTGTGATACATTGTATTTATTGGGTGTGGCGGTGGTTGATTTTATAGCCTTTCGTTCTATAGTGGCGCCTATGAGCACTAAACAGGGATGGTTCTAATGTAGGTTGAACGAGGCGGTCCCATTAAAAAGAAAATTCTTGGCGTAGGTACCTTGGTTGCGAATCAACTAAAGCTTAAGATATTTAAACGACTCCAACTGGGCCCAGATCAAGTAAGACAAAAACGATCGGTCGATTGAATGATCATCGTTTTTGTCGTTTGCTTTCTCTATTTTTCCCTTTAGATGTGATAGAGACAGTTATCGCGAAAACGATGATCGTTCAATCACCCGTTGTATTTGACAGGACATTTAACTATGGACATTATACACTCGTATTCATTTCCTGGAAATTTAAAAAAATAGCGAGCTATTATTATGGTGCATTTGCAAGTATTGAAGTGGAAATGGCTTGTTCTTCTGTTAATGAGGATAAGACGAGGTATATGTGCTTATAAACTATTCTAAACAAAGTTGACGTATATATGAATATAACTTCGAAATTTTCAAGGACCTCACAAAATGTCATCAGTATACAGAGATCAACCGAAGAGTCACTCTTGCCAGCCTTTAAGGGGTTAAATTCTTTCTCAAAAAATTAAGGAGACCCTAAACAAGATCTTGATCACCTCGGTCCATGCTGTATGAGGCAGGAAAATTTTCAAGAATGATGAAAATTTGATTGATTGATTTAAAAGGATTCATCGGTTAATACTCGGTCAAGTGCCCATCAGTGTTTACTGAGAGTGTGGAGGAGAACATTCAACACAGAGATCTACATGCAATAAAAAGCTATGTTAGTTGTTTTGGTCAAAAAGTATAGCGCCTGGAACACGTGGAACGACTTACCCAGTTGAAGATTTAACCGGCGGCGATGGGTCCCAGGACTTAAAAGTCCATCATGTACTTATATTTTAAAACAGCTGGAATCAGAAATATGTAGGCATTTGCTTTTTTAAAAATAAACAAAGCTTTCCTGAAAATAAAATGTATTTATTTAAAAAATAAAATTTATTTATTCAAAAAATAAAATTTATTTATTCAAAAAATAAATGGGCCATTTCGCAAAATCTGCCTGGGCGCCAGTATAATTTAAGACAGCCACCTTATCTAGCTATCTATAAGCAGGTGACATATTTTTATCTACAGTATTTTCATGAGTTTTTTTTCAACTGTGTTTTATCAGTGACACCAGTGACTTTTTCGTAATTTTTTTTTAAATAAAGCGATATTTTATATTTTCTTAGAAAATGTGGACTCATTTTTCTAAATTCCAACGAACTGAGTAATAAGTTGATGAGATTTGTTGGTTTTTGTAGAAAAAAAAATAGTTGAGTGGTCGATGGTAATGAAGGGTGTAAGTCTTATCAGATGCCAGATGAACTATATGTCTTGACTCTTGAGGCACGCACTGATAAGAATTTTATATTGAAACTTTGAGCAACTAAGGTGATTCATTAGAATATGATTTTTATTTTAAAGCGTAGTACCTACTCACCTCCCGTGAAATGGAAAATAAAAGTGTTTTAAAATACACATGAAAAATCATTATGAAACCACAATTAAATCTCCACATGAAGTTTTCATACTCAGTTGTTAATTAACAAAAAATAATAAATTTAAATTATTAAATTTCAAAATTTTGAAAAGGTTCTAAAAAGATCGTTTAGACTCCTGTTTTCTTTCCAGAAAATGACATTCGTTTAACCCATTATATTTTAATTTTAATTTTAATTTTTATTTTTATTTTTATTTTTATTTTTATTTTTATTTTTATTTTTATTTTTATTTTTATTTTTATTTTTATTTTTATTTTTATTTTTATTTTTATTTTTATTTTTATTTTTATTTTTATTTTTATTTTTATTTTTATTTTTATTTTTATTTTTATTTTTATTTTTATTTTTATTTTTATTTTTATTTTTATTTTTATTTCTATTTTTATTTTTATTTTTATTTTTATTTTTATTTTTATTTTTATTTTTATTTTTATTTTTATTTTTATTTTTATTTTTATTTTTATTTTTATTTTTATTTTTATTTTTATTTTTATTTTTATTTTTATTTTTATTTTTATTTTTATTTTTATTTTTATTTTTATTTTTATTTTTATTTTTATTTTTATTTTTATTTTTATTTTTATTTTTATTTTTATTTTTATTTTTATTTTTATTTTTATTTTTATTTTTATTTTTATTTTTATTTTTATTTTTATTTTTATTTTTATTTTTATTTTTATTTTTATTTTTATTTTTATTTTTATTTTTATTTTTATTTTTATTTTTATTTTTATTTTTATTTTTATTTTTATTTTTATTTTTATTTTTATTTTTATTTTTATTTTTATTTTTATTTTTATTTTTATTTTTATTTTTATTTTTATTTTTATTTTTATTTTTATTTTTATTTTTATTTTTATTTTTATTTTTATTTTTATTTTTATTTTTATTTTTATTTTTATTTTTATTTTTATTTTTATTTTTATTTTTATTTTTATTTTTATTTTTATTTTTATTTTTATTTTTATTTTTATTTTTATTTTTATTTTTATTTTTATTTTTATTTTTATTTTTATTTTTATTTTTATTTTTATTTTTATTTTTATTTTTATTTTTATTTTTATTTTTATTTTTATTTTTATTTTTATTTTTATTTTTATTTTTATTTTTATTTTTATTTTTATTTTTATTTTTATTTTTATTTTTATTTTTATTTTTATTTTTATTTTTATTTTTATTTTTATTTTTATTTTTATTTTTATTTTTATTTTTATTTTTATTTTTATTTTTATTTTTATTTTTATTTTTATTTTTATTTTTATTTTTATTTTTATTTTTATTTTTATTTTTATTTTTATTTTTATTTTTATTTTTATTTTTATTTTTATTTTTATTTTTATTTTTATTTTTATTTTTATTTTTATTTTTATTTTTATTTTTATTTTTATTTTTATTTTTATTTTTATTTTTATTTTTATTTTTATTTTTATTTTTATTTTTATTTTTATTTTTATTTTTATTTTTATTTTTATTTTTATTTTTATTTTTATTTTTATTTTTATTTTTATTTTTATTTTTATTTTTATTTTTATTTTTATTTTTATTTTTATTTTTATTTTTATTTTTATTTTTATTTTTATTTTTATTTTTATTTTTATTTTTATTTTTATTTTTATTTTTATTTTTATTTTTATTTTTATTTTTATTTTTATTTTTATTTTTATTTTTATTTTTATTTTTATTTTTATTTTTATTTTTATTTTTATTTTTATTTTTATTTTTATTTTTATTTTTATTTTTATTTTTATTTTTATTTTTATTTTTATTTTTATTTTTATTTTTATTTTTATTTTATAATTTGTGTTTTTTTTTTGAAAAAGTGAATTGATAGCTCGGCAAATTTTTTACGCAAACAATACTGAATCCATTTTTATTTTGTTTATAAATAATAACTTTGTAATATGAATTGTATCTAATCATTTTTTTGTTATTGTTTGTTTGTGAAAATTGCTGAGTTGGTTATTCACTTTAAAAACAAACAAAAAATAATAAGGTGTTATAATACAGAGCTTTCCGAAAGGGTTAAAGATTGATAGTTCGTGTTGTTTTATCTTTTGTTAATTCTCCTAATTTTTATTTTTCAGACACTGAAGTTTAAAACAGTCCCTGATTTCAGCAAAAAAGAAAATCTTCAGCGACCAGTCCCATTGGTAAATTGTAATGCCGGGGCATTTATTATAAATAACAGCCAAATCAGAATTACTCGAATTGTCGGAGGAAGCCTAAACACTTTTTAACATTCTTAGCGACTTCAGCAGAAGATCAATTTTTTCGATACAAGGGGACTACTCTTTGCTAATGTCTCAATAATGGGCACGTTTTGCTTTGACAGCAGTAGGCAACGTTATGATTTTGAAGCATTAAATGCAAGGTGGGTTTTGAATTCCACACTCTGGACAATGCTATCGAGTTTAACGAGCTTACGTTAAAGTACATCTAAAGTTTATTTTTTTAAAAGAGATCAAAAGGAGTCCCTAGCACATACCAGGACCACCATGAATATGTATAGTTGTGTAGTTACTAATTCAATAAAGAAGTTTAACGGTACCAAATGCATGCATTTGCCATTTTTCAGGAGACCTGCCTTTTCTGACTAATAACGACTAACGGCTAAGCTGAGAGGATTTTTCAATTAATCGAAAGAGCCAGTATCCGTTAGATATTTACATACATATATAATACATTTTTTTTTATTATTCACAACATAATTTTATAATTTATACAGGGTTTCGCGAAATCACCGCCACAGAAGAAAACCATGAGTTCCTGAGGTCATTTCAAGTCGAAAACTGACTGGCTCTAACTTTGCCAAACTAAAACCGATTTTTGAATTTTTATTTAAACAAGAGCAGTTAGAAATTTGTATCTACCAAACAAAATTTTTCTGTGTGGATAACGGTTTTCCCGCAATTTATCATCAAACACATTTTATCATCAAAAACATTTTTAAACATTTTTAGGTTGTTTTTTTTTTACTTCGATATGATTTTTTTCACAAAAACACATTATTAAGTATATTTTTTTTATTATGAAAGCCCAATATGTTTTCGTAAAAACAATTTACTTTTTTTATCAAAAAATACATTTGAAATTATTAACAAAATAAAAGACAAACAATAAAGGAAAATCAAGAAAATATGAATATTTGAGTAAAAACGAATTAAAACGAATAAAAAACTACGCTGAGCGTTGAGTGTTCAATGTTAGAAAAAGTAAAGTAAGAGTAAGACCGTTAGAAGCTTCTTTGCCTTTGCCTTTGCCTTTGCCTTTGCCTTTGCCTTTGCCTTTGCCTTTGCCTTTGCCTTTGCCTTTGCCTTTGCCTTTGCCTTTGCCTTTGCCTTTGCCTTTGCCTTTGCCTTTGCCTTTGCCTTTGCCTTTGCCTTTGCCTTTGCCTTTGCCTTTGCCTTTGCCTTTGCCTTTGCCTTTGCCTTTGCCTTTGCCTTTGCCTTTGCCTTTGCCTTTGCCTTTGCCTTTGCCTTTGCCTTTGCCTTTGCCTTTGCCTTTGCCTTTGCCTTTGCCTTTGCCTTTGCCTTTGCCTTTGCCTTTGCCTTTGCCTTTGCCTTTGCCTTTGCCTTTGCCTTTGCCTTTGCCTTTGCCTTTGCCTTTGCCTTTGCCTTTGCCTTTGCCTTTGCCTTTGCCTTTGCCTTTGCCTTTGCCTTTGCCTTTGCCTTTGCCTTTGCCTTTGCCTTTGCCTTTGCCTTTGCCTTTGCCTTTGCCTTTGCCTTTGCCTTTGCCTTTGCCTTTGCCTTTGCCTTTGCCTTTGCCTTTGCCTTTGCCTTTGCCTTTGCCTTTGCCTTTGCCTTTGCCTTTGCCTTTGCCTTTGCCTTTGCCTTTGCCTTTGCCTTTGCCTTTGCCTTTGCCTTTGCCTTTGCCTTTGCCTTTGCCTTTGCCTTTGCCTTTGCCTTTGCCTTTGCCTTTGCCTTTTTCTTTTCCTTAATTTTTTGTTTTTTATTTTTTTAATAATTTTAAGTGTATTTTTAGGTAAAAAATGTGAACTATTTTTAAGAACAATAATTAAAAATTGTGTTTGGTGTGTTATTGCGGTGTTGTACATAGTGTGGAATTTAATTGTTAATTTGTATATTGTGTTGTTCTGTTGTTCTATTTGCTTTGTATATTTCGTAGTCTTCTAATGCGTCTAAACTTGTCCCGTTCTTAGATATATGAACAACACAAAATACTAAACGACAAATTAACAATTAAATTCAACACTATGTACAACACCGCCATAACACACCAAAGAAGACAGCTAAAATAAATTTTAAATTAAGTCAATAAATTAATAACGCGTAGCCATATAGGTATGTAAATATATAAATTATATGTTGTGAAAATTTAAAAAAAATTAATCATTACTATTATATAAAGACGAAGCATCAATATTATTATGTCCGGCGTAAACTCTCGGCGTAAAACCCCAAATATTCTATGCACTTTAAGCCCTACCGCTCTACCAAATTTCATCATTCTACAGAAATGGGAAGTGTTCCATTTAATTGAACGCAATTCTGAGAAAGTGGGTGGATACCACGCCCCCTGAATCGAAAACCTCAAATTTTCGATTTTTCCTTTGTATGCGCCATACGACCTACCGCTATGCGAAATTACATGATTTTGTGCTTCATAATATTGATGATCTGTCAGTGAGTGAATGTTACGGTTTTAGTGATTTTTGAAGGCCCACTTATATAACGGAGTTAAAATTTTGTGAGACGCCTGTGCCTGGTCAGCCTAGTATATAATCTGAATTCAAAGCTTCGAAGGTCCAAAATTGCCTGAGTTTGATCCTGTAAATAGGATGTAGTGCCAGAACTAGGCTGGGCACTACCGTGCCCTTCGATCATGTATTTTTTATTTCCAATATTCTTTAAAACTAAATTAAATTCAATTTTCCGACAAAAATCAATCTACCAGTATACATTAAGTAAAGAGAATGGATGAAGCAAAAGGCGGATATAAGATCCTTGGCCAAAGATAAAAACTATTGTTTCGGGTAGAATGCCCAGGAGAATAGTGATTTTGAAGGATAAACTGACTTCCTAGGAACAATACAATACGCACTCTTGCTTATTGTGTGCAATATGCAGACTCAACGGGCAGTGATACTGTGATGCAACATTATCGTTGTCGTCTTGATGCTCCTTTATAGTCATTTGATTATAATTTTTTACCATGCTGTTGATGTTGCTGTGCCTTTCTTTGGAGGTATTATTCTCAAAGACATGCGGAGAGGAACAATGCTCGCCTTTAATTTTATTTATTTTTCATTTGATAGGATTAACTCGCCATTAAATTGGAGTTTTATTTTGTTGCAGCAATCCTCCGAGAAAAATTCAAATATAAAGTGGGGGATGGAAGCTTTAAAACATTGGGGTTTTAACATTCAGTTTAACGACGAGATGGCCCGTAATTTTACAAAATTTTCATGCAAAATTACAAAATGAAAATTTATATTTACCTTCTATTTTTTTGAGAAAACAAACAATCGTTAAGGTATATTTAAAAGAAAAATAAGATTTCTCGACGTTGGGAAAATTAATTCGATAAGATGAGATTGTGCGATCCAATTGGGCACTTTTTTTCGTCCCACCGTATTGGTCAGTAGTAGAGAGTAACTAAAGGCCGTTAAAAGCTATTTTGAATCAATAATTCAACAAGTCCAATTAAATAGTGCTAAGTCTTCTACTTGGCTGATGTATTTCAGTAGTATATAGAATTTGTATCATTAAAAAAAAAAAAAAAAAAAAAAAAAAACCTTCATATAAACAATGCCAGGCTCTGGGAAAAAAAGCAAAAAACAAAAACTTCTAATTTAATGACTAGGAATTCTAGTCTTGTTGGATATGGTTCACACTAGATATTCGTCATGAAATCTATGTTAGATGAACTGAACTTAACAAAAATTGCGTATTGACAAGGTCCTCACTAGTCAACTGATGAGTCCAAGTGAGATCGCCGGAACGAAACGCCTAAATTTTTGTGGACTAAAGGCCGTTAAAAGCTATTTTGAATCCATACGAAGTTAAGTTTTTGCTTTTGTTTACTTTTTATGACGTTTAAAAAGTGGCAAATATTTTGGTTCAAGGCGTTCGTGTATTTACAGTTTTACTTCTATTTGAGACAATTGCACCCCCACTCCTCAAAATTTGACAGATTTCCATTTTTAGTTCGGAAAGTACCCTAAGTAACCTAAGGTGTTGTCAAAAATGTCTCAAGGAATATACTTGCTTTGCCAGCATGATCGCCTGGTAAATGAAAGTGAAACATTTTCCAGTAGCAGGCCTTTTTTAAAAGGAAGTGTTACAAAAGAGAAACAAAAATTGCCACAGGGCTAAATAATTTACTTTGATCTTGTAATTTGTAATTTTTCCTACTATCTTATTTTTTTTGTTATATGTCCTTAAAGATATGATTTTTTTTCCCTATGAGATTTTTGTTGTTGAATTTTTCCAAACTGTAGGAAAATAATTTTAAATTGGAAAACAAATATTATTTCATGCTTTTTGTTTATTTATGTATGTTCGAAGTTTTAAACAAAATTGTGTTAAAACTAAATGTAATAAAACTGCATTATAGGTTAATTGTTCTGACGTTGAGAAAAAATTACATGCACTCGGGCGTATGCGCACTTTTTTAGGTCTAGCTGTAGGAATCTTCTTTATTTTTATTTTTGTTTTTAAAATCAAGGGGTACACTTTTACCTGCTCTATTGGTTTCGTGTAATTTTTTTGTTTTCGAATTAAAAAAAATATCATAATAAACCTATTTCCTTAATACACCCCAGCTCTTTTTTCAGCTCCTTTCCTCTCTTAAAAGTTCTTTTTATTTGTAATAATGTTGACATGACGTTCATTATTCATTATTCATTTAGCTTAGCTTTCAAAACTTTATTCAAAATTTAAAAATGCATGAAAATTAATTTGTTTGAGATTTTGTTACAGTTTAAGATGCAGGTACTTTGTAGCAAACATCTAGCTCCAGATGGGGGTGGATTATTTTATGTTCTTTTTCATACAAACATTTTAAGTTGATTGGAAATTTTTACAATTTCATATAATCTTCATGTACCTACCTATCCTTATAAGTTAAAGAAGCAAAATAAACCAGTTTCAAGTTCTGTCTTCTTCTTATATTATTTGCTACGCCTATAACAAGTATTTATCGTCAACACTGATTTTCCATGCAGTTTATTGGGCTTTGTCAATTTAAATCACAATATATACCTACACTAGTAAAGGAAGAGGTACAAAAATGATATGGACTTAATGCAATAACCAACATCCAAAAAGCTAAACCACAAAGTCATTTAGGACGAATGTTAAGCAATTCAAATACCCACATATTGTCAATATGACTCCCCTGGGTACCTCTAATATAGTCTCATAGCATACAATAATGTACTTCCAAGACAATATAGATGATGCTTTTTCCTATGTATGGAAATGGGTCAATTAGGAGTGAAAACAACACAGTCCTCGTGGTCGGTTACTATATATAGGATAGGTGTGTAGTGTACATTAAGAATGCTCTTTTTGAAAGGAATAAATATTTGCTGAGCACATTAAAAGGCTTGAAGTCAGTTTGCAAAGATAATATTGAAGATGTGTTCAGGTTGACTTAGGATGAATATTAACAAACCCTTTCTGGTATCCAACTGATTTTCAGATTTAAGAAAATTGAGGTTTACATTTCTTTAATATTGTGATTTTCAAGGAACACAGTAATGCTCTGTTACACAAAACAGGAATTATTTGGCCAATAAAATAAGTCAACTAGCCGTATCACTTTATTTTATTTGATAAAATAAAGATTATTTTTTAAAAACAGTTCCCTCCGATTAACTGAAACACAACTCCAAAAAAATTTCTTGCTCATAATTCTATTATAAATTACTTATAGGAGACGAAACGTTTTCTAAATCGCGTCGCAGTCCCATTAAAATCGAAAAATTGCAGTACACTTTATTGCAGTGACAAGTTATATATTCGTAAAAAAAAATTATTACGATGACAGCGAAGTCGAAAAAGTGGGTCTCACAATTCTGTACGTCTGTCTGTCGGCCCGTTCATCTTCAGCCTAATAGGGTGGGTAGATTTGCTTTAAAAATTGTTATAAATGGCACCTTCCATTAAACAATTGATTTTTGATTTTCTCAAAATCGATTCAACTAGTTTTTTATGGAAAATATTTTAAAAAAGTTTTAAAAGTTTTGTAAACCAAAATTTTCAATTTTTTTTTTTATTTTTAAAAAATGTTTCAAATTTTCTTTTTGAAAACCTAATAATTCGAAAAAGACTCGGTCGATTTTTATAAAACTTGGCACCCCAGAGTTTTTTTTTAACCAAAAATAACGTATTTAACGTACAAGTATTTAAAAACCGGCAGAGAAAATTTAATTTTTCTTAAAAACTATGTTTTCCGATTTTGATTAAATTTAATTTGGTGATATTATTTACCATATTATTGGATAAAATTTTATATTAATATATCTCTCATAGAACCATTTTTTTGTCTTTTGACTAATTATCTGTGAAACCGATTTTAATGATTTTTTTTTCTTTTATTAAAGAGCTTCTTATAAATCTAAATAATATTGCATAATCAAGATTTTCAAATAAAATGTTTGGATTTTTTTTTTAATTTTTGAACACAATTCAAATTCGTCTAGAGCGACTCCACTATCGTTTTATTTAATTGAACTATAATTTATGGTGGGAAAACATAAAAATTAATTGTATTAAATATGCTAGCGACATCTTCTGGATTAATATTTTATCATTTTTAACGAAGAGGTGATATTTCTAAAAAGTATTCAATTATCTCTTAAGATACGCTTTAAAAATGGACATCAAAAGAGAATAATATAAAAATCCGTAAAATTTTCCATAGTAGATAATGTTAGGTGTGGTGTGTAAAGGTAGTGTAAACAGACAATTTTTAAACAAGCGCTGACTAAAGAGAATTTCAAAGCACCTTTTGTCTCTCTTTTCTCTGTTACCTTAGTTTATTTACCATTGCAACATCTACAACGATCGTTATGCTATGCTTGTGTTTGTTTGGATTTCGACAGGTAAATATAATAACGAGAAAATTTTCTGAGGTGGAATGGAACTCTCATACCTACTGGCTTTTACCTTTTACCTGAGTTTGTTCTTTGCAGACGTCTACGACTTAACGTCGCGCGGTGGAATTGCTAAAAAAATAACAACAAAATAATATTTATTTAATAAGAAAAATTATCCCTAAAATACTTAAATTCACTGTAAATACATTAGAAAAACAAGACTGTATTTAATTAAATCTCAATAAAAATGCTTCAATTCCATGAATTTTAAAAATAAGTATTATTTGTGTGAAAATTCTGTCGTGTCGTTTTGAAGAGATTCGTGTATTTTTTCGAAGTGTGTTGGTGTGTACATTGCTTGTCTGGTCAGCCGTGTTTTGTACTTGTGTTGTCTACTGCGGTGGAGTTATTTTCAGATAAATTCGCTTCGTATATCTGTACCTATATAGCGTAGTGTCTAAAACCCGGTTTTGAGAACAAATTCTTGCGACTACTACTGCGATCGTGCCCTGCCGCCGCAGTTCAACTCCCCGATCCCGATCCCGACCCGGACCCGACCCAACCGAACACCGATCACTTTGCAGCATTCACGTTCACATTCCAAACTTTTCTTGGATCATTTTGTCCACACGTTCTTCTCTTTTCCGCGTTTTTAAAAATATATGTATCCTTCTCTTTATTTTTTTTTGTTCAACAGTTGCGGTCCCATTCTTGCAGCTACTTTTTGGTTTTTGTTTATTTTGGAGAAAAAATTGTTTTTTTTTTTCTTCTATCACTTCGATTTGGCGACGTAAGTTTTTATGCAAGAGTGTATGCGTTGATAGCATAAGTGCAAATGAATGGGTATAGGTGTTACAGGTGCATCTTATGAATGTGTGCACCATCGGTGTTATTTTCATTATATTTAACTGTGTTAATTGTGTTTATTTCAAAGAGGCTTCACGAAAAAAAAAAAATAGAAAAGAAAACCCGAAGCATCTTACTCAGTTTTTGGGCAAAATAAAAGAGAAAATATTAAAATTGGATGCAATTTTCATTCATAAAAGAAATACAAAACAAGTGAAAACGTCGCATTGATATAAAGCATACGGCCATCACCAAACACATCGTTCGCAGTTTGTTTACCTGTTTTTTTTTGTTAACCTACCTAACCTACTGTGATAGAAGCCATACCTAATTAGTTTCACTGACTGGTTTTTCATGATTGTTTTTTTGGATTTATTTGGCATTTGGACCTACAAATACTTCTTGTTACCACAACCACAACCGGCAGCAATAAAAGCCAAAATATTTCAACAGATCAACTGGAAGACTATTTTGTTCGCTGAATCATTCGAGATCAACTGCTTGTAATGTAAGTTTGTTTAAAAGAAAATGTACATAATATAATTTAGTTAGTTAGGTATGTAGGTAGGTACATTTTTGTAGATTGTGTAGAGGAAGTGTGGTGTGTACCTATGTATCTATCTATGTTGTGATAATTGTTTAACTGTGTTTTTATTCGTTAAATGTGATCAATGGCGTAGAAACGCACATTTGTTTTGTGCTGCATACCTACTAGAGTATTATTGGCTATTGCATACCTACATGAAAAAAATCTATCTTTAATTTGTGTGTCAATTTCTTTAAATCTTTGGTTGTAGTACCTTCCTACCTATAACGGAGGGCTAGCGAATTTCGATAGTAACGCTCGTTAGACCGTTTTGAGTACTTAATACCTATATATATATGTATGTAGGTATGTTAAATTTTCTAGGCCTTAATTAAAAACTGAATCGTTTTCCCAGACGTGCTATTAATCGTTCTCATTTCTATTATTCTTAAAACAAAAATATGGTGTGACTGAAAATTTTTTTTTCCGTAAAATGGTTTTTTTTTTTTTTTTGATTTTCGACTTTTCAAAAAACGCTTCAACTAATTTTAACAATTTTTTTTATTTAGAAGCTTCTATAGAAAGTATTGCAGATTTACCATATTCATATTTTTTTCCAAAATTGACATTAACTTACATATACAGTGAAAGTTTTAATAAGTGGACACTCATGGTCCGGTTATGAGAACTTTTTAACTTCATGTTAAATTTTTATTATTGAAAAATGAAATCGCCCAAAATAAAACGGGACGCGATGAGAAAGGGAAACCATCTATTCTCAAAATTACACCAACTTAGAAAAAGTGTCCTCGTACGTTTATGAGAGTGTCCGTTCATAGAAAAGTAATTTTCACTTTACTTTTTATGAAAAATTCGAAAAAAAGTTTTTTTTTCCCGAAAATGTGTCTATTTAAGGGAATCTTCCGCTTATTTGAGCTGTCCGCAAGTAGAGCTTTCACTCTATATAGAAAATTCATAAACGAGTTTTTTTTTTTTAAATTCAATTTTTACTGCACATTAATATGCCTAACAAAATATTTAAAAAATAAAAGGAAATACATAGGTACATATATTTTATTTTAAATTTTAAAAATTTGCAGTGAAAATTTGCGTTTTTGAGTTTATAGCTTATGCACATGAAAATATTAATTTTGTCTTTTATAATCAGTGCCTATGTTGAAAAAACTCATAATGTTTGTTTAACAATCAGATTCTCTCAAGAACTTCAAAAATAATTTTGAATAGAGCTTTGAACTCGAACTATTGAAGAGTTCAAAGACTAATTAAATGAACAATTCACGTGAATCGAAAAATTCGATCGGATCGGGTAGCAGAATAGGGCTGTAGGATTTCTACCATTTTGGTACATTCATTTACTGAAAATTACGCAGAATAAAATTTCGCTCAAAGCAAAAGTGAGAAACGGAAGGAATCTAATTAGGTACAACAAATTGCTAAATTTTAAGACAATTTGAATTATTGACTGCAGTTAAGAAAACATACTGTAAAATTATAATGACAGCTTGGCTTCCAAGTTTCCCTTTGAACTCACCTTAGCGATAGAGGTCTGTGTTTTTTGTGAATCTTCTCTGTGTACACAAAAATTCTATTGCAATTTTTGCAAGAGTGAAGTTAAAATCTGTTGACAGACAACAGCACACAGATGGGCAAATTTATTCACCCATTTTGAGTGTGAATAGAGAAAGTTTACACAGACAATTATCCACACTTACGGAATTCGCTATAAATTTAAAGTAAATCTAGGTTTTGCTGCTGCAATTTGATGTAAGGAATAAAATTTGACTGTTTGTTAAAGTGTAAAGCATTCGATTGGTTGCTGCAAGAAATTGCTAATTTTTGAAATAGAAATTGACTAGGTACTTACTTTAATAACTAATGGTAATGACAATAGAAATGGAAACGTTTGAAGTTTTTTTTTTTAATTCATTTTTTAAACTAATTAAAAACAAATTTAAATTTTTAATTATTATCAGTGAAAGAACTTCTTATGTCTTACTAAAATTTTAACAGCTCTTTTAACCAGTTCTAGGGTGTTTTTTGCAAACTAAAAAAACCTTTTTTTTAACAACTGTTGGTTTTTTTTTTCTATAACACATCAGCCAAGTAGAAGACTTAGCACTATTTAATTGGACCCATTGGACCCATTGGACTTGTTGAATTATTGTTTCAAATTATCTTTTAACGGCCTTTAGTCCACAAACATCTCACTTGCACTCGTCAGTTGACTAGTGACTATGGTTGGGAATTAATGTGCACCAGAAACTTATAATCTGTCAAATTTTGAATGGCAAGGATGAATTTTCTCAAAGATTTTGAAACCGCTCAAAAGTTCGGGAACACAATTCCGTACTGTTTCATGTGAAGCACGACACGATGTTGGGCTTTTATTCATTTACCTTCAAAGTGAACTGTGAATTTTTGTTTAAAGAAATTTCTTGGATAGAAAATCACAAATGAATTTTGAGCGTTCTCTTATGTTCAATAATGCAAAAATGTTGAGCCAAAAATTGCATTGCTAAAATTTTGATACTTAAGGACTTAGTTATGATTTACGCAGCGGACTTTATTACCTATAAGAAAATTATTGTTATGTATTCGGTTCGTTAATTTATATTTCTAATTATTTCAATCTTTATTTTTGTATTTAATTTTTTTGAGTACGCCAACAGCTTTGGATCTAAGTTCGTAGAAATTGTTATAGTTTTAGGCAAGTAAACAAACAGACAATCAATTGAAAGTTGATAAACATTGAAAATAGATGTGTAACGATTGTGAAATACAAGAAAATTGATAAATATTCTGGAAAAGTTTGACAGTCTTTTTTGTATAAATTGAATTTTAATAAGCTATTTCATGTTCCTGAGGGCAAACTTCTGTCAGCTTCCCTGAGCAGCAGGAGAAACCTAAACAAGATTTCTCCACTAGAACTAGAAGTGAAAAGCGCTATCCATGTCTTTTTTTTATAAAATTATTAACCACGACAGAAAATAACTAAGCAAGCGAATCTAAACAATATCAGTTTAAGCTATTTGTCAGCAAAAGTAAGAGATCTCACTGAGGAATTACGTTCAGATTTCTGAGATTTCTGAGATCTCAGAGATCCTGATAAACCTAGACTGGCTCAATGCACAAAATCTCAATATTATCAACTATCAATTTATAATTGACAATCGTAATAGGGATGATAATTTTTGCAGCAAATAATCATTGCTTTTGGAATTTTTCTATCAAGCCTCATTCTCATATTTTTAACTATTGAACGTTTATGTAGTTTCAAAACTTGAATAATTAGTTAGTTCAGGTGTCTGATATTTCAGAGTTCTCAGATAGATTCAGAAATCTGAACGCAGTTTATCAACAAAAAATTCTTCACTTTTGCGGTAAAACAATTGGTAAGCAATTGAGCAATTTATAAAAAAAATTGATAGAGAGTGCTTTTGACTTCTTGCTAAAATAATATGTTCAGGTTTCTTCATTCTCCCCTGCCCAAATGACAGAGATTCAAAAAATGTGAACTAATTAAATAATTCAAGTCATAACCTTAAAGCATTGCGCAATCGACGCGATGGTGGAGTGGCGATCGCGGTAACAATGTCGCACATGTGAATCAGTGGAGAAACACACATCTACGCTACGTTCAGTTACGAGACATTTGTTGAAAGTAGCAAGCACCATATCAAAATGAATAAGCATTGAGTTTTTGAAAAGAATATTAGAAATACAAAAAAAAAAAAATAGAAAATTAAGAGAAAAAAATGTTTGACCTTCATCTCAATTTTAACAATTTCTGATTTTGTAGAGGTTTTTTAATACATCGAAATCGTAGCCATTCTTCCATGACATTTGACAATTTATAGCTTGACAGATGGAAAACAAACTATATTTTGACGTATTTATTGAGTATTTCATGTCATCCGAAAGCCCAACAATCACCTAAAAAATTTAATCTAAAAATTTCATTGAAGGATGGCTACGATCAGCGTTGCCAGACTTTTGACAAGTCGATTCCCTTTTTTCCATCTAAAAATTTTGTTTCCCCTTTTTTGATTTTAGTTTTTCCCGTTTTTTTCCCCTTTTTTCCTCGAAAAAGAAAACAATTTTTTAAAACGGAATACATGTTTTTATTTCGAAAAAAATAAATACAAATATTTTTAAATGCTAGGTTTATCACGAAACGAAAACCAAATTAGAATGAGAGTCGATAGCCCAATCGCAATGTGCAAGCTTTTGCTAAAAAATGAAGAAAAAATATATTGGAATAGTGAAATAACGGAACAAAACAATAACCGACAAGAAGTAAAGTGGGCTATGCATACACAGTTCAAATGCTTGTCATTTGAACTGTGACCTTTTCACTAATACACTTGCACATGCATGACAAGCATTTGAACTGTGTATAGCCAGCTTGAAGAAAGTAAAACAAAAAATAAAAACGAGACTCGATTTGTTTCCAGACATCCATTTCCAGATTTTCAGTTTCAATATTAAGGTGCAAGCATATGGCAAGACTAAGAAATGTGTTCAATAAGTGTTTTTTTTTATTGAATTTGTTACATATATGATCGAATTGGAATGTTTTAAAAAGAAGTTTTGGTATGTAAACGTGAAAGTTTTTGGGCTGACTGTTTTTCCCGTTTTCTGGTTTGGTTTTCCCTTTAGGGTCGAAAAATCCCGAAAAACGGAAAAAATCCCTCAATCTGGCATCCCATACACAATGCAATTTGACAGTTTATAGCTTGATAGATGGACGACGAACTATATTTTGACGTATATTGATTATTTTAATCTAATGTCACCCGAAATCCCTTACAACTCCTTTTTTAGGAGCAAAAAATTTAATATAAAAAAATCGGATTTCTTAGAAGTTAAAATGTAAATTTCAAATCCAATTAATTTCAGCGTTACTCAGGCCACCCGATTTTGCATTGCATTGTTTCAGAAAAACGAAATCTCAAAAATCCAATAAGTTTCCTCGATTTTTGACGGGGAAAAGTTTCTGGAACACATTTTTTGAATTGGCCGCCACAAAATATATCGAATTGATGTGAGCAGGTTTTTGATCGCATCTTTATCGCGCTATTAACGTTATTGTGATCGCCATTGCGTGCGTCGGTTTGCGCATAGAAGAGCTTTTTCATTTATATAAGTATGTATTTCACTTGTCAATTATTTCTAACCGAAAATAGAACTCCCTAATGAAATAAAAAAATCGTTATACACATCAAAAAATTCCATTATATTCCAAATGACAGTTTCATAAAATTGATTATAATCTTCAATCAATTTCTACTGACTATTTGAAAACTTTTACAATTTCTTAATGGCATACCACATCATTCATCAAGGCTGCACTTATTGATGAGTAAAGATTGCACTGAGGACTCAATTGAAATAATTATACTACAACATATATGAAGATTGAAGAAGCAGACTATAAACATTGGTTTCAATTTCCTGTCAGCAGTGAAAACTAAACAAAACAAAACACATGAAAATGTTTTCAACCCTTTAAGCTTATTCATTTGAGAGCAATTTCATGATAGACGAACAAAAACATACAAAAAAATATGCCATTCAGAAAATATAATGAAACATTTAGCTACGAACAGGAGAATCTTTGTGATTGTGTCATACAAAAAGGCTTCAGAAAAAGAGGATGCTATTTCAAGAAATCAAAACAATGGCAAGCAGTCATCAGGACACACAGAGACAAATGCCTTTTGTCCTTATTTATTGTTTGCAAAAAAATGTAGCACAAAATGCTTCAAACAAAACCCCCTTGATGGTTTTGGTTTTCATGTTTTTTTTTTGTTCAAAGTGACATAAATTAATGTGAAGCTTATGTTGGTATGTGAATTTGGTAGTGGCCCAGAATCCAGGAAGGTATTAAATGTCATTTCTAATCATAATGTCAATCATCAGAAAAGAGTAAACAGCCAACCATCCAACCAGACAGATAGACAGACACGTTAAGAGAAAGGGCCTTGTATATACGATTACCTCTTGGAGAGCCTGGTAATTTTAATACTTCGTCACGTTGATGGCGGAATCAACAACGACAGCAACGGCAACGATGCGATGTTGACTCGAACTCGACTCTATATACGACCATCATGAGGAATCAGGTCGGATTAATTACATGCGGCTGCGAGGGCAATACATACGAAATTATATCAACTGCAGTCCAGTCGTCGAATTGTATGAATGGCACGAACTAAAAATGTGTGCAAATCTGGAGAAGTGTGTAGTAAGCCTCCTCGGAGCTTAGCAATGAGATTCACAGATTAATGCATGATGACCGTAGTTTACTTTTTCAAAAAATGTCCTTGTTTTTTTTTTTTTTTTGGTAAGGTAGATAATACAATCCCTTGGGTGGCTTTATTTTGTGATGCGCTTTCTTTTCTTATAGTTTTTTTCCCACACTCATCAACATCATCGCAGCTTTGCTATACGTCAAATCGGATTCAAGGCTTTCTTGCTGGGCGCATGAGATAGAAAAACCAACCAAAGCCGGAGGAAGGAAGGAAGGAAATCCTGAGCGAAAAGAAGACCACCAAGTTGAGTCAGGAAACCGAGTATAATCGGATTTGCCAGCGTGTCAGTCGTCATTTCTACGGAAATTGTCGATGAAGTCAGCGTTGTTGGCCATGGTCATGGCCATGGACGACGATGACGATGATGATGATAATGCGAAAATACATATATACTTCACAACGAACAGTTAGTCCTTTTATCCCGATTCCAGTGACAATATAGTGGTTCGTTTTGTAACCGAGAATCTACACTCATGATGCGGGTGGTCCCCAATCTGTGATCTTCTTCGGTCCCAGGACTATTGTGGAAGAACCACAACTACATCGCATGCAATATTAAATAGAAAATAAACTATGAAGACAAATTCTTGTTTCTCTGATGGGGAATGTCCAACAATAAAGTTTCAACTGAATTTTGGAAAAGTTTTCTTCTTCTTATTTTCATTTGGCCGTTAAATTTCCATAAATCCCTTTTCGAGGAACAAACCCAAACTGCTGCTGGTGGGCACTTTTACTCCTTCTATAAAATAACATCGAATTGGTGTGGATAACATGGTAGGTATAGTGTATTTGTTGGTATTGGGCACTTAATTAAGATTCTATATACTAGTTGTATAGGGATATATGAGGATTTTAAACAAATTTATTAGAACTTAATAAGTAACTTGTGTTGAATTGAGAGTTCTTTTGGTATTTATTTCTTTCTGACAGAAGTATGTATATAATGAATTTTTGGGTTTGAAGTTTATGGTTTTGTTGGCACAGTTGGGAGTTTATGATGGTTTCGCACAGTTGGAAACTATTGCTGTGCTTTGAATGAAGATGAAAACAGAACTTAACATTTCTATTCGCATATGCTTTAGATATTCTTTTAAAAGAAAGAATAGGTATCGTATATGTATGTGTAAGGAAAGTCTAGCACACTACTAAAACCGTATCCTTTATTCTTAAGTCAGGTTCGAAATGAGTTAATTTTAAGTTAAAACTAACGTCTTTGGAGAAAATGCAGATTTATTTATTGCAGTCCCCACGATACAAGAATAAGAAAGTTCAATTAAGGAGGAATACATATAAGAATAATTCTCGACTGAAAAGGTAAAGTATTTTAAGTCAATTTTTAACATTTTTCAGGAGAGCCAAAAAACTGTTGAAAGAAGCTTCCCAAAAAAACTTTAAAACATAGACCTCTTAGAATAAACTTTTTAGAGGTAAAATTTTATGAACTTTTTTTTTAAATTTATTTTAAAAAGATATTGTTAATATTTATTGAGTTATAGGGCAAATTATGACTTAAGATAGTTTGCCTTTTTTAAATTTATTTTAAAATATTGATTTTAAAAATCTTAAGTTGAGATAAGATACTTTGATTTCTTAAGTTTGGTATCTTAAGTCCACTTAAGATGTTTTACCTTTTCACAATTATTACAAACTCTTAAGATCAAATAATCTTAAGTATACTTTAAATTTTTTAATTCGCTTCAACACAACATCTTATGTGGACTTAAGATATTTTACCTTGTGTCACAATGCTATTTTCCAACATAAGATGATTTTTTTTCCTTTATAAAGAGGAAACGGAGTGAGATAGAAGAATTCGGATAAGGCAGAACTGTGCGCCTCTGTGTTGGTAATAGAGATCATTAAAAAAAAAAGCAAATCATCTTAAGTCGACTTAAGATACTTTACCTTTTCAGTCGAGAATTATTTAAGAATTCTAAACAAATGTTAGGATGTCCTGTAATGACCTTCTGGTTAGATCGACTAGAGCGTTCAGTTGACTTTCATTGTCTATGACTAATTCACAATCACAATGGAAGTTATCGGCATTGTGCGGTGCAGAATAAAATCCGTGTAGAATTGAATGCTACTAAAACTCAATACTTCGCCTTCTCTCCCATTACGACATTTAAAACTTCCAAGCCAAGATCCTGTAAAATCCGAAGAAAAAAATCAGCATAGTGGTAAACTTAAAATTCTATGAACCCAGAGTACACAAACAGAAACACGTTTGAAGAAGGGTAAATTCCAAGAGCACTATTGGGGCATGCATGGGGCTGTACACGTCTCCTGACTATTACTAAAACCTTCTGATTTCTCCCAGTACTTATAAATTTACAAAGCTGACTTAGACCTTCGGATACGTATCTTCTATACCTTTTTAATGTTGTTGGACTTTTGATTCTTCCGAAAAATTCGCAAATTGCCTATTAGGAACCGGAGTCGCCCCAAGGTTGAAATAATGCCCGTTCTTCTAAAGCCTATACTGGCATACAACCATCAATCCCTCCCAATTATATGCTAGACCCCTTTTTAAGCAAGCAAGTCTCACACTTATGCCACGTCGACGTCAAAATTTACTATATAACTGTTTGGGAAGCAGGGGTTCATCTCCTATTCGAGTTTCTCAAAATATTGGGCAATCCAAATGGGAACTTGGGTGCTTCATCCTTCAACTAGAATAGTCAACTATAGCTCCAAAAACTCGGTTAAGAAATTCATATATGAATCTACAATACCAGATAAACACAACTTGAAGTACCAAGGAGATCTACTTCAACGATTTGCTATAATTCAAACAGAACTCAAGATATGCTAAAAAAAATCCAGTTAGACTTTTCATCGTCCCATTTCTTGGTGAGAAGAAGAACCGGACTTAGCCAACAGACAAAAGTCTTGATCTATAACACGAAATTAGGTCTATTCTGCCATATCTGTTATAAATCGTAAAAGATTTTCACCATAAAAGGTTTTTTATAATTGGTATTCAGATGTTCGATCTTTTATAAAATTCTGTAATGAAACACCGAAAACGAAATATGTTAGCAAACAGATCTAAAATCTGTTGTCATAATCAGCTGTTCTAAAAAATTCATTACTGGTAAATAAATTGAAATGGTTGCTCGCGAATTACAATTAAATTTTAAAATTTGTATTTATAGTGATAGTTTGTATTTATGTTGCCGACAACAGATACAATGCTAAAAAGCTGTACAAATCGCACATCAGGAAGACCAAAGTCAAGGGGACTACGTTTTACACCTTAATAGCTCCAACAAAAGTTCTGTGCTTTCACACAAAAAATTAAATCTGTTTTAATATAATTTATTTATTATGTATTTAAATATTGTTTTCTTAATTTTTTTTTCATTTTAAGAACATTTTGCTGTCGAAACAGAATATAAAAATCCATTTAAAATTCGTATACTTGAAGTCATAACAAATTTTGGCATGCTGAATAGCAAAACTACAATTCATAAAAGATTTTTTTTAAAGTTTGACAGTTCATACGAAATTTCTTAGCAGATTTCATAACAGATTTTGTCATGCCGAATACCAAAATTATAATTAGTAAAAGATTTTTAGACAGCTCCAACTTAGAAATTCATAGCAGAATAAAAGAATAACAGAATAAAAGATCTTGCCGAATAGGCCCAACTACTTTTGAGAACTTCGATCAATAACAGAACAACTTTCCAGTTTGGTATACACGATACCCAAGACAGTCATGTAGGAGCTTCAACTTTCAACATACATATATTCCTGCAATTTTGCTCTTCCTTGGAGGTACCGGGTGGAGGAAGCTACCAATGGCCAGTTGGAAATAATTTCGTTTGGCCTCTTGCACAGAGCACTCTTTCAAAAGTTTTTGACGAATACCTAAATTCCTTGGAAGATCAAATTTGCCCAAAATGGATTAAATGCCTAAATGGTCATCGGATTCGGAAGAGGAAGAAACAAAATGTTACTTTTTTAACAAAATATAAGATTCCCGGTGGTAAGCAAATAAAGTGGGTAAGCGTCACATACATACATATGTACATAATTACCAAATTTTTCAATTTAAAAAAAGTAATTGGTTGTGTTGATGGCACCCAAATAAGTGTAATCCTGCCAACTGAGAACGAATAAATGTTCTACAATCGAAAGGTATACCACAGCATTAATACGACGAATGTACGTAAAAATAAAATGTTTTATATACTTTTTAACAGATAAATGATCACAAGTATCGAATAATTGCAGTTTGTGCTAATTATGGTGGTGCTGCACTCGATTCCTCTGTATGGAGCAGCTCGGGTATTGAAAATAAACTCGAATCAAGATATAATCAGCATATTAGAAAAAAATCTAAATAACTAGGTAGTAGATAAATCTTTTTTTTTATTCTTTTTTTTTTAATTTAATCGTTTTAAGGTGACAGTGGGTATCCATTGGATCCCTGGCTTCGAACACCTTTAAGAAAGGCAAAAGGTCATGACGAAATTCGTTTTATTTTAGGTTGTCCACGCCAGAGCACGCAACATAAATTAGCGATGTTGTATAGGCATTGTGAAAGGTTTTATTCAACTACATATTTACAATAATTTAAAAATTTAATTTAAACACTAAGCTTTCTTTTAGGATGGATGTGTTTACTTAAAAGGAAAAGTAGGTACATCCCAAAAAAAGTTTCACAGTGTGTCAATGTGTGTGCTGCACTCCAAAACATCTGCATCTATTACAAATATCCAGTGTTCGAAACAAATAGTGAGGAGGTCAATACCATTGGGAGGCCGACGCGACGATAACAATAAATTATCCTTAAAACAAAGCTGCAAACAGAATTCGTCACAGAATTAAACTTTCCTTATTTCAAAAAACTTAATGATTTACTACAATTATAAAAAAAAAGGTATAAAACAAATATAGAGTTTAAATTAATTAACTTAATTATTTATTTATGCAAATAAACAAATTTACAAAAGGTAAAAATTAATTTTCTGAAAACAATTCACTTACATATATTAGAAAACAATAAATGTCTTCAGAACAAAAAAGATAATAATACTAATATCTAAATGAAGGTCACAATGGTCAATCAGTCATGTATCGCAAAAACCAACTAGGATTGGGATTTAAAACCCACTTCGTATTCTTTAAGTTCGTTGTTTCTTATAGCTACTTTAAGTTCCTGCTGTCTAGTATATAATTTTCTTTTTTGGTGAGTAAGGCTGTCTGAAGCTTGCTTTTTCAAAATGTATACTTGCTCTCGTTTCAGGTCCCTTATTTCCAAAAGTATGTCCACTACTTTTTTGTGGATATCTTCGCTGGATTTCGCAGATTGTTTGAACAATTCCAGCTTGTCCATCAATCTTCTGCTGGTTGACGTTGATTGTGGATTGTTTTTTGGAGATGTGATTTGTTCCGCAACAGGAACAGCAATAGTATCAACAACCTTCGAACTCTTGTCGCTAGTAAGAGTTCTTAACAGCGTTTCCACTTCCTTCTCTGACTCCGATGATGATGAGGATGAGGACGACGAAGGTCTCGGGGGCGATTTTTGTTGCAGCTGACTGTTTTTGCCACTAAATGTTTTCACACCATTAACTCTACTACAGCTTCCTCAAAAGGAGTAAGTTCGACTTCCTTAAATGGGCAATGATCCAAAATCGAGTATTATTATGTTAAGGTAGTGTAAACGGTAGTGCAAAGAAAAATGCCAACAAACAATGAAAAAAGAGATACCACTGCCTGTCGCTGCGATCCTGTTTGCTTTATTATGAGGATCTGATCCAGATTAGTTCACATGAATAATAAAATGCTACTGTTTTTGCAAACAAACACAAGAACATACATATGCCGTTTTCGAAAACGTCATTTGCGTCAAAAATGGAACTGCAAACGTCAACTGTTTTAAAACTCAAAATTAAATTTGTATGCAAAGCAATATTTTCGATAACGTAGTTTGCTAAAGTCATTTGTTCGATAACATTATTTAAGGCGCAGCTTTAAGTAAAAAAATCGAGTTGGCCTTGGCGATAAAATTATTGAAAAGCCATAGAGTTGGCTTTGGCGATAAAAATATTGAAAAGCCATAGAGGTTTGTAAACGTGAAATGTGTTTGTAAGAAAATTAAATACATAACTCAAATTGTAAGCAAGTCAAATAAATAAACAAAAATATATACTTATGTATATAGTTTTTTTGGTATATTTCAAACCACTTAAGTTTCGATTTTCTATTTTTCCGCAACTGAAGACCTTTTTATTAATTTATTCTCATTAAAAATGTCAAAAATACTTCCAAAAACAATTTTCTAAACAACAATTATTTTAATTAACCATCACATCATCTAGAAAAGAAGAATAGAAGAAGAAAAAAAGAGCGGCCGGTCAGGCAAGATATATTATGTATGTATGTGTTTATGGCGGGAAGAAAGTTTCCAAATACTGCTGATAATAATAACATTTATAAATGTCTCCATGCATTTGTATATAGAAAATAGTCTTGAAATGAGCACCAGAGAACGATAGAAGACGATGTTTTTCCTTTGTAGATTAAACCTCAATTAGTATGCTATTATGCTGTCAAAGTTTCACAGCATAAGAGAGGACAAATAATAGCCCACTTACTAGATACTATATCGATGGTATACAAGGGTTATCTAATACCTAAACCTACACCGAGAGAAAAATTCATTTAAGTTTAATATTTTATGCATAATTCTAAAAATTAATTTTATATTTTATCTATCTTAAATTCTTATAGAACTTAAAAAAGACTATATTTCTTAAGGAAATTTCAATTTATGTTTGGTGTCCTTTTCTCATCGTGTTCTGTTATATTTTGAGCGATGCCTTTTTTAATAATTAAAATATAATATGAAGTTAAAAAAAAAGTTTTTCTATTTCTTTCCCTTAACCGGACAGTTCTCATAACCGGACAAAAATTGGGGGACCATGAGCTTATTAGAGCTTTCACTGTACCTACCCATTCTCGAAATATTGCATTTTCAAAAAAAAATATTTTTTTCTTTTTTTTAAATGCCGAAAATTTTATTTTTTGAAAAATAAGCAAAATAAGAAAATACCTGAACGCTTTTTCAAAACTTGTATGTTAGGTACCATTATTTTGGTCATAAGAATAATTGTTGTTTAAAGTCTGATAGATAATGTTAAAAAACTGATGGGGGTGCCAAATTATTAAGCTTTAAAAACAAATCTTTTGGAAAACTTTTTAAAAACTAAAAAAGCATTTTTCTGAATTTTTGTTGTGCCAAAAGGTATCCTATATGTAAAAATAATTACTGTTTTTTTTATGTTGTGGGTACGGCTTGTAGGGTAGTTACCGCTATTTCCGGTCCTAAAAAAGTGAAGAAAACGTGTCGGGGGAAAAACGTTAGATATAAAGTTTAAGAAAAATCTACAGACGGACATAATTTCGACTTCGCTATCATCGTAATGTCAAGTTTGATCTGAAATTCTATTTGAAGAATTTTAGATATGAATTTCAAAAGTATATGTTAAAACTAAGGTAAGATATAGCGATTGCTATATTTACATATGTTACATAATTGAAGCGGTCAGAATGAGAAGGTGTAATGTGACAAAATTTGATGTGTTGATTTATGATCTTTAAACGATCTTTATTTCTTAGAACTGCTTAGGAATTTTTTCTTAAGGTTAGAGATATTTAGAAGAATGCCATACAAATACAGAAAAATGTATAATTTGTGATGTTTCTATTTAAATTCAAATTATAGGATGTTTTAGACAAATATCAGTCAATGTCACTTAACATCTTCTCATTCTAGATGCTACAATCAATTTTGTTTTTGAACTTACCGCGTTTATTTATTTTATTTAAATTAATTGATAGACTTTGCCCGATGTTTATAAACAAGGTTTCACTTACAATGGTGTCGTGTGGGTTGATGGTTTGTAAGTAGTAGTGGAAGCTTGTCGAAGGTGAATCTGAAAAAAAAAAAAAAAAAAAAAAAAATACATAAAAAAAACTTAGTAAGTATGTAACTTTGATGCCTATTTTGGAGTCGAATTAAATTGATGTAATAAAAATATGGGAAAGGGGATTTGAAAATTCAATATTTTAGACTGGAAGAAGCAACAAAAATTTTTGATTAAAAATTCAATTTAAAAAAAAAGTACGGATGGTCCCAAGGAAATAATATGCCCATGATAAAAGCACTTAAATCAATTTTTTTAAATATCGCTTAATTATTTTTATCGCCTCAAAAACAAAGAAGAAAGCAAAATTAGATAAAAATAACTCTTGCTCGAAATTGTTAAATTGCAATATCGGCCAAATATTTTGAATATAAATTATTTTTTAGAACCTAGGCGTTCTTTCTACAATTTCTGGCGAAATGTCCAAACTAAATTTCAATGGCATTTATCAACCCACATCGCTCCAATGTCGCGAGTATTTTGGTTTAAAGAATTTTGTTTACCTCTCGGGTCATCTAGTATGCAAAGTCGCCCGGCAGGCGCCTTTTTCTTGGAAGTCCAAAATCATGTATGACTTTTTTGAACTTTTAAAACCTTTTTATTATTTGATTTGATATTAGTGTCATTAATCGATAAGGATAACAATTTTTTTGTTTTAATATTTTTTATGTTTCAAAGTCCAAAGTATTGTGTCAATAGCCATGAAACTGAATCCGAGGTTCAGACATTCTGAATTGATTTAATATGTGAGTTGAAGTCTATTAGATAAGGTTCTGCCCTTCGTTAAGCATATTATACACTTTAGAAATTCTCTCACGTGCAATCAAAGAAAAAATTAAACAATCTGTTTGAATTAACAATTTATTTTAACTTTGTTTGATCTTGCACCAAAGACTAAATTATTTAAATATGTATTTAATTCAGCCAACAAATAATGCAAAAAGCTTCTGGTTAATTTTTAACACTTCTGTGTTTTTTCTTTTAGTGCATTTCGTACAAATACTCGTACAATCACTTTAGTCGGCTATATCTTTTCTATATAATCTTAGTACACTCATTATTAGACTCTTGGTTTCTGCTTGACTCAGAAAAGCAAAAAAAAATCAAAAACATCAAACAACAAAAAGTGCTATTGCCATTTAAGTCGTCATTATTACTTCACATCGAGGAAATAATTGTGTTTTATTGGTTTGGCTGTGCCCGAAAATTGGGGGTGCAATTCAAGACAACAACTGGCTCTTCGTTATTTATTCTTCAAGTCAGAGTTCCAGAGTATAACAATGACGATGCAGACGACAACGACATAGATGTTGTTTTGGTCCGTCAACCCGTCAGACTTGTCGTCATGAGCCTGAAGTCCAATTAAGTTTAATTTCCGAATCGGGACTGAAACTTAAGCTAAAGAGTTCGATGATTTGCGCTGGATTTTGTGCAAATGTTTGCTGTTCTTTGTGTTTCAGTTTTGAAAGTTTATTCGAACTCAAAGCGACCACCACCCACTTATTTCCTGTGTGCTGAAAATGCCATAAACTTAACACTGACATATGTACGTATAAATATGTAATGTAGCTATGTTATGCTCCGTTTGTATATGGAGAATATACTACTAGTTTTTTGGAGCGTGAATGGCATTGCAGCTGCATATATGCAATGTACTTTCGAGTGGGCGATGTGGATGATGATGATAAAGTGATTTGGTCTCCCTTTTCCCATCAACCCCTTGACACACCATCATATCCATCATGTATACAGTGGGTCCCTGCATCTGCATGAGTTACATTTTTACCTTGACACTGGTGCACCTTTAAGTCTACATACATATCTACAAACATGTACGTAAATATAGTGCTGTGCAATTTTTTTGGATCAAACTAAATTTCTAATTCTTTTGGGAGACAGTGTTCTCAAGACAGCAAACAAAATGACGGCCCCGCGAAATTATGCACACAAAACAATAAAGACTTAATTTCTAAAATTTTGAGGAGTTATTTAATATTTTGAGGCTTTATTTATTTTTTGTATGAAATAAAGTCCCAACAAAAAAAAAAAATAAAATATGATCACCCCGCCATTGAGCCCTGAAGTCGCCCTAAAGCATTTTTTTAATAACCGCAACTCACCCTGACAATCAAAGTCCGTGTTTTTTTGAGACTTAGGGTTGCCCTGAACTCGCCCTGAAGTAGACCTAGGTTTTTTGTTGTGGCGAGTTGAGGTAACGAATACACTGCCAAAGTGACAAGAGTTGTGAGGCAATTATTTGTTGTGGATTGGTTTTCTGCTAATTTTTGAAATAGAAATAAAAAAAATTTAAAGATAATAAAAAGAAATATAAAAGGGAACACTTGAGGTTGTTTTAATTCATTTCTGAAATTAATTTAAAACAAATTTTATGTTTTAATTATTGAGGACAGAACTTCTTGTTTCTTGCTTTGAATGTCAACCTCGAGTGTTTTTTGAAAACCAAAAAAAAAAAACAGGTTTTTTTACAATTCTTGGGGTTGTCAAGAAAACCTGGGTCATCCCTGGGTAAAGTACAACGAACGAAACTATTGTCTTTCTCAAAAAGTATAATATAAAAATCCGCTAATCGAGGAATCAAAGCTTGAAAATGTCACTTATTGTGGACCCAGCAATTATTTTTCAATATAAGGATCGTGTTGAAAGTCATCATCGAGTAACATAATAGATACAAAAATTGCGCGATATTTTTCAGCTACTCTGTTCCTCGCTGATGGTTTTCAACTCGAATTTTCATGTTGTATTCAGCACAAATTTTGTAATGCTTACAAGGCAAAAGAATAGGTGACAAAAATTTATACACATTGAAAAAATTGTGCTGAATGTTTTGTTGAGCCTTTTTTTTTAGGTCGTTGGGGCCTTATTGCATGGGCATAATTTTATTATGAAAAATGCACGCTATTATCTTGGCTCTGATTTTTTTCAGAATTTCAAATTTTCAATCAAAAGTTTTAGCGTGAAATTTACAAATTATAAATATTTTACAAATGTTACTTCTTATTTTAATTTTACTTAAAGTTAACGAAGCAATTTGTTGGTTTTATAATTTATAATTCTAACTTATTAGTCATCAATTTGAAAGACTTTTGCTTAGTTTATGTATGTACTGCAATGTATGAATGGAGATCGTCTTAAAGTTACGAACACTTTTTTTTTTCAAATGAACAAAAAATCAAATAAAAAAACACAAATTTTACAGCACTGCAGTAGATATCAACTTGAAAATCTCGACTATAGTGTTGTATGCATATACGAGTATCTGTATTTACAGAGGGAAATCTTTTGGGAATAAGTTGAATGGATGTCTTTTCCAGGATGCAAGAGGCAATTGAGGACGACGACGACGTTGCTAATTTTGCTGCACGGTAGAATAAATTGTAAGTAGGTAGGAGGGGCTATAGGAGGATGAAGTTCAAGGCAAAAAACAAAATTATTTGGAAAAAGCTTTTATAAAGACAAAAAACTTTAAGGTTGAGATAATATGGAAGTGAGGAGAGGTCTATTCCGCCAGGGGTAGTGTTGGTTTAACTATTTTATAAAAGTATTGGGCATTTAAATGGTAGGATTGCTTAGGAAGGTTATCTATTTTATAGTATATCTATATATGCCAAACATGCCCTTCAATTAAAATCAAGGCTAATTATTTGAATATGTAATTTTTTAATACCTGCATGTTGCAAATTTGTCTAGACCAAAAAATTGATATAACAAAAATTAAAAAAAAAAAAAAACACATACGAACACAATTCTTTCACTCTCATTAAAGTTATAAGAAAATTAAATTTAAAATTTAAAACTTTATTTTAAATTATTTTTTTAAAAAACTGGACTCAAGTTTTCTTTTCTTATGAATGTGTCGAAAAAGTTATTAATTTTTGTAAGTAAACAAAATATAAGAATTGTGTTGGTATGTTTTTTTTTTTAATGTTCGTTAAATCAATTTTTTAGACAAATTTGCGACATTTTAGGTTTCTAAGCACTATTTTCGTTTTCAATATTGAATGCTTCTATTTTTAGTCAAAAACAGAAAACCAGATTACACCTTAAATGAAACAAAACAGGGAATAAAAACTTTATAGAATTATAGTGCTTCCACAGACGTATTTTTTCACTTTTTTAATTTTTCACTTATTTCACTTTTTCATTTTTCTTTCAATTTTTCACATTTTTTAACCAAATTTTTCATTTTTAAACTTCTTATTTTATTTTTTTTTTATTTTTTTCAATTTTTTTTATTTGTTCACTTTTTTCAAAGTTATTTTTAGACTGACTTACGCTACTTCTTTATCATCGAAGTGTTAATTTTGATTACAACCTCGATTTTTTTAAACAAAACCAATAATTGCCCTTCCCTGGCTACGCCACTGACTTTCCAATTATACCATAATCACAAAGTGATTATAATTATATGAGAAAAAACGAAAGGACAAGTTTACAAAATTGTAAAATACTACTCATCACAATAATTGCATTAACACGTTGGTATCCTGTGGCTTGGGTTGTCTCTTTGTGGTTTCGAAACCACAACGAGGATTTTGCGGTTTAACCCGACCCATGCCATTGTCTTTATACTACAAATGTATATAAATTCACATTTACCTTCCCTTATACCTCAATATTGGTAATAAAAATAAATTTATATTTCAACATTAAAACTGTTGTTATCACAAAAAGTATTTTTTAAGTGTGTGAGGTTTTGGTGTCGAGAGCCATTCTTAAATCCAATAAAATGAAATTGAAACAATGATTTTAATTAAATAATCATTTGTGTATCTACCGGGGATTTATATGATACACAAACATTAGAGTTCATAAGGAAAGTCTGAATGAAAATGTTGATTGGTTATGTTGAATTTAAATTCTGAATTTATTTGAAATTCGTTGCGTTAAAGAAAAACACAAAATATGAAAATTGTGCTTTCAGAGAGGATTAAATATATGTAAATGATAAATATTAAATGTCATTATGTGTGCCATATTTTAATCATTTATTCCACAATAATAAAAAAAATGAATAAAAATGATAGAAATTATGCTTATATTGTCGATTGTGTAGATCTAGAATAGAAGTAGATTTGGGATCACAAAACTAGTAACAAGCTGGAATTTAGATTATTTTGTTTTTAATACCTAAAGCAAACACACACACAAATTTGGAGAAATTCCACCGACGGATACTCCTTTTTTCAGAGCTGAAACTCTTTTAAAATTTGGTACGCGAAAATATAGAAGTTAGAAGTTTTCACTTTTCATTTTATTTTATAAAAAGACTGAATTACAATAAAATAAATGTTTTTTATTTTAATATTATTCCAAAGTCTGGCATCACTGATTACCGCTTCAAAATTTTAAGATTATAATGATTGGATTGATTGTAGTGAAGAAAACAAATTTGTTGCGCTTGCTTTAAAAAAAAAACCCTGGGGCCTATATAGCACAGAACAACAAGTCAACAACTTCTTGTTAAACGAAACGTGTTCAACAAGTGATATTAAACTCTGTAACACAATATACCTACAATTGTAAAAAAATAAAATTTCCCTCGACTTGACAAGTTGTTGAGTCGTAGAATAACGAAATCTGAATTTTGGTATAGCTTTGCGAATGTACAAATGATTGTTTAATAATTTCTTTAAATATTGAATTGGGAGGTATACAAAAAAAAAATGAAAATATTAACGCCAATTTTTGTATACCTATACGTAAATACTCTTCTTGGAATAAAAAAATTACCTCTCAAGTTTTTCGACTTGAAATGACCTCAGGAACTCATGGTTTTCTTCTGTGGCGGTGATTTCGGGACACCCTGTATAAATAGGTCAACACTTTATAAAATAAACTTTATCCCAACTTGTTGGCTTTTAACAATTTTGAAATCATCAATTAGAATTTATTAGATATTCATCAATTAGAAGCATATTTATTTAAACACTTTGTCGCATCGAGTTACAGAAACGTTTAATTTATCAAATTTCCAACTTGTTGAAAGACCTAAAAACTTTATAATTTGGGAAGACTTGTTGTTATGTGTTACACAAATTTTTAACACGTGTTTAATTTTGCTTGTTAAACAAGTACTTGTTGTATTGTGTTATAGGCCCCTGGTAATGCTACTCAACGTATTTCTTAAGGTTGTATACAACAAAATTTTGCCAAATTCTTGCTCCCACTGCAGCGCTCTCCCTTTTTATTTTTTAAATCAGAGAGAAAAGTGTAAACAAAACATGTTGCAATTTTTAACATTTTTTGTTTTGAGACTCTCTCTCTATTGTTTTTTTTTTTTTTTTTTTTTAACACACTATCAGATCTTTGCCGAAGAGAGCTTAGTAAAAGCGACAACTTGCGGCCAAAGATTTGCCAACACAAAATATGTGTTATCCGGCTCATCACTTAGTGCAGTGTTAGTAGTTAGTAAGCAAAAATCAACTACTACAAAACATACACTTAAAAACAATTAATACAAAACTATTATATACGAATAAATATAAATACATAAAAAAAATACAATTACAATAAGAAACTAAATTGTAATTATAAACATTTAAGATCGTGGTGCACTGGTCCTTAACGTATGTTTTAAACTAATCTTACTAATATTCAAATCAAAGACGTTAGAGTTTAAATTCAAAAGCCTGCACATGCGGGTAAGAGGCTCATGCATGCCATAAATAGTTTGGTGTTGGGATAAATGCATTAATTCCACATTACGAATATTTTAGTTTCCCCCACGGTAATTAAAACCAATACAACTTAGTAAATCAGGTGCATCAATAACGCCAGTTATAAGTTGATGAATAAATATAATATCCATATTAATCCTCCTTTGTGACAAAGGCTGGACCTGAAAAAGTTTAAGCCTATGTTCATAAGGAGGAAGGTTATAAGGATCGGACCACGGTAGCCCTTTCAAAGCGAAACGTATGAAATTACGCTGTACGGCTTCTAATCTATTTTTATGCGTTGCGTAAAAAGGAGTCCATACCTGGGATGCGTATTCAAGATGGGGACGGACTAAACAGTTGTAAAGAGCGAGGGTAACATATGTACTGCGATATTTTGTACTCAAACGAAGGAGTTTGTTTTTTGGAAAAAGTCATGGCCTGACATTTAATAGGATTAAGATTCAAACCATTCTTATTACACCAAATCAGAAAACTGTTTAAATCATTTTGCAAAAGTAAACGATCATTGGTAGATTTAATGCTTTTAAAAATGTTCATATCATCCGCAAAAATTAGAATTTCACTATTACGTATACAGAGGGTTACGTCATTAATAGCTAAGATAAAAAGAAGGGGACCTAGATGGCTTCCCTGAGGAACTCCCGATTTGGCAATGAAAGGGTTAGAGAAAGAATTACAGAATTTAACCTGGTAATATCTATTAAGGAGATAGGACGAAATCCAAGTGATGATTCCAGGATGAAACCCAAACACTTTTAATTTAAATAAGATAATTTCATGAGAGAGTTGATCAAAAGCTTTAGAGTAATCTGTATAGATACAGTCCAGTTCTAATCCTCTTTCTAAAGCATTTGTACACTTGTGCATAAAAGTAAGTAGATTTGTTGCTGTTGATCTCTTCAGCATGAAACCATGTTGTTGTTTGCAAATGATGTTTTTACAATCGAATGCCAAACTATCGCACACCACCTGCCCACCGGCCTGTAATTACATATGTCAGATTTGTTTCCTTTTTTAAAAACTGGTGTAATAAATGCCTTTTTCCAAATACCTGGAAATTTACCTGAGGTAAGAGATAGGCTAAATAATTTTGTAAGAGGGGAAGCTAATATTGATTTAAATTTTTTCAAAATTATAGGAGGTATACCATCTGGTCCAGATGAGCAATCATCATGAAGTAAGGAAAGATAATGTAAAACTTTGTCTGTTGTAATAGGAAGATTATTGAATGTTGCTTGTGGGCACTCTTCTAAGTAACGAAAGAAGTCCTCGTCAACATCAATTGAAGTATCAGTGAGTTATTTGCAAAAGCATCACAAATTTCAGGGGTACTATTTAAGATATTATTGTTATAAGTATAATTCTCTGGATAACCATCAGATTTTTTTTTCATATCAACAAATTTCCAGAAACATTTGGGGTCAATTTTAATTTGGAGATTATACGCCAATTTGGAGATTTCACGTTAAAAAAAAAAACAATCGTATTTTTATTCTCTTTTTTGGAGATTTAAAAAAAAAATAGTTTGCTCTATGAAAATTCTCCAAAGAAGCCATATGGTTCGTTTAAAAAGCTTATATGCATGTCTTGGGTTCTATTGATCGGATCATCAAGATTGAGGTCTTATAGGCTTAGGCAAAGTGACAGAGCTTGTTTTTAAAATATGAATTTAAGTGGTAATACTCTTGCCCCAATAATTGGAAAAATAGCAAATTTTAACCTCCCAGATCTATCATAAGCTGAGAAAATAAAATGTACGACTGGGTCGCATTAACTTGCTCTTATGAGCGATAACTGTAGTTATTTTTTTAAAGTATGCAGGGTACTTACACTTTAGACTGATAAAATGTTAAAAAAAAATCATAGTCATCGAAAATTGTACCTTTTGGATGCGCGCTACCTATCCTCATTTGAATGATGTCATTTTATTGATATGCCTTTCAACTAAAATGAAGAAAATTCGTTGCTACTTCAGGCACTTATTTTTTTTTTTTCAATTTTAAGATCTAACATTCTAACCCATTATAAGAGCTCATCAGAAAATCACTAGGCTCTGTGAAACAAAACAAAAAAATCAAATTGATTTGAATGATTTTTCTTTGAAAAGTTTTCTTTAAAATATTTGTATTAAACGGCAAAAACATAAAGTTGGGAACACTGGTCTAGAAATTATAATCTATCTGGTGTATTTATTTAACGATTCAGCTTGTTATAACGTTTCTTTAAATTGAAAATATATAATGAAATAAATTTAAATTGATTCCATATTCAATTAATAATGCATAAATTATTGAGTAGGTAAACACAATTTGCAATGTTCAAAAAGGAGATGTAAATTTGATATTATTGCATTTTGCTTTAATGTTTGTTTTATACAGAGGACGTCGTTTTAAAAGAATGTTTAAAATGCAATCAAATATGCAAAAGCAATACAATTAATAAATTTATACCTTGGATTTGTGGTAGGTAGCCACAAATTGTGTAAAAATTCAGAACTATTTTTTTCGATTCTTTAAAAGAGAATTTACTCCTAATTATGATTATTGTATTCTTAAAATATGCACGACTGGACGAACTTGCTGCCATAAATGGGGCTAGATATCGATATGTTTAATGAGCAGCACCTGTAAGTAGTTTTTCATAAATAAAACAAACCTGCCAAATTTTCTGTATACCATCTAGGTATAATATAGGTTTTGAATTAAACCTTTTTCTGTAAAATGTTCAGAACAGCATTGTTACACTGAAATTTCCAAAATGTGGCGCTGGTTTTTCTGAAGTTTTTGCAATAATAATATTTTTGTTGAATTTTTCGACTTACGAGGGACCTACACTTAAACAGTCGATATTGTGAATTTATAATGGTTAACTGTTATAATGGTTCAATAACGATATAAAATGATATTGGAAGATCTAAAAAAATCAGAAAATTGATTTTTTTAATGTTTTGTAAAATTTTTAAATGCAATATTATTTGAGCTATTTTAAAATTCCAGACTATTCTAAAAATTGTAACAAAATCGGTCTAATTGATTAAAAGATATACGGGGATGACTAAAAAATAAAGAAAAATTTCGAACTTCAGACACAAAGGCCGATAGTGGTGGTTAGTATGACGCAACTCACTTTTTTTAACTCTGTCCCAAATTTAAAGCAAATCGGTTAAGCCGTTTAGGCTCTAGCTGAAATTACAGTTGACGCATAGGCGCAAAGACAAAAAGAGCAACCGCGACAGAGAGTTTGAAGGAACACACTTTTTCGGATTGTGTTCCAAATTTGAAGCAAATCGATGTAGCGGTTTAGACTCTATCTCCAATTCCTGTGGACGTACGGACACACGGATACACACAGCCAAAAAGATCGACCGCGACGGATATTAGGCGAAACCCACATTTTCAGATTTTTTTTCAAAATTTGAAGCAAATCGGTCTAGCCGTTTAGGTTCTAGCTCAATTTCTGTAGACACACGGATGCACAGAAATCATTTAACAAACTTATGCTATAAATACATGGCGGTACGCCATCTTTCTGCAAATGAAGAGGGACATATGTAACTTTTTCTCCTTTTTAAAAGCAAGTCCAAAAACAGTTTGAGTAAAGTAGCAGGATTAGGTACATATATTACATATATATATTTGTATATATTATTTGTATACTCCTTCCGCTTGTTAATTTGCGGTAGCAATCCGCCGAATAAAATGGATCGTTAAATAATCATTATTATAGCTTAATTTCACTTAAGAAAAAAAAAAACATCCCATAAGTCCCTTTAATTGCCATACGCATACATAGATGTTTTATCCTTCTTTTACCTATTATTTCTATATAAAGCTTTCATTACTTTACCGTTAAGAGATGTAGCTTAATAACTTTAACAAAGCTGTTGCTGGGTGCTTTAATTGATAATTGAAATGGAAAATCGTTATAATGTTATAACTTTAGTTTTCTTTTCATCTTAAACAATCACACACACGAACACAGATAAATTATATTGAACGAGTTGAATGAAATCCCTTCTTGGTGATATTTAATAGAAAACTTCCTGGTGTTATTTTCCACTTGAATGGCAAGACTTGGGGGGAAAAAATGGGGTTTTTACTCTATTTAGTGCACTCGGACAATTGTCCTCAGACAAGAGTCATATTGTTCACCGAATCCCTTTCGTCGTCGTCGTCGTTGATATTTTCGTCATATTCGCCATGTCACTAAATGAAATTGCTACCGTTATATCGGTTGTTACCAACAATCAGGGAGGGCTAAAGATATAAAAGGGCCCTCAATAAATTGGACTTTAAATTAAAAGTTATGGACTTATGGCCTTCGTTTATAATGATCCTATTTTAATAACTCAGCTTGGTGGAAAATTTCAAGTTATTAACGGTTAAAGTGCAGGGTCTCGTGTTCTGAAAAATTCAACAAAAATATTATTCATGTAAAGAAATCAGAAACTTCCAGACCCACCTTTTGGCAATTTAAACGTAACAATGTTGTTTGTTTTGGTTCATAGCATTTTTATGTGATTATCAAGAGATCCGAATGCCATACACCGTTTTCGTTTTTTTTAAATTTATCAAAAACGGCTTTAACGATTTGGATTTAACTTTGCATAACCAAAGTGATTGTAGAAATAGTGATTGTAGAAATAGGGGTTTTGAGAAAATTGCCTTATTTTTGAGTTATTATTTTGAAAATGTTATTATTTTGAAAAGAGCAATAATTTTAGCTTTTTAATCCCTTGACCGTTTTTGTTATAATTTTTCAATCTAGTGCTTCTTAGTAGTTCAAACAATATTGTATTTTTAAATTTTGAAAATAATTATTTTTTTAACCAAAAAAATCTATCAAAAATCAGCTTTGACTTTTGAAACATATTTTTCGTTAAAAACCCAAAATACAACCAGAAAAGTGCGTTTTCTAACCAAAGCAACCAAAAAAATACCGTCCGACCAGAGGTTTTATTTAATGTTTTAAATAGAACCATCGGTTAGTATCCTCTATTTCAACAGCTGAGATAAGATATAGGTAACGGTCGAATTAATTTATCAGTTTTTCAGAAATTAGTGACATAATAAATCTGATAAAAAACTGAAAGTTGCTGGAAACTCAAGAGGACTAACTAATCCAGCACTGCCAAGAGTTACCTATAGAGTTGCCAACAACAACGACGTGCATTCATTTCATTTGTTTGGCTATACTTACTGTTTTTTGTGCTGAAATTGGTTGGTGGTGGACGGAAGGATGCCAGTTGTCGTCGTCATCGTTCGTTGAAAAGCTATTCCAATTTCCTGATTTAACTTCTCGTCTTCTCATCTTCTCCTCTTGATCGTCGTTATTTTCCAATTTTTTCCTTTTATTTTATTTTTCGGAAAAAAGCAATTTTAATTTTTAGTATCTATAAAGCTTCTTTTTGTTGCACATTTCAGTATAAGGTAGGACTTATGGTAACCTGATGGAATCGATGAAGATGGTTGAAGTGCATCATAGAAAAACCGATGTTAACTTCAACATCACTGTTGATAGCTATATACATATGTATTTCATTTCTGCCATTCATTCACGAAATGTCTATTATGTAGGTAGGTACATGTATGTGTATGTAGCTACATAGGTACATACATAGAAAAAAAACAAGGTAACCTTGTTCTATCTTTTGATTAGACGAAAGTTATTTGGTCTATTACACCTAATTGTCGTTCATATTTCACTTCCGTTCGACCGTGCTCGAATCATGATCCATGTAAATACGATGACTGCCATCGCCGCGCCGAAGCCCTGAAAAGAGGAAGGGAAAGAACTGAAAATCACGCATTTGTTCGGAGCTTGACACTAATGAGATGGAAGAATGTCTATAAAAATGTTTAATTTTCTTTAACTCGTACCGAAGTCAGCCCAGCCATATGGAAATGTTAAAATCAAACGATGGCTTAAACACGGTGGCGGCGACGCGCGCCCCAACACACAATTTCAACTTAAAAAAAAAACACGCAGCTGATTATGTCAACCTACGCATTATTTAGTCGTTCGTTCGTATGTGTTGTTTAACTTTCCTCCCCGCGCGTCGTCGATGCTGCCAAATCTGACGATACAAATAAATGATGATGAATGACATTTGCGTTGGTAAAGGCTGAGCTGTCAAAAATATTACACTTGACACTTGGTATGTTGCCGTTTAGAAAAATCAACAAAGAAAAAAAAACGATGTGTGCTGTGCTTAAAAAAAAAAAAAACAGACAACCCAAGAAGATATTATGAATTGACAGTCTGCATTCGGTGATTCAGTGTATAACAGGTATTTTTTAAAAGGCCGACTTTAATAAGTATATATGTAATTGGATTCATATTTCATATTTTGACTAATTTGACTTGAAACAATTGGAAAAGACAGTGGGCCTTTCTCTTTTGATTTGTAATATTGTTGGGATTTTGTAGAGATTAAAATGAAAAGGGGGGGGGGGGGGGGGGTGAGACTAAATAGAGATACCGCAATTCGGTCTCTAAAGAATGCTGTTAAATTCTTTGAGAATTGGAATTTCTTATTATGTTTGTATGTATTTGTATGTATGGAGTTGAAAATATTGTCTTTGAAACTATTTTAGGAGAAAAAATTTTGTAAAGAATTTAAAATAATTTTAACTTTAGCAATTAGAAAAAGTTAGCATAAATGGGAGATCCAGCAGGGGTACATAATAACGGGTGATTTTTTAGCTGGTTTGGTTTTGGCAACACTGGTTTTGACAGCTGACGTGTGTTTAGTACCTTGTGTCACTGTCAAACAGCTTCAGTTTGGTTTGCAATTTAACCATGGATCGTCTTACAAATGAACAACGCTTGCAAATTATTGAATTTTACTATCAAAATTCGTGCTCGGTTCGAAATGTTCATCGCGCGCTGCTTCCATTTTATGGTCGGCATTCTCGACCTTCTGAGCAGTCTATTCGGAAGATTGTGACCAATTGGTCAATTGGCCGCCTAGATCGTGCGATTTGACACCATTAGATTATTTTTTGTGGGGGTATGTCAAGGCTAATGTCTATAGGGACAAGCCCGCTTCGATTGACGCACTGGAAGCCAACATCCATGCATTTATTCGTGAGATACCGGCCGATATGTGTGAAAGAGTATGCCAAAATTGGACTCAGCGGATGGGCTACCTGAGACGCAGCCGCGGTCAACATTTGCATGAAATTATCTTTAAACATTAAATTGCAAGGTTCAAACTATCGATTCAAATAAATATTTCATTCATTTTTTCGAATTTTTTGTGTTTTTTTTTTTTTTAAAGTTCTAAACCTCTTAAAAAATCACCCATTATTTTGTGGGATTAAAAATAATATAATATGCACAACTTGGTCGCACGAACTTGTTCTTAGGTACGATCACACTGTGGTTTTAAAATCTGAATATTTGAAACATATTCATCTAATAAATATATAAAAAAAATTGTCATGGAAGCCTATATTTTCTACCACCTCGCAAAAATGTAGTAAAGCGAACAATTTAGCATTGTGTTGCAGATATACATGCATAGAACTTTTAGTTTAAACTGAAAATAATATTGATTAAATAACTTCTATAAAATTGTTTTGACACTAACGCGATGCACACCATCTGATTTCTCAAACAAATCTCAATTTAGGAGAAACAAATTTAAATCGTTGAAGCGGTTTAAAAAAAAATATTTTTAACGTAGGTATACAATTTTGAAAACATTTTTGAGAAAAAAATCGGTGCCATAGTTACTAAATAACGAGCAACATAAAACCCACGGGATACACTTAATATATATCTTTCATTAACCTGCACAAGCTACACACTCCACCAACTCAATTGAATTTTATTTTCAAGCCACAAACGAAAACACACACACGTCATTATCATTAGTATGTATGTATGTTCTGTCCACACTCTGTGCATAAGCTAAAGCCAATGCAACTCGAAATAATACGTCGGGTTATAAAATCTTTCTCTTATTAATGCGGAGTTAAAAATTAATTATTTAATTAATAATTAATTAATAATTAATTAATAATTAATTAATAATTAATTAATTAATTAAATTAAAAAAAATCATCAATCCATTTTCTAAATAACCAATTTTCAAAACATTATTTTTTATCCTTTAGTGGTGCTTGGCCATTGTTCAATTTTATTTGAAAAACTTTTTGCCCCAGCTGCCGGCCTGGCAGTCGTGAAATAGCTATAACTCCAGCCTATTAAATCTTGGTGGTAGCTCACTCAATTGTTGTTGTTTCATTCAAACCTTCAATATTAATATGATGGTGCGAAAAGCTTGGCAGAAAAAGAGAGAAAATTTTTATATGCAATATTATTTAGACTTATTAATAATAGCTCTTGTGCAAGAAAATTCATAAATTAATATTGGTTTGACAGATATTCGAAAACCCAAAAAAAAATGCTTCTATATAAGAAACTGGTTATTAAGGAATAGTGCAATTTTTTCGAATAATATAGTAGACCGTATTGAATTTCTTAAATAAAAATTGTAAACAAAATTGTAGGACTCGTTTATTAGAAAATTGAAATTTTCCTTAACGGTTTTTAAACACTTGTATCTTAAATAAAAATTGTAATCAAAATTGTAAGGAGTCGTTTATTAGAAAATTGAAATTTTCCTTAACGGTTTTTAAACACTTGTATCTTAGGTACCGTTATAAGATTAAATTTGCTAAATAATGTTAAAAAGTTGGTGGCTGCAAAGTTTAAAAATCGACAAATTTTGAGTTTAAAACCCGTTTCTTTTAAAAAACTATGCATAGATTTCACTTGATTTAAAAACTATAACTAATAGAACAGAGTATTGGATTTAAAAAAGGTGTAATACTTAATTGTAAGTATGTATTACCGTTATTTTTTAATATTTTTCCATTTTAAGTACTTTTTTTATGAAATCGCCCCTTCCACCCAAACGGAGTGAGATAACCCCCCCCCCCCCCTAGTTAAAAATGCTTGTTTTGATCCCGCTACAAAAAAAACTTTATCAATTTTTGGCCCCAAACTTATCGTACTCTCCCCGTTATTTTTGGTCCTAGAAAAAAAAATGAAAAAAAACGTGTCAAGGGAGTGCCCAAAAAACACTAAGTATAGGTACGAAATTTAAAGAAAATCGACACACCCATTTAAGCTGCAGACAAACGGACAGAATTGCGAGACTCACTTTTTTTCGACTTCGCTATCTTCGTAATTTCAAGTTTGATAATAATCTCGATTTATTTATGAATCCATAATTTGCCATATATGTATAGTATCTAGTACATATGTAGATATGTACATAATCTTGATATAAAAATATCGTAAGTAGATATAACATCAAGAATAATTATTTTGTAAATATGTATATCTTTTAAATGATAAATCAGTTATTGTGGGCCGACTTTGCTTATATAAATTTCATTATTAAATCCTGATCAATATCCACTTCCGCTTGCACTATATACTACATATAGCAACGCTCACAACAGCAAATAAAATCACTACTTACCGCGTTATACATTAAGTGGTAAAAACAAAATGTTAATTTATCGTAATTTATCATCTTTGAAGAGCATCATCACTATTTTCTCCCTTTTGGTTTACTTGCAAAAACGAATCGAAGTAGCATTGCAGTAGTCTCATCAAATAGCTATATCCCATGATAGCAGCATATAATATGTACTCTGAACTAAAGACCATCATAGTCCTTCTGTTGTTCATTATCATGCAACCTGGCACCGTAATACAGGAAATTATGCTCTATTTATGCGAGAAAACTCAAGAAATGGAGGGGGGATCGTTTGAGTAGGTACTCGAATACTTGTATTATGACGAACTTACACGAAGAAGTTATTTCCTTTCTATTTTCATTGCAAATTCTTGAATGTATATCTTTCATTCAAGAAAATAAACAATTCTTTTATCGTATGCTTTCATACGTACCTATGTAATGTATATGTATTTATGTTGAAAAAAAGAGGAAATCATTAAGATTCTTGGTTTTGAATTATTATATGTCGTGTGCACTCTAAGTACCATTTTCATCAAGATATAACATACTTTCATTGATAAATTGGTACATTTTGTAATTATTTTACCCATAACTGGCTGTAGTATATTTTTGTATATCTAATTTTTTTCTTTTCAGAAACCCACGTCATGGTATGAAGGAACCGAACAATTTCGAAGATATTGTAAGTGTCAACATATTTTATGAGTTTTTTTTTTATTTTGTAAACATTAAAAATGTATATTACATAATTATCTGATTTGCATTTAAGATATTATAACAAATATAATTTGTTTGGCTGTTTTTAATCGATGCAATTTTATGCGATGGCATTTTTAAACATGAAGACGAGAGGCTTATGTTAGTGGGAGAGTACCGATGCCTTTGCAAATAAAAAGAAGAAGGCGTTTTCCCAAATACTCCAAAACTGCACGAAGTTCTACGGTTTTAGGGAATTCTAATTTAATGCTTGATGTTGATTTTTTCACACCATTTAAGATTGATAAATGGTGGAAGTGCTTGGGTCAAAGATATTTTTCGCCATCTTAGTTTGGCCAGATTTTTTGTTTTACTTTTAACAGTAATAATTCTATTGTGAATTATCCCTTTCACTAGGAATTATTTTAGAAATGATAGAGGGGATTGGGTTCAACAACAATGAAGCAGTATTCCAGCCCTTGACCGAATACCACCACTACAGAAGTTTACAGAGAAGTTTACATTCGAATCAAAAAATGAATCCTTTTGAAAATAAATGTGTCCTTATTAAAAATAAATGCATAAAATTAAAAAAAAGTAAGAGAGTAAGAGAGAACTTTCATATCTGTTTTATTTTATATAAAAAACTTCATATTGTAAAAAAAATAAACAAACTAAAAACATAGGAACACAATATTGTAGAATACAACGTAGTTTTACATTTAAAAAAATGATTGTTTCCACCGTTTCATAATCGTTGTTTGTTTTTAAATAAATTTAAAATTTCGTGAAGTTTAAGGATGTTGAAAAAATGTTTTAAAAAATTATGTATCCAAGAATCCTACTTAAAAAAAGGAATACCCCGGGATACTATTGTATCCCAGTGGTAACTCTGATTGCCAGCCAAAAACAAATTAAATTAGAGTTCCACATTTGCTATAAAAAAACTGTGCCATTTTCGTGCCATATGAAAAAATCTCAAATTCTTTCATTAAACAAAAAATAATTCAATTGTGAATTAAAATACAACATAAATTTAGAAGAATTCATTTGCTCTAAATATCAAAGTTTCTGCCTGTTTTTACTCCATTTGGAGCAAAAAATTTGGTTTATTTGAAGTTACAAATGGACACCATGCTATATTGAATTTTTTCGTTTCACCCTGTCACGATGAAATTTACGTGTCAAAAAAGCAAGATTGTGCCACTTCGGCAACGCTAGTACAGTGGTACAGAATATGTTAAAAAGAGAGGGCAACAATTGGATGGAGCGAAAATGAACGAATAGGCCGCCATTATATGTACGGTGCGGCAAAAGAACTTTCATTTTACTTGTGGTAAATGTATATACATATGTACAGGTAATATTATAATGCAAGTTATGGGTTCGCTAAAGGAATCGAACTCGAGATTTCAATCAAAATTGACATTACGATGATAGCGGAGTCAAAAAAAGTGGGTTTTGCATTCTGTATTTTATACCAAAATTTTCAAAAATTTGTTTTTATTGATTTTTAAAAAAGTTTAAATTTTTTTTGAGAGCCTCTCAAGAACGACTTGGTCGATTTTTATTCAACTTCGCACCCGGAGGTTTTTAACATTATCTAGCAGATTTTAAACAAATATTATTTTTATTATAAAAACTAAGGGCACCTACTATACAAGTATTCAAAAACCTTTAAGGAAAATCTAGTTTTTTTTTCTCTCAAAAATGACCCCTACGATTTTGATTAAAGTTTTTATATGAGCTACCTTATTATTGGAACAATTTTTTTTCACTATCGATTCTTAACCATGGTTGTCTCATTATCAGTTAAAGCGATTTTGATGAATTTTTTTACACAAGAAATGAAAAAAAAATTTATTTCAAATGTATTATCTAACGAAATACAAAATTAGTCTAAAATTTGCAACATGTCGTTATCATTATCTATTCAAGATGCCAATAGTTAATTCTCACACAAAATTTCGAAACTAACGCACCATGAAAAAAATCCTTCTATAGCTCTACTTAGTTGTTTAAGTAGATATACTCTCATTTTGTTTAATTGTTAACAAAATAGTATTAAATAATAAAAAAAAAAAAATGTATTTAGAAACCTGGGATTGAAGGCTTTATAGTTATTAAATTGTGTACTTTCGTATAAAATCATTCATGTTATAAATTTGCTTCAATAATTTAAAACTCCTTCTGATTTCTAAACTCTTGTATACAGTCACTCGAGAATAATTACTAAAAAACATAGTTCTAAATATAGCTCAAGACCTCATTTACTTTATATTTGCACTGAAGCCTTGTTTTCGCAATTGAAAACCTCTCTAGTTTCCAGTAAAGGTACATAAAATATTTCGAAAGTGGAAATAACGCACGAAGAAAAGACATTCCCATTGAAGGTGCGTACGCTATAAAGCGATGCTCATCTACTTAAATTTATACCTACATAAGTATATATTCGTAGGTCATATATATAAGGCTTGAGTTTGCACCCTTGTATAATAACCAAAGCAAATCACAAACTTCGAGAATTGACCACGACCACGATGGTGAATCAGACTCCAACATCGACTCCGACGACAGCGACTTTCCATAATAATTTTTTAAAATGAAAGAGCTCATTTCAAGTTCATGTGCGCAATGAGATATCGTTGCGAACTGGAGTGGAAGAAGATTTTAACTACGACGACGACGACGATACGTTCGCATATACCGAAGACCTAACAAGGCACATTTTTAAAACCCATTGGTCCATCGCAAACGTCGTCGACGTCTTCGAATATAAGCCAACGCAAAATCCATTCCTCGGCTAAGAAAACCAGCTTTAGAGCTCTCTGATAACTAATATCTAAAGACCTACATATGTATGTACATTGCACATATGTATGTATATATGCAACATTTCGTCTCTATACTACAGTTTCAGCAACCAGCAATAATATCTCTCAAAGGCATGCGGCCTAGTTTCTTCATTCAGAAATCGAGATACATGTTTCGCGCAATATACTATGTTTTTTCTTATGTTTCCATTTTATTCAACCGCCGCCGCCGCGCCTCCGCTCGAACACTCCTGTCTCCATCCAACAGTCTCTTCGTCGTTAAATCCAAGAGATGTAAGCCGAAAACAAGATTTAATTTAATCGAGCCGAGTGGAGATAATTATTACGACCCAGCAAAATGTGACAGAGTGCGGAGCGGCGGCGGCGGTGAATCTGCCGCTTCATTGGACCAGCACCGATATACGATCATGGATGCAAACATTGTCTCATTTATGTGGAAATCTGCACGGCAGAATTAAATCATGTACTTGCCCCTTCCCTATACCACCACCAACCACCGGCCGCCTATCACTACTCGGTCCTGCCCTGCAGATGGTGCATCAGGATTAAGAAGCAATTGCAACGCACCATCATAAATCCTTAACTGTCGTTCATTAGTATTTTTATATGATGTGAAGAGATCAATGCAAGCCTCAGCCAGCCAGCGTGCACTAGCTTAAGATTGCTCTATAGGTTTCCCACGATAGCATATATGGATTTCCCGCAATCGTTCCTACCAAGAACCATTAGGACTACACACTACATACAAGGATATACGGATATATACCTGTTGTTCCAGCATTGTTCAAGTTCCCATCACCATCAGACATGTTTGTCAGAATATATAGAAACAAAAGAATTTGCTTTGCTTTATGTGACTATAGTAAATACATTACAAGCCTACAGATTTAAAGAAGTTGCTTTAACAGATGAAATGATTTTTCTATAACTTTATAGCCTCAAAAAAGTATCCTATGTAATGGCTTCCTGGTATCTATATCTACCTGGAAATTAAGGGTTCTCATTGAATCCATTGATATTTTGTATTTGTTTGAAGTGAAAATCCCTAAGGAATGTTGCCGAGGCGCTATATACCTTTGATGGTAAGACTTGGTGTTGGGCAAGGAATCACAAATTAGCGGTTAGTAAATGAAAATGATTTATAGTTTGTTTGGAATTTTTAAGATTTTTTTCTTCATATTTAAGTATACAATGATTTTGTTAGAGGTGTTTTGGAAAATAAAATTGGAATTAAAGACTGACAATTTAAAGCTATATATTACGCCCATGGCATAATGGTTACTGTCAAGTCGAAGGTTCGTGGATCGAATCCCAGCATCGGCCAACTAAAAACAATTTTTTTTACGGAATTGACCAATTCTCTGATTTTTTATAGTACTTAGGCTTCGATTAGACGGTCAACGCAAATGGTTTGATTTCAAAATGACGTCTCATTATTTCCTAAAGTTGGCAAGTCGATGTGATAGTCAACATAGAACATTGTCAATGCGTTGATGGCTGCGTTGACACTCGCGTTGACATGAATTTTAGGGTCAATTTTGTGTGGCCGTTTAATTACCCTGTCAACGCAACTGGGACGAGTTGACACACTGTCGCGTTGACTGTGTATCTCAACGTTGACATATGTAGCTGAATTTTTGGCGGATCGACCACATTGACCTTCATCTCATCTTCATCATCATCTCTCTGATTTTGTGGAGGTTTTTTAATCTACCGATACCGACATTGTATAGCCATCCTTCAATAGAATTGTACAGTTTAAAGTTTGACAGATAGGCAAAAACTTTATTTTGACGTATATTTAATATTTCGATCCAAATTTCATTCAAAAGTCCAAAAGCCCTTTTCCGAGGTAAAATATTAAAACTTACAATTTCCATTTTTTTAGATGTTTTTTTAATCTATCAACTATCTATTTTAACATAGTGTGATCGTCGATGATGCGAAAAATGGTTGATTTCCTTTTGTCAACATTGCGCCAACACTCAAAGTTTTCGAAAGTGGTCAAGTCATTTATAACCATTTTTCGGATTTTTTTTTGTTAAAAAATAACTGATTTTTTTTTTTAAGTTATGGGCACGTTTTTGAGAAAAAGAAGATTTTCATTTTTTGCTAAAAAAAATTGTACGGCAGGTACCGTTATTTTTGGTCTTAAAAAAAATTTAAAAAACGTGTGGCAGAACGCCCAAAAAACGCTAGGTACCAAGTTTAAAGAAAATCGATCCACCCGTTAAGGCTACAGCCGAAAGGACACACAGGCAGACAGAATTGCGAGACACACTTTTTTCGACTTCGCTATCATCGTAATGTCAACTTTGATCAAAATCTCGAGTTCGATTTTTTTTACGAATCCATAGCTTATCATATAGTATAGTTAGGTACTATATGATAAGCTATGGATTATATAGCATAAAAGTGACCATCGTCATAGACGCTTTTGATTTATAAATATTTGTTCAGTTTCCATTAAGGGGTTTTCAGTGTAACATATTTTTAGTGAATTGAGATCTACACTTGACGACGAACGAGGTGCGTGACATGTTTTTCATAATTTCATCTTCCACTTCCGTTCTCAAAGCTGATCATTTACCAAACACAAAAATTATATTTTCAGCAACCCTATAACAGCAAGGTGACATGGTAACTGTCGCTATGTTCAAAAACTTTAATTTCCGTCGAAAATTATTTTTTATTTATTGGGGCAAATATTTGTCTAATGTATAGAAAAACATTCGACGTTTTAACTAAACATAAAATATTGATGATAAATATTTAAAAAAAGTGCTTTTTGTCATATCGCGTCATTCTGTGCATCCATTTGGTGCACATGTATTATACGAGTAAGAGTCTTAACAAGTTGACTCAAACTCAAACTTGGTTACAGCATGTATGTATTAGCTCTGTTCGTTTACTGTTCAAACCTCGACGATTTGTATCAATTTTAGTCCAAAGTATCGTCAAAATTTAAATTATTATTTAAATTTAATTAAAAAAAAAATAGCAGATTTGGAAAGTAAACGAACGGACCTCATCCATAAGGAAAAATTCGAAATCTTCTTTTGGCTCATTTAAAATGGGTATTCAAATTTTCTTGAATAAACTTCACTATTTTTATGTTCAAAGTGATTGCGTTTCAGGTTTTAAGTAAAAAATTCACTTAACAGAAATAGAATTCTTGAAAAATTGTTCCTATTTCTGGATTATTCTGGTATATCTGTATATCGTCTCAATTTTGCAAAAAGGCAAAATGTTTTTTACTGCGGAAAATAATCCAAGTGAATATTTTTTATGTATTTTTAAACATAACTATCTTTATTTTGGGATAAGGAATACTGGCCAAAAAGTTCTTTCCAAATTTGGCTGGCATAAAATAAATACAGGATTATCAAATGTCGAAAATATAGTGTTTTTGCTATAAATTTTGATTGGTAGACACTAACGAAAATTAATCAATGCACAACTTGTAGATCATTTCATTTTATCCCAAAAAATATTTTAACAATTTATTTCCTCCGACTAACCGTTTAGAATATATGAGCTTTTGAAAAAAAGTAAAATGACGAAAATGTCAGTTTTTAGCATACCTACAACTCCCAAAAAGGTGCTAATTTTGTCCAGATTGATTATTTAAAAGATATGTATGAATAAATTAAAAAAAAAAATTGGTCAGAAGTCAAAAACACTGGTTTTTCGATATTTCCTCTTAAATGGCGAGGTTATCGAACAATTTTTTATGATTATTTGTTGTTTAAAATATATAATACACATTTTCATTTATAATTACCATCAGTTAAAAGATATGGAAAATATGTTTTTTTTTTTTTTTGCATACAACAGATTTTCATATTTGCTACAAGAAATATTATGAAACATTTTTTCTAATTACAAAGAAAAATTTACAAAAACGGGTCCAATCAGCCGAAAACAATTCAATACATTTATTTTTATTTTGGGATTAAAAATACCGTCTAAAAAGCCCATTGCAAAACGGGCTTCCACAAAAAGTTGAAAATATCGGGTTTTGCCCATTTCACCAAATTTGAAGTCGCAATATCTCTGATGCCTCGTATGAAAGAAGGTACCGTAAAATATCTTATTGTAAATATTATTAAAGTGGGCACAAACATTGTTTTCATAGTTCAGCCATTTAAGAGAAAAGAGACAAAACCAGTATTTTTAACTTTAATCAATTTGTTTAAATAATGGAATCCTCGAAATTTTAGCTAATCAAAAAATATATTTATGCTTTCTTGCAAAAATTGGATAAAATTTAACCGTTAAGAGTTGTATGCGAAAAACTCATATTTTCTACACTTCGCTCTTTTAAGGGATCAGTATCTTGTACATACGTGATCGCTCGTATGAAAAAAAAATTGAAATTGAAACTCGCGATCTTGACATCATTTGATTCCCGCTTCTTGACACACAGCAAGAGTAGATTCGTAAACAATAAATTTTACGCTTGAGATCGGTGAACTGGCCATCTCGATCCTTTATGCCTATAGATTTTTTCACGTAAAGTACAATGTCTAGATGTATAATTGAGGGATTTTTGAAGTCAAAGTTACTAAATATATTATATAGTGCCATTATACAACTCTAAATGCAAGAAGATACCATCGAAAATGGGAACTTCGGAATGGACTATCATGTTAGCCGCAAAAATGGTCAACATTAGAAAGAAATAATCTTTAAAAAAATAATGTAAAAATGGTTTTTTATGATAATGAAGACTACCCGACAAAATTGATTATTTTTTATTTATTTATAAAAAGTACCTCCAAACGAATCAACCGATTATAAGCAAATTGGCTTAACCAGATAACCTTCTTTAAATATTTAAACATTACTTCATTTCCCGCCTGTGTGAAACAAACAACTAACTAAGGCGGCCATGAGAGTAAAAACAAAAACATTCAAGGTTTTTCTCCCAAAAAAATGTTAATGAGTAACAAATACTAACAATGCATGTTCTTTTGCTTACCAAAATGGACACATCGCGTTCTTCATTTCGACCAACAAGACTTCGAGAGCGACGTCATCTGCAATTATAAGAAAAATAAAATGCACGACAGGGTCGCACGAACTTGCTCTTATGTGCGATCACACTGTGGTTTTTAAGTAGGTATGTAAACTACTCAAAACAAAATAGGGCCCACCCCAGATTTATTTTGTATTTTGCCTAAAAAATACTTAATTGGTAAACATTACCGAAACGATGCATTTTATTGTAGAGTTAGCATGTGTATGAGTCTTTATCAATGCTTTGAACAACAATTTTACCGTTGCCTCTAAGTGAGTAGGCAAAAACAGCCCATGGGTCGAAAAAACTATCAATGCAAAAATTAATGCACTTGTTTTCTCAGTCCGATTCTAGCGTTGTTGCTAAGTGTTACTTCCCTTGATTGTTTTTTTTATTTTCTCCGTGATTAAACGTTATTACCATGCCCGGTTCTAGACGTCATTTGGACACTGAAAACGCATTAAGAGCGGTAAATATGCTGCAGCAAGGAGAGTCTTAAAGGGCTGTTGCAAATCGTATCGGTGTGTCGAGGGGAGCTATCCGAAACGTATGGGAACGTTTCCAGGAGACCGGGAGTGTAGCAAGGAGACCTGGATCAGGAAGAACAAGAGCCACAACTCGGCAAGAAGACTGGTACATTCGAATAACTGCACGTCGGGAGCGTATCGTAACCGCCGGGCTTTACAAACTCAACTGCGGCAGTCAACTGGGACTCAAGTCAGTGATCAAACCATTCGCAATCGACTTCACGAAGATGGCCAACGTTCCAGAGTGCATGCTATTCGGCCGAAACTTACCGCGGCCCATCGGGCAGCGCGCTTAAGGTACGCCCGTGAGCATTCAAATTGTACCATGGACAACTGGAGAACTATACTCTTTGCAGACGAATGCAGTAATGATAAACGAGTACGCGTGTGGAGAAGACAAGGCGAACGTTTTACCACGGATTGGTAAAACGTTCGCCATTCACGGAAGTGACCGATTTGGCGGCCCCAGTGTTATGGTATGGGCTGGAAAAAGTTTGCTAGGCAGAAAAGAGCTGGTAATTTTAGATGAGGGCACCGTTACAGTCGTCAGTTACTTTGAGATGGTAATACGACCTGTTGTGATCCCATTTTCACAGAGAGTTGGCGATGGGTTTGTTCTTATGCAAGACAATGCTCGCCCACATACGGCCCGTATTACCCAAGCAGCTCTTTCTGACGCCAATATTTCACTTTTACCATGGCCAGCAAATATCCCAGACCTCAATCCAATTCAGCATTTATGGGACCAATTAAAAAGAAGCCTCAAAGAAAACCACAGCCATGTCAACACCAAACAGGAGCTGATAAACGCGTTAAGAGCATGTTGGGAGCGCATACCCGAACAAAATGTGACGCATCTCATCAAAAGCGTACCAGATAGGCTAATACAGTGCATATGGAGTAGAGGAGATACTACTCGTTACTAAGCAAAAAACACATCAACAACAAATCATAAAAAAAAGATATAAATGTAAAGTTGTATTTTTCATTACTTTTCGTAAATTTTCCCATAAAATGTTTTTTGTGTGTAATTGAATACAATTTTTTTTTTCCGTATTGATTATGTGTACTCAATTTCTTAATACTAAGCTTAAACATAGTAACGAACAAAAAAAATATAATCAAATGAAAGCCAAAAAACTTAGTGGGCCCTATTTTGTTTTGAGTAGTTTATATACAAGGTACTTACACTTTAGACTGAAAAATTGTTAAAAAATCAATATATTATGTAATAAGGAATAAATTAATTAATCAACTTCTAAAACTGTTTGGACACCAACGCAAAGTAAACCATCTGATTTCTTACAACAAATCTCAATTTTTGAAAAAAATAACAAATTAGTACGGCATTTTTAAGTGTTTATTAATGCGGAGTTTAAAAATTAATAAAAAAAAATCATCTACATACATAGGTACCCATTTTCAAAATATCGAATTTTAAAAAAATAATTTTTAAATTTTTTTAAAAACCAAAATTTGATTTTTTGAAAATTTTGGTATGCACTATTATTCAAATTTATTCGAAGCTCTTGTGTAAAAAATTTCATTAAAATTGGTTAAACAGATAATGAAATAGTCGAAAACCAAAAAAATGGTTCTATGAGAGATACCATTTTTAATCGATAGATATTTTTTTCCAGTAGATCGTACTGTAATTAGCTCACATAAAAATTTTAATCAAAATCGCAGTAGGTAGTTGTTTTTGAGAAAAATGAAATTTCCAATACCGGTTTATAACATTTGTATGGGAGGTACCGTTATTTTTGGCTATATAATAATTATATAATTTGTATTTAAAATCTACTAGATAATGTCAAAAAACAACTGGATGCCAAGTCTAATAAAAATCGGTGAAGTTGTTTTCGAATTATTAAGTTCTCAAAAAAAAAATGTTTGAAATTTTTTTTTAATCAAAAAAAACAAAATTGAAAACTTTGGTATGCAATACTTTTTAAACTTTTTGAAAAATTCTCTATAAAAAATTTATCAAATTCAGTTGAAACATTTTTGAGAAAATAGAAAATCAAAAAAATGGTTCTATGAGAGGTACCATTTATAAATATTTTTCGGATTTTTTTTAATGGTTTTTGAGAAAAAGAAGGTTTTAATTTTTTGCTAAAACTAATTGTACGGCAGGTACTGTTATTTTTAGTCTTAAAAAAGGAACGCTAGGTACCAAAATTTAAAGAAAATCAATCCACCCGGCAGACAGACAGAATTGCAAGACCCACTTTTTCCGACTTCGCTATCATCGTAATGTCAACTTTGATCAAAATCTCGAGTTAGATATATTTTTTTACGAATCCATGACTTGCCATTTAGTACTTACATATATATCGCAAGTAAAAATTGTTTTTATATCTTTAAGGCTTGTTTATGCTATATGAGATGATGAAGAAGGGGAGGTGAATGGAACGAGTTGGATCCCTCAGCTCTCATAATAATCATTTGCTGACATGCAAATCATGCTTCGGCTGTTGACTGTAGTTTTTTTAACCTTACCATTTTTTTGTTGTTATTTCATTCGTCGTCGGTGTATATAGTTTGCGGCCTTTTTGCGAGTTAATTAGGTGGTCCATGGGTAAAGAGGTTTATGGTGTTCTAGGAAGAGACTAAGAAGAAACAACAAAAAATTGATTTAACTAATTGATTTGATTGCGAAATGTTTTAGGTTTTGTTTTGTGTGTTTTGACTTTATAAACAAAATGTGAATTCGTGAGGTGTTCTGAAAAGGTCACGTTTTACGAAAGAATTTTCGCATAATAAAATATGGAAAGCATGAAAAGGTCTATTACACGTTCAATGAGAAAGACACAAAAAAAAAATAAAAAAAAAACTTTTGATGTTTGAAATTCATATAATCTCCCAGAGCCAGCTCATTTTTTCATTTCCTAAACAAGCCTCCCATAAAGTCACACAATTGCAATTCCAATTCGAAAATCGAATCCCAATCGAATCCGGTCCCAAGGGAATTGACTCACGAACAATTATGTTATTGGCTACAAAAGCACGTAGAGCGCCAAATTACAACCTTGGATCACCAGTGAGAAGAATCGGTTTATTTTCCTTTTAATGTGCATTTCCATTGGAATTCCTTTCATTGGTGCTTTAGTAGTAGTGCATGTCTTTAGTGAGTTGAGCCCTCGTCGTCGCGTCGTCGTCGGTCGTTGTTATCGGGAGGACTAAAAAAAAAAAAAAAAACATCGAGACACGTCAATCTGGTTCATGTTTCAAGTTTGTTTTAAAGCCAAACAATGCGCCATCAATTTCAACAGCGAACGAAACAAAGCACACCAAGTACTGGGTAAAACCATCAAAAGCCAAACAAAAAAAACTAAAATAAAACAATTGCCCTTTGAAGGATGTGGGAACCCTCTATCCCAGATGCCAGAGCGCGCCGATCTCCTGGTGTTCTCATCACGACTTAACTCGTTTTGTGAATATGTATCTATACATGGATTGGAATGCCTTGCTATATAGTTCGCCAACTCCACCATCATGGTCACCGAGAATATTTGTATTATATGTGATGATGTGGATGGATGATGATGATGCTGTTTGGCATCAAGAGACTCGGCGGACTCTGACGCTGACGTTGGCGGTGACGGCACTGTTCTGATGATGGTGGGATGCAACATAGTTGTAGCCACCATCACCAAGGGCTTAAAAAGTGAAATTAGTATGCTTCAAGATGAAGTTGAAGCTCAGCTCATTGTTGAATATGCATCACGTGTTTATGATCAGAGCTGGTTGGCAAATCATCCACATTACATGCGCCATCACAGCTTCTGAAGCACATGGGTGTACCTATGAAGGACGTTATACATGGGAGGTACTTAGTTTCTCGAATACAAGGGTGTGCGGGTTCTTGCAACATAACATGAAAGTTATGCATGCCATGAGTTTTCAGAATAAATTTGAATGCGACCATGACTATGTTCTTTTATTGAGTATATGGAAAAGATGAACTCTAATAACAAAGCTGTTATAAAAGTTGGTAAATTGAGTGTAAAAATGAACCTTCTTTAGTTATGCAATGATGGTTTTGTTATATTGATAGGAAAAAGTTCAAGGATTATGGTTTTCATTAAATACTTCTTAATATAATACTATAAGGAGATCGATGCTAAAATTCTATTGCTTAATTCAATCAAGTTTTTTTTTATAGTTCGGATGATCGGCTGTACACCAAGTTGAAGCACTTTCAATCAAATGTAAGATTAGTTATCATTCTGCCAGTAAATAAAAGATGGCGTAAAAGTCATTATCCTATCGGAAGATGTTATAATTTTTGCAAATGGAGGCAAATGCCAATTCTACTTTCACATTTGTGACACAAACGTCATCACCCTATCAGATTAACCTATAATTTTTACAAATATTGGAAAATGTCAATTCTACTTTGACATTTGTGACAAATACGTCATCACCCTATTAGATGATGCTATAATTTTTCAAAATGGCAGGAACTATCAATTCTGATTTGATATTTTTGGAGCAAACGTCATCACCCTATTGGAAGATCCTATAATTTTTACAAATGGCGGCAAATGTATAAATTCTACTTTGACATTTGTGAAGTGAACAGATACAAAATAAAGGGTAACACACACAGCGATACATTTTTGATGAAAATTTTATTTCATTATAAAGTTTGGACTTTGCCAGTAAGTGTGAAGAATAATATCATTTTGCTGCCATTTCCAAAAATGTTAGTATCTTCCGATAGGGTGCCAACTTTTACGCCATTTTGTACATACCTACAATATAGAACGCCACATTCTAATTATCCATTTCGGCTATCGCGAATTTCCCCTGGCCACAAAAAAAATCCAATGAAATGACAGGTAAATTCTCTTGGAAAAATTATTGACAATATTTCCATTCCTCTTCATTTCCTTCCCAATTTTAAAAGGTACATTTTTTTCGCGATGGCATCTGCATCAAATCTATCCCCAAATTGAAAATCTCAGGCGAGGAAAGTATTGAATTCAGATAAAAAAAGCTTACTCCTTAAATATACTTGACTTGCAATATTTTTCCGCGCACTCTGTTCCAAGTAGATTTCGAGCTAACTTGCGAAGTATACAATAAGATAGCTAGAAATGAATGATTTTTAAATATAATGGGGGCATTTCAATGCGACCTAAAGAACTATTGTGCCTCCATCAAGAGCTAGATGAGATTGTTCACTCTACACCTCTTCCTTTTATTACATTCCTTTAAAAAATTTGAGTATTTGGAGACTTCCAAAGAGAATAAATGTATTTTTTCAACCTCTCAACATCCCAGGTACTTTTTTGTTAGATACATAAATGGTCCAGTGTTTCCTTAATTATCAGTATTACAGAATCTCCACAGGGGACTGCTTTCTAGGCCAAAAATCCTTAGATGTCTTCTCAGTCTACATTAGTCAGTGGAGAAACCCGTTAGGTATAGATACTATTCTAGGGTTGCTTCTACCTTAAGCTGATACAAGCTGATGAAACGATCTGCGTTGTAGTTCTTTGCTTGTTTTGCGTTTTTCGGCCTCCTTCTTTGTTTTTAATTACGTTTTGTCTTATTTTACGGTAAAGTTTAGGTTCCATTATATAAAAGAGTCGAAGTACCTACTTTTGCTGAAGATTCTGTCTCCTCGTTACCCCTCGATCCCGACATAACCGGGTACTCAACGAAGGGCTGTGAATGCGGCTTGACTATCTGACAAGATAGCAATCTTTTGATTTCCAAATTTCGATCTACACAATTCGCTCATGGCATGAACTTTCGGCTGGAAAACTCTAGTGGCATGGAAATTTGGGTTTAATGCCCGAAAATTCCATCACCAGTCCCCTCCAACCGTTGTTGTGTAAAAATACTTTAAATTGCCCATGCTCCATGGCATATAAATGACATAATGATATAATTGATAATGACATGTTATGATGTTACTTAAGGGCAACAGACATTCTGATGACAATCGTTGTCACTTTTTGACGTCTCTGCGAACTAACTGCAGCTCTAAACGATAAAAGGTCAAATCTTTCCTTCACATCTGCCACTTGCTATATAGAACAGAAATATATATTGGACAGTGGACACCCAGTTAAATGCAAACTACCTACATACATTCGCTTCAAGCCCCGATGGTTATCACAAAGGAAATTAAGCTAAAACATATTATTTCGCGTAAGCATTCATGCTCTCCTGCTGTGTATACAAGACAACCTCCTTTTCAAGATCGAACAAACGTGTCATTATATAGTGCTCAAGCTCACCTAACCTATATATTTCTGAGAATGTGGTACGATGGCGCTCTCATCAACGCTAACCCACAACCATCATCATCGGCGTCGTCATCGCCGCGCCCGTCTTCTTCACCCGAACCGACAATAACAACAACAACAGTTCATTCCGAATGAGAGTATAAACGAGCTCAAAAGTAATAAAATTAAAATAAAATGTTGTCTTGTGTCGCTTTGCGCACTGGCCCCTGGTTCCAAATGACTAGAGAGCGGCACAACTCCATCACCAGGAGGAGAAAAACACAAACTCCCGCCGCGACAGGGGACCACTTCATTACCTCCGATCTTCTCTCCTCATTTAAATACTTGGAACTTATATGCATATTATGCTATATAGTGCTTTATGTGGGCATTATTTTGTGGGTCTTCTTTGGATTAAAGAAGCACCGCTCCATGCACCTCCAAGAATTTCATGTCGCCGTAATCACAGGTTAAAATTCGGTTGATGAGAGCGTGGGGCAGAAGTTGATCATCGTCGTCTTAGCGGTCGTTGCGGGATTGTGGTAAACTGCAGTGTATAGTCACGTGCCTCGTGCGTAGTCAAAAAGAAACCAAAACCAACGCCGACCCTCGACTGACGATGACGACGCGTCGGACGGTCAATTTCCAACTCAATTAGCGCATAGATGGAAATTCGAAAATAATAATGACGGGCCTTTCTGATCGAGGAGTGATATAGAAGGCACGCGAAGGTGAAAATGTCTATATACCTGTTATGGCAACGTAACGCAAAGGCCTTATTTAGGCAAATCTAAGAGGAAATTAAGTGTCGATACGTTCATGCAACGAAGGTCAGAAAAAAAACTTTCACCCATATTTTGATTTACCATTAGTTTTAAACCATTTCGTTTTTAAACCCTATGTGTTTTGAAATACTTTCGCTTTTCAATCAGATTGAAAATTGCTGTTGGGATTTTCATATTCGAATTGGTATTGACAAATTTTTTTTTTTTTCATTTGTATATTTAATGTTTTCAACAAATTTTAAGTTTCGAATTTGATATAAACTGATTTCGAAAAAAAAAGGATTTGATCAATTACACTTTCGGATTTGATTCGGAACGGAAATCAGAGAATGAGGGTGATTATATACCTTACGTATACGCACGTTACGATATTTATGGATATTTATTTGTTTTAAAATAATTGTTTGTTCTTAGGAAGCAGTAATACATTTATATGTACATTTATTACTTTAATAAGTCCTATTTGGACGTTAAGTTTTATGACAGCTTTTACGTACCCGTCCACAGTAAGCAAAATCCTTGGGAAAGCACACAAAATGGAACTCCTATAAGAAAGCTACAAAAATATGTTTTATCTCACCCTCCATGGCATATAAAACCCGAATCTATTGCGATGACTCGGCTTATTATAGAAAAACAAATACCAACAACGCACTATTTTCTATACATCAGAACTTAAAAATAAAAGGTTTGAAATTTATGTTTACAGACGGATCCAAGTCACAATATAATACATCTTTTGCCGTTACTTTAGAAAATGGTTATATTTTAAGCATTGGTACACTTCCGGAATTCAACTCAATTTTCTCGGCAGAAGCATTTACAATTCTTCAAGCAACAAAGGAATCTATAAACCAAAATGGCAAATATGTTATATGTCCTATAGTATCGGTCTTAAAAGCAATAAACAATCCTAACAACAACACTGAACTAGTTTCTGCAATAAGAAACAAGATTATATTATGATGCGAAACAAAATTAAGCTAATGTAGACTCCTGGACATATAAACATTCGTGCTAATGAGCATGCTGATAAAGCTGCAAATTCTGCAAAAGACGCACCACTATACAAATGCAATGCCTTTACCAAACAAGATCTTAAAACATTTGTATACACAAAAACTTGAGAACCAGACAAGAAAATGATTGGCTATGATCAGACAAAAAAGTAAACGAAGAAAAAATTCAACCAAGATATCCTACCAATCAATCCAAACATAAAATCTCAAACTTTTTTCGTCTAAGACTCGGTTACACTTTAACAACTCACCAACACCTGCTCACCAAAAACAATCCACCGATATGCACCTCCTGCAATACAACTTTAAATATTTCACATATCCTTGCCAAGTTGCAGAACCTATTATTAAATCTTTATTTCAAAACATATCAATTTGTGATGTATTAAAAAATCCAAACCTCACAAATATTGATAATGTAACCAAATTTATTGAAACTCTGAATTTAACTCTTTAAATATTTTATTAAATAAGAGCCAATAGTATCCGCAGCTAGGCTCATTATCATTATATTACCCTGTAATTTAAATTTCTAGTTAATAAATAATAATTATAAAAAACTTTTATTGTAGATGCCTAAATTGATGTTGATTTTATTGATTTGAATTAAAAGAATAACAAACATTGAAGTTTTAGCTTTCAAAAACTATGACAGAAGTATTAATGGGCTATAAGACTTGGTTCAGCTTCAGCAAGGCTATATGCCAATGTCCACGTCATCATTGGGAAATAAACAAAAACAACGAATAAGAATAAAACTTCCTAAATGTTCGTAACTGATGGTTCCTTTTTTATTATAAGATGTGTTTCATTATCCACATGATCTGATCTGGATCAGATTCCTGATAATAAAACAAACATTCTTCTATTTTTAGTTATAACTTTGTTATTTTTTAATTTCTCGGTATATTAACCTAAATTCTTGAGAATTTGATTTTTTACAAAAATGTGGTAGAATTTTATTATGGTTCTCAAGATATTGCAAAAACCCTTTTACACTCCCTTTTCAAAGACGGCGGCGGCGGCCAAATGGGGAAGCTATCAGCCCTGACAAACGGATTTTGTAACGGCTACACATCCAAAAATCTTGTCCTGTCCAAAATTCAATTGACTTACATATATGTACATATAGTCAATATATTTATGTATACATATGTACAATGTACATATTTATTAAAAACAAAAATACAAAACGATGAATATGATATCTTTAAAATTTCAGTTTTGCCCAATGTTATGTCAACACGAATACAAAACTAATCGTTCGATCAGCAACTGAGGGATCAGTAACCTCACCTTTAGTTGACCGAATTAATCAGAAAGCCCAAATTTTTGTTTAAAGTCGTAAATAATGTCAAAAAAAAGTCTTTAAAAGGGCGCGCTCGATTTGCTTGAACTGAGTTGTAAATTTGCGTATGCACATTGCCCGCTAAAGTCAGTTTAGTTGTATTGTACTGCATTGGTGATCGTGGTATGGCTGACTAACTGCGACGCGTCGCCAAACATCATCCGCCATCGTCATTACCGCCGCGTCGCCGCCAGCCGTGCCACCATACCGTGTCGTCGTCATCCGCATTGACTCGTAGATTGCTCGAAAAAGTCTGCGTAAAATTTGCGCCACCACGGTTCACAATTAATGCTTAATGATAGGCGCAGGCGGAAAGTTTTTATGTGAGCATATTATAATATGTGTGTTCTGCGATTACGTGCGGGTGCGATTGGTATTCATCAGCAGAGTTAAATTTACTGATGGTATAAGATTGTAAAGTCTGAACGGCTGGCGGCGGCACGGAGCAACAAGCTGTTCTGATTTGAACGCACGTCATCGATGGCGTCGTCGATGCTTATTGGAATATTATGGTACTCTCGTATAGGTAAGTCTCACATATAAATTTCAAGGGGCCATTATACGCTTGAATTGTCATTTGGGAAAGTGTCGTTTAACTTTCATTTAATCAATCTTGTTTCGACTTGAATGCTAATGGGACATGAAGGGTCTTTTACCTATTCCCAATTTATGAGTAGGAGTCATGATCTTTTAAAAAATGTTGGTGTAGGTAAACGTTTGTTTGATAATATACATATGTATTGTATGTATATGATGTCTCCCCAATAAAGCTTAGATAATCATGGATAAATAAACATTTTTCTTTTACGTGTTTCTTAATAGTTTTTGTTGCCAAAGATTCAGCAAAAAATTACAACATAAAGAATAAATGATTTAGGCCTTAGGGTCTTTATTTAAAGGATCGTTCAATGAAATAACATTTTATTGCTTTAAAAATAAAATTAAAAATAACGTCGGTCATTCAAAAACGAAAAAAAGACAAACGTGTTTAAACGATCTTGAGAACGTTTTTATAAAGATTCCAGTATGTTTTCTTCGGATTCTTACCAGAGGTATTCTCTGTGAGAAGGTTTTATAGGGTGAACACTATAATTCTATGACATTGAGGGTTCATTGGAGACTCTCCAATCCCTGATTAATCGACTTAGGTTATGAATACCGAACGTTAAGTCTAAAACTTGTTCATCTTAGTTCTAGTAACAAAGGTAGGGGTGTTCCCAACATAAAATACATCTAGATTTTTTTATTACAGGTGGTGGCAGGATATTTATGGTTGGGGTGACAGGTAGGGTAATGGTAGTGGTGGATAGGATGGTAGGTGATGGGGTGGCAGGTTTTGGGTTTCTCGTCTCCGCGTGTTTCCTTAAGCCTGAGATTTGGATTTTTCCGAATTTGTAATGAAGTTCGTGGTCTACCTTCATTATTGCGTCTGCTGACCGGGCGTCAATGTTGACCACTAACAGTTGACCTTTGCCCTCGGCCTTGCTTTCCAGGCTTGGACAGTCAGTCCTTCGTTTTGGGCCTGAATCAGTGCTAGGCATTTATTGTCCTCCTGACCAGTACTTCTTGGAAGGAATGTCATCTCCAAAGCATGCAACTAGTTAAATGCCCTTCCAAGTGCTTAGTTTTGATGGCCTCTCCTTCAGCCTATCTACTGTTTTCTGACCAGCACAATCAACAACCAACATACCGGTTCTAAAGTAGAGACCATTAAACTTAAGACTAGAGATAGATAGATATGTAGATTAATTTATTATTTTACTATTTTGTTTGTTTGGATTTATTTTACATAATAATGAATTAAATACAATGGCGCAAAATTTAGTACGATGTTATAGCATTTTTACTATGACAAAATGGCTTTAACATCGTACTAAATCGTTTAAAATTTTGCGCTAATGGCATTGCTGCCTGGCTGACTCATTATGAAGTCATCAAATAAAAGTAAATAAGATATATTCATCATATAAGATTAGAAAAGCATGATAAAATTTAATAGATACATATGTATATACTTTAATCATTGAAATTCATTTAAAATAAGTACTCTATAGTTTTTAACTGCTTTGAAGTACTTGAAAAGAGTTTCCCAATCGGGCCCCTTTAAAATATTTTGTACCTGTTCCATGGTTAATGAAAGGCTATCAAAGTGCGAAAGTCTGAATTCTTTATGAATGGGACAAACAGCTAGAAAATAAAAGCAATCCTCTTTTGCTTTAAGATTACAAACTGTGCAAAGGTAAGTGATAGCCTTGATATATGGTGTTGGTTGCAAGATTATAATTAAGTTGTGGATAAATTACTCTGTTGATAGAAGATATTGCTTGTTTTGCGTTGAGAAGTATCTACCACCTCTATTAAACCATACAACTGTTTTTTTTTTAAAGCAAAGGTATCGGTATAACATATATGGTTAATTCTACCTCGTTTTTTAAGCCAAATTAATCCAATCTGCAACCCAGTCAACTTTATTCTCGAGAGCGTATTTTGCAAGAATTTGGAGTATTCTCGTTGTCGGATAGTTTAATACTTTTAAAACCTAATCAAATGAAGCCTTAAAGTGTATACAAATATGGTTGGTAAACCTGTTTTAAGGAGTAAAATATAGTTAGGTGCATTAATAGTTATTCCTTTTTCGTGACCTTTTTATTTCAAAATAGTTGAATCCTAATTTTGTGGGCTTCAGGTGTATTCCTAGGTAGTTTAAAATTTTTTTTAATAAAACAGCATTAGATTTGGGCATATATCCCCAAGTTTGGCAACTATAGCACAATACGGAGCACAATACTCTTCGTGCACTCTGTACTTCGCAGACAATGGTATGTCCTTATTTTTTATTATATTTTGCCAAGAAGCTGCGGCTAGTTTCTTTTCGTTGCGTGTATAGCTTCATATTTACCTTTAAAAGAATTCCTAAATATTTATACTCCGTTACAATTTCAACCATCTATCCATCAAGGAGCCATTTCTCGTTTATACCAAGCTTCAAGTTCCTCTCTTGCACGATCATAACTTTGGATTTCTCTAGGTTAACAGCAAGATTCCACGTTTTGCAGTAATCGCTTAGTTAATTAATCATCAGTTGTAGTTGTGGGCTATGCGGTGACTGTGAAATCAAAACTATAGGTATCATCCGCAAAAAGAAGCACCTCGATAGTTAGGTCAGCGATTGCTAAAAGTATAGTGCTGAGAGCACAGCCCTTCCTCACCTTCCGATAACGTTTTGAACCATTCAGACAAATCTGTTCCATCCCAAACAACCTGCCACTGCCTTGTTTGCGCATACATACTTTTTAGTACTCTTGACATTTTTGTTGGAAATCAGTTCAGAATCAAATGCGTCTACAAAAATTAAAAAATGCTTTTTTTCGTTTCTAAGAAATAGTTGGCTATAGTATTTAATATGAAAATATTATCTACATTCCACTTACGAACAGTGATCCAACATGAAAAGGAAAAAAGTACCTACGGCATGGACAAAAAATCCCTAAATTTTCCTCTACACAAAAAAATACATAAAATAAATAAAAATAAAAAAATTAAGATATTGTTTTTTATTTGTTTATTTTTCCTTTTTTAGTTTTATTTAAATTTACATGTATAGTAAAGATAACAAAAATTAATGCTGATAAAATATTTACATATTATTATGGTGGTCATATACACTTTTTGCATACATTTTTTTGACATGATTGTCTTTGGTTAAAAATGATACATAATTCAAATTTTCATCTTGTAATGATGATCTTATAATGCAAATCGAGTTTAAGTTTTCGTGACTTAATTTGTTTCTTTTTTTTGTACAAACATCTGTTACAATTGAGAAAATCCTCTCTGCTTCAGCATTGGCATGAGGCAGTGCCAGCACATACTGAGCAAGACTTGATAAAATTGGAAACATAGTGTTTCCGCATTTAAATTTTGAGTTTTACTAATTTTACTCCAGAATTCTACAACTTCTAACTTAGCTAAGTTGCTTTTTTCTTTTTCCAAAAAATAAGGGCGACGACGCACGGTGAAATCTGATCTTTTTTCTCTCTCCCATTAAATTGCGAAAAGAGTCAAGAGGCGCTGTGTTACTTCGAATTGCTGAAGTAAGGGTGTGTAGTAAGTTGTTTAGAAAGCGAAATATTTTTGGATACAATTTCTGCAGGGTGCGTGGTACGATTTTAAAAAGAAAAATAATGTAGTTATAAAATTCTAAAAGTACCTACGTTTTCATAGAAAATTCTTATATTTCAAAAATCCGTCCTTTTCTCCCTACGCTACGGTGCAGTTTTCAAACCTTACGTGTGGCATCACTGCTTACGAAACCCTGACTGGTGACTGGAATTCACTTAAAATATTATATCTCGCCACCCATGCATTTATACGGCGCACAAAATATCATCGAATATTTTTGCGTTCATAAAAAAGATCTCTCTGTAGTTGCTAGCTATGTTCACATCACCTTTTTTAAAGATTGGATTAATAACTGCATCCTTGAATGCCTGCGGAACGATCCCGGATATTGTTGAATAATATGAGCATCTGCTGTTTTAATTCAATTGGCGTACTCTTGTAAAACTCGTAAGGGCGGGGGCTTTGATGTTTTTTGAGTTTCTAAGAGCCTGATCGAGCTCGAAAATGGTAATTTCGTGCTCCAGCAATTCATTCCCTATGTTTGGTTCCGCATATAAGTATTACTGGGGAAGGATTTAAGAAAGTCTTAAAGTATTTTGACAGAACTGTTGTATTCCAGTAAGTCCCGCAAATAAAAACAGAATTTTTATATTGGTTTAGTTTATCCCAAAAACCTTTGCTTTCTGTAGGTACTTGAATTCTTGTGCAATTGATCGATAGTAAGTTATGTATACTCTTGCTTTTGCAAAGTTGTTTGTATAAACCGTTTGCTTTGATGTATTCAATATTTGTTGTTTCGTTTGGAGTTTTTGAATTTTTTATTTTCTTTAACAATGCAAATCAAAGTTTTCTTGCTTCTAAGGACGAATGCTTAGAATTGCTATGAATTGGCTTCATACTACTTCTGCCTGTAGCCACTTTTTCTTTTTGATGATCTTATATGCAACACACTTTGTTTAAAACACTAGTTAGCATATGTGCTCTCTCACTATTGGGTATATTTTTGTTATAATACTATTTTGCAATTGAAAGAGGAAAATGTTCAACAATTTCATTGCAAACGATTTCTAAGACCAGAGGCATATGCTCTGAAAAAATTTTAGTCTATTCAATTTTTGAAGCGCATAGATCAATAACAGATTAACCTGGTCCTCCAATAAATGTATAAGTACCTTCAATTACGTGTTGACAACACCCGTTTAAAGCAAACAGATATTATTCTTGGCATAGTTCTAGTAACCGACGACCGTTTTTGTTACCAATTTTATCTTTCGATTTTCTTTTATCTAGAATTTCAGTTTTGGTTAGATTGGTGAAATGGGTTTTTATTTGGCAATCTCCTATCTGCGCATTACAGTCTCCAACCAGTATGATATTTTCCAACTTTGTATTATAAGCGATATCCCAAGAATAACAATTAAGGTGTATTGATAAAATATTATAATCTATGTTTAGAATATTAAGTTTTAGTATAACTAGGTTGGTTTCTTCAGTAAATCTTGCTTTTACGGTTCCTTTTTTCAGATCATACAAAGCAGGAACCCAAAATAATTCAAACTCAGAAAAGTACCTAGCATATTTTTCATAATTTTCTTCAGTAACGAAAGTGTCAGAAAGGAAAAAAATAATATCATTCACTTTTACAAATTCAAAAAAGTCTACAAAAAGTAATTTGTTGGCTAGTCCAGAATTGTTTTATGCTAGTTAATTTTAGGTTCTCGTAATTTATGATTTATATTATGATATTATGTTGTCGTTGTTGTTGTTGTTGGTGTTGTTGTTGTTGTTGCTGGTGTTGTTAGCTTCCTTTCGAAACTTCCTCAATAATAACCTCTTCAAGTAGGTACTGTGAGCTCGTCAGCACTCAGAGTTTCGTAAGGGTATTCTTTTGGTAAGACAGCAATACGAATACTTTTTGTTGCATTAGCATAGGATATTGGTCTACATACGCCAGCTTTTGCATCTACGGTGCTTGTTTCCGCTGCTGCTTCGGCCGTTACCTTAGATTGTTTTGCTTCTTGCCTAAGGGAAGGAGTGATGTGGTGGCTCTTCCTCTTACCCACTTCTTGGCTTTGCATGGGACCCTTGCATACCAGGTATGCTAAAGTGTCTTCCAAGAAGTATTAATTGTACAACAAGTCACGCGAATTAGAATAATTATTTAAGAATAATTTTGTGTAAAAAATAAATACAACTCACAAAATTGTTATTTGAAGGAAATATTTATGAAAAGGCTGATTACCTGGAATGAGAAAAAAACAAAAACCATAATAAATTATATAATAGACGTGTTTTAATGAGAAAGTTAATATGCATCATATCGATCAATGCTATCAACAAGAAAAATTTTATCAACTAAGTGAATATTTTAGTTTTCTTTGCATGAATGCGTGTAAATTTGGTATGCCAATGCATTTGTTACTCAAATGAGGATGGGATAAAACTGTCTACACGACCAATAATGGAATCGAAATAGGTACTATATAATAGTTCCTATTGCAGCTAATTTCAAATTACTGTGCGAAAACAACTACTCACTTTTAATTCATACTAAAATGTACGCCCATAGCAACTATTATAATTCATATAAAAATTCTTCTCACCGAGTTGATGGGTTCTATTGGTTCGACCAGCTTGTGCCCATGCTAAAATGCACCAAAAAACAATCTTAGTTAGCGATAACATTTTTCACACAGTTAATTGGTTAATAAAAGTGCTGCTATAGTAACAATTGTAGAGCATAAAAATACTTTTCCAACGACATATTATGTCTTTGTCGTTAAAGGTTCCAAGACCAGCTTCTATAAATGTTTCCTTTGACTTAGGTATACGTAAATCGTTGAAAAACACAAGTCGAAACCTTAAATAAAGTCGAAGCCATAATTAATTTCAACTACGAACGACGACTTTGAATCAATTGAATAATCCCTTCATAGTTGTTTTAACTGAAATTCCACTCAGGATTTTTTTTTCGTTCTCTGATGTGTGACCCTATATATGTATATAATGAATCTTTTAAACAGTACCGATACCATAAAACTACAAACTGTGAAATACGATATCACATTAAACATAATAAGGGTTCGTCAAAAAGACAATAACTTCAAGCTGCGACTGATTGTTTCAATTGTTCGGTGTGTGACTGCATTCTGCACTCCTTTTTATTCGTTCCTTTTACTGAAGGTATATCGCTGCGCTCCTGTCTTTGTTAGTCAAATTCAAGTTTGTCAAGTTGATGTTTATTTATCAATCATGTTGTTATACCTAACGGGGCTAGATTGAGTGAAAAGTATAAAGGCCCTATAAGCTTGAGTTTACAAAAAGTATTCGAAAAAAACTATGCCCAAGGATACCCAGGGCCAAACAGGGCCTTCGCGTAACCCTGGTTACTGGTTTCATACCATAATTTGTCCTATGTTTAGGCTGAAAAAGAAGGTATGTTTTTCTCAATGGTCTAATCGGGGCATAAATACAAATTAACGATAAAAAGTTAGGGCACGCGAATAGTTCTTCGAGATTTGAGAGATTTCAGACCCAGAAGATTATGTCGAGCTTGAGAATCTGGACAAAAATTCCATCACATTTTCAAAAACACAAATTTTTTAAAACGATTCTGAACTTTCCCAATTCTATCCGAAAACGTTTGTTGGAAAGGGTTCCATATGACATCAGCATACTCAAGTGATGATCTAACTAACCTATAAACACAAGTTTATAGGGATCGGAGAAGTCAGTTGAGTTTCTTTTAATGAAACCAATCATTGTGTTGGGTTTTGCAACAATAGCATCAATGCGCGGAACAAATGTAAACTTGGAATCAAATGAGACACCCAAATCCTTTAATGTAGCAGTTCTCTGAAAAGGGGTACTATCAAAAGAATACGTCAACTCATAAGTTGAGAGTTTCCTCGAGATAGAAATAGAGAAGCATTTCGTAACGTTAAGTTAAAGACAGTTTACCATACACCAGTAAGATAAATGATCGAGGTCTATTTGGAGATTAAAGCAGTCATAAATGGAATTCACTTATGTTTTTACAAAAATCATCGATAAAAATTATAAATAAAAGTGGACCAAGATGACTACCCTGGGGAACTCCTGAGGTGCATCTACATAATAATGATATTGATTGTCAAGTTTAACCTTTTGGACCCTATCAGTCAAAAAAGATGAAATCAACTGAAGAAGATTTCCATTCGTCCAAAAATAATCTGGACGATAAAGTAAGTTGAAAATAATTTGCCATGGAAAGCAGACAGAAATAGGACATTTTTTTAAGACAAGAGCAGGAATACCATCGACACCAGGAATGTGATTGGGTTTAAGATCCTGCAGACTATTTAATATATCAGAGAATTCTAAGTGAATTGAGCCAATATTTACTTTAGGGGCAATATCTGAAAGAAAAACAGGGCTTCCTTATGAAGTTGAGTAATCTGATTAAAAAAATTGAGCAAAAAGGTCGAGAGTTTTATTAATATCTGTAGAATTATCCCCTTTAAAATTCATCGAAGTTGGAATGCCAATTGATTTTCTTTTAGAAATAATAAAACTCCAGAATTGTTTCGGATCACTCTTCAAATTAAGCTCAATATTCGAGATATAATTTCTGTGCAAGAATTTGCTGAGAACCATGAATTCTTTACGAAGTTTTCTCCTAAGGTGGGAGGCATATTTAAATGACACGTAAGAATTTGTCAATGCTTCGCTCAGAGTTACTCTGAGCATTATACGTAGATCGATATATACATAAATCGATTGTATAATATCTATTATAGTAAATAAATTAACAGATAGAATTCGAAAGCCATGTGGCCCTGGAAAATAAAGGCATTCTGAGTATAATCCGGCCATGTGACCTATAGATTATGTATATGGTACCAACTTTTGTTTGGATTAAGAGAAACCCCAAGACTTCCCTATGTTATTGTTACACAGTACTATAACTTCCTGTTATGGTATTTCGGCTCAATTTCGGGTCGATCCATTTCTTCTTATTTACTTATACGAAAACAATTTCGAAAACATAGTACATGGGAGTGCAGAGGTGGTAGGCTAGGCTACACCTTTTTTCTGTGAAAGAAGACTACAATGATGTTGATGATGATGATGATGATGATGTTGATGATGGCGACGACAACAGCAGCTAATTGAAATTCCTACCTAAGCACAGCTCCATGCAACACATTAATGGTACTCAGTGAGTGAGCGCAGAATTCAAGCGACTGCGCCTTGGTTTCAAGACGAATAGCCCACAGTACCAGTACGAGTAAAACTGTCTATATGCAAATCATCGTCGTCGAGAAACCTGAGCGGTATATCTATACGCTGAAAGCATTTCTTTGGGAAACTAGAAAAGAGGTGTGTCTGCATGTAACCACCATACAACCTTTACCTCTACAGCATTCCACCTCCACTTCTTCCTTTTTTTGTTGATCCTTTTCTTGGATCTTTTGTAGGGAAATATCGAGCCATAGGAATGCACCTCTTGTTTTGAAAAGCTGAGGTCATTATATATCTCTTGCGCAGATATGAATCGGTACAAATGGATTTATGAAAGGTATCTTAGTTGAACCGCCTTTTTTATTCCTTCGCTCGAAAGCATTAGCATATTAATTTGAAGCTGATGATGAAGTAGAAAAATAAAAAAAAACGACGGATCGCGCAGTCTGTCATCATGTCATTGCAATTTAGTATTATTATTGCGGTACCCTCATGTCCATATTACAGTTAATATGTCCAAGAATTGAGGGCATTAAAAATAGTGTTCTGTCACATTCATTCATTCATCACAATCATTTAAACAGAGGAGCAGGACTATATATTATTTCCTTTTGTTGGGTATTTAATTAACAGCTGGAATATCGCAGTATATTGATCGATTGTTATTTATTAACCACACGCATGGCTAGTGGTTTTCTTTTTTTTTTGTTTCTGTAAACCCCTTTATTTCCAACGTCATCATCATCAACGTTCGGGATAATTGTTTTATGGTCAGTTTGATAGATTTCTATAGCACAGCGTTCACTTCATTTATAGATATTGATTTTTTTTTATTATAATTGCATATCGTGAATGCAATGAAGAGGAACGCAAAACTATTTCCGCTTTAATAATGTTTATAGAAAGAAAGGGGTTTATAAGTTCCGGTTTTGGGATACATCTATACGAAGTACGAACATGTGGTTTTTCTAACTGTAGGGGAGAGTGGGGCAAGAAGGACCACGGGGCAAAAAGAACCAAACCGATTTTCACCATGCTTCTTAACTCCATCTTATATTCAATAATTAGAACTAATAAAAAACCTACTTTCGCAACACATCCCTTAGTTTCATTGAAAAACTGAAGTTAGTTGCGATTTAAATGATGAAAGTTTGAAAATGGACTATTTTTTAAAAAAACTTCCAATTTGCAAAACCCATCTAAAACGACAGGTTCATAATCCCGAAAATTTTGTTTATTTTGTATTGTTTGTGATGGTAAGTGCTATCTTTAACTACTGAAAATAAAGGTAAGTAAATAATATTAAGAAACATAAACATTTTTTTTGCAAAAAACTTCTTATGGGGCAAATGCAACCAGTACGTAGTGGGGCAAAACGGACTACCAGTCGCTACGTACTGGTTCCACTTTCAAAGCAAAACAACAACCTAAAATAAGTCTGTTTTGCTCCATGTTCCTCACGAAGATGTTTTTCACAACTTATTTTATGTATTACCTATTTACCTAGGTACTTAGCTGTAATTTAACCTTTGTGTCTTTGAAGATGGTTCGAACTTACGTTCCAAAAACGACTAGGGGCATCCTTGGACCAAAAATTACTTCAAAAAAGCTATCGACGCAATTAAAAGGAAAGAAATGGGCTATCTCAAGGCAAGCAAGGCATTTAAGATCCCGAAATCCACAATAATTCGTAAAGTTTTATATAATTGTATGATGAAATCAGTGGTTCGTTTTGCCCCATTCAAAGGTCCTTTTTGCCCCGATAGTGGGGCAAAACGGACTTTCGAGATAAGGTTGTATAATTGTGTATATCTCTATACACAATTGTTCAACTATATTGATTGTTCACTCTGATGAAGTTCTAAGGCTAAAGTATTATTTAAAAAAATATTTGCTCCTCTTTTAGGAATAGAAACAAATTTAGGAGTGTCTAAAGCTTAAGTGGTCCTTCTTGCCCCACTCTCCCCTACTAAGATAGAGTGGTACTTTGGTGTACCTAAGATTTTGCTTCCTTTCTATAATAAAAAGTTTATTTAATAAGGGATTTTGATAGGACTTCTTTATATACCTAGAGGTTAGTCGATAACGGTGAGACATAAGAGCTTGTATGTGATCCTCCTCTTTCAAACAAGAAACTGTTTGTATCAGATTGAAATTCGATAAATTATAATTCAAAATAAATAAGATTTCTGGACCTTTAAAAAAAAAATTAATTGTAGTGGTCAATAGAGGAAAATAAGAAAAAGTAAACAAGAAAAACTTTGATCTACTAGGCTAGGCGATCATACGGCAAAGAAGGTGAGAAATTTGCAGTAACACATTCTTCTTTCTCGTTCCACTGATTTCTTTTGTTCACTAATTCTTTTAGTTGTTTGAATTTTAATAATGTTTTTTGAGCTCTAACCTTTATTACCATAAGAACCATTATTGTAAAAAAAAAAGTATCCCTTCTATATCCAAAACTCTGATGTTGAAACATCCTAAACGTACCTACCTACTAAGTGCCCCCAAAGCAAATCCATGTCACAGTGTTACTTTTTGAAGCTAACAAGCAGACGAAAAGATCACACAAATAATGAGGTAGGTATGAACATACATAACCCAAACTCCAACAAAACCACTGTTTACAACATCTTAGAGCACACCTTTCGTACAAAATAATGGCAGAGTATGATGATTAATGCAATGTCCTTTTTAACAGAGGCTTGCACAGAAAAAATCCTTTCGCAGTCACTAAACATTATAATACACGGATATGTACCTCCAGGGGATATGCTAAGTATAATGTAAACATGGCCTCCACGTGGCCATCAAAGTTCACCCATTAAACCATCACAATTATTCTGTTTTGAAAAAACATAGTCACTATGAGTAATTTTGTATAAAAAAGTCCTTGAATTTCTTCAAACACACATTGAAGACCATTAGGACGATATTCCCCGTTCGTAGATGGCAAACAAGCAAATTTCATAACTGTCATAAATTATTGCGTCTATATGATCAACATAATGGAGGTGAGGTTAGATGAGCGGTCGGGTAATAAGGGATTAAGGTGAAACCCTTGTTAACGTTATGCCAAGGTGTATCATATAGGGGGGATTTAAATTCGTTAACACCACATATACACATAACTAGTTAAGAAAGCCCTCTTTAACATGTATACATTTATGTGCTATGTGTCTGCCACCCGTTTTGGTATATTCCTTGATAATATAGCTCACCACATTCACTTACCCCACAATCAGAAGCCACTCTTGCTAATTGTTGATTGCATTATGGGGATAAAGAAACTAATCTCTGATTGTGTACTTGAACTGGATGTCATTTAATGAAGTGGGACCTTTAACGCCGCCGCACAGTCCTATACTCCTATTGTAGCAATCATGACGTGACGAGGCGGCGAAGAGGAAGATGGTGCAGGTACTCTCTCGTATAAGAAAAAAAGGTTTATGAGTTTTCTCGTAATTAACCTTTTGATGGTTGGGAGCTCATGGGATTGACATAATGGATTCGTTCGATTTTTACACTATAACACTATTTTAATTAAATTTTCCAATAATCAGACAGAACACAAATTATATTATTAAACAATATACACTGTATACTTTTTTATTTGTTCCCATATACAGGGTGTTTTGCATAAGATGCGAAAAAAGGCTAGACAAGAAGAAACTAAATCGTATAGGAGGGAAGTCTATTTCACCGGTTGATTTTCAGTATAGATTTTTTTTTATTTAAATTGATTTTTTAGAAACTTGCCCCTACGTCCTAAACGGGAGCAAGTATCCGCCCTCCTATATGTTTTTTTTTTCTTGTCCCGATCCAACCTACTTTTCTTTTTCCGCATCCTAAACAAAACAAATACGTTTGTATGTAAATAGTTATCACAAATGTGGTCTATCATATCGAGCCCAAATATTGGTGCTTCGAGCCGTATATTACATTAGCTCTTATTCAATGGATCCATCTTTAATTCTGAATTTGAATTTTGATGAAAAACTTTGAGTGTTTTGCTTAAGTTTTTTTTTTTTCAAGTGTTACACTATTCTTACACCCAAATTGTTCAGAACTTATTATTTTTTATCAATAATTATCTATTACAACCGGTAAATTTTTTAATCCGCATGTTAACCAAACTTTTAATACAAAAAAAAAACATATCTTGAGTTGTAAATCATCGACATCACTGATCAGACGGTTATGGTTAATTATACGTGCCATTCAATGAGAACTTTTTTAAACCACTCTGAACAAACTGGCCCTTATAGCCGATTTCTTCAGAGAGTACTAACGCTATAGTAGGTACTGGTACTAGTCCCAAAGTTAGAATAGAACTCAAATCAGTATTAACTCATTTCTTCCCACAAGTTCTAAGCCCAAGACCTGCGATTTAAGTCTTTAATAACTGATACAACAATAATACGCCTTATATCGCGGCTAACCTAACATATGTTAAAATATGTTCGTCCGTGCATTTTTACTCTGAATTCGTCACCTAAAATATCGCGCCAAACGTCGGTCGGAGTCTGTTGGCGGTTTCACGCCCACTTGAATGTCTGTCATGTCAGTGCTTTCGGATGCGCATGCGACCGATTTCAAGTAGTTTCCAAAAAATCTACAAACGACAAACAAGAAACGCATTTTCGGGGGCGTCTGCCGGCGGCGGTTTGGCTTAGGACCGAGTACCCAGTAATAATACCTGGTCTAGCTAGACTGGGTACTAGGTTGCCTTAGTAGGTACTTGGTACTTTTGTGAAGAAATTGGGCGTTAGTGTTTTCATATATTTTAGAAATATTTATGTTTAAATATTCAATTCAATTCAAATCAATTCAATTATTAGAGACTTTTATTAATCATTTAGTCATTCAATAGACGGCTTTCACTGTCTGCCAGTAGTATTGAAAACTGATATATTTTCTTTATTTTCAGGCCGGGCCAGGACGGACAACCACACAAGAGGTAACTTTATTTTATTTTGTTTGATAAGAATTTTTTCTAGTCGCAGTTATTCCAGTCAATAGTATTTGGAAGTTTGCGTTTAAAACGAATTCCGCATTGATATTTTTACTGTATGGGGGGCTATCACCGAAACACACGAACTAAGCTTTTCCCATCATTTTCCACAAGGGGTGACTATCTTGAATATTAAAGGTGCAGTCAATTACTTAGTAAATAAAATGTAGGTATAAAAAATGGGTTAAAGAATGTCGGTATAACAGAAATTGTAAGGGAGAGGCATATGTCCAAAAAATTATGATAGATATTCTTTTTGTTTTGATATTTGAAATATTTAATCCGATTTAATGAAAACCTAGTCCCATTTTCAAATCAAAAAATATCAAAGTATATGTAGTTTTATAATAACAAAAAATAATTAGGAAACAATTTTTTAATGTGGTTTGAAAAAATATGAATGGTTGGGAATTTTTGCCAGTCCTTCGTTCTGTAACTCTCGCATCTCGCAAAATTGATGGAGAAACGTTGAAAATGGAATAAAGCTCATATGATTTCCTTCAATTTTATCGTTACTCCACTAATTTTAACGATGTGAGCGTTGCAGAACGAAGGGACTGATAACTTGCAAATGCTGTTGCGAAACACCTTTGTTCTACAACAACAAGCGAAATGCTTGCGAAAATACATACGGACAACATATTTTGATGTAATAATAACTAATCTTAATAAAAAATACATATTTATCAATACACACATAAGATTATTAATTTGATACGGAAACATACAATTCGCTTAAAATCCATGACTGTCCTTATTAATTTGGCAACCCACTGTAGGTATATACCTACCTACCTACCTGGCGTACCTAGTTCATTAGGCGTGTTCCTTTGGGCTTTTCTACTGCCAAGTACTTCCAATTACTTCTACTTTGTAGTTGAAAGCACTTCAATAATGTAATAACCAAATGAATCCACGCAAGAAAGCGACACCATCAGTTAAAAGAAATTACATAATAAATTATAGTTGTTATTGTTTCTCTAATTAAAAATAAAATACAATTAAACAAAAATTACATCTAGGTATACCTTTTGAGTTTAGATTTTTCTCTTGGCAAAATTACATAAAGCGTTCCATTCATCATTTACTGGAAAGTACTAAAAAGTACTTTGCAAGTCCCAAAGGAACACACCTATTATCGGCCTTCAAAATTGACCTTCAATCAGTTTTTGTATTTCCATTGTAGAGGAAATAAAATTATAGCTCGTTCACTATAAGATAAAGTAAATGGGTATTATAATAATATCAATTATTCATTATTCAAAACCCTGGTCCGATAGACCAATTCTCAATCCATTTTTAGATATTTCATCTAAAACCTGTGAAGATATTTATTTTAGATTCAAAATAGCTTTTTACGGCCTTTAGTCCACAAAAATTTAGGCGTTTCGTCCCGGCGATCTCACTTGGACTCATCAGTTGACAGTGAGGACCTTGTCAATACGCAATTTTCGTTAAGTTCAGTCCATCTAATTCATTCAACAAGTCCAATTAAATAGTGCTAAGTCTTCTACTTGGCTGATGTATTTCAGTAGTATATAGAGTTTGTATTATTAAAAAAAAACCTTCTTATAAACAATGCCAGGCCACGGGCAAAAAACAAAAACAAAAACTTCCAATTTAATGACTAGGAATTCTAGTCTTGTTGGATATAGTTCACACTAGATATTCGTCATGAAATCTATGTTAGATGGACTGAACTTAACGAAAATTGCGTATTGACAAGGTCCTCACTGTCAACTGATGAGTCCAAGTGAGATCGCCGGGACGAAACGCCTAAATTTTTGTGGACTAAAGGCCGTAAAAAGCTATTTTGAATCAATAATTCAACAAGTCCAATTAAATAGTGCTAAGTCTTCTACTTGGCTGATGTATTTCAGTAGTATATAGAGTTTGTATTATTAAAAAAAAACCTTCTTATAAACAATGCCAGGCCACGGGCAAAAAACAAAAACAAAAACTTCCAATTTAATGACTAGGAATTCTAGTCTTGTTGGATATAGTTCACACTAGATATTCGTCATGAAATCTATGTTAGATGGACTGAACTTAACGAAAATTGCGTATTGACAAGGTCCTCACTGTCAACTGATGAGTCCAAGTGAGATCGCCGGGACGAAACGCCTAAATTTTTGTGGACTAAAGGCCGTAAAAAGCTATTTTGAATCAATAATTCAACAAGTCCAATTAAATAGTGCTAAGTCTTCTACTTGGCTGATGTATTTCAGTAGTATATAGAGTTTGTATTATTAAAAAAAAACCTTCTTATAAACAATGCCAGGCCACGGGCAAAAAACAAAAACAAAAACTTCCAATTTAATGACTAGGAATTCTAGTCTTGTTGGATATAGTTCACACTAGATATTCGTCATGAAATCTATGTTAGATGGACTGAACTTAACGAAAATTGCGTATTGACAAGGTCCTCACTGTCAACTGATGAGTCCAAGTGAGATCGCCGGGACGAAACGCCTAAATTTTTGTGGACTAAAGGCCGTAAAAAGCTATTTTGAATCAATAATTCAACAAGTCCAATTAAATAGTGCTAAGTCTTCTACTTGGCTGATGTATTTCAGTAGTATATAGAGTTTGTATTATTAAAAAAAAAAAAAAAACCTTCTGATATTTATTTTATTGGAAAATTATTTTTGTTCTTTAAACGCAGGTATAAATTAATTATTTTTTAAAATGATTTTTTAGTCAGTTCAGTTTAGACCTAGTAGGTACATTAGTATAAAATAATCACATGCAAATCTAAACCAGTAGGGAAGATTTTTAATTGTCTTTAATATCTTAAAGATACACTTAAATCTCACACTTGGGATTTAATAAATTGGACTTTTCTTTTACTCCCGATACCCGATGTCTTTTCCAGTAGTTTTTTTTTTATTATTTCTTTACCACTTTTCCCTGAATTTTATGTAAAATAGACAAAAATAAAAGGAGTGTCGTCGTCGGCTATAAATACCACAACATGAAATTAAAAAAAAATAAACTAACCCTGGGTTGGGTTAAAAGCAAACGAAATCAAAAGGAAAATAAGTAACACAAAACAAAATGATTAAAGGTATATTTCATCGTTGCTGTTCTCTCTCCGCTCCCCGTGCATCGCGTTGCGTCGACGTCATTATGCATCGTTGTTCTTCTCCAAGTGGTGAAGAAATGCTAACCTCCAGGAATTTCATGTTGGAGTAGGACTAAAGAAGACGAAGCCGCGCAAGGCCCGAATTATAAATAAAAAAGTTTATCTTTGTTTTTAGGTTTCTATTAATTTTGTGTAATGGAAATGGAAACATGAAAGTGAAGCAGCGGCAGCAGCAGTGGTCGAAAATTCACAATTCGTAGCGCAGCACAGATAGAAAATAGAAATACAATTAACGAAACTATACAAGCGAAGGAATCATTAAGCAGTGTGGTGAAAAGTTTCTGAGGTGAATTCAACTTTTAAGAGAATTTACTGTATAAGAAGGTGTTGGTGTAGTGTTGTCGCAGCGTGAACAAATTAAATTATTGTTGAAATTTCATTAACTAAAAGAGAAACACTACAGACAGGGTGACCACAATTCCTTTTTTATATTAACCTATAGGATTTTTGAGAATGCAATAAAATTAAAACAAAAGCCAAAATAGTTTTTTCTTCTCTGGCTACACGGAATAGGTACGTAAACGTCACCGGTGTCTTCCAATAAAAAGTCTCAATATTTTGTTTTGCTTTGTCGGGGATTTTCAACTGTTTTGAATTGGAATGCCTCTAATCTCGTCCTAAAAACAAAGCAAAAGTGGAAAAGTCAAGAATTTTGTTTACTCATGCTGACAGCCGTCTTGATTCGGTGGGTTTAAAAATTGTGTGGCGCAACAGCTCGTGTAGAACCAGAGCCTAGTGACTTACAACTCTCAACCAATTCTATTTTCGGGACCTACAGTTTTCTACTGAATCCAAAGGGTTAAGGTGAGAAGAAATTTTTTATAATAAAAGAAATACTCTTGGAGGATTTGTCAATTCTTCACAAGAGGCAACCCGTGGAAAACATTTATGTTATTTTTCACGTGACATAGGCTGGGAATCGAACCCAAGGCCTACGTTCTAAATATTACGCCACTGGCTACTAAAATTCATGAGTTAAATCGAGTTCATCTTTGGAAGTTGGATGGTTTCGTACCTACTAATAAACTTAAAATAAAACAAAAAAACATAGAAACTCAATAAATAGTAGTTATCGACTTAAAAATCGAGTAAAGTAATGCAAGTTTCAAAACTTTAACGAACAAAAAAATGCTCATAGTTTAAATAGTTAAAAAAAAAAAAAAAAACAAAACAAAACCAACGGACTTTGTTCTATTAAAAGTACCTGTTCTTGCATATTCACCAATAATATTTCACTAATTCTTTTGTAGTGAAAAGTGGAAATGCCTTAAATAAAGAGAACCACACTTGAATATTTTTTAAATCGTCTTATTTTGTTACTGAAAATTACTAAACTATTTTTTGTAATATTTTAAACGCAGCTGCGCTTTTCTTTAAGTTTTCAGCTTATCACTATTTTTAAATAAATTTACAAGTACCGATCACAATTTCTATTAACTTCAGAATAAATTTAATTTGTATTCATTTTATGTGCAAAACAATCGAACTTTTTTCACATTTATGAAACTGGTGAATTCACAAAAATAAATGGTGAATAATTATTCCAATTTCTCTTAAAAAAGAGCATTTGATTGACAGCTGGAGGAGTGGTGTATAAAATGTTAAGCATTGTTGAATTGAAGTTGAATAAAATAGTTCTCACGAGTCTGGTGAAATGGTGAATGTATCTCAAACTTAAAGGAATGCGACCGCCGACCACTTTAGTACCAAAACCAATTGCCGCTGTCGACTCAGGGAGTAAAACAGATGACATTTTTAACTGGTTTCATTTTCCTTCGTCCAAACAACATTTAGTTACGAATTGAACCTCGACCTGTAACAACGTAACGGCGCAGTGTGGTGTTACCTACAACCGTAATTTTTTTCGTGTCGTCGTCGTCTGTCTGTCAAACGTTGCCGTATTGCGACTTGCGAGTGTTGTAAAAAAGAGTATCTTAAAGTTTCATTCATGGGTGTAATGTTGTCCCAAACAAGTTTTTCTTTGCATTTTTCACGATAGGTGTACCTACCTATATTATGTATGTTGATTGTGGTGGCTATAACATATTAAAACTTGCACATGAGTTTACATGTGAACGTGGACTTAAGATTTCAAATTAAAAAAAAAAAACATGAGCATCTAAAAATCACCAGGAGAATTAGTTCGCATGTAAAACTAAGTTTTTGGTTATTTTAATCTTGACAAAACCTTGGAATTATTGTTTTGTATTTGTATTTTATTTAAATTGTCTTTTGTTTGTTTTCGGTAATTTAAATTTCCTCCCATATGCCCCTAGTAAATCTTTATTCAAAGTGAATCTACTAAAAAAAAGAGTGCAGTGCATTTTCCTGGAACAAGGAAAAAATTTGTGAAAATTATATTTACAAAATTGTGTGTCCTTCATCGAGAAATAGGAATTTAAATAAAGATGGATACTATATAAATTACTCAACCCTGAACTTTCAAGGAATTCCGTACTGCGTCAAATGCAATATTGCTTTTTGTGTTTTGTTTAGGAGAAACCCGTTCACCGGAGGAAAAAGGATTATAATTGAAAAGTTTGTTTATATTTTTATATTTGTATTTATTTTTAAATTTTTTTTATAAAGTGGGAATGTGCTGTACAGGCCTCCGTAGAATTCATGTGTATTGTAGCTTAAATCTTATTATATATTTTATACCTACCACAGTGACAGAACAATTTGTAATTTTTTGAGAAAATTATGGAAGGAGGTGCTTTAAGGATGCTTGTCCTATATCAAGAATTAAAAATGTGGGTGGGAGCGAATTCAATAAGTGGATAGGGCTGATTCTAGAAATGATAAAAGATTTAAGGTTTTGTGTCCCAAAGGGCTGACGGCAGAGATAGTACCTAAATACTTTAACTCATGGTCTTTGTCTTATTTTCTGGCTTAATTTCATCCAAAAATTTGATGTGATTTCATTGCGCTAGAGATTTTGCTTTTTTTTATTTTGTTTTATATTTTGTTCATTTTATCCTAATTTATGCGCCGCAGCTGTCACTTTTTTTACTTTTGCGTCGGACAATAAGAATGAAACAATAACACAAGGTTTTTATTTATTTTAGTTTTTTTTGGTCGATAAAAAAAGTTTCTGTGACAGGATTTACAAATACCCTAGAGGTTTCATTGCAAGTTGATTGTATTTACGTTTGAAGTTAAACATAGATTATTCTAAGAAAAATTTCTCTTAATAGATAAAATAATAAGATACCAGACCTATGTGATTATTTTGTATTTTGAGGTTAAAATGATGAAATTCGAGTTTGCTGTCTTAATTCAAAACGTGAATCGTATATTTTAGTTAAAGTTTTTCACTTTAAGATTTGCCAAGGTAGAAGTGGCTGTCGGCGGTACATTTAGGCCAATTTTTGACTCGTTGCGATAAAGATTTGCCAAGGCACATACATACATAGGTGCCTAGAAATTTTTTTAAACTTCTAGAAAAATGACAATTTTATTTATTTTACAGTGGAACAGCATCCTAAGGCAAGGTCACTTGCCTGTATTAGTTTTTTTTTTGTTACTTCTTTAAAAGAAAAAGACAGTTGCATTCCTCTCGTCAGTAATTTCTCCATAAAATTAGCTCCACCAGGAATACTCCACACAACTGCAGGTATATACCCTTGAGTCTAACTACGAACTTTAATACATTAAATAGGTACAAGAATTTTATTTTTCCTTCCCATTTCAATTTGCAAACATTTAACAGAAATTTAGGTAGGTACATCGTGTTTTTATTCAATACCCTCTCTGTTTATTTTAAAAACAGGGAATTGTCATCAGCGTTGCCGAAGTGGCACGATCGTGTCTTTTTGACACGAAAATTTTATCATGGCACGGTGGCACGAAAAAATTCAATATGGCACGCTTTTTTTTGTTTCCATTTTTTACTCCAAATAAAGCGAATTTTGAAGACATTTTGAGAAAATTGATCCTAATGGAGGCTAGATGGAGGAAAAACTGGCAAAAACTCTTATTTTGTAGAGAACAAATTATTTCTTCTATTCTTTTTGTTGTATTTCACCCCACAATTGATTTATATTTTTTTTAACATACATATCTACGAATTTTTGGTTTTTTTCATATGGCACAAAAATGACACGATTTTTTAGAAAATGTGGCACGGAAATTTTTTTTTTGACGGTAACGCTGATTGTCATTACCCATAACCCCTGGAGTGAGCGTCAATTATTATAAAAAAGAAAATCAGACCAGAGACTGCATTATTGTGGGCAACAGGCAGATGTGGAAGTCGCCAAGGTGATAGTGATAATCTATGACATATCCTTTTAATCGAGGCAAAGTTCCTTTTTTGCAATGCCTTTGGATGTTTGAAATTTATTTATTTGAAATTTTCATTCAAAACCTTCAATATGTATTAATATGATGGTGCGAAGCTTGCCAGCCTAACTGCAAGTGTTTTATCACACAAAAACACCTTATAAATTGAAAATTTGATTTTGTTATTTTATCATTCTCTATTAAACAGATCAATTCGATCAGTAAATATGTCGAATAAATCTCAACTTTAGCCAGTGATGCCAGGCTTTGGGAGAAGGTTTTCCCACAGTTATACCCATAAATTCCTTTTTTTCCATCCTTTTGTGGTTAATCCCGAAATTCTCCCATAACCAAATAAATTAAAAATATATAAATATTTCATTGTAATTAAGAAACTAACATGCATTCTTCATAGGTAAAAAAATAAAAACGTTAAACATTAATATTTATTTTTTACTGATTTCGAAAAAAAGGTAAAATTCAGAGCACCTTTTTTGAATCCGTGCGGAAATCAATTTCACTTTCGGATTTGATTCGGAACGGAAATCAGAACAGGTGTGATTGAATCACACTTTAAGTATTGGTCTTAATGCCAATTCACAAAGGCAACTCCAAAAATGAAAAAAAAAGTCCGCGGGTGTTATTTCCTTTTCTTTTGGAAATAATGCCCACGGGTTTTATTTCCACGGGTCTTATTGTACTGCTCTTACTTATCGAAGAGTTTTTTTTTTAATCTATTACAAACATTTGTAACTAAAATACAAATTACATAAGTCTTAAATTTGCCACGTCATTTCTTTGCCACATCAATTTGTATAAAATCGATTTTATAGATTTCACGAAAATAAGAATAAAATGCAGAAAACAATAGTTAATTTATTAAAAATAATTTTTTAATATTTAACAATTTTTTATAAACTTGACTAAAAAGTATAAAATAATTTCTCTTAGCCCCATACCTATATTTAAAACAAAATAAAATAGCCGAATGCCATAAATAATAGTTGGTATCACACGGGGAAACTGAGTTTCCAGCAACTTTAGTTTTAAGGTGAAAAGCACACGAAGTTAGAAGAGTGAAACAAATCTCCCCAGTCAATGGCTTAAGGAGATTTTTTCGACATTCTTGTTCAACCAAGCTATTTTTAAAGGAAACTACAGAAAATATCCTTTTCTTTGTGTGAAAGGTAAAACAGATTTAAAAAAAAAAATTAAAAGAAAACTTAAAAAAAAAATCCCCAGGAATTTGTTTCCTCGTGTGAAAGGTGACTAAGAAGTTTAGAGTAGCATGCACGCAGGTTTTTTGTTTTAAATGTATGAGAAATTATTTTATAGTGCAAACAAATGCCATACTCATAATGCTCTATTGCTCTTTTAGGAAAACATAAAAAGTTTATGATGTATGTATCTCTTGAAAACTTTCTAGATACCCGAGCTAAACTGTTCGCCGAACAAATAAAAACGCATTTCTGTTAAGTTGAAGCTTATTGTTTTTGAATATTTAATTTCAAGGGTTATTTAAGTTATATGAAAACTGACATTATTATATGGAGAAAACTTTAAGTTATTGGAAAAAAGGATTGTTGTGTATCAATTTTTTTATATTTAAAATTTGAACGCAACTCCAAGGGCCAGTAAATGTGTCGAAGATAAAATGGAGAAAATGTTCCCAAGGGTTTATTAAAGTTTTGTTGTCAATTTGGGATATCTAAAAAGATAGTAGTAGAGTAAGGAGTTCAGCATATATATATGTATATATGTACGTACACATAAAACAAATGAACCTTAAGCAAAAGTTACGTGACATTGGGTTATATGTCTACAATATGTAAGAGTGATAGAGTTCTGAAGTGAACTTTAGTTGTTTTTTCACATGGGAAATAGCAGTAAAAAAAAAACTACATTTTAAGAAAACATAAGAAAAGAAATTTTCTATTTGCAAATTGGAAAATAGTTTGAGTTGAGAGAAAGAAAAATTTAAAAAAATTCGGTTTAACGTGAATATTTGTATTTAATACAAATGGTATGTCCAGGACAATACTTTAGTTACGTATAAGAATGTGTTAATAAGTTTATTTCGAAAACGTTTTTACTTATAAATTGATGAAGTTAATTTAATTATGATTAAATTAGAAAACTTCTTATTCTAGTATAAAAAGTTTAAGTAACTTTGTGAAAAAGTCATAATTCTTTTAAAGACATACGATATAACAGGCAACAGATGTTTTTCTTAATTGCAAAGGCAAAGGTAACAAACCTGCGAAAAATGACCTGTAGAATGAATAGAAATATATTTTGTGAATATCTTATTTATGTAATTTACATAAATTTATAATAAATAATAATTTCTGGTCATAAGGGAAAACCCTTTTTTATGTAGGTAGGTACCTCAGAAATTTTAATACTCTTTGGTAATAAAATAAGTAAGATAAGATGATTTGCTTATAAAACTACAAAATATTTTTTTTTAATCAAATTGTTTTAAATAATGATATTTACATAATTTCTAAGAAATTAACTTAATAGCAATTTCATAAATTTAACAAAATGGAGAAATATCTTAGTCCTCTTTAACACTAGGAAATTGAGTTTCCAGCAACTTTCAGTTTTGAGGTATATAGGTCATGAAGCAAGATGAGTGAAGAGTGAATGAAATCCCCCGGTCACCGATTTAAGTTTTTTTGACATTCATCTTCACACACACAGAGTAGTGTGTGTGTTCAACCAAGCTACTCTCAGAAAATTTCTACGATTTTGTTTCTTCGTCTGAAATGTACAAGAGATTTTTAAAGAAATTAAAAGAAAACATCGAAAAATCTCTAGCAACTTGTTGTTTTGCTGTCAAAAATACTGTGGAAGAAAATTAAAAATATGACTGTTCGCTCAGTAAATTTTTCAAGATGTAAAGTTTGTGAGATCTCATTAACGTGAGCTCATATATGATTTACTTCTTTTTCAATGTTTGGGTGAGAGTTTTTTTTTCCAGAAGTGGACACCCAACATTTTTTTTGGAAACTAAGCTTTCTTTCTATTCCTAAAATTTGGTAAAAACAAGTTGGGCTTTTGTGTGGAGTTACGACCACATGTTTTATTGTTGGTTTCGATTGGAATGCAGCCATAAATTTATAGAGGTTTGTTTGTGCTGCGTTACGATTTTTTGTAAAGAAATAAACTTGATTCTTAAGGGTTTTTGTTTTTGCCTATAATACCCGCACAAGAATGGTTGAAAGTCGTAGGTCACTAGGCCCTGGTTCTACACGAGCTCTCGTGCCACCCAATTTATTTATTGTTATAACAAATCAGTCCCAAAATCTTCAATGTTTCTGGTTTTAGATTACCAGATATAGACGTTTTCAGCTGCAGGTTATTTAAAAAAATATATAAAATATTGCTATGAAAAACTAGGTACAAATTTAATTTCGAAGCGAAGGTTTAAAAAAAAAACAGACGAATCAAACGTCGTGTTGGCTTGGATCTGGGATCAACGAGTACTACGAACTGTCTTTATTTTTACGCTAAATTTTAAGTTCAATCGAGAATGAAGAATATACTGAATCCTATTCAACTCACGAACAAAGATAAGAATTTCAAAGAAAGATATTTATCAATTTAATTAAAAAAAATCTACAAAAACTTAAAGTTCGCATATCAAAACCTTCATCAGTGAAAGACAAAATAAAATAAAATCAAAATAAATAAAAAGTATATACATACTTATAGGTATTTTAAAATGAAATGTAAAACAAAAAAAAAGTAATAAAAACCAAGCAAAGCAACCAATAAAAGATATATTTACAAGACTGACAAAAGGGCTAATCTTGTATTTTAATGGCAAAATACCAAAAGAACATAAACATTATGTGAAGTAGCGATAATAAATTTTTGATTTCTATATACCTACATAGGTACATATATTCAATCTTATTATTTCTCTCTCTCTCTCTCTCTCTCTCAACATACAAATTAATACTTTTATAATGAAAACTCTCATCAACAACAATAAAAAAAAAAACAGTCGTCGAACTTTGAGGATAAAAAAACCCATCATCATTTCTTAGAATTAAATTGTACCTATCTTATATTCTATTTACAAAAATCTGAAAAAAATATTTTACCAAACCTTAAATTCTCCCTTAAATTAAGCCGATTATAGAATGCTAATATTGAATTTTACTAAAGATTTCCTTTCAAAGCCGACAAAATAAGCTCTTATATTTTTTTTATTTTCATTGCACATAAATTACTTCCGCATTACGTTACGCCGACCAAATCGAATCGGCCACCATAAAAATATTGCCATTGCCATGTTAGTCGTCCGTCTGTCGCTTCTGCTGTCGTTGCGGGTTTTGTGGTATTCGTATCGTATCTTGTCTGGTATTGAGTCCTTTTCTTTTGTTTGTTTATTTGAGTTGTTATTCAACCTCTGCCGCTATCGTATTCCAAAATAACTTAAGAGGCCTTTCCTTATATTTGAAGAAAAAACGAAAAAATGTTCATTCGCTTTTCAATTTCGCGAAGCCATTTGTGTGCGTATGGAAATATTTTAAATGGCATATAAAAGAACTAACTATTGTCTTTCAAGTGATGGGTTGGTTTTTGGATAGCTGGAACACAGAATTGTCAGATTTTTGCTAAAATTTCTTATTCGTTTTCAATTCTCTATCTAAACCAGTGATTTTATTGAACAAATTTGGTCTCATTTTTATGAATTACAATTATCTTCCAACTGAAGCAACCAAAAATCATTATTCAGTTCGATTCTGAAAATATATTAAGGGTATTCATGCAACGAGATAAGTTTACCAATTGTGTAAAAAGATAAGTTTCCGCAAAGGTTTGCGTGAACGTCCTTTTTATTTATTTGGATAAATGCTGCTTAATAATCAGCTGTTCGTTAAACGTCACGTTAAAAGTCACAGTGACGTTTGTATAAGTTTATCCAAATAAATTTGTATAAGTTTCCGCAACAAAATCCTTAGATTATTTTATCCAATTTGCGTAAACTAAACAAGGTTTTTGAACACATTTTCCAAAGTTGGACAGTTGTCTAAAGTTAGACAACGTTTATAAATAAGACCATTGGAGTCCAGTGAAAGTGGAAACGAAGCTGAAACTCTTCGGCCCTCGCCGCATAAAAATCCAATAACGCTTCAGTTCTTTCTTTTGTCCAGTTCGTTCTAACCTTCCTACCTACTGATAAGAATTGTTTAATCATATAATTTATATTAATTTTCTTTTTACCTTTTTCCTTTGTCAGACATTTCGGTTTCAGTTCAGCAATAAAAATAAATTCTTCAGGAAAAGGCAGCGATAAACATATGTTTCAGGAAAGGGGTTTGTTCGTAGATTATGGTCGAAGTAAGTTGTCGTTTATGTATCATGTAGTATATGACGTCATCGGCGATCATTTTTGTTAGATCATATAATGATTTTTTTTCTTCAATCAGAAGTGGATTTAAATGCATTTTTCTTTAAATCAAGTTTTAAAAAAACCGATAACGAATAAAATCAATTGATTTTTTTGGTTGAATCGAAAATGATAGATTGATTTTTTTGGTCAATGGAAAAACAGCCATGAAAAACACACAACTACTTTATAAACACAGCCATCGGGATGCAAATGATAGTCAATCGCACCAACATCTGAAAACAAAACCACCAAAATTCCATTCGATACTCGAATAAACGTCACAAACCTATCCGCAGTAGGATTCTACTTCTGCTTTTATTGGCAGTAATTCTACTGTGGATGTTGTATTTGTAACTCGTGTAAAATCCTACTGTACTGTGAATAGGTTTTCCAAGAAAACACGACTAATGTAGGTGGAGGGCTCAATATTAGTAAAATACAATATTGACCGGACATTTTTATTCTATCGTATAGGTACAAAGTGAATGGGTTTTAAGTCCTACCTATTCTGACTTCGAATTTGGCCAATACACATTCAAAAACTAAAACATTTTGTTTGGCTTGTATTCCACAATGGCTTTACAGCGTTTGCATCTCCTTTTTCTGATACTTTTGGTAAGAGCACAAATTTAAATTGTTATACCATTTTGAGTTGGCACGAAGCATATATCGTCGTTTAGGACAACCCCTTGGACGACGAAGTTTGGGTTAAAAATAACGCTGAGTTTTATACTTTCGCAGTATGAATTTAATCGGTACTCACTCGTTATTTCAAAATTCAATTTCAATTCCTACAATGCACCAGAGACGATTTAAGGCGAAAAATTATAAAATTTTTGACGTACCTATGTACAAGTACATACGAAGCATTTTTGGTATTAAAAAAATATAATTAAAATCTTTGTGAAATTAATTAAGTTTTATTTTGAGTGTTGCGTACATTCCAAGGTGTACCTACCTTGCGCTCAACTGTTATAAGTCTCTTCAGCAATAAGTCCAAATAATGTTTAGAGAAACTTTTTTTCTTTTTTTAATAAGAATAAAAATAATAAAAAAAACCATGATGGACCTTGGGCGCAACTCTAATAAGCCACTTCAGCAATAAGTCAAAATCCTATCTACAGAAATGTTTTTTTTTTTTTTTTTTTTATGAACTGCTGCATTGGAGAGCCGACAAAATTCCATTCAAAACTAAACTACTAAACCGATGAAATTTGGAGGCTTCTTAATTGATTGGGATGAGAAATTAAAGAGATTGAACGTCCGCCGACTACTACGCCTTCTTTAAAAAAAAATTAATGTCGTCTAAATGGTTGCAAAATGGGTTGCTGTAAATACTATTTTCAAGATAACTCATGTTCACAAACAAATTCTACTATTTTTACTAGATTCACTGGTTAAATATTAATTTTTTTTTTGGAAAATATGATTCAACTAATCGAAGGCAGCACTTTCGGAAAATCGATTTTTCCATCTCGAACCCAATGTGTGGTGCGGTGATTGGCAAGAGTGATACTTTGTTTGATCACTGAACTGTTGGCATTTAACGAACGTCAGGGATCCAACTACGTTTCTTTATTGATTTGTAAACGCATTTAAAAGGAACATATAGAAAGTATAGGATCAAATGTATGGTCACTGGCAAACTTTTTACTACAAACTCTCCGATTAAGTCCATTTTTTACTTTTTCTTTTAGAAGAGCTTACTATAGAATTCCATATTTCAGAATTTGCGAATGCGAATATTTTTACGGTAGAATCCAATTATAAAGTTGGCCCCTGGTTCAGGTAAAGACATGAAATATAGTCATTTGCTTTCCTCCCCAAAAACAAAATACAACGTCTAGGAGTTCACTATGCACATCAGTTTAATACCTTTGGGTCGAACTTCGGAGGCACTGTAAAGAACAGGGATTTCTTTTTTAATACAGGTAGAAGTTTGCTAAGGGAATAATTTAGTTACTGATACATTCTGCGTAGAAAAAGTAGACAATAGAAATTAGAAAACGCTAAGCCACATAAAGTTATAGTTTATATAACCCTCCTCTCGATCCATGCTTGTGTCATTGTTCTAATAAATTTCTACCTGTTCATCGTCATCAGAATAACATCAGAATTTAAAGGAAAAAAAAGTAATTATCTATAAATAAATACTGAATTTCAATTCCTGATTTTTTATTGTTTAAAAATGTAACCATATCCTTTCGACTATTTTATTCAATTGATTTCTCAGTGATTTTTTATTTATAACTTCTTGATGTTTACATTCAAAAATTATTATGTTAATAAAATGAAATCAAAAATTCAAATGGTAGTTTATATTACAAACAAAAAATCAACGTGCTCCACAAACCTGACTATAACATCCCACATTCGAAATCAACGTCTCTAATCATTATTAATGTATACCTTTTGACGTGAGTTGTACCTACAACTCTGATGAGGCTTGTATATGTAATTCCTTTAACATAAAATTATTTTAAATTCAAATTCTTTCAGATAAACCATTAAAATATGGTTTCTGATGTAAACATATTTTTTTTTTACTTTTTTCGAAATTTAATTTGAAGTGGAGGAGTTGGTTGATTGGTGATGCAGTATAAAGTTCGAGGGTTTCATTCCTTTTTATACGTTTTAAAATTTTGCCTTTTTAGAGGCTTAGAGGAACAGAATTAAGGCTCAACCACTAATGGATAAGATATTCAAATAATTTGAGATATTTTTATTGTTGTTATTGGACACTTCAGGTGGGTATACATATACATATTTGATTTATTCGAATTTTAACATAATGTGTGTTTGTTATTTAATTAATTCCGAGCATTCAAGGAGTTTTAAGAATGTGTCATTAAAGAGATGGATTGCTTAAATAGTAGGTTTGGATTATATAACACAACATTATCTCTTTCATGGGGTCTTTGGTCACTCAAGTAGCTTCTATGTGTCCAAAGTTATATATATATATACTTATTACATAAATGCTTCTGGAAGCTTTTTGGCTTGTGCAATGTCAAGATAAGAAATTATCCGCAGACAGTAGATAAGTTACGAAAATGTAACCATTCAGCTTGAGCATACAATTATATATACAGGGTGTTTTGCATAAGACGCGTAGTTTGTAGATTGTGTCGAAATAAGAAAAATAAGAAAAAAAAAACTGATTGGGGGGAAGGTATATTTCCGTTTAGGTTGTGTTTTAGTGAATAGTTTTTGAACAATGAATGTTCATACTCCAAACTAAAAAAAAATTTAGTCCCAAAGTCAGCTTTCTGCATAATAGACAAATCGAAGAAAGAAAGATCATCTGCCCATGAAACTGGACAATTTTTTTGGATTAACACAACGGATATAGGTTATAGTTGTGATATTGTATATATCTGCGCAATCTTTCAATTGAATCGCCAATCCGCACCAAAACCGCATCTACACTCGTCCATAGTATCCTAGGACGAAACCAATAAAACTGATTATTTGGTAATCGGAAAAATAAATAAATAAGATTATGGTGGAATGACAAATTGTGTAAAAGCAGGGCCTACTGACTTACAACGTGTTATTAGCAGGAATGGAGGGGACCTACAACTTCCCGTCGAAACCGAACGGCTAAGGTGAGAAGTACTTTTCCATGAAAAGAGACATTCTTGGAGGGTATGTCAATTCCTCGCAAGAGGCAGTAATTTTAGGTGGCGTAGACTGGGAGTCGAACCCAAAACCTTCGGCGTACAGTCCTACGCACTGCCTATTAAACCTCGGGTTACTACGATCATTTGGCAGCTGGTGTGGTGTTCGTTAAGTAAAGAATCTGACGATAAAACACGACACTAAAAGTTTCGAAAGTTGATCTTATAGAGCCATTTCATCGATTTGAAAAAAAAAAAATCAAGTCCTTGATCTACAGTTTTGAAAGTTCGTTAAGCATTTCCTAACTCTGATTAGAACAACATTTCGACAGAGTAAATGAACGACGGTTTCCTTTTCCTCCTGATCCCCATAACTCTACAACGCAGTGACTATTGTAACAAATTCCTATAGCTTGGCTCATTCTCATATAAGTCAGTGTCCAGTATTAGCCTTGGTTACATATGTCAATCCTGGTTCTGGAAATCATATCAGGTGATTAATTAGTTTTCTGATTTTAAAAATTTTTCATTCCGAAAAAGTCCTTAAGATCATAACAAAAAATTAGTCATCGAATCTAGTTTCAGCTATTAAATTCGTTCAACTGTTAAAAAAACTGATGGAATGTTTGACCATGGCTAATTAAGTTGTTAAAGCCAACATAGACACAAAAACAAAATAAAAAAAATACATCAAGTATCAATTTACTATCCAATTTTCAAGTCCTGACAGCAACGGAAGATTAAAGTAATTGCAAATGCAATCATCTCTTATCAAAAAGCACTTAATCATACTGTCAATCTTGATTTAAAATAGGTGTGGTATCAACGCTTCAAGTTGTAATGCCAAAAAAAGTCTGCAATAGCAACAACACAAAAAAATCACCCCAATTTGCAATTGCACCTTTTGCGCGCGGGAAATTTTGTATCTATAAACATCAGTTTGGTATAATCTCAACTTTTGAATGAGTCTTTTGCAGCAGACTTCCCATCACCCAACTGTTTCGACCAACTGGTTTTTTTTTTTGCATTTTGGTAGTATAACGATATGTATATACCTACGACGTTTGCTGTCGTCTACCTATCCCTCGGCACTTGCAATTTATCATTTATATGCACAAATATTCAATTTTTTCTTTATCTCAGACGTTACTACAGATGTCACTACAGAAAAAAAAAAAAAAAAACAAAAGAGGCCTCTTTTTTGGTGGACTGTCCACTGCCGGACGCTCACACAAATTGTGATGGCTATCATCGCATAAGATCAAACAAAAAAAATGTGTATTCGAAAACGAGACTGGTATTACAGCATTTCGACTTTGTATATTGAACAGAATACCGCGCCGGATATGGTGGAACATCATCTACACATATTTGGTCGTGCCGCGGAATATATCTTATGAAAAAGTTTTATAGTTTTATTTTTTTTGAAATTTTTTTTTTGAGTTTCACTTTTATTTCTATACGCACAAAAAGTCGTTTGTGTTGAAGATATGAACATTCTTTGAGATGTTTTTGGTTACATTAAAAAAAAAAAGTTCAGCGTTGGGCGCCATTCGATGATTTTCTCTATTTTAGGTATTCGATCTAAGATTTTAATTTAATTTTAATGTTAATTGAAAATAAAGCTTCCGAATTATTAAAATAGTTCAATTCATTATGATATATGTATTTGCATTAGCATAATTGATTCACTGAAGGGATTTTTTATTTCAATAGAGTATAATTTTCCGGTAGAAGAAAACATTAACATATTTATGTAGTTATTTTCTTTGAAAGATTTTTTTTGAAACCCATGTGAAATGTGTCAACCAATCTATATAATATTTTATTACTATGAATGACCATATCATGCTCACTGTACATTTTCGATATATATCTACATCGCTATTTTATCCCATCACGGTTTTGACGATGTTGAAATGTAATTTCCAATTTTCCAAATTTATAAAAATGATGTATTTTTTTTGTCGGGATTTTAATATTACATTGAATAATATATTTAATTTTAGGACTTTAGTTTAGCACAAACGGAATAACACCAAATTAAAATTTAACATGATTATTTTTTATAAGATGGTAATTTTTGATAGAACTTTTAAAAGATTAAATCTAACAATGCGTTTTCGGGATTTTACAACTGACACGTCAACATGTACTTTTAGGTGAATTTTTAAATTTTAAATCTTCCACTTGCTTGGGTAAAATCATCTAAATCCTACTTTTAATCTAATATTCTTTGAACGTGACATGACCAGATACACCCAGATAGCCTGCCGTCTAAGTAATTTCCAGAATCTAATTATGCACATCATAGACTATATATACTACATATACGATTTGATTACCGGGTTTAGTTTTTGGCTTTCACACTCGAATGGGAATTCCATTTTATTTATCCACCATAGGCTTTCCTGTGCTAGGTACCTTTGCTGGGGTTATTTTATGAAATGGTTGAGTTGAAGTGCAAGGCAGTTTCCCTCAAAAAGTTATTAATATTCAATTTTCAAGTTGAACTGGCACTCCACATAAAGTTTCATATGTATGTAAGTATCTACAACATTCTACATTCTATAGATATATACTCTGGGGAATTGCCTACCACATTCCAAAATGTGCGCAAAACATCATACCTATATACACCATTGCATGTTTATTTGATCCAGTTAACCGGAAGTTTATCATAAAAGCAGAACTGAACTTCAGAATTATAGGTATACAGTCGTGATGCAATGTTCATCTCCCTCTCAATTTTTGAGATTTTTTTTGGAAATCCGTTTCAGTCAAACTGTCACACAAAAATGAGCATATGTATATCTCATATGAATATGGAAATACATATAATTGTTGTTGAATTGTTCTGAAAATTGGCACCCGTAGTAGAGTGGCTCATTTTGACAAAAGTGAGTGCAAAATAAGCTAAAAATATCAAATGGAATTCGAAGAGTCCCTAGACTAAAGACGAGTCATCTTGGTACATTATACATGAAGTTCGTGGTTGAATCTCCATCTCCATTCGCCATAACCACTTAACATCTGCAGATCATCTCCTTGCCATAACCCTGTGAATGTTTAAAATATTTCGGAGGAGCTTTTCCCACATTGCAGCCCGTATTTTTATTTTAAAGTTATGCGACATAGTTGGATCAGTTTCCTGAGATCCTGATATCGGCCATCTCATTTATAGAGCTCCGGACGATGAATGCTAAATCAAATGCGGGCTTAAAATTTGTTGGTCTTTGTTGGGTTTGAAGAATTGGTCTCTTTCTCTGGTCAATTTGATACCAAATTTTATCCAAAATCAACATAAAAAGTACCAATTTTTTGCAAATGTTTTGAGCAGTGATATAGCATGTTTACTTTTACGAAATCGGGGTATGTATAGGTATACTATTCCCTGTGCTTCGGTGACTGAATTACTTCAGCCTCGCGCGTCTTCTTATAGCCTTAGAAACTTTGTGCTTCCTTATAACGAGCTTCCGCAAAGTTGATTAACGGAACACTTTTATCTTCCGTTCCTCTTTTCGCGGAGATCCTCAAAACAAGCTGTAATAAATCCTATTCCAAGTTCATATTTTCAACACGGGTGTTCATTTTCCGTAGGTGCAGGTCGTGTTGCTATTTGACAATATTCAATATCCGATGCTCTACGTATAGGTATCTCATAATCGACGACACGTCGGCGCAACCCTAACCCTAGAAAACCAGAACCTTGATTTACGCTAGAACAGCAGGCGGAATAGTCTGATGGGAGTAATCCACTGCGTGGATATGAACCCCACCGTTAACCAATATAAAGGGTTCATCTGCTACCATCTTGCCGGCTAGTTTTGGAAATTCTTACTGACCTCAGCTCTAAATATATCAGAGTATCTAAAGCGAGGTTTTTACTATCCAGACTCGCTGATTCACCGACCGTTGATTCACTCTTGAACTCGTCCGCCCTATATCATCCTTCGGAATAAGTACCTCCAATATTTTTGACGACTCATATCACTATCGTCCATTTCCCAATATATTTCATACGGGGTATTTGCTCAACTTTGAACAATATTAATAACCCTGATTCTTGTAAATTCCAAATTATTGATATCAACTAATTGTCATTTTTATTTCTTATAGTTTGTGCGACAGGAATAAAATCAAAAAGTATCACTGTACTCCACTTCAATTCGCTCGCATCATAAGCGACATATACCTACTATTTTGCATGTGAATTATTTATGTGATGTGTTATGTCGTGCTTTTTTGAAATTGTCCAATCGGTTATGGGTGTTGTACAAGGAGAGGCAGAGAGGACAAGTACTCTCGGTAATTAATCTTTTATGATTATTTTCATGGCTTATATCCATGACCGACATATTGCGCGTTCTTCAAAAACCAAATAAGGGTATTTTATATATTATATTCCAATTATATATAGATGTGAAGAGTGATGGAAGTTAAAATTTAGTTGAATTCAAAAATGAAACCCCGATGAAATTTTTCCTTTGGAAACGTTGAAATGCCAAACGCCAACCACTTAATTACAAACAGCACATACATATACAAAAAACCGCACTACAAAAGCTCTTATTTACTATATCTATGGTGAGTTAGGTCCTTTTGGGAAGTTTGAGGGTTCGTTTTTGGAACTAAAACAGCGTGAAAACGAAAATTTGACTTGAACATTTTTTTTCTTAGCTTCAAATTGCCATGGCTATGAGGGTTTATTTTTTTCACGTATGTAGATACATAAATTCTGAAGAGTTTCACTAGAAAATTTTGTGTAGTTTTAAATAGAATTTTGTTGACTGTTCTTTGTGAAGAGCTGTTAGCTCGTGTGATAGTATAGGATTGATGTTTTTTTCACACTAAAGTTAGAAAGTTTTACATGTTAACATGTTCAATGTTGAACACAATTAGTTATTTTTTACAATTTCATGGGAAATTTTATATGCTGAAATAAAATGCTGTTACCCGGGAGAAAAACTCTCAACGAGTGATTTCCCAAGAAAATAGTTTTTCCTACGAAGCAAGTCATACCAAAATAAAAATATTTTAAATCAGTTTAGAAGAAAGAAAGAAGTATTTTTTTCAAGGGTACTTCCACTTCCCATGAAAAACTGCCCTACACCTTAATTGTTCAGATGTTCTAACTCGGCTACTTGGAATTTTCAAAGAAAGGACGAAATTAATTTTCTACAATAAAAGAACATAAAAGTGTTATGGCATATATCTGGATTGAATATTTTTCCATGACACAAACAAAGAATCAAGTTGTCTCTCTTTCATTGTGTTAAACTTTAAAAATAATTAGGTGATTTATGTATGTATATTTATTTTATGTACATAACAAACAAGTTCGTACATTTTGTGTGTGATATATTATTTATTTACTTAGTCACTCTTTTTATTTGTTAGTTTCTCTTTTTTAATATTTTCTTTTTTTTTTTATTCATATAAATACAGTGTTAAATACTTAAATTCAAATTCCTAAATTAATTTAAAGACTATCAACAATTTATTTGTACTACTTTGTAAGCGATTTTGACATACATAAATACCAAATACTCCCCGACAGCTCATATTTCTTACAGCATATTTTAAAATTAAAAGTTCCCTGATAAAAAACTACTTTTTCTTTTTCTCCAAGGGAAACTGTTTTCTTTCCATCAAAATGTTTCACGAATTATACGACACCGAATTTTCAAAAATTCCTGAGCATTTTTTTTACTGATAGAATTGATTGAAACACAAGCTCACATAACAAACAAAATTGTATACCTATCTAAATGGTTTAAGAACAATCGCCTCAAAAGTCAATTGATATTAATAAAATTGATGACGAAATTCTTTGGAAAAAAAACTTCTCCGTAAGGAAAACTATTTTCTTACTTCCCTATGTTTAAAGGAATCAATCATAACACCAAAGTTCCTAATCTATAGGATCCCGGTCTATAGGACTGATTGAAAAACAACAAGCTCATCCTATGTAATAATATATGCTAACTGAATGCCAAACGAACGACTCAATTCAGTTTATATTAATAAAATTGTTTTGAAATTTTTTCTGAAACGAATGGGAATTTATTTGAAATTATAAAGTGAACACAACAATAATAATTTTTAACAAAATATGAAAAAAACATTTTCTGAGAAACACAAAAATGAGAATTGAAAAGATATTTTGTTAGAATGCAATGTCAAAAAACAATGTGGGGAGCATTTTGGTGAAAGTGTATGGCAACTTAGTAAATTTTTTTACACGGAAACAATAACAAAAAAAAGTGATTATAAATACTTTGTTATTGTTTCATCCACAAAAAAAAAGATTTGGTATTGTTTGCGTGTAATAATTTTACTAAGTTGTTATACACTTTGACCAACACTGCCGTTTTTATATATTTTCCAATGATCCAATGATCTAATTTTTCTGATTATTTTGCATTAATTTGTTAAACTTTTTCACTTAAGAAATCTTACACTTCAACCGTCGATATCTATCTACATATCTACATATAAAGGGTTTTCCAATAAGGACTTGGCAACTTTTTTTTAAATAAAACGCAAACCATTTGAGATATTTCAAAAAGTTTATTGTCGGCTTGAAGTACAATCAAAACATTTATGAATGGAACTCGAAAATTATAACGTTCTAAGAACGTTTTAAGAAAAGGAGACGGAAAGTTTTATAACTTTAAAGCAATTTATATTTTTTGTAATTATTAACTTTAAGCTTTATACATTTTTTACCAATTAATGTATATAAACAAGAATTTATAAAAATATTTATATATACATATATATATCCATATATATATCCATATCAAAAAAAATACTTTCTATGAAGCTGCTTTCATTTCCTTCAATCAACATATCTTGCTCATAACTGAAATAAGGTCCTCAAGGTCTTATTTCTAAATGAACAAAAAAAACAATTAAAAAACTTTTGTTATCGATATTATAATCACGCGTGCTATGATGGTGTGTATTTTGGTCATTTAAAATATCTCTTTAGATCTAGATACATGTTTCATTATTCTGTCTTATAAAATTAATAGTCTGTGTTATACTCAAATCGAATATAAAAACACCTAATTAAGTCAAACCATTGAAAGAAAATGATTTTTATGAATAACGTATTGTAATTAAAAGCATCATTCTCATTCCACATAGCATATCGAATGATATCGTAGCCGTATTTATCAGAATGCAATCAATATTCATATAAAATATACAATCAACATGTATCTCATTAGCACAATACACACATATTTTTAGGTATCTTAATTTTATGGAAAAAGTCAAAATAAACAAACAATCCAAACTAAATTGAGAGCAAAATTTAAATAAATTACTTTGAGTACGTAATCCGCGATAACAAATAGCATAGGACGGCTATGTTAACGTGAATTATTTGTCGCCGTCTGGTTAAAAAAAAAAACAACATGGGAACAAGTTAATGTTTCTTTTGTTGTTTTTTTTTATATTTTAATTAATTTTTGGGGTCATTCCTCTGGGGAAAATTATTATTTTAGTGTTTTTTTTTGTTTTTGTCCATAACGTTTTTCTATTTTATGTGTTTAAATCACTTGACAGTATTCTGCAGTATATTTTTGTAAAATTTTAATTAGAAAAAAGGACACGTCATGCTCTTGGGTCATAAAACAAAATGTTGGCACAACCCTTTTGCTGTCATTTGTTCTCATTTGTAAATTAAAAATGAAATACAAATTTTTTCCACAAAACACCCCACGTCACTTGATTCAGGGTGTAAGTATAGCAAGTAATATTTGAAGTTCCCATTTTTGTGTGGGGAAAATAATGAAATTAAACAGGGCTAAATACTCAATACTACAAAGAAATTCAAAAACTAAAAAAAAATCCAGTTGTTGTATAGTGTATACGCGGATTCAATGTAGAAATTCAAATTTCTTCTGTTAGACTTTGAAATAGTTAAAAGTATAATTTTTAACGAACTTTCTTAATCATTCTCCATTTGGTTTTTAGAAATTGTTTATCTTGAGTAATTTTTTTTTCAACAAGCTTTCATTGGTGATTTGACAAATTTTTTAGCCATCTTCTATATAAATGAAGCAGGTATATAGCTATTACAGTCAAAGGAGACATGATTCTTTGGACAAACTCGTATCTTATTAAAAATTATTACACTAAAAAAAAAAAATCGTTTGCAATATCAATAAACAGTTGCTTGCATTAATAAACTTTTTTGACATAATAAACTCATACATTTCGCATTTATGAAACTACTTTTTTTTAACTGTGATAAATGTGTTTATTGGTGCAATAAACAATTTATTAAATGTCATTTTAATTGTTATTAACATTTTTTGTGTATGGGACCAATTAACTATTTACTGGCCCAATAAAATGTTTATAAGTGTAAGCCAAATGCTTTTCTTCAAATTATATTTTACTCTTATAAAATTCACAGTATGTTCATGCTGTGATTTTTATAAGAGTCGGTAAGCTTCGACCATAATTTGCGTCTTGTTGCGAAAATACATAATAAAAAACTGAGTATAGTAAAGGGAAACAGGAATGCAAATTCCATTTTAATAAATTATTTCATTGACTCAACAAATAAGTTAGGTTGAATCAACGAAATAATTTACTGGCGCAACCAACAAAATTGGTCAATTTAATAAGCTGTTTATTGTCCTAACAAATTCGTTCCTTCAAACAACAAAAAAGTACATTGCCATAACAAACAAATTTTGTAAAAGATAAATAAATTAATTAACAGGATCAATACACTTTTGCTTGTAACAATTAACGTTTATTGGGCAAATAAACTGCTTTTTATTAGCCCAATAAACCATTTTATTGGACGAAAATTGACTAAAAAAATTTCACTGTCCCAATAAACTTTTGTATTGTATCAACGTACCTTTTTGGTTCAGTGATACAGACCTTGATTCTGTCATTATAAATGCCCTTTTCAAAGAGTTTGATGTTTTTTTTGTTCTCTAAAGAAATTAAAACAATTTGCTGGATTTTCCAATAAAACCCAATATCAATCAAGTGAATTGCAGTGTAAAAAAAAATCTACGTCCTACAGGTTATTTTCTTATAAAAAAAATAAAATCGTTTAAATTAAACAAACCTTAAACCATCAGAAAACCAGTTCCTGGTATAGAAGGTTAGAATATCAAGTAAAAAAGAAGGTTTGATTAGTCACCTCCTGGAGGCATCATTAGTGTGATTTTATGTTATCCTTTCAGAAAGTATTTGGGTGTATCTTTTTTTTGTTTTTTGATTGTATTTCTTCAATGACACAAAACAAGAAAAAAAAAAGTAGGTATATATCTACAATCAAAAGGGGACAACAAATATTCAACAATATAACACGAAGGCCCAGGCTTAAAGAATGACAATCATCATCATTTGTCAAGTGATCATTTTGTAAAGTGAGCTTTAGACACGCACAGACAGATACAGTCAGAAACTCTTGTATGTATGTTAACCTTGACAGGAAGATGTCTTTTATCATTGATGTGCGCTCGACGAAGAAATGCAATTTAAAAAAACAAAATTATTCATTTAAATTTTTCATTTTTTCATATACATACATACATAGATACTTATACATATATAACAACCGCGGTGTTGGAAAAATAAAAAACAAGGCGTGACATTTTTTCTGTACTTAATGAATTTAACAAGGTCATACATCTATTTGAATGTGTGAGTGACTTAAGTGATTAATGGTTTTCAAGGCTTGACTTCATTGTATGATGTCACTAGAGTCAAATATTTTTTAAGCGATAAAGCTGACATGGTTATTAATTAACAAATCAGTTAAATGGCATGAAATGGCTGAATTTCGAGCAATCAAGACAGATTTCAAATGGTCACTAAGGAATTACATACATGTGTCTTAATATGTTGTCAATTGAATAATTAATAGGAACTGGCCGTATGTCAAAAATCAGACTAGTAAAGTTGGCCTCTAAGGCATTAAGGTGGAGAAACGAGCATAAGATCACGTAGCTTATCAAGTTAAAGGTTCTATTGGCTTTTATTCCATCCTTGAGAAAGTCAGTAATTTTTTTTACAAAAAGGATACAAAAAAAATGGTTTCAAATGGTACCTCCCATAGAACCATTTATTTTTTTTTTGTTGGTTTTCGCAAAACCGGCTCAACTGATTTTGATCAATTTTTTAAATAAAGAATGTTTCAAAAAGTTTTTAAATTTTGTATATCACAATTTTGCAAACCTTATTTTTTGGATTTTCAATTTTTTTTGAGAACCTAATAACTCGAAAATAAAAAATGTTTTGTATTGTTCGATTCAATTTTTTTTCACTTAAGAAGGTTTTTTTTAATACAAAATATAAAATTTAACTAAAAATATGTTTCAGGTAAGCGGGTTTTTACTTAAGCGGGTTTTTCTTAAACTGTATAAGTTTTATTGATTAAAAAAAGAGATCTTGCCTCGTTGATAGTCGGAAAGAAAAGAGGACGATGATTCCGGATGTATGAAAAACATGAGGTTTACATTTTCTTCGTTCACTTGGACTTAAACCATACATTTAACATATTGGGCCTTACCAATAACAAAATTTATATTTATATAAATATTCAAGTAAAATGAATCATAATGGAGTATGGACTATAAATAATGAAACATACATCAAATGTTTCATATTAAAGAGTCCATAGAACTAAGGATCCTCAGTTGGCGACGAACAGGAACCCATTGCTAGGCAGCAAATTTAGAAATGAGCAGAGCACTAGTTCAGTGCTAGGCTGCATGGAGCTATTGAGTTTGTCTCTGTTATTTAGTTGCGCTGTATTATAAAAAAATGCACATTTATTGAAACCATAAGTGTTAACAAAATTTTATATTGTTGTTATTAAAAAGCTAAGGCGATAACTGTCAACACAAATATAGGAAACTGAAGTCATATAAATAAATTCAATAGGCGTTATATTGCTGCTCTTAAATTTTTTAATTGAATTATTTTTGAAGTGAACTTTTTTCATTTCATATCCAAAAATTCATTTTTTTTAAATTTCTTAATTGAATTATTTTTGAAGCGAATTTTTTTCATTTCATATCCAGAATTTTTTTTTTTTTTTTGTAGTAGCTCGTGGCGTAATTGTTATTGCGTAGAACTGTTACGCCGAAGTTCTTGGGTTCGATTCCCAACCCATCTCAAAAAAAAATATAGGTCCCCTCCATTTCAGCCAATAACATGCGTCCGTAAATGGTTGGGAGTTGTAAGTCACTAGGGCCTGCAGGTTCGACACGAGCCACCAAAATGTATTTATTTTTGTTTTGTTCTATTTTTAGCTTTATTTAGTGTAAAATCAATGAAATTTTCAAAAAAAAAAACAAATCGACTGTTTGCTAATAATTGTTTGTGTCAATATTTCACCGCTTGTTATTTACGCAACGAGATATTATTACCTAAATGGTTTTTCGAGTTCACTGAACAAAACTTTTAATCTAAATTTGTATTGTTTAATTAAATTCCAGAAGATATATTTATGTATACCTAATAAAAGTAATCAAAAATATACTCGCTGGTGACCAGACCAATTATAGGGTTAGGAAAAATAAACAACAATTTTATTTCAAATAACCAGTAGGTACTTATTATTTAAAAATACATAAATACATTTAGCTGACCTTTAGCAAAATCAACGCATAAATTCTGATTTATATATTCTGTTGCTATAATATTGTAAGCTTTAGAAAACGCTTCATGATATTTGTGATTTACATATTTTAGCTAGTTGTGTGTGTTTTGTACTATTCGCATTGATGCGATGAATTTGCATTTCCACACACAAAATTAATTGACTGCTACCCAAATACAAAAATATATTAAAAGAAAATTTTTACTCCTTTGATTATAGAACAGTCAAATCACTTCTCCTGCCAGAATGAATAATTTCATCCTTCGTTTACAATGAACACACAGTTCAACAACTACAAAACGGTATATGTACTGTACATACGTATATATATGTATAAAGTCGGAGAAAACAAAGAAAGAATGATTGGGCAAATTTACCACTTTTCCGGCGGCATCGGATAAATTACCCATAAGCCGGAAAACAAACTACATAATGTAAGTCCTTCAACAGGTCCTTAGTATATATATTGTATTGATTAGTTTAACATCCAAGGCTGTGCTATGGTCAAAACATATATTATTCACAATATGTTAAATGACCATGAGAATGTGGGCGGAAAAGGCGAGAAAAATGTTAGTACGAGTTTTAATAGAAGCAGTGACATCCTAGTTATCCTTTATGTTTAATCCAGTAGGGAATATAAAAAATATATAGGTACAGTGATTTAGGAGTTTCCACCATACTTCTAATTTTTCTCTTGCATTCGGTGGGAAAAATGTTGCTTGAAAATAACCTTATAACGATTTTCAAGGCTACAATAAAAATGAAGACTTGTTAAAAATATGCATGTATGTACAAAATGACAGAGAAAAACATTTCCCTCCATTGAAAGATTTGTGAATATCTGCAAAAATTTCTTAGTGTGATTTTGAACTTACACAAGAGACAAAATACTTCATTTAAGCCATTTGTTGTAATAACCGTGTTTAATAGAAAGGTCTGTTTGTTACCAAGTCAAAACTGAAACCATTTACCAGGCTCGTTGCGGAAATATCGGGCTTCGAAAACAGTGCTAAAAATCATCGCATATTATCAGTGCCGTAGCGAGGGTGTGGCGACCGAGGCGCTTGCCTCGGGCGCATTTGCCGGGAGGGCGCCGAAACTTGGGCGAGTTCAAGCACATATCCAGGAAAAAAACGATCTTGCTGTTTACATACCATGTGCATACATACCATGTGAATCTGGCAGGGGTACATTCCGCTTCAGCTGATGCAGAAATGAAAATTTTTTTCGAAACCGTTGAAAGCATTTTCAAGTTTTTTTCGCGCTCTACAACTCGATGGTCAAAAGCCAATGCAATCAAACCATTGAGTACTTTAATCAAAGAAGTCTTTGGAGTACTTAAAGATATGATTGCCAACCCAATCAATCCTGACACGACATCGTCTGCAGAAAGTCTACTCAAAAACATTGATCAAAAGTTTCTTTGTTTTCTTGATGCATGGAATCAGATATTAGGTCAAATTGAACGCGTTACGATAGCTTTGCAAGCGAAAGGTTTGTCTGTGGAAAAAACATCCCACTTGATTTATGGATTGATAAGTTCAATGCAAGAACTTCGCGATACAGAATTTGAAGAGAATTGGACACGTTCATCCTCATTGGTTGATACCCTGGGAGTGAAAAATGAACGAAAGCGACCAAGAAAGAAGAAACGATTGGAGTTGTACGAGAGAGAAGACGATGGTCCAAATCTTTCGGAAACTCAAAACCTTCGTATCCATATTAACAAGGCAGTTGATATTCTGATAACCGAAATGAACTGGAGGTATGAGAAATTGGTGGAAATTGCTGGGGATTTCGGATTTTTGTCTGGCGAGTCTTTGAAAAGCATAATAACACCGACTTGAAGAAAGCAGCGACTGATTTGGCCAAAAAATATGAAAAAGACATTAATGTAGCGGAATTCGTTGATGAGATTTCTGATTTCAAGCATACAGTGATGTCCATTTATTCTGACCACATTATTGGATCTGCAAGGGTTCCAGAATTACTTCAGCTGCTTCATGATTATAATTTGAGAGAATCGTATCCGAACGTTGAAATTGCATTCCGAATTTTTTTAACAATGCCCGTAACTATAGCTACGTGTGAACGTAGCTTCAGCAAACTCAAACTCATCAAAAATTATTTGAGATCAACTATGGGTCAGGAAAGATTGTCAAATTTATCAATTGTATCTATTGAATATGAAGTTGCGGGAAAAATTGAAATCTTTTAAAAATTTTTCACTTTGTATTTGTGAGTCTCGTGATGAATAAATACATGCTTATTCTGATACGCCTTTGCAATAGCATAATTAGTGAAACTTATTTATTTGGGCGCAAATTTTAATTCGCCTCGGCCGTCAGAGGAGCTTGCTACGGCTCTGCATATTATAGCTACCCAGCTCCTAAGAAATTAATTTTTCAACAAAATTTCACGCAAGTAGGAAATATTTATGAATAATTTTATGTAAAAAATAAAAACGACTCACCAAAATGTTATTTGAAGAAAATATTTATGAAAAGACTTACCTGAAATGAGAAAAAAATTGAAAAATATGAATGCTATCGTCGAATGGAATAAAGTTAAATTTTATGGGGCTATTAGCAATAATTTTTCATTTTAAAATTAATTTCATATTAAAATTAATGCCTTAATGTTTTTTGTTAATAAAAAAAGTCCTATGTTTTTAAGCAATATAAATAAACTCGTCCGTATAAGAATAAAATGTTATTAAAAATCGACTCCTTCACGGTTTTTTCTTACTTTAATTTAACCGCCACTCGTTTATGTTGTCCATGCGCACTCATTTATGGTGAAAACGCACTCACATACCAACGACGACGGCAATATTTTTACTGCCAAATGATTGTTCAAACCGCACTCGCTTACCGACAAGTAACCGTGGTACTTTTTTTTTCAATACAACCAAATTTCAAAAAATAAAAACAATTTTGCTACCGATAGAATTCTTCGATCAATTTAGTATTTATTTAATTTTGAAAACTTACATAGTAAGATACAATATCTTATAATAAAGTGAAAGTTTAACTAAAGATTTTAATTGGGAGAATCGTTAAAGATTACTGGCGGAAATGACGAAAGAACAAGAATATTTTTATATATAACTAGACACTTCGACTTCTTCGGATTAAGTATTAAGTAAAAATTTAGGGACCAGCATAAGATCTTTTTCAAATCTTCATATATACGAAAACTGCGAAGTGTTCAATAAAAGGACAACGTACATATATCTGCACATCATCTGCATACATGCGGATAGAGCAGTGGTGGTCGAGAAAAGCGGTCCTAAAATGATTCCCTGGGGAAGTCCTTTTGCAAGCAGTAAAAATTCGAAAGTAATTGGTTGTTGAGACTCAACGAACTTTTCACTAAGCAAGTTAATATTAACAGTTTCGGTAGTTTTGCAACGAGTTTTACCCATTCCCATATTTTTTCCAGATATGCTTACTACTTAAACTTGAGTTGAACTTATTAGAATATAATTCAGATTTAGCTTTTCGAATTTCGAAAACAGTTTTATTTCGTAGTGTGCGGTAAATCAAATATATTTCGTTTAATCGAAATCTTTTCCAATGGGAATAGGCTATATCTCGCTGCTTAAATCTCGAATATCGTTTGTAAGCCAGGGTTTATTACGTGGTAATAAGTCATTAGTTTTAAGAGGAACATGCGTTTCAAAGTGTTGACAACATGAATGTCATAATTTAAAAAAAAAAATAAACATTTAACCATGCATTTGATGCCTTCTTTTATATAGACTGCAACAGTGCAACGAGACTCCAACTCCAACGAGAGATCATGATAAGTCATTATATTCCGATGATAGCCAAGTACGAAATGATAATTGTAAATAATTTTAATTAACAATACTATTCATCAATCTGTTGAGTTGGCATCCCATTTCAATTTGTCTGCATAATCGATAGACTCAGCTGTACCACTTGCGTGACTTTTTACATATACTATCCTACAAGATGTGAACACTGATGACAACAGTTTTTGTTTTTTAAGCCGAGTGCATGTTTCATGATATAGAGTAATTATTTTTAGTTAAAACCTCTCGCAAGTAAATAGTTCGTCGAAGCTCTCTCTGTTGTTGTTTACGAAACAGCGCGATCGACTTCAATACGAAATTTCGGTCATATGGAGAGTGAAATTTAAGAAGAATCGGTGTGTCTTTAGACCCAAAGAGTGCGAGCGTGCGATAAATGTTTTTTTTATTGTTTTTCTTGTAAGTCTTGAAGCTTTTTTTTGACCGCGTCGAGTTCCATTTGTTTAGTGGTGTCTTAATTTTTATTTATTTATTATTAGCTTAATACAAGCGAAACTTATATCTAAACATATTATTCTTAAAACTAAACTTAATAGAGAAAACTTAAATCTATGGTGGGTTTTTCGTTGTTTTTTTTTTTTTGGGTTTTTTGTTTTTATTTATTTTTTGTTTCAATAATTTAATATTGAATTGGGCCCATAGGCCCACCCACCAGTTTTTTACAAAAAAAAGAACTGAAAAATTAATCTTAAAAATAAATAATAAAACAGGGGTGCCTTTGGATTATGAGGGGTGATTGTAGAGGGAGTTTCTGAGAGTGGATATGTTGGTGTGAAAGTCGAGAATTGTCGTTGAGTTATTTGCCAAATGCAACATTCTTGATATCGGCTCAAAGAATCCATAGTTAGTGCGGTGATAAGGGGGGCGGAAGAGTGGAGCAGATCTTAGGTTACGTGGGTTAGTATAGATCGGGATCATTTCTAACAGAATAGGTGAATCAATAGTCCCTGTTAAGAGTTGGTGTACGAAGAGTATATCAGCGACTTCTCGACGTTTTTTAAGGGTTTGCAAATTGATCAATTTCAGTCGATCTTCATAGGGGGGCAAGATAAAGTTATCTGACCACGGAAGGCCACGAAGGGCGAACCGAACAAACCTTCGTTGTACAGCTTCAATTCTAAGGGAGTGGGAGTTATGAAATGGTGACCAGACTTGGCTAGCATATTCGAGGAGGGGTCTGACAAAAGTTATGTAAAGGGATTTAGTAACATAAGGGTCAGAGAATTCTTTAGACCACCGTTTTATAAAGCCAAGAGAGGAATTGGCCTTGTTAATTATTTGATCAAAGTGAGAGCGGAAGTTAAGCTCGTTATCACATATAACTCCAAGGTCACGGATGGAGTGAACGATTGGAATGGCTACGTTATGAAAGTAATATGTTCTGGGAGGTGAGGGTAACCGTTTACGGGAGAAGGTTATGGATTGGCATTTAGCAACATTGAGTTCTAAGAAATTTTTGTCGCACCAAGTTTGGAATAAATTAAGGTCGTTTTGGAGAAGGAGACAATCATCGGGGGTAGAAATAACCTTCATGATTTTCATATCATCTGCGTAGATAGACAGAAGTGAGTGATTTATTATATTATCGACATCGTTTATTGTTAAGACAAAAAATAGAGGGCCCAAGTGGCTGCCTTGAGGAACGCCCGAGGTGGCGTTAATTGGATCAGAGATTGAAAACCTGAATATTACCTTGTATTGACGTTCTTCAAGGTATGATCTCAACCATGAAATGAAAAAGGGTGGAAATCCGAAAGCTTTAAGTTTAAGGTATATAGTTTGATGACAGATTTTGTCAAAAGCTTTGCTAAAGTCTGTGGTTATGACGTCTACTTCATTTCCTCTCTCTAATGCATTCAGTGTCCTCGAAACAAATTCAGTTAGGTTGGTTGTAGTCGATCTGCCCTTAAGGAAGCCATGCTGCTTTGAAGAAAAGATAGATTTACAGTGGAAATAAAGGGAGTCGTAAACAATGCTTTCGAAGAGCTTGGGGATAGAAGAAAGTTTAGCGATAGGTCTGTAGTTAGATATATCATTTTTAGTGCCTTTTTTGTGGATCGGGAAAATAAACGAATCCTTCCACAATTTTGGGAAGATGGCTTGAGAAAGTGAAAGACGAAATAAGGCTGTGAGGGGTTTACTTAGAGAGTTTACACATTTTTTGAGAAATATGGCGGGCAAACCATCAGGACCGGGAGAGAAATCATCTTTAAGCATACGCATCTTTTTGCAAACAATATCAATCCTAATGTCAATTGAGACTAGAGAGGTTTGTGGGCAATTCTTCAAGTAACTGAAAAATTCACAGTCGGGTTCGTGAGTATTATCACTATACGATTGGCTGAAGAAAGAGGCAAAAAGATTAGTAATTACTTTAGGGTCTGCGGAAGAAGTATTAAGATATTTGAGCGTAGAGGGGAAGCCATCAGATTTTTTTTTAACATTAATGAATTGGTAAAAACGTTTGGGATCCGAGATCAGACAAATCTGCATTCTGTCTAAATATTCGTGGTAGAGTGACTCACAGAGAATGGAGAACATTTTTATTAACATCATTGAGAGTATTTTTTAGTTCAGATATTTCAGAGTTTAATGTTGTTATGTTGGTTTTAGCGCTCAAAAGGGCTGATTCGAGTTCCGTAACTTTTAATTGAGAAATGTTTTGTAGTTCTTTTAGTTGGTTGCTTATTTTATCGGAAATTCTTTTTTCGGAATCAAGTATGTTTTTTGACAAAAAATTAACGTTTTTGAGAACAGAACAGAGCGACTATATAGCTCTGTTCTCTAAAACGTTTGTCCATTATTTTGCATTCTTCACTCGGTTCCTTAGTAATCGCGTTTTGGGGGTGGAAGCGGGTGAACTCGACGTGGATGTATGTTTTAGTGTTTTTATTTTTTGAGAGACCGGAACGTTTCATTTTTTAATAAAAAAGTGAAATCACAAACACACGCAGAAAAACTAATGGAAAACGCCAGACTCTAATACACGTCTAATCCGGAGCTGTCATTTGCAGAGTTGAAAATAAACAAAAATAAAAATTTCAATTTAAACTTGTGAACTAGACATTTTTCTTTTAATTTGTTCACACAATATATTTTTCAACACACTCACCTACCGAAGAAAACCGAATATTAAAATAAAATTATTTTCAAAGAAAACAATAATGCAAACAAAAAACACTTGTTACCGTGGAAATACAATTCGAACTTATTTAACAATAAAATAATATCTAATAATTTTAACAGTGAACACTCAAAAATTATTATTTTTTCTAAATATTTATAAAAGAACCGAACTCATCGCGGGGCAAGCACTTCATAAACCGAACAGGTTTGTACTTGCATGAATTTCAATGATAGTCCTCCACCATCTCAATCTACATAACAGTAGTAGTAGATGTGAAGTTATTTTTGTTAAAAAAGATTTTTTGGGATTTTGTGTGCATCTGTGTGAATTTCAGTAAAAAGTCAAAACCCGTTGCGTCAAAAAATTCTATGTTTTTCAGTCAAAAACATTTCCCCTTTCCCCTTGGACAGAAATTGACAGTTCAGTAATAATATGTCAATATGAAATAAATGAAAGCTATAGGTACATCGTGCCTTACGTGTCATTTAGATAAGGCTACAGTTACAGAGGATGCGTATAATTTGACGAACAAATATTCTGCAATTTTGCCACGGTCCACCGTTATCTTAAAAAAAATCAAATTGATTTGAACGATATATCTGTTCTGCTTCTGACGAACTTGTGCGGCTGTAACCGCTTTCATAAGAACCTAGAGTGTTGCTTGTCAGAACAATTATTCGCGACAGTACAAATATTTTTTGCCACTGAGTTTTGTAGAAAGACATTTGCTAGTCGATACTTGATAAACAGATTGGTTTAAAATTGACGTTTCGGTGAGAAGAGATAGCTAATTAGGCAGTTCCATAATGTAAAAATATCCAGAACATAAAACAAACTTAATTAAATAAATCAATCTGAGGTATCAATATAGTCGGCCGACTAAATAATCGGTAGTGTTCACGCGTAGAAGAGCTCCGTACTTATTAATTACTCGGCCGATAGTTTGTCAATACTTTATGTTTGAAGACAATATTGTGGCACATCAAACTTATTTATCGGCCGATGCCCGATACTGAGTCGTCGTAGTGTGCAGACTTTCATATATTTTCATACTGATAAAGAGCCCGACCAAACTGTTGGCCCATATTATAGAAAGTCTGTACTTCAGTAGTTTGCGAGCGCACTTAGCGTTATAGACTTGAATATAAACTCAAAATGACAATAAATTCAGCGTGCTTACTCTATAAAGTTATTATTTTGTAACACAGTCACAATGCGAGTGTTTAGGAAGAATGGAGAGAATTTAATATAGAAGATGTCGAAGTCGATGCACATTTGTGTGCATCACAATAAGGGGGGGGACATCGAATAAGGCAAAGCATTCCAAATTCTGGCTATGCGGCTAAAGTAAAAACTTCTTTATTTGACAGTAAAAGTCCGAAGTTATGCTCTATAGAGTAAACTGATGAGCATTCATAGCTACAGAAGAGTATAACGGTGGCGGAATTGTTGAAAAAAGAGGGAGGACTGCAACTGTCTATTTCATACATTATTATTGTTGATACAAAAACCTATAAGACAATGAAAGACAGGAAACATTTTGAAAGTTTCCGTAATGGAAAGGGGTCTGTTTTGGATTCTATACTCATACAATAAATTCAAATATGTAATAGGGACACCTGTTCGTGTTCAGATATGAGACCTAAGGGGAATACCAAAGGATTTTCCTGTTTGTTTGTTTTGGCTTTATAGAGTATGTGATCATTTTATAAGAGCATTCATAAATACCGACAATGGAAAATTTTTGGTTTTTTCGATACAAGTGCCATTCATGGATAACGACATTGATGCTATATTTAGCTTGACCGACAGAAGACAGCTCTCTGTTAACGGCGCACCGTTATTAATACCCCATTTTATAATTCCGTCAAGATATGAATTTAATGAGCTTATGCTTATCAAATGCTGGTGTTTCAATTCCATACTTTTAAATATTTTTTAACTAACATCATACTAAACCTATTTTTTTAATAAACCTCAACTGAACACGCCTAAAAAAGTGACAGTTTGTGGAAACAAGTAATCAAACTTATCATTTCCACATTTTTTTTACTGTCAAAGTATGATTTAAAAATAGGCATATGGTGGTTTTAACTTTAAAAATATGTTAAGAAGAGAGCACGATTTTTTTAACCTAATATCATACTAAAAAATACTTTAACATCATACTTTATCGTCTAAAATATTGCACCAATTCGTTAAAGTCAATTAATTCAAGAAATACTTCCCCAAGGAAGCAATCTTTTACTTTACACTTGCTACAAAGTCTGCAGAAAGTCACGATATTAGTTATTTAGATACTTTCTAAAATTAAAATAAATGAATAATGCTTCTTTAAACGTTCAATGCAATGTTCTATTATTTTATTTATTTATTTATTTATTAATAATTCTATGGAAATTGATATTGATATTATTGCAATTGAGTAAATATTTGTGCTTTAAATGGTACTTGTTGCAGATGTGTGGGGGGGGGCACCTTTGCATAACGAAGTCAGAACATTTTGATCTCAGCCCGATTAAGGTGCATGGCTATTAAAACTTGCCATGTTGATTAGGTGTACAATTCTGTTTCTACTCTCGTTCAAACATTAAATAATACCTTTCGAGAACAGGTACAATGTATAATTGTATACTATGTACATATAGACCTTTCCAACATACAAAAAGGACAAGTAAAATAGACAAGGACTAGCTATGTAGTTATGTACTTAGGGATTTGTAAATTTATTTGTTTTCTCTGTTGATGCTACCTGTACCTGCTGCTGTCGTTGCATTCTCGTTTCTGGAATTTTGTTCTTCGACTTCCCTTCCGTTATCGTCGTTGGTCGGTCGCTGCTGTTTTAAAGTGAGTCTCTCCCTGGTATTTTGAATAATTAATTTGCGCTCCTTGACGCAAGCAGAGTCAAGATGTAAAAATACTTAAATTAAAGGTACATACAAGTTTACTTGCAGTACCTACCTGTACCTGTTCCCGTGTGTAGTTTTAAAAGAACGTACCTTCATATAAACCTACTCGTAAAGATGAGTTCAGCATACTCACAATACATATATGTATGGGTATAAATAAAGAAGAAGGACGCTTTTATTAGTGAGTTTATATATGTACCTACCTACGTAAATTCATGAAATGGACAAAGAATGGGAAACAACGCATTCTTTTGAATGCTAAAACGCAAATTTTATAAATACCTATGCGCAAAGCAAGAAGCTTTTTGATTTGTTTTCCAAGACGAAACAAAATTGTTTGTTGAAATGTTTTTTAATTTTTTTTTATTATTTATTTTATCACAAAAAGTGGAAATAAAGTAATTTATTGACGGTGTAACAGGCAATACATCTCTGGAGAATGTTTTTCTTCAGTCCTTAGTTATGGCAGAAGTTCATGGATTGTATGGTAATTATACAACAGCTATTTATGGCTCTGTGATATGTGTAAATTAAAGCACACTTTTGAACAAAAGACTCATAAAATACTTTCATTAATTAAGAAGCTTATGGTACCTGTAAATAGATATATTTATATGTTGTCGTTAATTAAGAATTATGATACTATTAATGAGAACTTTTTATGTTTTGAAAAGGCTTTAAAAACACTTCCGATTGTTTTTTATTTTCATTATATTCAAATTAATTTAGCTTTGGCGCAAATTGAAAATATGTTGACAACAATAATTTTGCAGTAAAAAACAAACATTATTTATTGCTTTTTGCGATCTCGATTAAAGGAAGGTCAGTGTTTTTAGAATTTGAAAATGTTTATTTTATTTGGAAATGTTTAAAAAACAAAGGTTTTTTTACTTGCGATATATTAAAGGTGCAAGTTATGGATTCGTAAAAAAATAAAACTCCAGATTTTGATTAAACTTGATATAGAGATTGGGTATAGCGAAGTCGAAAAAAGGGGGTCTCGCATTTATGTCTGTCAGTTCGGCTGCAGTCTAAACAAAAATTATTCTTAAAACCAAAAATAACGGTACCTACCATACAAGGATACTAGTGTCTAAAAACTGTTAAAGAAAATCACATTTTTCTCAAAAACGACGCCTACGATTAAAATATTTATGTGAACTTATAATTATAAGATCTACCATATTATTGCAAAAAAAAAATAATTATTCCATTTTTGACTATAGGTATAGAACCATCATAGAACCATTTTTTGTAACTTTCGAGTAGGTATATCATTATATCTGTTGAACCGATTTTATTGAAATTTTACAGAATAGCTTCTAAAAATACGATGGAATGGAAATGCGATCCAGGCAAGGATTTTTTTTGTTGACGCTTTAATAAAAAATTAACTAAGAAACAAATACAGCATCCTACTTTAATGCAAACCCACTTGGGTGATTTTACAATTTGATTTCAGAAAATAACTATATGACAATGCATCCATTTCCCAAAGAATTTAATTTGTTCGTATTCTATTAAAAGTTGTATTGAAAATATCTTTTTGGAAGAAATTCTCCCGATATCTTTAGTTTTGTATACGATTTCTATTTTTATTGACGAACATTATTATTGTACATGCTTCATGAATCTTCATTTTTTTATTTAATATTTTTATCAAATATTAAGAATTCTCGCTTGTAATTGCTCCATTGGAAAAATGTGTTGCAATATCCCAAAAAAAAACCAAATGAATCAAGTATATGATATGAATCAAGTTAAACGTAATTTTCTTTGCCTGACGGAAAAGATATATGTATGTACTACATACAGATATTTCAATGCCCTTGATGTTATATCCATTACATAGGACGATATGGAAAGAATATTATATTTTATACAATGTCATCTTTCCTCAACACACAGAACTGCATATATATGGGAATACAATGGCCAAATCTAGGACATCTACCCAGTACCTATTCCAATATATATATGTAGGTACCTACTATACCAAAAGGAAATGAAATGCATGTTCAAACAATATATATATTCATCCTCGTACCAGTAGTAGTACAGTACTTTATTCAAAATGTGGCACAATCTTCCACTCATTTTGTTTGTTTGTGAAATGATTTTTAAGGATTTCGTCTTTTCATTTAGGAGAAAATACTTATCGTCAAAACGTGCAAGTGCGACTCCCTTAACCATTCATTCCACACTCTTTTAAATGCCTCACAAAATTTGCACTTTTGAAATGCTCTTCTTATCGTTGTGATGCGCTAATTGCTGAACGGGAAACAATTCAAGTATGCAGTGAGACTGTAGTTGTTATTGGTTATAAATGAAAGAACATTTTTCTGCGAACATCAGGAATATAGGTGTAGCCACAGCAGTAGTGTGCAAGCAAGAGTATCTAATTAAAGTAGGTAGATATACGTGCGTACACATTTTATTTAATTCTGGTATTTTATGCGAGAAAAAGGATACGATGGCGACAATAGTAACCATATCCTCGCTTATAATGATTCTCTTTATAGATAGGCCACCATGTGGATAGAAGAGTGACGTTGAAGAAGAAGTATACACTCAGGTGCGGATCCAGTAATCGAGAATAGGGGTCATGTTGCTCGAATGTTAGTAAATATAATCATCCAGTACGAAGCTGTGTGAAGCCAGAACCCCGACCTCAAAATTTTGGGTCCAAATATATCGGATTCGTTTGTCCAGGCAAAATTTTCGTTTGTCCACCCCCAGAAAAAAAGTTATTACCTAAGCTTTTCTTTTTTATAGCAACACCCCCAAAAACAAAAAATCGTGTAACGGTGGATTGCCATAGACTTTATTCCACTAAGTGAAAATTTAATTTTTTGGGTTGGGTGCTATAAAATATAAAAGTTGAATAATTTTTGAACTAGAGGTGGATAAACAAAAATGTTTAGTGGGCAGTCATAAATGGCCGCTGGACAAACGAATGGACTTGGTACCATCCTCTTAAGTTATTAATTGCGGGCGTTAGAAGACTTTTTAATTTGTGGGGTTATTGCTTTAAAAAAGAAACATTGAATAACTTTTGAAATGAAGGTCGAAAAACGAAATTTTTTGGTGGACAATCATAAATGGCCAGTGGACAAACGAATGCACTTGGGCCCAACCTCATAAGTTATCAATTGCGGATGGTAGACGACTTTTTTGTTTTTGGGGGTGTTGCTATAAAAAAGAAAAGCTTAATAACTTTTTTCCTGGGGGTGGACAAACGAAAATTTTGCCTGGACAAACATTGACAAACGATGGACAAACGAATCCGATATATTTGGACCCAAAATTTTGAGGTCGGAGTTTTGTCTTCACATAGCTAGCTCCGATAGATTGGTGCCAGAAGACTTCTTTATTTCTTGGGTCATTTCTTTTGTTCGTTTTGACGGGGGAGATATACGTTCATTTGAACAAATGCCAGCCTTTGTAAATTAAGGTGAAAATTAGCTGGTCACTTACTTTTATTATTTAAATTGGAAGAAGAATCCCTTAACTATTTGTTCACTTGATATAAACAAAAATGTATGTTTAAATTGAGATTTGAAATTTTATAATTTATATCTTTTAAAAAATATACGTTTTGACACTTTCGCACCAGTGTTTCCACCTCCAAGTAAAAACTGATCTGTGCCTTAATTGCCCATCTGAATTAAGGCATAAGAAGTTAAAAAAGTGTGTGGACGCAATCCCACTGCAGTGTTTTATGTTGCACACCTAGTGGAATTTTATTCCCTTTTTGGACTGAATAAATTGCAGGAATTATTAAAATCAACAAAACATTTCAACCCTCCCATATACATTCGGTCCTGAGATCCGTCCTTGTGTGGCACAATGTACCTATGTACATAATAAATAAAATATTTCAAGTATGCTCGTATCTCATATGTAAAATAAAATAAAATAAAATAAAAAAAAGACACACAAAAATTTCCACATCCTCATTAGTAAACACACGAAGCGTGTTATTATTATGATGTGATGCACTTTTTGTAACAAAACATAAGATATTAAAAAAGAAGCACCCTTTTGCTGAGTTGATGTATCATCATTTAAAGTGATGTTGACACATATTTCCTTGCTACAAAAAAAATAGAAGAAAAGTGGTGTGAATAAACCAACTCATGATCCTTTTTACACTTGAGCTGTGATTAATTTTTGTATTTGTATTTACCTACTCCTATAAATCGTCCGTCGGTGTCGGTGGTCCGTAGAATATAAAATGCATACACATACATACAGATAGAAAAGAAGTACGCGTGTGAAAAGAATCTCTTCAGAATCATTCACTTCATCTCCGGGCGGCTTTAGTTGTTTTGAATTTTGTACTCACTTCTGAGTCCTTATGATGATGGTTAGTTGGGGAAAAGGGACATTTAAAAAGTTAGTCTTGCAGCAGATATTATATTTAAAATCAATGAGATGGAATTTAATGTGCAGTCCATTCTTGACTGAGGGTATATATTATGTGAACCTATTATTCCTGATAGAAACAGAAATCATATTATACATCTTTCCTCATATCAACAAAACTCGAATTCTTGGAATACTTAATATGTTTCAACGGAAAGGACAAAGGAACGTTCCTTTTTTCTTTATAATTACCTGAAAAGAATGTGAAAGAAAAATCAATTCAATTTGAATATTTTATATTTTACTTTGAAAATCAAGTGCAGCAAGGCACGCTAACGTATAAAATCAATGTACTTGGCTAATCGATATTTAACACTGTTGTAGCGCAAGGACGAAATTTTCTTCAACTCATTAAATATGTTGCTAGGGAAACTTTAAATGCAAACAAGTGATTCCACTTTCAAGTTAAGCAATTTTTGTTGTAGAATTATAAATTACATATACAATATAGAAAAATGTTACTGAAATATATTTTTTTTTTCGAGTGCGATTTGTTCATTTTTACTTAAAAATTCTTGAAGTTGATTGCATTGTTTATAATACCCTCGTGTCTTTATTCCCATTTTTTAAAAACTTTTCTATAAACAAAAAAATTACAGAAAAATCGTAATTCTATGAATTCTTTTCTTTCTGAGAGTGTGCAACATAATACTTAAATCCTGTGCTGGATTTGCCCCATTGTAACACTTGACTTGAAAAAGTCATTCTTCCGGTTATAACAGTTCTATAAATTTTCTTCAAGTATTTTTAATTCAGTTAAATACTTTCGCTCTAAGATGAAAAATCAACTTTTTATGTGGATGATGAAATTAGTCACTTAATATATTTTTAAACTTGGTTTGAGCCTTTATCATTTTAACTAAATTTAAAAGTAACAATCTTTTAAAACAACTACTTTAACATTATTTTTCATCAAATATAATCATTTAGAAAATCAAACTTAGGATAAGGGCGCTAAGTAGAAAAATCCAACAAACAACCCTTTTTAAAAACTTCGACGCATCTGCTATCGCAACGCAACTGCAGCTTATTTTTAATAAATTGACTAATCTTTTGCTCACTAGTTGGATTATTAATTAAAAACTGGGTGACTTTTTGTAAGAAGATTTGTCAATAGATTTACTATGTATCGTATGTACTTGGTGGTGAATGACTATTTTATTTTATTTTATTTTATTTTATTTTATTTTATTTTATTTTATTTTATTTTATTTTATTTTATTTTATTTTATTTTATTTTATTTTATTTTATTTTATTTTATTTTATTTTATTTTATTTTATTTTATTTTATTTTATTTTATTTTATTTTATTTTATTTTATTTTATTTTATTTTATTTTATTTTACATATTTTATTTTATTTTATTTTATTTTTTTTTATAAAAACTTTTTTTATTCTGAATTCACATATATTTGTAATATTTTTTTTCCAAAATGGGAACACTTAGAAGGGCCTACATTTCATGCATACAAACGTAAAAAAATATATTTGCAGTCATCGGCACCGTCATCGTTGCCATCATTGTATATATGTATGTATTTACTCGTCGTCCTTGGTTACCCGGCTAACGAAAACAAAAACTCTCTAGTCCTTTTTCTTCGGTTCGAATTTATTCTTTTTTGTAAGTTTCCATTTTAAAAGAAGTTGATTGTTTAAAGTGTGTGTTGTGTTGCTGCAAAAAGCGTTCGTTGCCATTGCCATTATATAAATGTTTAAGTGACGAATTTCTTACTTATGAACTATGTTCTCTCAACGGCGGCGGCTGCGGAGCCGCTCAGTCTTGGTAAGGTTTCTATTTCTATATTTTGTCGACGTCTTTTTTTCCTGAACGTCTTCTTTACCTACATACTCTCGTATACAATGTCTTGCACTTGATATGCTTTGAATGCTTTCTCCACCAACATCGTCAACTAGTAAAGAAACATAACATACATATATGTGTATTATATAAGCGAGTATCTAAGGTACTTAAGCAAGCATGTTGCACTTTAACATCGTCGTCGTTTTCGTCTGTCTTTGTCGTATAACCGGAGATGGAGCCGGAGCCAGAGCCGGTATAGGGTTGTGTAACTGTAAAAATTCTAAGAAGCTACTGATTGGATTTATATACGGTTTACTAAATGAGCTTAGACCAGGTTGTCACAGTCTTTCAATGTGTGTTTAGAGTGTGTGTGCGTGCGTGTGTTGTTTTATTTGGCTTGTCATTTATGCGCACTGAAGAGTCATCAGAGTCAATTGTGGCAAAACGAGCGAAAGAACCTTTACATACGAGTTTGAACTTTGCTTTAATATTTTTTTTAAATTTGTGTACTTGTGACACACAAAGGTACTTACCTCCTACATATTTACTTATAGGGATAGATAAAATAAAACACACGACCTGGTCGCACGAATTTGCTATTATGTGTTAAAGTCTGAATAGTTTAGATCCATTCATCTGATTTTAAAAGAAATAAGTTAGTTATGGAAGTCTATATTATATGCCGCCAAAAACGTAGTTCAGTTTAAGGTAGTATTATGTGAGTACATATATATCTATACATTCCTAGCACCGTGTTGCTCATATGCTTGAAATGAAACTTCAGACCGAAAAATTGTTAAAAATTCAATACATATACCTAATTAGAAATAAATTATATAATTGTTTTGACACCAACAAGGCGATAAACCATTAAGATTTGATTTCTTACACAAATCTCAATTTATGAGAAAATATTCTATAGATCGTTGGAGCGGTTTTTTTAAAAAATTAATTTTTTATATGCAAAATTTTGAAAACATTAATTTTAAGGGAAACAAAATTGGTACGCCATTTTTTAACCTTTATTAATGCGGAGTTAAAAAATTAATTTTGAAAAAATCATCTACCCATTTCCGAAATATCGAATTTCCAAAAAATAAATTTAATTTTTTTTTTTAAACCAAAATACGCTAGGCACGAGACCTACTTTTTTCGACTTTGTCAACTTCGATCAAAATTTCGAGTTCGATATTTTTAAGAATCCATAACTTGCCATAATAAGTACCTCCTACATATGTATATATCGCAAGGAACAAATCGAACATACATAACTTATAAAAACCCATAACCCATACAAAAATAGGGTGGGAAAAGTGTAGGTTTTGCAATTAATTGTGTTATCCTGATGTCGTTGCATATAAATATATAAATCAGACATATTTTCTATGTATAAGCATCTGCAACCCAAACTCATAGCCCGATACCTAGATAAATTCCACATGTGGGAATGCGATATGAATATTCAAAACATAATGGCTGGATTTGAATTTTAAATCTTGTATATATGTAAAATTAAATCATAAAAATGTTTATTCGGTGGCAACCACTTACGACGACCGGCCACACTTCTTCATGATTTCTTAAAATTTTGTATGTTAATTTTTATTGTAATTTATCACCAAGTTAAAATTAATAACTGTACACTGTACAGTACACGGTACTTACAATGCTAATTATACACCTCTAATTACTCAAATAAACCTTTAACTTAATCTTGTTTTAGTATCAATTTAAAATGAAGGTACCTAAATGAAAAAATTGTTCACATTCCTACTTGAAGACATGACGTCTCTAACCTATCCATATAGGTAATTATCGACAATTTTAATAACGGCAATTTAAATATGGTATACCGTATGCTGTTGAGTTGAGACTTTTCATGTTAAAAAAAAAAAATATGTTACTCAATGGCACCTGTCACTTGAAATGGTTCTAGCAAATTGGGCGCATTCACTAATCTAGTCACTACGTAGTCAATTCATTCTGATTGGCTACATACAACTACAAAATGAGTTGAAATTTCCCCTCCGACGTAGTGTAAAAATTTCGGCTTCAAAGTTAGTGGAGAATGATTTTGACGTTTCACAATCAGCTGTTCGGTTAAAATACAAAAGATTCAAACTATTCAAAACGAAACTTGACCACAATTAAATTATTTTGCATAATTATGACTTTATATTCATGACTTTATACTTATATTATATTTTATATTTGATATTATTTAATTCATAAAGAAAAGATTACTTAAAGTTATCAAAACACAAATGTTTCTTATCTTGTGTGTGTTTACATCTGTCATTAATATGACAGTTCAGAATTGACTATCTTTGTAGTGCAATTTTGCATTCACAAAGCTAGTTGAATTTCGACTACGTAGTCACTACATTAGTGAATGCGCCCATTGTCATTTGTATTATTTAATTTTACCTACAAAATATTAGAATTTAAATCATTTTTTCCGCGGCCAAAATTGCATAGCCTAATCAGGAGCTTTATGGCAACGCTATACTGGTTGTTCCCAATCAGAAAAGAGCAAACTACCGGCTCTGAAAGTTCTGGAGAAACTAAAGTTCGTCAATAGAACTAATTTGTATGGAGAAGAGTATTGAATTAACAATCTCACCCAGCTTTAGATTAGCGAGAAATAGATGTACTATATAGACTAACAGCTTTATTATGGCAAACCTCACTGATACCTCACAAGTCACAGCAACCTCAAAAGGTGAAGTAAAATTGACTTTGTGAGATTTTCGTATTCTGGTACCACGACCGTCACAACTTATGAGGCTTACAAGAATTATCGAAATTTTTTATCTTCTTTTGAGTAGCTCAGAACGCTAAAGTTTGACATTTTATTTCAATAGGTTCGTTCAACAAAAATTCAGAACTTAACAATCAAATAAAAAAATCACCTTGCTGTGGCGAGTTTTTTGTGAGGTTTCTTGCGAGGATTGTCTGAGAATACCGAACAAACCAACGTTGTACCGCTTCAGTTCTAGATTGACAAGAAAATTAATGTGTGTCTGTCTGTACATTGCCGCACATTGGTCTAGACGCTGAATTCAGTGGTATTGCCTTGTATTCCAAATTGGGGCTTCACAATTTAGGTCAGAGTTTTGTACGAAATTTCAAAAAGTTAAAAAAAAGGATTTGCTTATTTATGCTTAATTGATTCCAATGCAAATAACATATCAAAAAATTCAAAAAAAGTAAGTCCAAATACGGTCCAATGTTTTCAAGATATTAGAACTAAATTTTGTGATGTTGCTTTGATAATTCTGATCAAATCTAATGAAATCTGATAAAAATTTGACAATTTCGACTGAAAAACTCAAAGTAATCTAAAGAATATTTTTAAAAATCTTGTTATTTTTTCTTGTATATTTAAATCTGACGTTGATATTAATAAATTAAAATAATATTAAAACTCACTACATTAGTGTTCCAAAATCGCAAAAAATACTAAGAATTTGGATTAAAAGCTATTTAAAAATTTTGTAACCTGACGTCAGGGTGACATCCACCATTCAGAAAAAATAAAAAAAAATTAAAAACTATTAATTTAAAATATTTTCAGTTTTTTAGTTGACCTAATATTTTGCTTTAAATTATCTAAAAAATTAAATTTCTACCAGATTTGATCAGTTTTGGTCGGAAAATCATATTCCATAGAGAAATGGGAAAACAATATTACAAAAATTAGTTCTTATCCCTTGGAAACATTATATGGTACATATCTGGACCATCGGAATCATTTTCATTGGAAAATTGGCACATAGTTTGTTAGCAAAATTCCACAAACAGACCACTAAGCATACTCGACAATCATCAATTAAGAAGGATATTTCTTCCAAAAGTTGTTGAATCACAAAAATTTGCAGTTCTAGCATTTTGAGAAGAACAAAACCTTGCTAGAAAAAATAAATAGTCGACTTTCTAAAAAATACTGTTAGGGGTGGTCTAGAAAAGTTAAAGGGTGGTCAATAATGTTCAAAAAGAGACCAATTGAAAGTTAAATTTGAAAAAATCATCAAAATCAAAACATGAGTCACTTTTTAGGGCCAAGTTAACACAGCTAGGTTGTTGATAAAATAAGAAGAGTTTTGAACGTAAAAGTATAAGTACTTATATTTTTTAAAATTTTGCTTCAATATTTATTCAAAACAAAAAGTTCATATAAAAAATTAAAAAATTTATTTACCTCAAAGAAAATGTTTTTCGTTTTCAATACTTTTAGTTACCAATTTTTTTTTTCAATTACATTATTTTCCCTAAAAAGTTTTACCCACAAGAGCAACTAAATGCAACCCTTTTGAAGACTTTATTTTTAACTTTTTTATTTTTTTTTATAAAAGTGTAGGTGCACTTGATGTGAGAATTATTAATGAGATTATATTTCCCTTTGAGGGGTATCGAATTTCAATAACTTTTTTTTTATATTTTTTAGTTTAACTACATTTTTTGTGAAACCTAATTCACCGATGAGAGTTCGTGATGGTTTATTTAAATTATTATTTGCATTATCGATTGATCTTTTTTGTTGTTGTTTGATAACAAAATGCACGTTTATGTATGGAAGTGCTTGTGAAATTCAATGTTACATCTGGTGTATAGATTTACAAAGCCCTATAGATGCGTAAAAAAAGTCAGAAGAAAATTGGAAACTGATTTATTCTATACCTAGTATCGAATGGCTGCAAGGAGATTGCACTTTTTTTTATTAGAGGTCTTATGTGACAATGTATCAGGTGAACATGGCTTGTATATAATTAAAGGTTCTTTAATATAGGGTATGCATCTGGTTGGATAAAATCATTATTGGTATAATTTTAGACGGATTTATTTTTTGCTTTTTAAGCCTGTCGTTGTTTTCCGAGAAAAGACTGCTCAACTTAGGTGCGTGATTCCTTGCAAGAGAGGAGTGTGGAATCGCAGTAATATTCCTTTCATTTTATTTTTTGTTATAGATTTTTAAAATTAAGGGGTGTGAACAATGTTCTTTGAACACCCATTAAATCGAGACCCGAAAGAAGGCAATAAAAACACGTTCTCTCCCTTTAGTTAGAGATTAAAATTGAACTAGTTTATTTTTCTTAATTATTTACAAATCTTATACCTGGCTTACAAATACATTCACAATTTCTTAACCTATCTTATCTTTAGTTTTCTATAATACTAAAGCAACAATAAGGGTTGTAAAGTGGATAACGACGATGATGTCCGCCGCATCCCTTGTTCATAACATAATGATGTGATTCATAAAACACTGCGAGATCATTTACTGTTATATGACTAGGTTCAACGCAACACAGCGTCGCCATCCACAAACTATATTTACACAAAACATTTCTACTGTGATAAGGTTATATTCTCAATTTATAAAAATATGTATGGATAACTTATCCTGGTGAATAATCCCTTTTATAAAGAATCCGATGAATGAACTGCGGAGGGAATCGGACTCAAATTTAACATTTTTTTAAAATTAGCGAAATATCAGAATTGAGTCTGATTCCCTATCCGCTTCGGATTCAGTGTAATTGGGTTGATTAATTTTGACGCCTATCTAAACCGACAAGCTATAATGAAAAGTCAATTTTAAAAAATAGAACTTCTTTATCTTCTTGACTTCACAAACCTTCTTCAATAAAATAATTGGAAATTGATAATGAAAATGTCAGTAGGTATGTTTATTTCCCCCACAAGTCAAAACTTATTAATGAAGATATATTGTTTTCGCAGTTTAGATATTACAACGATCAACATTGCAAACACACATTGTTTAATAAGTATAATATATTCCGTAGCTATCACAATCACAATATACACCTTCTTCTCTTGCCTTACAAACATAGTTTTGTAGGTCGTTTGCCTTAAGTTTACTCAACACATTATTTCTAATGTTTCGATCTAAACAGGGTGTTATGAACTTAAACAATTTTTGTTTATTTAGAAAATTGTATAAAGCTGGATGAAGATTAAATAAATTAATCAATTAATGGTACAACAGCTCGATGAGGACCAAGGCCTACTGACTCTCAACCAATACTGTGCGGGTGTTTTTAGTTGGGAGGAATGGAGGAAACCTACAATTTTCTGCTGAATATGAACGGCTTAGATGAGATACACTTTATCGTGGGGGAGAGATACTCTTTAAGAATTTGTCATTATCTCGCAAGAAGCATTAACCCTAAAAAAAACATTGACTGGATTCGATCCCTATGACCTCCAGCGAAATTGAAATTGAAATCCAAACGCATTGAAAACGTATAGGTAGTAGAACAAATATATAATAAATCAAATAAATAAAAGTTATAACTTAAGTTCATCCCAACTAACAATTTAACTTGTTGTAGGGTTAATGCAAGCTATTTTCTGGCTTGTATAGTAACAAAAGAAGGCCTTATACAAATCATTTTGGCGCACATTGCAGAAGCTATTTAACTCCCTTAATATCTTTAATCACAAGTGTTATGCAATTAAATAACTTTCCGCGAACAGTTTTATGAATGCCTTATGAAGGACAAATAGACTCCGATAAGACCTTCACTTGCGGGTACTATGCAAAGAAAAATAGCTTGCATTGGATGTTTCAATAAGGCCTTATACCAACTATAAGATGAAGTTGTATTAGAAAAAAGAAAAGTGTTTGCCTTCCAAATTAATTTTATTATTTATATTTTATCTATATTTTTCTATTTCTTAGGGGGGTTGTTTTGTACTGCTTTTTATTTATTCTGAAATGTATAGAATTTAAATTAATTTTAAAAAAACCTTCTTTTTACTTACATAATTTTTCGAGATTTGAACTCACGTCCCTCTGATTACTGGTCCAGCACTCAACCAACTACGCCAATCCACAACTCAAATGGGGAGTGGAAAATTGGTAATCAGTTGAATCTTAAGGTATTTGCTTTAGAAACATATGCTTTGAAGTAATACATTCAAAATTGTAGCATATTTTAAAATAGTTTGTCTCATTCTCTCTCTAATTGAATGAGCTTTACAAACAAATATACCTAGGCTTATGTTATAGTAAATGGTAACAAAATGCACGAGCTAAACACTTATAAGTTTGCTATTGACAAAATGCACAAGCTATATCTACGCACTTGTGTAAGTTTACTATTAACAAAATACGCAAGCTATACCTACACTTGTGTAAGTTTGCTATTAACAAAATACACAAGCTATACCTACACTTGTGTAAGTTTGCTATTAACAAAATACACAAGCTATATCTACGCACTTGTGTAAGTTTGCTATTAACAAAATACGCAAGCTATACCTACACTTGTGTAAGTTTGCTATTAACAAAATGTGCAAGCTATACCTAACATTTGTGAAAGTTTGGTTTGAACAAAATGCAAATGATATTTAGACTAGATTTTAGATAAAGACAATTTAATATATAAGTCATCAGTAAAGATTCGGTTCTCCGAAATTATGTAGGTAATAATAATGTCAGCTTTTCATGAGTCGATTTTTGACTTGCAGCAAGTCGCCTCTTTGAATCATGCTACTCGGTGCGGCGCACAGCTACAGCATTTACCACAATATCTTTTGGTGACTAAAATCTCACCGACAAGTCCTAAAAACCATCAATTTATTACACAAACAATATTCAAATAAAAAATAAAAAATCCGAACAGCAAAAATCGACTCGTGAAAGGCCGGCAAATCACCGACTTAAATCGAAATTTTCATACATATGGCTTTATTAAGTAAGTCATATAGAAGATGTTTGTTATGACTTTCAGCTGAATGCTTTATGAAAGCTATTAATTTTTTCTAACTTCGGGAGGCTTTTAACAGGTCTTAAGTAAGCTCCATCGGAATGGTTTTCTATAGAACTAATTTTTGAAGGTCCTAAACAAGCTATTTAAATTGCTTTGCATAGTTAAGCATAATAAAAATTCTATGCGAGCTATAGCTTTCCAAATTTTAAAAACTGGACCTACTACAAGTTAAATTGTTAGTTGGGATACCACCCTGTTTATAATGATAACCATCTGTAGTTAGATGGGAAAATGTGGTTAATTTTTGGTAAAACATTTGTGGTGTTTCACTTCAGCTTTATACTTTTCAGTTAATGAAGGTTTGCTTTATAAATCACTGAGAACAAAAAATTACTTTGTTTAAATTTTTATATGCATATAAATTATAAATAGTTGTTGTTTGAGTAAGTTCTTGATTATTTTTATGCAGAACACATAAGTGAGTTGAGATTCTTTAACTTTGTCAAACTTATACGTTCATTTCTTATGAGCAAAAACTTTCTATGACTTTTTCTTAACTATGTACATACATATCTTTGAAACTCAATTTATTCGCGTTGACTGTTTTTTCTTTAAATTTTCGTACCATGAGTCTGTTGATATAGAAAAACAAAGAGAAAGAATAAGGATAAACTATTTGTCCAGTGCATACACATGTATGTATATGACAGTACTTTCCTTCGAGTGTATATATAACTTAACTTTTTTGCAGAAAAAACTCCCACGCACAGCTGAGGATATTCTTCTTTTACCAAGTAGGTACCTAACCAAAGTTTTTCATTCTATACTTTTTAAAAAAGAATAACACAAAACCAAACTATATGTCAGGGGCATCACAAAAGGAATCCTGGGTGGTTTTTAGTACAGAGCTGATGCACTTCAATCTCATAGTGCTTTAAAAAGTTTTACATTATTTCAAGCTCACTGGACACCAGAAATTTTAAATGCAGTACGTTTCCAAATTCACAAAATAGAAAGCATCATCATCATGCAGTATCAGTTTATTTTTTTTATGTTGAGTAAAGGGCGAACTAAAATTTTAGGAGCCTTTTGATTGAAAAATCTTAAATTTTTCCAACATTGCGAATCAGTTGTCGGACTTTTTCAAAATTCTTAGTGAAAAAATTCTCTGATGTAGCAGTTTAAAAAAAAAATAATTTTGTATGTATAAAATTTTGAAAACAAAAATTCGCACTCCATTTTTTAGTATTTATTAATGGAGTTTAAAAAAATAGTTGAAAAAAAAATCATTCAATCATTTTCAAAAAAACCAAATTTTCATTTTTTTTAATACAAAATTTGTGTTTTGGAAAATTTTGATATGCAATATTATTAAAACTTATTAGAAGATATTGCATACAAATTTCCATTAAATCGGTTCAACAGATAATAATGAGATAGTCGAAAAGCAAAAAAACGTGTTCTATGAGAGATACCATGAATAATTGAATAATACAAAATTTGTTCTAATAATAGATCGTACTGATACATACAAATTTTAATCATATTGAGAAGAGTTGTTTTTGAAAAAAAAAAAAATGATTTTCCTTAATGGTTTTTATACACGTGTTTAGCAGGTTTACCGTATACCGTTATTTTTGGCTATGACTTATGAGAATAATGTTAAAAAAAACTACTGGTTTTAAATTTAATAATTTAATATAAAAAAAATGGGAATTTCGGTAGGTACATACAATACTTTTATTACTTTTGAAACGTTATCTTTAATCGAAAATAAAAAAAATGGTTCTTTGGGAGCTACCATTTTTCTGAAACGTTTTTTTTTTCACTAAATGCCAAATGGTAGCCTTTTTATGGAAAAATTACTGAATTAGACAAAAAAAAGTTGTTGGCACGGTTTTGAGAAAAATAATATTTTTATTAATCAGCAAAAAAATTTCCCAGATACCGTTATTTTTGGTCCTAAAAAATGAAAAAAAGTGTTGTGCGAATGCCCAAAAACGCAATGTCCCAACCATGATGTTTAAAAAAAACATCCCAACCGTTTAGGATGCAGACGAATGGAAGAGGCCCTGATAAATTTTTTTTTAACAATTCCACTCTGTCCTCAGTGCATTCTCGAAATAAGTTTTTTTTTTTTAATATTTATGTATAGGTACCTTAGGATTGAGCTCATGTAAAGTTTTCGGGGGGAATACATAATATCTCTTATCCAACCAACTGCTACTGCTGTTGCTACTTCGGCCTGTACTGCATATTATCCCCATATGAGGATTTCACTTTTCCTTTTCTTAGATAATACAAAAAAGAAAATATTAACTTTTCTTTTTTTTTCAATTTCAGGTGAATCAAACATCGACTACACTGAAAATAATTTATTTGTGATTTTTAATAAGTAAAAAAAAAAAATAATAATAATGAAGTGAAAAGTCGAAATCATCAATATTTCCAACAAGTGCTATTTTTATCAATATTAAATTTTAAGTTTATAAACTTGTTCTTACCCTGTCCCTATGTTAATTGAAAATATTTCACACCATACATTATTAAAAGAGGTAATTTATTTTTTTATTTTATTTTAATTTACTTAATTCTTTAAGTTCTCTTTATTAGACATTTAATCTGGAATTTATTTTCGATCGTAGTCTAAGCCCACCTACGCTGCGCTTTTGCTCTTCAAATTCAGCCTACATGCGTATTCAACATAAGCTTTTCAATTCAATTTTAAAGATACCTACTTATAGGTACCTTGGTACACTTTTTTCTTGGTTCAGAAATTCTTATAATATAAAAATAAAAACAAAAAAACAAAAAAACAATACATAGATAAAGTAGGCTACCATGAATTACTAACGAATGAATGAAAATTGTTGAACGACATACCTACTTATGTACATAAAAAAAAAATAGTTTTATGTAAATGATGTTGGTTTAAAAGATTTCGAGTGCTGCCTACTCAGGTTTTCTGATTGTCATTTGAGGTTTTTTTCATTCAACAAAACAGCCTTTTCTTCTTCGTCGTGAGTGGCTTTAGAAAAGGGGAAAGCATTTATTACTGTAGTAGGTGGTGTTTGTCAAAAGTTCCTACGATACAATTTTTTTGTTCTGATGTTCATATATAGGTCATGTAAAATCAATAAAATCCATATACATATGTATCTATGTATATACGGTGGCGTCGTCGTCGTCGTATTTACATATAAAAACGAGCAATTGCTCTCACTAGAAATAAAGCAATGTAGATATCCGAATTGAATCGATTGATTTATTCTTTCTTTTATCGAGCTTAAAAGGCGAGACCACTGATCATCTTAAAACATTTTCGAATTTAGCAATTGATGCTTCAAGTCGCCTTTTTAAGTTCAGTAATAATATCCAAAAAAGTCAAAGGAAAGAAATAATTAGTTACAGGCCGAAATTTGTCATGAACATTTGTAATTCGATGACCGATAGATCGCTTAAAAAGGGGAAAAGGTCATAAAAATTAATTTTTTTTTTTCAAAACATCTCGAAAACGATTTCTTTAAAAAATATATTCACATCAAGGACATATTGGAACAAAATTATTTTATATTCGAAAACTAGGTTCAGCTATGAATTGGAACTAAATTGTATTCCACAACATAATCAAAAGAGTTCCCGTTTCTAATACTTTTCAAGAACAATTATAATTTTTTAAATTAAAACGATTTTCCATGGATTTTGGTAACCGACTTTGATATGCTGGCATTTTTTACGAGTTCTAGCTCATTTGCCGATCTTAACAAAACCGAACCCGAAACTTCTACATCTTTGAAATTTAATTGCTTTTTCTACCGCATTTCTATTTTTTAATTAGAATATTTTTTTTTTTTTTTCTGAATATAACGGAACAGTTTATTTAGGTATGAGGAAGGTACGTATCTTACATCTAAAAAAAATATTTTCATTTGACATTTCATTTTTTAATATGCTATGGAGGGTAGCATCTCATTTTTTAAAATCCGTTTTTTTTTCGGTGAAATTGAACAGAACTATTTTGGAAAAGTATCAGGAACTATAGAGCTATGGTGCATGCGACAAGAACTCAAAAAACCACTGACACAACCTTTAACGTTCAAATAAATTATATTACATACCTACGTAATGTATGTATTTATATCATTTTTGTTCTCTATTTGATGCCAGTTTTGTTTGCCACGGTGCAGTGGAGGATTTTTATTGCACATACTTCACCGTCTTCTCTGATCCAGCAAAATATTCTCTGCATATTCTGTTTGTTTTTTTTTTTTCGTTGTTGCACCCTTCATTTGCCGTGATGAAATTAGTTCGGAAAACCCAATCTCTCAAAAATTTTGATGTGTTAGCTTTAATTATCTGCTTACTATTAAACTTCCAATAACCAAAGTTATAGGCTTCTAAGTGGGCTCAAATCGGGTATTTTTCGGATTTTATACAAATTCAATAATCCTCCACTGAAGCTCGTCGGTTGGCGATGATCAACAGGTACACTATCTACGCTGGCTGAATGAAATTCATTGCTTGTATTTTTTTTTGTTCATTTTTAACACCAATCATAAATTTGATCGTTCTCCCCCTATACGCTAGAGGTCATTCTTTATATTAGAATTCATTTGTTCATTAATTCATTTTGGAAACACCATAGGCCATAATTTTGTTAAAACGACCCTAATAGACATTTTCAATGTTAATCTTTACCGCTCGGATATTTTGAGAACAAAGAAATATATTGACTTCAATCATTTATTTTATTCTATTTTATGCTACATAAATCATAATACACAATAACTCAAAATTCAATTGACAATGGCGCAAAATTTTAAACGATTTAGTAATATGTTAAAGCACTTTTTATCATATTAAAATTGCTTTAACATCGTACTAAATCGTTTAAAATTTTGCGCCAATATTTTTAAGCAAAGAAACTAACAGTAAATACTTAAAATTCTTGAAAAATTATTTTTAAGAACAAAATTAGATTTGGCGCGTGTTCGCAGATAAGGCCAAGTACATGGAAGTTATAATTGATTTTATTTGTTGAATCGACAATTTTTGGAGGTCTTTAGAATCCGAATCTATCTGTGTACATACATACATATGTGTACGTACGTTCGTGGTACCTTTTTTCGTTCACCATATCCTCGAGAACAAATAAAAATATCGACTTCGGATGAAGTTTATTTTACAAAAAAAACGGCAAAAAGAACAAAATAGGTAAAGAATAAATCAATTAAATTAATTCTTATTACATCAATTAAAAAAAAATAATTTGTTTCGTTTCGAATATCGCTAGAACAAACGACGACGCCTTTTTGGCCTTCACTTGATTGCATATTGCATATCTTATATACATATATAACAAAGTAACCTCGGGTGTCGAGTTTTCAAGGACAACAATGGGAAGTTACCCGTGTGGGTCGCACCCAGCCTCTTTTTTTTAATATCATCGTATAATCTAAATCAAATGACATTAAATTTAAACTTTCGGTATTGTATCATTTCAATAGAAAAAAAGGATAAGAACTTAAAAAGCACAAAAGAATGAAGAAACCCTTATAAATCATTTTTGCTCTCATGAACATAATCATCTCTTTTCTGTCCTTATACATAGTATGACAGGGTATAGCAAGTGTAGTTACTTCTACCTACTTTCCTTTGAGTTTAGTTTTTGTTTTTTAATCTTCATAAAATTTAGTATTTTTTATCCTACATATAGTTTGGTATACTCAAGGAGTGGCTGGTTGTTACTTTGTAAAGTTTAATCAATATTAACTGTAAGAAAAAATATCATGATAAAATTTAAAGTTGTCTGAGTTATGGAATGATGATGGAGAAATAAATGACACTTACCCATTAGGACAGTTATTTGTTTCATAATTTAAAAATTTTAAATATTTTAAATCTTTAAAGAGGTTTTGTAGAAACTTTCTATATTTAAGTGATTTTTTTGGGAGCGAAATTATTTTGTTTTATTTAAAAAATAAAGGTACGCTAGCTGCTGATCTGAAAACATGATGGCATAATCTTACTGACAAAAACCTATGCTTCATTTGATTAAATTTATTGAATTGATTAAGTTAAAAAAAATGCAAAACTATATCAAACTTACTCTTGTGGTCCAAGAAAAAAGAATGGATACTTTAAAGTACTGGTTTACAAAATTTAAATAAAGTAGGGCTTCCCAATAACGATAAATGTAATTGTAATTTTGAGCTTAGGGCCTACGCAAATCGCATCAAATTTGAGCTTCCATACAAAATTCTGTTCAAAATTTAGCCAACCTAAAATTTGACAGCTATCACCTTTGATTTTCCCGATTATTAAAAATAGAACGCTACTCTTGAGAAGAACGTGTTATCAATGGGTAATGGAGAGCATAGTAAGATGAATGCCGTTTTTTCGACAAAAAATGTATCTTCACCGATGAAGCTCATTTCTATATATCTGAATGGTTTCGTGAATAAACAAAATTGTCGAATTTGGGGCGAATTTTAAATTATTTTAAATTCTTTTAACTAATTTTCAATTTATGGAGCCCAGCCTAGAAATGAAATATTGAATAAAATTAATCAATCAACTTTTGCCATGTCTCAAAAGTAACATTTATGTTTTAGCAGTTAATCCTAGGGCTGCGATCAATCCATCAATTCATGAACAATTGTAGCTAATTTAAAGATAAATTTTACAAAAAAAAAGAGTAATTTACTGCTAAAAGATCTGAGCAGGACAAAATCTACTTGCTTTTTTCTTAAAAAGATATTTTTTTATATTATTTTCAAAATATAAACTACTGCAGCTGATCCGCCTGATTTCACACGGAATTTTTCATCAATTTTAGAATTTTAAAAGTAAAAAAAATATAATTTTAAATGGCGTACCGCCATCTGTTGGTGATAATTTCCAGAAATCCCCAGCATCCTCCCCCAAAATATGCATTTTGCTTTTTTACTATTGATTTAAAATGTTTCCAGTTAAAATTTCCAATGGAATTCTTAGTTATTGTCATCATCCATCCCTGAAAGTATGCAATTTATGATTTTCTGACTTTTACGTTTGAAATCTCCAATTAGTTATTTCGAGTTAAGTATGCACGCACAAACAAAAAACTCAATTCATTTCTATTTATTAATGAATGATAAACGCAAAATCCGGTTCAGATCGCCAACTCTGTCATCAATAATTCTTTGCATTAAAGCGAGCTTAACATAAATTCTTCTAAAATCTAAATCTTTTGTATTTTTTTTTAAAGAATACTCTTAATTCCAAAAAAAACCCAAATTATAGATTCATAAGACAATAAATTGTTCATCTCAATGAACTTGCCAAATCAATAACAAACAAAATAAATAATTCAAAAAAAAAAAATCCAACTTACTCAATTGGCTTAACATAAATTTGAATACTCAATATAAAAAGAAAAGCTTTTCAAAAATTCGCATCTTATTTTAGCATAAAGCATAAATAAACTAACTTGTTTTTGTCAATATTTGATCTTTATTTACCTCATCATGTGAGAAATATTTTAAAAACCAAGAAAGATGATTAAGTCAATATGACAAAATTCACAATATGAGTAGATATGAGTTAACCACTCTAAATCTTTGCTCTGCTCATTTTGAATAACTCAGTCAACACAATGTGTCGCTCATCAAACACATTACACAAATACAATATACCCAATCAGCTGAAATAATATACTTTTTTTATTAGTATTTTTTATAATATTTCTTTCCATCAGTTCAGTGGACACCAGTGATGCCAACCGTATGATAATTATGCTACATGTATGATAATTATAGGTTTTGTATGATGTATTTATCATACGCAAAATGTATGATAATTTCTTTTCTTACAAAATAAAATTAAATTTTTACCATTATTTTCCAATATCTCATAAAAAAAATTAATTTCCTACTCAATACATAAAATTCTAATGAAATTATACTAAAATATAAAATTGTCAACTCTGATAACTTAACGAACTGTCCCTGTATGTCTTCTCTTTAAATAAACAAGTGAATGAGACAAATAATAAAAGTGCTTTTTATACTGCCATTTCTTCTTTTATTATTTTAAACTCCAATTCACATAACTCATCAAAATTAATATTTTCCGTCCTTTACTCTATAAAATATTAAAATGGATAGCAAATTTTCGAATTTTTTACCATAAACATTAAATAAATTTAAAATACTTAAAATTTGTTTCCTTCCATTTCCAATATTGTTTGGGAAAACAGACAAAATGTTTGTCAATTAATAACAAATTAAACTTCTAAAAATGATTTCACCTAATTTTTTATCCATAAAAAGGTCAATGTAAGTGCATTGTAACAATGCGGAAAACTGTTTACATGTATGAGCTCAAGGAAATCGCGTTATTTGTGGACGGTTCCTTGTAACATTTTTTTTTTTTTGGCGTATGATAATTTTCCCTCACGTATGATCATAAAATAGCAAATTGTATGATAATGCATCCACAAGAATATGGCATCACTGGTGGACACTGGACATGCCACAAGTGTGTGTTGTCGTCGTCGTTCGATGGGAACTTTTTTCATTTACTGATTTACGCTTTACCACCCTCATCGAATTGCATTCAAAGTGCGGGAATGATATGACGAGGGGGTTTTTTAGCAGTGTTATTAAAATTTAAGATTTGTAAACATCAAATTAAATATTCAAGTGCTGGTTTTACATCACAGAACGCGGCGAGCTCGAAGGAACGTATCCAATATACATCAACGTATGGTAACGTGTAAAAAACACAACGTAATGTGCTACAGAAATTTATGTTTACACATGAAAAAAATAGTATTGTAAACACATTTTTTGTGATTTCTCGAAAGAAGAAAAAAAAAAATGATGACACGTATAGTATTATACATTTATGTTTTTTTGTTCTTGTCCTCGCTGCATAATGCTGACGAGGAATAAAAAAAGAACATCACATCATCAAATCCAGATTGTAAAATGACATTTAGATTAGGGGAGCTGTGTTTTGTACTGAATCAATTTTGTTTATCTATTTATGATGATGAAACTTAATAAGATAAAGATAGTCAGATTGGATGCCATCGTGATGAACCACTGTTAGCAGTATTTTTATACAGTAAACATATGCCTACACTCCGCGTCACTCGATTGAGATAATACGAATTTAGTTGAATTTAGACATGAGTCTCGTATCAGAAGATATCAAAAAGTATTTTTTTTTATTGTTCATATGAGTAGATAAAAGTGAATTTTATCAAATCATGGCGGAATGATGATGGAAAGAAATATTCAAAATTTGAAAAAATTGAAATTTATTTTTGAAGAAATGATGAAATAAATTGGGGTGTGTACAAACGTCGAACTGAATTTAAAAAATTTTGTATAGGATAGTAGGGATTTGTAGAATGATGTTGAGATTTTTAGAACGATGTACAACGATGGAAAGGGCTGCATACTACCAATTTAGCAGTGAAAACTGCAACCATTTAAAGGGCTAGGTTGCCAAAATATAGGGTATCGGAAAATATTGTTAAAAATCACCGTATATAGTTAATATGCAGCAACTACCCAGCTCCCAAAAAGTATAAATTTTTCAACAAAGATTCATATACAAATAGGAATCACCTATTTATGAATAATTGTACATATTTAAGAAAATAAATACAACTCACTAAATTGTTATTTCAAGAAAATACAGCCTAACCTGTAATGAGAAAAAAATTGAAATCATTTATAAAAAATAAAAAAAAATTGACGTGTTTTAATGAGAAAGTTAATTCGTCCATATACGGACAAAATTTTATTACCTTCTTCTCTCGACGCCTAAACTGTTTTTTTTTTTGTCTTCAATTTTACCGCCACCCGCTCAAATTGTCTATACGCAGTCACTTATTGTTCAAATGCACTCACATACTGAAGTTGATGGTAACCGAATATTTTGACTGCCAAAACCGCACTAGCTTAGCGAGGTATCCGTCGGAACGAAAAATTTTCCTACTTCGTACGATTCGGAGAATTTTTGCTTCGAGGTATTTCTTCCGAACAGCTGTTCGAAACATTGTTCCGACATTATGTCACGTGCACCGGCATTTTGTGTTGCAGTGCGATGCGATGAAGTGAGTTTTTGTGTGATATTTTTGAAAGCTTCATTAGATTTTTTTCCGATATCCTCCGACAAAATGATTTGCAGAAAATTTTTCAAATCACAAATCCCAATTAGCTTGTGAATTAAACATTTCTCAATTTATTCTTTTCCGAAGACAGACCCCTCGAATAAAGTGTGAATATTCTACGGAGCATGCGTTGGAGAGCCGCTTATCGAATCAACAAAAATCGTAAATCGTGAACAAAAATAAAATAACCGAATTTAAACACTTCATACAATAAATTAAAATTTAAACTTTTTGTCTATTTCGAACTACACACTTATCTCATCGACGAACACGAAAAACAAATCTCGAGGTAAAATTATTTCTAAAGAAAACAAAAATGCAAAAAAAACATTTCACGTTAAAAATAGTACTTACAAATACAAATACGCACTTAGTTTAAAATAAAATAATAATAATTTTAACAATTCACACTCAAAAATGATTAGTTTTTGTGAACTAACCGAACCGATCGTGGAGAAAGCACTTTATAAACGGGATTATGACGTTATAAAAAATGTGGATCTCACAATTCTGTCTGTCCTTTCGGCTGTAGCCTAAACGGGTGGATCGATTTTCTTTAAACTTGGTACCTAGCGTTTTTTGGGCACTCCTCCCAAAAAATGAAATCTTATTTTTCTCAAAAACGTGCCCACAACTTTTTTTAAAAATCCATAAATTTTTTTACAAAAAGGCTACCATTTACAAAAAAAAATCCCAAAAATTGTTATAAATGGTACCTCCCATAGAACCATTTTTTATTTTTCAATTTTCTCAAAAAAGATTCAACCGAATTTGATCAGTTTTTTTATAGAGAATTTTTCAAAAAGTTCAATAATTAGGTATTGCATACCAAAATTTTCATTTTTTATTTTTAAAAAAAGTTTAAAAATTTTTAGCGACTTGGCATCCAGCAGTTTTTTGACAATGCCTAGCAGATTTTAACGGTACCTCCCATACAAATGCTATAAAACCGGTATGGAATTCTCAAAAACGACTCCTACTATTTTAATTCAAATTTTTATGTAAATAAATATTAGTGCGATTTACTATTTTATTGGAAAAAAAATTATCTATCGTTTAAAAATGGTATCTCTTATATAGAACCATTTTTTTGGTTTTCGACTATCTCATTATCTGTTTAACCAATGTTAATGAAATTTTTTACACAAGAGCTTCTAATAAATTTAAATAATATTGCATATCAAAATTTTCAAAAAAAAAAAAACTAATTTTGGATTTAAAAAAAAAATTAAATTTTTTTTTTTAATTAATTTTTAAACTCCGCATTAATAAAAACTAAAAAATGGCGTACCAATTTTTTTTTAATGTTTTCAAAATTTTATGTATAAAAAATTAATTTAAAAAAAAAAAGTTCCAACGACTTTTAAATTTTTTTCTCATAAATTGAGATTTGTGTAAGAAATCGGATGGTGTACATTGCGTTGTTTATTTATTATTTTATATATTTTTTAACAAATTTTCAGTCTAAAGTGTAAGTACTTACTTTAAAACCAACAGTGTTATCGCACATAAGAGCAAGTTTGTGGGACCCAGTCGTGCATTTAATTTTAAAAAAGGATACATTAGGTATTAACAATCATTGGGTGCGTTCGAGTAATAGGCCTATAGGGTATCTAAGATCGTTTCGAATCGGATATGTTTACGAACAACCAACACCGGATTAGATAGGTTTGCTGTCAAAACAGCTGACAAGACAAAAAAAAAATTATGGGGCAACAAGAAACAAGTGATTTTGTAATTTAAAAAAAGTATTTCGTATTTTACTTTGTTCGGTAAAAATCTAAATCTAAATCTAAATGTAAAAAAAATCACAAACTAGAAATCCCACGTGCTCAATCCATTGCCACAGAAAGTGAGATACTATTGATAGCTGAAAATCAGCTGACACGTTTTTTAGATGTCAGCTGTTTTTTCACACAAATCTGAAAAATTTTAGGATACCTTTCAGATTTATTTTGGAAAACAGCTGATTTCTTCATCAGCTGTTTTTTCCTATAGGATTACAATAACACCATCCGATCCGGATCGCTTTTAAATTTTACTCGAACGCGACCATTTTTTCTCAAAGAATGTTGAGTTTTTTATAAAAAATTTGTTTTTGTACATAGGTATTTTTGTTTTATTTTTTACAGGAAAGCGACAATTGGGTCTATTCGGCAAGATATTTTATTCTGTTATTCTTTTATCCTGCTGTGAATTCCCATATAAAAGTTTAAGCTGTCTAAAAATTTTTTACTAATTATAATTTTGGTATTGGGAATGTCATAATCTGTTTTGAATTCTGCTAAGAAATCTCTTATGAACTGTCAACAGTTTGAACTTTAAAAGAAATCTTTTGTGAATTGTAGTTTTGCTATTCAGCATGCCAAAATCTGCTATGAAATCTGTTATGACTTTGTGACTTTTATCATAAAAGTCTTCAAGTAGGAATATGAATTATAAATGGATTTTTATATTTTGTTTCGACAGTGAAATGTTTTTAAAATGAAAAATGAAAAAAATGTAAGAAAACAATATTAAAATACATAATAAACAAATAAGTATACTAAAATAGAATTAATTTTTTGTGTAAAAGCACAGAACTTTTTTTGGAGCAAAGGTGTATAACGTAGTCCCTTTGCATTTGGTCTTCCCGATGTGCGATTCTTACTGCCTGAACACAATAGAATGCTGCAACTAGAACTGGAACTGGAGCTGCAACAGTTATGAAAAAGTGCCGTACGTGCTAGTTTTTATGTGCCCGCAAATGCAGCTGTACAGTTTTTGTTTATTTTAAAGAAAAAAAAACAACCACGAGCATATTTTCACTTTTTTTTATTTTATTTTTATTTTTCTTTTAATTAAAAATAATAATAATTTTCGCGAAACAAATATAAGCACAAAAAGCTTTAATATTTGCAACTCTTTTTTTCTTCATACAAATTAAAAAGTCAAAAGTTGCACGTGGTCAAAAGTGGATGAACTCTTGCAGCACCGACTGCAGCTCCGTTTGCAGCAGCCTTGCGTTGTGTTCGTAAAATTGAATTTGTGTGTATTGAATATTTACACAGCTATACCAGCTGCAGCTCCGTCTAGATTGTGTTCAGGAAGTTATCCATCTTTTTAGCATCGGATCTGTCGTCGCAACATTAATATACAAACAAATACAATAAATACAATATAAAATTTCGCGAGCAACCGTTTCAATTCATTTGTCAGCAATGAATTCTTTTCTAACTCAATGCTAGGTTCCATTAAGCGTGTAAAACATTTTCTTTTGACCTTAAACATCTTCGGTGTACAACATTTTGTTCATCCCCACTTCTTTTCCTTGTTTGTTTTGTCCAAGTCCGTGCTTCTGAATCGAGAAAGTCATCGCTTACATCTTGAACAGAAGGTATCTTATCTCTAAACGATGACGTTTTCCCGGTTGTGTCATGGGGAGTAACGTTGTACATGAGTGTGAACTTTTGAATTGCTTGTTTATAATCACTGTTGCTTGCATGTGCTATTTGAAGATGCTTCAAAATCAACCGATTCAGATTTTTGACTTCACCGTTTACAAGTGGCCAATATGTTGGTGACGTTATGAGTTTAATACTTTTATCGTGACATTATTCTTTGAACTCTACGCTAACAAATTGGCGGCCATTGTCAGCCTTAATTGATTTGGGATAATTAAGTCTGCAAAATATTTCTTCCAAAATCTATATAATTTCTGTCGAGTTTATTTTTTTAATGAACTTGGTTAGCTAACATCGAGATTAATAGTCAATTATGACAAAACCAAAATTATAATTTGGCAATGGGCCTAGCAAATCCATGGCTACACATTGCCAAGGACCATCTGAAAACATTTTTCGTTTCATCGGTAAAGGACGTTGGTTGAGAAACCAAAGGGCTTTCAATTATTCTTAAGATTAATATCTAAAATCTCTCGTTGTGATGTAGTACCAAATGAGCATTTAGCGGCCTGGTGTGAAAGTTTCAATAAATTTCTGATCCGTATTAGAGGATCAGAAATTTATTGAAACTTTCTCCCTCCTCCGGTTTAAGTGTTCTAAACAAATGTCTCTCAAAAGTTGAATTTCGTTTTGGAGCAAAGTATACATTAAGCTTCGAAACCAAAACACTAAACACATCTCTCCAATGGTGCAATCAAGAGCGCCAGGAATATTAAAGATTACCTCTTGTAATTGTGGTCCTCCTAAATGTAGTAGCATTGTTTTTCTTTTTAACAGCAGCGTTCTTTATCTCCCATTCTAGACGGACTAACGACTTATTAATCGTGTCTCCGGTTCTCCCATTTCAATATATTTATATATTTTTTTTCAATATTTTGTTCTAGAATTATCTAAAATAACCATACCATACTTTTCCATATGAACATTAAGTAGGTATGTATGTATATCATACCTTTTTCGATTTTTTTTTCCTTTTTCAAATAATTCTCATTTTTATTTTTTTTTTTTTAAAACCTTCCAAACTTTTTTACAAGGAATCCTGATTCCTCTTTTTCTCTTTTCACTAGGAACATAATGTTCATATTTATCTTTGCATACACTTTTTTGCAATTCATCATGTGAATTTATTCACCACTCATTTATTTTTTTGTATGCATATACATATTTAATATTTACCTCGTCACCAACGTAATAATCTGCTAATAACAGTGACAATATTAATATATCAACAAAAAACAAATTATCAAAGTAAAAAAAGTAGTTTTATAAAAAAAAAAAAATTGGCGCAATGTATGAGTTTATTGTGTCAAAAAAAAGTTTGTTAATACAAGCAACCGTTTATTAATTTTTAAATTTCAATTTTCAATATACGGAGTTTAGCTGAGCCAGTAATTATCAAAACAAAAAATTTTCGTAATATCAACAAAAAGTCAATAAACGGTGTTTATTGACATTACAACGATTTTTTTTAGTGTATAATATCTACAGCTATTAAAAGTGACTCAAAGGCTAATTACAGTGTTATTATAAATTTACTTTGAAATTCTATTTCTAGTTCTAGCCATAAAAAGTAACCCATTCCGATTGAGTGATTATTCAAACTTCAGTGTGATGATATTTTGTTTTAAATTTTTGGTATTAAATATTTTTTTTTAATTTAAAACAAAATGGTGAAAGTAATCGCATCGATTAATCCAATCTAATACCCTTTTCCAAACAATTTGTCATTATATTTGGTATTGTGTGAATCTTTTTATTTTACCCCAAACTTTCTTATTCTGAAAAAGGTATATACAAAAAGTAAACATCTGGCAATAATTGAAAATCCCACAAATTTCCTGTGTGGGTAAATCTCTTACCACCCCCAACTTCTCCAAAAAACAACTGATGGGGAAAATTTAATAAAACAAATAAAAAAATAAAAATATTATACCCGTAGGTGCGCCTACCCTATAGTTTTGCGAGAGGAGGTTTAATTTGACTTCATTCAACAGAGCTCCTATGTAGCTTGAGCGTTATATTGCATAGATATCAAGCTTATGAAAAATTTGTAAAAAAAAAAATCTAAGTAGGCGTCCCAACTACTTCTACATTTATAATGTGTCTGGCGGCAGGCCTGAGCGCTCGCGCCCGTTCTCCAATTATGGAAGTCAGAAAAATCAGAATCCAGGTGATTGAGGCGCGTTGTTTTGTTTCCAAATCAGAAATCGTGCTCAGATCCGGCTGCCGATGCACACACACACATGTTGTATCTTTAGATGACTATATATGTAAGCAAAAAAAAAAAACAAAACAGACAATAGGCGCCCATATTCTCTATTAGTTAGAAAGTGTTTTTTAATTTATCTTTTAATTACTTAAATGTATTTAATCATAAGCCAGCTGACCTCTAAATCAGAAATTAAATTAATCAAAAGTATTTTTAATTATAACTTTTGTTTGATATAAATAATTGAGCATACAGTTTTCAAATCTCTTTTATTAAAATACATCACTTGATTAAGTTATTGGATTAACAATATATAAGCTTTTGGTCATAATTATAAACGTACAGATGTTTTTTGGTTTATTAGAAATGCGAAAATGCCTTTAATTAATTTTTTGTCATCTCACAATGCTTATTGGGTTGATTACCCTTTGCATTTCTTCGAATTGACTGCAATTTGAAAATAGTGAAATGTTTGAGACTTATCCAATAAGTGAGATTTGAAGGAATTCTAGGTGTTTGAAATTAAATCAATTATTAATACGACCGATGGCGTATTGTAATTATTAAGTTACCCTACCAAAGGCTTTTACCTTTCGATATAAATACTAATGGGTAGGGTAGGTACTATGGATTCGAAAAAAAAATCAAACTAGATTTTTATCAAACCTAGCATTACGATGATAGCGAAGTCGAAAAAAGTCCGCCTGTCTGTCTGTCAGTTCGGCTGCAGCCTAAACAGGTGGGTCGATTATCTTTAAATTTGGTATCTACCATTTTCTGGGTGGTGCCCCGGCACGTTTTCTTCATTTTTTTTAAGACCAAAAAATAACGGTACCTTCCGCAGAATTTTTTTTAGCAATTAATGAAAATCTTATTTGTCAAAAACCGTGCCCTCAACTTAAAAAAAAAAAACAGTGTTCCTAATTTTTTTTCCATTCTGTAAAAAAAAATAGAAAAATGAAATTTTTGATATCGTCTAATAAATAAATAATATTGCTTGTCAAATTTCTCCATTGCCAAATTTTCGGGTTTTTTCAAAAATTTCAAACTAATTTTTTGAAAATTCGATATTTCAAAAATGGGTAGATGATTTTTTTGAAAAATAAGAAATACTAAAATTTTCTCACAATTGATACCTACGTTTTTGGTTTTTTGTTAAAAATGTTTTTTAAATTGTATTTATAAAAAAAATTATTTTGAAAAACTGCTCCAACGATTTTTAAAATGTTTTCACGCTTCTGGATTTGGCTTCAGAATAGAAATCAAAAAGCCATAACACTCACATATTACAGACCAATTATGAACAGCGCCATAAAATCTCTTGTTTCGATAGTGACAAATATAATGTCAACATTTCCCTTATTCTGTATTTAAAAATTCTCTTTGACCAAAAGTATAATATGTAAATGAATCCACAATATCCTGCATCAACACAATTATGTATTCCATTATTCTGCCAATCTATTGTTCTGTATTCCAAAATTCTATAATTCAGACATTCATTAGGTACTTATGTATGTCAAAATTGTTGTAATACAAAATTGTGGAATGGAATTCTAAAAATATTTAAATACTGATGATCAAGAAAAATTATTGAATTTTGTATTCTTATCAATGCACGAAGTGAACGGGCAAAAAATTCGGATAATAGCAGCCAAGTTATTGGGGCAGGTATGACCTGTCAATACTTTTTAAATGAAGTAATCAAATATTACAAACATGTTTTGTTTCTGTTATAGAGATACTGCTGTTTCTCCAAAATTAGACGATTTTTGACCTTTTCATTCACCTGTAACACCTGTAACAAGAATCTCTCACTATATATTGCTTTCAATCCAAAGGATAACAATGCTATCTTCAGATATATACGAGTATCCTTACCGCACACATATCGCATATCTTTAACACCTTATACTCTTATAATATTACTTACCACCATATTGTGTTAAAATTCGTGATAAAGAGATGATCAACACACGATTTAATGTTCGCATTCTGCCTACACGTTCGTGTACATATTTTCGATAATGGGACTTGATAAACAACAACAGCCACCCCTTCTAACACCATCATTATTAAAGCCACACATCACCTTTTTGCTCAGAATTCCCACTTAAACCATCCCCATCATCATCTTCATCATCATCATCATCGTACATATATGGATAAAAGACAAATTTCTTCGAGAAGGAAATTCTTTATGTGATGAGGTTGGTCTTGATTAGGGGGAGGGGGAGAGACGAGGGATTAATGAGAGCAACCGACATCGTCACCATCATCTTCATTGTCGCATGCTTGGTGAAAGGGGAGTAATACCTACCTACTCTTGAAAATTATTTGAAAGTTCAGCTTCTTTTTTCTCGTCGATAAATTATCTACAAAGGTCCACCGCACCACTTTTTAGCATTTCTCCTGTGTCCTGACATTATGTTTTAGGGAGTCGAAGCAATTTCCTTACTTTGCCCATTTAACCCCCCCTTTCCCATTAGGAACTCAATCAATCGTTAATAATGATGGCTATGTATGGATGTATACGTAGATTTTCTTTGTCATAGAGAGATATAGCTTTTAAATTTATATAAATTAAAGAGGTTTAACGGTAAGATGAACAGCAAGCACAACAGAAGCTAACAGTATCTGTCACCGTTTCTGTGAACGGTAATCGAGTGAATTATGATCTCGTTTTAACCGTTTTCATTCCAATCAAGTCAATCGTCATCCGTCGTTGTCGTCGTCGAAGTCGTCTTATAGTCGTCATCGTCCACTTCATCTCCCCATCTTCCTCGTCAAAATCTTGTTTCTTGTATATATGTATATGTACTTAGATATAGTTAGACAATATTGTTTTGCTTCTTGAAGGTGGATTGGCTATACCGAGAACAACAACAACAACAACAGAACGACAGTTGCAACTTGCAACAGATGCGACGAACAGTATTACCTACATAAATTTAATGAGAAAATTCAGTTTTCCGAATAACATTTTACTTCTATCCGTTCATCGTCGTCAATGCGTTGCGTCGCTATACGTCCGTTAAGTCACACAGTGGGGTTAGTTTATTATAAAACATGGCATTATTGGTTTCGTGTGAAATAATTTTAATCAAACTCATGATGGAGGGGTCCAAAAATTTGGTTTTCGTCATATATTTCGTGCTTGTCGGTCGGTGTATGGCTGTACAGTGTACATCATCGCTAAACCAAAAGAGACGACAACAATTCAAACAATTCAACAAAGTTTTAATGGGGGTAAAACTAAGTTATTTGTTAATAACCATTTGAGGGTGAAGGTTTCGAACTTCTACACAAAAATTAATACAATACTTTTTTTCGTAAGAGCAATAGATTTTGAGAAAAAAAACGTCTGCAAATGAGTACAGTTCCTCTTCCTCGTATCGCGATATACAAAAAATTACAACAGCAGATATTGTACAGTTTGCGCTTCTGCGTAAGTGTGTAATAATATTTTTTGGATTAAATTTCAAAAACTACAATTTGTGTCTTGAAATGTCTCTATTTCAGAAAAAACTGAATTTTGCCACAAAACCAAATGTAGTGTACTTTTAAGGTACTCTACGCTCTCCACTTAAATTCAGCTTTGTCAGAATTTTTATTTGATTGTTTTTGTTTTTTTATGATCAAATACTCAACTGTGTCGTTATACTGTGTCTACTGCAACATTTCAATCTGAAGTTGATTATTGTAAAGTTCTATTATATACGTAACAAACATAAAGTGCAGGTAACCATAAATTTGTTGCAACTCGTCAGCTTGATGTGATTTGTTTTTTTTTACATTAATATTGTTAGAGATTTCTTGTTTGGGAATTGAAATTGAAGAACGAATATAACACATTAGGCATAGCGGCAAATGAGTGCTTTATGGAATTAAAATGAATGTATAACATTTGAACAGTAAACGGCAGACGCTGTCAAAAATGCAAATGCAAGATGTTTTCAAAGGCAAACTGAAAAAGTCAACTTTTCGAAAACCCAAAAAGAAATCAAACAGATTTTGGGCAAGTAGCAAGACGATTTTCTGAAATAACGGTACCTGCTGTACAATTTTAATGAAAATCTTATTTTTCCCCACAACTTTTTTTCCAAAATATCCAGTAAGTACCATTTTGTAAAAAAAAAAAACAATCCGAAAAATGGTTTATAAGTGGTACCTCCAATAGAACCATTGTTTTTTGATTTTCTCAAAATTGTTTTGCATACCAAAATTAAAATTGTCCAGGATTTCTAAAAAATGTTTTAAAATTTTGCACCCAGCAATTTTTCAACATTATCTAGTAGATTTTAAACAAAAATTATTTTTATAACCAAAAATAACGGTCCTACTATACAAATATTAAAAAACAGTTAAGGAAAATCTTATCTTTTTTAAAAACGACTCATATGATTTTGATCAACATTTTTTTGTGAGAAATCTAACATATTATTGGAATTTTTTAAAAATCTATTTGGTTTCAACGCCAAATCTCATCATAGAACCATTTTTTTATGGTTTTCGACTATCTCAATATCTGTTCAACCGACTTTAACGAAATTTTTTTATACAAAAGCTTCTAATAATTTTTTGCAAACGGAATATTTAGCGATGTCATACTATTTGCAATATATATGCATTAATTGTATTCAGTAAATAAATCTAATTTGATTTTAAATAATATTGCTAACACAAATTTTGGATTTAAAAAAAATCAAAATTATTCAAAAATGGGTGGATGATTTTTGTACAAAATAAATTTTTTAACTCCGAATTAATAAATACGAACAAATGGCGTACCTATTTGTTTTCTTAAAAATGTTTTCAAAATTTTAAATATGTATACAAAATTATTTTCTTAAAAAAACGGCTCTCAAAATTAAAAAAAAAAAATAATTTCAGAGGTTGTTGTTTAATCAATTAATTTCTTATTATAGTGATTTAAAAAAAAAAACAGTCGAAACTGTAAATTCCATGCATATTTGCAACATGGTGCTATATTTTTCATATTTATTTTGTCACATAATACTACCTTAAATTAAACTACGCTTTTGGCAGGTGGCATAAAATATAGGCTAATCAGATGAATTATTTTAAAAATATTAAGACTCTAAAACGACAGTGCAAGTTCGTGCGACCCAGTGGTGGTTTTTATTTTTCTTGTCCCGACCGTAAATTGGGTGGAGATTTCGTCGCATTTTATAAGAATCACCCTGAATATTATATGAACATTTATTTTATTTAAACAAGTATTTTTTAAAATCAAACTATCAAAATGTCTTTCTGTGTCTAGAAGTAAAAGAAAAACATGTGATGAAACATTTTGCAATATTGTATCTATCCATTTATACATCACATGTTATGTAAGTGAGCTAAGTTTTAAAATTTTTGTATTCAGTGAAGAAGAAATTAAAAAAAAAACTGAAAATTTATGATTTTCGCGACATTTTCCATTTTATTAATAGAGAAGAAGCATGGTAAATATATGTATATAACGCTTCAATCAATCACACGTTCGCATCCGACAACATCTCTAGCTTTACGTCCAATTCCATCACTACACCAATCACCATCATTCTTCTTGCTCTCATATATAGGTACTCGTATATACGACGCTATTAACACACACACTCTAGTGCACATCATACATATAATCTCATCTAAGTGATCTTTTTTTCATAACAATAAAATATGTACAGATATTTTCAATTTCCTCGAAACGCGCATTTGAAAGCACACCATCACATCCCTTCTCAAATAGCGGTAGAGAGTGGATTCCTTCTTCCGTTCTTCTGGATTGTCCTTGCTCTTGTTTATACATCTATAAAGCTCCGAGAGAATTCATCCATTACTTTCAAAAACAACATTACATGTAAACGGGTCCTTATGGTTAAATGGTTGTAATTTTGTAGATTTTCATCGAGAAAGGTGGCATCAAGTTGAATTTAATTTCCTGCAAAAAAGGACCTTGACAGGAAGTCACAATGAGGATAATATGAGCTTGAAAATGTCCTTTTCTCTATCCACCCGCATCGCACTCTGCCATCATCATATGCAAGTAAAGATTAAAGAAGGTATATTATATAAAACCAAACGATTTTAACACACTTATATAAAAGCCATGGATCTATAAGCAGATACATCATGATGGTGGATCTATGTGTGGGTTTAGCTTTTACTTTAATTATCCCAAAGAGTGCATATTTTACAATATTTTAATGTAATTAAGAAACAATTACCTTATACTATGTTAAAGCAAATGAAATGATGGTCGGAGGGAGAAAAATATTCTCCCCATCACGTGCACCTTGATTTTTCTTTGATATTTTTACAAGAAGGTAGTTGAATAAAGTGCAAATGCCTTTGAACTAAATATACGATAAACATTATGAAGACCTTGGAACTAAACAAATTGAAAGAAAGCGCCATAAGGGTCATGGCAAGTACTGCTCAATTTTTAATTTTAAACTTAAGTAATGATATGATTTGAAGATATTAAAGAAGCTTGTTTATAACTATATCAAGCTTGCCCTATATAATTCTGTTTACCTGTCCGAATAACCGCACGGTTCTGATCTTACTGTTTAGAATTGTTTTACAATTTTTAAGTAATTTTTTTTAAATATTTATAACTGATAAAATTTAAGAAAAATAACAATTTTTATTGAATTGCTAGAAGAAGTTCTTAACAAAAATGTAAGATCTAAAAGAAAGTTTTATAATTTTTTAAACCGTTTTCGTTTCTTATAAACAAAGATATAGGAAAAATGGGCGTGGCAGCATTTGGATTCAACTAAAAGTATTTTTTTTTTAATTTTGTTCGTGCTAATATCAACAGATTTTGAAAATTTCATCCAAATCATTGAAGCCGTTTTCGAGAAACAAGGATAAGAAAAATGAATATGAGAAACAAAGATATAAGGAAAGTGGGCGTGGTAGTAGTCGGATTTTACTAAAAGTATTTTTAAATTTTTTTTCTTGCTAATATAAACAAATGTTGAAAATTTCATCCAAATAATTCAAGCCTTTTCCGAGAAACAAGGATATAAAGAAAATGGAGTTAAAAGTGAGCGTGGCCGCCCAACTTTTTTTCTGCAAGAGTCTCGAATACAAAAACTGAGATTTAGGTTCTTTAATATCACCAAAACCACCCTGCAAAATTTCAGTTTGCCTCTAATTTTTTTCTATTTCAAACCTTAACTTTCTTGGACTATATCTCCCTAAATCGCAGTTCCTTGTATTAAATCACAACAATTATTGAAATTGCTTTTGGGCATACCTTGATTAATAAAAATTCTGATACAACCACGTTTGAACTTATTTTGCGTACTCTTCGTCGGACTGTCGTCAAACTGGGTATTTTTGCGCAGCTCTGTTAAACTCAGTGGCAATGAGGAAGTTGATATGAATGTAATGCCGGGAATTAGTTGCAAGTGGAAGAATGTGCTATAGAATGTGAATCTATGCTGGGATCCACATCCACACCCAATATTATATTCCATTTGTTCCCAGATGCGCCCAGATAATGACGTTAGGAAATAATTTACCGTAGTTTGCAAGTTAAATTATGTACTTGGCTTAGTGGTGGATGTATAGTGGCTTCAAAAATATATGTATACCTAATTGTGTTGTGTGCGGTTATTATGTATGAGTAGCGGCGACAAAGTGGTAGCTTTCCAGCCGAAGTGATTATACCTAGTATCTTTCTATGAATGCCGAAAGAATCATCTTCTTCCTAATTCGTGTCGTTTACCGGTTTAATTGTTGAAGATTTGCTTTTAAGTGAGAAAAATGAAGGTACTTTGGGCCTTAACGAGTATAAATGTTACGTTACGTATATTCGTGCAATCCAGCCCAGCGCGCTTGAGTGTTTCTCTGCTATCGCTACACATGCATAAATGAAAGTAAATAATTGTCTTAATTGTTTTTTTTTTTTTTTTGTTTACTTTTGTTGTATATCCTAGAATTGCCCAAAATAATATTTGCTATAAGGAAACATCTAAGCACTACATCATGATGGCTTCTATTGTGTGTTTGGCTTTGGTTTTGAAATGCCATCATGATGATGGGTAATGTTAATCATTATTTAATTATTCATTATATGAATGCGACGACAACGGTCATTTTAATTCCCATAAAGGCTTTTAGTTAATGGCGAACATTTATTTTAATTTCAGTGTACCTACCTACATTAAGAATTGAAAGGCAATAATAATGTCGAATGATGTCATGAGTTGAAAAATATATTACCTCATTGTAGTTTATAGCTGGCTTTGAACTCAAAAACACAATACATCCTCCCAAGGCCGAGTGGATTGGATAGGGATGAGCTAATGTGTTCATTCCAAATTATTTTGGATAGTAAAAAAAATAATTAAAATACACATTTTTTCAGCTAAATTTTTATCAGTACTGACAAATGTACACGAGGACAAAAGAACACTATCATCAGAGTTGTTCAATTCATATTTTATTCGTCACCATTTGGACTAGAAGACTTCAAACACAATCATGAGTTGACATAAATACCTAGGGTTGGTTTTTATTTCCAATAATCTGTATATATAAAAATGAATTGATTTTTTTTTGTTAATGTCAACATAACTCGGCTGAACATCTACCGATTTTAGTAAGGTTTTTTTGTTGGATTAGTATTAAATAGTACCTATAGGTCACAAAATAGAGGCAGGTGAAACACCAATACGTTGATTCAGTGATCATAGTCAAGATCATCTGGCTATATCTATTTGGAGCAACAATGATACTGATGACCGGCGCTTTCCGTTAAACTTTACGGGTCATCCCGCGACCAACGCCTTCATGTTCATGTTCATGTTCATGTTCATGTTCATGTTCATGTTCATGTTCATGTTCATGTTCATGTTCATGTTCATGTTCATGTTCATGTTCATGTTCATGTTCATGTTCATGTTCATGTTCATGTTCATGTTCATGTTCATGTTCATGTTCATGTTCATGTTCATGTTCATGTTCATGTTCATGTTCATGTTCATGTTCATGTTCATGTTCATGTTCATGTTCATGTTCATGTTCATGTTCATGTTCATGTTCATGTTCATGTTCATGTTCATGTTCATGTTCATGTTCATGTTCATGTTCATGTTCATGTTCATGTTCATGTTCATGTTCATGTTCATGTTCATGTTCATGTTCATGCTCATGTTCATGTTCATGTTCATGTTCATGTTCATGTCCATGTTCATGTTCATGTTCATGATTTTATTAATATCGTCGCATTTTTCAAAAATCCGTTGCGTATTAGAAAATATCCTCATTTTGAATATTGTCTTTGTTTTTTCGATCTAAACATCTGAAAACGAAACTTAGCCATTAAAAGTTCAAAGCTTCTTCATTAATATTGAAAAGATAATATAGCATTTTTAAACTAAACCCACTGCATGCAGCTCCCTCAGGTGCTAAGCTTCATTTTAAATTAAATTGAACATCAGTTTGTGATTGTGTGAAAATAGTTGTTGTTTTTTAATTTTGAATCCCCACAACAACGTCATCTCAAACTCCATCCGTAAGAAAAGGTGAAAATGTTGTTTGATATAGAGCAGAGATGACGAGGCTAAAAAACCAACAATATCTATAACTAAAAACTCTGACCGTTTGAATTCCATAAAGAAGTATCAGTCCAAAGTATCATACCATCATCATCATAGAAAGCTACAATGATTTGAAAAGAGATATATCCCTTGCCATATCAACTTCCAGTTTTAAAGACTCTTATATAGAGAATCTCATCGCGCTATTATAATATGGATAGGACAACTAATCTAGTCAAGTTATTATTTATGATAGACTCGACAAAAAATCAAACAGAAATCTTCTACGAACATCATAACTACCAAGAGAATCTGAAAGGATCTATCTACCTTACGGGCCCAGTGGAATGCTTTTAATAAGCAAACAAAAAAAGACAACGAGAATGAAGATGAAGACGAAGGTGAAGGTGATGTTGACTACCAACAAAACGAAAAGAGATGATGGTTTAACATAGTGTTCCAAAACGTCTTTGTCATCGTCAGCGACGTCGGTCGTTCTCGTTGTGCTGTTGTCATCGTCAATTCGTCTGCCTTGTGCTTTGGTTTATGCCTGAAGGCCAGACCTACACCAAAGTGATGCTCTTCTATAAAGCACCATGTGTCTGCCATGAATACTTGTGCATATATTGACAGTAATTCTCTAGCTTTGCTATGATTCTTATTTTTTCTTTTTTGGGGCAAGTATTGGAGTCGTAAAAAAAAATCGAGATTATTATGGAACATATAATTGTATTGCTTTACATCCTTGAAAGTTCAAATTTTGTTATTGAAATCTTCCTATTGAACTCTTGCTTCTTAGGCTTAAAAAAAGGTAGAATAAATATTTTTTCTGGTCCACCAAGAAGACTACAGCAGCTTTGTGGACTTTTAACTCACCTCAGTGGATCAAAGATCAATTATGGATATTGGTATGTGGACTTATGACCCTGCCTTTGCAAAATAACAATAGTTGGTAGAAAAAAAAAATAAAACCTACACCTGAATAAAAATTTTCAGTTAAATTTTTAGAAATGAAAAGAGTATTTCGGGCTTAGTTTCCGGTGGTTTGGTTATTATATTAATTTTTCCACTGTATTTTAGGATGCTTTGGTCTATTTGTAATAAATGCGAATAAAAATCATTTTATATCAGTAATTTTATATTATTAACTAGCTGGCCCGGCGAACTTTGTTCCGCCTTAAATTGATTTAATTATTAATGTCCCTTTCGTTAGTAGAGCCTCTATATTGAATGAATGAAACTGTTTTGGAATTAAATTCAGTAGATACATTTTATTTACACCGAAAATGAATTTTACAGATTACATTTGTTTTTTTTTTTTGTCCGGTACATAAAAAACAATGCAGATGGCTTTCTGACTCTCGAATACGCCACGTAGATTTGTCCGTTCCGTGCGAGAAGCAAGAAAATTTTAAACTAAGGCCACACACTTGCAAGGATTGGTTTGGTATTTGTTGATTACTATTGTGAATGCGAGTCGAACGGGAAATTTAATGCGCTTAAACTCGAATGGCAAGTCGGTTGGTATCGTCGGGAAGAAATTCCTCTCCTTTGAATTTGCCTTTAATAATAAATGGTGACTTGGATGACGTTGTTCATCAGTTTCTTTACCATTATTACATAATTTTGGCCGATGCGATGTTTCGATGGGGGAACGAAATCAGTCTAGTTGTAGCATCAACCGGAATTCGGCTATTTCCAACTGCCAACAGTTGTTCTGAGAAATTATAAGCTGATTGTAAAAGACCACATTTAATACAATCTCAGAATAAACCTTCTATTTTGTTTTAAAATAAATAACTAAAGATATTGGTGTACATTGTACAATGTACAATCGTTCTTAGTGTTCACAACATTTTTTAACTCACAACATAATTAACCTATTTTCCTAATTCATTCAGCTGAACACGTGACAGTTCATGCAAAGAAGTAATCAAATACATCATTTTCACATTTTTAAGTGTCAAAGTGATATTTGGAGTTATTATTATATACTAAAAAGTAAAAATAGGCATTTTGGTGATTTTTACTTCAATAAAATGTTTATAAAGATAGTACCTATAGTTTATAAAGATAGTAAAATTTGGAAAATCCCGTTCTTAAAATTGTCAATTATATGGATCTTTGGAAAATTAGGGTCTGAAATGGCAGTTCTGGGATTAGTGGAAGGAGGACTTTAAATTTTATCATCAAGTGTATACGACCCAGTTGCACATTTAATTTATTTTATTTTATTTTATTTTTGTATTCCTATGTATATGTTTGCCTTATATCTTTTGGATTTGCTCTGCTATTTCGATGTCTCATTTGTAGACTCGAGTGATTTCTCTTTTTCTTTTTGTTATTTTGTTCTTCCCATAATATAACTTTGTATGTACAATAATATCTTCAAGTATTCTTAACTCAATGTGAATGGTTTATAGTTTATAGATAAATATATATATATATAGCTTTAGATATCTTTGTATATGTTATGCGTATGATGGATGATTGTTCTTGGGAATAACTCGAAATAAATCTTAAACAGAATAGACATCAGCCACGGCACAGCTAAGTGCTTGTTTGTTTTTTACTGTGTATGGCGAATTGGGATACATGGTAAGAAATACGCTTTAATAAGAGAAAAAACATATAAATAATTATTTGTTTGTTTAAAGCTGAATAAAGCGATTTAAGTTATCTTCGTCTCATACAAATTTTATTCAAAATCGTAGAAGTCGGTTTTGAGAAAAATGAGATTTTCTTTAACCGTTTTTAAGCACTTGTATAGGTACAGTTATTTTTGGTTATAAGAATATTTTTTGTTTAAAATCTGGTAGATAATGTTAAAAAACTGCTGGGTGCCAAATTTAATTAAAACCCACTAAGTCGTTTTCTAATTATAAAGTTCTCAAACAAAATTTTGAAACTTTTTTAAAAATCCAAAGAAAAAAAATGGACAATTTTGGTATATGAAACTTTTTAAATCATTAAAAATTGATCAAAATCTGTTGAGAATCCCTATCTTGCCATAAATAGTACCTACATACATACATATGTATGTACATATACATCGCAAGTAAAAAATGAATTTGAAAACCCGCAGAAAAAAATAAATACTTTTCAGAAGATTCATCCAACTTTTTTTTTCGAGTTTGTCTTAAATCAACAAAAACTTTTCTAACAATGTACACAAATTCATGATGGCCATTTCTCTCCCCCATCTTTTCACAGAGAAATAAACTATGAAATCCTTTAACACCCCCACTCCCACAAGAGTAGGTATACTCCCCGCACGGACAATTTGTAGCATCCACTAGTAGAACAAGCTGTGGCATTAACTATAGGCCTTTACACTCATCCCGATTCTCAATCTCCATCATCATGTTTGCGAAGTTTTGATGTTCCTTTGCCTCCTTGAAACAGGTAGGTAGCTAGGTAGATGGAAGTAAAAACCAAAGTCGACGAAATCAACAGACACATAAGTTCTGGTGAAGAGTTTCTTTCAAACGACCAAGTCATCAAGCGTCAACACTATTGAGGCACCAACCGCCCAACCGACGACGGACGCACCCACAGAATCAAGCAACCAGTTTTTAGTTCCAGGCTCTAGCCACACGGCCACAGCCAGCAACCGATTGATGTGTGAATTTTTCATTCCAAGCAAAAACAGAGTCTGTGTGATTTGATTTGTTTTGATCCAGATTCCTGATTTAGCCGGCCAACTCATCGATAATATTTTTTGTTGATTGGCTGGCATTGAATAATAACTAAAATCTTCAGTGCCTTGCCTTTCCAGATTTCAGAATACTTACTTTTATTGAACTGATGGATACCGGGGTCGAAGTTTGGGAGGTGAACTGTTTTTGATCGAATAGCACGCAATCTTTGAAGTGTAAACCTTATTTTCCACTTCATTGGGTCACAGTGAGCTGTCATAAATCAATACTATATCGGAGTCGAAGCTAGCGCCAGCAGCGGGACGATACGGCAGCATTGGACGTTATGATTTTAGAAACAACTCGAAACGTGTGCGGTGCGACGGCGGCGGCGGCATAAGTGTGACTTTTCGCTGTGGCGTACGTGGGCGACATTAGGTCTCTATATACAAGTTGGTTGTGAGGTTCTGTCAACAAATTTAATACATATTATGTATAAATATTTTGACATTGTTTTTGTGTGATACTGCTCTTTGTGTAAACAAACGATACATACTTTCCTACGTAATACATATAGGATACCTAAATTATATCCCTTTAAAATTTCCAGCTCATTGGATTCTGTTCTGAGGGCGCAATCAGTATTCACGTGATCGCATCATTTTGATTGTGAACATAACAGCAATTCACTGTTTCGTTGCGTTGTCCGGAAACGGGAAGTGCTCTTTTCTATGTATTCATCGACTGTTTGAGCCTTTCCCAAGATGTGGGTGAGGATATAAGGATTAGGCATAAACTGAATCAAAAGGTCGGATCTAATGTATTTTATGTGCAATATGGAGGTAGGGGCACTCCTCTCGACTGACGACGACGAGTCGACGACTTGTTACATGAATAATTAATCATTTTGCGAAGTTAAATTGTACGAATAGAGTGCGGTGATTAACATACATATACATACATACCTTGCTTATACCTACCAATATGACTGCATTGAAGTCTACGACGATGACAGAGCGAAGTGGAAATAAGGTTTTGTGGTCTTTGGTTATGGCTTAAAGTTGTGTAGTTAGGTAAGTACGTTGATTTCCAAGATGTCCGAGCACATTTCGACCTACCTACTATTAATACACAACCAAGCGACCTCTTCAGTGGCATCAGTCAAGGGTTATAATGAATTCAATAATGAGACGTTTTGATGGTTGGTTAGGTTTCGGTTTGTTTTGAAATTACTGCGTCTTAGAAATGTAGTGAGCGTTCAGATCAAATAATGTTTTGAAGTTAAGATGGTTGCTTATGCATTAGAATGAAATTATAGAAAATTTACATAATAGAACCCAAAAATTCCTGATGCTTCTCAAAAATTCATTTTGTAAGCTGTTTATTATTATTATATTATTACTTCTATAATTAAACTAGCTGGCCTGGCGAACTTTGTTCCACCTTAAATTGATTTAATTATTAATGTCCCTTTCGAGGGTCGAATTAAATTATTTAGATACACCGAAAATGCATTTCACACATTACAGATAACTGCAACGCTCTGTGATAAACAATGTTGTTTTTTTTTTTGTCCCGTGCATAAGCAAACAATGCAGATGGCTTTCCGACTCTTAAAAACGCTACGTACAATTGTCCTTTCGAAAAGCAAGGAAATTCGAGATTAATCTTCCCTAAAAGTATGCAATTTCACGATTTTCCGACTTTGGTGGTACACATTTTTAATTTTCGGCTCCTATGTGTTCTTACCATAGTTAATATGAATCCTACAGAAAAATCCCTATGCAAATCGGTTTTTGTTCAGTCGAGTTATGCTGACACTAACAAAAAAATCAATTAATTTTTATATACATACAAGACCCTTTCAATGACCGCTGCAGCAAAACACTTACAGCGAGTTATGTTTTCTATAGTTTGATTAAACTTAACATTACGATGACAGGGAAGACGAAATAAGTGGCCAACAGGCCTCACCTGTCGTTTCATATACAGCCTAATGGTTAAGTCGATTTTCTTTAAACTTTGTATCTAGCGTTTATTGGGCATTACACTTTTTTTTATTTTTTTAAGCAATTAATGAAAATCTTATTTTGTTTTAAAAACCTGCCAACAATTTATTTTTATTTTTTAATTGAGTAATTTCTTTTTATAAAAAAATGGTTATAAATGGTACCTCCCATAGAACCATTTTTTTATTTTATCAAAAAACGGTTCAATTGGTTTCGGTAAAATCTTAGAAAAAATCATTTTCATTGAATTTTAAAAAAAAGTTACCATTTTAACTATTTTTTTTTTTTTTTTAACTTTATAATTCGATTTTTATTAAATTTGGCGCCCGGCAGTTTTTTTAACAGACAACAGTACCATCTACCATATTATTAAAATAAATTTTGTATTATTCCATTACTAACAGCATCTCTCATAGAACCTTTTTTTTGGTTTTCGACTATCTCATTATTTGTTCAACCGATCTTAATTAAATTGTTTACACAAAAGTTTGTAATAATACTTTTTGTCAATAGACATTTATATTCTGTATAATTCTGTTTTATTTACTATGTATTTTATTGTTAGCTTGCATTATTTTTAATTATTTACTAACCACTAACACATGCAATATGATTAACTATTTTATTTTTTTTTCTAAATTCACGCGAAGTTAAAGTGGTTAAAAACAATTGTTGTCTATGTTTTACTTTTTTTTGCTTAATTTACATGAAGTTAGCAAACAGTCTGCTCAAAAAGTATAAAAACTTATTAAACCAAAGGCAATAAAGGTTTATAATTTTATCTTTAGCTGGTCTTCTACTTCTTCATTAATCTTCATAAATTGTGATAATTTTAGTTTTGTTGCTATGTTTTGTATGTTTATTTTTGGCTGAATTCAAGAAAAAATGTTAAATCTTGCTATATTAATTTGTTTATTGTATTAAATTTGCCGTAAACTAACCGTTACCTACGTAATAAAAACAATTTAGTAGTAGAATGTTTTCTGTTTTTTTTTATCATTAATAAACAAATTATGTGGCGCGAAAGTTCGTGTATAACCTAGCCTAGTGGCAAACAACTCTCAACCATTCCTTTATACATTTATTGGCAGGAATGGAGGGGACCTACAGTTTTTTTTTCCATGACAAGAAATACTTCTTGAAGGATTTGACAATTCCTCGCAAGAGGCAGCAACCCTTAAAAAATATTTCAGATTTTTTGTAATTTTTTTTTAAATTAAGAACATTTTTTTCGCAATAACACAACAGAGCCGGACATGAACCAAAAATATTAAAAATTGCATGAATGTAGCCAATTTGAAAGCACACTTTTTCTCACATTCCAATAGGAATTCAAATCGAAAGCGCAAAATAGGAATTCGCTAGGAGGAAGAATACGCCAAATTTTTTTGTTTTTACGTGGCTGTTAGAAGGAACGCTTGATATTGTGGATACCACAAGAATCTATGAAAATTTGACTGTATACTAACCTTGCTAAACTAAATCTGTAAATCTTATTTTCTACTTTAATTTTAAATTTAATTGAAAAAAAAACTTCGTTAAATGATGCGGCGTTTTTAAACCAAACCTTCAAAATATGTATTTTTAATGTTTGCCAAATTCGACTAACAAACAAGCATTTTGTTAATGCAAATCATGTCTCACAGAACCTGTCTTCAATATGATATTATTTTTTTTTTTTTTTCATTTTAATATAAACATAAATATTTAAAATATCAAACCCATTCACAGTCATAAAAAAAGATAAGAAAAAAAAACTTCATCAAAAATTTACAACCGGGTCGTCACATTCAAATAAAACGGCTCCGTTTAATAAGCGATTACAAATGCATAAAAATTATTCCAAAACTTTTTTTATTTCCCAACGAACAAACACATAATATTCCCTAAGTCCCAATTAAAAAATCTTTTTAAATGCTCTATAAGATCGACAGCAACAAAAACAAAATTCGATTAAACAACGCGTATATAAAAAAGAATCCCATACTAATCCGCTTTTAAAAACTCTGATTCTATCTATGTGTACCTCCATATTTCTAAAGAGACACAGTTAAGAAGCTTGATGGTCTCACCCTCAAGCAGCGTTGCCGAAGTGACACGGACGTGCTTTTTTGACACGAAAATTTCATTGTGGCACGAAAAAATTCAATATGGCACGTTCTTCTTATTCCCATTTTATACTTTAATTCAAGCGAATTTTGAAGAAATTTTAAGAAAATTGTTCCAAATGGAGTAAAACCTGTCAGAAACTCTTGTTTTCTAATTTTTTGTTGTACTTTACCCCGTTAAATTTTTTTTTTTTAATATCCATACAAATTTGCGTTTTTTCATATGGCTCGAAATTGCACGTTTTTTTAGAAAATAGCACGTTTTTCTAGAAAATGTGGCACGGAATTTTTTTAGGGCCGGCAACGCTGCCCTCAAGCCTCAACTACCTTTGCATATTTAATTCGTTTTTATTGTTTTCGACAACCAGCACCATTATGGTGGTGTTCCAGCATCAATGGCGCGGCACTGGTTTTGAGATATTATGATGATAATAATCTTATGACAAAAAATAAAACAAAAAAAGGAAACCATTCAGAATACCTTTTGAAAATTCAAATAAAAATCATTCATATTTATAATCTGATTTTTTCACATTTTTTTTTCTCTGGGCTACTTCATCAGCTTCCCAAATACTATACATAGGTAGCTGTTGGTGTTGGTGGTGGCAGTGGTTTGGTGTGAAGGGTATGCAGTCTGTGCGACAATCAATAACCAATTGTTGTCAGTTTCAGAAAACCATCATGTAGATTCAGAACAAGCACATCGATTTGTGAAATGTTCACAAAAACAAAAGAGTTCTTGTTACCATCACCAGTTATTATTTTTACTACGAGAGATGAGGAAATAATTGAATATAGCAGCATGTGATGGTCTTCTATATTTAAACAAATGTTGGGTCAGCCAACAATTGAAATAAATAAAAAACTACGTAATCAAATCTCATCTCATCGCTTCGCCACCGAATTTAATTTTCCTTTCACCTTTTTTTCCCCAAAAAAATATCAACAATGTGTAATCAACAAAAAAAACTGCCACAGCAAATAATGTCCGAAATAATAATTTTATTTTTTTCATTATTAAAAAAAATGAAGGCTTTTATCACACAGCTTGGATTTGCGAAATATTTTTGACCGACAAATTTCATCAGCTTAAGCCATCCAATCAAAAATTATGTGAATGTATGTGTGTATCTATGTATCCACGCACTCTCGCTGTGGTAACTACCTTTTCAACAAAAGTATAAAGGCTTGGACTAAGTCGCTCGTAATTGCACTTTTTAAAATCGCAGGAGAGAAGGCTGCTCAGAAAACCTTTTTAAGCGGTTTTATTGGTACGAATAGATGACACTGGGGAAGGTCGAAGCTTTTAAGTGCGTAACTGAGCTCACATCAGCTAGGTTTTAATAAAGTCGAACAGCGTATACCACAACAAAATTCGTCGAGAAATATTGGAAAATATAACTGAAATCATATGAGCTTTCAGTTTTCTACATTTCAGTTCCATACCCCACTCGAAGAGGAAGTTCGAAGACTTTAAGTGCGTATAACTAAGGTGACATCATCTGGGGTTTGAAATAGGCGATGAATTTTATCGATGTGATATTTATAGAGCCCAGGACCGTGCACCATCACTCGAACAGCCCATAATGATAACAAAGCTAAATTAATTTAATGATTTTTAAGAGATCTTTGTGGCCTTTTTATTTCTTGAATACTCATAAAAATGTTGCTTCTTTAAATGGTCATTTTCAAGATTTTAAATACTTTAAAGATTGAATGATTTTCTAAGATTAAATGAAATTTTCTTAGCACAAATTTCTTTGAAAAGGGTGTTTCAAGACTACTTTAGTACTTCCCCTCACTCCTCAGTCGTTCGGTTTCGGTAGGAGATTTTATTTCCCTGCATTTCTGCCAATAACACGAACACGTGAGTGGTTAAAAGCTGTATAAGTCACTTGGTCTTGGTTTTACATGGGAATTCGCGCCACAAATTGAATTTATTTATTTCTCACCAAAAGGCAATGCTAATAAAAGATTAATTTCGACTGCCAAATTTAGTGTGCGATCTATAGTACGAGGTTATAAATTCTTCCTTTTTCTGTAAAATGTTCAACAACAACATTGTTACGCTAAAATTGCAAAAATGTGGCTCTGATTCTGCTGATTTCGATTTATATTTATAAATTAAAAGTTTTCATTAATTGCAACAAACTCAATGTTTGACAGGTTCTTTCTTAAAATGAGTTTCAAATTTCTTACGAGTCTATAACATAACCTTTATATTTCTAGCCTATAGTATTTGAAAGTAAACAAAATTAAATATTATTCAAGTTGAAGGTGCGGATTAAATAAGACAAAAAAAAATATTTCAAAAAAAAAATTGCTAGCCTCTGGCTTAAAAAAAACTGTTCCGCATGTATGAAAACAGTCAACATAAAAATACGCAGTTGGAAATAAATATAAAATAACCCCGAGATGATTAAACATTATATTCACACATAACACACAGCTGTGTAGTGTAGCTTTAATTGATTTCCGAGTTTTTTTTTTGTTGTTGGCATTTTTTAACTTACAATTATTTAAGTTTTTTTTCTTTTGAAGCTTATAGCAACAAAAATATGATTTTTTTGCAAAAGAAAAAAAACAAACAAAACAGAAGAGAACAAACCATCAAAAGAACAAGTTCTTGCTTAGATACTTAACCACATTTCGGGTGGGTTTTCAACAAAAAAAATTAAAAACTATTCGCAAAAAAAAATATCTTTTCTGAACGATTAAACTAAATTACAACGGATACAAAATAAATATAGCATAATTAAGAGCTTTCAATTCAAACTTGATTAAGGTTTTTAAGGTAATCATCTAAATTTGAGAAGAAAAATAGCTTCAACAATTTATTAAAAAAATGATTTGACAAAAGAATCTTCTTAGAACAAAATAAATTAGGTAAGTTAATTATTCCGTCAATTTATTTTGAAGAAAAATAAAGAAAACAAAAAAAAAATCACTTGGTCGCACGAAATTGTTCTATGTGTTTTTATAAAGTCTTAATATATTAAAAAAATAACTATTAAAAGAAATAAATTTATATTATTCTGCATACACCATCTGACAATCTCAATTTATGAGAAAAAACCAAAAATTATTATAGAGCGGTGATTTTTTTATATAAAATTTTGGAAACATTTTTAAGGAAATTAAGCAATTGATTAAAAAAATTGTACATTGTACAAAGTTTTAAAAATTTTGAAACATTCTGTATAAAAAAAATTTGTAAAAAATCAGAAGGTTTGTAAAACAAAATACTGAATTCTTTAAAAAAAAGTTGTGGGCACGTTTTTGAGAAAAACTAAGATTTTCATTAATTGCTAAAACTTTAGGTATACCGTTATTTTTGGTTTTAAAAAAATAAAAAAGACATGTCGGGGAATGCTAGATACCAAGTTTAAAGAAAATCGATCCATCCGTTTCGACTGCACCCTGAACAGAAAGACAGACAGTCAGACATAAGCACACAATTGCGAGACCCACTTTTTTCGACCTCGCTATCATCGTAATGTATAGTTTGACCAAAATCTCGAGTTCGATTTTTTGGATGGATGGACGACAAATAAGATGATGTAACATGCCATACAGCGCCCATGAAACAAATCAATTGATACATGTGTCATTTTATATTTTCCTATTTTGGTGCTCAAAATTGACCGCCCAAAGTTTCTACCAGCAAGCCCTTTTTCTATATTTTATATTTTATGAATCAATACAAGAAATTACAAATTTTAAGTAGAGACCCATTTTTTCTGCCAAAATAACTTCTTGCGGAAAGAATGTTGTCTATTTATAGAGTGGAGCTCGAGCTCGAGCCTATTTTTATATTTTTGAAAAGCAGATTTTTAATGTTTTTAATGCTGTACCTATGCGACTAACAAATTAACAGTATATCTGTAAAAAAGCAAATAAAAATGATTTTTTCTCTCGCCAGTTTTTTTTTTACAGAAATACTGTCAATTTATCAGGCGCGTAAATCAAAGACTTATTCTGCAATGTCGTTTCTATTCGTATAAGGGCAAAATTATTTATGTTATTTATCACGGACCTTAAATATAAAGTTTTTTTTTTTGTAAATCAATCTTCCCACTTCGACTAAAAGCCTATAACCAACTTATTTTGTCTTTGTTTTTTTTTTTTATCACCGATTAGAAACAAACATAAACATAAACAAAATATTCTATCGCAATGTTAGGGATAAGAGTTTGCGGAAGTAAATCCTTTTTAAACCGAACACCACAGGAAAATCACTTTCTTTTCAATCTAAGCCACAATAGTAAAAATTGATTTGTGGTGGGAAAAGTCATTAATTCAACTTTATCTTTTCAACAGGTGCGGCTGACGAACCCTGACGGTGTAATTGTTTTTTTTTTTTTTTTTTTTTTTTACAAAACCAAACATATCCAAAACGGAAACTAAAAAAGAAAAACATTATGGCTGATGGTCATTTTATTACAAAAACTCTTATTTTTTTTAACGGACTTAATAATCTATTTTTTAAAGAGACTTGTTGTTTGATGTGAGTGTCGGGTGTTTTGGGTTCTGTTTGCGATTGTTTGTTGTTGCCACAAACAGTAGGTGTAATAAAAAAATAACAAGATTTGAGTTTATAAGCTTCTCCGCATCCCGAGAAAGAAGAAGAGATAAAGAACCCCATTTGCTTCGTGATGGGAATTGGTGAATGGCTTCGACGAGAGGTGATGACCTTTTAAGTGAACTGATGACCATATCATATCATAAAATATATGTGAATTGTTTATAGTGATGGCGAGTTTAGGAAGTAAGCGTATACTGTTGTGGTGGTGTGGTGCGGTTGTATTGGTATTAAATGGCATACAATTATATGATTAATATCGGTCCAAGTGAAAAAATTGAATTCACTTTTTTTCTTCTTTTTAATGGTTCACATATTACGTGTTTACCCACTGTTCGCCATTTTGGGCTGCCGCTGTGTGAGTTTTACTAAGTAGGATTGACCATTTATGTATGCGTACGAAAATGTTTTGATTTAGCGCTTTTTTCCCTAAAATTATGCAGCATGAAATATAACTGAATCGATTTAATGTGGTAGACGTGAGGAATCATTATTATTTTGTCTGTGACATAAAACTAAAGAATAGGATTTGTACGTGATTCAATCTATCTGTCTGTTTTTAAGTCTGTGTATTAAGAAGGGTAGTTAAGCATAAATTATCTTGAAGATACATTCAGGGTTTTATGTTAAAATATCTTCAATGAAAAATATAAAAAAGTTAAGTTTCTTTCTAAAAATATTCTCCTGACAAACTTTCACCAGCAGGCTTTAAGTTAACTCAAAAGTTCGAAATGATAGGAAATTATGAACTTATAAAAAAATACAAGATTTCAGAATTGTAGTGTTTAAAAGAAAAATGTCTGAAATTTTTTTTTAATATTTATGGTCTGATATTTCTCTGAATTGAAATAAATCTCAGTTGCAACAGACTTTTTAAAATTACACACAATTCTGCAATTTAGTATTGAAATTTGGAACTCACTCTTGAATCAGACACAGCGGACAGTTAGTGTGTCGAAAAATCACATATGAACTTCAAAGAAAAAGGATTACTAAACAACTTTTACTTGCGATTGTAGGTACTATAATGCCAAGTTATGGATTCGTAAAAAAAAATCGAACTCGAAAGTTTACGATAATAGCAAGGTCGAAAAGGTGGTCTCGCAATTCTGTCTGTCCTTTCGTTTGCATCAGTAGGTGGGTCCATTCCACACGTTTTTTTTAATTTTTAGGACCAAAAAAATCCGTTTCTAACGCAAAATTTTTTTAGCAACACGAAAATCTCTCAAAAACTTGCCCACAGCTTAAAAAAATCTGTACTATTTTTTTTAATTTTGATTTTCTTTAATGCAAGTGTTGTCGGTTGTTCTTTTTTATAGTTCGTAAATATGTATAAAGTACACTTAAATTCACTTGTATGCTTGTGTCGATTTCGATTGCTATATTCATGGGTTTGCTTTCAATCTTCAGATATATTGTTTTAAAGTGAAATAGAGAAGTGTTTTTTTTATTATTTTTTATATTTTCTTTATGTAATATTTGAGAGATCATTTGATTTTGTATGGTCAAACAGCTTTAGCTGGGGTGCGGGCAAAAAAAATTCTATGTTTTAGAAACAACTCCTATCGTTAAAAGTAAAAGTGAACAATTAAAGCTGCGCAGAATAAGATTTTTATAAAGAAGCCGACGCACGGGTAGGTATAAAATGAAAGGTGTATGTTAGGAAACTCAGATTGGTTGATTGGTACAACACAAGCCATAATAAAACCAATGTAAGTTTTTCATCTCTTCTGTTCATTCTTGGTAAAAGGGAAACATTTCCCTTCACGAAGAAAAAATATAGAAAAAGCTATATAATGTCAAATTATGTTCGCATTTTGTTTCGCATCACAGAATGCAGCGGGAAACTTCGAGTCCTGCCGACACCGCCAGCCGAGCCTTTAATATCAAAATCTGAATTGAAAAAAATTATTTTTTAGCAATAGAAAATACCATTGAATTAAAAATTTAATAAACATCAAAATCATAGGTATACGGATTCATTTTTTGAGGAAAGAAAGTAAGTGTGAGGATTTGTTAACAAGCAGGTTTAATTCTTTATTAGTAGGATTTAATTTAAGCTCCGCACTTTATTTAAACCTTGCATCTTACTTATATTCGCCATTACTGCTTGGTTATAAGTAACGCCCAATGTTTTAAAAAAAAAAAAAAAAGTATTGTACATATATCAAAATTTTCAAAAAAAATTTGTTTGATTTTTAAAAATAGTTTCAATTTTTTTGAGAACTTAATAATTCGAAAACGACTAGGTCAAATTTTAGTCAACTTGTCACTCAGCAGTTTTTTAACATTATCTACCAGATTTTCAACTTGAATTTTTCGAATTACTAGGTCCGTCGATATGTATATTTTTAAATCTCAAAATGTACATTTCATTACTTCAATTCAACCCTTTTGATCTTAAACGTAACTAATTAAATAAAAAATTCATTTTAAATTGCATTGGAAAATTGTTTGGTGAAGTTCTAATTTGAAACCTAATTAAATCTTACCTACTTAAAAAATTTCAAAAAGTTACTAAAACATATATTAAGTTTCAATTCTAATTTTCACAAACTCAACGGATAGAAAAACAATTTGATATAAAATCTTTTTTACCAAATATGACAAAAAAAAACTTTTGATCTTCCCAAGTAGATACTTACCACTTTTTCCAAAAGTCTGGAGATATTACATCATGACACCAGCAATTATAAAGACACTTCTTATATATTTTCAGACAATCTCAATTTAAAAGTTCGTAATCAAATTTGGCAAAACACAAAGACTTTCGTTTCTTTTCAAATTGCCCTCTCCGTAGGTATACTTGTAAGTCGTAGCATAGCTTAACTAACTAACAGGAATGTCATTAAATAAAAAAAAATAGCAAAAAATAGCAAAAATGAAAATGTTTTTCCCCGCATTATGTTTAGAATCCAATTTATTCTTCTTGGTCTTGGTCTTCACTGCAGTATAGAAGAAGTATTTCCGTTCGTTCTATTAAAAGAACCACAATGAAACCGAAAAAAAATCACTTCTTGAAATTTCTCTTCCCCCGACCGACGACGAGACCGCATTCTTAGGAATTTTGTACATGGAAACCAATTGTGACACAGCTGAGTTTCCATCTCAAGAAAATTAACTTATTATATATTTGGCCGCAAAAAGGATTTTTCTTGTGTTCTGGCATTTTTTTTTTTCAAGAGAAATTTGGAAAGTTTTTAAATATTCTTATCATAACACAAGAAGCAGCCAACGGAAAGAACATAATTTTTTTTTAAACGTCTTTAGAACGTTGCTTTTTTAACAATAAAAGAAAAATGCACACAAAAAGTTACGTTCGTCTTTTTACCTACCTCTCCTGACCTAAGGGCGGTCCTTAAAAGTGAGACACAAAGGGAAAAAACATAATTTTCGCCTTTTCACCTTTTCAATGGATACCAAGTTATTTATGTAAACGAGAACCTTTCCAGCGGGCATTTGTGAGTTTTTTTATTTGTTGTTGTTGCCATAACTTTATATAAACAGGTGAAGGTTGAAAGAAAGTTTACTATACTTTCCAGACATATCTGTTGTAGCTTTTAAGTCAACAAGAGTGTTTTCTTTTTTAGAAATTGTTTTTATTTTATAAATAAGTTGTTACCATTAGGCACCAAACAGGACCTGTCATCACGGTTGACAGTCCTTAAACAGATTTATTATCTTTAAAAGAACTATGATTTTGAATGAACTGAACCACGGCGCATTAAGGACACAAACACAAACAACATTAGGTATCAACCCAAAAATCTAACCTAAACATAACCTATGTATAAGAAAATATCTATATCAGTGTATCATTGACAAAAAACAAAAGTTTAATAAAACTGCTATCAGCTTAAAGTACAAATAGGCACTCGAACTGTGCAGTTTGCACAGTACCTACACACATATGCCCCATATATGTCAGCCATGTCATTCATGTCAGCTAACAGTTAGATGGGTTTTTGTTTCGTGACTACACGTCGTCGTCGTTGTCGGAATGGAACATTTCAAATGTTGGAAAAGGACGTCTCCTTAAGTTCTGCGCCTTCACATTTCACAAGCCTTCCCCAAAGAAGGAATGTTTTTTTTTACAGAAAGTTAACTAGGCATAGTCGTATAGTAGTGTTTGTATAGGTATTATTTATATGGAGTAGTGTATCCCCCCTCTTAATGTTTATGTTCGCAGCACGGACTCGAGCACTCCTATAATACTGTTAACTTAGTAAATTAACATTTTATTTGTTTTTGGTTTGAAGGATATATTCTCTGCTTTTTTCTTATTTTTTTTTTTTCAAATCTTCTTTGAATTTATTTACTTATAACAGTGATATCTGTGATTAGACTGTTATTTTTTTTTAACTCTATGGCAATAAAATCCTTAAAAAGGATATAAAATAAAAAAAAATAAACTAGATACCTTTAAAAAAAAAGAAAATTGTGCTAAGAATTTTTTTTTTAATAAAGTGCTACTTATTTTTCAACTTATTTTAATCATAAAAAAATTAACAAAAAAATGTTAACCTGCGTTTGTCGACCGGTTTCTGGCAATTTGCCAAAAATGGCACCGTCATCGATGCCACAAAAGCGCAGTACAACAACAATTGTTGTTACATCGGAGCCAAGGATTGGAACCGCAACAATTGTCAAACAAAAGAAGGTAAATTAAATGTTTTGAAAACACATCAATTTATTTATGTATGTACATAACCACCTACATGATTGTTGTTCCTTTATCTTTTTTGAATATTCGTTTGAAATACACCAACAAACACAATCAAATACATAGAAACATTATAGATACAGAGATACATAAATAATGAAAAACACTAATCCTGGTTGAAGACTTTAGTTTAAGTTCAATTTTATTGTAAATATCTATTTTAATATTATCCAATTTCGGAAAAAAAATTCTTTAAATAAAATTTGGTTAGCTTTTACCAAATTTAATAATATTACTATTAGCCCTATTCTGCTATCAGATCCGATCGAATTATTCAATTCACGTGAATTGTTCACACAATTAGTCACAAATTATTTTATAAGCTTTCCAATCTTTCGAGTTCATAGCTCTATCAATAATTAATTTTGAAGTTCTTGAGAGAATCTAATTGTTAAAATTTCATTTTTATCGCAATTTTAGAACATTCGTTTTCCTCCGACGCGACGGATAGGAGAATACGAAAATTCACGTGAACGTTTAGCAGAATAGGGCTGTATGTATAGCACCTTTACAAATTTGTACTTGCAAAAAAGTGGGTTCTGTCCGTCTAACTGTCCGTTAGTCTGCAGCCCAAACGAGTGGGTCGACTTCTTTTAAACTTCGTATCTAGCGTTTTTGGGCATTCCTCCGAAACATTTTTTTATTTTAGTTTTTTTTTTTTTTAAGACAAAAAATAATGGTACCTGCCGTTCAAATTTTTCAGCAATTAATGAAAATCTTTTTTTTCTAAAGAAACGTGCTTACAACTTCAAAAAAAAAAACAATTATTTTTTTTTACAAAAAGGTTACATTTTGTAAAAAAAAAATGTTACAATAAGTATAAATAGTTATAAAACTCAATAACGGTTCAACTGATTTTGATCATTTTTTTTATGGATAATACCTTGAAAAAATAAAGAGTTTTGTGTACCAAAATTTTTGATTTTTTGATTTTTAAGAATGTTTAAATTTTGAGAACCTACTAAATCGGAAACGACTTTTTCGATTTTTATTAAACTTGGCACCCAGTGATAAATATTGTCATAACCAAAAATGCAGTGTTTAAAAACCGTTTAGGAAAATCGTATTTTTATCGAAAAAGACTAATGATTTTGATTAAATTTTTTTCGTGAACTAAAATCAATGCGATCTACCACATTATTGGAAAAATTTGTCCATTGTTAACGGTAACTCATTATCTGCGCAACCAAATTTTCTTTATAAAAGAGCTTCTATTAAATCTAAATAATGTTGCAAAGTTAAATTAAAAAAAATCATTTTGGATTTTAAGAAAAATTATTTTTTTAACTTATCGCACATAAAAATAAGTTCGTTTTATTTATTCGCTACATTGAATTGGTTAAAAATGATTTGTCACTGAAGCTTTGGTGTGAGTATAGAATATAGAACATCGAATAACTTGGTTGAATTTATATAAATGCGAAGCTATTACCGTCGCTACCTTTCCAAATGTTTTCGAATGTTTCGTTTGGGAAAGCCTTAAGGTTATGAACTTACTTGTTTTTTTTTGTCGCTGCGATTTAAAAGAGGTAGTATGATATCTTCATATTTATTTACGTATATGTACCTATTCATTCATATTTAATTTAATTGTTTCTATTTTTTGCGAATTAATAAGACGTTTCACAACAGCCACAAGGCAAGGCACACAAAGTACAGTCGCAAAAAATACAATTTGGTCCGAGCGCACTTGCAATTTTTTGATGCTGCGATTTGCATAGTTTTTTGATCTTATGAGCCTTTATTCGTATTCAAACTAATGCAGTTTTGAAGCGATTCGCTTGAAAATCTTTGATTTAACTCATTTTTCTATACAATTGAAAACGTTGTTAAAAATACTTTTACCAATATATTGAAGAATGGAATAATTAAAAATAAAAACAAATCTAAGAAAAATGTCATTAAATCAATCAATAAAAATAAAATGATATTATGCTTGAAAACGTTCGTCTATTTTAAGTTAGAACTTTTTTATTTTTTATTTTTTTTGTAAAAGTATGTTTGACAAAATCGTAGAGAATTAAATTTTCTACAAAAATGTCGGAAAAATGAGACAAATCAGAGATTTTTAAGCGAAGGGATTATTAGGTATGTGGTGATTCTTTTTTTTTTTTGTGGAACTTAGATTAAGGTGAACATTTTTCAACACCCCCACCCGTAGTCCTTAGGGTTCTTAAATTAAAGAACGAATTTGCATATATATAGCTTATAAAACCAAGATATTTCACTTAAAATATCAAATAAGTGCGATCCAGTCTTATATTTTACTTTTTCATTGGAAATGATTTTGTAAATATTTTTTGTTATTTAGGTACAAAATTATATAACACAGTATCAAATCAATTTAATTTTACAGTTAAAAATAGTTTATTTTTTTATAATTATTTCTATACTTATTCAAAATCATTGTCTAAAAAAGTCGCCTACAAATAAAATAATAAACAAAAATGCATTCCCCTTTTATTTAAAATATAAAATGTGTTCAAACATGGTAATTATATTAAAAGGAATATAAAAGGTACATATACATGTTTATAAAAATTGAAATAAATACATTCACAACACTATACACATGAATCATAAAATCATCATCACCATGCCTGAAAAATGCAAAAATTATTATTATTAATTGAATTTGTATTCATAAAATCTACGAGTCCAGTCAAATCGTCGAAGAAGGGTTTTTGTATTGAATCGGAGCCTATTGAAATTTAATTATATAGACATAGAATACTCCAACTTAGTTTTCCCCCTCATTTTTCACAAACCACAGAAGCAACCATTTTGAATTTCATGAATGTTAAGTGTGCAGTCAATTATTTTCGGTAAACATTTCCAATAGCTTTTGTTAAATACCTTTTTTTACTCAAAGTTTGGAGTAGGTATTTAAAAAGATATGTTAGCTTTGAAAAATTAAAGTTTAGAGTGTGATTTAATGCCGAAATTATTAATCGAACCCAACAAAAAGTTTCGTCACAGGTTGTAGCCCGTAAATGTCTTTATAGATTTATATTATTTTTTTTTTTGCAAAATAAATTAAAATTTAAATTTGCATCAACCAATAATTTGGGCCATATAAATAAAATGGAGCATGTGCAGGGGCTCAATATAAAAAGCTTAGCAGGTGCTATTAAAATGCTAAATTAGGGATTTTTTGTCATATCAAATGGAGGACCTACTCCAAAAGGTAAAGTTTTGAGCATGTGCTCCGCTTATTCATACCAACCACTACCTGCCTCGAAATTAAGAAACCAACTTTACTTGAGGAGGTGCTCATAAAATCATGCAAATGCTCAACCCGTTGAGCACCTTCTTAAGTATTTAATTCAAACAAACTGGAGCATCTGCTCCGAAAAGTTGAGTTTTGAGTAGATGTTTCGTTTTATTCACATACTGCTCCAAAATTGACCAACTAACTGAGATAACTCAGTAGTGAAGAGCAAGTGCTCTTCTCGATAAAGCACGTGCTTTGATTTATTCATACCTAAAATTTGAGTAGGTATACTTACATACCTTGAGACGGTGCTCATATAAACATGGCACTGATCAATCGATGAGCACTTAATTTATATAAATTGGAACACCTGCTTCAAAAAGTTTTAAGCATTTATGTTTTATTCATAACACCCACTATCTGCTTCAAAATCAATCAATAAGCAATCAACTGAACCAACTCTCAAATGAGGAGGTGCTCATGCATAATCGTTGTATCTTCTTAAATATTTAATTCATACCAACTGGAGAACTTGCTTCGAAAAGTTGAGTATTGAGCAGATACTCCATTTTTTTGTTTAAACCATCATTTATGTTTAACAGTCTTAAAATTTAATGAAAAGGATTTAAATGTTAAATATAAAGTTCTTTAAAAATATAACCAAGGCTTTAAACGAAGGTATAACTCTTGAACTTAAAAAAAAAAATCAAAAGAAGAATTTATATGCATGTATATAAATTGATACATTACAGATATCTTTTAAGAATATCTTTAAAAAAAAAACACTCCAAAAGCTTACAATTCAGTTCAGCAACTTCAAATAAATGAATGAATAGAGTAAGTTCACATTTGCAAAAGATTAAAAAAAAACTGTAACATGTCTATCAATTCAATTCAAATCCAGGTTAAACCATTTTCAAACAAAATGTAACAACACAAAAGTAAATCCCGAGATGCGATATCGCTTTGCCGGTGATGTTTGTCATTCCCACCAACTTTTTTAATTTCTCAAGCGATTTTTGTATAAAATAAATTGCAGAGATAATTTTTTTTTTTTTTTAATGCCTCTCTTTTCTGTCAGGGTTTGATTTGGCTTTTGTATATAGGTTTACTTAGGCATCTTTTTATTTTTATTTTGAAAAATAAACAGCTTCCACGAGGCGGGCAATATACAATCGTTGTCTTATCCGTTTTGCAAGCTCTTTGTTTTATTAAACAAAAAAAAACCTATGTCATGGATAAATTAATTCAATACCACACGAGAGATAAAAAAATAAACCCCCACGCGCCACCGCGCCTGTTTATAATGCCACCTTGTTTTATGCGTGACACATCCTCGTTTCCTCCATTCAATTCACACACACGCTATTTAATTGCAACAAAAGATATACACTTTCTGATTAGAAACAGTGACAGGATAAACGCGCCGTTAGCTATACACCACAGCGCACCACCACAAGTATAACAACAACAATAAAAACATACACTTAGTGATGCATTAAATATTTATAGCACTCATACGCCGTGGTGTGCCGCACAAAATTTGAAACTTTTTTTTGTTACTACATAATTTGTTCGCTATATTACACCCTGCAGCTCAATTTCTTCGACACCCGTTGTCATCCCTCCTAGCCACCCTGCCCCTCACAGATTATATGTACGCTTAAGCTAGACACAGACAGAACACCCTCTGAATTTAAATAAACCTAGCAAAATTGTTTTATTAATTTTTTGTATTTTCTATTTGTGTATTTTTCAGGTGCCCGGAAGGCCGACATCTGCCGAACTAAGGGCAATGGCTCTTCGGCAGCAACAACAAATCGATTCTCAGCACCAGCTGCTTGCAACCAAAGAACAACGTTTACGATTCCTTAAAGCACAAGAGGTACGTGGTGCGGCTGCCGCTGCGGAGGGTGAACGCTTGCGACGATTACGTGAGCGTGTCGAAGCGCAGGAGTCGAAATTGCGTCGATTGCGGGCGTTACGTGGGCAAGTAGATCTGCAGAAAACCTACAATGTTACACTAAGTAAGTATATTTTATGCATATAACTATAACTTATACCAACATATATACGTATGAACCTACCCTACGAAACATATATATGAATTCAAGGCACAGATGTTAAAGCTCTTTTCCAGCTCTTGCACAAACAGTTTGATTACTCACCTAACCATGTGCCATAAGCATATACAAGCGTTTATAGCTCTAGAGCCAAACACAACAGCCACTGATGCTGCCACAATAGGTTAATCCAAAATCTGCTGAACTGTGTCTGCCTACCCGAGAGCCCGAGGAAGTAAATATTAAGAAATTAAATATAATTTTCTGGCATTTTTAATCTACTGCCACTCTATAATGGTTTAATTCCCTCCATTTATATTAAAAGCTTCTGCTGTGTGCTTCTTGTGCTTTTGATGCTGTTCGGGCTATTGAATTTGCCAGGGTTGGATTTTCTCTTTACAGAATGTATCTTGAGGTGTTTTTCGGGGAGTTCAACAGCTGCTCACCACACAAAGGCTTAAGATACTTTTATATGGAAAAATAAAACCAGAGCTTTTTTTCTATGTCAAAATAACTAAATGGTAGACTTTTAACTCAGGTGGCTGTCCATTGTCCAATTCTCAAAAACACACTTCTGTTCTATTAAGGGTTTCTTGGTTAACCCTGTTGTGTCAATGGATTATTGGAATGGATTGGAAAGTATACGGTCTGGGATCGTTTTGAAATTTAATTCTTGTCTAAAATATTAAGATAAGATATGCTCGCATCATTGCGATTAATTCGTTAATTATTGTGCTAGAGCACCTTTAAGGCTGCTTTTCCAACTGAGTGAGTTTTACTCACGCGAATACAGACTAATACAATTCCCTCACATTCGCGTATACAGAGTCGTTTCAGTGCAAGCGAGTTTACTCACACAAAAAGAGCTAATTATTTATGTAGATACTCGTTGGTAGTGGAAACGAAACATTTATTCATAGGAGTGTGGTGCTAAGTAGCTTAAATTAGCTAGGTTTGCGTGAGTAAAATAGAAATGAAACCAGCATCTATTTTACTCCCTCTGATTCACTTAGTTCACGCGAGTAAATTTTATACACCCGAACCGCTAAATAACCTTCGGATAGAAAATGTGTACTTTTAAATGAGTTAAGAAAACTTTCCGAATTCGTGAGAATGAAATTCGCTTCGATTCTTTTGTTCGAAAATATTAATGCGTTGTTTGTTCCCGGGAGTAATTGAAATATTTTAAACTTCTCTGCCTGCTTGAAATGTTTGTAAAAAAAAGTTTTGAAGATTTTCTAATAAAAGGATTTTTTATTATTACGGATATGATACTAAAACTAAAAATTTTATAAATTATTCACACAATATTCTTATGAAATGTGCTGTAAAATCTGGGTGGTATGGAAAAAGTTTAACTCAGTCTCAAAACTCATTGTTGTAGATTCTTCCATACGAAAAATTGATCTTATCACTCAAAAATTAGATTTGTGGTTAAGTTAATGCTTTTTCCATATCACCCTCTCCCGTATTCTTATTTACATAAATATTTATCTGAAAGTTGATATTCACTATCTATTTAGAAACAAAAATCAAAACTATGAAAAAGTGTCACAAAAATTAGGTTTGAAATTGTTACGGGTGTAACAAATTAATGTTATGAGTGTGACCAAGTATGATTTTTTCCAAGAATAAAGTAACAGAAGTTCTATTGTGAAATTAATTTTATATATTAAGTGTTGTATCATGATAACTTTCACTTAAAAATAAAATAGTTAGTTTTGTTAACAGAAATAGGTAAATAAACTGCCAAATGGTTCGGACTGCGAAATAATTAATTATAAAGTAATCATTTTATTGTTTCTCAAATAGAATCATGTTTTGTGTTTACTTAGTTGTAGGCCGGGGTGTATGGAAACACCTTAAAGCAACAAGCTAACTATTTCATCACAAGTTTTTCATTTTTAATAAAATAATAAAGTATGTAGCTTAAGGCTCTTGCAAGTACAAATACCACCCAGATATAGATAAAGGTAGCTCGTTCCCACCTGAGAACTTCAAACCGCTATCATAGGCCGTTTTAGAGATGCAAGTTGTTTGGCAACTGCTATGTGGTCAGGAAAACAAAAAAAAACTCAAACTACTGTAATAATAGATCGTCAATGGGAAAGCGGTTGATGAAGATGACGACTCTATGTACCACCAGCAGCGGTAATCGTTGTGATGATGATCATGATACTGATTGCTATATCTCCCGCTGTACATTGTACAAGTACCTACATACATTATGTACATGATATCCGTTAAGTGCGGCTTTATCTATTTGGGTATACGGTGAGTCGCCCGTTTTTCCAGTTTTTTATTTTATTTCTTTCTTATTTTATTCCAATTACGTAATTCTTCTTTGACATTATGTTTTCTCCTTGTACCTACATGATCTCTGCGCGGCATGGCGGTGGTAGCGGTAGCTGGTGTGAGTTGGCATAAAAATATTTAAGGCAAAACATGGCGCATTATCAAGTTGTCAACTAAACTACACCGTTCTGTTATACGCCGCGTTTCCCATTGCATTGCTCTTTTTTTCTAATTAGGAGAATTTCAAATCGCAAAAGGTTTTGTTGTGCATTTGTAGCGCAATGCACAACTGCTATGATTTCTAGACGTGAACAAATGAAGAAATCTGATGTTTGACTTTATGACTAGTTATATATGTACATTGTACAGTCAGTAATGAAACATATACATACCTACTTGTTGAGAGTGTGCAACAAAAATTAAAAAAAAAAATAATTCTAAAGGACGATGATTACTTCAGTTTAGGCCGAAAGGCATTAGTGATTAGTATTAAGATATGTTATAAGATATTGATAAGTAGGCTAGTTTTTCATGAATTTTTGTCTAGCTTTTAGGTAGTTACAAGTTTTTCTTTATCACTTTTATCATATTTTTTTTAAAGTACCTTACGTAACCATGACAACTTTATATTTGTAAATTTTCTCAAAGTTTAATTTAAAAAAATAAATTCCGAAAATCCGAAAAATGTTTATAAAGGTAGCTCCCATAGAAAATTTTTTTTATTTTATCAAAAACTATTCAACTGATTTTGATCAATTTTGTTTATAAAGAATGTTTTAAAAAAGTTTTAAAATTATTGTAGACCATTGTGTACAACGCGTTGGTTACCAGCAAGGCACAAGAACGCACTCCGAGTACAAGAAAAGTTGTTTTGTTTGTTCTGGCTATAATCCCAGAAGGTTTTACTTAAGAGAAGGCCCAATCTATCTATATAAACAAAATGTATATGTTCGTTTGTTCCTAATCGCAAATCTGCAAAAGTTCTTAACCAATTTCTTTGAAATTTTGAGACAACATTGTATTCGACTACGCGCGTGTTATGCTTTTTCTTAAAAAGAACAGCACCATCTGTTGGGCATGAAAGCAACACCCGCTATACTGATCTCAAAGCAATCTCAGTTGTTCTGTAAAAATTCTTTAGCCAAATTTCGAATTCGCTTAGTCAAATTATTATAGGGTGAAATGTGGTAAAAAAATAAAAATTCTTTTTGTGTTTAATAGGTTTAGCTAGATTAAAAAATTATTTTTTTGGGTTTAAAAGGTTTAACTTATGGGATGTTTTTTTAGGTGAATAATTCCAGAATTCAGTTATTTTAGACCGAAGTAAAAACAACAAAAATAAAATCCTATTTTTTAAGGTTATATTTAGGGAAACGCTTTTTATTGTAATCATTTAGCCATTTAAAGGGTGAAATGAGGTAGCGGCAAAAATAACGTCTGATAAGGTCATAAGAAAGTATTTTATAGCGCAGACGGAGGTTGTGGGGTCCGGGAGCTCAGCAATAATGAAATTTTGACTCATGAATAATTCGTGTCGATTATAAAATCCGCAATAATTGACTACCGAGGAATCGAGGACTTATCACATTTATTTTAAGGCACTTGGTAACAGAATAATGTTTTGTTTTGGTGCGGATATAGAAGGAAAATAGTAGTATTTTTAGATTCTAGAGTTCCTAATATGAAATAAGCTGGTGAATTCAGTCATTGGGTAATTGGCATTATTTATTTATATATTTTTTTTTATAAATTTCTTACAATACTTGGGTTTATCAACTAGTGCGAAGCGGGGGGCAGCTAGTGACTAAATTGTTAAGCAAATTTATAGGGTGAAATGGGGTACCAACAAATTGCAAGCACCATATAATCAATAAAAAGCTTTACTGAATGAGTCTTTCAAATGGAATTAAATTTTGTATCCCTGTACATTTTTTTTAAGTTAAACGCGTATGTTTATTCTATATGTATGGTGTGTGTATTTATTCGCCTTTAAACCAACTTGTATGTTGTATGTATATGTATATTAATGGAAACAAATTTAGTATTACTCGCTAAACTCTTTAACCATCGTGTTATCAATATCAACCCTATTATTTCACAATGATGATGCTCTGCTAAAAGAAAGGTACACACAAATCTTTAAGAATGATCGCATTTATGATCCATTCCATCGTGATGTGCGATGGAAGAGCAAAATGATTCACAATCCTTTTCATCGCTGACTTGTTTTTTTTTAGAGCCGGGCCCGAGATAGACGACTGTCATTGTCATAACAACAGAAAATTTTACTTCATTTTATGGTCATAAACTACTATTGCTCATTATTTTTGAGCTTCGTAATATGTCGTCGGTCGGTTGGTTGCTAGGAGGCTGGGACGGTGTTGTCTCTGGCTTTTTCTGGTGCTACTGCTACCTCAGTCAGTCAGTATATATGGACGACGCCATGTTTCACTTATATATTCAACATGATTTACGATCATATTAACGCTATGAACTGAACACTGAACAGGTTCAATTTTGCTCCTCCACAGCGTATGTTTAGATGGGAATAATTTTCACGTCTTTTTTTGTTGTTGTTATGTTGAATGGAAAGACATCACTTAAAGTGTATGTACGCCTATCATTAGGTATGTGAGCTGTCAGAAGCAGAACTAAACAAGCCAACAACCACATCATATCCAACCCTCGCTTAGTTTTGTTTTGGTGTGATTATTAAACGAGGCGGAATAACATATACTGCATAGATCAGGAGGTAGAGTTGCTTTTTGTATTTTCAATTTAATTCAAGGCTAAATAACGAGACTATGCTTATTGAAATAATGTTTTTATTTAGCAAACCTAAACGCATTGTTCGAATAAATTGTTAAGATTGGTATTGACGTTTAGTAAGAACTGTCACATTTTCAAAACATTCATATCCTACCCCATGTAGGGTACATTTTTCGGTTGGAAATAAAAGCCCCCACGGTATAAATATAATGCTTGAAGAAAATAAAAAAATGCGAATACGAACACAATGTACAAAATATAAGCAATAGATAACATATAGGACCTTTATATTAAAGAAAATGGTATAATGATATAGATATAGGTATGTATGTACATTACATTATTTCGAAAAACCCTACTCTGGCATCTCAACGATGAGAAAAAAATATATTATTGTGTTCATAAGCATTAAGAACTTATTTGTGTCAACGTATAACACTAAAACCTGTAATGAACATTGACAGCGAAAGTGCTATAAATCAATTTAAAACGTTTTCGATAAGGTCAAGGAGATGTTTGTATGAAAAAGTTACAAACATGATAAGATTATTAAAGAAGGGTATAAGGTATTTACCGTAAACCATTTCACTGCTGTGTAAATCAATAATAATAAAATGTGTTATTATATATTATGACTTTGACATTTGTATGTATTTAGATGTAAAACAAAATGAAAGAATGATTCAATATTGTGTATCACAACTTTTATGATAACAAAGGGATTAGATTGCGGTGGCGGGCAGTTCAATGCACATTATTCGCATAGAAAGGTGAACTTTTATTAACATCAAACAAACAGGAGTCGAGTATATAGAATATCAATAATCTAGACAAAGAATAATGTCGTTAAGATTTAAGGAGCAATCAGAAGGCTTATTGTTATTTATATACGACTGTTGTTTTATATAGAGTGTCAGTCAAAAAACCAAACCTATGGCTTTAGGGACCGTATTATTTGCACATACAAGTAAGATGTTGGTAGGTACCAATAAATAAAAGAAGGATTACAATGTAATTCAATTTGATAGAAGGAAAAAAACGAAATAAAGCTTTATTTATTTTTGTTACTGTCAAGAGAATTTTAAGAACTTAGAAGTTCAAATAGTTTTGGTTTAAATAATGTACCTACCTGCTTTCATAACAGCACCGTCATCGATACCCACCGACATAGTGCGTGCCGCTATAGACTTATGGCCACATCGTTTGAAAGCCTGGATTAAAGATGGCGGCCATTTTGAATAAAACTTTTTTTTCTTAAAACTTATTATAATGTGAACTTATTTAAAAAAATTATTTTATGGTACTAAAATTACTAGAGTTTTGTTAATTGCGCTCCTTAAATGTAACAAAACTTATGGCTGAACTATAGGTACAAATAAAACCATATGGTGACTGATCTGAAGGCTTAACTAAAAAACCAAATAATAAAAAAGTTAAAAGTTAAAAGAGCGAATGTACCTACCTGGACCACCAAGGGTATTGGCGTATCTACTGATGGTACAGGAGAAAGAAATGCACCACTGGATCGCAAAAACTTGTTGTTATGTACGATCACACAGTGGTTTTAAAGTCGAAAAGTTTTAAAATTATTCATCCGGTACAAGAAAAAAATCAGTAATGGGTGCTATATTTTATGTGAGTAAATAAATATCAACAACAATAGCACCGTATTGCACATATGCATGAAACTTGCAGTTTAGACTGACAAAATGTTAAAAAATCAAAATAATTAGAAATAAATTGATTAAACAACCTCTGAAATTATCTTCACACCAACGCCATATATGCACCATCTGAATTCTTAAACAAATCTCAATTTATGAACACATTTTTGTCATATTTTAGTATTTATCAAACCTGAGTTGGAAATTTGGAAAAAAATCATACTCTATTTTCGAAATACCGAATTTTCAAAATATATTTTTTTTAAATCCAAAATTTTTTTAATTTTGATATGCAATATTATTTAAAATTATTTGAAGCTCTTGTGGAAAAAAATTTCATTCAAAATGGTGGGGCAGATAATGAAAGGTAGAAACCAAAAAAAAAAAAAAAAAATGGTTCTATACCGGTTTTTCTGTACCGGTTTTAAACACTTAATTGGTTGGTACCTACGTTCACAATTTTCTAGATAATGTTAAAAAAAACTGATGGATACAAAGTTTATTAAAAATCGAACAAGGTGTTTTTGAAAAATCGAAACATTTTTTTAAAAGTCGAAAGGTATGTAGGTATACCTACAATAATTTTGAAACTTTTTGGAACATTCTCTATAAAAAAAATAATCAAAATCAGTTGAATCGTCTTTGAGACAATCTAAAATTAAAAAAATAGTTCTATGGGAGGTACCATTTATAACCATTTTTCTGAAAGTTTTTTTTTACCTTTTGATACAAAAAATTACTGAATTTAAACAAAAAAAGTTGTGGGCATCTTAAGTTGTTGTCTTAAGAAAAATAAGATTTTTATTAATTGCTAAAAAAAATTGCACCCCCGGTAGATACCCTTATTTTTAGTTTTAAAAATGAATGAAGAATGAAAAAAAAAACGCTAGATTTAAACCAAATTTGAAGAAAATCGACCCAATCGTTTAGGCTGGAGTCGAACCGAGAGACAGACAGACGTATAGGGAAAGAATTGCCAGACCCACTTTTTTCGACTTCGCTATCACCGTTATGTCATGTTTGATTAAAATCTCGAGTTAGATTTGTATTATACGAATTTATTAATTTGCCATTATACATCGCAAGTAAAATTATAGAACATATACCAATGAGAATCGTTTTGCGTAAAATTACGAATATATGTACATGTTGTCAGCTTCCACTATATCTCCAACTACACTAAAAGCTCTTAAATAATTGCCACATCAAGAGAGAAAGACATAAATTTTGATTCCATGATTTTCCATATCTCTTAATTCACGGTTTCACTATAAATTTTTAAACACCCCAGTCTGGTCTGATTCTGGTTGCTCTCTCTCTATGGTTGTATCAACTTTCATGAACGCTGGATTTCGGAGATTTCAGGCGGATGTGAAGGAATCAGATGTACTGACTACGGACATACTTTATTAACGTGTATATAAAAATTTTATAAATTTTTTCCCAAAATAGCATATGGAATCCATACAGACACTGAAGACAGAGTGTATATTATGTATGTGGTCAAATAAAATAAGAGAACCAAAGAATATCTTCTTCCCATCCTTGCTGCACATACACAACATAATATGCATTTACATAAAATGAGTGAGAAATGTCGTTCATATAGAAACCAAGTCGGATTGGATTATCCTTGAAATATTTATGAAACGTTTCTTTATACGGCGGCGAGTATATATAAGACTGTCACATTTATTCATTCTCAACCTCAGAATTGGCAAAAAAGCACGAACAATTTCGGAGTGCCAGCAGCGGTGCTTCATGCGGGCAGCATAAAAATCATTGTCATTTTATTCCAATTGTCCTCGCGTTTCATCTTCACATGAATACAACTCGATTGCGACGCATGTGAGATGGTACACAATTCATGTAATAAAGCTCCATTATTAACAGTGGCTGTCTGTTTGCTTCCGATTTATTAATATATATATGTATATTTAGAATCCTTTCTTCCGTTTTTCATTTTCATTTTTATTTCATTCATATATGTAATCCCTTGAATATATTTTTTTTTATTGTATGTATGTATGTGGTTGGTTGGGCCTTGAGCCTTGAGCCTCGAGGTCTGTTTATTTTTCTGCTATTCGTGCTACTGCTGCCTGTTACTCCATTTCCAACTATACTAGGTATACAATCTGTAAAGCAAGTGTCCTCGGTGTCTGTTTCGAATATAATTTCCTGCATATATTTAATTTCTTATAATATTGTCCATGAAATATCTTGATTGCTTCTGCTGCTACTTCTTCACATCCTCCTACTCCTTTATTTCATGCATATATTTTAAGCCTGCTTAAAGTCAATGTATGATAGTACACATTTTTTGTTCTCTGTCACAGTTTGTTTATTTGGTTATCTGCAGGGACGGATTAAAACATCCCCCCGCCTTAGCCGGGGTAAATATTATTAAATTTTAGACTAATACTTTATTTATTTATCTATATGGACTTTTTGAGGTTACCGTCAACCGTATTATATGAGCCTGGGAGTCCATTCACCCATCAATCGATCAATAAAGTACTCTAACTATTACAGTGTTTTCTAGGTGGTTTGTGAGATCGGAAAACATCTTTCAACATGTGAACTGTTAAAAAAGAAAATATTGACAAATTCTATACAGCAAGCAAAACCATTTCCTCAATCTCGAAATCTTGTTGATCGTTCTCGCATGAAAATAACAGTTCTTGTTTGACGAAATAGATGCAATCACCCTTTGATGAGTTCCAGGATATCGTGACATAAAACAGTTCATAACTTAAATCGAGCCAAACTTATAGGTAGACAGATGGTTAACAACTGACACTTGATGGATTCCGCGAAATATATGGTCGTTTCTTTGTAAGAAAGAAGCAAACTATACTTTTACTTACTCAAGCTACGCAGACCTCAACTATTCTCCCTCTTGGTTGAAATCTTAACAAATCAATGCGGTCTTACATGAGCAGCGTGGACATCAGCACATCTGACTTATGTATAGGGGATCGTTACGTTTTCCGGCAAATTAGTTGCCTGTGTAAGCGTTTTTGTGAATTTTCAGAGACGCTTAAAACTCTGGAGGAGATTAAAAATAAATTCCGGAAAATGCCTTCTTAAAGTATAAAAAAATGCTTTTCACGCATTTTAAGCGTTTTGGTAAATTTTTCCATTAATTTTTTCCATTTATTTTCCCCTTTAATTTTCCCAAAAATTTGGCAATTTTTAGCTTGAAATGCTATTTAGCGTAAAAGTCCTTAAATTAAACTAAACTAAATGTGACGTTGATGCCGAAGTATGATAACGGTGCTGATGAGAGTGAATACGTAGAAAATGGGTGCAGTAATTTTGTGCCAATGAGGTTAGACCGCTGCTGAAACGATTGTAAGCATAAAAAAGTTGTTTTAAGGCCAAAGATTATTGTAAAGAGATTTTGTTCATTAACTTTGATTAAGAAACTTTAATCCAAGAAAACGGTTGACATTGGCGCCTGCCTGGCTGCTGGACATACCGTAAGCGGAGCAGCGGAGTTCCGTGAGTGGTACAAAGCCCCCCAAAGAATGAGGTTAAATCAAGATAACCCTCGAGTGGGCCACCCAAAGTACTTTTGTCCAAGAATTCATTGGCATTCAGCTTTAAAAGCTGGTTAGAATCTGTGTTAAAAGTCACAAAAACAACAAGTTTATAATTAAAAACCGCTTTGTCGGAATTTTAAGCTATTTTTAAAAATTTTATTTTAAATCAATTTTTTTTAGTTCTTGAATGAACTTTTTTGTAAAAAAAAGGTAAATTGAATGAGAGCAGGAACAAGAACTGGAAATTGAGTAAATCACAAACGCACAGCCTTACCTTTAGAACAAAATAGAATTTTATTTAAATCAGAGAAAATAATTTACAATATAATAACACCAATGAATATTTGTTTTATAACAACAAGTTTAAACAAAGTAAAAAAGTATCAAGTACAAATACCTAAAATACATATTTTAACACTTTTATTTTTGAATTTTCAACTTAAAAAAGCTCTAAAAAGGCTTCCTACCTTCCTATGTCTTACCGAGGTCTTACCTCTACTGAGTTATAATAAAAGACTATTTTTTTTAGATTAAGATTTTGTTTTATTCAGCTAAATTTTATATACAATCGACTTAAAACTAAGCTTATAAATTATATATTAGTTAATTATAAGTTATAATTAACTAATATTTAAGATGTTGGCACAGAAGGGATCCAACTTATTGCTCATGTCTAAAAATGGTTTTTATTAAAATACAAAATACATATTTTTGTCTTCCTAATCTAATCTAAAATTAAAATGTCTTTTTAAAATGGTTAAAAGTTTAAAGGTAAAAGGGGCATCATTCCCTGTGTCGGTTTGCTCGTAGAAAGGTCTTCCTTGGTTGTGGAATACATCCTGGAGTCTGTCATCTATGATCGCTCTGGGGTTCAGATATCTATGACTGGATAGAATTTCCTCCTGTTGCAGTCGTTCTTCAGAATTCGGATGGTTAGTTCCAACAAATGCTGGTCAATGGGGATCACGCTTATAAATGCTGAAGAGAAATGGTTCTAGCTTGGATCCTAGAGGTACTCCTGCCCTGATGTGCTTTATTCCTGATTTTTCATTTAGAACCTGTACGAAAAAGAGTCTATTAGTTAGAAATTTTTAATAATATTTACCAAATATCGTAGGAAGCCGAATTCAGCTTGCAAACGATTCCTTTTATCCATACGCTTTCGAAGGCCTTTTCAATGTGTATAAGGCATACCACTGTTATCTCCTTCTTGTTAAGTCCCGCGTTGACGTCGCTGTGTAGTCAGAATAGAGGGTTTCTTTTCTTTCCTGGCGGAAATCTTTAACCTTTCTCAGAATTAGTGATTCCAGGACTTTGCTTTTGCAGCTAAGTAGTGTTATTTGCTTGTATCCTTCCACGTTTTGTCTGCTGGTTTTCTTTTGCACTGGAACAATCTTAACAGTTTTCCATGCTTCGGGAAAGTATGTATTTTTCAAACAGTTGTTAAAGATTACCGTCAGCAAAAAGATGGCAGTATAAGGAAACTTTTTCAGTACAATGTTGGATATGCCATCAGGTCCTGTTGACTTCTTAAAGTTTCCTGCAGTAATGATGTCTTCCTCTGGATTGGTAAAAACGTCATCAAGGTTTGGATGGTGGGCGGGATCGTTGAATATTGTGGTTGTTATCGTTGTGAGGTCTTCTTGTTGCATTCTTGTCTCGACTTCTATTAAGAACTCTGGGAGGTGAACTGGTGGACGATCTTTGAAATTTCCCTCGAAGTGTATGGCGAATGCCTTCTCCGCTGGAGTTGATGCGGTATTCTGTCTAAAGCTGATAGTTTGCAGGATAGTTTTCCTTCTTCCAACGATGGAGTTTATCTTCTTAAAGCAATCATGTCCAGGTTTGATTTCTTCAAGTCTCTTCTGTAGTTGGGAGTCCTGGAAATGTTTAACCGGCCGGTCAAACATAACTTGGATGCACTTTAGTTGGGAGTGGGACCTTTTATACTCCTCATTCTCAACATTGCGTTGTAGGTCCGATATCCGTTGGAAATTCTTCCTTAGCCTTTGTCTGTGCTGGTTGATGGCGAATGTGGATTTGTATTCAGCCAGTCTAAGATTGCTTGACCTTGAGGCGTGCTGTTGTTGTCTAACCATCTTGGGTGTCTTGCATTGAAGTCTCCTCGTATAACCATCTCGGCTGTCTTGCATTGAAGTCTATCCGTTCCTTATCTTTAAGAAAGGAAAGTAAGAAAATAATATAAGGTTTCTTTGACTAAAAACAAGTTTAAATAAACCCGTCTTGTTAACGAGTAAATATTAACTTTGTAGGTTACTAGTTTCATGGTTTTTGCAAACATAATTGACGTGCAATTATTAATGTTCGAGCCTTATCGTCAAGACCTGCGTAGTTGCTGTGGACTATTTGCTTGGCATTTTACTCTAGTGTGAATAGGTCAGCTCCGAATATTCTTTCGGCATCCTCAAAAACGTCACTATTATTCTGGGTTTTCGCTGGTTTTTGTGGTTTTGTGTTGACTGATTCTGATTTTCTAGATGTTTCGTCTTTGGTAGGATTCATCTCCTTTGGAGTTTTCCTCTTTCCTGAGTTCAAGGCAGCGACATCAGCATAAGAGAGTCCTTTACGGATAGCTTCAACAGTTGTCTTTTTGTCGGGTTTTATTTGCTTCTTCTTCCTTTCGGTGGCATTCTTTTTCTCTTCCAGTTTTCTCTTTAGGGTGGGGCATCCTTTCCAGCTAGATGAGTGTCCGGTTTGTTGGCAGTTGACACAGTAAACGTTTTTATCTTTGTTGGCATCTTTCGACGGAAGACTGGAATTCATTCAATTCTCACATTAACCGTTCGAATTCCATTCATGCCAATAACACACAGGAATGGTTGAGAGTTGCAAAAGTCACTAAGCCTTTGTTATACACGAGCTGTCGCGCCATCCAATTTATTTTATTTATTTATTTTTTTTACATGTAAACTTAGATCTTTTTCTATAGAGAGAACAAACCTTGTGTGGATATTGCCAACGCTGCATCTAAATTAAAAACTGTCTTATAAGCAAGCATCACACAATGCCACTTGAGGTTTATCTAACGATCTTTGCAGAAGTTGCACATGAATGAGGACGAGGAAGCAACAATTCCTCGCCTTCTCTAGTCTCTGTTTATCTCAGATTCAGGCTTCATGAAGGATATTTTTAATATAATGATCTTATCGTTTTGGCAGATATAAGTCGTCTTCCAAACTTCATAAGGAGTTCCAAATGGAATTGACGAGTAGGGAAGACCTTTTCTAGGTCCATGTGGTATCAGAATGGAACAACCAATGCCCTAAGTGTGGTCGATTTTCTCCCTGACATCAACCTTCTACCTAACCTTACCTAGGATATACTTTTTCAAATTTTCTATTTCAAAATGTTATAAATTTGGAGAACTCAAAAATTTGCATTTTCAACACGAGGGCAAAAAAACTTGAACATATAAATAAATAAATAAATTCTAAATAAAATCACATTAACATCAATTATATTATTTATAAAATGTATTTTTGACATTTCTAAATCCACACCCAAACGGCTCGGTACATATCTAAATAGTCCCAGCACGATTTTAAAACTCACCCGAACCTTGGGCGATTCATAGGTGAATTTGGAATCCCCCAAAAATACCCTACTTATTTTCAATCCCTAGTTTATAGGTACAATTCGACGCCCCAAAACATATATATCTCACCCTATACGCATATCTCCCTGTATAAGGTTTCCTTTCTTTTAAATTCATTCCTTTGTTGGCAATGTGTGCTTGCTCGTTATGTGGCATCGATTTCACTCAAATGTAAATTTGCATTTTATTAGGGACTTTGTATATAATATGTATAATGTATCTTTAGGGTTTTTTTGCTGTGTGTTTTGAGTAGTTTGTATCTGTTGCTGCCATTTGTTCCTAGCACAATAATAATGTTATTAAAAAAATAAAAGGGACTACAAATAGGAGGAAAATTTAAAGTTTGTTGTTAGTATTTTGGGATTATATTACCGACGACGATACGACGACGCGTGTATTGAAACTCAATAAATATTTACAAAAAAAAAAAAAAAAAAACTTATCCTTTTTAATGTAAATACTCATCCAATAACTTTGTTTAAGCATGTTATCCGATAACAATAAAGGAAAACAATAAATAAATCTAAGCCTTATGAAATGAAAAAGGCGAACCATTAAGAAATTGTAATAAATGCTTCAAGAATTCAACCCTTTTGCGTGTGTCAAATATCAAAAGTAATTTAAATGAAATCCACGACAATATGTCGCTGTCTGATTCTGAAGCCACACGAGCGAATACTCGCAATACTCGCTAGTGCTTTTTTTTGTAAATCCTTGAAATTAGCACAAAAAAAAATAGATTGACTCTTTAAAAAAAAATCAATTAGATTGTGTCCTCAACAGAGTTTTGCTATTTAAATTAAAGAAGGAATAAATTAATAATGTTCACTAAATATTTTGTAATATGGATCCAGTCTAATTTATTCGATAAATGTTACACAATTGGCGCGAACGAATAAGTTTAAAGTTAATTCTGGAACACCACAGGATAACCTGTGTCTAGACTAGTCCTCTTTATTATTTTTTAATTACTAATGACTGATTGATTATCACGAGTATAAGCGACATGACAATCCTTGTAGTCTTATTTAATCAAAAATTGAGTTCCTACCACACATCAACTTCATAAATACGAAGTCAATTCAATGCTGTGGGAGTCGAAACAAAACTCAACTCTTGACTTAAGCTAAATGTATCTACATACCCACCATTTCAATTATATATATTATGTTCAATTTGAGGTGGTAAGATTCATGTATCTAAATTCAAAACAAACAAAAAAGAAACCTGAAATTTACTATCTCCGGTTAAATCGGAAGTACTTTATTGGAGGAATTTAAAACAATCACACCTTTCAACCGGTTAACGAATAGGTAGGTGCCTTTAAACAGGAAATTTAAATTGCAAGTTTTGATGTTGAATTTAAAATTATTGTGCAATGCATATCGGAAACATAACGCACACACCGGCGGCGGCGCGGCGCTGTGGCGGCACACCCTATCGTTTCGTTAGATTCAAAAATAATGAAAACTCGGCGCAAAAATGATGGAGTCTTTGCATAAAGGTTTAATTGAAATGGCAACGCACAGTGAACGTTCGAGAAAATGAAGTGCTACACACGTTTTGACTTCATCCTTCGGTGACTTATTTTGTAGCCATCGTCTATTTCGAGGCTGAACATAATTGACAATTCGTTAAATTGTCGTCGTTGTCAACGCCACCACCAAGTCGCGCCACGTCAGCTCTCGCTCTTGTGCCTGTACGTGACAACAATGTCTGTCATTATGAGTAGTCCTTGATGTATTGTTGCATTCTTGAAAGGAATCTTTTGCCGTTCGAAATATAATATAATATAATATAATACCTATCTATATATAATGCCGATAGATTTTATTTTTTAGTTAACATAGCGGATATTTGATTAACTTAACACAAATTTTCTTACAAACGATCATCTATTGAACTGCATTTACAAATTTTTCGATAGTTGAGATTTGTAGAATGATTTACATCGATGGAAATTTAGCATAGAAAACTGCAACCATTTACAAGGCTCGGTTGCGGAAATATTGGTTTCGAAAACTTTGTTTAAAATCATCGTATAGTGAATAACTACCCAGCTTCCAACAAGTATTAACAAAAGTAAAATAAAAGTGTAAAAAATAAAAACAACTCACCAAATTGTTATTTCAAGAAAATTTGTATGAAAAGACTGCTTACCTAACTAGAATGAGAAAAAAATAGAAACATTTAACATTAAAAATAGTTAAACAAAAAGTCGTGTTTTTATGAGAAAGTTAATATACATGGTATCGAGTAAAGAGCTATTAGCAATAATTCACTTTCTCAGAATTGCGATCAATTAAATGGAACACTTCCAATTGCTGTAGAATTATAAAATTTAATAAACCCTTGAAGTGGATTCAATAGAAAAAAAAAGAACATTTAAGGTTTTCCATTCAGGAGGCGTGGCATTCGCCCATTTTCTCAAAATTGCGATGGCGATGAATAAAATGTAATACTTCCGATTGAATGATTCCGAAGAATGATGCAAATAAGTAGTAGGTGGGTTCACTGGTCAAGTTTTCGAAACGTTTTCAATTTTGAGTAATAAAAAGAGAACTTGACAAGTAAACCCCCCAAATTTTAGTCAGTAATCATTAAATAATAAATTTCTCCCATAATTTGAAGTTTTTTCAATATTCCTCTAGGTTATACTTTTAATACTTTATATTAAACCTTCATAAAGTGAGAACTTTGCGTACGTTACGTTTAGATCTCACTACTTTTCACGGCTGACTTATTACATGCAGGTTTTTGTTCAGGAGAACTTGGTTCTGTTTTTTAACATTTATGTTTTTGGTCTGATTAATTTGTCGAAATTAGAACAAAATTTTATTTTTTTTATTACCTTCTCTTTAAAATCGGCTCCTAAACTATTCTTCTTCAATTTCACCGCCACTCGCTTATATTGACCATACGTACTCGTTATTTTTCAAACGCACTCGCTAAACAACAAGAAATCGCGGTAAATTTCCAAAAAAAATTAAAACAATTTTGTAACCGATAGAATTCTTTGAATTTAAAAATTATATGTAAGCACATGCACTTAATAAAATAATTGAAACACTTCATAGAGAAAATTAAAATTTACACTTTATTCTATTGTGAAAATACAAATACAATAAAAATACAATTCACACTTATTTAACAGATAAAACAATAATAATTTTGAAACTTCACGCACTCAAAAATTATTATTTCTTACGAACCGATCGCGGGGCAAGCACATAAACAGAACAGGTTTGAATTAAAATAATTTATATTGGCTTTGTTCATTGAGCCCTGCGGTCGCCTCAAAGCGTTTTTTGAAAATCCTCAACTCACAATGAAATTCTGTGTTTTTTTAGACCTAGGGTCGCCCTGTAGACCTAAGTTTTTTTGCTGTGGCGAGTTGAGGTGAGGAATAAACTGCTAAAGTGACACGAGTTGTGAATTTGTGATGCAATTATTTTGTTATGAATTAATTTAAAAATTAATATAAAACAATTTTCAAGTTTTAATAACACAGAACTTCTTGTTCCTCGCTTTGAATGTCAACAACACAATTTGCACCATCAAGTGTTTTTTGAAAACTAAAAAACCCAGGTTTTTGAAAATTCCTGGGGTTGTCAAGAAAACCTGGGACACCTCTGGGTAAAACGAGTTAAACGAACGAAACTAGTTAGTCTACAATCTAAATCCTTGTTAAATACTTTTATTCACTTTAACTATGAGTATGAGGACATATTTTGGTGTTATTTGGTTATTAAGTAGTGAAGTCTAGTACGCAGTTCACTCTTAATTTTAGCTGCCATTATTTTGTCTTCCTAACATCAGCTAAAACCGTAGCTAAATTTTGACAAAAAAAACCTTCTGGAGAATATGTCATGTAAAGCAGCTGTTTTCTGAGATGAAATTATATTCAACCATTTTAAAGAATTTTTTTCGCTATTTCAACAAGTGAATGAAATCAAATAAAATTGATTCTTTTCTTTAGCTGAGATAAACCGATTCTTCTCAAATATTCCTCCATTTCGATTTTTATAATCACAACATACCTATATTTCACATAAAATTGAAGAACTACAGAATCTATTAAAATTTAGCATGAGAATTAATGTGGCAGATAAATGATGTTCCGTAAGAAATGAACATTTTATTTTTTAGCTGGAACTGTGTACATACTTCTCGGCTAAAATGCCTTGGTAAAATTTTGGAGGGAATTGTGTATATGGAAACTAAAGTTTTGCGCGATCTGCGTAGTCCGGTCTTACTAAGCTTAAAGACAAACTCAGTTTTTAGGCAGTAAATTCATAAAATCATATTTATCAAGCGCATCACATATGTAAATACGTATTTTTTTAATTATTAAAAAATCAAAATTTTTAACAAACTAATAATTTAGGATAGAAATAAGAAATTTTTAATCCACTTATCTAATTAGCCGAATTAGTTGAATTTAAAATGTATACTGAGACCGAATTTATAATAACATAAATTCTGTGCCGCTCTGCATTTAAATATATGGAATTCACAAGTATAGAATTTTTTCAATTACAACGAGACTGAGGCTTACAAAAGTATTGTTTTGTCTCCGTTGACAGACATCGTCAGACATGTGCAAAAATTTTTGTGATAATAATTTTTAATAAAAATGGAAAATATTGCAATTGCAACTATTTTAACGACCTGCGTGTTGAAAGACAGCGAGGAAAAAGACAAAGTGTTTGGACGAAGGATTGGGTTACTCTACTCATCCACAGGAGGATAATTTTGGAAAAACCCTTTACTACCCTTTTGACCTTATTCTAAGAAATAATTATCCAGTACTGTACTGTACATATTCTAATTTCCAAAAAAACCAATTCATAAATGCGTGCTGTATTGGAAAAACCCATTGCGAATATGAGTTTTTTGCATTCCATTTATTTTTTTACTTATAAGTTGTAAGTTGTGCGGTCAAGTAGTTTTTTTTAAAACTATCTCTGTGTTCAAAGAAAGAATCAAAATTATGTTTCGCAAAAAGTTTTTATCTGCTATAGAGAGCTCGAAGCGTTATTGATGAATCCGATATCTAAAGAAGAAGATAAAATAAACTTAAATTTAGATGCAGCGGCGGTTAAAACAAATGTTAGAATTCAACCTCCACTAACAATGAGGAGATTGATGATAATGTGCAGCTTTTGGAAGACGTGTTCCCAAAAGAATTTGCTGGTGAAATTGAGCTGGAATGTAGATTTGGTGATTCAAACTCTCAAAAGCCTCGTGAAAAACACGACGAACTGGAAGTCGATGTTGTACCAAAAGATTAAAACAATGCATCAACATCTGAAAACGTCACTTCAACATCAACAAAAAGAATCAACATGTCTTCATTATGAGTTGCCGAAGTGGTCAAAAAGTCATCGAGTTGAATTTTCCAAAAAAAAAAAAAAAAAAATAGGTAGACGTGTCAAGTGAAAATATACGATCAATTTATGACAAAAATTGTAGTAAGCTTATAATATTAGTATCATTCAGAATCTATTCTTTTCTTAAAAGAAAACACGTCAACATTCCAATGGCAAATGCAATTCTTTAGTACAACATAAATACAAGCAAGTATTGCATTCGAATTCGAGGAAAGAAGTGGTACTGGCTATTGGAATATACATTGCGTTTACAAAAAATTTGCCAAAGAAACACCAATGCCACAGCTAGAATTTAGAACATTTGTTGTAGATTCCTTGTTGCGATTGGGAACAAATATTCAACCTGTGATTCAAACGGAAGGAAACCCCAATCTTTTCATTACCCAGTGTATCTATATAACTTATTTCTCATAAGAGTATTCAAATAAAGTTGATTCATATTCTATGTAAGAAAAACATTTTTTTACAGATTTTATCTAATTATACAAAAAATAAATAAAAATGGGTTAAGAATATAAATAATAAAAGTCTTATTGACTAAAACCAAAACCAGACAAGTACTGACGACTTTCAACTGATTAAAAGACTAATTTTTAATTTCTTTCCTAACATAAAAAGCAAAAGAAGATTTTTATTTATTTGTCTTATTCTTTTTTTCTTTCAAAATTTTGAAACCTTAAACCAAATTTTTCCATTTAGAATGCCAAATTGTTTTTTTTTTTCACTTTTACAATTTTTCATTTATAATTTCTTAAACATTCGATTTATGTTCCAAATAAGCCCGACATATTATCTCAATTCTAAGGTCTTAACTCTTAACGTTGAAGGTCCGGTGGGTAGAACCCAAGTAATGGGCTTCGTAATCCAACTCAACTATGTATACCGACTTTGTTTTTAATTTTGTTAAATTAAAATCGATTTTTTCGGCAAAAATTCTTATTTATTGCATAGGCTTTGCTTTTAAAGCCGGAAAACAAGTGTCTCATTTTCTTTTATATAAAGTTGTTTTAAAAGTTAGTTTTTGAAAAATTAAGTTTCAATTTTAAAATTAAAAATTTAAAATATTTACAATTTTTTTTTCAAATTGATTTAATTTCAAGATTTTACGTAACTATATTATTTTTTATTTTCAATGCTCTTATTAGTTTCTATAGTTTAACGATCGAAACTAGATGCTTGAATGTCTATACTATCTTTTGAAAAAAATAGCATGTTAATAAACCAAAATTGGTGATAAGCGTCTAGAATGAGAAGGTGTTAAGTGACATTGACTGATATTTGTCGAAAACATATGTACTTTTAATTTGAATTTAAAAAAAAACATCACAAAGAATGCATTTTATCTATTTGTATGGCCTTTTTCTAAATTTCTTAGCCTTGAGAAAGAATTTCTAAGCAGCTCTAAGAAATAAAGGTCGTTTAAAGACCATAGATCAACACATCAAATTTTGTCACATAAAACCTTCTCGTTCTAAAGGCTTCGCTCGTCATTTAATGAGAGTTTTCTTAATTTAATATTAATCTCTTTCTTTTATTTGACATTTATTTTTTTAAGATCAAGCAAGAATTGCCGAAGTTAGGTTCATTTTAAGGAACACGAATCTGAACGAACAATAGACTTGGTTTTTTCTGAATTTTGAGGTGAAGATGACGCAGGAAAATATTTGATACAGTTATGATGCCCGTATATTCGTCAAGATTGTAGTGAAATACGAATTTTGGAAATTTGATGGGAAAATGGAAATGCTATTCGCCATTTTCTGAAAAACCTTCTTTTTTATCTATTTAAGTCGCAAAAATTGTATGTAAATAGTTGTAGTGTTATTCCTGTGACAAACAAAGTTTTCTTAAGCTGTAGCGTGTAAGTTGATTTGGAGCAAAAACAAAATTTTATTCACCCGCTAAGGTGGGGGAGGCTATTTTCTAAAAAAAAAAAATGACCTAACATAAAAAAAACAACGGTAACACTAAAAATTAAAAACTTTATATAGAATATTATTTTTCTGAAATTGTTCGTCAATTTTGCATTTTGAAAAGTGAAAATCAAATTGTTGTAAACTCAATTCAATGAGAGCATCATTTTCATAAAAAAGTTAATATGTTTTTGCAACGCCACTTCCCAGACTATTGAAGTTACGCCTTACTCTTGTATGACTGCACGAAACAGAGTCATATGCAACAATATACTTATATACACAATGCGCCCTTTCGTTGAATAAATTTATTGAATTTAACAGTATTAAATTTGCATCGTCTTTCCGAAAATGCCAGAGATGATGCGAATGATTGATTCATTCACCAAAACACATATAGGTACCGAAGAAAATGAAAATTTGAAGCGCATAACCAAATGTCAAACCACTTTATCCTTCCATACTTATAAGCAAGTTGAACGTGTCCTTGAATATATACTTTTCGTTCACGCTGCTGTTGAATAACGTGAAGCAGGTTCATCGCAATTAAACTATTCATGATGCATTTCAACAAAACGCTCCAACTTATTCATCTCCATAATATCCATATCAGGAAATATAAATTTATCTGTCAATCAGATAGATGACGACGAAGAAGTAGAAGACGACTATAAAGGTTGAGTGCACAGGATGAAGAGTAGAGTAGAGTAAAAATATGTATGTAAACCTGCACAATATATGCAATGGATTAGAATGGCATCCTTCATATTACAATGCCACTCCATCAGCACTCCCTTCTTCGAATATCAATACCACGACTTAACGCTTGCCATCCGCTGCGTTGGCCCGCGTCGCACCATACCGCTTCATTTCTTTCCTTCATTTTATTTGAATTCAATGAATTCCAATCGGAAATTCAATAAAAAATTCATCTTTCGCTCGTTTGCCGCATAAAATGCCACATTCCTGCCTGAGTTAAGTTTGTTTTTTTTTTCTTTACGTTTTTACGGATAGACGTCCTATTCCTATTATAAAAAGATGCATAACTTTCGAAGAGAGATGCCATCCTTTCTGCTTCCTTTAAATCGTTTCGCTTCATGAAGTATTTCAAACTTTTTTTTATTTCTAATATTTTTTATCTATGTATATCTATAAATCCAAACGGAACCCAGAATTATGTTGGTATTGGAAAAGATCTACAAACATACCTATTCATAGAACTATCAAGGTATTGGGGGTTTGTGTTCTTCAACGCGGTAAAAATAATCACATGGTCTTCGGCTTTAACTTGCATTTGGTAATAATGCAAGAGTACCTAACCTGTAGACTACATACACCTTGCGCTTGCACGCTTTCTGCGGAAGGGAACAAAAATGTTAATTCAATTAAATCTCTATCGAAATCGATATCTCTCGAGTCTCGACTTAGTATCTATCAACTCTTTGTCTCTGGGCAGCAAATTCGAGCTGCGTGCATTCCAATGATATCCAGTGTTGCCCCCCACTACTATATGTAGGTACTTGAAAATCGCTGCTATTTTGTTTAAATAAAAAACCATAAAACATGATAACGATAATTTAAACATTTGATTCAAATGTTTCAAGAACAATAATAATAAAGATAACATAAAACATAAAACAATTATTAAAAGATAACTTAAACTTTTCAGTCAAAAGTCATAGCAAAAATTTAATTTATTTATTGTATAATAATTATACTCTGTATAAGATATATTTTATAGTTTAATAAAATAATAATATCCTTATAGCAACCGGAAATCATCGATTACATTTTTATTAAATTTTATTTTGTTCTGAATAAAATGGGAAATTTTCATGTAAGAGCATAATAGCCGGAATCGCACCTTTGTTAATTCAGAAGGATCTAAATAAATACCTTATGATATCATATTTAAAACCGTTGATTTTAGTGATACTAGGGAATTTAAGGGCCAAACACAATGAGCAATATCATTCTTAACACTAGATTTTTAATTTCTGCAATTTTGAAATTGAAGTGTTTTACGAATATTTTGCGATTGTATACGTTACGTAGTGACTTTTATTGAAAAAAAAGTAGCAAAAACGTTACAATCGTGGTAGGGGGGCAACGCTGATGATGTCTGTCAAGCTTAAGAGAGGGCATGACGTTGCCATGCAAGCAAAGGTTTATGATTTTTTTTATTTCGCTTCTCGTTTCGGGATTTTAACTGGTGCTATGTTGGGCTACTAACTATCGCTTTCATTAATTTTGTTAAGAGTGAAAGGTAGGTACCAACTTTACATATAAACGTGTATGTAGATAACTTCTACCTTTTGATTAAAGGTTTTACTGATTTTCCTTTTGTTATTTAATGACCAAATGGAAGTTTCGTTACTCTAGTTGTCTTTTCATGTGTAGGTATCTTGTTTCGTAAGCATTATTCCCATTCTGGGATTTTATAATTTGGATTTTCCTAAATCCATGAATATAGCAAGTCTAATTTAATAAGAGATAATTGGGTCAGAATTGTATGCAATTCTTTAAAAGATTCTGACGTACCTAATTCAGTAAAGTAATTTAAATGAAAATCAATTTTATTCACATTTTCTTCAAAAAGACCAAAACAGCCTAAAATAAATGGAAAAGTTACACGAAGAAAAGTAAAAAACATGAAAGAAAAAGCATTCCTTTGATTAGAAGTAGAAAATAATGTGAAAACATTTTATAATAATTCTAGCCGATCCACTACGTGCATTGCCACATTTTATAAAAAAAGTATTGAATATTTTTAAACTTTTTTAAAAATTAAAAAAACAATATTGAAACATTTTTACACAAAACTTTAAAAAACTTTTAAAAATATTCTTCATAAAAAAAATTGATCAAAATCAGTTGATCGATTTTGAGAAAATTTACAATAAAAAATGGTTCTATGGGAGTTACCATTTTTAGCCATTTTTCTCAAATTTTTGTGTTCACAAAAAGCTACGCTATATTTAAGAAAATAATTCATTTTTTAAGTTTTGGGCATGTTTTTAAGAAATAATTCTATTTACCGTTGGCCAGATACACTCCAAAATTTTTTTTCAATTTTCTTAATTTTTGCCATCATGAAGAAAAAGTTAAAACATTTTGGAGTGTACCTGACCAACCATAAACCGTGTAGGGATGGTTGATACCTTTATGGAATCAGCACCTCCATTAGCTTCAGTAACTCTTGATGTCTTCCAAAAACATTTAATTTTATTTTATTTACTTTAAAAAACAATTAGCACAGGAATCATAAAAAAAACACAGTTTTAACTCTTTGCCAACAAATTTTTTTCGAGGAAAATGACAGATATCATATGGATTTAGCAAGTTACTAAAAGTTAAAGTAGCCATTTTGAGATTTTAACTTTAGTAAAATGTTAAGAGATAGTAAGTTGCTAAAATCGTTTAAAATTAGCAAAATCTTCTTTTTATCTTAGTAACTTACTAAAATGGCTTTAACATTTTACTTAATCGTTTAAAATTTTGCGCCTTTGTGATTTTCTTATATTGGACTAAACCAACATATTATTTTGTGAAATTGACTAATTTTGGTCTATAAACGTTTGTAAATAAAGTGTACCTTTTTAAGTAAATATTTACAAAAAAAATGAAATGTTTTTTAAAGGGTTATTGCCAATTGCGGGGAATTGGCAAATCCTCCAAGAATATCTCATTTTATGAAAAAGTTTTCCCACCTTAGCCATTCGAATTCGGCAGAAAATTGTAGGTCCCCCCATTCCTGCTAATAACACGCAAACAGAAATTGTAAGGGTTGTAAAAGTCACTAGGTCTTGGTTCTCTATGACCTCGGTCGCGTCCGCAAATTTAAGTATTTCTTCGTCCATCCTTTGAAAATTTAAATCGACAAGTCCCTTACGAAGATTGGTAAACTTACAGGCATATTCTCACAAACCGCACTGATACCTCACAAGTCACAACAATCTCACAATAAGGTGGGGTAAAATTGATTTTGTGAGGTTTTCGTATTCTAGTAGGACCGTCATAACTTTTAAGCCTCACAAGAACTACCCAAATTGTGAACTACTTTTGAGTGCCTGAAACTGCATTTTCTAACCGAAACAACCTAAAAATAACTTGTTCGGCCAGCAGCGGTTTTGTTTATGTTTGTAATGATCCTCTATTTCAATAAACCTTTACGTTTGCCTCCTGTACTATGTGAGGACCCTTTCTCGAGAGTTCAAATTTGAAAAAAAAACAAAAATGAAATTATATAATGCGGGCAAACATTTTAAAAAATAGCAAAACGTTTAGCGAAGTTTTCCAACAGAATTGGGGGGTCAGTAGCTCAATATTATTTAGCATGGAGGTCCCCTCTAGATTCAAATTTTAGGAGAAAGTAATTCTTTACTGCAAGGGCTCTTATGTATAATTTGATAAAAAATACTCGCTTGCCAGTTACCCTGTAGACCAGTCCGCTCCTGAACAAACCAATCTACATATCTGTTGGGAAGTACACTATGAGCAATTACTTAACAGAAGCTCTCTTTGTTTACTTTCAACGCGACGCACGTTTTCCTATAAGTGTATAATATACATGATGCCTCTTTTTCCCCAAAAAAAAAACAGCCCTTATTTGTTACGGTAAGATATACCGCAACAAAGACCTTTCTTAACCTTGGTTCTTAAAACCTTCTTCTGACTATGTTTTTCGGTCATAGTCTAACTCTTGTTATCTGTTTTAAGACAACACAACAAAACACCAATATAAATTTCAATTTTTTTTAAACATCATGGCTTCAATTCAAGCCTATCCTAAAAATTTATAACGTTAAACTTAACTCAAATAACATCGACCGACAACAATGAATTGAACGCTTAACATTCATCCCCAATCCCCCCAAATCTGCACAAAGGTCCACCGAATAGTAGATTGCGCGTTAGGTAGTTTCATTTTAATATTTGCCTTTCGCCTTCGATTCCTGGTTAGAAACTTTATTAAGAATATATGCTCTTCCTTTGAATCATTTTCAGAAAGGTAAATTTAGCAGATTAGCTGAGAGAATGCTCAGAATAATATTTTTTTAACATTTTATAGTTTTTTATTTTTTTTTTCTCAAAAATGTAATCGTGAATATATTTGAATATGTTTTGCTTACATTTTTTTCAAAAAAAAAATGTCACTACGTACAATCGCAAAATATTCGTAAAACACTACAATTTCAGATATTAAAAACCTAGTATTAAAAATGCTATTGCACATTGTGTTCAGCCCTTGGAACACATTATAGAAATACAAAATATGTAATAAGATGAGAAGCTATACTAATTGGCAATAATTTAACTAAGCCATTTTATTATACATATATTATTATTATTTTATTAAATTAAAACACTGAGTGGTACCGTACCGTAACCGAGTTCCACGAAAGCTTGTGATTGAGAGTGAATGTGTGTGAAAAGGAGGCCAATAGAGGATAAAGGCTATGCACGACCAACGACTTCTTGGTTGAGTTACGAATCAGTAAGAGGTTTTAGAAATTTTTGAGAAGAAAAGAAGGGGAAAGATAATAAGAGTTTGAAAAATAAAGAAATAGATTTTGACAAAGTAAAATTTTTTAAGTTTTACGAAGCAAGAGATTTTCAACACAGAGGAGAAAATACTCGCCACGGGGCGAACAATTTGAGGAAAAGAAGAAGAACATTTTGGAAAAGATAGGTAGAGTGTTTAGTTTATTCGTTTTATGAAAAGTGTTTTAAAAATCATATACTCGGTTGGCCCTTGCATTTCGTTTTTATAATCTCAAAATTGTGAGACTCGCGAGTCGCGACCCCATTTTTAAATTGGTCTCTTTGTCCGTTTTATTTCGGGACCGAATGATAGCGGTGCAATCTTGCGGTCTCTGAATTGTCTTTGTATCATGTATAACAGTTAACCTTTTATTATGCAAATTTGATTTCTTTTTGGGCTTCAGGTCAATAAATATAAAAACAAAAAACTTTTGTATTTATTGACCTGAATCCCATAAAAGAAATCAAATTTGAATTGTCTTTGTTTATTTTGTTATATAATTTGCCTTTGCTTCAAAATTGGTGCCAACCATTTTATATTTCTTTTTAATGTTGAAATTCTGGGTTCTAATGCAGGTGTAAAACAAATATTAATTAAAACCTTGCGTTTCCTTTATTTTATTTGAAGAAGAATTTGAAGCTCACCGGTTAAGTCAAACGGCCAATATAAAAGTATCCTGGCGCCAAACCTTAGCGTTAGTCGCCCCTGTGCTTACCTTTTTTCTATCTACCTTTTTTTACCACCCAAAATCTTTTTTGATTCGACGCCTATCATTTAATTTCATTTTCATTCAAAGTTTACAAAGTATTCGTCATCATAATCATCACCAACATGCAAAATTCGCGAAATAATATTGCAACAAATTATGGCAATTTACAATATTTATATCAATTTAAAAGCATGTATCAATCATAAAGTATAAAAGCATCATTATTACTCCCTTAGGCCCGTCAAATTAAAAAAACGCCCTAAATCAACCTCATTCAAATTATCCTTTGTATAATTTTGTATGTATTTTGTGCAGATATATCGAATTAGGTTGGGCACCATTTGTAACAATATTCTAACATTATTTTCGCATTGCGTAAAAGAAATTTACTCCCAATGTCTCAAACTCCAGTTTTTCCATTTTTGCATATAAGTATGAGATTTTTTTCAAGTAACCTCTGCAAGCCATATAGTAATATGCCCGCGAATACTTCACCATCATCGCTTTATTTTTGGGTTTGGTTTTGCGTGCTTTGGCTGTGGGTTTTTGTCAAAATTGAACAAACAAAATCAATTTGTTTTATTTTCATGGTAATTGTGATTCGATTTAAGCTTTTGTTGTCGCGCAACCGTCTCATCGTCATCTTCATCATCAACATCAAAGATAACAACAACAAATTTTCTATAAAAGGTTGCTTTACCAATTTAGCTTTAAATAAGCCTCTTGCGTTGTCGGGCAAAAAGTACCTACTTCAATTGTGATCTGACGATGAAAATGTGATTATGTCTCACAAATACTGTTTATCTCGCAATTTACATCCGTTAGTGAACCCATATTTGTCGGAATATAAGAAGAAAAAAAAAAGTTATGGAAAATCAATCCCCTTTATACCTCAGTTTGCTTCTCTACAATTTACATCAGAATTATAATAGGGGGACTACAAAACCACCCAAAGTTCGTCGTCATCGTCGTTGATGGCGCGGTGCGACGCAGCGCATCAGCAACCAACCACGCTTCAGAAATACCCGCAGAGAATTGAAGAGTGTTAGCAAATAGAACACAAATTGCAGTTGAAGAGCCCTAAAGAAGCCTAAAGAGGTAAAAGATGGAAAGATTGAAAAAACAGCACGAAATTCATGACGTTCCAGACCAACAAAACGATTGCATTTGAAGGCCGTATTCGTATATCTTCCACAACACGACACCGACAATGATTTTCTTTTTCATTTGAACTTTTTTCAGGAGTTCCGTTTTTATTTTTATTTTTTTTTTATTTTTCTTATTTTTTGTTAGCACTCTCTTTGAAAAGTTAGCATTATCATCCATTTCGTTTTGGAGAAATAAATCGATTTGGACTAGGGGAATCCTTAGAATTTCCCATGCGTTCAATTGTGCACTGAAGAAAAAATTCATTTAAAATTTCTTCCAGGCTTTAAACTAAATTTTTATTGAAGAATTGTGATAGTAAGCCAAAACAAAGAATCTCTAATAGTGCTGGGTGGTAAGTAAGTGTTTATTTAGCACCTAACTCTTGCATTATCAATTTCATGAAATTTGGAACTGAAAGCTATGGTGGACCTCAAGTTTCAGAGAAGGATTTTCCATTTTACTTTGTTAACGGATCTAAATTTTAGGACATTTTTCCTGTCTCTTCTCACCTTAGCCGTTCGGATTTGACAGAAAATTGTAGGTCCCCTCTATTCTTGCCAATAACACGCACACAGGAATGGAGAGTTGTAAGACACTAGGTCCTGGTTCTACACGAGCTGTGGCGCCACCCAATTTATTTTTGTTTGTAAGTATAAGTAGTATTCAATTTGTAGCGTTACGCACACACCACACGGGATAGATGCAGAGGGTACCAACAAGAAGAAGCTAAATGATTAATAGGGTTCATATCTTACTTAGTTAGATTTCCCAGCTTAAATTATGAACATTTAGTAAGATTGTTCCCGCAAAAATATAAATGACAAAGTTCCCAAAATTTGATTTTTTTTCTCTAAATGTACATATTGCTGTCAAATATTGTCAGTTTTAAGGAAATACCAGGCGACAGTAATGCTTTAGTGATTGAAGTTCAGGTTAAGAAGGTTAAAAAAGTGCGTGTAAAGATAAAGATCTATTTATGTCTATTATAAGTGGCGAAAAAAAACTACCCTCAACATCAGCCTTATTCTCAGCACAGGAAATGAGCTCTTAGGCAGCGATGAGACCTGATGGAAATGAAGCTATTAGTCATTAGAACGGAACAAAAAAAAGTCCTTGTTCGCAAATTACCATGAGTATGATTGTTTTTTTTTTTTTCTTGTCTATATTTCGTTTATTTGTGCGAGGACACGAATCCACTTTGAGAGTCCTGGCTTATTAATTACTCAAGATTAGTTTAGGAGACTAATTAATTGGAACTTACAATGGATGAGGTCAACACGATGATGGCCATTGGTAGAGATGGATGAGGTATAGAGGGACAAAAAAAAAGACGGCACCAGCCATTAATTAATTGGCTAGAAAAATCGATTTCTTTTTTGCATAAATGTATGCCATCACCACAAAGTGCTGCTGTTCCTGCTGGTGCTACTAGTGGAAATGCTGTTTGACCTTTCGTTTTATATTAAAAAAAAAAAAAACGGAAAAAGCCCCTCTCTTTGAATGGAGTTCATCTATACCGAAGCAACAATCCCCTCTTGTAAATCAGAAAATCCACGATTGAGGACATTTAGACCATTCGCGTCTCGCTCTTTAACTGTGTATGTTTTCTCGTTGAATGAGATAAAAAAGTTTTAATTGCCTTCTTTACTGTGTTTTTTAATCTTTTATTTTGTCTATGTGTATGTATTTATAGTCGTCCTTCATATTGTTTTGTATAAGGAGTGTAATTTCTGTTGTTAGGAAAGGGGTTGGGGAAAAGGCTTTTCAAATTGGTACCATACATAGATATAGACCACGCCGGTTCGGTGCGGATCCAAAGAAAAAGGCTGAAATCCAAGAAAAATGCACTTAATAGGGATGGATCTCGGTTTATTGTTTTTTTTCTTTTGCACATTTCTTTGTCGAACATTTTTGCTATTTCTTCTATAACTGCGCTGGTGGTTATCATTTATCTTTGAAAAAGCCAAGTTTTTTTTATGAGAAAAGAGTTTCATTTGGTAAACCTAGCTGTCCTACTACTAATGGGCAAAACTGTGCAAATAGCATAAAAGCATTTGCCGCAATACCTAATCCTATACATCTAGTTGTTTTCTTTTTTGTTTTGAAAGTCAACGAATTTTCTGTGTTATTTTGCAGAGGATTAAGAACAGGCTCAGAAGGAGACTTTTTATTTAAGTATTTATAAGGGGAGTTTTTCATCGTTGAATTATAAGATAAATGAATTTGAAAGTAGGTGAAGAGCTGTTTAATATGGTTTTTGCGAAGGAAAATTTATTATAAAAGATAGAAAATTTTAATGGAAATGGGAATGAAAAGTTATTATTTAAACAAAATTTTGTAAAGGCATTCGAAATGTCTTTACTTAAAATGAAAATTAATTTTTGTTTGGGTTTTGGATTGAGTTATCAAATTTAAACAATATTTTTTGTTCTAATTGACGCGCACCGCACTCAAGGGCTTATGTTTACCCCTAAAATGTTTCGTTTTAGGAAGCAGAAGTAGGATTGAGTAGGCGATAAGCGATGAGCATTTTGTTTATTATATTTATGCACATATTTTATATATTTATTATTATATTATTACAGTAGTCTATAAGAGTTGTAATCTCTGTTTAATGAATAAATAAACTAAACTTCAATATGGAAAACCAGGACCTAGCGTTTTTTACAACTCTCAACCATTGCTGTGTGAGTAATATTGGATAGAATGCAGGGGACCTACAATTTTCTGCCGAATTCGAATGGTTAAGGTGAGATGCACTTTTTCATGACAAAAGATACTCTTGGACGATTTGTCATAATTCCTCGCAAGCGGCAGCTACCCGTGAGAAACATTTCAGTTTTTTTTGTAAGTTGGCATAGGCTGGAAATCGAAACAAATACCTATGTACCGCGTAAGTGTTCTACAATCTAACCATTACGCCACGGGCTACTACTCCAGCAAAACAAATGTTTCCAAAATGTATCTAAATTTTATCAGCTTTAAAGCTCTACCGTGGATTCTTTACATTAGGTTAAATGATGTTTTCGATGACAGTTATAGGAGATGTGGGAATTGTTCGTTACCTTTGGGCATGTACTGTACACCTTATAAATTGTTGCAAGATCAGAAGGGGAAAAGAAGTTCTTAGGTACTCCCATTTCGTTGCGTTTTTAGCAATATTTTATTCTCCCTAATTTGAGCAAATTTCTAAAAAATCAACATAACTAAAAAAAAATTATTAAAAATCAATGACAAGACTAACAATGTCATGTTATACACTTTCTAAATGTTGAAAATGTAAAATATTTCCCGCAAAGAGCTCATTTAAAAAGAAAAGAATGCTATACCAGCCATCCGTTTCCTTTATACAAAATTTAATAACCAATTCTTAAGAATACGTATCAAAGGTCCCCGAAAGCATCAAAAAATACAAAAGCGTACCTAAGTCGTCGTACGTATTACCTACATGTTACAGTTACCAAGCCAACTGGCAAATGGCAACTATAGTATTAAGTTCACTTGCAGTTTTCCTTCCGTTCACATACAAAAAGACCCAATTCTCTGGGATCGGATGGTTTGATAGTACATATAGCTGGTTTAGTTGCAGAACTTACAGTGTCAGGTTGAACTTTGTTTATCACCAATAAGTTTTCCATAAACTTTCAGTTAAGGGAACTGGCAACATGAAAATACAAAACGTGGCTCCAATCTTCGAATAACAATCTTCGCTGCTGCTGCCGTTCGGTCGTCAACCCTCTTCGCAAATGCTGCAGAACCCTCTCTCACATACTAACATATACGTTCTATATGTGACCCATCACGAGGCTGAACAATTTCAAAGCATATGGCAAGAATCAGAATCAGGAGGATGATGATGGGAATAGTGCAACAATTTGGAAAGAAATTTATGCTTTACAATTTTCTTGTATCATCATCATCATCATGTTTATCCACTTCCGAGGATAGTTCGCATTGTTGGAATGGAAGTGTGGAACAGCGAACCTTAAGAAAATAAACTAACAAAAGACCACCGCTGTACTTTGCTTGTTTCGAGTACAAAATAAAATGTAAAGAACAACTTCTAGTACATTTTGTGTATAGTAAGCATTGCCGGATTATCTTTAAAGGTTTAGGTCATTGAAGAAAGCTTCCTATAATGACAATTAATCATCACGTAGCCCAAATAAATCATTTTGGATTTAATATAGGAATACTAATTTAAAATTGAACCAATATGTATTTTTAAGGTTATTAAAATCAAGGGTATAAAAGCTGTAGCTATCACTTTGCTGCATTGGTATTTCAAAATGTCTGTTCTACATCCAAAGCGAAATTTGTTTTCATGTTAAAGTAACTTAAAGAAAACTTAAATTGAACCGATCGTAATGTTGAATCATATCTACTTATTGCCAAATTAAAATGGCACATGATTCTTTTTGAATCATATCGAGCCTCATATTGAAATAATGAGAAAATTATTGTTGAGTCATACATTCATATCGCTTTTATTAAATTAAAATTCAATAGCTAACAAAATTAATACTTTTAGATAAACGTTTAAAATTCTGACTTCTGATTCTGCCTTCCGACAGTTAAATTCGATTTCTAATTTGCTCCATCATGATAGATTTTTGTGAATCAGCTGTCAAATTTGTCTATATTTTAACGCGATGTAATGCTACTTAAACATGAATTTTTTTTAAACGATTTAATGGAATTTTGAATTGAAGTAAATGTACATAGGTAAGGACAAGTAGGTACTTACTATTCGAATTAAGAAAATAATTGAAAAATTAAGAATTTATCATGTTGAATTAGCAATGACCAGTATCCCTGAAACAAGATTAAGGCTAAATATTTAGAATTATGTGTTATATGTCAATGAATTTTTAGTATTTCAAACAAATTATTGGAAGTAACAATTCAAAACAAGACAGTTTCAAGTAAAGCAATAAATGAAACAAAATGAAATTGCATTATCATTATCTTTAAATAAAAAAAAAAAAAACAACTCGATCTGGCCCTGGTATTATATTACGAGAGATTTCCTAGACTTTTGCAGGACTTGAACGCAGCTAATTCAGGCGTTGAATCTCGTATTTCTTTACTGTAAATACGTGGCATGTCATAAGTTTGAAGCTAACTAGACCGAAATAATTGCCTTTCAAAGCGACAAGTATATAATACATATATAGTTTGGTTGCAGGTTTAAGGACATTTCATAGAACTTTTTTTTCTTTTATTCCTTTGTCGATTTTTTTTCTCATTTAATTTTTTTTATTATTTTGTTATTATATATTTTTGAAGTTGTGGGTTATGATAAATGATACTTCGTGAGCAGTAAAGCTGTTTTTGATGACTATAAAAACTAGAAACTAGAAGAATATAAGTAAAAGAAAGGGTGTGTCTCTGGGTCGTTTGATGCAGAGACTTATCAAGTGCCAAGTCATTTATTCTTATAGGAAAAGGATGTTTTTCAACTTGAGTAGACATCCCTTTACACATTAGAAGTACTTGGCTCAAAATATATAGTTAGTTGGTTTGGTGAGATGAAATCGATCACACTCTACAGCATCATTGAATACATAACAACAAAAAATAAACTCTTCCATTGTGGATTTCTTTTTTGGAGAAAAACTTTATCGTTGTTCATGCTTTGGGATTGAATATGTAATATTTATTTCAATCCAATTTTCTAAATTTTTTTTGACGATATTTCAATGCTCAGGGCACTTTCTATAAAAATTACCTTTCTTGGGTGAAAAAAGTTTTTTGTTTTATTTTATCAAAGAATTTTTTAGAAGATTCTTTTAAAAAGTTCACAATAATATTAATTTTATTTTCATTTTCTTCTTTAAGGCAACGATTTAGACTCAATTCGAGCGTTATTTAGTGAAAAGGAAAAAGAACTAAGTTTAGCTGTTGCAAAAGTGGAAGCACTTACGAGACAACTTGAAGATCTGAGACGTGATCGAAGAGGGCCATTAAATCTTATACCCGGTAATGGAGCATGTAATACAGGTCAGCCCTTACCAACGCAAGCGGCGCGAGAGCTGGAGAAGCTACGTAGAGAGTTAATGGTAAGGAATGGTCATTATTTCGAGTTCGCATTTGTGTTTTTAAGACGAAATCCTATCGCAAATCTTACTTGGCAATTATAAAAGTAAATTTTTTTCATATTGCGAAAGCTTTTTCTCGAATCAAGTTCGAAAAGATAAAATAAGGAAGACAGAAAATAAGGAAGAAATGATCAGTGGGAAATGAAACAGAGGCTTTCGGAAATCTTACTTCGCAATTATAAAAATAAATTTTAATATTCTCCCATATATTTTTTTCGCGAATTTTCTATATGTCTTTGAATTAAATCTCAAACCCATCATTTCGCAAAATTTCAGTCGCAAATGGGAAGTAAAAATTGCGATGTGGAATATGAAAAATTATGATTTTGCAAAACAATTTAAAAAAATTAAATAAAAACCTACCTCAAAATGAAATGCAAAATGTAACAGTACAAAAAATTTATTTAAATAACATTATGGGTATCGAAGAACTAATGGAAACAAATTAATAACCTTTTTAATTTTTAATATTTTTTCTCAGTATCGAAATCAACTATCCCTGCAACAAGATGCTCGCCTTCACTTACAACGAGAAGCTTTACAGCAGCGGCAAGCCGAATTGCGTTCAGTCGATCAACGAATATTTGAACTTCAGACGAGATTACAAAAGAAAAAAGCTTCAAATCTTAACATACAACAACAACAGCAACAAAACAGCCCACAGATTTCTCCAAAAGAGCGCTCCCAACAACAACAGCAACAACAACAACAATCACAACAAAAACATCAACAGAGTACTAAAACTACTTCATCATCGACGCAAAAATCTTTATCAACGGGAAACAATAAAACCCAACAGCAACAATCTTCAACGGTTTCCACAAACATACCCCTTAGTGTTCGACCCTCTAATAGTGTTTATCCGTCACAGCGAGTAGTCCCACGTGGTAATGTCGCCGCTGTTGAGCCCTACATCCATACCCCCCAAAAATCGGCCATAACATCAACAGCTGCTCTTGTGAATGCCAGTCATTTGGCAAAACAGTCAGCAGCGACAGCGAATACTAATCAACAAAATCAGCTAATACAAGATCTGACAAATCTCAAACTTAACTTGGCTCATGTTAATTCCAGCGTGAGTATCAATCACTTGTCGTATGCCGAAAGTGATGAAACAAAATTAGCTCGACAAAAACTATCTGCTTTACCAACGACTAAGGTGACATCAAATGTAAATACGTTCAACAGCCCCCCGTCGTCGCTGAGCAAAGACGGTGAAAGTGACAATTCCATTGATGCTTCATCAAAAAAATCCTCTCTCTCATCGCCCTCAGAAGTGTCGTCCAAGTCGACTTCTCTGCCATATAGTAGTAAGATACCGAAGAGCATTTCAGTTAAGCCAGTTGTGAGTGCGAATAACACGAGCGTATCGAACGAATGCGATTCTGACAAGGCTGGGGAAGTATCAGCAGCCACAGCGCACCAACTCACTGTGCATAGCACTCCATTGGGAGTTATAAATAAATCAGTAGCGCTGCCAGTTTCCACTGCGACAACAACAAGTACTACAACAACAGCACCCAGCCAGCAGCCGACGACAACTATTGATAGTAGGCCAGCTGTTAAGGCAAAAGCACTTCCCCACCAAATTCCATCAGGAAACCTGGTTGTTCCGCCAAGAAAACCAATTAGCAGTGTTGCTCCTACTTCAGTGACAAGTTCCATTCCAAAAATTGTCGCACATAGTCCCAAAGTGAATAAAGTCGCACCTAGTGTAATCTTAGACTCAGATAAGTCACGACCAGCGTTGCCACCCAAACCTAGCAAACTGTCTCCCACAGGTTCAGATAGTTCCATGCAGGCCCCATCAACAGTCCCCACTGTAGTTAGTGTAATAAATAAAGCTCCTATTTCTGAGCCCACTACAACACTACCCAACGAAACAGGCTTAGCGAACTCCGTAGCCAGCAGCCATAATCCCGATAACCTGCCAATCAAGGCAAAGCCTCTGACCATCCGAAAACAACCGCTGTCGGAGCAGCCACGACTGAAATGTGTTACCTCGGGTCTGAAACCAGTCCACCAGTATAATTCCAGGAGAATAGAAATGCCTCCAGCGTTCCTCTTTCCAGAAATCGACCGATCAGACTTGAAAGACAAGACCAACAGTACTCCCACCCAATCGCAGCAGCAATCCCAACAAAAACAACAGCAAATAGATGTGAATGCCAATGGTAGTTCTATCGATGAAACCGATAAGTCCGTCTCAAGCCAGGCTAGTGAAGAGAAGTCTACAGACGATGTTAAGCATCGCTTGAGGCACGAAAATGGCAAGGCCAAGCTTGCCCGACGAGTAAGTTTCGACCCTCTGGCCTTGCTTCTGGACGCAAGTCTGGAAGGTGAACTGGAACTGGTCAAGAAAACTGCCATGCAAGTGCCCAATCCAAGTGCAGCCAACGATGAGGGTATAACAGCACTTCACAATGCCATTTGTGCAGGACATTTTGAAATTGTCAAGTAAGTTACTCTTTATACATATTTTTGATGAAAAGTCCTCTTGATGCCAACTCTTTTTTCCATTTTTATAGATTCCTTGTTGAATTCGGCTGTGACGTCAATGCTCAAGATTCCGACGGCTGGACACCACTTCATTGTGCGGCCAGCTGCAATAACCTCTCGATGGTAAAGTTCCTGGTCGAAAATGGAGCATGCCTTTTTGCTGCCACACTCTCAGACCATGAGACTCCGGCTGAAAAATGCGAAGAAGATGAAGAAGGTTTCGACGGATGCTCTGAATACCTCTATAGTGAGTATATCCAACAGCATCCCTGCTATTAATAGATATTGATGTAATTCATTCATACATATATCTAACGAGAATACCATAACGTTTTAGGTATCCAAGAGAAGCTCGGCATCCTCCACAGTGGAGAGGTGTATGCAGTATTCTCGTACGATGCTCAACAATCCGACGAATTAAGTTTCGTTGTCAATGATCGATTAACGATACTGCGGAAGGGCGATGATGCTGAACGTGAATGGTGGTGGGCGAAAAATTCCACAGGAGATGAAGGTTACGTGCCACGGAATCTGCTGGGGGTGAGTGTCTGCCTATTAAGCAAAAAGTAATTAAAAAAAAAAAATCAACAAAATGTTTCCTCCAACGATTCATTTTTAAGTACTTAACGCAGTTGTGGTAATTAAGGGAAGAATATGAAAAAAGTCTACAAAGTCCGTACTTTTTGTACAAACAAAGCATAGTAGAAAGCAAAAATTTAATTTACCTTTTCTCGAAGGATTGTGACCAATACAAAGTACAGACAAGGACTAACTGAAAATATTTTAAGCAACGTCGTCGTTGTCCTTGGTCATTTTTATAATTCCGATGGCTTATTGGATTTTGATTAACCAACATCATTTTGGTATTCCTTCTGTGGATGAGATTCAAAATTGAATTGGTTCAATTTATTTGTGGGAGGATGGAAGTATTGACGCTCTGAAGGACGTGTGAGTTTATACTATGCATTCCTTTTTATATATTCATTGAAATAGCATAGCATATGGTTTTGTATTGAAGGAAAAGTTTTAAAACTATACTATGCATTTTGAACTAAGCTAGAAAGGGTTTACCCCTACCTACCTACCTACTATACGATTCCGACTGCAAATTTAAAATTAAATGACTTTGTGTATGTGTAGTGAATACTCTCATTTAGCGACTTTGAGGTTATAATGAAAGTTCAAGTCAAGTAAAATTTTACACTTTCTATGCATTTGTTAGAGTTGTAAATAAATGGGTGGTCTTTCTTGGTCTATCCTTTATAACAAGCACTTTTGCCTTTACAGGTAACCACTTAATTGATTGAAACGCAATAAGAATTAGAATGAGTAGATATCGATGTAAAACACAACCTTCTCTTGCTGTAGATGCACACTTTATTAACTTATTCAATAAGGTTTACATTTATATTCTTAAAGCTAGACTAGAGAGAGTACATTCAGTAATATAAAATGTTTATACGTATTACAATGGCATTACCATATTTTAATTTAAAAAAAAAACAAGCGCGACATTTTTTTCTTTCAGGACAAATTCTCATAACTGTAAACACAATAAGCGACAAACCTAATAATGCGCTCAAATGGGAGTGGGCCAATCAATGTCATTTTTAGACCTTATACGTTTCACGGAAACAATTTTTTTCTTATTCATCCGAAATAATATTTCTCTGAAAAAAAAACAGTTGCAGCATCTAAAAGTACCTACCTACTTATCTTCGCCTTCAAAACTAATTTTGAATCTTTTCAAAACTCCTACAGAAATCGTTGGTTATTTGAAAGGTTCACCTTTCTCAGTTCCAGAAAATCCCACTATTATATAAAGGTACTCTGTTTATAAAACCTCGCACCCCAATACCGGTGGGAAATGCTTCGGAGACTCAGGGTTTTTTTTGCCAAATTACGCGAAATGCCTTAGCACAAACAAAGTTTAAATTTAAAAAATTTAAATGTCGAAAATCTATTATAATAACTTATAAATGACAAAAACATTTATCTTAAATCTCCGTTTTGATTCCTATGTTTAACTATTATTAGGCTACCTTTACACATAGGTACAAAATTATTCTTGAAAAGTATTATTTCTGTGTCGACTTTTAAATTATTATCAAGGGTCCCTCGCTTTTCATAATTATTTTCTTTATTTTTCTCGGATTATATGTGGCCCAAAAAAAAATCGGAGCACGGACAAGTGAAAACTCGGCTCTTCTGTTAAAACTTCGCGGGGCCATAAAAAACGAGTCAAAAAAATGAAAAAAAAGTGTTTTTAAAATTCTATAAATCTCCTAAATTCTGTATTTTAAATATTTTCCTTATCTTTTATCACAAAAATATTCTTTCATCGTTTTAAGAATTTTTAATGCTAACTGTGCTGATTATTCCAGAAAAATTTGCTGTTTCGATAAAACATTTCAAAAGCATATTTTAGGTCAAACAGGGTACATTTGGCACATGATTTATTATGAGCTTATTTTGGAAAATTATTGTTGGATCTATTTAAAAAAATATTATTGTGTTGTATTCGTCGATTATATTTATAAAAAATATTCATTGTTTTTTAAAACTTTAAAAAATTCATAATTCTGGTCATAATTCTGTAACTGCCAAAATTCGGTTTTAAAATTTCTCTATTTCGTTTTACAGAATTTTGTATATAGAATTCTGGATTTACAGAATTTTGGAATACAGAATAATAGATTTACAGAATAATGGAATGCAGAATTACGTTCACAAATAATTTTCATTCTATTAACAGAATTTCGTTCATACCGAATTTTGTAATACAGAATAATGACCTGTTCCCAAAAAAATGCCAAGAGTACACAAGGGACGAGGCATGACGTATATGACGATACTTTAAATGAAGTAAAGCTTTATTCTGCATTCAGAAGAGTTCCGACATGAATATCGAAGAGCTAAATTTTGTTTCCATCGGGAAGCTATACCCGATTCAGATAATATGCTAAACAGAATCCGGATTTTTCCTTTGGGGAATAACATAGAAATTCTCTGGATAGAGGTGGCCCCCTCAAAAAGTGGGGCACTTCTGACAGTAACCTTTATCTTCCCTTCAAGCAAACGACTCCGTTTTGGATCCGCGCACGTAGTAAACAACGTATTGATGACTCCGTTTACGCATCCAAATATGGATCCGCAAAACTGCGTTTGTCGGCTCAAATTAGTATGGAAATTAGAATCACCACGGACCCATTTTGTGCATGTATTGTGAGAGAGAGAGCTTACCATTTCACCATACCCAGCGAGAACCGAAACCAAATCGGATCCAGAACGGATCCAAAAATATGAACGAATCGAAACAGGTGTTGAAATGCGAAAATCGAGTACAAAAAACAATTTGTCACAATTTGCAACCAAAATAAAAAATAGCTTTATTTTTATAACAATTTTGTGATCACTTGAATTAAATAATTCACTTTTGATTTTAAACCTTTTTTTTAACCGAATTTTTATTGAACTGTTGCGCTTGGCACATTGAAAAAAGATTACTGTTTTTGTAGTTGTCTTTCTCTGTTTTCCGTTCATAAAAAATACTCACCTTTAGTTTATCGTCTACGCTCTTCCTTTCTCGGTAAAAAAAAAAAGTACTCTCGATTCTCTTTCTTTTTTTGTGCATGCATATACAGAAAATGTGCTAATGTGTGTAATGGCACTACGTTTTAAAAGGATCCAAGAAAGACCGATAAAGTTGGGTCAGTGAATTTGCTTGAAGGGTTTACTTGGATATACATTTAAAGATGTATGTATATTATACGAATAGTTTGAAATTCAGAATTTAGACATAATACAAATTAATAAGTTAAGTGTGGCACGTCTGACATACAAATCCCAGCAGCAATCCTGTTCTTCAGGGACATCGAAAGGAAAATTATTCATGATGTCGATTATGGAATCCGCAAAACTGGATCCGCTCTCTTTTCTCCTTATTCATTTGTCGTGAAAAGAAAAGAGAACACTATACTGCGAATCAGTGCGGATCCAGTATTGCGGATTCCATAATCGGCATGATTATAATTAAATATCGAAAACAAAAACTATGGGAAAAAATGTTAAAATCGTTGGAGCGGTTTTTTAAGAAAAAAATTGGTACTCTATTTTTAAGCATTTATTATTGCGGAGTTAAATTAATTTTGGAACATTTCAAACAATAGTTTTGAAAACTTTTTAAAAATCCAAAATTTGTTTTTTTTTGATAATAATGATATGTACCTAAATGTAACAAAATTCATTAAAATCGGTTCAGCAGATAATAAAACCGAACAAATAGTTCTATGAGAGATACCGTTAATAATGGATCAATAAAATAAACTGATCCAAAATAATATGGCAGGTCATATAAAATATTTAATCAAAATCGTAGGAGTTGTTTATGAGCAAAATAAGATTTTCATTGATTGCTAAGAAAAATTTTACGGCAGGTACCTACCGTTATTTTTGGTCTTAAAAAATTAAAAGTTTTTACACCCTGCTTAGCGATACAAGGCCTTAAAAAAACCTTCCATGCTTTTTTGAACGTACGCTACACACGTGTTTGTCAATTTTGGTTACCTACCTACATTCAATCCCAAAATTTGCTATCGGCTCTTGGTCTACCACTTTTTATACTCATATTTATATATGCATCAAAGTTCTTAAAAAAAACAACATTAATTCCATTAGAACATATAAAAACAAAACAAGTGGCTTAATTCAAGATCCCAAAACAAATTTAGAACACGCTTAAATTGTCAACGCCTTGATACTCTTACCAAACGCAATCCTTCAAAACAATGTAATAAATACCGCTAAAGCTACCCCAAAAGAGAAATACACATAATAACTGTTTCATATACCTAAAAAAAACAACAACCCTAAACGACGGAAAAAAATAAAGGCAAAAAATAAACAAACAAGTGACAACAACAACAGCTTTTTCATCCTATCATCATCATCATTGTCAAGGACATCGTTTTGTGAAATGTAAATATTTTTGATTTCCATTAACTTCTTGGCAAATTATTATCAACTCTTTTCGGGACACAAAGATAAGGAAACAGATACACAAGGTTGGCAAATATTTTTTTCTGCTCCACCAAGCCTATATTCAAAATTCAAGAATAAGGAAAACCCAAGTCAATGACTTCTGGCATTTTATGTGATGTTATTTTTGGTATAGGTACCTACCAACCTACCGCACTTGGGAATCCATCTACAAAATTATTGAAATGTGATTCCAAATAATTTTCTTTTCTACAAATAAATTAAATCCATAGAGCATAGAACCGACTAGAAGAGAAACCTTGGACCGCATGAAGCACACAATAGAACGGAACCAACAGACCAAGTTAAAGAAAATAAACCAACCCCATCGCCATCGGCTTTCAGCACCATTTGCAAAAGAAAGTAGGGGTTTTTTCCTTTATTTATTTTTGTGGGTATAAGGGAATAAATTCTATTGATCCTTTTTTCTTCTGATGGAAGACAAATAAAAAAAATAAACTTTTTCTTTCATAAGTTTGAGATTCTTTTTACGCTGTAAATATAAATGTGCAGGGCTGGAAGAAGCTTTGAACAGGCCTACAAAAATTAAATTCGGTGGCACGACAGCTCGTGTAGAACGAGGGCCTAGTGACTTACAGCTCTCAACCATTCGTGTGGGCGTGTATTGGCAGGAATCCAGGGGACCAACAATTATCTGCCGAACCCGAACGGCAAAGGTAGGAAGCACTTTTTCATGACAAGAGATACTTTTGGAGGATTTCTCAATTCCTCACAAGAAGCAGTAACCCTTCGTCCAAGCGCTTATACACATTTATTTAAAAATAACACTGGCCTGGCATATTTTTGCTTATTTTGTATACCAAAAGCATGATACTATCATGAAAAATTGCGCCCATTAAAACAAGAGCACCTTAATCCAAAACTGTCTCAGTGTATGGTTTGTATCTATGCTATTTTTGTGGCAAAGGAAATTTTCTAAGTTTTCAAAATATTCTCGACGGCAGCAAAAATAAATTTAAAAAAAAAAATATTTTCATTGAATTTAATGTCCGCTTTTCCATCGAATACACACACAACAAAGCCCCCTACATAAATACGCTCGCTCCATGACCGGTTTGTTTTATTTCGGGCATTACGACACTTAAAAAGGATATTTTGTGGCCCTCAAACAGCCAGCGTTGAGAGTTTTAGTCCTTGAAATGCGGTATTAAGGCTTTAAAAGGGGGAGGATATAATGAGGCAATAATTGAAACGGCAAACAAATGAAATAAGATAAAACTTTCTTCGTAGACCGTTGATTGGAGAGTTTAAGACGCTCGCTTCTCGGTGAAGAAAGGAAGGAAGAAATTGTGAACCGAAATTGACCATTTTCATCTCCTATTACAAAATTCACTTTCAGTTGTTGGCTATTAATCTTAATACTTTGTTTTGGTGAGGGAACTAATTTAATTCACATAGAAAAGGGATTAGCTGATGCCGTTAAAGATATATAGATTTTTTTTACTATGCCAGTTTGTTTTAATTGTTTCAAGTGGAGAAATGCGAGTTACCCCATCACCACTACAACGATTCAGTTTAATAGCTGTTTCGATCGTTATAATACAAAAGAACCTTACGGTGTTTTGTTAAAATGGTTACCCATTAAAACAGTGCAGAAAAAAATTTAGAGGTATACATAGCTACAAATAATTAAAGATCGCAATATTAGGTATCACTTAAGTTTCTGAGAGATAGTTTAATTTTAATTTGCTTTTTGCAAAATGGCGGAAGCCTTAAACATGAGATTTTGATCAAACTTGACATTACGAAAATAGATAAGTCGAAAAAGTTGGATCTGGCAATTCTGTCCGTCTGTCTGTCTGTCCATTTGTCTGCAGGGTGACTCGATTTTATTTACACTTGGTATCTAGCGTTATTTGGACATTCCCCGATTTTTTAAAATTTTTTTCAATGCAAAAAACTACGGTACCTCCTACCGTAGACATTTTTATACCAATTAATATTTTTCTCGAAAGAGTACCCACAACTTTTTAACATTGAAAATATATATAGGGTCGTTTTAGGGGACAACGATTGAATTTTTGGTTAATGTTACCAAAGAAATTACTTTAATGAATTAAATAAACAAAAGAACACAAGCGATTAATTTCAGCCCACGCAGCGTACCTACACGCTGATCATCGCCAACCGACGAGCTTCAATGGAGTATTGTTGAATTTGTATAAAATTCGAAAAACGCTCGATTTGAGTTCACTTATAACTTTGGTTATATTATTTGGATGTTCAATATTAAGGTATGTAATTAAAGCTAAAATGACAAGATACAAATCTACATCAATTTTTGCAAAAGCGTAAAATATTTCATACTACAAAACTTGAAAAATTGTCTTTTGAGAACTAATTTCATCACGTTTCCGTGACGAAGAAGAAGACAACGAAAAAGAAAAAGAAAACAAAAACATATAAAATATATTGTATGTACCTACAGAGCATATTATATTGCTGGAAGGGAGAAGACGGTGGATATGTGCAAATGATATGTATATGATAATGTACTTTACATGTACATTTGTATTAAGTAGATACTTTACAAATAATAATATCGTAAAGATCCGATTTGGTTGGTTTTGTTAGATTATAACTTGTGTTCTTTAATCGGATGTTTGGGGTTAAGGTCTTAAAATGAAGGTAAAATGTCGGGCTACAGAAATTTTGTGACAATACTTGGCTTTCTTTTAAATAAATTCGATTCTTAAATCTATAATATTAATAGGCAGCTACTTGAAACTCTAATAAACTTCTAACTTTAGTTCTAAGGGAAAGATTTTCAAGGTTAAGGTATTTAAATTAAGGTGAATCAGAATAGAGGTAGAATTAACTTAAGAAAGCAACTTACATATTATAATCGAAAAGGGTTAGCTTACAACTTCTGTTCTTATAATCGGATCTTTGAGGTTAAGCTCTTAATCAATTAAATCAATTCGATTGTTTAAACTCTTTAATAAACTTATAATTTTAGTTCTAAAGGTCAGATATTCAAGGTTACGGTCCTCAAATGCAAATAAAATGTTAGGCTTCATCTTAGAGCAGCCCATACATGATTCAATTTGGTTGTCAACTAAACTTCATAAACTCAATTGGAGGAATACAACTTCAACTGTCAAAAACATTCCTAATGTCTAAAGAAATTACACATCAAATCCTTTTTAAATTTCGCCTCGAGTTGAAAAAAGTTTATTTTGACAGTAAATCAAATGACTTGGCAAATGACATGTAAATATTTAACATGGTTCAATGAGTTGAAAAACTAGTAACTTTGAAAAAAAAATTTAAATCTTAATTTTCTTCAATATCAAGCATCAATTTGATCAAATAACAAGCCAACATGCGGGGCGGGTTGATTTGTTCAACAAGCGACTGTGTAAGAAATTAGTTCAATCGTGTATGGTATATGCTTTAATCGATCTTAAATAATAATTCAGTTACCTTTCGTCAAAGCTAAGCTAGACAAAAATGTAAAATACCTATAGCTAACTTAACCGCGAACTGGGAAGTTGGACTTGAGGTTGTAGAATGGTTTCTAAGACAGCTTGTGTAGTTTTAATTCAACAATAGGACACACAAAAAAATCACAAAGATTAATCATGTTTTTATTTTATGGACCTAATACAAGTCACTTTCAATGTCCCCATAGTTACTCTATGACTATAAGTGAAATATGTAGAACCATTTTTTTCGTTTTCGGCTTTCTCATTATCTGTTCAACCGATTTTAATTTAATTTTTACACAGAAGCTTCTGAAAGGTTTAAATAAATTACATATCAAAATTTCCAAAATTCTAATTTAGGATTTACAAAAAAAAATCAATATCATTTTTTGAAAATTCGATATTTGGAAGATGGGTAGAAGATTTTTTTCAAAATTATTTTTTTTAACTTCGCATTAATAAATATTAAGAAATTTCGTACCATATTTTTTTCTTTAAATGTTTTCGATATTTTGTATAAACAAAATTATTTAAAAAAAAACCGCTCCAATTAAAATCTAATCTAATCTGAATATATTGATATTTATTTTAAATAAATAAATAATGAAGTCAATTTTGTAAAAGTTTTTATTGAATTTTTTTATATATTTTGAAACAAGCCCAAATTGAGATGAGAATCCTTAAAGTGCTCATGATTGAGTGGTGCACCTAATCATAATCCAGTTATTTTGGATTAAAATCGGCTCTGGTTTCCCTTTAAAGAATTTTACGGTATATAATCCCTCTCAACTAATATAAAATCATGATGCCCAACCTTATTCCCATTCAACTTATTAAAAGAATACATTTCTCTTTAATATACACGATTTCTATATTTTTTCTAATTTTATGAGTTTTATCTTTATTTTTTTTTCAGCTCTACCCACGAGTCCCACTGCAGACCACCAACTTCACCGATTAGCAGTTATTTAAATATTGGATATTTAAAAAGAAATCCGGCCGGATAGTACAGAAGCACTACATATCAAAGTACTTGTAAATTGAGAGACCAACTATTCTACTTAAATAATAAAAAAAATTTACTTAAAAACAAAAGTAAACAAATAAATATTATATGACAAAAAGTTAAGGAATTTTCTATTCCAAAACAACAACAAAAAACTAACACTTCATTTTGCAGTGCACGCGAACAAGAACAAATTGATTATTTTATTTTACATTCAATTTTTAGAATCATATATATATTTATCTTACCTAATAAATATTACTTACCACCTACACCTACACCTTATGTGTAACAAATAAATAATATTAACACTTAAAGCAAAAGAATACATTTAAAAAATGAAATGCAATAAATTATTATGTATATTTTAAAAAAGAAGAAATATATATATACAGATACATATACATTAAGAACAAACAAAAAACATACTCGTATATACACAAGTATAAGTGATTGTATAAAAGAATTTAGTTAACTAAGTGGAATTACTCCGACTTTCCATCTATATAATAAAAGATAAATACCTACATATTATATACATACATATTATATCAACTGTTTATATTTATAAAAATAGAATATAAATTAATATAATTATATATAAGCTAAATTGACAAGATAAAAATTAACAAAAAAATATAAAACGTGAAGTTGTTCTAAATACATATTTTATATTTAAAATTATATTTAAAGTTAAACAAATAAATTCTTTGCATTTTATTATTTTATTTTCATATTTTATGTATCTTTTAATTGTATTATTAGACTTTAGTTTAAACATTAAAACAATAAAACCACTATATCGAAACAAAAAATAAGCAAAAAAATAAAAACAAACAATAAATGAAAACTTTGTCTGAAATATAAATTTATACTGCGTTTTAATTTACAACTGAATATTTAAATTATTCACCTAATACGGAAGTCAATTATAAATTGATAGTTGATAAATATTAGAAATCAAAATTTCAAAAACCAATTGATAAAAGTTTTGATCATTGAGCACCATCCACAGTTTTAATGTTTTCAAAATTTATCAACTATCAATTAATAATTAATTATTGTGATTAAATGAAATTGCAAGATTGCAAAAGGCTGAATTTTATAATTCCGATATTATTTCATTTATAACAAAAGTAGTATTTCGTAATGCGAGACTGCGTGCCAACGCCAAAGATTTCGCTCCTCACAAAAAATAAACAGGTGCTATGAAAATACTATCATTCAAGTGTTTATTCAAACCAAATGGATAACCTGCTGTGAAAAGTGGAGTTTTGAGTATTTATTAATGGAGAGTTAAAAAAATCATCATGTATAGGAAGTACCCATTTTCGAAATATCGAATTTTCCAAAAATAATTTTGAAATTATTTTTTAAATCTAAAATTTGTTTTTTTTTTTGAAATTTTGATATGCAATATTATTTAAACTTATAAGAAGCTCTCGTGCAAAATTAAAAAAAAAAATGGTTCTATACGAGATACGGTTAATCGATTAATAAAAAATTTGCACCAATAAAATGGTAGATCGTACTGATATTTATTGAATTTTAATCGAAATCTTAGGTGTCGTTTTTAAGATTTTCCTTAACGTTTTTTTAAACATTTGAATGGTAGGTACCGTTGTTTTGGGTTAGACGTATAATTTTTGTTTAAAATCTGCTAGAAAATGTGAAAAAAACTGTTGAGTGCCAAGTTTAATAAAAATCGACCAAGCCGTTTTCAAATTATTAAAGTTCTAAAAAAAAATGTTGAAAATTAATCAAAATCAGTTGAATCGTTTTTGAGAAAATCCAAATTCTAAAAAATGATTCTATTTGAGGTACAATTTATAACTAACGAAAAAACCCAGGACGAAAGTAACAGAACCAGCGGGTCCATATACCGCCAGAACAAAAGCCAGCACAGCAAGGCCCTCTTATGCAAGTGCAGCCACGAACATCAGAATCGCGGTTCTACCAAAAGACTGACCGCAAAAATGAAACAACAGGTTGGCTGAAAAAAAAAGCATCTAAGGTACCCACTTGGAAGGGCATCGAATTAATATCGAGCGTGGGTGATGAAATTCTCAAGATGCAAACAATAACGATGTTCCTACCAAGGACTATGGGGCAAGATGACAGGAAATCCCTGTCACTAATCCAGGCCCAAAATGAAGGGCTGAATGTCCAGGCATGGAAGGTGCTGAACAGCAAAATTGAATGCAAAGGACAACTGCTGGTGATTAGCATCGACGCCCAATCGAGCAGAGTCCCATTACAAAAATGAACAACCCGCTTTATTAAAAATTCGGCAAAACTACCGTCACAGGCCTTAAGAAAACTTCTATACCAATATCTTTCTACGAACCCGAAGACGATACTGTAATGAAACTGGTTAAACGACCCAACTCGCTCGCCCCTACCACTTTCACAACCACACTCCCAAATCCCATCCACTCTCCTGCCCCCACTCCAGCTCCCACATAACGGTCAAACCCTCAGGTTTTGCCAACTAACGCCCCACGCAACACAATCTTCCCTTCAGTTGGCCTGTCACTGGCTAACATTGCAACAGGTTAAACATAACTATTGGATCTCCAAACGCAGGCCGTCATATAAGGGATTGAAGAGTATCCAATGAACCCTTAATGTTTGATCACAGAATAATAGTATTCACCTTAGAAGGCGTTCTCACAGAGAATACCTCTGGAAAGAACCATAAGAGTTCGGTTAGCTGGGGAAGTAATCGAAACAAAGAGTGACGTAAAATATCTAGGAATTACGCTAGATAGTAAACTCATATGGAATAAACACGTAGAAATTACTGTTGGGAAGCCACAAAAGCCCTTAAGATATGCAAAAGACTTGCAGGAAAATTATGGGGGTGCAAACCAAATATTCTTAGGTGGATGTACACCATGATGGTAAGACCCGTCATTACCTATGGTGCGGTTGGATGGCGCAAAAGAAACGAATTGCAAGAGTATGATAACTGTGGCGCCAAGAAATGATAACGGTTTTTATAGAACACTGATACAAGCGTTTTTTACTATGTGGGGGGGGGGGGGTCTATCTCTCCCCGTTAGGGCGGGAGGGGCAATTTGATAAAAAAAGTACTAAAAATGGAAAAAAAATATTAAAAAATAACGGTAATATCTACAATTAAGTATTATACATTTTTTAAAAGCAAATACTCTGTTCTATTATCCAGTATTTGAATCAAGTGAAATCTATGCATAGTTTTTGAAAAAATGAGTTTCAAACTCAAAATTTGGGAAAAAAACATAAACAAATAGTTTAAAGTAAAATGTTTCAATGCTTTGAGATTTTATATTCTACCCTAGCGAGGTATCCGTCGGAGCGGAAATTTTTTTGCAACGCACGCTCTGTCGGAGGTTCAAATTACATTCGAGGTATCCTTCATCGGAAAAGAATACTAAACAATGCGACGACGCGTCAGGTTTCTCTTGCATTAAATTAACCAAAAGCTCGATTTGCCTGCTTTTTGTTTTTTCGTTTGCTCCCGGGGCCTAAAAAATAAAAAAATTCAAGCAATAGTTCCAAAATTACTTTATTAACATGTTTTTTTTTTAATTTCTTACATTTTTCAAAACTTTACACAAATCTTTAAAAAGTTCCGCGAACTATTTGTGTCGGATGATATCGGAAAAATAAATTTATGAGCTGTCAAAATATCAATCAAAAAAGCAATTGATCGCACCGTAACGCAAAACGCCGGTGTGCGTTGCATAATGTCGGAAAAATATTCCGAATAGCTGTCCGAAAGTATACCTCGAAGCAAATATTCTCCGATTCGTATAAAATCGGAGAATTCTGAATCAAAAACTGAAAACTAGATGATTTTATGTCTTCTAGTTCTCGAGAAAATTGTAATAATATAAAATCTTTTTGTTTTTTTTTTTGTCCCCGAGTTGTGATATTCTGCCCTAGCGAGGTATCCGTCGGAGCGGAAATTTTTTTGCAACGCACACTCTGTCGGAGGTTCAAATTACATTCGAGGTATCCTTCATCGGAAAAGAATACTTAACAATGCGACGACGCGTCGGGTTTCTCTTACATTAAATTAAGCAGAAGCTCGATTTGCTTGGTTGTTGTTTTTTCGTTTGCTCCCGGGGCCTAAAAAATAAAAACATTCAAGCAATAGTTCCAAAATTACTTTATTAACATGTTTTTTTTTAATTTCTTGCATTTTTCAAATCTTTACACAAATCTTTAAAAAGTTCCGCGAACTATTTTTGTCGGAGGATATCGGAAAAATAAATTTATGAGCTGTCAAAATATCACTCAAAAAAGCAATTGATCGCATTGTAACGCAAAACGCCGGTGTGCGTTGCATAATGTCGGAAAAATGTTCCGAATAGCTGTCCGAAAGTATACCTCGAAGCAAATATTATCCGATTCGTATAAAATCGGAGAATTTTCCGCTCCGACGGATACCTCGCTAGGGCCGATTATTTAAATATAATTATGATAAAATCAAATCAAAACTGAGCTTAATACCCGAAGATGGAGTACACTCCGAAACGCGTCGCGTAAATTAATATAAATTTATTTTATTTTTTAAATAGTTGTAATCAAAATAAAAGTAAAAATAAAAATAATAATTTTTTTTTTTAATTTTAATTTTTTTAATTTGATTTTATCATAATTATATTTAAAAATATAAAATCTCAAGGCATTGAAAGGTATAATACGTAATTGTAGATATTACCGTTATTTGTTAATAATTTTTTTCCACTTTTAGTACTTTTTTCATAAAATTGCCCATCCCGCCCAAACGGGCGGAGATAGACCCCTGTCCGATAGTAAAAAAATGATTGTATTAAAGTGTTCTACAAAAAAAACCGTTATCATTTCTTGGCGCCACAGTTATCATACTCTCCCCAAACGAATTATTATCAACTAGGTAAGTACTAGAAAAAGTCCAAAGGCTCCCATGTTTATGTATGACTGGAACAATGAGAACCTGCCCTACAGCAGCATTGGAGGTTATCCTCCACTTGTCCCCTTTATACAATGTCATTCAAAGTGCTGCTGAGGGAGCAATTATGAGATTCGCCAAGGAAGGAACTGGTAAATGTATAGGTCTTAGGAAAAAAGAATGCATTTTAAAGACAACAGTAACCAACTTTATCGACATCCCAAGAAATGGCGGCATGATTACAAAATATAACTTCGTTAAAAACTTCAAAACGGAGTTATTAACATAAGTACCAAGAAAAAGTGGGTAGGTGAAACAGTGAACTACACATTCAAAACAAATGTCATCAAGTCGTACACTGATGAATCGAGAAAGACTGAAGGGACTGGTGCTGGTATTTTTGGGCCAAGAACCAAACTTTCCGTATGACCGTACCAATGGGAAAGTCTAATAGCATTTTCCAGGTGGAACGTCCACGCCATAGCAAAATGTGCAGAACGAAATCTCGAAAAAAATTACCGAAACCAAAACATTGTCATTATGTCAGATAGTCAAGCCACACTCAAAACTAATGTGGAATGTGTGAACAGGATAAACGAACTTGGCAAGAACAATACTGTCTCTTTCCATAGGGTCATGGCCATGTCGGCATTTAGGGTAATGAGGAGGCAGACGTGATGTGATGCACTTATGCATCAAAGAAAAAAGTACCTGGGCCACTACCAGGTCGAAGAGAGCGAATTACCTTCTCTGAAGGTACTCCAAATACAGCAATTTCTAGCTTAAAGGAATAAATCTAGAGGATGAGAAATGGGGGCTCAATAGATCTTCAGATTGCAGTGCAATAAACCCCCCAATATAGGTATTATTCATTTATATTACCTGTAATTGCCTATGGTTACCTGTACCTGTGATCACCCGTACCTGTTTTCACCTGATTTTACCTCTGAGCCAGGAAGCAACATTTTATTTTTATTATTTAGCAGACATGTCCCAGGATTAATTGGTTTAAGATGTTAAATCAATTAGTTTTCCTTTTAGCACTGTTTTATGAAATTATTTTTTAAAGCCCTTTTTATGATAAAACTTGAACTATTTTAAAACATTCTTCCTTAGAACAGAGATGTAAAATCGCTTTATGTACTATTCCAACCCCATTTATCGCTTCCATACTTGAATTTCTTTAAACATAAACAAAGATTCCCTTCGTTTTTCGAGCTAAAGCTAGTTTTTCTTATCATTGTATAAAATCGCTGATGCTATACTGCTGTTGCACCATTTCAAAATGCTGCCAGATCCAATGTAAAACCCCAGTTATGGGAGTAAAACAGGAGGATAATAATGGGGTTAATAAGTGTTGCAGTTTAATTAAAAGGTGGAACTTGTGCTGGTAGAGTTGATTTTGCCAACATTTACACACGCGAAAGAGAAATTATTGCGCAGATTATATGGGATTGAAAAAGTTCACCACTTTGGCTTGGTTCTAACAATACCATAATTGTGAACGAGGGATGCATGCAAAATATCCTGTGTGTGGTGCTTGTAAAGTTTGTGTAACCTTTGAGCCCGGAATAAGCTGGAAGCTATGAGTTTTACAAAAAAAAACTCCTTATTTTAGCTTAAACGAACTCGGGCACAACACAAGCATATACCTAGTAATATAATCCCTTCACGTGCATTGTCATTTTATTTTAAAATTTTATAATTTAAAGTTTCCTGCTTTGAATGCTTTTAACTTTTAGCAACAGCATCATGTAGTTTTTACATATCAGTTTTTAAAACCAATTTAAATTGATATTTTTTCGTTTGTTCATATATATGTACATGAACAGGGGTGTTTTATAAATACTAGCATCTCCATTGGAAATCATTTCTTAAAATCAAAACTGGGAGGATTTTAATTCGGTAAAAAATAACTTATTTTTAAATACTTCGATATTTAAATAAATAGTGATAGTTCGTGTTGGTTTTTGCAACACCTAGAAGTAGTTTTCAAAGGTGGTTCAAGTATGGATAGCCTCGAGTGGTGAGTTTCGTATAAGCTGGCTCAGGCCTGATATTAGTGGTTGAAAGGATCTATAGCTGTTGTCAATTTGATGAATTCGTCAATATTTTATGGAAAAATACATAGTTCCATTAAAAGAACAAATGTTTCGACCGATGCGACCTAACTTGTAGGTTTCTCCGTACAGATAAAATGATAGGGCATTAGGAGTTGTTATAACTCTTTCAGCCTCCTGTTTATAAACAGGAGGCTGAGCGGAAAGCGGCAGTTAACTTCGACTGATATGCGTAGTTGCAAGAGGTATTGGTATTTTCAATTTGATGAAATTGTCAATGTTTTCTTTACGAAATGGATTGCACCATTAAAAGAATGAATGTTTCGAGCGTGGCGACGTAAGTTGTTGGTTTCTTCGCACAGACAATGATAGGACAGTGGGAGGTTTTTCTCCTCTCATTTCTTTTCAATGTGCGGCTCGAGACGTGGCATTCTACTTCGCTTCTTTTAGACGCGTGACCGATACCGATGCATATTGGTTTTGAATCTCTGAACATCGCAATTGGTAGGAAAAATTGAGCCGGGTAAAGCATTCCACATTCGTGTAGAGCGGCTGAAGAAAGAATCTCTGTATTTAACAATACGTCCGAAGTTGGGCTCAAAACTGGTGGGCATTCCCAGCGGTGCGAGTATTACGGTGGAATTGCGGTGGAGGAATGCATCTGGCTATTTCACTTGAATAGTGATAGACAGGAAACAACGCGACATTTTCCAAGCTCTATTTTGGATTCTATCCAAAAGACTAAATTGCGTGATTGGAGCACCTGCCCAGATATGTGAATTGTACTCCAGCTTTGGACGAGTAATGGCTTTGTAAATTATAGCCAGATCTGAGAGTGAGAAAAATGTCTTGCATCGCCGAAGAAAACCTAAACACTTAGCAGAGTTTTTTGCGATGTCGAATATGCGATCATTCCACAAAAAGTGATCTGTGATGCACATACCGAAAACTGAAAGCCGTTCAGTTTCTTCGATGCAAGTGCCACTCATGGATAGCTGCATGGGATGAGATTTTTCTTAAGCTGATGATTAATCAGCGTTTCCATGACCTTGGAGAGAGATGGTAAAAGCTTACGCAGAGGCTTTGGCAGCTTGGAAGACCACCTCTTCAGAACAATGGATGAAATAATATCTGGATCAGCGGATTTGTATATTTCCAGATCATTCAGGATTCTAGCAACTGCACGATTGCGAAAACATATTCGTCCCATAAAACCGTCAATATTTTCAAGTACAGGAGGAGCCATATAACTTTGTGGAAGCCTTGAATTTGCAGCAAACTGTGTTGCAAGCATATTGGCTTTGCCTTATCACAGCTTGAGCTTATCACAGGAGTATTATTGAAAACGAACGTTGGAACCGAAGATGAAGTACAATTACGTACATTTTTTGCAAATGACCAAAAATGGTAGTGAGAGGTAAGAAACAAGTCTAGGGTGTTGGTGGAGTGACCTGCAACGTCCGGTATACGAGTTGAATCAGGTTGTTTAACTCAGCAAAGATCTTGGCATCCCTTCCTTCGGATGTTGTCTAACCAGCGCAGCGTAGCCATGAAGAATTGTGGACATTGAAATCGCCCGTAACAATGATTTCAGTGTGCGAAAAATTGGCAACAATTCTCTGGATTGGGTCAATAAAAAATACGACTAGTGTTTTGCCTTAAAAGTAATGGTATTGATCCGCCCTTGGATACCAAACAAAACCAATAACAACAATTTATCTGATTTTACCTCGACTCAATCAAGCACACAAATGCATGGGGTGTCCGCACGCATTGCATTAGCAATGACCATTGACCAAGCCAAGAAATGTGGGAAGGAAAGATTAGGAAATTTGGAAATTTACCGCTCGCTGTGCTGTATAATAATATTGCTGGTGCAGCATTAGAACATATTATAGTTTTTTCTTTTTTTTTTAGCTAGGTGCACTTTTGTTGTTGCACTGCAACTGGTACTGGATGGAACTTATTCTTTTTTGCTGTTTTGTGGGATTTATTTTATTATATTTTTTTTCTCACGGCGCGACAATTGAATTTATTGGGATATTTCAGTTTTTAATTAGTTATATTTATGATTTAATTTTTATTTTTATTAAATGGGCAGGTGGAAAATTTTTAATTTAGGCAACGGGGTTCTTATCTATATAACACTTTCGCACATGCGTCCTCAGTGTGGCACTGTTGCGATGCATGAGGCCATAAGTAAAGATGCAAATTCCTTCCCACACAATTACTGCCACAAAAGTATAGACATTTCGTTGATCTTTTCAAAAAAGGATTTTATTGACAAATTTAATGTAACACTTTAGGAATCGGTACCTTAAGTATGATTTGAATGTATCACTAATAGAGGTATGTACCGCATGATAAGTGATAGAACAAATTACGAAAATGTTTCCACCTATCAACCATTGTCTCTTGATCTCAAACTTACTGCAAAGAACAGAGATTTTTTCTTAAACCACACTTTACAAATTTTACTTTAAGTTTACTTTATTTCTATTTTTCTTTCACACTGTTATATTCAACAATCCAAAACTAGTGTTCCTTGGTATTTCCTAACAAATTCTTCCATATTTTCCTAATCGTTTGCCCTATGTACATCATTTTATAAACGAAAAAACGCTGACGCTACTTCATCAATTACGGAGTTTTACTCTAACGATGTGAATAGGTTTTTTTTTGTGGATAAGTATTAAATAAGGTAAGAACACAACGGAGTCGAAAATTATAAAATTAGACCGGAAAAGTTGGGAAATAGTTAAATTGCCTATTTTAAGGGATTAATGGTGGTGATATAAGGAGTATAGATCACAAAATACAGGCAGGTGGAAAACCGATTCGTTGATTCGGTGATCATGGTCAACATAGATCATCTGGCTTCTATTTGTAGGAACAATGATACTGATGACCGGCGCTTGCCGTCAAACTTTACAGATCATCCCGCGATCAACGCCTGAAGATGAACTTAACGCTTGCCTGAAATTATCATATTTATGGCGATACATAAAGAAGTTACAATGACTTCTAACATGCGATTGAACAATCAATCAGCCAATAATTTCTCAGAGCAACTGTTGGCAATTGGAAATGACCGAATTCCATCAAAGGAAGAACTAATCAGTAAAACATTCAAAAAACAACGGCCAAAATTATTTGAACAAAGATTTGTTGAGTGGTTTTGTTTTTGTTTGCATCCAAGTAAAATAGGGATCACGTTTCAGCGATGGACTTTTTTTACATGAGGTATGGTCACGGTTTATTACCCAGTTTTGAAGAGAGTATTTCATCTCTGGAGAGTGAAAAAAGAATGCACTCATTAATCTCTTGCGCACTATTTTTGTTCGCTTAAATCCTCTCTGCGCAACTGACCGGTGGCCAAGTGATTGGAAGTTACAAGCTATCCAATTGAATTTTTTAATTCGTTGGATGTAGCTGGGGCCTATTTCTCAAATCATACACATCATACATTTCATACAACATACAACATTTTCATAAAACATTTTCATACAACATACATTTCATACAATTTTTTGTTTCTCAGATTTCACTGGAAGTGTTGTATGATATTTGTTTTGTTGTATGATGTGTATGATTTTGACATTTCATTGTTATTTTGTTTTCTTGCGAAGTCAAAAGTTAATTATTAGACAAAAACATTAATTTTTTTTAAATTCAAAAGTAATAAAGGTGATAGATAGTTTATATATAAAAATATGGAATTGCTATACGACGGTGAAGACGTGTTGGAACATATGGAAATTAATATACGTGTCAGAAGACGCCCTAAAATAATAAAAGAACGTATTAATTTTAATCTTGAAGATCCCCATTTCGTAGAAAAATTTAGATTGCCAAAAATATGTGTTGAATTTTTAGTAGAGAAATTGGGTAGATCAATTGTGCGTTCAACTAATTGCAACGAAGCCTTGTCACCTTTGCAACAAATATTGTTAACCCTTCATTGGCTTGGTAATGGAAGCCAATACCATGGAATCGGCACAATGCATGGAGTTTCAAAAGCTTCAATATGTCGTTGTGTTAATATAATTTGTCCACTTATTTCACAACAATTATTGTGTAAGTTAGGTACATCGTTTTTCTACAAAACATGTTTCGTATTAAATTCGTGTTTTTTTAGGCGATGAAGTAAAATGGCCCGAAAATGTGAATAATGTGGCCCAGTCGTTTTTTCGCAGAGCTGGAATGCCATGTATTGCTGGGGCTGTTGATGGCAGTTTAATTCCGATTGACGCGCCATCAATTAATGAACAAGCATATGTTGATCGTAAGGGTCTTCACTCTTTAAACGTTATGCTAGTTACTGGAGCTGATTATCGTTTCTATGCCGTTAATAGTAATTTTCCAGGATCTGTACATGATAGTCGTGTACTGCAATGCAGTAGATTTTATAAAAAAAGGAATAATGAGGGATGACGTCCTTTTCCAAGAGCTATTGTTTTAGGTGACTCTGCCTACCCATTAAGAACGTGGCTATTTACTTGTAACGTTCCTAATCAAATTCCAGAAAGCTCAGCTAAACATCGTTTTCTTTCTAAGCTTAAGAAAACCCGACAAATCATTGAGTGTAGTATTGGACAGTTGAAGGAAATTTTCCCATGCTTAAACAGATTGCGTTTAAAGACACCAACTAGATGTGCAAACGTTGTGAATGCGTGTGTCACATTATATAATATTCGGAAAAGAATGACTGAAGAAAATGATATCTTTTTGTCGGGCTATGACGGTTTGGAAGATGAAGATGGCGAAAACTATGAAGAAGAAAATGCGAATGAAAACAATAGAGAAGCATTTGAAGCTTTGAGGAATTATGTTAACCATTTCATTGATTAATAATTGTAATTGATTATAATAGTATATTACTTACAACATTAAAATTTAAAATATATACATATGTGTTAGCTCAGTAAATTTAAACATTCTTGGATTCTTAATAAAAAAAATGGTTTAAAGGTTGGTTCTATTTATATTCAGTCTTCTAGGTGGATTTCAATCCAAACATGAAATTTTCTGAAAAAAAATAAATATATTTTGGAATTGGTTCTGAGTTTCATTTATGCCATCTAAGTGGTTCTAAGAACCACTTTCAATCTAAGTAAAGATTTAAAAAAAATTCTATCTAAAAGTATTTTTGACTTTTTTTAATTTTCAAAAATAAATGGTTAAACGTTTCTTAGATGCAAATTTTTGTAAATCTTTCGTTGAATTGAAAATGCTTATATGAGAAACACTGAATGACTTAAATCGAGACTCCAGAACGTTTCAATAATCCAAATGAAGCGAGCAGTTTCAGAATTAAACCGTGGTGTAGGTACCAATTCGAAGGTTTTTTTAAAAAATTTAGGAAATTTCATGAAATTGGCCGATAAACCAACTTGTCATTGCAAAACTACTTGCTTCATTTGGATTATTGAAACGGTTCTTAATTCTAATTTGAATTCCCTTTCTTATTCCGGAAACCGTTTTCAATTCGACCAACTATTTCAAAAAAATTCTATCTAAAAGTTATTTTGTCGTTTTTTAATTTTCAAAAACATGACAAAACAACTTTTCCCTGGCTTCTAACTGGCGGCAATAGTAGTTTGCTTTATAAAGCTTCATTTTTTCCTCGTGTTCCTCTACCTCCATTTCATGCTTAAGCTGGGCGTTTAACTGCGCCCTACGTCCAGCTGGATCTGAAGGAAGAGGAACGGTTGCTGGCACAGGCTGGCGTGGAACCGAAGCTGCAGGAGGGACACTGTCGTTTCTCCCATCACTTTCCAGAATATCCAGACCATATGCTATCTAAAAAATGATAATATAAATTGTTTTTTTTTTCCTCCGATTCTTTCTTACATCCTCTCCAACGATAGCTAAAACTAACTTGTCGCCTTCGTCCATAATATCTGATGGGCTGGCACCACCAATTCCTGTCCGTTTCATTCGATCAATCTCAGCCTACAACCATCAAGTTTAAAAACATAAAGTTAAGGACGTACATAAATATAGCTCACCATTGTATTTCTTCGCCAATTCTGCCAAGTCAACCTCCTGAAACGATCCTCATCGGGATCAGCGACGAGCCCATAAGACAACGCCAATGAAACTATGTCTGTCCAGGCCGTGGCTATTTCTCGTTTCGTAATGCATCCCGTGAACTTCCCAAATAATATTTCCTTTTTTGCAAGCATTGATTGCAAAAATAAGATTTTCTGCTCTTTAGACGACTGTTAAAAAGAAAACAATGGAAATTGATCATAGTTAAATTTTTTCATAATCTTATAAATTTAAAAAAAAACTTACTTTTGTGTATTTCCTTTTCATTGCAGTACTATTCAGCAACTTACAACAAATTTATATGCTGTATGAAATGTATGAAAAGTTGGAGGTTAATTTGCTGTATGATGTGTACGATAAATTTTTGAGAAACGGAATCATATTTCCAGTGTAATCTCAGGTCATACATTGTTGTATGACAGTGGATCGTACAACAAATCCGAGAAACAGAAATCATACAACAGAACTGTCAAAATCATACAATGTGTGTGATGTATGATCTGAGAAATAGGCCCCTGGTCTACCACCGCACCATTTGCCCTCAAAGTCGGCACTATCATCATTATACAGTTATACTGCGCAATCGAAACTTTGAAATGGAACCAGGTTAACGGTAAAGAACAATACGCCACGGACAATTATACGTGGCTTATTCAAGAGTCGGAACTCGGAAAGCCATCTGCAATGTTTTTTATGTACCGGACAAAAAAACAAACAACATCGTTGACCACAGAGCGTTGCATGTAACATGTAATCTGTGAAATTGATTTTCGGTGTAAATAAAATGTATCTACTGAATTTAATTCAAAAAGTAACCTTCATTCAAAATAGAGGCTAGACTATCGAAAAGGACATTAGTAATTAAATCAATTTAAGGCGGAACAAAGTTCGCTGGGCCAGCTATTAACATATAAAAATGAACGACCTGTAACAAAATCTTTTTTTAGCTGATCCTGCAATGAATAAATTTTGTGCCAAAAAGCTAAAACCCAAAAACCTTATTTTATTTAGGTATGGTATACATACATAGATACTGGTACATCCCAAAAACTAAATTAAAAACTTTTTCATATATTATACGAGGAAGAGAGTCTCAGCCAGACACTGACTTTAGATTATGCGAATAATGATGTAATTGAACCCAAGAATGACAATGTGAACGAAACATAAACCTTGAATGAAATATGGTTTCTACTAAATGTGTCACAAGCTAACTTTTTTGATAACTATCCCGCTGCTCCACTCAAACAAAGCAACCCAAACCATCATATAAATGAATATACATATACATATTTTACATTTTTAAAACTGATGCAGAAACACCGCAACATATATATTCCAAAAGTTATATGGGATTATGGGAAAATCTCTTCAGCCATTTCCTGAAAAGAGAAAGAGACCTATATAGCAGAAGTGTATTTTTATCATCATCGTCGCCGCTGCCTCCGCCCATTGTTAGTTCTTCTTTTTTATTTATTTTTTTTTTTTTTTTTTGAATTATCATCTTATTTTCACACAGGCCACAAAAAAAAAGCAACAAGGATCTTTTGACAAAAGAAATTAAATTACTTCGTCCTCGTCGTCGTACAGATGGGTATAATAGCTGAAAAATTGGAATTAAATCAACTGGTACATGGGTTGGTACTGTCATAGGGAAATATATTATGTCCTTATCAACGCTACATGTTTTAGAATTAAGATAGAAAGACAAAATTGCGCATTAACAAGGTTCATCACTAGTCAATTGATTAGTTCAAGTGGATGAAATGTCAAATTTTTATTAACATAATTCTACTCATCCAATTAAATACTCTATTTGTTTTTTACTACACGTATATACATATACGCTTAAAAATTAATTTCCGCGGATATAAAAACTGAATTTAAGCTATAGCAACTGTTTTATATGCGGCTAAGCGGGGAAGGCGTTATTTTGTGCATTTTTATTTAAAGCGAAGAAGTGCGTACAAAAAAAACACGCACTGTTAAGTTTTCTATTTTTTACAAGAAAAAATCAATACAGTCAAAACCGAACAAAGTGATTAATAATTTGCACAAAAGCGTATTGGAAAAAAATTGCCCAAGCTAAGATCTGAAAACTACGCCGACGGCATTCGAAAAATAAAGTATATACGAACATATACATATGTAAGTCCGCAAAGGAAGAATTGGAATATGAATTATTGGAATAGTACCTATATTATGCGATTTTTTTGTAGCTCAAACATAGTTTTTACACCAATTTTGGGGTTTTCAGAAAAATTTATTCAAAATGTTATTTTTTTAAATAATTATTTGGTTTTTGAATTTATTTCTACTTCAACCTAAGGACTGTCCCACTGTCCATCGACGACGTCCACAAAACTTGATTCATCAAAAATTGTGAAAACATATTGAGATGCAAAGTTGATAAAGAGGCGGGCAATAGGTATAAGCGATGGGTTTGTCCTTGGTGGTGGTGTGATGTGGATGGTGATAGTGATAGAGAATTTAATATTATTTTTCTTTATCCTTTAAAGAATGTGTTATATAATACTATAGTCGATATTCTAAAATGCCCATTCTTGCATCACCAAATCCACCCCACCCCACCCTCCAAAAAAAATCCTACACCAAGCCTCTATGTGTCTGAATCTGAATTCAATTAAAAAGTCGAAATATTAAAATGCACCTCCTTCTACTTTATGAGACGCGTCGTCGTCGTATCAAAATCAAAAAGCAACTTAAAAACGACTTTTTCTTCAGCTGAATAAAACAAAAAATTACGTTAAAGCATACAAGTTCCAACAGTTAGTCAGTTGGAAAGGGGATTAAACGGGAGAGGAAGGAAATGGCAACAAATGGTTTAATAATTTCATGCGCAGATTCTGTGATTAAGAAAGAAAATAAAATACTATAGCTAAATTTGCTTTGAATGACTTAAGGATGACATGCTAAGATTTCCAATAATATCGAAGATATTAATTTTATTTTTTCGATAAAATTTAATTTTTGTTAGATTTTAGCTTTCATTTCGTTTGACATTTCAGCATAAAAACTCAAAACAAAGTTCCTTTGCAATCAGGCAAAAGTCCCAAAACGAATTCACACTTTTCATTTAAGTAATAAATGAAACGGAACTGACTGAAGTAGTATTTGAAAATGTAATTTGAAAAAACGTAAACAATCCTTTTCCAACTATTATTACATTTTAATGTGGCCAACAGCGTTTGAATAAAACACTACAAAGTAAAAATACTATTAGCAGTATTAAGCTTAACATGCCTTTGTTTAATTTTTAAGACGAACAAAGCAAAGATGTGTAACAAGGCATACATACAAAAATTCAATCATCTTAAATAAAACCAGGAGGTCTATAGGTCAAATAGGCGTCAACCTACATCCTAAAAATTTTCAGATACGTTGGGTTGTCGTTGCATCATCTATTTTGTCACATGGGATTACATACAAGGGATTAATAGGTATATACAATCTTCTCATACTCTTTTTATAAAACTCATTTTATAAAATTTAAAACCATTAGATTAACCTAAACCTTGAATTTTTATTTATTTTAGTTTTTATCAACATACTTTTTTTGAAGTCGAATAATTTAATAAGCTTAAATTTTTATAAATACAGAAATTGAATTGAAAAATCTTAATTAAATTTGTTTCATTTTGCGCTAATTTAGTTACAATATAAAACAAAACATACTCGTAACTTTAAGCTTACTTAAAAAAAAAAAAGAAAATTCTATAAATGTATTTGAATATCAATTACATTTTCATATACCCCTACTATACCGTTGTTTAAATCGACTCGATAAAAGTCGATTTTAGTCATTTAAGAATATGTAGGTACATATTTGAAAAAAAAAGAAAGTTTCATTAATCAAAATACAGCTGTGGAAAGCGTTTAGACAACATGGGTGAAAGGGGTTATTTAACATGCATTGTTTTCAAAAATTTATTTTATTTTAATATCCAAATATGGAAACAAATGTGGAAGGATGAAACCGAAATAAATGTACCCGACTCTGTTTTAGCTTCACTTCCATTTTGCAATCCAGATTTGTATCCTAATTTGAGAAAAGTGATTTAAGTCCTTTGTGTGCTGCCTGTGACGTCTGCAGAGCCAGAACGAGCATTTTCCACTTTAAGACGGTTAAAAACGTGGCTGAGGGCCACAACAACTGAAACCAGGCTTAATGGATTAGCTTTGATGATTATTCACAAAGAAATCGATATAATCCCTGAAGATGTTGTGAATGAATTTGCAAATCAGAAAAAAAGAAGAATGGATTTAATATTTTCACCAAATTCTATTAACTAAATATGTTAATTTAAATTAAAAAAATCAAAAAATGTGTACAAAATATTACTATTTACAATGAAAAAAAAATGAAAATTCATTTCATAACTAAGGATTGTCTTTTGTTTTTTCCTTTTGTAGTTTTTTTTATTGAAATTTTCTTATTCATATAAGATAGTTAATAATAAGAAAGTCTTTCATTTATTTTCTAGTTTCAGTATTACGTTAAAAATTAAATTTCCACCAAAATTGAGACTGACCAAAAACAATCCTGTCATCTTCATACAGTATTGTAGTTCTTTCATAAAAATATGTTTGCCCGCTTACTTACTTATCATTACGATGATATAGCGAAGTCGAAAAAACTGAGTCTCTCTGTTTGTCTAAGCCGTTAAACTTAATATCTAGCGTTTTTTGGGCATACTCCCACACGTTTCTTTCATTTAAGACCAAAAATAACGTATCTGCCGTACAATTTTTTTTTTGCAGTTCATGAAAATCTTGTTTTTTTCTCAAAAACGTCCCCACAACATTCTTCTTGGCCAATATTTTTTAAATTAAACACCCATTAGTTTTTAAACAAAAAATATTCTTATAACCAAAACTAACGGTTGGTACTTACCTAACGTTATTTAAAAATATCATTTTTCTCGAAAACCATTCCTACCATATTATTGCAACAATTTTTTTACTAATCCATTACAAACATTGTCTCATAAAACCATTTTTTTGGTTTATCATTGTCTGTTGAAACGATTTTAATGAAATTTTTTTACTCAAGTGCTTCTAATAAGTTTAAATAATATTGCATATCAAAATAAAAAAAAAAAAAAACACAAACTTTGGATTAAAAAAAAAAAAAAATTAAATATTTTTTTAAAATTCGACATTTCGAAAATAGGGTGATGATTTTTTTTAATTACATTTTTAACTCAACTTTGGTAAAAACTAAAAATGAATATACGGCCACAAATGTTGGAAAAAGTCATCGAAAATTGGACCTCCAGATTAGACTACGTCCGAGCCAGACGTAGCGTTCATATGCCAGAAATCATATTTAAATTATAATGCCAGAAGATTATCTTTCGAATAAAGTAAATTTCATGTTAATTTAAAAAAAATAATCCTGTTTTATTCCATTTCAAAGTTCTATACCTCTAACACCCTTTATATATATCATTTTTGTGCCCGATGCGAAGCTTATTTTTTTTTGCCACAAGTAGTGTTTTTTTACTGCCCACACTCAACCGTCTTCTACCTTCCAGCAATATATTCTTTAGTAGGTATACATACATATTTTACAAATTCAACAATCCTCCATTGAAGCTCGTCGGTTGGCGATGATCAACGTGTAGGTACTCTAGCTGAAATTTATCACTTGTGTTCTTTTGTTCATTTAATTCATTTTGGTAATTTCTTTGGTAACACCAAACAAAAATTCAATCGTTGTGCCCCTATACGCCAAAGTTAATTCATTAACTTTGTTCATTTTGGTAACACCATATACTTTTCTCAAAACGACCCTATAAACATTTTCAATTTAAAAACATTGTAAAATTTAGGAATTGAGTCAAGTTTACAGTTGGAATGTCTTAATTTTCAAAAATGTTTGGCTTCATAATTTAGACCAGAATAATGGTACGAAATTTTAGAACTAAAAAGGCAATGACAAATTCTTTTTTTAAATGTCTTAAAACATGTTTTTGAATATGCAATTTCTCAATGAAAATGTTTCCATCCCATTTACCAAAGGATAAAAATTAATTTTTGTGATATTTCATTGTTATTTCAATATTGAACATGCTTTAGGCATCAAATCTGATAGATTTGATAATTTTGACAGTTTAAAGTTGACAACCAAATTTTAAGTCACTTTATTCAGAAACATGAAATAATCTAATAAGTTTTAAAAATCTGGATAATTTTTCTGGTTACTCTATTTAAATCTGAAAAAAATCGGCCAGTTGCTAGTTGTTAAAAAAAATATGCTAAATTAAAATAATCTTGAAACTCATTTAATTTGGATTAAAAACTGTTTTACAACTGTGAACTGTAAGAATTTAACTTAAAACTGCAAAAATATTAAAAAATATTCAAAATTTCTTCATTAAAAAAGGGTCATAAAGCTGCACACAAATTTATTGAATTTTATTACTGCTTAAGATAATCATTTAACTTTGGAAGGATCTTAAAACCGTCATCAAATCTGTTTGTCTAGCAATTTTCGTCTCAATTAATCTTAAGTTACCTAATTATAATTTTATACCAACAACTTTTTTTTGTCAAGTGCTGAGTGCTACTCACAAATAAAAAAAAAAAATATCAAGAATATCTGAAGATAACCCACAACAGCAAAACAAATTATAACAAACAAAATAAAACCAAAAGCAAATTCCTTCAAATTATAATCACACTTCAAAATCCATGTCCTTCCTTACTCTTGCGAAAAGTTAATTTACTATGTAAATTTTCTAAATGGATCAATGCGACCTGCTTACAAATTTCAACTAATTCTATTTTGTGTTTTGTGTACCGACACTCAAACATTGTTGTGTTTGTGTAGTTGAGTGTAACATTAACAAGTTTGCACCTTAACTTCATGATTTCGCGTGCGGGCTTAATAAACCTTTGCAATGTACCATAATAAACACCATCATCATCATCGCACTGACATCCGCACCTCTATTTCTATATCTATATCTAGAGACCGACCATGACTCAACCTCAATCAACATTTACATTTTCAATCCCAGCGAGCATTTCTAACCTCATTAGCATAATAATGTGTATAGGCATTGCATGCAAGGGCATTACAATTATACATCAGGCCGAGTGGGGTATGTCCTGGTGGTTTGTAGTTATGTTAATCTCAGTATATATAGACACGCAGGTAACTAGCTGATCGCACAAGGATATCAATGCCAGTGGTTAAACTATAAAGTTCTGCCCTGCCTTAATCCTAGTTTATTTTTTTTTTTTAAACCTTTATAATACCTACCAACTTACTGTCCACTATGACGTTATTATTAAATAACGTCTATGATGGAGTCGCACAAACGTGTTCTATAAGAAGACAGGAATTTTGAAAATTAAACTAAATTGCTTAGGGGACATTTTTTGATAGTCAACTAAGCAGTAAGTAGCTTAGTACTTAATCGTGGATTATGGAATTAGTAATACTGGGTTCGCAGTGCAGTGTTATCTTTTCGTTCAAAGCCAAATGAGTAAAGAGGAAAAAGATCACTGCACTGCGAATCACCGTGAGTCCAGTATTGTCGAGACAAAAATAAAGTGCACGAATGTCACTCGAACTTGCTCTTGTATTAAATTTTAAAAACATTTTTGAGAAAACAAATTGACTAACCATTTTATAGTATTTGTTAATGGTAACTACATATAATTTTTTTTTTTTTTTTTTTTTTTTTTATAACACTTCAGAATTCTTTGTTGTAGTGAGCTTAGAGCAAGCTGCAAGCTACAATCAGAGGCTCATCATAAGTGCATGTGTTAGTGGTTAGTAAATTAGTAAAAATAATTCAAACAATAACACATGCAAATACAAATCTAAACAAATACATAGTAACAAAACTTAAACAATATAATAATACAAGTAAACAAAATTATACAGAACAAAAGTATCTGTTGTCAAGTAAAAACAATCACGACCGTGGAGCACTGGTTCGAAACGCTTTTTTTAATCCACTTTTACTCGTGTTAAAATCAACAGAGAAAGCATTTAAGTTAAAAAGTTTGCTCATTCGGTTAAGAGGCTCATGTATGCCGTAGTTAGTTCTATGAAAATCTACGCGTAAAAGTTCAAATCTTCGCAGGTGGTGAGATCCTCCACGGTAATTTATGCCAATACAGGCTAACAAATAAGGAGCGTCAAGTTGACCATTCATGAGTTGGTGAACAAACAATATGTCGTTATTAACGCGCCTTTGGTATAATGTTTGGACCTGCAGAAGCTGGATCCGATGTTCATATGGTGGAAGGTTAAACGGATCGGTCCAAGGAAGACCTTTCAGAGCAAAGCGAACGAATTTATGTTGTATTGATTCAATTCGGCTTTTATGAATTTGATAGAAGGGACTCCATACTTGTGAGGCGTACTCAAGATGAGGTCGTACATAACAATTGTATAATGATAGAGTCACATAAGGATCATTGAATTCCTTTGCCCAACGTTTTATAAACCCGAGCATGGAGCTCGCTTTGTTAACAATGTAGTTTATGTGTTCAGTAAATTCTAAATTAGAGCTGAAGTGAACACCCAAGTCCTTAAAGCTAAAGACACGGTTAAGTTTGTGCTGCGAAATAGAATAATCAAATGCACTAGCAACACGTTTTCTTGAGAACGTAATTGTTTGGCATTTGGAAGCGTTGAGAGACAGACCGTTTTTCCCACACCAAACAGTAAATCTTTCAATATCCTCTTGCAGAAGAACATGGTCATGGTAAGCCTTTATTGTCTTAAAGATCTTCATATCGTCAGCAAAAATGAGAATTTCACTAGAATGTATCATGTATACATCATTTATAGCAAGAATGAATAAAAATGGACCCAGGTGACTTCCTTGAGGAACGCCTGAGTGAGCTGTGAAGAGGTTTGAGAGAGAATTTCGGAATTTTACCTGATAGGATCTATTTTCCAGGTATGATTTTATCCATGCTATAAAAAAAGGTGGAAAACCAAAAGCTTTTAGTTTATAAACGATGATATTGTGACTAAGTTGATCGAATGCCTTAGAAAAATCGGTGTATACGCAATCAACTTCACTTCCATTTTCTAGTGAATTAGAACATTTGTGCAAGAAGGTTAAGAGGTTTGTCACTGTTGATTTTCTCCTCATGAACCCGTGCTGTTGTTCACAAATAATGTTCTTGGTATGGAATGCTAAAGTCTCGCAAACGACTTGTTCAAAGAGCTTTGGAATACAAGACAGTTTGGATATAGGCCTATAGTTCTTAATATCAGTTTTATCACCCTTCTTAAAAATTGGAGTGAGAAATGAGTTTTTCCATAAGCACGGAAATCGCCCTGATTTTATAGAAAACTCAAACAAAAATTGAAGGGGCTGAGCTAGAATAAATCTACATTCTTTCAAAAGTATTGGAGTAATATCGAAATTAAAAAAAAAAATTGAAAACTTATTAAAAAAAAACGATATAAGTTTAAATAATATTAGTCTAAGGGGCCAGTTATAGCTTTCATTAAAAACGATTATTGAAAATTTTGTCTTTTGATTTTGAGACAAGTTAACAAAGAAAATTGATGGCATTTTGGTACCAAAATAAAGCTTATTTTTTTATTAAAAAATATTGCATTAACCTCATTACTTTCTATTAAAATCAATTGTATTATTTCAATGATCGAAATCGTATTCAATGAACAGCTGACACTCTTTTCAGCGAAGTGTTTTCTTTTTGTTCTTATCTGTCATTTTTTCGTTCAATGATCAATTCTAACCTCAAAATAACTTGTTGTGACTTGTTTGCACTACTATGCGATGTGTTATTTACATATTTGTTCATTATTTTTATTGTTTTGTGTTCTCATTTGTATATTTTGTATTTTAATTTTAACAAAAAACACTCGTTAAAATAATTAATCCATGTCGAACCTAAATCTTCCTTTCTGTACCAAAAGTGTTTTGGATTAAAAACAATAAATGTGAATAATGTTTAATGTTTGAATATGAATAGTGAAACTCCGAATCGAATCACAAAACAACAATAATAATAACAAATAAATCGCACTCACAATTATTCACAGCTCAATACACAACAACAACCTTGTTATTTTTTCATTACAAATGTTAACTACAAATTATTATTGTTATGTTTATGTTTCATGCGATGATTATTTATATATGAAGATCAAGGTGCGAGACAAAAATTGCGTACGACAGGGTTCATTTAGACTTTACTTGATGAAAATCTTGTTTTTTCTCAAAAAACGTCTGTACAACTTTCTTCGTGGACAATTTTTTTAAAATTAAACACCCAGCAATTTTTCAACATTATCTAACAGATTTTCAACAAAATATATTCTTATAATCAAAACTTACGGTACTTACCTTACATTATTTAAAATCTCATTTTGCTCGAAATCGATTCCTACCATATTATTGCAACAATTTTTTTACTAATCCGTCATAAGCATTATTCTCATAAAACCATTTATTTGATTTATCATTATCTCTTGAACTGATTTTTTTAAATTTTTTACACAAGAACTTCTTTCAAATTTAATTAACATGGCATATCAAAATTAAAACACACAAACTTTGGATTTAAAAAAAAAAATCAGAAATATTTATTTGAAAATCGATATTTCGATAAATTTCGGTATTTTCGATCAAAAAAATGAAAAAACCTATCGAGAGATTGCCCAAAATACGCTAGGTACCAAAGTTCAGCTATAGCTGAACGGAAAAAAACAGACGGCAGAATTGCGAAGCCCACTTTTTCAACTTCGCTATCATCATAATGTGAAGTTTGATGAAAAACTCATGTTCGATTTTTGGAATCCATAATTTGCCATATATGTAGTTCCTACCTACATAATATATCGCAAGTAAAAATCAAAACCTTAAGTTTTCGCTAAGAACCTGAGACCCTTTTTTGTTTCATTCACTGAAATTACTGGTAAGAAATTTAATCAAAATCGTTGGAGGCGTTTTCGGGAAAATTTAAGACAAAAATCACATATTTACATAAAAAATACTGCACCAATTTTGAATAATTTCGGTCCATCCGCGTTTAGGCTTTAGCTCGATAAACAGTGGACACACGGACGCACAAACCGAAACCGGTAGGTATGACGAAAACCACTTTCTTTAACATCGACTTTTTTTTGCACGAAGCCAATACTTGCCCTAAGAGCAATTTAAAATCTTAAAATATGAAAATTTGGTTTACATTTATACCCCAAAAAATTTAAACACTATCCATTCCATTCAACTTTTAAGCTTTCACAAAATATTTAATATGAAATGCGAAGTAAATCAAAAGTTTTCAAGTTTTCGATTGGTTGTGCTAAACAACAAAATCTAAAAACAAATTGCTTTAAACTAAGAAAAATAACCATCTCTATACAACTAGGATTTTTCTAAAGGAAACAAAAAGTCATTAAAAATTCCATTGTTACTAAGCTGACTACTAAGCGCCTGCTTTTATTTTAGCTACTTTATTATTATGTTGAATGTAATTATTCAACTGGCAATAAGTGTTGCAATTTTGGGTTTAATTTTAAAATTACACATTCTGCAAAACCATCAAAATATATCAAAAAGTGTGGTTGGTTTTGTTTCAATTTTATTCTAAATTACAATTCAATCAAATATATATATGTATGTAGGTTATAGTTATAGGTATTCAGTGGTAGAATGTAATCTAACTTTTGAGTTTTTGTATAAAGAAACATCTCAATCAAGTGCATGGTATACAACAACATATACTCGATTCAATACTCATTCGGAAACAATTACCTCAAGTGCTACATGAACTTGTCATTTCATTTAGAATAAAGCATTCATCTATGTTTCACAATTTCATTCAATCTTTTTCATTTTGTCTACTTCATGCGCACATTTTACACATACTGGCCTGGCACAAGAAAACCCTCCCAGTGAGTGCCATTCACATACACTTGCCTTTTCCTATACCTTACAATCTACAACTTTCTCTTGTTTTTTTTTTCTATCAGCAAAAACCCATATGACATTTAAAACTTTTCAATTTACTGCAGCTTTTTTGTCAGATTGATTTTGTCAGAGAGGAAAACAAATCAACTCACAGGCACACTCCGATATATATGAAATGACCGTATAAAGGACATTGGACACTGTCCGGGGTGTTAGGCAACCTCCGACAATTCAACCAACTTTAAATTTGATCCATTTCCAGAGCCGGATTGTTGTCAATCATATCGTATATGCTGAAATAATGGACGGGCCTTCAAATCATAGAACAAAGGACTTTTTTTGTGGTTTACTTTTAAACCATAATATTACTAAAAATATCAATATAAGGTTTAAAAAATTGAAACAAGTTACAAATTGAAGATTAATTCTCTTATCAAAATTTAGGTTGAAAATGCTCGTAGAGTGGCTGAATGAGACAGGCACCGTTATCAAGCGTTTGAGTCTGTCATGAACATTGAACACCTTATGATTTTTTTCTTAAACAAATCTCAACAAATTTAAAAATCGGAGCGGTTTATTAAAAAAAAAAATTATTTATGTATACAATTTTTAAAACATTTTAAAAAAATGGTACGCCGCTTTTTAGAGTTTATTAATACCGAGTTAAAAAATTAATTTAAAAAAAAATTATCTACCCATTTTCGAAACATCGGATTTTCAAAAAAATATTTTGAAAACTCTTTTAAAAATCATAAATATTTTTTTGGAAATTTTGATTTTAATATACAATAAACACAAGGGATTCTAATAATATTAAACTTATCGGTTCAACAGACAATGAGATAGTCAAAAACGATAAAAAATGGTTCAATGAGAAATACCATTAATAATCGATAAATACAAAATTTTAACGAATAATATGGTAGTTAGTACTGATATTAGCTCACATACAAATTTTAACCAAATTCAAAAAATGAGAACGGTTTTTCAACACTTGTGTGGTAGGTACTGTTATTTTTAGCTATAAAAATAATTTTTGTTGAAATTCTGCTAAACGCAAATTTTAATAAAAATCGAACAATTCATTTTCGAATTTTTAAGTTGTTGTTGAAAATTTCGGCATAACAACTTTTAAAACTTTTTGAAACATTCTTTATAAAATACTGATCATATAATCAGTTGAACCGTTTCTAAGAAAATAAAAAATCAAAAAAAATTTTTTTATCGGAGGTACCATTTATAACCATTTTTCGATTTGTAACGTATTTGATAAAAAACATCAGATAAAATTCTTGAAAACTGAAAAAACAACACTTGCATTAGTGCGGCCCTGTTACCTCTTGAACCTCTTGAAAATATACATATTAAGGATATTTAAATTGAAAATTTTAACAGCATTTCAAACAACAACGTTTGGTATTAAGAAAAGTTTCTGGAAATCAATTGGATAAACACGTGATGCTATTTAGCGACAAGAAAGACTGACAACGACGAAGATGACGGCAACAGCAACGGCGAGAACCAACACCAATACTTTTATCTCTGATGAGATGGTAATCTACCAAAACCAGGGACGACAGAACGACAAGACGATGACGGACAATGATGTGATGCGATCAGACAATGTGTTGACAATGTCCTTTTTTCATTTACATTGCAAGCAATCACGAAATTGAAATGAATACGCAAAATTGAATAATGCTGTTCGTTCGAGGAATGAGTGTTTGTTTTTCTTTCGCTCTGCTCTGAGTTTACATTTTCAAACAGTCCTGAATCCTGTCATCACAGTTGCTACTTAAATCATTGAGAAGTTCGTATACATACATTTATATTTCGATGCAAATTGTGGTGGATTTTTTACTCGGTTTGCTTGTGTTTGTTTTGAATAAACGAGCCAATATCCTATGTTGTCTTTGTAGGGGAGGACATCGGTAATCCATTCGATTCAATTACCTATTCATTCGAACATCAGGTGGCTGTGTTGTTGTGTATAGTGGTCCTGTTCATGGTCTTGTATCAAGCCTTACACCATTTTGAGTTGTTAGTCCTTATATGTAAGCAGATTTTCACGATAATACGGGAAGCAACCATTGGACCCTTTTTGATAGAATGTACTTGTTTCCAAGCAACTATATTTATATGCAACTATGTATATGATTTCACCGATATTCTTGGATTCGCTTGCATTTAACAGACTCTCTGTTTGAATCTACAACTATCTCATGCTGATGTTGTTGTTCTCTCCTCCACAAGTATATCCTCAAGTGTGAATCTAACAAGTGGTTTGGTTTGTACATATATATAATTAGATAAATCCTTCATTGGCAATTCTATATGTGTCGAAGGGATACAAAAAAAGTTAAAATGGCCTTAAAAATCAAAAGGCAAGTACTTTTATATTTATAAGTGCAAATCTTTATTGTTTCCAGACGAATCTATGTAGGTATATAGGTACGAAAGGATAAAAAATTGTATGAGAGGATTTGTTTTAGTGTCAAATTAGGGAAGAAAAAGATTATAAAGAAAAGCCTTTCCTTTTCAAAAGATAGATTAAATTCTTGTTCGCATGAAAAGTATATGTGCAGCATAGAGAATAATAAAGTGGGTAGGTGAAAATAATTTTATTTGTTTTTATGTTATTTTATTTATTAAAGATATTATAAAATGCACAGCTGCTTCATTATTAGCTTAGTTATAATAAGCGATGAAGACAAACAGTTGTTAGAAGATAATAGAATATTTAAACATTTTGTTTGTTTTATTGTTTAAGCTAAATGTTATGCATATATTTTTCTGCAGTGCCTAAACATCATCAAAGAGTTAGCCAAAATCACCGTAGGTAAATGCTGCAGGCCTGCAGCCTATAGCAAGAGCAGCTATTGAAGAGTATTAGGCCAGGACAAGTGAGGAGAAGAAATAAGAGGCCATACGAACTCTACCAGTTAAAGGAGATGGAAGAGTCACACGATCGATACAATACTGAGGTTTTGTAAATAAAATGAACGACTGGGTCGCAAGAACTAGCATTTGTGTGCGATCTCATCTTGTTTTTAAATCTTAATATTATAAAAACGGCTCCAGAAAATTACGTCAGTAGAAATTACGCTAGAATTTGTTTGGAAAAAACCGCCAAAATTTTGTTCTGGCTTAAATTGGAAAATAAACCAGAAATTTGGAAATTGTGCCAGGTACCTATAGAAAAAGAGCCAGAAAGTAAAATTGAAATAAAGCCAGAAGAAAAACTAAATTCTGGCCTTATTTCCAAACTTCATTTTGAAAAAAAAGACGAGAAAATGTGTTGTTTGTATATTCAAACAAGCAACCTAAAAAGTGAAGCAAAGAAACAACTAACAATTATAACCTGAAGAGAAGAATCACATGCCTACCCCATACAACGCGACAGCTCGGCGGGTGGCATGTGTCCCTGTAGCATGGACTTTCTGGCTTTTTTTCTGTTTTTTTTCAAACCCTTTTTCCATTTTAAGAACTGGAAAAAAAAACAGACAAAAATTTGGAAAAAAAAATCAGAAAGTCTGGAAAGTCTCCCAGAAAAGTTTGGCTTTTTTGCCGCCTGCCAAACAAGGAGTTTAGTTTAAGGAGTATTATGTGTGTTACATAAATATGGATAATATAGCATAGTGTTGTTTAGACTGAAAAATTGTTAAAAAATCAATATAAATTTTGATATGCAGTGTTATTAATGTACTGTACATATATAAGAAGCTCTTGTGCAAAAAATTTCATTATTTCATTAAAATCGACTCAATAAATAGCCGAAAACCAAAAAAATGGTTCTACGAGATATAACATAAACAATTTTTCCAATAATTATAGTAGATCATACTGATAGTAGCCCAAGTAAAAATTGTTATCAAAATCGTAGGAATCGTTTTTGAAAAAAATGAGATTTCCCTTAGCGGTTTCTTAACACTTGTATGGTGGGTACCGTTTTTATGGTTAAAAGGACAAATTTTGCTTAAAATCTGCTAGAAAATATTTAAAGACCCGGACGCCAAGATAAAAATCGACAAAGTCCTCTTCGAATTATTAATTTTTCAAAAAAGAAATTTGAATTTTTTTTCAAAAATTCAAACAAAAAAATTGATCAGAATTTGTTCAACGATTTATAACCATTTTTTCTTACAAAAAGGTACCCTATATGTACAAAATTACTGAATTTTCTCAAAACAAGGTTGTGGAAACGATAAAAAAAAAATTTTCATTAATTGCTAAAAAAAATTGATATGGCGCGGCGAGTACCGTTACTTTGGTCTTGAAAAAAAATTATAAAAAAACGTGTTTGGGGAATAAAGTTTAAAGGAAAAAAAATAAAAAAACGTGTTTAGAGAATACCAAGTTTAAAGAAAATCGGCCTCCCCGTTTAGGCTGAATGTACAACCAGACAGACTTCGTTATCATGGAAATGTCAAGTTTGACCAAAATCTCGAGATCGATTTTTTTTTCCGAATCCATAACTTGCCATATATATAGCAATTAATAAGCGAAGCAACTATAGCTATAGTAACCTAGTCATCGAAGTACATGGAATATTTTATTTTTTCAAAAAGCATTTCCAAGGCAAGAAGAGAGCCCACCTACAATCAATGAAGACCCAGTTCCAACACCAATGTATAAAAGAAGTAGACTTAGCTCTAAAAAAAAGGCACTGGTTCTGGTGAATTACCAGCTAAGTATACGGAGGAGATTTTCAGATAGGGTTCAAATCATCAACCAAGTGAAAGGTGGAAGAAGGCATGTTCTATGATTGATCAGCTCCATATTCCCCCAAAAATGCAATCCTATGTAAGTCTTGCAAGAACTATGGAGGCATATCCCTGCTGAACTTCACATATACATAAGTTTCTATCCATCGTACTAGCTAAGCATATTAAAACCTTCTGCAACACCTTAATCGGCAAGTACCAGGGTCTCTACCAGCTCTGCAGACCCACCATAGCAAAAAAAAAATCTCCACACTAAGGCAAAACCTGAATAAGACTAACGAATTTGAGAAACCATCAAGTCATCATTACAACTTTACGCATAGAACACTTCGACTCAATGAACCTTTTTCAATTTGTATTTTCTAGTAGCTAATTTTGTATTTTACCACAAAATTTAAGGTAATAATCAGGTTTAAAACTGTTGTAAAGCTCGTTTAGAAAACATTTATAAGCCGGTTAAAAGTCGTTGGTTATCCAATCCCAATTGGTTCATCCTTCTATGTTTGTAATTGTGGGCGGTAGACTAGTTTTTGGTTTTGGTGGTGTTGCTATAAAAAAAGAAAAGCTAGCTTAATATCTTTTTTCCTGGGGGTGGACATGCGATTTTGTTTTCAGGACAAATGTGGACAAACGAATTTGATATATGTACCTCGACCCAAAATATTAAGGTCGGGGTTCTGGTTTCACACAGCTTTTACCCGTGACTATTGGATGACACTTTTTAAAGTCTTTTGATTCTTGGTTGTCATGAGTTTTGTAGGATTTATATTCCAAGTTTCATCAAGTTAATATTTCTGGTTTTCATGGAACCTTTTTTAAAGAAAAATCTCTTCAATCAAGAAAACGACAGACCTGGTCCACGATTATGGGGTGGGGTCTTGTTCAAATTGTCCTCATCAGCAACTATATCTACTTAGGAACAGTAAAAATCGATTGGTGTTAAATTTACCATTTCTAATGCAATGCTCCATTTAAAAATATTACGAATTTTACCCAGAATCTGTGCGCGAACACAGTTTCCTTTCAACGCGGTGCAAAAGTCACAGACTCGACAAACATTTAAATCCAATAAAAACTATTTTATACTCATTGGAGCTTGTACATATATTATATTTAGTTTAATTAAAATAAAATAATGTTCGCTGTTTTAAAAATGTTTAATGGGCCCTATCGCTGCTATTGGAATCAAGTTCAAAGTTATATGTTGTTTTTTTTCTTTGCTTTAATAGCATCTTTGAAATTTGACACTCTTAACGAAGAATGGTATATTTTGTATATACATATTTTCATTCTCAAAAGGAGTTTCTATAATTATACACAATTTTTACTTGTCTTGCATCACGCAATGGCGCAGGGACGACGACGTTGGCCAGTGCACTTTATTTTACACTTCAAAATTTACACTGCACCTTTGTATTTTAATTTAAAAAAGTTTTTTTTTTTTTCTGAAAAAGGTTTATAAGAATTTTTTTTTCTGGTTTGTTTTTCATCAAATCCATACCCAATAATTCCTATATATGTAAAATGTACATCAAACATACAGACATTTTGTTCAATCGTAAATGAAATGGATACAACCCCAAGTCCCTATATTCCTATTGGCGATTTTCTGAGATTAATTAATTTATCATAAATTTAAGCCAAACTAATTGGATATTCTATATAATTGAGATTCTCTAAGTATACAATAGTCTTAGGATGAAGATGAGATTTTATATTTTACGTGTATAGTATATGAGATGATTTATATTAATTAAGTTTTAAGGCCTGAGAAGGATATATTATTGTGCCTACAATAAAATCGATTGGTTCATAATTGATAATACCTACTAAGAAATTATTTGATAACATAAAGTGAAAGTCAATGGGCCTTACTAATAACCAAATTTAGTTAATAGTTAAACAAAATCTCCAGACTTCAGAAAAATCACAAGCTAATAACGAATTTATTCTCCAGGTTAGTAAATAACAAGACGTTAAAATTTAATACACGGAAATCCATGTTGAAAGTTGTGCACTAAACAAGTGAAATGGCATTTTAGTGCAAGTGTTGTCAGTAGTTCTTTTTTATAGTGCGTGCGTACATATGTATTAAGTGCACTTAAAATTACTTTTATGTTATTTGTCGATTTCGATTGCTATATTCATGGTTTGATTTCAATTTTGTTTTGTTTTTTTTTTTTTGTCATATTTATCTACTTATGTATATGAAATATTTGAGAGATAATTTGGTTTCGTATGGTTAAATAGAGCTTCGGCTGGGGGTGCAGGTATGAGCAGCAAAAAATTCTCTATTTTATTTAGAAACAACCCCTGTCGTTCAAACTGATAGTGGACAATTAAAGCTGGGCAGAATAAAAATGCGACGGGCAAATTCAATCTAACATACCTAATAGGGTTTGTCACTTAGAATAACTAAAACAAAAATATATTTTAGTTGTTTAATCTAAATTTACACATTTATGAATATGTGAAAAAGTTTTAAATTAAATTCGCTTTTGAAATTAAAAGAAAAAACTTTATAAACTGTTGTTGAATGGGATTCAGGTCAAATAAAACAAATATTTTCTTTTTGTCACAACGTTTCGTCTATGTACATATATGGACATCATCAGGTAAACAATAGTTTTTTATATATTAGCATTAATAAATACCTATGTATGTTAAAAAATTGTTTACAAAATATTCACAATACAATAAGCACTTACAATAATTGTTGTTACATTTATATTAAATAATCAATGAATCAACTTCTTTTGAGTCTACAGTACAAAGTTTAACTGACAAGTAACATGTCCAACAAATAACACGAACATTTTTATTACATAAACATAAGCGCATATTGATAGGTACCTACTTCAAATCATTAATTTTTAAATTTACAATGTCCTTAAAGCATAATAAAAGTAACCGTTTCTGCCAAATGCAATATTAAAATTAATTCTACAATTATGACGAAAACCGAAGGAACTTCAATGCGTTAGATAAATAACCAAATAAATTGAAAAATTCACAAATATGTGTGTACAAAATATAAATACCTAAATAAAATTTTCTATAAATAATTATGTATCAGAATTAAAAAAATAGAAAATATTGATGGTAGGTATCAACATTAAAAAAGTTAAAGTTCCCTTTTTAAAAAAAAAACAAAGAAAACTGTGAAAAGTGTTACTAAAATAACCTTTCTTTATTTTATTTTAAAGCTATTCTATAAGACCTTTCTTTACATTTATATAATTTATATATTTCAATTTTTATAGCTATAAATAAAAAACACAACTCGTTAACCTTAAAAAATAGGGTATATAACAAACCTTTCACTGTTTTCACTTTGATTTTATTTATGCAAATTGCATTCAACTTGCGAATTGGACTTTTCATTTTTCAAACGGTATCAAATTTGATTAGCTTATTAAATACCTACACACTACTGTTATTTAACAGACACTGCTGTTGTTAAACAACAGCCCAGCGATAGGAGATACACACAAAATTCGCCAAATAAGTCCAAGAAAAGCGAGTTATTTGTTTGCATAAGAAAAGGGAACAGAAACGAGTCAAACCCAGAAACTCATTCAGTAAAAAAGAGAACTGACCTACTCAATTAATCCACCACAGCACAGCGCAGCGGTAAAAGATACTTACAAAATTCACCAAATAAGTCGGAAAAAAGCGTGTTATTCTTTTGCATAAGAAAGCGAGTGTTAAACAGAGTCGAGTCAAAATCAGAAAATCATAAGGAAGAAAAGAGAAAGGAAATAAATTTGTTCTATCCAGTGAGAGATTTTATAACCCAACATATTTCGGGTTGCTTTGCTTTGGCTTTGGCTTATGCACAGAGACACATGTGGACAGAATACACATACTAATGAGAATGAAGTGTGTGTGTTTTTCCGTGTGTAGTAGAAAATGTAAAAGGTAACTCGGTAGGAATCGGGTTATATGGACGCGACGCCACTGGCGCAAAGAGATCACATTGTAGAGCTTTTCCTCTTCTCCACCAAGTGCTTGTAATGAGGGTTGAAGTCTTCCATATCGGTTCTTCTATTCATTGTGTTATCAGCATTGATGATATGCAATGCTTCGATGATCATCCATTTGTTTTGGTGTTCAACTCGCTGCATTATTGTCACGTTATCGTGGTTGAGGGAGTGCTTTAAAGCAATACAATGCGATGCCAGTGCTGTCTTCTGTGGTGCGTTGCTCCTGATATCGGATTTGTGTCCTGTCAGTCTATTTTTAAGTTTTTGTTTAGTTTTTTGTTAAATTTTAGAGACCTGAGGAAGTACGTAAACACGTACGAAACGTCGTCTATCAAAATATAATTAAAGAAAGAAAGACTTGAAGCCCACAAAAATAGGATTCAAATATATTGAATAAAAAGGTCACTAAAAAGGAATAATTATTTTCGAAATAATTTTTTTTTTTCCATAAAACTTGGTTTTTATGGAATTTAAAGCTACAGAAATTTCCCTTCAAAATTAATCATTAAATCTATTTTTTCCACATCGAGAAATGATTTTTAAAAAAAAGTTTATAGAACGTTAAAAAACGTTTTTACACATTTTACACAAAAATCGTAATCTGAAAGCCCTACTTTTTAAACCTTTTAAGAAACTGACGATAAGGGCAAGCTTTCAAAAGTACAAAAATTGTTGAGCAGCAGAAAATTTACACAGGGTGCTGTTTCAAACGTTTCAAGTACCTACAAAATAAATTTTGACCACCATTTAGTTTTATCGATTTATTTATTACATTTTTTACATGGTGAAGGTAATGAAACATTTTTCTCTATAGAATGTTAGTCTAATTATTAAGCAGTGTTCATAAAAAAACTGGTAAGTAAAAAATCCATTTAGGACAGGGTGATCCAAAAATTGAATTAAAGTAGAGGTTTTTCTAAATTAAAAAAAAATGTGATAACTCAAAAACCGATAAGATTTAGTATTAAAATATCAAAGATTATTCTTAAGAAAATAATTTTTGAAAAATGCATTTTGACGCACCCTGCCAAAGTTTCAGATCACTTGCGGTTCTTTTCTGTAGACACTTTTATGCGGGATATACACACGTCAAAATCTCTTCAAGCATGGGAGAGTGTATTAGTGAAAATGCCACACGTATAGGTTGTGTGTATGCTTGAAGTAAAATCAAAACTTTTTGATTTTGCTTCAAGCATGTACAAAAGATAGGCATCATCGAAAAAAACTTACTAACACAGTCTCACATGCTTGATGGAGTGCTTGAACCGTGTATATGCCGCTTTACGTTACAAACAAAAAAATATAAAAAATCTATTTCAAAAATTAATTTTCTAACTGTATATGCAAAAACTTCATGAAATTACGAACGATCCCTGAAAATGTCAAGCTTTTATCATCAAAACTCCAAAAAGTTGTGCAGTTTTTAACATTTGATAGTTAGGCCGATCGTCTTAATCGTTTAGTTTCAATCTAAGCTTCATAATTTCTAGTTGAATTTCGAGAAAAGCGTTTTTCTGAATCACCCTACCACCCGCAAAAAAAAAAGGAATACATAAGCTGTCAAAACTATAATAGCCAAAAACTTGTGACCAATTTTATTTTTTTAACTTAAAGCCCGCAACCGCATATTTATCCATAATTTTAATATCACAACTCTCCCACAAAATCCATTGGAGCTTTTATAATTATCTTTATCAATTTCATGATTACCGTATTATATCTTCAGCATAATTTTTCATGATTACTCCCATTCTCAACCACCTAAAGTCATCATTTACCCAAAGCTTCATTTTTACAGACTATATATTCTCATTTTTGCACGTCACAAACTGATGGTGGTATAGACCCTTTTTGGAAGTTGAAAAAAAAAACGTCGTCGTCGTTCGCAATAGCTTTCAAAGGGCCCCATCAAAAATTTTGCAAGACCGATCCTATAACCGAAGGTAAAATGGACAAAACTTAATTCGATGAGTAGATAGATATACGTATGCAGGTAAATGTAAGTATGTATGTACCTATACAACATTTAAGTATTCTAAATTCTTTTTTTTTTTGCTATATTGGTCCTTCTGACGAGACGACACAAAATCAAGCCTTCAACTTTCAACATCTCATTGATTCAAATGAATTGAATTTCGACGCCTTTCATATTAGTCAACATTAATCATTCGTTTGAATAACTGTTTGAAATATCGGACAGAAAATCTTCGCACAAATTGAATCAGTGGGGTGGAGAGAATCGTTATTTAATAGCAAACTCTGACACCTGTCAATTAATTTTTCCTCCCACTTAAAACAGCTGCAGTTAGGTACTGTTAAACATATCCGTCAAGGCATGGATTATTATTAGTTCGGTGAAGGGAAAACCTTTATACTACAGCATAAACTAAACGATCAAGGACGAATTCGCCATTGGCGTACCAACATATCTTAAACAAACATTATTGTTATGTAGAGAACAGAGAAGAGTTATGTCTCAGGACCTGAATGACGTTAGAGCAAACAATTCTTTTGACCAAGGCGCACACTTAAGGTTTTGGACCATTTAAAATTTAAAAAAATTATTTTAAAAAAGGGAGGGAACAATTATAGCAGCTTACAAATCACGAAAATTTCCTCTAGAATCCGTCTTATTTATCTTTGTTAATTTCAATAGGGCGATAACTTCATTATTTTTTTACTATACAACAATTTAGACCGAAACAAGCCACAAACCTTTTTTCTTAGCCTTTAATGAGACCAACTAAACAAAATAACAATTTAAAATTAGAATTAAAAAAAGGGCTACTATTTCGTCAAAGACCGGCCATACCTTCTAATGGATATTAATGACTAGGGTTTTCTTTGCTACATTTGGACCTTCTTTCAGTTTCAAAATGATATATATATATATATCCCAACATCCTTTTCAATAAATTCTTTTCGTTGATGAAAAAGTCTGAGGTGTTTCAAGATAATTAATATTCATTAAGGTTTACCTACACCTTTCGACTTCGTGTATGAATCTTCCGACGAATGTCTTGAATGAACGTGACTGCCATATGCCTAAAGCTTTATAACTTTGACATCGATTTTCAGTTTGAGAATAATTAATAAATTGTGTGCTGTTTGTTTATGTGTGTGTGTATGTATTTTCTGAGGAGGTGAATCGTTTTTGATTTAAAATTGATGAAACTGAAACTTTTTGGTGATTTCTATGAAAAAGTATATAAATTCTAATTGCTTTTTGTTTTTGTAAATCAGATATGAGAATATGATGGCATTGATTGAATATTCTCCTTCAAATAAATTAAGCCACGTGCCTAAGGATAAACATTTAGACAGCATCATTATAATGAAAAAATTGAAAAGTTTAATTGGGTGCGCGAACATTTTAATGAAGCAGCTAAATTATAAACTCATAAATAAGTAAGTTTTGCAGTTGTTAATATATGAATGGATCATTCTGACAAGTTCATTTATACATAGGTATTAAAAGAATTTTTGTCTTAAAGCTAATAGGTATGTAAGGAAATTCAAAACATTCATAATAAAATGCTCTACATTTTGGTTTTAAAGCTTGAATTTTTGAATATTTAAAACCTTATTCATCTGATTTAAAAAGAAATAGATTAGTTATGGGATCCTTTATTTTATGCAACTCCTGCCAAAAACATTGTTTAGTTTAAGGTGCCGTGTTTTTTGACTAAGAAATTATTAAAAAATCAATATAATTAGAAATAAATTTATTAAAGAATTTCTGGAATTGTTTTTTTTTTTAAATAAAAATAATATAAATAAAATTATTGAAGGTTTGAATGAAACAACACTTGGGTGAACTACCAGTTACCACCAAGATTTTTATAGGCTGGAGTTATAGCTATTTCACGACTGGGACTCAAACATTCAATATTTATATGATGGTGCGAAAGCTTAGCAGCCTAACTGCAAGTGTGTTATCACACAAAACCCCTTATAAATAAAATTGACCGTAATTGACCGTACCGTTATTTTTGGTTTAAAAAAGGAAAAACGTGCCTTTTAGAAAGATGGAATTGTGAGACCTACTTTTTTCGACTTCGAAATATACATCGTAATATCAAGTTTGATCAAAATCTCGAGTTTGATTTTTTACGAATCTATGACTTGGCATATAGTATCTACTATATATGCATGTACATACTTGTACATGGCGACACGGTTAGGTTAGGCTAGGTAGAAGTGGCTATCGGCGGAGAAGCGACACTTTTAGACCAATTGTTAACCCATTGTGATACCACATGGATCTAGGAAAGCTTTTCCTTACTCATTAATCCATTTTGAGCTCTTTATGAAGCGTGCAAGATGACTTATAAAAATATTTGCTAGATCACTCGTATCGTTGTAGTAGAAGTCACCCAAATGGAGTCTACGTCTCTGTGGCAGACCAGGACAGATACAAAGAAGGTGAGGAATTGTTTCCTCCTCTTCCTCACCCATGCAGTTTCTGCAGAAATTATTTGAGTAGAAGCCTAGTCGCCTTGCGTGCCTACCTATTAGACAGTGTCCGCTTATGACACCTATTACGGAACTAATGTGCAATCTGCTTATAGATATCAAATGCTTAGAGCGCTTCAGATCTAGCGTTGGCCACATACATTTTGTCGTCAAGCAAGTGGAGAGGTTGCTCTATCTAATGTTTGCATTCTTTATGGCATCTTGCTTTAGCATATGTTTAAATGTAGCGAAGGTATATGTACCAATAGTTGTCTTATTTGGTAGGTAGAATCACTGATCTCTATAATACACTGGATAGTGTATTCCCTACAAAGTATACAATTTTCGTGACGCCCAATTGAAGATGACATTAGTGGTACGAGGGCACCTTTTGACATCCCAATTTCACAAAAAAAAAAAAAATATATGGCAAGTGACAAGTAAATATAAGTTGACGTAAGTTTTTATGTTGAAAAAACAAAATTTAAAGAAAAGAAATTTTTCAGTGATTTATTTAGAAATTGTATTAAAAAAAACATTCTTATTATTAAACAGTTAAGAATTTTGATTATTTTTGGTGATAGTTACAAAGTGTTATACATTGTCATTACATATGTATTAAATGTATTTTAATGTTTTATGTTCAAATAACCATAATTTACAACACTGTATTGTTTTTGATACGTTATATTAACACTTTGGTAACCCTAATTGCTTATCACTAAATAACCTACTTTGTATTAAATTTAAGAAGTTAATAAATCAGTTTATAATCGATCATTGTCCGCATCACATCTTTTCCTCTCGACTCTTTACTCTCCACGATACAACATTTGGCGACGAGGTCTTTTCGTTTTTTTTTTACAAAGTCGAACTCAAGTAGCGGCACTCGATGGCTACCGATACCATAGAGGTTTTATTACAAAACCAAAAATCATGGATGGAAGAGATGCTGAAGGGACAGCAGGAGCTTATTCAAAAGCTCTCATCTGAAGGTAATAATCCGCAAACACCAACAATTGCTACATTTCGTGTATTTAACAAAGATAAAGACAATTGGAAAATTTACTTATCTCAACTCGATCAACATTTTGAAGCTCATCAGATCGTTGATAATAAGCAAAAACGAGCGTGTTTTTTATCGTGGATAGGCGCGGAAAACTATGAAATTTTGCAAAAACTGTACGATTATGGTGATTTTTCGACTAAAACGTTTAAAGAGCTCTCAGAAAAATTAAGCGAATATTTAACCTCAAAGACTCATATACTCGCGGCGCGTTATGAATTTCATAAAACTGCAATGAAAGAGGGGCAGTCATATAGAGAATGGGTTGCTGACTTGCGTGGCATCGCACGAAATTGTTCTTTCTCTTGTGGTTCTTGTCACCAACCGTTCTTAGATAACATCATTCGCGACGTAATTGTAATCCATACGCCTCATGATTCTGTGCGCGAAAAAGCTCTTCAAAGATCGAATCCGTCTCTAGAAGAAGTCTTAGAGATCGCGATGGCATACGAGACGACAAAAAAAACATGCTCTGTTATCAAAGGAGACCTTACGGTTGATATAAATCATACTCGTGCAGCACATTCGAAGCCGTTATCGAGCGGTCATCATATGTTCAACGGTACAAACGCACATAACGTGTCAAACGGTACAAACAGTTTTTATCATGGTTCCGTTAAATCATGTCCAAGTTGTAGCATTTCACATACACGCGATAAATGCCGTTTTCTAAAATCGTCGTGTAATTCATGTGGAAAAAAAGGTCACATTGGAAGTGTTTGTCTTTCCAAATCCAATAAAGGTGCGAATCCTAAACAAAAGAATAAAAATTATCAAAATTCAAAATTTAAAAAACATAATTTGAACTCAATCTCGGTTAATAAATTGAATTTTAAGAACAATGAAAAAGTGTCAAATTTAATTCGCGAAGGAAACAAAATGATGGTACATTTGTTAATTAATAATCGATTAATTAAATTCCAAATTGATACAGGTACTACTCGTACTATAATCGGTCGATCGGGGTATCGTGAGCTGGGATCTCCTCATTGCAGTCCAGTTGCTGATGTGCAGATATCATCATACGGAGGTAAACCCCTGAAACTCCTTGGAGAATGTGAAGTTGAACTCACGTGGTCTGGTAAGGTTATTAACGAGAAAATTTTAGTAGTTGATAGCCATTGTGGCAGTAATTTGGTAGGCATAGACTGGCTAGACAAAATGGGTCTCGAAATATCTGTCAAAGCCGTTGAAATTTCTTCAGATTTATCTGCTCGCATCAATGAATTATGTGCTAAATTCTCTAAACTTTTTGAGCCTTCGTTGGGATGTTGCGTTAATTACCAAGCTCACTTAGAATTACTTCCAGATGCGAAGCCAAAATTCATACCACCTCGTGCAATTCCTTTCGCACTCCAGAAAGCTACAAAACAAGAAATTGATCGACTGGTTCTAACTGGAATCTTAAAACCAATTCAACGCACTCAATGGGCTACACCTATCGTTGTAGTTCCAAAGAAAAAAGGAACAGTTAGGATATGCGGTGACTTCAAAATCACCATAAATCCACAAATCGTTGTCAACCGACACCCCATTCCTCGCACTCGAGAACTTTTCCATAAACTACGAAATGGAAAGTTTTTTACTAAGATCGATTTATCCGACGCGTACTTACAAATCGAACTAGATTCTGAATCTAAAAAATTGGTTGTCATAAATACTCCTTTCGGATTATTTCAATACCAACGAATGCCATTCGGTGTAAACAGCGCTCCAGGCGAATTCCAACACGTAATGGAACAAATATTAGCTGGATTACCCGTAGGGGTATATTTAGATGATCTTCTTATTACAGGAGAGAACGACGAAGAGCACCTAGCAAACCTCAACGCGGTTTTCAGTAGACTCGAGGCAAATGGTTTCCGTTGCAATATAGGAAAATGCGATTTTGCCCGCAGTGAAATAGAGTATCTAGGCCATTCTATTTCGGCATCGGGTATCCGCCCGCTAGAGGATCGTCTCTTAGCAATTAAAAAACTACCTGCTCCAGGTAACATAAAAGAATTAGAGGCCGTGATGGGAAAGTTTAATTACTATAACCAGTTTATACCAAATTTCGCTCAGGTCGCAGGGCCTTTAAATACATTACGGCGTAAGGGAGTAATTTTTCGTTGGTCAACAAAAGAACAACAAGCTTTTGACAGCCTTAAGCTTAGCATTATAAATGCAACAAGGCTAGTTCATTTCGATGAGGATTTACCTCTGATTTTAGCCACTGACGCTTCTAGTTACGGCATAGGCGCTGTAATCTCACATCGATTTCCAGATGGCTTGGAGAAGCCCATAGCGTTTGCTTCAAAAACACTGAACGTTCACCAAAAATCGTACAGCCAAGTAGAAAAAGAAGCCTTATCCATTATTTATGGCATAACTAAATTCCACCAATATTTGTATGGCAGGTCATTTGAGCTTCTTACGGATCATAAGCCGTTAACTACGCTTTTCAATCCGAATAAAAAGCTTCCCGAGATGACTCTGCAGCGACTTCAAAGATGGGCAATTTCGCTTATGGGGTACAATTATACCATCAAATATCGCCCAACAGCAAAACATGCCAATGCAGACTCACTTTCTCGTCTTCCAATCGGGCCTGACGAAGATTTCGATAAACGAGAAGAGTCGTGCTGCGAGGTACAAGAAATCTACGATGAAATTTTAGAGACACATCCTCTAGACGTCAAAATTCTAAAACAACATTCTTTGAAAGATCCTACACTTTCAGCTGTAGCAAAATACATCAGAGATGGATGGCCGAAACACTTGCGACCAGATGAACGTTATCTCCAACCATTCTTCAATAGGAAACAAAGCCTTAACATCCACCAGGGAATTATTTTGCTTCATACAAACTATTCACGTGTTGTAATTCCGAATTCTTTACAAGAAAAAACTTTGAAAATTTTACACGAAGGGCATTGGGGATCTACTCGTGCAAAGCAGCTTGCACGACGATACGTTTGGTTTCCAAAAATAGATCAACAAATAGAGGCACTGACTGCGAAATGCAAGGTTTGTCAATTGGAAGCAGCTCAACCACCCAAAGAATTTAGCAGCTGGCCTCAAGAGAACGAGCCATGGAGTCGGCTTCATATTGATTTTGCCGGACCTCTTCACGGTCGTATGTGGTTGGTTTGTGTAGATTCGCACTCGAAATTCCCTTATGTTATTTCATTGCCTTCTGCTACATCAGAAAACACAATTAATGCTCTTCAAAGTATTTTTTCAATTGAAGGTTTACCCAAGACGCTAGTGAGTGACAATGGAACTCAGTTCACGTCACAACAATTTGCCGATTTTTGCAGATCGAATGCCATTCAACATGTACGGACTGTACCTTTCCACCCAGCATCCAACGGGGAAGCGGAGCGATTCGTCCGGACGTTCAAGGTTGCACTAAAGAAACTCTTGGCTGATGGGTCAACCTTAGAACGAGCAGTTCAGATTCTACTCAGCACTTTTCGGACAACACCCAATCCTATTACACAAAAGTCTCCATCAGAATTGCTTCATGGTCGGCAACAACGCTGCGTTTTATCAGCACTTGTTCCAGAAGAAAAACCCAGATGTTCTTTAACATGCAGCAAATTTAACGTGGGACAAAATGTCCTCTTGCGACAATACCTAAAAAAGCAAAAATGGATTCGTGGAGTCATCTTGCGCGTGCTTGGAAAGAACACGTATGAAATCCAAACTGAAGCAGGTGTATGTCGCCGACATCAAAACCAAATGCGTTTACTCAGAGAAAACTCAAACTCTGAAAAAGTCAATCCTGATGGTAACATTGATTTAAATATCCCTAACTCTTTTCTTTGTTCTCCTAGATACAACTCTACCTCCGATAGACAAATAGAAAATGGAGAAGATCTAGATGACCAGTCAATCTTATTGAACTCAGATGCCCAAAATGACCTGGTTGCAGTGAATCTTGAGACTCTCTTCTGAGACTCCACCCGAAGATTTTTTATCAGCATCATGTTCACCTGCAGTAAGCTTTTCTGAGCCCAGTCCATTGGAGATTGAAACCAGAGAAGAATCAACTGTGCCATTGAAAGAAGTGAGGCGCTCCGAGCGATTAAAAAACGTAACTCCACCAGTTTACTATTAGCGATGACGTCCTTAATTAAGCCTGGGGAAATGTTATACATTGTCATTACATATGTATTAAATGTATTTTAATGTTTTAATGTTTTATGTTCAAATAACCATAATTTACAACACTGTATTGTTTTTGATACGTTATATTACCACTTTGGTAACCCTAATTGCTTATCACTAAATAACCTACTTTGTATTAAATTTAAGAAGTTAATAAATCAGTTTATAATCGATCATTGTCCGCATCACATCTTTTCCTCTCGACTCTTTACTCTCCACGATACAACACAAAGAATAGTGTTTCTAGTCGCCCAAACAACAAGTTATAGTCAGTGCATAGGTCAGTGCAAAGAAAAATATTTTAAATTTCCAATTTTGGATCAAATGGACTGGTATCCTTCGGTAGCTTTGGTGGCTCATGTAACAATAAGAGCAAAATTGTAACTAATCGCAGAACTACACGAGTTCATGGTACACTAAATCACATCTAAGTTCGACAAAAATATCTCAAGAGATACCAATCTTGCATGTGGCTCTTGGTTCTTTACTTTTTTGTATTAATTGGAAAATTGAGAATATTTAAATTGTGGGTGTAACATCCTATCTTTGAATTTTAGTTTTCAGAAATGTACAACAGATATTTATAAGAATCCAGTGAAAAAGACTATATACAACTATTCGCAGCAATTTGAAACACTATTCTTCGTATTCTATATTGTCTAGCTTAGTTAATTTGCCTACAAAATTTCGTATGAAAAGGCAAAATGTAGCTTTTTTTAATGGAATATGTGAAGTTGTTCGATTTTAAAATTACTCTTTTATAATGAATAGGTACCTTATAAATTGCCGACATTTGTATTGTTAGGTTTATTTTTGAAAGAAAATTCTGATAGGCAAAACAAGATGAAGAAAATAATTATTTGACGTTCCTGTCTGCCACTTTGACAAAATATATATGTTATACTTCTAAACTGTTCTACAAAAATGTGTACAAGCGCACCGTATAACAGTCCTTCAATTGGCGTCAACTTCTTTATACGAATGCCCTATCCAGTGTATTATAGAGATCAGTGGGTAGAATAGGTATTATTATTCCACTTTTAGCGAATTCGTCTGCTTTAAAGTTTCCTGGAATGTCCCTACGGCCCGGCATCCAACAAAGGTGAATGTTGAACTGGTCCGCAATCTCAACGAGAGATGAATGATAGTTTTGGGCTGTTATAAAATTTGTAGAAACAGAGTCCAGAGATTTGATAGCAACTTGGCTGCCTGAGAAGATGCGAATAGCCAAATTTAAAAGTGAAATAAAACCAAATGTTTTGCTTGCTCACATAAATACAGTGCCAGCACCCAGCATTACGGCGTATTAACAGTGAGATATGTATGGGGGGCAGGTGCGAGGTTGAGTGAATGCAAAGTTTCTTTTGCATTTAAAGTTGCATTAAATAGGTAGGTATGTAAGACACAAACATACATACTCAGCCTTATTCAGTCATACAGTAGTACCTAGGTAATGTGATATTTGTATAATGCATTGCAAAAACCACGGAACAGACGCGTTTTTTTTTGGAAATTTCTTACTGATTTCTTATCTTATAGATTCTCAAAAAAACACGCCTATTGTCTTCTTTCTTTCTTTTTTTTGTTTCAGGTCGTCTCATCGCGAACTGTTGACGATGGTTGCAGATTAATATTCGTACCTACCTTCAGCTAACAAACATCATTGCTATAACGGATCGGAGTTTGGTGATGTCGCACCTGGTTCGAAAAGAGAAAATTCCAAATTCAGGTCAAATCTCAGATGTTCAATTAGTGCACTACACCACAGTTCATTGCGTGTATGTAAGAATCTTTGATATTCATGACATTGGATTATGTGAGTTTCTTTGCTTATTAAATAAATAAGTTTGCAATGTTTTCAATACTCTTGGCAAATCGATATGTTTATTTATTGTACTAAACGGTCTGTATTATTATATACACAATATCTATGCTATTATATATGTAGCTTTAATGTACCTATCCGTGGATTCTTGTTTTCAATTCTTGGTTTGCATTTGCAATTAGGAAGTATATTATTAGGCAGCCCTACTAAAACCGGTTTCTGTTCGTTGATGTTCTCAATTGTTTTTTTTCTGTTTTTATTTTTTTTTTTTTTGTTGGGTAGGGTTGGGATAAGAGAAGTTGGTGATTGAAAGCAAATATATCTTTTACTTGTCATGAGGGTGAAGCGACACGCTACGTAACATAGCGTCACACCCAATAATGAGGATGATCTTTTGCCTGTCTGTATCAGCGATTAGTTTCTCCAGTGTATCCTCAGGGAGAGGGCCAAGATGGTCATGGCCGAGATATGCCAATGCCAGCCAAAAAGTACCTTTGGCAGTTTCCGGTCTTGCAACGGTACTATCTCGATCGCTGAAATTAGGGAGTAAATATACATTAATGCTACTTCTCACTAGTATGCAAGATCTAGGGTCATGCATGCAGTAAGTATTATCCAGGAGTCCTGAGTCCACGAACAATGGATTTCACAATCTCCGCTAACTAGATAATCGAAGAAGAAGGGAGGCCGAAGCCTTAATGGAGTGTCGCATATTGGCTACAAGTTAGCTAGATCGGCCTTCACAACAGTGACGTTTTGGTCCTTAGAGGATGAACATAGAAATTCTTCCTCATTTAGAAGACCCATTTTAGTGGAGTCTTCGGTCTCCATGTCGGATAGACCGTCGACGTTTAGGAGAGACTCTGCTGCAACCAAGGGATGCATCGTTATCTAATGATGGAAAGATGATCGATGCCCCAGGGTCACGGATCGCAGCTTCTTCCTCTGCAGGGTGTGGAGGCGCACAAGCTGCGTCACACTCATCTTTTTTATAAACCGTAAGGGTTTTGCTTTCAAACCCAAGCCTATAATCACACCTTTGGTCTGCGCCAGAGAAGCAAGGGACTCTTTATTCATTACAATGATTGCACCTCTATAAAGACAATTTGTTTCTCCAGTTTCCCGACTTTTCAGTCATGAGTGGGTAGGGATGGGTTCGATAGCTGGATAATCTGGAGTATTTTATACATACCGGAGGGTTCGGCTGCAATCCAAGTGCGCTCTCTTGGTCTGCATGGGATATCCTCCTTAGCAAAAACCTCAAGCTTCGCACCTGGCCCTGGCCATACCTACTCTAGTCTGCTAATCTCCAGCGTATGCAGATCGCACGACCTCCGATTACACAAGCGATAAGTTTTACATGCCCTTGATGCCAACCACAAGGGCATGTAAAACTTATCGCTTGTGTAATCGGAGGTCGTGCGATCTGCATACGCTGGAGATTAGCAGACTAGCGTATGCAGATCGCACGACATGCCCTTGATGTCAACCACCGGTGGGCAAATCGCATCGTCACCTCCCCACGGTGCCCGCTGGATAGCCGAAAGGTGAACTAACGACGAGCGTTGGATCCATCGGATCCATGGGTTGTAGATACCTGAGTTTTCTTCTCAGGAACTAGGAGCAGGAGGAAAGATACGCTCTGAATATCCAACCCCAACACGATCTACATGTCATGCACAGGCCTCACAAGCCAGTCATGAAAGGGAAAAGATATTGTGATGAAAATCGAAAAATATGCCTCGGATGACCATACCAATAATGTTGACGACCCCCCCGCAAACGAAAAACGGACAGTGATTTACGTATATGCACTTGGAACGTGCGTACGTTGAATAGGCCGCGTAAAGCCGAACAGCTAGCCGAAACCCTTGCTAGTCTCAACGCTGACATAACAGCTCTCCAGGAGATGCGATGGGGTGGGCCACCTTGAAGGGAGATCGCGATTGTTTGGATGCGGATTCGCCGTCAGAGGAAGACTTAGGCAAAAAGTATTGAGCTTTCGCGAAGTCAGCGAGAGAGTGACAACGATTCGCATAAAGGCTAAATTCCACCACCTAAGCCTCATAAGCGCCCATGCCCCTACAGAAGAGAAAGACGACGCTACCAAAGAAAGTTTCTACGAGCTCCTCGCCAAAACTTATGAGCAGTGCCCCAAACATGACATTAAAATTCTCTTGGGAGACCATGTTACGATTGACGGAAGACATTCCTCCAGCATCCTGAATGTCCGTACTTTCCGAGGAGCAAACATTGACTCGGATCACTACTTAGTCGGTGCAAAGTTTCGAGTACGGATCTCCTTGGAAGCTCTTAGGCGAACACCATCTGCGCCGAGGAAATTTAGTGTTGGACGACTTCAATCGGAAGAGACCGCCGCTACCTATGCCGACCGCGTATCCCTTGAGCTTGCGAGGAATCCTTCGACAGATGACATGAACCCGGAAGACCAATGGCAGCTATGTCAACAAGCCATAAGAAGTGCTGCGTCAGAGGTATTGGGTTTCTCACAGCCTCCCCCTAGGAACCCTTGGTTCGACTCCGAATGTGCTCAGGCAAACAAAGCAAAAACGAAGGCATACAAGTCATGGCTCCAGAGAGATACTAGAGCGTCCAGAAATCTCTACGTTGAGCGAAGGAAAGAGGAAAAACGCATACTCAGGAGGAAGAAAAAAGAACACCAACAACGCGAATTCGAGGAGATGCAGAGATGCTTTAGCAGGAAAGAGGTGCGAAACTTCTATAGAAGAGTGAGACAATCAACATCGGGTTTCACAAGTCGCCCTGGGCCCTGCAAAGATCAGGATGGAAACACCATAGTAGAAACGCAGGCGATGTTAGCCATCTGGAGAGACTACTTTAACCAGTTGTTAAATGGCGATGACAGCCAAGATCCCGCCCAAGATCAACGTGTACCAGTTAATCTAGATGACGACCACGAGCTTGACCCACCCGACCAAAATGAGATCCAAGTAGCCATCACCAGACTAAAGATGAACAAAGCAGCTGGATGCGATGGTCTACAAGCAGAACTTTTTAAACACGCTGGAGATGATCTGGTAAGGAGCATACACCAACTCATCTGCAAAATATGGTCAGAGGAAAGTATGCCCGATGAGTGGAATTTCAGTACCATCTGCCCAATCCACAAAAAAGGAGACCGCCTAACCTGCGCCAACTATAGAGGCATAAGTCTTTTAAACATCACCTATAAGATCCTGTCTAGCGTTCTATGTGAACGTCCCAAGCCGTTTGCTGATGATCTAATAGGTCCTTACCAATGCGGCTTCAGACCTGGAAAATCTACCACCGATCAAATATTCACATTACGCCAGATCCTAGAGAAAACCCAAGAATATAACATCGACACCCACCACCTGTTCGTCGACTTCAAAGCAGCCTACGACAGTGTTAATAGAGAAGAACTGTATCGTGCTATGTTTAACTTTAGAATCCCTGCTAAACTGATACGCCTTATCAGGATGTCGTTGGAGAATGCTCGCTGTTCCGTCAAAGTTGGTAGAGAATCTACTGAAACCTTCGAAACCACCAGAGGGCTTAGACAATGCGACGCACTGTCATGCAGCTGCTTTAACATTGTGCTTGAAAATGTAATACGGAACACCCATGCCAGTACATCGGGCACCATTTTCAATAAATCAACACAATTACTTGGGTTTGCAGACGACATAGACGTGAAAGGAAGAACAAAGCGAGCAGTAACCGGTGCCTTCACTACTATGGAGTCAGCAGCAGGCAGAATGGGGCTAAAAATAAACGAGGACAAGACGAAGTATATGCACTCATCAACAAAAGTCCAATCCCACCACCGACTTGGTCAAAATGTGACCATTGATAGGTATAACTTCGAGGTAGTCAGTGAATTTGTCTACCTGGGCACTACTGTCAACTCAGCCAACAACATCAGCGCTGAAATCAAACGCAAACTAACTCTTGCTAATCGCTGTTTTTTTGGGCTAAATAAGCAATTGAGGAATAAAGCCCTATCGAGAAGAACCAAGGAGACACTATATAGAACACTCATCATCCCGGTCCTGCTATATGGTGCAGAAGCATGGACCCTCTCCCAATCGGATGAAAAGTCACTTGGAGTCTTCGAGAGAAAAGTTCTGCGTACGATTTATGGTCTTGTTTGCGTTAATCGAGAAGACAACATTTGGCGGAGAAGATATAACGAAGAACTATACGAGCTGTACAGCGACATAAGCTTAGCCAGAAAAATTCGTATCCAACGACTAAGATGGCTGGGCCATGCAGAGCGAATGGACACCAACGCTCCAGCGAGTAAAGTCTTCAAAGCCAAACCAGAGGGAGTCAGAAGCCAAGGTAGACCTCATCTCCGATGGAGCGACCAGGTGGAGGGAGACATCCGCCAGCTGGGAGTGCGAAACTGGAGACAGCGGGCTAGAGATCGAGCCGGTTGGAGGGGCATATTGTACAAGGCCTAGGAGCACCACGCTTTAGTTGAGCCAACATAAGTAAGTAAGATGCCAACCACCATCACTAGTGACTGGTGGTGGTCCCGGGTTGTCAGTGTCCCTCATAATACTTAAGAAGCTAGCCGAGAGCTTCAGTTTTACCACCTACTAATGATCGGAGGAGATCGTGCCATCTATATCGCTCCGGTTGATAAACGCAACTACTATTTTGCCTTTCAAGCCGTCCGTCGGTCCGCCACGACGGTTAAAATTCATGTTTTTTTAGAAATGAAAAAAAAAAACATCCCAAATACGATTTATGCATTTGTAAAGTTTTCAGAACAAAATTGTTAAGCTGATTTTGCTGAATATTTCGACTTACGAGGTCCTGCACTTTAACTGTCGATATATTGGTACATAAATTGCAAGTAAAAATCTGAATAATAGTAAATATTGTCATATTTCTCAGACTTACAAGGTTGACCGCCCTAAAAACTCAAATATAACAAAACAGAAGTATTGCGGGCCTCACTTTTGCACCATTATAATTATTAAATTTCGAATTTTAGTTAAAGCAAATAGTATATAATATACGTACATATATACGAACTCATATCTAAAACCTTGATTTTTATATCATCAACTTCGTTTACATGTTTTCGAATTTTCATCGACTTTATTAAACTAGCATACTTCAATTTTCTCCCACATACCTTCCATAAGCGACATCCCTGATATGGCTTAGATATTTAATTCAGAGAAAACAATAGGGGTATTCATGCAACGTATGCAAAGTCGTCGGAAACGTGGTAAACTGCGTAAACTTGTCAAATATTCATAGAAATTTAACAGTTTACAACTTTATCGACTTTACGGCATTGCATGAATATCCCTATGTAACCTAAATCCCGTTCACCCTACTTTCCAAAAAACCTAAGAAGTGTCAAAATCTATCGAAAGTATAAAACAAATTATAAGATAAAGAGTAAAACTAAATTAAATTTTCATTTCATTATAAAGGGTGGTTAAATTTTAGGGGCCGATGTTGATTTTGAATAAAACACAAATTATTTAGGAAATTATTGTCATTTATTTTTATTATGATTATATTGGTATGGTTCAATTATGTATGGAACAAAATATTGGCCAAATGGTCGCCGCGACCTCGGCGGCGCACCTCCATCCGATGGCCCAAATTTTCGATGACGCTGAGGCATAATTGAGGTTCTATGCCGTTAATGTGCCGAATTATCTCATCCTTTAGCTCTTGAATTGTTGCTAGCTTATCGACGTACACCTTTTCTTTCAAATAACCTCAAAGAAAGAAGTCCAACGGTGTCAAATCACATGATCTTGGCGGACAATTGACATCGCCACCACGTGAGATAACACGGCCATTGAATTTGTCGCTCAAAAGAGCCATTGTTTCGTTAGCTGTGTGGCAAGTGGCACGGTCCTGTTGAAACCACATATCGTCCACATCCATATCTTCCAATTCGAGCCATAAAAAGTTCGTTATCATCTCACGATAGCGAACACCATTCACAGTAACTGCCTGACCGGCCTCATTTTGAAAAAAATACGGCCCGATGATGCCACCAGCCCATAAACCGAACCAAACAGTCACTGTTTGTGGGTGCATCGTTTTTCGACAATCACTCTTGGATTATTATTCGCCCAAATGCGGCAATTCTACTTATTGACGAATCCACTGAGGTGAAAATGTGCCTCATCACTGAAGATGATTTTCTTCGAAAATTTATCATCCACTGTTGCCATTTCTTGCCACCATTCTGACCATTGACGACTGTGTATCTTTCCATGGTTCAAATTGAGTTAGTCTGAAATTGAGAAATGTCAAATGAAATGCAGAAAAAAACTTGACGTTTAGGTGTGGTTCACATTCAACATCGGCCCTTAAAATTCAACCACCCGTTATTATAGAAACCGTTATAGAAGGTGTGTCTTTCTATTCCGTTTCCCAAAGGAATGCATCTTATCCAACAAGAAGCGTCAGCAATTAATGCCTTAATGCCTTTTTAAAAATTTATTACAGTAAGCTTATCCCCAAAGTGTCTTGTAATCCTTGTTGTGCTTTTTTGTTTATTTTTCTTTTTTTTCATAGAAAAATTGCCAAGAAGTCAATTTCTTCCAAATCGACTGGCTTCTCTTCTTCTCCGAAGTTTTTTATTTAAAACGCAATTCAAACACGCAGTTATATACCTTCGTCCCTCACTCTCTCTAAAAATGTCGAAAGTCCTTCAAATAAAGAAACAGTCACGCAGGAAACCCCCAGCCTCATGCTCGTCCCAAAAGTACTATACATGAGTCCTCCTCATTTAGATGGAAGCCAGTGCACAGACAGTAACCATAGACACCTGTTTTTGGATCTTTTTTTTTAATTATTTTTGAAACAAGTGATTAATAACTCTGATACCTGAGTTTGCACCTTTCGGCCATTTAGCTGTTAAATTATTTGGGAACAAAAGCCTTTTCGATAATATAACGTTGACTGGCACCTAAAGCTGTTTTTTTCGGCCTCATTTTTATGTGATGAGATATAGCGAGAGATCGTGTTGCTTTAATGCGGCTGGCGCGTTTCACTTTAATGTTTATTAATTTAAAACGTAGATACATATGTAGATTCTTTTTTTCTGTTGGGTGCCACCATCAACTGCCAACAACGCCATGAGTTCGAGTTTCATGGTTGAAAATTTACTGATGGCGCTTAGAGAGAGTCATTATCCATTTCGTAGTGTTGATATATAACCTACCCTCAGGGGAGGATTCCTGAGTTTTGTTCGGTAGCACTATACGTCGATACGCAGTTCAACCGGTTGGTGTGCCATTTCGGTTGAACCGTTTTATCAATTATCGTCAAGCCTGCTACGAAACCTCGAGGGCAGAACGGTTTTATAAGCAGGTATTTTAATTGCTTTTTAACCCCTAACACCACCACCACCCACAGCAAACCATAAGAGACACCCAATCCGACAACTTACAGTGTTGGACTATATCAATAAAAAACAAATTAGACAACACGCTTGTTAATGGCGCGAAAAACATGCTTTTGCAGAACTATTATAAATTATATACCTAATAACCGAGTTTAATGAAAATCGCTGCAAGAGTGTAGGTACATAGGTATTTGCGCAAAGTTTTCATCTAAATATATTTATAAAAATAATTACTGTTTTTGTTTGTGCGCGCATAACTCGGCTGAACATCATCCGATTTGCATGAGGATTTTTTTTGTTGAATTTGCATTTAACCAGGTAAGAAAACAACGGAGACGAAAATTAGAAATTTCGACCAGATAATTCAATTTTATATCTATAGAAAGTAGATTGCGTTACCCTCTCAGATTGCTACATTTTTGCATAAAAATTATTGGAGCTTTTTGAAGGCCCTATACATTTCATTTAGCACTTTTTAAAAGACTAAAATTGATGAAAAATTCCGTGCGTAACCGGGCGGACCAGCTAGTTTTATATAACTTTTTGTAATTTCGTTTTTGTTAATTTAAAAAAAAAATGAATATTAAAGATTTAAATCACATTTAGGTAGTTTTTTGGACTACGTTTAGGACAGCGATTTTGAATAAAAAAATTCTGAAATTTTGCTATTAAAGTTCCTGAAACCTATACCTATAGAAAACCTAATCAGAGGAGTTAAGAAAACAACGGGATGCTGGTTGCGAGTCTTTCTATATTAAAAGGATTTTTTATTTTTTTATATTAAGAGGATACAAACAATTTTTATTAAAAACTAACTGATCCGCCCGGCTTCGCGGCTACAAGCAGAGACGCTTAACACACTTAGTTGATCCATTGTGATACCACAAGAATGTAGGAAACATTCTTCCTACTCGTTGAATCACTTAGAGCTTCTTACGAAGCGCGACTTAACTATTTTTTTTATTTTTTTGACCTTCTTTATTGATTATGAACTAACATTACAATTCTTTTAATAAATTTTAAAATTAAATTTCTGACTGCTTACATTGCAGTTTTTATTCTTAACTTGACAATTCTTTGAATTAATTTTAATATTGAATTTCTGATTACATTACATACATTGCTATTTTTTTACATCTCCGAGGAAGCAAATTGCTTACTTTGTGGTTTCTAACATTAATTGTTTTTCAGCGGAACTGCAATGTCTCGAAATAAGAATATTGTATTTCTGGACATTGCACTTCTGCTGGGAAAAATATTGTAATATGAGGCGTGTTTTTTTGTAAGCCCAGAGGGAATTGGTCGAAAATAACAACGTCGGTGCTAAACAATCACCATGTTAAATACAACAACAACTAATCCCCTACGGGCTAAGCTAAACCCAGATAATTCTCCGGGCTTAACTTAAGCACACAGAAAAACTGTGTTACCGGCATAAATTATATACTTGTTATCGATAGTTTGTATGAAAACTTCATTTTGTTTCTGTGTTGCTGTCACTAATCCCTGTGGTCGTTTTTTTCCTGGAATTCCCATCGGGCTTGCAAAAAAACACGCCTATGATTACCTTCAAACTAATCTTTATAATTTCCAATTTATGGGAAATGAGGTTGATGTCGGAAGCTTCGAAGTAAACCCTCCCCCCTTTAAGTCGAAACTCTCCCGGGTTTCGTTATTAACTACAACTTTAACTGACTTGTATTTATGAAGTGTAAAAAAAAGTAATATAAAAAGAATCGCTATTACAAAAAATGCGATTAAATATGTATATCCAATATGTACATGATGATGTACTGAATTTTTAAAAAAGTTCTTCGATTACTTCAATGTTTTCTATACCTGATTAATTTAAATTCCATCAAACGGTACTGTACTAATATTATCTTTCAATTGATTATCATTATTTTCTATTGCAAAATTTTGTGTATTTAAGTTTGATTTCTTATTTTTATGTTACAGTTATGAAAATTTATTAAGTAATTCCCATTTAGGGTTACAATTCTGTCATCACAAGAACTTGATAGTGTTGTTCTATTTTGGTTTTTCAGCAATATTGAATTTTATAACAAAACCAAAGCTTGTTACAGTTTTTACAATTTTCAGTCTACTAATGGATAGAAAACTGTTAAGAGGTGGTATTTTATAAGATATTGGAATGACTTGCGATTTTGATGAATTTAGGAGCAATCCATTTTCTTTGGACCAAGACTGAATGCTAGAAAGATCCTTATTTATGTTGTTTGTTAGCTCAGTTATTCAGATAGTGGTCTAGACAAGTAGGTATAGCTGCACATCATCAGCATAAAGGTGTATTTTCGAAGTCGACAAAGTCGAAGTCACAAGATTGAAGACAAATGTAAAATTATCTTGCTCGCCTTCCATAGTTTCACTCTTTTCCGGTAGATTAAATTTTATCAGAAGATGAATGTGTGTGGGTGTGTTAGGTTGTTCCCACATGTAAAGTAGGTAGGTAGGTACGTACAGTAAAACATCTTGCAATATGCCTTTTTTACATTAGTTTTGTAACCATACGGTGAACAAATGAAAAGCATCATATGTGTGATGGAAGTTTTCAATTTAAACTTTCACGGGCATAAGGAATAGAAACATGAAACAGTATTTCGACAATTGAGATGAGATGCTATTAAACGTAATTGTTTAAGATTTTAATGGAAATTCATACAATGGAGGAAGTCAAGAACAAACTTTTGTAAAAGGGATATGAATAATTGAAGTGATTGAATGAATCCATAAAAAAATATAACTAGTGTGTTTATCTTCGTTTTGGCTGTTCCATGCATATTTATATAATTTTTGATTATGCATATATATATGTACGTACATATGTGTAGGTTAAAAAATATAAAGAATGAGAATGATGACCTACTTTTTAAAATTAAAGCTAAAATCGTTATTACTGACCAACCAGCATCTATAGTACCTACAGATTTTCAAACAAAAGTCTATAATTTTTTATAATTATGGTACGAATCCACAGAAAGTGCAAAAATAGCGGACTTAGGTGCCAGTTTTTCAATTTTCAATAATCGTTTTCAATGAAAGCTATATCATTGAAAACGATTATTGAAAATTTTAATTCTTGATTTTAAGACGTTTTGAAACTAAAATTAGTAATTATTTTGATACGAATAAAGCTTATGACTCAATTATTATTTCTATTCAAACAAAATTTAATTTCGGCCCAACTTTTCACATACAATAACTTTTAAGATTTCATTGATCAATGCTAGGTAGTTCAATCATTGAAATAATAAGTTATTTTAAGCGGAATCGTAGCTCAAAAAATTAACATTTTTTCGTTAAATATAATAATTGAGCCATAGCCTTCATTTTGTCATAAAAATAAACACTGATTTTTTTTTCTAAAACCTTTAATTTTCAATGATCGTTTTCTCTGTGAAATTGAAAAAAAGTTCCTGAAAAAAATTAACTACGTTGGTAATAAAATTAATTAGGTGTATATATCTTCTATTGGGAACATTAATGCTTGTCAATGGATATGTCGTAGATGTACCGTTAAATTGTTAACCGTGCGGTAGATTAATAATAGTAGGCGAGACGTAAATATCGACTGGTTTGATGTTACGGATACTAATACGTGACGGATTTCAAATTGTTTGAACGATAACGGTTTGCATATGATTGTTAGTATACGAGAAAAACAAGTCATTCAAAAATTATGTGATGATAACCAGTTGCGCTGACAAATAAGCGCAAATTTAAAAATAAGTGATCGGAATCTATTGAAATAATTTTTAAAAATCAACATAAACCCCAAAATAAAGAACGATCAAAATCTTTTTTTTTATCAAGACGCTTATATAAATATGGAACTACCATTAAATTAAATTAAATGTTTCATGTGATCAATTTGTGTTTAACCTATGAATCTATGGAAAAAATATGTTCTGTATGTGAAAAAATTCAACAACTTTTTTGTTCAGTTAATACATGAAATAACCCAATCTGTGATATTTTGTGATTATAAAATTTACTTCAACAGTGCAACATAGATTTTAAATTCAGACTACTTAACATAGATATTATAAGAAGTGCAATAGATATGCTTAGCAAAAAAACTGATTTTAATTTTATGAGTGTTAAAATGTTCATTGTTCAAAGACTCCCTGTTTTGTTGGCCAATTGATTAAAAGAATTAATAATATTTCTCTTAGTGAGGGTATTTTTCCAAAATCTTGAAAAGAATCACTTATAGTTCGGATAAAAAAGATCCAAAATGCGAAATCTTTTATTGACTTTCGGCCAATAAATATGATGCCACTATAGGTACGAAAAATTAATTGAAAAATGTGTACCTAAGTATTACAAATATATATAAAATATATTCTTTGAACCGACCGACGCATGGACAAACTTCTTATTTTAAGCCAATTCGGCCGTCGATCAACACTTGCGAGAGACGGTCGTTCCGGTTCTGTAAATACTACAGTTTTTTAGTTATGGTAATGCGTTTGGCTCGAGAGGCGCAACATCACCTATATTAAAAGTAATTGATATTTAAATACCGAAGATTTCTAATTTTTTGTTCCTTTTTGTTATCGATATATAAAATCCTACTTTTCTTAGAAAAGTTAATAGTAAATTTTTATCTTTTACTTAATAACTAATAATATAACAATAAAATGAAGTAATAAAAAAAATTTATTAATTTTAATTTTTTCAACCGGAGAGCGCTCGTCAGACCGACAGACAATAACAAACTGAGGAGCTAGATGGGCGCTTTTATTATAGTATTCAACTTTTGGGCAAAGTCAATTATTTCTCGTTTTAAAACGAAAGTCCTCTGTGCCCCGTTCTCCCATATATGTACTTTTGTAGTTGCGGACAAGTTGTAACATCAAAGCTAAATGCAGAAAAAAATCCTTAGTTGAACCAGGTCAAAACTTTTATTTTATTTTACTCTTATAACTACAATACAACGAAGGCAAGTGAGGATTGTAATAATTACAGTTTTTGTTCAGTATTCTTGCAGGTTAAAACGAATTTTAGTGCGGTGTATAGAGTCCTGTGAAGTTAGCAAAAGAATTGTTTAAAATTGAGTAAAAAGTAAGAGTTCCCGGTAGCAACAATTGGAAGTTTTTTTTCGACCTAAGTGTCCAATATATATATGCGTTTCGCCCAGGTATATAGGACACTTAGGTCGCAAAAAAATTTCCAGTTTAATTTCATTCAATATAGTCCACTAAATACAAAAACATAAGACAATATTTTATATTGTTTTGGTTTTTCTTCTTCGTATAAAGAGTTCCTCGTACGTTCTGGCGAATGAAGTGTTAAAATTCGAAAAAAAAGTTTTTTGCTAATTTCACGCAACAAGGACTTTTTGGAGAAAAAGTTCTAGAGTTCATGATTGATTTTAGAAAGAGTTCTGCAAAATTGGAAAAGTTAGGGCAAATTAAGGTGCCCATTGACTTAGAACCAAAAATTTTCATAATCCAAAAAAATCAAAGATTAGAGTTCCCGATAGCAAACAAAAAGTTCTAAACATATTTTTCCCAATAACTTTTTTTTCTAAAACTAATTTATCAAAAGTTATTCGCAAATTTAGGTGCCCATTTGGTTCTAAGTCAAACAGCTGATTAGTTAGCTGTCAATTGGAAAGTTCCCCCATACGTCAATGTGACAATGCGAAACAAACAACAACAAAAATTTCCTAGTTGGGGAGAAAACAATGCAATACAAACAAATATACTTACATATACAACGATAAATCACAATGTGCACACTATAGTCGCGCCTTTGGAAAATTGTTTGGCTGTGTAAGTATGTTTGTTTGTATTGCATTGTTTTCTCCCCAACTAGAACTGCCAAATATAGTATAGTTATAGCTCGACTGAAAAGGTAAAGTATCTTAAGTCAATTTTTAACATTTTTCAGGAGAGCAAAAAAACTGTTGAAAGAAGCTTCCCAAAAAACCTTTAAAACATAGACTTCTTAGAATAAACTTTTTAGAGGTAAAATTTTATGAACTTTTTTTTTATTGTAAAAAGATATTGTTAATATTTATTGAGTTATAGGGCAAATTATGACTTAAGATAGTTTGCCTTTTTTAAATTTATTTTAAATTATTGATTTTAAAAATCTTAAGTTGAGATAAGATACTTTGATTTCTTAAGTTTGGTATCTTAAGTCCACTTAAGATGTTTTACCTTTTCATAATTATTACAAGATCAAATAATCTTAAGTATACTTAAAATTTTGTAATTCGCTTCAACACAACATATTATGTGATATTAAGATATTTTACCTTGCGTCAACATGCTATTTTCCAACATAAGATGATTTTTTTTCCTTTATAAAAAGGAAACGGAGTGAGATAGAAGAATTCGGATAAGGCAGAAATGTGCGCCTCTGTGTGGGTAATAAGGATCATTAAAAAAAAGAAAATCATCTTAAGTCTACTTAAGATACTTTACCTTTTCAGTCGAGATAGATATATACAGTCCTATTTATTAGATTTTTGTCTACTTAGACACTGTCTAACTATTTTTAAATTCGTGGAAATATGTTTTATTTAATAAAAATAAATATCACATTATTCACGGTTAACGTAATCTACTCTTGTGTCTAAGTAAGACAGCTTTAAGACAACAATAAACAAGGTTTTGGAACACATTTTCCAAAGTTGGACAGTTGTCTAAAGTTGGACAACGTTTATAAATAAGACCAATAGTTTTTGGAAAAGCCCAATCGTTTTCGAAAAAAGTTTGATTTTAAAGTTTGGGAGTGTCTGGTTGACAGAGAGTGGCTCTCTTTTTCGAAATTCAAAACATATTTATGAGTGGTGAATACCCCAAAGTTATGAGCCATATAAAGTTATGAGGCTCATATGAGCGCTCGGTGAATACAGGTCTTATGGTTCGCGTACACTAAAACCGAATCATCGGCCGATATCGGGTCAGAGCTATTCGGACGACTGTCTCGGACGTTCGTGTGATTTGAAAGTGATCATTTTCTCTACTGTTATAATTTTTAGAAAAATTGTCCCAGAGAGGTGCCCTTTATGAATGCAATTACATAATTAACTTTTCAGTATCCATTTTTTTTTATTTGTATGAACTTTATCAAGAATCAACCGGACAACTGACGAAAAATCCAAACATGTTGGGATATGCCGGTTAATCGCTTATTAACGAACGTCATCGGACGATGTCGCTTTCAGAGGTCTACGCGCTCTCTTTCCTTTCTATACGTTTAGTTCGATCGGCCGAGTTCAGCCGACAACGGCCGAGCATACTTCGGACGATGACGGACTAGGTGTACGCGAGCCGTTAGTCTATTAGTTTTTAGTCCTTTTTTCGGCCAATCCCCTTTGGGCTCGGCATTTGTGTGTAGCATGCCTTATCCGTCGATAAGACAGTTCACATTATGTATCTAATACACAAACCCCTCTGCTGTCATCTCTGTGCAATGCTACCAACCAACACATTTTAAAAAGTCGAACCTAATAAAAAGAAACGCTAAATGCCAAGAAAAGAAATAAAATCGAACACCGAAAAAATGTACGCAAGTAGAAGAGAAGGAAATAAAATTTTTTGTGTCATGCCTCGCTCGCTACGCGTACAAAAAAATCTACAACACTTCGTGATTGAAATTATTTATTGAGAAACCCTAAGTATATTTGTTACAAAGTTAAATTTAACCAAAATTGTAATAAAGTATTCTAAAGAAAAACGCGGAAAACCCACCGAAAAGTTTGTTTTGACATTTGCCCCTCAAAAACATTTGACAGTAGCCAGTCGCCCCCCTCAAAATATATAAATTTATACTCGGGCTCGGTTGAACTTCTTGGCGAGGCGAGTAAGCAGCAAATTGAAAAGAAATTTTGCGACAGCCAATCGACGAAAAAAAAATTAATTGAGAAAAAGAAAATGTGCTCCAACGAGACAAGTCATTGGGAATAGTTAATATGTTGGTTGCGTTGTTAGGTAACTAAGGAAATCTCTTTGGAATTTGGTCAAAAACTTGGAGGAAGTTAGTGGCGGGCAAGTGGTAAAAAGTGTTTTTTTTTTATTTTGTTTCATAGGAAAAAGTTGTAATTTATGAATTAAACTTTGCGTACAAGTTGTAATAATTTATAGGGTTAAGATTCTGGAATAATATTCTGGGCTGAAAAAATCTCTATTAAAGATCACTTTTAAGTTACTTTGGTGTTTGCATCGCGATTCTTCTAAGAGAGGCCTGTGGAATAGAATGAGTACATGAGTGTGTCCTAGAGCACTAAGAATGGACACAACAGCAAATACACTGGAGGAGGCAAGCTCCGAGAGTGAATATAGTGATTCGTACGAAGGTGAAAGCAATTCGGACTCGGCTGGCGCTGCCACTACATCATCAGGTGAAGAAGAGGAAGATAATGGTGAAGCTGAAGAAGATGAGGAAGACTACTCTCCTCCAGAGGACTCCGTTGAGATGGCACGCATCACTAAGGACACATTGCTGCACCTGCCAAAAGGCCTGTGTGAGAATGCAGCAGTATTTCAAGAGTTTTTCTCAATGGAAACATGGCGAATGCTACCGGCCAACTATCAGGCCTATCTGAAGAACAAATTCATTCCGCATTTTTCAGAGAACAACGAACAAGAGCAAGAAAAAACTCTAGAAATGCTCTTTAACAACGAGTTGAATCGATTTCAAGCCTCGCCTCTGATTGATTTGCAACGAAACCTCGAGGAGGGAAACTATCGTCCTGATGTCCTTCGGCTGCGTGAAAGCATTGCCAAATCACGTCGACGTGAAAGACGTTTTCAGGAATACGAACGTATAAGCCACATGGCTAAGAATATGCTTGTGTCTAGAGAACGTTTACTTCGTGTGGCATACGAATCACCGCAAGGAAAAGAGTTGCGGGTCGAAAATGTTTTAAAGAAGACACCACAGTTAGATAAGGGAGTGTGTGCGGTGAGAGCGCGCAAAAGATTCTATTCGGAAATTAGACAGCTAAGGAGTCAGGTGGGAATAGCTGAATTGAGTGAAGATGATCTGGAAGATGAACCGCTGCCAGATGTAAATGAGGATCCAGAACCAAAAGTAAAGATGGAAGTTGATCAAGCAAAAGAGGCAAAAATTCTAGGCACATTGCACCGCTACAAGAAATTCAATAAAATGGGTCCTGTTGAGATTCTCTGCGATGGCAACTTTAAGAAGGTTCTATTCGAACATAAATGCAGGAAGTTGGAAGAACCGGTGAGAACCTATTTCTTAATTTAGTAGGACCTACATGTATATTTATTAATTTACCCAAAATGCAAAGATTCTTCACAGATCATTCTAGATTTATTTCACCAATGTGATATTTACATAGGTAGGAAGATTGTTAACCAAAATTTTTCAAAAGGATTTGATAGTTCGCAATCAAGCTCTAAGCGTTTGTCCAATTAATTAAATCATTAGACAAAACTTTCCTTTCCTTCGCTTAATTTACCTAGGTATATGGTTTTCTAAAAATAACCATGAATTCTAGCTGTTTCTACGACTGAGACAGCTAGAGTCAAAACTATTCTTTTTTCTGTGTAGAGTATTTAATAGCGCTATTTAAACATGGAAGTAATTTTCTTAAATTCAACTTCTGGGTAGGTATATTTTTCAATCATCTTCAGTGACCTTTTCAATTTAACTGAAATAAATTGCCGTCAGATAACTTGACTTCGAACCTTAAACCAAGCTTCTGACATCCTAAGCCTCAGGTTTCGCCCTTATGCATAGTATGTACCGAAACGAAAATGTCCATACAAAAATTGAAAACACGAAATCATAAACGAAATGTACGGTGTTCAAAAAGCGAAATTAATAATTGTAGATTTTTTAATTTTTTTGTTTGGCAATTAGTGACACTTTCAATTGGTATTTTTGGTATTTATTTTTTGGTTTATGTTTTCGCTATCGATTTGGAGACCACAGAAAATTTACGTTTCGCTTCAGCTGCGTACTAGGTTTTATTTATTAATAATTGAAGCAATTAGCATTTTCACTAGCCACACAATAGGTTTTCTTGCATTGTCTTTATTAAAGAACAAATTTTACCTGTTTCCATGTTTTATTCAAGAAAGATTCGTTCAAGATAAATTTCAATACAAAAGATTCGATCTTTCTAGCTTGGGATATTTGATCTGCATTTTAATAAGAGAAACGACATTACATTTATTTTCAGCTATTAGATAAAAAGATTCTATTCTTTTTGTTTCCTCCAAAAAAGGATCACTGAAATTAAGTTTAAAAATTAAGTCTCTGAAACGTTTATTCCAACAACCTGATAACTGCTTGAACCCATACACTCTTTTGTTTATTTAACAAACATTTTAAGTACGTTTTTAACAACACTAAGAATCTTACTTGTTTGATGTTTAGTCAATACCTTAACGTTGGCTTAAACCTTTGCCCATGCTTCAGGTTTAAAAGAGCTGTATTTTAGCTATATTTATTAAGACAGGTTCAATAAGAAGAAAATTCAAATTAAAGAAAGTGGGCGATTTAGTAAGCGAAAAGTGTCTGTTGTTCAGCGCCATCTATCGAAATACTGAAAGTAAATGTTTGTACTGCTTTCATTAACCTTTTTTTGTCTGTAAATTCGCTTTGTTTGCCGTCTTCGTATAGTATCGCCTGGATCATTTTCTTTACTTTGCTTTGTTGAAGTGTTAATTGTCTTTTCAATAAAAAAATATAATATTCAATTAAAAGTACATAATAAATATTAAAAACTATCTAAAATACATAATTTCCATGTTTTCTTTTTCTCTAGGATCGTCCCGAATTCGAGACAAACGACATTCGTCTAAGGGATGTTTATGCCAGGACTCAAATGACTGGAAGTTACAAACGTGTATTTGCTTCGGGCAAAACGCCTGGCCGAAAACCTAAGGCGAAACTTCTTCAAGAGAAAATCGAAGAAACTCCTTTAGAAGTTAAAATTGAAGTAAAAGAAGAACTTCCTTCATCGTCACCAACCTTGGCAACACCCCCAACCAACCATCTACCACAAATCCATACCCCACCAGATAGGATCTATGTAGAGCAACCAACTCAACAGCAGCACCATTCGATTGGTATGTCTCCACCACAAGTAGTTGATCAACAAACTATAGAACAACAACCGCCTGAAGATTCGGAAGAGGATGAAGTTGTCAATGTTGAAACTGTCGAAACAACGCCAATGTGCCAACTGCCTATCATAAATGGCTCTGACTTTGTCCACTCTGAAGAAGTTATAATTCCAATGACTGAGATTAAGGCAGAAGATCCTCCAGAACCGACTATTCCTACGCCTCCTAAACTCACTTCGTACCATGGAAAAATCAAAATAGCCACTTTCTCTGATTTGAAGGGAATAGACTTGATGAATCTTCCAATTGACATGGATGACTCTTGTCTAAGTGAAGCGGACTTTAATCCTCATCATGAGCCAATTGTCGCTCAGGTACAGCAAACATCTGCACCAGTGAATGCAATCAAGAATTTCGTGGCCACATCGAGCCCTGAACTAATGCAAGAGACACATGCCTGTTTCCTATCACTCATTCGAGATATCTTCTGCTCGACACCAAACCATCGTATGAAGCTGGATGATTTGCGGGAGAAGATACATGTATGGCTTTCAAATCCCATTACAGCTTTAAACGATTGGTACTGCTTGGCCGAGAGCTGGTCTTCGCTGGTCACGTCGGCAATAAATTTTCTAGCTGGTGATTTTAGTGACCAACCAGAGGAGTATGTTCCGTATATTGAATACAAGTCACAGTTAAATATATACCAGTGGATTGGGGCAAGTCGAGACTCTGACACGCATCTTGTCCAGTTATGCAACTATTGGATGTCCCGTAAACACGAAATGACCCACAAACCAATTCAAAAAGCCGATATGACACCGAGAAAGTCAATAGATTTTGATGAGAATGGTTCCAACGAGAGAGCCACATCACCTCCACTACCACGATGTCCAACAGCGTGGGCGGTCCAGCCTTCGAGTCCAGAGGAAATGTTAGAATTCCAAAGACAAGAACGGGAACGCTTTGAAAATCCACACCGATCTTTCACATATCGTATGCATGGCTATGAAAGTGTTGTCGGCCCAGTTAAAGGTATATACACCCAGATTTTTGCATTAACCAAGGCCCGTGGACATAGTATGATGATCGGCGATCGCCCAAGCTTTGTAACTATTCTCACTTTGGTTAGAGATGCAACTGCCCGTCTGCCAAATGGAGAAGGCACCAGGGCTGATATATCAGAGCTTCTTAAGTGCTCACAATACATAAATCGAGATGCTCCGGAAAATGTTCTCCAGACTATTGTGAGTGGAGCTCTAGATCGAATGCACACAGAGCATGATCCTTGTGTGAGATACGACACCAAACGAAAAATTTGGATTTATCTTCATAGAAATAGATCCGAAGAGGAATTCGAAAGAATGCATCAGCAATACCAAGGAATCGGAAAGCACAAAAAGCCAGCAAATCGCAAAGTTAAAGCAAAAATTGTCATAAAAGAAAATGCTTCCATTTCCAGTCCTACTACTTCGTCATCGCTGCCAGCTTTAATGCCTTCGAATCCGATAATCATCAGTAGTTCATCAAATACACAAAAGAACACTACGGCGCAGACACAGAAAACGGTATTGAAACCTGAATTGATATCAGAGGATAAAATTGAGGTAATAGAAACACAGGAAATATCAAATCTAGACGATGCATTGTCTCCTGGACCAGCGCCACAAGTTCAGCAGCAGCAACAGCAACAACCAAAACAACAGACGCAGTTCATTTCTCAGAAAATGTTTGCAACAACAACAACAACCAGTAACCCTTCACAACAACAAGCAAAAAAGCCAAATGCAACGCCCATCATTGTTTCAACTCCGACTGGAATACAAACTGTCCATGTTTCAGCAGCCAACAACCCAACGGTAATTACTATTCCCAGTACTTCAACAACATCTTGCAGCCCTGAAAAGAAACAGACGACATCTAACCCCACAATTGTATTCCCAACAACGCAGCAGATAATCACAGCTAGCCAACAGCCGCAGCAGCAGCAGCAGCAGATCTCCGTAGCCAACAAAAAAATCTCGCTCAGTAAGCCAATAATAATAAATCAAACGGTTCCTACTGGTCAGCAACAGATTCGACCTCAACAGCAGCAACAGCAGGCCCACCAACAACAGCAAGGTTTCATCATTCCCATCAACATAAACAATTCTGAGCAGTTCAAAGTGATGGGGAATTCTATTCTCCTTACAGACCAACAAAAGTCGAATATCAATCCCTCAAATACAACAACTTTCATGCAACAGCAATCGCCAAAGAATATAGTTCGCCTGGCTAGTGGTAAGTCGCTGTTATCACCCCAGTTAAACAAAGTCCAGGCGCAAAATTTACAGAAGCTGCCAACAATCACAGCAACTGCTATTCGACCGCAATTGCAGAAGACCATTGGTGGAATATCATTGATAAATAATGCCACAGTTGGAGGAGTCAAAATGTCCTCACAGACTCTGACAAATCTTCAACAGAAGCAAATAATTCAGAGTTTTCTCAATCAGCAGGGCAATAAGCAACGTCTTGTGATTGGTAATTTAGGAACTGTCATTCCACAGCAACAACAGCAACAATTGTTGCAGAATAAAAACGTAATAATTCAACAGACTTCACAGCCACAGAAACTAATTAATGCTGCAACTTCAACTGTTGTGGCTTCGACTGCAACTAATACAGGCACTGGCACCATAATCTCAACTTCGTCACAGGGAGGCAATATAATTGGATCGCCGATCTTTCAAATTCATTCGGCGCCTACAACACAAGGAGGAGCGACTAAGATTCAGACGATTAGTGCGAGTAGCTTGACGCCACAGCAGCAACAAGTAAGTAGATTTTGTTTATCAAGTACATGTCCATTCATAAATTATGATACTTCCATAATACTGTCTGTCTGTATGTGTTGCCATATTTATGTATTGTAGAACACATGCACCTTCCAATTTAAACACACAAAAAACAAAATTTTTGGAATAAAATTATTTGAAAAAAACATTGCCCTAGTCTGTTGTAAGGTTCCGATTGAAAGAGTACCAGTTTCGCTATTTTAAGCTATGTTCTAATCGGCATCCACATTATTGCGTGTATTGAATGAAATGCACAACCTAGGAGCACTAGGTTGCTTTTGCAGTAATATTTTAGAAGGAAGTTTAACGTTCCCAAAAATATGATTTTTTTTTATAACGAAGGCAAAGGTTTATGTGAAGCAAAGAATATACAAAATGTATAATTCAATTTAAAATTTAAAAAAATCATTTTTCTTAAACCTTTGTTTTCTGAGAACATAACTTATTCAATGATTCTGCAATCTGTATATATTAAAATGCATAATTAAATAACTTGCTTTACAGAATCTTTTACAAAATCTAAAGCAGCCACAATTCAAGTCGGTACAAGGCTGTCAATTGGTTCCAACACAACAGCAGTCCCTGATCATAAAACAACAACCTGTTTTCTCGACACAGCAGCAGCAACAACAACAGCAGCAACAACAGCAGCAGCAACAGCAACAACAGCAGCAGCAGCAACAGCAGCAACAGCAGCAACAGCAGCAGCAACAACAGCAGCAACAGCAGCAACAGCAGCAACAGCAGCAGCAGCAGCAGCAGCAGCAGCAACAGCAGCAGCAGCAGAAACAGCAGCAGCAGCAACAGCAGCAACAACAGCAGCAGCAACAACAGCAGCAACAACACCAACAACAACAGAAACAGCAAAATACATCGCAACAACAAAAAATTTTAAACACAAATCAACAGCCGATATCAACGGGAACAATGACGGCCGTCAGTGTAGGTGCGGCATCTCCCAAGGCAGTTGTAGTCAGTGGTGTTGGCAACATCATAACCACAGCTCCTTCAAATATTACCCAGAATATCATCAAGCACCCGACATTGCAGCTGCAGCATAATCTTGGTAAACCTATCACTGTAGTATCTCAGCCGCAGAATATAACGCGTCTCATAAAGTCAGGTAATGTTCAGAATCAAATTATTTCCCGTGGAGGTCTCAGGGCCCAATCCGTGAATCCTGTAATGGCAAAAGTGCTCACCAACACATCAGGGCAAATAATCTCCCTCGAAAGCCTGCTTCAAAAGCAAGGTGCCACACTTCGGGTAACTAATGCTAAACCTACTCAAACTACGAACCTCATTCAGCTAGCCGGAACTCCTGGCTCCCAAATTACCCAATATGCTGTTGTCTCTCAAGGCAGAAATATAATTTCTATGAGTGGACAACAGCAACCAGCGCGCCTGATCAGTACTCAGGCATCTTCTAGCACAGTTTCCACATCAACAACACCCGCTAACAAGCCCGTCGTCAGTCCTGCGCCTACCAAAATCATCTCAACCAACCAAATCACCGCACAGCAATTGGTGAATGCCAAATTCCTCAGCAAAACTTCGAATGTGACAACGACCTCTGCTGGAGGCATTCGAATGATCAATGCTCAGAACTTCAATATAGCTAACCTTCAGGGTAAACCTGTTATCATTGCCAGCAAACAAGCGACAACAAATCTAAATCAACAGCAATTGGGTCATCAGCAGACAACAGGCGCTGGCACCAGTGTTGTAATCGGAGGTCAAACTCTCAAGTTGCAGGGCAATGTCATTTCAACCGTAAGTCGATATTAAAGTATTTTAATATTTATTTTAATTTTTTTATCTTTTTTCAGTCCAACGTTCAACTGATCAACAAAGCTGTGTCTTCGGTGGCTTCTTCCTCTGCGACAACATCGACTGTCATGATGGGTAATCAAATCCTTAAAGTGCAACAATCCACACCTTTGAAGCAGGGTACCGTTGTAGGAACGTCAACTCCTTTAACAACGATTGCCAGTACTAACACCGGTACTGTTGTTGTGAATAGCAATTCAGTATTAAATCATCAGAATATGACCACCAAGACAGTCGTGCTAGGTTCAACAGGGCAAACTATTCGAGTTCAAACGCCAAACCAGATGCAGGGAGTCAACGTGGGCGGTGTCAGTGGTGGACTTAAAAACGTTACAGCTACTAGTTTAGCACAGGTAATTTAGACCGTTATTTAGAAAATAAAAAAAATTTGTTTAAGTGTTGTTTTATTTGTTGCAGGGCACCAGTATGAAATCAACGGCTAATCGTGTAGTTCTGGCTGTTCAGGGTGGTGGCCAGATATTTCTTTCGCCAAATTTCCAAGGTGGAGCGATAAACCTTAAGTCATTGCAAGGCATGAAAGTTGTTTCTCTAGCTCAACAGCCACACCTGCAACAGCAGTCATCGCAGCCTCAACAAATTCAGCAACAGACTCAAACTACATCCCAACAACAACAACAACAACAACAACAGCAGCAGCAACAACAACAGGCAAAAAGTAAGAGTTTGCCAAAATGAGGTCCACTCTATCCCCAAATTATAACAGGAGTACGATACATTATCAAAAAAGATCAAGATTTGTAATTGGATTATCAAATGCAATTCTTTTGTACATAAATTTTACATAAAAACAAAAACTTTAAACATAAATTTACCTTCTATAACCACAAAATCAAAATTTGACCGCAATCGTTAAGGTTTTCAAAAAATACTTCTCTGATTGTGTTAACATTTTTTTTTAAATCATTAATTTTAAAAATACGTAATATTGAAAATTCAAATAAAAAATAAAACTATTATGTAGAAAAAATGTTAATTTAGTTGTAGAAGAATTTTAAATAGGTACATATTTGAATAGCTTTAAGTTTTTTGTGAATATGTTTCATTTTAGATAAGATTAACTTTGATATACATATTATATTAAATATAGTTCGTAGAGAGATTTTGAGAGTAAGCGAGAGTGAGATATGTAAATGGTAAAATCTTAAATACATTAAAAATAATTTTAACAAAATGTGTAAAATAAAAAATAACAAAAAGTAAACCTAGTTTTATGGAACCAAACAATTAAATACAAAAGCAAAACCATTCAAAAAGTTTTAAATGAAATGTGTTTTTTAAAGTTTAAAGTAACGCACTGAATTAAAGCTTCATACATATATTTTCTTGACATTCGAATGTTTACTTTAATACGTCAAAAAATAGCAAATTTTTCTCGTTTGGGCTACTTCAAATGTTGATGTAATCGCAATAAAAAAAAGCCATAATTCACATATTCCATGACAAAAAAGGCACACATTTTGAACAGCCTAGTGTAATCCGTTTTTGACTTGCGATATTCGAAGGTACTAAAGTTAGATAGGGCTAGTTTTGAAATCGTAAAAGAAATCAAACTTGAGCTTTTAATCAAACGATTTCATATAACATATAACAAAGTAGGTCCTGTGCCGGATTTATATAATTCGAAACCTCAGCGAGTGAGGTAGGTACTTCACTTTTCATTTCAGCCGTGAATTACAGCCTTATTATGAGTATCAATAATTAATAATTTCTATCAATTATTTGATAAGTTGGTATTATGGGTATCAACTGGTAATATAGACCGATTGTGAATACTTATCAAAAGTTCATTGTGAATGAGTTGTGTTTATTTTGTTTGACGTTTCACGTGTGAAATATTTGTTTTTTGCCAAATAGCTTGGCTCGGCGGATTTTGATTTGCTGATTTACATTAGCTTCATCATAACGCCTTTCAAAAAACAATTCTATCGAAGTCATTATTCTTTTTAACTTTTTTCCCATATAAAAATCCCAAGCAAATACGTTTCAATCAAGGATTTGTGGTTGATAAGAAAATTGATGTGTATCTATTTTGCTGATACCCGTAATACCATGTCTGTCAAAAAAATCATAGTCGATCAAAAATGTCTATAGTTGACAGTCATAATACCAACTAATTCAATTTGTTGATATCTATTAAGTATCTTGTTGATAGTTGATAGCTATAATAGGGCTGTTAGTGTATGTATTGATAAATTTATAGGTTCTTTTGGATATGTGTGTGTTCCTTTCTGAAATTTTTTTTTTTTATTAAAATTACAAAAACAACATCGTAGGCAAAAATCAAATCTTTATTGGTAAACACATAGTAAAATAGCTAAATCTCGGCATAGGTTAGGTTAGATTAGGAGGGGTGATAATTGATAATACGGCAGCCGTATTACCTCACTCGGATCTCAATGGATGCATTTTGCTCCCCAGGATGTAGGTAACGAGGTAAAAGGAGGTGGTGAAAGGAAGGGTGGGGAAAGGAACCAGTGGATTTTATGTGTAGGCTGCTTCCCTCAACCATCTTGAATATTCTGGATGAATTTAAAAATGTTTTTCAGTTGCAAAAACGAGATGTCCCTCAGATCATCGAAGAAGTATTCACCGCTCTTCCTCCAAATTAGTCTCTTTGAGACGTGAATGAGCACTCTCATCTAGCTTTAAAAGTGGGGCACAATAGATCTTAAGGTCGCAGTGCAATTAATACCCCCAGGCCCAAATATTCATTTATTCATTCACCGTGAGGTCTGCTTAGCTTGATCTCTTGGAGAGATCCGGGCATAGGTTTCTCGATACTCGACATGGCGTCAATATCTGATCATCTGTTGTTTGTCGCTCTGAGAAAGCTTTGGTGGAAGAGTCAGTTTGGCTATCATCAAGAGATGACCCATTTTTGGCTAATTCATCGGCACTGGATTTAAGCCTGTCTGTACATACACTACATTCACCTTCAACTTAAATGGTTGAAGTGTTTCTTTTTCAAACTTGGATCTTGAAGTTTACGTAATTCTTTTAAGCGAAGTTGCTTTTTTTTAGCTACCTATAAAATTAAATGTATGCTTATTTATCACGAAAACAATTCTAATATTTTGATATTGATAAGTCTTTAGATATTCAGTATAGGCGTTTTCGCGAACAAAAATTCTCTAGGAATATTTCCCTTTTTCCTTGGAACGTGAATGATGCTCTAAAATTTCCCCTGAAATTAATTGGTGCCGGAACAAAAATGTACAGGCGAATTTGTCTGTCATTACAGACCATAACAATTTTTTTTTCGTGTTTCTCGGTCACGGATTTAAAAGTTTGGATCAAACTTTCCTGCTGCTTAAATATTGATGAAATTTAGCATTATGAATATGAAATTTGGCAGAGATATTGAAGACAATGCAAAGAAAACTCTTGTATGCTCCTTCAGAACAAATTTCCCCCAGTGAAATTTCCCTGGAAAAGTCCCGATGTCTATATAATTTCCGAATTAAACTTTTTAGCATCATTCATGTTTCCATTATTTATCAAAGGAGGGAAATTTTATTGGCGATAACCTCCAATGAAAATGGTGAAAAACACCGTATTTCGATTGATACGCGGGTACCCGAAATGTGCGGTTCGCGTACACTAAAACCGAATCATCGGCCGATATCGGGTCGGAGGTATTCGGACGACTGTCTCGGACGTTCGTCTGCATACACTCCGATCTCGGACGGTGCCGGTCTGGAGTTGGAGTCTGACTGTGATGTGAAAATGATAATTTTCTCTATTGTTATAATTTATAGAAAATTTGTCCCAGAAAGGTGCCCTTTATGAATACTATTAAATAATTTTTCTGTATCCATTTTTTTTTTATTATTTGTATGAACTTTATCAAGAATCAACCGGACAACTGACGAAAAATCCAAACATGTTGGGATATGCCGGTTGATCGCTTATTAACGGACGTCATCGCTTTCAGTGGTGTACGCGCTCTCTTTCCTTTCTATACGTTTGGTTCGATCGGCCGATGACAGACTAGGTGTACGCGAGCCGTAAGGTTTTTCCTCGGGGATTATGCGATCGGTATACCCGTAAAAGGTTTATTTTTTTTCAAAATATAATACACTATCGTTTATTATAACTATACATTTTAGATCATTTTTGCATGCTTCGACTAATAGCGAAACCGATTTCTATCAATTTTGTTATAGAAGTTTTAAGGAAGCTCTATTAATCACCATTAGTCGTTTTACTAAAATTGCATTACAAAGGAGCTATCGTTATAATGGCGAAAAAATGTATCCATGATGCTACCCAGGACCTCAGGACCTCAACAATGTATGTAAAAAGGATAAAAGGAAGGGTGAGGAAACTAGCTAGTGACTTTTATATTTGGGGTGCTCCCTGAATTCTGGATGAATTTTAAGATGTTTCTCGGTATTTGCATGTTGCGTTGGAAAGGTCTGACAAATCCACAAAAAATTAACCAACGACGCACGTTTACTTTTTATTTAAGTTAGAGAAATCCTCAGTCGACTTTAACATAACAGTGTGTTTTTGAAAAATTAGGAAAAAATGAAACTCACATTTAAAAAAATGACGAACAAAGCTAAAATGCATAAACAAACCTTTAACACCTTTCCTCCAGAATTGTTTAAATGCCATTCAGTGACATTTTTAAATTTTGAAACTGTATTTTAAACAAAATATGACTCATATTATAATATACGTACTCTATGCCTAGAACGCTGCTGAAACGAAATTTGTATGTGGTCTCCATCAATGCAACGAAATGCTTGCAAAGCACAGCGGAAAACACCCATGCCGAGTTTAACCCATTGCAAAACATAACAACAAAAAATCACAAAATCTTTGTATATAAACTTTATAGTAGTCTCATCAGCATCGGCGATTGGTGCGCCAATTGGTGTCCAAATGTCTAACTAACTCTCAACATTTTGTATCATCTCAACATTGAATGTCAACTTTTAATGTTGAGCAACTTTGTTCAAATATTGATAGAGTTGAGATAAAAGGCAAAATGGCAAGAATAAGAAGACTATACACTATACAGTATACATGTAGGTTTATATACAAAATATATGGGAGTTCGAGGAGAAAAAAAAAATAGAACAGAATAGTATTTATAAAAATGACTGATTAATTTAAGTGAAAAATGGCAATCTGTATGTTTTGTGCTTCGTAATTTTATATAGAGGATAGGTATGTAAGATATTATTAAAAAAAAACTTTTCGATGTTTTTTTTCAACTATGTAGGTATTTTAAAAGTGATACATTTTTGTTTAAATATGCCACAGAAGTGTTGCTATCACAAATGTCAGGAGAGGCAAAGTGTAGTATATATATATGTTTATTGGTATATAAGCCCTATTTTTTGCAAGTGAATAGTCAGCTCAGTAAAATTTTTACACGTAATAATTTTTAATGTAATAATTTATCTTTATTTTAAGACATTATTCATTAAAATCTGACCATTAGAACTCAAGTTATTTATAAATCTAACTAAAAATAATTAAAAAAACTAAACCAAATATTTGCTTATTAGACAAAAATCGATTGCGGGTCCTGTCCCGCTCACGCAACTCCGTTGCTCCGCTTAGGGTATGTTCAGTCGCGAGGCAGGCGCTAATGTCAACAGTTATTTAAGATCTTAACCTTGAAAATCTAGCCATTAGAACTCAAGTTATAAGTCTTAAATCTGTATGCGGGGAGAGTACAATAACTTGGGCGCTAAAAATTGGTAACGGATTTTTATAGAAGGGTTCAAATACAAGCATTTTTTACTATGGGAGGGGCCCCGTTTAGGAGGTAAAGGCGACTTTCGAAAAAAAACGACTTAAATGGAAAAACAAATATTAAAAAACAACGACAATACTTAAAATGCAAAACAATAACGGTTTTAAAAGCCAGAAGTCTGTTCTTCAATCCTACATTTAAATTATATTATTTGTGTCAATAGTTTGCATTCAAACTCAAAATTTTGATAAAAAAAACGCAAACAAAATATTTGGATCAATTTTTCTCAAAATTGTGAAATGTAAAACTAAATTTCCGGGTGAGATAGACTCCCCCTTCCATATAGTCTAAGATCCCGCCATAGGACGACCTACCCGCATCGAGTTAAGTGGTATGGAGTTTTTTAGATAATATTTTAACTAACATTTTGCTCAAGTGTTGCCTGGCGAAATATGGTCAAGGGCATAGGGTTGTCACGGTTTAAAGGTCGATTTTTGGTTTTTTTTTTCAATTATGTGGTTGGGTTCAGTGCTAAAAAAATATATGAAAGGAAACTTTATTTTAAAATACGGAATTTAAATAGGGTGAATTAGAGCTAAAGAAGATCATGACACTTGTACCTATTTACCCATATACTCACATTTTGGTTATACATAGTTTCTGTCCCAGAATTTGTTGAACCCTCTCTGAGACTATTAAAATTGTATTCTTTAAAGCTATGAGTAATTCAAAAACGTCGATTATTAAAATTTCGGCAACTCTAAAAGTAGCCAACAGTTTTAAAAACAACATAGTACCATCGTAATGATAATAAAATTCTCTTTATGTTACTGTTTTTTAAATGAAAATATTAATTAAGGTAAAAAAAAATCAAAAACCAAGAAAAATTGATTTAAAAAATATAAATTTTCCAAAAATTCACCTAGCCATAAAAAAAGCTTAAATCAAAAATTTTGCAAACACGGATCTTTTCATTTTTTATCGGCTTCTCAGAAATATTTCTAGAAAACATTTCCCTGATTTTATGTGATTTTTTTTCTCCAACGTCCATTTTTCATTTTTTATTTTTTGAATTTAAAAAGTTTTTATCTCGAATTTTAGATTTTCTGGAATTTTCTTTTATATATGTGAGTTTCTTGTATTTACATGATCTATCGATAAAAGAAAAAAAACTCTCTATCACTTTTCGTTTAGAAAATAGAATCTAGACCTTTCTCTTCTTTTGCCCTAATTTACCATATTGAAATTCCGATTTAAAAAAAACACGTATTTTAAAATTTTTAAATAAAATCTCCTTTCATGATATTTTTTTAGCACTAAAACCTACCATATGGACTGGATCACATAATTGAAAAAACCCAAATATCGACCGAAAATAGTCACTTCACTTACAATTCTACCTCTAGTCTAATAATTTACCTAAACTTAACCTTAAACTTGAGGATCTGATGCATAATTTTTTTATTTGTATTCAATTTTTTATTAAAATTTTATTTTAATTAAATTATTATAACGATAAATAAATAAACAATCACGTTTTTTGCCTACACTTGTATGTAATCACAATGAATTTTTAATTTAATTAATAAACTTGACATTATACCTTAATTTTGAGACCTTAATCTTAAAGATCTGATTATTAGAACCGAAGTTATAGGAAAGTCAACCAAACCAACCAATCGACCCTTTTCTATAAATGTACATAGGTATGTACATACATACATACATATTATGTACCCACATATCATTTTCATTAAATTTTCAGTTTAAATTGAAAAACAATCAAAATTATGAAGTTTTTCACATACAACTTTATGTGATCGCAATGATTTTTCAACTTAATAATTTAGCCTGACATCTAACCTTCATTTTAAGACCTTAATCCTAAAGATCCAAGTATTAGAACAGGCATTATAAGCCAACAAAACCAACGATATCAACCCTTTTCCATAAATGTACAAACTATATGTAGCTATACCTACATAGGTATGTTTATTATTATCATTTCCATTAAATTCTTAGTTTATATTGAAAAAACAATCAAATCACTACGTTTTTCACATACACTTTTATGTGATCGCAATTATTTTTTAACTCGATAATAAATCCTGATATTTTACCTTTATTTTAACACCTAAATCTTAATGATCGGAATATTAGAACAGGAGCTATAAGCTAAGCAAATCGATCCTTTTCTGTTTTTACCCACTAAACCAACCAACAAAAATGTGCAACATATACATACCAACATCATAAAACTCTCCTAAAAAGGGTTAAAGTACATGTGGTTTAAAAAAAATTTTTTATTAATTTTTTGTTTCTTTTAAATATTCAATTTTATGAGGTTTTTCATGTATAGTTTTATGTGACTGCGCAATGATTTTATAAAAAAAAATGTATTCCGATATTCTACCTACATTTTAAGACCTTAATGTTACCGATAGGATTATTAGAACCGAAGTTATAAGCAAACCAAACCAACCACAGTGTACCTTTACAATTATTATACAGACTACAAATGTAAAAACAGCATTTTTTCCGACCCGAAGCAAATTTACCACGATTGTGGTTTTTTATTGCACAAACCCCGCCGCCGCCGCCGCCGCCGCCGCCGCCGCCGCCGCCGCCGCCGCCGCCGCCACCGGCTTTATAATACTATCTCCCTCTCGCCAATTGGTGTTTGTAAGTATTTTAATGTTTTTTTTTTGTTTTTATCAACATCTCCGTTGAATGAAATTATTTGTCCCATATTTATTTTCATGTTTTTAGTATGAAATTTTGAAAGATTTTGAAAATTTTATTTTTGCTCTAACACGCCTGTCATTTTTCCTTTAATTATATACCTTCACATTGAAATTCGGACAGCTGGGTAAAAAGATATAAGCATTTAAGTAAACGCAAATTTTCAGAATTCCTAAAAATCGGCACTGAAGCTCGCTGTTTGCCGATGAAAATTCCTCTTTTTTTTCAATTTTTATGTGATTTTTAAAGCAACCTTTTTTAACTATTGTCTTTGTATATAAACTTGTTTATGATATTATACTCCCATAGGGATAACTCTCAAATAAGAAAATGTTGCCCGTTTTCCTGCCAAAATGTTGCAAATTTTATTTTCAACATCAGCGAGCACGAGCGCCGCCACCGTCCAAATGTCTCGTAAAAAAAAACGACTCCATGAGATTACTATAAAGTTTATATACAAAGACAAAATTAACAACCAATGAAAGAAACGACTGAAACAAACACGATTAAAACTCGAACAGACAGTGGTCTAGGATGAATATTTAGGGCGAAAAAATTTTAAACTTATGAAAATGGAGGTAAATTGCATATTGTAATATGTCACAAGGAATTACAACAACACGAACCTATCTGGATAGCTTTGGATTGATACCCGAACGCGACCATTTTCTATACATCGATCCAATCTTCCAAAAACTACAATTTTGTGACCTAGTTGTTTGGTTATAAAATAAATTGTAAAAAATAAATAGACACGTGATTGCACTTTATATTTGCATAATCTGGTCGAGAATTGTTCTCATAAATAAATAAAAAACAACCATATCACTTGCAAACACTGTTGTTATTTTTCTATGGTCTACTAAAAAAAAAATATTAATAAAAAACCTCATAGGAATTTATTGTAAAACTCTAATTGAAATTACGACCTTTTATAAAAAAAGCAATGTCAAATTGTGAACACAATTAATAGGCGTTTTTCTTTTTTAGTTCCGAGCGGGGCACAGAGCGGGGCCTGAACGAATATAACTCTTTCCTAACCGAGCTTAAACACAATTGATCACTGAACTGTCATTGTATAATTTTTTTGTGTGATTGGTGTTTGTTTTTAAGAAAAATAATGAAGTTAGCCGCTCTCAGCTTTTTGCTCGAACAACTGTGATCAAGCTTTGAGCTAAAAAAGAAATGCCTCAGAGTGGTCCGAGTTAAATATGGTTCGGGAAATTAATTTTGTGGGAAAAAAAATTGTAAATGAATTATCAATTTCGCTCATTGAACAGCGTATTGCAGTTTGCAGAACAAAATGTTTCGTTTATTTTTCCTTTTTTTCTCACTTCGTTTGAATCAGGAGCGTACTAGGCTTTAAGAAGAAATATCTACCTTGATAATTATTAGACATGTTGAAATTGATATTAAAAATCAAATAAGCTCGATTTGTTACCGAATATCTTGTTTATTCCTGATTGAAGTCGGTAATTTAAAAACAAGTTAGTTAAATAGGGTATTACAATAATTTTATAAAATTTAAAATAAATATTTACGTTTCTTTAGAGGCTTACCAATTTTTGTACAATAGTTAGGTTATTATATTTATTGGAAAAATAAAGAAATAAAATATGGCATACAAAATAAATAAATAGAAAAAATTATCTAACTAATATGGTACATTCATTTAAATTATAGTCATTCTACGACATCTATTTCGTCGTCATCACTATCGCTGGATGAAGTGTAACACTTTTTATCTGCCCCACCACCGGGAGCATTTGATTTTCCTGATGGCGCATTTTGGGAAGACACTGGTTTTTCCTGTCCACTTTTTAGATTCTCCCTTGTATGTCGCCATTTCATTCTCCGATTTTGGAACCAAACTTTAACCTATAAAGTTTAAGAATTTAATTAAAAAATATTATAATCCCTGTTAATTATTATCCTGTTACCTGTGCATCGGTTAAATTGAGTCGAGCTGCCAGTTTTCTTCGATCAGGTTTGGTTATGTATTTTTGCTGCTGAAACTGAATCTCCAAGCCCTTACGTTGTAAATTACTAAAAACTGCCCTGGACCAAGATCGCTTTCGTTTTCCATTATTCGCTATTATTCCTGGAGAAACCGTTGACCCAGTTGAACCGGATACGTTGCCGCCTCCATTTGGTGTTGTTGTTGTTGTTTGTGGAATGTCTAAGGACTTGGAAGCCGCCTGAATATTAGTCTGCTGACGGAAGTGCTGCTGATTGATCTGCAATGATTTCAACCCGCTAAATGGCGCCATTAGTGAAGACAACGCTGCTATTGATGTTGCTGTTGGTGGTGGTTGCGGGTGCTGTTGATGGTGTTGTTGGAATTTGAGTATCGAGGAGGCCATTGAAGAGTACGATAGAACTAGAAGGTTAAGACAGATAAATCTCAATTAACAAAGCCATAAACAGTTTGAATTGTATGTTATTTTTGTTTAAACAACATAAAAAAGTATTTATACCACATAACGCCATGCCGCGCCGGCCGCAATTATTCTTTGCTCGTCAGCGGAATAGCACTTCTAAGGTGCTCATAAGAATCAACATCTGTATGATGATTAAATAGGTGTTTGTGGGTGCGATGCTGCCGCAGCAATTCGCATTGAGATGAATTCTGTTTGGTTGATTGATCGCATCTTAAACAGTATCAACAAAAACAACACGATCGACGACGCGTCGACCTGGCGCAAAGGATTGAAATGTATTTTTAATAAAATTTGATATTAAATCCCATCTATAGGTATTAGGTACGATAGGCGATTTAGGTGGTGGGGATGATAACGAATAGTAGATGTAGAGAAATTAATTAAATAAATAGATGCGATATTTTTTTATTTTTGACGAGTAAATGCAACGAATGAATTGGCACCTTCAAAATAACATTTAAATATCGCAAGAATTTTTTTAATTTTTAATTAAGTAATTGCAGGAACCTATATTCATTCAAATTTTAATACTAAAATGTCTTAATTGGAATTCTCTTTTAGCTGGTGGATAAGGGTCAATATTTTAAAACATACATATATTTTGCAACCCCTTGAAAGCAGCTTTGCTATTATATAATCCATTATTTCTATTTGATATCTCTTTAATGACTACTTTATAGCAAGTGAAGTGTTCACCGTATTTGATAAAATCTAACAATACGAGTATATTTATCACAAGTGGTAGTAAAATGTGAAAAATAATGTCCAATATTATGAAAGCATTGAAATTAGGGAAATTATTAAAAATTGAATGATGTATTATGTTCTTTATTATATAGGTTCTTGGAAAGGAGTAAACTGGAGAAAAACTTTTCCCGTTAAACAAAAAAATCAGTTTTCTTTTGCGTCTGTAAGTTTCATTTTTGGACTTTTTTTAATTTCGAAATCTATTCTTTTGTTTCATTTAAGAACGAAATTTTAACAGGACCACCTAGGTCCAGTTTCCTCCAACCACTAAAACCACTTTTTATGCACTTTTAATAAAAAAAAGTGCTACAGTTTCGTATTTTATGTTAACATCTTAAGGTATGTGGAGAGCAAATTTGAGCCTTATATCTTTGTTCAATATATTTCAATAAATCGTCGAATTTGTTCGAAACATTTTAAGGAAAATGATATTGTCCCATGTGAACCCTTTGTATGAACCACATGGAATAATTGTGAAGACAAGGCGCCTAAAGGAAAATGTGCTTCCATCACTTTTGTTGCCTTTAAAAAAACAGGAACAAATTAAATAAATGTTTAAGAATTCAGAATAGATCTTTGATACCCAGGTATAGTAAATATGAAATATTCGTAGAAATTACAATAATTACGGCTTATATAAAAATCTTGTGGCACGGTGTTTGTGGTCGAACTCCTCCGAAACGGCTCGACCGATTTTTATGATTTTTTTTTTTTGTATATTTGGTAGGTATAGGTCGTAAAGTATATTTCATACTGCTAGGTAAGTAACACCCTAGATTTGGCATACAAATATATCTATCTATAACAATAAATCTTCACCACCCTATACATTTTTTAATCGCGATTGTAGTATATTTGTGTAAACAATCGAGATTTTAGGATCACGGATCTCATTAATCTTAGTTTCAAGAATAGGTTTCCGCAGCAAAATTTCTCATCTTTGCTGTCAAAAAGAACCATTTTGGCAGCAAAAAATGTGGACATCGACGACTTAAACTTCAAGATACAGCAGTCGTTGGCAGGTAATTTGGTATCATACAAATCGATCGATACAGTTTGCGATTTGCCGGGCATGCCACCACACCTTCTACGACTGAAAGTTGGATCTCCGGTTATTTTACTTCGGAATCGCGTGCAATGGCTAAAGACGGACTGATTTAAAATATCGTTAATGAAATACATTGAATTCAGAAAATTACTGGTATGTATTTTTTTTATTTTTATCGGCGGTCATCGGTCTCGGAGGAACAAAGGAACAAACCAAGGGTTGTTACGTTAACTTAACATCAAATCTTTCGAATCCTTTTTTCGCTGATGTGCCATATCTTATGAAACTTGTTCGAAATAATTTTGTCGATAATGATGGTTTCATTTTGGATGAGAAAACAATAGATAATTAAGATAATAATTGCTCAAAAACTAAATCTGATTTGATAAATCTGAATTAAGTATCACATCGCTTATAAGATATCGGCATCGAATTTGAATGTAAGAGGTGCAGAACGTCAAAAGGTAAAACTAGACAGCAAATTATTTTTCCTCACTTTATCAAACGCGATTTTCCGAGCTGAAAGTTTGTTTTAAGTGCTCTGAATTTTTTAAACAAGTATATACTAATTTAGGATTAGATGAATCATTTTTTATTCACAATTTTATTAATTTCAATGATTGGTTTGATTTCCTTAATGTAAGAATTCCTTACCAAGATAGCCACGAACAAATTCAAGGAGTTGGGATTTCAGAAACCCTCCAATTTGAAATTGTCGATAAAATGACCGAAACGATACAAAATATGCGAGTGAAGGGCAAGAAAAACATGGTGCCTTTCCAAAGGGTATTAAAGTGCTATTCATATAATCATCTAAGCATGCATTTCATTTCTTCAGGCATTATTATAACGAACAATTTTTTAAATATCTTGCACAACGATTAAAAGACTGCATATAACATTTCATATTTGTTAACATACAAACTCAACCAGGACGTACTTGAAAATTTCTTCAAAGTAATTCGGTCCAAATGTGGATTATACGATCATCCAAATCGTCTTGAATATTTATGTACAGGCTTCGTTCATATATTCTGGGTCGAATTGCAGGAAGTTTATCTCAGAATGGTTTTTTTTTTTTAATTATTTAAAATACCTATGTAATGTACATATAAATACGTATATAGTTATACTATAATATCATTTTTTTTTTTTTCTTTTAAAGGCAACACATTAGAAGACAATACGCCTGATTTAGAGGCTATACAAAATCCCAGTAGCAACCTATTCGGAACACTGGCTCTCGAGGTTAGTGTTGATGATGAACCACCCGCAGATGAACTCGAATCCATGCAGTATAATGGCCTCGAACATTTGGCAGGATATACATATTTGCCATAGGATTAAAAACCCGGATCTTGTTGTTCAGAAGAATCAACAAGAATATTCGTTGATGTTTACTTGGAGAAATCAACTAAGTGAAGGGTTTCTTCAAAAGCCAACAAAATGATGTCAGATATGGAGAAGATGGAGTTAATTTTTAAGCAATTTAACAACCATGATATTGTTTAAACCTCCAACTATAATAATAAAAATTGATTAGCTTATCAAAAAACATTATCTAAAATAATTGAAAAATAGAATTTAGTGGAATAAAATAGATAAACAAAATTAATAATAATAAGGTTCCCTAAGAAGTGAAATAGAGGAAACGAAGGAAAGTAAGTAAAAGACAAATTAAAAAAAGAAAAAAAGTGTGTTAAAAAAAAGAAAGAATTGTTGCCCCTTAAATTGGATAAAAGAAAAGAAAATCGATATCCATTGAATCGTTATTCATTAAATTGGAGTGAGAATAAAATGAAAAGCGACTTCCATTAAATTGGAATAAGAAGAAAACAAAATCGATGGATATAAATAATTAAAAACAAAAATAAAACTTATCTGCTGATCAATTGGATTTAAGGGAAAATAAAATTAAAGAAAAGAGTGGAAACATTCTTTCTTCAACACAACGGTTGATAAAAGTTTATTATGAAGAAGGTAAAGATGGAAGAAGACTTGATGCATTATCGTGAAAAATTTGGCATGAATGACATAGAATTAGGTTTGCAAATATTTAATGACCATTTCAATACCAATAATAGTAAGAATAAAAAGAAGAAGACCTATGTGGCTGCTGCCTTGGGGGACTTCGTAGTATAGTCACCTAGAGGACTAGAGAAACGGACTGTTGATCAGTTTTGTGTTTAGGAAATATATGCATCTTAACTAAATGACTGAGACAACTGAGGGTGCACAAGTGTAAAAGTTGAAAAGTGTTACTCTTACTAAAATGAGTTGAAATAGCATCGAATTCCTTACTATTCTCTAAGGCTGATAGGGTAAAGGAAACACATTAAAAAAACATTAGCAGTTGTTGATATACATTTAAAGAAAGAAATTTTATCTAGAGAAAATGAGAGACTTGCGTTGAAAACGTAAGCTGCCATAAGATATATTTTCGAAGAGTTTTGAAATATACCTATTTGTAAGAATTTGAAAATGGGACGATCATTGTTAACATCGTATTTCGGACCTGTTCTTAGAGTTAAGATACAGATTCCAGAGATTCAATAGCAGCTTACTGATGGCTCAAACAAAGAAGATGCCTATAATAGGTATTGATATTTACGTCAAGATAAGACTTTTTTGATCGTTTAAATTTTAACTTGAACACGATACAATTATAATGAAGAGGAAATGAGAAATCTTTGGAATAGGGATAAACTTGAGATTTTAAAAATAGAAAGAGTAGAGAAGGAGTAACAATTTAAAATAAAAATATATAACAGGGAAACCATCCGGACCAGGGATGAATTCTTGGTTTATTTAATTCAATTATTTTCGACGAAATATGGGTCAACACTGGCGACTTGCACATTAGCTCCGTAATAGGTGTCATAAGCTAGGACACTAGGTGTCTACTCAAATGATTTCTGCAGAAGCTTCATGGATGAGGAAGTGAAGGAATTAATTCCTCACCTTCGTTGTAACTGTCCTGCTCTATCACAGATACGTAGACTCCATTTGGGAGACTTCTACTACAACGTTACGAGTGATCTAGCAAATACTTCTATAAGTAATTTTGCACGCTTGATAAGTAGCTAAAATAGTTAAATGAGTAAGGAAAAGCTTTTCTAGATCCATGTGGCATCACAACGGGCCAAACAATTGGTCTAAGATTGTCGGTTTCTCCGCCGACAGCCACTTCTACCTAACCTAACTAAAATGGTTCAAGGAAGACATTGGTTAAATAATTGAAATAAGCAGAGTCCAGTATAAAAGAGTTGTCGGTAAAATATTGTTTTTAAAAAAAGGGTAAAAAGTTACCTATATATTGTGTTAAGTGGATCTCTTGGACTTAAATTATTTAAAAAATTTACCCGATTTGCCATTCCAGCATAGTTGAGGAACATTAGAAATGAAAAAAGCTTTATGTATTTATGTATGTACATTGAATGTCAAATTTAAATGTTGAGCAACTTTTCTGAACATAGGTACCAACATCATAACTTTCCTAAAAAGGGTCAAATACATGTGGTTTAAAAAATTATTAATTTGTATTAAATTTTTGTTTCTATTAAATACGCAATTTAATAGGGTTTTTCATATATAGTTTTATGTGACTGTGCAATGATATAATACAAAAAATGTAGTCCGATATTCTAGCTAAATTTTAAGACCTTAATGAACGGATTATTAGAACCGAAGTTATAAGCAAGCCAAACCAAACACAATGTATCTTTACAATTATTATACCGACTACAAATTTAGGTAGGTACATATGAACATTTAGCATTTTTTTTCCGACGCGAAGTAAATTTGCCACGATTGTGGTTTTTTATTGCACAAACTCCGCCGCCGCCGGCTTTAGAATACTATATTCCTCTCGCCAATTGGTGGTTGAAAGTATTTTAATGCTTTTTTTTTAATCAACTTCCTCGTTGAATTAAATTATTTGTCCGATATTTATTTTCATGTTTTTAGTATAAAATTTTGAATGATTTTGAAAATTTTTGGCTCTAACACGCCAGTCATTTTTCCTTTAATTATATACCTTAATAATGAAAATCGGATAATTGGATCGAAAGATATAAGCATTTAAGTAAACGCAAATCGGATATTTTTCGGATTTCGCAAAAATCATCATCAAAAACATACCCATTTTTTTCCTACGAACATTTCTCCTTTTTTTCTGTCCGTTTTATCATCTTCTTCGTTTTCTGTTTCCTCAAACTAGTAACAACAAAGCATGAACGAAATAATTTTGTTTATTTTGTTTAGTTTGTTTATTTTTTTTTATTTTGTTGATTTTGTTTATTTTGTTTATTCCCCTCACGTTTCGCCCCCTTTGTCTACTAGGCGTTTCATATTTTTTTGATTTTTTTATATTGTATGCCTCCGTTTAAACATTTCTAATGTTAAAAGAGCTGTTTGGTAGCCATTGGAATTTCTCTGTAAAATGAAGATAAATATAAAGAATATTAACAAAACCAGTAGAAGATCGAGCGTGAAAGTAAGTTGCTTACAACTTGTTTCTTACAAATATATCCGCACGGGGAGTGATACCGTAGAGAAGAATTATGGAAAGAAGTGATATAAGAATGGGAAAGTAGTATTTTTCGAGCCTTAGAAAAAGTGATTCCTGTTCTGTATTTATACTAACGTTATAGTTAACTACAAGGTTTTACACATCATTAATAAACAATGTTGTGTCTAAATAAAATATTTAAGTTAAAAAGTATCTTGTTAAATTTTTTAAATTGTCATGAAGTGATGAAATTAAGAAATAATATTTATCAATAAACTAAAACCAATTGGAGATCTATTAACAATTAACACCAAATAAAGGACATAAACGTAGCAGTCTTCTTATATAGCTTGACTATAGCTGAATTTTAATCAACTTACCATTGACTATACCAACAAAATATAAAGGAGATAAAAAAAATCATTCAAATAAACAGAGTTCACGCAGTTTACTTCACAGCGTTAGAGGAAATCCAAACAACATATATAGGTAAAAGATTGGTCCTTTAAATTAATGTAATGGTTAAATTTGTAGGAAAAAGAAGAGAATATAGTGACCTGTACTGACATGTTCACATTGATGTAGTGACCAAAGATACTGAATTATAAAGATATGAATCTTTCGTACGTTTCACCCTCCAAAACCCATTTGTTTACATTGTTGTATTTGTAATTTCGGATCGTGTCGGTGAATAGATGTGAATTGCAACAACAATTTAATGGGGTGAATTTGTTCTGTTTGACAGTTCATTTTTTTTTTGTGAAACTGCGGTGGTGAAAAATTTATTTCCGTATTTGGTCTATTTTTATTTTGTTTTTGTTAAAAAAACAAGATTTCTAGTAAATAATAATAAAATAAATCAATTGAAATAAGTATTTGCTTATTGTAATCGCAATTGTTATCCAAAGTGAATCGCAACGTCACGGTCGGTCGCCGAAATCGTGCAAATCCTCTGAATAATTTTATTTCAGATTCGCGTCTGCATCCCAAATATAATATCGTGCCGTAGCTCGTTTAGAAAACTATCTCAAAAATTAAACAAATCTTGAATTTGTTGCCCGCTCCACCAATAATTGATATCAACGTGGATGACCCAATGTGTTTGCTTTGACACCAACTTGAGAGTTGGCTCTTCAAATTGAGCAAGCGCCGAATTACTTTCAGATGGACTTTTTTTTAAGTTTTTTATAAAATTGAAAATGGATTTCAAATAAAGCAAGAGGACATAAATAAGAACTCAGAACTGTTTAAATCATCCAAATTAAGCAAGTAATTTTGAAATAACAGCACTTTGTATGTAAAGATTACAAGAATTTCAATAGAAAATCATGCGAAATTCTTGTTAGGGTTACATATAAAGTGCTTTTATTTCAAAACTACTTGCTTAATTTGGATGATTTAAACAGTTCTGAGTTCTTATTTATGTCCTCTTGCTTTATTTGAAATCCATTTTCAATTTAAAAAAAAAACTTAAAAAAAAGTCCATCTGAAAGTAATTCGGCGCTTGCTCAATTTGAAGAGCCAACTCTCAAGTTGGTGCCAAAGCAAACACATTGGGTCATCCACGTTGATATCAATTATTGGTGGAGCGGGCAACAAATTCAAGATTTGTTTAATTTTTGAGATAGTTTTCTAAACGAGCTACGGCACGATATTATATTTGGGATGCAGACGCGAATCTGAAATAAAATTATTCAGAGGATTTGCACGATTTCGGCGACCGACCGTGACGTTGCGATTCACTTTGGATAATAATTGCGATTACAATAAGCAAATACTTATTTCAATCGATTTATTTAATTATTATTTATTTGAAATCTCAATTTATTAACAAAAACAAAATAAAACTAGACCGAATACGGAAATAAATTTTTCAACACCAGTTTCACAAAAAAAAAAAAATTGAACTGTCAAACAGAACAAACTCACCCCGTTAAATTGTTGTTGGGATGTGTTTGAAATATTTTTTATTAAAGATGCTGTCGCACTTTGAAAAAAAAAATTTCAAGGTAAACTTTTTCGTTTAGGCTGTATTTGAATCGGAATAAAATGGAGTTACGAAGGCTTTTTTTTTACATTTCATGTATTCGTTGTCTATTTTCTTTACTCTTAAAACACTCTTTTCAACAAACCATTTACCCTCCAGAGTAGAAAGTAGATACTGATTTACAAATCAGGATTAAATGTATTTTTTATTCAATGATTATACATCTGATAACACATCGTTTGAGTTTATTAAAGGTTACGTTGCAGATGCTTCGTTTTAATAATTTGACTTGTAAATTATTTGATTAAATAAATAGATTAATGAATAATTCGTTTTAAAACATTTTTATACAAAGAGTGAAATAAAGTGTGGGTAAAATATATCAAATACCTACCTTTTACGGGTTTTTAAAGTTAGACAAAGACAAATATAAAATTTTGTAAGGTAGTAGATATTTATTCACTATTATAAAACTTGTCCTTTTATTCTCCTCATACAGACATTTTCTTCCATCACTTTGGGGGAGTGTGAGTGATAGATTTATCACTCCAAAATAAAAAATTTAGGAATTTATACATGTTCTTTTGTTGACCACCGAAATTTCGTTCGCCTACTAAAAATAAATGAACGTAATGAATGTTCACAATAAGGGGAATTTTTGAAAAATGAAATTTCAGGTGAAACTCACAATTGGCCAAAATTGAAATTTCAAACTTTCCGGGTGGATTCAGGTGAAACTCGCAATATTTGACTTTTTCTTTTTTAAAGAATTCAATACCAAACAAGCTGAAATACGGAAGTGTTTATGAAGATCCCTACATTTTTACAAATGCTAATTTTATATTTTACAACAGTTTGTATTGATTCTATTCTGAGTTCTCAGGAGAAATATATGTATATATACTAAATTGCACTACATCAAGACTAAAATACAACACATAACAATCACGGAAAAGAACAAACAATAACAACAGAAAATATGAGAAACGAATATAAATTTTTAAACCTAGTTTATAAATATTAAATTTGTTGCCACAAATAAGGTCAGGTACGCACTTAACAATTGGTTGTTCCATTTATTATACTTTTTGAACATACCCATTGAATTTTCAAAATAACTGCCATTTTCGTGGTGAATGGACGCCAACTGTATATGTGTGCAAATAATTCGTGGTCAGTGGACGCCAACTGCATATGTGTGCGTGTTTCAGCTTGTAGGCAAACTCGGAGCCGAGGATTCCTATCTTTATATTCAGTATCTTTGGTAGTGACCTATTCATAAAGATTTGGCATATTAGTAGTTATAGACCTTAAAGAATTCCAATATTCTAGTCAGTCATAAAACAACCGTCGAGCGAGACGGACGTGTCTGGACGGACCGGCTACTACAGTTCTATTATGCTATTTTAACTGATTTTTTTTTCTTCAAAATTGTAGCCTTTTTATAAAAAAAATTAGATATTGATTGTTTTTTTAAAACAGCTATTTTTGATCCAAAAAAATTTTAAAAATACGTGTCGGGGAATGCCCAAAAACGCTTATTACAAAATTAAAAAAAAAATCGACACACCCGTTTAGGCTCCAGACGAACGGACAGACAGACACACGGGCTGATCCAATTTTTCGACTTCGCTATAATCGTAATGTCAAGTATAATCAAAATCTTGAGTTCGATTTGAGAATTCGTATATTTATTGCAACAAAAAGTATTATTTACAAAATACAAAATGCGGAGGGTCAGAGTCCTCCAACAGTAAGAACGTGTCTTAAGGTTGCAAACAGGTCAAACAACACATTCAAAATGTATTCTCTTTAATTATTACCCTTGTTTGGCATGCGACTGTCAAAAAAGTCAGTCACATAAAATCGTTCCATAAAAAAGTAATTATTTTCCGTTTTGATCAAATCAACGTGTTACTTCTACTAAGTCCTTCAATTGAAGCAGAATCATTTTTTCGCATTTTCCATTTGAAAATAGAAAATAGAAAATGGAAAAGGAATCCAATGAAAACGACATGAAATAAAATTATTATTCACATGTTTTTTTTTTTCATTTGCCCTCACATCCTTCCTTCTTTTTTTTATTTTCTTTCAATAAAGTTCAATAACAACTCATAAACCATCATGTGTACAAGTGGAAAATTAAATAAAAATATTTTTAATATACAAATCCAAAGGTATCTAGCCGTCAGTTCAACTCAATCGGTCTCCTTCTATACACATATACCCTCGGAAAAATATTCGATTTTACTCTCGCGATCAATTGCGTAAACAAAACTCACCACATGAACTCGAATTTATTATAATCACTTTACAGAATGAAAAATACTCCTCGATCTGCTTTGCGTTTGGCAATTTCACACCTCCTCGTTCTCATCATCGTCCTCGGTAGTACAATTGGACAGATAGACGGTATTGTAAATATTTTATCCTTGCCTTACTGATCTTCAGGGCTAGACTATAGATTTTAAAGGCCTTTCTTAGGTGATTTACTTTGGTATAGAAATAACTCACTTTTTAGGTTAATTTCATTTTCAAAAAACGATATCAGGAATAGCCAAACAAATTTGACGTTTCCATAGCAAAGAGGTAATTCGCGACGATAACACAAATTTTATCTAGAATAAGATTTAAGCCCGGAAAATTATCCGCGCTTATATAAAGCCCGTATGAAATTTACTGTTTCTGCATTTAATTTATAAATTGTTTTATCTCCGACATCGATTTATATGTGACCCTTACATGTATAATACGTTCCGTGTCACACATTACGGTCACTCATTACGATGTAAGTGGGTACGTTCAATAACAAAACTCCGGCACTTGCACGAACATTGATGGTTATACATCTCAACCGTCAGTTCTAACACTCACCCACTTTATTTTCGTCCCATTCGGACTAAGAGAAAAACACCTAATTTATGTCTGTCAGCAAGATATAATTAGTAGGTACTTATTCGTTTTTTTTTTTTTTTGTGTCAAAAAATATGTGCTATTTTTATTCATTATAAAATTATTTAAACAATAAATAACTTTCAGTAATAATCACAACAAGTTATTGAAGACTTGCTGTCATTGTCAATCAATCTGTCAATGAATGTCATTTTCGATTGGTGTTAGACTGACAGTACTTGTTCTGAAAATAAAAGAACATTTTTTTTGGATCTCATGTCTGAAACGGAACTAAAACCGTTCATATATGTATGTACATCTGCAGTGATACCAAGTCAACAACAAGTCGACTGATCGATGGATTCACTCTGAAATGATTTATTTGAAGGATGAACTTAATTTCAGATCTATCTCACAGTTAACTCAGCAGTTAAACTGGGCTCTTAAGTGTTTTTTTTTTAATATTTTCTAAAGTTTTTTAATATTTTTTAAAGTTTCGAATAAAAAAAAATGTCATAATAAAAAATAGTATCTAAGTCAAACTAAAAGAAAACTCAATTCAAGTCTAAAAAAAAGTTGTTGAGAAATCATTCGGCCCTTAAAGTTTATGATTTCGCCTGGTCGGGGCCCATAAGCATTTGACTCCTTCCCTTATGAATAATCCGGCACTAGCGATTCTACAATAAATACTAACTCTAAACGAAAGATACCGAGTACACCTCAGTTTCAGTTGTTCAATAAATTTTTAAATCAATATTTAGTTTCGTATATTTTTCTTTTTTTTGTGGATGGCATTCTATCCACCTTTTTAAAGAGAACTCATCTTTATGGAAATCGTATCAATTAGAAATCAGGAGGTGGGCGTGGAAACGTAAAGCTTCTTCAATATAATTAGACTCATTAAAAGTTTTTCATATCTGTTATTTGTAATTTAATTAGCATTGGGTGGTATTTTACTATCTTGTTGGATTTTATTTGATTTTGAGTGTGAGTGTTGCTGCTTCTTGATCTGCTCCAGATTCAGATTCGTTCATAATATTTTCTCTTTGATTTGGCCACCCTCTGAGCGGCAGTTTTCTACAATATTATTATCGAATGTGTTGGAATTGAGATTGGGAATTTGGATTTTGTGAGATGTTACTTTTCAGCTTCCATAATATCGATGAACGTTGCATCGCTATATAGAGTACCTATTGAAAAAGCATGTGGTTTCTGTAACCAAACGGCAGCAGTGGAATATTATAAAATGTTTAAATGATTTTTTCTTCACTTCGATGTAAACAAAATGAATTTAATTGGTTAAAATTCTTAATAAACAATTCAGCTTGACTCAAGTGAGCTCTGTGTTGTGGTGTTCGGGTGCACCGTACCGCACCGCACCACTTGCTCGTGCTTCGCTCAGAGTAAGCGGGGTGCAATTGAAAAAGCCATAACGCGCGAGACAAAGGTGATTTTTCAAGATTAATTGTTTATTTCGTGCTGGTTAAGGGCTTCTGGAAAGGATGTTATTTTATTTTGAGAACAAAAAAAGGCTAGAAGGATTCGTACAAGTGAATAGAAATGCAGTTCCAATTCGAAGTGCATTTAAGAATTTCCGGCTTGTGTTTTCTTTTATTGAGTTACCGAAGATCGAACCGACCGACGAAGAGGTGGGCTATATTAAAAGTACAACTGAGGATTTGTTTATGCGTACGGATATATTGATTTGTTGGGCATCAGATATACATATATGCAATTGATTTGGTAGATATCATACACTACACTTTCGCCTTGTTAGTCATTGAACTAGGTAAGGTATGGGATTATTAATGGCTTGTTTACACATTAGAGTTAACAGTGTTTGAGGAAGGATAAATTATTGAAGAATTGGTATGAAAGAATGAAGAAGTAAATATGGTTTTCTTCGTTTTATTGCGTTCAGTTTTAAGGGGGAATAAAGAAAGAAGAAATACACAAAAAATATTAAAATAAAACACGTCCCCAATCGAATTAAGGCATTATAAAAGAATAGGTCATACGAACTTGCACTTACATATATGGCTCAAAAGTGAAAGTCAACAAGATTAAAACTTAATTAAATCTAACCTAGACTTTGAGTACAAATTTTAGCTTGATTTTTCTGATGTATTCAGTCAATTAGAGCTCTAGAATCTAAGAAGGCTTGGTCTTTAAACCTGAGGAGGTTCGCTCTTCCTTATCCTCTCTCCATGCGGGAGTTGGTATTCCAAGAATTTCTTAACTGGAATATTTTTGTTCATTTGGTCGATGTGGCCGACCAACATCTTCCCATAGTTCATTCAATTTCTTTTTAGTATCGGCTCTTTTAACATTAGAAATGTTTAAACGGAGGCATACAATATAAAAAAATCAAAAAAATATGAAACGCCTAGTAGACAAAGGGGGCGAAACGTGAGGGGAATAAACAAAATAAACAAAATCAACAAAATAAAAAAAATAAACAAACTAAACAAACTAAACAAAATAAACAAAATTATTTCGTTCATGCTTTGTTGTTACTAGTTTGAGGAAACAGAAAACGAAGAAGATGATAAAACGGACAGAAAAAAAGGAGAAATGTTCGTAGGAAAAAAATGGGTATGTTTTTGATGATGATTTTTGCGAAATCCGAAAAATATCCGATTTGCGTTTACTTAAATGCTTATATCTTTCGATCCAATTATCCGATTTTCATTATTAAGGTATATAATTAAAGGAAAAATGACTGGCGTGTTAGAGCCAAAAAATTTCAAAATCATTCAAAATTTTATACTAAAAACATGAAAATAAATATCGGACAAATAATTTAATTCAACGAGGAAGTTGATTAATAAAAAAGCATTAAAATACTTTCAACCACCAATTGGCGAGAGGAATATAGTATTCTAAAGATGGCGGCGGCGGAGTTTGTGCAATAAAAAACCACAATCGTGGCAAATTTGCTTCGCGTCGGAAAAAAAAATGCTAAATGTTCATATGTACCTACCTAAATTTGTAGTCGGTATAATAATTGTAAAGATACATTGTGTTTGGTTTGGCTTGCTTATAACTTCGGTTCTAATAATCCGTTCATTAAGGTCTTAAAATTTAGCTAGAATATCGGACTACATTTTTTGTATTATATCATTGCACAGTCACATAAAACTATATATGAAAAACCCTATTAAATTGCGTATTTAATAGAAACAAAAATTTAATACAAAACAATAATTTTTTAAACCACATGGAATTTTTTAAACCGAGGAGTTATGCCGAATAGGAGAAGAGATGGAGGGCATGGACCTCTCTCCAAACGTAAACGGCGAAGCGCTTCCCACCGAAGAGGAGGAAGATTATCTGCTTGCAGATGAGGGGGCATTTGCCCCCATCCTCTAAAAAAGGAATGACTGGACGCGGGATCAGTACCAGGCTAGCCCAGGTGAACATTCATCATGCTAAGGCGGCTTCAGCTGTCATAGCACAAAAATTCACTGCTGATAACCTGGGACTAGCACTGATCCAAGAACCCTGGATATACGGGGGCCAAGTAAGGGGCCTAACAAGTAAGGACTCTAATTTAATATGGGATACGAGACACGACTCGCCCAGAGCATGCATAAAGATAAGAAATAACATTAAATTTATATGTCTTTCAGAATTTATGACACGGGACCTGGTACCAATACAGGCTCAAATCTACATCGAGGGCAATCCCCAGACGATGGTAATTGCAGCTGCTTACTTCCCCGGTGATGAGGCCAACATACCACCAGTGGAAGTACAGAAACTTGTGGATTACTGCAACAACAAAAGACTACCGTTTATGGTTGGGTGTGATGCAAACGCCCACCATACAACATGGGGTAGTACCGATATAAACCAAAGGGGTGAGTACCTTTTAGACTATATTATCGAAAAAAATCTAGATGTATTTAATGTAGGGAACACCCCTACCTTTGTTACTAGAACTAGAGAAGAAGTTTTAGACTTAACGTTCGGTACCCAGAACCTAAGTCGTTTAATCAGGAACTGGAGAGTCTCCAATGAACCCTCAATGTCTGATCATAGAATTATAGTGTTTACCTTAGAAAACCTTCTCACAGAGATTACCTCTGGTAGAAATCCTAGGAAAACAAACTGGAATCTTTATAAAAACACTCTCAAGATTAACCTTGAGCAATTAGGTCCCGGTAAAACGACAAACAGTCACCTTGAGTTAGAATATATAGTTAAAGAGTTTAGTGGAGCGATAAATGAGGCTTATGAACTTAGTTGTCCGCTAAAACCCATAAAAAAGCAGAAGGATGCTCCATGGTGGAACAACAATCTGTCTAAACTTAGAACCAAGGTTAGGAAACTCTTTAATGAGGCAAAGAGAACTGGAGAGTGGCAAAACTACTCTTCAGAATTGACTAAATATAACGGGGAAATAAGGAAAGCTAAGAGAAATAGTTTTGTAAATTTCTGCGAGGGTATTTCATCTACCCCTGCAGCAGCAAGACTGCACAAGGCTCTAGCGAAAGAGAAGGCATTAACATCGTTAGCACTTCGTAAACCCGATGGTAGCTTCACAGAAAATGAGGACCAAAGGTCTACCCTTTTACTAAACACTCACTTTCCGGGCAGTTTACCAACTACAGAGAATACAATAGAGAGAACACCTCTCAAACCGAACCGGGAAAGCTGGAAGATAGCCTCAACTATCTGTTCAGGTAGCAGAATAGATTGGGCAATAAACACCTTTCAACCTTTTAAGTCACCGGGTGTAGATGGTATTTTTCCTGCACTCCTGCAAAAAGGGAAAGAGGAAATAATGCCCCATCTCATTAGCATACTTCGAAGTAGTGTTGCACTTGGGCACATACCAAGTCTATGGAGAAGAGCTAGAGTTATTTTTATTCCCAAAATTGGAAAAAAAGACACGACACATCCCAAGTCATTCAGGCCAATAAGTCTAACATCCTTCTTACTGAAGACTTTGGAAAAGGTAGTTGATAACTTTATCAGATCAGAAGTTTTATTAAACATGCCTCTAAACCACCGCCAGCATGCTTACAGAGCAGGAAGATCTACAGAAACTGCCCTGTTTGAACTCACGAACTCCTTACAAATTGCTTTGGACGCTAAAGAAACGGCTTTATGTGCCTTCTTAGATATTGAGGGGGCATTTGACAACACCTCTCATGAGGCTGTAAACAAAGCACTTATAAGGAAGTGTGTACCTATCCCTATAATAAGATGGATAAGTGAAATGCTAGGCACAAGAACGGCGGAAGTACACGCAGGACAAAACGTCCAGAAGGTCATCACAACAAGAGGCTGCCCTCAGGGAGGTGTTTTATCACCCCTGCTGTGGAGCCTTGTAGTGGATGAACTACTAGAAAGTCTCACTGCTCAAGGCATAAGATGTATCGGCTTTGCTGATGACATCGTCATCACAGCCTTGGGTAAGTTCGAAGAAACTCTTTGCGACATAATCCAAAGAGGATTGTTAATAACAAGGAAATGGTGTCTATCAGTAGGACTAAATATTAACCCTACCAAGACAACTATAGTACCATTTACCAAGAAAAGGCTTCTGCCACGCATGAAACCAATTCGGTTAGCTGGCGAAGTAATCGACATCCAGAGGGAAGTTAAATATCTAGGAATTACACTAGATAGCAAACTACTCTGGAACAAACATGTCAAGTTAACTGTCGGAAAAGCCACAAAGGCCCTCATGATATGCAAGAGAATTGCAGGTAAATCATGGGGCTGCAAACCACATATATTAAGGTGGATGTACACCATGATGGTAAGACCCATCCTTACCTATGGTGCGATCGCATGGCACAAAAGAACCGAACTAAGCACAACTAGGAAATCACTAGAAAAAGTTCAAAGGCTCGCATGTTTATGCATTACTGGAGCAATGAGAACATGCCCTACAGCAGCAATGGAGGTAATCCTTCATTTGACTCCATTACATGTAGTCATAGAAAGTGCTGCTACGGGAGCCTTCATGAGATTCGCCAAGGAGGGAACTGGGACAGGTAAATGCATTGGTCTGAGAGAGAGGAACTCGATCTGCAAGTCCACAGTAACGAACCTCCTTGACATCCCAAGAGATGGTATGACTAAAAAATATAACTTCGTGAAAAACTTCCAAACGGAGTTAAGTAACAAGAAAGAGTGGGTAGGCGAATCAGTGAACTATACTCTTAAGGAAAACACCATCAAGTGGTACACTGATGGATCGAGAACAACAGATGGCACTGGGGCAGGTATATTTGGGCCTAGAACCAAACTCTCCCTGCCGATGGGTCAGTCCACCAGCATTTTCCAAGCGGAAGTCAACGCCATTGGTAAATGTGCAGAGCAAAATCTCGAAAGGAAATACCGTAATCAAAACATTGCCATCATGTCAGATAGCCAAGCCGCACTCAAAGCGCTAAATTCATACACCATCAGCTCTAAACTGGTATGGGAGTGTGTTGGCAGATTGAACGAACTAGGCAAGAATAACAATGTATCACTTCATTGGGTACCAGGCCACGTTGGTGTCCAGGGTAATGAAGTGGCAGACTCCCTAGCAAAAATAGGAGCAACAACACCCTTAACGGGTCCAGAGCCCTATTGTGGAATAGGAGAAAACGTGATTAAAAATAGAATCAAAACAATAGAGGAGACCAAAAGACATAAAATTTGGAATGAACTCCCCAAGCTGAGACAGGCAAAACTGTTACTTGGGAATTATAACCAAGAACGTTTTACATCCTGTATCAGCTTAAGTAGGAACAATCTAAGGATAATAACGGGTCTCCTCACTGGCCATTGCAAACTTAAAAGACACCTAAGTATCCTTGGCTTGGAAAGCAATGCCATCTGTAGATTCTGCAATACCCATGAGGAGACACCAGACCACATCCTAGGTAGTTGTGAAGCACTTGTGCATCAAAGACATAGATATCTGGGCCGACACCAGATAGAACAGAGCGACTTATCCTCTCTTAAAAGACTCCAAATACTAAAGTTCCTCAAAGTGACTAATTTGGAGAAAGAGCTGTAAATGAGCACTCTCATCTAGCTCTAAAAGGGGGGCACAATAGATCTCAAGGTCGCAGTGCAAGTAATACCCCAAATATTCATTCATTCATTCATCATAAACCACATGTATTTGACCCTTTTTAGGAAAGTTATGATGTTGGTACCTATGTTCAGAAAAGTTGCTCAACATTTAAATTTGACATTCAATGTACATACATAAAGCTTTTTTCATTTCTAATGTTCCTCAACTATGCTGGAATGGCAAATCGGGTAAATTTTTTTTCAGCTTATTGTTCTGTGAAGCAGGACAACACTTCATCTTACGCGTGAGGACTGAATCTCGATTTTAAATTCGATGTAGAAATGTGGTAGCTATACTATAAAAGGATTAAATGCAAAACCTGATATATCAAAAAAAGCAAAAAACAAAAGTAGTGTAGGGAGGGGTGGGGAGGGTGCTTCATCGTTGACTGTTGAAATAATAACCTCGACCAAGGTTCCATTGCTCAAAGGTATATCTTGGCTCAGGACGTGTCGTGGTTAGGTTGATATCACTTTCTAATTATTAGCGATTATTTCTACTTCATCTTTTTTGCTTACTTACTGAAGGTATATTTCTTTGACGGTAATATATAAAGTTCGCTTCTCAAAATATAGGGTAGTTTGCCGTCCCTGTAGTATTTTCGTCGCAACCAGTCGAACACCCCTATTACGATTGTCAATTATCAATTGATAGTTGATAAATATTGAAATTTGGTCCATAAAAACTCAATTTATTTGAGAATTGATCAACTATTAAGTGATAAATATAAATTTTCTTGTAATTCAGAACGCGCTGCACCATTCCCAATGATGAAAACTTTTATTAATTTGGTTGTTGAATATCAATTTTTAATATTTATCAATTATCAATTAGTAATTGACAATCGCAATAGGGGTGGAAGTAAAGTGCATTGCAGATCCTAAGAATTTTCCTTGTATCCCTAGGTATGTAGTTCACATTGCGTTGGGTGCCATGGTGTGTCTGTTCAAACGAGTCTTATGTATAAGCTGGGTGGTGGGGGGTAAAAATACTTATTAGCCATAAATAGTCCGATGATTGGACTTATATGGAAAAGATTCGGGTGCGAGGTGTAGTCATTTCCATAGAACTTATGTATAAGTTATAACAGAAAAACTAGGGGAGCTAACCTAAGGGAAATATAGGGGAGATAACTTTAAATACATAAGTTTAAGTCACAGCAATTCCTTGTCCTTGTAGTCTGGAAGGAACTATTAAAATCAAAACAAATTTAAGAAAGTTTTAGATCAAATGTACGTAATGTATATATTCTTCAATTAATTGCCGCGGCCACAGTGGTCGATTTGTGGTTTGTGGGTCATTAGCTGGACTGAATTCGAAAGTAAAATTTATTTGCTTGAAATTCAAGCAACAATTCTAACACCTCAAGTGGTTGAATTTTGCTGTGTCGAATTGTTTTGGGAGTTGACGCAAATCCTTGACTGAAAGATCAGTGAAAATCAGCAAATTGTGAGGCAAATCAGTATTTGTAGCAAAGCATGTCATTTTCCTGGAAAATCCGGTCCAGATTTAAATTTATTATTTAATTAATGGTCACGATGGCACATTGTTGCACTTTTCTTTATCCTCCAAGAAAGAAAAAATGTTCCTACGTTGCTACCAGAACGCGTTGTAAATAACAATACTAATCATTGACATTCTCTAGTATATTTTTCTTTGTTTAAAATATTTTACTTTCAACTCACAGAATCACCTTTTAAACTCTTGTTTACTTGCACCTGACAAAATCGAGAGTAAGCTAAGTTCAAGTGGTGGTTTTGGGAAGTTGCCACATGTAAAAATTAAATGATTTGATATTTTTTGTTGTTGTTAGATTTATCTCTTAACCAAACGATATTTCAATAAAAATAACACATTTTTTTTTTCATTTTTTACCACCTAGCGTTGTACTAAATCGGCCACTGTGCACCGCGCCGATAGCTACAGCTATGGAAATTTCCCAAATATCCAGCTTTTTTCAATATATGTACATCAATTCTGTATGTTGCCATCAAACTACATTTGATTTTCTTAAAGGAATATAATTTACTTTATTAAGATTTTTGTACAACTATACGTTTGATTCTTGTCCGTTATGTAAGGTTTCTATGTTTTCTGACTTAGGTATTATTCTAGATCCCAAATTTTCATTTAATGATCATTTAAATTATATAATTAAAAAAGCCAATAGGGTTTTTGGATTCATTAAAAGATTCGGTCGTGATTTTCGGGACCCTTATGTTCTTAAACTTCTATTTATTTCGTTTGTTAGACCAATTCTAGAATATGGCTGTGTAGTATGGTCACCTTATTACTCGATACATGTTACAAGAATTGAAGCGATCCAGAAAAGGTTTCTGCGTTTCTGTCTTCGGTCTCTTCCATGGGCAAGGGAAAATCTACTTCCGCTTTATTCTCAAAGACTAGCTTTGATCAGCCTCCCTTCTTTGACTAACCTAACCACAGAAAATATATACAATTTTGTTTTATTGTTGGGATTATTAATGGTTCGATATCATTACCATCAGTTCTAATTAAATTAAATTTCAGTTTCAGTCGTTCAAGTTTAAGGCGACAGCAACCTATTATTCAAATATTTAGCAGATCAAACTATGGTGTATGTAGCCCATTCAATCAATTAATAACAATTTATAACGAATTTCATTTTTGTTTAGAATCTGTAAATGATAATATAAAATGTAGTAAATTTAAACTTATGTTTTTCAACAATGTTTAATAATAATTGTAAATTATGATATTAGATTATATTAGATTATAAGAACTATTTTTAACATTGTTAACGTTAGATTTTAACGAAATAAATAAATATAAATATAAATATAAGATCTATGAAAACTTGAGGTACCACGATAACCAACAATTTTTCAACCTAAATACATTTTAAAACCACCGCAGTGGGAACACTCATTGACTTTTACGTTACGCTATTTCCTCGTTTCATCATTTTCTGTCAAAAATAACAGTCGAGAATGTGGTATTGTGGTGAGTTAGAAAAAGTCGTATATTTTTTTTTGTAAATTTCATAGTCATTTTCAGAGAGAGTTTTAGTTTTTCTACCGCAAATATCCTTTGGGGAGCGTTGTTCCCCGACGATACTGGGCACTAGCATTAGTTTAGTTGTCTTAGAAACAATGTTTGTAGGTATACAAAACAAAACTCGGGACAAAAAAGAAACATGCAATAGACTCTATAAGAAATTTAAAAAAAAATTTAATGTAAACTTATTTTAATTACGAATTATGATTTGTGATACGTGGTCCCCTATGATCAAGATACTTGGTAAGTTTTGTACTATTTTTTGTTTTTCAAAAAAATCAATTTAAAAACCAAGCAATCGAAATTCTTTCAATGTCAATCTGAGAACTAAGAGTAAATATCCAAAAAATTAAAAAATAGAACAAAATTTTTTATAAGTACAATTGTAAAGTTTTTTGATCAAATAATAAATTGGGGTATAATGAATCCTCAGGTTCTCCTATTATTAAACAAAACAATAATGTAAAACAACTGTTAAATCAGTAAAAAACTATCAAAGGCAATCAACTCTAAACTTTGTTTATATTTTCAAATTAAATACCCCATTACTGTATGCTCCCAAACATCACCACAAAATAGGAAACATTTATTAGACAAAATAATATTGTTTATTAATCTTTCACCACTTGTTTATGTTTTTTTTCATTTCTAATGTTCACAAACAAAACAAAACATGAACATCAAGAACTAAACAATAAATTCCTTTAAAAATAAGATGACATCGCACCACTTCTCCATGCACGCACACACAATATATCTAAATAATTTTGTTTACAATAAATATCCTTTGCCCGATACGATCATCGAAGATTCAAATTCAAATCAAACAGCAGGAAGGAAATGAAACCAGCCTTTGACAGATATTGTTCTTCTGATGTAAGATAACACCTCCCAACTGTTGGTTAACTTGCGCACATGAATGCGTATGCATACAAACGGATTTATGGATTTATTCGTCCAACACACCACACTCGAAATCATTTCGGATCACAAAAAGAATCAACCTATTTTTTGATTATTTTCTCAGTCAAGCGGAAAACAATATAGGCAAGCTAAAAAGAATAACCCAGCCGTTAAAAGATAAAAGTAAAAATTTAGATCGAATTAACAAATAATATTCTATGGAATATCTATAATAATTCATCTTCGATATTAAGTATTAAGTGATCAAAGAGACGACACGAATATGAATATGAATCAGACAAACATTTCACACATTTTCCATTGTTTTCTGAAGAAAATTGATCGAAATCCGAATCGAATGGCTCTGGCTGGCTAGCTGTGTTTATAAGGATCGGTTGATTTTGGATTGTTTTCATTTGGTTATATCGATTATTATCGAGTAAACGAACAAGATTTCTGTTTTCGGGTGAGAAAGTGGCCAGATATAATATATTACTTTTAATATGTTTTCTCTCAAAACTAAGGCGCTAAGAAATATATTTGTGTAATATATGCTAAAATAAACTTAAAATTATTAAGATTTTAAATATAAAGTTCGAATAATGCATCTCATATTTATACTCACTTTTTCTGGCGTCTATAATTTCCTCAAAAATGTATACAAAGTCGGATAATATTAACTGTTTTTTGGGGAAAAAATGAAGATCAATTTTCTGTTAGATCAAATATTCTTCTTGATTAAGATTAATATTTGAATATTTGACAATCTGGATCAAGTTAAAACACCAAAAACCGGTTTCAACTATGTAGTAAATATTGTTGTTTTTCGTACAATAACTTAAATAAGATAAGGTGTATAGTACAACCAATAAGAGAAGGTGTAATTATAACCAATATCTAAAAAATAAAGGTGCAGTATTTAAGAAGATTAAGAACGATGTTAAATCATTTTCCAAATTTTAAACAAAGTTAGCGTCGTGCTGTATATGTATATTTTTGTTATTTTATTTTATTTTATTTTATTTTATTTTATTTTATTTTATTTTATTTTATTTTATTTTATTTTATTTTATTTTATTTTATTTTATTTTATTTTATTTTATTTTATTTTATTTTATTTTATTTTATTTTATTTTATTTTATTTTATTTTATTTTATTTTATTTTATTTTATTTTATTTTATTTTATTTTATTTTATTTTATTTTATTTTATTTTATTTTATTTTATTTTATTTTATTTTATTTTATTTTATTTTATTTTATTTCATTTTATTTTATTTTATTTTATTTTATTTTATTTTATTTTATTTTATTTCATTTTATTTTATTTTTAACTCCTAGTCCTAGTCAGTATTAGTTTTAAGTTAGGCCTTTAAGATCCTTTGTATCAACGTATGTCAGTAGCAGGCATACAAAAATACACTGTAATCAAAACTATATTCGTGAATTTAAGTTTCAATAAAGAAAACTGAACTTAACTGAATATTATAATATTAACAACAAATGTCACTTTGACATTTAAAAATTTAAAAATGGTATTTTTGCATGAAATTTCATTAAATATAGAGCCGTGTTTTTGTTCAATGAAGAAAATAAATTCTGGAGTTAGTATTTTAACAAAACTTAGGGTATATGCCCACCACAGTTGGATCAGATAAATATTATTCGAGTACAACATTTTTAGATACTACTTCAAGCATTTATGGCCGTATGTCTTATAGGTCCTCGAAATTATGCCCAGAGAAATAAGAGCCTAAAAGTTTAAATGAATAGAAATAGGAGATTTTTCATATTGAAATCAGGCCCCATGCTAAATGAAATAAAATGCACGACTGAATCGCACGAACTTGCTCGTATGTGCGATCACACTGTGTTTTTAAAGTAAAAAAATATAGCCTCTTTTAAGGAAGTATTATGTGAGCCAATAAATATGAACAATATAGCACCGTGCTGTCTTGCACTTCGCACATATGCATGTAATTTACAGTTTAGAAAAAATGTTAAAAAATCAATAAAATAGAATAGAAATAGAAATAAATTGATTAAAAAAATATGTATGCAGAGTTTAAATATTAATTTTGAAAAAACAATCATGCACCTATTTTCGAAATATCGAATTTTCAAAAAATAATTTTAAAAACTTTTTTAAAAATAAAAAATATTTTTTGAAAATTTTGGTATCTACACAATATTTTTAAAATTATTGGAAACATTCTCTATAAAAAAATTGTTCAAAATCAGTTGAACCGTTTACTGTATTTTTTAAAAATAGTTGTTGGCGTGGTTTTGACAAAAATCAGATTTTCATAATTTGGTAAAAAAAATTGTGCGGCAGGTACCTTCCGTTATTTTTGGTCTTTAAAAAAAATGAAAAAACGTGTGGGGGGGAATGCCCAAAAAAAGCTAGGTACCAAGTTTCAAGAAAATCGATCCACCTGTTTAGGCTTCAGTCGAAAGGACAGACAGACAGAGACCCACTTTTTTCGACTTCGCTATCATCGTAATGTCAAATTTGATCTCGAGTTCGATTTTTTTAAAGAATGCATAACTTGCCATATAGTCTATGTATATATTGCAATATTTTGACTTTAGAGAAAATAATAAACTTCACTTTCACTTAGAGTGGTGACTTCAGGACAACCTGTTTTGTGGTACAACAACCATTTAACGAACTTAAAAATTTCAGAACCTTAAAAATTAGTTTTCTCTTTGTTGTGAATTTCTCACCTTCATCTGTTCCATTATTGTTTAATGCTCGTATTGGAGTTGGTCTAACAACCGACCTAACATCTATACCCGATGCCAAATGAATTCCTCTCTCGTGATGACTTCGGCTTGCTTGCAAATGTTTCTGCAGATGATAGTTTCCCATTAGAGTATTATTATAGTATTTACAACAATCATACTGTCCAGGTTTCAAAGCACTACCACCACAGCAATTATTGTTATTATTTGAACTTATCACAATCTTTTGACTGTTATGATCAATAATTGTACTATCTCCACAATCTGCACTTAACAGTCTATCTACACTAAAATTTAATTTGATTTTTGTTTCGATTTCAGTTTCAGTCTTCACACATTCACTCATCATTACATGATCACTCTTGGGATCCATTTCAGAATCCTCTGTGTCTTCCTGATGATGTGACAGGACACCTATGAACAAAGTCTGGCCATTCTCTTTAGTCACCATTATTCCGTCATCTAAATGCTGATCATGTGATGAATGGCGAATTTCGTTCGAAGTTTTTTGCTTTCTTGTGATGGTTAAGTTCTGATGTTGTGGCGGATTGATTACTTGCATTGGAGCATAATCCATTGCAGCAACATCACTTGGAAATGTGTATGAATCTGAAATATTTTTAAAGAACAGGATATGATTAATTAATGGATTGATGTTAAAATGTTATGTTTGTTGTTGTTTATAATAAATCAATAAAAAAAACATCGTTTAGGCCGAGCCTTAAGGAAATCAATCACTGAAAGGAGTATTATTAATCACTCAACAGTAGGTTGGTGATATTTGTAGTTTTATCTGTTTTTTTTTTTTGTTTTTTTTTTGTGAGAACGAAAGTGCTTAAATGAGTACTATAAAATGATTTTATTTAGAGGTATATTCACGTAAAATTATTTAACTTACAACGACAACAAACAACACGTTTATAATAAGTCTTCAAAAAAAATTGACTGTAAATGAAGCAAATAACTTCAGTTATTATTTTTAAGAACATAAGCTTCTCTAATAGCGAGTTTCATTCATATTTTAAAGAATTGACCTCAAAACCAATGAATGAAACTTTCAAAACTTTCAATGAAACTTTTTTCAGCAGTTTGACATCCCTGTCATTTGCTTTGACTTGTAATTGGAAGAAGACATTCGAGTTCGAGCATTGCAGGTTGAATTTACATTATGTTTTCCACAACATCACAAACAAATTTTTTAACTTATGTTTGCTGGTTCTTACATCATACAATTCAGGAAAAAACATATCTTCATCATCAGATGACGAGGATGATGAAGACGATTCAAAGAAAAACTCCAACAAATTTACGAAATCCAAATTATGAACTTCCTCCATAATAATTTTTTTTTTATTTAGCACCAGCCGACACAAATTCACAACAAACAACAATATATTTTTCATTTGACATAAACAGCTGTGTATTCAGATCGAATCTCTCACCCCATGAGAGAGCTCTTCTTTCGTGTTGAGAATTGACCTAGAATTGCTCTTTTTCTTGCAATGAAACTCTTAAAATAAGAAAAGGACACATCTTTTTACAAAAAGTTCAAATCTTTTCTTGAATGAAACTCGCTATAAGTCTGTCATAGCGACTTTGATGTTGTTCAGCCCAATTCTCTCTCAAGAGCAGTAAACATAACCTGAGATAAAAAACTACGCAGGTCTTCAAAGTTTAAAGACGTATTAGACGAGAGAATGGGCAATAAATCCACCATTTTCTGAAATGAAATGAAATGAAATAAAATGAAAACGCTTATGATATTGGCCCAAAATTTTAGACTATTAAGATCGATGTTAAAGCATTTTTAGTATAATACTAGGTTAAAAACTGGATTTTCCAAAATTTAACCGAGTTAGCATCGTAATATCTTTTTGACATTTTACTAAAGTTAAAATCACATATTATCACTTATCATACTAACTCAAAATGTCACTTTGACAATGTGAAAATGGTATGTTTGCTTGCTTGTTTGCAGGATCTGTCACTTTTTTAGGCGTGTTCAACTAAAGTTTATAAAGTATGATTCTAGTTAAAAAATTGTTTAAAACTTAGAATATATTTTAATAAAGAGCTTTAAACTTTGAACTAAAAAACTATTAAGTTGTATCATGCTAATACCTTAACATCAAGACGTTTAAAATTTTGCGTTATTAATATGTTTAATGTGTCTCTCAAGTACTTTATAATTTTCTATTTGATTTGCCTAAATTTAAAGAGTAAAAGCTTCCCTACCAAAGCCAAGCCTAGATAAAGTGACACCAAATAGAATAGTTTATGATATTTGAAAGTTGTTAGAAATATTGCTGAATGCTATAAATATCAGGGTGCAAAAGAATGACTTGAAATTTTTGATCAGTTATGTGCACGATTAGACCCTGACTAATGTATTCATAACTTTAGATAGGCATTTCAAAACATCTACTCATAAAACCAGAATTGCTATAAAGGCAATGACTGGCCTAACTGAAAAGTCAAACATCACAAGAGGTGTGCTGCAGGGTGATTCATCAAGTGCTCTGCTGTTTAATCTATATTTAAATGACCTTGAAGAATTCCTTAGGAATTCACAGGAATGGAAATCTCACAAGTTACTAGTGTAATTCTGATAGCATATGCTGATGATATTGCTGAGAAAATCATTAAAAGCATTAGAAACAAATTTTGCTTCAAAGGATATGATAAGGATAAGGATAAATGCAGATAAATCAAAATTTATTAATTTTGCCAAGAGGAGAAACGTATCTTGCCCCGCAAGATTCCCATACAAAGGAGACTGGATTTAAGTAGTGGATAACTTTGAATATTTGGGAGTAAACTTCCACAGAACTGTTTCTTGGAATGAAGCTACAAATATATTCAAAACCAAAGCAAGGATAGCAACAGCGATGACTGACAAAACTATGAACGTCTATCAAATTGACTACACTTTACTGTGTTGAAATTTGGAGTATGACAGCTGGAGATAAAATTGAAGTTATTCAAACAACACAATAGTTCTGAAGAAATTGCTTGGACTAACCAACAATACGCAAAGCAACGTAACTCGTATAAAAACTGGAACTACTCCATTAATATATGAAATAAGGAAAAGAAGCTTGAATTTCTGGATAAAATTCTTAAATGTATCCGATGACCGCCTGATAAAAAAATGTTATAATGAAATTTTTCGAATTCATCTTTCCACTCAGCGTCCAAACTGGGCAACACAATTTAAGGGCCTTTTAATTAGGAATTTTAATGATATATGGGAACAACAAAACTTAGAAGTCATAAGAAGATCTTACGAAATCATTCTAGAGGACAAAAAAGGTGTTATTAGAAGAAGATTTCAGGAAAGCAACTAATTCAACTTCCTGCTGTGTCTTGACGAGACTGACATACCTACCTTTTTAATATATAGAATATTGATAATTGACGTGACTATTTTTGACAAACTCCTGACTTAACCACAAACTGACTGACTAGGACGCGGAATGCATTGCAATTCTACCTCCTCGTGGTGCATTCTGGGTAACGCCAAATGAATTGCTGTTCTTTATATAACTAACAAAGATCAATCTAACACCAACATTAATTTTTATCAAAAAAAGATCACATTAAATATCAAAAAACAAAAATCTCATAAAATAGTAGTTCTAGTAATTTTCAATTTTCGATTCAGAATTAATATGAGCATTGACCACAAAAAGAAAATTAAGTTTTTCGTTTCAAAATTCTGAGAAAAATTGATCCAAAAATTTTTGTTTGCGTTTTTTTTATCAAAATTTTAAATTTGAATGCAATTTTTTTGAAAACCATTGTTACAAATAGTATGATTTAAATATAGAATTAAAGAACAGACTTCTGGATTTTGAAACCGCTATTGTTTTGCATTTTAAGTATTGCCGTTGTTTTCTAATATGTATTTGTTTTTGCATTTAAGTCGTTTTTTTTTCGAAAATCGCCCCTACCCCCTAAACGGGACGAAATAGACCCCCCCTTCCATAGTAAAAAATGCTTGTATTTGACCCCTCTACAAAAATCCGTTATTTTCGGCGCCCAAGTTATCGTACTCTCCGCAAACTAATTTATTGTTCATAAAATTTTATATTTAGTATAATACCAATATTTGAAAATTATAAATATATTGCCAATCAATTTGTAAAAGCAAAGCTTATAAACAAATAAATATATCTATATATCTATCTAGTTAAGATATAAAAATCCTTAAAATAATTGGCAACTTTAACACACCCTCTCGAAGACAAGTTTTAAATCCAAAATCTCCCGTCGAAGGTACATTATTACTTAACTTGACAACAAAACTTTGTATCATTGAGATTGTCATAAAGTATATTACATACATATGTAGTGTAATAGTCCAACTAGCCCCGCCCTACCTTACATAATATATTTGGCAACGGAAAAGCAGCAAATGTTACTGATGCTGCCGAAAACGCATACCATTGGGAGAGACGCACACACAGTTGAGTTAAGCGACGACGGATGGCACCTACTTATCCAATAATTGTAGGAAAAAACTATTTTTCTTTTACACTGAATTAAATTTTAATATTTTAACACTTAAAAATGAGTATCTTTTTTATTTTCTTAGGAAGAAGATTCTACATGGTGTTAGGAGTTTCCTAATCTACATATTTAGAGAAAGCTTGTACCTGAGTGCTTATTAAATTGTGGGCTAATGATAAGTCATACGTTAATTGACTTTAAGCCTTACTCTTACAGAATTGCAAGAAATTTTAAGAAATTTTTGAGAAGTCTAAAAAATCTTTGGAACAAGCGAAGGGTAAGTAAAAAAAACAAGAGGTATAAAACAAGCAGCTTTTATCTACGGAATGATAAATAGGTACATACTTGAAAAACTAAAGATTAAAAAGGAGGTTGGACTTTAGAAAAATAGGCATGAGTACGATTACTGTGGTGTCACAAAATAATAACGGATTCTTGTAGAGGGGCTAAATACAAACATTGTTTACTTTGGAGGGGGGTGGTATGTCTGCTCCCGTTTAGGCGGGAGGGTCAGTTTAAAAAAAAGTGCTACAAATAAAAAAAAAACACAATCTTTAAAAACGACGGCAACACCTACAATGAAGTACTTTACCAGTTTTGAAAGCCATACGTTTATTCTTTTATATTAATTTTAAATATGAATAGTTTCTGAAAAAAATTACTTGTAAACTTAAAAAGGGAGTTAAAATTCTTTGAACTCACGAATCGGGGCACCCATCCAAGAACACATGTTGAAATACACTACTGAATAATATATCCTTAGCAGAGCAACAAATTAATGAAAAAATGGTATTTTTTTGTTATTTTTAATTTTCTCAAAAACTAGAAGACATAGGACAATCTGGTTTTCAGTATCGCATCAAGAATTTAAAGGGGCATTATCGTATTAAGTACCCTATTTCGCAAATTTGAAAAAAAATCGCTAATGATTTGTGTTTTTCAATTTTTTTTTTACAAAAAATTAGTTTGAAGGTATTTTTTTTAGAAAGTATTTATAGAAACGAATAGATTTAAAATTAATATATGCAAAAGAACAAAAACTGGTGCAGTACTTTTTTGTTGGTGTTTCCGTTGTTTTTAGATATTCCTTTTGTCCATTTGAATAATTTTGTTTGCACTGCAGGCGATTGTTATTAGCTGCAGTCAAAGTGCATTGAATTAATTTTTTTGATAAAGAAGTTCGTTAAACAGGAGCATAACAACTTTTTTAAATACGAGAAGACTGAAGACAACAAAATGTGAAAAAAAATTATTTTTGGAATATTTGTATATGTCTTAGAATATAACGGCTATGGGAACTTTAGAAGAAATAGAAATATTATAGGAATACAATAATATCTCCTAGCCCCACCCATTGAAACGAAAACCATGGGACGCAATGCATGATACTTTCTTTACTCCTAACTATTATCTATTACATGCGCCACATTTTATGTTCAAAATGTATGTGGCTAGGAGAAATAGTTTTAAACTTTTTCGTTCACTTTAAAAACGTGTTATTTTTATGACACTGCTCAATAAGAAAATTTGATCCCAAGTTTAATGTGGATGTGAAAACGCCAAAAACTAATAGTGCTATCCAACTTTGAATTAATATTATAAAAGAAAAATTTTGGTGGCGAAACAGCTCAAGTAGAACCAGGACTTATTGATATACATACAACTCTCAAACGGGTCACCATTGTTTGGAAAAAATCATTTGGCATTTCTTTGTTTCACTTAAGTCGTTTAATATTTCGTTTAATTCGCAATCCTTAATTGGCAATTTACGTTTTGTTTTTTTTTATTAGGTTTTTCGATCATTACGCACTTACGCACTTTTTATTTGTTACATTGTTTGATATTTGGCCAAGTGCTTTTTTCGCGAAATAACGTTTCGCCGTTTCATTATTTCGCAAAATATCGCCAAGCCGTTTTATTATTTCGATGATACGACATTTCACCGTTTAGTTGTTTTGACAATTAAGAATTATTTTTTATATATGTACATACATACTTAAATATTTTTTTTTATAAATACAGATGAATATTTTCGTTTTTTTAGTATTTCTCGTAGATATTATTTTTCTTTCGTTCATGGTAATTTCATATTTTACTCCTATAATCAACTTTATTCTTTATTCAATTTCATAAATTCTCTATGCTGAAATTTTTTGTTGAATATTTTTTGGTCTCCATTAAATTACATGTCTAAAATTTAAAATTTTAAGACAAGTAAGCCAAAAAATAGAAAAACAATTGAATGCCAAATAAAAAAAAGCGAAACAAGAAAATGCCAAATAAAAAAAGTGAAGTAATAAAATGCCAAATAAAAAAAGGCAAAACAACAAAATACCAAATAAAAAATTGCCCAACTTCAATCACCCAATCCAACAAATCACTAAATGAAAATTGCGAAATGATAATTTGTCATAACATTTAAAAAACGAAACGTTATTTGCAAAACGTAAAATGCGGAATAACAAAATGCTAAACGATAAAAATGCGAAACGGAAAACGGCGAAATGAACCCCCGCAAAATGTTAGTTTGGCAAACAATTCATACCATACCCCTCTCAAACATTTCTTGTGCCTGTTATGGGCAGGAATGTAGAGGAACTACAATTTTTGTATACCTCCTTTTTGTCTCTGCACAACATTCCGTTGTTAACTCTAAAGTTAACCCAATCTGTCTATCATTTGTCCTGGCCGACCACGTTTCAATTTACTCCAATTTGCCACAATTTCATAGGAGTCTAACTCAAATTATTCCTATAAACAATGCGGATCTTTCTAAAAAACTAAATTAAATCTATAGTTTATATGTGATTTGAATGAATCAACTAGACTTTGTCAAAATCCGAGTTTTTTTACATAAGGTTTCAAAAGCGTATTTCATAATTTATACAGTTTACGAAGGTAAAACACTTTTGCATTTTGCAAGAAAAATAAAAAAAAAACGGAAAACAATAAACAATAAACAATAAACAGTAACCAAAAATTATTATTTACGAACTTGTTAAAAAGTAACATAATTTTTCTCCAAACAGCAGGATTTCTTTCACTTCCATAAACTTATTATTAGTTATTCTATGAATTTTACTGTAAACCCCACTAATGTGACAGGGAGCTTTTCATTCATATAAAGCATTGACAATACAAATCAAAGAACTGTTTGCTTTTTTCCCAAAAATACATGTTATTTATAACAGGCTAAGTAGCATTGCGTTTCTGTATCAAATACATTTTATAAGGCTTATAGCTAGCTACATGCTAATAACAAGTTGATATTAAAACAAAAATATTATTCCTCTATATACCTACTTTTCCCAAAATATTTAATAATTCGAATTCATTATACCTATTAATTTGAATATTTATTCCATTTAAAATAATTGTTTACCTTTCACGGTTATATTCCAATTTATTACTAATTTTTTCACTGATAAGATCTCGACTATTATACTTTCCAGAATTTAAATCCAATTTTTTTTTATTTTCAAAATCGACAAAGAAATGTCTCATAAATTTCGTAGTTGTTTTTTTGTTGTTTTATTTTATTTTGTTTTAAATTAGCTTAAACTTCCTCAATTAAAAATATCGAATTTTTAAAATATTTGTATGGCCTTTCATTAATCAAATCAAAATCGATAAAACACAATTTATGCACGCATGCAAATAATAAACAAAATAATGGTTATAGATAAATATCGCAATACATGTATGTTGCGTTGCTCGATATATATTTATTCGCACTTGTTGAAAATTAAACATCTATATATTGTAGGGTAGATACAATACGCATATGTACGTTCTCAATGCTTATAAGTTATATACTTATAACTATGCAAATCAGTAATAATTCTATTATTGCACAATCTAATAATGTCACCCGCACAAGTCACAACACTTCTAAAATCCAATAAAGCTGAACATCGATTTGATAACGGCGTAATACACCCGCAATCACCTTATCCCACCAACGATATGCACGAACTGATCAGTGATCGTTGTAGACCTGTATAGACAGGAGAAATGTATCTGAAAAATGCTCATTCAAAACGTTTGTTTATTTGTTTATATTCGATCGGTTCAGTTCAGGTTCATTTGTTGTATGTAGCACATGTTCAAGCCGGCCATTGCCAACCAATCGCAGAAAGAATTTTGTATCGTATTGGAGGAGGAGTCTACCACCAATAAGTTGTTGTCTCTTTCATTTAAAATGATTTAGGTTTTTTTTTATCTCACACATCACTTCCGATTGGATGTTATCTTATACTTTATAAGAAATCTATAATACGGTACTTATTCAAATTTAGAAATATTTAAAACTTGTATGAATATTAATTAATTTGTAAATTTTCTGTCACAGATTTTACTTAAAATATCTTTTCATATTCCTTCAACAAGCTAGAATATCTATTTTTCCAAACCTATAAGTGATAGGTAGTAAATCAAAATACTTAGTTATTGAAGGTTTGAATGAAATTATATACATATACTTCATTACATTGAAACGTAGGCACTATCTCTAAGTAGGGATTAATGAATGTGTTTCGTGCGCTTAGAGCAACTTATGACCCATAGAATCGGCATAAAGAAAGCTTGATAATTGAAATTAAAGCGGCGTGGCGCGACAGTAGCGCATCACAATAAACGAATTCAAATGCATGTGAAGTGCTTAAGATACATTTGCATTTGAGCAAGAAAAAAAAAATCTACTACCTTTAGGGGACAATCTGTTAAGCAGGGATTTGTACGTTTACGTCTTGGAAATGTTTGTTTAGCATGATTTGCGCAACTCTCCGGCCGAATTCCCAAATGAAAAGCTAGGGCGAATCATGCTGTTGGGGGAATGATTTTTCCCTATATTCTCTTAGAAACAACGAATTTACACATATCAAAAAGCAAGCCTAAGAGACACTACCAAGTTATTCTTCTTTTGAAATCAAAAGTCTAACTCGAGTTTTTGTCACCAAATTTAATTTTTATTTTGTTTCGATTTCACTGACATAATAATTTTAACTGTTGTGTAAAGTATGTATATAAATTACTTCTTTTACATAACAAAACATTACTTGATGATTTTACTTTATATTTTTGCATGTTCTAAAGTTTTACATCATATAGCTACATACATTAAGATTTTAGTTTAAGTTTTTTAAAAGTTTATATTTTACACTTCAGATTTTAAGTTTTAGTTCCGGAACAGTTTTAGCAAAATAATTTTAAATTCAGAATTAATATTTTAATTAATAAATGACATAGATTAAAAATAAATGCAAAAATTATATAAACATGTTGCATGATGACTCAACACATGCTAAACAAACAGTGCCAAAAGGTAAACGTAAAAATCCCTGCCAAACAGATTGTCCCTAAAGGTAGTAGATTTAAGTGACCATTATGAATCGATCCGACGGCGGCGGTGCCATCCTCAACATCTTGACTTGGCGAATGTAACTACTTTACTTATTTTACATAAGGATCTGGAATTCAAAGTATACAAAAAACAACTCGTACAAGAATTAAATCCGGAGGAACTTCTGAGTCGTTTGAAGAAAATTCACTCAAATTTTCAGCGATTTCAGGCTTAATAGCTAAGTCAATAAGCAAGTGGTTCAAGAGATGACATTACATCGTGGCAAGACAACAGTTTGGTTTAGTTTAAAGGTTGGTTGATTAAGCGTAGTCGAGAGGGAGGAGGTGGATTTCCCAGCTTTTCTAGTGGCCCGGAAACAAAATATGTTGTTATTTGGTTTCCGATTTGGTTTGATTTGGTGTCAATTTAAATTATAGTTTTGCCCATTATTTTGCATTTTTTTCACGTTAAGCGATTGAGTTCGCGTTTGAGGTAATACGGGTCTACAAGTCAGCGCACACTCTTTTGCAACAGGGCCTGTAATAGCTGAACATTTAATTTCACATTTGTTATTTACTATTACGACCGCATTGTCCTCAAATTATATAAACAAACCGCCCCTCCTCCTGAAAGATTTCCTTTGCCTGATAACAATAGCTGGCATTACCTTTTTCCGGAGTTCAGGCTTTCCCTTCTTCACTGTGGCAACAAACATATCTCCCACTCCTGCCGCAGGAAGACAGTTCAAACGACCACGGATTCCATCAACAACAATGACATACAGATTTTTACCACCTATATTATCGGCACAGTTCATTACAGCCCCAACAGGGAGACCTAGAGAAATACGGAATTTCCCTCCAACGGCGGTTCCGTCACGTCCTCTTTTAGACATTTTACTGCCTGTTCAGTTTACAACGGGAAATCAAAAGAAAAGCATGTAATTTCATAAGTCGTATTTTGGTGAAAGTGGATAGCAACATAGCAAAATTTTAAAACGTACCTAAACAGAAACAAAACATTTTTATTTCTTTTATACATAAACAACAATAACAAGATATTTATAATCACTTTTATTTGTTATTGATTATATTAAAATTTGATCAAAAACTTCAAAGTAAGATTTTTTCCGACTTACCAAGTAGATCGAGATATTTTGAAGCTGACGCTGAACTAACTATAATCCGAAACTACTTAAAATTTAGAATCGTAGCAGTTACGACTGAGACCTCATCCGTAACAGTATTTATGATATAGCCTAACGTAATTCATAAATTCTATAACAGTTTCTCAAGTAATTTTTGCATGGATTGCCAAATCCATATCCAACGAATAAACCGCCTTTCCCCAATAACCAAAAAATCACAAACATACCTAAATATTCACATTTCATTTTGTAATAAAAATGCAATATGAATATTTGCTTTCTTCTCCCACTTCGAAGCACTTCACGTTTTTATGTATGTATATGTTGTTGATTTTAAACAAAAGATTCAATCCAACTATATACTTAGAACTGCAGCATTGTTTTTTTAGTAATAATAATTAAAAAAATAAATCACAAATAAATGTTAAAATAAAATTTAATGATAAAAAATCCAAAACTTTAATAAATGCTTCCATAGTTTTTATAAGATAGATCCATTTTTTGACGATCGAAAATTTCTATAATTAATGATTATTATTTTGCTCCAACTTGTATTTTTACTCACCGAGAAATCGTAAGTTTTGTCGTTTTCGATTGGATTTTCAAAATGTTCTGTGATTTATACACACTAACAAAGGAACTGAAAAACACTCCGAACAGACAAGAAGTAGAAGGAGTAAAAAAGGAATGCAAAAGATATATTATATATACATAAATCTGATATAAAGTATAAACTAAATAAACGTGTTAACCATAGCAAATGTACAGGTTTACTGAATTTCTAGCAATTTAATTAAAAAATACGAATCCACTGTGACGTATACTTACTTTTTTTTAAACTAAAGGTTATATTATTCTATAAATATATTGCTAAAGACTGTAAAAGGCTTTTATGACAAAAATTATTGCTGGAAAATGGCAGAGCATATAGTTATAGCAAATTAAGTGACTTTGAATTAAACATCAATTAGAGTAAGATCTCGGGGACGGCAGACATTATTTACGTCGTTTTATCAAAACCAGAATTTTTTTCTGAAATTTTACATTACAGTGACCGTTTTCACCACCTAAATTAATGTCCTACGATAAAAACTATTTAAGAAAAAAATTTGTCCCGTCGTAAGATAACCTATTTTATCGCTTCTATTGAAAGATTTCAATACTTACTGATAACTTAAGGCCAAATATTTAAAAAACAAAAGTTTTGTTCAGGCTTCAGTTTCTGGAATCGGCTTAGATGATTAGTGATTGCAACATCAACCGTTATCACATGAATGTTTATTTTTGTTGTATGGATGGTTAACAAAGAATGACTCAGAAAAAATTGTAAAAATGTTTAAAGGGTTATGGTAACTCTAGTTGTACCGCGGTAGAAACGTCAAAATTGTTGGGAAATGAGAATAACATACATATTTGCTGTGATAGCCCTTAAGCTATCAAACGTTATATCATCTTACACAGACTGAACTGGTTGATTCTCTCACTCTCACTTATCGCTAATCACCGTACACAATTCCACCCCTGAGTTTCAAATGAATTTTAAGTTAAAGGCTTACAAACTACGTTGGACCAAGCCAAATCAAGTGAAGCGACTGAATAGACATAGAACACTTTTTTGACAAATCATATTTTATTAACTACTATTTCAAAATGCGGCAGAGTCAAATTAGTTATAGACCCAAATAAATAAAAACAAAATCGACTTTACTTTTGGAATTATATAATTAGTTTTTGATATTGAAAACATACCTCGTACCACAGATGAACGAATTCATCCAGTTCGATCTATAGAAACTCTGTTGTAATTTATTGTAGCATAATTATGGGGAATGTACTATTTCAAGAGAGTATAACTTTTAAAAAACTCATCGCATTTGCACATTTCGAAGTGTTTACATTTCTCATTAATTTGATATTTATGATAAATTTTACTCCTCATCCTAAGAAATTTGAATTGCCAAGGTTTTCTAAGTTCTTTCTCTTTAGTCCAGTTGCACATATAATATACATGGTGGCATGTCACTACAATTACGAAGTTTCTAATTTTCGTGGATTAAACATTGCATTTTTCTGATGTCGAATAATTCCACCAATATATTCCGTTTCATAAGGATCTGTATGTTTAAGCCATCGCTCCAATGACTGCCAATGAGTTTCGTACAATGAACGAGGCCTTATGAGATGATGCATTCGACCGAGATCTGTACGACGAATCATAACATACTTGGGACCGGTTCTCATTTGGAAGAATTTATATAGATTATCTAGATCTCGGTCAGGCATTGAAATACTTCTGTTGAATAATGATTTCTCAAATCCATAAAGATTCCGAATGGCATGGGTAATAATTTTTAGATGATTGAAATCTTTAATATTCATTTTGATCAAATATGATGCGTCCAAGCGAATAAGACTTCTTCCATTTATGTGGTTCTTCTTAAAAGTATTCTATAACACAAATAATTGTCCAAAATTTGAGAATACAATATGTAAACATAAAAAAGCAAACCTGATACTGTGGGAATCCTAATTTTCTTATCCAATCTGCTACCTCAAGAACATTCCAATAAAACGCATATGAAAACGGAATTGCATCAAAAACTGGGGAACATATTTCAATCAATTTATCTGGAGATGTCCTTAAACGTATTGAAGGTTCCGATGGTTTAATTTTTTTATTTCCTTCAAGCTGTACACTTAAGTGGAACTTATATGTATCCAATGGCTTTAATTTCCGATTTTTCGTACCACTATCCATCTTAACGTACTTTTCATCCGCTCTTCCGTAAAGAAATGGCATGTTGAACTATTTTATTTGAACTGTTATAGTTCGATTGAACTTCGGTTGAAAAAAAAAAAAAAAAACAAAAAACAAAAAACAAAAATAGCTAATAAAACATGTACATTATGAAGTTTGTTTTGGCTGAACTTGTTTTGTTTTCTTAGGATGATTTAAGTGGCAAAGTTTCGATTATGTTCAAGGGAGTTGAATGTACCTATCAAGGGGAATAGTATGAAAGTGTTAATCAAAGAAAGTTATATGGTATCGTATCCTACCTAACCTACCATTGCGTGACAATGAGTTGCTCATTCTGCGCTTCTGGTTACAACAACAACAATATAGACTCTGAAAACACACAAATTAACCGCTCTGGTGGTAACAGAATGTATTTTAATGTAATGTAGGTCGTGGCAAAAGTTGATCGAAACTTTTGTTTTTATGATAATTTTGTGTCTATGTTTAATTTAATTGATATATTAGGGGTGCAATTTATTTTAACAAGGTAAAGGACAGAAATGTCATGTTTTTATTCTTAGTATTTAACCCTATAGTTTATTTTAGTTCAAATTATAAGAAATAATCTTTATTTTAAATTTCTTGTAATTTTTTTTTTCGTTAAACTACTCGAACTGCTCTTTTTTGTATACTAATTTATACTACTTAATTAAAATGAACAAAAATATATAGCTCAATATCGACGGCTAAAATGCAGAACCTTGTAAGTCGTTTTTGCGTGTTTTTCAGAAATAAAAAAACACTGCGCCAAATTTTTTTTTACGATCTATACTATGAGGTTTTGAATTCTGCCTTTTTCTGTTAAATGTCCAGAACAACATTGTTACGCTAAAATTGCCAAAAGGTGGCTCTGACTTTTATAATTTTTGTACATTGATAATATTTTTGGTGAATTTTTCGACTTACGAGGTCCTGCACTTTAACCGTCGGTATGTATTTTTAAATTACACAAATTACAGCTTACCGAAAATATCTTCCTTTTTTCGTAATCACACCTACACAAATGTTAATATTTATTTGTTTTCTGGTTTGATTTTATATGATCGGTTTTTGTTTGATATTGCAATATTTATCGAAATTATTATTTTTTTATTTTATTATTTTAATATTTTGTGATAGAAAATTAAAAAAATTAAAATAAAATACAAATCGACGATTGGGGAAAGTTAATTTATAAAGTATAAATACAATAATTTATTGATGTATTGACATAGGGAGAAATGTAAAACAATAATTTCAGATCGTAATTTATTTATTGAGATATCAATAAAATTATATCTACTAACAAAAATTAAATGAATGTCGAGTTAGCGAAGCAACATTCATGGATTGAAAATTGGTTAAGTGGAAAAATTCCCGTTAATTAGTTGAGATAATTTCAAATGTTTTCTATGTTCTTGCTATCTTGATAACAATTTAGCAAATAAACATAGAAAACATCGCACTAAAAAACTGTCAAAACTAATTAAAAGCTGGCTGCCGGCAAATTATGCGGATGCTTTGCTAACTTCACATGTAATTAGGGATTCCGAGTCGAACCGCAAGTGCAACCAGTAGTTCTCTCTTAAATCCGAGTAGGTACCACGAAAAAATTGAATTAAAGAGAGTTGCCGACGATTTTCCGACTACATCTCCAAACCAAGAAATTAATCCCACGAAGTTACTTGCTTGTGAGATCACACAAAATCAGAGCATGATTGACGACGACGATCAAACCAGCACCTCTGGGTGTACAACTGTGATGAACAGTTTAAAGAGAGCAGCCTCCAGCTACCAGACAAATAGATGAGTCATCCACAAGCAAATCAAATCTCTCGAACAACAAATTCTTTCCTATAGTAAACCCAGAACTAGTGCAAAACAATACACAGATTGATACTGGCCATAAGGCTATCAACAACACGGTTTGTTAATTCTTTACCTCGTAATGTAAACAAATTACCTTTCTGTCCACCTATATTTATTTTTGGTGCAAATTGCAATTTTATTAGTGATTTATTAAATCTTGCAGCTACAGAATGTAATGTTTCAGAATTCAGATCTTAACAATAAATTTGTTAATATGGGCTATCAAAAAACTAAGGTTCATGAGGTTCACTCATTTGTACATAAACTGATCATTGATTGTATTCACGGAACGGGAATAGGAGCATTCTCATTTTCCCCAAAAGACACGAAGAAAGTGTCAATTTTATTGAAAGGTCTTGATGGGGACACCCCAATAGAAAAGATAAAAAGCACGGTTCCCAACGTAAGAATAAGCAAAATCACTCCTTTTTTACCCCCAGAAGCAAGGAATAAGAAATAAAATTAAATATGTTTGTTGTGCAGATAGAGGTAGGAGAGTCCATTACGGATCTTACTTGTATGAGATATCTGCTTTACCAATGGGTTTATTGGGAAAAGAAGCATAATCGGGCAATACTTCGCTGATACCGCTGTCAGCGTTTATAACGGACAACAGTTGACTGATACTTAGTCCAAAATAAAGGCATTTAAAGATTTTTAGTGTGCAGATTATTCTATGAAAGAGGATCAGATCCAGATTATCGTTTATTTGAACAGGAAGTTCTATCTTCAAAAAGTTATTTCAAACAGACGTATTTTCCTGAAACACTGATGAATTTTTCTTCGGTTAGAATAGAAGTGCTTGTGATCCATCTTTGCTTCCGTTTACTTCGCCCAATAGTATTAATAATTTTAGATCTTCACTCAATAACAAAAAGTCAACAGGTCTTGATCAAATTTCAAATTTTATTTTTAAAAAATGTCCACTTTCCTTCGACACATCTTTGTCATTGCTGTATTAATAATGATTACTTTCAAAAAATCTGGAGACAAGCTAAGGTCTTGCCAATAGCAAAGAAAAAAGCCACCCGAGAATTTTATAACTTTCATCCTATTTCGCTCCTTTCTAATATCGGTAAATTTTTTAAGCAGGTATCATATCATTTAAATAGCTTCTGTGAAGATGAAGATATCATTCATTTAGTCCTTAACAAAATCAAACGAAGGCTTCCTATCTTGTAGAAAACTATTTCAAAAAATTGAGATGCGAGAAAATGTGTTTTGACTTGCTTTAGAAATGCCTGCGGGAAGGGAAACTATCTTGCATTTTCGAGTTTTTTGTATTTTAAATTTAAAAAAAAATTTATAATTTTTTTTTTAGATTTGCCTACTTTTCTATTAAATCCCTAGAATCTCTCCGACAATGTATGTCCTCGCGACCACCACTTCTTGCAGTGGTTTCAATATATGTTACAGCTGAGAGCTAAATTTTGTTTAGTTCAAATAGCGCATTATACTAGATTTATGGCTGTAATGAGCTTTTATCCAGATCCATCGTTTTTTTTTTCAATAAAGTGGTTTTAAGTTTTCATTTTGTATGTCTTACTCGTGAAAATTCGAAATCAGAAATGTTGTAAATATTTACATTTCAATTTTTTATTGGAGTGCCATATATCTCTTAGCTGTAAAACTAATTGTAGATGAAATTAAATAAATAAATAAATACCATACCTTCCTAAATATAAGTATTTACATACATACATAAAGTTCTGTAAGGTAAATGTTCGTGTAATTTTGTCTGCCTGATTTTTTTTATAAAGCTGATTAATTTTATGTGACATTAAAAGTAGTTATAGTCCTGACATAAACATGGGTTTATTGCAATAGTATTTAAAGTGTTCAACAGTTGCTGTAAACTCTTCACAATCATTATGTGGAAAAGTTGAACATTCTAACGGTCTCGACACGATATCTGAGTAATATTTCCCTCAAAAGACCTCTGAGTTCTCTATATAAACCTTTCAGCAGCAAATTTTTACTATTATTATAACGAAACCAGCCAAACCCCCAAGTCAATAGGGTATAGGTGGTTCTTTATAAAAACGAAGCCAAAAATAACTACATATATAAAACCCAAAACATGAATTTCAAATATTTTGCTACCCCATGCTGATTGCAAAATTCATTTCGTTACATTCGCCTTATTGACAAACACACTCGATTCAATTCTTCAGGACTTCGCGTGCTCAATCATCTTAGAAACGCAAATAAAATTAACATTGACGCGGTCGTCGTGCATATTAAATTCAATATTGCCTCCACCTCCTTTCCTTCGTCGTCGTATAGGTTGCCTTCCTCACCTGGAGTGTACATAGCAGCTTCGTTTATGCATAATTTGCAAATTCGCATATCTGCATGAGACCGTAATGTGTTGTAATTGCATGTTAAGAGTGTAACCCCATGAAAATCGATATTAGCGCGTACACAAACCATCGTAACACGCATATAAATCGTCCCGCTAAAAGCTGAGAAATGAAAACGTGTGTCAAATAGTGGATGTTTGGTTTGCTCACCAATGTTGCCGTTTTGTTGATTTATAAAACATATAATTAAAAAATTTTGTTAATAAAACTTGTATAGTAAGTCTTTGCAAAATTAATTAACGGGATAAATCTCTATATGCTTTGAAAATAATATTTTTTTAATCACTTTTATCAATCCTTAGCGTAACACCTACCGTTTACCGTTCGTTCTTCGTTCAATGATTGGTTACCCTCCAAGCAAATTCACTGACCCAACTTTGTCAGTCTTTCTTGGATCCTTTAAAAACGTAGTGTCATTACGCACACAAGTATATTTTCTAAATATGCATGCATTAAAAAAAGAAAGAGAATCGAAAGTACTTTTTTTTACTGAGAAAGAGAGAGCGTAGACGATAAACTAATGGTGAGTATTTTTTATGGACGGAAAACGGAGAAAGAAAACTACAAAAACAGTAATCTTTTTTCAATGTTCCAAGCGCAACAGTTCAATAAAAATTCGCTGTATACAAAAAAAAGGTTTAAAATCAAAACTGAATTATTTAATTCAAGTGATCACAAAATTGTTATAAAAATAAAATTATTTTTTATTTTGGTTGTAAATTGTGACAAATTGTTTTTTGTACTCGATTTTCGTATTTCAACACCTCTTTCGATTCGTTCATATTTTTGTATCCGTTCTGGATCCGATTTGGTTTCGGTTCTCGCTGAGTATGGTGTAATGATAAGCTCTCTCACTCACAATACATGCACAAAATGGGTCCGTGGTGATTATAATTTCCATACTAATTTGAGCCGACAAACGCAGTTTTGCGGATCCATATTTGGATGCGTAAACGGAGTCATCCATGCGTTGTTTACTACGTGCGCGGATCCAAAACGGAGTCGTTTGCTTGAAGGGTAGATGACTTTTAGTGTCATCTGACCAATTAGAAGCTCAAATTCAGAAATTTGTAAAATATGATGGGTTGAACTCGCTCAATGTCTAAATTATATTTTCAAAAATAGGAGCTTCAGAATTTAGGTCAGAATAGTTTTTTTCTAATTCGGCAATTGTCTTTTGATACGTAAACGGACAGACCTTTTTAAGTTTTTTTTTTTTACTTTCAAGTTTTTGAGTCATGAATTATTGGTTGCCAACTTCTATCAAATAGATTTTTGACAATTTTGACAGTCAAACGTAAACGAACAGACTCATTTTTTTTTTTATTTCAAGTTTTTAAGTCATGAATTATTGGTTGCCATCTTTTGACTGCCAAAATTGTCAAATTTCTATTTTGATAGGAAAATATTGATTAAATATAAATAATGCTTGCTGTCTCAGATGTCCCTTTTGGCATATTTCCTGTCATCATATCGCTGTTTTAGATTCAAATTAGGCTATCCTTTTCACTCGTATGGTTCCATACGATACAATTTTTCAAAAGTTTTAGTCAATTGACTTCCACTTTACTGACTGCTGTATTTTAAACTCTAAAATTAAATAAAGGGTCCACTGTAGAGATCAAAAATATAAACGACATCAGCCTTTATTTCTAATGATTCTGATTAAATATCTTCTTTTTCGAAATTTAAACAAATTTAGTGCAGTTGTGATTTTGAGCAAATTGTAAAAGTTGTTATTCCTTATTATTCGGCAACACTGGACCAGAGTCAGAGGCTATGACACACCCCCTCCGCCTGCTGTCTAAATGTCTGTCGTCACAGTGTCGTCATATTTTATATATCGCCTTCGTTCGATGGTCGTTCCGTTCGAAATGAAAGATGCATGTTGCAGATACATTTAATTAGTAATATTCTGTCCGACTAAATGGATTTTTATCGCGACGGAACACACCAGAGCAACAACAAAAAATGGAAATGAAGACGACCTGCATATCGGTTTCGAGCTTATAGATTGGAAACTAATCCAAGAGTCATCGAATATTTTTTGGATACTGTGCGCCCTCATGGCTCAGACCAAAGTGAATTGCAGCGCTCACGCAGCTCGCTAGAGAAACGGATGATGGTGATTTTGTTGATATGGTGCCGTAGTGGTTGCTATATATGATATGTAGAGAGGGCTATACTTTGAGTAACTTGACCACACGTACTTCTCCCATGCTGCCCAGCAGGACATCGTTCCGTTCTGGACAATCAATAAATTTTAACACATGATCATTACTGCTGTGGTATGACTTGCAGTGTGGTGTGGTTGTTGTTCTTGTTGGCCTAAATGCCTGCTTTAAAGATGATCGTAATGTTGTTAGTTGGTTCTTGAAGCGATCGCTCGGGCGAGGGTGGGGCAATGGTAGAGCTCATGCAAATCAATGTGCTGTTTTTGTTTCATTTTTTTTAGTTTAGATGATGGAGGGTTAATTATTTAAGTGTTTATGTTTGGAAAACAAATAACCATAAAACCGCTGCGTTTGTTTGGTTATTGAGAAATGTGGTAGTGGGTATATGCTTAAAAATTATTTTATTGTCTACTGTTATTTGTATGGATATAAATATGGTCTAAAAAGAAGTGTTTTCTGGAACACAACAGGAGTGAAAGATTACCAGGCTTTAAAGGTTCTCTAAGAATCTTTAAATTGGAACTCTTAAAAATTTGAAATTATGTGAGTTTATGTACAAACTAACTGCTTGAACACAGTAGAGAGCTGATGCAACAGGAACTGGAACAGGTGTGAAAAAGTGCCCACATTGCAGCTGTTCAGCTTTTTGTATGTTAAAAAAAATAATCATCATCCACTTTTTTTCTTAAATGATATTTTTTCTTCTAATTCATTATTTTTTCCCGAATTAAATGAACACTAAAAACTACAACGTCAAATGAGCTGTACGTCAGTGGCCTAGCGAGGGGGGGGGGACAAGGGGACACAGGCCCCGGGCGGCACTTTGCGTGGGGCGGCAATTTTTCAAAATATCCGGGCGGCACTTTGCTGCAATTTTTCTAAATACGTTAATGTAAATGGTTTTTGTATGTTATGTTTTTATATTTTCTTTTCATTCCAATACATTTTTCTGTGGATAAATTTTATCAGTCAGATAAATTATTTAAAAGTTTTCGAGCGTTTTCGAACACTGCCTACATTCAATAACAATAAAGCTACATAATGTAAATACAAAAGCTCCCTCATTCACATCAACCAAAATTTTCAAACATTTCATTCGACTATTTCCGAGCCACCAACAGCTTTTTTTCGTTTCACCATTGAAAATAAAGCTTTATTCAAAGAACACTCAGTCACGAAAGAAAATACACATCACACCCAGGAGAACACCGAGTTCAGGTGTAAGCTTACTTTTGTAACAAATTTTAATTGTGAAAAAATATACTGTCCTTTCCGGAAATATATTTTTTCCTTTTGAGCTGAAAGTTCCGTGTGTGGGCGTAGGACGTAGGTACTTAATATAAAAGATTTTTGCACCACGGTTTTGCTGTCGGCAATAATACACGTCTTTCTCTTGTTTTTTTTTTGTTGCTGTTGATGTGTCACCGTCATGTTGTGTCTGAGATGTGTATTGCGCCATAAGGAAGTGTGAAGTACAATGATCGACAACGACTCTGATTTGGAACAGTAAACGATTGTCTCATTCTATGTATTTCCTGGTGCAAAGCTTTTTCGTTTGCCTTCTTTCGACTACCACTCATGAGCAGCGTTCGAATCTTACTCCAATCGGAGTAAATTTACTTCAATTTTACGAAAGGAAATAGATCTACTTCGTTACTCCGTTTTTTAAGATGTAGGTAGGTACTAATTTTTTTCCACACTGAAAAGTTCTTCAGCCAAACCACATGAAAGGGAATGACCACTGTGTTAATAAATTTTGCAACCAACTCTGACTCTGAATTACTAAATCGTTTATTTTATTTTTTTATTTTTTTATAAGTCTGTTCCAAAATTTTACTACTGGATTTATTGCTCGGATAATTGTTCGACATTTATCCGCCATCGAGATGGGCAGTGGACAAGAGAATTTTATTCAAAATTCTTAAATTTGCAGGTTCATTTATTCTTCATTGTAGAAAGTTTAGTTTTCACAATGAATCTTTGTGTAGATGGATTTATCCCAGAGGCCATGACCCTTCGTCATTGTTACCATAGTAAAGGAGCTAGAGCCTATGTTGAGAATTTTTCAAGGCGGCACATTTTACGAAGTTCTTATAACTGGTTACTGGTTGAAAACTTAGACTGACAATTCTTTCGAGAAAGTAAAAACAAATCGGACATATGTATAGGTATTTTAAATCTAATCAAAAATAGTTATGAAAAATTTTAAAGTATGGGTAATACATGTTTTGCTTAGTAATTGGTGAATCTTTTAAATAGATAATTAGAAGTTTCGATCAGATAAGCTGTGGTAATTTCGTTGAGCTGCAAAAAAAACATGTTAACCGTTTTTAAAAGATAAAACCAGTTTTGAACACTTTAATTTTGATGGGCTGTTGTTAAATATGTTTAAGTTAAAAATAATCCTTGGCAAATATTTCTGTTTCTTCATTTCCTTGTGTATAACAATAATAGAAATAAAAAAATATTATAGGTATAGTAATTATTGCTATAACCATAAGAATAATATTAATTAAAGGCAGTGCGGGTTGATTTTTTTTAAAACCGGTTTTATTTTTCAGCAATCATCACCCGATTAGACACTTCTATCTACATAATATAAATAAAATAAAATTTATAGGACAGAAAATCATAGGCAGAGGAATTGTTTTGTTCTCTTGAGAGCGTTCTCTTTTGTAGAAAACTGGGAATTTTGTAATCTATGCTGGCGGTATAGGGTAAACTTAAAACGTGGGCCTTACGTATGATTGGATCGTGAATATTTGGTATATTCATTTACGAAAATCCAGCACTTGGTTTATTGTATGATGTTTACACATCTTGACCGTGAGTCCCGATACTCACACATTTTTTAAATACGGAAACGACATTGGACTGAAATTCACACAAATGCACAGAAAATCACAGGGTTTCAAAGTAAAGGAACGGACTTTATATATTGTGTAAAAACATATGTTATGTTATAAGAACCAGCCATTACAACCACTGTCCTTTGGTAGATCGTGGTATATTTAAAACAAAACAAAGAACATATAACCACAAATTGGAATTACAACGAATAAAAGATGCTATAGATTAGAAAACCCTTACATATAGGATTCCAATAACCCTTTTGATTAATTACCTTGTCAACAACTTATACTAATTACTTAATCAATATAAAAAACACCTGCTGCCTATTTAGTTCCCTAATTGAGAAAGACTCACAGAGTTACACTGCCCATCGAACTGGGCTTGTGTATGGTTGGTGGTCGGTTCGGTGGTTGGTCACACAACACATTCAATATAAATCCCTGTTCCTTTTATTAACTAAACAAGTGCTACTTAACCATATAAATCATCTCAAGACCCCAAAAACAATTTATTCAGTTTTAATTTAGTAAATGTGCAGCGGCAGGTTCCCGGCCTCATCGCCAGCAATTTGCATTCAGCCACTGTGCGTTGTTTTGCCGATTGCTAGCCAAGTGCGGAGCGCTCAAGTTGATATTTTTTGTCTTGTTCGACCAGCTTGGGTAATAATCGTGGATTCCCATCGTCTCGTCCTGATTTAAACTTCAATAAACAGGTAGAATCTCAGGTATGTACACTGTAAAGATATAAGTCGCCATCGTGTCGACTGATTTGCTTGTTCCTTCACAATATAATCGTTCCACAGAGATAAAGAATCTCTTCTTCCTCAATATCAGAGGGATTACCAGGGTTTCATTACGTTTGTATTTGATAGGAGACGGGGGCTCTTCCCATTCCGTGGTCAGTGGTCATGTCCCGCCTTGTGTGTGGTGCGCTGGTGTTGCCTGTTGTGCTGGCTGCTGCTATACCATCCAACCAAAAAATATGATTTATAGCAATTTAATCAATTTAGCATGTTTATTTCATTCGGAATTCGAAATTATGATTTTGTTTTGGGGTTTCCATTACCTTTTGGCTCGCTGGTTGTACCTATTTATGATTTTATCTGATCACACAGATCTCATCTTACACCTACAGCCCGGTTGTTATTGCGTATTCTTTTTTGGTGGTTATTTTATTTGAGTTGTTCTTCGGTTTGGTGATATGATTTAGTTGGACGCGTGCTGCTTTATATGAACGATCACATTTGCATACGCTAATAAAATATTTAAGTTTAAGTTGGATTTAAGTGCGATGACCAGAGGGGCTTCTGCTTGTATTTGAAACAAAATGAGGAGATAATTGTTGCTGTGAAATTAATTTCAATTTGTCATGGTGGATTATATGGGAAAAATATTTTTTTTTTAAATTAGAATAAGATTCTACCAATCGATTTCTTTAATCAGATTGTTATCAATTTATAAGAAATATAACCCAGCTAACTATAAGAAATTAATGGAAACTCGTGGTGCAAGTTGTTGGGGTAAAAACAAGTTAATTTTTATATGGGAATAAGAGTAATAAAAAGCCAAATAGCATTTAAAATAGTTAAACGTTAAGTACATATTAATATAATAAAAGATTAATTTATAACCCATTTTCAGATTTTCAGATCGATCGCTTGAGACCACATCGTTGCTTATGAATTTGAATTTGTGTTTTTTTAAACACGGTTTTAATGTCTTGAATTATCAAAATATAATTTTTTTTTTCTAATCAAACTTAACATAACGATGATAGCGATGTTGAAAAAGTTGGGTCTCGCAATTCTCTCTGTCCGACTGTTTGCCAACAGTCAATTTTTTGTTGTTTCAAAAAGTTATATAAGTAAACCAAAATCTAAACAAAAAATTAAAAAAAAAAAGGTTCAATTTTCTTAAAACTAAAAAATTTAAAAACTAACTTGAAAACGACTTGCCCGATTTTTATTAAACTTTGCTCCCAGGAGTTTTTTAACATTATATTAGCGGGTTTTAAACAAAAATTATTTTCTTATACAACCAAAAATAACGATACCTACCATACAAGTGTTTTTCTCATTTTTCTATAAAACCACTCCTATACGATTTTGATTAAAATTTGTGTATGAACTAATATCAATAGATTAAATCCATTTTTGTTGTTTTGCTTTCTCGATCACATCTTCAAAATCTGTTGTGCTCCCGGCTCCGTATAATTTCGTTTCGGATTCGTTGTCTTTTGGATACTTGTAAGATTGACCTTTTCATAGCTCTTTGTGTAGTGGCAAGCTTTTGTGCTTATTTTGCTGACATGCTTTATGTTTGAGATCCGTACGTCATGACGGGTAAGATTGATCCAATGAAAAGATACTTTCTGGACCTTTGGTTAAGATTTGAGTCGAAAATAAGTATTGTGTTTTCAAAATTGTTTCCAGCTGTTGATGATTCATCTGTTTATATCTTTATTTTCTTTGTTTTCCATTAAAATTGTTTGCCCAAGATAAATGTAGTCATCGACATATTCTACGTATTTCTTTTATATTTACATATTACGATTTGCCTTCGTTCTCCTTTGCCCATCAGCTTTGTTTTGTCTGCACTAATTTCGAATCCTGCGGTTTGAAAATGGCTTTGAATTATATATGTATACTTTATTTATATGTATTTATACTATTTTTTATTTAAAACAAAAATAAAGTTGCAGAGAATCAATGGAATACATGTGACATGAAGGTCAAATAATTAATTAATTTATTATTTATTTGAATTAATTTTAGGTTTCCAAGTTTCTTTTTTGAATTAAACTGAGTTATTAATATTAACACATGCTTTTTTTCTTATGTCCTTAGAAAAAACTTTAAAAACTGTAAGGAGATAAGTCATCAGAAAATATGGTAAACACTTATTTCCATGGTAAGCACTCACTTTTTTTTAGAGATAACCGTTTGGATGATTATTTTGCATCATTAATTTTTCAAAGAAGGAATATCTGGATTTACAAAAAAAAAAAAACTATACTATTTTTCGATTAACCCCTTTCTACCTGGCATCTGAGAAATATTATTGCATATATATTTTAGATTTTTGAAAATTCGATATTTCGAAAAGATTCATTTTTTAACTCAGCATTAATAAATACTAAAAAGTGATGTACCAATTTTTTTTCTTAAAAATGTTTTAAAAATTGTATATAGATATATCTAATAATTATTATTTTTAAAAATAACGATTTTTAAAATTTTTGTTTCTTGTTAATTTGGTCCCAAAAAGTGTCCAGTTTTAATAACGTGAAATTTGAAAGAAAAAAGAATGTTAACCTTTTTTTTAAAAAAAATTGTATTTGAAAATTAATTTTTGAATAATGTATTTCTGGCATGATATTGTTTTTCTTGTTCTTTTTGTTTCTTATTTGTTCAAAAAAAAAAAAAAACTTTAAGTAATCTTGTTTAAATTGCCCCTTAAGGTTTTTTTTGTTTCAACCCCTGATATACACGCTTTAGCGTTTTTATACATCTTATGCAAATTACGATATATTTTTGATGATTTGACATTTTTATTTTTTGGGAAATTAGAAATTATGTCTTATAATTTTTTAAGTATAAGTATACAATATTAAGTGATATATTATTAATTTTCGTGAAACCAAATGTAAAACAGAAAACTTTTGAGTGGATGTAGATTAAATCCTAGTCGATTTAATGCAGTTGCCGAACAATAAAACCTAAATTGGGATCGATGTACATATGTATTGGGTAGCGCATAAAATTCTTCTGAAGATGCCTTGTTCTACGTTCGAAACTCAGTGACGGCAAAAAGTTTTTTTAATTAAATTTTAGGTAGTAGACTGATTCATTTTTTTTTTCAGCTTTGTTTTCTAATTTCGGCATATTATCCAAAATTTATCACATACAAATTTCGGTTCCTTTTTCCAAAACGAAATTGGAAGAAATTTCGTAGAAAGCTATTTCTGATCACTCATAGTGGATCAGATAACGTTACCAGCAGCGCTTAGATCAAACAAAAAATAACTCTTCCCAATGTGCTTCTTTAGACTAAGCAGACAACTGAGACCATTAAAGTTTCCCTGTATATAAGTTTATAAGACTCTAATCTAATTCAGAGGCATGGACTTTGCCAAAAGGTGGAAAAAATTCATTCATGGTTTTATTTTGATTCATCATTCATTAATTTCCCTAGAATATGTATTTCCAATCAAATTTCAATTGGTCAACACATTATTATATTTTCATACATAAGCACCCTTGATGCCATAAAGATTTCAATTTCAAACGAAGCGGTTTAATTTTATCCACTAACTAATATGCCTGTACCTAATAAATATGTCGAATTTATTTATCAGCCAATTCAAAATGTCACCAATGAAATCAGTTAATCACCAACAATTTTAAGCACGAAGACAAGAGACCAAGAGGGTAATTCTTTTACACAAGATTGTTTCTCACAAATGTTAAGAACCATACATGTATGGTCGATCCAATCCAATCTGATCCTATACAACGATTATTAACTTTGGGCTGATTTAATGTAGTGAAAATTTATGGGGATTGTGGCCAGGCGTATAAGTACCTCACACCATAAGGGACTATCTTATTTCCAAGAATTTTTCAAGCTTCTTCCAAACAGTATGATGATGTATGTAATTTGTATGGACAGAAATGCATATTACAATTTATTGATTTTACAAATTTATACTCGTTAAGTTAAATGAAGTGCTAAATGGTCGTTCATAAGCGGTAGACTTTATAGGCGTCTAATAAATTCGATTTGATCATTTGTTAAGCTTAAAGACTTGTTTATGGTTTTTAAAATGAAAATGAAAATTAAAACAATTTTTCGAAAAAAATTAAATTAGTTAGTAGCTAAGGTATATGACATCAAGGCCGGTTATGCCGAAATTTGGTAATCGACATCATGGCGGGACTTTGTGACGGGTATAAGAGTCTTGCCGACAACGATGACGCGAGACGATAAAAAGTGGCTTTTCAAAAGGGAATATAAAGCCCGTATGATACTATATTTTTTCTCATTTTTAATTCATTAAAAATGAAACTAGAGTATTGCGAAGAATTCATAACTGAAAATTCCGATATTACTGAGTGTGTACACATTAAACCCCAAAAATGTGAAATTTCACAAAAATTTATTAAAAAAGTGATTCGAATTACATATTTTAGCTTCTAGCTGCTTTTTTGAAATTTCAGAATTGAAAATTAAAATATATTTCAAAAAACATTAAAAAACTAATTTTCAAAAAATATTAGGGAGAAAATGGAATTGGATATTATTTTGTGTTGTCGTTAATATAAATTTATCAAATATTGCAGCATTAGAAGAAAGGATTTTTAAATAATGTTGACAATTCATATTGTTTTTTCCTTTCTCAAAAACAACATCTTTCCCTTTTTGACTTGGCCGATATATTTACTTTAATATGATTAAAAATGAAAAAAAAGCAGTGTAGTACGGGTTTAAACTGTTTTTACTTTTCTTTTAAACTATACTTATGTTTATGTATAAGTATAAGTCTGGTACCTATATTTAGTCCTGACTCATATGGGAGTCTAATATGGAAATGGAAACGAAATTTGTTTTGCCATACGTTATTAAATCCAATTTTCCGATCAGAAACCTCTTCAGGTTTTCCGCAATCTTGATTTAAAGACTGTCGGTCCTTCCAGTTTTCTAAACGGGGGATGTAGAGAAATAATTTATTTTATAAATATCGTCTTAGAAAAATGGTATAAGAAAAATTTTGGAAAAATCGATACGAATCAATATTTGAAGTTTAAAGATCAGTTTCGTTACATGACTTTCACAGGTTCTAATTAAATGGCCCTTTTATCATCCGAAATCGTCTGATTAGTAATTTCCATGATTAACAAAAAACTCAAATCATGGATACCTTGTTGAACAACAACCAGTTGAACAACTGGAACTAAAAGTCGAAAACGGGAAAAACACGTTTAAGTTGTTTAAATTTGCAAATCGGAGCGCTACGATATCCCGCAAATCAAAATCTCAATTTTTTTAAATCTAAAAAAAAAAAAAAAAAAAAATCTCGCAAACCTCGCTTTTAATAATCTCGCATTTACATCTCGCACCCAAGAACATATCAACAACATATCAACTGTTGACATAGGCGCCTCCCTGAAGTCTGAAAATACGATAAAATGGAGTTGGGTGAACGGGCCACAGGACCCAAGAATGGAATTAAAATTCTTTGAACCCGTGAAGCTTGCCACTATTTAAATGTTTAAAATCGATCGAGCGATTTAAAAAATTATTTTTATATATAAAGTTTTGAAAACATTCGTAAGAAAAAAAATTGGTGCGCCATTTTTTATTATTAATTAATGCAGAGTTTCAAAAATAATTTTGAAAAAAAATCATACACCCATTTTCAAAAAATCCAATTTCCAAAAAATAATTTTAATTTTTTTTTTAAATATTGATATGCAATATAATTAAATCTTATTAGAAGATCTTGTGTAAAAAATTTCATTAAAATCGGTTCAACATATAATGAGAGATAATGAGTCGAAAACCAAAAAAATTCTATGAGAGATACGCGTTAATACTGGATTAATAAAAAAATTGTTCCAATAATACTGTTGACAAACCTTGAAAACCCCGAATAAACTTGGTATCACCAACATAAGAATGTCAAAAGGACTACACGAGGTCCCAGAGGATTTTGGCTGACGCTGGCTACCGACCCAGCCAATAAAACGAAAATTTTAGTTTCTTTTTCTCTTATATTAGGTACATTTTGAATTAGTATTTTTACTTCAATAAAATTATAAAGAAATTAAACTCTAAAATGTTAGTATCATATTTAATGGAAATTTACTTCGTCAACAAATATGGTAGATCATATTGATATTAGCTTACATACAAATTTTAATCAGAATCATAAGAGCGGTTTTGAGAAAATGATGTTAAGCTTAACGGTTTTTGAACATTTGTATAGTGGGTACCGTTATTTTCGATAGAGTCGTTTTCGAATTATTAAGTTTTCAAAAAATCAAAAAAAATGAGAATTTTTATATACAAAATATTTAAAAATAATCTCCATAAAAATTATGAAAATCATTTGGAACCATTTTTCTGGTAGCCCAGCAAATAAAAATTTATTTTTAAAAACATATAAATATTTGAGGTTTTAAATGGTATTCTTATTTTTTAATTTTATTTCAACTGAATATTTTTTTAAATATTTAAAAAGAAATTATTTGAATCGACACTATTTAACATTTATGACCCCAAGTTAAAGTTAAAGGTAATTTGGAAAAATTTTTTAAATATTGATGTTATTGATAACGAAAAGCCTAAATGAGATTACAGTCGTTTGGTATGGTGTGCTCAAGTAGAGAAATATCTTTATGTGATGTTCCGTCCCTTTATTTGAATGGCTTAACTTTGCCCTATTTTGAGCGAGTTAAATATCTTGGCTTTATAATTAATAATAAAATAAAATCAGTTGTTGTTATTCTACTTTGGATGTTATTAGAAGAATTAATGGTGGATTACGTAGTCTTAAAAATTTAGAATGTCCTCAAGTTTTTTCAATCCGAATATGAAAATGCGTCTGGTGAAGTCTTTGCTTCTGCCTTTCTTTTCATTTAATTGTTTAGATTCGGATTGCAGGCGTAAATTAAAGGTTGCGTTTAATGACTCTTTGTGGTACATCTACTGTTTACCAAGGCATAAAAGCGTTTCGAAGTATAAAACTTCTGTATTGGGAATGAGTCTAGAATCTAGATGATTATTACGGCTTTAGGTCAGTTCTGAAACTTCATGATATAATTCATAATAAATGCCCTGAGTATTTGTATGAACATCTTAGTTTCCTTCAATCACCTAGAGGCCTTAAGCTTATATTACCACGGTTTAATCATACTGTTATGGAGCGATCTTATTTTGTCAATGCAATTCGGTTGTGGAATAACCTTCCCCACCAATTGCAAAGAACCATCTCAATTCTCAACGCGGGAATTTCGGAAGGAGCTACTCAAACCTCACTATTTTTATCATTGTCTACTCATTGGCTTTAGTATTTATTTATATTGTTATTTAAAAGCTAGTATGTAAGTAAAAATCTACATCATTTATTTGTGCACGTACATACATAATGTCATTTAAACTTTGATAGTATTTATGAGTTCTATCTCAAATATAGTTATATAGTTTTATATGAAATAATTCAAGCAAAGAATTTCAATTTAATATCAACTTTATAGGCAATAATAAGAACGCACATCCATACATACATACATATATATCAACATGTTTTTGAATAGGTAGTTAGGTCGATCACACGCTTGAGAGCCTCAGAGGAGACAAATTACTGCAACGACGCGACGCTTAAGCAACTTCAAAAGCTCCGCAATTACTTAGTTTAATCTGGTGACGAAGCTTCGCATGGTTGACGAGACTTTCTTTTCATTTAACGTACAATACTCGTCAGTTAAGTAACGTACGTCTTCGAAGTTAAAACTCCATTGGAAAGCTATGTTGTGGCTCAAATTTGAATTTATTAAAATGTGTGGTTTTATACTGTTTATTCTCTGGATCTATCTTTTAAGTGCAGTGCAAGGAAAACACATGACTAAACGAGGAATTATGGAAAATATTAACAGTGGAATCAAATATGCAGGTCAAATGATGGGTAGGTTCTTGGGCAATACTATGTTAAAATGTTAAATAGTTATTTCGTAAAAAAGGAATAAATACTGCTGCTGACGTAGCTAACTTGGTAGCAAAAGCATTTAAACCACAACAAGCTCCTTCAAAGCAATTTGATCCATCGTTTTTAATGCAAAACTCTGAAAGAGACACTGGCCCTTCGTCCATTATAAATACAACTGATATGGTTGGAGGGCTTCTGCGGATGCTTGGATTCGATGCAGGGAAACTGGGAGCCTTGGCTATCAATGCACTTTTAATGATAGCTCAATTGGTTTGTAGTGCAACTTTTGTATAAGTAAGTGAAATAAAGATTCTCAAATTCATTATAGATAGGCACCACTTTGAAAACACGACAGCATCCAATAAACTTTCCAAAATCATCCGAAGATGGGAGAAATTATGATGGATCTCAACATGAAGATGATGAATCTTCCTATGATGATCAGCAAGACGAACGATCGGCTCGAGTAAATATCCGTGATGATACACCTCTGGACTGGATACTGACAAACCCACCCGAAGGACTTTCTGATTTTATTGGGCAAATCACAGACCAAAAACTTTCCGACAAATTAGTTGAAGCAGTTAGTAAATTAGAAACCCAGCAAGGGCAGGGAGATTGTATAAAATTACTTTTGTGTAAAAGTGCACCCTTTATTTGGGGTATGCAGAATTCCGTTTCGAAACGTTTGAACGGAGTACCAAATGAATCCGATCGAGATAAATTTAAAAGTGAACAGCCAATGTCAATTTTATTTAAAAACTTACCTGACATAGAGGAATATCGACGCCATGGTCATATCTGTGAACGTCGTTATTCAAAATTTTGCAATAGAAGTGATTTGTAAAAGAAATTTAATTTTTAAAATTTAATTTATTTTTTTTAAATAATAATTAAGAATTAAGAAATCTTATAAAGCATTTGTTAAGTTCCATTTGTTTTTAAATTGAATTTTGAAAATTGTATATTCAGCTTCTACATAACTAATTTATTCATATAGATTATTCTTTCCTTCAACAGATAAGCTCTTTTATTCACATTTTTTACTGTTGAAAATAATTAAAAATACTTCCGTTCCAAAGTGCCCCAGGTAAATTCAAACCTGCCCCACATGTGGGGTACCTTTGAACGTAGGGACCTATTTTGTATTTTGATAAAAATAAAGTATAACAGTCGTATTTATTAGATTTTTGTCTATTTAGACACTGTCTAACTATTTTCAAATTGGTGGAAATATGCTTTATTTAATAAAAATAAATTTCACATTATTCACGGTTAAGACAATCTACCTCTTGTTTCTAAGTTAGGCAACTATCAGACAACAATAAACAAGGTTTTTGAACACATTTTCTAAATTTGGACAGTTCTCTAAAGTTAGACAACGTTTATAAATAAGAACATAAATCTTTATTAAATTTAATCAATAATGGGTTTAAATTAAACTTTAAATACATTTTCGAAGTGCCAATAACTTACAGGCCAATAATTTTATCACACTGGGTTTTTGGAGACTCTAAACCAAAAAGTGTTTAAATGTGCCCACTTCCCCCTATTTGGTCGGACAACGTATTAAGACAATCTAACACAAAGAAAGCACAATTATTGGGAAGCAACGTTTTAATTAGATGTTGCAAAGTGATCTTACTTGAAATATTATGGTTTTTGAAAATGTGTTTGACACATTACAGTGTATTCGGTTTCACCTTCGGTTCCTTGAATATAGGTGTAATTTCTGTGGATGGGGCGGAGTACCAGAATTCCAGGAAATAGTATCAATCGAACACCACTTTCCGTTTCCACTTCGCTCGTGATTTTGAATACTCAAAGCTGAGAAAAAACATTTTTCTTCGAAAGATCAACCTTGAAGTCTTTTTTTTTATCTGGAACTTACCATTTGAAATCAACATAGCTAGTAAGATATTTCTTATTTGATGATTGCCTTTGTACAAGTCATATCATATTGTTCGTTTAAGTCACAATTCAAGTGACTAATCAAAGCTTTCTCAAGCAATGGAAGCGTTTGACCTCTTAACTATGTAACTTTTGTAGAGATCTTGTTTGTCGGATTTTAAAATGTGCCAATGAAATATCGAGTGATCGGGCACTTCAAATGACAACGACCCAGAAGGGCCAGAAGACCCATAATGTTGGATAGTTGGACTCTCGAATATAACTCGGTTGTAAATGAAACAAATATTTTATGTACTTCGATGGATTCCTGGCAAATTGTCCCTTCTTGCAAGAACATGTTTTTACAATCGGCACTGTTACATAATTTGAAATCAAACGAACGAACGAACAAAAATATTAAAAACCGAAACTTAAATTAAATGAAATTATTTAGCTGTCACAAAAATTCCAACAACAACAAATATCAAAAAAAAATCTACCACTTTGCCCACGACGTGATAGAATTTAAGGCCGTTGTTACAATTTAAGAGCCTTTTTGTTTTGTTTTTATAGTAAATAATATTGAATTTATGTGCAGAAGCAACAAAAAACAATTAAGCCTATTCTGCCACTTCTGTTATACAGCTATGAATTTTCTGTTATAAATCATAAAAGATTTTTACCGCAAAAAATTTTTTATAATTGGTATTCAGTATTTCGATCTTTTATTAAATTCTGTTATGAAACTTCGAAAACGAAATATATTAGGAAACAGAACTAAAATCTGTTGTCATAATCAGCTGTTCCAAAAAAAATGTTCATTACTGACAAATAAATTGAAATGGTTGCACATTGGGAATACCATAGGCAAAGGGACTACTCAGCTCCAACAAAAAGTGTTCCGTGATGCTTTCACACAAAATATTAATTTTATTTTAATTTCTTTATTTGTTTGTTATGTATTTAAATATTGCTTTCTTACATTTGTTTCCTTTTAAGATCATTTCGTTGACGAAATAAAATATAAATATACATTTATAATTCATATACTCGAAGTCTTTTATGATAAAAGTCACAAAAATTTGTCTTTTATTCTTTTATGATTCATAACAGATTTTGGCATGCTGAATAGCAAAACTACTATTCATAAAAGATTTTTTGAGAGTTCGAAGTGTTGACAGTTCATAAGAGATTTCTTAGCAGATTTCATAACAGAATTTGTCATGCCGAATACCAAAATTATAGTTCATAAAAGCTTAATAATATATAATTGGGCACATTCACTAATGTAGTGACTACGTAGTCGAAATTCAACTAGCTTTGTGAATACAAAATTACACTACAAAGGTAGTCAATTGTAAACACACACGAAATAAGAAATAGTTGTTTTGAGAATTTAAATAATTTTTTCTTTTTAAATTAAATAATATCAAATATAAGATATAATACGAGTGATTTGGAAGAACATAAAATCATAATTATGCAAAATAATTTAACTGTGGTCAAGTTTCATTTTGAATAGTTTGAATCTTTTGTATACCGAACAGCTGATTGTGAAACGTCAAAATCATTCTCCACTAACTTTGAAGCCGAAATTTTTACACTACGTCGGAGGGGAAATTTCAACTCATTTTGTATTTGTATGTAGCTAATCAGAATGACTTGACTACGTAGTGATAGTGACTACATTAGTGAATGCGCCCATTATAATATATAGATATATAGAGATCAGTGCTCTATGCATTCAACCAAGCGCTGATGTCGGCTCCAGTGCTGTCACTTTACCACTATTGTGGTAGATCTACCACTATTCTCCAATATTTTCATAATCTACCACATCTACCCGGAAGTCAAAAATTCTACCACTTTTTGCTCGTCCAAAACAAAAAAAAATATAATCCAAAGGTTAGTTCACCATCAATTAAAAAAATATCTCCTTCGATTTTTTTACAAAAAAAAACCTCTGAACTTTTCATTGTTATTTTACCTGAACACTATGTGAATGCATTCATCTATCATTTTGTGTACCTATCGTTTACTCTTTCTTTCGCATTAGGTAAGTATATGTATATGTACTTTTGTTTTGTAAAAACAGTTTTAGTCTGCCTAAGAAAAAAAATTGATCCTACATGCTACTCACTTACTCCTCGGAATATGTACTTTAATTTAGAGGAGTATATTTTGTTTACCTTAATTTTGTAGTAACGGTAAACAGTAAAAAATGTATTGTCTGCGTAATTTTTAATTTAAAGTGTAAAAAAAGTTTTAAAATGAGAACAGTTTTGATTAAACCGCCTGGAAAGTAAGTGAAAATCATTATACATAACATAATACTACCCTATAAATTGTAATGATTTTATTTGCCTATCGGTCCAGGCTGGCAAAATAAGAACCCTTAGCTCAGCGTGGTGTGGTTCTTGGACCTTTGATCATTACAAAAAGTTTAAATTATTCTGCCAGGCTTATGCACCTCGGTGACACTGTGCGCGAGTTGTTTTCACATCTCCCTCCCTACCTGGTTGCCTTTCTCGCCAAAGCAACCCCTTTGCTAGGCTTCCTCTTACCTCACCTCTTCATCCTTCTCTCCTTATCCCTCTCACCCTTTCTTTAATAAAAAAATTAGTCACTCATTTTTTTTGTTTTTAAAACTTTCAAAAATCGTTGAAAAATTTATTAAATTTCATTTCTTGCAGTTTAGTATAATTTTATATAATTTAATTCAAAATACAAAAAAAATTAAAGTAGGTACTAAAACAATTTATTTTTTTTTATTTATTTGAAAATTACAAATTTTCCGTTAGTTAGCTAAAATCAAAATTTTTATTTAATTAATACAACCACGTCTTCGATTTTATTTTCAAATTTAGGAAGTTACAAATCCTCTTTTCCTTCTAATATTTTTTTTTTATTTTTTTTATTTTTTAAGATAAGATAAGATAATATTTTTATTGGTTCATATGTTTAAGAGATTGAATACAATATTTATGATACATTAAATCGTTTGAGCATGGCATTTGCCGTCTGCCAGATTGACAATCCAATTTAAACTCTATGTGTTTGATAAAATTCATTTTTAATTAAATAGATCGGTCATTGTTTTAATTAGGGATTAAGTTTTCAATTATAATTTCTTTATTTTTTTGTTTTTATTCTATAAATACTAATAATTTCAAAAATCACCATTTTTAATTCTATTCCTATATCCAAGAGCAATTTTTAGGAATTCGTACAATATTTTAACGTTCATTTGATTTAATAAGAAAATACAATAATCTTCAGTTAAGGTATCACTTCCAAATAAGTTTCTTCTTGTTTCACGCAAAACAGGACACATTCCCAAGAAATGAATGGTATCTTCACGTTCTCTTCGGTTGCATAAATCGCATAATATTGGTAAATCACTTCTATGTGGTATGTAATTGAGTTGCAGCAATTCGCCTCGTAAACGGAACATCATTGAAATTGTGTCTATGTTATTTTCATCTTTGAAGTAGTTATTTTCGTTGAGAGTGTAATCCAGGCGATTATATATAGTTCGGTGAAGAGATCTTGCTGCTTCTTCTTCATGTTTTTCCCTATATCTTAGGTCTACTTTTTTTATTAGATCGTACAATAAGGGTCTCGCAGTACTCGGATCATCTAAATTTATATTAAGTACCAATCCACACTCTTCAGCTAAACATTCCCATTCTTTATAAAAGCCTTTTTTCTTTCGCACCGCTTGGATGGCCACCGCCTTAGGAAGCCGGTGTTCAGGCAATTGCATGACACGGAGAACATAGTCAACTTGTAGTTTGAGTGTCTTAATTAGCAATGGAGGCAATCCAGTCTCGATCATAAGCATATAGTTCGGTGAGTTGGGAGGGAGATGAAATGCTCTTTTGAGGTAGTACCTTAAAAGTTTCTCAACCGACTCATACTCTGAACCTCCCCATACCTGTGCAGCATAAAAGAGGATTGATTCCGCTGCAGTTTCAAAGATACGATACTTACTACTGTGCCTTATGAATTTGTTGTTGAAGCAATTTTTCCAAGTAGCGTTTAATGCGATTTTCGCCTTAGATAATTTTTCTTTTAAATGTTTATCCATTTTCATATTTTGAGTGAATAAAACACCAAGATATCTGTATTCTTTTACAACCTCAACGGCATTCCCTTCGTAAAACCACTTCTCGTTTGCGCTCGTTCTGCCTCCTCCCTTACGAATTACCATAACTTTGGACTTGTCCGGATTAACCACAAGATTCCACAGCTTACAGAAGTCATGGAGCTTATTTAACATTAACTGTAAAGTTTCGGGAGAGTTTGCCATCATCACTACATCATCTGCAAAAAGAAGGGCTTTAATTAGCAGTCCCGCAAATTCTATGCCACCGGGTAGACAATAGACCAAGTCATCTATAAAAAGTGCAAATAGATCCGGGCTAAGAGGGCAGCCTTGTCTAACCCCTGTTTTGGTTGCAAACCACTCAGATTTATCAGCACCATTCCAAACTGACGATTTCGTATCTCGATAGATATTTTGAATTAGTTGGCCAAATTTTAAAGACATTCCAAGCCCGTACAGCTTATACATTAGGGCATGCCGGTCGACCGTGTCGAACGCTGCTTTAAAATCCACGAAGAGGACATAAAGCTTTTTACTTCTTGCCAAGTAAGAGTCAGCAATACTTTTGAACACAAAAATGTGATCAATAGTAGAGTATCCCGATCTGAAGCCCGCTTGAAATTCACTTAAAAGATTTTTTGATGAAATCCACATTTTGAGCCGATTCTGAAGAACTGAGGTGAAAATTTTGTAGGAGGCATTTAGAAAGGAGATACCTCTGTAGTTCGCAGGATTCATCGTACAACCTTTCTTGTAAATTGGGAATACTAAAGCTTCCTTAAACTGTTCAGGTATTATACCATTTTCTAAAACGTTGTTCATTAGGCCGGTAAGCGTTTGAATAAGATTATTCGATCCGTACTTGTAAAATTCAACAGGTATCCTATCCGATCCAGCTGCTTTGCCATCCTTGAGTCCATTGACGATACGAGAAACCTCTTGATCGGCGAATCTAAAATAGGATCGTATGAGCCAGGTGGGGCGTAGTGGAACTTGGATATCTCGATTGAAGTTGGGTTTAAAAGATGCTGAAAATGGTTCTGTAAAACTTGAGGGCTTAGGCTGATGTCAACAATAAACTTGGTACCATTTAAATTGCGAGCTAAGGTCCAAAATTCGGAAGAGTTCATAACTAGACTTAGCTTACGCGCCTCAGATTCAAAAAACTGTTTCTTTTTTTCTTTACATAAGGTTTTAAACCTCTGATTGGCTTTTAAATATGATTCCTTAGCAAATCCGGAACTGACTTTACGGAAAAATTTTAGCCAGGCATAGGACACATCTCTTGCTTTTTTACAGCTTTCATCAAACCAGCGCTCCTTGAATGCTACGCGTTTTTTCTTCAACCTGCTGTGTGGATATGCTAGCTTAATTATTCTCTCTAGATCGTAGAAATTCGCAACTTCATGATTTCGTAGGGCCTCATCTAAATTCGCTTTATAGGCGTATTCTTTGCTGCTATTCCATACTATTTTTGGGAGGAGTTCCATGTTAGTGGTTCCGACATTAGCTACCTCTGCATTGTTGAAGGATACAACAATTGGCATGTGGTCCGAAAATGGCTCGTCCAATACCTCGAAATCGACAACATGATTATTCCATTCATGTCCAATAAAACAATAGTCAATGACGGAAGAACCTTGGCCTCCAACAAACGTGAATTCTCCATTTTGATCACCTCGACTAGTTCCGTTTAGCAGTTTTAAACCAAAAGAGTTGCAGAGTTCAAGGAGCTTATAACCATTGGAGTTTCTAACATTGTCCTTTGTTTTTCTCTCGATTCCAGCTAGATTGTTAACAGCACCTTCTTCATCACCCACTCTTGCATTGAAATCGCCTATTAGGAGTAAATTTGAGCTATCACCTCCACATGTCAAGAATTCTTATAGGTTCTCGAAATCGATATCCCAATTGTTGCAGTTCAAGTAGGTTGGTAGAAGACGTACGATTTTCCTATCTATTTTCATGCTTATATATAACAAGGAATGGTAAGATTCGATTTTGCAGTCATGAATGTTAAGATCTTTCCTAAATCCGAAGATATGTCCTCCACTTGCTCTTCCTCTTGTGTGTGTTCTGATTGCTGGTATTGATCTTAATTCGTAGTTGGTAAATTTATTTACGTACATATCAATATTTAACTCGGTGATAAATGTTTCGTATAGGAAAATAATATCAAACATACATATAAAATTAAAGAAATTAGTGAAAATAGATTTATTACTTAATCCTGAGACATTATATGATAAAATTTTAAATTCTTTTTTATTTAAACAACTATTTCTTATGCTAAAATTAATAGTTTGAGGGCAGACGGCATTACAATTAAATATTTATTTGAGGCGGTGACGTAACGTAACGTAACGTGTTGATATTATTCACCACTGAATTTTGGCTACAACCAGGAACGCTATTCGCACTACTGTCATCAATCAGCTGCTGCAACAATGACAATCCACATTCGCCGTCACATTGTAAAGCCAAATTGCTGTCAAAATAAAACTTTTTTCCATTTACGAATAAAAAATGACCACGAATTTCTGTTTTTAGCGCTCTGTTTTTACTATTTATATCAGATTTAAGCTCTTGCAATCGCCTCCTTCTTGCTCTAGATACGGCAGGGTAGTCACGACGTATAGAAACTCCAGTGCCTTTTATTTTGGAGTTTTTTATTTTTTATTTTATCAAATTTTCACTCCCTTCTAAAAACACCCCCTTTTAATTCGCGAAAGTTTATCGGAAATTGTATATGTGTATAAAAATTTAAAAATATCAATGTTCAAGTTTAACTCACCCTTGTAATTCCCTCGAGGAGTGGCCACTGCAGCGGGATGTGAAGGCGGTTTTCTTGGATACCTTTTTGTATCGCTAATTAGAAGGAGCGTTATATTTTTATAGAAATACAGAACACACGCTCTTTCGCGAATTAAAAATTTACATACGGTTCGCGTAGCGGTAAGATTGAGTAAAAAAAATTGATTTTAATCCCGATCGCTTAGAGGCGAATACAAAAACATAAAAAAAGATTGTATGTTAAATTAATTTAAAAATAACAATTGAATTTAAAAATAGAAATTGAATTTAAAAATAAAAAAAAAAAGAATTTGCTCGGCTGAGATTTGAACCTGGGACGTTCGAGTCTATTCGCACTTTTGGCTGGCGGTTTTCATTTTTTCATTTTAAATTCATTTTTATTTTTCCAAAGACTTACAACTAACTTAAAGCTAGACAAAAATTCATAAAAACTAGCCTACTTATCAATAACTTACAACTAACTTACTGGCCCCATGCGGGCGCTTTAAGTTAAACTATATATATATATTAATACTTATGCCTTTCGGCCTAAAAACTAATTATTGCTAAAAATTCTTCATCGGTTTTATTTTTCACCAAGAAAGAGTGGATAGAAAAAACTTGGTAACTATATCATTTTTTTTTTTATTCTCTTGTTGCAATTTCGCCAAGACTGCTTTTAGACGACTGCAATTTCTATCCGCAATTCTCTTTTGAGTTTCTTTCCGATTGCAGCATTTAAACGCTGCAAATTTTAATACCTGCAATTTTTGTAAAATGAGAAGGAAATATATCTCCTCACTCTTTACTCCGCTTATGTCCCAAACAATAATAAAAAGCACAAAGAGAAAGAAGAAAGAGCGGTAACTCTGACTGCTTTTAAACGCTGCAAATATGCTGCAATTACCCTTGCAATTTTTAAGCATGTAGGCGGGGGACGTATGCGGTGTCCGGGGTAGACAAAGTTGCAGAGGTTGAAATAATTGCAGAGTTATCGCTCTTTCTTCCTTGTGCTTTTTCTTATTGTTTGAGACATAAGCGGAGTAAAGAGTGGGGAGATATTATTTCCTTCTCATTTAACAAAAATTGCAGGTATTAAAATTTGCAGCGTTTAAATGGATGCTGCAATCGGAAAGAAACTCAAAAGGGAATTGCGGATAGAAATTGCAGTCGTCTAAAAGCAGTCTCTGCAATTATTTCAACCTCTGCAACTTTGTCTACCCCGGACACCGCATACGTCCCCCGCCTACATGCTTCAAAATTGCAGGGGTAATTGCAGCATATTTGCAGCGTTTAAAAGCAGTCCAACTAATTTGGTATCTGATTCGCCTGGGTTGCCACTGCTGCTTGTTGATAGTACTGAGTTCTATACTTCTTCTTGCTGCGTACTGGTCGAGGGAAATTCCAGATGGGTGCGGGGATTACTATCCCGGAAAAGTTTAAGCAAAAGTCGTAACTTATTACGATCTGCCGAATTTGCCACTTTATTTTTAATTTATTTTTTATTTTAATTAATTTGGTCTTTGCCACTACTTTTTTGGACTTCAGAAATTTTCACAAGAAAAACCAAAATATTTTGATATGCAAAAGTATATATATATATATATAGGTGATGAATGCTACACATGCCCAACAGATGATACAATCGATTCCAACTATGGATAAGGCAAGCCATGTTGACGCATCAATATTTTAGGGATGAATGCTACACATGTCCAACAGATGACTTATTCAACTGGTAAACAATCGATAGCGTGCGTGACCAAACAACATCTTATCAACATCTGCAGACATCCATAAACATAAACATGCAGTCATAAAGTACTTTCGTATATTTTAGAGTAGAGTTTTTGGCATTAGTATTCGTAAGACATCGCTCCGAACAACTTATTAAAAAAAATTAAAATTAAATGTTTTAATTAATTTTTATATATATATATATAAAATAAATAGGTAATGTAATAATATAATTCGGTACGACAACGATGCACTTTATGAAATAATAAAGGATATTTCCACCAATTTGAAAATAGTTAGAAATGGTCTTATTTATAAACGTTGTCTAACTTTAGACAACTGTCCAACTTTGGAAAATGTGTTCAAAAACCTTATTTTTGTCTTATAGCTGCCTAACTTAGACACAAGAGTAGATTGTCTTTTCCGTGAATAATGTGATTTTAAATAAAGGAAATTTCCACCAATTTGAAAATAGTTAGGCAGTGTCTAAGTAGACAAAAATCTAATAAATACGGCCGACAGTGTCTAAGTAGAGAAAAATCTAACAAATACCACTGGAAATCTGAATTTACAACTTTTTTTAGCTTCATCTACCACGTTTTTTAAATTGGAAGTGACAACAGTCAACACTGATCGGTTCTCTAGAGACCCGACTTCAGCGCTTTTTCTCTTTCACCTACAAGCTGCACTGAACCGCGCAAAGATAGTGATAATTTTATAGATTTTGGCTCAGAATTTGATCTCTCTTCTACTGAGATGAAAACAAAACACAAAAACCAACCCACCGACCCTCTGTTAGATGAACGTTTAGCTGATAACTTTCTAGGTCCTTTTAAGGCACTCAATCTGAGTCCCGTTAACAACTCTACCCCTACCCACTTCACCAAAGAGTCTAGTTCTCTATTAGATCTTTATTTTTCTAGCGATGTTGGTAAGGTCTTGCTTTACACGCAGCTTTTAGCACCTGGTTTCTCCAAGCATGATTTAATTTTTGTATGTTTGGATATAGCCTGTCAGGTTGATCAACAAAGTATTTAGTATCGAGACTATAAAAATTTAAATACATCCCAATTGTTACGCGACTTTGACTGCATAGACTGGAATTCTATATATGTACCTCATGGAAAATGTAAATGAACAACTCTGTTTTCTACGGCATAACGTCAATCAACTTTTTGATGTTCATGTCCCTTTAAAAACCCACATTATTAAGCACACGTCTCCACCTTGGCTGAATGGCGACATCTCTGCTCTGATGCTGAAACGATATGCCGCTTACAGTCAATGGAGGCGGTACAAATTGGAGTACTTTCACAAACATTATTGCAGGCTTCGCAATCAAGTCGTCGTAATGGTGAGAATGGCAAAAAGACTTTACTACGAACAAAAACTTGGTCCATTAGTTTCTGGAAAAAAGTTATGGAAAAACTTGCGTGAGATCGGGATTGGGAAACAACCTACGAAGTTTACTGATGACATCGATTGTGATTCGATTGTGATTCTCTCAATATAAAGTTCTCCTCCACGCCCCAAGCCTTAAACGTTGTTACACCTATTGATTCCTCTATTGAAGAGGAATTAACTGGTGTCAACAGCACGCTCTGCTTCATAAGAATACGAGAGGAAGACATAGTTGAGGCAATAATATCAATAAAGTCGAATGCTACCGGCCTTGACCTAATGGAACCTAAGTTCGTTAAGTTATTGCTTCCCTATATATTGTCTTTTATAACTCACATATTTAATAGCATATTAACCACATCCGAGTTTCCTTCAGAATGGAAGAAGGCTAAAATTATTCCCGTTCCTAAAAAGCGAACGGGTTTTACTACAGAGTTCCGGCCAATCGCCATTCTCCCGTTTCTTTCAAAGGTGTTTGAAAATACCATTCTGAAGCAAATACAAAAATATCTGTCAGTCAACAACCTGTTAACTACCTGTCAGTCTGGTTTTAGACCAAAGCGCAGCTGCAAATCCGCCTTACTCTTTGTTACTGAAGAAATAAGAGCCGCAATGGACAATGATCACATCACACTTCTAACGCTCTTAGACTTTTCAAAGGCTTTTGACACTGTTAACCACTCAATTTTATGTAAAAAACTTCGAAATTTCTTTCGGTTTTCTTCAGAGTCCTGTAAGTTGATTCTTTCGTACCTTAGCGGAAGGCAACAGTGCATGGTAGCAAATGGTCGGTCATCAACCTTTCTCAATGTTTTAACTGGAGTGCCACAGGGATCCATCCTTGGCCCAATTCTCTTCTCACTTTACATAAATGAGCTTCCAAAAGTTGTTAAGCACTGTCTGATTCATCTTTACGCTGATGATCTACAGCTCCTGATAAGTAGACCTTTTCCGGAGAAAAATGATGCTGTTGCATTAATGAATGAGGATCTTAAATTAACTCTGTAATAAATGACAGGAAAACCATTATTTTCAAAAAGGAAATAATACGTCCGCATTCTATACGCTGTCGTTTATTTCTTTTAGTAAGACTGTTTCAAAATAATTCAGGATTTTATTGCATATTGTAAGAATGCTGAATGAAACTCGAAAAATGTTTTTTTTCTGCACACAATAATGTACTGCAATTATCAATTTCGAATATCGAACAACATACTTAATAACAAAAGTATAAGTTCGATTTTATAAATTTTTGTATTTGAATATTTTTCTAAAATTAGCTATTTTAAGGGTGTAATTGGACAAAAACAAAAAGGCATTCAATAAAAAAAATTATTTTTGTGTTTGAAAGGATTATATTCCAGAATCACTTAACTACATACACATTCAATTAATTGAACACTAGAATGAAATATGTATTTGTTGCTCGAATCTTGAATACGTTGTTTTTTTTAATATACCTATATAATAATATGTAATAATAAAAAGACTTCAAGTTTTTCGTTCATCAAGAATGGAAAACAAAATAAAAAGAATAACTTCTCTTTTGTTCTTAAAAATAAAATTTCTTTATTTTTTCGCTTTGTTTTTGCTTAAAGTTTAATATTATTGTTATTCTTAGTTCTCTCTTGTGTTTTCTTATACATATTTTTTTTTGTTTCTTACGAAGTAACACTATCTTTTAACAAAAACATTCGTAAATAATTAAATTTTTTTATATATATATAATATCTATTAATTAAAATGCAATGTTAAAAATTCGAAACGGAAATACGAATTACAAAATACATAATTATATTTTTTTTCATAATAATAATTTCATGAACAAATATTTTCAAATGAAAATATCTATATATTTACAACAGTTTGGAGACGGAGATAACATAGTTTTACTGAAGCAACTTTAAGATTTTTTTTAATATTATTTGTAAATTTGCCTGCATTATTTTGAAAAATATTTTGTTTCTTCTATTATGATAAATGCAAGCTATGAAATTGTATTTCATGGTTAAAGACTATATTCGATTTTTATAATTATATATTTACAAAAACTTTGGTAAATAATTATATACAAAAATAATTTTTAAAAACTATCAGTCGTATTTATTAGATTTTTGTCTACTTAGACACTGTCTAACTATTTTTAAATTCGTGGAAATTTGTTTTATTTAATAAAAATAAATATCACATTATTCACGGTTAACGTAACCTACTCTTGTGTCTAAGTTAGACAGCTTTAAGACAACAATAAACAAGGTTTTGGAACACATTTTCCAAAGTTGGACAGTTGTCTAAAGTTGGACAACGTTTATAAATAAGACCATATAAGTTTTAGCTGCTTCATTTACAAAATGTTATTTGTATTTAATGAATAAGAGTGTAGAAAATAATAAACAATTACGATTACATACAAGTTCGATTGGGAATTGTTGTCTGCAATGGTATTGTCGAGGTGTGAGACCACGAAACGTTGCACTTTCGTTGAATTCGAGGATTTTCTTCAGCCAGCCTTGGAATTCTACACGATAGTGATGTGCCAAACCGAACATTTCTCAAACCGAGTTAACCCGAGTTAGAATTTAAGCAAACCGAGTTGCAAACCGAGTTAGCTAACTCGGTTTATAACAAAATTATTTGAATTATTTTCCTTTATAGTTATATTTTGAAGAACTGAAACAAGGGAACACATTTTAATGAAAATAACATTCGTTCTTTGGATAATACTATTAGTGTCAGTATTAATCATCCCGTCAGCAATGTCTATGAACTCACCTGGGTGTTTTTTTTTTATATGCACCATCATTGTACTCGTGTTCCCTGAATATTTATATGAAGTAGAACATTTTTTACAAATAACTTTTCCATCTGCTCTATTAAAAACTTCCCACACCAGAGATCTTTTTCTTGGACCAGACATTTTTTGTTTGTTAAAATTAACTTTAAATAAAAGGTGAAAAAAAAAACAGAAATAAAAAATTATGGAAAGCACTAAAGCAGGAACATCGGTCACATGCCAGCATTCGTCACATAAAGAACTAAAAAAAAACCGAATAAGGCATTTAAATAGAATAAACATTGAAACGGGTTGCTTTGCAGTTGCAACTCGGTTTGAATCATTTTGACTCGATTTGTATCAAAATAAAAACTCTTTTCTACTCACCATGGACATACACATTAAATTCAAACCCATATATCAATTATCAAACAATAACTCGGTTCGAAACAATGAGAGCAAGAGAAAATGAGAAACACAACCACAAACAAATTATAAATATGTATTGTATTAGGCAATGCGAACACATAAGCGGAGTAAAGAGTGTTGAGAATGAGAGATGTTTCCTTCTCATCTTTTAAAAGCATATCTGCAACCGAAAATAGGAGACCAAAAGAGAAACGAACAAAATCGCTGTCGTCTAAAAGCATTCAATGCAACTCGGGTAGTAAAGACAAATAGACTCTAACTCTAATTTATATACACGGATGGCGGTGGCGGGCTGACGGGTTCGGTTCGTTAAATCGCTTTCGCCAATTCGGTTTGATATTATAACTCGGTTTGACTCGGTTTAGCTGTAACTCGAATTGACTCGGGTTATTAACTCGAGTTGACACATCACTATACACGATTAGACATTCGAGCCTGAAGAAGATAATAGAATGTAATGCTGAAAAAAAAATAAAAACATAATTAGATATTCCATTAGTTTTTACATGAATTTTGTTGTTTTGGTCAAAATTATTATTCAAGATATCAACAAATGAACAGATTTTCACAAAATTAATTACACTAGGGAAATAGAAGTTTACAGTTCTAGAATTTCTTTTTAAAAAAATGAGCATAGTCAGAAAATATTCATAAAAATAACCTCCTGTACTTACTCATGCTCGGTTAGGATAATCAGATTCCTTGATGCAGCAAATGTCACAGTTCCATTTACTTCCACGTTTAGTAAATTATTTAAAATTGCTTCTTAATCTTCGGAATGATCCCTTGCTGCCAGAGCTGATGCCAAGATCAATTCCAGCAATGAAGTAGAATACCTTGAAATTAAAGAAATCTCAGTCTAAGAAATTTTCAAGAATTCTTTGAACCGCAACTTGGCATTAAGTACTCACTTCAGTAACACCACTTTCAGAGTTTATTAAATTTCCTTGGAAAAGTTTATATAATTTTCAGATAAAATGGACAGAGCTGCACTCTTGATGGAAGCATACGATGTTAGTTTAGCAAAGAAATTAAATATCCTCGCAAGACCGGCTCATTTGGTCTTTCCGTGCATAACATCTCGGCCAAGTATTTGGAACCAACAGCGTCTTGTTGGGTGCAAGGTCAGCCAATTGTAAACATACTCTCGTCAACAAATGAGAAAACTGAGCAAATGATGTTGGATAAATAATTTCGATCATCAATGCCAGACGATCACTATCGACATTTATCGGAGCCGACCAGATTATACGTTCTGAGGATTCTCTGCATTTGTGATTCCTGCAACTGTCTAGTAATTGGCAATGGCAGAGTCAATGGCAGCAATTCATCCAACACTTGAAGTCCAGGAATACATGTCGACGGTCCAGATACAAACATCTCGAATCATTTGTGTCCACAAACTCTTGTGCAATAAATCTTCATCTTCTTCATTCGGGTGTTTGTATGGCAGGAGAATTTTTATAATCTCTGCTTTAATCTTTGAGGCTTTTTTCAAAGACTAATTTGTTGAAAAGAATTCAACAAATTTACAAATTTCAATTTCACACAACACAAATAAAATCATAACCGAGAACTGTCATTTTGACTTTTGATAGTTAAAAAAAAAAAAATCCAAACGTCAACTTTTTGAGCTACTGACGCCATTTTGTATTTCTATAAATAATTCACACGTATTCACAGACAGGGAATTTAAGAGAGTTTTCTCTCCTTGTGCTCAAATGAAATTTGCGGGTGTTTTAGGCAAGGGGGGTACGAGTCGGTTCTCTAGATAATATAGGTTCTCTATGGTTGCATGCATAGAGTACCTATATTATCTAGAGAACCGACTTCAGCGCTTTTTCTCTTTCACCCTACAAGCTGCACTGAGAGGATTTCCTCCACAAGGCTGAATATGTGTTAGTTGCCGAATGCATTTTTAATGGAATCGCACTAACCTAGTGATAATTTAATGGATATTGGCTCAGTTTTTTGCTCAGTTCTCAGTTCTCCCACCAGATATGAAATACTTTTTTAAAAACTGCATTATAAACCATGTTCATACTTCTTGTAAAAAAAGTCCATCGCTGGAATTTGATCTCTCTTTTACTGATATGAAAACAAAACACAAAAACCAACCCACCGACCCTCAGTCACATCGGAGCTGCGATGGTGGAAACAACGCTTGCGTGCACGTCTTTTCTTTTTTTCAGTTATGTTCGTATTTTTGTGTGTATCTTTCAAAATTAAAAAGATAGGGAGAGAAATTTGAAGAGAGATGCGCTATATTTACAATTCACACGAATTCACGGACAGGGAATTAGGAGAGTGTTCTCTTACTGTGCTCAAATAAAATTTGCGGGTGTTTTAGGCAAGGGGGGTACGAGTCGGTTCTCTAGATAATATAGGTACTCTATGGTTGCATGAATGAATACCCCTAGGTATCTATAATCTACTTCATTTTTGAGCTCATTTTTCTCTGAAGTGGTAACGCTGGTCGAGATGCTTTTTTAGACAAATATGAACGCGTCCAGGTCCGATAAGCAAGAAAAGCTGAACGCACCGAATTGTTTTTGTCATATCCATATGTTTTTGACTTTTTTGTTATTTTTCAATTTGCAACTAAAATCGCATTAAATTAAATTAAAAAAAAGGAAAATAGAAAACAACTTAAATGCTTGATTCCAAAACATCTTCCTTGCGCATTTGCCAAGAGGGTCATGCAAATGCATTGGCTCTCAATAAGGACTACAGCCAAATTGCTGTTGCAGGTCGAAGCTGTAAGAACAAAATTTCTGTTGTTTGTTCTACTTATTTTGATTTCTTTTTCTCAAAGTGCTAAAGGTATTTTCCATTGATAGCGATGGCTTCACAGAAGTGTGCAATATGCGAGGTGGAAAAAACCAAAATCTCAGTTACTCATCGAATGATGTTGCTTGGAGTACGTTGGATAGCAACATACTTGCTACGGCGGCTACGAATGGAGTTGTATCCGTGTGGGATCTTTCAAAGTTTGGAAGACAAAAACAGCTTCTTGTTTACAATGAACATGAACGAACTGCTCATACTGTGATCTTCCATAGCACTGAACCATACTTACTTATATCTGGATCGCAGGATGGTACAATTAAGTGCTTCGATACAAGATACGAAAAATCGGTGTTTACTTATTTCAGCAATTCTGAAAGTGTGCGGGACGTTAAATTTAGCCCCCATGCCACGAATATTTTCTCAGCTGTCTCTGAAAATGGAACCGTTCAACTTTGGGACTTACGGAAGTATAAATCTCGATAAAAAAAACATTAATGAAACAATAATACTAATTTCGAATTCAGGTCAGATAAATCCATTTTACAATTCACGGCTCATAGTGGACCAATTTACACTTGTGACTGGCATCCGTCAAAGAATTGGCTTGCAACAGGAAGTAGGGATAAGCAAATAAAGGTAAAGAGATACTATGTTATAAATGAGATCTCTTATCAATTTTCTCACTGAATAGGTTTGGAATATGGATGGAAAAGCCTCCCTAGAGCACACAATTCACACCATCGCTGTGGTTGGCAGAGTAAAGTGGCGACCGGAAAGAACGTATGTCATCTTTTTGTTTGACTGCGGACAATTCATTCTAAACTAGATTTTTGTTTTTTAGTCACCACATTGCTAGCTGTGCACTTGTTGTTGACTACAGCATCCATATCTGGGATATAAGGAGGCCTTATATTCCATTTGCTTCATTTAACGATCATACAAATGTTACTACCGGTATCGCGTGGAAAGGAAACGACTCACATATTCTGCTTTCGACAAGCAAAGACTCTACCATTTACAAACATGCTTTTAAAGATGCTGCACGTCCTGCTTTAAAGGCAAATCCACAAGGCGCGAGCTTAAATCATAAAGATGATATCTTGCATGCGATAAAGGTCAAGGTGAATGTTACTCAGTCGACCTCTAATCTAAAGAGCACGTCTTTATTGTGAGAAAAACAAATAATATAAAATGGTATTTCGAATCTTACGCACAACAATTATATTATTTCATAATATCTTACAGGGGCAGACAAAAGACATCGCCCAGCGTTGAACACTTTCATATGGCGCAATCAGTGATGCACAAATTTCTATTAAAACCATCCGTAAGTTATACTTTTTGATATTGGTGATTATTTTATGTGATAATTTAAGAAATAATAGTTTATAACATATAACACAAAATTTAAATTTTATAAACAACTAATTTTTCCCTGAGCATTAAGAACAATCGATCCGATGTCAGTATTAATTTGTAGTGTTGTTAATAATATTGAATGGTTTTAATGCTGAAAACTAAACAATTTTGTTCGCTAATCACTTTTTATTTTGTTCCTTACGATAAAATGGCGGTTATTTCTCGAACTTTTACTTATATCACACACACTCTGAGGAAAAAGTTTATGGCCTATTAATTTAACATAGTCGATGTACAGATGTGCAGAGTGTAAATGCTACTTGGGGTATATCATATCGCTAAACTTCTGTAAAATACATTCTTGGTTCCAAAAATTCACGTATCTATCTATCTACCGAAATACCCTGAAAATTTTTAATTTTATTTTAATGAAGGATATTAAGGCACGGTTTTTGAACTCTGCATATCAGAGTAACCACTGGATACAATCGTGACTCTGGGGATTAATTTATTTTAGTGAGATTCGGTGACATATTTTTTTAACTATCATTTTTTCTCAAAGAATGTTGATTTTTTTTATGAAAAGTAATATTTCATTGCATTCTATTACGTACAATTTTTATATGTATAAACATAAATCGGGTTTCGAAAAGTTCATCTTATTAGTTATACTACCCATCTCACAAGAAATATTAATTTTTTCAAGAAACGGTCACGTCAATAGGAATAATTTTATATCTTCTATAAATAATAATGAATTGATTTTTTTGTTAGTGTCAACATAACTCGGCTGAACATCAACCGATTTGAATAGGTTTTATTTTGTTGGATTAGTATTAAATAAGATAAGAACACAACGAAGCTGATAATTGGAAATTTAGACCGGAAAAGTCGGAAAATGGTTAAATTGCATACTTTTAGGGGTTAATAGTGGCGATATAAAGAGTATAGATCACAAAATAGAGGCGGGTGGAACACCAATACGTTGATTCAGCGATCATGGTAAACATAGATCAACTGGCTTCTATTTTGAGGGACAATGATACTGATTACCAGCGCTTTCCGTCAAACTTTACAGGTCATCCTGCGATCAATACCTGCAGGTGAACTTAACGCTTGTCTGAAGTTATTATATTTATGGCAATACATAAAGAACTTACAATTGGCGACAAACATGCGAGTTGCATTGCAGAACAATCAATCACCCGATAATTTCTCAGAACAACTGTTGGCAATTGGAAATGGCCGAATTTCGGTTGATGCTACAACTAGACTGATTTCGTTCCCATCGAAGGAAGAACTAATCAGCACAGTATTAAAAATTATTTGAACAAAAATTTGTTGAGGGAACGCGCGGTTTTAGCTGCAAAGAATAAGAACGTCGATAATTTGAATTTAATTACTCAAAATCAAATAGCAGCCAAAATATATTTGTTCAAATCTGTTGATTGATCGTGCTACATGTGATGACTAAGCTTCAAGCTATCCAATTGAATTTTTGAATTCGTACCTGTACCTGGGTCTTCCACTGCACCATTTGCAACTCAAAGTCGACATTATGCTGCGCAATCTGAACCAACCGAATCTTTTTAAAGGAACCAGTTTAACAGTATAGAAAGTGATAAACAACGTCATCTAAGTCACCATATTATGCAAGTGTGTGGCCTTAATCTCGAATTTCCTTGCTTTTCGCACGGACAATTATACGATTAAACGTGGCGTATTCGAGAGTCGGAAAGCCATCTGGATTGTTTTTTTTATGTACCGGACAAAAAAAAAAAACAAACAACATTTTTTAGCACAGAGCGTTGTAGGGACATCTAATCTATGAAATTCATTTTCGGTGTAGATAAAATTATCTATTGAATTTTATTTCAAAAAGGTTTCATTCATTCAATATAGAGGCTCGAATATCTAAAAAAAACATTAATAATTAAATCAATTTAAGGCGAAACAAAGTTTGCCGGGCCAGCGAGTAATAAAAAAAAACAACTCTCCAAATCGTTATTTAAAGAAAATATTTATGAAAAGACTGATTACCTGGAATGAGAAAAAAAACTGAAACCATTAAAAATTGTAGGTATATAATAGAAGTGTTTTAATGAGAAAGTTAATGTGCATGGTATCAAAGTAAAATTTTAAAAAGCTATTAGCAATAATTCACTTTCAATGCTATGAGTATTTCATATTCAAAATAATGTCATTTTGAAATCCTATTTTTAAATAAATATAAATATATTCGTCTATATTAGAACAAAATTGTAGTTATTATTATAATCGACAACTGTTTTTTCTTCTTTATTTTTCCCGCCACTCCTCGCCCAAAATAAAATAATCGAATTCAAGCACTTCATACAGAAAATTCAAATTTAAACTTTTTACTATTGTGAATTACATATTTTTCTTTTAATTTTACCACATAATATTTTTTCAAACACACCGACGAAAATCGAATCTCGAGGTAAAATAATTTTTAAAGAAAACATTAATGTAAAAAAAGCACCTTTTACGGTAGAAATACGTATAAATACAATTCGCACTTATTTAAGAAAAAATAATAATAATTTTAACAATGTACACTCAAGGATTATTATATGTTATTTTTACTATTTTTTTTAAATATTTATAACGAACCGATCGGGGGGCAAGCACTTCATAAACAGAACAGGTTTGAACTTACAAGAACTTTTATGATAATCCTCCACCATCTCCATCTGCATGACAGTAGTAGTAGTAGATGTGATGTTATTTTCGTGAAAAAAGTGCTTCTGAGACAGGGTAACCAAAGAGTAACCACTGAGATACAAGATACAATATTGTGTGTCGGGGTTGTCAGATAAAATTATTAATTTCATTCAATCGTAAATCTTCTTTATATTTCTAGTACACAGGTTATATTGGTGACCAGAAGCACGGTCAACTAAAGGAATATGAGTGTTTTATTGGCTGTGCCAAAGAGTTCATATTGACGGGGAAAAAATTTATAGATATGTGTGAACATAACGCAAATGTCTCCAAGAAGTTTGGAAAACATAGTGTACGTTTAAGTCCAAATTTAAATTATTCCAATATGAATAAAAAAAATCATTGTAGGCAACAACATTTTGGAAATTTGTTAAAATGCTATATGGCACATCAGAGTTTAGCAATCAAAAAATCGAACAAAGGAGTTCCTTCACCACTCAAAAGAACGTTACAGCAAACCGAAGAATGGCCCAGACAACGCGCCCACTCGAAATCGATTGGAATAATCGAGAGAAAGATATTCCCATAGATGATGACGGAGAAGAGGATAGTGCCAAAGATGGTCTAGATGACAGCAGTCAAAATCCACAGTTTAACTCTGTGATTCTATCGGAAAACCAAATTTTGAACGATATAACTTTCGAAAACTTTGATATGCTTCGAAATGGATTTTTGTACATGGGTCCTCCGGATTTTACAAAGGCCCTTTCGTTGCCTGAGACAGCTTTACATCATGATGTTCAAGCAGCACGACCACAGCAGGATATGAAATCGGAAAAGAGAGATAATTCACCGGTGAAAATTACCTAGAAAGTATTATATTCAATTGAAATAATTATTATGGTTTTTTCAGCCTCCGGATAAATCTTGTCTTCTTAAAGTTTCCAATGTACCCGTTATACCTATGTGGGAGCCTCATCAGTTTATAGCTGATTCACTTAAACTGCAGAGTGATGTTGGTGATGTACAAACAGCTTTATGTGTCGTCATTGCTATGGGAGATGCTCGAAAATTTCTTCCAATTGAAGAAACCCTTTTAGTAAGTTCAGCTAATTTATATTTTGCAATTCAGATATTCTAATCTAATCTTTAGGAAGAGTGGTTTCATTCATATATTGAACTCTTACATCGCTATCAACTCTGGAACGAGGCTTGTAAGATAATTAATCTTTCTTGGATACGATCAGTGAGAGAACTTAATCAAAAATCAACATCAGTACATACGAATTGTGGTGATTGTGGAAGACCATTAAATGGAGCTGTCGGTTGGTATTGTGCCAAGTGCAAGTCTATGCAGAGTTCTAAGTGTTGTGTTTGTGGCCTGGTTGTGAGGGGATTATATGCATGGTGTCAAGGATGTTCGCACGGTGGACATTTAGAACATCTTAAAGAGTATTTTTCTTCCAAATCAGTTTGTCCGAAGTGTGGGCATTTGTGTGAATATAATTAAAAGATTTTGTTTTACAACCTAATAATTCTGATTTGTTTATTTTGATATACATATAAACAACCAAGGGCTTTTGGGCCGTCCATAAATTGCTTTGGAGAGGGGGTAAACGTGACATGCGGTTTTAAATAGGGTGGATGTTCCAAGTATTAAAGTTTGTTTATTATTTCTTTAGGTAGGTTTCCTTTGCGTTTTGGTGGTAGTGAGCTGACTAATTGTTACATAACTTTTGTATTTGAAAAGATAATTTGATAAAAAAGGATTTTTTGCATAGATAATAAACATGTGCACCTATAATTTTCTTTTAAATTATAAAAATAGTAAATTTACGATTTTTATGAGAAAAAAAGGAGGTATTTTTTTTGTAAATTTTACTACCTTTTTATTTCGAGTGGGGCAACTTTGTTTATTAATTTTTTATTTATTTTTTTTTTGTTTTAAGACAATATAAACCATGTTTAATCTGTTACGTGTTTTAAAAAATTTATATATATTTTATTTCTCTTAAAAAAAACCTGTTAAATTATTGCAATTTTATCACTTTGTGCGTACGTTTGCAAGTATAACTTCCACAATTTCTATTTGTTTTCAATGAAATAAATTAAAAATAATAAAATGTAACTAGATGCACCCACTGAAATAATTTAAATTAAATTATGATATAAATAACGGGTGCTATAAAAGAAAAATGTAAGAATTAGCTTTTTTACTTTTTTACTTTATGTCATGGGGCAAAACGTCTTCATTTTTCATAATTTTTGGGTATGTACTAATAAGAAGTCTATTATGTTATGAAGCTACTAGGCTTTCAAAAAAAAAAAAAAATGTTTGCACATTAAAAAATTGCAATTTAATGTATAAACATTTGTGATGTCGTTGTGAGGTATTATAAGCCTAGACAACTTTTATTTATTTTAATTATTTTTTTTGGGCATTTTTTGTATTAGATTCAATTATAAAAAACGTTTTATTGTTTTATTTACTGATTTTCCTATTTAAATTTTATAAAAACGCCTTTGGACACGCACACAAAGAAGATTGTAGTTCCTAAGAATTCCACTTCAATATCAACGCCAACACCTTCTCTTTCTTCTCTTTGCTATTTATTTCACCAATGCGCTCTCATATATTTTTGTGTTTTTTTTTTTGTCGGCGCATATAGTTTTTCTCCCTCTTTCCCACTCTCAAATACACAACATATAAAAAATATACCGGTTAGACATTCATTCTTATTTTTTTTTCTTTGTTAAAGTGTTGGGAAGGGGTTATGGAAGAAGTGTTTTTGGTTGAATTTCGTGTAAGTTTGATGAATGGTGGTGGGTCAGTAAAGTAGAAGGAGGGTGGGATGATAGTTAACGAGTGTAAAAAAGTAAACCTATCGCACATGCGCTCTCATATCCATACATGATCTCTCATCGGAAATATAAACCGGTTTAATACTTGTTCTTGGGCATACGCTGATGTTTTTTTATCAGCTAGCTCTATTTTGTGGTAGGTCAAGAAACATGATTTGAATAATCGTAGTCGGTTCGTTGCAAATATTTTTGTTTGTATTTTGGGTAGGTTTGGAGTATTCTCAGGAATATTTTGGGAGGGATGGCAGTCAAGTAGTGAGGTATTATACTTTATCGCATATGTATTCTAATATATTTTTTTTTTGCAACTTCCACCTCCAGAACTCGTGATCAAAATATCGTCGTAAAAAAAAGCATAGGTATTAATCTGAATTGTTTCAGGTTTTTTTATTTCTTTTTTAAATTCTGTTTTTAAAAATTCTGTAAATCCAAAATACTGTATTTCAAAAATAAATAATAATTTTAATTGTCCAATTCGTATTTTTTTTTATTTGGATACTGGAAAACGCAATATATTCTTCAAATTCACGAAAAAGAAAAATTGCAAATTCGCACATATATATTTATATCTAAATATTCTAGCCTGAACAAATCAAGAAGCAACAACAAATCTGATAAAGAAACAAAAATATGTCATTCTATATTTTATAAGTATGCCTCTGCGTGTGCGTGCTCCCTGCATATCCCCAAGCTGCTTATTCTTGCAGTAGGTAGGTACACATAAATATGTCTATTGCATTCCGACACTGTGGCTTTTGCTTGTGCGTTACTCTTTCTCTGACTGTCTCTGCTCTGACGACTGGTTAGTGGTTTGGTTTGATCACTGTAAGAGAATTATATTTGTTCACCCACACATTCAAATGCATTTACATGAGTTCTGAGTTCGGTTCTCAAGGGAATCCACCCTTAAGCTTATAAAGTTAAGTTAAGGCATTAAGGTGACATCTAAAAAGTATGACATTTTTCTGGATTTTGGGCATATTATAAGGATGTGTTGGAAAATCAAAACTACTCTACAATCTACGCTACGCATTAGTTCTGCTTCACTTCGGTTGTATAACTGTTTGGTATTGAACATTTTACCTACTCTGAAACGGAAAAGAGTGATGCATTCTTGTCTTGTTAGGTTTCCGTGATACGGAATATGAACTCTTTGTGAAAGGTGTATTCGTAAAAAAACTGTTGCTATTAATCCATTGTTCATTAATTTCTCTTCTGTGTTTCTCCAACTAAGTTCTTCGTTCAAGCTGGTAAAATTTGGGAGTTTCTGTTATGAGTGGAAGTACTTCTTTTGCTGCAAAATCTGCTGCCTCGTTTCATGCGATTTGTTGGCAACGCCAAACCAATACAATCTAAATCTTGAACACGTAATCTATACAACTGGCAATGCTGAACGATAATGAGAAGGATTATATTCATGTCATGTATCTCAACCTGAAGAAAATATATAGAACAAGAACATTCGGCATTCACCAGTTATATGAGATAGACGCTAAGCCCACCATTTTAAATTATAACTTATGTATTATTTTATTTGAGAGTTAAATAAAGAAAAGCAAAAATTAACTTGAGTTAATAACAAAGTGGCGACGAGGATATTAAAAATTACACGCGTACAAATATGAAACAATGACTACACTTGATAGCGTCGTAGCAAGATTGTTGTTGAAGCAACAGGAGGCAGCTGCGCGCCAACAGACTCTAATGGAAAAGTTGACCAAACTTATGGAAAACTCAAACACTGCTCCATTAGCACCACAGCAGCCATCTGAAGCTGAACAACAGGAAGCGTTAATGGATGTTATAGGAAAAAGTATCCACGAATTTCGGTATGAACCTGAAAAAAACACTTTTTCAAATTGGTACAGTCGCTACGAAGTTCATTTTAAAGAAGATGGAAAAACACTTCCAGACGATTTTAAAGTACGTTTATTATTGCGTAAGCTGAGTCAACAGGTTTATGAGCGGTATGTAGATTTCATTTTACCAAGAAAACCACAAGACCTTAAATTTGAACATACAGTCAAAGAACTCAAAAATCTCTTTGACACCAAGGAATCGCTATTCAGCATTCGCTACAAATGTATGCAAATTAAAAAAAAGTGACGCTGACGCTGCATACGCGGGAAAATTCAACAAGCAATGTGAGTATTTTAAGCATGCGGACATGTCAACCAATCAATTCAAGTGTCTTATCTTTATAATTGGCTTAAATTCATCCACATACGGTGACATTCGGAACAAGTTATTGTCGATGCTCGACACAGATGCCGATATAACGCTGGAAAAACTAATTGCAGAAACTCAACGAATCCTGATTGTGAAAAGTGATTCACATCTTTTAGAAACAAAGAAAGGTAATCGCAATCAATTTTCCCGCAGCATCAGCCAAGGTGACCGTCAAAATCAACAAATGGAAGAAAAGCGTCTCGACACTCCAAGAAGACCGTGTTGGCAGTGTGGTGCCATGCATTTTGTCAAAGATTGCACCTACACGCAACATAAATGCAAGATTTGTAATAAACTAGGACATAAAGAAGGTTTCCAAAAGCAGTCACAGGGGAATTCACCTAACACTTCCAGGCCAAACACAGCAAGGCCCAAAAATGCAAACATCAAATTCAAGAACAGCAAAAAGAAAGATTTCAGACAAAAGATCATCAAGTCAGCTCCTCATAGTATAAATTGTGTTGGACTGCTTTTAAACGCTGCAAATATGCTGCAATTACCCTTGCAATTTTTAAGCATGTAGGCGGGGGACGTATGCGGTGTCCGGGGTAGACAAAGTTGCAGAGGTTGAAATAATTGCAGAGTTATCGCTCTTTCATCTTTGTGCTTTTTCTTATTGTTTGAGACATAAGCGGAGTAAAGAGTGAGTAGATATATTATCCTTCTCATTTAACAAAAATTGCAGGTATTAAAATTTGCAGCGTTTAAATGGATGCTGCAATCGGAAAGAAACTTAAAAGAGAAATGGGGATAGAAATTGCAGTCGTCTAAAAGCAGTCTTGGCAATCACACTTCGGACAGAAAATTTGTCACTGTTGAAATATATGCAAAGAAAATTAAACTTCAGTTCGATACAGCAGCAGATATCACAATCATCTCGAAGACAAATTGGATTAAAATAGGACGTCCAAAATTACAGCCAAGCAAACGCAGCGCATCAGATGCATCTCAAAATAGATTTCCAATCATCGGCACAATCACTTCACAAGTGCGACACAGGAATGAAGTTAGAGAAGCAACCATTTACATCACAAGTCTTTCTAGTTTGAACATATTTGGAATTGACCTAATTGAAAAATTTGGTTACTGCAACTTACCACTAAATTCTATTTGCAGAACAAGTAGAGGTGGAATTCAAGAGACTAGAGAATGCAGGATTTATTACACCAATCACACACTCAGATTGGGCAGCTCCTATCGTCGTGGTACGTAAACCGAACAACAAAATTCGTATCTGTCCAGATTACTCCACAGGTTTAAACAGCTGCTTAGAGCCGAATGCGCATCCAATTCCAATTCCCGATGAAATGTTTGCTAAAACATCAAACTGCACAATATTTAGCAACATTGACCTTTCCGACGTATATATGCAATTTGAAGGAGATGACGACTCAAAGAAACTTCTTACCATCAACACACACAAGGGGATTTTCTTAATGAATCGCTTAGCTCCTGGATCAAAACCAGCATCCGGTGCTTTTCAAAAGGCGATTGAAATCATTTTGCAAGAAATCGAAGGAGTTGCTGCCTATTTAGGCGACATCTACATCGCAACAAAAACACTGGACGAAAATTACAACGTCGTCATGAAAGTTATAAGCCGTCTTAATGAGCATGGCCTTACAATCAACTGGTCAAAATGCGAGTTATTTAAGACGTCCATTAAATTTCTGGGTCATATATGTAATTGATGTCAGCGGAATTCGCCCAGATCCAGCCAAAACAGAATCCATTCAACATATGCCAAGACCATCCAACATTACAGAACTACGTTCTTTTTTAGGCGCAGTGAATTACTATGGAAAATTCATTTCCCACATGAGACAGCTATGGCATCCTCTGGACGAATTGCTGAAAGCAGACACGGAATGGGAATGGAATAATGAGTGTGAAAGTGCATTTAAAGAATTTAAAGTAATTCTACTTTCCGACCTACTTCTAACGCACTACGACCCAAAACTTCCGATCATTGTGGCAGCAGACGCATCAAAAGTGGGAATCGGTGCACAAATTTTCCACAAAATGCCTGATGGAACGGAAAAAGTGATATACCATGTCTCACGCGCACTCACACTTTCAGAGAAACATTATAGTCAAATTGAGAAAGAAGGGCTAGCTCTCGTATTTGTTCCACAAAATGATTTATGGTCGTGAGTTCACACTTTTGACCGATCATAAACCACTTATTAAAATATTCGGTTCAAAAAAAGGCATTCCAACACACACAGCGGTTTGCAAAGATGGGCTCTTAATTCTTATGAGCTACGATTTGCAAATCCAACATGTTTCAACCAAAGAATTTGGAAATGTTGATGTTTTATCGAGACTCATCGATGGACAAAAGCAACAGAGAGCTGAAGAAGATTTTGTAATAGCACATATCGAAAGCGAAATCAAAACCATTTTTCAGGACAACATTGATCACTGCCAGTCACACTCAACATGGTACGAAAAGCAACGAGCTCAGACACCACCCTTTTCAAAATTTTCAAATACATCGAAGAAGGTTGGCCAAAATCTTCAAAAGATCTACCTCCGGATGTTATGTCATTTTTCAATCGACACGAAACTCTAACAATATTAGATAATTGCCTTATGACATCAGACAGAGTTATTATTCTTGCCATTTTTCAAAGAAGAATCCTGAAGCAATTACACCGAGGACATCAAGGAATACAACGTATGAAATCCATTGCACGATCATACGTTTATTGGCCCAAAATCTATGTTGACATTGAAAACCATATCAAGCTTTGTCAAAACTGTGCATCCGTAGCAAAATCACCAATAAAAGCACCACTCGGCCAATAACACATGAACCTTTGGAAAGGATACACATTGAGGTCCAGTACGAGGTAAATATTACTTAGTAATGGTGGATTCTTATTCGAAGTGGCCTGAAGTAGCGCAAATAAAATCAATAACTTCAGCAGAAGTAATAAATCAACTGCACGAGTTTGTCAGCAGATATGGACAACCAAAAACAATTGTTTCTGACAATGGAACACAATTTACCAGCTCCATTTTCAAAAACTTCTGTGACGAAAGAGGAATTCAGCATATCAGAACACAAAAGTGTTGTACAACGTTCTTATTCGAACAAATCGACGAAATGAGTTGATAAGATCTAACACTAATCAGCTTCGGCAACGTTTTACCGAAGATGTGCTTTTTGAGCAAACTAATGACGACTTTCTTCTCAGTACCGAAAATCCAAGAGAACTCAATGAATGTGAATTTCATAATGCAAGATCAGACAAACCTAACACTGTATCTCCAAGATCAGACGAACCTAACACTGCATCTCCAAGATCAGAAGAACCTATCACCGCATCTCCAAGATCAGAAGAACCTAACAGCCACAGACTTCGTAGGTCAACAAGAACGAGACGTGATCCAGTTCGCCTCGATCGTTAATTCAACCAAGAGGGATGTTGGCAACGCCAAACCAATACAATCTAAATCTTGAACACGTAATCTATACAACTGGCAATGCTGAACGATATTGAGAAGGATATATATTCATGTCATGTATCTCAACCTGAAGAAAATATATAGAAGAAGAACATTCGGCATTCACCAGTTATATGAGATAGACGCTAAGCCCACCATTTTAAATTATAACTTATGTATTGTTTTATTTGAGAGTTAAATAAAGAAAAACAAAAATTAACTTGAGTTCATAACACGATTCCCATATGTCCGGGTACCCATGAAAGTATAATGTTTTCGATCAGTTCCTGTATAATATACCGATTAAAATGAAAGACGGTACGAATTTTGTTGTGGGAAAAATATACAAAAAACCCACATTTATTGTCTCCGTTTCCTCGGATTAAAAATACAACGTCTATTACGGTCAGAGACCGATCAAGAACTAACTATTACATTTCATTTAACAATATATATATTAAGACACGGATGGCCAGTGTTGCCATACGTAACAGTCCCGGCTAAAAACTTGTTTTTATTTACTCCGACTCCATTGCCCAACTGGCTTTTAGGCCCTCCTTCTCTTTTCTCCATTTTTCCGCTCCTGCAGAGTAGTCAAATATTCTGACTGCCATCGGTTCCAGAAATGGCTGACCATTTGCTTTTTCTCCTTGAATACTTAAGCTCCCGCTTTGTCTGGTCTTTCTTCTAATCTGAAAGGAAGAGGTAAAATTAATGGTTCACCTACCAAAAAATGTCCCGGCGTTAGCGCCTGAATATCCATTGGATCGTCACTCAAAGGATGGAGAGGTCTCGAATTGAGAATCGCTTCAATTTGAGTGAGTAGATTCCGAACTCCTCGTAAGGCAATATCGTTTGCCCCACGATCCGCTCCAAATGGAATTTCATCGATTTCTCCTTGATGTGGAACTGCTGGTGTCATGAAATGCCAGTCAGTACCTTTTTTATGAAGATTCTCCAATACTCCTTTATCTGAAAATACTTTCAAAGCTTTATTTAATTCTCCAACGCTCCAACGAAAGCTGTTCCGTTGTCGCTGCATATTTTTTCGCATCTCCCTCTTCTTGCAATAAACCTTTCATAACTAGCTATGAAGGCTATTGAAGATAAATCTCCTACAATTTCAATATGAACTGCCCTAGTCCTAAGTCAGACAAATATAGCAACCCAACATTTTCTCCTATTTCTCCTTCCGACTCCCCCGACCATTTTCAATTCAAAAGGGCCAGTATAATCCACTCCTGTGGCTAAGAATGGTTTCCCAACCTGGACTCTTTCTGATGGTAATTCCGCCATCAGCTGTCCCTCCATGCGAGCATTCAACCGCACACACACAACACATTTATGAATATGACTCCGTAAACCACTCCTAAGTTTTGGTATTCAATACCTTTGCCTAATAAACTGCATCATAACTTGGATGCCTCCATGATCCGTCTCCCGGTGAGCATAATCCATTAATAATTCCGCTAACCTTGATCCATTTGCGATGATTACTGGATATTTCATCTCATAATCAATCTCCGATCTCCCTAATCTCCCCCCGACTCGGAGCAAACCGTTTGCATCCAAAATTGGTTTCAAACTTTCTATTGAACTCCTCTCCGGTAAATGCTTCCCAGCATTCAATGCTGTTATCTCCTTGTTATAATTCTCCTGCTGATTTCTCCGTATCAGATACTCCATAGCTGATGTTTTCTCCGTTAGAGTAGGTGGTAAAACTTCCTGCTGAACCACTTTTCTCTTAGATCTGTATTTCTTTAGGTTTCTGTTTTAGTTCTTTTCTCCATTTAATCCAGTTTGCTACATACCTCCCGGCATAACTAAGAATGTTTATTACTTTCTCTAATTTGTTTGTATACTCCAATATCGACACACTTGACTTAGTTGGACTGAGCCTTATGTGTACGATCTCCTTGAAAGATGAAATAGAATATATTTTCATTTCATTTCTTACCTCCTGTTGTATGTTCTCCATTATTTTGCTTTTCTCCTTGTCTCCTTTTTTATTCAATATTATGCTGGACTGGAATCAATCCATAGCACATACTCCACAGTCGGCCATTCCATTGACTCCATAACTCCTTTTACCATTTTCGACAACAACTCTACTGCCGATAACTCCAACAGTTTTTGATGTCAAAAGCTTACTAGTTACTATCCCGTTCCCATATTCAACACGAACGTATATTACTGCTCCTAATGCCGATTCACTGCTATCTGAAAACCCGTGAATTTGTATTTTTGGAATTTTCCCTGCACCCAACCATCTATCAATTTTTAAAATTTTCTAAATAACTAATAGAATTCTAAAATTCTAACCATCTGTTTTCTAGTTCAACTGACGGCCTATCATCCCAATCTATTTTAAGTTTCCATAGCTCCTGAATTAATATTTTTCCGATAATCATATAGTTGCGCTACATGACTCACAATTCTCCTCTTTGTTATAACTCCATTGAATGTAGGGTTTTTTACTAAAAACGTAAATTTGTCCTCCTCTATCAACCATTTAAGTCCTAAAATGGTTGTGCCTTCCCCCTCCGAAAACAATAATGTTTTCTCCAACTCCGAATCCATAGCCCGTACAACTACCCGGCTGTTTGACTTCCATTTCCGCAATTCGAAATTAGCTCTTTCTCCGTGGCCAAAACAAGATGACCTATTTGTATTTCTTCCCTCATTTTCTCCACATAAATTCTCCTTATCTCCTGATTTTTCGCAAGACGCTTTTCTAAATAAAAGAAACGCCTTAACGCTATCTCCCTTGAACTTCCGAGTTCTTTAATATTATCCTTTAAAGGGATTTTTACTATGAACCTTCCTAATTCATCCCTCCTATATGTCTCCATGAAATGTTTTCCAACTAACATTTCTTCCTCCGTAAACCTAGAGCATGAACTGACCTGATCTTGTTGCCACAGTCGCTCTTATAACTTGTATAATTGCTCCTCCTCCTTATACTGAATAGATGAAATCGACTGCCCTGTCAACTCAACTATCTTTTCATTTTGTGTTCCAAAAACAATAACTCCTTAAAGCGTTCCTATTAACGCAACTCCATTTATATTCCTTTGAATAACTAATGTGACAATTTTGTTTTATCTCCGGATGCCACCCTTTCTCCGGTTTTCTCCCCTTTCACCACGGTCTACTGACCTTTCTTTGTCTTACCTCCTTTTCATGCAATGAGATAAATTAGACTACCTGTCAATGTTATTTTTATTCAAAAATAAATTCAATCCCTACAAAATATTATCAACCTCATTCAAAAAAAAAGAAAATATTCAAATGAATTCCTATTCTAGTTAAAAAATTCCCCAAATTGTGCGTGGGTCTGCATGTGTGTGTGGTGTGTAAATTTATAAAAAAAAATAATATAAGTAAAGAATTTTAAAAAAAATCTTCCTTCTGAAAGATCTTCAAATACAATCTCCATTTTTAATTTTTAGAATTTTTGTTTGCGGTCCACGCATCTATGTGCTCACGCGAAACAACTCCCTCCAACTCCCTCCAATTTTAGCTAAAATAATTCTCCTTTCTCAAGTCCCCAAGAGAAAAATTAAAAAACATTAATTTAATTTTGTTTGCGGTCCACGCATCTATGTGCTCACGCGAAACAATTCTCCTAACTCCCTCCAATTTCTCCGATTTTTTCCCATTTTCTCCAATTTTTCATAAATATAATTTTCGTTTTCTCCAATTTCTCCAAAAAAAATTATATTTTCTCCAATTTCTTATAAATAATTTCCGTTTTCTCCAAAAAAAAAAATTATATTTTCTCCAATTTTTTATAAATAATTTCCATTTTCTCCAATTTCTCCAAAAAAAATTATTTTTATTATCTCCAATTTTTAAAAATAAAATATATATAAATATTATATATAACTCCATAGTAAAATAATCAAAAATGAAAATATCAACACTCCAAACTCCAAGTTCCAAACTCCACAAATAACTCCAGAATATAATACTAAACAATAGTAAAATATCTTAACTCCAGATAACGAATAAAATATTTCCATATTTTTGTCGTGTATGTTCACTAATTTATTTTTCCTACCTAGAAAAAATTTTACGAAACTCCATTTAATTTTATCAAGGAAAAAACTATCTCCAAAACAATTTAATACTCCCATATTTGTCCAATTTAATATTTCTATATATCATCAAAGCTATCATAATAATATCTAACTCCAAATTGAATTAATTCATTTTCTCCTTTTCCTGCCTCCAAAATATTTAAAAGATCCATAGTTACAAATTAGTAACATAAAATGAACAAATTAAATACACTCCGCTTTAATATAATTCGTGTTTTTATAGAAAATATTATCTACACAATAAATTCCATTTTTTCCAAAAAAATATCTCCAAAAACTCCACTGTAAAGATTCAAAATTCAGTCTACAAATGAACGACAAACATTCCACTGTCTTCATTCTGTTGACATAAAAATATTTTCTCTCTCCGAGCAAACTAACTGATGGTGGTGGCGGCGCCGACGCACGTCATCGCATGCACCATCAACACATTCCGTTTTCTCCTTTGAAAAAAAAAAATAAACTCCAAAACAATATTCTCCATTCTAATTTTCCACTTTTATTTTGAATTGAATCCATTTTCGAATGGATATTTTCAATTTATTTTTTCTTTTCCTCCACTCCACTAAATTATTCTACCTAGCACAACACAACACACACTGCAGACACAAACTCACCCCTTTTCGTCATGGTGTAAATACACATGATTCTCTTCGAGACTCGAGTCTCGATTTGTTTATTTTCTTGTGCGCAAATAATTTGCACATGCGTTTGACTGCTTTTAAACGCTGCAAATATGCTGCAATTATCCTTGCAATTTTTAAGCATGTTGGTGGGGGACGTATGCGGTGTCCGGGGTAGACAAAGTTGCTGAGGTTGAAATAATTGCAGAGTTATCGCTCTTTCTTCTTTGTGCTTTTTCTTATTGTTTGAGACAAAAGCGGAGTAAAGAGTGACGAGATATTATTTCCTTCTCATTTAACAAAAATTGCAGGTATTAAAATTTGCAGCGTTTAAATGGATGCTGCAATCGGAAAGAAACTTAAAAGGGAATTGCGGATAGAAATTGCAGTCGTCTAAAAGCAGTCTTTGAGTTTTTTCTCCGTTGCATGTTCTACATGTATTTTTTCTCCGATTTCGCTCCGTTTATATTGTTTTGTGTGAATGGGTATTCAACACAATATCTCCATCGCATGCTCCTACATGTCTTCCATGATTCTATGTATTGTAGATACATAGGTATTTAAATTTGTTGGTGGTTGTAAGGCACCAAATAAACTATACTCCTTTTGGTTTTTTTTATATTTGGTGGTTGTAAGGCACCAAAAAACGAACTTCTCCATTGCATGTTGCTGCATGCATTTTTAAAATTCCATTTGATATCTGGTGGTTGTAAGGCACCAAATACAAATATATAATAATTCCTGAAAATAGTGATTGCAAGTCACCAAAAAATTAATTTATTAAATCCTGAAAATAGTGATTGTAAGTCACCAAAAAAAATTTGTAAAGTAGAAAAAGTGAGAAAATAAAAATAAAACTCCCTTTTGTGTGTAAGTGAATTGCACACTTCCTTGTGTTGCAAATCCACTACACACTCAAACCTTCCAGTTGTTTCTCCATTTCCATATACATGTGTATTACTCCGTTATAGCTCCATTGTTTCTCACTTAACACTTTTCACAAAAAAATTTCCGATCTCCGATTTTTTTTTATATTATCCCGACTCGAAGGACCATAATGTATAATATACCGATTAAAATGAAAGACGGTACGAATTTTGTTGTGGGAAAAATATACAAAAAACCCACATTTATTGTCTCCGTTTCCTCGGATTAAAAATACAACGTCTATCACGGTCAGAGACCGATCAAGAACTAACTATTACATTTCATTTAACAATATATATATTAAGACACGGATGGCCAGTGTTGCCATACGTAACAGTTCCCTTTTAAGTGATTTAAGAGAAGAACATTTATTTGTTGGACTCTTAAGCCCATTCAGAACTCCCAAGTTGTCAATCAAATAAGAGTTTTTTCGGTCCAGTTACTGGACATTTGAATTGATTTTTAAGGCCAACAAGTTCTGCGGTGTAATTTCCTGCCTGGATTGGGAGCAGACCTTGGTAAAGAACAGTTGTACATCCTGAGATATGTAATTCAGTGACTGAGTATGAGATGTAATTGTTGGTAGAAGATCCATCAGTATATAAGATTCTATTTGATTTAATAGAATCGATAATATCCTTGAGCATTATCTGGAATATTCTTTGTAGTGTGGAATTCTTTTTATATTTTCTTAAGCTGGTTTTCTCAGGGAAGGTTGTTGAGTGCCGAAATGCTTTTGCTGCTTTTAGTATTCTGTGAGAGTTGTAAGGTATATCCGTTATAGCCTTAGAACCTAAGGTGATCGCTCTTTTTTTACCGATTTTTTGAAAGGAGAGGAGAGTCGATAGGGGTGGCTTTTAAAGCACCTGTCGCTGTTGTATAACATCGATTGATCCCCACATACATATATACTTTTCACGTTTTTTTAATGGTCCACATATAGGTTGTCAAACCATGTTGAAGTGTTTCTTCAAGAAGGGTTTTAGCGATATTTAGTGCAGTTTTTATGTGAGGGCCTTTTTGCGGGAAAACATTATTTTTAGCATATTGTTGCGGAGTTTGAGTTGATCCCTGATTTTCTTAGCTTGAAGGTTCCATTTCAACTATAAAAAATCAAACGCCTTCTCAAGGACGGCTGATAGGAGTACGCTATGTTTTAATACATTTAAATTATTGATAATCTTGTCTTCTAAGAGGTGAACTAAGGTGTATGTAAACGCCTCTGTTGTTTCTGAAGGCATGCTGTCCATCGCTTGTTTTGTCTTCAATATACCAACCTTTATTAAATTTCATTTCTTGTTATGTTTAGTATAATTTCATATAATTTAATTCGAAATACAAAAAAAAAACTTTAAAGTTACTAAAACAATTTATTTTTTGTTTGAAAATTACAATTCTCCTTTTTTTTATATTAGCAAACTAGCTCTGTGGCAACGCGGGGCTAAAATCAAAATTTTTATTTTATTTGTACAACCATGTCTTCGATTTTATTTTCAAATTTGGAAAGTTACAAATCTTCTTTTCCTTCTTGTAATTTCTTAATTTTTTTATCAAAATTTCATTCCCCTCCAAAAAGCCCCCTTTAACTCGCGTAAGTTTATCGGAGGTTATATATGTTAGAGTTGAAAATACTTTGTACATAGAATCACTGTAAATATTAGAGATCATTGAATAATATTTGAAGAAAATGTCAGAAAATAAATATAAAAAGAGGAATCTGTTCTCCTGGAGTTCAATATAATTTGTACTGCGAAAGGAGTAAGCCAAGCTATTGGCACAGAATCCGGCCTTTATTATATATGTGTATTAAAATTTTAATATATCAATATAATTCGAACAATTTTAACTCACCCTTGTATTTCCCTAGGCTATTCTCGTCTTATAATTTTCACCAGCTAATTTTGTATCTATTTTGCCTGGATTGCCACTCCTGCTTGTTGATAGTACTATGTACTATGTATACGTAGGTATAAAACTGCCTACGGTTGTTTTGCTGCTTACTGGTCGAGGGAATTTCCAGATGGTTGCGGGGATTGCTATCCCGGAAAAAGTTTAAGTAACGGGTGGTTAAATTTTAAGGGCCGATGTTGAATGCGAACCACACCTAACCGTCAAGTTTTTTTTCCGCATTTCATTTGAAATTTCTCAATTTCAGAGTAACTCAATTTGAACCATGGAAATTTACACAGTCGTCAATGGTCAGAATGGTGGCAAGAAATGGCAACAGTGGATGATAAATTTTCGAAGAAAATCATCTTCAGTGATGAGGCACATTTTCACCTCAGTTGATTCGTCAATCAGTAGAATTGCCGCATTTGGGCGAATAATAATCCAAGAGTGATTGTCGAAAAACGATGCACCCACAAACAGCGACTGTTTGGTTCGGTTTATGGGCTGGTGGCATCATCGGGCCGTATTTTTTTCAAAATGAGGCCGGTCAGGCAGTTACTGTAAATGGTGTTCGCTATCGTGAGATGATAACGAACTTTTTATGGCTCGAATTGGAAGATATGGATGTGGACGATATGTGGTTTCAACAGGACGGTGCCACTTGCCACACAGCTAACGAAACAATCGGCCCTAGCGAGGTATCCGTCGGAGCGGAAAATTCTCCGATTTTATACGTTACAGTGCGATCAATTGCTTATTTGAGTGATATTTTGACAGCTCATAAATTTATTTTTCTGATATCCTCCGACACAAATAGTTCGCGGAACTTTTTAAAGATTTGTGTAAAGTTTTGAAAAATGTAAGAAATTAAAAAAAAACATGTTAATAAAGTAATTTTGGAACTATTGCTTGAATTTTTTTATTTTTTAGGTCCCGGGAGCAAGCGAAAAAACAACAACCAGGCAAATCGAGCTTCTGGTTAATTTAATGCAAGAGAAACCCGACGCGTCGTCGCATTGTTAAGTATTCTTTTCCGATGAAGGATACCTCGAATGTAATTTGAACCTCCGAAAGAGTGTGCGTTGCAAAAAAATTTCCGCTCCTACGGATACCTCGCTAGGGCAGAATGGCTCTTTTGCGCGACAAATTCAATGGCCGTGTTATCTCACGTGGTGGCGATGTCAATTGGCCGCCAAGATCATGTGATTTGACACCGTTGGACAAGAGCTGAAGGATGAGATAATTCGGCACATTAACGGCATAGAACCTCAATTATGCCTCAGCGTCATCATTTGGACCATTGGATGGAGGTGTGCCGCCGAGGTCGCGGCGGCCATTTGGTCGATATTTTGTTCCATACATAATTGAACCGTACCAATATTATCATAATAAAAAGAAATTACAATAATTTCCTAAATAATTTGTGTTTTATTCAAAATCAACATCGGCCCTTAAAATTTAACCAACCTTTAAAAGGAGACCTTTTTTTTCTCGGGCAGTCGTAACTTGTTACGATCTGCCAAATTTGCCACTTTATTTTTATTTTATTTTTAATTATATTTTATTTGGTCTTTGCCACTAGTTTTTAGGACTTTAGAAATTTTCATAAAAAAACTAAAATTGTTTCTACGTATATGCAAAGGTAAATTGGATATGCTTTAACTTAAAACAACGGACAATTTGCACTTTTTTAATCGTTGGTTTGGTATGTCTCATAATTGCAGAACTTCATGTTCACTAAATTTTTTTTTTTTTTTTGGAATACATCTCATACTTGCCAAAAATGGTTCTGAAGAAATTAACAACCTATTTAGAAGGTCTGTGTTCGTGTCAACTCTCAAAGTTTTTCTGGTGAAGAGTTCCCTAAATTTTCTGTTGTCTTTATTCCTGGCTTCTTGAGCTTCCTCCGAAAGTTGGCCGATTGGAAGAATACAAGTGGCAATTATTTGTTTTAGGCAAATTGTCACACTGTGCGTCGGAAACCCTGCCAAAGCCCCTCCTTGAGGAATATTATCATCGATGACAGCAAAGGGAAACATTCATTGGTAATTTAGTTTTTTTTAATTTTTTTTGTTATCCTGTCTAAAGGAGTATCTGGATCGAGTACCTACATAAAAAGTCCCCAGTGAGGGGGCTCCGTCATTGTATATAATATATACTAAATATATAATATATTTTATATACAATGGGTCCGTCCCCTTTGGCATTTTTTAATGCAATTAAGAAAAAACAATAAGGTACGACGTTCAATTAATTGAAAAAAATGGAAAAAGAAACCTCGTGGGCGGCAAAAGCAAAAAAAAAATATAACAAAAATAGGGTTATCGCGTTCTCTTTTTCACACGTCTATACTCGGCGTTTACCAGAAGTCGACTTTATTACTCCAGTCGTAATAATTCAGTTATAATTTTATTGATTATAGTCTTGTAAGCCAATTTATTTTAAGTTCTTTCCTATATCACATTGCCCCTGACCGCTTTAAAAATTCTGACTTTCTTTCACCAATATTTTTAGCCCCATCCTCACCAAAGGTTCAGAAAAAAACCTACCAGACTATTGGGGAAACATCACAGCTTTTGCAAGACAATTATTTGTGATCGATAATATGGATTATCAGACTGAAATCAGGATCAATGCCGTTGTATTCTGTTTACATTACTTACCTTATATTTACAAAACCCAATTCATAATGGACAAATATGTTTTTTAGAATGCAAGTCATTTTAAAGCAGACCAATGTAATTTATTATGTGATACAACTACGGTTAAAATGGATTAATTATATTTCGATTAAAATTGGATGTAGATTAAATTGTTATATATATTTTTAAGTAAATTTTCTAGGTTGCCGATGTTGATGGCATCGATAGTAATATGTCATTGATGAATTGTTCTGGAATTTCGATTAAATTCAATAGTCCTATAAAGAAAAAACATAATTAAAAAGGTTCTTGTAGGTATATTTTGAATTTGCCTTACCAGCTACATCACAAAATTCGCCAAAAGATGTGCAAGGAAGATATTCATCCGTGAACGTCTGCAAAATTGTATCGGTGGCCTTAAGCATCACCTCATCATGCTTGCGAATATAGTCAAACAGAGCAATCGGCCAATCTTCGGTTGTTGGGACTGTCTTGAACAGCTGGCTATAGACTAAATCAACCATTGCCCACATCATGAGAAAGGGCTTATACACACTGTAATCCTTTGCTTGTCGGTCACTGGCTGAAAGAAGTGCTTTGCACTGAACGGAAGGTGATACATGACGTGCTTGTGCAACTGCTATCAAACGCTTCATGTGAGCCAACTTGTATTTGTTCCAATTAGCTTGATTATGAATAGCCAGCGATAGTGTCAACAAGTACAGCGATCCTTCAACTTCATAACCACATTCTAGCCACTTTTCGGAGGCAGGTGCTGTCAAGAAAGTCTGCAAAGTTTTCTCTTCTCTGGTAGCCGATCGGGAAGAAAGCAGCAAATATACCGAATAGAATAGTAGATAAGGGACAAAATGCATATTCGATTGTGGACCACCACCGCCTGCATCGTCGTGGAAACTCTTTTCCCAAGCAAATCTTATCAGCAGCATTTTTAAATCGTGTATACTGCTGGTAAATGATATATCACAGCGTTGGGTACTCTCCTGCATGTAACTACTGTGACGATTCATACACGACGAGAAAGCCGTCTCAGATACTTCTGGCCCCCAAAGTGGAAGCAATCCATTGCAACGTGTGTTGGCGTTCTGTAAGCTAGCGCGTTCCCATTCGTCTCGTCCTCGAGCCAATCGAATTGCAGAGGTGTGACACTCAACATGAACAACGTTAAAATGAGTCACTGTGGTGTAACCAACAGTTTTCCGAGTCTTCAATTCGTATTCTTCAACATTGGTGCGTTTGGTGAATGTATAAATTCCTAAAACTTTTGCTGGCTGACATGCATAGCCTTCACGACAAATGAAGCATGTCAACCCAGTTTCATCGCGAAGTTTTTCAATCTTCTGTAATATTGATCCTTTGGCTGTTACCTGCCCTTTCTCATTTGTACGCATTCCAAGGGCATCGAGCTGCTTCTCTCTTGTAGCCATAGCCAATCGTTTCTTCTCTGCTCTGGTAAAATCTCTCACCTCTTGAACTCGCTTAGCTGTTATTTCATCCGTACACAATGCTTCGAGAAGATTTTCCGCCAAACTTCCTACATGTTCATCACTGGAAACCTGTTCTAAGCGGTGTATAATTGGAATGATCTCCTTACTAACTGCCACCTGGGTAGCTTCATGCTTTGTGGCCAGTCCAGTAAGGAATCGCAGAATATACTTTAGACTTGGTCGAGATATAAACTCTTTCAATTCATCCGAATCGATCCGCAACAAAGTTGGCTTCACACAAGGTGCGTGTTTGTTAATATACCCAATTGCTTCATCGACAATTCCCAGGCTAATAATGTAGTCCTTTAATGTTCCCCCAATCGAATTGTGTTCAATTTGATTGGTCAGCACGCAGAAAAGTTCCATTTTAAATTCGTCTTCTGGTGTTTTTTCGGCATCAAATTTGGTGAAATCTAATGTGGCTTTAAAGTGTTCACACAACAATGCCATCTTCACCTCGTTTCCGTAGACAAGAGCTGCCAGAACCCGAATTAAATGACGTAGTACAGATGGATTATTCCTAACATTAGCGATGTTTGTACAAGAAATGAGGGCAGTTACATATTCAGGGCCTCCAAATGTTAAAGAAAACTGTAGGAACGAATCAAGGGTGTCGCTGGCGGCTTTCGAAAGAATTGTTTCCATGATTTCAAGTAGCTGCTCTGTAACTGAAGATTGTATAGGGACATCATGTTCCGCAGATTGAAGACAAATTTGCAGGACTTTTAAAAGTGTATTAATTGCTCCCAGTTCAGGTTGACAGAGTACCTCTTGACATCTTCTCACTCTGACACAGATCAGGAACAATTTAAGTAGCACCTGAATTAGTTCTCTGGTGCGAGAAAGATTTTGTAAGCTAGAGATTCTGTCCAGCATAACCTTGAGACCATTGCAATCCGCCAAGACATTAGCCATGCGATATAATTGTTCCGTATCTACTTCTTCTTGACTTTTGTTGTTCAGAGTTTCCACAAACTCTTCTGTGGCATCACCAAGTAGTCCTCTCATACGGTATACAACTCTCATGGCATCTCTTTCGCCCCCTTCAGCAAGCCAGACTTTTTTGTAAACATCTTTTACATGTAGGTCCAAGCTAATGATTTTATTATTTACCAGTAGTTCCATACCATTATCGTCTTCCAACAGTGCAATGAGCTCGCAGTCAGTACAAATCTTATTCTTAACATCTCTCATGAGTGGGCCAAGACCAACTTCAGACGACGGATAGGGATTGCCCAACATTCGACCTTGCAAAAAGTCTTCTTGCTGTGGATCTTTTTCCAGCAACATAAAGAATTCACTTTCGTCGTTTTCCTCTGGATGAATTATCGAATAGAGTCGTTCGAAAATGAAAACAGGTGTCTTAATGTCGTTTACTCGTGTCTTCTCCACAGTATCGATAAGGATTTCCATGAAAGCTCGAGTTTCTTCTTCGGTGCCACTGGTCATCTCCTCCAGCATTTCCAGGAGCTTCTCTTGAGCATCATCAATCAGACGAGTGCGTTGAACAACAAGTTTTCTTAGGGACAAATACCCTTCAAGTACCGGTCCCAAAAGTCTTGTCTTGTATGCCTGTCGAATGGCTGGGTTCTCAAGGAACATCGAAAGCAATTCAACAAATTGTCTCAGTGCATAGCCTTGTGCGAGATCTGAAGAAAGAGTTGTCTCTTCTAAACGATGTATATTCACTATTTCAGCTGTAAGGAGCTGCGATATTTTGGTGAGGACTCCACGAAGTGCCAAATATTGTCTCCACGGAGAATCAGTTCCGAGGGCTCTGTACAGAGTTAAAAATTCAGCGCTCGTTTCACCGGACTCACCAACATACTTCAGAAATCCTGTTAATAAATTAAGCAGTTCTCTCTTTCTTTCGTGGGTTCTACTCAGTGAAGTGACCAGTGAACAAGCAAGTTGTCGCCCAAATCGTGAATTTGCATTGAAGAGAATTGGCTGCAACCAAGAGGCGCTCAATTCTAGTGGAGAACTTGGTACTCCCTTCTGCAAAAATCGAGTTCTCCATCTTTTCCCATACTTTTCCCACAAATACGCTTTTCGGAGTTGCATTCGCTTGTGCTCAAGCGTGGCTCCAAACATTCGCTGACTCTTTTGACCGGGTGTGGTTTGTGCCGCAGGTTTTTCTTCCGCTTTTTTTGATGATTTTTCTGTTCCAGACACGTTCGAGGGCATTCTTGCCTTCCAGGCTTCGAAAGATTGCTCTTTGTCATCTTCAAGCCACTTTTTAAAATCAACAGTGAGACCACAGCCGCTGGTGATGCTGGACAAATCCTGAGGCAGCTTATCTTTGTTTGTTTTACTTGTGGGTGTTGGCGGACAGATGAGAGCCTGTAAAATACGCAAGCATGGCTGAATAACAGCTATTGCTGGTCCACGACGATCGCTGAAATATACAAAAAAAAATATATAGAATTATATTTGATTTTTTATAGATCATTTTACCTACCGACAAGCTATCAAAAATAAATCGAATACAACTCTGAGTTTTTGTTCCCAGCAAAAGTCATCTTGGGCAATGAGCACCTCTAAAAGAATCATCTCGTGACGTATTGCAGTTTCAAGATTTGCCGAGGGTATGGCTCCAATTAAAGCCATTTTAACACGTTCATGGATCAAATCAAGTAGGTTGAGACACGCATCAGTATTGTCTTTTGTCAGCAAGCAAAGTAAGTTGCGAACTTCATCCTGAATTTGGGGTGTGCCACGTCGAAGATTATTTTGAGCCAACTCTTCAACCAAGCCTTGTTTGTATAGACCTAATCGACATTCCGGATCTGATGCCATTGCACGCAAAAGCGTGAGGCATTGTTCAGTGGAAGCTAAAGCACATCCATAGCAACGATTGACAGCCGACTCTTCAGATCCAGGATTTGAAGATTTATTAGGTTGATCCATTTGACTTCGATCGTAAGCAACGAGCTCTCTGAAGAAATAGATGGCCATCGAGTAAATTGAAAAAAAGTAAATAAATTCTTCGACTTACCTGCGACAAGCTTTAACTTTTTGAACAACTTTACTGAGTTCCTCGAAAGATGTCCTGGACTCTACACAATACTTTTGAGCAAGTAATTGAATTATTTTATTCACCTGGGATGTGCTATGAACCGTTCCTAGTGTATCATCGATCTGACGATCTGAACGATGTTCGGCAACCTTCTGAATCAATAGTTCAAGCATTTGCTTGTTTGTCTGCAATTGACGGTAAATTCGATCGGCACGCTCCAATGAAGAGTGAATTATTTGCACGGTCTTTGTGCGATCTTCGGCCGATTCAATTGGATCCACAGCGCAACATGCACGTCCGTAAATGCTAAAATCAAATTTAGCATATTTACAGAATCCACACGAATGACAAAGGAAAGGATCCTTTTCGTCATAGTTGATCGCACGGCACTTGTGACATTGGAACACATTCTCGCCGCAGTTGGCACATACACCCGGATACGATGGAACTGCTGCACTGCAGCGCGGGCACTGTAAATTTTCACTCGATCCAGTTACTGTTTCATAGAAATCGCCATACTCCACCATCAGATTGCAAGCTGTGATCGGCAGGGGGAAATCGATTTTCACTTCGGTCTGGCCAGATTGTAAATTAACTGAACGTGCCTTATGCCATAGAGCTGGGCGATTCTTCAATTCGACTACAGCTTGCACTGTTCGGTTGTTGTAGTAGATGTTTATTGTGCGTACCATTTTGGTTCGCTTTAGGTCAGCAATACGAAGAATTATTTTGGAGATTGTATGACTCTGTACGAGTTTAACGATCATCGTTGTCGTAGTAAATTTAGAATCAGACTTGATTGAGGGTAATTTCACATTGGTCATTGGTACCTCCGGATTGTTGCACACCAAACACGGTTCCGACTCCAGATAATAACCACTAACTTGTAGAACTTGTTCTAGAGTTGTGTAAATGGGGGCATTTGAATGCTTTGATAGAAGTTCATTTTGTTGTTGAAGCACTTCTACGGCCTTTTCCATGTATTCAGGAAGTTTGTCCGATATAGATTTTGTGCTGAGTGTCAGATATCCGAGGATATCAACAAACTGAGCTGATCTACGCCCATAAGCTGGTAAATACTGCCACATATTCCACAACAAATTGATAAGTTTTTCTTTTTGACGATCGTTACTATTTTCATAAATAGCATAGACAAGGGAATGCGTTTGCCAACGAATTGAAGTTATATTCGTCTCCAAGAGGAATATTTTTATGAACTTCGATAGCAGATGATCAGGAACAAAGCGGAACAGCTGGTGCACAAATGTACTGCAATGTGTTGGATCGAATTTAGAGTCAGATGTCATTTCATTCTCTTCGGATTTATCGCGATCTTGACGGCTCTTTGATGAGGAAACCGATTGTTTATTGGAATCTTGTTTGGGTTGGTTGTTATTACAAAAGGCTGCTTGCAACAGTTGTAGGATTATTGGTGAGACCCCATCGTCTAGTTGGAAACAGGCAATCTGAACAAGCGAAGGAATAACATCCTCATGTACCACACAGAACTTTTGCCAGTTGCCAGTACGGATTTGACTGATTTCCTGACAAGCGCGAAGATGTTCAGTTAGCTCCACAAGAGCATCATAAGTCAGAATTGGTTGAATACCACTTCCAATATGCTGAGCAAGAAAAATTTAATTTCAATTCTAAAAAAATGTTTTCCAATGGACTTACCTTTGAATTTTGCAGTTCACAAGTTTTTTTTATAGCGATTATGTGAACATCGAGCGAATGACCATCACGAAACATCCTGAATTTTTCTTTGTTTCCACATATGTACATAAGCAACTTTCGCACCTGGCGACGCAACAATGGGCTCAAATTCAACATCATATACTCGCACAAAGTAAATGTCATATTCTCACAAAACTTATGATACCAATCATAGCTAGCCGGATGACCAGCAGATAATTTTAATATCTGATAAGGTAGTCGTACTGCAATCTCAGTGAGAAGGGCACTATACCCATCGAATATTTCGGGGAAGTTCTTCAAGTAATTGTGTGGAATAAGAGTTGATATATCCGGTTTGGGGCCATAGTTTATTGGCTTGAGCAAATTGTTCGAGGTTGAATTGGATGACGTGGATCCAGACGTAGGAACTAATTGGTGACCGCTTTCTGCTGCTGCTGAAACACTTCTCCAGTGTGCAAGGAATGACTCCATGACGACAAGGCAAAATGGGATAGCTCCGCTTTTGATCAATGTATTTGCAGTAGTTGAAGCAACAAATGATGCATTGTCCTTGAACTGATGTGGAGGCGATGTTGTTCCTGCTTGCTTTGATGATTTTGTTTTTCCCATTAGTACACTGAATAAACAGAGTAGCATTAGCTTCACTTCTGTATTTGGTTTACGTTCAACCAGCTAAAAAATATTACGTTTTCTTAACAAAACTTTAAAACAAATTTATTTAATTTTACCTGTGATGCAATAGAAGCTGGAGTCATACCTAATCCTTCGACAAGAGCATTAAGCAAAAGATTCAAAATTTGCTGATCAGATTCATGATTTCCGTCTAGATCAGTTGTGAGCATTAAAACTACTTGAACTAATGGTATAACCTGCGCCCCAGTGCAACCTTCGAGCGACTTGAAGTTTTCGACAATTTTATTTAAAATCGAGCACCTTCGATAAAAATGTAAAAATTTTATATTTGTATATTAAATTATATGAATTTACCTTAAATCATGTAATTTTGTTGAATACTCTGTTTCTGCTTGTTGTTCATCGGCTTCTGGTGTTTCTTCTGGAAGCAGAGGTTCGCCCAATGGAGGCAACTGAAGTTCACTGCTCCTAGGAGGCGATGCATTAGGCTGGTCACCATACGTACTGCTTCGTCCGGATATTCCACCAATGCTTTCTACTCCACTTCCGCCACTTTCGGAACCTCCACTTCCTGCGGGTTCAGCTGGCGATGTCCTCAAGGTAGAACCATCTGTAGCGGCATTAGAGCCCTCATCATCCGAACCACCAACTGAAACGCTAGCAGCTTCACCAGCATTGCTGGAAGATGCCAGTCTTTGCACATTTTGTAAAGCACCATCACGGACACCTTGAAGATATGCCAATCCCTGACGCAAATCTCGCCCATCGTGTTGTTCTAGGCTAAGTGCTATTGCTATATCCATAATAGCCTCATCATCGGCATCCTGTTGAAGGTCGAGTAGCTGAGGAAAACCACCTGATCCAAGAAAAGCTTCTAAATTTCCTAAAGGGTGACTTATGCCAGGTTCCCCAAGACCCAATGGCTCAATTGCATCAACATCGACGGGAACAAAATCGGGTCCGCTATGACTGGTAGATGGAGTCTCGTCTGCTGCACCTACTGGTTGCACACCCGCACTAGTTGACGGAGTCACCGTAGCCGTGGTATTCGATGGAGTCGGAGTAGAACAAGCTGGTGGACTCACAATAACTACTTTTCTGCGCTTTACTCTGGGACTAAGTAGTAAAATAATGGCTTCCTTGGCACTGTGGCTAATCACACTGGATTCATCTAAAAGCAGTTCTATGAGATATTTTGTCATTTTCTCTACTTGAGCTGGATCCGAAAGAGCAAATGCATGAATAATCTCAACAAGACAATGAATTATAGCCTCTGTGTGACAAAGACCCCGTTTCACTACTGAAGTTGGTTCATCAATGCGTGGAGTGATTTCAAAAAGTTTTTTCATGAGCTCCAGAAGATTTGGCAAAATAATAAAATCATTTTCTGAGCAAATCTTAGCTAAAGATTGAGGCCTTGCAACGGCAATACCTCTTGTTAGCAAAACCAAGCGGTAGAAAGCCTCAGGATCAATGCTACGTATATCCTCGACTTTCTGTAGCTTAATCAGCTCATTGTTTACTTCATTGAGAATTTGCTTGTCCTTATAGGCATGATAAGCATTCCGATTGCCGTACAATGTAGCCAGCACACATTTTGTTTGCATTTGAACTGGATTTGGCGTTGGCATAAGAAGTAAAGAAGTCGCAACTGATATTGCCTTCTGTTTCAAATTCGATTCTATGTTCGATCCACCAAGGAGCCCGAGACCACAATCCAGAACTTCTAACATAGATGTTACCATTTTGTCAAGATTGGTTATTGTTGGTATATTGCAGTCACCGGAGCCATTTGATACTCCATTTGCCGTTGCCGATGTTCCAACAGTTAGGGCACCTGTCGCAGTGGTTTCATCAGATTCCTCTGGCCACCCAATAAGATCTTTAGATTTTCCATACACTTCAATACTATCCAACATGCAGACATTTTCCGGGTCTTGTGATCGTCCAAAGACAACATTTAATTTTTTATCTGATTGAAGCATTTCTTCTTTGGTTAGTGGTATGTCAAACCATCTGGCTCGCCTTAATACAGTTGGTACAGTTCTACCAACAACTGTGACACTTTGAGGAGCCCTCAACGGATCCTGTGTTCCCAGGAGTACTCGGATTCCAACAATCACCATGTTGGGATCAGAATTCGTTACTTCTAAAGTAAAACCATTAGATTTTGTGGAAGCAACAAACATTCCAGTTGAGAAAAGACGTGTTTTGAGTTTCTGTTTATTGTAAATCTGAAGTAAATCATTACCACCGAACTCAACGTCCGGCATGACAGTGCAATGTTCAAAGAAATCTATTGGAAAAGCAGTTGTACCGTTTGGTCCAACAGCCTTTTGTCCATTTCCACTATTGTTTCGTGAACTAGACTTTGACTTTGTCTTGCGCGATGCTTTCGATGGTATAAGAGTCGCTGTCGAGTACATCTGGTTTCCAATCGGCTGGACTTCAGGTGAAAGCCAATAGTTCGTGTTATCGGCTTGCGCGGTGAATATTCTTAAGCTGCCATCTTCGCAGAGGAGTATCAATGTGGTTTTCTCAACACCAGCTACTGTATGACGAATCGCCACCATGTCCATTATCTTTGATTTTGAACTCTGAGCCTTAATTTCTTGCATAACAATGCGTTCGGGGGTTAACATAAAGACAACCGGATTGTTTGAGGTATGCATCATAGCACAAATGAGTCCAGGATGTCCAGGTATTTCGGTCCACTGACACAGTGGTTGTGGTGGTCCCTTTGAAGAGGTCTTAGATGAATTAGGTGGTCCAGTCTGAACTTGCATAACACATTTCACTCCCTTATTTACGTCAACCAAAGGAGCCATAAAACTACGACCAAGCGAGTAACTAAAGAAAAGTATTTGCAGGGTGTGCGAATAGTAAATAGAAACACCACCACCTCCAACCTGCCCATTGATATCCTTGATATGAGGATGCTGTAAGTCCAAAGTGTTTGTTACGTAGAAGTCTCCGTGCTTTGCAAGACTCTCATCGTCTAAAGTTTGGTAATAGATGTATCCGGAAGAGGCAATCAAAAACATGTAGTACACTCCTTCTTGGTTTATGAAAGTGCAGTCACGGATCTTTCCAACTGCCACCAAGAAATAGTATTTTGGGCTGTAAGTGTCTTCAGCCAATTGATAAATTTTGACGTAATCTGCAGTAACCAATGCCAACATAGTCTGAGAGCCTGGAAGCCAGATTGCTTTTTTGATGAAATTTCCATTTTCTAATTGGGGTGTGAGAACTATGTGCTCATTAGCGGTACCGCTACTTGAAAAAGTAAGAATGTGACACTCTTTCAATCCACACACGGCAAGACAATCCTCATTTGCAGGGTTAGCAGTAAGTGAGAGAACTGTACACGGAATTGGCGCTGATGACAATTGTGTGAGGGTTAGTTTTCTCTTAGCAGCATCTGCTTGCTTCAGCAAAGCCGACAACTGCAATATGGTCACCTTTCCTTTTTCATGAGAAACAGCCAAATGTTGTCGCTTTCCATGTGGTGATGAAAGACAACACAAAGCTACCCGCCTTACTAATCCAGAGGAAAGCAACTGCTTTATAGTTTGGCCTTGATCGCCTGAATAACTCATACGCACATTTTCAAAAGCCCCTTCTTGGGAGCCTAAAGTAGGCACCATAATCTGATCACTGATTTGAAACGTCTGGTCTAAGGTGTGTAGACGTTCAAGAGCGCTTTGAGTTCGCTTATGACATCCCACTGTGGAAAATAATGCCGAGTTTTCTCTTATCGAAGGCATTAGTAACTCAAAGAATTCCAATATGCACCGAACGACAGTGGCCCATTGCTCATTGTTCTGCAGGGTATCTTTTGAAATTTCAATAATTTTCGCTAAGTGAGCAACACGTTCACTCAAAGTTCCTCCATCCGATCTACTGAGTGTGGAATTTGTTGATATGTGCGATGGTGGGGTATGAGCTCTTTTTCTGGTAAGCGCTCCGCAATACGAAGTTTCACCAGATCCTAAAGCTGATGCAACTAACGAGCGATCTTGGACACCCGATGACAGATTGAGTCGCCTGCTTAGAGCCTGACAAGAGCCATCATCTTTTGCTCCACAATCACAAAAGAAATTTCCATATTTAGCATAGCTAACATCGTGATTTTTATGACAAACTCTTGCACAAACGGAGCACACTCCAACCGTGTTAACCATATTACAGGTATGGCAATGATACCAGTGTTGGTTCATAAATTCCTTCTGGGTTTGTGAAAACGTACAAAGTTTGTTACCTAAACTATCTTCATCTGAATCTTCGACAATTGAATCATCATCATCTGCACCACCTGCTAATTCATCCATTAACTCGTCAAATTCAGCTTGCATATCTTCCTCCCATGGAGGAGATAAAGAACGACTTCCTTTGAAGCCAAGCGCTTGCAGCAGATCACCCATATAGCGTAGCAAAGCGGTTACATTATCAAGGGCTACTTGAGGTCTCAAAACCACTTGTTGAGTTTTTGGAACAACAATTTTTTCTAATACGTGAAATTTCGACACATCCAACCAGACAATAGCTGCAGTAAACAAAGTTGAATGTCCTCGACCTTGTGCAGCGTCTGCCAATGTTATCATAACCTGAGATAAAAATAATTTTTAGATTTTTTTTTTAATTTCAAAACAAAAGAATTAAAGAGATAAACCCATTTTTTACCTGCAATAAATCTGAAAAATCTGAAGTTTCTTGTGTAGGACATAGAAGAGTCTGCCCCAATTGAAGCAACGCATGAAACAGCACCATCGAAACCGATTGAGGAGTTTTTCCATCTTGCACAATGTATTTTGTTATGTTTTGTAAAAGTTTTCCATTTCTTTCGACACCTTCGGCTTCATGTGTAGGCGAATCCGAGCGATTGGTAAAATAACTATAGCTGGGAGCAACCTGAACGCCTCCATCTTCGTCTATTTCCATAGCTTCTGCATCCATGGCAGATGATTGAGCAATTTGATCAGAAATACTGGGTATAGCCGAAACTGTTGCCATATTCGTGGGTGTCTGTGCATTACTAGAAGAATTACTTGAAGGCTGAGCACCTTGCCCAGGACCAAGAAGAATATGACTTAGCCAAGTTTTTAATCGATTTATATCGGTATGTCCTAGTTCGGACACACATTGTATCAAATCAGGCAGCGGAAAAAGTGAATCTGGTTTATCCGACGCCTGGAAGAGTTTTTCGAAAAATAAAAGTATTTTTGTTGCAAAATTCTGTGATAGATTTGTCCCGGTGAACGACAGAAGCAGATCGGATAAACTTCCCGAGTTAGACACACGGAAAAATTCATACATTGCCTTCATACCCATTGGTTTTTCAAGCATTTGCTGCATGACTTTTAGAACTTCCAAGAAAACTGACTCACTGAGCGACATATTCTGAGTCTGCCTACACTCATCGGCGTATTCGATAATCACTCCATAGCAATGTTTCAACAAGTGGCTGTATGATAGGAACTGCCTTTCATCCGATCCACATTCATCCGAGCTCAAAAGACTATTCAAGCATTTCTCACTTATATCGTACAAATATTCCATTCTAATGTCAAAAAGCATAGCAGTCAAAGTTGGTTTTAAGCGCTCTTCGACCTTTGCATCGCCCTTACAAGCCGGAAGCAGATAATATATCAAATGCATAAGAGTCTTCAAAGAATTCTTCAATGACAAAAGCACAGAATAATTCGAATGATTCGAAATCTCCATCAAATGAGCATCAATGACAGTGAGAGTATGTAGTTCGACCGGAAAAACATTACTCGAGAAAGATTCCTCGTCGGGAACATTCAATTTTTTTGTCCATTCCACTGTTATCGATTCCTTATCCTGTCCAGATACTAAATTAAGAAATTGTTTAGATAGTTCAGATGTATATGAATTCTTTAGGCTGGCAATAGGAATCAAGAACTCGAAGATATTTGTCGGAATTGTTGCGCCAATATTTTTTGCCATTGTTTTTTGTACAGTATCATTAAGAATTTTTAGTGTGTCCAAAAGGATTAAAAGAAGGTCCTTGGAAAGCTCTTCTTTTTCAAGTTCACTAGTTTTAGTAGTTGTTTGTTCTTCGAGGTCAGTGCTTGTAGTTGCAATGCTACTTGTGCCTGGTGGAGAAATTCCTCTTTGGTCCGAAGTTTCTGATTGCTCATTGCTTTGAGTATTCGTCTGTTTAGGAGGTTGAACACCCTCTTTCTCTGCCCAAGAGAGTGCATGCATGTAAGCCATTAGTGCATCCAATGTAAGAATCTTTGAAATGCGAGGATTCTCTAAAAAAAAAATCTATGAAGTTTCAACTTTTAAGTGTAAAAATGTATAAAACTTACGTATATTGAATGTTTTGTTGAAAGCTTCAAGACCAAAAATTGTATTTTTTAAACTGAAGCGCGGATCAGCCACATGATCGGTGATATTTGTCCACAAAGTTTCAGCGTATTGTGTGTACATTCCTTGCTTTATTAAACTATTAACAATCAAATAATGTGATGCTGCAACAGGATGAAAGCAGCGAATCGACCACAAAAGCGAATGCAGTGTCGGTGTTTTATCTTGCAGTAATGCTTCTACATGTGGTGTTGATGGAGGCAGGCCTAGCAGCAACTTCCAGCAAATACTAAAGCAATAGTGAACAGCACACAAAGTATGAGAAGTCACTTTAGCCATGCAAATGTCGTTAACAGAAAGAATGTCTATAAGGGCGTCAACAAGCAGTGGGTATTTCAATTTGTCTGGAGTACAAAGGATAAAATTCCAAGCTAAACCATCAAGTTTAAATTCGTGGAGAATTTTTGTGTCGACGACAGCGAGTGAATAGAATTTTGGACGAATGCCTGTGGAAAAAAAATGTACGGTAAGATATTTTCGTTTTAATAAAAAACAAAGAACTTACTTGTTGAAGCTTCCGGAGCATATTTTCTGAATTTATCTTCGATATCCTTTCGACAGAATGAGTGCATTTTTGTTTTGTTATTGAGAAGATCTGATACCTTTTGGGTGCCATCCATAGTACTAACGGAGAACAAATTCCAACGAACTTGCTCCAGCAAAACAGTTGGAGCGTTATATAAATGTTTCATCAGGTATTCCAAAAACAACAACAATCGTGAGAGAAGCATAATCTGATGATTTCGCAAGGGTTTCTCTGGTGAAACACTGCGACATACTTCAGCACATCGAATAACACCACCAGCCGTAAGCAACAGAATCGACTTTTTTTGCATTAGGTTAAGTGAATGGAAAAGGAAGAGAAGCAGTTGAGCATGCTCGATGTTAAGATCTTCGTAGTCAGTCTCAGAACTTTGGTTAGCTGCTGAAGTTGAACAAACACCTTCAACTAGTGTATTTACTAAACGATGCCAAACCGAAAGGCAAGCGGCTTCCTTTTCTTGTGTTGGTTTGAGCAGGAGAATCTGCACGAGAACCGACAGGGTGCTCGAATACACCTGAAGTGGCCAGGTATTGGTGTCCTGAGTCCATGGAGATACAGACAAGTACAAAAGCAAATTTGATTGCAAAAATTCGCTAAGGAGCTGTCCAGATATGAGATTATGAAGATATCTGCCAACGGCTCCAGAGAATTTAATCATCGCGGTCTGCCATTGGGGGCAACTAGAAGATTCTGGTTCCCCCCTTGAAGCATCTCGATCGAGATCTTTTAATATATTAGCCAATAAGACCATTTGTTGTTCACTAAGACCGGCTTTTACATATTTGTTTAAATAACTGTGCTTCGTTCCGAGGGATTGATCGAGGAAACAAAATATTTGCGCGGCCAGCTCCAAATACTCATGCGGTTCGTCCTTTGCCGGAACCAAGTTTGATTTCTGTGTTTCATTTAACTTCTCCTGACCCTGAATCTCTGATTGTTCATCATTAGCTTCTGGCGACAAAGTTTCTTTAAACCAAAGTCCCAAGTAGCTTTCGCTGTCATCTTCTTCGGAGTTATCCGAACAAGACAGTGTGTCATTGTAATAGGTTGTTGATTCTGAGTAACTTATCGGGTCACATTCGGTTCGATCTTTAGCATTTGCCCTCTTAAGAGAACATGCCTTTCGATAAGCAACTGTTGCTAGGAATGTTAACAACTGCTGAAGAGTAGCAGTGTTCAACACTCGAACAACTCTTTCAAGAGCGGAATACTGTTCCAAAATGTTAAAACCAGCCGGTTCGGGTGCATTTTGATTTGATCCTGTTGCATTAGATCCATCTTCCCCGCATGTTGCTTCAATTTTTAGGTCATCAATGAGTTCGGTGAGCAAGTGGAGACTGTGAATGGCAATAGCGGCATTTAGAACACCAAATCCTTGCTGTACCTTAAAGAGATTAACCCTGGCGGAGGGAGTATGTTGATCCGAACTTCTTGCTGGACTTTTCCCCTTGCCAATGGCTTCAGTTTCAAGTTGTTGTACTTGCTGCTTTGAGCTTGTACTACCCGAAGCTCCAAGTGCTCCTTGAATACCAGTTACCAATAACCATGCACCAAAGCACAAATGGTTCTGATAGACGTGTATTCTTGCTGAATTCTCAAGCATAACACCAATATTTGTGTAAATTTCTAATGCTTCATCGACGATTATACGTGCACTTTCTTCGGCTTCATCAGATTCTTTGCCGACCTGTGAAGAGCTCCCGGCTTGTTGACTTTTTTGTGAACCAGATGTAGACATCGAGAGAACACTGCATGAGATGGATGTAAGTACGGCACAATATAGGGCTGACTTTGCGCATCGTGATAATTGGTTAATTTTAAGTGGAGATAGGGGCTCCATTATGGGTAAGTTAAGTGCCTGCCACAGAATCGAAACTTCGGCTGACATTTGTGAGAAGTTGTTTTTGATTTGAGTTGCCTCAGCTGTGGTTAGAGGCAAATATAAAGGTTTTCCAGACGAAATGCTCTCTTCGCATTTCAGACGATATTTTGATAATGTCGGTAGGGCAACACACATTTCCAAAACTACATCGCCAGCGTTTAATGATTCAAGATATGCAATGTTTGCCGATGAGAAAATATCCTGAGAAAATATTTAATAATCTATTATTTTTTTGAAAGATGAAAATTTACTTTCTAACGAAATTCAGAGAATTTAAATTATTAATTTTTTTGGATGATAAAGTTAAGTTACAGTTTCTTTAGATAATGGAGAATAAATATTTGAGATTATGGAAACATATAACGCGTTTTTAGTTCATTTAAACAATTATTACTTGTTATTATTTTGTACATCTAGAAAAATGGAATTCTATAACCATCAACATTAAGACAACATTGATTCAAAGCTATTTGACGTCAATTACTTGCCTTAATCAATCTATACAAAGTTAACACTTCTTCACTCAGTTTATACAATATAAACTCAATATATACAAAGTTAACACTTCTTCACTCAGTTTTATTAGATAGTTTCTATTGGTTCATGAATTTAAAATGTTTTTTGTAGTTCTACCTAATCGAGGATCCAACACAATACAAACTATTGTTGAATGAAATTCAATTTGAAGTTTTTTGCGGACTAAGTCCCAGGGTACGACAGCATCTAATGATCCCAGGTGTCATGCCTAGGAGTTCTACCTTAACATTACCTACTTAAAAATGTTTTTGAGCACATATACTGTCATGACATTTAGTATATAAACAGCGGTATAAAATTAATTAATATGGAGAACTCGCTGAAAGCATGGAAACAGAAGTCCCAACTATACAATTCTATTCTATAATAAAAATGTTCGAATTCGCAAAACTCTGTAACTACTCAAGAACTTTAAAAAAAACAAACACAAACATACATATATATGCCAGTAAGAACTAGGGTCTTATAAATTAGGCAATGGAAGGAATAGAAGGATAGGAAAGATTTTTGTTGGCACAGTGGATTGAGAAATTAGGTTTTGATTTTTCTCATTAAATCCCAGGGGTGGCGTTCAGTTGAGGGAATATAGAAAAGAATGCTGCCTAGACTGATGATCGAACCCACACATACAATTTAGCAGTCAAGCACTACTTCCACTGCGCCGAGGCCACCCCAACTTTTTAACATACGATAATCGAACGCTCTAGTAGTGCCAACTATGTACTTTTGCATAATCGAGGAACTACCTACCGAAATCGCAAATAATCATTCGACATCAAAATTGTAGGTACTTGCGAACGATACTCGTTCGAAAGTCGAAATTAAAAAAAAAAAAAAAACAGTTGGCATAACTTACGTTCGATTCTAATTTGATTCATAGTACCTATCAACTGAAAGTAAAATCGGAAATAGGTTTCGAGTAGAATTGAAAGTAGAATCGAATAACATAGTTGGTCCCAGTACTAGCAGAGCAAACATTTCTAAACCATAAACCCATAAACATAATATAACCCTCACTTCAACAAATCAGCTAATGAATTTTATCTTTAAGTTTTATTTTCAATTTAGATATTTAAAGCATTTAAATCAGCATTTAAGATATTTAAAGAATTTAAATCAGGCTGTTTGCCACTATTTTTTAATTATTTTTTTTTCAATAATAAAATCTTACAAATAAAAAACTTTTTGCAACCAAAAATAATAATATATGTATGTCTTCGCACTGCATTGCAGTCTTTTAATTTCTGTTAAACATTTACAGAATAAATACCGATTTTTTATCTACTCCATTAAAAAATTGAAATGCAATGAATACAAATTGCTCCATCACGTACGGTTTTAGAGATATTGACATCAAAAATTACAAAACTGTTCTTTTAGCACTGTTAATAGCAATATTTGAAAACCATACATTTTAATTTAATTTTAAATCACTAAAAATTGGATGAATAAATATAATTTTTTTCATTTTAATGGCCAATTTAAATTTAATGGATTGTAAATTAATTCGGGTTAAAATGGTCAAGTTTTTCTTAAAGGCCATACTTACAGTACAATCAGTTAATTCTTCACTAAGCGGTGCCCATGCATTTGGATTCCCTACTTCCAAAGGAGCAGTTAACTGCTGCAATATAACCGACGACAAATCTGATCTAGATCTTTTGATTTCCGATTTTGGGCTATCTTTGTCGCTGCTTCCACTAACGATGCTTTTGCTTGAATCCGGAAACTTTGTTGCCTTCAATATAGAAGCAACAGTTGCATGGTCGAATCCTGCCAAACGCTGTTTTCCCTCGCATAGACTTTTCAATGCAGGTAACATCCATTTGATCTCAAACACACTCAGTTTGTTTAGTCTATTCAAAATAAATCTAATCAACACTGAGCTCGCTTCTATCATTTGCGGCACCTGCGTCTGGCAAACTTTATTATATGTATACATATTGAAAAGAAAGAAAAACAAATGATTTCGCAATTATTCATTATTCTTTTATGAAAAAACTTCCACTCCATATGACTCACCCAGACTACATTGTCCACTGATGGTATCAGCAGCTAGAGCAGAAAAGGCAGTATAAAACGCTCCATGGACATTATCGTTTTCAAAAAAATCATTTTCACTAAGAACGAAGATGATTTGTAAGAAAAAAAATTAATAAAATTCTAGTTTTCACTTTAATTGAAAAAAGTCACGTCGCCATTGCGAAATTTTCAATTATTTCTCAGCAATTAGGAACAATTTTAAAGAATTTTTTTATGCTTACCATCTCGTGATAGCTTTTATTATATTTAAAACATCAGTTTTGTTCAAATTTCCATAATTATTTGATAAAAGTGGTTTTACTACAGAGGACCAATCCGTTCCTCCACTGTGGGCGGCCATCTTCAGAAAATTAAAATTAAAATTAAAATATATTTTTTTCCATAATTTTCTTTGTGTGAAATCGAACGTATCTAAGACCCTGAGCACACTTCACACTACTCGCTATATTATTTCTTGCGTTCGAGAAACTATCAGATAACCAACTATCCCATAAATTTTCAGATACGTTGGGTTGTTTTTGCATCAGCTGTTTTGCCACAAGGGATTACAACAACACAAACCTATCCGGATAGCTATGAATTGATCTCCGAACACGACCATTCACTCGATTAGTACAGATTAAAACTTACCCGGATATAAATTTAAATTCAATTAATTTACATCCGGATTTTGTTGAAAATAGTCCAATTGTAATTAAATAAACGCAACGAGATTCAACAGAATGTCGGTCTTATTTATAAACGTTGTCTAACTTTAGACAACTGTCCAACTTTGGAAAATCTGTTCAAAAGCCTCGTTTATTGTTGTCTTATAGCCTGACACATGAGAAGATTGTCTTAACCGTGAATAATGTGACATTTATTTTTATAAAATAAAGCATATTTTCACCAATTTGAAAATAGTTAGACAGTGTCTAAGTAGACAAAAATCTTATAAATACATAAAAATCAGTAAGTGCTTAAATATTTTATACACAAAGTACAAAGTAATATTAACAACAACTAATTAACTAGTTTAAAAGCGATCCGGATTGGTTGCTGTTGTTGTAATCCTAAAGGAAAAAAACAGCTGATGAACAAACCAGCTGTTTTCCAAAATAAATTAGAAAGGTATCCTAATTTTTTCGGATTTTTGTGAAAAAACAGCTGACATCTGAAATACCTGTCAACTGCATGAAAAGAAAAAAAAATGAGTAATAAAGACATGAATATAGTTATAAGACTATTATAACTCTGATATATTTTATTTTCATGGAATGAATTTAAGTTTTCTGTTATCTTTTAGTTTTTAAGCGAGAAATAAAAAAAATACTCCTCCAGTCCAAAAAGTGTGCTTAATCGTATTACGGGGGGATTTCGTTCAACACTTTTAACTTCCTGCCTTAAAACTGAAAAATGATAGAAATAATAACGCGCTCCCATCCAAACTCAAATAAAAGTGGTTTGACTGCTTTTAAACGCTGCAAATATGCTGCAATTATCCTTGCAATTTTTGAGCATTTAGGTGGGGGACGTATGCGGTGTCCGGGGTAGACAAAGTTGCAGAGGTTGAAATAATTGCAGAGTTATCGCTCTTTCTTCTTTGTGCTTTTTCTTATTGTTTGAGACATAAGCGGAGTAAAGAGTGACGAGATATTATTTCCTTCTCATTTAACAAAAATTGCAGGTATTAAAATTTGCAGCGTTTAAATGGATGCTGCAATCGGAAAGAAACTCAAAAGAGAATTGCGGATAGAAATTGCAGTCGTCTAAAAGCAGTCTTTGTGCACTGCCTTCAGATATCTTAAATAATTTTCGGCAATGTTTTCTATCAAAAATCGAACGGTTCTAAAGTTATAAACAAAATAGAGAAAACCACGTATCCGCCCCCCACCCACACCCAACTTTGCCCATCAACTGATTCGGTATAATAATGGTGTTTATATTTTAAATTTTATAGTTTAATGCAATATAAAATAAAGAATAAAGCAAAGTAAAAGTAAATTTAGTATAATTATAGTTTCATGTACGAAGTTTTAATTAAAAATATTAATATTATGATTGAATTCATGCAATACAAAAAGCACCGGTGTTTTCGAACGTTTATTTTTTCCGTTATTCGCGATTATGTGTATGCGTGTGCGTTTCACGAAATACGAGTGCAACCATCTGATTCATTGTTTTGTAAACAAATAAACCGTCGGAACAGTTTTTAAGAAAAAGAATTCGGAATTATTCGGAATTGAATTTCAAGTAGGTATAACCAATTTAAAAAAAAAAATATATTTTTTTTAATAATTTGCTTTATTCAACCACCCTTGAACGTGACGCAATTTAATTATTATTTTTCTGGTAGTGGGACACTTTTTCCTTTGGTTCGCCAGTGACAATATCAGTTTCTGCAACAATTTTAGATGCCATTTGTGAAAGTTTTTCTTTTTGGAAATCTTTGCGGGCCTCGTCTAGAAGTACATTCTGAATTAGACTACGATTTTGCGTCATATCGGGTAACAAATTAGGATAGGGATTTCCACGAAGTTCCAGCAAAGATTTTTTGTAGTACATTCCAGGATAGTCTCTTGGAGCTTTGTACATTCGAGTATAAGATACACTGCATTCTTGGAAGCGAGGTACAAGAACTTTGAACAGCTTATGTACGAGTTGTTTCTCAAGAAGCCAGTAATCAGCTAGCTCCATTGTTGGTTTGTGACAATCTCCATGGCGAATAGCATTCGAAATAAGCTGAATTTATGGAGTAAATTAAAAAAAAAAAAACAGTTGTATATATATGAACAAAATAATCATAATTACCATTTCTACGTAACCTCTAGCTTCATCGGCACGGTTGTAGTAAAGTTCTATACGCTCATGCTTGATCAAGGCGGTCACTGTTTTGCGCAACTTCAACAATCTACCTTCTGGTCCATCGGGATTCTTTAAATGGCGCTTATTTGGTCGAACAGCTATCCGTAGCTGGGACATTAGTTTTGAAACTTCGGCTTGATTCATATTTTCGATTAAATTTTCAATACAGTTTTACATAAATTTCCACACTTCTTATTTATATGACAGTTGGAACTTTGACAATTAAATGACATTTGGATTTTGATGTTCGATTTTGGGTTTGTTTCTTTTAAATTCTCCAGTGAGCGGCGGATATGAGGCTTCTTCATTGACGCTGATTACACGAGTCTTTTTTTCGTTCGTTTCGTCTTTCGTGCTTTTGACAGCTTGGGTGAGGGGTGTAGAAATGTAGGGGGAATGAAGTAACGAAAGCAGGAATGAAAATTTGAAGATTTTTTCTGGTTGAACATTGACGTTTATGGTTTGACAACAGGGTAGAGATGAGCGATAGGCAGATGTCAGCAAAAATCGTAGTTGAGAGAAAAATCATCGATTTCAGATATCGATTTTAAGATTAAATACATCGACTACAGAAAATTACAAAAATGCAAATAAAATGGTATATGTAACTAAAATGCAAAGAAAGCAACTTCAAATATGTGTGCTTTCTAAAAAAAACATCATTCTTATAAATATTAAATGTGAAAGTACATTTTTTTTGCGCTTTTTCGCTGGAAGGATTTTGGAAATTGATTATTTCATGAGAAAGGAACATGAATACTTTTCATACTACAAGGGGTTTGCGGGGTCTCAGCAAAGGTAGTGGGTAATAACTAGTTACAAATAAAGTATTCCAAATCATTGCCTACGTTCTGTAACACTCGCATTAATAAAATTGATCAAGAAACGTTAAAAAGTTTCAAATTTCATAGTTTCTCGACTGATTTTATCGATGCGAGAGTTACAGAACGTAGGCACATGTTAATATCTACTTTCCTTTCTCATTTCTGCTGTACTCATTTTATAAACAGTAATTCTCTTTGTGTATAATTTTCGTTTTTAAAATTAAGAATTCATGTGGTCATTTATTTAATCCCGATAAAATGTTCACACCAAGTAAATTTAAAAATGTACTTGATAAAACAATATGTAGGGTGGAAATTTTTGTTTCTTTTTACATTTTCTATAGGGCAAGTATTGGTTTCGTGTAAACATGGAGAAGTCTAAAAAAGTAGTTTTACCATACCGTCCGTTTATTTCTACGCTCTTTGCACTATACGAGGTCCATTGAGACAGAGGTTAAACAGGTGGACCGATTTGCTCCAAATATCGTACAGAGAAACGTTGAAAAATAAATTAAAACTCATAATGTGTTTTAATTTCCATCATTTCTTGACTAATTTTATCGATGTGAGTTACAGAACGTAGCCACAGATCATTTTAATGGAATTTCTTAGAGGAGAAAATCGATTAAATGAATCCTTAATCTGAAATTTTAATCATCAGAACCAGAGTCGGAACATTTATTACAGATTTAACCTACTATGAACAAACGGCCCTAAATCAAAAACACGTTTTGATGTAAATTTACATATTGTAACGAATTTGGCTATCAAAATCGAAAAAAAAGAAATACATCGATTTTGAAAAACATCGATGTTTCAGCCTCGATAAATTTTCCCACCGATTTAAAAAACGAAAAATTTAATCGCCCATCCCTCAAATCAGAGCATTGTGCGAAGAACTTATAAACTTTTAATTTCAAGCTGTAAAACATTTTTTCACACTTAAATAAGCTGTAGATATGAATAAGAATTAATTAAAAAACATTTTTAATTATTACTTCTGTTTATTTTCCAATAAATCCCCCGCAAAGTTTCTGAACGTCAAAATAACGAAAGAGTCTTCACGAATGTAAAAAAGAACCATGTAATCACGAGGATACGTGCCTGTCAAAAAGACGAAAGACGAAACGAACGAAAAAACGAATCGTGTAATCAGCGTCATTGTTAATGTATCCTTAGGGCCTGTTTGTTCACTGCTAATCATCAGTAATAAAGAATTATTGCAATTGGTAAAACATAAATAAAAATGTTTATCTAGGTATCCATAGTCTTATCATATGTTTCGAAATATTTTAATGTACGTATATTTTAAGAAAGTTTTTTGTACTTATAGATAAATAATTAAATAAATGATAGGAAGTGTCATAATGCAGATATGTATAAAGACGAACGTGTTCATCTCTCTGTCACACATTTTTATTTTTTGCATGAATCTGTCCCGCACTACTTTTGTTCAAACCTGGGGTATTGGACGAAAAAAACGACGTCGGATTGTCAGATCTTACAATATTGTCAGAACTGTCAGTGGTCTGACAATAGCTGGCAATTAGCTGACAATTGACATATTTCTTACAATGAAAAATTGTCCGTTCACACGGTTGGTAGATTTCATCCCAAAATCTCGATGGGTTCATTGTCAGCTCTTGTCTGAGAATTTTCGGACACTAATATATCTGACAAAATTGTCATCTTGAAAATTTTCTGTTCAAACGGTTGGCAAATCTAAACAAAAAATTGATTGATTGTTTACATCTTTTAAAAAAGTTTTCGTGGGTGTGATGCAATTTTGATGTTTTGAAAAATGATAAAAAAAAAAAGGAAAATGGAAGACAATACACCAATTGCAACAATTTTAACTGCATATATCTTAGAAGACAGTGAGGAGGATGAATCGCCAGGAAATACCCGAAGTTGTTGGACGAAGGGTTGGGTTGCCCCTCGAGAGTCCTGCTCTCGACGGGCAACCCAATGTAAAATTTCTCGTCGAATTGCGAGCTGAGGAGCCCGAGCTATATTGGTGATGATGCTACCATTGTTAGATTTTGTATCTATTTTAGTTTTGTTGTATTCTTTTTGTATTATTTAACCAGTCTTTTTACTCAGAAATACGACAAAAATTCAACATCATCCTAAAAAGAATTAATAAAAGACAAATGGGTGTTGAGCATAAGCACTTAATTTATTCCGAATAAAACTACACCACACAAAGAATTGATATAAAATATAATTGAAGTGAGTTGCTTTATAGATATTTTCTTTTTTATTTTTATTTATTTATTCAGTTGTGCAAGAACTACAAATTTCCAACACAAATATTATTTTATCTCTCTTTAACTAACTCGACTCCAACCGATGGGTTTCATTGACATTTCGGACAATGAAGAAATTGTCAGCAATTGTAAGATGTTTTCAATGAAAACATCTGAAAATGGTCAATGAGTCTGACAATGTCCTAATCGTCTGATAATGGGCGGGTTCAATGAATTACATCTGTCATCTGAATATTCAGAATTCTGAATCTATTTCGTTGAACGCAAAAAACATCTGAAATTTCAGTCAAAAATCACTGTATCAAATTGTTGCATTTACCTATAGGATTTGCATTGAATCGAAATAAAATAGAACTTTCATTATATTTGTAAATTAAGCATTCAGGGTGAGAGTAATGAGGATGAAATTATATTAAAAATGTAACTAAATCAGCAAACGATTTTATAAATTTCATTAAAAGTGCTTGCATAGAATGCCACAAATTATTTTGTTTTGTTTTGTTTTTCAAATATTTTTATTGAGATGTATGACCAACAAAATAATGCAAAACTATCCACATTTTAATGTAAAATTGTTCCACAATAATCGTCTGGGAAATTTTGGAAAGATTTTTGAAAAACTCACTAAACAATAAACAATATTAATTGAAATAAATATTTAATTTACATGACCAAAACATCAAATAAACACCAACCACAGTGAAAATTATAAAGTTCAACTTTATGTGTAGTACTTCAGCTGCTTTGGCATTTCCCCCACCACAAACAACTTTCATCTGAATTTTCAGATGAGAATTTCTTGTCTGAAAATTCAGATGAAACGTAACTAAACGTAACTAAAAGTCACTAAAAGTCATCTAACTTTTTATGACAGCTGGCCAATCAGAAGCTCTAAAAATTCAGAATTCTGAAAATTCAGATGACAGACGTAATGGATTGAACGACCCCAATGATACAAATTGTGCGTTCAGACGATTGCAAGATACCTGAAAATTTTTTGTCATATTGTCGTGTGACAATTACCTGACAATATTGTCAGACAAAATTGTGTGTTCAGACTATTGTAAGACATTTGGGACAGTTTTTTCACTGTAAGATCTCACAATATTGTAAGACCTTACTTAGCTTATCAACTAATCACGAGAATTCTCCGGGGTTAACTTAAGCGTACAGAAAAACTGTTGTGGAATTCCTTTAAAAAAAAAATTAAATGAAACTTTTTGTTATTATCGCGAAATGTATTTTTTTGTTTATTGAAAAAGAGCGCTCAAATGTTTAATATTTAAGTTAAGACTTTGAACCTTGACTCCACTTAAGGAAATAGCCGACAACAAAGAGTATAGAAGAGTATAAAAGCACGCTCACAACAATAGACCATCTGTTAGCAAGACTGCTTTTAGACGACTGCAATTTTTATCCGCAATTCTCTTTGAGTTTCTTTCCGATTGCAGCATCCATTTAAACGCTGCAAATTTTAATAGCTTCAATTTTTTGTTAAATGAGAAGGAAATATATCTCCTCACTCTTTCCGCCACTTATGTGTCAAACAATAAGAAAAAGCACAAAGAAAAAAGAGCGATAACTGTAATTATTTCAACTTGTGCAACTTTGTTTACCCCGGACACCGCATACGTCCCCCGCCTACATGCTTAAAAATTGCAGGGGGTAATTGCAGCGTTTAAAAGCAGTCCAAGTAAAAAATCATTAACCCAAAATAGACAGGCAAAGACTGGAATGCAATAAAACCATGTACATTAGTTTCAAGTGAAAAAGTGCGTAACGATCATCAAACGGAGAAAAAATCAATAATTATCCCGTATCATAGGAGAACGAGAATTATTTTTAGCGTAAGAATAAGTGAATATTTATAACTATTAATTTTAAGAACTTGAAAAAAAAATAATTTTACTAAAATGAATCAGGAAATGATTAATCTCTAGCTGAACAGGGCAATGCATACGCAGAGGAAATTCACAACCTCCGCACGCTTCTGAACGAACGTGGTATCACATCTGACGTTAGAGAATGTAAAATTGTAAATACTACACAAGTGTAAGAATTTCTATTTTTTATATTATATTTCATTTTTATCACTGTTTTTTGAAAAATACTTATCAAAACAAAAATTGCACAGAGTAAAAAAAATTGGCTAATGGGTTTTGATTTAAGTTTTGTGAATATTGTTTGTTTCTCATTTTTATTAAAAAAATAATAATTACAAAGAGAAAAGATACGTTGAAAAAATAACTTGTGTTAAATTAATTTATTAATTTAACCACTGAGCCAACTCGTAACCCTTAGTTTTTGTTTAATTATTAATTTAATATTTATTACTGTTTCTTAACAGGTTAAATGAACTCCGGTCTTCGGTAAACGATGTTATCCTTTTTGTTTTTCGTGTATCAAATAAAATTTATTACGTGGTTATAATTGTACCTTGGGATGTGTTAAAATATCGCGATTATTCAATATATTATTATTTTATTATTAATATATGTATCCATGTTATGTCGAGTGTGGGTGTACGAGTGCGTCGTTCTGCTTCGTGTATTTTTAGAGCTGTACCGGGTGCTTACAGCCACCCACCGGAGTATCGGTTCGAGTTGTGCGCTTTCCTTTCTCGTTCGCAGCGGTTAGTGCGTATGCCTCGATAACTTATACATTTCCTACTGGTCGGTACGGGGTGCGTGCTTTCCCTCGCCGTCACCATTCCGTGTGATAACAGCCACCCTCTGGAGTATCTATTCGAGGTGCACGTTATCCTTCCTCTTTCGCAGCCGGAAGGTTGGTCTGTACACTCCGAACAAGTTCATACATGTTTCTAATATGCAAACCGCACCAAACAGTTATTTTTTGTGGATGAAGTGGTGATTCATGAAGCAAATGTGGATTTTCACCCAGCCAATAAAGCATATTTTGCTTATTGACGAACCCATTGAGCCAAAAATGAGCTTCGTTATTTACGACCGAACATTTGAGTTAACGCTCTAAAAATTGCGGTCACCGACTCCGAATTTCGGTAAAAAAATTTTATAATTTGCACACGTTGCTCCTTCGTGTACTTTACCAGGATGAAAATGTTGAGTTTATTGAATAAATTGACAATGACAGTTCTATGATTAAAATTAAACAACAAATTGCCAAATGATTTTTGGAAAATGATTAAAAATATTTTTGAAAAAAAGCAAAATATGATAACGCCGAATGCTAATTACGTAATGATTGAAAAACATAATGAAGAAAATGGAAAACGATAATTGCACAATTGAGGATTGCGAATTAAATGAAATATTTACTGACTGAAGCGAATCAAAGAAATGTCCAATGCCGAACAATGCCCATTATTTAAAAATATAGTTCAAAACAAAAGTGCGGTACAACATGACTGTGAAAAACTAAAACAACTAGATTTAAATTCTTTACAATTAATACTTGTTCTTTATTCGAGATGAAAAATGAGAATGAGAAAGAATAAGCAGAATGTCGAATACAAAAGTTTATTAGAGAAATGGTTCTCTTTTTGATGAGCTTAAATGAACAATAAAAACTTTAAGGTTGTTACATAATTTTTAATATTTAATACTTAACATATTCCCCCCCTTTGAGCGTATGAGCTCAAAATATATTTTCTTCAATAGGTAGAAGTGCCAATTGTGTAATTCCACGTTTGAATTCTCCTTTCTTGGTCTTGACTACAACAAATCTAACTTCCCCTTCAGGATCTGGTGAAATCTGGATAATTTTTCCAAGTGGCCATTTCAATGTATCAGTATTATCGACTTTCATTAATACCATATCACCTACTTTAGCATTATTTTGTTTAAAACGCCATTTGGATCTAGGTTGAAGAATTTGTAAATATTCTTTGTAAAAGCGATTCCATAGCTGCTGTGAAGTATATTTCATCCTTTGAGCCAAATGCACAAAATTTGGATTTTTTATTAGCACAGGAGCTTCTGGAACTCCTATTTGAGGGCCACCAAATAAAAAATGAGCGGGAGTTAGTGGTTCCATGTCATTGGGGTCATAGGCCTTGAATTCATTATGGCTCCAGCTTGTTTCGCAACCGTCCGAAGTTCGTCCTCAGTGAGCTCAATTGTTCCAACAATATTACGAATTAAACGTTTTAACATTTTTATGGATGATTCCCATAAACCTCCTTGGTGAGGTGTACGAGGAGGTATAAATGACCATTCAATAAATTCCCTGTCGCACGCTTCTTTTCTCTGATTGTTGTCCTTTTGCATGCTCTCTTTAAGCTCCCTAAAATAGTTTGAAGCTCCTACAAAATATGTAGCGTTGTCTGAATACAATTTGGAAACAGATCCACGATCTGCAATAAATCTTTTTAACGCCCGTATAAAAGCTTCAGTAGTTCGATCAGGTACCAACTCCACATGAACAGCTTTCGTAATAAAACAAACAAAAAGTGCCAAGTGAACTTCTTTGTTTTGACGGCATCGAATATGATGTCGTACAGTAATAGGTCCTGCATAATCAATGCCTATAACTGCAAAGGCTTTAAATTGCTTCGGCACTATGCGATCTTCTGGCAAATCCCCCATCAACTGAGACATAAGCCTTGGTTGTACTCTGAAGCACCAAATACATTTTCGTGTAATACTTCTTGTTAGCTGAAGACCTCCAATTGGCCAATAACGATTACGTACAGCTGATAAAACCATCTGCGGTCCTGCGTGACATAACTTAAAGTGGTGATAGTAATTTATAATAAGGGCAGTGAGTGGATGTTTTTTTGGCAAAAGTATCTGATGTTTGGCATCATAGCCAATATGAGCCTTTTTAATACGACCACCCACTCTAATTAATCCTTTGTCATCAATAAACGGGGCTAAAACGCTCAAAGAACTATCTTTTGTTACGCACAATTTTCTGTAGAGTAAATCGTATTCTTTCGAGAAATGAGTACGTTGAATTAATTTTATGAACACTTCCTCAGCAGCAATCTCCTCCTCTAAAGTAGGTAATTTGATATCAAAATACTTTTTAATCACTTTAACCCTTTTTTCATTGGGCTGAATCTTATGCAATTCTGTTAATCTACGACATTGATGGATAAATCTTAATACATACGCGAAGGCACGTCGAACACCTCTAAAGCTGCATGAATATAGCATAGAGTCGGTGATATCTGATATTTTAAATGCTACCAGTACACATTTATTTGGACGATGCTCGTCTATTTCAGAGGCATTTGCGAAAAGGCTGTATTCTGCTGGCCATTCCGATTTATGTTTCTTCAAAAATGTTGGACCATTCCACCACATCAATGAATTGAAAATTTCAGATGGTAACATGCCACGAGATATAAAATCTGCAATGTTTAACTCCCCAGGAATGTGGTTCCATTGGCTGCTATTAGTGAAATTTTTGATGTGTGCAACGAACGTATTCCATTTACAGGGGTCATTGTTCAGCCAATTAAGAACTATAGTGGAATCAGTCCAATAGGTCGTCCTTTCAATTATATTTTCGTTTAATACCTCGCGATGCAATCGGTCAATCATATCGACTAGAAGCTTTGCTGCGCATAATTCAAGACGAGCAATCGTAATAGTTTTCTTGGGTGCAACTCTTGATTTGGCCTCAACGAACATGACTGTAATTTCGTTATTAGAGTGAAGACACTACATATAAACACAAGCTCCGTAAGCTTTTTCACTGGCGTCACAGAAGCCATGTAGTTCGGTCAATTTAATGTTGCTGCCGCCAAAGACATGTCGAGGAACATTAATATCTTTTAAAGCTGTTAGACTTTTCCGAAACTTAATCCATTTATCAGAAAGATCCTTAGGCAATGGGCTGTCCCAATTTAATTCGTGTGTCCATAAACTTTGTAAGAATATTTTAGCTAACGTAACTACGGGGCAGATAAAACCAATAGGGTCAAATAATTTTGCAACTTCTGATAAGACCACCCGCTTTGTTATGATTGATGCTACTTCCTCATCTTGAAAAGTAAAATGAAATACGTCTGACTCTGGCTGCCATAACAAACCCAACCCCTTAATTGTATTATGCTCATCAATCTGTACGAATTTTTCTCTAGCTTCAGGAAGAACGTCCTGAATTACATCCGGTGAATTGGAGCAAAATTTGCATAGTTTAAAACCACCCTTATTAAGGATTTCAACTAGCTCCTGACGATATTCCTTGAGTTTCTTGATAGAGTTTGCTCCAAACATGGCATCATCAACATAAAAATTTTTCTTCAGCAATATAGAACCATTAGGAAAATTCGAAAATTCATCATTAGCTAATTGGTTTAAAGTCTTTATGGCCAAATATGAGCCCGGAGCAGTTCCATAAGTGACTGTAAGGAGGCTCAAAACTTTAAGTGCAGACATCTTATCGCTCCGCCATAAAATCAGCTGGAAATTAGCGTCATCAGAATTAATGCGTACTTGGCGATACATCCGTTGTATGTCGGCAGTCACGACGTATTTAAATAAGCGAAATCTCTGAAGTATGATGATTAAATCGTCTTGCAACTTTGGGCCTGAATAAAGGATATCATTCAAAGACAATCCGCTCGAGGTCTTACTAGATCCATCAAACACTACTCTAAGTTTTGTACTCGAACTAGACATTTTTAAAACACAGTGATGTGGCAAGAAAAAATGTGGAACCGACGCCTTGAAATCAGGAACGACCTCCAGATGACCATGGTATTCATACTCTTCTATAAATTCTTTATACATCCGTTTTTACTCCGGTTCTTTATCAAGTTTTCGCTCCAAATGGAGAAACCGACGTATTGCAATACTTAATGAATCACCTAATTTTGATGGATCATCACAAAAGGGTAAACGAACAGTGTATCTTCCAGATTTGTCACGTTTTGTATTGACGGAATAATGCTTCTCGATGACTTTATCTTTTAGATTAGAATTGAGTAAATCTTTTCCATCTTTAAATGAATCTAACTCCCAGAATCGTTGTACAAGTTCGTTCAGTGATTGCAAATCCGTCAAATTAGGTTGATTAGCATGAAGCGTTCTGCGAAACGAAGTTGCAGATGATTGACAGGGTCCAACTACAATGTGACCTATCTTTGTTTTATATAAATAAGGGAGGTCGGGGCCTAATAAACATCGCTCGCCTGTTAAAAGCTGCCAAAATAATCCTCCACCGATTAAAAGATCAACGAGTTTTGGTTGGTTAAAGTCGGGGTCTGCGAGTTGAATGTGAGAAGGAATTTTCCAATTTGTAACATCGAATGGCACCGGAGGATAAGAATCAGTAATTTTTTGAAGAATTGAAGCATGCATTTCAAATTTTATGGAATTATCAAAAGTAGAACCAAATGTTATTTTGCACATGCCCTTTGTTTTTACACCGATATTTCCTATACCTCCTACTAGAGATTCGTTCTTCATTCTAGTTGCATTTATAATTTTTGCAAATCTTTCCGAAATATAATTGTCCGTCGAACCGCAATCTAGTATCGCATGGCATGGAATGTCTATACCATCCTGATGCTGATCCTTTACTTTAACAATAACGGAAGCTAATAACACATGCTCTTGATCCAAATTTTGAGAAGCTAGAAGAACCTGATGTGGAATGCTACTTGCTGGTTGGTAATTTACTTGTAAATCGTCAGAATGGAGCAAGGTGTGATGCTTCCTTGAGCACTTTTCACAACGAGCCTTACAAAACCTGTATGAATGTGATGATTTTAGACAAGACATGCATATTCGAAATCTTTTATCTTCCTCAGATCGTACCCTAGGACTAAGGGCCAAAAATAATGGGCATTCCGTCAGTAAATGCGCAGACTGACATTTGGGACACTTAGCATCATTTGAAGTTGTTATAAGAGAAGTTTGAGACTTCTTACCTGGTTGTGTCCATCGATTTGTTGTGGAAATCTTCTTAGTTTCTTGTCTCGTTTGATCCACCCGCTCGAGCGTCGACGTATATTTTTCAAAGAACTTCGTAAATTTATCCCACGTTGCGATTTCGTCATCCGTATACTCTTCCCATTTAGCCTGTGCGTTGAGATCCAGTTTTCTTAACATCAAGCAAATCAATAAATTTTCGGCGACCTTCTCCACAGACCCCAACGATAAAAGCGATCGATAGTGTGACTGCGTTTTATCGAATAACTCTTTATATGCTTGTGGAACAGACCCCGACACTCCCTGTAATGAAATTATTTCGTTAATGTGTGATCTAAAAATAAGAGCATCGTGGTCATATCTATCCTTGAGAGCTTCCCATGCTTTTGGGAAATTTTTAGAAGTTATTTCCATGCTTAAAATTACACGCTTAGGTCCATCAGACAGTGCAGATTTAAGAAATCTAAAGCGATCCACATCGTTTAAATTTGTATCCTTTATGATCATTGACTCGAATTCATTTTTAAAATCCAGCCAATCATAATATTTGCCTGAAAAACGAGGAAGTTCTAATTTAGGTAGCCGGACAGAGCGTATTGGTGCAGGTAAAGGACTGCCGACTTGATGCATTGTAGAATTATTTGGATCAAATTTCCTTTCATCCATGAGTTCCAACACCTCTGTTTTCAAATCAGTATAAGCTGTGGTGAAAGTTGCCTCCTTTTCCGTCGCATCATCATCTTCAGTTGACTCAGTGCTAATTTTCAAAATAAGTTGGGTTATAGAGTTATGACGTTTGTGATAATCGTCGATAAATTGTAGCATAACACTTAACGCTGAATATGTAATTTCTGATTTCTTCTCAAGAAAAATCTTTCGTTGCTTTGCTAGCAGACCTAATATAGAAGCTCTAACTTTGTTTGCCTTTTTTAATTCATCTATCGCCTTTAATTTAGATTCTTCGGCCGTCAAGCTACCACCTTTGTTATTGGCCATGATTGTTGTGTAAAAGATCAGAATTTGACAGACCAACCGCACATGCGTAGTATAATTTCAGATAGCCTCAAACAGGCCTGAATCACCACCAGTCCCAAGATGAGTGAATTGCTGATAAAAGAAATACTACTGCCAATAAATTATGCGCCAAGTGCAATATCCGTAAAACGATGTTATTTCCAAGCGACACGAAGAAGGGAATATGAAAAGAATAATTTGGCGGCAGTGTTTATTCGAATATTGGTTTTTATGTTCCCTTACCTTTACAAAAAATAAGGGGATTCCTCACAGAAAACCAGATTACAATCGATCAAATAGCCACGAGATAACCTCAAACCGGTTTTAAATCACAATGTGTCCAATCTACAGCACAAGCTCTCGCATGAAGAAAATTCAGAACAAATGATACCAAAAAATTGATCAAAGAAGATTAGTTTTATAAAATCCGATAATTATGATTCTCAAGAATTTTTTTTTTTTCTTTTTAATAAAACAAATTTAGTTGTTAAAATCGAGCAATAGAAACCATGTTCTGCTACCAATTATGTGAAAAACTAAAACAACTAGATTTAAATTCTTTACAATTAATAATTGTTCTTTATTCGAGATGAAAGAATAAGCAGAGAATGAGAAAGAATAAGCAGAATGTCGAATACAAAAGTTTATTAGAGAAATGGTTCTCTTTTTGATGAGCTTAAATGAACAATAAAAACTTTAAGGTTGTTGCATAATTTTAATATTTAATACTTAACAATGACAAAAAATCCTTGCATAAATTCCGTCCGTGTTTCTATTTCATAAAAATAATTCAAAAAATAATTATAATATTATAAAGGGTGTTTTTTTTAGAGGTATAGAACTTTAAATGGCGGCCATTTGGTCAGCTGCCAAGTGATTTATTTTTAGTTTGGTTTGGCATTTCAACATGAATGAACTGACGCACGCCTGAACAGCAACGCTTCCAAATTGTGCAAATTGGGCCAAAAGATTGCCGTTGATCCCAATTTTCATAAGCGAATTTTGTTTAGCGTTGAAGCTCACTTATGGTTGAATGGATACGTCAATAAACAAAACTGCCGTATTTGGAGTGTTGATAATACTCAAGTGTATGTTGAGACACCGTTACATCCACAAAAACTGACTTGGTCCGTACTTCTTTAAAAAGAACATATCACACAGCTCGTGCCACTATTTATTTATTGAAGGAAACGTTTGGTAACCGCATAGTTTCACATTACAGACCCGTGAATTGGCCTCCAAGATCGTGCGATTTAACGCCGCTTGACTATTTTGATTTTCTGTGGGGATATGTGAAGTTGCTAGTCTACGCCGATAAGCCCGATACGATTGACCACTTGGAGGACAACATTCGCCGCGTTATTGCCGATATACGGCCACAAATGTTGGAAGAAGTCATCGAAAATTGGACCACCAGATTAAACTACGTCCGAACCAGTCGTGGCGGACATATGACAGAAATCATATTTAAATTATAATACCAGAAGATTATCCTTCGAATAAAGTAAATTTCATGTCAATTTAAAAAAATCATGTTATATACCCCTAAAAAAAACACCCTTTATTTTCTTGGCGATAAATGTTTTTCGTAGTAAGTGAGATTGTGTGGAGTGTACAAGATCCCACCAGACCCGGCGAGCTAAATGCCGAGCAACCGCCAGCATGCCAGTCTACTTAGTCTACCAGTCTACAAAATCAATAAGTATAACACCATAAGCTTATTACAATACAGAAGTAAAAAGTTCTTATAGTGCAGTGGTTGCATTACCTTTTTAAACATTTTAAAATAATTTCATTTATGACATCTTAATTAAAACGATTGCTTAAACCTTGTCCGGTCCGATAAATCAACGAAACAATTCATCCAGTTCTATGGTTCAAAATCAATTACCTCGTACCGCCGCCCCGCCGCCGTGGGCTCACTCTTACATAAACAATATCCAAAACACAATATGATAGATAAATTGGATGAAAAACTAAACAAGCAAAGTGAGTTTATCCATTACTCGCTTATCAAAACAATTTAATGAAATAAATGAATCACTCGCTCAAAAACTGCAATCTCTATTCGCCGAAGTAAACAAAAACTTATCTGACGTTATGAACAGAGAATCAAAGATTGATATAATAGTTGTGTTCAGGAAAATGAGATCTCGGAGATCTCAGCAATCTCAGTTACATGAACAGGATTCCTCATCAAAATTTCTCAGTTTTGCTGTCAAAAAGAAAAGAACAAAAAGAAAAAAACGTGTTAATCTTCAGTATGGTTTTTATTGAACTAATATTTTCAAAGATGAAAATAAAGAATAAAGTAAAGTATTAAATGAATTAGGGTTGCCAACATATATTTTTCTAACAAATATCTTTTCTAATGCAGCTCTAAAAATATTTTCAGCGATTCTTTACGAAAGACTTAATGGGTTCAAGAATAAAAAAAGTTGAGTGAAGTTCAAAGTGGATTTCGTAAAGGGTATTCCACAGTAGACAACATCTTTATCCTACGATCTCTCGCACAATGGAAACTTAACCAAAATAAGAAATTATATGCATTTTTCGTCGATTTTAATCGATTAATCGAAAATCGTTGTTTTATAAGCTGTACAATCATGGAGTTTCAACACATTTTGTTTCCCTAGAAGAATATTCTTTTTACCAAGGATAACACCAAAGTATATGTGTTATTTGGAAACCGGCCTGCCGTCAATGTTTATATCGATCCTTAAGATAAATGCAGACTATATTTCGAGAGTACTACACATGGATGAACCAAGACTACCTAAACAGATTATGATGTATGCGGTACGTCAAAAAGCATTACTAGTAAAAGACTGGAACTCGTTAGCAGCGGACTGTGGCATCACTTTAAATTGGTCATTAATGAATGGTGCTCAGTGCAAAAGATCTCTCTACGAAATAATAGCAGTCACCGATGAGAACGAAAGATATACCTTAATCGAAAAATCTAGGACATCATCGGAAAGACGTTACTAATGTGATTTTTTAAGAGGTTTAGAACTTTAAAAAAAAAAAAAAACACAAAAAATTCGAAAAAATGAATGAAATATTTATTTGAATCGATAGTTTGAACCTTGCAATTTAATGTTTAAAGATAATTTCATGCAAATGTTGACCGCGGCTGCGTCTCAGGTAGCCCATCCGCTGAGTCCAATTTTGGCATACTCTTTCACACATATCGGCCGGTATCTCACGAATGAATGCATGGATGTTGGCTTCCAGTGCGTCAATCGAAGCGGGCTTGTCCCTATAGATATTAGCCTTGACATACCGCCACAAAAAATAATCTAATGGTGTCAAATCGCACGATCTAGGCGGCCAATTGACCGGCCCGAAACGTGAAATTAACTGTTCACCAAACTCGCCTCGCAATTGCGCCATTGTTTCGCGTGCTGTGTGGCATGTGGCACCGTCTTGTTGAAACCACATATCATGCAAGTCAAGAACTTCCATTTCGGGCAAAAAAAAGTTTGTTATCATCGCTCGGTAGCGTTCACCATTGACAGTAACGCTGCGATTCGCATCATCTTTGAAGAAATATGGCCCAATAATGCCGCCGGCCCATAAACCGCACCAAACAGTGGCTTTTTCGGGATGCATTGGTAGCTGTTGCAATGCTTCTGGCTGATTTTCACTCCAAATGCGGCAATTTTGCTTATTTACGTACCCATTCAACCAAAAATGAGCCTCATCGCTGAACACAATTTTTCGATAAAAAAGCGGATCCTCGGCCAGCTTTCCGAGCACGAATTTTGATAGTAAAATTCAATAATTTGCAAGCGTTGTTCATTTGTAAGACGATCCATGGTTAAATTGCAAACCAAGCTGAAGCTGTTTCACAGTGACACAAGGTACTAAACACACGTCAGCTGTCAAAACCAGTGTTGCCAAAACCAAACCAGCTAAAAAATCACCCGTTACTATAATCTCAACGAGAACAACTATTTTCACAATACGTTTAGTAGTCTTATCATTGAAACTATCTTTAAAATAAGAGGAGAGATAATCAAACTGAATTACATGCCACATCGTATTGAGGGTTCGGAAAGCTGCAGTTTGCGTAATTTGCAAGAGAGGGAAGATATAAAACACTTTATTGGTGTTAGTCCAATATTGACAGAGATAAGGCGGGTCCACTTCGGAAAAAGTTCGTTGCAATCTGAAGAGATCACATCTGAATGGTACAGGTTGGATGTGCCTGTACGAGTTCTTTAAGGAAGCGATGTCATACAGGTCCCGAATTTTTACCGAATAGCTTTTGATTTAAGCTGGTCGCTAAAATAAATAATTATTAACTAAACTAAAAGTCCTTAATAATTTGCCTTTTATAACTTTTTTTGATGTAACTAATTTAAAAGTCCTACAAAATATGCTTTAACAAAGTACTTAAAAATTTGCCATTTTTAACGAAGCTTTAGTAGATCTAATTTTGATTTAACTAATCTAAAAGTCCTACAAAATATGTTTTAACTAAATTAAAAGTAAATTTTAAGCAAAAAAGCGTATAAAGCTTTATATAATTAAAATAAACAATTAATATAAATAACTCAAAAAAAAAAAACCTGTATTATCGAAAATGTTAATTATTTTACTTCATACATTTTTATCAAAAATTTAAGCCACTCAGGCAGACGACATTATATGTCATGTCTTTATAAATTATTCTAGAATATGTTAAAATTTTAGGGTCATCACAGGTTTGAACATTTTTCAAAACATCAATTACTGGAGCATCGCAATAACCAATAGGTTCAATTAATTTAGCTAATGTTCCAAATATTAAGATGTTTACTCTTGCATTGGCAGGATCAAAAACAATTAAACAATATAGTTAAGTAGGTACGTTTATTTGTTTTCTTTTGAAAAGGCTATTACTTGTCTTTTAGGGTCATCACAGGTTTGAACATTTTTCAAAACATCAATTACTGGAGCATCGCAATAACCAATAGGTTCAATTAATTTAGCTAATGTTCCAAATATTATTAAGATGTTTACTCTTGCATTGGCAGGATCAAAAACAATTACCTTACACGATTTGCCTTCGCCTTCTTTCAGTGGCAATTGATCAACTTTGGAATTAACTTGCCCTCGATATGATAGTTTCAAATTTCGCATGGTCAAATCGGAGAGTATGCACATTTTTTTAAACTTTCTGGATATTGAACGCATATTCCTTTGGGGAGGTCATCGTCAGGTAGCATTTTGAGAGTCGAAACAGCAAATAACACTTCAGATGTGGAGATGGGATTTTCTCTATTGAGAATAAAAGTCTCTGAATTGAATATTTGATGAAGGGATTCCGACTTTGTTTCTGTGCAAGTTTCATTTTTCATTTATTTAATTTTTTCATTTCATTTTATTTATTAAAAAAGATATTTACTATTTTACATCAAGATTTTTATCTTTTATATGTAAATACAGTTTAAGTTACAGACTCAAGTTAAATAACATTATTTGTAAATTTTCAAAAATATATTCAAATAAAAAAGAAGAAAAAAAACAAAAATTTTATTTATCTATATTTTTAATTCGTGTGAAAGATTATTCCACAAATGAACCGCAGCAACAAAAAACGATCGCTCTGAAATCGTATGTGAGCATCTAGGGAAAATAATGGTAAGACCTCTCCTCGATTGAGCACATTGCAATGTTTCGCTAAGATAGTCAGGGCATCTTCGACAGATAATATTATGGAGTAAATAATATTTCTAAAGCTGACATAATTATCTAAACTCATATCAACAAGAGAATTTTGCAAATGAGATACACTGGGGTACAATGGGTAAATAGAGCAATTGAAAGTAAAAAACGGCAATAGAAGACTCTTCACTAGTCGCTTTTTCATTTCCGGTCGCAACAAACTAGATGATGGTCGTAATGAACGAAGCCCATAGTATATTCTCCGGACAGAATCTGATATAGCATCACAACATGTTATTCGACTATTGATATGAAAGCCCAGATACTTTACCCGTTGAACATATAATATCGTTTCATTTCCCAGTTCAACAGAAGGGAAACCAACCGAATTAAGTTCTCTTCTAGAACAGATCATCGCAACAGATTTCGATGGGTTAAGCTTTAGTCTATTTAGGTCAGCCCAATTCAGTACATAGGCGAGATCTTCATTTATTCTTGCTATGCAATCTTCTATAAGACCTATCGCACGAAAAAAGTATAATAACACATCATCCGCATACAAGTGAATAAGACATTAAGAAGACAATAACGGACAACTTCTGGGAGGTCATTTATAAATAATGAAAACAAGATTGGTCCCAAAATAGAGCCTTGATGACCAATTGATGATCCAGAACTACCTACTTCGGTTTTGAACTTTTGAACTCTATCTTTAAGATAATCACCTAAAAGCTGTATTGCGGAACTAGGTAAGTAAAATTGAGTGGTACATGCTATCAAAAGCTTTGGAAAAGTCCAAAAGTACCATAATGTCAAGGTTATCTGAATCTAAAGCTACGCGGAAGTCAGAGATAACCTTTAATACAGCTGATTGACAACTATGTTTATCGCGAAAACCAGATTGCCACTTTGAGAGCTTGTTGTTAATATTAACGTGAGTTTGAATTTAATCATTCATAATTCTTTCGAAAACTTTTCCAAAAAATGATAATAAACTTATTGGTCTGAAATCTAAAGGATTTGATGCATTCGATTTCTTCGGGATTGGAATTACTATCGCATTTTTCCACTCTTGTGGAAATGTGCAGCTATAAATGCATATATTTACTATGTGCAATAAATATTGCAGAATAATTGGCAAAATAAGTTTAATGAACTTTGGTGAGACATCATCAAGTCCAATAGCATTCGATTTGATAGAATAAATAGCTTTTATAACCGTATAAGGATCAACACATCGGCATATTTTATAAAAAATTGAAAACATTACAATGTCTTCTGATTTACCAAATTTTTCCATTTTCAAGAAAATGATAAACAAATCAAACAACATACATATGTAGATGTGTTCAACTCTACCCATGTCATTTTGCCAAAGTCTAGGTTAGTTTATATTTCTGAGCACTTACAGATCTCCCGACAGTTCTGAAGTTCCACCAATGTGATAATGCGAAACAGGAAACAAAAAAATAGCCCTAGTTGGGGTCGTTGGGGAAAAAACAATACAAATATACTTACATATAAAGAGTGTTTTTTTTAGAGGTATAGAACTTTGAAATGGATTAAAACAAAGATGATTTTTTTAAATTGACATGAAATTTACTTTATTCGAAAGATGATCTTCTGGCATTATAATTTAAATACGATTTCTTGCATATGACCGCCACGGCTGGCTGGGACGTAGTCTAATCTGGTGGTCCAATTTTCAATGACTTTTCCCAACATCGCACGATCTTGGAGGCCAAAAGTGAGCTTCATCGCTAAACAAAATTCGCTTATGAAAATTGGAATCAACGGAAATTTTATTTTGGGCCCATACACCGAATCTACGCCTTGCTAGTTGATCCTGTGGCTTCAATTCTTGAAATGCCAAACCAAACTAAAAAGAAATCACTTGACAGCTGACAAAATGGCCGCCAGTTAAAATAGTGTTGCCAACTTAAAGTTCTATACCTCCAAAAAAAACACCGGTTACAAACACATTTTCAAAGGCGCGACTAGTGTGCACATTGTGGTTTGTCGTTGTATATGTAAGTATATTTGTTTATTTGGTATTTGGTATTTGGTCAGTTTATATTTCAGAGTCCTCATTAATTTTGCTCCATCAAAAGTTGAGCAAGCGAAGCCAAAATTTGTTTTCCTCAGTATTTGACACAAAAACTGAGAAGTTTTGCTGAGGAATCCTGTTTATATTTCTGAGGTTGCTGATATCTCCGAGATCTCTGAAATATAAGGGGTGAGCCATCTAGTGGTTTCTTTTTAAATCATAGCTGTTTCCCGCTCGAAATCTTGACAGAAAGTCGGTATCACACCTCCGCAGAACGAAATCAGTCGCTTTACGATTGAAAACACTGCAAAAATCGATTAGATCCGAACGCTTAACCAGATTTTAGTTTGTTCAGTGAGTTTTTTTTTCAGAAAATGTTTGTTAATCGCAGTAAGTTCAAAGCAATCACCCCTTATATTAAAAGTTTAATCTATATTTATTGTTATATTAGCTCTTTATGAAAATAAAAATACGTCTGTATTTGTTCAATATGAGTTTTGGAATAATAATTTATTGAATGAAAATTTTCTCTAAAGAAACATATTTAAAAGCTATATAAATTAATTATACTGGAGTGTTTCTAAATATAGTACTAATAACACGCCCTCTCAATCCAATAGTTTTAATTGTTTTCGTAGAAATTGAAATCGCAAAGTTCCAAGTGACTTGGTAAAAATAACCGCAAGTTGATCTTCGGTGCTCACAGGTAATATTTCTAACAATCCGCTTGTAACGTGGTCTCTTATGAAGTGATGCTTCACATCGATATGTTTTGATCGTTTGCAATCGGAGTTTTTCGACATAAAAATACATCCTTGGTTATCTTCATAAATAGGGAATATTTTCATATCTAAAGTTATTTATCTCCTCATTCCAGCAACGAGGGCTTTGTTTCAGGCCATACAAAGGCCTTTTTTACTTGCAAACCGTGTACATTTCAGCTTCAAGTCCTTCAGGTATTTCCATGTATATTTCTTCTTTCAGTTGTCCATGTAAAAAGGCAGTTTTAACATCTAAGTAAAATAAGTTCTTCTGGACTCCAGCAGTCAAAACAGTTCGTATAATTATAAGTTTCGCAACAGGTGCAAAAGTTTCTTCGAAATTTGCTCCATACTTCTGTAGAAATCCTTTTACAACTAGCTTGCTTTTTACTTCCTTGGTTTGCCGTCTTCATCAGTTTTGATTCGAAAAATCCATTTAGATTTCAAAGGTTTGACACCTGCGGGTTTCTTCGTCAATTTCCAAACGTGATTTTTCTTTATAGATTGAAGTTCCTCATTCACGACTTTAGTTCACTTCTCACTGTCTATATTGGTCTTGATTTGAGAATAAGTTTCTGGAACATCATCAATATTTATTTCGTTTGACATCACATTGTAGGCAATAATGTCATCTGGAAACTTTCTCGGAATAAGACCTCTTTCACTACGCCTTAATGGTGTAACTACATCTTCAGTTAGCTCTGTGGGATCGTCTTCTCTTACTTCAGGGGCATTCATGTTGTTTTTTTCAGCTTGGTTTTCTGACACATTTTCAACAACACATTCATCTTCATTCATGTTGAGAATTTCTTCTTCATCATCTAGAGAAACGGCATTAATCGAGTTTTCCTCCTCTTGCCAGTTACTGCATATGGCTTCAGGTTGTTTTTCATAGGCATAACTTGTTTCGTTAAACTTCACGTCACGAGCAATAACGACTTTTTTCTTCTCAAGATCCCACAAACGATATCCACTTGGAGCATATCCAACATCATACACTCAAGACTTTTGGAATCAAGTTTGTGTCTCTTTTGAGATGGTATCCAAGCATATGCCTTGCAGCCAAACAAACGCATCTTATCTAGACACGGCTTCTTGCAGTACCAGAATTCAGCCGGGGTCGTGTTTTTCTGGAGTACACTTGTCTGAACTCTATTTATTATGAAAGTTGCAGTTAGTGCAGCCTCTCCCCACATATATTTCGGAATCATCGACTCGATTAGCAGTGGACGAACTTTTTCAACTAGGTTTCTGTTGAGCCTTTCTGCAACACCATTCTGTTGAGGCGAGTAAGCAACAGTAGTTTCAAGTTGAATTCCCTTCTTTTTATAGAATGCAAGTTGTTCAGACGAGCAATACTCACGTCCTTGGTCACATCGCAGTGCTGAAATTTTCAAATCGAATTTTGCTGTACACAGTGCTTCATATTCTTGAAATTTTTCAAAAACTTCAGACTTCTTTCTTATAAGGTAAATACCTACCTTCCATAAAACCTTTTTTTTATTTTTTTTTTTTGACCCATTCTTTTTATAGAAAATCTTTCAAAAAGTTTTAAAAGTTTTGGGTCTTGTGAATAAAAAAAGAGTGAAAGCTTTTTTTGGAGGAAGCTAAAGCTAACTAGTCATAGCTTTTACTAGTAGCCCTACCTAGATAGTTCAAGCTTAAGCTTTGTTTTATGTGATAATAAAATGATTACGCTTAACAGCTTGAGCTGGAAAATGTTTGCTTTAGCTTCGAAATTTAAGGTTTATTTTGTTTATTCCCATGTTTCGACTTAAGAAGCTTTAGCTAGAACTAATTTATATCGACCGATTCGCAAAGCAAGCGGGTTTAGGATTTTTTGTTGTCAAAACTCTTTATCTGCACTATAGGGCAAGTATTGGTTGCTGGTACAAACATTTTTTTTATTATAACGTATGTCAGTTTCTGCATCTGTATATCCAGTGGACAGTGGGCGTACAGACGCAGAGCCTAATTTGGTGGACCAATTTGGTTCGATTTTTTATATAGCATTCCCAATAGAGGAGAAATTGTTTTTTTTTGTGATGTAGTTTAACTAGACTGGGTAGCTACAATACAGCGGTTTTGATATTTTGAAACGTTTCGAAAAGGGACTCTAACGATTTTAATTAATATTCGTAGGTTCACTTAATAAATAATGCAATTATAAAAAAACTGCGTTTCAAGTTAGTGAGCAAAAAATGAGATATATAACGGAAATATAGTGATGATTTTTTTTAAGAAAATTGTCTTAATTTTTAGCTATTCCCTAATAGGCGCATAAACTTGACCATATTCACACCATAAGTATAGAAAATACTAAAAATAAGACCTAGTCAAAGCTTTCTTGACACGGTTGAAAGAATCTTGATATTTTTGGAGTTTTAGCTATAATATTCTAGCTTAAGCTATTTTTATTCACAAAAATTAAAGCTTAGGCTGGAAAAACAAGCTTAAACTGAAAGAATTTAGCGTTGGCTATTTTAAAATAGCTATTACTAGAAAACATCTTTCACTTGCTAGCTTAATCTTATTTTTACTCACCTAAAACCTAGCATTTTCATAGAAATCCAAGTTTTAAGTTTAGCTGTTGTTTATTCATAAGACCCATTGTATACCAACATTTTCTAAATTTTTTTAGAACTTAAACTTGGCATTTAGTAGTTTTTTAACATTACCTAGCAGGTTTTAAATAAAAATTATTCTTATGAGCAAAAATACCTCCCACCCAACTGTTTAAAAACCGGTAAGAAAAATCATTTTTCTCAAAAACGGCTCCTGCGAGTTTGATTTAAATCTTTATGTGGGCTAATATCACTACGATCTACCATATTATTGGGAACAAACATGTATCTATCAACTAAAAATGTTACCTCATAGGGCCATTTTTTTGGTTTTCGACTATCTTAACCTATCTGAACCGATTTTAATGAAATGTTTTATACGAGAGCTTCTAAAAAGCTTCAATAATATTGCATTTTAAAATTTTCAAAAAAAAACAAACTTTTTATTTTTCGAAAAAGCAGTATTTCCAAAATGGGTAGATTATTATTTTTAAATAAATTTTTAAACTGCACATTAATAAACACTAGAAAATGGCGTACCAATTTTTTTTCTCAAAAATGTTTTCCAAAATGTATATACAAAAAAATATTTTTTTTAAAAACCGCTCCAACGATATTAAATTTTTTTTCTCATAAATTGAGATTTGTGTAAGAAATTAGATGATGTACATCGCGTTGGTGTCAACACAATTTCAGAAGTTGTTTAACCAATTTATTCCTAATTATATTGATTTTTTAACAATTTTTTCAGTCTTAAGTGTAAGTTTCATGCATATATGTGTAAAAATAAATTACTAATGAAAAATAATTTTTTTTAATGAATACAAATTTCCAAACATTTTTACACCTATTTGCTGATATGTACAAAACACTCGTTTTTGAAAAATCGAATTTTCAAAAAATAATTTTAATTTTTTTTTTTTACTCCAAAACTTAATTAATATATTATTTAAACTTATAGGAATTTTCTGCAAAAAAAAAATAATTTAAATCGGTATCTAGTCGAAAATCCAAAAAAAGGTTCTATTTATTCTTCTCTATATGGAACTTCTTAACTCTCCAACAGATTCACAGCACCGATTATTTTCTCCATAGAGCTCACCAAGAGGCACTAGGTGTCGATCTCAAACTTCGTCATGATTACGAACTATAATATATATAAAACCCTAATTCAACTCTAGCTCTAGATTCTAGATTATATCAGAAATGTTGCGTTCGATACGTAGTCTAGATTCACAGTTCAGTTGGCTTCCTGCAGCAGAAATTACTTTTCCTCGAACCTGAAAGCAATTCACAAATAAATATTTGTTTGTTTTACATTTATTGCAACTTATCAAAATTAATTGTAATAAATAAAATAAATACACATCTATATAAATAAATAAATACACATCTATATAAATATGGAATGCAAGTAAAATACTCATTAACAGAATCACTCCTTTTGTGAAATGTTCTTTTTTGTTTTATCTTTTATTTGAGCCTGATAATGTTCAGAGATATGTCTTTTTAACTCTGTGTTCAACCTAAAAGATGCATCACACTCTTCGCATTTATAGACGTTCTCGCCAACATGTGATCGAAGGTGTTTTATCATATCGTTTGATTGGGCAAATTTCCTTTCGCAATATTTGCACTTGTATGGTTTCTCCCCAGTATGTGTCCGCATATGGCGTTTCATGTGATCTGAAGAATTAAACCTACAGACAAAAAATCAATTCAAAATCAATTATGACTTTTACCCATACTACCGTTACCTCATTTCACAGTAATCACATTTGTAAGGCTTTTCTCCAGTGTGAATTCTTTCGTGTTTTTTAAGAGAGTAGTTTTTGGTAAATCTTGAACCGCAAGTACCGCAAGAATAGGGTTTTTGATTGCGGTGAGTGGTCGAGTGAGAGAAAAGACCACTTTTACAAGTAAACTTACTTGGACACTCTGGGCACTGGTAACGCTTGATACCACTATGACGCAACTGATGTTGCCTTAAATTGCTTGCATTGTTGAATGTTTTTCCACACTGTGCGCATAGAAATGGCTGTTCACCAGTGTGCGTTCGTAAGTGATCTTTCAGCGTACACGCTTGCTGAAAGGCTAATAAAAATTGTATTAAGCCATTGAATTACAAACATCTAATTAAAATGAGTACGTACTTGATAATTTTGTATTCATATGTTAAAAGAAAAAAATTACTTTTAGAAACTTTTTTTCTTTATCTAAGAAAAATATTTAAAAAAATGTTTCCACAGCTTCATAGAAATTCAACTTTTTGTCTAAAAAAAAAATTGTGGACGCATAAAACAGGTTCTAACGGGTGATTTTTTAGCTGGTTTGGTTTTGGCAACACTGGTTTTGACAGCTGACGTGTGTTTAGTACCTTGTGTCACTGTCAAACAGCTTCAGTTTGGTTTGCAATTTAACCATGGATCGTCTTACAAATGAACAACGCTTGCAAATTATTGAATTTTACTATCAAAATTCGTGCTCGGTTCGAAATGTTCATCGCGCGCTGCTTCCATTTTATGGTCGGCATCGATGAGGCTCATTTTTGGTTGAATGGGTACGTAAATAAGCAAAATTGCCGCATTTGGAGTGAAGATCAGCCAGAAGCATTGCAACAGCTACCAATGCATCCCGAAAAAGCCACTGTTTGGTGCGGTTTATGGGCCGGCGGCATTATTGGGCCATATTTCTTCAAAGATGATGCGAATCGCAGCGTTACTGTCAATGGTGAACGCTACCGAGCGATGATAACAAACTTTTTTTTGCCCGAAATGGAAGTTCTTGACTTGCATGATATGTGGTTTCAACAAGACGGTGCCACATGCCACACAGCACGCGAAACAATGGCGCAATTGCGAGGCGAGTTTGGTGAACAGTTAATTTCACGTTTCGGGCCGGTCAATTGGCCGCCTAGATCGTGCGATTTGACACCATTAGATTATTTTTTGTGGGGGTATGTCAAGGCTAATGTCTATATGGACAAGCCCGCTTCGATTGACGCACTGGAAGCCAACATCCATGCATTCATTCGTGAGATACCGGCCGATATGTGTGAAAGAGTATGCCAAAATTGGACTCAGCGGATGGGCTACCTGAGACGCAGCCGCGGTCAACATTTGCATGAAATTATCTTTAAACATTAAATTGCAAGGTTCAAACTATCGATTCAAATAAATATTTCATTTCGAATTTTTTGTGTTTTTTTTTTTTAAAGTTCTAAACCTCTTAAAAAATCACCCATTACATATATGTACATACCATGACAGAAAAGTCCTTAAAAGATATCATAAATAAATTAGATATTGGTTTCCTTATTTTTTAAAAATATTTTTGATTGAATTTTCTTCGTTTTGAATGGTTTTTGGAGAAAATTAAATAATAAGCCAATTCAAAAATGTTCAACGAAAAATTCTATTAATTTTTTTTAAACGCATTCAACAGCACGAAAGAAGGACTAATTTGGAAAAATTAATGTATGACTTTTACAAAATGAATTATAGTGGAGTACGTACTCATTTTATACGGTGCATTATAATTATTACAAACATTTCTGACAGTAATCACAGACATATGGCTTTATACCGCTGTGCATGTTAAGATGATCAACTAAATGAGAACTTAATCCAAACTTTTTTCCACAAATTTCACAATTGTATTTACGGTTCCCTTCGTGCAATTGTTTGTGCCTTGTGAGTGCATAAAGACTTTCAAATACCTTCGAACATATTTCACACTTGAATCGCTTAGATGCATTCATTTCATTTCGATGAGTTCTCATATGAGAAGCTAGTGACTCTTTTTTAAGGAATTTCCTCGGACACTCATGGCATTGGTATCCATCGACATTCGGTTTTACTTCTTTCATGTCTAAAAACAACTTTTCGTGGGTAATTAAATGGCGCTGCAAGTGAGGTTCTTGGGCGAACCGTCTCCTGCAGTATTCACATTCGAATGGTCGACCTTCCTTTTTATGGTTATTCATATGACGATGAAGACGATGTTCGCGATCGAAAGTTTTGCCACAAGTTTCGCAAGTGTAGTAGGCATTATTTTTTGTTCGGGGATTCGGCCTAAAATAATTAAGTTTGACAATATCTATTTAATAATTACTAATGTTAGTTATTTACTTCTCAATTTCTTGGAAAACTGGTTCAGGATTCTCCATGTCAATATTAACATCTTCTTCGATGCTATTTTGGTCCATACTTTCATTATTTGATTCTTCCGAATCGGTTAACGTATTGTTTGTAGTTTTTTCTTTTTTTGTAGTCTTATTCTCTATGACATTTCTCTGTATTAACTCGTTGACATCAACCAAACTTCAAACAAATAAGATAACGATTTTTTAAAATCTGTTGGAAAATGTTATAAATGCTAGGTGGCCAGTTTAACGTAAACATATTAACCCGTTTTGAAAATATTTATTGAATTTATTTTTTTTTAATTAAAAAAATATTTTTTTATCTTGATAAAATTAATCTAAAACCGGCTAAGCCATTAACAAGGAAATGAGGACATATCATATACATTTGTCTACTCTTTTTATCTTACATGTTTGATTTATGGTCGCTATCGGACCAAGAGGACATTTCCTTTGATTGTATTTCATTCGCCTCATCACATTTATTTATGTCACATTCTGCAGAGTGCGAATCAGCTAGCATATCGTCATAGCTGCAAGTTAAGCAGTAGATTATGAGAACGAAATAAAGTCAATATACATAAGATTCTCTTACCAGTTTGATTTTTCATTATCATCATTATGATAGTATTCAGACGTTGGTTTAGTTTTTAAAACATTCGCCTCCTCCGAATTACCAATTTCAACTTCTGAAGAAAGTGCATCCGCGAGCAAGCTGTTAGAGCATCTTTTATACTCTTTTCCAATTATAGAACTTTTCTCATCTTCTTTCGGTACATTTGCTGCATTTGAATTTTGAACCGGATCGCTAACTGCAGACAACGCCATTGACATCATTTCTTTACAATTTTTCTCTTCAAGCGGAAAGTTTGTACTTTGCATGTATGCTTCAGAAACCACATTTAAATGGTCTTTATGACTTGTAAGCAACGCTTTGGTAGGAAAAATGTTATTTTTTTTGTTTTCAACTTGGGTCTCAATCGTACTCTCAATCGATTGAAAATTTGTTCCCCTCTTCCACGGTGGGACTTCCGGCAGTGAAACATTTGTAAAATCAACTTGTGGTTCATTTAAGAGCTTATTACTTTGCATGTGTTCCTCCAAAAGAATTACTTGATCTGAAGGGACACCATTATCTATTGATGGAGGCTCAGTTGGAAAAATGTTCATGCTGCTGTTGATTTCACTCGGCTTGACCATGTTTGCTCCGAAATGGTCAGCGTTGCCTATTGATGGAGGAACAGAAGGAAAAATGTTGATGCTGCTGTTGATTTCACCTGGAATAATTATGTTTGATCCCGAATGGTGAACAAGTTCACTATCTGCAGGTAGCAACAAAATCTTGATACCGTTTATGTCTTCACTTGAAAGGATATCGTTTTGCAATATTGATTTCGAAACAATTGATTTTTCAGAGTGGCCAATATTTTCATTACCTGTATTCATTGGCTCAGAGTACAGAATTTTTATACTATTTGGATTTTTACTTTGAGCTATTAAATTTTGGGCGCATGGCTCAAAGACTGTAGAAATAATATCTGATTTTTTACTGCTTTGCAAGGGGCTAGTTATTTGATCTTTCTGTATACTCATTTGCAGCTCATTTGGAATTATAGCACTTCTCATACATAGATCTGAGAGAATGCACATTTTTTGAAAATTATATGCCTTTGTCAAACTATCAAGACATTGGATGCATATTGCTTTGGGTAAATCATCGTTAGGATGCATTTTAAGTGTAGATACAGCAATCAGCAATTCGCAGGTTCTGATGCTTTCATTTAATATGACAACCTCTGAATCGAATATCTGATGAAGTGGTTCTGATATTGTTTTTATGCAAGTTCGACATATTTTATTAAAATTAGAGAAAAAGATATCTTTTGATTTGGAAAACATTTCCATTGTTGAAAAAAAACTTAAAATTAAATCTGAAAAGGAAATGCTGATTACACCATTCGTTTTTTAGTTCGCTTCAACTTTGGTTTTTTTTACAGGCACGTATCGCTGTGATTACATGGTTCTTTTTTACATTCGTGAAGAATCTTTCGTTATTTTGATATCCAGAAACTTTGCGGTGGATTTATTGGAAAATAAATAGTAGTAATAATTAAAAATGTTTTTTAAATCACTTCTTATTCATATGCACAGCTTATTTAAGTTTGAAAAAATAGTTTTACAGCTCGAAATTAAATTGGGCTTTTCCACACACTATATCTATAACTATATTATATTTGGCGGTTCTAAATGGGGAGACAAAAATGCAATACAAACAAATATGCTTACATATGAAAACCAGAGATTATGAACTATAAAGATTGGACACATCGGCGATTATTCTGGTTTACCAACAAGCTAAACAAAATGTCAGATGGTGGTGAATTCATGTTTTTGCACTAGTGTGCGTTAAAACATAGGCACATAAATTGTTGCAATTCACATATATTCACGACACGAGATGAAATAATAAAACAACAATGTAAACAAATGGGATTGACAAATGGCACGACTAGTGTGCATGTTGTAATTTGTCGTTGCATATGCAAGTATATTTGTATGTATTGCATTGTTTTCTCCCCAACTAGGGCTATTTTTTTTTGTTGCTTGTTTCGCATTGTCAGATTGACGTGTGGTGGAACTTTCCAATGCTCTGATTTTAGGAATGGGCGATGTTAAAATCGGTTTTTCAAAATCGATGCGTTTCTTTCTTTTCTATTTTGATAGCCAAATAAGTGTTTTTGACTTTGGGTCGTTTGTTCATAGTAGGTTAAATCTGTAATAAAGGTTCTGACTCTGGTTCTGAAATTTTCAAATTATGGATTCCTTTAATCCTTCATAAAATTAGAATTCGATATTCTCATCTAAGAAATTGCATTAAAATGATCTGTGTCTACGTTCTGTAACTCAATTCGATAAAATTAGTCTAGAAATATGCAAATTGAAACAAATTATGAATTTGAATTTATTTTTCAACGTTTCTCGACCAATGTTATCGATGTGAGAATTACAGAACGTGCACTGTACTATATCTGGAGCAAATCGGTTCACCTGTTTAACCTCTATCTCGATGGACCGTATAGTACACAGAAGTAGAAATCAATGGACTTTTTTAGACTTCTATATGTTTACATAACTTGTAACTAGTTCTTACCCACTCTCTTTGCTGACACCCCGCAAAACCCCTTGTAGCTGTAACCGATATTTTAATCAATGCACCGCGCGAGCAATATAAATTTCAAGTTTATGGCCGGCTCGCCACAAAACTGTCGAACTGTCGCTGTCGAAATGTTGCGGAAAGTTTCGATGCAACTTTTAAGAGAAGATCAAGTCGAATAGAAGATGGGATATTTTGACTAGAGCGTGAGGGTTTTCACTAATGATGTCAATGATCCTGGAAAAATAGAGAAATGCATAGTTGTGAAGCTTTGCAGAATTTCCAATGTTGGTTAGTGACAGCGAGAAGAAAAAAGAAATCCCTCCACACAAAGAAAAAGTTCGCTAGTTAAAGCTAGACGTAAGCTTTATAGCCTCCGCTGAGAAACTCATTTAGAAAGCAAATATTTTAAAATTTCTTTTTTTTTTCAAAAAGTAGTGATAGCACTAAAAATAAAAATTTTAAAAATCAAAAAAATATTGTTGTGCTTTAGAAAAATATAAGTGCGAAGCGTCTCAAATACGAGAATTGGGATACCAAAAATCCTCAGGTAAATGCTAAGCTCAGCTAAAATAAGTGCTAATATATATACATATATATATTCATATTCCTTTGTGTGTGATTAGATTTTTAATTTAAAACGAATTTTTTTTATAGGAAATATAAAGGCGGTTGATGAAAATCGCCGCCTCCTATTCGGAAAAATATATATATATATATAAATATATATACACCATTTAAATTCGATTTGGATTTTCCAAACGTATAAAAATTCCCGAGCACACCAGGCTTGCAAAAAAAATTAGAAGGTGCTCGCTCACAAAGAAAATTTCAACTCTAAGTAAGCTGGTCACATGACCAAATCGACGAGAAAAATTCAACACATTCGATAGCCTGGAGTGTAAAATCACCGATTTTCAAACAGGCCGAGGGGTCTCAGGTTCGAGTCCGGCATCAACCAAAAATCAACTTATTTTTTTTTTTATTGAAAATTAGATATATTTTGTCATTATTAAAGTAAAAAATTAAATCTTAAATTATATTAAAATCTTGGTTCGAAGTTGAAAGCTCGCGTCGGTGACCAAAACGAAAGTTCAGTTAAACGGTTTGAAACGCGAAACGTATAAAAAAAAAAAAGTATAATTTCAATTCGCGTATTTATATATATATTTAGCAAAAGAGTAAAGATTTGTGAAAAGTGCAACAACTACACCAAAGAAGGTAATCACCTCTAAGGGAGATCCAGCTGCAGTGGCCACTTCAGCAGGAGTTTTAGGGGTTGACATTCCTTTTGACTATTTAAATATATATATACATATACCAAAAAAATACGCGCATCGAAAAGGGGTTTTGAACGGGGACCATTGAATTAAGCGAGTGATAAAAATAGAAAAAAGAGGAAGTAAAATCCCATAATTTTGTTTAATAAATCGAAGACGTTTAAATACGTTTTAATTGAAATTTCTTTTGTAACCGTCGCAGGGTTGCCAACTGAGAAAATAATTTATACTTAATTTTAAACAAAAAAAATGTATTTATGAAATTTGTAAAATTACATACGCATATAGAATTATAAAAATTATAATACATTCAAATAAAGATTTTTTTTTCTCTACAATTAAATGAAGAAAATTGGTAAAATTATTTGAAGACTTATAACAATTATGAAACGGGAATAAAACTTTTTTAAAAAGGATGAGAAGGAAGAGTTGAAAAGGAGGATGATGTAATAAGGAGGGAAGCCTTGTAAAGGGGTTGCTCTAGCGAGGGATGCAACCAGGAAGGGAGGGTAGAGCAGATGTCTCGCGCATCATGACACCTAGATGCTAACTTAGCTGGCAATTTTAAATATTTTTTTTGTAATCTGCTTCAGGTCCAAGAACCACGACAACGCTGAACTAGGGGTTCAATATTCGCCAGCCTGGACCAAAAGGCAAAGGAAGTGGTTACAAATGGCGCCCGCAACGTGGAGCCCACTATGGCGTCAGTTATAGCGATCAGGAAAAACCATCAGGAAAAGTTGAAACAGATGGATACGATTTTTTTTTCCTTTTACAAATCTGTCAGTGGAACAAGTAAAAGCTGGAACGCAAATAATTGGAACGATTTGTTCCATTTTGTGTGAAGTGACAATCAGCTGGCACGAAAAATGAATTTACATCAGGAAAACACATTAATGCATTTTTAACAATAAAATAATTATTGAGTTGAAAATTTTATTTGCATAAAAAATTCATTGAGTTATTTGTCATCGATTAGTACAATATTTGCGTTTCAAATCGAATGAAAACCTATTAAATAATCTATTTGAAAGTTTTTCCTGTTTCGTTTTCCTGATCGCTATAACTTACGCCTATCTCAAGATAGTGACTATCTCAAGATAGTGAGGCTTGAATTTTTGAGCTAAACCAGTTTTTTTTTAATAACTTTTTCATTAATTTTCTTTCAATTTTTATTTTTTTTTTCATTTTCATTTTTTTTAGATTTCTTGATATTTAATAATCGATTTTGGATGTACCTTTCTTGTGAGTCCCGGTTACTGAATGAAAGCACTTTTGGTACCGCGTTGCAACAAGAAAGATGCAACCATTTAATATAGAAAATATATATTTAGAAAGTGTGTTCTGAAGTAGTCCGAGTCTTTAAATATCAGCACAATAGGTAATAAAAATGGCCGGATGCTTTAGTACACACTTGGCATTTAAAGCAATGTTTGGACGAGTCCCGATGATGCGACAGGTGTCTTCGAAGGTCCTTCCAACAGGGTTTTATTACCTATATTTTTTTTCTTCATTTTCCGAGGTTTGCAGATGCCTTCGCTGATGAAAGATTCGTCAGTCGTTGTCCTGCTAACTAAGGAGAAAATTTTTTTTAGTAATAGTTTCAATAGATACATACATACATACATTAGAATCACATACTTAGCATATTTTAAATTTTTTTATTTTTTGCTCACTGGTTTTCGACTTGCAGCACTACGGCTTCTTCTCCTTCTTCAATTATCATCCTTCTCAAATCTGAATTCTCATCCTTTAAACTTTTATGAATGGATTTTTGAGTTAAACATTTTTCAAAAATTTGGATTTTTTTTGAATGTTTTTTTTTTAACCATTTTAAATTTTCTTTTATTTTAATACAATAAATTATCGAATTGAATTTTTCCTTAAATAATATTAGGTATTATAATTTTTTTATTTTGAAATTGAAATTTTAAATTGAAATTTTTTTTTATTTTCAATAAATTTTATTTTTAATTTTGGTTTTTGGTGGTGTAAAAATCGAAGGTGTTTAATCCGAATTTGGACTTTCTTGGAATTTCGAGTCAAGGTTTTTTTTTTTATTATTCTGATTTCACGAAAAACTGTAATTGCAGTTCTCAATTTCTTTTTATTCTGCATTAATTTTTTGTTCCGGTTTGTCGCTGGCTAAACATTGGAGATTTTGAGAGTTTTATTTTTCAGGACTTTGTTTTTTTTTTTTTAAATGCTTTTGCTCTCGGGACGGTATTTAGATATTCCGCAGACTTGATCTTGTTTTGAGAGTTTAGGAGAGAGTTTTTGCAATTGTTTATTCGCAAGAGGCATGAGTAGAGGACGTCGGGTTTCACTTCACGACGATTTAAGTGTTATTTACTCGCATTCTGAAGCCAGATTCGAAGAATTTTACCAACGATTTCGAAATACAAGTGACCGTTTCAATTTGGACAACTCTTTTAGCTTTCCCGAAAATTTGAATTCTGTTGTTTCGAACTCAACGTCGAACATGTCAAACGAGGCGAGTGCTTCGGCAATTAGTGATGCGTTCCATGAGGAGCAAAACGAGGGTATTGAACATAATGCACTCCCTACAATTGTTTAAGGGGATAATCCAACAGAAGAGTTGGCAGCTAGAATCGAGAGAAGTATGCTTGATAATCAAGTTAGGTTATTCCAGAAAATGGACGTTTGCATGGTAAATGTTATCAAAAAGCTGGAATCTTTGCAGTTACCAGCTCAAGGGCAGAATACGCCGAATAGAAACAATCCTCATGTGATAGGTTCAGAGGGCAGAGTATCCGAAACTTCCCAGCCGACACCCAGTCCTAGAAATTCCACCACTCCATCGACGTTTGGTACATCAGAAGTCTGTAGACTTGACCGATGGAATATTAAGTACGACGGTACTGATAACGTCCTTGATTTTCTTTTTAAAGTAGACAGATTGCAATCATCTTCATCGTATACCGACAAACAGATTAAGGCAAACTTCCATATTTTATTGACTGGAAGAGCAAACAAATGGTTTTGGGCATTTCTACGTAGAAACCCGGCAGCAAAACTATCAGAGTTGAAGATTGCTATGAAAAAGGAATTTGGTCGGCTGGAAACGGATGTTGAAATTAACATGAGACTACTTACTCGAAAGCAGGGTTTGAAAGAATCGTTCGACGATTTTTATACTTCGATCGTAGGTTTTAACGACCGCTTGAAAGAACCATTCGATGAACGAAAACTAGTTGACGTTATTAGAAACAATGCCAAGGATAAGTTAGGTGAAATTCTTTTAGGAGGGAATGTCAAAGATCTCGAACAGCTTAGGAATAAGGCAAGAGAGGCTGAGAGGTTTCTGGCGAAGCGAACTCCGTCCCAAAAGACGGTTCATGAGATCGTGGTTGAAGAAGATCAATATGAATCTGACTTTGACGGTGAGGAAGTCGCGGCAGTTCGAAAACCAACTTCAGTAGCAAATTATATATGTTGGAATTGCGATCAAAAAGGGCATGCTTATCATTTTTGCCCATCTCGGGAAAGAAATCTGTTTTGCTTTATGTGTGGTGCAAAAGGCGTTAATACTGTTGAATGTGGAAAACATTCGTGAAACTTCTCAAGGGACGAAAAGAAGAAGGGGGAAATTCGTTCCTCAAAGAGTCACCCCAACCACACACAGAAGTAAACAAAACACTTAAAGAATTAGTTCCAAATAAGATCTTGGAACAAACAAAACCTCACAGCTTACAAGATCCTCAGTCTCATCCTATAGATACTTACGCTCTGAGGTCTCTTCATAAACGAAAGCTGAATTACTATAAAGTTCGTTCCCGAATTTTCGGAACTAGTAATAAACCAGCTAGCGTTCAAGTTCGAAAATGCCGTCGTCGATTTCGTAATCGAAGAAAATTTCATAAAGAAATTGTTGAAACGATCATCTCCTCAAATAGAGATGGCCGGATGTTCAGTTAGATAATGAATCAGTTTTTGGGTTATTGGATAGTGGTGCATCGATCTCTGTGTTAGGCAATGAGTGTTGGGATTTGGTAAAAAGAATCGGTGTGGAAGTCAAGTCGTATAAGAACATCGTTCGTACAGCTGATGGTAAGTCACACGACATTGTAGGTTACTGCGATATTCAGACCAATTATAATGGTGTCACGAAATCTCTTTCTTTTTACTTAATTCCCAACCTTACTCAAAAACTTGGGAATGAACTTTTGGCGTGAATTCAATCTTATGCCACAAATAAACGAAATAGAAGCCGACGTCGGAAAAACAGAGGGTGAAGTGAACTTCAAGGATGAGGCTGAGTTGATCAAGCTTTTGCCAGAACAAAATCTGCAGCTAGAAAAGGTAAAAAAATTATTTCCTAACTTTGTCGTGCTAGGGCTGGGTAAAACAACCCTCGGTTGTCATGTCATCGATACGGGAAACGCTGTCCCAATCAAATCACGGCATTACCCATTGTCGCCGGTTCGTCACGAAGAGGTGTATAAAGAATTAGACCGCATGTTAGAGCTTGGGGTTATCGAGGTTAGTAATTCTCCTTGCAGTTGCCCCGTAGTTTTAGTGAGGAAACCCGGTAAAGTTCGCCTGTGTCTAGACTTTCGAAAAGTCAATGCAGTCACAGTTAAGGATGCGTATCCGTTACCTCATATCGAAGGCTTACTCAGCCGAATTAAGGATACCCATTTTATCACCGGTATCGACTTAAAAGACGCGTATTGGCAAATACCACTCGATGAAAAATCGCGAGAAAAGACAGCATTTGCGGTACCTGGTAGACCACTCTACCAGTTTAAAGTTATGCCATTCGGCTTGAGCAATGCTGGCCAAACGATGAGTAGAGTCATAGATCAGGTGGTGCCAAGTTCACTTCGTGAAAACGTATTCATATACTTAGACGATCTTTTGATTTGTACGGCTGATTTTGAGTCGCATATACGTATCCTTAACGAGGTGGCTGCCTGTCTACGCAGGGCAAACTTGACTATTAACCTCGATAAGAGCAAGTTCTGCATGCGGGAGATTAAGTACCTCGGATACATTGTCGGCCAAGGTACTTTGAAAACCAACCCTGATAAGATTGAGGCAATGGTTAATTTTCCCGTTCCCACGACCCTAAGACAAGTTAGGAGATTTTTAGGTCTAACCGGATGGTACCGTCGGTTCATCAAAAATTATTTAGATCTGGCGGCTCCACTTACCGATTGTCTTAAAAAGAAAAACAAATTTGAGTTCACGCCTGAAGCGTTGGAAAGGTTTAATAGGTTGAAAACGGCACTTTCTTTGGCTCCTGTGTTGTCACAACCTGACTTCAACAAGCCTTTCACTATACAGTGCGATGCATCTTTAGAAGGAGTAGGGGGTGTTCTTTTTCAATTGGATGAGAACAACAACGAGAGACCGATAGCCTACATGTCGAAGAAGCTAAACAAATGTCAAAAAAATTACACTGTTATTGAGCAGGAATGTCTTGCAGCAGTTCTAAGTATACGAAAGTTTAGGCCTTACGTTGATGGATTACCTTTCAAGGTTATAACGGACCATTCAAGCCTTAAATGGTTGATGTCGATGAAAGAGTTGAGTGGACGACTCGCTCGATGGAGTTTAGAGCTCCAAGGTTTCAACTTTTCAATCGAACATCGAAAGGGATCACTCAACGTAGTGCCAGATACTTTATCGCGTATGAATATGGAAGAAATTTTAATGAGAGAAAATGAGCTTGATGAGGTTTCGACTTTGATATGTGGCGACATTGACCTGGACTCCGTTGAATTTGATTCGGAGCAATATACCCAATTGAGAAAAAACATCGATTCTAATCAATCTGCACTTCGTGACTTAGTTGTATCGGAAAAATTTATATATAAAAAAGTTAGGTTCAGGAATGGTGATGTGAACGAAGAGGATTCGCTTTGGCGTCTTTGGTTGCCAGATGCACTCACTAACACTTGTATTGAATTGTCTCACTGTACTAAATTGAGTTGTCATAGTGGTTTCGCTAAGACATATGCTCGAATTAGAGAGAAATATTATTGGCCTAAAATGGTAAAAGACATCAAGGCATTTGTGAGTGAATGCGAAACATGCAAAATGGTAAAAGCGCCAAACGCGGTTCTTCGTCCACCCATCACCAAGCAAATTGTGACAGAAAGGCCTATATTTTTTTTTTTTTTTTTTTTTTACACTTCAGAATTCTTTGTTGTAGTGAGCTTAGAGCAAGCTGCAAGCTACAATCAGAGTCTCATCATAAGTGCATGTGTTAGTGGTTAGTAAATTAGTAAAAATAATTCAAACTAAAAACACATGCAAATACAAATCTAAACACATAAATAGTAACAAAAATTAAACAAAATAATAAAACAAGTAAACTATAATACAGAATTATACAGAACAATAGTATCTGTTGTCAGAAGTAAAAACAATCACGACCGTGGAGCACTGGTTCGAAACGCTTTTTTTAATCCAATTTTACTCATGTTAAAATCAACAGAGGAAGCATTTAAGTTAAAAAGTTTGCTCATTCGGTTAAGAGGCTCATATATGCCGTAGTTAGTTCTATGAAAATCTACATGTAAAAGTTCAAATCTTCGCAGGTGGTGAGATCCTCCACGGTAATTTATGCCAATACAGGCTAACAAATCAGGAGCGTCAAGTTGACCATTCATGAGTTGGTGAACAAACAATATGTCGTTATTAACACGCCTTTGGTATAATGTTTGGATCTGCAGAAGCTGGATCCGATGTTCATATGGTGGAAGGTTAAACGGATCGGCCCAAGGAAGACCTTTTAGAGCAAAGCGAATGAATTTATGTTGTATTGATTCAATTCGGCTTTTATGAATTTCATAGAAGGGAGTCCATACTTGTGAGGCGTACTCAAGATGAGGTCGTACATAACAATTGTATAATGATAGAGTAACATAAGGATCATTGAATTCCTTTGCCCAACGTTTTATAAACCCGAGCATGGAGCTCGCTTTGTTGACGATGTAGTTTATATGTTCAGTAAATTCTAAATTAGAGCTGAAGTGAACACCCAAGTCCTTAAAGCTAAAGACACGGTTAAGTTTGTGCTGCGAAATAGAATAATCAAATGTACTAGCAACACGTTTTCTTGAGAACGTAATTGTTTGGCATTTGCAAGGGTTGAGAGACAGGCCGTTTTTCCCACACCAAACAGTAAATCTTTCAATATCCTCTTGCAGAAGAACATGGTCATGATAAGCCTTTATCGTCTTAAAGATCTTCATATCGTCAGCAAAAATGAGAATTTCACTAGAATGTATACATGATATTACATCATTTATAGCAAGAATGAATAAAAATGGACCCAGGTGACTTCCTTGAGGGACGCCTGAGTGAGCTGTGAAGAAATTTGAAAGAGAATTTCGGAATTTAACCTGATAGGATCTATTTTCCAGGTATGATTTTATCCATGCTATAAAAAAAGGTGGAAAACCGACAGCTTTTAGTTTATAAACGATGATATTGTGACTAAGTTGATCGAATGCCTTAGAAAAATCAGTGTATACACAGTCAACTTCACTTCCATTTTCTAGTGAATTAGAACATTTGTGCAAGAAGGTTAAGAGGTTTGTCACTGTTGATTTTCTCCTCATGAACCCATGCTGTTGTTCACAAATAATATTCTTGGTATGGAATGCTAAAGTCTCGCAAACGATTTGTTCAAAGAGCTTTGGAATACAAGACAGTTTGGATATAGGCCTATAGTTCTTAATATCAGTTTTATCGCCCTTCTTAAAAATTGGAGTGAGAAATGAGTTTTTCCATAAGCACGGAAATCGCCCTGATTTTATAGAAAACTCAAACAAAAATTGAAGGGGCTGAGCTAGAATAAATCTACATTCTTTCAAAAGTATTGGAGGAATTCCATCCGGACCAGATGAGTAATCATCTTTTAATGATGAGAGCAAATTTAAAATACTACACTGTTGCACAGGGACATTATTGAAATTAGTTTGGGCGTAGGTATGTAAATTATTAAAATAGTTTTCGTCGACATCAACAGGTGTTTCAACAAAAGAATTACGAAAGTTTTTCGCAAATGCGTTACAAATATCAGTGGTTTCTTGTATAGAACAATTTTCATATATGAAATTTGCCGGATAACCATCTGAGTTTTTCTTCGAATTAACAAACTTCCAAAATGCCTTAGGATCTTCTTTTAAAGAACTACCCATTTTGTTTACATGGCTAGTGTAAACTGTTTTTGAGAGGGATTTAAATTCTTCAAAAAGGGCAATGTAGGAGCTGTGGTCAACTGGAGAGAGAGTTCTTAGGTATATTTTCCATGCTCTATTTCTTTTGTTACGGAGGGTTTTTAGCTCCTTCGTATACCAAGAGTGGCAGAAATTGTTATTTTTTGAAATTTTTAAGGGAATATTATCATTAATGCAGTTATTAAGGATGGTATAAAATTTAGTAACTGCTTCGTCAATATTACTAGACATTGATATACTATTTATACCGGATCTAGTTAATTCTTCGGAGAGCAACCGAAAATTTGCTTTTTTCAAAAATATGATTGCTCAAGTCAAGAAGTATGTCCAAAGGAGGATGATAAGTATCTAAATTAGTAATTCCAGAACTAGACTCTAGAACAAGAGTACTAATTGCGTCAGAAGAAAATACTAAATCGAGAATTCGATTTTTAGAATTTTTAATACAGCTTACTTGCTGTAAGTCATTAGAACTAATTTTATCTAGTAAACGAAGCTCAGATTGTAACGAAGTTAAAGAAGCTTCTTGACAGGATTCATCTTCAGAAGGAACCCACTCTATATGCGGTAGATTGAAATCTCCCAAAAGTAAAATTTTGCTATTAGAGCAAGACAAGTCGATTACAAAATCTAGGGCCATAGAAAGTTCGTCAAAAACTGCGTCCGAACTTTTGGGCGGAATATATACATTAAGTAAATAAATGAATGAATATATAAGAAATATATGATATGTGATACTTAAAGTTATCATATTTCTAACAAATACAAAGTTATTTTTTGGTTTTCACTAAACAAAATAAGCAAAATATACTATATAGCTTTAAATAACTTTATTTATTGTTTTCAGAAAATTTTTATTATTTTAAACTTTTGAACTCCAATTCACATAACTCATCAAAATTAATATTTTCCGTCCTTTATTCTATAAAATATTAAAATGGATAACAAATTTTCGAATTTTTTACAATAAACATTACATAAATTTAAAATACTTAAAATTTGTTTTCTTCCATTTCCAATATTGTTTGCGAAAACAGACAAAATGTTTGTCAATTAATAACAAATTAAACTTCTAAAAATGATTTCACCTAATTTTTTATCCATAAAAAGGTCAATGTAAGGGCATTGTAACAATGCGGAAAACTGTTTACATGTATGAACTCAAGGAAATCGTGTTATTTGTGGACGGTTCCTTGTAACATTTTTTTTTTTTTTGGCGTATGATAATTTTCCCTCCCGTATGATCATAAAATAGCAAAATGTATGATAATGCATCCACAAGAATATGGCATCACTGAATGGGTTCGAAACCCACGTTGGATATACTTAATGATGATTAATTGATTTTAATTAATTTTATTTAATAACCGGTTTCGAATTATATTTTGTTTTACCTTAAATGAGTATTTAAAAACAAAAATAAAAGAAAAACATTCGTACTTCAATTATTTTCTTTTATAAATTTCGCGTTTGTGTTTTACCGACGGCAATACGTCTATTCTCATAAAAGGATAGTTAAATATTGTTTTTTTTTTTTGTTCGTTTTGTTTACATATTATTTGACGGCGGCTGCGTACATATATTTTTTTTTTTTTACCGACGGCAAATCTATACCGTACGTATGGTATTAGAGGAAATAATGTTTGTTTACATTTTTTTTTTACACCGTTTTGAATTTATATATTTTTTTGTTAACCGTAACCATTTGTCATAAATCTCGCATATATGTACGCTATCTTGTATTCTAGCACTTAAAAACATCGGAAACGTGCCATACAGCCGTCTCTTTCACAACCGACTGTATACATTTTTTTTTTGTTTCCATTTGTTTGTGAACCGTTTTCACATATTTTTTGTAAATATGATTTTTTCATGATTTTTTTTTTGGCAATTTAATTAATTTGCACCATTTAATTGGCATAACACTGAATCCCGATCAGAACACTGGGATAAATAAACACTAGACACACTGTTGAGATTTTTTTTATTTTCATCACTTATGTATATTTTTTTTGATATCACTCCACTTTTTTTGCACAACCGAACGAGATTGAAATACGTGGGTTCCTTTTGCATATTCCAAATATCGACATATTTCAATATTTGTAAAAAGCAAAGCCCTGCAACCGATATTTTAATCAATGCACCGCGCGAGCAATATAAATTTCAAGTTTATGGCCGGCTCGGCATAAAAAAACATAAACAGATTATAATAATTGGAAATGAAAAGGTAATCTGTCAAATTACAGGGGGAAAACCTAATATTAAATATGCGCAAATATGTTAATATTATATATTTATTTTAAGAGTAAATGTATTACAAGTAAAAGGTTAATAATAAAAGTATACTGCGATTGGGTATCTGACCAGACGTTGTGTGTGGATGACGATCACGAATCAACTGGACGAAGTTAGCGGCTCACTGTCTGGCTGCATACACATACATAACACCCCTTAACATCCAGATGGGTTATAAAAATCTGGGGCTTGTCGTTTGCGACCAGATCTACGAGGTGTTGTACCTGCCAGAGGCGGTGATGATGGGGTGGTAGAAACAGCAGGTAATGTATTTTGCTCCGTTTCTACAGATGACGGTAGTGCGTTGCCTTCCGATTCGACAACAGGTGCGGCCTCGCCAACAGAAACCCCGGGTGGTGGTGACTGCACACGACTTCGTAGCTGATCTTGGTGACGTTTAACTACTCGGGAGTCATTTAGCCGAATGTTGTAGGAAATGGGGCCTGTTTGATTAGACACCAAACCCTCAATCCATTTGGGCCCGGTGGCATAATTTCGAACCCAGACTGGGCTACCTGTAATGAAACATTTAGACTTAATAGGTTCAGAGACCTTACCAAAAATTATTTCTTGTGGTTGTATTTTGTCAAAGTATGTCCTGAGTTCGCGGTTAAGTAGCAGCTCTGCAGGCGAACGATTCGTGGTTGCATGTGGGGTTATATGTTGATTGAACAAATATCTTGCCAGACTCAGATCGATATTTTTGTTGTTTCCGAACTTCTTCAGACAGTTCTTCGTACTTTGTACCATGCGTTCCGCTTGACCGTTAGTAGCCGGATGAAAGGGAGCCGAGCGAATGTGGCGAATTAAGTTGTTTTGCATGAATACCTTGAATTCATCCGATGTGAATGCCGTCCCATTGTCAGACACCAGTTCGTCAGGAAGCCCATGTGTGGCGAAGAGCTGACGAAGGAACTTAATGGCGGCAGCTGATGACGTTGAACTGACCACGGAGACCTCGAGCCATTTTGAGTAAGAATCGACGACCAAAAAAAACGTTTTTCCTTGGAATGGCCCGGCAAAGTCGACATGTAGGCGGAACCATGGACGCTTAGCTGATTCCCAATGGTGTATTGTTGTATGAGGTTGTTCATTCCGATTTTGCTGACATGGCGCGCATCTTCTTACGACGAGTTCGATTTCGGCATCGATGTTAGGCCACCAGACATAGCTGCGCGCTAATGCCTTCATTTTGACGATACCCGGGTGCGACGCATGCAGGGCATTTAAGATTGTTTCTCTAGCCGGAGGAGGAATTACGGCACGATTTCCCCACACTAAGACTCCTCTATTAGCAGAAAATTCATTTCTTCGGATATAATATGGGTAAAAATCGCTTTTACGGTCGAATTTGGTTGCGGGCCACCCCCTTAGCACATATTTTAAAATTTTGGAAAGCTGCGGGTCCTTCGATGTTTGAGACGCTAATAGCTGTGCGCTAACGACTGGCGCTGCTGCTAATTCGATCATGAGGACTTCTTCGGTCGATGACTCCGTTTCGGTCGATATTGGACAGCGACTCAGAAAATCTGCATTACTTATCTTTGTTCCAGCACGATGGACCAGATTGAAGTTGTAGGCATTAAGAAATATTGAGCGGCGAAGCATTTGGAAAGATATTACGTTGGGAACTGATTTTGTTGTTGTAAAGATCCCCAATAGAGGGCGATGATCTGTCACGAGCGTGAATGAGCGTCCATATAAATAATTGTGGAATTTTTTGACTCCTGAAACGAGAGCCACCGCTTCTCTGTCGATTTGCGCGTAGCCCCGTTCGGACTTGGAGAGAGTTTTCGAGTAAAACGCAATGGGTTTTTCGGATCCATCAATTAACTTGTGACTGAGGACTGCTCCAAGACCATAGGGTGATGCATCACATGTTAGAACTAAAGGAAGCTTTTCATCATAATGAATTAATACATCATCTGATGCAATGATCTTCTTAAGTTTGATGAAAGCCTCTTCGTGGTGTTGCTTCCATGACCAGTGTGCATTTTAACCAACAGACGGTGCAGCGGTTCTGCTATAGTTGCTTTGTGTGGCAAAAATGCATGATAAAAATTTAATAGACCCAGAAATGCCTGCAATTGTTTTTTGTCTTTCGGTGCTGGTGCGTTACGAATCGCATTTATTTTATCAGCTGAAGGTCGTATACCCAGGGCGTCAATTTTGAAACCCAAAAACTCCACTGACGGAACGCCAAATTGACACTTGTCCCTTCGTAATCGGAGGCCGGCCTTGTCAAGACGAGACAATACCTCATTTAATCTCTCCGCTAGCTCCTCCTCTGACTTACCCATGACAATGATGTCGTCAAAATACGGTAGGACTCCTTGAATGTTTTGTAGTATGTTTTCGATGCAGCTTTGAAATATTCCAGGTGCTGAGGAGATACCGAATTGGAGTCTAGTCACCTTGAATGCACCCTTGTGCGTGGCTATTGTTTGTAATAACGCTGAACGTTCATCGACCACCAATTGCTGGTATGCCTGTGCCAAATCGATCTTGGCAAAAATTGATCCACCTTCGATGGACGCAAGAAGCGTATTTACTGAGGGAATTTGGTGGCAATGTGGTTTAATTGCCCGATTCAAGGTTGATTTATAGTCCCCACATATCCGTATAGAACCATCCTTCTTCACGACAGGCACTGTGGGAGTAGCCCATTCAGAGTATTCTACGGGCTCTAGAATGCCTTGACTGCATAGCCGATTGATTTCTTCTTCGTATAACCCTTTGATTGCAAAAGGTATACGCCGTGGCGGTAGCCTCACTGGTGGCATGGTGGAGTCGATGTGTAATGATACTGGCGGTCCAGTATAACGACCAAGTTCGGGTGCGAATAAGTGTTTGAACTTATTAATTATTGAATCGACGCTGATTCCACTGTTGATGGCGTAAACGCCTTCGATGCGTATGCCCAGTGCATCAAACCAGTTGCACCCTACCAAATTCGATCCACCGCCAGACACGATTATCAGTGGCAGATTTTCAATTTTACAATGATTGTAATGAATTGACACATCGATAACACCCTTCACTGGGATCGGATTCCGTTGAAAGTCATTTAGATCCAAATCACATTTGGATAAATCTGGAATTCCTTCAGGCCAGATATTGTTGAACGTGGCTTCCTTCATGATGGTAACAGGTGACCCTGAATCTACTTCGAATGTGCATGTACGACCATTGATGGCAACGGAGATAGATTTCTTTTGATTGACCAAGGGTAACACTTGATTGATTGAAGATTCTCCACGAGATGATTTGTGTTGTGATGTATCTTGACGTGTTGATGTTGACGTGGAGCTTGGTTTAGGTGTTCGAGTACTACGGCACACGCGCTGTAGATGACCCCTTAAGCCGCAGGAATGGCAAACAGTTTCACGATATGGACACTGTTTCCGACAATGTTGGCCTCCACACCCAGCACATGGTCCGTGGTTACTGCTGAAGTTACGCTGCTGTGAACGGGGACTGGCTTTGACTTCATGAATAGATTCGCTGTCATGCAGCTCTTCTTTATAGGCCTTGTTGGTCTGCCTCATAGCCATAGCACTGATCGCTGCAGCCTCACTTGCCATGGAGCGCTCCATGACGTGTTTAACCGTTAGCACACTCTCTGCTAGAAAATTTTTTTGCAAATTTTCATCCTTCATGCCGCACACGAATCTGTCACGTAACATGCGGTCCAGCGCTGTACCAAATTTACAGTCCACTGCCAGTGAGCGTAGCGCTGCCATATAGTTGCTGACGGACTCGTCCGGATGTTGATCACGTTTATGGAAATGGTAAAACGCAGCGATTTCCGAGGGTTGTGGAGATAAGTGATCGGTTAACAATTTGAAGATTTCCTCTAATTTCAATTCGCTTACCTGTTTCGGCGATGCCAATGATGTCAATAGATCGTAAAGCGGAGCGCCAGCTAACGTGAGAAAAGCTGCTTTTTTACGCCCATCATCCTTGACATCATTGGCCAGCAGGAATAATTTGAAACGCTCCACATATGTTATCCATTTGTTTGGTTGACCCAAATCGAAAGGTTCGAGGCTACCAACTCCAGCCATGATGACTCGTGGCGTCTGTATCACGAGCTCTGTTTCTGTCTTAAATGTTTGGCTTGTACCTTCTTTTTTTTTGACAATTTTTTCTTTGTCTTCCATATGCTTGTAGAACAAACAAAAAAAAAACAACGGCGCGTTCACTTGCGGTTCGTAACGGAACGCTTACCGTATGCAGAGTGGCCTGATGTTGGCTATGCTATTGTTTTTTTTTTTATTTTTTGCACAATAAGCTGCACGCTACTAGTCTATGAACTCGCGCACATTAATTTTAGTGTACCTCGTCGCCAATATTAAATATGCGCAAATATGTTAATATTATATATTTATTTTAAGAGTAAATGTATTACAAGTAAAAGGTTAATAATAAAAGTATACTGCGATTGGGTATCTGACCAGACGTTGTGTGTGGATGACGATCACGAATCAACTGGACGAAGTTAGCGGCTCACTGTCTGGCTGCATACACATACATAACACCTAAACAAAAAATAAAAGAAAGGTAATAGATTTCTTACGATCTGGTTTTAGGGATATGTTCGAACTGTCGCTGTCGAAATGTTGCGAAAAGTTTCGATGCAACTTTTAAGAGAAGATCAAGTCGAATAGAAGATGGGATATTTTGACTAGAGAGTGAAGGTTTTCACTAATGATGTCAATGATCCTGGAAAAATAGAGAAATGCATAGTTGTGAAGCTTTGCAGAATTTCCAATGTTGGTTAGCGACAGCGAGAAGAAAAAAGAAATCCCTCCACACAAAGAAAAAGTTCGCTAGTTGAAGCTAGACGTAAGCTTTATAGCCTCCGCTGAGAAACTCATTTACAAAGCAAATATTTTAAAATTTCTTTTTTTACAAAAAGTAGTGATAGCACTAAAAATTTCAACTCTAAGTAAGCTGGTCACATGACCAAATCGACGAGAAAAATTCAACACATTCGATAGCCTGGAGTGTAAAACCACCGATTTTCAAACAGGCCGAGGGGTCTCAGGTTCGAGTCCGGCATCAACCAAAAATCAAATTATTTTTTTTATTTTTTTTTTATTGAAAATTAGATATATTTTGTCATTATTAAAGTAAAAAATTAAATCTTAAATTATATTAAAATCTTGGTTCGAAGTTGAAAGCTCGCGTCGGTGACCAAAACAAAAGTTCGGTTTGAAACGCGAAACGTATAAAAAAAAAAGTATAATTTCAATTCGCGTATTTATATATAACGGGTGATTTTTTAGCTGGTTTGGTTTTGGCAACACTGGTTTTGACAGCTGACGTGTGTTTAGTACCTTGTGTCACTGTCAAACAGCTTCAGTTTGGTTTGCAATTTAACCATGGATCGTCTTACAAATGAACAACGCTTGCAAATTATTGAATTTTACTATCAAAATTCGTGCTCGGTTCGAAATGTTCATCGCGCGCTCAGCGTGTTCAGCGATGAGGCTCATTTTTGGTTGAATGGGTACGTAAATAAGCAAAATTGCCGCATTTGGAGTGAAGATCAGCCAGAAGCATTGCAACAGCTACCAATGCATCCCGAAAAAGCCACTGTTTGGTGCGGTTTATGGGCCGGCGGCATTATTGGGCCATATTTCTTCAAAGATGATGCGAATCGCAGCGTTACTGTCAATGGTGAACGCTACCGAGCGATGATAACAAACTTTTTTTTGCCCGAAATGGAAGTTCTTGACTTGCATGATATGTGGTTTCAACAAGACGGTGCCACATGCCACACAGCACGCGAAACAATGGCGCAATTGCGAGGCGAGTTTGGTGAACAGTTAATTTCACGTTTCGGGCCGGTCAATTGGCCGCCTAGATCGTGCGATTTGACACCATTAGATTATTTTTTGTGGGGGTATGTCAAGGCTAATGTCTATAGGGACAAGCCCGCTTCGATTGACGCACTGGAAGCCAACATCCATGCATTCATTCGTGAGATACCGGCCGATATGTGTGAAAGAGTATGCCAAAATTGGACTCAGCGGATGGGCTACCTGAGACGCAGCCGCGGTCAACATTTGCATGAAATTATCTTTAAACATTAAATTGCAAGGTTCAAACTATCGATTCAAATAAATATTTCATTCATTTTTTCGAATTTTTTGTGTTTTTTTTTTTTTAAAGTTCTAAACCTCTTAAAAAATCACCCATTATATTAAGCAAAAGAGTAAAGATTTGTGAAAAGTGCAACAACTACACCAAAGAAGGTAATCACCTCTAAAGGAGATCCAGCTGCAGTGGCCACTTCAACAGGAGTTTTAGGGGTGAGTTTTTTGTATATACCTAATTGACATTCCTTTTGACTATTTAAATATATATATATACAAAAAAAAATACGCGCATCGAAAAGGGGTTTTGAACGGGGACCATTGAATTAAGCGAGTGATAAAAATAGAAAAAAGAGGAAGTAAAATCCCATAATTTTGTTTAATAATTCGAAGACGTTTAAATACGTTTTAATTGAAATTTCTTTTGTAACCGTCGCAGGGTTGCCAACTGAGAAAATAATTTATACTTAATTTTAAACAAAAAAAATGTATTTATGAAATTTGTAAAATTACATACGCATATAGAATTATAAAAATTATAATACATTCAAATAAAGATTTTTTTTCTCTACAATTAAATGAAGAAAATTGGTAAAATTATTTGAAGACTTATAACAATTATGAAACGGGAATAAACCTTTTTTAAAAAGGATGAGAAGGAAGAGTTGAAAAGGAGGATGATGTAAGAAGGAGGGAAGCCTTGTAAAGGGGTTGCTCTAGCGAGGGATGCAACCAGGAAGGGAGGGTAGAGGAGATGTCTCGCGCATCATGACACCTAGATGCTAACTTAGCTGGCAATTTTAAATATTTTTTTTGGAATCTGCTTCAGGTCCAAGAACCACGACAACGCTGAGCTAGGGGTTCAATATTCGCCAGCCTGGACCAAAAGGCAAAGGAAGTGGTTACATAGCATGAAAAGTATTCATATTCCTTTCTCATGAAATAATCGATTTCCTTAAAATCTTTCCAATCAAAAAAGCGCAAAAAAAATGTACTTTCACATTTAATATTTTTTTGTAGAAAGTTGAAGCACTGATCTTTAAAAATACTGGATAGTGTATTCCCTATATGTATAACAGTTTTGTTTGACTCCATTTTTGGCATATCTGCCAATCACAAAAAAAAAATACTGTAGATTTTGTTTCGCGCCAAAAATAAAAGTGAATTATAAGTGAAAGGTGAGATTTTTGTGTGTTCTATTATAAAAATTGAAAAAAAATATGACAAAATGGTATTTTATTAAGAAAAAAATATTCCTTTCTAGGAAAGAATCGAGTTTTTTCTTATAAGAATCGGTTTGTTTTAAAAGGAATTCGAAAAAAAATTGAAAATAAAAGAAAGGAGTATAAGCAATATATCTATGCCGTTGAAAAGTTAAAATTAATATAATTAAACAAATTTTAATTGAATTATCTCGAGTTAATTGGTATCCAAAACAATGAACGAAAGTCATATTTGTTTCCTGGCCATGAGTCTCATTGCCAAATGTACTTAGTCAATCCTCGAATTATTATTTTTGGCGGAACCACTGTCGAGACATCGACAGAGAACTAGAAACCTCCAGTTTGGTTTGGATTGACTTGTATTGGTTGGGTACATTTTTTTTTGATCTACCAACCATCCCAAACAACATATCATTAAAAATAAGACCATTGTAACTAATTCAAATTTTTTTTTGTGAAAGGTTAGAACTCTCATAATTGTATAACTTGTCAATACAAAATCTTTACCATCTTATAGAAGTAATTAAAAAACCAAAGAACCATATAAGACAACACTGTACACAAATAAATTCCGTCATGAGATAAAATTGGCATTTATGTTTTATTATACTGTAGAACAGTTTAAAAATGTAAATGCTCCTTACAACTGTTCTAAAATTCTTCAAAAGGAGTCAAGTACTTTGTATGGATACACTCTTCAGTATATTATAGAGATCAGTGAGTTGAAGTTGCTTTCTTTGCATTTGATTTGCAGAAACTATTTTATTTGCATATTTGTAATTTTCTGTAGTCGATGTATTTAATCTTGAAATCGATATCTGAATATCAATGATTTTTTTCTCAACTATGGTTTCTGCTGAGAACTGGCCTTCCCTTATCTCTGTCCTGTTGTCAAACCATAAACGTCATTTCAACCAGAAAAAAATCTTAAAATTTTCGTTCCTGCTTTCGTTACTTCATTCTACCTACATTTCTACACCCCTCACCCAAGCTGTCAAAAAGGCGAAGAAGACATGACAATTTACATCTGAAATTTCAGCTATCATAAAAAGTAAGATGATTCTGATTTAGATTAATTTATTGAGGCTAAAGAAAACTAGTTACATTTGACATCTTAATGAAAATACGAAAGTATTTTTTTTTAAGTTAGGTTATTGAAAATTTTACATTTTATATAGGAGGCTATAATGCATGGCTCTCGCTTATAATAAGAAATGGCATTGCCAACATGGCTTTAATTATTGAATAATGAATTTATATTTTGAAAGCTCTTGCTGGAGGAGTTGTTTTATGGTATTTTTCGACGCGCAATGTCATTAAATTCGAAAATTTATACAATTTAAAATAGAAATGAGAAAATAAAAAAAAAAGATGTACAATTATGGAATTAAAAAAAAAAAAGAGTAAGGAGTACTTACTCTACCATTTACAAGATGGTTTTAGTAATTATGATCTGATTAATTATTTTGATAATAGTTAATGTGGTGGGAATCCACGTAATGGGTTCATTTTAGATATATTATTTTCATTTTTAGCTTTTAGTTTTTTTTTTATTAATTAAGAACATTTTTAATTTTTCGATATAGATAAGTTTTTAAGTTTTTTTTTTTTTAATTTCTTTTAAATTAATTATTTTGAATTCATAAGTCAGTATATATTTGGCACGGCAAAGTTCAAAATTGAGTGGCCTAGCCGCGGTTTGGGCCGATAATGGCTTTTTGATAAAAGGCTATCGGAGGCCCATCGGCGGCGGAGAGATTAATCTCCTCATTGAGGAGACTAAAGGGTGTGAATTGTCCAACCTCAAAATTCTTTCAGAGGTTTATATTTGCTTGATTATGTCATTATCATTGAATTTCATTTTATCGCTTGATTTGAGTAAAAGGGATGTTACATATTTTGAAAACGAAATGATTTTTGCATCGCTATAAATATGAGCATTAGAGTATCTCTTATTTATTGAAACGTAATGTGTGTTTACACAATGTCTTACGATTCTTCTTTTCAGGGCCTCCAGGTCTGCCATCACGGTGGGGGAGATGGAAAACCAAGCTGGAAATCCATAACAAAGTATTGGTCTGATCATGGTTTTAAAGAAGAGAATCTTGACCCTTTTGTTAAGCATATTGTTTTTTAGTAGAGGCATTAGTTTAAATGTGGCATTCCTGGCTTTTGCAATGGTGATTCTAGCGTGAGAATTAAATTTAAAAAGGTTGTTAAATGTAACCCCTAGGTATTACAGGGAGTTCCTAAATTTAACTTGATTGTTGGTTGTCTGTAAAGTAATGTACATGTACAACACCTTCTAAACCTGTTCCACTTGCGTTCCTGATACAGATGCATTCTGATTTCGTTTGTTTCGTTTTATTTATCATAGAACTTCATAATGGCTCGTAGGTGGCTTTTTAGATACCTTAATGCATCCAAAGGGTATTCGGCGCTTGCGTATAGGAAGGTGTCATCGGCGCATAAAATGGCTTGGGATTGTATTGTGTTTCGATTGAAAAGAGTATGGGGGAAATCGTAAATAAAAAGATTGTAGTCACCACTGTAGACACCACTGTAGGAACTTGAGGGTATGGAAATTGCGTTTTGTATTTGTATATAAAATTTTCTTTCAGAGAGAAAACTTATTATAATGTTGACTATTTGTCTAGGGTAGTTCAATTGGAGAATTTTCTATGTATATCAGACCGTCTCTTGTTATGGACGCCTGGTTCATCAAGACGAGTTCAACGACTAGGTGTCACGACTGAGCCATTGGCAATAAATTTGGGTTAAGTTGCTTCTAACTGGTGGTGACAGCCAAATCTTAATAGGGGAATGTTTTTTTTTTACCAACTCAAAACGTACAAATCGCAACGTGTGAATCCGCCTCACTGACATTGGAAGGCTGGAAAGTTTTGGGTTGTTCAAACCACCCTGTGGCCTGGAAGTTTTTAATTCTGAGCAATAATGACAGAATTGAATTTTGAATTGAATTGAATTTATTGAGTCTTTATAAATACTTTTACAAGGTTTACATTTCGTTTACTTAATGCTGTGTTACTGCGGCTATAATGTATTGCCTGCTCTATCCGATTATAATTTGTTTGCCACTTGGCTGTTTTTATGTGGTTAGTAAAACTACTCGTGGTCAGGAGCAGTGTGGTCAAAATTGATTTTCTGTGACTGAGTCATAGAAGAAATATAAATATATATACAATACACTTAAAAACTATCTTAGAGCTAAAGGGGGAAAAGAAAAGATGAGTAGAAGGCTGGTATACGCAGTATACGTGAGCCACTACCTGTCTCTTTTTTTCTTTTTTTTTTGTACGAATGCGCAATGGCGCTGTTTTGTTTGAATTTCTTTAGCTGGAAGAGCTATTCGTTAGAGTATTTTTCAACATTAGAAGATAGTGGAACATTCTATTCTTTTTTTTATAAGTTAGATTAAAGAGTTTGTTTATTTTATAACATTTTTGATGTTTTACATATTTTATTTCTTTAACATTTTGTTTTATTTTGAATTTTTCTTATTAAATATACTTATACATATTATATTTTGTTAGAAAAATGGTCAATAGATGTTTTTATTTTTTAAATGAATATTTTTGTATTACAACAATTGGTTAGATCTGATGTTTTTCAGATGTTGACTTTTTGTCAGGAATATGCATACAAGAGCATGTTTGATGTTACTTTTTTTTTTTTTTTTAATTTTAATTTTTTTAAGAATTACATTTATGTAAGTGTTGATAGTTGTTAGGTGATTTTTTGATTGTTTTTCGTTAGTTTATAAATTCTTGTTTTTTTTTTTTTTTTTTTTTTGATTTGATTTCCCTTATTTGGGTTTAGTAATATTTGGTTCTTTATTTATTTGTTATATGATGGGATTGAAATATATCTAAAATTATACAAAACAGTTAGTTACAATTTGAATAGGTTGAATTAACATTAAAAATTTTTAATATATTGGGATATCTTAGCTAATTATTTGAAAGTTTTTTTTTTTTTGCTTAACTAATTAATAACAAAGAAATCACTGCCCACTAGTGTGTATATTTAATGCGACTTGGATTAAGTTGGGTTTGGTAATTGTATTTTTGAGTCGTTATAGGCGTGAACCGCGGACAAGTCAGCCACGGTTATGGCCAATAATAGCTTTATTGTAGAAAGTAGGGATGGGAGCATCGGGGGCCGATGCAAAATCCAGTTGAGAGACCCCGGCTGGTGTGGTATAAATTTCCTCTTCCCAGGGCCTAGAGGTAGCTTCCGTGACAATGTCATCAATTAGGTGGTTATCGACTATCGAGCATGCTGAGTTTATTCGTGGTTTTTTGCATGAGTGTGAGGATATAGTTGATGAGGGGTATGGTATTTGTTTCTTTATGTAGGAAGGCGTTGGAATGCCTTCTGGTTTGTGATTCAAAATTTTTGCCACAACAGAGTCGTAGAATTTTCCTTTCTAATTTGGACAGGTCGGATGCTAGGGAAAGGGATATGGTGAACCAAATAGGGAAGGCGTAGGTGAGTATAGGTCGGATGAGGGTTTTGTAAAATAGGAGCTTTGATTTACTGTTGAGGGATTTGTGTTTGAGAAACGGCATAAGGGCGTTTGAAACGGTCTGGGATTTGATAAGCGTTGTTCTTGCTTGTTTGTTGAACTTTAATAGATGGGTAAAGGTGACTCCTAGGTACCTGATTTCGTTTTTGCAGTTATTGTTATTCCCGTTAATATTGAGAGCAATTTGTTTGCTTTCTTTCGAGGCTCAAGGGGGACCTTTTCCGCTGGCGTTCCTAAAACAAATGAGTTCTGTTTTGTGTGTGTTAATTGAGATACCCCAGGATTTGTAGAAGTTGTTAATTAGGAGGATATGTTTTTCAAGATGTCTGAGGGCTAGGAGAGGGGACTCGTGACTTGAGTATACGATGGTGTCGTCTGCGTACAGCAGGCCCGTGGAAGTGGAGTTATTATCTGAGAGGTTATGAGGGAAATCGTGAAGAAAGAGGTTATGTAAATGGGGGCCGAGGATTGAGCCTTGTGGTACTCCTCGGTTGAGGATAATGCGTTCTAGTATTTTACCTGTGTTTGAGAGTAGTGAGATGGGTCTAAAATTGTTAATTTCGAACGACTTGGTTTTTTTGTGTATGGAGAGGATTTTTGCGATTATCCAGGGGGTGGGGAAGTATCTATTATTTATGCAATTGTTGAAGATCACTGTGAGGAAGCTAATCGAATAGGGAGTTAGTTTTTTGATTGCGAAGTTTGATAGTTATCCGATCCCACCGATTTTCTGGATTTTAGTTGGCTGATGATTGAGGAGACTTCCTCTGTATCTGTAAAGAGGTGAGGGGAAAATGGATTTAAGGCCGAGTTGATCTGTTCGAAGGAGTATATCCGCTCTGGTTTAGAGGAGCGGATACGGTAGGCTGTGGTTAGCGCCGAGGCGGATATATTGGGATCGAAATCCGGGGTTCGTTGTTGGTATAGATGAGTGAAATGGGATTCAAAGGCGGAGACTATGTTGAGTTCGTTTGTGAGGGTGATATTGTTGGCGACTACTTTAGTGCAGGAGAAGGATTTTTTTTCCAGGACTCTAAAGGCTTCTTTAAAGGCTTGTGGGCCAGGTTTTATTTTGGCCATTCTGATACTGAATTGTATATTTAGCCAACTTTTGATCTTGTCCTGTATAATTTTGTTGAGCAGGGCAATGTTGTTGGCTAGCTCTTTGTACGAAGGATTAATGCGGTTGTAGGTGTTGTGAAAGATATGTTTTAAGTGCCTTTGCCATTGGTGTTTGGTCTTGAAAAGATTTTCAATGTCTTTAGGAAGATTGTTGTATTTTTTAAAACAGCTGGTGACCTTGTTTGAGTGATCGTTGAGGGAATTAGTTAGGGCTTCGTTGAAGAGAAGGATATAGTTATCGATTTCAGAATTTGAAAGGCTGCGGTTGCGGGGGGAAAGTGAGCTGTGATAGCTAGATCCAGGTCTTCCCAAAAGGAATCCCAGTTGGTGTCCTCGAATGAATTATACGAAGCTGGGGTGGCAGTGAGGATTTGGGCTTCCTCAATTTGAATTTTGAGTAGGACCGGGCAGTGTTCTGTGAAGGTGGGGAGGGTTTCGATACTGTAATTGTTGTTAATGGAGTTAGTTAGGTGTGTTGAGATCAAGAAGTGGTCAAGGAAGGATGAGCTCCTGGGGAAAGAGGGCGTTGGTGAAGCGTGATTTACGAGATTAGGGAAATGTGAGTTGATCCATTCCGCAATGGTTTTACCGTTCAGGTTGAGTCTGGAATCGCCCCATAGGGGGTTTCTGGCATTTAGGTCACCGCCGATGATGGCCCCATCGTACGAGTTAGCGAGTGAGTCTATCTTTACCAGTTCGTTCATGAGCGGGGTAGGGGAGCTATTTGTTGGGAAATAAACTGAGCCCAGGAGTAATTTTTTATTAGTAATCGATAATGAAAAGTGATGGAAAGTCCGAATTATTCCAGTCAACGATTTCGTATGGGATGTTTTTTTTTTATGCAAATGGCGACGCCTTGAAGATGGCCGTTCCTAAGGACATTGAAAGAGTCGAGGGAAATTTTGTGGTGGCTATTGAGGTGCGTTTCTTGTATGAACGCTACTGAGACGTTACTAGCTAGGAGAATTTTTTGTAGTTCAATTCTCCTTGCGTGATGAATAAGCGACGAAATGTTGAATTGTAATAGGTTTAATGCCATTATGTCAAGTTGATTGACTAGTTCGCATTAAGGAAGGGAGGTTGTTGATGTTGTTCATGAAATTTTCTATTTTGGAGATGAGGGCGTTCAACTCAAGGCCAAATAGATCCTTAGATATGTCCATGAATAGGTTGAGCGCGTTACCGTTTGTTTTAGGAGGGAGTGAGGGAAAGGAGGGAGGCCTTGGTTGGCTGGTGGAGGCTGGCACTGGGGAACGGTTATTGAAATGGCTGGCGTATGTGACACCTGGGGTTAGGTTGCCTGTGGAGATGATTTTAGAAAGTGCGTTGTTATGATTTCTTCGCTCTGTTGCTTCTCTTATAAGATTTTGGCGTTTAAGGGTGTAGCCTTTGTAGGCGGGGCAGCCTCTGTAATTTGCGGTGTGACTATCGCCACAATTGACGCAAGCCGTTTTGCTGACTTCCGTTTTAGTGAGCGGGCATGAATTCGGTTCATGTTTTTCTGTGCACTTGACACAGTTGTATGAATTCGCGCAGTTTTTTGCCAGGTGGCCAAACTTTTGGCACCTACGGCATTGGAGGACCCCGTTATTCCCCTTGGGTTTTTCCCATTTTATTCTAGTGTTAAAGAGGAATTTAATCTTAAGTAGCACCTGGGAGCTGGTGCCTGGGAGGAGGCGGACGAGAAAAAGGTTATAATCTAAATTGTGCTGCTTGGAGCGGATGGTATCAAATTTAGATACACTGTCAACATTTTTTATTCTTGATTTGAGTTCGTCAAGTATTTCGGAGGTGGGGAAATCTGAGGTGAGGCCTCTGAGAACCACGTTCGTGGTTTTATCCTCGTTGAGGGTGTAGGAGTGAGCCCTCATCTCTGGGGACTCCCTGAGGATTTGCATGAGCTCCTGATGAGCTGCTGGGCTGTCAACATATAACCTGGTGGACTGGCCGCGGTTCACGATTTTAAACACGAAATTTGCACCGTTATTACGGAGGTCTTTTACTAGTTTATGGCTATCTACATTAAAAAGTATAATTGGTGGGCAGTACTTACTTTGGAGCAGTTTATTCTTACTGTTATTGTTAGTAGAGTTGTCTGTGGTGTTGAGGGGTCCATCGTTGCAGGAACTTGCGGCTTGACTAGAGGTTTGTTGCTGTTTGGTGTTGCTTTGTGAAGCAGGCTGATGATTCACGTTGAGTTGCGAGGAGCTTTGTTTTAAGGTTTGAGATTTGGTGGAGAACCTTATATTTTGAAAGATTGCAAATCGATTTTCATTTGCTATTGGTGGCTCCACGCAGGAGTACCTGTGGTCGGAGTTGAAGGACGTGTGCCTCTTGCTTGGATTTTGCCAATCAAAGACTGGGCTTGTTGTGGAGGTTTGCGACATCTCAAAATTAATGTTTCGGTTAAGATTTGCCTCGTTGGTGGAGGCGGCGTCGGAGGGGTTGTTTTCTGCAGGATCGGGTAGATCACTGTGCGTTAGGTGGGTGATAACAATTGGTGGTGGTGGTGGTGGTGGTGGTGGTGGCGGTTGATGGCACTCTGGTTGGAGGTGTGCACTGGTGTGGTAATTTATTACGTGGGGGGCACCGACCTGACCGAGCGACAGGAGCTGCTGGGCCGCGGCCAGTTTTTTTGTATTTATGATTGGCGGCGGAGGTTTATTTTTATTTGATGGGGTCCTTTTAGGTGTTTTTGGAGACTCCTTTTTATGTCTCATGCTGCTGTTTGTGCATTATAGTGTACACTGACCGAGGAATCTAGCACGGACAGGCTAGAAAAATTGCAGAATGTGGTTACCTAGACCACGTTATGTGTTATTGGATGTTAATCCGGAGAAATCCACTATAACTATTGGTCATCCAATATTTTTTTTTTGTAAATTATCACGACTAATATTCGGTGGTTACTTTTTTCTATTTATTTTGATGTGAGTATTAATAGTTAATGTTTAAATAAAATTTAAAAAGAAAACTTATTTTTCACTTAGGTTAGAGAGCTAAGGAAATGGCGTCCTGTCGACTTGAAGATTTGTCCGTATCCAATAATGACAGACCAATACATTTAGAAGGAGAAGTGGGGTATATGGATATATAATGGTAACGGATGCCCTGACGGCAATGAAATGTAAGAAAAAGAAAAAAGAGGTGGTGTGATGGCTACGCTACGGTAACTATATACCGAGGCTATGGTTGTCGTGTACCGCATGATCTCGACAAGTAACCTAACGCCAAACCAGTTGGAAAAATTTAATCAGTGCGCGCACGTCTATATAGTAATTTATTAAACAAAACAAACGAAAAAAATAAAGAAAAAAAAACTTAATTAAAGGCGGTGTTCGAGTTTAAAAAAAAAAAATTAATAAACTAGGTAAAACTTATAAAAATTAAAGATTTTAGAACAATCTGGTGCCGACGAAGAGTGTGGTGGGAATTTTTCCAACGCCTTATTAGGCATAAACTTAAACTTAAACAAAAATATAGAAGGGTGAGTTGGTGAAAAAAGAAAAAAAAAAAGAAAGATAGCTACTTTAAGCAAAATGATTCTAAATAGTGATTCTGTGTTTTTTTTTAAACAGGTGCTTTTGGCGGTCATCAGTGACACCACACCACTGGTCGGGGCCGCCAACCCCTTTTTTTTGGTTATTACGACGACCTCAGTTTTTTTGTTGTGCCTTCAACAGCGAAAAACCTTCTGCAAGAGAATCTAACCAGGAGTATCACCGAGCAGCCGAGTGAGTCCTGATCTACAGCACTCTAAGGGTCACGTGAGTCGAAGAAAAAAAAAAAAACAAGAAAACAAAAATCTACTAAAGTTAAAATTATGTCTTAATAATACTTAAATCTACCTAAACTATTAAATACTACCTAGGGTTAATACTAACTACTATTTAAAAAAAGGCATCTAAAAGAAGCAGTGGTCCTAGTACAATTCGAAACTATAGCTATACAAAAAAAAAAAAAACAAAAAAAAAAACTACTTATAATTAAATAACGAAACAAAAACTGTTGAAGATTGAAAATTTTTAAAGCGTTTATAAAACTACAAAAAAACAAAGGTTACGTAAAGGAAAAACATTAAAAAAAAATTACTTAAAAACTAAAAATCCGCAAAATTCTATATTTAGATGAAGATAAAACTTAAAACTATAGATATAAAATTTTAAAAATTAGCTTAAATTTAGTAAACCTACTTTAAACTACCGAATTGTTTTTTTTTTTGTGAGTTGCTTTAACTTTAAAAGGAAAAACAAATATTTTAAGTTTAGATTCATTCGTATTGTTTAGGATTATTACTCCCTGTAAACCTCCCTTTTTGTGTCCCGTCCGTTTTCATGTTTCGTAATAATAATATATACCTGCATTGATGTGCAGTTTAAAAATCCTAGAGACCAATCTTTGAAGAGCTCTTTCAAGGTAGGGGGTAAGAAGTCGCGGAGTTGTTCTGAGCGCAGAAAGGCGCTTACTTTTTTTTATGGTTTTTGATAGGATACAAACGGGAGGTCTTGTTGTAAGAATGATGTATCAGATTTTGAATGTTCTAATTAAGTTAAACTAAATGAAATCGTGTTTATATAAATTTAATATTCAGTGTTTATTTGTTTTTTTGCTGAAGCAGAACATGTGTTATTAAGTGAAAAATTTTCAGGGGTGCAGATGGACCGCTAAATTAAACGGTGATATAGAGTGACCTAAACGGTATCGAACCGTTCTTTTGGGGGAATCCAAATATGGCCGTCGGATTCCTAGGTTGGGTTGGGAAAATGGCCACGCTGCACCGACGACCAGCAGCGCCCTAGTGTGGTGAAGTCCGTCCGTTTTTTTTTGAATTTTCATCTAGGCCTGATATGTGTTTTGTTGAAGGTAAGGTCTAGCTTCGGGGACAAGATCCCCCCCATTCCGGCGAGCTAAGTCGTGCTTCGCGAGCAGGCCGCGTTCCCGAACTAGGCATTCCGGTCCGTTCCTTTCCCGATCCGTTTCCTTCCTATTTCCTTATCACTACCTAAGCCTCATACCTACTATCCTTCCTCACATCCTCTTGCCTCGCAACACTCTCCAGACACCATCGAATGCCTTTTCCTGATCGGGGGGGCACACTGTAGTACAATTTTTTTCTTTAAGATTTTTTGTGCCGTCTTTATGGACAGGAGGGCGTGGATAGTAGAGTGTCCTTTCCGGAACCCAAATTGAAGGTTCGGGAGAAATTCAATGTTTTCTTCGACCAAACAGTCGATCTTATGAAGAATTATTTTTTCTAGGATTTTGCCTATGTTTGAAAGCAACGAGATCGGTCTGAATTTTTTTATTTGTAAAGGTATGAGTTTGGCTAGTTTCCAGGTTTTCGGGAAGTACCCATTATTGAGACAATTATTGAAGATAATAACTAAGTATTTTAATGCTACGATGGGTAATTTTTATATAATGAAATTTGAAATTTCGTCAAGGCCTGAAGATTTCTTTCCATTAGATTTTTTGATGAAGTTTTGAACTTCCGGGAGAGAAGTGAAGAACTCACTGGCCGATGGACTATATGCAGAGTCGGTGGGGCTGAAAATGAAGATTTGGGGTGGGCGTTGGTCTTTGGCTATTTGGGTTGTGAAGGTTAAATTCGAAGGAGGACTTTCTCTTTATAAACCTCAGTGAAGTATTTTTGGAATTGGTCTGCGATTTCGAGTTCGTGGTTGAACTGAAGGTCATCTACTGTTAATTTGTTACAGGAATATTTCTAATTTTTCCCCAGAAATCTGTGGGCCTCTTTGAAAGCATGTGGGCCAGGTTTAATTTGGGACAGTCTGTCTTCAAATTGTTTGCTAAGCCAGGTTTTATATTCCGGTGAGATGCGGTTAAAGGAGCTATGAAAAATAGCTGAAAAATAGAGGGTTTCGATGTTTACTGGGAGGGAGTTATATTTTTTTGACACCCTAGAATATTGTGAAGAAAATAAGTTAACTGCATTAATAATGACGTTATTAAAGTCATTGATATAATTGTCAATGTTGTTGTCTTTAAGGCATCTATCCGTTGGTGCGAAACCAGGATTAAGGTTTTCCTCTATTTTCTTTTGGAAACTCGTCCAGTTTGTGTTTTTGAAACATTTTGTGGTAGGTGGGACTTCGAGGATGATCCTTCGCGTGGCAGTCACCTTGAAGTGGTGCGAAGGCTTAAGTTTCAAAGATTCATCTGACCTGCTGTTTTAGGGCAACCTGATTCGGTAGTAATTTTGAGGAGTTACGAACCAAGAACTGCCCCCCCTAATCCAGGGTGTTACGTGGACCGTGCCTATTGGATGGTTTGCAGCCAGGGGGTATACCGAATGTATTCTAATGGTACCTCTTTGAAAACAGGTGGAATCAAAGAGTAATAAAGACCTTACCATATCATGCGGAGCTCTGGTATGGCGGACCAACCCTTCTCTAGCTACTCGTAGGACCAAATATGCCAAAACATTAAAACAACTTAAAATAAAAACAATAAAAACCACAACACTCCGAGGGATGTCAACGCAGGTGAATATGCGGATCGCTGGGAGAGAGACTTCCGAGGGGATGATCCGAGATCCCGGTAGCCAATTTCTTAAGAGGATACCTCCAAGGAACATACAAAACCGGGCAGATAAAGGAGCGTCGTCCACTTGTTAGGGGAGATTACCTCCCGAGCAAGGGAAGTTGTTTCCCATAATACATCGACTACTAGTCAGGGGGGAACACCTCCCAGGCAAGAGGAAGATTTACAAAGGGTCGAAGAAGGAACCATTGACGGGAAAACTCCACCATCTGGTCGTACTTCTAAACCACCCAAAAGACCACCAAATAGCCGCAATAGAAGAATAGCCACACTCCCAAAGCTGGGCGAACCGGGTGGGCTAGATGACCCGTGCAGAAAGTGATTAAGTGGTACCTTCGCTTTCTTGATATGGGGATGACCCCGCAAGAAGCAAGAAGGGTACACTGGCAACCAAGGAGATAGGCCGAATAGGAGAAGAGATGGAAGGCATCGACCTCTCTCCAAACGTAAACGGCGAAGGGCAAAAATTCACTGCTGATAACCTAAGACTAGCACTGATCCAACAACCATGAATATACGGGGGCCAAGTAAGGACTCTAATTTAATATGGGATACGAGACACGACTCGCCCAGAGCATGCATAAAGATAAGAAATAACATTAATTTTATATATCTTTCAGAATTTATGACTTAGTTATGAACTTAGTTGTCCACCAAAACCCATAAAAAAGCAGAAGGATGCTCCGTGGTGGAACAACATTCTGTCTAAACTTAGATCCAAGGTTAGGAAACTCTTTAATGAGGCAAAGAGAACTGGAGAGTGGAAAAACTACTCTTCAGAATTGACTAAATATAACAGGGAAATAAGGAAAGCTAAGAGGAATAGTTTTGTAAATTTCTGCGAGGGTATTTCATCTAACCCTGCAGCAGCAAGACTGCACAAGGCTCTGGCGAAAGAGAAGGCATAAACAACGTTAGCACTTCGTAAAGCCAATGGTAGCCTCAAAGAAAATGAGGAACAAAGGTCTACCCTTTTACTAAACACTCACTTTCCGGGCAGTTTACCAACTACAGAGAATACAATAGAGAGAACACCTCTCAAACCAAACCGGGAAAGCTGGAAGATAGCCTCAACTATCTGTTCAGGTAGCAGAATAGATTGGGCAATAAACACCTTTCAACCTTTTAAGTCACCGGGTGTAGACTGTAGATGGTATTTTTCCTGCCCTCCTGCAAAAAGGGAAAGAGGAAATCTCATTAGCATACTTCGAAGTAGTGTTGCACTTGGGCGATATACCAAGTCTATGGAGAAGAGCTAGAGTTATTTTTATTCCCAAAATTGGAAAAAAAGACTCCTTACAAATTGCTTTAGACTCCAAAGAAACGGCTTTATGTGCCTTCTTAGATATTGATGGGGCATTTGACAATACCTCTCATGAGGCTGTAAACAAAGCGCTTATAAGGAAGTGTTAACCCATCCCTATAATCAGATGAATAAGTGAAATGCTAGGCACAAGAACGGCGCACAGTGGTTCAGGGTCGGACAAAAATCATTTTATCGACTTTTAAATATTAAAATTTTTGACATTGTAGTTTGATTAAGTAATAGTTGAAGCATTATGAATAGGATTGTTTTTATGAACTCCAAAGTTGATTAACGAAACTTCAGTGATTTAGAAGCAAAAAACGAGCATTCTTCAAAGACGATTATTTTTTCTTTTCTTTTGACTTTTTTTTATTATTTTTTCTTTATTGGGAATATATGTAAAAACAAAATAAATTTTGGAGAAAAAACATTAAGATAGTTGTAAAATTTTTTTTTACGAATTTTAAAAATTAGTATCTTTTCTTAAGTTAAATTCAAAATTCAACTAAGGCGTCAGTTATAGCGATCAGGAAAAACCATCAGGAAAAGTTGAAACAGATGGATACGATTTTTTTTTCCTTTTACAAATCTGTCAGTGGAACAAGTAAAAGCTGGATCGCAAATAATTGGAACGATTTGTTCCATTTTGTGTGAAGTGACAATCAGCTGGCACGAAAAATGAATTTACATCAGGAAAACACATTAATGCATTTTTAACAATAAAATAATTGTTGAGTTGAAAATTTTATTTGCATAAAAAATTCATTGAGTTATTTGTCATCGATACGGACAATATTTGCGTTTCAAATCGAATGAAAACCTAGTAAATAATCTATTTGAAAGTTTTTCCTGTTTCGTTTTCCTGATCGCTATAACTGACGCCTAAGAAACGTTTTTTTATTGTTTTATTTAAATAACTTCAAATCCTTCCCGTAAACCATTGACAAATATATATATTTATTATCTTTAGAGGAAGACCTTTACAACAGTACTATTTTTCTTAATAATTTTTTTTGGGGGGGCATAAAAAATCGAATGAATGACTTCCTTAACGCCCTGGATTATCTTTTTTTTATAGTTTTATTAGTTACCTGCTTCCTGGGCTTAAATAAATTACATATATAATTATGTATAAGCTACCTGTGCCCCACACCTTTTGCGACATATTATTTTCCAATAATAAAGGATTGTAATAAATAAAAGGTATAAAAGGATTGTAAGGAAGCTTGACCTTGTGTTTTATAAATAATGTAGATATAAAAAAACTTCGCTATTTTTTACATGATATTTTTTTTTGTGAGTTAAATTTTACAAAATGGTATTTAAACAAAAAGAAATAATCCAGGATGATGGAAATATATGGAATATAATATATATGGATGTAAATATCATATCAAACGCCGAATTATCGCACATTGCGTTGTCCTGCAATCGCAAGGAAGATCTTTGCATACAACAATTAAAATTAACATATCCAAACATAAGTGAATCAATAGTTGCAAGCATATCAGAACATTTACGGAAACATTTCTTATCGAATTTAAATCTGAGGTGGACCAGAACCAATCGAAACAAACATATGTTTTTCCAATAGAAGGAAAACGAGATATGGCTGCAAATATGCTTTTTGTTTCATCGGATCCTTTTTTAAGTTCTTTAAGACAAGAGCCAAACAAAATTATTTGGAGTTATTAGACGATGTAAAGGACCTTATAGTAATAGAAGAAAACGAAAATTTAGACCAATGTTTATTTTTTATTTTTTTTATTTTATTAAAATTAAGTTGGTATTTAGTTATTTATTTATAATTTATTTACATTTTATTCAATTAAGCAAACAAATAAACTAAAGTTATAAATTTAATATAGTTTTTAATTATACAAAAAGAACACTTCAAAAATACCTATATTTCAACGATTTTTCTTGATACACCCCCAAAAAGTGGGTGTGGCAAAAAGCTTTGTAGAGCTGCCTGTTAAAAAAGCATTTTCTACACATTCTGTTGCTTATTTTTCATTTTTTTAGGAAAAGATTAAATAAATACGTTTTTTGTCAAAAACGCCCTCAAAAGTGGGGTGGTAAACATTTCGCATCATTATTTTTGTGCATATTTTTACAGCAACTTGTATCGTTTTCTAATGAATTGGTCCAAAAACATATTTTTTTGTTAAAAAAAAACGCCCCCAAAAGTGGGCGTAGCAAAAAAATTTACTGAAAAATTATATGAAATTACGTTATCAACTTTTGAAAGAACACACCCCTATTTATATCAACTATGAAAGACAGAAGACCTTTTTTTAAGTGGGCGTGTCAGTTGGCGGAAATTTTCTCTCATGATACCTTATGCTATCCTTAACCATGTCTGAAAATTTCATTCAAATCGGTTGGCTGGTTCAGATTTTATAGATTTATGACCGCCTCCTCATACAACCTGAACCACTGTGCGACGTTGTGTTCCATAAATAATAGATTATTATTTTTACTGTTCGATAAAATTTGTTTTTTACTTAACTTACTTAACTTGCACTTGCACAAGCTCGACAAACACCGTAAAAACTGTAGTGTCTCCCGAAGTTTGTGTCTATGGTATGGAAAAGCGAAAAGACAACTGGAATACCAAAACAGTTGAGATGATAATTTAAACGCAACAGCTCGCATCCTTTTCATTTGCAGCGCGTCATGATCTTATTTTCATAGGATTATCGAAAAAAACTGGAATTCTGTAAAATTATGCTTGATACAAATTAAGAAAATCTAAGCTTTTTCAACAAAATTTATTGACAGAGTCTTCGTTAAAAAAGGATCATGGATATAGATAGTATACATTTGATACGTGAAGGCAAATTGTAATATTAATTCAAAATCGATTAACGGACTGGGATTCTGAATGACAAAATCAAGGACATTTGGGCCTATTCGGCAAAATCTTTTATTCTGTTATGAGCTGTCTAAAAATCTTTTATGAAATCTGCTAATAAATCTCTGGCCAAATTCCTAAACGAAAATTTGCAAAGCAAATGCAAAAAGCAAGATTTTTTTTACATTTACAATAAAACAGCAATCTACTACATTTTTGGACAAACTGCTTGGCAGGGATGTTTACGTTTGCATTTTGAAACTGTCTGCTTAGCTTAATTTGCGCAAGTTTTGCGTTTAGGAATTTGGCCTCTTATGAACTGTCAACAGTTCGAACTTAAAAAAAAATCTTTTATGAAATAAAGTTTTGCTATTCAGCATGCCAAAATCCATTATAAAATCTGTTATGAATCATAAAAGAATAAAATACAAATTTTTGTGACTTTTATCATATAAGGCTTCAAGTTTATGAATTTTAAATGGATTTTTATATTTTGTTTCGACAACGAAATGTTCATAAAATGAACAAAATGTAAGAAAACAATATTTAAATACATAATAAAGAAATAAGTACATATATTAAAATAGAATTAATTTTTTGTGTGGAAGCACAGAACTTTTGTTGGAGCTAAGGTGTAAAACGTAATCCCCTTGCCTTTGGTTTCAGTCTTCCCGATGTACGATTCTTGCAACTTTTTGGATCTGTTGTCGGCAACATACAAACTATCACTATAAATACAAATTTTAAAATTTAATTGTAAATTTTGGAATTCGCGAGTTTCAATTTATTTGCCAGCAATTAATTTTTTTTAGAACAACTGATTATGACAACAGATTTTAGATCTGTTTCCTAACATATTTCGTTTTCAAAGTTTCATTACAGAATTTTATAAAAGATCGAGCATCTGAATACCAATTATAAAAAATCTTTTATGGTGAAAATGACAGAAAATTCATAGCAAAATAACAGTTATGGTGTATGCAAATCCAATCCAATATGTAGCATCAGTGAACTCCAAAACGGATATAATTTTGAAATTTTTTTTAAGTTAAGTAATAAAAAATTAATCCAACAGTAAAAATAAAAATTAATAAAATTGCTGTTATTTAAAACAAATTTATTTTTATTTGTTTGAGAACCCTCTCTGGTTGAGTTCAAATTGTTTTAACTTTTGATCTAAGGGTAATAAGTTTTATACCTTTTGGAGAAAGTTGAAGAACATGGACAATTTTTAAAAGCGAAAATCAATATTACGTCGTACGATTTTTTTTTCAGAATTGAAGTAAAAAATAGATTTGAAGAGTCGTATTATCTATAATATCAAAAACATTTTAATGCTTAAAATTTGCTAATAATAATCTAGTTAAAAGAATCAAAAATTAAGTATGGAGTGGACAACGTGACCTAAAACCTGGCTCAAAGTAGGGCTTTTTTGAACTTTCAAAACAACAGCCATTATGATTCGGTACGGACAAATTACAAATCTCTGAGAGGTCTATCACCAGTTTCAGTTTGGACCTTTGATTATGGGACGCCCTGCACATATTTCGCACTTGAAGGATATTAATTTGAAAAAGTTTTTTTTTTTAAGAAAAAAGTGGATAGAAAAATTTTTCGTTTTTATATCTTCATGTCTGCTTTGTAATGGAAGTTGAGAGTCTTAAATTGATAAAAACCAAGCAGGTAATAAATATAAGAACTTGTTTTATTGCTTTGTAAATATTTTCAATTTTATTTTAAAAGTCACATCCATTTACTACAACAGTAAATTTATAATAATTTATAAATTACACACAATAATAAAAGCTCAATCGATATAATAAAAAAAACATTTAAATCCGTTAATCGAGGAATAAGTTCCTCCCTATTCTTATTCGCTGGTTGAAGATACTCATTCGAAAAATATCCGAATTCATACAAGCTTTGCACTTAACTGGCTTTTTACAATAATTTATTTATATATTATAAACATTATTGTTTCGGAATAATTTTAATTTTACAAAATGCCACCGAGAAAATATTGTGTATAAGCCTTAAGACATATGAATTTTTTAAATACATTTTCATTTAAAACAAAACTAGAATCTCTTAATTTTAAATCACAAGAAATTAAAACAAAAATAGAAGTGCATTTTTAACTACAAATAAATAAAACCAGGCAAATCATCAGATTTACACATACATAATGTCGTCCTACACGAGCCAGAAGCACGGAAGTGCAAATTATTATTTTCTTTTCGGAGTTAATTAGTAGATTTGGCAAAAGTTTCAGTATTTCTTCTTTTTCCGAATTGTTAATTTGCGGACATAGAAGAAAACATAATAGTTTAAAATATCAGTAAGGTCATAAGGCGAGTTAAGACTTTAATCTCATTGTAGAACATTGAAACACGATATAAAAAAAAAACATAATTGCACATACATGCTTCTGGCACGAAAGGGACGATGTGTTTAAATAATTAAATTAAATAATTTTTTTAACATTTAGCCAATATAAATAGTTTTGTTAAATTGCAACGAAAGTTCAATCATCTAATTGGAATTCTTGAACTGGAGCACTTTCTTTACTCAGCCTTTTTGGAAAGATCCTTTTTTTGTCGTTTCTCCTCACGTTCGAGAACATCAAAAGCTGCCAAATCAATACTTGCCACATATGCATGAAGACAGGATATAAGAGATTTCAAAACCGCAAAAGGCGCGGAAACAAATGCCAAGACCTTGAATAGTGAGCAGCCAAAAACTGTCAAGACAATTTTAATTTTATTAAAAAAATAATAATTTGCATTTAAATTACTTACTTATTGGACCCGTGGTAAAATGAAGCATATAGAGACAGATGTAGAATAATTCATTAACACAGCACATAAAAGTTAGGATATCCTTTTGGTAGTAAAGCCTCAAAAGGAAGTTCTCGTTTACATCGAATGATTTATGAGATGATTTTCCAACTGTGACGCTCCTTATTTGTATAAAGCACAAAAGTTAGTACTTCCATTAATTATAAATGCATAGAAGAGACAACTTACGTTTGCATATATAGCCAATGGCAGGCAACATCAATGGCAATTGAGAGTTGGAAGTAGAACATATATTCGGGATAAAAATAGCTAAGTGTAACTAATAGACCCATTGTTCCACAGCGGTCTGTCAATTGATCAAGCATAGCTCCAAATCGAGTACCTAAAAGAATATTAATTCCCGATTTAAATGTTTATGATTTTTAATTTTCTTTTTAACTTTTACTATTTAGGTAGAGTGACACAACTGAAAAAAGAAAAAAAAATTGGTCTTAAACCATACTTGTACCATCCTAATAATTGCATAATTGCTGCCATCTTATATATTTTATTACTTCACATGAAATGACCTATAAAGTAAAGTTACGATCGCAGCAAAGTAAAATCGAGCCCAATGCATTCGATTGACTTGTTGGGAAAACCACTTATTATGGGTCAGAGTTACTCATTGTCACTATTGCTTGGGTATATAAAACGAGATAAAATAAATACAGTTTTTTTTTTAATTCTTTAAAAACACCCCGATTAGTACAAGAATGCGTAGTAAAAAAATTCTAACAACCACTACTGCTTCCGACACAATGAAAACAACTAGGTTCTGTTTATAAACCGGTCCAACTACACCACTTTTATGAAACAAGTGTTTATTTTTATTTTGCTGTTTTATTTTAAATAACCTTCATATTAATGCTTAATGCGTGCAAAAGTTTAATGGAAATTTTTACCAAAAAAAAAAAAAAAAAAAATTACCCATCTCCCACAAAATAATTTTTTCCCGACGGAATTGTTTGTATTGAAATAAGGAAAATTTTCCCTAATAAAATTATTCACGGCAGCTATTTTCTTGAAAGGAATGTCTTCATTCAAGGAATGTTTTCATTCAAGGAATGTTTTCATTCAAGGAATGTTTTCATTCAAGGAATGTTTTCCCTTATAATTTCGGTGTCAGAGATGGACTTAAATATAATTAAAATTTAACTCTTGTATCAGTTTTCCATGCGGATTGACCCCAAAAATTCGGATCAGGGTATACCAAACTCTCCCCCACACAACACAATCTTCACTTCTGTCAGGTGTCACTGGCTAACGTAGTTATAGATCGAAGTAGCGAAGAGATGGAGGGCATAGACTCTCTCTAAGCCGAATCGATAACGACACAAGGCTTCCGAAAGATCTACTTCTAGCAGATGAGGGTTAAACAAAATGACTGGACACGGGATCAGTACCAGGCAAGCCCAAGTAAACATCCACCACGCAAAAGCGGCATCAGCTAACCTAACGAGGAAGTTCGCAGCGGACAACTTAGGGTTAGCACTGATCCAATATCCCTGGATTTACGGGGGTCAGGGTTGACAAGCAGTGACTCTAACATAGGCCAACATTTTTCCGACTAAAACTCAAGGGATGGATTAGTCCCCAAGCCAAACAAAACTACCACTGTTGATAGGCTGTGATGCGAATGGTCACCATACAACTTGGCACCATAAACCAAAGCGGTGAGTACCTTTTAGACTTTATGTTATTAAAAAATCTAGAAATATTTAATGTAGAGAACACCCCGCACTTTTGTTACTAGAACACGAAGAGAAGTGTTAGACATACCATTTGCAACTCTTTACGTAAGCCGTCTAATAAGGGATTGGTGAGTATCCAATGAATCCTCAATCTCTGATCACAGAATAACATGTGCCTATTATGGATAACAACTCAACTTAGGTGGGTTGACTTCAAGTCACCTCAACTTTAAGACAACCATTTGAATTATTTGTATTATGGAAGACAACTACTTTTAGTTAAGTTTAATAAAATTGTTGCTTATTTAGAGAAGCTTGTTGTGTGTCAAAATCAGCTGTTCGTTTAAAATAAATTCGTAGACCTAATTACAAAAATAAGAATTTAAGAATAAATAAATTATAAAAATGGAAAGCAGCTTTGATTTATTTTTTAATAATTTGGAGGCTGAAAGTTGTCTAAATGTAGCACGCATTAAAAGAAATATCAGAGATCATTCAAATCCATTGCAACTTCCAAACACAAAGTAAGTAAACCAATTTATAATGCTTATTGTTTTAGTTAAAAAAAAATGTCTATTTGAGCTATTTTATGCTTAGTAAGGATGCTTTTATGGATGTTTTAACGAAATTAAAGATTTCCTAAGAAAACCAATGCGCTCTTCAGCGATTCTACCTATCATTAAACTTGCAACTGCCCTTCGTTTTATGGCAGAGGGAAGTTATCAGAAGTGCAATGGCAATGACTTCAATGTAGGCCTTGCTCAACTAACTGTATTAGTTTAATAAAGAAAGTGATAGATGTGCTCGAGCAACGTGTCTGTCCAAAATGGATTAATGCTCAGCTAACGAACGAAGAGCAAAATGCCTCCAAGATGTTTTTTTTACCAAAAAACTGGATTTCCAGGAGTGATAGGATGCGTGGATGGCACCCACGTCAGAATCATAGCGCCACCAAAGAATCTTCAGCATTTATATTTAAATAGAAAAGGTTATTACAGCCTCAATGTTATGATTGGACGTACCTATATTCATTATATTATATAGAGCTTGTAAAGTTTTAATTTAATTTTCAATAACTCAATCCATTCTTCTTCTATCGTTTTTGAGGATTTCCTTTTTGAGCTTCTCACAAATGGAGTTTCAAAATTAGGATCAGCTTCATTTGGAGGCAGCATATTGTGATCTTCGCTTTGTAACAAAGGTTCCATCGCAGACTCGTTCAATCCGAACGTTAAACCAGCTGGGTTGATAGAATTTGCATCTCAACCAATCCTACAACACATTCTTTCAGTTGGCTGAGTCTCATATATTCTGATGGTCCGCCCCCTGTTGCTTTGATGTTTTTTTTGTTGTTGGCTAGTTTTCTTTTTAAATTTGCCTTGTAATGTATCCAAACCTGATAAAATAGTTCTTTTTAAAATGTATTTGTTTTTATATCTTATTTAACAAACCCTTTGCCATTCTTTTGCTGTCTTTGATGGTGGCCCTATGCTGTTAAACTCAGACATAATTTTTTCCCATTCTTCATCATGGTTCTTCTTCGAACCAAAGTGTCCCTTACCCCTGGCGAGTTCCGGCTTTTCGTTCAGAATTTTTTTTTACTTGTGACTTTTCTGTATGATAAAAATAGGTACTCGATTTTGCAAAATCACTACTTCGTAATTTTATGTCAAACGAATAGTGAATAGATCCAATTGAAGCCCAAATTCTATCTAAAACCATTTCTAATTATGTAGTTTTTTTTCCCAATATTTCACTTAAAATAATGTTATTTTGATCTAAAAACGTACTACACAACTGGCAAATAGCAGTTGTTAGTTTTTGATACAAAAGTCAACTAGAACACAACTCAACTAAGTTCCATAATATCTAAAGACAACTAAAAAAAAGCAGCCTTTTTGTAAGTTGTCTCCCAGTTATCTTTTGACAGACAACTAGTTGTGATTGATAATACCGATTGCTGAATTTCAACTCAACTTCAGTTGGGTTCCTTCCAGAGAATACCTCTGGAAGGAACCCTAAGAAAACAAACTAAGACCTATGCAAAACTGTTCTAAAATCAAACCCAGATCAAATACGCCCAGCTAGTACAACGAACAGTCACCTTGAGTTAGAATTTACAGTTAATGAGTTTAGTGGGGCTATACCAGAGGCATTTGTACTCAGTTGTCCCCTTAAACCAATAACTAAGCAGAAAGACGCTCCGTGGTGCAACAATGATCTGTCAAAATTGGAGATAAAAAAAACAAAAAGAAACAGTTTTACTAAGTTCTGTGGGGGTATTTCCTCAAGCCCTGCTGCGACAAGACTGCATAAAGCTCTTGGAAAAGAAGGCGATCACGTAATTAGCACTAAGATACAATGATGAGAGTTTCAAGGAGAATGAAGAGCAGAGGTCCATACTGTTACTTAACACGCACTTTCCAGGTCTACCAGTCTAGCTGCAACTATCTGTCCAAGTAAAAGAATAGAGTGGGCGATTGGTGCCTTCCAACCTTTGAAGTCACCAGGGTTAAATGGTATCTTCCCAGCCTTGTTGCCAAAAAAGGAAAAAGAAGATCTTATGCCCTATGTTAATAGTATCCTTCATAGTAGCATTACTCTTGGGTATATACCAAGTCTATGGAGAAGAGCTCAAGTAATCTTCATCCCCAAAAATGGGAACAAAGATACAATCCATCGAAAGTCTTTTAGGCCAATAAGCCTAACATCTTTTATACTGAAAACCTTTGAACAAATTATCGACAACTTCCTAAGATACGAAGTTTTAACACATAGTTCTCTAGGTCTAAAGAAAGGAAGAAAACGCGAAGGAAACAGCATTAGATGCCTTCCTATACATAGAGGGAGCATTTGACAATACCTCCCATGATTCGGTTAACAGAGCTCTTGTAAGGAAGTGTGTTCCCATCACCATAACCAGATAGTATAATGAAATGTTAGGCACTAAAACAGCAGAGGCACAAGCAGGTCTAAACGTACAGAAAATCATCACAACGAGAGGTTGTCCTCAAGGAGGGGTACTTTCAACCCTGCTGTGGAGTCTTCTACTAGATGAATTGCTAGAGAATTTACCACCCAAGGGATACGCTGTGTTTGCTTTGCTGATGACATTGTAATCACAGCCTCAGGGAAATACGAAGAAACTCTTTGTGATATAATCCAAAGAGGACGAACAACAATTAGGAAATGGTATCTATCTGTAAGATTATTAATTAACCCTACTAAGACGAAGATCATACCATTTACCAAGAAAAGACTTTTACCTCGCATGAAGCCTATTCGATTAGGGTTGCAAACCAGACATCATCAGATGGGTGTACACCATGATGGTGAGACCCATCATTACCTATGATGCAGTTGCATGGCACAAAAGAACCGAATTAGTAACAACTAGGAAAGCGCTAGATAAAGTCCAAAGGCTCGCATGAATTTGTTAGTTATGAAAGTTTACATATTTAGCAGAACTGTGCTGTTGAAATTCAGTATTTTTACAATTTTAACGTATATATAAAATATTTACATTTTTTAAAGGTAGTTACATTTGATAAATTCATTTAAATATCTTTTAAAGATGTTTAAGTTTGTTTCATTTTTTGCTTCGTAATGAAAGGAGTTGATAAGTTAACAGCCTTTATATACTTTGAATATAGTAAGGAAGTCTGAAATCATCTATATTTCTTAGATTATATGCCTGTGGTTCGCTCACATATCTCAAATAATTACTTATGGTCTCATTTATAAACGTTGTCTAACTTTAGACAACTGTCCAACTTTGGAAAATGTGTTCAAAAACCTTGTTTATTGTTGTCTTATAGCTGCCTAACTCAGACACAAGAGTAGATTGCCTTAACCGTGAATAATGTGATATTTATTTTTATTAAGTAAAGCATATTTCCACCAATTTGAAAATAGTTAGACAGTGTCTAAGTAGACAAAAATCTAATAAATACGACATTTAAATATTTACTTTACATTCATCTATTTAAGTATGTCAAGCATTATTCTTATTGAGGTTACATTTAAATATAAGACGCATAGATTTATTTTGTAGACGTTGCAATTTCCTGAAATAAAAAAAAGTGTATCATCGGCAGAAAGAACAATTTGGTAATGTCTGAGAACTACTTTTATGTAATTTATGTAATAACAGCGCGCCTAGAATGGATCCCTGGGGAACTCCGTGTATAGTTTCGACGCTGTTTGACAATATTCCATTTGCTGATGTTTTTTTGGCTTCTATTTGATAGAGGTGAAGCGAAGGTGGAGGTTCGTTTTTGTATAGATGAACTTTGTTGAACAGTGTATGACCCAGTCAGCGACAGAGTTGCACTGATTGTAATCGGTTCAATGACTCATTATATGTTACTTGTCCTAAGGTAGTCTTATGTTGTCTCAAAAACGAATTGGAGCTGTTCCAACTTGCTTCTAATTCTCGTCGCACAATGTTTGAGGACGTTTTGAAAATTGATGAAGCTAAAGGAGGTATTATGAATTGCATTTGGCATTTTGATGGACGAGCGGCAGCATCTGCTTTTTCATTACCTGGAATTCCTTTGTGGCCTGGGGACCATATAAAGTGAATTTTTGAGTAGTTGGATTGAACGTAGAAAATGGAAAATTGGTGTTTTGTTTTTGTTGTTGAAAATGTTGTGTATAGCACTAAAGGAGTCACTGCAAATTACTGTTTTTTTCATTTCTTTCGTTGGCAATATTTTGAATGCATCTAACAATGCCATCACTCCTCCTAAAAAGGACTTTGCTTAGGTGTTGATAATTTTTGTGAGATGGTCTTATCACATTTGTTGTCGTACCTCAATACACAATAACTGGTTGTTTCATCTGTGTACAATATGCAATCAAACTGTCCTTTGATTATTATTTCAGCAAACTTTTTTCTGAAGATGACGGGCAATGTTCGTTCCCTAGAAGTTTGATCTAGTTAAGTGTTTATAGTGCTTTTCGGAAATAGCCAAGGTGTTGAGTCGATGTCGTAAGTAATCGCGCTATTGGTGTGTGGGGAGCCACACATTACAATATTAGCGTTGAATTCACCTAATACGATACTTTCTGCCAGTTGGTTTGCGGCCAGATCAAGGTAATCTTGCTGAGATATGATTTCATCAGATTTTTTGTAAATATTTTGTACCGTTAGAGGATGAGTTATGTTGATTTTCGGATCTTGGGCCAGTATACCACTTGGCCAACTTGTGTACGTGTGAGGTATATTAGATTTTATGAAAATAGTTGTACCGTCTTTTTTTAGCTCGTGTAGCTTGTTATTAAAATAAACAATGTAGTTTTTGTACCTTAATGGTGCTCTATCAACAAGAATTATTTAAGTTTCCTGTAAAGCGATAACTTCTGGATTATTTTTCAACTAGAATGTGCAAGTTTTAAAGATTATTGAAATACCCTTGGTTATTCTATTGTAGAATTTTTATATTAATTTCATTGTTAACATTGATTGTTGGGTTATTATTGATTTGAATTGATAAAGTTGGCATTTTTTGTTGTTGGTCAACAATAGTTGGCCGTGGGTATCTCTGGCCGGAGAGGGGCCAAAGGGGCTGGACGCCGGGAGTCCTTGTTCCCTCTCCCGCCACAGATGACCAAGACCTCTTATAAGGAAAGTGTTTTGCGTTATTATTCATTCTCATCTGGATATAGACAAAATATAATTCTTTTTGTAGTAAATTGTGTGATATCATTGAAATAGGTGAATTTTGTGTGGTGTTGGTTAAAGAAGAAGGGTAAGGTTTGTTTGCTTAGTTTTGTATTTTTTCTTGTGAGGTTCTAAATGGAGTGGTGTTTTCTCACTGCTAAGTGGAATTGTTGGTAGTGAAGATGAAGTTGAAGCTGATGGGAGGGATTTGGAACTTTTTGGGGATTTTGGAGTTGAATTACTTTGGACAGTTGTTGTTTTGTTATGGTTGTAGATTTATTTAAATTGTTGTAAATGGACATCAGAGCAATGCGCACACATAACACGAGTGCATTCAGTAGTTTCATGGGGTGGCGGACTGCAAACTTCACACTGTTTGTTGTTATTGCATCTTTTTGTTGCATGTCCCAAAATTTGAAAACCTTTAAAACTCATTTTATACACGTCGAAACACCTTTTGGTTGTAATTCTCTTATTATTTCTTCTTCTTTAGTATTAATTAGACAAGGTTCAAGGAATTCAGATTTTCATGCAGTTTCATCGTAACGAGAATCTGGGCAAGATTAGAAATTTTAAGGAATCTATCTTCAATTGATTGTGATTTGGTACAGCTTAATGCAAGCATTTGTAACATTGTCTCTTTCCTCTTCGGGTTTTTTCACCTTCAGATACTAGGAGATACCAACTTGTCACAGTCATCATTTGGCGTGGTGTTAGTTGTTAGTAATAAAAAAAAATATAAATTAAGCCTAACACACTACCAAAAATGCAACAAAGAAGACAGAAAAATAAATAAAATTATTTACATATAAATAAATACAATGATATTCAATTTTACATAACTACACATACAAAAAAAAATAGTATAACTTGCGCCTAAGTGTGAGTTTTGAGCAATTTATGTCGAAAACATCATGGTTACGGTTTTCTTCATGTTTCATACGAGTTAAGGGTTCATTTAAACCATAATTCGTACGATAAAAGTCTAGATGGAAAATATCACAGTTCCGAGAACTTTGACTTCTAACTATAAAACGAATTTGGTCCAAAAGAACCGGTGAATCAATAGAACCATCCAGCAACTGGTGTACAAATATAACATCGGCTACTTTTCGACGTTTCTCGAGAGAAGTCATATTTAAAAGAAGGCGATTATTATATGCAGGGAGTTGATTTGGGTCATTCCAGTTCAAGTGACTTAATGCAAAGCGCACATATTTTCGTTGAACAGATTCGGTGCGATCAATGTGCACAGAGTAATGTGGTGACCATACAGTACTCGCATACTCTAAACGGGGACGAAGAAAAGTATTGTATAACGAGGATGTGACAAGGATACAAGAAAATTCTTTACTCCAACGCTTTATAAAACCAAGCATTGAGTTTGCCTTATTAACTTTCTCAATGTGGAGTGTGAAGTCAAAATTTTCTGAAAAGTGTATCCCTAGATCACATGTAGTTTCTACCTTACTAATTTATGGTATAATTACTTGATTTATGGTATAATTATAAAATATTGATTTCTTTATTCTAAAGACACCAATTAGAAAAAAGATTTAAGTCATCTTGAAGGGCTACAGGACTTACTATTGAAACTACATCATTGATAGCAACTATGAAAAGTAATGGGCCTAGGTGGCTTCCTTAGAGTACGCCAGAATTAGCGTTTATTGAGTTAGAATGTATCCCTCTGAAAAGAATTTGATAAGTCCTTCCATCCAAATATGATTTAATCCATTCAACAAAAGATGCAGGGAAACCAAGAGATGAAAGCTTGAATAAAATAAGACTATGAGACAACTTGTCGAAGGCCTTACTGAAGTCTGTATAAATGCAGTCTACTTGATGGCCGTCCTCAATAGTTTTATTTGCAAACGTCGTGAATGCCCATGTTGCTCGCTTGCAAGAAATGGTTTGGCCTATAATTGCAAACATCACCACGATTACCCTTTTTGTGGATGGGAATTATGAAAGAGTTTTTCCAAATGTTAGGGAAAGTGCGTTGCTGTAAAAAAGTCTGGAATAAAAATGCTTAAGGTCCTGACAGAGTGTTGGGCCAGTTTTTTAGGACTAAAGCAGGGATTCCACCAGGTCCGCTGGAAGCATCATTAATTAATCTCTCAAGATGTTCTTTTACGTCCTCAGATGTGATAACAATATTATACATTGAGCTTTGAGAAAAACAATCCAAATGAAAACAATTCATAAAGAAATCTACAAAATGATTGAAAGTCACAAAACAAGGGAAGATAAGTGTTGTAATCATTGGTTTGATTAGACATTAAGTACTTTTTCCATGCTCTATTTCTTAAATTACGTAAACTACGAAGCTGAGGGGTGTACCAGGAAGGAGACGTTAGTGACGAGTGTCTCGATATTTTGATTGGTACAGAAGAGATGAAACATGCAAAAATACTTGCATAGAAGTTTGAAACCATCAGTTGTTGGGAGATATTCTCATAGGCGCAAAATTTTAAACAACCTATTGTTAAGGGCTTAGCATATTACTAGTTAGAAATTTGCTAAACATTTAGTAATTTACTAGCTCTTCGGAAATTTTAATCCTTTTTTTTCGTTTTACTAACTAGTAAAATACTAATCCCCTTTTATTAAAAACAGTGCATCTGAACACGTCCAAACAATGAAAGTTCGTGAAAGAAAAACAAAGCAAACAAACCTAATCCTAGGGAACGGACCTAATAATTTGAAATGTCAGAAGTCAAAGTGACCACCTATAATTTATTATGTTATTTGTTTATTGTGAGAACTATTTTGTTATTTTATTTTGGTGAAATCAGAAGCCACGGTTTGTTATTCGGTCTTGGATGTTTAGGTTTTCAACCAAGAACCGAACTGTATTCTTATCAAACCTATACCTGGAGTAAAATTCTCCATCGTCCAGCTCTTCAAAAGGATTTGCTCGGGACTTAAAACATCGCACTTTTCTGCACATAGCTGACTCTTCGAACATATCGAAATCTTCTTCCTCCGAAAACATTTTATTTTTTTTATTTACTTTGAAAAACAAATCGCACACGAATCATAAAAAACACAATTTAACTCTTTGCCAATTTTTTTTTTCGAGGACAATGACAGATTTCATATGGATTTAGCAAGTTACTAAAAGTTAAAGTAGCCATTTTGTGATTTTAACTTTAGTAAAATGTTAAGAGATAGTAAGTTGCTAAAATCGTTTAAAATTAACAAAATCTTCTTTTTACCTTAGTAACTTACTAAAATGGCTTTAACATTTTACTAAATCGTTTAAAATTTTGCGCCATTGGCGCAAAATTTTAAACAACCTATTGTTAAGGGCTTAGCATATTACTAGTTAGCAATTTGCTAAACATTTAGTAATTTACTAGCTCTTCGGAAATTTTAATCCTTTTTTTTCGTTTTACTAACTAGTAAAATACTGATTCCCTTTTATTAAAAATGGTGCATCTAAACACGTCCAAACAATAACAGTTCGTGAAAGAAAAACAAAGTAAACATACCTAAACCTAGGGAACGGACCTAATAATTTGATTTACCATTGGCCAGATACACTCCAAAACCTTTTTCAATTTTCTTAATTTTTGCCATCATGAAGAAAAATTTAAATCGTTTTGGAGTGTACCTGACCAACCATAAACCGTTCAGGGATGGTTGATACCGTTTTGGACCTCCATTAGCTTCAGTAACTCTTGATGTCTTCCGAAAACATTTTTTTTATTTTATTTACTTTCAAAAACAATTAGCACACGAATCATAAAAAAAACACAATTTAACTCTTTGCCAACAATTTTTTTTTCGAGGAAAATGACAGATTTCATATGGATTTAGCAAGTTACTAAAAGTTAAAGTAGCCATTTTGAGATTTTAACTTTAGTAAAATGTTAAGAGATAGTAAGTTGCTAAAATCGTTTAAAATTAGCAAAATCTTCTTTTTAACTTAGCAACTTACTAAAATGGCTTTAACATTTTACTAAATCGTTTAAAATTTTGCGCCATAGTCTTTGTTCACTGCATCAATTGCTTTATTAAGAATAAATACGCTTAATGATGATAGGGGTTGTTTCTCATCTTTAGGGGAGATGATAACAAATGTGGGGTTCTTTAGGTTAGCAATATCTGGAAGTAGAGGGAAATCAGTTAGCGAGGAGTTCTTTACTCTTTTTGCAAGAGGATCTGTATAAGAGGGTTCCCAACATTTCAAATCTATTCGAGGATTTTTTTCTTCCTGGCCCCGGGGCCATTATGACTAATAAGAAAAAGACCAGGCGTCAAAAAACTTTAACACGAGGTTTTCAAATAAAACTAATTAGCCCTGTTGAGGGACAGATATAAGATATAAGTGACTGGGCTACCATGTTAACATATTACTTAAAACTTTATCATCGTCTCTAGCATCGCAGTAATTAAAAAAACAGCTTCACTTTGTTTTCACTGTTTTATGAATGATGCTTTATCGTATTGAAGACCTTTGATTTTATTTTCGCCCTGCGCTATGTTAATGTTGCTTCTTATTTCGTACTCTATTATAAGAGTTTCAAGATCTCGGATTTTAAGTTCACTACTAGTCTTGACTGTTGCCAGCGTGGAGTCAGTAATTACATAATCGATTAAAGTACGTGTTGTAGCTGTGATCCTGGTTGGTTCTTGTACGATTTGTTGACTCATATTTACAATGTCTATGGTTTTTTTTATCTCATTAGTATAGGTATTTGAAGTATTCATCGAGTCCATGTTAAAATCTCCTACTATTATAAAACTGCGCTTTAAATCGACAAGTTCTATGCGTTATAGTACAGTGATTGGTCATTAGTAGTTATTTTTATGATGAGCCAGTAAATGTGTTCGGGAATGATTTTTCTTGTCGTGTAATTTGTACTACAAAGTTTTCTTTTACATACATATATAAACCTCCTGTATGTCGCGACTCACTATTTTACTATAATTGATAACCTTGAATTTGAATCTCACTGTCTTTAATGTTGTCGGTGATGTGTGTTGCGGACACAATTAGGAAATCATATTTAGTATTGATAAAACACTGTTGCGCTTCATCTTAGGTCATCTAAGTACACACTACTGATTGTTTGTCTATGCTAAATTTCCTGTTTTTTTCAGCTTGCATCAGCCGTTATTTTTTCCAACCAATGTTTGTTTATTTTGCGATTTTCCAGCATGTTCTTGTTATCAGTTTGATGAAACTCAATCACAGCATAGTATGCATGATTTAAAATCTTTTACAGATTTCATCGTGCCTCCAATATTATTTTGCTTCTTAACAGCTGCTGTTTCTAGCTCCTCTCTACTCCATTTTTCATTTATATTGGCAATCGGACGTTTCAAGGACTGCACCATCTTAACGGGCCTCCTCACCGGCCACTGTTAACTCAGAAGGCACTTAAACACTCTAGGCTTAATGTGTACCGAGAGCCTGTCATCGCCTTCTTTCGGAGAAAAAATAATTCGTTAATTTATTCGACTGAAACATAAAATGCTAAAAAATGAAAGCAAGTTAAAAGGTACTGGCGTCTTTATCAACCCGGATTACACAAATTGATTTGTGATAGTTGACAGTCACAATCAACCAATTCGGTCTGTGTAAGGTGATAGTCACCTGTGACAATCACAATTTTGTGACTATTTTCCGTGACAGCATTTTAGGTGTCACTTTCATTTGAAATTGACTTTATTTTTTTATTGTCTGTTGTGTCTAGTCAAAATGAATGTGTTTCTGCCTTTGTCATTGGTTTTTCCATCTCGAAATGCTGAAAATGAATATATAAATCGTAATAGAAACGTCCGGATTTTGAAAATAAACCTCCTGAATATACTTGATATTCCAAATCCAAAGTAAGTGCACATTACATATATATTCCGTAACACACAACTTTCTTGGAAGTGGTGCCTACCAAAGGCAAGTTGGTGCTGACTGGTCAGCTCCCAGAGTACAGTCTGTGAAGTCATCTCTTCTACATTGAAAAAAAATGGAGAGGATATTCTGTCCCCTCAAAATAAAATTTACTCTATCGAATTCGGAAGCAACCAAAACGTACTTTTATGAGAATACCTGGAGGTAGGTTTTTGTTAATTGTTAAAAAATATATTTAATTTTGCTATTTTCCTAGTAATCGGCTGCATAGATGGAAGTCATTTCTTCTTAAGTGATACCAAATTTAAAAAATATTTTGGTGATCACCTTACACAGATGCAAAAATTCTTTTGATCACATTTGATTGTCACAAACGTGACAGTCACAAATCACCTTAGCCGATTCCACCCCTGCCTGCAAATCCTGTAGATCGCGGCCTAAAGCTGCATGTTAACAAGAAAATCTTCGAGACAAAAAGCGACGGAAAAGTTGTGTGCGAAATATTGGGAGAACTTCAACTACAACAATAACAAACACAAAACACACTAATAGCAATAAGACGTTTTCAATGTCAATATCAAAAACCATGAGTTCGAATAGAAACAAGACACCATTCACCACCAATACTAACATCAATTCAGAGAAGACAACACAGAACCCCAAAGAAGGTTCTGAAGACGGAATCAGTCGTAAGCGGGGCAAGTACTGCCCACCCATTATTCTTTATGACGTTGACACAAAAAAACTCTTAGCGTACCTGAGGGAGAGGGTCAAGCTGGCTGAATTCAAATACGAATTCAGGCAGCTTACCAAATTATATGTTAGTGCAAATTATATGTTAGTGATACGGGGGCTCACTGCGAGTTAATGTTGAAGTTTAAAAATAACGCGAACATTCATTCACCCTTGAGGAAGACAAAACGGTTAACCTCATCTTAAGAGGTCTTAATGCGAGCTTTAGGCCAGAGGAAATCCTCGGCGAACTTTTGGAAATTGTGCCTAACAATGTTTACCAAGTTATGATTTAGTACACTATGCTCTAAAGAGAGTAAAAAGAGCCTTTACCCTTTCTTAGTAAAACTTTTTCCAGGCAAAGCTTCCAGGGACGTTATCGACATTAACTATGGCCAAATTCCTAAACGCAAAACTTGCGCAAATTATGCTAAGCAGACAGTTTCTAAATGCAAAGGTAAACATCCCTGCAAAGCAGATTGTCCCAAAATGTAGTAGATTTTTGTTTTCTTCCGCAAATGCAAAGGCATTTGTGCAAATGTAAAAAATATATTGCTTTTTGCATTTGCTTTGCATGTGTTTTGCTTTGCAAATTTGCGTTTAGGAATTTGGCCTATCTTTTCAATTTTAAAATGCTGAAAATTCGGCCACTAGGCAAAGAATTTATATAGATGTGTGAAGTGTGACAAATCACACCAGCCACAAGAGTGCTTGGTTAAAGCCCAAGAGGGAGTCAAGGCAACCTGTGTCAATTGTTCTCAAGACCACCCTGCTAACTACAGAGGTTATAGAGTTCAAGAAATATGAACTCAAAAGGAAAAAGCCTTTTAGAGAAACCAAAGCAGCAAGAGAACTCTCGACAGCTTCCAAAATTTTGCAAAAAACACAAGTTATTAGATCGTCTTCTAAAGTCTCGTTTGCCAGTCTCTTCAAAGACAATGAACCCTCCGTACAGTTGGACCTTGGTCAACCCTTGACTCCCTAAAGATCTTCCAAGTCCTCACCTCAACTTTCTTCTTCCTTTTCATCAAATCAATTGACTTCGGAGAATAATTATCTCAGCCAATTTCTTGGCCTTTCGAACGAACACTTTGGTATGAAGGTATCGTCCTTACTTAAAGAAATCGAGGGCTTTGTGGTAAATTTTAAAACATCGAATGCATCTATTCAAGAAAAAAGATTACAATTTTCAAACATCCTTAACAGAATCCTCCCTAACTCAAATAATGGAATTAAAACTTTCAACATTCAACATTATGTCCCTTATAGAACATAGCAGAAGGATTGATCTGCTAAGATTCCTTCTCGCTAACGAAATCTCTCTAGCCTTCATCCAAGAAACAAGGCTTAACTCCAACCATTTCCCAATTATAAATACCTTCCATTCTCTGTCGAACCTGAGAAATGGTAAAAAACCCGGAGTTACTCTCCTTATAAAAAACAACATACATTTCACTCCAGTCAATTTTTCAGATGAAAACTTTCCAACCTCATTTGCAGAAATTCACCTAAAAATTGCAGGTACACTTCAAAGAATTTTAATTTGCACCGTCTACATTCAAGGCAACAGTCCCCTTACTTTGTTTACCGAATTACTATAAAATAAAAACAATCTCAAAACCCTTCGAAGGATGCATTGTAGGAGGTGATCTAAATGCTAAACACTCTAGCTGGGGTGATTTTGATATAAACCAAAACGGTAGAACTTACTTTAAATGGTTGGCTTCAGCAGCTCCACTTTTCATTAATCTCAATAACTCTACACCACCCTTCCCTAGAGGAAAATCATTCCCTGATCGCTTCATTATCTCCTCAGAACTGATCATTTGGACTTATCCAAACTTTTTAATCAATACATTACATTCATTTTCCGACCATTTTTCACTAATGTTGAATATTAATTTTGATAGACTCGAAATTGATTCTTCTATACAAAACTCTTCTAGATGTTTTAAAAATACGGACTGGATGCTTCAAGAACCACATTAATGCAAATCTGGTAAATTACCTTCCTCCAGATCATTTAGGTATGAAAAACAGTGATATTGATTCCCATATAAATAATTTAAATAATTCCCATATAAAAAATTGTAACTGCTCCAATTTATTAATTTTAAACTAATGCCATTACTTAAGATTAATATGCTGAATAAAAAAGTTAAGACACTTTTTTTATTTTTTTCACAGTATGGTTCTCTATCGCTCCCACAGTTGTTTGAGACATGGAAAAAATGCAGAGGAAAATGCCCAGACTTTGCCGTAATAAACATTACAAATCTCATAATAAGATATTTCCTAATTTGAACATTTATAACGATACTTAAATCATTCCGTCTTCTAAATATGTGATGGCTGTCTCTCTTAGATCTCTTGAAAAAATGAATTTTAATGAAAACGAAATAATAAACCAATAACACTCGTCTCAAAAAGATTTGATAGTGAATGAACCCTTACATTTATCACCTTCAGTCTCTTAAACAAAGAGATTGACTTCTCCTCCGATGGGCCTCCGACTGCTTTTTATCAAAAAGCCCTCCCGGGTCAAAATCGAGGCTAATTGCCTCATGCCTGATCGCAGCCAGCTTGCCCTATCTCCCTCCAGCATGTTTCCTCGGTTCGCTAAATCTTCAAATAATTTTAACTTTAATCAGATGTGTTGGCCTTGGCAGTTCTTACAGCCCTTACCTAATTTTAAGTATCTATGTATTTATTTATAATTATATTTATTACTTTCCACTAATGTTATTATAGATCAAATGTAAACACTTTTTTATTAAGTCTCAATAAATTATTATTTGAAGACTTATTTGAATTAGTAAAGAAACATGACATATTTTTCCTTTTTGAAACATTTACTTTACGCGAAGATTTTGAAACTTATAGCAAATATTGAATTGAACAAAATAAAAAGACAAACACCTTTACGTTACATAAATTTTTTTTTATTAAATAAAAACACTTGTTTCGATGCATGTGTGCATCATCTTAAATTTTACTGTCGACTGACTAGACGTGTCACAAATAAAAGCAGTACTTACAGAACCATTAATGGTGGAATCGATCATATTAGAAAAAAGATCTTCAATGGACACATTCATTAATAAAAATGTACGCGTTTTCTTAGAAATGTGTCAAATAAATAATCTTATCCTTAATGGATGCAGTAAATAATACAGTCATGGTGCATTTACCTTTATAGGTGGGCCAGGAAAATCGGTTGCCAAATACTGTGCATCTCCAAGTTGGAGCAAGTTTATTAGTTTACTTAAGTTTAGTTTATTTAGAACAATTAATGCTTGCAAATTAAGAAACTATTTCTTATAAATTATTGTTAAGCTTATTATGTATTATGAAAAATAAAACAAAAAAGAAAATGAAAAATTAAAAATTAAAAATATGAAAAATAATATAATATAAAAAAAAGTTAAAATATGAGAAATAAGAAATAAAAGAGCTACTACATGATTGGTTATAATCTAGAGCAAAATTTAAAAAAAAGACCCCACGAGTAGTTAGAAGGAAACTTGAAACTGCATTTCCCGCTGTTACTGCCTGTTTTCTATCCCGAAGATAGGATGATACCAAATGGACTGCCGATGATCAAAAACCATAATACGCGAAGAGTTTGTGGCAAATGTAAGCATGGTCAACTGTATCAAAAGCTTTAGAGAAGTCGAGAAGAACAAGGAATGTAACGTGGTCATCATCCAACGCCAGCCTGATATCTTCAAATATATTTAAAACAAGCAGACCCGTGCTCGCGTTGCTTCGCAAAATACCATTAATTTATGTAGGTATATTATATTATTAAAAAAAATTTATAAGCCTACGTTTTAAGAAAAATCAATCCCCTTTTCTAAAAAATAATTTATTTGTAGGTACCTACATAATATGTTCATATTTTATTTTTTTGTTAGGTAGGTTCATGTTCGACAGACGAAAAAAATCTTTACACCCCCTTTTTTTCTTTTCTTTATCATCGCAACGATGCCATGTTCGATTGCTATTTCCCGTTCAATTTTTTTAACTTAATTGCCCTTTAAAATGTATGCCCTAATGCCCTCATAATTTATCAGTAGGCATGCAGAAGAAAAAAAAAAACAAATATACGTTACGTACTTACCTACTGCGCTACGCTGTTATAAAAAAAAAGAGCCAACAACTAATAGGAATCGGAAAGATTAGCAAAAACGGAATAAAATGTCGAAGGAAGAGTAAATCCAATATCGACTCAACTTCAATATTCAATATCGGCTCATTTTTGTATTGCTTCGCTTCCACTCAAATTTTTGTTTGTATCTCAAGTCGATTGATAGACACACACACAACAGCACCCACTTTTTCATGTTCTCCGTCTCATATATTTTGACGAATCCATTAATTGCCCTGCCCCTATCATCGTTCTTACATGTATGTACCTATGTATATATCGTTCTATTATAGTTCTTACATGTATGTACATATATATCGCACGTCAGTTAAAACAGTGAACAGTTCACAGACAGGAATTGAGTGGACAGAAAAAAAGCAAAGAAAAAGGAGGAAGAGAAAATGCAAAAACACCGGAATGATAATGAAGTGGAACAAAGCAGCGACCGCTTGATTGCGCATAAAACTAATTTCGAAATTAAAAAATACAAAAAGTTGTAATTTTAAAATTTGTTTAAGTACATATTTCTCAGCTTGTAGGTGTAATTAAGAAAAGATTTAGGCCTTAAAATTTGCGTTTTAATATTGAATTTTTGAAACAATCTCTATTATGTATTGTAAAGTATCCAAAAGGTTTAAACGTATAAGTGAAAATGTGTGCCAACCTTAAAGAAAAAGTTGACAAAAATTTAACAAAATTAATATTCTAATTAAATAAACAAATTAGAAAAACAAAAAATAGTCTTAAACAATCTTATATATTTATAAGATAAAGAATATTATAAAATTTGTTTCAAGTAAATAAATTTAATACTTTCTGAGTTTACGCCGGACATAAAATATTGCTTCGTCTTTATATAATAAAAGTAATGATGGCGGTCGTGCAACAATGTTTTTTTCCGGAAAACTGACTGCTTATGGGAAAGAAATGATATTATGTACATTTAATTGGTTTTGCATAACCCTCTCGAAAACCTTGGACCAAAATGGGAGCACTATAATTGGTCGATATTCATTCCCATTTTTAGGGATTGGTAAAATTTTTGCAAAATTCCACTGAGATGGGAATATACCTCAGTCATTAAAATAGTATTGAAGGTATGTGTGATGAATGGTAGGATAAGGTGTAAAATTCAATTCAATTCAATAGCAATTCAATTCAATTCAAAAAGCAATATAAACAAAAAAATTGACTTAAGTATCCTTCCTCCTGCCTTTATCTCGCGTTTTCAACTCGTACTTGCTGATACTGTGACAAGTCTCGGCTTTAAAATAAATCGGACCCTTTCAGCTATCGACCATGTCAATCTAACTGTCGGCAGAATATATGGTGGCCTGAGAAAGTTAAACCTTTCTCTACCTTAACTCCTAGAAATAATCTCTATTACTACCCATCATTAATTATGCTGCAGTGGTTTACTGTAGCCCAGATTCACACTCTCAGCTAAAACTAGTCGTTGCTTTCAATGATATGGTAAAGTACGTTTATGGTTTGCGGAGGTTTGACCATGTATCCCAATATCATCAACTTGTCCTTGGATGTACATTAAGAAAAAGTGCATAAATAAATAAAACACCTTATTTGAACACAACACCTTATTGTTTCACACAAAACAAAACGAAGTCAATTACAATAAAAAAGACTTACATTAAACGCGAATGCATTTCAAACGCTTCTTTGGCGTTCATCATCAGCACTAACTCGATTGTACAATCTCCATCATATATTTTGTTAGCATCGAAGAGTGGGTGTGCGAAGTAACGAAAATTAGCTATACCAAAGAGAACAGCGGCGTTCTAGTCTCTAATCTCGGATGTACATTCTTACAATTTCTTGATTCAAGATGTTGCTTATTTTTTTCATAAGATTATTCAAACTAAAACACCATCATATTTATTTAAAAAAATCAGTTTCGCGCAATCTGTCCGAACCTTAACCCACTCTTCTAATTATTTAAATTCATCAAGACCTTTTTTTTTGTTTATGCCATCAGACAAGTACGAACAATAAAGTTCAAAAAAGCGTTATTCTTGAGCATTCAATAAGAAAAAAACAGCAATTTGAAATGTTTTTTTTATATATGTATACATATATATATAAATTAAATATTTTATTTTGTAATTAATTAATTGATTAATGTATTTTTCTTCTTTTTCAATTAAAAAGTTATTGCCATATCATTATTATTGATTATTGATTTTTTTTCCCTACATCCATCTCTTTCAAGTTCTTCAACAACTGACGCTTATTTATGGAAGAATTTAGCTATATAATAAGTCTACAAATATCATTCGAGAACCACTGACATTCTCCCTGCTTTATTGTTCTAGAGCGTATTGGAACATGAATATCAAACAGATTTAGTATATTATTAATAAAGAATTCAATTAGAACCCATTCGATACTCGATACAATTACATTTTATCATTTACTACATTATTCAAAGTAGAATCAAATACAAGGTCCTCACTAGTCAACTGATGAGTCCAAGTGAGATCGCGGGACGAAACGCCTAAATTTTTGTGGACTAAAGGCCGTAAAAAGCTATTTAGAATCAATAACGTTTTCCGATCATATGTCATTGGTTGTTTATTTTTTTATCAATACTGAAAATCAAGACAGCTGTTAACTTAAATTACTTGTGAAATTAATGTGGAAGGAAAATCGAAAAGAAAAATATCAGAGCAAGATCAATATTACTCATTACAAAATTTAGATCATTTAATTCTAGGACCAGATAACGCTGAAGGAGAAATATCCTTATTGAGTAATTTTATACAAAAAGCAAACCCCATTAGATAAAATTTGAATACAAGAAACTACAAACAGCAATGGTTTCAAAAGGAATGCTACACAGCCAGAAGTCTATCATTTGCGCAATTAAGAGATTTAAATTCATCGCCCGAATTAAATGAAACACTTACCAAACACTACATGTTAGCAAATAAAAATTATAAACAGCTCTGTAAGTCAAAGAAGGAGGATTTTTTTTCGGTCGGTAGCAGCAGGACTATCAAACACATATAATAGTAGGCAATTGTGGTACTAATCAACCAACTAAAAGGTTCGATTATGATATGCGGGCTCAGACTCAACGTCACTGATCTTGCTGATTATTTTAAAACCCTTTTAAATCCTCAGCCAGTATTCAGTAGTTATTTGTACGCAGAGCCTCTTATTAACATTAGAAATGTTTAAACGGAGGCATACAATGTAAAAAAATCAACAGAATTTCATAAATATGAAACGCCTAATAGACAAAGAGGGCGAAAAGTGAGAGGAATAAAACGGACAAAAAAAAAAGGAGAAATGTTCGGAGGAAAAATATGGGTATGTTTTTGATGATGATGATTTTTGCGAAATCTGAAAAATACCCGATTTGCGTTTACTTAAATGCTTATATCTTTCGATCCAATTATCCGATTTTCAATATTTAAGGTATATAATTAAAGGAAAAATGACAGGCGTGTTAGAGCAAACAAAAAGTTTTCAAAATCATTCAAGATTTCATACTAAAAACATGAAAATAAATATCGGACAAATAATTTCATTCAACGAGGAAGTTGATAGAAACAAAAAAAAACATTAAAATACTTACAAACACCAATTGGCGAGAGGGAGATAGTATTCTAAAGCCGGCAGAGTGTGTGCAATATAAAACCACAATCGTGGCAAATTTGCTTCGAAAAAAATGCTAAATGTACATATCATACATTTGTAGTCGAGTCGAGTGTAAAGATACATTGTGGTTGGTTTGGCTTGCTTATAACTTCGGTTAATCGATCAGTAACATTAAGGTCTTTAAATTTAGCTAGAATATCGGACTAAATTTTTTTTATTATAGGTATCATTGCACAGTCACATAAAACTATATATAACAATTTTTTAAACAACATGTATTTGACCCTTTTTAGGAAAGTTATGATGTTGGTATGTTCAGAAAAGTTGCTCAACATTTAAATTTGCTCAACATTTACATTTGAAAATTTCATTTCTAATGTTTCTCAACTATGCTGGAATGGCAAATCGGGTAAATTTTTGTAATGTTCTCTTGGATTGAGAAATTTCAAGGAGTGAATTGCAAACTGCATTATTCAAAGCTGCGAATTATAAAGCACCGGGTCCTGACCGAATTTCAAACAAATTTTATAAAAACGCTACTTCTCATGTCAATTCAAAAATGTTAGAGGCATACAATTATATATACAACTCGTGAGATGCACCACAAACGTTTAGAGATTCCAATGTGTATCCGATCTTCAAAAAAGGCGATGCAAATTTATAACGTTTAAATAAATGGATATATCTGAATGAAATACTTAGTGAGTACCAATCCGGTTTTCAGAAAGAATACTCTACACACTTACATCTATTTCACAATACTTTTTGATACAAAAAAGGAAATTGTACGTGTTTTTATGGATTTCAAGGCAGCCTTTGACCAAATGGACCGAAACGCATTGTTCTACAAACTTTCTCAAAAAGGGTTGTCTACAAAACTAATTAAAATCCTAAGAAACCTTTCAGACAGTGTGGAATGGAGAGAGTTTGTCTAATTGGTTTGAGACAAAATCTGGAGTTAAGCAGAGATGTTTGCTAAGCGCAGTAATTGTTTGCAATCTTTATAGATTATATTACGATGCAACTACCAGCTGGTATAAAAATAGCTGATCTTGTATTTAAAGTTTAATTTTAGTTTTATTATAAGCTTAATACAAGCTGGACTTAAAACTAAACATAATTTTCTTAAATCTATACTTAAACATATAAAGGTAGAGATATTGAATTTGTGGAAAGGACTAAAAGAAGGATGAGTTAAGGATAGCTTGTTTTAAAGCAGGTTTACTTATGTTGGTATTGAAGGTATTTATGGTGTTGGCCTTACGTTGCATTCGAGTCAAAGGTTCGTTTAGGCCATAATCAGTTCGGTGGTAGGGTGTGAGGAAGAAAGGAACAGATCTTAAATGACGGGGGTTGGAGTTAAGAGAGATCTTTTGAAGCAGAATAGGGCAGTCAATGACCCCATTTAATAGTTGGTGAACAAAAACTATATCGGCGGTATCACGACGTAAATTGAGGGATTGAAGGTTCAAAAGTTTAAGACGGTCTTCATAGGAAGGAAGGTTATATGGATCATCCCAGCCAAGTCCCCGCAAAGCGAAGCGTAAAAATCTGCGCTGGACGGCTTCAATACGTTCGATATGAACTTGATGATATGGTGACCAGACTTGGGAAGCATATTCAAGGAGGGGTCTAATGAATGTCATATAAAGGTATTTGGTAACATAGGGACAAGTAAATTCTTTTGACCAACGTTTTACAAAGCCGAGACTTGAGTTGGCTTTGCTAATAATGCTGTCGTAGTGGGAGCGAAAATTGAGTTGAGTGTCTAAGATGACTCCCAAATCGCGAATGGAGGTTACAGTAAGGACAGGCACACCGTTAATCGTGTATTGTCTCTGGGATAAGGGAAGGCGCTTTCGAGTGAAAGTTATGGCTTGGCACTTCTTAATATTTAGCTCAAGAAAATTTTTTTGGCACCAGGTAAAAAAGCTATTCAAGTCAGATTGAAGCATAAGTGCATCATTAGTGCTGAAAATTTGTTTAGAGATCCTCATATCGTCAGCGTAAATTTCCAAGTCAGATTGAGGTAAAATCAGTTCAACATCATTTATAGTCAAAACAAAAATAAGTGGTCCCAAATGGCTTCCTTGAGGTACCCCGGATAATGCATCAATAGGTTTGGAGACACTCGATCTGAAGAGCACTCGATACTGACGGTCAACTAAATATGACTGAATCCAAGAAGTGAACAAATGAGGAAACCCAAACTTTTTTAGTTTAAAAATAATGATATTGTGAGAAATTTTGTCAAACGCCTTACTAAAATCAGTGGCAATGGCATCAACTTCTTTACCCTCTTCTAAGGCAGACAGCATTTTTGAAACAAATTCAGTCAGGTTCGTTGTAGTGGATCGTCCTTTCAAGAACCCGTGCTGCTTAGAGGAGAAAATTGGTTTACAGTGATCAAACAACGACTCATAAACTATACTTTCAAAAAGTTTAGGTATACAAGATAGTTTGGCAATGGGTCTGTAATTGGTTATATCATTTTTGCAGCCCTTTTTGTGGACAGGGATAATGAAAGAATCTTTCCACATCTTAGGAAATACACCACTTGCAACTGAGAGGTGGAAGAGCGCGGTAAGAGGCTGAGCTAATTTATCAATACATTTTTTAAGAACTATTGCTGGGAGACCATCGGGACCAGGGGAGAAATCATCTTTCAGCTGATTAATTTTACTCACCACTGAAGATAGAGAAATGTTGATATCAGTAAAGGAGGTATGAGGACAGTTGTTCAAATAATTAAAATAGTTCAAATCGACATCGGAATTGTTAAAAGAGAATGCCTCGCAGAAAAAATCTGCGAAAAGATTGGATATGGTATTAGGGTCAGTAGACAAAGATTCACGGAGTCTTAACGCGGAAGGATAACCATCCGATTTTTTCTTGCAATTGATAAATTGATAGAATTTTTTGGGGTTGGAAATAAGATCAGTCTGCATTTGCTGCATATAATTGGAGTAAAGAGAGTCACATAAGGCCGATAAATTATTGTAAGATAAGAGATAATTGGAAAAGTCCAAATTGGACCTCGACTTCAGAAACTTTTGCCAAAGTTTGTTACGTAGGTTACGTAGCGAGCGAAGTTCTTTATTATACCAGGGAGGAGAAGATGTGAAGTTTTTTTGAAGTAAAATAGGGACAGAATCAGATAAACAGCTAAAAATGTGTTTATAAAAGGTGTCAATCACTAAATCATTGTTAATAGATTCGTCGGAGATAAAGTCAAAGTTGATTCTACCAATGAGAACATTGAGTTTGTCAAAGTTAGCTTTATGAAAATTAAATTTTCGCTGCGTTAAAAGATCAGTATTATGATGTTCGCTGGCGTATGCGAAATTAATAGAAATGGGGGGGTGATAGTTATCAAGTTTGGAGAGGAGGTGACTACTTTCCGTAACAACAGAGTTATCAGAGTTAGACGTGAAAATCAAGTCTAGTTGTCTTCCAAGATTATTTTTAACATCACTCATCTGAACAAGACCAGAAGCATGAAGTCGGTCAGTGAATAAAACTTCTTTCTCCGTAGTGGAATTTGTTGCAATGAAATAAATCTCGTCCTCAGATTTTGACCATACTAAATGAGGTAAATTAAAGTCACCTACAAGTATGACATCATCTTCAGGGTTCAAAGAATCAACAACGAAATCAACTGCATCCACAAGCAGCTGATATTGAATTGCATGTTGGGATGGAGGTATATAGCAACACAAAATGTAGAGAAAGCGTTTGTTCAAGTTTATTTTTACACATACAAGCTCAAGATTAGAGATATTTGGAATATTTACTAACGATGAGTCAAAGTCTGAGTGTAATGCTAATAGGACACCACGTCCTGAAATGCAAAGGTTGGATGAATCATCATTAGGGTTAGAAGATGCGGAGATTAGAGTATCCTTACGAAAGACGTTAAAGTCAGATGTAAAGAGTTCGTTGGTTTCAATGTCTTGAGAGAGATTGGTTTCAGTGAGAGCAAAAACGTTATAAGGAAGTTTTTGTGAGTTGAGATATACTTCAGAAGTTTTGGTTCGAAGTCCCCGGGAATTTTGATAATAGATAGAAAAGTATTGAGGACTTAAATTATTATTCGGATAAAGTGGGGTGGGGTCAGGGATCGGCTGCGAAGAGAAGTTAACGACGAAAAAAACTATTATGGGTTGCTTGTGATCTATGAAGATGTGATATTCGCCTTGAGTTTAGATAGTTTGCATACGCTGAGAGGTCATTAGAGACTTGAAGAGGAGATAAATTTAAACTTTCATGGTATTGAATAAAGATTTTTTTTGAGGGCAAGGAATTCGCAAGGGAGCCCATCTTTGGAAATTAGAAGCTCGAGATTAGTTTTCGTTTTACCGTCAATACAGATATTTTCTGGTTTATCATATAGGTAAGCCAGATACAACCGAACGTTGTCGTAGGTTTTGAGATCACGAAGTCGTGAATCTATGTAGCGGCCATCATCGCTTTCTGAAAATCGTTGTGTGAGCTTAACAACAGGGGGTAACAAAGGATCGAGAAATGAGGGTTGCGTGGAAACAGAGGTGCAAAAGGATGAGGAGGGTACTGATGATGAAAGAGTGACTGAGGAGCAAGCATCAGTGGGTGGGGAAATATTACATACGGATGGGGCAATAGGGACAGAGTTTGGAGTAAGGTCAAAAGAAACACGTTTACAGTTTGGAGATATAGTGGATGCGGTATTGGTGGTGGTGGTGCAGGTGGAAGAGGAGTATGATGATAAAAAATCTGCAGAGGAACATTTAGTATATAGTGGAGGAATATGAGATGAGTCTGGACGAGAAGGTTGAGGAGGATTAAGAACGTGTGAGTAAATGAAGTTTGTGTATTTAGGGGCAGATGGTTTGTTATTTAAGTAGGATGAAACTGGAGTGGGGACAGGATTGAAGTCAAGAGGGAGCATATTGTGGTTTTGGGGGATTAAGGAAGGTGGAGTAGGAGACGAAAAGGCGGAGTTACACTTAAAGTGTTATTAGAGAGAAAAGGATGAATGTTATTAAAGTTGGGATATCTACCAATTTTGAAATGCAAGTTAGGATCGGGTTTAGGTGGTCGGTTAAAAGGTAATTTAGAACTAGCAGGAACATTATCTTTAAGGCGGCGAAACTCCACACCATTAAATGAAGTAATATGAGATCCAGGGGAGAAAAACATCCAGTCATATTTCTTGGGCAGGTCCACGATAAAAGTAGAGTGACGCTTAGAAGGAGAAATCTTCTTGATACGTACTACACGAATTTTGTAGTGTTCAAAGAACCAGCTAGAGAGCCATCGCGCATCAATTAGCTTAGGTAAGCCTTTGATGATGTATTTTACGGTATCAATGGGCAGTTCCGGAACACAGGAAGATGGTGAATTGACGGGTACAGTTGAGCTTACAGGTTTAGTAGGGCTTTTGGTTTTATTAGGGCTTGCGGAATCAGGAATAACAGGTACTAGTTCATCCATAATGATGGTTTCTGTTGTGACAACATTTGGAGCTTTTGTTTTATCCGGAGTGGTTGAACTCGAAACGTTTGTTTGGGTGTGAATGGAGGAGGTCGAACTCAAAACATTTGTTTGGGTGTGAATGGAGGAGGTTGACGTGAGTGGCATGGAAGGAGGAGCACAAATTTCGCGTAGCTCATCTCGCAGGGAAGAATTATTACAAAAATCACGAATGTCATTATTTGTAACATGGGAGACGATCAAATTATTGTTCGCGACTTTAAGGCACTCAACCAATTCGTTAACACTATCTCGAGTCGCCGCGAGTTCAATGGTGTTGTTCGAAATAAATTGAATCGCGTCACCGATAACTGTGAGTTGAGGAAGATCATTAGTTGGTGGGGATTTGTTGAATTGGGAACAAATATTTTTCACTGAACGATTTATATCATCGCGTAAAGAGTCTATTGGGTCAGTTAAATTAAAGTTTTTTTAATACAGTTGAAATTTCTTTTAAACTTTTAGCTACTCCAGATTTAAAAGAAAGTAAATCGGCGAAGGAGTCATTGATACCGGAAATTTTATTATTGACTTCCGTAAAGTTTGATTTTACAACACGAGAAAGGTCTAAGCTATATGTGTGTAACTCATCAAAGCATTTTGTGAGCTCATCAATTTTTGATAATTCACTACATATGTGACGACACTTATTATTGTTTTCATTCAGAGACGATTGAAGCGAGTCATTGTTGCACTTGATGGCCAACAGAATATGGGACAAGGTTATTTCCCTACATTCGTCACAATAAAAAACAAATCGGGTGGTATATTCGTTCATATAGATAAGCGATCGTTTACTTAGCCCAATGCAGGTCAGGTGGAATGGCATTCGGCAGAGACCACCACACGTAATACGATCTGCATTCGCGTCGATTATTTTATTGCAAGCACAGCACTTTGACATTTTAATTAGTTTATGGCACACGAAGGGGGTCAGTAATATAAAAATCGAGGTCGGGGTATTGAAACAAAAAAAAAAACAGATGTTAAGGTTGGTCAGGGTTTTAAAAGTTTAACGGAGCGAAAAGCAAAACACGTCTATACTCGACGACAGTCAGAAGTCCGCATAGTTCTGCTCTATGCGTATGACATACTTCTGTTGGCAGAATCCCCTCAGAGTTTACAGCTCATGATCATAAGACTCTCAGAATTCTGTAAAACCTGGAACCTTTCTGTCAACCTTGAAAAATCAAAAATAATGATTGTAAGAAATAGACAATCTAAACTTGAAAGGCCCGAAAAGTGGTTTTTTGATGGCGAACTAATCGAGACAGTTACCGAATACAAATATCTTGGCATTCTTTTACAACCAAATATGAATATGTCCTCTCACCTGGAAAAAAAATTGTTATTTGTAAAAAAAATGATCAATGTATTTTGGGAGAGCGTTATCTTCCGTACAGGAATCCAAACATCAGCTAAATATAGGTCTTTGAAGCCATCATGCGTTCAGTCATATATTACAGCTGTCAGACATTAGGGTATACTTCGTACAAAGAATTGGAAAAACTGCAAATAAAACTCGAAACAGGCCTACCAACACTTTTTTCATACACTAAAACTATACTTTGACAAAATTGTCAAATACACGTTTGTGGAATAGATAAAAGAATGGCAAAAATGAGCTCAAATATGTGGTGTAGATCTAACAATTCAGTGTCATAATCTTACTTTATTGAAAAGTCAACTTTATAAATTATTAGAGGAGATAGACATAGCTCAACGAAACAGTAATATTCAAATATCGATCTCAACAATGGATAGAATTTTATACCCAGAGCTAAGTATGACCCTGTAGAGAACTATTTCAATGTAAGATACAATACGAGAGCGATATTCCTTATTTGTAGAAGAAGTTATACCTTAAATTTGAACGGATCACTTTACGAAACCCCTTGATACACGGTGTTCCCTTTGTAACCTCAATTCGAAAGAAGACTTCTTCTTCTTTTCAATTCTTTTTAATTTGCACTGTATACAAAGAAATAAGAATGCTCTATTTTGGAAAAACATACTTGTCTATGGAACAAACAAAAAATGGTCTAAACGGTGAAAATTAGCCTAACCTCTATTATTATTTCGGAACAGCGTCAACGCATAGAAACTTTATAATTTTGTTATGTCACTTATTCGAAAATATTTTTGTTTTAGCTAAACTAAGAGCCCAAAACTATAATTGCATTTCAATCAAAGTTTAAATTCTAAATTGTATGTCTATTTTTGTTTTGATTAAACTAAAAGTCGCACACACAAAAAAAAAAAGAAATTGTTTTTGTTTTAGCTAAACCCAATACCCAAAGCTTACATTATATAAATCTCATAATTTGAAATATAAGTTTGTATTATAACATAAATTTAATTAAAGAATTTTTTGATTAAAAAATTTGAATATGCTTACTTATAGTTTTTATTTATAGATAATATTTCAATTTTTGTAACTTGAATCCCGCAATATCGTTTTGCTTTTATTTTGAAAAATTATCATTTACTCTTAATTTTAAAAATTAATTATGTTGTAATATCCCTTATTTTAAATAATTATTATATATAAAAAGACAGTTTTATAGGTCAATCAGGCAGACGGCAACGCTACAGCCTTATTGTTATATTTTATATTATGCTTATTAAAAAATTGTATATTGACTTGAAAAAATCTAATCTAATCTACATATGTAGTGAGTAGCGTCGCATGCAGATTTTGCAATATTCATAAGGAAATGCCCAACCACATATTATGCAATTGCGATGCAATCATGCACCAAAAAAAAAAGGGAGCAATTTATCCTCTCTGAGAATACCCCAAATGCTCAAATTCCTAAGAGAAAAAGGTTTGGAGGAAGAGCTGTAAGATGAGAAACCTCATCCAGCTATAGATGGGGGCACAATAGATCTATAGGTCGCACAATATATTCATTCATCTTACATAGATTTCATTGCGAATATCTAGTGTGAACTAAATTCCAATAAGGACTTGACAACTCTTCAATAAATCGATTGTAAGGTGTGCTGTGTGGATTGTGGCACCATCCTGTTGAAACCACATGTCATCCAAGTCCATGTCTTCCAAATCGGGCCAAAAATATCGGTAATCATGGCGCGATAACGCTGACCATTCACAGTAACGTGACGATCGTTATCGTCGATGAAAAAATATGTCCCAATAAGGCCGCCGGCATGCAAACCGAACCAAACAGTTATTTTTTGTGGATGAAGTGGTGATTCATGAAGCAAATGTGGATTTTCACCCGACCAATAACACATATTTTGCTTATTGACGAACCCATTGAGCAAAAAATGAGCTTCGTCACTGAAGATGATTTTGCAATGAAATTCATCCTCTTGGCGCATCTCCTCCAGAGCCCAATCGGAGAACGTACGTCGCTTCAAATGGTCCATGATGAAAATGTTGAGTTTACTGAATAAATTGACAATGACAGTTCGATGATTAGTGAATGGTGCTTTCACAAATTAAATTCAAAGTTGTCAAATCCCTATTCGAAAACCCGATGTATGAAACAAGACTAGAATTTCTAGTCATTAAAATTGGGTGTACATATGTAGTTCACACTAGATATTCGCCTTGAAAGCTATTTTGAATCAATAATTAAACAAGTCCAATTAGAATTATTTGTAATTATTTGTATTATTCATATATAAACAATGCCAAGCCACAGGCAAAAACCACATAAAGGCCCTCACTAGTCAACTGATGAGGCCAAGTGAGACTAAAGACTAAAACTATTTTCAATCAATAATTCAACAAGTCCAATCAAAATAGTACTAAGTCTTCTACTTGGCTGATGTATTTCAGTAGTATATAGAATTTGTATTATTAAAAAAACCTTCATATAAAACCTAAAATATGCATGGAAAAAATTATGCAAACAACTATCCGTAATGAAAGATAATGTAAATAATATGCAGTATGCGATTCTTCTTTTATTCCGGTCTCAAACTTGCCAGCGATTATTGCAATTCCTGCTTTAAAAAAGACGCAGTATATATGCAGACATATTACATGCATTTCTTTTTTTTTTAATCAAAATTAAATCAATCAATCAAATCAAAAAAGCACAACGTCCTCAAGTTAGTGTGTAGATAATTAAAATGCAATCAAACTGAACTTTGCAAGCTGGATAATAGCAATCTTAATCGATAAATCGATAAGACACCTTTATTATCAATAAACTCAAGTTCAAATCTGTTTATGAACATCAACAAAATACAAAGTTTATGCTAAAATCTTTCAGCAAAAACAACTTGAACGATAATGTATGTTTACATGTACCTATCGACGTTTAAAAAATAAGCAAATTAAACTACACCTACAGTGCACTTACAACAAAACGAATTATATTTTTTATAATGCATTACATTTTCATGTCTGAAAATTTTAAATGTGCAACTTTGGGCCACGGATATGTATATTTAGAAAACACCAGTTGAAATTGGATATATAGGATAAATTCAGTTTCTTTTAAGGCAAAAGAAACTTTGCATACACCCTACCCCAAATCCTATAGTGCGCCCAAGCAGGGGGGTTGCAAGACATAATACTTCACTGTTTATACGCCGTAATGCTGGATGCTGGCACTGTATTTATGTAAGCAAGCAAAAAAACAAAAATCTCATAAAACAGTAGTTTTTGTAATTTTCAAAGTGCAATAAGACATCGGCATTATTTTGCTTGAGCAAAGTGATTTGGTAAAGATTTGGTGACGTCTTTGTTCTTTGTTTAAAATTAAGATGGATAAATAAAACTATGATCACTTACTTTGGTCAAATGTTCTTGCGGCATGCCCGTCAACACTGTCCAGCAGAGCGCTAATTATATAACACCATCCAGCAACAACATAGTTGGTCGACATGAACCAAAAGGCGATGATTGCAAGTACAATCCGTCCATATCCTGAAAAATTAACATTGAAACATATTGTTTGATGAGGTAGCCATTCCACTTTATCCTTCCAAGCAACAAACAAAAATTATATCAGTACTATTATAGATTCTTATTACGATAATTGGATAATTCAATTATGTGAATAACAATTAACTGACAAATAGATTTCTCGTTCTTGTTAACGGAAAGCGAGGTACTTACCAATCAAATTAGGAATGAATATGAATACATTTTCAGTTTCTTGTGCCATTTTTTTTCAAAAGACGTTCACGACGGGGATCTTTAAATTTGAGCAAGATAAGGAATCCAACAAAATGAGTTTCAGAAAAATGTTTAAGGTGATGGTTAACTTTATATTGGGTATATTGGGTACACAATAATTGACCTCCAATTGGTTCAATTATCCAGATATAATAGAAGTTAGAAAATCGAAAATTCTGCGCAAAAGTGCAACTTGTTCTACGATTTGTACACAACTTGTACAAGTCGCCGAAAAAAAAATCTATTTTTGACAGTTAGAAAACTGGACGAGCTTAATGTATAAAAATCTAGTTCTGAATTTGTGACGTTGTATTGAACGCGAAATTCTCTTTCCTGCTTGAACACATAGACGCGACGCATGTCGCGTGACTTTACTGCAAAAGCGAGCAGTGACGCTTGCAAAACAAATAGATTAAAACTAGCCAATTCACGTTTATGAGCTCTTTCGCAACAAACGCTGTGAGCTTCACTGAAGATTTCTCCGCTAGAAGTTAAAATCAATCAAAAGCAAAACTTTGGTGTCGTCGGAAAGTGTAGAACGTCTTAAACAAACTGTTAAAATTTTTATAGAAAATCTTTTTAAATCGTAAACTTTCCGACAAAAATTTTTCTCTTAAATGAAGAATATACACATAAGGTATGTTTTGTTGAATGTGAAGGTACACATTAGGAAATGTTGAAAAAACTTTTTAGTTTTCCAGTTTCATTAATGTCGAATTCCTTTCAACAAAAAAATCGATTTTTTTTTCGAAATAGAATCGAATTTTTCTGCTGTTTAAAAGAACTTTTTTTTTGATTGTCTGTGTGGTGCTTGACCGCTTAATTCTTTTTCACGAAATATATTTTTTTTTATTAATTGAAAAAGAGCGTACAAATATTTAATAAGGGTATTCATGCAACGTCGGAAAACCATCGTAAACGTGGTAATTGTCGGAAAGTTTACGATGCTGTAAACGAACTGTCAAATTTTTTATGGGAAATTTTTTCCGACAAATCGTAAACTTTCCGACAAGAACTTGTGTCGTAAACATTGTAAATGTGAACATGGTAAACTTTTTTTAATGGTACATATTATGACAATATGGTTGAGTCAGCTGATTGGATTATCACAACATTTTTGCAAGATGTTTAAAGGGGCCTTTATAAAACGCACTGCCTCCCCGTAGCTTTGGGACTTATTTTCGAGGTCCCAAATAATAACTTGACGCTCCTCAACCAACCTCTGGCACAGTTTTTTTTTTTTATTTGTTGAGAACTGCACCTTTTTTTTGTTTTTTTTTTTCGGCATCTGCTATTTGACATTTTTTATTTATTTTTTGTTTAATTTTCTCAAATTCGTTTTCTCAACGTTTCCAAATTTTTTTAATTTTATGATGTTAACATTTTTAATTGAAAAATTAAGTGGAGACTTTTTTATGCGTGCTTGACTGCTTTTAAATGTTGCAATTTTTAAACACGTAGGCGAGGGACGTATGCGGGGGCCGGTCGGGGTAAACAAAGTTGCAGAGGTTGAAATAATTGCAGAGTTATCGCTCTTTCTTCTTTGTGCTTTTTCCTATTGTTTGAATACATAAGGGGAGTAAAGAGCGCGAAGGTATGTTTCCTTCTCATTTAACAAAAATTTCAGCTATTAAAATTTGCAGCGTTTAAATCGATGCTTCAATCCGAAAGAAACTCAAACTCAAAAGATTTAGATTAGATTTAGATTTTTTAGAACTGTCACTTTTTTCACATTTTGTTAATTATTAACTAAAGTAAGTTTTTACAAATTCTAATTTCAGAAAACCAATCCCGATCGTTTGATACAGTAAAACCCGCTTAAGAGAAACGGCAAAATGTCACAGTATTTCTTTCACTTAAGCGGGTTTTTCACTTAACCGAACCCCGCTTAAGTGAAAAAAAATTTCATTTAAGCGGAGTCCGGATAAGTGAAAAAAAATTTGACTTAAGCGGATTTAAAAATTCCATTCAGCGGAAATTTAAAGCTAGAAAAAAATTGAATTTATCTTTTGGAGTTGCCTAAAAAAAATTAAATAAAATCCAAAAAGCGATTTGTTTACAAAACGAGAATAAATGGTTGTGACATACAGAAATTTAAATGTCATTTTTGTGGTGAAAATGGTGGAGGTGAAAATGGTGGAGGTGAAAAATAAAAAAGAAGTGAAAGCGTTCAACAAATTTTTTGTCTGTTTCAATTTTTTTTCACTTAAGAGAGTTTTTTTTCAATGAGAAATATAAAATTTAACTGTAAATATTTTTCAGGTAAGCGGGTTTTTCACTTAAGCGAGTTTCGCTTAAGTGGAGTGTTTTATAGGTGATTGGTCGAAAAATGCTCGGGGATGAAAGATTTGTTTCAGCTAAGCGGGGTTTTCTCTTAAGCGGGTTTCTCTTAAACGGGTTTTACTGTACCAAAAAAAGTCAACTTTTGTTTGTATGTGCTGCTAACTATACGCCAAACCTTTAATTATTAATAACCAATTAACTAAGGTTTTCCAAATTTTTCCAAATGTTTTCCTAATTTTTAGCAACCAAAAAAATTTGAATTTATTACATAGTGCTGCTAACTATACAGCGGTTACATATTCGCCCAGGTAAACTCTGCGTTGTCGTACCAAACCAATCGTGTCACTATTGATGAAGCAGTCGATGGCGCTGGTTTAACAGGTATTGCTGGAGGCTTTAAAAAAAGGAAGATGTTAAAACACTTTCTTAAACAAGTTGCATGTTTTGGCTTACCATTCTTATATCATCGGTACGGTTGTTGGAGATAATTTGATCCTTTACAAAAATCAAAAATGTTTCTGAATGTTTTTTGTTTTTTCGGGACCCTGAAATCAAAAATGGAACCAAACGATAGAGATTAATTCGTTATAATAATAAATGAGTTTTCTTAGAATACCAGCAGCGATCATGTCTTCTAAAATGTCGGAGTAGGCGTATTTCCTCCTTATCTCCTAGCATTGTAAAAACTGAGAAATACCTTTGTTTCCTCCTGATCCCTTTCCCATCGCTTTCTTTTGACTGAAATAGAAGATGATGAATATTAATTTTTTCCAAATGGAATAATTATATGTCTTTCATTCTATAATTGTTAAATTTTAATTGTTTTTATAAGATTAGTCATATTTATTTTTGTATTTTCTTTTTTGTGGATCCATCTTAACCGACTTTACTTGTATATTTTAAATCAGACACAAATAACTGTAGTTGGTTGCCAATTAAACATTTAAAAAAAAGGGATACGTTCATTAAAAATGGTTACTTAACAAAACCAATTTTCTGTTCGAATGGTATCATATATGATTTGCCAATTGTGTTATTTTTTAATAAAATAATTTGTTGTATAATTTTAAATCTTCATAAGTAAAGCCGGATCCGAACTAATCTCGTGTGGTGTGTTGTGGAGTCGTGAGTCGCTGTCGCTTCAATGTATTTAATATGCGTAGAGCCATATTAATCTCGTCTCGTGTGATGTGTTGTGTCGGAATAAAACTTTTACCGATTGCGCCAAACACAAATGATTGGGAAGTTCCTCCATACGTCAATGTGACAATGCGAAACAAGCAACAAAAAAGAATTGACTAGTTGGGGAGAAAACAATGCAATACAAACAAATATACTTACATACACAACGATAAATCACATTGTGCACACTAGTCGCGCATTTGGAAAAGTGTTTGCATGTGTAAGTATGTTTGTTTGTGTTGCATTGTTTTCTCCCCAACTAGAACCGCCAAATATAATATAGTTATAGATATATAGTTTTTGGAAAAGCCCAATCGAATATGGTATGGGTGGTATATTTACATTCATCTACATCAGCAGATTTGAAGATATGTAGAGTGGGACAGATTCATGCCAAAACACGAATGTGTGAAAGAAAAATGAACATGAACACATGGAAATATCTCGCTTCATGCTCCTTAAGCGGCATATACACGGTTCAAGCATTCCATCAAGCATGTGAGACTGTGTTAGTAAGTTTTTTTTCGATGATGCCTATCTTTTGTACATGCTTGAAGCAAAATCAAAAAGTTTTGATTTTGCTTCAAGCATACACACAACCTATACGTGTGGCATTTTCACTAATACACTCTCCCATGCTTGAAGAGATTTTGACGTGTGTATATCCCGCATTACTCAGCACAAAGAAGAAATAGCGATAACTGTGCAATTATTTCAACTTCTGCAACTTTGTTTACTCCGGCCACCGCATACGTCCTTCGCCAACGTGTAAAAAATCGCAGACAGCGTTTAAAAGCAGTCATATAGGCAAATTGCATAGTTTAAATCGGCATTTGCTATAAAATTTAATTTTTGAACGCTGCTAAACGCATATATTTCAGTATGCAACCAGAGCCAACTTCACAGGGAAATACATATATTTTTTCATCCCATCATCGGACGAAAAAAAGAACAATTTTATCGCAAAACCAAGTGCTGTGCTACACTTTACTACAAGATTTTCTGGTCATGGCCGTCGTCGTTTTTCTTGTGGGAACTTTTATGCAGACTTTTCCTCAAAGAATCAAAAAACTTATTAATTAAACGATATATTTAATGATTGTTTAGTTTACATTCGATTAAACTTGCATATTATCGTTCAAAAAATGTTGTGCTTGTGACTCTTGAGTGCGAAAACCTAAAAAAAAATTCGTTGGATTCGGATAGAACGGAGTCGCGAAGAAAAAAAGGACTACACCATACACATTATATTAATCATCTATTTCTTGTTTTTGAAGAAGACGATGAAAACCCAAAAAAATGTGCAATCAAATAAAATAACATATTTGTTAAAAAAAATTGTTGCGAAAAAATGCAAGTAATTCCATCTTTTCAATAGTGCAGCCCCAGTGCCAGTGACTTGCAGGCCTGCAGCAAGCACAGTGTGACAACAGCGATCTCGTCATATCGATATTTCTACGGTTTTATTCGAATAATTTGCAAAGATTTTTTCAATTATTCGTGAGAAAATAGGGAAACCGGAACTAATTGTTGCTCGGGAACGGGACAATGAGGAATTAGGATTATACGTTGGAGAAAAAATTAGAGGTGTAAATTTACAATTTTTCCTGCCCTTAGTCTGTCCATACATCATAAAGCTAGTCGGACGAACGAAAAAAAAAGAGTAGATCCGATAGAAAAATGACGTGTGTGTTTAAATCTTTAACATAAGAAAGAGACGGTCACAGTGCATTGCTGTCAGAATTTTTCTACCTTGCAAATACGTTTCTTCTCATTCCATTCAATGTGCGTTAAATGACGATGTTTTCTTTTCTCATGAACAAGTGAATAATAGTTTTATTTTCTGAAATAGACTGAGTAAGAAATATTCAAGTTTGCTGTTTGCATTTGTTTAAAGAATTAAATTTTGATCTCTATTGTTTGGAAACAGTAACTAAAGAACAAAATAATTAAATTGTTTCCTAATCAATATTGTTTGTCTCTTGATTTTTTTTGGAGTAGATAAACCAAAATATTCCGTCTTATCAACGACAGCTTTCTCGTTCTCTCGCATATGTTATTCAAACTTTAACAAGACTATTGTGCTTATAAGAATTTTGCAAACGAGTAAAAGTGAAGTGGAAAATAAGTCGCCGGACCGAAAGCAAGATAAAAAATACAACACAAAAACAATACAATTTTTAATTTTCACAAAAATTGAGAAAAATAAATATTGTTACACCTTTGTACGCAACTAACAACAATGAGTAACTAAGCTGCACAGAGAATCGTCTTCTGTTTACAGAGTGGCGTCAACAATTTATTCAACATAGACTTTTTACTGCCGATCACCGTGGTTGCTGAAAATCAATTAATTGCATCACACTCATTAGCATCTTTTTATTCGTCATCTAAATATTATTCTCAACATTGCAACAAGAGCATTGTTTGAGAAACACAATTATTACTGAGGACCAGGGCGTGGAGGTTGAGGTTGGTTGTCAGCAGTTTTGGCCAACATTTTTCTTCAAATGATAATTTAAAATTGAACATAAACAAAAATGAACAATGATATAATCGCATCGTCGTTGTCGTCTGTTGCTGCTTGCTCATCAAATTCAACAACAACAACCACTACCACAACAGCACCTTGCAATGCCATTGCTGGAAGTGGAGGCGGTGGTGCTGTCGCTGCTGTTGGAGCAATAAATGCGAATGATTCGTCGATCACATCCGTATCATCTATGGCAAGTAATTCGAAGACACCTATCAGCACTGTATCCCCCTCTATATACTCATCTGCTATCGCAGCACCAGATCAAACAACTAAAACTGGAAACGACGAAGACAAACCAAATGTAAGTAGGGTCTTTTTTAATGAAATATTAGGTATGTCTGTTAGTACATAGTAGAAGTAGAAAATTTTAAATAGTAGAAGATTAAAGATTTTCACAAATTGAAAGAAAGAAATGTGAAAAATTACTGCAGTTTCAGGTTAACATACAGACAAAACCTCTTACCATTATTTTACTTCCCAAAACTGCCAAGTTCTTACAATTTTAGTCTAGACAAAGTTTATGTAAGAAATGAAATAAAAAGAAGTTGGCAGTTATGGGTAGACCTATCATCTGCATTACCTGCATACTTTTACTAAGGACTCTATTTTGTTTAAAACTTGTCTGACATTTATTTTGAGAAAAGGATACATATCTGTTTTCTTTTTTTTCATTATTTATTTTTTTACTGTAGAGAAATATTTAAATTTAATTCATAATATTTCTTAATTTAATGCATTGGGCTGAAAGCCATATAATGCCGTCTTTAAAATTTAATTTAGATTTTTACATAGTTTTATATTTAATTATTTACAATCATTTGGTAATGAAATAAATTATAAGTTAAGGTTTTTATGTTGTAGGTATATCTAGGTGATAAAATAAAAATCTATTTGGTCTATACCTATATCGTTAAATTTATGATGGAGGGAGGTAGCAAGCTTGAAGTCATTGATGGATTGGAAAATTGAAGGGTTGATGAATTCTGAGAGTTTCAATGTTTCTTCATTTCGCTCTATGAGAGAGGAACTTGGGCATTCGGTTTATATATGCTGCGCTGTGAGGCTGCACAGTCCGCGCATATTTCTTAGGTTTCTCCGTTAAAGTAGTGACTGCTGTTGAAGAGGGCTTTAACGACTCGGATGCGAAAGAGTTTTATGCATTTATGACTTGTGAATTGGGAGTTGTACTTGATATGTGTGTTTGTTGTGTGGTGACATCGCAAGAAGCAGGAACTTCTTTGCTATTGATTACTTCGGATAACGTTTTTCTACTATTAGAGCAAATCTTGAGGCTTGTTTTGGGGCTTCATCAGCTGACTAATTTCCGGAAATTCCAGTTTGGCCCGGGACCCAGGACTCAAACGATGGACACTTGTTGTTAGCGCTCTTAAGCCCGAGGAGTATACTCAGGTTATCAGTAAAAATATTTTTATTTTTTTTTTTACGAGATAAGTTGGTAAGTCTGAAAGCTTTTTTATGCCAGCTAGATCAGCGATATAGCTTACTGTTGTTTGTAATGTAATGTAATGTAATTTGTTTATTTGGTAATGTAATTGTTTATTGTTGGGATGTTCTGGCAAGTATGTTTGGAAATCTTAAAAGATTTTCGAGATGTTTTAAAGTGCTGATTTAAGCTTATGTTTACTGTTTGCAGAGTAAGATTGGTCCGAATTATATGAAGTTCACTTTTCCATAAAAGTATTTGCGATAAGTTCCGGATTGCTATGTAGGCCATTGTTTAACATAATAGGAAACATTTCAGGATGTTTATTGGATCGAATTGATCTAATTTTAGACCATAGGGACTTTGAATCTATTGATAGGTCCATAGAATGACAAAATGTTCCCATGAGAGTCATTTAGATTCAATGCATTCTCTTTTGACCTTGGCACAAGTTTTTCTATATGCCAAACAGTTGACTGTCGTCGGACTTCGGCGTAGTTTTTTTTTACTAGTTTAGCAATTGTGGGTGTAAACCATATGAAATTGCTTTTAATGCATGTGTGTTTGCTTTAAGACGCCGCTGTTCTTTTAATTTTCTTTATCTTGGAAGCTGGTTTATATTATTTTTGGTTTCCGATGTAAGGCTGCTTGTTATCTGTTCGAACAAATACCAGTCTGCACGGTTTTCCTTGAATCGCGAAGTAAGTCTTGTAGTTGTTGTTCTTTCGTGGCTTTGGATAATGATTTGTATGTGGTCCTTACTTGCTCCTCGAGGGATAATCTCCCAGTGAAGTAAGGGTGCTAAGTCAACAGAAGCTAATGTGACGTCTGTGGCGGTAAATGTGTTTCTAGTTGATAAAAAGGTGTTTAAACCATCGTTTAGAACTATGAGTTCACGTTGGTTGAAGAAATGTTTGAACGTGATTCCATTTGGATTGCTGTGTAGCGATCCCCAAAGGATGCTAGAATGAGATTGAGGGAGTTTGAATGGTTGGGAATGCTGTCGAGCAGCTCAGAGTTAATTGTTACTTTCCCTTCCCTGTAAATATTTGTTATGTAGATATGTATATTGGAGTTGTTCCTGGAATTTGAATGGTTTGGTGCAAAAGTAGGGTTGATGATGTGGCCTGATTTGACATATTGATATTCTTTATTGTGATGGAATTATTTATAATTTTTTATGTTTAGGTATTTTTATTTTTTGATATGATGTGTGTTTCTTGCAGTGCAATGATCTCTGGGTTGTATTTTGTTATTAATATTTGAAGTGCATATTTGTTAACAGAATCCTTGCAGATTTCATTGGAGTATGAGTAATTTGTTAAGTATCTGGTTCATTGTTTATATATAATTAAAGGGGTTTTTTACGTGGGGTTTGGGGTTAGTTCTGATGATTTCTTTTATTTTTGTGGGTGATATTTCAAAGAGAGGACTTACGTTTATGGGTGAATTTTCTTCCAAGTCCGTTTCCTCGTTATCCGTTTGATTGGCGTTGTTTTGCTGATTAGAATTTTGTAAGTGCTTGTCATTAGAATGGGGGATAGTTTTCTATATTATTGGGGTGATATGTGCATTTTAATGATCTTGGTTAATTTGCGTGGAAGATAGTGGGGATATTTGTTGTGTATTAGTGGATTGATTTGGGATATCTGCTGAAAGTGAGAGGGAAGTTGTGTTATGATTTTCTTCTGGTGTCATTTTGGCTGTTCTTAATTAATTTTACAGTTTTTAATTATTTCTGCCATTGGTTTGCTTGGCTCTTGTCTCTTTTTTGGAGGTGGAAGTTGGTGAAGTGCAGGATCATCATTTTATATCCGCAACACTTCACGAACCGTGCAGCGTCTATCGATTTTAATTTTATTCACAGATTTGTATTTTAGTAGAGTTGGGCAAGCAGGGTCATATGATGTATGGCTTTCTTGCTTACAGTTTGTGCAGAATATTCTTGAACATTCATCATACGATGGTTGTATGGCCTAATTTTTGGCACAGGAGATGTCGACTTGACAGTTGACCCAACCTATTTTTATGTCCTTGGGTCTGCGAATTCGATCTAAGATTATAATTGCAGCACCTGTTGCTACTAGCTTTTTATTTTCCATTTTCATTATTTTTTTAACCGCCATCACTTTTTGGTTTTTGAGCGCTGTTAATAGTTCCTCTTCTGGGATTTCAAAATTATCGAGAAGATTCAGACTCATATGTATGTGAGGTGATTTTAACAGGAATTGAATCTACTAATTTTGTTTTTAGAAACTGTTTGGCTGTAGAGGCATTTGGCACTTTCATCAGTAAGTCACCAGACCGCATGTCCTTAACCTCTAAGATGTCTTTGGATATATATTCCAAACATCTGGTGATTTGGAATGGGTTGTATGATGCAATAGTGCGTTTGTTTTCAGTTGAGTTTGTTGCAGAAACAGCTAAATAGCGTGTGATATCATTATAATTTTGTGTGGTTGTTGGAAGGGATGTAATATTTAGGGTCAGAGTCCTTTCTTTTGACTCTTATGCTACGGTTCAGAGGAGCCTCTGAAGCGAGAAAGCTGAACCGGTTGGGTGCAGGGGGGTCCATGCCAATTTCATTTTGGGTCTTACACCTAAAACACTGGGGGTCATTCCGTAACTCGATTATCGTCAGACGATATCGTTTGAGCGATAGTGTTGCCTTTATTGGCTTCACGTAAGTCGATAATCGTCGAAACGCTATCGTCAAAACGATAGAGTTTCGACGATAGCTAAATTGGTATCATCTTGCATTAATTTTGTACTCTGTAGGTGACTGTAGTTGAATGATGGAGTTGCCACTGTAATTTATGATCATGTGTTATTATTGTTACATTTACAAATTAAATTTAAAATGTTTCGGCGAATCAATTTTCTTATTTTAGAAAATGAAAATGAAAAAAAAAAAAAAATATATAACTTATGCGCATGCGGCGACATTTGAGAGATAAATCAAATCCCTTATCCCTTCCGCTCATATCCCCTACCCTGGCCAAACCAAGATGTTCATTCATAAACGAAGTTAAAATCGCAATTTGAGATTGCATGACTATTAACCTATTAAGACGTATTTACATTTACATATATTAATTTGTAAAAAATTTAAAAACAACTTGGATCTCAAAGTGATTTCCCTATAGTTTCAATTGGCACCTAACACAAAACAACAAACAATAAATTTCATTTTAAGGCAATTATGACAGCTAATTTGACTTTTAAAATTCACCAAACGCTCTCAAACTGCGAACGATAAACGAGACGATAGTGTTCGAGTTACGTGAAGCAAATCATGGACGATCTCGTCGACGATTATCGTTTTGACGACTATCGTTTAGAAAATTACGGAATGACCCCCCTGGTAGGGAATTTAGTATTCTGAAATTAATTAAATTAGTGCAACCAAGTTGTTAGCGAAATTGAGACTTATTTGAAAGAGAAAGAAAGAAAGAGGTTTCTATTATACACGTGTTTACACGGCAGATGCCCGACTGAGACTGATTTTTTTTCATTTACATCTGAATTTTCATTAAGTAATTAATCCACAACATTTTCTTTTTCTCAATCACCTTAATATCTTTTTGACAATTCATTAATTAAATAATTTATGATCTTTTTTTTCTGAAAATGATTATGGTCTGGATTGAGCTAAAAAAGAACAATCTTAATTACTCTACTTCACTTTTTTTTTAATTAGTACGTATCTAAAAAAAAAAAAAAAAGAATAAATACAGTATGTATAATGTTTAGAAACCTACGGCCCTATAAACTCAGTTTTGAGAATTATAGAAACGTTGATATTTGTTTATCAAAATAAACAAGTACAGTCGGTGTCACTCATAACAGCAGCTACCTTAAGGTTTTTTGCTGAAGGCAGCTACCAAAAGGGTGTAGGAAATGATTTTAACTTGGGAATTGCACAACCAACGATGAGCCTCATTCTTAAAGAAATGAAATTTTGTTCTTCCGTTGTGGCTTCTATTGGAACAGTAGTGACAGTCTCAGATGTAATTATCAATTCCTCAGTTGATGTGACAGGTGTTGGGGGAGTTTCGATGTTGGTGAGTGTGCACATCGTCACCAAAGATGGATTTGGTCTAGAACCCCCAAATACGTTACCCTCCGGGTCAACAATGTCGTCCAACTGAAGTAGACCGGCAATAACGTTATCCGTTTCGTTTAAATATTGGCTTGAACGAACCTCCTCCAGTTGCCTCCATGTTTTTTTTATTGTACAGAAGTTTTTGCTTAACTTTAAATTTGGCGTCGAACCATACCTGTAAATAGATCCATGGAATATGAAATAGATTGCTTTCTTTTTTTGTTTTCACCTTTTGCCACTCCTTTTCCGTTCTAACCGGTGGCCCCAAGGAATTGAGGGTATTTGCAACCCATTCCCATTTGCTTTTTTTGTTTTCTGTTTGGGGGGCGCCTCTCCTAAAATTTGTCGCCAAAGAAGGATTTAGTTCCATCAATTCTGTAAGCCTTTTCATTTGTTCCTGATTCGTTATTTTCACCCTTTAGTAAAAATAAAATAATTAACACTAAAACAAGAGTAAAACATTAGAAAAACTTGCATTTTTATTTAATTTTTCGCAAGGCGTTTGAAAAATTACCGTCGCCAGAATGTGGCGTTTTACTCGTCGTAAAATATAACTAAAAAGACAGCTACAATAGCGATGAGGGTGAAATTTGTCGATCAAAAATTTAGATTCCACTTAACGCCAAATGTCAAGACGCGTAACGCTAAGTAAAACGCTACCATAACGACTTTCGCAATACCAATTTGTTTGTGTGACAATTGTCATTCAAGTAAAACGCCTACTACAATAAGGGTGATTATCTCAAATAAGTGTGAAAAGCGAGAAGGATAGTTTACATTGGTCCAAATGAAAACATTGATACAACATTTATGACTTGAATCTTTGAAATGATTAATCATTAATAATAATAATAATTAATAGAATTTTAAATTTGTGTTACTTAAATAAAAAGGTTTATACTAAATGTTACCATTCCGACATTACAGCCTCTCACATCCACTCTCGACTTTGCTAAACATAATTTTTCGCCATAATAGGCGGGGTTTTTTGCAAGCTCGGGGGAAATGGACGAAAAAAAACGACCACGGGGATTAGCGACACCATCACAGAAACAAAATGGAGTTTTCATACAAAATATCGATATCAAGTATATAATTCACGCCGGTAACACAGTTTTTGTGTGCGCTTAAGTTAAACCCGGAGAATTCCATATAACAAAAACATATAACAAAAATCTTAACAATAATGATTTATTTGTATTTATTAATTTATTGGGAATTGTTGTACAAGTGTAACAAGTGCAAGAAAAAAAAATATTTTAAAATACAATGTTGATTTAGAGACATATAATACAATTAAATCAAATTAAAAAATGGATGAAGAGGGAAAGTATAGCATACGGAAAAAGGAAAGGATGAAGGTCATAAAGCTAACAGGAAAAAACACGAGACTATCACATGTATCATTTTAGTAAAGCTTGTTATTGATCTCCGGCAAAGTATTTAAGCAGCATAAACTCAAAGCATCTTCCCTCTCCTGCTCTTCTCAATGTTAGTGGCAAGTGATTCCATAGATAAATAGCATACACGAAAAATTCATATCAGATATTTGCGACTTGGTGTAACTAATTGCATTGATCTTTGAGAGTGCGCATAGCGTATTATGTTTGTCTGGCCCGTTTTTGTTTATAATTTTGTTTAGTGCAATAACGGTTCTATATTTTAGTAACGAATTTAAAGAGCATCCTAGGATCGTTATGACGGATGAAGATGTGTGGTCACGGAAACTTAAGTTAAACACTTATCTTGCACAGTTGTTGAAATCAACATTTAATTTTCTTGAAGGTTCACAATCGAGATTAGAGAAAAGCTCACATCCGTACAAGGTTATGGGTAAAACATATGATTTATTAGATTAATTTTTGCCTGAACGGGCAGAAGAATTCCATATATTTTTGACACAATTGCGTGATCAGACCAATTCGATTCAACATTTTAAAAGAATACCTAGATTTTTAAATTTGGATGCATACTCAATGCTAGAAAAGTTAATGACAATTGGAGGAAGATTATCAATATCAACTTTTGTTCGACAGAATGACATAGCTTTTGTTTTAAGTGGATTTAAATTCAGTTCATTTTCTATAGACCACTGAAGAACTGCATCAAGGTCAGGGTTAAGTTATAATGTAGCTGGTAAAAGACTTGAATTAGGGACAATATTGTAAATTTGTACGTCGTCTGCATAAATATGGCGATTGCATTTATTAATTTTTTTGAAAATGGCATTGATGAAAAGCATAAATAGTAAAGGACCCAAAACTGAACCTTGCGGCACATCAACGAGTACTTTTAGGCTAGATGAATTTTCATTTCCTGGATAGGCGGATTGTTGCCGGCCACTTAGGTACGATGCAATAAGTCTGCAAACGGTGTTTTCAAAGCCAAACTGATTTTTAAGTTTTTTCAGAAGAATTGAGGGATTTCCAGAATCGAATGCTTTTGAAATACAAACAAAGCCATCATATTATTTTCAAAGCCACACCGAATATCTTCACATATTTTAGTGAGTGCAGTAATACAGCTATGATTGCTTCGGAAGCCCTATTTATATTTCTTGAGAAGATTGTTTCTTTTTAAGTAGACTTTCACTTGATTACACATCACTTTCTCAAAGACTTTACTGCGGAAAATCAGAATTGCAATAGGCCTGTACTCGGCGTTTGATGAGGACTTTGGTAATGGAATTATTTAAGCAATCTTCCATGTATCTGGAAATCTGCTGATCATAATTATTGTATTAAAAACGCGTGTGATTTGTTTTAAGATGATAGGCACTATGATTTCAACAAAATCAGGGTGATTGTCATCTACGCCTACGGCTTTTGATTTTACTGAAAAATACAGCTTCACCTACACCGTTTTTTTTTATGTAAAAAATGTTTATTTGGCCTAAATTTCCATTTCGATTTACATAAGTTTTGCATGCGTTGATATATAAATTGCGGATTAAATTTTCTTTATCAATAATAATATAAATACAGTTAAATTAATATAAAACCAGTTAAATTAAACAATATTCATAAAATTAAAAGAAACATAAGATTTACAATTCGTATACAGTTTTGAAAGAAATTAAATAATATTCTCTTTTATATATGTGAAAATTAATCTTTTAAATATATTTAAATTGTTTAAACTTTTTATACGTTGCGGTAGATGATTGAAGGACGAATTCGAGCTGATTTCAGTACTTTCGTATTCCAATAAATTGTAGTTTGTGGATGACGGTTTTCTAACAAAGTTTTTGTTTAATAGATTTAAGTCAACATCATGTGTGATTGATTTTTCCTGGACTGCAGTTACTGCATTTCGTACTTTTTTGAGTTCGTTGTAGATGAACTGGCATTTGCATCTTCGCCATCTGAGATAAAGAGTGCTTCGTTTTTTTATTAAATCACCGGTCTGCTGGGTGAACCCTGGAATGTTTCTCTGTTTACTTCTCTTAACAGAAACTTAATGTTTCCCTCAAGAACTTTTATTTGGCGATTCACATCCGATGAACAGAAACTAGGTGATCAGTACAAATTCGAGCAGTCAGTGAAAACAGAAGCTGTGCAGATGGAGAGAATTGTCGAGTTGTGTATATGGAGTTATTTTGAGCAATTTCATAAAGATCAGCTATCAAGAAAATCATATCATGAATCATATCATGATGTGAGAAGGCAGGAGCATAGTGCTTTATAAGATCGCAATGTGATACAAGAAAAAAATCTAATAATGAAGGTCTACAGTTTGGCATGTAATGGGTGGGATATGAAACATTAGAAAAGCTAAATCAATCAATAGAGTTAAGAAATTGTCTGTGATTTATAACTTTATTTGGCTCAATGGCCATTAAATTTACAGAGTATTTTACATTTAAATTTTAATTACATTCGATAATTACATTTCTAAGAATTTCAACTAATAACAGATCTTGCATAAAGACAAATTTAACTTTTAAAGTGATTAAAATTATTTATATTCCTAATGTTGGATGGAAGATTGTTGAAGATTGCTTGAAGTCCCATGTAGAGAATGTTGCATACTGTAGAGGCTGACGCCACACAAGGAGCCATGTACACTGTATCTGTATAGTGTTCCTCGTAAAACTTTAGTATGCTTTTGTTGAACTTCAATAAATATGAATTCCGAGTTATCGGCTTGTGTAGATTTCTTGATTATTCGAAATTTAAATTGTTTATGTATGTACATAAATAGCGACACCTCCACCATTCTTACAGTAACGATCTGCGCGTAAAAGTCTAAAGCCATTCAAATCAAACAATCCGTCTCGCATTTTTGACTTAAACCAAGTTTCAGATATGCAAGTTATATAGATACAACTATTTTCAAAAATTCTTTTTAGTTCATCAATTTTATTTACTAAGCTTTGTGCTTTTATATGGCATATGCGAACTCCCTTTTTGTTTTTACAAATCAAGTTAAGCATAATATTCAACTTTTCAGTTCAACTCCCCCATGAAATGCTATTTATATACAAACAAAATTTATTGAAAAAAGAGAAAGCAACACAAAAGAGAGAAAAAAAAGGAAATATACCTTGTCATAAGCTTTAATATCAATTTTTTAAAGAAAGGCTGAGAACAAGAACACAGCTTACCTGGGACCTGGGTCCAGCGATGCCGCGAAGAAAAATAAATTGAGGGCCTTTTTGAGGGCCATTTCCAAAAAGTGCGGGCCACTACACTTCAGAGAAAATTAAAAAAAAAAAAAAAAATAAGAAAGGTATAGGGCAACATAAATATTTATTCAATTTATTCATATATGTACATATGTACATAATACATATTAAAATTGGTATTAAATAGCAATTCACAGCTCAAAAATTTGTATTCTCTAGAAAATAGGTAATTATATTTCAGATCTTTGTATGGCTTTTCAATAACAAAAACTATGGTCTAACATCTGTTCAATTAAATGACGAATTCAGTATCATTTTAATGTTTTTGGAGGAAACACAATGCAACTTTTTGCGATAAAATAAGATGGGTGTTTCATAGAACATTTTGTTTAAGGAATACAAAAAAATAAGATATGCGGGCCATTTCTTATTGGCCCCGGGCCAAGGGCCTAAATTAAAAACAGAGGGCCAAATGGCCCGTTTGGGCACATTATGGCAACGCTGACTGGGACAAACTAGTGTAAGAGAGGTACATTTAAGAGATAATTTAAGAGAAACAAAGATTTTATCAAACTGGTGCTTACACATTATTTGTTGGGTCATTTGTTATATACTTCTCCAAGTCTTCATAGCAGGTTATTAAGAATATCGGCATTTACTTGTTTTCAGCAGATAAATTTGTCCATTGTATGAGTGAGAATTAAAGATCAATTTGGCCTTTTTGAAGTCGAAAGAGTTTCTAAGTAATGCGTAGTTGTGTTTAGTTAGACTCTTATGAAAGTAGATCTGTTTATCGGAGTTGAAACCAACATCTCGAAGTGTCAATCTGGTGTTAGTGTCATGAAAACGTAACGTAGACGGCATACTTTAAGAATATTATTTCTTTCTCGTGAATCGAATAATTTGATAATGATGTATCGTCATACGAAATATTTTTCTTAGAGGCGGTACGGTTGTATTTAAAGAATCACACATATTTTTAAAAATTTTAGTGAGAACCTCATTTTCTGTGATAGGCACACCCACTAATACAGCATCTGAGTTGGATGTCACTCTTTCAAGATAATCAATGCGATGTTCAAGTCTGGTGAAGTGTGTTTTAAGATCATTGAGTTGTGCAATTAAATCACATTGAATGTGATTCATCTTTAAAAGCACGCGCTTCTCTATGTTTTGCAGTTCCAATAGTTTGGCGTTGAATTCCTCAGAAATACCATGAAGGCGTTTGTCAATTCTACTCCAAAGGTCATCTATTTCGGATGCATTTGGTTTTTTAGGCGTGTTGGTGAGAGAGTTTATTGGAGTGCTTTTGTTAGTGTTATTATTTTTGGCGCGCAATTCGGGTGCCATTGCAATTTATTTTGGATTCGTGTTCGCAACAAAATTAAATAATTATAAAATTTAAACAAAAACCCGATATTCAGAACTGTCACGGGAGTTCGGAAAATAACTGAGTACTTTAAAACTCTCTTAATTATTTCAGGGCGGTTTACTTTTAAAATTGAAAAAGACCGGGAGCGACAAAGAAAACACTTCTATCCGCTTTGACACAATGGGGGCGTTCAATCCATTACGTCTGTCATCTGAATTTTAAGAATTCTGAATTTTTAGAGCTTCTGATTGGCCAGCTGTCATAAAAAGTCAGATGACTTTTAGTGACTTTTAGTTACGTTTCATCTGAATTTTCAGACAAGAAATTCTCATCTCATCACATTTATAAAATCGTTTGCTGATTTATTTACATTTTTCTTATAATTTCATCCTCATAATGAATGCTTAATTTACGAATATAATGAAAGTTCTATTTTATTTCTATTCAATGCAAATCCTATAGGTAAATGCAAGAATTTGACACAATGATTTTTGACTGAAATTTCAGTTGTTTTTTGCGTTCAACGACATAAATTCAGAATTCTGAAAATTCAGATAACAGATGTAATTCATTGAACCCGCCCAATGTCAATTATATATGTATGTACATACATACATTGTACAACTCAAAAGCACCAATGAATTAAATTATGTATTTAAAAAAATGTATTCATAATATTTCTTTGTAAACAATATTTGTAGTTTTACCATCTTTTGGTATTATAAATAAATTTTCAGCGCTTGTGACGCGAGAGCAAGTCACATATAACTAACCGTGTGAGAAACAGCTGGATCGTAGGTCGACACCAAAGGCATTTAAAGTTTGTCCTTGTGACATTTATCGTCATTGCGAAGCAAATACTCACAGGGAAAGATTTGTTTGTTTTTTAGTGCCAGTTTTTTATGGTCATTTTACTGAAAACTTTTTGCATTCATTACCATGGTCACTGGTATCAACATTATATAGACAAAAATTCTTCATTTCCATCTGCCCTTTCCTATGTCTAATAAACTAAATCGAGTTATTTCGACGTCACTCGTGACGTTCTGAAATTTTTAAAACAAAACAAAAATCTGTGCTCGTTGAAGGGTTAAATTCCCATTTTTCAAGCAGAAAATTAAAATTTTATTAAATGAATATGTTTCCAGTTGCAAAAAAATTGGATTTTATGTGACAAACAAAAAGTAAATACATAATTAAAAAAAAAATAAGAATTCCCGCCTCAAGCTGCTGATTCGAAACGAAATTTTTCGTTGGTCTCCAACACGACAGCGAAATGCCTACGAAAATGACACGAAAAATTGCCCACTCAAATTGTCACCAAGACACCAATTGCAAAAACAAAATGAAAAAACCAAACGCATAAAAATCACACGCTGATATGAAAGAAACAACATATACAAACACGAATACAACTCAAATGTCACTTTTCCGCACATAATAAATGGTCTGGACAATTAATTCTGTGCGAAAAAAGAGCGGAGACTTCTCCAAATAATCTGCTACAATAATCAATATCGCTCATCGAACTACGTACTTACTGCAAAACGAAAACCAGAACGAAGTTTTCCGTTTATGATTTCGTTGTGTCTTTTTTGTATGGGATTTTTCGTTTCGCATTAGCTTACTAGGCTTTACTTGGACGTCTTTTTCTCACCATGAAGTGGGACTTCAAAAAACGTCAACTCCAATCTGAACACCGTCTTTTAATTAACAAACGTCAGCATCAAAATCAGACTTAATTCAAAAACGTCAAAAAAGACGTTTTTTTTGCCATTATTTAAATTCGGTTTGGTTGGGAGAGCCTTAAAAACATATTTACTTTTATTTCACTTTTTTATTTACTTATAATAATCTTTTTTACTATTTTTATGATTTAAAATCTCAAAACACAGCTTAAAAATTTCTCTGGGCGCCCTAGCATTTAGCTGTCTCACCGCACGCCTAACCTGTGTCAATGCATTTGTGTTTGTGTAACTCACACTATTTCTCTATTTCTTCTTCTAAGGAAACACAAAAGTTCTGAATGAGTCAAATATACCTATGTACATGTTGATTAGGGTAATTCAAAAATACTTCTCGAAATTCAAGCGGGACCGGGCGAAATTATGAAGCTTAGATTGACACCATACGATTAAGACCAACAAATTCGAAGTCGAACACCATAAACTTTTTTTTCTTTGTAACGAAAAAGTAAGTGACTACAGAAAAAACTGCACGGGATCTGGGACTTAGTGTTGTTGTTACAAACAAAAAACTATAAAAACTGTATTTCAAAAATTAATTTTCTAACTGTATATTCAGAAACTACATGAAATTACGAACAATCCCTGAAAATTTCAAGCTTTTTATCATCAAAACTCGAAAAGTCATGCAGTTTTTAACATTTTATAGTTATGCCGATTCTCAAGCATTTACTAAATTGCATTCGATTTTGAATTTTTTTGGTCTTAATCGTTTGGCTTCAAACTAAGCTTCACCCTAATTTCGATTATGGAATACGCAATACTGGATCCGCAGTGATTCTCAGTCAGTGTTCTCTTTTCTTTTCACGACAAGGGTAGAGAGAAGAGCACTGCACTGCATATCCATTATTGCGGATTCCATAATTGAGATGATAATTTATTGAATCGACCTAATGGTCGATGTGTCGGTGTATTTTAGCGCTTTTTAAACAATTTTTCCTTAAAAAAAAATCCTACCCTGAAACGACCGGAGAGCTATTTAAATTACAAAAAACGCATCTCAAAAAACTCAACCGTTTTTCCGTGATGCGCGAACATCGGAAATTGTTATGATTTTATTTATAAAATACATACCTGTTCATAAAAATTATTCAATAAATTCGCCTGTTTAGAAAGTGAGATCTTACAAATCTCAACCAATCCTGTTTCTCGTTTCGAAAGGAATGGAGGGGACCTACATTTTTCAGCTTTTTATGAAAAAAGAGATACGTTTGGATGATTTAGAGAAAATTAGTTAATATAAAAAGAATTTTATTATTGCGATACATTCAGATGTTATCTTTTAGATGGTCATTATATTTTACTTTCATTAATAAACTGTCACCATACTCTGGTGGAAGCGTTCTACATATTCCATGTTTAAAAATCATGGATCGCGAAAGCCTTAACTAAAGAAATCATTTTTTTATATATGAGTCCATATTAAGTTTGGTCAAATAATTAAAGATTGGTTAAGAAAATTTAAAATACATACCATTTTACTGTTTCTAATATAATTATTTCTCATCATCAGGCTATTTACTTTTCTCCTTTATTATTAAAAATATCTGAGTATCTTTTGATTATTAACCTTTTATACAATATGACCATCCCTACATAGATTTTTGTTACTTTGTCATTCATCTTCACTGCTAGAAAGAATTAAAGGATCTAAAAATTTGTAAATTTTTTTTAATAAGTTGTAGCCAAGTTAAAAATGAATTTATTAAGAATTTAATTTTAATTTTGGTTTTTAGTTTTTAACAACTTTTCTAAGTAAAATTGGGCAAAATTCAAATTCACCAATGCTTATACAATAAAACATAAATGCCCAAAGTAAACAATTTTATATTGAAGCGAACGCGAAATTCAAAGATATATGTAAATTAAAAAAGAAGGCTTTCAACGAATCTGTAGTGTTGGAAAATACGTGATAAACAATGATTTAAGCCCAATGGTACTGCAGTCAAATTTCAAAAGCTTTTAAGTCCAGCAACTAGTAATACCATTGCATTACAATATGTTTTAACCGGGTTTCGCAATGATATTTTTGATAAACCAATAACCCCTAGAGAAGTGTTCGAAGCTATAAGCAGCATGAAGAATGGAAAAGGTGCGGGGTCAGACAGGATACCGGCTGAATTTTATAAATACGGAACATTCAATTTAAGCAAAACACTCACTTCAGCATTTATTGAAATATTTGATAATGGAACTGTACCTCGGCAGTTTCAAGTGGCGCTCATTTTTCCATTCTATAAAAAAGGCGATTCAACAGATTCAGCAAACTATCGAGGTATTTCATTTTTGAATTCAAGCTACAAAGTTTTCACGGCAGAACTGTTAAAATGCCTAAATGAATGGATATCGTGTAACAAACCAGGATATTCTACAATAGATCATATTTTCTTATTTTATTTTCGTGCTGTTGACTCATTTCTTTCACGTAACAAAAAGCTTTATGTATTTTTTGTGGACCTGAAGGCTGCATTTAATACAGTTAACCGCGGATTACTATGTTACAAGTAATATGGAAAAGGTATGTTACCTAAATTCGGAAGTTTGATTCAAAATCTGCATGGTGTTACAAGGGCATCGGTTCGGAATGAATTGGCAATATCTGAATTGTTCGGAACTCAAACAAGAGTAAGACAAGGGTGTGCGCTCAGTCCTAGTCTGTTTGCCCTGTTCATAGAAGACTTAACTGATTATAAGCAAACCAAAAGTAATGGTGTTTAAAAATGGTGTAGGCAGACCATGCACAAATGAAAAATGGCACTTCAATAGAGAAACTGCAGAAGTTGTTAAAGAAAAGAATATAAATACTTAGGTGTATATATAACCAAGAATCTTAATATGGAAAAGCATGTTCAAGAAAAACTGCAGAAATCTAAAACTGCTTGGAGAAATTGTTTTAACAATAAATACATAGCTCATAGCAGTAAGTTCATAGTATTAGAGGCTGTATCAGGATCTGTATTATTCTATGCTGCACATGTATGGGAAGCCAGAAGGTATGAGAGTGTAGAGAAACTTCTTAGATTCTACATATGTAAAAAGATCGTTTCGCCTACCACCGAACTCACTGGAAACTGGACTATCACCACTTCTCATCAAAACATTGAAACTTCATATCGACTATATGATAAGGGTTTTAAAAATTCCAAATTAACACAGAAAATAGCCCTGCAGGCAATGCAACGCCAATCAGGATAATATAGTGAATGGATGGATCTGGAAGCGGTGTTGTCTGAAACCTGAATGTGGATTAGGTTCGAAGCTGGGAACCAACAATGTATGTATGTAGGTTATAGAACGAGGTTTGTAGAAGAAGCGTCGGACTTGACCACAATCTACTACATAAAAACTATTTCCGAAATTCGTGCAGTATTGAAGAAATTTCTGCCATATTCCGATTGAGAGGAACTTCATAACACATAGGCAGGATCTACCTCTAATATGTGGCATCTGCAACTTCCCATCCAAGACAAAATCTTTGAATAGAATAAGAACTAAACTTTTATCATGATTATAATTCTGTTTTTTATTAATAACTGTTGGCAATTAGGCAGATGGCAAGGCCATGTCACTTTTTAAAATTTATATTAATAAAAATCGTTAAATCTAAAAAAATCTACAATAAAATATTCTTACACAAGAAACAATGTATATATTCACACTATCTATTCTATGCATATACACTCTCGAAAAAACGAAACTCATATGTTTCCTTTCAATTTTGGAGACCTCCAAGTTATGGCTGTCTGTAGTGACGTTCTGCCCTAGATTTTGGTCTTTGGTATCCCCTTCTCCAAGACAGCATATACTTGGTCTTGCGCTCACTAACTTTTTCTACTTCCGATTATATCAATCACATCAAAAATATAAATATTAAAAAAAATAGCCAAGTTCTTCTATATGCACAAAACCTGTGTGTAACAAGTCAGCCGTGAAATGTAATAAGATCTAAAAAGAACACCTCTAAGTTTATAATAGTTTTATATCAAATATTTAAAAGAGAGTAAATAATTATGAGAGAAATTTGTTATTTAATGATTACCGGCTATAATTTCATATGTTCACTTTTTAATTGAAATTGAATAATAGAAAAAAAAAAAACTTAGCAAGTAAACCTACCTAATTTTAGCCAGTAATCATTGTAGTTTTGGGCAGTTTGAATTTACATAGAGAAGAACTCGCTCTTTTTTAATATTTATGTTTTTGGTGTTATTTCCCTGGTGTTCGCAAAGATCTTTTTGTCAGGTGAAAATTTGATGCCACGCCTCTTGATTCTGTGTCACGTTTTCTCCTATTCCGCAATAGGGCTCTGGACCTGTTAAGGGTCTTGTCGCCACCAACGTGACCTGAACCCTGGTACCCAACGAAGTGTTACCTTGTTACTTTTTTCTACACACGCACTTCCAAACCAATTTAGAACTGATGGTTTATGAGGTTTTAGTGTTTTGAATGCGGCTTGGCTGTCTGACATGATGGCAATGTTTTGGTTTCGGTAATTTCTTTCGAGAATACGTTCTGCACATTTTCTAATGGCGTTTATTTTCGCTTGGAATATGCTGGTAGACAGTCCCATCGGCAAGGAAAATTTTGTCTAGGCCCAAAGATACCTGCCCCAGTCCCCTCAGTTGTTCTCGTTTGCTTTAAGAGTGTTGTTCACAGACTCACCTACCTACTCTTGCTTTTTACTAACTCCACTTGAAAGTTTTTCTCGAAGTTATATTTTTTCATCATGCCATCTCTTGGCATTTCGAGAAGGTTCGTTACTGTGGACATGTCGATCGAGTTTCTCTGATACCAATGCATTTACACGACCCAGTAACCTCCTTGGCAAATCTCATGATTGCATAGCAGCACTTTCTATGACCACGTGCAGTGACCTCTATTGCTGCTGTAGTGTAAGTTCTCATTGCTCCAGTAATGTATACTGATTTCCTAGTTGTAATTAGTTCCGTTCTTCTGTGCCATGCAACTACTCCATAGATAATGGTGGGTCTTACCATCATGATGTACATGCATCTAAGGATCTGTGGTTTGGACCCGCATGTTTTACCTGTATATCATAATAGCCCTTGTGGCTTTTCCGACAGTTGTTTCGACGTGTTTATTCAATTGAAGTTTACTATCTATAGTGTAATTCCTAGATATTTACCCTCTCTTTGGATCTCGATTAGTTCTCCTACCAACTTGATTGGTCTCATTTGTGACAGAAGCCTCTTTTTGGTAAATGTCGTTTTTGGGGGGTTGGTATTTGGTCCCACTGATAGACACCATTTCCTAGTTATTGGTAGTCCTCTTTTAACTATATCACAAAGAGTGTCCTCGAATTTCCCCAAGGCTGTTGTGACAATGTCATCAGCAAAGCCAATACAGTGTATGCCCTGAGAGGCAAGAGTTTCTAATAGTTCATCTAGTGCAAGGCTCCAGAGCAAGGTTGATAGAACCCCTCGCACCTGGCTCGCCCAGTCTTGGAAGTGAATGAGTTCTTCTGTTGCGGCTGTTGGGTGCTCTATACGGTGGTTTGAGGTGCTGCTTAGTGGTGGTGCCTTCCCATCCAAGACGCCTTCTTTGGCTTTCGGGACACCGTCCACTTGGCCGGGAGCTATTCTTCCCTGACTAGTGGATGATGCTACTCCTTTGTCTGTCCGGTTCTGCAAGTTCCTTGAAGGTATCCTCTTAAGGTACTCTTTTTACATTTGTTCCCACGAGTAGCTAGAGAAGTAATAGGGTCCGTCATATCAGAGCTCCGCATAAAATAGTAAGGTCTAGGTTACTCTCTTATTCCACCAGGTTTCAATGAGATATCGTTAGAATACAGCCGGTATACCCCCTGGCTACAAACCAATAGGCACGGTACACGTAACACCCTGGATAGGGGGGCAGTTTTAAGTTCGTAACTCCAAAAATCGCTACCGAATCAGGTTGCCCACAAACGGCAGGTCAGATGAATCTTTGACCTTCAAACTACAACAAGGTGACTGCCACGAGAAGTTAGAAGAGTAAACTGCCACTTGCGGTTTCAGAATGACACACGATAGTCTAAAACCCGAAAAAGTTGGCCATAAGCAAAGAAATAAAAATTTTGTTGAGTAATTTTTTTTTAATGCAAATAATTTTAATAATATCTCCTTAACATAAGTTTGAGATTGCCTTTCTCATCCATAAATAAAAAACAGTTTTTTGATAAGATTGCAATTTAAAAATCAGTATTCATTTTAAATGAATTTACGCATCGCATAATGAGGTTTGTAGTGGGAAACATTTGGATCATTCGGGAAAAATTGAAAGTGTATTCTTTCATAGAATTAAAAAAAATGAATAGCCCAGGCAATTGGTGTATTTTTTCATAAGATATTAAAAAATGAATGAAATGCTCCTTGTAGAGTGCACAGCAGTATTTTTTTGTTTATGATGCAAAATGTATGAGAATTATTCGCCTTTTTTATATAGTGAAACCACCGCCGAATTCGTTTCCGGTATTTTGTGTTCTCATTTTTTTTTTTGGAAAATCATTGTCAGACACGTAATCGGCGACCTCAAAGCTATTAACAATATTTTTTGAATTATGACCAACTTTTTGATATTTTTGACATGTAACGTTAAAAAGTTAAAAGACAATCCAATAATCCAGCTGATTTAACAGCTGTTTGGATTAGTTCCACCATCGTGTTATTTTTTAAAGTGCATTTGACCGTGCGGTACATAGTGAATAAAAAATCACTGCGTTTCCAATTGTGCCGCTTATATTCTCACCGTTTATTATTGCTTTGGCTCAGTTGAATAATATTTATTTGCAATAAAACGAAAAATTTAAAAGCTACATCCATGCAACATGAATCAAGTAAAATAAAACCCAAGAGTAGACAACATTCTCAATAAAAGTAGTAAACCGAATTAGATCATGGATAAATAATATCATGCGCAATAATTTGTGGTGAATAACTCATTTTTATATTTCATTGATTACGTATGTTTATTAAACAAAAAAATATGCTTTTGATCAGAGAAGACATTTCGTCATCAAATAAAGTTCGTGAGGCAAATAGTAATTGATAGGAGCATATATTATACATATATGTATATGTTGATAATAATATAATACAAACTAAGACAAAAACGTTACCAATCCTAAAACGTTTATCAACGGGTTATTCAGCCACAATAGGGTGGCATTCAATTTAAAAGAGGAGGCGAAATGTGGGGCGGCGAATGAAATTTGAATAAAATAAATTCAACAGAACCGTTGAATGCTCGCTAAAAAGAATTTCAATATTTATAATGATTTTGGTGATGCTCCTATTGCTGCTGTCGTGATTGTTGTTGCTACTTCTTAAGAATATTTTGTTGTTGTTTTGCCATTTTGTATATAAATAGATTTGTGATTCTATTACGACATCATCGACATATAATACAAAATAATGCGGCAGAAAATAACCTACTTTTTGCCTCTTTCCAATTAATTGCTCTATACTTTTTTATCTGATGTTATTTTGTATTTTTTTTTCTTGCTTTAGTCCTTCTTAGCTGGTGGACAGAAAAAGTAAATAGGAAATATTCCTTTGTGCATTAAATAGATATAAAGGGTGGTTAAATTTTAAGGGCCGATGTAGATTTTGAATAAAACACAAATTATTTAGGAAATTATTGTCATTTCTTTTTATTATGATAATATTGGTTAATTGGTATGGTTCAATTATGTATGTGTGGAACAAAATATCAGCCGAATGGCCGCCGCGACCTCGGCGGCACACCTCCATCCGATGGTCCAAATTTTCGATGACGCTGAGGCATAATTGAGGTTCTATGCCGTTAATGTGCCGAATTATCTCACCCTTTAGCTCTTGAATTGTTGCTGGCTTATCGACGTACACCTTTTCTTTCAAATAACCCCAAAAAAAGAAGTCCAACGGTGTCAAATCACATGATCTTGGCGGCCAATTGACATCGCCACCACGTGAGATAACACGGCCATTGAATTTGTCGCGCAAAAGAGCCATTGTTTCGTTAGCTGTGTGGCAAGTGGCACCGTGCTGTTGAAACCACATATCGTCCACATCCATATCTTCCAATTCGGACCATAAAAAGTTCGTTATCATCTCACGATAGCGAACACCATTCACAGTAACTGCCTGACCGGCCTCATGATGCCGCTAGCCCATAAACCGCACCAAACAGTCACTCTTTGTGGGTGCATTGGTTTTTCGACAATCACTCTTGGACTATCATTCGGCAATTCTGCTTATTGACGAATCCGCTGAGGTGAAAATGTGTCTCACCACCGAAGATGATTTTCTTCTGTTGCTATTTCTTGCCACCATTCTGACCATTGAGGACGCTTGAAATAGTCAAGAGGCTTTAGTTCTTGAGTCAATTGCACCTTGTAAGCGTGTAAATGCAAGTCTTTATGCATAATGTACATCAACGACGAGCGTGAGAGATGCAATTGTTGGGCACGACGACGAGTTGAGGTGGACAGCTCTTCAGCAACACTATCGCGAACAGCAGCAATATTTTCTGCAGTACGAGCTGTACGAGCATGCATTGGTGTTTCCACATCTCGTATAGACCCGGTTTGCTCAAATTTTTGCACGATTTTTCCAATTGTACGCACATTTGAACGATTAAATTGACCGAAAATATCACGAAGTGCATGATATGCATTTTGATTTGAACGGCCATTTTCTTTAACGCGATTGTGTATCTTTCCATGGTTCAAATTGAGTTAGTCTGAAATTGAGAAATGTCAAATGAAATGCAGAAAAAAATTTGACGTTTAGGTGTGGTTCACATTCAACATCGGCCCTTAAAATTTAACCACCCGTTACATTAAGCGAAGGAATATCAGATAGGTTAGAGGTTTTTCTTCTTTTTTATTTGTGTCTAATCAAAAAAAGCTAGTAACTTAATTTGGCTTACAGAATTAAAATTTTACGATAATGATTTGAAATTTTGTTTTTTTTCCTATTAGTACCTTTAATTCATTTAGATAGTTGATGAATTTATTGATAGGAAAATATAACTCAACGTTGATGTATTTTTAAAGTTAGAATAAATAATAATTATAAATTGTTAGTCAAATGCTTTTTTATTTGTATTTATTTACACGAGATTACTTTAAAAATGGAAGATGCATAATCTTAGCTAACTTATTTTACAAAATAGAGCTAAAAGGAGTTTAAGTTCATTGCAATAGAGAAAAAAAAGAAACAGATTGATTTGAATGCATTTAAACAAAATGGCGCTCAGATGTTAAGAATGAAGATCAATTAAAGATAGAATTATAATATTCTATCAAAAAGTAATGTGGTAGGAAAATATCTCAAAGTAATGTCAAACTGCTAAGTTGAAAATATTTGTCAAAGGGCATACCTACCAAGCGGACGAGTAGCAAAATCAGACAATCTGTCGTGTATGTTTAACCCACAACCGTGTCAACAATGTTATTTAAAACGAAATTGAAATTACAACTGCTATCTGATGAGCGTGCACGCGCTATAACTTCTCATTCGGTAATCGCACATTCACGAGCAGCTATTGTTTTCATACCCTAAAAAAGAATGTGCCACTGCTGATATTCTGACTTGATTTTTTGGTAATTAATTGCGGATGCAATGCAACAGTGCACGCAGTTTTTAATGATTAAGGTGAAATTTTTTAAACTAATGGTGCATTTATTGTTCTACATCCTATATGGCAATTTAGGTTGTTTTTAAATTTATAAAATTTCTGAATTTGTAAACAATATCCATTAATAGGTAACATTGAACGAGAAAAAAACACAAACACAAATATTTCTATCTTTCGTAGAAGTGGTTGTCTCGCTACGAACGCGATGTTAATTTTAGGTTCTCACTGAACCAACATATGGACTTAAATTATGCATTTGTTTTTTAAGTCACCTCCTTATTGTATTTATCTACTATACAATCTACCTACATAAATAAAAATCCCGAATTTTATTTGACGGACGATTTTTCATGTTTTTTCCGTGCTGATACTACGACATAACTTAACACATTACCCGAAGTCAGTGTTGCCGAAAATAAAAAATCATGATTTTTTAATGAGATTAAGAAAATAATCAATCAAACAAATGTATAAATCGACCTCAAATCAATTTCTTATTTTGGTTTTGAGAAGCGTAACCTTTGAAAAAATTCGTTCAGTATTAGCTGAAGAGTGTGACATCGAAAAGTTTTGAAAGTTTAGGTCTAAAAAAAATATTTAATTTCTTGTTTTTTTTTTAAGAAAAAATAAAATGTCATGAGATTTTTATTTGATTCATGATTTTATGAGATGAGGGTGAAAAATCATGAAATTCGGCAACACTGCACGAAGTATATAAATACATATGTACATTTATATATTTTTGTAAAAATACCTGCATACATAACATTTTTTTAACAGACTAGCAAAAGCAAAAAGTCTGCAGCTGCAATAAAATGCCACTCAATAGAACTATGTACTCAATTTAACTTCCAAAAGAAGAGACAAATATATTTTTTTTGACTCTGCTATTTTTGTATGGCGATTCTTCATTAGCCGGAACCGCAAGGCTGTCCCGTTATCACCAACTCAAACAATTGATTAGTTAAAACTGAATATAATTTTGGTCTCGTTATTTTTTTTTTAGAAAATGTCAATAATTTATTTATAATAAAATAAATAAAGTAATTATATTAAGAAGAGTGATTAAATTGAAATCAATATTGTTAAAACATTTTGCTCAGTCATTGAACGGATCAATCATTCAGGTGGATTAAGTTTTTTTTTAATTTTTCATCCAACAGGAGTTTTTTTTATTTTTGTGTGCAATGCCTAAAGTGACTTTATAAAAGTTTTTAAAAATGACTATAAAAAAGAACTAAAAAGTTTTAGAGATATTTTTAATTAACAATTACAATTTTTTTTTCTTCAATTGATGATAACTGTAAATTCTAATTGTGCACATCCCGTGTGAATACTGGATACCAGTGACCAAGTTCAGTGCAATAAAATTATCTACCGTTACGTTTTTAATAGATTTTTTACTTACATGTTTTTGGCATAGGTATCAATTTTTATATATTTTTTACTGGAAGATAAATTCCAACTCAATACTTTATTTACTGTGCCTCTTATATATCTTGGTTTCCTTCAATTAAATTTGTTATGATGATTCTTTATTTTATTTTATACAAAATGAAGCCTCTTCATGGCCTTTTGTGCTTAGTGCGCGCCACTTTGCAGAGTTTCTTATAGGGACAGTGAGTGCCATTAATATTCGGTTTTTTCTTTTATTTCCATAAAAATACCTAAAACTCCATTTTAAACTTAAAAAAATGTTAAAGATTAGTTTTTTTTAAATAAGTTTTAATTGATTGTTTAAATTAAAAAATTAAAAAAACATTTTTTAATTAAAATAAATAAATAACAACATACAAAAAAAAAAGAATAGAAAAACTCAAAAAATAACACTTCATTAATATTCGGTTTTTTTTGTACCTAAGGCTGTAAATTGTCTGATTAATCTACTTTAACATTTTGTTTAATATTTTGTTGAATACCCTTGATTAGATAAGACTCCGTTGAGTCGCTGAGGAATATTTTTTACAATTTTTTGCGTGTATTCTGTGCTGATTTTACACCATTCTTCTTGTAGCCGAGTCTTCAGTGCAGTTATTGAAGAAACAGGGTTTTCGCGAACTCGACGATCCAATTCGTCCCACAAATTCTCGATTGGGTTCAAGTCCGGAGATTGCGGAGGTGTTTGGATAACTTTAGGGCAATTATAGAGTAGGCATTCTCTGACAACATGCGCCTTGTGCTTAGGGTCGTTGTCCTGGTAAAATTTAAAACTCCTCCTCCTGTCTCAAATTTTCTCTCAGTATCTTTAAATAGTACTCCTTATTCATAATGCCATCAATGAACACCAAATTTCCCATGCTTAACAGTCGGTTTTGTGTTTCTACTTTTAAGTTCTTCATTCGGTTTTCGCCACGCCATAACTCTCCCATCTGACCCAAAGAGATTGTACTTAAGCTAAGTACAGACGATTGTCAGATCTTACAATATTGTCAGAACTGTCAATGGTCTGACAATAGCTGACAATTAGCTGACAATTGACATATTTCTTACAATGAAAAATTGTCCGTTCACACGGTTGGTAGATTTCATCCAAAAGTCTGACAATTTGATTGTCAGCTCTTGTCTGACAATTTTCGGACAATAATATATCTGAAAAAAATTGTCAGCTTGAAAATTTTCTGTTCAAACGGTTGGCAGATTTATACAAAATTGTTTTGATTGTTAACATCTTTTGGGGGGAGGCATCATTGCTTGGCGGATGTTCTGCAGCATTCTTATCGATTTCCTCTGCATTAAATAAAGAATCTTTTTCTTCTCTCCTTTTAATATAATATGTAATATTTCCGACCATTTATGCCTCCTCCATTGTTAGATTTTTTATCTATTTTTATTCAACAACATGCTAAAAAGAATTAATAAAAGACAAATGGCGGCCGAGCATGAGCACTTAATTTATTCCGAATAAAACTACACAACACAAAGAATTGATATAAAATGTAATTGAAGTGAACTGAATAAATAAACTCAAAAAGAAAATATTTATAAAGCAATCTAGATATTTTCTTTTTCAGTTTATTTATTCAGTTGTGCAAAAACTAAAAATTTCCAACACAAATGTTTTTTTTTTTATCTCTTATCTCTCACTGACATTTCGAACAATGAAGAAATTGTCAGCAATTGTAAGATGTTTTCAATGAAAACATCTGACAATGACCAATGAGTCTGACAATGTCCTTCCTAATCGTCTGACAATGATAAAATTGTGTGTTCAGACGATTGTAAGATACCTGACAATTTTTTGTCAGATTGTCGTCTGACAATGACCTGATAATGACTTTTCTGACAATATTGTCAAACAAAATTGTGTGTTCAGACGATTGTAAGACATTTGGGACAGTTTTTTCACTGACAGATCTGACAATATTGTAAGATCTGACAATCGTCTGTACTTAGCTTTACTCTCGTCAGCAAATATCACATCATCCCACCAACTTGCATCCTTATTTTTGTGTTCTCTTGCGAATTTATTTCTAATTTGCCTGTTACGCATATTTATGAATGGCTTTTTTCGGGCGACACGGAAAATGTATTATATTATTTAAAAATATAGGTATTCCCCCAAAAACCTAAATTCCAAAAAATTATTTCAAGTTTTCAAAATAATGATTTTTCAAAAAGAAAATTAGAATTTTTCTTATCCAAAAAATATTTATTTTGTATAACGGTATATACCGGCTGTTTTTTATTTTTATTTTCGACTTTCTCATTAACGACTTCTCGATTTCTATCTTAATTTTTATTCAGAAGTTTTTTTTAAATTAAAATAATATTGCAAATTTTCAAACAATATTGTACTTAAAAAATCCAAATTATATATTCAATATGTAAATAAAGTCAGTCTTTTTTAAACAAACAAATTTAATAATAAAAAAATTATTGTTAAAAAGGAATAAAATGCAAATTACAAATCTTTATTAAATTTAATAATTTTTCACAAAAAAGTACATTAAAAAAATGTAAAATCTTGTATATTTACTTTAGAAATCGGAATCTTTGCAAGAGAGCAGATTAAAGGATTGGGATTATTGTAGTTTCAAACAGCTGCTAGACGAAGCATATTCTTACAAAAATCCGCGCGATAAAGAGAATAAAAGTGAAATTTTCTTAGTAAGTATAATCTATTCCAAAAAAGTAACTCAAATTACATATGAAACATTTATTAAATTTCCAGAAATTATTGCAAAAAGCAGAAAATGAAAAGGAAGATCAGAAATTTGCATTTCGAGCGCTGACATCACTTTACACACCGCGTACCTCCACTTCGAATAGCCAAAAGCAGGGTGGATCCTTGCAGGATCTAGTCGAGGCGGTACGCAACGACTCGCTCGACTGTGATTATAATTACGGTGGACAACGTAACCGCCGTCACAACCACAACTCTCGTCCAAAAAAGTATTCATCTGTTTCGTCCCGACAGCGTGAAGGAGGTAGTTTGCCGAGTAACGTTAATGTCTCGAACTGCAGTCTCAGTGTTTACGAGCAACCATTTTTGAATGAAGAACCAACCAAACAGAATCACGACAAAAACGAACCACGGACTAATTCTATTAGCATAGCGACTAGTCAGGCAGCTGTTGGTGCTTTACCAACAAAAAACGTCATCCCAACACTTGGCACAACGGCGACAATAAGCAGTGGCGGTTCTGCAGAAGTAACAATCGCCACAAAAGCTTGTTCGGTATCGTCCAAAAACGATTTTGGTATTGTGGGCGGTTGCGGCGGTGTATGCGAAGGATCCAAAGGAGTTAAAGGAATTAAGAACGCAATTTCACTTGCTGCAACAATTGGTAGTGCAACAAGTGCTACATGTGCCGCTCTGGCCACAGCAACAGCCGTAGTTTCTGGCAGTGCAGATACCGTGGTCGAGATGAATGAGAATTACATTGACCAACACAATGAAATGCTTTCGCAGGTAAGCATACTATTTTATTTTATTAAGTAAACGTATGGCAATTCCTGCTTTTTGTTTAACACTTCCGCGGACACCTATTTACTGCGATGGTATAGCATTTTTCACTCTCTTTAACGGCAACATATTGCTTTTGTGGTAAAGAGTTTCAAATGGAACTGACATTGCTATTTGCCCTACCGATGTCGGCGAAAGTGTTAACGTCTTATATTCAAACTACTTGTAGAAGTTGCTTACACTTAAATAATTTTATATTATAAATTCAAAGCGGGAATTGTTTAAAAAAAAACGTTTTGTTTTTTTAGGGTATTCAATTCGATCGTTTTGATGGAATTGAAATGAAAATCCCTCGGGCAAACATAATCGGTTCGGTTTTGACCAGAAGTGATTTTTCACCCAACAACACTACTTGTTATGTTGATGAAGCAGTTCACTTTACAACTTTAGAACGTGGCAAAAGCACAGTAGACGCTAGCTATATACCATTAGATGAAAACTACAAGGCATGCAAATCAGTGTTGGGCGAAAAATCCGAACTCGTCAAAATGCAATCATTTTCCGCCACGAAAACGATTTCGGTGAGCGTATACACTTGAGGCCTGTGTTTGTAAGTTTATTTTAATAAAATGATATCCTTTGTTTTCTTCATCAGAAACAATATGACGAAAATGGCAATTCCCTGAATACGACCTTCACAGTAAATCAATCGCAGGCGAAAGCAAAAAAGAAAAAAACCCAATCGGAACGAAATACTAAAACTCTTGATGTTCAATCCGTGGAAGGATATCGGGGATCAGACCCAATCGAAGAGTTGGTAAAGTACATTGAAAGTTCTGAGGATACGAAACAAAACGAAAAAGTCAACAAATTTGCTGATAGCAAGAAGAAAGATAAGAAGCGAGAGAAGGAAAAAGAAAAGGATAAAGAAAAGGGTAAAATTAAAAGAAGTAACTCCCTTGAGGAGCTACGATCATGTTCGAAAATGGATGGTGATGATGTAACCATGCGAAACAAAACTAACATTAAAAACAAAAATGTTGATATCAAAGATAAACAAACTGCGTCGTCGGTTGTTGGAGGAAACAGTGGAACAAATAGAAAGGGTGAAAGACGTTCCTGGGGAACAGAAGAACTTACCTATTTGGGTGAGAACAATGCCATCGAAGAAGTGCGAGAAAAGGTAAAGGACAAGGAAAAGAAGAAATCCAAGGAAAAGGATTTAAGTGAAAAACTAGAGAAGGTAATTGAAAAGAGAAAGAAAAACGAATCTAACCTTGTTGTTTCAATGGAGTCGATTTCATGTGAATCGGCTGAATTTCACGTTGTGACCAAAAAGAAGAAGCCGAAAAAACAGCGACAACTGACGGAAGAAAGCAGAAACAACAATTCCTCAAATCCCCATAAGAACCCAATGTATCAGAACCGAAAATACCATTCAAATTTTAGCAACGATCGTGATGCATATATGAATTCGTTTAATAACAACAGTAATAACGATAAATCACGTCGAAAATCCACTTCGTCGATGCCTCCATCAGAAAAATCTGATTCCAGTGACTTAGACTCTGTTCATTCACTGCCAATTGAATCGGCGGGCGGAAGAAGTCCACTTCAGGTTCATCATCATCAGAATCAACCAAGATCTTATGCGGAAATAGCACGAAAAACAGATGCTGCTGCCGCCGCTGCAGTTGTTTGCCCAACCACAGGGGGAGTTATCGATTCAATTGCCTCTAATACCAGCAGCAATAATTCATCGCACACGGAGTTAGAAGTCAATACAAACGCTGTGCCTATTGTTGTCAATACAGTGACAAAAAAATCGAAAAAAAGCATAAAGAGCGATTTTCCAGAATTAATTTCAAATGAAATAGCTGTCACAAATAGCAATAGCAGCACCAACACCAGCACCACTTCCAACATTAGCACAATAGTAAAACAGATTTCCTACTCTCAAAGCCTCACGTCAGCAGGTAAAAACGAAGAGCCTACAATCGAGAATGTTTTACAAGTAACACCGCCAACAGAGTCCATTAAAACTATTGAAAAGCAAATACAAAAGCAGCCTCAACACCAAATGCCTCTGCAAAAATCAAAGAGTGTGGAGACAGATAGTTTCTATAACAGCATCGATCAGTATCCAGCTCTAGAAAAAACTGTCAAGCGACACAGCACTGCAAATGCATGTGGATCGGATGTCGGAGGTGTCACGGCAACAACTCCACCTTCGGGTACGGTTTCCCTTCAAATGAATAGTATTCCCAGTTGTGCAAATATTGGAAACTCTACTCCTTCAAGCAACAAAAAATCAAAAACAAATACCAAAGCCATTGATGAAGTACTTGTAGAGCAACAACATTCAACGACGAAGAAGAGTAAAAAAGAGAAATTAATAAATGAGCATTACTCCTCAATAACTCCGTCGACAACAACATCATCATCATCATCGACAACGTCCTCCTCCAATATAAATAATAAAAATCAAATAAACCATAATCATCATAATTATAATTTAAATAATAATAATAAATCTAGTTGTAATAATAGTCATAATAATAATAACTCTAGTAATAACAGTAATAGTAATAATAAATATTCAAATCGTCCAGCTGTGATTATATTAAATGATGATACTACTGCTGGTGGTTTATCATCATGCATTGGAAACGAATTTACTTTTGGTGACTTTAACGAAGAGGAACTGAGGCTTTTTGACGACAGTCAATCGTCGTCGCAACCAACTTCGGATGTATTTCAGAAGCGTTACTCGGCCACCACAATAAATTCGACGACGCCACAGAATTTCGATGACTCAGGAGGTAATTTTAATACCACCGGCGGTAGCATTGCTTCGGATGTGACCAACAATAGCGATGATGCATTGGTTTTGATGCAACACACATCATCGCCTAATTCTTCATTGGTCGTAGACCAATCGTCCGACAGTGGTATATGTAACAACTACGATGCAACAAAGGGAAATAGAATAAATCAACAATCCACTGGAACAATAGTTAACACCAACAGATCCTTATCGACGGACGCTTTGATTAACAATACTGTTTATTTGTCTGCATCGACGTCGCCATCCAAAGAATCTTTATCATCGTCGGCTTCTTCATCTTCCTCAACATCATCAAACTCATCGGCATCATCGGGCACTTACGTTTTAAATGCTCCTGTTTCAAAATCAATCACTTTATCTGCAGGCAAAACGTCCAAATCTAAAACAGCCTCCTTGTCTTCTCCGAACTACAATCAACAGAAACACAGTTTGGATAGAAGCAAAAATAAAACCACTACAAATAATAGTCTTTGTAATACTATAGTTTCAACAATGAACAAACGTAACAGTCAACGACAACAAGAGCAAACCAGTAGTAGTGCTGTTACTAACACTAACTGTAATACTACAACATTACCGTCACTCGAGACATGTGATGATATTGAAACAGCAATTTTAGCTGCTGCTAAGAAAGCTGCAGCAGTTGCTGCCGAACAAACCAGCACTTCTGTGATAAATAAAAACTACACCACGAAGGGCATCAACAATTTGTCAGCAATGGGAACAACAACTACTACAACCACAATAAACAATATAAATAATAGTTACAAAAGTAATTTAAATCATTCAAATAGTTGTAATAGTCAACCATCAGTGATTTCACCGCCATCATCTGTATTTAGTCAAAACAAAGAGTATAGTCGAAGAGGAGGTAATAGCAGTAGTAGCAGCGTAGGTGCTGTAACAGGTGTCCTTCGACAACAGCAGCGAAAGGAGATTGATGTGCATTTTATACAGCCAACGTTAGCGACACCTATTAGCTCGATACAAAATAATGAAACTATTATTAATTTCATTGGGTCAGGTGAGTTCAATTTGATGTGAAAATTTTAATTTTGAATAGAACAAACTGCGAATTTATAGTTATATAGTATAGAGTAAATAAGGTTAATTTCATTTGCATTTAAAAAAAAAATACTTTTTCGAGTAAATAACAATTCCTTGGCTCAATCTAATCAAGGATATTTTCAGTAATGCCAATTCTTTGAGATGCATAAATAAAAAAAGCTGAACTTTATATTTTAATATCTCGTTCTATTAATTTTACATTAGAAAAAGGGCTTAAATGGGGGAAAATGACAGACATAAGTAAAATACTGAATGGATGTAGCATGAAAGAATAAATGCAGGGAAATAATAGTGATGAATGAATCTTAAAAAGCGGTTTTTGTCATACCGTCAGATGGATCACAATTTTGCTACAATTTTCAAAGATGTACAAGTACATATATTTCTACTGCTCATCTAAATAAATAAATAAATTAGTGGAACAAAATTTTCTGCTCAATCCGAAGGGATTGATTATACATAAAATATATGTATAACACACAACTCATAAATTAAAAAATATAAAACAAAATTATAAATTATAAATTTTCTCCATCTTTTACGATACAGACCAACAAAACTAATCTCAAATCCATAAAATTGGTGAGTTCGCCCTCCATTGTGCTCAATAGATCCCACATGTGAGTTTTAGTTCGTTAACTCGTACTCTGGAGTTCATCTGCTCTACATTTCATTAGACCTTTCTTTTTCGTCGATCTAGGTGTACAGTTCGTAGTTATATCTGCTTCTCTCTTATGCAGAAGATGGACCAAAAATCACACGAATCTTTTGATCTCAAAACCCCTTTGACAAAGACCATGCCTCTGCACTAAACTTTAGAACTGGGAACTCTTAGTTGCTCAAAATAGGATTTGCTACTCTATTAGTCTTTGTTTGATCCCAGTGCAAGTATCATTGTCTTAATTTATAGTGTTGCAATGGGACGGACGACGGTTTAGGTCGACTTTATACGAAGCGGTATTTTTTCTAGAGGTAAAAGGGAGTATTCGGCGTTCACTATAGGCTGTCTTTAATTCATTGTTTGTTACTTCATTAACTTATACAAAATTGGCAAACCGAATTTTAGGTCCGCAGTGTTATACATCCTTTGTAGATTGATTCTCAGTGCGAATTCTTAACTGCGCTACACATACATATATGTACATAAATAAATACATTTGACTCAAGCCACCAATGCTGTTGTTCCATGCTCACACAATGGTGAACCCAATTATTTTTATATTAAAAATAAGTTAAATTTTGTATTTTGGTGAGAATTTTTAAAGCATAAGAAACGCTTTTCAACAAAACGATGCGGAACCAATTGCTAAAAAATCTCCTTTTGTAGGTGAATTTTACATTAATCGCACTCATATTGGACTGAGTAAAAAGGTAGAGTTGTAGGGTGTAATTTGTTTTTGTTACTCTAGATACTCTAGTTAGATTTTAAAAAGTCTTATGAAAACACGGAAACTGTTCAATGAGGGGGTGACAAAGGCAACTTTGAAATAATCAATGCACTACAGAATAGCACAAGATTAATGGCAGGAAAAGTTTAAAAGATATGTAGGTAAATCTTATGTTTTACACCTAGGCTTTGGACAAATCGGGGGTTTACAGTATCATATTGATTCATAAATACATATTGCTTTTTACGTTATGTATTATTTATTGTTCACTAACGTATTTTTTTTTTCAGCTTGGGAAGAGGTAGCTAATAGTAAAGTTACGCAATTTTACGATGGACAATAAAATCAAGTCATGGGTAACCTAGTTCTAGAATTTCTAAATCGTCTTTAAAAATTACATAAATATATATTAAACAAAAAAAGTAATACAATTAAAATTATTGCTATTTACTTCCATGTACTGGTCTACATGACCGTTTTAATATATTGAATATCAGGAAAAATTAAAACCCCAGTAAATATTTATACAATTACATATTATTAGTTTTATTTTGTTTGTTACTAATTGAAATTAAAGAAAAAAAGAAAAGCAACTAAAGCATGTACACGAATAAAGAATAAGCTTTATTATTTTTTTTTTATCTTTCCAAAATTATAATTTTCATTGATAACAAATTTTGATATAATTAACATTAGTAATTTAATTAGAAATTTTCATTATTAAAGAACATTAAAGCGTTCTTTTCTAAAGATATTAAATTAATAGAAAGAAACTATGTTAATTCGTAATAATAAAATAGAGGAACAATAACATAAATAAAGAATTATTATTACAAACAAATTTAATGCGCAATTGATCCTACTTCCTATCTCTTAAATTATGTATATTTAAATAAATACTATTATAAAAAAGTAACTGAAAAAAAAAATAAAACAACTAAAAAAATTGGATGGGTAACGAAACAAATTTAAAAGAAGTGACAGGGGTTACATTTTTTTTTGAATAATCAGAGTACTGTATAAATATAAATGTTATTTGTTGTATGGCTTTGTGTGTCGAAAAAAAATTGTATTATTAACTTAAATTCTGTCAGATTGTTTTGATTGACGACGAAAAAGAGTTTTGCATTGATGGTAGACAATAGGCTCGTTTTTTTGTGAAACTGAAAAATATAAACCGATATAGTGATAGTGAAGAGTGACTAAACATGAATTGAAGAATTGGATAGTCTCTCATTTGACCATTTTCGTACTTCAATCGTTAAGCCGGGAAATTCCATGAAAGTAAATTCAACGTTTCAAACTATATGTAACATCATTCAAAATTACATCATACATCATTCAATTTTGCATTATTTTCGACATTTAAGTTTGTATGTAGTTTATATGTAACTCGGATCATTTTTCCCTTTAAGTTAAATCGTCGTGTTCAACATTTTGAAGATACTGCTCAAAGTCTTCTCAAAGAAATTAACTTTTAGAGCTAAACACCTTAAACTTCCATTAGATAGCATTTCCTGTCCTAATTACAAATAGCTTTTCAAATTGCGCGCTTTACTGAGGGAATTACGTTTAATTGGGTTCTAAAGCAATAAAAGTTCATTAATTATTATGAATTCTCTTTGCTTTAAGGCTTATAAAACAATGAAGCAGCGGTTAAACCGTTCCCAAAAAATTATATTGTCCTGGCTTCATTCCAATCATTATAAAAAAATAGCTCGTTTAATTAATTAAATTTAGTAAAATATTGCTTATTGGATAAGACTTCTTTTAAGTTAAGTTTCCTTGATCAAAATTTACCAATTTTTCTAGATAAAGTGCGAGACAAAAAAAGGCAAATAGACGAGGTACATTAAATTGACCAGAAAGAATAATATTTTTTCCAGTTAAATTATCTCTTGTAAAATATATATATAATACATACAAAAAAAAAACTACTAAATAAATATTCAAATACATTAATGCCATAGTCCTTAAAAATGTATAATAGAACAATACAAATTAAAAAATATATATATATATTATTAAATCTTATATAAATGTCAACATTTGCAACAAACCATATATTAATTACGTAATTGTAAAAAAAAATCAAAACTTTTAGGCTTACAAAAAAAATATTACAACTTTATCGTAATATCCTTAATTTAAACTTATATGTTTCTCTTTAAGTGCATATTATAAGCAAAGCAATAAGGAAGTTTGTTTAGACAGTTTTTTTTTTTTTTTTTTTTATTTTTTAAACAATTGTTTTATTGTTTTTTTTTTTAGTAGTTATTTGTTATACAAATACAGAGTTTTCATTTTAGTTGTTTGAAACAATCAAAAATATCAATTTTCTTTACTGTGCGTTTATTTTAAATTTAGAGCGGAGTCCTAGTAAAATGGATCAACTTTTCTAATGCTTTTTATACAATTGGGACTTCTTGCAATAAAAATATTGGTGGTTTGTAAGAAAGAAAGGGATAGTAAAATTAAGTAATAATAATTATTATTAATTACTGAATAATAGTTAGAGGTTATCAATTAGGGACTGTTTCATGATTTAAACTAAAGAAGCTAAAAGGGTTAAAACTGATTAAAATAAAACTAATATTTTTATTGAAAAGTTCCCTTAAAACACTACAAATTAAACTAAAATGTTCGCTATTCACAGAGTGGCGGATTTAACATCAAATTGTTTATAGTCAGGTTTCTTCTAATCCTATTATGGTTGTCAATTCTTAACGATGTAATTTGTGACTTTTATCAAGAAAATTGATGAATTAGTTTTATCGTTAACAATCTTCAATTGTTTTGGTCAACTGTCAATTCTCTGCTATGCTAAGATCTATTTGACCACATTATTATTTTTTAGCTCTCAAAAATTTTACTCCATTACTTTTTAAGTTCAGGAGAATTTAATACATATAAACAGTAGTTTTCACCTCAAGTGAAAAAAAAAAATCCATTACTTTTTTCTCTAATTTGATTTTGCGTCGAAAAATATGTAGTACCGAATTCCCAAAAATTCATTCTCAATTTTTGACAGCAAAAGTGAGGAATTGTGTTTATATTTATGAGAAATTCGGAGTCCTCTAGAGATTTCAGAAATATAAATTGGCTTATTGTGAATAGTTATTTTGATAAACTAGGTATTATTGTTGTCAAAAATATTGTTGGTTATATAAAAGACAGAATGTTCTACACTATTTTCTTACATTTGAGCAACCACATGCAAAAAATTTATAAAATAATTTACTAAAACTATAATTGAACTTCAACTTGATTTATTATTATACTATATCAGACTAATTCAAAGTAATTGAATGTAAGAAAAAAATTACAAATGTATTCAAGTTCTATAGTCTCAATAAGATCATTTATTCATAAAAATGTCAGTGAATTGCAAACTCTTCATTTCATTTCGCTCTTTACATTTTATTCATCCATTGAATAATAATCTTTGGAGAAAATGATATTAAGGAAAGAATGTGTTTCAAAAAAATTTGTTTATAATTTTGATGGGGTACGCACAACGTAACGCAACATTTATTTATTAATACTATCCATAACGTTCCTAATCGCAGTTTCCATATACAAAGGGAACCAATGCATCACAAATGCAAAGGAAATTTGATATTGCAATGCATAAAAAATCGTTTTTGCTTATGATATGCATTTTTTTAATTGTAGAAATTCAGTCTCTATCAAATTATTTTGATTAATCAGCTTTTTTTTTGTACAGATTAAACAATAGTTCAAGTATGTATAATGAACAAAACTCCTTTTAATAAAAGTACAACAAACTGAAACTGGATACTGTAATTTCAAATGCATACATTCATTGTAATTTGTTCAGAACTCAGAACTAATAGCAATAGTTAAATTGATTAATTGACAACCATAATACCAAATATTTGATCGAATGATTAACTTCTATTCATCTTTGGCAATTGTAATAAAAATAATCATTTTAAGGAAATGATTAAATTTTTATTTATCAATCTCTACACCTGTTTAGGTGCACTTTTTACTTTCGAACAAGCTTACATTCTTTTAATTTAAATAAACAAGAATCGACAGAAACAACACTATGATATTTATGTGCGAACTTGGGTTTCCAGGATTTATGTTGTGTAAAGTTATTATTTTGTATTTTTTTTTAATTTTAAAGCTTGGTTGGTTGGAAAATATAAAAATATATTTATCACTTATCCTATTGGGGTTTAAAAGACACTAAAAGCCTTGGCCCAAAATTATAGTCGAGTAAACATGTAATACACATTAAAATTGAAAATTTGTAAATTAAGAAGGCATTAAAATTAACATAAAACCCCCATTTGATGTAAATCTAGAAGTTAGACAAGAATTGTTGAAAATACAATAAATTTTTAACTAATGTAGCGTTTTTGTTTGAAACATAGGCTGACTATAGTTTTGCGCCATTGAAAAAAGCTGCTCTTTTTGAATAATTGCTTACGGGATCAGGATAGGCTTTAAGCAAATTCGTAAACGCATATGTTGCGCACAATATGCTCAGCAAAGAGTTGCAAAATTCCTACTTAGCAGGCTGTGTAAACTCATTTGATCAGGGATTACAAATAGATATGTATGGCACTTCACTTGAATTTGTGCATTGTACGTTGTACCGTTTTAATATCTTTTTGTTTTGCAAATCTTGCCTTTACGAATTTGGCCATTTATTTATTTTTCACAATTATTTGGATCTCTAAAGTGTTTTGTTTAAGGTTTAATTTTCACCAAAAATTACAAACACCCAGCCGGTTTTTTAAGAGCCTTTTTTTCCTTAAATGCGTTGTGTTTATGTAATTGTTATTAATTTTGTCGTGTCAATGTTAAATAAAATACAGCTTCCTTACCACTGACTGAGTAGCTGCTATTCGCTGAAATTCCCTTCTATATAATATCAACTTTATATATACATATATGTATATATATATATATATAAATATATATTTTAAACTGTTAAATAAAATACATAAATGTACATAATTTTTTATTAGATGTATACATTATGATTATCTAATTAACTTGATAAAAAAATAATAATATAAAAATTGTGTTTAATATTATATGCTGTTGTATGTAATTTTATGGAAGGGAGTTTTGGCAGTCGGTATATTTAGTTTATATTATGTATGTATATTTATAAATAACAAAAAATAATTAAATACACTAAATTTCCATAGACGATATAAATGTGTAATTTATTAAAACGGTTTTATCCTTAAAAAAATTAAGATAAATACCTAAAAAGAAGTAAAATACTTTTAGGCCAGCAATAAACATTTTACACAGCTACACCACATGCAATTCATACAAACTTACAGACAAATATTGTACCATAATAAATGTAAGATGAAATAATTAATTTATCATAAAATAAAAGTAAATGTAGAAAAGTAAAAATTGTTAACTATAAGGAAAGTATTGAAGCGAATGTACACAAACAATAAATAAACACAAACATCAACCATTCAGCAATAGTAGTAACTTCTCATCAAAATCAAATCAAAACCCTACCTAGAACATTTATTCTTTAAATTTCAAAAAACACAAAAATAAGAATAATTTCTGAATGAGCTGTGAAGATTTCGTCATTAAAATAAATGTTTTTATCACACATCCTATCAAATGAAACAATAGCTAAATCATATTAAAATCAATAGAAAAGAAAAAAATTAATAACATTATTTATAACAATGTACATCATGGCGGCGCCTTTTAGTAGACGAGAGTTACTTTATTTTATTTAGAACTTTATTTTAAATAATGAATTACAAATTTTTAAATAAAAAAAAATACGTTTAAATATTTCTAGCTAGTTTACTTTTATTGTTTTATATTTAAGAAATAAAGCAAATAAAAATCAATGAAAATGAATTAAAAAAAAAAAATTAAAATTAAATATAAAACAAATAAATTATCTTAACACAATATATTATAAAGAATTATGAGTAAATATATATTATATAATACCACTAATAATGTTAAGTTAGTACATATTAATATTGAAGAAAAAAATAAAAACATTAATTTAATTGTATTTAATTCAACAAAAAAAACTCTAGGTTTGATTTTTAGTTTCGCATTTTGCTCGACAGTTTTTTATAAATGAATATCCAATTTTGTTTTTATTTAATTGTTTGATTTATTTTTTTCATACCCGAAAATTATAAATTCTTTTCTTCATTTTTTTAAAAGTATCTTTTTTTTTGTTGGTTAAATTATATTGTTTGGATAGCTAGAAAAAAATGGATATAAATATGAATATTATGTGCATGTATAGACAAAACAAAATAATAGTATTTTTCAAATGTCAATGGAAAAAAAACTTAGTCAAGGTCAAAATGAAAGGAAACAAATCATAGACATACTCTGTCTGTTGTATATCAAATACAAATTATTAAACCTAAAAACCAAGTCATTTAAATAAAAAAAATATTAATTTGAAAGTTGTTTTTATCACATTTATGTAGAAGGTGACATTACCTTTTAATTTCTTATAATGGGCTAGAGTTAAAATAGTTAAGTTCAAACAAAGCATTTGCTTTATCTTTGTTTTTGAAAATGAGTAAGACAGACTAACGATCAAAAAAACTCAGACTCACTGCCAAAAACTTGGCTTATGTGGATTCTGTAGGTGTTGTCTGCTACTTTATTTGTGAATGCTATGTTGTTGTCTGCTCTACTAAATTTTTTGTTGTTCCTTGTTTTGCTGCGTAGCGACTTTTTTAAAATGGATTACATGACTCACACGCATTGTTTTATAACTTTGACCTTTTCTTTCGAGTGTTGTTTCATGGAATTTTAGACAGATTTCAGTTCAACCATTCAGCATTCGCTGTTATTAATAGAGAGGATTAGTAATTATTTTCCGATTAGCCGTAATAAATTTATTAAAGATTGCTCTTTTGTACTCACCCCGAATGTTTCGCATCAAATTTCATTGAGTTTCCGGGTGACCACGCTCGGAGTGAGTACAAAAGTGAAATCCTTAATAATTAAATTACGTGGCTAATCCGAGAATAATAATAATCAAATACAGCCCAATCTGCAACAGGTGACATGAAAGTGATTGAGAAAGGGCTTTAAGCGTAAAAATTATAGAAATTTTATGTCTACCTTAAAAAGTCAGACATCTAATGTAGTTCATAATCGGTTGTCCCCACAGTCGGCTCTGGGTGCAGTATTTTTTCTCATGCAAAATTTTAATTATATTTTGAGGATAACTGACAATTGTTTAATCGAGCGATCGCTTTAATCTCGATACGGCCCAACAACAGCGGCCACCATTGGGCCCTATCGCGAACGAGATTTCCCTGGAAATATTTCCCACGTTCGAAAAATTCGTATCGTAAACGGTGTTCGAAATTCCCCTCGGAATTTATTGCTATCGTGAACAATATTTTCATGGGAAATTTGTTGTAATTTCTCTGGAATTTGTCCGCATTTATTTTGGTGGAGAAATTAAGGCAAGACGGAGCAATGTAAGTTCAATTGAAACTTTTTTGATAAATAAACACAATTTTTTAATTTTATTATGGGACGAACTCAACAAAACAAAACCAAATAAAACTGCTGGTCAGTATTATGGAAAAGAATACAGATGTAGAGACTGGATTTACTACCTACAGGGAAAAAGAAGATTTGGCAAAATTTGGCCGAAAAGCATCTTCATTTGGATTACCTTCTTGCAGCAAAAAACGAAAAATGCAAAACCAAGAAAAAGATCACTCCTGGAAGTTTATATTTTTCGAAAAAATATAAATTGTTCCTTCTTTGATCTTCCGCGGTTTGAATTGTGATCCATTCTGGACCAAGCTTTTCCTCGAAAATGTTAAGGAAGTTCGACAATACTTCCGAGAATGTTGACTGGGCAAGACCTACTTCGTGGTCCTTGCCGACTCCTCTTTGGTACCCACCTTCAGCAAAAAAACGCAGACATGATGTGTGGACAGTGTTTTCAGATGGAAGGATTTTTCTTCTGCAAAATTTAACGCCTCGTTCAAACGGAAAAATCTAATTGACAACATGAAAAAATTCAATTATTTTGTTTGTTGTGCACCCTAGCAAGGTATCGAAGAGGACAATTTTATGCAATTTTATACAATTCAGTTGAAATGAACGCACCCAATATTTCTTTCTTCTTGTTTACTTCTGCATCGTCTACTCCTCGCTCGTTTCGTAAATAATACATAAAAGGGCATGAAAAACTATTGTTCAAAAATCAAATGAAGTGCTTAAAAATTGCGATGAAAATGAAATATAAATTTAAAAAATAAATAGTAGACCTACTCTGCACTCGGAACAAGATTTAAGAAACTAATTTGAAGAAGATTGAATGAATCGAGTAAATCGAGATTTCCGATCTAGTCATAGGTATCCCGCAAATCAATTTAGTGCGTTTAATAGAAAATGGTCACCCCCCAGAGGAACACGATTAATAAAAATCTTATATAAATATGTGAACGTGTACTTTTCGGTACCATTTTTGAAGTTTATGTATGTATATTATATACCGTTGGAAAGGATGGTCCAAACTGAAACTGGTTATAGGCCAGGTCATGACCTCTCAGAATTTAGTCTCGTCCGTAATGGTTTTCCATTAACGGATTTTTTTTTTTAATTTTGAAAAACCCCTACTTTGAACTAGGTATTAGGTCAACCTAAAATGTTTTGCATTAGAATATTATATATTTCCTGCACAATTTTTCTCAAAATTAATAGATAATATTACACTTTGATCAAATCAGTTTTTTACTTCAATCTTTAAAAGAGCATCCTGAAAAAAATCCTATGACTCAAAACTGGTTACTTTTAAAATTTTGCCATATTGTTCTAACTTTCTTAAAAGGTATAAAACTTACCACAACTAGTCTTAGATTGAGTTATAACAATTTGAACTCAATAAAAGAGGATTTTCAAATAAATAAATAAAGGGTGTCCTATTATTCACGCAAAATGTAATTTTGATAGAAAATTGACTTTTAATTAGAAAGCTTACTTTTTTTTTATTGATTCATAGAGTATACAAATTGGGACTGTAGCTGACAAACCTTATTTTTAAAATATTCCTCAACTATGAAAATGGGTTCTTTCGTATATCTAGCGCACCATTTTTACTCACCCCGAACTGTCAGCTTTCACATTGTAATCATTTTTCCGTTGGCAACACTGTACTATTAAATGGCGAAAAATTCAAATTTTGCGTTAATTATGGGACACCTTATAAATCTTGTTAAGTAATAGCTTTTTTTATTAATTTTTATTTTTACTGTTGGCTCAAATTTTGTTTTACTTAACGTCCAAAAAAATGTTTAATATGACCCCCCTCCTGCACTTATACAAGCCCGAAAACGTCTTAAAAACTGTCGGTCAAGTGTTTTGTGCTTCCCGAAATAAAAAAAACAGCCGTTTATCGAAAACCGTTGATTCAGTACGGACAAGTTACTGAATTCCGAGAGGTCATAACCTGGCCTATCACCAGTTTCGTTTGGATCATTGATTATGGAACACCATGTATTCAAAAAAATTTTTTTTTTTAAACTGCCAAGAATTGATAATTTTTTTCTCCGCGAACGCGTATTAAGATTTTATTTTTAGAGATATACATAAATAAACGAAAGAGATGGTAATTTTTAATAATCTTTATTTCAAATTTTATAAATGCTTAGCAGGAATTTAATACTCTATAGAATCTCCTTCCAAGGCATATTATACGAGCACGTTAAGAGTTAAGAACATACTTACTTTCGCAACCAAAAATAATATTTTTGTAGTAATTAAGCTTACCACTAATTTATAAAGAATGGTTTAGGATGGAAAACTGCCGTGTCTTAGGCTAAGTTAGATAAATAAATTAGTTTTATTTTCTGGACCATTATTAAAAATTTAATTTTTTTCTTTTTTGAGTTTATAAAGTGAAAATCCTTAAAGGAATATAATATACATTACATTAAATTTATTTTAAACTAATTAAATAAGTTGTGCTCTTAAAGCTAAACTACTTGGGATTTCTACTTTATTAACTTTCAATAAATTAACCAAATTCTTAAGAAATTCCTGAGAAATTTTAAAATCATCATCTGCTTCGAGTTTCTCAAAAAGTTCCAGTGACGCTGCACAATTATTATCACTTACAAACTTCATAAGTAGCAAATTATAAACATCATGTTCCTTAATCACATGGCCTAAGCCTCTGCACGCTTTGGCCAATCTCATTAGTGTATGTATACTGCCTTCTTTATTGAGATGCTCACAATTTTGAGCCAACATCTCATGGTTAAGTCTGAATTCTGGATTTATCAGTAACTTTCGGAGCTGATTTTCCGTACCCGACTCGGCAACTGCTAAAAGAAGCGAGGAATTCATATTGACCTGACCATGTATACTCGATACTGTCGTTGTTAATTGCTGAAGTAGATCTTTGGCTTCTTCCTTATTTACGTTAAAGTTTTCGGGGTCTTCATGGTTGCTGAGGCGAACTAAAAGACTCGACAATTCAAATTGCAATGGAGTATGTCGAAAAGTTTCTGCAAGTGTTTTGAATTCAGCCACAGCAGAACGGATATCCTTGCGAAGGATATACTCTCGAATAATTGGCCCAAGAACAGCATTGTGTGCCTTGCAGAAACCAAGTTTACGAACAAAGAAGAACATTTCTTTTGTAAGGTTCGTATCTGATGGTAGATCCGTCCGTTGGGCAGCTAATCGTGCTACACTGGTCAAAAGATTCCACACATTCTTAATGACATAATCGCCACCGAACACTTTTCTTGATGCGGCTCGAGCGCTTAGGATTTGTTTTGCTTTTTCCAGTTCATTATTTTGCACTGTTAGAGCTGCAAAATCGAGCAGTTTATGTTCGTCTAAGAGAAAACCTGAGAAAAAAAAACTACAAAAATGAAAAGAATTTTTATATAAAATTTGTTATTACCAGGAAATGTGTTATGTAAGTACTGAAGACTCGATTGGGCAGCTGTATAATCTCCTAGTTTTATGTACATATCAAATATGCTCGCCATCATTCCAGGACTTAGTTCGACCTTCGCTAAGTCGCATTTTTTTTTTACTTCTAAGGCTCTTTCTAGCTTATTATCTCTTACACAAATCTGCAAGAGTCGTCGAAGCACACCCCGAGTGTTCATACCCTTCGCCTCGAGTTCCACCAAATGACACTCGAGTTCTTCGTATGACATGTCTCTAGGATGGACTATATTCGATCTCGTGTTATCAGACAACATTAAGTTTAGTCTCCGATCGGTCATTATTGCCATCATATGTCGAATATTAGAAACATCAGTGTCTTCGGTTTTTATCTTTACCAGATGATTATTTAGGACTTCCACAGCCGTGGGTGATATTTTCGTGCCCAACCTACTCAAATCACTGATAATGCGCTCCAACATAATTACATCATTGCGCAGCTTGTTATGGCTTATTATTTTTATGAGGATTTGTCCAACAAAATCAACTTTAGGATCGCTAGACTTTAAATATAGCGTGTGGATGGTGTTAGTGTACTTTTCATAGCGTCTCGTAGCCCGGACACGAACTGCTAAGTTTGCCAGGGGTTGAACGAAATGTTTGGTTTCGAACTTAGATGTGTAGAGTTGAGCGATCTTGAGGACTTCCTCTAGCTTCTGCTGGGCTATCAACTGTGCTATCAAAGGAGAAAGGGATAGTGATGTCCTTAGGCCACAACTTTCAAGAGTCTTTATTGACTGTTGAGCATCTTCCAGAGTAACTGACAACTTAGGCAGCACGTAGAACGTTAGAGTTTCGAAATCACAATCGACTTTGAGTTTAGACATAATTTTGATGACGTTAAGAACACCAGCCTCGCCATTATGTTGGAACCTATGCAAAAACAGTGGCCAGAAGTAGTGCGGACGCAGAGGTTCTATTTCGGAAAGTGCCTTCAAATAAGGATACGCTAGATCTGGATTTCGGTGCATAGCACTGTCGCAGGCAATATGAAGAGCACGTGAGTTTTTGCCACTTGCTATGAAGTTATTTGCGATTTCGATTATCTTCTCAGGTTTAACTTTAGTTCGAAAGAGATCTTGAATGAAAATGTATCCGTATGTATCGATATCTTGGCTTTCGTTGAATTTAGGACAAGGTAGAACATCGACAATAGCATATGCTTCATCGACATGGCCCTTGGATATGAGTTCGGTACAAAAGTTTCTTATAGAAGGAGGTACTTCTTTGGTAATTAAAAATTCTGTTGGGAATTCTTTGATTAATAATTCCATAAATTTTCGTTTTTTATCGGCCTGCTGCGTTCCTGTGAGGCTTTTAATTATTGTCATGATTTGAAATGCTTTGAACTGCCCAGAATGTTGCAGAAAGAGTTCTATGGCCTTGTCCATGTCATTGTTCTTAATATAGGCTCCAATCAACTGGGTAAATGTTGAAGAACTAGGCTCCACTCTCGCGGCTTTCATGGTTTCCAGAATGACCAATGCACTTTGTAAGTCTTTGTTCTCCGAATGACCCCTAATGAGAGCATTAAAGACATTCTCAGTAAGTGGGAAGCCTTTAGCTTTCATTTCAGCCAGGATTTCAGTTGCACGACCTATTTGACCAAGTCGACAAGCGAATTGTATCAACTTCTCGTAAATTTCAGGGTTTTCTGTGAGTTGTCTATCTTCGAGAAACTTACGAAAATCTTCTAAGTCAACACCATTCTCCCCGTGGACTTTTAAGTAAGACATGAAATGCTCTTTTTTAAGGTCGTCGTTTTTCTTAAGATGTTGCCATAGTTTTCTGAATAGTTCCATTCTATTTTCAGAACTGAGCGAAGGCATTAAATCGGGCCCACATGACTCTAGTAAGAATATACTCTGCTGAAGGGTCAGAGATCCGCCATTCTCCAAAGATTCTAGTAGCTTTCTGAAGTTGACAGGATTCACATTACCCAATTGAGTGAAATCTGATTCGAGCTTACCCAGTACCTGCTCGAATAATGGTGTTTGTTCATGAGCTAGCGGTTTATTAATGTAGTTTCTCTGAATTTGATATACTGAAGGAAAGTACCGCCTTTTGCTATATTGGATTGCATAACTTCTGCCTGTTATTTTCGAAACTTTTTGTATAGATTTTAAGGTACTTAGCCGCCAAAATGTTTGCAGTATGCTTGAGTTCATTTTGGAATACTTCAGTAATCCTTTAAGATTAAATTTTAATTTTTTTGTAAAATGAACAAATTTTTAAATTGCAAGGAGATTGACGAAATGTCAAACGTCAAAGTAGTCAGCTGTTTGAAGGAAGAAAGAGGAAAAGGGGAATTTGAAATTAGTCGGCAAAGAACACAAAGTGATGCCAAAATGAATTCCGTTTCACACGAGGAACAAGTTCCAGATTTTTGACGTTTTGACTGCTTTTAGACGACTGCAATTTTTATCCGCAATTCTCTTTTGAGTTTCTTTCGGATTGCAGCATCCATTTAAACGCTGCAAATTTTAATACCTGCAATTTTTGTTAAATGAGAAGGAAATATCTCTTCAATCTCTTTACTCTACTTATGTGGTGTCAAACAATAGGAAAAAACACAAAGAAGAAAGAGCGATAACTCTGCAATTATTTCAACCTCTGCAACTTTGTCTACCCCGGACACAGCATACGTCCCCCGCCAACATGCTTAAAAATTGCAGGGGGTAATTGCAGCGTTTAAAAGCAGTGGCGCAAAATTTTAAACGATTTAGTAAAATGTTAAAGCCATTTTAGTAAGTTACTAAGTTAAAAAGAAGATTTAGCTAATTTTAAACGATTTTAGCAACTTACTATCTCTTAACATTTTACTAAAGTTAAAATCACAAAATGGCTACTTTAACTTTTAGTAACTTGCTAAATCCATATGAAATCTGTCATTTTCCTCGAAAAAAAATTGTTGGCAAAGAGTTAAATTGTGTTTTTTGTTAATGATTCGTGTGCTATTGTTTTTTAAAGTAAATAAAATAAAATAAAATGTTTTCGGAAGACATCAAGAGTTACTGAAGCTAATGGAGGTGCTGATTCCAAAAAGGTATCAACCATCCCTGCACGGTTTATGGTTGGTCAGGTACACTCCAAAATGTTTTAAATTTTTCTTCATGATGGCAAAAATTAAGAAAATTGAAAAAGGTTTTGGAGTGTATCTGGCCAACGATAAATCAAATTATTAGGTCCGTTCCCTAGGTTTAGGTTTGTTTACTTTGTTTTTCTTTCACGAACTGTCATTATTTGGACGTGTTTAGATGCACCATTTTTAATAAAAGGGAGTTAGTATTTTACTAGTTAGTAAAACGAAAAAAAAGGGTTAAAATTTCCGAAGAGCTAGTAAATTACTAAATGTTTAGCAAATTGCTAACTAGTAATATGCTAAGCCCTTAACAATAGGTTGTTTAAAATTTTGCGCCAGTGTTTTTTTTTTAATTTCCAATTTTAACCAACCGTAGACCGTTCATTCCCCTTAGCATAGAGTACCTATATTATCTAGAGAACCGACTCGTACCCCCCTTGCCTAAAACACCCGCAAATTTTATTTGAGCACAGTAAGAGAACACTCTCCTAAATTCCCTATCCGTGAATTCATGTGAATTGTAGGTATAGCGCATCTCTCTTCAAATTTCTCTCCCCATCTTTTTAATTTTGAAAGATACACACAAAAATACAAACATTACTGAAAAAAAGAAAAGAAAGACGTGCACGCAAGCGTTGTTTCCACCATCGCAGCTCCGATGTGACTGAGGGTCTGTGGGTTGGTTTTTCTGTTTTGTTTTCATCTCAGTAAAAGAGAGATCAAATTCCAGCGATGGACTTTTTTTACAAGAAAGATAAACATTGTTTATAATGCAGTTTTAAAAAAAGTATTTCATATCTGGTGGGAGAACTGAGCACTGAGCAAAACTGAGCCAATATCCATTAAATTATCGCTAGGTTAGTGCGATTCCATTAAAAATGCATTCGGCAACTAACACATATTCAGCCTTGTGGAGGAAATCCTCTCAGTGCAGCTTGTAGGGTGAAAGAGAAAAAGCGCTGAAGTCGGTTCTCTAGATAATATAGGTACTCTATGCCCCTTAGACTGCTTTTAAACGCTGCAATTACCCCTGTGTTGGCGGGGGACGTATGCGGTGGCCGGGGTAAACAATGTTGCAGAAAATTCAATTACATCTTCTTCTCTGTCCTATTCATGAAGAAAAAAAAAGTCTATCATAAGCGTTTCTTTTTCCTCTTCCAAAAATAAGAAAATTGAAAGAATTGTGCCAACTGCGCATGCGCTTCAGGGGAAATGATAAGGTGGTTCGGGATCGATAATATATAGTTCGTCGGAGAATTTTACTCACTGAACCAGAATCGCTTTTTTGCACCAAGTAAATCGAAAAAGTGAAAGGAATGCATGCTAGCGAATGTGAAAATTATTTATTCGATTCACTTTTTCACAGAACCAGAATCGGCCCCCTGTTCATGTAGCAGAGATTGAGATCTCCGAGATCTCATTCTCCTGAACACGCCTAATTTGTACGCCAGTCGTTAAAATACTTTTTGTTTGTGCTCGGCAGATGTCAAATCTTGAAGCTGCCTTTGATAGTGTCATCTTAAGTTGGAGTCAAAAGAACTGGTAGGGAATACACTATCCAGTGTATTATAGATATCAGTGCAATGCAAATACTATGCTTCGACAGAGTAATTCGTTTGAGGTAATATGTGGAGGAGAATTCGAAAAAGTCACAAAATTAATTTCACCTCTTCTTGTGACTTGTGAGGCATCAGTGGTGTTGGAGAGAATCGGGCTGTTAGTCCCCTTTGACTGCTTTTAGACGACAACGATTTTCAAGCTTTGATTATCTTTTGCTTTCCTTTCGATTACAAGGATTCTTTAAAACACTGCTATTTTGAATGGATGTTAACTTTGTAAAATGAAAAAGAAAAATATATCTACACTCCTTACTCCACTTATTTCTTAAACAATAAGAAAATGCACAAAGGGGAATCACCGATAACCCTGAAATTTTTTCCGGAGATTATGAATGAATGGATGTGAATTGCAACAACAATTTTTGCGGTGGTGAAATCATATTTTACACTATTGTGCCTTAAAACATGAACACTAGTGCAAAAATATGAATTCACCACCATCCGAAATTTTGTTTAGCTTGATGGCAAACCAGAATGACAGCGGAGGTTTCCAATCTTTATAATTCATAGACTGCTTTTAGACGACTGCAATTTCTATCCGCAATTCTCTTTTGAGTTTCTTTCCGATTGCAGCATCCATTTAAACGCTGCAAATTTTAATACCTGCAATTTTTGTTAAATGAGAAGGAAATAATATCTCGTCACTCTTTACTCCGCTTATGTCTCAAGCAATAAGAAAAAGCACAAAGAAGAAAGAGCGATAACTCTGCAATTATTTCAACCTCTGCAACTTTGTCTACCCCGGACACCGCATACGTCCCCCACCTACATGCTTAAAAATTGCAAGGATAATTGCAGCATATTTGCAGCGTTTAAAAGCAGTCATAATCTCTGATTTTTTCCAACCTCAGCAAATTTTGTTAAATGAGAAGGAAATATCTCTTCACTCTCTTTACTCCACTTATGTGTCAAACAATAGGAAAAAGCACAAAGAAGAAAGAGCGATAACTCTGCAATTATTTCAACCTCTGCAACTTTGTCTATCCCGGATACAGCATACGTCCCCCGCCAACATGCTTAAAAATTGCAGGGGGTAATTGCAGCGTTTAAAAGCAGTCTTACGTTTCCTCGTGTGTAAGGGGACATAGATTCCTCGTGTGAACGTATTAGCTACTCGCTCTATTCAGCTTGACTTCACATAAGACCAAAATATAAAATATATTTTCTTACTACCTGGCAAGGTCTCATAATCCGGTCCAGTTTGCGTTTTGTTTATTTTTGTAAAGAAAAATCCCATTTGTTTTGTTCTTTTTTCTCCTGTTTTTATTTACCAACAACAACAAGAATTTTATGTGTACATTCTTCAGCCGCTCTCTTCAAATGCCTCAAGTAAGAAAGAGCCAGCAAAAATACATTTCAGCAGTGTACACAAAACACAACCGCATGAATCGAGTAATTTCACATTTCGTCACCAAAACCAAATTGATTTGAAACCACCCGGTTCGTATCATACCAAGTTCGTACTTTGATTTTAAAATGTTAAACTAAAAATTTAATTAGATACTTTTAAAAAAATCACTTGTGTTCTCACAATATTTTGAACTTATGTGAAAATAATTGACAATCAATTGATATAAATTGCAAATAAAAGCAATTTTATTTGCAGAAAACTTTACATAACGTAATAAAGTGCATTTAAATGGTAAGTAGATAAAATAAGAAAAAAAATATATGTTTAGAGATAGTTTTCGTGTCCAGTGCCGATTACGACCCGTCTATCATCGTCATCGGTCGTCTCGAGTGGTTTATGCTTTTTGTTTTAGTGTAGCCCAACGATGTTCATGATTATCATTGCATTTAGAAAGTTGCCGAAAAGTTCTATACTATGAAGACACGCAAGCACTTCACTGACTTCCATTACCTTCCAAAAAAACCTTGCGAATATAAATTTGGCATTAAATCATCCACATGGACTTCATCACCATCGTGGTTTTCGAAACTCGGGTAGTCCAATGAACGAATAACGAAACATTTTTGTTGTCGTCGGTTCCATGGAACAAGTGAATTGTTTAATTTTGAAATACAATAGAGTGCGCAGCGCATGTATCTATAGGTATTTGCACGCCGTGTATTGGTTGGCGGGGGTTCTGTGCAGGGGGCCCGATGATGGGGATGCGAAGCGGACTCGGCCTTTGCATCGGCATCGAAGGCTTGTTGGATTTGAGTTTGGTGCCTGCAGCAGAAGCTGAAACAGCAATTGACACGCCACTTGTATTTCGTGGACAGGATTTTCTTTCATGTTCACAGTAATAGGTCGACCTAGATAGTTTGATGATGGCGCTGTCTAATCTAATAGAAAACAGAACATTTGGAAGATTATTATTATTTTTGTTTAATTTTGTGTCTTATTGCTACATAATCGCTTGACCATAATGGTTGGCATATTCATGATTCTGCTACTCTTTTATTATTGTCTGTTCATGGCTATTTGATATTATAAGAGCAAATCGAAAAAGAAAATGATAGCAATTGCCACCCTTCCGTGAAATATTTGCTTTAATATCACCTATACACATGGTGGGCCAGCGACTGCGAGCCATACCAGACAGACTCTTAAAATAAAAGTCCGTACATGTTTTGTGTTAGATATGCAACATATACACACATAAACGCAGTTCTGTGGGCGTAATTTAAAATAATTCAATGTAGTTATGTTTTCAGTTACGTCCGATTTGTACTCTTTTACAGTCTGCTGATAGCATTCTTGATACTGATATGTTCCTGATCCTTTCTAATTTAAAATTCATTTTAATATAAAAATTTGAGAGTTTTTGTAAGGGAAGTTCTGAACTGAAAATGGAAAAAGCACACAAAAATTTTTAAAGAATCGCAGAGAAAATAGTACCAATGTAGGTACTTCTTTCTGAAACCATTATGCACAAAATTTATCAAAATGTTGAAGTAGTTTTAAGTGCACCATGCGGATGAATTACAGAAAAATCAGATAAACTTTAGCTAAAAGGGTTTAAGAGAATATACATAATTTGTATCAACAGCTAAAACTGCTGGCCGCGACGTTGTGCCAAAAAAAACATTTTGCATCTTAAAAACTGTACAGATGTCGAATCAGGAAAATATAAAATAACCATGCTATTTTTTTTCTTGTCTTGGACTAACCTACGCGCCCTTAGATTTGTGTAGCATCTTATAAAAAATCACCTACCAACTTGAGGGGAAAATACAATGTGAACATAAGGAGACGAAGGTGATGAAATAAAAATCTAAAAAAAATAGGAATCGAATGGCGTTTTCCCATTTGAGGACCACCCTAATATACATACGTAAAATGTGTGTTTCGTGTCTACTCCCTTTTGAAATCGGGAGAAGAGAAGACTGAACACATTATTCGGAAAAGCTTAGCGAGTAAGAGTGAAAAATAGGTGTAAAAGAGGCTGTTCACATTGGACTGTCTCCTCCGACTTTTTTTGACGTGAGTCTGCTCTTGTACAGACCAGAGACTAAAATGAGTATGTTCGAACAATTCAATTTGTCTGCTTATGTTCGTTAATACTCGATTGTTTTGCCTCTATACTCACAAGTCATTTTATTCAGGAGTAAAAATACTAAGAAGTCAAGTCAAACAAATTGGTCGAACTCGTTTGTATTGTTTGAATTCTACCCCACACACATAATTACTCGTGAACAGTTGGAACTACACTCCGCTTCAACTGAATAAGCACAAAAATGTTCTAAGGTACGTTGTCTTTTTTTTTCAAAACTAATGCGTTAATGTATCATTTGATGATGCTTACTGTTTGCTTATGATGTTGAGCAAAGAAATCAGTAAGAATAATTCGAAAAGTACCGCTATTTTTTCTCGGGCTCTCTTGCAATGCGTTCCATATGAAAAAATGCAGATTTTTTTGCGTCAACTGAATAGACACAAGGTCATTATCTTCATTGTTTATGAGCGTTCTCAAGTGATTGACACATTAGATTAACAGTTAAAGTGTTTTAAGTGAAATTTAATCGCTTAATTGAAATTCTAAAGAAGCTGGGTAGATCAAAATCTCTAAATAGTCTTGAGAGAGCTAAAATCGATTTATTAAGAGAACAAGGACTAACCGGGTGTACTATAGCTAACAAAATTGAACGAAGTTTCTGTGTGATCTATTCCTATTTAAGATATAAAGATCCCTTAGAGTCATCAACAGTGCAAATCATCTAAAACGAATGAAACTTCAAAAGAAACCACCACTAAACGAACAACGGAAAGGTATGCGCTTAGAATTCTCTAGACTCCATATGAGTTGGAAAAATGAATGGCGTCATGTGGTTTTTTCGGATTAGAAGAAGTTTAATTTTGATGGTCCTGACGGCTTTAATTATTACTTCGACGATGTGAGGAAAGAAGAACGATTTTTAGCGCGGCATCATAGTCGAGAAGGTGGTGTTATGGTATGGGGAGCAGTCAGTTACTATGGCATCCAACATCAAAAATGACTGCAATTACCTACAAGGGAATCTTGAAAAGAATATTTTCCCAAATTTGCGGTAATTTTTGGACCCATAAACTGGACTTTTCAGCAGGAAAACGCCCCATCCACATGGCGGGCATTGTCAAAAATTGGATAGGGAAGCAGAATGTGGAATTGCTTCAATGGCTGCCGTATTCACTCGACTTGAACCTTATTCAAAATGTTTGGGGAGTGTTAGAACGAAAAGTTTATGAGTCTGCCCGTCAGTTTGAGGACAGAGAATCCCTTATTGCAGCCATTAAATTAACCTGGAGGGAAATTTCGCTAGACTACTTAATGAGGTTGTACGATTCCATGCCGGACCGAATCTATGCAGTAAATATATTTGAAGGCGGTAGTACCAACTATTAGAACTAACCAATAAAAATCTATTTTAAAAAAAGCTTGTTTTATTTCATTCCATTAACTTTTATTTTCATTTTCAATATTTGTGTCTATTCAGTTGACGCAAAAAAAAATCTGCGTTTTTCAATATGCAACGCTTTGCAAGAGAGCCCGAGAAAAAATAGCGGTACTTTTCGAATTATTCTTACTGATTTCTTTTCTCAACATCATAAGCAAACAGTAAGCATCATCATATGATACATTAACGCATTAGGTTTGAAAAAAAAGACAACGTACCTTAGAAAATTTTGTGCTTATTCAGTTGAAGCGGAGTGTGTTTTCGAGTACCCGAAACAAAGCGAGTATACTCGAACTCGAAAAAAGTGGGTGATCGTGAACATCGGTCATGATCGTGAACATATCTTGGGTATTCGGTAGGTATGATATATCTTCGTGCGTAGAGTAGGTCTAGGTAGATGTTAGGTACATTATCTATTTGTATTCATTTGTCTTTAGGGTTGGTGCAGGGGTCGTAAAATATCGCTCGCGAATCATAAAATACTGATCTTTATCATTTTTTACCGATCTTCTCACGAACCATAAAAAATATAGTTCGCGAACGATAAAATGTTCAATCTATAAATATTTATAGTTCTCTCACGAACGAACTATGTACATATATCCATTTTTGTCTGTATCTCTCGTTCGTGAGAGATCGGAAAAATAAAATTCAGGTAGAATATGGTTCGCTCGCGATAAGGATCCGAAAAGATCGGTAAAAAGAATCATTCGTCAGGAAGTATCCATTCAGTGCGGATGTGAAGTGATTTATTTTTTAAATGATTTTTGTTGAAGTAAAAACATTTGAGTTAGATAAATATGTTTCTTGTTATGAAAAAGTAGTTGGCGAATCAACTTTGTTTAGTTTGTGAAAAAAAAAAAAATTAAGAAAAAGTGACATTAATGATTCGGGGGTTAATGAACAACCATCAGGAACTGGAAGTGTGTCAGTTCGAAAAGAAAAAAGTAAATCGGTCTTAATTGACATGAAGAAGAGTGATTTTTAAATGTTGCGTGGGATTAGTTACGATAAAAAATATCCCTATTTACTATAATATATGATATTTATATAAAATCTAAAATGACATTTTTTTCTTATTCGAACGGTTCGTGAATGGATCTTCAATAGTTCCCACGTGATAAATGCGCGAACGAACCATATTTTACAGATCGCAACAGATATGATTCGTTCGCGAAAAAGAATTTTATTTTAAAGGAACTAAAAAATAAGATTCGCGATCGAACCAAAAATAAAATTCCCTTACGAATTTTTGCCAGAGAACGAATCATATTTATCGTTCTTGGAACCTTGGGTTGGCGTTTTAAATTCACAAGAAGAAAAACTGGTTTCTATTTTCTTTTTTTTATTGCTAGGTTAGGTGTAGTGTTGACATTTTTTTTCTAATTGGATGGTTTGTTCTTTTTTAAAAATTTATTTTGCATTGTTTTGGTAATTTGATAGAGTATGTAAATAACTATGCAATCAATAAAAGCGGCGAGTGCATTTTTGTGGATTACGTTAATTCATAAAATAAAACCAAACAGTACACAGGACATAAGATAGTTTGGTTTTTGGGCAATTATTTTTAAAAGGATTACTTATGTTTTACATGGCAAAACAGTGCCCTTGCAAAAATAAAGTTTAAAACTGTAATCATATGGATTGATTTCAATTCGGAGGAAAATCTTTATGTGTACTGCCTAGATAGGTATGTAATGTACTGTACTATGTAGGTAAGGTACCTACATTTTTTTTATTTATTTAGTGGTTCGTTTTTAGGATTGGATTGAATTCGCAGAAAATAAACTGGTTTTTCTATTTTTGCAACTATGCAAAACCATGATCTTCAATATTCGCGACAAGTGCGTTTATGTAGGTTAGGTACATTATTATATTGTAAAGACATAACTCCTTTAGTTCGTGTGTGGGAGAATTTGAAACACTTTTTTAAAAATATACATATATGTATGTAAATATTTAGGAAGAAGGTTGAAATGCAATTATCAATTAATGATTTCAATTCATCGCAAAATTTGAAAAGTAGTGTTTGTTTGAGATTTTTACGTTTGATAAACTTTTTAATAATGGATGAAATATTTTTTGGATGAAATATTTTTTTTTTTTAAACTTATAGACAATGTTTATACTATTTCTGATAAACGAAACGGCGTGGAAACTTTTGGCGATGTAAAGAATGAAAATGGTGAAATAATAATCAACGTTGTGGCATGTAAACCATATAAAAAAGGATTTAAAATTGTTTCAAAGTCAACAAAAATTTTAAATTATAAATTTATATTTATTTTTTTCTTGTGTGTCAGTTAAGCGTAATATTTTTTTTGCTCATTTACTTTTATTTCTTCATTTCATTTTATTCTGTTTTGGTATCAAAATCCTGTCACGTCTTTATTTGATTTAATCAATAAAAAATTATTTTCATTTACTTAAAGGATCATTATTCAGAAATATCTCTATATATCTACATATATATATCCATATACATATATATATTTATATATCAAATTGTAACACTGAAAAAATCAATTGAAATTCACAAAAACCAACCACCAAATCCATACAGAAGAGTTTAGCTTACCCAATACTCATAATCATAAACTGTCAACCTCGAATACACAACACACATTTCGAGTCGAGCACATTCGAGCATACTGATCGTGCACACTTTGTTCACGAGCGCTTGACTCGCTTTTATTCAAACCCAACTCAGTTGCAAGGTATACTCGTTCGTATTCGTTTTATTTGTGTGGTGAATCACAAGCCATCAAACTAGTGGACAAAACTCGTTACATCTTCCTTGCGTTGACTCTGTTTCTTTGAACTCGCCTTTTTCGAATGAGTATTCGATGTTCGTGAGCAATACTCACAATACTGCACCAGAGAATAAAACGAGTCGAGTATTGTTTTTTTTTATTTTCAAATGCCTTTTCAGCACCTACTTAAACAGCAGCAACCACGCAAAGTATCTTGGTGTGATCTTGGATAAGAAATTGAACTGGAGTCTCAACATTAAAAAAAGAATTAACAATTTGCTAAATGTTTGCTTTCTACTCCTGCAACAGAATTTTTAGTAAAACCTAGGGGCCGAGCCCAAAAATTATTAATTGGATGTTCGCAGCATAGTTAGGCCTGTGCTGACATATATGGTAGTCTTGTGGAATGCATTGGTTAAAGTTACCAACCTTAGAATCATTACCAAGGTACAAAGAATGGCATGTATTGGAATCACCGGGGCTATGAGGACCACGCCCACTGCGGGTCTGAAAGCTATTCTCAATTTAAAACCCCTGAACCTTTTTGTACAAGAATCGGCAGCTAATAGCGCAATGCGGCTTAGCCAAACTGATAGCTGGAAATCCAGCGCGGGAAATAAAGTTTGCACTGACTACATAACACCCGGTTTAGACTTCTATAGACCATTCACAACTACCTTTCCTAGTACAGACGACTGGTTAATCAACGAACCATGAACCCGCGAACCGACCCACAGTGGGGAAAGATAGGTCGTTTTGTGATAATTATTTTCACTAGGAATTGAGTGTTGTTTTGCAACCTTTTGTGATTTTATGATGAAAGCAAAGTGTTATCTTGAATTTAAGTATGTTTTGTATAAAAAAATATTATTTTTAAACGCCAAACAGGCACGAAAAAGTTGAGTTTTTTTTTTTAAATAAATAAAGCGCAGATGATATTTTGTAGAATTATTCTTGGATATAGCCTAAGAAAACATTTTTTTTTCAAAATATTTTTTTATATAAGTGGTATGTTTTTACTTAATATTTAATGTTCTTACCAATTTTTAGCAAGATTTTTAAAGCCAAGTGCAAAAATCTTTATAAGTTTGTGAGTTATTCGAGAAAAACTTTTTACCAAAAAAATAAAAAAAAACTCAAGTTTTAGATAAAATAAAAATAACATACATATATTAATGTTATTTGATTCAAACAACATTACTTCACCTAATTGAGTTATAAAAAAAACACAGTATTGATGAAAAATTAAAGAAATAATAATATAACAAACTTTTATTTTAACTTATTTATGTATTTTTAATCAGAATCATAACTACGACATTTTCTACTTCAAACATTTGAATAGCTTCAAGATGAAATTTTTTTTTGTTTATATTTAATTTTCGATTTAAACTTGAACCGAAGGATCCGAAGAAATCATCATTCGATATTTTCATCAAGCCATTTTGCTTCGCTTAATATAAACGATTTTTTATATCGGTTTGACCGTTCTCAATTACTTTTAAACTGGTAGCTAAAGTCTTTTAGCTTCAGTTTTAAGTGGCTAGAATTTTCAGAACATGAAGTTTTATTTTTAAGAAAGGTCTCAATGGCGATAAATTTGTCTGGAACATTGAAATACTTGGTTTTGACCACCTATAAATTAATATTTTTTAATAAACACAATAAACAAATATAGAGAAAAACTTGTTTTTTTGTTTTGCAGCCACGAATTAAAAAAAAAAAAACAAAAAAAAAAAACGGTTATTGATAAGTAATTAAATAACCATAAAAAAGGGTAGTTTTTTTATGGTTATTTTTAATTTTTAAAAATTCATAAAAAATATTTTCGGCATTTTTCAAGCCTGGTTGACTAATGCCGAAACGGAAGATATTGCTCTAAGTTTCATGTGAGACCTTAAAAAAATAAATAAAATAAAAACTACACACCTTCATCAATATCAGAAATATCACTTGTCATTTTGTTCACTATTTATAAGAATAAAAAAATTAAACAAAAAAATCTCTCAAAAATCTGTACCAACTTGATCAACAGCGTGGTTAAGTTAGCATAGGTGACTTACCAAAAAAAGTTCTTCCATATCTTATCAAAAATACCGTATTAATTGAGAAAAACAATATTTTTTCCCGTTGCTTAAAATTTTTGAGATAAGATTTATATCACGGCTCTCAACAGAGCTGCCCCACTATGCGCCGGTAACTGTTTACACTGACGGCTCCAAGATGGATACTGGTGTTGGTCCAGGTTTCTTTTCAGTAACACTTAGACTAGCCAGTTCATTCAGACTTCCTAATTGCAGCAGTGTCTTCCAAGCTGAGGTCTTGGCAGTGACGAAAGCAGCTAGAGAAATCTCAATGATACCACTACCACAAACACATATAACCTTTTTCATTGCTAGCCAAGCGGCATTAAAAGCCATTTCTGCCGTTGAAATCAAATCGTAGCTTGTGACTAGCTGTCGCGAAGAGCTAAAGGTTCTTGGTACACAGCACAACATAAGGCTCTGTTGGGTTCCTGGTCACATTGGTATCCCAGGAAATGAAAGTGCTGACTGACTGGCAAGAATAGGATCAACACTTGATCTTAATCAGGCAGACCCAACTTTTCTCGGAAGGCGTTTGTCCAGAGATTAAGAGGAACTCTCCGATATTCCGAGCAAAAGCTTGTTCGTAATCCCTGTCAATCCAGTCGACCAACAGGCAGGTATCGCCTCCTCAGCCATAGACAAAGACATAAAATGATACAGGATGACACTGATAGAACGATTAAACACGACTGAAAAAAATACAAGTGTGCATTGCGGTGGTGACAACTAGAGGAGAATGGGCACCTCGCCCATACACTAGCTGTTGCCGCTTCTGCTTTGTACGCCAGCGTTAATAAGCTGACTCGACAAAACAACACAATCACATACACCAACCACCGTTCTTTCTAACCCACCCACCACCCGTTGCGTGAAGCCACTGCTCCTACGGGACTGGGGGAGCGATGATTTACTTAGTGGGGGTAAAGGAGGGGAGCACGCCCAAGAAAGACAATGGCGCGTTAACCTCTTCTCACCCAGGTGACTATGTGCCGACACACACTTCCTAACTCAAATAACTTGAGGGCACCCTCCGAATTTTCGGGCTACATATCGCTGAAACTTCATCTACGCCCTTATCGGGATTTTGTCATAGGATTTTTATCATATGTTTTCTTTAAATGGGGATCTTATGCCTAGGGTATCGCAATGGATCTGCAACTGTCAGCCCGCTTACCTAACCTAACCCTATACAGCAGTGAGATAATGTTTCTGGATAATGTTCCTTTAATAAAATAATTAAGTATCAAATAATCAAATAAAATAGGAAAGGGAACGTGATATTAAAGCAAAACAAAATGAAATAAAAGAAAATGAATATATATTTATATATATATATAATATAAAAAAAAAACGCACTGTCCTAAAATATCCTATGTCATTTTTATATTGAATTTATATTGAATTGAGCGTAATATACATAAATGCACTTATCGCTTATTGATCATTTGTTCCATAATTACATCTTCTGTATTCCTCCTATCTACCAAAACCAATACAACAAAATAAATTTAAAAGAAAAAAAGTAACCAGTTTTTCTTGTGAAATCACCACCACCAACCCTAAAGGCAATGAATGCAAATAAATATGTACCTAAAATCTCTACGACGCGACGATACGATATACCCAAGATGTGTTCACGATCATGACCTAACTTCACGATCACCCACATTTTTTCGAGTATACTTCGAGTAACTCGGAAATAGTTCCAACTGTTCACGAATAATTTTGTGTGCGGGATAGAAGTCAAACGATACAAACGAGTTCGACCAATTTGTTTGACTTAACTTTTGAGTATTTTTACTCGTGAATAAAATGACTTGTGAGTATAGAGGCAGAACAATCGAGTATAAACGAACATAAGGAAAAAATGGAAATCTTCGATCAAACTCGAACACACTCATTTTAATCTCTGGTATAGACACAAAGTAGTGTGAACAGCCCGGGACTCACTGTGACGTCACTGGTGTCAATTTTTCTTTGTGTTTGTGAGTTAGGTATATTATGATTAAAATGTTGATGAAAATTAAAATTATTTTATATTCAATTTGAAACAAAAAACTATTGACGCAGGTTTATAGTAAACGCTACTAAGATTCAAAAAAGGTATAAACCATTCCTATGACGCTACTAGTTCAGCAGGGACGTTGCAAAATAAATTTCATTTTCTGATTTTTCCATCAAAAGGATGAAAAAATCAAAAAAATTAAATTACTTTTGGCTCGTCTCAACCAGATTTTTTATTTAAAACAAAAAACAAATGATGCAGGTTCACAGAAACATTACCACGATTTAAAAAAGGTATAAACCTTTCCTATGATGCTACTAGTTCAGCAGGGACGTTGCAAAATAAATTCCATCTTTTAATTTTTCCCTAAAAAGGATGAAAAATCAGAAAAGTCTCAACCAGACTTTTTATTTGAAAGCAGGTTTGTAGCAAATGATAACACGATCTAGAAAAGATAAAATTAGTTCAGTAGGACGTTGCAAAATAAAGTGATTGATTTAAAAAAATCGGGTTGATGTTGTTTTTGAAATATAATTTTTACCTACTTTTTAATAAACACTAATGTCTATTTGATGGGATTAAAAATTCCCGAGTTAACATTTTTTTTATTTATGTTAGTAGATAATAATAATGAAAATAATAACAAAGTATTGCTTAATTTAATTTTATTTTATCGCTCACTTTTGACTTTTTGGAGCCGCGTAATTATCTCGAAATATGTAGGTTACAAAGTTTTTACCTCTCAGTAACTAAAGCCAATTGCTTCTCCTGCTGCTGGTGCAGAATTTTCGAAACATAATAATGGACAACACAACATCAATGTTAACGGAGACTCGCTCTGGCTATGGATATCAATGTGAGTTGAGCAAGAATAGGGAACAGCGACTATAGAGTAATTTGCAACCAGTCTTGATCTCACGTTTTGATCAGTTTTGCAGTTTTGCTTATATAGAAACAACATGTTTTTCGGGGGCATAGATTTGACACGTTCGCAGCATAGAATCGAATACTTTTTCTCCGCATAGTTCTGCTTCACTTTCTGTTTCTAATGGCAGCCGAAACAGTTTCTGTATCGGACGTTCCCAGATTACGAAAGGCACTTTTTTCTCCGCTGGTTTCAACTTCCAATCTGAAGAAGCGACTCGCAACCGAACATTTCGGACTAAGCCATAGCACCGGCGAATGTCTTAACCACTCTAGCTGTCTTCCAGAATGTTGGGGGAACATTTTTTTCACGGATAATTACTAACTCGCATGCTTTCAAATTTGGTTGAGGTTGTCGTCGTTTCGTCTATTGCTGCAATTGATGCAGATAATCTTGTGCCCATGCCTTCCAAAATACTTGAGTCATCTTTTGAATTCTCTGTGGTGACTTCAAACGATTGTCCGGAATTTGTTTCTGTCAACTGAGATGATAAACTTGCTCGTATTTCAAGGAAGCGAAACATTCTTGAGAGGGTTGGTAATTCTTCAGCCGATAGGTGTACTGACCATTGCACTTGACTTTCAGAATCAAGAAGTGATTCAAGCTGGTAAAGTAGCATATGTTCCGCTAGTAAATCTGATGTTAGCAATAGCTGCAGTTGACGAAATGCATTTCGTGCAGAATCAAACATTTTTCGCATTACGTCACATGTCGGACGATGCAATGGTTTCAGTGCTGATAACGTTCGCAAATGGGCATGAATCGTGTTATATTCGTTGCCATATTGTGTGCATAGTTCCTTCCATAATTGATCGTAAGTACTGCCGTCAGCGATTGGCCAATTTTTGTATATTGCCTCAGCTCGACCTTGAAGTGATCCTAAGAGATGTCCATTTTTTGAGAATTGGAAAATTTCTCTATCTCTCTCTCGATGAAATTTGTCTGCGTAACTAGAATTTGTAAGATAAATATTCTTCTTCAGCATCTGCTCAAAAAGCACTGCAACCAACCAACTGTTCTTCAGTAAGTTGCTGTTGTTGACCTGTTGTGGACACTCTGCTTCAAATTTAGACCAAACCTCTTCAATTCGATTGAGACGAATCGTTGCTTCATCAGATGACCATTGAGCGATTTTTTCATTGGTGTGACTATTCACAGCACGTCGTCTTAAGGTATCGCGGTACAGCCTCATTGATTGTGGTACCAAGTTTTTAACCTGTTATGGTAATGGCTGACAATTAAAATTAACTACCTCTTCCTCCATTGTATGTGCAGCATCTATTTCTGCTTGATGTTCTCGTGTTATTCGGATAAATGCTCCGGACGAACCTTTAAAAGAAAAGATAATAATAAACAAAAACTTCCAAAAACTAACTGCATTGCAATATTGAGCTCTGCTCTTTTGAGTGCAATTTGAGAACAATACAGTGAAATCAACTATAAATTCTCCGGACGAACCTTTAAAAGAAAAGATAATAATAAACAAAAACTTCCAAAACCTAACTGCATTGCAATATTGAGCTCTGCTCTTTTGAGTGCAATTTGAGAACAATACAGTGAAATCAACTATAAATTCTCTGGTAACAACAGAAAATAGTTTATTGTAAGCGTAAGGCATGAATAATTTCCAAAATTTTCTGTGTGAACGCACTTTCACTTGAAAATAGAAAACTAAATAAATTGGATTTGCTCTTTGCTGTTAGCACAACAGCATACAAAAATGTTTAGCAAACGCACTTTCACTGAAAATGATCTACATATAATCCATAAAGCTCTTTATTTTCTGTATTTCCAGAATTGAAATTTCAAATTCAAGTTTCGTCAGCGCAACGAAAACACGAATTGGAACTTTCAAACTCCGAATTTCACTTTTTACAACCTTTTATTTTCCATACCTGCGCCACTCTGGCTGCAATTTTCATTTCCGTCCAAATATCTTTCGTTGCTGAATTCACCCTCATTGTAATTAATTTCGCTCTTGTTCGTCTTAAAAAAAATAATAATGATCAAAATTCAATTTATCCATTTTCTGATCTTTCTCAAAATTCATCTAAAAATCATATTCATAATATGTACCTACCAGATAAAGAATTCGTTCATAGAATTAAGAATTCCAAATATTTAAATATAAATTCAAGAGAAAATCCAATTCCAATTCAGAATTAATCCAAATTTTACAAATTATTTATTTTTTAAAAACAAAATAATAAGGGTATTCATGCAACGAGATAAGTTTACCAATTGTGTAAAAAGATAAGTTTACGCAAAAGTTTGCGTGAAAGTCCTTTTTATTTATTTGGATAAATGTTGCGTAATTGAATCAGCTGTTCGTTAAATGTCAAATATTAAACGTCTAATTCTAAGTCACAATGACGTTTGTATAAGTTTATCCAAATAAATTTGTATAAGTTTCCGCAACAAAATCCTTAGATAATTTTATCCAATTTGCGTAAACCATTTCCCATACAAAATTTGACAGTTCATTTACCAAAAGATAAACTTATCTAGTGTTTTATGACGTTGCATAAATCCCCCTAATGTTTTGAATTCCGATTATATTTTTATAATAAAATATTTCATGACAAAAATTCAAAAATTCAAAAAAAAAAAAAAAAAAAATTAAATATTACTTCAATTAAAAAAGAAACAAGTAAATATATTTTTCTTCAAAGTCTTCGTGGTCGTTTATTTGGGATGCCGCTGATGAAAGAATAATTCCTTTTGTTGCTGCTGGCCTATTATAAAGTAAATATAATTGATTTAGACTAAAAATTTGGAAAACTAAAAGGTAATTACAAGGAACATTAATAGAACTGAACACACCTTGTATTTTTTAATTCGCATTTTTTTGTTGGCTTTGTCCAAAAAAATGTTATTTCTTTTGCCTTGTTTTTTCTTGGTGACAGACAAAATAACTAACACCATTACACGGTTGCCAAAACAAGTGCCACAACAGGAAATGTCAAAAAAAAATCCACAAATTTTAGAAAGATTTTAAAAATCCTGCCTTTCTTGGCCATCTCTTTCTCGCCATGAAGTGGGAGTGAGAAAAAGTACAGAGACGTCAAAAAAAGTCGGAGGAGACAGTCCAATGTGAACAGCCTCAAGGGAGTACTCCGAACAAACAAACCAAAATGACATTTAGCATGGTACACAAAACACAATACACATGATGTGACAGGAAGTTTGTATCTTGAATCTTTAGAGTTATACTATTATGTAACATATCCCTAATACTTAATTTATTATTAATAACTTTATTAATATTATATTAATATTGATTGAATGTTGTGAAAGAGAAAGTACGTCTGATTGAATGTTTATCCGTTAATCTCACTGTTAATGGTTGAACAGATCCGAAAGAAATTTTGATGTGAAGAAGATTCAGTAGTCAAATAGGTTATAGTGTTTTGAGTTTGATTCCCCAACCCATGCCATCTAAAAACCGAAAAGAACAAAACAAGAATTGACAAGTCCTCCAAGAGTATCATTTGTCATGAAAAAGTGCCTCTCGATAGCCGTTCAGATTTGGCAGAAAATTGTTGGTCCCCTCCATTCCTGCCAATAAAATGCACACAGAAATGGCTGAGAGTGGTAATTCACTAGGCCCTAGTTCTACACGAGCTGTTGAGACACGAAATTTATTTTATTTATAACAAAATATGTACATATATAAAAATAAAAATATCATTCCTTGCTTTGAGAAAATATCAAATAGGCTATCCACCTATCTCAAAATATTCAGATACGTTGAGTTTTTGTTGCATCAGCTGTTTTTTCACATACATAGGATTACAACATCACAAAGCCATATTTGCTTTGGATAATAGTTCGAACGCGACCATTGTATATAATTGGATATTTGTCCGTTAATCAAGTGTCTGAAAAGATTCGTAACACTTGAACTTTATTCATTACAAATAAATATAACCCTTTATCGCATGGTGGCCCATATTTGAACCAAACCAAAAAATCAGTTGTTTTGTGCATCCATATACCTTCAAATTTTTATTAAAAAGCGCTATCTATGAACAAGTTGCAATAGTACATTATTTCGTCAAACTCGTGAAATAGGTTGCAGTAGGAGAGAAACGTGTGTGAGAAATTCAAATTGTAAGAAATTAAAAAAAAAATTGAAAACAAAAATTACCAGTAAAGAAAATATTTATTATTGAGTGAGTTTTTTTTGAGTATTATATGAAGTAATAAGTTGATATGTGATTGGATCAAAATTGGCACACCATGCAGAACAACCGAAAGTGCAAAGTAAAGCATAGTACGCTGCTGATTCGAAACGAAAATTCCATACAAAAATGAAACAACGAAAAAATTTCGTTCTGCTTTTCGTTTTGCAAAGGTTATTGGATAATTATTTTTTTTGCAGTGGTTTCCGTTAGTATTTTGCTATGGTGTTGGAGACCACAAACAAATTTCGTTAACGCATCATCTGATAAAACTCTCCATTAATTTTTCTCTGAAATCTTTTCGTTTACGTTTTCGCTGTCCATTTGGAGACCACAAAAAATTTTCGTTTCGCTTCAGCAGCGTACTAGGCTTTAACCTTTTCCCGAATGAGAAAAGAAATTTTTTCACGTTATTCCACACTGCATAATTTTTTTAATTTAATTTTTTAAGATCATTTTTGTTAGTTTTCTGCTCAATGCGCCAAATATGATCCAAATAGTAAAAATGCAAATTTTTCAATTTTTTTTTTCAATAAAAACAAAATTCTTGAAACACGTTGCCCTTTTAATTATTAACATTAACTACCCGATATAATTTTTTCATGAAAAACATAAAAATAATAAGCCGGTAAAATAGTCCCACCTGTGCTCAATAAATATATTTGTTGTAAAGTATTATACTTAAAATGAGTGACTGAATGTAAAGACAAGTTGACTTACACCAATGACATCGAAACTAAAAGGAAGATTGGCGTTAAATCTTTTTATGTTTTATTCGTTGCGCTATTTATAGTTGGAAATTATTTTAAAAGCTATTTGCAAACAGAAAACCTCTTATTCCTCTGTTGCTATGCACCAACTTGATAATAAAAAAAATCGAGAAAGAAATACATATTTATTGTGTATATGGCTGTTGCTGTATATTGTCTATATGCACATAATTATACAAAATATTTGTTCTCTTTTATTTTTTCTTTAGTAGACCTAGTTGTGCCTTTCAATAATGGAATTTAGTTAATTAAAATAAAAATATAATATGATAGTATGCAAACATATTTTAAAGTGTATAATAATATTCCGGATCAGATAATGATAAAACAAACAGGATAGATGTGTTATTTCTGGATAATTGAAATCAATCCTAATCAAAATCAGGTTCCCATGTTTTATTTGGTATTTACTGGTTAAAAACTCATCCCGATCATATTATTTGGGCAAAAAGGTAAAGCTTATATCTCTTTATCTATATAATGAAGACATAATGTTATTAAGACTCACTACAATTCTGTAAAAATGAAAAAATCTTTTGCCAGAGATGTCGTTGTTTTTTTTTACTTGAAATTATAATTAAAAATGAATTCCGTCTATTCATGTTTTGCAAATATATTTTCATAATGTTTTTAATAGTTTTTGGCTAAATGAACATACATATATTATTTTATTATATTAGTCCAATTTTTGTGGACTAAAAGCCGTTAAAAGCTATTTCGAATCAACAATTCAACAAGTCCAGTTAAATAGTGCTTCTTCTACTTGTCTTATTTTCCTATTTCAGTAGAATATAGAATTTGTATTATTAAAAACAATTTATTTAAAAGTTTTATTTATGTATGTATACATACATATGTAAAATAAATAAATTTGGTGCAGTACAGCTTGTGGAGAACCAGGTGCTAGTGACTAACAGCTCACATACATATGTACATATATTCATGCCTGCGTGTTATCAGCAGAAATGGAGGTGATCTAGAATTTTCCGTCGAATTCGGAGGGCTAAAAACTGTAAAATCAAAATGTAACAGTTTAAGTAAATATATGTATATGTAAAGCCAAACTTTGCTCTGTGTGAAACCATTTTGCATTTTGCCAAATAATTTTATTTTATGGGGGCCTATCATTCAGTCAAATTCATTTTGGCTAAACCATTGATGATCCTCAGTTTATGTGGTCGGTCATAGTATTTATAATAATAATAATTACTGATTTAGCTTTTTTTACGTTTTTATTTCAATACTGAATAAACATCTTATATTTAGTAGATTTAATTCGAACCGGCAAATATGCAAATAAATAGGTACGATCTAAAATATTTTTAGTGTTCGGCAAAAATATTTTTTATTTCGTTTTTATTGCGAAAGTCGTCTTTTGGCAGAATAAAACGAAAGTTTAAAATACCTCACACAATATTCCAAGTTCGGCAATAAGAAACAGTTTACTTGGTAGCGATGCGATAAGTAGCAAAAATGATTTTTGTTTAATTTTTACGAAGAAGCTCGAATCATCAATTAGGCCATATAATTATATATTTCTAATTTTGTTTTTACATAGAAATGCCATTACCACAACAAAAAAAAAAACAAAATACAAATAAAATGAACAGGTGATACGTACCTACCTGAGTAAATAAACATTATAGACTAAAAAAGAGCTTTAAGACAACCATAGAAGTCGGGAATATGAAAAGCTCTAAAGACCGGCTACCTCGTCATTTGATGCTTTACGCTACATTTAAAATGGTAAGCACGCGAACTAATCAGTTCAAAATTCAGCGCAACAACCACAAAACAACTTGTTTGCTGGCGGTTTATTTGTGTGGTGTGGCTTCCCTGCTACCCACCCACAAAAAATTAATCGGACAACAATACACTTATGAGATTATGGTATAATATTTTTTTAGATGGTTTATCTCAATATTTAAGGCAGTCTATCTGAGACTGTGGCTCTAAAGTTTTACCGATAAAGTCTGGCGGTATAAAAACAATCAACCGGACTTTGCCAGGTAAGCAACGCCAGTTGTTTTTGTCATTAGCTTTAGCTCAGCTAACCAGAGTCTGATGAAAAATAATGTTAGTTGGCTATAATGGCTTGTTTTTGTGATTTCGGAAAGTCAGGTGTGTTAATGAATTGGTGGATAAAATGGAAAGGAAAAATTGCTAAGGAGATTTCAAAATGATATTAAGAGCGCTCTTATGTTTATTTTTATTTTATCTTAATATTTTTCATTTTAATAAAAAAGACATACATAAACTAAAACTGAATTGATATTAAGGAATTGAAACAAGTACAGAACTATAAATGTACTTCTATTTCCAGTTCCTTATTTAAACTTAATAATCAAGTCAGATCTAATTCTTCAAAAAATATAGAAAATTTAAAAATTTTCCTAGCTTTTGCTACATAATTTTGTCTTTAAAAATATTTAATACTGTTTTAAATGTTATTTTGTAAAATTAAGATAGTTTACACTTATATACGCTACGAAGTTATATGTCAATTGAATATTCTGTGAAAAAAATCCTTGGCCATATTCTCAGAAAAAAATCTTTTTTTTTTGTGGGAGATAGACCCTCCCCTCGTTTATGTGGGAGATTATTTTAGTAATGAGCTTTAAGGTTGTAAAGTAGTATCATGCTGATTAAAATTTTAAATTTTTCGAAACTTATTTAAAATTAAGACAGAAACCCATTCAGTTGTTTTCCTTTCAAATAAAGTTATTTTAATGAACAGTTTATGAAAAAAAATATTTTTAAACTAGAAATTAAAAAACAAATGTCAAAAACTTATGTAATTAGGTATTAAATAATGTGCTTTCGAAAACATGTGCCTCTACATGTTGATACATTGCAGCATGATTGCATTTTAAACATAATCAGTTTTTCCATTACACCGCAGGCCCAAGATAAAATAGACTACAGTAGACTAAAGTTTGTAAAATGATTGTACATATTTGTTAACCGATAACGCAACATATAAGATAAAATTAAAAAAGATTGAAAAAGTGATGTAATAATGTAGATACATATGTACCTACATATTTATTCAAAATAATTTTTTTTAAATCAATGAAGTCTGTCTTTATCAAAGACTTTATGAAAACAAACAAAACAAAAAAAGTATCAAAACGAAAATCAATTTGTTTTACTGTTTAAAAAAAAAAAAACATTTTAGGTATATACATATTTTGTAACATCTGTTTTTTGTTGATAAGTAATATAATTTTAAGTTTATTCTGGCTATTTTAGCTTGATTGTATTCGACTGAAAAAGACAAACATATTTATAATATTTTGTTGCGTTTTCTTGAGTTTACTATTTTCGTTAATTTTTGTTGTTTCCTTTTTCCTGCTTTTAAAAATAGAGTCCCAGTAAAGAAATCGAAAGAAAATACACAAAGTTGTCTGTAGTTGTAGGTACAACGAATATTTTTAAATGTCATTTGACCAAAATAATAGAAATAAATAAATAAATAGAAAAAAATAATCTTCAAACACATTAAAAATAAAGTAGTATTTTTTTCGATGTTCTTCATTTTCGAATGGGTTTATTTATTCCACCTTTTCATCAAGTATACCGGTATGCGTGATGGCGTTGTTTATTTTTAAACAAAAAAAAACTAATGAGTACTAAAAGTATGTATGTATCTTTAGTTTGAGTGTATGATTTATCTCTGCACGGCTTAGTTTAATTTATTTGATTTTATAGTGAAATACTTTAAATGTTTACAGCACTGTAAAAAAATTTCTTTTTTTTTCTTCACACTCTCGACAAAATAACTATTTTTCATGTGTAAACATCTATGCCGGCGGCGGTAAGGTAGACAAAAAACGTGGAAATTTCTGTAGCACATTACGTTGTCCTGTTAAACGTTACGATACGTTGATGTATATTGGATACGATCAATATTGGGTACGTTCCTTCGTAGCTCAAACTAAATTGAAAGGTCGAGTTGGGTTTGGGTTGTAATTTGGTTGACAGTTCGAACTCGTCGCGTTCTGTGATTTAAAACCGGCACTTGAATATTTAATTGATGTTTGCACATCTTAACTGTGGGTCCCGGCACTAACACTTTCTTTTATTCTTATTCCTACCATTTAGTTTTTGTACATTCATATGGAAAAATATGTGTTCTGTTAACTGATTGTAATTAAAGTCATTATGTTTGGAGGTGGAGTTTTAATCGAAAAAGTATGCAATTTTCAGGAAAATCAAAACTCGTAAAATGTATTTATTAGAGGTAACCAATAATAATAGTTATTAATTAATTTTTGTATATCGATCTGGGGCCATTTTTGAAAAAAAAAATAAGGCCCTTAAAAAATAAAATATATTCAAAGAAAAATAAACGTTTCAATGTACACGATTTCGAAAGGGTTAGTGGGGATGCATGTATGATATTGTCTTCCTCCTATTATTATCTATTGCACGCGCCCTACATTTTTCGTTTTCAATGTATAGAGCTAGGAGAAATTATTTTACATTTTTTATTCCGTTTTAAAAACGTGATCTATTAAAAATGTTGTTTAATTTAAATAATAATTATCATAGTGCCAAACGGGGAATTAAAACTGTATACACATGTGTTGTCATTTTCTGAGTCCTAAAAGGAGGGGTTAGTTTAAAATCGTTTGCAAAATGTATAACGAACAGTTAAGCTTAGACTGAATTGTGCAACCCAATTTTTTCGTCTTCCAATAGCAATGCCAACTTTGATGAAAATCTGAAGTTCGATTTTTCCGAGTGCATAACTTGCCATAATATATATTCTACCTTTATATCGTAAGCATGTTAAATTTACGTAGTTAATATATTTCCAAGCTACACATCTACATTGAAAAGTTGATTACGGCTGTTGCTGGGAAGTGTGTCCGATAATTGAAGCTACTTCGCCATAGAAGCATTCCATAAAAAAGTGAAACTCTCAATTTTCAAAGAAAAAGTGTGGTTATGGAGTTGGCGGCCACATAAAAAAGCTAGTGAGAGAAAAAAATTAAGTGCAAAGATGATAATGTTGGGATCCAGCTAAAGATTTCGCTGATCTGACATTGCGATTGGTGTCCAAAACTTCAGTGATTTATCTAGCAGTCTCAGAAATATCTGACAAAATAAAAAAAAGTCTGTTGAAAACAAACACAAACACAAACATATGCATATACATATGTGCCAGTAAGACCTTGGGTCTTATAAATTAGGCAATGTTAGAAGGAATAGAAGGATAGGATAAATTTGTCATGTCAAAATGTCAAACCGATACCAAACATTTCTTATATTGCATTTACACTGACAAAAGGTAGAGCGTGAAACTATATTAAAAAATTGATACAAAAATATCGGTGAGTTTTGATATTTTTTCTTCTTAATATTGATATATTCTGATTCGGTTCTTGGAGCTGTAATGATCCCTCAAGAGTTGGGTCTGAAAAAGAGACTTGTGAGATCTAATTACAAATTCAATTAGAAAAGAAAATTTATTATATATGTATTTATATCAAAAGAAAAGATGGTGTGTACAGAAAAGAAAATACAAAAATAGTGATGCCAACAACACTTTGTGTAGGTGTTGCCAACACCTCCCCCCTTAAAAGAGCTCGTAATCCCTCAGGTGTGCTGGCGCTCTTCGTTGTGCAGCTTGTCTGATATCTGGATTCGGTTCAATGCTTACTTCTGGTGTTGAAATTGTTGCATTGGTTCTATCTGCAGTACTTTGTGTTGTAGGTGTCGATGCTAGCTCCGTGGTTCTGAAGTTGACATCTGTTGTAGTTGGATCTCAAAATCATTAATTAGTGTATTAAATGGTATCTGGAGATCTGAAAACTCTGACTGTCCGTAGTCCTGGGTATTATTTGGTATGTGTGGGAGCGGATGAGTTCGTTTCGACGCCGTGTCTGGTTTAAGATTCAAGTATTGTACATTACTTGGCCTATACGCTCAATCACTGCGCCAGGTGTCCATTCAAATTTCTTGTTCGAGTAGTAAACTCGAGACTGTGACTGTGTCACTAGCCTGAAATGGTTTTGGCTTCACACCGTGCTTTCAATTGTATTGTAGCTCAGCGTACGATTGGCTAGTTTCTTCACTAGGTGCTGGACACTTTTATGGAAACAGGTGGTCGAGGGTTGTACGTAATCGACGCCCGAAAAATAATTCTGATGGACACTTCCATCGATTGTGTTGCGATTTGGTGTTGCTCGATATTTCATTTCATTTCATTTAGGCAAGCGCTTGAATGTGTCCACGAACCGTTCCACCTGGCCGTAGATAACCCCTTTGAACTTTCAGAATTGTTTCAAGTAATGAAAAATTCCAAGAACAACAAAGCATCAGGAGAATATGTAATTCCTTTGAAATTCTTCAAAAACTGTTCCACCAAATTTGCAGTAGCCCTTTTAAATGAATTCAATCGACTTTTATTATACATTATAAGAGCACTATATGAGAAAAATAAAGCGGCAGTATGGGTTTGAAGGTTTGTCTGATGAAATCGAAACGACGCACGATAGGTGTGAAGCAAGGTTGCTTTTTAAGTGCACTTCTTTTTACACTTTTTATAGATGACATAACAGATGATATTGGTGGTGGGGTTGAAGTTAATCAGGTAAAGATTGCAGGTCTAATGTATGCGGACGATATAGTCTTTCTATCTGTTTTAGTCACAACTTTGCAAATTATGATAAACAGACTTGAAAAGTATTGTAAAGCCTGTAATCTAACTGTGAACCTTGAAAAGACGAAAATACTCACATTCAGAAATGGTGGAGGAAGATTCTCAAGAAACGAAGCCTGGTATTACCAAAGGCATACTATCAGAAGCTAAACGGGCTGCTAGTTCAGTCTGGAATACTTGTATTAAAACCAAATTTATAACCCATAGCCCTAAGCAAAAAATTATACGAGCGACATATCAATCTATTCTACTATATGCTGCACGAATTTGATGATATGGATATTTTGAGCCCTTAGACAAATTTCAACGCTACTGCATAAAACGCATATTTATCTTGCCTAACAATACACTAAACTAAATGATTTACTTAGAGACGGGTTGTCCGCCGCTTAAATTACACTTCAAATATGTACTTAAAGATGAACATGGAAGAGAAACGTCTGCCAAAAATTATCTTAAGACATATGTTAGAAAATAGCGGGCATTGCGTTCAGAAGTGGAAAGGTCTAGCTGATTGTTATGAACGCGTCATTAATTTTGAACCTTCGGATGGAGCCTCTATACTAAGAGAGAAATTTTTAAATAATATCTATACAACAAATACGTGAATAAGGCCCAGGCTTCCCAACACCGAATGTATTGCAGCAATGTAAAGTATAATCTTCAAGACTACTTTCTGGATTAGAACAGAACCGATATGATAAGATCTTGGACTAAATAGTTGACAATTAGATAAGCTGGAGAAGATTTCCTCTGGTGTGGGCAGCGGGTATGGATTTGGCTGCAAAACGTCATTTAGTCCGGTTGAGAAATCTGCGCAGATGCGCGTTGAGCCATAACTTTTGCGAACTGCAACCAATAGGTGCAGCTTATTGCGTATAATCTACTGTATGGATGATTCCAAATTCTTTCGTTCAAGCTCTGTCGATATCGGTCACTGCTGCAAACGTCACTAGTCGTTTTGGCCGGAATACTGGCTGAAAATTAGGTTTAACTCGGAGTTCGACATTGAACTTTGTGCATAGGCCTGGGCTGTTACGAAATACCTTCTCTCTGCGATTCGTTGGCTTTCGACTGGAACAGCTGCCGTATTGATTGCATTACAAATTCCAAGTTTCGATTCCGAGAAGATTGAGGATTGGACCGAACTGGACGGAGCAATTGAACACGTAACTCATTTCCATGACGTTGTCGGAGGCATTCCGAAATGACTGGCTGCTTGACTGGCGTGGTTTGTGACAGATTTGGTCCGTCTATCGTGGAAAGTAGTTTTGTTCTGATGTCACCATACTGCTGTGGTTGGAGCCCACACACAGAAGGCATTTTAATTGGTCCGATGTCAATTCTGGCAGTTTGAATTCTTCACATTGCTTATTTATATTTGCTGCATATTAGTTGAAATCTTCTTAATCTGACTTTTTTAATTGCAGACATTTATAGCGCGTGTTCAACAAAGACTCGTATCTGTCGAATATACTTTTGAGGCGCTTTACAGTTTCGCTGAATGTAATTTCCTTGCATGAGTTTGGAAAAATGGAGTTTATATAAATTTGATGACATCTCGTGTTCATCTTCCTCAACAGCAACTGCGTTATGGCGTGATCAAATAATTGGTTAGCGTCTTCTGTGAAAAGGCTTTCGTATCTGGAATAACATGCTTCCAACGTGCTGTTTTCAGGAGTGTAATCGAATTCTACTTTGCCCCAAGCTTTTCGTACGGAACTTTTCCGCATTAGCTTTAAAATGTTGTTCCAGATGTAAGAACTCTTGATGGGACTTATTCATGTTGTCCAGTTGTAGTTGTAGCTGGCTTTGCTCCCCGCTGAAGTTAAATAAATTCGAGAAGATTTTGGCGTATTTTCCTTTTTCTTCATCGCCACGGTTGGAGCTGTAATGATCGCTTAAGAGTTGGGTCTGAAAAAGAGACTTGTGAGATCAAATTTCAAATTATAAAACTTGTGTCCTTGTCGATGTTTAATTGGAAAAGAAAATTTATTATATATGTATATCCAAAGTAAAGATGTTGTGCACAGAAAAGGAAATACAAAAATAGTGATGCCAAAAACACTTTGTGTAGGCGTTGCCAACAGTATGTATGTCTAGTAGTTTCGCTGTAATTTAAATGTTGACTCGACCCGTTTGCTACGTGAGAGCTTTTCTTATTTTTAAGAAATACCTTTAATGTGTTTGCAAATAATAAAAAAAAAATAATGTACAAACAATAAAATGAATACATTAAATGTTTGTTAAACTATCTAAAAATAGAGTCTTAGGGTCTGTTTCACAATGTCTGACTAAAGTTTGAATCAGTTATCCGACAGTTAATTTATCCGAAAGTTAAATCAACTTTGCGTTTCACAATAATCAATTATACCTATTCGTTCGTTCTTCCAGTTTTCCAGACAAATTAAATTTGACTCATGGCCAACATTAAAATAAATTATTTATAAGCGTGTCGAATAGAAGTGTGAGTTTGAGTGACACTTTATCTGGGCAGTAAAACACATAGAACTTTAATTGCTAGTAAGAACTATTCAGGTATTGTTAAACGTAAATGAGGTTGTTAATTGTCGAATAAGTTGCATGTAGCCTAATTGGAACTTTAATCAGACATTGTGAAACAGACCCTAACCGACACTAGCTAACGCTAGTAACTAAACGGGTGTGCCGATTTGCTGCAAATTTGGTACATAAATAATTCAAATGCATTTATTGAAAAAATACATTTTTGAAATTGTCATGTTTTTTTCCAAATACCAAAGATTAACATTTGAATATAGATTTTCCTCTTTTCTAATCCTATTGTCCGATTCTTTTAGGTATCAATCAATCTAAGTTTTTTTTTGTAATGTGAAATATAAATAAATTGACTGACTAATATTTTTACACAACACTATATCTTCATAACAAAACATAACAACAAGCTTTTTTATTTTCTAATTAATTAAAACAAAATCGTATCCCCTTTAAACACAAAAGCTAAATCAGGAGGTTTTGTTATTCGATGTTCTCGAAAGCAACATACATAGCTCTCTGATAACAGTTCAAACAAGTGGCAGAAGTAAATATACATAATCACTTGTGAATTTTAGATTTTGACTTTTTCAGACCTCTCTGTTCGTCTATATATTATAAATATATGTTTATAGGAAGTTAATTTTTTTCGGGTGCAATTTAAAAACAAAATTCCACATTTTTTTTTATAAAATAATTTGTTTCCTTACCTATAGATTCTTTTTCATATCCAATTGAAAAAAGAGGTTCTCGCTGCTCAAGTTTTTTGTACCCGATAAAAAGTATTTTCATTAATTGAAGTATAATCCAAGAAACAAAAAAGTTCAAAATGTTATGAAAGCCATCAAACAATGTTCATGTAACGGGTGGGCCATCTAGTGGTTTCTTTTTAAATCATAGGTTATTTTGACACTGACAGCTGTTTCCCGCTCGAAATCTTAACATAAAGTCATACCTCCACGGAACGAAATGAGTCGCTTTACACTTGAATAACGTTTTGAAATATTGAAAACTTAATTCCAAAGTGAGTGCTGTGTAGCCCGAACAGTGCGTTTTTTGAAAAGAAGTTTTGTCCGAAATGAAGTACCCACCGTGCCTGCTGTACGCAAATTTGTGCAAAAAGTTCTTGAGACTGGTATGCTTGTGGACAACACTCATGGTCCCCGTTGTCGTACGGTGTGCACAGACGAGAATGTGGATTGTGGAGTGTTGGCATCATTGGACCATTTTTCTTCGAAAATGAGGCAGGGAACAGAGCCATGTTAACCGATTTTTTTTTTTACTGAAATTGAAGACATGGATTTGGACGACCTCTGGTTAATGCAGTCCATGCCACAATCTATCTTTTGCGCACCAAATTCCCAAATCAGCCGTCTTGGCGATGTCAATTGGCCGCCTTGGTGCTGCGATTTGACCCCTTTGGACTTCTTTTTGTGATTAGATTTAGATTAGAATTAAATGAAATTTACAAAAGTTTTGTTTATCTTTCATTATATGACATGGCCTACGCCGCAGACGGCGTATTGTATTTTTTTTTGTATTATAATAATTATAATATGTATTATAATATGTTTTAGAAAAGTTCAGTGAAGATTCGTGTTCTGTAACTCAATGCTATTTTGACGTATCTGTACAAACTCTTCCAGTCAGTTCTTCCATTGAAGATATCTACAATTTCAGCCTCATTCAGATAGTTCTTTCTAAAAACACTTCGCCTAGTTTCTACAAGCATAGGACATCTACCCTCAAAATGAAACACGTTCTCTCTTTCCCTAAGGTTGCACAAGTCGCAGGTTTCTTGTAAATGCCTCCTGCCCGTGTTTTTAAAACAAGTGACATGAGGTTAGTTTAACACTCTGCCCTGAAATATTTATTAGTTGCTAACTTTATTTTGCGGGGAACCGTGAAAAATCGATGCTATGCCAACAATCCGGAAACGATTCAATTATTGTCAATATTATTGTTAGCGATTATTTTAAAGCTCTTATGATGTTTTAAATAAAAGGCGATTAAAATGAATCTTTAAGTTGTCTTGCCGTGACAGCCAAAACGAGCGAGTAATTTAATATGAAATTATGTATATACAAAAAATATATATGATAAGAACAAGATTGAAGGCAATATAAAACTATACTATTAGGTGTTGCCAGAAGGGCTTACTTATTTCTATGTTATGGTCAGAACAGAATTATGAATATTGAAATTTATTTATGATTAAGGTACAATTACTTTAGTCAACATGCTCCCCACCTTGAAGAGGCAGAGGTGATTCAACTGGTAATAAACAAATCTGAGTAATAGCTCTTTTTAAAATTGCAGTAGATGTCTTGACAGTTACTACTCTTACGAGGTCATCATTTCCAGGATGTAGTGAAATTATGCGGCCCATCTTCCATTTTAGTGGAGGCAGATTCTCATCTTTAAGGATAACCAAGGAGCCGATGGCTATTTTTTCACGGAGAGTATTCCATTTATTTCGTTTTTGTAATTCTTGTAGATACTCCGGAGACCATCTTGCCCAGAATGTTTGTGTTACCCATTGCATTCGTTGCCATCGTGAAAGCCTGTTGAGGTGATCATCTTTTAGGTTATTTTCCAAAATTGCTGTAAGGGCCCACCTATTAAAAAATGACCAGGAGTTAAAAAATTATAATCATTAGGATCATTAGATATGGGTGTAATAGGGCGTGAATTTAATATGGCTTCTATTTGGATGAGAATTGTAGTAAATTCGACATAAGTAGGTGAAATCAAATGTAGTAGTCTTTTCATATGGAATTTCGCAGACTTCACCGCAGCTTCCCAGATTCCTCCCATATGAGGAGATCGGGGTGGAATGGTCTTCCATTCTATTCCATCTTCAGCACACATATTGAGGATGTCTGCCTTGTTCTCTCGTTTCAAAAACAGTTGATATATTTCGTGGAGCTCATTCCTAGCTCCAATAAAATTAAGACCATTATCGCTATATATAGTTGAGCATAAGCCCCGTCGGCCTGTGAAGCGTTTAAGAGCTGCAATGAAGGCAGCAGCAGTGAGGTCCTCCACGAGCTCAAGATGAATTGCACGAGTTACAAAACATATGAACACTGAAACGTATGCCTTTGCGGGAGTTACGCCTCTCCTACGATAGTGGACTAGAAAAGGACCGCAAAAGTCAACACCGACTGTGGAAAAGGGTCTTGCTGGTACTACTCGGGATGCTGGTAGATCTCCCATAATTTGATCAAGAGACTTTGGTTGACAACGAGTACACAAGACGCATCTGCGTACAATTTTCTTTGTCAGGATTTTTCCATTAATTGGCCAGAATTGCTGACGAACGGCAGCTAATAGATTTTGTGGACCCAAGTGACCATTTTTATAGTGAAGGTATCGAATGGCGGAGTAAGTGAAGACGTGCGAAGAGGGCAGTAAAATAGGATGTTTAGCATCGAATGAAAGATTCGAGTTTCTTATCCTGCCATCCACTCTTATTAATCCATCTGAATCCAAAAAAGGTGAGAGTGATCGTAAACTGCTTCGTTTGTGAACTTCAGCGTTTTTACGTAATGACATCAGCTCGGTAGAGAAGAAAGCTTCTTGGACCATGACTAAGATTTTCTTCAAGGCATTTTTCATTTCACCTGCGGTTATAGGTCCGGAAAGAAGTTCAGTGTTTGGAGGTGCTTTTCCTGGAGCAACGTTAATAACACCAGCACGAATCTTCTTCTCTAAAATTTTGGCTAAAACATTAAATTTGAAGCGGTTTATATAAGAAAAAACTCGTAGCAATCGGATGTAAGCAGCATGGTATTTTATATTCTATTTGAGCCGACAGCACAATTTTAACCTTTCTTCGTTCTAAAATATTTTCATCAATATTTAGAGGAAGCGGTTTCGAACATAGCCAATTTTCTTGAGTTTGCCTCAAAAATTCAGGGCCAAAAAACCATAGGTCTGATTGCATCAATGTAGAAGGTCGAGTTCCACGCGAAATGATGTCAGCTGGATTAATTTTTGAATCAATATGTCGCCATTGCTGCAAGGTAGTAGTTTCGTGAATGGTGGCTATGCGATTAGCGACGAAGGTTTTCCATGTTGATGACTCTGCTGATAACCATGACAATACAATTGATGAATCAGTCCAATAAAAAATTTTTTCGAAATCTATGTTTAATATTTGTATTACACGATGTGTAAATTGGGCTGCCATCTCGGCAGCACATAGTTCAAGACGCGGTAAGCATGTGACCTTGGTGGGAGCGACCTTTGATTTTGCTGCTAAGAGCCTAGTTTGAATACTCCCGTCTTCCAAAAGTGAACGAATATATATGCAAGTGCCATATGCAAGTTCGGAGCTATCAGCAAATGTATGAATTTGGGCACTTGTCTTTTGAGTGGATATAACCATCCGTGGTATTCTCAGTTGTTGAAGAAGGCCGAATTCCTGCCGAAAGTCTTTCCACTTTTTTAAATATTCTTCGGGCAGCGGCTCATCCCAAGAAAACTTCGTTTGCCATAACTGTTTCATGAAAATCTTGGCAAGAACAATAACTGGATTGACTAGTCCGAGGGGATCAAATAGCTGAGCAATATCCGAAAGTACGGATCTTTTTGTACACTGCGAAGCCTGTGGTGGATTGTCGCTTTTGTACATAAATTCATCTGCGTTTGGGTCCCAAACAATGCCCAATGTCTTAACAACATTGCTGCTTTGCATTTGGAAATAAGACTCCTTTTGATCAGCAGGAATATTTTCTAAAAGAGTATCTGAATTAGAACACCACTTCCTTAGTTCAAATTTGCCCTTTTTTAATACTTCTATTAATTCTGCTTTAATTTGTTTCGCTTCGTCAAGAGAATCTGATCCCGTAAGTACATCATCCACATAAAAATCGGATTTGATGACCTTGGCAGCGTAAGGAAACTCCTTTTGTTCGTCATTGCCGAGTTTATTCAGTGCACGAGTCGCTAAATAGGAAGCCGATGAGGTTCCATAAGTTACTGTGCACAAACGATAGGTTTTGATAGGTTCATCCTGTTTTTCTCTCCACAATATCAATTGAAAATTGCGATCGCGTGGATCTACAACAACCTGGCGATACATTTTCGTAATGTCGCTGGTGAAAACATAGCGATGCATGCGAAACCGAAGTGCAATTGAAAATAAATCAGGCTGAACAACAGGTCCGACCATGAGGATTTCGTTGAGAGATTTACCACTGTCGGATTTGGAAGAGCCATCAAATACCACTCTTAATTTTGTTGTGGTGCTACCTGGTTTCAGAATACAGTGATGAGGAAGATAGAAATGAGGCTTAGAATGATCAACAAAATCAACAATTTCCATATGATTTAGTTGTATGTACTCATTTACAAAATCGGTATACTGTTTGCGTAAATCAATGTGTTTCTGGAGTTTTTTCTCCAAGCAATAAAAACGTCTCAAAGCTGTGTTGTATGAAATCCCTAAAATTGAAGGATCAAGTTTGAAAGGCAATCTAACTTGATATCTGCCACATTCAAGACGGCAAAAATTTTCAACGAAATGACGTTCGCATGCATTTTCGCTTTCCGAGAAAATATGTGCAGGTGAAGAGTGGTTTTCAATTTCCCAAAAATCTTTCAAGCGTTGATCTAAAAGATTGTCTTCAAAATGATTTTCTACAATCAAGTTGCATTGAACATCTGTGTTGGATATCGCTGGGTACTTGCCACTAACTACCCATCCCAAGAGCGTGTTTTGTAGAATCGTTGAATTATTTTCCAATCGAATTTGACCTTCTAATAGAAGGTCAAAGAAGAGTTCAGCTCCAAGTAGTAGGTCTATTCTTTGTGGAGTTTGAAAGTTTGGATCTGCTAAGCTTATGTTAGATGGTATACCAAGAATGGTAGTGTTTATTTTCTCAGAAGGAAGAAAACCTGTTATTTTCGGAAGCATAACCGCTTCGATTGATGATGAGAAACTGGTCAAACGAGATTTTATTGTAAAAAAGGCTTTGTAAAATGCTTGCTTCGTAACCGAAGAGATACCAGAGTATGACTGGTTTGTTTTAGTGCGAATGGAACCAATGCGTTGAGCAAATTGATCATTTACAAAGTTTATTTGAGAGCCAGAATCCAAAAGCACACGGCACGCAACTGGGGAACCTTGATAATCGAGAGCATAGATGATTGCTGTTGCTAATATAGTCGTAGTCTCAGTGCGAGTGGTGTTGAACACGGAATGTACGGCTGAGTTGTGGGAAGATGAAGGGGGAATGTATTCAGTAGCACGTGGATTGAAAGAAGAAGCTGGAATTGGAACATCTCGATGGAGTAAAGAGTGATGCTTTTGACCGCAACTTCGACAGTTAGAAGAGGTGCAGCTTTCCAAAGCATGATCGAATTTAAGACAATTTTGACATATTTTAATGGTGGCAATTTGTTGTCTCCGCTCCTCAGGTGATAAGCGAAGGAATCGATAACATCTAGTGATCATATGACCAGCTTTGGAGCAGTGGGCACAATGCGTGTTGTTAGTAATTGCAAAGGCCTTTGGTGTGCTTTTAACTCTAGTGTCTACCTTATGATTAGGACTCACCTTGTACGTTGGTATTTGGCTTACCATCCCTTCCAATATTTGGCTGCGTTTTATTAGATATTTGGATATTTCTTGGTAGCTTGCTAATCGATCAACAGGTGCCTCTTCCTGCCACTTGGTCAATGTTGCTGAATCCAATTTAGAGGTTATGATGTAAACTATGAGGTCATCCCAATGATGAGTGCAGTGTCCTAACGATGAAAGAGCTCGCAAATGAACATTGAAGGTGTCAAGCAAGTTTCGAAGTGATACCGCGGAACTTTTATGAATTGGCGGAGCGTCAAACAGCTGCTTCAGGTGCTCATGAGCAATAACCTTCTTATTCTCGTACCTTTCCCGCAACATCTTGATAGCAACATGATAGTTCGTATCAGTAACTTCCAAAGATTTGACGATCAATGCGGCGCTACCATCAAGCGCGCCACGTAGATGATGAAATTTGCTGACGTTACTAAGATTTGGCTGGGAGTGAATGAGCGAATTGAAAGCATCAAAAAATGACATCCACTCAGTGATTGTACCTGTAAATGTAGGAATATGAGCCTTTGGTAATTTTATAATGTCAGATATGGAAGAGGTTTGTTTTGAGGTTCCCTCATCAGATGATGAAATTTTCTCTGCTTTAGCTAGAAGTGTCTGCAACGCCGGTCGAATTGTATAATAAAGTTCCTCATATGTTGAACGCTCATCCTTTTCAAGTTCTTCCGGGTCAGCATCTTCCAACTTGGCCTGCATGGTGGTGAATGCTTTGAAACAAGCATCTAGAGCCTGCAGTCGGATGCTTAGGTCTGCTGGTGTTGCTGTTTCAGCCTTATTAGTTGCAAACTCCTTAATCCGATCTAATTGCTTCAGACACACGTGTCTCTTGTTCCGAAGTTCCTCAGCCTTGGACATCTTAACCTTTATATCGATGTCTCCCACGTGAAGTTCGAAAATTGACAATTTTTAGAATTTGTATTTCAATAATATTACTGAATTCTGGCAAATCACGTCGGGGTCACCAAATTTGTTAGCGATTATTTTAAAGCTCTTATGATGTTTTAAATAAAAGGCGATTAAAATGAATCTTTAAGTTGTCTTGCCGTGACAGCCAAAACGAGCGAGTAATTTAATATGAAATTATGTATATACAAAAAATATATATGATAAGAACAAGATTGAAGGCAATATAAAACTATACTATTAGGTGTTGCCAGAAGGGCTTACTTATTTCTATGTTATGGTCAGAACAGAATTATGAATATTGAAATTTATTTATGATTAAGGTACAATTACTTTAGTCAACAATTATTCTAGGGAACGGAGGCATTAGCATCTAACATCGTCTCTTGTGTTTTTGAAATTTTTATCTTGCAGGTCTCGAACAAGTTTTTTCTTTCAAGAATTTTTTACTTGCGATGAACATGTTAATTAACCCTTAAGGCGGTCTTTATTTTAATTTTTTTTATTTGTATGCAGAAAGACACTAATTTACTTGTTTATGGAAAATCTTCAAACATGGCAAATATCTTAAGTACTAAATGATTCATTAAGGGTCTGTTTCACAATCACTGAGTAAAGTTCTGAGTAAGCCAATAAGAACTTTTTTTGAGATAAAATTGTAGGAAAATCTATCAAGTAAAGTTCTGATTTGCTTACTCAGAAATCGTAAAACGAGCACTAAGAAGAACTTTTTTAAAGTACAAAATTTAAAAAATCAATTTAATCGGGCAATATTTATAATCATACAAAAGAACCATTCTTTACTCTTATTTCGAGAGTAAGATTACAAATATGGAAAGTCTTCGCCGATTATTATCATCTTTGTGTCGGTGTCAATCGAATACTCATCCACATTAGAAGAATCGCAAGTATTGTCAAAAAGTGACAAAATTTTTTTTGTTGAGATTTGAAAAATGGTGTACATGGATGGAAAGGTCTGTTTATTGTCAATTTAACGGAAAAAACCGCAAACACTAACGAGGCTTGGTTACGGAGATATAGGGTTTCATAAAACATTTTGATTTTTTACAGTTTTATCGATGCCGGCATGGCATTACATTGTATAGATGAAGGGCATATACCAGATTATAGTAATGTAGAAATTTTACAAACAGAAAAACATTGTAATAAAAGAATGCTTATAGAAATGCTACATATTTTAAGAATTGAAATATATAGTTAATAGACGATCGGACTTAGAATATCTTAGCAATATCTATGGTAAATTTATTGATAGGTAGTTAAATAATATTGACTAAAATTTTATGTTTAACTTGGTTTTTCATAGTAAGTACTTTGAAATCGAAATATTTTTCAAGACTTTCAAATTTAAAAGATACAAATAATTTCAAGTTTCTGATAAAAAAGATATATGTAGTTAAAAACATACCTTTTTCTTTTAAATAATTTTAGGACTGTCAGAATGTAAGTATCATATATTTTAGCAAAAATAAATATTAATTTATAAAATTCTTTAGAGACCTGAGGAAGTACGTAAACACGTACGAAACGTCGTTTATTTAAATAACAAAGAAAGAAAGACCTGAAGCCCACAAGGTTAGGTTAGGTTGAAGTGGCTGTCGGTGGAGAACCGACGCACTTAGGCCAATTGTTGGCCCGTTGTGATACCACATGGATCTAGGAAAGCTTTTCCTTACTCAATTGAACCAATTTGGGCTCCTTATGAAGCTTGCAAGATTACTTATAGAAGTATTTGCTAGATCACCCCACAAAATTAGGATTCAAGTATTTCGAATCAAAAGGTCACGAAAAAGGAATAACTTATTTTTCAAATACTTTGGCTTTCAAATATTGTTGCGAGCGTGTGGTAGTGATGGTATTTCACACAAGAAATCATTTGATATACTGTAGGGTTTAACAGTTTGGACATATTTTTTTTGTAACACTATTATAACAGCAATAATGAACAAAAATTCTTTAACTGCACCAAAATCAAAAAAGTAGAGTGAATCTTTTTCAATGTTCTTCGAAATCCATTTATTTGAAGAAATATTATATGTAAGTTTAATTAATTCTTGACTGCATGCCGAATGCAGTCTAAAAAAACTTCCGATTTATGTTCAACGATTAACTTGAGCGTGAAAGCCTGATAGCGAGCTATTGACAAAAGCTGAAAAGCTGGATGATCGCGATTTAATTTATCGTAATTCATCCAAATCCATGACAGCAGGACCAAAAAGACATTAATCAAAAAGACATCATCCTCGAAGTCTCCATGATGGGGATTGTCGTTGAATAGCAAATCCTTCATTTCGTTTTCACTCAGCTTCAGAATTTTTTCTTCCTTCGATATTTCCTTAAATTGAGTGTAAGCAGTTAAGTCAGTGTGGGTAAACTGAGTTCATAAGCCAATCAAAACCAACTCAAGGAATTGCTGTAGTCTATATTTTTCTCAATTAATTCACAACAAACATCTAAAGCCTTCATTTTTACAAGCAGTTCACAGAATTTCCCCCGACAGTTTCCATACTCAATTTAATTGAACCCGAATACATAAAATCGATATAAGTTTCAGTGTTGATTGTTGAAGCTTTAATTTCCTTGAGTGCCACTATTTCCATTTGAATTACATTTGATTGCCACGGAACCTTTCCAGGAAGTACCCACTCAATGCCAAAGGACAATATTCGATGATGCTATTGCTTCCAGCTATCAGTACAATGTCGATGAATTCTCTTTTTTTCGTAGCAACTCTTAAATTGCTCGGAAATTATCGCTGTTTTTTTGGAAATGGATTTGTTGATGCCATTTTAGATCTAAAATTAAAAGAAAATTATTTTTATCAGATTATTGTGATAACTTTTCGGGCTATTACCGATGCTGAAAATGAAATGTCTACATTTCTGAATCTTACTTCAAGAGCAAGTACGTGCGATCCTGCGGTGCATTTTATTTTTAAAGTTAAGATTTAATCAGAAAAATTATACAATAAAGATTAAGAATGTAAGTTTAAAAAATGGACGAGTTTATATTAAAATTGATTCTCTTCTACTTCATAGTGATAATTCATACAACTTAATCATCGTAAGTGTCAGCAGTGCGCATTTCACTCATTGACGATCAGAGCCAATCTGAAAATAAATCTTGAGATTAAAAAAAAAGAAGATATGTGAACGAAAGTATTAAGATCTGCCGCAGAGCGATCCGCATCTTGTAAATCATCGCGATGATGCTTTTTCATATACAGCAGTAAACACGTACATATTCGTGTTGAGTTAAAAACAAATAACAAAAACAACTTGCCTGATACATATATGTATGTATATATGTATGTATAGTATATATGTATGTTATGTATGTATATATGTATGTACGTAGGTATATATTTCATTGTTGTCTAGTTATTTTTTGTTTTGTCAATTGTAATTGCGATTGCGAAACAATGGAATCTTTTAAATGTTCTTTAATTGTTATATACATATGTACATACATATCACGGTGCCATCTGGGGTTTTTCTTTTTATTTTACTTGCTTTATATAAAGGTAATATAATTACCTTATAATTAATGCAAATTATGGAATAATTGTAAACAAAATCGAACTCTAGATCAAACTTTATACATATATACATACATATATATGATAAACTTCGTATAAAATAACATTTAACTGTATTTCAGTTTAAAAAAATCACTGAATTCAAATATCAACGCTTCGTTACCGTATATTATGAATGCTTTTGCCGCTATCAACCAGTTTTAAAATCTCGTAGGTTCGCCGATAATGAAAATTTTTTGTCAAAATGGTAAACAAAAAGTGCAACATTTAGTAAACCTTAACTATGTTCTGTACGTAGAAAGAAACTTGCAAATAACATACTATGTACATATGTATGTATGTATGTTCGTATTTACCTAAAAACAAATAACATACCTACATGAAATGACATATAAGTTGCATTAAAAAAAAAGATTGATAAAGTAAAATTTAATTCTAGAAGTAAAATAAAATACATAAATATTTAAAAAAGATAGACGGAGATGTTATTGTTATTGAATAGAGCAGCGGTAGTTTCTTTTTTGTATTAAGTTGTTTAAATATAGAGCACATGTGGTAAAATCTCATATTCGTGAAGTTTTGATTTTCGTTAAAACCGTAAACAAAAAAACGAATCTAATAGATAGGTGTGGTGTGAACTTTAGCGACTAACAAACAGATCAATTGATTTAGTTTAATGTTCAGAATATGGGTAGAAATGATACGTTAGGGAGAAATTAAAGAGCCTGTGTGGTGTCTAGTTAAAATATTAATGTCGATTCATTCAATTTCATGTTCAACATTACCCAAAAGTTGTTGATAAATAAATAAGTTACATGAAGCTTAAATATTTAAGTTCAACATAGGAACTTATGTTCTACTTTTTTTTCAGCGTAAACTATTACAACAAATTGTTTATTAAAATTTAAATAAAATTATCTAATATATTTGTTTAAATATAACAAAATTGTTGTTCTTCTCTGGTCATTAAAATACACACGAAGGTAACAGATCAAAGCCTTCTTTAATTATAAAAAAATATAAAAAATAGATTTTATTGATTATTAAATGATTTATATTAAAGTGTTATCAGTCAGACATTTTACGAAATTAAGCATTTTCAGCGGTACCAAGTTTTGATCAAGTTGTCCCGAACGTAATATTGGAATGGCGCACTTCCAAAACGTTATCATTTTTTTTTATTGGTTTCCCAGATTTTGATATTAAGACACCATTTTTTGTTGTTTTTATTTGATTTCTCTAATGTACGTAAGTATGTATTTCATTTGTTTGGTAATACATACATATTTTCATATAAATCATCGGGAAAATAATTCCTTCCTCAATAAACAAATGAAAAATTCAAACAAATAATCGAAGAGATTTGGCTACACTCTGTTTGGGGTAAGATAGAAATGAATTGTTGATAATTTTATCACTTATTTTATTTCATTTATGTATTTTACCATTTAGACATTAAAGTAATTCAAATATACTATATTTTTTATATATTTTTTTTTAAATAATTTATGTTTGCGTTAAAGTGGCTAAATTTTGAATTATAATTAAATTGAATCGATATCATTCATCCAGTAAATGCAACAGTTTCGCAAAATTCAGTCTAAAAAATGAAGAATTAATTTGTACCATACTACATATTTCACATTTTTAAACTTTTTTCATTGATGATATTTTAATTTTAATCGTTTTTTCAGCATTTGTAGGTGTTTCATTGGATCTAGTTTAAAGGTTAGACCCTTTTTTATTATATATAGCACATATTTGAAAATATAAAAAAAAATTCAAGTCAACAACAAATCCAACATGCCGTATAATACATTTTTACACATCGAAAACAAAGTGTTTTAAGATTTTATAATTGTGTTTACCTTAAATTAATAACTATTTAATATTCAGATCAAATGAACAGCGACAAATTGAATGTGGTAACCCCAGAAGTCTAAAGAATGTGAAAGAGTTCAGGATTTTGTTTGCGGTAAGTTCTAATGAATTTAAACAATTTTATACATTTCTTCAGATTAATCTCTGTTGGTTCCTTGAATCTCTTTTTTCAGCGGTTAATCTGGAGGCTATATGGAATTCATTTAAAAATATAAAGGGTGGGTCAAATATAAGTTTCTTTTTAAAAATGCAATAAAATGAACAAAATTAAATTTTGTGCATGAATTATGGCTTTATTAGTAAGAGCAAACATTCCCATTAATTATGGAACACAACGTCGTTCAAGTGGCTGCCTCGGCTGGCTTCGCAGTAGCGCATTCTGTCACTCCAATTTTCCAAGACCTTGTTGATGGTTTCGGGCTGTAGCTGAGGATTTCTTGGATGTTATTGGCCTCAAATACTTGAATGTCAAATCGCAGCTCCAAGACGGCCAATTGACATCGCCAAGACGGCTAAAAACACAATTTAGGAATTTGGTGCGCAAAAAATCGATTGTGGCATTGGCTGTGTGAACCAGAGGTCGTCCAAATCCATGTCTTTAATTTCAGTAGAAAAAAGTCTGTAACGCCCACCGTTGACCGAAACGTTTTCGAACAAAAATGGTCCAATGATGCCACCAATCCACAATCCGCACCAAACTGTCACTCTCTGTGGATGCATTAGCTTCTCGACAATAACGTGCGGGTTTTCCGAGCCCCAGATAGAAAAAAGTTTTCAATATTTCCCATCGTTGTTTAAGCGCAAAGCGACTCATATCGTTCCGCGGAGGCATGAAACTGACTTTCTGTCAAGATTTCGAGCGGGAAACAGCTGTCAGTGTCAAAATAACCTATGATTGAAAAAGAAACCACTAGATGGCCCACCCGTTATATGGAAATAGTAATGTTTCTAAAATTTATAATTTTTATTTCACAAACTTTAACAGTTAAAAAATTTTGTAAAAATATTTCGAGACTTGTTCGATGTAATATTCCAAAGAGAGTACCTTTGATTCCTAAAAAAAATAATATTTCTCCTGGGAAATACTTTTGTCGAAGCGAACACCATACCTGTTTTAAGAATTCAATAAGAACAAAATGTATTGAATCCGTAAACAAATAACGATGTGATCATATTGAGTTGTTGTGTTGCGATATGTGTTCGAACGTACTTTTTATTTATAATTTATTTATTTTTCACTGAGTTTTTAGTGCAAAAGAATGTGACACAACTAACTGAATATCACTATACTGTATATGTAGTTTGCAAATGACAACGTCGGGTCGCCCCTCACAGTCGTTGTACACCTAAATAAAATGAACGCGTTTTATGCCAGAGATAATGTCGTACTCATTCGTATAGCTGTATCTGTGCTGTATATACCTACATACCTAGTAATATCCGTATCTGAGGCTATCAAGAATAACAAATATACGAACTGTGGCGTGCCGTCGTCGTCGTTGTCATCGTCGACGTTGTCAGTTAAATGTGTATCTGCACCGTGCTTCTGGGCTGTAGTTAGTGTTATTTTAAGTTTTGTTGTCTAACTAAACGATTTACACAACACAAATAATTTTTATCGGTGTCACAGCTCTTTCCAAGTGCATTCAAATTAAACTTAAATAAAATCTTGATATAAAAACGCTAATCAGGTAAAAAAATACAAACATACAAACGTTACAAAACATTCAATCGTTAAGTACCTACCTACCTAAATAGGTAAAAAGCAAAATGCAAATTTTTTGAAAATATTAAAGAAGAATAATTATATTATTTTAGTTTTTGTAATGTACTTTTGTCTTTTTTGTGTTTTACCTTTGCTGTTCTTTGACCTAATTCTTTGTCAACAAAAAAAAACATACATTTATAAAAAAAACCATAATGTGGTTTCCATTACAAAAAAGTTTAAAAAATGTAGGTATTGTTAAAGAAAAAAATTCACGTGGTCATTGAAAGTTATACAATACACAATTCTCAATCGTATAGGGGCATGCAAATGTTGTTGACAAATGTTTTTACTTTTTAATTTACCAAATCATCTATTGTCGTTTATATAGATAATATGTATGCATACAACATGTAGATATAATACGAATTTTTAATAAAATAATTAAACTATTTATTTACTTTCAACGGATTTATTGTCACAAAAAATGTTAATTTGTATAGCTTTTCCATATAAGGGGAAGAGTGAGTGGATTGCTCATTAACGAGGAGATTGAGAATGAGAATGCTAATTTTAGTGAGAATTTTTTTTAAACTCAAACATATCTACACACAATGTGTGTCATGTGTTTGTGTGTATGTGTTTGAGCATTTTTTATCCAATAAGAAATTTGCCTCTCTTGATTTTATATTGTATTGTTGTTTATTCTAGAGAGGCGAATTTACTTGTTGTTGCTTTTGTTTTCTAGAATTTTTATTATTTTTGTTATTTTTACTTTTGTTTGAGAAATGGTTTCTGTGTATGAATGCATATACAATAATGTACCTACCAGTGTTGTGTTATGCAAAGTGATGCTTATTGTTTTTGTTTAAATTATAGGTAGTTGTCGCTGACTCTTATTTGTCTCCTGGCACTGGCACCAGTGTCACCGAAATGACACGATCGGGCTTTTTTAACGAAAATTTCATCGTGGCACGGTGCACACGAAAAAATTAATTATAACACGTTTTCTTATTTCAATTTTTACTTTAAATAAAACTGTTAGAATCTCTTATTAGAATAAATTATAGAAAATTTTTCTACATAAATGGAGTAAAAACTGGCAGAATCTCTTATTTTTTGACAATACACGAATAGAGAAAATTATTTTTTCTAATTTTTTGTTGATTTATATTTTTTAATATAAGAATTTTTTATGTGGGACGAAAATTGCAATTTTTTATAGGTACAAAAATATTTTGTCTCAGTAATCTCCATGTACAACAAGAAGTTTTGGGGTGAGATTTTTAATCTTTTTTAATCCTTGGTAAATTTAGAATTCGATTTTGCATTAAAATGATATGTGCCTACCAGGGTTCGTATAATATCGCTCGCGAATTATAAAATACGGATCTTTATCGATCTTCTCACGAACCATACAAAATATAGTTCTCGATCTATAAAAATTTATAGATCGCTCACGAACGAACTATATCCATTTTTTTCTGTATCTCTCGTTCGTGAGAGATCGGAAAAATAAAATTCAGGTAGAATATGGTTCGCTCGCGATAATGATCCGAAAAGATCCGTAAAAAAATCATTCGTCATCAAGTATCCATTCAGTGCGGATGTGAAGTGAGTTATTTTTTAAATGATTTTTGTTGCAATGGGGAAAGTAAAAACATTTGAGTTAGATAAATATGTTTCTTGTAATGAAGAAGTAGGTGACGAATCAACTTGTTTAATTTATGAAAACAAAAATTGAAAGAAAAAGTGACAGGAAACATAGAAAGGCACTATACAACAATACATAGTGTTAATATTAATGATTCGGGGGTTAATGAACAACCATCAGGAACTGGAAGTGTGTCAGTTCGAGAAGGAAAAAGTAAATCGGTCTTAATTGACATGAAGAAGAGTGATTTTTAAATGTTGTGTGGGATTAGTTACGATAAAAAATATCCCTATTTACTGTAAAATATTATATTTATATAAAATCTAAAATGACATTTTTTTCTTATTCGAACGGTTCGCGAATGGATCTTCAATATTTCGTATGTGATAAATTCGCGAACGAACCATATTTTACGGATCGCAACAGATATGATTCGTTCGCGAAAACGAACCAAAAAATAAGATTCGCGATCAAATCAAAAATAAAATTCCCTTACGAATTGTTCGCGAGAGAACGAATCATATTTTATCGTTCTTCGAACCTTGGTGCCTACGTTCTCTATGTTAGGTTAGGTTAGGTTGGGGGGGCGGGCCCAGTTCTGTGGCTGTTGCGTACACGGGGCCTATTGGTCCATTGTGATCCCCTATAACAGAGACAACTCCTAAACTAGTGGTTGACATAGACTGGTTCATTTACGAACCAACCCGTGCTTTCTATAAATTTCCTCATGTTTGCCATTGAGACCTGCGCTAGATCGTCCAGTTTTCCAACAAACCTGTTTCCAAGGCAACGGAGTCGATTTGTTTAGAGATTTGCGCAGTCGCAGAGCAGAATGGTTTCTATTTCTTCAACATTTTGACATCTCCAAGAGAAATCAGGTACATAAATACCTAATATCTTACTCAGCGATAAAATATACCGAGTTTCTTTTTCGTTAATTCTAGGCCATAAACTTCTAAAGATGACGCAATCGTTCCTGGATATCCAGGAGTTATTGATTTGCTCTTTCGTTATTAAGTCTATATTCCTTTTGATCAGGCCAATCGGGACGTCTGGTCCCGTATCCATTTGACTAATACTGTCTCTATTTGACATTGACCCGTTCTTTGCCAGTGCATCAGCTATGTCATTCCCTTCTTATATTGCTGTGTCTAGGAACCCAGCACAGTTTGACTTGGTTAGTTTTGTCTTGGTTAGTTTGTCTCGACATTTTTCTACTGCCTTGGATCTTATAGTCTCGCTGTTTATTGCTTTCATAGCAGTTTGGCTGTCCACGAAGAATGTGAATTCTGACGAGCTCAGTTTTTTCCTGTGAACAATTTCGACTGCCTTTTCAATTGCATAAATCTCAGCCTGAAAGACACTTTACTCATCTGGGAGTTTATATGATTCACTAATATTAAGAGCTTTGCAAAACACTCCAGCTCCTGTTCCTTCTTCCATTTTTGACCCATCAGTGTAGAAGGGTATACCCTGTTCACCGAGTAGTGAGTTGGGTTCCCATCCATGCCTTTCGGGTATTAAAACCGAGAAGTTCTTACTAAAATCTATTACGCATCAAGTCCGACATATCTTTGCCAGATAGACCCATGACCATAGTTGCTGTGCTTCCAAGAGTCCATTTCCTTATGTCGAAATGCACTTTTGGCTGCTGTACACCTTATGTGCCCGTCCAGGGCTGGAACATTGAGAATAATCTCCAAACTTGTTTGTGGCATAGACATTCGTGCCCCCGTTAATTTGTTTGTTTTTTATGTTGAAAATTTTGATTCGCAATATTATTTTAACTTAGAAGAAGCTCTTGTGCAAACATTTTTATTAAAATTGGTTCAACAGATATGAGATAGTCGAAATGGTTATATAAGAGATACCGTTAATAATGGCTTAATAATTTTTTTTCCAATAATATGCTAGATCGTACATATCAGTACGATCTACCATCTAGCTCGGATAAATAAACGCCAGTTGCCAGTTGCACAGTAGAGAAAATCGAAAGTAAAAAAAAATAATGGTTCTATGGGAGGTAACATTTACAGCCATTTTCTGAATTTTGTTTTATAAAATGGTAGCCTTTTGGTAAAAAATACTGAATTACCATTATTACTGGTCTTAAAAAAACATTTTATCAAATTGAAGATAACAAAAGTTTGTTAGTTTGTTTTTGTATGATATTGTACGATGTACAAAATCAGCTTCAAATTGTACAACATTTATTAAAGAAAGTAATATGAATAGTTGAACAAAAATGCATTCTAGATACATATATCATTCAATGCATTCATATATGTATGTAATATTATATAAAAGATACAATTTGTTTTCACTATACACTGGACGTCCAGTAGATATAAATAACGAATGCCGATATAACGAACGTCAAGTATAACGAATCACCATTTGAAGTCCATTAATATCTCTTTATAACGAATATCGAAAAATTTTAGTACTCTATATAACGAATGCTGTTCAATTTCAATGAAAAGAACAAAACATGAGACGGATTCTTCATTTTCCCCAGTTTTTTATTTTGCGTTTACCTGCACCAAAAAACGATAAAAGTAATTTGTTTGTATTGGTAAACATTATGTTTCCTTTTTTTGTTCGAAAAAAGTGTTTCGGTTCTAATATTTTGAGAACAAACAACGATATTAACTTCGGGCTAATTTTATTTTATACACCATGCCATATTTGATTACTGATATAAATAAAAAAAATCAATTGACGGTTTTTTTAAAGCAAAAAAAAAACTACAAATAAATTCTAAAAATTGTTGAAAAACGTTTTTCCACCCGAATATTTTAAAAACAAACCATAGTTTAGAAGCCGGGCCAATTTTATTCTATACATAGTGACGTAGTCAATAACTGATGTGCTTTGTAGGATTCTTCAATTAACAGTTTTTTTTTAATCAACAAATTTTCAAAGTAAAAAAACTAAAAAAAAATTAAAAAATGTTTTTCGACTCGAATGTCTCGAAAACAAAAAAAGCTATTGACTCCGGAATAATTTTATTTCATTCACAGTAACTAAGTTTTGATAGGAATTGTAAAAAAAAATCAATTCACAGTTTTTTTTAAGCAAAAAAATCTGCCAAAAATACAACTAAAATTAGTTAAAAAATATAATACGCCCCAAATTTAGTTTTCACTTGATCGCATTATGAACACCTGATTCTGATAAGCTCTTTTAAGATTTTGAATTAGGAAATTTTGAATAACAAAATAACATCCGGTGTCATGTTTCCACGTGCACAAATGGAAAGTTACCAGTGTGGGTCGCACCCAACCTCTTTTTTTCTTGATTTCATATTTTGTAGTTTAATCTTTTCTTTAAATTAAAAAAAAAACAAACAAATATGCTTCAGCAGATGATAAAAAATATACCTACCTAACAAAATATATTTTCAACACCAATCAAGCACAGTTCTAATCTTGGAAAATACATACAATAAATGGTACGAATGAAGAAACTATTTTTATAAAATATTACAACAATTTTTTTTCTTGAAAATACCATATTTTTCTTATCACAAAATTAGAAACTTTTAAGGAGGACAATAAAATCAAATAATCGATAGTATATATGTAGGTACATAATTAATGATAATCAACAAGAAACATGACACGAGTGAGATACTATCTCACTTTTTTTGGTGAAAATATAAAATAATTTAATTTTTTTTTCTAACAAAAAAACAATCATGACAAGACATTTAATATTTTTTCCTTACCCTTTTTTCTATTTTATAGTTACCTATCTATTTATTGCGATCTAATAATTTATATAATTTTTGCTTTGTTCATAGGTTTTTTTTTGTTTGGATGAGAATAGAGAAATGCTATATTATAACAGTTATAACAGTGTGTGTCCATTAACTACATAGGTCCGCTAACTTGAAAAAAAAACTCTGGATGTCCATGCCCACCGGCGGCAGCAGCGGCGGCGGCGGCGGGCGGCCCCTGGTTCTGGGGGACCGCATAAACAAATTGTCATTTCTTAAGTATCTTCCTTTTTGCTTATCACAATTTTGTGTAGTAAGGCCTAGTTTCGTTTCACAGTGCACACCTATAAGTGGGGGATAAGAGATAAGTATCACTTACTTCGACTGTGAAAATGTAAGCCAAAATCTGGAACTCGGGCGAACGTTTATGTTTACACATCTTTACCGTGAGTCCCGACACCCACACTTTTCTAAAAATTTTTCGACATTTTAGTGACCAAATTTTGCAAATCTAAGCTGATTAGGTAATTATGTAATGCAAACCAAAATCCTATTTCAATAAATATCTATACATGTATTTTTATATTACAAATAAATACCTATTTTTGTTTTTCTCATTCAACTGATTTTTTCACAATTGTTTGCTATAAGAACAAGTTCCTGCAATCCATACTTGTTTTATTAATTTTCATTTTCAACATGTACCTACCTTTTCACTGTACCTACATATGTATATTTAAATAAACCGGCGACAGCTATGTACATATGTCATACTAATTTGCCTCTTTTGAACCTTCAAATGACACACTCGTAAACTACAAAAGTCTCTCAAAAGAACATTATCGCTCGCACTTTCTCAAAATTTTTGTCTGTATTTATTTCGTTGTTTATTTAAAATAGCAAAATCAGAGTGTGTTATTATATTCTATATTCTATATCTATCTAAACTTACACCTGTCCCTTGCTTCTGTTTACCTTTATTGCTATATTTATGTTAACAGTTGTAGGTAGGTATAGCATTATTTTTGTCCCAATTTTCAGGCCCTAGGGAAAAGTTCTTTTTTATTAAATATCATTCATACGAAACAAATAGATATTTATAATATTTTTAAAAACAGGTTGGTATGTTATGAATAAAATTTTATTCTTTCTAAATGCGTGTCGTAGTACTTTGATGTGCACGTAAGTACTTGCTGCGGAAAAGTGTTTGCGTTGCGAACAGCATTTAAAACAATACATTGACACCGAAAAGAAATAGATTATATTTTGCCAAAAAATACCGGCGTTCTCTTTTTAGGTATGAGTAAGACGACTTGTTTGAGAGATATAAAAGTATATTTTATTTTTGTTTTGTGTTAGTTTAGTGTACCTACACTCTTTTTAAAATGTGCAATTTTAATTTTTTGTCTTTTTATTATAGGTAATTAACTGAGAGGAGTATTGAAAAATAGGTACCAATAGGTACCTTTACTTAGTAAGCAAAAACAGCTTCATATGTATGTATGTACATAGGTAAGGTATATCATTGGTACACTTCTGTTGTTTTGTGGAAAGTGTATGAAGTTGCATATATTTTAATAAATGGAAACATTCCGATTCATTAAATTTATTTCAAAGCTCTGTGCTCATGTACAATGTACATTGTATAGGCAAGGTTTGGCATGTCAATTTAGCCCAGTTGAATTAAACTTAAACATACAACAAATTTAACTGTAAACTTTTCTTTCACTATTCGTTAGAGGGGGTTATTAAAAGCATAATGTGTAGTTTTTCGGGAAAATCGGACTACAGCTTAAGCCGCCATCTTGGATTTGGATGAAGTGTTTTATTTTTTTTAAGTTTATTATTTTTTTTTTTTTAATTTTGAGATTAAAAATTAATTTTCCAAAATCCATTCACCTAAATAATTTTATTTAAAAACAGTAAAAGGCGGGTCGCCATGCATTTGGCAATCGGTTCACTCAAGGAACTGTTATCTAAGAAAACTGTTGACATTTGCGCTTGCCTGGTGAATGAACATCTCTAAGAGGAGCAAAGGAGTTGCGTGAGCGGGACAAATGACTCAAAAAAGGAGTTAAAATCCTTGCTGTCCAAGAAAACTGTTTATCTTTATCATTTCAAACTTTTTGAGAATTGCCTAAGCAAAAATTCACAATGGGCAATATCGCGAACAAAAACTTTCTTGGAAATATTTCCCTTCTTCAAACATTAGGAATGATGCTTGAAAGTTTCACTCGGAATTTATTGGTAGGTACCTATCATGAATTTTCGAGGCGAATTTGTCTGTCAGAACATTGAATTTTTGTTCAAGAGAAATTTATTCTGGGGGATAGCAAAAAAAATGTTCGAAGGAATATAATATTCCGAGGTAAATAAAAGACTTCCCAATACCCCAATACCTAGTTACTTAGCTAATTTGATGGGAACTTTTTCAAAAAAAAAAATACCGAGAAAAAATGTTCCCATCGCGAATTTCTCGCGAAATAATATTTCTCCTAAAGTTAACTTGCGGGAAGTGGTCGCATTGAAATAAGAAAAAGTTTCCTTGAAAAAATTATTCACGATAGCTATTTTGTTGAAAGGAATATTTTTCCAAGGTGATTCTTCATAGCAAATTTCCCAAAATAGGAAAAAATTTCGGGGAAATTTCTTTCGCGATATGCCTGATTGTCTTTTTATCTTTATGAATATGTTATAAATCGACAAATTTAAACTTTTTACTTCTTGGGGACATACATATATGTACATAATGTATGTCTCTGCCCTGAAGTGTATGTTTCAGATAACTAATCAGATTTTTACTCAGGCCTTGAAGTATGTGTATACATACAAATAAGTACATATTAAATTAAAACATTCTTTAAATTAAAACAATTTCTGATCAACCATATCTGAAGAAAAAAATAATTTGATAAATTTTGATCCATTCCTAAAAAAGAAAAACAAACGAAGCTCTACTCTTTAACCTAGAAATTTATTTTGTATAACGAAAAAATCTCAATTCCATTTGAACAAAACAAAAACAAAATTTTGCATGTGTGTATATGTATAGCTCGCGAGAGAGAGAGAGAGAGAGAGCGACAGCGAGTACATAAATAAAATCTCTCATCTAAATAACCTTTCTAGCACTGGTTAATGGTGGCGTGGTGGACAAAAATCGAATGAGTGTTGGAATTTCAAAACAAAAATGACTAAGAGAGATACAGTATTTTCAAACAAAGTAATACCCCATGTGATGTGAATCTATGGACTACACAAATATTTTGCTTGGTGAATAATTTTGGTGCGTATTAATTGTCAACTGTTTGAGTTGGTTGAAATGTATAAATTGTATGGTTACATCAAAGGACGGATCGAAGAATTCGGCGCCTTAAATAGTTGAAATTTTAATCAAAATCGTATTTTCCTTAACACTTGTATGGTAGGTTAAAAGGTAGATAATTTAAAAAAACAGCTGGGCGCCAAGTTAAATAAAAATCGATAAAGTTGTTTTCGAATTAGGTATTAAGTTTTTAAAAGAAACATTTTTTAACAATCTAAAAAAAATAAAATTTTGATATACAAAACATTTAAAATTTTTTAAAATATTCTCTATAAAAAACTTTATCAAAATCAGTTAAATCGGTTTTGAGGTTTTTTTTTAAGTTTTGGACACATCAGTCGGAGGAAGAAAAGTGCCTCTCGATATTTTGCTGCCACCACTCTAAACAAGTGCCCATCTAAATTTATAGTAAATCCGCACCAAAGAGATGTTGACTGTTGTGGTGGTACGATACGAAATAAAAAACCAACACAATTTTTTTTTCATTCTATACCACTGTTGAACAGTAGTTAGTAGCGCACAGAATTATCATACTTCGCTCATATAAGTCGCGAGTAGCGCAGCTCACCGCACCGATACATTGCGAGTTGTTCCTAAACAGATTTAATTTTATTAACTTGAACACTCACATTATATTGTCTATTTAAATACATTGCATATAAATTATTGTAGTTGTGAAGTAGTATTCATATTATGATGGCAGAGACTTTGCCTTAGTGTTGTTGTGGTGTTGTTTGTACATTATAGAGTGCGCTGTACCCTGCCTGGCCATACATATACATTGATTCGTTGTAATTACGCTTTTCCGCTTTTTTTTTTAACAAACTGACACCAAGTAAACTGATCGGAAATAAAGAAATTGTTTTTTTTATTTTTTTTTTTTATTTATTTTTCACTGTCTCGAGCTTTGAAGACAAAAACAATAAGCAAATTATATCTACCTATGTGTATGCTATTCATCAATCAATTTTATAATCTTTGTTTGTTATGTTCGGCGGAATCACTTATTTTTTTAACAAAGTGTACCTACTTAATTAAGAAGTTCATTTAAAAAAAAATTAAATAAAATTAATAAAGGTGAAGTGATTAAGAGACAACAAATTTATGGGATAAATCTATTTTAAAGGTAATTTTTTTTAAAGAAACAAAATCCAAGAAAACACATGTGTGTGTGTGGTGAGTGTGCGATTGGTGTAGCTATGTACTTATCAAAATACACTTCGATTTCACTATCAATGATCCAGATAAGAAATGAGTGATAGTAACAACAACAAAAATACATAGAATTTAATTTAAAAAAAAACAAGTGAGCATTTAGAAAGCAGTTTAATTTGTAACTTCTGTGAGAAGGATTACCGAAAAACAATGACAATGTTAATTTTTATAATAAAACATTAAAAAAGGAGTAGGCACACGATGATATAATTTCAAAAGTAAAAATACCATTGAAAATAAAATATATTTTACATTTTCTATTTCACGCATTCAGTAAACAAAAAATGCAATTTCTAGCTTTAAATAAAATTTATACTAAACAACTGAATTCTGTGTTAGAAGTGTAGTAGGCGTAAATCATGGATAATTGTCATGAAAACAGATATGGAAAGAAGGGGCAAACGAAAATCGTTTGAATATTGAATCAATACCATTTCTTATCACTTTATGTTATTTTTTGGAACAATTATTTACCTATTGTTATATACCCAGTACATAGATATATGTATGTATACCTACAGGAAGATTTATATAAGAGGGGAGGAAAGGCTAAATCATGTAGATATGTAGCTAACCTACATGATTTACACCCTGTCGAAACAGGAAACAAAATCGTATTGTTTTTCAGGCAAGAGAGGCAATTTTCTAAAAAAGAACAGTAACACAATGTCATGCAATAGAAAAATTATTAAATAAGTCTTACTGTTATACTCTTATTAATAAAAAATGCTTAGTTATCTTCTTATTCAAAAATAACTAAAAACCTTGATAAAAAAATAATTTACAAAATAAAATGTTATTAATAAACATAACTGCTAACTAACCTAAACAAATATTAACGAAAATCTACTACATTCAATAAAAACTCGGCTGTTGCCAAAGATTACTCTTCAGTCACTTTCTCACAAAGTGTGAACTTTTGCACACATTTTCTCATTTAAGCTTGTAGGTAAATAAAATATAAGCCTTTCTTTTCTCGAAAAAATGAATAGCCAGCTCAGTAAAACTTTTACAGGTAAACAATAACAAATAAAAGTGATTTTAAGTATTTTGTTTTAATTTTTACATAAAACAAAAAAATACTTATTCGTTTTTGCTGAGTTGCTACACACTTTCACCAAAAAAAACGAAATTCTGAAACTCTCCAATTATACAGCTTGCGAAAAAATATTCGATGGCAGTTTAACTAATTGCAAACAAAATTAAGTAACAACAAAGTCAAAAACCAATAAAATTCAAATGTCATTTTCCCGCACACAATTAATGGTCCTGGCAATCAATTCAGTGCGCAAAAAACGAGTGGAGATTTCTTCTCCTAGTAATCTGCTGGAATTATCAATTTGGTTCATCGACTGCTGATTATGATTTCGTTTTGTCATTTTTGTATAAGTTTTTTCTTTTCGCATCAGCAGCATGCTAAGCTAAAGCTTAAGATTTTGGAATACATAGGGGGTTTCTGAAATAGGTACATACATCATTTTTTATGTCATCATGTCTTATAATAAATATTACACTGATAAGTTCAAGCATTGTGGTCTATCATGTCTCTAACTTTTTTTTTTCAGTTTTAAAATATAGCAATGAGGACAAGTCAGATATTCTTGGCTTCCATTAAGAACAGCAAAAGAAAAAAAGTAAAAAAACATCTTTCAACTTAATTTTTTTCACAATGACAAATAGAGTGACATCTGCTAAACTTATTTGAAAAAAAAAATAAATCGAAAAACATTTTTGTTCATTTTATTTTTGTAGAATCAACAAAAAAAGAATCTGTGTGTTTAATATTGAATATTAAATACAAAACAATAAATACTAAAAAATATGATATCTTACATTGGCGACAATCTGAGTCATCGAATTTTTTTTCATTTATTATTTTATAGAAGCTTAAAACCATAACAACTCTTACACGTTCCTTGCTTCGATGACAAGTCACATTAGCACGCGTATATATAAATATAGAATTATTATATGCCTGAATTATATGTATATTCAAGAATATTTTCCGACACAATGTTTTGGCTTGATACCCTGCAGAAGCTACAGCGATAAGTACAATTTTCGTTTTTGTGCGCAAAAATAGTTTTTTGACAAAAAACAAACACAAAGCAAAAACAAGACTTCCAAGAAAACTTCTTGCTTTTGATTAAAAACCCCAAAATAAACTTTAAGAAGGAACGTTTGAAATATGAAAAGTGAATGATTGTTTAACTTCGAAATTTGTAGATCATAATTTGACAATATTTTGAAATACCACAAACATCACTGTTATTTGCGCCTTTTTGGGCAGTAATTTCTTACATACGTCACTATTAAAAAAACACACTACTTCCTGCTGCATTGCCAAAACTCGGAACATTTCTAATAGGCTGCTTTTATCGTCAGAAAGGCATGTGACTGACTATGATACTACATTCATGGACAAATTCTTCGTCCGTCTTCTTACTTCTACAAAAATCTATTTGCGTTCCAAGTTTCATTTTGTGTACAGCAAAATATATGTTTCTTTTTTTTCAAATTAAATTTTAAATACCTACATAATATTCCATCCATTTAGTGTAGAAACAAATACAAAATAAAAATAAATAAAGCTAGAGCAAATTGGAAATTGTGTACACCGTCCTTTAAAACAAAAGATCACAGTGGCTATTTATTTTTTAAATTTATATACAGGGTGTCCCGGACTTGGTTGGAAGTATTTTAGGATGTGGTTCTTGGGTACATTCGAAGAAAAAAAACGTTCTACCGTAAAGGGCTATCTTCAATTTTGACATCATTTATCGTGGATTTAAGAAAACGCTTGCTTTGATTTACCCTGACCCGTGTTAACAAAACTTGCTCTGCTAATTCTATAGTGGTAGAAACTTCGTTTAGGACTTTATTTAGAAGAAATAACAGCCTATAAAACTGTGTTTAAAAAAAGAGATGGGATTACAAATTAACACAATACAAAGAGAGATAAATCAATTCAACACAGATTCAGTGTCAATATGTGGCCAGGTGTAATTGGAAATAAATTAATCGGCCCCTTCAAACTACCACCCAGGTTGTATTCTACAAACTGTCTGTAGTTTTTGCGCAATGATTTACCAGAACTATTGGAGAACATTCCACTTATTCAACTAGCTTCATCATATTTCCAACAGAATAGCGCTCCAGCTCTATCGTTGGATAGGAAGAAATGGACCAAATGGACCAGTTCACTGACCTGCAAGATCTTCCGACCTTACTGTATTGGATTTATTTTTATATGGGGAAGAATGAAAGAACTTGTTCATTCCACTGAAATAATTTTAAACGAATTAGAAGGGCGTATCCTCGAAGCGTCGTCAAAAGTGCGACAGTAGTTAGAATCAATAAATAGTCAACGTGAAATCCAAAAACTGGCTCTAGCATGCATACAAAACCAAAGGGGACACTTTGAGCACCTGTTACAACTGTTTTATTACACATTTAAAATAAAAATTATCTTTAACTGCACAAAATCATATTTTATTCATAGATCATAGCATTTGGTGCTTAAGACAGAAAACCCCTTTTTTTAATTTTACCTGCTGCAGGTTTTCCCCAGTATCATACAATCTATGGGGTTTTCCACGATATTGTCATTGTCATTGATTTTTATTTTTATTATTGTTACGTTCACAAGAAAAAATAGTAAAATGTTAAGTTTATACGCATTTTCTCGAGAAAATCGATCTCAAAGCCAAAAAATTAGCATGGGCAGATATCAACTTTTTTTAAACACAGTTTTAAAGACTGGTATTTCTTCTAAAAGTAAAGTCCTAAACGAAGTTTCTACCACTAGAATTATTTTTTAAAATTATTTTTGTTAACATGGGTCAGGGTACATTAAAATAAGCGTTTTCTTAAATCCACGATAAATGATGTCAATATTGGAGATAGACCTTTACGGTAGAACGTTTTTTTTCTTTTAGAATACACCCGAGAACCACACCCTAAAATACTTCCAACCAGGTCCGGGACACCCTGCATAAATTATTCATAATTTTGTTCTCTTGGGTCTTATTGTCTATTTTAAATTTAAATTGATTTGTTTTGTTTATTTCAAAATGTAGTTACATTTGTGCATAATAAAACAAATAATAAAACAAAAACAAATACCTCAAAAATCAATTTCCAAAAAATGATCTCATACCTCTTTTAAATCCAGAAATACAGTAAAATCCGCTTAAGAGAAACGGCAAAATGTCACAGTATTTCTTTCACTTAAGCGGGTTTTTCACTTAACCGAACCCCGCGTAAGGGAAAAAAATTTCATTTAAGCGGAGTCCGGATAAGTGAAAAAAAAATTTCACTTAAGCGGATTTAAAATTTCCATTCAGCGGAAATTTAAAGCTAGAAAAAAATTGAATTTATCTTTTTGAGTTGCCTAAAAAAATTAAATAAAATCCAAAAAGCGATTTATTTAAAAAACGAGAATAAATGGTTGTGACATACAGAAATTTAAATGTCATTTTTGTGGTGAAAATGGTGGAGGTGAAAAATAAAAAAGAAGTGAAAGCGTTCAACAAATTTTTTGTCTGTTTCAATTTTTTTTCACTTAAGAGATTTTTTTTCAATGAGAAATATAAAATTTGACTGTAAATATTTTTCAGGTAAGCGGGTTTTTCACTTAAGCGAGTTTCGCTTAAGAGGAGTGTTTTATAGGTGATTGGTCGAAAAATGCTCGGGAATGAAAGATTTGTTTCAGCTAAGCGGGGTTTTCTCTTAAGCGGGTTTCTCTTAAGCGGGTTTTACTGTAATATGAATCAATATTTTTTAAAGGGATTTTTTTTTTAAACTCCCCTATCTTAATATATATTTCTCAAATACTTTAATTTCTTTTTTTTTAACTAAGCTACAAAATTCAGAATGCAGTCACCAATTTTGTATTTTTCACTATGTAAGCTGCAGTATAGGTTCTATACTGCAGTTATGAACTCGTTAAGAAAATCGAACTCGAGATTTTGATGTTTTTTTTTTCAAAATTAATTTTTTAACTCTGCGTTAATAAATACAAAAAAAAAACGGCGTACCAATTTTTTTTTAAAGTTCTCAAAATTTTATACATATATACATAACATATACATATAAAAAATATTTCATTAAAAACATCTCCAACGATTTTAAAATTTTTTTCTCATAAATTGAAATTATTTTGTGTAAGAAATAAGATGGGGTATGCAATTTATATTTTCATATTTTAATTTTAATAAATTTGCAAGCAAGTTCGGTCATAGCCATCTACCCGCCAGAATAAAAACTACTTTTTGTATAATAAAAATTATTTATCGCTAAACTTTCCTTGTTTCATTCTTTGATAATTTTAATTGGTACATAAATGAGTACAGTGAACTCTTTGAAATTTCTTTCATTAATTTATATTATGCAATTCTTTAACTAACCGAAAGAACTCTAAAGTGAACACTTCCACTTTCCAATTGGTAATATTTAGGCATGTGCCTAATGTCGGCTCAATTTATTAGGCCCATTCCCTCGCTCAGAACTTTCGTGCGTCGGTCGTCTTTAAAAATATGTATATTGCGAGAATTCTCACACGGGTAGGCAAGTTTTTATCATTATTATTTATAAGAAAATTTAAAAATAATTACTTAATCCAAAAGTAAGACCCGATGATACAATCATTGGCGCAAAATTATAGTCAGATATACATAGCATCTACACTTTAAAATTATTTAAGTAGATACTTAAGTCGAAATTAGTTTTTTGACAATTATTATAGTGAATAAAACCTACTTTATCGTTAGCGGCTCGTGATAAATTTAATACCGACCAAAGTACCTTTTATCTTTTAATATGTAGTTTAATTGGTTTTTTGGAAGTTTTCTAAAGCACACAGAAAGTTCCTTGACGTAGATGGAGTGTTTGACTTCCTGATTCAGGAGCTACTGCATTATTCTCTACAAGGACCGCATATGAGCTTGCTATTTTTGCTTCAGTTGGGCTGACTGCGGTAAAAGCGGAAGTTTCAGGGCTATATGAAATAATTTCTGACAAGTATTCGTTGGGGCTTTTACGCTGGAGATCAGGAGGAGTCATCGCTCGGGTACCTGAGGAAGTCAATGGCAAAGCACTGTTGCTATGAACATGCTATCTTCCACCATTTGCTCAGGGCATGACCTGAACTAAAAGATCAATGGACTCAGTGCTTGGTACATCTAGTTTATTTCCCGTTGCTTTGATGGCTTTTTTGGTATCACTTTGACTTGTTTCGCTGAAACCTTCATTCAAGTCCATTGCTGCCTTAGTTTTTCCACACTCCTGTGATACGCCATTGAAACCATTCCTACATATGGCTATAGCTTCCCATGCAAACACCTTTTTTCTTATCATCTTGGTGTCATTGCCCCGATCCTCCACAACAGCAAAGTACTCCTGTACCAATTATCTGAGCATTTCTCGCTCATCCTTACTCCAATTTGGTTCCCTATCTCGCTTTACCTTTATCAACCTTTTTTGTTTATTTTAATAAAAGCATACCCTACAAACTGTATTTGCTTTCCCAAACTTCACTTTTGGGTTTGTTCGAATAAAATTTATTTGTGGATGGACGGACATAAGGGTGATAGTAGTTGTAAGTAGGTTATAAAATGTTTATAATTGATGCAAAACCAGTAGCAGCTACTAAAATTAAAATGGGTTTTAGTTATTTCGAACTAAACTAATAGGAGCTGACTATAATTTTGCGCCATAATACATAATTTTATTTTCATTAAAAATTCACGGTATTTATCATAATCTTTTGAATTTAAGATTAGTTTTCTTAATTTATTAACAGAGAAAAGAACCAGTTGTTCTATTCGCTGATACAATGTATTTTTCCGCCGCCGCCATTCAACCAATTATAAAAAGCATGTAGATAGAGAATCTGTGAAAAAGCCTTATCGTTGCCGTTTAAGGTAGAATTTTTGTTTTGCGGATTAACAAAAATAAATTACAAACAAATATATCTTGCAATAATATGCTTGAATTAAAAAAAAATAAGTACCTACAAGCAAAAAGTAGCATGCGGATTATTAAGAACTTTTGCCTTGAATCGTTGTAAAAAAAAACAATCGGAACCGTAGCGTCAGAATTGCATATAACAATGTTCTACTACCTGCCAATTGGTATTAACAAAAAATGATACCATACATATTACATACCATGTACACATGTCTTAGCCGACAAATAGGTACTATGGCAAGTTATGGATTCGTACAAAAAATCGAACTGAAGATTTCGATCAAAATTAACATTACGATGATAGCGAAGTAAAAAAGTGGATCTGGCAACTATGTCCGGCTGTCTGCCTGTCTGTCCTTTCGATTTCAGCGTTTCTTTATATTTGGTATCCATCGTCGTCGTTTGGGCATTCCCCCGACATTATATTTTTAATTTTTTTAAAAGATACAAAATAGCTGTACCTGCCATTCCAATTTTTTTGGCAATTAATGAAAATCTTATTTTTCTTAAAAACGTGCCCACAAAAGGGCACCATTTTGTAAAATTGATTCATCTTATTTTGATCATTTTTTATGGAGTATATTTTAAAAAGTATACCGATACTTGAAAAGTTAATAATTTGAAGACTTGGTCGATTTTAATTAAATTTGGCACCTAGCAGAGCTTCTAATAGTTTAAATAATATTGCATATAAAAATTTAAAAAAATTCAACTAATTTTTTGAAAATTCGATATTTCGAAAATGTGTAAAAGTTTTTTTTTCAAATAAATTTTTTAACTTTGCATTAAAAAATCCTAAAATATGGCTTATCATTTTTGTTGTTTGTTTTTTCTTAAAAATTCTTTCAAAATATTATATACCTTTTTATTATTATTATTTTTTTTTTTTCAAAAAAAAAAAAAAAAGCTCCAAGGATTTTATTTTTTTTAACAAATCTTATAGATACATTTTAATGGGTGTTATTTTTTTTTTCAATCTATAAATTTTTATGGGGATTCCCCAAGACAACAAAATATTTGTTTAATAAAATTTGTTATCCCATGTTTCAACAAAACTGTATTTGTTATTGATTCAAAATAGCTTTTTACGGCCTTTAGTCCACAAAAATTTTAGGCGTTTCGTCCCGGCGATCTCACTTGGACTCATCAGTTGACTAGTGAGGACCTTGTCAATACGCAATTTTTGTTAAGTTCAGTCCATCTAACATAGATTTCATGACGTATATCTAGTGTGAACTATATCCAACAAGACTAGAATTCCTAGTCATTAAATTGGAAGTTTTTGTTTTTGTTTATTGCCCGTGGCCTGGCATTGTTTATAAGAAGGTTTTTTTTAATAATACAAACTCTATATACTACTGAAATACATCAGCCAAGTAGAAGACTTAGCACTATTTAATTGTCCACAAAAAATTTTTTTTTTTTTTTTGTTTGTTATTATTTAAAACAATAATTACAACTCACAATGAGTAATGGTTAATTAGTAATTAACTTATTAATTAGTACACTATTCTGCTCTAGACGCGTCAGATATCCTAAATTCGGCCCCTTTCAACAAAACATAACGTGACATTTAGTTTTATTGGCGCAAAATTTTAAACGATTTAGTAAAATGTTAAAGCCATTTTAGTAAGTTACTAAGTAAGTTAAAAAGAAGATTTTGCTAATTTTAAACGATTTTAGCAACTTACTATCTCTTAACATTTTACTAAAGTTAAAATCACAAAATGGCTACTTTTACTTTTAGTAACTTGCTAAATCCATATGAAATCTGTCATTTTCTTCTAAAAAATTTTTTTCGCAGAGTTAAATTCTGTTTTTTTTTTTATGATTCGTGTGCTAATTGTTTTTCAAAGTAAATAAAATAATAAAATAAAATAAAGTGTTTTCGGAAGACATCAAGAGTTGCTGAAGCTAATGGAGGTGCTGATTCCAAAAAGGTATCAACCAACCCTGTACGGTTTATAGTTGGTCAGATACACTCCAAAATGTTTTTGATTTTTCTTCATGAAATTGAAAAAGGTTTTGGAGTGTATCTGGCCAACTGTAAATCAAATTATTAGGTCGGTTCTCTAGGTTTAGGTTTGTTTGCTTTGTTTTTCTTTCACGAACGGTCATTGTTTGGACGCACCATTTTTAATAAAAGGCAACTAGTATTTTACTAGTTAGTAAAACGAAAAAAAAGGATTACAATTTTCGAAGAGCTAGTAAATTACTAAATGTTTAGCAAATTGCTAACTAGTAATATGCTAAGCCCTTAGCAATAGGTTGTTTAAAATTTTGCGCCATTGTTTTTATTTTTAAAAAATAATAAAAGTAATCAATAATAAGTTGCCTCTCTCGACACGGTGTTGTTTAAGGTTTTATTTAATTACCTGCTTCTGTATTCCATACATAAAAATACGCTTCCTCTTTTACTAATATTTACATAGATAGTTCGTCGTCGTTGTCTAGACCCTTAAAAGCTCAAAAAACAAAAAAAAAAAACCTAACCATGCCGTATGCGCCTCCACCATCACTACTTCACCTCGTTCTGTATTGCCTTGAGTTGACTCTTGCTGAAATGAAATGGAAACTTTTTTTTCGTAAATAGCTATATCTTCTTATTATATTTTTATACAATGAGTACTTAATGAGTTCCGCATTTTTTATAGATAAAATTCGATGATTTGTTTTTATTTATTTTGTGTAGGTATGCTCTTCGTTCACCAAATGCACTTATGAAACATCTAAAATAGCGAAAAAGTTGAATTTAATTTGAAAGAGCATATTTGACTGCTGCCAAGTTGAATCTATTTTTAAAAGTATATCTTGTGTTATTGTAACAAATGGCAAGGATGCACATAGGGTCAACATGATAAAAAAAAAACAACAAAACGTAGGTGCATATGCTACTATACTTCACAAAGTGGGTAAACGAAATTTTATCTTGAGCTTTTTTTATCGTGGTGGCAGAGGAATTGGAAGGCATCGCTGACGACGCGACGCCGCCGCTGCTGCCGATGATTATTTCGCCGCCACCAATTATAGAGTCAAACGGTTTTTAGCCAAAGAATATGTATATGTACATATGAAATTTAAATATCTTTTGGTCTATCCGTTAGAAGTCACGAGGCGATTGTGCTCCGTTAATTAGTAGTGGGCTGTGACGCTTGTGTGTTGGTTAGGTTTATAATACGTCTACGTCATCCAGTCTTGCGTACTAAAAACGTTTTTGTCTGGTGTTTTATTGTAGAAGGCTATTAAAAAATTAAAAAAAAATCGAATTAGGTATAATGTGAAAAGACAAGAAAAAATAAAATTTAAAAAAGCTCTTTGAAGTTTAGTTTATTTGCCTTTCGAGCTATTTTTTTCTTACTCAGAGTAACTTTTATAACTAACGCCAGGTGCGCACATGAAACCAGGTTTATATGAGAGCGCGCAGGTACATCTGCGCGGACTCCCATGTAAATCAATAGGACTCAAAGTTGAAACCAAACTGTTTAGAAACTGTTTAGTTATATGTGCGCGCCTGGCTTAAAAGCAATAAATTGTATTCGTTTGATTTTTTTTGTTTGCGAAACTTTGTCCCTTTCAAACCAGGAAACAAATCTTTGGATATTATTATTGAAGTTTTCTTTTAAAACCTCTTAGACTTTTTACATGAGGAATCATCAATAATCATAAGAAAGTTTTTGACATTATCACATCATTTAAAATTCTTGGTTGAACCGCGCACCACGTAAACTGTCAAAAGGAAAGAAATTGTTTTGTTTTTTTTTGTTTTTGTAAAAATATTTTGATTTAAATTAATTTATTTGTTTATTAACGCGTAACTATATTAAAATGCCAATTTTTACTTTCGGTACATATACCTACAAGTAGGTAGGGTACGATAATGTAGGTAGAAATAATATTCTCTTTAAGAGAAATGCTATACAGACGGAGCAATTCTGAGTACCTGAAGAGTATTCTGCCGTTGTTATGATGTATTTAATATAATTTCACCTGTTTTATTTTATAGTTGTTGTTTTGGTTTAAGTTATAACACAAATAAATATATGTTATAATATATGGGAGAGCTTTTTGGATAAAAGGAATAGCTTGTGCTATTTGCGATTGATTTTACTAAGTATCTGTTGAATATATCGTTTAGTAAGGCCATTTAAATTGATTTAAATATACCGGTTTTTAGAGATGATGATGATTTTTGTTTGTTTGTTATTTAATTTAATAACTTGGACAAGCTTTTTTAATTAAATGGTGATTTTAACAATTCTTAAGAATGTTACATACAACGACGTCATGCCAGATAAAATGTGATTTGTATCTTTGAATTCGGAAAATGTATGGTACTTGAAATAAAATTCAGCATTTTTAGTGAATATGTATAAATTGTTATTCCTTTTTCGTGACCTTTAATTCAATATATTTGAATCCTATTTCTGTGGGCTTCAGGTCTTTCTTTCTCTATTTACTTTTTGATAGACGACGCACAGTGCGGTATTTTGGTCTAAAACCTGGCCAAAAATATTTGGGCACATTTCTCACATCAAATAGGTACCAAATGACTAAAAAGTTTTTTGGAAGGATAAATTTTCATTTTTTGGGTACAGTAAAACCCACTTAAGTGCTTATCCACTTACCTCCCGATTAGCCTGGAGAAAGAAAAATATTAAAAATCAAAAAAAGCACGTACAACACTGTGCTATAACTTTTTGTATAGCTTATATTTTATTCTTTATTTTGTTTTTTGACTCAAGTTGCTTCATTAAATAGTTTTTGAAAAATTAAGTCTTAAAGATGAAATTTAGAAAATTTTTGTTTTCGTTTTTTAATTGATTTTTTAAAAAAATTTGCAATATTAAGGACATTTTTTTATCAATATTCAATGGAAATTTTTAGTCAAATACTAAAAATCTCATTCCAATAAATATCATAGTTTCTAAGAAATTAGAAAAAAAACTGAAAGATACGTTTTTCCCAGAAAACCCCTTTTTTCGTTTTTTTTTTTTTATAAGTGGATTTACAACCGGAAATTTTCTTAATGCAGGTAGCCAATCTAAATAACCTGCGACCCTCAAAAATTTGAGATGTGGATTAGTTGTATATTTTAGGATTGCAGGTCAATTACTCAATAAACAGATTAATCTTTTTTGTTTTTCCTTCCGCAACTTTTGTCTTATAGGCAAGTAATAAAAAAAACAACCTGGATTTATTAGTTTTTATTTTATTATATATATACTTATATATTAGCTGGAGTTCTGGTTCCAAATATTTACATAATCGCGATGTTGTGTGATCTACTAAATCTTGGAGCTTCACTTCGGCAACTGCCTCACTGACGCTTTTTGGTGGGTAACAATCTTGTTTAGCTTTATACACGTAGGTATAGCACGAATAGATATCTTTGTTGGCCTGATCTGTTTTTCGACTTTTGTTCGGTCACTTGATTGCCCGAATTCTTTGTTGGGCGACCCTTTAGACCTTCCGGGAAGTATGCCAACAGGTAGTGTTATTTCTTCGCTAAGCCACTCTTCCTTCTTATCCAAGAAACGCCTTTCTATTCTACTGCAGAGTTGCCAGCTTCGTTTATAATTTGGTTTGAACGCCTTTATAACTTTGAGAAGTTCATCTTTTTTCTCTGGGGGACACTTTGTTATATTCATAAGTTTTTTATCCAAATCTTCAAGTTTTTGTTCAAGGAGCCTTTGTGAGATTCCCTTTACCAATTCATGGAGCTGTTTCCTGGTCATAGACAATGTGGAATTAGAGTCATATGGAATAATATAAAAATCTATTAGTAAGGGTCGTTTTAAAGGAGTTTTTTTTTTCAAAGGCTCTGTTTTTTCTTAGGTGCAAACTTGTGCATGATGTTGAAAGCTAAGATTGTTCTACATATCCAGCAGTTAAATAAAATATATAATAGACTATGTTGCGGGATGTTGCGCATATTTAAAAACACTAATATATAGAAAAAACAACGAAAAAAGTGCATATTTTTTAAGTTGATACTTAAACTCATCGATATGAAAAAATTAAGTTGAATATACAAATAAATGTTTGCTTAAAATACTATACGTACCTTGGTTGACGATATCCATATAAAATTTTTTCACCAAAATCACTTTTAAGACTAAAAAAACAAACAGAAAATACACTTTTTATTTAAAAAAAAATCGTACTTATTCAACTAGTGCTACTTGCAACTGATGGTGTCGCGAACGGGGGTGACCAATTCAAAGATAGATTTCACTAAAAAGTAGCCTGGTTACCTACCTGATATGGGACACAAGCTTAATCCTGGGAGGGAAAGTTGAGAAAACTGATTTTTGGCCTCGTTTCAGGTCAAAATACCGCACTGTGCGACGTTTCGTAAAAACTTTTAGAGAACTGAAGAAGTACTTAATCAAGTACGAAACGTCGTTTATCAATAAGTAAATATAGAAAGAAAGACCTGAAGCCCACAGAAATAGGATTCAAATGTATAAATTGTATGTAGGTATGAGGATATGAAATAAGATTACGGTATACCTACATACATAATATGCTTAAGAGATTAAAAAAATATCTTCGTTTAGGAAAATTCGTCGTTACCAGTCAGAGCCCAACTAAGTTCTAGATGCAAACCCATTTTACAAGAACAAAACCTAATCTATTTTCTATCCCACTATAACTTCAGTACAAATAAAATCAGAAACTTCACAGTCACAGTGGTTTTTGAGATAAAGGACTTCAAAAATCTCGAAAGCCGTTATTGACTGACTCAGTGAGCACTTCCCGTTACAGTAAAATCTTGTTACTTTGTACACTGCAACGGTAGGTTTTTGGTTTTCCATTTAGGGGCGTGACAAGCACTCAATTTTTTATACAAATGTATAATTTATATGGATCACTTCTGTTGTAGAATGATAGAAGTTGAAAATTGATGATAGAAATTGTATGGAGTACTTCTGATTGTTGAAGAATGATGAAAATTGGTAAAGTGGTAGGACTTGTATTGCAAACAAACGTAAATATTGAAAATTAAAAAGTGTTCATTCAGGGGCGTGGCATTCACCCACATTCTCAGCACTTATAAATGGTATGGAGTAGTCTCGACTGTTGAGGAATGAAAAAAAAAAACTTTCTTTCAGGGGCGTGGCATCCACCCACTTTCTCAGAAATTATAAAATAAATGGAGTAATTGTTGTAGATTCATGAAAATTAGTAGAGCGGTAGGACTTGTAGTGCATACGAAGGTAAAAATTGAAAACTTCAGATTTTCCGTTCAGAGGGCGTTGGATCCACCACCTTATCATTATCTATTATATGAACTACTTTATCATAGGATTACGAAATTTGGTGTAGCAGATTATTTGGAGAAGTCTTCGCTCTTTCTTCGCACTGAATTAATTGTCCAGACCATTTATTATGTGCGGAAAAGTGACATTTGTGTTGTATTCAAGTTTGTATATGTTGTTTCTTTCATATCAGCGTGCCTATGTGATTTGTATGCGTTGCGTTGCGTTTTTGTATTTTGTTTTTGCAATTGGTGTCTTGGTGACACTTTGAGTGGGTAATTTTTCGTTGTCGTTTTCGTAAGCATTTTGTTGACGTGTTGGAGACCAACGAAAAATTTCGTTTCGCATCAGCAGCGTACTAGGCTTAAGCTAACTCACAAATGAGAAGCATACATTTCGGTTTATTTGTACCACATAATGGAGTAAGTACATATTTTGAGAAAATGCACATCAAATACAAGTATACATATGCTCATTCGTTGGTACCTCCTCAAGTGTTTTTCATTAATACCAAATGGAGCACCTGCTCCGAAAAGTTTAGTTTTGAGAAGATGCTCCGTTTTAATCTCAATGAAATATCAACTGCTGTTTAAACTTTCCGTGTGTAAATTACTTATATTTGGAGAGAACTTGTCTATTGAAAGGCTTATTAGAAAAATCATTTAAACTAAAATTGGGGTAAAGTTATAATATTTGAAGAGGTACCTGGATCCATTATAGGCCTCTTTTTTAAAACTATTTGCTTTTCCCACTAACAATTTAGAAATAACTATACAAAAAAAAAAAACTTATATTTCTTATGGTATAGGTAAAATTGTCAAGAGAGAGAAATATATGTATTTAGAAACAAAAACAAAAACATATATCATTTTCGACATTTCCATAGCTATTCTGGCTGGGTTTTAAATACCACACGTTTCAACGAAAATAGATTTTTTTTAGCTACATACACCATTGTGTCAGCTTATAGTTTTTTCATCCGCTTTTTGAAGAGAGAAACATTCTTTTTTTAACACGCTCTAAATTGGAGGAATTGAATAAAGCAGTGTATATATTTTTTAGGCTCATGCCAAGTTATGACACTTCAATGATGAATATTTAGTCTTAAACTGAACTGAAACACAATTGGCAGAATTTTCTTCTTGTTCCTTTATTACTTAATTAATAATGCCAAATTTATAGATTTTAATTTGAGTACTTTATTTAGTAAAACGTTTTTCTAAAGCTGGCAGAGAACAAAATTCTATATTATTAAACTAAAAAAACAAGTTTTGTGTGGGATATCAACGAAAGGCCTATCGGTGACCTTTTGTGTGAAATATGACATCTTTCAAATAGGTGGCACGCATTCGAGATTCGTTTGGGTATATATCAGGCTGAATTCGAGTGACGGGTTAGGTTGAACTTGAGGTCACCGGTCGTTTGAGGTTTTTTGGCATAAACCTACGACTACATATAGTTCCATCTCGGTGGTCAGCCCACGTCGCGTCGCTTCTGCGTAAAATAACCATTCCCTCAATGGTTTGTGCAGAATGTTTATTGTGTTGGGCACACACGTGCGTCGTCGTTCACATCCATGTTATCCAATTTAGGTCAAAAGAAATTATAGTTATATTATTGATCGGCAATGCTCCTATTTGATGTGTTGATGATTGCAATGCCATCTTTGCTTCAAAGAAGAACGGACCGATGCGAAGTTTTAAAAATCGTTGGAGCTTTTTTTTTAAAAAATAATTTTGCATACATGCAAATACATACATATATGCACGTAGGTACATACATATGTATGTATATAAAATTTTGACAAAATTTTTAAGAAAAAATTGGTACTCCGTTTTTTAGTATTTATTATTGCGAAGTTAAAAAAAAATAATTTTGATCTGATCCTCTCGGTCAAAATTGCACATTGTACAAAAGATGAGCCTGTAGCTCACATAAAATAATAATAAAATTTGTAATATAAACTGGTGGGTAGGCTTATGGAGCCAAGTTCAATAATAATAAAAAAACTTAAAATTAAATTCTACGGAAGTTACCGTTATTTTTGGCCCTGGAAATGAGAAAAACTTGTCGGGATTTTCCGGACCCAAAAAAAACGCTAGATACCAAGTTTAAAGAAAATCGACCCGTCCGTTTAGGCTGCAGTCGAAAGGACAGACATACGAACAGAATTGAGAGACCCACTTTTTTCGACTTCGCTATCATCGTAATGTCAACTTATATAGTCCCACAAAATGTACGTAGGATACATATACATATTTTGATAATTTGAAACGATTTCAAGAGATGATCTTTTCATAGATAATTGAGTTTTTTACAATAATTTCCAAAAAGATACTAATCAAAAAAATTCGTCAAAAATTAAAAAAAATTGGAAGCATTGTTTGGGCGTCATTTTTCGTTTTTTTTTTCGGTAGCCAAATTTTAATTCGTAGTCAGAAATCGTCATCTTTTACAAAAAATTCACACTTTTTGGGGACAAGTTAATACGGCTAATAATTTAACCTATAAAATACAACTTTAATTTTTTTAAAGAGTGCCCAAAATCACAATTTTTCATAAGAATAAGGCTAGGAAATTGGCATTGTACCTGTAGAATGTCATGAACATATTTATACGATGTACCTACTCGATTTGCGTATGTGCTCCTCGTACCAATTAAGTTATCACCCTTTCATTCCGAATTGCCTGTATTTACATCAATTCATATCACTCGGCCGTAAATCATTAAAATGTTCTTTTTAACTTATAATAAATAAAATACAAGACTGGGTCGCACGAAATTGCTCTTATTTACGATCATGGGGGGTCTATTTCCCTCCCCATTAGGCGGGAGGGGCAATTTACTAAAAAATTGACTTAAAATGTAAAACAAATTATTTAAAAACAACGGTTAAACTTACAATGCCATGCTATACCTTTTTGGAAAGCCAGAAATCATAAAATTAAAAAAAAATTGTTTGAAATTTTGTTTTTCAAAAGTTCGAGTTTGAAAGTTAATTTTTCAAAAACTATTCACTAACACAACTTAATTTAAAATGAAAATTAAAGAAGATATTTCTGGCTTTCCAAAAAGGTATAGCATGGCATTGTTAGTTTAACCGTTGTTTTTAAATAATTTTGTTTCCGTTTTAAGTCAAATTTTTAGAATATTGCCCTCCTGCCAAAAAGGGGGGAAAATAGACCCCCCTCCCATACGATTTTTTTCTTGTCTTAACCCAACCTACTCACTCTTACTTTTTGGTGCACCTTATACCAGTCACCCTGTATATAAAATTTTGAATATATTTTTAAGAAAAAAATTGGTACGCCAATCTTTAGTAGATACTTATTAATGCGGAGTTAAAAAATTAGTTTAAAAAAAAAGAATCTTCCACTCATTTTCAAAAAATTATTTTGAAAATCCAAAATTTGATTTTGTGAAAATTTTTATATGCAATATTTGTGTAAAAAATAAAAAAAAATGGTTCTATGGGAACCCATAGACCCGGAAATGTTTTCTTATAAAATGGTAGCCTTTTTGTAAAAAATTACTGAACAAAAAAATATGGCAAGTTATGCATTATGCAAAGTTGGGTCTCGCAATTCTGTCTGTTTGTCTATCTTTAAGGCTGTAGCCTAAACGGGAGGGTCGATTTTCATTAAACTTGGTACCTAGTGTTTTTTGGGCATTCCCCCCCACACGTTTTTTTTTTCATTTTTTTATTTAAAATAAGTTTTTATTTTTTGCTAACAAACATTGTACGGTAGTTATTTTTGGTATTAAAAAAATGAAAAATAAGTTTTTATTTTTTGCTAACAAACATTGTACGGTAGTTATTTTTGGTATTAAAAAAATGAAAAAAAAAACGTGTGGGGGGGAATGCCCAAAAAACACTAGGTACCAAGTTTAATGAAAATCGACCCTCCCGTTTAGGCTACAGCCTTAAAGATAGACAGACAGACAGAATTGCGAGACCCAACTTTGCATAATGCATAACTTGCCATATAGTACCTATGTACATAAATATATATCGCAAGTAAAAAACGACGACAACGAGCTTGACATCGACATCGAAAATACGAATAACAACAATAAGTTCAATAAATGACGTCGGCACACCGCCGACAACCAGACGAAATGATGCATTTGATTGCCAATTATGTAAATTTCGTTCTTTTCTTAAGTATTTACTATATTACATAATACCTACAACAAGATCCGGCGGCGAGCGATAACAACATTAATTGCACTTTTAAGAAGTATGAATCTATGGCTGGAAAGTCGAATGATTGCTCTGCAAGATTCATAACAACTCTAATTGCGGCTAACCATTGACGCAAACTAAAGTTTTATATAGATTTCACGTTGTGACTGGAGATGCTATTTGAGAGGAGATGCTATTTGAGGTTATATCAATTCACAGTTTCAAGATATGGTTATTATTTGGCCTAGAAATTATTATTAACTATGTAAGTTATTTAGAGTGATATATTGGAATTTAGGTTGGTAATATCAAAATGATTTTTTTACTATTGGTTCATTTTAAAAATATTTTTTTTTTTGTTTCGGGCATGCATCGCCACATTCTGAGTTTCATGAATATCATTGGAGAGACAAAGTTTTTGAACAATATTTTAAACATTTGTGGCCCCACAAAATTTTTTGAATAAAGCAGCGGAAATTCCCGTTGAATTTGTGTCCATTTATCGAAATTTCGAAGCAATATAAAATTGTAAAAATTGTGAATGAAAATTACAGTGACACTTCGCAATCTGACAATTAGTTTGACAGATATAACTGTCTGAAGTTAGTTCTGGTTTAAAAAACACATTATTAAGAAAAGTAGAAACTAACATACCTACTTAGTTCAGGTTTCTCAGGATCTCAACAATCTCAGAAATGTGAACGTAATTCCTAAGTGAGATTCATCACTTTCGCTGCCACTGCTTTTTTTGGATTCGCTTGCTCAATTATTTTTTATCGCAGTTGATTTATATCGGTGAAGTCTTCTTCAGGTTTCTCCTAAATAAAGCTGACAGAAGTTTGCTCAGTGAGATCTCAGAAATGATGCCAACTTACTTTTTAAATTATTAGTTAGTTTAGTTTAAATGACTTTATTAAACTGTATAAAATCATAATAATACAATATTTTTACAATACTTATTCTTTCTAGCACAAAGTCTTTAGGTTTGGCAATAAGGCGTCCACCAGATCAACATTTTTGTGTTGTTTAATGTTATTTAAAATAAGATTAATTATAATTAAATCAAAATTTATAAAAGTAAAATGAATTGTGTAATTCCAGTCACGTTCACCATATAAAACACCCAACAGCAGTGGTGTAGCGTGGGTTTTTGCTACCCGGGGCAGAGCCAATTTGTGCGGCCCTTAAAAAACTCAACATGAAACAGCTGCTTAATTTACTTTGTTATAATTTAATTTTGATTCACAGATTTATTATCTTTAAACAAAACCTGTTTTAGAAAAATCAACCCGCATTGCCCTTAATTATTATTATTCTTATAGTTATTAGTTACTGTACTGTATTATTATGATACCTATAATTTAACCCGAAGTTGTTAGACAAATGCCTAAGATTATACGATTATCCTTTTTTAAAAGTAAATGAAGAACATAATTGTTGGCCAAAGCTTATTTTTAACTTAAACATATTTCACAACAGCCCATCAAAATTGAAGTATTCAACACTGGTTTTATCTTTTAAAAACGGAAAACGGTTAACATGTTTTTTTTTGAGGGTCAATAAAATTAACACCAAACGAAATTTCTAATTATTTATTTCAAAAATTCACCAATAACTGAGCAAACCTTTATTACTTATACTTTTACATTTTTCAGAACTATTTTTGATTGGATTTTACATACCTATGTCCGAAGTTGTTTTACTTTCTCGAAAGAACTGTTTCTCTAAGTTTTCAAAATTTCAATGTTTTCCTTTAATCCAAAATTTGTTTTTTTTTTGAAAACTTTACTATGCAATATTATTCAAATTTATAAGATGCTCTTGTGTAAAAGATTTTCTATAAAAAAAGTGGTCAAAATCAGTTGAGTCGTTTTTGAAAAAATCGAAAATCAAAAAATGAGTCTATGGGAGGTACCACTGTAACCATTTTCTTATAAAATGGTAGCATTTTTGCAAAACAAATACTTATTACTAAAAAAAAGTTTTTGAGAAAAATAAGATTTCATAATTTTGTAAAAAAATGTTTACCACAGGTACCGTTATTTTTGGTCTTGAAAAAAATTGAAAAAAAAAAATATAAAAAAAGTAAACGAATTGAAAATTTCCAGAGTAGATTTTAAAACGAAGGAAAAGCTCGAAGTTTTCAAAAGCCGTAATATTAATTTAACAGAAACAATTATTTTAACACACATCATATAATAGAATTTTAGATTTAGTCATTCCATTCAGTTGCTGACAAAATTTAATAAAACAGTGGTCATTTCCTTTTATATGTGGTTTGGCTAAAAAAATTTTTAATTTTTCAGTGAGGAAAAAATAAGTAGATCTCGAAAAAGTAGATCTATTTTCTTTCGTAAAATTGAAGCAAATCTACTCCGATTAGAGTAAGTAAAACGCTGCTGGCGAAACGAAAAAGAAGCTGTTGTTTTAAAGATTATACTTGATTGAACTGTAATACATCCTGTGTACCGACGATTTGGCTTCGTTTTGTTGTATAAATATCCTGATTTTTCAATAATATTTTCAAATTTTCTTCTCAGAGTGATGGTTCCGTCACTAGGGTAAAAGCTGAGGGCACATCCATAATAGCCGCGTTTTATTATCGCCAATTATCCATATTATGGTTGCATGCTTGTATGCTTATCTCTTTCTTCCCTATGTTTATTTATTTTTCATGTAAATACTGTCTTTTTTCTTTACACTTTTCTTACCATTTAAAAAGCTTAAAAAGCTTTAGAATCCATCAACTGGACAGAGTAAAAACTAACTTCTGGATTTATAAAGGACACTCTGAAAGAAACCTAGACCCATTGTTCTTTTTGTATTACGTGTTAAAAGATAACCCAGACCCAGACTCAGACCCAAAGATACTAAAACGCGGCTACTGACTAGCAAGTTCTTTCTTTCTAGCATACATATACTTCAGAACAATTTTCGGTAGGCGTTCTTCCTTCATTTTATGACTTTTACTACATAGTCAAAGTGCATTTTCAACGTTTCCAAGATAAGGGGTGAACAACCTGTTTCTAGGTGTATCATATAATTAGGGGTATGGTTAGCTAACCTAAAAATACGTTTTATACAATACCGCTGGTATTTTGCCACTGAGTCAGAATTTCTATATCCCATACCTGTGCAGCATACAAAAGAATATTCGACTGTCGCTCGAGTAATTGTTTGTTTTGATATTTAATCCAGATTGAATTTAAAGCTCGTTTTTCTTCCGCTTATTTTATTTTCAAATATTTATCCATGTTAAGATTAGATGTTATCAGAACACAAAGATACTTGTAATCTCTTAAAACTTCATAAGGCTCCGTTGGGTAAATCCACTAATCGTTTCTCGAGAATCGACCTTTACCATTTTTAAACACGAGGATTTTAGTTTTTGCTGGATTGACCAATCAATTCCATGTCTTGCAGTACCTTTCGATTCTGTTAATTTTTAGTTGCATTCCATTAATTGTATCGGATAGGAAGACAATATCGGGTGCTTTCATAAATGCATGGTTGCTTTGTTTACATGCGATCAATTGCAATCATATTAACGTCATAGAAAATATTTGCGCATGTGTTTTACGCTGCATTTATGAACACTTTTTCTGATTTGCGTCATATGTCAAAAGACTGTCAAAATTTGAAGTTTTGAAATTTGATTTTAAAGATTTTTTGGTTTAAATGGATTACAAAGTGTTTTCAATAATAATAAATAAATGTTGTGAGAGTCGCGTTTCTCAAAGCAATGGCATTCATTTTCTAAGAAGGAAGAATCGAAGGAAAATTCAAAGAATCAGTTTGATTTTATCAAAAAGAAAATCGAGAAAAATTGATAGACGAAAGATTCCAAAAAACAAAAACTACGTCAATGAAATAAAGTTATTTCCAGATGATGTTTTTTATTCACATTTTAGAATGACAAAATCATGCTTTAAGGTAATTATGAATATTAATGATTTGGATTTCCTTATTCATTCAAATAATTTTGCAGGAGTTGCTTAAAGAAGTCGAAGCAATCAAGAAACCGAAAGCTAAAGGAAGACCAAAAGTTAACATGGAAACATCTTTGTATGTAACATTATGGGGTCTCTGCAATCAAAACTGTTGCAGGGAACTTTCAGACAGGTTTGATCTGTCAGTAGGAGCAGTACATGGAATAATCCTCAGAATATGTTGTCGTTTGATGTACTTGGCTAAGAAATACATTCGCTGGCCTACACGGCTTGAAAGTGCTAATATCTCACAGTCATTTGAAGCTAAAAGTCATCCCGGATTCCCATCAGTTATTGGCTGTGTAGACGGTACACACATCAAGATAAATACCCCATGTGAGGACCCCATAAGTTACTACAATCGAAAAGGATATCATTCTATACTTCTGCAAGTACATTAAGTTGTATAAATCTTGTCTTCAAAACAATTTAAACGAACTCTTTCAGGCAATTTGCGATAGCAATCTTGTATTTAGGGATGTATTTTTTGGATGGCCAGGATGCAGCCATGATGCAAATGTTTGGAGCAATAGTCCCATCGGTAGAGCTTTGAACGATGGAGTTTTCAAACTTCCCAACGACATGCACATCTTGGGCGATTCAGCATATCCACTGAATACCTTTTTAATAACACCATTTAGAGACAATGGATTCCTTTCTGAACGTGAACGTAGATTTAACTACGTACATTCTTCGACCAGAGTTGCTATTGAACAAGCTTTTGGTATTTTGAAATCCAAATTTCGATGCCTTAACCACTTAAAGTTTTTAAAATTAAATAACGCTAAGTATATAGTTATTAGCTGCATCGTTTTGCATAATTTTATCCGAATGAAAAGTCCTGAAAATGCTGATATTGTTACTGAAAATACACAGAATACAGAAGCCGAAATATACGAAAATGATTCAGTTAACGAAAACTTAGATGCCATCACCAAAAGAGATGTTTTATGTGAATGGCTTATGTCTTAAAAATTTGAAATATTCAATAAAATCAATTTGAAACAAAATAAAATACTTCTTTTGTTCTTAATAACAAGAATAAATTAATTTTATTTCATAACAAAAATAAAGGTAACACAAAAACAAAACAAAAAACCCCTTCATAGGACACTTTACAATCTATGTTTCTTTATAAAAATGGCAGGATCTTATAGAACAAAACTAATAACTCCTTCAAGGGACGCTAAACTACTATTTGTAAATACATACATAAATAAGTTTCATTATTAAATGGTATGATCTGTTCTGTTGTTTAGTAAAGAACTATGGACATTGATATTGCGAATCACGAAGCAAGTTCTGGATTTCTTTAAGGTGCTCCAACTTGTCCTTCTCAACTTCAAGTTTTTGTCTCTCGATTTCCAAAAAGTCTTGATGACGTCGTTCATCTTCCTCATTTTGGCCACTTATTAGTTCCAAAAGCTTGTCATCGAAATCCTTTCGTCGGCGTTTTGGGCGACTGGATAGTGATGCGGAGTGTGTGCCTGGCTCGTCCAAAGTATCATCTTCAGTCAAATCAATATTTAAGTCGGACGAAAAACTTGAAAACAAAATCTCTTTCGGTGGGTTCGCAGAATGTCTACGACCGTAAACGTCGTTGAAAACATCAAAATACGTCCAAGATGTAGAGGATTGTCCCGACGTGTTGTTTCTTTTTTTTATCCTGTTGTACGTGGTAAGTAGGTTATAAAATTTAGTTTTTATGTCCTCCGGGCTAAAAGGAAAACTTTCATCGGTTGACTTGATGCTTCGGTGAACGGCGTTCCATAAAACATTTTTCTTTTTCTTGCCATCGGCAAACTCCTTTTCCATCTGGAGTCTTGTTTCCAACATAAGTTGGATATTTTTATGTTGCCACACTATTTTATCATCCATTCTTAAAAAAAATTCAATTTTTTAGAACAATATTTTAGTTTTTTACAAACATTTACCTTTTTTTTAGCCAAAACAATTTTGTGGTGCCGTTTGTTATTATTTTCAAATGAACTTTGAATTTTCAAGGGAAAGAATTTGACAGGTGAAAGAATAAAGGAAAGGAAATCGTTTATACAATATACCTGTCTCTTTCTTTAAGAAAGAAATTCAGATTGCATGTGATTTTTTATAGTTGCACATTTGCGCTGCAAATATTTGCGTTTTGCTTTTATGAAAATCTGACATTTATCATTTGCATTTATGAAAGTTATGCATTCGTCAGACTTTCGCAACCATGCATTTATGAAAGCACCCGCATGAGCATACATAAACCCTGGAATCAATAATATTGTAAACCTATCATTGTTTCACACCCATAGTCGTTTCAAACTCCTCAGACAAAACATTACTCTCATACCAGAGCTATATTTTTTTACTTTTTTACTGCTTATACCCATCCTATATAGCTTGTAATAAAGTGTTTTACGTGGAATAAAATCAAAAGCTGATTTGACGTCTACAAACAGAGCCTATAGTTTTTGCTTGTATATCTGAGCAATGTTTAACAAGGTGAAGATTTGATCTAATGCATAATTTTCTGGGTTCGAGCAGTCTCCTTTTTTATGAAGTGGATATATGATTTATGATGATATATGATTATATGTTTAAAAGAGCTCTGAAGTGCACATATAAACCTTGTGCTTGGAGACCTGCTGCAATTAAATTTTTTCTTCCGTTTAAAAGTTTGACTGCTTTCCAGAAATCTGATGAAGATAGTGAGCTGTTTCACTTGGCAATATTCTTATGCCCGTACTCTAGTTTCTTTGCATTGCAGACACTCTGATTGCTTTAGCATAAAGGTTTTTAAAAATATTATTGTTTTATTTTTGTACCAATTTAAGAAAAGCAGACGACTTGATTCTTGCCTTCATGCAATCTTTATCTGCTTACTTTTTTCCTCTAAATTGGGACGAATTTGTGGCAGCTTTTTTAATAATGTCTATAAGTTAATTAATACCCGGAATAAGTAGTCTCGACGTTGTATAGATGAAGAAGTTTAGCATACAAATTAGTTTGGTAAGCATGTGACACTTTTTCGTTCCAGAATAATTTTGGCAAGAGATTAAGCTCATTTGTACTAATCATATTCCCATTAATGTGTACTTCGAATGCAACATCTAACGGCGGCGTACGATCTGAAAAAATCTCTTCCCCATTTCGAAAGTCTGAAAGCAGGTCGTGCCAACCAACAGCTGCAAAGAAATAATCGATTACCGAAACTCCATTACAACTTCCATGAAAAGATGCTTTAAGAAGGAATTTCCTTGACGACCTCGTCGTTATTTTCCCGGAGGATTTCCTTTGAGATACATTACATATTGTCTTTGGCCATCGCAATGTAATATCTAGAGCTCCTTTTTTCAGTGTCGTACGTTTCTGACAATTATTGAGGTTATATTAATGCATGATGATTTTGTGCCTTATTATCTATAACTTACTCAGAGTTTTTGCATTTTCGGTGAGTAGAGTAGAGGTTATAAATTATCATTTTAAATTAAAAAAAAATAATTTAATAAAGAGTTTTTATTTCACGTTTTCAATATTTTTAGGAGCTCTTATTTTCAGATCTTTTTTGACAGCTAAGCAAACTTTTTAAATTGTGACAAATGAGCCAAAATCAGACACAAAAAACATCTCACAAAACCAAATATTGAAATAAATCTATCGAATCTTAAAACTCCTGCTCCACTTTGTCTTTCCTTTCTTACTATTGATAGATTTAAATAGTCAAAGTAACTCCATGCAGTGTGGCTCCAATGTTAACATCATTATTTCTCTATCGGACAGTTCATGCTATGTCGAAAATTCAGACATAGGTACTGCGTACAATTGTTAGGTAGATATCCTGAATGCTCTGTTAAAATTAGCAAACACATCCACAGTTTACAGCGTTTTATTGTATTAGGTATTGCATTGCAGAGCTGTAATGCCCAATACAAAACGCTTTAATTAAATATTGGAACTCTATAGGTACCTTACTATTTTTATTATAATTATTATTTATTACACACAATATACCGACATACCTACACTTAAAACCATATTCAACTCATTTGTGGAGACACGTGAACCCAATGTTAAAAATGAGTTACAGGTAGGAACATATAGGTAATTCCTCTCACCGATGTATTTAAGAGCCACTCATCTGACAACTTAAATTATTGACAAAGCATAAACAAAATAACAAAATAGTTACATTTTATGTACCTACTATACTAACTATAATAAATAATATTAAAATTGTATTTATATATTATTATATGAAACAACAAATGAATCCGCAAAAGTGTATTTCCTGGGAGAGGGCGGCTGAATACGTTATTGCGCATATGAAAAGCTTTTTATTAAACAACAAAACATTTTTATGACGACAACCGATGGATGCAGGAAAAAAACAGAAAGCCAAGATTGATAGATACTCTGCTATACTCTTTATGAAAAAATATATATAGAAAATGTAGTTTTTTTACCTTTAAAGTAGGTAAATTTCAAGAATCACAGAATATGTAAACAAACATCCAAACTCCAAACAACAATATTGTTTACATATATTATATGAGAAGGAGAAACATGTGGAAAATATAGGGGAAGGGCAAAATAGAAAGAGACAACCTTTTTGCAAAATAGCGAGATACAAGAAATAATTAATTATTCATATTCTACGTCAACGTCACTATTTGCAGAGATTTTGTCTCTTTCTTTTCCAATTTTGTGTGCGTGCTTATGTGTAGGATTCAAGTTGTTAGAAATGTCACAAGGATTAAAGTTATCCATTGGTTCTTTTTAACACTACTACAACAGTTGAAAGAAATAAAAAGGCGAGCGGATAATTAAGGCATTAGAGAGAGACTTCAATTGATGGAAGAATTTAGAAAGAGTGTTAAAAGCTAAGCGATGACGCGAGCGCATTACGTATAATACGTCGTCGTAGTCATAGATTTTTGGGAAATATTTTCAAAAAATCCCCATCAACCGTATGAAAAATTCCCACATGTAAGACTTTTTTTTAATAACAAATGTATGGAATATTTTTTATAATGAGAGCAACGAGAGATTAGTTTTGTAAATTGGTAGGTGGTATAATAAGAATTACATTCATGTTAATTATAGAATCCGTCTGTCTTTTCTTAGGCAAGAGTACGATTACTCAGGCGCCAAGAAATGATAACGGTTTTTTGTAGAACAGTTCAATACAAGCATTTTTTCCTTTTTTTCATTTCTTTTTGCGAATTTTTCAAAAACTATTGACATAAATATGTAATTTAATTAAAATTTTGGATTTAAAAAACAGATTTCTGGCTTTCAAAACCGGTAAAGTACTTCATTTTAAGTGTTACCGTTGTTTTTTAATATATTTTTTTTTTTTTTTTCATTTTAAGTCGTTTTTTCTAAAATTGCCACTACCTCCTAAACGAGGCGAGATAGACCCCCTCCCATTGTAAAAAATGCTTGTTTTTGACCCCCCTACAAAAAGCCGTTATCTATTTGTGGTGCCTAAGTTATCGTACTCTTCCTTTTTTTCTTAACTGATTTGTCGTGAAATGAAAAGAGAACACTGTACTGAGAATCAATGCGGATCCACTATTGAAAATCTTACGGACACACTTAATTAGAATCCATTTATTTTCAAAGCTTTTGTAGGGAAATGTTAAAACTCGATGTACTTATGTATGTATATAAAAAGAAAGATAAAAATGCGAATAACGCTCAGTTCAAATTCAAAACAAAATGAAAACACTTTTTCTGTATTTGCGAAATCATTTTGGTTCTCATAAAAATGAAGTATGTACATATTAGCCGATTTTTCACTCAAATCACCGATATTCTTATCCAAAAATTTTAATTTAAGAGAAAATGTATTCCGAAATAATGTTATCGATTCTCAAATTCATCGAGAAGATTTGTCATATTGAAGTCATATTAAGGGAAAACATAATTTTTAAGATTCAATATAGGTATAAACGCAGAAAATGACTAAACTAAATTTCATAAACAGTTAACTTTCTTAAAAAAATGACAATTAGTTGAAAGAGTTAATAATAATAGCGCAACATTTTAAACGATTTAGTACGTACGTATGTACGGTATGTTAAAGCATTTTTACTATGACAAAATGGCTTTAACATCGTACTAAATCGTTTAAAATTTTGCGCTAATGTATCTAGAAATAGGAAGGCTGTAACGTTACTCCCACTTTTTACACAAGCATGTATTAATTACATATCTGCAAGATTTCGGACAATTTATACATATTACACATACATATGTATGTATGTATAAATTGTCCGAAATAATTAATAATTATTAGGTATCAATTTCTCTAAAAAAAATTACAAGGTTTTATTTTTATTTTTTATACATACATAGTTTGAAAATATCTAATTACAAATCGCTCCTTTCTAATTATTAAATTTCGCACAAATTTATTATAGGTACCCACAACTTTCATCCGGTAAGCATCGACTTAAAATTAAAAAAATCGTCATCGATACGAACAAATAAATCTGAAAACAAAATTCCACACAGAATTTGATTTTTTTTCCACAATCTTCTAGCACTGGTCATAAAATTGTTTTCATAGATTTCCTTGAGAATACGAAACATATACAAATAAACATACCTACACATGCATACATACATATGTATTAATATTGTAATCTAAATTATCCTGTGACCTTTATCTTTGGCCTTTCTTTAACTTCCTCCATCAACCCTCACAACATTTTTTATATTGTGTGAAATGCATTTTTTTTATGTTTTTTTTGTTCCTCCTTTTATCCGTAGCTTTTAGTACCACTACCTAGTTTTCTTTTTAAAGTGAGGTTAATGTTCTGTTTGATTTTCGACTACGTTTACACGTTTGTGTTGCTTGCTTTCATTATATTAAAGACTTTAATTAGGTCAGCGACGACAGTGCACGTAAAATTATTTTATTTTTTATTTTTATAAATATAGGTACATGTGTTATAATAAGAAATATAATGTGCTATAGGTATATTCAGTTTTAAAGAAATAGCGCACAAGTATTTTTAGCATTTTCTTCAAGTTGTTCTTTAATTTTTTTTTGTAAATCTATAAATACAAATTAAACCCATTGATTGAAATCTTAAACATTTATTGTCATATTTTCAAATAGGTACCTACCGTAAAATGTGAGTGAAATTAAATGAATGTAGGTACCTATACAATCAATTGATTAAAAACAAAAACTAAAAAATTGTCAAAATTTATTTATAAGTGTGGTAAGCAAAATCTGTTTTTAAACAAAAAAAATCCATGCAAACGTTCCAAACAATTCGTTTACCTCACTCGTTTTGTATTGCGTTTTTGTTTTTTTTTTTACTAATATCAAAAATGGTATATTTGTTTGCTATCTTATATGTATGTATTGATTTTGTTTAAAGCTAAAAACTCCTCTCTTTTTCGTATACTTTTCACTTCAGTTTTCACCGTAAATAAATCTCTTTATTTCTACACATACAGTCACACTCACAACTCACAATCACAATACTAGTCAAAATCACAATTTGAAAATGTGGGATAGGGATTCTTCTCTCGCTCTCAGTAGCAATAGCGTTTTATGTGTAAAGTTTATGGTTTCGATTCGACGACGTAATCACACGACGGTCTGGTCTACCTTACTAAAAAATTCAAATTCAAATGGATATAGTTTTGTTTTAAACCTCGACGTGTGTGTTATAACCACAATCGCTACTGGTGATTTGAACAAAAATAAATCTTTAAATTAGACAAATATATTTATCAAAAAAAAAAAAAAAAAAACGCCGTATGATATTTTTAAACTTTCAATAATCATAAGCGTGGAACTTAGAATTGTTTGACCTAAACAATAAAAATGTGTATAATACAACGTAGATTTCAATGAATAATAAAGTTGTTTTGCTTACACAATAATAATTAATAAATGTATACATTTGGCGTCTAAAAAAGAAAGAACATCGAGTATCTACTCCTCCTTCTTGGAAGACGTATGTACTAATATTTCACGTGCTTCATTTTAAATTAATATTAAATATGTAGGTATTGTTCAAAGTTCAATACTTAACATTAAAAGATAATAAATAAAAATGGTGGAATCCAAGTTTATCTAACAAATAAAATAATACAAACAAAATTATTATTATGTTAAAAGTGAGAAAGAAAAACACACAAAACTTGGGAATTTTTTCTCGTGCGTAATAATTTTATTGAATTTGTTAACTTTTTGCTTTCGTACTCACTTGCACATTACTAAGCATTTTTGACTTAAAAAAAAATGTGCTTCGCAAAAACCACAATGGATTTTGATTAAAAGGAAAAAACGTTTAATGTTTTTGATGAGAAGTATTAAGGATATTATTTGCTCAAAAATCAAGTGGTAAGTTTTATTTTGTATCTATAAAATTTAACTTGCATAATCTAGATTCTAAAGATAAAATGTTTCAATTTTTAGTTGATAGGTAGATGGGTATGCACTTGTGCCAAAGATAAAAATGTTTGTTTGATTAGGATGAAAAAGATACACCTGAAAATAATTGTCTGTTCTCTTGTTATCTTAGCCATTAAGCCAGAAAAAAATTATATACCCACCCCCATTGGTTTTTTTTTTTATTTTCGAGATACAGTGATGTATGTAGGTTGATATACAGTTTCATTTTGATTGTAACATTTCGCTGCACCTACGTTTGTTTACAAGTTGTACAATTTTTTTTTTGTGTGCCTCCTTTAATTGAAGAGCTTTATATTTTTTTATTTTGTCTTCTCTTAAGAAGCAATTTCTCTTATAGATTTCTTTTTATTTTTATACATACGTTTTTTTTTTTCATCTCCAAATTCATATTGAACTTTGAGCAACGCAGCGGTACATGTATAGTGTAGTGAGTTTATGGTGGGATGGGGGAGTTGAAGGGTAATGGTGTTTTGTTTTTTTTGAAAATTAACAAGGTAACAAACAAAAATTAAGCTTTTCTTACTGAAAAAATAACAACATAAGTTCTTTTTTTTCTTCTTAACGTGTTTTATAACTTAAAGGTTGTTTTTCATGGCCCAGAGATTGTTAGTAAATACATACATAGATAGTTGTTTATATGTACCTATCTAGTTTTTTGTTTTCTTTTTTTTTTCCTGTAGGCCACGTGTGTTTTTCTTAATATTTTCACATTGTGTACATTTTTTTTCTCTTCTTCGTCGTCATGTGATAATTAAGTCAATTTGTTGCATTGATCTATGCAAAGATTTCATCATTTTGCAATATGTACACTTGATTTTTACAGATATCTCTCATCTCAAAGAGTTTTATTTAAGCAAAAATTGTGAAAGTTTGCAAGAATTTATGAAGTGACCTATGTGTGTATGTATATATCTCATTTTTTTTCATTCATGCATTTTTATTCGTAACATTTTTTTTCAATTGTGTTGTTCTTTTTTTTAATTCAATCACATATTGAGCAAATATTAAGTTGTCTCTCAATGTCGGTTTAATGATTTTTGCTAGTTAGGTTAGGTTTTATGCCACACATATGTGTAGTATATAGGTATACCTAACATAAGTATTCCGGTTTAATTTTGTTTTGTTTGTAATAAATTATCTTTTTAATTCTTTTTTTTTCCGGTTCAAATGCTGTACCTACGACAAGGAATTTAAATAAGGTCGATAACTTTTTGGTGAAACTGAGAAAGATAAAAATCACCAATTACCTATACCGTCCCGCATACATATGTAGGTATGTACATTATACATACCTACATACATATAAATAAAACTTTTAAAACCTAAGATCCAGCTAAATTTAGTTATATCCGCAAGTTGATTCAATTGTAAGGAATAAAGTTCTGACTGTGATTTTTCAGAAATGCCTAGGTACCTATTTCTTTTTGAATTTTGTTTTTTTTTTTTTAATTTTTATATAGGTACCTACATATATTTACATATATGTATTTAGGTATAGGTATATACCCACAATTATTACCGAATTTAAAAAGAACTGGAAATAATGTACCTAGTCATTTTGCACTTTTTGATGATGCCGAGATATGAAGCACTGCAGCGTAAATATTTAAACTTAGTGTTTGCATTCAATAAAATTTGTTACGCTACTTTTATTTGCAAATTGATTTTTTATATGTATGTAGGAGTTGGGCATGGTACCTACGTACCTGTGAATCTTTTTTTAAAACTGATTTTATGAAATGTAGTGTTAAAGCCTTTTTTGCTTTTTTAAAACAAAAAATCTCCTTTAGAAACGATGAAATCGATAGTGCACAATGTAACAAATAAAAAATTAAAATTTAGCAATTTAAAACTAAACAGATTTGTTTGACGTAGGACTGCAGAACCTGGCCTTTAAAGTTGACCATATACCTACTAAGTCGAATGGATTGAGATCCGGCATTTATGGTGGTTATTCCTAAAAAGCAGAGATATAAATTGTTAAAAACCATGTAGATACAGGTGTACAATGTAGGTACATAGGTATAAGGATTTACCAAGAGTTTAACTCTGAAATTCAATGATCTCGCACTGACAAAACTTGAAATATCGAAACTAACGTTTTTTTATCTTTAAAAAAAATCAAAAAGATTTATAGATGGGTACTTACCTACATAGGTATGAAACGCATTTAACATGTTACGACTATTATGTGGGCTTATCGGTATACCTATTTGTCTATGTATGTATGTACATTTATTGAATAAGTGAGTAGGTACCTACTTATTTTTTGATAACATTTGCTAACTCAAAATTCACTTTTTTAAACTCACATATCGTCCCCTATCTCACGAACTGACGTAACTGTTTTTTTTTAACATTTAACAAAAACTCTTTTTAAAATTGTTGGCCGTTGTTCATAAAATTATTGTTTTCGTATTGTTTTCTAGACTACAGTATTCCTATTTTTAAATTTAATGATCGATTAAGTGTTTTAAGGAAGAACTGTAGCTTAAATATGCGTTTTCCCAAGATATTAAAGAAAAAGTTACGCGAGTTCGTGAGATGAGGGACGAGGGACCTACCTTTCTATTAAATAAAGAAATATAATTTTGATTGGCGTAATCTACACGCAGAGGCGGCGCTAGACCAAAATGAGGCGTGTGCATGGTTAAATTTGCGGGCCCCTGGGAAAATGATTTCAGGCTGCATCATCATGAAAAAATATTTATATTACACAAGCGCTTACACTTGTAATCAAATCTTTCAAAGTAAATATTAATTTAAACTCAAAATTGTAGTCACAATTTTAATACTTTTTAATATTTTATTTCAAACTCTTTAAGCATTTTCTAATTTGCATGTAGGTACAACAAATAAAAATAATAAGCTCACTGAATACTGAAACGAAAATTTAAATAAAATTTAGGTACCTATCTCATAGAAATATTTTTTCAATAACTGCTATTAAAGTTAAAAAAGCTTTGGGTGAATCACAAAATAACTGACTATTTAAAACAATTTTAAACTACTCATCAACTCAATTTAAAAGATATAAGAAAATCAATTAAAAATTGAACAAACAAATATCTTATTTTATAAATTATGGTTTATTTTTTATTTAAAAAAAATCATCTTAATGTCATGTCTCATTTGATTGTTAACTCAAATTCGATTATTTACTTACTTACCTTCCTTTGTTGCAATAAAAATAGTTTTACATACAAATAACAAAATATTAACTTCAATTTGTATTATATTTATGTAGGTATACATAATCACAACAATTTTTTAAGCATAAAAATGTTGAAAAATACATTAAGAAGAAAAAACTAGAAGAAATATACATTTCCTGCTTTTAGCATGAATAAATTCCTTAATTAGTCTATTGTAATCGATTTTAAAAGCTATATCCGCTTCAACAAATACAACCCCCAGAGCTGATCTTGCCCCGTTTTACTGAACAAATATGTAGGTTTAAAATAATTTTAATTTTGAAAAACTCCTTTCAGCGGAGATTGCAGTAACACTAAAATTAAATTAAAATTTTCTGTCATGTATTGGGTCAGCTGCCTTATGTCTTTCATACAATCGGGTAAATTTAGAGCCATAGTTTGAAATTCTTCATATAGTTTATAGGTTTGGAAATCGCTAGTCTCACCCACTTGTAGGATTGTATGAAAATCATTTTTATAATTACATATTCTTTTGGCAAAGATCTTAGGTCAGTGAAATCGAGTTGAATCAAGCCAATTTCAATTATTTTGTTTGTTCATTTATTATTTATTATGAATGAAGGAAATAGACATGGTTTGCTGGATTTTAAGATTTCAGAACGTGGAGACTTTAATGTGGCGCGCGGGGCCGTGTGCGCTGGCACACTTCGCACAGCCCTTCCGCCGCCTCTGTCTACACGCACAATAGAATCATTTTAATTGTTTTGAAAAGAATTTAAATTTGAATTTTGCTCTGGGTTGGCAATTACCTAGTTATTTTACTCTGAATAAATTCTTAAAAAAAACATTCGTAATTAGTATGTGGCACATGATATTTAGTAGGTACCTAACCAAAAAAACAAAAGTTTCATTCTACAGTTGTTTTTTTTTTCTGAGATCTTCCCCATATTCAACCTAAGCAAACAAAACAAAGTTTTGTTATTGAAAATGAATAAAAACTAGAAAAAGCTCGCTCTTATCTCTGGACTCTGTTTTGTGGCAATGTGTTGGTGGCTAAATTTATGCATAGAAATCATTCTCTCAAGAGCCCTGTTTATCTTTTCGATACATGTACATTTCGTTTATTAACGGAAAGTTAACTGCTCTTTACTTGAATCTAATGTGGTGTGGTGTGGTATGGGAGTATATGACTAGATACTGCCATTCTATTACTGATAAACCAAAAAATGAAAGAAGACGTAAACACGAAAACAACAAAACAACAAAGATAAGAGAATGCTACCTACTTTTTCAGACGTAGTGCGCAGAGACATTATAATATTTTCTTAAGTATTTGTAAACTGGTATGGTATTTGTGTTATTAACGTAGTTACTTATGTGGTAGTACTATACAATTTTGTTTAAATAGGTAGTTTGTGAATTGTGATGTTATTTGCATAGTGTTTTTGTGTTTTTCAATTGGTCTATTTTTCCTCTCGTTCGCACTCTCGATCTTCTCTTTTCGAATTACAATCTACATTAATTATTTTTGCGGGCTTTCATACTTTTTTTGCATCTACTTTTATTTATATTCATTTAAATCTTCTTTCATGTAATTTTCTGTATAGTATTTGTATGGACCGGCTGTTTAAGCTTTTTCTTTTTGAAACAAGAGTAAGAGGAGGTCTAAATTTACTATACCTACCTTCCATACCACCTTCATGGTTTCTCTTTCCTCATCTTTGATGTGTTCAACTTTCTTTTTGTTATTACCCACGATTTTTGTATTTTTGTTTTTGTGTCGCTGTCTATTGTAATTCTAAATAAGTTGATTTCTGCCGTCTTTACAGAACCTTCCTGTGAATATTGTTTCGATCGCAATTTTGCGTTAACACAATCAACATTCAAGAATATACCTACATATAGGCTTGTAAGTATGAGGTTATACAAAAATGCGCACAGAACTTTTATTTTCTCAAAAATACCTATAATAAATTGGCAAATTTTTTCAAAATATAGGACTTACTTATGCGTATAGAATAGGTACTATTTTTACTTGCTGATTATAATAATGAAGTACCTACCTAAATATACGTACCTAGGTGTGTTGAAAACACCTAAGCAACGAAATGTGAGGTTTTAATTAAAATTGATAGATAGGTAGGTACCTACTTAAGTTACATAAAGGCTAAAAAAGATCACTTTATTCTCCTTACTAAAATGTTCCTAGTTTTAAACATTTTTTAACTAGTATCATACTTAACCTATTTCCTTAATTAACTTCAGCTAAACACGCCTTAAAAGTGACGATTCGTTCAAACAAGTAAGCAAACATAACATTTTCACATTTCTAATTGTCAAAGTGTCATTTGGTAGGTACTAAAAAGTTTAAAGGGTGATGGCGTGTAAGGTCAGCCCCCTCCCCCAGTAGTCAGCCACTTCGTTATAAAATACAGCAAAATAGTGACGGTTTTCGTTTATTTACCATAAAATATTTTTTTTCTAAAAGCCTAACTTATCTTCTGCCTGGATCCAAAATTTTGTGCCAATGGCGCTGCTTGTTTTCTTGTTAAAAATGCAAGTTTTCTTCAAGTTTTTCTAATTGTCGATTGTGTGATTTTTTGTTAAATTAAAATTAGCAGAAGTGTTTTGGAAAAAGAACTATAACTACCAAAATATTGAAGTTTACTATTTTATAAGATTATTTATAGGTTATTTATAGTTTAATTTACACTTTTTTAACTAAAAATATTGTAAAATATTGTTAAATAGGTATTTACAAGGGGGGCTGCTTTCTGGAGACTACATTTTTTTAATTCCCCTAAGGTCAGCCTCCCCCGGCTGACTACTGAAAATCACTTCTTTGTTGTTTTTTTTTTACATGAGTATGCAAAGTCAATGATATTATTATTCTCTTTTGATTTTTGCCAGAAGAATATAAAAAAAAACTTTAGTTTCAGTAGTCAGCCTCCCCCGGCTGACTGTTAATTTGAAGGTAGAATGGACGGCTGACTTCAGAAGACACATTTTCTATGGTCAGCCGCTTATATTATACACTTTATTGGGGGCTGACTACTGGATACTTCAAGTGGCTGACTAATGGAACTTAAGGGGCTGACTACGCAAGAATCACACTTTCATCTCAATAAAGTTAAATAATTTGTTTTGGGTAGAAAATTAACTAAAAACGCTTAAAATTTTATAATCTGCACATTCCCAATAATCAGATAATCTAAATACTCTATTCCGCAATTGAATATTTGATTTTTAAGGACCAGTTGAAGATAAAAAAAAAGTTAAAGGGCCGACTACTGGTGCCATCACCCAATAGGCATTTGGTAATTTTAAGTTTTATAAAATGTTAAAAATATAGTACGATGCTAACTCGTTTAAAATTTGAAAAAAAAAACTACCATCATACTAAAAATACTTTAACATTGAATTAGGTAGGTAATCCTCTAAAATTTCGCGCTACTAAATCTGGCAGTCTGAAACTATTTGAAACTAAATAACTAAATGTGAAACAAAGCTAATACCTGCTTTATTTAAAATATATGTAGGTGACGTATTAATATCAATTTATTTATAAGACCTTCCTAACCTACCTATGTATGTACATATGTTATGATTTATTCATTTTTCTTAATTCACATAAATAAAAGTCCCTATATTGGTTTTCATATGAGCTTAAGAATATAAAAGAATTGAGTTGGTTACGCAGAACATTATTTTTGCATAAGTAAACACAAATGCCAGCTTTCTTTTTTCCTTTTTAAACATTCATAGATAAACAAAAAAAAAAAAACTCCCAAATAAAAATAATTTATTAATTTAAAGATACAGTTTAAATTCTATCTGGGACACAAAACCTTTAAAATCTATCTTAAAACCACCATCTACCACGATTTAAACAGCTTTCGTTTTGGGGTACAAAATTGATGAAACAAAACAAATTAAGTGATACACATTGAATTTGATTGTAAAAGTCTCTTTGCTATCCAACTCTATCCTACCATCAACTCTCATTTTAATATTCAAGAGCACTCTAAAGAAAAGCTTTTCTTCTTTCTTTGAAAAAAAAAGAATTACAAAAGAGAGTATACCTATCACATTCTTTAATGACGGAACATGAAAGGAATATGATTTCTCAGTATCATATTTCTGACGATTCAGTGTGACTGAGTGCTTCGGAATTTCGTCATGTTTATCAAAATTCAAATTAGTAATTTAACCTTTGTAATTATCTATTAACTGTGTATAATCGAAGGGAAACAAAATGATGTTCTCAATTTGAATAAAAAAAAAGAATAATTTCAATGTTACACCAATGATTTTATAAATGGTACCTACCTAAAGAAAAAAAAAAAGTTTTATTAATGTTTGTTGCATTGAAGAACTTTGTTGTGATATATGTTTTTTTATGATGTCCTTTGTACATAATATGTAGATTTTTGTTTTTAATAAGTAACCCATCAGCTGTGTACGTACCTATCTTAGAAATGAAAGTATCTTACATAGGTATCTATGTATATACGTATTCAACTCCTAACAACCTTAGTCCCTTTTGTGAATATTTTTTTTTAAATTTTAGCATTGTAATATTACTATGGTTACCATCAGTAGGAACACAACCAACATTCAAGTTTTCTAAATAATCACTATAGGTAGCTATACCCTCCTGCATAAATTTCAAAAGTTACAACCTACTCCATATACATATTCACATATTGAGTTCTTCTTTATGCTTGATGTTACCGTTTGTACTGTATTTGAAAATTCTGTGAAACTTATTTTAAAGAGATTTCTTTCTCGGGATTTTGATTTTTGTAGATATATTTTCTATAAAAATATAATTGATATATAGTATCAAGGCCTGTTTTATAATGCATAGTATGAGTTAAGTTTTAATGAGCTACCAGACAGATAAAATATTCGTAAGTACACGGCCAAAAGTAAATAATTATTAATGTATGGATTTATAACCCGTTTAGATATAGTTCGAAGGACAATATAGTGAATGGGTCTCATGGATAACTAATCAGAAATTAACTTGACTTGTAAAAAAGGCTTTCAATACTCTAATTATAACAGTGGCGAAAATATTTTAACAGTCTTATGTTAAGGTATTAGAAACACGTCGCGTCGTCGTAGGTACATACGTGTTGGTTGATTCGATGCCTTTTTCCGAAAGACGAGTGAGACAAATTATAATTTTATATAAAAATTATAGTCACCGTAGATATTCTTTATCATAGACCTCTATATATAGATGTACATATATGGTGTTTATAAATTTTTCCTTTGGCAAGGTTTTCCTTCTTCACCCATTTATGTTCATCATTTATTATTATTGCAGTCTTTTATCTACATACCTACTTCTCTTTCGGCGCAGTTTGTACCTACTACTTTCTTTCTGGAGCGGAGGGTTGTTTAAGCTTCCACACTTTTTAAGAATGTAATAAGGGTTGTATTGTGAGTGATAAAACGAAAAGTTGATGTGGTAGAAAAAAAAACTGGGCAAAATGTCAAAAGGTAAACAATGAAATCTTCGTTGTACCGCCTTGCATACCTATGTATTTATTGTAGACCTCGTTATTTTTCTAATGATAGAATTCTCATTCTCACATTATTATAGTGTCTATAAGTTCTCTTTCTCTCTTTTTTGACTACCTACAAGCTCGACGCTCGTATTCGCCGCATATAGCATAAGTTTGATTCTTGAGTTGTGTATAATTTAATTTCTCCTTAATGTCTGATGAATTTCAAATTCCAACTCCCAATACCAACAAAGAGGTTTCTATGGTTATTTACTCTACTCATCTCTCTTGGCGTCGTTGTGGTTGCCCATTCGACCTTGAAGAGCATTTTGTGCATTTTTGTTTTCTTTAACAAACAAAATTTGTTTGTATTGTCTGTTGATTTTGTTTAGTAGTGGTGTATACTGTTGTTCTCCTATATTACTATCTTGTTTTATACTCTTGTCTCACTCAGTGTTTTATTTTTATTTTATTTTGTAGCTATTCTTTAAAAACAAAAAAATAGTTTACTTATTTTCATTCGATTTTTACTTATGTATGTATGTGTTCTTTTTTTTGCTTAATTTTGAATTATATTTGCCTCAGAGCAAATACTTTTGATCGTTTTGAAACCTTAAAACGCAATGCCGATTAATGCCTTATGGAAATGGCACTTATTTCAGAACAAATACAGCAGTTAATTTTGTATTTATAAAAAATAGAAACTTAAATTAAATCTACTTTGTAAAATAATGGCCAACTTTACCTGATTCATAAGTACCTACCGCGGTTTATCTGGTGATTTTTGTACTTTTTTCAATGATTTTTTGTGCACAATAGGTAGGTAGGTACTTCGTACACTTTGGCGTATGAGTAATATTTTTTTTTTTAATTTGCGATAATGATTCTAGAAAAATCAGTTTATCAGTCAATAAAAACTTAAATATGTAGGAAAGTCGGTAGAAGCGATGGTTATACAATTTTGACAAAAAAGGGAGATATTATAAATAATTTTTTTATAGGCAAATTGACATATCCAAAGTCATAAAACAGTAGTTATATTTTTTTGTTAATTAATCGTATTGTTTAATTTGTCATTACGACTACGGCCTGTATTCACCGAGCGCTCATATGAGCCTCATAACTTTGGGGTATTCACCGACCACTTTTTCGAATTTCGAAAAAGAGAGCCACTCTCTGTCAACAAGGCACTCCCAAACTTTAAAATTAAACTTTTTTCGAAAACGATTGACAGCTGACTTATCAGCGCTATTAAATTATGAGTGGTCGGGACAACTCATAGCTTTTATGAGCGCTCATAAATACCCACTTATTATTGCTTGGTGAATAGATTTATGAGACTCAAGTTATGAGTGCTCGGTGAATACCGGCCTAAAAGTAATCTTGCTTGACAGGTGCATTTTGATACCCTTAAATTTTTCAGTTGGAAATATCGTTCAATTATGTGAACAAAATTGTAATAAATTATTTATTTTCTATTTATGGAGCTTTTTGTAAGGAAAAGCTAAAAAACTATTTACATGACATTTGCATTTTTAACTGCACCTTTGCAGAGGCATTTTGAAAGTGTTTTCAGTTTTCCAGAAATATCTTCCCGATCTTAAAGTTAAAAGATGAAATATTCTTTAATTTTTATTCGTGTCAATATAACTTCCTAATGGTACTTAATTCATATTTTTGAATAGGTATAAATAAAGGGTGGGCCAAATACAAGTTTCTTTTTTAAAATGTAAAGAAATGAACAAAATTAAATTTTGTCCATGAATTATGGCTTTATTAGTAACATTCCCATTAATTATTGTGCAACACAACGTCGTTCAAGTGGCTGCCTCGGCTGGCTTCGCAGCAGCACATTCTGTCACTCCAATTTTCCAAGACCTTGTTGATGGTTTCGGGCTGTAGTTTCCAGATTGTTGGCATAACATCGGTCCTTCACGGTTCCCCACAAAACAAAGTCCAAAGGGGTCAAATAACAGCTCTAAGGCGGCCAATTTTCATCGCCAAGGCGGCTGATAAAACGATTTGGGAAAAATCCATTGTGACATGGGCTGTGTGGCATGGCGTTACGATATACGACCTACTTTTGCACGAGATTATTTTATTTGCGATGTATTAATGTGAATCAAAATACTAAATACCTACTTCGTTTATAGTTTAAACAGGAAGGACTATGTACTTAAGACAAGTAGCTTATCAAATGATGATAACCGTCGTGGCGCCCTCTTTATAAAACTAAAAATGAACATTAATGATAAATTTATTGAGTTTTGTTTTTGATAAAAAAAAAATACTAATGCTTTCCTATGTACAAACATGCATACATAAAAAGAATGGCGCACATTTTTTGTATAAAGTTATTATTAGTAAATATGTTTATATCCCGTAAACTATGAACGTTACAAACGACCTTACCTCGTCCTTTAAAATGCTCAAAAATCAACTATGTAAAGTATAAAGTTTAACTATATTTTTATAAATAAAACAAAAACCATAACTTTATTCATATCTCTTTTCTATTTCAGAAATATCCTTAGAAAATTCTGAGGCACGGGATATCATAGCAAATAGCATTGGAAACATAAATTATAGTAACAAATTATCAATATCTCTCACAAACATGGTGCTATCAACAATTCCCATAGAAGGAGCCCATGTCGTCATTCGACAATCAAATGGATCCTCACAATTGACAAATGCAAATCTGCAATCTCAACAACAACAAAACCATCACCACGTTCAGCAACAACACCAACAGCAGCAACACCATATAATAAGCACGAATCATGCAAATGGTTATTCCACAGCAACTCAAATCCATCACAGCAGCCCTGCCTCAGCTTTAATTACAACGACAAGTAGCACTAAAAATACTTACATCAGCAATGCTGGCAATAATGGATCTTCAAATGGCAATGCAATTGCAAATAATATTCCAACGCAATCGAAGTATGTATTTTTACAACCAAATGGAAATGGTCAGTATACAACAAATGAAGTTGTCTTGTTAGCAACTGAACCCGTAGACATGGGAACCACAGAACAGGTTATTTCGGTGAACGAAGCTGGAACAGCGACCGTTTGCGATGAAGAACTTACTTCGCTGTCATGGTTACATGATAAAAATCTACTCAAAGGTTTTGTGCCATGTGCGAAGAATAGCCGGAAAATAGCCGAGCAACGCATACAAGCACAAAACAATGGTGGAAACCAGGTAACGATTATTAGTTCAGGAGGACAGGTTTCTCCGACAAGTGAATACATTGAGGAATCGCCCGGAATCTCCGAAGAAAATACTTCCAACATAGAAAATGGAATAAATGAATATTCCCCGCCACAGGTTGTTCATTACAGCAACAACAACAACAATCACGCTTTGGTGAAAAACCGAAACGGCCATCAAATTGTATCACCAATTCATACCGGTAATAATGGTGGTAATTACATAAGCTCCAACCAGTCCTCTATCCACGATCAAGTCAACGGAAGTTTGGAAGCAATTGGTGCAACAACAACAGTTCATGTTGGACCCAGTGGAACAACAACTGTTGTTGAATATAAAACAAATTCAAACTTTGCCCAATCTCGTTTGAGCGGTGGGAATGGGGTTAACAGCAGTGGTGCAGGTGGAACCACAGTAACTCCGACCGCGAGCAATTATGTGCCTTCTTCTCCTCAAAGGAATATTGTTCTCACGAATGTGGCAAGTCCACATCATCAGCAGCAACATCAATTCAATAGTTCCAGTAATAATAGCAACAGCACTTTGTCCACTACCCACCATCCACACAAAAAGTACCTGCGTGAGAAAATGAACGGTTTCGATCAGAGCGGTGGTGGCGGAACCAATAACAGTGGTGGAGGAAACTCTAACAAGAACGTTAGTATCCCTTCCCCCTTCAGCTCGAACTCCAGCACTAGTTCAAGTGCTTCTTCTCCATCTTCATCGGGTGCAAACTATGCCATTAGCACAGTCAGCCATACATCGTCACAAGGAGTGTAAGGATTTTTTAAATTATTTAAAATAAAATATTATTTTCAATATATTTTTCCTTTAAATCAGTTCAACACTATCTCCGGAACTACCAAGAGAATACCATACACAAAATGTACACCTGCATAGTGTCATGAAGAGTCCAGCATCATACTCCACAAACAGCTACGAGAATGATTCGCTCAAAGATTTTGAACTTACATCAGTACCTTCGACAAACAATGGTCGGATATCTTCGTCAATAAATGCACAGCAACATTCACAACAGCAACATCAACCTCTACCCCTCCAGAAATCATCACCCACTCCACCAAAGCAAAAACATCCAACGAATGTGCCATATGATCCATTGGTGCATACACACAACAAACCGCCATATAGCTTTAGGTAAATTAATTGAATGTCTTTACAAGAAAAATTTTATGTTTAATCTTATAACTCCCAACAGTTCCTTGATCTTCATGGCAATCGAAGGCTCTACTGAGAAAGCGTTGCCAGTAAAAGAAATTTACGCATGGATTGTCCAGCATTTCCCGTACTTTAAAACTGCTCCCACCGGATGGAAAAACAGTGTGCGACATAATCTTTCGTTAAATAAAAGTTTTGTTAAAGTTGAAAAAGCACCAGTAAGTTGTTAAAAAATGTCTATTAAAATGCATACAAGATAAAAGTTTTAAGACACATTTTCAATATTTCTCTGAACAAAATCATTAGATTTTCATTTCATTATTAGTATAGTATCAAGCGAAATTCAAACTACCTTATAGCCAAACGAAATGCATTTAGTTTTATTAAGTTTTCCTTTAAAGTTTGTATGAAAAATACACTTTGATAGGGCATGTAAACCTACCGTTAATGTTCAATCAGTTTTACTCATCACATACAAAAAAGTGCTTTGCAGCTGAAATAAGTTAAAACTAGCATACTCAATGATGTATAGAAATTCTTCGAAGATTTAACTTTTATTTTAATTACATGGGTACTGGTTCCCTCTATATTTTGTTACTATGTATTATGAATGAACTTCAAAAACATTTACAGAGAAAAAAAAAAGACAACAAGAATGATTACCGCTCAAATTATTCCCTAAGTTCTCTGTTGGACGAAATATTAAAATTTTGTTCAGTAATATTGTTTTTCACTCAGAGTGAAAAACAATCGAAATATTTCATCAAAAACTCAAAAGTCTAGAAATAGAGAACTTTTCCCACGAATTCAAGTAAAAATGTTTTCACGAACATGCATTAATAAGGAAGATTCAACGCTTAGGAAAAATATAAAATTTAAGGTTAATAAAGATTTCATAACCGATAAAAATGAGAAACTGTCCAAAAGTTGCTTAATTCTTTTATCCTTAAATCAATTCATTTGATTCTTGTATTTGATTTTAGCCAAACTATATTATTTATTTAAAATAGAACATGGGTAAAGGTTCTCTATGGCGTGTGGAACAACAACAAAGGCAAAATCTTATTCAAGCTCTTTCTCGCTCACCGTTCTTCCCAAATTCAGCAGTCGATAAGATCTCTCTGAAGAGTCCAACAGGCAATACGAATGGTATTGGCATGCCTAACAGTCCAGCTATATCAACTGAATCCGACGGCAGTCCACCGATGACACCTGGTAAATCTAAATTAGATGCACGACTCTTTCCAAATCTATCCAAAGCAATTAAGCTCATGGAAACTAATGATCAAGACGATGATAGTCCGTCCGATTATAGTATGGTTAAAACGGGAAATGGTTACTATACAAACGGAAATTCGACTCCGAAAGGAAGTTTCGAAAATATCGAACTTATGGCTAGAGATTGTGGAGCCGATAGTATAGATGATGTAAATGCAGCAACAGCTATGCTAGCGTTGAAACACGGACCAAAAGTTTTCAATGAATCATTTCAAAATGGGTAATTTATAATTACTTTAAATATTGGAAAAAAATTGGTACATACATTTTTCTTTTATCTTTATCATAGTTCTCCAGTGATTACATCGTCACCAAGTGAGGATCATACATATTCAGCTGGTGGTGGTGGCGTCAGTAGTAGCAGTAATACTAATGGCACCACTACCAACAGCAATACTAATTCAAGCTTTAATGGAAGCATAATAATAAATGGAAGTGGTGATAAAACCGCCGTTCCCTCAAATGGTTTTTCTCCAGATAATCAAAGTAATTGTGCCTCATCAGATGCTGCCTACGAAAGCAGTGAAGAAAGGTTAGTTTACAACAAAAATAAAAAAAAACCCTTCAAATATTTGTAAACCAAATTCAATTTGTAGTCACAATATTTCTCCGGAAGAACTTGAAGACCAACAACGGCATCGTGATGGTGTCTACGCCCTACTCTCCTTATCATCGCATGTTGATATGTCGCCTATCAAACGTCCACCATCAACAACAGTCGAAGAAGAGCACATATCTTCGTATATGGAAAATATACCACATCTCAATGGCAAAGGTCTTCTCGTAAATGGCTGTGGTGCCTTAACAGTTAACGGCAGCAGCGGAATCCTTGATGAAGGGTACAACACTCAAAGTTACTACAGTCACATGGCATCGCCATCACCTCCAAAGAAACAAAAACCCCTGCGAAATATTCGGGCGAAAATCAAGCGCAAGACCACGTTGATACGATGAGCGGTTTCAAGCTCGGTCGGCCAGTTCAAAGCTGACTGGCGTTAAATTGTCTTCGCAGTAGTAGGCTAATATTGTAAGGTTTCTAAAACGGTAAAATAGGTTCTTTTATATATAAATCTAAGCCACATATTATATATTGTGCCTCAAACCCCTTTTAAATTTACTTTTTCGTTTCTTCTTATGTTACAAATTGTTGTCGGACAGTTTTTGTGTTGTGTTAGATATGTTGAATTGTTGTAAAGTTGCGTTTGAATTTGAAAAGTTATTGTTATATATCATAATTATCGTTAAATGCAAGTGCTTTAGAATATAATTGTTGTTTGAAGAATTGGATTTTGCTTGGGAAATATAAAAACAAAAGTAAATGAGAGAGAAGGTCGATTGGAATTAATGAGCGAATTGAAATCTAACCCAACTATTGTACCTTAACTTTTATGATATCTTTGTTGTTGAAATGGACAACCCTCTTGTTGTTCTTTCAATACACTGACAAATAATAACAAATATCCAAAAATAAAAATATATCTTCCTTCTTTCCAAAGAGATTCGAGTTTTTTTTACAAAAAAAAAAAAAAAACAACAAAAACAAAAAATAAAGAGAAGAAAAACCAAACGAAAAGTGCCTACAAACTCTTAGAATTTTTTTTCAAAAAAAAAATATTTTTGTCTTTCCTTTAATTTGATGACTGATTGTTAAAAATATAAATTAAAAAAAAATTATAAATAATATCGCTAAGATAAATTTGTGCAATAATAATAAAATTGAGAACAAATATACATTTTGTTCTTGTACCAGTCACAAGACCCCCACAAAATATTTGTGTATTCTAAGTTTTACTTCAATTTTTATTTTGATAACCATCTGTTTTTTATATTTTTAATATAATATATTTTTTACAATTATGCTATCAGATATGCATTAGTGAATACATTATATACATACATATTGTTAGTAAATTACTTTTCATGGACTGTAAACGGAACGATGTCTTAAACCTATTCTTTTGCAAGAACTTAAAATAAAACAAATAATATTAATATTCTGAATCAATAAGAATGTATACAAAACAGTATGAAGCTATAAAAACATATTTTAGACAAAAAATAACACATAAACATTAAAAACATACATAAATAATAAATTAATACGCGTTGCAAACGACAAATAAATTGCTTAATAATATTCAACATTTCATTTCCAGTGTCAAATCGTATATTCAACTAAAAATTTATATCAGAAAAGCTAACTTCTACAAAATTTATCAAAATTAAAATAGTAAAAAAATGTTACCACAAAAAAGCAATGAAAGAAGTCTGACTTAAGAAAAAAGCATCATATGATATAAATTTTGTTCTAAAAGATTGAATCTGCTTTTAGAGCTTCATTAATGAAAAAATCGCTATGAATGTTTATTTAATAACAAAATTCCTCTAGAAGAGGAAACTTCATATACAAAAAAAAAAAAAACCCTAGTTTACTATTTATAGAAAAAAGCAGCATATAATAAATTATATTATGTTTTTTTATTTTAAATTTAATTTAAAAATTAGTCTCCAAATGCGTCTTCGCTTTGTTTATAGATACAATTAAAAACAAAAAATAGTGGAATATAGTAGATTTAGTTTCATATCTAGAAAAGAAAAAAATATTATATTATATATGTATACATTATAAAAAATAAATAATAATCAAAAAACTTGTTTTTTATTAGTATTAGTGAATGAGAAAAATTTATTACAATAAAAAGAAAATAAGTTTACTTAAAGAAAAATAAAAAAGAAAATAGATTTAAACTATACATATTATTATATAAATGTGTACACAGATATAAATTACTTTATTTTTTAAATTAAAACAAAATAAATTTATTGTAGACAAAAAGCATTCAAATTTACAAGAAAACAGAAAACAAAATAAAGCTAAAAAATCGTACACTAAAATAAATAGCAGTTGAGCGAAACAATATTACAAAGTGAATTGATTAAATAAAATTATTATATCAGTTTTAATTATTATGGGTTAGTTAATTTTATTAAAAGAATCAAATAAACTTTAAAAGCAAAAATCAACTTTTAAAACTTCTTATTTAATTTATTAATAAAACTTAATAATTATTCTTTTAATGACAAAATCATTAAATCATTAATAAGACCGTTTCCAAATCAACTGCGTCAAAAATTAATTTGCAAAATGTTCATTAACGCAAACTACATACCATACACTTATTCGAAAATTCAAACACAAAAATCATTTTTTTACGAATTGTGTTCATTATACGAGGTCGGGGTGAAGCTTAGAAGTAAAAAAATCGAGATGACGATCTTACATGAATACGTCTTGTAAAAAATTTCTGCCACGATTGCATACTTTACTATTGGGCCCTATCGGGAATCTCCCGGGGAATTTTAGTTCCCACGGAAAGTTTCATTCCCAAGAAATATTTCTAGTTATCGTGAACTTCCCTCGGAATAAATTTTTCCCAGGGAAAAAACTACCAACATTCAAAAAAAAAAAATATTTTCGGAGATCAATTTCGAATTGTGTGCAGTGTTATCAAAGGATCATAATTAAAAAAAATAAAATTTAAGTTGAAATTCCCTTTACAATAAAACAAAATATCCCAAACAAATTCCCCATCCATGTGAAGAAAGAAATATTGGGTGCAATCATTTCAACTGAATTGTATAAAATTGCATAAAATTGTCCTCTTCGATACCTTGCAACAAACAAAATAATTGAATTTTTCATGTTGCCAATTATATTTTTCCGTTTGAACGAGGTGTTAAATTTCGCAGAAGAACAAAATTCCTCTATCTGAAAACACTGTCCAGTGTCCACACATCGTCAGGCTTAGTGCATGTCTGCGTTTTTTTTGCTGAAGGTGGGTACCAAAGAGGAGTCGACAAGGACCACGATGGAGGTCTTGACCAGTCAACATTCTGTGAAGTTTTGTCGAACTTCCTTAACATTTTCGAGGAAAAGCTTTGTCCAGAATAGATCAAAATTCAAACCGCGGAAGAGCAAAGAAAGAAAAATTTATATTTTTTCGAAAAATATAAACTGAGTGATCTTTTTCTTGGTTTTGCATTTTTCATTTTTTGCTGCAAGAAGGTAATCAAAATGAAGATGCATTTCGGCCAAATTTTGCCAAATCTTATTTACCCTGTAGGTAGTCAATCCAGTCTCTATAGTATTCTTTTCCATAATACTGACCAGCAGGTTCTATTTTGATTTGATTTGTTGAGTTCGTCCCATAATAAAATTAAAAAATTGTGTTTATTTATCAAAAAAGTTTCAATTCCTCCGTCTCGCCTTAATTTCTCCACCAAAATAAATGGGAAAAAATTCCAGAGAAATTACAACAAATTTCCCATGGAAATATTGTTCACGATAGCAATAAATTCCGAGGGGAATTTCGAACACCATTCACGATACGAATTTTTCGAACGTGGGAAATATTTCCCGGGAAATGTCGTTCGCGATAGGGCCCATTATTGTGACTTTTGCATCATAAAATGACGATCATGTCAAATTGACTTTGATTTAACGTTTGCGAAAATGGACGAAGAAACCACAATTCAGAAGATGGCCTACCTACCCTTCACCGCCAGGCCTCATTTTTTGTTTGAAAGTGTAGAAAGCAGTACTATTTTGGAATAGATGATCGCCGTTGCTTTGTTATCCGACTAGAGGTATACAATTTATAAAAATTAAATAAGAATAATTATTTTTTGTTGCTGTTTGTTTAAAATTGTTTATTTAATGACCCTAATTGCTTGCTTTCATTGTATACACAGGGAGCTTATTATCATATACCTAGTATTCGTCAAATTGCGATAACGAGAAACGGTATTCGTGTTTGTTATTGTTCGGCTTTGGTTTTGGGAAAAGATACTTGACATTCGTTAATATGCATGAAGTATATCGCGCTTGAAATTTATATCATTTTTCAATTTTATTTAAGCAACGTTTTCTTAATTGCTTTCTCGTTTCTCATAATCTTTTTACGCCGAGACTATCTTCGTTCGTTTTGTGCTACATAATTCTTTTCTTTCTTCGATTTCACTCAATATTTAAACACCAAAGACGAACATATAAGAGAGTTCAGAACAAGTTAAAAATAAAAAAAAAACATACAAATCTACTATTTAAATTTATTCAGCCCTATCGCGAAAGAAATTTCCCCCGGAGTTTTTTCCCCATTTTGGGAAATTTGGTATCAGGAATTATCTTCAAAATTATAAGGAAAATATTCCTTTCAGAAAAATAGCTATAGTGAATAATTTTTCCAGGGAACTTTTTCCTTATATCAATGGAAACATTTCCCCAAGTAAGTTTTTGGGGAAAAATTATTTCGTGGGAGATTCGCGATGGGAAACATTCTTTCCCCGGTATTTTTTTGTTTTTCCGGGGAAAAAAAGTTCCCTTTAAATTGGCGATAGGGCTGATTGTAATTTCGTCAGCGACACCGGCGGAATTAGGAAGAATAGAAACACACCTAAAAATAAAATAAAAACAAGTTTTTCTTTCAATAACATCCTTTACAAATTGGTCCCAATAAAATGTATTTACAAAACAAATAATTTATAAATAGAATTAATCAGGCAAAAACATATCTTCATAAGGAATCTTTTCGTGTATAGAATTCAAAATTTGTATGTTTGCAGATATTATTGCTTCGTTAAACTTCGGTGACATCTCATCCCAAAGCAGCTTCCAGTTCTCATTAATAATACTTAACATACTTTCGCCGAGAACCTTGTCGCCGTTAAATAATTTTGTCATTTCGACATCCATTCTAGAAAAACAAAGTATTTTTTTAAGTGATGATAAAATTGTGAAGTTAAAATTGAAGTTAAAATTGCCACTTACTTCTCTGGTTCTACTTGTAATTTATAAGCTGCAAACTTAAGGTATGTCTTTCCATCTCTCGTCTCAAATGTTGGCTTTGAGCGAGTTTTGATTTTGAGTCCTGATATTGTCATAGTGCACTCACCCTCTCCAGTTATAGGAACCACCAACAATTTTCCAGATATCTTGTAATTCCCACGTATTATTAATCGAGTGTTAGTGGATTCTGTTTCTATTTTAATTTTGTGTGGATCCTTATCGAAACCACTATTGCAGTAAAAAAAAACATAAAAATATTAAATATTGCATACAAAAATAAAATAAAATTACGTAAACTTTGTAAAGGTCCCATTTGAGTAGCCATGCATCTCTATGTCCGACATAATCAGGTTAAAGTTGATAGGACTATCCGGATTGCCTTTTACTTCTAATTTTTTCAATCGCATTGGTTCAAAATCGGGCAGAAATATCTCAGGATATCCATGAGGATGTTCATGAATGATTTTATTGGCATTTTTTACAATGCAAACATTGTTGTCTCGATGACAAATTTCAAAATTACTGGCTGTAATTTTAAATTAATAAATTAATTAAATAAATTAATCTTTCTACCTACATATATATATGTATATTCATAATATGTACATATATGAACAGCTCACAGTTGATTTATTTAACAGCCCTATTCTGCTAAACGTTCGCATCAATTTTCGTATTCTGCTAAAAATAAAATTTTAACAATTAAATTCTCTCAAGAACTTCAAAAGTAATTATAGATAGAGCTTTGAACTCGAAAGATTGAAGAGTTTAAAGAATAATTTGTAAAAAATTCACGTGGATCGAAAAATTAGATCGAATCGGATAGCAGAATAGGGCTGTAACTTACGAAACTTAAATGATTCCGAGTACCGTAATGAGATACAAAGTGAGAAAAATATCACGACTGGGCTAAGGAATAACATAGCGTTATTAAAAGATTCCGGAAGATGAGTTGATTCAGCAGACTAATCTCCACTGAAAAAAATGTTATAAACAACTTGGTTTTATACAGAGATACGAGTAATTTGTTAAAACAAACAATGACAAGGAATGAATTAATTGTAGAATCAGCACAAAGGTCGATACGTACCTTTTCTTACACCTAAGTTAGTTTTTGAATTAAGTATATGTACATAAACCAGTCGTCATGAGCCGATAATTTGTTAATAATATTGTTCAAATAATTATTCCTTAAAAGGTTTACACAATCGTACATAATATGTACATATGATCAGAGGCGGCGCTAGACCAAATGAGGCGTGTGCAAGATTAAATTTGCGGGGCCCCTGGGAAAATGATGTCAGGCTGCATCATTATGAAAAAGTATATTACCAAGCGCTAACGCTTGTAATCAAATTTTCCAAAGCCAATATTAATAAAAATTCAAAAATTTTAATAACAAATTTAAGACAATATTTGATTTCAAACTTTTTAACCATTTTCTAATTTGCATGTATAACAAATAAAAATAATAAGCTCACTGAATACAGAATAAACGAAAATTTAAATAACATTTAGTTATCTCAAAGGAAATTTTTTTTTTTATAACTGCTAATAGAGTTAAAAAAGCTTTGAGTGAATCACAAACACATGACTAACTATTTAAAACTATTTTAAATTATTCATCAACTCAATTTAAAAGATATAAGAAAATCACTTAAAAATTGAACAAACAAATATCTTATTTTGTAAATTATGGATTATTTTTTATTTTTAAAAATCATCTTAATGTCATGTCTCATTTGATTGTTAACTCAAATTCGATTATTTACTTACTTACTTTCCTTTGTTGAAATAAAAATAGTTTTACATACAAATAACAAATTAACTCAAATTTGTATTATATTTATGTAGGTATACATAATCACAACTATTTTTTAAGCATACAAATGTTGAAAAATACATTAAGAAGAAAAAACTAGAAGAAATATAAATTTCTTGCTTTTAGCATGAATAAATTGCTCAATAATTAGTCTATTGTAATCGATTTTCGAAGCTATATCCGCTTCAACAAATACAACCCCCAGAGTTGAAACACTTTCTTGCCCCATTTTACTGAACAAATAGGTTTAAATTAATTTTAATTTTGAAAAACTCCTTTCAGCGGAGGCTGCACTAACAGGCATTTTTAACAATACTCGGATAAACTTCATTTAGGTTGTTTTCTATCATGTATTGGACCAGCTGCCTTATGTCTTTAATACAATCGGGTAAATTTGGAGCCATAGTTTCAAATTCTTCGAATCGCTACTCTCACCCACTTGGAGGACATTCATTTATTACATCTTCTTTTAGATGAGATCTTAGGTCACCGAAATCGAGTCGAATCAAGCCAATTTCAATTATTTTGTTTGTTCCATTATTATGAATGAAGGAAATAGACATGGCTTGCTGGATTTTAAGATTTCAAGACGCGGAGATTTTTTAATGTGGCGCGTGGGGCCGTGTGCGCTGGCACACTTCGCACACCCCTTTCGCCGCCTCTGCATATGATGTAATAATGTAAGTAATGGATTTTTGTAACAACACAAATGGGAGAAGCGAAAAGGTTATATTATTTTTATCATTATTACAATTATTCTTAAGGGATGTGTCATAGCTTAGGTTCACAACATCCGGAATGGAATGAGCTTCGAAATTTCTTCTCACAAAAAACGGATTTGGCACGAATAGCTTCATTAAAATATCCCCTCAACTTCCCTTGCCTTGGTTAACGCGATTTCACCAATCTACATATTGATATTGGCATATTGGATGGATCACGCACGATTTATACAATGAAAGCTGAGAGCAATAATTTCTTACCACTAAAAAGGGCAAATTCCTCGCCTACGCTCCGGTACGATTTTTTTCATATCTCGGCCCAACCTACACGCTCTTCATACCACCGCATGAATTGTTGTTGCAATTCACCAGAGATTATGAATTATAAAGATAGGAATCTTTCGTACGTTTCACCCTCCAAAACCCATTGTTGTTTTTGTAATTACGACTCGTGTCGATGAATAGATGTGAATTGCAAAGATTGGAAAACAACAATGTAAACAAATGGGTTTTGGAGGGTGGAACGTTCATAACCTCTGGTTGTAAACCTAATTATCTATTAGACCTGCGCACATGAGATAATCCTGCGGGCTGAAAACGGTTTCGTGCTTTACTTAAAGTGCACGAGGGATGAATTCTTATTTGGGAGAAATTCAATTTCCGTCTAGAAGACTTCATCCGAAGTGGAAGATTTTAGTCCATTTAATCCATTTGAGACCAGCATTTTTACAAGTAAAGATAGATAGTTTCTTTTATTTTTTCATAATAAGGATTTACAATAAGATTCTTAAGAATAAGGTCATGGCAATATCTGCCGTCTCCCTGAAATGACATTTCTTATGAAATAAAAGTAAAACAAGATTAAATTAAAAGTTTATAACATTATTAAAAGATAATTTTTGCAATATTTCTTAAATTTTTTATCAGTTCTATTAAGAAGCATAAATATTTCAAATTAACAATTTATTATTTGAATTAAGAGATGAATGAATCAATTTTGCCGTGATTTGAAACACAAAAGTTTAAATTAAAAAATAGATCGAATGGATTTACAATTTTATCATGATTTGAAACACAAAAGTAAATAATATATGCAATCGATATTTAAATTAACAAATTTAACGTGATTTGAAACACAAAAGGAAAAGCGTTTTTTTATTAAGCTGCACAGAAGCGATTAAAAGAAAATCGTTACGAATGAACAAACGAAGATGCCACTAGTATAATCTATTGCGACAACTAAAAGCGTGTTCACATATTTAAAGAGACATGGCCATTGGCCAACCCATTGCCCCATTCAAAATTTCATAAAGTTTTTGTTCCGTATGAAAACTTTCTTGAAAATATAACCTGCCAATTCCTTTTAAGAATGGACAAACAGCTACGAAATGGTAAATGACTTCATTTTCTCTTCTGTTACATAAATTACATTGTTGAGATGCATTTAGACGGTGCGGGATAAAGTTTAAATTTAAAATTTTAACTCGGGTTCTAAAAATTATGCCTATTTCAGAGGCAGAGAAATCATTTCGAAAATAGTTTTCATGTGCAAGCAATTGGTGGTTTAGATTTCTGTAGTATCTTCTTGACACTGATGAAGATGCTTTGGCAATATTTTTTTCAAATAGTTTTTGGTCTACCGAAGCAATTACTGTATCGAACTGAGATAACCAGTCGTCAACATTATTGTCCAAGATTTTCAAGGATGTTCCATGATCTTGAGCAAGTAGCTTCCAATCTTGAAACATTTGTTTAAAGCAGTTTTTTCATTATTATTTTTTGAGGAGATCCTTCCTCATTATTTTCATTAGAAAATTCGCATTTGCTTTTAAATTTTGTATAAAAATTGGAGTTATACCTGACTCAGTAAATATTGCATAATTTGGTTTGAAATTTGGCAAACAAAAGAGCCTCTTGAAGAAATTCCTTTGTATACATTCAAACGCTTCAAACTGTTTGTGCCCAAATACTTGGACACCATAGGTCAGACATGTGTTAACAGTTGCATTGAAAACTTTGTACTTGGATCTTGAGTCAATGTTTTGGTTGGAGAAAAAATTAGGCAACATTTAACTTAAGGCTAATTTAGCTTCTTTACCTTTTTCTTGGGAATGATTAAGAAAGTTTAAGTTGTTGGCCAACAAAATGCCCAGATATTTGAATTCCAGTACAACTTCGATCCTTGCCTTGTAGAGAGACCAATTTTCTTCAGGATGTTTTCTTGTTTGTCTATTTCAAAAACTAAAATCTTGGTTTTTTGACAATTTATTTGCAGACCCCATGACTCACAGAAAGAACAGAGATGGTTTATTTGGAGTTGAAGCGAAGAAGGCTTATCAGAAAACATGACTAGATCGTCTGCATAAAGAAGTACCTTAATTGTAGCGTTTTTGCATTTAATTGCACTCAATTTTTTATTTTTAATAGGAACATAAGTTTTCTTCATCACAGTTTTTAAATTCAGTGCAAAACTATACATTAAATAATAAGTTAATAAATTTTTTTTTTTGGAATGTGGAAACTGGAATACTTTGAGGAGTGGATATCTAACCATGTTTATATGCTGGATCGAGAGATCGAGTTTGAATTTGAAAGATAGCAAGATTTCGACTAAACCGTAACTGAACGAGTTCGATCGAGTCGAATGAAGGTGATTTCAACTCAATTTAGGACGTAGGTGTACAAATAGGTGGAAGTGTTGTTTAAGCGCACTTCACACTGATTAAAAAAATTATAAAGTAAAATTTTAAAGAAAAAAAAAATTTGGAGAAAAAAGTGTAACAAAAAGAAAAAAAAGTAACATAGTAACAAATACAAAAAAAATAAGAAAAGTGTAACACTTTTGTTACACTTGTAACATTGTGGCAACACTGGTGGTCATTTACTGAACGTCATCGCTGAGCGATTAGTTGCGAAAATGCTATCGTCAAGTGTGGTTCGTCGTAGCTTTTAAGTTGAAAGTCGCGTTCATATTTATAGATCTATAATAAGATCGAGAACACGTAGATTTGGTGTACACCCCATAAATCATGAAAGGCAAATTATGGTGAATTTCATCATTTATATCAAAATCTTCGCAGATTTCCAGATCGATTTTGGCAATATTGTCGTATGTCAGTACCATCTTTTGATTTGCTGTTGGAAAAAGTTCGACCAAAATTATATACAAGTATCAGCAGAAATGGCCAATGACATAGCTCAAACAAATGCCCCGTCATAACAGAAGCACACGCAGTGCGTTGTATTTAAAAAATGAGCTAACACAATATTTTTGGAAGTTTGGACATTGAACAAAAAACACTATTTCTTTAAATATTAATTAAATAAAAACTTACCAGAACAATTACAAATTTGTCCAACTTCTTTCCACTCTTTATCGGTGACATTTTTATTTTTATAGTCTTTGTGGGTGTCCTGCCATAGCACTGGAAGGCTTTGGGCAGCCGAAATTAAACTTTCTGTGTTTATTTTGTCCATGATGTTACTTCGTCGCTCAGCGATCGACTGAAAAATTAAAACAGATTTGATTGCAGAGCGACGTCGCCCTGTCACTTCAAAAAAATCGCAATTCGCTCAGGGCTTATGTGTTTTAATTTTTTTGTGCTCAGCGACTTGTCGCTCATTGCATGGCCGAAGCCTAAGGATACATCCTTGGGGGATACCTGCAGTAGTTTGAAACTGGTGCGAGAATTTAGATCCATCCTAAACCGTTGCGTTTGAATTTTCGTTCAATTGAAGAAATTTTCTTGATAAACTTTAGGTTTATCGATAGTTTGTAAATAAGAGCCTGCCTATTTATTTTGTCGAATGCAGCTTTAAAGTCAACAATACAAGTATAAAGTTTATTTTATTTTTTTCAATAAATGTTCTGGCAATACTAGAAATAGCAAAAACATGAAATATCCATATCGATTTCGTCCACTATAACAGAAGGCATTGCGTAGTCAAAGGTATGAAGGTCTTCATCAGCCGAGAGTAGAGTTCCAAAGCTACCAAAGAGTACTTCACACTGGGTCTTGTGAATAAAAAAAAAGCTAAAGCTAAAACTTGGATTTCTAAGTAAATGCTAGGTTTTGGTGAATAAAAATAAGCTTAAGCTAGCAAGTGAAAGATGTCTTCTAGTAGGTAATAGCTATTTCTAAATATTCTTTAATTATTCTTTCAATTTTAGCTTGTTTTCCAGCCTAAGTTTCAATTTGTGTGAATAAAAATAGCTTAAGCTAGACTATTATAAAGGGTGGTTAAATTTTAAGGGCAGATGATTGTCATTTCTTTTTATTATGATAATATTGGTTCTATGCCGTTAATGTGCCGAATTATCTCACCCTTTAGCTCTTTAATTGTTGCTGGCTTATCGACGTAAACCTTTCTTTCAAATAACCCCAAAAAAAGAAGTCCAACGGTGTCAAATCACATGATCTTGGCGGCCAATTGACATCGCCACCCCGTGAGATAACACGGCCTTTGAATTTGTCGCGCAAAAGAGCCATTGTTTCGTTAGCTGTGTGGCAAGTGGCACCGTCCTGTTGAAACCACATATCTTCCACATCCATATCTTCCAATTCGGGCCATAAAAAGTTCGTTATCATCTCACGATAGCGAACACCATTCCCACTTCACAGTAACTGCCTGACCGGCCTCATTTTGGAAAAAATACGGCCCGATGATGCCGCCAGCCCATAAACCGCACCAAACAGTCACTCTTCGTGGGTGCATTGGTTTTTCGACAATCACTCTTGGATTCGCCCAAATGCGGCAATTCTGCTTATTGACGAATCCACTGAGGTAAAAATGTGCCTCATCACTGAAGATGATTTTCTTCGAAAATTTTCATAATAAGCCTGAATAAAGCTAAGTACAGACGATTGTCAGATCTTACAATATTGTCAGATCTGTCAAAAAATTGTCAGGTATCTTACAATCGTCTGAACACACAATTTTTATCATTGTCAGACGATTAGGACATTGTCAGACTCAATGCCTCAATGTCAATGAGAGATAAGAGATAAAAAAAACATTTGTGTTGGAAATTTTTAGTTTTTGCACAACTGAATAAATAAACTCAAAAAGAAAATATCTACACATATTGCTTTATAAATATTTTCTTTTTGAGTTTATTTATTTAGTTCACTTAAATTATATTTTATAACAATTCGGAATAAATTAAGTGCTTATGCTCGGCCGCCATTTGTCTTTTATTAATTCTTTTTTGCATGTTGTTGATTTTTTGTCGCATTTCTGAATAAAAATAGATAAAAAATCTAACAATGGAGGCATCAATGGTCGAAAATATTACCATGGAAAACGGAAATTCACCAATTCTTAAAGAACCCGGTGATGAAAAGGAGAGAAGAAAAAGATCCTTTATTGTGATAAGATCTGCCAACCATTTGAACAGAAAATTTTAAAGCTGACAATTTTGTCAGATATATTACTGTCCGAAAATTGTCAGACAAGAGCTGACAATCAAATTGTCAGACTTTTGGATGAAATCTACCAACCGTGTGAACGGGCAATTTTTCATTGTAAGAAATATGCCAATTGTCAGCTAATTGTCAGACCATTGACAGTTCAGACAATATTGTAAGATCTGACAATCGTCTGTACTTAGCTTAAGCAATCTTATGTGTTTTAGGGTGACCATCACCAACTTTTTGGGATCTCATGAAAAATAAAAAAACAAAAAATAAAGGAAAATCAAGAAAATATGAATATTTTTAAATTAAGGTATTTTTCGGACTTACCGCGAGGCGATCGAAATAAAAATGTATACAAATTTCAATAGAGATCAAAGCTTTAATCTATCAGGTGCATGGGATCCACTCATAAACGAGTTGATGAAAAACAGAAATAAAAACAAGAACAAAAATCAAAACACTGCACCAGCTGATGTGATAAGCTTCGCATGCTCAGAAGCATATTCACAACAACAACAATCAGTGCGATTGCAAGAGGTACCACTTCAGTTGCAAGCACCAACAACACCAAAACAGAACACCAACCGGTACAATCTCCGCGCGAGAAAATAAAAGAAAATAGAGAAAACAACAACATCCACCCACAACCATCAGTCAACTCGTGACCACGATAAGTGAAACCTTGTCGAAACGTCGAGTGATTTCATAAACGTTTATGAAATAGAATAAAATTGTCGCGGTAAATCCGAAAAATACCTTAATTTTAAAATGTTAGAAATCCGCAAATACCGTAGTTTAAAACTTAAAATATGAATATTCATTTATTTTTCTGAATAGGTATATCTATCCAAGAAATGTGATCTGATGCAAAGCCAAGCCATTTTATAAATATTCGATCTTGTTTCCTTTGTATAACTTTTTCGATCAGAAATGTATCGGGAAATTTTGTTTTTTTGTAAAGGGTGTTTTGTTGAAATGGAATAAAAAAAGGATGATTTTTTTTAAATTGACATGAAATTTACTTTATTCGAGAGAATATCTTCTGGCATTATAATTTAAATATGATTTCTGGCATATGACCGCCACGTCTGGCTCGGACGTAGTCTAATCTGGTGGTACAATTTTCGATGACTTTTTCTAACATAGTGGAAACCAGTGGACAGCACTGGTTTATTTTAATATCGGTCTATGTTAATTGTGTTTTTTTAAACGTTTTTTGTCAATTATATTTTATATTAGTTTTAACGTTTTGTTTCACTTCATAAGTGACATTTTAACTTACATTTAATTTATCTTGCATAGTTATAGGTTATTAGTGTTAATAAAATTAATTTAATTATATTGTTTGTGCTTGGTGAGATTCTTTTTTCCCCTTCTAATTTATATTTTATGTTCCTCTATATGAGTAAACATGAATTTGTTGGACTCTTTTTTTTTTTGTCTAATTATTTATGTGTTTGTGTTTTTAGCTATTGTATAATTTCCCCTACTTTTTTTGTGTGTAACTGTAATAATTGTTTCAATTATTATAAATAACAAAAACAAGTTAATATATTTAAATGTGTTTTATTTAACTATTAAAAGAATCAATATATAATAGTTCAAGCAAGGACCATGTGCGTACTACGAACTACGATAGATCACAATACAATTCATCGAACATAAAAGCCGGAAGTATATTCAAAGTAGTCAATTGACATGAGTGCATTCAGTTATGATATTCATAGGGCTTAACCCTGGGCTGTGTTCAACCTTACATTATTACATGCCTTTTTTTTTTTAATTTCAAATTATAACATAAACTATTATTTACCAAACAATTATAATTTAACTTAATAGTTTTACAATTATTATTTTAAACAATATTATGAAATAAGAGAAGTCAAGGTACAGGGCGACCACTCATGGTTTTATATTCTGGTATTAATACTTGTCTTCAAAAGACATGTATTACTAAGTAGACGTTTGCGTTTGTGTGGCATTTTAAAACTTTGTTTTAAGTGGTTTATTGATAATACCAAGGACTTTTAACGTCAAAACATAACACATATAAACATTCTAATTTGCAAAACTTTAAAATATTAAAATAAAACATTTTAAATCAAGTTTTAATTGAAATAAAAAATTCTGTGAAAAAAAAAAAATAAATAAAAATTCAAAAGTACTTCGCTGATTTCGTTTTCCCTCTCATAACTGCAATATATTGTGAGCGGTATCTTATTTCTCCTATTACACCCACACATAGCTCCCACTTACTCATCATCCATCTTTAACTGAACTGAATCTGCAAAAGATGACGTCTCCGGATCACAAGTGTATAAGAGAGTAGCGTTACATGACGGTGCAGGTGCAGGGGATATTATGACGAAACTTGAATCCGCTCTTAATAAGCAAAGCGAGCACATAACAACAAATAAAATTGATACAGATATTGCGGCACTGAGATCATTGATTGATGACGTAAATATCCGTTTGCTTCTAGTTGAAGCTAGGCAAAATGAAATCACTAAACTAAAAAATGAAAACTTTGAGCTTAAGGAAAAATTGAAGAAAAATGACAAGGAAATTAAACTATCATCTCAAGAATTGATGCAGATAAAGAAAAACAAGATCTTAAAGAAACCATGTGTGATGCATTAGTGCATGGTGTTTCATTTTTATCAACAGAAAACCTTAATAGTTTCTTCAATTCATTATGCTTCAACGTTAATATTAAAACTCCGAAGATAAAAAATATTTTCAGTCTTAAATCGAAAACAACCACATTAACTCCGCCAATAATTATTAAGTTTTAGAAGCTTAGAAGGCGGTGAATGGAGTTCCTTGATAACGGATTTTGAAGTACAAAAAAAGTCTTATTCAGATCATATGCCAATCGTGATATCTTTTAAAAGCGGAGAAGCTGATAATGAAGAAAGTTTAAACTTAGAACTTCTACCTAAATTACATTGGAGGAACTCAATGGCCCCAAACTATAGAAGACAGCTGGATACATTTCTTTTGTCCGATGATAATGATACTAGTTTGGATAGAATCGAAAGTTACATAAAGGAGGCGTATCAACCACCATACAATTATAACGGACAAAGGAAAAAGGCTTTCATAAAACCATGGTTCGATAAAGATTGTATGCAGGCTAGAAGTTTATCATATGCTTGGCTTAATGAGTTTAGGCGATTTAACGAGTGTTCTGCTAGAAACCTATATATAGAATATAATCAAAGGTATAAAGCACTGTGCAAGGAAAAAAAGCAACATTATTATGAAACAGAGGCGGTCAAACTAGCGACGTACAATAATTCTTCTGAATTCTGGAAACTGGTACGGAAACTAAATGGCACGAAATATATAATCAGTATTGGACTAGATTCCAACAGATTACAAAATCATTTTAATTAATAATTTGCTGAACCCAACAATCTTAAGCCGATGCATCTTTCAGTATGCACAACCGGGTTTTCACGTCGATATGTTGGACATGACGATATCTTATCAGGAGGTACGAGCATCGGTAGGGGAACTCACTGATAATAAAGCTGCAGGCTCAGATAGGATACCAGTGGAGTTCTACAAATATGGCACAGATGAACTAATTAGGACCCTTACAATAATATTCAACCAAATCCTTGAAAACGGAATTATACCTCAGCAGTTCAAAGATGCTCTCATTTTTCCAATTCATAAAAAAGGCAACATCGAAGACCCAGCTAACTACAGAGGAATATCATTTTTGAACGCATCATATAAAATTTTTACTTCGATTCTGCTAAAACGACTAAATGCTTGGATAGACGAAAACAAACTACTAAATGAGTTTCAAGCAGGTTTCAGGGCAGGGTACTCTACCATCGACCACATCTTTGTTCTTAAAAATATTGCCGATTCATACCTATCCAGAAACAAAAAATTGTATATTTTTTTTGTAGATCTAAAAGCTGCCTTCGACACAGTTAACCAAGAGGCATTGATGTTCAAGATGTTTGGATTTGGAATGTCACTTAAGTTTGGACGAGTTATACACAATTTGTACATGGAGACCAGAGCAGCTGTCTGGAATGGTAATAATGTGTCTGAGTGGTTCCAGACGAAGTCAGGAGTGAGACAGGGTTGTGCACTCAGTCCAAGCTTATTTGTACTATTCATTGATGATATCATTGAGATACTGCCAGGAGGTGTAAGCTACGCCGCCGGGGAGGTCATTAAAGCCTTGCTCTTTGCAGACGACATTGTCCTGCTGGCAAACTCACCTGAATCACTCCAGCTAATGATAAATAGATTGTCTGAATATTGCATGCGATGGAATTTGGTGGTTAATTTAAATAAATCGAAGGTGATGGTGGTCAAGAAGGGGGGGAGGAAGGTCTAGTTCAAATGAGCAGTGGCATTACAATAATGTAAGAATAGAAGTAGTGAAAGAGTATAAATACTTAGGAGTATATTTAACCCAGAATTTAAATACTGCAAAACTGCACTAAATTATCGATAAAAGAATACAAGGCGATTTTTTTTTAGATTATTATACTGTACTTATACTGTATTTATGAAACATGGGATTATATAACTTATTGTCAATCAGGCAGACGGCAAAGCCATGCTCACATTGATTGTATTGTTAAATTGTGAATCTTTTATTGAAAGTAAATAAAATCAAATCTAATCTATTAAGTTTTATTCACCGCAAGACAAAAATTTCGTTTTGCGTTCGATCGCCAATTACCGGAAGACAAGATCTTCTTCTTCACAACCTTGGCTTTGATAACTCTAATAACAGACGTGTTTTCATTCATGAATTCTTGACAGTTAAAAATCGTACTCTCTTGCATCAGGCATTAAAAATTAAACGAGAGAAAAAACTGTTCTCTGTTATTACTATGCGTGGTGTCGTCTATACTTATAAAAACCACTGAGGACTTAGCTGTTTTGCCACCCCGCGGATATCAACAATAACAACAGCAGCTGATGATGATATCGATGCCTCTGATTGCCCTACTTAAGGGTTTTAAGAATTTTTTATTTATTCCTAATTTTCTATTTAATTACTTTATTCTTTTCTTTTTTAAAATTTATTATTTTCTAAATGATTGGATTAAATTTTTTTCTAACTTTACAATACTAATAATCTCTGTTTTTATTTCTTATTTTCTTTTTATTTATTTAATTTGTTTCTTTTTTAAAATTTATTGTTTTCTAAATAATTACGTTAAAATCTATCTTTAGTTTACAGCTTATCAAATAATCATCATCATTACTTGTGTGTTCTTTTTAATTGCTTGGTTTCTGAAGCGGGTTTCGGGGATCTAATAATCTGCTTGTAATGTTGAAAATCTTGTGTGGCTATCGTAATGGATTACAGGTGTGTCATAGCACAGAGCTTACGTCCTAAATTAGAAGAATTTAGGTTTTTATTTGAAGGTTCGAATGTTGATGTTGTTTGTGTTTCGGATAGTTTTAGGTGTTTTAGATCAGATAGAATTGGGCGTGTCGGGGGAGGGGTTGCTGTTTATGTGCGTTCTGAGTTAAGCTGTAGATTATTACGTGAGTCTCCATCTGGTAGTGAAATCGAGTACCTTTTCGTTGAAATCACTTGCAAAGGGAATAAAATCTTGTTGGGCTCAGTATATAGACCTAATCGATATTTTAATATAACCCCGTTTAATGCCGTAATAGATGAATTATCGTATATATCGCCATTTGTTATTATTGTTGGAGACTTTAATAGTAATATTTTGGAAGAATCTTCCCTTGTGGACTGTATGAAAACACTAAACCTTATGCCAGTAAATACATCTACTCCAACTCATTTCACAAAGGATAATAGTACACTTTTAGATGCTTTTTTCGTTAGCTACACTCATAAAGTTCTTAACTATAATCAACCTTCTGCTTCTGGTTTTTCCCGCCATGACCTTATCCATTTGACTTATCAATGCGAACCTATTACAGTTTGCACAGAAATATCATTCAGAGACTTCCAACGTATCAATACGGTTCTACTTGAAGAAGATTTAAGATCGATAGAATGGTATCGCGTCTATGAAATGCCATCCGCTGATGATCAAGTTGATTTTATTCAGTCTTCCTTGAGTAATATTTTCAATTATCGTGTTCCACTTGTAATCAAAAAACCTAATACAAGTTATAAACCTTGGTTTAATTACGCAATAAATGATTTGATATGCAAGAGAAACATTGCCTACAAGCGCTGGAAGCATTTTAGGTTAGATGTGTTGCACCATGCATATCGAACTCTTAGAAATAGGGTCACATATGAAATTCGTGAAGCTAAGAAACGATTTTATGCCTTCACTCGCGAAAAATAAACTCTGGAAAAACCTAAAGGAGATTGAAGTAGGAAAACAGTTTAACAGCGATCTTCCAAATATTGACTCTGATGAACTCAATAAAACATTTACCTTACTTCCCTATACTGATAACCTTGAAAATTTTGTCCCTCTGCAAATAGGAAATTCGTTTCCCAACATGTTTTCTGCCAATTGTTTTAGTTTTGAAGCTGTGGAAGATGTTGATGTTTTAGAGAGTTTTTTATCCATTAAATCTAATGCTGTTGGTTTTGATGAAATACATCCAGTATTCATTAAAGCTATTCTTCCAATCATATTGAAATATATAACGCATTTATTTAACACAATTTTTATGACCGGTATCTTTCCCAGTGCTTGGAAACGAGCCAAAATTGTACCTGTGCCTAAAAACAAAAACGAATTTAGACCTATTGCCATTTTGCCATATTTATCAAAAGTTTTAGAAAGGATTATGAGCAACCAAATACAAAGATTTCTTAAAAATAATAACTTACTTTGCCCAAATCAGTCAGGTTTTCGTGCTAAACATAGTTATACGACTGCAATAGTCAACGTAGTGGAAGAAATAAGACAATCTGTTGATAGTAATCAGGTGACGTACCTTACCTTGTTGGACTTTTCAAAAGCATTCGACACGGTAAATCATGACATTTTGGGTAAAAAACTCATAACACAGTTCCGATTTTCTTCTTCCTCCACAAATCTTATCTCTTCATATCTAAATAATAGATATCAAGCAGTTGTTTTAAAAAGTTCCGTTTCGAATTTCCTTCCGTTGAGCAGGGGTGTTACACAGGGATCGATATTGGGCCCATTGTTTTTTTCAATGTACATTAATGACCTTCCTCCGTGCTCACAAAATTGTGGAATTGATATGTATGCAGATGATGTTCAGCTCCGGAAAAATTGTTTGTTAGGACTTGTAGAGAATGGGGCTTGTGAAGTGAACGAGGATCTTGATAGAATTTTTCGCTGGTCACGTTTAAATGGGATTTTTTTTTGAATTCATTGAAGTCAAGATGAATAATTATATCACGAAACACAAACACAGTAGACACATCGTATTTTCCTATCTTAACAATACACCCATAGAATTTGTGGACACAGCAAAAAACCTTGGCTTAGTTTTTAACAAAAGCCTTACCTGGAATGACCATATAACTCTCAAAGTCGGTAGATTATACGGAAGTCTTCATATGCTTTGGGCTACACAGGAAATAACACCTATCAATACACGAAAAATCTTGGCCAAGACTTTACTCATTCCAATTATATTATACGGTTGTGAACTTTTCGCTAACTGTGATTACGAGCAAAAAAGTAAGTTAAATGTTGCTTATAATAGTATAGCACTATATATGTATCTACGGACGAAGAAGATTTGGCCACATCTCTTCCCTATCCAAGTCAATACATGGACTTACTTTTGAGAATATCCTTAAACAGAAGACATTAACCTTGCTTCATGAAATTGTGCAGACACGTCAACCTTCATACCTATAACAAAATTTGATTTCCGCGTCACAATAGAAGTTGTGATCTCATACCAATAAGATATACATATTTAGTGTCAGGCAGACGGCAAAGCCAAGCCTTAACGATTTTATTAAATATTCTTTTTGTAAATTAATGTATCTGAATTAATGATAATAAATCAAAATCTATCTATCTATTTAGTGTCTGAGCGTCAATTCTTTGTATCCCTTCCCCGATCTATTAGATTGGTGGACTCGAGGACCCTGTTCAAAGCTAGCCTTAGGCAATATTTAGAGACACTCTCTTGATGATTGTTGAAAATTAAAGGCGCACCCAGTTTTCTTTCATACATTTCATATACTATTTGCATACATTTATACTTGTCATACATTTGAATATATTCATATACTTTCATTCCTTTATGTACTAATTACTTAATACTGTAATACTTTTTGCATTTATCTACACACTTTAAATAAAATCAGTTATCACGAGATCACCCGAATTGATCGGTTATTTTTATTTTCAAACAAGGCGTAAAATAGTCAGTTTATTTCAGTTTTAGTCTCCCACATGGGTTATTATTGACATGGTGCCGAAACCCGGGACTTATTAAGAGTGTACCTAGTTTGAAAAATATTAGTTTGATAACTCCAAACGTAATAAAATGGAGCTGCAGGCGCGCGCTGGTTATCGCAGCCAGATAACAAAAATAACAAAAGAAGCGACAGAGTACTTAAAATCATGCAAAGACTATATCAGGTTTAACTCCCTCTGATACCTGCTACGATGAAGCTAAATCTCTTTTGCAAGAGGAATATGGCGACACCGAAAAATTAATAGACAAATTAATGCAACAGCTCATGGCACTTCCAGCAGTTTCATGTAAAACGGATGCATTGGGATTGAGAAATTTGTATAATACAGTGATAGCTTGTAGGCGTTCTTTGACAGCGCTAGGTGTTCCCTCATCTCACTATTATATTATATAATGCTTAAAACCATACTCTTGAAATGCATGCCTAACGAACTCCGAATAGATTATCATCGAATACAAAAGGAGTGCACGACAAAAACAGAAGAGGCCAATGATTCAGTTTCGGATAGTGTAGTGGGTCCACTCTTTCCTTCGATGGAGACAAGCAAGTGAAAAATATTCTAAAATTCCTTAAGCAGGAAGTGGAATCGATAGAGAGAGCAGGTGTCAATAAATCATCAACTAGAGCGAGTGCACATCATTCACAACCATCGACAGCAGCAGGTATTTTCACTCCCACACAACCAAATTCACCATGCTTTTTTTGAAAATCGACAGAGCATTCGACGAAAGAGTGCAACAGCACGAAAACCATAGATGAAAAGAAACGAATGTTAAGGGAGGATGGCAGATGTTTTCGATGCACTATGAAGGGACATACGGCAAGAAGTTGCAAAGTGAGAAGCCTATACTCCAAAAAGTGCAAGCATAAGCATTCCACTTCGTTGTGCAATTTTATAATAAGGCATCATCTTCTAGTGAAGTGTCAAAATCTAAATAAAATTCAACATCTGTTGCTATGCTTAATCTAACTTTGAATTTATCTGCGCCAAATATTTCAAGAAAGAATAATGTGTTTTTGCAAACAGCGCGTTCCCTCCTTGCAGCAAATCATTCCCTCTCGGCAACAAAAAGTCTTTTTGTGCGGCTTATTATTGACGGTGGAAGCCAACTCACGTTCATAAGAGAAGTAGTTGTAAACAAGCTGAATTGGCAAGTGGCTGGATTTGTAAATCTATCTATTATTCCATTCGGCCAGGACAAGAATTCTGGTGGTAGGAAAATGAAAATTGTCAACATTTATTTAAGATCTCAGTTTAGCGAGAAGTCTGTGGAACTTGCGTAGGTGGTGGTTCCTGAAATCTGCTTGGACGTCTTGGTGGCTCCTGCCAGTAAAGGCACTACATTAGATGGGTTCTGCTGGCGGACTCGAATTTGAGTGGATGTGAGCAAGAAGCAGGCTTAAGTATTCTAATTGGTGCAGACTATTATTGGAAAGTGGTAACTGGCAAATATAAACGAATTACTAACCTTTTGACAGCAGTAGATACAATTTTTGGATGGACGCTTCAGGGTCCTTGTGACACAGATAAATTGATTGAACCTAGAGAGTTTGGGAATACGGAGCGATGAAGTGGAAATGAAAGAGTTTACCAGAGAACTCCAATCAAAATGTATTCGGAAGACTGTAACAAGATACGAAGCGATTCTACCTTGGAAAACCATTAATGGACAGCTGGGAAACAATAAAGCGATTGCTCTGGCAAGACTGCATTCTTGGCATTCTCAGACTTCAAATGGATCCATTTAAACTTCGTGAATACGACACAGCAATGCAGCAATTTATAGCGTCAGGTTACGCTGAGAAAGTGGATTCCAATGACGACGACGTAGATAATCTGTATTATATGCCACTGCGCAGTATATCGACCTGAAAAGACAACAACCAAGATACGAATAGTTTTCGATGCCTCGTCTCACTTACCAGATAAATTTTCCAGACATTTTGCAAATCTTGTTGATGTTCCGTGTCGGGCAGATTGGATTAGTCGCAGATGTCGAGAAAGCATTTCTGGAAGTCGTTTTAGCCAAAAAAGACAGAGACAGTCATCGTTTTGTCTGGTTTCCACAAAACAAAGATTTAAGCACAGATTTTTCAATGGAAACAGAATATCGAATGACTCGTGTCACCTTTGGGGTTTCTTCCAGCCTATTTTTGCTGTCTGCTACAATTGCTCTTCACATTCGCACGCAAGCAAAAGAATTTCCAGAAACATGTGCATTGCTTAGTAAATCGTTCTACATGGATGACCTTGTAACTAGTGTCAGCAGTCAGGCTGAGGCAGAGAAATTTTATGAAGAGTCGAATGAGATTTTTAAGCTTGCATATATGAATCTAAGAAAGTGGCGTTGCAATCATTTAGAAATTCAGAATTCTCTTGAGGTGACAGAGGATTTAGTGCATTCCGTTCTAGGTGTTCTATGAAACGTACACAGCGACGAATTAATGTTTAAATTTGATTTGAATTCCTTGAAATCGATGGCATCGCCTACAAAGCGCAACTTATTGAAGGTTATCGCGGAGTGTTCGATCCAATAGGATTCTTAAGCCCAATTTTAATAAAATTTAAAATCTTGTTTCAGACTTTGTGGCGAAAAAAGGTTAAGTGGGACGAGCCATTGGATGCGGAGTCTAGCCAAAAATACTTCGCTTATTCTAAAGAACAAATTATAGAAATTTCAATACCAAGGTGGCTTGGAATTAGTTTGGATTTGACGTGTATTGAATTGCATGTATTTGCCGATGCCAGTCAGAAAGTCTTTGGGGCTGCTGCATTTTTGAGACTCCAGACGACAAAACTGATGTTAAGTTCGTGTGCGCCAAGGCCCGTGTTGCGCCACTGAAAGAAACGAAAACAGATAATCTCACATTGCCAAAGTTAGAACTCACCGCTGCTTTGGTTGCGGCCAGATTATGTTCTTACTTGAAGAAGTTACAAGTGCCTTATAAACGGTTTTATTTTTGGACGGACTCACAAATCACACTCCATTGGATACAAGGGGATACCCGAAAGTGGAAGCCGTACGTATTCAGCCGTGTAAAGGAAATCCATGAGCATACAGATGTGAACGAATGGCATCTTTGTTCTGGGAAAGAAAATCCAGCAGACCTGCTAACCCGGGGGATTTCTGCAGAAAAATTATCATCGTCGTCACTATGTAAGGAAGGTCCATCTTGGTTGAAAGAAGAAAAGTGTCATTGGCCAAAGGGAAATGTGTCGCATGCTGATGATTCTATTGCTATGTTGCTGCCTGTTTTTCAGAAGGAGGATGTTAGTGCTCCAGGTAAACGTTCGGAACAACTGCTGCTATGTAAAACAGTTGGTGACTGGAAGAAGCTGCTGAGAATTACTGCCCAAATTCATCGAGGTGTCAATGTGCATAATAAATAAATGGTACCCAAAAAAGGGGCAGAAAAATTCATACGTCAAGGTTTTTGCAAGCAAGTGAAATGAAGAAAGCCGAAACCTTTTGGATAATTTATTTTCAAATCACTTATTTTCCTAATGAAATCTTTTCTTTACAGGAGGGAAAAACTATTTCTCGATCTTCCACCCTCCTTATGCTCAATCCATTTATGGACGACCAAGGTTTGCTTCGCGTGGGAAGTAGATTAACGCAACTAGACGAGCCACTCGATTTTATTAGTCCAGTCATTTTACCACGAGGCAGTTATCTGGGCAAATTAATCGCTACTTACTTCCACGAATGTTCTTTGCACAGCGGAGTGAATGTCGTTCTGATTCGTCTGCGTGAGCGATTTTGGTTACCCGCCGCCAGACAGTTGATTAAGAAGGCCATCGCATCCTGCAACCTATGCTGCAGACTCTTTATACACGTTCCGATGACAATAAAAACAAAGTCTACATTATGATATTTATATGTGCCGTCGTCCGTGCCATCCATCTGGAGTTAGTTCTAAACTTGACGACGGAATGCTGCCTCCTAGCTTTACGTCATTTCATAGCAAGGCGGGGCATGCCGCTTACCATATATTCAGATAATGCGAAGACGTTTAAAAAAGCTGCAGCTGAAGTAAAGATCTTGGGAGAAATTTTCAACAGTGAGATTTTAAACGGTTTTCTTAGTAACCGTGGAATAAATTGGAAGTTTAGCGTGGAAAGAGCACCATGGTGGGGTGGATTTTGGGAGAGGTTGGTCAAGAGTGTGAAACACGTTCTGAAAGTCACCATTTGGAAGGCCAAGATTACCAACGAAGAGCTTTATACTTTCCTTACCGAAGCTGAACGAATTATAAATATGAGACCCCTTACGTACATGAGCAATGACCCAATGGAACTAACCCCTTTAACACCTGAGTGTTTTCTTATCAATTGCTCCAAGGCAACTGATAACGAGAGCAAAGGCCAAACAATTGGCTCGGATCTTCAAAGTAAATGAAAATCAAGATTGCAGTACACATTTTTTCTGTGGAAGAGATGGAAAGCCGAATATCTCAAGCTTTTACGTGCAGCTCATCATTCCATGCATATTTTTTCGAGGGAAATCCAACTAGGTGACGTAGTGTTAGTATACGATGCCAGCACTCCCCGTATCCACTGGAAGCTAGCGGTAGTTAAGGTTTGCTACCCCGGAAGAGATAACAAAATTAGATCATGCGAAGTTCGTTTCGCCGACGGCAAGAGGTTTCGTCGTGCTATTCAGCTGTTATATCCGCTGGAGATGCACCAGCAGGCCTGCCCGGAGGATGTTGAAAATTAAAGGAGCACCCTGTTTTCTTTCATATATTTCATATACTATTTGCATACATTTATACTTGTCATACTTGTAATACATTCATATACTTTCATTCCTTTATGTACTACTTAATACTGTAATACTTTTTGCATTTATCTACATACTTTAAATAAAATCAGTTATCACGAGATCTTAGACCCGAATTGATCGGTTATTTTTATTTTCAAACAAGGCGTAAAATAGTCAGTTTATTTCAGTTTTATTCTCCCACATGGGTTATTTTTGACAATGATGATTCGATTTGTTTAGATTTTTCTTTTTTTCTTATTATTTCTATTGATTTTTTTTATTAATAATAAATGTAATCATGATGTACTTAAAAATCATATCATTTTAATGAAATATTGAAAATATTTTTGTGAAATGTTGTTAATTTTATTTTTTTTTTCTTGCTAATATAACATGTATGTAATTAATCACTGTAACTTATACTAATTAAGAAGATTCTGTATCTTACTGTGTAAGGATATTGCAAATAAACAAATCAAATCAAATTAAAGTCTAGATTCATTAGAAATTTCATTATCACTAGACGATGCATCAGAACCCCCACTATCAGCAGTCTCATATGCTTCAGGAGAGCTACCCCGTTCTGTCAATAGTTCAGGTTCTTCCGCATTTACAATGTCTTGGCTAACCTCATCCTGAGGATATGAATGTCTTTCAATGCTGAATCATTATTTTTACTATTAACTTTATAATTTAATATGTTATCCTCACTTAATATCTCGTTACCCTTAATTTCATTGTTAACTGTTTTAGCAATAAATCTACGATTTCTACGGAAGAAATTGTTAAAATTATCTATGATAATATAAGATCTGTAAAATCTTTAATTTTCCATAATTCCATTCTTTCCCATTTTTTTTTTTTAATTTTTTCCTGAATAACTTCTTCATTTATGTTGTTGCTATGTAACAATGATTCCAATACTGGTAGCCTTCCCAACTAAAAATTTCACTTCTATATTCACCCAGAGATACTTCTTAGAAGTATTTATTGCCCTCATATAAACTTTATATAACACTCCAAAGAGTAAAAAGAGTAACTTTTTTCCAGTCCTGTTGCACCTTTATGGAGTAAATTGATTTACTTCCGTAACAATTTAATGGACTCAATTAAAGAAAGCTAGAAAAGAAAAACAAAATATTTCACATTTATATTTATTATTATTTACATATATATTTATTATTATTTTATTTGATATTTGTTTACATATTCTTTAGAAGTTTTTATCTGAAATTAGATCTTAAAGTTTATGAGATAATATTTTAATAATAAAAATTACTTACTTCTAGGTTGGTCTGGGAATCGAGCCCGAGTCCCATCGCATCGAAGGTCTTGCGCGCTAACCGCTCGGCCATTGAGGCATATATTTTACGTGCATTAAAAAATAAACACTTTCTTTTCACTGTCTTTTCACATTTTTTTTAATTGCATGTTGTTCTTTTTAAAACAAAAAAAATGCACCTACGCACATGTTTGCAAAAAAAAGAAGAAAAAAACTATACTGGTGCATTATAAAATCACACATATATATAGGTATATGAATGTTCAGACTTTATAGCTGCATACATATATAGATGATGTAAATATATGCAAGTGTATATTTACCTATACACTTGCGCAGCACGGTAGTATAGAAATAAAATAGAAACATTCCTCTCTATGAATGAAAAACGACTATTGTTATAGTAGTACAAGTAATTTGACTCACCTCCACCATTTTACAATATGAATATAGGAGGATTATACAAGCGTTGGCTCATTGCATTTTTAAGGCTAACATGAAGTGCTGCAGATAATATCTTTGGGATGGCTTATGTATATTAGTTTTGAACCCTATAACGACTTAACTCCCCGTCAGAAGTATTAAATGAACTTTAATGCAACGAATAACTCTTAAATTTCGGAAATCGGAAGTAAAATTGTTAGTTGGGACTTTTAGTCAACATGAACATGAGTAGAATTTTAAAAACAATGGTTCTGCATTTTTCATTATTTTTGTTTGCGTTTACCGTTTGCCTGCACCACAAAACGGTACAGGTAATCTGTTCTTTTTGTATAGATAATCATTGTGTTTTCTTTTTTTTGGTTCGAAAAAACTGTTTCGATATAACGAAGTTTTCGATTAAACGAATTGGCTCGAAATTATATCTCGTTTTACTGGACGTCCAGTGTACGTCTTGATTTTTTTTTGTAAGCAGGGTTGCCATCATTGCTTATGATGTTTTTTTTTTTCATTATATAAAACTATTTTGTATTGTTTTGTAAATTTATTTTAAAACCTTTCTTAATGTTAAATAAATTGTTGTAAATTGTACCGAAATGGTCGAATTTTTTTTATTCAAGCACATAGCTTGATGGCTTGCTATTTTCAGGGGATGTGGACGGCGCGGCGGCTAAAACAAATCCGTGAGACAAATGAACTGAGCTGGAAAAAAGGTAAGCGGGGTGAAAGGGGAAGTTAAAAATAGACCGATAACTTCCAAGGTAGGGTGCGGGTCAGGTCGAGCTTCAGTACCCTCTTATGGTAAACGTCAGTGTTGTACCATGTAGACTATAAATGTAGACCACACGATTGTCTACGTGTAGACAATTGGTAATTGTCTACATATCAACGTCGACAATGTAGACAATTCATTATTTTTTTATTGAACAGGCATTTTTGTTGAACAGAGTACAGCTGCCAAAAATTCCTATTGTAGAATTATTTGTTTGTTACACAGATTATATAGTTAGTTTATTGACTTATTTAAAATTCATATATGTACATAAACTATGCAAATATCTTAGTGTAGTGGTTTGGCATAATGCCGTCTACCACATTGACGTTTTTATTTTTATACAATGTTTGAATAGAAATGTTTAAATTTAATATAAAAAGATAGTTCGATGTTCAAAAGTCGCCTTCAATAATTTGTTTCTGTATCGCAACACATTTACAGTATATTTGTATAGCAGTTTCCATCCTCGGTCTCCATTCAAAATGCACAACACATCCTCCATCTGCAGTAGATTAGCTCCAAAGTAAATCCTTCGCAGTTCGCGCAGAATAGGACATTTTCCTATAAAATGGTAAACATCTTCTCTCTCTTTAAGATTGCAGAGGTTACACTCAATTGGAAGGTCAGGTCGATGTGATATGAAATTTAAACTTGTTAGTTCACCTCTTATTTTTAATATTGTGTTAATTTTTTCTTTTGAGGTCGTATTCAAAAAATATGTTTTTTCTTGTAAGTTGTAGTTTAGCTTACTGAAGTAGATTCGATATTGCGAGGATTGAGCTTCATTTAAATATGATTCATATAAACGATTGCCTGTTTTTTCTAATATTTTGGACAATTTACATTTAAAAAAAGGGACATCTTCCACGTTTTCAAAATTCGTGCTTAAGCCACCATCGCGTGCCAAGTTTTCCCATTCTTGAATACAATTACTTCTTGTCGATAGCAGGTAGGAGAATATAATTTTTGGGAGTCTTCCCTCTTCCATATCCATAATTTTGTTAATATAATCGAAATGTAGTTTAAGCGTATCCAAAAAGAGTGGTGGCATCCTTGTCTCTAGATAGATAGATAGATAGATAGATAGATAGATAAATAATTTTATTTCCATGATAATTTAACAAAAAACAGTTGTGCTGGTATTTAAATTAATATGACAATAACTTGAATAAGTTGCCTGTCAGGTTAGAAAAAAGAAATAAACTTAATAAAGTTAAAGTGAGTGACTTATAAAAATTCATTGAATATTTGAAAGCGATATTTAAGCGCAGATTTTAAGAACTGATATAGATTAAAATAACATTGACCATTTAAGACATCTAGGAACTGGGACCTGGTTAACTGATGGCTTCCAAGAAATGTCTTCCTGTATCCCCTGAATATGGGACAGACTCCAATGAAGTGGTATGTGTTCTCTACTGCATCAAGGTTACAAATCGTGCATAGGCCATTAGTATGATTTTGAAAGGCTCTTGCGTTTAAATTAAGCATACCACAGCGTGCTTTTAGTATCAAGCTTATCATGCCTTGTGGGTTCGTATCTATGAAGTAATTTGGGTCATCGCAGTATGATATATTGCTGTACTCATCGTTGAACTGCGACTGCTGTGCGCTGCTGACAAAAGTACTCCAGTGTTTCTCCTTCAGTTTAGCTAGAAGCATATTTTGACTGTTGCGCATATCAGATTTAGACAAAGTAAACGAAAATGCAATTGAGGCTTCTGAAAAAAGTTCCTTCCATTCATTAGCCCAGTAAATATTCTTTCGAATTATAATATCTGATAGGATTTTGGGAAGTCTATTACTTGGTAGCTCCATGACTCTGGAAACGAAAAGTGAAGTTTAAGTGTTGTAAGAAAAGATTTTGGAAGTCCTGTTTCTATATGAAGCACATAGTTTGGCGTGTTGTCTGGCAGGAGAAAACATCTTTTCAGGAAAAAACGCTGTAGCCTTTCCACCTGGACATGCTCCTTGTATCCCCAGATTTGGGCGCAGTACAACATTATAGTTCTAGAAGCGGCATCATGAATTTTAAATTTAGCTGAGTGGCTAATCGATTTATTTCTTATAAACTTTGACCATGTAGAATTAATAGTATTTTTCGACATTGTAAGTCTGCAGTTCAAGTGTTCCGACCAGGACATGATATAATTGAAAATAACCCCAAAATTTTTATATTGGTTTGTAACTGCTATCTCGACTCCATTAAAAAACCATTTTTCTTGAGCAGCTCTTCTACCACCGTTGCGAAAAATTACTATTTCAGATTTGTTGAGATTAACTGTTAGATCCCATTTGAGGCAGTATGCATTAAAACTTTCTATGAGAGTTTGTAGCTTAGAAGCAGTATCGGAGAAGATAACTATATCATATGCGTATAATAGAACATTGATTTTTAGTCCTTCCAAAAGGATCCCTGTTGGTAGCTCAGTGTGTATATCATTTAAGAACAGAATAAAGAGTAGTGCACTCAGAACGCATCCTTGCTTAACACCTTTATTCGTTGGAAAGAAATCGGTTTTACTTTTGCCATCCCAGACAGCTGCTGTGGTATCTTGATAGAGGGATCTTAAGATTGTTAACATCAGAGATTATGAATTATAAAGATAGGAAAGCTCGGCTGTCATTCTGGTTTGCCTACAAGCTAGCGGACGGTGGTGAGTTCATATTTTTGCACTAGAGTCCATGTTTTAACGCACACTAGTGCAAAAATATGAACTCACCACTGCATAAATTGTTGTTGCAATTCACATCTATTCATCGACACGAGATGAAATTACAAAAACAACAATGTAAACAAATGGGTTTTGGAGGGTGAAACGTACGAAAGATTCCTATCTTTATAATTCATAATCTCTGGTTAACATTTTTGTCGAGATACCAAGTGCAGCCAATTTGTGGAAGAGAGCACATCTATTGATATTGTCAAAAGCTGCTTTCAGATCTACGAAAAAAACATACAATTTTTTCTTTTGACTTAGCTGCAGCTGAATAAGACACGTTAAGTTGTAGATCTGATCCACGGTGGAGTAGTTACTGCGATATGCAGCTTGGTATTCATTAAGAATATTGTTTTCTTCGACCCAAACTGTAAGCCTATTAAGGAGCACAGACGTGGACATTTTATAAAGTGTATCCAGGAAGTTTGATACTACATTACCATCACCTTTTTTCAATAAGGGATATATAATTGATTTTTTAAATGAATTCGGAATTGTTGCCGTTTCAAAAATGTCGCTGAATAGCTTATGAATTTCATCGATTATTGCGGGACTAGCATTCTTATAAAACTCATATGGTATCCCATCCATACCAGGAGCTTTATTATTTTTGATGCAGTAACTACTAAAAGTATCTCATCCAACTCTATGTGACGATCCAGGTATGTCACGTTAGTAATAGGTATTTCCGGAAATGATAAAGATGACACAGATGTTTCAGATAGTGCGGTTTGGAAATGAGTTTTAAAAATTTCGGCAGTCAAAAGAGTAATTGCATTGGATGTTTCTCCACGTATCTCTTTTGCCAGTTTCCACCATTCTTTTGTCGTGCTCACTGTACGAAGTTTACTCACAATATTCAGATAATATTCGCGTTTTTTCGATTTGCAAAGATTTTTATAATGTTTCTTGGCAGAAGTGTATTTGATCCTAAAGACATCAAGGTTAAATTTCCTGAAAGTCTTAAGATGTTTAAATACAATTTTTCGGGCAGAATGGCAAGCCAGGTCGAACCAAGGCTTTTTAGGTTCAAACCTTAGCTGTTGAAATCGAATACCTCCGTTGGCTTCGTAGATGCAGTCTTTAATTGCGATGCTGCGATTTTCGATCGATGTAAACGTAGACATTCTATTTTCAATGGCTGATTCAAGGTTTCGGACATACATATATTAGACATCTATTCTCTGTGCATTTAAGGCTGGGAAGATTTGTATTGATTTGAATGGCAGACATGTTATGTGTCTGAAAAATTCTCGCTTCTTACAATGAAATCTTCAATTAAATGGGCTGAGCCATATGATGGGCAGCAATAATCAATAACAGAAGAACCTCTGCTACTCACAAAGGTGTACTCTCCACTTCTATCATTAAAACCCCTTCCATTTAAAATAAATGCTCCGACATCTTCAAGAAGTTCAAGAAATGTGTTACAGTTGCTGTCACAGGTAGTATCTTTTGAACATCTAGTTTCTGCTACTGAAGTTAAAGCTAAAGGGCTGGTGTCAACTGACCCTCTTGTTCCTGTTCTTACGTTCATATCGCCTACGAGTATAAAATTATCCAAATCTGTTTCAGAGAAAAAGGCTTTAAGTTTGTCGAAATCTGTCCTCCAGCGATTGCAGTTAAGGTATGCAGTTACAAAGTTAATTCTTGTTCCATTGAAAGTAGCTTGCAATTTCATTGCAATTTATGAATTTAAGTTGGTGCGTTATTTCGATGTCTTTCTTATATCCATATAGACATCCCCCGCTAGCACGACCAAAATTACTATTCCTTGTTGCCGGAATCCAAATCAATTGAAACCCACTAAAATATTTTCCATAGTTTTTAATATTATCTGACATAACAAAAGTTTCAAATAAGAAAAAAATATCAAATTTGCGTATAAAATTAAAGAAATTACATAAAAGTGTTTTGTTAACAAAAGACCAGCTATATTATAAAATAAAACCTGACAGGCAATGGGTTGCTAATTTTGTTGTATTTTATTACTACTTTTTTTAATCGGTGCTATGTCAACCGCAATCTGTTTTCTTCAGAAGTGCATTGATGTAATCTCTATCTGCTTCGTTAAAGGCTATGATGATACCGTTCTCGTTACATTTAAAATGGTGACGTCCTTCAACTACGAGAGTCCAACGCTTGATTTCGATACGTAGATGTCGATCATATCTAAGCAGACACCTTTTAATGTGGCGAAGATGATATCTTTCGTTTCTTTCCTTTAGCGTGAGGTCTTTGTTGATAGATATGTTTGTATTTTTAAGCTGTAACGTTGATGATACTGAGCTCACATCTCTGACGCTGGAGAGTTCAAAAATATATGATGCATTATTCTGGTTCGCGGTACTAATTTTCCTTGCACTATTGGTCGTGACGTCTACTTTGAGGGTAGATTGGCATACTTGTTCGAATTCCTGTTTGGCTACTTCAACGTTATTAGCACTTAACCCTTTTACCACTATGTTTAGCCTTTTTGTGAATTTTTCCGCCTCTTCCATTCTTTTTTCCATTGCATGATCTTTTGATTTCAATATTTCTATTTCCTCTCGTAGTTGTTTGTTTTCCTGTTCTAGGGCCGTAACTTGTGTCATAATTCCATTGACATCATCTTTTGTAGCTATACCTTTAAGTTTTTCATCTAAAAGTTTACTCATTTCACCAATAAGTTTACTCATCATAGCTGTGTGGCAGCACCGTCAGTAGTGCAATCAGCACCAACACAAGTACAAGAACATCAAGAAATGCCAGCAGCTGTCACACCAAGAATTAGAAAGAGAAAACAGACTCTGTTGCCGAGGGAAATATATGAGTTCAGTTATTAGCTTCGTCGTAGATTGACCTAACGAAATCTCTGTGTATATTTTATAAACGAAATCTTTATTGTAATAAAAGTATATTTATTATTCTTTAACTAAAAACTTAAATGTTTTATTAGTGTATGAACCCATACACTAAATTGGTGACCCCGAACTTTCAATAGAAAAGAGATTTTTTTTTTATCTTTTCCACAAAAAAAAAACTACACGACGCATCAAGCCGGCAATCCTCAGCGATACCATAACCTCAAAATCATCATGGCGGATCTCAGCGAGCTGATCAAGAGCAGAGGAATCATCAAACAACAAATCACAAAAATATACAATTTTTTCTCCGTCGAAAGAACTGCTACCCAGGCAGAAATAAAAAAAATCAAACTCGACAAACTCTACCGAGATTTCGACATCGTTCAATCAGCCATTGAACAAAAATCTATTGAATATAATGATGAAGAAGAAAATAGCAAGGCAATCGCAGAAGCAGACAGTGAGAGAAATCATATCGATAGCCAGTATGACGCCATCACTAAATTTATAAGTCAAATACGGGAAAAACATGAACGAGAAGACACAGCCCATCAAACCCAAACAGAAACCAGTGAACTCTCCTTGCTAAGAGAACAGGTAAGACTTTTGACATTGCAAAACCAAAACTCCACAGCGCAAAATCCGACCGCACCAGTCCAACCTACATCTGTTCATCAGTCACGATCGAATATTCGTCGAATAAAACTAACCAAATTCGATCCATCTCAACCTCAGATGTGGCTTAGTCAAATCGAAATGACATTAGAATTGGAAGGTATCATGACTGAGGAAGAAAAATTCAAGCAAGTGTTCATTAGTCTTGAGGGGGATTGTCTGACAGCCTCTGAAGATTTAATTAGCGATCCGTCGGTGACAAACAAGTTCACAGTCTTCAAAAAACGCATTCTCTCCAGATTTGCAGAATCGGCAGAGTCCAAACTAAGGCGTTTATTGAAAGGTGCAGATTCCAAGGACAAAAAATCATCAATAATCTTAGCTGAAATGAAACGCCTTGCTGGTGGAGAATGTGGCCCAAAAGTCATGAGAGAGTGCTTCATGCAAACACTGCCCGAATTGACAAGAAACGTTCTCACAGTTTTCGAAAACTACTCTCTTGATGACCTCGCCACGGCAGCAGACAAAATGTATGATTCTGCAAACAATAATCAGTCTTCATCTTCATTGTCAGTAATCGAACAGCAGTCAATCCAAGCAGTCTCTCAAGAAGGCCATATGAGCTACACAGAACTCTGTCGAACCGTTAAAGAACTCTCAGAGCAAATTCATGCTCTAAAAACGCATGAACGACAGAGATCTAAATCGACAAGCAAGTTCCAGAGTCGAGGGCGTTCTTCTAGCAGAGACAAAGACAACAAAAGGATATGCTTCTATCACAAACGATGGTCTCACAATGCCCGAAAATGTGAAGGTTCTTGTTCCTTCAACAACAAGAGCAACAAGCAGGAAAACTAACTGAGCTGTCGTCAGTTCAATTGGTTGGCGACAGCAACTTCAACAACAAAAACAATTTCAGTAAAGAACCTCGTCTGCACATTTTCGATAAAGGAGCAAACACCCGCTTTCTCATCGATTCTGGCTCAGTAGTATCTGTAATCCCAATATCAAAAATTAATCAACGTCTTATTAGTGCAGATCTTAAATTGTACGCTGCCAATAAAACCGAAATCCAAACTTTTGGCTATCACTTTCTTAAACTCAGCCTTGGCTTGCGGAGGGAGTTCAAATGGTCATTTATTTTAGCTGATGTTCAGTCAGCAATCATCGGTGCAGATTTTTTGCAGCATTATCACCTTGTCATTGATCTCACACAAAATTGTCTCATAGATGCAAAAACAAATCTCAAGACCAGTGGAAAAGTAACAGATGTGAACGAGTTTGGAATATCAACCTTAAGCGCAGGAGCAGTACTAAATGGTGAGTACTCAAAGTACTCAGCAAAGCGAAATACAAATATCGACCCTTCAGTTTGCCACTACATTGAAACAACAGGACCACCAGTTGCAAGTCGTTACAGACGCCTTTCAGGAGATAAGCTAGCAGCCGCCAAAGCTGAATTGGATTATCTCATCGAAAAAGGTATCTGCCGACCTTCCAAAAGTCCATGGGCAAGCCCACTTCAAATGGTAGCCAAGAAAAATGGTGGCTGGCGAGCCTGCGGGGACTACAGACGATTAAATGCACAAACAACACCTGATCGTTACCCCATCGCGCATGTTGATGATGTAACAGAGAGACTACACGGAAAAACTCATTTTTCCACACTAGATCTGGTTCATGCATACCACCAGATTCCGATGGCTGAGTGCGACATTAAAAAAACAGCTGTTTGCACCCCATTTGGCCTCTTCGAATACCTATTCATGCCATTTGGTCTGCGGAATGCATCGCAAACATTCCAGAGGTTTATGGACTCCATCTTCAGAGGTATGCAATTTGTATTCTGTTACATAGACGATATTATAATCATGTCTGAATCATCTGAGCAACACCAAGAACATCTGCAAGCCGTCTTTACAGTTTTAAGACAACATTCTCTTACAATCAATGTCAACAAATGCCAGTTCGGAATGCCTGAAGTCAAGTTTCTTGGATATTTAATCAACAAGGATGGATGCAAACCACCACCAGAACGTGTCTCCGCTATCGTCAACTATGAGCGGCCCGAAACCATCAGTCAACTGCGACGATTTTTGGGTATCATCAACTACTACAGGCGTTGCATACCGCATGCAGCAGACCTCCAAGCTCCACTTAATGAATATCTAAAAAACTCCAAGAAAAACGATAAGCGAAAAGTTCCATGGACCGAAGAAACAAAAAAGATTTTCAATAAATGCAGAGCAAGTCTTGGTGAAGCAGCACTTTTAGTTCACCCAGTTTCAATAGCACCTTTAGTCTTGACTACAGACGCTTCTGACGTGGCACTTGGAGCTGCATTAGAACAAAAAACGGACAACATCTGGCAACCTCTCGGATTTTATTCTCGAAAGTTAACTCAAACTGAGATTAATTACAGTGCTTACGAACGAGAGCTACTTGCCATCCACGATGCCATCAAACACTTCGAACATATACTTGACAGTCGACAGTTTGTTATCAAGTCTGACCACAAGACACTTGCCACAAATATTGGAAACAAATCTGATAGATCTTGCAAACGACAACTCAGATACCTGGACTACATCTCAACTTTTCAAACAGTCATAGTGCACATCAAAGGCGACGAAAATATTGTAGCTGATGCGTTCTCTCGTCTTGCCCACGCAAACATCAACGAGATTGCCATGCCTATGGATATCGATGCAAGAACACTCTTTGAATCACAATCTGAAGACGTAGAGCTCAAAAGTCTCATTGAAGGAACAAATTCACTCAAGCTTCAAATTGTCCATCTAGAACCTGAAAAAATTCCGATCTACTGCGATGTATCAACAAGATATGTGAGACCATATGTTCCAAAAGAACTCAGAAAACGCATTTTCACTTCCGTGCATGGTCTCTCACATCCTAGTGGAAAAGCCACAGTTCAGCAAATCAAGCAAAAATATGTTTGGCCATTTATGAAGAAAGACGTCATTAACTGGGCTCGAAACTGTCTTCCATGCCAAACAGCAAAAATTCATCGGCATAACAAACTGCAACCTAACCATATTGTCATGCCAGACAGCCGCTTTGACCATGTTCATTTGGATTTGGTTGTCTTGCCACTTGTCCAAGGTTACAGATATTGCCTTACTATGATTGATCGATTTTCTAGATGGCCGGAAGCCATTCCACTAAAGGACATGACTGCTGACTCTGTGGCTACAGCCTTTTGGACTCATTGGATTGCAAGATTCGGTTGTCCTAAAACAATAACCACAGATCAAGGGACGCAATTTGAGTCCGCACTTTTCAACGCATTGACCAACTTGACAGGAACCAAGCGTGCTCGAACAACAGCCTATCATCCACAGGCAAATGGGATGATTGAACGATGGCACAGATCTTTTAAAACAGCCTTAATGTGTCACTCAACAACTCCATGGACAGAACTTCTGCCAACAGTACTTCTTGGTCTACGAACCTGCTATAAAGAGGATTTAAGGGCTTCAGCAGCTGATTTGCTATATGGAACTTCCATCAGACTTCCAAACGAGTTTTTCACGAATGAAGACATGTCTGATGCAGATCCTCAAATCTTTGGCAAGAAACTCCGTGAACATATGCGAATGCTAAGACCTCAACCAGCAGCACATCATATCAAAAAGAGTGTATTCGTCCTCAAGGATCTGTACCAATGCTCACATGTTATGCTTAGGACCGACGCAGTTAGGAAACCATTAGAGCCTCCATACACTGGACCATTTGAGGTAATCGAAAGATTATCTGATCGTCTTTTCACTATTCGGATGAGTAATAAAGATGTGAACGTCTCAGTGGATCGACTCAAACCTGCATTTATCGCTCAAGAAGACAGACCAGCACAAATTATTTTTCCAGATGAGAATACAAATGATGAATCCACTCACAGCCAACAGCAACAATCTGAATTGCCAAGAACACCAGAATCCACTCAGAGCCAGCAGCAACAATTCGAACTTCCAAGAATACCAGATTCAAGCCAAAGCCAGCAGCAGCAACAACATGAAGCAGTATCCAGTTCCAGATCTTCAGCAAAATGCACAAATAAAAAAAAAGTCTCCTTCAAAGACAATAATAATCGTGACATTGTCACTGGTGGGGGAGTAGATGTGGCAGCACCGTCAGTAGTGCAATCAGCACCAACACAAGTACAAGAACATCAAGCAATGCCAGCAGCTGTCACACCAAGAATTAGAAAGAGAAAACAGACTCTGTTGCCGAGGGAAATATATGAGTTCAGTTATTAGCTTCGTCGTAGATTGACCTAACGAAATCTCTGTGTATATTTTATAAACGAAATCTTTATTGTAATAAAAGTATATTTATTATTCTTTAACTAAAAACTTAAATGTTTTATTAGTGTATGAACCCATACACTAAAGCTGTTTCAGACATTTTGCCGGCGGAACAAGATTTTTTCATAAACGTTTTATCAGATTCGGGTGATATTTCTCTTAACGGCCTTTTCGAAATCAAATTTTGAATCATGTGGTGAGTTTACGTAGGTGAATTATCAATCAAGCTTTTTAGCAAGAAGATCGGGTTTTTGTATTTGCTAAGTGCTTTTAGGCAAAAAACGATCAGGTTGTGTTTTTTGATAAGTGGAAGGTCGAGGTGAAAGTTCTTCTATAGTTATAAAAGCAAACTCATACGTGTTGAATAGAAGGAGATAGTCAGAGTAGGTGTATGAGCGGGATGTTATTTACCGTGATGAGGTAGTGATGTATTTGTACTATATTTTTATTTTATTCAACACAAATAAAGCGCAATTTTGCCAAGACTTTCACAACTTTTTTTTAAGGCAGAATGTTGCCAGAACACAATCCTACGATATGCACTATCAGTATTTTTAAGACTTTGACTATTAATGCCTTTTTTAATGATACTTCCAAGAGCAAATTTAATTATAATACTTCCACTTGTTTACAGACTGTTGTTCCAACTCCTCTAGATGTATCATGTAATTAGGTGTGGTACTTGGCAGTTTGAATACTCTTTTGACGCAGTAACGCTGAAAAACTTCCACAGAAGTAAACGAACGGTATCCTCATGCTTGAGCTCCGTATAACATAATGGATGTAGCAGTTGCACGTATGATTTTTTGTTTTGCACAGTGGCTTAAATATTTGTTTCCAATACACCTTCCCCAAACTGAGCCGATCGCACTGAGCCGATTGAATTCCAGTTTCCAGCAACAAAGCAGTAATCGATCACAGAGCATGCTGTTCCTCGTAAAAATGTAACCTCTCCATTAAGATCTCCATCACAACTTCCGTTTAAAACTCTGCAGTCAAAAGAATCTGCCATATCCATTATTTTTGCACCTTTTCTGTCACATATCTCATCTTTCGATTTTCTGCTCGGGTTAATATTTGTGTGAGAGTATCCACTCGCAAAGTTGTTTTGTGAAAAACCAATCCTTCCGTTGAAGTCTCCAATGAGCATTAAGTCTGATGAATTCAAATTACTTAGTTGATCGTTAAGTTTTTCAAAGTCAGATTCCCAGTGACTGCAGTTCAAGTATGTCGGTACTATATATGTATAAAATATTACTGTTTTTCTTCAATTTAAAGATGCAAGTTTCTCCAATATTTTTGATTTTAATATCTGCTTCTTTAATGTTTTTTTCTATAAGCGAAAAGCTCTCCACCACTACCTTTTACGAATATTCTTGTTTTAATAGCGCATTTCCATTTTACTTCATAATTAAGAAATGCATTCTTAAACATTTTTTCTTCAATATCTAATACATGTGTTTCAAATAACATAATAATATCATAACCATAAATATAATTAAAAAAATCATCGAAGTCTAGCTAATTTTTTAGTCCAGAGACATTATAACTTAATATTTTAAGATTAAAAAATAATAATTCATTTCCTTCATTCTGATAGACGTGTAAACCCCAATTAGAATGCTCATGTAATGGCTCACTAAAGTTTCTGCGTACAACGCCAGCGGTTGAACCTTTGTATATATATTTCTATAGTACTCTCATGAAGAGGAACGAACGACGCGCCGCCTAGGTGAGCCGATACAGAAGCTTGCGAAAATTCGGAGTGGAGAGATTGGAGAGTTGAGAAGGAGCGGATAATCAAAGAAGGGAGAATAAAAAATAAGGTTAAAGAAATATAATAAGAACGAGAACCAGAGATTATGAATTATAAAGATAGGAATCTTTCGTACGTTCCACCCTCCAAAACCCATTTGTTTACATTGTTGTTTTTGTAATTTCATCTCGTGTCGATGAATAGATGTGAATTGCAACAACAATTTATGCAGTGGTGAGTTCATATTTTTGCACTAGTGTGCGTTAAAACATGGACACTAGTGCAAAAATATGAACTCACCATCGTCCGCCAGCTTGTAGGCAAACCAGAATGACAGCCGAGCTTTCCAATCTTTTTAATTCATAATCTCTGACGAGAACAATGTATTCAAAATTAATGAAAGTTAAAATGTGACAAAAATTTGTCGATTTTGCGCTCTATTCTTGTGTGACAATTCTTAAAAATGGGAAAATTAAAGAAAAAATGAAAATAAATGATGTTCAAAAGGAACTTGGATTTTTGTTTCTCCTGTGTATGCTATGACCTAATTTGGTAGAACAAAAATAACTGTAAGAATAAAATAGCCACTATTGCCACTCGAAGAAAATAGGGTGTTTTTAACTTTTCAGTTTTTTATCGAAGTATGGAAAATATTATTTTCCAAAAAAATTTAAATACCCGTAAAGACAATTTTTGAAAGAAAATAAATAATTTTCTTACAAAAATTGTTTTTTTTTGGTTAATGAAAATTTTGTAAAAAGTAAAACAAATGAGAATTTGGTTTACAATTTTTCCAAATCGATTCAAATACCCCTAAAAAACAGTTTTTCAAGAAAATTAAATTATTTTTTTCGGAAAAAAATATTTTCTTTGGGTAGTTAATTTTGTGAAAATTAAAAAAAAATCAAAATCTGGTTAGTAAATTTTAAAAATAGATTGAAATACACATGAAAACTATTTTTCGAAAAAAATTAAATTATTTTTTCGGAAAAAAACAAATTTTGAAAAAAATAAAAAAAAAGAAAATTTGATTTGCAAATTTCAAAACCCGAATTAAATACTCGTAAAAACTATTTTCGAAAAAATTAAATTTTTAAAAATTTTCAACAATTTTTTAAAAATTAAAAAAAGGCTGAATTTTGAAGGCAAATTTCCAAAATAAACGTAAGAACAATTTTTCAAAAAAATAAAACTACTTTTTTCGAAAAAAAAATAATTTTTACTATTTTGCGAAAATCAATTGAAATATATTTCAAAAAATTAAATAGCTTTTTGTGGAAAAAATAACTTTTTATTGGGAAAAAAACAAAATTGGTATCACAATTTTTAAAATCAGTTGAAATACACCTGAAAAATTATTTTTGAAAAAATCAAATAGCTATCATTTTCGAAAAATTGATTTTATGTATGAAAAAAATTTTACCAAATTTAAAAACCAATTAATAAACCTACACAAACTATATTTATTATTAGCTTAATACAAGCGAAACTTATATCTAAACATATTATTCTTAAAACTAAACTTAATAGAGAAAACTTAAATCTATGGTGGGTTTTTCGTTGTTTTTTTTTTTTGGGTTTTTTGTTTTTATTTATTTTTTGTTTCAATAATTTAATATTGAATTGGGCCCATAGGCCCACCCACCAGTTTTTTACAAAAAAAAGAACTGAAAAATTAATCTTAAAAATAAATAATAAAACAGGGGTGCCTTTGGATTATGAGGGGTGATTGTAGAGGGAGTTTCTGAGAGTGGATATGTTGGTGTGAAAGTCGAGAATTGTCGTTGAGTTATTTGCCAAATGCAACATTCTTGATATCGGCTCAAAGAATCCATAGTTAGTGCGGTGATAAGGGGGGCGGAAGAGTGGAGCAGATCTTAGGTTACGTGGGTTAGTATAGATCGGGATCATTTCTAACAGAATAGGTGAATCAATAGTCCCTGTTAAGAGTTGGTGTACGAAGAGTATATCAGCGACTTCTCGACGTTTTTTAAGGGTTTGCAAATTGATCAATTTCAGTCGATCTTCATAGGGGGGCCTACACCTACCTACATACATACCCATAACTTCGCTTAAAAAAATAATTCATAACATAATATGTTGCTATATAATAATACCTACCTAAAACGATAAAAACAAAAAAATTCCAACAACAATTCATACCTACCTACCTATAGGAAAAAGCATAATAAATGCCAAATATAGCAACGTTGTATTTACGTCACATATTGTGAAATTTAACAACGTTGCTTTGATATATTTTTATTCAATATGCATCAAATTTGAAAATTTAAAATATTTTGCTTCAAATAATACCTACTATAGCTATACCTAAATCTATGTATACCCCTATCTCAACAAAATACCATATAAGCGACCATAGCACAAAAAAATTCTTCTCCTTATTTTGCTTTATGCCACGTCAAAAACATCTGATTCAACTATCTCCCTCAGTCTCATTATTGTTGTCAGACTAATATTAATATAATCCTCTCGTTCTTACTACTTGTCTTCATTTCTTTGTTATTTATCTTCTTCCCGCCTTTTTATCTCTCCAAAGTCAGATTGTGGCGATTGCAGCGCCGTTTGAGAGCCGATGCTGAACTATTTTTTTCTGTTCCATGAGAGTACTATAGGGTTTATATACAATGGTTGAACTCTATAGTACTCTCATGGAACAGAAAAAAATAGTTCTGTATCGGCTCTCAAACGGCGCTGCGATCGCAACATCTGACTTTGGAGAGATAAAAAAACAGGGAGAAGATAAATAAAAAAGAAATGAAGACAAGTAGTCAGAACGAGAGGATTATATTAATATTAATCTGACAACAATAATGAGACTAAGGGAGATGGTTGAATCAGATGTTTTTGACGTGCATAAAGCAAAATAAGGAGAAGAATTTTTGTGCTATGGACGCTTTTACGGTATTTTGTTCTTTAGAGATAGGGGTATACATAGATTTAGGTATAGGTAAAGTAGGCATTATTTGAAGCAAAATATTTTAAATTTTCCAATTTGATGCAAATTGAATAAATATATCAATGCAACGTTGTTAAATTTCACAATATGTGAAGTAAATACAACGTTGCTATATTTGGCATTTATTATGCTTTTTCCTATAGGTAGGTTGGTTGGTGTAGGTATGAATTGTTGTTGGAGTTTTTTTTAGCAACATATTATGTTATGAATTATTTTTTTAAGCGAAGTTATGGGTATGTAGGCATAGTTTGTTTTTCTGTTTGGTTTGGGAGGTATGTAGGTATGTGTTCGAGTTTGAAGGTAGTGGTTTAATTTTTGGTCTAGGTGTTTAGGTTTAGGTTTATATTTAAATTTAGGTTTAGGTTTAGGTTTTTAGATTTAGGCTATGGGTTTAGATTTAGGTTTTTGGTAATTTCAATAGGTATTTTTTTGAAGAAATTTAATAGAAGAAAAAAAAAAACACTTTTCGTGGTTATCGTCGTAGGTCGTCGTAAAATAATAAAAACTATTATTTTTTTTTTTTTTCAAAAAACATAGTTTTATTTTTTTGAAAAATTATTCTTATGTATTTGCATGCGAATTTCCACTTTTCACGAGTATTTTAATCGATTTTAAAAATTTTCAACTCAGAATTTCTGTTTTTAAATTTTTACAATATGTATTTGTTTTTTCCCAAAAAAATAATTTTATTTTTTCGAAAAATAGTTTTTAAAATTTGCAAACCAGATTTTGATTTTTTTTTTTAATTTTAAAAAAATTGACTACCTACATAATATACCCAAAAAAAATATTTTTTGCGGAAAAAATAATTTAATTTTCTCAAAAAAACTGTTTTTACGGGTATTTGAATCGATTTAGAAAATTTGTAAACCAACTTCGCATTTGTTTTACTTTTTACAAAATTGTCATTAACCAAAAAAATCAATTTTTTGGAGAAAATTATTTATTTTCTTTCAAAAATTGTTTTTACGGGTATTTCCATTGGTTTTAAAATTTACAAACCAAATTTCCCCATTGTTTGAATTTTTACAAAATTGTTTATACAAAAAAAATGCTTTGTGTTTTCGTAAAAGAATGAAGCATTTAATACAAAACATATGGAATATATTTTCCACGAAAAACTGAAAAGTTAAAATCACCCTATTTTCTTTTAGTGGCAATAGTGGCGATTTTATACTTAGTTTTTTTTTTTTCTACCAAATATAGGTCATAGACATACACAGGAGAAACAAAAATCCAAGTTTCTTTTGAACATCATTTATTTTCATTTTTTCTTTAACTTACCCCTTTTATAGAATTGTCATACAATAATAAAGAGCCAAATCGACACATTTTTGTCCCATTTCAACTTTCATTAATATTGTATACATTTTTCTCGTTCTTATTTTCTTTCTTTAACATTATTTTTTATTCTTCCATCTTTGATTATCTGCTCCTTCTCAACTCTCCAATCTCTCTATTCTGAATTTTCGCAAGGTTCTGTATCGGCTCACCTAGGCGGCGCGTCGTTCGTTCCTCTTCATGAGACTACTATAGAGTTTATATACAATGATACAATGACGACCGTTTTGCGTTGGTTTATTTATTTTATTTTCAACAATTTCTTATCTTTACTGAATGCATTCATTTGATGGAAACAAAATTCCACGAGCTTTCTATTTGCCTTCCAGTGAATTATATTCACCTTGCTGACTTCAGTATCAGTAGTTCCAGTCACCTCACCACACTGCGGCCATATTGAAAACGTACATTAGAAAAACTTGTATAAATCTGTGGAAAAAAGAAATAAGAAAACATAGTCGCGTTCGCGTCGGCCATTAAAATCTTAGCAGGGAGAACCGACACTCCTTTGAAATAAAATCTTAACTCCTACGGTAAATTATTGTTGTACAATAAAGTGTTAACCGCGGTATTGTAGTGTAATCAGTAATCTTTAATTTCCTGCAATTTTTTTAATATTCTGTCTGAGTTTGAATTGTGAAATTTTGTTTACAAAACAAAATCTCGGCTATCAATTTATTTTCTCTGCTCACTGCTCATCCCACTCCAAGTAATTTATTGTTCATTCCAGAACGGCGGCCGTGTGTGTCGAGGGAATTTATGTGTATACTTTATATGGATACGGAGTTGAAATTTCTTCCAATTTTCATTTTTCATCGTAAATTGAATTTGTTTTGATTTTTTTATGAAATCTGATCTAAAGGAGGATAAGTGTCGTAAAAACTTGCTAAAAGAAAAAATAAAAGTTCAATGTGAGTACTAATTTGTATGAATTGTGAGAATTTTTTTCTTTTTTTTTTTTTGTATATTAATATTCCCTTTTTGTGAATATGTGTGTGTGTGGTGGTATTGGGAAATGTCAAGCAAGTTTTTGGGTGGAAACAAAATGAGACGGTTTTACAAGGTCCGTTTGTGTACTGTTAATGTTCTACTTACAAATTTTTCGGGAAAGCCCTATTATAACTTGTGGTCGTGACCACTCATAGGTCTAAGTACTCATAAAATATTGATTTTTATGACTTGGTAGGTAAATAGGTTTATGAGCCTCTTAACTTTTTACTAGTGCTTGATAATTACCGCCCTTAGGGCCTGTTTGTTCACAACTGATTATCTTTAATCAAGGATAATTGCAACTGGTAAATTTTGTTAAGGACCCATGGAAATCGCTAATCAGCCATTTAATTAGAACCTGTTTAACTCACTGTGAACAAACTGGCCAAACAATTTACAGCGTATTTTTCTTTTTTTTAAATACAATAAAAGGCTCAACTTTCCTTTACCGCAGCACGAATTTTCACACGCGCTTTTTTTGATTTGATAGATATGCGCAAATAAATAATATTGAGCGCAATTTGTTTTATTTCTATTTTTAATTAATTTTCAAAGTTTAACTTTTTCATATACAAAACACAATAATGGCTTTGTTCCACATGTTTTATCTTATTTTAACAGTTCTTTCTTTTTTTGTATTCGTTTCTCGATCAATTAGTGAAGGCAATTGTGTATGTACGTAGGTATATGGCGATTTAAAAAAACAAAAATTATTCACTTTTGTTTAGTTTGTTTGATGTTTAAAGAAGGTATGTATTTTTTGAATACAACATATAAATACAAAGAAACCCTACATACCTCTCTCTTTTTGGGTTGTACTATCCATTAAAAAAAAACTTGACGTAGGCGTGTACAGTGAATCAAAAAAATAGGGTTAAATCCGGAAAAGAAAACATTTTTTTTATGATTTAACGGTGTTTCCTCGCCCTAATATTTGAAATCTGTTCTATTGAGACCCCCACATATCTGTAAAAAAAAAATCAAAAATATACGCGTGCTGCGGTAATGGAAAGTCGCCCCAAAATTTAATTTGGCAAATAGTTCAAAAGTTTGTGACAGAAATCTGACAATTATTCGATAGTCCCAGATTTGAGACTATTTAAAAGCTGAAAATTAATGAAAATATGGCGACCTGTGTGATTCACAAATGAGTCATTGTTTTTTTCCTCGTGTGTTTAAAATATCATTTAGAAGTAAAATTTTTTTTATCCTTAGCACTGCATAAATTTCTATTATATTCACAAAAAAAAAAACAAAAACAAAACCATAGGAACTGTGTACTTCGGATTTGGAACGAAATAATAAAGCACACTTTCTCTTTTTGGAATTTGTTATGAAATTTCATGTATTCCAAACATACTTGGCTTCCGAAATAGAGCTTTTTGCTGCAGCAACTACGGCGACGTTGCATTCCCTTTTCTACAGCTTAAGAAGTCCACATACCTAGATTGACCAAAACGCTATTCCAGTAAATGCATCCGGCATTCGGCAGCTCCACCAGCGAACACACACCGATTTTCACGCACGTTCTTGGAATTCATATTGAAATTGAATTTAAATAGAAAAATTACTTTGAAAAAGAATAATTAATAACAATGTTTATTTTCACAAAACTTCCGACAGTAAACGCAATAATTTCCGAAATGAAAAATGTCACAATGCCAAAATAATCACTGAAATTAAAATTCATTGCAACCAAAAACATAGTTTGCCTTCTTTAAACACAGAGAAATTCAATTTGAGTTTTTAGAAATGTGAAATCTCGCAAAATATGTAATATTTTGTTTGACAGAAACATTTCAAAAAAGAATCGAATCTAATCCAAAACAATATCTCACAGAGTATTAATAATAACATTAGACTCCCCAATTTGTTAAAAAGTGTTTTCAGCAAATATAAAAAAGGAATAAGGTCACTGAAATAATTAAAGGATCAATAATAAATTTATGCCAAATTGTGTTAGATGGACTGTCAAGTAGTGTGAGATTAAGGCCCATTTGCTGATACGAAACATAAATCTGATACATAGCTAAGTTCAACATAAATTCTATGTGATACTTAAATTTATGTAGCTTGCACGAAAAAATGTATGTTCAACATAGTAAGCAACTACTTTTCAATGATAACTAACTTCAAGTCGGTTTATTGAAATGTCAAATTATTATGCGTAAAAGTTTATTTTAGCATTTTAACATCTTTTGTATTTGAAAAATGTCGGTTAACAATAAAAAAATAATTTTTAAGAAAAAGAAGTTATTAAAAATAAAAAAACAGATGTTGCTACTTGGAAACAAATGAAAACGCTTGGCTCAGAATTGAAAAAAATTTCAACAGTCAATCCGGTAGTTGCTTTAGAAATAGCGAATCCTTAAAAAGGTATTATGCAAACTATAAGGCAGATATCAGAAAAGAAGCAGCAAAGGAAAAAAGTGCAAGTATCAAAACAGGAGGAGGAAAGAAGTTCAAACCTTCCGACCCTAATTTTGAGCTTGCATTAACGATTATGAACCCAAAAACTATCTATGGGTTGGATAACCAATTTGGTGGTGACAACGAAGTTATTGAATTATAGAATTGTTCCTAGAAAGGAAATAGGATTTAATTAAATTTTATATGGTAAAGATGTTCGTAGTGGATACCCGTACCTGTTGGATGGACATACCAAAAAGCTTTCTATTTTATCCAAAACAATTATTGTTATTTGTTTTGTTAAGCTAAACCTTTTGTAACAAGAAAACTCATCAAAAGTGTAAAAATATTCATTTCGCTCATAAATTTGGCGAGGGACTCCTACTTCCAAAATTTCGAGGACTTCTACGTCATCTTCAAACAAGTCCGACAATTAAAAATCCATTTTTTTTTTTTTCAATTTTGTTAATAATATTTCCCTTTTTTCTCACAATTCTTGGCAGATAATTCAATATAATCGTACAATTATATTTATGTGTAACATAAATATTCTATGAGGAACTTTTTCTACCACATAAGTTATGTTCTACTTAACGATATTTATGTTTCAGTTTACGTTCGGTGCAAAGCACTATGTGTCACTTAAGGGTTTATGTTAAACATAAATATTTATGTTTCGTATCAGCAAACGGGCCTAAATTTCAATGTTGTTTCATACTATGATTCTGTTAACATAAGGTCCTTTACTTTGAAACTGTGTAATTCTGTGAACTTCTAAACAATTTATTATTTTTTTTATATGAACTTTGACAGACTTTTGTGTAGAAATTCACTCAAATACACAAGAGTTTCAAAGCAAAGGAACTAGACTATAATTCCTTTTTTCGTTCGTTTCGTCTTTCAGGTTTTTGATAGGTACGTATCGTCGTGATAACACGGTTCCTTTTACATAGGTGGAGAGTATTTTGTTATTTTCAGGTTCGGTATATTGGAAAATAACAGTGGTCAGTTACAAATGTTTTTTTAATCACTTTACCTGGGTTGCCCTAAACTAGATCTAAGTTTTTTGTTGTTGTTTATTTTTGAAATAGGAATTATACTTAAAAAATAATAAATAAAAATAATAAAAAGAAAATGGAAACGTTGAAGTTGGTTGTATTTAGTTTTAGAATGTCAACAACACCATTTACAGTCCTCGGGCATTTTTGTAGACTTCGGGTCTAGTTTTTTTGACAATTCTTGAGTTTATCAAGAATATCTGGAATGAACGAAATTAATATATTCGGTGTAAAATCGATGAACAAATGTATCGATAAATTTCTTTCTTTTTTTTTATTTTGATAACTAATCCTTGAAATTCACATAAAAATGTGTTTTTGACTTAAGGCCGTTTTTCAGATTATTTTTAATCTCTAATATGATTTTCAAAGGTTCTAATTGAATGGTTCTAAATAACCAAAATCGGCCGGTTACCAATTTTAATCCTTGATAAACTTTTATGTTACCATGCATATTTCAAGAACTTTAACAAAAAAAAAAATTAAATCATTATATTGCAGCTACCCGTTCTAATAACTTAAGCCAAAAATTAAAATTTACCTATTCAATGTTGTAAAAATGTTTTATAATAAACTTTTTGGCGTTTAAAGACTTTTGACTGAAATAATTTCCCCTCCATTGGATAACTTGCAAATTTCTGTTACACACATTTTTGTGTGCAAGGTGTGTCAAACTGTCAAATACACAGCTGTTAGTGTCTGTCATTTGACGTCGCGTCGGCTAATCTTAATTTTAAATCCTCGACGTGTCCCAATCGGTAGTTCTATACTTTGTCTTAAACTTTTTGTAAGTGTCACTGCACAAGATGAAATAGAGACCCGTGCAATTTTAAAAATACTTGCGGCGCCGCCGCCGCGCCGTGGCTACGGTAGAGTTGCTGTAAAAATTTTTAATTTTATTATTCGTTATTATCCGTTATGTACTCACTTCATTGAGTTAACCCCTGTATCTTAATTTCTAATAATAAATACAAACAACAAGGAATACTGTCGTCATGTGGTTGGAAAAAAGATCAATTCCTCTATGAGATCCATAAACTCATTTGACCTTCAATCCTTTTTTCCGTGCTCGCTATCGTTAGATTACATTCATGTTGAATGAAAAAAAATCAAAGTTCAATCTCAGTGCCAGCATCAGCATTAGCATCTCGATCTATATCAAATATAATTCATAGATATATCCTATATTTGTATACGTTTCCACCGGGATAGCCAGTACTGCATTGAAGGAGTACAGAGGCATACGGCATACCCAAGTATCCATATCCATTGATTTTTTTCTTCACGCTTAACTTATAGCTCTTCCCACTTTCACCTCGATAGCCCATTTTTAACAAAGAGTTCAATATAAAGGCGCGGGTGGCCAACATCGGGTTGAAAAAGTTATACACATCTAAAGAGACGAATACCACTTAATCCTCTTTTGTTTTGTTATTTCAAGACCCTTGTCCCTTGTAACGCCCTCCTAAAACACAGTGCTGCTAGAGAAGAAATTGCGGGCTGATGATGATGGGATGTTGTTTATGCTTCATCCTCTTCTCGCAACACAACCTGATATGGATGGAATTGCAAGCATATCGACAGGGCAACTGATGATATTGTTCTCTTCTCTTGCGTTGTTCGTGTTGGTGCTTGATTGTCGAGTTGAATTCTGTGATAATGGTTGCCAGGTGGCTGGATAAATCCATACACAAATTTAGATTGTATTTTAACTAGTCAGTAGGCCTTGGTTCTTGGTTCGAGCTGCAGCGCCACCAAATCTAATTAATATTTTTTAATAAAAAATAGTTTAGAAGGTAAGTAAGTAAAGTAAGTAAAATCGGAGATTACATCTCCGCCGCATGTGTACTGTGAAATTGGGGCAAAATCTAGATAAAATGGCGTCCTATAACAGTGATGTATGTCATATGGTTGGCCCAATTTTGTATGGGGTATTCTTGTTGCTTTATGTAAATTCTTTCGACCCTTACATTTATGATCACAAAGTTAAGACGGCTAAAAGTGTAATCTAAAAACCTCTGAATCTCCTTAGAAATTATTGTAATTACTTTTGCCAATATATTTAATTGTGATATTATAAGTGGGAAAAAATACATAAAGTTTTACGTTGTGAATCACTCTACTTGAAATTCTGTTTGTGAAGATTGAACAGAAAAATAAAAATAAACGCAAAGTGGCAACCGCCTGAGACTGGGATGACTTTTGCTTTTGTTAAACTTGGTTGGTTAGTTGGTTGAATGAATAGAGTGCCCGAAGGGAAAACTATCTTCGAGATAAATTCAGATTCAGTCCATTTCGGGAAATAGATTGGAGTTGTTTGTTGTGTTTACTGCTAAGGTTGACAACTTTACGCGGTTCTAAAGTTAACTTTTTGGTATTGCTGCGTGATTGTGTCTTTTGTTGTCTCTTTGTTTTTAATTTGTTGCTTGTGTTGTTGTTCTTGCTGTTATTGAAAATTTATTTGTCGTTTAAGTTAATGTTTGAAAAACCAACAAAACGAAAAAAACTGATTTTTGAGTGTCGATTTCTCTATCTCTTCTTCGTGTAAATAGAAACACAAACTATATTGGAATCTAAGCTAAAGGAATATACTGAAGCGGCCACAAAATTGATTCCTCTTCAAATTCAAGTTTTCACATAATGGAAGATCCCAACCGTATGATGGCCCATACTGGAGGTATGATGGCACCTCAAGGCTATGGAATGCCTGGACAAGATGATGGCACAAATGCTGGTGGAAATGAAAATGAAGTTCGTAAACAAAAAGACATTGGTGAAATTTTACAGCAAATTATGAGCATTTCGGAACAATCATTGGACGAAGCCCAAGCGAGAAAACATACATTGAATTGCCACCGAATGAAACCGGCATTGTTTTCTGTGTTATGTGAGATCAAAGAAAAGACTGGTGAGTTATTTTATTTTACTTTTCAAAATTATTTTTTTTTAATTTTGATTTTTATTGTCATTTTTATTGATAAATTGCTGATAGTTCTATTAACGATAACATCATTGACAAAAATATCTCATACCATAGTAGGTACTTGTTTAATAAATAGTTTCATACACCACAAAACTGTCGACAAGGATAAAAAAATCGATGGGCATGATGAAATATGTATTCCGGCGCATGGATTTTTCTCGCAAATAAAGCGAGAAAGTAGTGCTCCACCTCCTTAACCTCTTGATTTGCTTTCATATTTTTTTTCTATACCCTTCTTAAATGATGGTGACAAAAAGAATTTTGATACAGGAAAGTCTTCGTCCCTTTTTGAGAAATCCTTTTGTGTTGTAGTCTAGTGTTGGAAGGTGTACAAGAGATAATAACTTTTGTTATATGCACATAGACATTTATTTTTTTTAGGTACGATACTATACCTTTGCTGTGAGGCATGATAGGTGGCATCTGTTTTATATGTTTTTAGTTCTCACAATCTAATCTTTTTGTTTTTCAAAAACAAAAAAAAAATTAAAGGACAGCAATGTCATTTTGCTTTGTTTCTCGACATAGACGTGTTTGGCATGTATTTATTTTTGCTATGTTGGGTATAAAAGCTGAAGAATAGAGTATGTGAACAAATTATGTTAATAAAGGCAAACACCATCTAGAAAAAAGGAAAAACAAATAAAAGTATAATGCTAACAATGATACATGCTTCAATGGAACGAAATATTGAAATTGTTCCCAACAAATAAGAAAAAAAGGAAAAAATACATACAGTTTAAAGGAGCCTGGTTACTGGAGCAAATATTATTATAGATTTTATATTTATGTTTCTTCAGGGCGCAAATAGATACGTGTTTTGCTGTTTAAGATTGAAGCTTTCAAATTTAAATTCTATCCCATGTGGGTAATGGCTTTGGGATAATCTGAATCTGAAAAGCTAAACAGAAGTGCATGTATTTAAAAATTTACAGATTTCAATCATAGGGACAAAATCACGACTAATCTTTGTGATTTTTATTTTGTATACTATTGTTGGATTAAAACTTCACAAGCTGCCATTCTAAAGTCTGAAGCACCAATTTATATATTTAATGTCACTTCCCATTTGGCGGTTAAATTAATGTTGTTAATTTTTTTTAATAGATGAATCTTTGTCTTAAGTATATTGAACCGAAAATAATAGTTTTTTGTATCTTCGTACATACGTATGTTTAAATCTATAGTAAGTAACAATGCCAAACAAGCTTTATTCGCAATTAAATAATCATACTCATTTTCATCCGCACCGGTACAGCACTTATACACCAAATCAAATTAACATAAAATCTATCTTAACCTATACCTAGGTATTTGTCATTTTTGTCTAGCTAAGCTTTGCAGAAAGGAAACTGAATTATTACAGATCGATTAAATCATACATCCTAAACGATTCAACTTAGTTCTCGGCTCAGTCGGTTGTTGCTCAAATCAACCCGTGTTGGCTTGTTTTTTTCTCAATTTGACGGTTGAAGATTTTAAATTATTTCAAAGTGATTTCCAAGTATTTCAACTCATTGAACTATGTATATTATATAAAACCAAGACAATTGATTTACATTTTTTAACTCGAGACCAAATTTACAAAGAATTTGATATGTAGCAATATTAGGGTGGAGTGAAAATTTTTTTCTTTGAAATTCAAAAATATACCCCCCGCAAAAGTTGCATATAGTTATAAAACAAATTTTAAGAATTTTTATTTTTTTTTATTTTCACCACTAGAGGTTGCGCAACGCAAAGAAAAAAAATTTTTTTTAGATTTTATTTATTTTTTTTTTAGTGTGAGGTGTTCTACAACTTTTTTTTATAAAACTGACCTTTGTTATTCTAGCGTACGGTGTTATTTTCCCCACATTTTCTTCTTAGCAACAATTTTCTATTAGGTACTTATATTTTAATTCATATAGAATTTGACGGTTTTTGGTATAGTGTCATAATCAATGTTTCTGAAAGGCTTCTTTCGTTATTATTATTAACAGTAGTCAATTTGATTTCTGCAGTCTACACTTCTGCAGTATTACAAAGAAAAGATGATGAGAGATGAGAAAAGAATCGTAGTTTCCTTGCACCGTTGCTTGAAATAAAATTTAAAACCAAAAACTTAGTTGCCCGACATTAGGTGTCATTTTGAACAATTAATAAAATTAAACTTATTGGGTGCGACGGAAGCAATGTAAATACCGGGCTAAGAGGTGGAATTATTCGGCAAATTGAGGTAAAAATTCAACGCCCTCTGCAATGGTCTATTTGTATACTCCACGCAAATGAACTGCCTCTTAGACATCTATTTGAGAAGCTTTATGGAAAAACATCTTGGCCAAAAGCTTACTCTGGTGATATTGGAAAAGATCTAAAAAACTGCCAAAATTTATGCGTTGCTCTGTATCAAGCAGTTCAAATAAACTTACCTGATCTCCCATTATCTTGCTTGAGCTCGGATCAAAAATATTTTTATGAAATATGCAAAGCATCAGCAACGGTGTCCGTGAAAGATCAATTTTTGAGAAGAATTCTGGAACGATGGTGCATTCAAGATGGCTTACGACAGCTATCCGCATTCTTCGAACTTATGTGTCAAAAGAATCTCCAGAAGAGCCATTGAAGCAGATAGTCGAATATATTGCTAAAGTTTATTCTGTTATGTGGTTTAAGATAAAATCTCAGCCTTCCTTCGTGTATGGTGCCAAGCACTTTTTTAATACCATTAAGTTGGCAAGGTATTTGCCAGATGATTTAAAAAAAGTAGTACATGCTGTCTTCGCTCGGAATGGATATTTTGGGCACTGTGAAAGCATTTTAGTAGCTATGTTGTTTGATGATCGCCAAAATATTCTTGAGCTAGCTCTTCGCCGTGTACTTAAAGCAAGAGCAGCAGCCAATTGCAATAATAATGAAGAAGTTATCCGACAATTTCAGCTTCCAAACTTCCGTTTTGAAGCAGATGAATACTAAGAGTTAATAGATTGGTGGCAAATTGAAAGGAACCGTTTGACTGAACCTCCTTTACTAGTGGGTTATACTGAAGAAAACGTTTGGGACATTGTGCAACAAAATGAAACCACTAAGTCAAATCTGTTAAAACAGCTTTCATGCCAAAGCCAAGCAGTGGAAAGAGCGGAGCGGTTAAGTTGGTGACCGAGGCTTCCCAGACTGTTTGTGGGTTTAAAAACAGAGATGGACTTATTAAAAACACTTTGATGTCTCCAAAAGAACTGCCATGTTTAGATACAAAAAAAAAAATTATATAAAATAAAAGTTAAAAAAAAATATAAAATATAAGATGAAAAATTTGAATGGTTTCTAAAATGTTTAAGCCATTAAACGTTTTATTTGAATGAATTGAGAGAACTTTACATAAAAAAACATGTAGAAACGACCTTCTTTTTAAAAATTAAAACAAATTAAAAAAAAGTACCCAATAGTACCTGAATCTTTTTAATATTGTTTTAAAATTCGTTTTTTAGTTTTTAAAGGGATTGTCCGACCCCTGCGGTCATTTTAAAAAGAAAAAAAATTAATAAAACTAAAAAAAAAAAATCTAATAAAACTACCCAACGAAACTTTTGCGCGAGATATGTTTTTTTTAGACTCTTAGTCCTTTTTTAGTTTTAAATTGCGATGCGCGACCCCTAGCGTTTGTTTTAAAAACTAAAACTATTTTTTTTAGTTCATAAAATGACCAAACAAATTTTTTGTTGGGGGTATGTTTTTCAAATATTTTATCAATTTTTTTTCGTTTTAAATTGCGATGCGCGACCCCTAGCGGTCATTTTGAAAACTAAAAACAAAAATTAAAGTTATTAAAAGAACCCTATACAACTTTTGCAGGGTGTATTTTTTTCATATTGAATTGAATTGAATTGATACTTTATTTAGCTTCTGCTATTTTTTTTTCATATTTCATATTTTCATTTATTTTTTTTCATATAAGATCTAGATCACTCCACCCTTGTAGCTTAACCTCACTGCAAACCTGATTTGCCTAATTTTGTACATTCTATAATATTTTGCATTTTGAACTCATATTTTGAAGAAACTCGAGTCGTGTAATTTTTTTAGACAATTATAATGTTTTTGACAGTTGAAGCTATATTCTTTCAACTGATTTTATGAAGTGCATGGCCAAGCACCACTGTTCTCTATAATACACTGGATAGTGTATTCCCTACAAAGTATAACAGTTATTTTGACTCCAATTGAAGATGACACTATCGAAGGCAGCTTCAAGATTTGACATCTGCCGAGCAAAAAAAATGTATTTTGACGACTAACGTACAAAATAGGTGTGTTCAGGAGAATGAGATCTCGGAGATCTCAATTTCTGTTACATGAACAGGGGGCCGATTGTGGTTCTGTGAAAAAATTAATCGAATAAATAATTTTGACATTCACTAGCATGCATTGCTTTCACTTTTTCGATTCACTTGGTGAAAAAAAGCTATTCTGGTTCGGTGATTAAAATTCTCCGACGAACTATATATCGATCCTGAACTACCTTATCATTTCCCCTGAAGGGCATGGGCAGTCGGTGCAATTCTCTCAATTTTCTTATTTTTGGAAGAGAAAACATTAACGCTTGTGATAGAAATATTTTTTTCTTCATGAATATAACAGAGAAGGAGATGTGGTTGAATTGTGCATTGTTTGTTCGTATTCACCCTTTCTTTTTAAAGATTCACATCCAAATAGCGGCGAGAAAGCAAAACATTCATTGGAATGTTTTTGACGTTTGGTTTCACCTTTTCACATAACGAGAATCGCATTTATTTATTTGTTTATTCATTTATTTCATCAATCTGAACTTAAAATTAGATTTTAGATTACATAAATATATGTATATATATAAAAAAATACCGAAAAATATTAAATTTTAATAGTGAAGAGTGAAAAGCTATTCGATTCACCTTTTCACAGAACCAGAATCGGCCTATAGGATTCCTCAGCAAAATTTCTCAGTTTTACTGTTAAAACTCTGAGGAAAAAAATTTGGATTCGCCTGCTCACCTTTTGAGTGAGAAAAATATCTGAGATGTCATTTTTCTGAACGCGCCAAAACAAAACGGAAAGGTGAAATAGAAAGTTTTATTATTTTAAAAACACGAAAACGCTATTCAGGAAAACTTAGTTGAAGAACACCAAAAGGCCAAAAGGTTTCTGCGCTGAGCTTGATAATAATTTGAAAACAAACACCACACTCTAGTTTCTTGGAAACAATTACAATGCCATTAGGGAATTAGTGCTTATCCAAAGACAAGAAAGTTGGACAGTGGTTCGGGCCGAATACTGTGGTGCAGGTGTTGAAAAAACTGGTTCGCTATGCTGATTGGTGTTCCATTGTTGTGCATATAGCTTTGGACAATAGGTGTGTTCCTATGGGCCTTGCAAAGTACTTTCTAGTATTTCCCAGTAGATGATGAATGGAACGCTATAATTATAATTTTGCCAAAAGAAAAATCTAATCTTAAAGTAAATTTAATTTTTGTTGTTTGTATTTGTATTTTATTTTATAGATAAGAGAAACATCAACAACAATAATTTATTAAGTAATTTCTTTTTATTGATGGTGCCGCTTTCTTGCGTGGATTAATTTCGTTAATACATTATTAAAGTGCTTTTAAGTACTTTGTAGTAGTTGACTGCAGCCAGAAGTAATTTGCAGTAGATAAAAGAACGCCCCTAATGTCGTAGTTAATATGTGATACAGTTATACTGTTATACAAAAAAAAGGCAGCTTCAAGTATAACAATTGTTCAAATAGAGTCACCTATTTTGTATGGATACGCTATCCAGTGTATTATAGATATCAGTGCCAAGCGCCAGTTCATTCAGTTGACAACCAAATTAAATCGTTTATGGACTGCTTTAAGATGAAGCCTAACATCATATTTTTATTTGAGGACCTTAACCTGGAAGATCTGACCATTAGAACTAAAATTATAAGTGTATTAGGAAGGTTCAAGTAGGTACCTATGCATATTCTAAATTAAACATTCAATTTTTTTTTAACAACATTCCGCCAATTCTTTTGAAGGCTTGTAGATTTAAACTTGCGGTTCCATTATGTTTTATATTCAATATGTCTTTGAATCAAGGTGTTTTTTTGGATACGTTGAAATATTCATTTATTACTGCTCTGCATAAATCCGGTTCTAAAAGCACTGTTGAGAACTACAGACCTATTGCAAAACTTGAGTTGGTCCCTAAAGTTTTCGAAGCAATAGTGAAAAACAAATTGTATTTTTTAGTTCAAAATCATATATCTCAGCACCAACACGGTTTTATGAGTGCGACCTTCCACACATCGTCCACATAGTCCACATCGACTAACTTATCGATTTTTACGAGCTATCGCCTTAATCATATGGAAAAACATTTTCAAATGGACACCATTTACACTGATTTTTCAAAGGCTTTTGATCGCGTTCAACATAATGTACTGGTATTCAAACATAATGTTTGGTATTCATTCTATGCTGCTTAGTTGGATTAAAAGTTATTTAGAGCACAGAAAACAATATGTCAAAATTGGTGACGAGTTATCTAAAGAAATAGTGAACTCAGGTGTACCTCAAGGTCACCTTGGACCGTTACTGTACATTATTTTTATTAATGACTTATCAAGCCTCCTCTCTTTTTCAAGATGCCTTTTTAATGCTGATGATCTTAAGGTTTTTAGCTGCATAAAATCGTTATCAGCTGCGAATAATGTCCAAGCCGATTTAAATAAAATTCTTCAATGGTGTAAGTTGAATGGACTCTTTTTTAACAATAACAAATGTAGCGTTATGACTTATTCAATAGTACAAAATACTTTGTGTTTTGAATACAAGCTTGATAACCACTCCTTACCAAGAGTAGATTACCAGAAGTATCTCGGAGTGATTTTCGACTCGAAAATAAATTTTTCGCTTCACATCGATCATACAGTTTCTAAGGCAAACTCGGTGTTCGGTTTTATAGTTAGAAATTCAAAATGCTTCGAGGATCCTTATACACTTAAAACTCTACACGAGTATTGCTGGAGTATTGTAGCGTTATGTGGAATCCTTACACCCAGTCAAGTATCCTTCGTATAGAAAAAAATCAAAGAAGATTTACTAAGTTTGCCTTGCGTAAAACTTTTGGTTCTTTAAGTGTTCCATGTTATGAAACCAGATGTGTTCTCATTGACCTAAAACCTCTCGTTTTGAGAAGAAAATTAAATTCTGTACTCTTTGTTTATGATGTCCTCAATTCTATTATTTATTGTCCGGTGCTGTTGTCAATGTTTTTTATGTTGTCTATATCATAGTACAAGTTATGCTAGGCACAGTCCAATCACTAATGCGTGCATTGATTTAAATGAATATGATTATGCAATTGATTTTAATATGAAAAGAAATGAAATTAAAAGAAAATTGATTAACTAAATTAATTTATCCATTTAAAATTCTATATATATTTAAAGTTAATTTTAAGGGTAGCCTTCATAAAGTCTTGTTAACTTGAAAGACGGTAATAAATAAATAAATACATAAATAAATTAGTTCTCAAAAAGCAATTTTTGTCAGTTTTGTAGTTTTTTAGCTTGTCAATTTAGGTGTAATTACCTACCTTAATATTGAACATCCAATAATTATAACCAAAGTAATAAGCTCCTAAGTGGGCTCAAATTCAATTTCCAATAAAGCTCGTCGATTGGCGATGATCAACGTGTTGAGAATTTCTTTGGTAACACCAACTAGAAATTCAATCGTTTTTCCCCTATACGCTAGAGTTTATTCATTATCTTTGTTCATTTTGGTAACACCATACTTTTCTCAAAACGAACCTATAAACATTTTCAATGTTAAAATGTCTTTTAAATTTTGTTTGTCGATATTTGATTTCTTGATGTATTCAATTAAGACAACGTTTTAAGATTTATAATATTTAGTAAAGGAACATAGTAAATTCGATATACTTATATTTTTATTGAATGTCTTTTTGCTGCAACTTTCATACAGCAATTAAGAGTTTGAATAATGTTTTATTATAAAAGAAAAAAAAACTAAAAACCTAGTTATTATAGTCTTTAAAGAAGTGGCAAATTTCGTTCTATTTGAACATTGCTATTCGTAGTTCCACGACTTAAGTGATTACCCAAACTCGAGTCGAACGTTCGATTCGCGAATATTTTGTCGATAAAATTGACTTTCAAGTTATGTACATATATTATTGTGCCGATTGAAAAATTTGACATTGTTATCCGATTGTTTAAGAGTAAGAGCTAGCTGATTGTTTAATTGCCGATTGAAAAATCAGATCTTAATAACCAAAATAAAGTATGTATGTATAAAGAAGCGGCAACCTACCAAGTTAAAAATCAGTTATAAGACTTAAATAAATAAAGAAAAATATTTCATTTGTTTTATTCAAACTTTGAAACAGGCAAGTTCTTTGTCGGCATGGTATAAAGACAAATATTTCAACAGAAGGCACACAACAAATCCAAGTTAAATGATCTCTAAAGAAAAAAAAAGCTGGAGAATTAAATTTTACGTAACCGCATTTTTGTACAATAAAATACGAAATCCCTCTTTATTTTTAGATTTCATATAAAGAACAATATTTGATTGTGTGATTAATTTTGATTACAAACGGGTGCCGTTAATTAATACAAACACACAGATTACATATAGTTCTAATATCATAAGAGACACTTGTTGCATATTAAACAAATAGATGCAAATTAGTCATAAAACACAGATAAGATAAGAACTCTCGCAATTACATATTTTTACTGTTATTTAATATCAAAAAAAAATTAAAGAAACCGACTTAATGTTAGAAAAATATTACCAATTGGAAAGTGGATGTGTATATTTTTGTGTAGTTTTTATTGCAATAATTTAACAAACAATAATGCAGCAAATAATTCCGCTTTTTGAAAGATTGCTTGTGCAAAAAAATTAAAACCAATATGATTTTGAATTGATGTAAAGAAAGCTTTGAGAACGGTTTGATTGAGGAAATAAATAAAATAAAAAGAGAATTCGATAGAAAGTCGTTGATACGTTCTGGTACAAAACAAGGCACTTAAAAATACACACGTCATGACAATGGGACCCGATTCAGGTTAGCCTTCCTCTTAATATGCCTTGCATTTTAAAACTTAAAGCTTAAATAAATTAAATAAGTGTTAATTTATTACACTTATTATTGTTCAACTTGCACCTGGTTGAATTCTTTATAAGTATAGTCATAGTTTACGTTCGTCACTTTTTCAGAAGAAGAATAAAGTCAAATACGTTTCTTGTTTCTGTGTCTTATTAGCTGAGCCGGTTTTTGTAATTGTATAACCAAATATAATTGAAATGAAAAAAAGTTAATATAAATTCATAATTTCAATATCCTCTCCTCTGTAAGTAAATTTTTATATCAGTAAAACAGCCGAAGAATACAGATTCTCATCAAAAGCATACATAAATACGAGAAAAACCGGAGTAGATCTAAAAGTCATGTTAATTTATTGATTCGTCAATAATTTGCGTGTTTTATTTGCAATTTACTGGCAATTTGTGTATCGTCCTGGTTCCAATGGATGCAATATGTACATATGTATGAATCTACATAAACGGTGGTCTATCGTATCATCTAAGTTATTATATTACAATTATGTAGTTTATAATCGATATCATCGTAACGTTTTAAACACAGTCGAAATAAAAAAGAAAAACTAAGAAATACAATTTTAATAATGCGGACCATTTAATTCAGTGTTTAGTGAAAATCAGTTTTTAGTATAAAAATCATACTTAATCACACTGTCACACTCTTAACATTAACCCGTCACATCATTTACAATTCAATCTTAAATTTTAGATGTTTTTTTACAACTTTATTATTTACTTAATTAAGCCAGATTATAACTTAAATCCCGATGTAAATTAATTTAAAATCCAATTCAATATTATGCACTCGTTAAATCCACACTAAATCCAATGACGATAAATCCAATTGGATTTGAACTGGTTTCCGGAGGTCAGTTTATACATATATTTGAATCTATGTAGATGAAAATTCAACGCCATATTATTTGCTTCTTTTTGATATTTTTATGAATTTTTTACACTCAGAATTAAAGAAATCAAATAAATATATTAAATAATAAAAAATTAAGAATGAAAATGGAAAATTAAAAAATAAATCAAGAAAGATTGTATTCGTAAAATGCATGCTATAACATGTTAGCTTGTATTGCTTTCTCATTTTAAGTAAAATCTGACACTTCAGAAAATTGACATTGGATTAAAGCATTTTACATCTGGATTTAAGGCAATTTAAATCCATTTCTTGCAGTGAATAATATGGACATGGACTTAAAATCTTTGGAAATTCACTAAATCCAATTTAAATCCGAGTGAATAATATGGCTGTTTGAGTGGTTTTGTTTGTTGTTTCTTAACAAAACTGATCAACTATAAGTTAGTGAACAAGTTAAAAAACATTAGACTCAATATTTAAATTAAATTTCCAAATATTTTAAGATGTTAAAGCTGATCAGACATGCAGAAATCCGTTGTTGCCGCGTTCCCTTTCATTAAATAAAAAAAAAAATTATTTTACTGAAAAAAAAATTGAGCCTAACTAAATGAACCGCATTGTACGAGAAGAATGAAAAATAAGCCATTGATACTGATAATAATTATTTTAAAACAAACTTTTCTTTTTTTTTTGCTAAGAAAATATTTAAAAAATTAAGCAAATTTATTGTATTCTTGGGATATAAAATCCCAACTTAATGTTGCCTAAACAATTGAGTTCTTAGCTGCTGTCCAATTCAGTGGGCACCTAATCTTCTGAAAACAAATCTCAAAAGAGAAGAAAAAAAAGAAAACAGAAACAAAAATATGACTCATCGAAAAGGAATGAATCAAAGCGATTCACCTTTTTTGTTGGAAAGAATAGATTTTGTAATTCAATGTGGAAATGATGTTCTTCTTCTTTGTCGACAACGACGTCTCCGATGATCACTTACACTACAGGGTGTTGTCTGGCATAAAATAAATTACACTACTGGATTGCACAAACTAACTCTTTGCGGTTCAAAACTAACGCTGATAGGTATTGAAGATATTCGGTCAATAATGTGAAAAATAAAAAAAAATTGATTTTTCCTTTGATTCTTTTTTGTTGTTATACAAAATTCAATAAAAATAATGTTTAAATGCAATTACTTAAACAATTTACAAGTACTTACTGGAATAAAAAATTATAGGAAAAAAGGTTTAAGGTATTAACTAAGGCAATTTTATCAAAAAATGACATGACCTTATTTAAGCTATACTTGGTTTTAAGAGCAACTATATGATATGATAATGATATAATTTATGGTTATCTTCTATTTTATGGCGTTCGAGTGTGGTTAAGAGACAACAGTTCAAGCAAACATAAATGTACTTATGTATACGTTCATACTTATAGTATTAATGTTTACAGTTCAAGCCCAAGTGAAATCTAGGACTTCAACAGGAAGCTTTCGAGATCAGTGGTTTTAAAATTTTGTTATGTTTTCAACAAAATCATTTTGCAATCTCAAATTTGTAGAGGGAAATGTGAAGATAGTTCTTCGACGGAAATCCGAGGATTCACTTTGTTGGTATTGCATAAGTTGAAATTTAATGATATTTATTTAAGTAAGATAAACATCAACAAGGCTACCTACGATACATGTTTTAAGAAATTTAAAAAATAAACGGCAGTTATAAGTTGTTGATAATTAAAGCGTGGCCATCCTGTATGTGTCTCCTTTCTTCATTTACATATTCTTAATAATATACACACACAAAGTATGGGACGATATTCCGTTGGATAGACGGATACCTAACCTACCTGGAATTATTTTTGTTGCGTTTGTTGACATGATCGACACAAGCCCATTTCTGCGCAGCGGAGGATGTTGACACATAGGTAATTTAAGTTCATGTTGTGGCATCTACGCGGCAACGTCGCTGCCGCCGGTGAAACCTAAAAAGGGTATAACTCGAATATATCTAAACTAACTAAACTTTTCACTTGGCAAACTCACTGTTTTAACATTACTGTTTGATTTCATAAACTTAAGCTACAAAAGAGAATTGTTTAATTTTTTTAATGATTTTATTTAAAAGTTACACACTTCAGATTCCATCGACGGGCGCGACGATATCTAGATATAATATATAGTATCTACTATGCGTACGAATGAGTTTACAAGTCATGATTATTGAATAAATTAAAACTTAACCAGTTTAGATTCACCATGAGAAACTGAGTATTCCGGCATTTAAAAGTTCGAATAAACTAAAAGTATATTATATTTTTTTTATAAAAATTAAGTAGTATGTTTGTATTGAGAGAAATAAAAGAAACAGTACACTACTGCGGAACTCACGTACTTACTCTTAGTGGAAGATGCTCAGAATTTCAGACTCTTTAATATAATTTTTTTTTTAATATTTCTATAATCAAGAAAATATTTAAAAAACACATTTATTTGATTAGTTGGTAGGTATTTCAAAGTCCTCACTTATTTTCCTTCGTCAAACATTAAAAAAACCGAATCAAATTTCGTAGGTGTTTAGATTAGATACATATATAATTTGTTTTTGCTAAATTCCATAATGGATTATAGTGAATAATTTGTTTTTGATTTGTGACAGATACCTGAAAGTTTCACTAGGAATTTATTGCTATTATGCACAAAATACGTTCATGTGAACTTGGCTATTTTTTTTACTATTGGAAGGGGGTTCTATCTCGCCCCATTTAGGAGGTAGGGGCAATTTTAGAAAAAAATAACTTAAAATGAAAAAAAAATATTAAAAAACAACGGCAACACTTACTATGAAGTACTGTAGCGGTTTTGAAATCTAGAAATATGTCAATAGTTTTTGAAAAATTCGCACGCAAACTCAAAATTTTGATAAAAAAAAATGAAAAAAAAATTGTATACCAATTTTTTTTGGAAAATTGTGAAATGAAGTGTTAAATTGGGCTCATGTGCCCAATGCTTATGTAAATTCTGAATCGAACACAAAAAACCGAATGGTTTTATGTCTTCTAGTTTTTGAGGAAATTTAAAATTACTTTTTTGTTTTTTGGTATTTACCGTGATTTCATATTGAGCATTAATGTTGATGATATGTTCATCTTTGTAATTAAAGTACAGCAATTCATTTAGCGTCACCCAGAATGCACCACGAGGAGGTAGAATTGCGTTGCATTCCGCGTCCCAGTTAGTCAGTTTGTGAGTAAGTCAGAAGTTAGTTAAATATAGTCAAGTCAATTTTCAATGTATTAATACGGTTTGTACTCGTCCGTCTAGTGTTACTGTCGAGTTTATTGAGTTCGTCGTTGATGGTGAGCAGCCGAGGTTGTTTTGGAGGTGAAACGCCCTCTAAGTGCTCACTGTGAACGGTGGGAGGGTCGAAGTCCGTTAGTTGCAAACCCACACTTTCTTCACCATAAAACATAGAAGATATACTTTTTTACGTCTAGTAAAAATTCCATGATTTTGGAGCCCCTTATATTTTTTAAAATTAAGGTAGTATTTTCGATAAAAGAAAAGTGCCATAATATTGGTGATAAGGTGGTGCGTTGTTTTGCGGCATAAAATAGTTTTTTTTTTCGGAAGATTGTTTTGATTCTCCAAATCATTAATCATCGGTCTTGTTAACATATTCGCCTTTGCTGTATTTTGTAACTTCATGAGTCGTAGAACTAGGGAACATTTTCTCAACACCTATGTACTGGCGTGCCCTGTCGGTACAAATACGAATGGTGTTGGGATTAACGTATTTAAGGCCACAAATCTTCCTTACATTTGGAGTTTACTTAAAAGAAGCGCCCGACCTTATCTTCTTTGCAAAACAACCCCAACACTACGATTGTCATCTGTTCGGTTACACGGCCACTGTGGTATTTCTTTTTTGTAAGAAAAGTCTGGTCGATTTGTAGAGTTTTTTGTCGCCGCCAATGTTAACATCAACGTGAGACGTTATTATTTCGACTGTTTCACGACAATAGTTAAAGTAATCTATTATTAGTAATCGAGTAAATTTACTAAGTTCACTTTTACTGTCGTGATGACGCCAAGCGATTAAATGCTAATTTTAAGATAATGATATGTTCAAAAAAAATCCTGTTGGTCGACACCAAATCCCCGAACGAGCAAAATATTGAAAAGTTATTTAGTTTAGGATGACTAAAGTTTAATAATAAATGGCGGACGGCGTAAACCATGCTTATTTATGATTTGTTACAATATTGAAATAAGAAATTATATTAAATAAAGTCATTATTAATCTAAATCTAAATAATGAATGACCTTGGTAAACGATAACCTGTACCACATTTGCATAAAAAAAAAACGGTATAAAATTCGAATGTTTGTTCATTTTTTATTATGATCTAAGTAGGTATGCATACTTTAAACATTACAGTTGCATTATATGGGTATGTGAAACACAAGCATACATACATATTAAGAAATTATATAAATTTGCTGCAATCGTACAGTAGTACCTTGGTTATATCAATTTTTTGACCCCTCTACAAAAAACCTTCATCATTTTTTGGTGCCAAAGTTATCATACTCGTACCTTTTTGTTTTATTTGTTGGGTAGTGATTATCCGAGAAGCCCAATTTTCGATGTCTGTGGCGCATAAATCAGATTGAATTTGAGTTATGGCTTGGGTTGTGTTGACCTTGACGGGACCACTCAATTGGATACACACCTCCGACTTCAGGAAACGCCACGAGAAAAAATCTAACGAGGTCAAATCGCACGAAATCTGTTAAAGCAATATCTCGAGGTTTTAATCAAAACTAAGGGGAGATTATGAAAACTGTGGCGCCAAGAAATGATAACGGTTTTTTGTAGAACACTTTAATACAAGCATTTTTTTACTATGTGAGGGGGGGCCTATCTCCCTCCGTTTGGTCGGGAGGGGCAATTTCATGAAAAAAGTACTAAAAATGGAAAATTAAATATTAAAAAATAACGGTAATATCTACAATTAAGTATTATACCTTTTTTTAAAGCGAATACTATGGTCTATTAGCCAAGTTTTTAAATCAAGTGAAATCAGTTTTTGAAAAAACGAGTTTCAAACTCAAAATTTGGGGAAAAAAACATAAACAAATGTTTAAAGTAAAATTTGTCAATATTTTCAGATTTTATATTATTTTTTTTCTTACAATTCGTTGCACTTATTAATTCTTAATCAAAAACTGAAAACTAGTGTTTTCGAGAAAATTGAAAATTACCAAAACTACTATTTTAATTTAATTAATTTGCATACACCCAACCTTACACCTACCCCAAATCCTATTGTGAGCCCAAGCAGGGAGGTTGCAGGGGGGCAGCATGCCCCCCATACATACCTCACTGCTTATACGACCTAAAGCTGGATGCGGGGAGAGTATGTATGATATAGAGTCAATTTGTATAAGAATTAATCACATATTCTATTATTACTATCAAATTAAAACAACGTAAATACTCAAGCAAAACAAAATTTTATTAAATAAGAAAAATTGGTAATTTACAATTTTATCGAAAACTAGAAGACATAAAATCATCTAGTTTTCAGTTTTTGATTAGGAATCAATAAGAGCAACAAAATGTAAAAAAAAAAAATAATATAAAATTTCAAAGCATTGACCAATTTTACTTTAAACATTTTTTTGTTTTTTTTTTCCCAAATTTTGAGTTTGAAACTCGTTTTTTAAAAAAATATTCATAGATTTCACTTGATTTAAAAACTGGCTAATAGAACAGAGTATTGGCTTTAAAAAAAGGTATAATACTTAATTGTAGGTAATACCCTTATTTTTTAGTAATTTTTTTTCTATTTTAAGTACTTTTTTCATGAAATTGCCCCTCCCGCCCAAACGGGGGGAGATAGACCCCCCTCCCATAGTAAAATATGCTTGTATTAAAGTGTTCTACAAACGATGATCCAGAAGTAAGAAAAATGGGGTTTCGACATATCGTACGCTATCGTACGGTATCGTACGGTCTCAAAAAAAACACATTTATTTGATTAGTTGGTAGGTATTTCAAAGTCCTCACTTATTTTCCTTCGTCAAACATTAAAAAAACCGAATCAAATTTCGTAGGTGCTTAGATTAGATACATATATAATTTGTTTTTGCTAAATTCCATAATGGATTATAGTGAATAATTTGTTTCTGATTTGTGACAGATACCTGAAAGTTTCACTAGGAATTTATTGCTATTATGCACAAAATACGTTCATGTGAACTTGGCTATTTTTTTTACTATTGGAAGGGGGTTCTATCTCGCCCCATTTAGGAGGTAGGGGCAATTTTAGAAAAAAATAACTTAAAATGAAAAAAAAATATTAAAAAACAACGGCAACACTTACTATGAAGTACTGTAGCGGTTTTGAAATCTAGAAATATGTCAATAGTTTTTGAAAAATTCGCACGCAAACTCAAAATTTTGATAAAAAAAAATGAAAAAAAAATTGTATACCAATTTTTTTTGGAAAATTGTGAAATGAAGTGTTAAATTGGGCTCATGTGCCCAATGCTTATGTAAATTCTGAATCGAACACAAAAAACCGAATGGTTTTATGTCTTCTAGTTTTTGAGGAAATTTAAAATTACTTTTTTGTTTTTTGGTATTTACCGTGATTTCATATTGAGCATTAATGTTGATGATATGTTCATCTTTGTAATTAAAGTACAGCAATTCATTTAGCGTCACCCAGAATGCACCACGAGGAGGTAGAATTGCGTTGCATTCCGCGTCCCAGTTAGTCAGTTTGTGAGTAAGTCAGAAGTTAGTTAAATATAGTCAAGTCAATTTTCAATGTATTAATACGGTTTGTACTCGTCCGTCTGGTGTTACTGTCGAGTTTATTGAGTTCGTCGTTGATGGTGAGCAGCCGAGGTTGTTTTGGAGGTGAAACGCCCTCTAAGTGCTCACTGTGAACGGTGGGAGGGTCGAAGTCCGTTAGTTGCAAACCCACACTTTCTTCACCATAAAACATAGAAGATATACTTTTTTACGTCTAGTAAAAATTCCATGATTTTGGAGCCCCTTATATTTTTTAAAATTAAGGTAGTATTTTCGATAAAAGAAAAGTGCCATAATATTGGTGATAAGGTGGTGCGTTGTTTTGCGGCATAAAATAGTTTTTTTTTTCGGAAGATTGTTTTGATTCTCCAAATCATTAATCATCGGTCTTGTTAACATATTCGCCTTTGCTGTATTTTGTAACTTCATGAGTCGTAGAACTAGGGAACATTTTCTCAACACCTATGTACTGGCGTGCCCTGTCGGTACAAATACGAATGGTGTTGGGATTAACGTATTTAAGGCCACAAATCTTCCTTACATTTGGAGTTTACTTAAAAGAAGCGCCCGACCTTATCTTCTTTGCAAAACAACCCCAACACTACGATTGTCATCTGTTCGGTTACACGGCCACTGTGGTATTTCTTTTTTGTAAGAAAAGTCTGGTCGATTTGTAGAGTTTTTTGTCGCCGCCAATGTTAACATCAACGTGAGACGTTATTATTTCGACTGTTTCACGACAATAGTTAAAGTAATCTATTATTAGTAATCGAGTAAATTTACTAAGTTCACTTTTACTGTCGTGATGACGCCAAGCGATTAAATGCTAATTTTAAGATAATGATATGTTCAAAAAAAATCCTGTTGGTCGACACCAAATCCCCGAACGAGCAAAATATTGAAAAGTTATTTAGTTTAGGATGACTAAAGTTTAATAATAAATGGCGGACGGCGTAAACCATGCTTATTTATGATTTGTTACAATATTGAAATAAGAAATTATATTAAATAAAGTCATTATTAATCTAAATCTAAATAATGAATGACCTTGGTAAACGATAACCTGTACCACATTTGCATAAAAAAAAAACGGTATAAAATTCGAATGTTTGTTCATTTTTTATTATGATCTAAGTAGGTATGCATACTTTAAACATTACAGTTGCATTATATGGGTATGTGAAACACAAGCATACATACATATTAAGAAATTATATAAATTTGCTGCAATCGTACAGTAGTACCTTGGTTATATCAATTTTTTGACCCCTCTACAAAAAACCTTCATCATTTTTTGGTGCCAAAGTTATCATACTCGTACCTTTTTGTTTTATTTGTTGGGTAGTGATTATCCGAGAAGCCCAATTTTCGATGTCTGTGGCGCATAAATCAGATTGAATTTGAGTTATGGCTTGGGTTGTGTTGACCTTGACGGGACCACTCAATTGGATACACACCTCCGACTTCAGGAAACGCCACGAGAAAAAATCTAACGAGGTCAAATCGCACGAAATCTGTTAAAGCAATATCTCGAGGTTTTAATCAAAACTAAGGGGAGATTATGAAAACTGTGGCGCCAAGAAATGATAACGGTTTTTTGTAGAACACTTTAATACAAGCATTTTTTTACTATGTGAGGGGGGGCCTATCTCCCTCCGTTTGGTCGGGAGGGGCAATTTCATGAAAAAAGTACTAAAAATGGAAAATTAAATATTAAAAAATAACGGTAATATCTACAATTAAGTATTATACCTTTTTTTAAAGCGAATACTATGGTCTATTAGCCAAGTTTTTAAATCAAGTGAAATCAGTTTTTGAAAAAACGAGTTTCAAACTCAAAATTTGGGGAAAAAAACATAAACAAATGTTTAAAGTAAAATTTGTCAATATTTTCAGATTTTATATTATTTTTTTTCTTACAATTCGTTGCACTTATTAATTCTTAATCAAAAACTGAAAACTAGTGTTTTCGAGAAAATTGAAAATTACCAAAACTACTATTTTAATTTAATTAATTTGCATACACCCAACCTTACACCTACCCCAAATCCTATTGTGAGCCCAAGCAGGGAGGTTGCAGGGGGGCAGCATGCCCCCCATACATACCTCACTGCTTATACGACCTAAAGCTGGATGCGGGGAGAGTATGTATGATATAGAGTCAATTTGTATAAGAATTAATCACATATTCTATTATTACTATCAAATTAAAACAACGTAAATACTCAAGCAAAACAAAATTTTATTAAATAAGAAAAATTGGTAATTTACAATTTTATCGAAAACTAGAAGACATAAAATCATCTAGTTTTCAGTTTTTGATTAGGAATCAATAAGAGCAACAAAATGTAAAAAAAAAAAATAATATAAAATTTCAAAGCATTGACCAATTTTACTTTAAACATTTTTTTGTTTTTTTTTTTTCCCAAATTTTGAGTTTGAAACTCGTTTTTTAAAAAAATATTCATAGATTTCACTTGATTTAAAAACTGGCTAATAGAACAGAGTATTGGCTTTAAAAAAAGGTATAATACTTAATTGTAGGTAATACCCTTATTTTTTAGTAATTTTTTTTCCATTTTAAGTACTTTTTTCATGAAATTGCCCCTCCCGCCCAAACGGGGGGAGATAGACCCCCCTCCCATAGTAAAATATGCTTGTATTAAAGTGTTCTACAAACGATGATCCAGAAGTAAGAAAAATGGGGTTTCGACATATCGTACGGTCTCGACGATCGGTCTGTGCGTCCAATGTAATTTCAGCTAGAGTGTAAACGGCTGGGGAGATCTGCATCAAATTTGGTAAAGAGTATTTTTATGCCATACATTTTTATTTATTTTTTTTTTTTAATTTTATCGAAAGCGACTCTAAAGGTTTTGATTAAACTTCTTGTCTATAATTAAATGAAAATAATTGTAAGAAAACTTTGTTTCAGATTTTTGCCAAATAAATTCGCGTTACGGAAACAAGGTTTTGACGTTTTTTTTTTAACAAATTTGCCTTATTTTTGAGTTATTTACATATAGCTCTTTAATCGTTTGACCAATATTGGCGTAATTTTAGAATTTGCTTGTTGTAAATATCTCACACAATATTGAAATTAAAATTTTTAAAAATAAAAAAAACTTAACCAAATATCTATTTTTTAGTAATTGAATTTTGTTGTTAAAAATAGCATTGCGTGTATTTTTAATATTTTGCTAACATTTAAGTTGCCAATTATGACGCTGATTACACGGTTCTTTTTTTCGTTTGTTTCGTCTTTCGTCTTTTTGACAGGCACGTATCGTCGTGATTACATGGTTCTTTTTTACATTCGTGAAGGCTCTTTCGTTATTTGATGTTCAGAAACTGCGGTGGATTTATTGAAAAATAAACAGTAGTAATAATTAAAAAATGTTTTTTAATCACTTCTTATTTATATGAACAGCTTATTTAAGTGTGAAGAATTGTTTTACAGCTCGAAATTAAAAGATTATAAGTTCTTCGCACAATGCTCTGATTTTAGGGATGGACGATTAAATTATTCGGTGAGAAAATTTATCGAACCTGGAACACCGATGTATTTCAACTTTCTTTTCTATTTTGATAGACAAATACGTTTAAATTTACATCAACACGTGTTTTTGACTTAGGTCCGTTTGCTCATAGGAGGTTAAATCTGACTCTGGTTCTGATGATTAAAATTTCAAATTATGGATTCCTTTAATCCTTGATAAAATTAGAATTCGATATTCTCATCTAAGAAATTGCATTAACAGATCTGTGCCTACGTTCTGTAACTCAAGTCGATAAAATTAGTCGAGAAATGAACCTGTGTGAAGCCAGAACCCCCACCGCAAAATTGTTGATCCAAATAAATCGGATTCGTCCATCGTTTGTCCACGTTTGTCCAGCCAAATTTTTCGTTTGTCCACCCCCAGGAAAAAAGTTATTAAGCTTTTCTTTTTTATAGCAACACCCCCAAAAACAAAAAAGTTGTCTACCGTCGGCAATTGATAATTTAGGAGGTTGGGACCGAGTGCATTTCGTTTGTCCACCGGCCATTTATGATTGTCCAACAAAAAATTTCGTTTTTCGATCCTTATTTCAAAAGTTGACATTTCTTTTTTATAGCAATACCCCCACAAATTAAAAAGTCGTCTAGCGTCGTTGTCCACCCTTCAACATTTCTTTTTCATAGCAACCTCAAAGACGTCTACTGATCGCAATTCTTAACTTAGAAGGACGAAAACGAATAATTTTTTTCTAAGGGTGGACAAACGAAAATTTAGGTGGAAAATTATAAATGGCCGGTGGACAAACGATTCCACTTGGTTTCGTCCTTCTAAGTTAAGAATTGCGATCAATTGAACTAAGGGTGGACAAACGAATGCACTTGGTCTCAACCTCCTAAGTTATCAATTGCAAACGGTAGACATTTTTGTTTTTGAGGGTGTTGCTATACAAAAAGCTTAATAACTTTTTTCCTGGGGTGGACAAACGAAAATTTTGCCTGGACAAACGAATCCGATATATTTGGATCAAAAATTTTGAGGTCGGGGTTCTGGCTTCACACAGCTGAGAAATGAAATTGAAACAAATCATGAGTTTTAATTTATTTTTTAACGTTTCTTCGACCAATGTTATCGATGCGAGAATTACAGAACGTGCACTGTACGATATTTGGAGCAAATCGGTCCACCTGTTTAACCTCTATTTCGATGGACCGTATAGTGCACAGACGTAGAAATCAACGGACGGTATGGTAAAACTACTTTTTTTTAGACTTCTCCATGTTTACGCGAATTTTGTGATGCGTGAACGTCCGCTCCGTTCGACGCGCGGGTGGCGCGGACGTTCATGCCGCCGACCCCCCTTCCCCCGCGCGATGATCACGCATCACAAAATTCTCTACAAATTTTGTACATCTTTTTTATATGTCTAATTCAAATCGCGAGCAACAAATTCACCTATGTATGAACTCCGTTTCAAAATCTTCTTCAAAATGCTACTTCAAACTAAAACAATCTATTTCTATTTTATTCTTTCAGATTTATCCATTTATTTACGTTCTTCTTTCAAACAAAAACCAAGCTGCATATGAACATACATATGTTTCAGTATGGATTTTTTTGAAACTGACATAATGCAGTTTCAAAAAAAAATCAAACGGACAAAATGTCTATTTTTTTCAGTTTGGATATTATGTGTGTTTGTTTTTTTTTCATCGGTCATAATGTCCATTTCTCCTTTATGTCCTTTTAAAATGGACTTTATGTCTCCTGTCATGGGAAATAATGTCCAAATGGACATTTTGTCGTTCTTCAATAGGAAAAGTGCCCAAATGAACATTATGACTTTTTTAAACTGACTTAATGTTCAAACGGACGGTATGTCTTCTTTAAACGGACATAATCGGCCCTAGCGAGGTATCCGTCGGAGCGGAAAATTCTCAGATTTTATACGAATCGGAGAATCTTTGCTACGAGGTATACTTTCGGACAGCTTTTCGGAACATTTTTCCGACATTATGCAACGCACACCGGCGTTTTGCGTTAAAGTGCGATAATTAGCTTTTTTGAGTGATATTTTGACAACTCATAAATTTATTTTTCCAATATCCTCCGACACAAATAGTTCGCGGAGATTTGTGTAAAGTGTTGAAAAATGTAAGAAATTAAAAAAAAACATGTTAATAAAGTAATTTTGGAACTATGGCTTGAATTTTTTTTTATTTTTTATGCCCCGGGAGCAAACGAAAAAACAACAACCAGGCAAATCGAGCTTCTGGTTAATTTAATGCAAGAGAAACCCGACGCGTCGTCGCATTGTTTAGTATTCTTTTCCGATGAAGGATACCTCGAATGTAATTTGAACCTCCGACAGAGTGTGCGTTGCAAAAAAATTTCAGCTCTGACGGATAACTTGCTAGGGCAGAATGTCTATTTGCATTTTCATCTGGTCATAATGTTCATATACCTAATAACTTTTTGAGATTGGACGTTATTTCTCGACATAATGCCGATGGCCCTTATATCCGTTTGTTCGGAATTAATGTCCATGGACATTATGTCCGTGGACGTTATGTCAACCCACCGTTCCCTACCTCACCTACTAAGCTATAGAGGATATTGTAACTGGCTTCCTCAAGCCGAAAATATTGTTGGCTAAAAGAAACGAACTTAGCTAGAATAGAATAGAAGGCAGGCTTAAGAGCCGATGATGCCGATGATGCCGATGATGCCGACGATATTCGTGTTTTAATGATGAATTTATTCTCGAAAAACAAAAGAATATCTTACACACTAAGAACTAAAGCTAACACAAAAGCAGCCCATGTGTGCTGTGTGTGGGCAGGTGCGCACATCGAATCGGTAGCAGACACGGAACGAGTAAAAATCGGTGTGGCTGTGTCAGTACACCGGTCGGTGCAGACACAAGTGTAGTGTTTGTGGGCTGCTTTAAACAAATAGATTCATCATTAAATAAAAATGCTTAAATTGCAAAACAATAATAAAAATCAATCCGGCATACTTGCCTCGTCATCAAATGTTCGACTCATGTCGATGCCCTTTGCTAAAGCATAGTAGGTACGCTGCTGATGAGAAACGAAAAATTCCATGCAAATATGACACAACGAATAAACGAAAAATTTCGTTCTGATTTTCGTTTTGCAGTACGCTGTTCAACGAGCGTAATTTATAATTGTGGGAGGTTATTTGGATAAGTGACACTTTCAATTGATATTTTTCGCTGTGGTTTCCGTTAGCATTTTTCTACCGTTTTGGAGACCCCAAAAAAAATTTCATTCCGCATCATCTGATAAAACTCTACCTATTGATATTTTTCCGAAGTCCTTTCGCTTACATTTACAACAAGAAATTTTCGTTTCACTTCAACTGCGTACTAGGCTTAAAGCATGAATGCATTTGATTACATTGGATATTAACATAATAGATAACCTGGTATATTGCGGAGCAGTGAATCTTGAATAAAATTAAATGAAAGAAATGTCTATATGAAATGAATTTGACACTCGTGAAGCTATTGACCGATGGAATGAATGAATTTATTACAACACATAGTTAAAGTATCTTTCTTTGCTTTTGTTTAAAAAGCCCCGGCGCAGTGGAAGTAGTGCTTGACTGCTAACTTGGATGTGTGGGTTCGATCCCCAGTCTAGGCAGCATTCTTTTCTATATTCCCTCTACTGAACGCCACCCCTCGGATTTAATGAGAAAAATCAAAACCTAATTTCTCAATCCACTGTGCCAACAAAAATCTATCCTATCCTTCTATTCCTTCTAACATTGCTTTTTTTTTTTTTTTTAAACCATTTTATGTACATATTTGTAATTTCCTGTAGTCGATGTATTTAATCTTAAAATCGATATCTGAATATCGATGATTTTTCTCTCAACTACAGTTTTTTCTGACAACTGGCAATTGCTCATCTCTACCCTGTTGTCAAACCATAAACGTCAATGTTCAACTAGAAAAAATCTTTAAAAATTCATTCTTGCTTTCGTTACTTCATACCGCCCACATTTCTACACCCCTCATCCAAGCTGTCAAAAAGATGAAAGACGAAACGACTGAAAAAAGACTCGTGTAATCAGCGTCTATAAGAGCAAGAGTTTGTGCGATCCCGTATTGCATTTTTTTTTCTCTGAAATCGGAGTCGGCATTCAAAACCAGTCGACAAACACATGGCGTGTGGTCCACAGAAAAAAAAGAAATCTCACTAATCGCTCAATACCAATTTGACGGATGTGGACAAGAATTTCCGCTGAATTAAAAAAAACTAGTGTTATAATTTGTTATGTACCTTGGGTTCTAATGTTGAGGTATTCGTCGTATTCATCGTCGTATCGTCGGTTTCATGGTCCAACTAAAGGGGGTGCAGTAAACTTTAGTATAAAAGGTCTTTCTTTATTAAGACTCCAAATTTTAATGCAAATTTACAAATCTTAGGCTAACTTGTTACAATAAAATCTACTTTTGAAAAATATCGGTGGGTCGCTGGAACATCGGCGGTACCAAAAATTTTTCGGGTTGTTCTGTCTTCTTTAGAAAGTCTTCTGCGGCTTTTACTTCATTTCGGGTTCCTCAGTAGGTTATCTTATTATAGCTGAACTTATTAACCGGCTTATCTACGGTTATTAACTGGCTTATCAACGGATTTTAATGGACTTATGAGCGGCTTGCAACCGGTTTATCAACGGTTCTTAACCGGCTTATGAACAGCTTTTAACCGGCTTATCAACGGCTCTTAACCGGCATTAAAAAAAAAAAACATTATTAACGGTAACTACTATAAAACCATTTATGATTAACGGCTTTCTCGAAAACGGTTGAACCGATTTCTATCAAATTTATACACACAATTTCATTGAAAAATTAATACATTTCTCGAAAACGACTTCTTAAATTTGTTTAAACTTAACATATTTATACCCTTTTTTGAAGACTTTGTTTTTCATCATTAAAACGTTTAAAACCGTTGGAGAAATCTTGATTTTCACGAAACGGTAACTGCGATTTTATCAATTTAATTCCATACATAAATATTAGAGATGCCGCCAATAGTGACTCGGCCGAATACCGAATATTCGGCCACACTCGTCGGCCGAATACCGAATATTCGGCAGCCGAACATTCGGCCAACGATGTGTATCTAAGTGAGAGACTATTTTCAGAAGCTGGAATTGTTTACAAAGATAGACGTAATCGTTTGCTACCAACGAATGCCGAAAAACTAGTTTTTATTCACCACAACTTACCATTAGTAGATTTTAAATACTAAAATACAAATTTTTGAATAAAAGAAAACATTTATTGTAAGATAATAAGCCTTTTTTATTCTTCATTTGCTATTCGGTATTCGGCCGAAAGTTGTGAACTATTCGGCCGAATACCGAATATCAAAAATATAGGCCGAATGCCGAATAGTGGCCGAATATTCGCGGCATCTCTAATAAATATATATTGTTAGGTTAGATTGAAATAGCTGCCAGCAGAAAAGTTGACACACTTAAATCAAAATTTGTTGCAATGCGGACAACTTTTAAAGATTTGTATATAAACTCAGTACAAAAGCAATTAGGTATCTGCAACATATGTAGTCGTACATTTTATTCCCCTTTATATTTGCAAAATACATATAAACAAACCGAAAAAATAAATAAATAAGCAATAAATTATATCCCCAGGAATATTAAATGTGAATAGCTTTCCTCAAAATGTACTATTGTTTCTGTTCTGTTTCTTTGTGTATCAACAAAATATTTATTTCAATTTTTTAAAATAATAAAAACAGAACAAAGGAAATTCAACAATAACAAATTTACAACTCATTAAAACTTAAATTTAAAAATACATATATTCACATGGACATAACCATTTATGAATTGTTTAACATTATACGTGGGTTAATGTCCTCATTTTGAATAGAAAATCGAACGTTTGACTAAAGTGGGATGATTTTGCGAAAATTGTTTCCACGGTATTATCGATAGCAAGCTTCTCTACTCGCTTCAGAAATCAATGCTGCCAACAGCTTTTACATGGATATCAGATATCGCATATTAAACGTCAGTTTGACTATTTCGTGTATACACTTGTAGTTTTCAATTTTTGTGTATCTTTGAGCTCTAATGCTATATTTCTGAAGTGGAAAATTTGATTCGGGGCACCATGAAATCTGAGTTCGAATATTAAATAATTAAAATAAAATCCAAAATATGTCAGTAACCCGTGGCGTATGATGGTTAGTGCGTAGGACTGTCTTCGGTTTTTCACGTTAAAACAAAAATGTTTTGCACGGGTACTGTCTCTTGCGAGGACTTGACATATCCTCTTTAATTTTTTTTTTAGCAATTAAATCTGCTTCAGTTCTAAGCTTTCATCAAACCAATAATTCCATACGCATTTTTGGCTTTTACCTTCGACCAATTATACATTTTTATTTCCCATTCTTATCTACTTTACCGTTTAACGCACAAGCCAAAAACGAAAATATAGATTAAAATGGAACATTGTCGAAAATAAATATATTGGTGCAAAACTATAAGCTTTTGTTTTCGTTAAAACTGCTTTATTTTATTCGATTGATTAACTTAAAAACTGAGATTCTCGAATCACTAAAGCTTTATACCTTGTCATTATGACAGACAGTGAGCGGTACAGTAATGCATTATATATTCTACCCTAATGTACATATTATAAAGTGCACTAAGCAACACATTCCTAATATTCGTGTCTTATTCTAAAAAAAACATGTCGGAGTCAGTAACAATTATCTCTCACTTCCAAACAAACTGTTTCAAATAATTAATGTTGTTTTCATTTTAAATGTAGGTATATGTTTTGTTACATCTTGTCTATGACAAAAACCTATTATAGAGAGCGCCTTGCTACCTTTCTCCGTCTCTTTATTATTTTCATTCCGAAATACAACTTGTTGATTCCAATAGACCGGAGGGAAATTTATGACTGGCTATAAAGTCGTAAATGATTCGCCTTGTGAATTTCATGAAGGGTAGTTTTAGTACAGTGGTCGAAGGGATTTATATTTTACGACTTTTTTATCATTTAATTTGATGTAATTCTGTGTGGAATGAAGGGGAGAAAAAAAATTAGCTGTTGCAATGATGTTTGTGTCCCTTTAATTTGGCGAGTTTCTTTTGATATTTACTTGTTGCGTTCAATTTTTTGTAAATGGTACATTTCTGTAACACTATAAAATAAATGGATATCTCTTAACATTTCTCTCTTTAATTTTGTTGTCATGACAAAGTGAATTAAAATACGTTACGTTACGTTATAGCACGTGCAGAATCAGAGCAGTGTATGCAACGCAAAATATTCCCCAGATGTGTGAATTTTAATTTTGAGTTTTTAAAACTCTTTTCCAAGTTCTGGCACAGTTTTTTTGTTTGCGCAAAGAGTCATTACACCGATTGATTGAAATTTTGACACATCAACGTTGCTATGCTAGAAACCCACTCTATACTTAGATCTGATTAATATCAGTTACAGTGTACCTTAGCAAAATTATTCCAGTTTTGCGGTTCAAAAAATACTGAAAACAAAATTTTGGATTCGCTTGCTCATTGACTTGACGGATCAAAATCACTGAGATCTCATTTTCATGTACAAGCCAAATGTTTTCGATTACATTTTTAAGTTGAATTTTCGTATTTGATTTACCTTTATTTTGGTAAAATTATTGAGCTGTGTCGTTTACCATAGCGATCATTTCGTCAAGATAGTTTATTTTTTTCTTCTTCCATTTTTGTCACGTCTTTAGGTTTTGATTTATTTTCACTTTGAAACTCAAACAATATTTAGAACTACATATACTTGCACTTGCAGCAGCAATATTTTTGACTGAGCGTGGATTACGATGATGCACAGGCCTTACGACATCAGTAATGCTACCACTCTCTTCAAAATTTCTTCACAATTTTACCGATTGCTTGCATTGTCGGTCGATTATGACGATTATGTAATTGGCAAACATTCAACTAATATTATTACACTTTAAATGACAGCTGATTTTGACAGGTGCCAAATGCGAAATGAATGACCCGTAACAATTTTAACTTTCCTACTTATTGATTTATATTACAAACAAAAGAATTCATTATTATTTAAAAAAACTAATATTTTTACGAAATAACTCAGGGGCTTTGTAAAAGCTTCAGTCGGTCATCGTTGAACTTATCTCGAATGAAATGAACACAAATATCGATGTGTTTAGTCCTGGCGTAGAATTCATAGAATTGCCTTTTCGACGACCAGGAATTGGGACTACCTCCAAGAAGACAAATTTTTCTACTCGTTAAACGTCTTGTTGAGTAATCTGTTGCAAAAACAGCATCACTATAAATAGAAAAATTAAGATTTAAGTTAGTTTTAAATAATATACCAAAGCTTTTAGCATTATTTAAATATTTAAAAATTCGTTTAACGGTTTTTACGTCACGAGAACTTGGCTTATTTAAAAAACGGCTCAATACTCACTGCATACGAAATGTGGCCTGGTTCCAATGGCCAAATACACCAGGCTACCTACTACCTCACGATAAGGAAATCTAGTTACAGTTTGTGAACTTTCTGTTTACTGGGTGGGTGTAGATATTGGACATAAATCCGACATGTTTAACTTGCGAAGCACTGTCGATATAAGTATAAGTATAATAAAAAACTGATAAACAAAGCATCCACCATTTGCCTTATGAACAATTTAAAGTCCAAGATAATAATGATCTTTGAAAAGTTTAACTTTTGTTTAGTTTTGAAAATTGACAATTTTATAGATTTCGATGTGCTCTTTCAGAATTTCAACTTTGCCACCTCGTATCTTTGTCGCTCGTGCCGCCATATTGGAAAAATGGGGATTAAAGACCCCCAAAATGGGTTTTAAGGAATAACTCCCGAATGGTTAGTTGAAGAAAAAAAATGTCAAATAGAACGGCAACACTTACAGTATTATGTTATAGCTTTTTCAAAGCGAATAGTTCATTCTTTAATTGTGTTTTTATAAATGAAGCTTTTTTAGTGCTTAGTTTTTGAATAAATCATTTTCAAAATCAAAGTTTTGAAAATAAAATTCGAAAAAAAAAATAATTTCAAAATTATTTATTTAAAAACTAAGCACTAAAATAACTTTATTTAAAAACACAATTAAAGAATGAACTACTGGCTTTGAAAAAGCTATAACATAATATTGTAAGTGTTGCCGTTCTGTTTTTATTTTCATTTTCTATTTTATGGATTTTTTCTTTAATTTGACCCTCCCACCCAAAGAGGCGGACATATAGAGTATGCCAATATCTAAAAATCATGTTCATATAATGTATAAAAAATTAAAAAAAAATTATAGTGTAATCTCAAAATGCACGATTTTTTTCGGATTGGTTTATTCCGAAAACGGTTGTTTTTATGAAAAAAGTATATTAATATTTTTTGTAGGAAATTTTCTAAGCTACAAATAAGTCTGTGACATTTTTTTTCTACAACTAAACATTCGGGAGTTATTCCTGAAAAACCATTTTGGGGGGCCTTTAACCCCCATTTTTCCAATATGGCGGCGCGAGCGGCAAAGATACGAGGCGGTTAAGTTGAAATTCTGAAAGAGCTCCTCGAAATCTATAAAATTGTCAATTTTCGAAACTCCCGGAAAACTTTCCAAGTATAACCTCTATTTTTTCAACCAAATGACTGTACTACAACGAAAATTCCTGTACAAAGCTTCCAAAAAGTTTCAAATTGTGAAAAGGCATTTTTTTATTAAAATACAAATCAAGTGTAGTTTTTAACTTGTCAGGATCTATCCAAATTGACCGCTTCAGCCCAAAGTCTAAGTGGCAAATTCTTGGTATGAAGCATTGTTCTTGCTGTTTCAACTATAAACCGCATATCTCGCTCTGCCCTGCTATTTTGGTGTGGTGTGTAGAGTACCCAGGTCTGATGGAGCAACAACAACACCATGAGCCTACTTTTACATTACATTTGTCTTTAGATGAAGCAAGACTATAATTTTTGTGGAGATTTTGATTTTGACATCAGGCACTAAGTAAACGTCAAAAAGTTTCTTCTCAACTCATTCCTTATCATTGAAAGCTAAGATTTTGATTGACCCTCTCCCACGTACTTGAATTTTACTTCCATTTCCAATAGTTATCGGAACCGGTTCCTCAAGCTTTACATATTCGCTGAAACATTCTCGTCGTGACATCATGTGTTCACTTGCACCTGAGTCTAATACCCAGTCATCTGCACCAACTCCAACTGCACCAGCTTACTGTAGCGCGAACCAAAGCATCGCAATCACTTCTTTCTTCTTTTTTCGCATAATCTAATTGTTTTTTTCTTGTTTGGACAATCGGATTTCCAATTTCCATTATGATTACATGCAAAGCACTATCCTGGACGTTTCTTCTTACCCCGAGCGTTCTGGCGAAACTTGTCCATGCGCTTTGCGTGCGACAAGTGCCCTACATTCCTCATTAGGTACTGAAGTCGGTATCATGTGATCCATTGCGTTTAGCCTGGTTTCTTCCATGATCAGACGTACACGTAACCTCAGATTTTCAATTGTCCGGCATTTAACGTCGGTTGATTCCCAAGTGGGAAAATCGATTCGGCAGTCATTAAAATTTTAACAATTAGCATGGATTGAGAGACCACTTCACCAATATCTCCCAGCTGCTCCAATAATCTTTCTAATTTGCTCATGTGCATGGCCACATCGCCGTCGTCTGTTGGGTCTTTTTGTAAACTGTAGAAACGTTGTTGAAGTTAACTTATACTTGCACTTGATTTTTTTTCGTAAACTTAACAAAGTTTGCTTCACATGTAACCAAACGTATGTAGAACAGATAATGTGAACCAGCATCTGCTATGTGATCTATACGTACAATTCTTTTTAATTACTGATTCTTGAATATTGTTCAATTGTATGGTTCCCTTCTTCTTCTGTTGGGGTAACTCGCATTGAAAGAGTTCAAAAGGCTTTCACTAGATTTGTGGTCAGGCAACTGAAATGGAATATAGATACTCCTTCATATCCATCTAGGTGTGCTTTGATTGGACTTGATACTTTAGAAAAAAGGCGTTCTGTTCAGTGTATGTTGTTTGTCCACGATATTTTTTCATATCGTATAAAGTGTCCACAGATTCTCACATACTTTGAGATATATATTCCGGAGAGAAGATTGCGTCTACGTCATTTTTTTAACAATCCAAGACATAGATGTAATTATGGCTGCAATGAATCGCTTTCTAGATGTATAAAACTTTTTAATTCTATATGTAATGAACTTGATCTATCAATAAACAGATTGGAATTTAAAACTAAACTACAAAATATTATTCACTAGCTTTAAGTTGTACATATATACATATACATATATACATATACATATATAATTACATAGTATATTGAATTGTTAGTAGTCTGTAAGATTTATATCAGTAGATGAATGAATGAATAAATAAATAAATAATTATATGCATGATATATTTTCAATATTTAAATGATACATACAAGCCAAACTATAAGTCAAATTTTCAAACATTAAAAATAATTTCAGTACATGAGAGATACACACATACAATCGTTTCAAAAATGCCACATATAGACAACTTTCGTTGTTCTGTATAAAAAAAAATTAAAGAAATAACTGTATCGTAGCTCAGGGAAATTATTAAAGATGAATAATACAAACCGTCACACTCCGAGGTAGAAATAAAAACCGTCAGAACAAAAAATAAAACACCAAGAAATTATAGTGGAAAAATTGTTATAAAAAACCACTTTTATTTAACCTGCTCGCGCTGCTCAGTTGGTTCGTGCTCAAAAAGACTGAAATTCAGTTCACAATTCTCAGAACCTTCTCGGTCCTCCGTTAAGTTTTACAAAGGAATTTTATATACCTTGCTCAATACATCGACTGCAGAGTTGCAATACTCATGCACTTAGATACAATAACTACAAGGAGAACTATGTGCAAAATATAATCCGAAAGTATTAAATTATTTTTATCTATTTATTTTAACAATGTAATTGAAGTGTTTTAAATGTATTTCATTAGTTTTTGTGTTCTCAAATTTTAATTTATGTTTGAGTTTTCATACTTTATATTTATTTCCATTTTTTCTCAAACTTTGAACAAAAAAACGTAAATAAAAGAGTTATTTTCATGTTAATTCTCGTTAACGGCTTAACCGATTTAGAACCAAATGTTCATGCAGATGGTCCTTTTAAGTTTAAATTGGATACAAAAATTTTCAATGCATTTTTTTAACTTTTGTATAAAAATATGCTCTACACGCATTCAAAAATACAATCTTGCTCCGTATTTAAATGCCTCATAATCTGGGGAAAAAGTGCCTCATACCATACAAATTCGCATTATTTGAGAAATAAAGTTATGTCACATGCATTTTTTTTAATGGTTTACTTACTAAAGGTTTTTCTTGTGTTCGAATTCAAACTTAAAATGTCGTTTTCTCGAAACTAGGTTTTTGTCGTTTAGATCACTCCAATACTGGGGTGACAAATTTTCGAGAAACAAAAAGTATCTAACACGATGATATTAAAATACTTTGAATATTTTTATATTTTTCGTGAAACTTTTAATTTCAATTACTCAGAGTTGATTTTCATAAAAAGAAATTTAAACACGTTTTTGTGTAACTGGGCTCATTACCTGTTAAACTTACCAGAATAAGACCCCAGTCCGTTTGCCAAAGAGATTGAACAGCAATTAGTTGTAATTAGTTAATCTCATCATTTGCTTATGTAATAGGTTATAAAAATATTGTTTGAACCAAGGTACATGCACTCAAAGTATAAAGATATTTTAGAAGGAAACTATTAATATACCAAATACGCTTAGCACCATCTCTTTGATCAAAAACTAATTACTTACAGTCTTAGATCCCGCCATAGGACGACCTACCCTCATCGAGTTACCGGACAAGTGGTATGCAGTTTTTTAGATAGTGTTTTAACTAACATTTTGCGCAAGGGTTGCCTGGCGAAATATGGTTAAGGCATAGGGTTGCCACGCTTTAAAGGTCGATTTTTTTTTTTTTTTTTTCAATTATGTGACCCAGGGAATATGGTAGGTCTTAGTGCTAAAAGAAAAATATCATATGAAAGGAAAATTTATTTTAAAATTTTAAAATAAGTGTTTTTTTAAAATCGGAATTTCAATAGGGTAAATTAGGGCAAAAGAAGATTTTTATATCGAGTTTTAGATTTTCTAGAATTTTCCTTTATATGTGTGACTTTCTTGTATTTACAAGATCTATCGATAAAAGAAACAAAAAACTCTATCACTTTTCGTTATGAAAATAGAATCTAAACCTTTATCTTCTTTTGCCCTAATTTACCCTATTGAAATTCCGATTAAAAAAAAAACGCGTATTTTAAAATTTTAAAATAAAGTTTCCTTTCATATGATACTTTTCTTTTAGCACTAAAACCTACCATATGGGCTGGGTCACATAATTGAAAAAAACCCAAAAATCGACCTTTAAAGCGTGGCAACCCTATGCCTTGACCATATTTCGCCAGGCAACCCTTGCGCAAAATGTTAGTTAAAACACAATCTAAAAAACTGCATACCACTTATCCGGTAACTCGATGAGGGTAGGTCGTCCTATGGCGGGATCTTCTACTATTAAGCGTTATTTTTAGTAACAAGTTGGTGAAAGTCTGCAGGCTTACAGTCCAATAGAACAATGAAAAACGAAATTCGCTCGTAACTCGAAATTTGGCCTTAAATCGTATTTGAAAATATGTATGTACGTACTCTCTTTTTTATTTCCTTATTTAATTAAAAGCTAAATAATTCACGAAATTAATTAATAAACTATTTTCTGATAAAGTAATCAGGGCGACGAAACCATATGAGATGCCATTTTTTAAGAAGAAAAAAAAAAAGGTTTGGGTAAACAAAAAATAATCTTACAATTACAAAAACAAGAAAGAAAAATAATTTATGTCATTGAACTTATTATTAACTGATGTTGCTTCTTTTAAATTTGTTTTTTAGCGATTGAAATCGATCTGGATTCAAAATTCCTGGAAGTTGTTCGCTTAGATATTGGACATGTTACAAATATGTCACAAATCGTAAGTGCTGTTCTACAGTTTCTCTGTTATACAGGTATCAACTCGTGAAAAAGAATTTTTCTTACTCTAACTTGTAGCCTTTTTATACAATCATCTCTTGTAATTTATATGTTTATATTTTACACCTAGTTCCCACAAATTCTATAAAAGTGGGAAGTAAGTTTACGTTCCAGTGATAATTTTTGTTCTCTACATGCAACATCTATAGAACCGAATGTAATATCTGTGCTTCTATTTTTTAATATTTAAATAGTGAATGTTAAGCATTTACTGGCCAAAGGATTGATAAGGAATGAGACAAAAACCGACCCTACATTAATTAATTCATATACCCAACAATAATATAATTAATAATAAGAGAATTTATAATCTAAAAATTCGCACATTTCGACCTTAATTTTGCTTTAATTAAATAATTTGGCCTAAAATACGTAAATTTGAATGGTAATCCCCTAGGAAAAGTTGCCCTTCTTTACTTGTCCAATGAAACTCAAAAGAAGAATTAATTTTGTTTTCTTTGTCAGTGAACGAACGGCCCAACGGCCTGTCTTATTTAATTTCTGTTTTAATTTTTAATGCAAATTCCTCACAAACAAAATTTAAAGATAGAAATTCATTCAACATTAATCGACATTGGGCGAAGGCTAAGGCAGTTTTTATGTTTCATTTATTTTCAGTTGTTTTTTTTTTGTTTATTTTTTTAAGGTTGTTTGGCTGGTTGTATCTGCTGAATTTGTAATCCTTTTTTATTATTCAAAATAGTAACTACACCTCCAATCCATTGAATACTTATGTATATAATTTTCCAAAAGCTAAATTCAAAACTTTCTCCGGGAACATAAACTCGTATCCTTTTATTATATATGTAGATATTTTTGTAGCAGCACGGGAATGATAAAAGGGGCTATACGAGTACGAGGAAAAAGTTGCACGTTTCTTCTTAAGAAACGGCATTGGCGATGGCGACGACGAAGACAACGACGACGATGAGATGAAATGTGATGAGAAGAAAAAATTCAAAAGACGACGCAGAATAACAAGAGAAACAATATGAAAAGTTAAATCGGATCACATCGGTGTCGTAAATTCCCTTTCGAGCATTCCCTTGAATATTCCACCGACTATAAGGCGGAGTAAAATGTAGGTGGGGTTTGGGGGGATTGAATGGTATAAAGTTACTTTAGTAAGGTTAAGATAAGACACAGAAGGTAAGATATAATATAAGCAGAGGATAATAAGTAAGAGAGGACAACGCATTAGATATGCCATTTTCCTATTGGGTTTTTCCTAGTTCCTTCGAGGGATGACCACCGCCGCGACAGCGAACCGCCATGTCAAATCCCTAAGGAGTTGCGTTTGTAATTTTATAACTTTTACTTTCATTTATTTCTCTATCCTAACAACAAAAATGATTAAAACTATATTATTTTTGCGTACATTTTGAAAAAGAAAACAGAAATAAATATGTATGTACATACCATGAAGTTGAAAGAAAAAATCGATTTTGATTAAACGCCCTCCGCTGCGGCCGCTGCCTCCGCCGCCGTCTTGCAAGTGCAACTGAGAATGGGATAGAATTTTACCTACCTAACCATGTCATCCTTATTCCAAAGCCCAAGCCCAAGTCGTTGCCGAATGCTAGAAGGTACTTAAGCGGTTTCATTTTACTCATCTTCTCTCTCTTGATATTGCATGAAAAGATAAAATAAGATACGTGGCTTCCTTGGGTTATGTCCTTTTCTTTATTTGTGGTGAAGCTGGCGACAGATGGCATAATGTAATTTGATTCAGCTTGGTGTTTGTGAATGTTGCCCCAAACCACCCCTTACATCAGCTGTCTTCTTGTGCCGCCTGCTGCCAAATTCACTGACTATATGGTATAAGGTACAATTTTCATTATAAATGAAAAGAGAGGTACGAGAAGACGAGGATAAGGTGGGTCCGGGTCGGAATAGAGAGAAAGGATGCTTTTTTGTTCTTTAATTCTAACCCAACCCGCAAATATACTATTTGTGCTCCTTTTATTTGTATAACAGTTTGCATTTATTTCCAACTACCGTTACCATATTACATGCTATAAATCAATTTTATATCCTTTTTAATGATTTAACTCACCCCTTGAACATATTAAAAAGTGTTTACATGCAGAGATCATAACTTACAACAATGAGGATAAAAAAAGCAATGTAACTTTAACATTAGCGTTACATTTTTTCCCCTTTGTGTTTATAAGCTCTACCGTAACCAACAATAAAAAAAACCTATGGTATTTTGAAAAAAAAAAAAAAAAAAAAAAAAAAAATGTTGTTTAGATAAATCCGCAGACATCAAGTTGTTAATATATTTATGCTTAGAGCCACCTTAGTGTATTTTTTTTGCACAGTGTGTTTCAGCTTTAATTGCACACAATTATTTATGTCATAGAAACCAGACTATTACATTTTTTGAAGATTGTTTCGTTATATATATAACAATCCAGGGAATCAAAAAGCACTGCTCAATATTTAAGCGAGTCTATTCAAAGTAGAATTAAAGTCGAAAAGTCCATTTTCTTTATATGTAGTGTACAAAAGTTTATGAGGTCACAAAGAGTTCAACAAGGTACAAGAACTTCTGAGATATTTTCTGATTGGAAGAGAATAGACTGACAAGAGGAAAACTTTTCATTGGTTTCCTCTTCAATAGGTACCAAGGCTATAATCTGATTACAGTAGATGTTTAAAAAAATATGAGTTTTTGATAAGAGACAGTCAACAAATAGGTTCACACACGCACGGCTCGACTATAACCTTTAAACTATAAATCAATCAATTTATACACATCTGCAGTTTATTTTCCATTCGGAGGAGCGTTCTTGGGAAAAATATTCTTAGTGACGATGAGATGTTTGGTGTTCTTAAGGCTTGGATTCTAATTTTTCAACAAACCGAATTTAAGGGGTTAAATCTCTGCCACGAAATTCGTCGTTAAAGAAAAATAAATCATTAATTAATCTACATACATACATATATGTATACGAAATGATCTAAACATGTAAAACTCATTTTATTTATCAAAACACAATGCTTAATCTCTAAAAAAATTGATAAAGATTCGTGTAACCAAATAAACATAAAGGAGATTTGTTTTATTAAAGGAGATTTGACATTCCATCTAAAAAGTGCAATTGAAAGCTTTTTTTCTATTCTGATTTTTTTTTAAATAATACTTGAAAATTAAAAAAAAAAAACACTTAATCCTCAATCTCGCTGTCATACATTGTTTGTCTTGACTCATTCACATGCTCTAGCATCCGATTCCGACACCCTGTCTGTATATCTTATCAGGGAAAGTATGAACAAAGTTTCAGCGCCGAACATGAAGGAAATAATCAAAGAAATAATTCATAATTAGTAGTTCGGGACATTTAATTAAATTCCGAATGGTGCTGACCCAAGCCAAATTAACAAAAATTAATTAATTAAATTAATTAAAACACAAAAAAATAACTCTAAATGTTTTTTTTTTGTATTGCAGTTCTTTCTATTCGTAACACCCAAGAGGAGGAACCTCCAGATCCACAATTGATGCGTTTGGATAACATGTTGATTGCCGAAGGAGTTGCCGGTCCCGAAAAGGGTGGTGGCGGTGCTGCCGCTGCCTCTGCAGCAGCAGCAAGTCAAGGTATTAATTCATTTATTTTTATTTTATTTTTTTATTTTCTTTTTGTTTTCCTTAAGTAGGTTCTTCACTTTCAATTGACGGAGCAGACAATGCAATCGAACATTCAGATTATCGTGCCAAACTTGCACAAATTCGACAAATCTACCACCAAGAGTTGGAGAAATACGAACAAGCGTGCAATGAGTTTACTACTCATGTGATGAACCTATTACGAGAACAGAGTCGCACAAGGTAGTAATAATGTGAAAAATTACCATTTAATGAATTTATTTATGTATGATGAATGTAAAAAACTACCTTTCAATGAATTTATTTATGTATTCATAGACCGATTACTCCAAAAGAGATCGAACGCATGGTCCAGATCATACACAAGAAGTTCAGTTCCATTCAAATGCAACTTAAGCAGTCCACATGCGAGGCTGTTATGATTCTGCGCTCTCGGTTCCTAGACGCCAGACGCAAACGTCGCAACTTCAGCAAACAGGCATCTGAAATCCTAAATGAGTATTTTTACAGTCACCTAAGTAATCCGTATCCGTCTGAAGAAGCAAAGGAAGAGTTAGCACGAAAATGTGGTATAACGGTAAGTGTAAATTAAGTTATTATACTGACTGTTTCAATGAAATAAAATAATTTAAATCCTATCTTTAAGGTCTCACAAGTATCCAATTGGTTTGGCAACAAGCGTATTCGCTACAAGAAAAACATCGGCAAAGCCCAAGAAGAGGCAAATCTCTACGCAGCTAAGAAAGCAGCCGGTGCTTCGCCCTACTCCATGGCCGGTCCACCAAGTGGAACTACGACGCCAATGATGTCGCCTGCCCCACCACAGGATTCCATGGGTTACTCCCTTGGGTCTGGTGGCTATGACCAACAGCAGCCCTACGATGGCAGCATGGGCTACGACCCAACAATGCACCAAGATTTAAGTCCTTGAGGAAGATACTTTGATGGGAAATACTAAAGAAAGCCCTAGGGCTATTCAAACTTTATTATTTTGATTACATTTTATTTTAGTTTATCTGTCAAAGTTGGTGTAATTTCGCAATTTTAATTTTATAGTTCGTTTTATTTGTGTCTCCGTTTATGTTCAGATTTTTCCTTTTGTGAAATTTCATTTCTTCATTTCTTACTTTTAATAATCCTAGATTAAGTGAAAAACGCAGCAGAAATACGTAATTAAATTTTAAGGCAGTTTTGAAAGTATACTGAAAAAGAACAAATAAAAATTAATCCTAAGCAGTTATTTACTCCATATACGTATTTTATATAATTATTATATTATTATTAATGAAAACTTAGTATACTAAATCAACTATGAAACAAAGTATAACGATTTGGAAAAACGTATGTATACAAAACAAAAATAAAACAAAAGCAACAAACTGGTATACTATTATAATTTATTTTTTTGGAAAGCAAAACAAATAATTTATTATTTAAACAAATTGAAACTATCTTTTACGAATTGAAATACTATAAACAATGTATACGAAAACAAGTTCTGTAAAAACTTATAAAATGTTTTGTTTTTAATCGTTTTTGTTGAGAAATCGTATAGTTTAAAAATTAAACTGAAATTCTTGCCAGTATTTAAAAAAAGAAAATATTCAAATAGAAAAAAAAATAATCAAACAAAAGTTTAGAAAATAAAAAAAAATTATATCTTAATCATTTACGAAAATATAATTAACTAAAGTAACGCTTTTGATGAAACACAAAAAGAAAATGCAAACATATTATTAAACAATTTTTTTTAAACCTTCATTCCACACCTCATCTCGAAATTCCTTAATATTGATTCCAAAAGAAAAAATCTGAACAAAAACAGATGTAAGTATATCGATAAACTAATTTGAACAACGTATACTTAAAGAAAGTGTATACCTACATATTTAATTAAAATATATATATGAACATTTAACAATTGGATGCAATACGCTTTAACAAATGATACAAAACAAAAAATTACTAAAATTAAAGTATAGATTAAATTTTTAAGTTAAGTCAGTTGTTATCATTTGAATAAAGCAAAATCTTTTAAGATTATAGAGAAAAACTTGTATACGATGAAAAAAAAATACAATTAAAAATATACATACTTCAATTTGCACAGCGCATCTAGAAAAAGTAAAGAAATTTATTATTTTTTCTTAAACCTTGAACGAAAATCCTATGTGTAGAATATACATATATATTTACAGAAAATTTATAGAATGGAAACTAAAACTATAGCTATACAGTCAATAAAATAAATCAATAGTGGTGGAAGTTAATAAATACGCAAGAAAATATGTCATGAGATATGTTTGTCATTTTTAAATTTATTTAATGCAGCTTAAGCAAAACAAAAAATAAGATAAAAGAAGGGTTATATTGAAAGATAAGTTAAAAAATGATATAATAATTAAATGTGTACTTAAAAACAAAATACGATTTAAAATAAACTTAACTACATAAAAAACTATATCGCTGGTGTTTATCCATACGTATGAATTTATTTTTAGGGGAGAATTAATCAGCATACAAAGTGAGAACTGGATAGTGCTCATTCTAAAGCATTATGGTAAAACTTGGGTTGTTTTTAAGAAATTGGGCCCTATCGGGAATCTCCCGGGGAATTTTAGTTCCCACGGAAAGTTTCATTCCCAAGAAATATTTCTAGTTATCGTGAACTTCCCTCGGAATAAATTTTTCCCAGGGAAAAAACTACCAACATTCAAAAAAACAAAATTATTTTCGGAGATCAATTTCGAAGTGTGTACAGTGTTATCAGAGGATCATAATTAAAAAAAATTAAATTTAAGCTGAAATTCCCTTTACAATAAAACAAAATATCCCAAACGAATTCCCCATCCATGTGAAGAAAGAAATATTGGGTGCGATCATTTCAACTGAATTGTATAAAATTGCATAAAATTGTCCTCTTCGATACCTTGCTAGGGTACAACAAACAAAATAACTGAATTTTTTCATGTTGCCAATTAAATTTTTCCGTTTGAACGAGGTGTTAAATTTCGCAGAAGAACAAAATTCCTCTATCTGAAAACACTGCCCAGTGTCCACACATCGTCAGGCTTAGTGCATGTCTGCGTTTTTTTTGCTGAAGGTGGGTACCAAAGAGGAGTCGGCAAGGACCACGATGGAGGTCTTGCCCAGTCAACATTCTGTGAAGTTTTGTCGAACTTCCGTAATGAAGATGCATTTCGGCCAAATTTTGCCAAATCTTATTTACCCTGTAGGTAGTAAAATCCAGTCTCTATAGTAATCTTTTCCATAATACTGACCAGCAGGTTCTATTTTGATTTGATTTGTTGAGTTCGTCCCATAATAAAATTAAAAAATTGTGTTTATTTATCAAAAAAGTTTCAATTCCTCCCTCTCGCCTTAATTTCTCTACCAAAATAAATGGGAAAAAATTCCAGAGAAATTACAACAAATTTCCCATGGAAATATTGTTCACGATAGCAATAAATTCCGAGGGGAATTTCGAACACCATTCACGATACGAATTTTTCGAACGTGGGAAATATTTCCCGGGAAATGTCGTTCGCGATAGGGCCCATTATCTGAAGAAATACCCATTTTTTATTATCAGAACTTATACTTATTGATCAAGTTGGAAATATTAAGGGTATTCATGCAACGAGATAAGTTTACCAATTGTGTAAGTTTGCGTGAACGTCCTTTTTATTTATTTGGATAAATGCTGCGTAATTGAATCAGCTGTTCGTTAAACGTTACGTTAAAAGTCACAATGACGTTTGTATAAGTTTATCCAAATAAATTTGAATAAGTTTCCGCAACAAAATCCTTAGATAATTTTATCCAATTTGCGTAAACCATTTCCCATATAAAATTTGACAGTTCATTTACCAAAAGATAAATTTATCCAAAAGATAAACTTATCTAGTGTTTAACGACGTTGCATGAATCCCCCTATTATCTCTGTTAAATTATATTTTATTTGACTTAATTCTTGAAGATCAAGGAAGAATTGACGAAGTTAAGGCCATCTTTAGAGGTTCGTGGTTAACGTAGAAATTTTTTGGATATGCCAAAATGACCGCTGACTTGTCAAGATTATAATAAATACGAGTTTTGAATATTAGTTGGTAAGTGGAAAATATATGGGCAGTTTTCTCAAAACCAAAACCTGTAAACCAATAAAATTGTATAAACATATACAAAAGTTTTGTAGCATCACTTCAATAAAAATCATCATCAGCAACACTCAACTAAAATAAATACGTAAAGAAGCAAACAGCAAATTACCGCACGAAAGTTCCGTACATCACATCATGTATAACTGACATGAAAAAACAGTCTAAGTACGATTGATTTTGTAGTTGGTAAAAAGATTAGGTACAGTCATCATTAAACAGTCGTCATTTAGAAGTCATCGTTTGAACAACCATACGACTTTTACTCGAATTATTAATTATTAATTTGAATTAGTTTTTGTTAATTTAAATAAAGTACTGATTTTTTTTTTTTAAATAGCTTTTTCTCTTTTATTCATCGAAGCTTAATTGGTGACCCCGATCCCCGGCGAATATTATTTTTTTGCAATGAATGACGACGATGACAAAACAACTACAGAGAGCGCGACGCATGTGCCGACCAGTGACCAAGCAGTCTTTGCACGTGTTCATTGCCAGCCGCATCAAAACTCAGGATTTTTTTACATCCGACCCAGAGCTATGGTTTTTTTCCTGGAATCGCAGTTTGCTGTAAATCGAATCACAGTAGACAGTTCAATGCACACCATACTCTCTCAGCTTAGCCAAACTAAATGCAGACCACCATGCACTTTCTCGTCGGAAAACTAGAAAGTAGAAAACCGAGTTCAAATAGAGGCAAATGAACTCGGTGCTTCATCAGCTCGCCTTTTTGTGTAGGTACGATAAAACTACTCAATCAAAATATTCCACCAGTTCTTGGAACAAGGCCTTTGCAAACCGTCAAAAGCAACTCGTCATCTACTTTGCACATGGTCCCAAAAAAAGATAACACATGGCAACCGTGCGGAGATTATATACGTCTCAACGATAACTCAGTTCCGGGCAAATATTTCGTCAACATTTGCCATTGGAAAAAGTTTTTAGCACCATCGATCTGGAAAAGGCTTACCATCAAGTCCCAGTTGATGTTGAACCATCTGATGTACCAAAAACGGCGATAACCACTCCTTTTGGATTATGGTAATTCCACTACATGACAGAAGGCCTCAAAAATGTTTAGGTCATATTGTGACGCCTGCAGGAATTAAACCGTTGCCGAGTAAAGTCGCAGCCATCCAAGATTTCAAAAAGCCAGAGATAGCCAATGACCTACGGCCATTCATAGCTATGATAAACTTCTACCAGACGTTCATTCCTAACGCAGCTAAAATCCAAGATAGATTCCAAAAACTCATCGAAGCTAACGTGAAGAACGACAAACGACTGATTAACAGGACCCCCGACTCCGAGGCAGCATTTTTCAAGTACAAAGAAGCGCTTTGTAAAGCCACAATTTTACTATATACTGCTGCTAATTCCAAGGTCTCGTTGGCAGTTGACGCATCGGATTTCGCATTACGTGCCGTTCTAAATCAGACAATAGCTGATAAAATTAAACCACTAGCCTTCTTTTCAGAAGCTCAAAAAACATACAACAACATTTAATAAATTAATAATTTAAAGCAACCAATTCTTGAAGTTCATAAATTAAATTAAATTTGTTGTCTACTCAGTTTTCCTTTTAATTTTTATTGTATTCATATTTGATCTTAGCTTGTATGCTCAAATTAAAGTTAGTGTAAATCTTAAAGCTATCACTCTTTAAAAGATATTGTATCTTACTTTGTATACTTTATCAATGAATTAAACAAATAAATAAAAAATAAATAAACATACGACCGATAATTGATGGCCATACATACATATATGAAGCCATTAAACATTTCAGACCATATCTAGAGAGGAGAGATTTCATTATACATCCGGATCATAAGCCTTTAATTTACGCTTTTCTTCAAAAAGCGGACAAAGCTTACCCCAAACAAGCTCGATATCTGGATTTTATTAGTCAGTTCTCGACCGATATTCATCACGTGTCGGGTAAAGAAAACATCGTTCCGGACTCACACCGAAACAGCAACTACATTAATCTGCGATATTTCAGGTATGTACATTCGACCATTCGTCACTAAAACTTTCTAAATATCGTTTTAGAAAAGGTACACAGCCTGGCACATCGACATTGCAGCTTTTACAACAACGCTATGTTTGGCCAAGATGCGGAAAGACTGTGCCAACTTCGTAAAACACTGTAACTTGTGTCAATGATGCAAAATTCAAGTACACAACCAGTGCACTATTGCAATTGTACATCGAGCCTTCAGAGCGATTCGAACACCTGCACATGGATCTAATTGGCCCATTACCTCCTGTTAATATAATATGAAGATTACACTTCTACTCTATACATATATGTATGTATATAGTTGAAGTTATAGAAATAACTTTGATTTTAATTTTAATTTTGTCAGTTCATAAATTAAATGAAAAATCATTTCTCTTTAAAACTTTGAACAATAAAGACTTTCTTATAAAACATTAAGCTTGTCTTTTGGTTGGGATATTTAAATTTATATTAGCTGGAAGAACTAAGAACAAAAGGTTCTGAGTCCAGTTTACGAAAATACAGCTAAGGAAGAATTGTAAATTGTACAAGAAAGATCATAAAAGAATTTGCACTATCCAATTCTAGTTTCAAGTTTGTTGAGAGAAAGGAAGAAAATGGAAATCGACAGGATAACATTGAAAAACTCGAGGGTGGTAATAATTGGCTTACATGGAAATTTCAAATGCGTCAAATTTTGGAAGCCAATGAGTTATTCGATGTTGTCGATGGGACCATTAAGAATCCAGTCCAGGGAACTCTAACTTATGCAGCCGCAATTGTTAGATGCAAAAGCACGGCGAACAATTTTGACTTCTTGTATGAAGCAATCACTACTTCAGATTATGAATTGCGAAACTGCTAATGATATGTTGTTGTTGCATTAGCCGCGTTTTATATCTACGGATCTGGATCGGTAGGTATCATCTTTTAACATGAAATACAACAATAACTTTGGATCCTGCTTTGTATCTGGATCTATTTTAAGGATCCGAAGTAGGAATGGGGCCCCTTGGGCATGGGAATTTTTTGGCTGTAATTTGATACCTACTTCGTCGGCGGCGGCGCGTGCCAAAGGCGGCAGGTTTTGTGATGGTTCGTTGGGAGGTCGTCATTAGCTTGGCTTGACAGTATGGTGTTTTATATTTATGCTTAGATAGGTATATATTTTTTTTTTAATAATGCTTAGTTGAGTATTTGAAATGTGAAACATTTGTGTGATATGGTTTCTAAGTTGTATGACTCGTTGTAGTTTGTTGTTTTTTTTTTTGTATTTTGTTGATGATTCGTTTAGGTTGGAGTACTTTAAAGCAGAGTAAAAAAAAAACATTGATATATGAGATATATGGTTCAATTTGAATGATAGCTGTGGCGTTGATTGTTGCATTTGTATATAAAAAAAAAATGCAACTGTGGCAAAATAATTTGATGATGTACCTACGTTTTTTTTAATTGGAATTGTATTTTATGAATGAATTTATTTATTCCCAGGTTTATCATGTTTTTTTTTTTTTTTTTTTTTAATGACTCGTTTGTTTTTATTTTGTTGATGCTTTGTTTAGGTTGAAATACAGAGCAAACAAAAATTGATATACGAGATTCATGGTTTAGGGTGAATGATAGCCGTATTGTATTGGATTGTATACAAAAAAAAAAAAAATACAACTGTGGGTAAATAATTGGATGGTGTGCTTTAATCTAATAGGTATCTTAAGAAAATCTTAAGAAAATGTACATATGTAAACATTTTTGTTATTAGCAAAAAATAAAGCTTCTTATTTAAAAAAAAACAATAGGTATATATTTTTTTATTTATTTATTTTCCGGAATAGCTATCCAAGAATTGTGATCTGATGCAAAGCAAAGCCATTTTACAAATATTCGATCCTTTTTCCTTTGTATAACTTTTTCGATTAGATATGTATCGGGAAATTTTGTTTTTTGTAGTTCTAACTCATAGAATCCACCTTTAATGGGGTGTCCTTGATAATCTTCTAGTAGATATGAAACTGGATTTGTATGTTGCACTTTTATTATTTTAAAGATTTCTGTGGTCCAATTCGGTGTGTATCCTTTTTCAAATACATGTTTATATTTGCTAATTCTAACAAAATCCCCAACCTTGAACTTAGGAGTAATATCAGGCTTGTAAAAGAATGCAATCTTTTTTGAATGCAATCAATAATGACTTCAATAATAAGATTGCATTCATTGATTTCACTTTGGGACTTCAGACTTCAAATTATGCAATCACCATTCACTCATAGCAAAAAGATTGCAATCATTTTTTCCTCCCATTCATTTTACAGCAATCAATTGAATGCAATCTTTTGAGAATTCATGCATTCTTTGCAGTCTTTTGCATTCTTTGCATTCTTTTACATTCTTTGCATTCTTTTGCATTCTTTGTATTCTTTTGCATTCTTTGTATTCTTTTGCATTTTTTTGCATTCTTTTGCATTCTTTTGCATTCTTTGCATTCTTTTGCATTATTTTGCATTCTTTTGCATTCTTTGCATTTGTTTGCATTCTTTTGCATTCTTTGCATTCTTTTGCATTCTTTGAATTCTTTTGTAATCTTTGCAGGCTTTTACATTGTATTGCAGTCGTTTTAAATCACATTAATCTTTTTCCATTTACGTGATTTGTTATGATTTGAGATGAGTAAGTTTTAAGTTAAAATATCAACATACAAGTAGTAATGTATTCTTTTTAATTTAATTTAATTATAATGATTTTTTTTCTTTTTTTGTGAAAACATTAGTATTATGTATTTTCTTATGTTTGATGCCAGCTACAGCACTTTGTTTAATTTGTGATTTGAACGATTTGATATTTTAACTTAAAACTTAGGGGGAAAGCGGGAGACTTGATCATACGGGAGACTTGAGCCACTCTCAATAATTCTCTAAAGATCCACTCAAATCTTTCATGAGTAAAGCCAAACGTTGCATACAGTGATCCGTTACTTGCACACAAAAATAATTCTACATCGTCTGTTGACTTTAGCTGGTGAAATTAAAATGGTGTTTTTTGGTGCAAAAAGTTAAAACAAAAAAAAAATGTTTTTTCGTGGTAAAAAGTTTCTTTGACTTGGTAAGTAAAAATAGTTAACATTATCTTATAAAACAATTATTCTAGTTTGTTAATATTAGAACAAAATGATGCTAGCTAGTGTTTCACAAAAGTTATTAATTTTTAATAGTGAAAAAACGTGAACGGGAGACTTGAGCCAGTTTCTTAGGGGAGACTTAATCAGTATGGTTCAAGTCTTCCTTTTGCTGCGATTTATTGTCAGATATGTTATAAATGCAGGAGTTCCTTTCTTTTTCAGCTATTAAAAATGCCATTTGTAACAAAAGAAAAGAAGAAGCAGCAAAAAAGAATGTGGTTCCCAAAGATATCAGGCTGCATTAAAAGAAATAAATCAAGCTTCAATAAAAAAAAATGTTTCTGATTTTTTTACAAATTTGAAAGAAGTCCGTGAAAAGTTTGGTTTCGAACCCCAGAACATTTATAACTGCGACGAAACTGGATGCATAAATGTCAAAAAATGTCCGAAGGTTCTGGTAGGAAAAAAAAAAATTATCAGGTTGGACAGGCAACTTCAGTAGAGAGGGGAACACTTGTTACCGTGTGTTTCGCAATCAATGCAATCGAAAATAGTATTCCCCCATTCTTCGTTTTTCCCAGAGTTAAGTTCAATGAAGGTTTTGTTTCAAATTGACCTGAAGGATCTGGGGGGGATGCCTACCCAAGCGGGTGGATGACGTCGAATGGATTCCTCAAATATCTTCATCACTTCTAAAATATAATAAAAATGAGTTCTAATAAGATATGAACTGATTAAATTATTTGTTTTGTCGTTTTACTCAAAGAATTTAAGTATGATCAAGTCTCCCCAAGGCGGTGGTCAAGTCTCCCGGCTAGGCGGGAGACTTGAGCCAAAAATCTGTTCCCAATCATTTAGCATTTGGAAAAAATCAGTCCCGTGTATATAAAGTTTGTGAGATTATTCTTAAAATAGATAAATGTATCTTTAAAAAGATGTATCCAACATGTGGCTAAGATGAGTAGAAAAGTTTTTATGAACGATTTAATAAAAAGTGGCTCAAGTCTCCCGCCTTCCCCCTACTCATCTCTAATCATAACAAATCACGTAAATGGAAAAAGTTTAATGTGATTTAAAACGACTGCAATACAATGTAAAAGCCTGCAAAGATTACAAAAGAATTCAAAGAATGCAAAAGAATGCAAAGAATGCGAAAGAATGCAAAGAATGCAAAAGAATGCAAAGAATGCAAAAGAATGCAAAAGAATGCAAAGAATGCAAAAGAATGCAAAAGAATGCAAAGAATGCAAAAGAATGCAAAGAATACAAAAGAATGCAAAGAATGCAAAGAATGCAAAAGAATGCAAAGAATGCAAAAGACTGCAAAGAATGCATGAATTCTCAAAAGATTGCATTCAATTGATTGCTGTAAAATGAATGGGAGGAAAAAATGATTGCAATCTTTTTGCTATGAGTGAATGGTGATTGCATAATTTGAAGTCTGAAGTCCCAAAGTAAAATCAATGAATGCAATCTTTTAATTGAATTCAATAAATGATTTTTAAAGACTGCATTCACAAAAGATTGCATTCTTTTACAAGCCTGAGTAATATGAATTTTAATGTGATCGTAAATTTTGAAGAGTATTTTTTTTTTTCGTTTGTAGTATTGACTTCGGATGGCTTCATTTTTATCGTACGATGTTTGGAATTATTGTATGTTTCTATTAGTCGCTCTATAATATCTATCCATTGATATGAACCATTGAGACTGAATTCTTTCCACATAAGAGTTTTCAACGTGCGATTAAATCGTTCTACAATGGATGCTTTGAGTGGTGTAAAAGTCGAATAATGATTGATTTGATATTTTTGCATAAGCTTTTGAAAGAAATTGTTAAAAAATTCTTTCCCATTGTATGTTTGTAAATTCTTTGGTTGTCGACCTTTATTGAATATATCCTGCATAGCGCCAGTGACACTCGTTGCTGTTTTATTTTTAATAGGAACCACCCAAGCGAATTTGGAAAATGTGCCAATAACTGTAAGTAGATATCTATAATTTCGGTTTTCTGATAAAACGGACCCATTTCTACAAGATCAGCTTGCCATAAATCATCTAGACCTTTGATAATCACCTTCCTCTTAGGAAAATTCCTACGAGTAGGCTTATTTAGCTCTTCGACAACATCTCTTTTACTCATTTTTGTATATAATGATAAAAACAAGAAAGTGTTTAGTATTTTATATGTATGTTTTTATTATATTATTTATAACTTTAAAATCTACAATATTCACACAAAATTATATTATATCAATTTTTTATATAATAACAACAATTTTTTTATTCTTTTCAATTTATTGTCAAGCATGAAGCATGCACACGTATCAGGTCCTTCTTTACATAAATTTAATGACCAGGGGCAGTTTATAAAATGACGACCATAATTAGAATTTCTGCAGGATACATTATCAAATTTTTTCAGGAACATTAAATGGTTCACAAACTCCTCATAATGTTCATCAAGAATTATATCTCTATGTTCTTTAAGAATATTAGAGATTTCATCCATTATTAATTTATTATTATTAGACATAGTAAATAACCTTTCAGTTGTACATTCCAATATTGACTAATTGTGAGTTAAAATGAAGAAGGTGCATATGTTTTTTGTATAATATTTGTTTCTTTTGTGGGATATTTTATAATTTTATCAATTTCCATTTCAATATGATTCCTTATTTCCCCAATTTGTTGATCAATATAGTTTTTGGTAGCAGCGTCTCCCTGTTCTTGAGGTTCCTGGATGTTTTTTAACCGTTTCCAATTAATATTGTAGTCACCGCTTTTTGTTTTGAGAAACCCTTCACCAGGTGGTCCGGGCAAGCCTCGCTCTCCCTGTACACCAGATGGACCCTGCTCTCCTTGTTTTCCCCGTGGCCCTCTTAATGGGGCTCGGTTTGAAAAACGACCAAATTTATCAACAGTCATTTTGTTTTATTTAATAATGTTAGCCTCTTTAAGTTCTTCAATAATAGAAACAATTTCGTTAGAGTGATTGTTATGTCCAGCTTGGTGTGAAGCAATAAGAAGTCTCATTCGATCTATGAGCTCATTAGGATCATCCCAAAATATATAGTCTTTTTTCATTTTTGATAAATGCATTAATCCACTACCTGATGATGGTGTTGGTATTGATGGTGATTGTGATGAATCATTAGAAGTATTTACAGTAAGTCCTAATAATTTACTTATTATTTTTTTATACTTATAACCTCGATTGCCACGTACTTGTTTCTGTGAATCATGAGAGATCCTATATGCATTTGTATCATCCAAAATGGATTTGTAATTTTTTAAATCTTCATTAGTGTAAATGGTTTTATCTGGGTGTTTCTTAAATATAAGTTCATATAAACCATTTGTCCCTTCAAAAGTTTTATTTTTGATTTGTATATCTTTTCTGAGTATGTTGAACTCTCCATTGCCGATAAACAATTTCCCATCTTTGGAATATATACCATATGTTTTATCAAGACTGTTGGAATTATTTATAAATAAATCTATATATTTTTTGGGTATTTCTTCGAATGGTTCTTCTGATAATCGTTCTGCAAATTTACGTTGACTAAAGCCTGTTTCCTTTGTTTTTTCTTGACCATTTCTACCTGTAAAATTGAGTGAATTGTCAGTAGAAGAGTTGGGAGTACAGAATTTATCTTTGAAATATTTTTTATTCATCGGGGTTTCAAAGTTATTTTCTTCAAGTTCATGTTCATGTTGTTGTTGTTCAAAGTTGGGTTTTGTTTTCTTTATAGGAGTTTCAGCAAAGTAACTTTGGTCTTGTTTTTCTTGTCTGATATTTGATTTTTTTCACCAATTCGTTTAGTGGCTTGGTAATAGGTTTCAGAGTTTCCTCTATTTGAGTTTCGTAAGCTTCTCTACTGCTCTTAAGAGCTTTGTATTTCTTTCGTAGAGCATCGCTGGTTTTAATAAGCTCTTCTGTTAGTTTAACATCTATGTATATTCATCATATTGTAAGATTTAATTTTGTAATTTAAGGCAGAACTTGTTAAAAAAAAACTTTCAATAGACTTTAAATAGAATTCAATATTTATGTAACTGGTCTTAACTGATATCTCAAACTGGTATGAACCGCTATTTATCGCTATTTACCGCTATAATCTTCTCGCTGAACTGCTCAGTACTGCTCTCATAGAACATTACTATTCAAATGGTGTAAAATTAAAAAGCTAACTGTTTTATAACTTAAGAAAACAGTCGAAGCCTTTTCTGTAACGACCTTCATTCAAAGGGCTGTCTTTGTCAATTACTATAAATCCGTAATTTGTGTTCCAGCATTCTGCACATACATTTTTAAATGTATTAAAAGTCATATCGGAGTTGACATGGTCATTGTAAATGTGTTTTAAATTCATATCGTCCTGTTTGAAGATGATTAGAAAATTCGCATTATCTCGAATTAAGTGTTTTGGTGTGTGTGTTTCTATATGATGATGTCGCCCCATACTAAAGTAGACTCGTATGGTGTCTTGCTTTTCACAAGCAATGTCATCAAAAATAAATATAGAATTTCGTTTAGCCTCCTCGAGAGGAATAATATCACTATTATTGGAAAAGGTAAAAAAGCCCATACTTTTTATTGGTTTTATGGCTTTCCTTAAAAACTTATACTTTGGCTGATGTAGAGATTTAGAATATATGTATATATTTTCAAATTTCAATCCATTTAGATGTTGTAGCAAACTCATCATGACATTTGTTTTCCCACAATTTGAAGGACCAGTAATTAATCCTCTTATACTATTTGGAAAAAGTATTCCATGCTTTTTTATTTCGGCATTTGTAGACACTTCAACATTTTTGACTGGCAATTGATATTGTTGTTTAATGAATTGCATAATGATAAATACTAAATAATGTCCTATAAATGCGAAGTTTATATTAAAAAAAGTGTCATATCATATCTAGCCATCCTATTGCAAAGATGATCATATAAAATGATTGATTATTCAAAACAATCTTACAGTCAGCGAAAATATGTGAAAGGAGAAGGTTTATTAAACTCTGTGATAAACAAATTACCTGTTGAATTACATCTACCTGGTTATCAATACTGTGGACCTGGAACAAAACTCCAAGAACGTTTATCTCGAGGGGATTCAGGAATTAATTTGCTTGATAGCGCCTGCAAAGAGCATGATATATTTTATTCTAAATTTAAAAATACATCTGATCGACATATATCTGATAAGATTATATCTGAAAAAGCCTGGCAACGGGTTAAATCTAAAGACGCCAGCATAGTTGAGCGAGCAAATGCACTTCTGGTTGCTAATCTTATGAAAGCAAAAATAAAATTCGGGATGGGGTGCACAAAGGATAAAAAATCTAAGAACATAGAACAAAAACTAAATTGTTCAAAAAATAAAAAAACAATGAAAAAGGCTTCATTTTTATCGTACGATGTTTGGAATTATTGTATGTTTCTATTAGTCGCTCTATAATATCTATCCATTGATATGAACCATTGAGACTGAATTCTTTCCACATAAGAGTTTTCAACGTGCGATTAAATCGTTCTACAATGGATGCTTTGAGTGGTGTAAAAGTCGAATAATGATTGATTTGATATTTTTGCATAAGCTTTTGAAAGAAATTGTTAAAAAATTCTTTCCCATTGTCTGTTTGTAAATTCTTTGGTTGTCGACCTTTATTGAATATATCCTGCATAGCGCCAGTGACACTCGTTGCTGTTTTATTTTTAATAGGAACCACCCAAGCGAATTTGGAAAATGTGCCAATAACTGTAAGTAGATATCTATAATTTCGGTTTTCTGATAAAACGGACCCATTTCTACAAGATCAGCTTGCCATAAATCATCTAGACCTTTGATAATCACCTTCCTCTTAGGAAAATTCCTACGAGTAGGCTTATTTAGCTCTTCGACAACATCTCTTTTACTCATTTTTGTATATAATGATAAAAACAAGAAAGTGTTTAGTATTTTATATGTATGTTTTTATTATATTATTTATAACTTTAAAATCTACAATATTCACACAAAATTATATTATATCAATTTTTTATATAATAACAACAATTTTTTTATTCTTTTCAATTTATTGTCAAGCATGAAGCATGCACACGTATCAGGTCCTTCTTTACATAAATTTAATGACCAGGGGCAGTTTATAAAATGACGACCATAATTAGAATTTCTGCAGGATACATTATCAAATTTTTTCAGGAACATTAAATGGTTCACAAACTCCTCATAATGTTCATCAAGAATTATATCTCTATGTTCTTTAAGAATATTAGAGATTTCATCCATTATTAATTTATTATTATTAGACATAGTAAATAACCTTTCAGTTGTACATTCCAATATTGACTAATTGTGAGTTAAAATGAAGAAGGTGCATATGTTTTTTGTATAATATTTGTTTCTTTTGTGGGATATTTTATAATTTTATCAATTTCCATTTCAATATGATTCCTTATTTCCCCAATTTGTTGATCAATATAGTTTTTGGTAGCAGCGTCTCCCTGTTCTTGAGGTTCCTGGATGTTTTTTAACCGTTTCCAATTAATATTGTAGTCACCGCTTTTTGTTTTGAGAAACCCTTCACCAGGTGGTCCGGGCAAGCCTCGCTCTCCCTGTACACCAGATGGACCCTGCTCTCCTTGTTTTCCCCGTGGCCCTCTTAATGGGGCTCGGTTTGAAAAACGACCAAATTTATCAACAGTCATTTTGTTTTATTTAATAATGTTAGCCTCTTTAAGTTCATCAATAATAGAAACAATTTCGTTAGAGTGATTGTTATGTCCAGCTTGGTGTGAAGCAATAAGAAGTCTCATTCGATCTATGAGCTCATTAGGATCATCCCAAAATATATAGTCTTTTTTCATTTTTGATAAATGCATTAATCCACTACCTGATGATGGTGTTGGTATTGATGGTGATTGTGATGAATCATTAGAAGTATTTACAGTAAGTCCTAATAATTTACTTATTATTTTTTTATACTTATAACCTCGATTGCCACGTACTTGTTTCTGTGAATCATGAGAGATCCTATATGCATTTGTATCATCCAAAATGGATTTGTAATTTTTTAAATCTTCATTAGTGTAAATGGTTTTATCTGGGTGTTTCTTAAATATAAGTTCATATAAACCATTTGTCCCTTCAAAAGTTTTATTTTTGATTTGTATATCTTTTCTGAGTATGTTGAACTCTCCATTGCCGATAAACAATTTCCCATCTTTGGAATATATACCATATGTTTTATCAAGACTGTTGGAATTATTTATAAATAAATCTATATATTTTTTGGGTATTTCTTCGAATGGTTCTTCTGATAATCGTTCTGCAAATTTACGTTGACTAAAGCCTGTTTCCTTTGTTTTTTCTTGACCATTTCTACCTGTAAAATTGAGTGAATTGTCAGTAGAAGAGTTGGGAGTACAGAATTTATCTTTGAAATATTTTTTATTCATCGGGGTTTCAAAGTTATTTTCTTCAAGTTCATGTTCATGTTGTTGTTGTTCAAAGTTGGGTTTTGTTTTCTTTATAGGAGTTTCAGCAAAGTAACTTTGGTCTTGTTTTTCTTGTCTGATATTTGATTTTTTTCACCAATTCGTTTAGTGGCTTGGTAATAGGTTTCAGAGTTTCCTCTATTTGAGTTTCGTAAGCTTCTCTACTGCTCTTAAGAGCTTTGTATTTCTTTCGTAGAGCATCGCTGGTTTTAATAAGCTCTTCTGTTAGTTTAACATCTATGTATATTCATCATATTGTAAGATTTAATTTTGTAATTTAAGGCAGAACTTGTTAAAAAAAAACTTTCAATAGACTTTAAATAGAATTCAATATTTATGTAACTGGTCTTAACTGATATCTCAAACTGGTATGAACCGCTATTTATCGCTATTTACCGCTATAATCTTCTCGCTGAACTGCTCAGTACTGCTCTCATAGAACATTACTATTCAAATGGTGTAAAATTAAAAAGCTAACTGTTTTATAACTTAAGAAAACAGTCGAAGCCTTTTCTGTAACGACCTTCATTCAAAGGGCTGTCTTTGTCAATTACTATAAATCCGTAATTTGTGTTCCAGCATTCTGCACATACATTTTTAAATGTATTAAAAGTCATATCGGAGTTGACATGGTCATTGTAAATGTGTTTTAAATTCATATCGTCCTGTTTGAAGATGATTAGAAAATTCGCATTATCTCGAATTAAGTGTTTTGGTGTGTGTGTTTCTATATGATGATGTCGCCCCATACTAAAGTAGACTCGTATGGTGTCTTGCTTTTCACAAGCAATGTCATCAAAAATAAATATAGAATTTCGTTTAGCCTCCTCGAGAGGAATAATATCACTATTATTGGAAAAGGTAAAAAAGCCCATACTTTTTATTGGTTTTATGGCTTTCCTTAAAAACTTATACTTTGGCTGATGTAGAGATTTAGAATATATGTATATATTTTCAAATTTCAATCCATTTAGATGTTGTAGCAAACTCATCATGACATTTGTTTTCCCACAGTTTGAAGGACCAGTAATTAATCCTCTTATACTATTTGGAAAAAGTATTCCATGCTTTTTTATTTCGGCATTTGTAGACACTTCAACATTTTTGACTGGCAATTGATATTGTTGTTTAATGAATTGCATAATGATAAATACTAAATAATGTCCTATAAATGCGAAGTTTATATTAAAAAAAGTGTCATATCATATCTAGCCATCCTATTGCAAAGATGATCATATAAAATGATTGATTATTCAAAACAATCTTACAGTCAGCGAAAATATGTGAAAGGAGAAGGTTTATTAAACTCTGTGATAAACAAATTACCTGTTGAATTACATCTACCTGGTTATCAATACTGTGGACCTGGAACAAAACTCCAAGAACGTTTATCTCGAGGGGATTCAGGAATTAATTTGCTTGATAGCGCCTGCAAAGAGCATGATATATTTTATTCTAAATTTAAAAATACATCTGATCGACATATATCTGATAAGATTATATCTGAAAAAGCCTGGCAACGGGTTAAATCTAAAGACGCCAGCATAGTTGAGCGAGCAAATGCACTTCTGGTTGCTAATCTTATGAAAGCAAAAATAAAATTCGGGATGGGGTGCACAAAGGATAAAAAATCTAAGAACATAGAACAAAAACTAAATTGTTCAAAAAATAAAAAAACAATGAAAAAGTCTAAAACAGATAACAAGACTAAACCACTCTCTTTTAGAAGAGTAATTAAAATTATTGGAAATTATATCAAACGTAAAAAACCCTTCAACTTAGAAAAGGCAATTAAAATAGAACTATCATCTGCTAAGAAAACAGTAGGGGAAAACAGTGGAAACATTAAGACACCCCGAGTTATTTCAGTACCAAAAATTGGTGGAGTAATCCCATTCCTTGTTCCTCTTTTTGCTGGACTTTCAGCTCTGGGAGCTCTTACAGGAGGTGCTGCAGGTGTAGCAAAAGCTGTCAGCGATATTAGTATTGCGAAAAAAGATCTTGATGAGAAAAAACGTCATAATAAAAAAATGGAATCAATTGCAGTTGGGCATGGATTAAACCTTAAACCTTATAGAAATGGACTTGGACTTTATTTAAATCCTCAGACAAAAAACTTCTAAAATCGCTACCTAATCATGCATTGAACGAAATAGACTTGAGAAATTTTGCAAAAGAAATAATTCCCCATTTTTGAGGCGTTTTCATGCGTGATAATTTACCAAAGAAAAAACCTTTGAAAAATGAGTGTGGAATTGTAAATCTGGATTCCTCATCTGGTCCTGGAACACACTGGGTAGCATATTATAAAAAAGGCAGTTATATTGAATATTTTGATAGCTTCGGAAATCTTCAACCTCCTATTGAAATGATTAATTATTTAGGTGAAAAAATTCATTATAATTATACCAAGCATCAAGATTATGGCTCTTTTAATTGTGGTCATTTATGTTTATGATTTCTATATGATTGTTATTTTCAATAAATAAAAAGTTTCATGAAAAAATCATTTTATTGTGTTTTAATCATCATGGCGATGACACTTACCTTAAGTGGGAAAAGTTCACATCTATCAGCTGAATATTTTCCGCCTCTGAACCTAGATCAAGACTATGTTTGTGGATTGATTGATTTCCAAACATACAATTCTATACCGAATGTTGATGAACGTAATAATATGTTCCACGTAGGAGAATATGAAATCGAAATCCCCACAGGATCGTACGAAATTGAAGACATTGCAACATTTATTTCCGAAGAATTGTTATTACGAAAATCTACTGTTGTTGTTAGAATAGAAGCAAACAATAATACAATGGTATCTACAATCCGAAGTAATAAGACAATATATTTCAATAAGGATAGAACTATTGGAAAATTACTGGGTTTCAGTAAATGTGTTCTCTCTCCCGATAAGTTACACTTTTCAGATTTACCAGTTGATATAAATAAGGTTAATGTAATACGAATTGAGTGTAATATAATTGCTGGCTCTTATTTAAATAATACCCGTGTGCATACTATACATGAATTTTCACCAGAAACTGGGGCAGGGTATAAAATTATAGAAGTTCCCAAAAATGTTATCTATTTACCGGTGAATGTCAAACGTGAATGTCAAACGAATAAGTACTCTCACATTAAAACTCGTAGACCAAGACGGAGACTTGATAAATTTTAGAGGAGAACGAATAACTGTGCGCTTGCATTTAACCCCAAATCGGAATAATGTTAATCTATAATTATATAATTAGTAGATACCAGAGTTAACCATTTGGTTAGTTCTCCTACAACAGTAAAACTGTCAAGACCAAAACTTTCTCCTGAAAATAAAAACTATCTTCTAACATTAGGATTTAAATTAAAATAATAAAAAAAAAATATGAACGAAATATTAAATATTACACATGGACCTAGCCATGATAATAGTATAACCAAGTTTGAGTATCATAGTTATTCACCATTTCTTCAGTCATTCAATCCAAGTGATGAAATACGTATCCCTATACAACAACAGGATTTGTGTATTTTACCTAGTGAAAGCTACATTTATATAGAAGGAGGCCTAACAAAACCTGATGGAACGTTGTCTTCAACAGCAAAACTAACTAATAATGCTATAGCATTTCTTTTTGAAGAAATACATTACGAACTCAATGGGGTGGAAATTGAGAACAATAAAAACGTAGGCATTACATCATCATTGAAAAATTATATATCATTAACCGAGAATGAAGGCAAAAGATTAGAAAATGCTTCATGGACTGGAAACGATACCATTTCACTTCTATCGGGTACTTTTAATTTTTGCATACCTCTGAAATTTCTTTTGGGGTTTGCAGAAGACTACAAAAAGATCATAACAAATGCAAGACATGAATTGATTCTAATTCGAACTCGATCTAATGAGAATGCCTATTATTCAAAAGAAAAAGAAGAATTAAAACTTTCAATTTTTAAATTACATTGGAGAGTTCCACATATTACTTTAGCCGATTCAAATAAGCTTACATTATTAAAACAAATCCAATCAAAACCAATTCAAATAAACTTTCGAAATTGGGAAATGTATGAATATCCAACACTACCCGCCAACACTGACCATGTATGGACAGTTAAAACATCAAGCCAACTTGAGAAGCCGAGATATGTTATTATCGCTCTACAAACTGATAGAAAAAACCAACGAAATAAAGATGTTAGCAAATTTGACCACTGTGAAGTGAGCAATGTAAAGGTGCATTTAAACTCTGAATCTTATCCTCGTGAAGATTTAAATCTCAGTTATAAACTAGACCGATATGCTGTTCTCTATGAAATGTATAGTAAATTTCAAGAATCATACTATCAGAAACAATCACAGCCGCTTTTATCACGACAAAACTTTAAGGATATCGCTCCAATTATAGTAATTGATTGCTCCCGCCAAAATGAATCAATTAAAACAGGCCCAGTAGATGTATAAATTGAACTTAAAACATCAGTTGCAGTTCCATCTTCAACAACTATGTACTGCCTGATACTTCATGACCGTATAATTGAATATAACCCAATAACTGGAGAAGTTAAAAAACTTACATAAATTAAATGTCATGATATTTAAACTTACAAGTACAAAAAGTGAATTTGTCAACAACATATCTTAAACATGAATACTTATGTTGTAGATTTTTAAGGATTTGGAGGATTTAATAATGGCTTCATTGTGAAAGAAATAGCTGTATTTCGTGATGGATATCATCATTTCATTGTTACTCCCCCGAATCACTCACCTCTTCTCCCCATTTCACTTAGAAAGCAAACTCACTGGCTGTATCTAAATTATCATGGATTAACCTGGAGTGGTGGATTTACAAATTTTTCTGAAGTAAAGACATTTCTTCGGGAACAAATCAAAATTGGTTTTGTTTACGTTAAAGGAACTGAAAAGGCACAATGGCTTAGAGAATTACTAAATAATGAAAATGTAGAGGTCATTAACCTTGAAGATGTTTATAGCTGCCCTAATTTAAAGGAACTCAGAAAAATATATCCTAATCAAATAAAATGTGAGAATCATGGGAAATGTTGCGTCCTTCAAAATGTTTACCTTTTAAACAAGTTTATAACTGAAGCAAAACCTGTGTAATATTTTTTTTAAATAAAACTAAATTTGTTATACTTTTAAATAATTTTTATTGTATTTTATTTCATAAATTGGAAGAAGAATCACAATTTTTTTTTCTTTTAAACCCATAGGGTAAGGAACTATGATCTTCGAGAAATTGACGTTTTTCCGCTCTTGGTTTATAAGTCTTGAATTCTTCTACGGTAACCACTTGATGTTCTTTAGTTCGTCGTATAGTATTAGACTTTATAACTATACTTTCATCATCATCTTCTACAGAAGAATTTAAAACCGCCTCTTTTATTGACTCAAAATTAATTTTTTGAGAAGATTCATAATTGAGGAAGATGCCTTTTACTTTGCACACAATGTGTTCACTATTGTCTTTTGTGCTAAAAACTTTGTAGGAATAGTTTTTCGGGCCACCACTAACAAATTCGGTTATGAAACTTCCTTGGCCATAGCTATCTAGTTCGTCGGTCATATCACCGATAAATTCCCCCGTAGGTGGTTCGAATTCTCCTTGACGACAAACGTAAATAACCGAATCTGTATCGTAGTATAAAACTCTTTCCTTAAGTTTTTCCAAGTAACTATACAGTTTAAGACGAGCTTGAGTTGTTGTATAAGCTGCAACACAAACATTAACAGTGGATAAAATCTCAGCTGCTTCTTCTTTCAATTCAAAGCTTATCACAATATTGTTCTCATTAATTGGTAAAATTTGTAAAACTTCTATAGAAGGATGCGTAAGAAGATGAAACAAATCTGAAGGTTTATTTAAAATACAGGTTTTTTGCTGATTTTCCCTTTGGCCAAATTTACCCCAAAAAGAATTCAGAATCAGTTTGGCAAGTGATCGTTTTCCAGGATTGTCCATTATTTCAGAAAATTCTAATTCAATATTTTCCTTCTCAAGAAAATCAGCAACATATTTCTTTTTATCTTCTTCAGATATACATGCACTTGGCCATCCTGATGCTTCTTGTTTTATTTTAAGATAGGTATTCATCATAGAAGTAAATAACCCGTCAGAACATGTATTTGGATTATATTGGACCACGTCGTATTCCCAAATTTCCAAAACGCTAAGTAGCTTATAATCCATTGAGATAGCTTTCACGACTTCATCAATTACCCAGGTTCCTAACAATGCCCTTTGCTCATCAGAATGGGTGCAGATTTTCTCTTTAGTTTTTTCATTACTACAAGTTCTACACAATGAAAACATTAGTTTATTATTTTGCTTCAGAGGTAGGACCGGGTGAAATAAGTTTTCTGGTGGAAGAATTTTGCATTTGATAAGTCTATTAACGCCATTAAGTTTGTTGCTGGCAAATGGAGAGGAGTAGAGAGGAAATAGGATGGGGTAAGGGTCGGCAAGGAAGCGGACAGGAAACGAACAGGGCTAGGAATAAATGGGAATTGGAAGCGGGATCGAAATGGAATAGGAAGGAGTGTCTAGTTCCGAGGACGCGGCCTGCTTGCGTTGCACAGCTGAGCTCGACGGATGGGGGGGGATCTTGCCCCCGAAACTAAACCTCACCAGCATCAAAAACACTTATCAGGCCTGGTTTCAAAAGAGGTGAAAATCGGACGGACACTCACCACACACTAGGGCACTGCTGATGACGTTGCAGTGTGGCCATTACCCTCCCAACCTGGAAATCTGCGGCCATTTTTAGATTTCCCCAATGATGGAGGATGATCGCGTTCAGATCATACCATCTTCACCGAGAGAATTGGGCTACCTTAGACACCCCTGAAAATTAGCACTTCAAAAACTCATATTTCGTTCATCCGAAACAAACAAACACGGAAATTTCAACAAAAGAGGCGTTCATCAGAAGTTTATTATTGAATATCGGTAAGAATATAATTTCAAAAAAAAAGCATAAGAAAAGGCAGGCTAAAGATAACGTAAACTAAAATATTCTGAACCTGGTTGATATTATTATCTTTACAAAGAAAAATAAAACTTAATCGATAAACGATTATATTCTTAAACCAAAATTACAAACAACATAAATGATAAACAAAACAACGTGACGAAGAAGTATTTCTTTTCAGATCTTTTCATCAGCATCAAAAAAAAAAACGGTACCCTTTTTGGTACTTAGAAGGATATCTTTTGGAATAAATCCCTACCTTCATAGAGCTCTTTGGAGGTGGTTTATGACAGAAAAGAAAAGACACTAAATTCACAGACCCGGAAACACAACCTTTTCACTTACATCAATATTTACACCAGGAACAAAAAAAAAGATTATTTAATGTAAAAAAATTAAAGGAAATAAATAATAATAGAAATAATAAATATAAACAAATAATAACTTTTAACTTCAACGCCAAAAATTACAAACAAAAAACTTATAATAAATCGGCAAGAAAATTACTAAATTAATTTTTAGCTGCAGCGGGATTGCTTCGCGGAAAAATCTTTATTTCGTACTTTGGCAGCAAAATTTTGGTGCAAAAGTTGTCAGAAGCACCCTCTTGGAAAATTAACAAGTTGACGTACGCAGGTAATTAATTGCGTTAAATGTTTATATTTAAAAATGTTTAAATTTTTTTTTTTTTTTATATCGTTTCTTCTTATTTTTTTTGTTTTTTAGGACTCACTGCGTTGCATTTTACTTAGTCTTTTATATTTTAGAATTATTGTCCACTAGTTTTTCTTGCCGGGGACTTCAGTGAACATTTGTGGTGCTCCAGTAAACGACAGAGGAGTCTGGATGTCGCAATCCTTCAATGCGTCACCAACAAAAAGAACAGCACCAGGGAAAGGACAGAACACAGGAAAATTCCGGATATCCCAGGAAAGTTTCAAGACGAATCCCAAGAAAACAAGTTCCAACAAAAAAAAATTGATGTGGCGGCCGAGACTTTCACTGGCAGCCTTCGACCGCCAGAAACACAACTTTGGCAAATACGCAACCTGGAGAAATTATAATTACTTTAAAACCTTTCTTTTTTTATTATACTTTCTTTTTATTTTTTACCTTACTATGCGGTCTTTTATTTAATATTAATTTGTTAATTTTGTTTGTGCAATGAACACTTCAGAAAAAGGGTAAGCTTATGTAGCTACTTCACGAAATCTTGAGTAAAAAAAAAAATCAAATTAACACCGAATATCCCTGGCAAATAACAAAATGTTTTAATAACACACCAGGTGAGTTTTTGTATTTAAATTTAATACAAAATATAGGGTAACACAAAGAGAAGTTTTCTGATTAATTTTATAATTTTTTTTTCATTAATATACAAAAGAAAACTTAAAGAAAATTCGTCGGCTTTCGATAGTCAAACGTGGGGATGACGGCCGTTGGAGTTACACAAATAACATACGGCTGTATGTTCTATAGAATTAGATAAGTAACACGCCACTTTCGCTCTATATTCCTCCCACACTATTTGCATCACCCGATATAACCTACACCCACATATGGTTGTTTTTTTTTTTTTTATACCTAAAGATATCGGTGATCAGATTGTTTATCTGGCTTCCTTATTTTGACATTTTGCCAAACCTCAGCTTCTACTTCTCACTTCGCTTGCCACGATCACAGACAGATGGCGCTGTCATCTAGGATGTCAACCCACCCTTACTCCAGGGAGGATTAAAAAAAGGAGTATAAGACTGCTTTTAGACGCTGCAATTTTTAACAGCGTTTCTCCTTTGAGTTTTTTCCGGATTGCAGAATCCATTTAAACGCTGCGAATTTTAATAGCAATTTGGCAATTTGGGTGGCTGTCAGACTCAACAACGTAGTAGCTGTCATTTCTTTTTACGTTGGATAATTTATCGTTGTTCCATATTTAAGGCATCCGGGTGCCCACAACAAAGTTCGTTCTTTCTTTGGATACATTCCAACTAAAGGACGAAAAAAATAAGGGCACCCGTAAACGCGGACGCAATTCGAAAGTCATTCCGAAAAAAATTACGTAGTTCTAACTCCTGTGAGGTGAATTTGTACTCTAATGTCAAAAAAAATTGCTCAATTTACATTCTTTTTCAACTACGAATATTATTTCACTTCATCCTGAACCCATTTCACCTATTTGCTAACCTAGAGTTCACATAACCTGGGCTATATGAAGTTGGAAGTTTGAATGGTTGAAACTTGGTCGAATAGTTTTATCGTCTCTCTATTCATTTCCGATGGATTCCTGACATTGTGACATTACAAAAATGGACACCACGATGAGCAGGCTAGAAAATGTTTCGGTAAGTATAAATGTTTAATTTGTTTAATTATATATTTAATATTGTTTTTTTCTATTATTTCCCTAGCTGCGTTGGAAGATTTTGAACGAGAAAAGATCGTTCTGCCATCAAATCCACCTCCATCGATGGAAGCAATGGAGATCGGATGGATAATTGTCTTCCTTGCCGGCGAACGCATGTGGGGAGCAACCCACGTTTTAAAGCCGGGCATTCATTTTGTTTCAAGGATCGTTTCCAGCGACAGTATTATCAAAAATGTTCGTTCTGCCACCTCAGCATATAATTTAATAGCCAAAAATAACTTTTTTCCTATTTTTTTTCCATTTGTTTCAGATTTGATGACCGGTCTAAGTAGGGTTCCCAACTTTTTTTCGACCGATTATAGCATTTTTCACTATTAGCTATAAAAAATATAGTACTCTTCAAAAATATATAGTATTTTATAAAAAGGTTAAAAAAGGCCAAACATATTTTTAGCAATTATTTATTTTTATAAAATCTATATTTTTTTGTGCTTTTAGCATCGTTTAACAATTTTGTATTTAAAATAAATGTGTCATAGGCTTTATCGCATTCGCAATCGATTTTCAAATGTATGTACATAGATTAAAAGTTCATTTTTGATCAGTGAGATGCTTGCTCTATTCCTTTCTTCTCGCCATTTGGAATTCATAATTGAAAAAAATTCTTTCTGTAAATACAGAAGTGGCAGGAATAGAGAGTAGAAAAGAAATTATTTTACATACATACATTTGGTAAGTTGTTTTCGGATTTTTTAAAAATATATTGCCATTTTTGGTCTGTTTTTCTGTCGCTAAACTCATTCATATTTTTTATTCTCGTAAAAATTTCGTTTAGTATTAAAATCAGTCAACAATTGATTTGAATTGAGACAATTCATACAAAAACCGAAAGGGTTGGAAAACCCTTACTTAACATTGAATAAAAACTCACCTGGCCAATTCCACTTTTTCCAATTGTAAATATTGCGTTGCATGGTGTGCATTTTGCATTAAATGCATTTTGGGGATCATTGGTAATCCAGTTAAAAAACTGTTTCCCATTCATGTTTATATTTTTGTAGTCTTTTTTGTACCTTTCGTTTTTTAGGTGTTAATTTACCACTGGAGTTTACGAACTTCCACTGTCGCTTCGACTTTCCATATTTGAAACAAGCTTTTATTTTTAAAACATTCGAAAACTATAGACGTTTGACAGCAAGAATTAGTCTCATTCGGATACATGTATAAAATGGAACCTTAAGGTGCAATCAAAGTGTGTTTGATATTTGTTTATATGTTGCAAAATGATTGATAAATCAAACTGAAATATAGTACTTTTTCGTACTATATATTTCTTCAGCAGTATATAGTACAGAGACCCGAAATATAGTACAATACTATATATTATAGTACGGTTGGGAACCCTAGGTCTAAGGTAGAAAGGGATATTCATAGGCAGCCATTAAAATTGTTATCGAGCAATGACCTCTAAACCAAAACAATTAGTAAGGCTATGGCTAAGGTAGGTTCATTTGATACATTAAAAAAAAAACTTTAAATTTGATATAGTTATTTCCAATTAATTTCAGATGGGGAAATTATGTAGATCGATATGGAATGTATGTCGGAGCAGTAACTCAGTCACCACCCACAAATTCCACCCACTTCCACTTCACCGGTGAGCGTTTTTTTTGGAATAGTGTTTTTCTATTTTTGTTGTTATACTAAAAGAATAAAAGGACAACAATATATTAATAAATTAACAACTACTTACGGCCTAAACTAAAGAGAAAATATCACAATGGGTTATCACAGTTTTTTAATTATTAACTAATACTAATAGTAAAAATCACAGCTAGTTTTTTATCATTTCGGATCGATTAGTTTTCATAAATATCACAGATGTTAATGATTAAGAATTAATAAAATTAATAAATAAAAACAATAAATAAATTAATAACATTAAGAACAGTGGCATGCAGTTAATAAATACTAAAAAAAAAATTATTTTGTTTGACTAATTAGAGGAGTTTTCAGGTACTGTGTGGAGAATATAGTGTTCTAATAGGATTGTTTTAACAACAGGTATTTCATACAGGGTGTTTCAAAAAAAAATAAGTTAACATGCAATGGATATAAACAAAAAAATTAAATCTTAGGTACAGTATGACAATAAAAAAAATTTAAGTGAAGTGTTTACTAAACAAATAGTGGGAAATTTGTGCGATTTTTTGTCAAGATTTCGGTTTCGTGTGGAGTTTAAATATCTTATTCGATTTCAATTAATATCGGTGATAACTTTTGACGGTGTGAATTGATTATTGCTTTAGATCTTTGGCATGAAATATGCCAATCTTTTTACCACTAAGATTCTCAAGCTCGTACATGTTACTTCCTACTTGTTTCACTATTCGACATTTGATATATTTTGGGGATAGTTTCGCTGATAGGCATTTTGAAGAATCGCTTAAAATGAAGTTTCTTTTATAAACCTCCTGTCCAGGCAGGTATTTTATCTTTTTCGTGCGGGTGTTATATACTTTTGCCGACCTATCGTTAGCTTTGGAAATATTTTCGCGGATTTGTTTTCTTATGCACTGCAATCGGTTTTGTCTCGGAATGGTTAACAGTTCGCTATCGTCCACGGCGTTAAGTTTTCGCGCCAGTTCATAGCTACTACCGTGCGTCATCATATTGGTGCCAAATAAAGCATAATATGGGGACACTCCGATAGAGCTATGAACGGAACTCCTCAATGCGCACGCTATATCACTAAGGTGAACATCCCATTCGCGTTGGTCGTTTTTAAGATACGATCGGATAGCTGCTAACAACGAACGGTTAACCCTCTCCGAGGCATTCGATTGTGGTGCATAATTGGCGGTTTTAAAATGCCTTATGCCATATTTTGACAAAAAGTTTTGGAATTCTTTGGCCAGAAATTGTTTTCCATTATCAGAATGGATGATGTTAGGAACACCGAATACATTAAACACATCTTGACGTAAAAATTGTATGATGCTAGAAGAGTTAGCGTTTCTTAGGGCTTTTAAGAAAACGAATTTAGACAAATGGTCTAGTACAACAAAAACATAGACATTACCTGACTTAGATCTCGGATAAGGACCTAAGAAGTCAACATACAACTTTTCGAAAGGACGATTTGAACAGTACGACGTAACGATAGGTGGACGAGAAACTTGATTGGACGCTTTACTCTGTTTACATACAGAACAATTTGAGACATACTGCCTAATTTGAATGGTCATATTGGGCCAATAAAAGTGTTGACGAATCCTGTTTAAAGTTTTTTCAATACCTCCATGAGCCATACGCGGAGGGTCATGAGCGTTTACTATTATTTCTTCTGTAAGACCCGATGGTATCCACATAACCCAGGTGTGTTCAGACATAACCTCATCGCCTCCATACCTAAATGCGCGTTTGTAAACGAATCCGTCTTCGACTTTTAAATCTGGTAATTGTTTTGCGTTTTCTTTTATTGTTTCAATTAAACTAGTGTATTCTTCGGACTTGAATTCATCAGAGGTTAAATCTATTAACTGTGCGACTTCTTCAATAGCCAGAGAATCAACATGTACCCGAGAAAGAGTGTCCGGAACTACATTAAGCGATCCTTTTCGATGCTGTATGTCGAAGGCATAAGATTGCAGCAGCAGACTCCACCTGGCGAGCTTTCCACTAAGGTCCTTCATGCTCATAAGCCATTGGAGGCTGGAGTGATCAGTGATTACTGTAAAATCCATGCCCTCGACATACGGCCTGAATTTTTTCACCGCCATCACTGCTGCCATGCACTCCTTCTCGGTGACACTGAAGTTTCTCTGACTCTTGCTAAATTTTTGCGAAAAGTACGCAATCGGAACTTCTTCCTCTTCTTCATTCTTTTGGAATAGTACGGCACCGATTCCCGCATCCGATGCATCACATTGGATATAAAATCTTTTTGTAAAGTCCGGATGTGAGAGGACCGGTGCCGTGGTTAACGCTTTCTTCAGTTCCTCGAACGCTTTCAGTGCCTCGTCCGTCATTTTAAATTTTTCGTTCCTCTTTTTCAGCAGGTCAGTAAGAGGAGCAGTCAGGCTAGAGAAGTTCTTTATAAATTTTCTATACCACCCTGCCAAGCCAAGCAACCGCCGCACCTGCCTTGGGGTTTTGGGAATAGGGAAATCCACTATAGCCTCAACCTTAGCAGGGTCGGTTTTTAGCTTTCCACCACCAACTATGAAGCCCAAGTATTTCAGCTCTTTGAAGCAAAACCTTGATTTCTTCATGTTGATGGTTAGATTCGCTCGTCGTAAGCAGTCGGCTACTTCACTTAACAAGGCAATATGTGTTTCAAAATCAGGCGCCATGATGAGCAGATCATCAAGATACACAAAGACACGATCCCTGAGTCGTGCAGGAATCACCTTGTCCATTAACTGGCACAACCTTTGGGCTGCATTACACAACCCAAAGGGCATAACAGTGAATTGGTACAAGGGTCTTCCCGGTACCGCAAAGGCAGTCTTTTCCCTACTCTGCCTCTCTAACGGTATTTGCCAGAATGCTTCTTTTAAATCTATGCTACTAATGTAGATCGTATCGGGTAGTCGGCTGATGAGCCCCTCGATATGGGGGAGAGGATTCGCGTTTTTCTTCGTCAGTGAGTTCACCTTGCGAGTATCAAGACAAAGTCGATTCTTGCCTGGTTTTCGCAAGAGAACCACTGGCGAACACCACGGACTCTCGCTCTCCTCGATAACGCCGAGGCTCAACATTCGATCTAACTCTTCATATAATATGGCTTGTATCGCCGGAGAGACAGGATAGTGACGCTGCTTCACAGGGAGCGCATCTCCCGTATCGATGACATGCTCCATCAACGCCGTCTTTCCTAGACCATCTCGGTCAAAACAAAGAAATCTCTGCCTGACCGCATCCAATTTGGCCTGCTGATCGGAGTTTAACTGATGAACGTTCGATGAATCTAATTCTTCATCAATCGAAATACTACTCACTATACTTGGGGCTAACTGGAATACTCTCCAGAAGTCTACCCCAAGGTAGATCTCCTGGTCCAAATTTGGAACGAGATAGAACGTTAAGTTCTCTTCTTTGTCTTTATATTGTACTTTTATTTCCACTTTACCTACGATAGACTGGCTTTTGCCGTCAGCTGTCTTCACCCCAGATTGGAACGGAGTTATTTCACATTGGAGTTCTTTGGCTAGTTGCATACAATTTTTCCCAAATATGCTTACGCTAGCTCCACTGTCAAGTAAGCCTAAAACTTCTTTCTTACCTAATTTGATTTTAGCATATGGTCGAGGATCGGAATCTAAATTTATAACTGTGGAGGAAATTCGCTTTCTAGTTTCTCTCCTGGCTTTAAAACGGGTTCTAGCTTTAAGAACATTCTTAGAAGGTAGACCAATTTCACTATTGAAAATTCTATTTCGCGCTTGGTTGTACTCTTCTATTCGGACATGTAACGGTTTGATTTGGTAGGGTATTGGTTTGATATCTGTATTTATTTTATTAAATTCTACATTGGTTTCACGTTTTAAAATTTTAATTCTTTTCTCGCCCTCTTTCGTAAGAGGACTTTTAATTACTTTTTCCTCTGTTTCATTTGGAAATTTTGGAATTATTGGGGGTTCTGACCTGGGTTGGCACGCGATTCCCCCTGAGTCTTCGCGTCCCTCGATCGGTTTCCCTGATTGCATCTTGTGCATCGCGGAGTTATCACGCCCTCTAGACCGCATTTATAGCAAAATACGTTTCGCGTATCAGACTCGCAGTCAAAGTAAGTATGGCCCTGCACCTTGCAGTTCCAACACACTAAGCTTGTGGCATCCGCATATTTCCGAGGAGGGATCTTGGGACGAGCTCCACCGAACTGATAAGCAGCAAGCTGTTCATCAGTTGGCGGATACATTTCTTCATACTCCAGCTCGTTTACCGTATATTTACCTGGAGGTTTACCAATTGTTTTAGGTACTTCTCGATCTCTCCTCGGAAATGCTGCTTCAGCATCCTTGCAAGCAGTCCTCAACTGATCCAAGGAGAAAATAGGTTGAGGGTAAACTAATTTACTGATCTTATCATTTAAATTTCTTTTTAGAATTCGCACCATTTCTACCTCCGGAATCGGAATTCTTAACTGGAATTTCATCTTATTTATGGTAGCAAAGAAATCTTCACTACTTTCCCAGGAATTCTGCCTTCGGTCCATGATATCACGGATAATTTCGAAGTCTGAACGAGTGTTCTTAAACTGACGCATCAGAGCGTCTTTCAATGTTGGCCAGTCGGGCCGATAATTATTCCTTTGAAATTGCCAAAACCAATCGTGGGCATTTCCTGAGAGAAGAAGATGGAAGTCTCTTAGAATTTCTGTCCACGGACAGGAATATTGGTTTTGCAGGGTTTCTAACCTAAAGACGAAGTCTTCGGCTGTCATAGTCGTTGATTGACCATCGAACTTCAAGCCCCATTTGTCAACCTTGATCGGAGCCTTGAATCCAGGAAGTAGATATGGGCTTCCATTTGCGGGTTGGTAACTGTATGGATTTGAATTATTTATCGGAGTGGTGAAATTTCTACCAGGACCCTGGTTAAATTCATGAAACCCTTCAGACTGACGGTTTCTACTTTGGTCTGGTTGCCTTCTCCTCTGTTGTCCTGGAGGTACAAATGCACTTCTAATTGCATCAACTGGAGGATTTGGCTGCATTGGTTGCCCTGCTGGTGCAGGGTCAAACGAACGTGCTGTTGGTCGAAGGATCTGATCTGAGGATACTTGATTGGAATGTCCTAAATTCAAATTCTTAAGGAATCCTCCTAACTGATTTTGGATTTCTTCTTTCAAGGTACTTGTAACTTCCCTTTGTATTGCCTGTTTTGTATCAGACAAACCTTCTACTATGGCCAAGTTGATATAGGCCTTCAAATCTTCTGTACTAATCCTAGTTTCTTTTACTTTATTTGCAGCCGGTCCCTGAGCTAAGCTATCTAAAAAGCCTCTAGAACTACCAAGGTTTCCTAAATTGGTTGAAGGTGGCCTAGCATTAGGAGCCCATTCAGTTGTTTGCCTAACTGTGTCATTCAATAAATCTATACTTTCCCTTGGAGGTACTGTTCCTCCTGCCATCCCACTGAGGTCGCTGAAAGGTGGAGCTGAAATCGAGTCAGTAGAGCTGTTGGCTTGACTGTCATTGATCGGAATACCAGAGTTAACAACCGTATTAGATGCAGATCGGGTTTGCCTATCGGATGTGAGAGGAGGGAACATTGCTTGCTGTCTGGAGGTAATATCTAACCCTTTACTAACTGACCTAGTTAATCTATAAACCTGTTCACTTATTTCAGCATTTCTAATCAGGCTGTTGATGCGATCTTCATCTTGCTTATTTGAGTGAGCCATCTTTAAATTATTGAATAACTTACTCGGAATCAACCAAAAATGAAAATTTTTATAATAATAAGGTGAGTTTTGTTAAGAACTATTCTTTCTTATAATATGGCAATGCCAATAATCTAGATAAAGGAGACTTACTACAAAAACTATTACGTAAAAATAAACTTATACAACAAACTGACAGTAATTCTTTGAAAATTTTACCTAATTTTTAAAATAGCTTGATTTAGGCAAGATTCAAATAACTGTTGAGTTATATCAACAAAAAAAATTAACAGAAAAATTTAACGAATAAATAAATAAAAAAAAATGTTAGATTTTTCTAACAAAAACTTATAACGCAAACAAAAAAGATTAACTTAACCAAAAAATTTTCTAAATGAAATTTTTTGAAATTGGTTTCTTATAAAACTTAAGTACTTTTTCCTCGAAAAAAACTAAATTATATAAGAAAACTAAAAAAAAAACTAACAAAAACTTTGGTAACGGAATATAACGTTTCGTTGCCAAAAATAAACAATTAACGCAAAAGAAAATAATTGAAAGAAAAAAAAATAGAAGTAACTATAAGTATTATCCTAAATTTAAAAGTAAGAATAAATTTGTTTCAAAAAAAAAAGGTATTTTTTTTCAAAAGGAACTAAATAAATTTTCAAAAATTTAAGTTAGACAATTTCACTTAAATCTAAATAAAGTTTTCATAAAACAAAACACAACAAAGAGTTTTTATTAAACAAAAGAAACGAAATAGTTTCGAAAAACTGTTTGTTTCGAACAAAAAAAATAACAAGTAGATAATTGTACCCAGTACAAGAAAAATAAAGATAATCGTGAATTAAATGTAGAAAATTTCTTGCTAATAACAAACAAAGTTGTAACAAATCAAAAAAACTTTGTAAGGATTTGAGGTTTTCGGTTTTTTCATAAACATACGGGGTGCTTCAGGTAGCGTCTTCGGTGGTTTCTTTTCGATATGGTACGATCCTACTAACGACATCACTATTTATTAAGACTTCAGACGGACAAAAAAAAATCCCTTGGTGTGGTGAGGTAAATAGGAAAAAAAATAGAAACACTAACAATTACATTACTTAGTTTTCCTCGCCGTTCCCGCAATTCTAGACTGTCTCTAGGACTTTGCTAAAAGACATGAAACGGTGAGGTAAACTTGACAAAAAAGGATAGAATTAACTATAGTTGAAACGGTGCATCGATGTTCGACGACTCGTCAAACATGGTCACTGCGTTCCAAAACAAAACCTTAACAAAACAAGACTGTAGGATAAGAAATTGAAATTTGAAATAGAAAAGCAAAAAAAGTAAGGAAAGGAAATAGGAAAAACGAGACAAAAGACATTATCTGTTGCTACTACAAGTTTCCAAACATACGTCGCAATACACCTAGGTATGTCTGTGACTCTCCTGATGCAGACGTACGCATGTTGAAAACCTTGCAGCAACTTCAAATAAAACGCCTAAACAAACACTAACCGCAGTCGCTATTAACTTTCAAGAAATCGTCGCGATACACCTAGGTATGTCCGTGACTTTCCTGGTGCAGACATACGATTCTTGAAAATCCATAGCAAGTTTGGTTGAGGACTTTCACAACATAAAAGAACTGAAACTAAGACTACAATAGCTAATACGTTGGGCGCCATTTTGTTGCTGGCAAATGGAGAGGAGTAGAGAGGAAATAGGATGGGGTAAGGGTCGGCAAGGAAGCGGACAGGAAACGAACAGGGCTAGGAATAAATGGGAATTGGAAGCGGGATCGAAATGGAATAGGAAGGAGTGTCTAGTTCCGAGGACGCGGCCTGCTTGCGTTGCACAGCTGAGCTCGACGGATGGGGGGGGATCTTGCCCCCGAAACTAAACCTCACCAGCATCAAAAACACTTATCAGGCCTGGTTTCAAAAGAGGTGAAAATCGGACGGACACTCACCACACACTAGGGCACTGCTGATGACGTTGCAGTGTGGCCATTACCCTCCCAACCTGGAAATCTGCGGCCATTTTTAGATTTCCCCAATGATGGAGGATGATCGCGTTCAGATCATACCATCTTCACCGAGAGAATTGGGCTACCTTAGACACCCCTGAAAATTAGCACTTCAAAAACTCATATTTCGTTCATCCGAAACAAACAAACACGGAAATTTCAACAAAAGAGGCGTTCATCAGAAGTTTATTATTGAATATCGGTAAGAATATAATTTCAAAAAAAAAGCATAAGAAAAGGCAGGCTAAAGATAACGTAAACTAAAATATTCTGAACCTGGTTGATATTATTATCTTTACAAAGAAAAATAAAACTTAATCGATAAACGATTATATTCTTAAACCAAAATTACAAACAACATAAATGATAAACAAAACAACGTGACGAAGAAGTATTTCTTTTCAGATCTTTTCATCAGCATCAAAAAAAAAAACGGTACCCTTTTTGGTACTTAGAAGGATATCTTTTGGAATAAATCCCTACCTTCATAGAGCTCTTTGGAGGTGGTTTATGACAGAAAAGAAAAGACACTAAATTCACAGACCCGGAAACACAACCTTTTCACTTACATCAATATTTACACCAGGAACAAAAAAAAAGATTATTTAATGTAAAAAAATTAAAGGAAATAAATAATAATAGAAATAATAAATATAAACAAATAATAACTTTTAACTTCAACGCCAAAAATTACAAACAAAAAACTTATAATAAATCGGCAAGAAAATTACTAAATTAATTTTTAGCTGCAGCGGGATTGCTTCGCGGAAAAATCTTTATTTCGTACTTTGGCAGCAAAATTTTGGTGCAAAAGTTGTCAGAAGCACCCTCTTGGAAAATTAACAAGTTGACGTACGCAGGTAATTAATTGCGTTAAATGTTTATATTTAAAAATGTTTAAAATTTTTTTTTTTTTTATATCGTTTCTTCTTATTTTTTTTGTTTTTTAGGACTCACTGCGTTGCATTTTACTTAGTCTTTTATATTTTAGAATTATTGTCCACTAGTTTTTCTTGCCGGGGACTTCAGTGAACATTTGTGGTGCTCCAGTAAACGACAGAGGAGTCTGGATGTCGCAATCCTTCAATGCGTCACCAACAAAAAGAACAGCACCAGGGAAAGGACAGAACACAGGAAAATTCCGGATATCCCAGGAAAGTTTCAAGACGAATCCCAAGAAAACAAGTTCCAACAAAAAAAAATTGATGTGGCGGCCGAGACTTTCACTGGCAGCCTTCGACCGCCAGAAACACAACTTTGGCAAATACGCAACCTGGAGAAATTATAATTACTTTAAAACCTTTCTTTTTTTATTATACTTTCTTTTTATTTTTTACCTTACTATGCGGTCTTTTATTTAATATTAATTTGTTAATTTTGTTTGTGCAATGAACACTTCAGAAAAAGGGTAAGCTTATGTAGCTACTTCACGAAATCTTGAGTAAAAAAAAAAATCAAATTAACACCGAATATCCCTGGCAAATAACAAAATGTTTTAATAACACACCAGGTGAGTTTTTGTATTTAAATTTAATACAAAATATAGGGTAACACAAAGAGAAGTTTTCTGATTAATTTTATAATTTTTTTTTCATTAATATACAAAAGAAAACTTAAAGAAAATTCGTCGGCTTTCGATAGTCAAACGTGGGGATGACGGCCGTTGGAGTTACACAAATAACATACGGCTGTATGTTCTATAGAATTAGATAAGTAACACGCCACTTTCGCTCTATATTCCTCCCACACTATTTGCATCACCCGATATAACCTACACCCACATATGGTTGTTTTTTTTTTTTTTATACCTAAAGATATCGGTGATCAGATTGTTTATCTGGCTTCCTTATTTTGACATTTTGCCAAACCTCAGCTTCTACTTCTCACTTCGCTTGCCACGATCACAGACAGATGGCGCTGTCATCTAGGATGTCAACCCACCCTTACTCCAGGGAGGATTAAAAAAAGGAGTATAAGACTGCTTTTAGACGCTGCAATTTTTAACAGCGTTTCTCCTTTGAGTTTTTTCCGAATTGCAGAATCCATTTAAACGCTGCGAATTTTAATAGCAATTTGGCAATTTGGGTGGCTGTCAGACTCAACAACGTAGTAGCTGTCATTTCTTTTTACGTTGGATAATTTATCGTTGTTCCATATTTAAGGCATCCGGGTGCCCACAACAAAGTTCGTTCTTTCTTTGGATACATTCCAACTAAAGGACGAAAAAAATAAGGGCACCCGTAAACGCGGACGCAATTCGAAAGTCATTCCGAAAAAAATTACGTAGTTCTAACTCCTGTGAGGTGAATTTGTACTCTAATGTCAAAAAAAATTGCTCAATTTACATTCTTTTTCAACTACGAATATTATTTCACTTCATCCTGAACCCATTTCACCTATTTGCTAACCTAGAGTTCACATAACCTGGGCTATATGAAGTTGGAAGTTTGAATGGTTGAAACTTGGTCGAATAGTTTTATCGTCTCTCTATTCATTTCCGATGGATTCCTGACATTGTGACATTACAAAAATGGACACCACGATGAGCAGGCTAGAAAATGTTTCGGTAAGTATAAATGTTTAATTTGTTTAATTATATATTTAATATTGTTTTTTTCTATTATTTCCCTAGCTGCGTTGGAAGATTTTGAACGAGAAAAGATCGTTCTGCCATCAAATCCACCTCCATCGATGGAAGCAATGGAGATCGGATGGATAATTGTCTTCCTTGCCGGCGAACGCATGTGGGGAGCAACCCACGTTTTAAAGCCGGGCATTCATTTTGTTTCAAGGATCGTTTCCAGCGACAGTATTATCAAAAATGTTCGTTCTGCCACCTCAGCATATAATTTAATAGCCAAAAATAACTTTTTTCCTATTTTTTTTCCATTTGTTTCAGATTTGATGACCGGTCTAAGTAGGGTTCCCAACTTTTTTTCGACCGATTATAGCATTTTTCACTATTAGCTATAAAAAATATAGTACTCTTCAAAAATATATAGTATTTTATAAAAAGGTTAAAAAAGGCCAAACATATTTTTAGCAATTATTTATTTTTATAAAATCTATATTTTTTTGTGCTTTTAGCATCGTTTAACAATTTTGTATTTAAAATAAATGTGTCATAGGCTTTATCGCATTCGCAATCGATTTTCAAATGTATGTACATAGATTAAAAGTTCATTTTTGATCAGTGAGATGCTTGCTCTATTCCTTTCTTCTCGCCATTTGGAATTCATAATTGAAAAAAATTCTTTCTGTAAATACAGAAGTGGCAGGAATAGAGAGTAGAAAAGAAATTATTTTACATACATACATTTGGTAAGTTGTTTTCGGATTTTTTAAAAATATATTGCCATTTTTGGTCTGTTTTTCTGTCGCTAAACTCATTCATATTTTTTATTCTCGTAAAAATTTCGTTTAGTATTAAAATCAGTCAACAATTGATTTGAATTGAGACAATTCATACAAAAACCGAAAGGGTTGGAAAACCCTTACTTAACATTGAATAAAAACTCACCTGGCCAATTCCACTTTTTCCAATTGTAAATATTGCGTTGCATGGTGTGCATTTTGCATTAAATGCATTTTGGGGATCATTGGTAATCCAGTTAAAAAACTGTTTCCCATTCATGTTTATATTTTTGTAGTCTTTTTTGTACCTTTCGTTTTTTAGGTGTTAATTTACCACTGGAGTTTACGAACTTCCACTGTCGCTTCGACTTTCCATATTTGAAACAAGCTTTTATTTTTAAAACATTCGAAAACTATAGACGTTTGACAGCAAGAATTAGTCTCATTCGGATACATGTATAAAATGGAACCTTAAGGTGCAATCAAAGTGTGTTTGATATTTGTTTATATGTTGCAAAATGATTGATAAATCAAACTGAAATATAGTACTTTTTCGTACTATATATTTCTTCAGCAGTATATAGTACAGAGACCCGAAATATAGTACAATACTATATATTATAGTACGGTTGGGAACCCTAGGTCTAAGGTAGAAAGGGATATTCATAGGCAGCCATTAAAATTGTTATCGAGCAATGACCTCTAAACCAAAACAATTAGTAAGGCTATGGCTAAGGTAGGTTCATTTGATACATTAAAAAAAAAACTTTAAATTTGATATAGTTATTTCCAATTAATTTCAGATGGGGAAATTATGTAGATCGATATGGAATGTATGTCGGAGCAGTAACTCAGTCACCACCCACAAATTCCACCCACTTCCACTTCACCGGTGAGCGTTTTTTTTGGAATAGTGTTTTTCTATTTTTGTTGTTATACTAAAAGAATAAAAGGACAACAATATATTAATAAATTAACAACTACTTACGGCCTAAACTAAAGAGAAAATATCACAATGGGTTATCACAGTTTTTTAATTATTAACTAATACTAATAGTAAAAATCACAGCTAGTTTTTTATCATTTCGGATCGATTAGTTTTCATAAATATCACAGATGTTAATGATTAAGAATTAATAAAATTAATAAATAAAAACAATAAATAAATTAATAACATTAAGAACAGTGGCATGCAGTTAATAAATACTAAAAAAAAAATTATTTTGTTTGACTAATTAGAGGAGTTTTCAGGTACTGTGTGGAGAATATAGTGTTCTAATAGGATTGTTTTAACAACAGGTATTTCATACAGGGTGTTTCAAAAAAAAATAAGTTAACATGCAATGGATATAAACAAAAAAATTAAATCTTAGGTACAGTATGACAATAAAAAAAATTTAAGTGAAGTGTTTACTAAACAAATAGTGGGAAATTTGTGCGATTTTTTGTCAAGATTTCGGTTTCGTGTGGAGTTTAAATATCTTATTCGATTTCAATTAATATCGGTGATAACTTTTGACGGTGTGAATTGATTATTGCTTTAGATCTTTGGCATGAAATATGCCAATCTTTTTACCACTAAGATTCTCAAGCTCGTACATGTTACTTCCTACTTGTTTCACTATTCGACATTTGATATATTTTGGGGATAGTTTCGCTGATAGGCATTTTGAAGAATCGCTTAAAATGAAGTTTCTTTTATAAACCTCCTGTCCAGGCAGGTATTTTATCTTTTTCGTGCGGGTGTTATATACTTTTGCCGACCTATCGTTAGCTTTGGAAATATTTTCGCGGATTTGTTTTCTTATGCACTGCAATCGGTTTTGTCTCGGAATGGTTAACAGTTCGCTATCGTCCACGGCGTTAAGTTTTCGCGCCAGTTCATAGCTACTACCGTGCGTCATCATATTGGTGCCAAATAAAGCATAATATGGGGACACTCCGATAGAGCTATGAACGGAACTCCTCAATGCGCACGCTATATCACTAAGGTGAACATCCCATTCGCGTTGGTCGTTTTTAAGATACGATCGGATAGCTGCTAACAACGAACGGTTAACCCTCTCCGAGGCATTCGATTGTGGTGCATAATTGGCGGTTTTAAAATGCCTTATGCCATATTTTGACAAAAAGTTTTGGAATTCTTTGGCCAGAAATTGTTTTCCATTATCAGAATGGATGATGTTAGGAACACCGAATACATTAAACACATCTTGACGTAAAAATTGTATGATGCTAGAAGAGTTAGCGTTTCTTAGGGCTTTTAAGAAAACGAATTTAGACAAATGGTCTAGTACAACAAAAACATAGACATTACCTGACTTAGATCTCGGATAAGGACCTAAGAAGTCAACATACAACTTTTCGAAAGGACGATTTGAACAGTACGACGTAACGATAGGTGGACGAGAAACTTGATTGGACGCTTTACTCTGTTTACATACAGAACAATTTGAGACATACTGCCTAATTTGAATGGTCATATTGGGCCAATAAAAGTGTTGACGAATCCTGTTTAAAGTTTTTTCAATACCTCCATGAGCCATACGCGGAGGGTCATGAGCGTTTACTATTATTTCTTCTGTAAGACCCGATGGTATCCACATAACCCAGGTGTGTTCAGACATAACCTCATCGCCTCCATACCTAAATGCGCGTTTGTAAACGAATCCGTCTTCGACTTTTAAATCTGGTAATTGTTTTGCGTTTTCTTTTATTGTTTCAATTAAACTAGTGTATTCTTCGGACTTGAATTCATCAGAGGTTAAATCTATTAACTGTGCGACTTCTTCAATAGCCAGAGAATCAACATGTACCCGAGAAAGAGTGTCCGGAACTACATTAAGCGATCCTTTTCGATGCTGTATGTCGAAGGCATAAGATTGCAGCAGCAGACTCCACCTGGCGAGCTTTCCACTAAGGTCCTTCATGCTCATAAGCCATTGGAGGCTGGAGTGATCAGTGATTACTGTAAAATCCATGCCCTCGACATACGGCCTGAATTTTTTCACCGCCATCACTGCTGCCATGCACTCCTTCTCGGTGACACTGAAGTTTCTCTGACTCTTGCTAAATTTTTGCGAAAAGTACGCAATCGGAACTTCTTCCTCTTCTTCATTCTTTTGGAATAGTACGGCACCGATTCCCGCATCCGATGCATCACATTGGATATAAAATCTTTTTGTAAAGTCCGGATGTGAGAGGACCGGTGCCGTGGTTAACGCTTTCTTCAGTTCCTCGAACGCTTTCAGTGCCTCGTCCGTCATTTTAAATTTTTCGTTCCTCTTTTTCAGCAGGTCAGTAAGAGGAGCAGTCAGGCTAGAGAAGTTCTTTATAAATTTTCTATACCACCCTGCCAAGCCAAGCAACCGCCGCACCTGCCTTGGGGTTTTGGGAATAGGGAAATCCACTATAGCCTCAACCTTAGCAGGGTCGGTTTTTAGCTTTCCACCACCAACTATGAAGCCCAAGTATTTCAGCTCTTTGAAGCAAAACCTTGATTTCTTCATGTTGATGGTTAGATTCGCTCGTCGTAAGCAGTCGGCTACTTCACTTAACAAGGCAATATGTGTTTCAAAATCAGGCGCCATGATGAGCAGATCATCAAGATACACAAAGACACGATCCCTGAGTCGTGCAGGAATCACCTTGTCCATTAACTGGCACAACCTTTGGGCTGCATTACACAACCCAAAGGGCATAACAGTGAATTGGTACAAGGGTCTTCCCGGTACCGCAAAGGCAGTCTTTTCCCTACTCTGCCTCTCTAACGGTATTTGCCAGAATGCTTCTTTTAAATCTATGCTACTAATGTAGATCGTATCGGGTAGTCGGCTGATGAGCCCCTCGATATGGGGGAGAGGATTCGCGTTTTTCTTCGTCAGTGAGTTCACCTTGCGAGAATCAAGACAAAGTCGATTCTTGCCTGGTTTTCGCAAGAGAACCACTGGCGAACACCACGGACTCTCGCTCTCCTCGATAACGCCGAGGCTCAACATTCGATCTAACTCTTCATATAATATGGCTTGTATCGCCGGAGAGACAGGATAGTGACGCTGCTTCACAGGGAGCGCATCTCCCGTATCGATGACATGCTCCATCAACGCCGTCTTTCCTAGACCATCTCGGTCAAAACAAAGAAATCTCTGCCTGACCGCATCCAATTTGGCCTGCTGATCGGAGTTTAACTGATGAACGTTCGATGAATCTAATTCTTCATCAATCGAAATACTACTCACTATACTTGGGGCTAACTGGAATACTCTCCAGAAGTCTACCCCAAGGTAGATCTCCTGGTCCAAATTTGGAACGAGATAGAACGTTAAGTTCTCTTCTTTGTCTTTATATTGTACTTTTATTTCCACTTTACCTACGATAGACTGGCTTTTGCCGTCAGCTGTCTTCACCCCAGATTGGAACGGAGTTATTTCACATTGGAGTTCTTTGGCTAGTTGCATACAATTTTTCCCAAATATGCTTACGCTAGCTCCACTGTCAAGTAAGCCTAAAACTTCTTTCTTACCTAATTTGATTTTAGCATATGGTCGAGGATCGGAATCTAAATTTATAACTGTGGAGGAAATTCGCTTTCTAGTTTCTCTCCTGGCTTTAAAACGGGTTCTAGCTTTAAGAACATTCTTAGAAGGTAGACCAATTTCACTATTGAAAATTCTATTTCGCGCTTGGTTGTACTCTTCTATTCGGACATGTAACGGTTTGATTTGGTAGGGTATTGGTTTGATATCTGTATTTATTTTATTAAATTCTACATTGGTTTCACGTTTTAAAATTTTAATTCTTTTCTCGCCCTCTTTCGTAAGAGGACTTTTAATTACTTTTTCCTCTGTTTCATTTGGAAATTTTGGAATTATTGGGGGTTCTGACCTGGGTTGGCACGCGATTCCCCCTGAGTCTTCGCGTCCCTCGATCGGTTTCCCTGATTGCATCTTGTGCATCGCGGAGTTATCACGCCCTCTAGACCGCATTTATAGCAAAATACGTTTCGCGTATCAGACTCGCAGTCAAAGTAAGTATGGCCCTGCACCTTGCAGTTCCAACACACTAAGCTTGTGGCATCCGCATATTTCCGAGGAGGGATCTTGGGACGAGCTCCACCGAACTGATAAGCAGCAAGCTGTTCATCAGTTGGCGGATACATTTCTTCATACTCCAGCTCGTTTACCGTATATTTACCTGGAGGTTTACCAATTGTTTTAGGTACTTCTCGATCTCTCCTCGGAAATGCTGCTTCAGCATCCTTGCAAGCAGTCCTCAACTGATCCAAGGAGAAAATAGGTTGAGGGTAAACTAATTTACTGATCTTATCATTTAAATTTCTTTTTAGAATTCGCACCATTTCTACCTCCGGAATCGGAATTCTTAACTGGAATTTCATCTTATTTATGGTAGCAAAGAAATCTTCACTACTTTCCCAGGAATTCTGCCTTCGGTCCATGATATCACGGATAATTTCGAAGTCTGAACGAGTGTTCTTAAACTGACGCATCAGAGCGTCTTTCAATGTTGGCCAGTCGGGCCGATAATTATTCCTTTGAAATTGCCAAAACCAATCGTGGGCATTTCCTGAGAGAAGAAGATGGAAGTCTCTTAGAATTTCTGTCCACGGACAGGAATATTGGTTTTGCAGGGTTTCTAACCTAAAGACGAAGTCTTCGGCTGTCATAGTCGTTGATTGACCATCGAACTTCAAGCCCCATTTGTCAACCTTGATCGGAGCCTTGAATCCAGGAAGTAGATATGGGCTTCCATTTGCGGGTTGGTAACTGTATGGATTTGAATTATTTATCGGAGTGGTGAAATTTCTACCAGGACCCTGGTTAAATTCATGAAACCCTTCAGACTGACGGTTTCTACTTTGGTCTGGTTGCCTTCTCCTCTGTTGTCCTGGAGGTACAAATGCACTTCTAATTGCATCAACTGGAGGATTTGGCTGCATTGGTTGCCCTGCTGGTGCAGGGTCAAACGAACGTGCTGTTGGTCGAAGGATCTGATCTGAGGATACTTGATTGGAATGTCCTAAATTCAAATTCTTAAGGAATCCTCCTAACTGATTTTGGATTTCTTCTTTCAAGGTACTTGTAACTTCCCTTTGTATTGCCTGTTTTGTATCAGACAAACCTTCTACTATGGCCAAGTTGATATAGGCCTTCAAATCTTCTGTACTAATCCTAGTTTCTTTTACTTTATTTGCAGCCGGTCCCTGAGCTAAGCTATCTAAAAAGCCTCTAGAACTACCAAGGTTTCCTAAATTGGTTGAAGGTGGCCTAGCATTAGGAGCCCATTCAGTTGTTTGCCTAACTGTGTCATTCAATAAATCTATACTTTCCCTTGGAGGTACTGTTCCTCCTGCCATCCCACTGAGGTCGCTGAAAGGTGGAGCTGAAATCGAGTCAGTAGAGCTGTTGGCTTGACTGTCATTGATCGGAATACCAGAGTTAACAACCGTATTAGATGCAGATCGGGTTTGCCTATCGGATGTGAGAGGAGGGAACATTGCTTGCTGTCTGGAGGTAATATCTAACCCTTTACTAACTGACCTAGTTAATCTATAAACCTGTTCACTTATTTCAGCATTTCTAATCAGGCTGTTGATGCGATCTTCATCTTGCTTATTTGAGTGAGCCATCTTTAAATTATTGAATAACTTACTCGGAATCAACCAAAAATGAAAATTTTTATAATAATAAGGTGAGTTTTGTTAAGAACTATTCTTTCTTATAATATGGCAATGCCAATAATCTAGATAAAGGAGACTTACTACAAAAACTATTACGTAAAAATAAACTTATACAACAAACTGACAGTAATTCTTTGAAAATTTTACCTAATTTTTAAAATAGCTTGATTTAGGCAAGATTCAAATAACTGTTGAGTTATATCAACAAAAAAAATTAACAGAAAAATTTAACGAATAAATAAATAAAAAAAAATGTTAGATTTTTCTAACAAAAACTTATAACGCAAACAAAAAAGATTAACTTAACCAAAAAATTTTCTAAATGAAATTTTTTGAAATTGGTTTCTTATAAAACTTAAGTACTTTTTCCTCGAAAAAAACTAAATTATATAAGAAAACTAAAAAAAAAACTAACAAAAACTTTGGTAACGGAATATAACGTTTCGTTGCCAAAAATAAACAATTAACGCAAAAGAAAATAATTGAAAGAAAAAAAAATAGAAGTAACTATAAGTATTATCCTAAATTTAAAAGTAAGAATAAATTTGTTTCAAAAAAAAAAGGTATTTTTTTTCAAAAGGAACTAAATAAATTTTCAAAAATTTAAGTTAGACAATTTCACTTAAATCTAAATAAAGTTTTCATAAAACAAAACACAACAAAGAGTTTTTATTAAACAAAAGAAACGAAATAGTTTCGAAAAACTGTTTGTTTCGAACAAAAAAAATAACAAGTAGATAATTGTACCCAGTACAAGAAAAATAAAGATAATCGTGAATTAAATGTAGAAAATTTCTTGCTAATAACAAACAAAGTTGTAACAAATCAAAAAAACTTTGTAAGGATTTGAGGTTTTCGGTTTTTTCATAAACATACGGGGTGCTTCAGGTAGCGTCTTCGGTGGTTTCTTTTCGATATGGTACGATCCTACTAACGACATCACTATTTATTAAGACTTCAGACGGACAAAAAAAAATCCCTTGGTGTGGTGAGGTAAATAGGAAAAAAAATAGAAACACTAACAATTACATTACTTAGTTTTCCTCGCCGTTCCCGCAATTCTAGACTGTCTCTAGGACTTTGCTAAAAGACATGAAACGGTGAGGTAAACTTGACAAAAAAGGATAGAATTAACTATAGTTGAAACGGTGCATCGATGTTCGACGACTCGTCAAACATGGTCACTGCGTTCCAAAACAAAACCTTAACAAAACAAGACTGTAGGATAAGAAATTGAAATTTGAAATAGAAAAGCAAAAAAAGTAAGGAAAGGAAATAGGAAAAACGAGACAAAAGACATTATCTGTTGCTACTACAAGTTTCCAAACATACGTCGCAATACACCTAGGTATGTCTGTGACTCTCCTGATGCAGACGTACGCATGTTGAAAACCTTGCAGCAACTTCAAATAAAACGCCTAAACAAACACTAACCGCAGTCGCTATTAACTTTCAAGAAATCGTCGCGATACACCTAGGTATGTCCGTGACTTTCCTGGTGCAGACATACGATTCTTGAAAATCCATAGCAAGTTTGGTTGAGGACTTTCACAACATAAAAGAACTGAAACTAAGACTACAATAGCTAATACGTTGGGCGCCATTTTGTTGCTGGCAAATGGAGAGGAGTAGAGAGGAAATAGGATGGGGTAAGGGTCGGCAAGGAAGCGGACAGGAAACGAACAGGGCTAGGAATAAATGGGAATTGGAAGCGGGATCGAAATGGAATAGGAAGGAGTGTCTAGTTCCGAGGACGCGGCCTGCTTGCGTTGCACAGCTGAGCTCGACGGATGGGGGGGGATCTTGCCCCCGAAACTAAACCTCACCAGCATCAAAAACACTTATCAGGCCTGGTTTCAAAAGAGGTGAAAATCGGACGGACACTCACCACACACTAGGGCACTGCTGATGACGTTGCAGTGTGGCCATTACCCTCCCAACCTGGAAATCTGCGGCCATTTTTAGATTTCCCCAATGATGGAGGATGATCGCGTTCAGATCATACCATCTTCACCGAGAGAATTGGGCTACCTTAGACACCCCTGAAAATTAGCACTTCAAAAACTCATATTTCGTTCATCCGAAACAAACAAACACGGAAATTTCAACAAAAGAGGCGTTCATCAGAAGTTTATTATTGAATATCGGTAAGAATATAATTTCAAAAAAAAAGCATAAGAAAAGGCAGGCTAAAGATAACGTAAACTAAAATATTCTGAACCTGGTTGATATTATTATCTTTACAAAGAAAAATAAAACTTAATCGATAAACGATTATATTCTTAAACCAAAATTACAAACAACATAAATGATAAACAAAACAACGTGACGAAGAAGTATTTCTTTTCAGATCTTTTCATCAGCATCAAAAAAAAAAACGGTACCCTTTTTGGTACTTAGAAGGATATCTTTTGGAATAAATCCCTACCTTCATAGAGCTCTTTGGAGGTGGTTTATGACAGAAAAGAAAAGACACTAAATTCACAGACCCGGAAACACAACCTTTTCACTTACATCAATATTTACACCAGGAACAAAAAAAAAGATTATTTAATGTAAAAAAATTAAAGGAAATAAATAATAATAGAAATAATAAATATAAACAAATAATAACTTTTAACTTCAACGCCAAAAATTACAAACAAAAAACTTATAATAAATCGGCAAGAAAATTACTAAATTAATTTTTAGCTGCAGCGGGATTGCTTCGCGGAAAAATCTTTATTTCGTACTTTGGCAGCAAAATTTTGGTGCAAAAGTTGTCAGAAGCACCCTCTTGGAAAATTAACAAGTTGACGTACGCAGGTAATTAATTGCGTTAAATGTTTATATTTAAAAATGTTTAAAATTTTTTTTTTTTTTATATCGTTTCTTCTTATTTTTTAGGACTCACTGCGTTGCATTTTACTTAGTCTTTTATATTTTAGAATTATTGTCCACTAGTTTTTCTTGCCGGGGACTTCAGTGAACATTTGTGGTGCTCCAGTAAACGACAGAGGAGTCTGGATGTCGCAATCCTTCAATGCGTCACCAACAAAAAGAACAGCACCAGGGAAAGGACAGAACACAGGAAAATTCCGGATATCCCAGGAAAGTTTCAAGACGAATCCCAAGAAAACAAGTTCCAACAAAAAAAAATTGATGTGGCGGCCGAGACTTTCACTGGCAGCCTTCGACCGCCAGAAACACAACTTTGGCAAATACGCAACCTGGAGAAATTATAATTACTTTAAAACCTTTCTTTTTTTATTATACTTTCTTTTTATTTTTTACCTTACTATGCGGTCTTTTATTTAATATTAATTTGTTAATTTTGTTTGTGCAATGAACACTTCAGAAAAAGGGTAAGCTTATGTAGCTACTTCACGAAATCTTGAGTAAAAAAAAAAATCAAATTAACACCGAATATCCCTGGCAAATAACAAAATGTTTTAATAACACACCAGGTGAGTTTTTGTATTTAAATTTAATACAAAATATAGGGTAACACAAAGAGAAGTTTTCTGATTAATTTTATAATTTTTTTTTCATTAATATACAAAAGAAAACTTAAAGAAAATTCGTCGGCTTTCGATAGTCAAACGTGGGGATGACGGCCGTTGGAGTTACACAAATAACATACGGCTGTATGTTCTATAGAATTAGATAAGTAACACGCCACTTTCGCTCTATATTCCTCCCACACTATTTGCATCACCCGATATAACCTACACCCACATATGGTTGTTTTTTTTTTTTTTATACCTAAAGATATCGGTGATCAGATTGTTTATCTGGCTTCCTTATTTTGACATTTTGCCAAACCTCAGCTTCTACTTCTCACTTCGCTTGCCACGATCACAGACAGATGGCGCTGTCATCTAGGATGTCAACCCACCCTTACTCCAGGGAGGATTAAAAAAAGGAGTATAAGACTGCTTTTAGACGCTGCAATTTTTAACAGCGTTTCTCCTTTGAGTTTTTTCCGGATTGCAGAATCCATTTAAACGCTGCGAATTTTAATAGCAATTTGGCAATTTGGGTGGCTGTCAGACTCAACAACGTAGTAGCTGTCATTTCTTTTTACGTTGGATAATTTATCGTTGTTCCATATTTAAGGCATCCGGGTGCCCACAACAAGTTTTCCAGAGCAATAATCATCATCATTAGTGGGGACTCTTGGATGACCAAGTGGAAATTTTCCGTTTTTGCATACCCATGGGTACAATGAACATACATCTATGTATTTGATTTGTTCACCTGCCTTACATTTGTAATAATTAAATGTATTTCCTGTTCGACCACCAAAGAAAGCATCTCGAGGATTAAATGGCATATTTTGTATTAATGGATGGGTATTTAAGAAATTTAATTCTTCATTATTCAAAAAACTTAGCTGGGTTTGAAATTCACAGTTCCATTTTTCAATAACTTCATAATTAAATGATTTTAAACGTGCTGTTTTGGCCAAAGTTCTCTCATATCTAAAATTAAGGGTGTCGTGTTTTTCTTTTTCAGATAGAGGATCGTCTCTTTTATGCTTCAAGCAGATAGGGTGACCGTGATAGTAACAACCATGGAATTCAAAGATCTGTTTGGTTTCTTCACAGAAACCAACGACTTTAATTCCATTAATTACCGCTTCTCGTCCTTTAGCAGCATGCTTTATATGAATTTTCCGATTTTTTTCCTCCAAAATCAACCACTTAATAGCTTCTGCTGACTGATTGTCGACGCATCTAAGTATTGTAAAAAGAAAACACACTTTTATTTTAAAATACTTATAATTTAAATAAAATAAATACAAACTCACCTGTATCCATTTTTAGGTATTAATCCAATAGTGTTCGGTTGTAGAAAGTTACGTCTATACACCAGATTACATGATGATGCTATGGTTGTTGCTTCCAAAGATGGCTCAACATTACTTTGAGTGAGAAAAAAATGTCTAAACTTTAAACATGCCTCTGTCAAAATTTTAACATCGCTGATACAATACTCTAAAAGTTCACGCTGCATATCAAAATCGTCGTTTTGATGTTCTGCAAACCATTTTAAAAACACTTCACGATCTTCTGTTTTCATTGAATCTGGACTGTAATATTCCATTGCTGGTAGCTTCCCGATATATTTATCATTTGCTTTGGTATTAAACAAATGAGGAAAATAGCCTTTTTTCAATTCAGGTGATAGCTGGAATGTTTTTGGAAGTCTTAAGAGAGCCATTGGAAAATAATTTAAAGAATCTATAAACTTGACATTTGCTATTTCCATTAATTTGATCTTACTGCCTCGCATGATTAATTCCGGAGTCAAATTTGTTTTTTCCAATATATGGTTTAAAATGAATTGGTGATCATATGATTGCCCGTTATGAGCTGTCACAACTACTTTTTTAAAATTTCTTCGAACGTTTAGAATATGTTTCAGGAATTTAGGAACAACATTGCCTTCTTCTTCATCTTCATCCTTAATGATATTCAATGATCGTTCGCACTTATTACAAAAATACAAATTTGGAATATCAAAACACTGATCACACTTTAGTTGGAAAACACATAAATTTGGTTCATGTATTTTCACAGGAGTAATATTTGTTTCGTTTTCAATATTTATGATTTTTTCTCCTATTATTTTCTCTTGACGACTCTCCAAATCATAAAATATATAAAGTGTGTCTTTACAATTAGGTTTTCTATTATCGGGAAGTATGTAACACAGATGATCCTTTTCTACATGCTTACTACAAGATTTGGAGTAGTATTCACCACAGATATGTTGACGGGTTCCACCATACGATTTCAAACATAAAAGGCATCTTTTAATTTTATCACAAATAGAGTCTTTTCCTGTTGAGTTGCTCGCTTTGTGATGGTCGAAACAGTTTTTTCCTCTAAAGTTTCGATTGCAATCATCACAACAATTTCTTTTGTATCCTTTGAACAAACAGGTGTGTTTTGACATTGAGGACAGGATCTTTCACATCTATGTATGTCTACTCTTCATATCGATACCTTCCCGTAAGAATGTATTAAGCGACACTTTTTTCGAAAATTACTTTTTAATGTGGAACTATACTAGAAGTTAAGCGCCACATTTCGGCCTGGGTTTCGCTGCCCTATCATGTATGCAAAAGAAACTAAAGAGAAAATAAAATTGTAGCAACCGCCAAGTTTTCTCACTGGAATAATGTTGCTCCCTGAAATTTGTATTATCCGCCAGTGAAATTATGCTAAGCGACATTTTTAAAAACCTTATTGTCTTAAGCAACCAAACGTCTACAAAAAAAATTTGTTAGATGTCGCATAGTTTAACCGAAATTGTCGCTTAGCACACTCTTCCAAATAGAACTTGCTCCATTTTTGTCGCTTATAACACTCCAGATATGGTTTTCCTTGATTTTGAATATTTTTCTATGAAGCAGGCTACTGCTTTTTTCCCATTTATTTTGTGTTTTTTTTTGTCTGGTCGGTTGTAAGCGTATTTTTGTATGTAAATTCCGTTGCACAGATAGCTGTTGATTTTATTTCAAATATTTGAATGCAGTAAGTAGACTTGGGTTTTGTTTCAGGTTATTTTGTTCCTTTTGCTCTCGTCAGTTGTCATCATACTTTTTTCGTTGAGGAGTGTTGCAAAAATAGTGGCTTATTGTGATCATTTATTAATTAGATACATACATACGTTTTTGTTTGTTAGTTCATCGTTTCGTGGTATTCTAGTAAAATTATAAATTTTACCATGAATGCAAATTTACCAGGTCCCTCTGGATTGCAAAAGCCAATTTTGTTTCATTCAAATGGTTGAATTAGCAAAACAATCTTATGAAGGAATGAAAGTAAGTAAATACCTAAGCTCCTTGATTCTTGATACATTGTTTATTATTTTGAGGTAGGTGAGATAAATACAATTATGAATTGTTTTAGGTTGATCATTTTGAAAAAACAAAAAGTACTACGGGTGAAAGGAGTTTGTCTGCACCATACAAATCTGTATCTGGGTCTGAGTCTGAGTCTGAGTGTGATCCGTTTGAAACAGATGGGAGTTCATCTTGGCATAATGATTCCATAGAAGATTCAAGTTCCGATGAAATAATAGAACATCGAAAAGTAAACGAGAATCCAAAGCCGAAAGTCATGGCCATTGAGGTATGTAACCAAGGGTTGGGGGTAGAATCAAAAAGAGCTCGTGTTGAGAAAAAACATAAATCTGTGCAAAGAAATCCATGCAAGAGCTGCCAAAACAAATGTGCTACTAGATTAAGTGAGTCACAAAGGCAAGCCGTTTTTGACTTTTATTGGAAACTGCCACATACACAGCAAATAGATTGGTTATTATCTTGTGTTGATCGTGTTCCTATCAAAAGGCGACGAAGCAAAGAAATTGAAAAGAAGACAGAAACAAGGAAATATTTTATAAATTTTGAAGGGAAGAGAATACAAGTATGTATGCAGTTTTTGCTGAAAACTCTTAACATTTCCAGTAGAGTTGTCACATATGCCCTTGAAAAAACAACAGTTTTAAATACATCGGAAACAGACAAGAGGGGTGCAGCACCTACGTCAAATGCAACATCCGATGATTTAAAAGAAGCCGTTTGTACGTTCATTGAAAGCTTACCAAGGGTTCCATCCCATTATTGCCGTTCTAGGACCAATAGAACTTACTTGCCCACCGAGTATTTTAGTGTTTCTAATCTTTACAGAAAATTCAAAGAAAACCAAGAGGAACAAGGTTTGAATTTTGTCTCCGAAAAAATATTTCGCGGAATTTTCAAAACGTACAATATTGGCATCCATGTTCCCAAAAAAGATAAGTGTACCTTTTGTGAATCCTATAAGGACCGTGAATTGGATGAGACACAGAAAAAAAAAGTGTCAAAACATTCCCAACAGAAAGAAACGAGCCATAAACTGTTTAAGGAAGACCAGGAAAAAGCCAAAAATTCACCTTCATTTGTTTGTGCTAGTTTTGACCTGCAAAAAGTTCTAAACGTTCCACATACGCAGAGTATGTTATTTTATTATTCGAGAAAATATTCGTTTTATAACGAGACAGTTTATGAGAGTGGAACTCATAATGCGTATGCTTTTGTTTGGGGCGAAGTTGATGGAATGCGAGGAGCAAATGAAATTTGTTCAATCCTCAATCAGTACTTGAAAATCGTCGATGAGAGAAAAACTGTTACTTCCATTTCCTTATACTGTGATAGCTGTCCTGGACAAAATAAAAATCGCCAAATCATAACAATGATTTTTTTGTTTATACAAAAACAAGCTAAACACATTAACGAAATTAAATTAACATTTCTACTTCCTGGCCATACCTACATGCCTGTTGACTCTGTGCATGCTACTATAGAGCGATTTGTTAAGAAAAGGACAATTTGGACACCATCAGAATGGGTTACTCTGATTTCGAATTCAAGGATAAATCCCAAACCTTATGAGGTGGTAGTGTTGACATACAAAGATTTCCGTGATTGGAAAAAAGAAGCGCTGAAATATTTTCCAACGAAAGGAGTAAAAACAAAGGAGCAAACTAATTTCAAGATTACGGAATCTAATATTTTCATTTTTTCTAAATCATCCCCTGAAATAAAATATTCGCAATTTCAAACACCTTCTCCTTCATATACCCTGGATTTTTGTCGCACGCGCAACCAAGTGAAATGCCTTGAAGAATTCAATGAACCTGACATTCTATATTCTTCCAAACTGTCAATATCAGGCCCGAAACGAAAGGATTTAGAGAGTCTACTTAAAAGAAAGTTTATTCCTGAACGATACATACAAGAATACGAGGATATAATAAATACAGTCGGTGAGAAACAAGACGAATTAGCAGAGACAGACGAAGAAGATGATTTGTCTGAAAATCAAAATTATAATCATTAATCTTAAAATTTCCGTTTTTATCCCTAAAATTAATTTATGTTGCTTTTTACATAGATTTGTATGTATTATATTTTTGATCAGTAATCCTCAAGTGTCCTTTTTGAATTTTTGTTTTGAAATAAATGTTATGTTACTTTTTATATAGATTTTTATTTATTTAATTGTTGATGAGAAAAAAATAAAAAATGAATTAAACGACACAATTTATTTCAAACCTTTATTTTGTGTGACCATTACAGTGTCTTAAGCGCCATTTACCATTGTATCAAGCGCCAATGTCTTGACCACGATAATGTACTAAGCGACAAAAACTTCGTATCTGATTAAAATTTCGGTTTTGCAATGATGTCAAGTTTTGTATTCGTAAAATCCCTCTCCAAATCTGTTCCTTCCATTACAATACACAAAAAAATAACTAAATGAGACGTTTTTTTTGTTTCCTGAACAATTTTAAAAATGTCGCTTAATACATTCTTACGGGAAGGTATCGATATTATAAGGTATATGGCAGTCTTCACAAAAATATCTGCAACAAAATGCACCAGTCAGGGATGTTATTACGTTGAAGTGATTGTTGTGGTACAATAAATTAATTTTTTTCTCTCCAGCATGACCTTCAAATATTACTTCCCGTCCTTTTGAGTTGAATTTATATACCGTGATCTTATATTGTTGTAAATGATTTTGGAATATTTTTAATTCAGGAATTCCACAACCTTCAACAAGTATACGCATGTGTACTTCATCAATTAGCTTTAAGGCCTTTTGCTTTTGACTTTTCCCAAGGTCTTGTCTGAGTTGTTTTTTTCTCAAATCACTTTCCTTATCAGCATACGATTTCCCAACAACTAGAGCTCGAGGTAAACATAAATTATCCGTATTTTTTATGGATATTATTCCCCTACGTTTAATACATTCCTCTTCAAATGTATTATACATGATAGAACTTGATCTTCCTGATCCTGAAGGGAGTTTGACTGATGTTATGGTCATGCAAAAATCATCCGTGCTAAGACCAGTTGAATTACTTTGAAAAATTTTTGTGATCATATCCCATATATCACTGAATTTAAATTCTGAACAGTCTCGAAAATTTAAACATCCATTTCCTCGTTCAGCGGAAAAACTCTTTCCACTAAAAGTAATTCCTACTTTATCCTGAGGACTGAGATCTTTCAAGGCAAATTTAAAAATATCGTTTAAACCTTCTCGTATCCAGGAAGTTGGTTCTTGTTTTTCTGGTACTGGCTTTATTTTAAATTGTATTTTACGTCCCTTGAGATCGAATCTTTTTATTTTCGTCACCATGTCGCTCAGTATTTGAATTCGCTAAATATTAGATAGAAAAAAAGTAAAAAGCTTATACCTTCATTTCATACAAAAGCGAAGAGGAAAAAAACAGCCGAATTCTCAATAAACCATCTAAACAAACAAATATTTAAGGTTTAAAACATTTTTTTATTCAAAACAAAACATTTTATATTTTTAATATAAAGAATTATAAAATAAATGTTTTTGAGAATTCTTAATCTCGTTAGGCGATTCCAGAACTATTACCTCCTCTTCTTGGTTTTTGTTATTTTTAGTGCCATTGGTTGCGGACTCCTTTTCGTGGAAGTCCAAGATGAAAGTTTGCTCGTAGGGTTCCACAATTTCCAAAGCCAGCTTCGGTAACTCTGCCACAGCCTCGTCATCAAATTGTTTCGAGCATCTTTTCGGCAGGAAAACCGAACAATCAGAGAGCTCCACCAGGATTTGCTCTCCATACCTGGTGTTACATCTCCTCGCTTTCACTATGTCGTACTTTTTCTTTAGCGTAAGGTTCTTTATACTGACTAACGATTTTTGTTTTTCGTTGAAAACATTCGCGTTATTTTTAATCTTTTTAAGGATAGAGGACATTTTTTTTTTTTTTTAATTTGAATTTAAAGAAGAATTATACACTTATTGCTTATGTCAAAGACACTGAATTCAAAATTTAAGAATAACTACGATTTATACTTATGTTGCATTAAAAAAAAAAAAAAAAAATCAACCATAATTTTTGTCGAGCTTGCAATATCAAATATCAATATATCATACATAAAATACAATTCCAATAGAAAAATGTACATCAAATTATTTAGCCATAGTTGCATTTTTTTTTCTATACAATTCAATGCAATAATCAAAATCGAAAGTTCTATAACCTTGAACCGTCTGGTTGAAATATGATATAAAAGGTTGAAGGTGAACGATAGCCATTGCCATGATTTTCTTGTGTAAGAAAGCTGAATTGACATTTATTTTTAATACTTTTTTTTTCTGTTTTAAAGTATTTCTGTTTTAAAGCATTTCAACAAAATAAAAACAAGAACAAACTACAACGAATAATGAAAAACTACCATACTGAAAAAAAAAATATAACATAAATATTTCTCAACTAATCATACATATAAAACACCATGATAACAAGCTTTACGTGTCTATAAAAAAAAACATCTTTTATTTGAATAATCCCAGATATTTCAATTTCTTTTTTTTTTATTTTTGTCTTTAAAAAAATTCAGCCATATTTTTTTTTTTTGGCGATTTGCTTTTTTTTTCATATCGAAATAAATAAAATACAATTTCTATGGAAAAAAATTACACCATTAAATTAGTTGCATTTTTTTTATACAATCAAATGCAACAATCATCGCCACAGTTATCATTCAAATTGAACCATATATGTATCTCATATATCAATTTTTTTACTCTGCTTTAAAGTACTCCAACCTAAACGAATCATCAACAAAATACAAAAAAAAAAAAACAACAAACTACAACGAGTCATAAAACTTAGAAACCATATCACACAAATGTTTCACATTTCAAATACTCAAGTAAGCATTAATAAAAAAAAAAATATATACCTATCTAAGCATAAATATAAAACACCATACTGTCAAGCCAAGCTAATGACGACCTCCCAACGAACCATCACAAAACCTGCCGCCTTTGGCACGCGCCGCCGCCGACGAAGTAGATATCAAATTACAGCTAAAAAATTCCCATGCCCAAGGGGCCCCATTCCTACTATCCGAAAATAAGTTTCCACTCTGGCGGGTAGACGGCTCTCCAGTCGGTAGGGAGTACAAACTGCAGTGTAAAGAAAAAGACAGTAGCCGCGTTTTATTATCTACGGATCTGGATCAGGATCATCCCATGAAAATAAAAAGATACGTATCCTATTCTAATCACAACAGTGTTGTATTTCTTCGTATGATTGTTTGTTTTTTTCATGTAGATACTGTCTTTTTATTTACACTACAGTTTGTACTCTCTACCGACTGAAGAGCCGTCTACCCGCCAGAGTTAAAACTTATTTTTGGATCTTTAAAATAAATCCAGATACAAAGCAGGATCCAAAGTTATTGTTGTATTACGTGTTAGAAGATGATCCTGATCCAGATCCGTAGAAAATAAAATGCAGCTAGTATCTACATGAAATATAAAGGAACATAAGAAAAGAAGAGATGAGCATACACCCCTGTTGTCATTAGGATTCATTTCGTTTTATTTTCATCGGATGATCTTGATCCAGATCCGTAGAAAATAAAACGCGGCTTTTACGTGTTAAAAGATGATCCCGGTTTGTAGATAATAAAACGCGGCTATTGTCAATCGTCGTCTAAGGACAGGCGCGCACATGTTATTTTTTGTTTCGAAACTGTTTGGTTTCGATTTTGAGTCCTATAGGTTTATATGGGACAGCGCGCACATGGCACTCCCGTCAAACTGTTTCCCAAGGCGTTTATCATATTTCGAGACAGAAGTTCATACTGCGGTTTTGACTGTTAGTGAAGAACCTAAGGTCCTAAGACATATGAAGATGCAGTCAAATCAGATGACCATATACAATGGAAGAGAGCTATGGATGAAGAATACGATTCGCTCATTAAAAATCGTACATGGATTTCGATCAAGCCATCAGTTGACAAAAAGATAATTGATAATCGTTGGACTTATAAAATCAAGAAGAATCCAAAGGGAAACGATTGGTGGTGCGTGGTTTTACGCAAAAATATGGAATTGACTACGAAGAAACGTTTAGTCCTGTTGTTAAGTTCACTTTGATAAGAGCTATATTGGCGATGGCAGCATCGAAAGGTATGAAACTAAAGCAATTCGACGTGAAAACAGCTTTTCTAAATGGTGATGTGGAAGAAGATGTCTACATGAGCCAGCCCGTTGGATACGAAGATGGAAGTGAACGAGTTTGCAAGCTACCCACAAGTTTGTACGGCTTGAAACAGCGTCGCGTTGCAACAAGAAGTTTACGTCTGTTTCCGATTAATAAAACGGATGCTCGTTTTTTTGTTGTTCGGCAGTTGCAGCACCAGTTTATTATCTTTTTAAATTACGTAAATATATTTAGTACATTCTTTTAAGCATTTAAGAATACTTACTTCGTTTTTTTCTATAAATGTGTTATTCTCTCTCAAAGGGCGTCTGTGGAATGATGACTCGTCTTATACGTTATTCAAGCAAATTCAAATTTAGGAAATTAGTTCTGTTTCTTGTCGACAGAGTCATCATTCCAGGGACGTTACATTTTAAAATAATGGTATCGTTCAGACATTTTCTTTTAAGCGGCGACATCCCGCTCCCCGTGAATCGAAGCGCGAGATTCACCCAAGACATCTAGCTTGGCCAATTTCGAAACTGGTCTTCGAAGAATACCAGTTGACGTCTTAACAGCTGCAGATCGAACGTGACCATCAGTAGCTGGAAATATTCGTACGATCCTTCCACGTTTCCATTCGCCTCTACCTTCATTGCCATTGCATATCACCACAATATCACCCACCTCAACCCGCCTAGTCTGCGTATGCAACTTTGTTCGACGCGTTATAATGGGAAGATATTCCGAAACCCACCTTTTCCAAAACATTTGTTTAAGCTGTTGTAGTATATGCCACTGCTTCCGAAGATGCGGACCTGCCTTGACTTCTGAGGTCTGCACATAATTCGGACAACTCAATAAAAAATGGTTCGGTGTCAAAGGTTCAGCTTCCTCTGTTTCAATCGGCAAGTGTGTGAGAGGACGAGAATTGATAAGGTTTTCAGCTTCAATTAAGAGCCTTTGCAGCGTTTCTACTTGTGGAGTCCTTTCCTTTAGCGTGACCGACAAAACATTCTTTACGCACTTGACCATGCGCTCCCAAACTCCTCCAGCTGATCGATCTCCTGGTGTGTTGAAAAGCCATTCAATTCCTTGGCGTGTGCATTCATTTTGTACATGCTTCTTCGTAACAATCCAATCTTCCTTACTCGCTCCTACAAAATTTGTTCCTCTGTCGCTTCGTATTCGTAGCGGAATACCTCTTCGGTTAATGAAGTTTCGGAGACATAGAATCACTGCATCAGTTGATAAATCTTTCGCTAGTTCCAGATGGATGGCACGAGTGGATAAACAAGTGAAAAGTGCTACCCATCTTTTTTCACTGCGACGTCCCATTGCTACTTGAATAGGACGAAAGTAATCCACACCCGTGTACGAAAATGGCCGAACGTATGGCGTAAGTCGATCAATTGGAAGTTGACCCATCAGTGGAGGCTCCGAAACTGCATACAAATTTTTGCAGAACTGACATCTGGACTTCGTTGACCTTACTAATCGCCGAACACTAGGTATCCAAAATTTAGCACGTATTGCGCATACAATCGCTTCCTGGTTTTGATGATGAAATTTTTCATGATGATCTTGAACTATCATTCTTGTTAATGCATGATACTTAGGTAAAATAATTGGCCTTTTTGTATTTAAAGGAACACAATTTGCATTATCAATACGTCCACCTAAACGAATTATACCATTTTCATCCAATTTTGGTGTCAATTTGAATATAGAACTACCTTTTGGTACTTTATTTGTCAAAGGAAGAAGACGCATTTCATTCGAAAATATTGTATTTTGAACCGTTCTGCAAACAGTAATTTCGGCGGTTGTCATTTCCTTGACCGTTAGCCACGCACTCGACGATAATGTTTTATATTTCTAATTATTATTCTTTATCGATTTGACAGATTCTCCCATTTTTCCCACTGCTCGAAAACCATACAAACTGTTTTCAGTAGGCTATGGTAATTTGAAAATCGTTCGAAGGAAATAAATGTAGAATCATTTACAACAAAAATAAATTTTGAACGTTTTTCGTCGTTTTGCTCATTAGCTGAAATGTCCTTCGGTTCTTGTGGCCAATCTGACATCGGAAGTTTTAAAAATGAGGGACCTTTAATCCATGGCGAATTAACTGGCGTTTTAGAAATAACTTTTGGTCTGGTCGCATCGTCGGCTGGATTCAAACTGCCTGGGACCCATCTCCAGTTTTTTACTTCTGATCCATCAAGTATCTCGGCTATACGGTGTCCAACAAATTGTTTATAATGACTGCTGTCCGACCTGATCCAATGGATGACGGTTTTTGAATCGGACCAAAGCGTAACACTGATTGGCTTGATTTCATGACTTTTTAGTATTATTTCTTTCAGACGTACTCCTAGAACTGCCGCTTGGAGCTCTAGCCTGGGAATGGACAAGGCTTTTATGGGACTACATTTCGTTTTACCCATGACAAAAACTAAGTCGACATCATTTTTATAGCTAATACGCCAATATCCAACAGCACTGAAAGCAACTTCGCTTGCGTCTACGAATAAATGGAGTTCGACTTCAGAACGCGAATCAGTTAAATGTGGATGGTAACATCTTGGTATTTTAAATTCCTTTATCAAGTCTAGTTGTCGATACCATTCAAACCATCTTTGATAGATATCATCCGGAATTTGTTCCGTCCAGTCGGTGCTGACTTTCCATAGATCCTGTAGTAATAGCTTGGATTTGATTACAATATTCGCTAAAAAACCGAAAGGGTCGAAAATTGACATTGTCAGGCTCAAAACTTGGCTTTTTGTCGGTTGAATTCTGCCATCCAGAATAGCTTTTGGGACCTTTTGAAAGTTTAAAACGAAACGAAAGTTGTCGGCTTTTGAATCCCAGAACATACCAAGAATCTTTTCGGTGTTAGAATCACTGCAGCATATATTTTTCAGATTTGATGATAACGTAGAATTTTCATTTAAGGCCTCAAGAAGTTCCGACGAATTTGATACAAAACTTCGTAGTTCAAATCCTGCAACACTATGAATATCCTTCACTGCTTTCACGACGGTAATAGCCTCGGAGACACAATTAAAACTATCGACATAGTCGTCCACATAATGCCGATCTACAATCGCTTCAAAAGCTCGAGGATGAGTGTGCTCATAAGCGCAAGCGTTTAAATTCTTTACATATTGCGCTGAACATGGTGAGCTTGCGGAACCAAAAATCATTGCGGTCATTATGTAAATGTCTGGTGGTCGTGACGAATTTCCATCTCTCCAAAGAAACCGTTGACAGTTCTGGGGTGGAATCGCGTAAGGCGATAGTTGATTGTCGCTTTTTTGATTGTCGGTTTTTATTATCAACTATTCGTTGCTCTGTGTAAATCGTTCGCCAAAAATTGTTTCTTCTTTGGCATAACTTATAATTCACTCAAGAATTAAATGTCATTTTTGCATTTTTGTTATTGTGTTGGTTTTAATTAATTATATTTTTAAAAAACCAACCAATTTTAAGCCGACCGCATCAAACTTTTTATGAAAATGACATAAATGTATGAAAACGACACCTAAAAAGCTGTCGCTTAATATCAGTACAAAAAAACGATTGTCGATTTGATAATCACCTTACATGGAGCAAAATTGTCGATTTTGATTATCAACTATCAACTATCGCGTTAGCCGATTCCACCCCTGATCTTCCTTTCGAATATTTATGCGGTGAAACATCTCTTTGATGTCCGCACATACACCAATCTGACGTTCACGAAATCTTTGCAAAATTGATAAAATAGACTTTGGCCGGTATGTATCAGGTCCCTTAAGCAGCATCGAATTCAATGAAATTCCATTAATAGAGGCGGCGGCATCGAACACAAGGCGTAATTTGTTACCCTTATTAATGTTGCAGATTCCAAAATGTGGTAAATACCATATGGGATTCTCTTTTTCATTTACCTCGACAGCTGATAATTTTCTTGCGTAATTCTTTGAGACATATTCTTTAATTTTATTTTTATACCATACAGCAAAGGCATTATCTTTTTCAAGTTTCTTCTCCACGGCTTGTAGTCGTTTCAATGCCATATCATAGCTGTCTATGAATTTTACTTCATCATCTTTCCATAAAAGTCCGGTTTCGTATTGTCCATTTATTTTTTTTGTAGTTTCACGAAGGATTTTTTCCGCTCTCTTGTCTACTTCTGAGATTATTGGCTGAAATGATTTCGGTGGAATATTTTCAATTGCAAAATATTCAGATACTTGTAGTTGCAAATCATTTAAAATGTTTTCTTCGTCATGTCCCACAAAAGATACAAGGGCATCCGAAACGTTTTCTTCATTTGAACCGAAAAGTGTCCAACCAAGTTTCGTATAATGAACTGAAAATCCTGGGGTGGAATCGCGTAAGGCGATAGTTGATTGTCGTTTTTTTGATTGTCGGTTTCGATTATCAACTATTCGTTGCTCTGTGTAAATCGATCGCCAAAAATTGTTTGTTCTTTGGAATAACTTACAATTCAGTCAAGAATTAAATGTCATTTTTGCATTTTTGTTATTGTGTTAGTTTTAATTAGTTATATTATTAAAAAACCAACCAATTTTAAGCCGAAAGCATCAAACTTTTTATGAAAATGACATAAATGTATAAAAACGACACCTAAAAAGCTGTCGCTTAATATCAGTACAAAAAACGATTGTCGATTTGATAATCACCTTACATGGAGCAAAATTGTCGATTTTGATTATCAACTATCGCGTTAGCCGATTCCACCCCTGTGTCAATATTTATAACTTCTGTTGGCCTAACAAGATTCGTGTGTGGAATTCCTATTAAAATCCTAGGAACTGCATTATAATAATCGTCGATTGATAGCTCTTGCAGATGACTGTAGCGTTTTTTCATTTCCGATAGATCGAGACTCTGAGCTGGTAACAACAGTTGTTTCACTGTACGGACATTTCACATTTGGTACCCTATCGCATTAGAATGAACACCACTTATTTCTAAATCTACACGCTGAGATAATTCGTTTGTAGTTTTATCTCCTATCCATCTCAGGGATAATGATTCAGGTACACCTTTCACACCAATAAGGTTTGCAACGCTCTCTTCTATTAAGGAAATTTTTGCACCATCGTCTATAAATGCAATTATTTCGCATGTTCCCTTCGGACCACTCAGTTTCACCGGAAAAAATTTAAGTAAAGTTTTTCTTGACGAAGACTGACAAACAATAGCACCGAGACGGTTGCACTCTGTTCTCTAGTAGATACTTCTGATGACGACGTAACGACTGTTGTATCAAAAGAAGGGTCATGCGAAGGTGACAAAACATTTTCAATTTTCCTTTCATCCGTGTCATGAAGAAGACGACTGTGTTGCTTGCGGCATGAGGAAATGCCACAATCCCGGCGAAACGAACACTTCGAAAGAGAATGACCAGAACGTAAACAAGAAAAGCATAAACGATTTGTTTTAACTACGTTTCATCGTTGTGAAATTGGAAGGCTTTTGAATTTATGAGAAAGGTACAAATGGTGATTAGCTTTACAAACTATACAATTAATAATTTTCTTTTGCTGGTCCTCAGATACAGTGTAAAGTGCATTGGTGTGTCTTTGTCTTTTCTCATTCGATGAAGAGTGTAAATCAGAATGTGCTCTTACGTTCCTATCGGGCATAATTTCTGTGGTTAAAGTCACATACATGGCTACTTGTTGCAACCAATTACTAAATTCACTAACACTTAGATGCGGTGCTCTGATGGCGAGTTTGTGCCTAACCCATTCCTCCCGTTTATTCATTGGCAACTTTACTAATAATTCGTCGAGTAGAGTAGGGTCAGATAAATGCGATGAAGCACCTGCATTTGTTAAAAACACTGTCAAGTTAGTGACCATAGTACTGAAATTAACTATTTCAAAACTTTTCGCCTCGGTTATATTTGGAAATGCTCTTACTTTGGCCAGTTGACTACGAATAAGTATTTCTGGAAATTCTAAGGTACTCATTATATTGTTGACACTATTTGGGTGAATGAGCAGTGACTCAACGAGTTGTCTTGCTTGGCTGCCTGGACGTAAGGCTTTTTGGAGTCTTGACAGATTTTCGAGATCTGAATATCGATGAATGGCTGTGGTTTCTCTATACGCGACGGCAAACATTGGAGATTCTTCAGGTTGACCAGAAAATATTGGTAGGTCTTGCAATTTACGAATAGGTGGCTGATAAAACTGAATTGTCTGGGTTGTTGGCAGTGGCATTGTATTGGCAGACGACGGCGGCGGCGGCGCAGTTATGTTTTGGTAGGGCATATTGTGGGATAAAAAAAGATTGTTGTACATACCTTGATTATAATTCCAAGAGTAGTTGGCGGCGATTTCGGCTTGGTAAGGCAATGATACTGCGGCAGCAGATGATGTCATAGTTGGCGGTAATAATGGCACGGCAGATGTTTGTACAGATGGAGTAATTGTGGCTGATGTAACTGATGTTTTGGCGAGGTGAGGCGATGATACTTCGGCAGAAAAATGTGGCATTATTTGTGCAAATGATGACGACGTCAAAGGAGTTTCATAATAACTGGCGGCATGTGTACTAGCGGCAAGAGTACTAGCCAGATTTGATTGTTGTGATGGCAAATTTGTGGAAGCTGATGCAACCTTGTTTGCTGTCAGCGTCGCAATTATTTGCTGTAAGTTCTGCATTTGCAATTGCAGTTCTGTGATCTGGTTTGTGGTTACATCGACCACAGTATTATCCAGGTCTAATTCCAAATCTGGATTTGGTTCTTCATCTGGCTTGTCCATCATATTTTTCTTTTGACTGCGTGTCAGCATATATGTATGTTGAAATTGGTGAAATTCCACAGATTTTATTGGAAATAATAAAGATGTTTCCGATTAATAAAACGGATGCTCGTTTTTTTGTTGTTCGGCAGTTGCAGCACCAGTTTATTATCTTTTTAAATTACGTAAATATATTTAGTACATTCTTTTAAGCATTTAAGAATACTTACTTCGTTTTTTTCTATAAATGTGTTATTCTCCCTCAAAGGGTGTCTGTGGAATGATGACTCGTCTTATACGTTATTCAAGCAAATTCAAATTTAGGAAATTAGTTCTGTTTCTTGTCGACAGAGTCATCATTCCATTTATGTTGATGACGGTTTGATGGCGGCGGCAATAAATGAAGACTCTATATTGCTAGTGATTGAACTTTTTTTAAAGAGAATTCGAGTTAAAATTATCCGAGTTAAACTGCTTTCTGGGGCTCGAAATAATTCAAGAAGAGGACGGATCAATTCACTTACACCAAAAAGGATATGCAAAGAAGATTCTTGACCGCTTTAATATGTCAAACTGTGACAACACCAAAGGATTGTGCACAAAACCTAGGCGAATTTGAAGCAAACAAATTTGACTTTCCATATCGACAAGCAATATAGCAGCGACACACGCTGTTAAAGAATTAGTGTGGTTGAAGAATTTGCTGAACGAACTGCTTCAAACAACAATGACTACCTCAATTTTCTATATGAATAGCTAGAGTGCAATACGGCTCGTGGAAAATCCGGAATTCCACAAGATCGACGTTAGATATCACTTCATTCGTAAGTAATGATCTCCAGTATGTACAATCTGATGAGCAATTGGCAGATATATTGACTAAAGCTTTGTCTTAACAGTGTTGTTCCTCTACGTGTCGACTTAAATTGTCTACATTTATAGGTAGACAATTACGTCGACAATGTCAACAATGTAAACAATGTCGACAATGTCAACAATCATGTAAACAATGTAAACAATTGCTGTCACATTTGTCAAATTGCAAATCAATAAAATTTATTTCAGAACAACGCGTGGAGTGGACACAGAAAAAGCTTTTAAGTCAAAGTATTATTTAAAAACCAAAACTGAAATGTCGGGAAGGACGAAGAATAACGCGTTCATTGAGCTAGGCTTTATTTTTGTAAAAGCCAACAACAAATATTGAGCTATTTGCACGGTGTGCAATAAAAAATCGTTAAATATTGCTGAAAACCGTCTTCGAAGGCATAAGTTATATAAATTCTCATTATTTTTTTAGAATAAAATATAATCTGTTGTGTAAACAAATCATGCTACAATAGGAATGTTTGGCAGCTATACTCTGTTCAACAAAATTGTCTGTTCAATAAAAAAAATCACGAATTGTCTACATTGTCTACATTGTCGACGTTGCTATGTAGACAATTACCAATTGTCTACGTTGAATTGTCTACATGTAGACAATCGTGTAGTCTACATTTATAGTCTACATGGCACAACACTCTTAAATAAAGCACCAACATCTCCGAAATTTAATAAATGTTAAATCAATGGAATAATGATAATTATCCTTGTTAAGCGGCCAAAGAGCTCGAAAATTAATTGCACGATTGCCTATAGTATAGGTAGGTAGGTAGTGGTAGGTATTTTATTTAGTTTGCACTCTTCGACCGTTCGGCTTCAAGGATGGATTTTAAATGCACAATTCAACATGTGTGACACAATGAGAAAAAGAAAGATAAAGTTAAAATGGCGAAAGAATTATGTCCGGTGTGAGGAGTGCAAACTGCGGCGGGAAGAAAATGACAGCTATATGTGTTTGTGTTGAAAAATAATTTGTCGGCTAGGTGGTGCTGCATAGAAGTTCTGTTTGTTGAGTAATTCGGAGGAAACCTAAGGGCATTGTTCGACATCCCCGCCCCCGTGAATCAACCCGATTCACCATCCACCTTGAGAACTGCCAATTTTGATACGGGACGACGGAGAACTCCAGACTTGGTACGCACATCTGCTCGTCTCACTACTCCATCTGCACCTTGATAAACTCGTTCCACTCTTCCTCGGCACCATTGTTTTCTGGGCATGTCCTTGTCACAAATGAATACAAGATCTCCTTCTTTCAGAGGCTCTGTTACTTGGCACCACTTCGATCGGCGTGTTAATGTTGGCAAGTACTCGGTGATCCAGCGCTTCCAAAATCTGTCTCGAAGCTGACGGGCAATTCGCCATTGCTTCCGAATAGTACACAGCTTCTCAAACGATTCACTTCCACCTGGCGTTTGGGCAGTGTTAGCTGTTCCTAGTAGGAAGTGATTTGGCGTGAGTGGTTCTTCCTGGTCGACGGAAATTGGCAAATGAGTCAAGGGCCTCGAATTGACGACGTTTTCTGCTTCAACGATCAGACATTGCAGTGTATACTCGCGTGGTGAGACTTCCTTCAATGTGTGTCGAAGTACCCTTTTAACGCACTGGACCATGCGTTCCCAAACGCCTCCTTCAGATGGGTTACTAGGGCAGTTGAAAACCCATTCAACACCCTTGGTTGACAGCTCATATTGAATACGGTCGCAATCGAACACCTCGCTGAAACGTTTCGCCTGTTGATCCGCTCCCACGAAATTCTTCCCATTATCGCTACGTATCCGGACAGGTACTCCTCGACGGTTAATGAAATTCCGGATGGTTAGGATACATTCATCTGTTGAGAGATCACAGGCAACCTCTAGGTGGATAGCTCGGACAACAAGGCACGTAAATAATGCCACCCATCTCTTCTCGATACGACGACCAATAGTTACTGTAAGGGGTCCAAAATAATCCAGGCCGGTGTAAGTGAACGGCCTCACATACGGCGTCAAACGATCATCTGGCAGGGGTCCCATTAACGGGGTAACAGGCTTAATTCGTTCTAGAATACATGTTCGGCAGTTAGAAATTACCTTTCTTAAAACTTGTCTAAGGCGAGGAATCCAATACAGGCGGCGGACTTCACAGATAGTAGCTTCGACGTTCAGATGTTTCATCTTGCTATGGTAATAACTCACGACCAGTTTAGTGAACTCATGGTCAGGCGGCAAAATAATAGGTCTTCTGGTAGAATATGGAAGCCAGCTGGCAGCGTCAATTCGACCGCTCACACGTAAGACGTCATCCTCATCAACGTACGGCATCAGTTTGTGCAAGGGACTTTCTGTGGTGAGGCATTGACCATCTTTGACTCGGCTGATATCAGCAGCATACACTTCAGCTTGTGCTTGACGGCATAACACAAGTTCAGCTGCATTGAGTTCGTCTACTGTCAATCCATTGCCTGGGCGTATGTGACGGAGTGAGCGAACATATCGTATGACATAGGCGATCGTTCTTTTGAGCTTTAAAAGAGAAGAAAAGTTGAAAAATTTTATGAAAATTTTACTTACAACAAGAAGAGTGAACTTGGATGGGAGTTCCTCATCTTGATTGTCTTCGTGGTGGCTAGCATTGGCAAAGTCGGCAGGCCACGAGGATTCTTTTTGTTTTAGAAAGCCTGGTCCAGTCAACCATCTCGATGAAGCGCTGAAGTCGATCGGGCGTTTTGATCGGGTTGCTTCATCAGCTACATTGTCCTGTGTAGGTAGCCACCTCCAATCGGACACCTCAGTAGCGGCAAGAATTTCGGCTACCCTGTGGGCTACGAATGGCTTGTAGCGGCGATTATGTGAGCTAATCCACTTAATGACCGTCTTGGAGTCGGTCCAAAAAACACAACGGCGTACTTGGAGAGTTTTGTGCTCCTCTACAATTGTCTGCATCAATCGAGTTCCTAAAACGGCGGCTTGGAGCTCAAGGCGTGGGATAGTCATCGACGATAGCTTCTTCATCAGGCGTCTCATATCTTCAGTATGCTACGGAGGCGAATGCTTCCTCACTGGCATCAGCAAAGATGTGTAGCTGCAGCTGCTTCGGTAAAGCGTTGAGGAAGTAGTGGCGTGGAATTTGAATATTGACCACTTTGTCCAAATTCTCACACCAATTAGTCCAGGCTACATTGATATTGCTGGGTAGTGCATCATCCCAAAGTACCTTGTATCTCCAGACCTCACGCATCAATAGTTTGGCACAGATCAAATAGTTTGCCAAAAATCCAATAGGGTCAAAGACTGACATGATGACACTGAGCAGTTCTCTTTTACTCGGACATCTTTTTCCAGTGATAATGTCAGGATCTACTCGATGGAACTTCAGCTCATATCTGAAAGAGTCAGTTAAGGGCTGCCAGAACATACCTAGCACCTTTTCCGTAGTCAAGCTTCCATCGGTCGACTGGTGTTTTGTCACTGCAACGACGTTGGGCTCGGATTCATCTTTTAAGGCGTTCAGGACTTCTGGTGAATTTGAACTGAAGCTTCGCAATTCAAACCCGGCAAGCTCATGTATTTGGCGAACTTGTTTAGAGATGATAATGGCCTCATCAATTGACTCGAAACTGTCCACGAAGTCATCAACGTAATGGTGCTGCATGATAGACTTCACAGCTCTGGGTTTGGTTTCGAGATGTTCTAAAGCATTCATAGACTTGACATATTGGGCAGCGCAGGGCGAACAGGCAGCGCCAAAGGTCATAACTCGCATCTCGTAGACGTCAGGCGGGTTTACTTCTGTATCTCCAAAGCGCCAGAGAAATCTTTGTGAATTTCTATCTTCAGGTCGAATGAGCACCTGGTGAAACATTTCACGGATGTCTCCACGGATGTAATCTTGTGGTCCTTTCAGTAAACAAGAGTTGAGTGAAATTCCATCAACTGTGGCGGCGGCATCAAATACTAGGCGCAGTTTGCCCGGCTTGTTGGGATTCACCACGGCAAAGTGTGGAAGATACCACGTCTTATGTCCAATCTTTTCGGCTTCTGCTGGCTGCAGCTTGCGGGCGTACCCCTTTGTAACGTAAGAGCTGATGATATCGTTGTAGTCGGCAGCAAACGCATCATCCCTTTTCATCTTACGCTCAATGCCTATGAGTCTCTTCTTTGCCATAGTGTAGGAATTTGGAAGCTTGATGTCATCACGTTTCCAAAGTAGTCCAGTTTGGAATCTTCCTTCTACCTTGACCGTAGTTGACTGCAGAATACGACGAGCACGTACATCTTCGCTTTCTACGACTGGTGCTGGCCGCACCCCAAAGCTTTCGGTGTTGAAGTAATCTGCCACTAGTTCGTGGAGGGCATCTTCAATTGGATTAATCAGCAGGCATGACATCGTCAGTGGTGAGGCTGTCTTGGTTGGACCAAATACTACCCATCCCAGTTCAGTGTGGGCAGCATATGGCCCTCCAACTCGAAGTTGAATTGTCTCACTTGGAAGACCCAGGTGACAGTGGTCCAAGCCGATAAGAATCTTCGGCGTGATGTCATCGTAAGGTAAAACTGGTAACTGATGAAACCACCCCGTGTCCCTGTGCAGGTCATTTTCACTCAGGCTTTGCATTGGCAGACGAAGGTTAGAAACACCATAAACGTTTCGAAGTAAATGCTTCTTGTTGTTGTTTGCTCCACTGATCTGAACATTGACCACAGTTGCAGGTTCTTGAGCAGCTCTACCTCCGAACCATTGGAGATCCAGTCTGCGTTTCTCACCATCCAGACCAAGTTCCTCAATCAAGCTGCTATCCATCATCGTTATTGACGAACCTTCGTCCATAAGTGCATAAGTGTCGACTCGCTTCAATGGTCCATATAGGATGACAGGCAGCACTCGGAAAAGTAATTTGCTGTTCTTATCTGGGCTGCCTATACAGCTGAGAACTGCTTCCTTCGGTTTGTTGAAGACATTTTGTTGCTGTGTAAGTGGCTTTTGTGCACTGTCGATGGCGGGCTGTTTTGGTTCGTGCAACAACCGGTGGTGACTCTTTTGGCACCCATCAACGCCACAAAGTCTTCGTCGGCGGCGGCAATGCCTAATAGCATGACCAACCCCCAGACATGTGAAGCATAGTCGACATCTTTTAGCCTGATTCCACCTTTCACTAACACTATGTTCTAAAAATTGTTTGCATTCAGGTGTTTGGTGATTGCATTGACAAATTGGACACTTGAATGCATCTGCTGGCTTACCCTCGGCTGCATGGAGAACTGAACGGCGTCTTGGTTCTGGTATTGTTCGACTCCCGGTGCTCTTATTGTCTTGCACCACGGAAATCAAACTTGCAACTCCACTCAACCAGTTGCTGAAGTCGACGATAGTTGGATACGGCTGAATCTGAGCTGCATACCCAGCCCACTGAATCCTCTGGCTCATAGGAAGCTTATGGATAAGCTCTTTTAGTAATGTTGGGTTAGCTAAATGATGTTGACCAGTTATCGACGACAAAAACACGGCAAGGTTTTTCGCTTTCACTGCAAACGGGATCAACTTCTCCATTGATGTTTCGGAGATCGGCGCAATTTGTCTAACTTGTTGAAGCTGGCTCTCTATCAACTGTTCAGGGCGACCAAAACTGGAGCGCAATTGCTCCATAACCATGTTCACGTTCTCAGCATGAATCATCATGCACTTAACCACGTCACGTGCTTCGCCTTTTAAACATTTTTGTAGACGCATACTGTTTTCCAAATTACTGTAGTTGTAGATTGCCGTTGACTCCGTATATGCACTTGAAAACATAGGCCAGTCCTCTGGATCGCCGCTGAATTGTGGCAAGTCTTGGAGCTTTCGAGGCGCAGTAAATTGCTGTTGAGATGCACCACTGTAGCTTCCAGAATAACCAGAGTAGGTTGGAGTAGTATGCGCTATGGGATTATTTGCAGAGAAACATGTAGGTGCTGTTGACTGCCCACTAAAATTTCCTGGCACACTGGTGAATGTGACGTGATGGTTGACTGTACTTACTGGCTGTGAATAGTTCACTGTGGATAGCGGGTTCAAGAACGGTACCGATGTAAGTGACCCATGTGTTACGGCAGTGTATAACGGTGGCGTCCACTGAGAAAGTGACGACGAAACGGCAGGTATTGACCTGTTCTGCATCTGTAGCGCTACGTTTAGAGATTCGCACTGTGAATTCTTTTCACTCAGTTTTATCTGAGTGCTTTTTAACTTGTTCTCAATTGCGATAAGTTTGTAGCTGGAACTAATGCAGCACTCTTTATGATTTTTGTTGCTGGTGCGGCGACATAGGCACCGGCAACTGACATTGGAGCACCGTTTAGCAATTCGGTCGATGCTGCGGTGACATTGGCATTCCCAACTGAAATTCTTCGTGAAGAACTGGCAGGCAAACTGTAAACATTCGTATTGTCCACATCGACCAATGAAACCCTTTGGGTCATCGATGCGGAGACATTGGCATCGATGAATGGAACCTCTTTTATCGATGCTGCGGAATTGAGCGCTGGTACATTGATTGACTGGTCATCGCTGTTGTCTTCCATACTCGGGCGAACAGAAAGTGGATCTTCGGGGTTAAGGCGACGACTTCTTCTTGGTGGCGTACGGCGCATTACTTGTACGAGGACACCACGGCGGCAAAGATTATGTTGTAGCGCTTAACTTTATCCACAAAATGGCGGCAATTTTATGCAATTTAGTGCACGGCTCTTGTGCTCATTGGCAATTGCAAATAATTAAAACGCAATTTAATCCACGGCAGGGATTACTAAACTGCGAAATAAAACGCTATCCTTGTTAAGCGGCCAAAGAGCTCGAAAATTAATTGCACGATTGCCTATAGTATAGGTAGGTAGGTAGGTAGTGGTAGGTATTTTATTTAGTTTGCACTCTTCGACCGTTCGGCTTCAAGGATGGATTTTAAATGCACAATTCAACATGTGTGACACAATGAGAAAAAGAAAGATAAAGTTAAAATGGCGAAAGAATTATGTCCGGTGTGAGGAGTGCAAACTGCGGCGGGAAGAAAATGACAGCTATATGTGTTTGTGTTGAAAAATAATTTGTCGACTAGGTGGTGCTGCATAGAAGTTCTGTTTGTTGAGTAATCCGGAGGAAACCTAAGGGCATTGTTCGACAATAATAATTTTATTAATTTAATGTTATTCAGATTTTATAATGCTACGTAACTTATAACTTCTTCTTATACTTATAACTTTTACTCTATATTTAGTTCAAGTTATAGAAATAACTTTGATTTTATTTTAATTTTGTCAGTTCATAAATTAAATGAAAAATCATTTCTCTTTAAAACTTTGAAAAATAAAGATTTTCTTTTAAAATATTAAGCTTGTCTTTTGGTTGGGATATTTAAATTTCTATTAGCTGAAGGAACTTGCAACAAAACCCCCGTCAAATGGATTTTCGTATTTACTAACAACCATCGATCGAGCAACCCGTTGACCGGAGGCTATTCCCATCGTTGATATCATGGCAGAAACCACAGCCAAAGCTTTCATAAGTGGCTGGGTATCTTGACACGGAGTTCCATCTTGGATAACCACAGATCGTGGACCACCGTTGGAGTCCAGTTTATTTCGTCAAAGCCTTGGGCCTTCATCATCTTTTTTTTTTTTTTTTTTTTTTTTTGTACACTTCAGAATTCTTGTAGTGAGCTTAGAGCAAGCTGCAAGCTACAATCAGAGGCTCATCATAAGTGCATGTGTTAGTGGTTATACTCTGTCCAACAAAAATTGGCAGTGTAGGCAAGATAGGACGTTTGCCTCTCATTCTGGCTACAGTAGATTGCATAAATCTGTCCTTCATTAAAGCTTTCACAGTATTGTCGTAGTGTCCACGATAACACTGATCAGTAAAAACTTTTTCTTAAAGCTCGAAAATCAAAAGCACCTTAACAGAAACTCAAGGAAAAAAAGCTGAACGAATTACCAAATGGACACGGGTAACTCTGAATGCACATCAAGCAGCAGCCAATCGCCATTGGCCACAGCAATTTAGTGCACACTCAGATGTGCCTTGAATACGACATTGGGTCTCTGTCAGATGCTATTGGAAATTCACGGGCGGGCAAACACTTTTTGTGGAGGAGTTATTTCAATTTAATATGGTGCAAAAATATGGCACGCTACTGATTTTGAAAAAGCTTTCTCATAAGACGTGTGCTGCCTATTTTTGTTCGACAGAGTATAGTAAATTAGTAAAAAATAATTTAAACTAATAACACATGCAAATACAAAATTTGAACACATATGTACATAATAACATAATAATAAAAGTAAACAATAATACAGATTTATACAGAACAAAAGTATCTGTTGTCAAGAAGTAAAAACAATCACGACCGTGGAGCACTGGTTCGAAACGCTTTTTTAATCCAATTTTAATCATGTTGAAATCAACAGAGGAAGCATTTAAGAAAAAGTTTGCTCATTCGGTTAAGAGGCTCATGTATGCCGTAGTAAGTTCTATGAAAATCTACATGTAAAAGTTCAAATCCTCGCGGGTGGTGATATCCTCCACGGTAATTTATGCCAATACAGGCTAACAAATCAGGAGCGGCAAGTTGACCATTCATGAGTTGGTGAACAAACAATATGTCGTTATTAATACGCCTTTGGTATAATGTTTAGACCTGCAGAAGCTAGATCCGATGTTCATATGGGGGAAGGTTAAACGGATCGGCCCAAGGAAGACCTTTCAGAGCAAAGCGAATGAATTTATGTTGTATTGATTCAATTCGGCTATTATGAATTTCATAGAAGGGAGTCCATACTTGTGAGACGTACTCAAGATGAGGTCATACATAACAATTGTAATGGGTGATTTTTTAAGAGGTTTAGAACTTTAAAAAAAAAAAAAAACACAAAAAATTCGAAAAAATGAATGAAATATTTATTTGAATCGATAGTTTGAACCTTGCAATTTAATGTTTAAAGATAATTTCATGCAAATGTTGACCGCGGCTGCGTCTCAGGTAGCCCATCCGCTGAGTCCAATTTTGGCATACTCTTTCACACATATCGGCCGGTATCTCACGAATGAATGCATGGATGTTGGCTTCCAGTGCGTCAATCGAAGCGGGCTTGTCCCTTTAGACATTAGCCTTGACATACCCCCACAAAAAATAATCTAATGGTGTCAAATCGCACGATCTAGGCGGCCAATTGACCGGCCCGAAACGTGAAATTAACTGTTCACCAAACTCGCCTCGCAATTGCGCCATTTTTTCGCGTGCTGTGTGGCATGTGGCACCGTCTTGTTGAAACCACATATCATGCAAGTCAAGAACTTCCATTTCGGGCAAAAAAAAGTTTGTTATCATCGCTCGGTAGCGTTCACCATTGACAGTAACGCTGCGATTCGCATCATCTTTGAAGAAATATGGCCCAATAATGCCGCCGGCCCATAAACCGCACCAAACAGTGGCTTTTTCGGGATGCATTGGTAGCTGTTGCAATGCTTCTGGCTGATCTTCACTCCAAATGCGGCAATTTTGCTTATTTACGTACCCATTCAACCAAAAATGAGCCTCATCGCTGAACACAATTTTTCGATAAACAACATTTCGAACCGAGCACGAATTTTGATAGTAAAATTCAATAATTTGCAAGCGTTGTTCATTTGTAAGACGATCCATGGTTAAATTGCAAACCAAACTGAAGCTGTTTGACAGTGACACAAGGTACTAAACACACGTCAGCTGTCAAAACCAGTGTTGCCAAAACCAAACCAGCTTAAAAATCACCCGTTATAATGATAGAGTAACATAAGGATCATTAAATTCCTTTGCTCAACGTTTTATAAACCCAAGCATGAAGCTCGCTTTGTTAACAATGTAGTTTATGTGTTCAGTAAATTCTTAATTAGAGGTGAAGTGAACACCCAGTGGCGAAGCGAGGGGGGGCCAAAGGGGACACAGGCCCCGGGCGGCACTTTGCTTGGGGGCGGCAATTTTTCAAAATATCCGGGCGGCACTTTGCTGCAATTTTTCTAAATACGTTAATGTAAATGGTTTTTGTATGTTATGTTTTTATATTTTCTTTTCATTCCGATACAGTTTTCTGTGGATAAATTTTATCATTCAGATGAATTAGTTAAACGTTTTCGCATTTTTTATGACGGGAGTGAAGATTCAGTTTTGTCCCACGAAAAAGAGTTGCGACGAAAATTATTTTCTTCCCTAGATAGGGTCAATGTTGAAATACAGGAAAGGTTTCAGCAACTAAGGAATTTGGCGGACAAATTTGATTTCCTTACGCCAGCTAAATTATTGGACAATAATTACGAATGTAGTTTGATGAATCTGATGAGCATGACATTGATAAGAAAGAATTTAACATCGAACGCGTGCGGTTAAGGGCTTTTATATCTTCCTCAGAAAAGAAAAACAATTTAATTAATGCAAGTCCTCTTGAACTGTTAAAATTTATTGTGCAGTTAAGGTTAGAAATCAGCCTGCCTAATATTACCATAATGTTACGTTTATTCCTTACCGAAGCTTCTCAAAATTGAAGCTAATTAAAAATTATTTAAGGTCCACGATGAGTTCAATTAGATTGACTTATCTCGGTATCATGGCTATAGAACAGGAAACGACTGAGGCCATTGATACTGATGCAGTAATTAAAGAATTTGCTTCAATTTTATAAATATTTTTTTTTTAACTTTCTTACTTGTATGTAGGTAAATTATGTAATGTAAAATGTAAAGATCTTTTTTTTTACTTAAAAAAATGTTTGAATTAAATCTTTATTTATTTATGTGTTATGTGTGACTTTAATTTAATTAAATAAAATAAAATTATGTAAATATATTCTTTATTTACTACAGTATTTACAGTTTTTAAAAAAATGAAAGAACAAATTCAGGAATACAAACAATTATAAAGAAAATGCAATGTACAATATTGTACATTATGTAATGTATTTTTTTTTAATTGAAGAAAAAAAAATATTTACATAGAAAATGAATTACAAACAATAGTAAAGGAGCTAGAGCCTATGTTGAGAATTTTTCAAGGCGGCACATTTTACGAAGTTCTTATAACTGGTTACTGGTTGAAAACTTAGACTGACAGTTCTTTCGAGAAAGTAAAAACAAATCGGAAATATGTATAGGTATGTTAAATCTAATCAAAAATAGTTCTGAAAAATTTTAAAGTATAGGTAATACATGTTTTGCTAAGTAATTGGTGAATCTTTGAAATAGATAATTAGAAGTTTCGATTCCATCTAAGATAAGCTGTGGTCGTTGAGCTGCAAAAAAAAACATGTTAACCGTTTTTAAAAGATAAAACCAGGCTGTTGTGAAATATATTTAAGTTAAAAATAATCCTTGGCCAATATTTCTGTTTCTTCATTTCCTTATGTATAACAATAATAGAAATAAAAAAATATTATAGGTATAAAAATTATTATGCGGTTGATTTTTTTTTAAACCGGTTTTATTTTTCAGCAATCATCACCCGATTAGACACTTCTATCTACTTAATATAATATAAATAAATATAATAAATCTGTGAATAAAAAATTAAATTATAACAAGGTAAGTTAAGTAGCTGTTTCACTTTGATGTTTTTTAAAACAGCAAACAAAATTAAAGGCCCAGAAAAAAATTGCTAGGGGCGGCAAAATTGGCTCTGCCCCGGGCGGCAAAAACCTACGCTACGCCACTGTGAACACCCAAGTCCTTAAAGCTAAAGCCACGGTCAGGTTTGTGCTGCGAAATAGAATAATCAAATGCACTAGCAAGTAGCAACACGTTTTCTTGAGAACGTAATTGTCTGGCATTTGGAAGGGTTGAGAGACAAACCGTTTTTCCCACAGCAAACTGTAAATCTTTTAATATCCTCTTGCAGAAGAACATGGTCTTGGTAAGCCTTTATTGTATTAAAGATCTTCATATCGTCAGCAAAAATGAGAATTTCACTGGAATGTATACATGATATTACATCATTTATAGCAAGAATGAATAAAAATGGACCCAGGTGACTTCCTTGAGGGACGCCTGAGTGAGCTGTGAGGACGTTTTGAATTTCGGAATTTTACCTGATAGGATCTATTTTCCAGGTATGATTTTATCCATGCTATAAAAAAAGGTGGAAAACCGAAAGCTTTTAGTTTATAAACGATGATATTGTAATTAAGTTGATCGAATGCCTTAGAAAAATCAGTGTATACGCAGTCAACATTTGTGCAAGAAGGTTAAGAGGTTTGTCACTGTTGATTTTCTCCTCATGAACCCATGCTGTTGTTCACAAATAATATTCTTGGTACGGAATGCTAAAGTCTCGCAAACGACTTGTTCAAAGAGCTTTGGAATACAAGACAGTTTGGATATAGGCCTATAGTTCTTAATATCAGTTTTATCACCCTTCTTAAAAATTGGAGTGAGAAATGAGTTTTTCCATAAGCACGGAAATCGCCCCGATTTTATTAGAAAACTCAAACAAAAACTGAAGGAGGTGAGCTAGAATAAATATAGGTACATTCTTTCAAAAGTATTGGAGGAATTCCATCTGGACCAGATGAGTAATCACTAATCATCATTTACTGATGAGAGGAAATTTAAAATACTACACTGTTGCCCAGGAACATTATTAAAATTAGTTTGGGCGTAGGTATGTAAATTATTAAAATAGTTTTCGTCGACATCAACAGGTATTTCAACGAAAGAATTACGAAAATTTTTCGCAAATGCGTTACAAATGTCAGTGGTTTCTTGTATAGAAAAATTTTCATATATGAAGTTTATCGGATAACCATCTGAGTTTTTCTTCGAATTAACAAACTTCCAAAATGCTTTAGGATCACCTTTTAAAGAACTACCCATTTTGTTTACATAGCTAGTGTAAACTGTTTTTGAGAAACTTTTAAATTCTTCAAAAAGGGCAATGTAGGAGCTGTGGTCAACTGGTGAGAGAGTTCTGAGGTATATTTTTCATGCTCTATTTCTTTTGTTTCGAAGGGTTTTTAACTCCTTCGTATACCAAGAGTGGCAGAAATTGTTATTTTTTGAAATTTTTAAGGGGATATTATTATTAATGCAGTTATTAAGGATCATCATCTGAAAACAACAGCATATCACCCGCAAGCAAACGACATGATTGAGCGATGGCATCGCTAATCGAAATCAGCTTTTAAAACGAAAATGCCAGGGCATTGGTCAGACGAGCTACCACTCATCTTGCTTGGTCTTCTAGTTGCTTGTAAAGAGAACAAAAATGCATCGCCACCAGAGATGCTCTATAGTAAGGCCCTTAGAATTGCGGTCGTACTCTTGATTTTAATTGCACTAAATTAAAAATAAAGTGAATATTTATTAATTGCTTCTAAGGATAATATTCTGTTTAAATGTGAAAATGGCATAAACATCTCCCCATTTTCTTGCATTGCTACCATAAATCATATATGTACATAGTTTTCTCAATAAACCATAACCATAACCGAAATTATACCTGAACAAATCAGAAATCGCGTATGTTTCAATTGCAAGAAACCTTGGTATGTTGTTCAATAGTACATTGTTTTGGGATACGCACATCAATGCTGCGTGGGAAAAGTATATGGAGTACTCCGCAGGTTGTGGTCTTCGCAGTATTACACCCCTCTAAAAACACGTCTTATATTGGCTAAAACGCTAGTCAAGTCATACCAATAATTACTTACGGGTGCGAGATCTATTGTAACTGTGATGCTGTAAGCAGAAGAAGGCTCAATGTAGTATTTAACAATATAGCCCGTTATATCTTCGGGTTGTATAGATTTGACCATGTTTCAGGATTCTCCATATAAATATATTCGATTTTCTTCGATGACCTACTGCGCTTCCGAACCCTTATATTACTCTTCAACATGATCCATTCACAACAACCATGCAGAGACTGCATTTTTTTCGTGTTTTGCCAAAACAAACAAATTATTTATTATTTCAATTTCAACCATATTATTAATAAAAATGGATACAAAGAAAAAGAGGGAAGCATTATGTGGACGAGGAAAAATAATGGATTTTACCTGTTCATTTTTGTTTTTATCTCCAACGATCTATTTAATGTCGAACACTTTTTTTTAATTGTAACTTTCAAATTATGTCCTGTCAAAGTTGAAATATTTTTTTTTTGTAGAAATTTTAGTTAAAACTAGCTTTTAAAATTTATCTGGATGAAAATGGCATTTTAGTTTATTAGCTTGTTTATCGGCCTTTTAAAACTAAAATTGGTTGGTGCAACCGATAAATGCCATTTTAAAATTTAACGAAGCAATAAATATTTAAAAGCGTTTGGTGCAACTGGCCATTAGTTTTGTTATATTGCGGTATAAAGGTATCCTGCTTATTGAAGCGCAACGATGGCATCGGGAATGTTTTTTTTTTACTTGTTTTTTTTTAATGTGATCAACAAGTTATCTGTATGCACACGCGTAATGCTTTTGTGTGTTCACATACATACACTTTTTTGTCTAGTTCGAAGTTTTTTTTGTGCAGCACAGAAAGCAGATTGAGATTTAAGGTTTAAAAAATATTTTCCGGCAAGTAAGCCGGCAGGTAAGCACACATATTTATTATGTGTTTGGTGTTAAAAAAAAATATAAAAATTGGTGTTTGGATTTTTTAGTAGGACAGACATCCTATATGGGCACCAAATTTCTGATTTCAGTAATCTTCGTGCGCCGTCCGATATATTTTTTCAAGTTTGTAAAATTCCCTCTGCAACTTTTGAAAAAATATTTAAATAAAGAAAAGAAAAACAAAAGAATAGAGGATTTATGATATCTGAAAGCATAAGGTTAACATAGAAGGACATAGACTATGACTGGTTTGACGAGAGCAATAGTTGCTTTGAACACAGAAAGTCGATTCTGAAATACTTTCTTACGGTTTTGCTTAGAAAACATTGCACTTGGTACGTTCAAAAGTCAAAAGTCTAAAAAGACACACGATATTCGGATACCAAAACGAATGTCAAGACATCTGTCAAACGATTTTTTACTGTACAAATTTTATCAAGACAGTTCAGTGTTGTGATTTTGCTGTCCACTTTATTTCTTTTAAACTTGAAATTTGTTTGTTTTTTGTCAAAACCCCACCGAATATAAATTTTCAATATACCGTAATTGAGGATAAATTCCCAAGCGAACCAACGAGTGTTTTCAGAATTGTTCCTAGTTCTTTAACGTTTTTGAGTTTGCAGAAAGGCCTAGTCATAAGACTTGAATTATGACTTGTGAGTTGTGACCCATTCTCAGAAGAGCCCAAAAACACTAAAAATATACCTCCCTATAGTAAATAAGAAAATAAACTTGTATTATAGTATTTTTTGTTTTACACACAAAATCTAAGTGCCTATACGTTTATGGGAAAAAATGTGTCCTAAATAAGCTACCACAAACACCCGAATTTCACTTCTAGGTAATGATACAAAAACACACCAAATTTAAAAAATTAGTTTAACACGAAACGAAAACTTGCCCTAAAATGAAATCCAAAACCTTTCCTTTTCAGTTTCTGTTAGTGCTAACTCAGGCTCAGCCGAAAGATGTGAATAAAAAAAACGAGTGCTAAAAATATGTATGTACATGTAAAATGTAAAATGAAAAGGTTTGTTAATTAATGTTTGAAATATTGTAATTCCTGTTAGAAAAATTCAAAGTAAACTTTTATTGTATAGATATTCAGTGAAATTGGATTCCTTGGAGCAGGTAAAGGCAAATATAACTATGCATTACGCTATCTGCCACAAGACAGATTTTGTGTGATAGAAAAGATATTTACTTATTTTTGTTCTTAGAATTAATAATTTATTTATTTATGTTTTTTTTTGTAACTGATTTTTTTTCTTGATGATTTTTTTTTAATAAAGTTTGAAGACTAAAAAATGTCTGTACTACTATTTTTTTCAAAATACTCCTCTTTTTTGGCTTCAGTACTACCTTGAAATATTTCTTCCCGGCAACACTGAGTCTGCAGCGCACCGATCCCAAATAAAATAAAGGATCAGTCTACCTCTTTATCTATACCATTATCGTCGCTTAAAAAGATCCATATAGATACATACATATTATGTATCTACATTGTTAAGAGAATTCAATTGAATCTAGAGAGCTTCCTTGTTCTCGCTCTGTAAATTATTCAATGCAACATTTCGCAACATGTTGTCGTAACCAATATTGGTTACGGAGGAGGGTTAAATTTTGGGTTCCATTCGTTTATACTGGATGCGACATCTTTGTATTCTATTATCTTTGGTACTAGCCTTTAAGTGAACACGTTGGCTGCGTTCAGTATAAGAGTAAGATAATATGAAATGAAGCTGAATTGTAAAAGCATGAAGAGGATTATGTGAAAGTGGAATTTGAATTTTGTTTTCCATTTGTGTTTTAAGTTCCTTCCCTAAACCCAATTTTTTTAAACGAGTGCAGACAAAATCTGCAGCGCGTGATTTTGGAAGTCTGCGAAAACCAAAAAAGTCAGCAATATGCAGACAAATCTTCATTTATGGCAACGCTGGTCACATCGGAGCTGCGGTGGTGGGAACAACGCCTGCGTGCACACTTTTTTTCTTTTTATCAGTAATTTTCGTATTAAAAAGATGGGAAGAGAAATTTAAAGAGAGCTGCGCTATATCTACAATTCACACGTATTCACGGACAGGGAATTTAGGAGAGTTTTCTTTTACTGTGCTCAAATAAAATTTGCGGGTGTTTTAGGCAAGGGGGGCACGAGTCGGTTCTCTAGATAATATAGGTACTCTATGCGAATATCGTTGATACCATAACACCAGTGATGCCACTTCCAATTTAAAAAACGTGGTAGATAAAGTTAAAACAAAAATGGTGGATTCAGATTTTCCGTGGTAGAATTAATTTAAATAAAAAGAGAAAAACATTTTGCTTTTTCTTTCGGATTTAAAAATTAAAGAATTTGAAGATGGTCTCTAAAAAAATCAATTTTTTTCGAATTCGTCGCAAAGTTTATATATTATTAGTCGTATTTATTAGATTTTTGTCTACTTAGACACTGTCTAATTATTTTCAAATTGGTGGAAATATGCTTTATTTAATAAAAATAAATATAACATTATTAACGGTTAAGACAATCTACTCTTGTGTCTAATTTAGGCAGCTATGAGACAACAATAAACAAGGTTTTTGAACACATTTTCCGAAGTTGAAAAGTTGTCTAAAGTTAGACAACGTTTATAAATAACACCATATTTATATACCTAATTTTTAAGAAGCGTCTCTTTTACTTCGTTTACATTTATTTATTTATTTCTTAATTAAAGTTTTGAATACGATTTCCAAATTTTAATAAAGGTTTGTAGAATTTTCTTGAATAAATGTGTAATATCAGGGTATAATAAATGAGTTAGGTACCGTTTTTTCGGACGAAAAATGTTGTTTATTTTGTTAACATCTGTTAGTACAAAAGATAAAAAAATAATATGCTAAATTAGTGGAATTAAGACCTTGTAGATTATCTCCTGCGCAAGATTCCTTCAGTTCTCCAAAGTACATTAATATAAAAATAATGCTTTAAAGGCTCCTCCTCCCATTGTTCAGTGTTAAAATGAGCGAGGATTTTCATGCATTTCTCGTAGTAAAGCCGCGTCTTTTTTTAAATTTTTTGAGCATTTGACGCGACGCGACGTGACGACGAGAAATGCTTTATTATTTATTATTTCGTTGTTTTAAATTCGTGATTAAGAGGGAACAACTGCGAAGAGATCTCGTCACGTCGACGTCTCGCTTTCTTGTCGCATTGTGAATCAGGCATGAAGCTGATGACGATGTTTTTGTTATTGACAATGCTAACCATAGAGTACTTATATTATCTAGAGAAACGATTTCAGCGCTTTTTCTCTTTCACCCTGGCTGAATAAGTGGTAGCTGCCCAATGCATTTTTGACTTAGTTCTCAGTTCTCCCACGAGATATGAAATACTTTTTTAAAACTGCATTATAAACCATGTTCAAATTTCTTGTAAAAGAAGTCCATCGCTGGATCAAATTTCTCTTTTTAAAACAAACACGCAAAATCCAACCCACCGACCCTCTCCTCAGTCACATCGGACGGAGCTGCGATGATGGAAACAACGGTTGCGTGCACATCTTTTTTCGGGGAGAGTACGATAAATCAGGCGCCTAGAAATGATAACGGTTTTTTGTAGAACCTTTAAAATCATTTTTTAATATGGGAGGGGGGTCTATATCCCACCGTTTGGGCGGTAGGGGCAGTTTTATGAAAAAAGTACTAAAAATAAAAAAAAATTATTAAAGAATAACGGTAACAGTTACAATTAAGTTTTAGGTCTTTATTTAAAGCCAATACTCTATTAGCTAGTTTTTAAATCAAGTGAAATCTATGCATAGTAAAATAGGATTTGAATTCAAAATGTGGGAAAAAAAAAAAAATAAAAAAAGTTTAAAGTGTAATTTTTCAGAACTGTAAAATTATATATATTATTTTTTTTGTCTAAAACTCGTTGCTCTAGTTAATTCATAATCAAATACTGAGAACTAGATGATTTTTTGACTTCTACATCGTGAGAAAATTAATAATTATTAAAACTACTTTTTTATGAACATTTTTTTTTGCTCGCTTACAAAAAATTCACATAACCTAGGTACTACTGTACGGCTGCAGCAAATTTATATAGTTTCTTAATAAGTATGTTTGTTTCTTACATAATTATATAATTGAATTGTAATGTTCAAAGTATGTATACCTACTTAGATCATTAAAAAAAAAACGAACAAACAATCGAATTTTGTACTGTTGTTTTTTGATGCAGATGTGGTATACAAATGAATATTTACGAAGGTCATTCTTTGTTCAACCTTTGAATGAATAAAGTGTTTTTCTTTTTTAAATTTACAATGGCGGCTAAGCATCCACTACTCCATTCAAGATTCAAAAATTTTTCAATGTTTTGTTCGTTTGGGGATTATTTTCGTCATTAAAATACCAGTCAATACAGTTTTTCAGGTAAAAAATTAAATCATATACTAAGATTACTAAATTTTTTTATATATTTGTTTATCACTTTTAGTTTTTTATCCATCAAAAACACTTCCTACACCCACTGCAACCAATAATGAAAACTATACACAATCGAAGGTAAACAAAAATGATCCCCAATTAAACTCACATTCCTCTAGTACTTATAAAAAAAACACCAATTCCAATAACCAAAACTCACAATTAAATACGCAGCAAAATACACAATTGACCTCTTTAAACCTTAACCCTATCACCGCTTAGTCACTCTCACCCATTTCGCAAACTACGCAAGATCTTCTCAAATCTCTCAAATACTTTATCCATAACGAAACGGATGACGATAAATCTATATAAAAATCACAACCCTAACCACAACTCTGACTCTGCTGTCTTCTGTCTTCTACCACCCTCAAATTAAAACCAACACATCTTTTGTACTTCTAAACTATTTTAAAGCTCTCCAGTGGAATATAAAAGGATATATAAATAACTTCGACGGTTATTTCTGCTCTACCCAAAACTTAACCGGGATACATGGCATTCCTCATCTTATTAAAAAGAACATACCCCATGTGCAAATCAATATTAACTTGACCATTTTAACGATTGCTGTACAAGTTAATTTAAGAGTTAAATTTACTATCCTCTCGATCTACATATTACCCAAACAAACATTTTCCCGAGCTGATCTTGAAAATATAATAAATCAGATACAAACACCTATATTGTTTTGCGGTGATGTTACCTCTTGGAGCGTTCTTTGGGGCTCTCCCGATTCCGACCACCGCGGTACTATTATCGAAGAATTCTTAATGAATTCCGATTTAATGATTTTAAATGACGGCTCTCCGACACACTTTTCAACACACAACATGTTCACCCATATCGATATATCATGCTGTTCAACCATTCTTATCCCTTTATCTCCTGGTCCATATTAGATAGCGACCACTTTCCCATTATAATACAGCTACAGACCAGTCAAATCCAATCTAAAAATGTCAATAGCCCAAAATACAAAACCAATTTAGCCGATTGGAATCGTTACCAAACTATAACGAATAAACTTAAATGACAAAACTCCATCTGCAAATGTAAACAAAGAAGCCGCCGTTCTACAGAAGTCGATTCGTTACGCAGCCAACATTTCAATTCCTCAAAGTTCTCCCATTCCCACTTCCAAAACGGTTACCTGGTGGAACCCCGTCCCCAAAAAGCTACGAGATGAAAAAATGAGACTTTGGAGACTTTTTAAAAAGCATCCTATGGTTTCTAATCTTATAGCCTACAAAAAATCAAATGCTAGATTTAGAAGAGAAATGAAAATAAGCAAATCTAAATCCTTAACGGAATTTACCTCACAGATCAACAACATCCGCTGCCTCACTGGAAACTACGTCCCGTAACTACGTTCAATAAAATGTTTAGAAACAACTACCGGTCGAATTTCTTCGCTTTTAGACACAGGTAACTTCTTTGCACATTCTTGATCCAACCTCTCCAACGACAACAACTTCTCTACATCTTTCAATGACTCGAAAATAAACACACTTTCCAATATGCCACCTCAATGCCCTGGCAACAAATTAGCGAATCATATTGAAGCTCGCATAACTTATATAGAACTAGAGTGTTGCTTAAGTGTCCTAAAAGGTAAAACCCCAAGTAATGACCTCATCTCTTATCCTATGATCAAAAACCTACCTTTTTATGTAAAATCAAGGCTTCTTACACTATATAATGAAATTCTTAATACCGGCACCATACCACAAACTTGGAAAACTGCGTATATCATCCCTTTACCAAAACCAAACGGATACCGTCCAATTTCTCTGATTTCATGCATGTCCAAAGTCTTGGAAAAAATAGTTGCAAAACGTTTATATTGGTTCTTAGAAACAAAAAACTAATCAGCACACAACCAAATCGCTTTCAAACCAAATAGGGGTTGTTCATTGTTCTGTTGCATTGTTTCACATTGATAACTACTTATCAAATGCCTTATCTTCGCGTAACCATGTTTCGATATTGTCCTTAGACTTCATGAAAGCCTTCGATAGAATAGGTATTCATATTATATTGAAGAAACTCCTTAATTGGGGCGATGCGATGGTCCTAAAATATATGGTTTCATTAAATCATTTCTTCTTAACAGGAAGATAACCGTGAAAATAAACAATGCCTTTTCACCTATAAACCCTCTTAACAATGGCATACCGTAAGGATCACCTTTGCGGTAGTGTTGTTTTTAATTGCTTTCAACGACATTAGCAATATCATCGACAAATACAATGCTCTGAATCATTGTATTTACGCTAATGATGTTTTCATCTTATGTAAATTTTATGATTTAGAAAAAACTAAAGATACATTTTCGAAGGTTGTAAATGACATTGTTGATTGGGGTAATAATTGTAAACTCCTACACATATGTCGAAAAATATCCTGTCCCAAACTTAAGCTATCTATAAATAATGTAAATATCTCAAGTGTAGTAAATTTAGATATTTTAGGTTTAAGATTTAATTGTAAATTTATTTGAAAACCACATTGTGCAAACCTTAAAAAGAGCCTAGTCGTAAGAAGTAACATTATAAGATACCTATCAAATAAAAAACTTAATGTTCATGTTAACACCTTATGTAGTATAACTAAAACTTTAGTCTTAAGTAAAATAGATTATTAGATTATGGTCTTTGTATTTATGGCAAATGTCCCAACTCTACCTTAAATCTACTTAAATCACCATACAATCAGTCGGCAAGAAGGAGTATCAACGCCTACCGCACAACCAGAATCGACAACATTATGATGGAAGCTGGAACTTTGGAACAACAGCAGTCCGAAAGTCTACCGAAAATCATCCCTAAACTCATGTTTTCCAAGACTCCATCATTGATAGAGACAACGATTCAACGAGCAATTCAAAAATGATTAAGCGTCTTCCATCCTCAATCACTATTGCTTTATCAAAAGCCAAAGAAATTGGTTTACCCTATAAGCGTGTTAAATTTCACACACCAACTTCCCCACCCTGGAACATAAGTCGAGAATCTTTTGAACTACAGCTAACGCAATTCAATAAAGACAACACCAACAATTTCTTTCTTTCTTCCTGACCTTAAATGCATGATATGTTTTTCCCCAACTATGTGCCCACGGCTCTCATTATTACCATCATCGTCCTCATCCCCACTGTCTTCCTCGCCTGCAACTTAATCACCATCCTTGGACCATTGTCTTGGACGCATAAATTTTTACCACCATCAGATTTATCATTTTTCTCTTCATTTGACGCCAACGTTTCAAAAACCCTTTCATCAGACGTGTCCTTTTTCGGAGAATTTTTCTCCTCTTTAATAGCAGTATCCTCTACCTCTTCACCATCAAGAGTAAAAGACCCAACTATGTTACTATTACTCCCATTCAAATTTCTTTGAATTTTACGTCAAGGCTTTTTAGGATCCTTCTTCTAGTAGGCTCATACAGACTATTTGCCTTAGATTCTTTTGAATAACCTACCATAACGCAATCCAAACCCCGAGCATCAAATTTAGATTTTTTTGGCTTTTTGTCAAGCATTATAGCATTGGACCCAAATATTTTCAAAAGCCCTATGGACGGCTTTCGTCCAAACCAAACTTCGTAAGGCGTTCTATTTTTTAAAAGTTTAGTAGGCGACCGATTTCTAATATACACCGCCGTATTCAACGCCTCTGCCCACAATGATTCTGGAAGGTGAGAGCTTAAAAGTAAGCACCTTGCCATCTCAACTAACGTCCTATTTGCTCGTTCAGAAACCCCATTTTGTTGGGGTGTGTGTGAGAGAAACTTCGAAAAACCAGAATTCAACACCCACAGTTCCGACACCCACTGAATTAATAAAATGATTTCCAGCTAATTCGATCTTCTCGACATGTGGTTCTATGAACGTAAAAAAGCTTTTGTCACAGCACATGTGGCAGGTTGACCCGCTATCAAGTAACCCTCTTTTCCCCTCTTCGAGAAGCTTTGTCTTCATGGAACATATTGTTGGAAGCGAGTCCCTAGATTCGATGGCTACAATGAAATTTTCATACTCTCTAGGCAAACTTTATAAAAGTATGATCACCAACAATTCATCCTGCATTTTAATATTAATTTCTAGCAACTTTTCGGAGATGTCAAAAAATTTATTTAAATGACTACTAGATAAAAGTTGCTTGAAAAGAGTTACCTTCCGAGCTGGTCAACTCGGCTGATGAATTCCTTCCAACTTTTTCCATGCCGCTTTTGATGATTCACATTTTTTTAATGTGAATAAGCTGGGAAGATTTAACACTAAAAAAATGGTTGAAAGCGCCTTTTCATCCTTCCCTTCCCATGCCGCTACTTCTGCCCCATTACTTGCAGATTCTTCGGGCTTAACGGTTCTTCCCGATACATAAGTCCACAGGTCACTGTGAACTAATACCGCCTTCATCTGCACCTTCCATCCATTGTAGTTTTCCTCGTTTAGCTTGTCGATTTGGTATAATGAACTCATCTTAATGCCAAAGACAACCAATTGCAAAAATATTTTTTTTTTTCAATTATACTAAAGAGTAAAAAGTATATTTAATACAATTTAAATTACGACTTGCATAGGACTGGGTCCATAACCTTTGTTATAAAATAAATTGTTATACATATGTATGTATACACGTAGCATGTAGCATAAATATTAATAGATAATATTACATACCTACAATATATTATATGATATGTATATAAGAACTGAATTATGTAAGTATGTAGAGATGTAGAAGAAAATAAAGAAGTCAGTCGAAGCTGAAACGTCTTGAATTAAATATCGTCTTTTATATAAAATAACATGGTGTCAGAAGTTAACTGATAATTTAATTAAATGAGTGATTCTGATAGTGAATATAAAAAACAGACAATAATTGACAGTGAAACAAAGAATCAATTGTTAAAGAAAATGACAGAATCCGAATCAAAAATCGCCATTTCGCCAATAATAGCTCCATTAGATTTCACATGTGGTCGACAAAATCTATCTGATTTGTGGAAAAATTGGATTTTACAGTTTAAGATCTTCATGAGAGCGTCAAATCTAGAAAATGAGAATGAACAAAGAAAAGTTGCTATATTCCTTCATTATCTTGGTGCCGAAGCTTTAACAATTTTTAATTCGTTTGGTGTCACATTGGACGATATAAAATATGAAGAAATCATTAGCAAGTTTAACGAGTTTTGCACACCAAAAAAGAATATAGCGGTGGAAAGGCACAATTTTTTTTCACGTAAGCAATTGCCAGATGAATCAATCACCGAATTCGTTACAAATTTAAAAAACTTGAGTATATCTTGCGAACTTGGAACGCTACAAGACGACATCGTTAAAGATATTTTCATTTGTGGTTTAAGCAAGGAAAACCATGCCATAAGAAAAAAACTGTTGCAGGAGGGAAAAGCATCTTTAACTAAAGCCATCGAAATAGCACGTTTGATGGAGCAAACAAAAAATCAGACCAAACAGCTTGAAAACCCAACTAATACATCCGTCATAGGCAAATTAGTTAAAATGCCCACACACTCATCTACATCAAAGTCAAACGGTAAAGCCATCAACACTAAACCAAACAATTTCGTATATACAGAAAAGAATAATAGAACGAAGACGTCATCAATGCAAGGAGAAAAATATAACCAATACATTCCCAGCTCATCAAATTGCTGTTATCGATGCGGACAGCAACACAGGTTCAAATGCCCAGCAATGGGTGTAATTTGCAAAAATTGCGGTAAACCAAATCATTTTGCCAAAATGTGCCAAAATAAAATGCACATTAGACATTTACAAGAACAAGAAGAATATGAAGAAGATAATTACAAAGAAGAAGAAGGAGAAGAATTGTTTTTGGGAACGATACGGCAACACGAAATCGAGAAAGAGGACAACAAATTATGGACAGTAGATCTTATTGTCAATAAAAAAGTTATTAGTTGTTTACTAGATAGTGGTGCACAAGTAAATGTGGTATCTAAAAAAACATTAGAATTTTTAAATTTGCAAAATATTAAATTAAAACCATGCATTTCAAAAATAGTATCATACACTGGTGAAAAAATTAATTCGATTGGAATATGTAATATAAAATGTGATTTAAATAATCAAAAGGGGATACTCATTGAGTTTTATGTAATAAAAGATGAAAATGCTCTTCCTATTATTGGTTTGAAAACATGTAAAGAACTCAATCTTATTAAAAAAGTGTGTAAAGTCAATGAAACAGCAAATAATAAATTAGAAATATTAAACAATTTCAGTGACGTTTTTACGGGCCTGGGTCTTTTGCCAGATAAAGTAAATTTAGAAGTAAATTTGAATGTAACGCCTAAAATTGATGCTCCTCGAAAGATTCCATTTAAGTTGATGAGTCGTTTTAAAGAAGAACTTGCTCGGATGGAAAGTCTTAATGTTATCTCAAAGGTAACTGAACCCACCGAATGGGTAAGTTCTATTGTTTTAGTCGAGAAAGCAAATAAAGATTTGAGAGTATGTTTAGATCCAAGAAATTTAAATCAGGCTATTTTGCGTCCTCATTTTGAAATACCAGACTTTGAGTATATTCGATCACAACTTTCTGGCGCAAAATATTTTAGTGTTCTTGATGCGAATTCTGGTTTCTGGATGCTTGAGCTAAATGAGAATAGTTCTCGGCTCTGTACTTTTAATACTCCTTTTGGGAGATACAGATTCCTCAGGCTTCCGTTTGGGATCAACGCAGCCTCAGAAATATTTCATGGGTACATGATTAGAATGTTCGGTCATTTACCTGGTCTACTTATATATAGATGTAGAAGAAAATAAAGAAGTCAGTCGAAGCTGAAACGTCTTGAATTAAATATCGTCTTTTATATAAAATAACATAAATGAAACACATTCAATTGAGTTTAACAAGGAACTAAGGTTAAAATTAAATATAAAAGAAAGTTCAGCCTAAGTACATAATAATTCATAGTAGATATATAAGCTCAGTATAAGAGTTTATAACAAGCTTAGAGTATTGTATTCTGAGTTGCCAACAATATACCTACAAATTCAAATTTACTTCAACATAGGTACTATCACAATTCTAGTGGAATACGCACTAAAATTTCAGCTTTATAATATGCTTCTTTTAATGCCGACTATACGATATATGTAATTGTTATTGTTGGCCTTGGAGTGGAATTTCTGATTCTGAGATTTTTGATGAAAAGTCTTTTAAGCTAAGTACAGACGATTGTCAGATCCTACTATATTGTCAAAACTGTCAATGGTCTGACAATAGCTGACAATTGGCATATTTCTTACAATGAAAAATTGTCCGTTCACACGGTTGGTAGATTTCATCCAAAAGTCTGACAATTTGATTGTCAGCTTTTGTCTGACAATTTTCGGACAGTAATATATCTGGAAAAATTGTCAACTTGAAAATTTTCTGTTCAAACGGTTGGCAGATCTATACAAATTTTTTTTATTGTTTACATCTTTTGGGGGGAGGCATCATTACTTGGCGGATGTTCTGCAGCATTCTTATCGATTTCCTCTGCATTAAACAAAGAATCTTTTTCTTCTCTCCTTTTAATATAATATGTAATATTTTCGACCATTGATGCCTCCTCCATTGTTAGATTTTTTATCTATTTTTATTCAGAAATGCGACAAAAAATCAACAACATGCAAAAAAGAATTAATAAAAGACAAATTAATGGCGGCCGAGCATGAGCACTTAATTTATTCCGAATAAAACTTCACAACACAAGGAATTGATATAAAATGTAATTGAAGTGAACATCTTATTCAAGCCTCTAATCCCATAAAATTGCATGAAACATATAATTTTTTTCACATTGCTTTTTCATGTGATAAATATACCTACCTTTTCTTTTTAACTCAGTTGTCAATACAACAATAACATCTAAATCAAAACCACAATTTCATTTGCATAACAAATTCAATTAAATTTCATATTTTATTTCATTTTCTTTTTTTTTTTATACAATTTATTAAGCTAAAGTGTGAAAAAATGTTTCGCTTTTATATTTTTACATCATATTTTTTTGTTTTCATATTTTTTTTTAATAATTTGTTATTGATTTAATGTAAATACGTAACTCTTACGAAAACTAAAAAAGCAATAATAATTCTTTTAAATATTATTTTTTTTTGGGTTGTTTGTTTTATTTCTTTTTTCATTTGTTTAAATTATTACCTTACTAAATTTAGATTTTGTTTGCTTGTTGTTTAGTTTATAATTACATTTTTAATGTATTGTGCATCGGATATAGGTTGTTTTTTGTAGTTTTTTTTTGTTGTCACAGGTGTGAATATTATTTAAAATTATTTTATTACTCTTTTATTTATATATAAATATAATAAATAAGAGTGTAAAAATATATAAAAAAAGAAAACAAAAACTTAACAAGAGTAAAGGCTTTTCTTTAAAAATTTAACTTGGTTAACCTATTTTTCTGTTTTGTCTTTTTTCCTTATTTTTTTTAACATTGATTTTCACACAATACATCGGATGTTATCCAAGATTTTTTTTCGCAGTGTTAAGTATGGCTTTATGTTTTACTGGCATTTTTGAACTACGAATATCAAAGATTGAATGAAAAGAGCAAAGTATAACGAAATAAAAATAGATGTGGACCTGCCACTAGGATTATAGACTGAATAGAAATTAGCTATTTCAAGTGCGTTAAACTCCAATATAGCCGGGGAAGATGCTATATTATTCGAGTTTTTTAAGAGCAGTAAAAGTGTTGTATGAAAAAAAAATCTAACTAACAAATCGAGGTACATTATACAAAGGTACTTTTTATATCCAAAGATGGAAGTCATCACTGAAAATGGTTAAAACGATAAATTATTTTAAACCAATTGTTAAACCTTCTCAACTTTTCTTATTGAACAACTGAAACTATGATTAAAAAATGTATCTATAACTCTCTTTGAAATATAAATAAATATATATATATATTTTCGATTTAGGATTCAGGAAAAGAAAAACCCAATAAATCGAAGTTTCTTTAAAATCATGTAAATTTGTAACTACTTTATTTGTGTTCTCACTACTTAGTACTTATGTATGTATTTCTTTCTCAATACTTCTCAATACGTTTGTACTCCAAAAATAATGTGATAATATAATTCTCCATACTTAAGCCATACTTATAGTAAAGTTCCTTGTCCCTAATTTTCTCCTAGAAACAAACAAAAGTTATATAAAAAAACTAAAGAGTGAGTATTTTTTTACATTATACTTAAGTCTTATGCGAAATAAAAATTATTTACTCTTGCATGTATTATTAATTAGTTATATGATTTTTAGTTTCGATTTTTTTAAATTTATTTATATTTCATACTTTGCTTTTTTAACTAGAGATTTTTTATGTATATTTTACAATGTATAAAGCTAAAATGTAGTGTTAACAAAGAAGCATTTAGTTTTTTTTCCATTCCACCAATTTACAGTTTTTTTTAAAATTATTTATTTAGTCTACATTTTCTTTCTTTTTTTTTATTTAGAAAAAAAAATAGCTAAGTTTTTTTATGTTATCATAATGTTACTTAATTTTGCCTTTTCCATATAAATATAAAAACAACTGTGAATTTCTGTGATTTATTTTTTTATCTATAAACAAAAATTTTGTTTTATAATTATTTTACAAGAAAATATCTAACGAATTTTTTTTTTTAATTTAGTCAAAAGCTCATGGGTCAGAGAAATTCATAGTTGATCTTCGATGCATAAAGAATAAGCAAAACAATTGATTTATTTTATATATACACATATATATTTACATATATGTATGTATTATATAAATATAATTTATTATTATTATTAGGTATTGTGTTTTGTCGATTTGAAATTTTTCTGTATATACATACATTTAGTATATATTTATATAGGTATAATATATAATGTAAATGTATTTTGTATTCTAATACTCGCCCTACCCCTCATTAAATAGAGTGCACGCAGAAATTTTAAATATAAAAATTAATATTTCATTGAAAATTAATGTTAAGTTGATTTTTAAAATTTATTTTGTTTTTTTTTGGTATTAATATGAGTTTTCTATTTGAGTGGGAAATTCTTTTAGTTTTGTTTTATTTGTTTTAAATGGAAAACTTAGGAAATTAAATAACTGAAATAAAAAAGCTATTTTTTTCTTTAGCGATAAACTTAACTTTATTTAAACATAAACCTAAGCTGTGATTGTAACTGAGTTTTTACTACTATGATTTATATTTTTTTATTAGAATTAGTAAAAAGCTTTATATGTTAACAAAATGTTATCAAGCTGAATGTGGATTTCTAATTTAAAATGAAAAATTAAAAGTTGAATTTATTTTAAGCTCTGTACTTATTTTTGTTTTAAATTTAAATTTAAATTATTATATGCATTTATTTGCATATATTATGTATTTATCCAAAACCATGGATGTTTGTCTGGAGATTTAAGTAAGTTTTTAATTTTACTTTGCTTGCGCAATTTAAATCATTAATTTTTATGACACATTAGTATTGATATATTAACGGATTTATTTATTAAATCAAATTCAATTTAATTAAATATTAATAAAAGAAAATACCATTCATAAAAATAAAACTGCGATGTTTTGATAAGAGAAAAAAAACAAACAAAAAGAATTTAAAGGAAAAAAATACTTGTATTTTATGTCATAAAAATGTTGATAAATCTTTGTTTTGTATTATTATTAAAAAAAATTTGTTTATTTATTTATTCAAATTCGAAAGCCACTTTTTCATTTAAAAAATCAAATCAAAAAGCGCCACAACAAAAAAATTGTGATCGTGTTTTGCCGTTGGTTAAAACGTAAGCCAGATATCATTCCTTTCTGAAATATGTGCAATAAAATAAAATGTCTAAGATAAAAAAAAATAACAAGTAATCAATAACCAATTTGATGCAAAAAATTAATCGCAAAAAAATATTTCGAAACTTTTGTTTTAGCAAATTATAATCAATTACAAATAAAATAAAATGTGCTTTTCAGATAGATGTTTTTAAATGGAAAATTAAATCCTCAAGATTGAAAAATTAATTATGTAAACAAAAATATAAAGTATTTTACTAATTACACATACCCATCGTTTTTATATTTTTTTTGTTTTTGTTTATTAAAGCTTTTATACATACATATTTTTCAATTGAAAATATTTTATTTTGTAAAAATACATTTCCTTAGCAGCTTATTTTATTTAATAGGAAAGTTCTCCTTTCTTTTGTATGTTGTTTTTTGTTATTGTTGAATTGAATATAAATCCACTAAGTTATTTTTTGTTTGTGGATAGAATTTTTTTTTATTTTTAAGGTGCAGTCCTTATGTTTGGCCGATTCTCTTAATGTTCGATTCTAAAATTCACTTTTCATTCATCACACACTTTGCACTTTGTTTTTACTCAGTGTTCATTTTTGAATTTTTGTTTTGTTTGTTTGTTTCTCCTTTAACATCACAACACTATAATTTTTTAATTATATAATATTTATGGTATTTTATGTTTTTTTGTTTAGCTTAAAATAAATTAATTTTGATTCACAAGCCTATACAAATCACACTTAAATGTTTTTTGATGAAGGTTAGATTTTGAGAATTTTAATTTTTGTTTTTTTTTGTGGATGCAGTAATTTTTTTTTAAAACAAATTGTATTACTATTTTTTGAAATAATTGTTTCGTTTTTAGTTATTTTTTGCGCCCCAACTCCAAGATTTCCATCATGCGTCTTTTTCATTAAAAGGTGTTTTTTTTAAATATATTTTTTAAGATAGAAAAAATGCTTTTGTGTTTTTCTTAAGAAATTGGAATTTGTTGTTGAATAAAAAAAACTTTGTGAGTTATATAGGTCAATAGAAATTTGATATGGCAGTCGGCTTTCCATTCTGTTTTTTTTTTTTTTGGTTTTACAAAAATATTTATTTTTACATCATTTTTATGAAAACAAAATGTATTTTATATACTAATTCTTCATATTTTTTTATAAATTTTCCAGAGCTTTTTTAAGAGTTATTATTTAAAATTTAGGAGAAAAATAAATGTATTTATTTTGTTTCTTTAAAAATGAAATATTTGCTTTTATATATTAAAATTAAGTTTAAAATTAATAATTTTCTATGTTTTTGTTTTTGTTTTTCTAATTTTTTTCATTAGTTGAAATTAAGCTGATGTCTGTTGCTGTTTATTTTGCTGTTGGTTTTCTCATTAACGCCAAAAATATTATTGTTTAGAGATGTGTTTTGTTGTTGTTGTTTTTATTGAAGTAGAAAAATTATTAATTCTGCCGTGCTTCTTGGAGGGGGGGGCGAGGCCTGGCTCAGACATCTGCCGTTCTAGATGTTATACTGGGTGATCGGGAGTGTATTACAACCTTATGACCGTTTTTTGTGACAAAACCATCGCTCTCAACTAAAACGGCTGTCTGTCGACCTTGCCGATCACCCGAACTACTACTACCCGGACTTAATGGACCACCACTTCCTCCAGCACTATTGCCTTCGTTTGATTTGTCCGGACTACTTCCGTTCTTCACTGAATGGTCATCTGGACCATCGCCGGCACCATCGAAGTCAGTATCATCGCCAGTGCCCTCATGGCCATCATCTTTGTGCAACTTGTGCTTGCGCCACGCATTTTGTATTAATCGCGCGCAATACTCCTCTCGCTGACGCCATAATGTCGACGAAACTGGTTCGTAGCCTTCCGTATCCGGTCTTGTTGCGATTTCGCCAATTTCTCCGGTTTCTTCAATGGGATTGCCCTTGCGAGCAAAGAAGTCTTTGGTTAAAGCATCTAGAATATCCACACAATACATCAGATCACCACGACAAATTGGTATGTCCATAGAGATGATTTTGTATTTATTTGGTTTGTGTATTTGCAAGGGCGGCTCAAGAACATCGAGAAACTCAGATAGCTGATCGTAACGGATGTATTGCGTACCCTCCGGATCGAATTGCTGCCAGATTTCATAGTACATATCATAATCGTCATCCGTGAGACCTTCTTGGACATCTTCGGTGGCCTGACTGTAGTTCTCGAGAATGACAGCAATGTACATGTTGATAACTATCAAAAAGCTTATAACTAGATATGAAAGAAGATACGTTATTCCAACGGTGGCTGAACCACAATTTCCCGGATATCCTCGATCGTTGTCCGGCTTATTGCAATCTTCCTCATTGATGATGGCATCTAGAACACCATCCCACCCGGCTGAGGTAGACATCTGTTAAGAAAATTTTAATTTAAAAAAAAATTATTTATTTATTTATTTAAAAGTATAAAATGCTTAATGGTTAAAATAATAACAAAACTATTAAAGTGTATTTTTTCATACATGCATCATATCATTTGTGAAGTTCAGGTTAAATATAGGTAATAAGTATAAAACAAAAGCATTTAAAAAGTACCTACCTATCGTATCTTTAAAAAATACTAATAAAAATTAAATATACATTTTTTATTTATAACTAGCAAAACCCCCGCCCGCTTTGCAGGGCGTTAAAAAATATTTTTTTTTTGTATTTGTTTTGTAGCGAATGTATTGAAAAAAAAAGAGAAAATTATTAAAAACTAAAAAAAAAATGTTGCCGGTGACAGGAATCGAACCTGAGACTCCTAACTCCTAAAGCGGAGATCTATCCACTGCACCAGGAACTCTATTATTTTTTAATTGCGCAAATTAAACCTAAACCTTCTACCTTTATTCCTCTTTAATTAAAAAAAAATTAAGAAAATCGGTCAACCGGTTTGGCTGGTTAGCGAACGTACACAAAACCAAACTTTAATTTATATATAAAGATAATGGGAAGAATGATTTAATGATTTACCGTACCCAGCCTACCCCACGCTGTTGATGCGGAACAAAATATTCCATAGAAAAGTGAAACAACGAAATCATAAACGAAAAATTTCGTTTTGCTTTTCGTTTTTCAGTATACGCTGTTCAACGAGCAAAATTGATAGTTGTAGGAGGTTATTTGCACATATAAGGGCAAGAGTATGATAACTGTGGCGCCAAAAAATGATAACGGTTTTTTGTATAACACTTTAATACAAGCATATTTTACTATGGGAGGGGGTCTATCTCCCCCCGTTTGGACGGGAGGGGAAATTTCATGAAAAAAGTACTAAAAATGGAAAAAAAATATTAAAAAATAATGGTAATATCTATAATTCACTATTATACCTTTTTTAAAAGTCAATACTCTGTTCTACTAGCCCGTTTTTGAATCAAGTGAAATCTATGCATATTTTTTGAAAAAACGAGTTTCAAGCTCATAATTTGGGAAAAAAAAAACAAAAAAAAAATGTTTAAAGTAAAATTTTTCAATGCTTTGAGATTTTATATTATTTTATTTTTCTTACAATTTGCTCTTATTAATTCTTAATCAAAAACTGAAAACTAGATGAGTTTATGTCTTCTAGTTTTCGAGAAAATTGTAAATTATCAATTTTTTGTATTTAATAAAATTTTGTGGCTAAGTGCCTAATAGAACAGAGTATTGGCTTTAAAAAAATTTATAATACTTAATTGTAGATGTTACCGTTATTTTTTAATAATTTTTTTCAATTTTTAGTACTTTTCATGAAATTGCCCCTCCCGCCCAAACGGGGGAAGATAGACCCAACACCCCCCCTCCCATAGTAAAAAAAATGCTTGTATTAAAGTGTTCTACAAAAAACCGTTATCATTTCTTGACGCCACAGTTATCATACTCTCCCCCATATAAGTGACACTTTCAATGCGTTTATGATGCTAATTTAATAAATTTTCCTGATATGTAGGTATACTAAAAATGCAGGTCTGAACCCGGTAGCATTTTAGGTACGTAAGATTTTGTGAACAAAAACACAATTTTTCCTTATTTCCCAACAAACCAGAAAATATGGAACCATTTTATGTTATTTGTAATAAAAATTAAGAATATTTATTACACCGTGGCGTTGGACACGAGGTTTTGGATTGAATTCAACCTACCTCTGTAAGAAAATAGCGGAGCACAGAAATAAAAACCACGATCATTTATCTTGAATATGATAGGAAGAAGAAGGTTTATTAGAGAACAATATATGTATGTGTACCTATAAGTAGTAACTATATGGTAAGTACAAAAGGAACAAGAATGACAATTGGCACAAAGTGTCATTGTGTAATTTAAGGCCCAGACCCATGTTCTGTAACTATCGCGTCGATAAAAATTGTCGAGAAACGATGGAAAATGAAACGAAACACACTTTATCGCATTACCGGGTTTCTATAACTTTGACAGTCGATAACTTTACCGACTGGAACACTCGGTATAGAAATCCTGGAAAAATTCGATAAAATGCGTTTCTGTATCTTTGAAAATCGTTAACTTTTTCATTTTAAATGTCAAATATTATCACGGACCCAGAAGCAAGCGATAATAGTTTCATTCAAATTTTGAACGTGTTAAAGGGAAGTACAAAAAAGAAAACAACAAAAAAAAACAAATTTATCTATGGCTGAAAACAAAAAGGTAAACAAAACTGATTATTTAGTGAATTTTTTTTAATTAAAGAGGAACAAGGGTAGAAGGTTTAGGACAAAAAAAAAAATATAAAAAAATAAAGAAAATCTGTTAAAAAAAGAAATGAAATTTCAATTGGTCACATGGGTCACTGCTTTGAACAATATTTAGTAATTTGCGCAAATTAAATAAATAGAGTTCGTGGTGCAGTGGAAAGATGTAAGTTATTGATAAGTAGGCTAGTTTTTATGAATTTTTGTCTAGCTTTAAGTTAGTTATGAGTAAAATGAAAAACAAAAATGAATTTAAAATGAAAAAAAAAAAGATCTCCGCTTTAGACGTGAGGGGTCTCAGGTTCGATTCCTGTCACCGGCAACATTTTTTTTTTTTTTATTTTTAATAATTTACTCTTTTTTTCAACACATTCGCTGGAAAACAAATAAAAAAAAACTATTTTTTTAACGACCTGCGAAGCGGGGGGGTTTTGCTAGTTTATTATATTTCATATGAAGGTTTTTTTTAATAATACAAACTCTATATACTACTGAAATACATCAGCCAAGTAGAAAACTTAGCACTATTTAATTGGACTTGTTGAATTATTGATTCAAAATAGCTTTTTACGGCCTTTAGTCCACAAAAATTTAGGCGTTTCGTCCAGGCGATCTCACTTGGACTCATCAGTTGACTAGTGAGGACCTTGTCAATTATATATTATATTATATTATATTATATTTTTCACCTTTCAAACAAATAATTCAAATAAATAAATCGCGAATACAAATAAATTTGATTTCAAATTTAACTTTTTTTGTTTTAAAACGTCAAACTGATAAATAGACTTATCGCCTTCCAATGGAAATTCCAGTCAAAATAGTGTGGAAGTTGAAGTTATCGCATCGACTTACAGAAACACATTTTTTTCCAGAGGCGATAAATGCGGAATGGATCGTTTCATTTTTTAACGATGCGAAAAGTTATCGCCTAAGTTACAGAACATGGGTCCAGGTTATTTGCACTGTGTTCAAAATGTGTGTGACTCTCATGACTCACACAACCCAGGTTTTTTCTCAGGGTAAGAACTCTGTTAAAATTCAAATCAGCTTTTGGATTTTAGCTAAGAAGTATAACATCAACGTATAAGTATAATGAATGTTGGTGAGAAATTTAGATGCTAAATAAGAGTTATTTTGTTGATAATTTTGTTATTTATTCGATCCATGTAAATAAAGACGATACCGAAATATACAATAGGCTATGAAAACGGTAAACACTACACATAAAGTTGAATTTCATAATTTTCTCTGTGGTTGGTGTTTGATTTGTTAAGTTTTATTTTTGTTAGCCATATATCTCAATAAAAATATTTTTGTATTGTATTGTATTTATTACTTATAATCTTGTTTACAAATTAAATATTTGCTTATAAACTAAATAAATTAATAATTTTATACAAGATAATAGTGAGTAGCATTTGTATTAAAATTTAAATAGAGATAATGCTACATTTTATTAAACAAATTTACAATGTGGGGTGTACAGTTAAATTGACGTTTTAGAAAAGAGTTTACATTTAATTTACATATTATACATAGATAACATTATGAAGAACTAATTAAGATACAAGTTATATAAAGCAACATTCGATGCAAAAACAGTGATTACAATAAGATAAACAATAATAAAGCACAATAAAAATGAATCAGACAGTGTAGTTTAGCAAAGTTTCGATTTCAAGAATGTTACATTGGAGGAGCCACGATTTAATACATTTTAAAAACAAAGAGCTATTTGTAATGCTTCGTATATTCTCAGGGAGTTTGTTGAACAACCTGTGAGATACAATGGTGTATGAGTTTCTAAAAAGTGTAGTCCGAAAAGGTAGAGTAGGAACAAAACGATAGTTACTTCTTAGGTTATGTAAGTCGCTTATAGGACTTTGCATATAACCACCTCGATTAAAAAACATTTTTAGAACTTTAAAGTAAAATAAGTGTCTTACTGGTAAAATTCCTGTTAATCTAAATAGTTCCATAGTATGAGATAAGCGAGAAGAATTGCATATTTTCCTTATGATGCACTTTTGAAAGATAGTTAATTGTTTTAGTTGGTTGAGATAAGCACCTCCCCAACAGCATATTCCATATTGAAGCCGTGAGTGAAATATTCCATAATAAATAGTTTTTAATAATTTGTTAGAACATATTTTTCTCAGGCGGTAAAACCATCGAACAGTTGAGAGGAATAACTTCTTCAATTTCAAAATGTGTTCGGTCCATTTTAAATGCTGATCAATAGTAACACCAAGATACTTGTAATCTTTAACCATTTCAATATTAAAGCAGGTACTATTACACATGGCATTGGAGTTAAAAGTCAAATGGGAATTTTTTATCAAGCAATTGCAACTAAAAAGACTAAAACGCTCACACACAGGAGAATGAAAAGTGATTTTGATCTCTTTGAAGTAATTTGATTCAAGGCTGAAAAACATTAGCTTAGTTTTAGTACTAACGACAAGTTTGTGTTCTGCGAACCATAACCTTAGTAAATGCACATCATGGTTCAAGTCAGCAACTAAATTCAATGGACTTTCAGCGGTATATCCAATTGCAAGGTCGTCAGCGAAGGCTTTAACTTTTCCAACAAATGGTTGTTCAAATAAAGAATTTATATAGATTAAAAAGAGAACCGGACCTAGGACTGATCCTTGGGGTACACCCAAGTTAATGTTCATAGAGTCACTTAGGACATTACTCACTTTAACTATTTGACTTCGATTTCTTAAATAAGATACAAACCATTTGTAAATAAAACCACGAAAACCAACTCTATGTAACTTGTTTAAGAGGATGGAGTGATTTACCATATCGAACGCCTTGGTTATATCGACGAACAAAGCACCACATTTTTGTTTGCTATCAACACCTTGCTGAATAGAGCTACAAAAATCCAGCAGAGCATCTTCGGTAGAAAAACCCGATCTGAAACCAAATTGAAGGGGACTAAGAAAATTTATGTTAGACAGATACCGGAGAACCCTAACTTTGATAATCTTTTCAAAAACTTTTGAAATAGAAGAAAGCAAGGATATTGGTCTGTAGTTACTTATATCTTTTTTGTTACCTTTTTTAAATAATGGAATCACTATAGCAGATTTTAAATCATCAGGGAAAATTCCTGAGAAAATACTCAAATTAAAAATATGTGCCAAAATATCTACTATGTTTAAAGCCGTCTTTTTTAACACAATGTTTGAAATACCGTCTATACCAACAGAATATGAGTTTTTTAGGGACTTTATATTTTGCAGGATTTCAAGTCCAGATATGGATTCAAAATAAAAACTATTTCTGTTTGAAGTAATAGAACTTATGCAGCTCACACAAGATGATGCATCGTTGAAAAGCGAAGTTTGTCCAATTGAAATAAAATAATTATTGAACAGATTTCCTATTTCACAAGGATCATCAACAACCACGTTACCATTTTGAACTTTCATAGAGCTAGGAGTTGTTTTCACTTTTCTATTAGTAATGCTGTTTATAACTTTCCACTCGTCCCTAGGATTTCCGTTCGCATTTCTTAATTTGTTGTTGAAGTAATTATCACGATTTAGTCGGACTTCTCTACTGACTTTTCGACAAATGTTTTTAAAACGTATTTTCAAAATTGTGTTAAGTGGATGTTTTTGGCATTTGATGCGCAATTTATGCTTTAATTTTATAGTTTTAATAAGGGAACTGTTTATCCACGGTTTGAGTCTGATTTTTGATTTATTTCTAAGAATAGTATAAGTAGATTTAGTTATTAAATCTTTAAAACCTTTAAAAAATAAACTATAAGCTTTGGACGGGTTTTCTTCAGCAAATACTTCTTCCCAATTAGCATATAGTAGCTTATTATTTAATTCACAGAAATTGATTTTAGAAATTAAACGTTCTGGAATAAATCTATCTTGTACCACATTTTGTAAACTAGTAAAAATAATTCCTGTCATGCAGTGATCTGTTATTTGAAGGTCAAAAACAATAGCAGCGCAGTCGTTCAGACATATTTTAGAGAATCGTCCAAAAACATGATCGAGACAGGTTCCTGCGATTGGTCTAGTTGGCTCATTAACAAAGGAGGTGAATCCGTGCTCAGAAAGCAGAACCTTATAAGAATCCAATTCATGACTATTTGATAGTAGGTCTAAGTTCATATCACCCAAAATAATAAGGTTTCCCGCTCGCTCACCACTCAGAAAAACAGAAAATTCTTCAATAAACACTTGGATAGATTTTGAATGAAGTCTATATAAACATATAAAACAGAAAAATTCATCATTTAAACAAAAAGAAATTTTCAAAACATCGGCACTTGTCAGACTATAAGTTACAAACTCACACTCATAAATATCACGCACAAAAACACCTACACCACCTGCAGAATAAGAATCATTAGAATTAGCATAAAACTTATAACTTGGCAAACTGTAATCCTCAATTTCATAAGAAAAAATCCAAATTTCTGAAACAAAAATAATATCGGGCTTATTTGCAAAAGTATCTACGTTACTAACCAATAAATCGAAATTGCTCCGCAAACTACGTATGTTCTGATGTACAGCATAAATAGATTTTAAATTATCTGTATTAGTTTTAAATATACAATCGGAGTTGTTATGAATGGTTGGTATGGTGGGATCAATGTTCATAAGATCAAAATCATTATTGCAGTTTAACATTTTTTTATTTTAATTTTATTTTATTCAAATCTTCAAAAGATCTTATCACTTTGATCTCCCCATTTTCAACCTCTCTTATTAAAATATTTGAATTTTTAAACCAAAGATATTTAAAATTATTCTCTATTTTAAACTTCTTAGCTGACATGTATAATGCACGAGTGAATTTAGTAAAAGAATCATTTAAATAAATATTTTTCTGCTTACTACCGCCAAATAAAGATGCATTCAACTTCAGCTTCTCGGTTTTCTTTTTCTGCATTATTTTCTCCTTTACGACACGCGATGACAGCTGAACACATACAACATTGCTTTGAGTATTGTTGTTTTTATTTTTAACTGGCTTTACATAGATGTTTTGAATTTCTTCCGCAGAGATCTTAGCATCCAACGTTACATTTATGATTGTTTCCACACACGCTGCTGCATTGTGTTTGTTTACATCAGGAATACCCACTATCTCTATTGTATTCGCCTTTAGCTTCTGTTCACTCCAGTTCAATTTTGTTTCTAAGCTCACTATCCGCTTTCTCAATTCGATGTTATCTTCTTTTAGTTCTCTTATTGTAGAGAGAAAATCTACATTCATTTCTTTCAGATTTATTAACTCTTGGTAAAGAGTTTGAAGAGTAATAATAGAGTCGCTTTTTAGTGATTGCGGTGGTGGTGGAAGCTTGTGCTCAACCGGTTTTGGTGACGGTGGTAGAGACGACGACGGCGGTGGTGCCGAAGACGACGGTGGTGGCGGCGGAGGTGACGAAGACGACTGTAGTGGCGGCGGTGGTGGTGGTGTATGCTTGTTGAGCTTAGAAGTCGATTGTGAAGGTGATGTTGCTGGTCTTTTCCCGGTTGTGCGTTTACGGTGATGTGTTTCTACCTCTTTCTGCTGACAGTCACCTTGCTGGTTTAGCGGTTCTTTCGCTGCTCTCCTCTGCATTTTATGTCGTTTAGGTGTTGGTATCTATTATTTTACACACGACTGATAAAATTACAAAGAGACTCGTTTGAGAAACGTTTTTTTAGCAAAGCGCGCACCCCACGACACAATGAAAAAACACGTCCGCTCTTGACGAAAAACTAAACAAAATAATTAATGCCATTCTACGAAATTAACTAAATCTGTTGCTGATTTAGTTACATTTACCTACATACATTTTCATCCTCGCAACTACTTACGCTCAATGTTTAATTTACAATTATAATTAAAGTTCTACTTGATTTAGATGCATAGTAAATCCTACAGGTAAATTCTAGAATTTAACAAAACGACTTTGGACTGGAATTTCACATTTTATTTGCGTACAACGACATAAATTCAGAACTCCCAAAAATTTAGATATAAAACGTAGGGAAAAATCCCTACACGTAGGGAAAAATCCCTACACGTAGGGATTTTCCGTTTAAAAACAACACTGTAGGGAAAAAAGACGGATCTTTGAATTATCACAACTTTTTTTATGAAATCGTAGGTATCTACTTTTAGAATTATAACTATTACTAAATAATCATGCCGATTATGGAATCCGCAATACTGGATCCGCAGTGATTCGCAGTATAGTGTTCTCTTTTCTCTTTTCTTTTCACGACTAATGAGTAAAGAAAAAAGAGAGCCCTGTACTGCGAATCAAGTATTGTGGATTCCATAATCGACTTAAATATTTCTTTTTAAAATCGTACCACACAACCTGCTGAAATTGAATTCCTCGTCAGATTCGAAGTAGCATAGTACCTGATGACCACAGTACACAAATCTAAGGAAATATGTTGCGCAGTACCTACGTTGCGTTGTGTAATACGGGATATACACTACACACGTCAAAATCTCTTCAAGGGAGAGTGTATTAGTGAAAATGAAAGCAAAATCAAAACTTTTTGATTTTTGGTTAATCAAGTAGTCATGATTGACGTAGTGTATATTTGTGATTGAATGCTTGATCATGCATGTGTTTATTTTCACGTTGAACAGCGATGAGGCAACATATGAAATCGCAGATTTTTATTAAGGGATATGCAGGATGGATGATAAAAATTCCGAGCCTTTTTATTTTTTTTTCAACGCTAGCGCAAGCCCTACAGCGATGCAGCAATCATCCGTGTCACTCAAATTTTTTTTATTTTGTAATAACTGTTTTAAATTGGTAACATTTAAATCTTGCTTTTTGAGATGAAATTCACATAAATTACTTAAAACTCTGAAGAAATTTGAAAAATACTGGCAGCGGATACAAAACCCCACACGTCTTCTCATCTGAACATGTACGTAAAAATGAATGATTGAACCCGCATGCATGATGTGTGTATATTCAACGTAAAACTGATTTCACTAACACACTCCCCATGCTTAAAGAGATTTTGACGTGTGTAAATGTGTAAGTATATCCCGCATAACTCTGGCATAGATAAAATGATGAAAGTTTTGTTTCATTTTTTAACGTTTCTCGACCAATTTTCTCGATGCGACATTTACAGAATGCAAAGTTGAAAGTGTCAAAAAATTAAAAATGGCTGTTCGAGTTCCCACAGAACTCAACACGTATCATTAGAAGCAACAACAAAATATTAAAATAAGACAAGTAAAGGGGCATTGCATCCAACATATCCCCACCATAATACCTTGATTTTGACAGAAGCGCAGAACTAAACAAAAATCTCTCTTTTCGAAATCTAATGGAAGTGAGAAAATATCTTATTTTTTTATTATTTGTATTTATTTTATGCATTTTGTGGGTGTAGAGAAAATATAGGGATAATTATGTAACAGCGGCGGTGCGGCGTACTGGTGAATGGCTTCCTTCCCTCACTCGAACTCTTCTCCAACCTTGTAGTATCTGGCAATATTGTATTGAATATTGTAAATGTGTTGTCTGGTAACACTGTCATATGAAATGGGATGATGTATTTAAACATTAGAAAGAGTAGTCACTTCGTACGCTACCACGCTAGAGAACGGTAGTCTTTTACAAAATCTGGATGCTACATTTGGCGACGAGGAGCAGACGAACCTACAAAAACATAAAATAAGGAATAAAAAGCAAACAAAAAAAGTAAGTACGCCTTATTATTATTTAAATTTAATGCGGCTTAATTATAAGCGCAAATTTGTTGAAATTGTTGAAATCTGATTCAGTAAAATTGAATGGATAGCTCGAGAGATGGAGCATTTGAAAAAAAAAAAAATTGCTGCTCGCTGTTTCAATAAATTTGGAACAGGAGAAAGATGTTGTAAGCGCAAAAGATGGAGCGTTGAAAATACTCGCTGTTCAAGTTGAAACAGGAGAAAGATGTTGTTGACTCAAAAGATGGAGTCTTGCCTAAAAAAAAAGATGAAAAAGAGATGGTTAGCTTGAATGTTAGAGCGTTGTAGTGATGTTTCATTGTACTAATGTGAGGAAATTGGCGTTCGTATGTGGTGTGTTAGAAAGAGACATTGTATTTTTCTTAAAAAGAAAAAAAAAAAAAAAATCTTCGAAAAAAAAGAGAACGAGACAAAAGGTTGGCGATAAACGTGAATGTATCTATGTATAAGTTAGCCTGTTTGGAATTTTCTAGATGTTTATTGTTGTTTTTCTTGGCGGTGGTGACTGCATTAAAATCGAATAATTATTGAACCAGATATTAGAAATTTCAACAAATTTGTATAAAAGGAATTTGTACATATTACTTTGCGATCTGGAATCGTTGTTGATTTTGTGTTATATTTCAGAATTCAGATATGCAACGAACACGATTAACTGACGGACCGCCACCATTTGATTTCAAGGCAGATGGAAATTGTGGTGGTGAATGGGGGAAATGGTTGCGGGGCTTTGAAATTTTTGCTAAAGCAAACTCCATGAAAAGCGGCACAGAGAAGTTGAATTGGATGTTGCATTATGGTGGTGAGAAAGTTCAAACGGTTTATTATTCATTGCCAGAAGAAGGACTTATGAACGATGTACGCAGAGGTCCATTGGCTTCTGGTTATGTCCTTAAACAAGAAGATGAATATGGGCAAGCAGTCGAAAAACTGTGTGCATTTTTCGAGCCGAAGCAAAATATGTCTTATGAGAGGCATATTTTTCGGCAGATGAAGCAAGCGAAGGCTGAGAGAATCGATATATTCATTATGCGCTTGCGGGAGCAAGCGGAGCGCTGCAATTTCAATGATCAGCGCGATGAAAATATTCTAGATCAAATCACCAGTGGCTGCCATTCTGATAAGTTACGACAGAAAATTCTTGAACGTGGTGACGAGAAATTAGAGCAGATTGTAAAAATGGCACGGATCTTCGAAGCGGTGGCACAACAACAAAAGTTGTTTGGGAATGAGCCAACTATTTGCAATTCAAGTTCATTGAAGTCAGACGAACAAGGAGAAGAAAGCGTATGCAAAATAGAAACCAAGCAAAAGTTGACAGGCTCTGGAAGGTTGAACTCGAACAAAATTGTACATTTTTCAATTATTTGTGGCCGGTGTGGATCGAAAGGCCATAAAGCAGCAGATAACAGTTGTCCAGCTAGAGGGAAAACTTGTAACGCTTGTGGTCGAAAAGATCATTTTTCTCGATGCTGTTTTCGTCGTGAATCTACAAGGCAGAGTAGATTCATGGGTAAACGAAAGAACGATAAACCAGATATTGAACGCACAAGCAACAAATTCAATCGAGAAAATGTGCAAATGGTTGAAACAGGTGTAAAACCTGTTGAAGACGAATATGATGATGTTTTCTCTATTGATACAAAAAGAAAGAAAAATGAAGATATTTATTGCATTGACTCAGATGGTGACGGCAACAAGATTTGGTGTTCGATCGGCGGCATTGAAATCGAACTGATTGTTGATTCTGGTGTCCGATATAATATTATTGACAAACTGTCATGGCTTGACTTGAAGGCCAAGAACATTGCGATTACGCACAAGCAAAAAGAGGTCGATATCGATTTTCGTGCGTATGGTGGATATCCACTTAAGTTCATTGGAATGTTCACCGCTGTAATAAAAGCAGGAAAGAGCGCAAACTTGGCTAATTTTTATGTTGCCAATGAGATAGGAAAAGTTTTACTGGGATATGAAACAGGATATGCTCTCGGGGTTCTAAAAATTGGAATCGATCTCAAGTCACAAATAGGGAACGTCAATGTCAACACTATCAATTCAAAGGAAATTGATTACAAATCGCTTGGTAAGATCAAAGGTGTAGTGGTAGATATTCCCATCAAGTTGGATGTGAAACCGGTAGCACAGCCATACCGACGAGTACCAGTTGCGTTGGAAAGAGTTGTCGACGACAGAATCGATCAAATGTTGCGCCAAGGAATTATCGAGCAGGTGAATGGTGTTGCTAGGTGGGTATCGCCGCTAGTGGTGGCACCAAAAGGAAAGGATGATGTGCGCATTTGTGTGGATATGAGAAGGGCAAATTTGGCAGTGGAGCGAGAAAATCACCCATTACCAACCATGGATGACTTTATGCCTCATTTGGGCGATGCAAATTGGTTTTCAAAACTGGATGTAAAGCAGGCGTATCACCAGGTTGGATTTTGATTTCATCGTTTTGTTTTGTTTTTTTTTTTTTTTTTTTTTTTGTTTTTTTTTACTTTTGTTTAACTTGTATTACTATTAAAAAAAAAAAGAAAAACAAAAACAAACATTTTATTATGTCTATGTGTTGGAGATGATTCATTATATTTTGGTTTAGGTTGAAATTTCGCCAGAGTCGAGGGAAATTACAACTTTTATGACCCGAAAGGGGCTGTTCCGATACACTCGCCTGATGTTTGGAATTACATGTGCACCTGAGATCTTCCAAAAACTTATGGAACAAATACTTAATGGGTGCGAGGGTGTAATCAATTATATTGATGATATTGTTGTTTATGGGTCAACAAAACAAATTCATGATTTACGATTACGAAAAGTCCTAGATCGCATGCGAGAATATAACATAACATTAAATAAAGACAAATGCAGATTTGGTGTTAATGAAATTGAATTTTATGGGCATATTTTATCGGCGTCTGGAATAAAACCGAAGCATGATAAAGTTCAAGCGGTAAAAGAATTTCGTACGCCTGCCAACGCCGAAGAAGTCCGTAGTTTTTTGGGCTTGGTGAACTATGTGGGTAAATTTATTCAAAACCTGGCAACCGTCAGTGAACCATTGCGGCTTCTCACAAAAAAAGAAGTCAGTTTTGAATGGGGCCCAAAACAGCAACTGGCATTTGAAACGTTGAAGCAGAATCTGACGGACGATTTACTCCTTGGATACTTTAATGTAAAATATCGAACACGAGTCATAGCCGATGCCAGTCCAGTTGGAGTAGGAGCAGTACTAACTCAATTTCAAAATGAAGATGCACGAATTATTGCATATGCCAGTCGAAGCTTGACGGGGTCAGAACTGAACTACGCACAGACGGAAAAAGAAGCACTCGCCTTGGTATGGGCTGTTGAGCGGTTCCATTATTATTTATTTGGACGAAATTTCGAGTTGGTGACAGATCATAAGGCACTTGAAACTCTTTTTGGGCCTAAATCAAAGCCATGTGCTCGAATAGAACGTTGGGTGATGAGGCTAATGTCTTACAAGTTTTCGGTGATATATAAGCCAGGAAAGACTAATATTGCAGATTCTCTCTCCCGGTTACTGAAAAATACTTATGAAATATCCGATACGAGCAACAAAACAGAGGAGTATATTAGGTGGATTATGTCATATGCCGAACCGAAAGCCATAACATTGCGCGAAATTGAAGAATGTTCAGTAGATGATGCGGAAATACGGGCAGTAAAGATAGCACTCGATGAAAATGACTGGACTGGCAATGCATCGATGTTCAAAGCATTCCAAATTGAACTTTGTTTCGCCGATAACGTTTTGCTTCGTGGTACACGAATCGTTATTCCACAAGCACTGCGAGAAAGAACATTGCAGCTGGGTCATGAAGGTCATCCAGGGATGACTGTGATGAAGCGGCGACTACGAGCAAAAGTCTGGTGGCCAAAGATGGATACACATGTGGAAGATTTTGTAAAAAAGTGTCGAGGTTGTATTTTAGTGAGCGCACCATCTGCACCAGAGCCTTTAAGGAGAACTGAATTACCGTCAGCTCCGTGGGAGCACCTGGCAATAGATTTTCAGGGCCCGTTACCATCGGGTCACAATTTGCTTCTGGTGATTGATTATTATAGCCGGTATTTCGAGGTAGATGTAATGAAAAGCATAGATGCAACGGAAACGATTAAGCGACTGGAGTGCATTTTCGCTCGTTTTGGATTACCAATTTCCGTTAAAGCAGATAATGGCCCTCAGCTTGTGTGTGAAGAAATACCTAAAGAAATATTGTCGCATAAACAATATTATATTGCAAAGTACCACACCATATTGGCCACAAGAAAATGGGGAGGTGGAGCGACAAAATCGCTCATTATTAAAAAGACTAATAATCTGTCAACATGAAAAAGGAAATTGGCGAGAAGATTTGCAAAAATTCTTGCTCATGTACAGGTCAACCCCCCATTCGGTAACTTTGAAGACACCGTCAGAATTAATGTTCAATCGAAATATTCGCGACAAATTACCATCTTTTAAGCAACGTTTAGAAATTGATGATGAGTTGCGCGACAGAGACGCAGAAATAAAGTTAAAAGGGAAAGAATATGCTGATCGTAAGCGTCACGCGAAAACAAATGATATTGAAGAAGGGGATGAAGTGGTTGTTAAGAGGCAGGTAATAACAAATAAATTAGCTACCAAGTTCGAGCCTACAGTTTATAAAGTCATGGAACGGAAGGGATCCCAGTTGACTGTGGAAAATTCAGGCACTGGAACTCGGTATCGAAGAAATGTCGCACATGTTAAAAAGATTCCCCCAACTTCATCAAATCAGCCAATTACAACAACAACACCAACAACAACAATCTTATCATCACCAACGCAAGCAAACTCGGCACCAGAAGAAGAACCACAAACATCAACTAGAATCACACGAACAAGAAATATGCCATCACACCTCCAAGGTTACGATTTGTCAATGGAACATTAAATATATATTAAACGATTTAACTTTATTTTTAAATAAATAGTATTCACTTAATTCTAAAAAAAGAAGAGAATAGATGTAGTATCTGGCAATATTGTATTGAATATTGTAAATGTGTTGTCTGGTAACACTGTCATATGAAATGGGATGAAGTATTTAAACATTAGAAAGAGTAGTCACTTCGTACGCTACCACGCTAGAGAACGGTAGTCTTTTACAAAATCTGGATGCTACAAACCTCCTTCAAGATCTTCTGTGCTTCCACGAGGTTCATGCCTTTGTCGCAGTGAATCGCCTTCGGAATTCCTCGGCGACCAATAAACCTTTTGAGAGCAAGGATCAAACATTGTGAAGAAAGATTAGTAGATAATTCAAAATGTATCTACAGATTTGGAAGTGAAACAAACAAAAACAACTACATATGTACGTTTTGTATCGTGGCCCAGCACGAATTTTTCAATAGGTATGTACTCGTCCACAAAAATCTACGCCATATATTAAAAAGGGTCTTTGTGCTCGTAATCGATTTTCTGCAGATTTCCCATGATTTTATGGAGCAACTTTGGTTTATATCTAAAGCACTATACGCATACAATTTTTTGATGCCTCTTTAGCTTTCATTAGCCAAATTTTTTGGTGAAGCAATGCCACTATTGCTTGCGTTCCAGTATGGCAATTCTTCTTATGCAAAAGTATACTTTTATGACCTGCGAATTTTATGTCAATAATAATGGAAACTTGGTATTGTTTTCAATTGGGGCATGTAAAAGACGCCCACCTACTCGAATCAGCGAAAATGAACAATTATCATCTTTAAAATCATGTAAGAATGGATTAAGTTCTTGGATATGATTTGATAATGTTACTTTTGAGTTTTTGAATCTCCTCGGAAAACTCATTATTTTGAAAATTTTTAACTATTTTAAGGAATGCTAAATGCAACTCTTGCCGTGGGCGTTTCTTTAAATACTTTTGTTTTATATTCCAAAATTGCAAATAAACGCATGTATACATACATGTACAAATGCTGTCACTAGTTCCATCCTCCTCTCTTAATCTTTAATAAGCTTGTTTTTCGCAATATCAGCCGTTATGGCATATTTATGAATCCGAAAACGGAACAGTGTTCTGGCGTTAAAAACTTTTTTGTTTCTCCTGGCCCTACCATTAACCGAAATTTTTGTACGATTTGATCCTAGTCTGGCAATTCTTCCGACTCGACTGGCATACCAAATTACATTGGTATTTTAATTTGTACATTTGAGATATTTTCCAGATACAATCCAACCAAGCAGGGTTTTTTGAATGGTTGGGTATTCGGGACTCGGTTCTTGTTTAATTTGACCAACAGATAACAATTAAAAAATCATTTTTTTCCGGCTTATTGAAATAATGGTCGGCCAGTTGAATATTGGCTGGAATATTCCAATTTGTTGTATTTATAGCATGATCGGGTTGATATTTCGAAATTGAATTCATAACCCAATAATCTGCAGAGAACGAATAGTCACTGAATAGTTATTTTACTTCTGCAGTTAACTTTTTGTTAACTGTAATAGTTTCTTTTCCAATACCCAGCAATTTTAAACATTTTTCTTCTTTGCAAAGCTTAAACCGTTGCGCAAGCTCTTCAGTTAAAAAGTTAATTTGCGAACCTGAATCTAGTAAAGCTCGAGCTATGTTCGTCAGTGATACCCTTTATTTGTACTATAGCAGTAGCGAGAATAACTTGATCAGTCAGAACCGAGCCACGCATGGCTTGGAAGCTTGTGGATGGTTGGGTTGATGACGCACCATTGAAAGTTGTTTCATATTAATGTAACAACGTATAATGCGAGCGATTACAAATACTACATCGACTTAATTTGCATTTAAAAACTGTATGTCCTTTTTTAAGGCAGTTAATGCAAATCGGAACACTCTTCGCGTATTCGAATCTTTGCAATACGGGCAGTGCAGCGGATGTTTAACATGTCATTGTATAATATTAGTTTGATTAACAATATAAACATTTCGATTTATTTTGTTGCGAATTTACGCACGCAAATGAAGATTTTTAATTTCGATGACTTGAATCTTGGTTCGGTTTGGATTGCTTATCAGATATTTTAAATTTTGCACTTGAAGCTTCTTCAGCAGAAAGATGCTGATATTTTTTATTAAGAGCTTCTTCACAATGAAGGCGCGGATGGTTTGGAAATTTCATTCAACTCAAAAAGTGTTGAAACATTGTTAAAAATATTAAACAATTGTTATCGTAAACTTTCTTAAAGCTTGCAAGCGCCTTAGGATAATTCTGTTCCGTAATTTGGAAAGCTTTGACCTGAATGATGAGGATTACTGAAGGAATAATCAAAAGCATTCGATTGACGCCTTGTATTCATATGAGACATAAGTAGGGATTTTGCACCTACACAATACACAAATGTCTTCTAAGTAATTCCCCACGAAATGTATCACTATGATTAGCTGATTCGATTTTCGATTGACAATTCATAATTTGATCAATGTATGAATTTAATATATCCAAATGATATTCTAATTCTATTGGATTAAACGACAAAGTTTTTTGTTCTAAATCCGTTTTAATACAAACGATGTTGTTTTAATTACAAACCGCTGATGTTATAAATAATCAAGGTTAACATCTTTGATTGGAGAAGTTTGCCTTTTCTTGCCAGTCATATTGTTTAATCGAGAATATTTTTTCGAATTATTTTATCCAAAATTATTCAAATTGCATTAATGATTTTAATTTAAATTATCAGAATTATTCGAAAAAGTAGCTTATTTTCACATGAAAAGTCCGAAGAAATTAAATTAATTAAACCCTCTAGTAATGTGCAATTTGATTTTATTGACTTGAATGACTGTTGAAAATAGATCACGATTGACAGGACAAATTTTCAAAACGAACAAAATTAAATTGTTTGCTAAGCACATTCCTCATCCACTACAAACTTTGCTTGGCTGGCTACCACAGTACACATTACACAAATCTAAGGTTGCGCGGGTTGTCAAAGTTAAAAGTGTCAAAAAATTAAAAGTAGCTCACAGAAACACAATACTCATCATTAGAAACAACAACAAAATATTAAAATAGTACAAATAAGGGGGCACTGGATCCACCATTTTCAACTCATACGTGGACATTTCTCGCGCACTCCTTAAGTTTGTTGTTCTGTTTTGCATGACCATTCATGTACACGAAATGAAAATACAAAAAATAACATTGTACGCAAATGGGTTTTGTAGTGTGAAACGTACGAAATATGAGAATCTTTGTTACATACATATGTAAATTTGCAGAAAGCTCTCAGCAGAGATTATGAATTATAAAGATGGGAAAGCTCGGCTGTCATTCTGGTTTGCCTACAAGCTGGCGGACGGTGGTTAGTTTATATTTTTGCACTAGTGTCCATGTTTTAACGCACACTAGTGCAGAGCGGTCGGTGAGCGCTCTTCACTTTCGAAAGCATTATAATTATGGGCACGTCATTTGAAATCTTTGTATTCGTTTCGTTTCGTACGACCACGTACGTCGCCTTCCGTAGTTCTACCTTAAAACTCAACGAAAGATGAGAACTGTCAAGAGTGTCAAGTCAAGTGTCAATTCGATTTTCAAAAAATGTAAGCAAACTTTTCTTTTCGAGAAAGCGTTCGGTTTTATTTAATTTATTAATTAATTAGCGAATTTCGTTCGAAAAGAAACAATGCAAAACAAAAAAAATGAGCCAGTTGATGTACCTACGAAGTTATTTTAAGACGAGAATATAGACAGCGACGCACGTTGGCGGGAACAAAGAGAACAAATTTATAAGTATGTTAGTTATTAGTTTTTCAATTTGAATAAAATGCAAATTTTTTCACCAAGTTGTTTTTGTTTATGTTATTTTCACCACCAATATTATTGTTTAAATTGAAAAGTGACAAAGATTGAAAGTGTGTGCAACAATAAATGTATTCAAACAAATTGTAATTAAATTGTTTTACTTTTTACTTTTTTTTATTACGCACTTTCAATTTTTGTAAATACCTCTTTGTTTGACGTATCGTCTTCTTTAGGTGTCACTTCCCGTTGTCACTCTGGGCATATGCACTTCTCATGCATTGGAGTTGTTGCTGGAGTCCTAGCTCTTCGGTGGTGATGTTCTTGGATTTCTTCCGGATTTTTTTTTTAAGCACTCACGCACGATTTACCGATTTTAGATAATTGGTTTTTTAATTGTCCTTTTAATAAATTTTATCGCGTCGCGTATATACATATGTACATACATATATACGAAAAACGCGAATTTGAGGAACAGAAATTATTAAAAATTACTAAATTTTTATAAGAATATAAATTAGCTCTCTTTAGAACTCAAAAATTTACTTTTAAAAATTCGAAAAAAACGAACAAACGAATTCAAAAATGAAAGACGTGGTGGTGCGGTTGCTCGGGATAGAATGAAGATTTATTTCATTTTCTTCTTTTTGATTTACAAAATTTAAAATAAGGTCGATGGTGGCGCCGATAATTCACAATAGTGTATTAAAATTAAAATTTTTAATTTCAAGAATAATTCAAATAATATTTATATAATTATGTAATTCACTTTTCGAAAAACTTGCAGTCACTTCAACCTAACATACCAGGTGTATATTCAAGAACTAGCTAAAAAAATCCATGTAAATCGTAACTTATTCGCGTGGGTCATTTAAAGCATATTTGAATCATTGGAGAATGGAAAATACCTGAGACGCAGAGTACGCAGGATTTTTTTTGATGGGGCCTCAATCCCAATTTTAGTGTAATTTTTTGTATGGTGTCGCTGCTCTTCTTATTTTTAACCACCTTATATGAATAAGAAGTAAAATTTCAATAAGAAAACGAAAAAGAAAAACATAAAAGAATAAAAACAACACTTCTTGATGCTATGAAATGAATGTTTTTCTTTGTAGATAGAGATCTTTTTTAAACATTTTTTGATATTTTTAGTCTGAAATAATAAATTAAGGCAACACAAATTGATGAGGAGATTAATTCCATTCTTCTTTTTTTTTTGCAAAACGGTACCTATAGTTATTTCGGTTATATCCTTTCACATTTATTTCCATATCTAAATTTTGAAATATTGTTACATATATCAGAATCAGACAATTTCATTTAATTTTATTTATTAAGACTAGTACTCAGTTCATCGGTATGAAATTCACAACATGAAGATAGTACCAAAATATGAAATCGAAATATGAACCCGTTTTTCAATCAATTTCATGCAACCATTTTTATTTGCCAACATACGACAACTAGGTAAAAATCTATTGGGTTGTGGAAAATCGTGACAATAATCAATATGATTAATAATAATCAACTTTTGTTGTCAAAATACAAATTCTGAAATAAAACGAAACTATTTCGGATTAAACGATTGTCTTTATAATTTCATTAAGGAGGAAAAAAAAACAAATCATAGAGTTTAAACAGTCTCTTATGAACTTTTCAAGATGCGAAGTCGTTTTGGGACATTTGCCTGTTTGCAAAGGAACTTTTTTGAGGATTCGTTTGAAATGTCGAACGAAATCTAGATTGCGTGTGTTATGAACTAGTGATTTCATTACGATTGGACTAAACTGGAGAATATTAAAGCTTAGATAAATGTAACAAAAGTTAAATTTGAACGAAAAAATAATACAAAATATTCTTCGATATTATTGGATATCTTAGCATATAATGCCATTTTTCTTGGGAGGGGCTCGAGCTCCCTTAGCCCCCCTGCGTACGCCACTGCCCGACACCAGTACGAAATAACAATTTTTTAGGAAATAATTCTTAACGAGTATACTCTAAATATCATTCATGCAAATTATATAAAGATCAAACATTTGTACATTTAAAAATAATTTTAAGGACCCTTGTATTATATTTGTAAGATAAAAAACTTAAAAAGTATGATATAGTTGAAAAATTAATGACATGTATGAAAATAATGTCATATATTTACCAATATTCACAGAACATAAAGAAATATTTATTATATACAGCACATCACTCACATTAAAAATTCCAAAACAAAAAAGTTAACAGACGCATCATCATATAATCATCAAAAAATCCAATTTGGAATAACTCACCTGAAACAGCAATATCATACTCTGTCCGAAAGTTTTAAAATTATATACATCGTCCAATCCATTCTTCTCTTTGACATGCATAAAAAATGACATCCCAAATATTGCGAAGATAAACATTACAAGAAATAGCAGTAGGCAAATGTTGAATAAGGCTGGCAGGGACATGGCCAATGCGAAGAGTAACGTTCGAATACCCTTGGCACCTTTGACCAAACGCAGGACACGTCCTACTTTAGCTACACGTACTACACGAAGTAATGTTGGCGATACAAAATATTTCTCGATTATATCACTAAGAACAAGACCTGTATTCGAAGAAAATGAAAGAAAGAATATATCCAACATTAGTATTGCTTAAGATTTAAAGTCCAGCAGCTGCTATAGCTCCAGCGAGCGAGCGGCAGGGAACGACACACCAAAAATATCCTAAGAAACGCTTCTCAACAGACACAACATTAAAACAGAAATTATAAAAATACAACAACATAAAATATTATAAAAGACATTAATTCAATAGATATATATATATGTTAATTAATATTTATAAAGATATTTTTATTTATATAATAATAATATATATATATTACGCTCTGGGTGTTTTACGCTGTGTTAACAAATATTTAAATGTAATTTTAAGACAAAGCATCAACGTATAAAAAAATTATATCTATGCTGTGGAACTAAAGACAATTTTATAAGCGATGGTTGAAATAATAAGCGTTATTTTTTTTCTTTATGAGTTAATTTGTTAAAAAGAAAAAGAAAGGAAAAATAGCATTAAATTGTATCATGATGGAAAAAAGCTTCCTTTTAACTAGATCTAATTGTATGATTGGTTCGCATTGAACATTTAATAAATTTCCAAAATATACGCGCAGTGATGCAGTGTTATTTTAGCGATAATTCGCAGCATATTGTTAAGTGCAAAATATCACCCGGAGAAGAGGGAATCAACTGTATCCGTTTTCTCCTTTAAATTTATTTTCGTTTTGAAAATGCATTTCCAGTATATATGTATACTGGAGAGCTTTGTTGGAATTTTGTAATTTTTATCATTATATTTGGGATCAAAAATTTTGGGATTTGCATATATTTGCGTGACTTGTATCTTATTGACATTGACATAATATTGCATTATGTTTTTTTTTTTTAATTTTTTCATTAACTTTGTTAAAAGTTGTTCATCAGGTGGTTGATTGAAGTGATGAAGTCGGTCATGTTTTTTTAGGGAAATTATTATAATGTTTACTGGTTTGATATTATTGGGGGATTTTTAATGCGGATGCATCTAAGATTTTGATTTTTGTACATCATTATATTGGGTATAGATATTTGACATATAGGGTTGCAAATATAGTATTTGAGTAATGATGAATGGAAAAACGTCATGCAGTCTATAGGCTACATTATTAAAAGGGAGAGTTCTACATTTAATTACAGCAGGTAATGAATTTTTGAAATGTCACTCTTTTTGTAAGGTTTTTAAATTATTTTTTTTTTTTTTTTCATTTAGATTCTTTTTTTTGTAATTTTTGTTTGAAGATAGTTTTGTTATTTAAGGTGGAATTTTATTGGATACCATTCAGTTGATTTAGATGTAGTCTTTATTTCCTCAAGATTAAATTTGTTAAAGGACTTCTACCTTCCAGTCCTGTTTGTAGGTTATCTTGGTAATTTTTGACCATTAATTAACAAATTTAATGAACAAATTTAACAGGTTATGTATGTACATAATATGTAATGTGTACACAACCACGGTATGTGAAATGAGTGTAAAACCTAGGTCGAAATCCTAAACACAAAACTTGCTCAAATTATGCTAAGCAAAAAGTTACAAAAATGTTTTTTTTTTTTTATTTTGTTTCTTTTTGTAAAAATTTAGTGTTGTGGTGCAACAATTGAGCCAGATTTTTTATACTTTTTTTTTTTGGGAATCCATTATTAATTCCGACAATAATCAACAATTTAAATATTAGACTCGAAATGCACATATACTTTTTGCATGTGTTTTGCTTTGAAAATGTTGCCATTAGGAATTTGGCCATACAATGAAGTTTGTGGGATGAAACAAGTTGTTTTTGAAGGTTTGAATGAAACAACAAGCTTTTATAGGCAGGTAGTTTAAGCTATTTCACGTTGTTTTTGTCTTTCTACTCCTACATAAGCATTATCATAACTGATTTAGAATCATGAATATCTTATAAGTTAGTGATGTTCTACCACCAAATTTACAGGCTGGATTTAAAGCTATTTTATAGCAACCAACCAGATCATTAGAATCAGATTGTTTAGTATGTTCATTTCAATTTGAAAACTTGTTTCTGTCAACTGAGATCGAACCTAGAACGATGTTGTTGTTGACAAAAACAACGCTTCATCCCAATGCAGGTTTTATTGATTTTATCAGTCTGTTGTTATTAATATTGTGTTATTAGGTCTATTTAATAAAAAAAACATTTCTTTGCAGGACTGTAGAGTAAGAATCCTTTTACTTTCTTTCGAAGTAATAAAAACTTTTAAACAAAATGTATCCAATTAAAGGAAACCAATTTTCAGAACTTCTGCGATTTTTTGCGGTTTTTTGTCGCTGGTTGGATTGTTTTGTTGAAGAAACTTCTATTAAAGTTTTGAAATCAGGAGAAAATTATTTAAAGGCACTCGATATACACAAATTATTAATTTTCAATGTAGCAGCTGATGAAGTTTTGCCAACAGCTGTATAAGGATATTAAGCTTGTCTCTATTGCATTTAAAGCTTGATTTCTAAAAGTACCTGGCAATCTATTCTCTATATCTTAATTTCTATTTTTGTGAATTAATATTCAAGACAATAAATCTTTTGCTAGGAAATATAAATAATGTTGCTAACATTCAAAATTATTTGGAAAGTAATAGACCTATGCATGTTTTGGCTAACACATATTTGTATTAGATTTAAAATGTTCTATTTCAAAACAAAAAGTTGCATGTGTCAATGTTTCAAGAATCTTTTATTTTTCGGTTGATATTTTGTTTGGAAAGCAAATACAATTTAAAGTACTTTTTTTTTTTTTAATTTTCAATTTCAGTTTTTTTTGTCAAGCAAAATTATATCGACATGTTACATTTATTATATAAGTAAAGATATAGAACACATACTAGCATTAAAAACATTTTAATACGTATTTTAATTTAATATTGGACGATGCTTATGTTTATGTTTTGAACAAAAAAAAAAAAAAGAAACATGATAAATACTGTCATCTCAAAACAACAGGAGTACTCATCAAGTCTTGGAAACCAATAATATTTTCAATTAGTTTGATTTGAAACTACATATAGGATTATATGTAGGGATGGCACCAGTAGTCGGCCCTTTAACTTTTTTTTTATGTTCAACTGGTCCTTAAAAATCAAATATTTAATTTAGATTATCCGATTATTGGGAATGTGTAGATTATAAAATTTTAAGCGTTTTTAGTTAATTTTCTACCCAAAACAAATTATTTAACTTTATTGAGATGAAAGTGTGATTCTTGCGTAGTCAGCCCCTTAAGTTCCAGTAGTCTGCCACAAGAAGTGTCCTCTAGTCAGCCCCCAATAAAGTGTATAGTATAAGCGGCTGACCATAGAAAAATGTGTCTTCTGAAGTCAGACGTCCATTCTACCTTCAAATTAACAGTCAGCCGGGGGAGGCTGACTACTGAAACTAAGGTTTTTTTTATATTCTTCTGGCAAAAATCAAAAGAGAATAATAATATCATTCACTTTGCATACTCAGATAAAAAAAAAAAAAAAAACAAAAAAAGTGATTTTCAGTAGTCAGCCTGGGGGACTGACCTTAGGGGAATTAAAAAAATGTAGTCTCCAAAAAGCAGCCCCCCCTTGTAAATACCTATTTAACAATATTTTTAGTTAAAAAAGTGTAAATTAAACTATGTATAAATAACCTATAAATAATCATATAAAATAGTAAACATCTTGCATTTTTAACAAGAAAACAAGCAGCACCATTAGCGCAAAGTTTTGGATCCAGGCAGAAGATAAGTTAGGCTTTTAAAAAAAAATATTTTATGGTAAATAAACGAAAACCGTTACTATTTTGCAGTATTTTATAACGAAGTGGCTGACTACTGGAGGGGGCTGACCTTACATACCATCTCCCTATGCTACTTACGTTTGAAATTGATGTTATAACAATCCAAGATAACGTTTGTATTTGGGGTTGAACTGCATATTTATAATATTACCACTTTTGAAAATTTTATATAAAGCAACTGCAAATGGATTTGGTGGTAGCTTTCATGCACTGAAAACATTTCAAATTCTTATGCCTCATTTACACGAATGGCAAAATTCCATTATAACTGCCAAATACAAGCCATTTTTCTTTTCATCGTGTAAACGCTTTAAATATTGGCATATTTTTGCCATAATAAAACTGGCAGAGAAAATTTGGCATTGAATGCTGCCATAAAAATGGCATTGTGTAAACACCATAGCGCCATTTTCCAAATTATGCCATATTCGAAAAAGAATGAACATGTTCATTCTTTATTGGCAAAATTCCTTTTTACTGCTTGTTGAAATGGTTGAGGCTCGGGAAAACTTATGGAATTTTTGTTCCCCCGATTATAGAAACAGGGATTTGAAAAGTCATCAGGCTGCTATAATTGTCTCCAGTCGCAAGGAAACGGAGGGTGATATCGAGACGTTCTTCTACAGATATTGCTTCACGCATATTTGTATTTTCTTTCCTTACAACTGGGAATATTTTTTCAGCGAGGAAATCAAAATCTTCTCACTAAGTTTTTGAACAACTCCGGGTCAATATTTCGGAGTTGTCCCTGCAGAGTTTCAAAAAAACTCCTCCTAAAAATAGTGGTCGAACCCAATGTGCCCGAGTTTTTCTTTGTCGCCGGATGGCTAGGGACTGTATCTCTTCTTCCTCATCTTGTAGTACCAAGAATGCCCCTAACTAAGGCGTCAGTTATAGCGATCAGGAAAACGAAACAGGAAAAACTTTCAAATAGATTATTTACTAGGTTTTCATTCGATTTGAAACGCAAATGTTGTACTAATCGATGACAAATAACTCAATGAATTTTTTATGCAAATAAAATTTTCAACTCAACAATTATTTTATTGTTAAAAATGCATTAATGTGTTTTCCTGGCACGAAAAATGAATTTACATCACCGTTTTACTGGACCCATGACCACAGAGTACCTACCTATATTATTTAAAGGACCGACTCGTACCCGCCTTGCCTAAAACACCCGCAAATTTTCTTTTCCTGTTGGTGAATCCGTGTGAATAGTCGACTTATGAGCCAGAAGAAACAAAAAAATGACATTTATACATGAAAAAGGGTTACAACTTACAAAGCGTGTCTACTATTTTTTAAAGTAATGTTGGTTCGGGTCCCATTTAAAATGCACGGAACAACTAATTTATGCTCATGCAATAGTTGACATAAGTAACTAACAGCTTGTAGGGTGAAAGAGAACAAACCCCTTAAGTCGTTCCTCTAGATAATATACGTACTATATGACTCTGAAATTTTCTGACATACATTTTTGTTCTACGTTCGTCATCTTTACTTGTTATATTGTCTTTGGTTAGACCGTTTAGAAGAAGATCCAAAATGTATCGGTTTGACGTTTTTCGTTCACAAAGGCTTACATTAGATCTAGCTGAAGCCAAATGACCATCGCGCCTTTACATTCCGAAGAATGCAGTTTGGTCCGTAATCTTTCAAAAATTACAATGTGAACTTTAAGGCTTCATTTTGTTATTGTTCTAATTGCAAGTATTTGAAGTTCATCTTATTGTTTTGAGACAACAATATATTAATTTATAGTCTCATTATTAGAGTTTTATAATTAATTAAAAATCTAAATAATCTCTTATTATAAGGAACGGTAACAGATGTTTCTGTTCCTTATACATTTTCCTAAAAATGTACATATATCGGATTGCTGCAGCTTAGTAATTGGTTATTATTATTATTTTATGAAAATAATTTTTAGAGTGCAACTTTTAAGTTTTTTTTTTTTTGAAATCCAAGTTGCTGATATAGCAAAAAAAAACAACCGCAGTTGTACAGGCTTTTATTTATTGCTTAAATATTAAGAACAAGCGCATTTTTGTCAAGCTTTTTTAAGCCTTTCTTAAAGCTTTTAAAGTTATTTTCTTTAATAAAACAAATTAATTTATATACATAGAACCATTTTTAAGCATAGAATAATAATTTTAAGCAATTACAAATTAAGAGCTTTTTGAAATTAACCTAGCAACAACCCTTCTTTTTATGTGTTGTTAACGGAGTATTATAATATATTTTGATTTATTTTTTTTTTCATTTAATTTGCAAGCTTAAAGAATTTGCAATCGAATGAATTTGAGTTCGGAAGAAGTTCAATGATCTTTTTTTAATTTTTTGTTTGTTTTTCTGTGTATTCTAATCATCAGACCTTTTTGATGTCAATGAAACTATAAAAAAACTCAATAAAATTGTACTTAATCAACTTCTATATTATATAACAAACCCAAACAACGAAACTTCTTAAAAATATATAAAATTATACATGTTTGTATGTACGTATGTAATATGTATGTATGGGTGTGTGTGTGGAAAAACATGTGTGTATGTGTGTATTTTGTATAAATTTGTATGTTATTTTTACAAGACAGTGGTATAATATTTAAATTGAATTGTATAAATGTATATTCTAAATAATATTTAAATTGAGTTGTTTATTCTATTTAGGGTATGATGGGTGTGAAAAAATACTCGATAGTATTTTTTTAATTATTTTTTTTTTTTTAATATTTTATCAGAGATGCACATGATAAATCTAAGAGTACCACTAAATAGGAATCACTACACTATCGTACAACTATATTTCTGAGATTACTGTTGATACTATATTAATTTGATTTGATTTGTTTCTACAAAATGGGGAGGTTCATATTAAAGTACATAATCTCCATTTGCCAAAATGGACAAAAACCATTAAGAAGATTCAGCTTTTGCCCGGCATATGCGGAGTTACTGCTAAGTTGTGTTTACAAAGATGTAAGAAATAAATTAATTCGTCGCATAAGGATGGAATTTACCCTATCCGGCAAATAAATTCATTTGAAATTATATACTGGGCAAAAGACTAACAGAGGTGTGCAAAAGTACACATCCAACTCTGATTGAATCGTTTTTTTTTTTTTTTTAACCATTTTTTTGTAACCATTTTTTTTTTTTTTCAATAAATATGCTTCGATTTGTTTTCGTTCCTATTTTGTTTTGTGGTTTGTGTTTCTATCATTTATAGTGTATTAATATATTCTGCTGAGCTGATATCACTGAATTGATGTTTTAGTTGCGGTTAGTTAATAATTCCGAACTCACGTCCATCGAAACGTGTTGTCTCTAAAGAGCCGGGACCAGAAAGGACCTTAGCGGTGGTTTTAAAAGCAAAAGCCGTTTTGCTTTTGTGTTTTTCTTAGCCTAAATTTGTATTTCATATTAAAAGCATTATTAATCTAATTATGAATTTTCATAAAGCCTCGAGCCATTAGAATATTTTTAAAAGCCGTGTCTCCGAAGAAACAAAAACCTTCTGAGTCTGAGTTTAATTTTTTTTTTAATTTTTAGTCACGTTTTCCTCAGACTAAAGAAGCAAAGCAAAAATTAAAAAAATAGCAAAAAAGTACAACTAAGAAAAGCTGTTGTTCTTAAAGGCATTATATATCTATAAATAAAGATAAACATCTAAACAACATTAAAATTATTCTAAAATATACCTTAAATATCCTATCAATTAAAACGTTGCAATAAAAACAGAACAACCTTTTCACATAATTATAATGACGTTAAACAATAATTTATATGAACAGGTTCTGTTTTGTATTAATGTAGTAAAGCATATTTTACGCCATCTTCATTTGGTTTTATAAATTAAAACAACAATAAAAACTTCAGTTTCGTAGTAAATATTCTATTTGGAATGTGAAATTTGTTAGGCATGTTCACTTGTTTGCTTACGAGTTGTATAAACATTCAAGAAACTGCAATGTGCTTACGTTCTTTTTTATCAAAAATTTATTGCATATCCAAGGAATTCTTTAAGCACAACCGATAATAAAATGTAATGTATGGTATCAGTATACTATATAAGTTGTGTGCTTTCAACTTAAATAGTTCAGTCATCGAACGTTGTTTTTTCACACAAAAGGGTTATTCATTTTGAATTTTTGTTGACTCAATGGTTGGTTGATTGGGTTCTCAAATACAAATCGGTACTTTTTCAGTTCTTCGCATATAAATTCTTTTAAATAAAAATAGTGTTAAGAAATAATAATTTACTTAAAGTGCAAAAGCTAAATACATTTTTTTAAAATGCTTTAAATAATATAAACTGAAGAGTTATCGTTAATTTTAATTTAAAGAATTATTGTTATTTGTAGTCAAGTGATGGTTTAAGGTATGGTTTAAAGGCAATGTACTCATAACAAATTTAATGGTTTTAAATATAATATATAATCATTTTATCTGATGGGAACATATTTTAAGTATATTAAGATATGTTGACGATTATATTTTCTCAATCATAACGTTTTCATCATTTTTCATTCAATGCATTTGGTATGAATGCAGGTTGCTGAATTTTCACAATCCACTATTTTATCAGTGCCATGTTGTTGATAAATGTAATAATAATAAACGTCGCGTCATTTGGATAGAACACCTATGCATACTCACACCGCCTCATTTTTGGGAATGACGCGTTGTGTGGTGATGATCTTTTTTTTAAATGACCTCTACAAATTTCTTTTGAAATTACTGTCATCTCGATTTTTGCAATTCAAGAAATAATAATAACATTAGTGACCATATTCTTTGCCGATGTTAAAGTTTGCTGATTTGTATTCGTCTGACGTATTAACGTCAACTCCTAATGAATGTGAAAAAGCATGCGTCTATCTCCATTTATACAGATATACATACATATGTAGGTATTCAATCAAATAATTTTTGTATTTCATTTCAAATGTTTATTTAATAACAGGTTAAATTTAGAAGGTTATATTTTTTGTTTCTCCTTAACCTTCACTACTTATCTCGTAATTTTACACTATTCTCTAATTTCCAGTCCACTTTTATGATGATTTCTTGAACTAGGATAAATCTAGTACATTTCACTAAAATGTCATTTCGTCATCTGTCATTAATTCTCTATATAGCTGGTGCATATTATTTTGTTTGTGTTAATGTTTGGAGATTAATTTCAAAATTTTAAAAATTAATATTTTAAATGACGGCTTTATAGGCATCCAATTTTTCTGAAGAACGCTTTCGTGTTGTTGCATGAAATCGGCAAGGATATTTTTCTGCGTGCCGTTGATTTTATTTTTAATCCCACCTTAAACAATTTCAGTTAATATTTTGTAATAATATTTGTAGCAAACAAAATAATTTACAATTTTGAAAAAAAAACACATTCCAAACACAAGGAAATTTCAAAATTTAAATTTCCGGCATTTGTTCGATATCCTCAACAGTAATGATAATGACAAGTGCAAATACAAACACCGATGCGGTAATTCGCCCTAGGTTAGAGCTTAGTACGACATTATAGTGAACTGTTTTAAGGCAGGGCAGTGTTGCTACATTTTATTAGCTTCACTCAGCTTGGGAAATATATTTAGTACAGAAGAATTTCAAAAATAATGTTAAAACTCACTCATTATCTTTCTCGTTTTTAATTTACAGTTTATTTCAGAAAAATAAGCAAATTATATTTAATAACCAATCATATTTAGTAGGTATATCGCCGTATTCGTTCGGAAGAAATTCCCATACAAAAGTCAAATCCGGTCGGAACTTAGATAACGATTCGAAATATCCGTTTTAGAACAAAATAAATATATGACATATGATATGAGTCAGCTACTTTGTAAGTGAAATTCTTTCTGATGAACGTTTAAATATTTATATGTAAATTTGTTTGCAAAGCTTTTCCACCAATCGTCTTTATTTTCTTCCTGATATCCACAGTTATTTAACTAACGACACAAAATTATTCATTATATTTACTTACAATTTTGAAGAAGTTTCCATTTTAATTCCGCAACTATTTTTTGTCAGAGAATGTCAGTAGAAATTTGACGCGTAGCAATCAAAAATTCTTTATTTAACGCATTGTGTCGGAATATCTGTCCAATGTGTTCCGAATATATACCTCGATGGGATTGTATTTGAATCGGTCTACGTTCCTGGGAGTTTTGTATTACTTCGAAAAATGTCAAAATATAACACAGTTAAGTCTTCATGCTTTAAAGTGTTTTTGTTTAGCTATTAATGTAACTTTTTCCTTTGACAAATTGATGGTTAGAAAGTAGTTTGTTTTCTTACTAGGGTATTCAATAAGATATTTTTTTTTATAAAACAACAAATAAACATTATAAAGTCACAAGAATTATTATGCATATAAAAGAAATAAATAGGTATGCGTTTAAATTAATAAAGGCCTGCTTCACAATGTGTAAATTAAGTTCTGATAAGTTATAAGTATTGGTACAGGGTTATAAGTCCAAAATTCAAACTACATTAATATAGATTTATAATCAATTTAACAGGGTCAAAAGACTACTATGAATTATTTTTCTCAAGATATATGACCCTGTGTCAATATTTAATTGTTGGATAGCTAATATAATTTAAAATATACAATTGTAATTTAGGAGGAAATTAAATAATTTTATAAACTATAATGATTAATAATCACAAAGAACACAGAATAAAACAAAGGCAAACAAATCGTAAGCACTATATAACATCCAAACAATAAGAAGGATGTCAGTACCATTCTATTTTTTCCATATTTGCCATAATTTTAATTTTATTTTCTTTAATCTACAAGTTTGCTTGTGAGGAATTGTATGCTAAAAACATAGGATTTAAAAAAAAACTAACAAGCAAACAAAACTTTAACACACATTTAAAAATAAATTAAAATTTTGTTCATACATATGTACCTACATAATTTGTAAACAATAATTTTATAAGCAAGAAACTAAAAACACCAGTTTTATGAAACCAAAAACCAACCATTGTACCTAAATACATATAAAGTAATATATGTATTGAAAATAACAGCTATGTAAAGTTTTGCGGAATAACACTCATTTTGTCGTCGTTTCGTTACTTAAGGGACATTATATTATCATGTTTATGTAAGAAAATTACACACATATATATATATATATATATATATAAGGAATTAATTTTACAGCACAACATTTACATGTAGAAAATGAAAGTGATGTGTGATATTTTTGTAGAAAAAAATAATATATGTATATAGATAATAGGACCTTTTTGTTCATTAAAAGGAGTAAAGTGTAAATTAAGCGTTTTATATATATATATAGGTATATACGTTTAGTCAATTTAAAAAAATCTAAGTTTTACCATAAACAACACACACGTAGAAGCATTTTTTTCTGTTTACAAATAAATTATACATAAAACACACATTTAACATTTACTAAGTGGGACGTTAGATACAGTTAAAAATTGTATATTTTGTACGTATAAAAACAGTTAAGGGAAAAGCTTTTTTTAAATATAAATGTATATAGGATCAATTTTAAGTTTTGATTATTTAAAAATCAATTAAGCTCAAACTATACATTGTTAGGTTATAGTTTTGTTTAAAAGCTTAGAAAAAAATATATTCGAAGCTATATAAGTTGAGAGAGTGAAAGTGAAAAAGCTTTTCTTATAAATTATTTTTTTTTTTTATGTAAAAATATGAACTTTGTAAAAATATTTAAGCTATATAAAAGCTTAAATAAAACATTTAACACAAAATAAAGGAGACGTATATATGTATTTTGTATATAAAAACATATATATAGAAGCACAACATTTACTTTATATAATTTTATTTATATAAATATGTATTGTTTTTGTTTGTTTTTAAAATTATATATAGTAGTTTTAGCAACACGAAAAACACGATTACAGAGAGAAGTTTTCAATTTTTGAAAATACATATAATCGGCTTTTACTTACCTAAGATGGATAAAATGACAACTACTACATCAAATAAATTCCATGGCTCAATAAAATAGTGATACCGTAAAGCGAATATTTTTAATAGACATTCGGCACTGAAAATAACTACGAATATCGCATTTAGATAATCTAGTACATTGTTATATGTTGTCGAAGCATCATATCGATCGAGTGTCATTGTAAACATATTTAAACCAATAAATAACATTATAACTATATCGAATTTTTTATCTGTGACTATTTCAAAGACTATTGCTTGTGGACGCCACTGTAAGAAAATTTTAAAGAAGAAAAAATTGTATATTTAAAATTATATTTGAAATATAAATCGTAGTTTTTTTTTTGATTTAAGATATATTGTATCTGTGCCAAAGGTTATTTTTTATTTAAATTATTATTAAATATATTTCGTTGACCGAAACCGAAACAAAATTACTCTTTGTACTCTTTGAAGGTAATTTTATATATTGTATATGTTCCAGAATCTTGAAAATGAAATTTTTATGAGTATACATCATTATTTTACATATATATGTATGTATATGTTTAAAATAATATAAATGCGCGTTTTGGAAATTTGGTTCTTCTACTAAGCAAACCATCGATAGTACTAAGTGCTAAAATATATCTAAAGATTGACAGTATTAAGTCGCGAGTCGGTTTTGTAAGATACGACAATATAACACATTTAAAAAAACGGTTGGCACAGACTAATCAATCAGTATAATCAATAAAGCAATATACTCTCTAAGCATTTTTTGTTAATCATTATTATTATTATTATTATTAGTGTATCTTAGCTATTTTTTGTCAAAAAATGTTCGCTAATGTTTGCACTAATTTTAATAGTTTTTATTTAATTTTTTTTGTGTTTGGTTAAGCCTTACCCTCGGTCTAGGAATGGCTTTTAATGGTTTTTTGGAGCCCATCTTTTTCATAGCATTATAGTACTTTTTCTGATCTTCTGTCATGAACATTTCTAATGATCCACCTGCTTTTTTCTTTTGTTCATTGAAATTATCGATGATAACACCAATGAACAGATTCAATGTGAAAAATGATCCAAATATAATGAAGAACACAAAATATAAATACATGTAGATATTTGTTTCGCGTATTGGCTGCTTATCCACCTATAAAAATTTAGAAATTTCAAAAGGTCGTGGGATAGTGATTTTTTATGGGTATTTAAAAGGGGGGAAAGATGGGAAAAAAATACATTTCATTAGTATATATATAAATAGTTTTTCCAATTAAAAATCTTAAGATATAGGTATGTATTTATTTTTTTTTATATTGAAAATAAAATTATTTAAGGATTTTAATCAATAAGATGGATTACTTAGCGATACTAAAATTAGCCATTGTGATCTATGTGAATTAGGTGTGTCGAGTAATCGGTTGAAGGTTTCTCTTCACCGATCTTCTGATCGGTTTAAAAAGTTACGCTAGAGAATTTTGTGAGAGTCGAGTGTGAAAAATTGACGAATTTTAATGCTGACAACGATATGAGACAATTGTAATTCTTGCTTCCGCTTTGTTAAAATCGACAAATTTCAGTATCTTCGTGATATCGGTCTTGATTTCGAATAACTAAGATTGGTCTCGGTCTCGTCACTCCAGTTTATATTAAGTATTGAAGCCAGCTTGAAGCTTTAATTACCATCCACAAGCTATTAATCAACCCAAGACCAATTGTAAAAATGTCGGGTAAAAGACGAGCAATTAATTTGAATAAATACATTAACGCGGTAAGTCCGAAATAAAAATTTAAATGAAAAGAAAATATTGTCGTTTGTCCCTTAAGAAATATGTATATCCAGGGGGTCGATTCTCGTTCTGTGGTGATAGTTAATATTGATCATTTTTTTCACAACCTACGCCTAATTCAGTATTTGTGTTAAAATTTGAACAGAAATGTAAAAATTTCTTCACATGATAAATTTTGTATCACAGTAGGTACAACTAATTTGTGAAGAACTGTGAAGAAAAACCATTCAAAAGTCCAGGAAGGAAACAGTGCAATATCTATGCAGTACCTAAGTACTCATACATCAACATTGATATGTACATAATTTGTCTTCAAAATTAACCAACGACTTAGTAAAAGTAAGCACCTACATATGTTCAAAATACCGCGTCTTTAATTGAAATAAATTCAATACCTACCAAATAATGTCGGACGTTACTCACAAAACAATTGTCCATCTCATAGCTGAGCGATTCGATTGTGAAAATCTACGAAATTTTTAAGCTCTGTTCCACATCTAGTTTAAAATAGTTTCAAATCGCCAGATTTAGTAATTTTTGGTCCACACTTCAAAAATTGTGCTATTTCTTGCAAAAGAGAGCGCTCAAAAGAGAACAAAACATTTCCCCTTCTTGTCAGTTTTACTGCCTGAACCACAGAGTACCTATTGTCTGGAGCCACCTAGGTGCCGTGAAATAAGGCCGAATGTGGGGATTTGGTCTTATTTCACAAATACTTTCACAAAGCGAAATAAGGTCAAATTTCAAAGTCAAACAAAACCAAGGTAATGCGAATTTTTTATAATGCATTACAATTTCATGTCTGAAAATTTTAAATGTGCAACTTTGGGCCACGTATATGTAAATATATTTAGAAAACAGCTGACAGTGGATATATAGGATAAATTCAAAGTTTCTTTAATTTCTGATTCTTTAAATGCAAAAGAAACTTTGCATATACACCCAATCTCGCACCTACCCCAAATCCTATAGTGTGCCCAAGTAGGAGGGTTGCAGGGGAACAGCATGCCCCCCATACATATATCACTGTTTATATGCCGTTATTCTGGGTGTTGGAACTGTTTTTATGAAAGCAAGCAAAAAACAAAAGTCTCATATAAAAGTAGTTTTAGTAATTTCCAATTTTCTCAAAGTGCAATAAGACCAAATTGGCAATATTTCGCTTGAACAATTTGAAATAAAGCCAAACACCATCATTTGGCCTTATTACACTTTGCCTTATTTCACGACACCCTCCACCTAAGGTATTGTTGTCCAATAAAATTGTTGGCAAAGACCAAAATCGTTTGTTTGTTCTTTACTGAATGAATTTTTTAGCCATATTCTTCGAATTGAAACCCGCAGCTTTTATTTCCATTTTAAAAAGGAAAAAAAATGACCGTGGGTGTTATTTTCTTTCATTTTGGGAAATAAGACCAGCGGGCTTTATTTCCGTGGTGCTTATTGCACTGCACCGTGTTTTTCAAAATTGACCCATTGTGTGATGGTCAAATTAAATTAACTGAAAAATAAAATTTAGTACATACTTTGATAAATACCAATTTTTTCGAGAATCGCAAAAGTTGTTTTGGGGAAGTCATTAGATGAAAAAATTCTGTCAAATGATATCATTTTTAACATTTCACTCGAGAACTGACCCGCAGTAACTAAGGATATAAGGATTATTACTTGCTCTCTAAGACAAGTATTGGTTTCAAATGTTACATTGCTTTAGCTCATCTAGAATGGGTAGCTCCCAATTCAACAATTTTGGTTTAATAAATTTTTCTCAAAACTGGCCCTAAAGCGATTTAGATTAAGATGCGTTTCAAGTTTTCACCGACATATTTTGCTGTCATCTTAATAGGCTTAAGATTTTATCCGAATTTACTGAAACATTTCACACTTTTTCACAAGATTCAAATGACTATAATAAATATATGTATGTACAGGTAAAATCAATGGAGGAACAAAATATTTTCCAGAATAAGTGATCCAATCAAAAAACAAATAAAAATTCATAAACATATAGGTTACCTCTCGAGAATCAATTGCATCGTTCATTATTTGTATCCAACCTTTGAATGTTGCCACTTGGAAGAGGCACAAATACGCGTTACCTACATGATCGAAATTCATCGCTGAATTCTCCCACGTATAGTTCTCATTTTCACATGCATTTCGATTTGGAATGATTTCATGACTAATTGTGGTATGGTTGTCATCCACACACTGAAAGTAAATGGATTTTGTGTAAAAAAAAACATAAAAGAAAATTATATTTATAAATTATTAAATTATAATTATAAATTTACCTTAAAATATTTTCCAGCAAAAAGCTGTACACCCATAATGGCAAAAATAAGCCAAAATATTAGACACACCAATAGCACATTGAAGATGGACGGTATAGCTTGAACCAGAGCGTTTACGACGACCTATATGATGTTGTACGGAGGATGAGGTTGTTGATTGTTGTTTTTTGGATTTTGGTGGGGGAAGGGATAAAGATATATTATGAAAAGGCTTTTCTCATTTGGCAGTTAAGTTTTATTCGTAATGATTTTAATGAACAATATATTTAAAGCATTTTTTGTTTGTTGTTGATAAATGAATGAGGTCAAAATCAAAGAAAAACATGCATTCATATACATACTATGTAGGTTTTGAAAAAAGAAAAACTTTTTTTTATTAAAATCATATTTTCCTTTGCAAATATATTTTTACCGAAAAATCTTAATCAATATGCCTTTGACAAGCTGATTTTTTTTTATATTTTTTGGCAGTTGATAGAATTCTCTGTGAATCTTTTGAAGCTCATCAAAGAGACAAATCTTAAAATTTTATACAGACTTGTACGTCAAGTCACTTGATATGAAGAACAGTGAAAGTAATCGATAGATCAAAAGAAAAGTATAGAATGTCAATTACTTTTCATTGAAAAACAAGAATTCAAATGGATTAATTTAGCGATCAGGCAAAATTTCTGTCCTTTTTTCTGGTCTTAAGTTTTAAGGCCACTTTGTTCACTGTGGATTAAATCTGTTATATGATTTTCAGAGGTTACTCAATGAAGATAATCAATAAAATTGGCTGATTAACAATATCGGTGGTAAAAAACTAAAATGGATTCTTTGAATAAATTTTTGGTTAACATGCACATTCAATTATTTACTAGTTACAATAATCACTGATTAAAGATGAATAACTGAACAAACTGGGTCCTTAGAAGGAGATATAGATCCACAATGGTTTAGAATTTCTCAATAGGTGGGTTTATTGGTATATTTATTTATTGAAGTTAAGAAAAACTGAAGCGGGTCCCCACAAGACATTGAAATGATTAAATATGAGTTGCTTATCTGTCGAGCAATAAACTCCACCGGAGGATTGCTGAAATGTTATAGTCACTAAACATTTCCCGACCTGTCGATAATAAAGGCATAAAATTATGCATATAGTGGAGACATGGAAACAAGAATACTTTACGAACACAGCCACAGAAATAAAGAGTGTAAAGTGGCTTTTATTGTTAATTGTATTGCTGCGCTTGCTATAAATTACAAGTAAAACGCAGCTAATATTATAATATGAGGGAAATACACCTCAGGTACTTACGAAATTGGGTTCAAGTGTGAACTGCAATTGACATTTGCTGGAAGCAAATTGTTTCAGGGGAGGAATGTATTGACCACTGTTTAGTTACAGAAGTATAAGTATAAAAAACGACGATGATAGTTCTGTTACCTACCACTTTAAAGCTCTTTTTTTGTATTGATACTATCTAAAAGACCCGATTGGGTTGAGAAGCAGTGCCTGCCAAGATATGCCAGTTGTGGTCACGCCTTTATAGTCAGTTCAAAATCATAGACAAATTTCTTGGAAGGAAGCCTTAACAATTTGCACCGTTTTATAGGGATTTTGATCACGTGCGACCACATATTTCAGAGAAGGTGGTTAGTAATATAATATGATATGAAAGCTGTTCTTCGATGCAAATTCTACTATTGGACAGCAGCAAAGGGGTTTTGCAAACAGCATTAACTTTTCAAGCATAAAATTCAACGGCGTTTTTAACTGTATATAATACGACGAGTTACAAATTAAACGGCATTATCACACATTGTACAATTGAAGTAAACTTCTGAACGCTCCTGCAGAAATTTCTGTTTCTGTAAAATAATTTAATGAATTTTAAAGATGAATTATAAGGAAAATATTGGGAGATAAAATAGAGCCTTGGGGCACACCACCATTAATTTTATGAGTTTCAGCCTTAAAACCACCCGATAGAAATTGCATTGACCAAAAATGTAAAGAAGAGGTTCATCTATATCAATTTCCAATCCTTTTAAAATATATAATATCTTTCTTTCTCATATGCTATATAGATTGGTCGTTTTCAAAGTACGACATTGTTTAACATTTTTTAATGTAGATTATTGAAATTATCAATTTTTTTTTTCTCAAAACCATAATTCACAAAGCATACTACACGGTGCTCAATTACGTTAGCCAACTACCCAAAAAGCATACAAATATATAAAATGATTCGATGTTCGTCAATCATTCCTATCATCACCAATCCATGCAAAATAGCAAATCAAATACAATCAACAATAAAATAGGCATACAAAAATCATTCATGGTTTGTACAAGAAAAATAAATTTAAAAAATAAACAAATAAAGTTAAAGTAACGAAGAATATAGGTATATCTAGGTTAAGAAAATAAAATAAAATAAATAGTAAAAGCTTCAAAATAGATCAAGTTGTAAAGCCTGTAAAATCTCTGGATAAAATATTTATTATATTTTGTTTTCTTGTGTTGAAGCGATTTTATTTCAATATTCTATTATATGGTTTGATCTAATAACAAAATATATAATTGTTCATATATGTAGCTTAATTATGCGTTAAAAATATTTTAAATTATTTGTTTTTTATTTAAAACTTAAGTAGCATTATTTCTCTTTTAAAAAATATATATGGCATTGGTATAGTAGTGTATTATTGTTTTATTTAGTTTTTTCTTGTACATTTTCGTGTTATTTAATATGTTTTTTTTTTTAAATAAAATTAGCGCAAAATTTTAAACTATTTAGTACGATGTTAAAGCATTTTTACTATGACAAAATGGCTTTAACATCGTACTAAATCGTTTAAAATTTTGCGCTATTATATTGAAGCGTATTGATTTGTATTATTTTGTTTCAATTTTTTTTAAACAAAAATTAAGTCCTTTATAAAATTAAAAAGAAAATATATGTAAATATGTATGAAAATATTTTTTTTTTTTAATGGCTTATTTTTGTTTAGCATAATACTCAAATGGAAACGTGTGGAAATGTATGTTTAAAAGCCAATTTCATTCGCAATGATATGTGATAAACAATAATTATATTAAAAGAAAATTAATAAACTTGAACAAAAACTGTAAGACATTACGGAAAAAATACTAATAATAAACTCAAATAAAAGAAGATATAGAAAATAGATGTTTTTTTATATTGTTTAGACAATTGCTTTTCTACTGATGTCACATTTGGTGAATATTTTAAGGGCCAGTTTGTTTACAGTGGGTTAAATCCGAACCACAACTTTAACATGGTCTAATTAAATGACGATAATAAATAAAAATCGCGATTTCCATAGTTAACAAGTCAAATTTTGGTTATCGTGCATATTTGGTGATATACCAGTTACAATAATCCTTGATTAAAGATGATCAGCTGTGAACAAACTGGGCCTTATATCTACTTATTAAATTATTTATTTTATTTTTAAAAATATTTTTTTTTTTTCATATTTATGGCAGTTGTTTTTTTTGTTCTATAAATAAATGTTTTGATTTTTGCTGAATTTAAAAGCTCAAAATGAAATTCAGGATTAAAAACCGACAAATGTTCATCTGCATTCTGAAAAAATCAAAAATAGCAAATACAAAAATCGGATTTCTTAAAAAATCCGGGCAGCTTTTTTCAAATAAATAAAATAACATTTGTAGTAGAAATATTTTATCATTAAAACGGTAGATTCACAGGAAAATATTAAAGAAAAAAATGATGCGAGTGCCGAGACTCACGGTTAAGATGTGTTGTGATGTTCGTCCAAATGCTGGAGTTTTTTTCCTGAACGTACCCAATTACGAGACTCACGGTTAAGATCTGTTAACATTAATGTTCTTCCAAATGCCGGAGTTTTGTGACTGAACGTACCCAATTACAACGTAATTTGTGACCCTAATGGGTATTTAGTTTACCCTAACACTAACATATGTAGATGTTTACATATAAAAAAAAATAAAGCGCGAACTGTCATTGGGCCCTACTAATAACTGAGTGTAAAATTTGCCGTTACAAGAATCATTCTTCCAGGTTCCCAACCTATGTTCCTTTCTTGCCAATTTTCTTTTCACAGGTGTTTCTTTCAACCTACTGAGAGAGAGAAGAGGGTAGCCATAGTCCATCAGCCATCGGTTCACTCTCTCAGTATCTTGAAGAAACAATATTCGATGTGTTCAAATTTGACATTTAAAGTGAATGTGTGACAGTCTGTGCAAACCCACTAACATAGAGTAAGTATATTATCTAGAGAAACGACTTAAGGGGTTTGTTCTCTTTCACTCTACAAGCTGTTAGAACAATAATGTATACTACCCGATGAGAATGTATTAGTGGTCCCGTGCATTTTAAATGGGACCCGCTCCAACACTACTTCACCCGGTAGTAGACACGCTTTGTAACACTTTTTCATGTAAATTATGATTAATATCATTTTTTGTTGCTTCTGCCACATAAGTCGACCATTCACACGGATTCACCGATAGGAAAAAAAGAGAGAAATAAGACAGTTTTCTCTTACTGTGCTGAAATAAAATTTGCGGGTGTTTACTGTTTAAGGAAAGGGGGGTAGAGTCGGTTCTCTAAATAATATAGGTACTCTATGAATAAAACAAAGATGAAATTAACGTCATCTTTGTTTTATTCGGGACAAAGAGAAAATTTGTTCAAAAGATCTTGGATTTTAACCCTATACTTAATTGCAAGGTTTCCCAAGCAAGTTGGTTCATAATTGCATTCGGAAATAAAAACATAAGCGCAAAATTTTAAACGATTTAGTACGATGTTAAAGCCTTTTTTAGTATGATAAAATGGCTTTAACATCGTACTAAATCGTTTAAAATTTTGCGCCATAATCTTTTATTGTAAAATATTTTCACCGTCGGTTCCGCTCCGGAGGTTTGCAATTTCCTTTTCCAAATAAATACTGGCGCTCTTTTATTCTTTTTCAGCTACACTCTGTGCGAACATCAATAAATTTAATACACTCAATTGTGTTGTTTTCTTCGCCCAACTGTTCTGACCGGTGTTGTCGCTGAGAAATTTGAAAAATTAGCAAAAAAAGTGGTCACGAGAAAAAAAGCTGCATTTAAAATTTTTTTTTAATAGATAGGTAGTAAGATATAACAAATTCGCATAAATGAAATATATTTTGGATTAATTTTGGGTTTTTTATTAAAAAAAATAACTAAAGCAATCGTTATCCACAATGGACTTTTGCACCACTCGGGTGGGTTACAAGTGCACAAATAAATGAAATACTTATAACCCACCCTATGAGCCAGAAGTGCACAAAGAAGTAGGTCATTATTCCCTAATTTTAGAAAGGAAGTGGGTCATAAGTCCACACATTTTTCTCGATTTTTTAAATTACCGAACGTGCTGTTTATTAAGAAAACTGTTGACATTCCCGCCTGCCTGACGACTCAAGGACCCGAAAATTGGACAATACAATCAGTATTGTTCAAGAAAACACGTTAGGTACATCAACCTGGAGCGGTTGTCTGGGATTTAAATGAAAAAATATTATTGCCTATTGAACTCTTAAAACGCATCTTGCGTTTATATACATACATAGGTACTATAGCAACTTATGGATTCATAAAAAAAAATCGAACTCGAGAATTTGATCAGAGTTGAAAAAAGTTGGTCTCGCAATTTTGTCTGCCTGTCTGTCCTGTACGTTCGGATGCAGCCTAAACGGGCGGGTCGATTTTCTTTAAACTTGGTACCTAGCGTTTTTTTTTTTTGGAATTCCCCCACACGTTTTTTTTAATTTTTTATTTAAAGACCAAAAATAACGGTACATGCCGTAAAATTTTTTTAAGAAAAAATAAAAAAAAAATCAGTAATTTTTTAACAAAAAGGCTACCATTTTATAAAAAAAAATTTCCGAAAAATGGTTATAAATGTTACCTCCCATAAAACCATTTTTTTGATTTTCGATTTTCTCAAAAAAGGTTCAACTGATTTTTTTACGAATAATAACGCATCCACACCCACAATAAATTTCACCAAGGGAATTTTTGCCATAATTAAAAATATCATAATTGAATGACTAAGAGACAACTATAATAAAATGCTGATCCATTCTCTTTTATAACTTTGAACTAAGACGTTTTTATCTTAAGTAAAAAAGAAATGCTTTTTTTTTTTCCAAAGAACCGCTTAAACTGCTCTTTATTCAGTTCATAAACGAAAATTTTTTGGGCCTTAGAGCCGGATTTCTCTATGCTTCGGAACAGTTTAATGCTGAGCGTAGAAAGTAGCCCATATATATTTGTGGGTTTGCGGGGGCTGGCTGGAACTGAAATATTCTTGCATGGTTTCGAGGGAGCACAATTTAGGGCTGTGGCCGAAAAAAAATAATCGGATGTTTGAGGTTAAAGTCTTAAAATTAAGGTAAAATATCAGGTTATACAATTTATTTGACAAAACCTAACTTACGTATAAATGAAGTCGATTGTTGGTTATTGTTGTAAGGTTGAGTTACAAATTAAATTCTTTGTAAATTTGGTCTCGAATTAAAAAAGGTTTACTTTATTGACAGTAAACTAAATGGCATACATACATACATAATTTAAAAAATGTCAAATAACCTATACGTTAAGTAAGAAGGTATTAGTAACTTTGATTTGTTGTACGGGTGCTGTACCGGTGCGGATGAAAATGAGCATGTTTGTGCAATTGCGAAATAAAGCTTGCTTGACATCGATATTTTCTATAGATTTAAACATATGTATTTTCGGTTCAATATAAACTAAGTTTAAAAAAATTAACAACATTAATTTGACCGCCAACTGGGAAGTGACATTAATTAATTATACATATTGGTACTTCAGATTGTAGATTATTCATGTTTTTGTTTTATCGACCTAATACAAGTAATTTTCAATGTCCCCATAGTTACTCTATGAGTGAAGTCTGTAATTTTTTTTTTTTTTTTTTTTTCGTTCAATGACGGGAGAAACAAATCCCGTCATTTGCCGTAATGAAATTAATTTTCAAAAGACAATTTTCATGTTTCTAGTAGTGTTTTTGTAGCTCGTCATTTTAGCATTAATTATCTACTTTAATATTGAATAACGTCAGCCAAAAGCCATAAAGCTAGTGCTGTTAACTTTAATTAATCTTTATATTTATATTATGATTAATAAATAATAATAATAATAATAATAATATTGAATATCCAATAATTATAACCAAATTTATTGGACTTAAATCGAGCGTTGTCGAATACAAATTCAGCAATCCTCCACTGAAGCTCGTCGTCGGTTGTCGATGATCAAACATGTAGGTACGCTGGCTGAAATTTATCGCTTGTGTTCTTTTAATAATTTAATTCATTTTGGTAATTTGGTCGGTAATTTATTTGGTAACACCGACCAAAAATTCAATCGTTTTCCCCCTATAAGCTAGAGTTTAATCATTATCTTTGTTTATTTTGGTAACACCATACTTTTTTAAAAACGACCCTATACACATTTTCAATGCTAAAATATTTTAGATATTTTGAGGACCTTGATGAATTAAATTATATTTTATAAAACACACCTATTTAATAAGTATTATCAAAAAATGGATGCATGTCGACCAAGCAAGGAACTAACTATTCGTCCGGGAATTTCATTCTGTATAGTACGGACCATGGAAGAATTTCTATACAATTTGTTATACACAACCAATATGACAGGTATTGGTGTTAAGGCAGTTATCAAATGAATTTAAGTATGCATAGCATATATTTATGGAAATAAATTTTGTTGAAATAATATAACTTGATAGCTTTTCTAGTCCTTTGCAATGCTGTTAATATCTCTCCATTTCCATTGACATTCTTCAGTTAATACTAATGTTTAATTTTTAAAACCAAATTCTGTTATTTAAATGTTTCAATTTAAAAACCCAGTTTGACATCTGAGAGTAAAAAGTCTAAACATGACACAACGAAAATAAAGATACATATGTACATAATTTCAAATTTGTTTGTTTTTTTGTTTCACTTATTAAAAACTGGAAATCTGTACATAATTGAATAATTAATTGATCTTGCCAAATCGAACTAACTTAAATCATGGACATAGTATATTATATGCGTATTCATTAGAAAATTGAATTTTGATTTATGTCGAATTCCTTCCAACCAAAGAATTAATTTTTTCTTAACAGAATTGCATTTTTTCTGTCGTTGAAGTGAATTTGTAAAGAATTGATTTTTTTTTGTGATTGTGTGTGTGGTACTTGACAGTTGTAATTTTAAAGCAAGACAAAATCGGTTGGCCTTTTGGTCTACATTGTGACATGAGAATTCTTATGAAATAGATTTCTCTGGCAAAGATTCCAGAACAATTTTGCCCATGCACAATGCACATCAGAATCACTCACGTTGATCGGTTTTCGAGAAAATTATTTCCACTTTCTTTAAGTGCATTTTTGCATTTCACTTCACCGAGAGATTTAAAGTGAACGGCTGGGATGTTTTAAAATACATTACGAAAATAATGTATATATCGTCGTCGTTCTATGAAAACTCCCTGAGTCCATTTCATTAGAAACTGATAGACCTTTCATAAATACGGCATAGTTAACAGAATATCAAGATTTAAGTTTTGTAAAATGTACCCAACTCTTAATTACGTTTAGTCTAAATACAAAATTTCTTAAACTCAAAAATGTTCAAGTTCTTGTCAGTAAAATTCCTTCACAAAGGCAAATGTTAGAAAATTTACAAAAATGGACTTAGTGAGTTTTAATAGAACGACGACGATATTATGTACCTTATTTTTTAAATTAAACGAAAATTACGAAATGTGCTTTTTGTGCAGAAGGCCTAAATTTCACTGAGCTACCTCGAAATTATTTTTGATTTAGTTTTTTTCTTTTTAAAAAGTTTTTCTTAATCATAAACTTACTGGATATAATTATATGTACAGGTACATACCTACATAACTGCACAAGGTTCTTAAAAATATAAATATTTTTGAACGAAAAAAATAATGAATTACAAACCATTATTTCACTGTTAATACTTATGGTATTTGAAAATAAAATATAAAAATGGAAGAAACCTTTTAAAATTTGTAATAAAAAATAATAAAATCTATAAAAAAAAAAATTAATTTCAATACTTGTCAGCTGGAAACTTGAACGGTGCCTGAAAGCATAAATGATTGATATTATAATGTGATTTTTGTAATGATATATATGTCTAAAATGTGTCCTTATTTTAAAACTTAAGTGTAGCTGCAGAAGAAGTGTTATTATTTCATTTGTTTGCTTTGCATTTACTTTGACTATTGTACAGTGTTTTTGCGCTCTAACTTTGTGACGACAATTTTTGTTTTCATATTTAACTATATAAAAAACAACATTAACTAAGATTATGTATTATTAAACTTTAAAATTCTATTTTTTATTTGTTTATAGCAAAGCTTGGTTATAAATTAATTAAAATAAAAAAAGAATATAAGTAAAAAACACAAAATTGAATTTAACTGCCAAATATTATAACATTAACGGTCGAAAAGAAGTATTTTCTATAATAGTGAAATCATAAATTTATAAAACTAATGCATCTCATAAAAGTAACATGATTATAATATGTAAAAGAATTGTTTTTTTTTGTTATTTTAAAATGCAAAAAAGGACAACGAAATGTTTGATCTATAAATTATTTAAATAAAATTTCTAATTGTTTTTTTTTTTACTTAGGTAAGTATAACAAAAATATAAAAAGTTTGATAAAATTAATGCTTGAAATATATATCATTGTTTTTTTAATATTTTCTATTTTATTTAATAAAAGTATGTTGATTTTGATATATGAATGGAGGAAGTACGTACCCTCATGCCCTGCATTCGGGACATGGCACGTAGTGGTCTCAGTGCTCTTAACGTTCGCATAGTCTTGAAGGCTTGAATACCACCAGCTCCAACAAGTGAAGCAACGAAGTTGATAAGCGACACCTAGTTTTTTTATTTTATTCAATATACATTTTGAAAATAGGTAGTTTTTGGTTTGTTTGTTTTTTTATTTAGCGGAGAAATTTGTATCGTAGATTTTTGGTAATAAAAAAATAAATTACATTGATAGAATAATAGTTAGTTTGTTTGGTGAGTGAAGATATTTGTTCGAATTAATAGTTTGTTATTTTTTTATTTAATGTGTAAAAAGAAGAGAAGAGAAAGGCAATATTAACAATAAAAAAAATGTTTGGTTTTCTTTTTTTCTACAAAAAGTGTTGTATATAATATTAAGAAAATTAACTCAGTTGGAATCTTAAAATAAATAAATAAAATTTTAAATTAAAATAATAAAAAATGGTTTAAAAATAAAAAAAACGCTAAGGTCCTTAAACGCTGAGTTTGTTGTCCGTTTTGTAAATTTAGTTTTAACGACATTTTCCTAAAGGTCTTTTTTTATGTTTCTTTTTTTCTCGATGTTCAAATTTACCATTTTATTATTTTAAACTTTTAACCAATGCCAAAGTATTATAATATGTATATGATATATATATATTTCTTGCTTCTGTAACACATTACTCTTATATATGAAACTAATTTTATGTATAGGTAATTAAAAAAAAAATATTAAATATTTTTAAAGCATACACTGATGTTTTGGCAAATATAGCGTTAAGCAATACAATATTACAAATTATTTATAAATACACATAAAAAAATTACACGAAAAATATCCTTTTTACTTTTTATAAAATATTATTATGTATATAAAGAGATTATTAATTTTTAATTTGAAAATGTTTCTTTATCTGACAGATACCTATTTTATTTTTTTTTTTAAGCTCATATTATGTGTGACGTTTCTGGCAGTAGGTATATAGAACTTTTAGATCTGTTCATTCATATCAGCTTGTCAAAAAATATCACCTTTTTTATTCTTTGATCAGGCACTTTAAAACAGAGGCACATATAATGCTACCATTTTTTTATAGTTGATAAGGTGAAATTTGGTGCATTTTATTTTTCATTTTTAAGGAATGTATAAAGGACCAATTTCTTTGATTTAATCTGCCTCAAGATAAAAGTCTCCATATCCATAAATAACATTTTTGTTTACAGAAATTTCAATAAGAGAAAAAGAAATAATTTTTCTTGAGGTTTGAATAGAAATTTTAATATAAGGAAACAGAACAAAAATTTCAAAAAAATCATTATTTATGGCCAGTGTTATTCCTTGTTTTTCTGAATTGATGGAGTATAAGTTGCAAAAGCGTTCGGTTTCAGTTGTTCTGCTGAGTTTGATGAAAGCTTACAATACGTTTTAAGAATACCTACATATACAGCGGTAAGTAACCAACAAAATAGATATACATATATATATTTCTGGGTGGAAAATCTTGTCATAAGCGCAGGTATCTTTGAATAGATGAATAAATCATCCAAGTTTCTGCACTCGTCTAGAAGTCTATCAGGGCTATTCTGATGTTGTGAGGGGTCACAAGTCACATGCTCTTGTGAGGTTGTTGTGATTCGATAAAATTTTCGGTATTCTCAGACAATCTTCACAAAGAACTTATTCGTATTATCAACCATTTTTAAATATAACCTTACCTAACCTATACTTTTGTTGGAGAAAAAAATAAATAAGTTTATAATCTACATTATATGTAGGTATTTTGTTTAATGGAAGAAATCAGGTCGAAATAAAAACACGTTGCTATAATATTTCAACATTGTATGATTCAACAACAGATAAATACGTTATCAGATGTTAAGAACAGTATGAACATATTTATTCTTTCTATATTTAAATCAATGTCAGAGTTCGACTCAAGTTCAAAATCAATTCAACTTAATTAAAATATCAATTAATTTCAACTCGAATTTTTGACAGGTGGACAATCACTATTAAAAGTTTAGTTAAATAATTAAATACATAACATAAATTTGCGTTGAACTCAGCCATTTCGATTCTATAAATAAATTCTATAAGTAAATATTTACAATTCTAAATATTTTGCACTGTGATTTTAAAGTTTTTATTTAAAAAATTGAAAATGAATGAAATAAAAAAAAAAACAACGACAACTAATTCTGAATTTGTCCATTGTTGAAACATATTTTTTACTAGGTCGGCTTGTCTAATTGCTTTGATGCCTTGAACTTTGCTGCAATACTTATCAGAAAGGTAGTTGTGTTTTATAATATACTTGTATATAGTATGATAAAGCATTTTTTTTATATTCATATGAAATTTTTTCATCAGGAAAACATCTTCTCCAAGACCAAGCGGTTATGAGAGAACGCAACAAACTCATTTTTATAAGTAAAACACTGCCACCACTGCGCAGGAGTTTTTACTACGGTGGATTCTTTATATTCTGTTGAAGCTTGAACGAGAAGAATTATTTTAATCTTGAAATCTAGAGAGCATTATAACAAAATGGTCTGATTTTTTTCGAAACACATATTTGTATGAATGATTTTTACACTAAAAGTTCAACTATTTGGTTTCTTTACAAAAAGAGGGACGTAAGGGAATGTATTACTTTTTGGTTTTAACGAACTTGTTTCGTTATGGAGCAAACACACACACTAAATATGAGCTTTCTAACTAATTTAAATATATGAGCTATATCCTAGATCTAAAAATGACTTCTAATAAATGTAGGTATCTATAAGTTTTGAGAGTGGTTTTAAAATTAATTACACCACGCCTGAAATATCTACAAGCTTTTCTACGTTTTTACCTGTATTATATTTTTTGTTTGTTTAATAACCCGTTTTATAAAAAGGAAATTTAAGTTTATTGCAGTATTTTAAGAAGTGGCTATAATATTAATATTGATTTTAATAAAAACATTTATAATTATTTAAAATTTGTATACAGGGTTAAATACACACAAAAATTCATACACGTATGTAGTATAAAGCTTTCTATATATAGAACTATATAGTGTTCAATTTAAGAAATTGTTAAAATTGTGTTGTTTTTTTTTTAAATGCATTCCTTATCAACCAAGTTTACTTTACTTTAGTTTACTTATAAATAAAAAAGATATAAATATGCTATTAGCGATTGTTATCAATACATTTATACTAATTTTGAATTTTCTTCTATAATTAAGCGTTGAGGACCAACGTTATGACTATTTATAATAACATGCATACATACATACCTACATATTTTTCTTGACTATGAGAGTCTAAATGAGCTGAGCATGCCCAGAAAAAGTAGTAGGTATGATATAATTTGTCTGAATTTATTTATATTATAAATATAACGGGTGATTAAATTTTAAGGGCCGATGTTGAATGTGAACCACATCTAAACGTCAAGTTTTTTTCTGCATTTTATTTGCATTTCTCAATTTCAGACTAACTCAATTAAGCCTCTTGACCATTTCAAGTCAATGGTCAGAATGGTGGCAAGAAATGGCAACAGTGGATGATCAATTTTCGAAGAAAATCAGTGATGAGGCATATTTTCACCTCAGTGGATTCGTCAATAAGCAGAATTGCCGCATTTGGGCGAATGATAATCCAAGAGTGATTGTCGAAAAACCAATGCACCCACAAAGAGTAACTGTTTGGTGCGGTTTATGGGCTGGCGGCATCATCGGGTCGTATTTTTTCCAAAATGAGGCTGGTCAGGCAGTTACTGTGAATAGTGTTCGCTATCGTGAGATGATAACGAACTTTTTATGGCCCGTATTGGAAGATATGGATGTGGACGATATGTGGTTTCAACAGGACGGTGCCACTTGCCACACAGCTAACGAAACAATGGCTCTATTTGAAAGAAAAGTTGTACGTCGATAAGCCATTCAAGAGCTAAAGGATGAGATAATTCGGCACATTAACGGCTTAGAACCTCAATTATGCCTCAGCGTCATCGAAAATTTGGACCATAGGATGGAGGTGTGCCGCCGAAGTCGCGGCGGCCATTTGGCCGTTATTTTGTTCCATACTTAATTGAACCATACCAATATTATCATATTAAAAATAATGACAATAATTTCCTAAACAATTTGTGTTTTATTCAAAATCAACATCGGGCCTTAAAATTTCACCACCCTTTAGTACCATGAGGCAGAGCTTTTTTTAAATCAGTGGTGTTTTTATACCATATCAGGGCAATAAATTGAAGAAATTGCCACTGAAAAACCAACTGACTTACGTACAGGAATTATTGTTGTAATCATCCGCAAAAGTTCGTACTGTCGAAGTGGCACACTGATTATACAGTACACAAATCTAAGGGAATACATATACATTGCGCAGGTTTTCATAGTTGAAAGTGTCAGAAATTAAAAATGGCTGTCTACAAGAACAATTCACCGCCACCGCATAGTTAAAAACAATAACAAAATATTGATAGTAGACAAGTGAAGAATCGCTGCATTCACCATTTTCTTCGATTTTGACAGATGCGCAGAACTAAACAGAAATGAAGTTACAATAACCAAATGCCGATTTGAACTTTTTAGTATCATACTAACTCCAAATGTCACTTTGCAAATCAATGCCGTGAAAATGGTATGTTTGCTTACTTCTTTGCACGCACTGTCACTTTTTTGGGAGTTTATGAAAATAATTGGTTTTAGGTATGATACTAGTTTGAAAATGTTTAAAAATAAGAATATTTAGTAAAGAGCTTCAAAGTTAGTAAATTGTTAAGTAGTATCATGCTAATACCATAACTTCAGTGTGTTTTGTGCCATTGGTTTTTAGCTTACTCTTTATTTTGGGAACAAAAATATACAAACACAAATACATATATTTTATTATTTTTAATAATTTCCTATGAAAAACTATATCAAGACAGTTTGAGTAGTCATGATAAAAGTGAAAAGTTTGTATCCATTTTTAATAGCTTTCAAAGTTTTAAAAGAACGAGAAAAAAGGAAAAATATTAAATATTTTAAAAGCTGATATTTAAGCTTCTGGTATCTAAAAAAAATTAAAAAGGCTTTTCATTTCAAAGTTTTAAGGCTTTTCATTTCAAAAATTATAAAAAAAACTCCTACCCGTGGGGCAATCTTACCCCAAACGGCTCTACTTCGAAAATGTTAATGTTGTTGACCAGGGTTGGTCGGAATATCATTTCTTAGAATAAATTGCATTTGCTACATTTGGTACGTAATTTATGTAGTTAAAAGAAGTTGAATATAGGTAATGAAAAAAATTGGGTATACGTTCAGAAGCACATAGGGACTAGCAAGTATGGCAAGTATCTAGTCTTTGATTCAGCTGTCAGCTGTCAAAAAATTGCCATCCAACTAAGGCAACTTTATTGCAAAGTTGACTGGAAAGCTAGTCAAGTAATATCTCCCTTCATTTCAAGTCAAATGTATTTATGTCAAAGTATCAGCTGATTATATTTTAGCACTAAACAGGATCCTCTGGATCCGAAGCATTCGCAGAATTGTTTTCTTTTCTTTTCACGACAAATGAGTAAAGAGAAACCTGCACTGCAAATCACTGCGGATCCAGTAATGCGAATTCTGCAATCGACATGATTATTAAAAGTACTTTCCGTCTTATGAATTAATGTAATGATTTGAAGTAAAGTTTCAAGTTTGATATCTTTGACATCTTAAGAAATAAGAGAAATAAGTAGTTTCCTTACTCGATTTTCCGTTCAATCAGTGCAGGCGACTATAAATATGTAGTCCCTTGTGTCATACTGAACGTACCCATTGTAACACACATACATATGTAGTTTCAAGTGTCAAATGATCTGTCAGCTGTCACTTTGAAATTTGAATTTTGAGTTAAAATGTTCAAACGAAATTAACAAATTTGAAATAAAAACAATTTCAGTTTCAGATCAAATGCATTGTGAATGCAATATGGATTATTTGAGTATTTGATACCTAAGATTTTGAAACTCGCCGGAAATAAAACAGAATGCAGTGTTTTTTAAAGAATAAGTTATTTACCTACTAAATTTTTGAATAAATGTTAACATATTGATTCAGTGTATAGTTAGCCTGGAATCAAAGTTATTAATATAGTGAGGAATTTTAACATTATACATTTAAATTTTTTTTAATCAATAATAATAATAATACATAAGAATTTTGAAGTTCGGATCGTAATAAAGCATGTGTAGCATGCTTTACACATGGTTTATGTTTAAAAATATTACTTACACAGACGATAACTGAAAACTATAGGTACGCCTTGTAAAGCGTCCCTTACACGGTCAAGTGATTGCTTCAATATAAGTCAACATGCTTTTGGTGAGAATAGAAGTGGTTTTTCTTTTTCATGAAACTATAAACAGTTTTAACTTTATTAAATTACCATGAATCAATTTAATTTACATATATGGCACGTTTTTTAAAATCCTGTGATAGCAGAAATCGAAATTTTTTTTCAAGCATTAAATCATATATACAAAAATTTGATTATACTATCAATTGACCGTGTAGGAAAATTTTGAGGAATGCAAGTTGATATTAATTGTTTAACCTTTAATTAACCTAAAGTATTTGAACTTGGCCATGTATATTTACCAACAAATAAACGAAAACAAAATAAAACCATTTAAATATAACTTATAATATATATGTAATTGTATATATACAATATTATTTTTTTTAATTAAATTAAACTAAATTAAATTACGATCAAGTTATATATGAAGCTCACAATATTGCATTATTCACAATATCAAGTTATCGCGTTTAAAGAAGAGCAGAAGTATAAAATTTATAATATATAGATAAGATACACACTTTAAATTATTATATGCACAGCTTATACTTTAGATTATACATGTATTTATATATATATTGTATAAAAGGATACATTATAGAAAACACATTTATATATTTGTAAGGAAAAAAAATATATAGACATTTTGCTGCATAACGGTTTTACGACTAAATACACGTTTAACACCTTTTTTTAATATTCATATACATATATTAATATGATTGCAGATAATAAATAAATATATGTTGGTATATATATATTTATATTATAAATATATATATGAAAGACAAAAAAGTAGTAAACATTTTGTGGCGAGAAATACATTTCTTTTTATTGTTATAGTTAGTTTTTATTGTACATAATTGCACTTTGCAAAAAGGACACGTTGCTGTATTTTTTTGCAGAAAAAATGTATCTTTACTTACTTTCATACCCTCCCATCGAGATACAGCTCGAAGCGGTCTTAGAGCTCTTAAAGTTCTCATAGAACGGAAGGCTGGCACGTCATCAGCGCCGGACCATACAGCGGCCAAATTTATAAGCGACAACTATCGTGTTTTTTTTCGTTTTTTTTTTTTTTTTCGTTTCAAAATTATTTTCAATTTTTGTTTGTTTTGTTTTTTTATTCGTTTAATTCATTTGCCGATATTTATTTTTTTTTCATTTTGTTGGAGTTTGCGTTAATTTTTGTTTTGTTTTTTATTGTTACCATAAAATAAATAAAACACATTGTTGGTTATAAAGAACGTTGTTGTTTTTACAAAATTTAATGTAGGTTTATGTTTTCTATTTCAAAATTATGAAAACTAAACTAAATCTATAAACTATACATATAAACAAAACTGAACAAAATAAACTAAAACAAGAAAAAAAAACAAACACAATCATAATTTATAAAAATTAAACTAAAAAAATGTGATTGTATTATTTTTTTCTCTCCCTTATATTATTTGTATATATTTAGTTTTGTAAAGAAAATAATAGATATTTTGTAAATTCCGTTTTTTTCGTTAATAAAATTAAAACAAAATTATACTATTTCTTATGTAAAATAAAACTTTAAAATCAACTTACCATTACAATGATAAAATCAAGCCAACACCATGCATTTGTGAAATAGACCTTAAAACCCAAAGCCAACCATTTGATTAACATTTCTAAGAAAAATATAACTGTAAATATCCTATCCATATAATACAGAATATCCTGAAGAATTGGTCGTTGGGGAAGGTGAACATCTTCTAAAGCCTATTTATACAAAGAAAATAATTAACAAAAGTAAAAATATTTAAAAAATATACTTACCAAAGCTAAACTACTAAGTAAAATCATAGTGATAACAGCTGTTTCAAAATATTTGTTTTCGATTAATTGAAAAGTTTTCAGTCGCAAATTGCCCCATCCTTGCCAAAATGGCGAATCATCGTCACCGGCCAAGATTGGAAACTTAACGTAATAAGAATCCGGGCAACAGTCGGCCGGATACTCATCCAGAATATCTTCCTCGTTTGCTTGTATTATGATATCACCGTCGAGGGGGCCTTCTTCGCCTTCGCCTTCTTCGTCGAGTTCCTCATCCAAACCGAGATCTTCTTTGCTGGCGTCTCGTTTCTCTTCGCCTTCCATGGTTTCGGCGCTACCTTTATGACTTTCGTCTTTAAATGGTCGATTCTTATGGCTACCATATGAGTTAATGCTGGCAGTGTCGTCGTCCTGTAAGGACAAACCTCTATGGTTTAGCTCGTGTTCCAGTCTATTGTCTTGGTGGTTAATTGAATTGCCAATCATCTGCGAGGTATATATTATACATAGGTTGGTTGGAATTGGATATTTTTTTTGTTTCGTTTATTTACAAAAATTAAAAAATGGAAATCAGTAACAAACAAACATGATAACAGGTTTTTTTCCTTTAGATTTTTGATAAAAGGATTTACAAATTACAGATTGAAATTATTGCAGATACATATCTATTACTTGTAGTCCGGTAAGAGTAGACATAAAAATGGGCACATATAGTTTTTTTTTAGCTCGTTAAATATTCCAAACTTTTACTCTCAACGATTCCTGTGTCCGTGATACTGACAGGCTAAAATGAGAAGCAATTTTTCATAACAAGAGATACTCTTGGAGGATTTGGCAATTTCTCTCAAGAGGCAGTAACCCGTGAAAAACATTTCAGTTATTTTTTTAAGCTTGGTTAACAATAATTGTACAAATAAGTCAAAAACGATGTTCATTATAAATGTTTAGCTTTAACCTTTTCAAAATAACCGAACTTAAAAATATTTAAAATTCACTATATGTACATATAATATTTTTCGCAATAATTTTGAAAAATATCTACATAAATATTTAAGTTCGGAGCCGGTCAAAACTTTGTTTAATTAGTAAAAGTTCGTCCTATGTTATTTTGACTAACATTTTCCAAACTCTAATGTTAACTGCCGATTCTTACATTACATTTGGCCTATTCTTACTGGACTAATGTTTTTTTTTTATACAATTTGAAATAAAATTCTTACCGTTGAATTATTCAGATATTTTGGTTTCTTTGATTTGTTGTTCTTCAAATCGCCATGTATCGTAAATTCCATTCCATCACCAATGGCCACTTCAAGTTGATTTTGTTCCTTGATGCCCTTTTTGATTAATCCATCGGCAAGTATTTCATCGGCGCCTAATTCGAGCTCATTATCACCATGTTCTGCAGAAATACAACGACAAACTCCCATGCCTAACGTATCCGTTTCGTTTTTTTTTTTTTTTTAACAATTTTTTTTAAAGGTGCATTGAATGATATTCGAAATAATACCAAGCGTAGGATATTTATAATGATCGTTAGCAAGATAGCGTTGGTGGCCAATTTGTTTGTATTATAATTTTTTTTTTTACGAAACGTAACGGTTGATAGTTTATTTTTTTTATGGAGGCGTTAATGAAGAAAATAAGGAGAAAACAAAGTCGGAACGGAATTCCATTTAAAAAAAGCTTCCAAATTGTTTGAATCAACACCAATTTAGCTAGCTATTATAACGTTACAAGTCACAACACATAGATATGAATAAATAAAACAAACTTTAAAAATAATTCAAAGTTATAATAGTTAGAAGTGTGCAAAAATTCAAGTTAAGGAAATTGCTATCTGAGATCAGGTTAAATAAAAAGTGATTTAATGTGTTAGGCAGGTAATATCAATAACTAAAAAGTTGAAATTTGAATAGATGTATTTCTTATAGATGTTACCCAGCCCATTGATGTGTAAAATGATAAGTTTACAAAAAAGGTGCATGAACGCCTTTTTTAAAATCAGCTCTTCGTTAATTGCCAAATATTAAACGTCAAAAAATGTTTTTGTGCACAAAAATTATTTTGTGTTCTATGAACTCGTCCAAAAATTAAAAAAAGTTAATTCAAAGATACCAAAAATAAGGAAAAAAAAGAAATTTATTCAATTAAATTCTAAAAGCCACAATGACGTTTGGTTAAGTTTATCAAACAAAATCATTTCTCATACAAAATTTGACAGTTCATTAAACAAATCATAAACTAAAGGAAATTGTAAACTTATCTAGTATTTACATCACTGCATGAATACCCCTATATTTATATTTATTTGCACTGTAATTCTAAGTTGATATAGCTTGAACAGCAGATATCGGAAGTTTTTCAATGTAAGAAACATTTTTTTAAATTTTTTCTCAACACAATTTTTTTTCAAAATAATAATTATGTAGGTATACAAATATAATTATGTATCAAAATATTTATAATCATGCCGATTATAGAATCCGCAATACTGGATCCGCTGTGATTCGCAGTATAGTGTTCTCTTTTCTTTTCAAGACAAATGAGTTAAGCGAAAAAGAGCCCTGCACTGCGAATCACTGCGAATCCAGTATTGCGGATTCCATAATCGACATGAATATTCTTTTTTTGTCTTACTCCGTTTATAAAAATATAGTTTCATTTTGAAAAATACTTGCATCTTGGCTCTATATTCTAAATATTACTTTACAAATTCAGAAAGAAATTTTAAAATCAAATGCTATTAATTGTTTTTTGCCCCATTTCACCTTATTAATAAAAAATACTGCCCTTAGGTAATCCCTTGAGTCAATATTGGATTTTCACCAACGCGAAAAAAGGAATGATCTTATTTTCTTTTTATCTACGGCTAACACTATGATTCAGAACGAATAGTAATGAAAAAGAAATTTTGCGTATCTAAGTTAAATTATATCAAAAATCCCATGAGTTTGCTCCTGTGGTGTAATACAAGAAATTGGTTGGCCAATGCTTGCCGTATTAATTAATGTGATTTAATTATTGTCTTCAATAATTTCTAAAGGGCTTTAAATTTATTACAAATCTAATAATAAATAAATAAAAATTAATATTATCAACAAAATAACTTCTTATAGGTGTCTAATATTTTTGCACACTTCGAATTATATACAAAACAAATTAAATACTACTAAATACGTGGCCTTAAATATTTAATATATTTTATTTTGGAGTTTTGATGATATAATATAATAAGTGAATGTACGAGTATACATGAAAATTTGTGCTTATGATAAATATGTGTGATTAAGACCAAAAAACTAAGATTTTCATAAAATTTCAGTTATAATGTTACTTTAAATGAAATGGTGAAATAAACAATTATATAAAAAACTAAGTTTTTAGTTATAAAACAAAAAATAAATTGAATAGAAATCATTCTACAATTTTACAAGAACGAAATTAATTAAAATACAAAAAATAGTAAAATTACAACTTTTTCAAATTAAATTAATGAATTAAAAAAAATAGTAGACCATACAACTTATTTACAATTTAATGAAAAAAATAAATAAAAATAAAATAATTGTTAAGAAGTGAAAAAAACTATAATACAATATCATAACACTAAGAAGGGTCAAATCCACTGTTTTACTTTCATATTATATAAATATGTATTCAACTTATCATTTTAATTTAACTGATTTTTTTAATTATTATGTATACTAATAGAAAAAATTTATTATTTATACACATTATCTAAGAGCAATTAAAGTAAAAAGAACAAAATTAAATTAATTAAAACCAAATTAATAAAAATAAGTATAACAACAAATTAATATGGGTACAAAACCGTAGCTTGAGATAAGTTTCAAGACGATGAAAATCCCTTACTTAAGGTGGCACTTCAGTGCCTTGCTTCACCACATCATCACACTTCCACAAAAATTTTATTCATTCATTAATTTCATTCGTTCATTCATTTATTTTTGAAACGGCTATCCTTTGGCCTATAATTTATCTCCGATTTTAAGTACCAGCAATTTGAACTCAAGTTATAAGCCTAGTCCTTATACACATGAAAGCGACCAACGACCGACGAATAAGATTTAAAATATTTAATAAGCCTAGATTCTTCACAAAAACTAGACAAAATGGTAGAAAACTTATTTAAATTAATGTGAAGGTACTAAAATCTGCGTTTTAACTACTAAAATAATAGAAATTTGAGTAAATAAATTTGTCGTCACGAATTACAATCTGATTGTTACGCACTGTCAAATTCTATTCGCGTTCCACATACCTACCATCCACACTGCAACGAATGAATTGTTTGCGCGCGAATAACCTCAAAATCATTCTTGTTTTTGTTTACTTGGTGATTTGTCATGGCTGAAACAAACATTTAAATGTCATTCGCGACTAATAAAAAAATGCTATGTGAACGAAATTTCAAAATGGACGAATGTTCGTTCATTAGTCGGTCGTTGGTCGCTCTCATGTGAATAGTTCTTAAAGCCAACCATGTCCATTCATTTTGATAAATAAAAATATCAAATTTACTACATTTCAATAAACTAACAAAATAGAAAAGGGATTTTTTTTGCTGGCGGAATCATTTAACAATTAATCTGCCAACATTATGCCTAAAATGTTGTTACGGTAAATTTTGAGCGATACCGTGTCATATTATCCATTTTTGTATGTCCTGGATGCACTGATTTCTATAATACACTGGATAGCGTATCCATATAAAATAGGTGACTCCATTTGAACAATTGTTATACATACTTGAAGCTGCCTATTTTTGTTGTACAGAAGTATAACTGTATAACATATTGACTACGACATTAGGGGCGTTCCTTTATCTACTGCAAAGTACTTCTGGCTGCAGTCAACTACTTCTTCTCTGTGGTGAAATGACTTCAAAGCACTTTAATAATGTATTAACGAAATAAATCCACGCAAGAAAGCGACACCATCAATAAAAAGAAATTACTTAGTAAATTATTGTTGTTGATGTTTCTCTTATCTAAAATAAAATACAAACACAAACAATAAAAATTACACCTACTTTAAGATTAGATTTTTCTTTTGGAAAAATTATAATTATAGCGTTCCATTCATCATCTACTGGGAAATACTAAAAAGTACTTTGCAAGGCCCAAAGGAACACATCTATTGTCCAAAGCTATATTCACAACAACGGGACACTAATCAAATCATCATAGCGAATCAGTTTTTTCAACACTTGTACCACAGTAGATATTCGGCCCGAACCACTGTCCAATTTTCTCGTCTTCGGATAAGTACTAATTCCTTAATGGCATTGTAATTGTTTCCAAGAAACCAGACTGTGGTGTTTGTTTTCAAAATATTATCAAGCTCAGCGCAGAGAGTTTTCTATTTCACAGATAGCTTTATTTATTCTAAATAAATTAAATAAATGGCTGAAAATTCTCACTTTTCCGTTTTGTTTTGTTTGCTCAGTAACAATTGGAGCGTTCAGAAAATTGAGATCTCAGAGATTTTTCTCACTCAAAGGTGAGCAAGCGAATCCAAATTTTGTTCCTCAGAGTTTTCACAGCAAAACTGAAAAAAATTGGTGAGGAATCCTGGGGGCCGATTCTGGTTTAGTGAAAAGGTGAATCGAATAGCTTTCTACACTTTCACTCTTAAATGCGATTCTTGTTCTGTGAAAAGGTGACATTCAGATGAATATTTTTCTTTCACGCCGTTATTTCGATGTGAATCTTTGAAAAGAAAGGGTGAATACGAAAAAACAATGCTCAATTTAACCACATTTCCTTCTCTGTCCTATTCACGAAGAAAAAAATATTTCTATCTCAAGCGTTTCTCTTTTCTCTTCCAAAAATAAGAAAATTGAGAGAATTGTGAAAGGTGGGATCGTGAATATAGTTCGTGGGAGAATTTTACTCACTGAACCAGTATCGCTTTTTTGCACCAAGTGAATCTAAAAAGTGAAAGCAATGCATGCTAGCGAATGGGAAAATTGTTTATTCGATTCACTTTTTCACAAAACCAGAAACGCCCCCCTTTCATGTAACAGAGATCTCCGAAATCTCATTCTCCTGAACACGCCTAATTTGTACGGCAGTTGTCAAAACACTTTTTTTTTTGTGCTCAGCAGATATTAAATCTTGAAGCTGCCTTCGATAGTGTCATCTTCAATTGGAGTCAAAAGAACTGTTATACGTTGAATGGTATACACTATCCACTGTATTATAGAGATCAGTGTGTATTTCCTACAAAGTATAACAGTTCTTTTGGCTCCAATTGAAGATGGCACTATCGAAGGCAGCTTCAAGATTTGACAAGTATTTTGACGACTGGCGTTCAAATTAGGCGTGTTCAGGAGAATGACATCTCGGAGATCTCAATCTGTGTTACATGAACAGGGGGCCGATTGTGGTTCTGTGAAAAAAATTAATCGAATAAATAATTTTCACATTCACTAGCATGCATTGCTTTCACTTTTTCGATTCACTTGGTGCAAAAAGCGATTCTGGTTCAGTGAGTTAAATTCTCCCACGAACTATATTATCGATCCCGAACCATTTTATCATTTCCCCTGAAGCGCATGCGCAGTCGGCGCAATTCTTTCAATTTTCTTATTTTGTGGTGAGAATTATCAGCCATTTATTTAATTTATTTAGAATAAATAAAGCTACATATCTATGAAATAGAAAATTTTATTATTTTTAAAATACGAAAACGCTATTCGGGAAAACTTAGTTGAAGAACACCAAAAGGACCAAGGTCTCTGCGCTGAGCTTGATAATGTTTTCAAAACAAACACCACAGTCTGGTTTCTTGGAAACAATTATAATGCCATCCAAGAATTAGTGCTTATACGAAGACAAGAAAGTTGAACAGTGGTTCGGGCCGAATACTGTGGTGCAGGTGTTGAAAAAACTGGTTCGCTATGATGATTGGTATTCCATTGTTGTGCATTATAGCTTTGGACTAATAGGTGTGTTCCTTTGGGCTTGGAAAATATTTTTTTAAGTATGTCCCAGTAGATAATGAACGGAACGCTATAATTTTAATTTTTCCAAAAGAAAAATCTAATCTTAAAGTAGATGTAATTTTTGTTGTTTGGATTTGTATTTTATTTTAGATAAGAGAAACATCAACAACAATAATTTACTAAGTACCTAATTTCTTTTTATTGATGGTGTCGCTTTCTTTCGTGGATTCATTTCGTTAATACATTATTAAAGTATTTGAAGTTGACTGCAGCCAGAAGTACTTTGCAGTAGATAAAGGAACGCGCCTAGTGTCGTAGTTAATATGTTATTCAGTTATACTGCTATCCAACAAAAATAGGCAGCTTCAAGTATAACAATTGTTCAAAAGGAGTCACCTATTTTGTATGGATACGCTATCTAGTGTATTATAGATATCAGTGGGAATACACTATCCAGCGTACTCAAGAAGTTTATATTAAAAAAAATATATTGTGACATTTTTAGAAATTATTTTCATAAAGATTTTTCCATAAAAAAATTATTTTTTTTAGAAAATTGTCGCACCCACCTAAGAAGTAGACCCTCCTCCCATTAAATGTAACCTACATATTAAGTTGTAAAATATCAACATGTAAGAGAAAAACGAGACAACTGCACCGCTTGAACTTGCTCCTATAATGATTAACGACACATTAAAGATAGGTACATGTAAATGGTTAAATAAAGTAATGATATCTTTAATGAGAAAATTAAAAAAAAGCCGAAAGTACTAAAAGTAGACTTTTTTTTTTATTTTTTTGTTCTTTCAAAAGATAATATTTTCCAAATTTGTCCATTACATAATAACCTAAAAATAAGGTAATTTTATCAAATAACGTCAAAACCATATTTCAATAAGTGAATTATGGTGCTCTACAATTTGTTCGAAATGCGAATGGTGAATTGGAATTTCAAAAATGAATATTGATGTTCTTCATTTCGGGGCATTCTATTTTTTAACGTAGGTATTCCAACCACTTTTTGTATTCTTTGTGAAATTGGTGCAGTTGCAGTTAGTTTTGTATTTCTTTTTATATATATTTTTTTATAATAATAAATAAATATTATTATTTTAAGGGAAACCAGAAGAACAAATATGAATATACGAATAAGGTATTCGCGCTTTGTCAGGCAAATCTAATATATGTATTAGATTTTTCTGGCAGTTTTTCTCCAGAGTTTCAATAATTATTTTTCCTTTAAAAATGGAAATAATATTGCACTAATTTCCATTCGCAGTGTACTTTTACTTTTTAGAACAATTAAAAATGAATGCATTTTCAATTTTTACAGTTCGAAGTAATTTAAAAGTTTTCGAAAACGAATGAATTTCATTTCGAGTGAAGCAACTTTAATTTCTACCCTTGTTCCATTCCATTGTAACAGTAGGGGGATTCATGCAGTTTATCTTTTGGATAAATTTATCTTTTGGTAAATGAACTGTCAAATTTTGTATGGGAAATGGTTTACGCAAATTGGATAAAATTATCTAAGGATTTTGTTGCGGAAACTTATACAAATTTATTTGGATAAACTTATACAAACGTCATACGTTTAATATTTGACGTTTAACAAACAGCTGATTCAATTACGCAGTATTTATCCAAATAAATAAAAATGACGTTCACGCAAACTTTTGCGTAAAATTATCTTTTTACACAATTGGTAAACTTATCTCGTTGCATGAATACCCTTAGTATAACTCAAGTAGAGCTCCAGACCAACGACATGTCTCGACTTTCGAAGCATATATTACATCAGTGATTGTATGGCAGTTTGAAAAGTGCTTCAAACAAATATTGAAGACTAGGATTAAAGTTATATTGTAATTCCACCAGAGAAATAAAAAACAATTTACCAAACAAATCAAATACAAAACTTAAATAACCAACGAATTTTGTAAATACAAAATAATATATAATTAAAAAGCTTGGTTATACCTCCGATATTTCTATTTCTATGATTTTACAGAACTGTTTATCTAATTTCAAAAACAACATTTACAGTTAGATACTCCGTAGATTCTATGAATTCAAACGTAGATCCCAATTAAAAAAAAAATAAATAACTAAAGATATCATCCCTCATCTCACGAACTGACGTAACTGCTTTTTTGAATATCTTGGAAAAGCGCATATTTTAGCTATAGTTCTTAAACCATTAAATCGGTCATTGAATTTAAAAATAGAAATCCTGTAGTTTACAAAACAATAGGACAAAAATAGTTTTAACAAAGGCCAATACCTTTAAGAAGCATTTTTGCAAAATGTGAAAATAACAGTCACGTCAGTTTGTGAAATAGGGCACGATATATTAAAACGTATGTAATGGGTCAAGTCTACGTATATAGAGGTAAATTCTACTTAAAGACGGAATTTAATTTTTTTAAAATTTCGTATAAGTTACTTTATCATGATAATTATAATATGAGAATACAAAAATATGCAGAGGTATGTTTCAGATAATCAATATGTATAACAGTTTTTTGTGTATACATATGCATTTTGAATGCATCCAACTATATAGACACATAATCAACAATAATATTTCATCAAAATTCCGTATAGAATAATCGAATGATATATATCTTAAGATATACTCATATATAGATATGTATATAAATATGAAAATATTTTTGTTTTTTGTTTAACAATTATTAAAAAACAAGTGGATAAAAACCTTCGTTCCATATCCAACTGATCTGATTGGTCCTCTCACCTGGTGGTTGATCGCTAATTTGATTTGTCAATTTGTTACGAATTAATTTGAAACAACTTGCTACGTTACGTTTGATCCATTTTGAAAAACGCGAAAATCTATTAAAGGCTTCAGCGATTTTATTTGTATCGTTGTCTGCGGTTGGCGCTGATAAACTGGATGAACCGAAATTGGACAAAAGCAAGGCTAAGAAAAGATTCAAAACCTATAAGAGAAGATTAAAAAATATTTATTTCAATTTTATGATGCTCTTGAAAAATAATACTTACGACAAGATTTCCAATAACGACTGTAGCTAGGAAGAATGGAATACATGAGACATCGCCAACGTACATACAATCCCACATAGATTCAATCCATTCTCCACATAAGACACGGAACACAATCATAAATGAATGCATGAAGTCGGTGAAATTCCATCGCGGAAGATCTCCATCGGGGAATCTGTCTTTGTGGTCTAGAAAGGGAATTGAGGTTAACATATTTAGTTTTTTTTTTAAATTGCTAAGAAATAATATCTTAACATAAAAAAATGATTGATCAAAAAATATTATGGCCAAGTGTGAATATTTAATTTTATTTTTATAGTTAAAACTTTGTATTTACTTATTTCGGCTGGGCACCTTTGACCGCGAATTAAAGCTTATATACAAAATTTTGTCATAATAAAATCTCGACATTTTGTTAAGCGTTTTATAGATAATATTTTGAATTAGTAGAGTTTTTAAATTTTATCTATTTATAATTTTTTTTATTTATTTATCGGCCATATTTTGCGAGAATTATTTTTATTATTATTAATGTAAAAAACAACGTCTATAGTTTATAATTTTTTTAGGTGCAGTCATTGGTCCATACCTATTCTTTTAGGAATATTTTATGAAGAATTTTAATTTTGTGATTTTTTTTAATGGATTCTATTTGCAAATGACTCTTTTCTTAAACATTAAAAAGCAGAGTAAAAGGGTATATAGTAAAAAGAAGTAAAAATATTGCAATATTTTTGTGAGCAGGATGCAAGGTTGAAGTGCACATAATATAATAAAGGATTATTATAAACTCTAGAGAAAATTGAATTACCTGTGAAATAGATTGACAAAACTACTTAAGTAATATTTAACATTTTTCATTAAAAATAAAATCCTGGTGATAACCTGTCATAGTAACTTAACGTTTAATATAGGTTTCATATTTATAATAATTTTTTAAATGAATTGAAGAAATGGGCTGGGTGTACACAGGATTCCGGCTCAAAATCAAAAACCATTAATTTAAATTTTGTATAATTTTCTATTTTTATAACATAGATAATATACATATGTTTAAAATTGCCGGGACTAACCCACAGATGACCAACTTCATATTTAATTAGTATCAGCCTCCAAGAGAAACGATAAAATTTCATGATATTTGTTTCCTCAGAAATCGAATTTGATTAAACATTCTTGAGGGACTAAGAACCATTCGCTGATACGAAATTTATGTATCAGAAAATCAATTGATCAGAAATGGTTTTCTTAATTTTTTAGTGATTTTCGAAAAGCTATAACTTCATGGCCAACAATGGTCTTATTAAGAAAATATATTAAGGCCTAAAATTAAAAGAAAAAATTTTCAAAATTTGATTATTACCAAAATCAAAGACAAGTAAAAAAAATTCAAAAAGAAATGCGGAAATAGAATTTTCTGGAAAAACGTTTAAGGGCCAGCTTGTTCACAACTGATCATCTTTAATCAAGGATTATTGCAACTGGTAGATCATCGAATGTGCATGTTAACCAAAATTTGTATCAAGTAATTCAAAATTTTACATGTTAATTATGGAAATCGCTAATCAGCTGATTCTTATCGATTAGCGCCACTTAACTAGAACCTGTTAAAGTCATAGTGCAGATTTAACCCACTGTGAATAAACTGGCCCTAAATCCTATTTCTGTTATGCGAATATTTGAAAAAAAAAACGTGTAACACATTGAACATTAAACTTAAGCCTAAACAAATGGATGACTTTAGTATTTTCTTGTTCGAAGTTTAGATTTAGTTCATTAAGAATACCTACATGATATGTTAGAAAAAGTCTCTATAAATATATTGATCAAACTTCGTAGGTATATGATTTTCAAATTAATAGTAAACTGAGAGATTTTTAGATTTTTGAATTTTTATTTCACAAAATTGAAATAGGGTTTTTTGAGTACCTAGCAAATTTAAAAATAAAATACATATACGCCCAAGTGTACCGTTGTATACAAAGAAACCTTATTTATATGTGTTAGCTTAAATGCCTGAACACAATAGAGTGCTGCAACTGGAACTGAAGCTGGAGCAGATTTAAAAAAGTATCGTTAATTCTATTGTCTAACGACCCTCAATGTAAATTTTATTATTCACTTTTTTTTTTTCCGATATTTTTAATAATTTTTTCGCGACACAATAAGCACTATTTGAATTACAGCTATTGCAGCTGCAATTCCAGTTGCAGTTCATTCTTCATTGTGTTCAGGCAGTTAGGCTGCTTTAAAAGGAAAATTCTCTCGGTAATTTTCGATTCCGTCTGAATAGACAGTTAAGGGAGGAGGAGAAAAAAAGAGAAGAGCGCATTGTAAGGGCTATTTATATGGAGAAATAAAGGACTTAGATATGGTCTTAAGTAAAAAATGCAATCAAGAAAAATGGATCGGTGTAAAATCAATACACACCGCTCTGGACTACAAACAAATATAATAATTTAGAAAATAGGTTTTTAAGCACACTCAATATGTTAAAAACATTTACAACAACTCTAAGTTATTAAATACTATTTTATAAAAACCAAACAAATTATTCTATAGTCTAAAAAGTTTTAACACAAAAAAAAATAACGAAAATTATTAAAACAATTTTAATTTAACCAAATTAAACTAATCCACTATTTTAAATGCATTGTTTCGTGTTGCCGATTCAAATAGAAAATATCACGACATATCAAAAAATAATAACTATTAGAAATAAAGTTGACAAAAATTATTTTTTATTAAAATATAAAACTAAACAATGTGTTTTTAATTTAATATTACAAATTCTTAGGCCCGTTCTTAAGCAAACTATAAAATATGTTATGTTGAACACAAATATTTAAGTTTCATTTCAGCGAATCGACCTTAGAGACTTAATTGCTTTTTTAGATTGTTGTTTAAATAACATTTTTAAAGTTTCATTTGTATTGATAATGTTTGTTAATATTAGTTGAATTTTTTAACACTTTCACTTTTAAAAATTCCATGGCCTGACAAACTCAATAATCTATACTTTAAAATGTTCGTATATTCAACCCAAGCCAATTCAGACATAAAATCATGATAAATCACAAGAAACGGCAATGCTGAGTACATTACATAAAAATCACGATTTCGAATATTAAAAAAAAATATCTAAAAATATCAACTAAACAAATTATAATTTTTATATACTTACCATGATAGTTTTTCCCGAACAGTTGCATTCCCATGACGGCAAATATGAAGATGATAATGCACAAGACAAATGTCAGATTACCCAATGCACCCATTGTACGACCCATAATCGATATAAGTAAATTTAATGTTGGCCAAGATTTAGCTAATTTGAAAACACGAAGCTTGTTTTTTTTTCAATTTTTTTTTTCGAAAATGTGTGATTCCAATGTTACAGGGTGATTTTTGATATTTTTGGGGAGATGTTTAATTTATTTATTTAATTTTTTTAATGTTTTTTGTTCATCAAAAGGCGGGCAACACAAGCAGTTTATATTATTTTAATTTTGGATATAAAATATGAAAGAAAAGAAGAAAAAATTTATCGTGAGTTATAAAAAGTTTATCAAACAAATTTAAATATTAATTGTATACTCGTAATTGGGAGATTTTCTATATCAGACCCCTTTTTGCTAAGCATACCAATACTATTTTAGTGTTTCGTAAATTCATATTTTGGTTAAAGCTATATAAAATTCTGATATTGAACTGTATTATAAAAGATTAAAAAGCTAACAAAATGCCTTAAGTTAGGTTAAAAGATGTATTAAGAAAAATTAAAAAAAAAAGAAATGAACAATTTAATCAAAAGAGAAAGAAGAGAGAAGAAAGTGATTGTTGATCGTTTAAAATATCGATGTTTAGTTTTGTTAAATGATGCATCATGTTTTCATTTAAAAATACCTGTGTAATTTTTGCCAAACAATTGCATTCCCATTACGGCAAATATGAAGATTATAATACACAATACGAATGTTAGATTGCCTAAGGCACCGACAGTTCGGCCCATAATCGATATGAGCAAATTCAATGTTGGCCATGATTTAGCTAATTTGAAAACACGTAGCTGGCAGAAGGAAGATGCAGTACAATTTATAGAATTCATTTTATTTGAATTTTTAAAAGGAACAAAATATAAAATTTTCTTATTGATCAAACAAACAAATTTCAAGGGAGAATAATAATGTTATAGAATTTTGTGTGTAAACATTTTAAAAACGTAGAATTTTGTTATCAATTTTCTCCCATAAAAATATCGATATTGAGATACATCATCATTTAATGATGATAAGTTAGATTATTTTTTATAATCAAAGTACCAAAATATTGTTACCGATCACAGAGAAATTTTTGTTTAAGCATTTATTGAACTGAAATACAGTCAATTCTGTTATTAGTATAGAAAGAATTTAATAAAATCGGAATATTTAAAAAACAAAAATATCTTACCAAGCGAAATGAACGTAATACAGATAATCCCTGAACACCCTCCAGACCGAGTTCGAGTAAGGAGAGAGCTACTATAATGAAATCAAAAATATTCCATCCTTCTTGAAAATAGTATTTCGGGCTCATCGCACAAAGTTTCATCGTTGCTTCAATTGCAAATGTCGCCGTGAAAAACTAAAATAAAAATATCTATGTAAATGCAACCTTTATTGAATAAATCCTCGCAATTTTCTAGAATTCTGAAAAGCATATCACAAAAGATCTAATTCGAAGTTTATTTAAGAGAATTTCGAATCCGATAGAATTTATGAAAATGCTTTATTTCTATTGGTCAGTTTAACTTTATCTGATTCCCTACGCATATTTTATTTTTTAAAAGAAGAAAATCTCTGAAATAAATATAAACTGACCAATTTCGAATTCAAAGAAAAATTCTGAATATGCGATCTATTTAAAAAAAATACTTACATAGTTTCCACTTTTTAGAATCTTTTCCATTTCTTTGTTCATGTCGTGATGATCTAGTGCCATGAACATTGTATTTACCACAATACAAAGGGTGATGAACAGTTCAACAAATGGATCGAACACAATTAAGGACACCCATTCCACAATTTTAACCCAACAGAAACAGCAATCCCAAACGCAGAATATGTCTATACCTCTAAGGAATGCTTCAATAGCTTTATCTTTGAGTGTTGGACCATCTTCGTCGTCGTCCTCTGTTGGAAAGTAGTAAATGGAGACTGAATATAAAATTGAGCATTAGTATTATTTTGACCAAACTTTGACTCAGCCGATTTTTTTTGTGTTCATGGTTTTGAAAGTGTTTTTTTTTTTTTTCGTAAAAATGTATACTCTTTTTTTGGAGTTTTATTTTTTTTTGATAAATTGATAGAACAAAAAAGAGAGGCTTATGTATGTTATCGCTTTCCTAAATGAGTTAAAATATAAATTTCAGTTTAGTCAGCAATAAAAAAAACCTACTTGAGAACTAACTAATATGCTTGATTTATTTGATTTTTTTAAATGGTTTGTACCTACTCTATCTACACAAGCGCATTAATTTTGTAATTTTGTGCGATGTTATTTTACAAATATCGAATTATTTTACTATTGAAATGTAATAATTGTTTTCTGAGTATATGAAATTCTACATGATTAAAAGCACTTTTAATAATTTAATAAAGGGATTTAGTAACTAGCTTGGCATTTAAATAGAATCCAAAACATATTTTACTAATTCTTTTGCAATTAAATTTTTTTTTTATCAGAAAGAAACTACCTACTTCCGCGGGGAATTTTGTAATTTATTATATTTATATGTATTAAATACTAATTTTGTTATCAAAACGCAAAGAAAACAAACAGTTGGCTATTAATTCTATAGAAGTTAGTTTCCATACAAAATTCTCTCCAAAAATGTAGCCCAGCTAAAATTAAACACAAGATTTTAGCCGAGAGGTACGCAGCTCCAGCTGAAAACTCAAATGTTTGTTACAGCACTTACATAAACCCTTTGTAAATTCGTCTAAAATTTGGGCTTCCGGATTGCGCTACATTTGAGCTAACCGCACGAATTTAGAACTATCATCGAAAAATATCTAAGCCATCGAATCATACAATTATTTTTCTTATAAGAAAAAATGTGCGCTCATTGCCATGGAATTAAATTTATTTACCGAACTTGGAAAGTTATTTTTTTATCAAACAAATCCTTTTATAAAATGTTTACTTTGTTATGCAAAATTTTAAACATCTTGATGTTAAGTTATTTTTTTAAACTAGTATTATACTAAACCTATTTTCTTAATAAACTTCAGCTGAACACTCCTAAGAAAGTGAAAATTCGTGCAAACAAGTGAACAAAAATAAAATTTTTACATTTCTAATTTTCAAAGTGACATTTGGGTATAGTATGATAAAAAGATACCATGATGCTCACTCGTTTAAAATTTAGAAAATCCTGATTTTAACCAAGCATTAAACTAGAAATGCTTTAACATTTTACTTAATCGTCTATTTTTTTTCGTTCTATAAAAAGTTTTATTATTGCAAAAAGTCCACGACGACGATCTATAGAAAAATTTTGAACAAAATCTTTTATAAAATTTCTTATAAAAAAAAGAGTCGCATTATACATCTATATGTAAAATCTGTGACAAGAATTGATTAACGTTAAATTTTTTTTATAAATAACTTAATAAGGTATTACATTTCATTCGAAAATAGTTACAAGGTAAACCCCTACAGACTTATAAGAGTCTTAAGGTAAAATTTTTATATTCAAACTAAACTTCTTAATATGCATATAGAATCATTTTTTCACAAAATATATTAAACAAAATTGACACTTAAGGGTTAAATATGTTGTGCTTTTCAATTAACTGCATGTCTTTTTCAAGCTCAAATTTAACAGCTTTCAAGCCAACTATTTATGTTTTCTTATACATATGTAGCTACGATTTTGATAGTTATATAATATATATATATATATATATATATATATATATATATATATATATATATATGTAAAATGTATATATGTAAAATGTATGGTATATTTGCAGTTGAGTGCTATATTATATTGTTTTTTTTTATATATATTTTTATAGTTACAGTTTTGTGTTAAAAGTGCCTTCTGGTAATATATTATATATGTTTCTGTTGAATTATTATTATTTTGTTTGTATTTATATAAAATAAAATTATAAAAAATAAGCAATAACTGTTAAGAACGAAACTATTTGCATTCCAAAAATCGAACTCACTACGATTCTAGACAAATATGAAAAAAGCTAGGTGATTTTTGTTTACTCTTTTAATTTATTTAAAATTTAATATTAAACAAAGTTTAAATAATTATCCGAAAAGTTAAGCATCCAAAATAACTTTTAATCACTTATTTCATGCAAAAAAATTGATACAATAATTATTTTTAAATAAATAAAAAGGATTAACCAAAAAAAGGAGAAAACTTGTTCTAATGCAAAATTTATCACATTCCACAAGTTCATATATTCCATTTGTTTAAAAAAAATTTCTAAATAAAAATTTTTACTTTTTCTGAAAAGGAAGTATAATCGCTAAAAAACAATTCGCAATAAACCTCTCTTTTAAAAAGAAATTTCGAAAATTACAAGTCTTCATTTAAAGGGAAAAACTCATATATAGATATTCAGTGGGTTCAAAAATTCGTTAAAGTTATATTTTTATTCAGAAATAATTTGAAAAAAATCTGTTATTTGTGTGCGTTTTAGATCCGAAAAATCGTCAGGAAATTTGGACGAGTCAAAGAAGAGTCATTTAGTATATGGTAAGCTTTTAAAGAAAAGAAAACAAATGGAGAAAAATATTTTTAATTATGTTCATTGTGGAAGAAATAAAAAACTTTTTTTAAATGCTACTATTCTCTTAGAATATTATATTTCAAAGTATTAAGAAGGATCTTTTGGAGACCTTTAGTACAGAGAAGACACAAGAAGAAAAAAATATTGTATTTACAAAGATTTCGACTGTACGACATTGCTAAAATGCTAAGCGTTTCCTTTTATACATTGCCGATTTATAAAATTGAATAACGAACAGAAACGATTAATTTGAGATGTCGGTATTGTGTAAATTTAGGGAAGTTAATTTTTGAAAAGAAAAAAAAAATTACCTATTTTATGATAAAAAAAATAACTAAATTTAGAAAAAAAAAATTGTTTTCGAACTACTTTAGAATTGTAAACCCCTTCAATTTATAAGAAGTAAGTTCAAAAGAAAAGTAGAGTTAGCTCCTGAATGTTACATATTAAAAAGGTTTATTTATTTCGAGAGAAAAATAAGTTTATAAAAATAATAAAAACCTAATTAGTTCCCTGTAAAGTTAAAGACGGTCGTGGCGTCTTGGTTTTTGTTTCATTGCTCGCGTTTGAGGAATTATCCAAAGCTATCCGGATATAGCAAAACAGCTGATGCAACAACAACCCACCGTCAGGGATGCCACTTTGCTGCAATAGCAGTAAATCTACTGCACTTTTCGCAAAAACTAAATCTACTGCCACTAAATCTACACACAATCTACTGCACTTTTTTTATTTTTAATAAACCTTTTCTTGGACAGCTGTCCAAAAAACATGCAAACAATTAACCGCTGTAAAGAACGTCTGAACGAAGCCAATTCATTGTGAACTTGGTCACATTCTCTTATGATATATGAAATTAGTTGGATGCTTTCATTCATGAAACAAATCTCTGTCTCTGTGTCTGTTTCTATTGTTTTCTATTGTTTTCTGCTAAACTAACGGGATTTTGAGAGTTTATTTGAATATGTATTTGTATTGTGTGATACTGACAATTCCTCATTTTACAAGAATATTAAAAAAAAAGACATGGATAAATATTTATTGAAAACCACAAAAAAAGTAAAACTGTTCTGACAAACCTTTGTCAAGTGTTAAAATTGTTTTTTTTTTTATATAGAGAAACACCAAAAAGAACATTACAAGAAAATGAGAACGAAACTCAGGCTGCCGTAGAACCATTCGCTGGCTCTAGCCAAATATCGTGAGTGTTTTCTTTTAGTTTAGTTTTCAAGTTTTTAATTTCTTTCTTTTTTATTCACTAAATAATAGAAAAGAAAACCCTAATTCGATTCAAGAAAATGAATGTACGAGCTATTTATTTTTATGTTTTTTGTTTAATATAAATCTACTGCGGACAGATTCCATCTATTGCGCTCCTCTTTTCTTGAAGTACGCTGCCCACCGTATGTTAAATTTTTTGGGATAGGGAAACGTCAATTGCGTTTTCACTTAAAATGACTGATGTTGATCAAACATATTTTGTGCAAGCAAAACGGTTGTACAGTAAAACCCGCTTAAGAGAAACGGCAAAATGTCACAGTATTTCTTTCACTTAAGCGGGTTTTTCACTTAACCGAACCCCGCTTAAGTGAAAAAAAAATTCACTTAAGCGGAGTCCGGATAAGTGAAAAAAAATGTCACTTAAGCGGATTTAAAAATTCCATTCAGCGGAAATTTAAAGCTAGAAAAAAATGAATTTATCTTTTGGAATTGCCTAAAAAAATAAAATAAAATCCAACAACGATTTAATATGTAACACAAAAATATTTATTGAATAAAAAAAACAAGTTACATATGTATTTACATATCTACGTAGGAATTCATAGATAACATTAAATCACATTTGAGTTTTTGTTTTATTTTATTAATTGGTACATTGATTGATTGCGGCACATTGTGCATAACAAAAAGAGTCCAAGTTTGGCTTCATAAAGCTTTTAAATAAATATGTATTCACGAAAAAATAATCTTAGTTTTTTTTAGTCAAACCAAAAAGCAATTTGTTTACAAAACGAGAATAAATGGTTGTGACATACAGAAATTTAAATGTCATTTTTGTGGTGAAAATGGTGGATGTGAAAAATAAAAAAGAAGTGAAAGCGTTCAGCAAATTTTTTGTTCTGATCAACTCAATTTTTTTTTCACTTAAGAGAGTTTTTTTTCAATGACAAACACAAAATTTAACTGAAAATATTTTTCAGGTAAGCGGGTTTTTCACTTAAGCGAGTTTCGCTTAAGCGGAGTGTTTTATAAGTGATTGGTCGAAAAATGCTCGGGGATGAAAGATTTGTTTCAGCTAAGCGGGTTTTTCTCTTAAGCGGGTTTCTCTTAAGCGGGTTTTACTGTATTTTGTTTATTTGACGACCAATATCTGGAACTACCATTTGAAGATCAAATTAAGGTTTTCGAAAATAGCCGTAAATACATTGACAAATTCAATTTTATAATAATTAACTTTTTTTAATTCGAGTATTCGTGTTTAGATTTATAACTATCTGTTATGAATTTTGGAAGAGTAAGATGCTGTTGATGGCATATGGGACTTTATTTTAAAAGGAAAATAAGGATACTTATTCGACCCAGCATACTACTCAAGAAAATATAGTATACAACATTTCATAAATTAAATATAAAATTGTTTTTACCTCTCAACATTCTAACTAACTTACTTGTCTTTAAGAAGGAGAAGTCAATCTTACTTTAAAAGTGTAATCTTTACCGCTATGATATTATTGTAACAAAATAAACAAATTTTGTAGTTAAACATAAAATTTAAAAAATAAAATTTCTTGTTTTTGATTCAGTTACACAATTCCATACCTAAAACCAATCAATCGTATTCGATTCGATCAAAAATTTAAAACCGCAGTAGGGGTGACTGTTTTAAGATAAATAAATAATATTATGTGAAAGATAAAATATATGAAAGTTACCAAAATCCCAGTCTTCTATGGTTTATTTTGATTGCTTTTGAATACGTTGTATACATGAAATATAGTTAGTACACATACATATGTAAGTTCATATTTTTTTTTTTAATAAACGCGTTTCAATAATTTAAATACATATATACAGTAAAAAAAAAACAGTATTATATCATTCTTTTAACAGTTTAAACGGATATTAAGTTACATTAAGCCAATTACTGTATTTGAAGAAAAGTAGCATTTTAAAAAAAAAAATATTAAAATAAAATATATTATAAAAATCCATACATTCCGTATAAAATATATTTGAATTCAATCTTAAAACTGCAACGCCCCGATAAAAAATTAATTTTTCTGTGCAAACGAACTTAACAGACACATTTGATGATTGACCGACTGAAACCGAATTCAATGCAAATTATGAAATGTGTCCAAATCTGACCCAAAATTTTCAGATGCTTATTGACTTGCAACACATTTATGCGTGTAGCAAAAAAAAAACACTTTACAACTTTTATTTTCAAGGCGTCACAAATATTTATATACATTGTGTTAAATTTTAGTTCACATTGACAGCTTTCAATTCAAAAGTCAGTCTCAAAGTTGTTTTATTTGCATTGAGAGCGGTCATGAAAAGAAATAAATACAAAAACTGACACACAGAAAAGATAGGTTGCAAAAACAAAGACAATGATTTTGAAAAAGACATTCTCTTGACATTTCAAGCATTCGAATGCAAATTTTACATAAAACAACATTTATCAAAAATAAAAGTTATAAGGGTTTTTGCGATTTTGTCAAGAGAACGAAAATTTTTTTTTTCGATTATTATTTAAACAATAATGCAACGGGCCGGCCGTTATCGAGAAAACCCTTATACTTAACGTTGGAAAAAGAACAAATAATTTTGTAAAGTAAATTATGTATATCATGTTTGGATTTTCCGGAAAATATTTACAATTATTAACAGAAAACAAATTAAAAAACAAAAAATTATTTATAAAATTATGTATGACACCGACACAACAGTATAATTTTTATAAAAAAGTAAAGTATAATGGACAAGAAATATTTTTGTATGTACATACTTAAAAATTTAATTATAGATATATTTTAATTAAAAAATTACCTCCTTTATCACTTGCTCGACTCTGCCGACCAGCGGCTTGTTCGATAATGTCATTAAGTACCATGACATCTAAAATTATCAGAAATTGTTATTTATTACATACAAACAGAAATTAATTAATATACAAATTTACCTTTCATATCAACCACTGTTTGCGTTTGGACGGGTTCAATAAAAGGATTGTCATGGTGTTTTACTTTTCCAGCTTCATCTGTACAGTCTAATCCCATTTCCTGAAGAAAAAAAATAGACCAGTTATGGATTATGTGCACTTTTATCAAAATTGATTAAAAAAACAACTGTAAAATTTTATTTGTATAAGTTTTTCAAGATTTAAGGCCATTTTTTTTATATCATTAGTATGCGAGTAATTAATTCTAAATTGAAATCGTTTTAAGAAGAAACAAAAAAACTTAATTTACATATGTATATGTACATAATTCTTATTTAAAAATGCTTTCGTAATTTTCTGATCTCTCATCTTACTAAAAAATTATTATTTGTTTTAATATATACTCATTTTTCCCGACGTACATTATGGGACTGTTCTGAACAAAATTCGGAGCGATATATTAAAGCTGTTTTACTTTAATCTTGCGTTTTTAAAGTGCATCATGAAAAAGGCTGCGGGGATGCTGCCAGGTTGATGGAATTCTGTTAGGTCAGATAGAAATTGTATGCTAACAAAATTTTAAGTGGTATACAATTCTTTTTGTTTTTTGGTTGCATTTTGAAAGTGCAAATCACTCCCAGGTCCCAGCTTTATGGCATCTATAGTTTGCACCGATATACATTCTATGCTCATACAATTTGGAGCGGAATAAAATACTTTGAGCAAATTGTTCATCAGCTCCTAGACTATAAGTTTCAAAGTCAGTACAGTACGAATTGTCAGTACAGAAAAAATAGGACGTTATCCTCTGGTTTCACAGGGTTTCCGAGTCTGCATCATAAGGTCCTGTGAATCGGGGATTTATCAAAAGCTTTAAAAAGCAATAAAACCCGAAAGCTCTTTGACAAAAATTACAGAAATGTCACTAGTGATTTTTTTTCTAATTGGGAATGGTAACTATGTTTGAATTCGATATTTCAACGCTTACAGCCAGGGGCGGATGAAGGGATGTGCTAAGTGTACCACCGCATATGGTCGCGCGATTCGAGAGGCCCTGCGCACCATGTTAAAAAGTGTCCTCATCTTGAAATCATAAAATCCAGCAAACCATGTCTATTTAATTCATTCATAATAATCGAACAAACAAAATAATTGAAATTGGCTTTATCGACTCAATTGCGCTGACTGGGTGGAGTTGAGTCGAATCCTGGCTATACCTTTCTTCACTTTTTAACCTTTTTCTTATACAGAATGGATATAAACGTATTACTTGCCTTTATTATTTTGGATCTTTGTATGATTCAAGCAACCTAAGATCTCTTCCCAAAACAAGATGTAATAAAACATTGTCAGGATTTATTATATACAGTCCTCCAATTGTCTTAAATCCAGATGTTAAATGCTTAAAGCCAAATTTAAATTTTGGAAGGGTCAAATTTCTTTAAAATAAAAAATAAAAAAAATAAGTTATGTGATACAAACAGCTAGCATGTATTTAATGAATAAAATCCATTTTTCTTGATTTATTTTTAATTTTCCACTCTCTTTCTTTATTTATTTATTCACTAGCTGGACCATCTGGCTTCGCACGGTATTTTATCAATTTTATAATTTTTTGCACTGCTACAATAGTTTTTACCTTCTACCTGAGCGTCGAACTTGTCGAGTTTTAGAAGCTGAGTGATAATTGCTCCAGATGAGTCCTGTAACTATAGGGCGCACCACAACCTTCCTTTATCTTCATCATCCTTCCTCCACGTTAGTACGGCGAATGCGGTCTGACATTCCTTTCTTCTGTCCTCCGGCGGTACGGCGATAAATGATAATGCTGTCCAACGGTTCCCTTTCCCTCGGCTGTACGGCGAAAAAACTGTTAGACGTCTCTTCCTCTCAGCAGTATGACGAAAAAGCTGTCTGGCGTAACCTCTTCCTTACCTCGACGGTACAAGGATAAAGCTGTCCGACGATACTAATCTCTCCTTCATGCAGAACGGCGATGATGCTGCCTGACTCTCCTTTTCCCTTCATTCAGCAGGAAAGTCGCCTGCTGTTACTTCTGTTTTGCGCATTGGTAAGAACAGTAAGAAGGTAAATATACATACTTTCAGTGGAAGAAGGATCATTAATAACCACACCTCACCTCTAAAGAAAACCCCCAGCGGGAGTAGGAAAAAGCTTATAACATCCGGGGCGATCTTAAAAAATATCCGGAATGCTAAGCTTAATGTTGGAAGTGAATCGAAGCAGGAAGGTAGGATAAAGTGGGCTAAGGGAATCTTAGCCAAATATAATAAGACCAGGGAGGACTCCACGTCTACGCGTCAAAGGTCTATTGGCGGTGCCGTATCGGTTCCCTAGCGTCTTAAAGTACATACCACCAACACTCATTTTAATTCTTATAGCAGTAATAAAACCTTTAGGGACGCCTTGAAAGGCAAAATAGTAGCGATATAGATGCCACGATCTCCTCCGATCATTTGCAGGTGGTAAAACTGAAGCTCTCGGCTAGCTTCTTAAGTATTATGAGGGACAACCCGGGACCACTACCAATCACAAGTGATGGTGGTTGACATCAAGGGTATGTCAACTTTATCGTTTGTGATGATTGGAGGTCGTGCGATCTGTATACGCTGGCGATTAGCAGACTAGGGGAGGTATGGCCAGATGCATTCAGTTTAGCTTAAATGATGAACCTCCCTGCCATGTAGCTTATCGAAATCTTCGGAAAACCGACTGGATCAATTACCAAGAAACACTTAAAAATTTAATTAAACCTGATCCATTACGTGTTCCGTCCAACATTAACGATCTTGACTGCAAAGTCAATGATTTAGCATCAACCCTTAACAAATCACTGGCCATCTTCTGTCCTCTCCTTCAAATAAGAGGAAAAAGAAAGCAACACTGGTGGACTTTAAGGTGGTTAAATCTGCTTAGGAAAGATTGTAGAAACTTTTCAATCGAGTACTACAGAAGTGTCACATTTCGACTACTATAAGGCATCCCCAAAGAAATACAAAAAAGAACTTATGAAGACCAAACGATATTCCTGGAGGAGCTTCTGTGGTAGCATAGAAGAAACCTCAAGCATCAAGATAAAGGAAAATTCAGTTATACCAAGTGGCATGAAATATGCCGACGGCTTCTGGACCAACTCATGTGAAGAATCGCTCAACTTGCTACTGGATACTCATTTGCCAGGAAGCTCTCTAGTTTTTTTTTAATATTGATCCCAACATGTCAAATAGTATTTTAACTTATCCACATGGTCTTATTACAAGGGACAAACTACAATGGGCTCTCAACAGCTTTAAACCATACAAATCGGCAGAGCCTGACGAGTGACGGCATTATTCCAGATGAATAACAAAAAAATTCAACTGTGATTCTGCCTATTCTGGAGGCTATTTTCAAAAGCTGTTTAAATCTAGCCAATATTCCATTTCTATGGAGAGAAGTCAAAGTTGTGTTCATTCATGCCCACAATGGTGGCTTTCCTAGATATAGACGGTGCTTTTAACAATGTCGACGTATCTTCTCTGGAACTTGGTAGTAAATGAGCTACTAATGTGCCTAGAAGCTGAAAGCTACAGAGTGATTGCCTATGAAGACGATGTTGCCATAGCAGTATTTAGAAAGCATCCAAACACCTTGAAATAACTCCCACAAAACGCCCTGCCTTTGGGCAGATCGCTGTGGGCTCGGCGTAAACCCTCACAAGACTGATCTTGTCCTCTTCTCCAGGAAATCTAAAGTTCCACACGTAGACCCCCCTTCTATTAAAGGTATACCACTAACATTCACAGAAGAAGCAAAATATTTGGATCTTATTTTGGATAAGAAGTTAAGCTGGAAACATAATTTACAAGAAAGAGTAAAAAAAACCACGGTGGCTCTTTTCTCCTGCAAAAAAGCAATTGGGAACAAATGTGGTCTTCAACCCCGCATTACTCACTGGCTATACACTTCTATAATAAGACCGGTTCTAACATATGGGGTAGCAGTCTGCTGGACCGCTCTAGATAAAACTACAAATTGTGTTAAACTTAGTAAGGTCCAACGAACTGCCTGTTTGTGCACAAGCGAAGAACTTCGCTGCATCCCTCTGCCGCACTAAACATTCTTTTCTTTTTGATTCATTTTTAGTAAACAAATAGCCGCAAGTACAACTTTTACAGCTTTTCTTCTTAAAGCCTCTTCACAATCACAGTGGATCAACAATGAAATTGGCCACTCGGTAATTCTAAATTCAGTCAGGGCATTTTCAAATAACATCGACTTCACCATACCCCAAGCACATTTCAACAAAAACTTTAAAGTTACCATCCCATCCATCCAGATCAACTTGGAAGAATGGATGAGACTTTCTTGAAAGACGAATCCGTTCGATTGTATACTGATAGATCAAAAACCGTCGATGGGGTTGGTGGAGGCGTGTACTCAGACAGACTTAATATAGGATTCTAATTTCGTCTTCCTAATCATTGTAGCGTATTCCAGACAAAATTTTTAGCGACGATTAAAGAAGATTTATCTTGGCTCTAATTTTTTTATTTTTACACTTAGTAGTAGTTTGTAAATTAGTAAAAATAATATTTAAACTCATAACACATGCAAATACAAATAATACGAAATTAAACAATATAATAATACAATAGTAAACAATAATACAGAATTAAACATAGCAAAAGTGTCTATTGCCAAGAAGTAGAAACAATCACGACCGTGCAGCACCGGTTTGAAACGCTTTTTTTAATCCAATTTTACTTTTACTACTTGTCTTAAAGGAAACGTGCTATCAACTACGGATATCCGCATCTTCTCAGACAGCCAAGCTTCTATCAAATTTCTGGACTCTGACAGCGTTGCCAGACTTTTGACAAGCCGATTCCCTTTTTTTTCATCCAAAAATTTTATTTTTCCCTTTTTTGATTTTAGTTTTTCCCGTTTTTTTTCCCTTTTTTTTCCGCGAAAAAAAAAAAACAATTTTTTAAAACGTAATACATGTTTTTAATTCGAAAAAAAATTAATAAAAATATTTTTAAATGCTAGGTTTATCACATACATATTAATTTATATAACTGTTTAGCAGAATTGGCACTCGCTTTCTTATTGAAATGCTTTTCGAAATGTTTTTCGAAATTTATTATATAAGACTAGCTTCAATATACTTATACATATTTGTATAACAAATTTATGTTCATTTAATCTAGGACTATTTCATCTTTGTACATAGGTACTCCTTGTAAGTAGACGCAAACATTCTTTATCTATTTCTAGTTCCACACAATTGCGATCTTTCATTAACAATTTAGTATCGAGAATTCCGCAAAGTGTCCTGTTTTCTAACTTATTTCTTAACTTAGTTTTGTTCAAGTTTATTGCTTAAAAAGGCCTCTCAGCGCTTGCTCCATTGTGTGGAAGACAAAAAATATATGACAACCATTTCCAGATTTTCAGTTTCAATATAAAGGTGCAAGCACATGGCAAGACTAAGAAATGTGTTAAATAAGTGTTTTTTTATTGAATTTGTTATATGATGGAATTGGAATGTTTTAAAAAGAAGTTTTGGTATTAAAACGTGAAAGTTTTTGGGCTGAGTTTTTCCCGTTTTCTGGTTTAGTTTTCCCTTTTTCCCTTTAGGGTCGAAAAATCCCGAAAAACGGGAAAAATCCCTCAATCTGGCATCGCTGCTCTGAATTCTATAACAGCCCAAAACTGTTGATCAATGATCATCTCTCGTTGAGATTGCGGAGCGGTTCAACATTCACCTTTGTTGGGTGCCGACTGTCAGGCCATAGGGACACTCCAGGAAACTGTAAAGCTGACGAACTCGCTAAAAGTACTACCAGATAAAACAACTATTTGGAAAAAATTATCGACAACTACACATTGAAAGCAAATGCCATTAAGTGGTACACTGATGGATCGAGAACATCTGAAGGGACTGGGGCAGGAATCTTTGGGCCTAGAACCAAACTTTCTATCCCGATGGGACAGTCAACAAGCATTTTCCAAGCCGAAGTAAATGCCATAGGAAAATGTGCAGATCGAAATCTCGAAATAAACTATCGAAAACAAAACATTGCCATTATGTCGGATAGTCAGGCAGCGCTCAAAGCTTTGAGCTCATATACCATTAACTCCAAAATAGTGTGGGAATGTGTAGGCAGGCTAAATGAACTTGGCAAAAACAATAATGTCATGCAGGTACCCAATGAACCTGGGCATGTAGGCGTTCAGGGAAATGAAGAGGCAGACTCCCCAGCTAAAATAGGAGCAAAAACCAACTTAACGGGACCTGAGTCCTATTTCGGCTTAGGAGAGAATGTGATCAAAAATAGAATAAAAAAAGAAGAAGAGACCAAAAGATCCAAAATTTGGAAAGAACTCCCAAAACTGAGGCAGGCCAAACTCCTTCTTGGAAACTATAACCAAGAACGCTTCAAGGACTGCACCAACTTAGGTAGGAACAACCTATGAATTATAACGGGCTTCCTCACCGGCCACTGTAAACTCAGAAGGCACTTAAATATTCTAGGCCTAGTAAGCAGTGCCACTTGCAGATTCTGCAATATCCATGAGGATACACCGAATCACATACTAGGAGATTGCGATGCACTCATGCACCAAAGAAATAAACACCTGGGACGCTACCAGGTGGAAGAGAGTAACTTATCCTCTCTGAGAATACCCCAAATAATCAAATTCCTAAGAGAAATAGGTTTGGAGGAAGAGTTGTAAGACGAGTAAACTCGTCCAGCTCCATATTGGGGGCACAATAGATCTAAAGGTCGCAGTGCAATTACCCCTTAATATATTCATTCATTCATTCAAGACAACTATTGGTATACCTATCGCTACATTCAAACATATGCTAAAGCAGGATGCTATAAAGAACACAAACCTTAGGTGAAGCAACTTCACCACCTTGCTTGGCGACAAAAATTGATATCTTTAAGCAGATTGCACTTTAGCTCCGTAATAGGTGTCATAAGCGGACACTGTCTAATAGGAAGGCACGCCAGGCGAATAGGCGTCTACTAAAATGATTTCTGTAGAAGCTGCATGGATGAGGAAGAGGAGGAAACAATTCCTCTCCTCACCTTCTTTGTACCTGTCCCGCTCTGTCACAGAGATGTAGACTACATTTGGGAGACTTCTACTACAACGATACGAGTGATCTGGCAAATACTTTTATAAGTAATCTTGCACGCTTCATAAGGAGCTCAAAATTCTTTAATGAGTAAGGAAAAGCTTTCCTAGATCCATGCGGTAACAAAATGGGCCAACAATTTATTGGTCTAAGTAAGTCGGTTCTCCGCCGACAGCCATACTTCTACCTAACTTAATAGTATTTTATACACAAATGTAGCTGTCTGAAAGCGTAACACCATATGTTGGGGATCCCATTTTCATGATGTACTACATAATTATCTGATTGTCAATTCCGTAGTCTGTCATTCCTCACAACCAAATGAAATTTTGAGTTATAGACACCGTATGCAATTTCGGGTTTTTACGGTTCTTAGACTTTTCCGGTCAAAATTTCCAATTATCAGTTGTATATATACCTGTTTTAATACGAAATCTTAAAAATAATCCACACGCAAATCGGATGACATTCAACGGAGTTCTGCGACCTAGGTTTGTACGTGTAATTGGTGGCATTTTAAAAAACTATATTAAATTAAACTTTTACAGTTAAATTAATAAAAAACGCTTATTCCACCTTTATGCCACGGGTTAACTAAAGAAGGGAATAAGAGTTAAGCTATGGGTTAAAAATTTCCATGAATAAAACCAAAATGTTCGTGGAATAGTAAATTGACGTCTGCCAGAAATCCCTTAAGAAAATCTACTACAATAAATAAGATGCCTGTTTGGCAACTTGAAATTTTCCCCAAGTTTCGCAAACTTGGGTATTTTTCGTATGGGTTCTGACAGAAAATTGTGATAATTTGTAAAAAAAAAAACTCAATCAACCAAACACACCTAAGAATTATCTTGTTAATATATTTCTGTCAAAATTATTATGATTTTTCGATTGTTTGTGTTGTATCTGTTTTCTGTATTGTTTAAATTTATTTAACCCAAAACTTGCAAACCGAAAGAAATATTATGTCCACCTCTTGGGTTCCTATTTAGGTCATCGTCAACAACTGCAATGAGTTTCCTCATATTTTCCTTAGAAAATCTTCCTGAAATCCTCCTCACTTAGCTGCTTGTTAAATAATTAATTATAAATTGTTTTAAAAACTCAATAAATAATAAATCTAGCAGACATTATTAATTTTATTCATAATAAGACCTTACCCTTCGCTTTTCCACGTTTATTAATTTGGCTGTTAATATAAGGAGTGATTGCGGAGAACTACTGCGATGAACAAACACAAATCAAAAAATCACACTGAACAAACTAAAAACTAGATGAACATTCCCATCGAATCGACCGTGCAGTGTCAAGTGTGCACTAACAAATGTTTTGATTTATAGATTTCGTGTTTGGGGACATAATTTTTTTTTCAAAATTCTGAAATTTTAGTCATTTGAAAAAAAAAAAAGTTGTTAAGTGATAGTCGTTAAGTTTTCTAAAATTATCCATATTTTCTACGCATCTTTCTTAATTTTGCTTTCTTCTTATAAAGTATTAGAAAACTTAAGAAAAAAAGATGAATGAAATTGGTAAAGTCGTTCTCAAGTTATGGCGTGGCCAAGGGAAACAAGGATTCATTTTTATATATGTAGATAGATTTGTTTATTATTTTTTATATATTTATTCGATTCCATAAATTCTGAGAGCGTAAATAATTTATAAAATAGAAATGATATGACGAATTTTTATTTGGATTTATTAACTTAAACTGGCCTCCGGAGACCAATTTAAACTCAATCGGATTGTCATTGGGTTTAAATGATATAATTTACATCTGGATTTGAGTTTTAATCTGGATTAATCAAGTGAATAATATCTACGGGCATTAAGCTAGCGGACGCATGATCAGAGAGTGCCATCGGCAGTAGGGCAGATCGGTCGTGAGAGAGTATTTACGGAATTTTGTGGAGTATTACAACAACAATTCCTGTACGTAAGTCAGTGAGTTGGTATGTTTCTCAGAGGCATTTTTCTAACTTAGTAGCATGATAGTATAAAGAGGCGCCACTTAAAAATCTTTCCCATAAGCCCTGTACTTACATTTTTTTTTGAATAGAGTAGATATAACGATTTTTGTTGATTAGAGTATTAATGAAAGTAGGATTTACAACGGAGATCTTCTAATTACAGAGGTAATATTTTGATGCTCAGCGTATCGGGATTCAGTAATAGTTTTTTTTATTAAAAGATTTTTTTTTAATTAATAAAAACAACTTACATAATCGCGATGTTCTTTATGATTTGTATCCGCATAACTTCCACCATTCGTAGCACCTATCGATTGATTACGTGAATTACGATTCCGTAGTTTACTTTCTTTTGTCATTGGGCCAGCACCCATTGCAACCATTCCACTCAACAAATCACCATGTGATGTATAGGATATTCTGGACTGATGCGAAGTATACGATGAATGTCTAGATCCTATGTAAAATGGGAAACATTGTTAGTACCTGATTGTGATTCAATAAATTAGCCAAGAAAATAACCAACCTAAATTACCATAATAGACAGGCACAATTATTGCACCATTTTCTTCGGACATTGGTGTTACCGCATTTGAATCATCCGCATAGGGTAAATGCTGCTGAGCATCCTGATATGTTGATAATACGAGCGGTTTCCGATCGCTGCCAGGTATGCCGAAACGACCTCGACCATTTCGTATTGTGTACTGATGGTTGAAATTGTACTTTAGAAAATGTTAAAATTAAAGAAAATTTATTGCAATTTTTCCTTGAATGTTTTTCTTTTATATTAAAATATTTTTTTTGTTAACGTTTTTTAGTTTAAGCTTTGTGTCGAGATATGAGAACAATAAAATTAAAAAAAAATAAAACGAATGAACAATTAAATTAACTAAAAAAAATAACAAAAAAAAGAAAAATTGATGTGAAATAATATCAACGTGAAAATAGTGCATGATAACCATATATAATATATATATATATATACATATATATATATATATATATACATATATATATATACATATATATATATATACACATATATATATATATATATACATATATATACATATATATATATATAACCATATATATACATATATATGTACATACGTATATATATATATAAATATTTATTGACTTTTACTTTTAAAATTATGTCTTATATTGATTATTAGGTACTTACGAAATAAAAACTTTAGTACGAATTCTTACCTTGTGCGAACTACGTGATCCTCTTCGAATGTTAAATGGTGAACCGGGTAAGGATAAGGATGTCTAAGTACCAAAAAATAAACAAGAAAATAATCAAATCAAATCACGGAGAAAAAAACATAAAAGCTATAGTCGCATGGAAAAACTTTTTTTTTATAAGAGTTGGTTTTTATCCAAAAGATATTGAGGGTAAAATGTTTGATTAGTTTTTGTAACTAGTTTTTAGTGTATTTAAAAAAAAAATAAAAAAATAAAAATAAACAAAATGAACAAAGAAACTACTGTAGATTAATTAATCAAAACAAATCTAAAGAAATACGAATTTTTAAATAGGTATATAAATGAACTCTTTTTCGGATTACGGGGGTTGTTTAAAAATGCACAACTTTAATGAGGTTTTACATAGTCTACATTTAACAGTAACAATTTTTAAATTAATGTCTAATTGTAACCATAAAATCGATATAATATTATTTTTTTTAAAGTATCGTAAACGAAAAATGACCAATCTTTTCGAAATTTGGAAGTATGATTATGTATAATTGGGTGATTTGTTAAAACTAATTTATTTATTTACCTTTAATAACAATTATTATAACCGGTTGAAGTAATATACAGACTTTTAAACGTTCCTACTCGTTATGTAAGAATTATTTTGCACCACTTGTTTGTATTCTTTGTCAGATTCAATGTTAAACGATTGATTGTAGCGTTTCAATAGCAACTTATGAATGAAAAAAGTCAAGAAACAAAGTGAACGATTCGGAAGAACAAGGGTGGTTTAAAATCCACAGAAACGTTATCAGTAACTTCTTACTTCAGTAAATAATTTTATACAGAATATTGGAATAACTTGCGAATCTAATGAATGTTAAACTGAAGTGTTATTGATAATTTAAAAATAAGGGGAATAAGCATACTTAATTATTAACAAAAACTGAAGATTTCTGTAGAGGAAGATAAAAGTTGTAGTTGACTTACATCTAACTTTTAAAAATCTTTGCGCCATTGGCGCAAAATTTTAAACGATTTAGTACGATGTTAAAGCCATTTTGTCATACTAAAAAAGGCTTTAACATCGTACTAAATCGTTTAAAATTTTGCGCTAATATCCTTCAACAATAAGAACGGAAGTTATAAGCGTTTTAACCTTGAGTGTGTCTCTCCACATACAAATCGGAATAAGAACTTTGCATGAGAAAAGCTGCAAATCTGTTTTAGAAGAAGAAGAATCACAAAGCATAAGTCATCGACCAATATTGGACATAAGCGTTATTCGATTCACAATGCGTGACGAGATTCACATTAGGCTGAACTCATACTCCCTACACATGTGGGGAGTAAATATTTTGATTGCCAGCAAACATCGTTTGTCAGTATTGCCTTGAAATTGACGTTAAATGAAATAAAACTGAAAAATTAATACATATGTACATATGTGATTATAAATAAGATTCTTTAAAATATTTATGCTGTATTATTTAAAAATACAAATATAAAAAAGAAAAACTAATTGCTAATTGCAACGCTAATTTTATGGATTAGACTCGACAGTAGATAAAAATTATATCTCACAATATTTGCTTAGTCAAAGGTTGAGAAAGTACAGACAAAAATAGGGTTGCCAAGTTTGTTCCAATTTTAGAATCTTAAAAATTAGAAATAAATTGATAATAGAACAACTTCTGAAATTGTTTTTACACCAACGGCGGTGATCACATCGTCTCAATACTTTAAATATTCTCAGTTCATAAGAAAAAATGCTTGAAGTGGTGTTTTTTTTTTAATGTTGTTTTTATACATCATATAAATTTTCGAACACATTTTTAAGAAAAAAATGGATGCGCCAATTGTCAGTAATGATATGGAGATAATGGAAAATTTAAAAAAAATGGTTCTATGAGAGGTGCTAATGTGAATGTTTAAATATAAAATTTGTTCTAATACATAATATGGTAGATTGGATTAATATAAGCTTAAAACAAAATTTTAATCAAAATCGTAGCAGTCGTTTTTAAAAAAAACAAGACTTTCTTTAACGGCTTTTAAACACTTATTATTGCAAATATATTACACTACATTATCTTTGTTTAAAATTTGCTAAATAATTAAAAAAAAACCGCTTCTGTCCCAAGTTTCGTACAAACCGTCGTTTTCGAAATAAAATTAAAAAACAAAATTGGAAATTTCGGTATACCAAAATATTAAAACATTCTATATAAAAAATTGATGAAAAAATTATTCTATGGGAATTACCATTTATAACCATTTTACGGAAATTTTTGTTAACAAAAAGGAAGCCGATATAATTCAATTAAAAGTTCAAGTGTACTCAACTCCAAAATGTATTTCACACAGGTACGACAGTTGGGCTCATCAGTTAGAAATTATGATCGAAGTTATTGAATGATTTTTAAAGAAAAAGTTGTTGAGAAAAATAAGATTTTCATTATTTGATAAAAAAAATTGTATGGCAGGTATCGTTATTTTTGGTTAAAAAAAAGACTAGGTATGTACTAAGTTTAAAGTAAACCGACCCATTCGTTAATTCTTTAGCCTTTTTTGACTTCCCTATCATCGTAATGCCAACTGTATATACATATGTACATATATCGCAAGCAAAAAGTTATTTAAAATAAAATTACATGATGCAGTAGTATATTAAATTAGTCTTCTTGCTTTCAATTCTTGTAAATTTGGAAAATGATAGATCAAAACTAGAGATACAAAACCCAAACGGGAGTCTTGATCAGACCGAAGATATTTAGTAATTCTGTTTATGTTTCTGAGATTTCTGATTGAAGAGGGCATGCGTTGCGTTGTCGGCATATACAACTGACAGATGGATTAAATTATGAGAAGCGTTAAATATATACTCAACGAATGCGACGGATGGAACGGAGAAAGTAGCTGACTTTTTATTCCGGCAGATCCGTTGACTTGTGTTCTCAATAGAAATTTGCAATTTTTTGTTCGTGTGTGCAAATTATTTGTTCGTGACAAAAATAAAATAAAAATAAAGGTAAGTAATGTAATTTTTTAGTGGATTTTCAATTTGTTTTAAAGCGTTGCCTATCCAAACTGCTTATATACAAACAATGGGAAACATAAAATATAGGTAGATACTCTGGATATTTATGAGAGTCAATTGACTATTTTTCTCTTCAAGTTGAAATCGTTATACACCCCTATTACGATTGTCAATAATAAGCAATTGATATTTGATAAATATTGAAATTTGGTCCATTATAACACTCAATTTATCTGAGAATTTATCAACTATTTGGCGCGTTCCAAAAAATGAGATATCAGAGAAGTGGAGCAAGCGAATCCTCAGAGTTTTGACAGCAAAACTGAGAAATTTTGCTGAGGAATCCTGTTCATGTAACTGAGATTGCCGAGATCTCCGATATCTCATTTTTCTGAACACGCCTATTGAGTGATAAAAATATTAATTTTCTTGTAATGCGCTGCACCATTTTCAATGATCAAAACTTTTATTAATTTGCTTGTTGAATATCGATTTTCAATATTAATCAACTATAAATAATAATAATTGACAATCGTAATTGGGATAATAGACTTATATCGAAGTCTTTTGGTCAGTTCTCGAATAAATATTTAAGATGTTTAATAAAAAAAATTATAGTAAACCTATTCGTAATCAAAAAATTTTCTCAAACGAAATCTTTAAAAAAAATTAATGATTATAACAAAGAAAAAAAAATAATAACAAACTAAAAAAAAAAACAAAAAAATATAAATGTGTTTGTATGTATCTTAAAATGTTTTTTTTTTACTTTTTACCAATTTTAAACTGTTTGAAAAGTTAATATTTTCTTTGAATGTTCTTATAAAATATCATCTAAGTTATAACCTACCTTTTGTCTGTTGGAGCTGAAATGATTGTTAAGACTAAGAAGCATTTTTAATAATTTTCATTTTTGTTTAAAGAAAAGTGCAGTTTAATAAGATTAATCGTACATTTTTTAACAACCATTTCATTACTCATGTCTATTCAATACTCGATTAATTTATATATAAGTAAAAAAGTAAACATAGGAACAATTTTATTCGAAAAAGTTTATTCAAAAAATTTTGGGAAATTGAACATATAGCAAACAAAGTAATTTTTTCTAATAATTTGCTTCTATAATATAATTAAAAAAATAAAAATAATAAAATGATTATTCCAATGTGAGAAAAGGTTTATTATATAAAATGTTTTAAATTTTCGTTGAATGAATTTTTAAATTTAAATAAGAATTTTGAATTTAGTTCTCAAAAAAGCTATTTAAGAAATAGAGCAGTAGTTAATGGTCTGTGACTCAATCAATTAAATTAAGAATATATTTCACAATTCAAAGACCATATGTGTCTATGTTTAAAAAAATGCAAACTATTTATGTATATGTATTGAATAAATTTTGCACAAAGGTGATTATTTTGATTTTTTGGTTTTGCTGCCGCAGTGTTTTCGTTTTAAAGGATAAAAATAAATAAATGTCTAAATCATTATAAAAAAAATCAAGATATGTAGTAAAAACATATAAATAGATATTAATAAAAATAACTCGAAATTGATTAGGAATATAATAGTAGGTTTCGTTCGTTTTGCTTTTAACTGTTTTTCCTGGTAAAAAAAGAATTGAATTGAAGCGATCTTGATAGTCCAAAATGTCTGGGTGCCTTTCTGTTTGAGATAATTGAGATAATTTTTATTGAAGGTTTTAATGAAACAACAATACTTGGGTGAGCCATCAAGATTTTTATTGGTTGGAGAATAGCTATTTCCGGACTGCCAGTCCGATCATCAGACTCCCTTGGACTCGAACTTGGACCCAGCTCCCTCCGAGTCCGAGCCAATGCACTTCTCATTGCGCTGCCGAGTTCACGTGATCAAGTACATCCCAATTTAGGTTTTATTGTTTGATAATTGCATTTGAAACCAGCATTTTTATTAGCAACACACAAGTTGCTGTTCTACATTACCTATGTTTCTTACTTTTTTACTCCGTACTCGATTTAGAAGTCAACAATTCGTTTAACATATAAGCAGGGAGATTGAATGAAATTAATTTTTTTAAACGAAAAATCTTTACTGCCTTCAGTATTAGGCGAAGACGATAAACGATTAACCACATGAATTGGGGACGAATGGATTTAAATATAAACATCTCGTGTTAGACAACTGAGATCAACTTTTAGATTACAATATCGCAATTACTTGACTTGAAAGAGTAATTCTGAGGTCAGATTTGAAATCTTATCATCTAAAGCCTTTAGTAAATAACGGTCGTATATATATGTAATCGTATTCTAACTTTGGACAGCCCTTCAAGTTATAAATAAACATTTTTAATTGATGTCTAACGCTCATATTATTCACATAAAATAAAATAAAATAAAATAAAATAAAATAAAATAAAATAAAATAAAATAAAATAAAATAAAATAAAATAAAATAAAATAAAATAAAATAAAATAAAATAAAATAAAATAAAATAAAATAAAATAAAATAAAATAAAATAAAATAAAATAAAATAAAATACATAAAATAAAATAAAATAAAATAAAATAAAATAAAATAAAATAAAATAAAATAAAATAAAATAAAATAAAATAAAATAAAATAAAATAAAATAAAATAAAATAAAATAAAATAAAATAAAATAAAATAAAATAAAATAAAATAAAATAAAATAAAATAAAATAAAATAAAATAAAATAAAATAAAATAAAATAAAATAAAATAAAATAAAATAAAACAAAACTATATTAAATAAATAGGTGGTCATTAAGAAGAAATAGGCTATAGAAACACAAAGAATAGATACTTGTCTTTTTCATATTATTAATTTTGGATCCTTAGAAATACCAATGTATGTACATGATTGACAAACTTTAACGAAGAACGATTTAAGACTAAAACGGAAAAATTTACATAAAGTACGTATAGATATTAATAAAGAAAAACACATATATAAAATTTAATAAATGCCTTAAAAGACATTTAAAATAACTTTTATGGATGAGGCACCCGGTCGAGTCGGAGTAAAACCAACATTCAAATTAAAATTATTGTGGGACAAAAATGTTCAAACAAATTTTAAGACATTTCTTTCAAATTCTAAAATACAATTTTACATAATTCGTTTCAAAACATCCAATTTAATTCAAATTTGCTCAGAAATTAGAATTAAATGAATTACTTGATTGCAAGAAGTAGTTGAAAGGGTGGCTAAACATTGAAAATGTTTATTTTATGATTTTGTTCACTGGAAAATCTTATAAAAAAGTTGAAAATACTAAAAGAAATGATTTTTTTCTTCTAATTTGTTCATAAAAAATGTATTTATAAAATATTTTAAAGTATTTTAAAGACAATATTACTTGAACTATTTAGAAGTGCCCGAGGATTTTAAAATTTTATGAAATTCGGTTAAGCTAATTAGGAGATGTTCAGAAATAACCCAAAAGTAAGAAAATTTTCTCAAAAATAAAAACCCAAAGCCTTTGTTTTGTTACAATTTTTTTTTTTTTAAAGCTGTTAAGCAGTATTATTGGAAACTGCTTTTATATTTATTACCAGTATGAAGTTTAATCAAAATTATTAAAGGCGTTTTCAAGAAAATTAAAAAAAAAATGATTTTCTTGTAGGGTACGTACTCATTCTAGATGAGCTAAGACAAAAAAATGAATTTCTTCTTTAAAGCCTGGCAACTTAACAACTTAAGTGCTTGAGTATAAATGAAAAAAAGAGAAGAGACTGGTTTTTTGAAATCTACATATATCTATTTCCAAATTTCAAAAAAAAAAAATATTTTTTGTAAGTTTCAAAATTGAGATTGATCTTTCAAATATGAATCGAATCGATGATAAATTCGATTTACATACATATTATTTCAATCAGTTTTTAATCTATCTTTATAGGTGCGCCGCGCCGCCGCACCGCCGCCGTTAGATGTTTATTTTTTATTTAACACTTTTTTTACTTAACTCTGGTGTCAAAAATATTTTGAAAATTTCATGAATTAGAAAATCAGAGTTACATTTCATGAATTAGAAATTCAGAGTTACATTTGCTGACCAACCCATCTTCAAAAAAAAAAGAACAAATCAAATCTGCTTGGTTATGTCGATAAAAAAAGCCTATGATTATAAGGATTTACCTTGTACTTTTTCATTATATATCGTTGAAAAAAATTATTATTTTTTATGGAATGTAAATGTAAAATCTACTCACCACAATATTACTGTTAAAATGAAAAATATATTTTTACCATGCAAACATTTGTATTTCTTTTTTTTTTTTGTGAACATAAGAACTGAAACAGAATTTATAAAAAAATTAAAAAAAAAATTAAAGCTGGCAAAGATTTTTATTTTCTATTTCTAGCAGTAAAAGAACTAAGAACTGATATACATTCTCATTCAAATTGTTGCAATCTTTAAAATTGTTATTTAAGTCATTCCAAGGATCACTGGATCAAAATAACATAGCGAAGCTTAAACGAAATTACAAAAAAAAATATTTTAAAAATAAAAAAAAAAACTGAAAAATTTTAAACAAAAAAATTAATATTGAAAAAAAAATCGAAAGGGACAACGACTTTAAAGCACATAGCCAGCTCATACTTACCGTGCTCACTTTACGAACTTTGGTTGCTGTAGGTGCTGTAGTAGGTGCTGGTGTTCTTTGTATAACGCTCACCGACTCCGATTCCACTTCAACGCTACGTATTGACATTTTCTCCTTATTGTTGTCATCGTTCCCCTTCTCGCCACCAACAAATAGCTCATAACTGATACACGAGTATGTCGGGCTCTTTGCTAACTCAGGATGCAGTGCTGCTTCAGCAGCATCGGCCGCAGCCTGAGCAGCCGCAGCAGCAGCATTCGCTCGTTCTTCTAATTTGGCAGCTCTCGCCGCGGCAGCTTCTTCCGCTTCCTACAAAAATACAAAGCGAAGAATGAATGAATGAGTCACGGGGTGATGGGGCCGCCCGGGATTGTGATTGGATATGATTGAATGTTAAGTGATTTATATACCCTTATAGCCTCCTCTTCGGCAGCCTCCTCTTCCTCGGCCTTCTTTTGCAATTCGTCATAAGACATGGCAACAATAGCCAAAATCAAATTCACGAGATAAAACGAACCTAAAAAGATGATCACGATGAAGAAGAGCATATGCCAGGGGCCAGCCGCTCTTAAAACCAGTTGATATAAATTCTCCCAATAATCTTGGGTCATTAGACGAAACGCCGACAGGAATGCCCAGCCGAAGGAATCGAAACTGGTGTAGCCATAATTAGGATTATCACCAAAGCCCTGAAGACATACGTAGTCCTCCTCACATTGTCTGCAACAAATTTTTGTAAAGAGAGAGAGAGAGAGAGATGTTTTTTCTTGCAGAACATGATGCATCCAAAAAGGTCAAGTCATCAAAACAACAACAACATCAATAACAACAACTAAAAGTTTTAGTAACATACCCTGCTCCAGAGCTGTTACCACAAAGGGGGTACGTTAGACCGTCATTGGTGAACCAATTCGAAGCATTCCGATTGTGGTAATCCCAATTTTCATCGGTTAAATTCCCCCATGATCCGTCTAAGGGGAATCTTTTAATGCACTTTTGTGTTAGAACACCCATATAGATTTGCAGACCCATCAGTGCGAAAACTGATAGCGAAAACATTGTCAAAATTATCACATCGCGTAGATTTTTAACCGATTCGATGACAGCGCCAACAATGGTCTTCAAGCCTTTAAAAGTCACACAGATTGATTTATATTACTACATTGATGGTGTCCGAGGTTTTAATTGTTTGTTATATTTTTGTTTTTATAAATTATAAAGAAGCCATTGTTAATTTGCAAATTGAAATATTTACCTGGCACAATGGCTACTGTTTTAAGTGCTCGCAATACCCTAAACGTTCTCAAGGCTGCGAGATTACCTAAATCTATACCCATCGTCACATAGCTATTGAAAGAGGTTCAAAAATACAGTTTTGTTTTTGTTTTAAAGAGGTATCTCAATTCAAATCTTTAAAAAGCGGTGTTCTGAACAAATGAAGCTTGTGGCATAATAATATTGTAAATGGAAATAAATATTTTTTATATGAAATCAAAACAAAAAATCAAACAAATTAACGCAAAAATTATTATTAAATAGTTTTTTTTTCGCAAATGATATTCGAACAAAAGAACATAAAAAGTGACAGTTGGTTGATATACAACAGCTTCGAATGTTAGTTAGGTAATATGTTTTTTTTTATTTATTTATTTTTTTTTTGTTGATTTTCGAACATTGGACATTTTGAACGGTAGAAGGGACACACACAGAATGGTTTTTTTTTTTTTTTAATTTTCATTCGTATTCGATAAGAGTGTCAGCATGTAGAATATTAGATACGTATAATTATATGGAAAAGGATTCACTTATACAAAGTTTTGTATACCTACTGCGAGTGAATTGTGTATGATTATGTAACATTTCTGTTTGTATGACATGTCAATATCCTTATTGTGACTTAAAATATGCACATTCCAATTTCCTACCACCATATAAACCGCACACTCTTTAACTAAAGAATTGTTGTTCACTTCTTTTTTTTTTGAAAATTAACAAAGTAAAACATTTGAACAATGCCACTTTTCTGAAGCTTCTGACATTGACGCACAGAAAAGAGAGGGATAGAAAACGAAAAAGATAATAATATCCACTTTGATTTTGATAGCTTAAAAAAAAACAGGAACAGGGACAGAAGAATGCACTGGTTTATGCTAAAGCAATAATAAGTAGGTCCAAATAGAACTTTGGATGTAAATATTTTGAAAACCGGACCTACTCTTGAGAATGAATTGTTTCCTTTGACGACGACAACGACGACGTAGTATAGTTTTTCACGAAGTGTTTGCCTTCATATTTGACTTTCAGGAAACAACATATTATATATTTTTCGATCATCTCGTATATCGTAAAATTTAGAACAAGTTATTACCTGAAAAGCCATAAGAGCAATATTTAGCAATTAAGATCTCTCTCACCTGAAAAAAAAATCCTTGTACAATAGAATGAATTCCCAAAAAATACATAAAATGTTTTTGTTTTTTTATAATTGCCGCGCACTCAAGGGATTTCGGCTTTCCTTATAATTAGTGCAATTTTTTTAAATTACCATTTAGATTTACATACCTACCTCTTTATTATTTTGCAATCTCTATAAGTGTGTCGTGTTACTTCAAACGCAATTGTTGTCTTTTGTTATGAATGAGCTCGATGCGTACTTTTACTTCATTGTTTTTATTTAAACTTAAAAGTTTGGAATTTTTAGTTAAGTTTCATGTTAAGTTTAGCAAAAACGCCGCAGACATGCTTGATCAATAATAATAATCGAAAGAAGGATGCAGGTATCTCGATCATTCTTATTTGTTTACCCTCCCCGCCACACCACATATTTAAAGACCTTTCAGTCCGGAAGCAACAAAGTTGTAAGTTTAAATTTACAAAATATAAGCTTAAAAAAGTTTAGAAATTGGTGGTGAATGAATTCCGCCAACCTTTGTTCTTGTCGTAGTCTGAATTTTCATATCAATTTTTTTAGGTAGAATTCTGAATACCCTGTATAATTTATTATGCGAGTTCAAACTCAAATCAAGAAAAATAATATACATAAGTGGGTATCGTTTTTTTTTGTATCATAATTAAACATACATATAACTAATTGAAATGATTGCCATTTAAGTGCTTTTAACTATTTTTTGATCGGAATAGTAATTTTTTACAATTAACTCAAAAAAGTGATCGAAATAGTATCTAATTAATTAGTTTGATACCATTAATTGCAACCACTCATATGTTCTTAATACGAGAAGAACATAATATGGTACGGGGTTGTGTTTTTTGTAAGCTTTAAATCGTGATTTATATTTTAAGTACTGCGCGATTGAGACTACACATTTACACTTTACTTAAGCTTTGAAGATAAGACGTCTGTAACAAAAGATAAATGACTGTATTATTTATTAACTTACATCATTGTACAATGTATAGTATGAGTATGTAACTCGAGATGTCTTACATAGGATTAAGAACTTACAATATTTGATTTGGCAGTGCTTATCAATTGGTGATGATTTTTTATGAGCAAAAGTTCAAAGAGACAAATTAAAACCCAGCCAAGACTCAAAAATACATAAAACGTATGTGAGAATGTTTATTTGCTGCGAGGTAGAAAACTTCATACTTTCAACTTGTTCCATTATAGTGATGAATACGTTAGGTACCTGGCGTTATTTCGTTTAAAATAAAAAAGAATTATTGTAAGTTACTTTAATTAATCTATTCTATTCAGACACATGCTGAAAAGTGGAATGAGAATATGCAGTACGTTTTTTTCAAAGGAGATATCCTTATAATAAAAAAAGATAGATATACTATTATATACTGAAGATACCATTTTTATAAGTAATGAAATTAAAGTCGTACACCTTAAATGATCAAAAAATGTGCTAATATAGAATCGAACTTGTTCTCTCGATTTATATAATACCAGCCACAAGACGCCAAGGTGACATAAAAAGCACAAACCGCATTTTTTTGATTTAGTCGTGATGTTGAAAATGGAATGATAGTATTCCGAAATGCATTCAATGTACTCCTTTTTAAAACTTTTTTATTTCTCGTCGTCAAGTAAATTGTGTTTTTAAAGTGTATAAGGTGTATACGATTTTAATTTCATTACTTATTAATTCGATTTCACTTCGATCAAGAACAATAGTTCTATCCTATTTTTTTTTAATTTTATTTTATCCCCATTAAAGATTTAAAATGGAAAAAACTCTTTTTAAAATGTATGTATAAAGGGTGGTGAAAGCATTCTATGGGTTAAGTTTATTATGTGAATATCGAATACGAATATTAATTTTAAATGAAATATAAATTTTATTAAGAGATTAAAAGAGAGAAAGGGTGAGAAACGGGAAAATTGTGTGCCAAAATATTTGTCTGTTGTTTTTTGTTTTTTAGTTTATATAGTATTTTTAATTTTATGTATATTTTATATAAATAAAATGCTAAAAAATGTGAAACGAATAGCTTGTTTATCATCTGTTTTCAAAAAATATAAAATGTACAACTATAAAATTACTATTATGTATCAAATACTATATATGAATTACATTTATTATAGTTATATACGAGTATATTTATTAAGTAAATGTAAAATATTTAATCCAATGTTCTACGCATATATACGATTACAAACTATGTATATAGAATTAATATATTAATATTTAATTGTATAATTGTGTTACAATTTTTTTTTTGTGAAGGAAAGGAAGGAGAGATAAGCTATACATGGAAAAAGTTGATACAAACAATTTTGTTAATAAATAAAAAAAAATATTAATAAAACTCTAGGAAAACGATAAAAAACAATAAAATACAATTAATGATTAATATAAATATACTTATTAGTTTGCATATAAGTATGTATATACGATTAAAAAAATAAAATATGAAACCATAATATATAGAAAATTATTTAATGATTAATATTTTTTAAATAATAAAAACGCATTTTTTTTTTTTTAATTAAAAATCATATTTTATGGAACTCACGCTAAAGCTATTACTACGAAGTCCAGCCAATTCCATGCATCTCTAAGATACGTAAACGGGCATAAAATGAAACCTCGTGCCATCACTTTAACAGCTGATTCAAATGTGTAGATTCCGGTGAATATCACCCTAAAAACGAATTTTTAAGTTTTTTTTTTGGTTTTTTGATTTTTTTGTTTTCCATTTTGTATAATATTTTTTTTTTTTGCAAACATTTTTTTTTGTTTTTGTTGAAGATATAGAAGGAATAAGCAAAATAAATTGAATAGTAGTTGAGAACATAAATAATATTTTAGTTTAATTTTTAAACTAAATATATCAGATTCATAATGTATAGTTCGTCCCATTATTAAACAAAAGAAATAAAAATACGTAAAAGAAGAAGAAATTTTAAAATTTATTATAATTTAAACTTTATAGGTCTGCATGAAGAGATTTTAAATATAATATTTTAACAGATATTTTATGTGGGGTAAAATTTAAACTATACAATGGAAATAAATAAAAAAAATAATGTATTTAACATTTTTTATATTTTTTATAAAGATGGTTCGATTCACATATTTTCTTTTTGTACTACAGATATTATGTACTATACACATATATTATTATTATGATATATAATTAATTATAATTATAATTTATTTTTTTTTTTTTATATTTTAGTATAATTTTTTTTTTATAAAGAAGCTGAGTAAAAATTATGAAAATAAAAACAGAGAGCTAGTCTTGTGACATCTGATTTTCTACTAAAATTTGGGGTGTCAAAAACCAATTTTGAATCCTAAATATTTGTAAATCAGGTCATTGTAGAAAAAGGATTTTCGCATTTTTACGATTTAATTAATTATTAAGCTTTAAAAATATTACATAGATTTTCGTAACATGCTTTTTTAAAACTATTTTGTGTCGAAATTTAATTAAGTATGTACGTTATTCATTGAAGTCGTCCCGATTTTCTAAAAAAAAAAATGAAAATAAAGTCGGCCGATTTGTTAGCAAATTGTTTACACATAGAATGTACGTATTTGCGAAAATATTATTTGGCAAAAAGATGAAAAGGTGGTGTTTTTTTTGTTCTCCCAATTCTAATTTTGCACTTCATAAGTAATTTTATAAATATTATTACTAACCAATAAATTATTATGTACTTAAATAACATTTTGCAGAATATGATGATTGATGGCAAATAAAATTTAAACCATCGGAGTAGTGGTCTCCCAACGAGAGAAGTGGGCTACCTAAAAAGTAGCTTGCAAATTCAAGAACTATCTTTTTGTGTGTTTTCATATATGTACTTTCTGAACAAAATAGCGGATAGTGGGTGATAAATAATTTCTCATTTTTGCTATCAAAATACTAAAACATACTTATTTTGTTTCGGATAACAAAATTTCGACTTTGTAGTTATTGAAATTGCCTGCCTAACACAAAATACTTTTAACATCTTATATATATATATAAAAATGAATTGATTTTTTTGTTAGTGTCAACACAACTCTTCTGAACTCTGAACATCAACCGATTTGAATAGGTTTTTTTTTTGTTGGATTAGTATTTAGTATTAAGTAAGGTAAGAACACAACGGAGCTGAAAATTGGAAATATAGACTGGAAAATAGTTAAATTGCATATTTTTAGGAGTTAATGGTGGCGAGAGTACAGATCAAAAAATAGAGGCACGTTGATTCAGTGATCATGGTCAACAAAGATCATCTGGGGGTCGATTCTCGTTTTGTGAAGCTGTGAAGTGAAAAATTTTATCACGCCTTCACGCCGAATGCGATTCTCGATGTGTGAAAAAGTGATGACAAATGTCAAAATTTTTTCATATGATGATTTTTTTATCACAGTCAAATGATTCTGTGAAGAACTGTGAAGAGCGATGGAAGTGAAAAATAAACGAGTAGCGAAAGCATCGGAGACCCAAAAAATATTTTTAGTGAAGTTCTTAGAAGAAAAGCCGGATTCGGCAAATGACAAGTAAGTAATAATATATTTTTATATAATATATTTATATAAATTTATATTTACATATGTATATATTTTTATTGTTAAAAAATTTACCCGATTTGCCATTCCAGCATAGTTGAGGAACATTAGAAATGAAAAAAGCTTTATGTATTTATGTATGTACATTGAATGTCAAATTTAAATGTTGAGCAACTTTTCTGAACATAGGTACCAACATCATAACTTTCCTAAAAAGGGTCAAATACATGTGGTTTAAAAAATTATTGTTTTGTATTAAATTTTTGTTTCTATTAAATACGCAATTTAATAAGGTTTTTCATATATAGTTTTATGTGACTGTGCAATGATATAATACAAAAAATGTAGTCCGATATTCTAGCTAAATTTTAAGACCTTAATGAACGGATTATTAGAACCGAAGTTATAAGCAAGCCAAACCAAACACAATGTATCTTTACAATTATTATACCGACTACAAATTTAGGTAGGTACATATGTATGAACATTTAGCATTTTTTTCCGACGCGAAGCAAATTTGCCACGATTGTGGTTTTTTATTGCACAAACTCCTCCGCCGCCGCCGGCTTTAGAATACTATATTCCTCTCGCCAATTGGTGGTTGAAAGTATTTTAATGCTTTTTTTTTTAATCAACTTCCTCGTTGAATTAAATTATTTGTCCGATATTTATTTTCATGTTTTTAGTATAAAATTTTGAATGATTTTGAAAATTTTTTGCTCTAACACGCCAGTCATTTTTCCTTTAATTATATACCTTAATATTGAAAATCGGATAATTGGATCGAAAGATATAAGCATTTAAGTAAACGCAAATCGGGTATTTTTCGGATTTCGCAAAAATCGTCATCAAAAACATAGCCATTTCTTTCCTACGAACATTTCTCCTTTTTGTCTGTCCGTTTTATCATCTTCTTCGTTTTCTGTTTCCTCAAACTAGTAACAACAAAGCATGAACGAAATAATTTTGTTTATTTTGTTTAGTTTGTTTATTTTTTTTATTTTGTTGATTTTGTTTATTTTGTTTATTCCCCTCACGTTTCGCCCCCTTTGTCTACTAGGCGTTTCATATTTTTTTGATTTTTTTATATTGTATGCCTCCGTTTAAACATTTCTAATGTTAAAAAGATTACTGCAATGACAAATACAAATAATTTACAGATTCACAACAGCCGACGCCCATTTCCGTGATAACGAATGGAAGGAAGGCGAAAAATTGAATGGCTAAGGAGGTGCATTGAAGGATGGATGGATAATGTTTAAGTGATTATATCTATTATATAGGTACAATTATTTGAATTATTATTCCGAACATTTTCGCAAAAAAGAAAACAGAATTAAAAAATATTTGCTTTTACACAAAAAAGCCAACACAATACTGACAGCATTTATCATTTAGTACTTTTTAGTACACTGTTTGACAGATGTTTTTCATAATTAGTTCAAGAATCGCCTGAGGCTCGTTCATGAAATGATAATTTTTTCATCACTTCACAGCTTCACAAAACGAGAATCGACCCCCTGGCTTCTATTTCGAGGAACAATAATACTGATGACCGGCGCTTTCCGTCAAACTTTACAGGTCAACCTGCGATCAACACCTGCAGATGAACTTAACGCTAGCCTGAAATTATCATATTTATGGCGATACATAAAGAAGTTCCAATTGACGACGAACATGGGAGTTGCATTGCAGAACAATCAATCAGTCGATGGTTTTTCAGAACAACTGTTGGTTATTGGAAATGGCCGAATTCCGGTTGATGCTACATTCGTTCCCGTCGAATTTACATAGCTTACATTTATCAACCCGAACGAAGTCAGGCCGATCAAGCTAGTAGTTTAATGAGTTATCGAATCATTATATTTTTATTTACTGTTACGTTGACTTATATATTATGTGTATTAAATACTTATATTTTTATTAAGTTTCTTTATGAAATAAAATAAAATAAAATAAAATAAAATAAAATAAAATAAAATAAAATAAAATAAAATAAAATAAAATAAAATAAAATAAAATAAAATAAAATAAAATAAAATAAAATAAAATAAAATAATAAAATAAAATTGATTCTTATTTTTTGTTTTACTTAAAATCGTTTAGGTATGCCGTAAGTTACTCTTGTAATGAAAAATGGATCCTTTTCGGCGATACGACTTTTTTTTTTTAATTATCGAATACAATTTTGTTTATCGTACTAAAAAGATTTCTATTTAATTTAAAAGGTTAAAATATCAACTTTTAAAGCATCATGGATTCAAATTTCATGGATATAATTATTGGTTTTTGAGTTTTTCGTGCAATATTTCTATATCTACGCAAAGAACTTGGGTCTGAATTTGTTTTATTTAAATCTGCAGATTACTCATGTTATCTGAGACGTTATTGAGTAAAATGTGAATCAATAAATGTATCAATGAAAATTTGTCTGTTTATTCATCGGTTTTTCTAGATTTATATTTTTGATACTGATGGAAACAGAAGGACGAATCTTACTCAATCCAAATATACAATTTTTATTGTATATTATTTTAATTCCAAAGGTTTTTATATTTTTGCAGAATGTTATATTTATTAACAAAGTGGTGTGAAAAAATAATCACGTTAAATAATGTTAAAAAAAAGTTTGATTTTATCAACATAAAAATAGATATTATGTACATATAATCTTAAGGCATAACATAACATATTTAAATACTATTGAAGTCTGTTACATATTTTTTTCTAAAATTTAACATTACGAAAGAGTTATTGGAATAAAATATTATATTTGTATTATCTATTTAATTAATATTTTCACATTTTGTGGATATTCCTAATTCAATAAGAAAGTTTGCATAATAACGATTATTGTTATTACTAACATGGCTTATTTGTTTTTCCGATAACAATGTTTTCTGTTACACATAAGTGCGTTCTTCCGTTTAAATAATGCTAGCATTTTGATGCAATTCTATTTAGTATTTGCGCTCTTTCATATGTATGTATTTTGTTATCACTTCATGCGTATTTTGAATGCGTTTTGTAGATATCACATCACATAATAATAATTCGTGTATCCCTTTATTATTTAAAACAAAATGTATGTCAGGTGACAATGGCTTCAAATTCAGACGATTAATAATATATGACCTCCTGACTTATAACTCACAAGCTGCATTTATCGATTTCTGATGATGATTTGTTGTTGTATCGTTTATCTCTCTTGAGTGTTGATGTGGGGTATCCTTATAGCAAAGAACCTCAAGAGCTAGCCTACTTTTTGTCAAAATTCCAGTTTTCCATATTTTTAGATTTTATGCGAAAAGTTCAAAGTCAAGATGAAGCAACAGAAAAAAGGTAGGCGACTCTAAAAAACATTTGACACAAATCCCTTCAAGTGTGCACTTGATGCTTCTATACTAATTGCAAGACCGTGCTTGGTTTAATTAACTTACAAGAGCATTGTGTTTCTATTGAACTGATGTACTAACGGTGATGCACATAATTTTTAAACTACTTTTTTGTCTTGCCGCCAGGTTCGCAATCCTCTTCCTTTTTCAGCATTAGACTTGTATTCGTCGCTGCTGTTAGGGGTTCTTGTGTTCAGGCTTCAGTTCACCACCTTGTTCACCCCACTTCTTACATTCTGATCATTATCATAACACGTATTCCATTGTTGCCAATAAAATAGCAAGCATTATCTTTTAATTACATCTTGTATGTGACTCTTCGATGCATTGGTTTTATATGATGTTGCTGTTGAATGTTGCTCTGATGCAGTTTGTCCGATGATTTTTTTTGCGGAAAGATCTATATAATTATTGAGTTGGTGGTTGAAAAAAGGTGGTTAATTCTGATACCAAATCTACGCTGACAATTTTGACATCAGCTAAAAAAATGACGTTACTTTTTTGTCGGTATTTCCATTGAGATTCATTTAATTAAACACAACTTCTAGCACTAATTATTTCAGAAATAAAATTCTAAATTAGGTAATTAACATTTGAAAATGATCTATTTCTAAAAGGTTTTGATTTTATACATACATACATAAATACAATATAATATGTAGTAAGGTTGAATGTTTATTTTTTTATGATTGGACTTAGACTTTTCCTAATAAATTGATCTCAATGTTAAACAAATTTATTGCATTATTTTCTTTAAATTGGGAATTTTTTTTATTAATGTAACTTTACACTTTGGCTACTTTAAAATGATGACGAAATACAACATTTTACAGCAAAATATAATTTTTTAAAAAATCTTTTTTGAATTAATTTGAAAGAAAAGGATTTACCTAATAACAAATACATACAGATATAATACATGTATAAATTTAAAGAATAATAACTACAAAATAAGTTAATTTGAAATTTTTGTTTGAGAAAATGGTTGAAAGACACACATGGCAATGTTTTAGAGACAAGTTTTTAATTTATTAGGCTTTTTTTCAGTAATACAAAATAATTTAGTGAGCGTTAATTGAAATAAAATTAGTGGTTTAAATGGTAATAAAGTTTTGTATTTTTGTTCCATAAGAAGAATAATTTTAGTTCTTTACAATCATAACATTTCCCCGCTATATTTTAGTCGGAAAGAAAAATTGTTTTGTGAACAAATGTTCAGCTTGAAACACTTCGTAGTTTGAGCTAAAAATATATCCAGCTTTCGGGGTAGCTTCCTGGAGTTTCAGTTGCAAAATAACAACTAACCAACGTAAATGGTCAATTCGTGGACTCCTTGACGTCACAAAAAATATCATCAATTTACTGCCAACGTAGAAAACGCATGAAATATTAACGATCACACGAATCACACCATTCTTCGCATTGACGATCACACGACGTTAAAATGTTAAATCAGTCAAGCTATAAACTCTCAAATCCCCACGATGTTGATAGATTAAATATTTTGCTCTGGAAAAAGGCGTTTAAGGGACATTTGGATCGGAATATTCAAAATACAGTTTGTTCCATATCTGTCTAGGTATAAACAGTCAATCTTCATTGAAGAATGGCTATAATGTCGATGGATTAACACCTCTACAAAATCAGAAATGTTTGGCGAAATTGAGATGAAGGTCAACGCAGGCTACGTTGACCCGGTAAAAAATTCTGCTGTATCAGCGTTGAAATCCAGTCAACGCCCTGACGAGCATTCTGTCATTGCGTCTTAACGGCGTTGACAGGGGATTACACGGTAACACAAAATAATAAATGCGTTGACCCTAAAATTAATTTCAAAGCGAGTGCCAACGCATTGACAGTAATTTGCGTTGATCATCACACGCCTTGACAACTTTGAGACAGATTTCGACGTCAGAGAGTCAACGCGTTGACCATTTGCGTCGACATTTTAATCGTAGCTTAAGTCGCCTCTCACAGGAGGAAACAAGTTGCTGGAGATTTTTTTGACGTTGGCTTTTATTTTTTTAAAAATCTCTTCTACCTACCTTTCATTTTCACACGAAGAAACAAAATATTAGAAATTTCTTGCAGTTTTCTTGGAATGTAGATTGCATTTTAATTATGATGCTTCGTAAAAACGGGATTTTTCCAGACCAGTTAAAATCACCAAATGCCTATTTTAACTTTCTAGTTTCATACTAACTTCAATTGTCCCTTTGAGAATTAAATTAAAATTAAAAATGTGGAAAAGGTATGTTTGCCTAATTGTTCCAACGAACTGTCACTTTTTTTTTGCATGTTCATCTGAAGTTTAAAGTTAGTAATTTTTTAAGTAGTATCACACTAATACCTGTTTAAAATTGCGCCATTACTTTCAACCGTCTTTTATACCTGTCCCAAAAGGCAATGCGGTGTGTGTCTTATTATTATTAATATTTGAATTATGTGTATACTTGTTTAATTTTTTTAAATGACTACAATATTCTTCGTTTATCAATACTACAACTACGTTTTTATTATTTTATGTAAATCGAAACTCAAAACTACAAATTGTTTTTCTATTTATTGAACATGAATAATTATGGTCTATTTTTTACTAAAATAAAAGAAATACGTTATAAGTTTTTTTATCTAACACTTTTAATTTAATTTTCTACCTTTATTATTAATGTATACAAAGATTATACAGGGTGGCGCAAAATTAATCACCGGGTGCAAAAATTGTCACCGCTTGCAAATGACGGCAAATGTCAATTCTACTTTGACATTTATGGAGTAAATAAACACGAAATATTCATCAACAAGACAAGAATCACTAAACTCCTAAAAAACGCGGAATAATTGTTTTGATTTTGACATTTTTCGCGATTTGCAAAACTAAAACTTTAGCACCCGGTAATTCATCTTGCGCCACACTGTACCAGATAAATATATTTGAATATAGTTACATTTAAAATAACTAATAATATAATTGTACATAATTTCTATAAAATCTACAGTTTTTGTTTAAAGGCATACTTCATTTAACTATATCAAAAAAATTTATAAACTAAATAAAATGAGAAAAACCAAATTCGATGAAAAAAAAAACAATAAGTTGGTTGTTTTTTTTTCTAATCATTTATGTATAAGAAAAACTGTTCGAAAAGACTGCAATTGATTTATTTATAAATAAATGGGACCTGGGTCAAGGATACATGAATGAATAGAATATTTAAATTCAAAGTAAAAACAAAACTATTCACACAATTTACATTACTTCTTGTAAAATATACGAAAAACAAATATACAAAAAAAAAATGTATTTTAATTAATATTCACACACTTTTTTCGTTAAACTTTTAAATACGAAAATCAAAACAAGTTAAATCTCATCATAAATCTACGAACAAAATTTCAAAAAAAAAAAGTTTTTTACCTTGGAAATTAAATTTATTACGAGTTATAGTAACGGAATTGTTTGGTATAATTTTGCTTTCGGCTTTAAACAACAAGTAATATAACTTTTTGTGATATAAGATAATTATACTGTTTGCGCATTTTAGCATTATAAATTTCTTCTTTTTTTTATAATTTCTTGCAGGTTTATATAGGTTTATGTAATATATATAAATATAAATTTTAACAGGAAACAATATTTTATACATTTAATTTTTTGTTTTAAATAATAAACAAAATTATTTTTAAGTTAAAAAAAATAACAAATATATTGAAAATAGAAGTTTATAGAAAAAAGAAACACAAGAAAACAAATTTATTGGGAAATAGGGTCCTAGAGAGGGTACTCACTCAGTTGATTCGACCGTTGGTGTCGTCGGCATTATCATCAATATACAGTTAGTAAGAATAGTTGTAATAATGAATAATGAAAATAACGGATGTACTAAAATATAAATAGCTACACGACGTATCGGGTTGAATGGATCGAGCAACCACATTGCTTTGGATGCAGAAAAGCGAAAAATATCTTTTCCTTTACTTACTACTACAAATGTCTGAAAAATATAAAACAAAATTTGTTAGATTTCAAGAAACAAGTATAATTATTAGTTATGCTTTAATATTGGCAAATTAATGTCATTTATATTTGCGATGTCTCATATACATAAATACTAAATTGGGTACCCTAGTGACTTAAAACTCTCAACAATTCCTGTTTGCGTGTTATTGTCAAGAATAGAGGGGACCTACAATTTTCTGCAAATACCAATTGGATAGGGTGAGAAGCAATTTGTCTTGACAAGAGATACAGTAGGAGGATTTTTCAATTCTTCACAAGAGGTAACCCTTGAAAAACATTGCTGTTTTTTTAGGTGGCATAGGCTGGGAAAACTAAACACAATACTGTCTTTCTCAAAAAGTTCTATGAAATTCCGTTAATCGAGGACTCAGAGTTTTTAAAATACCGCCAATTGTGGATCTATCAATCATCATTCAATAAAAGCTTCATGTTAAAAACTATCAGCGAGTAATAAAATATTTGAATAAAATAGCGCGATTTTTGTCAGCTAGTCTGTTACTCGCTCATGGCTTTCAACACGAATTTTCATGTCGCATTAAGCACAAATTTTTGAATGTGTAAACGTGTAAACAAGACATCAGAATAGCTGAATTTTTTTCAGTCATTCTATTGTCTTGTAAGCATTAACAAATTTGTAATGAGAGCAACATAAAAATTCAAGCGATATTGATTGCTGAAGGGCAGGGTAACTATAAGTGTCCTTTCAATTTGTATGACGGTGTGGGATATTATTTCATTTTTGAAAATAACTTTAGTATGCCCAAAAACCTCCACTGTCCCAAACTTTCCTATGTCGTTTTTATACTGAACATAATCCACATTAATGCGCTTTCATTGATTATATTTTTCTTACATAATTACATATTCTAAAACAGCGAATTAGTAAATCATAATCATAAATCTACATAATATAGTAAAAAAAGAAACCAGTTTTTCTTTTTGTGAATTGATGCCTGATTCACAATGTGACGAGAAAGCGGGACGTCGCGTCGACGTGACAAGATCTCTTCACTGTTTTCCTCTCTCAATGACGAACTTAAAAACAATGGCGCAAAATTTTAAAGGATTTATTAAGATGTTAAGGCATTTTTATCATATTGAAAATGCTTTAACATCATACTACATACTCCATCTTTTAAAATTTTGCGCAAATGATACGATATGATGATATACCTAAGATATGTTCACGATCGTGACCGGTGACCGATGTTCACGATCAACCACTTTTTTTCGGGTATACCTACTCGCTTTGTTTCGAGTACTTGAAAATAGTTCCAACTGTTCACGAGTAATTTTGTGTGTAGGATAGAAGTCAAACGATACAAACGAGTTGGACTAATTTATTTGACTTAACTTCTACGTGTTTTTACTCGTGAATAAAATGACTTGCGAGTTAGAGGCAGAACAATCGTTGTAAACGAACATGAAAAAAATATAAATGTTTGAACAAATTCGAACATACTCATTTTAATTTCTGGTAGCTATGTATATGGATTCGTCCTAGAGTCGCGTTGAGGAAAGATATCAAATCTCTGATCTTTAGCTCAGAAAATTCGTCGAGGTCGTTGAAAAAAGACTTACCGAATGACTCTACTCTCATTCTGGCCAGAACAGGGAATTTACAGAGGAAATGAACGTGAACCACTGTTTCCTTTTCCTGCTGGTTTCCACAGCTACGACAGTGGGTATTGAGGGAGATGCCCAGCTTCGCCAAATGCTCTCCGATTGGCCACTATCCAAAACTGGTCGCGACTATCCTGGCTATGCATTGCATGGGTCTGCATATAAAGTCATTTGTTCGGGATTTACTATAGGTGGGTCAGGTATTTCTAGAAATAATGCAGTTTGTTTGAGTAACGTGCATGCTCCTCTTATTGCCACAGTAATTCAGCTTGAAAAACACTTTCAAAGCAGGGTAGCCGAAAAGACCTTGAAATGTTTAAAGATTCAGAAAAGATTCCTGAACTAACATCACACTCCATCTTTGAACCATCAGTAAAAATAGTTGTGTCGAAGTCCCTCGTCACAAAAATCCTTACTAAGATACAAATCAGGAGTGCAGTAGCCAGTTATAGTTAAAAGCATCTCAGTAAGTGTTTGATTGTACTGAATTGGGTTATACATTCTTTAGAAAATTCAACAGCTTTTAAGGGTACCTAATGATTTAACTTATGGAAAAAATTAACTTTTAAAAGGTTTTCAACTGAACTTTTGTTTAATATGCGTTCTTCCTATAATACCACAACTTCTAATTTATAATTGTTATGTACCTACTCAAAATTCTGTCGATGAAGTGATAGAAATGATCTCATAGAAATATAAATTTTCAGAATGATGCGTTTTTTTCGACTATCCCACATAATCGTCTAAAAGTGCTTCAAATTTTTATTATATTTATTGTTGTTTCGTTTTCCCAATTTAATGAAAACAACAATTTACTTTTGTTAATTTATTTTTCACAAATGTTTTTTTAAATATTTTACATAACAAATATCTTTAATTTTGATTCAACAATTTAATTTATAATAAAAATGACGCACATCCTGCAACTTTGTGAACAACGGAATAATGAATAAAAACTAAGAATTTAAAGCAAACTAACTTTCTCCCTACCGCACCATTTCCATCTAGTTGCCGAATTGGAAAACTTCTACACTTATTGTGAACACTACATCACCCCCCTTCCAGCGAAGCGAATAATTTTGACGTTTTGCTTTGTTTTTTTTTTTTTTTTTGTTTTTTATTTTTTGTGTTTGTTTATTAATCAAAAAATGGTTTCAGTCGGTCAATAGATATCGACAAATTTTTTTCGCCTTTCAGAATAACAAAATATTTTCTTAGTCTTTTTAAAATTTTGTATGGACCCTCGTATGGAGATTCTAGACTTCTTTTTACTCTGTCTCTTCTGACCAGGACGTGGTCGCAAGTTTGAAGACTTTTTGGAATGTGTACGGATTGTGTTTTAATATTTCTTGTTTCTAGTGAGGTTCCTGGGATATTTTCAAAGAAAAGTTTCAATTGTTCTACCAGATTCGATTCATTTGTGCTTTCGGTTGAATTTCTTGAAAAATCTAGAGGCAATTTAATGTTTTCTCCGTAAAGGAGTTCAGATGGTGTGTGCTTTGCGTCATCCTTAATTGTGGTACGAATCCCAAGCAATATTAACGGAAGTTGTTGTGTCCAATTTGTTCTGTCTCCGGATGCCCGAATGGAGGTTTTTAGTTGGCGATGAAATCTCTTCACCATGCCATTCGCTGGGAGATGATAAGCCGTCGTTCGAATTCGTAACCTTGATCAGTGGTGATAATGTCTGGAACACTGAACCTAGAGATGTGTTCCTGAACGTAGGTTCGAGCAATCGTTTCGGCATTAAAGTCTCGAATGGGATAGGCCTCAGGCCATCTAGAAAATCTGTCCACGATTGTAAGTATGTATTTATAGTCGTTTGAGGGAGGCAGTGGACCTACTATGTCCATATGTATAGTGACCATACGTCCCGGATTGTGCGGGACTGTCCCGCATTTCACATAGTTGTCCCGCACCATAAATTGTCCCGCAAAATGTCCTGCATTGATTAATTTGTCCCGCAAAACCAAAATATTCAAGAATATCTAATGAAAAAGTTGCTCATATGCACATCTGCACATCTCAACTCTTCGTTACAAATAAATACTTTTGTAACCGTGCACATGTAAACATTGCGTTAAAAATTATAAATGTCAAATGTCATTTTTGTCTGGAATTTTCTCAAATCTCTCTGAATCTGAATTTGATGTGGTTGGTTTGGAACTGTGCAAGTAAGTAATTATTTAAATAAAGGCGTTGGAAGTAAAATATTTGTTGTTTATTGTTTATTTAGGATGGCGTCAACAAGCTCAACATCAAAGCAATTTAAAAAGACAAAAAGAGAATGTAAGTTTATTGCCGAGTTGCAAAAAGAATATACGTACATGAGAATGTCAAACACAAGTTCCTTATTACGATGCAATATTTGCGGAAGCGAATTTTCCATTGCTTCGGGTGGAAAAAACGATATTGTCCGTCACATAAAATCAGACAAACACAAGCAAAAGGTCGCAGCATCCATCGACACGACTAAGCTTGATTCATTTTTTCGAAAAGTTGCATTTGGTGAGAACGAAAAAAAATTAGCCATTTCCGAAGCCGTCATGGCCTTTCACACGATTTGCCACAACCAAAGTTTTAGGTCAATGGATTGCACGTCTAGGATTTTACAGAGGCTTTTCAACTCCAAATTTTCTTGTGCCCGAACCAAATGTGAGGCCATCATAACGAATGTCTTGTGCCCATTTGCAGCAAAAGAACAACAAGAAGAGTTGAGCAAGGTTAGTTTCGTATCTATATATTCGGATGCCTCGAACAAAAAAGATATAAAACTGTTTCCAACTCTGGTCCGGTATTTTAACTGTAAAAAAAGTCTGAGAATTCGCTTATTGGATTTAGTTTCTTTACCTGGAGAAAATTCAATAATGATAAGTGAATCTATCTTGCAAATTTTAAGACGCACTGATTTGTTAGATAAGGTGGTAGGGTTTTGCGCAGATAACGCGAATACCAACTTTGGTGGATTGTCTAGAAGTGGAACCAATAATGTTTTTGCCAGGTAAAATACAGAACTAAAACAATCCATAATCGGTGTTGATTGTTCAGCACACATAATACATAATACAATTCAAACTGCCGCTGATTTGCTTCCTGTTGATTTAGAAAATATTATTGTGAAAATATAGGGTGCTTTCATAAATGCATGGTTGCGAAAGTCTGACGAATACTTAACTTTCATAAATGCAAATGATAAATGTCAGATTTTCATAAAAGCAAAACGCAAATATTTGCAGCGCAAATGTGCAACTATAAAAACTCACATGCAATCTGAATTACTTTCTTAAAGAAAGAGACAGGTATAGTATAAACGATTTCCTTTCCTTTATTGTTTCATTATTGTTTTTGACATATGACGCAAATCGGAATAAGTGTTCATAAATGCAGCGTAAAATACATGCGCAAATATTTTGTATGACGTTAATATGATTGCAATTGATCGCATGTAAACAAAGCAACCATGCATTTATGAAAGCACCCATGATTTTTAATTCTTTTGTTCAATAAAATCACACTTTTACTACTGCTTTGTTTTTTTTATTTATTTATTTTCTGTTTGTTTATTAATCAAAAAATGGTTTCAGTCAAAACAAACAAAATATTTTCTTTAGTCTTTTTAAAATTTTGTATGGACCCTCGTATGGAGATTCTAGACTTCTTTTTACTCTGTCTCTTCTGACCAGGACGTGGTCGCAAGTTTGAAGACTTTTTGGAATGTGTACGGATTGTGTTTTAATATTTCTTGTTTCTAGTGAGGTTCCTGGGATATTTTCAAAGAAAAGTTTCAATTGTTCTACCAGATTCGATTCATTTGTGCTTTCGGTTGAATTTCTTGAAAAATCTAGAGGCAATTTAATGTTTTCTCCGTAAAGGAGTTCAAATGGTGTGTGCTTTGTGTCATCCTTAATTGTGGTACGAATCCCAAGCAATATTAACGGAAGTTGTTGTGTCCAGTTTATTCTGTCTCCGGATGCCCGAATGGAGGTTTTTAGTTGGCGATGAAATCTCTACCATGCCATTCGCTGGGAGATGATAAGTCGTCGTTCGAATTCGTGTTGTGCCCAAGAATCTGATCAGTTCTTTGAAAAGTTTTGATTCGAACTGTGAACCTTGATCAGTGGTGATAATGTCTGGAACACTAAACCTAGAGTTGTGTTCCTGAACGTAGGTTCGAGCAATCGTTTTGGCATTAATGTCTCGAATGGGGTAGGCCTCAGGCCATCTAGAAAATCTGTCCACGATTGTCAGTATGTATTTATAGTCGTTTGAGGGAGGCAGTGGACCTACTATGTCCATATTGTATGTGTTGAAATCGGCCAGGAGGAATTGCAATTCGTTCAAATGGTGATTTTGTGTGTCTATGAATCTTTTCTGTTTGACATGCATCGCAGTTTTTTGTCCATGTGTTTATGTCATAGTTCATTCTGGACCAAAAGAATATTTTTGCAATTTTTTTGCGAGTAGCTCGAATTCCTGGATGAGAAATTGAATGAATTTTATGAAATATTGTTTGACGAAGATTCTTGGGTACATATGGACGATAGTTTTCTGTGGAGGTTTCACACCACAGAGAAGAATTGGATGCAGGGATTTTTATGAATTCGAATTTGATTTTAGATTTATTTGGAATATGGTTTCGAAGAGTAGTTAATTCTTCGTCGTTTATCTTTGCTATGTTTTCTATGCCAATCGGTGTTTGCTCAATCGAATCTGCATTTGGTCGCGATAGGGAATCTGCAACGACATTCAGAGAACCTTTGACATATCTTATATCACTTGTAAATTGGGATATAAGATCGAGATGTCGTTCTTGTCTAGGGGTGCGTTTAGCTTTTGTCGTTAGAGCTGTTGTTAGGGGTTTGTGATCTGTGTAGATACAAAAGTCTTGCCCCTCAACGAAGTTTTGAAAGTGTTGAATAGCCAAATAGATTGCAAGTAATTCCCTGTCGAATGCTGAATATTTAGTTTGAGAAGGTGAAAGTTTTTTACTGAAGAATGCGATTGGTTCCCAAGTGTTGTCTTTTAATTTTTGAAGTACTGCTCCTACATCTGTGTTGGATGCATCGGTTGTAATGCTCAGATTTGCATTTTCTTGTGGATGATTTAAAAGAGTTGCTTGGGCGAGTTTCTTTTTTTCATTCTCGAATGGTTATTTGCACTCGAGCGGCCAGCTGAAATCTTTTGGTTTTGTGTTTCTTTTTGTAAGTGAAGCGAGGTGAGCATAAATGGGTGCAAGGATCCGTGCTAAATTAGGTATAAATCGGTGGTAATAATTCACCATACCTACAAATCGTTGTACACTTTTTATGGACTTCGGTTTGATGAAGTCGGATATCACTTTTACTCTATCCTGAGAATGTTGAATTCCTTTTTCAGAAACATCGAATCCCAGAAATTGTAATTTTGAAACGCCGAAGACACATTTTGATGCCTTGATTCAAAGACCATACTTCGAAAGGCGTTGGAACAGGGTTCTTAAGTGATCATCGTGTTCTTCAGCTGACTTGCTAGCTACCAGAATATCATCTACGTAGATGAAGAGAAATGGAAGTCCTTTTAAAACTTGGGACATGAACCTTTGAAAGGTTTGCGCTGCATTTCTGAGCCCAAATGGCATGCGCAGGAACTCAAAGAGTCCGAATGGTGTGATTACAGCTGTTTTGTGTATGTCCTCTTTTGCCATGGGTATGTTGTGATAGGCTCTTACTAAATCAATCTTTGAATATACTTTGCAATCGAAAAGTGTTGCATTCATGTCGTGAATGTGTGGAAGCGGGTTCCTTTTTGGGATGGTGATGGCGTTTAGCCGCCTATAATCCCCGCATGGTCTCCAGTCGTTTGCTTCCTGTTTAGAGGCCATGTGTAGTGGAGATGCGCCGGGTGAGGATGAAGGCCTGCAAACGCCTATTTGGACCATGTAGTCAAATTCGTCCTTAGCGATTTTAAATTTGACGTTGTTGAGGCTTCGGAAGAGGTCCATTTGTTAAAATGTGGTGAACCACGGTATGTTTTACGGGAAGGTTGAAATTGGGAGGTTCCATAAGGGACGAAAACTCTTGAAGGATTGAGTTGTATTTTTGTTCTATCTCAGAAAAGCGTGGATTTATTCGGCCCTAGCGAGGTATCCGTCGGAGCGGAAAATTCTCCGATTTTATACGAATCGGAGAATATTTGCTTCGAGGTATACTTTCGGACAGCTATTCGGAACATTTTTCCGACATTATGCAACGCACACCGGCGTTTTGCGTTACAGTGCGATCAATTGCTTTTTTGAGTGATATTTTGACAGCTCATACATTTATTTTTCCGATATCCTCCGACACAAATAGTTCGCGGAACTTTTTAAAGATTTGTGTAAAGTTTTGAAAAATGTAAGAAATTAAAAAAAAAACATGTAAACAAAGTAATTTTGGAACTATTGCTTGAATTTTTTTATTTTTTAGGCCCCGGGAGCAAACGAAAAAACAACAACCAGGCAAATCGAGCTTTTGGTCAATTTAATGCAAGAGAAACTCGACGCGTCGTCGCATTGTTAAGTATTCTTTTCCGATGAAGGATACCTCGAATGTAATTTGAACCTCCGACAGAGTGTGCGTTGCAAAAAAATTTCCGCTCCGACGGATAATTCGCTAGGGCAGATTATATTTTCTCCACAAGGTGTACCATCAACGCTTGTATTTGTGAGTCTACGGTTTTTTATGTCGATAACCAAACCAGTTATTTATAAAAAATCAGCACCTATAATAGGTTTTGTGACTGAAGCTATTAAAAATATGTGGTTGAAAACTCTTCGAAATCCTAGCGTTAGTTTTAAAAATTTTGTGCCAAAATCATTGATAGCAGAGCCGTTTAATTAAAAATGTAATGCTAGAAATGGGATCTTGAATGAAAATGTGGCTTGGAAGATTATACATTTTACTGTCATTTGCCGCTGCGATGACAGTAGAATCTAGTTTGGGTTAATATTTTTGAAATTGCAAGGCTGAGAACACTTAAGAGCACGTTTTCCATATTTTTTGTGGAACCAGCAAGTCTGTGAATTTTTTCCAGAATTCGATCTATTTCGACTATGGTTGTCTTAATATCGATTCAATGGGGTAGTATTTCGAGTTCGTGAAAAACGTTTATTGAGGTCAAGATTTGAGAGCATGGTTTTTATTTCGCTTATCTCGGCTTGTAAGTTTTGGTTAAATGCTCGTAAGTTCATTGATTGATCGTTCAGATTGTGAAGGGATTGAAAAGCAGGAGTTTTGTTTTTGATAGACTTCAAAAATGTCGTCTGCTATTTCAAGAAGTTCATCCGTTTTGGTTTTGGAGCTCGATTTTATTGAGACTTGGACAAGAGTGGGAAGACGTCGTTTCCAGAGTTCTAGGATGAGACTCTCCGTAACAATCATTGATTGTCCGGCCAATGTTTGTAGTCTTCTGTAGAACTCTGAAGGCTTTTTGTCCCCCATCTCCTCCCCTGAAAGCAAAGCTTCAATTCGCTTGCTTTCGCTCATCGAATGTCTTTCTATGAGCGCCTTTTTGAATCAAAATGTCATACACCCCTGCGGCCACGTCATGAGGAAGAGATTGGACTACATAATGAAATTTTGTTTCTTCTGAGTTTCGAGTTGAAAATTGAGATTCAACTTGTATGAACCAAACGGCTGGCATTTTAGTCCAAAAGTCTGGCAGTTTAATATATACTGCATGAATGATTCCGCCTGATGCTGGAAGTGAAGGGGATGATATGCCCTTATCTCGTTGGTCGTCGGTCGTCGGTCATGATTTTAAATTTTCGGAGTTGTGAAAAATTTTCGATTGAAGAATATAAAAATAATTATCGATTGAAAGGATGCGGTTTACAAAATGGAGAATATCTGTTGTATTTGTTTGTATTGTAAGGAAATTTAATTGTCTTTAGAATTAATAATTTAATTTTGTTAAAATTTAAGAAAAATGCAGGGGTGTCTACGAAAGGTTAAAAAGAAAAATTGTTACTTGCGTATCTATATATTATATGAATGTTTGTTCAATGGATGTGCTGATGGTTCTGGAAGATTTGTTTTCTGCTTTGTGTTGCGATGCGTTGCTTCACGTTGTTGAATATTTCGTCTTGGGGATGATTTTGATGATGTATAGATACCTATGTATAAACGTAGATACGGATGTTTGAAGATGTCTGAGCGGGTGGTTTTTGGGCACCAGCGAGATGATGTTATGAATTTTGCTACAGGAGGTGGACCGGTAAAGCGGGTTTAGTTGTTTATGATGGAGACGCTCCGATAGTATTCTTCGTGTGCGAACACGCGTGGGCTTTGTTTTGATTTGCGCTGCACGCGGTATTAGATTTGAACACTGAATTTTGGATTTGTCTCCACGTCTTCAGTTATCGATTTTTGTTTGGTTCTTGGGTTTGGGCGTGTAATTTGTTATATTTGCCACCAAATTGATCCCTTTTTTATTCTGTCTTGATCGCTATGCAATGCGCGACGACAGTGGTGGATGTCTGATGTGCGTCGGAGTCACCAATATTGTTGTTTCGTTTTCCCAATTTAATGAAAACAACAATTTACTTTTGTTAATTTATTTTTCATAAATGTTTTTTTAAATATTTTATATAACAAATATCTTTAATTTTGATTCAACAATTCAATTTATAATAAAAATGACGCACACCCTGCAACTTTGTGAACAATGAATAAAAACTTAGAATTAAAAGCAAATTAACTTTCTCCCTACCGCACCATTTCCATCTAGTTGCCGAATTGGAAAACTTCTACACTTATTGTGAACACTACATATTTATCTCCAATCCAGCATTACCCCATAATCGTCAGTTAGAAAGAGGAATAATTATTAAAATATTTTCAATGACAACCAATTGTTGTTCATGGATTATGACATTCCTTCCTAAATATTTTCTTGGTCAAACTTATTTTCAACAAACATCAAGGACTTCTCTGAAATATTCTAGCTGCATTTTTGGAATCTTAAATTTATTCTTTTGCCATAATATCTTTGACAAGCGTGCAGCAATATACCCACAGAGAGTAAACACTAACAAAACTGCAAATTAAAAAAAAGAAACAGCACTATCACGTACAAAGGTCAGTCATATCGATCGCATTGCAGTCCTTTTCGCTTGCTATATCCCTATCTCTGTGTGATAGATATATTTATATAAAATATGAAGTTTCCAATTTAGAACTATCTAAGTGTGTATCTTAATAAGAGTATACTCCTATTTTGCTGCAAAAGATAAACAACTAAAAACAGCTAGGTAACCCCTTTTTGCAAATTTATTGAGAAAACGTTTATTGTTGAAAAATATGGGCCACAAGACAGGGCAAAGAAGAGCAAAATTAGTATATAAACTAAAAGAATAATGCAGCACCCTTCTCAAGAGTTTAGTTTTTTTTGTATATCCCCTCAGCAAGTTGGCGACAGACCTTGTCATTTATTCGTTTTTTTTTTTTTTTATAAATCCTTTATCGTGCTTTTTGTGTAGCACAACACTTTGTATAAATGTTGCTTTTTTTAGCAAATATAAGAAGGTGCGGGTTTAAAACAAAACAGAACTATAAAACAAAAATTCGCAGGTAATATGATAATCAATATAGTGGATTCCTTTGGAATAAGAATTATTATTAAAAGAAGTGGAGTGGCAAGTTGCCAGTTGCATTGTCATGGTATATTAATAGTAAAACTAGTGTTTATTTGACCCCATAGGTAGAGAGAGCCCTGCGCCCGCCGCCACCGCCGCCACGCGAAATGCGCGACTAACAATGCGCACACAGGAATGTCTTACCCTAGAAGTAAGGTCTCAAACTTGAAAATGGACCTGAAAACGTGTTGATACGCTACTGCTTAGTTTTATCCTACATAATACTCTTTGATAACATTAATAACGTAGGTAATTCCTAAAATAGGTAAAGACGAAATGACTTTCGAATTTAGTAATTTCAGGAATTTAAAAATAATTACAAAAAAATAATAATAATCAATAGAAATAAACTCACCAGTATATTTGAGTAGAATGGATCAATATCCTCGAGAGGAGTGGAGGCCAATTCCGGCGGGAAGCTGCTCTGCAGTCGAACAGGTATGGGCACGCCCTGTTCAAGTGTAGGATCCGGTTGTGGACCTTCATCCTCGTCCTCGTCATCATATCGGATCTGTTTTTTTTTTTAATTTTATTTTTCGGTGTCACCATGAGATTAATGAAACGCGATAGAAGTTAAAAAAATATAATAAATATTAGTTATTGTGTATACTTAAAAATAAGAATAAAATAATTTTGACAACGAATTTGTATTGTTTGAATAATATTTTATTTTGTTCCGAATGGGGATTTTGTATTTATTTTATCTCAATCAGAAGTAAAATTAAAAAGTTAAAATAGTGGAAAGTTGCTATATCCTTAGTCGTAAATAAAAAAAAATCAAATGGTAAGAGAAAGAAAGTCAAACGGAAAATTTTAGAAAGATACAACCAAACAAAAAGTTAATGAATTTCTTTGGTTGCAAACATTAACCAAAGAAATAAGGATAAGGCCAGTGAACGAACTCATTCTGTAGAGTTTTTCAAAGTGTGTGTGTTTTTTAATTAATTTGAATTTGGGAATAATAATGTTAAATAAAAAGAAGCTCATTGTGCTCATTCAATATTTTAATATAAGCTACATAAATACATACATACATTTTAGAAACACAATTTTATCTGGTTTTGTGGAGAAAATAAGCATATTATTTTGTATATGTTGAAGTAAGGGTGTACTTATGATGTATGTTTAGTTTAGTCGACTTAGGTAAGAAGAATAGCTCTCATTTAAACACATCATTGAAATTTCTTAGTTATATATTTTGAGACACTTGCAGAACAAATTCTATCATTATTTTGATGCCAAAATACAGCTTCATTTTTTTTCACTTTTTAAGGTAGTTTTATCATTGAAATAATAAAAGTAATTTTATGTGATTTGTTTGGCCAAAATAAAAAACAGTTTTTGCCTAGAAATAATAATATTATTATTAGCTTGTATTAATACTTGTCATAAAAAGCTTGCTTCCAAATTTTACGAGGAATTCTTTAAACAAAAAACTATATATGTACATACATATATTCAAATTTATTGATTGACATGAGATCTGAATGAACAGATATCATAGCATGTGAGCCCCTCAAGCCCCCCCTCTGATAAGTGCCTGCTTATAGGTTATAAATAATAATTAAATCATAACCTTTATTTTGACATATAAATAAACCGTGATTTTGCTATCTAAACGTCTTAAAATTGAAAATTAAAATATTTAATGACCGTTTCCAGTGAAAGCTATAACTGACGCCTTAATATAATTTTCAACTTCAGTCATGATATTGAATTGGTCCAAGTGCAGAACGGGTCTAATTTATTAGCAAAATAGTAATACGAAGTATAGAACGCAGATTAAGATTACGTCATTTGCTGGTTTTATTTCAGTTATACATATACATATATTTTTATTCTATTCATATTTTTTAAGACGTGTAAAGGGTTAGAAACTTCGAAACATTATTTCTATAAAAGTTGTATGTACACTTAAATCGAATAAAAAAATAAAAAAACAAAGTGCGTATTTCGAATTTCTGACGAACTGGTTTTATAGTGCGGAAATACCAATATTTTTTCATTCGTCGAAAAATATAAAATTGTATATATCCCCGGGTCCACTTTTGAATTTTTAAGATAATATAAAAATAAAAGGATGATGGGCAAATTGGGCGTAAGACCAATAGAAATAAAATGTATACCAAATGAAAGGTTATTTTATGTACATCAATTTTTACTATGGGGGCAAAACCCAAAACCGCCGGAGAACAGAGATAGGGCCAATTGAATAAACGCATATATTACCGAAATTATGTGCTTATACATAGACTTAAACCTGAATTACATGGATATCTTACTAACTTAAAAGCTGAAACTTTGGTCACAGACAGAGTTATGATCAGAAAATATAAAAACAATACGTTTACACTCCGGTTCAATCGATTAGGTCTGTATATATTAAAAATTCTAAAAATAAGGAACTATTCAATCTAACCAGAGTGTAAGGCTTTAGTTTTTTTATTTTATGATTTGTCTTGCCATAGCAGAAGGGAAAAAAAGGAAACCAAAACATTTTTGTGTATTTTTAACCATATCTAATATTTGATCCTTCCACAAAAGGTGGTCAGTAATGCACATACCTAGAATCGAAAGCTTAATTGGTATATTCTGCTTTAACGACTGGAAACAGCTTTAGGTTGTGAAAGCATTAAATTGCACGCAATTATTGATACCCCATTTCATGATTCTGCTGGAAATAACATCCGAAGAACAGGGTTGCGAATCCGGAACCGAATATAAAAAGTTGAGCGTACTGGCGTCAGCGAAATAGCTGAGCGGATTAGAAGTTTCAGATAAAAGATCATTAATGAAAATGAGAAAAAAAGTCTGAGAAAAAAAGCATTACATTTATGAATTTCAGACTTAAACTCATCCAAAATAACATGAAATGAAGGTCAGAAAGGTAACTACTAATCAACTTTTAATACTACTCATTTATGGAATTATTAAGAAAAAGAAATATGAAAACTATTTTAAAGGTGATTGTTTTTTTTTAGCCAATCATTACTTTTATATAAAGACGAAACGATCATTTACATAGGTTGTCACGCGTAAAATCAGAAAGTATTTACCTGATTTACTTGAAACAACTTTTATGATTTTCTTTATTTTTTGCAGATTTTTTAAAGTTATTTTTTGTTTGCCTAATTGATTTATTTGTTACGAAAATTCATTTTCCTTCTTTTTATATGAAGAAAATAAAATAATAAAAAGGAAGGCAAATTTGGAAAGACAATCTCAAGATGCCAAAAGAAAATTTCGAGAGAAAAAGCGTTGAACTTTCAACGCTTTCCCACTTGTGAGTTTATCCATGACATTATTTGTTGTTCTGTACAATTTAATAGGAATGATTCAATGGATGTGGGGGCTTCAACTTACAGATCTTTTCAAAACATTAACCTAATTGAGCTTCATGTAGAAACCTGTAATCGACAACAAGGTTTCAATTTTTAATAATTTAATTTGCCAGTTGTTTGACAATTTTGTTCCTATTAGAACGCGGCAAAATAGGACATCAAATTGTCCGTGGTACAATATTGAAATTAAAACTCTAATAGGAGAAAGAGAAATTCGAAGATTTAAGAGAAATCCCTCGGAATATAATAAAAGGCAATTTTATACTGCCCGAAATAAGGTATCTTGTCTAATTAGATCCTCAAAAAGAACGTATTAAGGCGAAAAATTGAACCCAGCGCTTGACCTAAAACTTTTATGGAATAATCTTAGAGGGGCAGGAGTTTGTAAAGATACAAAATCGCAAAAATGTCAACTAAGTGCGGAAGATATGTGTTAATTTTTTGCACCTCAACTTTCTGATCCAATTAGTTTTGATGATACTGTGAACAATGATCATTTTGAGACTTCATCGTTTGAATGTGTAATTGGACGAGACGTTATTGAAGCGACTCGCTCAAATAAATCAAATGCTGTTGGCTGCGATCATATTTCACCGAAGTTCATTAAAATCATTTTGCCAATTATTTTGCCGTTAATTGTTCATTTTTTTAATTTTTGTATTTACAGCTCCCAATTTTCTATAGAATGGAAAGCAGCAAAAATAGTTCCAATTCCTAAAAAAACAAACCCATGTATTCCAGCTGATTTCAGACCAATTAGTGTCCTTTCATATTTTTCGAAAGTATTTGAAAAAATCATGTACAATCAAATGATAAACTTCCTTAACGCAAACCCTATGCTCTCTAAATGGCAGTCAGGTTTTAGAAGCTTACATAGCTGTGAGTCAGCGGTTATAAAAGTAACCTCTGATCTTCGTTTCGCTTTGGATGCTGACAACATTGGTTTTGTTGGACTTCTCAAAGGCTTTCAATTTTATTGATCACTCTATTCTTGTTGCTAAGTTTCAAAACATTTTTAAGTTCTCGAACACATCTCTTCGCCTACCTTGTAACTATTTAAAAAATAGATCGCAATCAATAGAAGTTGAAAGTGGTATATCTTTCCCCTTTTTTGTAAATACAGGAGTACCACAGGGTTCTGTTTTGGGACCACTTCTATTCTTACTTTTCATCAATGATCTTCCTGATGTTGTTCAAGACTGCTCAGTCCATATGTATGCAGATGACGTTTTAATCTACATCAATCGTCTATTTTTCAGCGATAAAAGAGTGGAATAATCTCCCAATTGATATGCAAACTATTGTCAATGCAACACGACTCCAGACAAAGCTTCTCTCTCATCTTGCGAATTGAGTGGAATAATCTCCCAATTGATATGCAAACTATTGTCAATGCAACACGATTCCAGACAAAGCTTCTCTCTCATCTTGCGAATTGAATGGTAAAAGCTATATTATTATTATTTATTAATTTTATATTATTAATTATTATTATACTTATTAAATATTTTATATCGTACTTTTTTGTAATTTTATGTTTGTAAAGCAGCTTTTGCTCTTTCTAATAGTCAAAATTATTTTTTTCTTTAATTAATTCTTGTAATCTGAATATGTACATAATTTATGACTTTTATGTTTTGTTTTATTTATCAAAATTTGTTATATTTAACTAGGATACTGCTCAAAGATTTGTATTGTATTGTATGTTTATTGTTTTCCCTAAGGGTTACAAGTCTTCCACCACACTCTCCTCTCTTCCCATCCCTCTCTCTTTACTCCTTCTCACAACCTCCAGAGCCTTTATCCGCTGTTCCCCCCTCCCTCCTTCGTCCATTATATCCCTCATTTTTTCCCCTATTGATTTTCCTTCATCTCCACCTGACCTGTATCTTTCTATTACATGTTCCCACGTCTCTTGCTCACCTTGACACACTCTGCACATTCTTTCTTCTTCTTGTTTCCAGTACCATCTTTCTCTAACCTCATTCCCTAGCCTGACTCTCGCTATTCTCTTTGTTTTGTCTGCCTTCCATCCCGCTTTCAAATATTGCGGGATCCCCTCGGTCATTATTTCTTTATACCACCTGTTATACTGGATTCCTCTATAAGTTCCCGTCTTTCCTTCTCCTGCTCTCTTCTGTCTTCCCATTCTACTCTCTCGTATGTCGTATTATCCTCTCTTCCTTCCCTTCCCCTCGTTCTCTTTCTCCCATGTTCCCACTGTTATACTCTCTCACTTCCATCCCCCCTTCTCTCTCTCATCTCCTCTAAACATTCCACCCTTTTCCCTGCTCTTATCGTTATCTTATCTCTTTTTGTTTCTCTCACCATGTATCCTGGAGTTTGCCATTCTACCCCTAGTGTCCATTTGAGGTACCTCTCCTGCATTCTTTCCATTTCTTGTCTCTCCTCCATCCCCATACTTCCGCCCCATATCCCATCACCGCCCACACCAAGGTATCGAAAAGCCACATCTTCCTCTCCCATACCTTCTAGAATTTCCTCCTCCCAATCCCCCAGGCTTCTTTCATGACCGCTGCTGCCTTTTTTATTCTGTCCCTTATATGTGCTTCCTGCCCTCCATTCTTTTTGAATACATACCTCAAATATTTAAATTCTTTTACTTCTATTTTCTTTCCCCTCCATCTCCAGTCTACTGTTGTATTCCTCCCTCCTCCTTTCCTGAACCTTATCACTTTTGTTTTTCCCACGTTTACTTCTAGTCTTTTCCTTTCGAAATACTTCTTCAGTCTTCTTATCATACTTTGCATCTCTTCTTCATTTTTCGCCATTACCACCACATAATCTGCGTATGCCAACGAACAAATTCTTCTTTCTCTTACTTTTATCCCTCCCCAACTCACCTTACTCAATTCATCTTCTATATCTGCCGTCAGCAAGTTAAAAAGAATTGGGCTCATTGGGCACCCTTGCCTTACTCCCTTTCCCGTCCAAAATCTTTCCCCCATCTCTCCTTCCGCTTTCACTCTACTCGTCGTTTCTTCGTAGACCTCCCCCACTCTTTCCCTGAGCCCTTCTCTCACTCCTCTTTCCTCCAACGCCTCCATCATAATTTGTCTATATACTGAGTCAAATGCAGCTTTTGAATCTATAAACAAAGCCTCTAGCTTGCTTTCGCCTATGCCACCTCTCTGTTCACCACATAGTTCAAAACATATACATTGTCTATCGTTCCTACTCCTCGTCTAAAACCCGTTTGATTTGGTGGTATCATTCCTTTTTCCTCCGCTTCTTCCTCTAGCCTCTTCGCTAAAACCGCCGTATATATTTTATATAGCGATGGCATGAGTGTTACTCCTCTGTATTCCTCCACCTTTGTTCCTGTCCCTTTCTTTAATATCGGCGCGATCACCCTCTCTTTCCACCCCTCCGGCCAACTGTCTCCTCTCCACACTTTTCTGCATATTTGCCATGCTACCTCTATCGCTTGTTCTCCTCCATATCTCCACGCCTCATTCATTCATGCTCCCATTCTCACTCTATCTTCCACCCCTCCAATTAGGCTCATAAAATATCTTTTCCATTCCTCTTCTTCAATCTCTCCCTCCATTTTCTTTCTCTTCTTTCTTTCTCTATTTATTATTTCCCACACTTTGTTTTCAGTATTGGCCTCTTCAATTTCTCTTATCATCTTATCTTGTTCCTCCTTTTTCTTTTTCTCAATAATCGCTTGATATTCTCTTTTTTTCCGCTCTCCTCAACAGCCACGAATCGAATCTCAAGATTTTATCTTATTGTATCTATTGTTAATGTTTTTTCTTGAAATAAATAAATAATAATAAATAAATAAATAATATAGAGTAGCTTTAAAGTACGTACCCAAGTTTTTAGATTTAAATAACAACAACAATTTTCGCAAAGCTAACAATCGTCGCGTCGTCCGGAATCCACCCTAACCAAGCTAAAAGAGTTTTTTAAGCTTTGTATGCATGATGCAAAAACTCTTTTGTATCGCGATGTTCCCTCTTAATATATCTGGAGTATACACATTACACAATCCATATAAATTTCGGTGAATGCTTTTATTTACGGATTCTTCTTCACTATGTTCGTGGATCAGTTTCCTTTGAAATGATGAAATGAACAGTCAACGGTGTAATTAAACCAACATACCAAGCAGCGTGCAAAGATTTGGGACTCCTCGAAGATGATGAACACTTTAAACAATCTTTAGTTGATGCCTCCGCAACACAGTCACAACCACATATAAGAGATTTGTTTGCGGTCTTGCTTATATTCTGCCAGCCAAGTGAGCCCAAAAGTAAATGGGATGAATTTCAAGAATATATGTGTGAAGATATATGTATTACACCAAACACGTTCAGAGCAAAAAAAACGTCGAACCCCTATTTTCAATTGACATCTTTAAACAAGGTTTAATTTTAATTTTAACATTGAGTGATAAGCGACTCCGCGATTTTGGTCTTCTGGATTTGCAACACCAATATACAAGAGAAATCCAATATAAGACAAACACAATTTAAACCAGTAACTGCAGAAAAACCTACCGAAATGGAATTTATATCAAAAGAAAGCTTTCAACGCAATAACAGAGAGAATGATTTCGACTTTTTTTTTCATAGACACGCCAGATGGAACTTGTAAAACTTTTTTGATTAATCTTTTGCTGGAAAAATATAGGTCAGAAAGTAACATAGTTTTTGCTGTAGTCTCTGGAATTGCGGCAACCTTACTTAATGGAAGCAGAACTGTTCACTCCACGTTTAAACTACCAATAAACAGTTCCTTATCAAGAAGCTACTTGCTCAATTTAAAAAACAGTAAGTTTTTAAGGAAGCAGCAGGTATTTATTATTTGGGATAAATTTATACCATGAGTAATTAAGCTCATATATTGATGCTCTAAATAGAGTTTTGAATGATTTAAGATCTTCATCGAAACTTTTGGGAAGAGTAACAATGGTTATTTCTGGAGATTCCAGTTATTCCCAAGGGTACTCGAGCCGATACAATCGAAACTAAATCTTCTTTTATTTGGCAATATGTCCATGTCATGTATGATACATGATACAAGTTCAAATTCTTACCGGACCTGTAGTAGGAAAATATTCCTTTATTCCGAGAATACCAATGATCCCAAAGGATCTCCCTTTTCAATTCAGACGGTAACAGTTTCCCGTAAAACCACGCTAAGTTTTAAAATGAGATATATGTAATAAAAGTTTATATGTACAAAAAGCAACAAAGTTTATTTTTTTGAAAACTGTTTTGTGAGAGTGCATTGATATATAAACTTTTTGTTAAGCATATTATGGTAGAAATCGGAGTTAACCGTATTGAGAAATTTATAGTAAAAGTTATTTTATTATTAAATTATTGTTAAAACTTTGCGAAGCAACGCGAGCACTGGTCTTCTAGTTTTTAATAAATTTATAAAGCCTTTTACGGTCAGTACAGATTGTTAGCACCACATTTATGGAAAATTTTAATAAAAGGTCAAGCTGTTGTATTAATTGTTTTTGGTCAAATAAGAGGTTGTTGGCAGCTAATTTGTATATGTTAAAAGGTAAATAGTTAGAAAATTTCAACTAGTCTCAGTAATTGGAATGATTTTATAAATTATTTTAGTCATCTGAGGTATTGAATAAAATTTCAAATCTCTATGACCTTGAGCAAAATATAAATAAATTCACACTATTACTGAAACAGCTAACCTTTTTAAGATCATTTAGAAACCTTTCAAATAATTGTTTTTTTTTTTAAATTCCACAAATGAGGAGGCAACAAAATCTTTTGACATTATATTCCTCCTTTTTTCGAAATTCCAAAGCCTATAAAAGTGCCAAAATAAAAAAGCACTAACGAAGATTTACTGTTGCAATTAATCAAAAGTCATTAAAATTATTCATCAGTTATCCTCAACAATATATTTATAATACAACTAAAATTGAATAAATAAAGGCATTACCTTAAGGTCCTCCGCCTGAAAATGGTAAATATAATAATTTGTTTACATTTTAAAATTTGTTATTTTAACTAGGTATGTACTTAAATTAATATTATTAAGTTTTTCCTTTTGAAATACAAAAACTTTACAATCAAAAAAGTTTTGGCGATACTTATAATAATATTTATTCCACTTAGTTTTAAAATATATAATATTTCACTTAATTTAAGAACAGTTTATCAATCATTCTTGAAATAATTTACAAATCGACTTCTGGCAGCATTCCAAGAATCGGAACAGAAGAGACTCCAGACCCTTCTCAGCGGCATCACTCTCGATGGAAGACGACCAAGTCAGCTGCTTACAAAGATGAGAGAGCTTGCGTCACCCACTATATCGGAAGGCATTCTCAGAACCTTATGGTTAAAACAACTGCCAAACACGACTCAGTCCATCCTGTCGTGTAGTGAAAGCCAAGATCTCAAAACTTTGGCAGATATTGCAGATAAAATCTCTAATGTCTATTCCAATTCCGATGTTGCTTCTGTCTCAACGCCGCCGCTGTACAGTATTGCTGCCTTTTCCGAATTACAAAATCAGATTGCTACTCTACCAAAACAAATGAAACAACTTCAAGTACCTAGAAGTCGAAGCTCTTCACGTTCGAAAAATTCCTTCAAGAAGAGATCGAGGTCCAGAAATTCAAACATCTGCTACTACCACCGACGACACGGCAAAGAAGCAAGGAAGTGCCAAGAACCCTGTCAGTTTCAGACGGGAAACTAATTTGCGGACAGCAATCAGCGACTAGCCAGTCCGCAGACACCATAAGTCGCCTTTTTGTCAATGAGAAATTTTCCAAAAAAATTATTCTCACAGACACTGGAGCTACAATTTCAGTCATTCCACATACAAGTATAGACAAGCGGAACAGCCAATCAAACCGCGTTCTCTATGGAGCGAATGTCTCCGAAATTCCAACTTATGGAGAACGATTGATGTCACTCAACCTTGGTCTTCGCAGAAACTTTAACTGGCCTTTTGTCATTGTCGAAGTCACCGATCCAATCATTGGATCCGATTTTCTGTAATTTTTCGATCTTTTAGTTGCCGTTAAAAACAAGAAACTAATCGATCGAAAAACAAGTTTTAAAACACATGGTTTTGGTGCAACAAACTTCTTCAAGTGCAGCAAATATTCAAACAATAAATCCGTCATCTTTTATTTACGATTTATTGAAAGAACTTGAAGACGTCACAAAAACAAACTGTACTGTATTTACTATTATACTAATGTATTTGAATTGATCTTTATATATACTACTACAATGTATTTACTTATGTATTTGTTTACTGCTGCAACACTGTTGAAGAAACGTGAAATAAAGGACAGTTGATTGTCAGCCTTCTAATCGATTTGTTCGTTCTTACTTACGAGTCTCTTTCAGGTCATTTTTGCGACGAGTTATTTTCATTTTGAACTCACGTGATTTACTTCGTGGTACATATCAAATTGTAATCAGAAACTTAAAATTAATGAAATGTCGTTTTTCGGAAATATTGAACCTTTCGACCAATCGAAAAATTCGTTCACAACGTACGTTGAGAGGTTTGAACAGATCGTGAAAGTAAATGATGTCGATGAAGCAAAAAAATTGCCTCTTTTTGTTACCCTGATCGGTGGTGAGACATACGAACTCCTTAAGAATTTGTGTATTCCCGTTAATCCCCTGGCGAAAAGTTATATGGAGTGCGTTGCGCTGTTAAAAAAGCATTATAATCCAGACCCATTAGTCGTGTTGGAACGGTTTAAATTCAATAAACGTGACCAGAAATCGAGCGAGACAATCGCGGAATACATAGTTCAACTTCGGCAGCACGCTAGAACGTGTAAATTCGAGAACTTTTTAGATGAAGCTTTGCGGGATCGGTTTATATGTGGTATAACAAACGAAAGCAATTAAAAAAAAGTTATTGTCAGAGGAGTCGCTATGGTTTGAAAAAGCAACTAAAATTGCATTGGGTATGGATATGGCATCATCTGAAACAAAATTATTACATGGTAATCCATTAAAAATTGAAGAGAAAATAGGTGAAGTGAAGGCATTTGCCAGGCAGCAGCCAAAGGGGCAACGGAAAGAATATGCTGAAAAGGGAAGTGCAAAAAACAACAAAACAACGTCGGCTTGTTTTCGGTGTGGTAGGTTGCACAATTCTGTTACATGTCCAGCTATACATTGGAAATGTTTTAGTTGTTATCGAGTAGGTCATACTTCACGAACATGCAGGAGGCAAAACCGTAATATGAATAATATGGAGAGTGAGGAAGAAGACCATAGTAATAATGAGGAAGATTTTTTAAACATATACATGGTATCAGTCGCCGTTAGATAGTCATAATCAGTCCGTTAAGTCAGTTAAAAGTCAATCGAGTCGTAGTCAGTCCGTTAAGTCAGTTGAAAATGATGCTAATCCCTGTCATTTAGAAATAAAAATAAACAATAAAATGGTAAAATTTGAGCTAGATACAGGTGCAGCTACAAGTGTGATGTCAAAACAAGAATTTTATGAAAAATTCGGGCGAGCACAGTTGTTGGGTACAACCAATAAAAAATATAGAGGTGTGGATGGTCATGTGATTCCAGTTGTTTGTTTGTTTGACAAATTTGTGTCGCTTTTGGGTCGTTCGGCATTGTCAATATTGTTTTCAAATTGGAAATCTATGTTTGGTTGTGGTTTAGAACTAGCAACAAGTCCTATAAATGCCGTTTCTGATCTAGTTGAGTCATTTAAACATGAGTTTCCACGCGCTTTTAGTTCAATGCCTTCTACAATAATTGGACACAAGGCAGGGGTGACAATAAAAGCTGATTGTAGTCCAATTTTCTGCAGTGCATATACTGTACCTTATGCTTTGAAGTCTAAAATGGAACTTGAGTTGGAAAAGATGGAAAGCGAGGGAACCTTATTTCGTGTTCCAAGCAGTGAATGGGCTAGTCCACTTGTTATAGTGCCTAAAAAAGATGGAGGAATTCGGTTGTGCGTGGATTTCCGTGTGTCTCTTAATAGAGTCGTAGAAAATGACCAATACCCAATACCGACTAAGGATGACATTTTCGCTACTATGGCGGGAAATTGTATATTCACTGTTTTGGATATGAGTGGTGCATACCAACAGCTGGAATTATACGAAGAATCAAAGGTATATTTTACAATAAAAACAAATATAGGTCTGATGAGATTTAATAGGCTAACATATGGGCTTAAAACTGCGCCTGGGATTTTTCAGAAAACCATGGATCAAATCTTGAAAGGTATCCCGAATACCAAGTGTTACATTGACGATGTCATAATAAGTGCCAAGGAATTAACAACACTTATTTCATTAGTCCGGCAGGTTTTAAAGAGTTTGAATGATGCCTGTGTACGAATTAATTTAGCCAAATGTAATTTTTTTGTGGCTAATGTAGAATTCTTGGGTTTTTTAGTATCGGGCGAAGGGATACGTCCAGCTCCAGGAAAAGTGGATGCAATCCGAAATGCGCCAACCCCTAAGAATGTAAGTTAGCTGAAGTCATACCTGGGATTAATAAATTTTTATAGAGAATTTGTCCCTATGCAGTCATTGAAGTTATCCCCGCTATATGAATTAACAAAAAAAGGGTGTGCATTTGAATGGTCTCATGCATGCCAAACAGCTTTTCACAATAGCAAAGTAGCTTTATCTGAGAAAAGCCTTTTATCTTTTTATGATTCAACAAAACCTATATTGCTGGCTTGTGATGCCAGTTCCAAGGGAGTGGGGGCTGTTCTTAGCCACCTTAACAAAACTAATATTGAAATTCCGATTGCTTTCGGATCAATGACATTGACATCGGCTTATTCTCAGGTCGAGAAGGAGGCACTAGCCATTATATTTGGTGTTAAACGTTTTCACAAGTATTTATTTGGTAGACAATTTATCTTATTTACAGATAATCAACCACTTCGTGCGATATTTGAACCAAGTAAGCGTATTCCAGTTTCGGCATCATCAAGACTTCAAAGGTGGGCGATAATATTGTCAGCGTACGACTACACTATTCGTTTCAGAAAGAGTGGGGATATGTCGAATTGTGATGCGTTATCGAGGTTGCCACTTTCAAACGTATCTACCCATGACATGTCAGGTAGTCTTATCAGTGCCCTATCGGAAGAACTTGTTGTACCATACAATTATAAGGATGTCGCAGCAGCAACAAGGAAAGATATAGTGCTCATCAAAGTTTGCCAGATGGTTTCTAATGGGTGGCCAGACCAAATAAAGGATCCAGCCAGTTAAAATAAAGATGATAGCAAGATCTCTTTGTTGGTGGCCGAATATCGACAGTGATTTGGAATCGACTGTAAAGTCATGTGCAGTTTGCCAAAAAATGCAGGCGGCTAACCCGGCAGAAAAATATTTTGAAGGATGGTGTCAAGAAAGCGTTCCTTGGGTCAGGTTACACGCAGACTTTTTTCATATATATGGAAGGACTATATTATTGGTGGTGGATGCAACTTCCAAATGGATTGATCTTTACCTTATGAAAAATACGTCAGCACGAGAAGTAATTAAGGCTATTGAAAAATCATTTGCGACGTTTGGATTGCCAGAGACGGTGGTAACGGACAATGGTCCTCCATTTACAAGCACGGAGTACATTAGTTTCTTGGCCCATCTTGGAATAGAAGCAAAGAAGAGTCCTCCGTATTATCCCCGAGCGAATGGATTGGCAGAGACTGAGGTGCGTGTAGTCAAACATGCTCTTCAAAAAGATATTCAGGGAGAAGGGAGGGTAGTTTCGAATGAAGAGCTTGAACGGTCTATAGAAAAGTTTCACTTTTATTATCGATCAGCGCCGAACACGGCAACATCACGTAGTCCTTCTGATTTTTTACTTAAGTACTCACCGAGGACTTTGCTGACTCAACTACGTCCTGATTTTGGACAATCTCATATGGGTAAACACCATCAAAATTTACATAATTCTTTGTATTTTCCAGAAAAGTTATACAGTGCGGGTGATAAGGTGCTCTTGAGGACAAATGATCAGTGGGTTCCGGCGAGTATTCTTTAGCTTCTTTCAAAAAGCAGATACCTCGTAAGATGGGATGGTCGAGTAAGGGTAGCTCATCGCAACCAGTTGAGGTCATCAGGAATCGATTTAAAGAGGTGGAGAGAGCTGCACGAGAATCAATAGACAGCAATGCAAGGGAGCCCATGTTACCTCATAATCAAAATGAATCCATTCCATCAACGAAGAACACCGAAGAAAACAAATACGAAGTTGCCCCTGAACAAGAACAAACGATGAGACGATCAAATTAGGTCAACCTTCTTATTAAAGCAGGGAAGAGTGTACTGTATTTACTATTATACTAATGTATTTGAATTGATCTTTATATATACAATGTAGTAGTAGTACAATGTATTTACTTATGTATTTGTTTACTGCTGCAACACTGTTGAAGAAACGTGAAATAAAGGACAGTTGATTTTCAGCCTTCTAATCAATTTGGTCGTTCTTACTTACGAGTCTCTTTCAGGTCATTTTGGCTCATACTGGCTAAAACCAAGCATAACGTGACGCACGACATTTAAACGAAAGGACTTCCTTTGTACTTCAAAGCCAAACGTCTTTCCCCCGAACAACTCAAAACTGCAAAGCAAGAGTTCGAGTACATGATCAACCAAGGGATTTGTTGACCTTCAGAGGACAGTCCTTTTTATATGGTCAAGTAGAAAAATGGTGACTGGCGACCTTGTGGCGACTACAGACGACTCAATGCTATCACCATCTCAGACCGCTATCCCATGCGTCCTATTGGAGATTTCGCTCATCATCTGAAGCCATCAACAGTTCAAGAGCTGCGAATGGAATGGCAATTTGAATCCTCTCTTTTTAATGAGCTGTCAAAGCTTCTGGGCATCAAGAGACACCGCTCATCGCCCTATCATCCCCAGGAAATGGAATGATAGAGCGGTTCCACCGAACTTTGAAGACAGCAATCAAATGCAATGGAACAGAAGATTGGGTTCCAAACTCCAAATTAATCTGCTCGGCCTCAGATCGTCCTTACAAGAAGATTACAAAGCAACCTTAGATGAACTTGTTTACGGTACAATATTTCGAGACACGATGCAAACAAGCAATCCAACCTGAACTTCATGGTACTAACAAAATTTTCGTCAACAAAAACCTCAAAAATTCGAGTCATGTTTTCCTTCGCAACGATGCAGTCAAAAAGCCACTCCAACAACCCTATGATGTCCCATACCTTGTGAAGTCGAAGACGAACAAAAATTACACACTCGAGATCAAATGACACCAGAAAAATATCTCAATAGACCGCCTCAAACCAGCATTTCTTTTAAACGATCAAGACCAAACGCAAGAAACAAATGTTACACCAATTTCATCTCAGATGACAACCACTCAAACGACAAAATCTGGTGGAAGAGTTTACATTCCAGACAGATATCGTTGTCACTAGAGGGCGAGTACTGTGGCTATCTATTAGGTAATATACTTATAATAATATCTTTATTCCACTTAGTTTAAAAATATATAATATTTCACTAAATTTAAAAACAATTTATCAATCATTCTTAGAATAATTTATAAATAATATTAAGTTTGTTTATCGAATGTAAACAAAGTTTTAGTATAAAAAGTGCCTGAAAAATAAATAAAAACCTGTTCTATTTTCACATTCATCGAATCAGCTTCTCTTATTTAAGAAGCTACCACAAAGTCATTAACATTTCGTCAAACTAGATGATCTCAATTTTTTAACACATTCCTGTCCACATGCTAACTTCAGGTAAATTCATCGCAGCAATTCTACATGTACATATTTACCATTTAAGCAAACTCCTTCATGTTTTGAATTATAAAAAGAGAATTTTTTTGCTTTAAAAACATTCCAAAGCGCTTTCAATTCGACAGTGAGAAAAAAATCACTTTATTTTCACAAAAATGTACCAATTGGTATGAAGGAAATATATTTCAAAACGTCTTGCGTCGTTTTTCCACGAGAAAGTAATTTTGTTTTGTCAATTTGAGGATAGTAATTTGTTTTTTTGTGCTTTCAGTAATTTTTCAAACACAAACATAAAGATACATATAATTCTTTGCCTATATTCTGATCTATATAAATTACTAAACGGTTATATCATTACTAAACCATGTTGGTGTTCCAATAACCAGGTTAATTTCAGAGGTCACGTACAGTTTAATAGCAATAGAGAATCCTGTGTCGGTTTCAACCCCAACTATAGGTATAAATACGGGTGTAGGTTACTACGACAGAACCAGCTGCGTTTCCCCAAAATATTCGTTAATTTTTTATGCCTTATGCCTGAACTAGAAAATTGTCCTTTATTTTAATTTACTTAATGTTTTAGGTTAAACATTTTTTTCTGGTTTGTTGGCTTATGAGATAATTATTTTTCACAATTCCCAAGTGACTATATGAGACAGACGTTAACTTAGAAAAATTAAACATATCAAATAGTTGGCACGCAAAGAAGTTATTTATTACAATGGAAATGATGTAAGTATTTATAAGTGGTAAACGGTATACAACGATATTGCGCAGTTGTGGAAGATAGAGATATTTGGATTTTCACAGGGAGAAGAAGCCTTGATTTTCAGGATGTAGGATAAAGTTAGTTATAGTTACCCATTGACAATGACACAGAAAAATAAACAGGGCTCCTGTTATTTATACAAGATAGAAAACTCAACTCATCAGACATTGGAAATTTTGATAATTTAAAGATTTTCCAAAAAAGATTTATTTCATTTTATAATCCTAACTTAGTAATAAGAACCTTGTTCGTTCGCGGTCGCGGTCGATGGTAGACTGACCTTTTGAGTCGTTCCCTTCCCATTATTCTCTTTTGTTATGGTCCTCTGTTGAGTCTCACTAGCGTGGGATCTTCTTTTTGAATTCCTTGCAATGTAAAGCAGCCCATAAACACTACACTTTTGTCTGCACCGGTGTCGGAGTACGGAAATGTGTGCTGTGTGTGGGCTGGTGCGCACACCGATTTTCGGTGTCAGACACGGTGCGAGTAAAATCAAAAGTTTTTGATTTTTGGTGTCGGTGTCTCGATCGGTTTGGCATGTGTGGCGGAATGCCACACCGGTGTCAGTACACCGGTGATGACACAAGTGTAGTGTCTATGGGCTGCTTAAGCGATAACAATATGGTTTATTGTTGATCGCTGTGTAGTCTTCTTGTGGTGTAGGATAATCTGTTTACCAAAAATGTGAGTGGTGCACTTTGGTGTCTTAACTAAATTTTGTGATGTTTATTCTGATGTGTTAACTTTTTATGCCGTTCTCGCTTCAATGTTCGGAGTACCTACTACTTTTTCACTCCTACTAATCCAAAAACCTTCAATCGGCTGAATGTATTCGGAGTGTTTTTTTGTTCCAAATTTCATTATGAAGTAGTCGAACAACACACACATACTTATATAGAGTGTTTTTTGTTGGATTAGTCCCTTTTTACACGAGGAAACTGAGTTTCCAGTAACGTTCAGTTTTTAGGTGAGAAGGGCACGATTAGCGTTTTGAGGAGATTTTTCGACATTCTTCTTTGCTCACACAACACTGTGAATTTTTTTAATTACAAAATTATTATTTTAATTAAAAAGTATGTTTCCAAATGAAAACAAATATATATTATAATCCCAGCCCCACTCATCTCTTTAATGATGATATGGAAAGAAAGAAATTGGAAAAATAAAGAATTAATTTGATGGCGGCGATCTGAAGGCTAAAAACACAATTTGGAGCGATGCAGCAATAAACCAAAGTGGTAGATCTCATTTCAACTGGCTGGCTTCAGTAGCCCCTCTATTTTTAAATCTTAATGCCGACACACCTACCCTAGAGGTTCCTCTTTTACCGATCATTTTATTATTTCATCAGAACTAATCAATTTAACCGACCCCAACGTCATTATTGAAACACACCTTCATTTTCCGAACATCTCTCACTTGCATTAAAAATTAACTTTTCAGAGCTTGAAATTCTTCTTTACATTCCACCCGTCACAAAATCTTGTAAGAACGCACCATGGCCTAATTAAAAAAAAAAAAAAAAAAATAGAGGATAACCTTGATCTTAACTTTCCACCAATTGACGTCTGTTTAAATAGCAACAATATCGATAGATATATCAATGATTTTGATAATATCATTAATAATGCAGTTAAAACCATCGCCACCCCAGAGCCAACCCTATAGTATTGAAAAAATATAATTTCCTTCCTGAAAACTTCAAAATCCTCTATAGAACAAAAACTAAATGGCAAAAAAAAATTTAATCAATTTTCCACAACTCTTATAATCGTATATCCGCTGAATACAAATCTTTAGCAACTAAAATTTCTTCATTGGAAAAAATCATCCAGGAATGAGTCAGAATCTAGCTTAGCCGCCAATTCGAGGACAGACTCACCCAAATTGAACCCGGCCCCTTGCCTTTAAGGAAGCGCAAAGATTTCTGGACAAAAATCAAAAATACTTATGCAACAAACTAACAATAGAAGACCGTCAAGAGCTTGCAGACCAATTCAAAATATATGTACTTCAATGAAGTATGTAAAGAAAAAGTCCCCTTCTCCGATCCGACCCAAAAAATCGACGGGACCAGATGAAATTTCAAACTTTATTATTAAACACCTCCCTCCCATAGCTATAAAATTCCTAGTTATAATTTTCAATAACTGCACAAATAATGGGTATTGAAATAAATAGTTGAAGTTGAAAAGTTTAAATTAAATACTAAAATACTAAACTAAATAGCAACACTTAAATCTATTACAAACTATCTTACTATTCTATGTACATAAAACGAAAAATAAAATCACTCTTGAATTATACGTTGAACTAACTCATCGGCTTTTTGCTCTGCTACATCAAAGTTTCTAACAAAGATTATGGGCCTACGTTTTTCCACGTGTTCTTATTTCTAATTTTTTTTATTATAAAAGTAAAATGTCGAATTCGATCTTTCAAATCGAGAAATTAAGCGATAACAATTACGATTCATGGAAAATACTAGTTAGAAGTGTGTTAATTCACAATGATTTATGGAGCTTCGTCTCCGGTGGTTCTGTGAAGCCAGAACCAGAGAAAGTAGAAGAAACCACACTATGGTGCACAAAAGATGAAAAGGCTCTAGCTACTATACTGTTGTGCGTAAAGCCTTCGCAGATCAACTACATAAAAAACTGTAGGACGTCGGCAGAAGCTTGGATGAGTTTGGAAAAAATCCATCAACCCAAAGGCCCGGCAAGGAAAGTTACGCTGTTCAAGCAACTTCTTCAATTAAAAATGGAAGGTAACAATGTTCAGCATCATATTAATTCTTTCTTCGATTTGGCAGAAAAAATCAAGGAGCTTAATATCGAGCTGCAGGATGAGCTTTTGGCGATTATTTTATTGTCCAGTTTACCCAGTACATACGAAAACTTCATTATTGCAATTGAGTCACGTGATCAACTTCCATCGGTCGAAAATTTGAAAATCAAATTACTTGAGGAAGGACATCGCCGTGGAGAAACTGAGCCAAACGATAATTTTTCAGAGCGAGCATTATTCATGCAAAACAAGAAAAATAAATATGCTCAAAAAAATTCTGCTCAGCAGCAACATGCTCATGGATCAGGTTCGTCAGACAGGGGATCCTTCAAAGGGAGGTGTTATCGCTGCAAACGTCAAGGCCATGTGATTGCGAATTGCCACGAAAAGCAAAAGCATAATTCAAGTACAGTCACATCAACGTTTGCATTATTAAATTCATTCTGTGTCAAAGAATTCAATGAGAACATATGGATTCTAGACAGTGGCTCGACGAGTCACTTATGCTGTGACAGAAAAAAGTTTTCTTCCTGCAGCGATCATGTGGAAAGAATTGAATTGGCTGGTGGCAAGTATATTAGTTCAGCGGGGATAGGAAATATAGATCTTATTGCGAACAACAAGATTACTTTAAAGAATGTTTTATTTGTACCCGATTTACAAATGAATTTTATTTCATTAAGTAGAGCAACTAGTGCTGAGAATAAAGTAGTCTTTTCAAACAAGCATGCAGAGCTGTTGAGCTGCTGTATGCGACTAAGTACAACAATGTTTAAGTTTTTAAAGAAGAGCAATTTAATGCTCTTGCTGCTAGTGTTGGCGATGTAAATAATATTTACTCTTGAATTATACGTTGAACTAACTCATCGGCTTTTTGCTCTGCTACATCAAACTTTCTAACAATGGGTAATTCCCTAAAAATTGGAACCAAGCTAAATTGATACCCCTTCAAAAAAAGAAAAATTGCCCCGACTTAAAAAGTTTCAGGCCAATCTCGATGTATAAAACATCGGAAAAATATTAGAGAGAATTATACTCTTCAAGATTGACAACTTTTTCGAAGATAATATTGAGTTCCTCCCGGATCTCGAATTTGGTTTCAGAAAAGGACACTCTACGGTTCATTCTCTCCTTAAAGTTCACAAAGACGTAACAGACAACCTGAAAAAAAGAAATGCACAACTGCTTGCTCTCTTGATGTAGAAAAGGCATTTTACGGCGGCATCTGGAGAGACAGGCTTATTTACAAAATCCTTCAGTTATATTGCCCCAGAGGAAGATTTTTTGAAAAATAAAAAATTCTTTCAAATTTCCCCTTATTGAAGGGACTCAACTCAAACTCTCCGACCACGCTAAGTATCTTAGTGTGATCTTGGATAAGGAATTGAACTGGAGTCTCAACATTAAAGAAAGAACTAACAAGGATATGTTTGCTTTCTACTCCTGCAACAGAATTTTTGGTAAAACCTGGGGGCCGATCCCAAAAATTATTAAGTGGATGTTCAAAGCCATAATTAGACCTGTGCTGACATATGGTAATGTAGGTAATGGTGAAATGCATTGGACAAAGTTACCAAACTTAGAACCATGACCAAGGTACAAAGAATGGCATGTATTGGATTCACCGGGGCTATGAGGACCACACCCACTGCGGGTCTGGAAACAATTCTCAATTTAAAACCCCTGGATCTTTTTGTACAAGAATCGGCAGCCAAAAGCGCACTGCGGCTTAGCCAAACTGATAGCTGGAAATCCAGCGCCATCAATCACGCGCTGATTCTACAGAAATACACGGGAAATAAAGTATGCACTGACTATATAACACCCCGTCTAGACTTCTATAGACCATTTACAGCTATCTTTCCTAGTAGAGAGGACTGGCTAATCAACGAACCATTAACCCACGAACCGACGGTAGCTGTTTACACCGACGGCTCTAAGATGGATATTGGTGTTGGTGCAGGTTTCTTCTCTATAACCCTTGGACTAGCCAGTTTATTCAGACTTCCTAATTACAGCAGTGTCTTCCAAGCTGAGGTCTAGGCAGTGACGAAAGCAGCTAGACAAATCTCAATGATGGCTCAATGACTACAACCTGATATTACCTTTTTCATTGACAGCCAAGCTGCATTAAAAGACATTTCTGCCGTTGAAATCAAATCGAAGCTTGTGACTAGCTGTCGCGAAGAGCTAAAGGTTCTTGGTATAAAGCACAACATAAGGCTCTGTTGGGTTTCTGGTCACAATGGTATCCCAGGAAATGAAAGTGCTGATGAACTGGCAAGAATAGGATCAACACTTGATCTTAATCAGGCAGACCTAACTGTTCAAATCCCACCCTGTAATCTAAAACAGGAAGTCAAGAACAAAGTCCTAGCCTTAACGAACAGGAGGTGGAACTCGCTTGATACTTGTGCTACAACTAGAAAACTATGGCCTAGCTTCAACAAACAAAAGACCGAAAAAATCATCCAACTGAGCATGAAATCTCTCTGTCTTCTTGTAAGCATCAGCACTGGACACAACCAACTAGGCTACCATAAGAAGAAGTTGAGACTCAGTATGGATGACTTATGCAGAGGTTGTGGTGACGAGGATACACATGAGGACACTACTCATTACCTGTGCCACTGTCCTGCGCTATGCCATATGAGAAACAAGTTCCTCGGAAGCAAAAGCTTGTTAAATTTTACTAAAGCTACAAAATAGCTTGCAGATTAATCCCTATCAATCCAGCCGACCAACAGGCAGGTATCGCCTCCTCAACCACAGTCCAAAGACATAAAATGATACGGGATGACACTGATAGAACGATTAAGTACGACTGAAAAAAAACGCAAGTGTGCATTGCGGTAGCAACAACTAGCGGAGAATGGGCACCTCGCCCTACACCAGCTGTTGCCGCTTCTGCTTTGTACGCCAGCGTTAACAAGCTGACTCGACAAAACAACATGATCACATACACCAACTACCGTCCTATCTAATCCACCCATCAGACGTTGCATGGAGCCACTGCTCCTACGGGCCTGGGGAGGGGGGTGATTTAATCTGTTGGGGCTAAGGATGGGAGCACGCCCAAATAAGACAATGGTGCGTTAGCCACTTCTCACCCAGGTGATTACGTGCCGACAGACACTTCCTAACTCAACTAATTTGAGGGAACCCTCCGACTTTTCGGGCTACACCCCGCTGAAACTTCATCTACGCCCTTAACGGGCCTTTGTAATAGGATTTTTATCATAGGTTTTCTTAATATGGGGATCCAATCCCTAGGGTATCACAATGGATCTACACTGATATAAGTGTGACGGTAACAAGATCAACTATGAGCCCGCTTACCTAACCTAACCTAACCTTAGAGAGAAATTTTTACATTCAAACCCAAAATACTAAGTTTGATATACCAAGTTCTTACAGTGGGGTCCCTCAATGGTCAATTTTGGGCCCAAGTCTCTATAATCTCTTTATGTACGATTTTCCCCACAGTCACTGTATTTCAAACACTATTGTTTCTCAAGCTATCCTCTATGCTGACGATACATTTGCTTACGCAAGGGCCGAGTATCCATATGATGCATTCAGGCAACTGAAAAGTCATTTAAAAACTATCCAACATTTTTACGAAAAATGGGTTATTAAAATTAATCCGAATGTAACTGAATTTGAAACACGAGCGGAAAAGAGCTAGAAGGAGTAGTGCTAGAATGCAAAAATCTTACCTTACAGCTTAACAGCAGTTGGATTAAATTTGAAAAATATTTAAAAAACCTAGGGGTTGACTTTAATAACCTCTTCAAATTTAACAGCCTCACCAGAATTGCCGAAACAATAGCCAAGGATGTTAATTTCAATCTGATGCCTTTCCTAAGGAGCAACATGCTAGACAGGAAGACACTATTTTTCAAAACTATGATCAGACCAATACTTTGTTACGGATTTCCCGTGTGGTTCTCCATCTCCCCTATTGTAATGGGAGAGCTGGAAGCCCTAGAAAGAAGAATTTTAAGACATTGCATAAATAAAAATTTTGTTTCTCTGATTAAAAGATATTCTAACTTCCATATATATAACGATGTTAAAATATGTTTTCCAAATATGTCGTTTCTCTTTTACTTAGATCATGCGAAAAAATGAAATTTAATGATAGCGATGCAATCAAACATATATACAATGAGGTTGAGGTTGGACAGCTCGCCTTATATATCACCTTTCAGTCTCATCAATGATGAGATTGGCCTATCTGCCAATGGACATCCGATTCATTTTTTTTTCAAAATTTTATGTAATTAAAAGTAATTTTTGTTCTAAAATTCAATGCTCTTATTAATTTTTAATAAAAAACAGAAAACCGTATGCTAAAATGTATCTTAGCTTTTGAGAAATTAAAAAATTAAAATTTAATACGCAATTTAGAAATGAGTTTTAAACAGAATGTCCTTCCATATTTAATTGTGGTTAGTTAAAACATATTTGTTTTGTTTTTTTTGTATACGTAATACTTTTTATTTGGGTAACAGGTAGACATGTCAATTTTGTTAAATTGAACTCATGTCTAAATAAAAAAAAGGTGAAATCTAGTTAATCCAGTTTATTTTTTTTATTATCTGCTAAAAACCAGATTTTATGTAATAATAAAATAAAAAAGGGATAATCCGCCAATTTAATAATTGACCTGAGTAGATCAAACTTGGGAAAACAAGTGTTTTTCTTGGGAAAAAGTATTTTTCATTTTTTTTTTATTTCTCAAAAACTAAGATACATTTTAGCATCCGGTTTTCTGTTTTTTATTGAAAATTAATATTGCATTGAATTTTGAAAACAAAAATTATACGTAATTACATAAAATTTTGAAAAAAATTTGTTTGAAATTTTTTTTTAAACTTTTTTTTCTTCAAAGTTTTCTTCGAGTTTAAAAATTAATTTTTCAAAAACTATTCACACTATTCTTTACACTCTTTACTCCGCTTATGTGTCAAACAATAGGAAAAAGCACAAAGAAGAAAGAGCGATAACTCTGTAATTATTTCAACCTCTGCAACTTTGTTTACCCCGGCCACCGCATTCGTCCCTCGCCAACGTGCTAAAAATTGCAGGGGGTAATTGCAGCGTTTAAAAGCAGTCTAAGTTATTCGTTTTTAGGTAGATACAAGCCAAGGAGGATGATTGCTGTTGCAGTTTAGTAAACAGAAAACTGGGAAGAACGAAGGATTGTTTCTCTTTAGCGACGCGACCGACGTCAGGAAAAGTCATAGGAGGCAGACTAATGTGGATAGCGTCAAAAGCAAACTACAGAAAATTTCTAGAATTCTATTTCTGCGTGTGAAAGGTACATACATCAGATTTTTAAAGAAATTAAAAGGAACCATCAAAAAAATATCCACAAACTAACAATAAGAAGTAAAGGAAGTGGTGTATATCACATATAAAGTGTATGTTAGTGAGGCACCGAATTACAAAAAAAAATAATGATCTTGATTTGTCATTTTGCCGAGATATGCATATTGCATATATAAAAATGTTTCGAAATTTTAAAACGTAAAAATAGTGAAAAAACCTAATTAAAAAAGTGAAATAAAATTTATCATAGTAAATACTTCCAATACTTATTTACATAAATATAAAACAACAAGCGGTGCTGCGTTAAAAGTTGTAAAAATATCTATAATATGGTGCTTACATTTTTTTCATTTCACGGGCTGATTGTTCCACATAAAGTAATGTAAAGTGATGTTTTGTATGTAAATACAGGCAAGAGTATGATAATTGTGGCGCCAAGAAATGATAACGGTTTTTTGCAGAACACTTTCATACAAGCATTTTTTACTATTGGATGGGGGTCTATTTCCTCCCGTTTGGGCGGGAGGGGCAATTTCATGAAAAAAGTATTAAAAATAGAAAAAAAAATCATTAAAAAATAACTTAATACCTACAATTAGGTATTATACCATTTTTTATAGCCTATACTCTGTTTAAATCAAGTGAAATCATAGTTAAAAAAAAAAAAGAGTTTCAAACTCAAAATTTGGGAAAAAACAAAAAAATGTTTTAATTGTAATTTTTCAAAACTTTAAGATTTTATATCATTTTTTTTCTTAGAATTCGTTGCTCTTATTAACTCTTAATCAAAAACTAAAAATTAAATGATTTTATGTCTTCTAGTTTTTGATAAAATTGAAAACTATAATTTTTTTTTGTTATTTAATAAAATTTTGTTTTGCTTGAGTATTTACGTATTTACCCAGCTTTACGGCTTTAGTTCTTTTGCATTTAAAGAATCTGGGTCTAAAGAAAATTTAAATTTATCCTACTATTTTTAATCCACATTCAATTATTACTATCAAAACAGGACCACGTAAAATACTCAAAAAAAAAAATAATTAAATTAAAATATTAGTTTTGGTAATTTTAAATTTTCTCGAAAACTAGAAGACATAAAATCGTCTAGTTTTAAGTTTTTGAATAAAAATTAATAAGAGCAACGAATTCTAAGAAAAAAGTAATATAAAATCTCAAAGTTTTTAAATATTACACTTTAAATTTTTTTTTTATATATTTTTTAAAAAATTTAGAGTTTGAAACCCCCTTTTTTCAAAAACTATGCATAGATTCACTTGATTTAAAAACTGGCTAATAAAACAGAGTGTTTGCTTTAAAAAAAGGTATAACACTTAATTGTAGGTATTACCGTAATTTTTTAATGATTCTTTTCCATACTTTTTTCATGAAATTGCCCCTCCCGCCCAAGCGGCGGGAGATAGACCCCCCCTTCCATAGTAAAAAAATATTTGTATTAAAGTGTTCTACAAAAAACCGTTATCATTTCTTGGCGCCACAGTTATCATACAGTTATCCCCCAAATATGTATATTTATCTAAGAATACGTTTCGTTTGATATTTCATAGCATTTTGCTATACAAATATACTTCAATCAGGTGAATTAGTTGAACCTTTTGTGTCAAAATTGAAATTCTCGTCCAGGGTCGAATTAGTTTTTATAGGTGATGGCAAGGCGCTCAAATCTTTTGAGCGCCCGTAGGGCAGAGTAATTTTACCCACTTTATGTGAAATATGAGACAAAGCTTGAAATAAAAAAAAAACAACACTGCTTATTATGTTTTTACAGGATTTTACGCAGCACCATACGTAGTTTTATATTTTTTTTAATAAAGTATTGCATGTATTTACTATATTTACTTTTCTTTCACTTTTTATTGAATTTCATAAACTTTTTTACTATTTTAATAATTTAAAATCTTAAAACAAATTCTTCAAAATACAGCTAAAAATTTCCCCAGCATTTAAATGTCTCACTGCACGTGTAACCTGTGTCAATGCATTTTTATTTATTTGTGTAGCTCACGCTATTTTGACAAAAAAGCCTTACAGTTAATAAAACAAATTTTAGCAAACGTAGTTTCAAATTTCAAATGATCTGACAGCTGTCGCTTTTAAGTTTAAATTTTGATACTTTTTCTAGATGTATGTACTAAATGTATGTTGCAGACGTACCAATTTGTAGTAAATAAGGCATTTAGGTTACTTAATTAACTACGCGTAGTTAATGAAGTAGAAAATGAAGTGTAGTTAATTCGTCCAACCCTGGTCAAAAAAAGATAAATTCTTGAAGAAGCCATTGATTAGTGGCGACATTCGATAGTGCGTGTGTAAATTTCAAAATTGAGTAGAACAGTCCGCAAATCTAATCGACATTAATTCTACTCCGACTTTTTTGACGTCTCTGTACTTTATCTCAAAATCTACTTTGACTGCTTTTAAACGCTGCAATTACCCCCTGCGATTTTTCAGCACGTCGTCGGCGTGGACGTATGCGGTGGCCGGGGTAAATAAAGTTGCAGAGGTTGAAATAATAGCACATTTTCGCTCTTTATTCTTTGTGCTTTTTCCTATTGTTTGAGACAATACTCTACGGAGTAAAGAGTGTGAAGAGATGTTTCCTTCTCATTTAACAAAAATTGCAGCTATTAAAATTTGCAGCATTCAAATGGATGTTGCAATCCGAAAGAAACTCAAAAGAGAAACGCAGTTAAAATTTGCAGTCATCTAAAACCAGTCTTTATGGCGAGAAAGAGATGCGTTTCTTGGCCACCTCTTTCTCGCCATGAATTAAGAGTGAGAGTGAGTGCAAAAATGTTAAAAAAAAGTCGGAGAAAGCAGTCCAGTGTGAATAGCTCGTTCAGGAATGGTGGTAAGAACAAAAACAATTTTTTTTTATTTTTTTTTTTAAATCAAAACAAATAGATTTGTAATTATTTTTCTTCTTTTATTTTTTAAATATTATAAATTAACAAAAGTGTGAAAAATAATAATTTAAAAGTGAACCCTGGTACTCTTTCTTTCATGTTCATAAGTGCTTTCTCGTATTAAACCCCAAATATATTCTCCCATCATATTTTCGTTGTATTATCCTTAATAACGGCGTTCGAAGTACATAATATCTTGATGAAAACGTTCTCCTGGTTCTTCTGAGAATGCTCCCATTTTGAAATTTATCTATATGAGAATGCAGCATATGTACTTTTAAAGACATCCTGCAATGCAACCCATTGTTTTAAAATTCCTCAACATGGACAACTAATTCTCGTCATCTAAGTTCTGAGCGCATTTAATGTATGTACTCTTTTTTCTACGGTATGTTTAAATATATTTACTGTTTCTTGATCGTGGGTGACTATACAAGTGAACATACCCATTATCCAAGCTTATATGGGGATTGCATGCACTAATTTCAAAGGCAAAAACCATGTAAACATTTCTTGCTGTAACCGTTACAAAAGCAAACTTTTAAACATGGTGTCCACTATTTTTCAGAATAAATTTCCCTGACTTTCCCTGACCAACTTCAAAATTTTCCCTGACCAAAAAATAAAAAAATATTGTTTTGAAATATAATTTCATGAGTAGGTACGTATATTTGAATCCTATTTTTGTAGGCTTCAGGTCTTTCTTTCTTTATTTACTTTTTGATAGACGACGTTTCGAAGTAAGAAGAAATAATCATCGGGTCGTCTTTTTAACTTCAATTCAAAACAGCCAAAACAGATTATTATTAATACGGCACAAAATTTTATAAGTAGAGTATTAAATATCAGCGACATTACATTTCGTCACAAAAACATTAAAATAATTATCGATACTGTATCTTCCAATTCTTTTCCAATTAATATAATCAAAACATTAATAAATAGGTATTTTAATCCATTATTACAAACAAATTTTCTACCAAATGTAACACAGTTCTCTAATAAAAGTTGTTTATATTTTCCCAATCTTCAAATCGAATATTAGATGCTCCAATAAGAAATAAAGAAAATGTTCATATAGCTTTTAATTCAGCTAATACTTTAAGAAAATCTTTATTTTCAAATCTTAAAAATAAAATAATAAAAGAAGAAAAATCTAACATTGTATACAAAATAAAATATTTAGGTGATGGAATATTAGGTTGTCCTTCTGTTATGTAGGATTGTAGGAACATCAATGCAGAAACTAAAACACCGTATATCAGGTCATAAATCTGACATAAATAATGAAAACTCACAAAAAACAGCCTTAACATTACATTGTATAGATGAAGGACATAGACCAGACTTTAGTAAATATTACAAACAGAAAAACATTGTAATAAAAGAATGCTTATAGAAATGCTACATATTTTAAGGATTGAAAATACAGTAAATAGACGATCGGACTTAGAAGGTCTTAGTAATATCTATGGTCAATTTATTGATAGTTAATATTTTATGTTCAACTTTGTTTTTTATATGAGTATTTTGAAAATGAATAATTTGAAATTATATTCAGAATGAAATATTAATATTTAAATTTTAATAATTTGAAATGTCTTTTTCAAGACATTCAAATTTAAAAGATAAATATAATTTCAAAAATCTAAAAAAGAGATAAAACACAATTCTTCTTTCAAATAATTTTTAGGACAGAATGTAAGTGTTACATATAGGTATAATTAATAGAAATACATATTAATTTTAAAAATTTTAGAGACATGAAGAAGTACGTAAACACGTACGAACCGTCACCTATCAAAAAGTAAATAAAGAAAGAAAGAGCTGAAGCCCACAAAAATAGGATTCAAATATATTGAATTAAAGGTCACGAAAAAGGAATAATTAGGTACGTATTTATATAGTTCAATAAAGTGGTTGGAAATGTACATATTTGAATGGAGTTCATTAAATGTCAGGCCAAAAGAACTAACCTTGTATTTTTCAAAGATCTATCTTTCTATTACCTATCTATTATCTTAACAAAAGTTAAATGAATAATTTTGAAAAGAAAAAGTTTCTTATGTGAAAAAGTGAAAAAGGAGTTCAGCGAATTTTTAAGAAATGATACAGAAAAAAATCCCTGACCGCTTTACAAATTCCCTGACTTTCCCTGACCAAAGTTGTGTTCCCTGACTTTCCAGTTTAGCGGACAGCATGTTAAATGAATATTGATATTATTTATTCATTTTGGTGCATAGTGAATAGAAAAATCGTAAAATGAATGTTAGGACAAGAATTTTTTTTTCATTTTGTTGAGTTGTGTAATAGGTTCGTTCACGTAATAACAAGAAACTACTCAAAACTACCAGATTTTAGTCTAAACATTTTCACGTACCTACGTACATTTCGTGTAATTTCGTGTAACTTTTGGCAGGAAAGAGCGCTCAAGAGAGTGAACATTATTTCCCCATCTTCCCAGTTTTTACCCTAGAAATTTAAAATCAGTTCTGCTGTGTTTTCATTTATAAATAATTAAATTATATTGAAAATTTTAATTTATGTATTATCAAATTTAATAAAGAATACAAAGTTATGATGGAAATTTGAATGTTGTCGCTTTGTTTACTTTTTATTGAAGATTAAAAAGTGGCAAATATTTTGGTTCCAGGCATTCGTGTATTTTCGGACAATTTCACTTCTCTTCGAGAGAATTTCACTCCCAGTCCGATTTGGCCGATTGCCATTTTTAGCCCGTACCTACCGGAACAAATCTGATTTTTATGTCAAAATTGTTTTCGGATTTTTTGTTTGCACAATTTGAAGGTTTGCGTTAGTATCTAATTCTTTACAATACAAATTGTATCCAAATTTCTACAAATCTTGATATTTTATATTGGCTTAGAGTATTTTTGTATGTATAGCTTTTATCTTTTAAAAAATCATTCCATTATTATATGACACAGTTTACCTACATTTACAGGAACAAAAAAATGTGTATTATATTAATTCTTCTACATTATGTGAACCCAACAACATTTTAATATTAGAAAGTGCCTTAAGGGGTCCCAAAACTTTTCAATATATTTACGCTGACGATAGTGCCATATGGTAAATCATAAGGAAATCAACATTTTAGAAAAAGAAAAAAAAAAAACAATCCGTCCATCAGGTATAAGTTTTATTGCATTTCCAAGAATCGTACATATTATATACAGTCCGTAACAATTGGATAGCCTCACATATTTTTTTTTTAACTATAACTGTTTTGAGCGCTCTTTGTTGTTTTGCCAAGGAAATATGCATTGGGTGACAAGCTAAGAATGATATTACCTGAGATTAAGAGAGCTTTTAACATTTTTTTAAGTTAACGGGACTTTTTGAACTAGTTTTGTTTGCATTCACTTTAATATGGAGTTTTGTTTGTAACATTAGAATAGCCTCAACTAACTATCTTACTCATTGTTAGCGAGAGCTTAGCAGTAAAAGTGTCGTAAAGTTATTAGAATAATAAAAAGTTAATTTTTTTAGTGCTTTATTCTATTTGATAGTTAAAATGGGTAGAAAAAAATCTTTAAATGCAACAGAAATTGCTAAAATAGAGGCTTACCGTGACCAAAACCTCTCTAATCGCGCTATAGCTAAAAAACTTGATCGTAGTGCAAAAGTTATTGGAAGTTAGCCGAATGACAGTAAGTAGGGTAATTAAGAGTGCCGGACACCTGAAGCGCCTGAAACTAAAAAAAAAACCACCACTTAACAAAGCGCGAAAACAACAGCGGCTTAGTTTTGCAAGATTGCATATGGCTTGGAACACTGATGGCAGCAGTCACTCAAACCATTGGCGAAAATTTGTATTTTCTGATGAAAAGAAGTTCAACCTCGATGGGCCCGACGGACGGACAACTATTACTATCATGATTTAAGAAAAGAAAAAATATTTTTGGACCATCACCACAGCCGTGAAGGAGGCGTTATGGTATGGGGTGCCATATCATATTATGGAACGATAGGTTTGGTATTTTTAAACTGCAGAATGACAGCACCGTATTACAAAACTGTACTGGAAACGGCTCTCCCTCAGTTCCAGGATATTTTTGGACCGCTGCAGATCATTTTCCAGCAGGACAATGCGCCCATTCACAAAATATAGAACAACTTTCCTGGCCACCCTACTCGCCAGATTTAAACATTATCGAAAATGTATGGGGTTGGTTGACACGTAAGGTGTATGAAGGTGGGAAGCAGTACACAAACAAAGAGGAGCTCATTGAAGGCATTAAATAGGCCTGGGCAAGTGTTTCCCTTGATTTTTTTAAATCTTTGTATGATTCCCTAAAAAACCGCATTTTTGACGTAATTCAAAATAAGGGGGGTTGTACAAAGTATTGAGATAATTTAGCTATAGAAAATAAAAAAACACTTTTCTTAAAAATGATCTGGTTTTCATTTAAACTGCAATTATGAAGGTGATTCTATTCTAATGTTACAAAAAAAATATTGCATTTTGGTGTATCCAAACGAAATAGTTACAGATAATTCCGTTAGCTTCTCGAAACTATTTGAAACTTCTCTTAGTCTAAAAAAACTCAATTCTAACTTGTAACCCAACACAAAATTTCATAGGTAGGTACAAATCAATTAGATACAAAATAACAGTAAGTTTAAGAAAAAACTATATGTGAGGCTATCCAATTGTTACGGACTGTATGTATATTAGGTAAAAGCATCATATGCTATGCGTACAGAGACAAGCACAAGATTCCCATAAGACATTTTCTTTTTTTTACGAAGCGGGGTCGTTAATGTCATCGTTATCTTCATTTTTGTTTGCTTTTATATCTTTTCCATAAAATATCCAAAGTACATAGGTACACAAACTATAAAGTGTAAAAAAATCCATAAAATTAGCCTTTTACATTACCAACTGTCGCACAGACAAGAAGTAACACAGGACAGGATAGCAGCTCCTGTCGCCACCATCTTCCCACATCAAGCTCCGCTACGCTAAATAGGATGTTGTATTTATGTGAGTATGCGATATACATACGTATTGTGTGTTCATTTATTTCGTTCGCCAATGAAAATTGAACTGAAAAATATATTTTTCTTGTTTGTTCTGTATGTACACATGTATTGTATAAATTAATGTAAAAAAATTCATATTCGTGTCTAATTCTAATAAAACAGGTGGAAAGTGATCGGGACTACTCAGGCGGCTTTTTGATATATTTGCTATTTGACTACCAACCAGCGATATGCCGTGAGTCACACCGGCCGCACAGTGGGGCCAACCATACGATTTTGGGAAATAACCTGTAAATGGTATCATTCTATACGTATTGTTACCCGCTGAATCGAATGGTTCTGTTAGTTTTTTGACTAGAGTCAAAGTAAGTGAATAAATTGGAGATGCATACATATATGTATGTATGTTAATCAGAGAAATGTAAAATTGGATATTAAGCTCATTTTTCAGAAAAAAATCTGATGTTGAAGCAATTTAAGCATATGATACATGAATTTAGGGTAATTTTTAATGCTGAATCTAATGAAGATAATAGTATTTTCTTTTGCTACACTGAATTATTCACTGAGCCCCAAAACTGGCGGAACTTGGTGATGAAATTTATACAGTGTGTTGATTACTATTAGAGCTATGAGGAAAAATCTGATCTAGACCCTAGGAAGGTGGAGCTCTTTTTCGTACGGCTAAAAGACTATGAAATTTGCACCCGAAGTCCAAGTCTTGGCTCAATTTTCCCGTGTAAATTTACGAACAGGATAAAAAATGAGATGTGCTAACATAATACACTGGACGTTCAGTACAACGAAAGATATATGTTCTTATTTATAAACGTTGGGTAACTTTAGACAATTGTCCAACTTCAGAAAATGTGTTCAAAAACCTTGTTGATTGTTGTGTTATAGCTGCCTATCTTATACACAAGAGTAAATTGTCTTAACCGTGAATAATGTGATATTTATTTTTATTAAATAAAGCATATTTCCACCAGTTTGAAAATAGTTACGGTGTCTAAGTAGACAAAAATCTAATAAATACGACTGATAATGTGGAATCAATTCATTATATCGAAAAATTCTTTTTATCGTTTTTTCGAATAAAACAAAAGAAAACATAATGTTTTCCGATACAAAAACAACAGATTAATTATACCGTGGTGCAGGCAAAAGGTAAACGGCCAAAAAATACTATGGAAAATGAAGAACCCGTCTCATGTTTTGTTTCGTTCCTTTTCATTAAATTAAATTAAACAGCATTCGTTATATAGAGTAGTAACATTTTTCGATATTCGTTTTATATATTAATGGACTTTAAATGGTGATTCGTTATACTGGACGTTCGTTATATAGGCATTCGTTATACTAGACATACACTACTCACCATCGTTTCATTCTTAAAGTTAATTAATTCTAACTACAAGAAAATACAAAGAGATGCCACGATTTGGATTGCAGGTGAACAAAATGGGTAGTAAAAAAAAACTTCGAATAACGCGAAATTTTGAGGCAATTATCAGAATACTACCAGAATACGAAAACCAGTTACCAAAACTTGTGAGGTTCAATCAGTGAGGTGAGGTGTGTGATATTAGCGACATAACTCGATTTTTTAGGTAGTTCGAAATAACATTTTTTTTAACATGTATTAATAGTATGAGAACTATTGAAAGAACAGGTAGAAAGCTTACGGGCAAAAGAGAAGAGGGGATATCTGATTTTTCAGTGGTTGAGTATATTAAAGGTTGTAGCTGCAGGAGTTCAATCAACGGGTTAAACGATATACTCAAGGTTACAATACCAGAAAAGATCCCTACTAAGATAAGAGTGGGAATATGGTAGTAGATATGCATTCGGTGCTAAGAACACTTTTCTAGACAGCTAAACGTCGCAGGTAGCCAAAATTCTTTTGCTTGTGCAGAAGATGACGATGGAGAAATCTGGCTTGTCCGTTAAATTCAGGAAGAACATCAACAAACCCTATGATGTTGAGGAAGATTTAAGGCTAGGCGTTATCATATGCGCAATCTCTTTAATATCGTTCTTGAAGCAATTGGGAATATCTACCAGAGATTAAAATGAAAATCTTCGAGTTTGTTCGAACATTTCTAACAAATTTCGTAAATTTTAGGTACATATTTACTTGCATTCATTGCACCCATTTATGCTCACCTCGCTTCACTTACAAAAAGAAACACAAAACCAAAAGATTTCAGCTGGCCGCTCGAGTGCAAATAACCATTCGAGAATGAAAAAAAGAAACTCGCCCAAGCAACTCTTTTAAATCATCCACAAGAAAATGCAAATCTGAGCATTACAACCGATGCATCCAACACAGATGTAGGAGCAGTACTTCAAAAATTAAAAGACAACAGTTGGGAACCAATCGCATTCTTCAGTAAAAAACTTTCACCTTCTCAAACTAAATATTCAGCATTCGACAGGGAATTACTTGCAATCTATTTGGCTATTCAACACTTTCAAAACTTCGTTGAGGGGCAAGACTTTTGTATCTACACAGATCACAAACCCCTAACAACAGCTCTAACGACAAAAGCTAAACGCACCCCTAGACAAGAACGACATCTCGATCTTATATCCCAATTTACAAGTGATATAAGATATGTCAAAGGTTCTCTGAATGTCGTTGCAGATTCCCTATCGCGACCAAATGCAGATTCGATTGAGCAAACACCGATTGGCATAGAAAACATAGCAAAGATAAACGACGAAGAATTAACTACTCTTCGAAACCATATTCCAAATAAATCTAAAATCAAATTCGAATTCATAAAAATCCCTGCATCCAATTCTTCTCTGTGGTGTGAAACCTCCACAGAAAACTATCGTCCATATGTACCCAAGAATCTTCGTCAAACAATATTTCATAAAATTCATTCAATTTCTCATCCAGGAATTCGAGCTACTCGCAAAAAAATTGCAAAAATATTCTTTTGGTCCAGAATGAACTATGACATAAACACATGGACAAAAAACTGCGATGCATGTCAAACAGAAAAGATTCATAGACACACAAAATCACCATTTGAACGAATTGCAATTCCTCCTGGCCGATTTCAACACATACAATATGGACATAGTAGGTCCACTGCCTCCCTCAAACGACTATAAATACATACTGACAATCGTGGACAGATTTTCTAGATGGCCTGAGGCCTACCCCATTCGAGACATTAATGCCAAAACGATTGCTCGAACCTACGTTCAGGAACACAACTCTAGGTTCAGTGTTCCAGACATTATCACCACTGATCAAGGTTCACAGTTCGAATCAAAACTTTTCAAAGAACTGATCAGATTCTTGGGCACAACACGAATTCGAACGACGGCTTATCATCTCCCAGCGAATGGCATGGTAGAGATTTCATCGCCAACTAAAAACCTCCATTCGGGCATCCGGAGACAGAATAAACTGGACACAACAACTTCCGTTAATATTGCTTGGGATTCGTACCACAATTAAGGATGACACAAAGCACACACCATTTGAACTCCTTTACGGAGAAAACATTAAATTGCCTCTAGATTTTTCAAGAAATTCAACCGAAAGCACAAATGAATCGAATCTGGTAGAACAATTGAAACTTTTCTTTGAAAATATCCCAGGAACCTCACTAGAAACAAGAAATATTAAAACACAATCCGTACACATTCCAAAAAGTCTTCAAACTTGCGACCACGTCCTGGTCAGAAGAGACAGAGTAAAAAGAAGTCTAGAATCTCCATACGAGGGTCCATACAAAATTTTAAAAAGACTAAAGAAAATATTTTGTTTGTTTTGACTGAAACCATTTTTTGATTAATAAACAAACAGAAAATAAATAAATAAAAAAAAACAAAGCAGTAGTAAAAGTGTGATTTTATTGAACAAAAGAATTAAAAATCATGTTTACAAATTTCACAATATATAGCATTGGCTTTTGCCGTCAGCCAGAAAAAGAAAGTATTATTTTCGATAAATTACAATTTAATTTGTTTTAAAACTATTTAAGTAAAAGTAAAATATATCTTTAGTAAAATATTGAAAGTTTAAAAATTTTCTAAAGGTTTCAAAATGCTTCATATTAAATTTGATTGCGATATCTTAAGGCGACTTTCACATAACCGTATAACACAGTCCACTCATCTTGGCCATTTAGGGCTTCAACAGCTTTACTCCAAGTTCTTTCAGAACGGGACAGATGGCTAAGAAATGGTATGTGTTTTCTGATGATCTGAGGTTGCACAGCAAACACTCTGTATTTCTCTCTGGACCATACGGTTGGTAATTCAGACGAAGTAGCTCACTGTTCAAAACATGTTTCCTCGATCTTTGCCAGCAACACCTCAAAGGTTCTACTCCAATCCTCCAACCCCCTCTCCACCAGTTCGACGTTATACTGAAGTTCTAGCCGTGACCATTCCGCGAAAAACAGATTTTCACTGCAGCCGATTCCTTGCAATTACGTTTGGTAGTCGATGATTTGGGAGGGCTAATATTTTTCTTAAGTAAATAAAATGCATTCTGAGTGAGAAAATGTAAAGTGGCGAGACACCAGTCTCCAAATGCAGTATATATGTAGGTGTATTTTCCGGTAATCGAAATATCTTTTTGAGAAAGTACCTTAACAATTTTTCTACTTAATCAAATTGTCGAAAACCCCAAACCTGACCAGCATAGCACATTTTTGCTCGCATCACCGCTTCAAAAAGCTTGTATTTAGCGCTTGGGGAAACATTTTTTTTCCCAAGGACTCCCTTCCAGTTGCAATTGATAGCCTTTTTTGAATCTATGAGTTTACCTTGTAGATGCTTTTTAAAAGAAAGTTGTGATGTTATGAGTACTCCGAGATATTAATATTCCTTTACGATTTCAAGCGGTTCATTTTCCCAGGACCATTTTTCCTCTCTTGCATATCTGCCTGTTCCATTGCGGAAAATCAGTATGTATTTTCGATTTGTTGGTGTTAACCGTAAGGCTCCACAAGCGACAGTAGTCCGGGAATTTGTTAATCATCATTTGCATCATTTTCGGGGACTCAGCTAGCATGACGATATCGTCAGCATACATAAGCACTTTGATGTTAATTCCAGCAAAACTAATTCCTCCAGTCAAAGCCGATGGTAGGTCAACCAAAAAGAGCGAAAAGAGAAGTGGACTAAGCAAACTGTTTAACTCCAGTATTCGTATGAAACCAAGCGGACCTCTCGTTTCCATCCCAAACTGATGTTGCATTATTGTCATAAAGACCTTGTATTACCATTAGCATTTTTGTGGACATTCCGAGGCAGCTTAACTTGTAAAAGAGGGCATTACTATCGATTGAGTCAAACGCTGCTTTGAAATCAACGAAGAATCCATATAACTTTTTTCCCCTGTCAAGATAAGACCTAGCAATACAAGTGAGTGAAAAAATATTATCAACTGTGGAATACTCTTTCCGGAAACCGGCTTGAAACTCGCTCAGTAATTCGTTTTGTTGTACCCAGATTGTAAGCCTGTCTAGAATGACACCAGTGAATATTTTCATTACAGAGTTCATAAACGATATGCCACGATAGTTGTTAGGATCGTTAACATCACCCTTTTTGAAAACTGGGAGTATAATATTTTTGCGAAAACTTTCTGGAACTGTTATCTCATTAAAAATGTAGTTGTATGCCTCGGAAGTTTTTCAATAAAGTTCACCGTGGCATATTTGAAAAATTCGTACGGCACTCGGTCTTCTCCTGGAGCCTTGTTCAGATTACATCGGTGTATCACTTTTGAGATTTCTTGAACAGTGAAGGCACAAGATCTACATTTTCCAGAAGTGGTATAGCATAGAGCATCAACTGGTTTGAATTAACTGGCTTGTTAAGTAAATTTTCGAAATGTTCGGCCAGTGTTGCCGAAAGTACTCCCATAGGAGTATTGTACTCCTTTCAACACCTCCGTACTCCTGTACTCCTCCTTTTACATTCGTACTCCTATTTTTTTAAAAACCTAAAATATCTTACACTTGCAGCAAAGTGTAATGTTAACTTTAATAAATTTAATTCACTTCAAATTTAAATCAAATTTGGCAGCATTTTAATCTTCCAAACTGTCGTCAAAAAGGGAATTTCCCTCTTTCTTGTTTGTTTTTGTTTTTCGTTGGCGTGGACGTCTACGTTCAATTTACATCTGTCAGTTCGGTATTTATTTTATGGTTACCTCATACCGGAAATTTTGGTTTGGTGCAGAGATTATGAATTATAAAGATTGGAAAGCTCGGCTGTCATTCTGGTTTGCCTACAAGCTAAACACGGTGGTGAGTTCATATTTTTGCACTAGTGTCAATGTTTTAATGCACACTAGTGCAAAAATATAAACTCACCACCGCATAAATTGTTTTTGCAATTCACATCTATTCATCGACACGAGATGAAATTACAAAAACAACAATGTAAACAAATGGGTTTTGGAGGGTGGAACATACGAAAGATTCCTATCTTTATAATTCATAATCTCTGGTTTGGTAGTTGTTTTGTTTTTTTTTTTTTTGAGCTCCGTAAATTTGTATGTATAGTTCAATAAAATGAAAAGGTTTGTTAATAAATGTTTGAAATATTGTAATTCCTGTTAGAAAAATTCAAAGTAAACTTTTATTGTATAGATATTTAGTGAAATTGGATTCCTTGGAGCAGGTTAAGGCAAATATAACTATGCATTACGCTATCTGCCACAAGACAGATTTTGTGTGATAGAAAAGATATTTACTTATTTTTGTTCTTAGAATTAATAATTTATTTATTTATGTTTTTTTTTTTGTAACTGAGTTTGAAGACTAAAAAATGTCTGTACTACCATTTTTTTCAAAATACTCCTCTTTTTTGGCTTCAGTACTACCTTGAAATATTTCTTCCCGGCAACACTGTGTTCGGCTAATAGGTTTATACTAATTTTAATATTTTGAACGAAAGGAATACCATTGAGTGTACGGGCTATTTTCCAGATTGGTAATGTTTTATAGTTCACATTAAATTTTAGTCTAAAAATCGATGTTAGATGAACAAATAAAACGCCAGCTTTTTTTTTTATAAAACACTGAACATTTCCACACAATTTTGGCATGTATTGACATTTCACCAAAATGTTTATTAAAATACGCCTGGCGAATGACAGTGTGCAAGCGATTTGCAGCTTGTAGTGCAGCTTGTGTGCGATTGTGTAATGAAACACCCACAAACTTCACACAAGTCACAAACAATCTTAGTACGCATCGAAGACGAGACACAGAGGGCCCAAGTCACCTGACCCTGATTCTCCACGAACTGTCGCGCCATTAATTTTGATTCAACAAGCCCGTTTATATATTGTTAATTTTCTGTTTAACTTATTTGTTTTAGTAGTACGTTACAAAATTTGTATTCTCAATCTTCTTATAACTTCGTAACAACTGTTTAACTGTGTTTATAAAAAGGGAGCAATTTTAAACATCATGTCATCAATTCACTTTTCCTTTAAATATAACTGCTAATAGTTATTATCTTAAACTTGTACCAGTTTATCGATAAAATAACCTTTGAAGCAGTATTCGAAGCAGTGAGACAAAAACTCTCTACGACAGGTTTATATTTAATATTTTATATGTAAGTTGGAAAGAACAGATTTTCAGTGTTTAATAAAATTGTGTACATAATAATTATATATAATATGTAGTTATATTGTGTGTTTGTATTTATTTGTTTTTTTTTTAACTTAAAAATATATGCAATTCAACTGGCTATATATACATAGGTAATGTTTCTTAGTTTTTTTTTATTGCATTCAATTTCAAATCCAAGGCAAATATAATTAAATTCATGCAAAGCTCAAATAAAAATCAATTTAAAAAAAGCCAACAGAGTTCTATGACTCAAAAATAGAGTGCACACGTACGAATAATAATTGACACAATTACCTACATTTTGCACAAAAATATAATTGCATGACAACAGCAACGTCAAATCACTACATTTTTTACTTTGAATACATAGATTGGCTGGTGCACCCAAAATGAAGGATTTGCGCACCCTTCGTGTATTACTCATTTTATTAAAGCAAACTAAATTGAAATCGTTTATAAGTAGATAGATACTAGTTGATCTACGTTTTGGCGTTTATCGCGTAGAAACCACTATATATGTATATGTACACACGTACATATGTAGGTATGTATGTAAGAGCAAAAAAAAGGAGTTCGCAAAGACGAAGAATATATACAACAACGCAATGATTTTTGGTTTATTTCAGGGGTTATGATGTTGCTAAGCAAAGCTATTTTTCATTGATTAACACGATAGGAGATTGGATTGGATTGTTGTTTTTTTTGTTTGCTTCTACCAATTCGATTTGCTTATAAGTTATATATATATATGTAGTTAGAAAGTAAGGTTTCGCTTAGAAATCTAAACATGAACACTTCACTGAATGTGCTGCACTTGTGGAATTTTTTGTATTTTAAAGTTTTAAGCTACGATTAGACGGCCAACGCAAATGATCAACCTGTTGACTCTCTGACGTAAAATTCTCTCCCAAAGTTGTCATGGCGTAAGATCGTCAACGCAGAATAGTCTTAACACAATGCTTTGACGGCTACGTTGACACTCGCGTTGACACGAATTTTAAGGTCAACGCATTGATTATATTGTGACTTGACTGTGTTATCACCGTTTCAACGCAGTTAGAATACATTTACAGAATGCTCGTCTGTGCGTTGACTCTATTTCAATGTTGACAGCAAAATTTTTAACAGGGTCAACGTAGCTTGCGTTGACCCAGTGGCGTAGCGTGGGTTTTTGCCGCCCGGGGCAAGTTTTATGGTTCTCGAGATATGGAGAAAACACTCTAAACAAATCCAAATAGGGGGTTTCAACTCCTAAAAATCAATTTTTACACTTGCAACGATCCCCCTACACATACAAAAAATCTTTCCCTTTCAAAAATGCAGCGTTCAACCATAATTTTTTAATACATATTTCGATGGATTATTTCCAAGTAGAGTTGGGCAATTTAGTTCATTTGAGTGATCGATCAATTTAGTTCAAATCACGCTACTGAACTAGTTCGTTCATTTTAGTTCAATTTAGTTCAAATTTCATTTAACAAAGAATTAAAAAAATAAGCTGTACATCAAATTAAAAAAAAGAGAAGGCAAGGGCAAATTGTAAAAATTCTTTATATATATAGAAACTCCATTCATCCAAAGAAAAAATAAAAAGAGAGTATTGAGTCACTTCACCATGACGATGGGTTTGTGGATGAGATTGATGAAGGGAACAGCTTTTCACCGCTTTTACCCAAAAAATTAGATATCGTCATGGCATGCGTAAAAATTACAATCGGCGCGTTCAAAAAGTGAGCAAGCGAACCCAACATTTTTTTCCTTAGAGTTTTGACAGCCAAACTGAGAAATTTTGCTAAGGAATAGTATTCATGTAAATTTAATGTGATTGCTAAGCTATCTCCGAGATCTTATTTTCCTGAACACGCCTAACTTGAACAGGGTCGGATGAGTGTGAGCAGTTCCATCATGTCATAAATGACTTCATCTGTTGTCTGTTAACGGGTTGAATGCACACACAAATGTTAAATTTGTGTTCAGCAAACTCCGTCTCTATCAATAGAGCGCGCTCTAAACACGCTCAGAGCGAAAATAAAACACAAAATTGGAGCTTTGAATGCTCTGAACTAAAAAAGAAACACGATTTTTTTGACAGTTCGGGTTCTGCTCTGAACTAAAAAAAAAAAAAAACGCCCATTAGAATGTTAAAGAATGTAAAATCAAAAATAATTCTTCCTCGCTCCTCGAGAACTAAATGAACTAGTGAACTAAGTATGTGAACTAAGTTCACTAGTTCAGTAAAATGAACTAGTTCATTGAACTAGTTCGTTCGCGAACTACACAAGCCTATTTCCAAGCCGCCATCAGCTTTTTTTCGTTCCATTTTATGTAATCAATCCAAAATAGCAAAATGAAAATCTCTTTCGCTTATATATAAGTACTGTACCCGTGCACACAATTTTTAAAATGATATAAAGTTTTAATTATTAATTTAACAAACAAAATTTAACACACATCACATACATTTTATTCGTTTCACATAATAGAATAGAAATTTAGATTTAGTCATTCCGATTCAGAGTTGGATGGCAAAATTTATTAACACAGTGGTAGTGGTTATTTTCCTTTCATATGGTTTGGCTAAAGAAATTTTGAGTTCTTCAGTGTGGAAAAAAATGAGTAGATCTCAAAAAAACAGAGTAACGAAGTAGATCTATTTTATTTCGTAAAATTGTAAATTTACTCCGATTTGAGTAAGATTCGAACGCTGCTCATGAGTGGTAGTCAAAAGGCAAACGAAAAAGCTATGCACAGGACACACAATAATTTACTGTTCCAAACCAGAATCGTTGCCGATCATCATATGGAAATACATACCTCAGACACAACGCGACAACAAAAAAACAAAACCAAACAAAGGAGAAATAGAAAAAACGCATATCATTTCCGACAGCAAAGCCTTGCGCGAAAATCTTTTACATTATGAACCAACGTCCTACGCACACACACACGTAACTTTCAGCTTAAAAGGAAAGTGTACATATTTCCGAAAAGGGCAGTATTTGTCTGAATTTTTTTCATAACTTTTGCCACCCTCCCCCACGCTACGCCACTGCGTTAACCTTCATCTCAATTACTGATTTTTTAAAGGTTTTTAATTAATCAACAATGTAGCCATCCTTCAATGAAATTTGATAGTTTATAGCTTAACAAATAGGCACCAAATAATAATTTGACGTATTTCGATCCAAATTTTATCAAAAAACTCTAAAAATGGCCTTTTCCGGAGGAAAAATTTCGAATTCTACAGATTGAGTTTAATCTATCAACATCGTATGCATCCATCAGAGGAATTTGACAGATTATAACTTGTGATCGTCAAAAAATTGGGGGAGAGTACGATAACTATGGCGCCAGAAATTGAGAGCAGTTTTTTTGTAGAGGGGTCAAATTTTTTAATATAGGAGGGGTCTATATCACCCCCGTTTAAAAGGTAGGGACAATTTTAGAAAAAATTACTTATAATGCAAAAAAAAAAATATTAAAAAACAACGGCAATACTTACAATGAAGTAATATACCGGTTTTGAAAGCCAGAAACAGGGTTGCGAATTTTTGAATTAAAAAATCATTAAGTCATAAGTCTCTAGATGACTTGTGAAATAAAAAAATTTAATTCATAAGTTAGTAAGTGACTTATGAATTAAAAAAAAATTAATTCATAAGCTACTAAGTGACTTATGAATTTAAAAAAATTTAATTCACAACTTACTAAGTGACATGAATTTAAAAAAATAAAGTCATCAGCAAGTTAGTGACTTATGAATTAAAAAAATTTAATTCACAAAGTACTAAGTGACTTATGAATTAAAAAGAATGTAAGTCATGAGCAAGTTAGTGACTTATGAATAAAAAAAAATTCAAGTCATTAGCAAGTTAGTGACTTATGAATTTAAAAAAAATTAATTCACAACGTACTACGTGACTTAAGAATTAAAAGTTGTTCGAATATGGTCAAGTGGTGTGATCGTCATAGAAATGCTTCATCCGTCAACGGATCCGTTGCCGCAACGCAAGCGACTGATTCTATCATGGGTCGGCCCTATTATTCGACTTTAATTCTAATTTGAATAGACTCCCCCTGTTAGATATCAAACTGATTATCAGCCTAAGGAATTAGATCTGGTAAAAAGAAAATCAATTTGTATTGCTCAATGTAAGGACAAATTAGAAGTTTTGACAGATCTGGATAAACAAACATTTATTTTTGTAGGTCCGGAATTTTTGCAGCTTAGCTTTATTTCAATAAGTTTAACTTGAAATGTACGAGAACAAATTCAGTGGAATAGTAGAAATCGGATTGCAAATCATTTAAACGATTTTGTGATAAATAAAAATAACATGGCATGAAAAATTGATTTTATTAATCAAAGTGCTCTTAGTTTTAAACATTTTTTAACTAGTATCATACTTTTTGTACTTTCTTTATAAAAAATTAACAGTTCCATTTTCAAATTTTTAATTGTCAAAGTAGCATTTGGAGTTAGTATGATACTAAAAAGTTAGAATAGGCATTTGGTGATTTTAACTTTAATATAATGTTAAAAAGATAGCACGATGCTAACTCGTTTAAAATTTGGAAAATCTTGTATTTAACCTAGCATCATACTAAAAATTGCTCTAACAACGTACTTAATCGTCTAAAATTTTACTCAAAAAAAGCTTTAATCTAATAAATTCGAGTTTTATTTGTGTTCAACACCAGTCACTAAAAATTTTGATTCGTTAAATTTTGACGTTTGAAACAAGTTTTCTGACGAAGGTTCGCTATAATTGGTATTTAACGGGTATATAAAATGACTTTCTTATATTTGCAAGGCTCCCAGGCTATTTGCTTATAAATAAAAGTTGCCAAAAGCATCTAAGTACACCATATTTAGCAAAATGAAAAACAAACACACTACCATTCGAAATAACTAAACATGCAAACAATCTAAATAAAATTAAATCGTAGATAAATAAATAAAAAAGATTTATATAAATCAAAATTAAATTAAAGAAAAATAAAATAACGCGTTGCCAAAACTTTGTCTATTTTTTTTACATTTTTTCTTTTTTTTTCAATATTGTTTTTATGCATTAACTTCTAAAATCTCTAAGAAAAAAAATATTTGTTTTATTTTATTTTTTTTTTCTATTTTCTAGACTAAGTCTTACTTCTTTCTTTTTATTCTTGCGACCATATTGCGGCTGAAAATATCATTTTAAGAAGGAAGAAAAAGAAAAAAAAAAGAACAAGGACTCATTATGTAGAAATGTTCATTTACCGTCAGAGCTGAGAATGTTTAATTATTTTTTTTATGATTTGAATTAATTTGTTTAATGAATTTTGTGAAGTATTCATTTTTTTAAGTTTTATTGTGTTTTGGTTCACAATGAGAATGCGTGTAATTATAGGTATGTATTATATGTTTGATGAAATTCTTGAAATATACAAGGACTTTTGTATTAAAATTCTATAATGCGAATATATACTATTAATTCATGACTTTGTTTTTTCTATTTTTTTTTGTTTATGAATATATACAGTACCTAACATAAACATTCTTACGTTACATTTTATTATTTTCATTTACAATTGGAAATATCGTGTTATGAGAAGAACCACTTTCTACAAAATAGAAAAACAATTTAAGTCACCAGAACAAACAAAAACAAAGTGAAAATATTACGTTTTCATCAGGCGTACATTTTATACACTTAAATTGTTGTGTGTAATGTAATTAATAGTAATTTTTATTTTTTCAAATTTCTACAATGAACGTGTGTAGTGCGTGAATTGAAATGATTTCATGTTACGAAGAAAATTTTAAAAACACACATAGACACATTGAATAATACGCTAAAAGGATGTAGTTAAAGTACGCTTAAATTTATGTTACTAAAAAATATTTTGATGAAAATCAAAAATATTTCATAAATAAGATATACATTTATGTACCTATCTAATAAAAACAATACATAGGATTTATAGGTTATTAGCAGCCGATGGTCTTTGTGTTGATGTGAAAATCTTGCAAAATCTAGATAATTCTAGCTTGGTAGATAATTTGGCCATCATAATGACCAGTATTTTATAACCTTTTATCCTTACTTTTAAATATATATAGATTTCTTTTTTAATTTAATTTTAATTTTAATTTTAATTTTAATTTTAATTTTAATTTTAATTTTAATTTTAATTTTAATTTTAATTTTAATTTTAATTTTAATTTTAATTTTAATTTTAATTTTAATTTTAATTTTAATTTTAATTTTAATTTTAATTTTAATTTTAATTTTAATTTTAATTTTAATTTTAATTTTAATTTTAATTTTAATTTTAATTTTAATTTTAATTTTAATTTTAATTTTAATTTTAATTTTAATTTTAATTTTAATTTTAATTTTAATTTTAATTTTAATTTTAATTTTAATTTTAATTTTAATTTTAATTTTAATTTTAATTTTAATTTTAATTTTAATTTTAATTTTAATTTTAATTTTAATTTTAATTTTAATTTTAATTTTAATTTTAATTTTAATTTTAATTTTAATTTTAATTTTAATTTTAATTTTAATTTTAATTTTAATTTTAATTTTAATTTTAATTTTAATTTTAATTTTAATTTTAATTTTAATTTTAATTTTAATTTTAATTTTAATTTTAATTTTAATTTTAATTTTAATTTTAATTTTAATTTTAATTTTAATTTTAATTTTAATTTTAATTTTAATTTTAATTTTAATTTTAATTTTAATTTTAATTTTAATTTTAATTTTAATTTTAATTTTAATTTTAATTTTAATTTTAATTTTAATTTTAATTTTAATTTTAATTTTAATTTTAATTTTAATTTTAATTTTAATTTTAATTTTAATTTTAATTTTAATTTTAATTTTAATTTTAATTTTAATTTTAATTTTAATTTTAATTTTAATTTTAATTTTAATTTTAATTTTAATTTTAATTTTAATTTTAATTTTAATTTTAATTTTAATTTTAATTTTAATTTTAATTTTAATTTTAATTTTAATTTTAATTTTAATTTTAATTTTAATTTTAATTTTAATTTTAATTTTAATTTTAATTTTAATTTTAATTTTAATTTTAATTTTAATTTTAATTTTAATTTTAATTTTAATTTTAATTTTAATTTTAATTTTAATTTTAATTTTAATTTTAATTTTAATTTTAATTTTAATTTTAATTTTAATTTTAATTTTAATTTTAATTTTAATTTTAATTTTAATTTTAATTTTAATTTTAATTTTAATTTTAATTTTAATTTTAATTTTAATTTTAATTTTAATTTTAATTTTAATTTTAATTTTAATTTTAATTTTAATTTTAATTTTAATTTTAATTTTAATTTTAATTTTAATTTTAATTTTAATTTTAATTTTAATTTTAATTTTAATTTTAATTTTAATTTTAATTTTAATTTTAATTTTAATTTTAATTTTAATTTTAATTTTAATTTTAATTTTAATTTTAATTTTAATTTTAATTTTAATTTTAATTTTAATTTTAATTTTAATTTTAATTTTAATTTTAATTTTAATTTTAATTTTAATTTTAATTTTAATTTTAATTTTAATTTTAATTTTAATTTTAATTTTAATTTTAATTTTAATTTTAATTTTAATTTTAATTTTAATTTTAATTTTAATTTTAATTTTAATTTTAATTTTAATTTTAATTTTAATTTTAATTTTAATTTTAATTTTAATTTTAATTTTAATTTTAATTTTAATTTTAATTTTAATTTTAATTTTAATTTTAATTTTAATTTTAATTTTAATTTTAATTTTAATTTTAATTTTAATTTTAATTTTAATTTTAATTTTAATTTTAATTTTAATTTTAATTTTAATTTTAATTTTAATTTTAATTTTAATTTTAATTTTAATTTTAATTTTAATTTTAATTTTAATTTTAATTTTAATTTTAATTTTAATTTTAATTTTAATTTTAATTTTAATTTTAATTTTAATTTTAATTTTAATTTTAATTTTAATTTTAATTTTAATTTTAATTTTAATTTTAATTTTAATTTTAATTTTAATTTTAATTTTAATTTTAATTTTAATTTTAATTTTAATTTTAATTTTAATTTTAATTTTAATTTTAATTTTAATTTTAATTTTAATTTTAATTTTAATTTTAATTTTAATTTTAATTTTAATTTTAATTTTAATTTTAATTTTAATTTTAATTTTAATTTTAATTTTAATTTTAATTTTAATTTTAATTTTAATTTTAATTTTAATTTTAATTTTAATTTTAATTTTAATTTTAATTTTAATTTTAATTTTAATTTTAATTTTAATTTTAATTTTAATTTTAATTTTAATTTTAATTTTAATTTTAATTTTAATTTTAATTTTAATTTTAATTTTAATTTTAATTTTAATTTTAATTTTAATTTTAATTTTAATTTTAATTTTAATTTTAATTTTAATTTTAATTTTAATTTTAATTTTAATTTTAATTTTAATTTTAATTTTAATTTTAATTTTAATTTTAATTTTAATTTTAATTTTAATTTTAATTTTAATTTTAATTTTAATTTTAATTTTAATTTTAATTTTAATTTTAATTTTAATTTTAATTTTAATTTTAATTTTAATTTTAATTTTAATTTTAATTTTAATTTTAATTTTAATTTTAATTTTAATTTTAATTTTAATTTTAATTTTAATTTTAATTTTAATTTTAATTTTAATTTTAATTTTAATTTTAATTTTAATTTTAATTTTAATTTTAATTTTAATTTTAATTTTAATTTTAATTTTAATTTTAATTTTAATTTTAATTTTAATTTTAATTTTAATTTTAATTTTAATTTTAATTTTAATTTTAATTTTAATTTTAATTTTAATTTTAATTTTAATTTTAATTTTAATTTTAATTTTAATTTTAATTTTAATTTTAATTTTAATTTTAATTTTAATTTTAATTTTAATTTTAATTTTAATTTTAATTTTAATTTTAATTTTAATTTTAATTTTAATTTTAATTTTAATTTTAATTTTAATTTTAATTTTAATTTTAATTTTAATTTTAATTTTAATTTTAATTTTAATTTTAATTTTAATTTTAATTTTAATTTTAATTTTAATTTTAATTTTAATTTTAATTTTAATTTTAATTTTAATTTTAATTTTAATTTTAATTTTAATTTTAATTTTAATTTTAATTTTAATTTTAATTTTAATTTTAATTTTAATTTTAATTTTAATTTTAATTTTAATTTTAATTTTAATTTTAATTTTAATTTTAATTTTAATTTTAATTTTAATTTTAATTTTAATTTTAATTTTAATTTTAATTTTAATTTTAATTTTAATTTTAATTTTAATTTTAATTTTAATTTTAATTTTAATTTTAATTTTAATTTTAATTTTAATTTTAATTTTAATTTTAATTTTAATTTTAATTTTAATTTTAATTTTAATTTTAATTTTAATTTTAATTTTAATTTTAATTTTAATTTTAATTTTAATTTTAATTTTAATTTTAATTTTAATTTTAATTTTAATTTTAATTTTAATTTTAATTTTAATTTTAATTTTAATTTTAATTTTAATTTTAATTTTAATTTTAATTTTAATTTTAATTTTAATTTTAATTTTAATTTTAATTTTAATTTTAATTTTAATTTTAATTTTAATTTTAATTTTAATTTTAATTTTAATTTTAATTTTAATTTTAATTTTAATTTTAATTTTAATTTTAATTTTAATTTTAATTTTAATTTTAATTTTAATTTTAATTTTAATTTTAATTTTAATTTTAATTTTAATTTTAATTTTAATTTTAATTTTAATTTTAATTTTAATTTTAATTTTAATTTTAATTTTAATTTTAATTTTAATTTTAATTTTAATTTTAATTTTAATTTTAATTTTAATTTTAATTTTAATTTTAATTTTAATTTTAATTTTAATTTTAATTTTAATTTTAATTTTAATTTTAATTTTAATTTTAATTTTAATTTTAATTTTAATTTTAATTTTAATTTTAATTTTAATTTTAATTTTAATTTTAATTTTAATTTTAATTTTAATTTTAATTTTAATTTTAATTTTAATTTTAATTTTAATTTTAATTTTAATTTTAATTTTAATTTTAATTTTAATTTTAATTTTAATTTTAATTTTAATTTTAATTTTAATTTTAATTTTAATTTTAATTTTAATTTTAATTTTAATTTTAATTTTAATTTTAATTTTAATTTTAATTTTAATTTTAATTTTAATTTTAATTTTAATTTTAATTTTAATTTTAATTTTAATTTTAATTTTAATTTTAATTTTAATTTTAATTTTAATTTTAATTTTAATTTTAATTTTAATTTTAATTTTAATTTTAATTTTAATTTTAATTTTAATTTTAATTTTAATTTTAATTTTAATTTTAATTTTAATTTTAATTTTAATTTTAATTTTAATTTTAATTTTAATTTTAATTTTAATTTTAATTTTAATTTTAATTTTAATTTTAATTTTAATTTTAATTTTAATTTTAATTTTAATTTTAATTTTAATTTTAATTTTAATTTTAATTTTAATTTTAATTTTAATTTCATCTTTACTAAATTAGATTGGTTATACCTAACCTACACTTTGTTGTACCTATTCTACATATTTATCATAACATACTTAAACATTATCATTTATTTTGCATAATCGCTTCCAAAATTTCTTTAAAACTTCAATATTGATTCTGAATTCGTATGAATGAAAATTAAATGAAATTGAATTACAAATTTCTTTTCAGTCACCACCGTAAAACAGAAAACCGGTAAAATTAATGGATCGCAACTAATTTATTCTAAGTTAGTCAGAATCTTCACCACTACATTGGAAAGAAATATCCTGTTTCACAATGTCTTCGTTAAGTTCTGATTATAAAGTATGGTACACATTAACCTTAATAGTTTATTTCCCGAAATTGTTCATTACTACCATTTTTAATCCAAAAACTGTCAAACTCCATATACAAAATAAAACTGGTAGAAACTAGCAGTTTTGAGCAAGTAAACGAACATATCTATTATATCGATCATGACTGACAATTAACAATAGTCATATGGCTCAACTGAATAGGTTTGTAAATGTAAATTTATGTGTCAGAAAACTAAACAGAACATTACTCCGACATTGTAAAACAGGCTCATAAACTTTCTTAGTTATTGGCGACGAATAAATGTTAGTTGATGATGGACATCATTAAAAAGAAGTATGGGAACAATCAACCTTATTTCGAGTTTCACCTGAAAAATATTTCTCCTTAAAATTTTTTGTTCGACCAGAACTTTGAAAGCTATTGTGCATTTCGCCGGATGAAATTTTGTCCGTGGATGTTTCCAATAAGGGGAATTTTTCAAACATGAAATTTGGGGGTGAAACTCACGATAGGCGAAAAGTGAAATGTCAAATTTTCCGTGTGGAATGTTGTTCGGGTGAAACTCACAACATGGCTGAATTTGAATAAGCAAATTAAAAGTTTTGCGGTTTTCGCAGTTTAATTTTATCAATTTTTAATAAATCCGATCAATGCAATTCTTTTTTGGTTTATTTATTTACTTAAATAAATATATATGTATGTTGAATGGACGCGTACCTATAACCAAATGAAATTTTATTTTTAAATTTTTACCCATTTTTGAAGTTATTTTATATGAAATATATTCTAATGCATTTAAAATATCATGTAAAATTTTTGTATATATATAGAAAAATTAATTAACGAAAGATAAATATAAAACTTTTTCCAATCCAGTCTATTCGGAGCTTTAAGCTGTGTAAGACGTCTTTATCTCGCTCGTGTATTGATTATAATTACAACAATCATTCCTAAACGTGTAAGATCGCCCAATCCCGAGGACACTTTACTGTCCTCGGATAAAAAACTTTGTCCCAGTATGAATAATTTAAATAAAAAAAAAACAAGGATTCTAATAATTGGAAAGACTCCAAATATTGGAATCCTCTGCAGTGTCAGGTTGAAACTGAAGATGATATTGAAGAAATGGACGACATTATCTCGCCAAGTGAAAAAATAATTTATGTGCCACCAATTAAGCTTTTGCAAAAGTCTTGTGATTATGTTCACCAAATGATGAAATCCTTAGATGTTACAAACTATTGTATTAAAAAACTATCCATCGGGATAAAAATAAATTGTGAATTATTAGAATCTTATCACAAAGTGCTCGCTAAATTAAAAGATGAGAACTGTCAATTTTTCTCGCATGATCTGAAAAGCGCTAGAGCTTTCAAAGTGATTCTCTATGGGTTAGGAGAAATTAATATCAACACACTTAAAACTGAACTCACTAGCATTGGTCTCATGTGTACCGAAATTAAAGCTATAACAAATAAATATGACCAATATACAGATACTTTTTATTTAATTTCGCTTCAAAACGGATCTATAAAATTAAATGAACTCAAAAAAAATTATCGCTCGATTTTCCATACTCAGGTAAATTGGAGCTTTCAACGAAAGCTTAAAGGCAAATTGACACAATGTCATAATTGCCAAATGTTTGGCCACGGCGAAAGAAATTGCCATATTAGAACTTACTGCGCCAACTGTGCCGGTTCGCATAAGACTGCCGAATGCGACAATGTTTCAAAGCATAAATGTGCAAATTGCAATGAAAATCACAAAGCTACTGATATCACGTGCGGCAATAGAGCAAAGTACCTCGAAATAAAAAGTAAATCAGCGAAGAGAACATTCTCCTCTCAACCAAGAACTCTCCACACAGCACAATCTTTGCGATCAGCAGCAGCATCACAAGCTGCCTTTCATCCCGTTTCTCAGAGACAAGTTTCATTTACCTCTATGGTAGACTTTCCGTCGCTCCCACAACCACAGCGTGGAGGTGGACATGGACACCCTGTTAATATGCAGAGTGTTAATGTAAATAATACTCATCGTTCAAATATATTGGAGGCTCATTCTCTCGCTCCAAATGTCAACAGCATCCATACTGATGTAAACAACAACGAAAAGCTTTTTTCCGTCGAAGAACTTAATTCTTTGGCAATGGAAATGATTACTAAATTGTCAACTTGTAAGACAAAGATAGACCAGTTTAATGTTATCGCACATTTAGCCACTAAGTTTTTGTATAGTCATGATAAGTAATATGGTAGATAGATATAAAAATAATAACTTGGAATGCTAGAAGTATTCGGAACAAATGTTTAGAATTTTTCTCCTTTTTAAATACCCATGACATTGACATAGCCTTAGTGACAGAAACCTGGCTTGATAATGATTTACATTTATCTACACCTGATTTTAAGTGCTATCGAGTTGATAGAGCTGAAAGCCAAGGTGGAGGAGTTGCAATTCTTATCCGTAAATCAATTCAACATTCGCTTTTGCCGGTCATTCGAACTCAATTGGTAGAAAATATTGGAATTGAGATCAAATTAAGAAATTTTAGGACAATCAAAATATATTGTGTTTACTTTCCGGGTGGTTCAACATCTAGTTACAAAAGATTATGCTTGAATCATGACTTGAGAAAACTTTTCGCAATCAGAGGTGAATTTTTAATTGGTGGAGATTTAAACTGCAAACATAGAGACTGGGGTTGTAATAGAGCAAATTCCTACGGAAATGTTTTGTCTAATCTGTCTGCAACGTTGCCTGTATCTATTTTGTTTCCTCCTAGTCCTACTTATTTTCCTGCAAGTTCTCGTGGATGTCCAGCTGTCCTTGATATTTTTGTTACAAATATTTCTAATAAATTAACTTCATCAATTACTTTAAATGAGCTCAGCTCCGATCATAATCCTGTACTTAGTCGTCTTCTTTGGTCAGGGGAAAAAAAACCACTATATTACCAAGATTTTAAAAATGCTAACTGGTCACGTTTTCGATCAAATATGAAGAGAAAGCTTAGAAATACTTCTACCGATTTAGAAAGAGTTTTAAGGAAGGATGATGTTGACAGTATTGTTCAAAACTTTACCCAGGACATCATAAGCTCTGTTGACGAATGCGTCCCAAAATCTGTGAAAAAAACTGTTCTACATATCTTCCCTCTCATATTTTGGAAGTTATTAAAAATAGAAACATCAGCCTGTTTTTCGAGATAATGTTTCATACCTAAATAGTGTTATCGCTAAAGAATTGCAAATCAAAAGAAATAATGATTGGAACAACAAATTATGTACTCTACAAAAAACGCGATGCCTTTTTGGAATATTGTTAAAATTGTGAAGAACAAACATAGACAGGTTCCTTTCCTAAAAACGGATACAAACACTTTTTTTACTGATTTGGAGAAAGCAAATGCACTTGCACTTAACTTCTCTAAAAATCATACGGTATCACAAAACCTTGGTAATGTTGCAACAAACCGCTTAGTAGATTATACTGTACTAAATTTAAACCATAGCACCGTCGAAATACCTGAAAATAGTTTCACAACTCCAGAGGATGTAGCAGAAATTGTTCACAATCTACAAGTCAGGAAAACAGGTGGTCTTGACCAAATTAGAAACATTTATTTAAAAAAATTACCTAAGATCGGAATTCTATTCCTTACTTTCGTAATAAATGCATGTATCAAAATGCAATACTTTCCTGATGCCTGGAAAATAGCTAAAGTTGTGCCAATTTTAAAAGCGGGCAAACCTTCGGTAAGGGCTGAAAGTTATAGGCCAATAAGTTTGCTCAGCAATATCAGCAAAGTTTATGAAAAAATAATTAAAGAAAAAATTCTTAGAATTATACAAAATGGTAGTTTATATTCAGATGAACAATTTGGTTTCAGAAGATTTCACAGCACTTCGCATCAAGTGCTCCGAATAACTAACCATGTTAAAAGTAATCGAGCTGAAGGAAGATCCACAGGAATGATCTTATTAGACATCGAAAAAGCATTTGATTCTGTCTGGCACGATGGCATGATATATAAATTGTTATCACTGAATTTTCCGTCGTATCTGTGTAAAATTGTACAAAGTTTCTTGTCAGGTAGATGTTTTAAAGTTCATGTTAATAGTGGTGTCTCTGAATTGATATGTTTTAGTTATGGTGTACCTCAAGGTTCAGTCCTTGGGCCAATTTTATATAACTTATACACATCTGACTTTCCTAAAATTGTGAAGCAGTAATTTTTGCTGACGACACAGCCATACTCTCATCGCATGAGTTTGGTCTTAACATTGAGACGAACCTAAACAATGCGATTAGAATATTGGAACAATATTATAACCAATGGAAAATTAAATTAAATGCTGATAAGATGCAAGCCATCTTTTTCACGCGAAAAAGAAAAGCTTGTTATCTTCCAAGCAACCAATTACAAATCCTTGGAAAAGTTGTTTCTTGGGAACGTCAAGTTAAATATCTCGGCATTCACCTTGACGCCAAATTAACTTTCAACCACCATATAACCCAAACAATTAAAAAAGTTAACATAGCTATAAAAATGCTATTCCCTTTCATTAATAGAAAGTCTTTACTGTCAAACGAAAATAAAATAATAATTCTCAAAGTTATTTTTCAAGCAATTCTTTTGTATGGTTGTCCCGTTTGGAAAAATGTAGCTAAATGTCATATGCAAAAGTTGCAGATATTTCAAAATAAAATCTTAAAAATGATGCTTGACCTTCCTTGGCATCACTCGACTTCCGATCTCCATGAAAGAGCGAATGTTGAATTGATTTCGCAGAGAATTCAAAAATTAACAATTTCATTTTTTAATCGGTTAGATCTTGCTGAAAATGTTCTCATAAGCCAACTTAATAATAACTAATCGTTGTATACCTAATTGTTCAGGATAAACAACCTGTGATCACATTTTTGTTTTTTTGTTTAATTGTATTTAATATTAATATTAACTTATTTATTTATTTGTTTACTTATTTACTTAGTTATTTATTATTAATTTATTTATTTATTTATTTATTTATTTATTTATTTATTTATTTACTTATCTATTTATTTATTTATTTATTTATTTATTTATTTATTTATTTATTTATTTATTTATTTATTTATTTATTTATTTATTTATTTGTCTATTTATTTATTAAATTGTTTATCAATTTATTTATGTATTTTTGTTTTTATATTATTTTTGTTTGTTAGATTATTTTTTTTCTTTCTAAATTGTCTTAAATATATATTTATTGCTGTTAATTTAATTTTATATTTTTGTTATCTAAATGTTAATTTATTTAAATTAATTCTAAATTTATTAATTCTCTCTTCAATGTCAATTTATAGCATAAAATCTATTTTTTTTTCTCTCTAGTCATTAGTTTTAATTTATCTTAAGTAATTTAAATCTTGTATAATTTTTTTTTTTTTTCTAATGGAGGTTTTTTCGTGTTTCCTCCAAATTTATTGTTAAAATAAAAAAATGTCCTTAAAAAAGCCCTTAAAAAATAATATTCTAGTTGAAAGATATACATATTGTATCGAATCTCTTAAATGTAAAATGTGCGGTAACAATCCATTGTAAAACTTATAACGAAATAAAAATCTATCTACCTAAAACATTTTCCAAAGTGAGAATTTTTAAAAATACCCAATCAATTAAGTTAAAAATCAGGTAAAAATGTTTAAATAACTGCTTTCCGAATTAAAAAAATTTATCTTTTTTAAAAAAAAAAAAATATTAAAATATCTAACTCATTTAATTTAATTAATTTAAATATAACAGAAAATTCAATATTTAAAAAAATTTTCATTTCATAGTAGGTACTATCCAAATAATGTTAAAAAATATACGTATTTATTTCGTAAATACCATGTAACGTTAATATAACCCAAGGGTGGCTTAAAGGGAGGAATCACCGACTCAATATTGATATCTGCTAAGGCCAACCACCAGACGAGGCAAGGTTTTATTAAGATTTCATTTCATTTCTATGCCAGTCCATTTCAATGGAATAAAATCCATATTCCATTCCGAACTTACGTAGAGAGTCTGCTACACACGCTCGCTGCACTTCTGCTGTAGTAATAATAGGCGCGTTTTTTTTATAAGTCCATAATATAGAATTGGAATGGAGCTAAGCAATTTGCACGTACATACATGCAACAAGTCCATATGGACTTAGCTAAGTCCAGATAATTTTCGGTACATAACTTTAGTCCCGATAAAAATAATTTTGCTATCGATACTTTATATAGAAACGTAAAATTATTCGAGTCATCGAGTGAAACAATTTTTTTACGAAAAATAAAAGGTGATCATTATCATGGAATTTATTTTGTTTGCTTGAAAATAAGTTCTATGTTTTTATTTTAAAGTGGCTTGGCTGATTAGTGTTTGTTTTGCTGCTTCCCACAAAACTGAAAGAGTGATGACATTGTTTGATGAACTTGTTTGCTTTGATAGTTTTGTTAAGTCCCGATGTCATTTTTTTTTCGACAGAGCACATACTCTTGTTTTTAAAATATGAATTTAAGTGATAATGCTCCTGGCACAATAATTGGAAAATGACAATTTTTAACCATCCAGATCTACCATAAGCTGAGAAAAAAAATTGCCAGAATTTTGAATTTTATATCATGATACTTGTACCTATTAACCCAATTACTCACATTTTGGTTATAGTTTCTTTGTTGACACCTCTCTGAGACTATTAAAATTGTTTTCTTTAAAGCTATGAGAAATTGAAAAACGTCGATCGTTCAAATTTCGGCAACTCAAAAAGTAGACAACAGTTTTAAAACAACATAGTACCATCGTAATGATAATAAAATTATCTTTATGTTACTGTTTTTATTTAAAACAAAAATACCAATTACGGTCAAAAGGAAAAAAAAAAAAAAAACTAGAAAAAATATAAATTTTTCAAGAATTCACCTACCCAAGAAAAAAACTTAAATCAAAAAATTTTGCAAATACGCATCTTTTCATTTTTCAGCTTCTCAAAAATATAAAATTTATTTCCAGAACACATTTCCGTGATTTTATGTGATTTTTTTCTTCAACGTAAATTTTTAGTTTTTTGGCTTTAAAATATTTTTATCTCGAGTTTTAGATTTTCTTTTATACGTGTGACTTTCTTGTATTTACAAAATCTATTGATAAAAGAAACAAAAAACTCTCTTTCACTTTTCGTTTAGAAAATAGAATCTAAACCTTTATCTTCTTTTGCCCTAATTTACCCTATTGAAATTCCGATCAAATAAAAAACATGTATTTTAAAATTTTTAAATAAAGTTTCCTTTCATATGATATTTTTTTAGCACTAAAACCTACCATATGGGCTGGGTCACATAATTGAAAAAACCCGAACATCGACATTTAAAGCGTGGCAACCCTGTCTTGACAATATTTCGCCAGGCAACCCTTGCGCCAAATGTTATTTATACAAGAAACTGCATACCACTTATCTAGATGGTAACTAGATGAGGGTAGGTCGTCCTATGGCGGGATCTTAGACTATAGGTATAGTGAAAATAAAATGGAAAATTCACTTGATCTTTTCTTGCTCAAATTTTAAAACGAAGAAATTAAAGACGCTGTGTGTGTGACAGGTGCTGTCAACACGTAGGTGAGACGCGACATGATGGGTAGATTTTGACAGTTTAAAGTTTAGTTTAGTTTAGTTTAGTTTAGTTTAGTTTAGTTTAGTTTAGTTTAGTTTAGTTTAGTTTAGTTTAGTTTAGTTTAGTTTAGTTTAGTTTAGTTTAGTTTAGTTTAGTTTAGTTTAGTTTAGTTTAGTTTAGTTTAGTTTAGTTTAGTTTAGTTTAGTTTAGTTTAGTTTAGTTTAGTTTAGTTTAGTTTAGTTTAGTTTAGTTTAGTTTAGTTTAGTTTAGTTTAGTTTAGTTTAGTTTAGTTTAGTTTAGTTTAGTTTAGTTTAGTTTAGTTTAGTTTAGTTTAGTTTAGTTTAGTTTAGTTTAGTTTAGTTTAGTTTAGTTTAGTTTAGTTTAGTTTAGTTTAGTTTAGTTTAGTTTAGTTTAGTTTAGTTTAGTTTAGTTTAGTTTAGTTTAGTTTAGTTTAGTTTAGTTTAGTTTAGTTTAGTTTAGTTTAGTTTAGTTTAGTTTAGTTTAGTTTAGTTTAGTTTAGTTTAGTTTAGTTTAGTTTAGTTTAGTTTAGTTTAGTTTAGTTTAGTTTAGTTTAGTTTAGTTTAGTTTAGTTTAGTTTAGTTTAGTTTAGTTTAGTTTAGTTTAGTTTAGTTTAGTTTAGTTTAGTTTAGTTTAGTTTAGTTTAGTTTAGTTTAGTTTAGTTTAGTTTAGTTTAGTTTAGTTTAGTTTAGTTTAGTTTAGTTTAGTTTAGTTTAGTTTAGTTTAGTTTAGTTTAGTTTAGTTTAGTTTAGTTTAGTTTAGTTTAGTTTAGTTTAGTTTAGTTTAGTTTAGTTTAGTTTAGTTTAGTTTAGTTTAGTTTAGTTTAGTTTAGTTTAGTTTAGTTTAGTTTAGTTTAGTTTAGTTTAGTTTAGTTTAGTTTAGTTTAGTTTAGTTTAGTTTAGTTTAGTTTAGTTTAGTTTAGTTTAGTTTAGTTTAGTTTAGTTTAGTTTAGTTTAGTTTAGTTTAGTTTAGTTTAGTTTAGTTTAGTTTAGTTTAGTTTAGTTTAGTTTAGTTTAGTTTAGTTTAGTTTAGTTTAGTTTAGTTTAGTTTAGTTTAGTTTAGTTTAGTTTAGTTTAGTTTAGTTTAGTTTAGTTTAGTTTAGTTTAGTTTAGTTTAGTTTAGTTTAGTTTAGTTTAGTTTAGTTTAGTTTAGTTTAGTTTAGTTTAGTTTAGTTTAGTTTAGTTTAGTTTAGTTTAGTTTAGTTTAGTTTAGTTTAGTTTAGTTTAGTTTAGTTTAGTTTAGTTTAGTTTAGTTTAGTTTAGTTTAGTTTAGTTTAGTTTAGTTTAGTTTAGTTTAGTTTAGTTTAGTTTAGTTTAGTTTAGTTTAGTTTAGTTTAGTTTAGTTTAGTTTAGTTTAGTTTAGTTTAGTTTAGTTTAGTTTAGTTTAGTTTAGTTTAGTTTAGTTTAGTTTAGTTTAGTTTAGTTTAGTTTAGTTTAGTTTAGTTTAGTTTAGTTTAGTTTAGTTTAGTTTAGTTTAGTTTAGTTTAGTTTAGTTTAGTTTAGTTTAGTTTAGTTTAGTTTAGTTTAGTTTAGTTTAGTTTAGTTTAGTTTAGTTTAGTTTAGTTTAGTTTAGTTTAGTTTAGTTTAGTTTAGTTTAGTTTAGTTTAGTTTAGTTTAGTTTAGTTTAGTTTAGTTTAGTTTAGTTTAGTTTAGTTTAGTTTAGTTTAGTTTAGTTTAGTTTAGTTTAGTTTAGTTTAGTTTAGTTTAGTTTAGTTTAGTTTAGTTTAGTTTAGTTTAGTTTAGTTTAGTTTAGTTTAGTTTAGTTTAGTTTAGTTTAGTTTAGTTTAGTTTAGTTTAGTTTAGTTTAGTTTAGTTTAGTTTAGTTTAGTTTAGTTTAGTTTAGTTTAGTTTAGTTTAGTTTAGTTTAGTTTAGTTTAGTTTAGTTTAGTTTAGTTTAGTTTAGTTTAGTTTAGTTTAGTTTAGTTTAGTTTAGTTTAGTTTAGTTTAGTTTAGTTTAGTTTAGTTTAGTTTAGTTTAGTTTAGTTTAGTTTAGTTTAGTTTAGTTTAGTTTAGTTTAGTTTAGTTTAGTTTAGTTTAGTTTAGTTTAGTTTAGTTTAGTTTAGTTTAGTTTAGTTTAGTTTAGTTTAGTTTAGTTTAGTTTAGTTTAGTTTAGTTTAGTTTAGTTTAGTTTAGTTTAGTTTAGTTTAGTTTAGTTTAGTTTAGTTTAGTTTAGTTTAGTTTAGTTTAGTTTAGTTTAGTTTAGTTTAGTTTAGTTTAGTTTAGTTTAGTTTAGTTTAGTTTAGTTTAGTTTAGTTTAGTTTAGTTTAGTTTAGTTTAGTTTAGTTTAGTTTAGTTTAGTTTAGTTTAGTTTAGTTTAGTTTAGTTTAGTTTAGTTTAGTTTAGTTTAGTTTAGTTTAGTTTAGTTTAGTTTAGTTTAGTTTAGTTTAGTTTAGTTTAGTTTAGTTTAGTTTAGTTTAGTTTAGTTTAGTTTAGTTTAGTTTAGTTTAGTTTAGTTTAGTTTAGTTTAGTTTAGTTTAGTTTAGTTTAGTTTAGTTTAGTTTAGTTTAGTTTAGTTTAGTTTAGTTTAGTTTAGTTTAGTTTAGTTTAGTTTAGTTTAGTTTAGTTTAGTTTAGTTTAGTTTAGTTTAGTTTAGTTTAGTTTAGTTTAGTTTAGTTTAGTTTAGTTTAGTTTAGTTTAGTTTAGTTTAGTTTAGTTTAGTTTAGTTTAGTTTAGTTTAGTTTAGTTTAGTTTAGTTTAGTTTAGTTTAGTTTAGTTTAGTTTAGTTTAGTTTAGTTTAGTTTAGTTTAGTTTAGTTTAGTTTAGTTTAGTTTAGTTTAGTTTAGTTTAGTTTAGTTTAGTTTAGTTTAGTTTAGTTTAGTTTAGTTTAGTTTAGTTTAGTTTAGTTTAGTTTAGTTTAGTTTAGTTTAGTTTAGTTTAGTTTAGTTTAGTTTAGTTTAGTTTAGTTTAGTTTAGTTTAGTTTAGTTTAGTTTAGTTTAGTTTAGTTTAGTTTAGTTTAGTTTAGTTTAGTTTAGTTTAGTTTAGTTTAGTTTAGTTTAGTTTAGTTTAGTTTAGTTTAGTTTAGTTTAGTTTAGTTTAGTTTAGTTTAGTTTAGTTTAGTTTAGTTTAGTTTAGTTTAGTTTAGTTTAGTTTAGTTTAGTTTAGTTTAGTTTAGTTTAGTTTAGTTTAGTTTAGTTTAGTTTAGTTTAGTTTAGTTTAGTTTAGTTTAGTTTAGTTTAGTTTAGTTTAGTTTAGTTTAGTTTAGTTTAGTTTAGTTTAGTTTAGTTTAGTTTAGTTTAGTTTAGTTTAGTTTAGTTTAGTTTAGTTTAGTTTAGTTTAGTTTAGTTTAGTTTAGTTTAGTTTAGTTTAGTTTAGTTTAGTTTAGTTTAGTTTAGTTTAGTTTAGTTTAGTTTAGTTTAGTTTAGTTTAGTTTAGTTTAGTTTAGTTTAGTTTAGTTTAGTTTAGTTTAGTTTAGTTTAGTTTAGTTTAGTTTAGTTTAGTTTAGTTTAGTTTAGTTTAGTTTAGTTTAGTTTAGTTTAGTTTAGTTTAGTTTAGTTTAGTTTAGTTTAGTTTAGTTTAGTTTAGTTTAGTTTAGTTTAGTTTAGTTTAGTTTAGTTTAGTTTAGTTTAGTTTAGTTTAGTTTAGTTTAGTTTAGTTTAGTTTAGTTTAGTTTAGTTTAGTTTAGTTTAGTTTAGTTTAGTTTAGAATCAATGCACAAAATTTTAAACGATTTAGTACGATGTTAAAGCCTTTTTTAGTATGATAAAATGGCTTTAACATCGTACTAAATCGTTTAAAATTTTGCGCCAATATCTTTTTAAGAGTGATAGCAGTTCATGGCGGCCATGTCGTTTTATCTTGTTGGTTTATAATTTATAAATGATAAATTGCTGGATTCTGACCAACCATTGTGATACTACGAGAAAAAAAAATCCTTTATATTCGTTGAACTAGTAGGTGGTATTGTTCCACTTTTGGCTGATGAACTAAAGTACGTTAAAAGCTATTTTAAATCAATACTTCAAAAAGTTTAATGAAATAGTGCAAAGTCTTCTACGTGGCTGATTTTAGCAGTACTCTTTTATCGAGCTTGTATTTTTATTATAAAAGATGACCGATGCCCTCAAAACCATCGCTCAAATTTAGCCTGGGGAGGATATATATGAATAATTATTTGATTAACATTACATTGCACAGTACCCACATGACTAGAAAGTATAGCTTGAAGAATTGATATTTAAAAATACAATAAATTTATTTTTCACAAAGAAGTATTTATCGAGGGTGGCAGCACCTTGCAAGTACAAAAAAAAGTCGTATATTTAAAGTTGAAGTTTAATTAGCGTTTATGATTAGAATAAATAAAAATCGTATCAAAAACCTGATATTATCTCGCAGGAAAACTTTAAATAAAATTAAAACAGTAAATTAATTGATTGAAAAATAAAATAAAAAATAATTTAATATACATTATAAATTTATCAGAATTATAATCTGATTATAAAAAAATAAAAAAACAATTAAACTAAATCCTAAAATCAAATACTTGATACGACACATATGTTAAGCCAATATTTATTTAACCACTCTTAAACTGAATTTAGAAAATACGTTATAATATTTCTTTTCAATCATGCCAAATTATAGCTGTTTTGTAATCAATTATGTATGTGTTCCGCTAATATTCTTTTCACATGTTCTAAATATAGGGAAACCATTCAATAAGTTAGTCCCTTTAGATTGTAAAATCAATTCAAGAATATTAACGCTTAAAACATACACTTTTATTAGATTAGTAGGTAAACATTTAAATTTCAACCATATACCATTTAAAATTAAAATATTACATTTATATAATGGATAAATTTATTTACGACATATATTTTTACTATTATAATATTTACAAAAAAAAATAACATAATATTATTTATACAAATATTATGTATATGATTAGTAATAAATACATTGAATTAATTATTAAAAAAATATAGAATATATATTTATAGAGGTATATAAATGAGGGTTATGAAGAAAAGGATTCAAAAGGGGATTTTTTATATAAATAATTCTCTACTAAGTTAGTTTTTAGGAAAACACAGAAAATGTCTTCAGAGCGGAAAGTATAAACAGTTTTCAATTCAACTAAAACATTAGAAGAATAAACTGCACAGAAAAAGAATTGTTGGATTCTAAATGTTTTTTTTTTATTAATATTTATAAAGTGCATCAGACTGTATATAAATGTATATGAAAAAATAAATCAAATATCCAACTTTATTCTTGCCTAAAGAATATTGATTTTAAAAATCATTTGAAAGTATTAAACAACAATTATTAAAACTGTGAGAAAAATATTTCTAAACACCGAAAAAATATTATTTTCAATCTCAAGGTTATATAAACTACAACAGATAATATTATAATATATAGGCATCTAATAGATTAACAAATTCATAGATTAAATGAGATAGTAATGTTTGTTTTTGGATAGAACTACATAATGGAAGATGTTTCTGTACGAGAGAGACGTTAAACGTTTTGTTGATTTATTAAATTAAAAAAAACATGTATATTTTTTAATAAGAATTATAATATTAACAATTACCACCTCTCCCTCGGCTCTCTTTCTTTCCAGCTCTTTTTGTTTAGCATGTTCTGCAGCAATACGGGCTTCTATTACCACCAATGATTCGCGGGTGAAGGGACGGAACAAACTGCGTTCTTCCTCAGATATCGAGTCGGAATCTTCTGTCATTGTCTATGCGGCCAACGATGAGAGCCTCAGATTTCCAAGGCCTGCAAACAAAATATTTTATATTTAAAAACTTAATATTTTATTTTTTAAATGTAAATTAAAGCTAATATGTACAATGACTATTTTAATAGATATACATCAAAATCGGTTTTATCTAAAGTTCTTCCGAATTATATCACTAGTAATAAAATATTTCTGTTTCAAAAATGGATAATTTAGTTTAAATTGAGTTTGTCTCAATTTTACTTTAAAACCATGTTAAATTTAAAAGCACTCGATGAAACCAAAATACATGCATAATTCGAAGGTTTCATGAAATCGGGCATAAGAAAATTAAAATCCGATTAAAAAACAGATATATTTTAATGTTACGCATACCGAAAAAAATATAACATAAAATTGAAAAACTATTAAAAAGTCATTGGTTTAAAAGTTTGAAAACATATTTTAAGAAACAAATTGATACGCCATTGTTTGGTATTTAATGATACGGAGTTAAAAAATCATTTTGAAAGAAAATCATCTACCTATTTTCGAAATATTGAATTCTCAAAATATAATTTTGAAGTTTTCAAAAATCCGAAAAAAATTATATCCAATATTATATAAGCTCTTGTGAAAAAATCATTAAAATCTATTAAAATCGGACCATATTGCTAATAATGGATTAACAAAAAAATTTATTCTAAAAATATGGTAGATCGTACTGATATTTAATTAGCTCACGTAAAAATTTTAATTGAAATCGTAGGAGTCATTTTTAAGAAAAATGAGATTTTCCTTAACTGTACCTACGGTTATTATTGGTTATAAGAATAACTTTTGTTTAAAATTTGCTAGGTAATAAACAGCTGAGTACCAAACGACCAAACTGTTTTCGAATTATTTTGTTGTTTTAAACTTAAAACATTCTCTATAAAATGATCGAAATCAATTGAACCGTTTTTGAGAAAATAGAAACAAAAAAAATTGGTTCTATATGTGAAGTATACCATTTAAAACTATTTTTCCGAGTTTTTTCGAAAATGGTAGCGTTTTTTTTTTAAAAAAATCGTATTGGATTTTAAAACAAGTTGTCGGCACGTTTTTGAGAAAAATAAGATAATGTCAGGTTTGATCAAAATCGTAAGTTAAAATAATTTAAAGTTTTTTTTATTTATTAGGCTGCGAAATTATAATAAAAACCAAATCCATCAAGGAATTATCGAGATGTACCGAAATAAACCAGAAATAAGAAATTTTTTATTGAAAAACGTCAAAATCCAATTTTAGTTCCGCGTTTTTTTTATTTTGTGCGGAAAAAAGAAACGCAGTAGGTACATACATACATAGGTACCATTTAAATTTTTAATAATGGGTACATTATAAACATTACAGGAACCACTTTTAATTGAAGTAGTTTGGGCAGTTATTGAAAAAATTTGTAAAAACAAAAATCTTTGTATATACATACATATGTATATCAGCTACCTGTTATAGATGATCTAAACTAACACAAAAATGAAGTAAAGGAAGTGGTGTATATATTTATATCACATATAGGTACAGTAGATATATGTGAGTTAGGTACAAATTAAAAAAAAAAAAACAACATCTGTCATTTTTTATTCATTCAATATTGTGGCTTAGTTACAAAAAAAAAAAAAAAAAGAGGACAAATCGCAGATTTTTCCAAAAAGATACCGGACAAAAGTTTCTAAGGTCTAAAAGTGGACTTGTCCTCTATAAAAAGGACTTGTCCTCTATAAAGAGGACTTGTCCTCTATAAAGAGGACGCCTGGTCAGCCTTTCGACTAGTAATTGAAAAAAAAAATACTAGTAGTGATAAAAAAATGTTCATTAAATGAATTTTGTTAAATTTATTTTTCTTTTGATTTTTAATAGCTGATAGATGTTTTTTTTTTATTATTTTGTTATTAATTGAAGTCTTTTTTGTTCGAATAAATAAAAAAAAATATTTTTTTTTCGTTTGAGATTTTTTTGGAAGTGCTAAAGTGCTAAAGCAATGAGGATAAATCTGGTCACCCTATACTCAAGTAAGTAAAGGCTTTTATTTTATTTGTCATTGGACCTAAAACTTAAAACGTTTTTAATTTAAAAAATTGCTGAGACAATCTATATCCGTTTATTTTATCGCTTTTAAGACCATGTTTAAACATTTTTTATTCTGGTTTTGTTTTGCAGAAAAAAAATTGAAATTTAAAAAATAACCTAAAAAAGAGGAAAAATCGTTTATTTTTTCAAAAAGATACCGGACAAAAGTTTCTTAGACAAAAGAGGACTTTTCCTATTTAAAGAGGACGTCTGGTCAGCCTCCGCCCGACCCAAGTCGTATTGGTAGCGTTCACATTCAACGACTGTCGTATCGACATGAAATAAATTTTCAAAGAATGAACATGGCGCGCAGCTCATTATTTGCACCAATACTATACTGGCCCGGGGCGGGCCAGGTAGTAAAAATTTAAACAGTATCAGCCGTATCTATTATATTTTCTTTAAATGACGTAACTTAAATTCTTATTTATAATCGTTTTCCCATCGATACTTAACTAAAGCTAAGTACAGACGATTGTCAGATCTTACAATATTGTCAGATCTGTCAGTGAAAAAACTGTCCCAAATGTCTTACAATCTTCTGAACACACAATTTTGTCTGACAATATTGTCAGAAACGTCATTGTCAGACGACAATCTGACAAAAAATTGTCAGGTATCTTACAATCGTCTGAACACACAATTTGTATCGTTGTCAGACGATTAGGACATTGTCAGACTCATTGGTCATTGTCAGATGTTTTCATTGAAAACATCTTACAATTGCTGACAATTTCTTCATTGTTCGAAATGTCAATGAAACCCATCGGTTGGAGTCGAGTTGGTTAAAGAGAAATAAAAAAACATTTGTGTTGGAAATTTTTAGTTTTTGCACAACTGAATAAATAAACTCAAAAAGAAAATATCTATATTGCTTTGTAAATATTTTCCTTTTGAGTTTATTTATTCAGTTCACTTCAATTACATTTTATATCAATTCCTTGTGTTGTGTAGTTTTATTCGGAATAAATAAAGTGCTCATGCTCGGCCGCCATTTGTCTTTTATTAATTCTGTTTTGCATGTTGTTGATTTTTTGTCGCATTTCTGAATAAAAATAGATAAAAAATCTAACAATGGAGGAGGCATCAATGGTCGAATATATTACATATTATATTAAAAGGAGAGAAGAAAAAGATTCTCTATTTAATGCCAACCGTTTGAACAGAAAATTTTCAAGCTGACAATTTTTTCAGATATATTATTGTCCGAAAATTGTCAGACAAGAGCTGACAATCAAATTGCCAGACTTTTGGATGAAATCTACCAACCGTGTGAACGGACAATTTTTCATTGTAAGAAATATGTCAATTGTCAGCTAATTTTCAGCTATTGTCAATGGTCTGACAGTTCTGACAATATTGTAAGATCTGACAATCGTCTGTACTTAGCTTAAACAACGATTGTGTCACTTAACTCAAACAAGTCTGCTAATTGCATACTTCTAGGATGTTTTTTTGACAGCTCCAAAAAATAGCAAACAAAAAAAATGAGCTCATTATCAATAAGAGAAAAAGAAAAGCAACAAGATTTGCATATAGTCGAAAGCAAGAGAAATCAAACCAGGGATGGAATCGGCTAAGTGGATAAGTGATTGTCAGTGATTCAAGCACAGTCACATGTGATTGTCATTGAATTTTCCGTCTGGGTAAGGTGGTTCAACTCAATACTTTTCAATGACATTTGTCAAAAACATGGTTGCCATAGTAAAGTTTTCAAATATCGAAATTCTAGAACGAAAATGATATCTTTCTTATATTTTCTTCATATTCTGTGATGTAGGACACTTTTTCGTTCACTCAGAAAAATTTGTACAATTTTTGAAGGCTGGTGGTAACTCTAGTCGTATTGCGACAGAAACGTCAAATGTGTTGGAAAATGATAATGCCATTTTTGATATGATAGCTCTTTAGATATCAAATGTGATATCATCTTACACAGACGAATTTGGTTGATTGTGACAATCACTTATCCCAAATCACCTTACACGATTCCACCCCAGATTCCATTTTGCTTTATGATGTTTTTTTCATACATTTTATTTTGTTGATTTGTGAACCTTTTGATATACATACATACATACATACATAAATACATATGTAAAAAAAAAATAACGAAATAATTTATTTTACAAGTCAATTTATTTAATAAAATCACAAATCCTTTTTACATTGCCTACTTCAATTTAAAAAAAAAAATGAAAACTATATTACTCTGTAGAGTGTTGGTACACTATACATATTTCTCTAATAAAAAAACAAAAATAATTCTTCCTAAATGTGAAAATATATTCAAGTAGACATTAAATAACATTTGAACACAGTGAATGGCGTTTAAGTTAAGAGGTCTTTAAGTATTTAGATTCTTAGATATTTATTCAGTTAAATCAAATCTCTTACAAATAGACATTATAATCATCATATACATACATATGTATGTATATTATTTCTGTTGTCAAACTCCTTTTTTCTCATTTATAAATATATCACTGGATAGGAATTTACAAATAACGATGACATTGCACAAAAATTTATGTTACACCACACTATTTTCTATAAATTTCGGCAATTTCAAATAATTCAATAAATGAATAATTTGACATAAAGAATGTCTCCCTTTTAACCCATTGAAGGAGTTAAGGAGAAAAATATATATATTACTAGTTAATGTAATTTAAATTTTTTTTTTCGCTGCACCTTGAGTGAGTGGGGTATGAGATATGAGAATACAACCTTGCATGGAGATGAGGAAAAACTAATTATATTTTTCAGTTTTTATAATAAAATATTGTGGTTGATGCTTTTGAGAAATATAACAAAGCTAGGAAAGTTACCTGATCCTTATCAATTGCATTCCTTATTTTCTCCGTTACCTTAATCAATGAAGTAACACAACTATGTTTTGCCCGGAAACCAGATTGAATAATATTAATTAAGTTATTTCTTTGAAGATACGTTGAAATTTGTTTATTTCAGGTAAGATCGAAATGGGTCTATACTCAGTTGATGAACTACGAGTAGCTTTTTTCTTGACGAATGGAAGCACTTTTGCTTTTTTCCATAACACAGGAAAAAAAGACATTGTTATGACAGTGTTGAAAATATGAGTTAGAAATGGCAAGACATAAGGTAAAATGATTTTTATGAAATTAGGGTGAATCTCGTCAAAGCTGGTTACTTAGTCTTAATTTTCAAAACAGCACATAAGACATCACAAGTATCAACCCTTGAAAAACAAAAGGATTCATAATCATCATAAGAATCAAACTGATGAGAATTATAATGAATAGATGTTTTTGAAGTTACCATCGACTGTATCTTTGTAAAATCTATATAGTTTATCAGGGTAAACATTCTCAGGTACTCCAGATTTTGTTCGTCCACAACCAAGTTCGCGAATGTTCTTCCTCTATTTTTAATTAAGTTCTTTATTTCGATCGTGAACCAAGGAATAGACTTGTTAGCTATTCGCTATGTTGTTACCTGAACGTGTGAATTAAAAAGTTGATATTTTCTTGAAGAAAAGCTACTTGGGAATTGGCAGTTGGGTTAGTACCATCAGTCAGTACAAGCTACATCCCTTTAAAGCTGCCCTTAATCGATGATTTTAAAATCTCTATGCGCGAAAAATTATTTTCATTTTCCAAAAAGTCGGCCTTTAACGTAGCGAAAATTAAATCGTGGCAAGAAAAACATGGCGCTGATACTTGATTGAAAAATAGAACGTTTTCTAATCTATTTACGAGAAATAAATCAAGTAGAGTACTGCTGGTTTTCGTGAAATGTGTTGGTTGTATTTTGTTGACTGGTTCTAGAGATAAACTTTTAAGATTTTTAAGATTGCATTTAATTTGCCAAACACAAAAATTTTCCCATATACAATGATGAATACTCTTCTAAAACGTTATAAAAACTCGATAAATTAGTATAACTATCTGGCCGATAGACACAAACCCAGTATACTTTACTCTTTAGTTTACCATTGAACATTTCAATAAATCAAAATTCTATGGGATTATTTCCAGTTGATTCGATCATAATTCGACAATTTATATACATTATTTCACATGTATTGCAACAATTCCACCTTTGGTTTTTTATCAACACGAAAAAGACAGTATCTACATGAAAAATAACAAAAACATACATAAGAAAAAAAGAATGAGCATAAAACACGGTTGTCATTAGGATCCGTATCGTTTTATTTTCATGAGATGATCCTGATCCAGATCCGTAGATAATAAAACGCGGCTAATAACTTGTTTTTATCGGCTGCAGTGTTCAATTTGATGATGATTGCTGTATCTTCCTGTATCTTCCCTTTGGTTTAACCCTCATTGGCTTTTTTGACACTCCACTCCACGTAATACAGCATTGGCACAAATCTTTTTGCTTTGCAGGGGATCAATTTGCTGATGCTTGTGTAGGTCACTGATTTGACTGATGAGCAGTGTTGTGCCATGTAGACTATAAATGTAGACTACACGATTGTCTACGTGTCGACAATTCAACGTAGGCAATTGGTAATTGTCTACATAGTAACGTCGACAATGTAGACAATTCATAATTTTTTTTATTTAACACACATTTTTGTTGAACAGAGTATAGCTGCCAACAGATACTTCCTATTGAAGCATTATTCGTTTATTCAACAGATTATATTTTATATAATGAGAATTTATATTACCTATCCCTTCGAAGACGTTTTTCAGCAGTATTTAACAAATTTGTATTGCACATCGTGCAAATAGCTGAATACTTGTTGTTGGCGTTAACCAAAATATAGCCTAGCTCATCGAGCACTTTATTCTTTGGCCTTCCCGACATTTCAGTTTTTGTTTTTAAATAATACTTTGACTTAAAAGCTCTTTCTGCGTCCACCCCACTCGTTTTTCTGGAATTAATTTTATTGATTTTCAATTTGACAAATTTGACAGCAATTGTTTCCACATGATTGTTGACGTTGTCGACATTGTTTACATTGTTGACATTGTCGACGCAATTGTCTACCTTTAAATGTAGACAATTAAAGTCGACACGTGTAGGAACAATACTGCTGATGAGCTGGCTGCCAAGCGGGGGATACCTAGTGGCATGGACGTATATAATTATATGGACTGCTAGTCTTATGTCAGTTTCATACATAAAATTTCGCCAAAATTAGAGACCGCGATGCTAGCTCTCAGCACGCCACTTCAGGAAAAAAAATTTAATTTTAAAATTTTTTACATAGAAGCTCGCGACATCTGATTTTAAAAATTCAAAAAGTCGCATTTACCAAAAAACCAAACCAGAAATTTTTAAATTTCATGCATAGAAATGTGCGACATCTATAGCATGTTGCCTCATATATTTTGTTCAGTGTTTGTTCAGTGACAGTGATGCCAGGCGAGATTTTTAAAATCCCATCTGAATCGAAAAAAAAAATACCACCATTTTGTACTGGAGAAAAAAAACAACAATATAATTTCTGCCATCAATATTAGGTACCAAAATAAAATTTATGAAAAAATGCTTCTATGAAAATGCGAAATGTGAATAAATAGCTACATACCATGAGTTTTAATGTGAATGACTTAAAAATCGTAGTTGCAACAAGAAATTAACATATGTTTTTGACGATTTTTAACGTTTGTTTTGGTTATTTGACAAACAAATTGTGAACAAATAATTTTTTTAAATATTACTATTTATTTGCAGCAAATGCGTTCATTCATTAGAAGTATTTTATATTTTAAAAATCGCATGACTGAAAACCACAATTACATTCATAGCAAAAATCACAATCGCGATTTTTTAATTAAAACGAATGAAAATCCAAGCTTTCAACACATGATGACTATTTACATCTGAAAATTCAGATTTCTGAATTTTTCTGGCTTTTGCTTGGGCAGCTGTCATAAAAAGTTAGATGACTTTTGAAGTCATCTGACAGCTGACCAATCAATAGCTTGAAAAATTCTAAAATCCGAATTTTCAGATGTAAATTGTCATGTATTGAACGCGCAGAATCTTAAGTTTGTTTTTAGCCTTACTTACAAAACACAATCTAATAGACACTTTCAGCGCAATAAAGCACCGACCAGTGTGAAGACTAAGTTCTTAGACCTAGGTTCCCTTGTCTAAATCAAATTTTAGAGATAAGAAATGTTGATTGGGATAAGTTATTTGTTTTTAGGTAGATACAAGCCAAGGAGGATGATTGCTGTTGCAGTTTAGTAAACAGAAGACTGTAAACAGTTTGTTTGTATAAGGAAAAACGAAGGTTTGTTTCTCTCTGCTTGTTTGACAGGTTTTATATGTCGTTGATGGCCAGGGCACATTTTTTTTAGTTACAAATGTAAGATAATAAAACAAAATTTTAGGAAAATTGGAGGGTAGGTAAAGTAAGTTGCGATTGTGATTAAAAATTATTTTTTTTCTCATAAGAAGCGCTTAGAATATTTTCTCACCATTATTCCCACAAAACTGATTTTTCCCACCATTTTGGTTTCAAAAACCACCAATCTGGGAACTCTGTTCTTTGTGCAAATGTCAAAATTAAAGTTTCATCTTTTATCCACTAGTTGCAGTGTTGAGGGCTAGTGTCGCCAAAAATGACTGAGAATAAAATGGAACCAGCTTGAGGTGGGCAACTAGCAGTTCATATATAACATATATAATACGTCCATGCCTAGTGGTGCTTGTTTTCAGATTCAACGCGCAATGAGAGCTGTCACTTTTTCATTGATTTTATTTAATCGATTATTAAAATCTTAAACAAAATCATCCAATTTGGTCGATAGTTTTAAGATTTCATCTATTATTAGAATCTTAAGATTTCCTACTTAGGAAAATTTAAAATTTCTTTATAGATGCGGCTGTATATTACTAAGTTGATTTGTTTCATGCCTGCAAAGATAAAGGGTTCGAGATGGGTTAATGCGCCCCTTCAAAATGAAATTTATCATCAAAAAACTTGGTATTTAGTTGTTTTTTTTTGATATTTCATACCTACAGCATTTAATTACTGAGCAACTACCTATGTATTCAAAATGTATTAAATTTTGTTTATAATATTCTTAAATCGAAGCGCTGAAGGTTGTTTTGCGAATTGGGAAGTAGATTCTCCGATCACATTTACATAAACTGGGGATAGACAACATACTGTACGCCGATGTATACACCTATTTAAACAAAAAAGTAAAAGTCCAACCACTGAGGTGGTTGGGTCATAAAGAGCGAAATGGACACCGATGTTCCGGCCAGATTAATTCAACTCTAAGGGACGATGCACCAAAGGAAGACCGAATCAATTAAAGCACAAACGAGGAGATTCTCTATCAACATCTAATAACGGGCTAGGAAATCAGCTGGCAAGAAAGAGCTTGTTTGTTGAGGCCCTGGTCCACTTCTTTAGAAAATAAGTAATCAAACCCGACATAGCAATAATAGAGAACCTGAAAAGAAGTAAGTTCCACAGCTCTGTCTTTCTGTCTAAGCCGCTGCAACGATTTTCTAAAAACTTGGGACATAAGGTTTTCCAAAAAAAAAATATAATATTGAATCGTTATAATTTAGAATTCCAGGGAAGACGTTTTAAACAAAAACAAATAATAAATTAAAAATTCTAATTCCAATATGTTTGTACATTCGGTAAGACCTAATATGCTCACTCCAATTTAATAATTTGTAAAATTACAAAACCAATAAAAAACTTTTCTTCAAAACTTAAAAAAAATATCCTAACAAGAACATGATGTATTATTAAAAAAAACTATTAAACATTAAAATGGAAAAACTACTTTCTCTTCTGTATAATGACATTAATCATATTTCATATATCATATATAACTCAAATATACACACACATTAACCCTTAATATAAAATCACCACTTGAAGAACATTTAAAATAATATAAATCTAAAAAAGTGTTGCATCTCTCACTTCTTCTCTAATTTTCTTCCACTTTGAAATTTCAATTCTCCTTCTGCCAAAAAAATGAATACAAGTTTAATTTAAATATTTTCACAGTAGGTATAACATGGCTAACTTTTTCAAGGATTTCTTTTTTTCTGTAATTTTAAAAGAATGTTTTCAAAAGCGAAGGAAGTATAAGTTTTGTTCTTAAAGTAGATACATTTTTTCTTGTTTATTTAAAATTTGTGTTGCTAGTTAAAAGAAAAAAAATGGATACTTACATGAGGCACATGGATGTTGCCTGCTACATTAAGGTTACAACTATATCCGAGGCGCCATGTTCGTGAAGCGCCTACCGGCTATCACGATTTCTGAAAAAAAAAAATAAAATAATTTTATTAGTATGTAATATAAGAGTAGAGTTTTTAGAAAATATTTGTGATCTTTTGGAAATTGAACATATACAAAATATCTATATATATGAAATAAAGTTTTGTTTTGTGTACGTTCGCTAACCAGCCAAACCGGTTGACCGATTTTCTTAATTTTTTTTTAAATTAAAGAGGAATAAGGGTAGAAGGTTTAGGACAAAAAAAAAATTATAAATAAATAAAGAAAATCTGAATTTGAACAATATTTAGTAATTTGCGCAATTCAAAAATAATAGAGTTCGTGGTGGAGTGGAAAGGTCTCCGCTTTATACCAAGTTTTTTTTATAAATTCTTTCTTGGTGAAAAATAAAACTGATAAGGAATTTTAGAATTAAATTAGTTTTTAGGCCGAAAGGCATTAGCATTAAGATACATATAGTTTAACTTAGAGCGCCCGAATGGGGCCAGTAAGTTAGTTGTAAGTTATTGATAAGTAGGCTAGTTTTTATGAATTTTTGTCTAGCTTTAAGATAGTTATAAGTTTGAAGAAAAATAAAAATGAATTTAAAATGAAAAAAAAATGAGGTCTCCGCTTTAGACGTGAGGGGTCTCAGGTTCGATTCCTGTCACCGGTAACATTTTTTTTTTTAATATTTAATAATTTTCTCTTTTTTTCAACACATTCGATGCAAAACAAATAAAAAAAATATTTTTTTTAACGCCCTGCGAAGCGGCGGGGGTTTTGCTAGTCAATTAGAAATGTGAATATTGAAATAGCAGCCTGTTCCCACAGTCCCTGTGCATTAATATAATTTTACGCACACGCCGCGCGGTCGGTGCTATATGCACTATAGCATTGGCCTATTTGACGAATCAGCGATTCCCATATCGTGGGACCAATGACCTGGCCATTCACATCGTGGGACAAATGGATATCTAACGGAACTGGTATTCCGTTAGTCAGTTCTCACATTGGACCGAGGCGCGAGCTATACCGGAATTTTCTACTAATCTATATTATTCTTTCTATTGTTCTCTTATTCTGTTTTTCACTTGTAAGTCGAACGAGTTAGGCCAGCCCCTGGGTTAACGGTTCGCGTTTTTTGTTTTATATCCTCCTGAAGGATATCGTCAACTTCGCCATCAATTTTGGAAAGAAAATTAAGAGTATTCCGGACACAAACTCGAAACATGAGGAATGCTGGAAACTTCACATAAAGTCAGTAGTAAAATAATAGTAAGTACCGGTACTAGTCCTGAAGATAGTACTCAAACCAGTATCAACTCATTTCTTCACACAAGTTCTAAGCCCTAAACCTGTCAAATTGGTACCGAGTACAAGTTAGGACTCGTTATTACCTAATACCTCGGAATCGGCAGTCTAGCACGTTAATACTCAAATCAGTGCCTACGTTCTGTAACTCTCGCATCGATAAAATTGGTCGAGAAACGATGAAAAATGGAACAAAACTCATACGATTTGTTTCAATTTTCATCGTTTCTCGACTGATTTTATCGATGCGAGAAGCGAGAGTTACAGAACGTAGGCACAGGCCAATTAATTTTATTCGTTTAATAATTTATTGTTCGTCATTTATTTAGAAATAGGTCATAAATAAATTTTTGGTAATTTTGTTGATTTTCATTTTATTCATTGTTTTGAAATTTTGTATATTCGAAATTTTAAGATTAAATTTTTTGCTCCGGAAAAACGCGGTTTTAGGGCTTTTGGATGACATTTGGATCGAAATATTGAATACATCAAAATTATAGTTTGTTACCTATTTGTCAGGCCATAATCTGTCAAATTCCATTGGAGGATGGTTAGGATGTCGATGGATTAAAAAAACTATACAAAATCACAAATTTATGGAATTTTATTTTGTACTCCTGAAAAATCGATTTTGGGCCTTTCGGGTGACATTTGAAATGGAATATCCGATATACCAACAATTATAGCTTTTTATCTATCTGTCAGGCTATAAAATGTGCAATTCCATTGGTTGGCTACGATGACGAGCATTATGTCAATGCGTCCTAACTGCGTTGACCAGGTGATTCCACAGTCTCACAAATTAATCAACGCATTGACCCTAAAATGCATGTCAACACGAGTGTCAATGCATTAACGGTGTTTTTTGCGTTACATATCATAAGCCTTGACAACTTTGGGACAAAATTGAAAAAAAAACGCGACGTGACGACGAAAAATGCTTAATTATGTATTATTTCAAATAGGAAAAATGTGAAGAGATCTCGTCACGTCGACGTCTCGCTTCCTCGTCGCATTGTGAATCAGTCATGAATGCTTTTTGTTTTTCTTTTTCGTCCAAACGACCAGTACACTCGTATTGACAGAACTGCATACGTAGGTCTCCAAATTCTGCCATCAACTTGCGCTCTTCGTCATAGTGTTGCTTTGGCATGGAAAAGTGTTGGAATTGACAATTCTCCACTCAATTTTCGGATGGTAATTTCATATGGCGTTGATACTTAATTGAGAATGAGTTCCAAAGAAACATAATATAGAAAGAGCTTTAAATAGATTACAGAGAGCAAATTATGCTGAAGGGTATTCTAAAAACGACATTTTATTTAAAAATATCACTATACTTTTAATTAATATCAAAATAATATTTATAAATCCCAAAATAGAGTCAAAATCTGAATTAGAACAGTTTTAGACGTATTAAGTTGCTAGTACCGCTAGTGATGTGAAGAAATGCTCAGGTACTAAATTTTCGTTGGGACCTGAGTACCGGGTCTAGCTAGACTGGGTACTAGGTTGTCTTTGTTTTTCCATAGAGAAATTGGGCGTTAAACTATTTAGGTAAGTATGATACTGAGCTAAAAAACCGTAATCTGTAATTCTATTAAAGTTAAAAACATTAATTAGCTGATTTATCTATATTTAAGTATAATACTAGTTTAGACACTATGACATTTACAAGTGTTAAAAAAGATGTGTTTGCTTAGTTTTTTAAAAGAACTGTCACTGTTTTAGGCGTGATTTCCTGCCGTTCATTAAAATAAAATCCACGACTGGGTTGAACGAACTTACTCTTTTGATCGATCGATGTGGTTTTAATGACTTAATATTTTAAAAATTATTAATCTGATAAAAGAAATAAATTAATCATGGCAGCCTATATTTAATACCACCTACCAAAAACGTATTTTAGTTTAAGATACTATGTGAGTACATAAATATGAACCATGTAGTAACGTGTTGGGCATATGCATGGAACATATACAAATTAGACTGAAAAATTGTTAAAAAATCTATATAAATTAGAAATAAAATTATCACACAATCTCTGAAATTGTTTTGACACCAACGCGATGTTTATTATTCGTGAGCAATTATGGGTTGGTGGAACTATTAAAAAATAATTTGTTATATATTTTGTAAACATTAAAAAAAATAAAAATAAACGATTTTTAGTACTTATTTATGCGTAGTTAAAAAATTTATTTTGAAGCTCTTAAAATAATCTGTACAAAAAATGATCAAATCAGTTGAACTTGTTCTGAAAAATCAAAAATTGAAAAAATGGTAAAACCAAACTATGTATTAAGAAATCTCAAAACCCACATCCACTCACACTCAAAACCACCAAAGCTAAATAGTACTGTGGGTGCATAAACCAAATTAATTGCCATAAAAGCTGACCATCGCCGTAGTCGTCAAACGAAAAGACGAACGACCACGATAGCAGTTTTATACATCCTCTCCTTTATTTTAACCATGACCATGACGATTATAGCAATTGTGTAGGATATTAAAATATTGTATTTTAATACCACTTCGAAACCTAACCCTTTCGTTCCCTTGTGGCATTATCAAATGACTATAAAGTCGACAAAAAAAAGCTGCTATAAGTTCAATAATAACACAACCACAAATGCACACGGTAGTATTAATATACGTGCCCCAAGTCCCAACGTTCAATCACTAGTGTATCTATAGAAGATATCTATCACTTCTTTTAACTCATAATATCTGCAGCAAGGATATGGAACAACTTTCATCAGCAATAGTCATCTATATCTATATATGGCAGAGAGAGCTACCTATTTCTCCTTCGGGGACAACATTTTTTTTACACGAAGCCTTGCCTTAATCCTTTAGTTCTTTAGGGGTGTGTGTGTGTTTCTTTCCGTTTTTATTATATTTTCAATTAGGTCAACAAGTATTGATTACCTTTCAAATACTTTTGGGGGTATAGGGATTAGGTAGAAAAAACGAGTCTCTTCATAATTTATACAAACATAAGTACCAAAGTACCAAAGTCATATTTTCGACATTTTATTTAAAAAGTAAAATCCATTCTTTGAATCTTGTTTTATATTCTTGTTTTAACACAGTTATCAGTAAGGTGGTTGAACAAAAAAAAAATTGTTTTGCAATAAAGTTCATAAGTTAAAGAATTTTCTTTTTTTTTAGAATTTTATACGATAAGTTAAAAAAATGCTTAAAATGATGCTAAATCTACCCTGGCGTCATTCGACTCAAGATCTCCACCAAAGAGCGAATGTTGAGTTGATTTCTGAACGAATTCAAATACTCAATAATAACTTTGTTTATAGCTGTGATAGTTCTGATAACCCACTCATTAACCAAATAAATGCATAAAATCCGTGATAAATATCTTTTCTTTTGTTACACAATTTATATGATTATCATATATTTTTTAATTATTAATTTATTTACTTATATTGTACTGCTGTATTTATTTACTTATTTACTTATTTATATATTTAAGTATTTATTTACTCATTTATTTATTATTTGTTTGTTTGTATATTTATTTATTTAATTATTTATTTATTTCTTTATTTATTTTTTTTATTTATTTATTTATTTATTTATTTGTTTATTAATTAATTAATTTATTTATTTATTTATTTATATTTTTTGTATTTATTTATTTATTTATTAATTTATTTTTCTTTTTTGCTTATTTATTTATTTTTCTGTTTACTTATTTATTTATTTATTCAACAAAATTTTTTTTTCACTTACTATTTATTATTTATTAAATTACTAACAATTACTGATTATGCATGTGTATGCTTTCTAGTCACTTTATGTTTTATTTCTTTTTATTACATTAATTCAAATTGAAGGTTTTTAAATGCATTTTCCTTCAGGAAAACAATATTACCAAAATGTATAATTTTTAATAGTATGTATTACGATAATGTTTCAGATGTAAGATAAGTAAAATCGTATCTCTGAATTGAAAAAAAGGTGCGGTTACATTACCTTTGAAATTATTCAAAAAATTTTGAGTTTTGTTTTATAAATAACAAATTATTAAAATTTTTATCTTTAAGTCGATTTCTTTTTTTGTCATTATCTCACTCGCTTTGGAAAATATTCGCTCTGCAGGAACCGAAGTGGCTGGAATGCATAGATATTTGGTCGTCATTTCCGATAAAACCAAGAAGCTTATTGATCTGCGAAGTATGTGGTTAAAAGAACTTAAAAAAAATTACCATCGTTATTTAAATAGAATTAATCCCGAATATCTTCAACTCCACTCTAAAATCCAATGTTTAAGTAAAATAATAAGGGAAAATGTGAATTTGTGAATGATATTGAAACCAAATTAGATGCATTCAAACATTTTTACTCATCAGTTTACTCGGGCTTTGAACACCTCCGAATTAGAAATTTTGAAACTGACGTCTCTGTTGCTATTAATGAATTAAAATCAGTTCATATCGGTCAAAATTTAACAAACTTTTCTCCATCAAATAGGGCAACAGGTCCCAGTTTGTCTATATATACATCTCCAGAAAAAGTAACTGCTTTCAGATTTGCTTTAAACAATAAGAAATCGTCTGGTCATGATCAGATTTCCAATTTTATTTTAAGAAAATGTCCTTGTTTCCTGGATACAATCTTGGCTTTAATATTTAACCATTGTATTAATAATGGTTACTTTCCTAGTGTTTGGAAAAAAGCAACAATTAAACCTATAGCGAAAACAAAAGCTGCAGGGGATATTTCAAAATTTAGACCCATTTCACTGCTTTCCAATATTGGAAAACTTTTTGAAAGAGTTCTGGCAGATCACTTGAATAGTTTTATTGAAGAAAGAAACATTAGCGCAAAATTTTAAACGATTTAGTACGATGTTAAAGCCATTTTGTCATAGTAAAAATGCTTTAACATCGTACTAAATCGTTTAAAATTTTGGGCTATTGTTCCTAACAACCAATTTGGATTCAAAAAAGGAAATTCAACTGAGCATGCATTACTTATTATTCAAAACAAGGTGATCGTAAAGTTAAGGAATAAAAACTGTACAGTTAGCTTAGATATTGATCTTGAAAAGGCTTTAGATTCTTTATGGCATGATGTACTTATATTTAAGCTATTAAATTTAAGATATCCTGACTGGCTTATAAAAATGATATATAGCTACACAAGGATCAATCCTTGGACCTTCCTTATTTAATACATACCTTCAGGACTTCCCTCTTTCAGATCCTATCACAGAAGAACCTGGATCAGTTCACTATGCTGATGATACGACTATATTAGCTATTAGCTAGTTATCCACGGCCAAATGTTGCGTTAAATAAAATTTAGGAAAAGCTTCCACTTGTTGAAAATTATTTTAAAAAATGGAGACTCAAAATCAATACTCGCAAATGTGGTTTAACGTGCTTTAGAAACACTATCTCGCGGTTAAAGAGAGCAAAGCATTGTCTTAATTAACTGCAAAAAGGTATCGGGTAAAACCAAAACCCTTATGTATAAAACACTCATAAGACCAATACTCACGTACGGTTTTCCTATTTGGTTTACAATATCTCCTACTGTAGCCAAAGAAATGGAAACATTCGAAAGAAAATTCTTGAGATTTTGCTGTGGGAAATTTAGAAAAACGGACAAAAAAATACTTTTCTAACAAAGTAATTTATGGAGCAACAAAAATATCACCTTTGATGGTTTATCAAATCGAACTTATGTCTAAAAAAATGAAACGAATCAGCTGACACCCCAACCCACTTGTTAGATCCTTACTTGATTCTCACATTGATTTAAGTTTAAGTGATAACTATTACTTATCACCATTTAATTTGTTAAATGAACAATCTTTACCTCTATAGAGACCAGATTCAAGTAGGACACTCTCCGTACCGTTTTATGAAAAAGCATCTACACTTAATCTAAGGGGATGATATTGATAATAAAAATTATAATATAGTCACATAAACCTTTGTTTAAAATGCATCAAGTTTTGAATCCTCTTTGATTTATATTTATCTTTAATTTATATTTATCTTTAAGAGTATTTAAAACTTGTACTCCCAATGTATGCATGATTTCATGCTTTTTTTTTTTGTTTGAGCAGGAATATCATCTTAGTTTCAATTTAGTGTTAAGTTAATTTTAAGTTCTAGTCATAAGTTAAGATGCTTTAAAAGCAAAGTTGAGATTGTACGCCGGGAGCAAGTGTACACTTTAAAAAGAAAATAAAAACTTAAATAATTTTAAATTGAAGTCAACGATTTAAATGTCTCAAACGTTTATGTAAGATTATCTAATAATAATTGATTAAGTCGGACATATCTTTAAGTCGACCAAATTGTTAAATTTTAGTTTTTAAGAAGAAAAATGTATTGATTTATAACCGCCTCAATAAAGTTCAACTTCATTTCCCGTAGTTGACTTTTAGATTGATTCCAATATGTACATAAGTGGACAGGAACTTCTACAGATTAAATCTTCGCCTAAGTAGTTATTAATGTCGGTTATAGCTTCGGTCAAGGGGGTTACCCTTGATGTCAATTGGAATTGGAATGCTAAGTACAGGGCTGTTATAAAAACTTCTAAAGACGAAAAAAAAAGAAAATGAGACAGTTTTGTTGTAAAACAAAATGTGACGGTATATTTTTTCGATAGTATCGATAGTTTTAAACTATCGGCGATAGTAAAATACTATCGATACTATCGATTGACAATCGATGTTTAACCAACACTACAGCCAAATCCACCAAAATCTTAAATTTACATTTTGAGGGGCAAACTTTAATCCTGGACATTCAAGTACTCGCCAAAGAGATGTGTAACTGATTGAGCTGTGCCTCATGACACTCAAACACAGTGGCGGACTTAAGTTTGCTGCCACCCTAGGCCCGGTTGAGTACAACGCCCCCCCTTGTTTCTTTAACTAAGTTCTATTAATTACCTTTATTCTTAATCGTTCTGCTTTTTTTCTGTGCTACCAAAAAACGCCCGAACATTTTTAACACTTTTTTATTAGGTTGACGTATAATATGATACGTAAAAATGTACACACATACATATGTAATGGAATCTGTGAACGTAATTTTCAACAACTTCTAAAAGTCGGATTAACTTGCACACGTATCAAGGACAAGGAATGCAATACAATTATATCATAAATTTGTAACAGGACCGTCACCAGAGGAGGTGATGTGGGCAGTGGCGTACGCAGGGGGGACTAAGGGGACTTGAGCCCCCCCCCCAAGCAAAATGACATGCTAAGATTTTCAATAATATCGAAGAATATTAATTTTATTTTTTCGATAAAATTGAATTTTTGTTAAATTTAAGCTTCAATAATATTCTTCAATTTTAATGAAAAAAAACTATAGGATATCGTAATGAAATCACTAGTTCATACCACATGTAATTTACATTTCGTTTGACATTTAAAGCATACAAATTTAAAACAAAGTTCCTTTGCAATCAGGCAAAAGTCCCAAAACGATTTCACTTAAGTAATAAATGAAACGGAACTGACTGAGGTAGTATTTGAAAATGTACTTTGAAAAAACGTAAACAATCCTTTTTCAGTATTATTACTTTTTAGTGTGGCCAACAGCGTTTGAATAAAACACTATAAAGTAAAAATACTATTAGCAGTCTTAAGCTTAACATGCCTTTGTTTAATTTTTAAGACAAACAAAACAAAGATCAAATTATATTTCAGAATGAAAATGTAAATATGTAGGTATTAAAAATGTGTAACAAGGCATAAAAACAAACATTCAATCTTCTTAAATAAAACCGGTGTTACGAAAACAAAACCCTAGTCACACGAAGGAGAACATCGGCATAGAGAAATAATTCCTCGCGTTCGAGGATCTATTTAATAGGCGTCAACCTATCCTAAAAATTTTCAGATACGTTGGGTTGTTGTTGGATCAGCTGTTTTGTAACAAGGTATTAATAGGAAGACAATCTTCTCATACTCTTTTTATAAATTTAATGGGCCGTATTCATAGTCATTTTAAACCATTAGATTAACCTTGAATTTTTATTTATTTTAGTTTTAATCAACATACTTTTTTTGAAGTCGAATAATTTAATAAGCTTACATTTTTATAAATACAGAAATTTAATTCGAAGAACTTGTAGGTTTTAATTGATCTTACTCAATGTGTAGTTAAGTAAAATATATGTTTAGAGAACCACTATGAATACGACCCAAACAAAACAGAATTTTCTTTGAAGAATCTTAATTAATTTTGTTTCATTGTATTAACCACTGTTTGCGCTAATTTTAGTTACAATATAAAACAAAGCACACTCGTAACTTTAAGCTTACTTAAAGAAAAAAGGAAGGGGTTAATTTAACACGCATTGTTTTCAAAAATGTATTTTATTTTAATAACCAGATATGGAAACAAATGTGGAAGGATGAAACCTAAATAAATATACCCGAATCTGTTTTAGATTCACTTCCATTTTGCAATCCGGATTTGTATCCTAATTTGAGAAAAGTGATTGAAGTCCTTTATGTCCTACCAATGACGTCTGCAGGGCCAGAACGTTCATTTTCCATTTTAAGACTGTTAAAAACGTGGCTGAGGGCCACAACAACTTAAACCAGGCTTAATGGATTAGCTTTGATGAATATTCACAACTAAATCGAAATAATCTCTGAAGATGTGGTGAATCAATTTGCAAATAAAAAAAAAAGGATTCAATATTTTCACCAAATTCTATTAACTAAATATGTTAATTCAAATTAAAAAATCAAAAAACGTGTAAAGAATTTACCCGATTTGCCATTCCAGCATAGTTGAGGAACATTAGAAATGAAAAAAGCATTTATGTACATTGTACATATGTACATTGAATGTCGAATTTTAATGTTGAGCAACTTTTCTGAACATACGAACATCATAACTTTCCTAAAAAGGGTCAAATACATGTGGTTTAAAAAATCGTTTTGTATTAAATTTTTGTTTCTATTAAATATTCAATTTAATAAGGTTTTTCATATTATTATAAATATATAAACGAACGTCTTTTATTTTTAGTTTTAATATTTATTGGAACTTCATATATAATTTATAATTTTAATAATCTTAGATTTAGGATAGAATAAGGTGTTCTCTTCTGTATAAAGGCCTGAGAGAGAATGAATTGTATTACATGACATTTAAGATGTAAGAACTTGATAAAATGACAAGTAAGATAATACTGGTTTTTAAGGATGCTACCAATAATACATTTCATCTTCCCGGGCTTTATGCAAAATAATCTTAATTAACAATAGCATTTACAAATTCATTATTTAATCTTTAGTGTGTATATTACTTATTTATAATAACAAAAATTCATAAGTTCATAAGTAAATTGGTTCTTCTATTCAAAGTTTATTAAACATTTCATGACGTTTATATTCCCTTGAATGATTTCTATATAGTACATCCATCCCCACTTTATATAAAACCTTCATAGGATTTGAGAAAGGTAAAAATTTACATTGTTTATTTTGTGTTGACTTTACTGTTTTATATTTGTTATTAAATTTATTCTGATTTTTATTATTTATAAAATCTAGTGCAACTCTTGGTTTAAAAGAAAATATGTGTTCAGATGGAGTTCTGTGAGACAAAGAATTAAGTGTATTACGATGGTTTAGCAAAAACGAATTTAATTTTTCTTGAAGTGGTAAACATGACTTGGTGCTAAGCAAAAACTTTTTTAATACATCCTTTATTATACGCGCATGTCGTTCTGCACTCCCGTTGGATTGCGGATGATACGCGGGGCTGTGGGACAATTTAATATTATTTTCAGTACAAAATTAGGCCCATTATCCGTAACAATTTCCGTAGGGTATCCAAAAATCGAAATAATCTCATGATTTAATTTTCCTATCAAACTCTTAGCTGTAGTACCATTCATAATAACAACATGCAAAAACCTACTAAAAACATCAATTGACAAGAGAAAAGTTTTTTCTTCAAAATAGAAAAAAGTCTAGGTGAATCCTTTCAAAAGGATAAGAACACTTTGGCCAATTTGAAAATGTATTTTCTTTCGGTACAACTGACGTAACTTGACATTCTTTACAATTTCTGACAAAAACACTGATTTCATCGTCAATTTGCGGCCACCATACGTACGAACGGCACATTTTTTTCATAATAACAACCCCGTTATGATTACTATGTACTGTTTCAAGTACATTTTGTCTTATATTTTTGGGTATAAGTATTCTATGTCGGTAGAAAATACAACCCTGCTCTATACTGAGCTCGTTTTTAATTCTCAAATAACAACAACATCAAACGTATCTTGCTTCCACCATCCTTCTTTTATAACTCCATATTGTTTGGCAGTTTCAGCATCTTTTTGAATTTCCTTTGCAACAAGGCAAATATCATTAGGAAATTCTTCAAAAAAAATTAACGAAATTAATACTCTCAATATTTGTTTCACTACTCAAAAGTAGCCTTGAAAGTGCATCAACATATGTAAGTTCTTTTGCCGGTTTATGTTTGATGCTATAGTCAAACATAGAAAGTGTTATACCTACGGTGACCATCCGTCCTCTTTTTTAGAGGACAGTCCTCTTTTTCGGTATCGTATCCTTTTTTTTATTTTTCTTAAAGAGGACAGTAATTTGTCCTCTTTTTCCTTAATAGTCCTCTTAATGTCCTTTTTTTTTTCTTTGAAACCTTTTTTCTATGATTTTTCTTTAGTACTAAATTATTTAAGCACAAAATTTAGACAGCACTGGTTTGAATAATTCATTTCTGTCATCTGGTTATTGCTATTGTGAATGATTCCCCTACGGAAAGAGTGTTTTCAATTTCTAATAACATTTGGACATCTGAGAAATCGCAAAGTTGATACACTGAAGGCAATGTTGATAACAAAGTGCAATTATGAATATGACTGTGAAGATTTTAAGACTTTTTTAAGAAGTCGGGATGACATCTTAAAAAATACACTGCGAACAAAAATACAAAAACTAACAATTCCTTTAAGTTAAACTTTTAAATTAAGTGCGTAGGTACTTAAGTATTTATTATTTTGTTTTGTTTTTTTTTTTTTTTGGTTATACATATAAGTATTTTAATTTTTTGTTTTAAAAAAACTGAACTCATTGATGTATGTAATCTGAAGTACAAATATTTTGAATAAATATCGTTTTTTTTCTAAAATTGTTGTAAGTTAATCACCGTAGTTGTACCCCACCTTTGAAGTCGAGCAACTGCTACAGACGAAGTACTCTTTCTTGGGTTAAAAATCTCTCTGATTGCTTGATTGTCAGTGTATATGGTAAAATTTTGTCCATATATGTATTTAAAAAACTTTTTGATTGCAAACAATACTGCCAATGCCTCTCTATGAAGCTGGGAATAGTTTTTCTCGCTTGAAGATAATGTGTTATTTGCAAACATTACCGACTTTTCCACACCATTTACTACATGCAGTAGTACTGCAGCAACTCCATAGGGACTGGCGTCTGTACTAATAACTACCGGCTTATCTTTATCATACAGTTCTAAAACGTTATTTTGTAGTATAAGTTGCTTTTTTCAAATTCATTTTGACAAGTAGTATTCCAAATAAATTTACTTTGTTTTTTTAAAAGCCAACACATATTTTTTAAATTCCCTGACAGATCTGGGATAAAGCTTCTATAATAGTTTATGAGCCCCAAGTAGGATTGAAGCTCCTTTAAATTGGTGGGACACGGTGCATTTGAAACCGCTTCAACTTTGTTTTGGTTGAGTCTTACCTCATTATGGCAAATAACGTGCCCAAGATACTCTACAGAGTTTTGCAAAAAAGAACACTTTGCAAAATTTATTTTCACTTTATGCTTATTTAACCGGTCTAATACTTCATAAACCCTGTTTCTACATTCATCTACATTCCACCTACTATAATATCGTCGATGTACCCGCAAACCCCTTCTATTCCAGACAAAATCCTATCTTTAATTGACTGAAATATTGACGGTGCACTTGCAACACCATAAGGCATTCTTATGTACTGAAAAAGGGGTTTACTGGTATTTATCGTTAACGAGTTCCCTCGACTGAGGTGTCAAATCAAGTTTTTGAATTGTCCCGAGAGATCGAGCACACAAAAAACGTTGCAATTAGCCAATTGCGCAAATATATCCTAAATATTTGCCATAGGATAATGGCTAGTTTCAATAAACTTATTTACTGTGAGCTTGCAGTCAATACATAACCTGACCCCACCATTTTGCTTTGGGACACAAACTATGGGAGATGTCCACTGGCTATACCTTACTGATACTAAAATACCTTCTTTTACTAGCCTATCGATTTCATCGGACACTGTTTCCCTCAGCCTGTATGGTACTGCATATGACTTACAAAAAATAGGGTTAGCACCTTCTTTTATATTTATCTCAGCTTTATAACCAACAATAACTTGATTAGGATCATCGGAAACCACAAACGGAAAATTCTTACGAATATAATTCAAAATGTCATTACCTTCAACATCTGCATCTAGTTTTTGTACAGCTATCACTTCTTTTTTAAACAAATTTTCTCTCCAACTCGGCACAAATTCACATAACCAACTTCTTCCAAACAATGATGTAAATACCGGACTTTCAACCACGATTAGTTCCAATTCTTTTTTCTCATCATTGAACTCCACCTGCACGATAGCTTTACCTACAACTTTAACGTTATAATCTGAAATAGTACACAGTTTTAATTCACAATTTATAATTTGAACATTAGAAAACTTATCTATAAACTCTGAATATGATATAATTGATGCTCCTGTATCAACCTCCATCATCAGCAGCACGTGTTTAATTCTAACCTTCACAAGCAATCCGCGCTCTGCTTGCAAATTATTTATTTCGTATACAGATCTCACATTCTGCCGATCTCCGCCGTCATCTCCTTTTCCTCGATACCAGCATATACTATAGCAATATGCCCTTGTTTCTTGCATTTAAAGCAAATCATATTTTTTGTATTTTTGCTTGACACTCGCGATCGTTGTGCTGCCTCCCACAATGTTTGCATTTATTTTGATTAAAGTTTCGTCTGACGAACTCAGGTTTTTTTGATTTAAGCTGTTTCGTAGAGTTTCTTTGTTTGATTAAATTCACGTCAGATGTTGGATGCATCGTTCTCTGCTCCTTTTCGGACATTTCCATGTTGAGAGCTATCTCGCAGCATTTATCGAAGGTTTTCTCATCGTCTGTTAGAATATTTTGTTGAACTCTTTCGTTGCGAAGACCCACTATAAATCTGTCTGTGAGAGCAAAAAAACCACCGAATTTGTATGTTTCGGCGAGGTTTATCAGCTTCACTATGAAGTCACTTATTGATTCTCCCTCTTCTTGCCTGGCTTTCTGGAAATTAAAGCGTTCAACACGTTTATTATGCTTTGGTACATAATGACTATGAAGCGAAGTGATTAATTCTTTAAACGTTTTGGTACTCGGCAACTCTGGTGCCGAGAGTGATTTGAGCCCTTTATACACTTCTGATCCCACAAGGGTTATGAAAACAGCAGTTTGCATGGATTCTTCGATACTGTTCGCTATAAAATACTGTTGGACTCTGTCTTTATACGCTTCAAAGTCTTCTCCTGGCACAAAATCATTTATATTGCCTACAAATGACATTTTTCTTTTGGAACTTTCTTCTATCTCTTCGTCGGCTGGTTCTTCTTTTTTGGCGCTGGTATTTCTTGTAATCCTTTTAGGCATCACAGCTATCCTTCACAGTCACGTGGATAATTTAATCCACTTATATCCGCTCAATCACAATTTATTTCTTACCAATAAGTACTTCGAAAACATCCGCGTCGCCAATTATTATAAATATATTATAAACGAACGTCTTTTATTTTTAGTTTTAATATTTATTGGAACTTCATATATAATTTGTAATTTTAATAATCTTAGATATAGGTTAGAGTAAGTTGTTCTATTCTGTATTAAAGCCTGAGAGAGAATGAATTTGTATTACATTACATTTAAGATGTAAGAACTTGATAAAATGACAAGTAAGATAATACTGGTTTTTAAGGATGCTGCCAATAATACATTTCACATATATAGTTTTATGTGACTGCGCAATGATTTTATAAAAAAAATTTAATCCGATATTCTAGCTAAATTTTAAGACCTTAATGTTACTGATCGAATTATTAGAACCGAAGTTAAGCGAGTCAAACCAACCACAATGTATGTTTACAATTATTATACCGACTACAAATGTAGGTATGTACAATTAGCATTTTTTTTACCGACGCGAAGCAAATGTGCCACGATTGTGGTTCCTTATTGCACACACTCTGCCGGCTTTAGAATACTATCTCCCTCTCGCCAATTGGTGTTTGTAAGTATTTTAATGTTTTTTTTGTTTTTATCAACTTCCTCGTTGAATGAAATTATTTGTCCGATATTTATTTTCATGTTTTTAGTATGAAGTTTGGAATGATTTTGAAAATTTTTTTGCTCTAACACGCCTGTCATTTTTCCTTTAATTATATATCTTAATATTGAAAATCTGCGTTTCACATTTTTGAAATTCTGTTGATTTTTTTACATTGTATGCCTCCGTTTAAGCATTTCTAATGTTAAAATATTACTATTTACAGTGAAAAAAATATTAAAGTTAATTTTATAACTAAGGATTGTCTTTCGTTTTTTCCTTTTGTAGTTTTTTTTATTTAAATTTTCTTATTCATATAAGATGGTTAATAATAAGAAATGCTTGCATTTATCTTCTAGTTTCAGTGTTGCCTTAAAAATAAAATTTCCACCAAAATTGAGACTGAGCCCCTCCCCCCCCCCCCAAAAAAAAAAAAAAAACCTGCGTACTGCCCATACACAATATGGCAGCATCTTAATTTTAAGTCTTAAAAATAAAGAATTAAAAAGTAGTAGGTAAATAATTTTTGTTTACAAAATAATTCAATTCGTAGTTAAAAGTTAATGAAAAAATGCTTAATTATCTTCTTCACAAATCATTTTAGAGCCCTGGCACACTACAGACAAATAGTCTGTACGCTTTAAAATAAATGATTGTACATTGATTTTTATTAAGAACCCTTTCACTATAAATTTTAATGGACATTTTGCTGAACTATACTTGATTGAACAATAAACTATCAAAATCAAAACTTAGCACCTATCAACTAAAAATTCAATTTTTTGTCAATGCATCATTCAATATTATGAACATAGATTCAACCCTTAACGGTTCAAATTTAATATCGAATTGAAACGGGAAAACAAATTCGCATTTATCCTAAACACTGCTTATTATAGCTGACATTCACTTCAATCCAATTCTTTATAAATAGTACGGAAAAAAAAAACAATCCGATTATATCCCCTATATTTGGCAATGATGTTATCGATAAAAAAATGTGCGCATGTGTATAAATAATCATATAGGTAAACATGTCAATTCAGGGTATTTATACCCTGAAACCATATACCTACATATAGTATGTAGTAGGTACATATGTATGTACGTTCTATGTAAATAGATTGATATTGCATATACAGTATACATAGCGGCTAAGGCGAATAAAACGAATTAAATTAAAGACTGACTTATTATGAAGAATAAAGAATTGCACCACAGAAATTCACTTAGCTGATGAAGAGCAATCAATAATTAAATGCTCTACAAATGACACTCAAAAAATTTATTTGTAATTATTTTTCATTTATTTTTATTTATAGTAGCTATGTACATATGTATGTATAGAATAGCTATAGTCATTATTGAAATTGGGTGAACTTGATTAAATTGATATTTATGCATTGATTTATATGTACCTATATTAATCTTTTATAACGGAATTAAAGATTTTAATAAAACGCATGACGTGAAGATCACGGCTCACACGTGTGTACGTACATACATATGTATATAAAACAAATTTAGTTTTAAATACTAAAATATGAAAAAAAAGAATTTAGTTATAATCTTCTTGTTCTATAAGTTGATTTGAGAAACATCTCTTCCATGTAGCGCATTGACAGCTTATCTTTAAACGTGAATAATTTCTTGTTTTGCTCTATTAATGTGCCAGCTGTGCTTTGAAGTACAAAAATATTATCCATTGTGGAATAACCGCTGCGAAAACCCGCTTGATGCTCCTTGATTAGTTTCTCATTTTCAATCCAATTCGTCATTTGATTATTCAAAAGCTTAGTAAACACCTTGTACGAAGTATTGAGAAAGGATATACCTCTGTAGTTAGCTGCATCAGATATATTTCCCTTTTTGTGAATGGGAAAAATTATTGCCTCTTTGATTGTTCCGGTATTTTGTAGCATACTTTAAGAGTTCTAACGGGATACCATCTGGACCTAGTGCTTTTGGTTTTTGAGTTTTGCAAGAACTGAATATAGTTCTTCATTCGTGTAAAGGGCATATCGAGTATTTCATTGAACCTGCAGAGTGCTGCATAGTGTATCGGTAGCATATTAACTATACTGGGTCCAATAGGGATTGAAAATATTCCATTAAGATATTAGCGCTTAATTGTATGTTTATTTGAGGCTTTTTGCCATTGAACTTATTTATTGCCTTCCAGAATTCTGCAGCGAGTCAGCTTCAGAGCTTGAGTTTCATAGAATCTCCTCTTTCTTTCCTTACATATTTTTTTTAAAAGCAATGTTTGTTTCAGAATTTATAGTGGTTTAAGTATCAATCAAAACTATCTCTTAGGGACAGGGCCAACAAATCCAAAAAGATCTCACTCATCGTGTGATTTAACAAGCTCTATATAATTAGGAAGAAAGCGATTAAACAACTTATAAAATTGTCTTGATACGAACGGTACATTATGTGATTTCCTTAATAAATCTTTAATTATGACAAAAATAAAATAAAAAATCGTTGGAGCAGTTTAAAAAAAATAAGTACGTAATTTTTTAGTATTCATTAATGCGGAGTTAAAAACTTAATTTTGAGAAAAAAGTCACCTAACCATTTTCGAAATATCGAATTTCAAAAAAACAATTCAGATTTTTTTTTTTTATTCAAAAATTTTTTTTTTTTTAAGTTTTTGATATGTAAAATTATTGAATCTTATTAGAAGCTCAACCGATAATAAGATAGTCGAAAGTCAAAAAATGGTTCTATGAGAGATACCGTCGTTTTTTTTTAAACTTCAGGTTCTTTGTTGTAATGAGCTTAGAGAAAGCTGCAAACTACAATAAGGGGCTCATCTTAAGTGCATGTGTTAGTGGTTAGTAAAAATAATTCAAACTAATAACACATGCAAATACAAATCATAATACATACATAGTAACAAAATTAAATAATATAATAATGCAATAATAAACAATAATACACAATTATACAGAACAAAAGTGTCTATTGTCAAGAAGTAAAAACAATCACGACCGTGGAGCACTGGTTCAAAAAGCTTTTATAATCCAGTTTTACTCGTGTTAAAATCGACAGAGAAAGCATTTAAGTTAAAAAGTTTAAAAGGTTCATGTATGCCATAGTTATAAGTTCTATGGTGGTGGGATCCTCTACGGTGATGTTCATATGGTGGGAGGTTGAAAGGATCGCCCCAAGGAAGACCTTTCAGAGCAAAGCGAATGAATTTGCATTGTATTGATTTAATTTGGCTTTTATGAAAGTCCATACTTGTGAGGCGTACTCGTGATGACGTCGCACACTGCCACAGTGGTTCAGGTTGTATGGAGAGGCGGTCATAAATCTATAAAATCTGAAGCAGCCAACCGATTTGGATGAAATTTTCAGACATGGTTAAGGATAGCATAAGGTATCATGAGAGAAAATTTCCGCCCACTGCCCACGCCTACTTAAAAAAAAAAGGTCTTCTAACTGTCATAGTTGATATAAATGAGGGGTGTGTTCTTTGAAAAAGTTGTAGATAACGTAATTTTATATAATTTTGCATTACAAATTTGTTTGCCACGCCCACTTTTGAGGGCGTTTTTTTTACAAAAAAAAAAATGTTGGACCAATTTCTTAGAAAACGATACAAGTTGCTGTAAAAACATGCACAAAAAAAATAATAATGCGAAATATTTGCCACGCCCACTTTTAAGGGCGTTTTTGACAAAAATCTTACTTATTAAATCTTTTCCTATGTGTAGAAAATGTTTTTTAAATAAATTAAATAAATTATAAATACATAACTAAATACCAATTTAATTTGCTGTTGTCTTAAATAACTTACAAAAGGATCCAATGAAACAAAAAGCATATTTGCAGCCATATCTCGTTTGCCTTCAATTAGAAAAACATATGTTTGTTTTGATTGGCTTTGGTCCACCTCTGATTTAAACTTGATAAGAAATGTTTTCGTAAATGTTCTGATATGCTTGCAACTATTGATTCAGTTGTATTTGGATACGTTAATTCTAATGGTTGTATGCAAAGATCTTCCTTGTAAATGCAGGACAACGCAATGTTCGATAATTCGGCGTTTGATATGATACAATTTCCCATCTTCCTGGATTATTTCTTTTTCTTCTGTTGAATTTTAATTCTTGACTGTCTAAACACCTACCAATGCTTTTGTTTAAATACAATTTTGTAAAATTGATGGCAAACGTAGGTGGACCATCTGCAAGCAAACGGAAACTTCTAATGACGACAACACACGCCATCCTACTTTACGGAAGCGAGATCTGGGCTGACGCACTAAAACTAGAAAAATACCGGAAACAGATGGCAGCGGTACAGAGACGCGGCGCACTACGGATAGCCAGCGCGTATCGCACGGTGTCGGAGCCAGCTGTTCTAGTAGTCGCCGGTGTGACACCAATAGATCTCCTTGCAGCGCAACGAAAGTACGTACACGAAAAGAAAGCGGAAATTGGAGTGGAAGCGGCGATGGGGGAAGCAAAAGCTCTTACGCAACAGAAGTGGCAGGAACGGTGGGAGTCCGAAAGCAGAGGGCGCTGGACTGCGAGGCTTATCGGAGATGTGGGCGAATGGAGTAACCGGAAACACGGAGAAGTGAACTACTATGTCACCCAGTTCCTCACCGGACACGGATACTTCAACGCCTACCTACATAAGATGGGAAAAACAAGAAGCTCCTCCTGCCAGTACGGAGATTCAACTACAGATGACGTGTACCACACTGTTTTCGAGTGCAGTAGATGGGAATCTCTACGCCAGGAGTTATATGCAATAATCGGCGAAATCAGACAGGATAACATCATCCATAAGATGCTAGAAAACGAAGATCAGTGGATGCGAATAAGCTCACATCTTACCCAGATCCTGAGAACAAAGAAACGAGAGGAACCAGTTCAAGAAATCGGACCAGTCTAGACAAGGACCCCCCCCTCGAAGTAATGCGCGAGTAGTCCCGAGGGGGTGATCACCGAGACACTTTTGGAGGTTTAGCCGGTATGCCAAGGTTGAAATCCCTTGGAGAGCCCGGCACACGGAGAGGTATGGATACCTCTTTATGGTGCGTAACGCATTCCTCCAAAAGTAAAAAAAAAAAAAAAAAAAAAAAAAAAAAGCCCAGGAAGCAGGTAACTAATAAAACTATAAAAAAAAGATAATCCAGAGCGTTAACGAAGTCATTCATTTGATTTTGTATGCCCCCCCAAAAAAAAATTATTAAGAAAGTGGACAAAAAATGGTACTGTTGTAAAGGTCTACCTTTAGAAATAATAAATATATATTTTTTCATGGTTTACGAGAAGGATTTGAAGTTATTCAAATAAAACAATAAAAAGACGTAATTCAAAGATTTGTTTAGTTTTTGGGGGTATTGAGACATAAACTGGGTGCATTTGAAGGTTCGCAGGTATTAGGAGCTAATTTTTGTTTGTATTCGATACTTAACGGTCCCATGTACAGTATGTACTATGTGTCCGACCGGGGAAGACCAGGGAACATTAACTATTTCTTAGTTGAATTTTAAATTTAACTTAAAAAAAGGTACTAATTTTAAAAATTCGTAAACAAAATGTACAACTATCTTACATTTTTTTTTCCAAAATTAAATTTGTTTTTATATGCCCAATAGAGAAAAAATAACAAAAAAAGTCAAAGGAATCATATAAATACAAATAATCGTTTTTGAAGAATACTCGTTTTTTGCTTCAAAATCACTGAAGTTTCGTTTATCAACTTTGGAGCTCAAAATTTTATATTTACAAACTGATTTCAGTGTGACTGGTTCAGGGGCGGACAAAAATCATTTTATCGACTTTTAAATATTTAGATTTTAGAAGCATTAGGATCAGGATTTTTTTTATGAAATCAGTTTGTAAATATAAAATTTTGAGCTCCAAAGTTGATAGCCTTATGCTATCCTTAACCATGTCTGAAAATTTCATTCAAATCGGTTGGCTGGTTCAGATTTTATAGATTTATGACCACCTCTCCATACAACCTGAACCACTATGCGTCGTACATAACAATTGTATAATGAAAGAGTAACATAAGGATTGTTAAATTCATTTGCCCAACGTTGTATTAACCCGAGCATGGAGCTCGCTTTGTTAACAATGTAGTTCATGTGTTCAGTAAATTCTAAATTAGAGCTGAAGTGAACACCCAAGTCCTTAAAGCTAAAGAAACGGTCAAGTTTTTGTGCTGCGAAATAGAAATTGTAATAATACGTTTTCTTGAGAGCGTACATAATTGTTTGGCATTTGGAAAGATTGAGAGATAGACCGTTTTTCCCACACCAAATAATAAATCTTTAAATATCCTTTTGCAGAAGAACATGATCATGGTAAGACTTTATTGTCTTAGAAATCTTCATATCTTCAGCAAAAATGAGAATTTCACTAGAAGCAAGAATGAATAAAAATGGACCCAGCTAACTTCCTTGAGGAACGCCTGAGTGAGCTGTGAAAAGGTTTGAAGGAGAATTTCGGAATTTTACCTGATAAGATCTATTTTCCAGGTATGATTTTATCCATGTAACGATAATGTTGTGACTTAGTTGATCGAATGCTTTAGAAAAATCTGTGTATACGCAGTCAACTTCACTTCCATTTTCTAGTGAATTAGAACATTTATGCAAGACGATTAAGAGGTTCATCACTGTTGATTTTCTCCTCATGAACCCATGCTGTTGTTCACAAATAACATTCTTGGTAAGGAATGCTAAAGTCTCCGAATAATGAATTAATGTAAGATTTTTTTCCAATCGTATATGGTAGACCGTAGGAGTCGTTTTTGAGAAAATAAGATTTTCCTTGACGGTTTTTAAACACTTGTATGGTAGGTGTCGTTTTTTTAGTTATAAGAGTAATTTTTGTTGTTGTTAATAAAAATCAACTAAGTCGTTTTCGAATTAGGTTCTCAAAAATAAATTTTGAAACTTTTTTAAAAATAAAAAAAAAAAAAAAATTTTGGTATATGAACCTTAAAAAAAAAATCTCTATAAAAAAATATGAAAAATCGAAAACCAAAAAATTATTTTATTTTTTTGTTAAAAAAAACATCTGATTTTTTTTATAAAAAAATGTCTTGGGAAAGTTTTTGAGAAAAATAAGACTTCCAATTATTGCTAAGAACGGCAGGTACCGTTATTTTTGGTCCTAAAAAAATGAAAAAATGTGTTAGAGGAATGCTTAAAAAACGTTGGGTACCAAGTTTGAAGAAAATCGACCCATCCGTTCAGGTTGCGGACAGACAAAAAGACGGACAGAATTGCTAAATATTTTTTTCGATTTCGATTAAAATCTCGAGTTCGATTTTTTTACGAATTCATTCAGGGTGCCTCGTTAACTTGACCAAACACTAAACAATGAGTTGGTAGTATGTACTTCAAGATATTTTGTTGCTTTTTTGTTACTGTTTCATTTTATGATGTGGTAAGATAAAAAAATATCACAAACCTTTACTGCACTGCACAGTTCAAGCTTCCAATTCCAATGTACAAAGAAATTAAAACATTTCCACCTTCTAACAAAAAATGTTGAGCAAACAAATATTACTCATACGCCACCCCACATCGCATGCAAGTGTGGTAATTTTTTTTGTTTTCATGGCATATTTTCGACAAAATGGGCTAATCAAAAGTAAGCAATGAGAGCGAAAAAAAATATCTGTATTATTGGGATTTTTGGGATTTAATAACTAGCTGATTCGCCTGGCTTTGACTGAATTTTTCATCAATTTCAACATTTAAAAAAATGTAAATAAAATTTTTTAAGGGCTTAAAACAACTCTTAACAATGAATTTTCTGGCACGTTCAAAATATTTTATGAACAAATTTAACATTTTGTAAGGGAAAAAATTATTTGATTGTTAAAAATTATTTGATTGTTAATTCCGTTGTGTTTGTTATTCCTTAGAAAATGCCACCTGAAATTTTCATCTTCGTAGTGTTTTAACCTGATTTATTACGAATCTAACAAGAAATTCCCCACGTACCTATGATGTTCTGCTGAGTTTTCTACAAACAAAGAAAAAATCAATTAACAATAATACTCTTTTTTTTTAGTTGCTGAAGAAATGAAAACACAAGAAACCACAACTAACTTTTAATAAGATAAAAAAAAACTACAAAGAAAAATATATAAAATGCATACATTCTTGTACCTTGATCCTTGAATTTTAGCAAACTTGAAGCTAGTGATACAAAAATAAAACTAATCTAGATTAAAAGTTAAAAAACAAGACTAATTGAAAATATAACATAAAAGTGCAGCTTGAAGTTCCAGTTTGACGGTAAGAAATCAAAAATCTTAGATCAATTTTTATTTGTATTTCAAGCCTTCTTTTACCATAATCAGTGAGTAAACAAAAATTCATCCAATTAACTATATTTTCTAAGTAAATTATATTTTTTTGATAGAAAAAAGGTTGACAATTGTTTTTTAGAAAGGTACCTACCTACATATGTAGGTATACGATCTACATCTGCTTATTAAAATTAATTGTCTTTATACAAACAAAAGAGTTTTCAAGGCAGCTGCTCAATTCATATCTATCTTCTTAAATTAATGCATATTGTGTATATCCTTTTCATCTGATGATGGCCTTCCACATCACTCCAATATAAGATCTATATTTAATCAATAAAATATAAAAATTAGGCCAATCGAATTTCAAATGTGAAACCAAAGTCAATTCGAATTCGTCATTATTACCTATATCTATATCTAGCTGAGTGAGTTCAAAACTACACTATTGTACAACGACATGCACTTATAAATGCAAACACAATAACAGATATACTCTAGATATCTAAAGAAGACAATTGCATCTGAGAATCAACTTAAAAGTCCGACATTGAATGCATTATTCAAACTAGTCGGACCAAGTAATCTAAATACTAATGCATGGTACTATTCAAAAGCACACCACAGGTATTTAAAACAAAAAAAATATCCATTAGGTGTGCGTGTATAAATATTAAAAACCATGTTAGGAGAAAAAAATCAATTAACTTTGAGATTGCAGTTAAAGTGAAGAGAAAATCAATATAATTTTTTCTTCTATGACAATAGCCAAAAACAAACAAACGTACAAGGAAGTAGCACACTTGAAAAAAAAAATCAGTGAAATATGTGATGGTGTGTAAAGGCGTTACGAAAGCTCCTTAATCTGACTGCGACAACGATGGCCTGGAATAAGGACAAAATCCGATTCAGCGAAATTTACTAGCACGAAAACAATAATAATAATCTATATGAACTTACCTACCTAAAGCTACAATATATAACAAGAACTAGAATTTAAAATAAATAAAATGCTAAAATTAATTTAATTATCCTTCCTGGGGAAATAAAACAATAACCAACAACCGAATCAAAATAGGTGGCTTTTTTAAACGTTGAAAAAATAATTGCCAGAGGATAAATTTTCTGTCGCTCGCAATTGTGTGACTCACCAAAAAACAAAGTCAAAAGCTCAAAGTTGATGGTGTATCTCTTCTCTTTTCTCCCTGCTCTTTAAGGATGTAACTCCTTACACACACAAAAAAAAAAAATAAAAAAAAACATCGATGAAACATAAAAAGTCAACCAGAAGATATCGTCATATCGAAGCTATTAAAATTTTTCGATGCAGTTTACTCTATGGGTGGAGAGCAACCTTTCTCTCTTCTTTGGTCGTCGATGACTATAGATTATACGGAATACCTTATTGGGGGGACATTTTTCGACTACAAAGAAAGTCGCAAGCAATAAATTAGAAAATGAGTCAGTTTCTGAGGAGCTGCGATGTTTGATTTTGATTTTGTTATAGGGAAACACCTCTGCAAAATAGGGGCTGACTATGATGGATACTCAATACTCATGTGATATAACAGTTAAATGACGTCAGTCTGTAATATTTTTCTGGTTTTTTTTTTGTTTTCGTTCGAAAATAAAATCATTAAAATTTGTGTTTGTGTTTGTGTTTGAGGACCCAGAGGAAATTATATTAAATTATTTTTTTTTGTAATATGTTAGACAAAACATTTATTTACTTGTAAACAATAACAGCCGTATTTGTTAGTTTTTTGTCTAGTTAGGCAGTGTCTAACAGTGTTTTCAGTGTTCGAACAAGTCGGAAATATGCATTATTTAATTTAAAAAAAATGTCACATTAGTCCAAACTTAAACAACCGATTCTGTTGTCTGAGTTAGATAAGTCTTAGACGACAATATTTAACATGTTTATTTATTATTTGGACGCCTATCCAAAGTTAGACAACGTTTATAAATACGGTTATAAAAGTTTGTAGGGTTCTATATCTTTTTATAATAACTGACAACCGTGTAGATATATTAAAAAATTTTAAAGTATTTATTTTTTGTATTTATTAATGCGGAGTTAAACAATTAATTTGGAAAAAAATCATCTATTTATTCAAACTTAACTCTTGTAAAAAAAATTTCATTTAAATCGGTTCAACAGATAGTGAGAAAATGATTATATGAGAGATACCGTTAATAATAATAATTAAAACTAAATTTGTTCCAATAATATGAAACATTTGAATCAAAGTCATAGATAGGGGTCGTTTTTGAGAAAAATTAGATTTTCCTTAACGTCATTTTTGTTTATAATTACAAGAATATTTTTTGTTAAAAATCAGCTAGATGCCTACCGTTAAAAAACTGCAGGGTGCCAAGTTTAATAAAAATCGACCAAGTCGTTTTCGAATTATTAAGTAGGTATTCTAGCAAAAAATTTGGAAACTTTTTTTAAATTAAACATTTTGGTGAACAAAACTTGGAAACTTTTGGAAACATTCTGCACAAAAAAAAAATTGATCAAAATCAGTGGAACCGTTTTTAAGAAAATCGAAAACCAAAAAAATGGTTTTAATGGGAGGCACCATTTATAACCATTTTTTTATAAAATGGTAGACTAAACCACTTTCTAATGTCCTTTAGTTAAGTAAACGTCACTTAGCAGAAATTTTATTTTATTAATAACATTTTGCACTTAGTCCACGGAATAAGGCTTAGTAATTCGCTATTCCACGTTTATTAATTTGGGTGTAAGCAAGTTTAAATCTAATTTTTTCATAGCTCATAGCTGCACTATATTATTCTGTTTAAAGGCAGATCTCAATATCCGATGAAGAGAATGGTGAGCAAAACCTGGTAACCAAGGTTTGCTATAAGGCCGAGTATTTGCCGTTTGTTTTTTCTTTTTATGTTCAAAAGAATTTTTATGGGTCAAGACTAGCTCCATATTCATAAAGATTTGCTACAAAGTAGACAAAAGCAATGAAAATGCTTGGCTTAAGCATGCCAAAAAAGCAAAAACATAACAAAAATAAGCCAAGCTTAGAGTATTTTCAATTTTCGTCTATTAATAGGCGACAATAATACCTTAGGAGCTCACTTACACCAAATGCTTGGTGGTGAAATTTATAAATGTATTTTTATGAAAATAAAACATTTCGCACTTTTTTCAATGTTTGCTTAAAAATAATTTTTCCGGTAAATTCTAGAATATGCGTGTTTCAAGGACAGTGATACCTATTTATATAAAAACACAGATGTGATTAGAGAAACATTTTCATATGCATGAAATTCGTCCTTTAGTTTACTAAAACAATTCCAAAAATAATTTGGGCTGTCTGATTTCTTCAATAAATATATATTTCTGAAAAATGTTGTTCTCATACCCTTCACAGTGCCACCTATTGAACATTTATTAAAGTATAAAATCTGAACTTTGAGAGAAAAATCTTCTTATTGTATACTTTAAAAAATACTCTTATAAGAAAAGAAGGTATTAGATTCAATAGAAAAATATAATAACCAATAGGAATACATTTTTAAAATTTCAGGGAAATTGATTCAGTAGTTTTCGAGTCTATATAAGCCTTATTCAGGCAAATATTCATTTTTATTAGAAGATAATAGGTGATTTATGTAATTACTTTAACCAAAAATTCAAAAAAAATAAGAAAATTAGATTTTATCGTTACCGAACCCAAACACAAAGGTTTTCCGTGGTTTATATGCCATGACAATTATTTCAACAAGACGCAGCGCACGACGTGGCTGCTCTTCCCTCACTTCTTCGTTAAACAAAAGCTTTTATTGCGAGAAAAAAATTCCGTGAACAGTTATAATTTTACGCTTTGGACCGGTGAAGTAACCGCTTAGATCATGTGATTTGACATCTCTAGATTTTTTTCTTTGGCATTAGGTATGTTAAGTCCAAAGTCCACATGGATAAGCCGACTATACGATAGGAGAATTGGAAGCCAACACTTGCAATATATTACCCGAAATGCTTGGAATCCGAATGTTTGACCATGTTACTGGTAATTAAGGTCAACAATTGAAAGAAATAATATTAAAAAAAAAAAATGAAAAATAATAATTCTTTTCTATGATAACAATGATTAACCTAATTTTGTACATATTTTTTTCTTTTAAAAAATACATCTACTTATTCAATCCAATAAAAGAATCCGATAAACGAGATGCGAGAAGTCAGACTCGATTTTGACATTTCGCTTATAGTTAATGTCAAAATTGAGAGATAAGATTTGATGTTAGTCATAAGTTGCTTGTGATAGGATAGACTTTTTATTGCACTCGCTTTTTGTTATCGATTTATTAGGTATATTGTGCTGTAAGCTAAAAAATTGACAGTAAGTTAAAATAAAATTTTTTGGTAATTTCATGTCACTAAAAGATACGTAAAAAAGGTAATCTTTTCGTTATTTCGACGAACATTAATTAATTTATCGATATAATTACATTTCAATTAAATATCCCCACACTTATAGACAGTAGGCTTGAATAAAATGCAATCAAAAATAATCAAGAAATGATTATGTATTGTATGTATACATTAACCTAGTTAGGATGGGAAGTTTAAAAAATAAAAATGATTGATGTTCGATAAATCAACGAAGATTACCTTTCTAAGGTAAAAGGACATTGTGTGTTCTCTGCTCATATTTTTTTTATATTGATTTAGAATATTTTAGAAAATGTAATAAACAAAATTATGAGTATCAGTGTCACACCCGTAATAATAAAAAAAAACCGATAACAAGTTAAGTATTTTCTACTTTTTTCGAATATTACAAATATGAAGGATATGACTAACATTTGCATTATAAAAGAAAGTAGGTACCTATACGAGTAGTATGACTATGCGTGCATTTTTTTCATTTGAGTTGGAAATGATTTGTTCAATGGAGATAATGAGATCCAATTTTTTGTATAAACAGATTTGTTTTAAATTCACTATAACCTTACTTTCAATATTGTTAAAGAATTTTAACAATAAATTCACAATAAAATTGTTTTCGATTAGGTATATATATATTTCGACATATAAGCTTTAACTTAAATTTTGAGGGAAAAAATTGATTATTCTGAGAATCGATGTAAATAATGAACAAAAAGAAAAAAAAATATAATTTATACGAACTACTACTGAATTAATTAAAAAAATTAAAATATAATAGGTACTTAATCGAACAATAAAAATATTATTTAGCAATCACACACAGACACAAAGACAATTTAAAAAAATATTTGTAGGGAAAAAATATATCCCCAATGCACCAGTCCAATCGCATAAAATGTCAACAGAAATAAGCTTTGACTGCATATTGTTATTGTTCAATTTTTTTTTGATAACAAAGAAGAGGAAAAGAAGAAAGAGAGTAAAATTATTTTACTCACTGGAAATGGAATCAAGAAAACAAAAAATAGAATGTATAATGAAGAAGAAAATAAAAACGAAGAGGAAGACGAAGACGAAAAAAACATAGAATTCATTCTAAAAAGAGAAAATAAGGATTTTTTGTTCCGTTCCAGTTGTATAAGAGTGATACTATTTGATTAACAGTAAAAAAAGAATCTCTCATTTGGAAAACTTCCCTGGAATTTGAGATCTGAGTCATCTAAATTTATTTTATTTTGTTTTAAGTTTACAAAGGAGAGTGCTGTAGAGAGAGGAATGGGAAGAGAGTGTTTCCTCAATTTGTGTTTTGGGTAGGTATATTCTGATTTTGGTTGGGTGGCCCAAGTAACTAAGGGAATCTCGAGGATTTTGAGGATATCGCAATCTTAAAAATGCAAACATAGAACTTGACTTGAAGACCTGATACAATAAGTTTATTAGTAAAGCAGTTTTTCTCCATCTCTTAGGAAAGGAATTTTTGAATGTTATTTTATAAGTAGTTGAACAGAAGTTCGATAGATTAATTCGGTAAACAATTTTAAATTCTGTAGGTATGTAGATTTTAGATAAGTAACACCGGCACAAAAATTTAAACAATCCGATGTTGAGGTGAAAATACTTAACAATTTACTAAAATGTTCTTAGTTTTAAACTTTTTTTTACCAATATCATTATATTAAACCTATTTTCTTTATAAACTTCAGGTAATATAGGTAATAGGTAATATTAAATCTATTTTCTTAATAAACTTTAACATAAAAAAGTGATAGTTAATGCAAACAAGTAAGCAAACATACCTACTATTTTCGCATTTTTAATTGTAAAAATGATTAGTGATGTTACTTTAATAAAATGTTACTTTTATAAAATAAAAATAGCAAGCTGTTAACTCGTTTATTTTTATATTAAACTTGAATAAGAAAGAAATACAAAACTTTTTAAACGTTCCTAACGGATTCACATGTTACTAACGCAATTGATCACTTTCAATCAGTAGTAGTTTTTAAGATATTTGAATCATAATATCCTGTATTCATTAACTTTTCTTGTAGAAATTAAAATGAGTTGATTTATTTACCTACCTATTCCATTAGTAAATTAATTATATCATTAATACCCAGGGGAACCAAATGAGATACAGATAGAGCCTTAATTAAATGAGATAAATGTTTAAGTAGAGACTAGAGAAATGCTAATTTATAAAAGTTAATATAATAGTCTATCGCTTTTAAAAGCGGGTGTGTATGAAAGCGCTTCGCGCGCCTAGAAAAAAACTCTAGGTACCCAAGTTTCCCCACCGGTGAAAGGTTTGGTTAAGCGGGACCGCACACTACCTTATTTTTATTTTATTTTATTTTATTTTATTTTATTTTATTTTATTTTATTTTATCTTAATTTTATTTTATTTTATTTATTTATTTATTTCAATTATGAGATATTATGTATGGCCTGAACGTTATCTTATAAACTAGTGTTAACCTATGAAATTTAACAGTGAGAGTAATGAAATTCAAAAAGAAAAACATATTCTATAGGTAGGTATATTGAATGAATAATTTAGGAAAAAAATTAAAGAATGACAAAGAAAAAGAAAGAAGTAATAAGAAGAAAACAGGAGAAAAGAAGATCTAAAACAGAGGAGGAAAGAGAGAGAAGAATTTTTCAGGAAATTGATACAAATTGTCGCAATTTGATTTTGATTTTGAGTTTATTGTTGTCCATGCTCTTAATATGTCCAGGCAAAAAATATCAAAGACGTGTATCGTTAATTAAAAATTGGCGCGCAGATATCAAGGAGGCATATCGGGGTTGAATCAATTGATCAGATCTAAATGATGCTTTAGTAATTCTCTCAAAACTATTATAAATTTCTATTTCTTTAGTCATTTCGAAATGTCGTATCTCGTATATATTTCTTTCCACAGACAATTTTTTTAATTTTTGAGATTCCGAAGCGTATTAACGTATAAGCATTTTAATATATAGGGATGTTACACTAACTTATGATTTTTAATTACCCAAATGAGCTTCGGAGACAGGCAAATTCAATTTTGATATTTCGTTAAAAGTAAAAATGTCTAAATGACTTCCTACGTAGCTTAATCATCAGCTTCTGAAATTGGGGGAATACCTTAAGACATCATTGTAGAAAAAAAGGAAAGTAGGAAAATTTATAAAACGGTTCATCAGTACATAGTACAGGTTCCTAAGTATCTAGGTTTCTAGGTCCCTAAGTACCTACTAATATCTACTATAGTTATTTACATTAAACTACAAAACATCTGTTGTTACTATTTTAGAATCGAAAAATCGAATTAATTTTTCTAGTAGGATTTTTGAAAGTTTAAATAATTTTTTATTGTTCTATAGCCTAATATTTTCTGAATTCTGTCCAAAAGATTTAAGTATGTTGTATAAGCACCTGTGCGTTTTTTTATTTGAATTCTACTAGATATTTGAACAAATAAATGTATACTTTCAGGATCAGGAGGATAGACAATATATCGAAAGGTTCGGAAAGAATAGTTTCATCGATATCAACCGAACGCAGTCTCGAAAAGTGAAGTGCAAGTGAAGTGGAAGTGAAGTGGAAGTGGAAGTGGAATTGGAAGTGGAAGTGGAAGTGGAAGTGGAAGTGGAAGTGGAAGTGGAAGTGGAAGTGGAAGTGGAAGTGGAAGTGGAAGTGGAAGTGGAAGTGGAAGTGGAAGTGGAAGTGGAAGTGGAAGTGGAAGTGGAAGTGGAAGTGGAAGTGGAAGTGGAAGTGGAAGTGGAAGTGGAAGTGGAAGTGGAAGTGGAAGTGGAAGTGGAAGTGGAAGTGGAAGTGGAAGTGGAAGTGGAAGTGGAAGTGGAAGTGGAAGTGGAAGTGGAAGTGGAAGTGGAAGTGGAAGTGGAAGTGGAAGTGGAAGTGGAAGTGGAAGTGGAAGTGGAAGTGGAAGTGGAAGTGGAAGTGGAGTAAAGTGAAGAGAAGTGAAGTGAAGTGAAGTGAAGTGAAGTGAAGTGAAGTGAAGTGAAGTGAAGTGAAGTGAAGTGAAGTGAAGTGAAGTGAAGTGAAGTGAAGTGAAGTGAAGTGAAGTGAAGTGAAGTGAAGTGAAGTGAAGTGAAGTGAAGTGAAGTGAAGTGAAGTGAAGTGAAGTGAAGTGAAGTGAAGTGAAGTGAAGTGAAGTGAAGTGAAGTGAAGTGAAGTGAAGTGAAGTGAAGTGAAGTGAAGTGAAGTGAAGTGAAGTGAAGTGAAGTGAAGTGAAGTGAAGTGAAGTGAAGTGAAGTGAAGTGAAGTGAAGTGAAGTGAAGTGAAGTGAAGTGAAGTGAAGTGAAGTGAAGTGAAGTGAAGTGAAGTGAAGTGAAGTGAAGTGAAGTGAAGTGAAGTGAAGTGAAGTGAAGTGAAGTGAAGTGAAGTGAAGTGAAGTGAAGTGAAAAAGCCGACAAGTCAGTAATGAAGTTTCATTTCGATGCGCTTCACCGGTAAAGGAGGGAGCTGGATGATCAAGCTTTTAGGTTTTTTTATATTTTTGAAATAACTCGATAACTCATGAAAACCAACCACTTGTGAATTACACTCTCAACTATTTGCTGATAGTCGTGAGAAATAGAGGAGCTCTATACAATATTCTCTTGAATCCGAACGACTAAGTTAAGGAACAGTTTATTATGGCAAAAAAGGCATACTCTTGGATGTACCTGTACAATGTACATATGTCGCTTACTAGAAAGTGGTAGGTACCCCTGAAAACTTTCATATGGTGGATGTGGCTGGATTCTAACCCAGACCTCAGGTGTCCAACAAACTAACCATTATTCCAAGGTATTAATACTGCTTGTTTGTAATTTTTAATTTAAAATAGTTTTATTTTTTGTAAAAAAATCTATTATTTTATTGACCTACATAATATATTACTCACCGTAAATCCGTTGATGTTCGTTCGTTTTTACGTGGATCAATAACGTGGGAAATGAATGGTTCCGCTTTAGTTCTTAATGGTAGTTGATAAAAATATATGCTTATTTGTTCTTTTTTACTTCTCTCAACTATTGTTGATTGAGTTGATTTTGTTGCCTTTTTTGTTAATTTGTTAAACTATTCATATACTAGTTATAGCTAATACGGTTGCGAATATTTTTTTAACCGATATTTTATTATTATTTTTTATATTAAACGAATATGCTTTACAGTGGCGATAAAAGATGACTTTTTTTGAGAACGTGCAAAATATTCTTAATTATATTAATATTATATACTTTTTTATTTTGTTTTATGAAGTTTTAAGCTTTTATGTTAGATTTACTTTTTTCTTAAATTTAGTAACTTGACGGATTATTTACACTTTCTTTTTTTTTGTTGCGTTTACGAGATGTTTTAATCTAAGCACTTTTTTCGTACTTATTATTATTTTTTTACTTTCTTTAGCTTTAATATATAAAAAAATGCTTCATCAATGAGTTTTTTGACCAACAAAAAAAGCGTATAAAAGGAAGAATTGGACAGAAAGGACGACCGACGATAAATTAGTGATTATAGATAAAAATTTAAGAGAAAGATATAAGAGTAATTCATTTTTATACTTTATACAAAGAAAATCACCCTTATAAATAACATAGAATAATGAAAAACACACTCGCAGTCGTATTGGAATATATTTAGTATAAAAGCAAAATTAAAAGGGGAAATGCCAATGACGACAATGACGATGGGTAAAGAATTATGATTTTTCCCAAAATGAAAATTATATCCTGATTTTTGTTTAAGCAAAAAGACAAAATCGTTCTCCATTATTTAAATATAAAAAAATTAATAAAGAATTAATTCTTAAGAAGCGTTTATATATCAATAATTCACACTGATGCAATGTATTTTTGTTTCTCCGTGTAACACTTTTCCATCAAGGGGATTGGTAGGTATTTACCCAACAGAAGTTATGTAGTTAACTGATTTCTACAAGATTTTTCAATTTAAAAAAAAAGAAAAATATTCCGACATGAAATTTATAGGTAAGTTTTGAATAATTACAATCACATTTTTTATATTAAACTAAAATATTAAATAGGTAAATAATAAGTTTTGAAAAAAATTAAGAAAAAAACTTATAGAAGGTTTTATATTTCATTTTTAATTTGTAAGGAACGTATTTAACATTAACATAAAAATGATTAAAATTCTTTAAAATAATATTACAAGAAAATTTTATAAAATATAAATTTAATAAGAAAACTGCAAAGATGTGCTCTGAATTCACGAGCGAGTCAGACACAAACGAAAAGGCAAATAATCCATAAATTTCGTGCACTCATACAAACACAAAAATACACACACACATACACACTAATAAGCAGCAAGATTTTTTTCCTCGATTTTTAGTGGCAACGTATAATTTACATAACGCGATTTTTTCCAGTTGTATATTTTAAGACTGAAATTTGGTATATTTAAAATTAATGAAATTTTATCATTCTTGTTCCTTTTTGTCGTTATACCTAGAAGGATTTAATAGAAAAAAAAAACTAGTTTTTTTTTTATTCACAATAATGAAAAAAACAACTTTTTTAAAGATTCTCACAGGACAAAAAACATTCTATTTTTATGTCTTTGAAGAAAACTTAAATTTTTTTGCAACAAATTAAAAATCTTGTAGAAAAAAAACTTATAAAAACTAAAATCAATTACACAATAAGTCTGCTCCGGGGGGGGGGTTAGGGTGTCGGAAAATTCGTTCGTTGGTTCTTCTCTTCACATTACGCTTTTCCTTTTTTCTTCATATCGTTATATTGCGAAGGACATGAATGTGTGTACATTTTATCCTTATACATACATAACAGAGGAAGAAAAATCGAATGTTGGAATAGAAAATTTTCAAAAATGTTCACGAATAATTTGGTAGGTTATAAATTGTATGAAAATTCTTTCGAAATTACTATCACCGTTATTAACACTTTTTGTTGAAAATCAAAAGATTTTTGTTGGAAAAGTTTTTTTTTTCTTTAAAACTTATATCAGATATATCTTGTGTGACAGGAAAAAAAACAACTTCTGTATGTGGGAAAGAGAGAGAAAATCAAAAGAACACCAGTATGTGAAGCTATATGGGGAGACACTATACCCGAAATCCGTTCTTCTCCGTGGTTCGCTTAAACTGCAGTCCGCATAATTTGTTCAGCAATGCCAGAGTCCCAAATTGGAAAATTCTCCAAAATGAATTTAAAAAAAAAATGTTCACTTCCAGGAAAATCCATTCATTAGGAATTCTCTTTTTTCTCTTGCTGAAGAGCATGAAAATGGGATGGAAAGGGGGCAAAAGGAATTATCGAATTACCCTTACCGAGGACATATTTTGGTTTGGAGCAAAAGTGCAGGGTGTGCTCTGTTTTAAGTAAACCATTCTCTTTCAAAGCAAACCCTGTCATTCTCTTTTTATGATTGAGGAATTAGCATTCCAGTGAAAATGACTTCTTCTGGATACAAATTATATAGGGAAGAGAGTGGGTGAGAATGGTATAACCCTTCATTCATCCTCTGGTCGGTTTGTGTTCCCTTTGTTGTACCTTTTTTTTTGTGACGTGAGGTCATACTGACATCATATAATACGGATGCGTATACGCAATTGTATTTTTTAAATTTTTAAATTCCTGATGTTCCCATATAACATTAATACTATATTTTGGCATATTGCAAACACCTTAATAAGTTTCCCTCTATGTCATTTAGGTGATAAGAAATTCGATTTACAATAAACTTAGGTAAGTACATGTACATATAAATATGTAATAAGAATCGTTACCTGAAAAAAACATTGACATCGAGTTTTTCCTTTACCACAAATATGTAGGTACAACGTCGCAATTATGAAAACAAGTACCTACCTACTAATTTTTTTTATTTTAAACGAAACAAGAGTATGATCCAAGATAAGTTGAAAAGCACATAAAATTTGATTTTGAACTAAGTAAAAAAAAGGACAAAGAGAACGATAACGATTGTGCTAGTGCCACGCTGACTGACTTAAAAAGGGATTGACGACATAGTTGCTATGACTACAGGCAAACCAACACCATACAACCCAACACTCGCGAGCCTCGAGTTACCCCTTAAATGAATAACTGGGTTCATGAAAAGTGGTAACAGAAATTTTATAAGTAGATATAGAGTATTGTACCTATACACTATTGATAGCCAAGCTGGCGCCAATATCAGGAAGTTAAGGTTTTCTGATAGAGCAAAGTTGATGTTTTATTATTTTTCTTTCTTTAGCTTTTATTTTTTGTTTCTGTAAATTAAATGTCAAATCGTCTTAAGTTTTCCGCAAACCATCGTCAATTCTTTTTTTGTATTTAAATGTATGTACCTATGTATTTTATTTGTGAAGTCAAATTATTTGAAAAATGTACCTTTTTACTGTGTTTGTTTCTTTTCTATTAGGTATAGAAATTTGTCATTAAAATAGAATATTAATAGGATAGGATATACAGAGTTCGAAGGCAAAGGGTTTCTTTTTAATTATGTATAGGTAGCTTAAGACCAAAATATGAGAATTCAATATCTACAGGATTAAATTAAAATCTATACAGGGTGTACAAAAAGCCATGGTACTTACAAACATAAACAAAGGTCAGGTCATGGCATACATATTATTATTATTATTATTATTATTATTATTATTATCATTATTATTATTATTATTATTATTATTATTATTATTATTATTATTATTATTATTATTATTATTATTATTATTATTATTATTATTATTATTATTATTATTATTATTATTATTATTATTATTATTATTATTATTATTATTATTATTATTATTATTATTATTATTATTATTATTATTATTATTATTATTATTATTATTATTATTATTATTATTATTATTATTATTATTATTATTATTATTATTATTATTATTATTATTATTATTATCCCTCGGGGGTTTGTTGTTTTCCCCTAGAGGGCGCGTCCTCAGGTGGCGGATAGAGGAACGCTCAGCTTTGTTACTAAAGCAGGGTAGGTGGGAAATAAAATACCACTCGCGGACCAACAAAACAACTATGTGAAGGAACACAGAAATGAAACCAAATATGGAGAGAACAACGAGAGGAGAAAAGTTTACGGTGCAGGGAGTCGGATCCCCAGTACCGGCGTCTGTCAGGAGTGAGCGCGCGGGCTCCGGGACGTCGATATACAACGACCGCAAAACAAATGCAAAAATCGGAACCTCGGGAGTGGAACACTTGGCCCCCGTGGAACAAAAAGCTACAAGTGAACCCAGGAGGGATCCCTTCAGGAGAGGCGCACGCCTGCAACGGACACCACCAGCTGCAGCAAAAGCCCCTGTAAGATCTATCGAATTACTGGTAGAAAAAATTCCAGCAGGAAAGTCTCCAGCAGCCAGGGATATTTTCGAGGCGGAACCCCCACAAACAAAGAACAGCAATGCAGAAGAGGAACTGATCGATCTCACCGCTGTATTAGATCAGACCCCATTGGTCCTAAGCGAACCTGATTCGGCTGACATTTTCTCCGAGGAACTGCAAAAATGCAGAGAAACCTTGAAGGTAATGAAGATCGCCTGTACAAAGCAGAAAAATATCAGCATGGATATCAAAAACGGCATTGCTGCACTTGAGGAATCTCTGGACAAGATGAAGTGGAAAGCTAAGACTCGCAGCATGGCATGCATACAACCACAACAGTCTGATGCGAAAACCACATCCCCAGTTGAAATCCCCAAACCAGGAGAGGAGACAACCCCAGGAATATCTCCACGAGGCAAGGCAGCTGCAAATAAGAGACCTCCATCCAGTCCTCTGACTAAACAGACAGACAAAAAGACTCGGAAGTCCCCAAACCCAGCGGAACAACCAAGAGAACATGGCCGACAAGCCAATGAGCAGAAAGCCACGGGTGAGATGGGAAATGCGGACGCTGATAGCTTAAACTTAGCAGGAGCCAGTTTTGCTCAAGTCCTGAAGAAGAAAAGTGGCAACAAACGGGTCACAGCAAAGCCTCCAACAAAGGAACACGCGGAAGAAGTCCCCAAAGAAAGACCGAAACCGAAGAAAAAGAGGCATCGGAAACTTCGGCCTGATGCTATCCTAATCAAGCCAAAAGGAAATGAAAAATACACGGATATTCTCAGAGAAATCCGTAGCAAGGCAAACCCAGAAGATACCGAAACAGTCGTCAAAACCCTCCGGCAAACGAAAAATGGAGATGTTCTTCTGGAACTGGGACCAAAAACAAAGAACAAGGATGTTTTCGGGAAAACTCTTAAAGAGATTCTAGGGGACAGGGCAACAGTCCAGAACCTCGAACCGAAAATATCGTTGGAAGTAAGAGACCTGGATGAACTGACCACAGCAGAGGAAGTCCGAGAAGCCGTAAGGAAGAAAGCTGCCGATCTCATCACGGATATCGAGGTGGGGCTCACAGGCAAGAACAGAAGCTCTTTAAAGATGGCCATAATCAAAGTCAATTCACGAGCAGCCTACGAGCTACTAAAAACTCCGGTCATAAAAATAGGATGGGTTCAATGTCGAGTCCGACGCAGAACAGAAGTAATACGTTGCTTCAAGTGCTTCGGGTATGGACATCAACAAGCAACATGTAGCGGTAAAGACCGAAAAGGGCAAGGACTGTGCTTTAACTGCGGTGAAAAGGGTCACAAAAAGGTAACCTGCAAAAATCCACCAAGATGCTGTCTATGTGCGGACCTTGAGACACCATCACCCATTTTGGATCATGTGCCGGGGTCAGGCAAGTGCCAAGTTTTCAGGGAGGCACTTGAAAGGGCGAAGAAGGCCTCCTCAAAATGACAAAAATAATGCAAGCGAATATCCACAGAAGTCTGACAGCGAACAACCTAATGGTTAAACTTATAGCGGAATTGCAAGCAGATGTTCTCATCATCAGCGAACAATATACGAACAAAAACCAACCAAACTGGATCTCAGACTCACTGGGTACCGCTGCTATATGGATCCCGGACCCGAGGAAATTCCCCATCAAAAACCAAGGAACCGAAAGAGGCTTCGTCTGGGTGAAAAGCGAAGGGCTTACAATAATAAGCACCTACCTCAGCCCAACCGACAGGATCAACGAGTTTCGACAAAAACTTGAAGGTTTAGAAGACTTCATTGAAAGCACAGAAGGAGAGATTTTGGTCGCCGGAGATTTCAACGCCAGAGGACAGGAGTGGGGAATGCCTACTACAGACTCACGAGGAAGGCAAATACTCGAAATGGCCGCGAGACGTGGACTTTACGTGGCCAACGTAGGAGACACCCCCACCTTCAGGAGACCAGGGCACAGAGGCACTATACCAGACGTAACCTTCGCGACCGACAACACTTTCGCAAAGATAAAAAACTGGAGAGTAATCGAGGATTACACAGGCAGCGACCATCAGTACATAGTTTTTGACCTGGAGGGCAACCAACGAGTTCTAAACCATCGTCACCAACCACGGGCTCCGAGGTGGAACCTGAACAGGCTAAACGCAGATCTCTTCAAAGGAGTGATCGAGGAAGGGGCAGAGGCTGTGCTCCAAGTACAAGGACCTGCCGAAACAAAAGCTGAAGCCACGATGCAACTAATTCGGCTCGCTTGCGATTCCTCAATGCCTCGAACGAGTGGGGCCAACAGAAAGAGAGATCCAGTGTACTGGTGGACAGAGGAGATAGCCGTGCTACGTCGGAGATGTCTACAACTCAGACGCATAGTTACCAGGGGAAGAAGAAGAAGAAACGCTGAACCTATGGAGGACGCTCTAGCGGAGTTCAGAACCAAGAGATCCGAGCTCAAGAGGGCCATCAATTCGAGCAAGAAAGAGAAATGGGAGGATCTCCGCCGTGCCGTCAATAGCGACCCCTGGGGACTTGGCTACAGGATTGTAACGCGGAAACTCGGAGCTCAGATGGCACCCCCTGTCCTCAGTGAAGAAAAAATGGAGCGCATCGTGGACACACTATTCCCAACTCATTTTGTACGGCCACCCGACAACACACCGGCCCAAAGACAGGACATTCCAACTTTTAGCGAAGAAGAGTTGAGCATAGCTGTGCAGTCATTGCAAAATAGAAGAGCCCCCGGCCCCGACGGAATACCCACGGAAGTCCTGAAAGTGACCGCCCAAACATGCCCTCACTTGCTGCTGAATATGTTTAACAGCTTACTCGAGGAAGGCGTCTTTCCCAAGAGCTGGAAGAAACAACGGCTGGTTCTTATCAGCAAAGGCAAAGGAGACCCGGATTCCCCTTCGGCATACAGGCCTCTATGCATGCTGGATACTGCGGGAAAACTCTTGGAAAAGTTGCTGAAACCACGGCTCATAGCTGCAGTACAAGCGGCAGGTGATCTGTCAGAGAGGCAGTATGGTTTCCGGAGAGGACGCTCTACGATCGGAGCAATAAAAGAAGTAGTGGACGCCGCCCAAACTGCCCAACAGGGCAACCACTACTCTAGGAAGATCGTACTGCTAGCAACCCTGGACGTTCGAAATGCCTTCAACTCGGCCAGGTGGAGCAACATACTGGACGCGCTCGAACGGAGATTCCACATTCCAGCATATCTCCTGCGGATTGTGAAGGACTATCTCAGGGATCGAGAGCTGCTCTACGAGACCGCAGAGGGCCCGCGAAGAAAGGAGGTAACATCTGGCGCAGCGCAGGGGTCAATCTTAGGACCAGACCTCTGGAACATCTCCTACGACGACATCCTTCGCATGGAGATGCCTGACGACACCTTTCTGGTTGGGTACGCTGATGACATCGCCGCGGTGATTACGGCACGAGACACCGATAGCGCGCAAAGAAAACTAAATCAGGTAATGCGACGAGCAAACTCGTGGATGGAAGAGCACGGACTCAGCCTAGCCGCAGAGAAAACTGAGATAGTCCTTCTGACGAGGAAGAGGATTCCTACTCAAATCGATTTCCAAATCGGGGCCGAAGTGATAAGAAGCAGCGCTGCGGTGAAGTACTTGGGAATGAGGCTCGACACAAAGCTAACCTACTGGCAACAAATAAAGGCAGCAACGGAAAGAGCCTCAAAAACAAATGCATCACTGAGCAGACTGATGGCAAACGTGGGGGGACCAACGGCCAGCAAGCGAAGGTTACTGATGGCGACAACACACTCCATTCTTCTGTACGGTAGCGAAATCTGGGCGGATGCACTTGAGCAGGAGAAGTACCGGAAACAGATGGCGGCAGTGCAAAGATGCGGAGCTCTACGCGTGGCCAGCTCTTACCGAACGGTGTCGGAACCAGCCGTCCTTGTAGTCGCAGGAGTGACACCCATCGATCTTCTAGCGACAGAAAGGAAGTACGTCTACGACAAAAAGGCGGAAATGGGAGTGGAAGCGGCATCCGAAGAGGCTAAGCAGCTGACGAAACAGAAGTGGCAAGAGCGCTGGAACTCGGAAAACAGAGGACGATGGACTGCGAGGCTGATTAGGAACGTGGCTGAGTGGAACGACCGGAAACACGGGGAGGTCAACTATTACGTCACCCAGTTCCTCACCGGACACGGATATTTCAACGCCTTCCTACACAAAATCGGCAAAACGAACAGTCCAGCCTGCCAGTACGGAGACTCCACAGAAGATAACGCCAACCATACTTTCTTTGCCTGCAGCAGATGGGAAAGCCTTCGTCAAGACCTGCAGATAAGCATTGGCGCAATCACTCCGGAGAACATAGTGCAGAAGATGCTACAAAGCCTCGAAAATTGGAACAGAATCTGTAGCTACGTAGAACAAATTCTCAGAAGAAAAAAAAGAGAAGAAGAAAATGATCGGGAATCAGTTGAACCCGTTAGATGAGCCCACAAGGGTAACATGACAACCCCCCTGAAGTAATACAAGCAGCAGTCCCGGGGGGGTAGGTCAGAAGCCAAAAAGGGTTATGGAGGAGTTTTGGTCGGTATGTTACGAACGAGTCCGACACACGGGGATGGTAAATGGGTCAACGCCGAAAAGCCTCCTTATGGTGCATAAAGCATTTCTCCCGCTTCCCTTAAAGGAAAAAAAAAAAAAAAAAAATTATTATTATTATTATTATTATTATTATTATTATTATTATTATTATTATTATTATTATTATTATTATTATTATTATTATTATTATTATTATTATTATTATTATTATTATTATTATTATTATTATTATTATTATTATTATTATTATTATTATTATTATTATTATTATTATTATTATTATTATTATTATTATTATTATTATTATTATTATTATTATTATTATTATTATTATTATTATTATTATTATTATTATTATTATTATTATTATTATTATTATTATTATTATTATTATTATTATTATTATTATTATTATTATTATTATTATTATTATTATTATTATTATTATTATTATTATTATTATTATTATTATTATTATTATTATTATTATTATTATTATTATTATTATTATTATTATTATTATTATTATTATTATTATTATTATTATTATTATTATTATTATTATTATTATTATTATTATTATTATTATTATTATTATTATTATTATTATTATTATTATTATTATTATTATTATTATTATTATTATTATTATTATTATTATTATTATTATTATTATTATTATTATTATTATTATTATTATTAGAGAACCAACCATGTGCAACGGACCATGTACCGGGATCTGGAAAGTGCCAAGAATTTAAACAGGCACTGGAAAAGGCGAAAACGGCCTCCTCAAAATGATTAAAATTCTCCAAGCGAACGTCAACAGGAGCAAAACGGCGGACCACCTCCTGTTCAAGCTTGTAGATGAACTACAAGCAGACGTTATCATTTTAAGCGAGCAATACGTTAATAAAAACGAACAAACTTGGATCAATGACTCACTAGAAACCGCCGCTCTATGGATCCCGTACAGCAATATCGCCGTTAAAAGCAAAGGATCGGAAAGAGGTTTTGCATGGCTGAAAATTGAAAGCTTCACAATAATCAGCACATACTTAAGCCCAAACGACCGTATAGACGAGTTCCGTCAAAAACTAGAGGACCTAGAAGATTTCGTATGTGAGACCGAAGGAGAAATTATCGTTGCAGGAGACTTTAATGCTAGAGGCCAAGAATGGGGTATGCCAACCACAGACTCTCGAGGAAGGCAAATCCTTGAAATGGCAGCAAGACGTGGCCTAAACGTTGTAAACGTAGGAAACACCCCCACCTTTAGAAGAGCAGGGAACATGGGCACTATACCAGATATAACTCTCGCTACAGAAGGCATAATGTCCAAGATCAGGAACTGGAGAGTTATTGAAGACTATACAGGCAGCGATCACCAATACATAATCTTTTGTATTGAAGAAAACCACCGGATCACAAATCGAAACCAAACCCAAATGGTAAGATGGAATGCCAACCGACTTCACGTCGAGCTACTCAACAGGACGATCGAAGAAGGGAAGAACTCTGTACTCCAAATGGAAGGAACTGCCGAAGAAAAAGTTGAAGCCACAATGCAGCTCGTCCTACGGGGATGTGAAGCCTCAATGCCCCGAAAGAGTTCCGTCAACGTAAAAAGAAAGCCTGTCTACTGGTGGTCGGATGAAATTGCTGAACTCCGCAGAAGTTGTTTGCATCTGAGGCGGAAAGTCACCAGGGGAAGAAGAAGACGAGACGAACACCTCGAGAACGAACTTGAAGAATTCAGAATAAGACGCCATGAGCTCAGAAGAGCCATAAAATTAAGCAAAAAACGGAAATGGGAAGATCTTCGACAGGATATCAACAACAATCCTTGGGGACTTGGCTACAAGATCGCTATGAAAAAGCTTGGAACCCAGAAGAACATAGCAGATCTAAATCCAGATAAGATGAGACATATTGTGGACACACTATTCCCGGTCCACCACACTAGACCACCTGATGGCGACCTTTTCGGGACTCGAGAAGAAATACGACCCTTTAGTGAAGAAGAGCTGAAGATTGCGACAAATGCCCTGCAAAACAAAAAGGCTCCTGGAATTGATGGGGTACCAGTAGAAGCTCTCAAACAAATCGCCCAATGCTGCCCTCAACTACTTCTCAACATGTTCAACAGCTGCCTAACAGAGGGGACCTTCCCCAAACGCTGGAAAAAACAACGGCTTGTTCTAATAAGCAAAAACAAAGGTCATCCAGAGTCGCCATCCGCATACAGACCTTTATGCATGTTGGACACAACAGGAAAATTGCTAGAAAAGCTACTACAACCGCGCCTATCAGCCGCAATACAAAGAAGAGGAGACTTGTCTGAAAGACAATATGGTTTCAGAAAAGGGCGCTCGACAATAGGAGCGATAGAAGAAGTACTAAGGGCCACTGAATCGGCCCAGCGGGGAAACCACTTCAGCAGGAAAATAGTGCTACTGGCAACACTAGATGTCCGTAACGCCTTCAACTCGGTTAGGTGGACAGATATGCTGGCCGTACTGGAAAGAAAGTTCCAAATCCCAGAGTATCTTCTGCAGATGATAAAAGACTATCTCAGAGACCGCGAACTTATTTACCAAACAACGGAAGGATCAAGAAGAAGAGAGATCACAGCAGGAGCAGCCCAAGGATCCATTCTCGGACCAGACCTTTGGAATATCTCTTACGATGATATTTTCTGCATGGAGATGCCTGAGGATTCTTTCCTAGTTGGATACGCAGATGATGTGGCCGCAGTGATAACAGCAAGAGACACTGAAAGCGCGAAGAGAAAACTGAATCAAGTCATGCGAAGAACAAATTCCTGGATGGAGGAACGCGGGCTATCTCTGGCTACTGAGAAAACTGAGGTAGTGCTACTTACGAAGAAACGAATCCCCACGATAATCGACTTCCACATCGACAACGAGATTATAACGAGTAAGAAAGCAGTAAAATACCTGGGAATAAGACTTGATACTAAGTTAAGCTTCTGGGAACAAATACGATCGGCTGCAGAACGTGCATCCAAAGTGACAGCATCTCTGACCAGGCTGATGGCAAACGTAGGTGGACCATCTGCAAGCAAACGGAAACTTCTAATGACGACAACACACGCCATCCTACTTTACGGAAGCGAGATTTGGGCTGACGCACTAAAACTAGAAAAATACCGGAAACAGATGGCATCGGTACAGAGACGCGGCGCACTACGGATAGCCAGCGCGTATCGCACGGTGTCGGAGCCAGCTGTTCTAGTAGTCGCCGGTGTGACACCAATAGATCTCCTTGCAGCGCAACGAAAGTACGTACACGAAAAGAAAGCGGAAATTGGAGTGGAAGCGGCGATGGGGGAAGCAAAAGCTCTTACGCAACGGAAGTGGCAAGAACGGTGGGAGTCCGAAAGCAGAGGGCGCTGGACTGCGAGGCTTATCGGAGATGTGGGCGAATGGAGTAACCGGAAACACGGAGAAGTGAACTACTATGTCACCCAGTTCCTCACCGGACACGGATACTTCAACGCCTACCTACATAAGATGGGAAAAACAAGAAGCTCCTCCTGCCAGTACGGAGATTCAACTACAGATGACGTGTACCACACTGTTTTCGAGTGCAGTAGATGGGAATCTCTACGCCAGGAGTTATATGCAATAATCGGCGAAATCAGACAGGATAACATCATCCATAAGATGCTAGAAAACGAAGATCAGTGGATGCGAATAAGCTCACATCTTACCCAGATCCTGAGAACTAAGAAACGAGAGGAACCAGTTCAAGAAATCGGACCAGTCTAGACAAGGACCCCCCCCTCGAAGTAATGCGCGAGTAGTCCCGAGGGGGTGATCATCGAGACACTTTTGGAGGTTTAGCCGGTATGCCAAGGTTGAAACCCCTTGGAGAGCCCGGCACACGGAGAGGTATGGATACCTCTTTATGGTGCGTAACGCATTCCTCCAAAAGTAAAAAAAAAAAAAAAAAAAAAAAAAAAAAAAAAAAAAAAAAAAAAATTATTATTATTATTATTATTATTATTATTATTATTATTATTATTATTATTATTATTATTATTATTATTATTATTATTATTATTATTATTATTATTATTATTATTATTATTATTATTATTATTATTATTATTATTATTATTATTATTATTATTATTATTATTATTATTATTATTATTATTATTATTATCCCTCGGGGGTTTGTTGTTTTCCCCTAGAGGGCGCGTCCTCAGGTGGCGGATAGAGGAACGCTCAGCTTTGTTACTAAAGCAGGGTAGGTGGGAAATAAAATACCACTCGCGGACCAACAAAACAACTATGTGAAGGAACACAGAAATGAAACCAAATATGGAGAGAACAACGAGAGGAGAAAAGTTTACGGTGCATGGAGTCGGATCCCCAGTACCGGCGTCTGTTAGGAGTGAGCGCGCGGGCTCCGGGACGTCGATATACAACGACCGCAAAACAAATGCAAAAATCGGAACCTCGGGAGTGGAACACTTGGCCCCCGTGGAACAAAAAGCTACAAGTGAACCCAGGAGGGATCCCTTCAGGAGAGGCGCACGCCTGCAACGGACACCACCAGGGATATTTTCGAGGCGGAACCCCCACAAACAAAGAACAGCAATGCAGAAGAGGAACTGATCGATCTCACCGCTGTATTAGATCAGACCCCATTGGTCCTAAGCGAACCTGATTCGGCTGACATATTCTCCGAGGAACTGCAAAAATGCAGAGAAACCTTGAAGGTAATGAAGATCGCCTGTACAAAGCAGAAAAATATCAGCATGGATATCAAAAACGGCATTGCTGCACTTGAGGAATCTCTGGACAAGATGAAGTGGAAAGCTAAGACTCGCAGCATGGCATGCATACAACCACAACAGTCTGATGCGAAAACCACATCCCCAGATGAAATCCCCAAACCAGGAGAGGAGACAACCCCAAGAATATCTCCACGAGGCAAGGCAGCTGCAAATAAGAGACCTCCATCCAGTCATCTGACTAAACAGACAGACAAAAAGACTCGGAAGTCCCCAAACCCAGCGGAACAACCAAGAGATCATGGCCGACAAGCCAATGAGCAGAAAGCCACGGGTGAGATGGGAAATGCGGACGCTGATAGCTTAAACTTAGCAGGAGCCAGTTTTGCTCAAGTCCTGAAGAAGAAAAGTGGCAACAAACGGGTCACAGCAAAGCCTCCAACAAAGGAACATGCGGAAGAAGTCCCCAAAGAAAGACCGAAACCGAAGAAAAGGAGGCATCGAAAACTTCGGCCTGATGCTATCCTAATCAAGCCAAAAGGAAATGAAAAATACACGGATATTCTCAGGGAAATCCGTAACAAGGCAAACCCAGAAGATACCGAAACAGTCGTCAAAACCCTCCGGCAAACGAAAAATGGAGATGTTCTTCTGGAACTGGGACCAAAAACAAAGAACAAGGATGTTTTCGGGAAAACTCTTAAAGAGATTCTAGGGGACAGGGCAACAGTCCAGAACCTCGAACCGAAAATATCGTTGGAAGTAAGAGACCTGGATGAACTGACCACAGCAGAGGAAGTCCGAGAAGCCGTAAGGAAGAAAGCTGCCGATCTCATCACGGATATCGAGGTGGGGCTCACAGGCAAGAACAGAAGCTCTTTAAAGATGGCCATAATCAAAGTCAATTCACGAGCAGCCTACGAGCTACTAAAAACTCCGGTCATAAAAATAGGATGGGTTCAATGTCGAGTCCGACGCAGAACAGAAGTAATACGTTGCTTCAAGTGCTTCGGGTATGGACATCAACAAGCAACATGTAGCGGTAAAGACCGAAAAGGGCAAGGACTGTGCTTTAACTGCGGTGAAAAGGGTCACAAAAAGGTAACCTTGAGACACCATCACCCATTTTGGATCATGTGCCGGGGTCAGGCAAGTGCCAAGTTTTCAGGGAGGCACTTGAAAGGGCGAAGAAGGCCTCCTCAAAATGACAAAAATAATGCAAGCGAATATCCACAGAAGTCTGACAGCGAACAACCTAATGGTTAAACTTATAGCGGAATTGCAAGCAGATGTTCTCATCATCAGCGAACAATATACGAACAAAAACCAACCAAACTGGATCTCAGACTCACTGGGTACCGCTGCTATATGGATCCCGGACCCGAGGAAATTCCCCATCAAAAACCAAGGAACCGAAAGAGGCTTCGTCTGGGTGAAAAGCCAAGGGCTTACAATAATAAGCACCTACCTCAGCCCAACCGACAGGATCAACGAGTTTCGACAAAAACTTGAAGGTTTAGAAGACTTCATTGAAAGCACAGAAGGAGAGATTTTGGTCGCCGGAGATTTCAACGCCAGAGGACAGGAGTGGGGAATGCCAACTACAGACTCACGAGGAAGGCAAATACTCGAAATGGCCGCGAGACGTGGACTTTACGTGGCCAACGTAGGAGACACCCCCACCTTCAGGAGACCAGGGCACAGAGGCACTATACCAGACGTAACCTTCGCGACCGACAACACTTTCGCAAAGATAAAAAACTGGAGAGTAATCGAGGATTACACAGGCAGCGACCATCAGTACATAGTTTTTGACCTGGAGGGCAACCAACGAGTTCTAAAACATCGTCACCAACCACGGGCTCCGAGGTGGAACCTGAACAGGCTAAACGCAGATCTCTTCAAGGGAGTGATCGAGGAAGGGGCAGAGGCTGTGCTCCAAGTACAAGGACCTGCCGAAACAAAAGCTGAAGCCACGATGCAACTAATTCGGCTCGCTTGCGATTCCTCAATGCCTCGAACGAGTGGGGCCAACAGAAAGAGAGATCCAGTGTACTGGTGGACAGAGGAGATAGCCGTGCTACGTCGGAGATGTCTACAACTCAGACGCATAGTTACCAGGGGAAGAAGAAGAAGAAACGCTGAACCTATGGAGGACGCTCTAGCGGAGTTCAGAACCAAGAGATCCGAGCTCAAGAGGGCCATCAATTCGAGCAAGAAAGAGAAATGGGAGGATCTCCGCCGTGCCGTCAATAGCGACCCCTGGGGACTTGGCTACAGGATTGTAACGCGGAAACTCGGAGCTCAGATGGCACCCCCTGTCCTCAGTGAAGAAAAAATGGAGCGCATCGTGGGTACACTATTCCCAACTCATTTTGTACGGCCACCCGACAACACACCGGCCCAAAGACAGGACATTCCAACTTTTAGCGAAGAAGAGTTGAGCATAGCTGTGCAGTCGTTGCAAAATAGAAGAGCCCCCGGCCCCGACGGAATACCCACGGAAGTCCTGAAAGTGACCGCCCAAACATGCCCTCACTTGCTGCTGAATATGTTTAACAGCTTACTCGAGGAAGGCGTCTTTCCCAAGAGCTGGAAGAAACAACGGCTGGTTCTTATCAGCAAAGGCAAAGGAGACCCGGATTCCCCTTCGGCATACAGGCCTCTATGCATGCTGGATACTGCGGGAAAACTCTTGGAAAAGTTGCTGAAACCACGGCTCATAGCTGCAGTACAAGCGGCAGGTGATCTGTCAGAGAGGCAGTATGGTTTCCGGAGAGGACGCTCTACGATCGGAGCAATAAAAGAAGTAGTGGACGCCGCCCAAACTGCCCAACAGGGCAACCACTACTCTAGGAAGATCGTACTGCTAGCAACCCTGGACGTTCGAAATGCCTTCAACTCGGCCAGGTGGAGCAACATACTGGACGCGCTCGAACGGAGATTCCACATTCCAGCATATCTCCTGCGGATTGTGAAGGACTATCTCAGGGATCGAGAGCTGCTCTACGAGACCGCAGAGGGCCCGCGAAGATTTAGATTAGGAAAGACTTTATTTGTACAAAAATTAACAATAATTATAATAAATTAAATAAATAATAATAAACAAAATCTTAAAATAGCATGGCATTGCCGTCTGCCGATTGGACTTTAATACAATTTAAGTTGATAGTTATTACTACAAATATAAATAATTTCTGTTTACATAATAAGATACAAATTTGATTTTTTTTTTTTTTTTAATAAAAGCTATTCAAAAAGCAGCATTTATAATTCTTTCCCGATAGTCTAAGGCTCTTTTACAGTAGTTATGTAATTTGGACACATTCATCTCATTCAAAAGGCCCGCGAAGAAAGGAGGTAACATCTGGCGCAGCGCAGGGGTCAATCTTAGGACCAGACCTCTGGAACATCTCCTACGACGACATCCTTCGCATGGAGATGCCTGACGACACCTTTCTGGTTGGGTACGCTGATGACATCGCCGCGGTGATTACGGCACGAGACACCGATAGCGCGCAAAGAAAACTAAATCAGGTAATGCGACAAGCAAACTCGTGGATGGAAGAGCACGGACTCAGCCTAGCCGCAGAGAAAACTGAGATAGTCCTTCTGACGAGGAAGAGTATTCCTACTCAAATCGATTTCCAAATCGGGGCCGAAGTGATAAGAAGCAGCGCTGCGGTGAAGTACTTGGGAATGAGGCTCGACACAAAGCTAACCTACTGGCAACAAATAAAGGCAGCAACGGAAAGAGCCTCAAAAACAAATGCATCACTGAGCAGACTGATGGCAAACGTGGGGGGACCAACGGCCAGCAAGCGAAGGTTACTGATGGCGACAACACACTCCATTCTTCTGTACGGTAGCGAAATCTGGGCGGATGCACTTGAGCAGGAGAAGTACCGGAAACAGATGGCGGCAGTGCAAAGATGCGGAGCTCTACACGTGGCCAGCTCTTACCGAACGGTGTCGGAACCAGCCGTCCTTGTTGTCGCAGGAGTGACACCCATCGATCTTCTAGCGACAGAAAGGAAGTACGTCTACGACAAAAAGGCGGAAATGGGAGTGGAAGCGGCATCCGAAGAGGCTAAGCAGCTGACGAAACAGAAGTGGCAAGAGCGCTGGAACTCGGAAAACAGAGGACGATGGACTGCGAGGCTGATTAGGAACGTGGCTGAGTGGAACGACCGGAAACACGGGGAGGTCAACTATTACGTCACCCAGTTCCTCACCGGACACGGATATTTCAACGCCTTCCTACACAAAATCGGCAAAACGAACAGTCCAGCCTGCCAATACGGAGACTCCCCAGAAGATAACGCCAACCATACTTTCTTTGCCTGCAGCAGATGGGAAAGCCTTCGTCAAGACCTGCAGATAAGCATTGGCGCAATCACTCCGGAGAACATAGTGCAGAAGATGCTACAAAGCCTCGAAAATTGGAATAGAATCTGTAGCTACGTAGAACAAATTCTCAGAAGAAAAAAAAAGAGAAGAAGAAAATGATCGGGAATCAGTTGAACCCGTTAGATGAGCCCACAAGGGTAACATGACAACCCCCCTGAAGTAATACAAGCAGCAGTCCCGGGGGGGTAGGTCAGAAGCCAAAAAGGGTTATGGAGGAGTTTTGGTCGGTATGTTACGAACGAGTCCGACACACGGGGATGGTAAATGGGTCAACGCCGAAAAGCCTCCTTATGTTGCATAATTATACAATTATTATTAAACATTGTTGAAAAACATAAGTTTAAATTTATTACATTTTATATTATCATTTACAGATTCTAAACAAAAATGAAATTCGTTATAAATTGTTATTAATTGATTGAATGGGCTACATACACCATAGTTTGATCTGCTAAATATTTGAATAATAGGTTGCTGTCGCCTTAAACTAGAACGACTGAAACTGAAATTTAATTTACTTAGAACTGATGGTAATGATATCGAACCATTAATAATCCCAACAATAAAACAAAATTGTATATATTTTCTGTGGTTAGTCAAAGAAGGGAGGCTGATCAAAGCTAGTCTTTGAGAATAAGGCGGAAGTAGATTATCCCTTGTCCATGGAAGAGACCGAAGACAGAAACGCAGAAACCTTTTTTGGATCGCTTCAATTCTTGTAACATGTATCGAGTAATAAGGTGACCATACTACACAGCCATATTCTAGAATTGGTCTAACAAACGAAATAAATAGAAGTTTAAGAACATAAGGGTCCCGAAAATCACGACCGAATCTTTTAATGAATCCAAGAACCCTATTGGCTTTTTTAATTATATAATTTAAATGATCATTAAATGATAATTTGGGATCTAGAATAATACCTAAGTCAGAAAACATAGAAACCTTACATAACGGACATGAATCAAACGTATAGTTGTACAAAAACGGAAATTTTGTACGTGTAAAACTCATAGTTTCACATTTGTCAACATTTAAAACAAGTCGGTTTTTATTGCACCATTCCCTAAATATTGTTAAGTCTTCTTGTAATAATAAACAGTCAGAGGAGGATTTTATACTTTTGAAAAGCTTAATGTCATCAGCATAAACAAGGACAGACGAGTTTTTTAAGTTTGAAACCAAGTCGTTAATAAATAAAACAAATAAAATAGGACCTAAGTGGCTGCCCTGAGGGACGCCAGAATTGACAACAAATTGAATTGAACTTTCATTACGAAACAAGACAGAATAACGACGATTTTTTAAGTATGAAGAAATCCAATTTATAAAATTGTTGTTAAATCCTAGATGGTATAGTTTTAGAATTAGTGTATTGTGACATAGCTTGTCAAAGGCTTTACTAAAGTCAGTAAATATGCAATCAACTTGCCCGCGTTTTTCAAATACATCTAGACAAAAGGACACGAAGTTAAATAAATTAGTAACAGTGGATCTCTTTTTGACAAAGCTGGCTATCACAAATAATAGAACTACAATGAAAAGAAAGAACATTACTCACAATTGACTCAAACAGTTTAGGTATCACAGATAGTTTAGCAATGGGCCTATAGTTCATTATTTCATTCTTTGGGCCTTTTTTTATTATTATTATTATTATTATTGGGTTGATATTAACATTGCCCATAGCAAAACGTGTTCATACTATTGTTTTTCTGTTAATTTATGTTCATAAAGTTTCTGGTTAGGTGACAGGTATCGAGCATTACAGCTTTCTGCATAGCATCTATTGTGTTTTGTTTCAATCCTAGTTTTTTTATAAATATCTTCTTTAAGTCTCCTATCGGTTAGTGCTTCAGCACTGATGATGATTGGTATGATTTTTACTTCGTTCAAGTCCCAGGCTCGTTTTATTTCTACAGCCAACTCGGAATATCTGCTTCGTTTTTCGTTGTAGGATACGACTGATGTTCCTGTTAGATGGGATCGCCACGTCGCGTCGATGAAGATCTTTTCTCTTTTTTATCGACGATTGTAAGATCAGGTCCATTATGAAGCCTTGTGTGTTCAGAATGTATCGTGCGATCATAGTACAATTTGGGGTTGTCATTTTCTACTACCGGTAAGGGTTCGTATTTGTAGTAAGGTGTGTTTTCTACTAAAATTTTATGTTTTTCAAGAAGTTTTCTATGTAGTATTTTGGCGACGTTGTTATGTCTTTTCGTATATTCGGTTTGAGCTAGACATGTACATGCTGATATGAGTCAATCGTCTCCGGCTGGGTTCTACATCTACGGCAAACATCTTCTTGCATGTTCGAATCTTTCATAACATATTTTTTGTAGTTCTTAGTGGGTATTACTCGGTCTTGTATCGCTATCTTAATTCTGTTTCACCAAATAATTCACCATTTAATATCCATCTGTGTTATAAAAGTTTGTCAACATTATCGTTATTAATGGATCTATAGTACTGTCTTCTTAAGTCTGTCTGTCTGTCTGTCTTAAAGTACTCTAACTGTCTCATTTATGCGGACGATGTTACAATCTTTAAAACTATTTCTAGTATTCGTGATTGTGAAATGTTACAATGTGACCTTAATTCATTTTTCGACTGGTGTATACGTAACTGTTTGTCTCTTAATATCAGTAAATGTAATTTTATAAACTTTACAAGAAAACTTTCAGTCACTCCTTTTAATTTTTCGTTGAATAGAATTCCCTTGTCATGTGCGGAACATGTATCTGTCCTTGGTGTCCTATTTCATCGTAAGCTTGAATTCTTTCAACACATCAACGCCATATCAAATAGAGCCACTTCACTTCTTGGATGGATAAAGAGAGAGTCGCGCCAATTTACAGACCCCTATGTTACAAAAAAGCTTTTCATAACATTTGTTCGACCTATTCTTGAATATGCTTGCCAGGTTTGGTCACCCTATTATGAGTGCCATATAGCGACACTTGAACGTGTCCAAAAAAGATTTCTGCGGTTTGCCCTAAGAGGCTTAGGCTGGGAAAATCCCTACGAGCTCCCCGCATACATCAATAGACTAAAACTTATTGACTTGTCTAGTCTTGAGAACAGACGCTCTTATTTAAGTTTCGTTTTTATTGTTAAAATAATTAATGGAAATATAGACTCTTTTTACCTTTTGTCCCGAATAAATTTTAATATTCCTCAGAGAAACTTTAGAAATATACCCAACTGCATATATATTTCAAACTATCTTACTAACTATGAAAGATTTTCTCCATTAAATAAAACGTTTAAATTATTTAATCTTCTTAATAAAAGATGTAATAACTTATCTGACCAATCACTAAATTTTTAACTAAGTTTATATCAAATTTTTATTCAATTATTTAACTGTACTATAGACCTAAGTAGTTACTTATTTTTTTTTTTGAGGTAGTCTTTAGCGACCTATGTGAATAAATAAAGTATTGGCCATGTATAGGTTAGATTGCCCACATTTGTTCCCTTTGGTCTTTGTCGATTACTCGTCTTTCGAAACCCCCATCTAGGTTCAATGGTGTTAGATTTTTGTCTATTTCATTCAACACTTTGACAAGATTTGAGCTTGTTGAGCACCATAGCTTTGAGCTTGTGCACCATAGATGAGATTGAGATTGTTAGGATCACCCAGTGTAGTTGCTTGGGTGACTTCTCTTGCAATTATCACGTCATTGACGTATTGAATAACTTTGCTCAGATTAACGGAGGTGTTGTTTTTTGGTACTGTCGGTCTCATTGAAGGATTAATATCTTTGTATATATTGTATTGCTGGTAAAATAATTCTTCGATATCGCTATAAGGGCTTACAGATATACTTGCATCCTCTCGGTAATCATGGTTATTATTCCGATGTTGTATTTGATGCTGATTGTTTGCATCATGTTGTGTGTCATTAGCCTGTGAAGTTCTATTTTTGTATGGTTACAATATAGTATGTGCGCAATAGATCTTCGTTTATTTCATTTGTCCATTTTCGGCGCTATCTTATTCTTCCAAGAGCTGTGAGAGCGGCATGAATTACACACTTTTTATCGATAGTTAGTATGGGAACTCCATTTTTTCTGTGATCGCCCCGCTAATTTCCGACGTAATTTTTTTTCAACCAATTCCTTCCGGGATTGGAAAAAAACATATCTAATGCTAACTTGGCCAACATGAAAAGTATCAATAAAAATGAAGTTTTAAAATAAACTTTATCCCACATCTTAACTGTGCTCGAGGAGAAATTTAAATTATAATAAAAATATTTAAAATAAAAACAAATAAGGTACCTACCAAATTATGTACCTATATTCCTACTTTTAATCACCAAAACCTGTCCAATACCGACAGGTCTAACCTTAAATAGACGCATCAATAAATCTATTTGTGTTTCTATTTTGTTTTCCTATTCCAAAATCGAAAAGATTATTTGATCTGAAAAATAAAATGTCCTTATAAATGGATATTCACTAGCCCTAGTAACGTATATCAATATTTTAGTTTTATATAAAATCAATAATAATATCATAAAAAATAAAATAAAAATGTGCTAGTATTTCTTTTATATTCATTTTCCGTCATTGCGCTCCTAAAAAAGCTCAACATATGAAACCACAACTACACGGCGACAATGCCGATGACATCATACTCGAGAAAGCATGTAATTATACCAAGTTGCCAAGTAGTGTATATCCTAGAACAACAACAAAAATAGCCACCACCAAGAGGAATAACAAATTTACTTTGTCATAGAAAAACTAGAGAACCTATCTACCCAGTTAAGTTTAAAAATAAAAAACTTCATTCATCCTTCCAATGACCATGTCGCCACACAACGACAAGCCTTGTTGTTTTAGCTTTCAGTACTGGATCTGGAATCCATTTGGGAATTATGAAGAAGGAAAATCGACTGAAATTTCAACTCTTACTTTTCGCATAGACATCAAAGGCAAGATAAGTGCATTTAAATCCTGCGCTCCGGCGCCAAAAAAGAACGATGGATCCAATTTTGTTTCATTGAGTGCATCAAGAGAGAAACATCGCAAAAAGGAAGGAGAAATACCGCCATAAACGAAAGAGCGCTACCAATATGACGGACGGAACTTTGAAAACACAGAAGAAAAAAAACTACACGATGAATATTAACAAATTTTCCTCTCACAGTTATGTCGCTCTTACAATTTTCCTTGAGCTAATAAATGTGACCCCATTCCTATTGTTTTGAAAAAGGACTATCGAAAGTCATGCTCCACACTACAGTATTGGTCGCTGTTTGTGTGTTTCTTTGTTATGATATTATTATACCAGTGTACTTGTGTGTGTGAAGTAATTCGAGAAAAAAGGCCTAAAAGATGTATACACAGTGAGCTTTCAAAAAGACTTTGGTACTTCTGTGAGCTCTAAAATCGGACAGATGATTGATGCCTGATTCACAATGCGACGAGACAACGAGACGTCGACGTGACGAGATCTCTTTGCAGATGTTCTCTCTTAATGACGAATTTAAAACAACGAAATAATACAAATATTAAAGCATTTCTCGTCGTCAAGTCATGACAAAAGTCTCGTTGTCTCGTCGCATTGTGAATCAGGCATGAATTATGTAATGCGTAATGCAAAAACAACATTGGATTTAGGTTTCTATATCGGGGTTTCCTTTATGGATCTACAATTTAGTTTTTACTCTGGCGGGTAGATTACTTTTTCAGTTTTGCAATCGGTAAGGTAGTGCTAATTATAGTAGGCGTGTTTTTTTGCAAGCCCGGTGGGAATTGCAGGAAAAAAACGACCACAGGGATTAGTGACAGCAACACAGAAACAAAATGGAGTTTTCATACAAACTATCGATAACAAGTATATAATTTATGCCGGTAATACAGTTTGTCTGTGTGCTTAAGTTAAGCCCGGAGAATTATCTGGGTTTAGCTTAGCCCGTAGGGGATTAGTTGTTATTGTATTTAACATGGTGATTGTTTAGCACCGACGTTGTTTTTTTCGACCAATTCCCTCTGGGCTTACAAAAAAACACGCCTAGTGTAAAGAAAAAAGGCATTATCTACATTGAAGATAAAAAACTGTTGGGAAAAATAAAAAAATACCTAAGAAGCTACAACTTTATAAATTTTAGATATTATTTTATTCAGTCTCAAAAAAGAAGTAACTATAATTCAAATTAAAAGTTAACAAGAAAGTTATTGATACCTATATAATAATAAAGTATGTATATTTTTGTGTAGTTGAATACCTACATGATGTGTAGGAATATGTACCTCTCAAACGTAGTGAACTCTGATGTCAATAAGTTTGCTTCTGGCGTGGAACATTGGATTTTTTTACCAATTGATGATAACTTAGGTTGTCGCCGCAAATAACAGTTGGGTGCCCCATCGTTTTATGAAAACCAAGTTCAGCCAATAGATTTCTGAGGTAGACAACATTCTTTGCTGCCGACGACAAGGCCATATATTCGGCTTCTGTGCTTCTTAATGCCCCTGATTTTTTGTTTACGTTATTCCCAAACTACCACCACTCCAGCAATGTGGCCTGATTAGGGAATACGAAGCGAATCGTTTTAGTTGGCGAAAATGAGATTTGGTATTACTGCTTTCGCTTTCGCCTCATTCGTTTTACATTCGCCCTATTTTCGAAATCGAAAGCGAATGTGAAATGACATTTCCATTAAATTTCCGACTGGTTTTTATTTGCAGATTGTGATTGTTTTTGTTTGTTTTTTTTTTTTTTTTATAACACCGGGGAACCCACTGTTTTGATAAAAATGTGTTTTAGCTTTTTGTTTTTCCTGTGGAGTCATCTTAAAAGTGATAATTTTTGGACACATCAAAACATTACACAAAAACACTCACTCAAAGTAAGGAAGAACAAGAGAAGAAGAAGCACTTCTTAATAATTTTATTGAAACTCGCAAGTATGAGGCTTCTTCAACTTCAACACGTTCGGCATATAGAAAAAAACATTATAGAATCCATTTTTAATATAAATAATATTTTAATTTTATTCATAAGTTAATGACAACAAATTGTGGTTGCACTTCGCACAAAGATTTTAATTAAAAAACAATAAAACCCTGGAAATCAGCTGTCAATTATCTGAAAATCTTGGAAATATAATTTACTACTCGCTTCGTATTCGATAATTGATCAATTCGAGGCGAGTCGAAAAGGAGATATCGAATTGAAAACGATTCGGTTCGTATTCCCTAATCAGGCCACTGTGTAAGAAAGAAATCAATTTCCCTTTTATCTACCACGTCTTCTAAAGTTTGCATATTCTATGCGGAAAATCGGGATCCAAAAATCCTTCCGGTTGTTACATAAAAATAATTTTCGCACACTTGTTAAACGAATCTATCAAGTCAATATTAAAATTTCTGAGATCAAAAACCAACATTTGGATTGAAAAAAAAACTTTTTCTTGAAAATAACAAAGGTCTCGTGATTGTGGTGCTTTTCAAGCAGGCCCGACGTTGTTTAAGTTAATCTGGAAAAACCAGGAACGATTTTCAACCCACGGTATTTATCAAAATTGTTGCGAGACAAGAGGAGGAGGAGGCGTCGGTAAAGTGGAAGGGTAGGAAAAGGAAAAGGAAGAGGTAGAGGTAGAAGAGAGAGAAAGGAAGAGTTTGGAAAGGGAAGGTGGAATGTCAAGCTTCGGAGACGCGGCCTGCTTGCACATGCATGGCGTCAGCTCGTCGACGGGGGGGGGGGGGCTGAGAAAAACTAGGAAAAAAAAAAGACGGACTAGTAAACTGACGGACGGACTATTGTCACACCAAGGCACTGCGGATGTTGTTGCAGTGAGGCCATAACCCACCCTACCATAGGAATCCTTGGCCATTATTGGATTCCCCCAGGATAGTTGATGATCGGTTTCAGATCATACCATCTTCACCGAAACTCAGCTGCCCTCAGCACCCCTGGAAAAAAAATTCTTCAAGAACTCATGTCCCGTCTATCGGAACAAGGAAACAATATGTCTTTTCGACTTTCAGGTGTCATAAGCTTTATTGGTTTTCATAACTTAAGCAAAAAGGAGCATTTATGCAAAACAAAATAAATAAATTTACAAACAAAAAGATATTAAACAATTACAAAAGAAATATAAACTAAATCAAAGGGGATTAAAAACGGTTCCTGCCGATGCCCAAAAACAAAAAATAAACATTAAAAAAAAAGTATACCCTTTTTTGTATTTTTGTTGTTTAAGGGAAAAGCGCTATCTGGGTTTTTTTCTTATCCTAGAGAGCTCTTCAGTAATATACCAAAATACCCGAAACCCGAAAACAAAAAAAAAAAAACATATATAAAAACCCGCGTGGACACTTCAGAAAATAGGTTCTTATTCCCTTACAAAGGTTAAGTAGGCATTGAAAGAAAACAAAAACAAAATTTAAGAATTAATATAAAATTATGGAAATGATAATAAATGAAATGATAATGACTTTGACAACTTTGAATTTTACATGAGAATTTTTATTTTAAATAAAAGACAATCACAAACACATATTTTTGATGAATTATTAATTTAAAATGGTAAATTTTCTTTTTTTTTATGATGTTCCTCTCTTTCTAGGACTCACTGACTTAATCTTTCCTTGGATGATTTTGGGATTCTTTATATGGCCTGATTTAAGTTATGGAGCTTTAATTGATTGGCGGCTCGAAACCTTCACTACGGCGTACCAGAGGACAATCTGACACTCACCAAAAGTGGACCGAATGGCTTTATCAGTCCAGGAAGAATACTGTATGCCGGATACCAGAGTCAGAAAGATTGATAAACGGGAAAAATAGCTTTAATCTACGCGGCGGCCCGCACTTGGGTACTTATCATGGTCCGCCGAAAATTTACCTAAATGATTATAATTTCTAATCAATTTTCAATAAGATTTTTTTTTTAAACCTCAAACTCACCACTTTTTCGTTCTATTCAATATTTAATTTAATTTCCAGAATTAATATATCGCAGTACTTGAATACTTGAATGGCACTAAACATATACGGAATCTACAAAAACAACTGAACCATTAATTTTTTCTGAACCCGGTTTAAATTTCAAGTAACGCACCCAAAACAAATGATTTTCTTTTTATTTTTATTTGTAAATTTGTTGGTTAAATTTTCTTAAATATATTTCAAACTTGCACTTTTTGTTTGGATCGATTTAAACTTTAACAGCGGAACAAACGATCGTTTCGAAATTAAATTCAAATGAGGTAGGTACCTAGGCAAATTCAGACGGCACATACAAGAATATCATGAAACAAGACAGAAAGAGATATTAACCGGGCTCAAAGAAGCCATGAATAAATAACATACATACAAACAAAACTAAGTCGGATGATTCTTCTCTAACTGGAAAACATCATCCAATCCACATCTCTGTATATAGGGCCTACAAAATAATAACAACAAAAATGATAAAAAAAAAAACAATACATGTATTTACATCCGTTGCCTTAGTATGGGTGAAGAATAAAAATGACTTTCCTTTTTCATTCTCTTTATTTCTTCGAATTTCGGCAACGGATATGTTCAACGATAATGGCCCAAATACTAATGGGAGGACCTAGCTATTCGTCGACAGGTGGGGGTATTAAAAATTTTATTTTTTTGTAAAATTTTAACAAATAAATATTATTTTAAGTAATTTTGACTTTCAAAATAGGTCTAACCTTCATTTCTTTCATTTCTGTCTCAGTATAACAGTTACAAGCTACAAAAACTTTTTGACAAAACTTTTCAACGCGGGTGAGAATTTTATTCTTTGAAAATGAAACGTTAATAGAAAATAAGACGGACACGAAATTGACATAATATCGTCGCCTGGATAAAATATTGTCGTAAGTTACAATTTGCTAATTTTGGGAAAACGCATTTAAAGTTCAAAATTTTTTTTCTCAAAAACTATACGGTGAATTTTTTTGAAAATTTAGTGGCTTATACAGAAAACATCTGACAACTCAAAATAATGAAAGAAATAAGTGTTAATTTTTGCCAATATGCCGTTGTCGTATGTGACGGTTTGACTAAAATTGCTTGTTACCCAAACACATACGACAAAATAATCACACATACGACAATAAATGAAAAAAAAATTAAATGTCGTGGGTATGTTACATACGACAATATAAAGCATGTTATTTATTTAAAAACAAACTCAGGTTTATTTTTTTAATTATTTATTTTATTTTCTCTATAAAAACTAATTTTTTTTATTCTCAACACATGAAAAAAAAAGTAAAAATAAAAAAGTTTTAATTCTAAAAAAATAAATAATTACCTAACCCATATTCAATTATTTAAAAAACACTTTGGGTATCTAAACATAAAAATATTCGTAAGTTTAAAAAAAATCAGATTAATTATTTCACATTGATTTTTAGTGTTAGTGTTGATGGCCTTTACTGGAGCTAAACGAAGCTCTTTTTCTCATAAATTAGCATCGGTTGGCTTTTGAAAACGTCCGGTTTTTTTGCTCAAATCATAATTAGTCGTATTTATTAGATTTTTGTCTACTTAGACACTGCCTAACTCAGCCTAACTATTTTCAAATTGTTTGAAATATTCTTTATTTAATAAAAATAAATATCACATTATTCACGGTTAAGACTATCTACTCTTGTGTCTAAGTTAAGGCAGCTATAAGACAACAATAAACAAGGTTTTTGAACACATTCTAATAAGACCAAATAAGTGTAAAACACTTCTTTAAATGAAGTCTTCTCACCATTGTAAATAGATAAGAGTTTTGACTTGCTTGTAATCTAGGTTTTCAGACTTAATGTTTAAAATGCTTTTGGTTCCTTTGCAAAATTTTCAAATTTACGTTTGGGAAATTAATTTTTTTAAAAAGGCGAATAAAAGTTACTTGACTAGGTATTTCGATGTTTCGTAAATATTTCGCTGCGCATGCTAAAAAATTAAAAAGGATTATTCAAAGCATAACAATGCTCCATTATCATACGCATAGAGTTCTTCAGATACTCATGGTGCAGGGGACTCGTCCGACCTCTGCGACATCTTGATCACGACTGAAATTACACCCGTCTGTATTTTTTCTTATGACACATACGACAAACGTTTACCGGAATTTCAATAAAATATTGTCGTATGTGTATTAAAAATGACACATACGACAATTATTTATCAAACTTTGGCTTAACAGATTTTGTATGAAAAAAATGTCGTATGTTTTTATTTTGTCGTATGTGTAGCATTTTGTATACCTACACATACGACAAAGAAATACTTAAATGTTGGCGACCTTGCACATACGACACATTTTGAGGAAAATATCTTGGGAACTACGGCAGATACCGAAAGACGGATTTCACTAGGTTGTAGAGAAAAAATCAAATAACAAAACTGCATTTTTATCTCAAAACCTCAATTTTTCACATACGACAATATTTTATCCAAGCGACGAATTAAATAAACCGCCCACGACACGAATATAAATAAAAACGTATGCTTTAAGCGACAAGAAAAACGACGCGTGTAAATGTGAAGTGACGACGACCGAAACATAAAAATAAATTATAAACAAGTAACACGTAACTAATAATTACCTAGAACATTTAAATGTAAAAATTGGAATACATCCTAAGCTTTAAAAAGTGTCGAAAGTCTAAAGCTAAGTACAGACGATTGTCAGATCTTACAATATTGTCAGAACTGTCAATGGTCTGACAACAGCTGACAATTAGCTGACAATTGACATATTTCTTACAATGTTTTTTTTTATCTCTTATCTCTCACTGACATTTCGAACAATGAAGAAATTGTCAGCAATTGTAAGATGTTTTCAATGAAAACATCTGACAATGACCAATGAGTCTGACAATGTCCTATTCGCCTGACAATGATAAAATTGTGTGTTCAGACAATTGTAAGATACCTGACAATTTTTTGTCAGATTGTCGTCTGACAATGACCTGACAATGACGTTTCTGACAATATTGTCAGACAAAATTGTGTGTTCAGACGATTGTAAGACATTTGGGATAGTTTTTTCACTGACAGATCTGACAATATTGTAAGATCTGACAATCGTCTGTACTGAGCTTAAGCTTTGTCAGTCTCTACTTTGGCACAATGAAAAAGAAAATCCCTATTAACTTTCCTCCACGCGTCTATTTTGACTCCTGGGGAAAGCGCTCCATATTGGAAGTGTTAACTTCCAATACTTCCAATGACGCTGATTACACGAGTCTTTTTGACGCTGATTACACGAGTCTTTTTTTCGTTCGTTTCGTCTTTCGTGCTTTTGACAGCTTGGGTGAGGGGCGTAGAAATGTAGGGGGAATGAAGTAACGAAAGCAGGAATAAAAATGACGCTGATTACACGAGTCTTTTTTTCGTTCGTTTCGTCTTTCGTCTTTTTGACAGGCACGTATCGTCGTGATTACATGGACGCTGATTACACGATTCGTTTTTTCGTTCGTTTCGTCTTTTTGACAGGCACGTATCCTCGTGATTACATGGTTCTTTTTTACATTCGTGAAGACTCTTTCGTTATTTTGACGTTCAGAAACTTTGCGGTGGATTTATTGGAAAATAAACAGAAGTAATAATTAAAAATGTTTTTTAATCACTTCTTATTCATATCTACAGCTTATTTAAGTGTGAAAAATTGTTTTACAGCTCGAAATTAAAAGTTTACAAGTTCTTCGCACAATGCTCTGATTTTAGGGATGGGCGATTAAATTTTTCGATTTTAAAATCGGTGGGAAAATTTATCGAGGCTGAAACATCGATGTTTTTCAAAATCGATGTATTTCTTTTTTTTCTATTTTGATAGCCAAATACGTTATAATATGTAAATTTACATCAAAACTTGTTTTTGATTTAGGGCCGTTTGTTCATAGTAGGATAAATCTGTAATAAAGGTTCCGACTCTGGTTCTGATGATTAAAATTTCAGATTAAGGATTCATTTAATCGATTTTCTCCTCTAAGAAATTCCATTAAAATGATCTGTGGCTACGTTCTGTAACTCACAAGTCGAGAAATGATGGAAATTGAAACACATTATGAGTTTTAATTTATTTTTTAACGTTTCTCGACCAATGTTATCGATGTGGGAATTATAAAACTTGCGCTATACGATATTTGGAGCAAATCGGTCCACCTGTTTAACCTCTGTCTCAATGGACCTCGTATAGTGCAAAGAGCTTAGAAATCAACGGACGGTATGGTAAAACTACTTTTTTAGACTTCTCCATGTTTACACGAAACCAATACTTTTTCACTTTTTCACGAAACCAATTTGTTCCACTTTTCAACGTTTCTCGACCAATTTTATCAATTCGAGAGTTATAGAACGTAGGCAATGATTTGGAATACTTTATTTGTAATTAGTTATTACCCACTCCCTTTGCTGAGACCCCGCAAACCCCATGTAGTATGAAAAGTATTCATGTTCCTTTCCCATGAAATAATCGATTTCCAAAATCCTTCCAGCGAAAAAGCGCAAAAAAAATTTACTTTCACATTTAATATTTATAAGAATGATGTTTTTTTTAGAAAGCACAAATATTTGGAGTTGCTTTCTTTACATTTTAGTTACATAAACCATTTTATTTGCATTTTTGTAATTTTCTGTAGTCGATGTATTTAATCTTAAAATCGATATCTGAAATCGATGATTTTTCTCCCAACTACGATATTTGCTGACATCTGCCTATCGCTCATCTCTACCCTGTTGTCAAACCATAAACGTCAATGTTCAACCAGAAAAAATCTTCAAATTTTCATTCCTGCTTTCGTTACTTCATTCCCCCTACATTTCTACACCCCTCATCAAAGCTGTCAAAAGCACGAAAGACGAAACGAACGAAAAAAAGACTCGTGTAATCAGCGTCAATTTGAAGATTTTTTCTGGTTGAACATTGACGTTTATGGTTTGACAACAGGGTAGAGATGAGCGATAGGCAGATGTCCGCAAAAATCGTAGTTGAGAGAAAAATCATCGATTTCAGATATCGATTTTAAGATTAAATACATCGACTACAGAAAATTACAAATATGGTCGTAATGAACCTATCACGAATGCTTGTGTTAATTTCAATCGTTATGCATCTATGATCGATCTTGATTTAAATAGAAATAGTTTTAAGTATTGTATTCTTGAGGCCATTAATTAATAATGTATTATCTCATTTTTTGTATATTATATTTAAGTACTTTTATTTTAAGTATTTTGTAGTCTAAGAAAGCTTTGTAACTTATAGACGTTAATAAATAAATAAAAAAAAATGTAAAGAAAGCAACTTCAAATATGTGTGCTTCCTAAAAAAAAACATCATTCTTATAAATATTAAATGTGAGTACATTTTTTTGCGCTTTTTCGCTGGAAGGATTTTGGAAATCGATTATTTCATGGGAAAGGAACATGAATACTTTTCATACTACAAGGGGTTTGTGGGGTCTCAGCAAAGGTAGTGGGTAATAACTAGTTACAAATAAAGTATTCCAAATCATTGCCTACGTTCTGTAACTCTCGCATTGATAAAATTGATCGAAAACGTTGAAAAGTTTCCATTTTCATAGTTTCTCGACTGATTTTATCGATGCGAGAGTTACAGAACGTAGGCATATGTTAATATCTACTTTCCTTTCTCATTTCTGCTGTACTCATTTTATAAACAGTAATTCTATTTGTGTATAATTTTCGATTTTAAAATTAAGAATTCATGTGGTCATTTAAGATTTAATCCCGATAAAATGTTCACACCAAGTAAATTTAAAAATGTACTTGATAAAATAATATGAAGGGTGGAAATTTTTGTTTCTTTTTACATTTTCTATAGGGCAAGTATTGGTTTCGTGTAAACATGGAGAAGTCTAAAAAAGTAGTTTTACCATACCGTCCGTTGATTTCTACGCTCTTTGCACTATACGAGGTCAATTGAGACAGAGGTTCAACAGGTGGACCGATTTGCTCCAAATATCGTACAGTGCAAGTTTTATAATTCCCACATCGATAACATTGGTCGAGAAACGTTAAAAAATAAATTAAATCTCATAATGTGTTTCAATTTCCATAATTTCTCGACTAATTTTATCGATGTGAGTTACAGAACGTAGCCACAGATCATTTTAATGGAATTTCTTAGAGAAGAAAATCGATTAAATGAATCCTTAATCTGAAATTTTAATCATCAGAACCAGAGTCGGAACCTTTATTACAGATTTAACCTACTATGAACAAACGGCCCTAAATCAAAAACACGTTTTGATGTAAATTTACATATTATAACGTATTTGGCTATCAAAATTAAAAAAAAAGAAATACATCGATTTTGAAAAACATCGATGTTTCAGTTTCGATAAATTTTCCCACCGATTTTAAAATCGAAAAATTTAATCGTCCATCCCTCAAATCAGAGCATTGTGCGAAGAACTTATAAACTTTTAATTTCGAGCTGTAAAACAATTTTTCACACTTAAATAAGCTGTAGATATGAATAAGAAGTGATTAAAAAACATTTTTAATTATTACTTCTGTTTATTTTCCAATAAATCCACCGCAAAGTTTCTGAACGTCAAAATAACGAAAAAGTCTTCACGAATGTAAAAAAGAACAATGTAATCACGACGATACGTGCCTGTCAAAAAGACGAAAGACGAAACGCACGAAAAAACGAATCGTGTAATCAGCGTCATATACAGTTGGCGTCCATTCACCACGAAAATGGCAGTTATTTTGAAAATTCAATGGGTATGTTCAAAAAGTATAATAAATGGAACAACCAATTGTTAAGTGCGTACCTGACCTTATTTGTGGCAACAAATTTAAGATTTATAATCTTAGGTTTACAAATTTATATTCGTTTCTCATATTTTCTATTGTTATTGTTTGTTCTTTTCCGTGATTGTTATGTGTTGTATTTTAGTCTTGATTTAGTGCAATTTAGTATATACATATACATATATTTCTTCTGAGAACTCAGAATAGAATCAACACAAACTGTTGTAAAATATAAAATTAGCATTTGTAAAAATGCAGAGATCTTCATAAAATACTTCCGTATTTGGTATTGAATTCTTTAAAAAAGGAAAAGTCAAATATTGCGAGTTTCACCTAAATCCACCCGGAAAGTTTGAAATTTCACTTTTGGCTAATTGTGAGTTTCACCCGAAATTTCATTTTTGAAAAATTCCCCTTATTGTGAAAATTCATTTCGGGCGGAATGTAATGCCATTGACAGCCTGTTTAGTTTTAAGAAAAAGATAATCACACTCAATAATATATGACTAAAATTCAATGGCGCATAATTTTAAACGATTTAGTAAAATGTTAAAGCCATTTTAGTAAGTTACTAAGTTAAAAAGACGATTTTGCCAATTTTAAACGATTTTAGCAACTTACTATCTCTTAACATTTTACTAAAGTTAAAATCAGAAAATGGCTACTTTAACTTTTAGTAACTTGCTAAATCCATATGAAATCTGTCATTGTCCTCGAAAATAAAAAAATTGGCAAAGAGTTAAATTGTGTTTTTTTTTTATGATTCGTGTGTTAATTGTTTTTTAAAGTAAATAAAAAAAATAAAATGTTTTTGGAGGACGAAGTTTTCGATATGTTTGAAGACTCAGCTATGTGCAGAAAAGTGCGATGTTTTAAGTCCTGAGCAAATTCTTTTGAAGAACTGGACAATGGAGAATTTTACTCTAGGTATAGGTTTGATAAAACTACAGTTCGGTTCTTGGTTAAAAACCTAAACATACAAGACCGAATAACAAACCGTGGGCTTCCGATTTCACCAGAATTACAAGTTCTAGTTACACTACACTTTTTTGGGAGAAATGCTCATCAGGCTGATGTTAGTAAGTAAACTTCTTAATGGAACACAAAGGATATTCATTACAACAATTAATCTTATAGGAACATTACATGGAATGGTCCAATCCACAGTGGGGGAAATAATAATAAACATTTCAAAACAAATTGCTTCGTTGCTCCCACTCTTTATTAAGTTTATGACATCCACTGCGTAGTTAAACGAGCAGATGCACCGTTTTTAATAAAAGGGAATTAGTATTTTACTAGTTAGTAAAACGAAAAAAAAAGATTAAAATTTCCGAAAATATAGTAAATTACTAAATGTTTAGCAAATTGCTAACTAGTAATATGCTAAGCCCTTAACTATAGGTTGTTTAAAATTTTGCGGCACTGACTGGAATTTATTTAAAGAAGAACTGGAATGCTCCCTCCGGGGTATCCTGCCTACTCGTCATTCTTGCTTATCTAATTGCGAAATTGATAATCACATCTCAAATTTTAACTCTACACTACTCACTTAGTATTTTACTAGTTAGTAAAACGAAAAAAAAGGATTAAAATTTCCGAAAATATAGTAAATTACTAAATGTTTAGCAAATTGCTAACTAGTAATATGCTAAGCCCTTAACTGTAGGTTGTTTAAAATTTTGCGCCACTGACTGGAATTTATTTAAAGAAGAACTGGAATGCTCCCTCCGGGGTATCCTGCCTACTCGTCATTCTTGCTTATCTAATTGCGAAATTGATAATCACATCTCAAATTTTAACTCTACACTACTCACTTGTCTTAATAATAATTCTACCAGACTTGTAGTTTCTTTCAAAAAATACCACAATCTACCGAGTGATATCGAAAATTTCTTTAAAGTCAAGCACCATTGACAAAAACAACTAAAGACAATTTTTCATAATTCCTATAATAGGATAAACACTCCATATAAAGAACTCTCGTCTAGAATTTCGCTTCTAAGCATTATTCTTAGAGACAAGGTTAACATCTGGCTGAATAAACAACTTACTACTTGATTAGTAAAGATCAACCCCGGCCCTCAGGCTTTCAAGGAGGTTTTCAGGCTAGTTGGAAATAAAAAAAAGTTTGCTTGCAATAAGGTCTCGGTAAATAACGATCTTTTAACTAATGAATCGGGTGTAGTTTCGGCCTTTGAGGAACACTTTAAAAACATCTACAGGGAAAGAAGTCCTGACTTCATCCCTAGCATATCTGGGACCGCTAGATCCACAGCCCTCGATGTAAAGTTATCCAAACCGGATCATATCTTCCTTTTTAGTCCCGAAAACTCTGCATTAAATAAAATTGCCTCCGAAATTTTCACTAACTCTTCTTCTGTTATGAACATCTTATCGCAAATCAGACCAAAAAAATCCGCAGGTCCAGACATTAGTGATCTCTAATGTTGCCCTTAAGAAACTTTCATGTGTGGCCATAAGTTTTCTAACAATTATTTATAATAACTGTATAAACAACGGGTATTTTCCTAAAAGTTGGAAGGTGGCAAGAATCCTTCCCATACTCAAAAATCAGAACAACTTTGATGTAAACAATTTAAGACCAATTTCTCTCCTATCTAATGTTGGAAAGATCTTGGAGCGAATTATTCCAGACAAAATGAATTCCCCTTCCGAAAATCCCGTTGATTCAATCTCGGACTACCAATTTGGGTTTCGTAGAGGCCACTCGACCCTCCATGCGCTGTTAAAACTCCAAAACGATGTGGTACTGAACCTCAGAAACAAACGCTGTACGGTGGCCTGTTCCCTTGATGTGGAAAAAGCGTTCGACAGCCAATGGAGGAACGGTCTCCTCCACAAATTGGTGGCTCTTAACTTTCCACGCCATATCGTCAACATTCTAGAAAGTTTCCTTGCGAACAGGTCCTTCTTTGTCCAAATTCAGGGCACTAAATCTCACCTCTCCGGGGCCCCAACTTTTTAACATCCAACACTATTTCTCAGAAAACGATTTAACGTCAACTGGGCTTCTTTATGCGGACGATACCATTGCGTACTGTAGTCATGAATTCCCAATAGTGGCTTCCCGCCACCTTGAAAAACATCTCAAAGTTATAAGTATACAATACCTGGGGTATCAAACTCAATGCTCCTAAGACAGAGATGATATGTTTCAGGAATGCGAGTGGGAAGGGCCCAGAAGGAGTGGTCAGAGAAAGCAAAAATATATCCATATTAGACTCAACGGCAACATCATCCAACCTAAGAACAGAATTAAATACCTCGGGGTTAATTTCAACAAACTTTTTAAATTTAACATGCATGCCAGAACCACTCTGGAAAAATCCAGAAAAGTAACAAATATGTTAATGCCTTACCTCAGGCACAGAGCTTTGAACAAAAAATCCAAATTACTTTTTTACAAAACACTTATCAGACCAATAATGTCGTATGCATTTCCTATTTGGTTTTCGATCTCTCCCACGGCTGCACTCGAATTGGAGCTACTTGAACGTAAGATTTTTAGGCACTGTGCCAGTATTAATTTTGAAAGCCGTACAAAGAGATTTTCTAATTCATATCTACATAACGAAACTAACACCATTCCGTTTTTGAGATATGTTCTTCTTTTTATGAAGAAAACCATATCCAAAGTTGATCTTTCGGATAATCACTTAATGGAACAAATCATTACAACTCAGGCTGGGTCCTCTTGGGACAACGTCAATTATCTATCGCCCATCGGAATTTCCTCAAGGGATCTTGATTCCACCACGGTTTTATCTTAACGCCACCCCAAACCAAAATCGTAGCTAATCTGAAATTATTTGTGATCATTAATCTCACACTTTAACTACCACATTTATTGAAAGTTTATTTTGAAAAATAAAAATAAAATATTAGATTGCTATCTTAACCGATTTAAAATTATAATAATCATATAAAAGACTGAATCATTTCCTACGTTCTCAAAAATAGGAGGGCAGTACTTACACCCATAAGTTAAGTTTCCCTAGTCTTTATGTTAAAACACCACGCCAGTTCAAACTTCTATTTTAAACGTTTTAATGTTATTAACTTTTATATGTTCCTAACTGACATGTGATATTATCTTGTATTTTATATTATAAGTGTAGAGTTACAGTTGTATTTATAAGATTTTTATCTACTTAGACACCGTCTAACTATTTTCAAATTGATGGAAATATGCCTTAATTATTAATAAAAATAAATACCACATTATTCACGGGTAAGACAATCTACTCTTGTGTCTAAGTTAGGCAGCTATAAGACAACATTAAACAAGGTTTTTGAACACATTTTCTAAAGTTGGACAGTCGTCTAAAGTTAGACAACGTTTATAAATAAGACCATTAGAGTTCATCACCTGTATTTAATTTCAAATATAACTATGTGTTCATAATTAAAAAGGAAAAAAATAAGAGAGAAAGAATCTAGTATATTATAAATGTATCTAAATCTCAAAAATTTGTATATCGAGTCTTCCACTCATTCATTAAAGAATTAATATTTTCATATATTAATATACTCATAAACACGAGTATACTATGATAATAACAATTTGTGAAACATTGATAGAGAGCTCTCGCTCTAAACAAAATAAAAATACGTAAAAAAAAAAGAGAAAATATCGAATTTGTAACAGTAAGAAGTATATATGTATATCTCTCGCAATGCACTGGCGCATTTTTCGTTTGTATTTTAGTTTGTAAGTTAGTTTTAGGTCTATTGTAAATATATATGTGACTCTCCGTCTCAAGCGACTCAATATTACTTATGAGCAAAAGTAGTCTTACTATATATTCTTATATAATAATCTTTTTGCCACGACACGAGGCTTTTCATTAAATTTATTGAAAAGAGAAGGCCATACATTACAGCCACTTTTGTACAAACTTAGCTATCGTTAGAATAAGACAAACTCTGTAATAGTTTATAAGAAGTCTCAATAAAATTCAATTCAAAATACAATTTTAATATACACCAGTAATATATAGAGATCTGTGTGTGGGTCAGTTGTTTTTTTTACAAGGGATTACAACAAAACACACCCATCTGGATAGACTGCTTTTAAACGCTGCAATTACTCTACAATTACCCCTTGCAATTTTTAAGCATGTTGGCGGGGGACGTATGCGGTGTCCGGGGTAGACAAAGACTGCTTTTAAACGCTGCAATTACCCTCTGCAATTTTTAGGCAAGTAGGCGGGGGACGTATGCGGTGTCCGGGGTAGACAAAGTAGTAGTAGAGGTTGAAATAATTGCAGAGTTATCGCTCTTTCTTCTTTGTGCTTTTTCTTATTGTTTGAGACATAAGCGGAGTAAAAGGTGTGAAGAGATGTTTCCTTCTCATTTAACAAAAATTGCAGATATTTAAATTTGCAGCGTTTAAATGGATGCTGCAATCGGAAAGAAACTCAAAAGAGAATTGCGGATAGAAATTGCAGTTGTCTAAAAGCAGTAATAGGAACTATTTTAACTGTTTATCGTGGGTTCAAGAGATTTTAGAAGGAATTTAAAAGCAAACGTCAAAAGAGAACCAGCAACTTGTTTCCTCGTGTGTACCACGCTTAAAAATTTCCCTTTTTCTGGTCCTGTCGACTGAACGCATTCAAAATGGTGACATCTACTTTTAAAATCGCATTTACGAACACTAACATGGCGTCTTATAAAATAAAAATCAAAAATCCTACAGAGAAAAGGTCGGTCTGTTATTATGCAGTTTAATTTTATATAGTTTAGATCCCCTTTAATTGTTTTTTATTTAAAAAGTTATAGTTTCTAATAAATATACTATTTACTTTAAATACAAGTGCTAAAAAAGTGAAAATTTTGGATGCTTTAATGGCTAAATGATCAAATAAAACTATTATGTTTTGATGCTGGTGTGCAACAAAAAGCTCTCAAACTGACAGACGAGCATAGAGACTGCGAAAAGAATGTTTTCCTCCTGCTGCAGTCAGCAATAATGTAAAAACAAAAGAACACGAGTACACGAAAGTTGCGGTTGAAGCAAAACTGTATTATGCAATTAAAAGGAAGAAGTTAGATAACACAACATGATTTACAACATCCGTCAGCCTCCAGTTTATGCCACTCAACAACAGCCACTGGGAAACGGTGGCGGTGGTGGCGGCACAGACCAAACCACTGCAAGTACAATGAAGCAAAACAATGGACACTTGCTGGCAGAGAAGCTAATTATTGGCCTTGACCATGTACCACCCGCATTCAATCTTCTCGCGCAGCTTAAGGGTTTGAATGGTGCCAATTTGCAATATATCCGCAAAGAAACTGGGGTAAATATTACTCTGCGTGGAATCGGATCGTTGTTTATCGATCCCACAACTGGGGCAGAGTCTCAAGAACCACTTCATTTTTTTATCGAACATCAACGTTTGGAAAATCTCAATTCGGCCAAACAACTCGCAAAAAACCTGATCGAAACCTTGCAACAAGAGTTCCTACAGTTTCAGCAGCAGCAACAGTCGCCAGCATTACCTCAGATCAACATACCACCTCCCTCGTTGATAAGTGTGCCTCCGCCTTCGATTATTCAATCGAATATAGCTCCTCCAACTGTCTCTGCAGCTGCCTCAGCACCAGCCAACATAATTCATCAGCAATTTGTGACGCAGGGTGGGATCCCGATCCATATGCAACAGGGAAACATGGTGATTCAGCAGCCGCAGCAGCAGCCTGTGAGCGGTCATAACTTGAGTATACCTCCACCAGTAAAACAGATTGTCCAATTTCATCAACCTCCGCCACAAATACAGGCGGGAGGTGCTCCATTGCAAGCAACACAGACGACATCGTCTCCAATTATTCTCAACCATCAACCTCAGACTTCTATCCAGTATCAATACATTCAGCAACCAGCAAGAGATTCACAAGGAAACCAATTGACTCTGCAGCAGGTTTGTTAATAAAATGTTTTAGATACAACTACACACCTTCATTCATAGTAATTTGTATATTGTTATTTTTCCTGAGTTAAATTAGAGTTTTGTTATGTTTGTCGTAGCAAAATTAGTGAGGACTCTGAAATAAACTGACCAATTACTTAGGTTCATAAGTTTGGTTAAGTTTTTTTTTTATTAAATGTAAAGACAAGTTTTAAAAAGCATATAAATAATTAATTTTACTACTCGTATATATTGACTAATTAATGACTTATTTGGTTACGTAGAAATTGCTTTAAAAATTATTGTTCCATTATTGTTTTGTATATATTGACTAATTAATGACTTATTTGGTTACGTAGAAATTCCTTTAAAAATTATTGTTCCATTATTGTCATCCCAGATCTTTTTTTTCTGATAACGTCTTGAAAGAAAATGAGAACACAATGTTTAAATTCTTAAAACAGCGAAGTCAACATTTTTCAAGATGAAGCTATGGCTTAATGGCTTTGTTAATAATAATAAAAGCTAGTTTGATAAAAACCACAAAGCAGTGATAAACACATATTTGAACTTAGCCATTCCTCCCTTGGCTCAAGAAAAATTTATGAATAAATAATTTAAAAAATAATTTGTTGTTAAGATGAAATTTCCTACATACATATGAACATACATACGTATAATATTTTTTAAATGATTTATTTCTATAAAAAATGTTATAAAAAAATATCTCTTAAAAAACCCAAGGGGAATATATTAAGGTTTTTAATAGAATTTGTACTATATACTACTGAAATACATCAGCCAAGTAGAAGACACTATTTTAATTGGACTTGTTGTACTTATATATTTAAAAAAAAGCTTTTAACGGCCTTTAGTCCACACAAATTTGAGATCGCCGAGACGAAACGCCAAATTTTTGTGGACTAAAGGCCGTTAAAAGCTATTTTGAATATATAAGTACATACTTTGTGGTTTAAGCAAAGGCACTTCAGTTCCAAATAAATATTCAAAATAAAAAATATTTAAACTATAAATTACTGGTGTCTATTAAATGATTTTTAGTTTCTGATTCCTTTTAGAAAATTGAACAATATTATGTTTCAAATAAAAAACTTTAAATTTATTCTTTAATTTCTTTAGGTTTACCACCAACAACCGCAACAAATACAAGGCATCCAGATGCAGACCCTCCCACCTCCCAACCAACTGCAGCAACAACAGCAGTACATAACTGTCCAGGGAAACACTGCCTATATGGTTCCTCCTCCAACGATAATACAACAAGCGCAGGGTCAACCTACTCAGTTATCAATAATTCAACATCCTCCACCATTACATATGCAGCTTCCACATGGTTCGATAACTGTCCAAGCTCCCATTACAGATGCAATGCAACAACAACTTGAACAGTCTCAACTAAGGGCGGAACAAGCATCTGCTATAGAAAGTGAGGAATACTCCATCGAGAAGCAAGAGGAAATTGAACAGCCACCTCCAGTTGAAGAGGAGATTGGTATACCTCCTGTCGCGGAAGCCGAAGTGTCTCTTGTTCGAACTCTAACAACATCTGTTCCACCACCTCAGCAGCAATTGATGCGCCAGCCACCGCCTCCGCCCATGACGCATGTACCTCCACCAACAATAACTATGTCTGTGCCTCCCCCTATGAATGGTGTCCAGCAGCATATAGTTGGAAACACTCTCTACACGACAACAACTACAAATCCAGGTGGGACCATTCAGCAATTCCAGCAGCAAGTTATACCATTGCAACCACAGCATCAACAGACGCAGCAGTACATTCATACTGCACCGAATGGACAAAATTATGTAATGAACACTGCCACAGCTCAGTGGCAAGCTCGAGCTCCGCAGCCGACTCAATTCGTAACGCAGCAAATCTCAGCTGGCGATATACACACACTGCCACCACCAGCAGTTTCAATGAGCGGTATACCTGTCTCAGCAGCTTCTGTTCAACAGGCTGCCCCTATGGCCGTTACGTTTTCGCAGCCAATGATGCAGCAACAACTTCAACTACAATTTCAGCCCCAAATGATGCAACAAGTGCAAATGCAAACGCAACCGGGAGCTCAGCAATTTAATATTATTCAAACCCAGCCACCTTCTCCACAAGCCTTGCTCCAACAGCACCATCAGCAACAACAGCAGCAAATGGGGCTAATAAGTGTGAACCAAAATGGTTTAGCCTACACCCAAACAACATCAAGTGCTCCACCGGCCTTTTTCCAACAACAGTTACAGCAACAGCAACAGCAACAGCAACAGCAACAGCAACAGCAACAGCAACAGCAACAGCAACAGCAACAGCAACAGCAACAGCAACAGCAACAGCAACAACAACAACAACAACAACAACAGCAGCAACACCAACTACAGCAGCTGCAACAACAACAACTTCAACAACAGCAACAAAGACCTCAACTACCACCACCGGTATTAAACTAAATAATTTTACTGTTTTTTGTATATTTTTTGTAACAAATCCTTAATTTTGTTGCTTTAGTATGGGGAACAAATGATGGTTAGAAGTGGACAGAAAAGGAAGTCATCCAACGACTCGACGGATGCACCTCCACCAATGCAACCAAGATTGGGAGTGGGGTAAGTGTTTTTTCATTGCCGTTGATAATTTTGATTTGAAATGATATTTTGAATGTAAACGTGCTGATTTTTATTCCTTGGTTATAGGCAATCTATTTTATTATATAAAGATTTAAATACATAGATGTAAGAATACCAACACTGGCAAATATGTGTAAAAAAAACTTAATTATTTAATAACTTGTAAATACAAATGCAATGAAAGGTTCTAAGAAGAAGAAGAATAGTGGTTTTTTAAAGCACATACGATTGGATAACAATATTTTAAGGGTGTATTTTGAAAACAAATAACTAACTCATTGAAAAGCATTAGTAATCCACAAAGAAGTCGGGTTTAAGAATTATTGGAGCATGCTTTAGGCGTTCACCAATTTGCGACCAAATAAGTTCACGGCTGGAAATTTTTCTTAAAATTGAAAATCACTCAACGTATTGAATTTATGATTAATTTTGTTTTTATAGAATACATAGGAATACGTATGTAGGTTTTTTTTATGAACTATCCTTAATTATTAGAATAAAACTTTAATTATTTAAAAAACGCATGATTAGTTTATTGAATTTAAAAAAAACACTTAGTTAAGTTATAGGATCCATTTCAGTTGCTTTACAGGTGTACAAAACTTGTGATTTGCGTATGGGAGATCTAGTAGTGGGAGCATCGGTGTTTAAAATGTCAAAGATGTTTTTCAAAACAAATATCTAGGGATCTACGGCCATGGTACTAAATGGCAAAAATTGGATAGTTTTTCTTGTTAAATCGTTAGATGGGTTCATTAGCAGTTTTACCTTCGGCTGCCATATTTAGTTTAAGGTAAATGATAGCGTTTTCGTTTCGTCGTCCGGTCAGTATTCCGAATGCTTGTAAAATCGTTTGTTGGGCACTAAATGACAGTTTTTCTTCTGAAAAGAAGAGGAAATCGATTCTGTATTTGGAAAAAGAATCAAAACCAGAAGCACACACAGGTGCGTCAAAACCGTGAAATATATTGTTTTGTTCTTTATTTAAATTCTGAATTTATAAAGAAAGTATGTAAATTATGAAATTAAACTCGATCTATTTTATTTTATTTACTATTTTGGAATAAAAATGTATTATCTAATGTAATCCCTCAATTTTATTCGCGAAATCTTCCAAATCATTGATCGCCATATTTACAAATAATGAATGAAAACAAATTTTCAATTGCTTCTAAGAAAGTTAACGAATGCTGTAATGACCAGAAAGAAAATTTTATTTAATGATCTTAAACATAATTCCTCGTGTTTTAAAATTGATGTTGCCTTCGTCGTTTGTACTTTCGTTGTTTGTTTTTCTGTTGGTTCGTTCGATTACTTCTTAGTGCTTTTGGTTTCTGACAGTTGACGGCCATGATTATAAGTTTGTTTGTTTTCACATTTTGATGTAATCGGAAGTGTCGTTATCAACAAATGCATTGAACCACATAACTTAACTCAACAACCACATTCCATTAGTTCGATGTTGTTTAAATTTATACATTTCACAATTTATTTATTATTAAGATGCTTTATTTCATAATATAAAAATCATTATTTTAAGTTAAAAGCAAAAGAATGCAAAATGCGTCTCCCCTAGGTTCAAAAGGTCACTTGAACTTTTGAATTGAATTATGTGTTCTAGTGAAATAGCCAGTCGCATTCCTCCTCCCTAGAAGTTCCACCGTAATACACTAAATACACTAACTTCCAGGAATGTACATCAGTTTACCCTTGAGTACAATTTCAGAGGTACTGTTAAGTAAAGAGATTCTTGTTTTAGCTGTATTTATTGTGGCTCTAATTCACTTCCATTTTTATATGTAAAACAACTTAAACCTAATGTGCATCGGTATCTCTGCTTAGATCCTTCCCTGTTTTCTTAACGGTCGCACTTTGTTCAATCATTGTAAGGGCAGTCAAACCCCTTTTAGTGCACACTTCTTATAAAAATTAATTATTAATTCTCATAACAACACCATAATTTTGAGATGCGGTTTTTTGTAATTGCTTTTAAATAGCTTTCCGGTCGTTATAAAAAGCACTTTTTAGAAAAAGCACTAACACAATCAACTTAAATATAATTCATTTGGAAGGTGACATAAGGTCGGTTCAATAAATTGTCATCTCGATTATGGAATCCTCAATACTGTATACACAGTACAGTGCTCTTTTTTCTCTATACCCATTTGTCGTGAAAAGAAATGAGAACACTGTACTGAGAATCACTGCGGGTCCAGTATTGCATATTCCATCATCGATATGTAGATATATTTGAGCCTTTGGGAAGTTCGAAAGAACTCTTTGTGATATAATCCAGAGAGGACTAACAATTACTGGGAAATGGTGTCTATCTGTAGGATTATCAGTCAAACCTACAAAAACGACAATTATAGCATTTACTAAGAAAAGATTTCTACCCGGCATGAAACCCATTCGATTAGCTGGGGAAGTAATCGAAACAAAGAGTGAGGTAAAACATCTAAATTATGGAGGTGCACACCAAATATCCTTCGGCTGATGGACACCATGATGGTAAGACCATTGAGTATTTATACATAGAGGAATCATCTTTTTGAAAAGCAAGTTTCAAACTTACCTCGCGTGGGGCATTGCAATCGTCTTAGTTTTTTATGTTATTTAGGTATAATGTTCTTGAGTGAACAATGGTAAGGAACCAAAAATACAAATCAAAATAGAAGAAAAGAGACAAGTTTACTTACTGTTGGACTGTTTTGTGTTCTGCAGCTGTCGATTGAGTATTTTGCACTGAGTAGCATTATTTTTCATTTGTTTTATAACCAGACTCAAATCCTTTCTGTGCCGATTCATGTGGTGGCAGATAGAGATGGAATATATGCCTTGAGCAGTGGGCAGTGCACATGCACAAAGCACAATGCACATCAACAGCAGGTGCCTGCTAACAAATGCGGGGTGGAATGAGTATTTTTTGTTTAATGGAGTTGCATTTTGTCTGTATTTGTTTTGGCTAGTCTTTCTTTAGTTGAGTTGTTCAGTGAGTCAGATCAGATCAGTACTCAAGTAACCTTTGCAGTGCATAGTCGTGTGAACTTATGCGGATTTTATTTTCTTTCAGGAAATATTTACATACATAATTATCTACTTTTGGAATTAATTTTTAAAAATGAGTTCCATACCATGTTCCTACTGGAACTGTTTTAGCGTATATAAGCCAGGGTGCTCTATATCTTTTTTTGGATTACCCTATAGTAGCGCCAGATTTGTTTGTGTAAAGCATTCAGCGAATGTTTCTTTGCAAAATTCAAATGATAAAGGTGTATTTAAATTTTGCGAGAAACATTTTTTAGCATCCCAAATAATTATAAAAAGCACAAAGAAATGTTTGCTTCCAAATTCCTTTCTTCTTCCCTTACTTGGGTCTTGTTCCTGCAATGATTATTTTATGGACGATATTTGTAAAGAGATCTGTCAATGTGATAGGCCAACTTATCCTAGGAAAAAGGCTACTCTATATTCTGGCTTACCGGAATTAAAAGACTCATTAATAGAAGAAAATGGTCCATTATTTTCTGGTGTTAATGAATCTGTTAATTCCTATGTTTCTCTATTTAAAGATGAAGACCACTTTTCTCTAAAAGGAAATCGCCCTCCTCCTGGTCCAGAGAATAAAGTTGATTGCAATAGGTTGCGTAATAATTCTTTTAAAAAGTTCTCTGAGGGCGCTGAAATAATAGAAGAGCATTTTCCAATTCCTAAAAATGATGTTCCATTGGTTCCATCCACCAGTTCTCCAAAAAGGGCAAACATCGCCAATATTATTTATAGATCCCCAAAAAAAAGCAAGGTAGATACTTTGAATGACTTAGTTGAAAATAAAATAAACGAACTTTTCAGTAACAAAAGTGACCTAGTAAGGACTGTTATTGCTTGTCAGTTGCTTCATAAACCCAATTCCAAATGGGGTAATGAAGAGAGAGATTTATTTTTGAAATTTATATACAAGTCGCCCGTTCTGTATAAGTACTAGCTTGAAATTGGATTTACTTTACCTGCTGTGTCTACCATTCAAAGATGACCCATGAATATCGAATTTTCCCCTGGAGTAGGAGATAGTCTTCTTAATTTGCTTAGAACAAAATGCTCGTCCCTTTCTGAGTTAGATAAAAAATATGTCTTACTACTAGATTTGAGTAAAATAATCAAACATGGTATATCCAAAGTAACATCTTTAGGATATGAAGTATGTGCCGTAACAACCGACCAGGGAAGCAACAATCGAAATGCTTATAAGGTACTTAGGTCTATAGCGGATAAACCTTTGTATGAGGTAGATGGTAAAAAGACTTTTCTCCTGCATGATGTTCCACACCTAATAAAAAGTATTAGGAATACTTTGTTAAAAGCAGATATTTTAGTTCCGGAGAGAGTGTCTTGGAGAATTTTGGAAAAAATATTCGATTTCGATGGTGGAACTATCAAAATATTCAACAAACTTTCAAGACAACACCTCAAGCCCAACTCTTTCGAAAAGCTTTCAGTTAAACTAGCTACTCAGGTTTTTAGCAATAGAGTAGCAATGGGAATTTTTTCAGCTATTGCAAATGATTTTTTTACGGAGCCAGAAAAACATATAGCTTTGGCCACTGCCAACTTCATATCTTCTGTCAATAAATTATTTGACAATTTAAACAGTGTTAGCAAATACTCATCAAATCCTTATAAAAATGCCATTGCTAACGACCAACAAGAAATATTGAAAAATCTAAAGGATTTTTCCAAAAACATTGTTTCCTGGACTTCTGAAGGAAGAATGAAGATCCCATTTTGTTTTGTAGGGCTGCAAGAAACAATTGATGGAATATTAGATCTTTGGGATAACCTATCATTGGAGTCGGAACAAACTTATTTAATTACTTCGCACTTAAACCAAGATCCGTTAGAAAATACAATTTCCATGATAAGAAAAAATCGCGGCTCTTATGAAAAAAATACTTCATCCGCCCGGGTGTGTCGAAACCTGAAGTGGATATGTTTTCAAAATTTGAAATCATATTCTTTAAGTGGTTACGAGTGCTCTAATTCAATTAATTTACTAGAACATTCTTCCTCTTCAGCTGTTAAAAAATCTACAACAAAGTTTGGATATCTGGAAGAAGATATTGGGTTTGAAACCTTGGAAAACGAAATTTGGGAGGATGAAGAAAATGGATTAAAGGATATATTTGAAATTATTAACGATGATAAAACTTTAAAGCACCCTGATTTGCAAAATTGCGCTAATGCTTATGTAGCTGGTTGGCTAGCTATGAATAATAAGTGTTCTACATGTAGTTATTATTTTAAAGTACAGGAAAATTATGAAAAAAAAACTGCTGCATTAATAAACTTAAGATCCTGCAAAAATTTTAGTATAACAACACCTTCAGATAATTTTGAGAACGATTTAAACTATATAATTTCAGTTTTTCAAAAGTATTTTAAATGTTTCAAGTTCAAAAGGAACATAAGTGTTTTAATGATAGAAGTAATTTCAAAAACCAAAGCATTGTTTGGGCTCTGTATGGAGCATAAGGATGGAATAATAAAATTTATTGTTAGATTTCTAATAAGAGCTTCCATAAAAAATTTTAATAACGCTTTTAAGGCTATGCGTCCCTTGAAAAAATGGGTTGGGTCTTAGCGCTAAACTGCATAGCATTCACAATTTTCCGAATATTTTAATGAAACAAACGGTTATCGATTGGAAATATGTTAAGTGAATTACTTTTGTAGATTTAAAAAAAAATTAAAAATTGCTTGTACCTCAAAACCACCAGACAAATGAAAAAATCATAAAATTTAGTATGATACTTACGCAAATGAATGGGAAATTTATTAAATAATATTAATTTTTTATTTTGTTTATATTTTTTTCTAGAGGCAATAGATTCTAACACTAAATCTCGTTATTTTTTTTTATTTTTACAGTGACTTTTTAGTGACAAAAAGGCAAAAATATTTATTTTTTTTCAAATATTTTGTGCTTTTCGCTGGGAAATTGATAAATATAATTTGTAGTTTTTTAAAATATTTTTTTTATCGAAGAATTATATATTCTGATCATAATGTCGCTTTTTTTTAAATTTCTCTTGTAACATATTAAAATTGTAATTCAAAATGACATTATTTGTAATGCCGTTCTGGGAGAATGACAACCAATACTATTTTTTTAAATTTTTTTCGGTATTTTTGTATTAGATTTAAAAAAAAATAGGGTTTTCATTCGTGGTTTCATAATTTTTGAAAAGTTGTCTATTTTGCGTTTTTTAATAAAAAAAAATCCTTTATCACACACACAAAGAAGTTCGCTTCAAAAGGATGCCACTAGGCGGTGATGCATTCTCTTTCTATCAATTCTCTTTTTCTTACAAAAAGTCATGCTCTGGATCGTACCTAATGGATAACGATCATTCTTTATGTAAAAAAAAGACAGAAGTCATTTAAAAAAATATAGGTCATTACATAATGTGTGGTTTTTTTCAAAAAGTAGATAGAATTGGTGGATGTTCGTGTTTAATTCGCGTGGTGGGATCGTTGCAGAATTTTGTGTATATAGCTTATTTGTACATACATATATGTATATTTTTTTGTTCGGTCATCTGTCTGCTTCTTTTGCGAAAAGAAATAATAGGGGGATTCATGCAACGTCGTTAAACACTAGATAAGTTTATCTTTTGGATAAATTTATCTTTTGGTAAATGAACTGTCAAATTTTGTATGGGAAATGGTTTACGCAAATTGGATAAAATTATCTAAGGATTTTGTTGCGGAAACTTATGTATACAAATTTATTTGGATAAACTTATACAAACGTCATTGTGACTTTTAACGTGACGTTTAACGAACAGCTGATTCAATTACGCAGTATTTATCCAAATAAATAAAAAGGACGTTCACGCAAACTTTAGCGTAAACTTATCTTTTTACACAATTGGTAAACTTATCTCGTTGCATGAATACCCTTATTATGATATTGCGTAAATTTTGGTCATGGAGTGTTAGATTTTTTTCTGATAAGTAATGGTGCAAGGTCATGATTGAAATGTTTCCTATCGTTGTTGAAAGATAGTTTTGAATTAATTTTGCGTTTCTTGTTAATGAATGTAATGTATTAAAAAAAATACATATTTGTTTAGAATTTGAAAAAAAAATTGGTAGGTAGAGATAGGTATTATTAGCCATATTGAAGATATAGGTAAGCTATAAAGCCGTGATGTTAGCTTCTGATACAAATGCGTTAAAAATATCCATTATCCATTATCCAATTTATTTTTGATCTGGATACATATACATTTGTATTTTAATAATTATTTTATTTCATATGTGTAGATGGATCTTTCATTTTTGTTTCAGTATTATTAATCATCTTTTCTCTTAATTATTTTTAAAAACTTAGTACAAAAACTTCTTATAGGTATGTACCTATTTATTATCAGGAAGTGTTGTAACCTTTTGTTAGTAAACGGCTTCATAGCTTTTCCTTTTCTTGATATTATAAATATCTTTTTATTTACAAAATATCAACTTTCTAGTCCTTTCCGTTGAGAACATAGTTTCTCGGCGCCTTACATAAACGCTTTCTTACTCTACTCATAATTTGAATTTCAAAAACTCCCGTTTTACCTACCTACTCACTTTTAAAAAATTTAATTCCGTACCTACATTTTTCATAATTATAGTCCAACCTACAATACAACCGTATGAATGAGTCGCTCAGCGACCGCTTCTTTGAAAAAATCTCGAAACAAAACTTACATTTTACGTAATAAAATAACTAATAAAGAACATTTTTTCTTTTTCAATTAGAAGATCATGTCGAACTAATAATATACCTATACCTTTTTGCATGTATCTTACATCTCGATATACTCTGCAGTTATACCTACTTATAAACATGCAAAAAATAAAAATAATCCACCGCCACCAAGCAGCAATATATTGCCACCTTATTCGCTCATTCATATACCTAATACATAACATATTCTCATTTCTCATATATCCGAAAGAAAAAACAACGATAGTAAAAAAAAAAATCTATACACTAAATTTCATTGGCAAAGTGCCGTCGTCGCGTCGTCGGTCAATCTCAGTTGGTTTTTTCTGCACATAATATTTATAATGTATGCATGCTTGTGTGCGCTTGTGCAACTCTGCCTGCATGTTGTGTAAATTAAATTAATTTTATTTACATCGATATAAAAAAAAATATTCATTAAAATATTTTTTTTTTTATTTTTTTATTTTTTTCCTTTATTGAATTGTAAACCGGCAGCGATTCTGCCTTCGAAAAGAATACATTAGTTTCACTTAAAATCTAAAGCTTAAATAGTAAATAAACTGCAAACACAAGCACTTTACCTTGCTACTCGTTTTGTTTTTCAGCTTATTTGTCGTTAACTCCTCCACCCTTAATTTCGAACGTCCTCGTTCGACGACCTCAAATGTTTTGCAATATCCTCTATTCCAATTATTATAGGTTTTGCTCCTTCAGCTGGTATTGGTGCTGATATGACTTCATCTTTCTTGTTTCCAATTTTACTTCTTAATTTACCAAATAACTTGTAGGCAAATGTGAATACTATTGATATTAGGCAAATAGTTGTTATTGAACTGGTTGTAATGTTGATGAGATTTTCTTTTTCTAGTTGTTCTATTTTCGAAGTTCCGTTGGAATACAGGTTTTTTAGCCTCTTAAGTGATAGAAATTATTCGTTTGCATTTAACAATGATGTGGGTTGAAGAATTGCTGGCATCGGTTGGTACTGAATTGATTCTTTGTTTATTATTTCCCTGTCTGCTATGGAGATTGAAGTGTTTACGTGGCGTATGATGAAAGTTCCGTTGAGTTCTATCGTCTCTTTATTGATTACTGCAGGACCGTTGAATTGATTTAGCAGAAGTATACCTGTTGATATCTCCTCTATTGATGGAATATGATCGTTGTTAGTTGTTTTGCAGTTTGGTGTCATGCTTTTGAGTAGGTTTGGGATGCAGTTAGAAGTGCTTATGTCTGTGATACTATCTCTGTTACATATTTCTAATTCGTTATATTTTTTACAATCTTTATCAATTCCAAAAATTGTTTCTTTACATTGTAGAATTTTTCCATAAGGAATTTTATTAACAATATTATTTTTTTTTATAGATTTAAGAATGAAAAACACTACAAGATTCACTTTCGCTTGTAGGTAAAGTAACTATATAGATAATATTTTTATTATTTGACGCTATTTTTACATTGGCGAATTCAAGAGCTTCATCAATGTTTATATAAGGAATATTTTCGTTATTCATAATTGTCTCTGTAATGTTTATTTCATTGTTACTTAAGATATACGAATTAACAATATTGGCTTTTGCCAAATGTATAGCGTAAGCTATATTTATTATCTCTTCTTTTATAAGTTTTAATTTGTATTTAATTTTCATTACAATATCGGTTTCTATGTTTTCTTTAAAAGTTTTAATAATATTATTTGTTACATTTGTTATTTCATTTAATTTTTCTAGGGTAACTCTATTTATTACAACTTGATTGTTGTTGTTTACTAGTACATTATTTATTTTATTTGTTAAAATTTCAAAGTCGCTGTGGTCTGGATTTCCAGCGATCCATTTCCACGCGCTTCCTATAAAGTCTAATGATCTTTTTGATCTAACATTAATTTTTAATCTTTTTAGATAATTTGAATTTCTTTCTATTTCAAAGGGGAGGATAGGATATAGTGGATGGTGAGGTTTGACGGTTGTGGACGTAAATATTTCTAGTTGCGAAATGAAATCTTCGTACATTTCGATATCGATGATATGAATTATCCTAAAATTACCATTTTGTATTTTTGCGGTTCCTGTCCTTATTTTAATAAGTTGGGAATTGGTGTAGTCTAATATTTGGACATTAGCATGTATGGTACAAAAGAGTACCAGCAACCTAAAGGGAAGGAGAGGAAATTAATTTTTAATTAAACTCTTGTGTATGGTTTTTCCTGATTTTGTAATGACAGTGGAATTCTTATTTTGTTTTACTATTTCCTTTCTATACTTGGGAGATAGTTTATTTCCTAATCTCTTGTTGATTTTGACGTAAATAACTTCTCCAATGGAAAAGTCTCTAACTGCGGTTTTCTTTTTATTATGGTATTCTAAATCGGAGTCTTGTTTTTCCTTAATTTTGTGTATCGTTTTCTTTCTTTCTATTTCAAGCTGTTCAGGATTTTTTGCTAGATTTCTTGCGAAAAATATTTCAATGGGTTTTTTGCCTGTAGTCGAATGTATGGAATTATTATATTCGAATATTGACTTGTCAAGTAGTTCTGGGAATGTGAAGTCTGGATTTTGGGATTTCAAACATCGTAATACTTCGGAAAGTGTAGAATGGAAACGTTCTATTTGTCCGTTTGCTGTACTCGTATACGGAGGTGTTTTAAATACCTTTATATTGAAAAAGTTTTCTATCATAAAGAGAACTGCATTAGAATTTAAGGATTTTTCGTTATCTACGATTATAGTTTGCGGAACGCCAAAAGAAAGTATTAATTCTCTTAGAGGCTGTTTTATGTCCTCAGCGGATCTTGATTTTAGGATTTTTACTAAAGCGTATTTTGAGAACTTATCAATAGCTGTCAGGATAACTCGTTTGTTTGTGAAGTAAATATCTATGTGTAATGTTTGTCCAGGGTACATAGGTATGGGAGTTGCTTGGATCATGGGCTTACAAGGGTGTCTGTCATATTTGTGCTCCTTACATATTGTACAGTTTCTCGCTATCTTTTCGACTTTACGACGCATTTGGGGGAAATAGAATTTGGTCAAGATCTGAAGTTTATTTTCCTTACTATTCCTATGTGCACGATTGTGTTCTTTGATGATTTCGGATTCTTGTTGTTCTTCGTCAACTAAGTCTGTGACTATTTTCCTGGCAAATCTTATTCTATATTGTTTGAAGTGAATGGGATAAATTTCCTGAATTTGGCCTAAGATTCTTTCGCTGGTTTGCAAGCCATTGATGACAGATGGATTTAGGTAACGTTTAAAGATATCAATAATTTTTTCATTGGATAGTTCTGGATCTACTATTGTGTGTCTATGGTATGTAGGGAATGTAATTTCGAATTTGTAGGATGCTACAGTACTCTCTGATAGGATGATTTGATTTTTAAAAACATTTATAGGTTCATCTGCAAATTGAATAAGGTTTTGTCCTGAGCTTTCATCACTATGTTGTGTGACAGTTAATGAGTTAATGTTGCTATCTACCGGTGGTCTTGAAAGAGCATCAGCCACAACGTTGGTTTTACCGGGCTTATATTTCAATTCATAATTGTACTCTTCGAGTATGGCTTTCCAACGCTTGAGTTTGTTGTTGGTGTTTTTATTGCTTAACGCATAAGTCAGTGGTTGATGGTCGGTGAAAATTTTTACAACTGCTGAACCGTAGAGGTAATTGCTGAGGCTATTAAGCGACCAAATGATGGCCAGCATCTCTTTCTCGTTGGTTGCCAAATTTTCTTCTGATTTTGAAAGAGTTCGGGAAATAAACGTTATGGGTTTACCATCTTGTTCAAGTACTGCGCCTATAGCGTAGTTAGAGGCATCTGTTGTGAGATGGAACTCTTTTTTGAAGTCTGGAAATTTGAGAACAATATCTTCGGAGATGAGGGAACTTTTAATTTTTTGAAAGGCTTCGAAGGCTTCATTATTAAAGTTTATAATTTTTTTACAAGAAGACTGTTTGGACACTCGTCCATCTTCCCCTCTGAGAAGGACTGTCAGGGGTTTTGCTAATTTAGCATAGTCTTTGATAAATTTTCGATAAAACCCTGATAGGCTGATAGGCCTAAGAAAGACCGTAGGTCTTTAAGTGTTTTTGGACATGGGAATTGGGCTATTGCTTCTATTTTGTTTGTTTGTTTGTTTGTCTTAATTCCTTTGGAAGATATAATGAATCCTAAAAATTCTACGCTATCTTTAAGGAATTCGCATTTATCCATTTGGACTTTGAGATTTGCATTTTGTTGATAGATTATGGAAATGAGATTTTCGTCCTTACTAAAGACAACTATATCGTCTATGTAGACGAAACATATTTTGCCTATATGTTCTCGTAGTATGTCATCTAGGGCTCTTTGGAAAATGGATGGTGCATTTTTCAATCCGAATGGAAGTCGAACGAATTCGTATTTTCCATTATTGACTGAAAAAGCAGTTTTTTCAATGTCGTTTTCATGAAGTTTAATTTGGTGAAAACCACTTTTGAGATCTAGTACTGAAAAAATTTTGTTCTGTCCAAGTTGGGATAGGATAGTATTGAGCTTTCTGTAATCGATTACTAATCGATATTTCTTTTCACCAGATGCATCGACTTTTTTGGGTACGACCCATATTGGTGCATTGTACGGGGACCGTGAAGGTCTGATGATGCCGTCTCTTAGAAGTTGATTTATTTGTTTTTCGACTTCATCTTTTAATGACATTGGATATGGATATGATCTTGTATAGACTGGTTCATCATTCGATGTTCTAATTCTACCTTTTACTGTCGTGGTGTAGGTTAATTTTTCATCAGGTTCGGCGAATAAATTAGAGTATAACTCTGTAAGTTTATGAAGTTCTGTTTTTTGTTCTTGTGACATGTGACTATCTCTAGTGGTGACGGAGTTTATTGAATCAGAAATTTGCTGTTTGAGTCGGATTTTTAATTTATTTTTAATGAGCATATAACTTTCTTTTGTAAAAATGACAGCTGACAAGTCTTTAAGGCTGTCATTGCCTAGAATTCCGTGGAAGGACTTAAGTGTGGGAAGAATGAAAAATTGTATTTGTATGGTATTGATACCGAAAAGATTTATCATAGTATGTTGGCTTATTTCGACTTTACCGCCAATCGAATTTGCAAAAAAGTTTTGTTTATTGGTAGTTGGATTCTTTACTAAGCTGGGCTGAATGTAATTTTTATTTGACCCTGTATCGACTAAGAATTTTAAGATTTTACCGTCGCTCGTCTTACATTCAAAGTATGGCAAGGACGAGCTTGTTAACCTAAAAAATGAATATCTGCAAAGTCGTTAAGCTGTTCATCGTGGTTGTTTTGATTTGCAATATAATCTTCTAATGATTCGTCTCCAACATGCATTGTATTCATTGAATTTAAAAGTGAATTGTAAGCATTGACGTCAGATTGGTAAGGGTAGTCATATGGCTCAATAATATTTGAAACAATGTTTATTTGTTCATCAGCTTGCTAAAAGTTTGGATTTTTTATTGATTCAGGATAGGATGGTGTCGTTGAGACATGGAAATTTCTTTGCATTTTAGGTGGTTGTGCTTGCATGGATGGGGATGGAGTGTTTTGCTCATTCGGTCTTTTACCGAATAATGGGTTATGAGGTTTTGGTCTGTTTATATAATTGACCCCTTTTGACCGCATGCTTTGTTCAATATCCATTGGCACTGGTGTAGGAAAAGGTTTTGGGGCAGTTGGTCGTGGTGGGACGTACTGTTTTTGTGGTTGAAAAGGGTTTTGTTGAGGGTATTGGTGACGTTGTTGAAATTGCTGCCGATATTGAGGGTATTGTGAATATTGCGGATAATGAGACCGTTTTTGGGGGTGTTGTGGAAAATGTACCAGATTTGGGGAAAATTGTTGTTGTTGCGGAGTATGAGCTGGTTTGAGAGGTGGCAAATCATGGATTGCTTTTTTGTTATGACCGGTAGGTATGTTAGCATGTTGTGAGCGGAAGCTTTGGTTCTCAAGTTTTTGGCATAAATATAAAGCTTGTGGAAGGTCTACAGGTTCTCTGATGCCTAAAAGTCTCGGAAGATCGCCTCTAAGACCTCTTATAAAGGTGTCTAGAGCTTTGTCTCTATAGGTTTCCGTTAACAAATGCATGGCATCTGTAGAGATGTTCATACTAGAGATTTTGTTAAGTATCAATGATATATGTTTGTATACTACTTGATAGTATTCTTCGACACTGTTATTACTCTGTGTGAGAGTTGTCATCTGGTACTCAAGTGTACCTAGATCACGTTTGTCGGCATAGTGGGTAGTTAGGCATTTAGACATGCATTCCCAGTTTAAGGGTGTGTTATAAGACTCTAACACTGCATTGCCAACAATCTTATTTCTTATGGTATTAAGAATACCGAAATATTTAGGCGTGCCTTTAAGGTGGTTGTAAATGTTGAGAATCCTCTCAACGCTCTTTCGCCAAGAGCTGTACTCGCCAGGGTTTCCTGAGAAATCCCTCAGAGTACGTACCACATCAGGTACTTTATCGAGATCGGTTAAGTTCCCGGAAAATTGAACATCAATACTTTGTTCATTACCTTTATAAAAGTTCGCGTGTAGATTTATTATTGATTGGACAATTGGACCCATTACTTTTGAAACAATATTTGTGACAAGTTCTTCTAATTCTGGTGTGGCCATTGCTGCACCTTGGTTTGAAGTGGCTGCGCTTGGGTTGGGAGGGGGTAGGTTAAAATTTGGGAGTTGGATGTTTGGTAGAGGGTTAGAAACTGCGGTTTCCGGCATGTTTCTTTTCCTAAATTTACTTTCTTTCGTAGTTTTGGGAATTTTGGAAAATATTTATTAAAATGGGATATTAAGGTTTACATTTTAAATATTTTAATTTAAGTTTATGAACTAAAATATATGGTCTAATAATTAAAATTAGATTAGCAAGAGAAAAAAAAAATTATTATGAGAAAAAAAATTTGCAATTATTTTAGGTTTAAATAGTTACTTGTTGAATAACTTGTATAAAAATAATATTTAGATTTAATAGTTATCACTTTTTCTTAATTTTAACTTTAATAATTTTCTTACGAAATAATTGTGGTAAATGAGTTCATGTTCCAACGCTGGCGAGAGGGTAGATGTCCTTTTCGCTTCCTACTGCGGTACCCGTTTCGCACTCCCTCGTTGTTCGCTTTATCGATCGATCCAAGCGTGATTCACTGCACTTATTTTACTTTCTTGAGTCACAATTAGTTGGGTTTTTGTTTCTAAATTACACTGGCGTGCTGCTTAAGAACGACTTTTATGAGTTTTAGAACACTTTGAGTTGTTTTTTTTTTTATTTAGTTATATTCGCGGCGTGCTGCTTGAGGACGACTTATGTTTATCAACTATAAAACGCTTTGGGTTGTTTTTATTAGTTACATTCGCGGCGTGCTGCTTGAGGACGACTTATGTTTATGAACTTTAAAACACTTTGGGTTGCTTTTTTTTTTTAGTTACATTCGCGGCGTGCTGCTTGAGGACGACTTATGTTTATGAACTTTAAAGCACGTTGGGTTGCTTTTTTTTTAGTTACATTCGCGGCGTGCTGCTTGAGGACGACTTATGTTTATGAACTTTAAAGCACGTTGGGCGCCAATTAAATTAATTTTATCTACATCGATATAAAAAAAATATTCATTAAAATATTTTTTTTTTAATTTTTTTATTTTTTTCCTTTATTGAATTGTAAACCGGCAACGATTCTGCCTTCGAAAAGAATACATTAGTTTCACTTAAAATCTAAAGCTTAAATAGTAAATAAACTGCAAACACAAGCACTTTACCTTGCTACTCGTTCCCACAGGTCAACACTCGTACGTGATGGGGTGTAGCGGATGCAACTCGACGCTTTGTGTTGTAGACGCATTGTCAGCATGATGGTATGGGAACATGGGATTAATGAACTGTTATGTTTTTCAGCTTATTTGTCGTTAACTTGTATATGTCTCTCTGTGCTGAGAAAAGAATAGCATAAGAGAGAAAGTTTAAATAATAAGAAGAGAATTGCATATTTTTTCAATAATACATTCAAATGCATTTACATGAGTTCTGAGTTTGCTTCTGAGGTAGACCTACCCTTAAGGATTTACGTATTAAAAACAAAGTGTTGACTGCAAATACACGAGGTTATAAAAGAAAAAAAGACTAAAAATTAAATAATAATCAACATGGGACGAGCAAACAAAAATCTAAAAGGGCGAAGTCATCTATATTAAAAAAATATTTGTAAATTCATTGGAATAAGTTATTTACGCTCTTATAATTTTGACCAATTCTAACGTTTTTTTCACAAAATCTTCATACAGAAATAGTGTTATTTTATTTGCTTTTAACTTGTACCTACATATTTTGTGAAATTGTACTGTTATTTTATTATTGTATGTTTTCTTTATCTAGTTATGTTATTTTTCATCAATGCACTAGGTTTCTTACTACCTAGTAAGTACCTATATTATATTATAAAATAAGAGCAAACATTCTAATTTTACATTAATTCATACCTAACCTATTGTTATTTGTTTGCAATAAATAGGTATATGTACCTAAATTTTTCTATTTCATGGTTATATCAAATACATACCTATTTGAAATAAAAATCAGCGTACAAACAGAATTAATTAATTACCAAATTTCTTTAAAACACCTAAAATGGATCAGGCATTCATATTTTTTTTTCAATAATTTTACTTTTTATCGGCAAATATTATATATAAATTACGTTAATTATGCATTATGTTTCTGGCAAACTATACGTTTTAAAACCACAGTGTGGTCGCACATTAGAGCAAGTTCGTGCGACCCAGTCGTGCATTTTATTTATTTGTTATTCAATAGAAGTTTTTGGTTTCCATTAAATTAGGAACAATAAAATGAATAAACCTACAAAATTAATTAAATGCCCAGTTGTTGTTAAAAAGTGACTTTCTAGGAGAAAATGTGAAAATACCATGGAAAGAAAAGTCATACGAAAAATACTCAAACAAAAAGTTTTATCTCTAATTTTGTTTTTATTTTGAACGAAAATATACATACTTCTCAAAAATCATAATTCTTAAATATAAAAACACATAAAAGGCCAAATGAGCTATCAGCAAAATAATAAAACCAAAACGGTTTGGTGATATTTTGCGAAATAATGAAACTGCGAAACGTTATTTTGCGAAAAAAGCACTTGGCTAAATATTAAACAAGGTAACAAAAAAAAAATGATTTTTTAAAAAAAGCTAAATATAAAAACATCTAATGTTAAATACAGAATTATTAAAAAAACATAATGAATAAAAAAGAAAACGTAAATTGGCAATTTAAGGATAGCCAATTAAAAGAAGAAATGTCAAATCGATTTTGCCAAATAATGATGACCCAAGTATTTTAGCTATGTATGTATATCAATTTTTTCTTAATCCTTTGAAGACAAAATGCCTATTGATAATGGGGTCGTCTTATTGTAATCCTATCTATCAACTAAGGCCATACCAAAACAAAATAAAATTTTTTTTCAAATAATCTACAAAGAAGTACCATTCGAAATTATCAAAGTACCTACATACATATGTACAATGTACATACATACATACATTATGTGTTTTAAAGAACTGGTAATTTTTCGTTTTCAATCCATATGTGGTATAAAATGTGTAGCTGATGCGAAGCTATTTACTTCTCATACTTCTTTTTTCTACTTCATGATAAAAACCAGATTATAAGCCAAAAACAAAACTTTTGAGTAAATAAAAAATGTCTCTCTATTCTGTTCCCTTCTTTTACTTGAGCGTTTTTTGTTCACTTCGAGTGTTTTACTTTAAAATGGAATATTTTTCGTTATGGACATGGAGGTGACATCTTTTGAGAAAAGATTGAAATTGTGCGATTGCATGGCACAAAAGAACCGAATTATTAACAACTAGAAAAAGTCCAAAGGATCGCATCTTTATGTATTACTGCAGCAATGACAACCTGCCCTACAGCAGCATTGGAGGTTATCCTCCACTTGTCCCCTTTATACAACGTCATTCAAAGTACTGCTGAGGGAGCAATTATGAGATTCACCAAAGAAAGAACTGGAACTGGTAAATGTTTAGGTCTTAGGGAAAAAGAATCCATTTTAAAGACAACAGTAACCAACCCAAGAGATGGCATCATTAAAAAATATAACTTCGTTAAAAACTTCAAAACGGAGTTAAGTAGCAAAAAAAAAGTGGGTAGGTGTAACAGTGAACTACACACTAAAAGCAAATGCCATCAAGTGGTACACTGATGGATCGAGAACGATTGAGGGGACTGGTGCTGGTATTTTTGGGCCAAGAACCAAATTTTTCGTAACAATGGGACAGTCTACTAACATTTTCCAGGCGGAAGTTCACGCCATAGCAAAATGTGCAGATCAAAATCTCTAAAGAAATTACCGAAACCATAACATTGTCATTATGTCAGATATTCAAGCCGCACTCAAAGCACTAAGTTCCTATGCCATCAGCTCAAAAGTAGTGTGGGAGCGAAATTTGCGCCCGAACGAAATTTTGTTTGCCTACTAAAAATAATTGAACAATTATGTTGTTAATGGCATTACATTCCGCCCGAAATGAATGTTTACAATAAGGGGAATTTTTCGAACATGAAATTTTGGGTGAAACAAAGAATAGGCGAACAGTGAAATGTCAAATTTACCAGCTGGAATGTCGTTCGGGGGAAACTCACAATAAGGTTGATTGTCTCACTCCGTTGGGTACCTGGCCATGTCGGCATTCAGGGTAATGAGGAGGCAGACTCCTTGGCAAAAATAGCTGCAACTACCCCCTTATTGGAACCTGAGCCCCATTGCAAAATAGGAGAAAATGTATTAAAAACAAAATCAAAAAAGAGGAGGCGAAAAGATTTAAATATTGGAAAGAACTCCCCAAGTTGGGGCAGGCAAAATTATTACCAAGAGCGTTTTAAAAACTGTAACAGCTTAAGTACGAACAACCTTTGATTAGTAACGGGTGTCCTCACTACACAAGCTAAGAAGACACTAAAACATTATTGGCCTGGAAAGTAATCCCCAATGCAGATTCCGCAATACAGACACCGGATCACATAATAGGTAGAGATGTAATGCACTTATGCGTCAAACAAGAAGTACCTGGGTCACTTCCAGGTCGAAGAGAGTGAATTACCAAGATATTCTAAATACTTCAATTCCTTAAAGGAATACATTTTGGAGGAGGAGCTTTAGGATGAGAAATATGAGAAATATCTTTCAAGATGGCTTTTCAGGTCGCAGTGCAATATACCCCCATTTCACAGGTAAGCTTTGCCTCATTACTCTGCACTACGAGCGCCTTGCCATCACCAATAAAAACTTATTCGACCCTGGACGAGAATTTCAATTTTGACAGATGCGGTTCAGCAAATTCACGTGATTGAAATAAATTTTCATTTTCAACAAATTTTTTATAGCAAAACGCTATGAAATATCAATGGAAAAGTATTCTTATATAATGCATTTACATAAAAAAAAACTACACTTCATATTACTTTATGTGGAATATGAGACACATATCCGGCCGTGAAATGAAAACATTTTTAATTCCATATTATAGGTGTTTTTACACGATTTAACGCAGCACCGCATGTTGCTTTATATTTTTTTGAATAAAGTATTTCAAGTATTAACTATGTTAACTTTTATTTCACTTTTTTAATTAGTTTTTTTCACTATTTTTTAATGTTTTAAAATCTCTAAACACTTTTCTATAGCTTGGCAAAATGACATATTGGGATCATTTTGTTTTTTTTTTTATTTGGTGCCTCACTCACATACACTAGAAGTTTCTTGCGAAATTGCACAAATTTTCAAATTTTTTTTACTAATTGTCTAAAATTCGTGTTTGTTAACTCGAAAAAGTTGCAACGAGGGAGCACAATGAGAGAGCAAATAATTTCCAATTTCCCTTCCCCCAAGATTTCTGCTACACAAATTTCTAGGTTCGTTCGCGTACTAGCCAGAAACCACCCAAAACTAGATTTAGTCCAAACGTGTTCGCGTACGAGTTAACACACCCTGTTAATTATGTATCTTAAATATATATATTAGTATATAAACACAAATGTAAACACATAGCTATATCCTATGTAAACACAATACAATGATTTCTTTATCATAAATGAGTATGAATAAGAAAACAAACTATCTACCTGCATAAGATAAAGAATGTATATATATTGGTATGTAAGCATGGGTGTTTTCATAAATGCATGGTTGCGAAAGTCTGACGAATGCAGAACTTTCATAAATGCAAATGATAAATGTCAGATTTTCATAAAAGCAAAACGCAAATATTTGCAGCGCAAATGTGCAACTATAAAAACTCACATGCAATCTGAGTTTCTTTCTTAAAGAAAGAGACAGGTATAATATAAACGATTTCCTTTCCTCTATTGTTTCTTTATTGTTTTTGACATATGACGTAAATCAGAAAAAGTGTTCATAAATGCAGAGTAAAACACATTCGCAAATATTTTGTATGACGTTAATATGATTGCAATTGATCGCATATAAACAAAGCAGCCATGCATTTATGAAAGCACCCCATATTTTTAAGCACTTAAGTTAAGATATCCAAACCCTATGGACATAATTATCCAGCAAGATAATTAACTCTAAGACCGTCACTGTTTCACATACGTGAATAAGATAATATATAAAGTAATAAAGGATTTATATCCCAAGAAAAATATCTTTTATTCAAATAATACAAACTGTATTATTAATTGGCGATCCTGCCAAGAGTATTGATATACCTTCATTCTTCACGGAGCGGACCAAGTGAACAAATTTCAACATTCGTAAGGATTCTACAACGTAGCAGAAAGTGAAATTTGGAAGCATATTCTACAAACGAATATCTCATCAGTAGAGATCAAGTGAGTATAGTCCTACTGACACATAATGTTATAAATCATCAAGTGTACATATGTATACACAAATAATATAAACAAAAATTAAAATAAATTCAGTGAAAAAGTAGTCAGTGTAATATACAACGAGTTTAATCAAACCAGAGAGTGAAATTCTCTACTAATAAAATATATGAAACGGTTGAAAAAACTGAAAAGCCACTTTGACGACAACAGACCAGAATTAAAAAAAATTATGTCTGAGGCACAGATGGCAAGTATCCTTGCAAGACTAGAAACACTCGAGTTAAGTAACAGAGAACTCAGGAATGAAAATGGAGGTTTGAAAAGTCTTTTAGTACAACAAGATACTATAAACAAAGAACTACAAGCTAAAATGTTAAATATAGACAATGAGATGAAATTAGTTCCAGACGTCCCAATGTTAAAAGAAATCACGACGATAATAACGAATGGGAATGAAATTCAACTAGACGCTTTCAAAGCTTTATCTGAATTTCACGGGGATAGAAAAGAATATCGTCTATGGAGAGAAGAGTCTACAAGACTAATGAATAGTATTACTGGATTTGAAACTCACCCAAAATACTACACAGCTCTCACAATAATAAAAAATAAAATAAAAGGAAGTGCTGCGGAAATATTAACCAATCATAACACAATATTTAATTATGAAGCAATACGTAACAGATTAGATTACACATACAGTAATTAAGAACCCTTGTATGTCTTGCAAGACAAAATGAGACAAATAAAGCAAGGAAGACAAAGTTTAAGTTTAATCAATCACTAAATTTGATTATTTCAAAAATTGCAATGAGTGGAGACTTATCTACAGTAACTTCGAGACTTAATGCAAATGCAAGAGATGACGCATTAAGAATATTCATCGATGGAATAAGCGATACATTCACTAGGGGTGCATTATACACTGCGAAGATAGTCGATTTAGAACACGCATTTTCGATCGCATTAAAAATCGAACATGACAACCAACATAGAAATCTTCACCTACAGGATAGATACAGAAGTGATGTAAGAGAAATGAAAACTGAAGGACGACCCAATTTTGATCATCGTGTACAAAATCAAAATAATGATATATCAGAGAAACTTTAACTCACAACAACACCTCAATCCATTTAAGAACAACCCCCCGAAGCCTATGGAAGTTGGAAATCGAATAAATATGACCGGATATCGAAATTTCGAGAGACCACAACAAAATTTCAACAATCAAATTAATCAGCAGTACAGCAGTAATTTTCAAGGGAAACGAACACATGACGTCAACAGCGGAGTGCAGAGACAACAGTTTCAACAAGCGTTTAAGCAACAACGGGTGAATAATAACAGACAACAGGACTACTACGGAGAAGATGACTCATCAAGCACATATGTAGAAACAGGCAATATGGTAAATAATAACATAAGATTTGATCATTTAAACTAGTAGATGGGTTGCCTTGTTTAACTTTAAAAAGTGAATTTACAAAGAAACAATATAAAATTATGATTGACACAAGAGCAACCCATAATTACATTTCAAAAAATTGCGATTCTAGTATAAGTATTAAAATTAAACCAGTAAGAATTAGAACGATGCGTGGCTTCTCCATGATCGATTCAAAAAAACAAATAAATATAATTAATAAAAGATTAACTTTCTACGAATTAAAATATATAGAAGGTCTTGACATGATATTAGGTTTGGAAGGTTTAAGGGAATTAGGAGCAGAAATTAACCTGAAGAGTATGACATTAATCACCATGTGTAGTGAGAGTCTAAACAATCAGGATCATAAATGCAACTATGTAGTAGGAGAAAATATAGAAAATAAGTATAAAGAAGAAGTAAATAATTTAGTAAAGACTAATATCGGCATAGGACCGCTTCCTTTTACTAATACTTTAAAATGTACTATACGTACAAAAGATAGTGAACCTATTTACGTGAAACAGTACACTTATCCGATTTCTGACAATGAATTTGTGAATAAGGAAATAAGTACATTATTAAATGAGGGAATCATACAGAAAAGCAATTCGCCTTACAATAGTCCCATATGGACAGTACCCAAGAAAGGTTTAGATTCGGCTGGAAGACCAAAACGACGTATGGTCGTCGACTTCCAGAAATTGAACGCAAATACGATAGCTGATAGATATCCCATACCTGACGTTAATATGACGATTCAGAATTTGGGCAAGGCTAAATATTTCACTACATTAGATCTTGAATCTGGGTTTCACCAAATTCTCATAAAAAAAGAAGACCGTGAAAAAACAGCATTCGCCATAAACGGAGCTAAGTATGAATTTATACGTATGCCCTTTGGATTAAAAAATGCTCCTAGCGTATTTCAAAGATGTGTAGATGATATTTTACGAGAATATGTAGGTAAATTTGTACATGTATACATAGATGATGTGTTGATATATTCCTCCTCTGCCGAAGAACATATGCAACACATTCGCACAGTATTCACTGCATTAAATCGAGCTACTATGAGAATATCTGATGAAAAAAGTAAATTTTTCCAAACAGAATTAGAATACTTAGGGCATATTATAAAAAATAACAGAATATATACGAATCCAGACAAGATTTGAGCTATTGAAAACTACCCTATTCCTAAGAATGTTAAAGAATTATGAGAATTCCTGGGATTAACAGGATGTTATAGGAAATTTGTCAAAGGTTACGCAGACGTCACGAAACCTTTAACCGTTCATTTAATAGGAGAAAATGGTGGTATATCTAAAAACCAAGGCAAAAATGTAACTCTTAATCTAGACCAAATTGCCATAGAAGCAATAAATAAACTTAAGAACGCATTAAAAGAACAAGTAGAGTTATACCAACCAGATTTCAATAAACCTTTTGAACTTACAACTGACGCATCCAACATAGCTATTGGAGCCGTTTTAAGTCAAAATAAAAGTCCAATATTTTTCTTAAGTCGCACATTAAGCAAGAACGAAGAAAAATTTTCTACAAACGAGAAAGAATTATTAGCAAAAATTTGGGCTTTACAAAAATTAAGGAATTAAATAGTTATAAGGAATAGCTGATTTAACAATCTATACTGATCATCAGAGTTTAGTATATGGTATATCAGATAAAAATCCAAATACAAAATTAAAACGATGGAAAAATATCATCGAAGATTATGGGGCAAAATTAAAATATATGCCAGGAAAAGAAAATGTAGTTGCTGACGCATTATCGCGGCAGATTATAAACACAAGTACTATAAAAACTGTTGAAACAACAAGTACAGTTGCCACAGTACATTCAAGTGATTCTTCTGGACAAGAAGTCATAAAAACAGTAAACCAACCATTCAAGACATATGCGTTCCAGGTCGAGTTGATTCCAGGTAAAGAAAACGGAATACATTCAGGTACGATTTTCGAAAACAAACAACGCCACACCATAAAATTTTAAAATAGGGATGATCTCATATCACAAATGAAAGAGATAATAAAACTAGCAAGGATTGTTGCAACACATGCCACACCCGAACTTATTTACCAGATGGGAATACAGTAAAGGAGAAAAAATTATGATGAACCAATCGATATTCCTAATATTACTAGAGAGTGCAACGTTGCATATTCAAGGGCAAGTAAAGATAAGAAACGTGGAAGACCATAAATATATTTAACAGAAAAAGATGATGTCTTCATGTATGAAGAACTATCAATTACACTTAGAACTATTTAAATATGAGAGACATTCAAGAAATAATGTCATTAGAAAAAAACTAAATTACCAATCATAAATATTTTAGAATATTCAAACATTACAGTGTTAAGAACTGAAGATTTAATTGTAACCATTTACAAATATCAAATATTGACGAAACAATTTGAAACTTATAAAATCACACCTATTTCATATAAGCATGGTAAAGTTATTCTAGATAAAAAAATTGCTAAATACAAAAATAATTATACAAGAATTTATAAATGTCAAAACTATTTAAACAAATACATATGTAAACTAAATAAAGAAAATGATAATTGTAATATTCCTATATTAAACAATAAACAAACGAATTGTAATATTATCTAAGAATATAATTATCCACTAAAAGAAATTGATGCAGGAATAATCTTGCTAGATGGAGATCATATAATAAATAACGAACAAATCAAAGGTATCAACCTTATTGAAATTAACGAAACAATTAAAATTGATGATAAACAATTTATAAATATTAAATAACAATTAAAAGAAATAATTTTACAAAGGCATAATGAAACTTTTTTAATAAATCAGATATTAGAATCAAAAACTTTATATGCATTTGATAATATTGATTCATTAAAAAAATTTGTAATTCCATTTGAGGAAAACCCTATTATGTCAGGTATAAAAACAACCATAAGTACTGTAATAATAATTTCATGCATAATTCTCCTTATTAAAATAATAAATTTATGTACGAACTATAGAAAGACAAAAACAGAGAAACGCTTTCAAAAAATTTACGAGCTGGAACTCGAAAAGCAAAAATTAAAATTATTAAATATGAATGTTTAAAAATACGGGACGTATTTATTTAAGGAGGGGGGGAGTTAACACACCCTGTTAATTATGTATCTAAAATATATATATTAGTATATAAACACAAATGTAAACACATAGCTATATCCTATGTAAACACAATACAATGATTTCTTTATCATAAATGAGTATGAATAAGAAAACAAACTATCTACCTGCATAAGATAAAGAATGTATATATATTGGTATGTAAGCATATTTTTAAGCACTTAAGTTAAGATATCCAAACCCTATGGACATAATTATCCAGCAAGATAAATAACTCTAAGACCGTCACTGTTTCACATACGTGAATAAGATAATATATAAAGTAATAAAGGATTTATATCCCAAGAAAAATATCTTTTATTCAAATAATACAAACTGTATTATTAATTTACGCACATTTCGTGTAATTTTCTGCCAGGAGAGCTCATTGGAGAGAAAATTATTTCCTCTTGCCAGTTTTTACCCGAGAAATTATAAGTTTGTTCGGGTACTTTCCGGACTAAAAATGGCAATCTGTCAAATTTTGAGGAGTGGGGATGAAATCCTCTCAAAGAGGAGTGACACTTTCCGAAAATACACGAACGCGTCGAACCAAAATACTTACTAAATATAATAAAAGAAACTTTTGAAGTATACTTGTGTGTGTTTTTTTATTAATGTTGTGCTTCAGTGGATTCTTTTTCATCGAATTTTGGATAAAAACAAAATTTACCCGATTTGCCATTCCAGCATAGTTGAGGAACATTAGAAATGAAAAACGCTTTATGTATCTATGTATGTACATTGAATGTCAAATTTAAATGTTGAGCAACTTTTCTGAACATAGGTACCAACATCATAACTTTCCTAAAAAGGGTCAAATACATGTGGTTTAAAAAATTATTGTTTTGTATTAAATTTTTGTTTCTATTAAATACGCAATTTAATAAGGTTTTTCATATATAGTTTTATGTGACAATAATATAATACAAAAAATGTAGTCCGATATTCTAGCTAAATTTTAAGACCTTAATGAACGGATTATTAGAACCGAAGTTATAAGCAAGCCAAACCAAACACAATGTATCTTTACAATTATTATACCGACTACAAATTTAGGTAGGTACATATGAACATTTAGCATTTTTTTTCCGACGCGAAGCAAATTTGCCACGATTGTGGTTTTTTATTGCACAAACTCCGCCGCCGCCGGCTTTAGAATACTATATTCCTCTCGCCAATTGGTGGTTGAAAGTATTTTAATGCTTTTTTTCTTAATCAACTTCCTCGTTGAATTAAATTATTTGTCCGATATTTATTTTCATGTTTTTAGTATAAAATTTTGAATGATTTTGAAAATTTTTTGCTCTAACACGCCAGTCATTTTAATTATATACCTTAATATTGAAAATCGGATAATTGGATCGAAAGATATAAGCATTTAAGTAAACGCAAATCGGATATTTTTCGGATTTCGCAAAAATCATCATCAAAAACATACCCATTTTTTTCCTACGAACATTTCTCCTTTTTTTCTGTCCGTTTTATCATCTTCTTCGTTTTTTGTTTCCTCAAACTAGTAACAACAAAGCATGAACGAAATAATTTTGTTTATTTTGTTTAGTTTGTTTATTTTTTTTATTTTGTTGATTTTGTTTATTTTGTTTATTCCCCTCACGTTTCGCCCCCTTTGTCTACTAGGCGTTTCATATTTTTTTGATTTTTTTATATTGTATGCCTCCGTTTAAACATTTCTAATGTTAAAAATAAGTGATGTTTCAAGTGTGAATTTTCTATTTGTAAATATTTATAACGCAAATTTTATTTTGTTTAATAAATTTTAATAAAGAATATGAAGTTATTATGGAAATTTCAATGTTTTCGCTTTCCTGTCTTTGTTTACTTTTTGTTGACGTTTAAAAAGTGGCAAATATTTTGGTTCAACTTGTTCGTGTATTTTCGGATAGTTTCACTTCTTTTTGAGATAATTTCATCCTCATTCCTCCTCATTCGCCATCTACGGCCTAACTTGAGGTGTCGCAATCCATAGTTCTAAAGTTTGTCCGAATTTTACAATTTAAAAGTTACAAGATTCAAAATGAATGATCGTCTTGTACAAAAAAAAATGACATTTTATACAAAAAGTGGTTCAGTGCGTTTGTTAACTTTTTGACACGTTTTCCCTCTCTTAGATTATTTTCTCCTTTTTTCAAAGTTTGTCAGGTTTTACATATTTTTCTTAAAAAAGATGCGATGTAATATACACCTCTTCCTTTACTTCTTATTCATTCATCCAAGAAGTTTTTGTGAAGACAAATTCCCAGTTCAGCAAAGACTGCTTTTAGACGACTGCAATCTTTAAGCTTCAATTCTCTTTTGCTTTCCTTTTGGTTGTAAGGATGCTTTTAAACACTGCAATTTTTAATAAATAATGTTAACTTTGTTAAATGAAAAAGAAACATATCCACACACCGTACTCCACTTATATCTCAAACAATAAGAAAAAGCACAAAGAAGAATCAGCAATAACTGTGCAATTTGTTTCAACCTCAGCAATTTGGCTACCCCTGTCAAAATGTTGGTTTGACTGCTATTTTTAAACTTCGTTTCTCTTTTTATTTCCTTTCTGTTGCAAAGATGTTTTTAAGGATCTCCCAAATCAAACCGAATTTAAAAAATGGCAAAAAAACGTCTCCAAAGTGTCTATTTTGGCGTTTGTGAATTAAATCTGATTTTTATTTTAACGTTTGTTAATTAAAAGACGGTGTACATAACTTTTTTTGACGTCCCATTTCACTCCCACTTCATGATGACAAAAAGACGTCCAAGTAAGGCAGGGATTTTTAATTTTTTTTTAATTTGTGGATTTTTTTGACGTTTCCTTTTGTGACATCTGTTTTCTTTGTATATTTACTTTTTGTTACTTTTTGACTTAAAATCCAATTTGGTTTAAATTGGAAACATATTAATTTTATAAAATTTTAATTTTGTGCTTGAAAAATGGGTAATTAATCCTCCAACGAGCACAGATTTTTGTTTTGTTTTAACAATTTCAGAACGTCACGAGTGACATCAAAATAAATCGATTGAGTTTATTAGACTACCCCGTTTACAAGATAGGATTGAAGGATCGGATCGGATCCAAATGATATTTCGATCCAGGTATATGACCATGGCGGATCGAAAGATTGAATTCAAATGGAATCGAAGTGACGTTTTGTTTTTAGTGTATGCGTGCGGAATTCAGTTCTTGTATAATAAATAAATAAGGAAAAACAACAAAAAAAACAGGACAAAACATCTTGACACGAACAGCACAGAGCTTGTGATTGAAATACACACACACTAACATACAGCTGTGATCTCGATTCCTCAATTCGTCGATCTAGGTCTATCAGCCAGGTTCTACATTTCACTTTCACTCGAAATGAAATTGAAGTCAATCTAATTTCAATTGATTTTAAATCCGATCCAGCTCGCAATGCTGGTGACATCCAACTCGCAAAGCTGGATCGGATCGAGTAATCCTATTTCGATTGAGTTATCCTATTTCGATCCGATCCAGGTCTACACGGAATCGAATCCTGATTCAATTAAGATTCAATTCTTGTAAACGTAGTAATAGGGAAGGGTAGATTGAAATGAAGAATTTTTGTCTATATAATGTAGACATCGGTGACCATGGTAATGAATGAAAAAAGTTTTCAGTAAAATGACCATACAAAACTGGCACTAAAAAAACAAAAAAATATTTCCCTGTTTGTATTTGCTTCGCAATGACAATTATGGATAATTTTTTTAAATTAATTTAATTAACTGGTGCTTTTCTTTTTGTAAATAAAGTGTGTGAGCATGTATGTTTATTGTTAAGATTTTATATTGAACCAAGCTTAGGAAATTCTAATTTTCAGCTTTTAAACGCAGACGAAGTCATGGAAATCGGCTAGTTAATAATAAATCTTTACATTTAAGATTTTATATTTTAAAGAAACCTACACGCCAGCCCGTTTACATGAAAATAAGTACAGAAAGGATAAAGAATTTGTATTATAAAAACTTCCTTAAATATGAAATAGTTGTAAGAAAATCATAACAAGAGAGAGTGAACATGAACAAACAGAATTTAATGTGATAAAAAATGAGTACCCATAAATTGATTTAATTTTAATTTTCTAGAGGGTTTTTAATTAAGACTTAGGCAGTGAATATTTCGATTCACATAAATGTAGTAACTTAAAGGATTTATATCATGGTGTTGATTTTATGAATGTATGTATGTTCGACTAGTAATTCTAAGCGCGTTGTGTGAACTAATTTATTGTTTCAAATGAACAACACAAAAACTATGCAAAACAAAACTTCAGTAGCAGGATAACCGGCAAGCAAATCGCAGGCTTAGGCAATTAGCTTTCTCGTGTACACTGACACTAAACCCCGGGTAAAACTAATTTTGTTTGTTCTAATTTTTAAAAGTATACCATCTGTTGCAATGCACACATTTCACTTGATTTTATTAGTAGATTTCCTTAAACCGAGCTACTGATTTCAGCCGTTCAGACGGTTATTGGACGCAATTATGTTTTAAAATGCATTCAACTTTGTAGCCAACTCTGCATAAAATGGATGATTTGAATTTTACTTCAGTGATAACTATGGATTTAGGAAAACAATAGTTGTAAATATGTATGAGTACTTTGCTTAAAAATTTGTTTTACTTTAATTAAGTAGTAATTTCTTGCGATTCTTATAAACTAATAGATTTTTTTCTTTAACATAACTTCCTATTTAACTTACATTACTTTATATAGTTAAAAAAAGGACAATCGTAAGCATATTATATTTAAATTGTATTTATATTATAATTTGTTGAAGCCATTTACAAATAAATTAATAGCCCAGCTATTATCTATACTCAAGTACTTTTACTTTTAAGACTAATATAAAATGACTTTAATTTATATAAAAACAAAATTATAATAATTGCTTTCTTTTAATTATATACATACATATATCTATATTTTATACATATATTTTAATTATAATAACATAAATGAATTATAAACAGAACACAACGGGATCTAGCGGATTATACTCAGGCACCACCTCCACCACCGCCGCCACCGCCAACAACATCTAGTTCAAATTTAAATTCAACCGGTGGTGTTGGCATCGGTCAAGGTTTGTATTTTTCAAACAGAAACACTGATTTCTTCATTTTTTTTGTTGTTTAAATTAGATTTTCGACAAAGGGAAACGAGTAAATTTGTTTTGTTGTATGATAATTTTTTTATAGTGATATAGCGCTGTCATATAAAGTGGACGAACTGTCACCATCGAGCCAGAGCATATTTGCGGACGAAATTATATTTATAGTTTTACTTGTTTCTCTTTGAAATTTGGAAATCGCTAAAGGATAAATACCAGTCATCTGGAGTGTTCGTGTTGATTAGAAGCTAAAAATCGAATGGTCAAATGGAATTTATTTCAAAATTTGTATTTATAACTGATTTGTAGACTTAACTGCTTTTAAGAACTTTTTATTGTTTGTTTGTTTTATAACGCATAAAATGTCTTTGAGGCTTCAGGTAATTTCGCTTCTGTACACGACTGATTTAATCTGCATTTAAAATGATAAGATATTTTTTTTTAATTTTTAAGAAATCGAAATCACATATCTGATCTTTAAACATGTTCTTTCTACCTTGATTTGGAATGTAAAGAGAATGGCTTATCGACTCTTCGTACTTCTATTTTATTTTTTCAATTTTTAAATGTTTTTGTTTCATGTTAAGGATCTTCTTATTAATTTTTCATATTTCCATGATTTGAAAAAGCCGTTTATAAGGCACGCTGGATGGCTCGTCTAATTTGTTTTCTAGATGTTCATCTATTAAGTTTCAATCACTTTTTAAAATATCGGCAATCTCGAAATTGTATAAATATTTAATTTTGTTTTAACTAAAAAATTTTACATTAAGCTACAGCACACCCACAGTATAAACCCCTCAAATGCCGTTATGTTTACTGTGGTGCGAAAGGTTGTAAGCCTGTTGACTAATAAACGTAAATTTGAGGTGTCTGATGAAGCTTTTTCAAATGCGGCCATTTCTATGGTCAATAAAAAACCTTTACAATTTGTGTGGGAGCCAACAAATTAATCTCAAATCTTCAAATCGGGTAAAACATATTCATCGGGTCAATGATATTCACAAGTTTGTGGTCAAACATACTCGGATGCTTTTCCACTTCTTGGCGTGTCGATGAAGTTTTAATTTGAGTTTGTCATTTTATAAGAATATAACTTTTTGTGCATTTAACTTCATAAAAGTTCTCAAAAAATCTGGACACCAAATACTTCGACTTTAATGAAAATTAACTTGTTTTACAAAAAAATCAAGTTTGTACAGAAATACTTTAGTCTTTTGCCGTTTTTTTTTATTTGCTTTATTTTTTGTTTTATTCATTTTGCTAATTTACATGAAAATAAATTTTGTTATTATAATTAAAAATAATTTAAAAAAACATTTTGACTTCTTTAAAAAAAAACGCATACAATCAAAAGCATGCGTCATTAGTTTTTTTTATTATTATCATAACATTTAAGAACAAAAAAAAAGAAAGAGATTTTTCAGGTTTTTATTTGTGAGCCTATCAACGGAACAACAACTTTCAACATGACTTTTATTTTTAAATAAGTATTTTCTTGATAATAAAATTAAAAATTAAATATTTTAATAGACGCTTAAGATCGTTTATAATTCATTTCTTGTGAAATAACAAATTTCGTAAATTTTCCTCTATTAATATAGATAACGGATCTGAGCCAACAACGACTACAACCGCAGCTGCATCAGAATCTAACCAGTCTACAGCACCAACCCTCACGACTCAAAGTCAAAAGCCTGTAGGACACCATCCTGGTTATATAGGTATGATGCGCTACAACTCGGAACAAGTGCGCAGAATAGATGGAGGTGGACCACAGCCACCTCGTCCCCAATACTCTTCAGGGCCACCACCACCAAGGGGACGAATGATGTTTAATAATAACTACAGTAACATGAGACCCTCAGCTCAACATGAAGCCAACTATCGTATGGGGTTCGGTCCACCACCCTATCGGGGTGAAGGTCCTGGCCAGGGCATGAACTATGGCGCCCGTAGGATTCAACGTTAGTGATGAAATGAATTAAAATCAATTAATATCTTCTCAAGAGTTAAGACATTTATTTACGTTTTTTATTTTATTATTTTAAATACGCAAACCAAATAAGCTGAAATAGGCACATGTTTTAATTTTTCTATTTAAACATAGATCCGATATACATATTTATATACATATATATTTAGAGTTAAGAAATTGGTTAAATTAAATTAATTAAAAGAATTACCAGTACCCGATGAAGTAAACTGACTAAGAAGTGCTGTGACATGAAAAGAAACACATTTATTTAATATTTATCAAATATTTATTTAAAGAATTTGATGTGTATTTTATGTGACTTTAAAAGTCAAAAAAAAGATCAAATAAGTTTTATCAATTTTAATTTTAGGTACATACATACGTACATAATACATATTATATATATACATAATAAGAACATATTTTTAGCGCAATCATAAAAGCTGATAGTATAGAAACGGTTTTTTTTTAAATAAAATGAATACAAAAAATGAACTGAAATTAAATATGATTTTTTTTGGTTGGAATATGTACAGTTACAATTTTTACGATCAATCGCTTTCTGTTTAAAAAGTAAACATACAAAAACAAGAAAAAACAACAAATATACTTACAGTATCCACGCTATAGCTTTTTTTAAGCCAGAAATCCATCCTTTCATTTTATTTTAAATCAAGTTATTTTAGTGAAAAGTTTTTAAAAAAATTGATTTTTTCTATTTTTTGTTTTCTTGTTTCAACCTGACCTTATGCAAAACACATTTTTTATAATATAAATCAGTTGAGCCGTCTGTGAAGCGTCCAATTCCCTAGGTGCCAACTGCAATGAAAATCGGAAATGGCTGCCTCCCGATTTCGATTTATTTTCTATTTTGTAAACATTCTTCTTTCACCAGCTGTTTTTTTTTTTTTTTTTAAACAAAATACATATAAAAACAGTTCACCACTGGAACGTGCATAACCCTATTATGATTTTTCTATTTTTATTAACGTCTTCGATATCTATTTTTACAAAAGAGCATTAAATGGTACTTTCAGTTGAATAGGTTTTCGAGTGGCCGTCATCCAAAGATCGAAACATCATCTCCAAACGTCTTTGTCTTTACAGTTTACATTTTGTTTGTTTTAACTTTAAATATTTTGCTTAAAATAGTTCTTTCGATAAGTTATTTTGGTGTTATGTTATTATTCATTGTTGCCCGAAGTAAAATTCCAAATTATTTTAGCTTTAGATTTAGTTTGTTCAGTTGAATTATAAATTGGGCTTTAAATTTCCGAAAAACATTTCTAAATTCAATGTATCTACAATAATTTATAATTTAGTAATTATAGTTACGTTTTAGTCTCGTAGTTTTTGGTGCAGCTTCTCAATATCGTTTTTAGATTAGTTCTTCTTTTTATATTAAATACCTTATTCTACTTTAACATATATTTGACTCTTTCTGATAGATTTCGAAATTATGTTGGGGCATTGCCAGGTGCGGCAACACTCCTCCCTGGTAAGCTGGACGTATCGTTCGGGTTAACATAGTTGACCCACTTCGAGAACTGCTATCTTGGTAGCCGGGCGAGTGTATACCCCATTTTTTGTTCGGACCACGGCTGACCCCACTTGCCCATATAAGCTTGGTAAAGTTTTTATAACTTTTCCTTTAGGACAGTTATTTATGGGACTATTTTCCCCCCACTGCTATAGGTTTTGCCTCAAGGAACCACTCCTCCTAGTTCCTTTATCCAACGTTGCCAGAAATGATTTCCAAAGTTTTCCCAGGCGATCCAGTTTTTTCTCAAAGCTCGAGCACTGTCATCCAAGTTACTAAAAAATTTAATTCCGTTAGACGAGCCAAAAAAAAAATTATTTGGTTTCAGAATCGACTGCACATAAGTGAATGGACTCGAAATAATAATGTGTTCAGCTTCGGCCATCATACTTAAGAGGAGCTCATCTTTTGGATTCTGAGTAGTTGTTATTTACGCAAGGGCTTCTTTTACAGAGCGGAACAATCGTTCCCAGCTCCCACCCACGTAAGGTTAAGCTGGAGAAATGAAATCTTTTTCGTTAACTCATTACTGTTCGATAGACTGGTAACTGCATTCTTGAGCTTTTGGTTAGCTCCCTTAAAATTAGTGCCATTATCACCCCATTGCTCAATAGGTTTACCTCTTCTGGAACAGAACCGTTTAATGGCTAGAATACATGAGTCATTTGATAAGCTGTGTGCGACCTCACAGTTAAACAGGTAAATAGGACTCTCCAACGTTTCCCTACGCGTCTCCCTAGAGCGACAAGTATAGGCCCGAAGTAATCGAGGACAACATAGGAAAATGGACTTGTAAATGACTTAAGTCTTGCAGGTGGTAAATTCGCCATTAATGGTGGTAACGGCTTTGCTTTTCGAATTTTGCATAACAGACAAGCCAGTCAGATTTTGTTAACAACTGTTTCAGAGAATCTATGCTTGAATTTTGCATGAAAGTCTTGAATTATTAAATGGGTAATGCGGCGATTATTTGTCAAAATTAAAGGCTTCCCGCAATCATAACTGGCATGTTCGGCATCATCTATACGACCTTTAATTCGGATGTTTAAATCCATGTAAGGGCTGGTTTCATATAAAGGGCTTATTTTTTCCATCGTTATACTTTTTGCGTTACCGTATTTATTTTTCTTCAGCATATACCAATCATTCTGAAATGATTCAGATTGACAGATTTCTAGTGGAGTTAGGGAAACATCTTGCACTACCTCGTTACCCCATCGTGTACGGTTTATAAAACGAAGTGCGTAAGCTATCGACCTTATAAGTCGCTTCCACTTCCGCTTAGAGAACAATCGATTATGGATGATAGGTGCGAAATTTGGTGAATAAGCACTCTAGTTTCTTCATTTGTAAAAAACTTCTCAGCTTCTCTTGGCCAACTGTCTTCGGGTAGATGTAAGAAATGACGTTCCTTGTACCAGCGGCTATCTGCAGTAAGATCCAGTTTGGTATTCCACTTCATCGGCAACGTTTTTATCGGTGGAGACCCATCGCCATTGATTGGATTTGGATTCCTCTAGAATCTCACCAACTCCAAATCATTATCCAGCAAAGGACGGTTTGTGAGTCCGACCAAAAATATAGTTTGTGTATTTGCAGAATGTCCTCTTATAATGACTTTGGCCAACCTCACTTCAAGCACGGCAGCTTCGAGTTACAAACGCGGCACTGATATGAGTTTCAGGGAAGAAACTTTTGTTCTGGAGGCTACTAAGGCACATTCAATCTGCTACTGAGACAAACGCGGACATGCTTGCATCTACAAAGGTGTGGAGTTCGACATTGCAATTTTCATAGGAATTTATTTTAAAAAGATATGGTCTTCTTATTTTCAGCATACCTACTTTGAGTAAGAGTTAAAGCCACTGACACCAACTTTGAAAATGTTCTGGCTTAATATTTTCGTCCCATTCCGTATTACTTCGCCATATTTCTTGAAGCAAGCTAAGGTGATAAGTGATAATCAAATCAACCATAGTCACATGTGATTGTCATTGAGTTTTCCGTCTGGGTAAGGGGATTCTCAATTCAATTCAATTTATTACTTTCAAATGAGATTTTTCAAAAACATGGTTGCCATAGTGAACTTTTCAAATATTTGTTATAAGCTATCGAAATTATAGAACAAAAATGACGTCTTTACTATTGAATTCTTAGTTTTTTTTTTTTTAATTCTAGGATATAAGAAATTTTTTCGTTTATAGGAATGTTTATTTTTTTTTATTGTGAATTAGAACTCTGAAAAAGTTGAAAAATTTTTGTAGACTGGTGGTAACTCTAGTCGTACTGCGGCAGAAACGTCAAATGTGTTGGAAAATGACTACCACATTTTTGATGTGATAGCTCTTGCGACAATCACTTATCGCAAATCACCTTACACGATTCCACCCCAGGATTTTTAGAAGCACAAGGAAATTTGAAATTAGCTCCAGTGGATCGAAAATACTCATGAGTGTCGCTACGACTTGTCTCTTTGTGGGAGCTAGTTGACCTCTCCCAACTTCATTACTTAGTTTACGTTCTTAGAGTTACTCACGAAGTTCCGGATTTGGAATCCACCGCTTTCGTGTATGTAGATTACCTCATTCGGATTCGCCAAGTGCACCGCCTCTTATTCCGTGTCGAAACCAGAGATTATGATTTATAAAGATAGGAACCTTTCGTACGTTCCACCCTCCAAAACGTATTTGTTTACATTGCACTAGTGGCCATGTTTTAACGCACACTAGTGCAAAAATATGAATTCACCACCGCATAAATGGTTGTTGCAATTCACATCTATTCGTCGACACGAGATGAAATTACAAAAAACAACAATATAAACAAATAGGTTTTGAGGATGGAACGTACGAAAGATTCCTATTCTTTTAATTCATAATCTCTGGGTTCGACACGGAATAAGAGGCGGTGCACTTGGCGAATCCGAATGAGGTAATCTACATACACGAAAGCGGTGGATTCCAAATCCGGAACTCGTGATTTTGATCAAACTTGACATAACGATGATAGTGACGTCGAAAAAAGTGAGTCTCGCAATTCTGTTCCTTTGTCTGTCCGTTCGGCTGCAGCTTAAACGGGTGAATTAGTTCATTTATAAGAACCAATAGTATGTGCCTGCCTCAGAATACTCTATACATACTTTATTTAGATTCTTACAGTCTTATTTATTAGATTTTTGCCTACTTAGACACTGTCTAACTGTTTTCAAATTGGTGGAAATATCCTTTATTTAATAAAAATAAATATGGCTGCTTTTAGACGACTGCAATTTTTAACGGCGTTTCTCCTTTGAGTTTCTTTCGAATTGCAACATTCATCTGAAACATCTCTTAGCACTCTTTACTCCGCTTGTGTCTCAAACAATAGAAAAAAGCACACAGAAGAAAGAGCGATAACTCTGCATTTATTTCAACCTCTGCAACTTTGTCTACCCCGGCCACCGTATACGTCCCCGCCAAAGTGCTTAAAAATCGCAGGGGGTAATTGCAGCGTTTAAAAGCAGTCTGTCTCATTATTCACGGTTAAGAGATTGCTATATCGCAAAAATGTAACTAAATCAGCCATTGACCTATTATATGGACTGCTAGTTGAGACTCATTTCCATACAAAAGCCCCAATAAAATTGGTTCCACCTCTTCTAAGCAACACTAGCCCTTGCGTAGAAAAGCGGCAAACAGAAGTAATTATTTTCAATGCCACATGGTATGGATAAGCTTTTTTGTCCATAGAAGCTACTGACATCTGTAATTATTTCATATAAAAAAACAGACCCATCTGTTTTAACCCAAATGTAAATTTTGACGTTTGTCATTTGTGTGCTTGCAATTAAAACTTATATCTCCGATTAGTTTAACAAGGAATCCATTTAGTTCAGCTGAAGTTTTTTCTGCTGTGAAAATGTACATTCCATCGGCCTTAAAAAGAAAACAAATCTTAGACTTAAAAAAGCTGGGTGATATAAACAAATATTTTACTCACCATAACATTTGCATTAGTTGTTTATTATTATAACTAAATTTACTATTACCTCGTTTTTTCAAGAATTTCTCACCACTGATCACTGAAAATTACATTTGAATAAAAAAAAGAAACAAAACACGAATGAAAAAAAAAATAACAAAACAGCACAAAACTGAAGTGTCAAAACTATTTACAATGTTTTCCGCTTTTTCTACGTGAGAGCTAGTGGCGTTTAGTTATAGGTGGAACCATCATGAAGTTGGCTCCTGGCAGTCCATATCTAGTAGGTCAATGAAATCAGCAAACGATTTTATAAATTTCATCAAAAGTGTTTGCATAGAATGCCATAAATTATTTTGTTTTGTTTTTCAAATATTTTTATTGAGATGTATGACCAACAAAATAATGCTAAACTATCCAAATTTCAATATAAAATTGTTCCGCAATAATCGTTTGGGAAATTCTGGGAAGATTTTTGAAAAACCCACTTAACAATAAACAATATTCATTGAAACAAATATTTAATTTACATGACCAAAACATAACAAATAAACACCTACCACAGTGAAAATTATAAAGTTCAACTTTATGTGTAGTATTTCAACTGCTTTGACATTTCCCCCACCACAAATGACTTTCATCTGAATTTTCAGATGAGAATGGGCGGGTTCAATGAATTACATCTGTCATCTGAATTTTCATAATTCTGAATTTATGCCGTTGAACGCAAACAACATCTGAAATTGCAGTCAAAAATCATTGTGTCAAATTCTTGCATTTACTTATAGGATTTGCATTGAGTCGAAATAAAATAAAACTTTCATTATATTCGTAAATTAAGCATTCATTATGAGGATGATATTATATGAAAAATGTAACTAAATCAGCAAACGATTTTATAAATTTCCTTAAAAGTGTTTGCATAGAATACCATAAATTATTTAGTTTTGTTTTTCAAATATTTTTATTGAGATGTATGACCAACAAAATAATACAAAAGTATCCAAATTTCAATATTAAGAAGATTTTTGAAAAACTCACTAAACAATATTCATTGAAATAAATATTTAATTTACATGACCAAAACATAAAAAAAACACCAACCACATAGCGAAAATTATAAAGTTCAACTTTATGTGTAGTACTTCAACTGCTTTGGCATTTTCCCCACCACAAATAGCTTTCTTCTGAATTTTCAGATGAGAATTTTTTGTGTGAAAATTCAGATGAAACGTAACTAAACGTAATTAAAAGTCACTAAAAGTTATCTAACTTTTTATGACAGCTGGCCAATCAGAAGCCCTAAAAATTCAGATGACAGACGTAATGGATTGAACACCCCCAATTTCTTGTCTGAAAAATCAGATGAGACGTAACTAAAAGTCACTAAAAGTCATCTAACTTTTTATGACAGCTGGCCAATCTAAAGTTAGACATAGTTTTTAAATAAGACCTATCTTGTTTTAGGTATTTATACTTTATCCAATTGATTTGTGCAGGGAAGGTAGAACGTTTGCCTCTTACTCTGGTTGCATTGGCTTGCATAAGTGTGTCGCTATTTAAAGCTCTCACAGGGTTTCCATAGTTTACATTATAAATTGCTGCAAATGAGAGAGAAAAACGCGTAGGGCCTATTCTGCCTATTTAAAAAACAATGGCGCAAAATTTTAAACGATTTAGTAAAATGTTAAAGCCATTTTAGTAAGTTACTAAGTTAAAAAGAAGATTTTGCTAATTTTAAACGATTTTAGCAACTTACTATCTCTTAACATTTTACTAAAGTTAAAATCACAAAATGGCTACTTTAACTTTTAGTAACTTGCTAAATCCATATGAAATCTGTCATTGTCCTCGAAAAAAAAAATTTGGCAAAGAGTTAAATTGTGTTGTGATTCGTGTGCTAATTGTTTTTCAAAGTAAATAAAAAAAAAATAAAATGTTTTCGGAGGACGAAGATTTTGATATGTTCGAAGACACAGTTACATATGTGCAGAAAAGTGCGATGTTTTAAGTCCCGAGCAAATCCTTTTGAAGAGCTGGACGATGGAGAATTTTACTCCAGGTATAGGTTTGATAAGACTACAGTTCGGTTCTTGGTTGAAAACCTAAACATCCAAGACCGAATAACAAACTGTGGCTTCTGATTTCACCAAAATAAAATAACAAAATAGTTGTCACAATAAACAAATAACAAAATAAATTATAGGTTGTCACTTTGACTTCTGACATTTCAAATTATTAGGTCCGTTCCCTAGATTTAGGTTTGTTTGCTTTGTTTTTCTTTCACGAACTGTCATTGTTTGGACGTGTTCAGATGCATCATTTTTAATAAAAGGGAATTAGTATTTTACTAGTTAGTAAAACGAAAAAAAAGGATTAAAATTTCCGAAGAGTTAGTAAATTACTAACAGTCGTATTTATTAGATTTTTGGGTACTTAGACAGTGTCTAACTATTTTCAAATTGGTGGAAATATGCTTTATTTAATAAAAATAAATGTCACATTATTCACGATTAAGACAATCTACTCTTGTGTCTAAGTTAGGCAGCTATAAGACAACAATAAACAAGGTTTTAGAACATATTTTTCAAAGTTGGACAGTTGTCTAAAGTTAGACAACGTTTATAAATAAGACCATAATGGCCTTATTTATAAACGTTGTCTAACTTTAGACAACTGTCCAACTTTAAAAAATGTGTTCAAAAACCTTGTTTATTGTTGTCTTATAGCTGCCAAACTTATACACAAGAGTAGATTGTCTTAACCGTGAATAATGTGATATTTATTTTTATTAAATAAAGCATATTTCCATCAATTTGAAAATAGTTAGACAGTGTCTAAGTAGACAAAAATCTAATAAATACGACCGTAAGGGTCTACTCAATCTACTCTTGTGTCTAAGTTAGGCAGCTATAAGACAACAATAAACAAGGTTTTAGAACATATTTTTCAAAGTTGGACAGTTGTCTAAAGTTAGACAACGTTTATAAATAAGACCATTAGAGTTCATCACCTGTATTTAATTTCTAGTAATATGCTAAGCCCTTAACAATAGGTTGTTTAAAATTTTGCGCCAATGAAAACAAAATTCAATTTATATTTTTCCTAAAGGGGCCAAAAGGCAACACTGATTGACAGTATCCCATCAGCAGTGGGATACAACGGTCATGTTGGGGTGTACGACTTTTTGCGAAGAATTACAACAACAATTCTTTAACGTAAGTCAGTGGCTTGCTCTTTTTTTTAGTGTCATTTTTCCCAACGCAGTGTCTTGATGGTGCATCAGGTGCCACTGCTTTTGAAAAAGCTCGCCCATAAGGCCTGTACTGCACAAATCAACTGCATAAAGTATAGTACCTTGAATTCGTATGTTCTTATGTCAAAATTCAATAAATTTGTTTCAAAATGTGTTGTGGACACCTGTGAATATATTTATATGTATTTTTTTTTATATAAAACAACACTAATACTTACCACTGAATTCTGGTGCGTTCGTAGTCAGGATTGTTTCCTTGGTTGGTTTTTTTTTTTTGTTGTTTTGTTGCAGGTGGGGGTTTTGATGGGTTTGCTAAGGGAAGCTTATGGTGCGGTTGATTGTGGTGGACACTAGGAGATAGGGTTAATATTAGTTAATTTAGTTCAATTAAAATACCAATCGAAAATAAATTCAAAAGAAGATTTTTAAACTTACCCTTTGGATATTCCGCCGCGTTCCATGTTTTTGTTTTGAATCTGACAATTCTTTTTTTTATTGTTGATGTCTTGTCGAGTCTCGAACTACAAATTGTAATGGCCGCTGGAAAAGCAGCAAATAGACACGACGCTTGGTGTCGCTAATGTCGTTTTATCGTGTCAGATTTACACGTAGACTCTTTAGCAAAAAGTTGCCGAGTCCTGAGGTCGATGAGTAGATGACCTAACCGATTGACCACAATAAATAGAATTATGGTTGCTACCGAAGGTCTTACAATATTGTATCGCATTTATTCTTCCGATATTGTTCACTCAAGTGTTTATTGGTGAATTAATGGGAAACTATCTTACCAAGACCTTTATTAGTGCGTATTTCGACTTCTTTTGAATTTTCTTTCTTTTCGAGAACTTGTTTTTTTTTACCTTTGAAAGATCCATGTTCGGGAAGTTATCGAATGTAATGGTTGACTCCATATGAATTTTCTGATAACCATGACCGATGATCTTACGGGCAAATTAAGTCGCTAGCAACTTTTAGTTCTAAGGAAAGGGACTAAAATTGCTCATATCGACGTTCGTGGGATTGATTGATTTTTGTTCAAACAAACATCCTTTTTATGCAGGTTTGTGTCCCTGTGTGAACGAGAAATAACCTTTCCGTCTAAACTAACTGATTATAATGATCCTGAAATTTCAGGTGGCGCAAATGTCAATGAGTCTATAAGTACGTGGATTGATGTGATTGGTGATTAAATAAATCAAGTGATTTTTGTTCCGTTGAGGGGAACTGTGGAACAGATCACATGGGTTCTGTCTGCTTGATGACAGATAGAAATAGAACAAAGTGAACTGAACCATCGTTATGAATAGATCGGAACCGTAGAAAAAAGAAAGAAAACAAAATTATAAGAAAGAAAATTATTAAAAAAAAGAGAGTTTTTTTTAACAAATTTCATTAAAAGCAAAAAATATATTGGTGGATTAAAACCTATAAAAGTCTCGCAGACACTGTGGTCTACAACCAAGCAAATTTGCGCGCTTGAAAGCCGCGACAAACGAACGTTGGGAATTTCAGTTCATCAATCAAGCCTTTTCACTTAAATTTTTTTTATAATTGGGATTCAAAAACTCGGCGATCATCGACTCCCGCTAATAAGTCGTGATCGCCCCCCCCCCCCCCCCCCCCCTTATAAAACCACGCTCAAGAAATAAGTTAGAATTTCGACCATCAAGAAGTTCATCGCTTAAGAACTCGACGATCGAGATTGTTGCTAGCAAGATAGCTACAAATGAGAATCCCTCGTCCGAAATTTACACGGATATAGGAATTGCAGGATTTTGTGTTCGTTAAAAGTAGGTTTCCCCCTTCTTTCCCCCTGAGGTTAATTGAACCCCCGACACCTACACTGAGCTCAATTTAGGTTGATTACTGTATTTTTTTCCTTGGTGAATGATAAACCGGAATAATAAAACTTATTAATTAGAAGGTGGAAGCCTTGTTCATTACGGATTTTATATTGATTGTCCTTAATATTCCTACATTACGTGCATTTCTATTTCAAAATTATTTTTTTTTGTATTCATAATTTTGAAATTAACTTTTTTTCACGGGTTATAATCAAGTTAAATTGAAAGTTATCTTTTCTTGTATATACCCTGTCTCTTTATTTTTTTTTTTGTAAATTTTGTATTGGTTTTGTTAATTATTATCTTACAATATAATAATAAGATATGTATACTTACCATTTAAATGTACCATTAACTCTTTTTACTTATTAAATAAATATTGTGAATCACGCCAATGCCCAATATGGTCGAAATTGATTCTTTTATTCAAGCAAATAGCTTGATGGATTTTTAAGTCTATTTTTTTCAGGGGATGTGGAAGGAAGTGAAATAGTGTGGTGGAGATGAACTGAACAGGTAAGCAAAGGTGATCCAGTACAAGGGGGAGTTATAAACTACGCTCATAATAACTCTCACGGTAGGGTGGGAATAGGGCACCGTTGAAATACACCTCAGCACACTCTGGTGGTAACGTCCGTCCGCTTTTATTAATACCCAGATTATCTATCTGAACTTTAAGATACTTATTTTTTTTGGCATGATTTATGTATTTAAAGTGATAGGTAAGATTGTGTTGGAAGGACAAGATCCCACACACATCCGGCGAGCTAAGGCCGAGCATCCACTAGCATGCCAGTCCTAAAGACACATACACCTCTTATAAATTTCCTAGTAAATCTTATCTAACCTATTACAAATGGCGCCCGCAACGTAAGTCTTCGTTTTTGTTTACCTTTTCCCAGTTTTAGTATTTCCGTATTGTTCTTGTCATCACCCTGGGCAACTCGTATGTCATGATCGAGGAAAGTTTCCAACATACCACTTTCATTTGCGACGAGAAAACAAAAGGATGATGACAACAACAATTAAACTTTGTTTTGTTTCGTCTTTCCGAATCCTTAAGTGTTAAACATTTTACTTTCCTATCTTTCTTTTTTAATTTTCACTCATTAGTCTAGTTCCTCTTTCTTGACTTCTTCTTCTGTACCTTGCTCATCTGATATCTTCATGTCTTTTATCAATAGTCTCAGGCTATAATAAAATTGCGGAAGATATAAGATAGCAACACATATTGTCCTATGTCCAAAACTTTTTTGTAACCATTTACCACCCAGAGGATTTTTTTTTTCTAAATTTAGTCCGTCCGACAGTCTCATGACTGACAGCTTTGACTGATGTCAGTCATGTTCATAACATAAATTGTTGTCAAATAAGGGCGGCTCACATGGATTAGCATGTTTGACAACATGGCTTGATGGAAAAAAATAACTGTAAACGGAACTTTGCGTTCACATGGATAGAGATGTTGCCCAAAACAACACTTTGGTTAAAAAATTTGAGGTAGACGGATGGAAAGTAGTGAAATTATTTTCATGTTTAAGGTAAAAATATGTTTTTAAAAGAATGAGATGGTTTCACTTATCCAGCTTTAGAAAGGAAACATCAACGGAGAATATTACAGCTTATGTTCAATCAAAGACTCAAATTGATGCTTCACTTTTCCCGTGCTACAAGCTTGTTACTCTAAATTATGATGAGGACAAGCTAAGATTTGTTAATTTTTAAATTGGCACTCCCTTGGAATATGCACATCTTGTATATAATTCTGAGCTCTGGCCTAAGGGTGTTCGTATTCGTCCATTCAACTACAGGCCAAAAAACGATCTGCCACCGGAAGAATTTTCAAAGACCTAGATATTGTTGTTGCTGATGTTAATGTTGCTGCTGATTTTATTGCTGAGGTTATTGTTGTTGATGTTGTTGCTGCTGGTTCTGTTGTTGCTGCTGATGGTATTGTTCCTGATGATGGTGTTGTTGCTGCTGACGGTGTTGTTGCTGATTCTGTTGCTGCTGGTCTTGTTGCTGCTGATGATGATGTTGCTGAAGGCAAGGTTGTCACTTTCGATAATTTTGTTGCTGTTGAAAATGATTTTATTGCTGATGCTGTTCTGTATGATGTTGCTGCTGCTGATTCTGAAGTTGTTGTTTGTGGTGATATTGGTGCTAATGAAGAAAATGAGATTCCCATGGTTAATGCTAAATTCTCCTGCTTCTATCAAAACGTTGGGGGCATGCGCACCAAAACCAAATCTAACAGCTTTTAGCTTGCTTCCTTAGATTGTTCATATGATTTAATATCTCTGACTGAAACTTGGCTATGTGATGGTATTCTCACCACTGAATTTTTTGATGCGCAGTTTAATGTGTTCCGGAAGGATCGGCATTTGCCGGGCATAGATATCGTTGGTGGAGGAATAATGATGGGTATTCGATCTGGTTTCCTTAGTCAGGAAATACCTCTACAGCATACTTCAGTGGAGCAAATATGTGTTCGTGTCGATCTGCCGGATAATAGCTTTGGTTCCAGTTCTCTAAGTATTTATATATTTTTATCTTATATTCCACCTAAATCTAATGATGAAATTTATACATTGCATTTTATTAACATTTTTAATATCTTACAATATATTAATGATAGAGATCATGTAGTTATTTTGGGTGATTTTAATTTAGGCAATGTAAATTGGGTATATTCGCATGAAGACAAATGTCTGGTTCCTCTTAACGTATATAGTAATACCGAATCAAATTTTTCGGATTCTATTATTTTTCTTGGCCTAGTTCAAATCAATAATGTAAAAAATTCAATCGAAAGGACACTTGATTTAGTTTTTATAATTAGATCACATTTTTAACGCAGAACTCTACGCAGTTGATATTCCTCTGTTAGAAAATAGTATACATCATAAAGCAATTCAATTTAACTTTGATTTTTTATGTAAAATTGCTAAATTTGAAAATGATGATTATAAGTTTGATTTTGTAAAGGCTGATTACATTGGTATCAATAATTTTTTATCCGAAATCGAATGGAATTGTGCATTTAATATTAAATTAGAAGAAATATTTGATTATCTCGTGAGTACTATAAATAATGCCTTTACTAACTTTGTTCCAATAAAAAAGATTAAGAAGAACAACAAACCAATATGGTTCAATAGACGCCTTCTTAATTTAAAAAATGCAATGAATAAAAAATTCAAGAAGAGTAAGGCTAATCCATCTTTCCATGGGGAATATTTGAGAACAAAGAAGGAATATGAGTTTTTAAAAAAGTTTTTATTCAAACAGTATCTTTTATCTGTTGAGACTGATATGAGGAGTAATCCGAAGGCATTCTGGTCCTTCCTTAATAGTAAGAGAAAAACAGTTGGTTATCCCAAAAATATGACTTACGATGGCGCAGTTTCAAAGTGTGAAGAAGATATTTGTGACATGTTTAGTTCGTTCTTTCAATCTAATTTCGTTGAGGATGTAGATTTTTCAATCATAAATGATAATATTTATAGGGGGGGTAATATAACGGATCTTGGCAGTTTAATTTTATCTGAGAATGAAGTGAAGGCTGAGTTGTTGAGTCTGGATTCAAATACTGTTGGTGGTCCTGACAACATTCCGCCTATATTTTTCAAAAAGTGTTCTGACTCTATGGCTAAAGCACTTACTCCGATCTTTAACTTATCCTTGCAAACAGGAGAATTTCTGGATTCTTGGAAAATTTCTCTTATAACTCCAATATTCAAATCCGGGTCAAGGCAAAATATATCCAATTATCGTCCTATATCTAAATTACCGTTGATTCCAAAAATTTTTGAGGCAATCGTTAAACGAAGAGTGTATTATGAGGCGAAAAACTATATTTGTGAACAGCAACATGGATTTTTTGCCGGTAAATCTACTGCTACTAATTTGACGTTATTTTCGAATCATATAAGACTGGAATTAGAAAATCGTTGTCAGGTGGATGTTATATTTACTGACTTCGCTAAAGCCTTCGATAGGGTTCAACATCAAATTTTGATTAAAAAGTTGCAACTGATGGGATTTCATTCCTCACTACTAAAGTGGTTTTCGAATTATTTAACTGGTCGAAGGCAATTTGTTCGTATTGGTAATAAAATGTCAAAGGTTATCTTTAATCGATCGGGAATTCCGCAGGGTAGTCACTTAGGTCCTATATTGTTCCTTCTTTTTATTAATGACCTTCCTGGTGTCAACGCAGCTCGTCCCAGAACCACTGGTACCAAGACAGGTAATCCCAGCCAACTGGTCCCAGGCAATAACTGGTCCCCGCATACTCGTCCCAAAGTGTTATAAATAAATGTATAACTAAAATAAAACTGGTTTGTGCATTTAATATATTAATTGTTCAAATGGTTAGTGAATTTGAATTCGAGAAAGGATATTTTTGTGGGAAGAATTGTTTTTGGGAGGATTTTTTTGTGTTGTGTTGAATTTTTTGCTATTGCTATATGTATATATTTATTGCGAGGAAGCATGAATAATGTATGATTGTAGGTAGGTACATATATTGTTTTTGCATGAAATCTTCTGCCGCTCTCTAATTGGCTGTTGTTTTTTTAAATTGAAATAAAATGTGATCAAAAGAAGTAAAAAGGCAACCTCTTTGTAGGGGAGCGTAACGAAATTCCGAAATCCCGCCGAAAAAAAAAAAATAAAAATTCCGCCTAAATATATTTTTACAAATATTTGACGGGATTTTCACTACTCTTTTTAAGGTATTATTTTGTTCTTTTTAAAAATATTTTGGATAAAATATTTTATTTTTAATTCAATTTTAACCAAATGAAAAGTAGTAGGAGCTGTTGGTTCGGGAAAAATTGAATCTTCAATCTATAGAGAGATAGAAACGAATTTCAATGGTTTGACCAATTATTTTTGGACATTTGGTTAAAATATTTTTGGACATTTGTCAAAAATGTTTTTGGAAACTTGTCAAAAATATTATCGAACACTGTCAAAAATATTTTGGACAATTTTTTTGACGAACATTTTTTTTCGAAGTATGTATATTTTTTTGACGAATTTTTTTTTTTTTCGGTACGTGACTGTTTTCCTCCGCCGCCGGTTTACCTTCGCCAGTTTACCTCCGTCGGTTTACCACCGGTAAAGGATGAAAGAAAACATATTATCAGAACAGGGTGTTTCTAATTTTCGAAACGCGTTTTGGTAGAAGAAAAGAAAGAACTGAGTTAAATTCAGGAATTACTCTAAAATCAAAACAAACAGTTTTTTCTCCAAAACTTTCAAACAAATGTTTTTAGATTTGGGGCTAAACTAAACGTCCTAGCGATTCAAAAAATGCATATTCGTAATCTAGGAAGTGCCACTTTTCAACTGATGCAACGAATTATAAGAAAAATCGACTTTTATCTTTAAACGCGATTTGTGGCTAAACTAGACGTGCTAGAGGCATCAAAGCTGACACCATTAAACTTGGCTTGCGGCTAAACTAAGCGACCTAGTGACTTCATAAATGCATATTCGTGATCTAGGAAATGCCGGTTGTAGTAAATCAAAAAAAAATTGGTGAAAAAGTTTTTTTTTTCAAAACTTTCAAAAAAATTTACAGATTTCATTCATAGCTGTTAGTTTTTTGTTTTTTTTTTAGTTTAAGAGATTTATTGATTCATGATAAGTTTACAAAAACATTTGTGTTTAAATATCTCAAATCTTTAAAGGCATGGCCAGAGGGACCGTCATCCAAATGATAGCGATATAAAGTTTTTAAAATTTTGTAACTTATTTCAGTTTTGTTAGCGATTTCAGTTTAAAAGACTTCTCTTGTTATTTTTTTTCTATATGTAAGAGCTATTTTAATAAATTGTGCCATTTTTTGCCAGCTTTTCCCTGTATCTGTACAATTTTTTTGAAAGTTTTGGAAAAAAACTTTTTTACCAATTTTTTTTTTGATTTACTACAACCGGCATTTCCTAGATCACGAATATGCATTTATGAAGTCGCTAGGTTGCTTAGTTGAGCCGCAAGTCAAGTTTAAAGGTGTCAACTTTGATGCCTCTAGCACGTCTAGTTTAGCCACAAATCGCGTTTAAAGATAGAAGTCCATTTTTCTTATAATGCGTTGCATCAATAGAAAAGTGGCACTTCCTAGATTACGAATATGCGTTTTTTGAATCGCTAGGACGTTTAGTTTAGCCCCAAATCTAAAAACATTTGTTTGAAAGTTTTGGAGAAAAAACTGTTTGTTTTGATTTAAGAGTAATTCCTGAATTTAACTCAGTTCTTTCTTTTCTTCTACCAAAACGCGTTTCGAAAATTAGAAACACCCTGTTCTGATAATATGTTTTCTTTCATCCTTTACCGGTGGTAAACCGACGGAGGTAAACTGGCGAAGGTAAACCGGCGGCGGAGGAAAACAGTCACGTACCGAAAAAAAAAAAAAATCGTCAAAAAAATATACATACTTCGAAAAAAAATGTTCGTCAAAAAAATTGTCCAAAATATTTTTGACAGTGTTCGATAATATTTTTGACAAGTTTCCAAAAACATTTTTGACAAATGTCCAAAAATATTTTAACCAAATGTCCAAAAATAATTGGTCAAACCATTAAAAATTCGTTTCTATCTCTCTATAGATTGAAGATTCAATTTTTCCCGAACCAACAGCTCCTACTACTTTTCATTTGGTTAAATTGAATTAAAAATAAAATATTTTATCCAAATTATTAATTTTATAAAATATTTTTAAAAAGAACAAAATAATACCTTAAAAAAGTAGTGAAAATCCCGTCAAATACTTGTGAAAATATATTTAGGCGGAATTTTTAATTTTTTTTTTCGGCGGGATTTCGGGATTTTGTGTTTCGGGATTTCGTTACGCTCCCCTACAAAGAGGAAGCATTTTTACTTTTTTTGCTGACATTTTATTTCAATAAAAACAACAGCCAATTAGACAAAAAAATCCTCCCAAAAACAATTCTTCCCACAAAAATATCCTTTCTCGAATTCAAATTCACTAACCATTTTAACAATTAATATATTATATGCACAAACCAGTTTTATTTTAGTTATACAATAATTTATAACACTTTTGGGATGAGAATGCGGGGACCAGTTGTCCGGGTATTAGTTAGCTGCTGGGATTAGTTGACTGGTATAAGTGGTCTTGGTATCAGTGGTTCTGGGATCTGCTATACCCAACCCAAATGAAGTATTATACCGGTTTTGAAAGCCAGAAATCCGTTTTTTAATCCTAAATTTAAATTAAATTATTTATGTCAATAGTTTAAAAAAAAAAAATTTGATTAAAAAAAAAAGTTTACATCAATTTTTTTTTCAAAATTGTGAAATGAAATAGCTAAATTGCTTTTTTGTTGTCAATGCTAATATCAATTGTGAATCGAACACAAAAAACCGAATGGTTTTATTCTTCTAGTTTTTGAGAAAATTGAAAACACTAAAGCTAATTTTTAAAAAACTGTTGACAAAACAGATTTCTGGCTTGCAAAACCGGTAGTATAATACTTCATTTTAAGTGTTGCCGTTTTTTTTAATTTTTTTTTTCATTTTAAGTAACTTTTTTTCCAAAATTTGCCTTCCCTTCTTAATGGGGCCAAATAGAACCCCCCATAAAAGTAAAACCATATCATAGAACCATTTTTGTTGGTTTTCGACTACCGATTGAACCGATTTTAATAAATTTTTTTACACAAAAGCTTCTAATAACTTTAAATAATATAAACACATATGTATAAACATTTCAAAAAATTTATAATTTTAGATTGAAACAAAATTCAAACTTCGCGTACCCAGAGTTTTTTTGTTTTGCAATTCTCGTCAAGTGTGTTAATACATGCACATAAATGGGCATTTCTCCTAAATATTCAAGCAATTAAAAAAAATAAAAGCTAATTCGTTTGTTTGATGCTTTTCTTACACCAGTCGTAAACAGATATAATTTATGGAAATCGTATTATGCGTTTATATGCACAGAATCGAGCTTGAACTATTTGTCTATATCTGCCGTTAGTTAAAATGGATTTGATAAAACACAAAATATGTTGTCCATCGAAAAAAGCAATTTAATTTTTAAGTGCAGCAGGGTCTACCTTCTATTCTGAGATTAATTAGATCAAAAGTCTGGTTTTTATTTAAATTTCAAGATATATTTATGTAAAACTCATATTACAATAAAACGCATGTTTTTAATTATTGTGTAAAAATTTAATTTTATTTCACGAACAACAAATATATGCTCGGAATGAATAACATATAATAACATAAATTAAAAATTGAGAATATATGTATATGCATTTATAAATGTATATGTACTTATATAAATAAAAATATTTAAAATAAAACATTTATCTTTTTCAAAAACAACATTTTAAATAAAAATGCTTAGGTATACGATAATATAATATTAATTATTATATATTTCATATATTTTCATAGGATGTTTCAATGAATTTTCAAAAACAAAAATAAACATCAAACGCGTGAGAAACCCAAATTAAAATGTTTAATTTTGAATATGGCATTGATTAAACAAAACAAAGCAAAAAAACATTATGATTTTTAACACGAATTTTTTACTAAACTAACCGCGACCCTTTTTTCCAAAAAAAAAACTCTTCGTTGTATTAAATTTAACACGCGCGAATTTTTTGTCTATAAAGAGAAAAGAACAATAATAAATGGAAGATATTCTCACAAGTTAACAATAATAGTTATGATACAAAAATATGAGTATACCTATACTGCAGTGTATTGAATTTGAGCTCAGTATTAAAAAAACTGCCATTAATTTAGTTTCTCTCGTTGACTGATCTGTGCCATTGTAATGTACTGCCGTACAAGTCGTGATATCTCATGGGCTTGTTCGGTTTGTACTCTGATAACACGTTGTTGCATTAAATTGCCGACTTTCATGTCCAGGAAGAGTGCACCGTCCTCAGAACGAACCTAAAGAAAAAAAAAACATTTTAAGTTCTCCCATACTGTACAATGACGATTAAAAGAACATACCTTTCTTGTTGATATAACTTCCATAAATGGCCAATGCTGAAGCGTTTCATGTGTATTAGGATCAAGGAAAAGCACACCTGATCTGTTGAGGGCCAAAATAAGATCCCGCCACATAGGATTGCTGTCATCAACATGCGGTCCCTCCTCGGCCCAAATACGTTTCACAGCGAAGAAACTACTACCGAACAGAGGCCACGCCGATAACACATTCAGAAATTGTGCCTTTACTTGACCAGGACTTAAGTTGGAGACTGCTGGCCAAGCAGATTGAACTAAACTAACCCATTGGGCTGGTCGAATTTCTCTTATGCCAAGTGCTGGCTTAGGCAGAAGGAATTTGATCTCTTTCATGGCCGGAACATGATTTAAGTCAGCAGCACGATGCAAAAGGGCTGCTATTCTCGCCATGTCGCGCACCACTTCTGGAATTGGTCCACCATTGCCAGTCAGTTCCAGCAAAAGTCCTTCTAAGTAATCAGGAGCAACTTGATTAAAAAGGACTTCGATATAGAGTGGAGTTGGTGAAGGGTCACGTTTCAGTGAGAAATGCCATACGGATCGGCAAAAGATTAGGTAAAATGGTTGACCTGACTTAAGCAACTCTGTGGTCACATCTAAGATATATTCGTCAGCAGCCAGTGGCATTGTGAAGGCGTCTCCTTGAACAATACAGTACAGAGAAAACTCTTGTTGTTCCGCCTCCGAATCAACGCCAAGTAGGGCACATAGTTCTGATATGACATCTGCAACAACTGTCGAACAGCGTGTGTTGACAACCCTTTCTGCTCCACCTGGAAGGCGGTATATTTGCCGTCGAGCGGATCGCCCAGCAGAAACAGCAGTAACTTCTTCCACACTTGGAACATTCTTGCGTCCGCCACAACGAGCCGTTTTTCGCAAATTCGTTAGGCATACTGCCGCAGTTCCATGACACGACCTTCTTCGATCTGAAGCTGCAGAAGTTAAGTGCTCCATCAAATATGGTCGTAGGGCATCTGAACAGCCAAAGTACGCTGCCAATATACTAAGAAGCCGCCATGCTCTCTGTGAAGAGTCCGGACAAGGTGATCTATTTGCTGTTGTCTGTTTCATCAATTGGCAGTAGACTTCATCACGCAGCGCTAAATACTTGTGACAGTGCTTAAGAAAAAGGGGGACGTTAAATAGGTTGTAATATTTTTCGAATGAAAATTCTTACCATAAGAACCGTATAAACACATTTGACCTCAGTGAGCTCTGGGTCAATAGGCACATCGCCACAATATCGAAGAATACAGTCGAAACATTCTAAAGCAAGTGGAGCTAAGTCTGTTGGTAGCCGCAAAAGTGGTGCCCTAATTGAAGTACCCTGCCATTTGACAAGTTCTGCATAAGAACGGTTAGATGAAGCTCGACGATCCCCACGCTCATTCGATCGATGATCAACTGTGTGGCTAAAGAAGGAAATTTAATTAAAAAGAAAAGTGATCAGTTAAGTTTAAATGAAACCTACTCATTTCTAAAATGCTGGATGGCGAATTGTAAAAGTGAATACTTTGTAACTGATGGAGGTGTTTCCGGGTGTGTGTCCTCTGTGATGTAATTCGCTTCCATACTTTGTTGCTGCTGCTGTTGTTGATGCATTTTGTTGACTGATGTCTTACGAGAATGTAAATAACTCTGCTGTTTTATAAAGTGATGACGTTCAACTTGTTCTGCATGGTTCTCCAAAATTAATTGAGCCTCATTTAATATTCCATTATTGGAAGAGTGACTTGCGTTTCCGCCTTCTTCGTTCATCTGTCCATGATGATGCGTTTGAAGTTGTTGCTGTTGCTGCTGCTGTTGTTGTTGATAAGAATGATGATTGATGATTTGATTTTCGACAACATCTTGTCTACTATTTCGATGGTGAGTCTCGGCTACATCTCGACCCTGTGAAGATTCTCGGTGGTTGGATTGACGTGATTCCAAACGTTCAATTGGAACATTAAGTGTTTGTGCGGCAGCTCTAGCTCCAGACGATATGGTTGACGATTTTGATTGAGCCTGCTAACAAAAAAATCTTAGTTAAAAAAAGTGTCATTGGCATAATAATCTTGTGTACAGAAAACCGAAAGTGGTTCGATGTTTAGGAAACAAGTTTAGGAAACATACATACGCTATTGGGTGCGGTATATATTTTGTCTTTAATGACGGAGCACTTACTCTTAAGACGATGTGAAAGTTACCTAGCGCCAATAGGCGAGACCTGTTCTTTCATATGCCATTGACCATGTACCAGCACTACCTAACCACTGTCATACAAAGACTGAATCCATTTGTTACACAAAAACGTACTAAACTGGTTCAACTACATGGCTGATTTCCCATAGTTTTGTCGGTTCATAGCTTGCGCTTGAGTCGCACTCATCCGGAACAAATGATTGGGTATTATTAATTGTTCAGAGTTACGGTGAACCCAATATATAGTTTTATTTGAATTTTCAAAGTAAAACATTTTGAAAATTGGACTAAGTAATGACTTACTAATTAAAAAAGATCGTATTAAATCATTACTATTATATCAAGACGAAGCAATATTTTATGTCCGGCGTAAACTCAGAAAGTATTAAATTGATTTACTTGAAAATTTTATAATATTCTTCAATATTTAAACGCAAATTTTAAAGCCTAAATCTTTTTTTAATTACACCTACAAGTCGAGAAATTTTTTCTTAAACAAATTTTAAAATAACAACTTTTTGTATTTTTGTACGCAATCCCTTTGTATAACGTCTGTGAAGTTGGCATAACAATTTTTACCTAGCCTAACGGGACCTTTTGCATTTCTATTCCGTATTTTGCAGTTCACCAAATAGTGGGTGTAACACCCTGTATTTATTAAAGTGAAAAAAGTGTAAAATTCAAATATTTTGAAAAAAATTTAAAAAAAGTCAAAGATTTTGAGTAAACTGAAAATTTAAAAAAAATATGAAAAAAGTGAATAATTTTGAAAAAGTCAAAGATGATTAAAAAAAAAAAAAATAAAATAAAAAAAAAGTCAAAATATTTGAAAAAATTGAAAAATTTTGAAAAAAGTCAAACATTTTGAAAAAAAATTAAATTTAATGACGAAAAACACATTTTTTCGTGTTGTTTGTCATTAAAATTGATTTTTTTAATATTAATTATTTTTTTTTAAATATTAGAAAAAAATTATTAGGAATTACATATTATTTTTTATTTTCTACTTTCTCGTTAACGACCTGATTTTATCAAAATTTGTATAAGAAAATCGTTTTAAGTCGAAATGATATTACATATACAAATAGAAAAATCAATTCTCAAAATAATATTAAACTAAATAAAAAAAAAAAACAAATGCGTCGTTTTTCTTAAATCAAACAATTTTTTTGGAAAATTTTGAGTCTTTTTAAAAAAAATTCAAAAATTATTGGTTTTTAAAAATTTTATTTTTTGAAATACTTACTCTCTTAAACAACAGATCGATTTTCTAAAAAAATCCATTTTTAAATTTTTATTTGAATTTTTCAATGAAATTCGAAATTCTTAAATTTCACGTGATTTTCTAAAAATTCCATTTTTAATTTTTCAATGAATTTTTTTCAAAATTCACGCGATTTTCTAAAAATTCCATTTTGAAATTTTTATTTGAATTTTTCAATGATATTTTTAAAATTCACGTGATTTTCTAAAAATTCCATTATAAAATTTTCATTTGTATGTGTAAGTAAATACAATACTTATACATCCTTACTTAAATTGTAACGAAAATAGCTAACTAAATATACAAAATTAAAACATCGGTTGAGAATAGTGGTAACCATGTTATATTTTTACATTAAAATTTGCGTACAAATAAGTTTTGTGCTCAGCGGAAAAAAAATCAAATCATCTTTTTAAAAATTTCTTCTCTATCCACAAAGCAAAAAACTGTTTTGTATAGAAAATAATAAAACAAACGACACAAAATAGTTTTTTTTCTCTTCCTTATTTTCGTCGTTGCCATGACACAAACAGCTGGTTCAACTATCTCTCTTACTCCCTTTATTTATAACCGAATTAAAATAATACATTTCTCTCTGTCTTACTACTTGTTTTTAATGCTTCTCCCTACCCTATTATAAAGTCTCCACCAGAGATTATGAATTATAAAGATAGGAATCTTTCGTACGTTCCACCCTCCAAAACCCATTTGTTTACATCGTTGTTTTTGTAATTTCATCTCGTGTCGATGAATAGATGTGAATTGCAACAACAATTTATGCGGTGGTGAATTCATATTTTTGCACTAGTGTGCGTTAAAACATGGACACTAGTACAAAAATATGAACTCACCACCGTCCGCCAGCTTGTAGGCAAACCAGAATGACAGCCGAGCTTTCCCATCTTTATAATTCATAATCTCTGGTCTTCACTGCTGATTTTTGGCTACGACAGCTCCACCAATAGAGCCGAAACAGTACCAAAAATATGTGTTCCATGGGACTACTATAGAGTAGATATATTTACAAAGCTAATACGGTGGTGAGTTCATATTTTTGTACTAGTGTCCATGTTTTAACGCACACGAGATGAATTTACAAAAACAACAATATAAATAAATGAATTTTGGAGGGTGGAACGTACGAAAGATTCCTATCTTTATAATTCATAACTTCGGACTGGATAGCGTAGCCATAGAAAAAGTTTGACTACATTTGAAGATTATTACACGGTGCAGTTGTCGCCAAGTTTTTATAACAGTATAACATTTTTTTCCATTTTCTGGTTTCAAAAATTACAAAAAATAAAAAAAAAAAAAAAGTTCTGCTTTCAAAGTTTAAATTTTCAAGTCGATACACAATATATTTAAGTGAATTTATTTTTTAAATCGTGATATACCTTACCTATATAATTTTGTTTTTGAAGCATTTTCTGGGACAAAAAAAAGAAACCGGGTTTCTTTATATCGGTAATAAAGTGTTTTGAAATTTTCTTTTTCTTTATTTTTAATTGTATGTTGTATTATTTTCTCATAGACCGAAAGTTAGTGATGGAATTTGTAATGTTATTTATTTGTAATAGGTATGGTTGAATGGTGGTTCAATATGGTTTTGGAATAGCTTTATAGATATTTCGAACATCCGTGCGATATGAATTTATTTTAAAATTTGTCATTTCGACTTTTTTGTTAAAAATAAAAAGCAGAGATTATGAATTATAAAGATTGGAAAGCTCGGCTGTCATTCTGGTTTGCCTACAAGCTGGCGGACGGTGGTGAGTTCATATTTTTGCACTAGTGTCCCTGTTTTAACGCACACTAGTGCAAAAATATGAACTCACCACCGCATAAATTGTTATTGCAATTCACATCTATTCATCGACACGAGATAAAATTACAAAAACAACAATGTAAACAAATGGGTTTTGGAGGGTGGAACGTACGAAAGATTCCTATCTTTATAATTCATAATCTCTGATAAAAAGTATCCAATATCCATACTTATAGCGGGGTCCGGTAAAATCCTTTCACTACAATTTAAATGTAAAATTTAACTTAACTTAAATTAAAAATACCTTGATGTTTTTTTGCGTACTAATATTAAGTGCATTCATATAGACGAGTGAGCTGATGACTTATCATCTGCATGCTCAAAATTTTAATTTTTTGTCAGTTAATACATCAAAGCACTTTAATTGTTTAAATGTTTAAAGTTGACTAAAAAAACGAATCTTATGTAACTAAATAAAAGATAAATATCGCATTTAGTGAGAGCCCGAATTTCATAAGCAAGGAGTATAAAAAAAAGAAGGGTCCAGAGATTTTTTTATTTTCTATAATCGGTTTATAAATTTCCTTGATCCTTGATTAGCAATCGACACTAAAATATTAACAGTTCTTCAGTTTTGGTTAGATAACTCTGCAATTATTTCAACCTCTGCAACTTTGTTTACCCCGGCCATCGTATATGTACGTCCCCCGCTTACGTGCTTAAAAATCGCAGGGGGTAATTGCAGCGTTTAAAAGCAGTCTATGAATACACTATCCAGTATATATAGAAATCAGTGGTGGTATCCCAAATCATCCCAAAATGTGTTTCTTTACTTTTTTTATGGCACGAAAATGCAGAACTTTTGATTTTTTTAAATTTATTCCATTTCCCCTCCAGCAAGAATTAACCTGAATTTGCTTGTAAAACTACTAATAATTTCTGTTGTCAAATGTGATTTTACTCAGAAACAAATCAGAAACATCTCAAATGCGTTTCTTTACTTTTCATTTCTGGTCAAAAATTACAACAACAACATCAAAAAGCTCGACCCCAAAACTTATTTCCGAACAGACCGTTTTTAATAAACGACATTTTGAGGTTGTTGATGTTTATTTTTACTAAAATCTAACTCGAAGTTTAATTGAAAACATAAACTAGCAATCTTCTTCAAAAAACAATTAGATCAATGTATTGCAATTGACATCATTTAATATTTTTTCTGCTACAATTTAACTATTGTATCTGATGTCACTGTACAGCAAATCAACTTTTTTTAAATTCTACTGTCCGGTCCGGGATTCTGTCTTGATATGTCACACAAAAAATACTTTCATTATTCAAGCGACTTTAAGATTATAAATTAAGTTCCAATCGATGATGTGCGAAATAACACACTTGCCACCTCGTATCTTTGCCGCTCGCGCCGTCATATTGGAAAAATGGGGGGTTAAAGGCCCCCCAAAATGGTTTTTCGGGAATAACTCCTGAATGGTCACTGCTCCCTTAGTCAAACCCCGAGTTTTTGTCTAAATAAATAGACAATCACCCTTATTCCGATAGGCGTTTTTCTAAAACGCCAACTGTCGTTTTCTGAGTCGTGTCGTTTTTTTATTGGTATTCCGTAACTAAAACGCCAGCGTTTTTCTCGCTCTTACTTTCCACAATACGATCCACCAAAACAGCTGACATTTGACATATAAAATTGTAAACAAATTGAATAATTTCAAATTTGGTTTTTGAAATTTATACATATTATTTGTATAAATTTGTTTTAAACAAGATTAAACGGAAAAATGTATAGTGTAGCAAGTTATTTTTCTTGGAGCAGCAGTGACGACGAAGAGGAAGAAAGAAAAAAGAAAGACTTGATACTGCAGAGGAGGGTCATTCGATCTAAGCAAATCCTTTTGATTTGCCTGACACAAAGTTTGTAATTAAATGAAAAAAATATATGCATTAGGTTATTCTAAATATGGTTCTGACCCTTTATTTTATCGCAATTGTTAACAGATTCAAAATGTTCTTTCGTCTGGACAAAGAAGCCTTTAAGTATGTTTTAACATTGATAGAAAACAGTTTTCCTCAGCAACGTTCTTTGGCAATTCCAATGGTTTTGAAACTAGCTGCTACCCTTAGATTTTTTGCTAAAGGGAGTTACCAAAAAGGAGTTGGGAACGACTTCAATTTGGGACTAGCCCAGCCTACTCTTAGAAAAATTCTTAGGAAAAAATTAATTTCATTTTTTAAAATTTGAATTTCATTCGCTTTTTGCAATTCCTTGCCATTTCTCATTGGTGGCCCAAAACTGTTTAGATACTTTGCAACATCCTCCCACCCAAAATTTTTCTCATAACCTCTTTTAAATTTTTGGCGAGGTGCTCATTCTCCTCCATGAGCTCGATCAGTCGTCGCATTTAAATTTGTGTTGTTATTTTTACCCTAAACAAAGAATTTTAAATTATAAAAACTAAATTAAGTTTAAAAAATCTTACATTTTTACTCCTGTCGTCAACAAATTTCTCGACGACAGATTTCGACGTTTTTACCGACGTTTTTTGTATGGAAACGACTAACGGAATACAAAAAAAATATAGTGAACGCGTTCCACAAGAGAGAATCGACAAATTGACGTTTATTTGTCATTGAACGCCTTACGTAATACCAAATTCACACTGTCGTTTTCTTTTTGGCGTTCAACGCCTTACAGAATAAGGCTGAATGGCTCATTTCCATTGCCTTGAAACTTGAATATTGCCAATGGAGACGCTTTGGAAATGGTAATGATAGATAATATTGCTTGGTAGATGAGAGGCAATGGTTTCTTGCGTTGAACTTTACCCAGGGTTTACCCAGGTTTTCTTGATAGCAAAATAATTGCCTCAAAACTAATTTCACTTTGGCAGTTTATTTGTAACCTTAACTCGCCACAGCAAAATACCAAGGTCTACTTCAGCCACTTCTGGGTGAGTCCAGGGCGACCCTAGGTTTCAAAATAGAAAGAATTTGATTGTCAGTTAGGGATGCCAGACGTCCCGCCAGGCGCGGGACTGTCCCGCAAAACGACTTTTGTCTCGCAAGTGTCCCGCCATAAAATTATGTCCCGCAATTTGATATAATGTCCCGCAGGTCCCGCAAAATATTCAAATGATAAAACATTTCCTTTAATTGTCCGGTATTATAAAAGTACACAGGGTGTCTGTATAAAACTAAATAAATTTTATAACTTGGAATCGGAAAAATCCAAAGATATTGCCGATTGTCTCAAAAGAGTAATTTTTTCCTTAAATTTTTGGTTTGAAAACATAACTGCGTATTCAGCTGACAACGCCAGTATTAATTTTGGTAAGAACCAATCTGTTTGTACAGAACTAAGAAAAGAAAACAATGAATTTGTACAACTTAAATTGTTTTATGAAAATGAATAAAGAATTATTAAAAAATCGAAAAATCTGTTGATATTTGGGTTAACTTTTTTTAAAAAAATTCAACACCTAGCTTTGAAAAATTACGTGATATTTTCAGATTTATGAAAAAAACTCATGGCATGAAGAAAGAAATAAAGTTTCTAATCCGGTTTAAAAGGCAGAATTATTGATTTAACAAAATTTTAATGTCATGTAGAAAATTCAAAGAATTCTGTAAATCCGATTTTGGTTTAACTGAGATTGTTTCCAAGGTTTCATCAGCAGAAAAAAAACTATACAAAACTTATTTATTATTCACCTAAAATCTATTTATTTATCTTGTAAAAATATATGAGTTATTACTTTTATTAAAAGACTATTAGCTACATATATTTATGCTTAGTTTAATAGTTTTTAATTTATTGTTTTTGAAGTAATTCGTAATTATTCGTAATTATTATTGGCTTTTTTAACTCTTAAAAGTTCAAACAAAAATTGTGCATATTTTTTTTAAAATTTATTCAAGATGGGTATAAGACATCTCCATTAACTTCCAGCTTCTTCCTGTCGTTTCCTGTCTAATGGTATCCACTCTGTTGTGGTGTTGGTCTTGATCTTTCATCTCTTGTACGAACTATCCGTAATAATGGTTTTGACTTATAAAATAAGAATATTAAATAAAAGACTGTTTTAGAATTGGAGTGTTTAGTTTTAGAATTACTTTTCAATATTTTTAAAGGTGGTTATGTTCTCAAATTAATTTTGTCCCGCAAAGAAATTTTTCAAATCTTGCATTCCTATTGTCAGTGTGAGTTCAGGTTTTTCACAAAATACTTTATGGCCCATCCAGGCAATAAATTGTCATTGCCACTGAAATTGACACTACCTCCAATATTGCTAATCGAGCCACATCATTATACCTACTAGGTATTTGAAAGGTCAACTACGTTGTGCATTTTACTTGTTCTTTGGTGATAATTTATTTAAACTAGTATCGCCTTTGGTCGAAATTCGACCAACTGTATTTATATTTATTCAGTGTATTTGTCATTGTAAACTTTTTGTATAGAGAATCCATGATTTCACATTATGTCTATTTTTACATGCATGTAGTCGACCGATTCACATATACTCTCTTCTGATGGCACTTCTAATTAATATTGGCTTTAAAATGGTATATTTTTTACTGTCGGTCATTCGGTTTAAGTATAGTGAAAAGGAACTACAAGAATGTGCTTAATTGCTTAACGTATTAATATATATGTATGTAGATTCGGAGCACTAGTTTTTACGACTCCATAACTATTCCTAATAAAATGAAAAATATAGCAACCGCACACTCAGCTCGGGCAACGATGGAGGTTTTGAAACACCAATTTATGACATTACTTTTGCCTCATCTTGTACTTGTACCTATGTATGTAGCTTTTTATTTCTTTTCAATTAATAAAATAAGTTAGCAATTTATAAGCCATTGTGCTCTAATTTTGTTGGCTAATGATACCTATAATATCCCAAGTTTTATTTTGTATTTCATTAAAAATTAATTTAGATAGAGGGCTTTGATTTGACTATTTTAATTGACGGCTAGGTTAACACTAGATAATTAAATACTTATACAGTATAATATGACAAAGTTGTGTTCATTATATAGGTACCTACGTATACGTAGTTCAAACATTTTAATGGACACCATTTAAAGTGCACTTGGCGAACGAACACTAACCAGTATGTATGTAGGTATTATCAAAAAAAAAAAAAAAATATTAACCGTTTGAATTATGCTTTCATTCCTTTCAATTGTGTAATGTCTAAACATTTTTAAGTCTGCTTGGGTCGCACAGTTTTGTTTACCTCTTTTTTAACATTTATGTTTTATATTCAATTGCGCAAAGCGCAATGCAATTTCTTTTATGTCTGCACCAATATCTCTTTATTTTTTTGTTGTTACTTTTAAACAAAGGTGAACTTTCACACAAAATTGAAAATATTTCTTTGTATGTAGGTATATCACACATTCGCCAAACTTAATTTTATGATTGAAAAATTATTTGTTGATACTTTGTTGAGAGTGCAATTTGTAAAACTTTAGCTCAAACAAAAAAACATACAAATCATGTTAGATACAACAATATTTTTTTCTTCTTTCAAAAGAAAAACTTGTGTGTCCACATTTACGTGGATATTCGCAGAAATTTTTATTCGATGGCGATGGAACATGACACAACATTAAAAAAAAAAAGTAATCAGCAACCAAAGAGAAAAACCAGTATCTGCATCATTGCAACAATCTTAATCATCTTCGGGTTATCATTCAAGTTTGCTTCCATTTTTACTTGTATGTAAATTGATGCTGCCTATATTTTTTCTAGCCCCTTGGTTATCGATGCGACGAAATATAATAAACTCATTATTTTTTTCAAAATTAATATCAAATGTATGTAATTGTCGAAGATCATGTCTGATTTTTATCTTAAACATTTTGAAGAAAAGTCTAATTTAATTTTTTTTTAAATGCAAATCAATTAAATGAAGAAAAAATAAAAAAAAATCACTGTAAAGGAGGTTAACAGTTGCTTTCCATTCTCACTACCCAAATCTAAGGTAATATTTTGGGGAAACTGTAATTTTATATCACAAATAATTATATACAGATGTCTCACCTCCATAGAAAATTATGTCTTCAAAATGTGTAACAGCAGACAAATCTCAAGCAGAAATTAGCTTTTTTAATTAGATAATTAGTCATAAGAAGAGAATTTTTTAGCCGAGAGTGTTTTTTAAGGTATTCGATAATACAAGAGAAATGGCTCTCTCTTTCTCATGAAAATTGTGGCGTGTCACGCACAAAAAAAAAAAAAAAAAACAGGTAGTACTGTCTACACATCCACGTTATATTTTTTTTTTTGCGTTTCGTGACCTTCCTTGTTCTATTCTATTGATTTTGTTGCTGTTATGTTGTGAACGCTGGCGTTGGCCGGGTTTCTTTGTGCGGCTGGTTTTTTTTATAATTTTTTTTACTATTTATTGTAGGTATTTGTGGTAGGTGGGCAAATCGCATCGTCACCTCCCCGCGGTGCCCGCTGGATAGCCGAAAGGTGAACTAACGACGAGCGTTGGATCCATCGGATCCATGGGTTGTAGATACCTGAGTTTTCTTCTCAGGAACTAGGAGCAGGAGGAAAGATACGCTCTGAATATCCAACCCCAACACGATCTACATGTCATGCACAGGCCTCACAAGCCGGTCATGAAAGGGAAAAAATATTGTGATGAAAATCGAAAAATATGCCTCGGATGACCATACCAATAATGTTGACGACCCCCCCCGCAAACGAAAAACGGACAATGATTTACGTATATGCACTTGGAACGTGCGTACGTTGAATAGGCCGGGTAAAGCCGAACAGCTAGCCGAAACCCTCGCCAGTCTCAACGCTGACATAACAGCTCTCCAGGAGATGCGATGGGATGGACCGGGCCTGAGAACTACAGAAGACTGTAGTTTCTACTATGGGAAATGCCAAAATGTGACCATTGATAGGTATAACTTCGAGGTAGTCAGTGAATTTGTCTACCTGGGCACTACTGTTAACTCAGCCAACAACATCAGCGCTGAAATCAAACGCAGACTAACTCTTGTTAATCGCTGTTTTTTTGGGTTAAATAAGCAATTGAGGAATAAAGCCCTATCGAGAAGAACCAAGGAGACACTATATAGAACACTCATCATCCCGGTCCTGCTATATGGTGCAGAAGCATGGACCCTCTCCCAATCGGATGAAAAGTCACTTGGAGTCTTCGAGAGAAAAGTTCTGCGTACGATTTATGGTCCTGTTTGCGTTAATCGAGAAGACAACATTTGGCGGAGAAGATATAACGAAGAACTATACGAGCTGTACAGCGACATAAGCTTAGCCAGAAAAATTCGTATCCAACGACTAAGATGGCTGGGCCATGTAGAGCGAATGGACACCAACGCTCCAGCGAGTAAAGTCTTCAAAGCCAAACCAGAGGGAGTCAGAAGCCAAGGTAGACCTCATCTCCGATGGAGCGACTAGGTGGAGGGAGACATCCGCCAGCTGGGAGTGCGAAACTGGAGACAGCGGGCTAGAGATCGAGCTGGTTGAAGGGGCATATTGGACCAGACCTAGGAGCACCACGCTCTAGTTGAGCCAACATAAGTAAGTAAGTAAGTATTTGGAAAGATCTTTTTGTAACTTTCTTATGCCTGATTCAGTCGGACGTGAAAAGATCTCTTCACAGTTTTCCTCTCTTAATGACGAACTTAAAACAATGAAATAATACATAACTAAGCATTTTTCGTCGTCAAATCGCATCTTTTTTTTAATTTTTCAAACTTATCACGTGACGTGATGACGACAAATGCTTTTATTTATATGTATTATTTCGTTCTTTTAAATTCTTGTTTAAGAGAGAGCATCAGCGAAGAGATCTCGTAACGTCGTCGTTGATGTCTCGTTGTCTCGTTGCATTGTAAATCAGGCATGAGACTATCTAGGTAGGTAGGTACTTAGACTGCTTTTAAACGCTGCAATTACCCCCTGCGATTTTAAAGCTCGTAGGCGGGGGACGTGGCCTGGGTAAACAAAGTTGCAGAGGTTGAAACAATTGCAGAGTTATTGCTCTTTCTTCTTTGTGCTTTTTCATATTGTTTGAGACATGAGCGGAGTAAAGAGTGTGAAGAGATGTTTCCTTCTCATTTAACAAAAATTGCTGCTAGATATTACAATTTGCAGCGATTAAATGCATGTTGCAATCCGAAAGAAACAAAACAAAAAAACGCCGTTAAAATTTGCAGTCGTCTAAAAGCAGTCTTAGCAGAGAATAAAAGGAGTCGAATATTGTTCACCTACATCGAATACTCACTCGAAAAAAGTGAGTTCAAACAATCATAGTCAACCCAAGGTAGATGTTTACGAGTTTTTCTGTCCACGAGTATGATGAATAGTGATTCAACACACAAATCAAACGAAAACGAACGAGTATACCTTGCAACCGAGTTATATGAGCTCGATTCGAATAAAAACGAGTCAAGCGCTCATGAACAAAGTATGCACGATCCAAGATCAATATGCTCGACTTGTAAGATGTGTTTGTATTCGAGGTTGGTGGTTGATGGGTATTTAATTTATTAGGTTAGCTGTGTAGATTTGGTGGTTATTTTTTTTTTTATTTTCAAATGCTTTTTTAGCACCTACTTAAACAGCAGTGAGATATTAGCCGCGTTTTATACTCCTCTGGATAAATTCCTGACAATCGCTGCCAAAAAAGTGACGAGTAACCTGTGCAACCATCAAAACCCTCTGGTCAGGACTATTATTAGCGAAGAAAGACATTCCGAGCCAAGATACCTCGATATGACAGCAATACTGGACGAAGGAATAATTTTTATCAACGACGACCAGGCAATACAATTTTACGAGGACGCAGCGTCAACCTACCACCGTGGCTAGAAGCCACCCCTACCCAACATCACATGACAACCGGATTTGAACAACTCAAGAAGAATCATCCTTAATGTAAATATTATAATCTAACGAATGACAATTTTTCAAATAAATTTTATTAAAAAAAAAACAATGTACATATTATATAGTTAACCCCTTATGTGCCAACAAAATTTAAAAATACCAAAATGTAATATTATTATGTACTTAACAGAATTAAGAACCAATTGTAAATATATCTGTTCAATAAAAAAAAAAAAATTAAATTTTGAAAATAAATTTAAACTACATTAAAATTGATTGTTCCTAAATGAAATGAAACAAAGTAATATTTTTCAACAATGCCACTACAACAAATAATAAGATGAATATGACCCTAGACAAATTAAAAAACCATAATACTTATTACATGAAATCCGACAAAGGAAATAAAGTCGTCATTATGACCAAACAAGATTATGATACTAAAATGATTAAATCGATAGAAGACAATTTTTAAGTTATTAAAAAATCACCTTTGAATGCAATGATTGCTGATGCAAAAGTTGCAGTTAATATGATTCATAATGTTTTTGGCGTCAATAAATACAAACTTCGTGTATCAAATCCGAATGTTCCTTTGATGTATGGTTTACCGAAAGTGCACAAAACCGGAGATAAAATGAGGAAGATCGTTTCTAACGTAAATTCACCCCTCACTAATGTAATAAAATGGCTCGTGTGTGATTTAAAAAAGTTTGGGAATTTTGAGGGTTTTGCAGTCAAAAACACGTTTGAATTTGTGGAAAAAGTAGAAAATATTGAAATTGAAGACGATGAATTAATGATTTCATTTGATGTGACAGCACTTTTTCCATCAATTCCTATCAACGAAGCAGTTGCAGCAATTAAAGACCATCTACTTAAATTCGATTTACCACCAGAACAAGTAAGTGCTTACATCGATTGTATAAACATTTGCATGAAATATAATTGTTTTCAATTTCGCAATGTATTTTACACCAACAATTTTGGTTGTAGCATGGACAATGGCTTGTCACCTTATGTAGCCGAGGCATTTATGTGCAAATTCGAAACAGACTTGAACATAGGGTAAACTGCCACGAATTTGGTATAGATACGTTGACGACACATTTGCTGTAGTGAGAAAATCTGAAGTAAGTTTGGTATTGCAAACAATTCTCGACTGAAAAGGTAAAGTATCTTAAGTCGATTTAAGATGATTTGCTTTGTTTTTAATGATCCCTATTACCAACACAGAGGCGCACAGTTCTGCCTTATCCGAATTCTTCTATCTCACTCCGTTTCCTTTTTATAAAGGAAAAAAAAATCATCTTATGTTGGAAAATAGCATGGTGACAGAAGGTAAAATATCTTAAGTCCACAAAAGATGTTGTGTAGAAGCGAATTACAAAATGTTAAGTATACTTAAGATTATTTGATCTTAAGAGTTTGTAATAATTGTGAAAAGGTAAAACATCTTAAGTGGACTTAAGATACCAAAATTAAGAAATCAAAGTATCTTAACTCAACTTAAGATTTTTGAAATCAATAATTTAAAATAAATTAAAAAAAGGCAAACTATCTTAAGTCATAATTTGCCCTATAACAATATATTTAAAAAAAAAGTTCATAAAATTTGACCTCTAAAAAGTTTATTCTAAGAAGTCTATGTTTTAAAGGTTTTTTGGGAAGCTTCTTTCAACAGTTTTTTTGCTCTCCTGAAAAATGTTTAAAATTGACTTAAGATACTTTACCTTTTCAGTCGAGAATTAACAATCGTTTTCCAAGCATCAAATTTACTTTTGAGAAAGAAGATTACAACCTTCACACTCTGTCCTTTCTTAGAAATTAAACGGAGAAACAAAAACATCGAATTTAGCATCTACAGAAAACCAACATCAACAAATCGTTACATAACGAAAACGAATGATTCATTTTGCTCATATAGCCAAAAAATTGCCGCTTTTCAATCAATGGTGTACAGATTATGCCGTCTACCTTTAACAATTGATAACTATATGAAAGAATACCAACAAATCCTTCAAACAGCTAATGTTAATGGGTATGACAAATCCACAATTGACCATCTGATTAAAAAACACTCAAAGAAGTTAAAAGGAAGCAATATAAGCACATTATTTGATCAAAATATAGAGACAGACAAACGCCGCCGTATCACATTACCCTTCGCCCCGAATGTCACCAACAAATTACTGCATGTCTTCGCCAAAGCTGAAATGAATATTGTCCACACCAACAACAACAAATTAAAATCAAAATTAGGATCCACCAAAGACAACATACCAACTAATCGATGCAGTGGCATTTATATCAAATTTGCTGTTCAAATTGCGACAAAAAATACATTGGACAAACAAGGAGAGCTGCTGAAATTAGATTTAATGAACACCTTCGATCGGTAAAAAAGAGAGAAGTAGATAAAGCAATAAATTCTCACATGTATGATCCTAATAACGAACAACCACATTCAATTTCATCATTTGACAACAACTTTAAATTATTAAAAAAAGTAAACAAACCATATAAAATAGACGCATACGAATCAATTTACATACACTTAAACGACAACTTGATGAATTTAGAACCTGGACCGATTGACTCCCACCTATTCAACGTCATCAAGAAGAAAAAATAACAACAACAGTTTTTCATTACTCTTTGATTACTCTCTTTATTTGTTCTATTTTCTCTATGTATAATTTCTATTTTCTTTGTGATTTCTTTGTACTTTTTTTAATTGTCAATCGCTGATGATGGTTTCGCCGTTGAAACCGAAATGCATTTGTATAAAATAAATAAAAATTATTAAAAAATTTGAAAAAAATTAAAATTAAAAGCTGTAGTTTTCAATTTTATTTTTTGTTTTGGTTTTTGCTTTTATTTAACGATATTTGCGGTCCATAAGGTCTTAAATATTCTTAAAAATAATTATACAGACCACAAACAAGGCTATAACGTTTCGCGATTATATTGCTCAATTGAATAATTTTCAAGTGATCTAGTAGAGGTTGTAGGATTTCCACTAAACTTAACTTTAAAATTTTGTCTATGGGCCTAACTAATAACCAAGCACTAATGTCGACTATTAGTAAAGTGCGGAGCTTAAACAGAATCCTATTAATAACCAATTTAACCTTCTCGTTAACAAATCCTCACACTTTCAATTAATCTACTACAATTTCCAAAATATTAACCAATCACAGCACAAACAAATAAAGAAAAAACCCAAGAATGTTATGTATACCGTATTTTTTTTTACCAGTCAGTACTAATAGTAAGTGAATTGATACAAAGTATTCAAACAATTTTTATTATATTGTGACCAGTGTGATACGGAACAAAGTTCCCAAAACATCATGGTAGAGAAGACTGTTGTGGCATCAAAGAACAACATGGTGCCTGTACGGATACTGAACATAAAACCGTACGAAATTAAACTCAAGAAGGGAGAAATAGTTGGGCAATGTGAATCTGTATCCGCAATTACTAAAATCACCGAAGCGGAAACAAAGAAACCTATCGACTCCGAAAATTTAAAAGCCCAAATTCTGAAGTCATCTAATCTCAGTCAACATCAGCTTAATGTTGCTGGGGATCTCCTTCATGAGTATGCTGATATATTTTCTTCACCCAGCAGCGGGCAGTATGGTCGAACAGAGCTAGTGCAGCATCGAATTGATACCGGAGATGCAAGGCCGATTCGACAACCAGCAAGACGTCTCCCTTTGGCGAAACAAGCTGAAGTTGAGGAAATGATATCGACCATGAAGGAAGATGGGGTAATCGAAAATTCCGAAAGCCCTTGGGCATCACCAGTTGTTCTTGCCAAAAAGAAGGATGGAAGCACTCGATTTTGTGTGGATTATCGAAGACTAAACGATGTGACAAAGAAAGATAGCTACCCTCTACCCAGAATCAGCGATACATTAGACGCGATGGAAGGAGCCCAATGGTTTTCAACTTTGGATTTGTAAAGCGGTTATTGGCAAGTAGAAATCCACCCAGAAGATCGGGAAAAGACGGCCTTCTCCAAAGGAAATGGTCTGTGGCAGTTTAATGTGATGCCATTTGGGTTATGCAACGCTCCAGCAACTTTTGAGCGTTTGATGGAGTGCGTTCTACATGGACTAACTTGGAAATCTTGCCTGGTCTACTTAGACGATGTCATCGTGTACGGAAAAACATTTGACGAACATTGTGAAAACCTTAAAGCTGTATTCCTCAGGACAAACATCAACTCCGGAGCTTTCTTGGCTAGCCACATATTATCGGCGTTTCGTGAAGGATTTTGCTAGGATCGCCAAAAGCTTGCATCAGCTTACTGAAAAGGGAAAGCCGTTCAAATGGTCAGGTGAGTGCGAGAAAAGCTTTCAAGAACTGAAGCTGCGTTTATGTAATGCACCTGTCCTGGCCTACCCAACTCCGGGAAAACCTTTCATCATCGACGCTGATGCAAGTAACGTTGGAATCGGAGCTGTACTATCTCATGTACATGGCGGAGAGGAAAAAGTTGTCGCTTATTATAGCAAAGTACTCTCGAAGCCAGAAAGGAATTATTGCGTGACAAGGAGGGAACTTCTAGCTCTGATATTAGCAACAAAGCACTTCCATAAGTACATCTATGGACAGAAGTTCCTTCTTCGAACAGACCCTGGTGCGCTCAATTGGCTTTTAAACTTCAAAAATCCAGAAGGTCAAGTAGCAAGATGGATCGAAAGGTTGCAGACGTATGACTATGAGATTCAACATCGAAGAGGAAAGCTGCATTCCAACGCAGACGCACTATCGCGGCGACCGTGCAAACCAGACTGTAAGCATTGCACACGCCAAGAAGAAAAGAAAATGGTCATCGTCCAACGAACAAGAGCTGATCCCATTTACGGCTGGAACAACGAAGAACTCAGAACGGCCCAACAAGAAGATTCGGATATCGAACCCATTCTTGCATGGAAGGAACACCAAGAGAAACCAGAATGGTGTGATATCTCCGACCGAAGTCCGGCTCTTAAAGCATATTGGGCACAATGGGAGTCGCTTCATGTGCAAGAAGGGGTACTAAGGCGTAAGTGGGAATCCGCAGACGGTAAATTCTTTGTGATGCAGCTAGTCGTACCTCGGTCAAAAGTTAATGACGTTCTTCAAGAAATGCACGACGGAACTTCTGGAGGTCATTTGGGAGTGAATAAGACGTTGGAAAAGATACGACAACGGTTCTACTGGCTGAACGCAAGAGATGACGTCGAAAGGTGGTGCCGAAAATGTGATACTTGTGCTGCTACCAGAGGACCGGGTAGAAAAATTCAGAGTAAAATGCAGCAGTATAATGTGGGCGCACCTTTCGAGAGAATTGCTATAGACGTCGCAGGTCCTTTTACTGAAACTAACAGTGGAAACCGATACATCCTTGTAGTCATGGATTATTTCAGCAAGTGGCCTGAAGCATTTGCCATCCCAAACCAAGAAACCAAAACAGTTGTGGATCAGATTGTCTTTAATTGGGTGAGCAGGTTTGGCGTTCCCATGTAACTGCATTCTGACCAAGGAAGGAATTTCGAATCTGAAGTCTTTCAGGAGGTTTGCACGCTTCTTGGCATTAAGAAGACGAGAACCACACCGCTCCATCCACAATCTGATGGGATGGTTGAACGATTCAACCGGACGCTTAAAGAACATCTATCAAAGGTTGTCGGCGACTACCAACGAGACTGGGACCGACATATCCCATTGTTCCTTATGGCATATCGAAGTGCAACACATAGCTCGACGGGAAAAACACCATCGGAAATCCTGTTCGGATCAACAATACGCCTGCCAAGTGAAGTGAAATTTGGGTGTCGTCCAAATGAGTCACAGGGAACAGAAGACTATGTGGATGACCTCAAAGATAGGCTTATTGACATTCATCAACGAACAAGGAAAAACATAAAATTATCCAGTGATCGAATGAAAACAAGATATGACGTAAGAGCAACAGCAACAGGATTTCAAGAAGGAGACCTTGTGTGGTTTTACAATCCTCATCGACAAAAAGGACTATCACCAAAACTCCAACAAAACTGGGAAGGAGAGGGGTAAGAGGCAAATTAAAAGTAGTTCATTGTGACCGTTTACATCGATATAATGGTGAAAGAAGTAATGAAATTGCTCGGGACGATCAATCCTAAGAAGGGGGCAATGTAACGATTAAATTACTCAACTTCTTTTGAATTATAATGTAACGTCTTCTATCGAGCGCCATCTTTTGGAATATAGCTAAGTCACAAACCGATATTGAACGCTACCACTGGTAAGTTTGAGTGAGCTTTTTCGAACTTCGAAAGAATGTTCGAAATTCAAAGGGGAAATTATAACCCCCCCTACCTGTCATAGAAAGATCGAGAAGCAAATAGGAACTAAATATTGGGTATAAAAGAGAGCTTGGCTGCCAAACTGGTCACAGTTTGTTTTTAAAACTCTGTTGTGAAAGTAGTTGGTTCAATTTTATATCGCCCCTGAGTTTTTTCTTAAATTTTAATGGTTTAATTCACTAAAATAATTATTAAATACGAAAAGATATAAGTTTTTTAAATAATATCTCCAGAAAGTGCAAATATAACAGGTAAACTTAGTTATATAAGCGTCAAAACAACCTTTTAAGCACCTGCTGTATCACCTATGAGTGAGAAAAAAAGGAAAATAAACCTAACCTCACCAGAAGAAAACCCTCACCCGAAAGCGCCAAACCTAAAAGGAACATCATTCGCCTTTAATATCGAAGAAAATATGTCTATCACCAATGCTGATCTAAAAAAGATAAAGTCTATCATAGATGAATCCCTACAAACCGAACTTGCGAAAGCAACCTCACAACTCGCTTCAAAAGAAGATTTTAATAAGTTGAATGCTGAGATAAACATCCTGCGAAAACAAAATGAAGACCTATCTAACAAAGTTCAGCACTTCGAGACTAGATGTAATGTTCTAGAAGAAGAATTGGAAGCTCAATGCAGAGAAATCATGGGGAAAAACATTATTCTCACGATGCCAAATGAAAAAGTTGATCCGAAAATAAAAATCGACTCAATCACGCAACTTCTGATCGGTGAACCATATCAGATGATAGAAACAGCAAAGCTCATTGAAAACGATAAATTAATCAAATTTAAAATAAATTTAAAAAGCAATACAAATGTTGCAAAATTCTTTCAAGCTTAAAGGTTCAGGTGTTTTTATACAGCGTGACTTAACGAAAAATGCACAACTCAAACGCTGAATCCTGCTCAGCTACAGAAAAATAATCAAAACAAAAAATCCAAAACAACAAGTACTCGTTAAAAACAACTCTTTATTAATATCTGATAAAACATTTTATTTAAACGAAAACAATAGACTTAAATATAAAAGTGATGATGGAGAACAGCACCTGTTAAATATGTTTGGATAACTTAATTTTGAAGCTGTCAAAATAATTAAGTCGTCGAATATACGTCATACTGATTGGTCTAATCCAGTTCAACAAAATTTTCCAAGCGTTAGTACTTTTGTACAAAATTGATATTGTGATGCCGTCAGTTCTATTCCTATATGCACTTTTAAAATTTTGTCTTATAATGTATCAGGGCTTAATAATAAACTTCTATTTGTAGATTTTTTTAAGTATATAAATGATTTTGATATATTCTTTTTATATGAAACACATGTTATATCTGAAAATTTGAGTAAATAAAAATTGAATAAATTATCATCTAAACAGGTCCGTCAAGCTGGAAACACCACAACTGATTTTCGAAATTCTAATGATGCAGGAATTAAGTGCTAATTTGGTGCTAATTTAGTGCCGCAATCCTAGCTTGGCACTAAAATTCCTTACCCCTCAAACCTGTGGTGTTCCCAGCTTGACGTCAAGCTAGGAACACCACATCTCCAAAAACGAAATTTCAAAAAACTAATGATGGGGGATTTAGGTGCTATTTTGGTGCTCTTAATCTGGCGGAACTCCAAATTAAATACTCCTTCCCTTACCCTTCAAACTTGTGGTGTTCCCAGCTTGACGTCAAGCTAGGAACACCACACCACCAAACGCAATATTTCAAAAAAACTAATGATGGGGGAATTAAGTGCTATTTTGGTGCTCTTAATTTCTCGAAAATCCAAATTATATATTCCACGATTTGACCTTGAAATTTAGTACCGAACATAAAAAGTTATGGAGACTTTCTATACTAAATCATTAAAAAAATTCAAAAAATACAAATTAGATGAAGAATGAGTTAATTAGAAAAAATAAACAGTTTCGCCTTTCTCCTCCCACTGGTTTGGTTTTAAATGCTCCTGCACTAACCCCCTTATCTGTGGTGTTCCTAGCTTGACGTCAAGCTAGGAACACCACATTCAAATTTGAAAAAACTAATATTGAAGGATTTAAGTGCTATTTTGGTGCTCCTGATTTAGTGTAATTTCAAAATATATAGTCCACGCTTTGACCTTGAAATTTGGTACCAAAGTTAAAAAATCGTGGAGACATTCTATACCCGACAACTAAGAAAAAAATAAAAAAATTGTTTAGACTTATAATGACCTAATTAGAACAAAAAACAAGTTTCACCTTTCTACTCCCACTGGTTTGCTTTTAAATACTCCTGCACTAACCCCTCTAACCTGTGTTGCACCCAGCATGAACATTACACTTCCAAACACGAAATTTCAAAAAACTAATGTTGAAGGATTGAAGTGCTATTTTAGTGCTCCTGATTTGGCGGAATTCCTAATTAAATAGTCCATGATTTGACCTTAAAATTATCAATCCAAAATAAAAAATCGTGGAGACTTTCTATTACAGATTATGAGCAGTATTCGGTAGTTTGAAGCAAAAAAAAAATATAAATAATCTTTCTTAAAAAGTGGTATTCATAAATATGTAGAAAAATAGAGAGTTGTACTATTTACCAAGCTGTATTTCAATATTACCCACCCACCCCTTTAAAATCTTCACCAAAATAATTTTTTTGGAGATCTCATATGCATGAGTTGAGTTCGTCAGGTTTATATAGACAACGCCGTTCTTATTCTTCTACAAAATAATTTATAAACCAATCAAGTGATAAGTTTTTCAAATAACATATAGCCGTCGCCGTCTTCTATGAAAATTCAACTTACACAATCAAATAACAGATCACATATATTCTTTTAATGAGCAATAGAATTTAAGTATTAAAACTGACCACCGCCTACTCCACCATTTTAAGGTGAAAGAAAATCATGTAATATTATAATATGCATACTGTGTTCTCGTTCTATTAACAGAATTAGTGCAGTCGCAATTAATAGGTTATTAGGTCAGTGGGTTTCAGACCTTTCAGATGATAGGCTGTATTAACGCATCTTCTTTTATTGCTCTGCATCAATATGATATGTTTTAGAAGGGAGGGACATTTTTGAAAATGTACTTCAAATAGAAAAATAATATTAAAAACAACTGCTTCACCTACAAGAAAGTAGTTATGAAAGGTACCAGTTTTGAAAGCCAAAAGTCTGTTCTATTATATTTCTAAATAAAGTTATCAATAGTTTCTGAAAAAAAATGTATTTCAAGATAGAAACTAAAAAAAAATTAAAAACAAATGTACCTACCTAACTTTTATCAGAAACTATTGATAGCTTTATTTAAAAATATAATAGTAACTACATTACTTTCTTGTAGGTGAAGCAGTTGTTTTTAATATTATTTTTCTATTTGAAGTACATTTTCAAAAATGTCCCTCCCTTCTAAAACATATCATATTGATGCAGAGCAATAAAAGAAGATGCGTTAATACAGCCTATCATCTGAAAGGTCTGAAACCCACTGACCTAATAACCTATTAATTGCGACTGCACTAATTCTGTTAATAGAACGAGAACACAGTATGCATATTATAATATTACATGATTTTCTTTCACCTTAAAATGGTGGAGTAGGCGGTGGTCAGTTTTAATACTTAAATTCTATTGCTCATTAAAAGAATATATGTGATCTGTTATTTGATTGTGTAAGTTGAATTTTCATAGAAGACGGCGACGGCTATATGTTATTTGAAAAACTTATCACTTGATTGGTTTATAAATTATTTTGTAGAAGAATAAGAACGGCGTTGTCTATATAAACCTGACGAACTCAACTCATGCATATGAGATCTCCAAAAAAATTATTTTGGTGAAGATTTTAAAGGGGTGGGTGGGTAATATTGAAATACAGCTTGGTAAATAGTACAACTCTCTATTTTTCTACATATTTATGAATACCACTTTTTAAGAAAGATTATTTATATTTTTTTTTTGCTTCAAACTACCGAATACTGCTCATAATCTGTAATAGAAAGTCTCCACGATTTTTTATTTTGGATTGATAATTTTAAGGTCAAATCATGGACTATTTAATTAGGAATTCCGCCAAATCAGGAGCACTAAAATAGCACTTCAATCCTTCAACATTAGTTTTTTGAAATTTCGTGTTTGGAAGTGTAATGTTCATGCTGGGTGCAACACAGGTTAGAGGGGTTAGTGCAGGAGTATTTAAAAGCAAACCAGTGGGAGTAGAAAGGTGAAACTTGTTTTTTGTTCTAATTAGGTCATTATAAGTCTAAACAATTTTTTTATTTTTTTCTTAGTTGTCGGGTATAGAATGTCTCCACGATTTTTTAACTTTGGTACCAAATTTCAAGGTCAAAGCGTGGACTATATATTTTGAAATTACACTAAATCAGGAGCACCAAAATAGCACTTAAATCCTTCAATATTAGTTTTTTCAAATTTGAATGTGGTGTTCCTAGCTTGACGTCAAGCTAGGAACACCACAGATAAGGGGGTTAGTGCAGGAGCATTTAAAACCAAACCAGTGGGAGGAGAAAGGCGAAACTGTTTATTTTTTCTAATTAACTCATTCTTCATCTAATTTGTATTTTTTGAATTTTTTTAATGATTTAGTATAGAAAGTCTCCATAACTTTTTATGTTCGGTACTAAATTTCAAGGTCAAATCGTGGAATATATAATTTGGATTTTCGAGAAATTAAGAGCACCAAAATAGCACTTAATTCCCCCATCATTAGTTTTTTTGAAATATTGCGTTTGGTGGTGTGGTGTTCCTAGCTTGACGTCAAGCTGGGAACACCACAAGTTTGAAGGGTAAGGGAAGGAGTATTTAATTTGGAGTTCCGCCAGATTAAGAGCACCAAAATAGCACCTAAATCCCCCATCATTAGTTTTTTGAAATTTCGTTTTTGGAGATGTGGTGTTCCTAGCTTGACGTCAAGCTGGGAACACCACAGGTTTGAGGGGTAAGGAATTTTAGTGCCAAGCTAGGATTGCGGCACTAAATTAGCACCAAATTAGCACTTAATTCCTGCATCATTAGAATTTCGAAAATCAGTTGTGGTGTTTCCAGCTTGACGGACCTCATCTAAACCAGCAGTCAAAACATTCTCTAAAGGACGTGCCAGCGGTGGAATCTTGTATGGGATAAAAACATCTGTATTAAAAATTTTTAATTTTGAAGAAATCGAAGATGCAACTGTCGTAAAACTTTTACAAAAAAGCGATATGTTCATTGTACCGTTTTATATAAATTGCAACAAATGGACTGAAGGCTTAATCGGATTATGCTGCATTTAGCAAACAAGAGTGTTCTTATAATAGGTGATCTTAATGCAAGAATTAGTAATTTACAAGTAACCACAATTCACAGAACGAGAAATAATTCCATAAACTGCAATAACCGAAATTCAAAAGACACTATTTGTAATCAAAATGGTACCAATCTCCTCGATATGTTACAGATGTATGATTGTATAGTTCTCAATGGTTGTACTAATGGAGATACAGAAGGTCACTATACTTTTATAGGAGGACAAGGCAAATCGGTCATCGACTACTGCGCAATAAATAATGACTGGCATGAACTTATAAAATATTTCGAAGTACAAGCTAAAAACTATTCAGACCACATGCCAATTGTCGTTGAATGGTCTGATAATTCTACCTCAACTGTAAGGAACCTTCAACTTATCCCCAAACTTAAATGGAAACAACATGAATTTAACTTGTACCAAAACAAACTAGACAGCAACCTCTTTCTTCTTAATGATGAATTTGATTCAACCGAATTACTTTCAGACCAAATTATTTCTTGCATTAAAAACGCTACAAATATCCCTTTTCGGGACGGGAAAAAGATTTATAAAAATGAGTGGTTCGACAACGAATGCATGAAAGCTCGAAAGAGGTCCTTCTCCCTCTTCAATGCAGTACGAAATTCCAACTGTCAAACTTTAAAAAAATAGTATATTGAAGAAAATACACGATATAAGAACTTATGTCTTCAAAAGAAAACGGAATATGAAAACCAACTTGCCTACTCACTTGTTCAATCGAAGGACTCAAAAGAGTTTTGGAATATCACAAAAAAGATAGACGGTTCAAATTATACAATAGGTCTAGGTGTAAAAGCTGAGGATTTATCGGTGCACTTCAAAAACATATTATGTGCCAAATCAGACGTAAAGTTTTCTTATGCTGAACCTTTTTTATCTGATGAGATACTGGATCGTGAAATCACATTTTCCGAAATATATGCCGTTATTCTTAAAGCGAAAAATGAAAAAGCGCCTGGAGAAGATGGAGTTACCTACGAATTTTTCAAAAACGGTACAGAAGGACTTATTTCCCGACTCAAATCCCTCTTCAATGAAGTTATAAATAAGAAAGAAGTACCTCCATCTTTAAAGAAGGCAGTAATATTTCCAATTCATAAAAAAGGCGACATAAATAATGTTGAAAGTTATCGAGGTATCTCGTTTATGAACGTTATTGCTAAGTTATTTTGTGGTGTCCCTGCCAACAGACTTGAAAAGTGGACTGAGGTTAATGATATAATTTCAAAATTTCAAGCTGGTTTCAGAAAAAACTTCTCAACTGTAGACCATATTTTCACTTTAACGTCGATAGCCAAAGCCTTACAAGCCAGGAACAAGAAGACATATGCATTTTTTGTAGACTTTAAATCTGCTTTTGATCTTGTAAACCGAAATGCTCTCTTTTATAAGCTTTCCCAACTAGATATGTCAACGAAGTTCATTCATGTAATAAAAGAAATGTATGCCCAATCAATAGCGACAGTATGGGACGGAACAACACTCTCAAACTGGTTTGAAACGGACACCGGAGTTAAACAAGGATGCCTTTTGAGTGTTCTTCTTTTTGCACTTTTCATCAATGATGTTGAAACTTGTCTACCTGGAGGTGTTCGAATCGCTGATCTGACCATTAATGTCCTTTTGTATGCTGATGATTTGGTGATTCTCTCTGAAACCCCCGAAAACCTACAATTGATGATAAATCGACTCTCTGCCTATTGCGTTAAATGGGGACTTACAATTAACACCAACAAGTCCAAAGTAATGGTGTTCTGTAGAAATACCCGGAATCAGAGTTCATATACGTGGAATTATAATGGAAATGTTCTAGAGGTAGTAAGCCATTATAAGTACTTAGGAGTGAATCTTAGTAAAAACATGGATTATAATGAGCATGTGGCAATGAAATCCACTTCTTCGCAAAGCCTTCTTAACATGTCATGGAAAAATATCTTTTCGAACCAGCGTATTGTTTTATCAGCAAAATACAAGATATTTGATGCTGTTGTAAAGTCATCACTCTGTTATGCTGCCCAAGTTTGGGGAATAAACGAGTTTGAGACAATAGAAAAGTTTCATAGGTTATTTTTAAAGAAACTGTTCAGTCTACCAATAAAAACACCAAACTATGCACTATATCTCGAAACGGGTCTACCTAAAATTTTCACATACACTTTCAAGATGCATGCAGACTACATCGTAAGGGAACTGGCTCATCAAGACAATCGATTGACCAAACAAATGGCTCTGTATGAACTCAGAAACGCGGATTGGTGGGTGGCGAAGTGGAAAGACTTAGGAAATTCTTGTGGAGAAACGTTGGAACTGGATCACAGTAATTTGTTGCACTTTAAAGAACGGCTCTATAAAATAATTCACGAAAACTCTGTAAGAGTTGCACTCATCAAAGAAGCTCAGAAATCGGAAAGTAGAATCCTTTATTCTCAATTGAAGCTAAACTTAATGGAAACAAATTATTTTAACGATGCGCACACTCATAAGGAAATATCTTTGATATTTAAAACAAGATGTGAAGTACTTGGCCTTAATGGAACTCCATATAACAACAGCTTTAATCAGTTTTGTTCTTTGTGTAATCTTAAAGCTAAAGAAGATTGTTTTCATCTCATCAGTGTATGTCCCATATTTGCACAACATAGAATTGCATAATTTGGAAAGAACACACTCAACTTACAAGAAACAATTACATTGTTAAACAACTGTGTTTGGAAAAAACTATATCTTTTCTTGAAAGACATATTAAAATATAGATTGTTACTTATAACAGAATATGAATAGTTAACTATAAATTCTTTTTCTTTTTCATACTTTTCAAAAATATATTAACTTTTTAATTTGCCAACCGAGCTGACGGCAAAGCCAATCTTTAAAATTCATTAAAAACTTTTGTAAATGATGTATGATACCAAGAAATAAATGAATAACTTACTTACTTACTTACTTACTTAGTGACAGAGTAAAGTTGGTTGTAATAAGAGATAAGTAAATTGTTTAAGGAAATAGTAAATTGTTTAAGGAAATTAGTTTCGGTATATTTGAGTGTTGAATAATAAATTGATTGGTTGTAAGAAAGTAAAGTGTTTTATTTACGAAATAAATAAGTGGAAGTTTTAAAACAAAATAAATAAGTTTTATCCACCGAACCCTAAGAAAATATTACAATACATACCTACCTATTTTAGTTTAGGTACACAACATTTAGCAAGGAAATGTTTTTTTTTATTCGCAATGTATACATAATTTTGAAAGTAAGGAATTAATCAGTATAATTTTAATTTTCATTAAATTGTTAATTAAATGGGCTTTTCTATTGGTATAATATATATTATTTTAAATTTACATTTAATAAAATACCGATTTTTATGTTAATAACTCGAAAGCTAGCTGGTGGTGCGGACAGAACTCATAATTTCCCTCTGCGTTTTGTGATGCGAAACGAAACCTCGGCATCAACAATGAAAAGAAGAGATGGAAAACTTACATTTTATGTATGAAATGATTCTATCTATTTATATATATCCTCATATCTAATTTTTCTAACTAAAAAAATGCAGATTGAATTTGCCCGTCGCATTATTCTTCTGAACCACTTTAATTATCCGCTTTCAGTTTGAACGACAGGGTTTGTTTCCACATAATACAGCTAGAAAGTGATGGGCAGAATTATACAATAAAAAATCAAACAATAAAAAACCACGTGTGTTTTCACTTCAAAACAAATTATCTGAAGATTAAAACCAACAATGAATAAACCAATCAAAATCGACAAATAACATTTAAGTAGATTTAAGTGTACTAAATACATATTTACGTACTATTAAATAGAGCAACCGACAACACTTGCACTAGAACGCCATTTTATTTGTTTATTGTACAGCGTAAACATGGAATTCCGTGTATTAAATTTTAACGTCTTGCTAGTGACTAGCCTGGAGACTCAATTCGTTAAAGGTATGTGCTTTTTCTGAAACCTGGAGGTTTTAATTTAACTCTTAACTAAATTTAGTTATTAGTAAGACCCTATCTCCTAAAATTTTCAATTTGTTTGAGTGATTTCCAGCACTCAACGATTAAGTCCGACATTTGACCGATATTAAGCTTTATTGTTTTCGTAGAAATGCGAATGTTAGACATAATGTAGATATAAATTGTTTTGTTGGCCTTTCAAATATTGCTTCCTCAGAGAAAAAAAAAGTAAAATCTAAGACAACCACTTTGATTTTTCGGAATGGTTTGGCTACAACCCGAATCGAAGTGAAATGTTAAAATAAAAACGCGCGTTTAGACGTTGACTTACATAACATTGAAACTATAATATGTTGAACGCACTTTAAAAGGTTTCAATGTAAAAACTAGTATTTTTCACTTTTAAAATAGATTGCATCTTTTAAAATTATGTTGTGTATTTCAACCAACTATTTTCTCAACGTGAAATAGAATATGCTTCATTTAATTGGATAAAACTTTATATTTTGTTATCGTATAAAACTAATAATGCAGTCAACTCTCAACTATCCTGTACTTGATTGATTATCCAAATTTGTGTTTATTATCTGTGATGTTTATTGGGTTCTTTTCGCGGTAAGGTAATATATAATGGTGTAAGTACCTACCTATTAATAAATTTTACGAGATGCTTCGATTAAAGAAACGCATTTTAAAAATATCACTCTTAAATATACTGACAATTCTTTCATTATAAAGTTTTCAAATTATGCATCCACTTAAATTTTGAGTAGGTATGTATGCCAAAGTGAATTCAAAAATATAAATTTATTAAAATGTGGGATTATAATTTTCTAGATTGAATTTTAAAAGTTTTTAATATTGCGAGATTTTTAACAAGATGTTGGGGAGAGAACGATAACTATGGAGCCGAAAATTGGTAACGGTTTTTTGTAGAGGGGTCAAAAACAAGCATTTCTTACTATGGGAGGAGGGGATCTATCTCGCGCCATTTGGGGGGTAGGGACAATTTTAGAAAAAAAAAATGACTTAAAACGAAAAAAAATATTTTAAAACAACGGGAACACTTCAATTGAAGTACTATACCGGTTTTGAAAGCCAGAAATCTGTTTTTTAATCCTAAATTTAAACTGAATTTTGTATGTCAATAGTTTTTGAAAAAAAAAGTTTAGACCATTTTTTTGCAAAATTGTGAAATGAAGTGCTGGTTTTGTGGTCAATGCTTAGGTATATATGAAGGTTTTTTTTTATAATACAAACTCTATATACTACTGAAATACATCAGCCAAGTAGAAGACTTAGCACTATTTAATTGGACTTGTTGAATTATTGATTCAAAATAGCTTTTTACGGCCTTTAGTCCACAAAAATTTAGGCGTTTCGTCCCGGCGATCTCACTAGTCTTGTTGGATATAGTTCACACTAGATATTCGTCATGAAATCTATGTTAGATGGACTGAACTTAACAAAAATTGCGTATTGACAATGTCCTCACTAGTCAACTGATGAGTCCAAGTGAGATCGCCGGGTCAATGCTTATATCAATTCTAAATTGAACACACAAAACCAAATTGTTTTGTCTTCTGGTTTTTGAGAAAATTGAAAATCACTAAAACTACTTTTTTATGAGATTTAAATCCAGATTCTTTAAATGCAAAAGAAACTTTGCATACACCCAATCTCGCACTAACCCCAAATCCTAAAGCATGGGAGTTGTAGGGGAGCAGCATGCCTCCCATACATAATATCTCACTCTTTATACGCCGTAATGCTGGGTGGTAACACTGTATTTATGTAAGCAAGCAAAAAAACAAAAATCTCATACAAAAGTAGTTCTAGTAATCTTCACTTTTCTCAAAAACTAGAAGACATAAAACCATTCAGTTTTTTGTGTTCAATTAACAATTGACATTAGACTTGACCACATAAAACCAATTTAGCACTCAATTTCACAATTTTGAAAAATAAAATTGGTCTAAACTTTTTAAAATTTTTTTTTTAAACAAAATTTGCATGCAATTTTTTTAAAAACTATTGACATAAATAATTTAATTTTAATTTAGGATTAAAAACAGATTTCTGGCTTTTAAAACCGTTATAGTATTTCATTTTACGTGTTGCCGTTGTTTTTTAATAAAAACCGTTACCAATTTTTGGCCTAGATGTTAGTGCCGGTTTAGTATACATATATGATAAAATGAGTCAATTATTGATATTGGATATTTATATACGTATAACAATTGCATATTATTTGTTGAAATTTCATTGCATTTCGTCAAAGCTAAAAATTGGTTAACAATTGGACCACGATGAAATGCATTTTGGAGTCTGCTGTTTTTACTATAAAATAAATTCTTAAGAAAAGAAAATCCGAAAAAAATAAACAACTGTGAATTTGATTTACGGCATACCTACAGTTAGATGGGATGCTCGATTCACACATCCACGTTTTATCTTATATGTTTTGGAAATCCGACTACCACTTTGCATATACAGTGTACTCTCTAATAACCGGACACTGACAGTTCCCAAAAACTTGTCCGGTTATAAGAAAATAAAAAATAAAATTGAGAATCTTAAAAAAAAAAACACATTAGCGTACCTATGCATATTCTTGAATTTTCTTATTTTAGTCCGAGTGCGTTCGGATATTCCATATTCGAAAAATTGTAATGTACTTTAAAACAAAATAAAGTTTACGGGATACAGCAACATTTCATCTACATGAATAAATTTCTGTCCCAGAAATGTTTTACTTTTGAGGGTTTTACCCCTTAGATCAGTGTTTCCTAACGTGGGGCCCACGCCCCACAGGGAGGCAATTTGATTTTGTAGGGGGGCAACGCATGGAACTTTAGACTGAAAAGTTGTAAAAAAAAAAACAATATAATTAGAAATAAATTGATTAAACATATTAAAACTTAAATCCAATAGCTTAATAACTTTGATTTAGTTTGTTTTTAATAAGCAGTGTTTTAAAGCTTTAGTTTTCTAAGCAGTGTTTAGTTAGATTCAGTATGTCGTTTTTTTTAGTTCAGTTAAAATTAGCAGTGTTTTCTTAGTTAGGTTCAGTGTGCTTTTTTTGTTAGCTAGTTCTGTGTTTTGTACGTAAATAATATATTAATTTTTCTAAATTTTCTTTTTTGTGAGTTTAACTTGATAGGGTGTTTGTGTTTATATTTTTAAATCTAATTTAATTTTCAGATTTTTTTTTTACTGTTGGAATTAATTGGGTTTAAAATTGGTTCGTTTTGATTTTGTTTTTTATATTTAATCTACAGGGTGTGCACATGTTGCAATATTATAGTTCAAAAATTTAATTTTCGATAATAGTTTTTACTTTTTTATAGAGCGAGTTTAGTGTTTTTTTTTCAGATCGTAAATCTATAGGGGTTTACCACACAGAGTAACAAATTGAAAAATGGAAAACGGATAATTTGTCACCAAGTGAGAAATGGTTGAAATATTTAAAAACTTTGATGCAGAAAATATAAAGTACCAAAATATACTAAGATTAGTAGAGTTTCCGCTTCAAGAGCCCCTACGGAAAGAGTGTTTGTAATTTAATTTTAATTAAAAGTTGATACACTAGAGGCAATGTTGATAACAATAACATAAGTGCAATTATGACTATGACTGTGGAAATTTTAAGACTTCTTTAAGAATTGGGTGGGATGACATCTTAAAAAAAATACACTGCGAAGAAAAATACAAAAACTAACAGATCCTTTGAGCTAAACTTTTAAATTAAGTAGGTACTTAACTATTTATTATTCTTTTTTTTTTTAGGTATAAGTATTTTTATTTTTTGTTTTAAATACTGAACTGTTGATATAATTTGAAGTACAAATATTTTGAATATATATCGTTTGTTCCTTAACTTGTTCAAGTTAATTACAAATTGTCCTTTTTTTGGATCTGAAAAAATGGTCACCGTACCTATATCAGGGACTATAAAATCGCTGAAGTAGTAGTTGGGTTTCCTCCTGGAATCATCACTTGTGTTTCGTTCTATCTCCTTAATAGATATTACCAGGTTAAATTCCGTAATTCTTTTTTAAACCTTTCATTTCCAAATCGGGAGTTCCTCAGGGAAGCCATTTACGTCCCTTTTTTCTATCTTAGCTATTAATGACGTAACCCTCTGTATACGTTATAGTGAAATTCTAATTTTTGCGGAGGATATGGAAATTTTTAAAAGCATTAAATCTGCCAGTGATCGTTTACTTTTGCATGATGATATAAACAGTTTTATGATTTGGTGTTTGAATCTAAATCCTATTAAATGTCAGGCAATGACTTTTTTCAAAAAACAAACTCCTTCTTCGTTTGAGTACAAAATATCACAGCGCACTACGCCGTTTTCATAGTTTTAAAGACCTCGGAGTTCACTTTATTTCTAATTTTGATTTTACTGAGCATATCAATCTGAACTTGAATAAGGCGAACTTATGTTTATTAAAAGATGGTCTAAAGAATTTCGGGAACCCTATGTTACCCTCGCTCTTTACAACTGTTTAGTCCGTCCCCATCTTGAATACGCAGGTATGGTCTCCTTTTTACGAATCGCATAGAAATAGATTAGAAGCCGTACAGCGTTATTTCATACGTTTCGCTTTGAAAGGGCTACCGTGGTTCGATCCTTATAACCTTCCTCCTTATGAACACAGACTTAAACTTCTTCATGGTGTTGATGTTAAGAGGACTTAATAGGAACTGCAAGCAGACCATAGTTAATAATGTTGGATCACCGAATGCCACAACTTTAGCCAAGATGTTGACCACTACAATCGCAGGAGTGATAAAATGTGGATTAACTGTTGTTGCAACAAGCTGTGACCAGGGCACCAGCAATGTGTCAGCCTATAGCAAGCTAGGACCCCCAAATTTCATGGATGCCATGCCATATGTAGAGATAGAAAGTCAAAGCGTCGGGAACACTTTATTGAAGCACCGAATTATCATCGGGGATGATGTGGTCAATTGGAAGATCCTAGAAAATATTTATGAAGAGGACTCGAAAGGAATCTTTCAATAGGAAATGTATTTTCTGCTGGCACATCTGAATACAGATTTAGAATAAAATCTGTTCTCCATGGTACGTTCCAATAGAGGTTCTCATGAAAAGAACCCGTCGACTTGGAGAACAGATTATTTTCCAGCACTTGTCTTCAGCGGACCATTCTGGATACGAAGATGCTGGAGCCGAACCGCTGTTGCAAGGAGCTGACATCGATGGAAAAGAAGCGGAGAACAAATCTTCATACAAGGACTTCGTGTATGAAGGACCAGCAGAGGACAATTCTGGTGGCGACGGGGAAATTGAAGAAGAGGTTGAATTGCGAGGCCTGTCACCAATTTACGATCTCAGAGGATGAGATATGCGAAGAAAGGCAACAAACTTTGCTGATTAAATTGCGAGCATACCAGACGATCACAACACCTTCGGAGTTCGGAAACTGACAGTTCCCTCCATCGGTTTCGAAAGAACTGTCAGTATTCTGCAAGCGATTTTCATGGAGCAATTCCCAACGATGAAGGTAACGGACAGAATAGCAGAAACATGGTAACGTAAAATCATGTCACTAAAGGACAGGATAGGACAGGACAGGACTGGGTTTTATCAACAAGCTATTCAACGGAACATCGGGAAGCCATCACCAAATTTGTATTGATCGGACTGATCATATTGGATCTAAGGAAAATCAATAAGACGATGAAGGAAAAAATAACAACGAAAAATGTTTAAGTTTACATTTAGGTTTACGTTAAGGTTGAGGTTTGGATCTAGGTGTTTAGGTTTAGGTTTTAAGGTTAAGATTTGAGGTGAAGTTAAGGTTTAGGTTTAGGTTGAAGTTGAGGTTGAGGTTTAGGTTGAGATTTTGGTTTATAGGTTTAGGTCTTTGGGTTAAGTTTAGGTTTTTAGCCATTTTAATATTATTTTATATTATATTATAAAGGTATATATAAAATATTATCTTATATTATATTATATACAGTATGCATATACAAAAAAAAAAACAATAAAAAACAAAAAAAAATTGTATAGAAAAAATGCATGTAAAATTCATTTAGTAGTTTGAAATAGAAATAGAACGAGGACTCTCCACTTGGAGAAACCTCACTTAAAAGCAGTGGCGGCTGGTGGTTTGTCGAACAGGTGGTGCACTTTACTTGCTCATTAAGTATTAAGATTGGAAATTACAACAAAACAACAATTTACATAAAATATGTTGATTTTTTATTATTTTTTATACATTAAATCAATGCGACGACATTTTTCTGAAGCGAAATGTTCAATCACCTTTTTATTAAAATCAGGTATTGTTTGTATAAATTTTTTTTCACTAAAATGCGTCAAATCCTTGATTCCAGTTTCTGTCCAAATCGATTCTCCGCCAAAAATAATGCAAGGAAAACAAAAGAATGTATAAGAATTTCACATTCACACAACCATTTCTTTCTATTATACATTTCACTTTTAAAACTTCGCGTAAATGCTTTATTTTTCGATTTGCACTCTTGTTTTAAATTTAAAAAATGCCTTGGCGTCTCCGCACTCCGCCTATGCCGGTCGGCGATGTCAAACATCGGGTGCTCTCGGTAATCTTCGTTTCGCTCGTGCGGCGCACGAGAGCAGACTCATTACTCGGTACATTTCAATGAAACATCTTTTGTTTCACGCGTCAGGTATATTAGCTTGTTATGCATACAAGTTATATTAGCTGTCCTCGTGCACTCGCTGAAGCGCACGAGAATTTTTCTTTATAGGGAAAATAAGTCTTATTAGTTTAACAAAGCGCTTAAATTGTTTCGTCATAATTGGAAATTTTATTTGTTATATGTTTTTATATGTTTAAAAAATAAATATTAATATGGTAATCTAAAAATAAAGATGAAGTAATATTTTGTAATTTTTAAATCTTTTGAAATATTGGTGGTTCAGCTCACGAGCGCACTTAAGGTACAGCCGCCACTGCTTAAAAGAATGCATGTAAGATTCATTTAGTAGTTTAAAGTAGAAGAGGAATAGGCCTACTGGTTAAACCTAAAAAAAAAGCATCTAGTATTCTTCTCCACTGGGTGATGTGGAAATAGCAAAAGTTTGAAGAAAGAAAAACACTTCGTGGTAATCTTCGTATTTTGAAAATTTAATTTATTTACCTATATCTACATAAGATCTATTTTTTCGAAGATGACAGGTATTTGATTTTTTTTCAAAAATAATGTTTCAGGTGTATTTAAATTGATTTTAAAAATTGTTATACAGTAAAACCCGCTTAAGAGAAACGGCAAAATGTCACAGTATTTCTTTCACTTAAGCGGGTTTTTCACTTAACCGAACCCCGCTTAAGTGAAAAAAAATTTCACTTAAGCGGAGTCCGGATAAGTGAAAAAAAATTTCACTTAAGCGGATTTAAAAATTCCATTCAGCGAAATTTTAAGCTAGAAAAAAAATTGAATTAATCTTTTGGAGTTGCCTAAAAAAAATTAAATAAAATCCAACGATTTAATATGCAACACAAAAATAATTTATTGAATGTGTAATATCTTCTTTTTAAGAAATGTTAAAATACATACCTCTCGAGACATTGGAAATGTTGTTTTGGATTTTTGATAGCCAAACCAAAAAGCGATTTGTTTACAAAACGAGAATAAATGGTTGTGGTGAAAATGGTGGAGGTGAAAAATAAAAAGGAAGTGAAAGCGTTCAGCAAATTTTTTGTTCTGTTCGATTCAGTTTTTTTTTTTCACTTAAGAGAGTTTTTTTTCAATGAGAAATAAAAAATTTAACTGAAAATATTTTTCAGGTAAGCGGGTTTTTCACTTAAGCGAGTTTCGCTTAAGCGGAGTGTTTTATAGGTCATTGGTCGAAAAATGCTCGGGGATGAAAGATTTGTTTTAGCTAAGCGGGTTTTTCTCTTAAGCGGGTTTTACTGTACCAATTTTCTTTTTTTTTCTTTTTTAATTATTTTTTTCCCAGTAAAAAGTAAATTTTTTCCACAAAAAGCTTGTTGTTTTTTTTTCGAAAAAAGAAGTTTTATTTTTTTGAAAAATTGTTCTTACGTGTATTTTGGAAATTTGCATGCGAAATTCCACTTTTTTTTAATGTTTACAATAATTTTTTTTGAGAAATAGTTTTCATGAGTTTAAATCGATTTTTGAAATTTGCAAATCAAATTTTCTTTTTTTTTTTTTTATAATCGATTTTTGAAATTTGTAAATCAAACTTTCTTTTTTTTTAATTTTTTACAAAATTTATTTTTTCTGAAAAATAATAAGTAGGCAATTAATTTTTTTCGAAAAAAAATGTTCATGTTTTTTTTTATTTTTAAAATTTGCAAACCAGATTTTGATATTTTTTAAATTTTTAAAAAATTGACTAGGTATACCCAAAAAAATTTTTTCCAAAAAAAAAAATAATAAAATTTTTTGTGAAAAATTGTTTTTGGAAAACATGTATACCAAATTTGTTTTACTTTTTACAAAATAGTTACTAACCAAAAAAAATCAATTTTTAGAAAAAAAAATAGTTATTTTCTTTCAAAAATTGTCTTTACGGGTATATTGGTCTTAAAATTTACAAACCAAATTTCGCTATTGTTTCAATTTTTACAAAATTGTTTATACAAAAAAAAATACTGTGCGTTTTCGTAAAAGAATGAGGAATTTAATACAAATCACGCTGTAAATATATTTGCATATACGTATGTACCTATTTCCTTCTACTTGAGCGTGCGTCGCCCTGCTAATAGTAAGAACAGTGAGAAGGTAAATATACCTTCTTTCAGTGGAAGAAGGATCGTGAATAATGGCCCTTCTTCCACTAACAAGAGTTCACCTCTAAATAAAACTCCCAGCGGGAGTGGGCGAAAGCTTACACCGTCTGGGGTGATATATAAAAATATCCGGAATGCTAAGAGGATTCTGAGGACTTATGACGAAAAGCCTAAATTCGGAAGTGACTCGACTCGGTTCCCAAGCGTCTTAAAGTGCACAACACCAGCACTCCGCTTAATCCCCATAGTGGTGACAAAACCTACAGGGAGGCCTTAAAAGGCAAAATAGTTGTTGCGGTAATCAACCGTAGCGATATAGATGGCACGATCTCCTCTGATCATTGGCAGGTGGTAAAACTGAAGCTCTCTGATTAATAAGGACTCCTTGCCCCTCTGGCGCAGACCAAAGGTGTGATTAGGTTTAAGTTTGAAACCATGACCCTTAGGGTTTATAAAAAAGATTAGTGCGACACAGCGTGCGCGCCCCCACACCCTGAAGATGACGAAGCTGCGATCCGGGATCCTGGTGTATCGATCGTCTTTCCATCTTTAGATGACGATGCTTCCGGGACACCCTTGGTCACAGCGGAGTCTCTCCTTAACGCCGACGGTCTTCTAAATGAGGAAGAACTTCTAAGTTCATCCTTTGAAGACCTCACTGTTGTGGAGGCTGATCTAACTAACTTGTAGCTAATATGCTCCAGTTAGTACAGATCAATCTCCAACACTCCATTAAGGCTTCGGCCTCCCTTATTCTTCGGTTATCAAGCGGCGGAGAAGACATCGTCCTGATCCAAGAACCTTGGATTGTGAAATCCATTGTTCGTGGACTTAGGACTCCTGGATACTACTTACTGTATGCATCAGATAAAGGTGACCCTAGATCTTGCATACTAGTGAAAAGTAGCATTAATGTATATTTACTCCATAATTTCGGCGATCGAGATACTACCGTTGCGTTGCAAGACTGGAAAGTTCCAAAGGTACTTTTTGGTTGTCATCGGCATATCTCGGCCATGACCATCTTGGCCCTCTCCCTGGCAATGCACTGGAGAAACTAATCGCTGAGGCAGAAATGCAAAAGATCAGCCTCATTATTGGGTGCGACGCTAAAGCCCATCATACGGTGTGGGGTAGCACTCTTGTTTCCTATAACATCCATCAAATGATTATAAATTGGAAAGTATCTAAAGATCACTTATTCTCAGATCATAGATACATTCAGTTTAGCTTAATTGATGAACCTCCCCGCCATGAAGCTAAAACCGACTGGCTCAAATACCAAGAAACACTTAAAAACTTAATTAAACCCGATCTTTTGGGTATTCCATCCAACATTAACGATCTTGACTGCAAAGTCAAAGATTTAACATCAGGCCTTAACAAATAACTGGCCCTCTCCTGTCCTCCCTTTCAAATAAGGGGAAAAAGGAAGCCACACTGGTGGACTTCAGGGCTAAATCTGCTCAGGAAAACCTGTGGAAAACTTTTCAATCGATCTAAAGGCACTAGAGAGGTGTCACATTGGGACTCCTATAAGGCATCCCTAAAAAGAAATACAAAAAAAAAACTGAGGAAGATCAAACGTTACTCCTGGAGGAGCTTCTGTGGTAGTATAGATGAAACCTCCGAAGCTTCTAGATTAAGGAAAATCCTCTCCAAAAATCCAATTGTGCTTAGTGACTTGAAATATGCCGACGGCTCCTGGACCTGGACCTGGAAGAATCACTCAACTTGTTACTGGATACTCATTTCCCAGGAAGCTCTGTAATTTTTAATAATATGGACCCTAACAGGTCAAAAAATTTTTTAACTTATCCACAAGGTCTTATTACAAGGGACAAACTACCATGGGCTCTCAACATCTTTAAACCATACAAATCGGCAGGGCCTGACGGCATTGTTCCTGCCTATTCTGGAGGCTACTTTCAAAACCTGTTTAAAACCAGCCCATATTTCACAGCTATGGAGAGAAGTTAAAGTTGTGTTCATACCTAAAGCTGGTAAATCTTCCCATGTAAACCCAAAAGATCTTAGACCTATTAGCTTGTCATCATTCCTTCTAAAAACTTTTGAACGTTTGATTGATATCCACTTACGATGAAGTATTAATACGAGACTACTATCTAATGCCCAACATTCCCTTTCAGTCTAGCTATCGAGTTAATTTGTATAAAGATAACTAAAGTCCAAATTCATTTATTTACTTAAGGCATATATTCCGCCACAAAGTTCGGGCGCAGTTTTTGACGAACTTTCTATGGCCCTAGATTTTGTAATTGACTTGTCTTGCTCTAATAGCAACATTTTACTTTTGGGAGGTTTCAATCTACCGCATATAGAGTGGGTTCCTTCTGAAGATGAATCCTGTCAAGAAGCTTCTTTAACTTCGTTACAATCTGAGCTTCGTTTACTAGATAAAATTAGTTCTAATGACTTACAGCAAGTAAGCTGTATTAAAAATTCTAAAAATCGAATTCTCGATTTAGTATTTTCTTCTGACGCAATTAGTACTCTTGTTCTAAAGTCTAGTTTTGGAATTACTCATTTAGATCCATATCATCCACCTTTGGACATACTTCTTGACTTGAGCAATTATATTTTTGAAAACAGTAACGCATATGATTGCTCATTTACTTTTAACTTCAAAAAAGCAAATTTCGGTTGCTCTCCGAAGAATTAACTAGATCCGGTATAAATAGTATATCAATGTCTAGTAATATTGACGAAGCAGTTACCAAATTTTATACCATCTTTAATAACTGCATTAATAACAATATCCCCTTAAAAATTTCAAACAGTGTAGTATTTTAAATTTGCTCTCATCATTAAAAGATGATTACTCATCTGGTCCAGATGGAATTCCTCCAATACTTTTGAAAGAATTTAGATTTATTCTAGATCAGCCCCTTCAATTTTTGTTTCAGTTTTCTATAAAATCGGGGCGATTTCCGTGCTTATGGAAAAACCCATTTCTCACTCCAATTTTTAAGAGGGGTGATAAAACTGATATTAAGAACTATAGGCCTATATTCAAACGGTCTTGTATTCCAAAGCTCTTTGAACAAGTCGTTTGCGAGACTTTAGCATTCCATACCAAGAATATTATTTGTGAACAACAGCATGGGTTCATGAGGAGAAAATCAACAGTGACAAACCTCTTAACCTTCTTGCACAAATGTTCTAATTCACTAGAAAATGGAAGTGAAGTTGACTGCGTATACACTGATTTTTCTAAGGCATTCGATCAACTTAGTCACAATATTATCGTTTATAAACTAAAAGCTTTCGGTTTTCCACCTTTTTTTATAGCATGGATAAAATCATACCTGGAAAATAGATCCTATCATGTAAAATTCCGAAATTCTCTTTCAAACCTCTTCACAGCTCACTCAGGCGTCCCTCAAGGAAGTCACCTGGGTCCATTTTTATTCATTCTTGCTATAAATGATGTAATATCATGTATACATTCTAGTGAAATTCTCATTTTTGCTGACGATATGAAGATCTTTAAGACAATAAAGGCTTACCATGACCATGTTCTTCTGCAAGAGGATATTGAAAGATTTACTGTTTGGTGTGGGAAAAACGGTCTGTCTCTCAACCCTTCCAAATGCCAAACAATTACGTTCTCAAGAAAACGTGTTGCTAGTGCATTTGATTATTCTATTTCGCAGCACAAACTTAACCGTGTCTTTAGCTTTAAGACTTGGGTGTTCACTTCAGCTCTAATTTAGAATTTACTAAACACATAAACTACATCGTTAACAAAGCGAGCTCCATGCTCGGGTTTATAAAACGTTGGGCAAAGGATTTTAATGATCCTTATGTTACTCTATCATTATACAATTGTTATGTACGACCTCATCTTGAGTACGCCTCACAAGTATGGACTCCCTTCTATGAAATTCATAAAAGCCGAATTGAATCAATACAACATAAATTCATTCGCTTTGCTCTAAAAGGTCTTCCTTGGGCCGATCCGTTTAAGCTTCCACCATATGAACATCGGATCCAGCTTCTGCAGGTCCAAACATTATACCAAAGGCGTGTTAATAACGACATATTGTTTGTTCACCAACTCATGAATGGTCAACTTGACGCTCCTGATTTGTTAGCCTGTATTGGCATAAATTACCGTGGAGGATCTCACCACCTGCGAAGATTTGAATTTTTACATGTAGATTTTCATAGAACTAACTACGGCATACATGAGCCTCTTAACCGAATGAGAAAACTTTTTAACTTAAATGCTTCCTCTGTTGATTTTAACATGAGTAAAATTGGATTAAAAAAAGCGTTTCCAACCAGTGCTCCACAGCCGTGATTGTTTTTACTTGACAACAGATACTTTTGTTCTGTATAATTCTGTATTATTGTTTACTTGTATTATTTATTGTTTAATTTTGTTACTATGTATGTGTTTTGATTTCTATTTGCATGTGTTATTAGTTTGAATTATTTTTACTAATTTACTAACCACTAACACATGCACTTATGATGAGCCTCTGATTGTAGCTTGCAGCTTGCTCTAAGCTCACTACAACAACGAATTCTGAAGTGAAAAAAAAAAAAAAAAAACATGCTTATAATAAAGGGTAGTCGGTAGAAACTGCTCTTCATTCATTAGTATTGACTATCGAATACTCTCTCCATCATAAAGAATACACAATGGTGGCTTTCCTAGTGGCTTTCGGTGTAAACCCTCACAAAACTGATCTTGTCCGCAAGATTCCGCACGTAGACTCCCCATCCATTCGAGGTATACCACTAACATTCACAGATGAAGCAAAATTTCTGGGTCTTATTTTAGATAAGAAGTTAAGCTGGAAACCTAATATACAAGAAAGAGTCAAAAAAGCAACGGTGGATCTTTTCTCCTCCAAAAAATCCATTGGGAATAAATGGGGTCTTCAACCCCGCATTACTCTGTGTCAATCGTGATTGATTCGGTCACCAAAACGATTGATTACAATCACACTTATTATGATGGGCATGATAAATGTTCAGTGTCTGTCTCGTACCTATCATTTCATTGAGAATGCCTTGAAAGAACGAAACATATCGTTCATGTGAACGATTGCATTGAATTGGGATCCTTTCATGGACGGCACGGGTCACAATCACAAAGACCAAGTCAATCTCATTGAAAAAGTGAACGATTCGATCTTCATGCATTTAAAATGTGCATTCTTTATCAATTGAAAACATTTATTTAAGGTTATAAGATACAACAAGACAAAAAGAACGTTCTGCCGAAAGTTTTGAAGATGTGATTGTAAAGTTGATTGTAATTGAAAAAACGATTGGAAAAGAATGAAATTTTCCCATTTTATTCGCAACCAAAATAAAACAGAAACCAAAATGATTAAAAAAATGAACGATTGAAATGAACGGATCATTGAACTGAAGGACATATGAATTTTAAAATGAACGATTGACACAGCTCTAATCACTCACTGGCTTGGCTATACACTTCGGTAATAAGACCGATTCTAACATATGGGGTAGCAGTTTGGTGGACCGCTCTAGATAAAACCACAAATTGTGATAAACTTAGTAAGGTCCAACGAAATGCCTATGCACGAGCGGAGCACTTCGCTCCACCCCCTCTGCGGCACTAAACATTCTTTTCAATCCGATACCCCTAGACATTTTTAGTAAACAAACGGCCGATAGTACAGCTATTCGTCTTTAAGCCTCTTCAAATTGGCCATTCGGTAATTCTGAATTCATTCAGAGTATTTTCAAGTAACATCGACTACACTTTACCCCAAGCACGTTTCAACAAAAACTTTCAAGTTACCATCCCATCCAGATCAACTTGAAAGGATGAGAATTTCTTGACAGATGAATCCGTTCACTTTTATACTGGTGGATCAAAAACCGCCGACGGGGTTGGTGGAAGCATGTACTCAGACAGACTTAATTTAGGTCTCTCATTCCGTCTTCCTAATCATTGTAGCGTGTTCCAGGCGGAACTTTAAGCGATTAAAGAAACTTTATCTTGGCTTAAAGAAAACTTGATATCAACTACTGGTATCCGGATCTTCTGAGACAGCCTAAAGCAAGATGCTATTTGTTTATTTATTCATCTGTCGATTAATTCTATCAGACTACCAATATCTTAAATTATAAAATTAATAATAATAATAACTAATAATGCTATAAAGAAAACAAACCTTAGGTGGAACAACTTCACCACTTGCTTAGCGACAAAACAAATCTGGCCAATGCTGGATCTGAAACGCTCTAAGCAATTGATATCTTAAAGCAGATTGCACATTAACTCCGTAATAGGTGTCATAAGCGGACACTGTCTAATAGGTAGGCACGCCATCCATGCGACTAGGCGTCCACTGCCACTCTAATGATTTTTGCAGAAGCTGCATAGATGAGGCAGAGGAGGAAACAATTCCTAACCTTCTTCGTACATGTCCTGCTCTGTCACAGAGACGTAGACTCCATCTGGGAGACTTCTACTACAACGATACGATTTATTTTCATTATTTTTTTTAACTACCCCTTTTATAGAATTGTCTTACTAGAATAAAGCGCAAAATCGAGAAATTTTTGTCCCATTTCAACGTTCATTAAAATTGTATACATTGTTCTCGTTCTTATTTTTTTTCTTTAACCCTATTTTTGGTTATTTGATTATCTGCTCCTTCTCAACTCTCCAATTTCTCCCCTCTGAATTTAAGCAAGCTTCAGTATCAGCTCACCTAGCCGGCGCTTCGTACGGAACAAAAATTGCAGTTTTCCTTTGGTTAATTGGTACTAAAGGTGCCAACATTTATAATACCTTGTTTCCGAATGATGGGTCATTGCTTGGTACAGTTAGACTGCTTTTAGACGACTGCAATTTTTATCGGAGTTTCTCTTTTGAGTTTCTTTCGGATTGCAGCATCCATTTAAACCCTGCAAATTTTAATAGCTGCAATTTTTGTTAAATGAGAAGGAAATATCTCTTACACTCTTTGCTCCGCTTATGTGTCAAACAAAAGGAAAAAGCACAAAGAAGAAAGAGCGATAACTCTGCAATTATTTCAACATCCGCAACTTTGTTTACCCCGGTCACCGCATACGTCCCAGCCTACGTGCTTAAAAATTGTAGGGGGAAATTGCAGCGTTTAAAAGCAGTGTTACTGTGCAACGAACCGTACCGGTAACGAAGGATTATTTCGCTGAGCATACAGTGAACGAAATACAAAAACAAAGATAAACGGCGGCGTTTGATAATCATTGTCTGCCGCAAAAGAATGTGACTATGGAGTCGCATAAATTCAATAATTTGATACAGAAGGAACGCCAACCATTCAGCGAATTTTTAACTGAATTGTCCAAATTGAGCGTTGTGTGTTCAACTGTTTATGTGGGGCATCATATGAAAACCGAATGCTGCGTGACCGTATCATTACGGATAAAAAACTTCAAATAAAAAATTGCTTGATGGACTTTAAGAAACATTGAGCGTGTCATCGATATTTTCAAAAGATTTAAATCTGTCAACGTTAACAAAGGAATTCAGGAATCGAAGACACAAGAAATCCACTGTAGCAGCAATTTCAACGGCATTGATCAAGGACAATGATCAATTGGAATCAATTAACGTCATCAATATTCGTTTTTATTTTAATTCTGGTGATGATAGGAAACCTAATCACCATAGACATTGCCCAGCTAAAAAATTTGTGTGCCAATGTGGAAAAAGAATAATTTTCGTCGGATGTGTCGCAAAAACAAAAAGAAGTTAGACACAGGCAAATAGGAATACAAATTAAGCGGAAAACAAAATGCTGATAAAATTAATTGGGGCGACATTTCAGGTAATTTGACAATAAATAATGAACTTAATAATAATCATTATATTTATAGAATCAATTCTGTAGCACACAATAATGAGCCGTGGACTAAGGCACACCAAGTAGGAACTAGGGTAGTTAAGTTTAAGATAGATACAGGAGCGGATGTTAATTGTATCCCAATTGAAATTATTAAAAACATAAAAATCACTATGACCAATGATAGAAGTGACTTTTCTGTATTGGATTAGATAGATAGATAGATAGATATTTATTATTTTTGCTTTAAATTCATTTTACATAGTACTTAAGAATACAAAAATTATAATTAGAAGAACGAAATTTTAGTGACATTTTGTATTTTATCGACACCAAGTTGAAAAATAATGAATTGAAATAGTAAAAAATAAATTAATTTATAGAAAATTGAATATAGAAACAAAAGAAGTAAAATAATTCATAATAGGTATAAGCAAAAATCAAAATAGAATAATAAAACAAAAAAGGGAAGAGGGATACTAAGTTTATGTAATTAAAATTAAAAAAACAATCTTTTATGTGTTTTAGAAGCAATCCAGAAATTGTAAGTGTTCTCAATGCCTGAGGAAGTTTATTAAATAGACGATAAGAAAACACAGAATAAAAATTACGAAAAGCCGTGGTTTGGAATTGCGGCAAAGATACAATGCTTGAAATGTTACCACGAAGACTATAATTAGAAATTAATCTAAAGTTAAGATTTCCTGACCTCTTAAAAAATGGCTTTAATACTTTAAAGCAAATGCCGTATAGGAAGTATCTTTAGATTGCAAAACAGTTCAAAACTTGGGTGCCGGCGATGTTTTCGGGAGATTTTTCTAATAACACTTTTCTGAAGTGGTTGAATTTTATTTTGATAAGCTCCTCCCCAACAAGCAATTGCGGACTGCAACTTCGAATGGAAGATACCATAATAAATTGTTGTAAGGAGTTTTGTGAAGCAAACACTATACGTAAATAGAAAAAATTTCTTAGTGTCCAGCTAAAATATTTCCTTAGGGACTCCGTATGGCATGAGAAATTTAACCTCGAGTCAATATTTAGTCCCAAGTATTTGAATTCATTTACTTTTTCTACGAAAAAACAATTATTACTATAATTTAAATTGTTATAAAAGGTATAAGGTGAATAATCAGTTGAACATTCTGTACATCTATTTGTCGTAAATCTTCGGCATTCATGAGAATGATATACAACTTCAGTTTCAAAAGCGTTTAAGGAAGACAGATTGAAAAACGTAATTTAGTTTTTGGGCTGATAATCAAACTGTGTTAAGCAAACCATTTTCTTAATAAATCTAGATCACAATTTAAATTCGCAACAAGGTTCAAAGCACTCTTTGAACCATAAGCACAACCTATGTCATCTGCAAATGCAGTAAGAGTGCTTTTAAATTCCAATTTAAATAATGAATTTATATAAATTAGGAACAGAATCGGCCCTAAAACAGAACCATGAGGTACACCAATATTAAAGAAATTAATACTACTCATACAATTGTCTATTTTCACTCTTTGTGATCTATTTAGAAGATATGACCTGAACCAGTCCAGCATAAAACCACGGAAACCAGCGTTTTCAAGTTTTCTCAACAAAATCTTGTGGTTGACCATGTCAAAGGCTCTTGTGATGTCTATAAATAATCCACACGTAAACTTTTTTTCATCAAGATTACAGAAAATACGTGAGCAAAATTCTAAAAGCGCAGCTTCTGTAGATTTTCCTTTTTGGAAACAATATTGAACTGGGCTTAGGAATTTGGTTTTATTTAAGAAGTTCACTATTCTTTCTTTGACCATATTTTCAAAAACTTTACCAACTGTAGGAAAAAGTAATATATGCCTATAATTAGTCATGTCATCTGCCGAACCTTTTTTAAAAAGAGGTATGACGATAGCACATTTAAGTTCATCTAGAAATACTCCGGAAAAAATGCTACTGTTGAATAAATGCGCTAGGACATCTATTAAAAAAAATGAAATTTTTTTAAGGATAAGGTTTGAAATACCATCTATCCCACAAGCATTAGAGTTTTTGAGACCATTAATAGCTTTTAAAACTTCTAAAGCAGTGACTGGCTCAAAAGCAAAGCTGTTACTATGTGACGTTTCAAGACAACTTAAATTGGAGCAGATAGTGCAAGTAGGTGATAATAAAATAAAAAAAACTTTGGTTTTGTTAAAACATTTGGATTGTAAATCGAAGACAAAACGATCAGCTAATCTTTTAGTTATGGATAATGTGTTTGAGTCAATACTTGGACGTAAAACGTACATTAACTTTGGTTTAGTCAAACGTTTAGATGTTCAATTAAGTTATCGAAATTTAAAGAAGATTTTTTAAATAAAAACAGTGATGTTTTTAACGGGCTTGGAATTTTTCCAGGAAAAGTAACAATTCATTAAAAAGAAAAGAAAATTCGAAATAAAAAAACACGTTTTCCTTTTACTAAAGGTTTTTTTTATAAGAGATTGTAGAGATAACTTCATGAATTCCATCTTTAAGGTCTTGAATCGATTGTAGAGCATTGACATAGACCTTATCTTTCACGTGGCCCCAAAGAAAAAAGTCTAAAGTAGTTAAATCATAAGATCTCGGTGGCCAATTGTGTTCACCTCTTCGAGAAATAGCAAGGTCAGGAAACTTTTCTTGCAAAATTGCGATTGTTTGTTGCTTGTGTGGCATATAGCGCCATTTATGTAGTGAATTTTAACTATTTAAATGGCGTAGTTTTTACTTGTTGAATGCCAAGCTTCAAATGTGACAGCTGCCCAAATAGCGGGCTTTTCAAAATGAAACCCCTTTATAATTGAAAAACTTAAGCAAAAATTAAAAGAGATGATTAGATGGGATATGTAATTTCACCGGTTTCTAGACCAACTGACTGGGTAATCGTTGAAAAGTCAAATGGTGATTTGCGAATTTGCTTGGATCCAAAACCGCTTAACGCGTGTATAAAACGGAAACATTTTTTGATTCCCACAATTAACAATTTTGAAGCGAAATTATATCATAAAAAATTTTTACGGTGTTGGATTGCTCAAATGGGTTTTGGCAATCAGAATTGGATAACAAGAGTTCTGAACTTACAGCATTTATGACCCCTTTTGGTCGGTATAAGTTCAATAGACTTCTGTTTGGGTTGAATTGTGCACCTGAAATTTTTCAGAAAATTATGGTAAAAATCTTCGGTGACATACTAGGTGTGTTAATCTGTTTTGATGATATTGCAATTGTTGCATCGGATAATTCGGAAAATGATAAACTGTCGTCGATTATCCTTGAGCGCGCGTGTTACGTTGACCCCTACAAAGTAACATGGCATATAAGTATATTAAGTAAATATTACATTTCATTTGTCTTCTCATAGTATATAATTAGTATATTAAGTAAGTATTATATTTCATTTCTTTTCCCATAGTAAATTTAAAATCAGCAATTCTTCATTTAATAAACAAATATCATGTTAATTTTTTCTTCCCACAGTAAATTCAAAATCAGCTATTAATTTCATTATTATATTTCATTCTGAAATAAACTATTGCTGATTCAACTAAAATAAAATATAAATAAATGTAAACTAATTTTAAGTCATTCATTATTGTTACTTTGAATAAAAAGGGCGAAGCTCTGCCGGAATAAAAATTGTTTTTTTTTTATAAAGTCGTTGCCGCTCTCACATAACTCGCGCGTTTAAATAAAGACAAATTCAATTCATAGAAAATACAATATTGAGAATTTTTAAATATTTGGCCAGGTACAATCTAAATCTATCTAAAATAACGGTGGAGTTGCGCCGATTAACTAAAAAAGATATTCATATTTGAATGGAATGATAAACATGTTGTTTAAAATAATTACTTCAGATCCTATATTAAGGACTTATGTCCTTAAAAACCCAGTTATTATTCAGACAGATGCATCGAAAGATGGGCGGGCTTGGATCAGTTCTTTTTCAGGATGGTCATCCAGTTGCCTTTGTGTCTAAAACTTTGAGTAAAAGTGAACAAAAATGGGCACAAATTGAGAAAGAACTTTTAGCAATCGTTTCTTCTTGTCAGCGTTTTCATTTTTTTGTCTATGGTCGTTAATTCACCGTGGAAAGTGATCACTAATCGCTTGAGACATTAGTTTAAAAGTGATTCGAAGTAGTGCGAAACCGTTCCCGACATTTTGACAGTAAATAATAAATAAATAAATAAAATATATTTATGTAATAATTATTAATATTAATTATTTATTTGATTTGAATAAGAACTTTTATTTCGAATAAATTCTTTCATCATCGCACTTTGGGAACTGATTAGCATTGTACCACAGATAAAAATATAACTCCTCTGTACTAATGTTCAATAGCGAATAGACGTGTATTTTTCTCGTACGGCGGAAATATTAATTTTTTGAATTTATAAAATACCCATAGACAATTTTTAAGCGCGAGAAAGTGTCACTTATCTTTCAGTACACGACGTATTTTTTTTTTATTTTCTATTAACTTTATCGGAAAGGAAAAAAAATTAAAAGATAAAAACCTACAAGTGCACTCTCTTAAATTAATAAAAAAAAAGTATTGTCCCTCATAAATAACATTGACAGTAAGACGAGATTTGGTAAAGATGGTAAAGAGACCTCAGCTACTCCACACCTCCCAAACAAATTGGAAAACAAAAGCCAGCTGCTCCAACTTTTGCTGACATCAAAAAATCAAATCTAGCCTCTCCAAACCAACCTGCCGACTCTGACCACGAGAACCTCGCAACGCAACAACATCAACGATTCATCGCCTTATTAGAAACATCACCGATGACATCGTTTCCCGCATAACAAAGACCTTCGAAACGAAGTTTTGCTACGATTTGAGCTTTTAGAAAACAACATACATATCTGATCAAGTAAAGGAATCAAACAAATCCATCGAGTCCATAAAAGAGCGCGTAATAAAAGCAGAGACTCACTTTGAAATGCTTAATGTCATACTGAAAAAAAAAATGTGACACGTTTCAATGCAGAGAGGTTGCGGCTGTTCTACTTGGAATTCCAGAATTACCGAATGAAGACCTCACTTCGACTGTGTATTTAAAACTGCTTTCCGAACTCAAAACAAAAACTCTCTTCATGACCCATCCATTATTCTTAAGTTCGACTGGCCAAAAGAACAAAACCAAGTTTTAAAGTGTGTTGCTCTCTTTCATAAAAAAAAAGACTGTTAAACCTAGAAGATATAGGATTACAGGTGCAGGGGAAGCGAAAGCAAAATATTTACCTGCACGGGAGCTTGACAGTGAAAAACCGCTCTTTACTCCGACAGGCCATTCGCTTTAAACACCGTCTATACACACTCTAGTTCAGTCTTTTTAAAAGAAAGAGCCAATTCGGAATGCATACTTAACTTATACATAATAGGCGTTTTTCTTTTTTAGTTCAGAGTAGAGTTTTGAACAGAGTCTGAACACTCCGAGCATACTCTGAGCGATCTCTGAACTGCGCGTGCTCTGATCTGAATGTTCAGATTTATTTATTTCCGCCATTTTTACTGTTTTGATGTTTTTTTCCACTTGCCAAATTTGTGTTCAGCTATTCAATTGCTCTTTCAATTTATTCTGAGCTCATAGAGTGCATAACATACTCTGAACATGCTCAGAGCGAAAAAAGAAACACAAAATTGGAGCTCTGAATTCTCTGAGCTAAAAAAAGAAACCCGATTTTTTTTGACAGTTCAGGGTCTGCTCTGAACTAAAAAAGAAAAAGCCCAATGACGCAATCTTGAATACATTTGCCGCAGCCGGAGCAATTATTAATGAAGAGGAAACCCAAAACGAAGACGAAAGAAGAATTCAACTGCATGACGTTGTCGATTCTCGCCCAAACTAGAAGTATCATTATTACCTCTTTCCTATCTTTCTTTCAAATTGCCTTCTACACTGTTTCTTATTCGTACTTATTATATATCAATTCCTTACATTTTTTATTTTTCAATATATTTTTGTATGATTTTTACTGTAAAAGTAGTTGCTTTGATTCCTTAAATATTTTGGGTCTGTTGTTGTTTCTGTTTACTAATCGCATTATTAGTCAATACAGTACAGAGTTGAGTTAGCGCAATGTATATTCCAGAGGAGAAAACAGCGATATTATACTTAGAACAATGATAAGAGTTTTTTGCAATAGTAGGGATTGTTTTAAAGTTGTTGATATAAACTCTCAAAGTTTGATGCCGATTATCGATGAGTCTAAATTTTCGTTTGAAAATTCTAAATTGGATGCAATTTGTGTCCCAGAAACTTGGTTTTCAAAAGGCATCGGTGATACTTTATATTTGATAAATGGGGTCAGAAAGATGTGGTCGTGCTGGTGCTGGTGTTACGATTTATTCATACCATTTATTTCCAACCATTTTATCCCAACCGCTTGAATGTCTGCTCTAATGGTCGAAAGCTTTGGAGTAATCTTAGGGAACTTGGAATCGGAAAGCAACGTCCTCTATTTCAAACAACATCGACGGTGTCACATTTATGACAGTCAATTGTGATCAAATTAAATTTCCCGTCTGTGTAAAGTGATCATCAAAAATTACTCAAAACTTGGCATTACTTTGAGAGACAGGTACTTAAAGTTGTCATAAACCCATTTATTTGATTTTGTCGACGAAATATTTTGTATTCCCGCGTTTGTTAAGTACCTATAACAATCCGAGAATAAAAGCGAAACTATGTATAAATTATTTTAAACTTTTTAAAATTTGAAAGCCAATAAAATGCAAAAAAAAAAAATCATGACTGAGTTCATGGAAAAATCCGGTATTGACCGAACTGATCTGACAAAGTATCCTATTATCATATCCCTCATTATAAGGTCTTAAAAATAATTGCACAGGTGAAAATAAATTTATTTTTCTTGAAATCTTATAAATTTCACATGAAAATGACACCAAATTAGGTGTCACAAGAAAAAGTCACAAAAATATGATTATCACATCTGTCAATCACCTTACGCAGACCAAATTTGTTTATTGTGACTGTCAATTGTCACAAATCACCTTAGCCGATTCCACCCCTGAATTATTTAGATTTTAGACTTTTTTTTATCCTGGTAGTGAGACATTGATACAAACGAACACTTAACGGACTTACCGCGATTAATTATTATAATCAAAATAATTTTTGTTTTATGTACGTGTGGTTTGTTTAGTTTTATGGAGTCTTGGAAATTAATTTGCATATTTGTATTATTCCAGTTACACATATGTAAGTATGTTTTGTTAATTGGATAAATCTATACAATCAAATAAACCAAATTTAAAGTGAAATCTGTTTGTGATTTATTTATTTCAGTCTAAAATCCCTAAAACAATCGTTTTGATACCTTCAAAGCCGAATTAATTCACACTTGTCTCATGTTGTGTGTTTTGAAGTTACAATATTAATCATATAATTTTTGTCTCATTTTCTGTTAAAAAACAAAACGGAATGATATTTCATTACCTGAGTACGCTAAATTTAATAGATACGTATATTAAACTCTCTTTACATCGTAGGTATCCTTTTTTTGAGACTGAAGAAAAATAAGTAATTAAGTGTGTTTGTTTTTACATTCATATACTGTTCTAAGAAGGTTTAGATACCGACATCTTAAAATGTATGCAAAATCTGGTTGATTTCGATGAAAATTGATGCTTTTTGCTCAAAATTTAGATTTTGATTAGCATGTGAAACTTTTCAGATTTTTTATAAATAAATTAAAATCACAACACGGGCAATTTGTTTGCAAGAAGTGCCTAGTCGAGAGATGAAAATTGAAACAAATCATATGAATTTTGTTAAATTTTTCAACGTTTCTCGACCAACTTTATCGATGTGAGTTACAGAATGTCGACAATGTATTTTCAGAAAAATTGTTGCACGTCTATATACAACTTATTATTATATTTTGTATTGTATTTTGTTTGCAATAAAAAAAATTTTATTAATCATAATAATAGCTTATAAATTATCCCCACAATTCTAAATGAACTAATCTATTGGAGCCAGAGAAAAATCATTTCTTTTGTATGCTCATTGCTGGTATATTTCAGTCCGTTGGCACTTACAGTCTTCCATTTGCTGTACGGAGTGACCTTTTGAGTGTTTTTCACTTCCGATTTCATGCATAAATTAATTCTTGGGATTACTTATCAAAGCTAAAAATGCTTGAAGAGAAGTTTGTGTAAAATAGGGTTGTGTCAATTTCGGTTGTACATATCATATTCCATTGGAATCAAAAAGTAAAAATCGATTTAAAACGACAATCAGTAAAAATAGTTTCATTAACAAAGCTATTTATTTCAATATTGTTGTAAGTACCTAATGTAAATGAAAATATTAACAGAACTTTTATTTTGTCATATTCGTTGCTTCTCAACGCCCGAGGTTTGGAGCTACATTTCGTTTTGCAAATTCTAGGGTCGCGCTTTATAACACATGATATCAAAAAATATCGTAAAGTCGGTAAAAAGCCTGTCAAAAGCCCGACCGACCTAACGCCTGATACAAACAACCGAAATTAGGTTTGTTCGGGTACTTTCCGGACTAAAAATGGCAATCTTTCAAATTTTTAGGAGTGGGGATGAGATTCTCTCAAAGAGGAGTGAAACTGTCCGAAAATACACGAACGCGTTGAACCAAAATACTTACCATTTTTTAAACGTCAACAAAAAGTAAACAAAGGCAAAGAAGTAAACACAGCGAAAACATTGAAATTTCAATCATAAATTCATATTCTTTATTAAATTTTATTACAAAAAAAAATTAAATTTGCGTTATAAACATTTACAAATAGAAAATACACACTTAACAGGAACATCACGTATTTTATTAGAAATCAACTGAAGCACAACACTGAAAAAGTAAAACCCACATTCACAAGTACACTTCAAAAGTTTCCTTAGTTAAATTTTATATATTTACTTTATTTTTGTCAAATTGTATTTTTTTTTAATTTAAAATGATTTAATTTTTTTTATTTTAACGAAAAAAAAGTTCACTTTCAACTAGAACAACAAAACAAAAAGTAAACAAACGCCATTATGTATTTTTGTTGTTGTTCTTTTACTTTCAACAGAAGTTACCAGTTTGTGCCCGAAGAAATTTCTCGGGTAAAAACTGGCAGGAAGGGGAAATAATTTTCTTTCTCATGAGCGCTCTCTTCTACCAGAAATTACACGAAATGTGCGTACGCGAACACTTTCGGACTAAATCTGGTAGAAAATGGTAGTTTTGGGTAGTTTCTGGCGAGTACGCGAACGAACCTAATTACACCACCCTATTTTACAAAAACTTTTCTACAGGTATTTTTAGCTTTGACAAGTTAGGTATACCAAGAATTATTAATTTATATAGATACCTATGAAATCGGGAAGTGAAAAACACTCAAAAGACCACTCAAATGGAAAGCTATGAGTTCAAACAGAGTGAAAAATGCCAGCATGAGCATAAAAAAGGAAAAAAATGTTAATAATTAATCTCTATCTCCAATAGTAATAACTAATAAATATTTATAAGCTGTTATTCTGATTAACAAAAATGTTGAACATATTTTTTATTGCCAACAAAATACTTTTAAGTTTCGTATAGACGTGCAATGTTTCTGTAAAATATGCCTATGTTCTGTAACTCTCGCATCGAAAAAATCGATAAAATTGTTTGTGACAAACAATTTGCCGTACACGAAGGGAATAAGTACTACGTTTACATGAGCGGATTCACGGATCGGATTCAATCTGAATCGAAATTTCGATCCAGGTATATGATGATGCCGGATCGAAAGATAGAATTGAAATGGAATCGAAGTGACAGTCTTGCTGCCGCTGTAATCTCGATTCTTCAATTCTTCGATCTAGGTATACGTTTATATTTTCGATTCGGTTCGATGCAGGTTTACAAATACCTAAATCCTTATTCGATTCGGATTTAATTCTCCATGTAAACGTAGTAAAGATTATGGAAAGAACGAAGAACTATGCTTTCGAATTTTTTAATGCGATGGAAAGAAGAGTATTTGTCTACTCTATTTGAGAGATATAAATGGCGGAAAGATAGACATGGTCTCAAGGAGGGGCAGCTAGCTATGCATTATAAAGAGTGAGAACTTCCACATGGGCTATGGGGTGAATAATATGACTGATAGAAGGAAGAGATGGTTTAGTGCGAAGCGTGGTCATACAGACAGCAGCCAATCAACTGACAAGGCCAATATAGAAGATCTGTATTATACCAATTGACGAGCCGGAGTAATCACACATTTATCATAATTATTGTTACATATTTATCTAAATGAGAAAGAGGAAGATCTTAAATAAAATGCGAAAGGGTGGAAAACCATATTTTTTCGCCGGGACTGTATCAAACTGCATGAGTGTGAAGCTCTGCAGTCGAAGTTTTATGAGAATGCATGGAAACTTTATATAAAAACTTAACGAAATATATTTTGCCATATGAAAATGTCTAACGAAAGTCAGTATTCTTGTACAAAAGCTACAGAGAGAAGGTCTAGGAAGATAATAAAGACAGTGATTTTTCTATATTTTTCACTATAAATCTTGGTAGTTTTAATTATTGTGACGGATCTTTTTATTATAGTGATGGTTGAATACCTACTTTGGTATTCGGTTGGTCTTTTTATATTAAGTTAACTGAGCTATCATACAAAAAAAAAAAAATTCGCACTCTTTATTTGATTTTCTATTATGAATCTTGTTCATAATGAACGATAAACAAACACCACTTCGTCTCCACTAACTGTTCGGTTCGTTGATTATCTTTAAGCGTGTAATTCATGAACTTTATCCGCATTTAAGATCGACGAAATCATCACTTTGCTGCCAAGTAAAGTTATTTTCTTTAACTGCTCTTTGATTTTTGTTGTAAAAAAAAAAAATAAATTAAACCTTTGTTGGTGGAAATGCTGCTTCAACCCATGTGATGGTTGCTGTCAGCCCCCGGTCATGGAAACTAAAGCAAGTACAATCTTGCGCTCCTTGATTAAATTAAGTAACCAAATGCATGCAATTAAAACGGAATTTATTAGGTTTCGTTATTTTGTAGTTGCTCTTGATTATGCTCAGTGACTTGCTTACTATCGAACACGACGCGACGCGATGACGAGGCTTGCGTCGCACAATGGGGCAAAACGCAAAAAAGCTGGCATTTAATCAAATTATGAAGTTCAGCTTTGTTTAAAATAACCGTTCTATTTCTCTCCGAAATATTACAGAGAATTAGAAATGCGAGAAAAAAAGTTTATTCGCATCACGTGATCTACTGGAGATCGTCACAATTGAAGAGTAAGTTCACGTTTTGCGTCGAGTGTAGACCTCTTTTTACCACTTTGGGTTGTTTTAGTAAATTGTGTACTTTTTTTTATTTATTACGTGTATTAAATTAAATCTTTTTGCAATCAGTAAGCTCAGGTGCGTTTTTATATGTTAAGTCTTTTGAGAAAAATATATTCTTGTTATTTTAATTTTTAGTTAAAAATGAAAAAAAAAAAAAGGAAAAAATATGTGTTTTTTTTCTGCATTTTTCTGAAATCCTTATGCGATTAGTTGTGTTTCCCGTGGAATCCCAATATGTTTTATACGTCATTTTGTTCAGTGGTTTGTCTTCTTTCAGAATATGTCAAGTTTTCTTACTACAATTTGCTCCCCTGTGTGTAGCGTACATTTTTGTTGGTGACGTCATTTTCTTAAAATACATGTTTTTGGCCAGAGTTATAGTATTTTTGAAACATCTTAGGCCGAACAACATCCAAAACGCTGTCAGTAACCAGGCAGAACCTTTACAATATAATGAAGACGTCAGGTTGTCAAGGACTGGGTAGCCAGATAAAGTTTTTGAAGGAAGAGGTTGTTAGGCGGACTCAATGCTACCAGAGGGAATTCAAAACGCTTTGGGAAAAGGCTAATCGTGTAGAGCCAAGATTTTTAAAAACCAATAGAATTTGGCTTAACACTCCCATTCTCTTCACATTTAAATGTCCTTTAAAATCTAAACGTGGTCGTCCGTCTGTGTCTTTTGAAGAAGGATCAGAAACATTTCTCTAAAAACCATGGATTTAGATTCTAGGGACCTTGAAACGTCGAGAAATGTCACAATTTTCAATTCAACAAGTCGGACCGATTACAATAACTTCCTATGGGAAGTTAATAACAATAATAATATGTAATACAAATCAAAAATGAAAAAAATCTCAAAAGTGGTAACCCTTTTTTTAATTTTTTATAGATGCAATTGCATTACAATCAATTAGAAAATACCTAGAATAATAATCATTTATGATACACAAAGTTTTGTTAACATATTGAAAAATTTCGAAATCTTATAAATTTTTGTATGGGTGGTAACTCTAAAAATGGGCGTTGCCATTAGAAACTTTGACTATGCATTAACATTGGTATCAGTAGAATTTGTGCCAAATTTTAGGTTCCTAGCCCTGTTGGTTGATCTAATGCCAACTTTTCGTGATTTTGCCCCACTGTGCGTCGGACAGAGTGGCATATATGTATTTTTTTCACTTAACTGACCCAATTAAAGGTTCCTCATCGATGGTATTTGTATCTTAACGTATGAAGTATAATAATTTATTATTCAGTTAGACAAGTTTCTTCATAGCTGCAGTGTTTTGTCAAGGTATACAAAGTGTTTTAAAATCAAATCACAGAATATTTTTTTTGTAACAATCCTAAACAATGTCCAACAAAACCCTATGTTATAAAACAAATAACTAATTTAATTCTTTTCGTAAATCCTAACGTAACTTATTTTTTGCATTTTTCTTTTGCTTCATATTTGTTTACGCTAAATCAATTTGTATAAAACTAAACTCTACCTCTTTTCATTTTGAACACCACACAGTAAACATCTAATCGGACTTGGTAACAAACATTACATTGTACAATACATTTTTCTTATTAAACATTTTGGTTACATGAAATAATAAAATTCTTTTTTTTGGGTTTTTTTTATAAAGACAAACTAAAACGAAAATTAGACAAATTAAAACCAGTGGCGATTCCTGGTCATGATCCTTGGGTTACCTACGTTCCTCGAGAAAGAAACAAAACCTCAAAGTTGTTGTTGTTCAAAACTTAGTCAAATTTAATAATTCAATAAAATTTAAATCATACGGTTTTGAGAAATTACACTTTAAACTTTTTTTTAATGGTTTTTTCGTGAATTTTGAGTTTGAAACTCGTTTTTTCAAAAACTATGCATAAATTTGACTTGATTGAAAAACTGACTTATAGAACAGAAAATTGGCTTTAAAAAAAAGTATTAAACTTAATTTTAAGTATTACCGTTATTTTTAAATTATTATTTTTCCACTTTTAGTACTTTTTCATTAAATTGCCGCTCCTGCACAAACGGGCGAGATAGACCCCCTCCTCCCATAGTAAAAAATGCTTGTATTTAACCCCTCTAGCGAAAACCGTAATTAATTCTTGGCACCGGAGTTATCGTACTCTCGCCTAAATTTTATATCACACAGGATTATTTTAATTTTTTTAAAATATTTTGCAGTCTCAGGGCTTGTTTCACAATGTCTGATTAAAGTTTCAATTAGGCTACATGGAACTTACTCTTCACTTAACAACCTCATTTGCGTTTCACAACATCTGAATAGTCAAACTTTTAAGTAAAGTTATCGTCGATTATCAAATTCACATGGCAACGAAAATAATAACTATTTTTTGAATTTTTCATCAGAAAAAACTATTTTGTCTGGAAAACTGGAAAACTAATTGACACATAGATTTATTATTCCGATAAATTGTGAAACGCAATTTTTTTTAATGGGAAGATTTAATTGTCGGATACTTTAAATGTCGAGTAAGTAATTATAACTTTAATGGGACATTGTAAAACAAACCCTCAATCTCAGTTTTTAAACCAATGTATAAACATAAACAATAATGACAATAATTATTTAAACTCAAAATTTAGTCCACAACAAAAAATTACTTCACGACCGAGAAAACACATTCACTTTGCAACGCTGCGCTGAAGTAATACAAAATACCGGTATTGCATTTCCCCTCTTCCGCAAACCGGAGCCAAAAAAATCTAAAACTTAGGATATAGCACAAATGAAGAGATACATTTTCTTCATTCTTACCTTTAAAGGTTCATTCTTCATGGCAATGGAGTTCATTTTTGATTTTTCGTTTAACGCGTTTGGATTAGATACATAAAAGCCATAAGCGCAATATTTCAAAGCTAAACTTACGATCTATTTGCTTGCCTACCAGAGTTCTCTTTAAAGAGAGCAGCGAACATAAACTCGTGCCGTCGTGCGTCGTCGCGTCGTCGTGCCTCGTGCTCAGTGTTGCCGGGAAGAAATATTTCAAGGTAGTACTGAAGCCAAAAAAGAGGAGTATTTTGAAAAAAATAGTAGTACAGACATTTTTTAGTCTTCAAACTTTATTAAAAAAAAATCATCAAGAAAAAAAATCAGTTACAAAAAAAAAAACATAAATAAATAAATTATTAATTCTAAGAACAAAAATAAGTAAATATCTTTTCTATCACACAAAATCTGTCTTGTGGCAGATAGCGTATTGCATAGTTATATTTGGCTTTTATTTGCCTTTACCTGCTCCAAGGAATCCAATTTCACTAAATATCTATACAATAAAAGTTTACTTTGAATTTTCCTAACAGGAATTACAATATTTCAAACATTAATTAACAAACCTTTTCATTTTATTGAATTATACATACAAATTTACGGAGCTCAAAAAAAAAAACAACCACCAAACCAAAATTTCAGGTAATGAGGTAACCATAAAATACATAAATACCGAACTGACAGATGTAAATTGAATGTAGACGTCCACGCCAACGAAAAACAAAAACAAACAAGAAAGAGGGAAATTCCCTTTTTGATGACAGTTTGGAAGATTAAAATGCTGCCAAATTTGATTTAAATTTGAAGTGAATTAAATTTATTAAGGTTAACATTACACTTTGCTGCAAGTGTAAGATAATTTAGGTCTTTTAAAAAAATAGGAGTACGAATGTAAAAGGAGGAGTACAGGAGTACGGAGGTGTTGAAAGGAGTACAATACTCCTATGGGAGTACTTTCGGCAACACTGCTCGTGCTAATAAAAAAAAGAATGTGTTTCTGTTGCTCTTCTCACTTTCTCATTTTCTACTTCTGCATTCTCGCCTTCTCTTCTCGTTCTCAGTCAAAGGATATCGCTTATTTTTGCGCTAACCTTTCTCTTAATTTTTACGGGCATTTATTTGAATGTGTGTATCTATCTGTTTTTGAAGATTGTATGAAATTGAAATTGGATAGCGCAAATTTTTGCGGTAACGTGTTATGATAAATTTGTGTATGGCACGTTCTGGGTAGAACGAAATCGCATTTTTTTGCGCTAACCTTACGTTTTATTTTTACAGGCATTTATCTGAATTTGTGTATCTATTTGTTTTCGAAGATTGTATGAAATTGGATAGCGCAAATTTTTGCGGTAACGTGTTATGATAGATTTTTGTATGCTACGTTCTGGGTAGAACGATCGCTATTTTTTGCGCTAATCTTATTTTTACAGGCATTTAATGAAATGTTTGTTCCTATTTGTTTTTGAAGGTCGTATCAAATTTTGAAGCGCAAACTTTTACGAATATAAAAAAAAAAAAAACTATTTTAAAATACTTGGTTTACCGCCGCTAAACCTGGTAACTATGAGGAATCGCCCCTGATTAAAACAAATTATACAGTCCACATACAGACAATACATTTAACACAAATAATACAAAACATATTGGTCCTTTGCTCGCCGGATTCATCTCGTGATCAGTGCGCGAAAATTTAATTAATTTTGTAATCAATCAGATGCATAACAGTGCGGCTCGATAAATTATGTATGTATGTAATTAGGTATTATGAATAACAAAAGTGCTCCTCGTGTGCGGGTCGACGCATTATAGCTTTTGCATGATTTTTTATACAAAAACTTTGATCGCATGAACAGTTTTTAATTTTTTGATTTTTTTTTGATTGCATGAACCTTTTATATTAAATTGCATGTTATCAAATAAGTGATATTGCTATATGCAAACCTGTTATTCCTAACATACATTAGTCAGAATTTCATCTGCATAAACTTATTCTGATTCGTTTTAAATTGTATGAAAAAATAAATCAAACCTTATTGAATTTTCAATAAACACGTGTTGTACATTTGGTACATAAAGAGCATTCGGTTTTTTATACATCTTACAATTATATTACAACGCAAACAATTTAATCGTCGAAACAAAAATTAAAAACCTTTTTTTCGTTTTAAAAATATATTTCTAAAATGAACAAAAACGCGGTCGTGCTAAGGGTACTATCACTAGGGCCTTTACATAATCGGAATCCGTCGATGATTCAACCTCTATAGACATGCTTGAGATTCATCTTCAGAAACTTCAGGAGGCCTGGGCAGAATTCCTTCTCCTGCAGGACAAAATATACGAATTCTACGATGAATATAATTTCCTAGATCCCGAGCCTGAATACGGGGAATACGAAACAAAATATATTCAAGCTTTTTCGGTTTTTTCTGGTGCGATTCGCAAACATTCAAATAAAGCGCTTCACTTTTGCAGAAATTAGAGCAAACGAATTCTCGTCGATCGGTCGTGTTACCCAAACTTATGATTCCAGTTTTCTCTGGAGATTATAAGGATTGGCCGGTATTTAAAGATTTGTTCACGGGAACAATTGATTGTAACATCTCCCTAACCGCTACGCAAAAATGTCAATATTTGAAATCATTTCTTGGTGGGGAAGCAGCTAATCTTTTAAAACATATGTCGTGTACCGAAGAGAACTATCTCGAAGCATGGGATAAACTTGAATCGCGATACGATAAAAAGAAAAAAGTTTCATATCCTTGCCATCGTCTGTTAGCTCGAATCTTGACATTCTACGCAAGCTTACGAACGGAGCTGACGAAATTATTCGTGGATTAAACGCGTTACAAATGAACTCTCGAGATCCTTTGTTGATCTACATTCTTCTTCAAAAGCTGGACAGTGAAACAAAACAAGCGTGGTCAGAAAAAATAGAATCTCGGTATGATTGTACTATTCAAGAATTTCTTACCTTTCTACAAAATCGATGCAACCGTTTCGAATCGTGTAGCCCTCATCGCCCTCAAAAAACAGTTAATAAAGTTCAAAACAATATTCGTTCGCATTTCGTTGAAACAAAACCAAGTTGCCCAAAGTGTAAGGAGGATCATATCCTTCCTTTTTATAAAACATTTCTCGCTCTTGATACTAACGCTCGTCGCGAATTCGTCAAAGAAAACTCTATTTGTTTCAACTGTCTTAGAGTTGGACATGCATCTAACAAATGCAATTCAAAATTTCGGTGCAAATCATGCAATTCCCGACATCATTCTTTGGTACATGATCCACAAAACACATCGCCTAATGCAATAAGTCAACAAAAAACTGAACAATCGTCGTCACGAAACCCTTCGAACTCTTCCATCGTTACTCATCACTCTCTCGAATTTAATGTTCATTCATCGACCATTCTTCCAACTGCCGTTGTCAAAGTTCAAGACAAACTCGGCTCGTTTCAAACTATTCGCGTTCTACTCGACTCAGGATCCCAAATTTCGTTTATTACGGAGAAGGCTCTCCAACGTTTGGGTCTTCCTAAAAAACCGTCGCGTATTCCTATTGTCGGAGTCGCATCGACTTCAGCTGGCACAACAAATGGCTTGATTTCATTGAAATTACACTCTCGCTTCAATTCCAATTGTATAGATATCGACTTTCATGTAATATCAAAACTTACATCCATGCTTCCACCGCTTTCTCTGAAATTAAAGACACATCAATTTCATTCGTTTCAAAACTCAATGAACCTGGCCCAATCGACATGCTTATCGGAGCAGATAATATTTTCAATATTATTCTCGAAACTTCAAAATCAGAACGGGGTATTCCTAACTCCATGTTAACTATTTTCGGATGGATTATAGCCGGAAGCTGTCATCAAATTCTATCTAGTGAATCTACTGTCGGAGTACGGACATTCTGCACACAACTTGATCATTCGCAGGTGTTTGATCTAGAGCGTTTTTGGCGTCTAGAGGAGGTCAATTGTGATTCACCTTTGTCTGTTGAAGAACAAAAGGCTGAAGATCATTTCATCAAAACTTATTGTCGACATACAGATGGTAGATATATGGTCAATTTACCGTTCAAATCTGATACCAATCCGAGATTTGAAAATTCTTTTCGGGTTGCACTTAATCGTCTTCATTCAATGGAAAAAAGATTTCTTCGTGATCCTGAACTCAAAACACAATATTCTCTTTTTTTAAATGAATACATTTCATTGGGTTATATGGAAGAAATTTCCTCAAAAGAAATAAACAATGCGACCATTAACTCCTACTATCTACCTCATCACGCTGTGTTTAGACTGATAGCAGTACCACAAAGGTGAGGGTATCATTTGATGGTTCGGCAAAATCGTCACCTGATTCAAATTCTTTAAATTAATCCCTTTTCATTGGTCCTGAAATTCAACGTGACATCTTTACAATATGTTTACGCTCTCGTCGCCACATACATATATACATACAATGTCTGGGGTCATCGAAAAGATGTACCGACAGATCTGGATTTCTCCAAACCATACAAACTTTCAAAGGATTCTATGGCGGGAAAATCCTGAATCTTCAATAAAACATTATAGGCTTTTAACCGTAACCTACGGCACTTCAGCTGCTTCATTTTTAGCAAAACGCGCGCTCAAACAATTGGCTTTAGACTCAGCTAAAACGCATCCTCGAGTTTCTTCAATAATCCTCAGTGACTTTTACGTTGACGACTTAGTAACAGGTGCTGACACGATTGATGATGTCATCGCAATTCAAAGGGAGCTTGTACAAGATTTATCGTCTGCCAGCTTCAATCTTCGTAAATGGACAACTAACTGCTGCCCACTTTTACTATCCTTGCCTGAAGATCAAAGGGAGCTTTCTCCTATCGGCTTCGAAAACTCTCTGACGGTTAAGGTTCTCGGGCTACAATGGTGTCCATCAAGGGATTGCTTCTCGTATAAAGTAAATCTTGACAAGTCAACATCGTGTACAAAACGTCGTATTCTATCTAAAGCATCTAGGATTTTTGATCCTCTTGGCTTTCTCGCTCCGGTTGTAGTAGCTGTGAAAATATTCTTCCAGGATTTGTGGAGACAGGCGGTAGGGTGGGATGATCAAATCCCACAGGAGCTTTCTCAGCGCTGGATAACAATTCGAGATGAACTTCATTTAGTGGAATCAATTTTCATTCCTAGACTTATGTGGAAGAATAAACTAAATTACGAGTTTCATGCTTTTTGTGATGCATCTTTGGATACCTACGCAGCTGTAATTTACTGCCGAAGTGTAGATCCAGATGGAAGTGTCTCGATTTCATTAGTCGCTGCAAAGAGCAAAGTTGCTTCAATCAAAGTGCTTTCACTTCCCAGATTCGAGCTCTGTGGAGATCTTTTACTAACCCGTTTAATAAACAAAATCAAGCTTCCGTTATAGATTACCAAAATGCAAGTTTTTGCCTGGACAGATTCGTCAATTGTGTTGCATTGGCTTTCTGCACCACCAAAGAAATGGTCAGTTTTCGTTGGGAATAGAACGTCGGAGATCATATCAACTGGTGATGTCGCCTCAAGAGGAATCCCGCCATCTCAATTAGGCTTGATTGATATCTGGTGGAATGGTCCAGTTTGGCTCAAAAAGCAGCGGAAAAAATGGCCTGAATCGCAAGTTAAGCTAGAAAACATTTCAAGTGAGCAGTTGGAGGAGAGAAAGTCGAACATAGTCCAGGTATTCCTATCAAATATAAATGAAAATAACATATTAAGATCAATTATATCTAAATCATCAAACTGGATAAAATCGGTACGTGTAGTTGCATACATTTTTCGTTTTATTGAAAATCGTCGCTTACCTGCGGAACTACGCAATCTTCAACCTCTATCAACTCAAGAAATTAATAATGCTAAAACTTGCCTCATGAAAGCTGCTCAAAATTTCTTATTTTCATTTGAAATCGAAACTCTTAAAAACAAATAATCTTTGCCTTCGCGAAATAAACTCTTGCCGTTCGCTCCATTCCTTGACGATATGAATGTTCTTCGCGTTGGTGGTCGGTTACAAAATTCTGAACTATCGTTTAATGAAAAACATCCTATAATTATTTGCAAATCGCACCCTATCACTCAACTTATCGTGGAATATACTCACAAACATTATTTACATGCCGGTGTTTCATTAATGGTAGCTTTAATAAAACAGAATTATCATATTCTCGGCTGTCGAAACCTTGTACGAAAGGTAGTTAATAATTGCGTTGATTGCTTTAAGCAACGAAAATGTAACTCCGAACAACTGATGGGAAATCTTCCAATCGAAAGGGTTCGATTCTCAAGACCCTTTAGTAAAGTTGGTTGCGACTACGCTGGCCCTATAACTCTTCGTTTGGCTCGGGGTAGAAACCCAAAGTTCGTCAAAGGGTACATATCCCTATTCGTTTGTTTTGTAACAAAGGGAGTTCATATTGAACTTGTCGGTGACCTGTCATCCAGTGCCTTTCTTTTGGCCTTAGATCGCTTTGTATCACGTGAAGCAGCATATCAAACGTGTTATCGGCGAACATATACTTACATAATATGATGAGATGTATACTCTCCTCACCCAAATCGAATGTCTGCTCAACTCGCGCCCTATGTGGCAGACATCTGATTTTGAACTAATCGCACTTACTCCGTCTCATTTTATGATTGGAGAAGCTTATTGTACAATTCCTCAACCTGATTCAAATTTTTCAAATATTTCGATATGTTCTAACTGGTATCTCTTACAGACTCTCATGCAAGGATTCTGGAAGCAGTGGCACAAAGAATATTTAACTTCCTTACAAAATCGACCCAAATGGCAGATTATTAAGCGAGATTTACAAGAAAATGATATGGTGTTGGTGAAGGAACCCAATCTTCCACCTTCGAAATGGATGCTGGGCCGAGTTATACATGTTCACCCTGGGAAGGACGACAAATGTCGTGTCGTCACAGTCCGTACCAACAATGGCGATTACGTCCGACCGATTGTTAAGGTAGCTCCGTTGCCGTTTTCTGAAAGACCGGAGTCTTCCAGGGGGGGCTGAATGTTTTAAAATCAAATCACAGAATACTTTTTTTGTAACAATGCCAAACAAAGTCCAACAATACCCTATGTTATAAAACAAATAACTAATTTAATTCTTTTTGTAAATCCTAACGTAACTTATTTTTTGCATTTTTCTTTTGCCTCATATTTGTTTACGCTAAATCAATTTGTATAAAACTAAACTCTACCTCTTTTCATTTTGGACACCACACAGTAAACATCTAATCGGACTTGGTAACAAACATTACATTGTACAATACATTTTTCTTATTAAACATTTTCGTTACATGAAATTATAAAATTCTTTTTTTTGTTTTTTTTTTTTATAAAGACATTAAACTAAAACGAAAATTAGACAAATTAAAACAAATTATACAGTCCACATACAGACAATACATTTAACACAAATAATACAAAACACAAAGTATAAGAAATATTCCGAATAATTCCTCTTCGATAAAAATTTTTAGAAACACGCGTGTGCCCTTTTTCTTTCATATGGCTCAAACCCTTATTACAAGATTGTGAGTGTCGTTTGTTTATTGGTAAATAATTTTTGTTAAAAGTAGACCACCGAAAATTTAAGATACTTTAAATTATGTTTGCCTGAAATTTTAGGGATTTAGACGACTTAATTTAGCACCTAAGTTTTTTATGTGACATGTGGTTGTGACCAACAATAAGGGCATTAATTTGACTCTACTTTCAGTCAAGGTAAAGATGCGTTAAGTAAAGTCAGTAAATAAAGCATAAATACAAAAGTAATTTGTATGCATCTCAAAAGATATTTTTAACGGTTCGCCAACAATGAGAAAATACCCCTTAATACTAAGTAATTATACAATGATAGTGTCTCACAGTATGATCGTGACAATTTTTAAAAAAGAGCAATAATTATGAAGCTACCACAAATTAATCTATAACAACTTCTATGAAAGTTTGAGTTCAAATAACATATCCCGTTCTATTTCTTGATAATAAAATAATACTAAAAAAGCAGTTAGTATTAATAAATTTTAAAGTATGCTTACATATCATAAAACAACATGATCTGATGTTATGTAATAGATTCACCAGCCAACAAAATAAAAACCAAAATATTTGCATAATTTTATTATCTATTAAAATTTTATTAATTAAGCTAATTTATACTGCAAGTTATGGATTCGTGAAAAAAAATCGAACTCGAAATTTAAATCAAACTTGACATAACGATGAGGCATAGATTGCAAAGTTGAAAAAATAAATGACGATACCTGTCGTACCTACACTTTTTTTTTTTGGAAATTAATGAAAAACTTTTTTTTACAAAAAATCTGTAATTTATTTTACAAAAAGGATTCCATTCTCAAAAACAGTTCAACCGATTTTGATAATTTTTGATATATAAATGTTTCAAAAAGTTTTAAAAGCATATTGTGTACCAATATTTTCAAAATTTGTTTTAGGTTTTTAAAAATTTTTTTTTTTTTTGAAAACTTAGTATGCAAGTCGAAAACGACTTAGTCGACTTTTACCAAACTTGACACCGAACAGTTTTTTAACATTATGTAGCACATTTTTAACAAACATTATTCTTATAACCAAAAATAACGGTACCTACCACAAAAGTGAAAATCTTATATTTCTCAAAAAATACTATGATTTTGATTAATTTTTTTTTGTGTGCTCTCATAGAACTTTTTTTTTAGTTTGCGGCTCTCCCATTATCTGTTGAACCGATGTTTAATATTGTTTAGTTTGAATAATATTGCTTACAAATTATCAAAATTATCAAAAAAAAAATTAGATTTTTTTTTTTTAATTTAATTTTTTTTTCTCTTATTTATAAAATATTTCGAAAATTGGTCGATGATTTTTTTTAAAATATATTTTTTAACTCCGAATTAATAAAAACTTAAAAGTTGTGTACATTTTTTGTTTAATGTTAACAATTTTTTTTTAAGTTGCTCCAACGATTATAATTTTTTTTTTCTTAAATAATCAAATAGTGTTCATCGCGTTGGTGTCAAAACAATTTCAGAGGTTTAATCAATTTATTTGTTATACACCAACAAGTGTTCATTCTAAACTGTAAGTTTCATCCAATCCATATGAACTTTATTGTTTATATTTATTTACTCACATAATACTACATTAAACTAAACTACGTTTTTGGGAGGTGGCATATAAAATAAGCTACCATAACTAATTTATTTATTTTAACAGATGAAAAGTTTTTTAAATATTTACATATTTACGTAGGCGTTCTCTATCATGGTATCGTAGTTTGTAATGTTTTATCTAAATCTCGAGCTCGCAATTTAAGAGAACCCTTATATTTCAGTTTATTTTTATTTCGTTTTCTTGATTCTATGTCTTGATAGTATGTACACAAATATTATTATCTTATTGAAATAAAAAAAAATGCAATTTAATGTTAAATTAAGATAAGCTGCCTAAAAACCAGATTGTACATGTGCACCCTTGAAAATGTAAGCAAAAATTTCTCTTGATCTAAAAGTAATGTTTTTTTTTAATTATAACCAATGTAGAAAAATTGTTTTTCCATCGCAGCGCTCGTGCTGGTAAGCTGTGCGCTAGAAAAATATAAAAACTATAAATTTACTTGACCTCATAACTCTGTTCGACTAAACTCTATAATGATGATATAGTAGAACAGCAAAAATTTAATTGATCTAACGGATTTTTCATTATTTCCATCTTTATCTTTAAAAGTTATTTATCGTTTCAATAGAAAAACAACTTCGCAAAACTTAATCCATACAGACTACTACATAATGTCTATTGTTCTTTGTTTCACATCACATAAAGTGAAAGAGTAGTTATAGATAAATTGACCTTTCTTCTTTTTTGTTTTAGATTTTAGATCAATAGACAATGTTTACATTTAAGAGAGCAAACAAAAACAATGATAATAAGACTTTACATTCTAATAAATATTAAATCATTATATCTAATTACGAAGGGGGGGATTTATTATTTGATTACTGTAATAGAAGGGGGAAGGTGTGTATTATATGATAATATAGAATTTGACCATTTTAAATGAAATAGCGTGGCTTAACTTTATCAATATTCATGCTGTAAAATATTTAAGTTCAACATGAGCCATTATGTGACAATATACATAACGAGTGGGCCATCTAGTGGTTTCTTGTTAGATCATGGGTCATTTGGACACTGACAGCTGTTTCCCGCTCAAAATCTGACAGAAAGTCAGTATCATATTAGAAGCTTCCACCGCGCCTGCTGCATACCGCGCCGGTATACTAGTGGACAGTACTCATGGTCCCGTCGTCGTACGGTGCGCACAGACGAGAATGTGGCTGCTGTAGCCCAGAGTGTGAGACTCATTTCACGAACATCAACTGTTCCACCCATGGATAAGAAAACAAGGTATGTTGCATATGAAATGCAGGGTCGCCATATTTTTTTTTTGTGACGTCATTGGGAGTGACATTCGATTTTGATTTCATTGTTGTGATGTATTTCTTTCGCTAAAGATGTGTGATGCTTGTGAAAAATATTAATTATTAACAAATTTAAATAAACACAAACAATTTGAAGTGACAAAATGCGGAATTACTGTTGCGTGAATAATTGCCACAGCTATTCCAAAAATAAAAACTGAAAACTTGAGATTTTTCTGTTTCCCAAAAGACCCAAATGTGAGTGCTATTTGGGTTAAAGCCCACGGGAATAAAAAAGTGAATCTTAAATATGCGCGCTTCATTTTAGTGAAGACGATTATTGTCTTAAGCATAAGTTATTAAAATGAACCATTGCTAAAAAGAAAACTTTATCCAAAAGCCGTACCAACTAGAAATTTACCCGAGAGCTGCGGTAGCAATGTGTTTTCCATTTCAAGAAGTCTAAGGGCGGACAAAAGAAACAGGGAAAGGATTGTAGCTAGTTGCATCCAAAATTATGAAACAAGGTTTGTTATTAAATACAATTAATTTTCTAAAGAAAAATAAATTGTTAAATTCTACAGCATACAACAAGAGAAAGAGAATATTTCGGTCAATGGTCAAGAAAACATCCATCAAGTTGAAGAGATTGAAATTTTCAATTTGAAAATTCAATTGCAACCCAAACAGAGTAAGTTAAAATTTATATTCAAAAGTGTGTTAGTTTAAAATTTTCTTGTATAGAGTTAATATGGAATGCAGCAGAGAGTGCCGAATAATGAAGTTAGAAAAACAGTTGCAGCTTTGCCAAAAAAAAAAAAAAAAAACAATTGGAAGAAGATTGCAACAAACTACGAAACTTGGAAAGTTCTGTGAAATCCATTTTTACTGATGGCCAGATAAAACGACTGAAAAATCCTAATAAGAAATTAAACTGAACACTGGATGATATATCGTCAGCCATCTGCCTACATTCTGCAGGTCCAGGTGCGTACCGATATTTATATAAAAAAAACCATCCTTTACCCGGACCGTCGCGTCGACTCTAAGGCAGTGGGCATCAAGGATGAAGATCCAACTAGGGATATTAACGGATGTTCTTCGTTATATGAAGGACTCCCCGCTCAGCCAAATAGAAAGGATCTGCGTTGTCTCGTTCGACGAAATGAAAATAAAGTCTGCATATGAGTATGATAAAGCAACCGACTCAATTTTGAAGCCATCGGAGTATGTTCAGGTAGTAATGGTTAGAGGTCTGAGTTGAAATTGGAAACAACCAGTCTTCTATGATTATTATTGCAAAATGACGGCAAGTATATTAAAAAATATAATAATTACTCTTCACAAAGTGGACTTCATTGTTGTTTCTGATATGGGTTCAACAAACTAAGGCTTGTGGAGAGATATAGGGATTTCAACGAGTAAAACATATTTTAAGAATCTTGTTGATGAAAACCAAACATTTTTTGTATTTGCCGATGTTCCACACCTTATCAAACTGTTCAGAAACCATTTTATTGACACGGGATTCAGCTATAAAAATGAAACCATAAGTTCTGAACCTATAAGAGAACTTATTCAACTTACGTCATGCTCAGAAGTCAGCAGCACACTAGATCTTGGGCCATCGAGAGAGCATTCTCCCGTGGGTTTTGAAAACAGAAAATTCATTGACTTGTGGATACTGCTTGAAAACTGTTAATGACTAGTTTGATGTTTTTAATTAAAAAGTACCAAAGATTGACTCCAATGGCTTATGGACTTGCATTAGATGTTCAAAATAAAATTTTGGAGGAAATGAACGATCTTACATCCAATATTTTAGCTCCGAAACGTATAACTCTACTTCCGTTTCAACGAGGTATATTAGTTTCGAACTCTTCATTGCCCCAACTTAACAATTATTTAAAAGAAGTACATAAGATGGAGTTCATCTTGACGTATCGACTAAATTAAGATGTCACTTATTGTATGTTTTCCATAGGATGAAATGAAACATTGCTTCATACAAGTCAAAGTAGCAACGTAGAAAAAGACGATGAGACAAACATTTTAAGATTGAACTTCGTCAATGAAAAAGAAAATTTGATAACTGAGAATTTATTCAAAACTCTAAGAACTAACGACGATGAGACTGAAGCCAAAATTGAATCCAGCGTGGTCTGTGATAATGAATTGAAGACATAGAATTTGAAGAATTGCAATATGATGCATTAGAAAATTTAGCCGGATACATAATCAAACGATGTGATTTCTAAGATGCTGCTGAAATAACTTCTAAGCTAGAAAAGCAATCCTCATATACTTGGGTTGATGCAATATCTGAAGGCGGTCTGCATAAGCCACCTCCGGAATTCATGGCACATTCACTTGAAAACACATTCATTAAACTCAATGGTAATAAAATAAATGTAATAAGTGAATACTTAAAGTTTTACTTAAATAACTGTGATGAAGTAGGTACCATTACCTGAAAAAGTTAAACTTTTGTTCTTTAGATGTACTAGACTTTATTTTAGAATAAAAGCTTTAATCATCGCCAAGCGACGAGCTTCAGTGGAATTTGTATAACATTACAAAAACGATCGATTTTATCCCACTTAAGAACCCGTAACTTTAGTTATAATTATAAGATGTTCAATATTAAGGTAGATAATTAAATCTTAAATGACAATTTACAAATCTGCACCAAAATTGCAAAGGCGTACAAAATTTCAGACTAGAAACTTGAAAAATTTTCTTTTGAAAACTAATTTCATCACGGGAAAATATGTGTGTAAATATGTATGTACCCACGAAGAATATTATATTGCTGGAAAGGAGAAGATGGTGGAGTGAGTGCAATAAAAAACCACCACCGAATTGTGGCAAACAAAATTGGTTTTGCACCGGAAAAAAATGATATACAATATGTAGGTATATATATACATATGTATATACAATGTACATGAACAGAACATTTTGTAGTAGGTATTTTACAAATAATAAAATCGTGAAGGTTGGATTTGGTTGGTTTGTTTGGATTATAACTTCTGTTCTAATAATCGGATGTTTGAGGTTAAGGTCTTAAAATTAAGGTAAAATGTCAGGTTATAAAATTTATGTGATAAAACTTAACAAAACATAATCAATTTGATTGTTGGACCTAAAATATGCACAGTAAGTACCTACTTGAATCTCTTTAATAAACTTATGACTTTTGATCTAAGGGCCAGATGTTCAAGGTTAAGGTATTTAAATTAAGGTGGATCAGGCTAGAGATAAAATTAAATTAGCAAAGCAACTTAAATATTATAATATAGAAGGTCCATTTGGTAAGCTTATATGTATCTTAAATTGAAGGTAAAATGTCGTGCTAGAAAATGTTTGTGTAAAAACTGTACAAACTTCTTAATCAATTTGATTGTTTAACCTAGAAAGTGCATGGGTACCTACATGAAACTCTTATATAAAATTATAACTTAAGTTCTAAGGACCAGATCATCAAGGTAAAGGTCTTGGTTAGCTTATAACTTCTAATAATCGGATGTTTGAGGTTAAAGTTTTAAAATTAAGTTAAAATGTGACAAAAGTTGACTTTATTCTAAATCAATTCGATTGTTGAACCTAGAATATGCATAGGTACATACATATTTGAACCTCTTTAATAAACTTATAATTTTAATTCTAATGGTCAGATCTTCAATGTTAAAGTCCTCAAATGCAAATAAAATGTTAGGCTACATCTTTAAGCAGCCCATAAATGATTCAATTTGGTTGCCACACACTTCATATACTCAGTTGAAAGAATACAACTTCAAGTGTCGAAAACATTGTTTTTGTCTAAAAAAATTACATGATTCGAGTTTGTTAAATTGTTTAAAAGATTAGTTCAAAATATTTGAATAAAAACAATAAGTCAAATCAGGTTTACAGCGAGGTTTGATTTTCTTCAACGTTAACCGTCAAATTGATCAAATAACAAGCCAATATACGGGTTGATTTGGTAGGATCCTACCAAAACTGGTAGGTTTTTTAAGCTTTGAGTAGGTTTTCAATTTAATTTGGTAGGTTTTTCGCCTAAAAAATGTAAATTAAATTTTTTTAATTATTATCTTATGTCGAATTCTTTTCCATTATTGAAAAAGGACACACAAATATTTGATATATGTACATACATATATGACTAAAATAATCAATAAAATTAAAATTCGTTGCAACCAAAAACAGAGTATGCCTTCTGAAAACACAGCGAAATTCAATTTGAGATTTCACTTATTTTTTAGTTTTTACAGAATAAACGGTAATAGGTACCTACTATCCATTGCTTATTTTGGAAATAACATTTTTTTGTCAAACATGGATAGGTATGTATGTATTTTATAAAAATAAATCCTACAATTATTGTTAAAAAATATTAAATAAAAATTCTTTGAAGGATATGTTATACGAAAAAAAAGAAAACCAATGCCGATCCCCCAAAATCAAGGACATCTTTAGCGAAGGAAAAATTACCTTCAGATCGGTAAATTGAGATAAATTGTTTTTAAACTATTTTTTCTTACTATTGTTACGCTTTTTTGTGTTTCATTATTTAATACTCACAAATATGATACCTATGTGAAGTATAAATTTAAGGTTTTTAGTTCCTTTTGTTTAAAGTTATACGTATGTACATTTATAATGAATAAAATAAACAATGAAATTACTGTACATGTTTAATGTGTATGCTTTTTATGTTTTTTATTTGACGATGCCTATATATATCAAGATCAAGAAAAATATATTAAAAATTTTGCTTTGGTAGGTTTTTCTTTGAGTTGGTAGGAATTTTTTTCAAAAAGTGGCAACCGTGGTTGTGGGCACAAAAATGGAAATAAATGGTACCTCCCATAGAACCAATTTTTAATTTTAAGGGTTCAACTGATTTTGATAAATTTTTTATAGAGAATATTTCAAAAAGTTTTAAAAATATTGTATACCAAATTTATATTTTTTTTTATTTTTAAAAATAGTTTAAAAATTTGTTCTTGAGAACTTAATGAATATTTTCTAGCTGATTTTAAACAAAAAATATTCCGTTAAGGAAAATCTGATTTTTCTCAAAAACAACTCCAACGATTTTAATTCAAGAGCGTCTAATAATAATTAATAAATAATATTGTATATCATATAGAAAAATTGGATTTTTAAGAAATTTTCAAAATAATTTTTTTAAATTCTATTTTTCAGAAATTTTTTCATGACTTTTTTCAAAATCAAGTTTTTGAATCTGCATTAAGAAATACTAAAAAATGTCGTACTAATTTATTTCTTAAAAATGTTTTCGAAATTGTATACACACAAATTAGTTAAAAAAATAGCCCCACCGTTTTTTTAAATTTTTTTCTCAAAAATTGAGGTTGCGAATTGTTTAAAAAGCAGATGGTAAGTGTCAAAACAATTTCAGAAGTTGGGTAATCAATTTATTTCTAATTACATATATTGATTTTTAAAAAATTTTTGCGCCTAAACTACAAGTGCAATGAATTTGTGCAACACGGTGATATATTTGTCCTATTTATGTACTCACCTTATAATAAACTACGTTTTAGCAGGTTTCATAAAATATAGGCTCTCATAAGAAACCTATTTCTTTTATCAAATTAATAGTTGTTTTTTAATACTAAGACTTTAAAATCACAGTGTGTACTGTACTTAAGAGCGTACATGGGAAGTTATTTAAGCAATTTAATAATTTAATTTCAATCTTTTGACCATTTTTCTCTAATAACATCTAATCGTATGGAAGATCAAGTTTTGATATTTCTTATTACATACTTACATATGTATTCTTGCATTTATTTAAATTTTATAAATTTTATACATGGATGAAAATTTATAGTAAAGGATATAGGCACTTATCTATATTTTCGCTGTATTTCTCCCTAATAATAATATATTTCGCTCAAAATAACGGTATTGGTTTTGATTATTATTTCGCATCGTTCATTACAAAAATATAACAACCTCTTTTTCGTTATGGAAATGTAATGGCTGAAGTGATATAACATGGCAAAAGACTGGTATCCGTTACTGACTCTTTTAATTATATTAAATACAGATGCAAATCCGCCATTATAAAGTGTTTTGACTTTTATTAAAAATTTATTTAAAAAATATTTTTACCTCAGAAGTACTCAGAGTTTCGAACCGTGCCAGTATCTCCTTCACCGAGATCTTCGCCTCAATTGGTTCCTCTAAAATAGTCTCCATTCTCCCAACAGACCCGCTACTTGTGATACTTGTTCTTCGATTTTTTGTCGACGATGTAACAGATGATGTCCCCGAAGAAATACTTCCATTTCCACTATTATTAAATTTCGAATTCGGAGATTTATCACTGTCATCCATCATAAAATTTATATCATTAAAATTATTATTACTACTATCAGGTCTTCCCATTTTACTATTACTTGAACTAGAACTACTACTGCTAAGGCTTTGGCTTTTATTATAATTAAAATTATCATTTTTACACAAACTATTCATATCGTTTTCCATCATCACCACAACATCATTGACTTGATCTTCATCTTCATCAACTGCACTCCATGCACTATCAAAATCGAAAGTACCCTCTTTGGTGCAATTTTTTATAGAAAGATCATTAAGTTCATCAAGATCACTGCCCTTACGTTTGTGAGTAGGATAATTTTGTGATTGATGCGTTTGAGTTTGTTGCAGCAGATGATGATGTTGATGAACTTGAGCAGATGTTTTTCCTGTAATATGTGCTATTTCCGCATCCGAATCTGAATACATGGCATCATTGCCTTCGAAACTATCCGGATCTGTCATATTATTTAAACTATCTAACGATGCGGAACGTTGAATAAAATTAATATTATTGTTATTGTCACTACTTTCAGTTTGATTCTGTTGTTGTTGCTGTTGATTATTATCAGCAATTGATGAATTCGTGTGTTTTTGCTTATTGTTATATGTTTGGCAATTTGTTGCATTGTTTAATTTATCATGATGAATTCGACTTATTAGTGCTTCCATTTTGTGAACGATTCCCGATAGTTTCAGCGCCTCGTTTGTAGATTTGGTTTTTGGTGATGAGGCTGTTTTTGATGATTTCGTCGATTTTATCGACTTGAAACTTTTAACACTCTCTGACATTTTGATTTGTTTTTGTCTTGAACAAACTATTTCATTTCGTAATGTTAATAAACTCTTGTTTATAAGTTCAATTATATATACAGTTAATTTCGCTAATACTTGAAATAGTGAAAGTCTTAATTCAAAACAAATTTGCAATTCATTTCCACTTTAAAAAGTCATCCGAAATTAATTTAATAGAAGGAATTAGGCAAGACCAGATTTTTATGTAAATTAAAATAAATAATAATTATGAGAAAGGATGACAAAGTATATTCGACTGTATTTTTTTTTATAAATTAATGTTCATTTGCATTTGGTCTGTTGAGTTTTAAATTCACATTAATTCTTCGTTATAGTTTGATGGCATAACAAATTTTATTTTGCATTTCCGATCCTACGATTTGCTGAAGGTAAATATCTTTGTTTTTTGGTAAATTTAAAAATTCGTTTTTTTATTATATAAATATAAATGTTGTTGTAATGTAATGCCCAACATAAAGCAGAGCTACCTGTTTACTCCAGTTTCCGGTTAATATTAATACGAATATCCATCAAGCTTTTTATTTCCAGGCATGCAGTGTGCTTTCAAGTAAAAACATCAGAGATATTATGTTCACCAGACCGTGCTGATGTTTTCCATGTATTTATATTTCAAGTTTTTTTAATTGGATAAAATTGGATTAATTTGATGGTTCAAACACACAAATCTAAATGCTTCTTTAGATTTAAAGTTTGTTTAATGTTCTGGGTACAAAGACTCCTTTTCTATTTCTATTATATGTTAAAATTTGTAAAAGATAAAATTTAAACATATGTAACCAAATTTCATTATTTTAAAAATTTTTCCAGTAAAATAATTAGACATTTTGACAGAAAATCCAACATCACTAAGAATTTAGGTTAATTTTCTACTAAATTCACAATGGAATCATTCACATTGAGGGAAGTAATAAAAATAGGTACTTAAATACCTTGATCAATTATTTTATTCAACAATTTATTTAAATTGATCCATGAATAATAATCTTCCCCAAAAAATTTTATTTAAAACATTTAATTATTTATTCTCGCAAATTATTTATCCAAAACAATATAAGGCCGCTGCAAAAGATACTATCGTTAATAATAATTAAAATACATTTTGACCGACGACGACGAACAATGACAAAACAAAATCTACTGCAAAGCAGTTGCGCTACTTTTAAAAAATTCACTACACAACCGTGCTGCTCGTTCGACCCGTTCTTTTCAACTAAAAGTCATGTTTGACCATTTGGGTAGTATAAGCCGTTCATTTGATGGTATTTCTAGTATTGCGGTACTATGTGGATAGCCATTTGGCGTTTCCATTTGAGTTAACCAGTATCTTGAAGTTATAGCCAGGTATATCTTTTGGTATGTGCAATGAATTTATAGACAGGTGAGTGTTTTAGAGTGCACATTAGATGAACAACAACGGCACACTACACAACTGCTGGTCTTGGTTAGCTGGTTGGTCTCTTTGGGTTCGGGGAGCAAGCCTTGCGTCAGTACAGTTCATATATTATAGCGAGATGGGTTTTAATGTATAGACACATACATATGTATGTACATAATATGTTGCACATATGTACTTTTATTTATTTATTTTTTGAATAATAGAAAATATATTTTTCTTCAATTTATGAGTCTTTAAGCATGTTATAGTTATATACTGAAAAGTTTGTTTTTCAGTTAATTGTTTTTAAGTGTTTGCTATACCAAGTTATTGGAATTTTAAATTATAAAATAAAATACGATGTACCCAGGATTGCACTGGACTGTGCGGGGAGAACATTTTGAATTTTTACGATAAAATTAGCAAGTTAAGAAACAAATTCAAATCGAATTTAGGAATTTTCAAAAAAAATATTCTGTCGAGTTGTTCCCAAACCTCTCTTTTAGGATAATGTCAACATATATGACATGTTTGTATGCATATCGGTAAACTATACCCAAGAGCCGTTATATGGAATTTTACAAACAAAATAAAAGGCACGACTGGGTGCCTAATCTGATAAAAGAAATAAATTAGTTATGGGACTCTATATTTTATGCCATTATTATTATGTGAGTACATAAATATGAACAATATAGCACCATGTTGCTCATATGAATGGAACCTACAGTTTTAAAAATTGTTTTAAAAATATAATTAGAAATAAATTAATTAAATATAATACTTGAAATTGTTTTGACTTCAACCATCTGGATCTGATTTTTTGAACAAATCTAAATTTATGAGGAAAAAATTATTTGAAGCAGTTTTATATATAAAAAAAATTATCAAAATCAGTTGAACCGTTTTTGAGAAAATCGAAAATCAAAAAAATGGTTCAATGGGAGGTAGCATTTATAACCACTTTTCTGGATTTTTTTTTACAGAATGGTGACCTTTTAAGTTAGGTACCTAGTTCAAAGAAAATCGGTTGCAGCCGAACGGACAGATATCAGGCGGACAGAATTGCTAGACCCACTTTGTTCGTCTTCGCTATCATCGTAGTGTCAAATTTGATCAAAATCTCGAGTTCGATTTTTCCATAACGTAGCATATGTACATAGATATAATTCAAACATATACATATGTTTGTATGTATATGGCAAGTAAATATAGCGTCTACAACGTGTATTTCTCATTCGCATCCACCGGTTGTGTGTTTTTTTTTTATTTCCTTAACTTCAGTTTTTATAAACGTTCAATCTGTTATATTTTATTCGAAAAAAGTGTTTTGATTTCGACTTAAAATGCAATAATATAACAGAAATGTGTCCTGTGCCAAAAATGCACTTACTTTTTAAATTTCCTTATTTGACTTGAACAATTTTTGTTCAAGCTATTGTAGTATAGTACCACCAAAATTTACCAAAATTAGTTGAAGTATGTACTTTGATAAAATTTTAGACTTTAATAAGAGATTTTTTATTCTAAATATTTATATTGAACCAAAACCTAAATAATCAATAATCTTTGTTTCGTTTTTTATTTTTTATTTCAAAAATTCAACGAGTAACGCATTCGTTTCATCTGCATATAATGTGATATTACCGGCCGTTTGCAGAAATGTCAAATCAACGTTAATTTGATAGTCAAGATCGTCACTTGATGGAAATATTACTATTGTCCTGTCACGGTAAAATTTACCGCGACAAAAATCGGCCTTTTATTCATTTCCCATTTCCTTGTTTCTGCCGGTAATTTTTTTCTTTCCCTACAGGTGTTTCTTTCAACTTATTGAGACCGGGAGAAAGAGTAGGGCACTCATGGTCCATCTGCCATCGGTACACTCTCTAAGTATCTTGAAGAGAGAATGTACATTTCTGATAATTGAAGTGACTGGTTGAACTAATAACAGATTTAATAATTTACAGACGCGACAGTTTACTCAAATTTTATCCAAAAGAAGCGTGAGCGACAGTTGGTTCCCAAACGCAAGAGATGTTACTCATTAGAGAATGGCCTAGTGCCCAACCTTCTTTTAAAATAATATATTGTACAAGATTAGCATTCCATCTTAGTTTTATCCCTAATTCATTCAAATCTAATAAAAGTCCACCGAAGTAGTTTTGTTCAGAATTGCGAGTAGGGAAATAATTACCAACTTATCTTTCCAAAATTTTAGCTATTGGTTGTTCGCTTTTCCTTTTTCACTGCTCTACGTTCTCCTTTCATATTCTGGGGTTTTGTAATAAATTTGGAGAGGACAACTGTCTTGTTCATTCGAAATTGAATTATTGTACATTTTTTTTTTCTGATTTTCTCTTTGAAATTATGAAAATGGGGGAAAATGGCTGAATGCGTTCATTGTTTTCGCCGCTCCTGGGAGTGAAACCAGCGGTTGGCGAATTCCATGATGACGATGCATAGACAGGGAGATATGTACGTGCGAGTAAGCAGGACCGCAGGATTTCGTCAACGGTGACGCACTTCAGCGAGTCAACTGAGTGTGGCTGACAAAGACGTTATCGAAGTTCGCGGATTCCGATTGGCCGAAAGCACGGGGGATGAGTACAAGGAGGGGTTCGGACAGACATCGACAAATCTGATAGAACACTTCTTTACTGAAGACTGAAGAGATAACGCGTGACATCGTATCGAAGTGTAAATTTGGAAGAGAAGGAAGATGGAGAAAAATTCAGGAAAAATTATTTCAATTTCCTATTCGGAAACATACTTTTTGGCCTTTATTATTTTTAAAATTGCTTGCACCTTCCGATTCACTTCAGAAGGTTTCCAATTTCCTTTCTCACAATCGGAATTTTAATTCGATTTTGAATTGATCAAAAAAAAAGGTAATCATATTAATTAAATTTATTCGTAGAACCCACCCTTAATTTGAGATAGTCGTGGTGGTGCTATTTTGTATTACACTTTTCCTAATCGAATTCGAACCTACATTCTTTTTCTCGTTCCTCTTTTGTTTGACATCCGCCAAACAAAACCAAAGTCGAAAGTCGTGTTTTTTGCGTAATCGCCGGTCTTGTCGTTGTTCGTGGTAGAACAGAATTTTTATTTGCTTAATTGTTTATTCGCATCGGGAAAAAAGTATAACAGTCCTGCTTGTACTAAGGCCCAGTTTCACAGTAGTGGCAGTAAGTGGCACTTAAGTGGCCAATGTGAAAGAATTAAGAACAATTTCACAGTGCAAACTAATATCAATAAGTGACACTTAAGTCTCCCGTATTTGCAACTTAAGTGTCACTTATTCAGACTACAAAACTGGGCTAAAAGTTCCAAAATGGAAATCATTATGGCACTTATTATGGTAATAGTCCACTGTGAAACTGGCCCTAAATCTGTTTGATCAACGTCAGTAAATTTTCATGCAAACGCATTTGATGTTTACAAACACACTCTCTGGTTTTTTAATATTTTTGTCGTCAATTTATATACAATGTTTTAACTGCCGTGCGATATATATGTATGTACATACATGTAGGAACTAAAATAGGGGTAGGGCAATTAATGGATTCGTCAAAAAATTTGAGACTGAAGTGGGTGCTGTTGTGTGTGTGTCTGTCAATCGACTTGAGATAACAAACAAAAATTTAAGTGGAAGCGGAGCAATGCTTTAATATCTATTATTTCGTTGTTTTAAATTCGTGATTAAGAGAAAACATCTGCAAAGAGATCTCGTCACGTCAACGCCTCGTTGTGTCGTCGCATTGTGAATCAGGCATGTCTTTAGCAAACTGTGTAATGCTTATTATACATAATAGCGCAAAGTTTTAAACGATTTAGTACGATGTTAAAGGATTTGTAGTATGATAACTGCTTTAAAATCATACTAAATGGTTTAAAATTTTTTGTTTCGAGTTTACTCGAATTTTTAATTTTCACATCCCAATATTTATTTACCTGCATCACTTGGGCAAAATTCTTTTCTGAATCTGAAGAGATTTTTTTTTATTTTCAAATATCTAATTGTGTGAGATGAATTATCAAGTCCTGTGACATGACTTTTCAAACTTTGTGTGTGGTTTCTAGATGTGGTTAACAGTTAATTGAATCAAACTTTCGTTTTTCGAGAAAGAAAAAAAAAATAAAAACCAATAATAATTTCATGAACTTTGTCGATGATTTTTCATTTTCTTCAACTGATGCATTTACTGCACATCTTTATCTATTTTTCTCTTTTATTTAATCTAAATCAGTGGATTGATGCAAGACGTGCTGTGAGACTCATATATCTTATAAATTTAAATGATTTTTTTTCTTCTGAAATCATTGAATGAACAAAAATGTATGTTGAATTGTATTTATGAGGGAAAGTTAAACAATTATTATACAAATACAATAATATGACCATTAGATTTCCTTTGGCTATTGTTATTTAATTTATATCTATATTTGTTACCGTTGTCATTTTTTAAATTTTAATTGTTTATGCTTTATGCATAACTGTACTATTATGAATAGCACATTAGATGGTTTAAACCATTTGAACCATTTCTGCCAAACAGAAGAAAATAATAAAATATTTATGTAACAATTTTTTGACATTGAATTTCTTTAAGTTCAATTCAATTGGTAAATTTAAATTAAAATACAAATAAATAACGAATTATGAAATAGGTATTGCGGAATTTTAAGAAAACATTTAAACATTTACATAGGTATATTGTTCTATAACTTTTCAAAAATATTAAATCTATTAAATCGAAGAATATCTCATTTGTTTCTGTGTAACAATAAATCATAAAACCTGCGATCTTCATTACTCACAAAAAATTGAAAATCCGAATTTATTAACGCACCTAAAGGGTGTTTTTAAGTTGACAACACTATTTTAACTGGCGGCCATTTCAAATGATTTATTTTTAGTTTGGTTTGGCGTTTCAAGAATTGAAGCCACAGGATAACCTAGCAAGGCGTAGATTCGGTGAATGGGCCCAAAACAAGATTGCCGTTGATCCCAATTTTCATAAGCGAATTTTGTTTACCGATAAAGTTCACTTTTGGTTGAATGGATACGTCAATAAACAAAACTGCCGTATTTGGAGTGAAGATAATCTTCAAGTGTATGTTGAGTTATATAAAGACGTCTCATCTCCATAAAAAATATGTTTTCAAAATTTGCAACAGCAGAGAAAATAGCTTTTTATATTAGATTTCATAAGAAGAAGAGAATTTTTCAGCCGACCGAATGCTTTTTAAGTTTAAGGTATTCGATAATACAAGAGAAACGCCTCTTTCTTTTTCATCAAAATAGTGGCGTGCCACGGACAAAAAAAGCATGTCTACACATTCTCGTTATATTTTTTTTTTTTTGTGCGTTTCGTGACCTTCCTATTTCTATTCTATTGATGTTGTTGTTGTATTTTGTACACTGGCGTTGATCTGGCTTCTTTGTTCTTCTTCTGTTTTATATACTTTCTTTTTACTATTTATTGTATTTGTGGGAATTCCCAGATTTGAAAAGATCTCGGAAAACCCGCACGTTATTTTCGAGAAGCCAATGCATCCACATAGAATGACAGTCTGGTGCGGTTGTGGAGTGGTGGCATCGTTGGACCATGAGGCTGGGAACAACGTTTCGGTCAACAGAGCCATGTTAACCGACTTTTCTTTTACTGAAATTCAAGACATGGATTTGGACTACCTACTTCTAGTTCGTGCAGAATGGCGCGCCATGCTACACAGCCCATGCCACAATCGATCTTTTGCGCATTGCTTTCCCAAATCGTGTTATCAGTCGTCTTGGCTATGTCAATTGGCCGCCTCGGATTGATCCCTGCCGCTGAGATTTGATCCCTTTGGACCTTTTTTTGTGGGGAACCGTGAAGGACTGATGTTATGCCAACAATCAACAATCCGGAAACGATTAAAGCATCTAAGGCCAATATCATCCAAGCAATCTGTGAGCTACAGCCCGAAACCATCAACAAGGTCTTGGAAAATTGAAGTGACAGAATACGCTACTGCGAAGCCAGCCAAGGCAGCCACTTAAACTACGTTGTGTTCAATAATTAATGGGAATGTTTGTTCTTACTAATAAATGTATTTTTGTTCATTTTATTGCATTTTTAAAAAGAAACTTGTATTTGGTCCACCCTGTTTGTAAAGTACTTAAAAAAATTAAAATAATAGAAAATAAAAGACAAAATTACGTAGGCTATCTTGGTAGATACTTCAGTACTAAAAAGTCGTTTGCTACAAACCTCTTCTAAAATTTCATGTTTTCATATAACACCCACATTTTATCTTATATGTTTTGGAAATCCGCCAACTTCTTTGCATGACATGTTGTAGTATTTTTAATAGACCGCATACTAAAACACCTAACCTACTTTTCTTATATTCACCTTGACAAGAAGTGTATAACATTTTATTTTTAAGATCACTCGATATGTGTAATATTTTAGAAAATCCGCCTTCTGCTACACCCAGGTACAATATTGTATTTGCAGTTTTAATGGGAATTTATAATCTAAATATTTAAAAAAAGAACTGTTGTAAAACTTATTTACACCAGTGTATCAAAATATATGTAACTGTTTAGTCAATAGCTATTATTTCAATTTATGCTTTCATGTAAACTTCTTAATTTTAAGTCTTTCTTGAATTACCAAACATTAAACACTTCTTCTTATTATCAAGCTCAGCGCAGAAATCTTAGTCCTTTTGGTGTTCTTCAACTAAGTGTTCCCGAATAGCGCTTTCGTGTTTTTAAAATAATAAAACTTTCTATTTCATAGATAGCTTTGTTTATTCTTAATAAATTAAATAAATGACTGAACATTTTCACCTTTCCGTTTTGTTTTGTTTGCTCAGTAACAAGGATCGATAATATAATTCGTCGGTGAATTTTACTTATTGAACCAGAATCGCTTTTTTGCACCAAGTGAATCGAAAAAGTGAAAGCAATGCATGCTAGCGAATGTGAAAATTATTTATTCGATTCACTTTTTCACAGAACCAGAATCGGCCCATGTTCATGTAACAGAGAATGAGATTTCCGAAATCTCCGAGATCTCATTCTCCTGAACACGCCTAATTTGTACGCCAGTCGTCAAAATACTTGTTTTTTATGGTCGGCAGATGTCAAATCTTGAAGCTGCCTTCGATAGTGTCATCTTCAATTGGAGTCACAAGAACTGCAATACTTTGTAGGGAATACACTATCCAGTGTATTTAAAATAATAAAACTTTCTATTTCATAGATAGCTTTATTTATTCTTAATAAATTAAATAAATGACTGAACATTTTCACCTTTCCGTTTTGTTTTGTTTGCTCAGTAACAAGGATCGATAATATAGTTCGTCGGTGAATTTTACTCATTGAACCAGAATCTCTTTTTTGCACCAAGTGAATCGAAAAAGTGAAAGCAATGCATGCTAGCGAATGTGAAAATTATTTATTCGATTCACTTTTTCACAGAACCAGAATCGGCCCATGTTCATGTAACAGAGAATGAGATTTCCGAAATCTCCGAGATCTCATTCTCCTGAACACGCCTAATTTGTACGCCAGTCTTCAAAATACTTTTTTTTATGATCGGCAGATGTCAAATCTTGAAGCTGCCTTCGATAGTGTCATCTTCAATTGGAGTCACAAGAACTGTAATACTCTGTAGGGAATACACTATCCAGTGTATTATAGAGATCAGTGACAAAGGTAAAAAGATTTTTTTAAATCCTAAACCACAATGGCGCTAAAAGCTAAACTCATGTTTTAATAAACTGCAGTTTAAGATCATTGGATGAATGAAAATACCTCTGTCATCTACAACCAAATTCCTTTTTTTAGGTATAAGGTATCTAATCAAAAAAGAAGTTTATTGTATTATTCCACTTCAAATACCTATTAGACAAACAAATTTTTATTTAAAATAAATATCATACAATTTAATAAATCCAACTTTTACTTAGCAACAGTTCAAAAAGACTAGGTATGGATACGGCTTATTATTATTAAAACAGCCATAATTCCTTTGTACTAGGTGATAAACCGACCGTGGCGCCGCACTGCACTGCTGCTTCTGGGTTTCGTTAGTCCTTTTGCTTGTTCAATTATTTTTTTTTGCTGGTAATGTTGTTGCATATTTACATGCCTATTTATTAACTTGATGAATTTGGATCAGAAATAAGTATAAATAAAGTACTTATTTGTGTTTCATATTGATTTAATTAATAATCCACTTGGTATAAAACCAAACATATTTTTAAAATCATCTTCCGGTAAATAAACATATAGCTATGTACATATGTAGATCTGAATTTATGCATATTAAAAAATAAAGGATACCTACATTCCTACATACGTAAATTTCCTTTCTTGATATTTAGCAGCCTTAAAATCAAAAACATTCTCACAATAATAAAATCAGTAATATCCATATTCTTACATAGCCACCTATGTACCTCAAAAAAAACATAAGAAGCACCCATAGCATTGAAACCAAATTTCTTTCATACAAAACTGAAATATGTACCTTTACATAACGATAGAATGCGAAATCTGTATCCCTAACAAATTTACTAAATAAAATGTTTTGGCGGAATAGCGGGATCAGGGTTATTGTATTTAAAAAAAAAACAGAGATGGAAGCGAAAGAGAAACAAAGAAAATATTTTTTTTTTATTTTCAATAAGACAGCACAAATTTTAAAGAGAAATTTAGATTTTCAGTTTCATATGACACCTTTTTCTATGAGCGTGAGACATCTGTATATAATTATTTGTGCTTTAAATTTTAAATCTAGTATTTTAGAATTTATTCTTTCAAAAAATTAAATACTGGATCTCCTCGTTAGAATTTTAGAATTTTAAAGCTTTTATATCAAATAAGAGAAAGGTTGCTAAAATAACCCCTAAAAAGTTTTCAGCTCAAAATAGGAATTTGAATTCCGGAAAATATGAATTTGTGTAAAAAAAATCGAAATATTGGTGTTCTTAAAAAATTATTTTAATGTCAAATTTAGGTATTTAATAATATAGACCTAAAGACTTATTTCAAAAAATTGTATCAACACGTTTCAAAGATATTGTTTTTTGAAAAAAAAATTGGATTTGTATAAAAAATAAATTTAATTTTAGAACACCTGGCAAAATTATTTGTTACAAAGATCTTTTCAAATCAGTTGAAAAGAACTACTGATTTTCCTCTTTAAATTTATTCAATCCTTTTTTTAAATCGTTTTAGTCTTGACTCCCACTATTTTTAAAAAATGCTTAAAAATTGCTCTGACCAACTACTTAAACAAAATGACATTTTATGCATGATTTTTCAGGAAAAGGAAACACTTTTTTTTGAATATCCCAATAAATGAGGTGCTAACATTTGGAGATTTTTAGTATATCGGCTGTATAATCAATTATTAATGAAAGCATCCAGATTTTAAATACAGTTCCACTGAAGTCAGCTTTTTCAAATCATGAAGTGTTAACCAACGCAACGGACTGCTTTGAGTCAGTTGCGTAATTGGCTTAAAACCTTACACAAATCCTTAGCTACATCAATAGTTTTTATAAGAGTGTTAATAGTGATAATTCGCAACCGTAATTGTTTAATTTTATCAAACGTTATTGGCCAAAAGTGGTCATAGTTTTGCTATATCAATTGCTTCAATATCGATATTTTCAATACTGATGATGACCCCTTGTTAATTTTTGAGTTTTGTATCGGACGATTCACTCAAACCTTTTGCATTCGCTTGCTCAATTTTTAATGCAGGAAAATTTGCGAGGTCTCAGAAAAGGCACATCTTATCCCTCTTATACATTTATATGTAAAGTCTAACCTCAGACAACAATATTATGTATCTATTTACTCGTACTGACGACGTTCATACACATCTAACAATATAAATTATAATTTATAACTAAATCAAGAATATAATATGTATGTTTGAAAATTCCATTAAGCTCACCTGTCTGAATTCCTGTGAAAAATTCTGTATCATAGCTTGTATTGCAGAAGCACGGACAGCATGAAGCGTCAAATGTCCACCATTGCGCATGTTCAACTGTAACGCAGCGGGTCGTGGTAGAGTAACAGCGCCTTGCAAGTCGTTAAATGGAAGGGATTGCACCACAATCAAATAATCTGAATCACGTCTCGCCAAATAGACGCCATTATGCGATATACCCATAATCGAAACGTCAGGAAATTGAGGAGCACCCTGGACAGCAAACAAGCGCGCAAAGTAAAGTGGCCAACTGCGTGCCATGTCGACCAAGTGTCGTTTCACAATTGCACGGACATTTTGACTGCGAGAATTTTCAACGGTTACACCATGTCCATTGAGCATATTCATAGCAGCAGACTTCTCCTGCGGTGTAACGCGGAGACAGGGTGTTAGTCCAAATACGTCTCCGACAATTTGGGCGAATAGAAGATCTAATGCAACTGGTGGACCAATTGGTTCGTTCGGATGGAATACTTCTTTGCGAACACGCAACTTCCATGTGACGCGATTATATGTTAAACACGCAGTCGCAGGGGACTTGAGCGATGGTGGGGCTGGAACAGGTGCTGGAATTGAGGGTACTGGCCATTCCTCCACATAATCGGTTTCATCATCTCTTCGGGTACCCTGAGAAACCAAAGTCGAACTAGATGTCTTGCGCTTGCGTTCCTTCTCTAATTTCTGAACCATGTGTGTTTTGAAAGTTGCAGTTGTTGTGTTTGTGGTTGTTGTAGAGCTGGAGGCATGGTGCTGGTCTTGCGATTGCTTGCGATTAGGTGTCTCTCGTTCTATCTGAATGGGAAAAGCCTTGGAGGGTGGATGGTACACTTTATTTCCTTCCTTTTCTCGTTCAACCTGTCGCATTTCATAAACACGTTCACGTTTTTCTCGCTCTTTCTCTCGTTCAGAGCCAGTGGATGGGGGTCCTTCGACCTCAGCCCGATCCCATACTGACTCTGAAAAATCATCGCGGTCCCGAGACCTTGATCTCGATCTAGACCTCTCCCGGTCATTGGGAATTTCTTTTTTGAAACTTGTCTCGTATACCATGTCTAACTTGGCCGCCTCAGCGCGACCCCATGAATCATAAGTGTCCTTTGAAATTTCAGATACATTCCAATTATGCCGTGCACCAAATGTGTCGCGCTCTTGCCGCTGAATAAATGCTGGGATGTCTTGTTGCATTTGCGATCTATATTCACCGTCATCCATGTAATCTTCACGAACGGGTGGGCTTTTTGGAACAGGCGGTGGAGCTGGTGGAGCCGTTGTTGGGGGACGAATTGGTGGTGGTGGAGCTGGTACAGATGGAGCTGGAGGAACAACTGCTGGCCAGCTTGATTGAGGTGGAGGCGAAAGTTTTCCTTCCATTCGTTCTACTTGTGATCGCACAGACGAAATATCAGTCGAAGCTCCCATCATTCCGAAATGGCCACTCAGTTGTTGTTGTAACATAAGTTTCCTTGTGTCTTCTAATTTGGCTGGTGCTCGCTGCTCCGATTTTGTACTTATAGATGATCGAACAGAATGGCCCGCAGTTACTTGTTCTAATCTTTGCCGCATTTCTGAGCTCAATTTAAGCTTCCCAACACTTCCCGGTGGCGGACGATCAGCACCGATCTCAAAACTTTTTCGGGATACTTTTGTTGAAGAACCTGTTTGGTTTGGATCAACTATCTCCTTCATATTCTTCCCACCAGATGTTTCAATTTTGATATGCGTCCTCATAAATTGTGATGTATGCATCACTGTTGGGGGTGAAGGTGCTTTGGAGGAATCCACTTCAAACTCTTCCCACTCGATTGCTGAACCATTGAGAGAACCGTTTGAGCTGTGTAACTGTGATTGCGGTGTAGTTTTCCTTTGACTTTGTCGCATTTTGAAAACAAAGAAGTCCTCTTCGCAATCTGGTTGCGGTCCGTCCTGTGGTGGTGGCCAACGCCACTTTCCAATACGAACAGTTTTTGCTCGGCCATATGGATCAAGGAAATGTCGCGTTTCTGATGGATCTTTTGATTCTATCGGTGGTGGCATTGGTGGAGGAGGAGGAGGTGGCATCAAAGACCCTCCACTTTCTGATGATGTCTTCCGGTTACGATCTACATCGGTGAACTGGGATATTCGATTCTTGAAACTATGCCTGCGAGCTGTAGATGGACCATTATTTTGCAAACTTATTTTGCTTGTTGTAGTATGGGTTGTGAGAGACGATTGCATGAGGGGTGGAGATGCAGGAGAAACTGGTGCTGTGTCCTGTTGACTGAGTAATGTTTGAAGAGCTTGATTCTGGGCCAACAGTTGTTGTTGAATCTGTAAATTTTGAGCCATAGCGGATTGAAGGAATGCCCGTTGTACCTGATGCTGATACATAGAGGGATCTGCATCCTGAGGTGTACTTATCATTTGCATCAAACTGTCAGGGTTAACACCAGTCACGAGGGCCCCACCAACTGGGCGACCCATACTCGAGTTAGACATGAAACCCGAAGTTGTAGCGGAAGGATGATGAGCTGTCCCTCCGCCCTTAATAGTCTCAATTAATTCAGGATTTCCTTGTAAATTATTTACGGCATCGCTTATGAAAATTGGTTTGAATAAACCCGAGATATATTCATCAAGGTTACCATTGTTGCTACATCTCTCAGTTGACTTCTCTCCGCCGCCTTTGATTTTTATTGATAGTAAATTTGCATTGGTTAAGCCACATATTAAATCATCTATTATTGGTGCTTCCAGAAACTCGTTACCTCCTCCCCGAATACTGGCGGCTAAGGAACGAGCGTCGGAGAGTTCGTCCAGTGACCCATCCAATACAGGACTGAAAAGATCATCGAGGAACTGATCAACGTCGGAAGCTTGTGATGGGACACGTACTCGTCGTACATGACTTGCCAATGACGGCGCTTCACTAGTATCTGACATAGCCGAGGATCTAGTGGCGTACTCTGATTTGTCCATGTATTTACTTGAGTGAGATCCTGCATGAGACCTACGACCTGCGTGCTGGGACTTCTGATAACGTGGGCCTGTTTCCTTACCCATGGGGGCCAAGCGTTCCGCTGAGTGATATCTGTCATTCAGGCAACTCTCTGATAGCCCAAGATCTGTGATGGGCTCCGGCTCTGGTGTTGTTACCATGCCAACGTCGTCTCCAGCCAAAAGGTCATCTAAAGATTTCGATCGTGATTTCTCAGTTTCAAAGTAACGTTCGTTCAAGACTGAACTTCTGGATAGAAGGTCTCGTGAATTCTTGCGAACAGCATGGTATTCAATTTTCTTCTCTACGACTGGCTCTGGAATTGGAGCTTCCATTGGTTTTGAAGAAGATTTTGCCTGTGGTGGTTCGGGTGGAGGCACTTGAGGGCGTTTTGGACTACTCGGTTCAATTTCCGGAAGTAAGGTGCGTGAAAACTTAGAGTCTGTTTTAAATAAGTCACTTCGAGCAGCTGGGAAAGCGGGACATAATTCTTTTTCTGCAACTAAATCTAGAACATAGTCAAGACCACATGAATCTGTGAACAGTCTCCCATCATCGATAACAACCGTCCATCCACGATTGGAAATGGCAAGTGTTGAAACTGCCAACGAAGCTGCCTCTTCACATGTTGTCCAAGAGTCAATAGCCACTGTTTGAGTTACATCATCGGGTAGTGTCAAAGCGACAGCAATGTCTGATGTTCGCGAAATTGCTCGCCATTCAACCCATGAAGGTGTAAAACTACGGGCTGCATTAGCTTGTGAAGAACTGTAATTTCGAAGAATCTTCTTAAGTAAAAGCTCCTTCATAGAAACAGGAGAATTGTCAGCAATAAATTTCATCAAATACTTGCTGAATGCAGGGCCTGGTTGGAAACATGACAAACAATGTGCCATAAGTTGCCATATCCTAAGAGATTGACTTTCTTCAACTTGATAAACTTGATTGCATATTTGTACAAGAATTTCATCCCGAAGGCCCCGTGAAGAAAGGCCTTTATGAATAATGTAATCGGATAAAATTTTTTCCTTATTGCTGTCTAGTGAAGTGTCATTAATCCAACGCAAAATTAACTTAAAAACAGCAAGAGCATCTTGAAAATCTTGGTCTCGCGAAGCTGCCCTAGTCAAAAATGGAGCAGTGATTGGATCACGTCTTGGAGATAATCTTAAGCCATTGCAATAGACAGAACTGAATTTTCCAAAAGAAAACTGATCCAAATCTTTAGGCAGTTCACCTGACACCGGTGGTCCGGGAACAGTTCCAACCACTTTGACCAAATGACGGTCACCATGAAGTGGTGTCCAGCCTTCTGTTTTTGAAAAAATAAATGCCAATTCAGCTGGAATGTCCAAATAAGCAATTTGACTCCGTTCAATATTTTCCTTGGCGATTTTCTTTGCTTCACGTTCTTTCTGGGCCTTTTGTGCTTCCAAACGACGTTTATGATCTGTTTTGAGTTTGGTAAAACGTTTCCTCGCCATTTTTCCTCGCCAACATGCCTGAGCTCTAACGGCACCATGTCGAAGCTCCTTGAAATGCTTTCTCTCCTTGTAGCCACGCCATTTCGATTGGACTTTTAGAGCAGCTTTCTTTTCACGTGTAAGTCTTCGACGAACCAGCATTCCACGGACACTCTTTTGAATGACTATGGCAGCATTCTTTAGGCGATCCGATCGGCCACATTCCAGCATTCGGTGTAAAGCCTCGCGTAAGAAAACTCTTGTAGCCCCAAGTTGAAAATCGGGACCCTCGATTCCGGTGCGTGGAAGTGAGTCCAAGACTGTTCTACAGAGTTCACGGTATGGGGTACCTCTCGGCAATGGTGCTTTCATAAGATGACGATAGCGTTCCACAAAATGTTGAAACCTTAATCGAACGGGATAACCCCTTTGTCGAATTTGGATAGTGTCTAGCATTCCCAAGTAACGCAGCTGCTGTAGAACACATGGCATATCCATTTTAAGAGCGTGTTTTTCATTGTTTGGTTTCACGCAACGAACAAACCAAGGATTGCAACGGCCCATGGATTGCAAGAGCTGTTGCAGTGAGTCCGAAAATCGGGCTGCAACTGTCGGTGTTCGGGGTTTCATAGTTACAAAGCGGCCATTTGATCCTTTTGGCAATGTCTTCCCAGAATCTCGCTGAGCTCGCAATTGTTTAGTAAGATCCACAACAAGTTGGAGTTTGCTAGAAGCTAGCAGTTCCAGCACATCGCCTCGCAGAGCATCTCTATTTTTATCCAGAAACCCATCGACGCAGTACCATACTTGACCAGCATAATGAGTTATGCCAAATTCTTGAGCTCCAATTCGTGGTCTGGAGTATAATTCGTTAAGTGCATGATTGTAGTGACATTTCTCCAAAAAACTCATATCTGAAGCTCTAGGGAAGTTTGACTCATCATCTAAAAGATGAAATATTCCAACTGGTTTCTTAGCTAACAAATGAATCACCGGTAAATTGTCATCCCAGTTCAGAGGTGTCCATTCGAGACGTTCTCGTGCATATTCGGCTTGCTCCAGCTTAAACACATGCTTATTAAAGTACAATTGAAGATTCTCATTGGCATAATTAATGCATAGCTGCTCAAACGAGTTCTCAGCTAAATCTTCGAATCCAAATATGTCAAGAATTGAAATTCGATGTGCGTCGTGGGTACCACCTTTTTGCACAATAGAATTGATTCGGGATACCAGCCAATTAAAGAGACCAGCATACAATGCCTTAGCAAATGCATCTCTTGAATCTAAAGCCTGATCGATGCCCAAGGGCGTGTGCAAACGCTCTGACCTTGCTTCAGTGGTGCGGCTTGTTAGTGATCGATGGAGTCCCTCAGCAGAGATGTGTAACAAATGAGCAGCCCATTTGATTTCAGCATCTGATCCAACTTCAACACCTTCCTGACCGTGTCTTAGCTGGCGTCTATGGAAATAAACATTTCCAAGATGAAGCACCGAAGCCAAAACTCTTATTATTCCTTCTCGCTCACCTTCAGACACGCCAAGGACTTGCATAGCACTTTGCAGTGATCCCCAATCAACTCGTCCTGGGGCACAATCAGAACCGCCTTGATTAAGGTAGAAGTATTTGTCAGCTTCTAGCAAGCCGTACTTTGTTCTCTCTACCTCCGAAAGACCACCCAACATTTCATAAAATACATGATAATTTCGTTCACCAGGCGCTTGTGTTACTATTCTCGATTTTTCTAAAAGATATTGTGTTATCTTGGCGCCAACAATGGCACCTGACTTGAAGTAAACTTCCAAATACTTTCCGAAACGAGAACTATTATCGTTTCTAGCAGTTCTTGCATTCCCAAATGCTTCCAACAAAGGCGCTGCCTCCAATATTTGTTCGGTAATGACTGCTGATGCAGATCCACCCCCTGGTACGACAGCTGCCAAATATTGCATCACTAATTTTGTAGATTCAGTCTTCCCCGAACCAGATTCTCCAGATATGACCACAACTTGAGGAGATGGTAAAGCAGCATGTGCTGCTGCACCAATTGCAAATAAATGCGGTGGCAATGTTCCAAGTGGCCTGCCAGCATATTGCTTTGCTACTTCCAAACCATATGAGTCTGGAAACATTTTGTAAGGATTCACTGCGATCAGAATGCTGCCAGCAAATGTATAAATTAGACCTTTGTCATAACGCAGACGTAAATTCCATAAGAGTGATGCTTCGTGTAGATCATCTAATTGAGTCATATCATCTACTCCACTGCTGCCAAGATCCTGCCGGGGGCGAAGATTTCCCTCACCCGGTTGGAGTGCAAATGTCTGTGGCTGAAAGAAAAAAATTCGCTTAGCATTTTTGTTGTTTATGATCTTATATGAATAAATCTAAAAAGATTGGTGCAAAATTGTAAACAGCCTGATGTAAAGGTAATATTATTTTTTAACTAATATCATTCATAACATATTTTCTTAATTAACTTTAACTGATCAGTCCTAAAAAAGTGACAGTTCGTGTAGACAAGTAAGCAAACATTTCGTTTTAACATTTTTTAATTTGGAGTTATAATGATACTAAAAACTTAAAATAGACATTTGATAATTTTAATTTTAACAATGCTAACTCATTTACAATTTGGAAAATTCTACTTTCAATTCAACCTAATAACATACTTAAAATGCTTTAACGTTTTAATTAATTGTCTAAATAGTCTAAGATCCCGCCATAGGACGACCTACCCTTATCGAGTTACCGGATTAGTGGTATGCAGTTTTTTAGACAGTTTTTTAGCTAACATTTTGCGCAAGGGTTGCCTGCCACGCTTTAAAGGTCGATTTTTGGGGTTTTCAATTTTTTTTCTTTTTTACCCTAATTAGTATTTTCTTTTACAACAACAGTAACATAAAAAGAATTTTATTATCATTATGATGGTGCTATGTTGTTTTTTAAACAGTTGTCTACTTTAAGAGTTGCCGAAATTTCAATAATCGACGTTTTTCAATTTCATAAGCGTTAAAGCAAACTATTTTAATCGTCTCAGAGAGGTGTCAACAAATTCTGGGACAGAAACTATAACCATGACAGAGCTCCAACACACATTTTGACACAATTTTAGATAAAAGAAACAAAAAACTCTCTATCACTTTTCGTTTAGAAAATTGAATCTAGACCTTTATCTTCTTTTTCCCTAATTTACCCTATTGAAATTCCGATAAAAAAACACTTATTTTAAAATTTTTAAATAAAGTTTCCTTTTTATATGATATTTTCTTAGCACTAAAACTTACCATGTGGGCTATGTCACATAATTGAAAAAACCCAAAAATCGACCTTTAAAGCGTGGCAACCCTATGCCTTGACCATATTTCGCAAAATATTAGTTAAAACACTATCTTAAAAGCTGCACCACTTTATATTTTAAAACTATTATTTAAAGAAAAAGAATTTTGTTTTAAGTGACAAACTGACTAGAAACACACTTGTAATTTTTTGTCGCTGCGACAGAGTACCTATCATTTAAACCTAGGCTAGGAACGCACTTGCGACATTTTTTCAGTTTCGATGTACTTTACTTTATTATGCCCAACATGGGCATAAAAACTTTATAAGTCTTAGTAAAAATTCTGGAATTCAAAACTTTAATCTCATATTTTCTATTTCCAAATACGCTCAATTTGGGCTTCATATAGTTACATTTTCGGAAGCTTTAAACTTATACATTATTTGTGTAGAGTATTGCCTCATTGGCAACACCTAATTGTAACTTAAGAATATGTATTGAAAGTAGAATGTAAAATGACACTTAAATAAAAGACACACTTGTTAATTAGCCATTAAAGAAGACTCACGTGTTTCATTTTTCGTCTTACGAATACATCACAAATTGGCGACGAGGATTTTTAAATAAAAAAAAAAATTAATTAAAAAAAAATATACATTTTTTTTTTACGAAGAAAGTCAAAAATTCCGTACATCAAATCATAAATTTTTTTTTCGTCATAACCATTTTTATTAAAAATGCCAAATGAACTCCCAGCACCTACGGCGATCACGTTGTTCCAAACAGCGAGTATTCCAGAATTTTCCCCGAACAACGAAACTTTTTCGATTTGGAAAGAAAAACTGGATATTCATTTTTGTGAAATTAATTATACTGAGGACAACCAAAAGAAAGCAGCTTTATTATGTCTATAGTGTCTTGCACAGTTTGTGTAGTCCAGGGTCACCTATTTCTAAATCATACAAGGAGTTATGCACAATTTTAAGTACACATTATACCCCACCAACAATAATTTTTCGCGAAAGAAAAAAATTTTTCTCATCGATTAAAAATGAAAGCGAAACTGTGGCCGAGTGGTTTGCCAGAGTAAAAAGTTTGGCACTCAATTGTAAATTTGGCGATCATTTGGACGATTTTGTGTTAAATCAATTCGTCATTCATCTACCCAACAAAATATTTGAAAGGCTTTGTGAAGAAGACGAAAACCTTACTGTCGCAGATGCACTAAAAAAAGCGATGATCATGGAAACAAAAATGACAGCAAATAATATCGTCAAAGAGGAATCTGTTAACCTCATCATGAAGAAAAACACGTGGCCAAAGAGTCAAGCACGAGGCAAACAGTCAAACAATTTTGGAAGCGGCAGTGGATCTGGAGGAGGCAGCAGCGGATTTGGAGCAGGAAGCAGAGGCGTAGGGGGAAGCGGGCAAAAGCAGCAAAAAAAATTGCACTCATTGTGGTTGGCGTAACCACGAGTCTCAACATTGTAAATATAAAACAAGCAAGTGTCATTCATGTGGAAAAACTGGGCATTTAGCACCAGTGTGTCAATCAAAAAAACGAAATAATATTGTAAATTACGTATCAGATTCTGATAGCAATTCATGTCATGATATTAATAATGATTTATTTGATCTTTCTATATACAGCGTGGCTTCAAAATCTTCTAGTGGGATCTACCTTTTGGAGGTTATGCTGGATGGTATTCCGATGAAAATTGCTTGTGACACCGGCTCTCCTTGCACGTTGGTTCCAATGTCATTTTACAAAAAAACACGTAGTGAAAAGTCCTTAAGACCATGTAAAGTTCCTTATGTTGACTATAGTGGTGAGAGAATCCAACTTGTGGGTGAGTACGATGCTTTAATATCGTATGGAGGTACTAAAAAAAATATAGTAGTTGTTGTAACTAATACAAAAAGTCCACCATTGCTCGGTCGCTCATTTTTAAGACAATTTAACTTTAAATTGATTCAAGTAAATTCAGTTTCGGTTCAAGACAATAATTTAAATAATTTATCAATCATTGTAGATCAATTAAAAACCGAGTTTTCAGAAGTGTTTCAAGAAAGATTAGGAGAATACAAGGGCAACAAAATTTCTCTGAAGGTTTTTGAAAATGCGAAACCTTTATTTTTTATACCAAGGCCAATACCATTTGCTTGGAAAAGTAAAGTAGAAAACCAATTAAGAAAATTAATTCAAGATGGAGTTCTTGAACAGGTAGACAATTCGGAATGGGGTACACCCTTAGTTCCAATTTTAAAACCAAACGGAGATTTGCGAATATGTGGTGACTATAAAGTCACAATAAATAAATGTTTGGAAAATTTCATTCATCCACTCCCTAGAATTGAGGAAATTTTTGCTTCACTAGAAGGAGGACAGTTATTTAGTAAGCTTGACCTTTCTAATGCATATAACCAGTTATTACTCGACGAAGAGTCACAGCTTCTATGTACTTGGAGTACACACATAGGCTTATTAAAAGTAAAAAGATTACCCTATGGTGTCAAAACTGCGGCAGCCATATTTCAAAGAGTTATGGAGAATTTATTGCTTGAAATTAAAAATGTAGTAGTTTATCAAGATGATATAACTATAACCGGCAAAGACCTGCCCCAGCATATTGAAACTCTAAAAATAGTTTTGAGAAAACTTTGTTTAGCTGGTTTTAAGTTAAATTTAACTAAATGTGAGTTTTTTAAACCGAAAATATGTTATCTAGGATTTTCAATAGATAAAAATGGCCTTAGCAAAAATAATGACCGCGTTTCGAGTGTCTCGTTAGCACCCATTCCAAAAGATATTTCAGAACTTAGAGCTATCATTGGAATGGTGAATTATTATTCGAAATTTATAAATAATTTTAGTCAGAAAATGTTTCCTTTATACGAGCTCCTCCGTAAGAATGTTGCGTTTTGTTGGTCAAAAGAATGCCAAAAGGCATATGAATTAATAAAAGCCGAGGTGACATCCGATCAAGTTTTGGTGCACTTTAATCCAAGTCTACCAATAGTGTTAACTACAGATGCTAGTAATAACGCTGTAGCTGGAGTTCTGTGTCACCGAATTCAAGGAAGCCTCAAGCCTATAGCTTTTGTTTCGAGAGCCTTATCGAAGAGTGAGTGTAACTACAGTACACTTGCGTACTGATCATAGACCATTACTAGGCATATTCGGCGAGCACAAAGGTTTACCTATTATGGCTTCTGCTCGTATTCAAAGATGGTCGCTCATCCTATCAGGCTTCGATTATTCTATAGAATATGTTAAAGGTTCTTAAAACAGTGCGGATGGACTCTGAAGGATGCCACAGTTCTCAATTGCAAAAGATTATACAGAAAGTAATTATATAAATTTAATACAATCAGAAAACAGTTTCGGTATACATTTGAATTTCAAGGACATAGCTCGAGAGACAAGGCGTGACCCAGTATTGTCTAAGCTAAGCGAAGCCATTCAAAGTGGCACAGTTCACACGTTAAAAGGAGATGCATTCATTCCTTTTCGCAACAAAGCATATGAACTTAGTGTCGAATATGATTGTATCCTATGGGGATATAGATCCATAGTACCAAAAAAGCTTCAACATATTGTTCTCAAGGAACTTCATGCCTCACATTTAGGAATTGTTAAAACCAAAATGTTGGCTCCGTCCTACGTGTGGTGGCCAGGTATGGACAACAATATAGAAGAGTTGATCCGTGATTGCATACCTTGTAAAGAATTGCAACAAAATCCTGAGAAGTCTTCTTTGATACCATGGAATCCTGCTGATACAGTATGGAGTCGAGTCCATATAGACTTTGCTGGCCCGATTAAAAATTTTTATCTGCTTGTTGTGATTGACTCTTACTCTAAATGGGTTGAAGTTTTTAAATCAAAAGAAATCACATCGTCTTTTACAATAACAAAATTGAGGGAACTCTTTTGTCGTTATGGCTTAGTAGACGTTCTTGTAAGCGATAACGGGCGGCAATTTACATCACAAGATTTCAAAAACTTTTTAAAAACTAATTCTATAAAGCACATTCTTACTGCTCCTGGACATCCAGCGACGAATGGCCAGGCAGAAAATTTTATAAAAACGTTAAAAAAATCAATCTCAGCTAGTCTTAAAGTTGACAACAATTCCTGTTTAGATACAATTATTAATCGATTTTTAATCGATTATCGAAACACTAAACACTGTTCAACTAGCTGTGTGAAGTCAGAACCCCGACCTCAAAATTTTTGATCCAAATGTATCGGATTCGTTTGTCCATCGTTTGTCCACGTTTGTCCAGGCAAAATTTTCGTTTGTCCACCCCCAGGAAAAAAGTTATTAAGCTTTTCTTTTTTATAGCAACACCCCCAAAAACAAAAAAGTCGTCTACCGTCCGCAATTGATAACTTAAGAGGATAGGACCAAGTCCATTCGTTTGTCCAGCGGCCATTTATGATTGTCCACCAAAATTTTTCGTTTTTCGACCCTTATTTCAAAAGTTATTCAACATTCCTTTTTTATAGCAATACCCCCACAAATTAAAAAGTCCTCTACCGCCCGCAATTGATAACTTAAGAGGATGGGACCAAGTCCATTCGTTTGTCCAGCGGCCATTTATGATTGTCCACCAAAAATTTTCGTTTTTCGACCCTTATTTCAAAAGTTATTCAACATTTCTTTTTTATAGCAACTATCAAAACCTTAAAGTCGTCTACTGATCGCAATTCTTAACTTAGAAGGACGAAACCAAGTGGGTTCGTTTGTCCACCGGCTATTTATGATTTTCCACCAAAAATTTTTGTTTGTCCACCCCTAGGAGAAAAATTATTCAACTTTTCTATTTTATAGTACCCAAACCAAAAAAAGAAAATTTCATTTAGCGAAATAAAATTTATTGCAATCGTTTGTCCATCGTTTGTCCACCTCAGATCAAAAATTAAAAAAATTTTACCACCCCTATTTCAAAAGTTATTCAACTTTTCTTTTTTATAGCAACACCCCCAAAATTAAAAAGTTGCATAACACCCACAATTTTCAACTTAGAGAGGTGGTTCAAAGTGCGATCGTTTGTCCACCGGCCGATGATGATTTTCCAATCAAAATTTTCGTTTGTCCACCCCTAGGAAAAAAATTATTCAACTTTCTTATTTTATAGCACCCAACCCAAAAAATGAAAATTTCACTTAGCGAAATAAAGTCTATGGCAATCGTTTGTCCACCTCAGAACAAACATTTAAAAAAATTTACCACCCCTATTTCAAAAGTTATTCAATTTTTCTATTTTATGGGAACACCACCAAAAAGTAAAAAGTTTCCTACAACCCAACTCGTGAAACCATTTTGTATTTTCTCATTATCTATTTAACAAATTTTAAATACATTTTTTACACAAATGCTTCTAAACAGCTTAAATAAATTTACGTATCAAAATTTTCAAAAAAAGAAAAAGAACAAAGAAAATTCGATTTTTCGGAAACGGTTGATGATTTTTTTTTAGATATGAATTTTTACCTTCAGAATAATAGATCCCAAAAATTGACATACCTACCTACTATTTTTTTCCTTAAAAAAAAAAACATAAAAAATTAATTTTAAAAAACCACTCTAACAGTGTTAATTTTTTTCCCAAAAATTAATATTTTGTAAATTGTTCATTTGCTCACATAAAACTACCTTTAAGCAACTACTTTGGCTGGTGGCATAAAATACAATATGCTCCCATAACATTTTTTTTTGTATTTACAATATTCGAACTTTAAAACCATAGAAACATAAAAGGAAGTTCGCGTCGTGCAATTTATTTAATGAAAAAAAAGGTGAAGTAAATCACAAATTTCATACGATGCTATTTAAATATATTAGGTATTTATTGTCTTTAGCCTTATCTGTACTTAACTCATATTATTAAGTCGCAAAACTATGAAATTATCGATAATAAAATTTGGAGAGAATTTGAGTATTGAAGAATTTCCAGATAATTTTTTGTATAATAATCTTAAAAGCGAAGGTTAAAATCCCTATATATGATAGAAATTATCAACTTGATTAACAAATTTTTTTTAGGTTGTCAGGCTGCATTAGAATATAGAAATTATCAAGCCAACTCGGTTTACGCTTTTCGAATTACAAAAGTCGATGAAAAATGTCATAATAAAAAAAAAACAGCATTTTATAAAATTACTGCCCTAACCCCTCTCTAAAAAATTATTGGAGGTTTTCTAGGGTTTAAGCAACAGATTGGGCAATATATTTGATCTATGTATATTAAGTTTCACAAAATTTATATTTGAAAAAAATTTCGATTTCGGATGCAAAAAATAAAGAGGTTTATAACTTAAGGCTACATTTAAATTGATAAGTATACAAATTATTAAGAAATAGCAAAAAAAAATGAATCCATTCTAAATCCAAAAGTTGATGAAAAATACAACATATAATTACAATCCGTATGCCTTTCATTTTTATGATGAGTGCTATATAAAAAAGATATGTTAAATAATTTGAACTAAGAATGGAAAAATGAAATTTTTTGGTGGACAATCAGGAGCATACGGTGGACAAACGAATCCACTTACTCCCATTCTCCTAATGTATGGATTGTGGGCCGTAGACGACTTTTTAGTTCGTGGGGGTGTTGCTATAAGAAACAAATGTTGAATAACTTTTGACCTAAGGGTGGACAAACGAAAATTTTTGTTGGAAAATCATCATCGGCCGGTGGACAAACGATCCCACTTTAAACCACGCCCCTAAGTTAAAAATTGTGGGTGTTAGGCAACTTTTTAGTTTTGGGGCTGTTGCTATAAAAAAGAAAAGTTGAATAACTTTCGAAATAGGGGTGGTAAAATTTTTTTAATTTTTGTTCCGAGGTGGACAAACGGTGGACAAACGGTGGACAAACGGTGGACAAACGATTGTCATAGACTTTATTTCGCTAAGTGAAATTTTCATTTTTTGTGTTAGGTGCTATAAAATAAGAAAGTTAAATAATTTTTCACCTAGGGGTGGACAAACGAAAATTTTTAGTGGAAAATCATCATCGGCCGGTGGACAAACGAATGCAATTGGTCCCACCCTTCTTAGTTAAAAATTGTGGGTGTTAGGCAAATTTTAAGTTTTTGGTGGTGTTGCTATGAAAAAGAAAAGTTGAATAACTTTCGAAATAGGGGTGATAAAATTTTTTTAATTTTTGTTCTGAGGTGGACAAACGGTGGACAAACGATTGCCATAGACTTTATTTCGCTAAGTGAAATTTTCATTTTTTGGGTTGGGTGCTATAAAATAAGAAAGTTGAATAATTTTTTTCCTAGGGGTGGACAAACGAAAATTTTGATTGGAAAATCATCATCGGCCGGTGGACAAACGATCGCACTTTGAACCACCTCTCTAAGTTGAAAATTGTGGGTGTTATGCAACTTTTTAATTTTGGGGGTGTTGCTATAAAAAAGAAAAGTTGAATAACTTTTGAAATAGGGGTGGTAAAATTTTTTTAATTTTTGATCTGAGGTGGACAAACGATGGACAAACGATTGCAATAAATTTTATTTCGCTAAATGAAATTTTCTTTTTTTGGTTTGGGTACTATAAAATAGAAAAGTTGAATAATTTTTCTCCTAGGGGTGGACAAACAAAAATTTTTGGTGGAAAATCATAAATAGCCGGTGGACAAACGAACCCACTTGGTTTCGTCCTTCTAAGTTAAGAATTGCGATCAGTAGACGACTTTAAGGTTTTGATAGTTGCTATAAAAAAGAAATGTTGAATAACTTTTGAAATAAGGGTCGAAAAACGAAAATTTTTGGTGGACAATCATAAATGGCCGCTGGACAAACGAATGGACTCGGTCCCATCCTCTTAAGTTATCAATTGCGGGCGGTAGAGGACTTTTTAATTTGTGGGGGTATTGCTATAAAAAAGGAATGTTGAATAACTTTTGTAATAAGGGTCGAAAAATTAAAATTTTTAGTGGACAATCATAAATGGCCGCTGGACAAACGAATGCACTTAGTCCCATCCTCTTAAGTTATCAATTGCGGACGGTAGACGACTTTTTTGTTTTTGGGGGTGTTGCTATAAAAAAGAAAAGCTTAATAACTTTTTTCCTGGGGGTGGACAAACGAAAATTTTGCCTGGACAAACGTGGACAAACGATGGACAAACGAATCCGATACATTTGGATCAAAAATTTTGAGGTCGGGGTTCTGACTTCACACAGCTTGTTCAACTGGTGAATCACCTTCTAAACTTTTTCTGGGAAGACTATTGAAAACACGTTTAAGTGGATTAAAGCCACCTACAACCAGACAAAAATTAATTGAAAGTCAAAATAAAAACATAACGAATTTTAAAGGTAAACGCAACGCTGAATTTTCGACAGGGCAATGTGTAATGATAAGAGATTATAAAAACCCTATCAAACCAAGCTGGACTCAAGCTACTATAAAAAAACAACTCGGTCCTCGATCGTATGCTTGCATCATTGCTCACAACAATAGAGAAATAAAGCGACATTTGGATCAAATAAGACATAAAAACAGTAACAAAAATCTTGAAGTTGGAACCAGCGTAATTCAATTGCTTTAGAAAATAGGCCTAACGTTCCTAATATAGATAAGACTCCAGAAGTGGCCCCTAGTAGAGCATTGAGACCACGCCAGGGGGGAATATCATATAAGGAATGAATTGAATGAATTACGTGAAATATTAAACTGGAGTTGAATAAAATATTTAAGTATATACAAAAAAAAAAAAAAAAAAAAATACAAAAAAAATATGTATCTATTTAAAAATAAAAATGAATTAAATTAAAACAGTTAAATATAAAAATGGAGTTGAATAAAATATTAGAGTAGGTATAAGTTAAGTATTTTTAAAACCACAAAGTAATTAAAGTTTCGAATATTGTGAAATCCGATCAAATGAAATTCCAGATTATGTTAATTACACAAAAATAAATAGTTTTCTGAATTATGAACATTAATCTTAGAATCATGTTATTATCTTTCAATATTAGACATTTAAAATCTTTTAGGTACTATTATTTATCTTATTATTACTTATCTTAAATTTATATCTTAGGGGAGGACATGTAGAGTATTGCCTCATTGGCAACACCTAATTGTAACTTAAGAATATGTATTGAAAGTAGAATGTAAAATGACACTTAAATAAAAGACACACTTGTTAATTAGCCATTAAAGAAGACTCACGTGTTTCATTTTTCGTCTTACGAATACATCACACTTCATGTCGATTTAATGTATTCAAAGTTAGGTTAGGTGTTTCTGCCTTCACATGCAGTCTTGGTTGAATTTAACATTTTGTTCACAAGTTCTAATTGAATTCAAACTCCCCTCCATGTTCTAAGATGAAATACGCTCTTTTATTTATGTTTCTACCGCACTATTCAGCCCTACCTTTTCCCACTTTATTAACCAATATAAAATTATTATTATTATAAACGAAAAAATAAGACTAACATGTCCTGCGATACAATCGCTGCATAACGTTGAAAGTCTCTTCACAACTTGTGGGTACCGAATCCGCATTTTGTCCCTGCTAATGCGTTTATTCTTACTCTTGGTGGATTCGGTGGTCGACGATGTTGACATATCTTCAATGCTTGGTGGACGTTGACGTCTCAGAACATGCGGCGACAGAATTTGAATAGACGGTGATGATAATGGACTAGGACTAATTGAACCACATTTCTGCCACGGGTCCAAGTGGAAGCGTACAATTCGCATCGGCTTTAACAAATTATACAAATTTTCTGGAATTTGGAAAAAAACCAAAACGAAAACTTAAATCAAGAACTTGAAATCGTAACCAGGATGAAGCTCATCTGGAAAGAAACTGATAACCATTCGGCCGAAGAACGGTGTGAATCTCTTCCAACCGAAACCCATTATATGCAACATCAAAAGTAGAACCAGCAGAGGCTTTATCTGGAAAAACTCGTTTGTGTCTTAGATTTTCTATTGGCAACGACTACAAAGACGACCACACGACCAAACAGACAATGCAACATTGAAAACAATTTTAAATAAAAAAAAAAACATACGTTTCCTTGATGCTCCACATTTGGAGTTGGAGTTGAATGCGCGTTTTCTGCGTCACCGTGTAGTGACAACTTTCTACTTCTTCAACATCTATAATAATAATACCTGGGCTGTCGGTTTCATAGGTATTTATTTCGTATTATTATTTATTTAAGTCATTGCACCTCCATCATTTCGCATTGTTTGTTTCTTTAAATAAACAATTCATATTTTGTTAACTTTTTTTATTTTGTTTCGATGCTTACTTCGTCTTAAGTTTTCTTTCATTCAAACTAAAGTTTACAGGAGAAGCTAAAATTGTCAATTTTCGTAAAAGAATTTGACGATTTCAACGAAATAATCCAAAAACTTAAGACCTCCAATGCAACTTCGACCTTAATAAACGAACGTAACGGAAATTCAAAAAGAACAAATTAAATATAATGTTATCGTTAAACAAAAATGAAAAACAAGGGATAAATTCAAATATACTTTTGCAAAGAGAACAAAAAATATTGTAACTAAAGGGAAATAAAACTGGACTTGAAAATAATAAGTAACTTATTTAATTGAGAATTATCAAAACTACCTATTTTTTTGATTTCTTAGTGAGTTTTAAAGCGTTCAGTACCATTTACCGGATAACTTGAAAATATATATTTTACAGTTCGATTCGATATATGTAGTTCGTACCACAATAATTTCGAAATATACTTGACCGTGTACAATATTACTTCAAAATACTAGGTATTAAGCAGTTCTATTGGTATAAATACCGCCTAAGAGCAGAACTTATATTAATATCTACAACTGGACGCCAAAATAGCACTTTAACAAAACGGGTAATTTGTTGTACTTATTCGAATCATCGAAGAATTAACATCTTTCGATGCACCTACATATTATACAATTTAAACCTTTATGTATATAAAAAAACAATACATATTCTACATGCATACTTATACAAATATGTATTTGAAAAAATCATACCCTTTCTTTTTCTGTAATACGCATAAACAAAAACGACAGCCCTGTTTGAGATTTGTTTTTCAGCCAGTTTGAATGAGTTCTTTTAGTATTTTCAAAGTGTTACCTGAACTAGACCTGGTATAGCAAACATTAATTTAAATATGATTAAAAATCCAACCCAAGTAACAACAGTTGCAACCAGCGTTGCCGGCCATAAAAAAATGTCCGTGCCAAATTTTCTAGAAAAACGTGCCATATTCTAAAAAAATGTGCCATTTTATTACCATATGAACAAAAAATAAATTCTTTTGTACATATATTAAAAAAAAGTTAAATTCAATTACGGGGTAAAGTACAACAAAAAATTATAGAGGAAATAATTTGCTTTATTCGTGTACTGTCAAAAAAAAAGAGTTTCTGACAGTTTTTACTTCATTTGGAACAATTTTCATAAAATTTCTTCAAAATTCGCTTTATTTTAAGAATAAAATGCGAATGAGAAGAACGTGCCATACTGAACTTTTTCGTGCCACCGTGCCACAATGAAAAATTTCATGTCATTTCGTGTCAAAAAAGCACGATCGTGCCACTTCGGCAACGCTGGTTGCAACAAGTTGTAACCGATTCAGTAAGAAATATCTATCTATCTGCCTCTACATAGTTGAATGTCATGATGACGCAATTAATTTAGATTAAAATCCGTATCTGTATCGTTTTATTTTATCGGAGTGAACCATATCGGTTATTGGCGATAAGATAGACAGATAGATAGATTGGACTTTATTTTTTCTTCAAATCAATATACAATTTAATAGATAATTAAATATAAAACAAAAACAAAACAAAAATAAGGTTACAGTCTGCCTGGTTGACTTTTAAAACTTGTTCCTTTTAAGAATTGTTAATATTTTTAATCAATTTTCTTTCTTTTAAAATTTATAAATCAAATATAATTCCTATAGCATAAAATCCCGCCATAGGACGACCTACCCTCATCGAGTTACCAGGTAAATGGTATGCAGTTTTTTAGATAGTGTTTAAACTAACATTTTGCTCAAGGGTTGCCTGGCGGAATATGGTGAAGGCATATGCTTTAAAGGTCGATTTTGGTTTTTTTCAATTATATGACCCGGCCCATTCTACCAGTTCTCTTTATGTTGATGTTGTTTTAAATGAAAATACCAATAAGAGTAAAAAGGAAAAAAATAAAAAACTTACAACAATTGATTAAAAAAATGTGTATTTTTCAAAAATTCACCTAGCAAAAAAAAATCTGAAATGAAAAATTTTTGCAAACATTGGTCTTTTCTTAATATATACACACATATAAACAATATTGATTTGTTAATGTACGTGTCGGTAGCTTTATGAGTATTCCGATATTATCAGTTTAGCCAATTTTAACCTTTTAATTCCTTCTTTGTTTGTTCCATAGACAAAGTTGTTTTCCCGAGATAGAGCATTCTTATTTCTTTGTGTATAGGGCAAATTATTAAGAAGTGAAAACAAGTGAATTCAGGAACCATCGGGTATCTAAAGAATTTATGTAAGGTGATCCATTCAAAGTTAATGTTTCTACAAAGTCATGTTTATTTTCCGGGTACATTATTCTATCGGTTGATGAGATTGATCATTTCGTTGAAAAATGTCTATCTCTTTTTTCATCTTCGGGTTTATCCACCTTTAGATACTGGGAGATACCAACTTGTCACAGCCATCATTTAGCGTGGTGTTGGTTGTTGGTAATAAAAAAAATATAAATTAAGCCTTACACACTACCGTAAATGCTGAACAAACTAGACAAACAAATAAATAAAGATAATAACTACAATCATATTCAATTAGATGAATTTTACATAACTAGCAACACACACAAAAAAATAGTGAGTTACTAATGTTGAAAACGCCCATATAACTTGCGCATAGGTGTTAGTTTTGGGCAATTTATGTCGAAAACATGATGGTTGCGGTTTACTGCATTTTTTATACGAGTTAAGAGTTTATTTTAACCATAATTCGTACGATAAGAGTCTAGATGAAAAATATCAGAGTTCCGAGTAGGTACTGTGACTTCTAACTTTAAAACGAATTTTGTCCAAAAGAACCGGTGGATCAACAGAACCATCTAGAAACTTTTTTTCCGAAGGAACACTTAATTTTTTCAAAGTTGCAAAACAGCAACTTGAAAATTTCATAGTATAAACTTTTTCTTTAAACCAAAGAAAAATAGTCTTCAATCTTATTTTCGTTCACTGTATTTATTGAAATTAGGTTGCTGTTAATATTTGAGAATTATCCGAACATTTCATTGATCCATTGCAACTTGCATTTTAAGACTACCATTAAGTACAAAATTGTTGTTACTTGTTTTTGGTTATTTTTGAAACCGATATAAATATTATTCTTCAGAAAAAAAAGTAATTATTGTTGTTAAATTTATTGCATTAAATTTACTTAGTAATGATCAAGTTTCAAAACTGTGGAAATAATTTTACAGGTCCTTGTTTGCTTTTTGTTGTTAAATTAAAGTGTTTAACTCGAACAAGTGGTTCATAATTAATATATTTTAATTAATTTAGGAAATTATAACATTTTTTGGGAAATACTGTTTTCAGAACAAAACTAATAAAAAATAAAGCCATTTGACAAAAAATGATTGGCTCAACAAACACAGTTTCAGTTTCTAATCATATACATAAGACCTTGAACTGCAACCCATGTTGAAATATTGAAACCGTCATTCTATTAGAAAGAGTACATTAATCGGAAAGGATATCCGTCCGTCTAATTTAATCTTGTACAAGTGTTGATTACCAATTGTAAATATTTAAAAAAATTGTGTTTTTAAACACGAAATAGTACAAAAACAAAGTATTTACTATCAATTTCCGATTAATTTTAGTATTTACTTGGATGAATTAAGTATCTAATTAAAGTATTTAGCAGTAAGTATAAACTTAATTTTATGCATAATAAATGAAGAACATACTATAAATATAACCATCTACTAAAAGTATAAGTTTTTACTTTAACCTTATACTTTCAATAATTACTTACGTTTTATGCATATCACCCATTGTCTCTTTCCTCTTCGGGTTTTTTTCACCTTCAGATACTAGGAGATACCAACTTGTCACAGTCATCATTTAGCGTGGTGTTAGTTGTTAGTAATAAAATAAAATATAAATTAAGTCTAATATAGTACCAAAAATGCTGAACAAACTAGACGGAAAAATAAAAAAATATTCAATTCAATATTCAATGATATTCAATTTTACATAACTACACATCAAAAAAAATAGTGAGTGACTAATGTGTAAGTTTTGAGCAATTTATGTCGAAAACATCATGGTTGCGGTTTGCTTCATGTTTATTGAAACCATAATTCGTACGATGAAAGTCTAGATGGAAAATATCAGAGTTCCGAGAACTGTGACTTCTAACTTTAAAACGAATTGGGTCAAAAAGAACCGGTGAATCAATAGAACCACCCAGCAACTGGTGTAAAAATATAACATCGGCTACTTTTCGACGTTTCTCGAGAGAAGTCATATTTAAAAGAAAAGGCGATTGTTATATGCAGGGAGGTGATCTGGGTCATTCCAGTTCAAGTAACTTAATGCAAAGGAAAGATTCGATGCGATCAATGTGTACAGAGTAATGTGGTGACCATACAGTACTCGCATACTCTATGTGGGGACGAACAAAAGTATTGTATAAAGAGAATATGACAAAGGTATAAGAAAATTCTTTACTCCAATGCTTTATAAAACCAAGCATTGAGTTGGTCCTATTAACAACTTCCTCAATGTGGAGTGTGAAGTCAAGATTTTGTGAAAAGTGTATCCCTAGATCAAATGTAGTTTCTACCTTACCAAGTACAAATTGATTTATGGTATAATTATAAAATATTGATTTTTTTTCTTCTAAAGAAGGACATTGACTGACATTTAGATACATTTAAAAAAAGATTGTTATGTAGACACCAAATAGAAAATAAGATTTAAGTCATCTTGAAGGGCTACAGTATCCGACTGGTCCCTGATGACCCTAAATAACTTTATATCATCAGCGTAGATCAGCACCTTACAGGATCTTACTATTGAAACTATATCATTGATAGCAACTATGAAAAGTAATGGGCCAATGTGGCTTCCTTGGGGTACGCCCGAATCAGCGTTTATTGAGTCAGAAAGTATCCCTCTGAACAGAATTTGATAAGTCCTTCCATTCAAATATGATTTAATCCATTTAACTAAAGATGCAGGGAAACCAACAGATGAAAGCGTAAATAAAATAAGACTATGCGACAACTTGTCGATGGCCTTACTGAAGTCTGTATAAATACAGTCTACTTGATGGCCATTTTCAATAATTTTTTTAATTTGAATAAAAATGCTAAAGGTCCTGACAGAGTGTTGCGACAGTTTTTTAAGTCTAAATAAATCCATTAGGTCCGCTGGAAGCCTCATTATTTAATCTCTCAAAATGTTCTTTTACGTCCTCAGATGTGATAACAATATTATACATTGAGCTTTGAGAAAAACTATCCAAATGAGTAAAATTGCTTTCACAAGGGACGAAATCGTCATCACAAAACGAAAGCTTAAAAAATGTTGAAAACATATTTCAAATAACAAGAGAATCGTTGCTTGCTTCGTCCAAGTACTTCATCGTAGATGGATATCCGTCAGATTTTCTCTTGCTATTTACAAATTTCCAAAAAATGTTTGGATCCACATCCACAAGGATTGATGAACACATTTTAACTATATAACTTTCATAGAGAATTCTACATAATGATTGAAAGTCACCAAACAAGGAGAGATAAGTGTTGTAATCATTAGTTTGATTAGATATTAAGTACTTTTTCCATGCTCTATTTCTTAAATTACGAAGACTACGAAGCTGAGGGGTGTACCAGGGTGGAGACGTTAGTGACAAGTGTCTCGATTTTTTTTTTGGTATGTACTTATAATCAACATTAAAATCATCAAAAACTTAGAGAATAGTAAATTATGTAACATCAAATATGTTCAAAACAATTTAGCCTAAAACAAAAATTATTGAATTTTGAATTTAAATTATAACTAAAACTAAAATTTACGAGCAATATCTGCTTTCAAAATGTAAACCTTCTACTTTTTTCACAATCACCTATACTTTGTTTTGTAGCTAAAGCTCTGTTTATCAACAAGCTGGCTGTAATTGCTCAGGTTATCACAATCGGATCTTCGGTTAATCGAATTATTGTTTTTGATTATATGCAACATTTCTAGCAGCATTCTTTTCAAATAATGTTGCTCAATCTGTAAAACTGCAACATTCTGCAAATCTGGTATATGACCAACTTGGACAAAATGTAGAGCGAGCGCAGTTTTTTGTATGCGCCCGTTGCTAATATCAGATTTGTGCCCAGAGAGCCGTTTCTTAAGTTTTTGCTTTTTGCTTTTTGCTTTCCCTCCTAAGCAGTCGATCAGAAACACCGTATCACTTTGCTCTTGGTGTTTGTAAAGATTTTGTTACGCAGAGAATTTACAGTCATAAATGCTATTCTGGTCTTAAACTCATTTGGCCGTCTCATTAATTTTCACGCAAAAAAACCTAAAACAATACGGCACAAAATTTTACTAATCATGTTCTTGATTTTTCTTTTCACCAAAAAAATAAATACATTATTCGTGACACCCTATACTTCAATTCCTTCCCGCCAACAATCGTCGAAAAGCTTATCAAAAATCATGCTCAGATACAACAACATGAGGTAAAGGAAAAAAAAAAAACAAGCGATGATATAATGAATCGCCCGGGACAAAATTGTATCCCGCTAGTTACTCTGTCCATCATTCTCATCATATCATCGTCATCATGTTTTTTTCAGAAAAATAACTCCCCATCTACTACTACTGTTATACAGAAGGAGATGATTATCAAGTTGAAACCTGTTCTGTTTATGAAGTTCTTGCCCCGCGATCGGTTCATTTGTAAAAACAATAATTTTTGATGAAGTGTTAAAATTATTATTATTTTATTGTTATTATTTATGACCATTTATCATGATTTTAGTTTTTTGCCGATTTGTTTGTTTGAAAAATATCTGCCGTTTATCTTTCATCCTTTGTCCTCCCAGTCTAGCTTTCTAAAGACCTCTTCGAGAGCTGCATAAAAAAGCGCTGGTAAAAGAGGATCACCTTGTCTTACACCTCTGGATATTTTAAATTCTGGTCCGATAAATTCCGTTTTTATGCGCGCAGTGCTCTTGTCGTACAGATCCTTTAAGATTCGAACTATTTTTTCGCCTATATGTACCTTGCTTTGAAAGTGCCATCCATATAAAACTCTGTTCGACCGTATCGAAAGCTTTAGCAAAGTCGATGAAAGCAAAGAATACAGTAATGTTATACTCCTTGCATTTTTCTAATATTTAGTTAACAGTTTGTAAGTGATCCTTTGTAGAAAAACCTGCTCTAAACCCTTCTTGTTCATAAGGCTGGTTAAAATCAAAGATGGCCTTCTTCATTCTCTCAAAAATACACTTTGCGATTTTTCCTTGATTTTCTTCCGTATAAGTTTTAGATCGTTTCTTTCCTGCTCAGTTACATAGGTTTGTCTTCCTTCTAAGACGTTCTCGAAGTATTATCAAATCTAGAGTTTCGATAGATAGTTTTTGTGGTTTTTGAGATATAGCTGTGAGATTATATCTATCTGCTGATTCTTTCAGAGTTCTTTCCATTTTATTGTACGCTATTTGGGACGGTTCACTTATTGTTGATAAAATTTGATATCGTTGTTGCAAATCGTTGTTATAGCTGTTGTTATAGCCTTCGGTATTTACTGATTTAGATATATTTTTTCGTGTGGTTTTATGCAGCTGACTCGTCTTGTAGTTGATCGTTAATTCAGTACGTACTAATCGATGGTCCGACTCGAATTGAGGGTTATATAGAACCGAGACATCTTTAAGAACTGATTTTTTATTGGTTAGAATCTATTTGATTTCTGTGTTTTTTGGTCCGGTGTAATCCAATCCATTGATTTTGCGGTTTTTTTTTTAAAGTGAATTTCCGATTATTAGTTTTTGTTGCCAAATGTATTGAATAAGATGGCTTCCTCTTTCATTACGTTTTCCGTAGACATGTTCTCCCATAATTGCTTTTGCTTCTTCTCGGTTCTTCCTGAAACCGATTTTAGCATTGAAATCTCCGATTGTTAGTAATATCTCCGTTCTAAAATGTGCTAGTGTTTAGTGTTGCCACGTATAATTGTTTTTTGTTTACAATATTTTCGTTTACTAAGATGTAGATTTATTGACCAATTTGATTTGTATTATGTTGAGTGGAAAATATGTTTTCCGTCGACTGTTTTGGTCACATTAATTTTAGCAATGAAACAAAATTTGTTACATATACTTTTCCCGACGTTTCGACAGGGGTTGCTGTCTTCTTCAGGATGAACTTTATTACATACAAAATACAAATATAATTAATCAAAACTTACACTTTAAAAGGTACAAAAGTTGTTTAAATTTTACATGATAACACAATGATCTTTTTGCAAAATATGTACTAGGTGTGAACAAACAAGCTATTTCTTTTCTCAAGCAGCACAAGAACATCATTATTCTATTAGCTGACAAGGGCAATGTCACAGTAGCTATAGCATGTAAAGAATATGAAGACAAAATGTGTGAACTGTTGGCAGACCGCAACACTTACCGGAGAATAAGGAATAATCCAACAACAACGCTTCAAACCCGCAATAATGAGTTAGTGAAGTGGCTTAGCAACAACAAATTTATAGCTGATAGAGAAAAGGCAAAGATGACAACATATACTGCCCAACTTCCCTCGATATATGGCTTGCTGAAAACACACAAGCCCAATATGCCTCTGCGTCCCATCGTATCATCGATGAATTTGCCTTGCTATGCACTCTCTAAATTTGTTGGTAAAATTTTGCAATGTGTGACGAACTAATCACTCTAGACTGTAAAAAATTCTTTTGAATTTGTGGAGAAAGCAAAAAAAGTAGAAATACGAGAGAATGATGTTTTGGTTTCTTTTGATGTAGTATCACTTTTTACTAACATCCCAGTTCAATTAGCTGTCAACATACATAGTTAAAAAGAAATGGGAAATTATTAGTCAAAACACTAAAATCAAACAAGGTAAATTTCTTGAAATTCTCGATTTTTGCATAAAAGAAAACAATTTTCTACAATTTAAAGAGGATATTTTTAAACAAATTTTCGGAATGCCTATGGGCAACCCCCTTCCACCCATCTATTGCTGACCTTGTGATGGATTATTTGCTTGATGAATGTTTTGTTAACTCAAAAGAAAAACCAAACTTCATAGTAAAATATGTGCAAGACTTATTTGCGGTGATGGATAAAGTTGATGATGTTTTAGATTAGATTAGATTAGATTAGAATCTTTATTGTATATTAAAACAAAATAATACATATGCATATACAATTTCTATAAGATTTTAAAGCATGGCTATAAGCCGTCTGCCGTTTTCTTAACTTTGCTTAAAGAGATACAATTTTTTTTTAATTATGTACTTTGGTTTTAAGATAAACAAAAAAAAAGTAATAAAATTATATAAAAATAAGTATTAAAAATTGGTTTTATTTTAAGAAAAAAGTAATATAATATGTAATTTATTTAAAGGAAAACATTGTTTTTTATCTAGGTTTTAAACAAAAAGGTATTTAAAAACAACAAGTTTACAATTTTTTTTTAAAATAAAAATTTCACACATGTTCTGTTTAAAATAAAATAAAAAAAAAAAAACTTGACCCTAAACAGATTCAACCCAAAAATACAGTTTACCGTCGAAAGGGAACAGATCAACATACTAGCGTTCCTAGATGTAAAAGTCTATAGAGAAGAAAATCATCTCTCGTTCGACTGGTATCAAAAAAATACAGCGTCAGGTAGATTCATTACCTTTCGTTCCAGTCAAGCCAATCATATTATTATGAACACGGCTTCTAACTTAGTCAACAAAGCGTTTACGTTGAGTGATGAAAAATTCCACTCCGCTAATCAAATAAGAGTATTCAACATTTTGAATGATAACGGATATCCTGCTGGAGCCATTCGGGGTTTGATTTCAAAATACAACCACGTATTTTATAAAATCAATTGTAAAGGTAAAACGGGTGAATCTTGCCCCTTGTGTTACATTGGGACGACAAAACAATTTCTTCGTCAAAGAATGTCAAATCATAATTCCGACATAAACACAAACAATCCAGCCAAAACTGCACTCGCCAACCATGCAATTGAAAGTGGCCACTCTCCGGACTTTGACGGTGTCCAAGTTCTTCAAAGAGAAAATCACACTTCCAAGCGGTACACTTTAGAGACACTTCACATTCTAAATAACAAGAACAACATGAATCGAAAACAGGACACACATAACATTTCAGCGGTATACTGCTCCCTTGTTTCCAATTAAATAATGCGTCATATATGACCTCTCTCTTCAGTTATTGACTAAACTTCTTCTTCATCGGAAGTTTCATTGCTCCTTATAAATTTTATTTTATAAATTATTTAAGTTTATCATGTAAAATTTAAACAACTTGTGTACCTTTTAAAGTGTAAGTTTTCCTTTTAATTTTATATTTTGTTGCATAACATTGTGATTAATTATATTTGTATTTTGTATGTAATAAAGTTCACCCTGAAGAAGACATCAACCCCTGTCGAAACGTAGGGAAAAGTATATGTAACAAATTTCGTTTCATTGCTAAAATTAATGTGACCAAAACAGCCGACGGAAAACATATTTTCCACTCAACCTAACTTATTTACGGGGGGTTTTCGGCCGAAATCCTCCACGGTGGCCACCCAGGTTGGAGGTTTATCTATCTTTATTTTCATTTTAAATTTATTTTCGTTGATTATTGACATGCTGGGGTTTACTTCTCGTGTTTGTGGTGGTATATTGTATGCTAGTTGTTATTTAGTAGATGTTTTTGCGATGTAATTGCTATTAGTTTAAATACCATCGTTAATATCTTTATCCATAGTTATTGTCTTCTTTTGATTGATTTTGATTTGGATCCACTTTTATATTGTTTACCTCCTGTGTTCATAATTCTGTTTCATCAACAAGCAGCTTGTTGTTTTTAAGTTTAACTTCTATATTGCTGATGGTGTTTCTTAAAGTACTCGCCTTAGCTATTAAATTTCTTCTTTTTTCTAGCATTTCTTTTGGTAGGTCATCATGAAGAGTAAGTTTTGTGTTATTTTTTATATTGTACTCCTTGAGCTTATTTTTTTCGTTCATAATATGGTTTTTTATTCTACAGGGTGTCCGCCGGGAAGGTATATTACTTTGTTTGTTTATAATTTTTGATTAAATGAAAGAGAATGGATCTTATATTGATAAATGTTTTATTTAATGTCGGCAATTATGTATGGAATACAATATCGGGTAAGTGTCCGCCTCTGTTAGTCTCACAAATACTAGCCCTTTTGAGCACATTTTTCATTACATTCTCACACATTTCACGCGGTATTTCATTAATATTTCATCACGAATATTTTGTTTGAGTTGCTCAAGTGTTTCTGTTTTTTTGCATAAATCTTGCTTTTCAGATATCCCCACAAAAAGAAGTCCGGAGCAGTCAAATCAGGCGACCGTGGAGGCCAATCAACATCACCATTTCTTGAAATAACTTGTTGTGGAAAGAGGTCTCGCAGTAATTCCATTGTATTCCTGGCTGTATGCGATGTGGCACCGTCTTGTTGATACCACATGTTAATCAAGCCCAAAGCATGCAGTTGTCGCGTTAAAAAGTTTTCAATCATATCACGATTTCAAAGAAGTAACGTCCAATGATTCCCCCTGACCAAATTGCACACCAAACTGTAACTTTTAATGGATGCAAAGGTGACTGATGAATAATTTGAGGGTTTTCCATTGCCCAGAACCGACTATTCTGTTTATTCACATATCCATTCAAATGAAAATGAATTGAGAATGAATTTCACGTAACTTTCTCATCGTTGGTTTATCGAATATTTTTCCATAATAAATTTGCCACGTGTCTACTTCACGACTGCCAAATATGAACTGTCAAGACTAATGTTTACCAAAATGGCGGCAAAACAAAGTAGTATACCTTCCTGGCGGACACCCTGTATATGCCAAAAAACCAATTTTGATAGGTCGAATTATGTTTGCATTTTGAATTCCAAGACAATAAATAAAATCTAGGTCTCTTATTAGTAGAAGATCCCGCCATAGGACGACCTACCCTCATCGAGTTACCGGATTAGTGGTATGCAGTCTTTTAGATAGTGTTTTAACTAACATTTTGGGCAAGGATCGCCTGGCGAAATATGGTCAAGGCATATGGTTGCAACGCTTTAAAGGACGATTTTTGGGTTTTTTCAATTATGTCATATGGTAGATTTTAGTGCCAAAAAAAAATATCATATGAAAGGAAACTTTATTTAAAAAGTTTAAAATACGTATTTTTTTTAATCGGAATTTCAATAGGGTAAATAAGGGCAAAAGAAGAGAAAGGTCTAAATTCAATTTTCTAAACGAAAAGTGATAGAGAGTTTTTTGTTTCTTCTATCGATAGATCATGTTAATACAAGAAAGTCACATATAGGTATACATATAAAAGAAAATTCTAGAAAATCGAAAACTCGAGATAAAAACATTTTAAAGTAAAAAAATGCAAAATGGACGTTCGAGAAAAAAAATCACATAAAATCAGGGAAATGTCTTCTAGAAACAAGTTTTATATTTCTGAGAAGCCTTTAAAAAATGAAAAGATCCGTGTTTGCAAAATTTTTGATTTAAGCTTTTTTCTTGGCTAGGTGAATTTTTGAAAAATTCATATTTTTTTAAATCAATTTTTCCTTGTTTTTGATTTTTGTCTTTTTTACTCTAATAAATATTTTCATTTAAAAAACAGAGCATAAAGAGAATTTTACTATCAGTATCATTACGATGGTATTATGTCCTATCATATGATTTTTTTTTTTGGCACTAAAATCTACCATCTAAACCCAAAAATCGACCTTTAAAGCGTGGCAACCCTATGCCTTGACCATATTTCGCCAGCAACCCTTGAGCAAAAGTATTTTAAATTAAAATCTAATCTAAAATCTTAAAACCTAAGCTAACGCAGTCAATCAGTTGAGAGCGCCTGATTAACTTTTTAATAATTTTAAATACTTTAATTAGATTTATTAATACTAAATTTAGTAGTTTTCCTTTAACCCAGGCAACAGCGGAAGAATTTCCCAGATGCAATCAAAGGTGACGTCTACAGTTCCGGTCAGACTGAACCAATTAGTGAACACATATATAAATAAATATACCTAAGTAAGTTATCAAAACACTTTAGGTAAAATTTTACGAACTACATAAGTACATTAGGTTTGTTCAATGTAAGCAATGGGGCGCACTGGGAAGCCCTGAACTCGCTTTGAAGCGTTTTATGTAGCATCTTTTTCGCTCTTGATTGATTGCACTGTGTTCAATGTGTGTTCGAGGCAAGCTCTGAATGACTCTCACAGAACCCAGTTTTTTTCTCAGGGTAGGAACTCAGAGCTGTTAAAATTCAAATCAGCTGTAGATTTTTGGCAACAATTGAAGCTTCAACAAGCATAGTGAATGTAAATGAAAAATTAAGTTGTAAAATGTGAGATATTTCGTTGATAATTTTGCTATTTATTTGTTTCATGTAATTATAGATGAAATGCCAAAATATACAATAGTTTATGAAAAAGTAAAATGAAAGAATAAATCAGATGTTGAAACTTGTACAGCACTGAAGCGTTCGATGTGAAATAAAAACTCCAGGAGCCAGTTTTTTGACAATTGTTTGACCCTGGGCAGAGAACATCGAACAAACATATTTTTATTATGTCGTTTGAATTTTTTTATTACTATCAACAAACTTTGATTTGTTTTTTGTTTCTGGGTATTACAAGTATTTCCTACTTCTTATGGCTTCTTATCAACTTTTTTCTCTTCTTTGGAATGCAAGAAATGCAGTAACAATTAAATCAAAGATAATATAATAAAAAGATGTCGCATTCCATACAAACAATGTGAACCCAAAAATTAACGGCTGGGACCTCTCGAGAGGACTTTGCTTTATAATAAAGCAAAGTCGATGTTTTTTTTTTTTATTTTGTATTTTTTTTATTGATTTTAAAATTTAATCCTGATGGTGAGGAAATATCCCCAGAGAAGATACTTTTCTAATGAATGCATGAAGATGGTGTACCTAATTATTGGTTTTAAGCAAGTTTTCGCAGTAAGATTCATTAAAATGTGCCACAACATATAGGTATTCAAATTTCGACAAAATTCGCCGCCATAGATCAAAATTTAACCACATCAATTTATGCAGAATATTTATTTTTCAAAAACTTTAATTAAACCAACTTAAATTAATAAATATGTACCAACATTTTCTAAAATAAATAGGTATTTGGATGTTCAATATTTTAAAAATATTTTAAAAGCTACTGTCGATTTATTTGAAATTTGGCATTAATTATAGGTTTTTAACACTCTATGTAAAAGATTTTAGAAAAAATAATCGTATATTTTTTTATACAGAAATATCGGTAGAAAATACCTGCAAAGTCTTAGCTATTAATGTTAATAATTGATGAATTGGTGAATTTATAATTTTATTTAAATGTAGTCACATTATGTAATATGGTCACGGCCATGGGCTGAAAATGTTACATTTGTACACATTTTTAATCGAAAATTACAATATAAAGTTAGATATTTTTTAATTGCAAGCCTCCAAAACGACCTATATTTCGTACCAAACAAAGTTTTTTAATTTCTGATATAATTTTTAAAATGAAGCCTTTTTTGAACATTCATAAAAACGGTTCTACACGAGTTACAGGTTTAGAATTGTAATCGATATTGGTAAATCTGGAGTAGATTTATGAAAACACTACATATAGGTACCTATTTTTGTCCTTTTTTCTAATTCGCACAAATGGTAAACAAATGTTCTTCATAAAGTTTTAACAAAATCATGTATAAATTAAGCTCTGGCTTTTCAAACTGGCCTTACATTTTACGTGTCATCATTATTTGTCCAGATATTGGTAATCAAACACAAAACACAATTTTTTCATTCAGAAAATCTTTAAACATAAAAATCGTAGGATAAAAAAGTTGTAAAATTACTAACTTAATGAACTAAAAATTTGTTTTGGTGAAAACCTAGCTCTTCAATTTTTTTTATTTAAAACTAGGAATACAAATAATAAGATTGCTATCTGTTTCATCTCAGTACGACTATTTTTCACAAAGATACAGCTGTTGAAAAAACACTAAAAAAAAGTCGAATCCTAATCACAGTAATGAAAAATAAAAAATAAAAATAGAATACAAAAAAACCCTTGCAAAATGAGCTTGTCATAACATATTCCTTAAATCGAAGTACAAACATTTCACACCTACATAACTACCTTTTAAATTATCTCGTAAATAAATTAATGCAAAATAATTTTCTTTAGGAATACAAAATAATACAAAATAACCAACTATGTACGAACCTACATACATAATAATGTATACCTACCTAACCTACCTCACAAAAAAAAAAACAGCACCAAAAGAAAATCCTTACTACCCTTCGATCGAAGATCTCGACGAACGAAAAAAAATATACTGCATGTCTATCTACTATACAGATACACACCATTATCACATAAATAAAGGATAAGCAAAAAAAACAAAAAAAAAAAAAAAACGCAAGTATTCTCAACTCGCCACCGCTACAACAAGGCTAGCCTTATAAAGAATTGAATCTATACGTCATTCATACCGTTCCTGCTAAAGACAAAAAACAAATACTTTTGCCTTTGAGATATACATTTTGAAGAGAATTCAAATTTTAAATTGTATCCAGAGCGATTCTTCGTTTTCGCTCTTTATTTTTGCCAATGCAACATCTAGCAATATGTTGGGGACCTCTCGAGAGGTCCCAGCCGTTAATTTTTGGGTTCACATTGTTTGTATGGAATGCGACATCTTTGTATTATATTATCTTTGATTAAATACCTTCGTTGCAACTATTTCATCCTGTTTGGGGAAAACTGTACTGAAAGAGAATAATCAATAACACGCACATACATACATCCACATTGCACTCAAAACTTTAATTTTAGCTGCAATGGAAAGTTATGTATGGGCATTATATGTATGATTGAAGTATAGGGAAAAGGAAGACAGGTGACTTAAAACGAAACTGAAAAAAGATCTTGTCCGCTTGATTTTTCTCCTTTTAGTTGTTTTTTTTTTTTTATTTTATACCGCTGGCTTACCCAAAGTCCACGAAACGGATGCGGATAAAAAGTCCACATTTTCAAAGGACTTTAGTTTTAAAAGATTATCAGTCAAAGGACTGAAGGCATATGTATGTTCATACAGAAAGTAACTTAAACTGACACCCATTTTTTTGTAGTCTAAGTCGCTGTTTAACTAAATAATTATTTACATTCTCGTACAAAATATATATAATAAGATAACCATGCAAAAGCACTCAATCAATTAAATTCGATTGAATTTTGAAATGATAATAATACTCACTTTTCCTTTAATTAATGCTTGCACAACAATAACTTGTGCCGCACGATGCACTTCTTGGATTTCACCAGGAATCGGATGACCAAGACCTGGATCAAACCATACCAAATCGCCTTCGACCCAGTCCATAGTTATGACTTCTTTGACCTGTCTCCTAAGGTTTTTTTAATGTGTGTGATTTTTTGTTTTCGTTTTTTTCAAGATTTAAAGTTGATCAACCATTGATGTAGATTTAAGTCTTCCTATTTGTTGCTTATTGTATTAATTGATAAAAACAATATTGCGAAAGCACATAATTGCTAAAAAAAAAAAAATAAAACAATTAAATTAACAAATTAAATAATTTCTATAATGTACTTCAATATATGTATATTCAAAATATATTTGAAACTAAAAAGTAAATAAAGTGATAGATTCTTCGTTGAATTGAATTGAACCTTGAACAGAACAAATGTTACACACAAATTTTGAGATTTGGACGGTCTGTGGGAGCGATTGACGTCTTTAAATGGTCTTGGACTTACTGTACTTAGACTGTCGGAGTATTTTTTAGGGAAGAGTGAAAACGAGTTATGATAAGGGGAGCATAACAATTTCGTTGCTTCATATTTTTATATTATTACTTAAGAAATTTAATGGTGAAAACCAAATTTAATGTGTTATTTTTATAAATATAATATAATTATCTGCAGCTCTGAATATAAGAGTCAGTACGCATGAGGTATTAATAATTTTTAACCTCGTGCTGTTTAACTCATAGCTATCTTAATACTTATATACTGGTTAGTCACGGTGTCGTATACGTACTATTTTTTTTTTAAATAAAAAACATATTTATTAATATTTATCCCCGCGCACAGTGTTTTATTTTACAAATCTATCGGAACTTTATTTAAAACCTGAAAGTTGTTAGAATGAAACCATTTTGGGGTGAAATGATATTAAGAACTCTCTACCATAACATGCCAACAACAAAAAAATAATGCAAACGTTATTTACTGTACTGTAACATCACAAACATGCGGTAAAATATGAGGACACAAATATTAAATATCATATTTGGAAATCATGGGTCGAATTAATCACAATGGTTATAAGTACTTAGTAGTGTAAGTAGTGCTAGCCCACAAATAATATTTTTTTTTTTAATTTTTTGTGTTATAAGCGAATAATTTAAGGTAAGAAATTAATTTCTAGGGACTTATAACATAATTATTGAAATCCTCGTTTTGTTTAAAAGCCTTCGGCTTGATGTTTTTTATTTTGTGACTTTGTGAAGGCTATCTATCCTCAAGTAAACGTCGAGATACTCTGTGTGACCCTTTTTCAATGTTTTCTTTATCAGAATTCATTTACAGTTTTTGCTTTTGAATGCCGCCCCATACACCTTTCCTTTTTTTTGTTATAGACATACAGTAAAATTCTTGAATTTTTGATGTAAGGAGAAGCTAAAAAAAACACCGAAATAAGCGTATTTCTAATCATATACTGGAAATTTTTGGTCATGTGGGCATAAATAAACCCCCAGAGTGCTGGTATTTTTGTAAGCTCGGGAACGAAGTAATTCCCTTCTTCCATGGAATAAATTTTTTAAATTTGATGTTTTTTTTCAGATGAACGAAAGTTCATCAGAAAAAACCATAAACATTTCATCCAAATAGTTAGAACCGTTTCCGAAAACGAAGAAACAATTAAAGTGGGCGTGGCAGTAGGTGGATTTTCCAACATTATTTTCTGAATTTTTTTGTTATCGCTGCTTATTTCATCCAGATCGTTAGAGCAATTTGCGAAAACCCAATATAATAGAAAAGTGGGCGGATTTAACTTAAACTAATCTTTAACATTTTTTCTCGTTGATATGAACAAATTATGATAATTTCATTAAAATCATTAGAAACATTTTCGAAAAATCGAGAAATAAGAAAAGAGGGCGTGACTGTGGGCAGATTTTACTGAATTTAATTTTTAAAATTTTTTCTCATTCATAAGAACAAACTGTGAAAATTGTATACAAATCTTTAGAGCCGTTTTCGAGAATCTAACTATATATATAACGGGTGGTTAAATTTTAAGGGCCGATGTTGAATGTGAACCACACCCAAACGTCAAGTTTTTTTTCTGCATTTCATTTGACATTTCTCAATTTCAGACTAACTCAATTTGAACCATGGAAAAATACACAATCGAGCAACGCGTTAAAGTTATTCAGGCTTATTATGAAAATGGGTGTTCAAATCAAAATGCATATCGTGCACTTCGTCATTTTTTCGGTTAATTTAATCGTCCAAATGTGCGTACATTTGGAAAAATCGTGCAAAAATTTGAACAAACCGGGTCTGTAGGAGATGTGAAAACACCAGTGCATGCTCGTACAGCTCGTACTGCAGAAAATATTGCTGCTGTTCGCGATAGTGTGGCTTAAGAGCCGTCCACCTCAACTCGTCGTCGTGCCCAACAATTGCATCTCTCACGCTCGTCGTTGATGAACATTATGCATAAGGACTAGCATTTACTACACGCTTACGAGGTGCAATTGACTCAAGAACTAAAGCCTCTTGACAAGCTTTTGCGCGACAAATTCAATGGCCGTGTTATCTCAATTGGCTGCCAAGATCATGTGATTTGACACCGTTGGACTTCTTTCTTTGGAGTTATTTGAAAGAAAAGGTGTACGTCGATAAGCCAGCAACAATTCAAGAGCTAAAGGATGAGATAATTCGGCACATTAACGGCATAGAACCTCAATTATGCCTCAGCGTCATCGAAAATTTGGACCATCGGATGAAGGTGTGCCGCCGAGGTCGCGGCGGCCATTTGGGCGATATTTTATTCCATACATATTTTAACCATACCAATATTATCATAATAAAAAGAAATGACAATAATTTCCTAAATAATTTGTGTTTTATTCAAAATCAACATCGGCCCTTAAAATTTAACAACCAGTAGCAACCAGTAGCAAGTGGTGTACTATTTTAAAATCTTGATGAAACGGGCCAACTTTTAAATCAACTTGCCGAGGGTAGAGTAGTACATTTTTTTTTATGATATGAAGTGTCAAAGTTAGGTTACAAAATTTTTTTGAACCATGACTCAGTCGAACTTTATTTTTCTTACGAAGCTGACAATATTTATTTTTGAATTTTTGATTGGAATTAATAGCATGGTTATTAAAGATTACGTAAAAAATAAAAGCACCGCAAAATTTTGGAAAATTGTGACCAAAGTACCTAAAAATGTGGTCTAAGGTATCGATTTTCATTATTTTTCTAAATATTGCTATTATTATTTAACCAAACGAGATTTTTTTTATTATTTTTCCGAATACAGATACAAGCTACTCTATCACCCAATACCCGCTTGACGTTGACTTACGGGACACCCTGTATACATATAACGGGTAGCTCATCTAGTGATTTCTTTTTAAATCATAAGTTATTTTGACACTGACAGCTGTTTCCCGCTCGAAATCTTGACATAAAGTTAGTATCATACCTCCACGTAACGAAATGAGTCGCTTTACATTGAAAACTTATTTCCAAAGTGAGTGCTGTTTAGCCCAAACAGTGCGTTTTTTGAAAAGAAGTTTTTTTCTTTCATCTCGGCGGCTACGTTAAAAAACAAAATTGCCTCATCTGGACCCTTACGTGGAGAAGCCAATGCATCCAAAGAGAGTGACAGTGGATTATTTTTTGTGGGGAACCGTGAAGAACCGATGTTATGCCAACAATCAACAATCCGGAAACAATCCAAGCACTTAAGGCCAATATCATCTAAGCAATCCGTGAGCTATAGCCCGAAACTATCAACAAGATTTTGGAAAATTGGAGTGACAGAATGCGCTAATGCCGAAGCAGCCACTTGAACGACGTTGTGTACCAAAATTAATGGGAATGTTTGCTTTTACTAATAAAGCCATAATACATGGAAACAATTCAATTTTGTTCATTTTATTGCATTTTTAAAATTTGGACCACCCTGTATATGTAATAAGTATGTACGTGTATATAAGGGGTCTTCCAAACAGTTGATAGCGGACATATATATCTGTCAAATTGGCTGTCTTTTATTCAGTTTGTTTTGCCAAATCACCATTGTTTTATCAAAATTGGTGTTCTATTCGGGCAACGTTCCGCGTGCTTCGCCCATTTTCCGGCCACTATGATCGTCCTACCGAGAGAACTATTCGCAGTGTGGTGGATAAATTTGACTGCTACTACTACTTAATGGCATCAATAGGCCTTTCAAATTAATAAAAACAAATAAAAAAATTTCGATGATATCTTGGACACCCTTTCTTTTATTTAAATTTAAATACAAAAAGTGCTTGTTGAAAGACCATGTACAAAAAATTCTCGTTTAAGCCTCACTTGAAGCGAAACGTAAATTTCTTTTAGTCTCCAAATCGACAACCAAAACGTAAATGAAAGGACTTCAGAAAAATATTAATGGAGAGTTTTATCAGATGATGCGTAATAAAATTTTGTTTGTGGTCTCCAACACGGTAGCAAACTACTAACGGAAACCACAGCAAAAAAAATCAGTTAATAGGTTATCCAAACAGAACAGAGTACTGCAAAACGAAAAACAGTACAACATTTTTCGTTTATCATTTCGTTGTGTTATTTTTCTATAGGATTTTTCGTTTTCCATCAGCAGCGTACTATATGCTTTAAAGAAATAAGACAATGCTTAAAGACTTAAAAAAATAGATAAATCTTCATATATAATATTATACAACAGGTAAATACCAAAAAGTATTTATTTAAGTGTGACAGTTCTGCTAGATGTGCAAAATAACACTCTGGCAGCGATCTTAATTGGATTCATCTGTTGACTAGTGAGGACCTATTTTTATTAAAATCAGTTCATCTTAAATAGATTTCATTCCTAATCATTAAATTGGATTTTTTTTTTTTGCCCGGGACCTGGCATTTTTTCTTTTCTTTCTTTTTTTTCTTTCTTTCTTCTTGGCTGATGTATTTCAGAAGTAAATAGAATTTGTATTATTAAAAAACCTTCGTATACAAAAATATTTATTCTATAATGAAAATAAACTAGCTTCGAGGGCATTTAAATTTTCTATATGTACGCCAATATATATATTTTTTGTTGAAATTAATTAAACTTTACAAAAAAAAAAGTTCTTCGGTTTAGAGAAATTTAAATTATATAGCGAATAGATAAAGTTAAGTCCACATGTCTAAATACAAAAATAAAAAAAACCACTCGAAATTTAGAACATAACTACGCCATTACTTTTCTACATAAGTGTCAAATATCAATATTGTTATTGTATATGCCCGTCCGGCGCAGAATACTTCTTTTTTTCTCAACTGCACTTATCTCATTAAAGTTGCCAACGTTATTAGTATATTTACAATATATTTACATTTATTTGACCAAGAAAAAATATTTACATACCTACATGCTGAAATTTCATTTGCCTTACATGCCCCGTATAAGTCACATACGGCTTCTATACTGCTGACCTTGCTTTTGGAAAGCAAACATCATAACCTGACCAATTTGCAATTTCTTCAAATAAAAAAAAATCCTACAATAATTTATTAAACATGAAATTTGTTAAAAGGTCTTGATTTGTCATTTAACTTATTATATTTAGGTAATACGAAAAAAATACCAATAAATTCCCTGCTCTAAAACGTTAGTTCAACAACAAATTTTAAAAAATTTCTTTTCAGAATTATTTTTATATACTTTCTCCAAGTACAACGCGGTGCGCATTTTGATACCTCCTTCATTTTACCTTTAATAATAAAACTCTTTTAAGAGGTCTCCATTATTGGTCACGTACCATCATTGGATCGGTGGCGGTAGCGGGGTGGAGCCAAAAAGGGGGAAAAGTGTAAATTAAATTATCATTGTACACACATAAAAAGCACAGCTTAGATTACGACTTTGAATAAAAGTCGTAGAAATAGAAATTTTTCGCACCTGTGACCTGGTGCTTGTCGGCTTAGAATCATAAACAATCATAAACGCTTAAGATTTATGTATTAATTTGTCTGCCATAGATATGTACCCATCTATGTACTATTGTCATTTTTCTCAATTAAATGCTGTTGTCATAGTATAATGCAATCTAGATCAATATTTGTACTTAAAGGTGAAAGCTTAATTACTTCGAATAACTGGGTAGCGCGAAAGCTGGAAAAAGATCAACAACCAGGTCACACGTAAAATTTTTCCGGACTGGAACTAATTGATTATTTCAACCCCGTCCATTTTTTATTTTCGCATTCTTTAATCCGCATAATTTGGGAAGATTTTATTACCATACTAGAATGTATGACCTCTGTAATTTGTTGTATTTGTTTTACAGGCAAGTTTTTTTCCAATTAAAAGAAAAACAAATGTTGTTTAAAACGATGTTTCGTGCATGATTATGAACATCATCAGGTTGTATATTCTATGAACACATTGTGTAAAATTTATGGATATTGATATTTAGTTAAACAAAGGGAATTGCACATTTCTGGCCGAGAGTGAACACGGACGAGTTTGGTATCAAATAAAAGGTGACGTTGAGCTTGTTATATGGGTGAAATATATCAATATCATTTTTCTACGTCGTTTATTTCGCATGTTATGAACAATTACTGGGAAAAAATCTAAAATCTTAATTTTTGCAATCGGCAACTTCACGTTTGAATATCTCGATTTTCCCATCAAAAATTTTAACAACATTTCACTCATAACGTCAACGCTCAACGTCACCTTTCATTTGATACTAAATTCGTTCATGTTCACTCTAGGCCAAGGCTCAATAATAAAATAGGCATTCCCTTTAAAAATGATTTTGGAAAACATGACTAATCATTGTGATTTTTATTTTGTATACTATTGTTACACTAAAACTTCACAAGCTATCTTAGAAACCATTCTACAGTCTGAAATACCAATTTGTATATTTAATGTCACTTTCCAGTTGGCGGTTAAAAGATGAATCTAAGTCTTATATTGAACCGAAAATAATAGTTTTTTGTATCTTCGTACATACATATATTTAAATCTATAGTAAATATCGATGTCAAACAAGCTTTACTCGCAATTACACATTCAAACTCATTTTCATTCGCATCGGTAAAGCACTTAAAAACGTATTTGAAATTTTTGGCTATAGCTTAGTTTTGAAGAAAAGTAACTGAATTATAACAGATAGGTTAAAGCATACATCATATACGATTCAACTTAGTTCTCGACTGGGATAATATTTGATCAATTTGAATTTGATTCTGATTTTTTAAAAATTGATTTACAAGTATTTCAACTCTTCATTGTATAAAGCCAAGACATTTGATACTTTCCAAGTAAGTCTTTTTTAACTCGAGACGAGACTAAATTTACAAAGAATTGATGTGATGCTAAACCTTAATGCAAACCTGATTTGACTAATTGTTTTTATTCTAAAATATTTAATTTTAAAATATTTTATTTCAAAATATTTTATTTCAAAATACTTTATTTCAAAATATTTTGAAGTCATCTTTTAAACAATTAGCAAACTGGAGTCGTGTAATTTCTTTAGACAACAATAATGTTTTGGACACTTGAATGTATTCATTCAACAACTGAGTTTATGAAGTGTGTGGCCAAGCATCAGTTTAGTTGACAACGAAATTGAATCATTTATGGGCTGCTTTAAGATGTAGTCTAACATTTTATTTGAATTTGAGGACCTTTCCCTTGATCTGACCATTAGAAATAAAATTAAAAGTTTATTAAAGAGGTTCAAGTAGATACCTACTATGCATATCCTAGGTTCAACAATCGAACTGATTTAGAAGAAAGTCAACTTTTGTCACATAATTTCTTTAGACTGGAATTTTACCTTAATTTTAAGACTTTAACCTCAAACATCGCATTATTATAATAGAAGTTATAAGCTAACCAAGACCTTCTTTGATGAAATGGCCTTAGAACTTAAGTTATAATTTTATATAAGAAAGTTATAATTTTATCTATATACATATATAAATTAAAGTTTTGTTTTGTGTACGTTCGCTAGCCAGCCAAACCGGTTGACCGATTTTCTTAATTTTTTTTTAATTAAAGAGGAATAAGGGTAGAAGGTTTAGGATAAAAAAAAAATATAAAATAATAAAGAAAATCTGTTAACACCCTGCGAAGCGGGCGGGGGTTTTGCTAGTTTTATATAAAAGGTTCAAGTAGGTACATATTCTAGGTTAAACAATCAAATTGATTTAGCAGTTAGTAAAGTTTTTACACAAACATTTTCTAGCCCGACCTGAACCTTAAAGATCTGATTATAAGAACAGAAGATATAAGCTTACCAAATCGACCCTTCTAGATTACAATATTTAAGTTGATTTGCTATTTAGATAGAATTGCTAATTAGATAGAATTACTACCTCTAGCCTGATTCTCCTTAATTTAAATACCTTAACCCTGAACATTAGCCCTTAGAACTAAAGTTATAATTATAGTGGAAGATCCCGCCATAGGACGACCTACCCTCATCGAGTTACCGGATAAGTGGCATGCAGTTTTTAGATAGTGTTTTAACTAACATTTTGCGCAAGGGTTGGCTGGCGAAATTTGTCAAGGCATATGGTTGCAACGCTTTAAAGGTCGATTTTTGGGTTTTTTTCAATTATGTCACCTAGCCTATATGGTAGATTTTAGTGCCAAAAAAAATATCATATGAAAGGAAACTTTATTTAAAAGTTTTAAAATACGTATTTTTTTTAATCGGAATTTCAATAGGGTAAATTTGGGCAAAAGAAGAGAAAGGTCTAAATTCTATTTTTTAAACGAAAAGTGATAGAGTTTTTTGTTTTTTTTATCAATAGATCATGTAAATACAAGAAAGTCACACATATAAAAGAAAATTCTAGAAAATCGAAAACTCGAGATAAAAACATTTTAAAGTCAAAAAATGAAAAATGGACGTTGGATCAGGGAAATGTTTTCTAGAAACAAGTTTTATATTTCTGAGAAGCTTTTAAAAAATGAAAATCTGCCAATACGGATCTCCGTATTGGCAGAATTTTTGACTTAAGCTTTTTTCTTGGCTACGTGAATTTTTAACAAATTCATATTTTTTTAAATCAATTTTTCCTTGTTTTTGATTTTTTTCTTTTTTACCCTAATTAATATTTTCATTTAAAAAAAAAGTAGCATAAAGAGAATTTTATTATCATTACGATGGTATAAGTTTATTAAAGAGGTTCAAGTAGGTACCTACTATGAATATTCTAGGATCAACAATCGAATTGATTTAGACGTAAGTTAAGTTAAGTTAAGTCACATAAATTTTAGGTACGTTCAACACTAGGTACGTTCAGTAACCAAACTTTGAGTGTTTATATACGAAATCGAAAGGTCGAATTGAGTTTGTGTTGAAATTTAGTTGAAAGTTCGAACTCGTCGCGTTCTGTGATGTAAAACCAGCACTTGAATATTTGATTTGGTGTTTACACATCTTAACCGTGAGTCCCTCACACTTAGTACTCAAAAGACAATTTTTCAAGTTCCTAGTATGAAATTTTCGAATTTTATTCAAATTCAACAATCTTCCAATGAAGTTTGTCGGTTGGCGATGATCAACGTGTAGGTACGCTGCTGGCTGAAATTTATAGCTTGTGTTCTTTTGTTGATTTAATTCATTTTGGTAATTTCTTTGGTAACACCAACCAAAAATTTAATCATTTTCCCCATACGCTAGAGTTCATTTATTATATTTCTTCATTTTGATAACAACATATTTTTGTCAAAACGGCCCTATAAGCATTTTCAATGTTAAAACTAAAAATTACTAAAATATACTAAATACTAATATTGTAACTGGCTTACTTTGTCTATTTTTGGTGATGAACATTTTAATTGTAACGGGTGATTTTTAAGCTGGTTTGGTTTTGGCAACACTGGTTTTGACAGCTGACGTGTGTTTAGTACCTTGTGTCACTGTCAAACAGCTTCAGTTTGGTTTGCAATTTAACCATGGATCGTCTTACAAATGAACAACGCTTGCAAATTATTGAATTTTACTATCAAAATTCGTGCTCGGTTCGAAATGTTGTTTATCGAAAAATTGTGTTCAGCGATGAGGCTCATTTTTGGTTGAATGGGTACGTAAATAAGCAAAATTGCCGCATTTGGAGTGAAGATCAGCCAGAAGCATTGCAACAGCTACCAATGCATCCCGAAAAAGCCACTGTTTGGTGCGGTTTATGGGCCGGCGGCATTATTGGGCCATATTTCTTCAAAGATGATGCGAATCGCAGCGTTACTGTCAATGGTGAACGCTACCGAGCGATGATAACAAACTTTTTTTTGCCCGAAATGGAAGTTCTTGACTTGCATGATATGTGGTTTCAACAAGACGGTGCCACATGCCACACAGCACGCGAAACAATGGCGCAATTGCGAGGCGAGTTTGGTGAACAGTTAATTTCACGTTTCGGGCCGGTCAATTGGCCGCCTAGATCGTGCGATTTGACACCATTAGATTATTTTTTGTGGGGGTATGTCAAGGCTAATGTCTATAGGGACAAGCCCGCTTCGATTGACGCACTGGAAGCCAACATCCATGCATTCATTCGTGAGATACCGGCCGATATGTGTGAAAGAGTATGCCAAAATTGGACTCAGCGGATGGGCTACCTGAGACGCAGCCGCGGTCAACATTTGCATGAAATTATCTTTAAACATTAAATTGCAAGGTTCAAACTATCGATTCAAATAAATATTTCATTCATTTTTTCGAATTTTGTGTGTTTTTTTTTTTTTAAAGTTTTAAACCTCTTAAAAAATCACCCATTACATATATACATATACTGCAATGTAACCTTCAGGTCACTACACCACCTTCTTGTCAAACTACGAAACACTCTGCTCAATTAAATATGACGGCAACCCGCTTTATTGCTATAACTCCATTTGCTAAGCATTGTATCACTTCTATCAAATACTGACTTTATATTAATAAATTACTTAAATTAATAGAAGTTTTGACTATTATTTACATATACTTGAAATAAATACACTGGACGTCCAGTATAACGAAAGATATAATGTCCAGCCAATTCGTTATATCGAAACAGTTTTTTCGAACAAAAAAAAGAAAACATAATAAGAAAAACAACAGATTACTTTTATCGTTTTGCAGTGCAGGCAAACGGTAAACGCAAAAAAAAACTATGGAAAATGAAGAATCCGTCTTATATTTTGTTTTGGTCCTTTTCATTGAAATTGAACAGCATTCGTTATATAGAGTAGTCAAATTTTTCGTTATTCGTTTTAAAGAGATGTCAATGGACTTCAAATGGTGATTCGTTATACTGAACGTTCATTATATTGGCATTCGTTATACTGGACGTCCCAGTGTATACATTAGTATTGCACTTTTTTAAACATTCATATATTGCATTATTACATATATATTGCACTTAAATTAAAGAAGAGAAAAACAAAGTTACATTTTACTTGCACACAGTACTATACGTTTTTACAATTAACTGATTAGAAGAAGAGAAAAAGATCATCAATATCAAAAAATATGAAAAAATATATACATATAACAAAGATTAAAAGCTCATCTATGCGTTAAGCGGGTGATAAAGGGGTCTAGGTTGTCTTTTCTCTTTTGGTTCTTTCGATCAGTTACTTGTAGTAGCGTGGGGACCAGCTTTAAAGAAAAAATCGAAGTAGATTTCAAAATGACCTTTTTTTTATATAAATCTGTATTTTAAAAAAATATTTGTATTAAATTTGTAATTAACAAAACAAACTAAAAATAAAAATTCTTGCAGACTTCATATTTACATAAAATATATTCAATATATCGTTTAATATTGTCATATAATCAAATACGCTATATGTTTGAACCCTAATTTCATTTCATTTCCACCCATTAAGTAGGAGGTTTCCTAATCACCACACTCATCGTTTGAAAATTAAACATTTAAATGTGTATACTTGCTTTTTTTTTATTGTAGTTACTCTTTCCAACATTATCTCTTTTAAAAGATAATGCTGGAGAGATTAAACTTTATCTTTTTAAGTCTAGATCGTAAGTCCAGTTTTGTAAGCTAGTTTGTAAGTCTTTTAGTCAGTCGACTTTTTATGTTACTTATGTAAAGTTGTTATTCGTTATAACAAATAATAAAGTAAAAGTTGTACTTAATACAAAAATATAAATTTGGTTTAATTTATAAAACGTTGAAATTTTGAGATTATAGATTAACCACATAGTTATATACTGTTTATTAGCACTTTTTAAATTAATTTAACAAAAAAAAACATTAGAATAAAAAATTGTTATTCTTTTTTCTATAAATCATAACATTAAATAAGGTTAAATAAAATTAAAAAAGTAATAACAAAAACAATAAATGTATATGTTTTCATGATATTATTGCATATTGTTTAATAACATTTTTTAAACTTATTTATAAACAACAAAATTTAATTATTTCTACACTTTAAATTGGCTAGTATTATTGGTTAGTTTTTTTTTTTTTTTTTTTTGTATTTGTTTGGGCTACATTCTAGAGTAAAATATAGAAAAAGAAGTTATTTTGGCCTTTTTTTGTAAAATTAAAGTAGGTTGAAACAGATATTTTAACAATAGATTTCAATATTTTAGTGATGGTGCGAAGTAGGAAGCAGATTTTAAACATTTTTGAAAAAAGAAGTAGATCTACTTCAATTAAAGTGGTACCACTGGTGGGGACTCACATTCACATTGTCAAGATCTATTTTTCTATTCATTGTATTGTTCGTATTTATAATGTAAAATGTTTCAATTATCATCCTTTTGTTAAAGTGGTATTCTCTGTGCATTATTTTTTGATTTGTGATTTGTGTCCTGATATTATATTTTTCAATTTTTGTTTTGTAGTACCCAGGTAAACTTGTTCACATGCCTCATCTCTTTTACCGTTACATTCAATTTTGTAAAATTAAAAAACAATAACAACGCTATAGACACAACCACAACAGATAATATAAAATACAAATCAACAGAATACTTCCACATATTTTGCAACATGAATTTAAGAAAATAAATATTAAAACTTCATTTAAAACAACAAACAATCTACAAAAATTGTTACAAAATAAAACTAAAAATCACACCAAAACATGTTCGGGAGTATATAAAATCAAATGCGTCAACTGCGGTAAATTCTACATCGGACAAACAGGCAGAACATTTTATGACAGATTCACAGAACACATACCAAAACAAAATACAAAATCCACATTTGCACTGATACTACTACACCGATTTCGACACCAATACACATAAAGAAAGGGACAAAACTAGGCGCACTCGAAGATTTCGAAATATACAAATCAAACAGAACAGAACAACACAATTTACTCAACGACGAATTAACAATAAAAGTCAACAACCTATACAACACCGCCATCATAAACCAAAAAACACAACCACAATAATTCTATACCGCAGGTCAACAAATTAAGCCCGAAGATGGATGATCGATATCCGAAACGCGTAGCTTAAAAGTATTATAAATAAAATTTGTTGTGTTAATTTAAAAGAAATTAAATAATTATAATTAAAAATAAAATAAATTATATTTTGCTTATACATACAAAAAACATTAAAACCCACAACATGGGGACTACACCAAATATAAATCTATCAGCATGATTATTTCGTGATTTAAAATTTCTGATTAGAGTAGATATGTACTATATTCGTTGAAAAACTATTGGCTCTAAGTATGTTTTTAAGTATATTTTTATTTTTTGCATGATTTTCTCATTCGCTTATGGTAAATATGTTAACAAGGTTTTGTGCAGTGTTCAAAATCGTTTGTTTTGGATGTTAAGACTTGAAATTTATGATTCTGCCTGAAGGTGTGGGTTTTTGATACCAATCTATTTATAGCCTATTCTTTTTTCTTAAAACTATCGTATCCAGGCGAGTTACGTTGGCAATCTTCTGAGATTGCAAAAAAATATATTTTTATATTCTTCTCCAACGTGGAGGAACAAATAAAAGTCAAATATTACTTTATATGGACCACAAGTGGACCTCTTTATTTGAGATGAGAAATAGAACTGAACTTAATGCTAAAATACAATATGGTAAGTAATTAAGATACAATCTATGATGCCGGATATAATATGTGAATGTATGATCATACGATCGTCGAATTATGTTGACATTGCATTATTTGTGGATGCCTTCCGATGCTGCTGATTCTGCAATTTGGTTGTGGCGTCTTTTAGTTTGTTTATCTCTGGAATTTGGTGGTGGCATTTTATGGTTGTTTATGTCAGAGCTCTAAACTGCTGACTTAGGTATTTGGATCGATATCAACTGCGAAGTATTCATATTGGGTATTGGATGTGTGGGTACCTTTGTAACTGGCGCGATAATTTATTGATTTTTCTCTTTTTCCGGTGTAAATTGAGCATTTTTGTAATAACTATTTAAAGCTTCTTGAGTTGAGTCTATTTCAGAAATATTCAACACATTTTGTGAAGATCTTCGGTTTTTGAGTTAATTTATTCAAAGAAACATCAAGTATATCCTCTAATATAATGTCAGCTATGATGGGAGAAGCTGGATTCTGATTTCCCATTGGTATAGCGTTCCATTGTTGGTAGATTTTTTCCTCATATATTAAATAGTTATTGTCAACTACACAAAAACGTAATCGGTCTAAAATGTCTGTTTCGTTATTTTTGTGTAATTTTTCTTACAATTTAAATAAAATATAAGCTTGGTTACTTTATTACGAAAGTGTAATAGATAAATAAAAAATTAATAAAATTGATGAACCTCTAAGGACCGGTATAGATGTGTCAAATATGAAATTCAAAGGTGTTTACATTTCATTTAAAACCTTTTTTTAGCGCAGAGAATGTGCTATGCAGTAGCAGACTCTATATAATGTAAAGTGGGGCGCATGGTTTCTTTGCATCCAAAGACTTCATATTTTACAAATACATATATGTATCTACCTAGTTTATCTTCAGTTCCAGTTAAGAAACTAAACTATAAAAAATACCATCCAAAATTTAAGATTGTTTCGGATTTGTCAAAAGCCTCCCCCATTGATATCCATTCATTTTTGTTGTGCTTTTTTGTCGAAAGCATGTAGCTCATCTCTTTAGCTGACGCCCCCACTCGTCGGATACCACTAAACGGTGTCCACTCACATGCATTCTTTTAACGACTTTCCATCTGACTTCCGCATGAAATGCCCTGCCCAGTCCCATTTTAGCTTCCTTGTCTTCCAAACAACATCTTCGAATCCTGTCCATGAGCGTATGTTGACGTTTCTTTTTCGCTGAAATCGTCTTATTCTTAACATTGCTCTTTCCATTGCCCTTTGAGTTGATGAAAGTTTTTTTTTGGGACGTTTTGGTCACGTTTAAGATATGTATTCGAGTCCAACATACGTTTCACGTTCCAAAATTGCCTCCATCGGTTCGTTATTCTTTGAGAGATCTCCCTTTCATCTCTCCTATTAAACGAAAATAACTGTCCTAAGTATATGAAGTCCTCCACATATTCGATCAGTTCTCCGTTTATACGCATTGGTGTTCTGGTCGCATTTGTCATGACTTTTGTTTTGTTTTCATTTGCATGAAGACCTGCCCTAGAGCATTCAAAAATAAGTTCGTTAATCAACTTTTGATGATCTTCAGGATTATCACTCATCAAAATAATGTCATCAGCAAACCTCAAGTTTGAAAGATACTTTTGATTTTTGTGCCAATGTGTTCCCATTCTAATTTTCTGAAACATTCTTCGAGAGTAGCTGCGAAGAAAGGTGGTGAGATTGGGTCCCCTTGCTTAGTTCCGCTTTGTAGTTTAAATAGCTCTCCAGAGATTTCAGTTTTTATTTGTGCAGTGGAAGAATCATAAATTTTTTTGAAAATTTTTACCCGACGACCATTTATGCCTTGTTTAAGAAGTGCATTTCACATGAAATCTTGGTTTACAGGAGCGAAAGCCTTTTTAAAATCAATAAAAATGAAATAAACCGGTAATCGGTAATCTAAACTTTTTTTGATGATTTGGTTAACTGCTTGCAGGTGATCTGTAGTCTAACCTGATCAAAAACCTTGCTTGCTCCACTGGTTGATGATGCCCGAGGTCTACTTTCTAGCCTTTTGAAGATATATTTTGCAAAGATTTTGTAGATGTTAGATATGAGACTTATTGGACGATAGTTGTTGATGTCATTTTTATTTTCCTTTCTTGTGCAACAAAGTGTACATGGCTTTGTCCATTGGATATGAATTTCTCCAGTAGCTATAACATAGTTGAAAATATCTTAAAGCCAAGCTGAAGACGTTTCAATTCCATACTTAATAAGGATTTCGACCTCGATTCCATCACTGCCTTTACTTTTTTCATTTCCAAGTCCAATTATAGCCTTTTTTATTTCATCTTGCGGAAAAGGTAAAATTTCTTCAGATTCTTGTTCTAGCGTATGTTCTATATTATCTACTGATGTTCGTATTTTGGCGATAGATCCTTATAAAATTCTGTTGCCACTTCGTTTGTTTGTTTTCTGTTCCTGACTTCCTCGTTATTTTTAGAATCCTCTAAGACCCACTCCTGACAGATACAACAAATACGAACAAAAACTAGCGGGGATATACGTTAAATTGTCGGCAGAAGTCACGGCTGCCAGCGAGGGCTTGGCTTTGCAAGAAGCTATGTCGCCAGTGACAACAAACACACAGAACATACGTAACGAAGACATAATAATGACAATGACGAACGAAGAAGAGGACCTACTCCTAGACCCCTTTGCCAATCTTGGAGTCGGGGATGGGGCCAACATCGGGACGGTGGACAATGACGATATCATTGTCTGCTGTTCCGTTGCCAGCTCATTCCGGGCTGTCTACTTCCTCCAAACGGAATAAAATCTCCAACTGTAGGAGGACAATCAAACGGCTTGGCAAGAGGGTCTGGGACGAACTTACCGACGTAGAACGCAAAAGACTGCTCAATGCTCATGCGTTTCTGCAGAGAGAGCTTCCAATGAAGAATGGGTCACCTACCCATGTATCGGAGGAGGCTCCCCCTGGGAATCACACCAGCGTTGGAGGTTTGATGTGACCGCCGGCTTCGCGTGTTGGTAATACCCACACAAAGAAGGGGACGGTCTCCTCAAACACTCTAGCAAAGACAACAACGGACACTCTACCCAAACCAACTGCTGGACTACTGGATGGCACTGAAGTTGACGTGATCCTAAGTCACAAATCAATACCACTTGATTTCAAGGTGCGCGTCGGTACAAACCGATGCAAACTGCGGCTGATTACCACCAAGAAAAAGGTAATTAATAGGGAGCGGGTTTCTTTAACAAGAAAGTACTACAAATAAATCTCCATCACAGTAAACCCGCCAGTGCCAATTTAGTCTATCTCATGGAGAATAGACAGATAGACATTGCCCTTGTTCAGGAACCCTGGATTACAGGTGACAGAATTAAGGGCCTATACTCCAAATAACTCACGCTGTATAAGGCCACAGATGTAGGCATTAACAGTAGTTGTAGAGCCTGTATTATAGCTAGAAAACAGATTAATCTCTTTCTTTTATCCAGATACAGCTGTTTAGACCAAATGAAAGTAAAACTCGAACGCGCCGGGCTCCCACCACTCGTCATAACATCATGTTATATGCCAGGTGACAGTATGGAAGGACCACCGGCTGAGATAACCAAACAGCTCATCCAACGTGCCGCATTGGAGTAATGGGACGCTGTTATGGGTTGTGATGCCAATGCACACCATTTACAATGGGGAAGCACTGATATCAATGACAGGGGTGAGTTACATTTTGATTTTATTATAGAAAATAACATTTTCGTAGCTAATAGGAGAAACGAACCCACTTTTGTTACTAAGAATCGTAAAGATGTACCAAGTCGATAAACGTTTTTAAGCAACTCGGATACTGTTTCCATAGACCAGTGGAGGGTATTAAAAGATGAGTCATTGACCATAAACTCATAGAATGCTTAATACTCGACACCCCAGACCCTAGTAAACCTTTCAGAAATATCAGAAAAACAAACTGTGATATTTTCAAAAGAGAAGTAGAGATTAATATACAAAAATTGAACACTAACTCGATGCTAGAACACGAGATTATAGACAAAGCAAATGATAACCTCACTGAAATTCTCGGTAAAGCATTAGAAAAAGGGTGTCCACTAAAACCTTGTGGACAAGGTAAAAAGAAACCACTTTGGTGGACAAGTGAACTTGGTACTATTAGGAAAGAAACCAGGAGACTTTTCAACGTTGCCAAGCGCACAAGAACAACTGGGAAATTTATAAATCCAGTCAAAAGAAAGAGCAAAACGCAGCTCGTGGAGAAACTTCTGTAGCCAAGTTGAGCGTACTAATGAATCAGCAAGACTCAGGAAAATACTAGCTAAGGCCCGATCGTTCTAAGATCTCTTAAAGAACCCAATGGACATTGGACAGAATCGTGTAGCGAAACACTAGAACTCCTGGTAAACGCATACTTTCCAAGTTGCCCATCTAATGATAAACAATTGGGGCTCTGCATCGAGAACACAATACCTACGGAGTTGATTACGGAAGAAAAGGTTAAATGGGCTATTAACTCCTTTTCACCGTACAAATCACCAGGGTTGGACGGTGATTTCCCCATGATGTTACAAAAATGTGTTGACCATGTAATCCCGCACTTAAAAAACATATTCCTAAATAGCCTAAAATGGGGGTATGTGCCTAAGGCGTGGAGGGAAGTCAAAGTGGTTTTTATTCCGAAAGCTGGAAAACCAAGCCAAATAGGCGCTAAAGACTTCAGAGCCATTAGTCTCACGTCTTTTCTCCTAAAAACATTTGAAAAACTAATAGACTTAGCAGTACAGATCAAAGTATCTACTTCCAGAGGGTCTCCACAAGGTGGGGTTCTTTCTCCACTTCTCTGGATACTCGTGATGAACACAGTCCTCATGAGACTTAAATATAGTGGAGTTCAAGTAATTGCCTATGCTGATGATTTAGCATTGCTTGCGACAGGTAAATTCCCCACTACAATTAGACGCTGATTACACGAGTCTTTTTTCGTTCGTTTCGTCTTTCGTGTTTTTGACAGCTTGGGTGAGGGAGGGTAGAAATGTAGGGAGGTAACGAAGGCAGGAATGAAAATTTGAAGATTTTTTCTGGTTGAACATTGACGTTTATGGTTTGACAACAGGGTAGAGATGAGCGATAGCCAGTTGTCAGCAAAAATCGTAGTTGAGAGAAAAATCATCGATTTCAGATATCGATTTTAAGTTTAAATACATCGAAAAAAATTACAAATAAAATTGTTTCTGTAAATCAAATGCAAAGAAAGAAACTTCAACTATGTGTGCTTTCTACAAAAAAACATCATTCTTATAAATATTAAATGTGAAACAACAAGGGGTTTTGCGGAGTCTCAGCAAAGAGAGTGGGTAAGAACTAGTTTCAAATAAGAATTCATTTACGTGGTCATTTGATAAAACAATATATGGTGTGGAAATGTTTGTTTCTATTTACATGTCCTATATGGCAAGTATTGGTTTCGTGTAAACATGGAGAAGTCTTAAAAAGTAGTTTTACCATACCGTCCGTTGATTTCTACGTCTGTGCACTATACGGTCCATTGAGATAGTGAATAAACTGGTGGATCGTACAGTGCACGTTCTGTAATTCACGCATCGATAATATTTGTCGAGAAACGTTGAAAAAAATTTAAAAAAATTAAAACTCATGAATTGTTTCAATTTTCATCATTTCTCGACTAATTTTATCGATGTGAGTTACAGAACGTAGGTACAGATCATTTTAATGCGTAGGTGGCCTCGGTAGCGCAATGCATAGTGCATTGGCTCTGAGGGAGCTTGGTCCAGGTTCAATCCCCAGCAGGGGCAAAAAGTTTTTAAAATTAAAATTGAACAAAGACCAAGCACCACTAAAAAGAGTCCGATGATTGGCCTGGCAGTCGTGAAATAGCTATAACTCCAGCCTATAAAATTTTGGTGGTAGCCCACTAAAGTATTGTTCTTTCATTCAAACCTTTTATAAACTTTTAATTTCGAGCTGTAAAACAATTTTTCACACTTAAATAGTGCATACATGGACTAAGAACTGTGGCTTAGCGGTTAACCCATAAAAAACTGAACTGGTCCTTTTTGCGAACAGAAGGAAATACCATCTTTCAAAATTCCCCTTATTAAAGGGACCCAACTTAAACTCTCCAACCACGCTAAGTATCTTGGTCTGATCTTTGATAAGAAACTGAACTGGAGTCTCAACATTAAAGAAAGAACTAACAAGGCCATGTTTACTTTCTACTTCTGCAACAGAATTTTTGGTAAAACCTAGGGGCCGAGCCCAAAAACTATTAATAGTCTAAGAGCCAGCGACAAAAAAAGTAAAGTCATTTCATTAAGAAAATATTTGGTACCATTGTATAGTCTAAGTATAAATAAATATTAAATGAATTGTCTGCCACTTATCCGTTGGTGGAGGGGCTGTCGGTAGGGTGTTAAAGGGATAAAAAATATTAGATAAATAACGTCATTTCATCAAAGCTGATTTTTGGTTTAATTATGCAAAGTACTATTTTATGTAATATATCAAAAAGGCAGACAGTTTGGATGGTACGAAGATGGTGACAGACAGCGGGGAAGGTCGAGAAAATAAGTGATTAATTACTTACGTCATTTCATTAAGGTTGGGAAAAATGGTAAAATTTTCAAAATTCCATTATAATTCTATAATCAAAAAGGCAGACAAATATTTCAAGCCCAACACCCCAGCAGACACAATTATATAATTTATTTTTATTATTAAAAAAAAAAAAAAGTGAGAAAATGTTACTTTTTAAAGAAATCATACTTTTAATTTCACATATATTCTTCTCAGAATTGTTTTATACGCCTTTGAAGTTGGCATAACAATTTTCACCTAGCCTAATGGGACCTTAACAGGAATTTGCAGTTTTTTTGCATTTTTTTTTGCATTTCTATTCCGGATTTTGCAGTTCACCAAATAGTGTGTGTAACCCCCTCTACTGCTAACTTCACTGCAGGGTTGCGAATTTTTGAATTAAAAAATCATTAAGTCATAAGTCTCTAGATGACTTATGAATTTAAAAAAAAATTTATTCATAAGCTAATGTGTGAATTCTGATTAGAAAAATTATGAATTGGAAAATTAATAAGCTAGCATGATCATTTTATGATTTAAAAACCAGATTTGAAAGCTAAAAATAGATTCAAAATCTAATTAGGTATACTTACTAGCCAGGTAACAAAAGTTTCGAAGTACAATTATTATAAACTTAATGCGCACTGGCCACTAGCCACTGGACAATTGATGAGTGAATGATTTATGTATGTTAGTTAAAATAGTTTTTTCTATGATTTTCATAAAAGCTTCCAAAAGAGAGGATGATAACCCATCATTTGTTCAACACAAATATTTTATCGGTATTGCTTTTTATTAAATTGAGTTATAGGAACTGCATAAACGGCAACTCACACAAGAATTAAATTTTTTTAATTCACAAGTCATCTACAGACTTATGACTTAATGATTTTTTAATTCAAAAATTCGCAACCCTGCAGTGAAGTTAGCAGTAGAGGGGGTTACACACACTATTTGGTGAACTGCAAAATCCGGACTAGCCAGTTCAATCATCTCAATGATGGCAATACCACAAACTAATATTACCTTTTTTATTGACAGCCAATCGACATTAAAAGCCATTTCTGCCGTTGAAATCAAATCGAAGCTTGTGACTAGCTGTCCCGAAGAGCTAAAGGTTCTTAGTACACAGCACAACATAAGGCTCTGTTGGGTTCCTGGTCACAACGGTATCCCAGGAAATCAAAGTGCTGATGAACTGGCAAGAATAGAATCAACACTTGATCTTAATCAGGCAGACCTACCCTGTAATCTAAAACAGGTTGTCGAGAACAAAGTTCTAGCCTTAACGAACAGAAGGTGGAACTCGCTTGATACCTGTGCTACAACTAGAAAACTATGGCCCAGCTTCGACAAACAAAAGACCGAAAACATTATCTAACTGAGCAAGAAATCTCTCTCTCTCTCTTCTCGTAAGCATCACCACGGGACACAACCAACAAGGTTACCATAAAAAGTTGAAATTCAGTATGCATGACTTATGCAGAGGTTGTGGTGACGAGAATACACTGAGGACACTACTTATTACCTGTGCCACTGCCCTGCGCTATACCATATGAGAAACAAGTTACTCGGAAGGCATTTCTTCAGTGACTTAGAGGACCTCTCTGATATCCCGAGCAAAAGCTTGTTAAATTTCACGAAAGCTACAAAATGGGTTGTAGATTCGTAATCCCTTCCAATCCAGCCGACCAACAGGCAGATATCGCCTCCCCAGCCATAATCCAAAGACATAAAATGATACAGGATGACACTGAAAGAACGATTAAGGCGACAACTAGCGGAGAATGGCGACAGTGGTAACTTTGCCCATACTAACGTGTGATCTGAGTCGTATTCGAACCGATTCAACACATCGACAATTTTAAAAAACGATCTTTTTTTGGTGTGAACAGAATCGATTTGGATCGATTTGTTTGTTTGGATGTCCTTTAATCAAATCACGCTTAAACGGATGGCGGATTTGAATGAATTTTTTTTTAATAAATTGATAATGATATGCGGAAATGATTTTAGAATATTTTTTTATAACGCAAGGAGAATTATAGATATATAAATATCTACATTTGGGGGTGGCCCCGGTGGAATTAGTGCTTGACTGCTAACTTGGATGTGTGGGTTCGATCCTCAGTCTAGGCAGCATTCTTTTCTATATTCCCTCAACTGAACGCCACCCCTGGAAATGAGAAAATCAAAACCTAATTTCTCAATCCATTGTGCCAACAAAAATCTATCCTATCCTTCTATTCCTTCTAACATTGCCTAATTCATAAGACCCTAGGTCTTCCTAGCATACATATATATGTTTGTGTTGTTTGTTTTAAATAAACATTTCATATTGTAACGTTTGCGAACATTTTTTTTAATCTGTGGTTCTTGCGGAAAAAAATATTTCAATTTCTTTTAATTAAATAGGGATATTTATAAAATATTAAAATATTTAGCCCTTCTTCAAATTTAGGAACTTCTTAAGAAATGCTTAATAGATACAAAAATGAAGCTCTACACCTAATTTAAACTCTGTCGGAATTTTCTTTGCATAATTTTGTTGTTATGATATGACTTTTATTTTCAATTTGTTTATTATTTTTGAAAACTAATAAATATCTTAATTTATACTTATCTTCATATTTAGTGTTTAACATTGTTAACATCCGTTTTTCACTAAATAATCTTCGGTAATCAAGATTCCAAAATGTATTTTTTTTGCAAGAAAAGAAAGGTATCTTATAGAAAAGATACTGACAATACATCGTAATATATATAATGTTAACTCTTATAAATCAGGATGACAAAAATTCACTATTTTAGATTTGGATTCACACCGTTCAAATAATATTTCTTCTTTAGAAGGTTATGGCACATATATACTTGCTCTAAAAGCAAAAATATTACTGTAAAAGCAAGTGGTTAGAATTAATCAAAAGTACTTGAGAAATAAGTGGGGTATGTATCAAAAATGATAATTTTTCGGTATATATTATGGTATCTTTAATTTTGATCACTAACCCACTTCAATTTGTTTCCACGCATTTATTATTAAAATAATTTGTATTTATCATATAAACGGAATGACACCTACTTTATGAAATTAAATGTTGGAGACATACGGCGATAAAATAGGCAAGGCACGGATGGGTTGGGCTAAAGTTTGGTACTTCAAAAAAAACTAGCGAATATTATTTTATTATAAGCATAGACGAAGTTTCAAAATAGAGAAAAAATTCAAATTTTAGTTAACTGTTGTATATTTATGAAGCTGAAGAACACTGAAAGCCAGACGTTCCTATGTTTATTATTATTAAGTTTAAGTTCTGAATTAAGAACGTGAATAATAAAATGCACGACTGGATCGCACGAACTTGCTCTTATATATGCAATCACATTGTGGTTTAAAATTCTTAATATTTTTTAAAAACTATTAAAAATAAATAAATTATTTTGGGAGCCTCTATTATATGCCACCTTTCAGAAACGTAGTTTAGTTCAAGGTAGCCGCGAGATGCAACACGTACCATTTATAATAATTTTTCAGAATTTTTTGTTCTGCCTTTCTATTAAAAAAAATTACTGAATTTTATTAACGTTTTTGAGAAAAATAAGATTTTCAGTAATTGCTAGAAAATTGTATAGCAGGCAATTACAGTTATTTTTGGTACTAAAAAAAATTATGTCGTGGAAATGCCTAAAAAAACGTTAGATAATAAATTTGAAGAAAATCGACGCAACCGTTTAGACAGACAGACGAACAGAATTGCGAGACCCACTCTTTTCGACTTCACTATCATCGTAATGTCAAGTTTGATCAAAATCTCGAGTTCGATTTTTCTTAAGAATTTATAAATTGCCATATATGTATGTACATATGTAATACCTACATACCTATACACACATATAGCGTAAATAAAAATAAAAACCTACTTAAAAAGTTCTGCGATATTATGTTCTCAGTCCATTTGAAATGTTACACTGACCTTGCATTTAGTGTAGGAGAAGGTTTTTTTTTCTTTTAACGTGTAGGTCGCGTCAGTTCGCGTATATCAGAAAAAAAAAAGTTACGACTAAAAATAGTTTTCAAAAAATAGCATTTAACTTTTGTTGATTCATATAATTGCAAAAAATTTGTAAATTTTGTTTGTGGAACCTATGGTTCTCTAGATATGGCGAATAAACTTTTATCACCTCCCAGTCCGCAAATGGGGGAGGGGGGTTACAGCCCAAAAATCATCTCGTACACGCACACTGACGCACCCTACCTATTTAAAGAAAAAAACTTTGTCCTATACTAAATGCGTGGTTCGGGCAGAATTTTGTAACATTTGATATTGATATTTTTCGTAAACGAGACAGATAAATATGGGAAATAAAAAAAAATTAAGTTTGACTTAGAAAAGGTTCGTGTTCGCTAGAATTTCTTGGTCAGAGTTGTACCACATAATATAGGTACATACATCAAACTGGTTTAATAAGTGGCTGTTTTTTTTTCAGAAATTTTTATATGGCGAAATTATAACTTACTGTAGGACCACGGTATAACGGAACTATTTGGTAAGGTTTTTTGGCCGCATTTTTTTGTTGTTCAATTTGTTTTAGAAATATGCAAATGTAAATGCCTAACAATCTTCCCCGCCTAATTGTTCACTGTACTTTCATGTGCATTTACCATAATTATTCACCTTGTATTTTTTAAACACGATTCTAAAATATGAATTGTCGATTAAGCTGATGGCATTTAAATATAGCTGACTCTCAATTTTACTATGCTGGGTTATGTACAATGTTCATACTTATCTTACTTTTACTGTGCATATTGAACAATAATTGTGTTGTCATTTTAAAAATTACAAAATGAAATTTGAAAAAAAAAATTATTGTTTAAAAAACTTTTTGGTTCAAATCAGTAGTATGCTATATGCATGTTAACCAAAGGCAAACAACATGAATATTTCTTGAATTCAATAAAAAAATCGATCTCATTCCATGTTTTCCATCATGCAATAAAATACTCCATAATAATAAAAAAATATATATTAACATGAAATACACACATTGGAATCAGATGCGTGATCTGATGGCAGAACACTGAAAAAAAAAACAATAATATATTTAAAAAAATGCCTTCTTTTATAAAAATATTATGCGGGTCCTTCATACATAGAAATGTTTAAGAATCAAAAAAATTATGTTACTCCCGTTTATCCAACAATACACTTGGTGGCAACACACTCAGATTTGTAGTTGTTTTTTTTTTTTAAGCCTTTAATATGAATATATGATGGTTTGAAAAGCTTTCTTTTTTTTGTAGGGTATAACCCAAAATCAAAAAGATTCTCCAACAAAGAAAATTAAGAAATCACACGTCTTTTCAAAGAGAACACATTATTGAACAGTGAAGTCAAAAATTATAAAAGTTAAAACAGTAATCGAACCTATATAAAGGGTTTTCCAATAGGGACGGGTTGGTTTTGACAGGTCGTGGTGGCCATATTGTTTCTTTTACTTTCTGTCAAAATCTTTTAATCAGTTACTAAAGACAAATCATCATGGCAAGATACAGCGTCGAACAACACGTGCAAATGATAAAACTTTTTTTTATCAAAATGGATGTTCTCTAGTAGCGTTGCCCTTTTTTATTTCCAGATTCGGGACGACACCAATCCACTCGAGACTCACGAGGTGCCAATGCATCGAAATAAAGATACTTTTGGTGTGGATTTTGGGATGGAGGCGTCATCGGTCCGTACTTCTTCGAATATGATGCTGGCCAGGCTATCACCGTCAACGGCGATCGCTATAGGTCGATGATCACCAACTTCTTGTGGCCTGAATTGGATGATATGGACACCGAAGACATATGGTTTCAACAGGATGGCGCTACGTGTCACACAGCTCAAGACACAATCGATATTCTGCAGGAGCGCTTTCATGGCATGGTTATCTCGCGCCGAGGCGACGACGTGAATTGGCCACCAAGATCGTGTGATTTGACCCCTTTGGACTTTTTCTTGTGGGGCTTTCTTAAGTCGCAGGTCTATGCGAATAAGCCGCAAACCCCCGCGGCCCTCAAAGACAACATAATCGATGCCATCGGTCAAATTCAGCCTGATTTATGCCCCAAAGTCATCGAAAACTGGACCTTTCGAATCTGCGACAACTAGCGAAGCCGCGGCTACCATTTGAACGATGTTATGGCTCTCAAATAAAGATAAAACCTTATTGATATCTCATACACAACTTGTTTTATTCAATTTTAAAATCGACCCGCCCTTAATGGAAAACCCTTTAGATACTTAACATAATACAGAAAACTATAATACAGGATATTATTTACTTCGGAAGAATCATACGATCACTGGCGAATGAGAAAATACTAAAAATTATGTATTCGTCCATTAAATATCCGGCATTTATATTCTTTAAATTAGGTAGAATACAGTATGTTTGACAAAACAGGCACACTGTTATACAAATTATTGCCTAAATAAATAAATAAAGTAGAATCAGGGCCTAGTGACTTACAACTCTTCACCATTCATGTGTGCGTGTTATTGGCAGGAATAGAGGGGACCTAAAATTTTCTGCCGAATCCGAACGGCTAGGGTGAGAAGCACTTTTTCAAGATAAGAGATACACTTGCAGGATTTTCCAATTCCTCGCAAGAGGCAGTAACCCGTGAAAAAACATTTCTGTTTTTAGGTGGCATAAGCTGGAAATCGACCCCAAAACCTTCGTCGTGGCGCGGCGTAACAATCCAACGCACTAACCATTACGCCACGGGGTACTACAAATTATTGCCTTCCTTTTTAAAAAATCCTGTGGCGATCTATTAATTTACTTTAAATAATATCTATATTCCACTTAGTTTTAAAATATATAATATTTCACTTAATTTAAAACAAGTATCAATCATTCTTAGATTAATTTTTAAATAATATTAAGTTTGTTTATTGAATGTTTATTAAAACAAACTTTTAGTATAAATAGTGCTTGGAAAATAAATAAAAACCAGTTCTATTTTCACATTCCTCGAATCAGCTTCTCTTATTTAAGAAGCTACCACATTGGTGACCCCGACGTGATTCCACTGGTGTGGAACTGGGCCTCAAGCTGGAGGAATCACAGGTCAAGGCTCCGCTTCCAAAATGGTGGCACTTTTATGGAAACCTTATAGCAATTACTCCTCCTGCAAGCTTTTCTTCTAAGTCAAGCATTGTGTTGGTGCAAGATGTTCTTTGTTGTGTAGGTTAATGGCACCTTACCGTGGGTCGGGGGACACCTTATAAATTGTGTTAGTGGAAATCTAGAAGCTGGTGTGCTGACCGAAGTCCGAGACGTGATTACCAGCCCCTTCTGCCACGGAAAAATACAATGGCATGAAGACTCGACTTCTGGCAGCATTCCAAGAATCGGAACAGAAGAAACTCCAGACCCTTCTTAGTGGCATTACTCTCGATGGAAGATACGACCAACTCAGCTGCTTACAAAGATGAGGGAGCTTGCGTCACCTACTATATCGGAAGGCATTCTCAGAACCTTATGGTTGAAGCAACTGCCAAACACGACCCAGTCCATCCTGTCGTGTAGTGAAAGACAAGATCTCAAAACTTTGGCAGATATGGCAGATAAAATCTCTGATGTATATTCCAATTCAGATGTTGCTTCTGTCTCAACGCCGCCGTACAGTATTGCTGCCTTTTCCGAATTACAAAATCAGATTGCTACTCTACCAAAACAAATGAAACAACTTCAAGTACCTAGAGTCGAAGCTCTTCACGTTCAAAGAATTCCTTCAGGAAGAGATCGAGGTCCAGAAATTCAAATATCTGCTACTACCACCGATGATACGGCAAAGAAGCAAGGAAGTGCCAAGAACCCTGTCAGTTTCAGACGGGAAACTAATTTGCGGGCAGCAATCAGCGACTAGCCAGTCCGCAGACACCATAAGTCGCTTTTTTCATTTTTCGTTCTTTTAGTTGCCGTTAAAAACAAGAAACTAATCGATCGAAAAGCTAGTCTTAAAACACATGGTTTTGGTGCAACCACTTCATCAAGTGCAGCAAATATTCAAACAACAAATCTGTCATCTTTCATTTACGATTTATTGAAAGAATTTGAAGACGTCACAAGGACAAACCTACTGGCTAAAACCAAGCATAACGTAATGCACCACATTCAAATAAAAGGATCTCCTGTGTACTCCAAAGCCAGACGACTTTCCCCCGAACAACTCAAAACTGCAAAGCAAAAGTTCGAGTACATGATCAACCAAGGGATTTTTCGACCTTCAAAGAGCAGTTGGGCGAGTCCTCTGCATATGGTCAAGACGTTTTTTTCCCAAAGTGGCTCAGATCCAAGCTCCTCTTCTTGCCTATCCATGTGGTAACAAGAAGAATGATAAAACTATTATCAATTGGACGCCCGAACTCGAAAATGCTTTTCAAGCCTGTAAGGCCAACTCAACCCTACTTGCACATCCTGATGTTAACGCTCCATTATCAATAATGACAGATGCATTCGATACAACTTCAGGCGCTGTTATTCAACAGTTTGTATCCAATCATTGGCAATCTCTTGGATTCTTTTCAAAAAAGTTTTCACCAACCCAAACCAAATACAGTGCCTATGACCGCGAGCTTCTAAGTGCTTACTTGGCAATTAAGCATTTTCAACACATGGTAGAAGGAGGACAGTTTGTTCTTTATACCGACCACAAACCTCTTACTTTCGCCTTTCAACAAAAACCTGAGAAATCAAGCCCTCGTCAACTCAGACATTTGAGCTAAATCGGACAGTTTAGCACAGATATAATTCATATCAACGACAAGGACAATGTAGTGGCTGATGCTCTATCCAGAGTAAACGTCATTTGTTCACCACCCTCAATCGACTACACTGATTTGGCTAATCAACAACAAACCGATGAAGAACTCAAAAACTCCTCAATTCAACTTCATCTCTACAACTAAAAGAAATCCAACTTCCAAATACGAATCACCAAATCTTTTGCAATTATTCAAAGGCAAGACACGACCATATATTCCATCAAATCTACGACGTCAAGTTTTTAATACAATCCATAACTTGTCATATCCCAGTATTAAGAAAACTACTCAGATGCTCAAAGAACGTTTTATTTGGCCGGACCTGAAGAAAGATTATCGCAAATGCTCACAAACGTGCATCAACTGCCAAAAAAGCAAGATACAACACCGTACCAGATCTCCAATTGCCAATTTTGCAACGCCTGAAGAAAGATTTCCTCATGTTCATCTAGATATCGTTGTCACTAGGGGGCGAGTACTGTGGCGATCTATTAATTTACTTTAAATAATATCTATATTCCACATAGTTTTAAAATATATAATATTTTACTTAATTAAAGAACAATTTATCAATCCTTCTTAGATTAATTTATAAATAATATTAAGTTTGTGTTAAATAATTTATGTACATTATAAGTATTAAATTGGCAACTTTGGAATACACTAGTTATCGATCTGCCCGAATTCTATGTTATCGATATTTCATATACCTATAGGTTCTTGGTTAGAATATTTTTATGATCTCTTCCTTCTGAAGCCAACCACCGCCGAGACCAGTCATACTAAATAAATAAATAGGTACATAGCAACTATTGTAACTATACGTACAACTGCGTTTTCTTTACCATCAAATACAACAGTTTGTTTATCGAATGTAAACAAACTATTAGTATAAATAGTGCTTGAAAAATAAATAAAAACCAGTTGTATTTTCACATTCATCGAATCAGCTTCTCTTATTTAAGAAGCTACCACAATCCCAATCAATAAATTCAAATCAATTTTGTTTTCAGTGTTAGACACGATCAACATCAACGTATATTGATCTTTATTCGAAGTTAATTCACATCATCATAAATGAGTAAATTACGGCTCAATGGATGCAATTTAATAATTGCTACAGACATTATATTTTTAAAGTCTCTTGTTAGCCAACACTTTCTATAATAATTAAGTAAACTGTTACAAATATATAGATACAAATTTCGCTAGTTCATCGCACTGCTTCGTCTATATGCATCACGCGATGATTGCTTGATTATAAAATAAAATAATAAGTGAACGAGTAATTCCGCATCGTGTCTCGTTTAGTATTATAACATTTTGAATTTATTTATAAGATACTTAATAAAAAAAAAAAACATAGGAAACAATTTATGATATTTAAGAAGGTTGGATCTTCTTCTTCGGTAAACGTTATAAAGTTAAATCTTTACCGCATCTTCTTCTTAAGTTTGTCTTTGAGACATTTTGCCACTCTTAGTTTGCTTCCAAAAGTAATAAAACCGAACTAAGCGAGCACACGATAAAAATGTTGTAAGGTTTTTTTTTTTTTTAAGAATGTATAGTTGTAGATATCTAGAGATTTTAAGGTGTGATTCCCATTCTCGAGATGATGAAAGAACAACTGAAAAAAAACAGAGGACAGTATAAACACTAGCTGACATTAAAGCATCTTATTTCTCAGATAGCTATATGTTTTAACTATTCGCGCAATACAGGTAGGTATGTATTTGTTATACAAGTGAATAATAAAGTGCAGGGTGGTCTAAGAACAAATTGAAGGTCTAAATTTTGTTTATTTCTTAGATATGTAAGGTTAGGGTATGGTCAACGCAAAGCCTTACAATTTATTTGTTTGCATTTGTTAAATTCAACCCAATTTTAAATCACCTGAAAACTTTTTTATTTATAAGGGAACTGACGAATTAAATGGTGTACGTAGACTGTACTTAATTTTGTAATGGCATTCATACATTTCAGTTTATCTTAAATCAAATTTAGCCTTTTTACTTGCGATATATACAAGCCATGGCAAGCTATGGATTCGTAAAAAAAAAAACCACTCGAAATTTTGATTAATATTGACATTACGATAGCGAAGGCAACAAAAATAGGCCTCGCAAAAACGTTAAGTAAAATCTCATTTTTCTCAAAAACTATTCCTACGATTTTGGTTAAAATTTGTATGCGAGCTTATATCCGTACGATCTACCCTTTTATTGGAAGATTGATTTATTGATTATTAACAGTATCTCTCATAGAATCTCTTTTTTTGCTTTCGAATATCATATTATCTATTAAACCGTTTTTAATGAAATTTTACACAAGAGCTTCTAAATATAAGTTTAAATAATATTGCATATCAAAATTTTCAAAAAAAAAACAAGTTTTGGGTTTAATAAAAAAATCAAAATTATTCTCGCTAACAAAACATTTTTGACAACTATTTTCATTAAAAAGTTACTCTCGAAAAACTGTTGAACTATATGTGAACCAAAATAGTTTTTAACATTTATCTCATCCCATAATCATTTGAGCTCGATTTTCGATTTTTATATTATTTTTATTTTTTTATTTTTATTAAGATTTCGTGGTCGTCAAAAAACTAAATTAAATAAAGATTGTCAAAATGCCAATATTCTCATCCGCTGAACTGATATTGAACTAATTTTCTTTTAAGGCACCATTGCCACATCTCATGTTGCCCGTCTCCTGTTTATCCCAACAAAACCGATGACAATACTGTACAGAAGAATCTGTAGGATTGGTGAAATAACTTTCTTGAATATTATTTTTCATCAGCTTGCATATTGATCATTGAAAATCACATTTATGACGAACTCAACCACCACATAACATTATTATTCAATAAAATCTAATTATGTACATATAATATATTTTGTATGAGACACCCCATTTAATCAATTTACAGAAATTTTTATTCGATCATTAGATAAACGCGGTATTTGCTTAATTCTACCGACAACAAAACAAAAATGTATATAAAAATCAAAAATGTATTTGTATATGTAACTTGTGGTGACATTTTAAATGTTTATGTTTGGACTTAAAATTCTTTGATAAAATGACTTACTCATACGCGTAAGATGATGAATTTAGCAGTAAGCAGAAGTGGGTAAATAATAAAATAAATACTGAAATTTTTGTTATATATGTACATAAACCTCAAAATGAGAAAGAATTTAATTTTTGAATAATAGGTTAGTATTCTTAAAAAAAATTTAATAGAATATTTTATTTTCTCTAATATTTTCTCATCGGATTACAAGCAGTGGAATTCACAATAGTACGGAAGCTTTAAAATCAGCTCAAAACTCTTTTCAGTCAAAGTTATTAATTTTTAACATTTAAATTTTAAATTGAATTAATTCACGTTTAACACTTAACGGTGAATGGATTGTTCCGATCAGAATACGCATGGTTTGTTATTGTTTTTCGCGAGCTATGGGAATTGTAAGCTGGAAATCTTGGTGGGAGAATTATAGACCAGAGTTTCCGCCAGCTGATGTGATAAGCTTTGTATGCTCGCAAGGATAAAACGATATACAATAACAGCAATTAATTTAGTTGCAAGAAGTTTCATCAACAAAACACCCATCCATCCACTAGTCAACCCGTGAGCCGTGACTGCGACCACTGTAACCTTGTCGAAATTCCAGATAAACTTTTATGATTAAAGTACAAACGTATTATATTAAACTTATTTACAAACAATAATTATTAACTTGTATTTACAATTTTTTTAAATGTATCAACTAAATTTATTGACAAACAGTAATTAAAGTGATGTGTGTTTGTTTGTTTTACTAACTAAATATTCGAAACTTTGAATTTAATTAAATAAAATTATAACAACTTATTTATGGTAAAACTCAATCTTCCGGAATACTCTTGTTTTGTTTTAAAAAAAAATAAATAAAAATAACTTTTATAGTCTTGTTTTGAATATTCGCGGAAAACTGAGCTCTGAATTTACATTCGTAACCCAAAAGGCTAAGAATAGTTTAAGAAATTCTTGCAGTTGTTAAATAAACTGGCGTTGCTCTTATATCATACGTTTGACTATTAAACAATTACGAGAATTATGTACACTACCAGCAAAAAAATATATTTTTAAATATAAAACAATTAATTTTCAATTATGCTTCTTAACCTACTTATATTTTCACACATATATCTTTATAACTGCCCCACCTATTACGGAATAATACATAATGTTTTGTATGTATAAATGTTAAATCATTAACGAGTCTTTTGTATTTTAAAACATGATTAACAGAAAAATTGGAATACCAAAACAAAATAGAAAGCCAGCGGATATAAAATACACGCATTTGCATTTATATAGGTCGTCATTTATTGTTAAAACGTAAATCCTTTCAGAAAAACTATAAAACTATACATATGTATGTTGACTGATAATTTCAGAAACATAACGTAGAAATTAAAAAAGTAAACATTGAACCAACGCACAGAGAAAAAAAAAATTAAGAAAAAAAAAAGAAACTCATTGACGAATTTATTTATGTACATACATATATTATATAGAAACTCAGAAAGAAAAAATAACTAAACGAAAGAGCTGAGCCAAAAACTTGAAGTCGTCTTTATCGTCACGCGTCGTCGTTGGCGTGGTCGTGAATGTTCGGAACAGTGAGTGGCTATTATAGACAAGAATATATAACCGGAACCTATTTTGCATTCAACAGTTAGAGAGTAATATTCTTTCCGTTTTTTTTTTTTCTTATTTTTGCAATTTATACCATAAAACTTACACCACCATGACTTTTTCCCGATGTAATGTATATTGACAAGAAAACAGGAAAGAAAAATATTATTATTTATAATACAAAATATAACTTGACATACAAATCAATTACAAAAAAAAAAAAACTTTCCATTAAATGTTTGGTTTGAGTTCTGTTGACTTATGTTTCATATTATTTGTAAATAAAAATGCGGGATTATAAAGTTTCGGTACGATTGTTAAAATAAAACTTGTGGACTTATTCCGAAAATGAAGGCAAATATTGGATAGTTGTTAAGATGATTAGGCTCGAAGGAAGTTTGTAGTTTCAAATTTGTTTATTTATTCTTGTATATATATTTCTATATATATTTCTATATATATTTCTATATATTATATTTCTATATATACATATATATATTTGGTTTTTCGGAAATGGCTTCAACGATTTTGATAAAATTTTCACAGTTTATTACAATGAACGAGAAAAAAATAAAAAAATTGGATTTAATAAAATCCGCCCACTTTTCTTACTTCTTAGTATGACAGAAACGGTCGGAAATGCCTTTATTTCTCGGAAACCGCTCAAACGATTTGAATGACATTTTCAGAGTTTACTTTTATGATACGAACAAAATTAAAAAAATAAAATTAATAAAACCCGCCTACTGCCACGCCCAATTTTGTTAGTTTTTTGTATTTCGAAAACGGCTCCTATGATTTGGATGAAATTTTCAGAATTTATTCTTATGAACGAGAAAAACATAAAAAATTTAATTTAGTAAAATCCACCGACCACGCCCACTTTCATTACTTCTTAGTTTCTCGAAAACAATTCAAACGATTTGAATGAGGTTATAATAGTTTATTCTTATAACAAAAATTGAAAAATTCTTTTACTAAAATCCACCCACTGCCACGCCCACTTTTATTAGGTATTGCTTGATTTCTCGGAAACGGAACTAGCTATTTTAATGAATTTTTCAGAGTTTTTTCTGCTCAATAAGAAAAAATTTAAAGAAAAATTTAGTGAAATCCGCCCACTGCTCCACCCACTTTTTTCGTTTTTAGTTTATCGGAAACGGCACCGATAATTTGGATGAAATTTTAAGAGAACGTTCTCTTTTATAGGTAGGAACTAAATTTAAACAGAAAGATGTTGAAGCCGCCTACTGCCACGCCAACTTTTATTAGTTTTTATTAGGTTTCTCGAAAACGGTTTTAACGATTGTATGAAATTTTCAGTTTATTTTTATAACCAAGAAAAAATTGAAAATTGGATTTAGTAAAGTCCGCACGCCCACTTTTATTATTTCTTAGTTTCTCAGAAACAATTAAAACGATTTAAATGAATTTCTTAGAATTTATTCTTATGAAAAAAGAAAAATTGTTTTACTAAACTCCGCTCACTTCCACGCCTACTTTTATTACTGCTTATCACGGAAACGGCTGAAGATATTTTGGTGAAATTTTCTATGATTAGAATGAAAGTTTTAGAGTTCATTCTTATGAAAAAATGGAAAAAATAAGAATATCCGCCCACAGCTCCGCCCATTTTTTGGTTTTTGGTTTATCCGAAACGGCTCCAACGATTTGGAAGAAGTTTCTGTAGTTTATTCTTATGAATAATTTGAAAATTTGATTCTGTAAAATACGCCCACTTTTTCAGTGCATACGAAAAAAAAATTAAAAATTGGATTAAGTAGAATCCACCTACACTCACACCCACTTACAGTCAATCAATTTCATATTCGTACAGTATGTTTGAAATAATCTTAACGCTCTTTTTAACCAAAACTGCATTTTGTTTTCGGTTAATTTGAATCACCAATTATTCTTAATCATTAACTTAAATTAATCAATTCATTCAAAATCGGATAAATAATGTATTACCAACATTATGGTTCTTCCGAAAATAATTTTCTAAAAAATCAGATCAAATTCATATTCGTACAGTGTTTTCTTATTCGCGAAATCAATAAAAAGGAACTGTTAAAAAAAATAACAAATACATTTTTGTCCTCTAAACGTTTGCGTATTTCAGTAGTGTGTTTGGAAATTAAAAAAAAATAAAGATTTACAAAATGGGATAAGAAAACAGTACGAAACGTCGGTTGAGATAAGAAAAATGATTGTTAAGTACCATAATGGTGGTAAGTCATTAAAAAAAATATCGGACCTAGTTGGCAGACCACGATCAACTGTCCAATCAGCAGTTAAAAGGTTTAAAATTGAAGATCGAATTAAAAAAAAGCCGAGAAACCTCATACGCGAAATTTTCAACACTCATGATTAATGTGTTATCATTCATGAAATAAACAGAAAAAACTGAAATATTGCACCAAAACTGGCTGAAAAGCTGCGTCAGGAACTCAAAACGGAATTTTGCACAGAAACTATGAGGAACTGCATTCGAGAGCATGGTTTTACCGGTAGAGTTTCCCTAAAAAAAAACATTCATAAGTACTGTAAACAGGGTTAAGCGGCTTAACATTGCAAAAGAGCATCAATCCAAGGATTTTCACTTTTGGAAAAAAGTAATTTTTATAGACGAATCAAAATTTAATAGCTCTGGTTCATATGGACGGCAAATGGTATGAACGAAACCAAATACGGAGCTCCTTCCAGAAAATACAGTAGCAACAGTGAAGCATGGTGGCGGATCGGTGATGGTTTGGGGCTATTTCTCTGCAGCTGGTGTAGGAAAGCTACATATTATTGATGGTATAATGGACCACAAGAAATGTATTGACATTTTAAAACAAAATTTGGGAAAAAGCGCACAAAAATTGGGTCTACAAAACCAGTTCACTTTCTACCAGGACAATGACCCAAAGCATAAAGCTTATAATACACAGATGTGGCTGCTTTATAATTGCCCTAAAGTTATGGAAACTCCACCCCAGTTATCGGATTTTATCCCAATCGAAAATGTATGGGACCATTTAGACCAGCAACTCAGAAAACTTACCATTAGAAATGCATGAGATCTAGAAGAGAAGATAGTGCAAGAATGGGACAAAATTTCTGCTGAAACAACAAAAAACTTGTCCAATCGTTACCAAATAGGCTTAAGCATGTGATAACAAATAAGGGATATGCCACAAAATATTAAAATTTTGTTAAATTTTTGTTCTTTTACCAAGAAAAGTTAGGTGTACGAATATGAATTTGTTGTCTGTTATTCGATTTTTTTGGTTTTTGTTATTAAATGATCTGTTTTTGTTGAAGGATGTTTTTTTTTTTTGTGTTTGACAATAGATGGTTACCAGATCTTTGATTTTACAAACAAATAACACTCAAAGCTTATGTGGTTCTTGAATAAATTTTAAGAAAGTTACTTGATATCTACTGTACGAATATGAGTTTGATTGACTGTATGTATATACTACTTATTAGGTTTTTCGGAAACAGCTTTAACGATTGAATGAAATTTGCATTTTTTTCAGCTTAATGAGGAAAAATGTTTAAATTTGGCGTTATTTAAATCCGCCACTGCCACTCCCACTTTTGTAATATATTGGAATCTCGTAAATGGCTTTAGCGATTTGGATGAAATTGTCAGAAAGTGCACTGATGAACAAGAACAAGTTTTAAAAAAATATTTCTGGGAAAAACCGCCCACTGCCACACCCAGGCCCTTAACTAAGGGGGCGCTTAAGCAACAGTTTCAACAATTTTGATGAAATTTTGTATTTAGATAATATTTTAACTTTCAAAACTAATAAAAATAAGTATCAACCAGACCCTTAACTAAGGAGGTGCCAAGGACGATGAATTCTTTTTTAAGTCTAACGATTTGGATGCAATTTTATTTTAGAAGAGGAGCTAAGCTTAAGATTTTTATAATTTTGATGAAATTCTGTATTAAGATAATATTTTGCTTTCCAAGTTGATCTTAAGAAAAGACCTTAGCCAGGAGGCGGGGCGTCACAAAAGGCGCAAACGGCTCTAACGATTTTGATAAAATTTTAAGATTTTGTTCTTATGAACGAGTGAAAAATTTAAAATTGGATGCCATGTTTTTTGTTAGGGTTTGCAAATCCGCCAAGTTGTCAGAACAAAGAATATTATTTGGAGGAGAACCCTGCTTTTGCCATAAATGCATCAAAATAAAGTAAGGCCACGGTAAAAATGTCTAAAATTTAACCATGATGAGACAACCAATACTAAAAAATCACAAGTTCCATCTGTGGTTCCAACTCCGCCTTAGCTCGTAGAGAGATCTCCGCATGTATCTCCACATATATCAGTGGAGGAATCTCCAAATATAACTCCACATATTACATGGTATCTCCACACTTATCACCGCATTATGTCAAGGTATCTCCACTTTTAACTCCACATACATGTTTAGTCATCTCCACATAAATATGTCAAGGTATCTCCACATATATAATATGGAAGTATCTCCACATGTATCTACAAAATATCAAAATATCTCCACATTTATTTCCACATGAATCTCCACACGTGTGTCCACATGTTAAATCAAGGTATCTCCACAAGTATCCTCATATGTGTGGAGATATTTCCACATGCATCTCCACGTTATGGCAAGGTGTCTTCACATTTATCTTCACATAAATATATGGAAGTGCCTCCACACTTGTGGAGATATCCCCACGTGTAGCTCCATACCTTAACATGACGTGTGAAAATACCACCCAAGCCTGTCACCCTGACACTTTTGCTCTTAAAACAGAAAATACCAAAAATTGACCACTTTAATAATGTCACAATCAGAGTAGAAGATGCCCTGCACGCTGTGATACTATCACACTGTTAGCATGTCTCCAGGATCAGCCACAAAGAGAAGAGGGTGTGGAAGTGGGCAGATTTAACTAAAACCAATTTCAATATTTTTTTCTCGTTCATCAAAACAAATGCATGCAAAATTTTTGATGCCTTTCTGAAAAAAAGACTCATTTCCGACCATATACATACACACTGAAAATTTAATCCAAATCGAGCAAATCTCGGTCTGCCAGGTACTATATTATTAATATTAATATTTGTTTTTGTTTTGACAATATTGTCTTTGATTATTAATTTCAAAAAAACTATATGCATAAAATTGTTTGTTAAAATAATTTTCTCTCTATATTATATTGTATTTTCTTTTTGAATTTTATCCAGACGACTTTTTTAGCTATGCTTTTGTTAATCTTTAATTAAAAAAATACTGTACTTTTTTAATTTTGAAAAAAAAAAAAAATATTTATTATATTCTATATTTAATAGTTGAATCCTAATTTTGTTAGCCTGAGGTTATTCTTTCTTTAATTATATTTAGATAGACGACATTTCGTACGTGTTTATGTACGTACTTCCTCAGGTCTCAACAAAATTTTTAAATTAATATTTATCTATGCTTAATATATATAATTATTTAAAAGAAGAAGGTTTGTTTTTAACTATCTCTTTTCAGATACAATTTATATCTCTTTTAAGTTTTAAAGTCTTGAAAAAGATGTTTCAAATTATCAAAATTTAAATAATAATATGTATTTCATTCTGAATATAAATTCATATTATTATTCATTTTAAAAATACTTACTATCAAAAATTCTCGAAATTTTGAGTGGGAAAATTAATTTTTCAACAAATTCTCATTAAAGAAAACTTGATTTAAAAATAGATAAATCAAACATACGCGCTCAGCTCCGCCTATTGATTAGTGCGTTGTTCAGTCAGATTGAAGCGGAGGTCTAAAGATCGAATCTCAGTCTCCTATTCCACAAAAAAAAAGCAATTTTTATTTAAGGGGTAGGTACTGCTTGTTGCGAAGGAGCGACAAATCGTCCAAAAGTGTTTTTGAAAAAAATTCTTCTTGTCTTAACCGTTCGAATTCAAAAAAAAATTGTAGGTTCCCTCTATTCCTGCGGACGTACTGACTAACAACACGCATGCAGGAATAATAGAGAGTTGTAATGCTGCATTTTCAAGAATGGAAAATTTCAACCGTTTAACCTGTCATTATTACTGTCATAAAAATAATAACTAAGTGCAAAAGTTATATTTAATTTACCACTATTCTGACATCGTCTTAATACTGCGCTGACACCATTTTACAATAAATGACAATTCACACACAAAAATAAACCTGCTCATTACCATTTTACCACATCAGAATGTCATTATTAGATTCGTGCAAATGTCTCATTTAGAAGAAATAATGACAATTTGCTACTTGTTTGATTGCAACATAAGTCACTATAGGCTCTGTCGCGCCATCAACTATAACAACTCCTTTTCCTATGTACATATCTGCTCTTTTTGTGAAATTTTTTCAAACTAACACTCTGCGTGGTCTATGATTTTTATCTAGCTAATCTGAAGCGATAAAAATTAACAAAAAATAAATGTTTTATTATTCGTTTTCATTTTTCTATTGAATATTCATGAATGATGTAACTCGTCGGGTGTTTACATTTTTGATTTAGATTATATTTAAACAAATATATGTCCAATAAAACGGTGGTCATTAGCAAAATGTAGTTGCTTTTTGCAAACAAATAAATGAATTAATAATGATTATTAAGTAGAGTCAATGACTTCTTAATATTATTTAATTTATTACTAAGAAATGTTTTTCTTTTGTCTAATTTGATATTTTAGGTACATGTCAATGAATTTCACGAGAAACTCATACATAAAATAATATATTGCGATTTAATAGTAGCGAATTAAATTTAGTAAAATAATGAAACTATAAAAACTTGACGAACAATTTAATGCGAAATGACAATAAATTGCGGAATGAAAAAAAGACCGCCAAGTGACCCCTACCCTGAATAAAGATATCAAAGTTTTTCTTGCTTTGGGAACTCATAAAAACTCTATACAGTGATTAATATTTTGTTTCCATTGTCAAACTTATATATTAAACAAAATAATATGAAAATTCTTTTTTTATTTAAACGTAAACATCGTTTTGACATAGTTTTCATTTTATATTTTTACAATACTATGGCAGTTGTGCTCTGATAATATAAAACAACCCTACAAATAATCCTACAATTTTAGATAATTTAGTTTTTTTTTATAAAAGTTAAAACATATCTGTACAAAACAGCAGAAAATATTCTTAAAGGGGCGTCTTAAAATTCAATGGTCCACATTTTAAACACATTGGGCCTTACTAATAACCAAGCACTAATGTCAACTATTAGTAGGTAAAGTGCAAGGAAATGGAATTCCGTGTATTAAATTTTAACGTCTTGCTAGTGACTAACCTGCAGTCTAAATTCGTTATTAGTATGTGATTTGTCTGAAACCTGGAGATTTTAATTTAACTCTTAACTAAATTTGGTTATTAGTAAGTTTTTTTTTTAAGAACTATATGCTTGATGCTTATGACATGGTAAAAATAGAAATGGGTTCCAAGACAAATTTTATTAAGAATTTTGGCTTAATGATCAGCGAAGATGATGCAAAGAATTAATTTTTTTACTGACGTTTCTCCTTTTATTTTTCGGCTTCTTCAGAGTTGAAATTTATTTAGCTTTTAAACGAAATATAATTTTGAGTGTTTTCGTACGTATGTTTGAGTACATTTAAAATTTTATTTTTAATTTTTATTTTTGTCTGTTTGTAGGATCTGTTTGAAGCCATGATGACGCCGAATACAAAATATGAATATTTCTCATCAAGGAATGTACTTTTCCCAACAAAATCTATTTCAGAATGGCTTTTCCGAGCAGCATATATATATGGTACGACTCAACCAACTAAACTATTTTTTTTTTTTTCATCAAAAGTTCTATTTTCGATCAAAATATTGCATAAAAACATATTATCGCTCCAATTAGAGAACAAATATAATACCAGATGCATTTCATAGCCATGTTCAAGGATTTCCATTTAGTTCTTGTTATTGGGGTATTGGGTATACCTACAATACAAATGAATGAATCGATTTTAATTATTTAATTTTTTTCTCTGTTCCCTTAAGTGACAGTTGTTTTCTTATATTTAAAAAAAAATATTCAACATCACATGCCGGTACATATTTGTTAACAAGATTAAATCGTAAATGGTAGTAACTTTATATCAAATCAAATGTCGTGCGATTTAAAAATATTTGATTCGAACTGGTACCATCCATACATACAACTCCAATTGTGTGTCAGTTTTAAAACTGTATTTAGTTTTCTATCCAAATACTCTCCCAATACATTCACGTATATATCATTATTAAAACTCGTATCAAAAAAGAGTAAATTCTTAAAATTAAAAGAGAAAAATAGTGAATAAGCCTTCGCTACTCTAGACTACTCTTTTACCACACAACAAATCGTCATAATATTAATGCCTACGATCCGTTTTGTAAAAAAAAGCATAAAAATAACGTCACGTCTTAAGTACAAATATTAAAAAAAACATATTATTCACCAAAAAAAAGTAAAATAATAAACCAACATTCTTCTGTAATATGAATATAATTTTATAATGATAACCGACATGGAGTGTTTTACTTTTTGGTGTTTAAATTCTCAATTTCTTTTTAATTACAGGTAAACAACACAACAAAACACAGATTTGGGCTAAAGGAATTCGAAACCAATGACACGTTTGAAGAAAATTTAACAACAACAACAAAAAACCCAAAGAAAGGTATTTTTCATGTTTTAAGTATGTATTCCTATGACTTCTAAGTTCGCATTCGCATAATTAATATTCATATTTCTTGTTTGGCAAGATTGTTTTTGTATCCATTTTGTTTATTCCAATCGCAAAAATAAAATACCTGAACAGTATCAGTCAGTGATATTCCACATCATTTCAATGGCATGCACAACGAGTGAAAAACTATTTGTTTTTTCAGTTCACAGATTTGCGTAGATTTCTCTCGCGTAAGATAAGATACTTTGTGTATTTTCTTATTCACAACTTAAACAAAAAAAAAGATTGCATAAATTCAAAGATGGCGGCTCTTAGGATAGATATATAAATATTGCTGGGGTTTTAATTCTTTTATATACTTTGTTTTAAAAAATATATACAGTTATTCATCAGAATATCTTATTACGTCGCGTCGTGCACTAAACTCTATTCATTTCTATCATTTTATTTTCTTTTTGAAACAGGAAAGCACGTACTTAGGTTTGAATTCATTTGCTTATTTCTAAGTTGGATTTTTACACTTGCTTCACTTGCAGGCTCATATATAGCTGTACTGCAATTAATTTATTCGAACAATTATATGTATTTCTTTTTTTAATTGAATAAATTAAACTAATTTAATTTTGTCTTCCTAGGCAAGAAAAAACACTTTTTATTTCCGCGAACATACAACAATTCGGTTTGAAAGTTTTAAGCCAACTAATCAAGTATCTCAACGAATGGAATTTAGGTTCTTACCTTTTTTACATCAACTTTACACAGACACCCATCCAAACGAAATAATTCTCTAGACATGCAAAGAAATATGTTTGTTATTACGAGAATTTTACCTGTTAAAACAAAAAAAATTACCTGCTCTTTTGGACAGTGTGCATGATCGTTGATCGAATTTTTTACACCACACACCTTAAAACCACATCTTATAAATCTTTCTCTTCTTCTCTTGAAATATAATACGAATATGATCGTTGTTAAATTGAAAAATTGCTGCGCTGTTGTCGTTGTATTTATTTCTATTTTTCTCCTTCGAAATATTTACCATGCAAGCACCTGTTGAGCCTAAGAGTTAGGATTACATTTATACACCACATCGGCATCAGTTTGAGGTGAGTTGAGGTTCCCCTGTCTTGTGGTTTATGAAGATTTCTTTTCGCTCTGCAACAACAAACAACTATGTGGAAAATCTACGAGAAACTGTAAAGAAATACAATAATGCAAAAAACAAAAAAAAACTTTTATTTGACTAAATTTATTTTTAAAAAATGTATTGTATGAATTTCTGACTGAAGTTATACTTTAATAAATATGACGGATATAAATTATTTTTTTTTGTAATATTTCATCTCTACTTATTAGTCGCAGAACCGTTCTTGCCTTGCTTCGCTTAATTTTCCAAGTAAAAAATCTGAACTTTTATATCCTGATAACATATAAAATTTTATAATTAAAAAATTATAGTTACCTACTTAATTATGTACATTGTTTTACTTTCTAAAAACAATTAATCTTGTTTTTTTAGAATTTTGAGTTTGAATTTTTTTCAGGATCCATTATATTAAAATATTGAAATATTGAAAATATGAATAAAAGGATGATTTTCTGACTTTAAGACGCTGATTACACGATTCGTTTTTTCATTCGTTTCGTCTTTCGTCTTTTTCAAAAGCACGTATCGTCGTGATTACATGGTTCTTTTTTATATTCGTGAAGACACTTTCGTTATTTTGATGTTCTGAAACTTTGCGGTGGATTTATTGAAAAATAACAAGAAGTAATAGTTAAAAATGTTTTTTAATCACTTCTTATTCATATGTACAGCTTATTTAAGTCTGAAAAATTGTTTTACAGCTTGAAATTAAAAGTTTATAAGTTCTTTGCACAATGCTCTGATTTCAAGGATGGGCGATTAAATTTTTCGATGTTAAAATCGGTGAGAACATTTATCGAACCTGAAACATCGATGTTTTTCAAAATCGATGTTTTTCTTTCTTTTCTATTTTGATAGCCAAATAAGTTATAATATGTTTACATCAAAATGTGGTTTTGAATTAGGCCGTTTGTTCATAGTAGGTTAAATCTGTAATAAAGGTTCCGACTCTGGTTCTAATGACTAAAATTTCAAATTAAGGATTCATTTAATCGATTTTCTCCTCTAAGAAAAGGCATTTAAATTATCTGTGCCTACGTTCTGTAACTCACATCAATAAAATTAGTCGAGAAATGATGAAAATTGAAACAAGTCATGAGTTTTAATTTATTTCAATTCAATTCAATTTCAATTCAAAGATTCATTTATTACAAATTGTCTTAAGGTTTACATTTGAATTAGTTTTCATGAATTCTTAAGCCGTCAGCTCGACTGGTAACTTTCAAATATTTCAAAATGATGTAAAAGAAAAATAAATGATTTTGTAGGTACATATATTTGTAAGTTATGAGTTAAGAATATTCCGACATTAAAAGCATTCTATAGCGGTAGCTGACTCTAACAAAATTGACAAGTTTCCCCCAATCTGATCAATTTAGAATTTCAATTGTTTCCTGCATTGAAAGGGTTGGTTTGCCAAAGTATACTCTTCTTTGCTGTTTGAAAATTGGACACACGCTGATAAAAAGAAAGCAATCTTCTTTAGCTCTCAAGTTGCACAAGTTGCAAAATTGGTCAAAGCTTCTGTTATATGGGGCTCCCATTTAAATGGAGAAGCTCGGTTCTTGATTTAAAGATTAGTGAAATATCCTTGTAGCAAAGGGAATCTTCGAAGTAGTTCTTGTCATACAAGCTAAAAACAAACTGGCTCTAAAGTATTCTGCTTTCCGATTGAAAGGCCTTCTCCATTATCTGATTTCGATCCAAGTTTTCAAGTTTTTGGAATTTTACCTTCATTAGACTAATGTTGTTGGGGTTGATCTGCAAGTCTTCTCCACAGGTAGCAGCAATGTTTTCCCATGTCCTCAACCACCAGTCCTTATTCCGAATTTCATAAAGCATCATCATTTTATATAAACGAGTTTCCTGGAGACCGAAAACTCTAAGAAGATAGTCAGCTTGTAACTTAAGAGTTGAAGTTAAAAGTTTTGGCAAGCCTGTTTCCAAATAAATTGAATAGTTTGGTACGGTTAAGGGAATACTGAATATTTTCTTAATGAAATTTCTCTGAAACTTTTCAATTTCTTCGTATTCTTGCATTCCCCATATTTGTGCAGCATAACAGAGTGAAGATTTCACGACTGCATTGAAGATTTTATATTTTGTTGAGAGGTTTATGTGATCGTTTGAGAAAATTTTCTTCCAAGCGAAATTAATTAAACTTTGTGAGGTTTTGGCTCTTTCTGCAAGGTGCCTGCTATAATCCAATGTTGGATTAAGCAACACTCCCAAATACTTGTATTCTTTTGATACATCTAGACAACATCCGTTTAGCATCCAGTTATACCTAACTTCACCCCGAGTGGAACGCAAGAAGACTATGACTTTTGATTTTTCAGTGTTGATGACTAAACCCCACTTATTACAGTAGTCCGTAAAACGATTTAACATCAATTGTAGGGTTTTTTGCTGATTCGGATAATAATAGGTCATCGCCATACAGTAATACATTAATTGTGTTACCCGTAATCCGGACTCCCTCTGGAATGTACGTAGCTACATCATTTATGAAGAGAGCAAATAGAAGAGCACTGAGAAGACATCCCTGTTTTATTCCAGTAAGTGACTTAAATGGACTCGAATATGTTTTTCCATCCCAAACTGATGCTTCAGTATCTGTGTACAAACATCGGATTATTTGAATGAATCTTGTTGACACTCCAAGTTGGGACAGTTTATAAAATAAGGCATTTCGATTCACCAAACCAAAAGCAGCTTTAAAAATCGACGAACAACGATTCTGAATACCTTTTTATTCCTGGCATGAAATGCTTTTACTATTGATGTTAAGGTAAATATGTGATCAACGGTCGAATAGTTTTTTCTAAATCCTGCTTGCAGCTCCGTAAGAATGTTGTTTATATCCACCTACTTTTCAAGCCTGTTAATAAGAACACCACAAAATATCTTCGCAATGACATTCATAAAGGATATGCCTCGGTAATTTTCAACTGCATTTAAATCACCTTTTTTATGGATTGGAAAAATTACAGACTTTTTAAATGGGGCAGGAACTTCAGCATTTTCAAAAATCTTGTTAAAAAGTGTAAGTAGATAGTTATAGAAAGTAGGAGATGCATTTTTAAAAAATTCGTAGAGAATCCCATCTTCACCTGAGGTTTTTCCGTCTCCAGATTTTTGGAAAACGAGTTGAATTTCATTAGCTGATATTACAGAATCTAATATTTCATCACAAACGAGCAGCTGTGCGTATGAGAATGTTGATGTTGGGTTGTTTTGAAGAAGCCTTTTGAAATATTCAGAAAGATTATCTGCAGAAACACTAAGGGCAATAGAGTTGTGTGGACAGTTTATTTCTTTAGCCATTTTCCAGAACTGCTTAGTGTTTTTGATTTGACTGAGTGATTGGGCTTCTGTGGATTCGAAATTGGTTTTCTTTGCGAGACAGATTTGCTTATATTTTTCATTAGCTTGAATGTACCATTTACGAGTTTCATCACAGGAACATCTACGCAAAGCTTTCAAATGATTTCTTCCTGGCATTTAGACATTGTCTATTAAACCATTTTTGATTGGATTTGGATAAATGGAAGAATTTCTTATGCATACTACTATTTTCATTTTCATTTCATTTCATTTTATTTATTAAAAACGATATTTACTATTTTACATCAAGATTTTTATCTTTTATATGTAAATACAGTTTAAGTTACATTTTACAAAATTAGCGACGCGTTTCGGAAACAAGTTCCATCTTCGGGCTTTTACAACTGTGTGGTGTTGGACTGTCTTCGTAGAGCTTTTTTCTTTATCAATTTTACTTGTCATTTTTGTTCTGTTATGTTGTTCTTTTTTTGATGCGTTTTGGTGTTGTTTGTGGATATTTCCAACAACAACATGTAGTCTTCTATTGCCGTTTTTTACTTTCAATTGCTCGATTTACCCATTGTTGGATTATGAGTGTAAGCACAAACTGAATGTTGCTTTTAATGATTGCATTCGTTTTATACATAACATTCCAAGGTAAATTCTCTTGTTGGTATGAGTTTAGATAATTATGTCAGCTTTAGAAATATTATTTTACTTCATAATATAATCTATCGAAGATGCCCTGACTATCTTAGCGAAACATTGCAATTTGCTCAATCGAGGAGAGGTCTTATCATTATTTTCCCTAGATGCTCACATACGATTTCAGAGCGATCATTTTTTGTTGCTGCGGTTCGTTTGTGGAATAATCTTTCACACGAATTGCAGAGGATTTCATCACCAGCCATCTTCAGGAGAAAATTATTCTTACATTTCACAAATTAAAATTAAAAATATAGATAAATAAAATGTTTGTTTTTTTTTTTTTTCTTTGAATACATTTTTGAAAATTTACAAATAATGTTATTTAACTTGAATACAAGATTATGCAAAATTAATCCATATCATTAATTTTAAGGACTTAAGTAAAACAATAGAAGATATTAAAAAAGGAAAAGCAAACAGTTTTAACCCAATATACAGATCTGAAAAAAATCACCTTTATTTCAACCTAAACAAATTAGTAGACGAATTAGAACATTCTTTACAAACAATTAACAGCCATACGAAACAAAAAAGAGGACTCATAAACATTGGAAGAAAATTTATAAAATAGATTTTTGGAAATCTAGATGACGATGACAGGGAAGACATAAACGAGCACTTTAAAACAGTAGACTTTAACCAACAAAACATTATTAACAATATGAAGAAACAAATTCAAATACATAACGAGATGCAGCATTATTTGAATAACATTAGATCTGTTATTGAATCCCAAAAAGAAATTTTTAATAAATCTAAATACATTGATGAAAATTTTCGAATGACAAAATATAATACCTTTTTATTGATTATAAACCAAGTTAAAGATAAAATAGAAAGAATAGACAATATCATGATGTCAAAGAACAACGTTATGACAAGATTTTTTCTGACAAACAAAGAAATAGATTTCTATAGTATTGATGGTTTAAAATTGTAATATTTAAAATGTAATTTAGGAACACTTAAAGAAGACGTTATCTTATTTCTTGTATTCATTCCAAATTTTATGAAAAATGAGTTGAAAACAAATATTGTAATTCCGATACCAAACAAAGATTTTATGCAATTAAATATAGATATAACGAGAACTGTAACAAATAATAACATTATTTATGAAGTCAAAGAAGAAAATTATATGCCAAAAATGAAAACCGTTAATACATGTATATCCAACATAATAAAAAATAATAATTATGAAACTTGTAAAACGAAGAAATTCAAGAATAAACTCATTCAAGAAATTAAATTAATTAAATGAAAAGCTGATATTATCTAATAGCTGAGTTTTCAATTGTTTTCTAAATTTGTATCTAAAAAAATGGACATCCCATCTTCAAACTTGGTATTTAGTATCTTTATTATATAAAGGACAATAAGAGAAAAGAAAAAAAAAATATCAAAATGGTCTAAGCTACTTAAAATTAAAATTGAATCGCCAACATCCGGTTTTCTATAAGTATAAAAAATCTGGTTTTTGCACGAGGTCCACGCACTAAAAATTATGTATCTTCTAAACGACTGAATATCCCAATCTGAAATTAGGCATATAGATTCTCTAATATATAAGCTTCATTCTAAGACTTAAAAAAAAAATATTAAAATGGGGTAAGTTTGCTAAAATTTAATTTGAAATGTTAACTTCCGGTTTTATATAAAAACAAAAAATCAATTTCCGGTTTAGATTTTATAAATAAGAAGAACATCTTATTTACCATAGATTCAATCATTGAAATTATTTTTCTATCGCTTCATTTAATTTATTAAAATTTTTCTTAAAAACCCTTACTCATAGTTTGCCGAAAGTTGACAAGCCCATTACTGGGTAAGTTTGCTAAAATTTGATTTGAAATGTTAACTTCCGGTTTTATATAAAAACAAAAAATCAATTTCCGGTTTAGATTTTATAAATAAGAAGAACATCTTATTTACCATAGATTCAATCATTGAAATTATTTTTCTATCGCTTCATTTAATTTATTAAAATTTTTCTTAAAAACCCTTACTCATAGTTTGCCGAAAGTTGACAAGCCCATTACTGGGTAAGTTTGCTAAAATTTGATTTGAAATGTTAACTTCCGGTTTTATATAAAAACAAAAAATCAATTTCCGGTTTAGATTTTATAAATAAGAAGAACATCTTATTTACCATAGATTCAATCATTGAAATTATTTTTCTATCGCTTCATTTAATTTATTAAAATTTTTCTTAAAAACCCTTACTCATAGTTTGCCGAAAGTTGACAAGCCCATTACTGGAGCAACAGACCTCAAAATTCAAAATCCTTCAATATGTATGTTAAGATTCAAATTAAGTATAAATAACACAAAGATGAATGAATTTCAAGACCCACCACTTTTTTAGTTGTCCGCTTCACGTGAAATGCCCCATATGTACATATATATATATATAAAAAACGCATTGAAAGTCTACCTCCTGGGTAATGTGGAAAAGTCTTATGCATGTGTATCAGTGTATGTATGTATGTATGTGTGAAAATATAAAAAAGGGGCGCTTTCTACAAATCTTGCACAGGGCGCAAGTTTGACTGAGGCCGGCCCTGTGTGAAATAAAATACAAATAGGTACAGACAACAAAAATTACATCTACTTTAAGATTAGATTTTTCTTTTGGCAAAATTATAATTATATCGTTCCAATTATCATCTACTGGGAAATACTAAAAAGTACGTTGCAAGGTGATGTTCTTCAACTAAGTTTTCCCTAATAGCTTTTTCGTGTTTTTAAAGTAATAAAACTTGCTATTTGATGATAGCTTTATTTTTTTCTAAATAAATTAAATAAATGGCTGAGAATGTTCACATTTCAAAAGGTGAGCAAGCGAATCCAATTTTTTTTCCTCAGAGTTTTGACACAAAAACTGAGAAATTTTGCTGAGGAATCCTGGAGGTCGATTCTGGTTCTGTGAAAAGATGAATCGAATAGCTTTTCACTTTTAAAAGCAATTCTCGTTCCGTGAAAAGGTGAAACCAAACGTCAAAAACATTCAGATGAATATTTTGCTTTCACGCCGTTATTTGGATGTGAATCTTTGAAAAAAGGGGGATTACGAACAAACAATGCTCAATTCAATCACATATCTTTCTCTGTCCTATTCATGAAGAAAAAAATATTTCTATCTCAAGCGTTTCTCTTTTCGCTTCCAAAAATAAAAAAATTGAAAATTGAGAGAATTGCGCCAACTGCGAATGTGCTTCGGGGGAAATAATAAGGTGATTCGGTATCGATAATATACATATGTATGTAATTCGTCGGAGAATTTTACTCACTGAATCGAAAAAGTTAAAGCAAGGCAATCGAAAAAGTTAAAGCAAGGCATGCTAGCGAATGTGAAAATTATTTATTCGATTCACTTTTTCACAGAACCAGAATCGGCCCCCTGTTCATTCAACAGAGATTGAGATCTCCGAGATCTCATGCTCCTGAACACGCCTAATTTGTACTCCAGTCGTCAAATTTTTTTTTTTTGTGCTCGGCAGATGTCAATTCTTGAAGCTGCCTTCGATAGTGCCATCTTCAATTGGACGCTGATTACACGATTCTTTTTTTCGTTCGTTTCGTCTTTCGTGCTTTTGACAGCTTGGGTGAGGGGCGTAGAGATGTAGGGGGAATGAAGTAACAAAAGTAGGAATGAAAATTTGAAGATTTTTTCTGGTTGAACATTGACGTTTATGGTTTGACAACAGGGTAGAGATGAGCGATAGGCAGATGTCAGCAAAAATCGTAGTTGAGAGAAAAATCATCGATTTCAGATATCGATTTTAAGAATAAATACATCGACTACAGAAAATTACAAATATGCAAATAAAATGGTATATGTAACTAAAATGCAAAGAAAGCAACTTCAAATATGTGTGCTTTCTAAAAAAACATCATTCTTATAAATATTAAATGTGAAAGTACATTTTTTTTGCGCTTTTTCGCTGGAAGGATTTTGGAAATCGATTATTTCATGGGAAAGGAACATGAATACTTTTTCATACTACATGGGGTTTGCGGGGTCTCAGTAAAGGGAGTGGGTAATAACTAATTACAAATAAAGTATTCCAAATCATTGCCTACGTTCTGTAACTTTCGCATTGATAAAATTGGTCGAGAAACGTTGAAAAGTGGAATAAAACTCATACGATTTGTTTCAATTTTCATAGTTTCTCGACTGATTTTATCGATGCGAGAATTACAGAACGTAGGCACCATGTTAATATCTACTTTCCTTTCTCATTTCTGCTGTACTCATTTTATAAAAAGTAATTCTCTTTGTGTATAATTTTCGTTTTTAAAGTTAAGAATTCATGTGGTCATTTAAGATTTAATCCCGATAAAATGTTCACACCAAGTAAATTTAAAAATGTACTTGATAAAACAATATGTAGGATGGAAATTTTTGTTTCTTTTTACATTTTCTATAGGGCAAGTATTGGTTTCGTGTAAACATGGAGAAGTCTAAAAAAGTAGTTTTACCATACCGTCCGTTGATTTCTACGCTCTTTGCGCTATACAGGGTCCATTGAGACAGAGGTTAAACAGGTGGACCGATTTGCTCCAAATATCGTACAGAGAAACGTTGAAAAATAAATTAAAACTCATAATGTGTTTCAATTTCCATTATTTCTCGACTAATTTTATCGATGTGAGTTACAGAACGTAGGCACAGATCATTTTAATGGAATTTCTTAGAGGAGAAAATCGATTAAATGAATCCTTAATCTGAAATTTTAATCATCAGAACCAGAGTCGGAACCTTTATTACAGATTTAACCTACTATGAACAAACGGCCCTAAATCAAAAACACGTTTTGATGTAAATTTACATATTATAACGTATTTGGCTATCAAAATAGAAAAAAAAAGAAATACATCGATTTTGAAAAACATCGATGTTTCAGCCTCGATAAATTTTCCCACCGATTTTAAAATCGAAAAATTTAATCGCCCATCCCTCAAATCAGAGCATTGTGCGAAGAACTTATAAACTTTTAATTTCGAGCTGTAAAACAATTTTTCACACTTAAATAAGCTGTAGATATGAATAAGAATTAATTAAAAAACATTTTTAATTATTACTTCTGTTTATTTTCCAATAAATCCCCCGCAAAGTTTCTGAACGTCAAAATAACGAAAGAGTCTTCACGAATGTAAAAAAGAACCATGTAATCACGAGGATACGTGCCTGTCAAAAAGACGAAAGACGAAACGAACGATAAACGAATCGTGTAATCAGCGTCTTGGAGTCAAGAGAACTGTTATACTTTGTAGGGAATACACTATCCACACTGATCTCTATATATTACTGGATAGTATATTCCTACAAAATATTTGACTCCATTTGAAGAACTGTTATAAGGGCGTTAGTACCAAGCAATATAACAGTATAACATTTTTTTTATTTGCCAAACAAAAGTCAAAACGTCAAATAATAATTATTGTTTACTTTATTTTGTCAAGTCCACTTTGCTTTCCATTAATTTTATCTTTTATAATTAATAAATGGAATAAATATTTTAAAAAATGATTTGCAAAACTTTTCAAATCATTGTGGGAAAGAAAAAAACCAATAATTTCCAGTTCGAAGTTTAAATTATAACTAAAAAAGGTAATTTCATCAAAACATTCTTGTTTCTTGTCCTAGATACAAATTATTTTACTTTACCTTTTCTTTTCTAGATTTGTATGCATTGAAAAACCGTTTCTCTCTTAAAATCTGGAGTCCTCCATAGAACAACCACGGCATTGGATTGCATACAGCGTGTGAAAGTTTTTATGTGTCTACCTTATGGACATAGAGTACCTATATTATCTTGAGAACCGACCGGTACCCGTCTTTCCTGAAACACCCGCAAATTTTGTCTGAGGTGAGCAAACCAAAACTCTCTTATTTCTCTCTTTTTTTCCTGTCCGTAAATCCGTGTGGATGAACTTAAAAAACAAAATTTGCTTTAAAACTGAAAAATGCCGGAAATTACTTTTATATGTAAATTTTTTTAAATCTTTGTTTAATTTGAAAATGGTTTTCAGAAACACGTAGGGGACTTAAAATGAAACTAAGAACTATTTCAACCATCGTCCTGAAGCTAGTAGTTTTGAAATTGCAGCGTTATATATCTACCAAATTCAAGAAATTTCTTAAAAGAAACTGAAGTTTTCTGAAATTGCTAGTTATATAACGCTGTAATTTCCAAAATACTTGCTTTATTTGGATTATTGGAACGGTTCTGAGTTTGAATTGAAGTCCTCTAAGAAATTTTTTGTAATCTTTGTTTAATTTGAAAATGGTTTTCAGAAACACGTAGGGGACTTAAAATGAAACTAAGAACTATTTCAAGTTTTGCTACCATTACCGCTGGATTGGCGAAGCAACCGGATAATAATGTCAAGAATAGGACATCATAGTTTCTCAGTTGTTTAGGTTGCGAAAATTCACAGAATATGAATATTTATAGAGCTACTGGTGGAAACAGCGGACAAGCTCCCCCGAAAGAAAATATGAGTAGGTACTTTACGTGCCTCAAGCAGCTGCTGCTGCGGTTTCTGCTTCTGCCAGCGGAATCATATTCAGACAAACAGGTTAGAGCTATATTTTAGACTATTAAAACAATTTATCTTTTTTTTTACATTTTTCTGATAGAAGCACCAATAGAGATGCCTCCAGAAGAACCTCTTTATCCCGATGGAACCGTGATTGTTAAGTAAATCGATCGGACTCAAAACTAATCAACAAAAACTAAAAAGACCCATATGTTTTTATAAAATATGCCAATCTTTGTGTGTAGTTTAAAGAAAGACAAATTATAGTATTTTAATTTAAAAACTAAAAAAGAAAAACAAAAAATGATGATATTTTATGAATACATTTATGCACTTTAAAGAACTTAAATTTAGAAATGCAAAAAAAATATTGATAATATTATCTGTACCGTATCTTACACCTTAAAAGGATGTATTAATTTTTTTCCACATTCTTGCCAAGTTTTTGATATTCATTTATAATTTATATTTTTGTATAAGTACGGGTTTTGTGTTGATTTTTGTTATCTTTACTTTTCTTTCAAAATATTTTTTCTTATTACTTATTTATTTTTATAAATATTTTAATCAAAACAAATAAATGTATGTTCGAATTAAAAATTCACTTTTCTTTTTTTTTTTTGATAAATGATAAAACGTAGTCATATTAAAGAAAAATTTTTACTTAAAATGTAGTCTGACAAGTTATTGAAATTAATATACAACTTTACTTTCTTAAGATGCACCTAAAGCAAACATAAATATGTCCTCTTTACTCATGTGAGTTGCCTGAACCAAAATTGTACTACTTTTCCAGTCTCACTTCTAATCTAATGCTTATAAGATTCATAAATCTTTTTCTTGTTTTTCTTGCCTACAAAAAAAGTTACAATTAATGTTAAAAATGGGTGTTGATTTCCCAAATTGTATCGGTGTGTTTTCAGATAAAAGGCTTAAAACAAGTTCAGTAATTTTGTTTAATTTAACTGAAGGAGGTGGTTTGAAATATAAAAGGTAGATTTTCAATGCATTTTAAACACACAAAAAAGGGTAGAGGAAAACATTGACGAAGAACGAAGGAGTATTACTAAACAGTAAGGTAAAACCTACAAATTCATTCAGAAATCTTAAAAATGATTTCCAATGCAAGGAAATGGAAAAAAATGTACGCCATTTTTCAGAACTTATTAATGTAGAATTAAAAAATTAATTTTGAAATTATCCACCCATTTTCGAAATATCAAATTTTCAAAAAATAATTTTGAAATTCTTTTTTGAAATCCAAAATTTGGGTTTTTGAAAATTTTGATACGCAATAGGTAATATTTGATCTTATCAGAAGCTCTTGTATAAAAAATTTCATTAAAATTGCTTGAACAGGATAGTCGAAACCCAAAAAAATGGTTCTACGAGAGATACCATTTTTTAGACGATAAATTTATTATTTTGAGAAAAATGAGATTTTCCATACCGGTTTCTATAACATTTTTGTTTAGAGGTTTTCTAAATTAAAACAAAAATGTTTCGGTCACCCTGTACAAAATTGATTTTTATTTTTTACCATTTTGTTTTATTAACACTGCCTAACTTTTTATAATAAAATATTTTTCATTATATTTACCATGTAGCTACAAATAAATCGATATTCCTAAATGCTGGTCAAAATTAATTTGTACTTGAAGGGTTTTAAACAGAATCCTGTATAAATCTTCTACTGCTTGATATTTTTTTTTTATTTTAAAAGATTTTTCTTGTCCAACAGTTTCTTTAAAGGTGCAAAACTTATCAAAACTCACCTTAGTTCGAAATTTATGAACATTTGAATCCAATAAAAAAATTAAAAGTCGACCCTTTCATTTAATAAACCAATACAATCAGTTTAAAATAAACAAAGAATTTCCTCCCATTGCAACAAATTATGTTTTGTCTGAATTTGTTTGAGAATCATTTTTGTTTGTACCATTAATTAATTATATATTTATTAATTTAAGAAAATTGACCTATATGTTAAGGCTTAGGCTTTAATCGAACAGACAGATGGACAGAATTGCGAATCTCACTTTTTTGGGCTTCCATATAACCATCGTAATTTCAAGTTTGATCAAAATATCGAGTCAGATGTTTTTACTAATCCAAAATTTACCATGTACCTACATATATCGCAAATAAAAACACTACACAATTTTGCATATTTAGGTCCATTTCGTTTCTCAAACCGAAAAGATAAAAAAAATATAAACAATTCGTATAGGTAATTGATTAAAAGAAAGTTTTAAGTAACATTTGAGATTTTTTATTTAATTTTTCATTTGTTTTAATTATGTAGTTACAAATTGAAGCACTTAAATACTAACGTATAAATGATTGCCAAGTTGATTCACAACAGATAGATTGACCTACCTCAGGGTTCTTGGTTAGTGAATCGCCGCACAAATAATACTTTCATGCTGTATAATATACCAATTAAAATGAAAGACGGTACGAATATTATTGTGGGAAAAATATACAAAAAACCCACATTTATTATCTCCGTTTCCTCGGAATAAAAATACGTCGGTCACGGCCAGAGACCGATCAAGAACTAACTATTACATTTCATTTAACAATATATATATTAAGACACGGATGGCCAGTGTTGCCATACGTAACAGTCCCGGCTAAAAACTTGTTTTTATTTACTCCGACTCCATTGCCCAACTGGCTTTTAGGCCCTCCTTCTCCTTTCTCCATTTTTTTCGCTCCTGCAGAGTAGTCAAATATTCTGACTGCCATCGGTTCCAGAAATGGCTGACCATTTGCTGTTTCTCCTTGAATACTTTAGCTCCCGCTTTGTCTGGTCTTTCTTCTAATCTGAAAGGAAGAGGTAAAATTAATGGTTCACCTACCCGGCGTTAGCGCCTAAATATCCATTGGATCGTCACTCAAAGGATGGAAAGGTCTCGAATTGAGAATCGCTTCAATTTGAGTGAGTAAGGTTCCGAACTCCTCGTAAGGCAATATCTTTTGCCCGACGATCCGCTCCAAATAGAATTTCATCGATTTCTCCTTGATGTGGCGCTGCTGGTGTCATGAAATGCCAGTCAGTACCTTTTTGATTAAGATTCTCCAATACTCCTTTATCTGAAAATACTTTCAAAGCTTTATTTAATTCTTTTGACGCTCCAACGAAAGCTTTTCCGTTGTCGCTAAAGATTTTTTCGCATCTCCCTCTTCTTGCAATAAACCTTTCATAACTAGCTATGAAGGCTATTGAAGATAAATCTCCTACAATTTCAATATGAACTGCCCTAGTCCTAAGTCAGACAAATATAGCAACCCAACATTTTCTCCTATTTCTCCTTCCGACTCCCCCGACCATTTTCAATTCAAAAGGGCCAGTATAATCCACTCCTGTGGCTAAGAATGGTTTCCCAACCTGGACCCTTTCTGATGGTAACTCCGCCATCAGCTGTCCCTCCATGCGAGCATTCAACCGCACACACACAACACATTTATGAATATGACTCCGTAAACCACTCCTAAGTTTTGGTATCCAATACCTTTGCCTAATAAACTGCATCATAACTTGGATGCCTCCATGTTCCGTCTCCCGGTGAGCATAATTCATTAATAATTCCGCTAACCTTGATCCATTTGCGATGATTACTGGATATTTCATCTCATAATCAATCTCCAATCTCCCTAATCTCCCCCCAACTCGGAGCAAACCGTTTGCATCCAAAATTGGTTTCAAACTTTCTATTGAACTCCTCTCCGGTAAATGCTTCCCAGCATTCAATGCTGTTATCTCCTTGTTATAATTCTCCTGCTGATTTCTCCGTATGAGATACTCCATAGCTAATGCTTTCTCCGTTAAATTAGGTGGTAAAACTTCCTGCTTAACCACTTTTCTCTTAGATCTGCGTTGTATTTCTTTAGGTTTCTGTTTTAGTTCTTTTCTCCATTTAATCCAGTTTGCTACATACCTCCCGGCATAACTAAGAATGTTTATTACTTTCTCTAATTTGTTTGTATACTCCAATATCGATACACTTGACTTAGTACGACTGAGCCATATGTGCACGATCTCCTGGAAAGATGAAATAGAATATATTTTCATTTCATTTCTTACCTCCATTATTTTGCTTTTCTCCTTGTCTACTTTTTTATTCAATATTATGCTGGACTGGAATCAATCCATAGCACATACTCCACAGTCGGCCATTCCATTGACTCTATAACTCCTTTTATCATTTTTGACAGCAACTCTGCTGCCGATAACTCCAACAGTTTTTGATGTCAAAAGCTTACTAGTTACTATCCCGTTCCTATATTCAACACGAACGTATATTACTGCTCCTAATGCCGATTCACTGCTATCTGAAAACCCGTGAATTTGTATTTTTGGAATTTTCCCTGCACCCAACCATCTATCAATTTTAAAATTTTCTAAATAACTAATAGAATTCTAAAATTCTAACCATCCGTTTTCTAGTTCAACTGGCGGCCTATCATCCCAATCTATTTTAAGTTTCCATAGCTCCTGAATTAATATTTTTCCGATAATCATATAGTTGCGCTACATGACTCACAATTCTCCTCTTTGTTATAACTCCATTGAATGTAGGGTTTTTTACTACAAACGTAAATTTGTCCTCCTAAATCCTAAAATGGTTGTGCCTTCCCCCTCCGAAAACAATAATGTTTTCTCCAACTCCGAATCCATAGCCCGTACAACTACCCGGCTGTTTGACTTCCATTTCCGCAATTCGAAATTAGCTCTTTCTCCATGGCCAAAACAAGATGACCTATTTGTATTTCTTCCCCCATTTTCTCCACATAAATTCTCCTTATCTCCTGATTTTTCGCAAGACGCTTCTCTAAATATGTATAAGAAACGCCTTAACGTTATCTCCCTAGAACTTCCGAGTTCTTTAATATTATCCTTTAAAGGGATTTTAACTATGAACCTTCCTGATTCATCCCTCCTATATGTCTCCATAAAATGTTTTTCAACTAACATTTCTTCCTCCGTAAACCTAGAGCATGAACTGACCTGATCTTGTTGCCACAGTCGCTCTTATAACTTGTATAATTGCTCCTCCTCCTTATACTGAGTAGATGAAATCGACTGCCCTGTCAACTCAACTATCTTTTCATTTTGTGTTCCAAAAACAATAACTCCTAAAAGCGTTTCTATTAATGCAACTCCATTTATATTCCTTAGGATAACTGATGTGACAATTTTGTTTTATCTCCGGATGCCACCCTTTCTCCCCTTTCTCCACGGTCTACTGACCTTTCCTTGTCTTACCTCCTTTTCATGCAATGAGATAAATTAGACTACTTATCAATTTTATTTTTATTCAAAAATAAATTCAATTTCTACAAAATATTATATATTCAAATGAATTCCTATTTTAGTTAAAAAATCCCCAAATTGTGCGTGGGTTTGCATGTGTGTGTGGTTTGTAAATTTATAAAAAAAATAATATAAGTAAAGAATTAAAAAAAAATCTTCCTCCTGCAAGATCTTCAAATACAATCTCCATTTTTAATTTTTTAGAATTTTTGTTTGCGGTCCACGCATCTAAGTGCTCACGCGAAACAATTCTCCTAACTCCCTCCAATTTCTCCGATTTTTTTCCCATTTTTTCCAAATTTTCATAAATATAATTTTCGTTTTCTCCAATTTCTCCAACAAAATAATTTATATTTTCTCCAATTTTTTATAAATATAATTTCGGTTTCCCCAATTTCTCCAAAAAAAAAAATTATATTTTCTCCAATTTCTTATAAATAATTTCCGTTTTCTCCAAAAAAAAAATATATTTTCTCCAATTTTTTATAAATAATTTCCATTTTCTCCAATTTCTCCAAAAAAAAAATAATTTATATTTTCTCCAATTTTTTATAAAAATAATATCCGTTTTCTCCAATTTCTCCAAAAAATAATTTATATTTTTTCCAATTTCTCCAAAAAAATAATTTATATTTTCTCCAATTTTTCATAAATATTTTCCAATTTCTCCAAAAAAAAAATAATTTATATTTTCTCCAAAAAAATAATTTATATTTTCTCCAATTTCTCCAAAAAATAATTTATAATATCTCCAATTTTTAAAAATAAAATATATATAAATATTATATATAACTCCATAGTAAAATAATCAAAAATGAAAATATCAACACTCCAAACTCCAAGTTCCAAACTCCACAAATAACTCCAGAATATAATACTAAACAATAGTAAAATATCTTAACTCCAGATAACGAATAAAATATTTCCATATTTTTTGTCGTGTATGTTCACTAATTTATTTTTCCTACCTAGAAAAATTTTTACGAAACTCCATTTAATTTTACCAAGGAAAAAACTATCTCCAAAACAATTTAATATTCCCATATTTGTCCATTTAATATTTCTATATATATCATCAAAGCTATCATAATAATATCTAACTCCAAATTGAATTAATTCATTTTCTCCTTTTCCTCCCTCCAAAATATTTAAAAGATCCATAGTTACAAATTAGTAACATAAAATGAACAAATTAAATACACTCCGCTTTAATATAATTCGTGTTTTTGTAGAAAATATTATCAACACAATAAATTCCATTTTTTTCCAAAAAATATCTCCAAAAACTCCACTGTAAAAATTCAAAATTCAGTCTACAAATGAACGACAAACATTCCACTGTCTCCATTCTGTTGACATAAAAATATTTTCTCTCTCCGAGCAAACTAACTGATGGTGGTGGCGGCGCCGACGCACGTCATCGCATGCACCATCAACACATTCCGTTTTCTCCTTTGAAAAAAAAAATAAACTTCAAAACAATATTCTCCATTTTAATTTTCCACTTTTATTTTAAATTGAATCCATTTTCGAATGGATATTTTCAATTTATTTTTTCTTTTCCTCCACTCCACTAAATTATTCTACCTAGCACAACACAACACACACTGCAGACACAAACTCACCTCTTTTCTTCATGGCAAAAAAAAATTCATAAGGATCGCAAGGAGTTCGATTCGTTCTTCTTTTTTTCTCCTTCTCCATGTATTATCCATAATGTGTATGTGTGGTGTAAATACACATGATTCTCTTCGAGACTCGAGTCTCGATTTGTTTATTTTCCTGTGCGCAAATAATTTGCACATGCGTTTGAGTTTTTTCTCCGTTGCATGTTCTACATGTATTTTTTCTCCGATTTCGATCCGTTTATATTGTTTTGTGTGAATGGGTATTCAACACAATATCTCCATCGCATGCTCCTACATGTCTTCCATGATTCTATGTGTTGTAGATACATAGGTATTTAAATTTTTTGGTGGTTGTAAGGCACCAAATAAACTACTCCTTTTGGTTTTTTATATTTGGTGGTTGTAAGGCACCAAAAAACGAACTTCTCCATTGCATGTTGTTACATGCATTTTAAAATTCCATTTGATATCTGGTTTGCGGTCCACGCATCTATGTGCTCACGCGAAACAACTCCCTCCAACTCCCTCCAATTTTAGCTAAAATAATTCTCCTTTCTCAAGTCCCCAAGAGAAAAATTAAAAAACATTAATTTAATTTTGTTTGCGGTCCACGCATCTATGTGCTCACGCGAAACAATTCTCCTAACTCCCTCCAATTTCTCCGATTTTTTTCCCATTTTTTCCAAATTTTCATAAATATAATTTTCGTTTTCTCCAATTTCTCCAACAAAATAATTTATATTTTCTCCAATTTTTTATAAATATAATTTCGGTTTCCCCAATTTCTCCAAAAAAAAAAATTATATTTTCTCCAATTTCTTATAAATAATTTCCGTTTTCTCCAAAAAAAAAATATATTTTCTCCAATTTTTTATAAATAATTTCCATTTTCTCCAATTTCTCCAAAAAAAAATAATTTATATTTTCTCCAATTTTTTATAAAAATAATATCCGTTTTCTCCAATTTCTCCAAAAAATAATTTATATTTTTTCCAATTTCTCCAAAAAAATAATTTATATTTTCTCCAATTTTTCATAAATATTTTCCAATTTCTCCAAAAAAAAATAATTTATATTTTCTCCAAAAAAATAATTTATATTTTCTCCAATTTCTCCAAAAAATAATTTATAATATCTCCAATTTTTAAAAATAAAATATATATAAATATTATATATAACTCCATAGTAAAATAATCAAAAATGAAAATATCAACACTCCAAACTCCAAGTTCCAAACTCCACAAATAACTCCAGAATATAATACTAAACAATAGTAAAATATCTTAACTCCAGATAACGAATAAAATATTTCCATATTTTTTGTCGTGTATGTTCACTAATTTATTTTTCCTACCTAGAAAAATTTTTACGAAACTCCATTTAATTTTACCAAGGAAAAAACTATCTCCAAAACAATTTAATATTCCCATATTTGTCCATTTAATATTTCTATATATATCATCAAAGCTATCATAATAATATCTAACTCCAAATTGAATTAATTCATTTTCTCCTTTTCCTCCCTCCAAAATATTTAAAAGATCCATAGTTACAAATTAGTAACATAAAATGAACAAATTAAATACACTCCGCTTTAATATAATTCGTGTTTTTGTAGAAAATATTATCAACACAATAAATTCCATTTTTTTCCAAAAAATATCTCCAAAAACTCCACTGTAAAAATTCAAAATTCAGTCTACAAATGAACGACAAACATTCCACTGTCTCCATTCTGTTGACATAAAAATATTTTCTCTCTCCGAGCAAACTAACTGATGGTGGTGGCGGCGCCGACGCACGTCATCGCATGCACCATCAACACATTCCGTTTTCTCCTTTGAAAAAAAAAAATAAACTTCAAAACAATATTCTCCATTTTAATTTTCCACTTTTATTTTAAATTGAATCCATTTTCGAATGGATATTTTCAATTTATTTTTTCTTTTCCTCCACTCCACTAAATTATTCTACCTAGCACAACACAACACACACTGCAGACACAAACTCACCCCTTTTCTTCATGGCAAAAAAAAATTCATAAGGATCGCAAGGAGTTCGATTCGTTCTTCTTTTTTTCTCCTTCTCCATGTATTATCCATATTTTTTGTCGTGTATGTTCACTAATTTATTTTTCCTACCTAGAAAAATTTTTACGAAACTCCATTTAATTTTACCAAGGAAAAAACTATCTCCAAAACAATTTAATATTCCCATATTTGTCCATTTAATATTTCTATATATATCATCAAAGCTATCATAATAATATCTAACTCCAAATTGAATTAATTCATTTTCTCCTTTTCCTCCCTCCAAAATATTTAAAAGATCCATAGTTACAAATTAGTAACATAAAATGAACAAATTAAATACACTCCGCTTTAATATAATTCGTGTTTTTGTAGAAAATATTATCAACACAATAAATTCCATTTTTTTCCAAAAAATATCTCCAAAAACTCCACTGTAAAAATTCAAAATTCAGTCTACAAATGAACGACAAACATTCCACTGTCTCCATTCTGTTGACATAAAAATATTTTCTCTCTCCGAGCAAACTAACTGATGGTGGTGGCGGCGCCGACGCACGTCATCGCATGCACCATCAACACATTCCGTTTTCTCCTTTGAAAAAAAAAATAAACTTCAAAACAATATTCTCCATTTTAATTTTCCACTTTTATTTTAAATTGAATCCATTTTCGAATGGATATTTTCAATTTATTTTTTCTTTTCCTCCACTCCACTAAATTATTCTACCTAGCACAACACAACACACACTGCAGACACAAACTCACCTCTTTTCTTCATGGCAAAAAAAAATTCATAAGGATCGCAAGGAGTTCGATTCGTTCTTCTTTTTTTCTCCTTCTCCATGTATTATCCATAATGTGTATGTGTGGTGTAAATACACATGATTCTCTTCGAGACTCGAGTCTCGATTTGTTTATTTTCTTGTGCGCAAATAATTTGCACATGCGTTTGAGTTTTTTCTCCGTTGCATGTTCTACATGTATTTTTTCTCCGATTTCGATCCGTTTATATTGTTTTGTGTGAATGGGTATTCAACACAATATCTCCATCGCATGCTCCTACATGTCTTCCATGATTCTATGTATTGTAGATACATAGGTATTTAAATTTTTTGGTGGTTGTAAGGCACCAAATAAACTACTCCTTTTGGTTTTTTATATTTGGTGGTTGTAAGGCACCAAAAAACGAACTTCTCCATTGCATGTTGTTACATGCATTTTAAAATTCCATTTGATATCTGGTTTGCGGTCCACGCATCTATGTGCTCACGCGAAACAACTCCCTCCAACTCCCTCCAATTTTAGCTAAAATAATTCTCCTTTCTCAAGTCCCCAAGAGAAAAATTAAAAAACATTAATTTAATTTTGTTTGCGGTCCACGCATCTATGTGCTCACGCGAAACAATTCTCCTAACTCCCTCCAATTTCTCCGATTTTTTTCCCATTTTTTCCAAATTTTCATAAATATAATTTTCGTTTTCTCCAATTTCTCCAACAAAATAATTTATATTTTCTCCAATTTTTTATAAATATAATTTCGGTTTCCCCAATTTCTCCAAAAAAAAAATTATATTTTCTCCAATTTCTTATAAATAATTTCCGTTTTCTCCAAAAAAAAAATATATTTTCTCCAATTTTTTATAAATAATTTCCATTTTCTCCAATTTCTCCAAAAAAAAATAATTTATATTTTCTCCAATTTTTTATAAAAATAATATCCGTTTTCTCCAATTTCTCCAAAAAATAATTTATATTTTTTCCAATTTCTCCAAAAAAGTAATTTATATTTTCTCCAATTTTTCATAAATATTTTCCAATTTCTCCAAAAAAAAATAATTTATATTTTCTCCAAAAAAATAATTTATATTTTCTCCAATTTCTCCAAAAAATAATTTATAATATCTCCAATTTTTAAAAATAAAATATATATAAATATTATATATAACTCCATAGTAAAATAATCAAAAATGAAAATATCAACACTCCAAACTCCAAGTTCCAAACTCCACAAATAACTCCAGAATATAATACTAAACAATAGTAAAATATCTTAACTCCAGATAACGAATAAAATATTTCCATATTTTTTGTCGTGTATGTTCACTAATTTATTTTTCCTACCTAGAAAAATTTTTACGAAACTCCATTTAATTTTACCAAGGAAAAAACTATCTCCAAAACAATTTAATATTCCCATATTTGTCCATTTAATATTTCTATATATATCATCAAAGCTATCACAATAATATCTAACTCCAAATTGAATTAATTCATTTTCTCCTTTTCCTCCCTCCAAAATATTTAAAAGATCCATAGTTACAAATTAGTAACATAAAATGAACAAATTAAATACACTCCGCTTTAATATAATTCGTGTTTTTGTAGAAAATATTATCAACACAATAAATTCCATTTTATTCCAAAAAATATCTCCAAAAACTCCACTGTAAAAATTCAAAATTCAGTCTACAAATGAACGACAAACATTCCACTGTCTCCATTCTGTTGACATAAAAATATTTTCTCTCTCCGAGCAAACTAACTGATGGTGGTGGCGGCGCCGACGCACGTCATCGCATGCACCATCAACACATTCCGTTTTCTCCTTTGAAAAAAAAAATAAACTTCAAAACAATATTCTCCATTTTAATTTTCCACTTTTATTTTAAATTGAATCCATTTTCGAATGGATATTTTCAATTTATTTTTTCTTTTCCTCCACTCCACTAAATTATTCTACCTAGCACAACACAACACACACTGCAGACACAAACTCACCCCTTTTCTTCATGGCAAAAAAAAATTCATAAGGATCGCAAGGAGTTCGATTCGTTCTTCTTTTTTTCTCCTTCTCCATGTATTATCCATAATGTGTATGTGTGGTGTAAATACACATGATTCTCTTCGAGACTCGAGTCTCGATTTGTTTATTTTCTTGTGCGCAAATAATTTGCACATGCGTTTGAGTTTTTTCTCCGTTGCATGTTCTACATGTATTTTTTCTCCGATTTCGATCCGTTTATATTGTTTTGTGTGAATGGGTATTCAACACAATATCTCCATCGCATGCTCCTACATGTCTTCCATGATTCTATGTATTGTAGATACATAGGTATTTAAATTTTTTGGTGGTTGTAAGGCACCAAATAAACTACTCCTTTTGGTTTTTTATATTTGGTGGTTGTAAGGCACCAAAAAACGAACTTCTCCATTGCATGTTGTTACATGCATTTTAAAATTCCATTTGATATCTGGTGGTTGTAAGGCACCAAATACAAATATATAATTATTCCTGAAAATAGTGATTGTAAGTCACCAAAAAATTAATTTATTAAATCCTGAAAATAGTGATTGTAAGTCACCAAAAAAATTTGTAAAGTAGAAAAAGTGAGAAAATAAAAATAAAACTCCCTTTTGTGTGTAAGTGAATTGCACACTTCCTTGTGTTGCAAATCCACTACACACTCAAACCTTCCAGTTGTTTCTCCATTTCCATATACATATGTATGTGAGTATGTATTCCTCCGTTATAGCTCCATTGTTTCTCACTTAACACTTTTCACAAAAAATTTCCGATTTCCGATTTTTTTTTATATTATCCCGACTCGAAGGACCATAATGTATAATATACCAATTAAAATGAAAGACGGTACGAATATTATTGTGGGAAAAATATACAAAAAACCCACATTTATTATCTCCGTTTCCTCGGAATAAAAATACGTCTGTCACGGCCAGAGACCGATCACGAACTAACTATTACATTTCATTTAACAATATACATATATATTAAGACACGGATGGCCAGTGTTGCCATACGTAACACATGCCACATAAAGTTGAACCATGTTCGGATAGCAGCAATTCTTTTCCCAATCCACAACGTTTCCTACGCATTGCTGAAAACATTCAACTCTCTCACTTTAACTGTTGCAATTGCAATAGAATTCCAAGACAATTCAATTCCGTTCACATAAAATAAAACTGCCATCGACACGCTATAATAGATTTCTCAGCACACTTGAAGGAACCTGTTTTAAAGAGTAAACGGGCGCATTCACTAATGTAGTGACTACGTAGTCGAAATTCAACTAGCTTTGTGAATGCAAAATTGCACTACAAAAATAGTCAATTCTGAACTGTCATATTAATGACAGATGTAAACACACACAAAATAAGAAACATTTGTGTTTTGATAACTTTAAGTAATCTTTTCTTTATAAATTAAATAATATCAAATATAAATTAGTGATTCGGAAGAAGATAAAGTCATAATTATGCAAAATAATTTAATTGTGGTCAAGTTTCATTTTGAATAGTTTGAATTTTTTGTATTTTAACCGAACAGCTGATTGTGAAACGTCAAAATCATTCTCCACTAACTTTGAAGCCGAAGATAAAGTCATAATTATGCAAAATAATTTAATTGTGGTCAAGTTTCATTTTGAATAGTTTGAATTTTTTGTATTTTAACCGAACAGCTGATTGTGAAACGTCAAAATCATTCTCCACTAACTTTGAAGCCGAAATTTTTACACTACGTCGGAGGGGAAATTTCAACTCATTTTGTAGTTGTATGTAGCCAATCAAAATGACTTGACTACGTAGTGACTACATTAGTGAATGCGCCCAACATTGAGGAAACAAAAAAAAAGTGAATCTTTTTTTTTTTTTTTTTTTTTTTTTATTACACTTCAGAATTCTTTGTTGTAGTGAGCTTAGAGCAAGCTGCAAGCTACAATCAGAGTCTCATCATAAGTGCATGTGTTAGTGGTTAGTAAATTAGTAAAAATAATTCAAACTAATAACACATGCAAATACAAATCTAAAAACATAAATAGTAACAAAAATTAAACAAAATAATAATACAAGTAAACTATAATACAGAATTATACAGAACAATAGTATCTGTTGTCAAGAAGTAAAAACAATCACGACCGTGGAGCACTGGTTCGAAACGCTTTTTTTAATCCAATTTTACTCATGTTAAAATCAACAGAGGAAGCATTTAAGTTAAAAAGTTTGCTCATTCGGTTAAGAGGCTCATGTATGCCGTAGTTAGTTCTATGAAAATCTACATGTAAAAGTTCAAATCTTCGCAGGTGGTGAGATCCTCCACGGTAATTTATGCCAATACAGGCTAACAAATCAGGAGCGTCAAGTTGACCATTCATGAGTTGGTGAACAAACAATATGTCGTTATTAACACGCCTTTGGTATAATGTTTGGACCTGCAGAAGCTGGATCCGATGTTCATATGGTGGAAGCTTAAACGGATCGGCCCAAGGAAGACCTTTTAGAGCAAAGCGAATGAATTTATGTTGTATTGATTCAATTCGGCTTTTATGAATTTCATAGAAGGGAGTCCATACTTGTGAGGCGTACTCAAGATGAAGTCGTACATAACAATTGTATAATGATAGAGTAACATAAGGATCATTAAATTCCTTTGCCCAACGTTTTATAAACCCGAGCATGGAGCTCGCTTTGTTAACGATGTAGTTTATGTGTTCAGTAAATTCTAAATTAGAGCTGAAGTGAACACCCAAGTCCTTAAAGCTAAAGACACGGTTAAGTTTGTGCTGCGAAATAGAATAATCGAATGCACTAGCAACACGTTTTCTTGAGAACGTAATTGTTTGGCATTTGGAAGGGTTGAGAGACAGATCGTTTTTCCCACACCAAACAGTAAATCTTTCAATATCCTCTTGCAGAAGAACATGGTCATGGTAAGCCTTTATCGTCTTAAAGATATTCATATCGTCAGCAAAAATGAGAATTTCACTAGAATGTATACATGATATTACATCATTTATAGCAAGAATGAATAAAAATGGACCCAGGTGACTTCCTTGAGGGACGCCTGAGTGAGCTGTGAAGAGGTTTGAAAGAGAATTTCGGAATTTAACCTGATAGGATCTATTTTCCAGGTATGATTTTATCCATGCTATAAAAAAAGGTGGAAAACCGAAAGCTTTTAGTTTATAAACGATGATATTGTGACTAAGTTGATCGAATGCCTTAGAAAAAGTGTATACACAGTCAACTTCACTTCCATTTTCTAGTGAATTAGAACATTTGTGCAAGAAGGTTAAGAGGTTTGTCACTGTTGATTTTCTCCTCATGAACCCATGCTGTTGTTCAAAAATAATATTCTTGGTATGGAATGCTAAAGACTCGCAAACGATTTGTTCAAAGAGCTTTGGAATACAAGACAGTTTTGATATAGGCCTATAGTTCTTAATATCAGTTTTATCGCCCTTCTTAAAAATTGGAGTGAGAAATGAGTTTTTCCATAAGCACGGAAATCGCCCTGATTTTATAGAAAACTCAAACAAAAATTGAAGGGGCTGAGCTAGAATAAATCTACATTCTTTCAAAAGTATTGGAGGAATTCCATCCGGACCAGATGAGTAATCATCTTTTAATGATGAGAGCAAATTTAAAATACTACACTGTTGCACAGGGACGTTATTAAAATTAGTTTGGGCGTAGGTATGTAAATTATTAAAATAGTTTTCGTCGACATCAACAGGTGTTTCAACAAAAGAATTACGAAAGTTTTTCGCAAAAGCGTTACAAATGTCAGTGGTTTCTTGTATAGAACAATTTTCATATATGAAATTTGCCGGATAACCATCTGAGTTTTTCTTCGAATTAACAAACTTCCAAAATGCCTTAGGATCTTCTTTTAAAGAACTACCCTTTTTGTTTACATGGCTAGTGTAAACTGTTTTTGAGAGGGATTTAAATTCTTCAAAAAGGGCAATGTAGGAGCTGTGGTCAACTGGAGAGAGAGTTCTTAGATATATTTTCCATGCTCTATTTCTTTTGTTACGGAGGGTTTTTAGCTCCTTCGTATACCAAGAGTGGCAGAAATTGTTATTTTTTGAAATTTTTAAGGGAATATTATCATTAATGCAGTTATTAAGGATGGTATAAAATTTAGTAACTGCTTCGTCAATATTACTAGACATTGATATACTATTTATACCGGATCTAGTTATTTCTTCGGAGAGCAACCGAAAATTTGCTTTTTTGAAGTTAAAAGTAAATGAGCAATCATATGCGTTGCTGTTTTCAAAAATATGATTGCTCAAGTCAAGAAGTATGTCCAAAGGAGGATGATAAGTATCTAAATTAGTAATTCCAGAACCAGACTCTAGAACAAGAGTACTAATTGCGTCAGAAGAAAATACTAAATCGAGAATTCGATTTTTAGAATTTTTAATACAGCTTACTTGCTGTAAGTCATTAGAACTAATTTTATCTAGTAAACGAAGCTCAGATTGTAACGAAGTTAAAGAAGCTTCTTGACAGGATTCATCTTCAGAAGGAACTCACTCTATATGCGGTAGATTGAAATCTCCCAAAAGTAAAATGTTGCTATTAGAGCAAGACAAGTCAATTACAAAATAATAAGAATAAGATATAATTTTATTGCGAACTGCAATCAGAACACCACCTCCCACCTCTTTTGGTTTATCATCATGACGATCTTTCCTGTAAACTAGGAACTCTTGATTAAAAAGTTCAGTGTCTAAGAAACTTGAATTTAGCCAAGTTTCAGTCAAAACAAAAACATCATGAGAAAACGCTTGAGAGTTGATGAAGATGTCGGCAGTTTTACTGCGGAGCCCTCTTACATTTTGGTATAAGAGGGTGATCCTACTTAGTTTTTTGCAGATGAATTATTGGGTAAGTTAGGGGCGAGTCTATTTTTACGTACAGTAGATTCTTTAATAAGAACTTCAGAAGGCCAAATATTTTTATTACAAATGGACTCAAAGTAAGACGAATGTGTTACTATTTTAAAAGATGAAACAAAGCTATTAACTTTGCTAATTTTAGTACACTTAATAGAAGAACTCGTTGGAATGCTTTTATTAGCGATTAATTGGGAAACGATATCATCTGGACCAATTTCTGGCTCTAAGCGAGAAATAAAAATAGATTTAAGTAAAATTTGAGACCGCTTTGTTGAAACTTATAAGAAGTTCTTCAAAGCCTTTGGAAAGTTTAGTTATGTCCATTTTGAAATGAGACATTTTGAAAGCCAGTTGCGATAAAGAGAGTTTACGGCAATCGGTGCAATACCAATACGCGAATTTAGAATTTGTTATTATCTCAATAAACGCATTAGTTGAACCGATGCATTTGGCGTGGTATAAATTCCCACATGGACCAAAACAGGCAAAAATTGGGGTATAATTTGAACCTTCGGAACAATTTTTCGCGGAGCAGACCATTTCAAGAAGAAAAGATTGAAAATTAAAAAAAAAAAAAAAAATTATTAGGCTATAACCAGGATTCGAACCCACACTACGAAGATCTTCAAATTTACCTGCAAAAGATCATCTGGTGCTGAGTCCAACTGAGCAACAAGACCTTCCATAAACTCCTTATTTCCACAAAAGAGAGTTTTGTTGTTCTCATTGCCAAATATAAGGTTTGCCAAAGCCATAAGAGCGTATCGTCTCAGTGAGTTGCAGCATTCATCTGTGGCAACTACAATCTGCATTCTACACTACTATCGAGACGTTACGTAAGTGGCAACATTCCTCATTCATAAAATGTCTGCCGTGATTTTAGATTTGATATAAAATACCCAAACGAGCGAGAAAACAGAATAAGAAGTTTTCCGACTACGACGTGCCACACATCGCACCACCGAACTAAATTGTTTAAACTTTATATTAATATATTATTAAGTTATATTATATTTTATTGTTAAATAAAAGTTATTAAAATATTAAATCTTTTTTTGATAGAACTTAATTTTCATCGGTTCTACATTGGTGACCCTTGACGCTTGTGACGAACACAATCCCGCTATACATCGAACGATACAAATAGCGGCACAATCACTGGTGCTTGTGGTAAATTTACAGCTATACATCTGCAGTAAAAAACGAAATTAGCGATGGCAACTGAAGAAATGGTTACAAAAACAACCGAAAATCCAATTCAGACTCCAACAGTAAGTCGAGTTTCAGTTAAAGTGCCTCCATTTTGGGATGAAAATCCACAAATTTGGTTCGCACAAGTGGAAGCACAATTTTCTAATGCTGGAGTTACCTCAGATGTCTCAAAATTCAACACAGTTGTTGCGGCAATCGAAACCAAAATTTTAACTCAAGTCACAGATGCTGTTCTCAATCCACCAGAGTCTGACAAATTTGAGAATTTCAAAAAGGTTTTGCTAGAGAGATTTGGGGCATCGGAACAACAGAAAATTAGACGCTTGCTATCGGACATCGAGCTTGGAGACAAAAAGCCAACACAATTACTAAACGAAATGCGTTTGTTGGGTGGAACTCACTTGACAGATGAATTATTGTATAGCTTGTGGCTTAACCAGCTACCATCTCGTCGCTCCCGCTCGTCGCAACAACAAAAGTAGTGCAATGTACTGTTGGTTTCATAGACGATTTGCTGAAGCTGCTCGCAACTGTCGCTCACCATGTGATTTTTCCAAACAGTCGTCGACAAAAAACCACTAAGCCAATCGTTTGGAATGTCAGACGAAACAAACGACAGTGGCTTACAAATTGCTCGTCTGTATATTAAAGATAATAAATCGAACAAAAAATTCTTAATTGACTCCGGTGCAGATGTTTCTGTAGTTCCACCACAACGAAGTGACGTTTTCAGATCTCCGCATTCATGTAAATTGTATGCTGCAAATGGAAGCGAAATAAAAACTTATGGTACGCAACATGTCACACTGGACCTCGGCCTTCGCAGAAAATTTTCTTGGGATTTTATTGTTGCTCAAGTACAATCTCCAATCATAGGTGTGGATTTTCTGAAACATTACGGCTTGCTTATAGATGTTCGTAAGCAGAAACTTATTGATGGGAATACGAAATTGGAGACAGCGGGGGACGCATGCAAATCAGGTAGAGTAAAGTCAATGGTACTTTCGCATCTCTCTTAGACGAATTCAAAGACATCACCCAATTCGATGCAATGAGGAAGCCTACGGCAATTGAAGTCTCACACCATATTGTGACGTCCGGACCTCCTGTCTACGCTCGCCCACGAAGACTGCCACCCGGTAAGCTAGAGGCTGCTCGAGCATAATTTTCCAAATTGGTGGAAAATGGAATTTGTCGACCATCCAAAAGCGCCTGGGCCTCCCCATTGCATATGGTGATGAAGTCTAATGGAGAGTGGCGATGCTGTGGAGACTATCGATCATTAAATGCGAACACTCTACCTGATCGATATCCCCTAACATTTTTGCACGATTTTGTCCATATGCTACACGGTAAAAAAATTTTTTCGACCATCGATCTCCGAAGTGCTTATTACCAGATCCCAGTCCGGAAAAGTGACATACCAAAGACTGCCATCACAACGCCGTTTGGACTTATGGAGTTTCTCTTCATGCCAAATGGACTAAAGAACGCCGCTCAAACGTTCCAACGCCACATCAACTCAGTACTTAAAGACGTTTTTGATTGCTGTTTTCCATATGTGGACGACATCTTGGTGGCTTCTGCAAATATTGAAGAACATGAGAGAGATTTGCGTCGAGTTTTCAAAACGTTGGACGACAATAACTTGAAAATAAACGTGTCCAAATGTGTGTTTGGTAAAAGCGAAGTTGTTTTTCTAGGGCATCTGGTAAACGAACACGGGATAAAGCCAACAAATGAAAAGGTTGCTGCAGTGCAAAACTTCAAACAACCGAAAGTTGCGAGGGATCTGAAAAAGTTCTTAGGAATTATAAACTTTTATCGAAAATTTATTCCTCACGCAATAAATAATCAGATGGTATTGTAGAACCTCATCGTTGGAAACAAAAAGAACGACACCACTCCAATCAATTGGGATACAAAATCAGAACAAGCCTTTTACGATTGTAAACAAGAATTAGTTAACGCAACGCTTCTATATCATCCCGACCCAAATGCTGAATTAATATTATATACGGATGCCTCCGATTTTGCAGTGGGTGTTGTTTTAAATCAACTTACTAACAACGAACTTCAGCCATTAGGTTTCTATTCAAAGAAACTGAAGAAATCCGAATCAAATTACAGCACTTATGACCGCGAGTTAACTGCAATATACCAAGCTATTCACTTTTTCAAATATTTTGTTGAAGGAAGACGCTTTATTATCATGACGGACCACAAGCCCATAACTTTTGCTTTTCAACAAAATCTTGAAAAAGCCTCGCCTCGACAACAACGCCTATTGGATTATATCGGTCAGTTTTGCACTGACATACGGCATACAAAAGGTGAACTTAATACGGTTGCTGACGTATCCAGCAAGTTTCATCTAATGACATCGATTACGAAGGGATGGCACAAGAACAAATCACGGACAGTGAGCTAAAAATATATTTGGACCCAGGTAAACAAAACGAAACTTCTCTAAATATAAAATTAGTTCCTATTCCCAGCTCCAACTTTTCGCTCTATTGTGACACATCTCAACATGCGATTCGCCCTTTTGTGCCCGAATCATTTCGCCAACGAGTCATAGCAAAATTTCATGGAATTTCTCATCCTGGTGTGAAAGCAACCATCGCACTTATCAAGGAGAGATTCGTTTGGCCCAAGATGTCGCAATCTATCACTGAATTCATCAGAACGTGCATACCATGTCAGAAGTCGAAAGTTCATCGCCACAACAAGACTAAATTCGAATGCTATGAAGATCCAGCACACCGTTTTGAGCATGTGAACATCGATCTCATTGGTCCTCTTCCTGTTTCCAGAGGGAATCGCTACTGCTTGACCTCTTGACCATGATCGACCGGTTTTCGAGATGGGCTGAAGCAGTACCCCTACCGGATATCACAGCGGAAACTGTGGCCAGAGAATTTATCAACACGTGGATCTCACGATATGGCATACCACAACGTATTTCGACGGACTTAGGACGACAGTTCGAGTCCAACATTTTCAAAGAGTTAACCAAATACTTAGGTATCAATCATCTTAAAACAACGCCTTACCATCCACAGGCCAATGGAATGATTGAGCGATGGCACAGAACACTTAAAGCGTCGATCAAGTGTTATGAAAATGAAAACTGGTGTACTTTCTTGCCAATAATTCTTTTAGGATTGCGCTCAACGGTGAAAAGCGGATCAGATTATTCTCCAGCAGAGATGATCTACGGAGCAAAACTTAGACTTCCTGGTGAGTTCTTTTTTCCTAACCCAGTCACTTCCACAGAATCCGAATTTATGAAAGAGCTAAAGAGATCTATGTCTACACTAAGTCCGATTCCTGTTACTCACAAAGACCACTCAAAAATTTTCATTCATCCTGATCTTCAAAGCTGCAGTCATGTATTCGTGCGATGCGATAAAGTCAAAGGACCTTTGAGAGCGCCCTACGATGGACCGTACAGGATCTTGAAGAAAGGTGACAAGTTTTACAAACTAGATATTCAAGGAAAAACCAAAAACATATCATTGGATAGACTAAAGCCAGCGTTTGTTACTAAGGAACCTCACGACATCAACACATCAGTAAATACAACACCAAAAACAACGATAACAAGATCTGGTCGTCGAGTCCTTATACCACAGCGATATCAATAGCGCTGTTTCTAGAGGGGGAGTACTGTGGCAACTACAATCTGCATTCTACACTACTATCGAGACGTTACGTAAGTGGCAACATTCCTCATTCATAAAATGTCTGCCGTGATTTTAGATTTGATATAAAATACCCAAACGAGCGAGAAAACAGAATAAGAAGTTTTCCGACTACGACGTGCCACACATCGCACCACCGAACTAAATTGTTTAAACTTTATATTAATATATTATTAAGTTATATTATATTTTATTGTTAAATAAAAGTTATTAAAATATTAAATCTTTTTTTGATAGAACTTAATTTTCATCGGTTCTACACATCTTCTGATTTCGGCCTATGAACCGCATGATCCTGCTATAGCTTGGAGCGCTCCCAGTAGACACATGGCGTGTCTGTCTTTCTTTTCAAAACTGACTTTCATAAGACTTGAAATGGGCGGATGACGGTCCGAGTCTTCAGAAGTAAGAAGTAATGTCTTAAAGAAGTTACAATAGTCCAAGAGTTGTAAGACTTTTGCTTCGCGACGACCCGCAGTTTTGGCACACAAATTGCATACATCATTCATTTTTAATTCTTATTCACTTTTAATCGTTTAATACATTTTCGAATGGAAAAATATTTTCAGCCACAAAATATAGGCTAACCCTTTGCTGAAGGCAACGAAAACGAATGCATTTATGCAATATTGCAAGGGCAAGCAAAATGAAATTGAAATGATTGCGTGAGAAATAAAGATGCTTTATTTTATTACTATTTCAGATAAATTTTTAAAAAAACACAAAAACCCGAACCAAAGTATAAGAACATAAGAAATGACACTATTGTTTTCAGAAATTTTACGTCAAATAATTTTTTTTTGTTTTCAGATAGACGTCAAAAGATGCGCTTGGCCACTAATGTCATTTTCAATTGGAGTCAAAAAAAACTGTTATACGTTGTATGGAATACACTATGACGCTGATTACACGAGTCTTTTTTTCGTTCGTTTCGTCTTTCGTGCTTTTGACAGCTTTGGTGAGGGGTGTAGAAATGTAGGGGGAATGAAGTAACGAAAGCAGGAATGAAAATTTGAAGATTTTTTCTGGTTGAACATTGACGTTTATGGTTTGACAACAGGGTAGAGATGAGCGATAGGCAGTTGTCAGCAAAAATCGTAGTTGAATCGATTTCATATATCGATTTAAAGATTAAATACATCGACTACAGAAAATTACAAAAATGCAAATAAAATGGTATATGTAACTAAAATGCAAAGAAAGCAACTTCAAATATGTGTGCTTTCTAAAAAAAAACGTCATTCTTATAAATATTAAATGTGAAAGTACATTTTTTTGCGCTTTTTCGCTGGAAGGATTTTGGAAATCGATTATTTCATGGGAAAGGAACATGAATACTTTTCATACTACATGGGGTTTGCGGGGTCTCAGCAAAGGGAGTGGGTAATAACTAATTAGAAATAAAGTATTCCAAATCATTGCCTACGTTCTGTAACTCTCGCATTGATAAAATTGGTCGAGAAACGTTTAAAAGTGGAATAAAACTCATACGATTTGTTTCAATTTTCATAGTTTCTCGACTGATTTTATCGATGCGAGAATTACAGAACGTAGGCACCATGTTAATATCTACTTTCCTTTCTCATTTCTGCTGTAAAAAAAATAATTCTCTTTGTGTATAATTTTCGTTTTTAAAGTTAAGAATTCATGTGGTCATTTAAGATTTAATCCCGATAAAATGTTCACACCAAGTAAATTTAAAAATGTACTTGATAAAACAATATGTAGGATGGAAATTTTTGTTTCTTTTTACATTTGCTATAGGGCAAGTATTGGTTTCGTGTAAACATGGAGACCTATACTCATTTCTCATACTGAATATAAAGATAGACGCTGATTACACGATTCGTTTTTTCGTTCGTTTCGTCTTTCGTCTTTTTGACAGGCACGTATCCTCGTGATTACATGATTCTTTTTTACATTCGTGAAGGCTCTTTCGTTATTTTGACGTTCAGAAACTTTGCGGTGGATTTATTGGAAAATAAACAGAAGAAATAATTAAAAATGTTTTTTAATCACTTCTTATTCATATCTACAGCTTATTTAAGTGTGAAAAATTGTTTTACAGCTCGAAATTATAAGTTTATAAGTTCTTCGCACAATGCTCTGATTTGAGGGATGGGCGATTAAATTTTTCGATTAAAATCGGTGGGAAAATTTATCGAACATGAAACATCAATGTTTTCAAAATCGATGTATTTCTTTTTTTTTCTATTTTGATAGCCAAATACGTTATAATATGTAAATTTACATCAAAACGTGTTTTTGATTTAGGGCCGTTTGTTCATAGTAGGTTAAATCTGTAATAAAGGTTCCGACTCTGGTTCTGATGATTAAAATTTCAGATTAAGGATTCATTTAATCGATTTTCTCCTCTAAGAAATTCCATTAAAATGATCTGTGGCTACGTTCTGTAACTCACATCGATAAAATTAGTCGAGAAATGTTGGAAATTGAAACACATGAGTTTTAATTTATTTTTTAACGTTTCTCGACCAATGTTATCGATGTGGGAATTATAAAACTTGCACTGTACGATATTTGGAGCAAATCGGTCCACCTGTTTAACCTCTGTCTCAAATGACCTCGTATAGTGCAAAGAGCGTAGAAATCAACGGTAAAACTACTTTTTTAGACTTCTCCATGTTTACACGAAACCAATATTTGCCCTATAGAAAATGTAAAAAGAAACAAAACTTTCCACCCAACATATTGTTTTATCAAGTAAATTTTTAAATTTACTTGGTGTGAACATTTTATCGGGATTAAATCTTAAATGACCACATGAATTCTTAATTTTAAAAACGAAAATTATACACAAAGAGAATTACTGTTTATAAAATGAGTACAGAAGAAATGAGAAAGGAAAGTAGATATTAACATGTGCCTACGTTCTGTAACTCTCGCATCGATAAAATCAGTCGAGAAACTATGAAAATTGAAACTTTTCAACGTTTCTCGATCAATTTTATCAATGCGAGAGTTACAGAACGTAGGCAATGATTTGGAATACTTTATTTGTAACTAGTTATTACCCACTACCTTTGCTGAGACCCCGCAAACCCCTTGTTGCATGAAAAGTATTCATATTCTTTTCCTATGAAATAATCGATTTCCAAAATCCTTCCAGCCAAAAAAGTGCAAAAAAATGTACTTTCACATTTAATATTTATAAGAATGATGTTTGTAGATTTGTAGAAAGCACACATATCTGAAGTTGCTTTCTTTGCATTTTAGTTACATATACCATTTTATTTGCATTTTTGTAATTTTCTGTAGTCGATGTATTTAACCTTAAAATCGATATCTGAAATCGATGATTTTTCTCTCAACTACGATTTTTGCTGACATCTGCCTATCGCTCATCTCTACCCTGTTGTCAAACCATAAACGTCAATGTTCAACCAGAAAAAATCTTCAAATTTTCATTCCTGCTTTCGTTACTTCATTCCCCCTACATTTCTACGCCCCTCACCCGAGCTGTCAAAAGCACGAAAGACGAAACGAACGAAAAAAAGACTCGTGTAATCAGCGTCATAGGAATCCTCGGCTGTCAACCGGGTTTGCCTACAAGCTGAAACACGCACACATATGCAGTTGGCGTCCACTGACCACGAATTATTTGCACACATATACAGTTGGCGTCCATTCACCACGAAAATGGCAGTTATTTTGAAAATTCAATGGGTATGTTCAAAAAGTATAATAAATGGAACAACCAATTGTTAAGTGCGTACCTGACCTTATTTGTGGCAACAAATTTAATATTTATAAATTAGGTTTAAAAATTTATATTCGTTTCTCATATTTTCTGTTGTTATTGTTTGTTCTTTTCCGTGATTGTTATGTGTTGTATTTTAGTCTTGATGTAGTGCAATTTAGTATATATACATATATTTCTCCTGAGAACTCAGAATAGAATCAATACAAACTGTTGTAAAATATGAAATTAGCATTTTTAAAAATGCAGGGATCTTCATAAATATTTCCGTATTTCAGCTTGTTTGGTATTGAATTCTTTAAAAAATAAAAAGTCAAATATTGCGAGTTTCACCTGAATCCACCCGGAAAGTTTGAAATTTCAATTTTGGCCAATTGTGAGTTTCACCCGAAATTTTATTTTTCAAAAATTCCCCGTATTGTGAACATTCATTACGTTCATTTATTTTTAGTAGGCGAACGAAATTTCGGTGGTCAACAAAAGAACATGTATAAATTCTTAAATTTTTTATTTCGGAGTGATAAATCTATCACTCACACTCCCCCAAAGTGATGGAAGAAAATTTCTGTATGAGGAGAATAAAAGGACAAGTTTTATAATAGTGAATAAATATCTACTACCTTACAAAATTTTATATTTGTCTTTGTCTAACTTTAAAAACCCGTAAAAGGTAGGTATTTGATATATTTTACCCACACTTTATTTCACTCTTTGTATAAAAATGTTTTAAAACGAATTATTCATTAATCTATTTATTTAATCAAATAATTTACAAGTCAAATTATTAAAACGAAGCATCTGCAACGTAACTTTTAATAAACTCAAACGATGTGTTATCAGATGTATAATCATTGAATAAAAAATACATTTAATCCTGATTTGTAAATCAGTATCTACTTTCTACTCTGGAGGGTAAATGGTTTGTTGAAAAGAGTGTTTTAAGAGTAAAGAAAATAGACAACGAATACATGAAATGTAAAAAAAAAGCCTTCGTAACTCCATTTTATTCCGATTCAAATACAGCCTAAACGAAAAAATTTACCTTGAAATTTTTTTTTTCAAAGTGCGACAGCATCTTTAATAAAAAATATTTCAAACACATCCCAACAACAATTTAACGGGGTGAGTTTGTTCTGTTTGACAGTTCAATTTTTTTTTTTTTGTGAAACTGGTGTTGAAAAATTTATTTCCGTATTCGGTCTAGTTTTATTTTGTTTTTGTTAATAAATTGAGATTTCAAATAAATAATAATTAAATAAATCGATTGAAATAAGTATTTGCTTATTGTAATCGCAATTATTATCCAAAGTGAATCGCAACGTCACGGTCGGTCGCCGAAATCGTGCAAATCCTCTGAATAATTTTATTTCAGATTCGCGTCTGCATCTCAAATATAATATCGTGCATAGCTCGTTTAGAAAACTAATCTCAAAAATTAAAAAAATCTTGAATTTGTTGCCCACTCCACCAATAATTGATATCAACGTGGATGACCCAATGTGTTTGCTTTGGCACCAACTTGAGAGTTGGCTCTTCAAATTGAGCAAGGGCCGAATTACTTTCAGATGGACTTTTTTTTAAGTTTTTTATAAAATTGAAAATGGATTTCAAATAAAGCAAGAGGACATAAATAAGAACTCAGAACTGTTTAAATCATCCAAATTAAGCAAGTAGTTTTGAAATAAAAGCACTTTATATGTAACCCTAACAAGAATTTCGCATGATTTTCTATTGAAATTCTTGTAATCTTTACATACAAAGTGCTGTTATTTCAAAACTACTTGCTTCATTGGGATGATTGAAACAGTTTTGAGTTCTTATTTAATTCCTCTTACTTTATATGAAATTCTTTTTCAATTCCATAAAAATTTAAAAAAAATTCTATCTAAAAGTAATTTAGCCATGTTTTTTATAAAATTGAGCAACGGCCGAATTACTTTCAGATGGATTTTTTTAAAAGTTTTTTATAAAATTGGAAATGGATTTCAAATAAAGCAAGAGGGCATAAATAAGAACTCAGAACTGTTTAAATCATCCAAATTAAGTAAGTAGTTTTGAAATAACAGCACTTTGTATGTAAAGATTACAAGAATTTCAATAGAAAATCATGCGAAATTCTTGTTAGGGTTACATATAAAGTGCTTTTATTTCAAAACTACTTGCTTAATTTGGATGATTTAAACAGTTCTGAGTTCTTATTTATGTCCTCTTGCTTTATTTGAAATCCATTTTCAATTTTATAAAAAACTTAAAAAAAGTCCATCTGAAAGTAATTCGGCCCTTGCTCAATTTGAAGAGCCAACTCTCAAGTTGGTGCCAAAGCAAACACATTGGGTCATCCACGTTGATATCAATTATTGGTGGAGCGGGCAACAAATTCAAGATTTGTTTAATTTTTGAGATAGTTTTCTAAACGAGCTACGGCACGATATTATATTTGGGATGCAGACGCGAATCTGAAATAAAATTATTCAGAGGATTTGCACGATTTCGGCGACCGACCGTGACGTTGCGATTCACTTTGGATAACAATTGCGATTACAATAAGCAAATACTTATTTCAATTGATTTATTTTATTATTATTTACTAGAAATCTTGTTTTTTTAACAAAAACAAAATAAAAATAGACCAAATACGGAAATAAATTTTTCACCACCGCAGTTTCACAAAAAAAAAATGAACTGTCAAACAGAACAAATTCACCCCATTAAATTGTTGTTGCAATTCACATCTATTCACCGACACGATCCGAAATTACAAATACAACAATGTAAACAAATGGGTTTTGGAGGGTGAAACGTACGAAAGATTCATATCTTTATAATTCAGTATCTTTGCACTGGATAGTGTATTCCCTACAAAGTATAACAGTTCTTTTGACTGCAATTGAAGATGGCACTATCGAAGGCAGCTTCAAGATTTGGCATCTACCGAGCACAAAAAAAAAGTATTTGGACGTCTGGCGCACAAATTAGGCGTGTTCAGGAGAATGAGATCTCGGAGATCTCAATCTCTGTTACATGAACAGAGGTCTCATTTTTCTGAACACACCAATTGTTACTGAGCAAACAGAACAAAATGTAAAGGTGAAAATTTTCACCATTTATTTAATGTATTTAGAATAAATAAAGCTATCTATGAAATAGAAAGTTTTATTATTTTAAAAACACGAAAACGCTTTTCGGGAAAACTTAGTTGAAGAACACAAAAAGGTCAAAGGTCTCTGCGCTGAGCTTGATAATATTTTCAAAACAAACACCACAGTCGTGTTTCTTGGAAACAATTACAATGTCATTAAGGAATTAGTGCTTATCCAAAGATAAGAAAGTGCAGTGTTGAAAAGACTGGTTCGCTATGATGATTGGTTTTCCATTGTTGTGCGTATAGCTTTGGACAATAGGTGTGTTCCTTTGGGCCTTGCAAATTACTTTTTAATATTTCCCAGTAGATGATGAATAATAATTATAATTTTGTTAAAAGAAAAATCTAATCTTAAAGTATGTAGATGTAATTTATGTTGTTTGTAGGTACTTTAATTTAGATAAGAGAAACATCAACAACAATAATTTACTAAGTAATATCTTTTTATTGATGGTGTCGCTTTCTTGTGTGGATTCATTTCGTTAATACATTATTAAAGTGCTTTGAAGTACTTTGACCACAGAGTAGAAGTAGTTGACTGCAGCCAGAAGTACTTTGCAGTAGATAAAGGAACGCGCCTAATGTCGTAGTTAATATGTTATACATTTATACAAAAAAAAGGCAGCTTCAAGTATAACATTTGTTCAAATGGAGTCACCTATTTTGTATGGATACGCTATCCAGTGTATTATAGAGATCAGTGGGTGAAACGTACGAAAGATTCCTATCTTTATAATTCATAATCTCTGGTTTTGACATTACTAATTTTTACCGCTTCCGTGCTTGCGTGCGTGCTTTTTTTGTTGGAAAAAAACAATTTTTTTTTTAAAATGGCAGAAGTATCAGCATTTATAGCTTATAAAAAGTCTGGTTTAAACAAATCATTGAAAAATCAAACTAGCATGATACAAAAACGAGATAAAAACAAAAAGAAAACCAAAGGTTCCTCAGGTCAAACTTTTCCAGCTTCAACTCATCGGCAAAATGGAAAAAGCATTGAAACTGCTGGTGAAAATCAAGCAAAGGGTCAAAAAAGTAATAGAAAAAGAAAACAAAAAGACAATCACGAAGAATCAACTAAAATAACTAAATCTACAACCGCTGCAATTGATGATGAAGTTATAAACGAACCGTCTCCAAATGTGCCTGCTATAGTCAGTGCTACAAAAGAAATTAAAAAATCTTCAAAGAAGAAAAAGAAGCAATCCGATGAAGTGACTGTCGATAAAACATCCAAGTCCAAAGAGTCTGCATGCGAAAAAACGGAAGCGACTATAGTAAAAAAAGAGGTCGCATCTCCTTCGAATAATTTGATAGTTCGCAATAATAGTATCAAGGATGGAACAAAGCTTTTCAAATGGTTGATTTCTCCCGTAGGGGTCGACATGTTCTTCCAAAAGTTCTGGGAAAAGGCCCCTTGCCTCATCGAGCGCAACAATCCAAGCTACTTCAGCAAACTAATTTCTTTTGAAATGATCGACCAGATGTTGATCAACAATCACATTGAATTTACAAAGAACATCGACATAACTTCCTATAAAAATGGTGAGTCTGTTTTCAAAGTCAAAGGTCTTTGCTGGAGGTTGATAAGTGATATTTATTTTAATCAATTCAGAAACATATTTAACTTAAAAGTAACATAACACAATTTAAAACAAAACTTTTATTTAAACTTTAAAGGGGTTCGTGAGACATTAAATCCGGAAGGACGGGCAATACCACCAGTAGTATGGGATCATTATTCGAATGGATGCAGTATACGTCTGCTTAATCCTCAGACTTATCTCTCCTCTATTTTTTCAATAAATGCATCCTTGCAGGAACTATTTCATTGTATGGTTGGTTCCAACGCGTATCTAACTCCTCCAAACTCACAGGGTTTTGCTCCACATTATGATGACATAGAAGCCTTTGTTTTACAAATTGAAGGACGGAAACGTTGGATGTTATATAATCCTCGAAATGAAAATGAGCAGTTGCCACGATTTTCGTCTGAAAACTTTGCACAGAATAAAATAGGCGAACCTATTTTAGAAAAGGTACTTATGCCAGGAGACATCCTCTACTTTCCACGCGGAACAATACATCAGGCTTTTACAGAGCCTGGATTCCATTCGTTACACATAACACTAAGTGTATATCAAAAGCAATCATACGCTGATCTGTTTGAAAAATTGTTTCCCATGATCCTTCAACGTGCTATAGCAGAGAACGTCGACATCCGCAGAGGTCTACCGTTAAACGTGTGGCATAATGCTGGCATTGTTTATTCAGACGATTCAACACGGGAACGAAAAGACTTTATTCGCAAATGTCGTGATCTTATTGCGAAGTCTTTACAAGAAATGCCAATTGACCAAGCTGTTGACCAATTAGCAAAGAAGTTCCAACATGAGGCACTTCCTCCAAATATCACGGATCAAGAGAGGTCCCGAACAGTATTTGGCAGCAAGAACGTGGTCGACTCCAAAGGAATGTGCGTTAGTGACTATAGTATCAACTCAATGACTAAGGTTCGCTTGTTGAGGGCAAATATAATGCGTCTCGTTGAAGAGGATGACACAATTCGGATTTACTATTACGTAGACAATTCGAAGGAGTACTGCGAGTATGAGCCGAATTATGTTGAAATAGAAAATGAGTTGGCAACCAGTGTTGAGGTTTTAATTAAGTCTTATCCAGAATATGTTGCTGTTAATGAATTGCCTTTGGAAGATGACGAGGAAAAGAAGATAGAAATTGTGACAGCACTATGGGAAAGGGGTTTGTTGATGTTTGAAAAACCTTTCAGTTGTTGAAAATATAAGATCTTGTATTTCTTTAGTTATAAATTTGTTTAAAAAATAGTAAAAAGCCATGCGATCAAATATAATGTATACTAAAAATCGCCGAAATCTGTGGTTTAAAATCTTCAACAACATTTATAAATAAGACCAAAAGACTTAGTTTATATAGGTAAGAGCAACAAAGCTGAATATGGCAGCCGTCTAAGAGGAATTACGTGAAATTTATTTCAACCAAATATTTGATTTTGTTTCGAAAGTTTTTCTGTCAAACAAATCTCCCATTCTTGCAAGATTTCAAAAAAAATTTACACCGATTTGCACACACAATTGGGAAGTTCCCCCATACGTCAATGTGGCAATGCGAAACAAGCAACAAAAAAGAATTGACTAGTTGGGGAGAAAACAATGCAATACAAACAAATATACTTACATATACAACGATAAATCACAATGTGCACCAGAGATTATGAATTATAAAGATTGGGAAGTTCCCCCATACGTCAATGTGGCAATGCGAAACAAGCAACAAAAACGTCATTCCGTTTTCTAAATATGCCACTTCTCTTTTATTGAAGTCATTAGACAAAATGAAATATAATGAAAATGATATAATTAAACACACATATAATTCTCAGAGAAGTCTGAGGCTGAACGACTCTCCTTACTTATCTCCCTTCATTCTCCTTAACGAAGGAATCAATCTTTCTGCCGATGGGCCTCTAGACTTTTATCAGAAAGCCATAATCGGACAAAACCGCGGGTAGCCTTACTCTCGTATTTGGATTTCGTCTTCATAATTAAAAAAATTCAATAATTTAACAATATTATCGGCTGGCAAAGCTTATCTCTCTTACCTAGACTATAAGTATATTTTACCTTTATATATATGTATGTATTTTATTTATATATGTTACAATTATTTTTTGCTACAAGATTTAATATCACTATTAATTTCCTAAAATACTGCTCTAAGTATTTAACTAACTTAAAATTTAAAAAGGTACTTGCTATTGAAATTTTTAACGACTATATTCAAATGTAATATTTTCTTTCTCAGTTATGCAAACCAAAACTGGTTAGCTCGGGACATAATGGTAGCATCCCACACTCAAATTTTATTCTATTGATTGTATAATTTTGTCTGTATATCTTTTTAATTGTATAATTTTTCGTAGTTTTGTATTTACTGACCTTGCGCGTCAAAAGTTAAACTACATATAATAGCTTTATGAGCAAAAGCTTTCATAATATGTACAACTAAATACCTATAGCCATGTTGGCAATTTCATTTTGACATTTGCGAGAGCCATTACATTATAGCCTCCTGTACCTTTCATTCAATGTAATTTAAGATTAAAAATACTTTCGTATTTTCATTAAGATGTCAAATGTAAAAAAAAAAATTTATATAAGTCTCAATAAATGAATCTGAATCTGAATCTGAACAAGCAACAAAAAAGAATTGACTAGTTGGGGAGAAAACAATGCAATCCAAACAAATATACTTACATATACAACGATAAATCACAATGTGCACCAGAGATTATGAATTATAAAGATTGGGAAGTTCCCCCATACGTAAATGTGGCAATGCGAAACAAGCAACAAAAAAGAATTGACTAGTTGGGGGAGAAAACAATGCAATACAAACAAATATACTTACATATACAACTATAAATCACAATGTGCACCAGAGATTATGAATTATAAAGATTGGAAAGCTCGGCTGTCATTCTGGTTTGCCTACAAGCTGGCGGACGATGGTGAGTTCATACTTTTGCACTAGTGTCCATGTTTTAACGCACACTAGTGCAAAAATATGAACTCACCACTGCATAAATTGTTGTTGCAATTCACATCTATTCATCGACACAAGATGAAATTACAAAAACAACAATGTAAACAAATGGGTTTTGGAGGGTGGAACGTACGAAAGATTCCTATCTTTATAATTCATAATCTCTGCGATTGGGCTTTTCCAAAAACTATATATCTATAACTATATTATATATGCATATATTTGGCGGTTCTAGTTGGGAAGAAAACAATGCAATTGGGCTTTTCCAAAAACTATATATCTATAACTATACTATATACAAACAAACATACTTACACATGCAAACACTTTTCCAAAGCGCGACTAGTGTGCACCAGAGATTATGAATTATAAAGATAGGAATCTTTCGTACGTTCCACCCTCCAAAACGCATTTGTTTACATTTTTGTTTTTGTAATTTCATCTCGTGTCGATGAATAGATGTGAATTGCAACAACAATTTATGCAGTGGTGAGTTCATATTTTTGCACTAGTGTGCGTTAAAACATGGACACTAGTGCAAAAATATGAACTCACCATCGTCCGCCAGCTTGTAGGCAAACCAGAATGACAGCCGAGCTTTCCAATCTTTATAATTCATAATCTCTGCCCAATCGTCTATGTTTTTTAGTTTGTTTATTAATTTGTGGAGATGGATAAATAAAAATTTTGTTTTCCAAAAATATTTCAATTTACAGAATGGAACAACAAAATGAAACAACCGAAATACAAATTGAACAATCCCAGCATGAAAATGATTTAACATATACACTAACTGCAGAGGAATATCTTAGCCGAAAGAACATAGTCCTTCTTGATTATGAGCGGCAAATGTTCGTGGACATGGTCCAATCAGATGGTTTAGTTGTTTGTGCAAAGTTGGTAATCCTTGCTTTCTATTTTCTAAAGCAAACTTTTCTATATATTATTAACTTTTCATTCCAGAGGTCTTTCTTATGATCGAGTTCTAACCAACATCATGAACGTATACAGCGATACAGGCAACCTGGTATTGGTGATAAACTCGTCGGATTGGGAAGAATGTTACTACAAATCCAAGCTAGATAAAAAATACGTCCACGTAGTTGCAAACACAGCTGCTGAAAGGTAAGATATTGTTCCAAAAGCCAGCTTATGAAATCAACAGGGGTTTAATTTCTTATAGGGAACGTGTATATTTAGAGGGTGGCATTCAATTCATATCCACGCGCATCCTTGTTGTAGATTTGCTAAAGAATCGTATTCCCATTGAGTTGATCACAGGTGTATTTGTGATGCGAGCTCACACCATAGTAGAATCGTGTCAGGAAGCCTTCGCTCTTCGTCTTTATCGGCAGAAAAATAAAACTGGCTTCATCAAGGCATTCTCGAGCAACCCGCAAGCATTTACAATTGGATATTCACAAATCGAACGAACAATGAGAAATCTCTTTGTCAAGGAATTGTACATTTGGCCAAGGTTTCATGCTTTGGTTCGAGCATCTCTGAAACGCTTCGAAGCCCAAACCGTGGAACTGCATGTGCCAATGTCTGAGAAAATGATTACTATCCAGGGCCATATTCTGGATATTATGAACTACTTGGTTAAGGAAATCAAACGCATAAACCGCACAGTAGATCTGGATGAAATAACAGTTGAGAATTGCGTTACTAAACAATTTCACAAGATTCTGCAAGCTCAGCTGGACTGTATTTGGCATCAACTGAACTCGCAGACCAAATTAATTGTTGCGGATTTAAAAGTTTTGCGAAATTTGATGATGTAAGTAGCTCTTTCGTAACATTAGCTTATAGATTAGATTTTCAATGAGCAGATCTGTAGGTTTATGTCTTAGTAAAAACCAAGAGGCATTAATCAAATTAAACGAGTCGTAATACATTTTGATAAAAATAAATAAATTGGGTGACGCGAAAGATCGTATATAACCAGGGGCTAGTGACTTACAACTCTAAACCATTCTTGTGTGCGAAACATTTGTTTGCACGAACGAAAATAATTATTTCATACCTTTGTCAACAATAATCCATATTTGCTATAACCAAATCTTTTATTATAATGTACTCTCTTCCAGTTCCACTATATACAACGATTCTGTGAGTGCTTATGCACTGATAAAACGCTACAGAACAACCGAATATGCTCTTAGCAACTCCGGGTGGGTTCTACTTGATTCTGCAGAGCACATGTTCATAACAGCTAAGGATCGAATATACAACGCTAAAGGGGGTGGGAGTTATTGACTTCAAAACATAAATTTCCCAATTATTAAATTGGCTTTATTTTTAGAATTCCAGCCAGAATCATGCCCAAAATGGAAAATACTAACTGAAATTTTAAAAAGTGAGATACCCAGTGATATGAAAAAAACAAAACCAAATACACTGTTGCCACCAAAAGTACTTATTTTGTGTCAAGATTCACGAACATGCTTTCAATTGAGGCAAATGTTGACCGCAGGAGGTGAACGATTCCTTCTTTATACAGCAATGAAGAAAAGTATACCGATTGGAAAACTATCAAAATCATATCAGAAAGTTCAAAAAATTATGTTACCTGAAATAAATGGTTCTTTAAAACAGGCGACAGAAACAACCATCAAAGATACAACTCCCACACAAAATGAAGAAGAAGATGAGCTTACACAACTGCTTGCAAATGATGTTCATCCAGATGAAGAAGTTTTTCAAGAAAGTTACATGTTAACTATGACTCAACAAGAGACTGATAAATGTGATATATCAGTAGGAGATAGCGAGGAAGATAGTGAAAATCCTTCAATGGATGCTTCAGTTTTTGAATCCTTTCCAGAGGTATGTACGTGAATACAAATTGCTCTTTTTTCCATTGTAAAAAAATCAATTGTAAAAAATTCTTCGCCTACGTCAGAATTTGGATCGATTATGAAGAAAAAATTTAATAAACTAGCTCATACTTGTGTACTGGCCACAATATATTTGATAATACAGCCAAACTTCCCTTTTAACAAATTCGCAAGTGACCACCAAACTACTTTTTGTTTTTTAGAAAAATTTATAATTTTTGTTAACTTTTATTTAAAGAAATCAGTAATTTTAGTTTGCATTATATTCTCTCATTTTCCTACCTCAACAAAGTTAAGCTACGATTAGACGGTCAATGAAAATGGTCAACGCGTTGACTCTCTGACGTCACCGAAGAAACCCTCAAAACACTTGCAGTGCACCGTCAATGTTCACCGTGTCAACGCTAAAATATTGACGATCACACAAATGCCGCAAGTCCGTCAATGTTATCCTAAAATGCGTTGACATGTAATGTGTGTCAACGAGATTAGTCCCAATCAGTGTCAATGCGTTGACATGTAATCGTTGACGATCACACGACCTGGCCACGTCAGCGCACTTTGACCATTGACAATAGGAAAAATCTGCAGTTTTTCACGTTGACGTTCAAACGGGGGCGTTGACATAGTCAAATGTGATTTCAGAAAAGTGAGCCCATGTCACATTTATTGTTTCGGATGAGGATTGGCCAGATTTTTTTGCTCTTATCTTACCTAAAGTTGCCTTAAATAGGCTGCGGACCACATTCCACTTGTTTCGTGCCTCGTAAGAATCTACCTCCGGAATGCCTAGCTCATCCGCCACCAATCCAGCCAGCAATCATTTGTGATGTTTGCGAGTTTATACTCACTGTAGCCGCCATCCCAAAGGGCAGGACGTTTCTCAACTGCCGCAATCAAAGCAAAGACCTCCGACTGGTGGGTCCACGAGTAAATTAATTTTCTTTTTCGTTTCTCCGCCACCTTTGCCTTCGATTTAATAACATCAGGAGGCGACTCCACTTGTTGGTGTCCCGCTTCACTTGTGTTTCGAATCATTTTTTTGTTTTCACTCTAATATTTCTGTTGAAAATCAACTTTGGGTTTGTCTCAAAAATAATAGTATTCGCTTTCAAGTTTTGTTATTAATTATTATTTATTAAATTTTGTGTATGAAAGAAGAAAACTTTAAATTTCGTTTAGAAACCCGATGTTGGCATCGTCAAATCACAAATAATAATGCTTAAACTTAAAAAAAAATCGTTGGAAATGCATTTTTGTATTGGTCATCTCTATCTGATGTCTGTCTTCCTTTTCTAACAATCTAGACACTTTCTTCAATTATTTGACCACTAGATGGCGTTGTTGATGTTGTCGGCAGCATTGCCAACAATTTCCGAAATAAAAGCGAGGTTTTTGCTGTTTTTCAATGAAAACAATGAACGAAAAACAAAGTCAACGCCAGCTACGTTGACGCGGCAGAAAAGTGTGGTATGTCAACCATGAAACCTAGTCAACGCGTTGACGGACAGTCCGAACAAATCTGTCAATGTGTCCTAAAAGTTTTGATGGGGTGATTACACGGTTAACAAAAACAGTCAACGCGTTGACTCTTAAATGTGTGTCATCGTTACTGTCAACGCTACCGTCAACGCATTGAATGCGTTTTGCAATGACGATTACACGACTTGACACATTTGGGACACAATTAAACGTCATTTTGACGTCAGAGAGTCAACGCGTTGACCATTTGCATTGACCGTCTAATCGTAGCTTTAGTACATGAAGAATCTCAAACGACTGTCTTGTTCTGTCTTTTTTATTGTTGGTCGGATGAATTCCAAAGTGCTTTTCAATATCTCATTTTTATTTAGCGCTTCTTCAAATTTATTAATTTACAATAACTTTTTTTAAGAGAAAAACTTAGGGAAATTTTCGATTTGTATCCAAAAGAATGCTCTAATTATGTATGTTTTTCTCCGTATATTAAGCTTAACTGAAAAAAATCGGTATATGAAGTTTTTAAAACACTGCAGTAACTATATTTTAACTGAGTCTTTAATAAACAAAATGTCGATGATAAGTTTGAATTTTTTTAAACATTACAAAATTTATGCACACTTAAGTTATTGTTTAAACCTCTCTTTTTAAGGATTTTATTAATATAATATATAATAATCACATTTCACTGCTCATTTTCTATTTAAGATGGAAAACCTCGATATTACTGCAACAATTGCAACAAAAAAACAACCATTGATTTGTATTCAAACATTCAAGACTGAACGAGATGGAGTCATGGCATTAGATAAAATACTGGCTGAAATCGAACCAAATTTTGTGATCATGTATCATTGCAATATTGCAGCAATTAGGCAACTAGAAGTTTACGAAGCACGCTTAAGACGACCGATAGTCGAGAGGATACGAGTTTATTTCTTGATTCATGCTCAAACTGTTGAAGAGCAGTCTTATTTAACAAGTCTGCGAAGGGAGAAACAGGCTTTTGAGCTAATAATCGATACCAAAAGTGTAAAGATATTTTTTGTTTAAAATATTTCATGTTTCTTGTATCTAAACTTTTTCTTTAATAGAAAATGGTCGTCCCAGAGTATCAAGATGGTAAAACGGATGAGGCATTTGTTCTGCTTAAACATTATAAACATATTGAAGAAGAAAGTAACGAAACTACTCGTAAGGCCGGTGGGCAGGTTGATCCAGTTCTAGAATCACCAAAAGTCATTGTTGACATGAGAGAATTTCGTTCCGACTTACCTTGTTTGATTCATAAGCGTGGAATTGAAGTCCTTCCAGTTACAATTACCGTCAGTTTCAAAAATATATTAATATTTTTTAAGTTATTTCAGATTTTTTTTTATTTAGATTGGGGATTATATTTTAACTCCGGAGATCTGTGTTGAAAGAAAATCTATATCTGACCTGATTGGATCTTTAAACTCCGGTCGTTTGTACAATCAGTGTATTCAAATGCAACGACATTACACAAAACCAATTTTACTAATAGAATTCGATCAAAACAAACCATTTCACTTGCAGGGCAAGTATATGTTGTCAGCTAATACTACAACAACAAATGCTGATATTGTTAAAAAACTTCAGCTTTTGACTTTACACTTTCCAAAGTTGCGGCTTATTTGGTCACCAAGTCCTTATGCTACAGCTCAATTATTTGAAGAACTTAAATTAGGTAAACCAGAGCCTGATTCAAAAACTGCGGCTGCCATTGGTTCAGAGGAAGCAGGTGGGAGTGAAGATGTGTTGGATAAATTCAATTCGAATATTTTCGATTTTATGCTGCGTTTGCCTGGTATTAATTCAAAAAATATACATAAAGTTATGCGGAACGGAGGAAATCTGAAGCAGTTATTGGCAAAATCTCAGGTAAAATGTATTTTTAGTTATTATTATTATTTATTAGCTATTCTGCCTTAATACTAAGTTACATTTTCTTTTTCATTTATTCATTATATTAATATTTATATAAATCAAATTGATTTGTTTTAACAAAAATATAGTTAAGCGCGGGCAAAAGCCTCCCCCATTGTTTTCCATTCATTTCTGTTGTGAGTTTTTTGAAACCAAAGTCTGTCAAAAGCTTGAAGCTCATCTCTCCATCTTTTTGGCTGACGCCCTACTGATCTGGTACCACTAAACGGTGTCCACTCTGTGCATTCTTTTGACCACCTGTCATCTGACTTCCGCATAAAATGTCCTGCCCAGCCCCATTTCAACTTCCTTGTCTTCCAAACAACATCTTCGAATCCTGTCCATGAGCGTATGTTGACATTTCTTATTCGCTGAGATCTTATTTTTAGCATTGCTCTTTCCATTGCCCTTTGAGTTGTTGAAAGCTTCCTTTTTATCGCAACGTTATTCGTCCATGTTTGGGAGCCATATGTAAGCACTGGCAAAACTGTGGAATCGAAAATGTATTTCTTGGTAACGTTTGAGATATTCGAGTCCAACATAGGTTTCACGTCCCAGAATTGCCTCCATCCGTTTGTTATCCTTCGAGAGATCTCCTTCTCTTCCCTTCTATTGAACGAAACTAATTGTCCTAAATATATGAAGTCTTCCACATATTCAATCAGCTCTCCATTAATATTAGGTGTTCTGGTCGCATTTGTCATAACTTTTGTTTTGTTTTCGTTTGCATGAAGACCTGCTCTAGAGCATTCGAGAATAAGTTCGTTCATCATCTTTTGAAGACCTTCAGGATTATCATTCATCAAAATAATATCATCAGCGAACCTTAAGTTTGAAAGATATTTTCCATTGATTTTTAAGCCAATGTGTGTTCCCAATCTAATTTTCTGAAACACTCTTCTAGAGTAGCTGCAAAGAAAGGTGGTGAGATGGGGTCTCCTTGTTTAGTTCTACTTTGCAGTTTAAATGGCTCTCCAAAGATTTCTGTTTTTATTTGAGCAGTGGAAGAATCATAAATTTTTTTGAAGATTTTTACCCAACGGCAATTTATACCTTGGTTAAGAAGTGCATTCCACATGAAGTCTTGGTTAATGGTATCGAAAGCCTTTTTAAAATCAATAAAAATGAAATAAACAGGTAATCGGTATTCTCCTTTTTTTTCGACGATTTGATTAACTGCCTGAAGGTAATCTGTGGTTGAGAAACCTGATCGAAAACCTGCTTGCTCCACTGGTTGATGTTGCCCGAGGTCTACTTCTAGCCTTTTAAAGATGCATTTTGAAAAGATTTTGTAGATGTTAGATATAAGACTTATTGGGCGATAGTTGTTGATGTCATCTTTTTTTCCTTTCTTGTGCAATAGAGTGGTATACGACTTTGTCCATTGGATAGGAATTTCTCCAGTAGCTATAACATGGTTGAAAATATCTTTAAGCCAAGCTGAAGACGTTTTAAATCCATATTTTAGGATTTCGGCTTCGATTCCATCACTACCTTTACTCTTTTCGTTCCCAAGTTCCATTATAGCCTTTTTTATTTCGTCTTGAAGAAACGGTAAAATTTCTTCAGATTCTTCTTCTAGCATTTTTAGTTAAAGCGTTTTAATTTAAAAATCGATTTTTTACTAATTGTTTCCATACATCCTTATTTCGTATCCATCGCTTACAGAAAAAAGTTTAATTTTGTAATTTGAATTTATCTTAAAAACTATAGGGCCCTATCGGGAATCTCCCGGGGAATTTTAGTTCCCTCGGAATAAATTTTTCCCAGGGAAAAAACTACCAACATTCAAAAAACTATTTTCGGAGATCAATTTCGAATTGTGTGCAGTGTTATCAAAGGATCATAATGGGCCCTATCGGGAATCTCCCGGGGAATTTTAGTTCCCACGGAAAGTTTCATTCCCAAGAAATATTTCTAGTTATCGTGAACTTCCCTCGGAATAAATTTTTCCCAGGGAAAAAACTACCAACATTCAAAAAACAAAATTATTTTCGGAGATCAATTTCGAATTGTGTGCAATGTTATCAAAGGATCATAATTAAAAAAAATAAAATTTAAGTTGAAATTCCCTTTACAATAAAACAAAATATCCCAAACAAATTCCCCATCCATGTGAAGAAAGAAATATTGGGTGCGATCATTTCAACTGAATTGTATAAAATTGCATAAAATTGTCCTCTTCGATACCTTGCTAGGGTACAACAAACAAAATAATTGAATTTTTCATGTTGCCAATTATATTTTTCCGTTTGAACGAGGTGTTAAATTTCGCAGAAGAACAAAATTCCTCTATCTGAAAACACTGTCCAGTGTCCACACATCGTCAGGCTTAGTGCAGGTCTGCGTTTTTTTTGCTGAAGGTGGGTACCAAAGAGGAGTCGGCAAGGACCACGATGGAGGTCTTGCCCAGTCAACATTCTGTGAAGTTTTGTCGAACTTCCTTAACATTTTCGAGGAAAAGCTTTTCCAGAATAGATCAAAATTCAAACCGCGGAATAGCAAAGAAAGAAAAATTTATATTTTTTCGAAAAATATAAACTGAGTGATCTTTTTCTTGGTTTTGCATTTTTCGTTTTTTGCTGCAAGAAGGTAATCCAAATGAAGATGCATTTCGGCCAAATTTTGCCAAATCTTCTTTTACCCTGTAGGTAGTAAATCCAGTCTCTATATCTGTATTCTTTTCCATAATACTGACCAGCAGTTCTATTTGGATTTGATTTGTTGAGTTCGTCCCATAATCCCATAATTTAATTTCTCCACCAAAATAAATGCGGAAAAATTCCAGAGAAATTACAACAAATTTCCCATGGAAATATTGTTCACGATAGCAATAAATTCCGAGAGGAATTCCGAACACCATTCACGATATGAATTTTTCGAACGTGGGAAATATTTCCCGGGAAATGTCGTTCGCGATAGGGCCCATAGTGTTTCTAGTGTTTGATTGCAAAATTTTTGAGACCATTGGGAAATTTTTAACAAGAAGTATTTAAGATTTAATGTACATATGTATTGTATAATGTTTGATATAATTCTAAATATTTCATGAGCTGCTTTTAATGTCAGACAAGTATAAAAAACAGTAACTATTAATTTTAGGTACATATGTATTTCATCCTATAAATTTTATTTGATTCAGTTTTCATTGGTCTCTTTTAGGCAGAGCTAGCAGACCTTCTTGATTCACAGGCAAATGCAAAAATGTTTTATGACATTTTACATGTTGCACACTTGCCACAGAAGGACGAACTTGCCACAACAGGCCCTGGCACTTCAAAGTCTTTTCAATCGAAATTCGGAAGAGGAGGACGTAGCCGAAGCAGTTGGAGACGCTTTTAATAAGAAAAAATTATGCAAGTCTCAACGCAAATCATATGGAAAATGGTTTCCTTGGGTAATAAGACTAGGCTTATAATTTAATTTTAAACGTGTTTCTTTTATAATTAGTTTGAACCTATTACAAGCCTCAATTCAAAAATGTGCTTATGCACATAAAGATATTGTACAGACGGTCTTAGAAAAAATTGTAAAAGATTTTTTATAATAGGAATTTATGGAAAAAACAACATTTATGAATCTCGACAAAGTTTATTTAAAATTAAAAGTTCACTTACAATTTGAAAGCCTTTGCGAACGTTGAATCGATGTTGCTATGTACAAAATTCTATGATTTAAAAATAAATCAATTAAGTTAACATATAACAGAGTGTAATTTGATGAAAACATAGATTCATCTTATTCGGACACCATTTTTATCAATCTGATTGTATAATGAATTTTGAGATAAAGTTAATTAGGTTGAAGTTTTGATTTTTTGTGAAAAAAATATAGGATCACTTGACAAGGCTACATCAGTGTAGTAAAGAAGTTTTATAAAAACGGTGATCCGTGCAAATTGAAATCCCAGTTAAGGTTAAGGTTAAAGTTTTCTTCATTCAAATAAAATATATAATGTATAAACTAGTCTCAGTGAAAAAGTACCTTAATTAAAAAATAAAGAAATAAATGGCTTAACCCCAAATTATTTACTAGTACTTAGTTCAAGTGAAAATGAAAATTTCATATAAAAGTGACGGCTCGTTCACTGGCGTGGGATCCCCGACGAGAGGTGAATACCAAAATGTAGTATGGAAAACAAATATGTTCCACAGCCTTTCCACGCCATGATTTTCATTTCTCATTGCAGTGGCGTAGCGTGGGTTTTTGCTGCCCGGGGCAGAGCCAATTTTGCCGCCCCTAGCAATTTTTTTCTAGGCCTTTAATTTTGTTTGCTGTTTTAAAAAACATCAAAGGGAAACAGCTACTTAACTTACCTTGTTATAATTTTTATTCACAGATTTATTATATTTATTTATATTATATATATGTGTAGATAGAAGTGTCTAATCGGGTGATGATTGCTGAAAAATAAAACCGGTTTAAAAAAAAATCAACCCGCACTGCCTTTAATTATTATTATTCTTATAGTTATAGTAATAATTATTATACCTATAATATTTTTTTATTTCAATTATTGTTATACATAACGAAATGAAGAAACAGAAATATTGGCCAAGGATTATTTTTAACTTAAACATATTTCACAACAGCCCATGAAAATTAAAGTGAAGTGTTCAAAACTGTTAGAATTTATGCAACGGCCAGTCTACATAAAAATCTTTATAAACTTAATGAAGATAACTACGTTAGAAAGGTAATAGAAATTGAAAAGGAATGTATTCATACTTTTCATCGTCGATTTGGTCATCGTGAGAAAAATTGTATTAAAGAAGCAATACAAAATAATTTTATAACTGGAGTGGAACTCTTAAACTGCACCTGTTTGGATCATTGTGATTCATGTTTACGAGGTAAAATGTCAAGACCAGAGTTTCCAAAGAAGACCAAGAACAGATCAAACAATATTTTGGATCTCATTCACGCTGACTTATGTGGACCTATGAGGGAAACAACTCCAAGTGGAAACAAATATTTTTTGACAATGATAGATGATTACAGTAGATACTGCATTGTTTATTTTTTAAAAGACAAGAGTCAAACAATGGACAAAATAGTAGAATACATAAATCAAGTTGAAAACTATTTTGGAAAACCGATAAAAATTTTACGAACTGACAGAGGTGGAGAATTCACTAACAAAAAATTGAAGGCATAGTTTAAAACGAAAGGTATTCAACATCAATTAACAGCGCCTTATACTCCCCAACAAAACGGTATCGCTGAGCGAAAGAACCGGAGTTTAATGGAAATGACTCGATGTATGCTTTATACAATCTGGATTACGAAAAATATATTGGGCAAAAGCTTTGAATACTGCTAATTACTTACAAAATAGATTACCATCCAAAGCTACAGTGAAAACACCTTTTGAATTATATTTTTCAAGACCACCTGCAATGGAAAACATACGAACTTTTGGGTGTTTGGCATATCACTAGGTACATTAATAAGAAACTTCGACATAAGCTGGAAGATGTGTCAAAGAAGTATGTCCTTGTTGGTTTCTGTGATGAATCGAAGGCATATAGATTGTTAGACATAAAAACATCACAGATTATCATATCAAGAGATGTCAAGTTTAATGAAAATATGAATGTCAATTTAAAGAAACTCCCGGATATGACAAAAAATGATGATTTTTATGATGTTGATGATTATTTTCAAATTAATATCATTAACAAGAACAATCAAGATCCAATAAATAACAACTCGGAAAATAACGCAATTGAAAACGATGAAATCTTTCAAGATGCTGAAGGTGTTGCTTTTGAAGAAAATGAAGAAAACAATCAAGATTGTGAAATTAGCAACATAACAGATGATGAAGAAACACATACGGATTCTCAAAAAGATAAAAGGACATCGTCAAGACAAAACCTCCATAAAGATTCGGCCATAAAACAACTTGCCCGGTTGAACCCACAACATATAAGGAAGCATTGGAAAGTCATTATAGTGTGCAATGGATTTGTGCTATGGAAGAGGAACTGCAGGCTATGTATGCAAACAATACCTGGGAGCTTGTGGAATTGCCGGAGGGTACAAAAGCTATAAACTGTAAATGGATATTCAAGATCAAAACCTTGGCTGATGAATCGAAAAGGTACAGGGCAAGACTTGTGGCGAAAGGGTTTTCACAGAAATATGATGAAGATTCATAATAAAATGTTTCCACCGGTAGTGAAGCAAACGACACTTAGAACTCTTTTGGCGATTGCATCATTAAAAGGCATAATCGTACAACACATTAGGGAAAGGCCGATTGTTGTTTGTATCATAGAGTAGGTACCTATATTATCTAGAGAACCGACCGGTACCCGTCTTGCCTGAAAAACCCGCAAATTTTTTTTGAGGTGAGTACCTAAGCCTAAACCAAAGATTATGAATTATAAAGATAGGAATCTTTCGTACGTTCCACCCTCCAAAACCCATTTGTTTACATTGTTGTTTTTGTAATTTCATCTCGTGTCGATGAATAGATGTGAATTGCAACAACAATTTATGCAGTGGTGAGTTCATATTTTTGCACTAGTGTGCGTTAAAACATGGACACTAGTGCAAAAATATGAACTCAACACCGTCTGCCAGCTTGTAGGCAAACCAGAATGACAGCCCAGCTTTCCAATCTTTATAATTCATAATCTCTGGCCTAAACTCTTATTTCTCTCTTTTTTTCCTGTCCGTGAATCCGTGTGAATGGTTAACTTAAAAAACAAAATGGCGTGTAAGTGGTGAACTTAAAAAAAAATGGCGACATTTGCTCAAAAAGGTGATTTTTTTTATTTTTATTTGTCAAAAGTGACAGTTCTCGAATTGAAGTTTTAGACAAGCACAAATGTCAAATGGACTCCAGTCATAACGATATTGATGAAGCCGTACCAGAGTTCACTGCGGTGAGTCCATTTTTTTGTGCAAATATCTTTATTAATGTTCCAATTGTAGATTACAACTTAAAATATTACAAAGAAAACGTAAGGAAAGACGTAAGTCTCCAAAGAAAAATCTTGTAAAATCCCCTGTGTCAGGTTGTAAACGGCATGCTGCTCATACTTCAGCAAAAACCTTAGAAGTCTCATTGAAGAAAAATCTAATTCAGATCCTGATGGGACAAAGAAAAAATTAACTTAAAAGAGAAAAGATGATATTGAAATTAATGTGTACGCGCCCTAACAATAATTTAGTTAAAGTTTCAATATCACGATGGCGCTCGTGTTTTACTTTTGTGGCGACACTGTTTCGATGGTGGCTCCTCTGCTAGCTAATAGACGGAATCAGCTCCAGATACCAACCTCAAAATCCACATAATCGAACAGATACAAAATTTCAAATTCGAGATATCTTCCAATTTACCAACGGCGAACAACAATGTCTACCTTTTCGTCTCGTGCAAATGTATTCGCTATAAACTATTAAAATTCAATAAAAAACATTGTAAAAAGTATTCTTATCAAGTTTAATTCATTTCAAAAACATTAACGTAAAGTATCTTGCTTAGTAATCAATAAAAATAATCAATTCGATAGTTTCATATAAAGTTAAGAATCTTAAACAGTTTCAATAAAGTATCTAACACAAATTTATATATTTGACAATTAAATTCAAGTGTTCTGTGTTTTATTCTTGTATCTTCACCTCTGGAACGTCAGATTCTGCGGAAATATAGTTGGTGTCAAAGAAAGACACCACATTGGTGACCCCGACGTGATCGGTAAGTTAATTTTCCTTTCACAAATCATATGACCAGCAGAACGCCCGTAAAAAGGATCCCATGGCAGAGGAAGATAATAACTCCAATCTCAACAACCAGAGTTTGCTTGACAGCGAAAACCATCCATTCATTGACACAAACGCTGATGAAGCGTCTCAAACAGAGGACGCCCCAAAACTATATCCAGCTGCCGCGATGTACATGGGTACTCAACCTCGGCCTAACAATGTGCTACAACAAGAGTACATCTACGCTGTCAATCTCCATCTGCCGCAATTCTCACCAGAATCTCCAGACATTTGGTTCGCGATTGCTGAGGCAGATTTTAATGCGAACAGAATCACCAGCGACGCACAAAAATACAACCAGTTACTCAAAGCGCTACCTTTAAACATAGCCAGCCAACTGATTGACATAGTCAGTAATGCTCCTCCACAAGACAAATACAAAACCTTGAAAACAGCCATACTTCAGCGCTTCTCTGAATCTCGCCAAAGACAAATCCAGAAACTTCTCCGAGAAAAGGTCCTGGGCGACAAAAAACCTTCCCAGCTTCTCAGAGAAATGAGAGAACTCTCAAAAAACGCTGTGACCGATGAAGTTTTTCATCAGCTATGGACCGAGCGCATGCCCGAAAGAATTCGTCCTCTCTTGGTTGTGTCAGACAGTCTCCACAACTTAAACGCACTCGCTGACACTGCAGATCGCATCATGGATGCTCTCAGCAATGTTTCAGTTATGGCTGTCCAACACAGAGAACTTCCATCGCCAATGCAGCCCACACAAAATCAAACCGAGTTTTTCCATCTCGAACGACAGCTGTTAGAGATGCAACTAACTCTACAGAACTGCCAACGTGAAATTAAAAACCTTCACTCGAGCCAGCAGCACACCGAAAAACTTATGCACGAGCTCAGAATGGGACAACAACACCAGACGTACAACGGAGCTCAACAACAATTCTCTCATGTTCAACGCCCGAGAACTAGATCCATCACTCCTACTCGCAATGGTATTTCCTACTACCATAATAGATGGGGTAATGACGCCAGACACTGCACAAAACCATGCAAATTTTTGCCACAAAACCAGGAAAACTAAATCCGCTGTCATCAACCGCAGCGGTAGTTGGTGACAGCGTTGATCCTTTGCCTACCAAAGAAATTAGACTTCATATTCGTGACTTCACAACTAACAAAACCTTCTTGATTGACTCAGGATCCGTTGTGTCAATAATTCCAGTTAATTCTTTCAAAATAAAACCAGAAATAGACCAACTTCAACTTAACGCAGCCAACACATCAACGATCAAAACCTACGGCGTCAAAAATCCCAAACTTGATCTTAATCTCCGAAGAAGTTTCTCTAGGTCATTTATTATTGCGGACATAATGACTGCAATAATTGGAGCGGACTTCCTCACTCATTTCAATCTACTTGTCGACCTCAAAAACCAGCGCCTCTTAGATCCTCTCACTTCGCTTTCAACCAAAGGTGAATCACTGGCTACGAACACCTTCAATATATCAACCATCGATGACTCACTTCCACAGACCTACGCTCAACTTCTCAAGGAATTTATCCAAATAACAAGACCTTCATGCAGACCAAACCTTAACAACATGCTCTACGCTCACAGCATTGTTACAAAGGGTCCTCCAGTTTCAGCGCGCTCATATAAACTCGCTGGAGAAAAAGCCTCATCCGCAAAAACACAAATCTCTGAGATGCTAGAAGAAGGAATCATCAGGCCTTCGAAAAGTCCCTACGCTAGTCCTATTCTCCTCACAAAAAAGAAAAACAACGAATGGCGGCTTTGCGGAGATTATAGGAGACTCAACGCCATCACTGAAGCTGACAAGTACGCACCTCCACTTGTTCAAGATCTTTTTCTACGCTTACATGGTACCTGCATCTTCAGTAAACTCGATCTGGACAGAGCATACCACCAAGTTCCGATGCATCCAGATGATGTACACAAAACGGCAATAATTACACCTTGGGGTTTATACGAATACATGGTGATGCCATTTGGACTCAGGAACGCCACCCAGACCTTCCAAAGATTTATGGATGCCATATTTCGAGACTTAGACTTCGTCTTTGTGTATATTGACGATATACTAGTCATGTCACAAGATGAAACACAGCATCAAATACACTTACGAACTATCTTCGAAAGATTAAAAGCCTTTTCATTGAGCATCAACACCAAGAAGTGCGTATTTGGTCAAAAAGAGATCAACTTTCTAAGTTACATCATCAACGCTCAGGGATATGCGCCATCCAGCGAACGAGTCGACGCCATACTGGAATTTAAAAAGCCTGAAACCATTGAAGAACTAAGACGCTTTCTAGGAATTACAAACTATTATAGACGTTGTATTCCTAACGCAGCAAAATCTCAACTTCCACTGAACAACTATCTTCAACATTCCATAAAAAACGACAAAACAAAAATAAACTGGACCGAAGAAGCCACAAAAGCCTTTGAGGAGTGCAAAGAGAAAATTGCAAGTTTGACACTGCTCGCCTATCCGTCTCCAGATGCCAAGATGCACCTCACCACCGGTGCTTCATCCACCGCGATAGGAGCTAAGCTAGAACAACAAATTGGTGACACTTGGGAACCACTTGGGTTTTTCTCACGTAAACTTAGTCTATCTGAACAAGGCTACTGTACATACGACCGGGAACTTCTTGCTATCTTCGCGTCAATAAAGTTTTTCCACCATCTACTAGATTGTCGCAACTTGGTCATAAAAACCGACCACAAACCTTTGATATACGCATTCAATCAGAAACATGATAAAGCTCCTGAACGCCGAATCCGTCAACTCGACTACATTTCACAATTCACAACAGACATAGTCTACGTGAAGGGTGAAGATAACATCGTAGCAGACGCTTTATCACGAATCAACACTATCAGCATGCCGACTATACTAAGTCCTGAGAAAATCCGGGATGAACAACAACATGATGACCACTTACAAGATTTAATTCAAAATCCAGCATCACTTCATCTACAACATCTTCAAGCAGAACCAGGTATCAACATATACTGTGACATATCTCTTGGAATCGTCAGACCATACATTCCATCGTCACTTCGAAGAACGGCATTCGAAATCATTCACAACAACGCACATCCTAGTGGCAGAACAACCTCTCGTCTTCTAAGACTAAAATATACTTGGCCTGGAATTCGAAAAGACGCATTACAATGGTCTCGAGAGTGCATAGCATGTCAGAGAACCAAAGTTCATCGACACACAAAGCTTCAACCTGAATACATCACAGTTCCTGATTCAAGATTCAACCATCTCCATATAGATATCATCTTTCTACCAATGGTTGAAGGTTATCAATATTGCCTCACCATGATAGACCGCTTTTCAAGATGGCCGGTTGCAGTTCCGATAAGAGATATGACTGCAGACACTGTCGCAACAACAGTTTTCAACAATTGGATTTCCCATTATGGATCGCCTGTCACTATCACCTCAGATCAAGGAACCCAGTTTGAGTCAGCGCTTTTTCATGCACTCACCAATCTAGTTGGAACACAAAAAACAAGAACGACACCTTATCATCCTCAATCCAACGGCATAGTAGAGCGCATGCACAGAACGTTAAAAGCAGCACTTATGTGTTCTCCAAAACCTTGGATCGAAATACTGCCAACAGTCTTACTTGGACTGAGAACTTCATTCAAAGAAGACATCCAAGCTACACCTGCAGAAATGTTATATGGGACATGCCTCAGAATACCAGGAGAATTCTTCGTTTCTTCAGATTTTCCATCAGACTCTTCACTGCTATTCATTGGAAAACATCGTGAGTTCATGCGTGGAATTCGACCAACACCAACAGCTCATCACAACAAAGCCAGAATTTTCATATCAAAGGACCTCCATAATTGCTCACACGCTTGGTTACGCTGTGATCACGTAAAAGCTCCTTTAGAACCACCGTACCAAGGTCCTTACAAGATAGTCGAAAGAACAACAGACAGAATCTACAAGTTAAAGGTCAACAATCAAGAAAAAAGTATATCCATCGATAGATTAAAACCATGCTACATAAGTAAAACCGACAAAGACGAAGCTGAAAAAACATCACCAGCATCAACAAGCGAAAAAGTCCAGCCACATCGTTGGAGTTCGATCATGGATCCGCCTCAACACACCTACAAACCAAAACGAATCGTGACCTTTCATCTTCCAGCTGAAAAGACACTCGGGGGGGAGTGACTGTGGCGACACTGTTTCGATGGTGGCTCCTCTGCTAGCTAATAGACGGAATCAGCTCCAGATACCAACCTCAAAATCCACATAATCGAACAGATACAAATTCGAGATATCTTCCAATTTACCAACGGCGAACAACAATGTCTACCTTTTCGTCTCGTGCAAATGTATTCGCTATAAACTATTAAAATTCAATAAAAAACATTGTAAAAAGTATTCTTATCAAGTTTAATTCATTTCAAAAACACTAACGTAAAGTATCTTGCTTAGTAATCAATAAAAATAATCAATTCGATAGTTTCATATAAAGTTAAGAATCTTAAACAGTTTCAATAAAGTATCTAACACAAATTTGTATATTTGACAATTAAATTCAAGTGTTCTGTGTTTTATTCTTGTATCTTCACCTCTGGAACGTCAGATTCTGCGGAAATATAGTTGGTGTCAAAGAAAGACACCACACTTTTTGAATTTATCTTTTTCTAATTAACGACTTGTTCAAGAATTTTCTCATTCTTCTTTCTCATTCTTCTTTCTTTCTAGTTTAAACTCAATAAAACTTACTTTTGTATATTATTACAAATAAATCTGGTTTTGTCTTTTTAATAACAACAGGTTATGGGCCCAGACCATACCAGAAAAGAAAAGTAAAGTAAATATTTTTTTTATTGAGTCTGTTTTGCAAAAGTAATTATCGAGACATGGAAGGAGAGCGTTTCCATATTGATAGATTGGAGGGTGGCTCCAACTGGCTGACATGGAAGTTTCTAATGAAACAGTTTTTGGAGGCAGGTGAGTTGTGGGACGTTGTGGATGGGTCATCAGTTGCTCCAATGGCTAGTGCAAAAACTTATGCGGACGATATGGCTGTATGGAAGAAGGCTGATGCAAAGGCACGTCGTACAATCTCTGGTGCATGTCTCAAGCAGCCGCTTTTGCAAATAATGAACTGCGAAACAGCGTATGAAATGTGGGCGACTCTGAAGAGTACCTATGAACAGGCTTCAAAGTCAAACATTTTGTTTTTGCAACAAAGGTACTACAGTTTCTCCAAAGATTCATCGGATGATATAGCTACATTTCTGTCAAAGCTAATGGAAATCGTCCAGCAGATGAAAGATCAAAAAGAATATATCTCCGATTCAATGGTAATGACAAAGATACTATGTCACTGCCAGCTGAGTTCAATCACTTTCACAGTGCCTGGGAATCAACTAGTGCGTCTGAGCAGACGATGCCCAATTTGCGTGCAAGGCTGATGGCAGAAGAACTTCGATTAAAAGCTCAAGGTGAAGTAGAAAGTGTGGAAGCTTTGGTTATGAAGCGACAGTTTTCAAAAAGAGGCAATTCATGCAAGAGTGTCAAAGACAATCATACAAAGAAACATATGAAACCCAGAGGAGTATGTTTTTCTTGTGGTGAAAAGGGACACTGGAAGCGAGACTGTCCACGCAAACAAAATGAAACCAAAACTAAATCTACTGGTGCTTTTTTGAGTCACATTTCGTTTTCTCATGCAGACAAAGATATCTGGGTCATGGATTCTGGAGCAAGTGACCATATGAGCCATCGTCGTGAGTGGTTCAAAAATTTCAAGGAAGCATCGATGAACGTTACTGTTGGGAACGGTAAGAACATCGTAGCTCAGGGATAAGGGGACATTCAAATTCTTGCATACAATGGTAGCGAATGGTTTCGGAAGCATATTACAGATGTTCTGTATGTTCCAGAAATTCACTTGAATTTGTTTTCATCAGGGAAGGCTATGGATCGAGGGTACGTGTTGCGATCAGATAACAAATTTTGTAAACTGTTGAATGGAGATGAAGTCGTTGCAGTGGGAGCACGTCATGAAAAGTTGTTCAAGATGTTTTTCAAAGTGGTACAGGACCAGTCAATGTATTTTGAAGACGTGTCTGCAAATGTAGTAAAAAAAAAGAATTCAATTCGTATTTGGCATGAACGACTCGGGCATCAACATTTGCCGCATGTTAGAAAGTTTCTGCTTCGAAAAGGTATTGATTTCATTGACGAGGAGTTCACATGTGAAGCATGCGTCTATGGGAAACATCATCGTGGAAGTTATAAGAGTCGGGACGAGGTATCGAAAACTTGCGGACAAATTATTCATGCTGATGTATGCGGCCCGATGGAAGAACAGTCTCTCGGTGGATCGAAGTATTTTTTGTTGCTAAAAGATGACTTCTCTCATTTTCGTCGTGTTTATTTTTTAAAGCACAAATCTGAGGTCGCGTACAACATCAAGAGTTTGGTGAAGTTAGCGCAAAGAGAACAAGGTCACAACATTCGTGTTCTGAGATCGGACAATGGGACGGAATTTGTCAATGATGAGCTGAGGTCGTTTTTCAACAGCATGGGTATTCATCATCAGCGTACAGTGCCATACACGCCTCAACAAAATGGCTGTGCTGAAAGAGAGATGAGAACGATTGTTGAGTCAGCGAGAACAATGCTTCATGCGAAGAAAATGGACAAGAAATTCTGGGCGGAGGCTGTAAACACAGCCGTTCATGCATTGAACCGATCTGGAACCAGTACAGTTCCAGATAAGTCACCGTACGAGTTGTGGTTCAACATGCAATCGAAAGTTGATCACATGCGCATTTTTGGATCTGAAGTCTTCATACACATTCCAAAAGAAAAGAGGCATAAATTGGACCGAAAAGCAAATAAATGTATTTTCATTGGGTATGATAACAACTCCAAGGCGTATAGAGTTTGGAATCCTGAGACGAACTGCATTGAAGTGGCACGTGATGTGGTTTTTCTCGTGGAAGAAGCAATGGCTGTTGTTGATACTGGTAGCGTTGAGGTAATGATTGATGACGAGGGATGCGAAGAAATGTTTTTGGAGTCAGAAGATGGTGCTGAGGCAGAAAAAACGGATTTTGATTCGCAGAAGACACCAGTGAGCCAAATATACGATGGTGCTGCTATTTGTAGTTTGGACAACAAAAACATCATCAAAAGACGTCTCAGAAATCAAATCTTGTCACCACCACGCCGTCGTTTATCTTTTGATGAATCAGCTAATCATGCAGCAGCGTTTATGGCAGTTTACAAAGAACCAAAATCGTATGAAGAAGCAATTGCATCACATGACCATGAGCAGTGGGAGAAGGCGATGGACGAAGAGATTGAATCCCTTTCCAAAAATCAAACTTGGACATTGGTTGAACCGCCGAAGGACCATAAGATAATTGATAATCGTTGGGTGTATAGGCTGAAGCAGAAAACCGATGGCAGCATCGATCGTTTTAAAGCACGTTTGGTTGTGCGAGGTTTTACACAACAATACGGCGTCGACTATCAAGAAACTTTTAGTCCTGTGGTAAAATTTACTTCTTTAAGAACCATACTTACACTGGCAGCATCAAAACGCATGTTGTTGAAGCAGTTTGATGTGAAGACCGCATTCTTAAATGGAGATTTGACTGAGAACGTGTTTATGAGACAGCCGATGGGTTTTGATGATCATAGTGGAAAGGTGTGCAAATTAAATAAAAGCTTATACGGCTTAAAGCAGGCTTCCCGTTGCTGGAACAAGAAATTTACAAATTTTATATCCAAATTTGATTTTAAAACAAGTGCTTCGGATCCTTGTGTTTTCGTTCACCACGGTGCTGATGGGATAATCCTTTTAGCAATTTACGTTGACGATGGATTGATAGCAGCAGAGAACGAAACCAATATTATTCGGGTTGTTCAGCATTTGCAGAAGGAGTTTGAAATAAAAGTTTCTGATGCTAAATATTTCTTGGGATTTGAAATTGATCAGAAGTCTGATGGGTCAATACTAATCAACCAGCGAGCATATGCAGAGAAAATAATTCACCGTTTCAGAATGCAGAATTCTAGTCCAGTTGCAACACCTTTAGACAACTCTCAGAACTTAAGCGATTTTGAAGCCAACAAGAAAGTTGATTTTCCGTACCGAGAGGCAATTGGCAGTTTGATGTATCTGGCTGTAGGTACGCGGCCAGATATAAGTTTTGCAGTGGGGAATGTCAGCAGATATATGGAAGATCCTGCAGAGGCACATGTCAACGCCTTAAAAAGAATTTTGAAATATATTAAAGGAACACCTGACATGGGATTATATTTCAAAGGTGGTACCGACTTGACACTGATAGGCTACAGCGATGCAGACTATGCAGGTTGCAGAAAAACAGCAAGATCGACATCCGGTTATGTCTTCCTATTGGGAGGTTGTGTTATTTCCTGGGGATCAGAGCGTCAGCGATCAGTTGCATTATCAACCACGGAGTCCGAATACATGGCAGCTTCACATGCCATAAAAGAGCTGGTTTGGTTGAAAAGCCTTCTGGTGGAGTTATCGCAAAAGGAAATTAAGCAGCCGATGTTCTTCATGAATTCTCAGAGTGCCATTCGCCTTTTAAAGAATCCAGAATATCACAAACGTACTAAACATATTAACGTTCGTTACCATTTTATACGTGAACAGTTCGAAGATGGTATGTTTAATCTTGAGTATGTGCCAACGGGTGAACAACTGGCGGATGTCTTGACGAAGCCTTTACCAAAGGTCAAGCATCAATCCTTTTGCACAATGATGAATTTACATAGTTCCAGTCAATAATAAATAATTCCAAGTACAATCAACAATTTATTTTAATTGATTTGAATTTTGAATTAAAATCTTTTGATTTTTGTTTTGATAAAATAGATTGCTTTGATCATAAAATTTAAAGTTTGTTGTGTAACAGTTTTTTGTATCAGTTTCTTTTTGATCATAAATTAAAAAAAGTTTGTAGAAACTCTTAACTAAAAGTAGGAGTATTGAAATTAATGAGTACGCGCCCTAACAATAATTTAGTTAAAGTTTCAATATCACGATGGCGCTCGTGTTTTGATTTTGAAGCCAACAAGAAAGTTGATTTTCCGTACCGAGAGGCAATTGGCAGTTTGATGTATCTGGCTGTAGGTACGCGGCCAGATATAAGTTTTGCAGTGGGGAATGTCAGCAGATATATGGAAGATCCTGCAGAGGCACATGTCAACGCCTTAAAAAGAATTTTGAAATATATTAAAGGAACACCTGACATGGGATTATATTTCAAAGGTGGTACCGACTTGACACTGATAGGCTACAGCGATGCAGACTATGCAGGTTGCAGAAAAACAGCAAGATCGACATCCGGTTATGTCTTCCTATTGGGAGGTTGTGTTATTTCCTGGGGATCAGAGCGTCAGCGATCAGTTGCATTATCAACCACGGAGTCCGAATACATGGCAGCTTCACATGCCATAAAAGAGCTGGTTTGGTTGAAAAGCCTTCTGGTGGAGTTATCGCAAAAGGAAATTAAGCAGCCGATGTTCTTCATGAATTCTCAGAGTGCCATTCGCCTTTTAAAGAATCCAGAATATCACAAACGTACTAAACATATTAACGTTCGTTACCATTTTATACGTGAACAGTTCGAAGATGGTATGTTTAATCTTGAGTATGTGCCAACGGGTGAACAACTGGCGGATGTCTTGACGAAGCCTTTACCAAAGGTCAAGCATCAATCCTTTTGCACAATGATGAATTTACATAGTTCCAGTCAATAATAAATAATTCCAAGTACAATCAACAATTTATTTTAATTGATTTGAATTTTGAATTAAAATCTTTTGATTTTTGTTTTGATAAAATAGATTGCTTTGATCATAAAATTTAAAGTTTGTTGTGTAACAGTTTTTTGTATCAGTTTCTTTTTGATCATAAATTAAAAAAAGTTTGTAGAAACTCTTAACTAAAAGTAGGAGTATTGAAATTAATGAGTACGCGCCCTAACAATAATTTAGTTAAAGTTTCAATATCACGATGGCGCTCGTGTTTTACTTTTTGAATTTATCTTTTTCTAATTAACGACTTGTTCAAGAATTTTCTCATTCTTCTTTCGTTATTATTATCGAGTAGATGTGTTTTAGTTTAAACTCAATAAATCTTACTTTTGTATATTATTACAAATAAATCTGGTTTTGTCTTTTTAATAACAACAGATGAAGATTCAAAAACAAATGAATTCATTAGTTCAAGCTAAAGATGATGTTAGACTTTCTCCAAAAAAAGAAGATACATGAGTTAGGACTAGCTCATAAAACTCGTTACAACATAGAATTAGCCGGTATAGAAGCAACTAAGCAAGTCAGTCTCATTGTCAAGATCTTTTGTCTCAGGCGCTGTACCATGTTAGACGCTGATTACACGAGTCTTTTTTTCGTTCGTTTCGTCTTTCGTGCTTTTGACAGCTTGGGTGAGGGGTGTAGAAATGTAGGGGGAATGAAGTAACGAAAGCAGGAATGAAAATTTGAATATTTTTTCTGGTTGAACATTGACGTTTATGGTTTGACAACAGGGTAGAGATGAGCGATAGGCAGATGTCAGCAAAAATCGTAGTTGGGAGAAAAATCATCGATTTCAGATATCGATTGATTGATCGATAAGATTAAATACATCGACTACAGAAAATTACAAAAAATGCAAATAAAATGGTTTATGTAACTAAAATGTGAAGAAAGCAACTTCAAATATTTGTGCTTTCTAAAAAAACATCATTCTTATAAATATTAAATGTGAAAGTGCATTTTTTTTGCGCTTTTTCGCTGGAAGGATTTTGGAAATCGATTATTTCATGGGAAAGGAACATGAATACTTTTGATACTACAAGGAGTTTGCGGGGTTTCAGCAAAGGTAGTGGGTAATAACTAGTTACAAATAAAGTATTCCAAATCATTGCCTACGTTCTGTAACTCTCACATTGGTAAAATTGATCGAGAAACGTTGAAAAGTTTCAATTTTCATAGTTTCTCGACTGATTTTATCGATGCGAGAGTTACAGAACGTAGGCACATGTTAATATCTACTTTCCTTTCTCATTTCTGCTGTACTCATTTTATAAACAGTTATTCTCTTTTGGTCTTATTTATAAACGTTGTCTAACTTTAGACAACTGTCCAACTTTGGAAAATGTGCTCAAAAACCTTGTTTATTGTTGTCTTATAGCCGCCTAACTTAGACACAAGAGTATATTGTCTTAACCGTGAATAATGTGATTTTTATTTTTATTGAATAAAGCATATTTCCACCAATTTAAAAATAGTTAGACAGTGTCTAAGTAGACAAAAATCTAATAAATACGACTGTTTATATATAATTTTCGTTTTTAAAATTAAGAATTCATGTGGTCATTTAAGATTTAATCCCGATAAAATGTTCACACCAAGTAAATTTAAAAATGTACTTGATAAAACAATATGTAGGATGGAAATTTTTATTTCTTTTTACATTTTCTATAGGGCAAGTATTGGTTTCGTGTAAACATGGAGAAGTCTAAAAAAGTAGTTTTACCAAACTGTCCGTTGATTTCTACGCTCTTTGCACTATACGAGGTCCATTGAGACAGATGTTAAACAGGTGGACCGATTTGCTCCAAATATCGTACAGTGCAAGTTTTATAATTCCCACATCGATAACATTGGTCGAGAAACGTTAAAAAATAAATTAAAACTCATGTGTTTCAATTTCCAACATTTCTCGACTAATTTTATCGATGTGAGTTACAGAACGTAGCCACAGATCATTTTAATGGAATTTCTTAGAGGAGAAAATCGATTAAATGAATCCTTAATCTGAAACTTTAATCATCAGAACCAGAGTCGGAACCTTTATTACAGATTAAACCTACTATGAACAAACGGCCCTAAATCAAAAACACGTTTTGATGTAAATTTACATATTATAACGTATTTGGCTATCAAAATAGAAAAAAAAGAAATACATCGATTTTGAAAACATTGATGTTTCATGTTCGATAAATTTTCCCACCGATTTTAATCGAAAAATTTAATCGCCCATCCCTCAAATCAGAGCATTGTGCGAAGAACTTATAAACTTTTAATTTCGAGCTGTAAAACAATTTTTCACACTTAAATAAGCTGTAGATATGAATAAGAAGTGATTAAAAAACATTTTTAATTATTTCTTCTGTTTATTTTCCAATAAATCCACCGCAAAGTTTCTGAACGTCAAAATAACGAAAGAGCCTTCACGAATGTAAAAAAGAATCATGTAATCACGAGGATACGTGCCTGTCAAAAAGACGAAAGACGAAACGAACGAAAAAACGAATCGTGTAATCAGCGTCTTAGACGCTGATTACACGAGTCTTTTTTTCGTTCGTTTCGTCTTTCGTGCTTTTGACAGCTTGGGTGAGGGGCGTAGAAATGTAGGGGGAATGAAGTAACGAAAGCAGGAATGAAAATTTGAAGATTTTTTCTGGTTGAACATTGACGTTTATGGTTTGACAACAGGGTAGAGATGAGCGATAGGCAGATGTCAGCAAAAATCGTAGTTGGGAGAAAAATCATCGATTTCAGATATCGATTTTAAGATTAAATACATCGACTACAGAAAATTACAAAAAATGCAAATAAAATGGTTTATATAACTAAAATGTAAAGAAAGCAACTTCAAATATTTGTGCTTTCTAAAAAAACATCATTCTTATAAATATTAAATGTGAAAGTACATTTTTTTTGCGCTTTTTCGCTGGAAGGATTTTGGAAATCGATTATTTCATGGGAAAGGAACATGAATACTTTTCATACTACAAGGGGTTTGCGGGGTTTCAGCAAAGGTAGTGGGTAATAACTAGTTACAAATAAAGTATTCCAAATCATTGCCTACGTTCTGTAACTCTCACATTGATAAAATTGATCGAGAAACGTTGAAAAGTTTCAATGTTCATAGTTTCTCGACTGATTTTATCGATGCGAGAGTTACAGAACGTAGGCACATGTTAATATCTACTTTCCTTTCTCATTTGTGCTGTACTCATTTTATAAACAGTAATTCTCTTTGTGTATAATTTTCGTTTTTAAAATTAAGAATTCATGTGGTCATTTAAGATTTAATCCCGATAAAATGTTCACACCAAGTAAATTTAAAAATGTACTTGATAAAACAATATGTAGGGTGGAAATTTTTGTTTCTTTTTACATTTTCTATAGGGCAAGTATTGGTTTCGTGTAAACATGGAGAAGTCTAAAAAAGTAGTTTTACCATACCGTCCGTTGATTTCTACGCTCTTTGCACTATACGAGGTCAATTGAGACAGAGGTTCAACAGGTGGACCGATTTGCTCCAAATATCGTACAGTGCAAGTTTTATAATTCCCACATCGATAACATTGGTCGAGAAACGTTAAAAAATAAATTAAAACTCATAATGTGTTTCAATTTCCATCATTTCTCGACTAATTTTATCGATGTGAGTTACAGAACGTATAGGCACAGATCATTTTAATGGAATTTCTTAGAGGAGAAAATCGATTAAATGAATCCTTAATCTGAAATTTTAATCATCAGAACCAGAGTCGGAACTTTTATTAGAGATTTAACCTACTATGAACAAACGACCCTAAATCAAAAACACGTTTTGATGTAAATTTACTTATTATAACGTATTTGGCTATCAAAATAGAAAAAAAAGAAATACATCGATTTTGAAAAACATCGATGTTTCAGGTTCGATAAATTTTCCCACCGATTTTAAAATCGAAAAATTTAATCGCCCATCCCTCAAATCAGACCATTGTGAGAAGAACTTATAAACTTTTAATTTTGAGCTGTAGAACAATTTTTTACAGTTAAATAAGCCGTAGATATTAATAAGAAGTGATTAAAAAACTTTTTTAATTATTACTTCTGTTTATTTTCCAATAAATCCACCGGAAAGTTTCTGAACGTCAAAATAACGAAAGAGTCTTCACGAATGTAAAAAAGAACCATGTAATCACGAGGATACGTGCCTGTCAAAAAGACGAAAGACGAAACGAACGAAAAAAAGACTCGTGTAATCAGCGTCTTACACGTGCACGTCGTATCGATGATAAAGACAAGACTCTCGACGCAAGCAAGAAGAGCAACGTCTTGCATTCAAACGTAAACAACAAGAGGATCGCCTTCTTAGAGAAGAAGAAAAACATAAATCTCTAAAGAAGTCATGCTGCAAAAACGTCAAGAGTACGTGGAGAAAACAAAGAATGCTCTTTTGTGGAGCGAACTCAACGTCTTAAAATCGTTTGAAGGCTACAATTTCCACCGGCGAATCAGAAAGCGATCGTGAAAATAAAAATAAAAGTGGAAGTGATAGCGATAGCGATAGCGATAGCGATAGTGACAGTAAGTGGTAGCCGTTCTGTTTCCAAATCTTAATCTAGGTCATGCTCCCGTTCTGGTTCGAGATCAGGCAGGAGTGAATCTAAATTAGTTAGTGGCAGCCGTAGCCGTTCTCGTTCAGTGTTCAAAGTGTTTCACGATCTCGATCAAGATCTGGTTCTCGGTCTAGATCTGCCTCAACATCCAGTTCAAGATCAAATTCAGGTCTAAATCACGTTCCCGCAGCAGATCTGGCTGAAGATCAAGTAAATAAGATGGTCATTAATATGTAGACATTAATGTTTCATATATTCGATAGTGAAATTATTGTAATTATCTGAAAAAAAAATATAATAAAAAATGTTTTAAACCTTTTTTTTTGGTTAATTCAAGCGAAGTAAGCCATACTTCGTTGAGATTACGTTTAACCAGAATCGTTTTAAATCTAGTTGCTTGTTAATTTTACTATGAATATTCCAATAATCCAAATGAAGCAAGTATTTTGGAAATGACAGCCTTATATTACTACCAATTTCAGAAAATGTCTATTACTTTTAAGAAATTTCTTGAAAATGGTAGATATATGTATAACGCTGTAATTTCAAAACTACTAGCTTCACGAGGATGGTTGAAATAGTTCTTAGTTTCATTTTAAGTCCCCTACGTGTTTCTGAAAACCATTTTCAAATGAAACAAAGATTACAAAAAATTTCCATATAAAAGTAATTTCGGCATTTGCTTTAAAACTGAAAAATGCCGGAAATTACTTTTATATGGAAATTTTTTGGAATCTTTTTTCGATTTGAAAATGGTTTTCAGAAACACGTTGGTTCAAGTGTGCTAATTACAAAACCTTTATTGAATAATTATATTAAATTCAGTCAGTCGTATTTATTAGATTTTTGTCTACTTAGACACTGTCTAACTATTTTCAAATTGGTGGAAATATGCTTTATTTAATAAAAATAAATATTACATTACTCACGGTTAAGACAATCTACTCTTGTGTCTAAGTTAGGCAGCTATAAGACAACAATAAACAAGGTTTTTGAACAAATTTTCCAAAGTTGGACAGTTGTCTAAAGTTAGACAACGTTTATAAATAAGGCCAAGTATTTTTATAATTTAATTCAATTCAATAACTTACTTAGTCTTTTCCTTAATACAAAAAACGTAAATTATAAATGGCGTTAAAGGGTGATAACCTCGTGGCCAGCCAAGTAAATTAAAAGGAAAAAGGAAGTAACAATGGAAAGGTAGAAAGATCGAGAATATTTTTGACGTTTGTTTCGATTTGTAGAAAGTAGCTCCGCTCAACAGTCAATTTGCGAAACTATTTCTAAGGCTGCGTTGGCATTATTAGGCGTGTTTTTTTGCAAGCCCGGTGCTAATTGCACGAAAAAACGCATCGGGGCTAAAAAAATTACATGTTAAATGCAACAAAAACTAAACCCCAATGTTTTTACCTTTAGCCCAGATAATTTTCGGGGCTTAACTCTTTAACAGGCTAAAAACTGTGCTACCAAACACATTAGGCGTGTTTTTTTGTAAGCCCAGAGGGAATTGGTCGAAAAAAAACAACGTCGGTGCTAAACAATCACCATGTTAAATACAACAACAACTAATCCCCATACGGACTAAGCTAAACCCAGATAATTCTCCGGTCTTAACTTAAGCACACAGAAAAACTGTGTTACCGGCATAAATTATATACTTGTTATCGATAGTTTGTATGAAAACTCCATTTTGTTTTTGTGTTGCTGTCACTAATCCCTGTGGTCGTTTTTTTCCTGCAATTCCCACCGGGCTTGCAAAAAAACACGCCTATTAATAGGCGTGTTTTTTTGTAAGCCCAGAGGGAATTGGTCGAAAAAAACAACGTCGGTGCTAAACAATCACCATGTTAAATACAACAACAACTAATCCCCTACGGGATAAGCTAAACCCAGATAATTCTCCGGGCTTAACTTAAGCACACAGAAAAACTGTGTTACCGGCATAAATTATATACTTGTTATCGATAGTTTGTATGAAAACTCCATTTTGTTTCTGTGTTGCTGTCACTAATCCCTGTGGTCGTTTTTTTCCTGCAATTCCCACCGGGCTTGCAAAAAAACACGCCTATTGTTTAAGTTATCAATAAATTGTATGGAAACGTGGAATCTGAACTGACTAATCAATTTTTGTGTGTCATCAATCAGTTGTGTTTTTAAATTAAAATTTATTTTTTCATTTTAAAGAATTCTAATAAATATTCGTGTAAAAATATCGTTTGAAAATTTTGTGCGTGCGTGGTATTCAATTTTCTCTATTATTTATTTATCAATTAATTCAAATTTATAGTTAAATAACTTTATTATTGATTAGTATGTGCTATTTGTATTTTCCAATTCGGAATTAATAGAGAAGAAATATATTTTCTTCGGCTTTATAGTTTGAATTGAATTAGAAAATACATAAATTAACCTACATACATCGGCGAGGAGTTTCTTCATCAAATAGAGGAGCTGAGGAGAAGAAATACACTAACCAATTATCAATTCTCGGTTGGATTTCATTACCTGCAATGCAAGAAGAAGCGGCACAAGCTGTTCTCCCCTACTCTACGGAGCTGAAGTGAATATTTGACGACCCAAAAGTGATCCTACATACCTCTCGAGTAGAAAGCCAAAAGAAGAGAAGACTCACAAAAAATGCATGTCGCCGCAGAAATGCCATTAGCACATCAACAAATAACGTCTTTTCCGCCACTTGTGCACCAGTACCTGGTGTACCTCATGGAATTGTACCATTGGTAGCTGGACCACCAATAATTCCAGGAAAAATTAAGTCGCCAACCACCGCAGATGCCAGCACCACCAACACTTCCGCAAAGCAATCCGCCATCTAGACACCATGTCAAAATCTTAGAGAGCACTATCATTTTTCATCGTTTCTCAAACGTAGGCACAGGAAGCAAAAGAAGCAGCGAAAGTATTTTCTTTTTAATTATTTTTTTAAACAAAAAGCTCATAATCAAATGTGGAACTAAGCACTTCAAATGAAAAGGTATTTAAAGTTGGTTTATAGAAAGATGTTTGTTTTTAATTGATTTTCTTTCTAAAAACAGATAAAATATTTATCGCAGAAGATTTGTGATACATGAGTTGGTGTAACCAATGTTAAATCGATAATCTATGGCATGGATTCGACTAGAGATATACAAAAGTCGGAAATGAGTCAACTTAAAGCCAGGATAAAAGAACAGAATCAAAAGCTATTACAACTTACTCAGGAAAGCGCTAAATGGAACGCGAAGACTAAGTCTGGACAATACACAGACAAGCAGCACATCAAGAACAAATGAATTTTGCTTTTGCAAATTAACAAGTACTACTTCTTTTAATTTTATTTTTGGGTTTCAAGAAATTATCTAAGTTTCTTATCTTTTTAATAGATTAATATCAAAGCGCTAAAAGGAAAGCTAGACATTTTTTCCAGGAAATTGAGTCTAAAAAAGAAGATATCAATTGAAATGATATTCAACTAACAGAGACAAAGACTGAGCTTACTTACTTTACTTTACTTTAGATGGCGCTCACAGTCCAGGATGGACTACGGCCTCAACCAACAAGCCTCTCCAGCCAGCTCGGTCCCTAGCTAGCTGCCTCCAGTTACGCACTCCAAGTTGGTTGAGATCGTTCTCCACTTGTGTGCGCCACCTAAGGTGGGGTCTTCCTCTGCTGCGCAGACCGTCAGGGGTAGATTCGAAGACTCGTCGGGCTGGTGCGTTGGTGTCCATACGCTCCACGTGTCCCATCTCAGCCGCTGTATTTTCAGCTTTTTGACCAGGTCGACGTCGCTGTAAAGCCCGTAAAGCTCGTTGTTGAATCTTCTCCTCCATACTCCATCGATACAGACTGGACCGAAAATCACCCGAAGAATCTTCCTCTCAAAGCACCCAAGCAGATTCTCATCCGTTTTTGACAAGGTCCATGCTTCTGCCCCATATAGCAGGACCGGGATGATTAGGGTCTTATAATTATAAGGTCTCGTTGGTTCTTTGAGAGAGGGCTTTACTACTCAAATGCCTTCTTAGCCCGAAGAAACAGCGATTGGCAAGAGTAATTCTTCGTTTGATCTCTGCACTGATGTCATTATGCGTTGTAATAGTGGATCCCAGGTAGACAAAGTCCTTGACGACATCGAAGTTGTACCTATCCATCGTGACGTTTTGCCCGAGTCGATGATGTTGAGATTCCTTTCTCGATGACAGCATATACTTTGTCTTGTCCTCATTAACAGTCAAACCCATTTTTGCCGCCTCCGATTCAATACTTGCAAACGCGCCGGTAAGAGCTCGCTTCGTTCTTCCAATGATGTCAATATCATTTGCGTAAGCAAGTAGTTGAACAGACTTTTGAAAAACTGTACCTCTGTTGTTGACTTGCGAGTTGCGTACAATTGCTTCAAGAACGATGTTAAACAGGTTGCACGATAGCGCGTCGCCTTGTCTCAAACCTTTCTCGACTTCAAAGGGTTCGGTGGTGTTCTTACCGACTTTGACGGAGCAGCGAGATTTCTCCATTGTCATCCTGCACAAGCGGACGAGTTTGGCAGGGATGCCGAGATGCAACATGGCTCTGTAGAGCTCTTCTCTATCTACGCTATCATACGCGACTTTGAAATCGATAAAGAGATGGTGTGTATCGATTTGAAACTCCTGGGTTTTTTCCAAAATCTGTCGTAGTGTGAACATTTGATCGACGGTTGATTTGCCGGGTCTAAAACCATACTGATAGGGGCCGATCAGATCGTTTACATACGGTTTTAAGCGATCACACAGTACAGATGACAGAATTTTATATGCGACGTGCGAAATCAAGTGCTCGAAATGAAGCACAATAAGTGAAATGAAACTTATTCAACGTCAAATGCTTTGGATGCAGCACCGACACCCAACACCTGCATGGGGTGCCACAGACACCATAGCAGAACAAACTGTAGCTTCTTTTGTTGACACATCGGCACCAGCTTCAGAAGGATTTGTTAAATATCGCGCAATCTTTGAATTTAGTGTTCGAAATTCGGATAAAATTTCATTTGTACCAGGTGACATTGTGCTGGTGTCACTGGAACAGAATGCCGAAGCTAATTCAACTGCCACTGATGAATTCAGAACACAGGAGGAACTTGATATGGGGGTCTCTCAGATAAATACCCAGCAAAAGAGTATTGAGCATTCCATCTGTATCATCCATGAAACCTGTAACCTTTAAAAAAACATTGGCTCAAAATTTTAAACGATTTAGTATGATGGTAAAGCCTTTTTATCATACTAAAAATGCTTTAATATCGTACTAAATCGTTTAAAATTTTGCGCTATTTTTTTAATAAGCTTGAAATTTTGTTGTTTATATTTTTTTAACTAACTTGAACATTTCCGTCTTTGAAGTAATGTACATATGTGTGCTGTCATTTTTTATTTTTGATTACCCTTCTCTGTTATGTTGCTTTCTTTAAACATTTAAAAATTTGATTAATTGATGTTTTTTTAGTTTTAGATTGCAATTAATTGTTATTTTTTGCATAATGTTTTTAAGTTAAATATAAATATATCTTCCTATACCGAAAATATAATAAAAGAAATATATATTAATTTTTTGTTTTTTGTTGTCAGATAATCATTTAACGATATGCCATTCACCTTCGCTGCAGCATCCCACACGATGCGGATTTTTCTTGGTTTGTTGGGATTGGCAACAGGAAAAATAGGAAGGTGCCACGTTCGAGGGTGTGGTGCACTAATCTCTTCTTCATTTAATCTTCTAATGTATCCTTTTTCGATGTGGTCTGCTATCCGGTGTTGCATAACACTTCTTAAATCTGGATCTCTAGCTAGTCTGTTTTCCAAACATAGCAATCGTCTTTTGGCCATTTCACTGCCATCAGGTAGGTGATTGTTGTTTACTTCCATAGTAATCCGGTTTCATAACGGCATCCTTTACGCCGTGTTGTTGCTCGCAAAATTTCGAATGCCTGTTGTTCATCTTTGGACATACTCAGAACTTCTGGAGTTGAGTCCTATAAGAATTATTGGAATCGCTTTGTGGTAGGACTTAATCAGGATGCCTCTTAGATGGTGGAATCTTCTGGACAAGTGTTTTGAATTGATACTCTGAACAGGCAAGTTTAAATCACGTACAGTGTGAACGTTTGAGATCGTATACTGATGACTCTGCTTCTCAATTCCAGATATTTGCATTGTTACCTTTCTAGTCTCTTTTTCTGATCGAGTTGTGTCGCCGGTGGATGGATTGTGGAGTACCAATAAGATGGAGTTGTTCAGCAATGCACTCCATCAGAGTCAAAGAGAAATGCGAATGTTTTAACTCTCAGTTCTTCATTTTGAAGTATAACTGGTAATATCCGAAAGAGAACATACGACTCGTCGTCTTGCCTCGAGTGCTGATTCACGATTGAAGTGACGAGATATTATTTCCTTCTCATTTAACAAAAATCTATGACTGCTTTTAGACGACTGCAATTTCTATCCGCAATTCTCTTTTGAGTTTCTTTCCGATTGCAGCATCCATTTAAACGCTGCAAATTTTAATACCTGCAATTTTTATTAAATGAGAAGGAAATAATATCTCGTCACTCTTTACTCCGCTTATGTCTCAAACAATAAGAAAAAGCACAAAGAAGAAAGAGCGATAACTCTGCAATTATTTCAACCTCTGCAACTTTGTCTACCCCGGACACCGCATACGTCCCCCACCTACATGCTCAAAAATTGCAAGGATAATTGCAGCATATTTGCAGCGTTTAAAAGCAGTCATAGACTGCTTTTAGACGACTGCAATTTCTATCCGCAATTCCCTTTTGAGTTTCTTTCCGATTGCAGCATCCATTTAAACGCTGCAAATTTTAATACCTGCAATTTTTGTTAAATGAGAAGGAAATAATATCTCGTCACTCTTTACTCCGCTTATGTCTCAAACAATAAGAAAAAGCACAAAGAAGAAAGAGCGATAACTCTGCAATTATTTCAACCTCAGCAACTTTGCCTACCCCGGACACCGCATACGTCCCCCGCCCACATGCTTAAAAATTGCAAGGGTAATTGCAGCATATTTGCAGCGTTTAAAAGCAGTCATACTTAAAAATTGCAGGGGTAATTGCAGCATATTTGCAGCGTTTAAAAGCAGTCTAAGGTGGATGTGGTGGTGCCATGAAAAAATGTGCTGCCAAATTATTTATTATCTTTGTCTTCACTGCCGCTAACCATGAATGAATAAATAGAAGATTACGACAGCTGCAGTTTCATTTTTCTACTGCGCATATACGTCACAAGAGACAGTTTTTTGTAATTTAACGCGGTGTGCAGATGAATGTTTTCATTAAAAAGTATTTTCTTGCAAATAAATTATCAAAAAATGTAATTTTTTGGCATAATTTGTTATTAAAATACGTCAGTTAATGTAAATAAGTTTTATTTTGATGTTGTTGTGGGCAATTGTCCCTTGAAAAGTCAATTACCTACGTGAAAAAAGTGCTGAAAATGTAAACAAAAAATAATAAATTCAAAAGAAAAGATACTAAATTGGTGTTTATGTTATTGTTTTATTAAATTTTGTTTTTTGAGACTTTGTGCCCGGTTGTTATTGCCCGGTTTAGCGTTCTAATGCGAAAGTACATTCTGGCTCGGAAAAATAATGTTTTTATTTTGGTGTCTATCGCAACATCCTCGGCCAAATCCAAAAGATTTTTGAGGAAGTTGTTGCATATTACTAAATCTTCACCATTGAAAGACATGAATATATCGTGCAACGCATTCATATGCGACATCAATTTTGGAGATGGCTTCATCAAACCACCTTCACTAACGTGGCTCACCCACAAATTTGAATAGACGTCTCGTTCATTAGTATGTTGGGCGAAGGTGTCAACTTGTAACTTGTGGCAAATATAACCAGCCAGATTTTGAAGCTCATCATACGCCAAGCTGAATATTTCTTACCAGTTAAGGGTGCCACCAAATCTGGCATGTCATCCGAGCTAACATTAGCGTTATCAGAAATAACGCCTTCGTTATGTCCTAAGATTTGTGACCGCAGTCTATACTTAAACTCCTGACGATCAGGGTGATCATGAAGCCCTCCTTTAGCTCTAAGTAGACCAAACGTATTCTCCAACACATCTTGGTTGAGTCGATACGTAAGGATGTACTTAAATCCGAAGCGGTCTTTTAGTTCTTCGTATAAAAGCTTTATCGCGGTGTTTGATTGAATAATACCTTAATAAATTGAACCTCTTATTGTATGATAATAATATTTGATCATTTATTTGTCTAATTTTTATTAATAATTTGGGCTTGATGATCAGTGAAAATGATGCAACTAATTAAAAAAAACTAATTCATGCACAAAAGTACATCGATTTTGGACTAAAAGTAAAACTTTCATGTTCTGCTACATCAGCACCAGTTCTATATGGACTTCCGAAAATCCACAAACCCAATTTACCCCTACGCCCAATAGCATCATCCACAAATGTTCCATGTTACCACTTATCAAAACACGTTGGAGAAATTCTTAACAATATAGTGTCTGAACAACTTAACGTGAAAAATTCTTTCAAACTAAAAGAACGAATGAAAGAAGTAGTTTTGGATGAAGAAGACGTATTAGTTTCTTTCGACGTAATATCACTTTTTACAAACATACCAACCTATACAGCCATTAAAATCATAATGCAAAAATGGGAAATCCTGAAAAACCACACAAACATACCAAAAAAACATTTTCTACAAATCCTACAGTTCTGTTTAACAGATAATAACTACTTCAAATATGAAAACACGTTCTACAATCAGATGTTTGGTATGCCAATGGGCAATCCCTTATCCCCTACAATAGCCGATATAGTTCTCGACCACTTATTAAATGAAACAATAGATAAGTTGAAAAAATCTAATACAAAAATCAAATTTATTTCGAAATATGTTGACGACATAGTGGCTGTAGTTAAAAAGAAAGACACAGAAAATATACTCAAATCGCTTAATGAATACCACACAAAGTTAAAATTTACTTTAGAAATGGAAAACAACAACATGCTTCCTTTCCTTGATGTGAAACTGATTAAAAACAACAATAAAATCTCTTTCGATTGGTATACTAAACCAATGTCATCAGGTAGAATGATAAATTTTCTTTCTTCGCAGCCTATGAGATACAAACTGAACACCGCCAAAAACCTTATCAGTAAAGTACTCGAGATAAGTGACAACATTTTTCACCAAGAAAATATAACCAAAATAAGAAAAATATTACAAATGAATAATTACCCTAATACAATAATTAATGAACTGATTGACAATAAGCTCCACCAAATGCATAATAAAAATAACCAATCAAAAATAGAAAAAGTCAAACCTGGTAACCCCAGGTATTATTCCCTAACATACGTCCCTCTCCTAACCGATAACCTCTCCTTACAAAAAGTTATAGAGATTGATAAAGATAAAACAATATTTGCACATAAACCGAACTTAACACTTAATACAATATTCACAAAAACAAAACCACCTGTGGACAAAACAGAACAGCATGATGTTGTCTACGAAATTCCGTGCAAAGGAAAAATGAATGATGAATGTCAAAAGATATACATTGGTACCACAAAACGCGCATTAGGAGTAAGATTAGCAGAGCATGAAGCTGATATAAGGAAGAAGAAAACAGCTACTGCACTCTCACAACATATGCTAGACCACGACCACAATGCAGATTTTGACAATGTCACAATATTGGACAGAGAACGAAGAGCTAATACACGCTATACTCTTGAAAGCCTCCGCATTCAGCAGAAAATAAGAAAGACGATGAATCACAAAGAAGACATAGACAACATCAGTGCAATATACAGCATTGCCATCTCCTAACATTCTGTGATATTAGTTTTAATTTTTGTTTGCAAAAAAAGTGTTCAGTGTTAAATTATATTTTTTTATTTATTTTCATATTGTTCTAAATGTTAATTTATTTTTATATTTAATTTTCCAAATGTAAAAAAACTCAACAAAAAGTAAGAGCCGAAAAAATATATTTGTAATCAAATGACAGTTTACTTAAACATATTATGTAAAATTATACCAAATTGTATTTTGTTTTAAAGCTAAATAAACTTCACCCCTGAAGAAGCCGGAAAATAACCGGAGAAACGTCGGGAAAAGCATGAATTAGTTTTTTTTAATTAGTTGCATCATTTTCACTGATCATCATTGAACCTCTTATTATTTGTACAAATTTATATAAAATACATAAGTACGTTCTTACCTTTTTGGAATGGCAGTAGAGTGATCTTGCTGATTACCCTCATTCATTGTTTCGGACATGGTGTCGAGAATATGGTTTTGAATTTCAGTTGCAAGCCCATAAGCATGAAGTCTTTCCCTTGAATCGGCTTTGGGTACTCGTACATTCATTATATCAAACTATTCATCGACCTTTATAAAAGAAATCAAAAAATGTTTATCAGTGTAACAAAATACTTAAAAAGGTTCTTACTAGCTTGAACAGTTGATAACATTCTCTCCAGTTATCTCCAAGAAGGTTAAGTGAAGCTGCCCTTTCTATTGCTTTGGCAATGGTGTGCGAAAATAGCTTAGTTGCGAGCTTCACTTTTTGCCTTTCTGCACCCTTGACATTGATGTGGTATTCGTTCTTACGTTGTGTTCTTATCTTGTGTGTTATTGTAAGCTCTGTTGCAGTACACGATAAAAGCTTCGTGATAGTGTCCTTTTTGACCTCATTTCCGTTTATCAGAAAGCCACTGTCTATGAAGTGGTTTCGAAGAAGTTTTATGAGATGGGGAACGTCAGCAAAAACAAAAATTCTTTGTTTGCCATTCAAAAACCTAAAATTATAGAAAAGGTTAGGAATGATCTTACTGGCTTAAACGTATTACCATGGTTTTTCTAGTGTAATATTTAGTTCACTGTATAGTCCCCTGTTCCCTCGTCCCAAGTCACTGACCATGCCAACAACGGTATAGCCACAGTCTTCTGTGGCACTTAAAATTTCTTTTAAGATAACTCAGTCGTCATTTTGCAGTCAAAAGAGTAGAAAATCGGCCAATTGCTCATAAGTCCTTTAGAAAAAAAATTATCAAATTAGGTACTTCCAAAAATGTAATAATCTTACCTCGCAACATCGCTACTTGCACGTAATTTGCTGGAGCCAAAGTGGTATCTGTCGGCTTTTCGTAGCAATATGTCTTTTTAATTTTCATCTCATCAAAGCTGAGGATGCAAACTTTTTGGCTTATATTAAGCTGTGTTGCCGCTTTTAATATTTTAACAACTGGCTTTATAATACCTGGCGAGATGTCGATTTTTTGAGCCCAGCGTTGAAGCGTTCTTACCGAAGGAAGTGGAAACTTGTTTTTTTGCAAAAGCCTATATGCCCTTGCACTCGCTGAGTATAATGTAATTGACCTCGCGACGTCAACTTCTAACCAATTCGTAAGCTTTGCACCGCTCTTCAATTTTCGGATTTGGCCGTAGGTGAAAATGGAAGCCAATTTTTTATCTACATTCTTGCTTTCAAACCTACTTTTTGTCAAAGACTTTCGGAGCTTCTCCTGATTTTTTTGTTGACCTCGTTTTCTAATTTTTGTCTGAAAATAAACAAATTAATAAGGAGCTCAATAAACAACTTCCTTAGACATACATTTGTGTTAGGTGCTCTTCAATTTGGTTTCGTAGAACATCGCAGTTCTGACAAGAACTGATTTGGGTATCGTCTTCGATGCTATCACTTAAAATGCTAGGTGGAACTTCCTCTGCTTCCTGTAACAAAGCATCTATAGTCCTCTTATCTTCTCTTGCCTTGACTCTGTTTTTTCTGTTACCCTGAGTGGAAGTAGGTACTTCCACGTTTTCATTAATGTAAATACAGGGAACAGAACCAGGTTTGAGTAAGAGCCGTCTATGAGTTACAAAACCTAAAATAAATACTGGTACCGCTTAGATTATATCTCTTGTTTAATTTTTCTGTGTATTACCCATTTCGTACTGGAGGTTCCTTTCGAAGTCATGAGATCCGAAATGCTCACTGCAAAACCTACCCGTCTTCGTATTGATTTGGTCTTTCCGTTTACAAAAATGACCCCAACTTTTAAGCAAGCCAGAATCTTGAGGAAACGTAAAGAACGACACATTTTCCTTATTATATTTATCATTTTTGTTATTATTATTATTACACCCACACACTGCACATCGCATTTTGAATTTTAGGATATTCAAAAGATTAAAAAAAGAATTAACTTTACAAATTGCCCGGATTTCCTTTTCAAGTTCCCTCGTTTTTGTCTCTTCACACGTCACAGCTTATGTCAAAAAAAGTAGCACATGCGCGTGTCATAATCTTATTATTTTTTCATTCATGGCCGCTAACAACTTTCCTTTCTCTTTTCTGCTGTACACATTTAATAAATATTCTCTTTGTGTTTTGTTTTTAAAATTAAGAATTCATTTACGTGGTCATTTAAGATTTAATCCCGATAAAATGTTCACATCACGTAAATTTAAAAATGTTCTTGATAAAACAATATGTTTTGTGGAAATTTTCATTTCTTTTTACTTGTTCTATAGGGCAAGTATTAGTTTCGTGTAAACAAAATAATGGAGAAGTCTAAAAAAGTAGTTTTACCATACCGTCCGTTGATTTCTACGTCTTTGCACTATACGAGGTCCATCGAGATAGAAGTTAGACAGGTTGTTGAATATATCGAATAAATTACCTAGGATATTTGAATCAGAGATTATGAATTATAAAGATTGGAAAGTTCGGCTGTCATTCTGGTTTGCCTAGAGCTGGCGGACGATGGTGAGTTCATATTTTTGCACTAGTGTCCATGTTTTAACGCACACTAGTGCAAAAATATGAACTCACCACTGCATAAATTGTTGTTGCAATTCACATCTATTCATCGACACGAGATGAAATTACAAAAACAACAATGTAAACAAATGGGTTTTGGAGGGTGGAACGTACGAAATATTCCTATCTTTATAATTCATAATCTCTGATTTGAATATTTGAATTTGGCAATACTCTCCTGGAAATTTTGTTCATTTTAGTTTTAAGCTTTTGCAATTTTGCATTATATTCTCTACATATAATAAATTTAGTTGCAGTGTGTTCTTACTCGCAGTCGGTCGTTTTATTTAATTAACTAGCTAGATTTACAACATGTTATGTGCCCAGAATACGCGGGAAAAATTAGAGGTTAAATTAAAAGTATAAAGTTTTTTTTATTCAATTTTTTGGCACGCACTTAAAAATCTGGGAACCTCGTTAATTTTAGATTAGCTTAGACGTAGATAAAATTAATAAAACGACAGTTGGTAAGAATGGAGAATAACGCTTTTAAAATTGAGCAACTGCAAACTGCAGACCAGTATTCCGTATGGAAATTTCAAGCCTCCATTTTGCTTAATGCCTCTGGGGTATTTGATTATGTGGATGGTAAAAATCAGGCTCCGGTGATGACTGAATCTGTAAATCAAGCTGATTTTGATAAGCGGCTCTCGGATTGGAGGAGATCTGATAGCAAAGCACAGAAGATAATTGCAACCAGCATAGGTTCTATTCCGCTTCGGCACATCGTGAATTGGTGAATTGCAAAACTGCAATGGAAATGTGGGTTAAACTTAGGTCGGTTTATGAACAGACTTCGAAGGCAAATATCCACATGTTGCTACAAAAATTTTACGGGTTTTAAAAAGATCCAAATGACGATGTCTCAACACATATATCCAGGTTAGAGAACATTGTCAGACAATTAAGGGATATTAGGGAAGTTATTTCTGAAAGTATGATCATAACGAAAGTCTTGATGACACTTCCGAGTAATTTTAAACATTTTTTTGTGCGTGGGAATCGACGGCAAAAGAGCACCAAACTTTGGAAAATCTTACGTCACGGCTAGTCATGGAAGAGACACGCATGTCATCGCATGCGTCAACTTCATCATCATCCGTTGCTTTAGTTGCAAAGCAAAAGACAAAGAAGAAAAATTCAAAGTCTTCAAAGCCTGGTAAGTGCTTCGTTTGTAATGAGCGTGGTCATTGGAAGAGAGATTGTCCTAAAATAAATGCGGTAGGTGATCGTAGAATGTGGACTGGAACTAAAGGTGAGGTACGAAGGGGTGATGCACTTATATGCAGTGTTGACGGCAAAGTAATGACTGGAAGTTCAAGTGAGGGAATGAGAGGTAACAATGCACTAGTGTCGGGTTTAGTCAGTTCTGATCGACGATGGACTGGTTATGAAGATGAGGTGCAAACACGAGGTAGTACGATGGAAGAGCCAGACAATAGACGGTGGACTCAAAGCGAGGTTCAAGGGGAAGCTCTAATTGGTTGTTATACGTCAGGTGCCAGGGATAGCACAATAAATGGAAACTGGTACTTGGATTCTGGTGCTAGTGACCATATGACGTGCAAAAAGGAATAGTTTGCATGCTATAGGGAGTTTACTGATCCTGTTGGTATTAAGATAGGAAGCGGAGAAAAGATATTCGCGCAGGGCATTGGCGACATAAATATTCTTGCTTTGACTGGGAACATTTGGGTTGAAAAGCATTTGTCTGACGTTCTATATGTCCCAAAGATTTCTATGAATCTATTTTCGCAGACAAAGGCTTTGGATAAAAATTTGAGCATAATATCTGATAGTCTTCAGTGCAGGTTTGTGAAGAAGGACGGTTCAGTTGTAGCAGTTGGAGAACGGCAGGGGCAGCTCTTTAAAATGTGTTTTAAGGTTCAACCACCGAACTTATGGGAAGCGAATGTGGCTAGTCAGGTATTGCCATTACAAATTTGGCATGAACGGATGGCACACCAGAACGTTGTGCAAGTTCGCAATCAGCTGAAAAAAGAAGGAATCGAATTCAAAGACGATGGGAATTTTTCATCTGATAACTGTATCTATGGGAAGCAATATAGATTGCCTTTTCTTCAAAGTAATTTTCAGGCTTCCAAACCGGGCGAACTAGTTCATGCTGATGTATGTGGACCCATGGAGGAAAGCTCAGTTGGTGGTTCTAGGTACTTTCTCTTGTTTAAGGACCATTATTCGCGATACAAGGTGGTATATTTCATAAAATCTAAATCTGATGTTTGTTCATACATAGAACAGTTCCTAAACAAAATAAAAAGTGAATGTAGGAATGTAGTTAGAACGCTTCGTACAGATAATGGAACAGAGTTTGTGAACGAAAGTGTTAAATCCCTTCTAATCAAACACTCTATTCGCCATGAAACTACAGTTCCTTACACTCCGGAGCAGAATGGCAGTGTTGAACGCGAGAATCGCACCATTGTGGAAGCTGCGAGGACTATGCTTTGCGGAAGTGGCTTATCTAAGGGATTCTGGGCGGAGGCAGTAAATACGGCAGTTTTTGTAATAAACCGAACTGGTGTTAGCCCAGTAAAAGGCAAAAATCCGTATGAGCTTTGGTGGGGCAGTGATTGCAAGGCATTAGATTTAAAAATATTTGGAACCAATGTTTTCATACATGTACCGAAGCAGAAACGCAAGAAATTCGATAGTAAGGCAGAAAAAGGTTTGTTTATGGGATATGCCGAAAACACGAAAGGGTATCGAATTTGGAATTTATCTTCAAGACAAATTCAAATTGTTAGAAACGTCATGTTTAAGGAGGGAGAGTTTCAAAAGCAGCAAGGTGGAGATCAATACAAATCTAAAGTTTTTTTTATCGAAAGATGATGATTCTGAGAACACAGATAATGATAATGATTTGGATGATGATTTGCGTAGTGGTTTGCATGGTACTTTGCAAGATAATGTGCCTGATAATTTACATAATAACGTGTAAGATAATGTAAATGATGTGCATGAGCAGGATGTCAACAATATGACGCGGGAGGATTCCAGTAGTTCATCTGGACCAGACTTTGAGGAAGCCAACTTAGAAAATGATGTTTTCGACTTCATAGATAAGGATGATGCTGGTACAAGCAAAGAAGTTTCCTACAGGAATAATCTGCGAAGTACAAAGGACTGGAAGAGTTCAGGTTGTCTAAACTTTGCAGAAAAACACGCTTTTCTTGTTCAAGGTGAACCCATAAACTACAAAGAAGCAGTATCTTTTGTCGATGCGCGTCAATGGAAAGCAGCGATGGCGGAAGAGGTGAAAAGTCTACTTAAGAATCGAACTTTGGACTTGGTTCAAAAATCAACGAATAGGAAGATAATCGATAACAAATGGGTGTATAAAATTAAGAACTTGGATGCTCATGGCCGGAGAAAATACAAAGCGAGGTTGGTGATTCGTGGATTTACACAAGAATATGGAGTAGACTATGTTGAAACATTTAGTCCTGTGGCAAAATTTATTTCAATTCGGACTGTTCTTGCTATTGCCGCTTGTAAAGGGTTGTCTCTAGTTCAATTCGACGTAAAAACAGATTTTTTGAATGGCGATTTGAATGAGGACATTTACATGCGTCAACCTCTTGGATTCGATGATGGTTCTGAAAAAGTGTGTAAGTTACGAAAAAGCCTATACGGCTTAAAGCAGGCTTCTCGTTGTTGGAACGAAAAATTCACTCATGTGCTAAAGAAATTCAACTTGAGAGCTTCTGAAATGGACCCTTGCGTCTTCATTGGTAACGTTGCTGATAGCCGTCTTATACTGACGATCTACATCGATGATGGGCTGATAGCGGCAAAGAAGAAAGAAGATGGTATGAGGTTAGTGGAATTTCTAAGAACGCAGTTTGAAATTACACTTTTGGATGCTGAATGGTTCTTGGGAATACAGTTATCATGGACGTCAAATGGGGAAATTCATGTGAGCCAGACCAGCTATGCAGAGCGAGTCCTGAAAAGATTCAACATGACCGATTGTAAGCCAGTATCAACACCAGCTGAAATCATTGGAGGCAGAGATGACTCATCTCAAAAGGAAGTAAGGTTTCCATATAGAGAGGCAGTAGGATGCCTTATGTATTTGGCAGTGGCTACCCGGCCAGATATTGCATTTGCAGTGGGAGTTGTATCCCGATACTTAGAAGCACCCACTCAAATGCATGTGAACGCAGTCAAGAGGATCATGAAGTACATCAGTGGCACTAAAACCATTGACCTATTATATATGGACTGCTAGTTGAGACTCATTTCCATACAAAAGTCCCAATAAAAGTGGTTCCACCTCTTCTAAGCAACACTAGCCCTTGCGTAGAAAAGCGGCAAACAGAAGTAATTATTTTCAATGCCATCTGTTGCCACATGGTACGGATAAGCTTTTTTGTCCCTAGAAGCTACTGACATCTGTAATTATTTCATATAAAAAAACAGACCCATCTGTTTTAACCCAAATGTAAATTTTGACGTTTGTCATTTGTGTGCTATTTTTTCAGTTTCTATTTGGTCGTGCGTGGTAATTATTTTGTTAAATTAAAAGTTATTTTTTTTCTTATTGATTAAAAGAATTTCCTTCAGGTCCTTGAGGTCGGGTTTTCTGAAAATCATGACCAAATTCTCAACCACCAGCCAGATAAATCCCAGCAAAGAAACCTTTGACGGACTGAAGGAAATGCATGCTCGCTACCGGGATCAGGTTCTAGAACTGGAGGATGCTATCGAGGGAATGAAACGAAAACTAAATTCCCTCTGGGACAGATTAGACACAAGCCCAGCGAAAAGAAACAAATTCAGTCATTACACAGAATGTTCCCAATTGACTGCCGATGTTCTTCACAAAGAAGTCAAAGAAAGAATCGCCAAACGCCAATAGCCAGTCGTACTCCGATGTCGATAAGAAACAGATGTCTGCGTCGTCCATCAAGAGAACATCGTCCACAACGAACATCTCGCCGACAGTCAATACTAATAAGCGAAAGCTAGCTGAAACAGATCGACAAGCTCCTTAAGCTAAGCGGAGTCTTTTGAATGTCCTGAACAGTCCCAGCGTATTTGGCTATTCGACTTCGAATAACACGAAAAAGAATCGAGTCCTCGTAACGACAACTCGCAGTAGATCAGCACGTCAAAGTGGAAGTGCCAAGAAACGACCGCGACGATGTAATATTATTTAGTACATATCATTCAAAATTTAATAATTCCCATTTCATTATAGCCCTTCTGTACTCGGATTGGAGCCACAAGTAAAGTTCTACCACTAATTGCTATTTTAAAAACAAATGATTCGCGATCGGTATGTTTAACAACGTGGGCTCTCTCCGCATTTACCAATCTAAGTAAGTTAAAAACTACAAATACTTTTTTGCTAACAATATTATTCTCAACGTACATATTTTAAATTATTTTCAGCTCGAGTCTATACGGTGTTAGTTCAATCGGCCGATCCCATGTTACTAGCAACCAGAACGTGCAGAGCATAGACATACTAGGTCAATGGTGCAGAGACTTTCGAAAACAATAATCCTCTTATTTATTTTTTTTATTTATTTGCACATCCAAAACTTGTTACAAAGATAAAGCTCAAATATTTTCGATGTTTATTCTTAAAAACTAATTTCAAAAGTAAAAGACAACTTCACTTCTTGTTCTTATAAATAAAAAGTTATCGCTGCAGCAACAGCTATGACTGCTGCAGTTCCAATTTCCAATCAGCAACTTTAATAATTGATTTAATGATTGATTGTTTGTTTTTATTTCTTGGGCGATTACCTTACGTTCCCTTGGTTTCAGTTTACCAAATCTCTTCTCAAATTGCTCCAATTCGATGCAATTACGTTCGTCCTTAGCAAGTCTCTTTCTCTCCGCTTCTTCATGTTTAATTCTTTCTGAATCTTAAGACCTGACATAATATCATCGCAAGGTATAAAATGAGTCCTTAGATCGGGATTTTTCACAAAATACTTCAGTTTTAATGCGTTTGCATTCGCAGTAGATTTTGACCTTTTTACGAAAGTATTGTGGATTTGGACAAGGTGAATGACATTCAGCTGAACACCGGTGGCCACAAGAATACTTAGAGAAGAACAAAGAATATTAGTCTCGAGATTCACACTTATAAAAATCAAAAGTTTTACATTTTTAATACAACGATTTCGATGCAGAGCGAATAGTTTTTGGATTCATTGATTTAAGTGTTCCTTTTTTTATCAACACCGACTTCTTTTTCTTAGTTGGTGATTTAATTTTGCTTTTACTACGGATTCTTACAGAAGACTCCCTCTTTCTAGAGCTACTTCCCCCTATTAGACTGACGAGATATTTTCTTTTCTATTTAGATTCATCTTTGTATAGTTAATTACCCACTGCAAAAGAAAAGACAAATTATCTATCAAAAAACCTACTTACATATTATATTCAATCCAAAACTTACACCCATTTCGATTTTCTTTAGTTACATTGGGTCGGAGAACGATTCCTTTCTCAACAACTATTGCCTTTTTCAAAGTATTCTCTTTTTTCTTTAAGTCCACAGACTTCAAGACACATACAATATCCGTGTGATCATAAAAGTCTGGTATAGAAAGTGTTATCCTTCTTGTCCTCTGAAAACCAACGAATGGTTATGTAATGCCAAGACGGTAAAGACTTTGTTACTGTTTATGTAATTTTTTTTTAAATAAATATGCTTGCAATTAAAACTTATATCTCCGATTAGTTTAACAAGGAATCCATTTAGTTCAGCTGAAGTTTTTTCTGCTGTGAAAATGTACATTCCATCGGCCTTAAAAAGAAAACAAATCTTAGACTTAAAAAAGCTGGGTGATATAAACAAATATTTTACTCACCATAACCTTTGCATTAGAATGAACTACATGACCACCATTATTCTTATCCATTATCAATATTCCTTTGGATAAAATCCTCTTCCCACGAGGCAGAAGTAGTAGCAACCAGTTAACAAACAATGCTCTTGACTTATCCACGGCGCTATGAATTTTGTGGTCGGCTAGCTGACCTGAATTGGCAAAATATCTGGTTATTTCTATGTGCGATACTGGAATAACATGTTACAGATTTGTATTTGAATAAAACAAAAACGCTCCGTCGCCGTCGGCTATCTCTGGATTGATTGGTATCAATGACCATTCCCATTCGATATTGCCACTCTCTACATTCCATCCGCGGACAATTGAGGGCAATACACCCTGAACCGTATGTAATTCAAAACCATGTTTGGAGTTAGCTGCAACTATTTCAATTAGTTGTTTATTATTATAACTAAATTTTCTATTACCTCGTTTTTTCAAGAATTTCTCGCCACTGATCACTGAAAATTACATTTGAATAAAAAAAAAAGAAACAAAACACGAATAAAAAAAAAAAATAACAAAACAGCACAAAACTGAAGTGTCAAAACTATTTATAATGTTTTCCGCTTTTTCTACGTGAGAGCTAGTGGCGTTTAGTTATAGGTGGAACCATCGTGAAGTTGGCTCCTGGCAGTCCATATCTAGTAGGTCAATGACTAAAACAATGGGTATACTTTTTAAAAACGCTAACAATTTATCTTTGTTTCAGTGATGCCGATTACGCTGGTGACATTATCACAAGAAGATCTACCTCTGGATTCGTTTTTAAGTTTGGAGGTGGACCTGTATCCTGGGCATCGCAAAGGCAAAAGTGTGTGCCATTGTCGACCACCGAGTCAGAGTATGTAGCAGCATCCCAAGCTGTAAAAGATATGGTGTGGCTTCAGCGGCTTGTTGCGGAACTGGTGCCAGTTAAAAAATCTTGTGTGGCTGAGTTGAATATGGACAACCAGGGAGCTATTCGGCTAGTTAAAAATCCCGAGTTCCATAAGCGCACGAAACACATTGATGTGCGCTACCACTTTATTCGTGAAAAATTTGAGAGAGGAGATTTCAAAATAAATTATGTTCCTTCTGAACATCAAATTGCAGATATTTTTACCAAGGCCTTAAGAAAAGATAAGTTTGAGAAATTTAGAGATTTGATTGGAGTTGTAAATAATCCATTTTAAAGTTAATTTTGTTTCAATTAAAATTATTCAAAAGTGGGAGTGTTGAATATATCGAATGAATTACCTAGGATATTTGAATATTTGAATTTGGCAATACTCTCCTGGAAATTTTGTTCATTTTAGTTTTAAGCTTTTGCATTATATTCTCTTTATATATACATATAATAAATTTAGTTGCAGTGTGTTCTTACTCGCAGTCGGTCGTTTTATTTAATTAACTAGCTAGATTTACAACACAGGTCCACCTGTTGCTCCAAATATCGTACAATGCACGTTCTGTAATTCCCGCATCGATAACATTGGTCGAGAAACGTTGGAAAATAAATTAAAACTCATTTGTTTCAATTTTCATCATTTCTCGACTAATTTTATCGATGTGAGTTACAGAACGTAGGCACAGATCATTTTAATGCAATTTCTTAGAGGAGAAAATCGATTAATAGAATACTTAATTTGAAATTTTAATCATCAGAACCAGAGTCAGAACCTTTATTAGATTTAACCTACTATGAACAAACGGACTTATCAAAACCACGTTTTGATGTAAATTTAGGTACATATTATAACGTATTTGGTTATCAAAATAGAAAAGAAAGAAATGCATCGATTTTGAAAAACATCGATGCTACAGGTTCGATAAATTTTGTCACTAATTTTAACATCGAAAAATTCAATCGCCCATCCCTAACATCAGAACATTGTGCGAAGAACTTATAAACTTTTAATTTCGAGTTGTAAAACAACTTTTCACACTTGAATAAGCTGTACATATGAATAAGAAGTGATTAAAAAACATTTCTAATTATTCTGTTTATTTTCCAATAAATCCACCGCAAAGTCTTTGTATATAAAAAGTTTATAAATACAAAGGCAAAGTTTCTGAATATCAAAATAACGAAAGAGCCTTCAAGAACGTAAAAAAGAACCATATGTAATCACGACCATATGTGCCTGTCAAAAAGACGAAAGATGAAACGAACGAAAAAACCAGAGATTATGAATTATATAGATAGGAATCTTTCGTACGTTCCACCCTCCCAAACCCATTTGTTTACATTTTAATTTTTGTTTTTTCATCTCGTGTCGATGAATAGATGTGAATTGCAACAACAATTTATGCGGTGGTGAATTTATATTTTTGCACTAGTGTGAGTTAAAACATGGACACTAGTGCAAAAATATAAACTCACCACCGCGTTTAGCTTGTAGGCAAACCAGAATGACATTCGAGCTTTCCAATCTTTATAATTCATAATCTCTGAAAAAAACGAATCGTGTAATCAGCGTTTTTGTTGTATCATGTGTAAATCATATGTTTTTTGACATTCGAAATTAAATTCACTTTGACTTTCACCTTCTGCTCCAACTCTTCGTTGGTTCCTTGGAAAGTAGAATTTTGATTAAAAATTTATTTAAAAATGTTTATCACAAATGTATTAATGAAAAGAGTCAAAAGCAAGTAAGTATATCTACAGAACAAGCAATAGCTAAATTCTAATTTCATTGCCATTTCGGATCCCATCTAGGAAGCTCATGGTTCTTATGGAAAGTGTTGTAAGTGGACATCACTTCAACATTATTCGCGAGCGTTTGGCTGATAAAATTGAAATAATTCGATTTGATCCATACAGTAAGTTAATTTAATTTATTATATTACAGAAATTGAATTTAACATTTGTTTGTTGAACTGTGTTCACGTAAAACGCAGTTCAAAGAGATTCTGTTTACAGAGAACGGCGAAAGATTCGCAGTGCTTAGGGAACTTGGATTTGTGGGGGTTTATGACGGAAATTTCATAATAATGACGGCATGTTTCATAATAAATTATAAAAATAAAAAAAAATGTAAAAACGCATAAATGCTTTGTTATAAAAGTTATTGTGACGCAATTATAAAAAATATATATGAAGTACAGGGGTAGGTAATCTGCATTTTGGTTTGCGTGTCTGGAGTGTGGACGGAGGACCAGGGCTGAGGGCAGTATTATTTAGTTAATGTGCCATGGAAGACAACTCAAATGAATTTAGTTCTCTTTATTTAGACTGCCTATTATGATAAAATATATCTTTTTATCTCAACTGAAATTAGGTGACTTCCATAATATGAACAAGTTTATGCTGTTTCCTAAAAATGGTCAGTTGAGATGTCCGTACTGCACACATAAGGTTTTTGTCTAGAGTGTGTTTTTTGCATTGTATTTATGAACTTATTTACAATTATGTACTCTGCATGCCTACTCATTTTTGGTCTGTATATATAACATAATTTACATCAGCAGACGAGTTTTGTCGGTGTTGTTAGGTGTTATATAATAACTACTACTTTACTAAAAATTAAATTAAAGGAGTTCAGATTGACAGCTAAATTCTGAGTTAATTGGAATTATCTGTTTTAATATTTTTATAACACGTCTTTTACGTTATCATTTTTTCTATCGAGTTAAAAATGAATAAACTCGTGCTTATTTTGCAATAAATATACTTAGTTAAGAACTACTGCTACACATCAATTCGATTTGTAGATGGATTTAGCGACTTTTCTTGTTTGTGTACCTACAGGTTTTTAAAACATAGGAACGAAATAAATGGGCTCGATATTAATCTTGCCCCTTTTTGCAGTATTTAATTACTTTTTTTTAAATAATTCTCATATGTTGAAAAGAACATTCACAAACCTCTTCAATTCCGTCCTTATCTTTATCTTAATAATAAAAGAGAAACTGTTTAAATAGTGATTTTTCACTTTTTTCCCTAACTATTTTTTTTTGTAGATTTAAGACTTTTTTATAGTGGTACTGAGACATTGTAAACAAACGATAACTTAACGGACTTACCGCGATTAATTATTATAATCAAAATTATTTTTGATTTATTATTGTTGAAGAGCCACAGTGGTTTTTGGTGTAGGAAAGAGGGTGAGGCAAGCTTGTCGTCGCTCGGCTTAGCTCGAAGGATGGGTCGGTTCTTGCCATCTTCCATACACCTATCCATCAGCAAAGCAATTAAAATTGTCATGCGTTGTTAAAGAATAGAATAGGATAGGAGTCCGTATCAGAAAAAGACTTCACAAATCTATCGACCTATGCCACTGTATTAGAGAAAGGGCGGGCCTTTACCCAACCCGTCAGGAAGGAAACATCTAATTCGCTTAAGCTAAACTAAATACTAAATTCTTCCTAAAATTTACTACCCCTCTGGATAAAAAGAATTCTTTATAAGCAATTTATGCCCTACCCTTAACCTAATCTAAAACTAAATCTTCTTTCAACCCAAGGGGCTCGACCACAGACCCTACCGTCTTTCTTACCATAATTTAAGCCTTTATTTAGAAGATTCAATTCATCGGTTTATAAGTCTACGTTCGAAACATTTACTACAGAATTTTCGACTGGAAGTGGTGTGAAGAATTTTTCTTCTCTTTTTGGTGTTTTTTGTACTAGTGTGTTAAATTTATTCATTTGTTTTTCTTTCCACCACTGAATTTTCTGTTTCTGTTGATGTTTTTCGCAGAAATTCGTACCACTCACAGTTTCAGGTGCAATGAATATAATAGAAGTTCCACTGTTGATAAATCCGCATAATATATTTGGATTTTAGTTCTAAATTAAACCAACTTTCTTGAGCTAAATTAATTACTTTAGTCACAGAATTCATGACCGAGGTCTTAATTTTAATGAACGCTGGTGTGATTTATATCTTTTGCAGCGTTTCAAAAACGCTCTGTCTAATTTTAACATCGCCGATTTAGTCTTTAAGAGCCCTTCACCTACTATTTGTAGAACTTATTCATCATCTCAGATTCCCACCCTCATCCACAATCCACACAAGAAAAAAAAACACCACTAATTATACTCATCCCATTTCCAGGTCTGTGAAACCTTTGTATATATAAACTATAGTACTATCATGGTGAAGTGTGACAATAGCGACACCTACATCATCCGCGCAACACTTTCTCATTTTGAATTTGGTGAGGTTTGGAGATTTGAAAAATGAAAAACATAATAAAAGAAGAAGAACGGGAACGCTGTATAGCAAATTTATGAGAGTGCGAGGAAACGAAAATAATACATTTTTCTTTAAGAATATAATGAAAAATGAAGATAATAAAGAATAAAGATGAGGGATATAAAGAAGGAAAAACACAATTTTGTTTTTTTGCGGGGTTTTATTTACATTTTTTTTCATTCTTCCATGGTTAGGCAAAAAAAATGTGTGTATTTTGTTTTTGTTCAGAAGGAATCGGATGGTTGTTTGGCTTTCTGATTAGGTGAAAAAACATACATACCTTGGTTATAGTTATATCGATATGTAGTATTTTTTTACTTACTCTTTGTGATCGTGACCTTCTAAGGATGTTGTTGTTCTTGTATGTTGGTTGGATTTAATTCTTTATTTCCTCATTTCGACCTTCAGTGGATTTTTTCGTTGCTTAGATTTCGATTCTTTTAAAATTAAACTTTAATCACGGTATGTAGGTATAGTAAAAACAATTACAGGTAGGTACATAATTACATATGTACATTTATATATAAGTATTAATATATATGTATATTTATTTCCGTGTTACACAGTGTATAAAAAAGTTACAAGTTGGTAACTACACATAATTTCATTTTTACCTCAAAGATTAAGGACTAAGAAGAAATAGCAGACTACACGGTGATTATTAGAAATGATTTTGGGGAAGGATGTCGGCAAAATAAAATACCTATAGGTACCTATCTTTTTCTGAAACTTCTTATAAAAAAGAAAAGCTAATAACTTTAAGGATTAAAAAACAATGTTCAGGTAGGAAACCTACTAAAAAACTGTAGCCCAAACAATCTTGTATAAAATTGCCAGGGATTAGTGTTACCCACGACCTAATGCAATAGAGCAGGTGATAGGTTGATATAGGTACTTACATAGGTAGGTATAGGTATACATATAAAGTTGCTTTTCGATGCCTTCCTATGTACATATGTTTTTACAAACATGTAAAAATAGGCTATTTTTTATAATCCCTTTACCTACTTTATAATCATGTTCTCATAATCCTGTTTTATACCTTATAACGTTCTTCATATTATTCCGCACCGCTAATACATTTGTAAAATAGTTGTTCCAACCACAAAAAATTACATTTCCTTACTTAATATTATACGCTGCGCCGTTGTATGGTTTTATAGAACGCCAAACTTATGCCGATTATACTTATTTATACAAACATATGTATATAAGGGTGGTCCTAACAAATGCAATGTTTTGATCAAACTTATAATTTTATTAACATTGGTAATAACTGAAAGAAAAAAATAATATTTGGCAGAAATTTAGTCACTTCTAGACAAAAAATTATATTTCTTAAAATTTTAAACCAAAAGTGTAAAAAACGAAGTATGTATTTAAAACTTTTTTTTAGTATATATTTTTATTATTTTAAATAAGAACTATATTTGTGCAAAATTTTAATTTTCTTCATTAGTTATTACAAAAGTTATAGAAATTTAAAATTGACCAGTAAAAACTAATTTATTTTCTAATCATAGGATTTTGCTTTTAAAACAAAAATGCATGAAAATGTGAAAGTTTTTATTTTTTTCTCAGTTTACAATAGCTGGAGATTACAAGACAGCTATAAACTTAATGGAAGCACCCGAAGGCAACAGAGAAAACAAAATAATGAAAAAAATACTGTATCTTACTTAATTTTTTTATAAATTTACGGTTGCATTAAATTTAAAATAAAATCAGTGTTTTGAAAAGAAGGGAACATAGGCTTTTCAAAAAATGTATTATGTTGATAATATTTTTTCAGAAACTCAAGAAATAATTGACTTCTTATAATTCAAAAAATATAAAATATCGAAATGTCATTTTTAAAGGTCATTTATAGTACCTAAAACAAAAATAGGGTTACAAAAAATTATTGAGTCATAAAAACCCTTTTCCTAGTATATAAAATCATCATAAAAATTTTAAAATTACGAAATACAACAACACATAATAATAAATAACAAATAAATTTTTGGGATCGATTTGATCGTTTGGTGTCATAATGCGCCGCACAGTGGCCCATACTGACTCTTTTAGTTGGCAAAATTTTTTTTCTGCTTATATTTTCAAGTCCGTAAAACTGGAAATATTTAGGAGATACCTACTTTTGTACTTTAAGTCAAACAGAGTAACAAAAAGTAAACAAAAATAAAAGTAACTACTCCAAAACTAATTTTATTTCGCTTTACTTATACGATAGTATATATTTAATAAAAACTGCAGATTATTCTCTGAAAAATTATTTTTTTATTAATTACTAAAAAACCTTTATGGAATTTTTAATCAAGTTTGGTCAAAATCTCCACTTTGTTTTTTCTCAACGAATCAATTACTTGCCATAGTATGTACCTCCAATTATCACAAGTTCAAATTTATATGTACATAGGTATGTATATGAATATATTTCCCCTACCTATTTCGGGGCTGACGGATTTTTCTTAAAACTCAATTAAAATGCGAAAAGTTGTACAAGTTGTAAATGGTGTTTAAAAAAAGCATTAAATTAAATTATTTAATAAAAATTTTAAATTTTTTATTTAAATTGTAAACAAATTTATCCAACAAAAATAAAAAATCTTTTTCTTAATACCTTCCCTTGTTTTTAAGCGCAAACCTAGACAAAGAAATTAAGAAAATTAATCTACTTTGACTAGTTCTATAAGATAAACTCAGAATATTAAAGGTAAAAAATAACATAACAACGTTAAAATTTGAAAAAAAATCAGCTTTTTCAAAATTTTGAGTTCGAAAATTATTTTTTTTCAAAAACTCTACATCAGAACAAGTTCTTCAGAAGACAGTTCCAATTTTTATGGTACCTGTTCAGGTGAAATATCAATCCCGAAAACTAGATGGCGCTCAATCTATTTCCTTTTGGCGTCCATTTAGTCTCCACAAAATATCCCAAAATTTCCCTCATCAAAACCTTCCTTTTAACTAACTTAATTTAGTTCTCTCTTTTTTTGTAATACCCATCTTAAAGGTAAGACCTACAATAAAGCTAAACTCAACCCAACACTTATACTCTTTTATTTTTCAACTTGATTTTTTCCACTGAATCGGCACCCCAACATTGGTCCTTCGAGCCGGATAAGTTTCAATCCCTGAAATTTATTGGAAAAATCAAACAGAAATTATATTCACCCATCATCCCATCTAAATTATCGTCAAAAACCCGAAGATTATCAGGATACAATTGGATTGCATCCCTACATCCAATAAACCCATCTCATCTTATCATCTCATCAACCCATCGAAACCCATCATATCTAATCATAAAACATCAACCCAAGATTTCATCCAATCGCACCCAGGAATCCACACCACATATTCAACACATTCATACGACCTTAACGAACCCCAAGAATCGTTAAAAAACTAATATCGCATCACCAACCGTCAACATCCAAAAAAATATACACCGCTACGCATCACCATCGAAATCTACCCAACGAAGAGAAATTGCACCAGATACACATTTTTTATCGACAATCATCATCACCATCAAAAGCTCAGCTTAGCCAGAGCCAAGCTTCTAATCAATCACTTACGGTATGTACATTTATGTTGATGAGTGCATTGTATAATAAATTTGGTACAGTTTCTTTAAAATACCTATTCTCATTAGTTTACTTTTATTCTCGCGCGAGTTACGTTGGCAATCTTCTGAGATCGCAAAAAAATATATTTTTATATTCTTCTCCAACGTGGAGGAACAAATAAAAGTCAAATATTACTTTATATGGACCACAAGTGGACCTCTTTATTTGAGATGAGAAATAGAACTGAACTTAATGCTAAAATACAATATGGTAAGTAATTAAGATACAATCTATGATGCCGGATATAATATATGAATGTATATATTAGATGATCATACGATCGTCGAATTATGTTGACATTGCATTATTTGTGGATGCCTTCTGATGCTGCTGATTCTGCAATTTGGTTGTGGCGTCTTTTAGTTTGTTTATCTCTGGAATTTGGTGGTGGCATTTTATGGTTGTTTATGTCAGAGCTCTAAACTGCTGACTTAGGTATTTGGATCGATACCAACTGCGGAGTATTCATATTGGGTATTGGATGTGTGGGTACCTTTGTAACTCCCCCCACCTTAGATTGAAGACTCTCCTGAGACTTCACGTTTTCAATTTCGTTCATTGGTATATTATCAGTATTTTTTATTTCTTCGGCACATATAATTTTATTTATAATTTTAATTTTCTTATGTCTATGTTTAATTATAAAATAACAAATAGCTATTACAATGCTTGTAGTTACTATTAATGAAAATGTAATCGTATTACGATTGTTCTTATAATTATTAATTTTATTTTATTTTGATGCTCTATATCATTTATAACTAGGTCTTTTATTAATATTTCTGAGTCAATAAGACTCATTTTTAAATTTGGATTAATAATTATTTTGTGATTAAAAATTTTTATTTTATTATTATAAGCTTTATTATTTAATGTTACGGTACATTTATTAAAATTCACAACAAAATTTTTATAATAATGGTATGTTTTTTCGTTGCAATTGTGTTCTATAATATTTTCAAAATTTATAACAAGTAATAGACCTTTATTTATTTCTTCTACATATTTTTTTGTTTTATACTCAATTGTTTTACATGGAGAGCATTCTATTGGATTTTTTAAATCTTTTAAATATTTGCTTATAGGATATATTTTGTTTTGATATTTAACAATTCTTTGTTCTACTATATTTTCAATTATTGTGTTGTTTATAAATGGTATTAATCGTAAATTGTAAGTTGGAAGTTCTTGATCTAAAAATATGGGAATGCTTATAATAATTATAAAAGTATTTGAATTATCTTTCCCAAAAATATTTATTTTTATTTCTTTTAATTCGTTTAAGCCTATAAAATTGTCTTCAATTTCATCGATATCCAAAATAGATCTTGACATGATTCCTTCTTTAGCTGCATTTACATTATCAATTATTTTTTCAATTTCTTGATCCAATTCTGAAACATAATTGGATAGCTTCAATAATGAAATCTCATTTTTAATCATATTAATTTCATTTCTATTATTTGTGGTAAGTTTAAGTAATTGAGATTTTGTTTCTTCTATGTTATATTTAATATTTTTAAAGTTGGTTTGAAAAATATTGTTAATTTCTGTTTGTTGATTATATGCTTCTGCAAGTTTCTTATCATTCTGGTCTATAATGTCTAATTGATTTGTAATTTCTTCTCTGTCATCATTATCCATGATTCCATATAGTAATTTAAAAATTGATCCTATTGGATTAAGTAGACCTCTTTTTGTTCTATTATTATGTAATTTCATATTATTTTTCACAGAGTGTTCATTTGAACTTAATAGCATTTTTATATTAGTTTGGATTTTCGTAATTTTCTGCAATAATGGTGGGTTGCTTTGAATAATTTTTATTATATCTGGATTTTGGTTTTTAAGTGATGTTAAATTGTTAAGAATATCTATATACTCTTGGAGGTTTACCATATGGTAAATTCGATAATAGTCACTTACTATTGGTATATCTTCATCTTTTATTAATATTACTCCTTGATCTTCAATGTTTTCTATTTGAATATCTGCACTTGAGCTTGTTATAACACTAATTATTATTGTCAAAATTACAAAAATAGTTTTTATGTTGAGATGAGTTGAAATCTGTAATGAAAACAGAATCTAATTGATTTTATTTTTGTTTGTTATTCGGACCTTTAAAATATTTTTTCTGTCTTTTAATCCGTGTAGGATGGATCTTTAGATTTCATTTGCCTTTACTATTTATAGTTACTCCTTCATTATTCAATTTTACTTCTACTTTTCGAAATTTGGGTTTTTCTTTATGTCGAACCTGATTATAGTTTTTAATATAAGCTTTATCATAAGGATAAGGTTTATTTGTTTCTCTATTTCTATTATGATAACCTAACCATCGATTTTGCTTCTTGTCTAATAGATTAAAAATTTCGTTTGTATCAATATTCCCGAACTGTACTTCTATTGGTTTTTTTTCTATAGTCGAATGAATTGTATTATTATAATACTTAGAAGCTTTAAGAATTTTGTCTGTTATATCCAGATTGGGTTCTGTGATATTCAGGATTCTAATATGTTCAAGTAGTGACGAATGACATCTACTCATATCGGCATTGCCGGTATGGCTATTGGGAGAATTGAAATGAATTGATAAGTTTTCTAGTTTTATAAATTCTACAACGATAGCAGTGTTAAATTCATTGTCTGCTACTATTAACTTCGGTTTATCAAAGTTTTGTATGTATTCTTTTATCAATGCAACTAAGGTAGTTGAATTTTTATCAATAGTTTCTTTAACGTATAGATGTTTCGAAAATTTATCAATTACTGTGAAATAATATTTCTTTTCGATATGGAAGATATCCAAATGAATTATTTCGTTTTTGTTTCTTGGTGTAACTGTGTATTTAAATTTTGGTTTCGGGGGTTTCCTATCATATTTTGCTAAATTGCACACTTCACAATTATTTATGTATTCGATTATTATTTCTTGAAATTTTACAAAATAGAATTTTGATTTTAATTCTGTGTAATTTTCGTAAATACCTCTATGGTTTGTTGACTCGTGAATTTCTTTTATTTTTTCTAAACATGCGGTTTTGTTTAATAAATCCTCTGCCAATAATGCACATTTTATTAATTTATAATGTGATACTGTAAAATGTGAGAACAGCTTATCTTTAAATACATTAAATGAGTTTTCTTCTAACTCCGAATAAAATCCTAATACTCCTTTATCAGGTAAATATTTTTTTAATATTTGTATCATTTCATTATTATTAATTTCCTCTTCTGTTATAAAAATCTTCTTTTTGCTATGTACCATTTTATATGTTTGTTCCTTTTCTTTTAATAAAATTATTTGTGTTTTAAATTTATTCACTATACCTTTGTTTTCTATTATTTCATTTTCTTCTCTTGCACTATTATTACCTTCGTTAATATTTATTTCATTTTCATCAACATTTATTCTTGAGAGAAAATCTGCTACTTTATTTTCTTTTCCTTTTACATATTCTATATCATAGTTGTATTCGTTTAATCTTATTTTCCATCTGATTGTTCTTGAATCAGGATCTTTAAGATTATTTAACCAGACAAGTGGTCTATGGTCTGTTTTTATGTTAAATTTGACTCCATAAAGATAGGGTCGAAAGTATTTTGTTGCCCATACTATAGATAACAATTCCTTTTCAATTGTAGAATAATTAATCTCATGTTTATTGAGAGTTCTAGACGCAAAGGAGATGGGATGGTTATCTTGAGACAGAACAGCACCGATAGCTTTATCCGAAGCATCAGTTGTAAGAGTAAAAATTTTCTTGAAATCAGGATATCGTAATATCGGATGACTCGTGATCAATGATTTTAACTCTTGAAAGGCATTTAAGTAATCTGGATCATTTTCATTGATCGTGCTACCTTTTTTTAAACATTCCGTTAGGGGGATAGTTATTTTAGAATAATTCTCGATGAATTTTCTATAGTAGCCAGTTATTCCTAAAAAGGATTTTATCTGTTTAACTGTTCTTGGTGCGGATAATTTTTCTATAGCTGTAATTTTGCTTGGGTTAGGTTTTATACCTTTATCGGTCAACATGTGGCCTAGGTATTCTGTATTTTTTGAGAAAAATTTACACTTGTCAATTTGAATCTTAAGATTATTTTTTCTTAATTCTTTAAAAATTAATTTTATATTTACCTCCATTTCTTGTAATGAAGTGGCAAATATCAGAATGTCGTCGAGATATACGACGCATATTTTATTTATATATTCTCTTAAAATATCGTTCATCATCCTTTGGAAGGTAGCCGGGGCATTTTTCAACCCAAACGGCATTCTGACAAACTCATAGTGACCTTGGGGGGTGCTAAAGGCAGTTTTGTATTGGTCTTTTTGGTCCACCATAATTTGATGAAAACCTTTAGCAAGGTCTAATGTGGTAAAGTACTGAGCTTTACCAAGCTTATCAAAAATTGATTCAATGTTCGGAATAGGGAACTTGTCTTCATGAGTCTTTTCATTAAGTTTGCGATAGTCGACAACTATTCGCCATTTATTTGTTTTTGAATTATCTTGTTTTTTGGGCACTACCCAAATCGGTGCATTATATGGGGAGTTAGACCTTTTTATAATGCCTTGTTTAAGCATATCTTGAACTTGTCTTTCTACTTCTTCTTCATGTATTTTAGGAAAACGGTAGATTTTTGAAAAGATAGGTATATTATCTATGGTGGTTATACTATGTTTAGTATTTGAAGTACAACTCAAATCGGTTCCTTCTTTGTAGAATAAGTCATTATTATTTCTTAATACTTTTCGCAAGGATTCATTTTCTTCTTTATTTAGATCTTCGTAAAGACAATCTAAATTACTTGATTCCTTGAGTTCTTCAAAACAATTAATTTCTTGAGGGCAAGCATAATTAAAAGAAAGAGTTTCATTAAAAATTTTAAAAGAACCTTCCCCTAAATTGAGAATGGCGTTTAAAGGATACAGAATATTTTGTCCTATTATAGCTTTGAAACTTTTTCCAGAAAAGTTCAAAATTTTCCACATCATTTTATTATTTGTTGGTGCATTAAATTCTTTCGGAAAAGATGTTTTGATTTGTTCGGTAACTGTTGTTTTACCTGTGAGACCATTTATATCTTGAGGGTATTGTAATTTATACCTTGGACTTGTTCTTAGACAATTGATATCTATGCTGGAAGTTGAAGCTCCAGAATCAATTAGTACAGGTATAATTTCATTTTCAATTGTCAGATTTATTATGGGTAGAGGACCTCTAAGGCCTCCTCCTGAAAATTTATGTCTCGGTTATATTCCCTGTTATTTTCATTAGTATTTGAATTGGTGTTACTTAGATCTCTAGAATTCGTATTTTGATTTTGATTTCGATTAAAATTATTATTATTCCTATTGTTATTGTTCCCATTATAGTTATACCCATTATTATTACCATTATTGTTATTTGGATAATTATTTATCCTGTTATAATTCCCTTGATTATTATTATTGTAATTTCTATTATTAGAATTTCTAAAGTTAGAATAATTATTATTATAATTACCACTTCTATAATTACCACTGTTCAAATTTCCGTTATTTGAATTTGAATTAATTAACCTATTGTTTCTATTATTATTGAAATTACCATTATTGAAACTACCAATACCATTGTTTCGGTTGGAATTTAAATTATTATTATTATTATTAGGATTTGAATTCCTATATGTATTTAATAGCTCATATGCTTTTTGCATAGAATCAATACTTCTACTTAGTACAAAACTTTCTTGGTTTGTATTTAGCTGCGAGCAAAATATTCTAAAAAACATTCCGTTAACATTCTCTGGCAAGAATTCAATTGATTTTATTTGTTCAAAATTATATTTTATATTTATTTTATCCATTAATGAACACAATTTTAAATAATACGTCTCGAGACAATTATTTTTTAAACTTACAGCTTGTTGGTATATAGATATGTAGTTCTCCTGTGGTCCGAAGTGTTTAATAAGGGTGTCTTTCATCGTGGTCCATGTTGCAAAGGGTCCCAACATCCTTATAGTCTGCTGAGCTCTTCCTTGGATCAGTCCTCTGACAATGTTTTGTGTAGCAAATGCATTTGTTGCTGGTGTGAGATATTGTAAATTTATGTCCACATCATAGATGAATGATGCGACGTCCCGTGGTCCTTCTCCACTGAATGGTTTGATCCTTTGAATGATCTTTATTATTTCCATCTCTGGTAGAATGAATGAAAGTGGTTTTGGTTCTAGGATTTTCTGCTCTTGTAGCTGCTGCTGCTGTTGCTGCTGCTGATGTAAAAGTTGTTGTTGCTGCTCTTGTTGCTGTTGCTGCTGCTGTTGTTGTAAAAGTTGTTGTTGCTGCAGGAGTTCTTTCTGCTCCGCTGTTGCGCTCAAAAGTAATTCGACTTGTTTGTCCATTTTTGTTTTTTTTTTTTTTTTTTTTATTCAAGTGATTTTTGATTATATTTTTATTTATGGTCTGAGTTTTTTTTTTATTGGGTCAACCGACCAGTCTCAGTAGGCGTTTTCAGAGTGCGTTTGTTTGACTTTCCCTTTTTTTGAAAAAGGTCACACAACCCCAATTATAACTCAATTTAAGACCACTTAACGATAAAAAATAATATTCACTTTTTTCTTTATACGATTTACGAACGGATACTTGGTATCCTACCGACTGCGCCAGTTACGTTGGCAATCTTCTGAGATCGCAAAAAAATATATTTTTATATTCTTCTCCAACGTGGAGGAACAAATAAAAGTCAAATATTACTTTATATGGACCACAAGTGGACCTCTTTATTTGAGATGAGAAATAGAACTGAACTTAATGCTAAAATACAATATGGTAAGTAATTAAGATACAATCTATGATGCCGGATATAATATATGAATGTATATATTAGATGATCATACGATCGTCGAATTATGTTGACATTGCATTATTTGTGGATGCTTCTGATGCTGCTGATTCTGCAATTTGGTTGTGGCGTCTTTTAGTTTGTTTATCTCTGGAATTTGGTGGTGGCATTTTATGGTTGTTTATGTCAGAGCTCTAAACTGCTGACTTAGGTATTTGGATCGATACCAACTGCGGAGTATTCATATTGGGTATTGGATGTGTGGGTACCTTTGTAACTCGCGCGGTCACATTCCTTGAAAAGTTAAAGGAAAATCGAAAAAAAATCATGTGTTAAGTGTATTTTCAATTTCGTTTTTTATTAGTTAATTGTCATATTTAGACAATAAAAATCTATAAAACCTTTAAAATCGATATATATGAAAAATATAAAATATACGTTTTACCCTTTTCTTCCCAAATTACTTGCTTACAGAACACGTGTTTTACAGTTCGTAAAATATCAAAAAAAATACCAAAAATCGTGTTCTTTATCAATAAAATTTAAGTGCTTAATTCGTAAAAGCTAAAAAGTGAAAAAAAACCATTAAAAGTACGAATTTTCATATATTACATATAATGTATATATAATTCTATTCAACCCTCAGTTTCATTTCATGATTAATCCCTTAATCAATTAATTAAAAAAAAAAAAAAATCATACCCACACTCGTGTTAAAAATTAAAAAAAATTATTACAAGTTCTCTAAATCCATAAATCTTAAATTCAATTTCTTGATTAATCTTTTAATTAGTTAAAAAAAAAAAATACGCGTACACGTAAACCATTTAAAAAAAGTGCGCAAGTGCATATTTATCATTCCCATTCATTTTCAATTAAATTCGTGTGATTAATCCTTAAGTTAAAACAAAAAAAAAATATACATACAAATTAAAAAAAAAAAATAAATAAATCCCTACAACAGAATAGACATACAGTGATACGAATTAATTGGAATACCTGCTTCAGAATTTTAAACTTAAACCTAGCTCAAGAATTTTATTAATTTACAGGTGAGTCTCCTTTTGTATCATTCTTTCTTTGAGATATTTTACCTTTCCAATCAAGATCTTCTCAATCATTTTAATTCGAAGTGATAATAAGATTAATATTTACTCATTTTATTCGGTTAAATTCAATCACTTTTCATAAATTTATTTTGTTAATTTATTGATCTCAAATCCATTGTTTACAAAATGATTGCATTGGACGATTTTATTTTGGCTTCAGATCAATTGGTCGAATTCAATTCCGATTTTAAAAACAAACTTCCTACGGATCTTACAATCAGTTCTTTAGAAGCTAATAAAATTGAATTAAACAATCTTTGGATTGAAGTGAAGAAAAGTTATGCATTTTGTATTCGATCTAGTGAATGTACAGAAGACTCAGATAAATTAAAATCAGTTAAATCAAAATATAAAGTAGCTTCAGATACTTTCGTGAATTGTTTAAGTGATATAATCGATCTTGAAAGAAAATTATCAACAATTTTAAATGATAGTTTGAACGGTACTCCATCGAATCTCAAAGATAATTCAGCTCAGGTTATAAATAAATCGCAAAGTGAAGGGCTTTGTCTAAAGGTCCCTCCATGTGACACTGATGTTTTTTATGGTTCTTATCAAACATGGCCCTCCTTCAGAGACATGTTTACTGCAGTATATGTGAATCATCCTAAACTTTGTGCAGTGCAAAAGTTATATCACCTTCGGTCGAAAACTCGAGGTGAAGCAAACAACATCGTTACCAAATTTCCTCTTACGGATGAAAGTTTTAAGCTCGCGTGGGAAGCCCTTAAGGATCGCTATGAAAATACCCGCATTCTAGTGAATAGTCAGCTTAAGAATTTATTTAATTTACCACACGTTTCTCAAGAATCTAGTGAAGGTGTTAAAAGCATTCAAAGGCAAATTAATGATTCTCTTTCCGCACTCAAAGCTCATCAAATAGATACTTCAAATTGGGATTCTATTCTAGTTTATCTATGTTCAAGTCGATTACCTGACATTACTCTTTCGTTGTGGGAGCAATCTATCGAAAACCCAAGAAAAATTCCTTCATGGTCCGAGATGGATATCTTTTTAACCAATCGTTATCAAGTTTTAGAAACCGTTTCAGATATTCGCCTCAAACCCAAATCTAAGCCAACTTTCAATAAACCCCATGCACATTCACAAGCACACACATCTCAATCAGTTCGTGAAAGATCTCACCAAACTTATCACAACAAGCAAATTAACTTTACTTGTAAAATTTGTAATCAAAATCATCCCTTACGCTTTTGTAACAAGTTTTTACAAATGACAACTGACGAAAGAATTAAAGCTGTTAAATCTAATAATTATTGTTCGAATTGTCTTGCAACTTCTCATCTCGAAAAAGATTGTAAGAGTTCATATACATGTATCCAATGCAAAGGACGTCATCATTCGCTTCTTCACCTTTTACCCATCACTCAATCACACTCAACGAATTTTAACCAAATCGCAGAACCCATTACAACCCTTGAACACTCGAATATACAGTCCACTCAAACCCAAGCTTCCACCTCTTCGCATTTACGATCATATCATACCAGCAATTTAAACCGCGTTTTACTAGCTACTGCGTTAGTTAATATTGAACATAATGGTATAACGTTTACTCTTCGTGCACTTTTAGATCCGGGGTCTGAAGTGACATTTATTTCCGAGGAAGCACAAAAGAAACTTCAACTTCCAATAAAATCGATTCAAGCTCAAATATCCGGTATAAATAATGTTATAACTGCTAATTCTTCGCAGCTTTGTTCTCTTCAACTCAGATCTAACCAAAATCCACAATTTAATCTCAATGTTAATGCTATAGTTCTGAAAACCCTTACTGGATCTTGCTATATAAATCTATCTGAGATATCAGAAATCGATTTTCCGTTAGCAGACCCAAACTTCCACTATAGCTCTAAAGTGGATCTCGTTCTTGGTGCTGACATTTATCCTTCTCTGATTCGAAGTGGTTTGAAACAAAACATTCTTGGTTCTTTGGTAGCACAAGATACAATTTTTGGATGGGTGCTATCAGGACCTCTTTCTCAACGACCCGTAAACTGCTTATCGACTTTTCTCTCTTATGCAAGTGAGATCTCTTTAGATCAAGAAATTTCAAAATTTTGGGAAATCGAAGAGATTTTAGAACCCATGTCTTCTTCTCCTGAAGATGAAATATGTGAAAAGTTATTCTCAGAATCCATAAGCTGTGGTGCTGATGGTCGCTACACATGTAAGCTCCCTTTCAGGGATGAAGTTTCAACTCTAGGTTTATCTAGAGAACAAACATTAAAACAATATATCCGTACCGAAAATTCATTATCCAGGAATCCAGAATTTCACACCGAATATAACAACGTTCTTGAAGAATATCTTACCCTCAATCATATGAAAAAAGTAAACCCGTTTGAAATGCAACAAGATAATGAAATGCGCTCTTACTATTTACCACATCACGCTGTAATAAAGCCGGAAAGCACAACAACAAAAACCCGCGTTGTATTTAATGCATCCAGCCCAACTACAATTGGTAAAAGTTTAAACGACATTCTCTTCACTGGCCCTAGCTTGCAATCAGATTTAATCTCATTGATACTTAACTGGCGTTTCTACAAATTTGTTTTCAACGCAGACATAACAAAAATGTACCGTCAGATTTATGTTCATTCTGAACACACCCCATTTCAAAGAATCCTTTTTCGAAATTCAATAAATGAACCCATCGCCGATTATGAACTCCAAACCGTCACATTTGGTGTCAATTGTGCACCGTATTTAGCGATACGAACTCTAAAGCAGTTAGCAGAAGATGTTCAAACCCAGTTTCCGTTAGCCTCAGATATCATCCGAAATGAGTTTTACGTTGACGATGTTCTTTCCGGTTCCCATGACATTGAAACAGCAAAGCGTTGTCAGCAAGAGTTAGTGACTGCTTTAAACTCAGCTGGGTTCAGTCTCCGGAAATGGACTTCAAATTGTTATGAACTTTTAAATTCATTCCCTTTTGCTGACCTTTTAAGTCAAGATTTTTTAAAACTTGAAGAAAAATCTTGCGCTAAAATGTTAGGCATACAATGGAATGCCACAAATGATAATTTTGAATTTTCCTTAATTCCCGACTTTCAAGAAACCGACTTATCTCCAATCACAAAAAGAAAAGCTCTTTCGAAAATTGCAAAACTGTTTGACCCTGCTGGCTGGCTCGCTCCAGTTATTATCACAGCCAAGATTATAATGCAACAGATTTGGCGCGATGGCACGTCCTGAGACTCGCCTCTAAAGCCCCTAACGTGTCAGAATTGGAAGAATTTTGTAGCAACCCTTCCCGACATTCGGAGCATCCAGGTTCCCCGATGGATTGGATATCTTCCTTCCGTTTCCATTCAGCTACATGGATTTAGTGATTCTTCCGAGCGCGCCTACTGTGCTGCATTATATATCCGCGTAAACCATAATAATACTTTTTCTTCTCATCTCCTTTGTGCAAAAACAAAAGTGGCTCCCGTTAAGCAAATAACCCTGCCAAGGCTAGAGCTTTGCGCATCAGTATTGCTTTCAAAACTCATCAAGAAAATAATTCCTCAACTCAAATATCCTATAGAAAATACTTTTCTATGGACAGATAGCTCCATCGTTCTCGCATGGTTAAGGAAACCCCCACACACTTGAAAAACTTTCGTGGGAAACAGAGTTTCTCAAATATCCCAAAATGTTTCTGAAACTATTTGGCAACATGTCCCAACTGCAGATAACCCAGCAGATCTTGCAACCAGAGGCTTAACCCCCTTTGAACTCCACAATAAGCAATTATGGTGGCATGGTCCTGCTTGGTTATCGCAACCACAACATTCATGGCCTAGTTCCATTCCAAATAGTTTCGATGAAGACGATTTAGAAGCTCGCCCAGTTCAGTCTTATGCGACTATGCTTTCCCCAGACATAGAAGCAATTCTACGAAGATTTTCTTCTTGGAGTAGAATGATACGCGTTATGTGTTACGTTTTTAGATTCACTAGAAATTCAAGATCCCGTTTTCGAAATCTTTTCCATTATTCAGATTTTGCTTTATCCCGAGAAGAAATTTTAGATACGAAAACCCAAATAATTCGTTTAACCCAAAAACTTTATTTTCCCAACGAATACTCAGCCCTATTTGAAAACAAAACGATTCCAAAGAAAAGTAATCTTTTGACTCTTAACCCATATTTAGACCCAGAAAAAGTAATGCGAATAAATGGAAGACTCGCTTCCTCTTCTCTTTCATTCAACGAAAAATTCCCTATTATATTACCATATTATGGAACTTATACAAAACTTTATGTGAACTTTGTTCATGACGTCACATTACACGGAGGTAATCAACTCGTTGTTCGAATGATTCGATCAGAGATTTGGATACCAAAACTCAAAAATTTAGTCAAAAACTGTATTAGTAAATGTAAAGTATGTAGTATTTACAAATCGAAAATGGCTAACCAAATAATGGCAGCTCTTCCCGTAGAAAGAACTCAACTTTCACTACCCTTTACAAATACCGGCATCGATTTTGCTGGCCCGTTTACGATAAAAAGTTTCGCCGCACGTAACTGTCGCATGTCAAAGGGTTATGTGTGCCTTTTTGTTTGTTTTGCCACAAAGGCAATTCATTTAGAACCCACAAGTGATCTCTCCACAGCCTCGTTTCTCGCAGCCCTTTCCCGTTTTATTGCTCGTCGTGGCCTCCCAAACACTATATTTTCCGATAACGGAACCAATTTTGTCGGGGCTAGCAAGGCCCTAGCTATTGATTTCAAACATTTTATAACCTCGTTTGCAAAAGATGTATCTGATAAATACCAACTTCAAGGTGTTACATGGAAGTTTATACCTCCTGGTGCCCCCCACATGGGCGGCTTGTGGGAAGCGGGTGTCAAAAGCTTCAAAACCCACTTTCGGAAAGTTGCCGGAGACAACAAATTCACCTTCGAAGAGTTTTCGACACTCCTCGCAAGAATTGAATCCTGTCTCAACTCTCGACCTCTCATACCCTTAACTGATAACTCTAACGATATTTTACCTTTGACCCCTAGTCATTTCCTCCGAGGAGCACCTCTTTTGGCTCCACCGGAACCCGACGTGACATCTACCTCTTTAAATATAAGCGATAGATGGAAAAAAGTAAAAATTCTTCACCACAACTTCTGCCTTCGATGGAAGGAAGAGTATCTTAAAGAGCTCCAGAAAAGGTACACTCAAAACGTGATATAGCTCTAAACGATCTAGTCGTAATCCGCGAAGAAAATTTATCTCCAAATCAATGGCGTTTAGGTCGCATCGTAAAACTGTATCCGGGTTCTGATGGCAAGGTTCGGGTAGCAGATGTTAAAACGCAGAACGGTGTTTTAAAACGTCCCATAGTTAAACTTTGCATTTTACTGGAAGATGAAACTGAAGATACACTTTGATTCGTTTAGGAATTAAGATTTAAAATATATTTTTTAACAGAAATAAGAATTTATTTAACAATGCACAAATCTCCAGAAAATGTATGTATTAGTAAACAAATTATCTTTAAACTCAAAATTGAATTATATTTATTATATTATCAACTTTTAAATTTAAATTTAAATATTTATAAACATTCAAAATTGTATATTCCTCTCCCATACTAACATATCCTTCCTAAGGAGTGAGTAGAACCCCTCTACACAAAAGGTTCTCCGACCCAAGTTAAATTTTCTTTTATACATGAACTGTTTTGCAGGAATCCTGCAAGGCGGCCGGCAATGTTCAGGTGAAATATCAATCCCGAAAACTAGATGGCGCTCAATCTATTTCCTTTTGGCGTCCATTTAGTCTCCACAAAATATCCCAAAATTTCCCTCATCAAAACCTTCCTTTTAACTAACTTAATTTAGTTCTCTCTTTTTTTGTAATACCCATCTTAAAGGTAAGACCTACAATAAAGCTAAACTCAACCCAACACTTATACTCTTTTATTTTTCAACTTGATTTTTTCCACTGAATCGGCACCCCAACAGTACCTATTTTTGTAAAAAATAAAATATCTGATATATGTAGGTACATGAATACATACATAATTAACATATTTTATTAAAATTTTATTTATTAAAAAAAGGTAGGTAGGCATTCGCTTTTTTAGAGTTTGTTTAAAAATTATGTATATCTGCTTAAAATTAGGACTATACTACCTACATAGCCATACCTACCTTATTTAATTTTAACCTAATTATTTTCAAAACCGTTTTCTGATTTTAGATACAGACACAAAAATTTGATACGGATGTAGGTACCTAAACATGTAGGTAGGTAACCAAATATTTTGGTAAGGTACCTAGGTATGTAACTCTACCTACCCATAATTATTACCTACATACCTACATACATCTTATTGATAGTAATTATAATTACCTATTATTTTCGATATTCAAAAATTCAATTTTTTCATCATTTTAATCAAAAAAAAATATTAACATACCTACGATTATCTTAATGATTGTATATTAATATTTTTTTTTATCTTTGATGTATAACCCGAAATATCGCAACATTGCTGGGGTGTCCCGCTTTACGTTTTAAGATACCTAGTGAAAAGTAACAACGTTGCGTTGGTTATTTGATTTTTTAACAAATTCAAAACTACAAATAAAACACCTGTATCAACCGAAATCTTGCAAGAAAACAAAATATGAAAATAAATGTATATTTATATCTACCTACTATTTTATCTTTACTTGCCGTTCAACTCCCATAATCAAAGCAAACAAATTTTTTTTTATAAATTCAAAGGAGATAGGCATACAAATAGTTTCATTTTTTTTCTTTTCTTTATTTTGCTCTTTGCCGTGGCGGCGGCGTAAACAGCTTGCTCAGTTATCTCCTTTACTCTCCTTATTGTAGTAGTATTTTAAATAATATAATCCTCTCGTTCTTACTACTTGTTCTTCATTCCTTATAGTACCCTTATTCTATGTATTCCAAGTTTAATTTGTAGCGATTCTAGCGCCGCGTATAGGCTCCGCGCAACCCTAAAAATAACTCACCATGATAGTACTAGAGTTTATATATACAAAGGTGAAACCCACGCAACGCTTGATCTCCGCATTGATGAGTGTGTGTGCATTACTTTTGTTTTTCTTCTTTGTAGCATAATATTTAGAAACAAAAAACTTGAGTACGATCGCTAAAGAAGATAAGATTACTGTAGCGTTGTTGTTTGTTATTATTTAACTTTGTTTGTTCTCATTAACTATTTATTTAAACTGTAACGTTTGAACATGAATGTTCGTTTTTGATATCAGTTTATACTATTCACAATGTTTGGTATTTGGTTATTTGGTATAATCATAAGTGGTGCCAAAGACTTAAAACATTACATTTTCTCCTTTGCTTAATATTAAAAATAAGTTCAAATAATTATTTACATAAAATTGTTTAAACAAATTAATCCATAATAGGCGTGTTTTTTTTGCAATTTTTGGGTTAATTGGACGTAAAAAACGACTTCGGGGCTTAATGAGAAACTTAGCAGCACCGGGTAATGTGCATTGACATTTCGAAGTCAGCTGACAATTTGACACAAAAATTGACGTGAGAGAAAAAAAATGCATTTGAAAAAATCTATTTGTTAAAAATTTAAGTTCAAAGCTGAAGGAATACATTGAAGCCGACAATGAAAATGAAGTTCGTAAACAAAAAGATATTGGCGAAATTTTACAACAAATTATGAGCATTTCGGAGCAATCGTTGGATGAATCCCAAGCGCGAAAACACATTGAATTGTCACCAAATGAAACCGAAATTGTTTCCTGTGCTATGTGAGATCAAAGAATAATAACTTCTTAAGAGTTAGTTCAAATAATTAAACTCCTGTCCTCCATAGCTCCAAAGCTCATCTCAGAACAAGCAGTCCAACAAGGAAGAAGGTGTCAGTGACATGGATGGCAATTCTGATATCATCAAGAACATTTCTTCCGAGAAACTCAGTATGTTGCCAACTTGAGTAGGGTAAGTACCAAAATGAAGATTTGTCTTCATATACTTCTTTTTAGTGGATGTCAATAACAGTTCATCAACGTCTTGAGAATAAAATCAAGAAAATCGACAGTGCCTTTAAGATGCACGGATTTTCTGACATGCAGATTGGCTGGGTTGGTCTAGAACGTCTAAAAAAAACTGTTAATAATCAGCAATTCGTTACTCACTATGTCCCAATGCTTCCTTTGATAGTTCCCTTCCTGGAGATATCCACAAAACAGGAATACGTCGTACAGATAAAAGGTTTTACCATAATCTTTTCTTAACATTTACTCAACAGCACAAAAATTTTAAGATCATTCCTAGAACTATATTGACCTCTTCATTCTCCATTTCAGATCTGGCTAAAAAACTGGTGTGGCAGATTATTGCTGGAATTGTAGTTCATCGCATCAGGGCCAACGATGGGACGAGCATTTACCCACTGACGAAGCTGTGAGCAATAAAACTCAATTACAAATTACAATTAAACTTTTTTCCCATATCCTTTCCAGATTCTCTTACAAATTCTGCACCTATTTGGATAGCCAACTAATGCCACTGCCACAACCTGGTGGGCGGTCATTTTTCAGTTGTTAGGTCATCATAGGCTATAAGAAAACCGTCAAGGAGACCGTGGCTAATGTAACCAATAAATCACGATGTGCAATTCTCTGCACGAATCTTCTCAATCCAAAGTTTAATTTCATCAGCGAAAAAGAGATTCACAATTGTTTTTACGGTAGGAATTACTTATTTTATGTTATCATACAATTTTAAATCTATATAAAACAAAATCATGAGGGTCTGTTGGAAGGTGTGAAAATTAATCAAAGAGTAGAAAAACGGTTTTAGCTTTCAAAGATAAAATTTATTAGGTGGGCATGAAAAAAAAACAAGTTCAGGTATTTTCTTAAATCTAAGTAAATAAAAACTAAGAACAACAAAAATAAATTAATTGAATTCAACATAACACAGTATTTGAGTTTTTTTTAAATCAAAAAGGAAACTCCTTTTCATTTTGGGAATTAACAAAATATGTATTAAGTTTAACTTTTTTTCAAAATTAAATAATTTTCCTTTTTTATACTCTTCTGAATATTTTTTAAAATTTCAAGTCGGACGTCATTATCTGCAGACTCCTTCTGCCATTTTTGTCGTAGATTGTCGTGAACTGACTTTAAAAAATCTGCCCTTTGGCCTACTTCAGCTTCTATGCCTTCCCTCTTTATTTTGAGTTTGCCTTCGTAATAAGCTTCTCGGGCAGTTTTTCTTTTACGAACGTTGGAAGTTGACGGAACATTGTTTTCGTCAGTTACGACAGAAGCTGTTGATCGCGATAAATATGCTTGTGATGTTAGGGTTGGTGGTGATGTTAGGATTGGTGGTGATGTTAGGATTGGTGGTGATATTAGGATTGGTGGTGATGTTAGGGTTGGTGGTGATGATAGGATTGGTGGTGATGTTAGGGTTGGTGGAATATCTTCGCCATCAAGAGCTTCATAATCTGTAAAGTCAGATGATGTGTTTTTGATTTCTTCGTTAAGTTCTTGGGACAATTTGGTGTTTATTTGTTGGGATGATTTTTTCTGCGCTGAGAGTCCCAAATGAAGCGCTGTGTTTATTTGACACTATTGGCTTATCGCCAAATAATTCATCGAGCTCAGCCATATAAGGGACAACTACTGGAGCCTCTCCCGTCTTCTTCATATTATCTTTAGCGGACTTATAAGCGTCGAGTAAGGTTCTCATTTTATTTTTTAGTGCATCTGCGGTTAATGAGGAGTCCTGAAATAGTAGAAATCTTTTTTAAAAAAAACCTTTAAATGAATAAAATTCAAATTACACTAACTGATATCCCCTGGTAAATCATGTCCTCCAAAACATTTTGGTACGCTTTTTTTTGTCGCCGTACATGGGTAAATTCCTCCTTCCTAGCCGCATAACATCTGAGCAGACCAAGAACTTCTGCTTTCGACCACACTTTACGCCTGCTCATTAACAAAAAGTTTTTTAATAGTTATGTAAAAGACAAAAAATTAATATCCATTTACCCTTTGAATTCCTTCTCCATGAGTAATTTATTTGAAAAACATTTTTTTTTTTTTAATTAAAATTTTAAGTTTTAAGAAATTTATATTTTTGTCAAATTGGATATGTATTACTTTCCTTGCAGACAGTTTATGGTTAAATGCAATTCAAGAAAGCCACAAACCAACATAATTTTTAACGATAACTGTAAATATTTCTTTGCTTGCTTTTTTTCATTTCACCTCTACAAAGAAGGGGATGTAAAGTATAAAATGAACATTTGTTGGAAAGAGAAAGAAGACAAAAATGCAAAAGATCTTGATTTATGAAGATTAAAGTTGAAATGTTCTATTCTTTCTAACAACATGTGTATGTTGTTTAACTCTAGTAGGACTAGTAGATTTTATGTGCGCAAGAAAGAGAAAGAAAATCTACCATTGTACCAGTTTTAAAATATATCCTCGGATTTAGCATGAAGGTTTTGTTTTGTGTTAGTGAGACTGAGAGATAAGATAGGGAAGAGAAGATGGACCAAATATTTGTATGTTCACTTTTCCGTGTGATTTTTGTTCGAGAATACGTTGGTCAGCTAAGCACTGTTAACTAAAATAAAATTAAAAAAAAACAACCGGAAGTACAAACAAAATAATGGAAAACTCTAATGAAAGAGAAGTAAATTTAGTTAAACAAAAATGTATCTTTTTTAATTAAGTGAATTTCTATTTAGTTATTTGCATTGTTGTTGGAGGATGCATCATGGCAAAGCTTACGCCGTCAGCAACAAAATCAAGAAGTTGATGATATTTTATCCATTCTAGCCTCTATTTCAACTTCAAATCAAGGTGACGATTCTAGTTCTGAAGAATCAGACTTGGATACGGAGGAGCATCCAAAGTGTGAAAACTTCGTTGCAACCATAGATCTTTTTGGTGATATGGATTTTAAGTCGCATATGAGGCTAAAGCGACCAACTGTTGATTATCTTATATGTAAGTAATATTTATGATTTAATAGTTAGATATTTCATTTCTTATATTCTTCTGCAGCAAGATTTTCGCAATCAAGTTTTTTGGCACAGGTTTCTGGCGGTGGAAGAAGCAGAATTGGCCCAAAAAAGTCGGTTTACATTTATATTTGGTATATAAGTAACACTGTTACATTCAGACAACTCGGAAATTTATTTGGTGTTGCAAAGTCATCAGCATGGATAACTGTTTACCGCGTTGCTTCTTTTCTAATTTCTCTTGGTAACGAGTACGTCAAATGGCCTCAAGGTGCATTTGCGGAAGAGATACGGCGAAAATTTCAAAATAAAAAGAAGATACCAGACAAAATTGGTGCAATCGACTGTACCCATATTTCTATCAAAGCGCCTACCGAAAACAAAGTGTGTTACTTTGATAGAAAACAAAATTATAGTTTGGTCTTACAAGCAGTTGTTGATGCTGATAAAAAGTTCATCGATATAACTTGTGGTGAACCTGGTTCCCTCCATGATAGCAGAGTACATCGGAGATCCGATCTATACTCCAAAGCAGAAACAAGCTACGAGGAAGTGTTTCCTAATGACGCCTTTATTCTAGGCGATTCGGCATATCCATCAAAACGTTGGTTAGTGCCACCGTTTAAGGACAATGGAAACCTTACCGATGCCCAACGAAGATTTAACTACATTCATTCTTCAACGAGAATAGTAGTAGAGAATGCATTTGGATTGTTAAAGGGGCGATTCCATAGACTTATAAAGTTTACGGATCAAACCGATTTACGTGCAATTACAAAAATAATTATGAGTGCATGTGTTTTGCACAATATATGTATATCTCATGATGATTTATGTAATGAGACCGTAGAAGATGAAGATGAAATAATAATAGTTCCTTTTAATGCAGATTCTGATTTAACAGATTCTTCAGTCAATAGACGTGAAACACTTTTCAATTATTTACTACAGCAAAATATTATTTAAAAAAAAAAACACTCCAAAAATCATTTGTTAAATATTTTTAAATGATTTTAAAACTTCTTTTTATAGTAGATTTTTTTTAATATCACAATAAACTTAAAAAAATTAAATTAAAAAACTGGTTTGAATATCTTTTGTTTTTTTTTGGTTTGATTGAAATCAGATATTAGAGATTAGAGAAAAATATACAAACCACCTCCGAGTCCAACACCATTGACTTTGAACGTCTGAAACGTTTAGTTCTTCCTTTTGATTTTTTTCGAAAGAATAATTTTGTTTTGGAGAGTTCATAATATCTGGTGTCAACTGCGCATACCATTTTACCAAGGTGCACGATACTCTTGTCAACAATTTATTCCAGTTTGCTGATCAATGGCACTTTTGTGTTTAGACAAAAATTGATAAAAATGGCTATCTACAAATAATTCGGTAGTTTTTCTGAATATCGAAAAATAAATAGTTTGTTTGCGCTTAGACTATTCTCTCACTCACCGATTTGATTGTATTTAATTTTATATTATAGACTTTTCAAATATGAACATATTACCAAAGATGCAAACGAGTATGTACATACATATGTACATCGTTCACACAAAACCAAAAAAAAAATCAAAAATGATTGAAATAAAATCAAAACATCAAACAAGAAACAAGAAACAAAAAATTGATATATAAATATGTATATATTTCTTTTATTATATTTTCGGTATATATTTATATTTAACTTAAAAACATTATGCAAAAAATAACAATTCATTGCAATCTAAAACTTAAAAAAACATTATCAATTGATCACATGTTTAAATATTTAAAGAAAGCAACATTAGAGAAGAAGGATGATAAAAAATAAAAAATGGCAGAACACATACATTACTTCAAAGATGGAAATGTTCAAGTTAGTTAAAAAAATATAAACAAAAAAATTTCAAGCTTATTAAAAAAATTGCGCAAAATTTTAAACGATTTAGTACGATATTAAAGCATTTTTAGAATGATAAAAAAAACGTCATACTAAATCGTTTAAAATTTTGCGCCTATGTTTTTTTTTTTGAAGGTTACAGGTCATGATGATACAGGTGTCATGAATGCCCAATACTTTTTTGCTGGGTATTTATGTATCTAAGAGACCTCCGTATCAAGTTCCTCGGGATTCATCAGTGGCAGTTGAATCAGGTTCGGCATTCTGTTCCAGTTATTTAACAAATTCTTTTGGAGCTGGTGCCGATGTGTCAACAAAAGAAGCTACAGTTTGTTCTGCACACCATGGAGGTGTTGGTGCTGCATCCCATGACGTTGAATACTTTTCATTGCGCTTATTGTGCTTCATTTCGAACACTTGATTTCGCTGTTTGTCATAATTAGTGTATAATTACTCAAACTTGGTTATTAATTCTTTCAGCTCAGCCTTTGTTTCTGTTAGTTGAATATCATTTCAATTGATATCTTCTTTTTTAGACTCAATTTCCTGGCAAATATTTTCGAGCTTTCCTTTTAGCGCCTTGATAATAATCTATTTAAAAGATAAGAAACTTAGATAAATTCTTGAAACCCAAAAATAAAATTAAAAGAAGAAGTACTTGTTTATTTGCAAAAGCAGCATTCATTTGTTCTTGATGTGCTGCCTCTGTGTATTGTCCAGAGTTAGTCTTCGCGTCCCATTTAGCCCTTTGCTGGGTAAGTTGTAATAACTTTTGATTCTGTTCTTTTATCCTGGCTGTAAGTTGACTCATTTCCGACTTTTCTATATCTCTAGTCGAATGCATGCCATCGATTATCGATTTAACATTGGTTACACCAGCTCGTGTAACACAAATCATCTACCAAAAATCTTTTATCTGTTTCTAGAAAGAAAATCAAATAAAAACAAACATTTTTTTATAAACCATCAACTTTACATACCTTTTCATTTAAAGTGCTTAGTTGCACATTTGTTTATGAGCTTTTTGTTTAAGAACTTCTTCTTTCTCACGTTTTTTTTGTTCTTCCATTTCAGCAATTCGTTGTTGTTCCCATTCTTGTTGACGTTGCTTTTCAAGTTCCCTTTAATTAAAACAAAAAGAAACAGTTTATGCTTGAATAAAAAATAATTAAAAAGAAAATACTTTCGCTGCTTCTTTTGCTTCCTGTACCTACGTTCTGTAAGTCTCGAACCGATAAAATTGCTTGAGAAATGATGAAAAATGATGGAGCTCTGTAAGATTTTGACATGGGTCTAGATGGTGGATTGCTTTGCGGAGGTGTTGGTGGTGCTGGCAAAATGCTGGCATCTGCGGTGGTTGGCGACGTTATTTTTCCTGGAATTATTGGTGGTCCAGCTACCACTGGTACAATTCCATGAGGTACACCAGGTGCTGGTGCATTAAATGGCGGAATAGATGTTATTTGTTGATGTGCTATTGGCATTTCTGCGGCGACAGTCATTTTTTGTGAGTCTCCTTTTCTTTTCACTTTCTAATCGAGAGGTATGTAGGATCACTTTTGGGTCGTCAACTATTCACTTGAGCTCCGTAGAGAAAAGAAGAACAGCTTCTTTAGATTGCAGTGCAGGTAATGAAATCCAACCGAGATTTGATAATTGGTTAGTGTATTTCTTCTCCTCAGCTCCTCTATTTGATGAAGAAACTCCTCGCCGATGTATGTAGGTTAATTTATGTATTTTCTAATTCAATTCAAACTATAAAACCAAAGAAAATGTATTTGTTCTCTATTAATTTCGAATTGGAAAATACAAATAGCACATACAAATCAATAATAAAGTTATTTTACTATAAATAAAAAAAAAAATAAATTAATAATAAAGAAAATTGAATACCACGCACGCACAAAATTTTCAAACGATATTTTTACACAAATATTTTTCAGAATTCTCTAAAATGAAAAAACAAACTTTAATTTAAAAACACAACTGATTGATGACAATTAACGTCAGTTCAGATTTGACGTTTCCATACAATTTATCGATAACTTAAACAATAATGTATTTGGTATCACAGTTTTTAGCCTGTTAAAGAGTTAAGCCCCGAAAATTATCTGGGCTAAAGGTAAACCCATTGGGGTTTAGTTGTTGTTGCATTTAACATGTAATTTTTTTAGCCCTGATGCGTTTTTTCGTCCAATTACCACCGGGCTTGCAAAAAAACACGTCTAATATAATCATCAAAACGTTGCGGCTTCTTGCATCTAGTACTGCGCTTGTGTTCGATGCTTAATTGCTGTGGTGAAACTGGTGATGTGGTGAAAACTTCAACTTCCTCAGTTTCATCCCTGTTGTCTGTGTTTACGTCAACATGAAAATCAGCTGGTGTTGACATTCGAAATTCTTGTTGACTTTCATAATTTTTTATTTTTATGATTTGTTTCAGTTTGGTTGTGATTTTCATAATTTGAATAATTTTTACTTGCAGGTCTTCTTGGTGTGCTTCTTATTTGGTCCAAATTTGATTGTATAAATATCTTGAAGAATAAAGAGTTTCGTATTGTGACCAGAGATTATGAATTATAAAGATAGGAATCTTTCGTACGTTCCACCCTCCAAAACCCATTTGTTTACATCGTAGTTTTTGTAATTTCATCTCGTGTCGATGAATAGATGTGAATTGCAACAACAATTTATGCGGTGGTGAATTCATATTTTTGCACTAGTGTGCGTTAAAACATGGACACTAGTGCAAAAATATAAACTCACCACCGTCCGCCAGCTTGTAGGCAAACCAGAATGACAGCTGAGCTTTCCCATCTTTATAATTCATAATCTCTGATTATGACTTTGTTTTCTCCTTCTCTTCTGGCCCAAATTTGCGATTTTGATGTCGATTTTCAACGGCTCGGAATTGTACGGGGGAGTAAGTTTGTTTATTTTCTTTTGCTTGCAAAGCACCTGGTTGCCGACGTTGAATTCAGCAGGTTTGGTGTGTCTTCGTTTATCTGCGTATATTTTATTTTTGAGTTTATTGTTTTGTTCATTGTTAATAATTTTTGATGTTTTCTTGTTTAGTGTTGGCATAAAATGCTTGTGGAGTTGAGCGGTAGTCCATCAAAACCTATCCAGTTGTGATAAACAATTTTGCCTCTGGCCAGTACGGAGTTGTTTTGTGGTGTGTTATGTTATGATGCTCCATGAATTCCTTAATTCCTTTCAAATTCAATTTAGTGCCGAATGCAGCGGATAATTTTGTTAAGACTTTCTTAACATCGATGCATTTTGTTGAATTAATTTGTTCGACGAATGGATATTTTGAATACTCATCGACCAAAATGAGTGGTCCAGCGAAGTCCATCGACACTTTCTCAAATGGTGTGGACGCTGGTTCGACAATCGCAAGTGGTTCCCGATGGTATTGATTGTTAACCACCTGACAAATGTGACACTGTGAAACAGTTTCTTCCACTTTTTTGTCCAGATCAGGAAACCAAATTATTGTTCGGAGTAGTTGTTTTGTTTTGACTATCCCCATGTGTGATTTATGTGCTAGAGCGATTGCACATTGAACCAGTTTCTGGGGTAAAAGAATCTGCGAACCTCTGAGTATACATCCTTCTGCTACGGAAAGTTCTTGACGAACTCCTTTGAAACGTTGTAGTTGTTTGCTGTTCCATTGGGTGTTGTTATTGGATGAAATTGCTTTTATTAGAAGTTGCAGAGTTGGATCCTGTACTGTTTCTTGTTGTATTGTTTGTAGAGAAATTGCTTTAGGTAACGAATTGCTGATGATGAAGTTTATGTATTGCTCTATTATGTTGTTTGTGTTGTAACTGTTGCTGTTGTTGTTGTTGTTGTTGTTGTTCGGATGCCGTGAAAAATAGTCTGCAGGATTTGAATTACCTTTTTGATGTTGAATGTTGAAACTGAACTCTTGTGTTTTGATTAATAAACGTTCGATTCTGCTTGTTGGCTTCGACAAAGGATTTTTAAAAATGCTAACCAACGGCATGTGGTCTGTATGAAGTGTGAACTTTGTCCCATACAAATTGATTTTGAAATGCTCCATTGCCCATGTTGCTGCTAGCATTTCTTTTTCTATTTGGCTGTATCTTTTTTCGACAGCAGTAAGTGCATGGCTTGCATATGCAACGATCTCGTATCTTTTGTTGTTGTATTGCGACAAAATACCTGATAGACCTTCGGGACCTGCATCGACATGTAGATGTGTTGGCTTGTTCATGACATAGTAGGCGAGTTTTGATGCATCTCCCATTAGTTTCTTCAAGAAAATTAATGCTTCCTCATGCTTTTCCTCCTATTCGAACTCGGTGTTTTTCTGGATGAGTTCTCGTAACGGTTGTGTATGTGTTGCTAATTCTGGAAGAAAAGGCAAAGCAAAATTTAACATACCAAGGATGCTGCGGACCTCAGAAACGTTGTTGGGTGTTTCGAGTTTTTCGACCACTGCTACTTTCTCGGGGTCAGGTTGAATGCCGTCCTTTGAGAAAACAAAACCGAAAAACTTCAGTTGGGGTTGGCTGAATACACATTTTTTCCCGTTGACTGTTAGGTTGTTTGTTTAAGTCGTTGAAAAACTTTTTCGAGTGCGATATCATGTTCTGCTTGTGTTTTCCCAAAGATGAATATGTCATCACTCACATTCAGAACGTTTTCGATGTTGTTGAGTGTTTGTCTGATAATGTCTTGGAATTCTTCTGCTGCAGTGTTGACACCGAAATTGAGTCGTTTATACCTGTAGACTCCACAGTGTGTGCTGAAAGTTGTTATGAAACGAGATTCTTCATCCAATTCGATTTGATGGTACCCTTCGTTGAGATCGATTTTGCTGTAGACTGTTGTGCCATTTAATGATGTTATGATGTCTTGCAGAGTTGGTGTTATTTTCCTGACACGTTGAATGGCTTTGTTGGCTGCTCGCATATCAATGCACATCCGAAGAGCAGTTGGGTTGTGGGGTTTTGGTACAATTACTACTGGTGATACCCACGGTGTTGGACCCGTTGCTTTCTCGATGATGTCTGCTTTGAGTAGGCGGTTGATTTCATCTTCAACAGCTGGTCGTAAATGAAATGGAATACGACGGAAACGTTGTGCGACTGGTGGTACATCTTTGTCTATGAATAGAATGATGCACTTTATGTTTGTTATGTTTCCCGATTCCTCGGAATACTTCGGGATATTTATGTTTGATGACTGGTGGTACATCTTTGTCTATGAATAGATGCACTTTATGTTTGTTATGTTTCCCGATTCCTCGGAATACTTCGGCATATTTATGTTTGATGTTGAGATTTATGTTGTTTGTTAATTGTTGGACTATGTGGATAATGTTTAGTTTTTTTGATGCATTGTAACTTAGAATGGATATAGCTTGGCTGTCTATTACATACACTGTCTCGGAGATGGATTGTTGTTTAAAAGTGATGTTTCCAGTGAATTTTCCTATCATAGGCAATGATGTTTTTGAATTGTATGGAATTATTTTTCCGGAGTGTTTTGTTAGATCAGATTTATTTGTTAGTTTGTTGAATATATTGTTGCTAATGATTGTTGCGGTTGATCCTGTATCTATTGTAAAATGTATTGGTGTGTTGTTGATGGAAACCGTTTTCGTTGGCAATGTGTTGGTAGCGTCATTTATGTTGAATACTGAATCTTGTTTTTCTATTTTATCTTCCGATTGTATTAAATTGCATGTTTTGAAATTGTTCAAGGATTTTGGTTGCATACAAATTTTGGCAAAATGTCCTTTCTTTTTGCAAAAATTGCAAAGAATATTTCTAGCTAGACAATGTTGTAGCCCGTTTGTATGCCAGTCGTTTCCACAATTTTTACAATTGATATTTTTGTTTGTAGTTTTTTTTTGTAAGAACTGCTTTGTTGTTTGAGTATGTGTTAGTGTTGGTGTTTTTGTTTTGATATTGATGTTGTCTCGCTCTCGCGACGTGATTGCATTTTTCTGTTTGTTGCTGTTGCGCTTCTATTTTCACCGCGTGTTCTACAGACATTTCAATTGATTTTGCCTCTTCTAACAACCGTTGAAGTGTTGGTTTCGTTTGAAATGCGAAATCTCTCAATCGATGCGACGTTGTTGTGCATATTATTTGAGATTTTATTTCTTTGTCTCTTTCTGAGAAATCGCAATTTGAACTTAATTTTAGAAGCGGGCATAAAATTGACCAACTGTTTCGTTGGGATTTTGTTTTGCCTGCCGAAAAGAAAATATCTCGAACTCCACGTTTGTCTTGGACGAAAAATAATTGAACAGCGTCCATATTGACTGTTTTTCATTCACCCTTTTCATCGACAATTTCTTTTGTTGTTGTGGTCGGCTTTGGCAAATTTTGATAAATTTCAAAAACGTCTTCACCCGCATAATGCAAAAATAATGCCCTTTGTCTGTCGACATTGTTTATATCACTCGCAATTAAAAAATTCCCAAAACGAGCAATCCACTTTTTCCATCGATCGCCAGCGGTGGTAGGATCTTCGTTGATGTTAAAAAATGGAATTCTTCCACCCTCCATGATTTTTTGTTCGAAGGATATTGACTCGTAAACTCGTACCTTTTTTTTTTTTCGCCAAATGTAGCGTTGTTGTTTGTTATTATTTAACTTTGTTTGTTGACTCACGATCAAAATGAAACACGTCTGTTCTCTTTAATTATTTATTTAAACTGTAACGTTTGAACATGAATGTGCGTTTTTGATATCAGTTTATACTATTCACAATGTTTGGTATTTGGTTATTTGGTATAATCATAAGTGGTGCCAAATACTTAAAACATTACAATTACATTTTGTTTTCGTGTTGATATAAGTGCTTTACTTGTGTGTTGTTTTTTTTTATGCAAAAAAATAGTTTCGTTGGCGGTGCAGGCATTTTTATCTTTGGAACTACATAAAATCAAGAACGAATTTACTTTCAATTAGAATAAATAAATTGAAGGACTAGATACTAATGTATGTAGCCTTTATGGCTCAAAATTGTGAATCTCGCTTACCTATATATCATACAATTTAGCATAACTTTAGTTTCCTTTTTTCTTTCCATTTCAGAAAAAGGAATAAATTACAATCGTTTTCAACACACTATTATTTTGAAGTTAACTTTCGTAACTTTCTAAATGAATCTCATTTACACTTTTTGAAATGCGACAAATTGTAAGCAAGAAAACAAGCTTAACATGTTACCATTTAAAAACCTGTATACCAAATATGATATTCCCCCATCCCTTTGAAATGATATTTTTGCAGAAAATGTAGGTGCCTGCAAAACAAATCCCATTCAGACAACACCAAAACAGTATGACCTACCTAAAATAATTTCAGTCTTGATTTTATTTTGATCCATAGAAATCAAATACTAATTTATTTTCATTTATTTACGATAAAAAAATTGCAATTTATGTAACTTTGTTGCTTGAAATCATTTAATTTGTATACGTACCCACTCTCACTTAGATTGTTTTCTACATTTATTGTTGCGAGGCAAGATGATGGGGTGCGTTGGACGAAATAGGGATGAAAGAATTTGGCTACAATCCGCACCCCTGAAAAGAACGTCTTCAATAAATCATGTTTCGCTCAAAACGAAACAAGAAAACAACAAAAATTTCATCTACAAAGGCGTTTAGCGAAGTTTATTGAAAAAAACGTGAAAATTTAGAGAAAAAAAAATGATTTCGTTATCGTTAAATTCATCAATTTTTTTCTTTTTTTTTTCTTTTAAATATGTTTACAGAGAATAATGTAACTGCGTTTCCCAAGAACAATGTTACTATACTCCTTTTGGAGGGAGAGTACGATAACTTGGGCGCCGAAAGTTGATAACGGATTTTTGTAGAGGGGTCAAATACAAGCATTTTTTACCATGGTAGAGGGGGGGTCTATTTCGCCACGTTTAGGGGGTAGGGAAAAAAACAACTTAAATACAAAAATAAATATTAGAAAACAACGGCAATGCTTAAAATGCAAAACAATAGCGATTTTAAGAGCCAGAAGTCTGTTCTTTAATTATATATTTAAATTATACTATTTGTGTCAATAGTTTTCAAAAAATTTGCATTCAAAATCAAAATTTTGATAAAAAAACGCAAACAAAAAATTTTAGGATCAATTTTTCTCAAAATTGTGAAACGAAAAACTTAGATTTCTTTTTGTGGTCAACGCTCATATTAATTCTGAATCGAACACAAAAAACCGAAAGCTTTTATGTATGTCTTCTATGTAGTTTTCTAAAAAATTGAAAATTACTAGAACTACTTTTTTATGAGATTTTTGTTTTTTGATATTTAATGTGATCTTTTTTTGATAAAAATTATTGTTGGTGTTAGGTTGATCTTTGTTTGTTACATAAAGAACAGCAATTCATTTGGCGTTACCCAGAATGCACCACGAGGAGTTAGAATTGCAATGCACTCCGTGTTGCTGGCAAATGGAGAGGAGCAGACAGGAAATAGGATGGGGTAAGGGTTAGCAAGGTAGCGGACAGGAAACGAACAGGGCTAGGAATAAATAGGAATTGGAAGCGGGATCGAAATGGAATAGGAAAGAGTGTCTAGTTTCGAGGACGCGGCCTGCTTGCGTTGCACAGCTGAGCTCGAGGGATGGGCGGGATCTTGCCCCCGAAACTAAACCTCACCAGCAGCAAAAACAGATATCAGGCCTGGTCTTAAAAGAGGTGAAAATCAGACGGACACTCACCACACCCAAGGACACTGCTGATGATGTTGCAGTGTGACCATTACCCTCCCAACCTGGAAATCTTCGGCCATTTTTAGATTTCCCCAAAATGGTGGATGATCGCGTTCAGATCATACCATCTTTACCGAAAGAAATTGGGCTACCTTAGGCACCCCTGAAAATTATAACTTCAAAAATTCATGTTTCGTTCAGTCGAAACAAACACGGAACTTTCAAAAAAAGAGGCGTTCATGTGAAGTTTATTTCAAAGTATCGGTAGGCATATTAATACAAGAGAAAACATAAGAAAAGGTAGGCTAAAGTTAACATAGAACGAAAATTTTTTGAACCTGGTTGAACTTTATCTTTACAAAAAAATTAACTTTAATCAATAAACGATTATAATTTTGAATTCAAAATAACAAACAACAAAAATGACAAACAAAGCAATGTGACGAAGAAGTATTTCTTTACAGGACTATTCATCAGCATCAAAAACGGTACCCTTTTTGGTACTTAGAGATGGATGACTTTTGGAATAAATCCCTACCTTCATAGAGCTCTTTGGAGGTGGTTTATGACGCAAGAAAAGACACTAAATTGACAGACTCGGAAACACAACCTTTTCACTTACATCAATCTTTACACCAGGAAAAAAAAGGATTATTTAATTTTAAAAAAAATAATAAAGAAAAAAAAATAATAAAGAAAAAAAATAATAAAAAAAAATAAATATAAACGAATAATAACTTTTAAACTTCAACGCCAAAAAAAAAACAAAAAAAACTTAAATAAAATCACCAAGAAAATTAATAAATTAATTTTTAGCTGCAGCGGGATTCCTTTGCGGAAATATCTTTATTTTTGTACTTTTGCCGTAAATTCTAGCGCTTTTCTTCTTATTCTTTTAGGACTCACTGCGTTAGATTTTACTTATTCTTTTTATATTTTGATTTTTTTGAATTATTTTCCACTAGTTTTTTTCTTGCTGGGGACTCCAGTGGGCATTTGTGGTGTTCCAGTAGAGGGCAGACGAGTCTGGATGTTGCAATCCTTCAATGCGTCACCAACAAAAAACAGCACCAGAGAAAGGACAGAACACAGAAAAATTTCGGATATCCCAGAAAAGTTTCAACACGAATCCCAAGAAAAGAAGTTAAAAAAAAAAATTCGATATGGCGGCCGAGACTTTCACTGGCAGAATATCCCGAGGAAATAAAAAAATGTTTTAATAACACACCAGGTAAGTTTTTTTATTTCGGCTTTCGATAGTCAAACGTGGGGATGACTGCCGATGGAATTACCAAAATAACATACGGCCGGATATCCTATTGAAATAGTAAGGAAACACGCCACTTTCGTACTATACTCCTCCCACACTATTTGTATCACCCTATACCTAAAGATATCTTGATCAGATCGTTTATCTAGCTTCCTTATTTTGACATTTTGCCAAACCTCAGCTTCTACTTCTCATTTCTCTTGCCACGATCACAGACATATGGCGCTGTCATCCTAGATGTCAACCCACCCTTACTCCAGGGAGGATTAAAAAAGGAGTATAAGACGGCGTTTCTCCTTTGAGTTTTTTTTTCGGATTGCAGAATCCATTTAAACGCTGCAAATTTAAAAAGCAATTTGGCAATTTGGGTAGCTGTCAGACTCAGCAACGTGGTAGCTGTCGCTTCTTTGGATAATTAATTCGTTGGACAATTTATCGTTGTTCTATATTTAAGGCATCCGGGTGCCCACAACAATGGGAAACAGAATATTTTCAAAGTTGTTTAAATGCAAACGAAATTTGGCATACATCGAACCTCGCAATATAAACAATAATACAAAATTTTATTCACGTAGAAAATGAAGTCTTATCAACTGCTGAAAATCCTCTTCTAGCGGTGTTTGTAGGTAAAATTCTCTTTCGCATTCATTACTTTATAAGACAATAATTGTACCTGAGTTTCCTTTTTTTTTTTTATAGAACTCACTGCGATGGACTTCTGGATTTCAGCGACGAAATCAAGCTGGTTTTGTTTGGGCCAGCTCCCGCTCAGTATCCCTAGTTTTGGGGGTGTCGGTGGATAATTACAGAGCACCAAAAATAGCACACTCAGGAGAGATGTGATGTTGAAGAGCGGCATATGTACAAAATCTGTCCGGCAGGAAATCGATCTCAAAAGGTAGACTTTATCCAAATAAAAATTCGGGTCCAACCAAAAAACAGGAGTGGGATCCAACAAAAAAAAAAATGGTTGTGACTCTTAAAACTCACCCTATAGTGTTGTTCTCTTTTCACTTTTTTTTCATAATGGAGCGTTTCACAGTTTAAAATTATGACGATCGATGGAACACGTAAGTATGAATCTAAAAATTGTAATTCACTTAACTCTAAAAATATTAAGTGTAAATATAAAAAAGGTCAACTTAAAAACACTACACACCGTTTAGGTACACCAATATGTGTTTTTTTTTGTTTGGTATTTAGTAAGTATGTTTGGTATTTAGTAAGCTCTTGTTCAACCGTCGTCGTCAACAGAAAATTTCAATGTGACAGAAGGTCAGAAGGGGGATTTGCCGTAGGAGAATCATCCCACTTGGGTTCGGCTATTCCTCCTCCCACATTCAGTTATTCAGCCCTATCGTCAATTTAATGGGAACTTTTTTTCCCCGGAAAAAAAAGTTACCGGGGAAAAAATGTTTCTCATCGCGAATCTCCCACGAAATCATTTTTCCCACGGAACAAATCATACCAATCTACAAATGATTAAAATAATTTTCGAAGTTATTTTGACAGCAGCGAATTGTGTTTTTTTTAAATGACAAATTTTAATTTTGCGTGTGTTGAAAAGTAAAAAATATTAATTAAAATGATAAATAATATTGGTTTTTTGGTAGCAATAGAAGACTTAGAGCAAGATGAAAGGAACAGGCAAATGTCTTTCAAAAGATACTTGAGAGATATATCAAATCCTCTTGAATTGCAAGAATCCATGCAAGTTTGTTCACAATATTGAAGTTCAATTTATAATTTATCATTTTTATCTTTAGATTCCATCAATATTATCGGGTTAACAAGCCAATGTTTAGGTATTTGCTTGATACATTGATAGAGTCGTTACCTGAATCCAAAAAATCATTTGCAATATCCCCCGTCGTGAAGCTTAGCGCATGCTTGCGCTTCTTTGCTGAAGGAGCGTACCAGAAAGGTGTAGCAAAAGACTACGAAGTTGGCTTAGCACAGTCTTCATTTTCCGAAGTTCTTTCAGAAGTTCTTCAAATTTTTGAAGCCAAACTTTGCCCAACATGGATAAATGTACAAATACAAACAACTGATGAAACAAAACGGCGCACAAAGTTAAGATTTTACGAAAAAAACCATTTACCCGGAGTAATAGGATGTATTGACGGAACGCACATCCGGATAATTGCTCCTGCAGAAAACAAACATCTGCACTACAATCGTAAAGGATATTTTAGTTTAAATGTTTTGCTTGTAAGTTTTATAGCTTGTACCCATTTGCATTGAGTTATAAAAAAACTATAATTATTTGTATTTGTAGGTTTGTGATGATCAAATGCAAATTAAATTTGTGGATGCTACCCACCCTGGTGCATGTCATGATTCTCTGGTATGGAATATGAGTGAACTGAGAACCTGGATGGAGCAACAGTATTTGAATGGTGACAGAAATACATGGTTGTTGGGTAACTTTTTAATCGTCTCTTTCTATTATCATAAATCTTATATTTTGATTTTTTACTAGGGGATGCCGGATACCCATTGGAACCTTGGCTCTTAACTCCACATAGAACACCAGAGATAGGAACACCTGAAAGTAAATTTAATGATGCTCATTCTAAAACCAGAAACATTATCGAGAGGACAAACGGCGTGCTGAAGAATAGGTGGAGATGTTTGCTTGGCGCAAGGCATCTTCACTATCACCCCAAAAAAGCAATCAAAATCACAAATGTTTGCTGTGCCTTGCACAATATGTGTATACATTTTAAAGCTGACATAGACATTGAAATTGCACCTGCTCTACATGAAGAAGATGAAAACAACTTTGAACTTACCTCTTTAAGTAGCTCAGAATACATGGCTGAAGCCCAACACAGAAATAGGAAATTCTTTTTAAAAGGTTTATTAAATTTTAAAACATAAACAAATACCTATTACATACAAATTATAACATACAAATAAATAAAAAATAAATAAATTCATTAAAAAAAACAAGTCTTGGATTCAGTTTAAATTAGGAACTTTGATTTATGCTACAGTAAAACCCGCTTAAGAGAAACCCGCTTAAGAGAAACCCGCTTAAGAGAAAAACCCGCTTAGCTGAAACAAATCTTTCATCCCCGAGCATTTTTCGACCAATCACCTATAAAACACTCCGCTTAAGCGAAACTCGCTTAAGTGAAAAACCCGCTTACCTGAAAAATATTTTCAGTTAAATTTTATATTTATCATTGAAAAAAACTCTCTTAAGTGAAAAAAAAATTGAATCGAACAGAACAAAAAATTTGCTGAACGATTTCATTTCTTTTTTATTTTTCACCATTTTCACCACAAAAATGGCATTTAAAGTTCTGTATGTCACAACCATTTATTCTTGTTTGGTTTGGCTATCAAAAATCCAATTTCCATTTCCAATGTCTCAAGAGGTACGTATTTTAACATTTCTTAAAAAGAAGATTACACATTCAATACATTATTTTTGTGTCACATATTAAATCGTTTTTGGATTTTATTTAATTTTTTTTAGGCAACTCCAAAAGATAAATTCAAGTTTTTTCTAGGTTTAAATTTCCGCAGAATGGAATTTTAAAATCCGCTTAAGTGAAATTTTTTTTCACTTATCCGGACTCCGCTTAAGTGAAATTTTTTTTTCACTTAAGCGGGGTTCGGTTAAGTGAAAAACCCGCTTAAGTGAAAGAAATACCGTGACATTTTGCCGTTTCTCTTAAGCGGGTTTTACTGTAATACTTTTCAAGTTTTGCAAGTTCAATATCCTGAATTTTCTGCTTGAGGTGTAGTTTTTCCTGGATTTCATACTTGCGGATTTTTTCCATCTCAAGGTTATGACGTTTTGTTTCCTTAACAAGCTGTTTCTGTTGGTCGTAAAGGCGATCAATTGAACGATACATTTTTTTTATACTATCCCTGATTTCATTTTGGTGATTTTTCATTGTTAAAACCGCTTCACCGATTTGTTCATACACTTTTTCTTGAAGACTTATCTCTTTTTGAAGAAACTCCACCGAATTTTTTATCTTTCCGCAATTTTTTGTTGGCCTCTTGGAAGTTTTCTCTGTAACAACATTATCATCTAATGATTCGTCCAAAACGTTGCATGCAGTGTCATCTTCCTCAATCAAACTATTGCAAATAGCATCTAGTTCTTTCGATGAGCTATCTTCCTCGTCCATTTGCAAATTTGCAGTGTTTCCATCATAGAGTACCTATATTATCTAGAGAACCGACTTCAGCGATTTTTCTCTTTCACCCTACAAGCTGCACTGAGAGGATTTCCTCCACAAGGCTGAGTATGTGGTAGTTGCCCAATGAATTTTTAATGGAACCGCACCAACATAGTTATAATTTAATGGATTTTGCTCAGTTGTGCTCAAACCAATTTAAAAGGCTGTTAATATATTCAAAAAATGAATCCGTTGAATACAAAAACTAAAAAATAAAAGTAGTTTATAGTAAAATTACTTTTTTTTGAGTCCTTATGAATAAAAATATCTATTAATTAAATATTTCTGTTGCTTTAAGCATATGAATTAAGTAAAATATCTGAATAAAAATACTGAAAACAACAAAAAATTGAATCTAATAGTAGCAGCGCACCTTAAGAATCACCCTTAGAATCACCCTTAAGTTTAAATCCATTAAATTCCGTAGCCCAGTTGAGCCCAGTTTTGCACGAAGTATTTTGACAGATGAAAGAAACTAAAAAAAAAAATTTAACAATTGCGAATAATTTGCCACGGAGTTCGTGAATTTTGATTTTTAAAACTAAAACTATAGTGGATATTTGGATTTAAGAAAACAACAAATCGTTTTAAAACAAGAAAATCTAGTTTGTAAGTTTTTGTAAATAAAATTAAGTGTATTTAAGGCTTGGACTTTTTCCCTAGGAATGGTTTTATATTTTGTCAATGAGTTTGTGATTTTTTATTTTAAAGTGCATTTGCGCGTTTAAGTTTTCTTAATATAATTAATGTATAATTAAGTACATTTGCTTCCCTATAGGGCAAGTGTTATGTTTCCGCTGGTTTGTCTTGGCTTCTGTAGGCCAAATGAGCGGGAATATAACACCTGGTTGGTACCTAATAGTCCTCGGCTATATTAGGCGCCAATTAGAGCTTTCATTGCAACTCATCATTGACAATTTTAATGTTTAATTTTAAGACGTTTTTTAAGTAAAATTAAAAAAAATCATTCCAAAATAAAGTTCAGTCTTCGTTATTATTTCTATTTTTTAGGAAATGTTTTGAGTTTGAGTGTATGTTTATCTAAGTGAGAACATGAAAAAATTGGTACATATCCTTGGGTGTAGCTCCCAAAGTATTTAACCTAGGATAATAATTGATATATCCCTAGATTCTAATTGGAATCCTCCTAAAAGTGGCGTTTACCAATTTGAATTCGAGCTAGCGGATCAAAATCTGAATTTTGGTTGGAGTGTATGTTTTCTAAGTGAGAACATGAAAAAATTCACACATAACCTTGGGTGTAACTCCCAAAGTATTTATCCTAGGACAATAATTGATACATCCCTAGATTTTAATTGGAAAGTGGCGTTTACCAATTTGAATTCCAGACCACGCATCAGAAAAGCTTGCGCCTCTGCGTTCTTTTCATCCCAAGCTGCAAAGTCGGAATTCGGACGAGTCAGGGTTCCCAAAATATATTGCTTAAGTTTGTTCTCGTTCATATAGATCTCCATCTGCCTTCGCCATAGATGATAATCCTGCCCATTGAATCGATGAATGTGGTATACCTTGTGGTCAGACATAGTCACGTGTGTTTCAGTCGGAATTGCAGGAGTCTCAACAATATCTTCTTTAATTTCTCTTTCTGGATCTTCAGAATGCGTATTAATGGAAGAATCAGAAAATTTCTTAGCAGATAAATCTTTCTCAGACATAAAAAGAAAAAAAAAAAAATTAACTAATTATAATTAATTATTTAATAAGACAGAGAACCCTGGGCCCATAACCTGTTCAGTGTAAGAATTTCATTAAAAAGGGAAGAATAAGATTTACAAAAATGACAGGTTATGTTATATGTATCTAAGAGACCTGTCAATATAAGAGTACAGTACAAAATAAGTTTAATAATATACATTAAGAGCAAAAATTAAAACGATTATTTCAACAGCTCCCGGTAAAAGAAAAAAAATCTGGCCAGAGATTCAGCTACATGAACACGTGCAAAAACAAATATTAGAAAACAACGGCAATGCTTAAAATGCAAAACAATAGCGATTTTAAGAGCCAGAAGTCTGTTCTTTAATTATATATTTAAATTATACTATTTGTGTCAATACATTTCAAAAAATTTGCATTCAAAATCAAAATTTTGATAAAAAAAACCCAAACAAAAAATTTGGGATCAATTTTTCTCAAAATTGTGAAACGAAAAACTTAGATTTCTTTTTGTGGTCAACGCTCATATTAATTCTGAATCGAACACAAAAAACCGAAAGCTTTTATGTATGTCTTCTATGTAGTTTTCTAAAAAATTGAAAATTACTAGAACTACTTTTTTATGAGATTTTTGTTTTTTGATATTTAATGTGATCTTTTTTTGATAAAAATTATTGTTGGTGTTAGGTTGATCTTTGTTTGTTACATAAAGAACAGCAATTCATTTGGCGTTACCCAGAATGCACCACGAGGAGTTAGAATTGCAATGCACTCCGTGTTGCTGGCAAATGGAGAGGAGCAGACAGGAAATAGGATGGGGTAAGGGTTAGCAAGGTAGCGGACAGGAAACGAACAGGGCTAGGAATAAATAGGAATTGGAAGCGGGATCGAAATGGAATAGGAAAGAGTGTCTAGTTTCGAGGACGCGGCCTGCTTGCGTTGCACAGCTGAGCTCGAGGGATGGGCGGGATCTTGCCCCCGAAACTAAACCTCACCAGCAGCAAAGACAGATATCAGGCCTGGTCTTAAAAGAGGTGAAAATCAGACGGACACTCACCACACCCAAGGACACTGCTGATGATGTTGCAGTGTGACCATTACCCTCCCAACCTGGAAATCTTCGGCCATTTTTAGATTTCCCCAAAATGGTGGATGATCGCGTTCAGATCATACCATCTTTACCGAAAGAAATTGGGCTACCTTAGGCACCCCTGAAAATTATAACTTCAAAAATTCATGTTTCGTTCAGTCGAAACAAACACGGAACTTTCAAAAAAAGAGGCGTTCATGTGAAGTTTATTTCAAAGTATCGGTAGGCATATTAATACAAGAGAAAACATAAGAAAAGGTAGGCTAAAGTTAACATAGAACGAAAATTTTTTGAACCTGGTTGAACTTTATCTTTACAAAAAAATTAACTTTAATCAATAAACGATTATAATTTTGAATTCAAAATAACAAACAACAAAAATGACAAACAAAGCAATGTGACGAAGAAGTATTTCTTTACAGGACTATTCATCAGCATCAAAAATGGTACCCTTTTTGGTACTTAGAGATGGATGACTTTTGGAATAAATCCCTACCTTCATAGAGCTCTTTGGAGGTGGTTTATGACGCAAGAAAAGACACTAAATTGACAGACTCGGAAACACAACCTTTTCACTTACATCAATCTTTACACCAGAAAAAAAAAGGATTATTTAATTTAAAAAAAATAATAAAGAAAAAAAAAATAATAAAGAAAAAAAATAATAAAAAAAAATAAATATAAACGAATAATAACTTTTAAACTTCAACGCCAAAAAAAAACAAAAAAAACTTAAATAAAATCACCAAGAAAATTAATAAATTAATTTTTAGCTGCAGCGGGATTCCTTTGCGGAAATATCTTTATTTTTGTACTTTTGCCGTAAATTCTAGCGCTTTTCTTCTTATTCTTTTAGGACTCACTGCGTTAGATTTTACTTATTCTTTTTATATTTTGATTTTTTTGAATTATTTTCCACTAGTTTTTTTCTTGCTGGGGACTCCAGTGGGCATTTGTGGTGTTCCAGTAGACGGCAGACGAGTCTGGATGTTGCAATCCTTCAATGCGTCACCAACAAAAAACAGCACCAGAGAAAGGACAGAACACAGAAAAATTTCGGATATCCCAGAAAAGTTTCAACACGAATCCCAAGAAAAGAAGTTCAAAAAAAAAAATTCGATATGGCGGCCGAGACTTTCACTGGCAGAATATCCCGAGGAAATAAAAAAATGTTTTAATAACACACCAGGTAAGTTTTTTTATTTCGGCTTTCGATAGTCAAACGTGGGGATGACTGCCGATGGAATTACCAAAATAACATACGGCCGGATATCCTATTGAAATAGTAAGGAAACACGCCACTTTCGTACTATACTCCTCCCACACTATTTGTATCACCCTATACCTAAAGATATCTTGATCAGATCGTTTATCTAGCTTCCTTATTTTGACATTTTGCCAAACCTCAGCTTCTACTTCTCATTTCTCTTGCCACGATCACAGACATATGGCGCTGTCATCCTAGATGTCAACCCACCCTTACTCCAGGGAGGATTAAAAAAGGAGTATAAGACGGCGTTTCTCCTTTGAGTTTTTTTTCGGATTGCAGAATCCATTTAAACGCTGCAAATTTAAAAAGCAATTTGGCAATTTGGGTAGCTGTCAGACTCAGCAACGTGGTAGCTGTCGCTTCTTTGGATAATTAATTCGTTGGACAATTTATCGTTGTTCTATATTTAAGGCATCCGGGTGCCCACAACAATGGGAAACAGAATATTTTCAAAGTTGTTTAAATGCAAACGAAATTTGGCATACATCGAACCTCGCAATATAAACAATAATACAAAATTTTATTCACGTAGAAAATGAAGTCTTATCAACTGCTGAAAATCCTCTTCTAGCGGTGTTTGTAGGTAAAATTCTCTTTCGCATTCATTACTTTATAAGACAATAATTGTACCTGAGTTTCCTTTTTTTTTTTATAGAACTCACTGCGATGGACTTCTGGATTTCAGCGACGAAATCAAGCTGGTTTTGTTTGGGCCAGCTCCCGCTCAGTATCCCTAGTTTTGGGGGTGTCGGTGGATAATTACAGAGCACCAAAAATAGCACACTCAGGAGAGATGTGATGTTGAAGAGCGGCATATGTACAAAATCTGTCCGGCAGGAAATCGATCTCAAAAGGTAGACTTTATCCAAATAAAAATTCGGGTCCAACCAAAAAACAGGAGTGGGATCCAACAAAAAAAAAAATGGTTGTGACTCTTAAAACTCACCCTATAGTGTTGTTCTCTTTTCACTTTTTTTTCATAATGGAGCGTTTCACAGTTTAAAATTATGACGATCGATGGAACACGTAAGTATGAATCTAAAAATTGTAATTCACTTAACTCTAAAAATATTAAGTGTAAATATAAAAAAGGTCAACTTAAAAACACTACACACCGTTTAGGTACACCAATATGTGTTTTTTTTTGTTTGGTATTTAGTAAGTATGTTTGGTATTTAGTAAGCTCTTGTTCAACCGTCGTCGTCAACAGAAAATTTCAATGTGACAGAAGGTCAGAAGGGGGATTTGCCGTAGGAGAATCATCCCACTTGGGTTCGGCTATTCCTCCTCCCACATTCAGTTATTCAGCCCTATCGTCAATTTAATGGGAACTTTTTTTCCCCGGAAAAAAAAGTTACCGGGGAAAAAATGTTTCTCATCGCGAATCTCCCACGAAATCATTTTTCCCACGGAACAAATCATACCAATCTACAAATGATTAAAATAATTTTCGAAGTTATTTTGACAGCAGCGAATTGTGTTTTTTAAATGACAAATTTTAATTTTGCGTGTGTTGAAAAGTAAAAAATATTAATTAAAATGATAAATAATATTGGTTTTTTGGTAGCAATAGAAGACTTAGAGCAAGATGAAAGGAACAGGCAAATGTCTTTCAAAAGATACTTGAGAGATATATCAAATCCTCTTGAATTGCAAGAATCCATGCAAGTTTGTTCACAATATTGAAGTTCAATTTATAATTTATCATTTTTATCTTTAGATTCCATCAATATTATCGGGTTAACAAGCCAATGTTTAGGTATTTGCTTGATACATTGATAGAGTCGTTACCTGAATCCAAAAAATCATTTGCAATATCCCCCGTCGTGAAGCTTAGCGCATGCTTGCGCTTCTTTGCTGAAGGAGCGTACCAGAAAGGTGTAGCAAAAGACTACGAAGTTGGCTTAGCACAGTCTTCATTTTCCGAAGTTCTTTCAGAAGTTCTTCAAATTTTTGAAGCCAAACTTTGCCCAACATGGATAAATGTACAAATACAAACAACTGATGAAACAAAACGGCGCACAAAGTTAAGATTTTACGAAAAAAACCATTTACCCGGAGTAATAGGATGTATTGACGGAACGCACATCCGGATAATTGCTCCTGCAGAAAACAAACATCTGCACTACAATCGTAAAGGATATTTTAGTTTAAATGTTTTGCTTGTAAGTTTTATAGCTTGTACCCATTTGCATTGAGTTATAAAAAAACTATAATTATTTGTATTTGTAGGTTTGTGATGATCAAATGCAAATTAAATTTGTGGATGCTACCCACCCTGGTGCATGTCATGATTCTCTGGTATGGAATATGAGTGAACTGAGAACCTGGATGGAGCAACAGTATTTGAATGGTGACAGAAATACATGGTTGTTGGGTAACTTTTTAATCGTCTCTTTCTATTATCATAAATCTTATATTTTGATTTTTTACTAGGGGACGCCGGATACCCATTGGAACCTTGGCTCTTAACTCCACATAGAACACCAGAGATAGGAACACCTGAAAGTAAATTTAATGATGCTCATTCTAAAACCAGAAACATTATCGAGAGGACAAACGGCGTGCTGAAGAATAGGTGGAGATGTTTGCTTGGCGCAAGGCATCTTCACTATCACCCCAAAAAAGCAATCAAAATCACAAATGTTTGCTGTGCCTTGCACAATATGTGTATACATTTTAAAGCTGACATAGACATTGAAATTGCACCTGCTCTACATGAAGAAGATGAAAACAACTTTGAACTTACCTCTTTAAGTAGCTCAGAATACATGGCTGAAGCCCAACACAGAAATAGGAAATTCTTTTTAAAAGGTTTATTAAATTTTAAAACATAAACAAATACCTATTACATACAAATTATAACATACAAATAAATAAAAAATAAATAAATTCATTAAAAAAAACAAGTCTTGGATTCAGTTTAAATTAGGAACTTTGATTTATGCTACAGTAAAACCCGCTTAAGAGAAACCCGCTTAAGAGAAAAACCCGCTTAGCTGAAACAAATCTTTCATCCCCGAGCATTTTTCGACCAATCATCTATAAAACACTCCGCTTAAGCGAAACTCGCTTAAGTGAAAAACCCGCTTACCTGAAAAATATTTTCTGTTAAATTTTATATTTATCATTGAAAAAAACTCTCTTAAGTGAAAAAAAAAATTGAATCGAACAGAACAAAAAATTTGCTGAACGATTTCATTTCTTTTTTATTTTTCACCATTTTCACCACAAAAATGGCATTTAAAGTTCTGTATGTCACAACCATTTATTCTTGTTTGGTTTGGCTATCAAAAATCCAATTTCCATTTCCAATGTCTCAAGAGGTACGTATTTTAACATTTCTTAAAAAGAAGATTACACATTCAATACATTATTTTTGTGTCACATATTAAATCGTTTTTGGATTTTATTTAATTTTTTTTAGGCAACTCCAAAAGATAAATTCAAGTTTTTTCTAGGTTTAAATTTCCGCAGAATGGAATTTTAAAATCCGCTTAAGTGAAATTTTTTTTTCACTTATCCGGACTCCGCTTAAGTGAAATTTTTTTTCACTTAAGCGGGGTTCGGTTAAGTGAAAAACCCGCTTAAGTGAAAGAAATACCGTGACATTTTGCCGTTTCTCTTAAGCGGGTTTTACTGTAATACTTTTCAAGTTTTGCAAGTTCAATATCCTGAATTTTCTGCTTGAGGTGTAGTTTTTCCTGGATTTCATACTTGCGGATTTTTTCCATCTCAAGGTTATGACGTTTTGTTTCCTTAACAAGCTGTTTCTGTTGGTCGTAAAGGCGATCAATTGAACGATACATTTTTTTTATACTATCCCTGATTTCATTTTGGTGATTTTTCATTGTTAAAACCGCTTCACCGATTTGTTCATACACTTTTTCTTGAAGACTTATCTCTTTTTGAAGAAACTCCACCGAATTTTTTATCTTTCCGCAATTTTTTGTTGGCCTCTTGGAAGTTTTCTCTGTAACAACATTATCATCTAATGATTCGTCCAAAACGTTGCATGCGGTGACATCTTCCTCAATCAAACTATTGCAAATAGCATCTAGTTCTTTCGATGAGCTATCTTCCTCGTCCATTTGCAAATTTGCAGTGTTTCCATCATAGAGTACCTATATTATCTAGAGAACCGACTTCAGCGATTTTTCTCTTTCACCCTACAAGCTGCACTGAGAGGATTTCCTCCACAAGGCTGAGTATGTGGTAGTTGCCCAATGAATTTTTAATGGAACCGCACCAACATAGTTATAATTTAATGGATTTTGCTCAGTTGTGCTCAAACCAATTTAAAAGGCTGTTAATATATTCAAAAAATGAATCCGTTGAATACAAAAACTAAAAAATAAAAGTAGTTTATAGTAAAATTACTTTTTTTTGAGTCCTTATGAATAAAAATATCTATTAATTAAATATTTCTGTTGCTTTAAGCATATGAATTAAGTAAAATATCTGAATAAAAATACTGAAAACAACAAAAAATTGAATCTAATAGTAGCAGCGCACCTTAAGAATCACCCTTAGAATCACCCTTAAGTTTAAATCCATTAAATTTCGTAGCCCAGTTGAGCCCAGTTTTGCACGAAGTATTTTGACAGATGAAAGAAACTAAAAAAAAAAATTTAACAATTGCGAATAATTTGCCACGGAGTTCGTGAATTTTGATTTTTAAAACTAAAACTATAGTGGATATTTGGATTTAAGAAAACAACAAATCGTTTTAAAACAAGAAAATCTAGTTTGTAAGTTTTTGTAAATAAAATTAAGTGTATTTAAGGCTTGGACTTTTTCCCTAGGAATGGTTTTATATTTTGTCAATGAGTTTGTGATTTTTTATTTTAAAGTGCATTTGCGCGTTTAAGTTTTCTTAATATAATTAATGTATAATTAAGTACATTTGCTTCCCTATAGGGCAAGTGTTATGTTTCCGCTGGTTTGTCTTGGCTTCTGTAGGCCAAATGAGCGGGAATATAACACCTGGTTGGTACCTAATAGTCCTCGGCTATATTAGGCGCCAATTAGAGCTTTCATTGCAACTCATCATTGACAATTTTAATGTTTAATTTTAAGACGTTTTTTAAGTAAAATTAAAAAAAATCATTCCAAAATAAAGTTCAGTCTTCGTTATTATTTCTATTTTTTAGGAAATGTTTTGAGTTTGAGTGTATGTTTATCTAAGTGAGAACATGAAAAAATTGGTACATATCCTTGGGTGTAGCTCCCAAAGTATTTAACCTAGGATAATAATTGATATATCCCTAGATTCTAATTGGAATCCTCCTAAAAGTGGCGTTTACCAATTTGAATTCGAGCTAGCGGATCAAAATCTGAATTTTGGTTGGAGTGTATGTTTTCTAAGTGAGAACATGAAAAAATTCACACATAACCTTGGGTGTAACTCCCAAAGTATTTATCCTAGGACAATAATTGATACATCCCTAGATTCTAATTGGAAAGTGGCGTTTACCAATTTGAATTCCAGACCACGCATCAGAAAAGCTTGCGCCTCTGCGTTCTTTTCATCCCAAGCTGCAAAGTCGGAATTCGGACGAGTCAGGGTTCCCAAAATATATTGCTTAAGTTTGTTCTCGTTCATATAGATCTCCATCTGCCTTCGCCATAGATGATAATCCTGCCCATTGAATCGATGAATGTGGTATACCTTGTGGTCAGACATAGTCACGTGTGTTTCAGTCGGAATTGCAGGAGTCTCAACAATATCTTCTTTAATTTCTCTTTCTGGATCTTCAGAATGCGTATTAATGGAAGAATCAGAAAATTTCTTAGCAGATAAATCTTTCTCAGACATAAAAAGAAAAAAAAAAAATTAACTAATTATAATTAATTATTTAATAAGACAGAGAACCCTGGGCCCATAACCTGTTCAGTGTAAGAATTTCATTAAAAAGGGAAGAATAAGATTTACAAAAATGACAGGTTATGTTATATGTATCTAAGAGACCTGTCAATATAAGAGTACAGTACAAAATAAGTTTAATAATATACATTAAGAGCAAAAATTAAAACGATTATTTCAACAGCTCCCGGTAAAAGAAAAAAAATCTGGCCAGAGATTCAGCTACATGAACACGTGCAAAAACAAATATTAGAAAACAACGGCAATGCTTAAAATGCAAAACAATAGCGATTTTAAGAGCCAGAAGTCTGTTCTTTAATTATATATTTAAATTATACTATTTGTGTCAATACATTTCAAAAAATTTGCATTCAAAATCAAAATTTTGATAAAAAAAACCCAAACAAAAAATTTGGGATCAATTTTTCTCAAAATTGTGAAACGAAAAACTTAGATTTCTTTTTGTGGTCAACGCTCATATTAATTCTGAATCGAACACAAAAAACCGAAAGCTTTTATGTATGTCTTCTATGTAGTTTTCTAAAAAATTGAAAATTACTAGAACTACTTTTTTATGAGATTTTTGTTTTTTGATATTTAATGTGATCTTTTTTTGATAAAAATTATTGTTGGTGTTAGGTTGATCTTTGTTTGTTACATAAAGAACAGCAATTCATTTGGCGTTACCCAGAATGCACCACGAGGAGTTAGAATTGCAATGCACTCCGTGTTGCTGGCAAATGGAGAGGAGCAGACAGGAAATAGGATGGGGTAAGGGTTAGCAAGGTAGCGGACAGGAAACGAACAGGGCTAGGAATAAATAGGAATTGGAAGCGGGATCGAAATGGAATAGGAAAGAGTGTCTAGTTTCGAGGACGCGGCCTGCTTGCGTTGCACAGCTGAGCTCGAGGGATGGGCGGGATCTTGCCCCCGAAACTAAACCTCACCAGCAGCAAAGACAGATATCAGGCCTGGTCTTAAAAGAGGTGAAAATCAGACGGACACTCACCACACCCAAGGACACTGCTGATGATGTTGCAGTGTGACCATTACCCTCCCAACCTGGAAATCTTCGGCCATTTTTAGATTTCCCCAAAATGGTGGATGATCGCGTTCAGATCATACCATCTTTACCGAAAGAAATTGGGCTACCTTAGGCACCCCTGAAAATTATAACTTCAAAAATTCATGTTTCGTTCAGTCGAAACAAACACGGAACTTTCAAAAAAAGAGGCGTTCATGTGAAGTTTATTTCAAAGTATCGGTAGGCATATTAATACAAGAGAAAACATAAGAAAAGGTAGGCTAAAGTTAACATAGAACGAAAATTTTTTGAACCTGGTTGAACTTTATCTTTACAAAAAAATTAACTTTAATCAATAAACGATTATAATTTTGAATTCAAAATAACAAACAACAAAAATGACAAACAAAGCAATGTGACGAAGAAGTATTTCTTTACAGGACTATTCATCAGCATCAAAAATGGTACCCTTTTTGGTACTTAGAGATGGATGACTTTTGGAATAAATCCCTACCTTCATAGAGCTCTTTGGAGGTGGTTTATGACGCAAGAAAAGACACTAAATTGACAGACTCGGAAACACAACCTTTTCACTTACATCAATCTTTACACCAGAAAAAAAAAGGATTATTTAATTTAAAAAAAATAATAAAGAAAAAAAAAATAATAAAGAAAAAAAATAATAAAAAAAAATAAATATAAACGAATAATAACTTTTAAACTTCAACGCCAAAAAAAAACAAAAAAAACTTAAATAAAATCACCAAGAAAATTAATAAATTAATTTTTAGCTGCAGCGGGATTCCTTTGCGGAAATATCTTTATTTTTGTACTTTTGCCGTAAATTCTAGCGCTTTTCTTCTTATTCTTTTAGGACTCACTGCGTTAGATTTTACTTATTCTTTTTATATTTTGATTTTTTTGAATTATTTTCCACTAGTTTTTTTCTTGCTGGGGACTCCAGTGGGCATTTGTGGTGTTCCAGTAGACGGCAGACGAGTCTGGATGTTGCAATCCTTCAATGCGTCACCAACAAAAAACAGCACCAGAGAAAGGACAGAACACAGAAAAATTTCGGATATCCCAGAAAAGTTTCAACACGAATCCCAAGAAAAGAAGTTCAAAAAAAAAAATTCGATATGGCGGCCGAGACTTTCACTGGCAGAATATCCCGAGGAAATAAAAAAATGTTTTAATAACACACCAGGTAAGTTTTTTTATTTCGGCTTTCGATAGTCAAACGTGGGGATGACTGCCGATGGAATTACCAAAATAACATACGGCCGGATATCCTATTGAAATAGTAAGGAAACACGCCACTTTCGTACTATACTCCTCCCACACTATTTGTATCACCCTATACCTAAAGATATCTTGATCAGATCGTTTATCTAGCTTCCTTATTTTGACATTTTGCCAAACCTCAGCTTCTACTTCTCATTTCTCTTGCCACGATCACAGACATATGGCGCTGTCATCCTAGATGTCAACCCACCCTTACTCCAGGGAGGATTAAAAAAGGAGTATAAGACGGCGTTTCTCCTTTGAGTTTTTTTTCGGATTGCAGAATCCATTTAAACGCTGCAAATTTAAAAAGCAATTTGGCAATTTGGGTAGCTGTCAGACTCAGCAACGTGGTAGCTGTCGCTTCTTTGGATAATTAATTCGTTGGACAATTTATCGTTGTTCTATATTTAAGGCATCCGGGTGCCCACAACAATGGGAAACAGAATATTTTCAAAGTTGTTTAAATGCAAACGAAATTTGGCATACATCGAACCTCGCAATATAAACAATAATACAAAATTTTATTCACGTAGAAAATGAAGTCTTATCAACTGCTGAAAATCCTCTTCTAGCGGTGTTTGTAGGTAAAATTCTCTTTCGCATTCATTACTTTATAAGACAATAATTGTACCTGAGTTTCCTTTTTTTTTTTTATAGAACTCACTGCGATGGACTTCTGGATTTCAGCAACGAAATCAAGCCGGTTTTGTTTGGGCCAGCTCCTTCTCAGTATCCCTAGTTTTGGGGGTGTCGGTGGATAATTACAGAGCACCAAAAATAGCACACTCAGGAGAGATGTGATGTTGAAGAGCGGCATATGTACAAAATCTGTCCGGCAGGAAATCGATCTCAAAAGGTAGACTTTATCCAAATAAAAATTCGGGTCCAACCAAAAAACAGGAGTGGGATCCAACAAAAAAAAAAATGGTTGTGACTCTTAAAACTCACCCTATAGTGTTGTTCTCTTTTCACTTTTTTTTCATAATGGAGCGTTTCACAGTTTAAAATTATGACGATCGATGGAACACGTAAGTATGAATCTAAAAATTGTAATTCACTTAACTCTAAAAATATTAAGTGTAAATATAAAAAAGGTCAACTTAAAAACACTACACACCGTTTAGGTACACCAATATGTGTTTTTTTTTGTTTGGTATTTAGTAAGTATGTTTGGTATTTAGTAAGCTCTTGTTCAACCGTCGTCGTCAACAGAAAATTTCAATGTGACAGAAGGTCAGAAGGGGGATTTGCCGTAGGAGAATCATCCCACTTGGGTTCGGCTATTCCTCCTCCCACATTCAGTTATTCAGCCCTATCGTCAATTTAATGGGAACTTTTTTTCCCCGGAAAAAAAAGTTACCGGGGAAAAAATGTTTCTCATCGCGAATCTCCCACGAAATCATTTTTCCCACGGAACAAATCATACCAATCTACAAATGATTAAAATAATTTTCGAAGTTATTTTGACAGCAGCGAATTGTGTTTTTTAAATGACAAATTTTAATTTTGCGTGTGTTGAAAAGTAAAAAATATTAATTAAAATGATAAATAATATTGGTTTTTTGGTAGCAATAGAAGACTTAGAGCAAGATGAAAGGAACAGGCAAATGTCTTTCAAAAGATACTTGAGAGATGTATCAAATCCTCTTGAATTGCAAGAATCCATGCAAGTTTGTTCACAATATTGAAGTTCAATTTATAATTTATCATTTTTATCTTTAGATTCCATCAATATTATCGGGTTAACAAGCCAATGTTTAGGTATTTGCTTGATACATTGATAGAGTCGTTACCTGAATCCAAAAAATCATTTGCAATATCCCCCGTCGTGAAGCTTAGCGCATGCTTGCGCTTCTTTGCTGAAGGAGCGTACCAGAAAGGTGTAGCAAAAGACTACGAAGTTGGCTTAGCACAGTCTTCATTTTCCTAAGTTCTTTCAGAAGTTCTTCAAATTTTTGAAGCCAAACTTTGCCCAACATGGATAAATGTACAAATACAAACAACTGATGAAACAAAACGGCGCACAAAGTTAAGATTTTACGAAAAAAACCATTTACCCGGAGTAATAGGATGTATTGACGGAACGCACATCCGGATAATTGCTCCTGCAGAAAACAAACATCTGCACTACAATCGTAAAGGATATTTTAGTTTAAATGTTTTGCTTGTAAGTTTTATAGCTTGTACCCATTTGCATTGAGTTATAAAAAAACTATAATTATTTGTATTTGTAGGTTTGTGATGATCAAATGCAAATTAAATTTGTGGATGCTACCCACCCTGGTGCATGTCATGATTCTCTGGTATGGAATATGAGTGAACTGAGAACCTGGATGGAGCAACAGTATTTGAATGGTGACAGAAATACATGGTTGTTGGGTAACTTTTTAATCGTCTCTTTCTATTATCATAAATCTTATATTTTGATTTTTTACTAGGGGACGCCGGATACCCATTGGAACCTTGGCTCTTAACTCCACATAGAACACCAGAGATAGGAACACCTGAAAGTAAATTTAATGATGCTCATTCTAAAACCAGAAACATTATCGAGAGGACAAACGGCGTGCTGAAGAATAGGTGGAGATGTTTGCTTGGCGCAAGGCATCTTCACTATCACCCCAAAAAAGCAATCAAAATCACAAATGTTTGCTGTGCCTTGCACAATATGTGTATACATTTTAAAGCTGACATAGACATTGAAATTGCACCTGCTCTACATGAAGAAGATGAAAACAACTTTGAACTTACCTCTTTAAGTAGCTCAGAATACATGGCTGAAGCCCAACACAGAAATAGGAAATTCTTTTTAAAAGGTTTATTAAATTTTAAAACATAAACAAATACCTATTACATACAAATTATAACATACAAATAAATAAAAAATAAATAAATTCATTAAAAAAAACAAGTCTTGGATTCAGTTTAAATTAGGAACTTTGATTTATGCTACAGTAAAACCCGCTTAAGAGAAACCCGCTTAAGAGAAAAACCCGCTTAGCTGAAACAAATCTTTCATCCCCGAGCATTTTTCGACCAATCACCTATAAAACACTCCGCTTAAGCGAAACTCGCTTAAGTGAAAAACCCGCTTACCTGAAAAATATTTTCAGTTAAATTTTATATTTATCATTGAAAAAAACTCTCTTAAGTGAAAAAAAAAATTGAATCGAACAGAACAAAAAATTTGCTGAACGATTTCATTTCTTTTTTATTTTTCACCATTTTCACCACAAAAATGGCATTTAAAGTTCTGTATGTCACAACCATTTATTCTTGTTTGGTTTGGCTATCAAAAATCCAATTTCCATTTCCAATGTCTCAAGAGGTACGTATTTTAACATTTCTTAAAAAGAAGATTACACATTCAATACATTATTTTTGTGTCACATATTAAATCGTTTTTGGATTTTATTTAATTTTTTTTAGGCAACTCCAAAAGATAAATTCAAGTTTTTTCTAGGTTTAAATTTCCGCAGAATGGAATTTTAAAATCCGCTTAAGTGAAATTTTTTTTTCACTTATCCGGACTCCGCTTAAGTGAAATTTTTTTTCACTTAAGCGGGGTTCGGTTAAGTGAAAAACCCGCTTAAGTGAAAGAAATACCGTGACATTTTGCCGTTTCTCTTAAGCGGGTTTTACTGTAATACTTTTCAAGTTTTGCAAGTTCAATATCCTGAATTTTCTGCTTGAGGTGTAGTTTTTCCTGGATTTCATACTTGCGGATTTTTTCCATCTCAAGGTTATGACGTTTTGTTTCCTTAACAAGCTGTTTCTGTTGGTCGTAAAGGCGATCAATTGAACGATACATTTTTTTTATACTATCCCTGATTTCATTTTGGTGATTTTTCATTGTTAAAACCGCTTCACCGATTTGTTCATACACTTTTTCTTGAAGACTTATCTCTTTTTGAAGAAACTCCACCGAATTTTTTATCTTTCCGCAATTTTTTGTTGGCCTCTTGGAAGTTTTCTCTGTAACAACATTATCATCTAATGATTCGTCCAAAACGTTGCATGCGGTGACATCTTCCTCAATCAAACTATTGCAAATAGCATCTAGTTCTTTCGATGAGCTATCTTCCTCGTCCATTTGCAAATTTGCAGTGTTTCCATCATAGAGTACCTATATTATCTAGAGAACCGACTTCAGCGATTTTTCTCTTTCACCCTACAAGCTGCACTGAGAGGATTTCCTCCACAAGGCTGAGTATGTGGTAGTTGCCCAATGAATTTTTAATGGAACCGCACCAACATAGTTATAATTTAATGGATTTTGCTCAGTTGTGCTCAAACCAATTTAAAAGGCTGTTAATATATTCAAAAAATGAATCCGTTGAATACAAAAACTAAAAAATAAAAGTAGTTTATAGTAAAATTACTTTTTTTTTGAGTCCTTATGAATAAAAATATCTATTAATTAAATATTTCTGTTGCTTTAAGCATATGAATTAAGTAAAATATCTGAATAAAAATACTGAAAACAACAAAAAATTGAATCTAATAGTAGCAGCGCACCTTAAGAATCACCCTTAGAATCACCCTTAAGTTTAAATCCATTAAATTTCGTAGCCCAGTTGAGCCCAGTTTTGCACGAAGTATTTTGACAGATGAAAGAAACTAAAAAAAAAAATTTAACAATTGCGAATAATTTGCCACGGAGTTCGTGAATTTTGATTTTTAAAACTAAAACTATAGTGGATATTTGGATTTAAGAAAACAACAAATCGTTTTAAAACAAGAAAATCTAGTTTGTAAGTTTTTGTAAATAAAATTAAGTGTATTTAAGGCTTGGACTTTTTCCCTAGGAATGGTTTTATATTTTGTCAATGAGTTTGTGATTTTTTATTTTAAAGTGCATTTGTGCGTTTAAGTTTTCTTAATATAATTAATGTATAATTAAGTACATTTGCTTCCCTATAGGGCAAGTGTTATGTTTCCGCTGGTTTGTCTTGGCTTCTGTAGGCCAAATGAGCGGGAATATAACACCTGGTTGGTACCTAATAGTCCTCGGCTATATTAGGCGCCAATTAGAGCTTTCATTGCAACTCATCATTGACAATTTTAATGTTTAATTTTAAGACGTTTTTTAAGTAAAATTAAAAAAAATCATTCCAAAATAAAGTTCAGTCTTCGTTATTATTTCTATTTTTTAGGAAATGTTTTGAGTTTGAGTGTATGTTTATCTAAGTGAGAACATGAAAAAATTGGTACATATCCTTGGGTGTAGCTCCCAAAGTATTTAACCTAGGATAATAATTGATATATCCCTAGATTCTAATTGGAATCCTCCTAAAAGTGGCGTTTACCAATTTGAATTCGAGCTAGCGGATCAAAATCTGAATTTTGGTTGGAGTGTATGTTTTCTAAGTGAGAACATGAAAAAATTCACACATAACCTTGGGTGTAACTCCCAAAGTATTTATCCTAGGACAATAATTGATACATCCCTAGATTCTAATTGGAAAGTGGCGTTTACCAATTTGAATTCCAGACCACGCATCAGAAAAGCTTGCGCCTCTGCGTTCTTTTCATCCCAAGCTGCAAAGTCGGAATTCGGACGAGTCAGGGTTCCCAAAATATATTGCTTAAGTTTGTTCTCGTTCATATAGATCTCCATCTGCCTTCGCCATAGATGATAATCCTGCCCATTGAATCGATGAATGTGGTATACCTTGTGGTCAGACATAGTCACGTGTGTTTCAGTCGGAATTGCAGGAGTCTCAACAATATCTTCTTTAATTTCTCTTTCTGGATCTTCAGAATGCGTATTAATGGAAGAATCAGAAAATTTCTTAGCAGATAAATCTTTCTCAGACATAAAAAGAAAAAAAAAAAATTAACTAATTATAATTAATTATTTAATAAGACAGAGAACCCTGGGCCCATAACCTGTTCAGTGTAAGAATTTCATTAAAAAGGGAAGAATAAGATTTACAAAAATGACAGGTTATGTTATATGTATCTAAGAGACCTGTCAATATAAGAGTACAGTACAAAATAAGTTTAATAATATACATTAAGAGCAAAAATTAAAACGATTATTTCAACAGCTCCCGGTAAAAGAAAAAAAATCTGCCCAGAGATTCAGCTACATGAACACGTGCAAAAACAAATATTAGAAAACAACGGCAATGCTTAAAATGCAAAACAATAGCGATTTTAAGAGCCAGAAGTCTGTTCTTTAATTATATATTTAAATTATACTATTTGTGTCAATACATTTCAAAAAATTTGCATTCAAAATCAAAATTTTGATAAAAAAAACCCAAACAAAAAATTTGGGATCAATTTTTCTCAAAATTGTGAAACGAAAAACTTAGATTTCTTTTTGTGGTCAACGCTCATATTAATTCTGAATCGAACACAAAAAACCGAAAGCTTTTATGTATGTCTTCTATGTAGTTTTCTAAAAAATTGAAAATTACTAGAACTACTTTTTTATGAGATTTTTGTTTTTTGATATTTAATGTGATCTTTTTTTGATAAAAATTAATGTTGGTGTTAGGTTGATCTTTGTTTGTTACATAAAGAACAGCAATTCATTTGGCGTTACCCAGAATGCACCACGAGGAGTTAGAATTGCAATGCACTCCGTGTTGCTGGCAAATGGAGAGGAGCAGACAGGAAATAGGATGGGGTAAGGGTAAGGACAGGAAACGAACAGGGCTAGGAATAAATAGGAATTGGAAGCGGGATCGAAATGGAATAGGAAAGAGTGTCTAGTTTCGAGGACGCGGCCTGCTTGCGTTGCACAGCTGAGCTCGAGGGATGGGCGGGATCTTGCCCCCGAAACTAAACCTCACCAGCAGCAAAAAAAGATATCAGGCCTGGTCTTAAAAGAGGTGAAAATCAGACGGACACTCACCACACCCAAGGACACTGCTGATGATGTTGCAGTGTGACCATTACCCTCCCAACCTGGAAATCTTCGGCCATTTTTAGATTTCCCCAAAATGGTGGATGATCGCGTTCAGATCATACCATCTTTACCGAAAGAAATTGGGCTACCTTAGGCACCCCTGAAAATTATAACTTCAAAAATTCATGTTTCGTTCAGTCGAAACAAACACGGAACTTTCAAAAAAAGAGGCGTTCATGTGAAGTTTATTTCAAAGTATCGGTAGGCATATTAATACAAGAGAAAACATAAGAAAAGGTAGGCTAAAGTTAACATAGAACGAAAATTTTTTGAACCTGGTTGAACTTTATCTTTACAAAAAAATTAACTTTAATCAATAAACGATTATAATTTTGAATTCAAAATAACAAACAACAAAAATGACAAACAAAGCAATGTGACGAAGAAGTATTTCTTTACAGGACTATTCATCAGCATCAAAAATGGTACCCTTTTTGGTACTTAGAGATGGATGACTTTTGGAATAAATCCCTACCTTCATAGAGCTCTTTGGAGGTGGTTTATGACGCAAGAAAAGACACTAAATTGACAGACTCGGAAACACAACCTTTTCACTTACATCAATCTTTACACCAGAAAAAAAAAGGATTATTTAATTTAAAAAAAATAATAAAGAAAAAAAAAATAATAAAGAAAAAAAATAATAAAAAAAAATAAATATAAACGAATAATAACTTTTAAACTTCAACGCCAAAAAAAAACAAAAAAAACTTAAATAAAATCACCAAGAAAATTAATAAATTAATTTTTAGCTGCAGCGGGATTCCTTTGCGGAAATATCTTTATTTTTGTACTTTTGCCGTAAATTCTAGCGCTTTTCTTCTTATTCTTTTAGGACTCACTGCGTTAGATTTTACTTATTCTTTTTATATTTTGATTTTTTTGAATTATTTTCCACTAGTTTTTTTCTTGCTGGGGACTCCAGTGGGCATTTGTGGTGTTCCAGTAGACGGCAGACGAGTCTGGATGTTGCAATCCTTCAATGCGTCACCAACAAAAAACAGCACCAGAGAAAGGACAGAACACAGAAAAATTTCGGATATCCCAGAAAAGTTTCAACACGAATCCCAAGAAAAGAAGTTCAAAAAAAAAAATTCGATATGGCGGCCGAGACTTTCACTGGCAGAATATCCCGAGGAAATAAAAAAATGTTTTAATAACACACCAGGTAAGTTTTTTTATTTCGGCTTTCGATAGTCAAACGTGGGGATGACTGCCGATGGAATTACCAAAATAACATACGGCCGGATATCCTATTGAAATAGTAAGGAAACACGCCACTTTCGTACTATACTCCTCCCACACTATTTGTATCACCCTATACCTAAAGATATCTTGATCAGATCGTTTATCTAGCTTCCTTATTTTGACATTTTGCCAAACCTCAGCTTCTACTTCTCATTTCTCTTGCCACGATCACAGACATATGGCGCTGTCATCCTAGATGTCAACCCACCCTTACTCCAGGGAGGATTAAAAAAGGAGTATAAGACGGCGTTTCTCCTTTGAGTTTTTTTTCGGATTGCAGAATCCATTTAAACGCTGCAAATTTAAAAAGCAATTTGGCAATTTGGGTAGCTGTCAGACTCAGCAACGTGGTAGCTGTCGCTTCTTTGGATAATTAATTCGTTGGACAATTTATCGTTGTTCTATATTTAAGGCATCCGGGTGCCCACAACAATGGGAAACAGAATATTTTCAAAGTTGTTTAAATGCAAACGAAATTTGGCATACATCGAACCTCGCAATATAAACAATAATACAAAATTTTATTCACGTAGAAAATGAAGTCTTATCAACTGCTGAAAATCCTCTTCTAGCGGTGTTTGTAGGTAAAATTCTCTTTCGCATTCATTACTTTATAAGACAATAATTGTACCTGAGTTTCCTTTTTTTTTTTTATAGAACTCACTGCGATGGACTTCTGGATTTCAGCAACGAAATCAAGCCGGTTTTGTTTGGGCCAGCTCCTTCTCAGTATCCCTAGTTTTGGGGGTGTCGGTGGATAATTACAGAGCACCAAAAATAGCACACTCAGGAGAGATGTGATGTTGAAGAGCGGCATATGTACAAAATCTGTCCGGCAGGAAATCGATCTCAAAAGGTAGACTTTATCCAAATAAAAATTCGGGTCCAACCAAAAAACAGGAGTGGGATCCAACAAAAAAAAAAATGGTTGTGACTCTTAAAACTCACCCTATAGTGTTGTTCTCTTTTCACTTTTTTTTCATAATGGAGCGTTTCACAGTTTAAAATTATGACGATCGATGGAACACGTAAGTATGAATCTAAAAATTGTAATTCACTTAACTCTAAAAATATTAAGTGTAAATATAAAAAAGGTCAACTTAAAAACACTACACACCGTTTAGGTACACCAATATGTGTTTTTTTTTGTTTGGTATTTAGTAAGTATGTTTGGTATTTAGTAAGCTCTTGTTCAACCGTCGTCGTCAACAGAAAATTTCAATGTGACAGAAGGTCAGAAGGGGGATTTGCCGTAGGAGAATCATCCCACTTGGGTTCGGCTATTCCTCCTCCCACATTCAGTTATTCAGCCCTATCGTCAATTTAATGGGAACTTTTTTTCCCCGGAAAAAAAAGTTACCGGGGAAAAAATGTTTCTCATCGCGAATCTCCCACGAAATCATTTTTCCCACGGAACAAATCATACCAATCTACAAATGATTAAAATAATTTTCGAAGTTATTTTGACAGCAGCGAATTGTGTTTTTTAAATGACAAATTTTAATTTTGCGTGTGTTGAAAAGTAAAAAATATTAATTAAAATGATAAATAATATTGGTTTTTTGGTAGCAATAGAAGACTTAGAGCAAGATGAAAGGAACAGGCAAATGTCTTTCAAAAGATACTTGAGAGATATATCAAATCCTCTTGAATTGCAAGAATCCATGCAAGTTTGTTCACAATATTGAAGTTCAATTTATAATTTATCATTTTTATCTTTAGATTCCATCAATATTATCGGGTTAACAAGCCAATGTTTAGGTATTTGCTTGATACATTGATAGAGTCGTTACCTGAATCCAAAAAATCATTTGCAATATCCCCCGTCGTGAAGCTTAGCGCATGCTTGCGCTTCTTTGCTGAAGGAGCGTACCAGAAAGGTGTAGCAAAAGACTACGAAGTTGGCTTAGCACAGTCTTCATTTTCCGAAGTTCTTTCAGAAGTTCTTCAAATTTTTGAAGCCAAACTTTGCCCAACATGGATAAATGTACAAATACAAACAACTGATGAAACAAAACGGCGCACAAAGTTAAGATTTTACGAAAAAAACCATTTACCCGGAGTAATAGGATGTATTGACGGAACGCACATCCGGATAATTGCTCCTGCAGAAAACAAACATCTGCACTACAATCGTAAAGGATATTTTAGTTTAAATGTTTTGCTTGTAAGTTTTATAGCTTGTACCCATTTGCATTGAGTTATAAAAAAACTATAATTATTTGTATTTGTAGGTTTGTGATGATCAAATGCAAATTAAATTTGTGGATGCTACCCACCCTGGTGCATGTCATGATTCTCTGGTATGGAATATGAGTGAACTGAGAACCTGGATGGAGCAACAGTATTTGAATGGTGACAGAAATACATGGTTGTTGGGTAACTTTTTAATCGTCTCTTTCTATTATCATAAATCTTATATTTTGATTTTTTACTAGGGGACGCCGGATACCCATTGGAACCTTGGCTCTTAACTCCACATAGAACACCAGAGATAGGAACACCTGAAAGTAAATTTAATGATGCTCATTCTAAAACCAGAAACATTATCGAGAGGACAAACGGCGTGCTGAAGAATAGGTGGAGATGTTTGCTTGGCGCAAGGCATCTTCACTATCACCCCAAAAAAGCAATCAAAATCACAAATGTTTGCTGTGCCTTGCACAATATGTGTATACATTTTAAAGCTGACATAGACATTGAAATTGCACCTGCTCTACATGAAGAAGATGAAAACAACTTTGAACTTACCTCTTTAAGTAGCTCAGAATACATGGCTGAAGCCCAACACAGAAATAGGAAATTCTTTTTAAAAGGTTTATTAAATTTTAAAACATAAACAAATACCTATTACATACAAATTATAACATACAAATAAATAAAAAATAAATAAATTCATTAAAAAAAACAAGTCTTGGATTCAGTTTAAATTAGGAACTTTGATTTATGCTACAGTAAAACCCGCTTAAGAGAAACCCGCTTAAGAGAAAAACCCGCTTAGCTGAAACAAATCTTTCATCCCCGAGCATTTTTCGACCAATCACCTATAAAACACTCCGCTTAAGCGAAACTCGCTTAAGTGAAAAACCCGCTTACCTGAAAAATATTTTCAGTTAAATTTTATATTTATCATTGAAAAAAACTCTCTTAAGTGAAAAAAAAAATTGAATCGAACAGAACAAAAAATTTGCTGAACGATTTCATTTCTTTTTTATTTTTCACCATTTTCACCACAAAAATGGCATTTAAAGTTCTGTATGTCACAACCATTTATTCTTGTTTGGTTTGGCTATCAAAAATCCAATTTCCATTTCCAATATCTCAAGAGGTACGTATTTTAACATTTCTTAAAAAGAAGATTACACATTCAATACATTATTTTTGTGTCACATATTAAATCGTTTTTGGATTTTATTTAATTTTTTTTAGGCAACTCCAAAAGATAAATTCAAGTTTTTTCTAGGTTTAAATTTCCGCAGAATGGAATTTTAAAATCCGCTTAAGTGAAATTTTTTTTCACTTATCCGGACTCCGCTTAAGTGAAATTTTTTTTTCACTTAAGCGGGGTTCGGTTAAGTGAAAAACCCGCTTAAGTGAAAGAAATACCGTGACATTTTGCCGTTTCTCTTAAGCGGGTTTTACTGTAATACTTTTCAAGTTTTGCAAGTTCAATATCCTGAATTTTCTGCTTGAGGTGTAGTTTTTCCTGGATTTCATACTTGCGGATTTTTTCCATCTCAAGGTTATGACGTTTTGTTTCCTTAACAAGCTGTTTCTGTTGGTCGTAAAGGCGATCAATTGAACGATACATTTTTTTTATACTATCCCTGATTTCATTTTGGTGATTTTTCATTGTTAAAACCGCTTCACCGATTTGTTCATACACTTTTTCTTGAAGACTTATCTCTTTTTGAAGAAACTCCACCGAATTTTTTATCTTTCCGCAATTTTTTGTTGGCCTCTTGGAAGTTTTCTCTGTAACAACATTATCATCTAATGATTCGTCCAAAACGTTGCATGCGGTGACATCTTCCTCAATCAAACTATTGCAAATAGCATCTAGTTCTTTCGATGAGCTATCTTCCTCGTCCATTTGCAAATTTGCAGTGTTTCCATCATAGAGTACCTATATTATCTAGAGAACCGACTTCAGCGATTTTTCTCTTTCACCCTACAAGCTGCACTGAGAGGATTTCCTCCACAAGGCTGAGTATGTGGTAGTTGCCCAATGAATTTTTAATGGAACCGCACCAACATAGTTATAATTTAATGGATTTTGCTCAGTTGTGCTCAAACCAATTTAAAAGGCTGTTAATATATTCAAAAAATGAATCCGTTGAATACAAAAACTAAAAAATAAAAGTAGTTTATAGTAAAATTACTTTTTTTTTGAGTCCTTATGAATAAAAATATCTATTAATTAAATATTTCTGTTGCTTTAAGCATATGAATTAAGTAAAATATCTGAATAAAAATACTGAAAACAACAAAAAATTGAATCTAATAGTAGCAGCGCACCTTAAGAATCACCCTTAGAATCACCCTTAAGTTTAAATCCATTAAATTTCGTAGCCCAGTTGAGCCCAGTTTTGCACGAAGTATTTTGACAGATGAAAGAAACTAAAAAAAAAAATTTAACAATTGCGAATAATTTGCCACGGAGTTCGTGAATTTTGATTTTTAAAACTAAAACTATAGTGGATATTTGGATTTAAGAAAACAACAAATCGTTTTAAAACAAGAAAATCTAGTTTGTAAGTTTTTGTAAATAAAATTAAGTGTATTTAAGGCTTGGACTTTTTCCCTAGGAATGGTTTTATATTTTGTCAATGAGTTTGTGATTTTTTATTTTAAAGTGCATTTGTGCGTTTAAGTTTTCTTAATATAATTAATGTATAATTAAGTACATTTGCTTCCCTATAGGGCAAGTGTTATGTTTCCGCTGGTTTGTCTTGGCTTCTGTAGGCCAAATGAGCGGGAATATAACACCTGGTTGGTACCTAATAGTCCTCGGCTATATTAGGCGCCAATTAGAGCTTTCATTGCAACTCATCATTGACAATTTTAATGTTTAATTTTAAGACGTTTTTTAAGTAAAATTAAAAAAAATCATTCCAAAATAAAGTTCAGTCTTCGTTATTATTTCTATTTTTTAGGAAATGTTTTGAGTTTGAGTGTATGTTTATCTAAGTGAGAACATGAAAAAATTGGTACATATCCTTGGGTGTAGCTCCCAAAGTATTTAACCTAGGATAATAATTGATATATCCCTAGATTCTAATTGGAATCCTCCTAAAAGTGGCGTTTACCAATTTGAATTCGAGCTAGCGGATCAAAATCTGAATTTTGGTTGGAGTGTATGTTTTCTAAGTGAGAACATGAAAAAATTCACACATAACCTTGGGTGTAACTCCCAAAGTATTTATCCTAGGACAATAATTGATACATCCCTAGATTCTAATTGGAAAGTGGCGTTTACCAATTTGAATTCCAGACCACGCATCAGAAAAGCTTGCGCCTCTGCGTTCTTTTCATCCCAAGCTGCAAAGTCGGAATTCGGACGAGTCAGGGTTCCCAAAATATATTGCTTAAGTTTGTTCTCGTTCATATAGATCTCCATCTGCCTTCGCCATAGATGATAATCCTGCCCATTGAATCGATGAATGTGGTATACCTTGTGGTCAGACATAGTCACGTGTGTTTCAGTCGGAATTGCAGGAGTCTCAACAATATCTTCTTTAATTTCTCTTTCTGGATCTTCAGAATGCGTATTAATGGAAGAATCAGAAAATTTCTTAGCAGATAAATCTTTCTCAGACATAAAAAGAAAAAAAAAAAATTAACTAATTATAATTAATTATTTAATAAGACAGAGAACCCTGGGCCCATAACCTGTTCAGTGTAAGAATTTCATTAAAAAGGGAAGAATAAGATTTACAAAAATGACAGGTTATGTTATATGTATCTAAGAGACCTGTCAATATAAGAGTACAGTACAAAATAAGTTTAATAATATACATTAAGAGCAAAAATTAAAACGATTATTTCAACAGCTCCCGGTAAAAGAAAAAAAATCTGCCCAGAGATTCAGCTACATGAACACGTGCAAAAACAAATATTAGAAAACAACGGCAATGCTTAAAATGCAAAACAATAGCGATTTTAAGAGCCAGAAGTCTGTTCTTTAATTATATATTTAAATTATACTATTTGTGTCAATACATTTCAAAAAATTTGCATTCAAAATCAAAATTTTGATAAAAAAAACCCAAACAAAAAATTTGGGATCAATTTTTCTCAAAATTGTGAAACGAAAAACTTAGATTTCTTTTTGTGGTCAACGCTCATATTAATTCTGAATCGAACACAAAAAACCGAAAGCTTTTATGTATGTCTTCTATGTAGTTTTCTAAAAAATTGAAAATTACTAGAACTACTTTTTTATGAGATTTTTGTTTTTTGATATTTAATGTGATCTTTTTTTGATAAAAATTAATGTTGGTGTTAGGTTGATCTTTGTTTGTTACATAAAGAACAGCAATTCATTTGGCGTTACCCAGAATGCACCACGAGGAGTTAGAATTGCAATGCACTCCGTGTTGCTGGCAAATGGAGAGGAGCAGACAGGAAATAGGATGGGGTAAGGGTAAGGACAGGAAACGAACAGGGCTAGGAATAAATAGGAATTGGAAGCGGGATCGAAATGGAATAGGAAAGAGTGTCTAGTTTCGAGGACGCGGCCTGCTTGCGTTGCACAGCTGAGCTCGAGGGATGGGCGGGATCTTGCCCCCGAAACTAAACCTCACCAGCAGCAAAAAAAGATATCAGGCCTGGTCTTAAAAGAGGTGAAAATCAGACGGACACTCACCACACCCAAGGACACTGCTGATGATGTTGCAGTGTGACCATTACCCTCCCAACCTGGAAATCTTCGGCCATTTTTAGATTTCCCCAAAATGGTGGATGATCGCGTTCAGATCATACCATCTTTACCGAAAGAAATTGGGCTACCTTAGGCACCCCTGAAAATTATAACTTCAAAAATTCATGTTTCGTTCAGTCGAAACAAACACGGAACTTTCAAAAAAAGAGGCGTTCATGTGAAGTTTATTTCAAAGTATCGGTAGGCATATTAATACAAGAGAAAACATAAGAAAAGGTAGGCTAAAGTTAACATAGAACGAAAATTTTTTGAACCTGGTTGAACTTTATCTTTACAAAAAAATTAACTTTAATCAATAAACGATTATAATTTTGAATTCAAAATAACAAACAACAAAAATGACAAACAAAGCAATGTGACGAAGAAGTATTTCTTTACAGGACTATTCATCAGCATCAAAAATGGTACCCTTTTTGGTACTTAGAGATGGATGACTTTTGGAATAAATCCCTACCTTCATAGAGCTCTTTGGAGGTGGTTTATGACGCAAGAAAAGACACTAAATTGACAGACTCGGAAACACAACCTTTTCACTTACATCAATCTTTACACCAGAAAAAAAAAAGGATTATTTAATTTAAAAAAAATAATAAAGAAAAAAAAATAATAAAGAAAAAAAATAATAAAAAAAAATAAATATAAACGAATAATAACTTTTAAACTTCAACGCCAAAAAAAAACAAAAAAAACTTAAATAAAATCACCAAGAAAATTAATAAATTAATTTTTAGCTGCAGCGGGATTCCTTTGCGGAAATATCTTTATTTTTGTACTTTTGCCGTAAATTCTAGCGCTTTTCTTCTTATTCTTTTAGGACTCACTGCGTTAGATTTTACTTATTCTTTTTATATTTTGATTTTTTTGAATTATTTTCCACTAGTTTTTTTCTTGCTGGGGACTCCAGTGGGCATTTGTGGTGTTCCAGTAGACCGCAGACGAGTCTGGATGTTGCAATCCTTCAATGCGTCACCAACAAAAAACAGCACCAGAGAAAGGACAGAACACAGAAAAATTTCGGATATCCCAGAAAAGTTTCAACACGAATCCCAAGAAAAGAAGTTCAAAAAAAAAAATTCGATATGGCGGCCGAGACTTTCACTGGCAGAATATCTCGAGGAAATAAAAAAATGTTTTAATAACACACCAGGTAAGTTTTTTTATTTCGGCTTTCGATAGTCAAACGTGGGGATGACTGCCGATGGAATTACCAAAATAACATACGGCCGGATATCCTATTGAAATAGTAAGGAAACACGCCACTTTCGTACTATACTCCTCCCACACTATTTGTATCACCCTATACCTAAAGATATCTTGATCAGATCGTTTATCTAGCTTCCTTATTTTGACATTTTGCCAAACCTCAGCTTCTACTTCTCATTTCTCTTGCCACGATCACAGACATATGGCGCTGTCATCCTAGATGTCAACCCACCCTTACTCCAGGGAGGATTAAAAAAGGAGTATAAGACGGCGTTTCTCCTTTGAGTTTTTTTTCGGATTGCAGAATCCATTTAAACGCTGCAAATTTAAAAAGCAATTTGGCAATTTGGGTAGCTGTCAGACTCAGCAACGTGGTAGCTGTCGCTTCTTTGGATAATTAATTCGTTGGACAATTTATCGTTGTTCTATATTTAAGGCATCCGGGTGCCCACAACAATGGGAAACAGAATATTTTCAAAGTTCTTTAAATGCAAACGAAATTTGACATACATCGAACCTCGCACATACACCAAATCCTATAGTGAGCCCAAGCAGGGGGTTTGCATACATATCTCACTTTTAAAACGCAGCCGTAATGCTGGGTACTAGCACTTTATTTAAACATCAAATTTTGCATACACCGAACCTCGCACATACCCCAAATCCTATAGTGACCCCAAGCAGGGAGTTGCAGGGGGTAGCATGCCCCCCCCATACATATCTCACTCTTAATTAAAAATTTTCTCAAAAACTAGAAGACAAAGCATTCGGTTTTTTGTGTTCGATTCAGAATTGATATGAGCATTGACCACAAAAAGAAAATTTAGTTTTTCGTTTCACAATTTGGAGAGAAATTGATCCAAAAATTTTTGTTTGCGTTTTTTTATCAAAATTTTGAGTTTGAATGCAAGTTTTTTGAAAACTATTGACACAAATAATATAATTTAAATGTAGAATTAAAGAACAGACTTTTAAGACAGTTATTGTTTTGCATTTTAAGTATTGCCGTTGTTTTTTAATATTTGTTTTTGCATTTAAGTCGTTTTTTTTCGAAAATCGCCCCTACCCCCTAAACGGGGCGAGATAGACCCCCCCTCCCATAGTGAAAAATGCTTGTATTTGACCCCTCTACAAAAATCCGTTATCAATTTTCGGCGCCCAAGTTATCGTACTCGTGCCCCTTTTGGTACCCTTTTTGGTACCTAATAGGGCTTAATTTGGGTTTTATCGACAGTAGAATTCCCTACCTCGATAGAGGACTGGTTATTAAAATAGATCTTATGGGACGCGAACAAAAAAAAACAACTTAGGAAACCCTACCTATATCACTTACAAAATATAAAGGTAATTATCTAAAAATCGATTAATTAAACCAAAAGAAAAAATTGAAAATTAAGAAAAAACTTCAACGCCATTTAAAATTTAACAAACCAATATAAACAATAATACAAAATTTTATTCACGTAGAAAATGAAGTCTTATCAACTGCTGAAAATCCTCTTCTAGCGGTGTTTGTAGGTAAAATTCTCTTTCGCATTCATTACTTTATTAGACAATAATTGTACCTGAGTTTCCTTTTTTTTTATAGAACTCACTGCGATGGACTTCTGGATTTCAGCGACGAAATCAAGCCGGTTTTGTTTGGGCCAGCTCCTTCTCAGTATCCCTAGTTTTGGGGGTGTCGGTGGATAATTACAGAGCACCAAAAATAGCACACTCAGGAGAGATGTGATGTTGAAGAGCGGCATATGTACAAAATCTGTCCGGCAGGAAATCGATCTCAAAAGGTAGACTTTATCCAAATAAAAATTCGGGTCCAACCAAAAAACAGGAGTGGGATCCAACAAAAAAAAAAATGGTTGTGACTCTTAAAACTCACCCTATAGTGTTGTTCTCTTTTCACTTTTTTTTCATAATGGAGCGTTTCACAGTTTAAAATTATGACGATCGATGGAACACGTAAGTATGAATCTAAAAATTGTAATTCACTTAACTCTAAAAATATTAAGTGTAAATATAAAAAAGGTCAACTTAAAAACACTACACACCGTTTAGGTACACCAATATGTGTTTTTTTTTTTTGGTATTTAGTAAGTATGTTTGGTATTTAGTAAGCTCTTGTTCAACCGTCGTCGTCAACAGAAAATTTCAATGTGACAGAAGGTCAGAAGGGGGATTTGCCGTAGGAGAATCATCCCACTTGGGTTCGGCTATTCCTCCTCCCACATTTAGTTATTCAGCCCTATCGTCAATTTAATGGGAACTTTTTTTCCCCGGAAAAAAAAGTTACCGGGGAAAAAATGTTTCTCATCGCGAATCTCCCACGAAATCTTTTTTCCCACGGAACAAAGCATACCAATCTACAAATGATTAAAATAATTTTCGAAGTTATTTTGACAGCAGCGAATTGTGTTTTTTAAATGACAAATTTTAATTTTGCGTGTGTTGAAAAGTAAAAAATATTAATTAAAATGATAAATAATATTGGTTTTTTGGTAGCAATAGAAGACTTAGAGCAAGATGAAAGGAACAGGCAAATTTCTTTCAGAAGATACTTGAGAGATATATCAAATCCTCTTGAATTGCAAGAATCCATGCAAGTTTGTTCACAATATTGAAGTTCAATTTATAATTTATCATTTTTATCTTTAGATTCCATCAATATTATCGGGTTAACAAGCCAATGTTTAGGTATTTGCTTGATACATTGATAGAGTCGTTACCTGAATCCAAAAAATCATTTGCAATATCCCCCGTCGTGAAGCTTAGCGCATGACTACGACTACGACTACGACTACGAAGTTGGCTTAGCACAGTCTTCATTTTCCGAAGTTCTTTCAGAAGTTCTTAAAATTTTTGAAGCCAAACTTTGCCCGACATGGATAAATGTACAAATACAAACAACTGATGAAACAAAACGGCGCACAAAGTTAAGATTTTACGAAAAAAACCATTTACCCGGAGTAATAGGATGTATTGACGGAACGCACATCCGGATAATTGCTCCTGCAGAAAACAAACATCTGCACTACAATCGTAAAGGATATTTTAGTTTAAATGTTTTGCTTGTAAGTTTTATAGCTTGTACCCATTTGCATTGAGTTATAAAAAAACTATAATTATTTGTATTTGTAGGTTTGTGATGATCAAATGCAAATTAAATTTGTGGATGCTACCCACCCTGGTGCATGTCATGATTCTCTGGTATGGAATATGAGTGAACTGAGAACCTGGATGGAGCAACAGTATTTGAATGGTGACAGAAATACATGGTTGTTGGGTAACTTTTTAATCGTCTCTTTCTATTATCATAATTCTTATATTTTGATTTTTTACTAGGGGACGCCGGATACCCATTGGAACCTTGGCTCTTAACTCCACATAGAACACCAGAGATAGGAACACCTGAAAGTAAATTTAATGATGCTCATTCTAAAACCAGAAACATTATCGAGAGGACAAACGGCGTGCTGAAGAATAGGTGGAGATGTTTGCTTGGCGCAAGGCAACTTCACTATCACCCCAAAAAAGCAATCAAAATCACAAATGTTTGCTGTGCCTTGCACAATATGTGTATACATTTTAAAGCTGACATAGACATTGAAATTGCACCTGCTCTACATGAAGAAGATGAAAACAACTTTGAACTTACCTCTTTAAGTAGCTCAGAATACATGGCTGAAGCCCAACACAGAAATAGGAAATTCTTTTTAAAAGGTTTATTAAATTTTAAAACATAAACAAATACCTATTACATACAAATTATAACATACAAATAAATAAAAAATAAATAAATTCATTAAAAAAAACAAGTCTTGGATTCAGTTTAAATTAGGAACTTTGATTTATGCTACAGTAAAACCCGCTTAAGAGAAACCCGCTTAAGAGAAAAACCCGCTTAGCTGAAACAAATCTTTCATCCCCGAGCATTTTTCGACCAATCACCTATAAAACACTCCGCTTAAGCGAAACTCGCTTAAGTGAAAAACCCGCTTACCTGAAAAATATTTTCAGTTAAATTTTATATTTATCATTGAAAAAAACTCTCTTAAGTGAAAAAAAAAATTGAATCGAACAGAACAAAAAATTTGCTGAACGATTTCATTTCTTTTTTATTTTTCACCATTTTCACCACAAAAATGGCATTTAAAGTTCTGTATGTCACAACCATTTATTCTTGTTTGGTTTGGCTATCAAAAATCCAATTTCCATTTCCAATGTCTCAAGAGGTACGTATTTTAACATTTCTTAAAAAGAAGATTACACATTCAATACATTATTTTTGTGTCACATATTAAATCGTTTTTGGATTTTATTTAATTTTTTTTAGGCAACTCCAAAAGATAAATTCAAGTTTTTTCTAGGTTTAAATTTCCGCAGAATGGAATTTTAAAATCCGCTTAAGTGAAATTTTTTTTCACTTATCCGGACTCCGCTTAAGTGAAATTTTTTTTTCACTTAAGCGGGGTTCGGTTAAGTGAAAAACCCGCTTAAGTGAAAGAAATACCGTGACATTTTGCCGTTTCTCTTAAGCGGGTTTTACTGTAATACTTTTCAAGTTTTGCAAGTTCAATATCCTGAATTTTCTGCTTGAGGTGTAGTTTTTCCTGGATTTCATACTTGCGGATTTTTTCCATCTCAAGGTTATGACGTTTTGTTTCCTTAACAAGCTGTTTCTGTTGGTCGTAAAGGCGATCAATTGAACGATACATTTTTTTTATACTATCCCTGATCTCATTTTGGTGATTTTTCATTGTTAAAACCGCTTCACCGATTTGTTCATACACTTTTTCTTGAAGACTTATCTCTTTTTGAAGAAACTCCACCGAATTTTTTATCTTTCCGCAATTTTTTGTTGGCCTCTTGGAAGTTTTCTCTGTAACAACATTATCATCTAATGATTCGTCCAAAACGTTGCATGCAGTGTCATCTTCCTCAATCAAACTATTGCAAATAGCATCTAGTTCTTTCGATGAGCTATCTTCCTCGTCCATTTGCAAATTTGCAGTGTTTCCATCATAGAGTACCTATATTATCTAGAGAACCGACTTCAGCGATTTTTCTCTTTCACCCTACAAGCTGCACTGAGAGGATTTCCTCCACAAGGCTGAGTATGTGGTAGTTGCCCAATGAATTTTTAATGGAACCGCACCAACATAGTTATAATTTAATGGATTTTGCTCAGTTGTGCTCAAACCAATTAAAAAAGGCTGTTAATATATTCAAAAAATGAATCCGTTGAATACAAAAACTAAAAAATAAAAGTAGTTTATAGTAAAATTACCTTTTTTTGAGTCCTAATGAATAAAAATATCTATTAATTAAATATTTCTGTTGCTTTAAGCATATGAATTAAGTAAAATATCTGAATAAAAATACTGAAAACAACAAAAAATTGAATCTAATAGCACAGATAATAAACTATACAGATGTAGCATCCCCATAGAAAAAAATGTCCCAATTTTTTTTTACAACAGGCAGACGATCAACAGGCAAGAAAGCTCTTTGCCTGTTAATCGTAAAGCACAGAAAGAAAGCTATTTGTCTTTTGCAAAAAGTTCTCTCTTGCGTGCTCGCTCATATGTTTTCCCTCTTGCTCTGTTATTCAGGATATAGGAATGAATGGGGAAAATCAGCAACGATCGAGAGAATACGAAAGACAATGCGATGATGTTTTTTTTTTTTACTGTGTTGTATATGTACGTTTTTTTTTTAAGGTCGTCTGAGGCTGACGACAAAGAAATAAAAAGTATATGAACTCTTTTTCTTCTTTGCATTGATCCATGGATATTGGATATATTTTCTTTAGGTGGGTAGGTAGAGATTTTTTTGAGTGGTGGAGATTATTTTTTTAATGACGGAAAAAATATCTTCTTTTTTTTTCGGTTGTTGTAAGGTTTCTTATGAATAATGATTATGAATGAGCGTGGAGTTTGTAGTTTTGTACTCTATTCTAGATTCGTTAGATCGGAGTATTTTTTGATTAAATAGCTAAATATCATTTTATTTAGATAATCATTTTCCAGTTTCTTATACCAACAAATTTATTTCTGGGGATTATTAATACATTTCAACATTTTGAACCTGTAGAAAACAATTATAAAATAATTTGAAAATATGATATTATTATAATACCTATATTTAAATTTGATCTGATAGGTAGGTTAGGTAGGTATACATACATACCTACAAATAAAAAAATAATTAGGTACGAAAAATAACTGCGTAGACCTAGGTAGGTATGTTAAAGAAAATGTTATTAGGTCCCAAATTAGGTACCTACATTAAATTGGATATTATTGTAAATATTGATTTTTATATTTTATATTTTGTATTTGTGTTATTTGTAATTTTGAATTTTTTTAAAAAGGGTAATTCGCACAAGATGCGACATAAAACGAAGAACTTTTTTAAGTAGTTTAAGACCAGATAAGAAAAAAAACTTGTGGGACGGAGGTTCTATTTTCACCGGTTTAAGAGCAATTTACTAAGCAATTTACTAAGAATTTTGTTTTATTGTTTAAAAACAACGGTCAAAGAACACGCTTTCTTAAAGTCAGGAATTCGTTTGAGTAATTTTCAAATCAAGTTTTTTTTAACACAGATAGACATATAAAAAAGAGGTTGGGTGCTACCCACACTGGTAACTTAACTTCTTATTGGTGCCCGTGGCAATTGGACACCCAATGTTATTTTGTTATAAGGAAATTCCTAATTCAAAATCTTAAAAGACATTATCAAATTTTCAATATGCGATCAAGTGAAAACAAAAGTTGGGGCGTATTATAGTTTTCAACTGTTTAAGTTGTATTTTTGCCAAATGTTTTTGCTTAAAAAAAAACTATCAACTTAATTTTTTAACAAACCCAACCCCACCATTTCATAGCTACAGCATTTTGTGTAAAATAAAATTATTCCGGAGACGATAGCTTTGTTTGTTTACGAGATTTTTTTTAGTGGTTTGAGTTTGAAAATTTGTTGATTTAAAAAAAAAAGGCCAATTAAATAATCCTACAAATCTTATCAGTTATTGACTAAGTTACTATATATAGAATAAAATTGGCCCGGCTTCTAAGCTGGTGTTTTTTTTCAAAATATTCGAGCTGAAAAACGTTTTTCAAAGATTTTTAGTATTTTCTTGTAGTTTTTTTGCTTAAAAAAATTGAATTTATCAGTAACCAAATTATGGCATCGTGTATAGAATAAAATTATCCCGTTTGTTCTCAAAATATTACAACCGAAACACGTTTTTCACAAAATTTTAGCATGTTTTTGATCTAAATTAAATACAAACTGAAACTGCGTAAAATATATATATCCATTGCATTTACTGATTGACAGCGAAGCTAGTACAAAGTTCGAAATTTTAAGTGATTTTGTTTTGTTTTGTTTTGAGTGATTCAAATAAAATAATATTTTAACTGATTTTTTCTTTACTTATACATACAAATATCTCATTACCAATTGAACCAATTTTAATGAAATTTTTTATATAAAAGCTACTAATAAGTTTAAAAAATATTCCATATCAACATTTTTTGGATTTAAAAAAAAAAATTAATTCAATTTAATTCGATATTTCGAAAATAGGTGGATCATTTTATTCAAAATTAATGTTTAACTCTGCATAAAAAAGTACTAAAAATTGGCGTACCAATTTTTTTTTTCTTAAAAACATATTTAAAACCTTGTAAGTATATAAAAAATTATTTTTTTTTTTTTTAAATCACTCCAACGATTTTTTTTTATTTGTTCTCATAAATTGAGATTTGTGTAAGAAATCACTTGGTGTACATTGCATTTGTGTCAAATCAATTTCAGATATTTTGTAATCAATTTATTTCTAATTTTATTGATTTTTTTTTAAACTTTATTCAGTCTAAACTGTAAAGTTCATGCATATGTGCGAAGTGCTAGACAGCACGGTGCTATATTGTTCATATTAATGTACTTACATAATGCTTACTTACACTAGACTATATTTTTGGCAGGTGGCATAAAATATAGTCTAATAAATTTCTTTTATCAAATGAAAAGTTTTAAAAATTATTAAGACTTTAAAACCACAGTGTGATCGTACATAAGAGCAAGTTCTGGCGACCTAATGTTGTAAGACATTATCATATTAAAAATCGAAATATTTTTTTATAAGTATCTATACATATACAAAGTATAGGTATAGTGCAGCTTATGCTTCTTCCTAAACTTCAAACCTACCTTTATTAAAACCCCCTATTAAATCCCCAAAATTAAAAATCCACAAAAATTACCCTCAACAAATAAATATTTGGTGACGTGAAATAACGCCAAACGAAATAAGACCAAATTCTAATTTTTCGTTTTTGAAAACGTAATAAGACCAAATTCGGAGTTTGGCCTTATTTCAATAAACAAATCGAAATAAAGTCAATTTGGCGTTATTTGGTGTTTTCGTTAAATCTTCTGCAAAAACACAACAAAAAAAAGGAATAAAAAGACATGCATAGTTTTTGAAAAAATTGGTTTTGAACTCAAAATTTGGGGAAAAAAAACATGAAAAAAAGTTTAATGTGTAGTTTTTCAGGAATGTAAAGTTATATATATTATTTTTTTTTCTAAAATTCGTTGCCCTAATTAATTTCTAATCAAAAACTGAAAACTATATCATTTTTTGTCTTTTAATTCTTGAGAAAAATAAAAATTACTGAAAATATTTTTTTATGAGATTTTTGTATTTTTGCTTGCTTACATAAATATAGTGCTTTAGCAACCAGCATTACGAGGTATAAACAGTGAGGTATGTAACCCTCCTGCTTGGGCACACTATAGGATTTGGTGTAGGTGCGAGGTTGGGTGTATGTAAAATTGTAAAGTTTCAATTATTTTTTACACAATTATGATCAATTTGGCCTTATTTCCATTATCGAAGCGAAATAAAGCCGAAAAAAAACTAAAATTTGGTTTTATTTCTATTTTGAAAAATAATCTATTTTTTTTAAATTTTGTCTTGTTTCCTTTTCATTTTTGGTATTATTTTATTATGGCTAACGAAATAAAGCCAAATTGCGGTTATTTCGTTTTGAAAACGAAATAAGACCAAATTTGAAATTTGGTTTTATTTCGTTTGGCGTTATTTCACGTCACCTAAATATTTTTCAAAACAACACCAAATTAAAATATATATAAATTAAAATAAAATTTACAAATTTACAAATTTACCTAAATCAAACATCACCCTGATATATGGCGAATAATGAATTGAATCTTGGCAATATCTATTCGATCTTCCATCAAATCTAGAAGAAAATATTTGCAAATATGCAAAATCAATAGCTAACCGACGACGACGCACGCTCTTCCACTTAACTACTCTCATTAAATGTATTAAAAACAATACGTCATAATTCAAAAAACGTCTTCTCTGTGCAAACTGATATAAAATTTCCTTAAATGAAAAAATCAAAAAATCAATTTCAATATTTTTTAAACAATATGCATAAATAATGAAGCACACATACATATGTATGTAAATATAAATCTTACGACGATTTTCATCTTCGATTTGAAAACCGCATACCAGACTCGGATTTTTGTATTTACTTTCAATAGAAAGTCACAAATTGACCTGCGGTAGCACATAGCAAGTAAGGATCATGAAAACAAAAACAATAAACACACGATTCTTAAAAAGAGTCACCCAAACAGGTTTTTTCGGTTCGTTTTTTCTCATAGCTCTTGAAGGGGCAGAAGAAATAAAAAAAAAAAAAAAAAAAAATTGTGCCTTTTTTTCTGTCTGTAGCTCTCCCATATGTTAGAGTAGTAGAGAAAATAAATTGAAATGTTGTCCCTTCTCAAAGAAGTCGAACTTTTAAGAAAGCTTTTTTTTTGGACGAATTTCGTTTTCATGGACATCTTTTCCCATATGGATGCTACATCTGTATAGTTTATTATCTGTGCTAATAGTAGCAGCGCACCTTAAGAATCACCCTTAGAATCACCCTTAAGTTTAAATCCATTAAATTCCGTAGCCCAGTTGAGCCCAGTTTTGCACGAAGTATTTTGACAGATGAAAGAAACTAAAAAAAAAAATTTAACAATTGCGAATATTTTGCCACGGAGTTCGTGAATTTTGATTTTTAAAACTAAAACTATAGTGGATATTTGGATTTAAGAAAACAACAAATCGTTTTAAAACAAGAAAATCTAGTTTGTAAGTTTTTGTAAATAAAATTAAGTGTATTTAAGGCTTGGACTTTTTCCCTAGGAATGGTTTTATATTTTGTCAATGAGTTTGTGATTTTTTATTTTAAAGTGCATTTGTGCGTTTAAGTTTTCTTAATATAATTAATGTATAATTAAGTACATTTGCTTCCCTATAGGGCAAGTGTTATGTTTCCGCTGGTTTGTCTTGGCTTCTGTAGGCCAAATGAGCGGGAATATAACACCTGGTTGGTACCTAATAGTCCTCGGCTATATTAGGCGCCAATTAGAGCTTTCATTGCAACTCATCATTGACAATTTTAATGTTTAATTTTAAGACGTTTTTTAAGTAAAATTAAAAAAAATCATTCCAAAATAAAGTTCAGTCTTCGTTATTATTTCTATTTTTTAGGAAATGTTTTGAGTTTGAGTGTATGTTTATCTAAGTGAGAACATGAAAAAATTGGTACATATCCTTGGGTGTAGCTCCCAAAGTATTTAACCTAGGATAATAATTGATATATCCCTAGATTCTAATTGGAATCCTCCTGAAAGTGGCGTTTACCAATTTGAATTCGAGCTAGCGGATCAAAATCTGAATTTTGGTTGGAGTGTATGTTTTCTAAGTGAGAACATGAAAAAATTCACACATAACCTTGGGTGTAACTCCCAAAGTATTTATCCTAGGACAATAATTGATACATCCCTAGATTCTAATTGGAAAGTGGCGTTTACCAATTTGAATTCCAGACCACGCATCAGAAAAGCTTGCGCCTCTGCGTCCTTTTCATCCCAAGCTGCAAAGTCGGAATTCGGACGAGTCAGGGTTCCCAAAATATATTGCTTAAGTTTGTTCTCGTTCATATAGATCTCCATCTGCCTTCGCCATAGATGATAATCCTGCCCATTGAATCGATGAATGTGGTATACCTTGTGGTCAGACATAGTCACGTGTGTTTCAGTCGGAATTGCAGGAGTCTCAACAATATCTTCTTTAATTTCTCTTTCTGGATCTTCAGAATGCGTATTAATGGAAGAATCAGAAAATTTCTTAGCAGATAAATCTTTCTCAGACATAAAAAGAAAAAAAAATAATTAACTAATTATAATTAATTATTTAATAAGACAGAGAACCCTGGGCCCATAACCTGTTCAGTATAAGAATTTCATTAAAAAGGGAAGAATAAGATTTACAAAAATGACAGGTTATGTTATATGTATCTAAGAGACCTGTCAATATAAGAGTACAGTACAAAATAAGTTAGTAGGTATAGGGATACTTGAGGCTGGGAACTTTTTTTACGACCTTTTCAATGGTTTGTATTGGTGGCTGGTTTTTAATTGCTTTTTAATTGTTTTGTTTTTCTTTGTCGGCGTGAGTTGCGCACAAGTCGGTTCAGTTTTCTTTTTTTACAACCTTTTGAGATGGTGTCATTGGGAGTTGGTCATGAATGTGAAAGGGATCTTTTGAATAGCTACATATTGTGTGTGTGTGTTTGTATATACAATGTCATTGAGGATCGGTATTAGAGAATATCGGTCAAGTGGTTTTCTTAAAAAAAAAAAAAAAACTGTTGCCTGTTGCTGTTTTTAAAGTGTCGCCTTCGTCGTAGGTATAGATTTATGTATATTATATGAGTGTGTGTCGTCAGATATATTGACTTCGTACAAGAGGGTATCGACCTAGCCCGAATGGAATTTGATGGTGTTTGAGGGTTGAATTGAAATTATGAATTTCGTGTGTATTTGAATGAAAATAATGACAAGGGTAATAAATGATGATGAGGTGTGAGTATATTTGTTATGTTTTGTTTCTATATTGTTTTTTATGGCGTGTGCTGTATGGTGTTTAAATTAGGTGTTCCTAGGTTCGTTGCACTGGCGCGTGTCGTATTGTTGGGTCGCTATTTTGAGTGGAATAGTTTTCCTAATAAACAAACATTATGAGTATTTTTTAAATAAAAGTAAAAGTAAATCATTTTAATAAAATAAAGCTTATTTATTTTCAAAATATGCGTACAGAATATATTGTTTTTATCTATTTTCTTTTTAAATAGGTATCCATGAATTGTGATCGGTTGCAAAACCAAGCCATTTTACAAGCAATCGATTTTTTTTCCTTTGAAGCACTTTTTCCACTAGATAAGTATCGGGAAACTTAGTTTTTTTTAGTTCCAGCTCATAGAACCCGCTTTTGATAGGGTTTCCCTGATAGTCTTCTTTCCCGTCATCTGTTTGTAGATTGTTTGGAATACGACCTTTTCTAAATATATTCTCCATAGCTTCAGTGACACTCGACCCGGTTTTATTTTTAATGGGGGCTGTCCAAGCAAATTTAGAAAATGTGTCAATTACCGTAAGAAGATATCTATTGTTTTCATTATCTGCTTTATATCCCCCCATTTCAACTAGATCAGCTTGCCATAAATCATCAAGCCCTTTGATAATGACTCTCCTTTTTTTGAAATTTCTTCTTGTTGGCTTATGTAGTTCTTCGACAACGTCTCTTTTAAATATCCAACACTGCCAACCAACACGGATCATTTATGGATAGTTAAAACTACAAGTCAACTTGAGAAGCCATCAAGAAAAAAAGAGCATTAATTTATTATATTATAACAATCATTTTAATGTTATAACGTCGTTAACTGCAGCATTTTGTTGTGGCTATTATTGCGAAGATTGTCATGTTTCATACAATTCAAAAAGTCTGCATAAATATCAGCGATCTTGCCCACAATGTCAAAACACACCAGGCTGCTCTAGAATTGAAAAAGAAATTTTATGTGAAGATTGTAATCGAAACTTTAGAGGAAGAAACTGTTTCGACAATCATAAAGCGAGCAACTCAACAGGAAAAAATTCAATTTGCAAACAAATGCAAAAATGTCTTTTATGCCTAAAAACATACGGAGCAAGTCGTCAACATATTTGTGGTGAATACTTTTGCAAAATGTGTAGTAAGCATGTAGCAAAAGAACATATGTGCTACATTCAGACAGATAATAGGACACCTTCATATAAAGGCACCCTGTACTGTACACCTTTTATGATTTGGAGAGTCGCCAGGAGAAAGTAATAGGCGAAAAAATTATAACCATTGGAAGCAAAACATCACTTACTCCTGTGAAAATGCATGAACCAAATTTATGCGTTTTTCAACAAAAATGTGGTCACTGTTTTGGTGTTATACCTACATTCCTGAAACATATACTTCAAGTTCGGCAAAAGTTTAAAAAGTAGTTGTGATAGCACATAATGGGCAATCATACGACCACCAATTTCTGCTAAATTACATATTGAAACAAACAAATTTGACCCTACAATTGATAATGCGAGGTAGTACAATTATAATAATGGAAATTGCAAATATCAAGTTCCTAGATTCATTAAATTACTTTCTAATGGCTCTGTCAAAATTGCCAAAAGCGTTCCAACTTTCACCCGTATTAAAAAAAGGTTATTTTCCACATTTTTTCAATACAAAAATGCTACATATGTATATTGGGAAGCTACCTGCCATTGAATATTACAGTCCGGACTCAATGAAACCTGAAGATCGTGATAACTTTTTAAAATGGTATGCGGAACATCAAAACGATCATTTTGACATGGAGCGTGAACTAGTGGAATATTATATAAGCGATGTTAAAATTTTGGCTGAGACTTGCAAAGTTTAGACAATTGTTCCTCAACCAAAGCTATGTTGAACCATTTTTGGAAGCAACAACAATAGCATCAGCTTGTAACCTCGTGTTCAGGCGCAACTTTCTTCAACCAAATACTATTGGGCTTATACCTAAAAAACGGATATAGGTGCGTAGATAATCAATCAACAGCTGCAATCAAATGGTTGATTTGGGAACAAAAGATACGAAAAATTAATATCAAGCCGCTTAAGGAAGAGAAGTAGTAATAAATGGAGTTAAAGTCGATGGTTTTTGTGAAGAAACCAAACAGATTTTCGAATTCCATGGTTATTTTTATCACGGTCATCCTACCTGTTTAAAACATATATGTATGTACGGTACGACCCTCTATCAGAAGACAAATATGACACCCTGAACCACAGATCTCCTATCTTAACGTTAGCCAAAACAACACGATTAAGATCATTTAATTACGAAGTAATTGAAATGTGGCATTGTGATTTTCAGATTCAACAAAAATATTTAAATAATGAAGAACTTAATTTCTTGAATAATCCACCGTTAATACAAAACACACCTTTAAATAATCGCGATGCTTTCTATGGCGGACGGACAGGAAATACATTTAATTACTATAAATGTAAAGAAGGAGAAAAAATAAAATACATAGACGTATGTTCTCTTTATCCCTGGGTTTGTAAAAATGGGAAATTCCCTATTGGTCATCCAAAAATTCACACTGCTAACGATGATATTTGCTCTGCTATGAAACTCGAGGGTGTAAATGGACTTGTAAAATGCAAAATTCTTCCACCAGACAATTTATTACATCCAGTTTTACCCTTGAAGCAAAATAATAAGCTGATGTTTTCCTTGTGTAGAACTTGCAGTAGTGAACAAATTCAAGAACAAATCTGCACTCAACTTGGGTAATCGAAGAAGTTGTGAAAGCAGCTGAAATGGGGTATAAGCTACTTGCTGTTTTAGAAATTTGGGAATATGATGTGTCCCAATATAATCCTAATACAAGTTCTGATGGTCTTTTTACTAGTATGATGAATACTAGAGTTTTCTGAAATAGAAAACAATCCTGGAAAAAGATCACTAGCCAAACTTATTTTGAATTCTTTTTGAGGTAAATTTGGTCAACGAGAAAATCAACAAAAAACTTGTATCTTGAATAAACCTTCAGATCTGTTTCTACTGCTTACTCATCCTTCTATTGAAGTTTTGCATATTTTGCCAATTAATGAAAACTATATTGTGGTTAATTTTGAGTTAAAAGAAGAAGCCGCTGACTCTCTCCCTACGGTTAATGTTTGTATTGCCGCGTATACAACAACACAAGCTCGTCTAAAATTGTTAGTGGCGGTCCAAAAAATTAAGCCTATAAAGTCTACAGCACAAAAGATAATAGTGAACACGTTGTGTGTATGGTAAATGGAATCTTTCTGAACTATGAATCATCTCAAAAAATTAATTTTGATTCAATTAAAGAAGCAGTATTAAATTTTACTGCAGAAGATGATGAAAGTATAGTTATTAAGTCTAATAACATAAGACGAACAAGAGAACATCAAGTGGTTACTGTAGAAGAGGTTAAAACATACAAACCTACAGCAGAAAAACGTCGTTTTCTCGATGATCACAGTTCCATACCGTTCGGTTTTAAAAAAGACAGTATTCTAGCTTATGAAATAAAAAATAATATATAGCTATATAACACAAGTTTAGTTTTATTTATAAAATGTATTTATATTACAACTGTTTTGCTTCTCTTATGAACTTGCTTAAAAGATAAACATTTTGAAGGGCGCAACATTTTCCATGGTTTAGGCATTTTATTTGATTAGGATAAATTCTTTGGAGTTCCTTTAAATTTGGACAGCTGTAGATATCTTCAATTCAATTCAATTCAATTTCAATTTCAAATTTCTTTATTCTTATTAACAAAAAAACTACATGGTAATCCTTAATAGCTTATATATAAATAAGAATAGTTAGTGCCATAATTTATTTAAGAAAAAAAATAGTGTAAATGGCACATCTAATTAATACATTGTTTGTGTGGGGTGTACAATTAAAGGTTATTACATTTAAACATTATTATTCATCAACAGAATTCAATACAAAAATAAACAGAATTAAGAAACAATTCAGAGACAAGGTTAGTTAAATTGCAAATTGAATTAGCATTTCGATAGCATGATGATCCAAATCAAGAAGCCATATTTTTATTTTTTTCAAAAAGACGTTCATATTTCTTATATTGCGAATGTTAATCGGTAGTGTATTAAACAGTTTACATGAAATAATTGGGTAAGAGTTTCTGTAACTAGTGGTGCGAAAAAAGGGAATATTGACCAAGTAAGCAGAGTTGCTGCGAAGATTTCTAAGGTCCGAAATCGGACTTTGCAGATAACCTGACCTTTTAAAAAACACTTTGAGGACTTTAAAATAAAATAAATGACGAACAGGTAGGACTTGCTGGTATCTAAATAAATGCATTGAGTTAGCTAGTCGATGCGTTTTGCAAACATTTCGAATCGCAGATTTCTGTAAGACAGTTAGCTGATTAAGATGATTCACATATGCTCCACCCCAGCAGCAAATGCCATATTCTAATTTTGAATGGAAAATTCCATAGTAGACCATCTTCAACATTTCCAAGGAGCAGTGATTCCTCAAATGATAAAAATTCCGATTAGCTGAAAACAGATAGTTCTTTAAAAGCGATATGTGTTTGGTCCAACTTAAATTTTGGTCAAAAGTAATACCTAGGTATTTGAAGTCTTCTACACTTTCAATTGTAAAACAGTTTTTATTGCAAAGTTGATAATTAGTACATTCATGTGAATGAAAAACTATAGGAATATCAGGCGATATTTTACGAGTAAGACTAAAATACATAAGTTTAGTTTTATTGCTGACTATAAGCTCATGTTTCGCAAACCAGCATCTAAGCAGATGAACATCATGATTTATTTCACATATTTGATTTAAGGGACTAGATGAACAGTAAGCAATTCCTAGGTCATCTGCAAAGGCTTTGATTCTACCAATTATTGGAAGCGAAAAAAGAGAATTTATGTATATTAGAAATAAAACTGGACCGAGTACTGAACCTTGAGGGACTCCTAAGTGACTAGTTTTAGGGTCACTGAAGCTGTTTTGAATTTTCACTAACTGCATTCTATTTTTAAGATAGGACTCAAACCATTTTAAAGTAAACCCACGAAAGCCAGCCATATCAAGCTTGTCTAGCAAGATTTTATGGTTAACCATATCAAATGCCTTAGTTATGTCCACGAAAAGTCCAGTACAGTGATATTTACGATCTAAACCACTTTGCAGAATACAAAAAAAATCTAGAAGAGCACCTTCCGTAGATCGTCCAGTTCTAAAACCGAATTGCATCGGACTAAAAAAATTGATTCTATTAAGATAAGCAAGCATTCTAGTTTTAATAAGTTTTTCGAAAACCTTGGAAATTGAAGACAGCAAGGAAATTGGTCTATAGTTAGATTTATCTTCTTTGTTTCCTTTCTTGAAAAGGGGAATAACTATACCAACCTTAAGTTCATCTGGAAATATACCTGTATTAATGCTTAGGTTGAAAATATGTGAAAGTATATCAACTATGTTCAATCCGATTCGTTTTAGAACTATATTTGATAAATTATCTCTGCCATGCGAAAAAGAGTTATTAAGAGAATTAATAGTTTTTAAAACATCAAGTCCCGTAATTGGATCAAAGAAGAAACTATTGCTTTGCGAAATTTGATTTTCAGAAAAGTTACTCACGACGTTAGAACTCTGGGACAAAGGATTCTGTCCGACCGACTCAAAATACTTACTAAATTCGTTCGCGACTTCTATGGGATTTGAAATCTTTTCATTACCATTACTTAGCACAATAGAACTTATATTATTCGAACTGTTACGGTTTAAAATACTATTTATTACTTGCCACTCTTTTTTCACATTACCTTTCGCTGTGCTTATTTTTGAACGATAGTAATTATGCTTAGCGTCTTTTATTTCTTTATTTATATTTTTACACAGTCTCTTGTACCGTACTTTTAAATTTGAGTTGGATTGATGTTTGACGCATTTTTTCCATAATTTATTTTTAATTTTAATTTTTTTAATGAGAGATTTTTGTACCCAAGGCTTCAGACTTTTTTCCGATTTCTTTTGAGTAATTGTAGCACTAGATAAATTTATGTGGTCAGTTAAAATTTGTAGAAATAGGTCATATGCTTTGGATGCATCATTTTCAGACAAAACACATTCCCAGTTCTCAAAAAGCAATTTGTTATTTAAGCTTTGGTAGTTTATTTTGGAGACCGGGTTTTGAACATTGTAGTCTATTCTAAGTTTGCTGTATTTTAAACATTCTAAGTATAAACCTGTCATATTGTGATCGGTTATATGCAGATCTAAATTGATCCCATAAGGAAAATCAGCAGGAATATTTTTGAAACGCGCAAAAACATGATCAAGACAACTATAAGAACTTGGCCTTGTAATATTATTAACGTATGAAGTAAAACCATTTTCAGCAATAAGTACTTTGTATGTATCAGATATTGAACAATCGGTCAACATATCAATATTAAAATCGCCTACAATAACAAGATTTTTAGTTGAAATGTGGGACAAAAAATTGGAAAGTTCCTCAATAAAAGAGTTTGAAGATAAGGCATGCAATCTATAAACACATATAAACGTAAATACTTCGCCTACTATATTGCAACACACCTCAATTAGATCTGCACTTTTAAAATCAATCACCCTTACATCGCAATTAAACAAGTTACTTACAAAAACTCCAACTCCACCAGAAGAATAGCTATCGTTAGTATTTGCATAGAAATTATAACCCGGAATACTATAATTACTTGTTTCACATGAAAAGATCCAAATTTCGGATACAAAAATGATTTCCGGCAGTTTTGTGAAAGCTTCAAGATTTGCTATCAATAAATCGAAATTCTGACGCATACTACGTATATTTTGGTGAATTATAAGAAACGAACTGTTATCCGAATTACATGTTAAAGAATCATCAAAAACACTACTCAAGGTTCGGGTTGTGGGGTTATCGTATGTAAAATTAAATTTGTCAAACATGCTATTGCCTTTGGACAGAAGATAAATCTTCAAATGTCTTCTAGGTTAATGACTTCTATTTGTTCACTATTAAGTAATTCTCTAAGCCATTTAGATTTTTCAGTTCCTTTAACGTAAACAGCTCCATTTTGGATTTCTCGAAGAAATATCTTTACTTGAGAAAAATGGTTGAAAAATTTTGTACGACCCTTTTCATTATCTAGTGGTTGGAAAGTGCATTTTCTTACAAAATAGACTGTTGCCCTTTTGTTGGGTTTAAAGTGTTGGGGTTCTGATCTAGTCCGTTGGAATTTACTGGAACCCAAATCACCTAATAAATTATAATAGTAATTAGGTTTCTCAAACCTTAAGATGAATAAGAAAATTCCGCTTAACAAATAATAGCAAGCAACCCGATATCCCCAACACTTTTTAATTTTCATCTATAATTTTCCTCATCGTAAAGTCTTGAAATTATTACTAGGAATAAATATTTTTTCTGATAATTCTACTTAGGTATAGGAATCCTCTTAAATTGAAAAAATTCTGTATTCTATGTTACTATAAATTCCTCAACATATTCTTACAGTTCAATAGTTTTCGAAAACTACCTGTAGAAGTGAAGTCTTTATTTTTATTTCAAAAAACAAAGAATATTAACAAAATATAATAAAAATGTACAGGTCAGATTGGACATTTACAAATATTGTGAGTGGAAAATTAATTTCCTTCAAAAGAGGAGAATCGGATATTGGGTACGGCGAATGTACCCCAACATTAATTGGCATCCAATGCCCTTTTTTGGCCCGTTACCATGCGAGGATTAGGATTAGTCCGGATGATAGAAGGCTTTATATACAAAGCTTTATTAATACGCTTGGGGTGTATTTAAATGGAAGCAAAATACCTCCGATGGTAATGCACCAACTCCAGTTTGGAGATGAGATTGGGTTAGGTATAAATGAGCATTGTTTTGATAGACCGTTCGAAAATCCTACATTCACGGTAAAACACACCATTTATTTAAAACCGGTTCCACCGTGTCTTCGAAAAGACACATTTCAACGGGCAATACTACCATTGGAAATAAATGTAGATGATAGCATAAGTGATCATGATATTAATATCATGATCTATCCTCCAGCCACCTGGTACAAGGTTCCAGAGAAATACAACAGACAATGGACGGGCGTGCCAGGCTTCGAAAATACTTGGGTGAAGATACCAATTACCGATGAAGGTGGTTATTCAGAAACAGACGACTAATAAACCTTACCAAAAAAATAATAAAATTGTATATATTTAAACAAAAATTCTCATGTTTTTATTTTTCATCAAGGGTTGATTTTTCACTTTGGTTTTTCTGGTATAAGTATTTTTTCAGCTTTAGAATCAAGGTCTACTTGAGATCGCTATACCACTTTTTAGCAACACTCCACAATCAATCCTTCACCGCCAACACCATCCCTAAACCACACCCATAGCTCTTTATACAAACCCTGTTCTCACCTGTGAGCCACTGTGCCAGAACGCCCTTAAACATACTACATCATGTACACAGTTATGTTTTATGAGAGCAGTACAGAACAGTTCAGCGAGCAGATTATAGCAGTGAAAAGCGGTTCAATCCAGTTTAAGATCCAGTATTCTACAGTTAAGACCAGTAACCGCAATATAAAATTCGGTTTAAGAACCATCGAAAGATTTTTTAACAACTTCGAGACTTATTTTTCAACTGCAACTGTAAGAAAGAATAAATCTTACAATATGATGAACATAGATGTAAAGCTAACAAAAGAGCTTATTAAAACCACCGATGCTCTGCGAAAGAAATACAAAGCTCTCAAGACCGAAAGGGAAGCTTACGAAACTAAAATTGAGGCTAAACCAAATTCTATATTTATCTTTGACGATATTGCCTTTGAAAAACAAGACACAATTCGAGAGTACTTTAGTATGGGACGACATCATCACATCGATAGTTTTCATTTATGCCAAACATATACAAGAATTCCGAAACACTTAATTCGAGATAATGCGATACATTTATAATGATCATGTCAATTCAGATATGACATTTAAAATGTTTCAAAACGTATGTGCTGAATGCTGGAACACAAATTACGGTTTTGTGGTAATTGATAAGGAAAGCCCCTTGAATGAAGGTCGTTATAGAAAAGGTTTTGACTGCTTTCTTAAGATATAAAATAGATACAATTTTTGATTTTTGAATCATATACACAGTTATGTTCTATGAGAGCAGTACAGAACAGTTCAGCGAGCAGATTATAGCAGTAAAAAACGGTTCAATCCAGTTTCAGACCCAGTATTCTACAGTTAATATCAGTAACCGCAATATAAAATTCGGTTTAAGAACCATCAAAAGATTTTTTCAACAACTTCGAGACATATTTTTCAACTGCAACTGTAAGAAAGAATAAATCTTACAATATGATGAACATAGATGTAAAGCTAACAAAAGAGCTTATTAAAACCACCGATGCTCTGCGAAAAAAATACAAAGCTCTCAAGACCAGTAGGGAAGCTTATGAAACTAAAATTGAGGAAACTCTAAAACCCATTACCCAACCCCTAAATGAGTTAGTAAAAATAGCAAACACAAAACAAGAAAAACAAAATCAAAATGACTTTATTGAAAGTCCTATAAAGAAAAAAAAGAGCAAATTTAAACAACAAGAACGAACAAATGAATTTAAAATCATCACACCCAACACTTACATTAACGATTCACCTGAATTTAATGATACCATCACCCCAAAAAGACCAAAGAAAAGCCTTAACCATCGTAACTTTTCGGAGCTATTATTACAAGAAGAATTCCATGATACACCTAAAAAATACATAGATTTGTTTATAAATAATTCCAACACTCTTGATAAAACGTATGGGGTATATTCAAAAGATGAGAAGTGGTACATCGGAAATGCCGAATTAATCATTCTTGGAAAAGATATAAAAATAAAAAATAAAACCTTTGAAGGAACAAATGGTTTATATGAGCTTATGAAGATGAAGATTTAAAAAATTATAGGACTATATTATATGACACCAAAACATATAGGATTGGTCATGATTCACGCGGCCAAGTACATGGCAATAGGGGTTATAAGTATAAGAAAATAATCAAGAAATTATTAGGATTTAACACAAATACTTCTAATAATCCAACACCTTCACCATCAACAACACAATCAGCTTCAGGAAATGGATTAATGCAATTATCAAACATGAAAAAAGACAATAGCGCAAAATTTTAAACGATTTAGTACGATGTTAAAGACTTTTTTAGTATGATAAAATGGCTTTAACATCGTACTAAATCGTTTAAAATTTTGCGCCTATATATTTTGGGATGATCCTAATGAGCTTGTAGATCGAATGAGACTTCTTATTGCTTCACAACGAGCTGGACATAACAATCATTCTAACGAAATTGTTTCAATTATTGAAGAACTTAAAGAGGCTGATATTATCGAATAGAAAATAATAATGAGTGTTGATAAATTTGGTCGTTATTCATATAGGACCCCACCCATAGGCCCAAGAGGAAAACAAGGAGAGCCGGGGCCGACTGGTGCACAGGGTGAATCAGGGTTGCCTGGACCACCTGGCGAGGGATTTCTCAAAACTGAAAACGGTGATTACAACATAAATGGAAAACGATTAAAAAATATTCAGGAACCTGAAGAACAACAAGACGCAGATACCAAAAGCTATGTTGATCAGAAAATTGGTCAATTAGGACAAAGCCTTCAAATTGAAATTGAAAAATACTTAAATAAGGGAAAACATGTTATATCTACTTAAAATCAATTTAGTCTTTACTTAAATATAAAAGTGATCAGTCATTAACTCGCGATGCTTAGCATAAAGCCCACATTGATTTTTGATGAAATCTTAAAATTCGTTAGTGAAAATAAGAACATTTTACTAGACGAACATCATACGGAACTTTTAAATTGCATAATCTTCTTGAAACGATTTATTAATGTATCTTCGTCAATATCTGATTATGGCTGCCATTTTGCCAACTGCCCTTGGTGCGTGCTACATGGTTGAAAATAGGTTAATAAGAATTAAAAAATTAATGTTGTTATATGAAAGATTAAAAAAATTTTTTTAAAAATAATTTTCAACTTATTGTGAATGTACAAAAATAAAAAAAAAATTTTAATGAATAAACTAATAAAAATGTAAAATGTTTTGTTGTTTTAATCATTCTGAGAAAAGATGAGTAAAAGAGACGTTGTCGAAGAAGTACATAAGCCAGCAAGAAGAAATTTCAAAAAAAAGGAGAGTCATTATCAAAGGGCTTGATGATTTATGGCAAGCTGATCTAGTTGAAATGGGGGGATATAAAGCAGATAATGAAAACAATAGATATCTTCTTACGGTAATTGACACATTTTCTAAATTTGCTTGGACAGCCCCCATTAAAAATAAAACCGGGTCGAGTGTCACTGAAGCTATGGAGAATATATTTAGAAAAGGTCGTATTCCAAACAATCTACAAACAGATGACGGGAAAGAAGACTATCAGGGAAACCCTATCAAAAGCGGGTTCTATGAGCTGGAACTAAAAAAAACTAAGTTTCCCGATACTTATCTAGTGGAAAAAGTGCTTCAAAGGAAAAAAAATCGATTGCTTGTAAAATGGCTTGGTTTTGCAACCGATCACAATTCATGGATACCTATTTAAAAAGAAAATAGATAAAAACAATATATTCTGTATGCATATTTTGAAAATAAATAAGCTTTATTTTATTAAAATGATTTACTTTTACTTTTATTTAAAAAATACTCATTTGGTTTGTTTATTAGGAAAACTATTCCACTCAAAATAGCGACCCAACAATACGACACGCGCCAGTGCAACGAACCTAGGAACACCTAATTTAAACACCATACAGTACACGCCATAAAAAACAATATAGAAACAAAACATAACAAATATACTCACACCTCATTATCATTTATTACCCTTGTCATTATTTTCATTCAAATACACACGAAATTCATAATTTCAATTCAACCCTCAAACACCATCAAATTCCATTCGGGCTAGGTCGATACCCTCTTGTAGTTCAAGTTCAAGTTCAAGTTCAATTGATTTTTATTTAATAATTTATAATTACAATTCTTAAAGTTTAGATAAAAAAATCATATAAGCATGGCATTGCCGTCTGCCTGATTGACAATCTTTAAACAAGGTTATAAATTGTAGTTTTAAATTTTAAATACATATAAGAAATTATAATTTTTAAACGAGAAAGCAAAACATTAATTAAACTAAAAAATCATGTTTAAAAAGTTTCTAAAATGCTTCATTTAGTATTTGGATTCTGTAGATCATAGCTTTTCTATAGAAATGGTATAGATTCATTATATCTCGTTCACAGTTAAGGAGCGCTATTACGTCATCGTCATGGATCTCATTCCCGCCAAGAAAGGTCCTTCCTATCTCTTTCAGTATCGGACATTTTCCTATGAAATGCTTTATATCTTCTCTTACCGACATATTACACATTGTGCAAATAATCGGCAAATCCTCACGATGCGGCATGAAGTTTAATCGTACTAGTTCACCTCTCATTTTGAAAATCGCAGATATCAGCTTTTGATTAAAATCGATCTTAAAATAGTTTCTTTCACAAAGATTATGTTGAAGAATGCTATATGTGGTTCTATGTACTGAAGAAGTCGCCTGTGCGATACATTCGAGTCTACATTTTTCATCAGTTTTAGCGATAAGTTTATACAGCGAATCTTTGACTTCTTTTCCATTACAGGCTTGAACGTTAAGAATAAAATCCAGTCCACAATAGTCTGCTAATTCTTTCAGCTTCTCAAACCAAAGACTTTTTTTCTGCATAATACTCATCGCAATCACTTTCGGTAATCTGTCATCACTCATGTTAAAAATTCTTAAAAGAAAATCGATATGAATACCAAGTGTTTTAATGAAAAGTGGTGATAGCCCAGTTTCAATATTTATCATGTAATTTGGTGTATTTTTTGGAAGTTGAAAACATCTTTTTACATAGAACCTTAGTAGATTTTCTACCGATTCATATTTTCTGTATCCCCAAACTTGTGCTGCATACATCATTATAGATTCCGCTACTGCAGTAAACACTTTGTATTTTACGCTATGCGAAACAGAATCGTTAGCAAAACAGTTTTTCCATGATGAACTTACGGCACTTTTAGCTTTGATCAATTTGTCTTTAAAATGACTTTCCATGTTCAGATTGCTTGTAATAAGTATCCCAAGGTATTTATATATTTTCACAACTTCGATAGGTTCATGGTTGAAATGCCATTTTTCATTTCTAGCCAATCTGCCAGAACCGTTTTTAAATACCATCGCCTTCGATTTGTTTAAATTGACCGTTAAATTCCACAACTTGCAGTAGACTTCGAGGCGGTTGATCATTAGTTGTAGCGTTTCCGGAGAGTAAGCAAAAAGAACAACATCGTCTGCAAACAAGAGAGCTTTAATTGTTACTCCAGCAAACTCTATTCCTCCCGATAAATTATCAATGAGGTCATCAATAAACAAGGAAAACAAATAAGGACTCAAGGGGCATCCCTGTTTTACACCCATTGTTGTTTCAAACCATTCAGATCTTTCATTACCATTCCACACCGTCGCTTTATTCCCATCATACAGGTTTTCTATCACCCTTCCATACTTTTTTGACAATCCTTTGTTGTAGAGCTTATAGAACAAGGCTTTTCTATCGATTGTATCGAATGCAGCCTTGAAATCGACAAAAAGGACATACAGTTTTTTTTTTTCTGTTCCAAAAGAGTACCCGCAATGCTTGTCAAAATGAATATATTGTCGTTTGTAGAGTAACCACTACGAAATCCCGCCTGGCATTCCTTAAGTATTTTATTATGGTTGATCCAAACAGCTAAGCGATCGCTTAGGATTGTCACAAAAATTTTATAAAAGGTATTTAAAAAAGATATACCACGGTAGTTTTCTGGGTCAGAAGTATCACCTTTTTTAAAGATTGGAAATATAATCGCTTCCTTGAACTGATTAGGTATGATTCCGGTTTTTAGTATATTTTTGTATACCACGGTAAGTTTTTGAATGAGTTCAACAGTTCCATATTTAAGAAACTCAACCGTGATCCTATCGACTCCTGGAGCTTTTCCATCTTTGAGTTTACTTACTGCTAAGCCGACTTCTTCTTCTGAAATATCAGCATCCAGGATATCGTTTTCAAAAAATGGCATCGCATAATGAAACATTGGCGCATGGTTTGTTGGGTTCAAAAGATTTTGAAAGTGATCTTTTAACACATTGGAAGATAGATTAACGTCGATTTGTATATTTTTGCCATTGAGGGTTCTTAGGGTTTTCCAGAATTCCTTTGAGTCTCTACAATGAGTCAGTTGTAAAGCTCTTGTCTCATAAAACAAAGTTTTTTCCTTTGGCAGATAAGTTTGTAGTTTTTGTTTTCATCGATGTAATGTTTTTTAAAACATTGGTTATCATGACTCCGAAACGCTCTCAACCACCCAAAAGATCTTTTTCGAGCTGCTTCGCATTCTTCGTCAAACCACTTTTCACTATTCCTTTTTTTTGCCTGATGCGTTTGTCTGCAGAAAGGGTAAGCAGATTTTATTGCCATTTCAATGTCTGTTAGATTCAGCTCTCTTTCGATTTGAAGTTCTCGATTAATATTGTGACGATAATCAGTAGCTTTATTTTCTTTCCATAGCAGTTTTGGTGGCAGTTCAAGTTTTCTAAGGTCTTCACCAATTAAAGATGATGTGCCTAGTTTTATCGAGATTGGCATATGATCAGAAAAAGGCATGCTCAAAGTCACTAATGATCGATTTCCATTCACCATTTACTAGGCAGTAGTCAACCACCGAAGAACCTTGCTGTCCCACGAAGATGAATTCGCCATTTTTATCAGCGTCACTAGTACCGTTGATTATCGAGAAGCCAAAAGAGTTACAGAGTTCTAATAACTTATAGCCATTTGCGTTTATCGATGCATCTTTTGATTTTCTTTGTTTACCAGCAAATATGTTTTCTCTTCCTGCTTCGTTCCCTATCCTAGCATTTAAGTCACCAATAATCATAATATTATCGCCATTGTAGATTTCAACGAAATCATTTAAAATTCGGAAATCTCTCTCCCAATTGTTGCAATTTACATAACATGGTATTATTATAAAGTTTTTGGAATTTATGACGATTTTTAAAACAATAACATCTTCAACAGATACGAATTCACAAGATACTTTTTTCATTGATTTTTTGTAGCTGAAGAAACATCCACCACTCGCTCTTCCTCTCGAGTTTGTTTTAATTGCAGGAATCCAATGAAAATTGAAACATTTAAAACTATCAGTATATAAATTTAAATCTTCTTTTACAAGAAAAGTTTCATATAAAAATATTATATCAAAATTATTTAGAAATTCATAAAAATTTAAATATATTAACTTATTACCCTTTTGTACGAAGTCAATATATCTGACGACACACACTCATATAATATACATAAATCTATACCTACGACGAAGGCGACACTTTAAAAACAGCAACAGGCAACAGTTTTTTTTTTTTTAAGAAATCCACTTGACCGATATTCTCTAATACCGATCCTCAATGACATTGTATATACAAACACACACACACAATATGTAGCTATTCAAAAGATCCCTTTCACATTCATGACCAACTCCCAATGACACCAACTCAAAAGGTCGTAAAAAAAGAAAACTGAACCGACTTGTGCGCGACTCACGCCGACAAAGAAAAACAAAACAATTAAAAAGCAATTAAAAACCAGCCACCAATACAAACCATTGAAAAGGTCGTAAAAAAAGTTCCCAGCCTCAAGTATCCCTATACCTACTTAAGTTTAATAATATACATTAAGAGCAAAAATTAAAACGATTATTTCAACAGCTCCCGGTAAAAGAAAAAAAATCTGGCCAGGGATTCAGCTACATGAAAACGTGGGGAGCTTACCCGCGCTACACGAGCCGGGCATATTTACGGCTGGGCCGTTATGGTAAGCTTTAAGCTTAGGTGCTGTTATTAAATTTTTTTTTTTCATACCTTTTTTTTTTCATTTCCAGACTTCAAGGCCAAAAATATTTCATCGCACTTCAACGCATCCAAAATAACTTTGACGTGCCATAATCTCCGTGTTAAATTATTTAGCTGACGGGTACCTACTTATCATATTCACTTGTGTAATTTCTATTTATTTATTGTTTTTTTTTTTTCTTTTCTTTTTCTCAACTAGATCTCAGATTATTTAGATTAAGAACAACGACACATTCTCTCAGTGCGAAAGTGGGTTTGTTTTCAAGACGCTGACTGGATTCAGACAGGTCATTGACCTAATAGGTTACCATGCAGCAACGACAATTACGGATGCATTTTTGGATTAATTTTAAGCAAGAACAAGTTGCAACCAACCAACAAAACGACGCATCTAATTATCCACAAAGTGGACATGTATTTTTATTTTCAAAATGTGTGCTGTGGAAATTTATAAAGGTCATTGACCTATCAAGATTATGCTTCCTGAATTCTATATTGGTGAGTCGTGTCGTTAATTACCTGCGTTACTAACATTGTTAAAGTTGAGTTTAAAATTGGAAATAAATAATAAATAATAAAAAGTGAAATTAAATAAATAACAATAAATAAATAAAAATTAAAGACTAACATGCTATATCACAGATGGAATTTTTTTTTTATTATTGGCTATTAATTAAATACATACCAGTTCAACTATCACAGTTTGGAATTAGCTATATATTAATATATAGTATCACAGTCAAAGTATAAATATCACAGATAATAGCCTCGCATATTAAAGGTGCAAATAACCAAAGTGGAGAATATTTGGTGACCAGATTGTTAATCTTTGCTTTTTAGTTTTTGGTTTTCGAGCTTTGGGTGCATTGCACAGGTACCAAAAAAAAATATTTTATAGGACTGCTTAGACTATACACTGTTGAAAACAAAATAACACTGAAATAAATAACACTAAAATTTTGCATGAAATTAAAAATTTAATAAATAACAACTAAACCATGAAACAAAATTCTTTTAAATTGGTTTATGGATGGCAACAAGTGAGCATGCACAAATAAAACAGTTAATTCTCAGGTACAAAGTGATTAGTTTCAAACAAACATGAAATGAACTTTGGGATGCTCACAGTGTGGTGCAAAAGAAAATATTCTTTTATTTTGAAAGTTTTTTATTGTGACTGTTTTTTTTTCTTTATTGACTTTTTCTTTGTTGATTAAATCAGGTAAGGTGTAAACATATTGAAAACAACTTTGAAATTTTAAAAAGGCTTTATACTAGGATAATCAGGTACTTTGTGACACGTGTTGTTGCAGCTAAACGGAAATATTTTTGGAAGGTTTAACTGTGATACGGGAAAGAAAATATAGTTTTATTTAATGGGATTTTTGAACTTCTTATGTACGTTAGTAGTTATTAAACAACAATGATAAAGTGATGATTTTAGGGTTATTATTGAAAACTGTGTCGGTTATTGTTTTAAATCTTTGGCATGGAATATACCGATACATATGACTCCCTACTGCTTTAACTATGCGGCATTTAATATACTTGGGGCATAGCTTTGCTGACAAGTTTTGCGTCACTCAAAATAAATTTTTGTAGGAATATCTCCTGTCCTGGCAGGTATCTAACTTTTCGTGTGCGCGTGTTATAAATTTTAGCTGGTCGTTCATTTGATTTTAAAATATTTTCGCGAACTCTTTTACGTATACACTCCAATCGATCTCGCCGAGGAAGGATCAACAACTCGCTATCGTCAACCGCGTTCAACTTTTGTGCTTGTTCATAGCTGCTACCGTGCATCATAATGTTTGTACCAAACAACGCAAAGTACGGTAGAACTTCTCAAGGCACAAGCTGTATCGCTAAGGTAATAGTCTCAATCCCGTTGATCGGTTTTGAGATAAGCGCGGATGGCTGCCAACAACGTGCGGTTGACCCTCTCCGACGCGTTCGATTGGGGTGCATAGTCGCTGTTCTCATATGTTCGATTCCGTATTTTTGCAGGAAGCTTTGAAACTCCTTGGCAAGGAATTGTTTTCCATTATCTGAATGTATTAGAGGTACACCGAACATATTGAAAACCTCGTGGTGTAAGAACTTAATAACACTGGCAGTGTTCGCGTTTTTCAATCCTTTTAGGAAGATACATTTTGACATATTGTCTAAGACAACGAACACGTACGCATTTCCTGCTTTTGACCTGGGATAAGAACCCAAAAAATCTATATAAAGTTTTTCGAACGGACGATCGGAACAATACGAGTAAACAATAGGGGGACGAGATACTTGGCTTGAAGCCTTACTTTGTTTACAAATAGAACAGTTAGACACGTATTCGCGTATTTGTACTGTCATGTTTGGCCAATATAAATATTGCCTTATTCGGGATAGGGTTTTAGATATTCAACCATAAGCTGCTTTCGGTGGATTGTGAGCTTTTCTGATAATTTCATCGGTCAATCCAGAAGGGACCCAAAGAAGCCAAGAATGCTCTAGCATTACTTCTTGTCCTACTCTTCTAAACGCGCGTTTATATATAAAACCGTCTTCGACTTTAAGGTCTGGGAGTTCTTCGGTATGATCTTTAATCGTTTCTTAAGATAGATTAGATAGATATTCTTCGGACTGAAATTCAACAGAGTTTAAGTCTATTAGGGGTGCTACTTCCTCTATATCCACTATATCCAGAGAATCTACGTGTACTCCAGAAAGAGTGTCTGAAACTACATTTAGACTACCCTTCCGGTGCTGTATGTCGAAGGCATACGATTGCAGCAACAGACTCCACCTGGCGAGCTTTCCACTTAGATCTTTCATGCTTATGAGCCATTTAAGACTGGAGTGGTCGGTGATTACCGTAAAATCCATGCCCTCGACATACGGCCTGAATTTTTGCACAGCCATCACCGCTGCCATACACTCCTTCTCGGTCACACTGTAGTTCCTCTGGCTTTTGTTAAATTTTTGTGAAAAGAAGGCTATAGGGACTTCTTCGTCCTCCGCGTTTTTTTTTGAAAAAGCAAGGCACCGATTCCCGCATCAAAAGCATCGCACTGGATGTATAATCTTTTGGAAAAATCTGGATGCGAAAGAACCAGAGCCATGGTCAACGTTTTCTTCAGATTCTCAAACGCTCTCACTGCCTCTTCCGTCATTTTAAATTGTGTGTTGCTTTTCTTTAGCAGGTCCGTCAAGGTTGCAGTCAGACTAGAAAAATCCTTTATGAATTTCCGATACCACCATGCTAAACCAAGCAACCGCCTAACCTGTCTTGGGGTTTTGGGAACCGGAAAGTCAACGATCGCCTCGACCTTAGCAGGATCGGCTCTTTGAAGCAAAACCTTGATTTGTTCATGTTGATGCTGAGGTTCGCTTTACGTAGGCAGTCGGCTACTTCGGATACACGAAAATACGATCCCTGAGTCGGGCGGGAATTACCTTGTCCATCAACTGGCACAACCTTTGATCTGCATTACACAACCCAAAGGGCATTACAGTAAATTGGTACAAGGGTCTTCCCGGTTGCGGTACCGGGATTCCCTACTCTGCCTCTCCAGCGGTATTTGCCAGAAAGCTTCCTTTAGATTAATGCTACTAATGTAGTACGTATTTGGTATTCGGCTGATGAGCCCCTCGATATGCGGGAGAGGATTTGCATTTTTCTTTGTCAGTGCATTCACTTTGCGAGAATACAGGCAAAGTCGATTTTTGCCTGGTTTCCGCAAGAGCACTACTGGTGAACACCAGGGACTTTCGCTCTCCTCGATAACACCGAGACTCAGCATCCGATCCAACTCTTCGTATAAAATAGCTTGTACAGCCGGGGAGACAGGTTAGTGACGCTGCTTCACAGGGAGTGCATCGCCGGTATCTATCACATGCTCCATGAGTGTCATCTTTCCGAGACCATTCCGGTCGAAACAAAGGAATTTCTGCCTAACCACATCCAATCTTGCCTGCTGATCAGGGTTCAACTGATGAGCGTTCGAGAGATCTGCGAGCGTTCGAGAGATCTGCTGAATCAGTTACAGTGATCGAACTTATTTGGTCTTATTTATAAACGTTGTCTAACTTTAGACAACTGTCCAAATTTGGAAAATGTGTTTAAAAACCTTATTTATTGTTGTCTTATAGCTGCCTAACTTAGACACAAGAGTAGTATTGTCTTATCCGTGAATAATGTAATATTTATTTTTATTAAATAAAGCATATTTCCACCAATTTTAAAGAGTTAGACAGTGTCTAAGTAGACAAAAATCTAATAAATACGACCGATTATGTTTGGAGCTAATTCAAATGTTTTCCTGAAATCTACTCTTAGGTAGATTTCTTGATCTAGGTTCGGAACGAGGTAGAACGTTAGGACATTATCATTATCTTTATACTTTACTTTCACCAACACTTTACCTACAATTGACTGATTCTTACCATAAGCCGTTTTGACGCCTGAGTGAAACGTTCTTATTGGGAGTATTCGACTAACTTCATACAATTTTTTCCTAAGATGCTGACGCTCGCGCCAAAACTTCTTTATTTTCTAGTTTTATTTGCGCATATGGTCATGGATCTGAGGACAAATTTATGATCGTGGATGCAATATGCTTTCTTAATTCTCTTCAATTTCGTATCTTTTCCTAGCTTTAAGAACGTTTTTGGACGGAAACTGAACTTTATTATTGAAAATCCTATCTCTAGTACGATAGTATTCCTCGATTCGTACGTGTAATGGTTTTATTTGGAATAAATTTGGCTTGGTTGAACTTGCTGTAGGGCTTCGATTCTCATCGCGTTTTAAAATCGTTATTTTGGTATTGCCCTCTACTATTAGAGGACTTTTTCCTGCTTTTGTTTCAATATTAAGACTTGAAGACTTTTGAACAATCGGGGTTACTAATTTTGTGTTGAACGCGAATCCCCCGAAGACTTCAAGTTCAGTGATCGGTTTCCTGGGTTACAACGCTTACAGTGTGGGGTCTTTACTCCTTCTTGTCCACACTTGTAGCAAAACAAATTAAGTGTTTCGGATTCGCATTCAAAGTATGTGTGACCCTGCGCTTTGTAATTCCAGCACACCAAACTTGAAGAATCAGCATATTTCCGTGGAAGTTTTGAACGAACACCACCGAACTGGTAGGCGGCTAATTGTTCTTCAGAAGGCTGATACTGGATCTGATGGTCGTCATATTCGAGTTCATTGGCCATATATTTCCCTTGTGGCTTCATTGCTTTTGGGAAGTCGCGTTCTTTTTTTGGAAACGCTGACTCCACATCCTTATATGAATTTCTTAACTGATCCATGGAATAGATCGGCATGGGGTAAACCAACTTTACTATTCTCTCATTCAAATTTTTCTTAAGAATTCTTACCAATTCCATTTCCGGAATCGGTATACGCAATTGCGACTTTATTTTATTTATTGCAGCCAAATAATCGTCGATGTTTTCTAAAAAAACTTTGCTTGCGATCCATAAGATCACGCATAATATCATAATCGGAACGGTTATTTTTAAATTGTCTCAGAAGAGCTTCTTTAAGCATCGGCCAATCGGGCCTATAATTATTTCTTTGAAACTGCCAGAACCAGTCGTGGCCGTTACCTCCTAGCAAGAGATGTAAATCTCGAAGTATTTCTCCCACGGACAACCATATTGGTGTTGGAGAGTTTCTAAACGGAATACAAAATCTTCAACTATCATTTTATCTGGTTGACCTTCAAATTTCAACCCCCACTTGTTAATTTTTATGGGAGCTTTATATCCCGAAGTCAACCAATGATTTGGAAAAGGCATCTGATAATTGTAATTATTTTGTGGGTTATACTGAAGTCTCTGTTGCGAGTAGAAATCTTCTTGAAGACCGTCAGGTTGGGATACCCTATCTTGGCTTCGCCTCAAAGGTTCTTGTGGTCTTCTACGCTGCTGTGCAGGCGGCACAAAAGCACTTCGGGTAGTATCAAACTGAGAACGCTGCGGGGGAGGTTGATTTAACGTAGGTGGGAATTTGTAAGAGGGTTCTGAAGGTCTTGGCATGGGATCAGTATTTCGCGGAGATGGTCGTTCTAAATTCAACTCTCTGAAGAACCCCCCGAGCTGGTGTTGGATTTCATCTTTCAGAGTGTTGGTGACTTCTGTCTGAACTGATTCTTTGTATGAAGCCACCTCCTTGATGTAAATTTGCATTTGTTGGCCTAGATATTGGTACCCTACCTACTTTTTGCCTAACTGATTCATTAAGAGCTTCCGAACTTGTACGATGAGGAGAAAGAGCTTCAGCTCCTAAGCCACTTATGTTGCTGAAAGATGGATGAGAAACCGTATCAATGGAACTAGGTGGAATATTTTAACTAACGGTTAAATTAGATGCGAATCTGAATTGCCTTTCAAATGTGAGAGGAGAATGCATAACGTGGTGCCTCTCACTTCTAAATGCTGACTGACCGACCTAGTCAATCTGACGTTATCGTCAATTCTAGACTCCCTAATGATCCTGTTAATACGGTCATCATTTTCTTTGGTGGTGGGATCCATTTTTTTTTCAAAAATAGAAAAAAAAAATCGATTCCAAAAAATAACGAAATAAGTTTACACAAAAAAAATCTTATACTAAAAAAATATGTAGAAACAAAAGTAGCAAAAAAAAAGGTAACAAAAATGTGAGGGTGAGCTTTCTTAAGAAATCGTTCTCTTATACAAAAAATATGATATCAAAAGTAACAAATAATATAGGTTAAATTCACTTAGTTATAGAAAATAGAATAAGTAAAAGTTTTCTTTTACGAAAACGATTATATTCGATCAACTATATATACTATACTATACTACACTATACTATACTATACTATACTATACTATACTATACTATACTATACTATACTATACTCTACTCTACTATACTATACTCTACTCTACTATACTATACTATACTATACTATACTATACTATACTATACTATACTATACTATACTATACTATACTATACTATACTATACTATACTATACTATACTATACTATACTATACTATACTATACTATACTATACTATACTATACTATACTATACTATACTATACTATACTATACTATACTATACTATACTATACTATACTATACTATACTATACTATACTATACTATACTATACTATACTATACTATACTATACTATACTATACTATACTATACTATACTATACTATACTATACTATACTATACTATACTATACTATACTATACTATACTATACTATACTATACTATACTATACTATACTATACTATACTATACTATACTATACTATACTATACTATACTATACTATACTATACTATACTATACTATACTATACTATACTATACTATACTATACTATACTATACTATACTATACTATACTATACTATACTATACTATACTATACTATACTATACTATACTATACTATACTATACTATACTATACTATACTATACTATACTATACTATACTATACTATACTATACTATACTATACTATACTATACTATACTATACTATACTATACTATACTATACTATACTATACTATACTATACTATACTATACTATACTATACTATACTATACTATACTATACTATACTATACTATACTATACTATACTATACTATACTATACTATACTATACTATACTATACTATACTATACTATACTATACTATACTATACTATACTATACTATACTATACTATACTATACTATACTATACTATACTATACTATACTATACTATACTATACTATACTATACTATACTATACTATACTATACTATACTATACTATACTATACTATACTATACTATACTATACTATACTATACTATACTATACTATACTATACTATACTATACTATACTATACTATACTATACTATACTATACTATACTATACTATACTATACTATACTATACTATACTATACTATACTATACTATACTATACTATACTATACTATACTATACTATACTATACTATACTATACTATACTATACTATACTATACTATACTATACTATACTATACTATACTATACTATACTATACTATACTATACTATACTATACTATACTATACTATACTATACTATACTATACTATACTATACTATACTATACTATACTATACTATACTATACTATACTATACTATACTATACTATACTATACTATACTATACTATACTATACTATACTATACTATACTATACTATACTATACTATACTATACTATACTATACTATACTATACTATACTATACTATACTATACTATACTATACTATACTATACTATACTATACTATACTATACTATACTATACTATACTATACTATACTATACTATACTATACTATACTATACTATACTATACTATACTATACTATACTATACTATACTATACTATACTATACTATACTATACTATACTATACTATACTATACTATACTATACTATACTATACTATACTATACTATACTATACTATACTATACTATACTATACTATACTATACTATACTATACTATACTATACTATACTATACTATACTATACTATACTATACTATACTATACTATACTATACTATACTATACTATACTATACTATACTATACTATACTATACTATACTATACTATACTATACTATACTATACTATACTATACTATACTATACTATACTATACTATACTATACTATACTATACTATACTATACTATACTATACTATACTATACTATACTATACTATACTATACTATACTATACTATACTATACTATACTATACTATACTATACTATACTATACTATACTATACTATACTATACTATACTATACTATACTATACTATACTATACTATACTATACTATACTATACTATACTATACTATACTATACTATACTATACTATACTATACTATACTATACTATACTATACTATACTATACTATACTATACTATACTATACTATACTATACTATACTATACTATACTATACTATACTATACTATACTATACTATACTATACTATACTATACTATACTATACTATACTATACTATACTATACTATACTATACTATACTATACTATACTATACTATACTATACTATACTATACTATACTATACTATACTATACTATACTATACTATACTATACTATACTATACTATACTATACTATACTATACTATACTATACTATACTATACTATACTATACTATACTATACTATACTATACTATACTATACTATACTATACTATACTATACTATACTATACTATACTATACTATACTATACTATACTATACTATACTATACTATACTATACTATACTATACTATACTATACTATACTATACTATACTATACTATACTATACTATACTATACTATACTATACTATACTATACTATACTATACTATACTATACTATACTATACTATACTATACTATACTATACTATACTATACTATACTATACTATACTATACTATACTATACTATACTATACTATACTATACTATACTATACTATACTATACTATACTATACTATACTATACTATACTATACTATACTATACTATACTATACTATACTATACTATACTATACTATACTATACTATACTATACTATACTATACTATACTATACTATACTATACTATACTATACTATACTATACTATACTATACTATACTATACTATACTATACTATACTATACTATACTATACTATACTATACTATACTATACTATACTATACTATACTATACTATACTATACTATACTATACTATACTATACTATACTATACTATACTATACTATACTATACTATACTATACTATACTATACTATACTATACTATACTATACTATACTATACTATACTATACTATACTATACTATACTATACTATACTATACTATACTATACTATACTATACTATACTATACTATACTATACTATACTATACTATACTATACTATACTATACTATACTATACTATACTATACTATACTATACTATACTATACTATACTATACTATACTATACTATACTATACTATACTATACTATACTATACTATACTATACTATACTATACTATACTATACTATACTATACTATACTATACTATACTATACTATACTATACTATACTATACTATACTATACTATACTATACTATACTATACTATACTATACTATACTATACTATACTATACTATACTATACTATACTATACTATACTATACTATACTATACTATACTATACTATACTATACTATACTATACTATACTATACTATACTATACTATACTATACTATACTATACTATACTATACTATACTATACTATACTATACTATACTATACTATACTATACTATACTATACTATACTATACTATACTATACTATACTATACTATACTATACTATACTATACTATACTATACTATACTATACTATACTATACTATACTATACTATACTATACTATACTATACTATACTATACTATACTATACTATACTATACTATACTATACTATACTATACTATACTATACTATACTATACTATACTATACTATACTATACTATACTATACTATACTATACTATACTATACTATACTATACTATACTATACTATACTATACTATACTATACTATACTATACTATACTATACTATACTATACTATACTATACTATACTATACTATACTATACTATACTATACTATACTATACTATACTATACTATACTATACTATACTATACTATACTATACTATACTATACTATACTATACTATACTATACTATACTATACTATACTATACTATACTATACTATACTATACTATACTATACTATACTATACTATACTATACTATGCTATACTATACTATACTATACTATACTATACTATACTATACTATACTATACTATACTATACTATACTATACTATACTATACTATACTATACTATACTATACTATACTATACTATACTGTAACGAAGTTACACATATTACCCACAAAACACACTTCATCCGACGACAACGAACAAAGCTTTGCATACATCAAGGCACCTACGCAGTACATCAATTGACGATTGGCATACAAAAACCAATTATTTACTTTTAACATTAAATGACTTACATTTATTTTTTTCGCATTTATGGAATTCACACTCACTCTGTCCCCATAAGTACATAAGGGAGAGTGGAATTGCCAGTGCTAATCAGGATTACTTCCTCTACGGTACTGCCTAGTTCTATTATACGACTAGAAGTGGAACCGAGAAGCAAGCCAAGGGTGTGTAGTACATCAAGGTAGCCTCTAAATTAATTTTTGGCATTTTGCCGTGTACTCCTCCCCCTCCTCTCCTTTTTGCCTTGAAGTCCCATCAAGGCTAGGGAATTTATCCCACCGTCTCCTCGCCGTACCACGCCTTCACTTCAGTTTAGGCTAGGGAATTTATCCCACCGTCTCCTCGCCGTACCACGCCTTCACTTCGGTTTAGGCTAGGGAATTTATCCCACCGTCTGTTCGTCGTACCACGCCTTTACTTTGGTTTAGGCTAGGGAATTTATCCCACCGTCTCCTCGCCGTACCACGCCTTCACTTCGGTTTAGGCTAGGGAATTTATCCCACCGTCTGTTCGTCGTACCACGCCTTTACTTTGGTTTAGGCTAGGGAATTTATCCCACCGTCTCCTCGCCGTACCACGCCTTCACTTCGGTTTAGGCTAGGGAATTTATCCCACCGTCTGTTCGTCGTACCACGCCTTTACTTTGGTTTAGGCTAGGGAATTTATCCCACCGTCTCCTCGCCGTACCACGCCTTCACTTCGGTTTAGGGTAGGGAATTTATCCCACCGTCTCCTCGCCGTACCACGCCTTCACTTCGGTCTAGGCTAGGGAATTTATCCCACCGTCTCCTCGCCGTACCACGCCTTCACTTCGGTTTAGGCTAGGGAATTTATCCCACCGTCTCCTCGCCGTACCACGCCTTCACTTCGGTTTAGGCTAGGAAATTTATCCCACCGTCTCCTCGCCGTACCACGCCTTTACTTTGGTTTAGGCTAGGGAATTTATCCCACCGTCTCCTCGCCGTACCACGCCTTCACTTCGGTTTAGGCTAGGGAATTTATCCCACCGTCTGTTCGTCGTACCACGCCTTTACTTTGGTTTAGGCTAGGGAATTTATACCACCGTCTCCTCGCCGTACCACGCCTTCACTTCGGTCTAGGCTAGGGAATTTATCCCACCGTCTAACGTATATGAAATAAATTGTTATATTTTACTTTAAGAAAACGAAAACATTGTAACTTTTATACTTTAGGAATTAACAAAAGATTGTATTATTTGAGAATTTGTTAGTTTTAGCTTTAAGAATTAAAGTCGTAATAAAAAGTTGAATTGGAGGAACGTTCTAAAACCGAGTTTTATTTAGCTTTCTTCGGTGACACCTTGGACCCCGCTGACCTACCTCAGCTGGAAACAAAAAAGCTTCACATTTTGGCGCCCGAGCAGGGACTTCTAGAAGGTTTCCCAAACCCCCACCGATCTTTCGAAGAGGATTCCGACCGCCGCCGTAATCTGTTTTAATATTTTAATCCCTTCGAACAGAATCTCCGTAACCACAATCCTTCAAAGAAGTACCACCCGTATTAACCGATCCGCCGCCGAACAACTGTAACCATGTCCGACTCCGATGACCCGCCGCCGCCAGAAGGCGAATTCAACCCGTACAAAAATCTCGTATTCATATACTTCCTGAAGAAACCGGAACTCGTCCAGGTCTTGACCGAGCGAAAATTGGATGCTAGCGGCCCCGTACAAACGCTTCGTAAGAAATTAAGCCAGCATTTTAAGGAACTCCGCGCTCATAAGTCGACCCAAAACCTATGTCAAGAATGGGAAGAGGTTGTGGAAAAAAGAAATGATGCGGAACCCTCCGACGTCCCGCCCTCCGATCCACAGCCGTATAAAAGTCATCATAAGCTGGAGGAAGAAATTTTCCGTAAACGTCAAGGCCCACGGGAAAAAGCAAAAGATTATATTCTGTCCGCTCAATATCTTATAAGGCAACATCCTCGCATATCCGTGGCCGATAATATCGACCGTATTTTTGACCATATGCGACCCGAATACAGATTTTACATCCGACGACGTGATTTCACCACCTTGGATGAGTTGACGCATCTGGCCGAGGAATTCGAGGCCGTCAAAAGCGATGACAATAATGCACGACCCCCATCAATGTTTTCTCCATCCGCCCCACCAATCCACCGTGGACCATCAGCAGACGTTCCTTATGATCGCAACACGCATTGTTGGAACTGTAAGCAGAGGGGGCATCGAAAGGAGACGTGTCGTAGGCCATACCGGCTGTTTTGCTCGTTTTGTGGTGTGGACGGCAAATTAACGAAAGATTGTTCGTGCCATAGGAACCCTGTCGCTGTAGTCACCACGCCACCTGTATCCGATCCTCGTCATTTCGTCCCTGTAACTGATCCTCGTTATTTCGTCCCGATTCGAATCGAAGGCACGGATTACCAGGCTTTGCTCGATACTGGGTCTACGAAAACGTTTATAGGCCAAACGTTAAGACAGAGGTTTAAGGATTTAGACCTACCCATGCGAGAACAGCATAGGCCGATACATTTGGCGAATGGTAGCCTTATTATCACCTCCGAACATTACACAGCTACTTTAACTTTAGGAGATGAAACGTTGACGTGTGAAGCTACGTATTTGCCTAATCTACAGGAAGATGCGATAATCGGGATAGATTTGTTAAATCAAGCTGGTTTACAAATGTTCTTGCGAAATAAACCCCTGACCGGAAAAATTGACAAAGAAGAAGATAGTAACCACGCTTGCTCTGTCGCCCATCATCTAACGCCGGATCAGCAAGTGGATCTTGATCGGTCTTTAGAAAGCGAACTCCCGAAGTTTGAAGAAATCGAAGGATCAGCGACAAATACCGCCACCACTTTAACCGCTACTATTTCAATCGCCGCCGCGCGTCCAGCAAACAGACCATCGACGTCCCGTCCGGAGGAACCACCCACTTCATCTGCACCAAACCCCACCGAGAGGCGCCGAACCCAACCGGGAAAAGTCATCTGCAATAAACGGGCAACCGACAAGCCTCTGCATTTCGATGTGGTCCCCAAGCGCCGAGTGAGCCGGATTGTACCACCAGCCGAAGATCGTGACACCGCTCAACTAATACTTCCACCACCACCACCTGAAGCTGGAATGGAGAAAGTGAGGGCGCTTCGTAAGCTCGCGGAGGAGACTTGGTTTATCCGCAACCTTCCAGTCTCCGCGCCACTGACAGTGCACTTTACTTCAGCCATCAGGGCACAGAGCTCAATCGACATGACAGCCATCGAAGTAGGGTCAGACGTGGCCAGGGCGATTAATCGTTTGTCAGAAGCCAATGGAGCAAAGCAACCAGCCGCCGCAACAACTCCGGCACCCATCTCAGCGGCCATATCTGCGCCCCCACCTAGCAACGACCCTGGTAGCCGGCCCCGACGCAACCCTTTTGAAGGGATTGAGCTGAAAGGACCTCAGCATCGCCAGTCCTTCTACATTGAAAAGCCATGGGGTAAGATTTCGGTACGATTAAACAAGAAGAGGACACAAGCCAGCTTGCGTTTTAAAGGCCAGACAAAGGTTATTGCCATCACCAAATAGACTCCTTTATTATTATTTTATTATTTATATTTATGAAATATTATCGTTTTTTGTTAATAAAAGTTTATAAAAAAAAAAAAAAAAAAAAAAAAAAAAAAAAAATATACAAAAAATTTTTTTTAATTTTGTTTGATTTTTATTGAATAAAGTAATGAAAATCCTCACTTTCAGATAGAAGTCACGACGAGCAGGCTCGTCTATCGAAGAAAGGGGGGAATGTAACGAAGTTACACATATTACCCACAAAACACACTTCATCCGACGACAACGAACAAAGCTTTGCATACATCAAGGCACCTACGCAGTACATCAATTGACGACGACAAGCAGCACAACAACATCGAACATAGCATTGCATACCTCAAGGCGCCCACGCAAGTGATGACGACGATTAACAGCACAACAACACACAAAGTGAACGAGCCAATAGTGGCTGCATACAAAAACCAATTATTTACTTTTAACATTAAATGACTTACATTTATTTTTTTCGCATTTATGGAATTCACACTCACTCTGTCCCCATAAGTACATAAGGGAGAGTGGAATTGCCAGTGCTAATCAGGATTACTTCCTCTACGGTACTGCCTAGTTCTATTATACGACTAGAAGTGGAACCGAGAAGCAAGCCAAGGGTGTGTAGTACATCAAGGTAGCCTCTAAATTAATTTTTGGCATTTTGCCGTGTACTCCTCCCCCTCCTCTCCTTTTTGCCTTGAAGTCCCATCAAGGCTAGGGAATTTATCCCACCGTCTCCTCGCCGTACCACGCCTTCACTTCGGTTTAGGCTAGGGAATTTATCCCACCGTCTCCTCGCCGTACCACGCCTTCACTTTGGTTTAGGCTAGGGAATTTATCCCACCGTCTCCTCGCCGTACCACGCCTTCACTTCAGTTTAGGCTAGGGAATTTATCCCACCGTCTCCTCGCCGTACCACGCCTTCACTTCGGTTTAGGCTAGGGAATTTATCCCACCGTCTCCTCGCCGTACCACGCTTTCACTTCGGTCTAGGCTAGGGAATTTGTCCCACCGTCTCCTCGCCGTACCACGCCTTCACTTCGGTTTAGGCTAGGGAATTTATCCCACCGTCTCCTCGGCGTTGGTTTAGGCTAGGGAGTTTATCCCACCGTCTCCTCGCCGTACCACGCCATCACTTCGGTCTAGGCTAGGGAATTTATCCCACCGTCTAACGTATATGAAATAAATTGTTATATTTTACTTTAAGAAAACGAAAACATTGTAACTTTTATACTTTAGGAATTAACAAAAGATTGTATTATTTGAGAATTTGTTAGTTTTAGCTTTAAGAATTAAAGTCGTAATAAAAAGTTGAATTGGGAAACGTTCTAAAACCGAGTTTTATTTAGCTTTCTTCGGTGACACCTTGGACCCCGCTGACCTACCTCAGCTGGAAACAAAAAAGCTTCACAATACTATATTATACTATACTATACTATACTATACTATACTATAAGAGTAATATAAGAATAGGATAATGTTTCAACAATACCAAAAATTTTGTAATAAACGAACAAAAATTATGAAATAAACGAATAATAGAAATTTTTTTTTTTTTTCAAATTATCGTATCGAATACGAAAAATTATTTAATAAACGAAACAAAAAATATAAAAAAAGAATAATTGTACAAAAAAATATAGGTATATAATGTATCTTATTGACTTAGAAAATTTTTTTAATAAACGAAAAGAGTTTGAAAAAAAAAAACGAATATTGTTTTTATTTTATTCACAGAAGGTAGTATATTAATTAAGAATCAATTTTTGAAAAAAAAATGTTACTTTTTCCTAAGATAAAATTTTCTGAATTGTTTTTTTTTTTTAGATTTGTTTTTTCATATGCATACGGGGTGCTTCAACTTCAAGTAGCATTATTAGTAGTTTCTTAGCAAAATGGTGTGACCTTACTAATGGCGTCTTTGTAAAAATAAGACAGAAGACGGACAAAGCTAAATCCCCTTGAAGTAGTGAGGTAGGAAAGGAAGTAAAATAAAGGAACGAAAAGACAAAAGTTGTCTTCATAACCGAACCCGCTATTTTAGACAGTCTCTAAGGACCTGAATCAGTAAGGGAAACGAAAAACAAAATTGAGAAAACAAACTCAAAAAGAAAATAAGTAATAAGTTGGATGGTGCATCAATGATCGACGACTCGCCAATCATGGTCACTGCGTTCAAATCGAAAACTAACAACATTTGACAAAAAAATTATGAAAGAAACTGAAAATTTTGAAATAAAAGTAAAAATTAGGATTGGGATTGAAGGTAAAAAGAGACATCAGAAGGGTAACTGTTGTTGCTGCAAATTTCCAGATACCGTCGCGATTCACCTAAGTACATATGTCTAAGACTTTCTTAGTGAAGACTTACGACTCTGAAAACCTGCAAAGAAAAAGGAGAAATACAGGAAAGAAATACGTCTTTAACCGCCGTTGTAGTAAACTTTCAGATATCGTCGCAATTCAAAAAGTGCGTCATAGACCTTCCCAGTGAAGGCTTACTTGCCGTAAAATTTCACCACAACTTTGGCTAAAGACAGTGAAAAACCATCATTAACTGCAGTCACTGTGAATTAACAAAATCTCTTCGCGATACGTCTAGGTATGTCTATGACTTTCCTGACACAGACATACGAGTTTTGAAAATCCACAGTAAGTTTGGTTTGATTGTCACAAAAACGATAACTACAAAAAATCTTGGCTAAAAAAGCTAAGACGTTGGGCGCCATTTTTTGCGAGGCAAGAGGATGGGATGCGTTGGACGAGATAGGGATAAAAAAAGGAAAAGTTACGAAAATGGGTATAGGAGAGTTTGGAAAAAGGAAATGGAATGTCAAGTTCCGGGGGGCGCGGGCTGCTTGCGTAGCGCGGCATTTAGCTCGCCGGAATGGGGGGGATCTTGCCCCCGAAAAACTATCAAAAAGACCACGGACGGAAAATCACTACTTCAAGGCACTGCAGATGTTGTCGCAGTGATGCCAACCCACCCAACCATAGAAATCCGTGGCAAATTTGGATTCCTCCAAAATAGACGATGGCCACGTTCCAGTCACACCATCTTCACTGAAATAATTTGGCTACCATCTGCACCCCTGAAAAGAACGTCTTCAATGAATCATGTTTCGCTCAAAACGAAACAAGAAAACACCAAAAATTTCATCTATAGCGAAGTTTATTAAAAAAAACGTGGAAAGTAACATATAAGTATTGGAAAAACATTAAACAAAAATATATAACTAATTTAGAGAAAACAAAATGATTTCGTTATCGTTAAATTTGCATCAGTTATTTTTTTTTTTTTTCAAATATGTTTACAAAGAAATCAAGAAAAACCATTAAAAAAGGTGAATACGAGGCGTTTCCCAAGAACAATGTAACTATACTCCTTTGGTACTTTTTGGTACCTAATAGGGCTAAATTTGGGTTTTATCGACAGTAGAATTCCCTACCTTGATAGAGCTCTGTGGAGGAGGACTGGTTATTAAAATAGATCTTATGAGACGCGAACAAAAAAAAAAACAACTTAGGAAACCCTACCTATATCACTTACAAAATATAAAGGTAATTATCTAAAAATCGATTAATTAAACCAAAAGAAAAAATTGAAAATTAAAAAAAAACTTCAACGCCATTTAAAATTTAACAAACCAATATAAACAATAATACAAAATTTTATTCACGTAGAAAATGAAGTCTTATAAACTGCTGAAAATCCTCTTCTAGCGGTGTTTGTAGGTAAAATTCTCTTTCGCATTCATTACTTTATTAGACAATAATTGTACCTGAGTTTCCTTTTTTTATAGAACTCACTGCGATGGACTTCTGGTTTTCAGCGACGAAATCAAGCCGGTTTTGTTTCGGCCAGCTCCCGCTCAGTATCCCTAGTTTTGAGGGTGTCGGTGGATAATTACAGAGCACCAAAAATAGCACACTCAGGAGAGATGTGATGTTGAAGAGCGGCATATGTACAAGATCTGTCCGGCAGGAAATCGAGTCTCAAAAGGTAGACTTTATCCAAATAAAAATTCGGGTCCAACCAAAAAACAGGAGGATCCAATAAAAACAAATGGTTGTGACTCTTAAAACTCGCCCTATAGTGTTGTTCTCTTTTTACTTTTTTTTTCTCCATAATGGAGCGTTTCACAGTTTAAAATTATGATGCTCGATGGAACACGTAAGTATGAATCTAAAAATTGGAATTTACACAACCTTAAAAATATTAAATGTAAATATAAAAAAGATCAACTTAAAAACACTACACACCGTTATGTTTTTTTTTTGGTATTTAGTAAGTATGTTTGGTATTTAGTAAGCTCTTGTTCAACCGTCGTCAACAGAAAATTTCAATGTGACAGAAGGTCAGCAGGAGGATTTGCCGTAAGAAAATCATCTCACTTGGGTTCGGCAATTCCTCCTCCCACATTATTCGGGTCGTACGATCCAACCCGCCCGATAGTTATTATTTTTTTTCATGAAACGTCAATGTATGGGTTCTCATGATTTAAGCTAAGTACAGACGATTGTCAGATCTTACAATATTGTCAGAACTGTCAATGGTCTCATAATAGCTGACAATTAGCTGACAATTGGCATATTTCTTACAATGAAAAATTGTCCATTCACAATTGGTAGATTTCATCCCAAAGTCCGACAATTTGATTGTCAGCTCTTGTCTGACAATTTTCTGACAATAATATATCTAAAAATATTGTCAGCTTGAAAATTTTCTGTTCAAACGGTTGTCAGATCGAAGTAGGTACATATATACAAAAAATTGATTGATTGTTTAAATCTTTTTTGGGAAGGCATCATTACTTGGGGGAGGTTCTGCAGAATTCCCTTCGATTTCCGGAGCATTTAATAATGAATCTTTTTCTTCTGTGATCGATGGTTGCTCCTTTTAATAATCGGGTTCTTTAAGAATTGGTGAATTTTCGTTTTGCATGGTAAGATTTTTGACCATTGACGCCTCCATTGTTAGATTTTGTATAAATTTTTAGTCAGAAATGCGACAAAAATTCAACAACATGCTAAAAAGAATTAATAAAGGACAAATGGCGGGCGATCACAAGCACTTAATTTATTCCGAATAAAACTACAAAACACAATTTACTATTTCCTTAAACAATTTACTTATCTCTTATTACAACCAACTTTACTCTGTCACTATTAAAAACAAACTGTGCTCAGGGTGGCAGCCAAGCTCTCTTTTATACCCAATATTTAGTTCCTAGTATTTTCGTGAAGGTTCTCGTATTTGCTTCTCGATCTTTCTATGACAGGTAGGTGGGGTTATAATTTCCCCTTCCAATCTCGAACATTCTTTCGATGTTCGAAAAAGCTCACTCAAAGTTACCAGTGGTAGCGTTCAATATCGGTTTGTGACTTAGCTATATTCCAAAAGATGGCGCTCCATAAAAGACGTTACATTATAATTCAAAAGAAGTTGAGTAATTTAGTCGTTACAATATTTTCTTTTTGAGTTTATTTATTCAGTTTTGCATAAAATACAAATTTCCAACACAAATGTTCTTTTTTATCTCTCTTTAACCAACTCGACTCCAACCGATGGGTTTCATTGATATTTCGGACAATGAAGAAATTGTCAGCAATTGTAAGATGTTTTCAATGAAAACATCTGACAATGACCAAAGAGTCTGACAATGTCCTAATCGTCTGACAATGATACAAATTATAAAATCCAATAGTAAAAGTTTTTGGAAATTTATAAACGCTAAAAAACAATCTAATGGCATTCCTAATCTAATGCGTCACGATGGCATATCATCTTCTGATCTCTCAGTTATATCTAACCTTTTTGCTAGTCATTTTCAATCCGTTTACTTAGTTAGTACTCCGAGTACACCTCTTGGTGATCGACTTTACTCAGATAACTATTTAAATATTGGTAGTTTAAATCTTACAACTTCAGAAATTGAACAAGCCTTATCTAAAATCAAGGTGGACACACGACTTGATTTAGATGGAATCGCTCCTATTATTTTACAGAGGTGTGCAAAAGTATTTTCCGTCCCTTTAGAAATAATTTTTAATCGTTCCCTCGAAAATGGTGAATTCTTAAATACGTGGAAGCGCTCTATAATTACACCAATTTATAAATCAGGAAGTAGACAGGAAGTTTCTAACTATCGCCCCATTTGTAAGATAACTACAATTCCAAAAATTTTTGAAAAACTGATCTATGAAAGATTAACTCCAATTCTTAAAAGTATTATTTCTCCATGTCAGCATGGTTTTGTTGCTGGAAGATCTACTAGCACAAACCTTACAATTTTTTCTAATCATGTATTAAATGGGCTCGAAAAAGGTTATCAATTTGATGTTATGTATACTGATTTCTCCAAAGCATTTGATCGGGTTAATCATAATTTATTACTTAAAAAGTTAAACAAAATAGGTTTCCACTCAAACTTCTTAAAATGGATAAATACGTACTTAAAAGATCGGATTCAGTATGTTCGTATTGATAACATTATCTCTTCACCTATCTTTGCTACCTCGGGTGTGCCTCAGGGAAGCCATCTCGGCCCCCTTTTTTTCTTATTATTTATCAATGACATTCCCAACGTATTCTTAAATTCTAAGTGCCTTATGTATGCGGATGATTTGAAAGTCTTTCGATGTATAAAGACTGAACAGGATTGCGCTTTATTGCAAGATGATCTTGAAAGATTATCTGATTGGTGTTTGGTCAACTCCTTACACCTTAATATTGTGAAATGTCAAAGCTTAACTTTTTGTCGAAATCGTTCATCAATTAACTTCTATTATAAAATAAACAATATATTCCTTTCAATAGTAACTTTTAAAAAAGATCTTGGTGTAATTTTTGACCAAAAACTTGTTTTCGTAAAACATATAGATTTTTTAGTCGCCAAAGGTAACTCAATGTTGGGATTTATCTTGCGGAATTCAAAGGAGTTCTGTGATCCATATACTTTGAAATGTCTGTTTTTTGCTTTTGTTAGATCTACTCTTGAATATTGCAATACTATTTGGTGTCCTTTGTATGATATTCACTCTTTTAGAATTGAAAAAATCCAAAAACGGTTTACTAGAGTATTGGTGAAAAGGCTTCATTGGAATATAGATATGCCTTCCTATGGAACTAGATGCAAATTATTTGGAATCATGCCTCTTAACATTCGGAGAAAGGTCTCTGACGTTATGTTCATTCGTGACGTATTGGCTAATCTTATTGATTGTTCCGATATTTTGGCCTTAATTAACTTCAATGTTCCTGCGAGGTTGCTTAGAAACCAATCGTTTTTTAAAATTCCATACCACAGAACAAATTATGCAGCCAATGAACCATTGTCTAGGTGCTTAAGGGAAACGAATAGTGTTTGCGAAATGATCGATTTTAGTGTAAGTAGATTTTCATTTAAAAATAATTTACTTTTGATTTTTAGTAACATAAATGGTGGCAATGTTTAATATAATGTACCTTCATGTTTTTTTTTTTATTTGTTTTATATTTAATATAATATTATTATTGAGTAATCACTAAAGCTTTGTAACTTTGTTTGATGAAATAAAATAAACTAAACTAAACTAAACTAAACTAAACTAAACTAAACTAAACTAAACTAAACTAAACTAAACTAAACTAAACACAAATTGTGTGTTCAGACGATTGTACGATATTTGACAATTTATTGTCAGATTGCCGTCTGACAATTACCTGACAATGACGTTTCTGACAATATTGTCAGACAAAATTGTGTGTTCAAACGATGGTAAGACATTTGGGACAGTTTTTTCACTGACAGATCTGACAATATTGTAAGACAATGACGTTTCTGACAATATTGTCAGACAAAATTGTGTGTTCAAACGATTGTAAGACATTTGGGACAGTTTTTTCACTGACAGATCTGACAATATTGTAAGATCTGACAATCGTCTGTTCTTAGCTTTATCTTCCATCCTTCATTTGACGGGAGTCGATTTCCGGCAGCGAAAACAGATAGCCGCCATTTTATGTCGCTTTTTTACCACATACATTTTAAAAGTTCTTTCCAAAAAAAAAAAACTAATTAGAATTAAAATTAAAACTAAAACCTTACGCGGAAGTGTGGGGAAAAGAATTACAATAAATAAAGTAAATTAAAACCTTTCATAGCAGCCCACGTGCTGCTGTTCTTAAGAACAAACTTGACTACATGGATTACATGCAAGACGTGCTGTAACTCATCCTCCGGTTTTTTCGGATGGAAATCCCAGCAAAGCAACCGAAGAATTCCAGACTAACTAGATAAAAATCTACGCCAGCAGAAAGTATAGCAGAACCCCGAGCCCTACAGCGGCCATATGTGTAAGACCTCAGGACGATAACCCTTTCAAGATCTTAAGGGATATCAAGGTTTTAAAAAGCCAGTTTTCTAATTACAAGAACGGGCAGCCAACCGAAGAAGAAGCCACCAATGCCACGAAGTCCACCACCACCAAAAAGCCACCAACGCCACGAAGTTCACCACCACCAAAAGTGCCACTCCCACCACAAAAACCAACATCACCGCAACTACTACAAATAGTAGCAACACGATAACGAAAGTCATCAGTTCCAGTGACGGCAGCAGCCGTAAGTCAGGTAAGCTTTGCTCACTTATCATTCTTAAAAATGTAAATTCAAAGCAGCTAGCTGCCGATCTTAAAGAAAAAGCTTCTGAAGCAAAATTCAAATACGAATTTAGGCAGGGTAGTAATAATACTTGTAAGCTTTACGTAGATGAACCGGAGGCCCATCGGCAATTGATGGAGAACTTTTAAAGCAATCCTAGCGTTCAGGCTCATTCTTTCACTTTGAAAGGCGATAAGACGGTAAACATAATCTTGTCTTGAGAGGTTTAAATGCGGGATTTGATCCTAAGGAGGTTCAAATCGATCTATTCAATCGAATCTATGATGCCGGACAGTGTACATAGTGTGTCAGTGTTCAACACCATAAGATCTACTGCAAGTAAGAGGGTCCTTGACCTCTTTTTGGTCAGATTACTGCCGGGTAAATAGGCCACTGACATCCTGAAGTTGAATCATCTATTCAACTTCAAGGTAAAATGGGAAAAGCCCAAAGGCAACATAGGCACTCTCCAATGCAGGAGATGCCAGAATTTTGGTCATCTGGCCAAAAACTGTGCAAATCAATATAGGTACCAAATCCCCCACTAAGGGTCTCTAATCATTTCTCTCAATCTTCACCATCTCAAGCATTCCCCCTTTCAAAAAACAATAATTATCTCAGCCAATTCCTTAGTTTATCAAACGAGCTTTTTGGTATGGAAGTTTCTGCACTACTGGGTGAAATCGAAAATTTTGTAAAAAAATTTAAAGATTCTAAAGCGAATATTTAAGAAAAACGTATAAATTTTTTGAATATTCTCAATAAAATTCTATTAACACAAAAATGATGCACATAAAATTTGTAAGCCATAACATTATGTCCCTAATAGATCATAGCAGAAGAGTTGATCTTCTTAGATCCCTTCTAGCTTCAGAGACTAGCATAGCGTGTATTCAAGAAACATGGCTAAAATCCAACCACCTTCCCAATATGGATACTTTCCACCCTCTTAAGTCGTTACGGAATGACAAATCCCCAGGATTAGTACTACTCATCAAAAACAATATTAATTACGACCCAGTCTAATCGACCTGTACTACCTTTCCCTCTGTTTTCGCAGGAATTAAGCTTAAAATAGCAGAATCTAGAATACTTATAGGATCAATTTACATCCACAGTTACTGCCCTACTTCTCAATTCACTGACGATATGGAGAAAATTAAAACTCTATCTGACACTTTTGACGGCTGCATCATAGGGGCGACCTAAAGGCTAAACACCCGAATTGGGGAGATACGACCATCAATCAAAATGGTAGATCCTTACTAATTGGCTAGCTTCTGTGGCTCCATCATTTTTAAACCTAAATGCGGATACCCCTACCTACCCTAGAGGTCCCTCCTTTCTCGAGCCCTTTATCATATCGTCAGACCTTATAAATCTAACTAATCCCAATTATACCATCGAAACATTATCGCCATTATCCGACCATTTCCCACTTTCGCTGAAAATTAACTTCACGGAATTGGAAATAGTCCCCCACGTTCCAAATTTCACAAAGTGTTTTAAAAATGGCCTCTTGCCTAATTTCCAGAGGGTGGTTGAAGATATTCTCGTCCATAACTTACCTCCTATTGACATTTGCCTTAGTAGCAACGACATAGACGATCACATCAGTAATTTTAACAACATTATTAGCGAAGCAGTTTACAATTTTTCCACCCACCGTCCTAGAGAATTTAAAAAACATAATTCCCTCCCTGAGAACATTAAGGTTCTAAACAGAACTAAGTCTAAATGGCAAAAAAAATGAAATCGATTTTTCACAGCACCTAAAACCGTTCTTCTCCCGAATATAACACTAGAAAATAAAATTTCTCTGCTTAAAAAAATTCTCCAAGATAAAGTAAGAATTTGGCTAAATAAACAATTCAAAAACAAATTGTGTCTAATAAAACCCGGCCCACAAGCCTTTAAGGAGGCCCATAGATTCCTATTTATTTATTTATTTATTTATTCGTTAAAATCTAACGTTAACAATGTTAAATAGTTCTTATAATCTAATATAATCTAATATCATAATTTACAATTATTATTAAACATTGTTGAAAAACATAAGTTTAAATTTATTACATTTTATATTATCATTTACAGATTCTAAACAAAAATGAAATTCGTTATAAATTGTTATTAATTGATTGAATAGGTTACATACACCATAGTTTGATCTGCTAAATATTCGAATAATAGGTTGCTGTCGCCTTAAACTTGAACGACTGAAACTGAAATTTAATTTACTTAGAACTGATGGTAATGATATCGAACCATTAATAATCCCAACAATAAAACAAAATTGTATATATTTTCTGTGATTAGTCAAAGAAGGGAGGCTGATCAAAGCTAGTCTTTGAGAATAAGGCGGAAGTAGATTTTCCCTTGCCCATGGAAGAGACCGAAGACAGAAACGCAGAAACCTTTTTTGGATCGCTTCAATTCTTGTAACATGTATCGAGTAATAAGGTGACCATACTACACAGCCATATTCTAGAATTGGTTTAACAAACGAGATAAATAGAAGTTTAAGAACATAAGGGTCCAGAAAATCAAGACCGAATCTTTTAATGAATCCAAGAACCCTATTGGCTTTATTAATTATATAATTTAAATGATCATAAAATGATAATTTGGGATCCATAATAATACCTAAGTCAGAAAACATAGAAACCTTACATAACGGACAAGAATCAAACGTATAGTTGTACAAAAACGGAAATTTTTTACGTGTAAAACTCATAGTTTTACATTTGTCAACATTTAAAACAAGTCGGTTTTTATTGCACCATTCCCTAAATATTGTTAAGTCTTCTTGTAATAATAAACAGTCAGAGGAGGATTTTATACTTTTGAAAAGCTTAATGTCATCAGCATAAACAAGGACAGACGAGTTTTTTAAGTTTGAAACCAAGTCGTTAATAAATAAAACAAATAAAATAGGACCTAAGTGGCTGCCCTGAGGGACGCCAGAATTGACAACAAATTGAATTGAACTTTCATTACGAAACAAGACAGAATAACGACGATTTTTTAAGTATGAAGAAATCCAATTTATAAAATTGTTGTTAAATCCTAGATGGTATAGTTTTAGAATTAGTGTATTGTGACATAGCTTGTCAAAGGCTTTACTAAAGTCAGTATATACGCAATCAACTTGCCCGCGTTTTTCAAATACATCTAGACAAAAGGACACGAAGTTAAATAAATTAGTAACAGTGGATCTCTTTTTGACAAAGCCATGCTGGCTATCACAAATAATAGAACTACAATGAAAAGAAAGAACATTACTCACAATTGACTCAAACAGTTTAGGTATCACAGATAGTTTAGCAATGGGCCTATAGTTCATTATTTCATTCTTTGGGCCTTTTTTATGTATGGGAATAATAAATGAACTTTTCCAGATAACAGGAAAAATTGAACTTTTTAAGGATGCATTGAAGAGAACACATAACGGATATGACAAATAAGAAGCACATTTTTTTAATATATAAGATGGAACACCATCGGGGCCTGGAGTAAAGCACTCATCGAGTTTTAATATATGTTGAGCAACTGCGTCCTCACTTATTCCAAAATTAATTGCGTTTAAATGAGTAAAACTGTCAGAAGAAGAAGAAAAAGAAGAGGAATTATTAAAGTCAGATTCTTCAAATGCTTCTTTGAATTGATTAGCAAACATGTTTGCAATAACCTTTGGATCATGACTAGTTGACGAATTATTTGTCATCGAATTCGGATAGCCACATGTTTTCCTTTTACTATTAACGAAATTCCAGAAGCTATCTGGATTAGATTTAATACCATGTTCTATTTTACAAATGTAATCGTCATAATAGAGTGTTAGAATAATCAGTGAAAAGTTGTTTTAGAATTAAGAAAGTTCTGTAATCATCGTCAGTTCTAGTTATGTTATATTTTACCCAAGCTTTGTTCCTCTTATTTTTTAAGTTTTTAATACGCGTATCAAACCATGGTGGTGCATTTGAAGTAAAACGTGATCTTTTTAAAGGAATAGTTTCAAAAAAGCAGTTAAAAAGAGTTCTATAAAAATTAATCCACAAATCATCAATATTGCAATTACAAAATAATTGATTCCAATTTACAGTTATTAACATATCAAAAAGATCTACAAAATTACATTTAGAAAAGTCAAATTCAAGTTTGTTGTTATTATTGTTATTGTAAGAATTCCTAGGGAAAAGCAAAAAATTCTCATGTAACAAGCTAACCGTTGATGGCCAACAATTCTCTTCCGAACAAGAAATTGTTAAACAATTTAAAAATCACTTCTCTGATGTTTATAAAGAAAAAATACCAATTTCAGATTTCTCAAATAACGTCAAATCTTCAGTTTTATCCGTTTTATCAGATCCCACCACACATTTTTATTTTTTGTGAGGACGATTCTGCGTATGGTCACTCGGCCCGAGAATTCTTCACCTCATTCTCAAAGGTTTTTAAATCTCATTAAATTCATAAATGCAAAAAATCTGCCGGGCCAGACGGAATTTCGAATTTTATCCTTAAAAAGCTACCTCCTACAGCCATAAAAAGATTATATAATTGAACTAAACACAATAAAATATATAGCACAATGTAAAGGTTACAACAATGACATTATAGACAAATTAATTTTTAAAAAGAAAAATAAAATAAAAAAACAATCAAACAAACAACACACCTATACGAACATACTCCCACATACACTTAAAACCGAATTCAAAAAACTTAACATCAATATTTCCTTTAAAACAAACAACAGTATAAGCAAAATATTACAACATAAACCTAAAAAAGAAATTAAAACATGCTCCAGAGTCTACAAAATAAATTGCAACGATTGCGAAAAATTTTATATCGGACAAACAGGCAGATCTTTCTACGATAGATTTTTAGAACATAGACCAAAACAAAACACCAAATCCAACTTCGCTCTTCATTTAATCAACGACAACCACAATTATACAGATTTTGACACAAATATATGCACTTCTGCAAAAAAGGGAGAATACTAGACGCATTAGAAGAGTTCGAAATTTATAAAGCCAATAAATTAGAACAAGGCAAAATACTTAATGACGAACTAACTTTTAAAACAAATACACTATATGACACAGCACTAAACTTTTCAATAGATAATAGAAGACAAACATATTAATCACATTAAAAAGCTCCGACAATATAGAAAAACAACAAATAACAACATCGCACAATTCTACAAAAACAACCACCAGGGTTACCTTTTGACACCTTTTCAGCGTTCGGACACCAGGACACCTCTTTTCAAAAATAAGTCGATTTGGACACTTTTTATAAATCTAGCAACTCTTTGGACACTATTTTAAGCAAAACAAACAATTTGTTCGAAAAATGAAACGCAACCCATCGCAAACAACCAAAATAAAAAATACCTACACCAAACTATCTACTTCTATCTCTATCTATCATATAAAAATCTCTGTTGATACGACACACGATCTGTATATTTGTGTTTGAATTAAATTATTTCGATTTGATTTCAAAATTTGAAAATTTAATTACTAATCCCGAAAAATTAATAAAAGAGTATAAAGCTTTAGAGTTAAAAGCTAATGATGCTGATTTTGAGAGTATTTTTAAAATTAAAAATATAGAACAATTTTGGTTCAAAATAGGAAACTTAAAAAACCACTTAAGTGAATTTATGTATCCAAACTTATACGAATTTTTAAGAAAAATATTGACTTTGCCGCACAGCAGTGTATGTGTCGAGAGAATATTTTCCAAGCTTACACTTATGAAAAATAAGCTTACTAATAAATTAAAAATTCAAATTCATTGAATGGGACAATGCTTTCAGCTTTAAATGTTTTAAGAGGCAAAGATTTGGAGTTAGAGGTAGAAGAATGGGTTCCTAGTAATGTTCTTATACAAAAGTATAAAGAAGAAATATCAAAGAAATAATGTGATATCAAATACGAAGACTTTTTAAAACTGTTTTCTAAACAATTTTTCTAGTTGTTAATCACTTATGTTACCTGAATGTATGCCAATTTTTTTTTATTCTTAATTGTTATAGTAAAAACTTTAATTTAACCTGCGTTTTAATTGACATTTCTATGGGACACCTTTTTTCCTCTCGGACATCTTTTTTGACACTTTATGAAAATTTTCATAGGTAACACTGACAACCACCACTTTATACTGAGCTTAACGCCCGAAGATGAATTACACTCCGAAACGCGTCGCGTAAATATAATATAAATTTATTTTATTTTATAAAGTTGTAAGTAATAAAAATAAAAGTAAAAATAATAAAAAAAATTAAATTTTTTAATTTGATTTAATTATAATTATATTTAAAATAAAATTGTTGGTTATCCTTTTTAACAGCTGCCTGAATAATGACTTTTCCCTAAATCTTGGAAGGTTGCCAAGCAGCTCCCTTTGCAAAAAAAAATAATTGTCATGATTATATGTACAAAACTATATACCAATTTCACTGCTTTCAAATTTGGGGAAATTACTGGAGAGAATTATCCTCAATAAAATTGATTGTCATGTTGAAGAAAACATTGAGTTCATCCCAGATCTGCAATTCGGGTTCCGTAAAGGCCACTCAACGGTTCATGCCCTCCTTAAAGTCCATAAGGACGTAACGGATAACCTCAAGGACAAGAAATGCACCACGCCCTGTGCCTTGAATATCGAAAAAGCGTTCGATGGGGTTTGGAGAGATGGCCTTATCTTTAAAATGTTACAATTACAATACCCCAGACATTTAATTAATATGCTTATTAGTTTCCTATCTGAAAGAAAATTTGTCATTCAGACAAAAAATATGAACTCTGTCAGTGCTTGCTCTAACAGCGGCATCCCTCAGGGGTCTATTTTGGGCCCAAGACTTTACAACCTCTTCATGCATGACTTCCCTCACAATCACTTTATTTCGAATACTATAGTTTCACAAGCCATTTTGTACGCGGACGATACCTTCGTTTACGCTACGTATGAGATGGGGCATTAATATAAATGTATCGAAATCCGAATGCATCTGCTTCAGAAATGCGAGCGGTAAAGGTCCAGAAGGGGTGGTGCGTGAAAGCAAAAACCTAATTCTACCATTGAACAACAACCAGATTAAATTTGGAAGCTCTCTGAAGTATTTGGGAGTTAACTTCAACAAATTATTCAAGTTTAACAACCATGCAAGAATTGCTAAAGCTGAACAAGAGGGTTTTTTACAAAACAATGATCAGACCAGTTCTAGCCTACGGATTTCCTGTCTGGTTCGCCATCTCCCCCACTGTCGTGGGTGAGCTGGAAATGTTAGAAAGAAAAATCTAGAATATAAATAATTTAAAGAATTAAAAAATTTTAAAAATTAAAAAACTTTGTTTTATTTTGTTTTTTTTTATATATTTAGTATTATCACAACATTAATTTTTATTTAAAATAGCGACGCGTTTCGGATTAAAAATCCATCATCGGGCTAATGCTAACGGGCTGCTATTTTAAATAAAAATTAATGTTGTGATAATACTAAATATATACAAATACAAAATAAAACAAAGTTTTTTAATTTTTTAAATTTTTTAATTCTTTAAATTATTTATATTTTCAACACATTTCCTTGCATATATATCACACAACACGGAGACTACACCACACACAAAAATCTTAAGATTATGCGTTAACAAACATAACGAGTCACAAAATGTGAGTTACTCAAATTCTCATATTTATAAAGATGCAAACGTCATTCCGTTTTCTAAATATGCCACTTCTCTTTTATTGAAATCATTAGACAAAATGAAAGATAATGAAAATGATATGATTAAACACACACATAATTCTCAGAGAAGTCTGAGGCTGGACGACTCTCCTTACCTATCTCCTTTCATTCTTTTTAACGAAGGAATCAATCTTTCTGCCGATGGGCTTCTGGGCTTTTATCAGAAAGCCATAATCGGGCAAAACCGCGGGTAGCCTCGTATTTGGATTTTGTCTTCATAATAAATAAAAAAAGGGAAACAAAAATCTGTAAAGAAAAAGAAAATTCAATAATTTAATAATATAATGGGCTGGCAAAGCTTATCTCTCTTACCTAGACTATAAGTATATTTTACCTTTTATATGTATGTATGTATTTTATTTATATATGTTACAATTATTTTTTTTGCTACAAGATTAATAGATATAACTATTAATTTCCTTCATTTTGACATTTGCGAAAGCCATACATTATAGACTCCTGTTCTTTTCATTCATGTAATTTAAGATTAAAAATACTTTCGTATTTTCATTAACATATCAAATGTAAAAAAAAAAAATTCATATAAGACTCAATAAATGAATCTGAATCTCCTTCATTTGACATTTCGGAAGCGCTACTCTTCATTCTCAAATACAATTTCTTGTTTTGACCGCTAGGTGGCGCTGGATTGGCAACCAAAAAGTGAGGCTCGGTTCGCACCTTGGGCGTCCACAACATTATGTAGATATATAAACTTGTATTCACACCTACTGTTAGAATTGAAAATATCGAGCCAAATAAAATGCACAAAGAAAGAAAACTATACTCGAAATAGTTTTTTAATTTCATTCACAAAACAATTCATTCCATAGGCACATATATTTAATATTATACCTATTATTTGTGGTCCCAACTATATTATGAATGTCTACCAAATTATCATTTTGCTAACTAAAGCAAATGATGTATACTAAACATATATATATAGTGTACCTATATTTAGGTATTTTCACTTTTAGTATTATTCAAAATGCGATTGAACAACCTGCAACCATAAGTAAATCTAAGTACAGACGATTGTAAGATCTTACAATATTGTCAGATGTGTCAGTGAAAAAACTGTCCCAAATGTCTTACAATCGTCTGAACACAACATTTTGTCTGACAATATTGTCAGAAACGTCATTGTCAGGCAATTGTCAGTCGAAAATCTGACAAAAAATTGTCAGGTATCTTACAATCGTTCAAACGCACAATTTTTATCATTGTCAGAGAATTAGGACATTGTCAGACTCATTGGTCATTGTCAGATGTTTTCATTTCAGATGTTTACATCTTACAATTGCTGACAATTTATCCATTGTCCGATATGTCAATGAAACCCATCGGTTGAAGTTGGTTAAACAGAGATAAAAAAACATATGTGTTGGAAATTTTTAGTTTTTGCACAACTGATTAAAAAGAAAATATCTATAAAGCAACTCACTTCAGTTATATTTGTAAAGAAAGTGTATTTTCTTTTACATGTTTTCTGTTTTCCGTACCCTGGTAAACAAATAGGTAAACAAACAGCTGTCTAATTTATTATAATTTAAACATATAGAATAATAAGATTAGAATTGTCAAAATTGAAACGTGTTGGTTCAATTGTACAAGAGAGGCGAATATCAAAAGTAATATTTAACTTTAAATGTCGTTTCTGTATTTACAGGTATAATAATATTGTAAGAAATTAAATAATTATTAAATGAATTCTGTATTTACAGCAACACAATTGAGTTTTTATTAATTTTGTAATATACTCTCGATAAAAATACTACAACATTATAAAACGACATTTTGTTATTGGCAAACTTAAAAATGGAAAAATTAAAATTTGAGTTTATGGTGAAAGGTTCCGAGGGTGGAAAAACTAACATCATAGCATTAACTTCACTAGCCACGAATGATGAAAAAATGTATAAAATGCCAGAACAATTCCAGTCACTAGGATATCACACACTTCTAAAAGAGACTGAAACTTACAAAAAAGTGAAAAATTCACTACAAAGGAGACACCAAAAAAGAACAGTATGGATTTCCTTGACAAAAGAATTAAAAAAAGTCTATCTGGATGAAGATGGTAATGTTCAATTTAATGATATGTTCTTAGAGGAATTAGTGACAACTGAGACTACGTCTACTTCTCCTGGAATTATTAATCTTGAAGAATCCTTAACAAAAATTTTGGAAAAAATTTCTGGGATAAGTCCACAAATATCAAAGCAAAATAATTTAAGAAAAATCTCAGACAAATTTATGATCGAAAAATTCACTGGAAAAAACTCAAATGTAATGGAGATTTTTGAAACAGAATGTAGGCGTTTGGATGTACTAAAAGATGAAGAAAAGATTGAAATTTTTCGATTATTTTTGGAAAAATCCTGTCTAGATTGGTACAGCTCAATGTTGCTGAAGCATACACTGTCTTCGGAATGGAAACAATGGAGAGATGAGTTTTGTGAAACTTATGCAGATGTAGGGTGGACTCCAGTAAGATATGCAACAGAATTTAAATACAAAGCAGGTTCATTGTTAGAATATGCTGTAAAAAAGGAAAAAATATTATTAGAAATTAATAAGACAATAGATAAGTGTACTTTAATTGATCTCATTGCGGTAGGGCTACCGAGCTTTATAACAGATAAAATCGATAGAAAAAAATTAAAAGAAACCAAAGATCTTTTTAATAAAGTCAGAAGTCTCGAACATTTGGTAACAAAAAAAAATTTTGATAAAAAAAAGACAACAGATTCTACAATTAAAACAAACGAAAATAAGAAGTCTTGCAGGATTTGTGAAAAATTAAATAAAGGTATTCGATTTCATCCTGAATCTTCGTGTTGGTTCAGAACAAAAGAAAATGAAAAAGAAAAAAAAGATAATATAAAGTGTGTCAACAATTCTTAATTAGAGTTGGAGTTAAATGATACTGATCAAAAAAACTAATAATTACACCATTAATAAAAGTCAAACTAATATTAAATGACACTTTAGAAACATTTGGAATATATGATTCTGGTTCAAATGTTTCCTTAATAAATTCAAGATTAATAAAATTGAAAACAAGTGAAAAATCTAATAACACACAAGGAGCAGATTTGATAACAATTAATGGTGTGAAAAAAACAATTGGAATGGTAAATATAAAAATCAAGATTTTTGAAATCACAAAAGAAGTTGATATATTTGTGATCGATAAAGAAAACTTTAAATACGATTTTCTTATCGGATTAGATATGATACAAAAATTTAAATTAATTCAAAACGAAACGTTAGAAATTAAACAAGAGACACTTGAAAAAAAAAAAAATTATAAAGATACCATAATTGAAAAGAATATAGGCAGTGTTAATTTTAATGAACATTTAAATGCACCCAATTTCGAGATTTATCATTTAGATTATCAACAAAAATCTGAAATAAATAAACTAATTCAGAAATATAAAACAATTTTTGCCAAAGATAAATATGATGTAGGCACAGTTAAGGATTATGAAGCTCGCATTGATTTAATAATTGACAAATTTTGCAGTAAAAGGCCGTACAGATGCACTATCAATGATAAAAAGGAAATAGAAGAACAAATTTCAAAACTGTTAAAACAAAACTTAATCGAGGAGTCATATAGTCCGTTTGCTGCTCCAGTTACTCTGGCCTATAAAAAAGAAGAAAATAAAAAATCAAGACTGTGTATAGATTTTCGCGATCTAAATAAAATTGTAATTCCTCAATCACAACCATTTCCGTTGATTGAGGACTTAATGGTTAAAACAAGAAACTGTAATTTTTTTTCGACATTGGATATAAACTCAGCATTTTGGTCAATTCCTTTACGCATTGAAGATAGACAAAAAACTGCTTTTGTAACACAAGAAGGACATTTTCAGTGGACTTGTTTACCGTTTGGGTTGAAGACGTCACCAGCAATTTTTCAAAGAATTCTTGGTAATATAATTAGAAAACATAAGCTCGCAGATTTTACAGTAAACTACATATATAGATGACATTCTTATTTTTTCAAAATCTTTTCCTGAACATATAAATCACTTAACGCAATTATTGAATGCAATTATGAAGGAGGGATTCCGATTAAAACTATCAAAATGTACCTTTGCATCTGATTCGGTGAAATATTTAGGACATATATTAAAAAATAATTCAATATGTCCAGTAAAAGATAATTTAATTTCAATTCGGAACTTTCCTATTCCAAAATCACAAAAAAACGTTCGGCAGTTTTTAGGAAAAATAAATTTTTATAATAAATATGTACCTAATATTTCAATTACATTAGATCCATTACATAACTTATTGAGGAAAGGACAAAAGTTCTTATGGACAATAAAATGTCAAGAATCCTTTGAAAAAATGAAAGAATTATTGTGTTCACAACCTGTCTTAGCAATATTTGATCCAGAACTGCCAATAGTTATCTACACAGATGCAAGTTTAGAAGGCATAGGAGCCGTTTTAAAACAAACACAACCAAGTGCAGAAGAAAGACCAGTCGCTTACTTTTCAAAAAATTAAACGAAGCACAGAAAAAAAGCCATATATTTAGAATGTCTGGCAATAAAAGAAGCTGTAAAATATTGGCAATATTGGCTCATAGGTCGAAAATTTACAGTCGTTTCGGATCACAAGCCTCTGGAAAAGATGAATATAAAAGCAAGAACAGATGAAGAATTAGGCGACTTAACATACTACTTATCGCAATACGATTTTGAAGTAATATATGCACCAGGCAAATACAACTTAGAAGCAGATTCTCTAAGCAGAAATCCAGTATTGGAATCAAATGAAAATGAAGATGAACAATTAAAGGTTGTAAATTTTATAAGCCTTGAAAATATTCTAATTGACCAAGAGAAAAATGGAGATTTAAAAAACAAAAGGAATAAATTAATACTAAAACATAACGTATATTACAAGAAAGTGAGAAAAAAAGAAAAAATTGTACTGTCAGAAGATTTAAGTGTTGACCTTATAAAAAAAATACATAAACACTACTGCCATATTGGGATACAACAAATGCAGAACAAAATAAAACCTTTTTATACAGCGAAGAATCTAACACATAATATAAAGAAAATTTGTAGAAGCTGTGAGATTTGTATCAAAAATAAATCGAGAGGACAAGATAAATTCGGTTTAATGCATCATTTAGGGCCTGCCACGAAACCTTTCGAAATAGTTTCAATAGATACGATCGGTGGATTTGGAGGTTTACGATCTACGAAAAAATACTTACACCTTTTGGTTGACCATTTTACCAGATACGCATATATTTTAACGTCAAAAAATCAAAATTCGAATGATTTTATAAAACTGGTAAAAAAAGTAACAGAAAGCAATGAAATTGGTATGATTTTAACAGATCAATACCCAGGTATAAATTCAAAAGAATTTAAAAAGTTTCTGGATGAGAAAAACATACCAATTATATTTACTGCAGTAAATGCACCATTCTCGAATGGTTTAAATGAACGACTTAACCAGACGTTAGTTAATAAAATAAGATGTAAAATAAACGAAAAACAAAAAAAAACATCAGCATGGACCTCTATAGCAAATGAATGTACACAATTATATAATGAAACTGAACAGTGAACATACAGTCACTGGATTTGCTCCGATATACTTGTTGGAAGGTACAGATACTACAGTTTTGCCAAATGAATTAAAACAAAACACTCAAAATAATTTATTTCAAGATAGAATATTAGCTCTAGAAAATACAATCAAATCTCATAATTACAACAAAAAACAATTCGATAAAAACAGAATAAATCATAAATTCAATGTTGGAGAGCGGGTGTACGTAGAAAATGGAAATAAATTAAATAGAAAAAAATTGGATGAACTTAAAATCGGACCATACAAAATCATGGAAAAAATATCAAATTCAATTTTTAGAATAGATACAGGCCACAAGAAATCAGAATCAAATCTATTCCATATAACAAAACTTAATCCAACATTAGATACTTTAAGTGATAAGAAAAATTAAGGCTAAAAAAAAAAAAAAAAAAAAAAAAAAAAAAAATCTTCTATTGAAACATCTGTTTTTTCCCTAGGGGGGGAGATGTAAAGAAAGTGTATTTTCTTTTACATGTTTTCTGTTTTCCGTACCCTGGTAAACAAATAGGTAAACAAACAGCTGTCTAATTTATTATAATTTAAACATATAGAATAATAAGATTAGAATTGTCGAAATTGAAACGTGTTGGTTCAATTGTACAAGAGAGGCGAATATCAAAAGTAATATTTAACTTTAAATGTCGTTTCTGTATTTACAGGTATAATAATATTGTAAGAAATTAAATAATTATTAAATGAATTCTGTATTTACAGCAACACAATTGAGTTTTTATTAATTTTGTAATATACTCTCGATAAAAATACTACAACATTATATATTTTATATCAATTCCTTGTGTTGTGTAGTTTTATTCGGAATAAATTAAGTGCTTATGCTCAGCCGCTATATGTCTTTTCTTAATTCTTTTTAGCATGTTGTTGAATTTTTGTCACATTACTTACTAAAAAGACTTGTTAAATTATACAAAAAGAATAAAGCAAAACTAAAATAGAAACGAAATCTAACAATCAATGGTCATCAATGATCGAAAATGTTACCATGGAAAACGAAAATTCACCAATTCTTAAAGAACCCGATGACGAAAAGGAGCAACCATCGATCACAGAAGAAAAAGATTCTTTATTAAATGCAGAGGAAATTGATGGGAATGCTGCAGAATCTCCCCCACTGTTTTTTAATTATTTTTCAGCACAAAAAAATTGCATGACACCCACGAAAACTTTTTTTAAAAGATGTAAACAATCAATCAATTTTTTGTATAGATCTACCAACCGTTTGAACAGAAAATTTTCAAGCTGACAATTTTGTGAGATATATTATTGTCAGACAAGAGCTGACAATCAAATTGTCAGACTTTGGGATGAAATCTACCAACCGTGTGAACGAACAATTTTTCATTGTAAGGAATATGCCAATTGTCAGCTATTGTGAGATAATTTATAATGTGTGACAAGGGTATGATTAAGTTTGAAAATTTTCTGCCAAAGAAAATTTTCGTACCCAGCGGAGGATTCGGCATGCTGGCAATTGTGCGCGGCTAGAGCTCAGTCGGGGGGGGGGGGGGGGGGGGGTATTCTTTCCGCCGTCCAAATGACATATAAATTTTTTCATGCCGGAGGAACTAAGGGGGTATGAGGTAGTAACGAGGTTTGATACTTAATAGTATCGATTTTTCAAAAAAAAATAGCAACACCAAAAAAATTATGTTCTGTCGGAAAGCGTACTTAGTAAAGGAATAGAAAGGTTATCAAAGCTGATAAACTTCTCTGTTTAAAGGAAAGGATAAGGGAACACGAACACGAAAATTGCCTGGGTCTGATGTTAATGACCCAGAGCAGTATCCACCCAACCACTGACTTCCAGAGTCAGGGCTCGATGGCCGTCAAAGGCCGGAAATTCGTTGACGGCCCCTATATAATAATAAAAACGCCTGTTCAAATTTACCTCGCTTCCATTTCACTTCTCTACATCACCAAGGCAAAAGTCACTTAACACATTATAGTGTTATCTCATATTTCCAAAGAATAAAAAAAAACTTGTTTTTGAAAACGTAGTACATTATTACAAATTTATTTTGTTATATAAAAAGAACATTACTTTTTGATTTTCATTGTATGAAGCTTAAAAGGTTTAAAACCAAATCATTGGTATCATAATACAAAAGCGGTGAATGTTCACAAAAAAAAATCTAATAAGTGAAAATCCGATGTATTTAAAACGTGTAATATAACCGTATATCTAATTAAAAGAAAAATCAAGTCAATCACGGTGTTCAAACAAGGTAAGTTGAGGAAAATTTTTCAAGGTAAGTAGGATTTTTAGTATAAAGGTAAGTATTTAAAATTTTTTTTTTTTTAATTCATAAGGTAAGAAAATTTGAACATATCAGCATAAAAAAATATTAAATACAATATAGTTAATGTTACTTACAGTTTTCTTTGCAGCTACATAGATGTATGACTGTGAAGTTAGCATATCAAGTGTTAGCATATCAAGTTTTTTTTGGAATTCTTATCGCATGAACCATAGTTCTATAGTTCTTGATACTTTTCCAAAATAGTTCTGTTCGATTTCACCGAGAAAACAGATTTTAAAAAATGCGGTGCTAACTTCCCGTAGCATATCAATTATTGAAATGTCAAATGAAAATATTTTTTTTAGATGTAAAAGACATACCTTAATAGTTCCTCATACTTAAAAAAAATTGTTCCGTTATATTCAGACTTAGAAAAAAAAAAACTGAAAAAATAATTCTAACAAGAAATGCGGTAGAAAAAGCAACTGGTTTTAACAGATTTGGAAGTTTCAATATAACCAATGATTAAAAAACATACCCCTTATGCGTTCACAATATAATCTAATAAATTTTTCTTTCTAACACTTTTCAAACATACATATATTATGATTTTTTTCAATTGTGAAATGCAATTTTCACACTTTATGAAAAAGACCTTGATATGATGGAATTTTTATACAAGCTCCAACTCATTTGTTAATTTTCTCTGATAGATATAATGTGTTTACAATATAATCCGAAGAGTTCCCGTTTCTAACACTTTTCTAACAAAAGTTATGATTTTTTTTAGATTAAGGCGATTTTCCATGAATTTTGGTAATCGACCTTAATTCCACCTTGATATGCTAGCATTTTTTTGCGAGTTCCAACTCATTTGTTAATTTTCTCTGATAGATATAATGTGTTTACAATATAATCCGAAGAGTTCCCGTTTCTAGCACTTTTCTAACAAAAGTTATGATTTTTTTTAAATTAAGGCGATTTTCCATGAATCTAAAAAAAATCATAACTTTTGTTAGAAAAATGTTAGAAACGGGAACTCTTCGGATTATATTGTAAACACATTATATCTATCAGAGAAAATTAACAAATGAGTTGGAACTCGCAAAAAAATGCCAGCATATGTGTAAACCGAGGAACAACTCATTAAAAAGTCCACAAAAAAAGAATTAACATCATAAACAAACAATGTTGATCATTGAATGCGTTCAAAATATACGCATGGAATTCGGTACAAGTAAGAAATTTCGAACTTTCGAACTTACATCTACCTGTCATATTTCATCTTTCTTTTTGCACGAAGTGAATTCCCATTTCCGATTTTCATTCTTTTCTAATCCAACTCTTACACATGGTAGACGATTTAAGAATCCATTGTGCCTAAAGAAAGTACATACATATTTAAAATATATATGTGATAAATATATATACTTGTCCTTAATTATTTAAAATAATTACGACATATAAAACAAAAAAAAAAAAACAATAATCTATTCTTTCGGATAGTGAACATTTTTGAGATATTCAACATTGTATATCAGGTAAATTAAACTTGGCTTATACATATATGTGAGATCATTTAATAATGTGTATAATGTGATCATAGCAAATTCTAGAAGGGAATCCATTTTTCCAATTTGGTGTGATCTTGCCATGTGGTTGGTCACAACCCAAAGCGATCACATAACCATTGCACAAACAAATTATTAAAAAAAAAAGAAACCCGATCACCACGCACAACATCAAGATCAAATCCTAAATTTCTGATCTGTGTCCACATTGACAGCATTTATTAGGAAAGTCTCAGCTGACACACACAGTTCTGGAACGACCACAACTTGCTCCTAAATAATCTTCAGAACACGCAATCAGAGTTATAGATCGCAAACAAAAAAAAAAAACAAGAAAAGTTTTTGTTTGATAAGAGATCATAACGTAAGTTCTCGCGAGCCATCTGTATAATATAACTGGTAAGTGATCCCCACCAGATCTGTCTCTCAGATCTCTATAACCTTTCATTAACATGTGCTTTTAATCAGATCGTCTTGGTGCGCTGATAACACAAAGTTACAACCATTGACAAGATCCAATCGTTGGTTGTCGTGATGACGCCTTAAAACTTTCAACGATGTTGAGATCTGTCTCTCAGATCTCTATAACCTTTCATTAACATGTGCTTTTAATCAGATCGTCTTGGTGCGCTGATAACACAAAGTTACAACCATTGACAAGATCCAATCGTTGGTGGCATACACACTTCGTATTCATCAACATCGTTGAAAGTTTTAAGGCGTCATCACGACAACCAACGAGCAAAATCAAGACCGTGTGAAAGCCTCCATTTCCGTCATCAACGAGGTCTTGTCAAAGTTCTCCTGCGATAGAATCCAACCCGGCTCTATCTAAATTGACGTCATCGATCCACAACCCCATTTCAACTCCTTATCAACAACCTAAATCATCAATCAAATCAATCATCATTTTTTTTCCCTGTTTATAACCTACATATAGACATATATATAACAATAACAATATTTCATCCAGTCACTCATCATACTTGTTCATCAATCCTCGTTCAAATTTTAAAGGTTTTGTTATATCGATCACCAAATTTAGCAACATACACAAATTAGTGTCCAACTACCATCAAAGCTGCTGTGCACATCATCTTTGCGGAGTCGGTAAGTTTCTTTGTTTCTTTACAATCAAAGTTGACATATATAACAAAAAAAAAAAAAACAAAACAAAAAAAAATACACATTCGTATTTGAACGATGAATGATAATATAGTTCTATCTACATCCTAACTTTAAAATATCCTAATTACAAGATCTTTTAAGAGTTTTAAGTGAGTTTCAATCCCATATCGAGAGAAAGAGAGTGAAAGTGAAAAGAAATTTCCTTTTTTTTAACAAATGAAAGTCACTCAAATTTTTTTATGAGAGAGAGACTAAGCCTTAAACTTAAAGTTATTTCGAGTTTTTTTTGATTAATCTAATAAACAGAATAATAAATTTCTCTTCACTCAAACTCTTTCTCGGGTAAACATTTAAAGTTTAATCGACTCATTTTAGTTTTTTTTCTCATTTCAAATGATACTTTTTTGTATTCTATTTTATTTTGAATGATGAGATGATTTTGCTTTTTATTTGATATAATTTTTCTACGTTTAAATTTTTTTTATCTTATGAATAAAACCTACATACATATTTTAATGAAATATTATTTAAACGGGTTATCTTTTTGGTCGATTTAGTAAGGTTGGATTGAGAATGGAGTGAAGTTTATTTTTGAGTGCAAAGGGGAAGGAAACGAGGTAATGGAAAAATGCGACGCGTATATAGGAGGTAGTTCTTAGGAATTTTCTCAACTTTAGATTAGGGGTCATTGAATCTAATTCGAGTGGCTCAATGACCACGGAGTTTTCATCTTTATTATTTTGAAAACGGAGGGAGGGATACACTCAGGAGCCCTATAACATCTCGGGTTTCCCATTCAACAATATTTTAGGAATGAATATACGTGTTTCGCGCGTTAGATAGTTCTTGTGTGTGATTTTATTAATTTATTTGAATTGGCATGAAATATGTTCGGTGGTTCAACGACAAGTACAAGTACCCACCCCACCAACGAGCTAGTTATATGGTGATGCAAGCATGCCGAACCGTACTTTGTTGGTTGAACGACCCATCCGACATCCCTATGATCTGCTCAGGGTATCCTGTAGTCCTGAGGGAGCAAAGGGTAAGCAAACCATCGCTTTTTGCCGGGAGGGAACAGCTAATACCGTTACACATATCAAGGTGGAATTAAGGTCGATTACCAAAATTCATGGAAAATCGCCTTAATCTAAAAAAAATCATAACTTTTGTTAGAAAAGTGTTAGAAACGGGAACACTTCGGATTATATTGTAAACACATTATATCTATCAGAGAAAATTAACAAATGAGTTGGAACTCGCAAAAAAATGCCAGTATATCAAGGTGGAATTAAGGTCGATTACCAAAATTCATGGAAAATCGCCTTAATCTAAAAAAAATCATAACTTTTGTTAGAAAAGTGTTAGAAACGGGAACACTTCGGATTATATTGTAAACACATTATATCTATCAGAGAAAATTAACAAATGAGTTGGAACTCGCAAAAAAATGCCAGCATATCAAGGTGGAATTAAGGTCGATTACCAAAATTCATGGAAAATCGCCTTAATCTAAAAAAAATCATAACTTTTGTTAGAAAAATGTTAGAAACGGGAACTCTTCGGATTATATTGTAAACACATTATATCTATCAGAGAAAATTAACAAATGAGTTGGAACTCGCAAAAAAATGCCAGCATATCAAGGTGGAATTAAGGTCGATTACCAAAATTCATGGAAAATCGCCTTAATCTAAAAAAAATCATAACTTTTGTTAGAAAAATGTTAGAAACGGGAACTCTTCGGATTATATTGTAAACGCATTATATCTATCAGAGAAAATTAACAAATGAGTTGGAACTCGCAAAAAAATGCCAGCATATCAAGGTGGAATTAAGGTCGATTACCAAAATTCATGGAAAATCGCCTTAATCTAAAAAAAATCATAACTTTTGTTAGAAAAGTGTTAGAAACGGGAACACTTCGGATTATATTGTAAACACATTATATCTATCAGAGAAAATTAACAAATGAGTTGGAACTCGCAACAAAAAGGCCAGCATATCAAGGTGGAATTAAGGTCGATTACCAAAATTCATGGAAAATCGCCTTAATCTAAAAAAAATCATAACTTTTGTTAGAAAAGTGTTAGAAACGGGAACACTTCGGATTATATTGTAAACACATTATATCTATCAGAGAAAATTAACAAATGAGTTGGAGCTTGTATAAAAATTCCATCATATCAAGGTCTTTTTCATAAAGTGTGAAAATTGCATTTCACAATTGAAAAAAATCATAATATATGTATGTTTGAAAAGTGTTAGAAAGAAAAATTTATTAGATTATATTGTGAACGCATAAGGGGTATGTTTTTTAATCATTGGTTATATTGAAACTTCCAAATCTGTTAAAACCAGTTGCTTTTTCTACCGCATTTCTTGTTAGAATTATTTTTTCAGTTTTTTTTTTTCTAAGTCTGAATATAACGGAACAATTTTTTTTAAGTATGAGGAACTATTAAGGTATGTCTTTTACATCTAAAAAAAATATTTTCATTTGACATTTCAATAATTGATATGCTACGGGAAGTTAGCATCGCATTTTTTAAAATCCGTTTTCTCGGTGAAATCGAACAGAACTATTTTGGAAAAGTATCAAGAACTATAGAACTATGGTGCATGCGATAAGAACTCCAAAAAAAACTTGATATGCTAACACTTGATATGCTAACTTCACAGTCATCATAGATGTTCCGTGCGCACGAAGATCCTGTTTGCTGTTTGAAATAAATTTTAGAATTTGTGTAGGTTAGACTGATATTTCCAACGTTTCCTTTCTTTTTCAGTATTATTTTCTTTTCTTTATTTTTTTTTTGTAGGTATTTATTTTTTTATTTCTTTTAGGTAAGTATTTTATATCTCTTTTCTTCTTTTTTTAGGATTAAAATTTAAAAAAAAACTTAGGATATTCACCAAACTAACTCGATTTAACTTTTTTTTTTCTTATTACACGGACTCGCAATTAAGCAAATGGTTAGGGGAAAAGAACAAACCGGATTTAAACTTTTACAAATGCTATACTAAACTAAATTAACTTTTTTGAAATTTCCAATTTATCAAAAAAAATAAATGTTTCTATTAATATTATCGTATTGACACACTGTACTTATTCTTTTTATTAATTTAAAAAAAAATTTTAAGCGTCTCGGGAAATTTCACGAGCGGGTAAGTCGGGTACAATTATTTAAAACAAAGCAATGAATATCGTTGGGAAGTTCAAGTGGAACTCCGGTACACCGATGGCTAGCTACTAGTAGCACGTGCAGGCATCTAGAATCCTTTTTTTTTCACGCTTCTTCTCGAAAAATCGGAGGGACGGTACGTGAGGGAGGTCGCAACGCGAAGTTCGTGAAGAGGCGTTCGACTGTACCGGAATTCCGAGGCGCTGCCGAAGCCAAGAGCTGTCGGGACAAAATAGTTAGTTAGTTAGCTCGCTACACACAGTTTTCCGTGGCGAGATTCCTGGGGCGTTTGATGCAACGCGACCAAAAGAGATCTCGTTGTGTTGCCGGTTGTAGCTACAAAAAGTTTTTTTTGTTGTTGAAAAAAAGACACATTAAGGGGTTTATTCTTAATTCTTACCAAAATTTATTCTTTTTGTTTCCTTTTTTGTTTTTCTTCTTTTTTCTTTTAAAAATTTTCCAATAAGGAATGTTTCCTTTTTTTATATTATAAGCTGTCGTGGTCGGTGGTTTCTCAAATAAAACTATGCTTCCTGGCCGAGTGACGATCTTTAAAAAGAACGAACGCACAAATTTGGGCGACGAATTGCTGACTTTCGTTCAGTGAACGAAAGAAAAAATGGCGCGCCTTCCCTCAGTGGACGAAGGAAGTACTGAGCATTGCCAGATACTTGTTTTAGTGGGGGTGCATGTAATTCCATACACATGGCGCGGCTAAGCGTAGCGATCAGAAGCTGCGCGTGTCGCGATACATGAGGTGATACGCTACAAAATCTTGGATTGGGCCAATACCCGTATTGACACAAGACAAGAAAACAAGTTCACCGATAAAGACTTTATTTCCAAAAAGCAACTTGCAATTATATACTTTTCGTATCGCGGGCTTTACTTCGACCCACGACCCGAGAAATGATTTTCAAGTATCGTCGAAAAAATTCTAAACTGCTTTGCCACACCAATCTCATTAAACGCTTCGTGTGCAGCCAGCTTTAAATACCAAAATCTACTACATTCTATTTTATTTTGCTACAATTCAACTCTTACTTCAATTCAAAACATTCCTGGCGAGCTGTCAAAACAAAAATCAACGAGAAAAGAAAATAATCAAAATATTTTTGATTTTGCTCAGCCGGCGATGAAATTTAATACTTTTGTTGTGCAGGCCTTTTCACAACAAAACAAAATTGAGCAAGCGAATACAATTCAAGCAGCCAGCTCTGCCAGAAATACTTGTGAATTGTTCAAGAATCGGAAATTGTTGAGATCCTTGTGATCTCCGAAATCTGGGTTGGCGGAATCCTGTGAATCAATTCAAGTAAGTATAGCAATTATGTATTTTGCTGGCTATTAATGTACTAATAACAATTTATTTCAGTTTTCTATTTCTATTTGCTACTCCAGAAGATACCTATACGAACACGAAAACGAAAACCTAACATTTCTACTCTTGTTTGTTTTGGTCTTTTGGAGCTAATGGATTCAGAAGAGACGACGGCTACTAAAAAAAAGAACACGCCAGCATTTTCTTTTCTGGCTCGGGGTCGGTCAGTTCAAAACAATGACCCAATCATCTCAGGTTGGTTTATTTCGATCACATACCTGATCAGAATTATTCCATGAAATGAGCGATCGAAAGGAAGTGCTGTTCTGCCTTCTTAATAGCGTGCCGACATAGTTGAGGCTACTCAAGGTAGTTCGACATTCCAGAGCCAGAATCTAGTCGACGTTTTGGTATCGAATAATCGTACTTTCGACATTATCAATGTTCGACCACCGGTGGAATGGAATCAGCCCGGAATTGAGTGTCGGTTTGTGAATACGCTCGCTTCATTTTACTTAGCTAAAATCTATTTTAAGTTATTCAAAGCATTATATTTAGTGAGTAAGATTGTTTTCTAAATTCGTTTTTAATAAATTAAAGAATATCTAAAGGGTAATTTCCGTGCAGTCAGTTTTTTCTTCTTTTTTTTCAAATTTGAATAGCTTTTAGCAATAATATAGAAGTTTTTCAAACGAATTTATCGGCGCAGGTCTTTAGCATGGTATATGCCAATTCTTTTCCCTTGTAGGTTTTCTATTTCATATAAATTGTTATTTCTACTTACCACTCTACACTTAACGAATTTTTGTGATAGTTTCGCATCGAAATTTTTTGAGGAGTTGCTCAACACAAAATTTCTTCGGAAAATTTCCTCTCCAGGTTTAAATACACGTATAGCTGACCTTGAATTGTACGACTTTTTATTTCGTTTGTATGCTTCATGTAATTTCTCTTTTATTTTCGTTCGCATCAGTTGCAATACGTTCGAAGAGGGTAATACTTCAATCTCACCATATCGCTTAGAGATTTAAGCTGCTTAAGGATTGGGTACGCTTGAGCATGGGTGATCATGTGGCGACCAAAGTGCGAAGCGAAGTATGGAGACATGCCGGTCGTCTGGTGCACAGAAGTACACAATGCTTGTTGTATTTGTGGCAAGTGCACGTCCCATTCTTTCTGGTCGTCTTTAAGGTATATACGAATAGCTGACAGGATGGAACGATTCACCCTCTCCGAAGCGTTTGCCTGAGGAGAATATAGGGCATTCTTGATGTGTTTCGTTCCGTACTTGGAAAGAAAGTTTTTAAATTCCTGACAAATTGTTTGCCATTGTCGCTGTGCACAAACTCTGGCACTCCGAATTTCAGAAAAACTTCTTTTTCGAGAAAATCGATTACTAGTTTTGAGGTGGCTTTATGCATAGGTTTTAAAAATACGAATTTTGTCATGTAATCTAAAGCGATGAAGAGACAAACAAAATCTCGTACTTGTTGTGCTATTTTTGGCCAAAAATAGGTTTCTTTTATTCTTTCAAGGGTTTTTTGCATTCCGCCATGAGCACAGTTTGGTGGTTCATGGTTTCGAACTATGGTTTGGTGTGTTAAGCTAGACGGCAACCAAATTTTCCAGGGATTGTCTAGGTTTAACGTGTTGTTATGGCTAGGGATAATTTTTTTATAATTTACACCATTTTCAATTTTTAAGTCAGGGAGATTTTTGTCGTTTTTACTAATGGTTTCGATAAGGTCGAGATATTCTTTAGATTTAAATTTAGTAGATTCGAAAATTGATGACAGAGTTAGTTGATCCATCTTCTACCTGAGCGTCGACCTTGTCGAGTTGTAGAAGCTGAGTAAGGTCAAAGATTCTCGAGATAATTTCTCCAGATGAGTCCTGAAACTAAAGGACGCTCCACTACCTCCCTTACTTTCATTATCCTTCCGTCAGTACGGCGAATGCGGTCTGACACTCCTTTCTCCCCTCCTCCAACGGAACGGTGATAATACTGTCCAACGGTTCCATTCCCCTCGGCTGTACGGCGACAAGCTGTCAGACATCCCCTCCTTCGGCAGTACGGCGAAAAAGCTGTCTGGCATACCCTCTTCTTTACCTCCAGGTAAGGGCCTGAGGGCCCAAGTAAATAACTAGCTCAGTCGCTATCGGAGTATCCGGATACCTGGCGACCTCCGGATTAACTAGCCTTACCTGCATATACGGATCTCTGTGCAGGCGGACCACCCCTTCTCCGATACTCGTGGGAACTAAATGAATAATTCAAATAGTGTTGGTAGAAAGTCCGAGTCTACTTCTAGATCGGCCAGTAGTGCGACTGGAAAGTCGCCTGCTGTTACTCCTGTCTTGCGCATTGGCGACGAGACTATGGCAATTCATAGTCGCGCTGCTAATAGCAAGCACAGTGAAAAGGTAAATTTACCTACTTTCAGTGGAAGAAGGATCGTGAATAATGGCCCTTCTTCCACTAACAAGAGTTCACCTCTTAATAAAACCCCCAGCGGGAGTGGGCGAAAGCTTACACCGTCCGGGGCGATTTATAAAAATATTCGGAATGCTAGGAGGATACTGAGGACTTATGGCGATAAGCCTAATGTCGGAAGTGACTCGAAGCAGGAAGGAAGGATTAAGTGGGCTAAGGGTATCTTAGCCAAATACGACGAGACCAGCGAGGACTCCACGTCTAAGCAACAAAGGTCTATTGAGGGAGCCGTATCGGTTCCCAAACGTCTTAAAGTGCACAACACCAGCACTCCGCTTAATCCCCATAGCGGTGAAAAAACCTACAGGGAGGCCTTAAAAGGCAAAATAGTTGTTGCTGTAATCGACCGCAGCGATATAGATGGCACGATCTCCTCTGATCATTGGCAGGTGGTAAAACAGAAGCTCTCGGCTAGCTTCTTAAGTATTATGAGGGACAACACGGGACCACCACCAATCACAAGTGATGGCCGTTGGCATCAAGGGCATGTCAAACTTATCGCTTGTGATGATCGGAGATCGTGCGATCTGTATACGCTGGCGATCAGCAGGCTAGGAGAGGTATGGCCAGGTGCGAAGCTTGAGTTTATTGCTAAGGAGGATATCCCATGTAGGCCAAGAGCGCGTACCTGGATCCCAGCCGAACCCTCTGGAATGGATGAAATACTCCAAATAGTTCAGCTTTCAAACCCATCCCAACCCACTCACAACTGGAAAGTCGCGAAACTGGAGGAGCAGAGGGGTCTTTATAGAGGCGCAATCATTGTGATCAATAAGGACTCCCTTGCTCCTCTGGCGCAGACCAAAGGTGTGATCAGGTTTGGGTTTGAAACCATGACTCTTAGGGTTTACAAAAAAAAATGATGAGTGCGACGCAGCATGCGCGCCTCCACACCCCGAAGAGGACGAAGCTGCGATCCGGGATCCTGGTGCATCGATCGTCCTTCCATCTTTGGATGGCGCTGCTTCCGGGACACCCTTGGTCACAGCGAAATCCCTCCTTAATGCCGACGGTCTATCCGACATGGAGACCGAAGACTCCACTAAAATGGATCTTCTAAATGAGGAAGAACTTCTAAGTTCATCCTCTGAAGACCATAACCTCACTGTTGTGGAGGCCGATCTAACTAACTTGTAGCCAATATGCTCCAGTTAGTACAGATCAATCTCCAACACTCCATTAAGGCTTCGGCCTCCCTTCTTCTTCGGTTATCCAGCAGCGGAGAAGACATCGTCCTGATCCAAGAACCTTGGATTGTGAAATCCATTGTTCGTGGACTTAGGACTCCTGGATACTACTTACTGTATGCATCAGATAAAGGTGACCCTAGATCTTGCATTCTAGTGAAAAGTAGCATTAATGTATACTTACTCCCTAATTTCAGCGATCGAGATACTACCGTTGCAAGACTGGAAACTGCCAAAGGTACAGTTTGGCTAGCATCGGCATATCTCGGCCATGACCACCTTGGCCCTCTCCCTGGCAATACACTGGAGAAAGTAATCGCTGATGCAGAAAGGCAAAAGATCAGCCTCATTATTGGGTGCGACGCTAACGCCCATCATACATTGTGGGGTAGCACTGATATAAATGATAGAGGTGAGTCTCTTTTTGATTCTAAGTACTAACCTTATTGTATGTAAGTAACGTAGGTAATGAACCTACATTCGTTACCAAAAACCGACAGGAAGTATTAGACATAACTCTTGTCTCCGATAACATCCATCAAATGATTATGAATTGGAAAGTATCTAAAGAACACTCGTTCTCAGATCATAGATACATTCAGTTCAGCTTAATTGATGAACCTCCCCGCCATGAAGCTTTTCAAAATCTTCGGAAAACCGACTGGCTCAATTACCAAGAAACACTTAGAAATTTAATAAAACCCGATCTTATGAGTGTTCCATCCATTAACGATCTTGACTGCAAAGTCAAAGATTTAACATCAGCCCTTTATACATCGCTGGCCATTTCCTGTCCTCCCTTTAAAATAAGAGGAAAAAAGGAAGCCACATTGGTGGACTTCAGGGTTAAATCTGCTCAGGAAAGATTGTAGAAAACTCTTCAATCGAGCTAAAGGCACTAGAGAGGTGTCAGATTGGGACTCCTATAAGGCATCCCTAAACAAATACAAGAAAGAACTGAGGAAGACTAAACGTTACTCCTGGAGAAGCTTCTGTGGTAGTATAGAAGAAACCTCCGAAGCTTCTAGATTAAGGAAAATCCTCTCCAAAAATCCAGTTATGCCTAGTGGCTTGAAATATGCCGACGGCTCCTGGACCAACTCATGTGAAGAATCACTCAACTTGTTACTGGATACTCATTTCCAGGGAGCTCTGTAATTGTTAATAATACTGACCCTAACAGGTCAAATAACATTTTAACTTATCCACAAGGTCTTATTACAAGGGACAAACTACAATGGGCTCTCAACAGCTTCAAACCATATAAATCGGCAGGGCCTGATGGCATTATTCCAGCTGAATTACAAAAGAATTCAACTGTCATTCTGCCTATTCTGGAGGCTATTTTCAGGGCTGTTTAAATCTAGCCCATATTCCACTGCTATGGAGAGTAGTCAAAGTTGTATTTATACCCAAAGCTGGTAAAACTTCCCATGTAAACCCCAAAGATCTCAGACCTATTCCTTCTAAAAACTTTTGAACGTTTGATTGATATCCACTTACGATCAAGTATTAATACGAGACTACTATCTAATGCGCAACATGCTTATAATAAAGGGAAGTTGGTAGAAACTGCACTTCATTCACTAGTACGGACTATCGAATACTCCCTCCATCATAAAGAAGACACAATGTTGGCTTTCCTAGATATAGAAGGTGCTTTCAACAATGTCGACGTATCTGCAATCTCATCAGCACTGTCATCTCTGAAAGTGGAAAGTTCACTTGGTGAACTGATTAATCAAATGCTGACTAGCAGGATTATCAATTCAAAACTGGGTAACTGTACTGCTAGAAGATCTGTCAGTAGAGGTACGCCACAAGGTGGCGTCCTATCTCCTCTTCTCTGGAACTTGGTAGTAAATGAGCTACTAATGTGCCTAGAAGCTGAAAGCTACAGGGTGATTGCCTATGCGGACGATGTTGCCATAGCAGTATCTGGCAAGCATCCAAACACCTTGAAAGAACTCTTACAAAATGATCTAAACAAGCTAACCCTTTGGGCAGACCTCCCCATCTATTAAAGGTATACCACTGACATTCACAGATCAAGCGAAATATCTGGGTCTTATTTTAGATAAGAAGTTAAGCTGGAAACCTAATATACAAGAAAGAGTCAAAAAAGCAACGGTGGCTCTTTTCTCCTGTAAAAAAGCCATTGGGAATAAATGGGGTTTTCAACCCCGCATCACTCACTGGCTATACACTTCGGTAATAAGACCGATTCTTACATATGGGGTAGCAGTCTGGTGGACCGCTCTAGATAAAACCACAAATTGTGATAAACTTAGTAAGGTCCAACGTACTGCCTGCTTGTGCACGAGCGGAGCAATTCGCTCCATTCCCTCTACGACACTAAACATTCTTTTCCATCTGATACCCCTAGACATTTTTAGTAAACAAACGGCCGCAAGCACAGCTATTCGTCTTAAAGCCTCTTCACAGTGGATCAATAATGAAATTGGCCATTCGGTAATTCTGAATTCATTCAGATCATTCTCAAGTAACATTGACTACACTATACCCCAAGCACATTTCAACAAAAACTTTCAAGTTACCATCCCATCCAGATCAACTTGGGAGGATGAGAATTTCTTGAAAGATGAATTCGTTCACTTTTATACTGATGGATCAAAAACCGCCGACGGGGTTGGTGGAGGCGTCTACTCAGACAGACTTAATTTAGGTCTATCATTCCGTCTTCCTAATCATTGTAGCGTGTTCCAGGCGGAACTTTTAGCGATTAAAGAAGCTTTATCTTGGCTTAAAGAAAACGTGATATCAACTATTGATATCCGCATCTTCTCAGACAGCCAAGCTGCCATCAAATCTCTGGACTTTGTTTCTACAAACTCTATAACAGCCCAAAACTGCCGATCATCTCTTATTGAGATGGCGGAGCAGTTCAACATTCACCTTTGTTGGGTGCCGGGCCACAGGGACATTCCAGGAAACTGTAAAGCTGACGACCTCGCTAAAAGTGGAACAACAGTACCCATACTACCAAATAAGACAACTATTGGTATACCTATCGCTACTTTTAAACATATGCTAAAGCAAGATGCTATAAAGAAAACAAACCTAAGGTGGAACAACCTCACCACTTGCTTAACGACAAAACAAATCTGGCCAATGCTGGATCGGAAGCGCTCTAAGCAATTGATATCTTTAAGCAGATTGCACATTAGTTCCGTAGTAGGTGTCATAAGCGGACACTGTCTAATAGGTAGGCACGCCATGCGACTAGGCGTTCACTCTAATGATTTCTGCAGAAGCTGCATGGATGAGGAAGAGGAGGAAATAATTCCTCACCTTCTTTGTCTCTGTCACAGAGACGTAGACTACACCTGGGAGACTTTTACTACAACGATACTAGTGATCTAGCAAATACTTCTATAAGTAATCTCGCACGCTTCATAAGGAGCTCAAATTGGTTTAATTGAGTAAGGAAAAGCTTTCCTAGATCCATGTGGTATCACAACGGGCCAACAATTGGCCTAAGTGTGTCGGTTTTTCCACCGACAGCCACTTCAACCTAACCCAACCTAGTTGATCCATGTGCATTCTGGATAACGCATCTGGAACTAGTTTTTGTGTTCCTTTAACATGTTTGATATGGAAAGAGTATGCTTGTAGCTTCAACGACCAACGAGCTAGGCGGCCACTGAGATCAGTTAAGTTCTTCAGCCATTTGAATTCTGGCGTGGTCGGTAATTATCGTGAAGGTACTACCTTCCACATAGGGTCTAAATTTACGGATTGCTCGAAGCGCAGCGAGGCATTCTTGCTCTCCAACGCTATATTTTTGTTGGCAGGCATTCAACTTTTCAGAAAAATAGGCGATCGGCTTCTCGTTTTGATCGTCGTCATGCTGAAACAAAACAGCACCAATACCTTTTGACGAGGCGTCGCACTGGATCGTGAAGGGTTTTGAAAAGTCAGGGGTATTTAAAAGTGGAGCAGAAGTTAAAGCATCTTGCAAAGCCTCGAAAGACTCTTTAGCCTCTGGGGAAATCGGAAATTTTGTTCCTTTTTTAAGATAATCAGATAATGGGGCGGCTAAAGCAGAAAAGTTCCGGATGAAGCGACGATACCACCCGCAGACACCAAGAAATCTCCTCACCTGTTTCTGGGTTGTTGGTAACGGAAACTCTTTAATGGCGGAAATCTTTTCGGGATCAGCTTTTACATGACCTTGACCGATAATATACCCAAGATACTTTAATTTAAGAATTAAAGCACATGATAACACTTTCAATGAGAGAACCAGCTTTTTTAACCACTCATTGTTTACAATTGCCAGCAGAGTTGACACACTGGAGAGACAAGAAAGCAGATTGGACACGCACGAAGAAGAACTCACTTTGGTAAAGGCTCAGATGTTGGAAAAGGATAACACTATGCTAAAAATTCAAATTGATTCACTTGCGCGCAATAATATTGCTGGAGATCTTGTGCTTCATGGCATACCAATCCTCGAAAATGAAAACCTTGAAGGAATTTTCCAACGTTTTTGCACTGTAATTAATTATTCTCCGCCACAACCGATACACATTATTCGCACTAAACCGAAAAATAACTCAACAACCAGCGTGATCATTGTCAAACTACCGCACGCGCTTAATAAGGTTAATGTGTTAACAAATGCAACGACATTCTACAAACAACACTATAGAGCTGTTTCATTAAATGACCTAGGTTTTGTGGGGAATAAGTTTGTACGTGTGTATGAAAGCCTAACAAAAAATAACCATACAATTTTTCGTAAAGCAAATGAACTCAGGAGGAACGGGATTTTGCATTCTGTGTTTACTAGACGAGGGAGGGTATACGTTAGACAAACTAATGAAGAAAACAAAAAGCCTATATGTATCACAGGCATGAAAGGTTTTTCGCTCTTTGGAGGATAATAATTTTACTTCTACAACTGATACCGTTGGTTCTGCTGCTGTTGGTTCTGTTGGTGTTGTTGGTGTTGTTGTTGCTTCTGCTGCTGTTGTGGGTGTTCATGAGTTTGTTGATGTCACAGCTGGTATATCTGTTCCTGATGGTGTTGCCGATGCTGCTCTTGATACTGTTGCTGATTAAAAGTTTGATTTATGATTTATTGTTCTTATTATAGGTACCTATATAATTATATTTGTAATCATCTTGCATCTTGTAATTTATTTTTTCTATAAATTGAATTTCTTTTATATAGCTTATCATGAATTGAATATGTATTTTCATAAACTTTTATTGATTAGCTTACATTTAAACGATTTAAGTAATATCTTTTATAATCTTAGTTCCTATGTATTCCTTCCTGATTTTGGTGTTGTAGTGCGGGTTTGATCCTCTTTTTTGCTGGTGGTGATGACTAATTATATGTATCTAATTAAATATGGTTATTGGTACAGATCCTGATAACGTGAGATGCGTTCTGAATGTGCTGTGTGGTGCGTATGATGGCCTTTGTATTTGTTGTCTGAATGCTGAAAGTATTCGGGCTAAATATACTATTTTGTATCAAATGATTAGTACATCTAAGTTGGATGTTATTATGGTGTCTGAATCGTGGTTAAATTCCTATATTTCTGATGCATCAGTGGCTATACCTGGTTTCAACTTGCACAGGAGTGACCGTGAGAATAGGGTTGGGGGCGGTGTTTGTATGTATGTTCGTGAATATATATCAGCTTCTACGGTTTTTAAATCTACTGCAACCAACATTGACTTCATTTGTGTTGAAGTGAGGAATTCTGTTGAAAAATGCTTACTTGTAGCTATTTATAGTCCACCAAATATGTTTAGAGAAGAAAACCTGTGTGAATTGAGGAAACTTTAATGAAACTGGGTTCAAAGTACAGTGATATCTTGATTGGAGGTGACTTTAACGTTAACTTCTTGAGTAACAACAGTTCTATGCGTTTATTACAACATTTCTGTGATATTTTCGGTCTTTCTGTAGTTAATAGTCAGTGGCCAACTTGTTTTAAATCTGAAGAAAACCCTTCTTTATTAAACATGTTTTTGACCAGCTCTAGACACAGAATTCTGGGAAATGATCAAATAAGACCAACATCGGACTTCATACACGATTTCATTTTTTGCTCTTTTCAATTTGATGTTGATATAAGGAACACCACTCGTACAGTGAGCTTTAGGTCGTACCGTAACTTTGACTATGAGCATTTAAGGGGGAATTTTACTACCTTGGAGTGGAATGAAATTTACGTTTCTCCGAATGTGAATGTAAAAGTAACATTATTTAACAGTCTTCTAACTCGTCTGTATGATAGCTATGTGCCGCTAGTTACTAGGCAATTAAGGTTAAATAGATGTCCCTGGTTTAACAACAACATTAAGTATCTGATCAGGGAAAGGGAGCGTTTCTTTAGGAGATATAAGAGTAATCCTACTGAGCTCAATAAGAGACAGTTTACATTTGCTCGTAACAAAGTAAATTCTAGTATCCGAAACTCTAAGAGGGCATATCTTCTACAGAAACTTGATCCGTCTCTCAGCTCTAAAGAACTTTGGTGTAACTTGAAAGAACTTGGAGTTAAAGAGCACAAAAGTAAAAGTAAATGCACGTTTAGTCCCGAAGTGATGTCTAATGTTCTAATTCCGACCTTTTTCATTTGTTTGCATTAGTGTTTGTGAGCTGTACAACTCTGTTCGATCGGTAAAATCAAATGCTATAGGTCCGGATGACATATCGCCAAAGTTTTTAAAGCTCGTACTCCCCATTGTAAGTAATTATTTAATTCATATTTTCAATTTTTGCATATATAGCGGTGAATTTCCTGATGCGTGGAAAAGTGCTAGTATTATACCAGTTCCCAAAAAATCTAACCCCACTGTCCCTTCTGAGTACAGGCCCATAAGCATCTTATCCTATCCATGCAAGCTATTTGAAAAAATAACTCATGATCAAATCCAAATTTATCTAAATGCACACGAACTGCTTTCTATGTGGCAATCTGGGTTCCGCAACAAGCACAGTTGTGAATCTGCAGCAATTAAAGTTACGTCTGATATTCGGTTTGCACTTGATTCTGGTAAATTTGGTGTCATTGTTCTCTTAGATTTCTCTAAGGCATTCGACTGTATTGATCATTCTATCCTCCTATCTAAACTTAAGAGTAACTTTAATTTTTCTAGCACATCACTTAAGCTTGTTTTTAACTACGTGGTTGACAGAGTGCAGCGAATAAAAACTGGGGCTGGCATATCTAACCCTCTTATTTCAAATCTGGGAATACCACAGGGCTCTGTTTTGGGTCCTCTGATATTTTCATTGTTTATAAACGACCTTCCCAATGTCATCTCCAATTGTCAAGTTCATATGTATGCTGATGATGTTGTTCTCTACATTTTTAGTAAAGTTGGTTTGATGGAGGATTGTATAGCTAGGTTAAATGAGGACTTAAGCCATATCGTCTCTTGGTCTATTGGTAACAATATGAAGCTCAATCCTGCTAAGTCTGTTGCCATGTTGTGCTCTAGAGATGAGATTAACTTTTTAGATTTTCCCACGGTCGAAATTGATAATGAAGTTATTACCTATGTGAAAGATGTAAAATACTTAGGATATAGATTAAATAAAAATCTAACTTGTTGTAGTGCAATTTCTGATACCATACGAAATATCTACTTTGGATTACGATCTCTGAGATCTTCTTCGTACTTATTGCTTCCCAAGATGAAAATACGCCTCATCAAATCATTAATTATGCCATATTTTACTTTTAATTGTTCCGTATATCCTATTTTGGACTGTGAGTGTAGGCGCAGATTGAACGTTGCATTTAATGATTGTATTCGCTTTATTTATAATGTGCCTAGATATTCCAGTGTTTCGCATTTACGTCACACGCTTTTTGGATTGAATCTTGATGAGTACCTTAAGTTCAGGCTTGTTTTGAAACTCCACAATATCATCCACAACAGGTGTCCTAATTATCTTAGTGACTTTCTTAATTATGCCCAATCCCAAAGAGGTTTAAAACTAATTTTACCGCGTTTCGCATACAGCATAGCAGAACGCTCATTTTACGTATATGCAATTCGTTTGTGGAATGCTCTTCCAAATGAGTTGTAAAGTACTGCCGCGCCCACAGCATTTAGGAGGAAACTATTTTTGCCCTATAAAAATTAGGGATTTAGGTACATATATTGCACATAAATAATCTTTTTCTCTCTTTTTTAAATACTTACTTACTACGCTCTGTTCTTTTTTCTTGTATTTAAACTTAAATGATCTTATTTTTTATATATTTTTTTTTTTTCCTCTTAGTATTTTTCTTCAAATATAAAGTCGATTTTCGTTATAATTATGAAATGGGTTGATTATCCTATATAGCTTTAAGATTTATGTTTCATACTTTTCATATTTTTGAATTTAAAAACTTTGTTATGTTCTGAATTATCGATACTCTAGAAGATTTTAATCTTAATGTGTCATTGTAAATTGAATCTTTCTTCGAAATAAATGAAATGAAATGATTTTTCGACGTTGATAGTTAGGTTAGCCAATTTCAAGTGCTCCGCCACCAACGACAAGATTTTCATATGGGATTCGAAATCCAGGGAGATAATTAGAAGATCGTCAAGATAGACAAACACGAATTCCCAAGCGCCGAGTGGATCACTTTTTCCATTAACCGACACAACTTTTGGGGTGCATTACACAACCCAAAAGGCATGACGGTGAATTGATGCAATGGTCGTCCTGGCACAGTGAATGCGGTCTTCTCCCTCGACGTCCTCTCCAGAGGGATGTGCCAGAACGCATCTTTGAGATCCACACTACTCATGTAATGCGTATCCCCAAGTTGGCTGAGCAGACTCTCCAGAAGAGGTTGCGGGTACGCATCTCCCTTTGTGAGAGAGTTCACCATGCGATAGTCCAAGCATACTCGATCCTTACCAGGTTTTCTGATAAGAACTATGGGTGAACTCCAAGCACTGTGACTCTCTTCAATTACTCCCAAAGAAAGCATGCGATCCAGCTCCCTATTGATTATCTCCAGATTCACTGGTGACATTGGATATTGTCGCTGCTTTACCGGTTTAGCGTCTCCTGTATCGATCACGTGCTCTTCAAGGGAGGTTTAACCCAACCCAAGCTTTCCAAATGATGGAAATAGGGAGATCACTGACTCAAATCGATTTTGTTGCTCCATGGTGAGCTCATGCATCGGTGGTTTAGGCTTATCTAATTTTTTCTCGTCAGATTCTTTGCTACCAGGAGGACAGAATAGTTCACTTATAAAGGCTGAGACACTATGAAGCTCGGGTGGCTTTTGGTCAATATTTTCAGGGTTACTTTTTTTCTCGTCGGCTGAAATGCTAAAAATTTCGCCGATTATATGCGGGGCGATTTGAAATTTGGACCAAAAGTCCACACCAAGATAGAGAGGTTGAGTTAAATCGGGTACTAAGTATAAATCAAGGGGTTTTATTACTCTATCATATTCAATGGGTACTGAAACTCTTCCTACAATTCTCTGAGCTTTACCGTCAGCTGTTTTGACTTCTGCGTTAATTTTAATAATAGGAATTTCATATGATTTTACGAATTCTAAGCAACCTTTTCCTAAACACGATATAGAAGCGCCACTATCAAGCAAACCAGCCATTCCTCGTCCCATTATAGAGATTTTGGCATATGGTCTTATGTCTTGAGAAGTGCCTCCAAGAATAGTTTCTTCCAAAAAGGATCTGAGAGCGACTCTCTTAGTACTTCTTTTACGGGCTTTTAACAATTTCAAAGGAATTTCAGGATGCGATACTTCTTCTAGGTTAAAGATTCGATTTCGAATCTTTTCATAATTTTTCAATCTTTCATCAAATGACTTTTTATATAAAGGAATGGGTATTGATTCGTGTTTCTTTTCAAGTAAAGGATGTATATCAGTTTTTAAAATTGTTTTTGGTTCTGTCTGAGTAAAATCTTTTTCTATCCGATTTGAATTTTCGGTATCAAGAGATTTAGTTAATTCCGGGTTATTTTTATTTTTTTGACTAAATGAAAGTTTATCGATTTCCGTTTTGGTGAAATTTGAAATTAATTGATTATCTCGGCAAACATCTGAGGATGTGTTTGTCGAGGCATCTTTTTTCTTTAAACTGGGTTCGTTTGGGTTGAACGCGACTCCCCAGGCGGCATCGCGCTCGTTTTGTAGTTTCCCTTGTGAAAATTACAATTTGGACAGTCACGAACTGCAAAGTTTTCTGTACCGCAACGATAGCAGTAGAACGGTTTACTTAATTTGGAAGGACAATTGGTCGAAAGGTGACCTATTTCTTTGCAATTGTAACACTTCGTAGTACTTAAAGGGTTTTTGTCTTGACTATTTAAGACGTGAGGACGATTATAAGAAAAAGCAGCAAGGTTTTCGACATCCGGTTCAAAAAAATTTTCGTCAGTTGTGATTCCAGCTGGCCAATGAATTTCATGTACGTTTCTAACGAAGTTCGTACGATTTTGTGAAGCATAACGTGCTTGTAACATTTTCTCTGTTCTACGACATTCGTCTCTAAAGCGTTCTAAGGAGTAGATACTCATTGGATAAACAAATGCCATATGTTGTTACGTAAAATGGGAACTAAGTCAGAATCTTTCATCGGTTCACGTAGTTGTCTTTTAAGGTGGATTATCGATGTGAAAGATTCATCGAACGATTCTTGCGGTGATTGTTTACGATCCATGATCGCTTTCAAAATTTCAAGATCACTCTCGTATCTCTGAAATTGTTTTAGCAGGGCGTTTTTAAGAGTCAACCAATCAACTCGGCGATGTTCACGAAGATATTCGAAATACCAATCAGAAGCCGTACCTACCTATCAAAAGATGATGGAAATTTCGAAGTACTTCTTCCTAAGGATAGTTATACTTTTCTTGTAAAATTTCGACACGTGAAACAAATTCTGGTATTGGCATACCTTTTGATGTGTCATCAAATCGAACACTCCATAACGTCTCGAAACGACGTGAGTACGGTCTGTCATACAAAAAGCCAAAGTGATTGAATTCTAGGGGATCATGACCATAGCGAACAAATTCAACTCGTCCGTCATATCTATATGGATCGATTCGATCATAGTTACTCTGAATCGGATTGGATTGTGTAAAAATGACACGGGGATCATTTCGTATATATGGGTCATCTCTATCGCAAGCGAATGAGTTTCGGTTTTGAAAATTAGGATGGGTAAGAAAAGAATCTCGTTGATTTCTTTCGGTAAAGTCTTTAAAATTTTTATTATTAGGAGGTGGTCTGTTTAAATCATTGGAATCGTCGCGTACTCGAGAGCTTGTTGATAAATTGCTCGAGTAGGTTGAAACATTGGCGTTAGTCACAGGTGGATTGACTTGTGATGGTAAACGTTGTTTTTCAACTCCATTAAGAGAGTTTATTGGTGGAAGCAGGGGTTTCATGGTTTGTTCAACGCTCTGTTGAATATACACGGGCAAATCTTTAAAAAGTGACTTTTGCATGTCTTTCAAACTTGCATCTACCACACTCTTTATATGATTATGAAGACGATTTGAGGAGGGATATTGTATCTGAGGTTGAGAAGTCTCTATAGGTTGATTGGAATACGCATTATTCCAAATATTGTTGAAGTTAATTTCTGTTGCAGTCATCGAGGTCATCGTTTTCTAACGGGTGATTTTTTGGCTGGTTTGGTTTTGGCAACACTGGTTTTGACAGCTGACGTGTGTTTAGTACCTTGTGTCACTGTCAAACAGCTTCAGTTTGGTTTGCAATTTAACCATGGATCGTCTTACAAATGAACAACGCTTGCAAATTATTGAATTTTACTATCAAAATTCGTGCTCGGTTCGAAATGTTCATCGCGCGCTGCTTCCATTCAGCGATGAGGCTCATTTTTGGTTGAATGGGTACGTAAATAAGCAAAATTGCCGCATTTGGAGTGAAGATCAGCCAGAAGCATTGCAACAGCTACCAATGCATCCCGAAAAAGCCACTGTTTGGTGCGGTTTATGGGCCGGCGGCATTATTGGGCCATATTTCTTCAAAGATGATGCGAATCGCAGCGTTACTGTCAATGGTGAACGCTACCGAGCGATGATAACAAACTTTTTTTTGCCCGAAATGAAAGTTCTTGACTTGCATGATATGTGGTTTCAACAAGACGGTGCCACATGCCACACAGCACGCGAAACAATGGCGCAATTGCGAGGCGAGTTTGGTGAACAGTTAATTTCACGTTTCGGGCCGGTCAATTGGCCGCCTAGATCGTGCGATTTGACACCATTAGATTATTTTTTGTGGGGTATGTCAAGGCTAATGTCTATAGGGACAAGCCCGCTTCGATTGACGCACTGGAAGCCAACATCCATGCATTCATTCGTGAGATACCGGCCGATATGTGTGAAAGAGTATGCCAAGATTGGACTCAGCGGATGGGCTACCTGAGACGCAGCCGCGGTCAACATTTGCATGAAATTATCTTTAAACATTAAATTGCAAGGTTCAAACTATCGATTCAAATAAATATTTCATTCATTTTTTCGAATTTTTTGTGTGTTTTTTTTTTTTTTAAAGTTCTAAACCTCTTAAAAAATCACCCTTTACAAACGACACGTCTACCATTTGGTTACGATTTGAAGTATGTTGCTTTTCTATAGTGCTTCGATTTAAAGCTCCTGCACCGTTAATATGATCGGTGGCAAAGATTGACATAATCGGACTAGATGAAGTGGTGGTGGTGGTGGTGACTGTGGCAAGTGCTGTAGGGATGGAAGTTGCTGAAGTAACTAAATTCTCTGTAATTGTTTGATTTCTGATTTGATAAATGCTTCCATTGTGGATCAAATCAAAGTTAGGTGAATGAAGAACATTTGCTCCCGCTAAATTAACATTTTGTGGCGCAGAATGTCTTACAGGATTGGTACCAGCATGAGTCATGGATAGTGACAGGTTATCACATGGCCCGCGGTTTCGTGTTTGAATTGTATTACGGTTGGCATCGAAAGCTGACTGCCTACTTGTTTTGGGGAATGCCCCATTGGTCTTTCTGTTGTTACTCATAATTCTTATGTTCCAATTAAATCGGTATAATGTATTTAGAAAAAAAATTTAATGAATTCAAAACTTATTTAAGTAATTTCTTCCAAAATCAACTCGAGGATAAAGTAAATGTATTTTTGTTTTGTTTGTTTGTATTCATATAGGATTCGGTGATTTCGAGAAAGTGAAGTGAAGTGAAGTAGGAGGATAAATAAGGCGTTGACACATAACATGTAGGGAAAAAAATGTATAAAGAGAAAAAGACGAACAACTAAGTAGCTTCCTACGTAATATAAACTGTTTCCATCCAAAATTATCGACTCTCCAAATCTAAAATCTCTAGTGCAACAGCTTCCACAGTACAGTAGAACGGACTCCTAGAAGATTTTAAAAGATTATCGGTACTGATGAACTTGGCGGGTGAAAATAAAATTGGGGATTTTTTTTGAAAAATTGGATTATGTAACCTTGCAAGCGAATACCAGTGCGCGTGCAATTGCAACTTTTTGAAAGGATAGATGTTCAAAGGTGGTTACAGTTGTAATCAAACTCAAGCTTATTCCGCAGACGAAGAAAAATTTGTTTTTGTGTTACATTTCGTAGCTCTACAGCCTAGGATCGAACTTCAAAAAAAAATTATCTCGTTTAGAAAAAATTTTTTTTTTCTTAATTATGGAATTAGCCGAGGATAAGTTGCGGATAGGGCTGTCGAAGTTTTGGCAACGTCAGGCCCCACGTTGGGCGCCATTATATGTATATGTATAATGTGTGACACAGTGTGACAAGGGTATGATGAAGTTTGAAAATTTTCTGCCAAAGAAAATTTTCGTACCCAGCGGAGGATTCGGCATGCTGGCAATTGTGCGGCTAGAGCTCAGTCGAGGGGGGGATTCTTTCCGCCGTCCAAATCACATATACATTTTTTCATGCCGGAGGAACTTAGGGGGTATAAGGTAGTAAGGAGGTTTGATACTTAATAGCATCGATTTTTCAAAAAAAAATAACAACACCAAAAAAATTATGTTCTGTCGGAAAGCGTACTTAGTAAAGGAATAAAAAGGTTATCAAAGCTGATAAACTTCTGTTTAAAGGAAAGGATAAGGGAACACGAACACGAAAATTGTCTGGGTCTGATGTTAATGACCCAGAGCATTACCCAACCAACCACTGGATTCCAGAGTCAGGCCTCCATGGCCGTCATAGGCCGGACGTTGACGGCCTCTATATTAATAAAAACGCCTGTTCAAATTTACCTCGCTTCCATTTCACTTCTCTACATCACCAAGGCAAAAGTCACTTAACACATTATAGTGTTATCTCATATTTCCAAAGAATCAAAAAAAAAACTTGTTTTTGAAAACGTAGTACATTACAAATTTATTTTGTTATATAAAAAGAACATTACTTTTTGATTTTCATTGTATGAAGCTCAAAAAGTTTAAAACCAAATCATTGGTATCATAATACAAAAGCGGTGAATGTTCACAAAAAAAAATCTAATATGTGAAAATCCGATGTATTAAAATATATTTAAAACGTGTAATACAACCGTATATCTAATTAAAAGAAAAATCAAGTCAATCACGGTGTTCAAACAAGGTAAGTTGAGGAAAATTTTTCAAGGTAAGTAGGATTTTTAGTGTAAAGGTAAGTATTTAAATTTTTTTTTTTTAATTCATTTTGAACATATCAGCATAAAAAAATATTAAATACAATATAGTTAATGTTACTTACAGTTTTCTTTGCAGCTACATAGATGTTCCGTGCGCTGTTTGAAATAAATTTTAGAATTTTTGTAGGTTAGACTGATATTTCCAACGTTTCCTTTCTTTTTCTTTTTCAGTATTATTTTCTTTTCTTTTTTTTTTTTGTAGGTATTTATTTTTTTATTTCTTTTAGGTAAGTATTTTATATCTCTTTTCTTCTTTTTTTAGGATTAAAATTTAAAAAAAAAACTTAGGATATTCACCAAACTAACTCGATTTAACTTTTTTTTTTCTTATTACACGGACTCGCAATTAAGCAAATGGTTAGGGGAAAAGAATAAACCGGATTTAAACTTTTACAAATGCTATACTAAACTAAATTAACTTTTTTGAAATTTCCAATTTATCAAAAAAAATAAATGTTTCTTTTAATATTATCGTATTGACACACTGTACTTATTCTTTTTATTAATTTAAAAAAAATTTTAAGCGTCTCGGGAAATTTCACGAGCGGGTAAGTCGGGTACAATTATTTAAAACAAAGCAATGAATATCGTTGGGAAGTTCAAGTGGAACTCCGGTATACCGATGGCTAGCTACTAGTAGCACGTGCAAGCATCTAGAATCCTTTTTTTTCACGCTTCTTCTCGAAAAATCGGAGGGACGGTACGTGAGGGAGGTCGCAACGCGAAGTTCGTGAAGAGGCGTTCGACTGTACCGGAATTCCGAGGCGCTGCCGAAGCCAAGAGCTGTCGGGACAAAATAGTTAGTTAGTTAGCTCGCTACACACGGTTTTCCGTGGCGAGATTCCTGGGGCGTTTGATGCAACGCGACCAAAAGAGATCTCGTTGTGTTGCCGGTTGTAGCTACAAAAAGTTTTTTTTTGTTGTTGAAAAAAAGACACATTAAGGGGTTTATTCTTAATTCTTACCAAAATTTATTCTTTTTGTTTCCTTTTTTGTTTTTCTTCTTTTTTCTTTTAAAAATTTTCCAATAAGGAATGTTTCCTTTTTTTATTTTATAAGCTGTCGTGGTCGGTGGTTTCTCAAATAAAACTATTAAATTGGACTTCTTTTGATTGCGACGTAAAATGGGTAGAAGTTGCTTCCTGGCCGAGTGACGATCTTTAAAAAGAACGAACGCACAAATTTGGGCGACGAATTGCTGACTTTCGTTCAGTGAACGAAAGAAAAAATGGCGCGCCTTCCCTCAGTGGACGAAGGAAGTACTGAGCATTGCCAGATACTTGTTTTAGTGGGGGTGCATGTAATTCCATACATATGGCGCGGCTAAGCGTAGCGATCAGAAGTTGCGCGCGTTGCGATACATGAGGTGATACGCTACAAATTGACAGTTCTGACAATATTGTAAGATCTGATGTCTGTACGTAGCTTAACAGAAATCATAAAATTGTATGATACACAAATGATGTTGTCAAACAAAAATCCTATATTTTATGTGCCTACCAGAATTTCTAAAAAAAATAACAAAACAAATAGACACAAAATGCCTACCACACCAATACCAAGCTATCAAAATATACCGCAAACCAGATTTCATCACTGATCTCTATATATTACTGGATAGTGCATTCCTACAAAAATCTGATTCCATTTGAAGAACTGTTATAAGTGCGTTAGTACCAAGCAGTATAACAGAATAACATTTTTTTTATTTGCCAAACAAAAGTCAAAACGTCAAATAATAATTATTGCTTATTTTATTTTGTCAAGCCCACTTTGCTTTCCATTCATTTCATCTTTTATAATTAATAAATGGAATAAATATTTTAAAAAATGATTTGCAAAACATTTAAAAAATCATTGTTGGAAAGAAAAAAGCAGTTCGAAGTAGGGTTGCTTAAACATCGATAGTCAGCGCTTTCGATAGTATCGATAGTTTTAAGATAAAACTATCGATACTATGGATAGTATTTTTCATTTTGAAAGCCCTAGCCGTTGGTGTGTAATTTATCCATACGAACACGAATCTGGATCTGATTTACATTTTTTTTTTAAACATTTCCCGAAACACAACTAGATAAAGTAAAAAACCATAACCTGAATATGAATTATTACTTGAAATTTGTTAGAGAACCAAAAAAAAACAAAGCCAAATAGGAACAAGAACACCGAACAGAGCAATAATAAAAAATATGATTTAATTATAAGAGATAGGAGAATCAGAGATAAAATATAATGCGCGGAGTCTCATAAGAAAGCACAAGTGTTAGTTAATGACAATGGCGCAAAATTTTAAACAACCTATTGTTAAGAGTTTAGCATATTACTAGTTAGCAATTTGCTAAACATTTAGTAATTTATTATCTTTTCGGAAATTTTAATCCTTTTTTTCGTTTTACTAACTAGTAAAATACTAATTCCCTTTTAATAAAAACGGTGCATCTGGTCGTTTAACTACGCAGTGGATGACGTAAACTTTATAAAGTGTGGGAGCAACGAAGCAATTTGTTTTGAAATGTTTATTATTATTTCCCCCACTGTGGATTGGACCATTCCATGTAATTGTAACATCAGCCTGATGAACATTTCTCACAAAAAAGTGTAGTGTAACTAAAACTTGTAATTCTGGTGAAATCGAAGCCCACGGTTTGTTAATCGGTCTTGTATGTTTAGGTTTTCAACCAAGAACCGAACTGTAATCTTATCAAACCTATACCTAGAGTAAAATTCTCCATCGTCCAGCTCTTCAAAAGGATTTGCTCAGGGCTTAATACATCGCACTTTTCTGCACATAGCTGAGTCTTCGAACATATCGAAAACTTCGTCCTCCGAAAAAATTTTATTTTTTTTATTTACTTTGAAAAACAATTCGTCACGTGAGTTCTTATTTGTCCTACAGACCATTTTGGCCGAAAATGAGTTATGAATGCCATCTTATATTTTCGACCATGCTCTTTCGATTGGTGTAATCAGAATTGTCCTACCTCTTTTAGTTTCCGAGATAAAAAATGTGATTTTGTCCTATAGACCAATTTTTTTCGATGAATTTTGTGCTTATTTGTCCTATATACATTTTTTTGTATACAGTAGGGCAAATTTTATACTGGCATTGGAATTATGTAAAATTTTAGCTTGAATGTCCTATATCCAATGAAGTTGGATATAGAACAAAGTTGCTGTGGTAATTTTAAGATTATTAAGTTTGTGCTTGTTTGTTCTACGTCAAAGTCAAACGGCTGAAGTAGATTTTTCATACAAAATAACTGCGTAAGCCCAGTTGCGCATTATATTTTGTTTGGAGGGGACGTGTTATAGAGGCAAGCAAAATTTTCGTAAGTATTTGTTTTTTTGGTAAAGTTGAATGGATTTTTAATTAAATAATATTTAAATAGAAGCAACAAACTTTACATAGATAAAAATGTCCTCTCCCACCACATTTAGGAGCTGAACTTGAAAGGTGAGTCATATTGCACTCCAGTTCCTTGTCATAAAATAAAAAAAAAATCACTATTATTTCCAGGGCAATGTCTGATGTTTTGAATTCAAGTATATCAGATAATTCTTCAGCTTTATACTCTTTTATTATTATTATTTCTCTAGACACTAGATATTCGTCATGAAATCTATGTTAGATGGACTGAACTTAACAAAAATTGCGTATTGACAAGGTCCTCACTAGTCAACTGATGAGTCCAAGTGAGATCGCCGGGACGAAACGCCTAAATTTTTGTGTGGACTAAAGGCCCTAAAAAGCTATTTTGAATCAATAATTCAACAAGTCCAATTAAATAGTGCTAAGTCTTCTACTTGGCTGATGTATTTCAGTAGTATATAGAGTTTGTATTATTAAAAAAAAAACCTTCTTATAAACAATGCCAGGCCACGGGCAAAAAACAAAAACAAAAACTTCCAATTTAATGACTAGGAATTCTAGTCTTGTTGGATATAGTTCACACTAGATATTCGTCATGAAATCTATGTTAGATGGACTGAACTTAACAAAAATTGCGTATTGACAAGGTCCTCACTAGTCAACTGATGAGTCCAAGTGAGATCGCCGGGACGAAACGCCTAAATTTTTGTGTGGACTAAAGGCCGTAAAAAGCTATTTTGAATCAATAATTCAACAAGTCCAATTAAATAGTGCTAAGTCTTCTACTTGGCTGATGTATTTCAGTAGTATATAGAGTTTGTATTATTAAAAAAAAACCTTCTTATAAACAATGCCAGGCCACGGGCAAAAAACAAAAACAAAAACTTCCAATTTAATGACTAGGAATTCTAGTCTTGTTGGATATAGTTCACACTAGATATTCGTCATGAAATCTATGTTAGATGGACTGAACTTAACAAAAATTGCGTATTGACAAGGTCCTCACTAGTCAACTGATGAGTCCAAGTGAGATCGCCGGGACGAAACGCCTAAATTTTTGTGTGGACTAAAGGCCGTAAAAAGCTATTTTGAATCAATAATTCAACAAGTCCAATTAAATAGTGCTAAGTCTTCTACGTGGCTGATGTATTTCAGTAGTATATAGAGTTTGTATTATTAAAAAAAAAACCTTATTATTATTATTATTATTATTATTATTATTATTATTATTATTATTATTATTATTATTATTATTATTATTATTATTATTATTTATTAAAACTATACATAAATGTACAGTAAAATACTTAAAGCTACTAGCTACCAGGGCTTCTAGCTGAAGGTATATACAAAATATTAAGAAAAGAAAACATAGTTTAAATGTCCACCTTCGGGGGCGGTCAAAAAAGGTAAGAACGACATTACGGGGCTCACACCTCTTCTGACCGCCCCCGCAGGTAGAACTCTGATTATAAAACTTAAATATAATTAGCTAAATCTAATAATTCTAAAAGTTTAAATACATTTTTTATGTTTTGTTCAGATGGAACCAAAAGAAGATTTTTAAGGTTTTTGTTGAATAATTTAGTACAGACCTCATTAACTTTAGAGCAATTAGTCGTTAAGTGATTAATGAAGCTGGAGATTTAATTGGCAGAGGTGGCATAGCGGTGGAGGTTCTTTGTTGAGTAGGTGACTGTGGGTAAGTTGCGTGTGTCCGATTCTTAATCTGATGAAGCATTTATTCATGTTAGAAGTTGTTGTTGTTGGATAAGTAGCAGGGTTGCGATTTTGGTTGATGGAAGAGTAGTGATGAATGTATTGGGACCAATCCATAGCTTTTTGTTGCTGCCAGTAGGAGTTGGCCAACTTAAGGATATCCTTTTTGGTAGGTTGATATTGAGATATATCGATATCATTGTTTTTGGAAACAATTTTGGCTTCACGATCTGCAAATTCATTACCTTTAATACCAATGTGACCTGGTACCCAGAAAAGCTTTAAACGTGGTCCTAGTTTGATGATGTTGTCTCTTATTTTGCTAATGGTAGTTGACCGATTGTTTACATTTTGGATTGCAACTAGCGTAGAGAGACTATCCGTGCAAATCACCGTATTCTTCTTGGTATTTATAGCAATTACTGTGGCTTTTAAAATTGCTTACGCTTCAGCTGAGAAGATTGAAAAATATGGTGGTAGTTTTTCAGCGGAAACGAGATGATTGTTTGTATCTGCGATTGCGAAACCCGTGCCTTCTTCGCTCTTAGAGCCATCAGTGAATAGAATGACCCAATGGTTTTCGATGTAGGTGTTTATCAATTCATAGAATAGTTGCAAATATGTTTCCTTCGGAGTTGTGTCTTTTTTATATCTGGAGAGTTTGGTATGGATTGAGTCACGCACAAGTAACCAGGGAGGATTCTTCTCTATTTCTAAGTTTTTAACCTTTGCATCAAGACCAATTTTTCTAGCAAATGATAGAGCGTTGTAGAGGGCTGAGGGAGATTTGGGAATTTTGCGACGTCTTTGAATTTTTGCAGCATCAGAGTGAATCGGGGAGCAGAAAGAATCGTAAATTTTTGCAACAAGTTTTGAAGTAAGAATATCTCTTCTCTCTTCGATCGATGAAAAACCTCCTTCTGCAGGGATATTCTTTATTGGGCTGGTTCTAAAAGCTTTAAGGCTGGATCTTATAGCTGCATGATAAGAGGAACAGAGAAGTTGAAGAGTGGATTTAGCACACTTGCCATAAATAACTAAACCATAATCTATTTTAGCTAAGATAATCGATTTTGTTACGTTAACTAAAGTATTTACATGGACTAAACTATTTTTTGAAGCTAAATATCTTACAATGTTTAACCTGGCAGCTAGTTTTATTTTTAATGCTAAACAGTGTTCCTTAAAACTAAATTTACAGTCAAATATAATTCCAAGAATGCTTAACTTATTAACATTAGCAATACAAATATTGTTTATGTCTATAACTGGACAAGAACAAGATAATTTTCTACAAATGTGCAAGTGTTTGCTTTTGTTTAAAGAAATTAAAGCACCTGATAGGGTGCACCAAGAATTGATGCGTTCGAGAATTACTTTGAAAGTGGTTTGAGTACGAGAGTTATCGTTGAATTTGGATAGTAAGTATACATCGTCTGCATAAAGAGTATGACCAATACCTTTAAATTGTGTGATAATTTCACTTATATCATTATAAGCTATAATGAAAATAACCACTGAGAGAGGAGAACCTTGGGGAATGCCATTATTCAGGTTGTAGATGTCTGAATAAAAGTTATTTACTTTGGTTCTAAATTTTCTATTTGTTAGGAAGGATTTTATGAAGCAATACATTTTAGGTCCAATTTTGCATTTTTTTAATTTATTAAGTACTATGTGGATGCCAATTCGATCGAAAGCTTTCTCAAAATCAAGAGATAGAATGGAGACGTGATTTTTGCACGATAGAGCAGTTGAGATAAATTCATCAATATGGAGTAAGGAGTCGATTGTGCTGCGACCGTGTTTAAAAGCAACTTGGTTGAGGTCGATAAAATTATTTCTTTCTATAAACCAAAGTAATCTCTTCGATACAATTTTTTCTTATAATTTACTGGTGCAGGAAAGGAGGGATATAGGCCTGTAACTGTTTGTATTTGAAGGATTTTGAGTGTGCTTGGGAATGGGAATTAAGGTTGCAGTTTTCCATGCTTGTGGGATCACACCGTTGTTAAAAATATTATTGTAAAGGGACATTAAACGTTGTTTTACTGCTGTTGGAGCGTTATTAAGCATGGGATAGGAAATACGGTCGAGGCCTGGTGTCTTGCCTTTGACAGAGATAAGACAACCTTCGAACTCTATAGTATTTATAGGAAGTTCAATAGCGATGGCAGATGAATTAAGGCAAGGGGGAGAATAAATGCTATTTATTGCTAAGGCTTTAAACTCGCGGAATGAGGGGGAAAAATTTGAATCGCTAGAATATGAAAACCAGGATTTAGCAAAATAATCTGATATCTTGTTAGCATATGTCATAGGTTCCGATGGGGATGTAATAACTTTAATTATTTGTGGAGAATAATTGCTAGTGAGAGTTTTTATGTCATTCCATATTTTTTTGCTGGTAGTGGTAGGGTTGATACTCTCTGTAAACTTTTGAAAGCTTTCGAGTTTTGAAATTTTTACTCTCTTGCGAAATAGAGCGTTTGCTTTCCGGAAATTTATAAGATTTGTGTCGTTTGGATGTTTTCTGAAAGTCTTCCAAAGGGTTTGCTTGATAGTTCGCAATGTATTAAGTTCAGAGTTCCACCATGGAACGAACTTTTTATGAGAGATGTTTTTAGATTGCGGAATTGCCACATTAGCAGCAGAGATTATACATTTCCTCAAAGTAGCTGCTTCTTGATTTACATTCAAAGATTGGGGATGAGAGTTCAGAAGTTCAGTTGATTTGCTTTGGAACAGAGACCAGTTAGCACGTTCAATTTTGAATTTCGGGGAAGGTTTCGTAAAATTTTTCTGAGTACCAAGATTTATAGATATTACGATCGGAAAATGATCACTACCATGAAGAAAATTATTTCTTTTCCATGAGACGTAGGGAAAAAGTTGAGGCGAAATAAAAGAGAGGTCAACATGGGTAAATGTTCTGTGCGTAGAGAAATGAGTGGGGGACCCGTCATTTAAAAGAGACAAATCTGTGGTTGATAGAAAATGTTCGACTATTTTACCTCTTGTGTTAACAGCAGGAGAACCCCAGAGGGGACTCCAACAGTTAAAGTCACCTGTTAATAAGACTGGTTTATTAACCGAACTGAGTATGTCGTCTAAGTCGTTGGTCGAGAAGGTTTGATTCGGATGAATGTAGATGGAAATAACAGTCAGTTTGATTTGAAGTTGAATTTCGACTGCTATAGCAGAGATATTTGAATTTATTTCAACTAGCTTATGTGGGATGCAACTATGAATTAATAATCCGGTGCCCTGCTTGGCATTGATATTGTCCTCAAAATTGTGGAAGTAGGATTTGTATTGCTTAGGAGCTTTAGGTGTTGCTTTGGCGAGAATGTGGGTTTCTTGCAGTGAGATGATTTGTGGTTTAAATTCATTAATTAGAAGCTCGAGTTCGTGGTAGTTGTTATAATATCCATTAAGGTTCCATTGAAGAACATTAAGGATGGATTTTGAAAGTGAGAAAGACTTTTGGCCATCAGTATAAACTTCATTATACTGGGGAAAGTCAGAGAATGAGGAATTAACGGTGGAAGGGGTTTGACTCTGCCGGCCTGGAGTTGGATCATCCAAATTACACGTGGAATTTGGATGCTCCAACCCCCGATCGGCAGAGTCTGTATTTGGGGGACCGAAATTATTATTAAATTTCATCATCATCTATACTTTCGTAATAATTATTTAAAGTGTCAGTTGACATTGGGGTGGGAGCGTGCATTGGCATTGAGTGTTTTTGGTATGATTGAGAACTAGTGTTGGAAGTTGAGTGATTTGAATTAGTATTAAGAGTTTGAAAGGAGTGGGTTGCGTTTGAGATGGAAGAAGATTCTGAGATTTTGTGTTGGACAGGTGAGGTGGAATTGTTTATGTTTGATGTTTGATTTAATGCGGTAATGGTTGTTGTGGATGGTGGAGAGGTTATGTTATTTTTGGATGGATATGTAAGAGTTGTGTTCGATTGTGTGACTGAAGTTACTTGTTTTCGTTCAGTTGAGAGAGTTTTTTCCATTGAGTTATTATGTGCTGAATTGGAATTTGTTTGTTGAGTTTTGGAAGGCGTTGTGGTTTCGGAGTGAATTAAATCGTTCGTTGAGAGTGGATGGGTGATTATAGTTTTAAGCGAGGGAATTGTATAGTCAGGTTGAGCTTGAGAGGTATTTTTGACAGCTGAAGAGTAGGCAATTGAAGAGAAGGGTGCGGGGTTTTGTTCATTATAAATTTGTTTGGCTTCTGCCATGCTACATTTTTTTATCGTTTTAATTTTGAGGGTTTCTTTGGCTTGGATGAAACGTTTCCATTGCTTTGAGGATGCAGCATGCTCTTCTGAGCAATTTGCACAGAAAGTACGAGTGCAGCCTAAAGCGGGGTGAGGAGGTAAATTGCAAATTTCACATGTGGGGCTACGATTACACCTTTTGGCTGTATGACAAAGAAGTAGGCAATTTTTACAGCGCATCGGGTTTGGGAAATATTCCTCAACTTGGAGGTTATACAATCCAACATTGACGGAGGTTGGGGGACGAAAGCGATCAAACGTGAATAAAACGAGGCCAGTAGCACGTTGCTCTTCGTTTATATTTTTTTTAAATTTATAAACAGCAGTTATACCTTGATCTTGCATTTCAGACAAAATTTCTTCTTCTGAAACGTTTATTAAACAAGGGGCATAAACTGTGCCCTTTGAAGAATTAAGGTTAGAGTGAAGAGCGACAGAAATTGGGCAAAGGTTGGAAAGTGTTTTTTTGGAGAGAAACAGGTCAGCGATTTTTTGAGATTTGACAAGAATGAGGAGATTACCATCACGGAGTTGTGAAATATATTCATAAGAGGTACTTGTGCTATCTATTGCTTTCTTTATCAGAAACACGCTGAGGGAGGTAATAGGTTTTTCTGGGTTGGAAGGGGAAATTAGTATAAATTTAGGATTTGTGTTATTAGAATTGCATGGAAGGTCAAAACTACGGTCTATAGGAGAAAATGAAGGTTTTTTCTTTTGGGAGGAGGGGACGGGTGATCAAGTATATCATACCGATTGCCCGAAAGCAAATGTGGCCCTGAGGCCATGGCTGATCCAAATGTACGCACTAGGTGTAGTCACTCACTTGCACGACACGGAAAATTAAAAAAGAAGCTGATTGGAATTTGGGTTGAACAGTGAAATGAAAAAAAAAACACCAACTATGAGAGAGCTGAGAAAAATAACAATCGGAAGACGATGTTTTCGACTCGAGAGATTGTCGGTGACTGTTTATACTCTTATACTCTATGCATCCTTACATGCATAACAGCGAAGATGTTACATTTTATAAGACTGTCTTAAAAATAAACTGAGCTACCTTACACACATTTGTGATAAAAATATGAATAAAAGTTACGGTTTTGTTATGTTTGTTTTTAAATTAATTCACTATTCTTAGAGAAAAAAGTATTATTTATTTTCTGTTATTTTTTTAACTCAAATAAAAATAAATGAATTGAATTTGTATTTCAATAAAAATATTTGAATTTCTAATTTTTGTATTTTGTTGCGTGTTCTATATCCAATTCAAATTCCAATAGATTTGGAGATAGGACAAACATTTTTACTTTACTTTTTGATGTGTTTGCAAATGTATGGGCAGATGTCCTATATCCATTCTGGTACTTTTTTTTTAAACTCAATTTAATTAATGTTCCAAAAACATAAATTGCAAATTGCTTAATGTATTGAAGGCGAATTACTCAAACTTTCAAAAAATATAAAAATCCCTGTAATTACGCACAAAAAAATAAGTAAAACATGTTTTTTAAGTTAAAAAACGCTCTCCTGAAAAGTTATGTTTTTGGCGTATAGGACAAATAAGAACTCACGTGGCGAATTAGCATACGAATCATAAAAAAAAAACACAATTTAACTCTTTGCCAAATTTTTTTTTTCGAGAACAATGACAGATTTCATATGAATTTAGCAAGTTACTAAAAGTTAAAGTAGCCATTTTGTGATTTTAACTTTAGTAAAATGTTAAGAGATAGTAAGTTGCTAAAATCGTTTAAAATTAGCAAAATCTTCTTTTCAACTTAGTAGGTAACTTACTAAAATGGCTTTAACATTTTACTAAATCGTTTAAAATTTTGCGCCAATGTGTTTTATTACTTATATTATTATCGCATACTTATGCATTGTTGTGAGATTTAGAGTCAGGTCATTATATTGCCAGCTATTATGCGTTGACTCAAAAGCCATGACTCTTTTGTTGTGCGAAGGTGAGATCCGATCTCACTTGCACTCATTAAATTTCGAATAGAGTCATGACTCTTGAGTGTAATAGCTGTCATTGCAGTTTATGTATCTTTTATCTCGTATGAATGCATAAGTGTTAGTGTGTTTTTTAGTTTAAGTAGCTTTTTATGTGTTTCACCTCTAATAAACTTGTGAGGTGAAAAACTATCGATAGTATTTTTAAAACTATCAATACATTCGATAGTTTTTTACTATCGATACTATCGATAGACTATCGATGTTTAAGCAACCCTAGTTCGAAGTTTAAATTAGAACTAAAAAGGTAATTTCATCAAAATATTCTTGTTTCTTGTCCTAGATACAAATTATTTTACTTAACCTTTTCTTTTCTAGATTTGTATGCATTGAAAAACCGATTCCCTCCTAAAATCTGGAGTCCTCTATAGAACAACCACGGCATTGGATTGGACACAGCAGCGTGTGAAAGTTTTTGTGTCTTCCTTATGGAATTGAATCTTCGAGATCGACTTCTGAAGCGCATCAAGCGCTCTATGTGATTATATAGATCTTTTTCTGTTTTACAGAAAAGAAAAAGAAGGCGAGGAAGATTCGACTGGTGGTGGTGGCAGTGGAAGTGGAGCCAGTGGTGGGAGCCCATCATATGGAGATAAATCCACCATCACCATTGATGAATTTTTATATAAACAAGTTCTACCAAGAGTCCATGAAAGAAAATTAGGAGCTGTTGACAACGAAAATAAGCCAATTTGTCAAATAAGTTTTATTTTTTTTCGTCAATACATTTGAATTGTTTGTTATTTTTTTTTTTTGTTATTTTCAAATAAATCTCTTAGTACAGATTAAATTTAAGCGTGTTGTATTAAAAGATTTTTGTTTCCTTTTATGCACTGAGAGTGTAGATTTTATTTTAGCTACATAATCTAGAACAGGTAGCTACCATAGAAAGATTTTTACTTGCAACTATAGTACTATAGGGCAAGTCTTGCAAACGTGACATTAGTATGATAGCGAAAAAAGTGGTTTTCGCAATTCTGTCTGTCTGACCTTTTGGTACAGCCCAAACAAGTGCGAAGAACGGTTCATCTGACTTGGGTAAAAAAAAATAAACCAAGATATGCAGTACCAAAATTTAATTTTTTTAGAATTTCGAAAAAAAATAATTCAATGCTTTTGAAATTTTTTAATTATTTAATTAAATTTTAATTATTTTTTAATGTTATTTTAAATATTTTGGATATAAATAATTCCTAGCATTAAAAAAACGGTACCTACTGTAAAAATGTTAAAACAACCGTTTTAAAAAATCTTGATTTAATTTAAATTGTACATATTTAAATAATATGGGAGAGACAAGAAAATCACATAAAGAAACAACAGTGCTTTTGACCGGTGTTATTTAATTTCACTTATACTTACATTTAAAGAAAAACCGTGTATTATGGATTTTTAAATATCAAAAAAAAAAAAACAAAACACTGAGGATTTCAATTTTTTAAATTTAAGATTTTTATTGAATTATTCAAATTCAAATACCTGTTCATATGTCCAATAAAGAAATTGAGTTAATATTTTAAAAAAGTGCTACATTTTTTTTGTCAAATTATTATTAATACAAAAACTAAAATTCATGATAATTTGTACCTATACAAAAATATAGTTGAATAAATATCATAAACAAAAAAAAAACCACGACCGATAAATAATCACACAATTTAGAAAATAAAATAAGTTTTTTAAGATTCAGTTCATAAAATATAATAAATATAAAATTTACAGATTTCACTCATAACTATGGGGACATTGAAAATGACTTGTATTACGTCGATAAAACAAAATCATGCCAAATCTTAGAGATTTTTATTTTGTATACTATTGTTGCACAAATTGTCTTAGAAACCATTCTACAGTCTGAAGTACCAATTTGTATATTTAATGTCACTTCCCAGTTGGTGGTTAAATTAATTTGTTAATTTTTTTAATAAGGTGAATCTTAGTCTTAATTGTGGCTTATCTCGCAATTACACAATCATACTCATTTTCATCCGCACCGGTACAGCACTTATACACGAAATTAAAAATACATATAGGTACCATCTATCTCAACGTATATCTAGGTATTTGACATTTTTGCCTAGCTAAGCTTTGCAGAAAGGTAACTGAATTATTACAGATCGATTAAAGCATACATCATATACGGTTCAACTTAGTTCTCGACTTGATTGTTTTTGAATCCACCCGTGTTTGATTAAATGTCCAGGTAAACTTTTTTTAAATCGAGGCAAAATTTACAAAGAATTTGATGCGAAGCCCAACCACACTACTAATTGTTTTTATTCTATAATATTTTATTTTAAAATATTTTGAACTCATCTTTTAATCAATTTAACAATATCGAGTCGCGTAATTTATTTTAGACAAAAATAATGTTTTTGAGACTTGGAGCTGTTTTCTTTTAACTGAGTTTATGAAATGTGTGGCCGAGCGGCAAGCATCAATTTAGTTGACAACCAAATTAAATAGTTTAAAGCCTAAAATTTTATTTGCATTTGAGGACCTTAACCATGAAGATCTGACCATTAGGGCTTAAGTTATAAGTTTATTAAAGAGGTTCGAGTAGGTACCTATGCACATTATAGGTTAAACAATCGAACTGATTCCGAAGTAAATCAAGTTTTGTCAAAAGCATTTTCTAGTCTGTCATTTTACATTCATTTTCAGACCGTAACATCAAAAATCCGATAATTAGAACAGAATATATCAGATTACAAAATCGACTCTTTTCGATTATAATATTTCAATATTGTTTAGCTAAGTTAATTCTACCTCTTGCCTGATTTACGTAAACATACCTTAACCTTGAGCATCTAGCCCTTAGAACTTAAGTTATAATTTTATATAAGAGGTTCAAGTAGGTACCTATGCATATTCTAGGTTAAACAATGAAATTGATTTAGAAATTAGTAAAGTTTTTACCCAAACGTTGTCTAGCATATTCTAGGTTCTTTAGGTTGATATAAAATAAATTTACTTTTGTCATAGTTTACCTTAATTTTGAGACTTTAACCTTGAACATCCGATTATTAGAATAAAAGTTAGAAGCTAACCAAAACCTTAACCTTGATGATCTGGTACTTGGAACTTAAGATATAATTTTATATAAGAGGTTCAAGTAGGTACCCATAGAGTACCCATATTATCTAGAGAACCGACTTCAGCGCTTTTTCTCTTTCACCCTACAAGCTGCACTGAGAGGATTTCCTCCACAAGGCTGAATATGTATTAGTTGCCGAATGCATTTTTAATGGAATCGCACTAACCTAGTGATAATTTAATGGATATTGGCTCAGTTTTGCTCAGTGCTCAGTTCTCCCACCAGATATGAAATACTTTTTTTAAAACTGCATTATAAACCATATTCATACTTCTTGTAAAAAAAGTCCATCGCTGGAATTTGATCTCTCTTTTACTGAGATGAAAACAAAACACAAAAACCAACCCACCGACCCTCAGTCACATCGGAGCTGCGATGGTGGAAACAACGCCTGCGTGCACGTCTTTCTTTTCTTTTTTTCAGCAATGTTCGTATTTTTGTGTGTATCTTTCAGAATTAAAAAGATGGGAAGAGAAATTTGAAGAGAGATGCGCTATATCTAAAATTCACACGAATTCACAGACAGGGAATTTAGGAGAGTGTTCTCTTACTGTGCTCAAATAAAATTTGCGGGTGTTTTAGGCAAGGGGGGTACGAGTCGGTTCTCTAGATAATATAGGTACTCTATGTAGGTACCTATGCATATTCTAGGTTAAACAACCAAATTGATTTAGAATTTAGTTAAGTTTTTACCCAAACTATGCATATTCTACGTTCAACAATTGATTTAAAGACTGACATTTTACCTTAATTTTAAGACCTTAACCTCAAACATCCGATTATTAGAACAGAAGTTATAATCCAAACAAACCAACCAAATCCAACCTTTACGATTTTATTATTTGTAAAATACCTACCACAAATGTTCATGCACATACCTACATGCATACATACATACCTATGTACATAAACATAATGTATATCATTTTTGTGCCCGATGCAAAGCCAATTTTGTTTGCCACGTGTTTTTTTTTTATTGCACACACTCCACCGTCTTCTCCCTTCTATTAATATGTTCTTTGTAGGTACGTACCTACATACATACATATTTTGTTTGTTTTTTTTTTCTTTTGCCGTGATGAAATATAGTTCTAAAAAGACAATTTTTCAAGTTTCTAGTATGAATTTTTTTACGATTTTTATGCAGATTTGTAGCCTGTCATTTAAACTTTAATTATCTAGCTTAATATTGAACATCCAATAATTATAACTAAAGTTATAGGCTTCTAAGTGGGCTCAAATAGAGCATTTTTCGAATTTTATACACTCCTCCACTGAATCTCGTCCGTTGGCAATGATGAACATGTAGGTACGCTGGCTGAAATTCATCACTTGTGTTTTTTTCTTCATTTTATTCATTTTGGTAGTTTCTTTGGTAACACTAACCAAAAATTCAATCTTTCTCCCCCTATACGCTAGAGTTCATTCTCTATCTTTGTTCATTTTGGTAACACCATACTTTTATCAAAACGACCCTATAAACATTTTCAATGTTAAAATCAATGAATAAAATATCACATAAAAAAGCAACAGTTCCAATGAAAAATGATCAATCATACATAAATATTAAACAAAAATTCATTTATAGCCATTCATAACATACAAAAATAATGTTAAAGGGTCTAAATTTAAAACATGCTTCTGTGTTGATCCATGACTTTTGATGTCATTTTGCCTCTTGCCATATCCTTATGAATCTTAAAATAGTCATAGGGCAAATTCCTAAGCGCAAAATTTGTAAAGCAGCCATGTATACAAATTTTAATATTTGTGCAAATGCTTTTGCATTTACGAAACAAACAATTTACTTCGTTCTTAAATTATGTATTTGCTAAGCGTATTTCGTGGAACTTTTGCGTTTAGAAATTTGTCCATGAGTCACAAAAACAAGAAATTACAAATGTAGTGAATGTGCCCGGGTATTCCTTACATTCTATATTCTCAACAAACATTATGAGATCGCACAAAGGAAAGAAAAACCGTAGTAAACTAAGCGTGGCCATAGAATACGACTTAATTACATGAAAAAACTGAATACCCTGCTTGGCAGCTTTGAAGCTACATTGAAATAAGTAAAGAAATGAATAGCTGGATAAAGGAGTTTCTGAGACTGTTAATTTGCATCCGAACAAATCCAACCGCAACCATACCAACCGCAACCAGAAACAGCAGTTGCGAGAAAAAATGTCCAAAATACGTGTGCACTGTGCTCTGTTTCAATTGATCCACAAAGTTTAACCGATCACATTATGTAAAACAATATCTTACAATATCTGCCGGCATTAAATTGAAATATTAACCTTTACAAGATCCACAACATATAGATCATCAACTTTTCGAAACATTTGCAAACCAGGAGGTCCAGCATGAGGAACTTACTGACACTGGCATGGCCAAGCAGTGTTTAGAATGTAAAACACAATAAGACCTAAACAATACCTATCACGGATTTTAAAAATAAATACGTGGAAAAGCGTGGAATTTCTCACTTCTTGGAAAATTAGAACGTTAAATTAATGGTCGAAGTTTTCCTCGGAATTTGTATTTGGAATATTTGTGTTACAACTTACCCATGAAGTGTTCTCTTATCAATACCTCCTTCTTTTTTGCAATACTTGCAAATCCGTACCATGTTCAAGTTAATTTATTTTAAGTTCAAAGCCAATAATTTAATTTAACTTACAATCAAAAATTTAGACAGACAGTTTTACGTCAAATTATTTTTGTTTTTGGATAGACGTCAAAAGATGCACTTGGCTACTAGTGTCATTTTCCATTAGAGTAAAAAAAAACTGTTATACGTTGTATGGAATACACTATCCAGTAATATATAGAGATTACTGTGTATTCCCTAAAAATTATAACAGTTCTTTTGGCTCCAATTGAAGATGGCACTATCGAAGACAGCTTCAAGATTTTACAAGTATTTTGACGACTGGCGTTCAAATTAGGCGTGTTCAGGAGAATGACATCTCGGAGATCTCTATATATGTTACATGAACGGGGGATCGATTCTGGTTCTGTGAAAAAGTGAATCGAATAAATAATTTTCACATTCGCTAGCATGCTTTGCTGTTACAGATGGCAGTGTAACAATAAAAAGACAAACTCTGGCGGCGAATAAAACAAGAACTTTTAACAAACTTTAATTTTATTTTATTTAATTACAAAATAGCAAGATAAAAAGTAGTTAGGCCCGTAGCGTGGCGTTTTATTCTAGTGTGTTCTTGCCAGAGAATACAGAAAGTCAGAAATATAATGAGTAGAAACTTGCAGTTGTTTACCACAGAGCTCGTTCGCTAATTTAACAGTTGAGGACTTTCCACTCGAATTTGAGAAGAGTGCAGATATATTCTGATTGTCAGGCTTGTAAAAGAATGCAATCTTTTTTGAATGCAATCTATAATGACTTCAATAATAAGATTGCATTCATTAATTTCACTTTGGGACTTCAGACTTTAAATTATGCAATCACCATTCACTTGTAGCAAAAATATTGCAATCATTTCTTCCCTCCATTCATTTTACATCAATCAATTGAATGCAATCTTTTGAGAATTCATGCATTCTTTGCATTCTTTTTTATATTTTAACTTAAAACTTACTCATCTCAAATCATAACAAATCACGTAAATGGAAAAAGTTTAATGCGATTTAAAACGACTGCAATGCAATGTAAAAGAATGCAAAGATTATAAAAGAATTCAAAGAATGCAAAAGAATGCAAAGAATTCAAAAGAATGCAAAGAATGCAAAAGAATGCAAAGAATGCAAAAGAATGCAATGAAAGCAAAAGAATGCAAAGAAAGCAAGAAGAATGCAGAGAATGCAAAAGAATGCATGAATTCTCAAAAGATTGCATTCAATTGATTGCTGTAAAATGAATGGTGAATGGTGGTAAAGTGATTGCAATCTTTTTGCAATCACCTTTTCACGGAACCAGAATCGGCCGCTAGGATTCGTCAGCAAAATTTCCCAGTTTTGCTGTCAAAACTCTGAGGAAAAAAAATTGAATTCGCTTGCTCACCTTTTGAGTGAGAAAAATTTCTGAGATCTCATTATTCTGAACGCGCAAATTGTTACTGAGCAAACAAAACAAAACGGAAAGGTGAGAATTTTCAGCTATTTATTTAATTTATTTAGAATAAATAAAGCTATCTATGAAATAGAAAGTTTTATTATCTTAAAAACACGAAAACGCTATTCGGGAAAACTTAGTTGAAGAACACCAAAAGGGCAAAGGTCTCTGCGCTGAGTTTGATAATAGAATAGGTTTGTTCCGGTATTTTCCAGACTAAAAATGGCAATCTGTCAAATTTTGAGGAGTGGGGGGAAATTATCTCAAAGAGAAGTGAAACTTTACAAAAATACGCGAACGCCTTGAACCAAAATATTTGCCACTTTTTAAACGGAAACAAAAAGTAAACAAAGGCAAACAAGTAAACAAAGCGAAAACATTGAAATTTCGTTCATAACTGATATTGTTTATTAAATTTTGTAATAAAACAAGTTAAATTTTTTCTATAAATATTTACAAATAGAAAATACATATTAAACAGAAACACCGCGTATTTTTTTTTATATAAAGCTAAAATTCGATAAAGAATAAGAAGAAGAATCCAATGAATAAAAAAAACACAGCATTGAAGTACTTTGACCACAGAGTAGAAGTAATTGACTGCAGCCAGAAGTACTTTGTAGTAGATAAAGGAACGCGCCTAATGTCGTAGTTAATATGTAATACAGTTGTACTGCTATACAAAAAAAAAGGCAGCTTCTAGTATAACAATTGTTCAAATGGAGTCACATATTTTGTATGGATACGCTATCCAGTGTATTATAGAGATCAGTGTATCCGGTGTGTTATAGAGATCAGTGCGATAACGATCGTCACGTTGCTGTGAATGACCAGCATTATCGCGCCATGATTTTCGATTTTTGGCTCGAATTGGAAGATATCGACTTGGACGACATGTGGTTTCAACAGGATGGTGCCACACAGCATACCTTAAAATCGATTTATTGAAGAGTAAATTTGATGAGCGTGATATCTCAAGAAATGGGCCAGTCGATTGGCCGCCTCGTTCGTGCGATTTAACGCCTTTAGACTATTTTCTTTGAGGCTACATTAAGTCATTTATTTTTTTTTTTATAGATTTATTTATTTTGAATCCAATATTATACAATAAATTAATAACATATTATATATAAATCATTAATTAAATCAAAATAAAATTAGTGACAATTATATTTATAAAAAAACAGGTGGGGTGACCCTTGATAAGAAATACTTCAAGCAGAGGTAGGTACAATGAATAACAAGTTAAGGTTCATCAGTTCAAAGATAGATTAATTAAATTACAATACAAACTTAAATACAAAATTCAATTCTTGTAGAATATAAGATAGTTGCGATTCTATTATTTACGTTTGAGCATTTAATAAGCATTCAAGGTCCCTTGGTTGAAAGTCCAAAAGCCATTTTTTTTAGATCTTTTTCATTTTTTTTTGTAAAATTTGGCATTCTAAGATTCCGGGGTAATTTGTTGAAAATACGACAAGAAGCTACACTGTAGAAATTACGCAATGCTGTGGTACGGTATATGGGAATCGAAACCATATTCATTGAATTTATTCGCAGGTTGTGACTGTCAAAAAATCTATAGTTAAGATTACCAGACCTAAAGAAAAAAACTTTTAAAACCTTGAAACAGTATAAATGACGAACGGGAAGAATATCCAGATACTTGAACAGGGGCTGGGGCATACTAGGCTGCAAACGATGTTTGTTACACATAATCCTTTAGTGTCCGACCGAAGGTCGATTTTCAGTCGAAGCCGAAGCCGAATTATTAGGCTGAAAGAAAATCTTCGGCCGAAGCCGAAGCCGAAGCCGAAGCCTAAGGTTGAAAAAAGTCAAGAATTCTCCTTTCCAATTGGATAAAAATATTATTTTTATTAAAATTTATTGCTTAAAAAACATAAGACAAATAAAATTTACCCGATTTGCCATTCCAGCATAGTTGAGGAACATTAGAAATGAAAAAAGCATTTATGTATTTATGTATGTACATTGAATGTCAAATTTAAATGTTGAGCAACTTTTCTGAACATAGGTACCAACATAATAACTTTCCTAAAAAGGGTCAAATACATGTGGTTTAAAAAATTATTGTTTTGTATTAAATTTTTGTTTCTATTAAATACGCAATTTAATAAGGTTTTTCATATATAGTTTTATGTGACTGTGCAATTATATAATACAAAAAATGTAGTCCGATATTCTAGCTAAATTTTAAGACCTTAATGAACGGATTATTAGAACCGAAGTTATAAGCAAGCCAAATTAAACACAATGTATCTTTACAATTATTATACCGACTACAAATTTAGGTACATATGAACATTTAGCATTTTTTTTCCGACGCGAAGCAAATTTGCCACGATTGTGGTTTTTTATTGCACAAACTCCGCCGCCGCCGCCGGCTTCTCTCGCCAATTGGTGGTTGAAAGTATTTTAATGCTTTTTTTGTTTTTATCAACTTCATCATTGAATTAAATTATTTGTCCGATATTTATTTTCATGTTTTAAGTATAAAATTTTGAATAATTTTGCTCTAACACGCCAGTCATTTTTCCTTTAATTATATACCTTAATATTGAAAATCGGATAATTGTGTCGAAAGATATAAGCATTTAAGTAAACGCAAATCGGGTATTTTTCAGATTTCGCAAAAATCATCATCAAAAACATACCCATTTTTTTTCTATGAACATTTCTCCTTTTTTTCTGTCCGTTTTATCATCTTCTTCGTATTTTGTTTCCTCAGACTAGTAAGAATAAAGCATGAACGAAAAAATTTTGTTTATTTTGTTTATTTTGATTATTTTGTTTATTTTGTTTATTTTGTTTATTCCCCTCAAGTTTCACCCCCCTTTGCCTACTAGGCGTTTCATATTTTTGAAATTCTGTTGATTTTTTTACATTGTATGCCTCCGTTTAAACATTTCTAATGTTAAAATAAAAATAACTGATAACTAATTAGTAATTATAAAGAAAAAAGAAATATATAATTCATTTTTAGTAATAATTTTTATGATGGCACACATGTGTTTTGAAATTTTTGAATACCTACCGAAGAAAAGATTGCAATCTTTTCTTCGTTATTCAAAAATTTCAAAAATTGAAATTTTTTCCGGCGCCTAGTACGATGCTCGATATAATAAACAGATTCTTCGGCTTCGGCCTAAAATGCCGAAGCAGAAGGTTTGGCCGAATGTTGTTTTTTTGGCCGAATTCGGCCGAAGCCGAAGGCCGAAGCCGAAGCTTCGGTCGGACACTATAATCCTTATTACACGCTTCTGAAGTATTAGTAATGGCTCTATTTTGTTAAAATGAGTACCTCCCCAACAAGCAACACCATACTGTAGTTTTGACTGGAAAATACCATTATAGATTATGCTTAACAGTTTCTTAGAACATACTTTTTGTAAATAGTAGAAGTTTCTTACAGTTGATCTAAAATACTTTTTTAGCGAATCAGTGTGGTACAGGAAGGACATTTTAGAATCAATTATTAACCCAAGGTATTTAAATTGGTTCACTACTTCGACCTCAAAACATTTTTCACTGCTGTCAAGATTATAACAAAAGTTATTTGATAAAACACATGGGCAAGCATATAATCTGAATTGTTGACATTCAGGCGAGAAAGTAAATCTTTATGTCAGGATTTGATTGAAGTGACAGACTGAAAAACATAATTTTTGTTTTGGAACTAATTACTAGTTTATGGTCGGCAAACCACAGTCTTAACAAGTCTAAATCATAATTGATGTCACTGATAAGATCTAAACGACTTTCTGAACCGTAAACGCACCCAACATCGTCGGCAAACGCAGTCAAAACACCTTTAAATCTTAATAGAAATAGGGAATTTATGTATATTAAGAATAGAGTAGGTCCTAATACTGAGCCCTGGGGAACACCTAAATTATTGCACTGAGATTCACTACGGATATTGTCTATTTTAACTTTTTGACGTCTATTTTTTAGATAAGAACGAAACCAATCAAGCATAAAACCACGAAAGCCAGCATATTCTAGTTTTGTTAACAATAATTCATGATCAACCATATCAAAAGCTTTAGTAATATCAACGAATAAGGCTGCAGTGTTTTTCTTCATATCTAAATTCGAATATATTACGGAACAAAATTCTAGAAGCGCTTCTTCTGTTGATCTACCGGTTCGAAAACCAAACTGAACCTCACTAAAAAAACTATTTTTTTCCAAGAACTTTAACATTCTCGATTTTACAACCTTTTCAAAAACTTTGCTAAGAGATGAGAGCAGCGAGATGGGTCTGTAGTTACATACATTTTTAGAAGACCCTTTTTTCAACAACGGAATAACATCTGCACATTGAAGAGCTGCGGGAAATATACCAGAGGTGATGCTGAGATTGAAAATGTGGGCTAAAGTTTCAACTATAAACCAAGCAATATTTTTTAAAAGACAAATAGAAATTCCATCAATTCCACATGAGTTTGATTTTTTTAGAGATTTGATAGATTGCACTAATTCGATTGGTGTAATAGGCTCAAAGAAAAAACTGTTGCTAAGAAATGGCTCATTAAGTGAACGATGAATACAATTAGGCGATTGATTGTGTGGTCTCAAAGTTTTTGCAATCGTTACAAAATAACGATTAAAGCAGTTGGAAATCTCAAACTTATCAGAAATAACTGAATTGTCAACTAGTAGTTCAGTAGGTCTTTTATTGGTGGTACCTTTACTAAGAATACCGTTGACTACACGCCATTCCCTTTTTAAATCACCTTCAGCAGAATAAAACTGACTTTTATAAAAATCGTCACGACAGTTAGGAATTTCCTTTTTTAGTTCGGCACTCAAACGTTTTACTTTGTTTTGTAGAGATCTATTATTTGGATGTCTATAGCTTTTGATTCTTAATTTGTTTTTTAGGCTTATCTTATTTAATAAGCTGTGGTTAATCCAGGGTTTAAGTTTTTTGGTATTTCTCTTTTGTCTTATTGAGTAAGTACAGTAGGTTATGTGTTTACTAAGAGTTTCAACGAAAATATCAAAAGATTTGTTAGCATTGCTTTCTATGAAGACGTTATCCCAGAATTTAAACACTAAACATCTTTCTAGTTTGGCAAAGTCAACTTTTGTTTGCGTGGTTTGCATGGGAGAAGTATTATGAAGCATACTATGTATTCTTTCGAGTTTATTTACAATAAGACCAGTCATAACATGACCAGTAATGTCAAAATCAAAAACAAATTTTTCACAACGACCAAGAGAAATATTTGAGAAGCGTGCATAAATATGATCTAAACATATACCCGATGAAATTCTTGTTGGCTCATTTATAATTGAAGCTAGACCGTTAGTTGTCAATAAACTCATATAATTAGAAATCATCAAGTTATCCTCTAAAATACCGATGTTAAAATCGACCAATATTATTAGATTTTTACCATGTTCATTTTCTAAAATATTTGAAAATTCTTCCATAAAAACCGAGAAATTGTATTTGTGCAATCTATACACACATAATATATCATACTTTTCATGATTAAATTTAAACGAGATTTTTAAGATGTCTGCACTCGAAACTTCTAGATTACTTGACACACATTCATATTCTTCGCTTGCAAAACAACCGACACCACCAGCAGCATAATTATCATTTGTGTTCGCGAAAAAGTTAAATCCCGGTATATTAAAATCATTTATTTCAAAATCGTAGATCCAGATTTCCGAAACGAAAATAAAACCCGGAATGCAAACCAAAGTGCCCAAATGAGATACAAGAGATGCAAAATTTTCTCTCAAGCTTCTTACATTTTGATGAACGAAAAATATCTTATTTTTACAATACAAACTATCAAAAAATACATTATCACAATTAGCATTTGAAAAATTAAAGGTGAAAAAGTCATCATTAAGATCTTCATCTAAATTCATTTAAAATTAATAATTAGAAAAATTTTATATTTTCAAAAAAAACAAAAATTTTTGTGCACAGCACTATATTTTTGCTAGATCATCAAAAGACCTTATTGTGATGACGTTTCCACCTTCGACCTTTCGCAATAGTATTCTATTGTTCTTAAGCCATACATATTTGTACCCTTTATTTTTCTTTACCTCCCTTGCCTGCATCAATAAAGCTTGTGTGTATTTAGTTAGAGAATCGTTAATATATATACTAGTTACACTGCTGCTGCCTCTGATGTTGTTGTCAATCAAGATGCTAGTGTTTGTATTCTTCTTCTCCTTCTTTTTTGCGTTCATTATCTGCTGCTTTCGCTCGATGTCAACAAAACTTAAGCAAATGATGGGTTTAGTGGGTGAGTTACGTGTATGTTTAACGTAATACTTGCTGATGTCGTCATCACTTACTTCCACAGACAATGCTTCTCGAAATATTTTCTGCGCCAAGCATTTGGAGTTGCTATCGTCAACTACAGGCACACCAACAATTTCAATGCAGTTGCGTTTAAGACTTTGTTGTTGCCAATTTAGTCGGCTTTCCAGCATGTACACCTTTGATTTGAGTTCTGCGTTCTCATTACGTAGTTCTTTTATATGATGCAAAAATTCTTTGTTTATCTCTTCTATGCTTGCAATTTTACGGTAGACCATTTGAAGCGTGTATTCCTCTGGTTTATCATTAGAAGTCTACCTGAGCGTCGAACTTGTCGAGTTGTAGAAGCTGAGTAAGGTCAAAGATTCTCGAGATAATTTCTCCAGATGAGTCCTGAAACTGAAGGGCGCTCCACTACCTCCCCTTACCTTCATTATCCTTCCGTCAGTACGGCGAATGCGGTCTGACACTCCTTTCTCCCCTCCTCCCCTGTACGGTGATAATACTGTCCAACGGTTCCATTCCCCTCAGCTGTACGGCGACAAGCTGTCAGACATCCCCTCCTTCGGCAGTACGGCGAAAAAGGTGTATGGCGTACCCTCTTCCTTACTTCGACGTTACGGCGATGAAGCTGTCCGACGATCCTAGTCTCTCCTTCACCCAGAATGGCGTTCACGCTGTCTGACTCTTCCTTCCCCTTCATTATCCCCTCCTCCCCACCTATTCCCTTGGGCTGGATCAAAGGTGTTACACGACCCGTGCCCATGATCAGCCTGGCTGAGGGCCCAAGTAAATAACTAGCTCAGTCGCTATCGGAGTATCCGGATACCTGGCGACCTCCGGATTAACTAGCCTTACCTGCATATACGGATCTCTGTGCAGGCGGACCACCCCTTCTCCGATACTCGTGGGACCTAAATGAATAATTCAAATAGTGTTCGTAGAAAGTCCGAGTTTACTTCTAGATTGGCCAGTAGTGCGACTGGAAAGTCGCCTGCTGTTACTTCTGTCTTGCGCATTGGCGACGAGACTATGGCAATTCATAGTCGCGCTGCTAATAGCAAGCACAGTGAAAAGGTAAATTTACCTACTTACAGTGGAAGAAGGATCGTGAATAATGGCCCTTCTTCCACTAACAAGAGTTCACCTCTTAATAAAACCCCCAGCGGGAGTGGGCGAAAGCTTACACCGTCCGGGGCGATTTATAAAAATATTCGGAATGCTAGGAGGATACTGAGGACTTATGGCGATAAGCCTAATGTCGGAAGTGACTCGAAGCAGGAAGGAAGGATTAAGTGGGCTAAGGGTATCTTAGCCAAATACGACGAGACCAGCGAGGACTCCACGTCTAAGCAACAAAGGTCTATTGAGGAAGCCGTATCGGTTCCCAAACGTCTTAAAGTGCACAACACCAGCACTCCGCTTAATCCCCATAGCGGTGAAAAAACCTACAGGGAGGCCTTAAAAGGCAAAATAGTTGTTGCTGTAATCGACCGCAGCGATATAGATGGCACGATCTCCTCTGATCATTGGCAGGTGATAAAACAGAAGCTCTCGGCTAGCTTCTTAAGTATTATGAGGGACAACACGGGACCACCACCAATCACAAGTGATGGCCGTTGACATCAAGGGCATGTCAAACTTATCGCTTGTGATGATCGGAGATCGTGCGATCTGTATACGCTGGCGATCAGCAGGCTAGGAGAGGTATGGCCAGGTGCGAAGCTTGAGGTTATTGCTAAGGAGGATATCCCATGTAGGCCAAGAGCGCGTACCTGGATCCCAGCCGAACCCTCTGGAATGGATGAAATACTCCAAATAGTTCAGCTTTCAAACCCATCCCAACCCACTCACAACTGGAAAGTCGCGAAACTGGAGGAGCAGAGGGGTCTTTATAGAGGCGCAATCATTGTGATCAATAAGGACTCCCTTGCTCCTCTGGCGCAGACCAAAGGCGTGATCAGGTTTGGGTTTGAAACCATGACACTTAGGGTTTACAAAAAAGATGAGTGCGACGCAGCATGCGCGCCTCCACACCCCGAAGAGGACGAAGCTGCGATCCGGGATCCTGGTACATCGATCGTCCTTCCATCTTTGGGTGACGGTGCTTCCGGGACACCCTTGGTCACAGCGAAATCCCTCCTTAATGCCGACGGTCTATCCGACATGGAGACCGAAGACTCCGGTAAATTGGATCTTCTAAATGAGGAAGAACTTCTAAGTTCATCCTCTGAAGACCATAACCTCACTGTTGTGGAGGCCGATCTAACTAACTGACGCTAACGCCCATCATACATTGTGGGGTAGCACTGATATAAATGATAGAGGTGAGTCTCTTTTTGATTTTATTCTAAGTACTAACCTTATTGTATGTAAGTAATGTAGGTAATGAATCTACATTCGTTACCAAAAACCGACAGGAAGTATTAGACATAACTCTTGTCTCCGATAACATCCATCAAATGATTATGAATTGGAGAGTATCTAAAGAACACTCGTTCTCAGATCATAGATACATTCAGTTCAGCTTAATTGATGAACCTCCCCGCCATGAAGCTTTTCAAAATCTTCGGAAAACCGACTGGCTCAAATACCAAGAAACACTTAGAAATTTAATAAAACCCGATCTTATGAGTGTTCCATCCATTAACGATCTTGACTGCAAAGTCAAAGATTTAACATCAGCCCTTTATACATCGCTGGCCATTTCCTGTCCTCCCTTTAAAATAAGAGGAAAAAAGGAAGCCACATTGGTGGACTTCAGGGTTAAATCTGCTCAGGAAAGATTGTAGAAAACTCTTCAATCGAGCTAAAGGCACTAGAGAGGTGTCAGATTGGGACTCCTATAAGGCATCCCTAAACAAATACAAGAAAGAACTGAGGAAGACTAAACGTTACTCCTGGAGAAGCTTCTGTGGTAGTATAGAAGAAACCTCCGAAGCTTCTAGATTAAGGAAAATCCTCTCCAAAAATCCAGTTATGCCTAGTGGCTTGAAATATGCCGACGGCTCCTGGACCAACTCATGTGAAGAATCACTCAACTTGTTACTGGATACTCATTTCTAGGGAGCTCTGTAATTGTTAATAATACTGACCCTAACAGGTCAAATAACATTTTAACTTATCCACAAGGTCTTATTACAAGGGACAAACTACAATGGGCTCTCAACAGCTTCAAACCATATAAATCGGCAGGGCCTGATGGCATTATTCCAGCTGAATTACAAAAGAATTCAACTGTCATTCTGCCTATTCTGGAGGCTATTTTCAGGGCTGTTTAAATCTAGCCCATATTCCACTGCTATGGAGAGAAGTCAAAGTTGTATTTATACCCAAAGCTGGTAAAACTTCCCATGTAAACCCCAAAGATCCCAGACCTATTCCTTCTAAAAACTTTTGATTTTGATTGATATCCACTTACGATCAAGTATTAATACGAGACTACTATCTAATGCGCACTACTAACTGCACTTCATTCACTAGTACGTACTATCGAATACTCCCTCCATCATAAAGAATACACAATAGTGGCTTTCCTTGATATAGAAGGTGCTTTCAACAATGTTGACGTATCTGCAATCTCATCAGCACTGTCATCTCTGAAAGTGGAAAGGTCACTTGGTGAACTGATTAATCAAATGCTGACTAGTGGCGTCCTATCTCCTCTTCTCTGGAACTTGGTAATAAATGAGCTACTAATGTGCCTAGAAGCTGAAAGCTACAGGGTGATTGCCTATGCGGACGATGTTGCCATAGCAGTATCTGGCAAGCATCCAAACACCTTGAAAGAACTCTTACAAAACGATCTAAACAAGCTAACCCTTTGGGCAGATCGGTGTGGACTTGGTGTAAACCCTCACAAAACTGATCTTGTCCTCTTCTCCCGGAAATATAAAATTCCGCACGTAGACCCCCCATCTATTAAAGGTATACCACTGACATTCACAGATCAAGCGAAATATCTGGGTCTTATTTTAGATAAGAAGTTAAGCTGGAAACCTCATGTACAAGAAAGAGTCAAAAAAGCAACGGTGGCTCTTTTCTCCTGTAAAAAAGCCATTGGGAATAAATGGGGTCTTCAACCCCGCATCACTCACTGGCTATACACTTCGGTAATAAGACCGATTCTTACATATGGGGTAGCAGTCTGGTGGACCGCTCTAGATAAAACCACAAATTGTGATAAACTTAGTAAGGTCCAACGTACTGCCTGCTTGTGCACGAGCGGAGCACTTCGCTCCATTCCCTCTGCGGCACTAAACATTCTTTTCCATCTGATACCCCTAGACATTTTTAGTAAACAAACGGCCGCAAGCACAGCTATTCGTCTTAAAGCCTCTTCACAGTGGATCAATAATGAAATTCGCCATTCGGTAATTCTGAATTCATTCAGAATTCATTGACTACACTATACCCCAAGCACATTTCAACAAAAACTTTCAAGTTACCATCCCATCCAGATCAACTTGGGAGGATGAGAATTTCTTGAAAGATGAATCCGTTCATTTTTATACTGATGGATCAAAAACCGCCGACGGGGTTGGTGGAGGCGTCTACTCAGACAGACTTAATTTAGGTCTATCATTCCGTCTTCCTAATCATTGTAGCGTGTTCCAGGCGGAACTTTTAGCGATTAAAGAAGCTTTATCTTGGCTTAAAGAAAACGTGATATCAACTATTGATATCCGCATCTTCTCAGACAGGCAAGCTGCCATCAAATCTCTGGACTCTGTTTCTACAAACTCTATAACAGCCCAAAACTGCCGATCATCTCTCATTGAGATGGCGGAGCAGTTCAACATTCACCTTTGTTGGGTGCCGGGCCACAGGGACATTCCAGGAAACTGTAAAGCTGACGAACTCGCTAAAAGTGGAACAACAGTACCCATACTACCAAATAAGACAACTATTGGTATACCTATCGCTACTTTTAAACATATGCTAAAGCAAGATGCTATAAAGAAAACAAACCTTAGGTGGAACAACCTCACCACTTGCTTAACGACAAAACAAATCTGGCCAATGCTGGATCTGAAGCGCTCTAAGCAATTGATATCTTTAAGCAGATTGCACATTAGTTCCGTAGTAGGTGTCATAAGCGGACACTGTCTAATAGGTAGGCACGCCATGCGACTAGGCGTTCACTCTAATAATTTCTGCAGAAGCTGCATGGATAAGGAAGAGGAGGAAACAATTCCTCACCTTCTTTGTACATGTCCTGCTCTGTCACAGAGACGTAGACTCCACCTGGGAGACTTCTACTACAACGATACGAGTGATCTAGCAAATACTTCTATAAGTAATCTCGCACGCTTCTTAAGGAGCTCAATTTGGTTTAATTGAGTAAGGAAAAGCTTTCCTAGATCCATGTGGTATCACAACGGGCCAACAATTGGCCTAAGTGTGTCGGTTTTTTCACCGACAGCCACTTCAACCTAACCTAACCTAACCTATGTAAAATAGAATTAAGAAATAATTGTACCTATATATTTCAGTTCAAACAAAAATTTATAAATTTTTTTTCATCCCAAGTCGTTGTTTTATTACGTGTTCAAAATTGATCCTGGTACAGATCCCTAAAAAATTAAACTCGGCTATTAGTTCTATATCTATTTTAAGAAAATCTGTATTTTTGGTGCTGGAAGGAAAAAATATTTATTATCATTTAGATTTGGACCGAGAAGCAGGAATCTTTTTAAATGTTATAAGCTTAAGTTTAGTTGCTCTTCAAAAAGTAGCCATGATTCAGCAGATTTTCCACATATTTAATATGTCCCCCTTGAGAATTGGCTAATTTTCAATCATGTAATAAAAAGTCAAGTCAAGCTATGCAATTAAATTGTAACAAACTTGACTTTGCATTTTCTTCTTCTTTATAATCGAATGTATTAAACTAAATTTGGGATATTCCCCTCCCAGCGCTACTCCCCCATTTTATCACTCTTGTTTTTCAGGACGTGACTTAAGAAATGCCGATTTATGACTGCAAACAGAGAGAAGGTTAGGCCCCTCTGTTTGACAACAAAATGTTGAAAATTTCAACATGAATATTTTTTGTTTCGACAACTTTTCTCATCAATAGATAGGAATAAATCTATCTAAAAAAAATAAAAATGGAAGGTGATGGGAAGGGTAATACGTAAAAATTTTGTTTTTTTGCGTTGGACTTTATAATAAATAAAATACAAGGTCCAGCTTGCTTTAAGTTATTGTGATGTCAAAATGCAGCTTTACTGAACTATCAGCCCTATTCTGCTATCCGATCCGATCGAATAATTCGATTCACGTGAATTGTTCACATAATTTGTCACAAATTATTCTTTCAATCTTTCGAGTTTCAAAGCTCTATCAATAATAAATTTTGAAGTTCTTGAGAGAATCTAATTGTTAAAATTTCATTTTTATTGCAGTTTATGTATATGCTTTTGGGAACATTCGTTTCCCTCCAACGGATAGCAGAGTACGAAAATTCATGTGAACGTTTAGCAGAATAGGGCTGTATAAGTTTTTTTTTGTTTATTTAATTGATCCTTATCCGATTAAAGAACAAACTGTAAGAAATCGATTTATTTGCACTAAAGCAACGTGATACGAAGCCATTTAAATGTAAAAGCGTATTTTTGTTATAATACTACAGCCCGAGAATGGTTCTTTTTCAAAGCTGAAAGTCTCAATGATGACATTGTTCAAAGTCGTTAACACATTATCCAATTACACCTGCTAATACAAAGTTTCTTGCTTTCACCGTTACTTTTGCAAAAGAAAAAAAAATTTTAATTTGTTAAATAAAAATAATTTAGCAAAATATGATACTGCTGCGATTTAAGTTATTCGAGAACCTATCATTAACCTTATTAAGTTAAAGTTATTATTTAAAAATTGATCATATACACAAACATACCTTCATAAAATTAAAAACTAATACTAGGTACTATTAGGTATTCTATAGCTGCATTACTTACATTTAATTAAATAACACATTTAAATGAAATGTAAACAAATATCAATCACTCTTATATGAAATTATACACAACAATAGGTCTCTAAATCGGGAGCTTCTCTTCTCTTTTTCTAATATGTAACTATATGAAAGAAAAAGTCGTTCCATTTCGCCTCAAGAGAAATGTATCCTAAACTCCCATAGTTGTTGATTAGCATGAGCCAAAATGGAGCTAGGAGAATCCATAATATGATCTCTCTAGAAAAAAAACAGAAACTTTAAAATAAACGAAAAGCTTACAATCTAAATAGAAATACAATATACATTATTATGGAGAATACTCGTATAGTATTGTTTTCGGTGTGACCAGACCCCAATAATAATATACATGAATAATAAACAAGTTAAGCTTTATCTAACTTTAATATTTAATTATAATTATGTATACAGGCTACATGAATACAACACAATGAACAATTTTTTTTTCTATATTCCTTTAAAATATTAGCCCTATCTACTAATAATAAGAACTCCTTCAATGCATTTTTTGTATTTATGGAAATTATATCCATTCCTCTGACTGTTATTGAACCTGTCTAAAACTATCGTAAACGTGGAAAGTTTACGATGTCGTAAACGAATTGGGGGTGGCCCCGGCGCAGTGGAAGTAGTGCTTGACTGCTAACTTGGATGGGATGTGTGGGTTCGATCCTCAGTCTAGGCAGCATTCTTTTCTATATTCCCTCAACTGAACGTTACCCCTGGGATTTTATGAGAAAAATAAAAACCTAATTTCTCAGTCCACTGTGCACACATAAATCTATCCTATCCTTCTATTCCTTCTATACATTGCCTTATTTATAAGACCATAGGGCATACTGGCATATAATTATATGTTTGTGTTTGTTTTTTTTTTAAACTGTCAATTTTTGTATGGGAAATCTTTTCCGGCAAATCGTAAACTTTCCGACATGAATTTGTGTCGTTAACATCGTAAATGAAAATGGTAAACATGGTAAACTTTTTTTAATGGTATTATGACATTATGGTTGAGTCAGCTGATTGGTTTATCACAACATTTTCGCAAGATTTTTAAAGGGGCGTTCATGAAAAGTGAGTCGGAAACTCTACGATTTAACGACATCGTAAAGTTTCCCACGTTGCATGAATACCCATATTGATTTTTTTTTAAGTTTTCGAGAGTTGAACAATGGGATGTTTTTAAAATTGTTCTGAGTATCAAAACTAAACCTGTTGGACTCAGTGATATCCATCCACTTTTTGTCGAAATATTCTCCCACATTCGTGAAATAAATTTCCCCGGAGTTTTTCTTCCACTTTAGGAAATTCACTATCAAGAATCGTCTTGGGAAAATATTCCTTTCAGCAAAATAGATTCGCGATGGAAAAAATTTTTAGTGGAACTACCTTTGGGTAAGAAGTGATCAAAAATTCTCTTGTCATGAGAATGATAAAGAATCCGTTCGGATTCGGATAGAGGTCTAGCGTTAGAGTATAGATATTAACATAGCCATAAATACTATAATACAAATTCTATATACTACTGAAATATATCATCCTATCATATATCATCATAAGTAGAAGACTTAGAACTATTTAATTGGACTTGTTGAAATATTTATTCAAAATAGCTTTTAAGGGCCTTTAGTCCGCAAAAAATTGTAAGCTTAACTTTACTTAACTCTTTTTAGCAAGGATAATGAATGATGATGATGAATTTTGTCGCAGAGAGATTAAACAAAAATGCATCATACACTCCGGTTCGGTCAATGAAATATTTATTTATTTCAAAAGTTTAACTCTGTTACCAAAGTACATAAGTGAATCCGATGCTGGCTATTAGTCAAAACCGAGAGGTAACAATTGATTTAACTTATATCCATCATTTTATAGGATAAAACTCACTAAAAGATGGCTATCAAATTCTTACACTCCGGTTTGTTCAGTCAATTATCTTTATAATATAAAGACATTATAAGCGTTGTCTAACTTTAGACAACTTTGGAAAATGTGTTCAAAAACCTTGTTTCTTGTTGTCTTATAGCTTCCTAACTAAGACACAAGAGTAGATTGTCTTAACTGCAAATAAGGTGATATTTATTTTTATAAAATAAAGCATATTTCCAGCAATTAGAAAATAGTTAGACAGCGGCGCCTAAGTAGGCAAAAATCTAATAAATACGACTGTATATATATATAGGGCGCTCGCAGGTTTCCAATTTCTACCAAAAATATCTGAAACAATATATAGCTTTATGTATTGTTGCAAATTAATCAAAAAAAAGCTTTATTAATTTTAAACTACAAAGAGTTACTTAACTAATCAACCACGCTGCCTGCTGTCCAAATCCATAATGACGTTTCTCTTTTCGTTGTCAGTCGAGCTGACAAGTAGGTGCTGACGAGTAGATGCTGATGAATAGATCTGTTTGTTTGAAGTTTAGTTTTTCGTCACATTACCCCCTTCTTACGCTTAAGGTTCCGAATTAAGCTGATAAAACTGTTTCAAGCGATTAAAATGAACAATTTTCTGTGTTCTTCCTTTTTGGATGCGGTAGACAACGTCAGAAATCCTTTGTAGGATCTCATATGGACCATCCCAATCGGATTGTAACTTCGGACTTTTACCTTTTTTTCTTGTGGGATTATGAAGCAAAACTAATGTCCCAAGGTCAAAAGTTTGCTTAGTTCTACGTAAGTCATAGCGATGCTTCATTTTTCTGCTGCCGTTTTCCAGTCTATAACGAATGATGTTGTGTGTTTCTTCAAGCCGTTCGCGAATCTTTTTCAAGAACTCGTTGGTATCCTCGTAGATTTGGTGCCAAGAGATTTTCAGCAGGAAGACGAAGCTCATGGCCATAAATCAGCATAGCAGGTGTTTCACCAGTAACATCGTGAACTGCTGTTCGATAGGCCAGCATCAAAAGTGGTAAATATTGATCCCAGTCGCGTTGATGTTGTTCACAGAACTTCGCTAGGTAGTCCAGTATAGTTCGGTTAAACCGTTCTACCATTCCATCGGATTGGGGATGCATAGCTGTTGTTCTTGTTTTCTCGATACCCAGGCGTTCCATAGTCTTGACAAATATCTCAGACTCAAAATTTCTACCCTGATCGCTGTGGATTTGCATCGGCATACCATGACGGGAAAAGACGTCATTTATAAGGCGGTTCACTATAGTTTCACTCGTTTGATCTGCAATCGCAAAGCATTCAGGCCACTTTGAAAAGTAGTCCATGCAACACATTATGTACTTATTTCCAGCATCAGTTCGAGGGAGTGGTCCTAAGATATCCACTGCAATTCGTTCGAAAGGAGCGCCTACATTGTACAACTGTAATGGAGCTACTCGTCGAGGACTCGGTCTTTTTCTTGCTTGACAAACCTTGCAACACTTACACCATATTCGCACATCTTCTGAGCAGCCGATCCAATAAAATGATCTCTGAAGTTTGCTTAGGGTTTTAGCCGTGCCAAAATGACCTCCAGAAGGGCTATCGTGGACCATTGTTAGGATTTGTTGTTGGAGCTGCTTTGGTACAACAGCTTGGTAGACCACATCCGTGCGCTGAAAGTGTTTTCTGTAAAGAATTTCGTCGCGAATACATAAGGTTTCGAAAATAGCCCAGTAAGACTTTAATACGGGATCGGATTGGGAAATAGTTTTCTTTTCAGGCCTTTGTTTAAGTCTTACCCAATCTTTAACAGTTTTCAGTTGATCGTTGGCGTCTTGGAACTTTGCCATGTCATCTACGATGGCCAGATTGGATACTATAGCGAGATCACGTTGTTCTTTGCTATCACAATGTCGACATGATTGTTGAAGACATGGCCTCCTAGACAAAGCATCAGCGTTTCCGTGGTTCTTTCCCGGTCTATGTGTAACAGTAAAGTCGTACTCAGCTAATTGCTCTAACCATCGAGCTAACTGACCTTCAGGTTCCTTGAAATTCATCAGCCACTGTAGAGATGAATGGTCAGTTCGTAATGTGAAGTGACATCCCAACAAATACGGCTTGAAGTGTTTGACGGCTTTTATTACTGCCAGGAGCTCCTTTCTCGTCACACAATAGTTTATCTCTGGTTTTGAAAAGGTCTTGCTGAAAAATTCTATAGGCTGTTCCACTCCGTCGACCACCTTCGAAAGCACAACCCCACACCTGACACCAAATGTTGCAAATTAATCAAAAAAAAGCTTTATTAATTTTAAACTACAAAGAGTTACTTAACTAATCAACCACGCTGCCTGCTGTCCAAATCCATAATGACGTACGTTTTTTGTCACAGTATGTATATGTGTTGTATATGTTTATTGACTGCGAAACTGAGAAATAAGTAATAAAATTTAAAATAAATGATATTCCGCTTTAAAAGTGAAACTTTGAAGCCGTTTTTAGCAATGTATCGCTATTTTTCAATTAACAGTTAAATTTTGTGTTTATTAGTTCAATTTATATGGAATCATCATTTATTTGTCTACCTATTTTCATTTATAAAATGTATTTAATTTGTATTTCGTATTTCAATGCAACTATTAGCATTTAAAAATAACTAGAAGAATTGTTAACAAGATTTTTCAATCAATGCACCATTTTCTTTTCTTTTTTTCATACGCATTATATAAATACTAGTATACTGGTCATACTACTATATTATATGGAGAAAATTTCTCATAATATTGCATTACCTATTGTAACAGAAAATCAATGGGCATGTAGAAAGCTTAGAACACAACAGCTCGCTTCTACCACTAACCTCTATACTTTGGCAGGCAGCGGCGGCAGAAAAGGCAGAGGGTTGTAAATGCGATTACATACCCCTCGCGCGTATTTGAAACCTTATGAAGCCCGTCAGCACAACGTCATCATCGTCAGCAGTAAATGGTTTCGTCCATTATGGTTGGCCCCACAGACACTCTGAAGCTTTTGCCTTTTGTTTAGTTAATCAACGTCGTTCGTTCGCAGCGGAAGTTCTAGCGGAAAAAAACTAAGAGCTGAGGTTGGTTGGCTGTATCCACCACCTCCGCCTCAGTAGTGCGTTTTTGTTTTTTATCTTATTTCCATAAAATTAAATAAATAATCAACAAAAATTAATATTGAATCTCTAATGTGGCGCAACATTGAACTTCCCATCGTTGACTTTTGAAAAAAAAATACCCTATATTGCGAATTTTCGTTGCCGCGAAGTTAACATATCGTGAGCAAAAAATTACACAAATGAAAAAATATTAGTTTTTTTTTCAAATATTAAGCAGTATTTACATGATTATTAATAATTGTAAACCAAATGCAAGTGCCATACAGAAAGTGAAACAGTGGAAAAAGTATTCCCAAAATGCAAAATAAATGTCAAGGTGTGTACAAAGTATACCTACCAGTGTAAGCTGCTATATGTTTTTTAGAGACGTATAGTTTTTTAGTAAAAAAATATATAAAAAGCAAGTCTTAACTATGACGAAATGACCATCCTTTCAAAATCTGGGATACTTTTATTGTGTTTTTTATGAGACTTTTTATTTTCATCCCCAATATAATTTATCATTAGGTATATTGTAGTGAAGAAGCTGTCCTCGCAAATTTCTTATTACGAAATTTCTAGGTCCTTTTTGAATAATAAATGCATTTCCTATAGCTGATGGCTACAAAAAAAAAAATTGAGGAAAAATTCAACATGACTTCTGGGACTTCTGGAACAAGGATAATCTCAAAAATCAATGCGCAAGATTTCTCTTCGAGAGATAAGTTATTTTTTTTGTTTAGCAAGTTCTTTTTTTTCTAAACTTATTTTGACAATGAGTGAGGGAGAGTGTGTGAGAGAGAGAGAGAGAGAGCTATTATTTCTCTTTTAAGTGTGATTCTTAACTCTAAAGAGTCAAGGCAAATTGTTTCGAAAATGTTTACAAAATAAAAAAAAAAAAAAGTAGATATAGTTACATACTTCTAGTATTCATAACATTGCGCTTTAGTGCTAGAGTAGAATATATAACAATTGCATTGCAAATGATGTTAGTCAAAGTTAGTTGCAATTGATAATTTTAAATAATATATAAAACTATTTTAGTTTAACTAATAATCAGTTATGCCATGTGTTGACAGCTAATTTTTGTACCTATATCTAGTTGAGGCTGTCAAGAAATACGAAAGTATTTGCCAAGAAGCAAGTTGAATAGGATTTGAATACCTAATCTAAATGTGAATTTTGAAAAGTTTCTATAGTATGTAATACGTATATGTTTTTTTTTACCAAACTTTTAAAATTACACACAAGCAAGTGATCTTACTTTTTCATTGTACCTACATGTCCGAAAATTAATATCTATAACAACTTCAGAATTTTATTCTGATCGACTTTAGCTGCAATCGGAACTGACACTTCCCAGTCGAATTAAATAACTTAAATGCACCATGACCAACTATGGTAGCCATATGGTAACTAACAAGTAAAGCAATTTTATTTCAAATAAAACTACACAATTCGAAACATTTCAATTAATTGTACGTAACCATTTATTAATCAATTAACGTCCAAATCTATTTTGAAGGATTAATTTATTGAACGTAGAATTGTTTGATGATGTTTACATAATATCCTATCTGTTTTGTGACACCAAAAAGTTTTTGGTGGGCTTAAATTCTAAAAGTTGTGTTTTGTGTAAAGTTCTTGGAATTAAAAGCTAACAAGTTTTATAAGCATTTCCGCATGTTTTTTTTTTAAATCTGGTTGGGATAAAAATTCGATTGTATTTTTTTTTAATTTATAATAGAGACCATTGATATATCTACTCACACATTTTTTGTTTTGATTTTTTAGATTAGTTAGGTTATTGGTATAATTTATATATTTTTGATTGTTCTCTTAATTATTTAAAACATTTTGTTTGGTGTAGTTGATTTGTATAAAATTTTAAAATAAAGAAAATAAATATTTAAATAGAAACATATGGTGGGTTTTGCAATCATATAAATGTATTTGTTTTTTTTTTGGTAAACTTGATTAAAAAACATTAATATTTAAGTATTTTTTCTAATGTTTATAAAATCAGGGTTTCTTTAACACAGTATTTATAGAAAATTTATGAAAATCAATCTAGAATTTACCTTGAAGCTAAGAAACGGTAAAAGTATGGAGTTACCAAAATGAACAAAGATAGAGAATGAACTCTAGCGTATAGGGGGAGAACGATTGAATTTTTGGTTGGTATTACCAAAGAAACTACCAAAATGAATAAAATGAAGAAAACAACAAGTGATGAATTTCAGCCAGTGTACCTATGTACATGTTGATCATCGCCAACCGACGACGGGATTCAGTGGAGGATTGTTGTTGAATTTGTATAAAATTCGAAAAATGCTCGATTTTAGCCCACTTAGAAGCCTATAACTTTAGTTATAATAATTGGATGTTCAATATTAATCTAGATAATTAAAGTTGAAATGACAAGCTACAAATCTGCATAAACATTTTTGCAAAGGCGTACAAAATTTCATACTAGAAAATTGAAAAATTGTATTTTTATAACTAATTTCATCATGGCAAAAGAAAAAAAAAAACAAAAATATGTATGTATGTAGGTACGTACCTACAAAGAAGGGAGCAGACGGTGGAGTGTGTGCAATAAAAAAAAACACCACGTGGCAAACAAAATTGGCTTTGCATCGGGCACAAAAATGATATATGTACGCAGGGCTGGCCCCAGCCAAACTTGCGCCCTGTGCAAGATTTGTAGAAAGCGCCCCTTTTTTATATTTTCACACATACATACATACGTAAAATTTTTTGGTTTTCAGTTTTGGAAAGATCTTAAAAAACTAAAAGACGTTTTATACACTGTTACACATGCATAAGACTTTTCCACATTACCCAGGAGGTAGACTATTATTGAGGTATCCCCGGTAGGCCTAATCCTTAGTAACAAACATTTATGTTTGCATATATGCATACCATAATATACCATAAACTAGAACGCAGCGAAGAAATGGGCAGAGGGGAAACGTTTTTTATTTGGAAACTTACTTTTCTGGCCTTAGCTTTTGCAAAATTTTGGCTCTGTTTTTTGTTTTCGATTATACATAAATTCATCCCTCGTAGTTTTCATTTTTTCACTCTATTAAAATTTCCATCTCCTGTGTAAACAGACACTTAACCCCCTTACACTGGTACAGTGTGCAATAAGAAAACCTGCACGCCCTGACCCATATGATTCTGTATAAATAAGTTTTTTTTTAAAATATTAATTTTTCAATATTAGTTTCGATACTCAGTGTGTTACACATACATTTGTAGTAGTAGGTAGCACAGCTACCTACCTTGTCTCTTTTTCGGAGACATTTTTTTGCTGCTTTTTTTTCGTAGATGAGAAGTCACATACAGAGGAACGGTTAATTGTAGATATTACCGTCATTTTTTAATATTTATTTTTCCATTTTTAGTACTTTTTTCACGAAATTGCCCCTCCCGCCAAAACGGGGGGAGATAGACCCCCCCTCCCATTGTAAAAAAATGCTTGTATTAAAGTGTTCTACAAAAAACCGTTATCATTTCTTGGCGCCACAGTTATCATACTCTCCCCAAATATTGCATCTGAAATTACTCGCCTTTTTTATTAAAAAATATTTTTGCTGGACTTCAAATCTTCGTAGTTAGGTTAAATATTATCGGAATTCCATAAACAATATACCATTTCGTTCGTTAGAATATTGTCTAAATAAAAGTACTTAATACTTTTTTTCTTAAATGTAACGGTTTCGGAGAAAATCGCAAATAAAGTTGATCATGGCCAAATTTTCACTCGTTTTTCGCTTATAACTTCTAAGTTACTTGCTGAAAAAATAAATTTTGTATAGGGATTTGTAGATAATATGAATTGGAACAAAAAAGTTCTCGATACATTTTTCATAAATAGTATTACAAACGGAGAAAAACGCAGAAAACCAAAAAAGTCTTATTTTCAAGATAACGGGACCCCCACAAAGCCGAATTTCCCGCAAACTCAGATTTATACTCAGAATCAACCCCCCCATAAAACTGCATTCAAACTTGGACCACTTCAAAACATTTCTCAGATTATTCCCCATTGCCTGTACTAGGTGCATAATACAAAACCTGCACGTTCTAGCCCACATGATTCAGTATGAATAAGTATTTTTCTTTGTCTTTGTATTTTTCTTTCTCCATGTTAATTTTGGGAATCAGTGTGTATGAAATAAAACTTGCACATATGGGGTAGCATAAAACTTTTTTCTGTTGAGATTTTTTAATTTTTTTTTTTTGTCTTGTACGAACAGGGTGAAATATTTTGAAATAAGGCAGGTAGGATTGATTTGTCATGGGTCTAGTGGAATCTTTAATTTGACGATATCTTGAGTTAAATTCTCCTTGAATACAACAATGAAAGTGATGTTAGTTAGTGTGCAAGAAATAACTTAGCACAGTTGTGATGGATGTTATTTTGGGATTGTTTGAAGAATGTTAAAATGCAAATGGCAGTACATATTTGTTTGTGCAGTATCATCAGATTATATTTTCTTGCTCCTGGTAATGCGCCCCAGAATTTTGCGCCCTGTGCATTTGCACATCTTGCACATATGGTTGGTCCGGCCCTGTATGTACGTTATGTTTATGTAATTATGTATGCATGTAGGTATGTGCATGAACATTTGTAGTAGGTATTTTACAAAATAATAATAAAATCGTAAAGGTTGGATTTGGTTTGTTTGTTTGGATTATAACTTCTGTTCTTATAGTCGGATGTTTGAAGTAAAAGCCTTAAAATTAAGGTAAAATGTTAGGCTATACAATTTATGTGACAAAACTTAACTTACATCTAAATCAATTCGATTGTTGAACCTAGAATATGCATAGGTGGTACCTACTTGAACCTCTTATACAAAATTATAACTTAAGCTCTAAAGGACTATTCACATGAGAGCGACCAACTACCGACGAATGAACAAACATTCGTCCATTTTGAAATTTCGTTCACATTGCATTTTTTTAATTCGTTGCGAATGACGTTTAAATGTTTGTTTCAGCCATGACCAATCAAAAAGTAAACAAAAACAAGTTGCGGTGTGGATGGTATGTGGAACGCGAATAGGGTTTGACAGTTCGTAACAATCAGATTGGAATTCGTGATGACCAATTTATTTTTTCAAATTTCTCTAATTTTAGTAATTAAAACGCAAATTTTAGTTTCTTAAATTAATTTAAATATGTTTTCTACCATTTTGTCTAGTTTTTGTCAAGAATTTAGACTTATTAAATGTTTTAAATCCCATTTGTTCTTTTATTCGTCGGTCGTTAGTCGTTTTCATGTGAATAGTGCTTAAGGGCCAGATGCTCAAGATTGTGGTATGTTTAGGTATTCAGGCAAGAGGTAGAATTAACTTAGCTAAACAACTAAAATATTATAATCGAAAAGGGTCGATTTCGTAAGCTGATATTTTCTGTTCTAAACATCCATCGGATCTTTGAGGACTTTGAGGACAGACTAAAAAATGCTTTTGACAAAACTTGACTTATTTCTGAATCAGTTTGATTGTTTTACCTAGAATAGCATAGGTACCTACTTGAACCTCTTATACGAAATTATAACTTATAAGTTCTAAGGACCAGATCATCAAGGTTAAGGTCTTGGTTAGCTACTTACTTCTATTCTAATAATCGGATGTTTGGGATTAAAGTCTTAAAATTAAGGTAAATTGTGACAAAAGTTGATTTTTTCTATATCAACCTAAGGAACATAGAATACAACGTGTGGGTAAAAACTTTACAAACTTCTAAATCAATTTGATTGTTTAACCTAGAATATGCATAGCTACCTACTTGATCCTCTTTAATAAACTTTTAACTTAAGCCCTAATGGTCAGATCTTCAAGGTTAATGTCCTCAAATGCAAATAAAATTTTAGGCTTCATCTTAAAGTAGCCCATAAACTATTCAATTTGGTTGTTAACTAAAGTGATTGATGGCCAGACATTTGATAGACTCAGTTAAAAGAATACAGCTCCAAGTGTCAAAAACATTATTTTTGTCTAAAACAAAATTACGCGACTCGATATTGTTAAATTGTTTAAAAGATGAGTTCAAAATATTTTAAAATAAAATATTATATAGAATAAAAACAATTAGCAGTGAGGTTGGGCTTCGCATCAAATTTTTTGTAAATTTTGTCTCGATTTAAAAAAGGTTTACCTGGACAGTTAATCAAATGTCTTGGCTTTATACAATATACATAGTTCAATGATTTGAAATACTTGTAAATCAATTTGAAAAAAATTCAAAATCTTTTGATTTTCTCATCAACCGTCAACCGACTGAGTCGAGAACTAAGTTGAACCGTAGGTATATAAATATGATGTAGGTATGCTTTAATCGATCTGTAATAATTCAGTTACCTATCTGCAATGTTTAGCTATGCAATAATGTCAAATACCTATACGTTAAGATAGATGGTATGTAACTTTAATTTCGTGTATAAGTGCTGTACCGGTGCGTATGATTGTATAATTGCGAGTTAAGCTACAATTAAGACTAAGATTCATCTTATTAAAAAAATTAACAACATTAATTCAACCGCAAACTGGGAAGCGACATTAAATATACAAATTGGTACTTCAGACTGTAGAACGGTTTCTAAGACAGTTTGTGAAGTTATAATGTAACAATAGTATACAAAATAAAAATCACAAAGATAAGACATATTTTCGTTTTATCGACGTAATACAAGTCATTTTCAATGTCCCCATAGTTACTCTATGGGAGAAATCTGTAAATTTTTATTCACGGTACTATCTGAATTATTTTTCTTTATTTATTTAATACAAGCTTAGTTAATAATCATACCAATTGTGGAATCCGAAATTTTTTATATTAAGGTTTTCATATATGTACTGTACATACAACATTATATTAACGTATTGTTTTTAATCAACAATATTTTTGATGCGGATATGAAAGGGAAATATTCTTTGCCAGATGGTGAAGGGATTAATACGTGTACAAAAATCCTGCTTTTTATATGCCTTTAAATGACGTAACTTAAATTCTTATCTATAATCGTTTGCCCATTGATACATAACTTAACAACTCAAACAAATCTATAAATTGCATACTTCTAGGTCTTTTTTTGGCAGCTATCATTTCTTTTGTTTATTTGTGAACCTTTTGATGTAAATGAGTAAAAAAACAACGAAGTTAATTTATTTAATAAAATTAAAATTTAAAAAAAAATAAAATAAAAAAGTGCATACGTACATACATACATATGGATTTACATATTTCTAATAAAAACAAATAATTCTTCTCAAATGTCAAAATATAGAGGGCTTTAAATATTCTTTAAACGCGGTGGATGGCGTTTAGGTTAAGAGGCCTTTAAATAACATTGGTTAAATGTAAAATTGATTATAGATACCGATATCCCACTTAACATCTATTTAGAGGTATTTTAAAGTTAAGAAGGCTTTAAAATTTCTTAATAGATACGACGGGTATTAATATTTTAAAAACTATTAATCTGAAAAAAAATTAGTTGTGGGAGGGAACGCCATTTTTGTTATTTATTAATGCGGAGTTAAACAAATAATTTTAAAAATAGTTATCTGCTTAGTATCGAATTTTCAAAAAATAATCTTTTTTTAATTCTGTTCAACAGATAATGTTAACTATAGATTAATAAAAATTGGAGAGAGAGAAGTAGTGTAATAATAATTTTTTAATAAGAGCTCTAATTCTCTCAAAACCAAAGCAATGCAAGTAGTTCAAATGATGTTGACTTTTAACTCGAAATTAAAAGTGTTTTTTTTTTTGTTGTGTTTCAATTGAGGAAATTTACAATCCACTGTTTTCTATCCAGTGCTACTGGCGAAATTCCAATTAAATTTATTAAGATAATTTGTACTTAGATATCTTACCATTTGTTACATGTTTTTAACACTATCCTAACTTGGAAACATGCAAAAATTATACCAATTGGACAAAAATCAAACCCTATAGAACCTTCTGATTTCAGACCCATTAACCTGTTGCCAGCCACTTCGAAAATTTTGAAGATTTTAATGAAATAGCAAATCAATCAAGATGATAGTACCTGTATCTAATATTTTCTTACTTATTATAGCGCTTCCAATATGTTTATAATGGCGATTGGTGATTTAATTGAGATAATTTCAGGAGTCCCACAGGGATCTATTTTTGGACCAATTCCTTTTTTTGCACTATGCAACATCTTTCTCGCTCGTTCAACTCTTTGCTGATTATGTTCAGTTACAGCAACTGTAGGTGATTTATCAGTACGATGTTTTTTTTATGAGTCATTTAGTAGTTTGTTATTTTTTATTATTTTGTTGATGTATCTTTTAGGTTGTAATTAAAGTATTCCAGAGCAGAGTAAAAAAATAGATATATGAGATACATGATTCGAGCTGCATGATAGCCGCGGCGATGATTTTTGCATTGGATTGTATAAAAAAATGAAATTGCATTGGATTGCTTAAAAAAAATAAAAATGTGGGTAAATAATTGGTGTGTTTTATGAATGAATTGCATTTATTTATTTCGATAGGAAATAAGCAATTTGGCCAAAAAAAATAGGTACATACATATATTAAAAAAATATACATATGTATGTAAACATTTTACAACGTCAACAATTACGTTGGTTTCTGTTAAGTTCAAAAACGATCTGTTCTATTTAGAACCGACCTGTTCTGTTTAAAACTGACTTATTCTGTTTAAAACTGACCTGTTCTGTTTAAACTCGACCTGTTTTGTTTAAAACCCGAGATGTTCTGTTTTTAGAAACCGACCAGTGAAAACCAGTTTTGCGGTTATTCTAAGACACTGTAACAAACAAGCGATGGAAGCATTTACTCATACACGCTCTAAACAATACACAACAAAGAAATGAACGAAATCCCTTGAATTCGTAATCAACTAACCTCCTACTTATATAACCCATCATCATAAAGCATCGATAAACATATAAAACTATGAAGGTTTTTTTTAATAATATTTATATACTATATACTACTGAAATACATCAGCCAAAATGAGTCCAAGTTAAAAGATATTTTGAATCATAAAAAACTATGTTCACCAGCATTGCATTACCACAAATAGGTTCCAATAAGCAAGCTCAAACATGTTTTAGGAAAACCAGCCTTACAAGTCCTTTTTTAGTGGGTACCTACTAGAGGCGCTAGAATTAATTTGCTTGATAGTGCGTGCAAAGCCGAATTGGACCACAGAAATCTCTAAAATAATCAAAGTGCATCATAATTCAATTACATATCTACTAGAAGATTATCAAGGACATCCCATTAAAGGCGGATTCTATGAGCTAGAACTACAAAAAAACAACAAAATGTCTCGATACATATTTGATCAAAAAAGTTATACAAAGGAAAAAAGATCGAATATTTTTAAAATGTCTTGGCTTTGCACCAGATCACCATTCCTAGATATCTATTCTAAAAATAAATAAATTAAAAAAATATATCTTATTACTTATTATTAATAATAATAATAAATATCTTATTACTTTAAACGAGCTATTCTTGTATATACATAAATATTTCTATATATATTTTTCTATATATATTTATTTGGTTTCTCGGAAATGGCTTCAACGATTTTGATAAAATTTTCAGTTTATTATAATGAACGAGAAAAAAAATAAAAAATTGGATTTAATAAAATCCGCCTACTCCCACGCCCACTTTTCTTACTTCTTAGTATGACGGAAACGGTCGGAAATGCCTTTATTTCTCGGAAACCGCTCAAACGATTTGAATTACATTTTCAGAGTTTACTTTTATGGGTACGAACAAAATTAAAAAAATAAAATTAATAAAATCCACCTTTTGCCACGCCCAATTTTGTTAGTTTTTTGTATTTCGAAAACGTTTCCTACGATTTGAATGAAATTTTCAGAATTTATGAACGAGAAAAACATAAAAAATTTGTGGACTAAAGGCCGTTAAAAGCTATTTTGAATAAAAAATAAAATTTAGTAAAATCCACCGACCGATTACTTCTTAGTTTCTCGAAAACAATTCAAACGATTTGAATTAGGTTATAAGAGTTTATTCTTATAACAAAAAATTGAAAAATTCTGTTCTAAAATCCACCCACTGCCACGCCCACTTTTATTAGGTATTGCTTGATTTCTCGGAAACGTAACTAGCTATTTTAATGAATTTTTTAGAGTTTTTTCTCCTCAATAAGAAAAAAGGTAAAGAAAAATTTAGTGAAATCCGCCCACTGCTCCGTCCACTTTTTTCGTTTTTAGTGTATCGGAAACGGCACCGATAATTTGGATGAAATTTTCAGAGAACGTTCTCTTTTATAGGTAGGAACTAAATTTAAACAGAAAGAAGTTAAAGCCGCCTACTGCCACGCCCACTTTTATTAGTTTTTAGTTTCTCGAAAACGGTTTTAACGATTTGTATGAAATTTTCAGTTTATGTATTTTTATGACCAAGAAAAAATTGAAAATTGGATTTAGTAAAATCCACCCATTGGCACGCCCACTTTTATTATTTCTTAGTTTCTCAGAAACAATTAAAACGATTTAAATGAATTTCTTAGAATTTATTCTTATGAAAAAAGGAAAATTGGTTTACTAAACTCCGCTCACTTCCACGCCTACTTTTATTACTGCTTATCACGGAAACGGCTGAAGATATTTTGGTGATTTCTATGATTTGAATGAAAGTTTTAGAGTTCATTCTTATGAGTGGAAAAAAATAAGAGTATCCGCCCACAGCTGCGCACATTTTTTGGTTTTTGGTTTATCCGAAACGGCTCCAACGATTTGGAAGAAGTTTTTGTAGTTTATTCTTATGAAAAATTTGTGAAAAATTTGAAAATTTGATTCTGTAAAATGGGCGTATTTTTTAGTGCATACAAAAAAAAATTAAAAATTGGATTAAGTAGAATCCACCTACACTCACGCCCACTTATATATTACTTGTAAGGTTTTTCGGAAACGGCTTTAACGATTGAATGAAATTTGCAGTTTGTTCAGCTTAATGAGGAAAAATGTTTAAATTTGGCGTTATTTAAATCCGCCACTGCTACTCCCACTTTTGTAATATATTGGAATCTCGTAAATGGCTTTAGCGATTTGGATGAAATTGTCAGAAAGTGCACTGATGAACAAGAACAAAATTTAAAAAAAATATTTCTGGGAAAAACCGCCCACTGCCACGCCCACTTTTATTGTATCATCCAGGCCCTTAATTAAGGGGGCGCTTAAGCAACAGTTTCAACAATTTCGATGAAATTTTGTATTTAGATAATATTTTAACTTTCAAAACTAATAAAAATAAGTATCAACCAGACCCTTAACTAGGGAGTTGCCAAAGGATGCTGAATTCTCTTTTAAGTCTAACGATTTGGATGCAATTTTATTTTAGAAGCTAAGCTTAAGATTTTTATAATTTTGATGAGATTCTGTATTAAGATAATATTTTGCTTTCCAAGTTGATATTAAGAAAAGACCTTAGCCAGGGGGCGGGGCGTCACAAAAGGCGCAAACGGCTCTAACGATTTTGATAAAATTTTAAGATTTTGTTCTTATGAGCGAGTGAAAAATTTAAAATTGGATGCCATGTTGTTGTTAGGGTTTGCAAATCCACCAAGGTGTCAGGACAAAGAATATTATTTGGAGGGGAACCCTGCTTTTGCCATAAATGCATCAAAATAAAGTAAGGCCACAGTAAAAATGTCTAAAATTTAACCATGAGGAGACAACCAATACTAAAAAATCACAAGTTCCACCTGTGGTTCCAACTCCGCCTTAGCTCGTAGAGAGATCTCCGCATGTATCTCTACATATATGAGTGGAAGAATCTCCAAATATAACTCCACATATTACATGGTATCTCCACACTTATCTCCGTATTATGTCAAGGTATCTCCACATTTAACTCCACATATATGTTTAGTCATCTCCACATAAATATGTCAATGTATCTCCACACATATAATATGGAAGTATCTCCACATGTATCCACAAAATATCAAAATATCTCCACATTTATTTCCACATGAATCTCCACACGTGTGGAAGTATCTTCACATTTGTGTCCACATGTTATGGCAAGGTATCTCCACATGTATCTTCATATGTGTGGAGGTATTTCCACGTTATGGCAAGGTTGCTTCACATTTATCCTCACATAAATATATGGAAGTGCCTCCACACTTGTGGAGATATCCCCACGTGTAGCTCCATACCTTAACATGACGTGTGAAAATAACACCCAAGCCTGTCACCCTGACACTCTTGCTCTTAAAACAGAAAATACCAAAAATTGAACACTTTAATAATTACACAATCAGAGTAGAAAATGCCCTGCACGGTGTGATACTATCACACTGTTAGCATGTCTCCAGGATCAGCCACAAAGAGAAGAGGGTGTGGAAGTGGGCAGATTTAACTAAAACCAATTTCAATATTTTTTTCTCGTTCATCAAAACAAATCCATGCAAAATATTTGATGAAATTTCTCAGAAAGGAGAAAAAGACCCATTTCCGACCATATACACCCTGAAAATTTAATCCAAATCTTTTCAAGTCTACTTTTCTCATATATATTTCAATTTTTTCATCTTCTGCGAAGATGAAGCTGGAGGACAATGACTAATTATTCATTAAACTCTAATCAGCCTAGCAACTAACCGACGACGCCTGGAGATTAACCAATCACAGTTGCTGTTGTATTCATTTTTTGTCTTAAGTTAGTTAGATTGTAAGTTGTCGAAGCTTCACTTCAATTCTTTTTCCAACTCGCTCTTCACAAAGATGCAAAATGTATTATTTGAAAAAATAAAATAAAGTTGAGTAATAAATAATTTCAATAAAATTAAAAATCGGTGTTTAATTGTGTTTAAATAAAACACGATCCTTTACTGGCGCAGTCGGAAAAACTTGGTGTGTGGAAGTTTTAACTTAAAATATGCGTGTGAACAAAAATTAAAAAACATTTAAATTGAACAAACTAGTTTAAAAAAAAACACACACACTTGCGAGTTGAAAACGTTTAAATTTGTTAAAACAAAAACAAACAAAAATTAGAAAAAATTGCACCAAAAAAATAATTTTACTTTCAAATTATGAACAAAAAAAATCTGAATTTGAAAACTCATTTACATGTCTGTAAATTCATTCATTCGAAAATTTGTACGAAAACCCCCAAACAAAAAATACAACTTATAAAAAAATAAAATTACAAAACTCCACCACCTACAATAAGAACGCTCCCTGGCTTATCTATAAAAGGTTGAAAAAAAAAGAAAAGGATTAACTCAAAAAGAAAATAATAATAATAAAAAAACAAAACTCAAACCTGTGAAGATCGATGCACCTGTAATGTCCAGCGAGTCAACCATCAACATAAAAAATAAGTATTATTTCTCGTGTGAGTACCTAAATTATTGATCCTTGTTAAAATATAAAAATATGGAAGTCCTACATCCAGTTGATAAATTTAAGCTTATTTTAGATTTAATAACTAAGATACCAGAGTTCGATGGTAACCCCAAATTCTTAGTAGATTTTTTGGAAAGGATAGATGCTTTAATTTCTACAATTGAATCATTCGAAGAATCAGCTAAAATCATTTTAACGGGCTACATCAAAGACAAAATCGTGGGAATGGCTAAGTATCAAATTCAAAAACATGGCATATTAAATACTTGGTTGGAAATAAAAAATGTGTTAAAACAAAATTTCGGAGAAAGATCTGTTGATAAGTTAATCGATAATATTCGAACAACAAGAGTCCAAACTACAATAATAATCTATCGTAGTTTGGATAATAGGATAAATAGTTTTCTAAGTCGAATAGTGTTTATCTACTGAATAATAATTTATATGGAACCAATCACATGATCGAGTCAAATAGTAGAATTGCACTTGATGTATTCAAAAATAATCTACCAGAACCTACAAAATCAATTTTACTAAGTCGAAAACCTGATTCACTTACTAAAACACTCTCAAAATCGTCAAAATTTTCAAATTGGTCCAGAAAACAGGTACCCTATATAGTGTTCAAAAACCCTGTAAAAACTCTCAGATTTGTAATTGATTACGGTGCCGTATACAATGGGAGATTCCCTCAAAAAAATTTACCCTTAAACCTTAAAGTGCTCGACCATAATGTTGAAACAAGTATACCGAATATCAAATACCTCTTTTTAAAGAGTTCAATAAACATTTCGATGGGTTAATCGGTAATAATATGTAAAGAAAATGTATTAATTTCCTTTAATTTATTCAATCACCCTGTGAGCCTCCCAAACGTCAACATGATCAGAGTTGGGAAATAATGATTACTTTTTGTAATTTATTTCAACTTTCATTTCAATTAAAAGTAATTAGTTATAGAAATGTTTCCATTACAATTACACTTAATTGTAATTGAAAAAAACATACATTTCCATTACTTGTAATTGTAATTGAAAAAATTCAATTACAAATTACATGTAATTGAAAATAGTAATGGGTTTTTGCAAGTTCTTGAAGGAAAACACTGTGTTAATTACATTAAAGGTAATTAATTTCATTGAATGTAATTCATTACAAGTTTTTATTAATCAATCAACTTTATTCTCTCATTTTCATACATTTCCAAATTTGCTTAAAGGCTTTCACTTTTCCAAGTTTTTATTAATTAATAGTAATAATAAAAGTAAATAAAAGGTATTTTAAGAAAAAACTAAACCAATATTCGATTCAGAATAGATTTTAACGGCCTTTAGTCCACAAAAATTGGCGTTTTGTCCTGGTAGTCCCCAATTGAATATTATTGTTTTCTAACAGGGCTTATTCAAATAACGAAATGTAAATTTAAAAACTTGATAAAAACGAATAAAATATGTGTTTATTAATTAAAAACAACTATTTGTGCAATATCTCGTAAAATGTAATTGAAAAAAAAAAATACTTTAATTACATTTTTGTGTAATGATTACTGAAAAAGGAACCATTACTGCTTTTTTTATGATTACTTGTGTTTTCAATTACATTAATGTAATTGAATTACATGTAATTTACGATTTTCAATTACATGTAATTAGTAAATTGAAATTCTTCAATTACATTTAAAAGTAATTGAAAAAATGTTTGGAGATTTCAATTACAGGTAATTGTAATTGAAATATTTTTACATCATTTTTTCCCAACTCCGAACATGATGGATGGACTTATAACATGTGCAATTGATTGTGAAAACTAAGGATTATTCTAATCTATTATTTTATTTTAATCTAAACCCATTAATACATAAACACTTTAATTTATTAACATTAAATGTCGTTTCTTTAATTACAGGTGATATTTTATGGTAATTATTTTAAGTTAAAATTTGTAAATAATAAAATAATAATTTAATTACAGAGAAACTTAGATTTGTTTTAAATTATTGTGTCATCAAACCAATAACCTTATAAATATACTGATGGAACTTAACCCAGTGATAAATTGTAAAAACCGGTTACTCAAAACAGATTCTACTAAAATACCAATTTATTTAAATATCGAAGAAGAAATTTATGCCAAATCAATGTTATGAGGATGAGTCCTTCCATGTTTTTTATAACGAGCTTTTTGAATCTCAAATCAACGACAAAATCTTTGCAAAACATTTAAATATTAATGACGCTTCAAAACTCAAATCCCTGCTTTGTTCCTATAAATCTATTTTTTATAGAGAAGGTGACGATCTTACCTTCACAAATGAAAGTAGGCATAAAATTAAAACCAAAACGGAAACTTCAATCTATAGTAAACTGTACAGGTACCCCGAAGTTCACACCGAAGAAGTTGATAGACAAATAGAGGAGATGCTTAAGCAGAAGATAATTGCACCAAGTAATAGCCCATAAATTCACCAATTTAGGTCGCACCGAAATAAGACGACCAAGATGGCAAAAAACAATGGCGAATTGTGGTCGACTATAGGAAGTTTAATGAACAGACCATCGATGAAAGCTTTCCTATGAACAGCTCAGAAGAATTCTTTGTTAAGTTTGGTAAGTGCAATTATTTCTCTGTCATAGATCTTGTCAAGGGGTTTCATCAAATCGATGTTGAACCGCAGGACAGACCAAAAACCGCATTTTCAACTAAGACCAGATATTATGAATTTTTGAGGATGTCTTTCGGACTTAAAAATGCCCCAGAAACATTCCAAAGATTATATGAATAACAAATTCATAAAAGTGATGTGCGTTGTTTATTTGGACGATATCCTTATATTTTCGACTTAAAAAAAATTTTACAAACTTTAAAAGAATATAACTTAAAAATACAAATAAATAAATGCAAATTTGCCGAAATATCAACTTCTTATTTGGGTCACATTGTTGTGAGAAATGGTATTAAGCCAGAACCAAATAAGGTTAAATCTATAACCGAAATGACTTTACCAACAACCATTAAAGGAATCAAACAATTCAGTAGATACATTGAACGGATTCAAGATTGTGTTTCGGAAAACAATGAAGAAGTTGGTTTTGAAAACAGTCTTAAAAATGATTTGGGCATTGTTAAAGATTTTTCAAATTCTAACGAAGAAGTTAATTATGTGGAATTTTTTAACAACGAAGTGCTTTGTGAAGAAAACCAAACTCAAGAAAGTCATAAAACTACAAGTACAATTGCACAAAACGATAACTGTTCGCACAGAAATGGCCAAAAGTTTCTTCTAAACTTACCACCACACCGAATGCTCGGACGGCTGCAGGTACAGGAGTAGCCAACAACTCCAACAACAGCAATAAACTCAGCAACAAAAAATGTTCTCCAAAAGATGCAAGACACCAGCAATTTAGTTTTTAAGATTTTATTCTTTTTTCAATAGTTAAGTTAAGTTATTTTAAGTTAATTATAAGCAGGAAAAAAAGAAGATTAAATATTAAAGCCAACTTGGGCGAGAGATGGAATTAGAATGAATTAGAATTTTCAATTTTCAGTCAAATGTCAATTGACAATTTAAAGGCCGGCACAAAAGAGGACATTAAAAAACCAGTATTATGGAATATAGGGTTGGCTTCTCTTGTGCCAGAAACACAATGTGTTTGAGGCGTTCGCGCGTACTGCGACTATCCGCGCAGTGGGTTGACTTCGCGTTGCGCTGAGTCCCGCACTGAGTGGTGGAAGCCACAATACGCGCGAACAATAACAATGATGAGTAGAATGTGCGGCTGTTGAGCATGGGAATTTTTTGTATGGCCTTTTCAATGGGTTTTGTTTTAAATAGTTTTAATTGGTGCGGTATGGTGTTTGATCTGAATGCGATGATCATGATTATTGGTTGGAGTTTGTGGTTTGGATGTTGAGGATGTTAAATGTTTTATTGGATTTCAATAGCAGCGAGGAAGAGCGCGGGTGTGTTAGAGTAGTTTGGGTGTCGGGTGTCGGGTGACGATGTAACAATGTAAATTAATAAAAATCTCTGTTTGGGGGCAGTGTGAGGGATTTACTGTGCTATGGAGGGAGTTTGAACAAGATGTGTTAAAGTAGTTATGGATACAAATAAAAAAGAATGTGCGGTGGATGGATCGTGATGACCGTGGTGGGTGTGGGTAATGTGTGTTCATTTGGTAGTGTGTTTGGCGGTGGTTGCTACCGTCGCGTCGCGTTCGTGGTCGTCATGGACGACCATGACGACGACGACCACGACGACGCGACGCGTTTTTTTTGTATGTCGTTGCGGAGGATAGGATAAGAATGAAGGAAATCAAATAATGAAAATAATAATTGTCAAAAATGTTGAATATATATGTACATTCGTTCATAACACAGTACCAGCGTTAGAACCTTACTCCAATCGCAGTAAATTTACTTCAATTTTAGGAAGAAAAATAAATCTACTCCACCACTTACTTTGAGATCTACTCCTTTTTTCCACACTGAAAAATTCTAAAATTCTTTATCCAAACCACAAGAAAGGTAGCAATATATTATTCAATTTTTTAACCAAGCCTGACTCTGTATGTTTGAATCTAAAATTCTATTCTGTTGTGTAACGAATGGAAATGATGTGATTTAATTTGTTAATATATTTAATTATTGTATATACTCATTGCAGTTCATATCAACTGAAAAATATAGTTTATGTTTTATTCTCAAAATAAATATAGTTCAAAACAGTCGATCGTTTTTTTTTGTTTAAAGGAATATATATTAGGAATATTATAATAGGTCCAAAATAAATTCTAATAGGTTATGGGCCCAGAGAATTTAACCCTGAGAATTTAAATAATGGCTGATTCTTTACGGATAAATATTGCAAAGTTGGGAGCAGACAATTACCACTTATGGAAATTTAAGGTTGAGCTTCTATTACGGAGAGACAACTTGTAGAATGTAATTGTCCAACCCCAACCAAACCCTGTCACTGCGGTATGGATCAAACAGGACAACAAAGCAAGAACTATTATTGGTCTTTCGGTAGAAGATAGTCAACTTCATCATGTAAGAAGGGCACATACAGCCAAGGCAGCTTGGGATAAGCTCTAAAACTACCATGAAAAGGCAACTCTTAGTAATAAGGTGCAACTAATGCGACGCCTTTGCATTGGGAGAGCATCAACTATCAGATAATTGGACTATTGCTATGCTACTCAGTAGCTTACCTCAAAAATACGATACACTCGTTAAAGCTTTGGAAACAAGAAATTAATAGGATCTGACCTTGGACTTGGTTGAAAGAAAACTTCTCGAAGAATTTACTCGTCAAAATAACGGTTGCAACAACTCGATGATGAAAATAACAAACAAGACGAATACGGATGCTAAATGCTGTTTCTTTTGCAAGAAAAGGACATCTAAAGAAGGATTGTAGAAAGCAAAGGGTGGTTAAATTTTAAGGGCCGATGTTGAATGTGAACCACACCTAAACGTTAAGTTTTTTTCTGCATTTCATTTGACATTTCTCAATTTCAGACTAACTCAATTTTAACCATGGAAAGATACACAATCGAGCAACGCGTTAAAGTTATTGAGGCTTATTATGAAAATGGGCGTTCAAATCAAAATGCATATTGTGCACTTCGTGATTTTTTCGGTCAATTTAATCGTTCGTCCAAATGTGCGTACAAATGCAAAAATTTGAGCAAACCGGGTCTGTAGGAGATGTGAAAACACCAGTGCATGCTCGTACAGCTCGTTCTGCAGAAAATTTTGCTGCTGTTCACGATAGTGTGGCAATTGCACAATTGCACCTCTCACGCTCGTCGTTTATGAACATTATGCATAAAGACTTGCATTTACACGCTTACAAGGTGCAATTGACTCAAGAACTTCAAGCGTCACCAATGGTCAGAATGGTGGCAAGAAATGGCAACAGTGGATGATCAATTTTCGAAGAAAATCATCTTCATGATTAGGCACATTTTCACCTCAGTGGATTCGTCTATAAGCAGAATTTCCGCATTTGGGCGAATGATAATCCAAGAGTGATTGTCGAAAAACCAATGCACCCACAAAGAGGGACTGTTTGGTGTGGTTTATGGGCTGGCGGCATCATCGGGCCGTATTTTTTCCAAAATGAGGCCGGTCAGGCAGTTACTGTGAATGGTGTTCGCTATAATAACGAACTTTTTATGGCCCGAATTGGAAGATATGGATGTGGACGATATGTGGTTTCAACCGCTTGCCACACAGCTAACGAAACAATGGCTCTTTTGCGCGACAAATTCAATGTCCGTGTTATCTTACGGGGTGGCGATGTCAATTGGCCGCCAAGATCATGTGATTTGACACCGTTGGACTTCTTTCTTTGGGGTTATTTGAAAGAAAAGGTATACGTCGAAAGGCCAGCAACAATTCAAGAGCTAAAGGACGAGATAATTCGGCACATTAACGGCATAGAACCTCAATTGTTCCTCAGCGTCATCGAAAATTTGGACCATCGGATGGAGGTGTGCCATCGAGGTCGCGGCGGCCATTTGGCCGATTTATTGTTCCATACATAATTGAACCATACCAATATTATCATAATAAAAAGAATTGACAATAATTTTCTAAATAATTTATGTTTTATTTAAAATCAACATCGGCCCTTAAAATTTAACCCTTAAATTTAACAACCCTTTACAAAGAGTGGGAAAACAATCAATACAAAGCCAATATAAACGTCGTAACATCGAAAAATTAATTTTGTTTTAACTTTAACGGTTCTATTGGTGAATGTTGGGTTTTGGATTCTGGTGCCACTGTACATATTTCCAACAAACTGGGGGGTCATTCCGTAACTCGATTATCGTCAGACGATATCGTTTGAGCGATAGTGTTGCCTTTATTGGCTTCACGTAAGTCGATAATCGTCGAAACGCTATCGTCAAAACGATAGAGTTTCGACGATAGCTAAATTGGTATCGTCTTGCATTAATTTTGTACTCTGTAGTTAAATGATGGAATTGCCACTGTAATTTGACATCATGTGTTATTATTGTTGCATTAACAAATTAGATTTAGAATGTTTCGGCGAATCAATTTTTTTATTGTAGAAAATGAAAATGAAAAAAATATAACTTATGCGCATGCGACGACAATTGAGAGATACATAAATCAAATCCCTTATCCCTTCCGCTCATATCCCCTACCCTGGCCAAATCAGGATGTTCATTCATAAACGAAGTTAAAATCGCAATTTGAGATTGCATGACTGCCCTATTAAGTATTTACATTTACATATATTAATTTGTAAAAAATATAAAAAAAACAACTTAGATCTCAAAATGATTTCCCTATAGTTTCAATCGGCACCTAACACAAAACAACAAACACTAAATTATATTTTAATGGCAATTATGACAGCCAATTAGACTTTTAAAATTCACCAGACGCTCTCAAACTGCGAACGATAAACGAGACGATAGTGGTCGAGTTGCGGGAAGCAAATAATTCTGTTGTGTAACGAATGGAAATGATGTGATTTAATTTGTTAATATATTTAATTATTGTATATACTCATTGCAGTTCATATCAACTGAAAAATATAGTTTATGTTTTATTCTCAAAATAAATATAGTTCAAAACAGTCGATCGTTTTTTTTTGTTTAAAGGAATATATATTAGGAATATTATAATAGGTCCAAAATAAATTCTAATAGGTTATGGGCCCAGAGAATTTAACCCTGAGAATTTAAATAATGGCTGATTCTTTACGGATAAATATTGCAAAGTTGGGAGCAGACAATTACCACTTATGGAAATTTAAGGTTGAGCTTCTATTACGGAGAGACAACTTGTAGAATGTAATTGTCCAACCCCAACCAAACCCTGTCACTGCGGTATGGATCAAACAGGACAACAAAGCAAGAACTATTATTGGTCTTTCGGTAGAAGATAGTCAACTTCATCATGTAAGAAGGGCACATACAGCCAAGGCAGCTTGGGATAAGCTCTAAAACTACCATGAAAAGGCAACTCTTAGTAATAAGGTGCAACTAATGCGACGCCTTTGCATTGGGAGAGCATCAACTATCAGATAATTGGACTATTGCTATGCTACTCAGTAGCTTACCTCAAAAATACGATACACTCGTTAAAGCTTTGGAAACAAGAAATTAATAGGATCTGACCTTGGACTTGGTTGAAAGAAAACTTCTCGAAGAATTTACTCGTCAAAATAACGGTTGCAACAACTCGATGATGAAAATAACAAACAAGACGAATACGGATGCTAAATGCTGTTTCTTTTGCAAGAAAAGGACATCTAAAGAAGGATTGTAGAAAGCAAAGGGTGGTTAAATTTTAAGGGCCGATGTTGAATGTGAACCACACCTAAACGTTAAGTTTTTTTCTGCATTTCATTTGACATTTCTCAATTTCAGACTAACTCAATTTTAACCATGGAAAGATACACAATCGAGCAACGCGTTAAAGTTATTGAGGCTTATTATGAAAATGGGCGTTCAAATCAAAATGCATATTGTGCACTTCGTGATTTTTTCGGTCAATTTAATCGTTCGTCCAAATGTGCGTACAAATGCAAAAATTTGAGCAAACCGGGTCTGTAGGAGATGTGAAAACACCAGTGCATGCTCGTACAGCTCGTTCTGCAGAAAATTTTGCTGCTGTTCACGATAGTGTGGCAATTGCACAATTGCACCTCTCACGCTCGTCGTTTATGAACATTATGCATAAAGACTTGCATTTACACGCTTACAAGGTGCAATTGACTCAAGAACTTCAAGCGTCACCAATGGTCAGAATGGTGGCAAGAAATGGCAACAGTGGATGATCAATTTTCGAAGAAAATCATCTTCATGATTAGGCACATTTTCACCTCAGTGGATTCGTCTATAAGCAGAATTTCCGCATTTGGGCGAATGATAATCCAAGAGTGATTGTCGAAAAACCAATGCACCCACAAAGAGGGACTGTTTGGTGTGGTTTATGGGCTGGCGGCATCATCGGGCCGTATTTTTTCCAAAATGAGGCCGGTCAGGCAGTTACTGTGAATGGTGTTCGCTATAATAACGAACTTTTTATGGCCCGAATTGGAAGATATGGATGTGGACGATATGTGGTTTCAACCGCTTGCCACACAGCTAACGAAACAATGGCTCTTTTGCGCGACAAATTCAATGTCCGTGTTATCTTACGGGGTGGCGATGTCAATTGGCCGCCAAGATCATGTGATTTGACACCGTTGGACTTCTTTCTTTGGGGTTATTTGAAAGAAAAGGTATACGTCGAAAGGCCAGCAACAATTCAAGAGCTAAAGGACGAGATAATTCGGCACATTAACGGCATAGAACCTCAATTGTTCCTCAGCGTCATCGAAAATTTGGACCATCGGATGGAGGTGTGCCATCGAGGTCGCGGCGGCCATTTGGCCGATTTATTGTTCCATACATAATTGAACCATACCAATATTATCATAATAAAAAGAATTGACAATAATTTTCTAAATAATTTATGTTTTATTTAAAATCAACATCGGCCCTTAAAATTTAACCCTTAAATTTAACAACCCTTTACAAAGAGTGGGAAAACAATCAATACAAAGCCAATATAAACGTCGTAACATCGAAAAATTAATTTTGTTTTAACTTTAACGGTTCTATTGGTGAATGTTGGGTTTTGGATTCTGGTGCCACTGTACATATTTCCAACAAACTGGGGGGTCATTCCGTAACTCGATTATCGTCAGACGATATCGTTTGAGCGATAGTGTTGCCTTTATTGGCTTCACGTAAGTCGATAATCGTCGAAACGCTATCGTCAAAACGATAGAGTTTCGACGATAGCTAAATTGGTATCGTCTTGCATTAATTTTGTACTCTGTAGTTAAATGATGGAATTGCCACTGTAATTTGACATCATGTGTTATTATTGTTGCATTAACAAATTAGATTTAGAATGTTTCGGCGAATCAATTTTCTTATTGTAGAAAATGAAAATGAAAAAAATATAACTTATGCGCATGCGACGACAATTGAGAGATACATAAATCAAATCCCTTATCCCTTCCGCTCATATCCCCTACCCTGGCCAAATCAGGATGTTCATTCATAAACGAAGTTAAAATCGCAATTTGAGATTGCATGACTGCCCTATTAAGTATTTACATTTACATATATTAATTTGTAAAAAATATAAAAAAAACAACTTAGATCTCAAAATGATTTCCCTATAGTTTCAATCGGCACCTAACACAAAACAACAAACACTAAATTATATTTTAATGGCAATTATGACAGCCAATTAGACTTTTAAAATTCACCAGACGCTCTCAAACTGCGAACGATAAACGAGACGATAGTGGTCGAGTTGCGGGAAGCAAATAATGGACGATCTCGTCGACGATTATCGTTTTGACGATTATCGTTTAGAAAATTACGGAATGACCCCCCTGGAGAATTTTACAAGTCTGAACTCATCACACAGGGAAAGTGTTACAGTTACCAACGGAGAGAAAATCATTTAAAAAGGAAAGGGTACCTGCGAAATAAAGACCACTAACAGCAACAAGAAACAAGTTACAATACTCACCGAAGACGTTCTTTACAGGGACGTCTCGTCCTCATGCAAAGTGGATAGACAGTTACTGATTCTCGCTAAATGTTTTGCATTATTCATTAAGTTACAGTATTTGGTTTAATTCGATTCGGCAAGAGTATGATAACTGTGGCGAAGTGATAATGGTTTTTTGTAGAACAGTTTAATACAAACATTTTTACTATAGGAGGGGGTCTATCTCCCCCCGTTTGGGTGGGAGGGGCAATTTCATAGAAAAAAAGTACTAAAAATGAAAAAATATTAAAAAATAACGGTAATATCTACAACTAAGTATTATACCTTTTTTATAAGACAATACTCTGTTCTATTAGCCAGTTTTTAAATCAAGTGAAATCTATGCATAGTTTTTGAAAAAACGAAAAGTAAAATTTTTCAATATTTTGAGATTTTATATTATTTTTTTTCTTACATATCGTTGATCTTATTAATTCGCAATCAAAAACTGAAAACTAGATGATTTTGTGTCTTCTAGTTTTCTTTCATTTATCGTTTTCATACTCACCACAGTCCAGTCATTTTGCCTTAGTCATACGAAAAGAATTTAACTCAAAGTAAAGACGATTAGACATTTTCAGTTCTGTCTACTTGCTCGTGCTCCATATCAAACACGAAATGAGAACGGTATACCTATAATATACATATGTTTTTTCTTACCATAGTTATGTTGAAAAGGAAGACACTGTCTTCGGCTTACTCGTATTACGATCGTTGTTGCCCATTCTTCGTGTTGAGTTTGAGTGTAAGTAAATGAAAAAGGTTTGAGTGTGTGCGTGCATAGCGTTTATTCATAGATTGTGTGAACCATAGCAAAGCGTGTTGGTAGTAAAGTAACTTGAATTTATTTTGGGAAAAAAAGGGATATTATAAACGGAATCAAAATTCAATATAGTTCCTGGATATTTTGAAGATTGTCTTGTTATGTTATGTACCTAATACATTTGTTTGTATTGATTTACATGAAAAATACTTTCTGGCGATTTTTTTGTTTAATGGTTTGGGTAGACGCTTCGTCACTGGTTCTTTACCTTCCAACCCTGCAAGGAAGTTTGCTATCAATAAGGAAGCTAATGGACAAAGGATATGCAGTTCTTTTTCACGATAAGCTATGCCAAATTCGAACTAAAGATGGATTTGAAGTAGCAGTTGGGGATTTAGTTGAGAATCTTTTCAAGCTCAGAGAGAATGCAACTAAAGACAAAATATTGTATGCGGAAGGATGCAACAATGAAGATAACTGTCTACATCAATGGCATCGCATATTTGGCCATCGAAACAATGAAGCAATCAAGCGACTAGAATCAGAAAATATAGTAAGTGATTCTTTAAAATTTACGAATTGTAAGGACTGTGAAATATGTGTGCAAACAAAAATGACTCGTCTACCATTCAAATCGAAGTCAAGCAGAGAAAGCACTGCAGATTTGGATCTTATTCACAGTCTGTGTTGCCGGGAAGAAATATTTCAAGGTAGTACTGAAGCCAAAAAAGAGGAGTATTTTGAAAAAAATAGTAGTACAGACATTTTTTAGTCTTCAAACTTTATTTAAAAAAATCTAAAATCAAGCTCATGTGGACTCCTGGTCATGTTGATATTGAAGGAAACGAACTAGCTGATCAGTCTGCGAATTTAGCTCACAACTCTCCAACATTTCTATTTGAATCTTTCACAAGAAAAGATCTTAATGGATTAATAATGAATAAAATCAGAAATTCTCGACAACAAGAGTGGTCTCATTATATACACCATTACCAAGCAATTAACCCCAACAGAATAAATCCAATTTTCCCTCACGATATGTCAAAGCTTAAAATAACCAATTTTATACGACTGCGCATTGGTCACACCCATATTACTCACCAACACATTTTAAAAAAGGAGCCACCCCCGATATGCCCAAAATGCAACAATACCATCACATTAAGTCATCTATTGGACTCATGCTATCTTTCTGAAGATCCTCAAGATACCAACCAGCACCAATATAACACCCTGGAACTTCTTCAAGATCCAAATAAAAAAAATATTCAATTCATAGATAATTTACTTCACAAACCCAAAATTAAAATCTAATTACATACATACATACATAACCATAAATACATCAAACATACATACTTATTATTATTTCTATTATGTAACTATATTATATAATTATAAAATTATTAAACATAAGTTTTCGGTTTTTACCCTTTTAATTAGAGCTGAAAGTAATTTGATGCTAGCGCTCTTAGAAAAATTGTTAATAATAGATTTTAATTTATTGTTAATATTTATAAATAAATAAAATAAATAAAAAAAAATCATCAAGAAAAAAAATCAGTTACAAAAAAAAAAAAACATAATAACAAAAATAAGTAAATATCTTTTCTATCACACAAAATCTGTCTTGTGGCAGATAGCGTAATGCATAGTTATTTTTGCCTTTTTTGCCTTTACCTGCTCCAAGGAATCCAATTTCACTAAATATCTATTTAATAAAAGTTTACTTTGAATTTTCCTAACAGGAATTACAATATTTCAAACATTAATTAACAAACCTTTTCATTTTATTGAACTATACATACAAATTTACGGAAAAAAAAACAATCACCAAACCAAAATTTCAGGTAATGAGGTAACCATAAAATAAATACCGAACTGACAGATGTAAATTGAACGTAGACGTCCACGCCAACGAAAAACAAAAACAAACAATTGGGCTTTTCCAAAAACTAATATATCTATAACTATACTATATTTGGCAGTTCTAGTTGGGGAGAAAACAATACAATACAAACAAACATACTTACACAGCCAAACACTTTTCCAAAGCGCGACTAGTGTGCACATTGTGATTTATCGTTGTATATGAAAAGTATATTTGTTTGTATTGCATTGTTTTCTCCCCAACTAGGAAATTTTTGTTGTTGTTTGTTTCGCATTGTCACATTGACGTATGGGGGAACTTCCCAATAGGGAAATTCCCTTTTTGACGACAGTTTGGAAGATTAAAATGCTGCCAAATTTGAAGTGAATTAAATTTATTAAGGTTAACATTACACTTTGCTGCAAGTGTAAAATATTTTAGGTCTTAAAAAAAAAATAGGAGTATGGATGTAAAAGGAGGAGTACAGGAGTACAGAGGTGTTGAAAGGAGTACAATACTCCTATGGGAGTACTTTCGGCAACACTGTTCACAGTGACATTTGCGGACCCATGCAAACGACAACGCCTAGTGGGAAAAGATATTTTCTCACTTTTATAGATGATTTCAGTAAATACACTGTTGTTTATTTGTTAAAAGAGAAATCAGAGGTTTTCTATCGCATGGTAGAATACATACAAATGGTAAAAAATAAATTTTCAACAAAACCTAAATGAATCAGATCAGACAACGGTGGTGGATATACGGCGGGCAGAATTTTAAAGTTCTTAGAAAAGGAAGGTTCTGGATACCCACATACCGCACCCTATACACCTGAAGAGAACGGCACTGCTGAACGAAAGAACAGGTCTTTAGTGGAAATGGCTAGATCCATGCTCCTAGATGCAGGGATCAATTACGAGTTCTGGGGTGAGGCAGTCATGACGGCAAACTATTTACAGAACAGGCTTCCTACTAGGGTTCTCTCCAGCACACCTTACGAAAAATGGATGGGAGTTAAGCCGGACATCAATAATCTCAAAGTTTTTGGAACAAAAGCGTTCATTTACATTCCCAAAGAAAATCGTAAGAAACTGGACAATCGGGCAGTACTAAGAACGTTTGTTGGTTACGATGATCATTCAATGAGTTATCGATTGGTTGATGAAAAAACGAAAAGGATTACTATCAGGTACGGATTACGTTAGATTTATCAGCAAATATGAAAAAACCAACAAACAACAGGAAATTATCAAGAACATTGAAGAACCAGATGAAGAATTCTCAGTGTCAACTTGAATCAATAGTCGAAATACCTACCCTAATTTTTGTAGAGAAACTTCGATATTGGAAGATGGAACTGGCACTAACCCCGACTTAGAAAATAATACTGAATCAAATAAAGATGCAATTATGATAATAAAGTCAAATAGATTAAACAAAGGCAAGCCACCATTACGCTTAATTGATGAAATATTTTCAGTACAGACACAAATTATTCAAGAACCAAGAAGTTATAAAGAATCATTATCCTGCAATGAAAGCGAAAAGTGGAAAGTAGCTATGAAGGAGGAGATTCAAAGCCTTAAGGAAAACGAAACCTGGGACCTAGTAATTCCACCACAAGGAGTGAACGTGGTTGGTTGTAAATGGACGTATAAGATAAAAATTGATACAAATGTCAAAGTTAAAAGGTTTAAACCCAGACTAGTCGCACAAGGATACAGTCAAAAATATGGTCATGATTATGATTAAATTTTCGCACCAGTTGTAAGACAATCAACATTCAGAACACTTCTTTCAATAGCGCGTCTGCATTTCTCAACGGAAATCTAGATGAAGTTATCTACATGAAAGAACCACCTGGCTTTGAATCAGGAGGAGAGAACTGGTGTGTAAGCTTAGAAAAAGCATATATGGCCTTAAACAAGCAGCTCATGTTTGGAATGAAACAATTCATAAAGTATTAACGGACGGCGGTTTCATACAAAGCAAGGCTGACAAATGCTTATATAGTAAATCAAGTTGTTACATTTTAATCTATGTAGATGATATTCTGGTCGCCAGTAAAAATGAAAAAAGCATCAAAGACGTAGAGGATCTGTTAAACAGACATTTCGAAATAAATAATCTGGGAGAAGTTCACCAGTATTTGGGCATCGAAGTTACTAAGGACAATTTTTCAAACCACATGATAAGCCAAAAACAATACATTGAAAAAGTTGTTAAAGATTTTGGATTACAAGATGCAAGTACTTCGAAATTTCCTCTTGAACCCGGATATGACAAAGCAAATAACAACTCAAGCCTTTTACTAGACAACAACGCTTAGTAGGATGTCTACTGTACTTATCAGTTGTTACGGCTACCCATAGAGGGACATCAAATCTTGTTGAATTGAAGGGTTTGATTCCACTGCCTAAAGAAAAAGCCAAAATTAGACATTGGATAGGTACTTTATTATGAATAAAAAAATACACCTATTTAACTAAACCTAGTTTTAGTTTAGTTTAGTTTAGAACCTAGAAAGAAAAGAAAAGTAAATGAATTTGGAATAAGTTATAAGAAGCATCTTGAGACTACATCGGATTGACTTCTAGTGAGTCGATCGAGGGTCCCGATTCAAACAAAACAAAATCTTACCTGTAAAATGTTAGTATAGGCTCTATTTGTTCCACTATTTTTTTTTTCGGTTGAGGTAGGTCCATGAGGGTTTTTTCTGCTGCCGGACGGGCACGATCTAGACCCGAAAGGCAGGATCTTTTCCTAAGGCGTGGCGTTGTGTTTAATATTCTAGTCGCGGCACACTGAATATAATTTTGCACGAGAATTTTACAAATTTGTTATTTTTTTGGTAATGCGATAATTTAACCCGACCGAAAAATAGCTGCGTATGTTTACTGATATTGACTATTGAGATATTGAAGTAAAACACGCGTATGGCAAAATATTAAATAAAGAGGAAAGAATAGAAAAAGAGGACAGATATAGATTATTAATTAAATAAAAGATTCCGCAGGTAGGATAACAAGGAAGATAAAGAGAGGCAGGTATTAGGTTGGTGATAGATAAATAAATATAAGAAGATTAATGTTAAAGAAAACAAGAAGGATAAAGGGAAATGGGTATATGCGTTGGGTAGTTAGATCACAGGAAAGAAAGATTTGGATATAGTACTTATTGAAGTTTAAAATAATAGAGGACAGGAAGCTGGACGTGAAGGCAAAAATAAGTATAAAATTGAAAGCTAGGAAAAGTACTAGGTCGAGAGGAGAAAATAGGTTCGCATATAAGATATTTAAGCTTTAAGCTTTTTGGGTACGAGATAGTATTAGATGTTATTTAGATAACATGGGTTCGGATGATAAGCAATCTTCTGCATTACGAAGTTCGTTGAAACTTTGTTAGGAATTCCCCAATCAGGTTGATTATGACGAAGACAAAGAGGTTTATGACACTGTTAGGGTAGACGGTACAGTATCAAATTCATCTTTGTCATTCCTGTGCAAACCAAGATCGCTGCCGGTAGTCACATGTAGTGCCAATAGTCAGACATTTTCCTATATAGAACAAACAGTTTTTTTTTGCATATCTGAAGACTTTCGTCGTTGGATATATACTGTGCTGCAAAGTTTAGTTAAATATAATTTTTTTAATCAAATTCCTTTAAGGTGAGGGTGAATTTTGGCGGTCAACGACGCAGATAAGGTCGAGGCCGCCGGCCGTTAACTGGGCTGGTGGATCATAAGCTGAAATCGAATAAAGTGAGCAGCAGTCCAAAACTATCTCCAATACGAAAACCGAAGAGATAATAGCGAACAGCGAAGTAATCTTAGGAGAGGTATCCCATAAAGGGACAAAGTCCGTGCAAATTCCGGACTAGCAAGTAACGGCTCAAGAAAAAATTATTATTATTTAAATGCTATTATTATTATTTAAATCCTATCCAAAAATCGAGACACGAAATTATTTGCCCTCACCTAGAAAATATAGGAAATTTGAAACCACCTGGTTTTTTTTGTGTGCAGAGAAAATTACTTGTACGAACATAATTTTTGCCATATATATGTATGTATATATTATATGCACATCCGTGTATGCACATGGTGGAACTTAATGAAAAGACGGCGATTCCGGATACCTCATCTTTTAATTCAAACTTATTTAAATTGACGTGATAGTTATATTTCAGTATTTTATTTTGTATTTTTCCTTATATATTTAAATTGTTTCAGATTGCTAAGGGTTGGGAAAAAGTGAAAAAAAGGGTTTTGGTATTTTTTGCGTGGCTGTTAGTCCAGTGTGGACTTAGGTTCCTTCAAACCACCGGCGATTGAGGCAAGATTTTGCAAATCTTTTTGCTACGTACATACCTACACAAAGCTCTCTGTAGGTAGGAAAAAAAAGAAAAAAAAAAGAGTATCTGCGGTCGAAAGGAAGGCTCAATTCCCAATATCAACCGGACATACGGGAACTTGGTCCCCACGTGGGTGGTAATTATATAACGTGCCTATTTTTTTGTATCTCTTAAGAATCCCGCCACTTTGTCCAAATCTTAAAGCGATTTCATTTTTACCTTTCTTTTTTGTGTAACCTTGATAGTCAAAACTCTATATTTTTTGTATATTTCAATTGATTAATACTTTTTAAAGATCTTACTTTTGATTCTTTGAATTATTTTATTTGTTTCCCATAATGTTTCTGTTAGATGTTAAACTCAATTTAGCTCAAGCAGATCTTTGTACCTGCATCATTGCTTTTTTTTATAAATAAATTTGTAAATCACGTCATTTTTGATGAATTTTCTGTTTTTTTCTGAGTTTCGAAGAAACTCAATGTTTTCGTAAGCTTTTTTCAGGGGGGTGCGGTAAGGCTGGCTAAGGCCCTTCGGTAACGTGAGTATGATTCTTCAGCGGCAATAAATTTGAACGTTAATTTCTAGCATGGGGGAATTCTGATTAGGGCAATGTATTCCCAGGTTGGGAGGGTCTAGGCCGCGTTGCACCGACACCCGCAACGCTCCCAAAGTGTGGAAAATTCGTGTGGCATGTTTTATGTTTTTTTTGAAATAGGTAAGGTCTGACTATAAGGGCAAGATCCCTCCCGTATCCGGCGAGCTGAGTCGAGCACAGCGAGCATGCCATCGCCTTCGTAGCAGACATTCTATACCCTTTCCCCCTCCTATCCCGGCCTTGGTCGTTTCCAGTTTGCTCTAAAATTCCTTTCCTCGATCATAATTCCTATACATCCTATACCTACTCCCACTTCCCATCCCCTCCTATTGCCTCATTTCACAGTCAACACGCGACCAGACATCGCTGCAAGTGTATCGATATTAGCCAGCAAAACATCACAACCAAGCCAAACTGATTGGAATGAACTAAACGTGTTGTGAAATACCTTAAGGGCACAAAAAGCCATTATCTGTGCCTGAGCAGAAGCAAAATCAAAGAAGGAGAATCGATGGGTTATGCAGACGCAAACTGGGCAGAAGACAGAACCGATCGGAAATCAAACTCAGGATATATATTTTTTGTCAACGGAGGAGCAGTTAGCTGGAGCTGCAGGAAACAAAGCTGTGTATCACTTTCAACAACAGAAGCTGCATTTATTGCTCTTTCAGAAGGATGTAAAGAAGCAATTGGCTACGAAACATTTTAAACGACTTGGATTGTAAACAGAATATGCCAACATTAATCTATGAAGACAACTAAAGTTGTTTAAAACTTATTCCAGAAGAGAAGCTTAGCAATAATTCAAAACACATCGACACCAAATTTCATTTCGTCAAGGACTGCATCATGAAGAAAATCATAATTTGCAAATATTGTTCATCAAATGAAATGTTGGCAGATATGTTAACAAAACCATTAGGACTAAGACGAATCAAAGAGTTAAGAACACAATGTGGGCTTCATACGAATGAGGAGGAGTGTTGAATATATAATTATATGTATATATTGCATTGCGTTGCGTAGTGCCTAGCTCTCGTTTCAAATGGTCATGAATCAACACGATTAGATTATTGTTCTAATATTATTTTTAAGAAAAATTTTGTATGCGTATCATAAGAATTTGTTAGTTTAATTTGAACTCTGCAGTGATCAGTATAAAAATAAAAACCAAAATGAATTCTCAATTTTTGAATAAATTCAATAACTTGGGCATGATTAAACCATTAAAAAGTATTAGTGATCCTCAAACCGATACCTACTTAATACTAAATGGGGAGAAAACTCTTACGAAATGCGGCCCAAAAATTCTTTTGGAAATGGAGAGTTTTAAAGTATTTTCAATGAACTTTCAGAAGAAGAAATAGCTCTGTTCTCAGGGTATTTTTTGAAGGTTTCTGAAGCATCACTTCCAGGAGGGCAACCAAAACTTAAATTTCTCCCACCCGTTGAAGAAAAGGTAAATAATAGAAAATTTAGTTTACAAAAAAAGAAAATATAGATAATTTTATTGTTGTTCAATATCGATATGAGGTAGTTTCATCCACTGAAACAAAAGTAAAGCGGTTAAACCTAAAGGCTAACAAAATAGAGTTTAGGATCAACCCTATCCTTAAAGGAGCAGAGCCGACAACATGGGTAAGAAATTCTGTTGTAGAGGCGCTTAAATTTGCATTTCAGGGTGTGAGGGCTATGGACAAGGTTGGAGTGACGTTTGATAGAAAAGGATTTTCCAAGAAGAGAGGAAGTGGTTGTACGAATTTCAAGAACGTATCAGAATTTAAAACCGATGATTTATGGGAGATAATGCTGAAAATATTTCAGAGTAACTCAGAAGGATTCTTCACAGATACTTTTGAATTAACGGTTACTTCCATAAAACTACCGTCAGGTAGAGGGAATACCCGCAGCCCTGCATCTCACTACAATTCATATGATGACGAATGTCTTAAAAAAACGTGGGATCATATCCTTCAAAAACAAGGATAACTTGTGCTTACCTCGAGCCTTAGTGGTAGCAGTTGCATATGCGGACAAGTCATCAGATGCTTACAAAGTGCGAAATGATGTCGGAAAACTAAAAAAAAAAAAATAAGAACGGAACTATAGAAAGGGTTTTGACTGCTTCCTTAAGATATTTTTGATTTTAGCATCATATGTACAGTTATGTTCTATGAGAGCAGTACAGAATAGTTCAGCGAGCAGATTATAGCGGTAAAAAGCGGTTCAATCCAGTTTAAGACCCAGTATTCTACAGTTAAGACCGCAATATAAAATTCGGTTTAAGAACCATCGAAAGATTTTTTCAACAACTTCAAGACTTATTTTTCAAGTGCACCTGTACAAAAAATAAATCTTACAATATGATGAACATAGATTTAAATCTAACAAAAGAGCTTATTAAAACCACCGATGCTTCACGAAAGAAATACAAATCATTCAAGACCGATAAGGAAGCTTACGAGACTCAAATTGAAGAAACTTTTAAACCGTTTACAAAACCACTAAACGAAATGGTAAGAAAATCAAACACCAGGCAGGTTCAAAACAGCCTTATTGAGAGCCCTTTAAAGAAAATAAAATACAATCTTGAACAACATCACCACATGATGAATTCACTACCTCAAAGTCTTTTATTGATGATACACCTATTTTTGTCAATGATAATGATACTCCAAAAAGAACAAAGAAAACCTCAAACTATTACGCAAGTAATCGCAACTTTATGGAACGATTGTCAAGAAGAATTTCACGATACGACTAACAAATATATAGATTTATTTATAAATAATTCCAACACTCTTGATAAAACGTATGGTATTCATTTAAAAGATGGAAAGTGGTACATCGGTAATGCTGAGTTCAATATTCTCGGCAGGGATATAGAAATTAAAAAATAAAACCTTTGAAGGAACAAATGGGTTATATGAGCTTATATTTAAGAAAAACAATTTTCACATGACACTACATGATGAATTCACTACCTCAAAGTCTTTTATTGATGATACACCTATTTTTGTCAATGATAATGATACTCCAAAAAGAACAAAGAAAACCTCAAACTATTACGCAAGTAATCGCAACTTTATGGAACGATTGTCAAGAAGAATTTCACGATACGACTAACAAATATATAGATTTATTTATAAATAATTCCAACACTCTTGATAAAACGCATGGTATTCATTTAAAAGATGGAAAGTGGTACATCGGTAATGCTGAGTTCAATATTCTCGGCAGGGATATAGAAATTAAAAAATAAAACCTTTGAAGGAACAAATGGGTTATATGAGCTTATATTTAAGAAAAACAATTTTCACATGACACTAATGCATACAGAAAAGATCATGATTCACGTCGACAAATACTTGGTAATCGTGGTTATAAGTATAAAAATATAATACGTAAATTATTAGGATTCTACACAAATACTTCTAATAAGTCATCACCTTCACCATTAACACCACAATCAACTTCAGGAAATGGATTAATGCAATTATCAAAAATGAAAAAAAGTCTATAGACTATATATCTTAGGATGATCCCGATGAGATTGTAGATCGATTGAGACTTCTTATTGCTTCACAACAAGCTGGACATAACAATCATTCTAACGAAATTATTTTAATTATTGAAGAACTTAAAGAAGGGGATATTATCGAATAAAAAAATAATAATGGTTGTTGATAAATTTGGTCGTTATTCATATAGGACCCCACCGAGGGGAGTGTGTGAAGTTAGCCCCCCTTTTTTGGAATTTGGTATTTTTGGAACTTGTTCCAGGTTGTTCCCGGTTTGTTCCACATTGTTCCAAAAATATGAAAAATATTCAAAAATGGGGGTTTTAGACCCAAAAAACCGTTTTTGACCTAGCCCCCCTGTTGAATTATGTAAACCAACAGTTTGTTATTTGACTCAATGTACATACTTACGTGAAATTAGACATTAAGTTTATGCGCCAATTTTTTGTTAAGCTAGTTTAGTTCTCAGTTTATTACTTACTTTACTATAGTCAAGTCCTTAACAAGTAAAATGAATTATATAATAAAATTATAATGAAGTATTAAACAAAATCGTCTTTAATTTAAATTATTTTAACATGGTAGCAGAACATGGTTGAATGCAATCTAATATGCAAAAAAAAAAAAAAAACCTAATTAAAATTGTAAAGAAATGGAATATAAACTAAAAGCAAACTACCACGTGTCCAAAATTGTGCTAGTGTTACTATGAGTAAAATAAAAATTGATTTTAATGAAGAATTAAAAAGAATAAGAAAATTGCTTGCAGACCAATTTGTGAAAGTGCGAGAAATTAAAAATTTTATTGAAAACTCTGAGAAACTAAAAAGTGAAAAAGAAGAAATGGCTTCGTATGTTAAGGTGGACGATGTGGTGATTCCCATTTTTGATGGATTCGAATATGTTAGTTGGAAGAGAAGAATACTTAAATTATTGGAGTTCAAAGAGTGTAAGGAGCAGACAACACGAGCAAGATTAGAAACAGACAATGAAGCGGCATGGAGTAAGAAAGACATTAAGGCTACGAATTATATATATAGCTCAATATCAAATCGACAATTAGAATACATCAGCAACCTGAACACAAGTTTCGAAATAATGCAAAAATTCGACCAAATGTATTCAAAAGAATCTACTGCATTACAAATAGTCTGTCGTAGCAAATTAGAAAATGTTAAATTGAGCAATTATGAAAATGTAACATTATTTTTCGATGATTTTGAAAAGGCCGCGAACGCATTAATAATATCTGGCGCTAAATTAGATGAGCAAGAGAAGCTGCGCTATATGTTGAAAGCCCTACCTCACGATTATTCTTATATTGGTGATTTGATTGATGTATTACAAGAAAGAGAAAGGACCTGTGACTATGTTAAATCGAAAATAATGATGAAAAGCATAGAAAAAGAAAGCCAAAAGGCAACAAAATCAGACAGAGATAACTCAAATGTATTCAATGCAGAAATGAGAAGCAAGTGTTACAAATGCGGATTAACTGGGCATCTACAACGATATTGTAAGTAGCAAGGTGGTACACAATTCAGTCGAGGCAGAGGGTATTCAAATTCAAGATCGGGACATCGTGGTGGCTTCAACAGAGGATATCAGCGGGGGAGTTACGGCAGAGGTTTTCATCGAGGTAGCTATGGTAGAAACAACAACCAAGGTTTACAAGTGTCAACACACGGCGGAGGTTATGGTCATGAAAATGTGTTTACAGTCGAAGTAAGCAATGTAAACTCAAATATTTATTGTAATAATAATGATGTTATGAAAAATAGTAGTGAAATTATTTGGATTCTTGATAGCGGTTGTACAGACCATATTGTAAACAGCGATGAGTTTTTTGATGAATTCATTGTTTTAAAAGAACCGGTTAGTGTAAAGCTTGGTGATGGAAATATTTTGAAAGCCACAAAAATTGGCAATATAAAAACTGTATTTATAAAACATGCATACGATTCAAAAATAATTTAAAAAAATGTTTACTTTGTAAAAGACATGAAAAAAAATTTAATTAGCTATGCAAAAGTGACAGAGAAACACAAAATAGTATCAACATATAATGTATCAAACATTTTTAACAAACAAGGAAATTTAATTGCAACGGCTAAAAAGGAAAATAATTTATATTTTATGAAAAGTTTTGTGAATAAAGCAAGAAATGAAGAAATAATTGTAAATATTGTAAAAAATAACCAAATGTCAGAAAAAGAAAAATGGCACAGAACATTAGGGCATGTAAATTTTCAATATTTAAATAAGCTATGTAAAAATGAATTATTAATTGGTTTGCCAAAAGATTTAGGTAGTGAATATATTAAGTGCGCTACTTGCATTGAAAGTAAAATGACAAATTTACCTTTTCGTAATAATAGAACTTAAGCTAAAAAAGTGTTAGAAATTATTCATACAGATTTGAATGGGCCACATCAAACTACGGGTTGTCACGGTGAAAAATACTTCCTTACATTTATTGATGAATATAGCAAATGTGCTAAAGTTTATTGTATAAAATCTAAATCTGAAACATACAAATATTTTGTAGAGTACGTGAATTTAGTTGAAAATCTAGTAGGACAGAATATAAAAATATTACAATGTGACAACGGAAAAGAATATTTAAACCGAGATATTTTTGAGTTTGCAAGAAATAAGGGTATCATGATAAATCCATGTCCTCCATATGTACACGAATTAAACGGTACTGCTGAACGTTATAATAGATCAATTATGGATACCGCGAGATGTTTATTAAAAGAAGCTAATTTAAATAGAACTTTTTGGCCTGAAGTAATATTGGCCTCAGCTTATTTAAAAAATCGGACAATTGCTAATACCTATGAGTTTAAAACTCCATTTGAAATAATGTTTAATAAAAGACCAAGTGTAGAGCATTTGAAAATATACGGAAGTAGAGTTTTTGTGAGAACGCCTGAACAATTGAGAAATAGTAAATGGGATGACAAATCGAAATTAGGAATTCTGGTAGGGTACAATGAGAACAGTTATAGATGCAGTTATAATGCACGACATGTTGACGTTATAGAAGAAGGAATAAAAATTATACGTTTAGATGAAAACAAAGATAAAGTAAATAGAATAGAAATTAATGAAAAAAGTGATTTAGAAATTGAAGTAAATGATGAAATAAATAGTAATGAGGAAAATAAAAATGAAGAAAATAATAGTCAAGAGAGTGAAAATAATGAACAGCTAGAAGTGAGGAGATCAAATAGAAAGAAAAGTCCAATAGTTAGATACGGTAATGATGAGCATGCAACAAATTATATATATGTAAATTATTGTGCTGTCCCTAATAGTTTTGATGAAGCAATTTGCAGTAAAGAATCGGAAAAATGGAAAAGTGCTATGGATTCAGAGTTTCAAAGTTTAATTAAAAATCAAACCTGGCAATTAGTTGATAAACCGAAAGATAAAGATATTATTGATGTAAAATGGGTATATAAGAAAAAGAATGAGAATACTTATAAAGCAAGATTAGTTGTACGTGGATTTCAACAAAAAGAATATATTGATAACGTTTATTCACCGGTAGTAAAAATGCAAACCTTAAAATTATTATTGTCATACTGTTGCCAAAATGAATTTAAAATAGAGCAAATGGATGTTGAGACAGCGTTCTTAAATGGCAAAGTAAATTCTGAAGTATATATTAAAAAGCCTGAAGGTTATGAACAGGACAAACATAAAGTGTGTAAATTGTTGAAATCGTTATATGGCTTAAGAGAGAGTCCAAGGGCGTGGTATAATTGCTTTAATGAATTTATAACAAAATTAGGTTTTGTGAGAAGTAATTACGATTATTGTTTATACGTCAGTCGAATGACATATATACTTTTGTTTGTTGATGATTTGTTAATATGTAGTAAAAATCAATGGGAAATTAATGATGTAAAACAAAAATTAATAAATAGATTTAAAATGAAAGATATGGGAAAAGTGAAGATTTATATTGGCATTGAAATAAATAATAATTTGGGAGAAAATGAACTAACGTTAAGTCAGGAAAAATATATTGAAACTCTTGCAGAAAAATACAATTTAAAAAATTCTAAACTATATGATACCCCTATGGAAACAAACTTAAAAATAGATCCTTCATTCGAAATAGATCCAAGAATTAAATATAGAAATTTAATTGGTGAATTGTTATACATAAGTTCTGGTACAAGGCCTGATATAGCGTATAGCGTTAATTATTTAAGTAGATTTCAGAATTGTTACACTGAAACGCATTATAAATACGCTTTAAGAATTTTAAAATATTTATATAAAACGAAAAATTTAAAACTAACGTATACGAAAAATATTGAAAACAAAATTCTAGATTGTATGGTAGATTCTGATTGGGCAGACGACAATGTAGACAGAAAGTCCACTACTGGATATGTAATTAGAATGTACAATAATGTAATCTTTTGGAAAACACATAAACAAAACACTGTTACCAAGTCATCCACTTTTGCAGAATATATAGCATTGTCAGAAGCAGTAACAGATGTTATTTTTATAAAAAAATATTTTAAATGAATCTTTTGGTATACAATTAAACGAACCAATAAAATTGTATGAAGATAATTTAGGAGCTTTAATAATTGGAAAATATGGAAATCACACAAAAAATTCAAAGCACATAGAAGTACAATATCATTATGTAAATGAAAATTATGAAAAAGGTATTATTGATTTAATTAAAGTAAATTCAGAAGATAATATTGCAGATATATTAACGAAAAGTCTATGTAAAAATAAGTTTATAACTATTAGAAGTTTATTGAAATTAATTTAAGATTAACATCCAAAAAATAAAACAAAATGTTAAATGAAAATGTTAAAGTCACAAACTGTAGATTTAAGGAGGAGTGTTGAATTATGTAAACCAACAGTTTGTTATTTGACTCAATGTACATACTTACGTGAAATTAGACATTAAGTTTATGCGCCAATTTTTTGTTAAGCTAGTTTAGTTCTCAGTTTATTACTTACTTTACTATAGTCAAGTCCTTAACAAGTAAAATTAATTATATAATAAAATAATAATGAAGTATTAAACAAAATCGTCTTTAATTTAAGTTATTTTAACACCCCCTTTTTTTCGAAAATCAAATTTTTGAAAGTTGTTCTAGGTTGTTCTGAACATTGTTCCAAGTTTTTGGACCCCTATGTTCAAAATTTCGAAAGTTATGAGCTTCTCTAGTAGTATGTTTCACTTAAATGGATATAAACTTTTCAGAGGGGATCGCGGTGGTAGAGGGGGAGGTGTTGCAATTTATGTTCGAGATGGCATTGCTTGTAAGTTGATTTGTGTATCAAACTCAGGTAGTGATATAGAATATATATTTGTGAACTTAGTTTCTGGAGATGAAAAACTCTTACTTGGCACAGTATACAGACCCAACAGATATGTTGAATTAACTACTCTTGTCACTCTTCTGGAAGAATTTGCTGTTATGTCAACACGGATTGTCTTGTGCGGTGACATTAATAGTAATCTTTTAACTGAAAGTTGCCTTATTAACACTATGAGATCCTTTAATCTCTCTGCTGTGAATGTAAATGTGCCTATTCACTTCACAAGTACTTCAAATTCACTGCTTGATGTTGTTTTTGTTAGTAATATGAATGATGTTTTATTTTATGACCAAATTAATGCACCTGCCTTCTCTCAACATGATCTTATTTTTCTTACTTTAAATTTTAATATAATAAGGCCACCAATAATTTTCGAGTATAGAGATTTTAAAAATATTAATACCTCTGCTCTAGAACAAGAAGTTTCTATGATTGAATGGGACAGAGTTTTTTATATGCCATCACCTAATGAACAAGTAGAATTTCTCCAAACGAACATAAAGAATCTTTTCGACACACATGTTCCCCTTAAACAAAAATATATAACACACCAATCTCGACCTTGGCTTACGCCTGAAATTTCTTCACTTATGTACCAGCGAAATCAAGCTTACCTTAGGTGGAAAAGATATAGGTTAGAAGATTTTCATAGATCTTATCGTTCGCTAAGGAACCTTGTTGTTTGCAAGATACGTAATGAAAAAGCAAAAATTTTTAAAAATCGCCTCAACTTAAATATTAATGGACGAAAACTTTGGAACAATCTTCGTGATATCGGTATTGGTAAGCAAAAAAAGTCTGAGCTTGATAACATCAATATAAATGAGTTGAATAAACAATTTTTAACACTTCCTAATGCATCTTCAAGTAATCTTTATGGATTACGCAATGGAGAGATAGATCGTTCTTCTGCCTCGGAAATTGATTTCAAGTTTTCTGGAATTACCTGTTCTGATGTAGTTGAAAGTTTTATGTTGGTCAAGTCAAATGCTGTCGGAGTTGATGATATACATTCAAATTTTATTAAAGCCTTACTTCCACTCATTTTGACTTACATTACATTTATATTCAATTCTATACTAACAACTAGCATATTTCCAAAGTTAGGAAGTTAGCCAAGATAGTACCAGTACCTAAAAATTCAAATGGCAAAGATTTTCGTCCAATATCAATATTGCCCTTTCTTGCTAAGGTTTTTGAAAGAATAATGCAAAGACAAATAAATTCTTATCTTAACAGATCAAATTTGCTTATACCTTTTCAATCTGGTTTTCGTCCAAAACATAGCTGTATCACAGCCCTTCTGAATGTGACTCAAGATATAAGGCAAGCAATTGATGATGATAAGTTGAATTTTCTGGTTTTACTAGATTTTTCCAAAGCTTTCGACACAATTGACCACTCAATTCTCATTTGTAAGCTAATACAACAATTTAATTTTTCATTATCTGCAGCTAATCTCGTTCAGTCGTATTTAAGTGAGCGGAAACAGGCTGTATCTTTTGCCAAAAAACTGTCGACTTTTTTACCAGTCTCAAAAGGTGTTCCTCAAGGTTCGATCTTGGGTCCGATTCTGTTCTCCCTCTACGTAAATGAATTACCATCTATACTTAAATACACACTTATACATATGTATGCTGACGATGTCCAACTGTATTTGAGTAGCCCGCTTGGTCTCATTGAAAACTGCGTTCATAATATTAATCAAGATCTTCAAAGTATCCATATTTGGTCCCAGCAAAATGGCTTGTTCTTAAATCGTTCAAAGACTAAATGCTTAGTTATTTCTAAGAAACCACTTGATCTATCGTATATTCCCCGCTTATTTCTCAATAATACTGCTATTGATTTTGTCGAAACAGCCAAAAATCTCGGAGTGGTCTTCAACAGGTCCTTAACTTGGGAAAATCATATAAATTCAATTGTTGGTAAAGTCTACGGAACCCTCCGTATCCTTCAGGAATCCCAATATCTTACTCCAATAAAAACTCGAATAATGTTGGCTAAAACTATGATTATCCCTTTTCTTATGTTTGGTTGTGAAATTTATTGCAATTGTGATTCAGAGAGTGGAAGAAAACTTACTGTCGCCTTTAACAGCATTATTAGATATATTTATGGTCTTAAGAGATATGACCACGTCTCTGGCTTCGTCTCATCACTATACAACATGCAGTTCAAACACTTTATTCAATTTAGAACACTCCTCTTTTTCTTCAGAATTAAACAGACACATCAACCTCAGTACCTGTTTTATCGAATACAATTTCCTATCTCTAACAGAATACACAAATTTATCATCCCGCGACATACCTGCCTAACATCAGAACGACAGTTCTTTGTCAACGCCGTACGCCTATGGAATTCCCTGCCAAATGACATAATAACAGTTGTTGATGCCCACATTTTTCAAAGAAAACTAAAACTTTACTTCTCATCTCTTTAATTACAATTTTTACCTTTAATAAAATAACTTTAAAAGAATTTTAAATAAATAAATTAATGAAACAATTAATAATGTTGATTATTGTAAACTACTCAGTTTTCCATTTTTTCCATTTTTTTCAATTTACCATTCAAATTTTGATTTTTTTTTGCCTCATTATGTAAAATATAATAACTTTTTTTTTTGCTATGTTATTTATTAAATTATAATGTTAGCTTTTATACCTAAAATGAACTTTATAAAGCTATCACAATAAATAAGATAGTGTATCTTAATGTGTATAGAAATCGAAGAAATAAACTAAACTAAACTAAGCTATGAGCAAAATTCGAAAAAATTCTAGCCCTCTTTTTTCGAAATTCTTGGTTTTGAAATTTTTTCGGGTTTAAAAAAGTGTTCTAACCATTGTTCCAAAAAATTAAAGTTGTAGTGCTTGTATTTTTGAAGATAAAGCCTTCAAAACTTTTTTTCAAAAATCCTAAACACGGGCCTCCAAAAAAACTAACATAAAAAAAAAATCTGCAAGTTTTTTAATTTTTAAAAAACTCCATTAGCCCCCCTTTTTGAAAAATCAAAAATCCAAAAGTTGTTCCAGGCTAAACACTAATTTGCCTTAAGTGTAGGTAGGTACCAACATTTCATATAAAAATATAAATATTTAAAGGTTTAACATAACAAAACATAACACCTTTTGGGCTCCAAAGTGCTCCCCTTTCAAAATTTTAAAAATTAAATAATTGTTTCAGATTTCTTTAGCATTTATCTAATTGACATTAAAATCCTGTTTCTTTAAAATAAATTTTTAATGACCATATTTTCAAAAAACACTTCCCTAACCCCCCCCCCCCCCCCATTTCAAAAATTCCGGAAAAAAATTATTTCAAATAGGTATCTAACCAATTTCATCAAAAAATATCCGCAATAAAAGATTTTACAAACGAAAAACGCTTTTTACGATACTAAACGAAAATCTTTATTTCGCACCCCCGTTTAAACTCAGAAGCAAAGAAATTTCCTTGCTCTGGCCCCCCTTTTTAGAAACCCAAAATTCAAAAACTTGTTCCAGGTTGTTCTAGGGCTCTTCTATTGATTTTTAGTATGAAAAATTTCATTAAAATGCTCCCCCGCCCCTCTTTTTCCAAGACTCCAAAATCTAAAACTTGTTCCAAGTGCAGAATCACTCAAATCCAATTGTTCCAAAGAATCATGCAAAAATATTGAAAATTGCACATTTTAGGCCCAAAATACACCTATCAATAATGAAAACTTCAATGTCATTCTATTGGCAAAATAATTTAATTTAATTTTTTTTAGTGTTTCAAGTTTTTTTTTTTAATTATTGTATTTATTTTTGAATTATTATTTGGACTAAAAATAATTTGGTCGATTCTTTTTTGGATCTTCAGAAGTTGTTTCATTTTAAATTTAGATTATTTGTTCCCATAATCGAGGGTAATGTGTTCCGTTGTTGTTGAATTATGCTCAAAAAGAAAGCAAAAAGAAAAACAAAATGTAATCATTTGCAAAATATATTTTTTTTTGGTTTGCTAATTAAAATTACCTTTAGCATATTTTTCTTCTTTGGTTTTTAAAATAATCCGTATTAAATATGGTTCTGTCATGAATTTTTGGCTTTCATGTCGTTTTGAAATAGGCGGCTTCTAGTTTTACAGACGGTTGTTAAATTCTTACTCCCTTTAGGTATTATCTTCGCCTCTTACTTATGTGTACATATGTCAGGGGCGATTCCTCATAGTTACCAGGTTTAGCGGCGGTAAACCAAGTATTTTAAAATAGTTTTTTTTTTTTATATTCGTAAAAGTTTGCGCTTCAAAATTTGATACGACCTTCAAAAATAAATAGGAACAAACATTTCATTAAATGCCTGTAAAAATAAGATTAGCGCAAAAAATAGCGATCGTTCTACCCAGAACGTAGCATACAAAAATCTATCATAACACGTTACCGCAAAAATTTGCGCTATCCAATTTCATACAATCTTCGAAAACAGATAGATACACAAATTCAGATAAATGCCTGTAAAAATAAAACGTATGGTTAGCGCAAAAAAATGCGATTTCGTTCTACCCAGAACGTGCCATACACAAATTTATCATAACACGTTACCGCAAAAATTTGCGCTATCCAATTTCATACAATCTTTAAAAACAGATAGATACACACATTCAAATAAATGCCCGTAAAAATTAAGAGAAAGGTTAGCGCAAAAATAATGATTGAGAACGAGAAGAGAAGGCGAGAATGCAGAAGTAGAAAATGAGAAAGTGAGAAGAGCAACAGAAACACATTCTTTTTTTTATTAGCACGAGGCACGACGACGCGACGACGCACGACGCACGACGGCACGAGTTTATGTTCGCTGCTCTCTTTAAAGAGAACTCTGGTAGGCAAGCAAATAGATCGTAGGTTTAGCTTTGAAATATTGCGCTTATGGCTTTTATGTATCTAATCCAAACGCGTTAAACGAAAAATCAAAAATGAACTCCATTGCCATGAAGAATGAGCCTTTAAAGGTAAGAATGAAGAAAATGTATTTCTTCATTTCTGCTATATCCTAAGTTTTAGATTTTAGATTTAGATTTAGAAAGCTATCCGGACATGTTCGAGTTCACGTTATTAAAAAATGAACTACAGTTTTTTACGGAAATACGGAGTTTTTGCAGCCAACATATAATGGAAACCCAAAAACAATAACTCCTTTAGATGTCTTGCTCTGGGTAGAGGACAATGTGGCACATAGTTTTGAACAAATTTATAAACTTTCCAAACTTATTTGCACTATACCTGCTTCTACAGCTTCTGTAGAGCGCTCCTTTTCGGCGCTGAAAAGGATTAAAACGTACCTTCGAAGCACGCAAGGTCAGGATAGGTTGACGAATCTAGCACTTATTTCAATAGAAAAGGAAATTTTAAAAGAGTTAAAAGAGAGCGAGAATTTCTATGATCGTGTCATCGAAAATTTTGTCAAATACGAAAGAAGAGTAGATTTTATTTATCGTTAAGAAAACATATTTTAATTTAATTTATTAATATTTATTTTATTACTATTATAATTAATTTTATAACTATTTTTTTTTTCATTTAATTAATCTGTTTTATTATTATTAAACGTGCAATGAAGTAATTTTTGTGTTCCTATGTTTCGTTTCGAAAAATGATTTTTGTTTGTTTCTTTGTAAAGTAAAGTGATTGGAATTATTAAATTTGATTAAGTTTTGAACAAAATAAATTATAATCTTGTAAATATTTTTTTTCATTTAATTAATTTATTTTATGATTATTAAAACGTGCAATGAAGTAATTTTTGTGTTCTTATGTTTCGTTTCGTGAAATGATTTTTGTTTGTTTGTTTTTATTGAATTATTAAATTTGACTAAGTTTTGAACAACAACAACTTTGAGGTTTTGTTTCTTTCTCGAGGAACGTAGGTAACCCAAGGATCATGACCAGGAATCGCCACTGACATATGTATGTGTTACGTATGTATGTATGTTCTTTATTTTGTTGGATACTGAAGATCATATGGCAAGTTTTTGACAACAGCTCTTTGGTCTCGTTATTGGTTACATACATAATACAAAATATTTTAAAAAAAGACAAAAATTAATAAAAGTGCATTAATATTATGATGGTTACCTTTACCTTTCTCCAATTACTTAAAGAGACTTTTGTTTCCTAAAAAAGTTATTTCAATTATTATTTATAAAATATATATTTTTTATAATCATAATGATAAATTTTTTTAAATAATTATTGAAATAAAAAAAAATCTATACTGCAAAGAAAAGATTAAGAAAATATATTACATAAATAAATTTAAATAATGAAAACGTGATCCTATTCACCTATTAAGTTTAATTCTAATTATGCGATCTAATATAAACAAGTATCTCTGGGATGACAGCTAAGTTGCTAGCAACTCGTTTCGGTTTCTTCAAAAGATCATCTATTTGCACCCAGTTAGGGTGACCAGATCTGTCCTCATTGAAAAGAGGACTTCAAAAAAAAATCTCAAAGGAAAAAATTTTTAAATTTAAAAAATTGGTCGACTATCTATTTCCGTCTATTTTATCCCTTTTAAGACCATGTTCAACCAACATACATTTTTGATTGTGGCTTTGTTTCGCAGAAAATTGGAAATTAAAATATAACCTAAAAAAAGAGGAAAAATCGTTTATTTTTCAAAAAGATACCGGACAAAAGTTTCTTAGGTTAAAAAGAGGACTTGTCCTCTTAAAAGAGGACGTCTGGTCAGCCTACATCCAGTGGTGTGCAGAAGACTTGATTAATGCTGTATAGTGGCCAACTGCCGTCGAACGCCTACTTCCATGATATATAACAATACCCGCCAACTGGTATGTCATAGATTCTAACTGTATCAAATCTTGAATACTATTTATGGACGATGGTTCCATTTCAAAATCTGAGGTTTATAATCAGTGTGTAGGACCAAATGGTTTTTACAGAAACGGCAGAAAACTTTTGATGGTCGTCCTTCCTGAACCGCCACATTAATTTTGCAGAAACCATGTTTTTTTATAACGTCTATGTTAATGGGTAGAAGTGTTCGCTCAGAAGTTTTTTTTGTTTTATATACCCACTCGCAAAGACTAAGGGTAGGTTCCCTTGAGAAGCGAACTCAGAACTTATGTAAATGCATTTGAATGTGTGGGTGAACAAATATAATTCTCTTTATTATCTACAGTGATCAAACCAAACCACTAACCAGTCGTCAGAGCAGAGCCAGTCAGAGAAAGAGTAACGCACAAGCAAAAGCCACAGTGTCGGAATGCAATAGACATATTTATGTGTACCTACCTACTGCAAGAATAAGCAGCTTGGGTAAATAATGGGTAAAAACATGAGGGGATATGCAGGGAGCACGCACAAGCAGAGGCATACTTATAAAAAATATAGAATGACATATTTTTGTTTCTTTATCAGATTTGTTGTTGCTTTTTGATTTGTTCAGGCTAGAATATTTTGATATATATATGTGCGAATTTACAATTTTTCTTTTTCATGAATTTGAAGAATATATTGCATTTTCCAGCGTATACCCAACAACAAGTATAAAACCTGTTTATATTTCCGATGAGAGATCATGTATGGATATGAGAGCGCATGTGCGTCGCGATAGGTTTACTTTTTTACACTCGTTAACTATCATCCCACCCTCCTTCTACTTTACTGACCCACCACCATTCATCAAACCTACACGAAATTCAACCAAAAACACTTCTTCCATAACCCCTTCCCAACACTTTAACAAAGAAAAAAAAATAAGAATAAATATCTAACCGGTTTATTTTTTATATGTTGTGTATTTGAGAGTGGGAAAGAGGGAGAAAAACTATATGCGCCGACAAAAAAAAAACACAAAAATATATGAGAGCGAATTGGCGAAATAAATAGCAAAGAGAAGAAAGAGAAGGTGTTGGCGTTGATATTGAAGTGGAATTCTTAGGAACTACAATCTTCTTTGTGTGCGTGTCCAAAGGAGTTTTTTGTTAAAAAACGCAAAATAGACCTTTTTTATAAAATTTAAATGGGAAAATCTGTGAATGTTTTATTGTTTTTTATTATTGAATCTAATACGCAAAATGCCCAAAAAATAATTAAAATAAATAAAAGTTGTCTAGGCTCATAATACCTCACAACGACATCACAAATATTGATACATTAAAATGCAATTTTTTAATGTGCAAAATTTTTTTTTTTTTTTTTTTGAAAGCCTAGTAGCTTCATAACATAATAGACTTCTTATTAGTACATACTCAAAAATTATGACAAATGAAGACGTTTTGCCCCATGACATAAAGTTGTAAAAAAGCTAATTCTTAGTTACGTTTTATTATTTTGAATTTATTTCATTGAAAACAAATAGAAATTGTGGAAGTTATACTTGCAAACGTACGCACAAAGTGATAAAATTGCAATAATTTAATAGGTTTTTTTTTAAGAGAAATAAAATATATATAAATTTTTTAAAACACGTAACAGATTAAACATGGTTTATATTGTCTTAAAACAAAAAAAAAATAAATAAAAAATTAATAAACAAAGTTGCCCCACTCGAAATAAAAAGGTAGTCTAAATTTACAAATAAAATACCTCCTTTTTTTCTCATAAAAATCGTTAATTTACTATTTTTATAATTTAAAAGAAAATTATAGGTGCACATGTTTATTATCTATCCAAAAAATCCTTTTTTATCACTCACTACCATCAAAACGCAAAGGAAACCTACCTTTAAGACTGTATATTATATTTTCTTTTTTTTTTTTTAATTCTAATTTCTGTCCGATTTCTACCTCGTCGTCGGCATCCATTGTGCCGCTATAAATTTTAATCCTTTTCCTATAATGTTGAGTATTTATTTCCTCTTCTAAAGCATTGAAATTATGTAACATGGTTGTGTAATGGTTGCAAAAACTAAAGTTTGCTATGGGCGTTTTTCTTTTTTAGTTCAGAGCAGAGCCTGAACTGTCAAAAAAAATCGTGTTTCTTTTTTAGCTCTGAGCAACATCATTCCGCTAATAAGTTATGCTTTAACACTTATGAATAAATCTATCCTCAAACTTCATCACTCCGATAACTATCTCATTAACGAGATCATCTCACAACCCACCTCATCGTGGGAAAGTGATCCCTACCCTTCGCCAAACGGCGTATCCCTTCTAACCTTAGATGCAACTCCCGATGCTACACCTCCTGGTTTCTATGTCAAGTCCATTCCTGGACATAATCGCGGATAATACATTCGTATTAGATACGTACGATACCCAGCGTATGATGGGAACCCACGTTCTACTGCCCAGTAATGACTTAGTCACTTAATTATGTCTTAAATTACTTGGCTTTAAAAATGCTCTTAAAGAAAATTAAGGAAAAACAACAAAATATAAAGTCATAAACAAAAACAAAAACATCCATAACATCGTACGGCGGGCAAAGCGCACCTCTTTTCGTATCAATTTTATGTTTTACTTAACTAGTAACTCTTTTACATTTATTTCTAGATTCTATAATTTACTGCCAATAATCAAAAATGTCTATGTATATATCGGATTGTTGTAAATTAATCTATTGTGAAATCAAAATATTTGTATCGTATCCTGAACACTTGAAGATTCATTCATCAATTTTCAACCCGTCCATTACTATAACTATGTAAATATGTCATCCACATATATAAAAATAATTCACCCTCTGTGATTTAACATAACTTAATACATAAATGTATATAGCTCATTCGCTTTATATTCTCACACATGTGATAAAAAGATATAAATGTATATTATACATATATATATCGTGCACAGGCACATTCGATATACAAAAGAGTCTGACACTATGTATACTGTGTATACTCCGTCTTTCTCTACCCCATAGTTTAAGTTAGTCTATAAGAATCATGTATATATTGTATTATACTTTTACTTGACACTCAGTCAAACAGTAACCGCACACACAGCTCCTGAGCAAGAGCAGCATAACCAAAAACAGCCAAGTGGCATAAAAGAAAAAAAAAAAATTTTTTTGTAATCGCAAAGAGCAGGCAATACTTTATAGCCGCAGTATTTACTAAATATAAATTAAAATGTATCTATCATTGTAAACCTCTATTTAAGTCTCAATAAATCAATTCAATTCAATTTAGCTCTGAGCATTCAGAGCTCCAATTTTGTGTTTCTTTTTTTGCTCTGAGCATGTTCAGAGCGCGCTCTATGAGCTCAGAATAAATTGATAGAGCAGACGGAGTTCAATAGCTGAACACAAATTTGACAAGTGGAAAAAAAAAACATCAAAACAGTAAAAATGGCGGACAAGAATAGTCGAGCTGCAAAAGAAGTTAAAATAATTTAATAAATTTACTAATAATTATAAAATTAATAGCGCAAAATTTTAAACGATTTAGTACGATGTTAAAGCATTTTTACTATGATAAAATGGCTTTAACATCGTACTAAATCGTTTAAAATTTTGCGCTATTGTTTCCAATCGTTTACATTTATTACAGGCTTGAAATAGACCTCTGCAATGACGAAAATGCTGATAAACTTGATAAAAGAAAATTGTTTTGTTTTCTTTTGTTTGTGGTAAAGAAAATAAAAAATGAAAAAGTGACAGCTGGTGAGACGTGTTTCTTTAAATAATTCTGAACACTCAGAGCAGAGCACGCTCAGTTCAGAGATCGCTCAGAGTATGTTCGGAGTGTTCAGACTCTGTTCAGAGCTCTACTCTGAACTAAAAAGGAAAAACGCTCTATGTTGTTTTTGATTATTACTCGATTCTCTTTTCATGAATCTATTGTGTATAAGATTTTCCTATAATTATTAATAATTTGCAGCTCTTCATTTTTATCATTATAAATCCCTGTCCGTCGTTAAAGTATTGAACGTCAAGTCGCTATCTTCGTCCATTATTCAGGAATTGCATTAAAGTAAGATTATTTTTAATAGAGGAGTCATTATCCTGTATTAGATTAAATTTTATTGTTATTTTTATGAATTATGCGATCGTTTTTGTAAAGTCATATTTTGTTTCCTAAGTCTTCTTTGACTTTTTGTTTTTTGTTGTTTGGTTGAAGTTTATTTCTAACTACCAATTTTTTTTCATAAATTATTTCATTTTTTTATAGGGTTTTACATTTGGTTTTTTTCTATTTAACATTTTTGCTTGGGCTTATCAAAGTTTTGGTTGTAAATCTTCGTATTCTAGTTTGTTAGTCTTATTTAACGAAAGGTTTTTTGTTAGTTTCGTATTCTAGTTTGTTAAATAAGACTGTGATGCTTTTTTCTTTTATAGCTGAGGTAAGCTCATCGTGTCCAGGGTATTCCCGAAGAAAGCAAGTAAAACTCGGGTTATGAAGGAAAGAACAACTCTAATCATTTACTAGGTTTATGTATATTTATTTCATCAAAGCAAAGGGTCTTATAATCTTACAAATTCAATTAAACTTAGTCTATATAACATATTATTTCATAAAACCAAAGCTATTTAATTCGAGCTACAGAAGTAGGCTCAGCCAACGAGATTCACTTAGAGGAAGCGAACCGGGGAAAAACGGTAGGAATCTGATTCCAGCCCAAGGTTAGTCCAAGGGAGTAACAAATGTGCCCGCTGCTTATAAATAAGAGGGGAGGAACGGTAGGAATCTAATTCCGGCCCAAGGCTAGTCCAAGGGAATAACAAATGTACCCGCTGCTCATAAATAAGAGGGGAGGAACGGTAGGAATCTAATTCCGGCCCAAGGCTAGTCCAAGGGAATAACAAGTGTGCCCACTGCTTATAAGTAAGAGGGGAGGAACGGTAGGAATCTAATTCCGGCCCAAGGCTAGTCCAAGGGAGTAACAAATGTGCCCGCTGCTTATAAATAAGAGGGGAGGAACGGTAGGAATCTAATTCCGGCCCAAGGCTAGTCCAAGGGAATAACAAATGCGCCCGCTGCTTATAAATAAGAGGGGAGGAACGGTAGGAATCTAATTCCAGCCCAAGGCTAGACTAAGGGAATAACAAATTCGGCGAAAATTAAGTTTTACTACAAAAGGGTTTGATTTTATTGATACACGAGTGTATTCAAAAAGGAACCTGAGGCTATACCAGATGCTACAATCCGTACACAGCCGGAAGCTTACTCTCTAATCTTCTAATTCGAGAATCGGAAAATTTACGAGTCGATAAGCTTCGAATCATACTCATTTCCCACATCCTCTTGTTATATTTTAGGCTGTAACGCAGTCTGAACTTTAAAACGACAAACAAAATATATGTATGTCAGCTACTTCGTTGAGTTGTGTGATATCGGTGGGTGGTAGGTGGCTGATATATATACGTTGGTTGGGTGTTGTGTAGGGCGCTGGTAGTTGGTTTATGATATAGGGCGCTTATGGCAGTTCGGCCGGCGGAGGTCGGTATTTAAATTTTGGTAGGTGCGAGCGGAAGTGTAACTCTTCGTTACAAGACTTCGAAAGGTTTTTTGTTAGTAACTGAGTGGATAGTCTTGTTGTATTGTTGTACGGCTCTAAAAATTGATTCTATATCACTTATTAAGTGAAATTCTTCTTTCAGACATCTATGTAGCTATTTCTATTAGCGTTGAGTGAACTCTTTCCACTTGTCCGTTCGAAGTACTGTGCTTTGGATCACAGGAAAAAAAATATTTATATTCCTAGTAATTGCATCAATGTTTTGAACTGGGGTGTTGAAAAACCCGGTTCGTTGTTCACACATAGTTTCTTAGTTTCTGGGAAGCTTTTTAGAAGTTTTAATACTTTCTCGTCTAATTTTGTCCTATCCTCTATTAATTTAATTACAAGAAACTTTGAATATGAATCTATACAAGTTTTGGATTTTAACTTTTGGGCGAAGAAAATGTCCCCCTCTTTCTTAGCAATTGGATCCCCTACAATTGGGGCTTTAAAAGGATATCTTTCGTATTTATTACGGTTGCATATTTCGCAGTTTCTAACGAATTATTTAAATTGTTTGGTCATTCGCGGTCTAAATATACCGTATAAATTTGTTTTAAATTTTCTTGATAACTACGGTGTGCTCTAGCGTGTGTTTGTTCTATGATAATTTGTTGGTCTTCTTGATTCGTGATTTCTATAGGAAAGTTCTTTGTGTAAAGGAAGTTATTATTAAAAGTCTCTTTTAACTTTTTCTTTATAACATATTAAGATCTTCCGGTGTGCAATGAATTGCAACAGTTCCGCGTTGTAAGCATTCTCTTAAAATTATTATTAAATTTTCTAGTGTATCTTATTCAAATGTCTAGTTCTGTTAAAATTGTTTATTTGTTAAAATAATTTTCTTTTTTTATTTTACACATCTTTTTAAAGTGTCGGTTAGCTGCCAAATACAACTCCTTGTAGTACCCTCCATTGTTTTAACGAAAATGTTTCAGCCATCGAAATGATTTTTCTCTCGCCTTATTGCATTCCTCATCAAACCAAGGGGAATTTTCTTATTGGATGGTCCGTCTACTACCTTTGTTGCCTTGATACGCCCTAATAATGATTTCCTTCAGTTTAGAAAGGTCTATTTCATTTTGGGTCAAAAGTTCTGTATCTAATTACAATCCATACGATTTTGCTTTTGTGTCCAGCCATTTCAATCTGGGAAGTGGAAAGAGATAACGATTTCCGGTATTTGCATTTTGTGTCCGAGCTGAACTACTATACTATAGGTAAATGGTCTGAACAAGGGACGGGATCGACTTTAAGGTCCACTATAAATTCATTCCAGCTCCCCCCATTAGACAGTAATCGACAACAAAGTTCCTTGTCCACTTATAAAAACGTGAATTCACCATTCATAATCATATCGATTATAGTTCCATTCAATTTTCAGTAAATGCCCCTTCTTCTCTTCCCACTCATGCGTCGAGATCACCAATTACCATAATGTTTGAGTTATCCGCAGTTCTGTAAAATATCCATGTCCAATTCCCAACAGTTGCAATTCAAATATACTGGAAAAATCTTGAGCGTTTCTTTATCAAATTGAACCTTAACGCATGAATTATCATAGTTTTTAAAAGCTCTTCCAAAAATGCATAGTCTTTCTTTTGTATCAAAGGTTTCATAAAGAAAAATTATTTCAAATTATTTATAATTAAAAAAAAATTAAGTACAATAACTTATTACCTAATCCATGTATATATATTGTATATTGTAAGATAAAATATTGATTTTTATTAGTTCTATTTTATTAAAATTTACTACTCTACTACTTGGACAGACGGCTTTACAATTAAAAATAAAGTGGCATCCCTTGCTGACTAGTTTGAGAAGCACTAGGGTTGACATTCTATTTTCTCTCCGACTTGAAGTTTATTCCCACGAATTTGTGTTTTGAGGTTTTTGTTCTTTTTTCAATTTCACTTTTAAGTTGATGTAATTGTTTCTTTCTTTGCCGCGATATCAAAGGATAATCCCTATGTATCCATATGTCTGTTCTTTTTAATTTCGATGATGCTTTTAGAATATGACCTACATCTTCCTTGCTTTGTTTTGCGTTTTTTTTTTAACAAAATTTTGAGTTTGAATTCAAATTTTTTGAAAACTATTGACACAAAAAATATAATTTAAATGTAGAATTAAAGAACAGACGTCTGGCTTTTAAAACCGTTATTGTTTTTCATTTTAAGTATTGCCATTGTTTTTTAATAATTGTTTTTCCATTTAAGTCGTTTTTGTCGAAAATCGCCCCTACCCCCTAAACGGAGCGAGATAGAATAGTAAAAAATGCTTGTATTTGACCCCTCTACAAAAATCCGTTATCAATTTTCGGCGCCCAAGTTATCGTACTCGTGCCCAATTCTCAAATCGATAGTTGATTATTATGGGCTGCTTGCAAATGTGTTACTTTTTATTTGCAGAATTTTTTAACACAGAATTATGCATTGGCAGTATTGGCACACTTAAAACAAGTATTACTATACTAACCTTTTTCAATTTATTTTTATACAATTGAATCTGAAACAGTTTCTTCAGAACTTGGGTTTTCCTTACTTGAGTTTTGTTTATCGAAAAAAAAATTATTTTGTTTTGTATTTTTAATTTTACCTATGTACATATGCATGTTTAAATTTATAGAACCTAAGCTTAACAAAACCAAAAGGGTTTTGATGCAAAGTGTGGTTTATATTTTACAAAAGTGCTGATTTCACATAAATACCAATGATAATATTGGCAGAACAATTTGACATGATGGATAAAACTTTAATAGCCTTATCTTAGGCTTCGTCATAATAGATTTGTACTACGAATCCCATGCCTTAACAAAAATATCAGATACCCACCTCAAAATTCAAAGTTCGTGAAAAGTGACCCGAACTATGTATGTATGTATCTCCGAATTTCATTAGATACATATGTACATATGTACATATGTATATTTTACTATGAGAGCTTATACTTATTTTGTGGGATTCTTCCATATCTATTACGACGGGATCTGTAGTTCATTTATTATCTATTCAAAAATAATAAGTTACTTACCACAATTGTCGCCATGTTTTGTTTTTTTTTCAAAAGAAGTAATGAAGCTTTGGCGTTTCATTTTTCATAAGGAATGACAAAAAAAAACAAATATGTATGTATGTATTACGATACTTTGAAAAGTATATTCCGCAAGCTGAAAGTTATTTATATTTTAAGTATTTATATTTTAAATCATATATTTTTGTTATGCGCATATAACTATTTTTATTTATTTTTGGTTTGTATTATTTTGAGATTATTTTTATTTTGCAATTTTTTGGCAGTAATTGAAGTAATCAGTAGCGTACGCAGGATTTTTTTTTTGTGGGGGGGGGGGGGTAACATTGAAACTAGAAGATAAATGAAAGACTTCAATCACTTTTCTCAAATTAGGATACAAATCCGGATTGCAAAATGGAAGTGAAGCTAAAACAGATTCGGGTATATTTATTTCTGAAGGTTTTTTTTTAATAATGCAAATTCTAAATACAGTAAAACCCGCTTAAGAGAAATCCGCTTAAGAGAAAAACCCGCTTAGCTGAAACAAATCTTTCATCCCCGAGCATTTTTCGACCAATAACCTATAAAACACTCCGCTTTAACGAAACTCGCTTAAGTGAAAAACCCGCTTGCCTGAAAAATATTTTCAGTTAAATTTTATATTTCTCATTGAAAAAAAACTCTCTTAAGTGAAAAAAAATTGAATCGAACAGAACAAAAAATTTGCTGAACGCTTTCACTTTTTTTTATTTTTCACCTCCACCATTTTCACCACGACATTTAAATTTCTGTATGTCACAACCATTTATTCTCGTTTTGTAAACAAACTGCTTTTTGGTTTGGCTAGCAAAAAAATTGATGACTTTTTTTAAAAAAAACTATGATTATATACATATTTATTTAAAAGCTATATGAAGCCAAACTTGGACTCTTTTTGTTATGCCAATTAATCAACCAATTAATAAAAAAAAAAAACTCAAATGTGATTTAATGTAATCTATGAATTCCTATGTAGATATGTAAATATGTAACTTGTTTTTGTTATTTTATGGGCCCTATTGCGAACGACATTTTCCGGTAAATATTTCCCACGTTCGAAAAATTCGTATCGTGAATGGTGTTCGAAATTCCCCTCGGAATTTATTGCTATCGTGAACAATATTTCCATGGGAAATTTGTTGTAATTTCTCTGGAATTTTTCCGCATTTATTTTGGTGGAGAAATTAAGGCGAGACAGAGAAATTGAAACTTTTTTGATAAATAAACACAATTTTTTAATTTTATTATGGGACGAACTCAACAAATCACAACCAAATAGAACTGCTGGTCAGTATTATGGAAAAAATACAGATATAGAGACTGGATTTAATACCTACAGGGAAAAAGAAGATTTGGCAAAATTTGGCCGAAATGCATTTTCATTTGGATTACCTTATTGCAACTAAAAACGAAAAATGCAAAACCAAGAAAAAGATCACTCCTGGAAGTTTATATTTTTCGAAAAAATATAAATTTTTCTTTCTTTGCTCTTTGCGGTTTGAATTTTGATTTATTCAGGACAAAGCTTTTCCTCGAAAATGTTAAGGAAGTTCGACAATACTTCCGAGAATGTTGACTGGGCAAGACCTACATCGTGGTCCTTGCCGACTCCTCTTTGGTACCCACCTTCAGCAAAAAAAAAACGCAGCCATGCACTAAGCCTGACGATGTGTGGACAGTGTTTTCAGATGGAGGGATTTTGTTCTTTTGCGAAATTTAACACCTCGTTCAAATGGAAAAATCTAATTGGCAACATGAAAAAATTCAATTATTTTGTTTGTTGTGCACCCTAGCAAGGTATCGAAGAGGACAACTTTATGCAATTTTATACAATTCAGTTGAAATGAACGCACCCAATATTTCTTTCTTCACATGTATGAGGAATTTGTTTGGGATATTTTGTTTTATTTTACAGGGAATTTCTACTAAAATTTAATTTTTTTTAATTATGATCCTTTGATAACACTGCACACAATTCGAAATTGGTCTCCGAAAATAATTTTGTTTTTTTCAATGCTGGTAGTTTTTTCCCTGGGAAAAATTTATTTCGAGGGAAGTTCACGATAACTAGAAATATTTCTTGGGAATGAAATATTCCGTAGGAACTAAAATTCCCTGGGAGATTCCCGATAGGGCCTGAACAATGTTCTCTGAACACACATTTAAAACGCGAACCGATTTAAAAACAAAAACGAGCCGAAGAAGGCAGAAAAAAACGTCCTTCTTCTACGAAGACTAAAATTGAACTGTTTATTTTATTTAACTATTTTACAAATCTTATACCTAGCTTACAAATACATTTACATTTACCTATCTTATCTCTAGTTTTCTATAATACTAAACTAACAATAAGGGTTGTAAAGTGGATAACGACGATGCGACGCATCCCTTGTTCATAAAACATAATGTTCACAGATGTATGTCATAAAATAACACCATAAACTGTTTCTATGAAAAAGGTCATCGCGGCACAGCGTCGCCGTCCACTTTTATCTTAAACTATATTTACAATACATTTCTACTGTCCAAATATAATATATAAATATATAAAGATAACTTAACATACTCCCGCCATTGACATCATTGAAAATATGTCAATTCGAATGTTGTGAGGGTTATGCTGGCCAGTAGAAACGTCGTTGGAGTTGACAGAGTTTTTGTTGGTTTTCTCAAGGTATCAATGGAATCATAATGCTGACTTCTACAAGTATCTGGAGTTGCTGCGATTGGATCCTGATAATAATTGGGACCTTCGAAATAGTTGCATTGCATTCATTAGTGGTATATCTTCAATATCTCTAGATGCAGCTTCGGCGGATAAAAACAAGAAAATGTGACTCCATGCATGTCTTGTTTCTCTTCGTTTCTATTATCCACTAATCACTGATAACCAACATGAACATAGAGTAGGTAGATTTCTTTAATTCTCTTAGGCCTCTCAGTGTCTTCGTAATAACTTTTTACGCACCAAACACGTACTTGCGAAATTAGCAGCAATCGTTATTATTCAATCGTTTTCAACTCGGAACTAAGATCATATTGGCATTTCCATTAAATGTTTGAGTGGGACTGATGATACTTCTTGGAATTCTGTCTTTGTTTTGAAGGAGGAATTTATCACTTGAAGATGTTGTTCAACTATCAGCAACGAATTTCATGACATTCACTTCCATGAATATTTCAATCAGACCAGAGGTTGTTTTGCTGGGATCATCATTATTTCCAATTTTCATCATATTGAAAAATGCTGTCCAGTTAAAGTAAGGTCCATCGGCGACCATGCAGACTCGTAAACTTGCCAACTCCGTAGTCCTCATAGCAAATTCCAGTTGGGTTCGCAGCTACGTCTTAGGACTAATAATAAATTTATAATTATTGTTTTACTTACAATAATACAAATATCAAATACCAAATAATACATTTTGTTTAATCTTAAGGTTTTATTTTTTTTTTTTTTTTTCATTAAAATACAATTTTTTATTTAATAAAATGAAATTACAACAATTCCTTTGGTTACATTTTTTATTTTCATATTAATACTTGTATAACCACACAAGACTATAATGCAGTTTAAACAAATAGTTTTTGTGGATAATATTTAATTTTATAAAATATAATTAACTTTATACGTATACATTATAATTTTATATTTTATTATTATTTATAAGATTTTATGTAATAACAATTTTGCCTTATTTATTAATTTAGTGAATCTAATACCACAGATAATAAACTATACAAATGTAGCATCCCCATAGAAAAAAATGTCCCAATTTTTTTTTACAACAGGCAGACGATCAACAGGCAAGAAAGCTCTTTGCCTGTTAATCGTAAAGCACAGAAAGAAAGCTATTTGTCTTTTGCAGAAAGTTCTCTCTTGCGTGCTCGCTCATATGTTTTCCCTCTTGCTCTGTTATTCAGGATATAGGAATGAATGGGGAAAATCAGCAACGATCGAGAGGAAGGCGAAAGACAATGCGATGATGTTTTTTTTTTAAGGTCGTCTGAGGCTGACGACAAAGAAAAAAAAAAGTATATGAACTCTTTTTCTTCTTTGCATTGATCCATGGATATTGGATATATTGGCGCAAAATTTTAAACCATTTAGTAAAATGTTAAAGCCATTTTAGTAAGTTGCTAAGTTAAAAAGATGATTTAGCTAATTTTAAACGATTTTAGCAACTTACTATCTCTTAACATTTTACTAAAGTTAAAATCGCAAAATGGCTACTTTAACTTTTAGTAACTTGCTAAATCCATATGAAATCTGTCATTTTCTTCGAAAAAAAAAAATTGTTGGCAAAGAGTTAAATTGTGTTTTTTTTATGATTCGTGTGCTAACTGTTTTTCAAAGTAAATAAAATAAAATAAAATGTTTTCGGAAGACATCAAGTGTTACCGAAGCTAATGGAAAATCTGATTCCAAAAAGGTATCAACCATCCCTGTACGGTTTATGGTTGGTCAGGTACACTCCAAAATGATTTAAATTTTTCTTCATGATGGCTAAAATTAAGAAAATTGAAAAAGGTTTTGGAGTGTACCTGGCCAATGGTAAATCAAATTATTAGGTCCGTTCCCTAGGTTTAGGTATGTTTACTTGGTTTTTCTTTCACGAACTGTCATTGTTTGGACGTGTTTAGATGCACCATTTTTAATAAAAGGGAGTTAGTATTTTACTAGTTAGTAAAACGAAAAAAAAGGATTAAAATTTCCGAAGAGCTAGTAAATTACTAAATATTTAGCAAATTGCTTACTAGTAATATGCTAAGCCCTTAGCAATAGGTTGTTTAAAATTTTGCGCCATTTTCTTTAGGTGGCTAGGTAGAGATTATTTAGATTATATTAGAGGATATTTTTTTAATGACGGAAAAAATATCTTCTTTTTTTTCGGTTGTTGTAAGGTTTCTTATGAATAATGATTATGAATGAGCGTGGAGTTTGTAGTTTTGTACTCTATTCTAGATTCGTTAGATCGGAGTATTTTTTGATAAAATAGCTAAATATCATTTTATTTAGATAATCATTTTCCAGTTTCTTATATCAACAAATTTATTTCTGGGGTATTTATACATTTCAACATTTTGAACCTGTAGAAAACAATTATAAAATAATTTGAAAATATGATATTATTATAAAATATTTAAATTTGATCTGATAGGTAGGTTAGGTATACATATGTACCTACAAATAAAAAAATAATTAGGTACGAAAAATAACTGCGTAGACCTAGGTAGGTATCTTAAAGAAAATGGCGCAAAATTTTAAACGATTTAGTAAAATGTTAAAGCCATTTTAGTAAGTTGCTAAGTTAAAAAGAAGATTTAGCTAATTTTAAACGATTTTAGCAACTTACTATCTCTTAACATTTTACTAAAGTTAAAATCACAAAATGGCTACTTTAACTTTTAGTAACTTGCTAAATCCATATAAAATCTGTCATTGTCCTCGAAAAAAATTTGTTGGCAAAGAGTTAAATTGTGTTTTTTTATGATTCGTGTGCTAATTGTTTTTCAAAGTAAATAAAATAAAATAAAATGTTTTCGGAAGACATCAAGTGTTATCGAAGCTAATGGAGGATCTGATTCCAAAAAAGTATCAACCATCCCTGTACGGTTTATGGTTGGTCAGGTACACTCCAAAATGATTTAAATTTTTCTTCATGATGGCAAAAATTAAGAAAATTGAAAAAGGTTTTGGAGTGTATCTGGCCAATGGTAAATCAAATTATTAGGTCCGTTCCCTAGGTTTAGATATGTTTACTTTGTTTTTCTTTCACGAACTGTCATTGTTTGGACGTGTTTAGATGCACCATTTTTAATAAAAGGGAATTAGTATTTTACTAGTTAGTAAAACGAAAAAAAGGATTAAAATTTCAGAAGAGCTAGTAAATTACTAAATATTTAGCAAATTGCTAACTAGTAATATGCTTAGCCCTTAACAATAGGTTGTTTAAAATTTTGCGCCAATGTTATTAGGTCCCAAATTAGGTACCTACATTAAATTGGATATTATTGTAAATATTGATTTTTATATTTTATATTTTGTATTTGTGTTATTTGTAATTTTGAATTGTTTTAAAAAGGGTAATTCGCACAAGATGCGACATAAAACGAAGAACTTTTTTAAGTAGTTTAAGACCAGATAAGAAAAAAAAACTTATGGGACGGAGGTTCTATTTTCACCGGTTTAAGAGGAATGGGCAATTTACTAAGAATTTTTTTTTATTGTTTAAAAACAATGGTCAAATCTTCAAGAACACGCTTTCTTAAAGTCAGGAATTCGTTTAAGTAATTTTCAAATCAAGTTTTTTTTAACACAGATAGACATATAAAAAAGAGGTTGGGTGCTACCTACACTAGTAACTTCCCATTGGTGCCCGGGGCAATTGGACACCCAATGTTATTTTGTTATAAGGAAATTCCTAATTCAAAATCTTAAAAGACCTTATCAAATGTTCAATATGCGATCAAGTGAAAACAAAAGTTGGGGCGTATTATAGTTTTCAACTGTTTAAGTTGTATTTTTGGCAACTGTTTTTGCTTAAAAAAAAAACTATCAACTTAATTTTTTAACAAACCCCACCATTTCATAGCTACAGCATTTTGTGTAAAATAAAATTATTCCGGAGACGATAGCTTTGTTTGTTTACGAGATTTTTTTTAGTGGTTTGAGTTTGAAAATTTGTTGATTTTAAAAAAAAGGCCAATTAAATAATCCTACAAATCTTATCAGTTATTGACTAAGTTACTATATATAGAATAAAATTGGCCCGGCTTCTAAGCTGGTGTTTGTTTTCAAAATATTCGAGCTGAAAAACGTTTTTCAAAGATTTTTAGTATTTTCTTGTAGTTTTTTTGCTTAAAAAATTGAATTTTTTTTTAAATTTATATCAGTAACCAAATTATGGCATCGTGTCTAGAATAAAATTATCCCGTTTGTTCTCAAAATATTACAACCGAAACACGTTTTTCACAAAATTTTAGCATGTTTTTGATCTAAATTAAATACAAACTGAAACTGCGTAAAATATATATATCCATTGCATTTACTGATTGACAACGAAGCTAGTACATTAAAAGTTCGAAATTTTAAATGATTTTGTTTTGTTTTGAGTGATTCAAATAAAATAATATTTTAACTGATTTTTTCTTTACCTACATATAGGTACATACAAATATCTCATTAGCAGTTGAACCAATTTTAATGAGTTTTTTTATACAAAAGCTACTAATAAGTTTAAAAAATATTCCATATCAACATTTTTTGGATTAAAAAAAAAATTAATTCAATTTAATTCGATATTTTGAAAATAGGTGGATCATTTTATTCAAAATTAATGTTTAACTCTGCATAAGAAAGTACTAAAAATTGGCGTACCAATTTTTTTTTCTTAAAAACATATTTAAAAGCTTGTAAGTATATAAAAAATTATTTTTTTTTTTTAAATCACTCCAACGATTTTTTTAAAATTTGTTCTCATAAATTGAGATTTGTGTAAGAAATCACTTGGTGTACATTGCATTTGTGTCAAATCAATATCAGATATTTTTTTAATCAATTTATTTCTAATTTTATTGATTTTTTTAAACTTTATTCAGTCTAAACTGTAAAGTTCATGCATATGTGCGAAGTGCAAGACAGCACGGTGCTATATTGTTCATATTAATGTACTCACATAATACTTTCTTACACTAGACTATATTTTTGGCCGGTGGCATAAAATATAGTCTCCAATAACTAATAAATTTCTTTTATCAAATGAAAAGTTTTAAAAATTATTAAGACTTTAAAACCACAGTGTGATCGTACATAAGAGCAAGTTCTGGCGACTTAATGTTGTAAGACATTATCATATTAAAAATCGAAATATTTTTTTATAAGTATCTATACATATACAAAGTACGGAGCAAAATTGTGCAGATTATGCTTCTTCCTAAACTTCCAACCTACCTTTACTAAAACCCCTTATTAAATCCCCAAAATTAAAAATCAACAAAAATTAACCTCAACAAATAAATATTTGGTGGCGTGAAATAACGCCAAACGAAATAAGACCAAATTCTAATTTTTCGTTTTTGAAAACGTAATAAGACCAAATTCGGAGTTTGGCCTTATTTCAATAAACAAATCGAAATAAAGTCAATTTGGCGTTATTTCGTTTTCAACTACAGTAAAAAATCACCATAACTTGTTAAATCTTCTGCAAAAACACAACAAAAAAAAGGAATAAAAAGACATACATCCACACATTTACTTATAATACATTTATTTATAATAAACACAAAACAAATAGGAGTTAATGAATGATTATACAAAAAATTAAATTGTAATCTCAAAAATGTACCTTAATAAAGTACAAAAAATAGTATCTATAAGCATTTAGTCAAGAAATAATATTTAATATTTAATATTTAATATTTAATATTTAATAAACGAATTTCTAAATTTTAACAAAATATATTTCAGCAAAATATAGTTGTCGAATTTTGTACAATTTGCCTGCAAATGTTCTATTAGCTAGTTTTTAAATCAAGTGAAATGATGCATAGTTTTTGACAAAATTGGTTTTGAACTCAAAATTTGGGGAAAAAAAACATGAAAAAAAGTTTAATGTGTAGTTTTTCAGGAATGTAAAGTTATATACGTATATTATTTTTTTTTTGTAAAATTCGTTGCTCTAATTAATCATTAATTTCTAATCAAAAACTGAAAACTATATGATTTTTTGTCTTTTAATTCTTGAGAAAAATAAAAATTACTGAAAATATTTTTTTATGAGTTTTTTTTTGCCTGCTTACATAAATATAGTGCTTTAGCAACCAGCATTACGAGGTATAAACTAAACAGCGAGGTATGTAACCCCCCTGCTTGGGCACACTATAGGATTTGGTGTAGGTGCGAGGTTGGGTGTATGTAAAATTGTAAAGTTTCAATTATTTTTTACACAATTATGATCAATTTGGCCTTATTTCCATTATCGAAGCGAAATAAAGCCGAAAAAATTAAAAGCGTAATAGTGCCAGAAATAATCTATTTTTTTTTTAATTTTGTCTTGTTTCCTTTTCATTTTTGGTATTATTTTATTATGGCTAACGAAATAAAGCCAAATTGCGGTTATTTCGTTTTGAAAACGAAATAAGACCAAATTTCAAATTTGGTTTTATTTCGTTTGGCGTTATTTCACGTCACCTAAATATTTTTCAAAACAACACCAAATTAAAATAAATATAAATTAAAATAAAATTTACAAATTTACCTAAATCAAACATCACCCTGATATATGGCGAATAATGAATTGAATCTTGGCAATATCTATTCGATCTTCCATCAAATCTAGAAGAAAATAATTGCAAATATGCAAAATCAATAGCTAACCGACGACGACGCACGCTCTTCCACTTAACTACTCTCATTAAATGTATTAAAAATAATACATAATTCAAAAAACGTCTTCTCTGTGCAAACTGATATAAAATTTCCTTAAATGAAAAAATCAAAAAATCAATTTCAATATTTTTTAAACAATATGCATAAATAATGAAGCACACATATGTATGTAAATATAAATCTTACGACGATTTTCATCTTCGATTTGAAAACCGCATACCAGACTCGGATTTTTGTATTTACTTTCAATAGAAAGTCACAAATTGACGTGCGGTAGCACATAGCAAGTAAGGATCATGAAAAAAAACAATAAACACGCGATTCTTAAAAAGAGTCACCCAAACAGTTTTTTTCGGTTCGTTTTTTCTCATAGCTCTTGAAGGGGTAGAAGAAATTAAAAAAAAAACAAGAACAAAATTGTGCCTTTTTTTCTGTCTGTAGCTCTCCCATATGTTAGAGTAGTAGAGAAAATAAATTGAAATATTGTCCCTTCTCAAAGAAGTTGAACTTTTAAGAAAGCTTTTTTTTTGGACGAATTTCGTTTTCATGGACATCTTTTCCCATATGGATGCTACATCTGTATAATTTATTATCTGTGCTAATACTATATACTAGGAAAAGGACAAACAATGTAAATGAAGCTTGTCGAAATCCCATTGCTTGTCCTTACGTCTAGTATATGACAAAGGCCGATTCTGCCAAAGATGGCATTTGATACCCTGCCCCTTTTCCAGGACATAGAGAAATATTTTTTTCTTTTTAAACATTTTACAACAAAAATATATAAACAACACGGTGTTGCCTATTTTAGGAATTCCAATATTTTTTGACAATTTAATATTTGAAGATGTATCTTTGTTACTGTAAATTTGTAACCGACGGACTTGGTTTAACTCATTTACCACGAAAGTAATTGAATCAAATTCAGACCGACCCAAAAGTACTTCTGGATCTGAAAAAGAAAATGTTTTATTATAATGTACTTTAAAATTTATTTCTTTGACTCCATTTGGTTCTTCTTCTTGAGAAGATACTTTTTTGCAAATTTGTAAAACATCTTCCACATTAATTGCTTCTTCAAAGATTGGATCTACATCCACAACAGGACCACTATGGGTTCCATGAAATTGTTCTTCATTAGAACATGTTTCATTATAAGAAAGTGGCACATTCATCGCCACTGAACCACTAAGAGTTTCATTAAGTTCTTCTTCTAGAGAAGATACTTTGTAAATTGGTGGATCTTCTTCCACCAACAGACCACTAAGGATCACATTATGTTCCTCTTCATGAGAAATTAGTTCGTTAAAAGCTGAATCTCCTATTGTTGCTGGACCACTAAGGATCACGCCGAGTTCTTCACAAGAACTTACTTTGTCACAGACAAATGGCTCTTCTTTCACCGCTGGACCACTAACGATCACATCAAACTCGGTATTTTGAGACACCATTTTTTGCCTATGGAGCAAAGTATTGTGGTTGCCATTGCAAATTCCACAACAACGCTCAACACAAATTTCGTCTTTCCGCTTTGCATGTTCTCCTGAAACATTCGGAAGTTTAGCAAGCGGATTTTCAAATGAAAATATTTTTGAGGCCATAATTTCTTGTGAGGTACCATCACAAGTCAAGTCATTATCATTTATAAATGACCTTTGACCAAGGTTTTCCTTTAAGAAACTCCAAGTTACAACATTTTCCCGAACATTCGGGGGTCTTGCCATTGGAGTATCAAAGGTAAAACCTTTTGAGGTTACCTTTTCCTCTGCAGACTCTTTGAAGTACAATTTCCTATATTCACTTTTAAGTGAAATATATGAATTTGTGAATTCATCCTCATTGAATCTTTGACTGTACTCTAAATAATATATTTGAGCCCGCGTCTTAGATTCCATGAGGTACTCTGGAGTTTCAAATTCAAAGTCCTCTATGGCTTCTTGAAATTCACGAAGTGCAAATTTAAAACCTCTTATCAAGGCAACATTTGATTTAGCTTTCAATTCTTCTATTTTAAGCAAAAAAAATTTATCAAGATAAACCTTACCATACTTGGGTGAACCTTCCATTCTTTTTGCACACGAACAATTTATGTCACAATTATGTCAAAAAACGTAAAACTTGAGAACAAGATTTTTTAATTTTTAAGGTTACGGATTAAACAAAAACTAGGGGTCACCATGAACAATGTTCTCTGAACACACATTTAAAACGCGAACCGATTTAAAAACAAAAACGAGCCGAAGAAGGCAGAAAAAAACGTCCTTCTTCTACGAAGACTAAAATTGAACTGTTTATTTTATTTAACTATTTTACAAATCTTATACCTAGCTTACAAATACATTTACATTTACCTATCTTATCTCTAGTTTTCTATAATACTAAACTAACAATAAGGGTTGTAAAGTGGATAACGACGATGCGACGCATCCCTTGTTCATAAAACATAATGTTCACAGATGTATGTCATAAAATAACACCATAAACTGTTTCTATGAAAAAGGTCATCGCGGCACAGCGTCGCCGTCCACTTTTATCTTAAACTATATTTACAATACATTTCTACTGTCCAAATATAATATATAAATATATAAAGATAACTTAACAGGGCCCAATAAATTATTTTTGTGTTACATATTAAATCGTTGTTGGATTTTATTTTATTTTTTTTAGGCAACTCCAAAATATAAATTCAATTTTTTTCTAGCTTTAAATTTCCGCTGAATGGAAATTTTAAATCCGCTTAGGTGAAATTTTTTTTCACTTACATTTTGCCGTTTCTCTTAAGCGGGTTTTACTGTACTACTGAAATACATCAGTCAAGTAGAAGACTTAGCACTATTTTAATTGGACTTGTGGAATTATTGATTCAAAATAGCTTTAACGGCCTTTAGTCCACAAAAACTTTTTTTTATATTTATTTCGGTTTCATCCTTCCACATTTGTTTCCATGTCTGGATATTAAAATAAAATAAATTGTTGAAAACACTGCGTATTAAATAACCCCTTTCACCAATGTTGTCTAAACACTTTCCATTCCACAGCAGTTTTTTGATTAATGCAACTTTCTTTAAATACAAAGCGACTTTTAAGCTAAGTACAGACGATTGCCAGATCTTACAATATTGTCAGATCTGTCAGTGAAAAAACTGTCCCAAATGTCTTACAATCGTTGAACACACAATTTTGTCAGAAACGTCATTGTCAGGTCATTGTCAGACGACAATCTGACAAAAAATTGTCAGGTATCTTACAATCGTCTGAACACACAATTTTATCATTGTCAGACGATTAGGACATTGTCAGACTCATTGGTCATTGTCACATGTATTCATTGAAAACATCTTACAATTGCTGACAATTTCTTCATTGTTCGAAATGTCAATGAGAGATCAGAGATAAAAAAAAACATTTGTGTTGGAAATTTTTAGTTTTTGCACAACTGAATAAATAAACTCAAAAAGAAAATATCTACATATATTGCTTTATAAATATTTTCTTTTTTAGTTTATTTATTCAGTTCACTTCAATTACATTTTATGTCAATTCCTTGTGTTGTGTAGTTTTATTCGGAATAAATTAAGTGCTCATGCTCGGCCGCCATTTGTCTTTTATTAATTCTTTTTTGCATGTTGTTGATTTTTTGTCGCATTTCTGAATAAAAATAGATAAAAAATCTAACAATGGAGGAGGCATCAATGATGAAAATATTACATATTATTATATTGAAAGGAGAGAAGAAAATGATTCTTTATTTAATGCAGAGGAAATCGATATGAATGCTGCAGAACATCCGCCAATTAATGATGCCTCCCCCCAAAAGATGTAAACAATCAAAAAAATTTTGTATAGATCTGCCAACCGTTTGAACAGAAAATTCTCAAGCTGACAATTTTTTCAGATATATTATTGTCCGAAAATTGTCAGACAAGAGCTGACAATCAAATTGTCAGACTTTTGGATGAAATCTACCAACCGTGTGAACGGACAATTTTTCATTGTAAGAAATATGTCAATTGTCAGCTAATTGTCAGCTATTGTCAGACCACTGACAGTTCTGACAATATTGTAAGATCTGACAATCGTCTGTACTTAGCTTTATCGAGTCGATTTAAACAGTAGGGGTATATGCAAATGTAATTGATATATTCAAATATATTTATAGAATTTCCTTTGTTCTTTAAGTAAGCTTAAAGTTACGAGTATGCTTTGTTTTATATTGTAATTAAAAGTAGTGCAAACAGTGGCTTATACAATAAAACAAAATGAATTAAGATTTGTCAAAGGAAATTCTGTTTTATTTATTTATTTATTTATCTACAAGCATCTTACAGCTAACAGATTTAGACTTAAAATTAATATAAATGCGATAATTATAAGATATAATTTATGTACAATCAAAAAATAAATAAGAGTAAGATATTAGCTTTAAAAGATTCTCTTGGACAGCTTAGATGTATCAATATATTGACAAACTTTATTGAAATGAGTTATAGCTCTAGAAACTGGCTCATTGCTACCATAGCTTGTCCTGTGATACTGCTCAAAAAGCAAATCTCTTGACCAAATAGTTCTTAGCGGTGCGTAAATTGGTATATCTAAATGAAGTTGAGGGCATCCAATGTAATAACACAACACATCCCTCACAAGCAGCACATCATGAATTGTTCGTCTTGATTCTAGAGACTTAATACCAAGCAGTAGGCATCGAGCTCTATAATCTGGGGAAAAATTCCATTAAATTTTAAAAAATATAAATTTCGTAAAACGCCTTTGAACTACTTCAATGCGGTTAGAATAAGACTTAAAAGATGGATTCCATATAACATCTCCGTATTCAAGTATAGATCTAACTAAAGATGCATAAAATGACAGTAAAGCAAAAGGGTCACAAAAATCAAACAATTTCGCTTTATAAAACCAACGAGTGAATTCGCTCTACCAACAATGTAGTCAATATGACTTTTAAAAGAAAAAGTTGAATCAAGCATTATGCCAAGGTCTTTAATTTTTACTACTCGAGAAAGAGAGTTAGATTCAATTAAATAGTTAAAATTAATAAACTTATTAGATTTATAGAACGAGATCACATTACATTTCTTTATATTCAAATTTTAGCCGTTATTGTAACACCATTCAACAATTTCGGTTAATATCAGATTGTACAAGGTAACAGTCTTCGGCACTTTTTATCTGTAAACATAATTTTAGATCATCAGCGTATAAAAGACACTGAGAATGGTTTACAGCTAACGTAATATCATTGATAAAAATGTTAAAAAGAAGAGGCTCTAAATGACTGCCCTGTGGTACCCCAGAAGTACATATAATTACGGTGACCATATTTTCAAATTGCAAATAATGAACAAATAAAAAAAAAAATTCAATTCAATTTTAAATTTTTCCATTTAATTAAAAAATATCTACGGAAAAAAGACTTCAGTTCAAAAGAGTAGGTATAGAAATTCAGTCGTTGTTTGCATAAAACTTAAAATAAAAAAACAAAATAACTCTAAAACAAAAAAGTCTTACAAACAAACATACAAACTTAAAGTTCAAATTAACACAGTTCAGAGATGTTGATATTTTTCTGAAGAGTAAATTTCCTTCACTAAGTTCTGTTTTTTCCAAATATTATTTGAACTCTAAATAACTGAGTTCATTATTGTATTTAGTTATCAAAATAGATTTTACATTCTCGGTGGCATCAGGGATTGAGGTTGACTAAAATAAATTTCAATATTTTTGTTTGCTTTTAAAACAAAATATTAAGTAAAAGTTACCAATTTTAACAACGCTGGCAGGAAACAACCGATATGTTTTTTTTTTATTTTAATAGTTTCTGGTGTTACATGGTAGATGATGTCAAAACCAATGGGGTGCGTTCAGGACAAAAATAAAAACTATAGATGTCTTGTTCGTTCGTTCAATTGGTAAGGGCACGTAAGCATTACTATTTTTTTTGTCAATGAATTTTGCTCTAATATTTATGTTATTGTTTTTAAGAATTTGTATGAAATACAGAATAAATAATAAACAACTTCTGAAATACAGAACATTTATGTGTTTTTGTGTAACAAATAATTCATAATGAACATCATTTTCAAATACAGAACTGTTCATTATTATAATGAACGGATGGTCACCGTACATATAATAGACCTAGAAAAAGAGTTGTCGATGACAACTTTTTGAGATCTACCAGTGAGGTAAGATGAAGTCTAGGTAAGGAACTTAGAGTGGAAGCCAAATATCTCCAGTTTTTGCATTAACGTGCGATGATTCACCGAATCAAAAGCTTTTAAATCTGTATATGTATATTGCATCTACTTGACACTTACTCTCTAAAGAATTAATAATATATCTAGAAAAAATAGCCATATTTGTAGTGGTAGATCGTCCAGATATAAAGCCGTGTTGAAATTCAGATATAGGTTCCTTAGTTAAAAACTCTATTTTATTTTTTACAATACACTCAAACAATTTTGGAATCGCTGAGAGTTTAGATCCAGATTTGTGAATTGGAACAAGGTAAGAAATTTTCCATGTAATAAGAAAAACACCTTCGGAAAGAGATTTATTGAATAGACAAACGAGAGGATAGCAAAGTGATGAAGCACACTGTTTAAAAAAAATAGATGGTATACCATCAGCACCAGAGTTTAATTTAGATTTTATTGATTTCAATGACTTCGGAACTACTTAGCTGTAATTCACCAATATCAACCTTACTTGGTATATTGGGGATACAGGGAAAATTATTCATATTAGAAGTTGAGTACCTACACAGATTGGAAAAAGTTTGCAAACAATTCAAGAACGGAATTAATATTTGACGCATCAGTGTTTGTATAGGACATATTTTTCGGAAACCCAGTAGATTTTCTCTTCGTATTGACGAATGACCAAAACGAATTACAATTGTTTTTAATATTACTTTCTATATTCATGATATAACCCCTGTGAAGGAACTTATTAAGAGTGAACAAATCTTTACGCAGTTTACTAAAATAAGCATAGTCCAACTCACTTTTAGATTGTTTATATTTATTAAAAGCTTTTCGTTTCACATTAATAAGGTTAGAAAGCTGCTTATTGTACCACGGAAGCTTTGGTAGTTGATTTGATTTCCGTTGATGAGCGTAAGGTATAAATTTGGAGAAACTTTCAAAAACTATTAATGAAAATCGCATATACATAATATGCTCAAGATCAATTAAAATCACTTAGGAAATTATTAATCTCAACAAAATTTGCCTTTTTAAAGATAAAACATTTTAGATGTTGATTATATTCTATATTAGAAAAAATATACATTTCAATTTCAATAAATAATTCTTTATGATGAACGTTTTCATTTAAAAGTGAAAAAGGAGAATTTAATTAATTTAAGACTTTGGAATTTGGAATTTATAAAATATAACTGATTATAAAGAATAAAGAAACATTATAAGATTTGCTCAATATTAGATTGAGGCAAGTTAACTTCTCTACAATTAAGAGTAGAACGAACAGCCACAATTATTCCTCCACCACGATCTGTTGAAGTTTTACATCTGTCAAGTCTATAGACGTTGAATAGACGAGAATCAAAAAGCTCTGATGAAGATATGTCAGGATATAACCAAGTTTCAACAATAATAACTACATACATCGTAATCCAGATGAATACCACTGGCATTATGGAAGTATACATTTAGTGATGTTTTACTGCATTTATTATGTTGAAAATGATGATAAGATGGATGTGGAATTAAGCTTGAGGACATCAGTGAGTCCTTAATTCTGGCAAGTTTTTTGGTTTGAACGAAAAGGGGCGAGTTTTAACTCCATTTGGCCAAAAAGTATCAACAAATATTTTCTTAGATAATTCATAGGAAACCCCTATCTTGAAATTAACAAATTTAAGTTTTCGGTCATTTAATTTAATTAATTTACTGCACAATATAGCAGTTGAGTCGATTCCGAGGTTGTTGGATATATAATTAACAATCCCATCAGTGGTTGTGAAATCAAACGCGATATATTTGTGTTTGATTCTTTAAGTTTATTTAAACAATACGATTAGGTAAGTTCAAAGTTTTATATATTTCAATTGTGTAGGGAATTAAAAAAAGGATGAGAATTTAGAAAGGCAAAAATAGGTTAAGTAGTCAAACGCGTGGGATCGATGTTTGACGTTTTTCTCTATCGCTGACGTTCGTAGATGAGGACTTGATGTTGTTGTCTTAGGGTCTGCTCCCATTACATCCCCCTTTTTGGAGTATTTTGTTTAAATAAGTTATTAGTTGTAGGTTAAACGTTGAGGTTGCTTGACTATTCTTCCAAACCGTGTTTTGTATGCTGGTAATATCGGCATTGAGTCAGTCGGTGGCGGATCTTGAATTTCTGGATTTGTTGATGGGTCAATTTGGTTATGTTCCCTTGGTGATGATGTGTTGGAATTCTGAGGCTGTGTTGTTACAATTTTTGGTAGATTTTGTTGGCCTTCGATGTCCGGAACTTTGGTTGAGGGAGAACGAATGACTGCTTCTGTTGGCTTAATATTGCGAGAGCTGCGACGAAAGGTCTTTCCTTCTTTGTCACGCAGAGTATAAGACCTTGGATGAACTTGTTGTTTGCGTATTTCGCTTGTTTTTCGCGTTCTTTTCTGAGCAATTCAGGTACGTCGGATTTTACAGATTTAGGAATAAGCGATGAAATGGTGGTTGGTAGTAATGACCTTATGTCTCTAGCAAAGAGTCGTTGCGCAGGACTTTTAAGTTTACCTCTTGGGGTGTTCATAAAGTTGAGGATTCCAAGTTGGTAGTCGGTGTCATCATATTTACATTTTTTTAGAATATTTTTAGCTGTCTGGACGGCTCTTTCTGCAAGACCATTCCCTTTTGGGTGATAAGGGGAACTGGTCCGATGATTGAATTTCCATTGAAAAGGTTTTGAAGTTACGGCATGAAAACTGTGGGCCGTTGTCAGTTTCCAAAATACGAGGGATGCCATGAATAGAAAAAACAGTTTTGAGAAATTTAATAACGTACCTTGATGTAGCTTCTTGCAGTTTTGTAAAGTTGATGTAACCCGAGTAGCTATCTGTTACAACAATATAATCTTCGCCATCAAAGTAAAATAAGTCTGCAGCCGCCACTTCAAATGGATGAATTGGTACTTCCTTCGTTCCCAGTTCGATTTTATTTTTCTCTCGTTGATGAACTTGACATGCGGCGCACTTTTTTATGTAACTGGCAATGTCGGAACTCATGTTTGGCCAAAAAACGACATCTCTAGCTTTTCGAATACATTTTTCGTAACTAAAGTGGCCGTTATGGATAAATTTGAGCACTTCGTCTCTCATTTGAACTGGGATTAGGGCTTTCTGTGCCTTGAATATTATTTCATTGTCTATGCTAAGCTCTTCTCTGAAGTTCCAATAGGGCCTTATTTTTTTCGGTAGACTGTTAATTGTTGTTGACCAGCCTTGCATGATGTAGTGTTTGAGTTGAACGAGTGTCTCGTCTTGATAAGTGAAGTTGATTAATCGATCAAGCTCTTTATCAGACATTGAGAGTATAAGTTGGATCTGTAGGTCATTTTCGTTTTCTGTGTGGTTTCTCTCCAGGCTAGGTGCATGTTTTTACCTCGTTTGTAGACAACCGTTGGATTATATGTGATCCAATGGTTTGTGATCTGATTCAACCACAATTGTTTTTCCCCACACGTATTCGTGGAACTTCTCGCAACCGAATTTTATTGCCAGTGCTTCTTTCTCTATTTGCGAGTAACGGGTCTGACATTCGGTTAGTGCTTTTGAGGCATATCCAACTGGCTGTTCATTTTGCAATAGGACTGCGCCTAGAGCTGTCGAACTTGCATCGACTTGCAATTTCACGTCTTCGTTTGTATTGTACAATCTGAGCACGGGTGGTTCGCTTATTTTGGACTTGAGTATTTCAAACGCCTCCTCTTGGTCAATTTCCCAAACCCAAGGTGTGGATTTTTCCAGGAGTGAGCGGAGAAGTTTTGTGATGGATGAAAAGTTTTTAATAAACTTGCTCAAGTAAGTAAATTTTCCAAAACTCTCATTAATTCCTTTCTGTTCGTTGGTGGTTTTAATCGTTTAATTGCCTCAGTTTTTTCAGGATCGGGGCTTATTCCCTTGTTGCTGATTATATGACCCAAAAATTTAATTTTTTGCTGATCGAATTTACATTTTGATTTATTTAACTTTAAACCATTTTCTTTTAAAATGCTAATCACAAGCTCTGTGGTTCGTCTCAACACATTAATTGATTTCGCGTGGATAAAAATGTCGTCCATTGACACTTTTACTTTGCATTATGTTCTGAAACACCTCGGGGGCTGAACAAATTCCGAACGGTAGCCTCCTACAACTATACCTTCCCCATGGTGTAACAAAGGTTAGAATTTTTTTTGTACGTTCCGAAACGCGCACTTGCCAAAATCCTCTCATACAATCTAAGAGTGTAAAATATTTCGACCCATGAATTTGAGCAGCAATTTCTTCAATGGTTTGCATTGGGTGATGACGCCGTTTGATGTTGCGATTGACCGTGGTTGGATCAATGCAAATCCGAAGCTTTTGATTTTTTCGCACTATGACCATCGGAGACACTGAGTCTGTGGCTTCTTTTGTTGGTTCAATGACGCCTAATTTTACCATGTTGTCTAGTTCTTTCTTAGCGTCGTCTCTGATTTTATAAGGGATTCGACGAGGTGGGGATATCTCAAACTTTGGGTTTTCAATTAAGTCGATGTCATATTCGTAGTTCTTGAGGCATCCTAAGCCTTCAAATACGCTGTCGTGTTGATCGACTTCATTTATACGACTTATAAGACCGAGTTTTTCGCATGTGCTTGCTGCTAAAATAGGCGTTATATTTTCAGCTGGTAACGAAGTTGGTAGAGAGTTGAAAACTTGGATTGCAGTATGTCCGATTGCGGACATGAATGTAGCAATTTGTATATTTTGTGGTTTTTCGTTTACACCAGTGGCGATTTCGAAGTATTCATACTGCTGCTTCCAGAGTTTCCATTCTCTGGCCATGTCCTTATCATGTTCCACAATTAGAGGTTTCGGTGAACGTAAGAAGCTGCAGTAGTTCTCCGACATTTTGTATTTTCTGTAACAAAAATTTTGTTTACAAGTTTATATTAAATTAATTATATTAATTCTTTAATAAAATGGGTTTCGGCACCATGTGAAATCAAACGCGATATATTTGTGTTTGATTCTTTAAGTTTATTTAAACAATACGATTAGGTAAGTTCAAAGTTTTATATATTTCAATTGTGTAGGGAATTCAAAAAAGGATGAGAATTTAGAAAGGCAAAAATAGGTTAAGTAGTTAAACGCGTGGGATCGATGTTTGACGTTTTTCTCTATCGCTGACGTTCGTAGATGAGGACTTGATGTTGTTGTCTTAGGGTCTGCTCCCATTACAGTGGTGGTTTTCGGATGGAAGCTTTCAATATGGAACCATTTTAAATTTCTGGCTATTTTAAGATCATCACATTGTAATTTTGTGACAACGATTATCTTATTGGCATAACTATTATGAACTGTACTCTGTAGACATACCTGGTTCATTACTTGTATCAGTAACAAGAACACCTTTATGAGATGTGTTAATGCCATCAAAATTATTAATACCAACGACAGCTGGTGAATTGTCCTCATCCAAATTAGATGAAGGAGTAATAGCATTGGCAACAATTTCAGCATCATTCATCAAATTATCACCAACAGCATCAACAACAACTTCACCACCAACAAGCAAATTATCAGCAGCAACATTTATAGCGACTACACCATCAGCAATCGAATTATCAGCAACGACACCAACAGCATCCAAAATATCAATAGCAGCGACAATATTATCAATACTAACAGACCCCTCACAACATCTACGGCACCATTAGTTTTATTAATATCATCAGCTGGAACCGCAACACTCACAGGACCTTTAGTATGAGATTCACCTTCGCAACATCCCACATAATGAGACAGATTTGTTGACATGTAAAACTCTCTTTGATTTCTGATTATTTGTAATCTTCATTGAGAATTCAATGAAGAGCGTTTACCTGCAGATGACAAGACAATGTCACAGTTGTTGGTGTACTTTTTTTTTGGGCTCCCTTTGAGGTAGAAGAATTGTTGGCGGTTATCAATGAAACACGCAACGATGCTGGCGATTCCGATCGTGATGATAAGCTGGTAGGGCGATTAGAATCTTTTTTTTTATCAAAGGTCTTTGGCAGCGAGTACTTTGTTTTGTCTAACATCTCTACTTAAATTAAGAGAGTTGTTTGCATTTTCTTTTGATTGATTTTCGTAGTCGTCACTGCACAGAGAATTATTTGAATTCAGCGCACTTAGATTGTTATTAAGAAAGCAATGAATATTGTTCCATTTAGGAATACAAAGCAATGGGGAAATGTATATGCAATTTTCACATTTAAAGAGAATATTATTATTTGAAGCAATCAGTAAATATTCACTTTTTTTCAATTTAGCACATTTAATATCCAAAGTTGTGCCTCAAAAGCTGCAAACAACAAATTCGTCGGTAATTAACTTGGTACAAACAGAGCAATTTTTACTTGAACTCATTATTAATTAGCAATTAAATTTAAAGCATTCATATTCAAAGGCACGCAGTCTTAGGTTGTGTTTGGGTTGTATTCATAGTGGTTCACTAAACATACATATTATATTTTACTTAACTACACATTAAGTTAGATCAATTTAAAACCTACAAGTTCTTGCAATTCAATTTCTGTATTTATAAAAATTTAAGCTTATTATTCGACTACAAAAAAGTACGTTGATAAAAATAAAAATAAATAAAAATTTAGGTTAATCTAATGGTTTAAAATGACTATGATTACGGCCCATTAATTTTATAAAAAGAGTATGAGAAGATTGTCTACCTCTGATTCAAGCTGAAAGCAGCTTTTTGAAATGTCATGTTATTCAATTGATTCTACAGCTTTTTTAATGTCTTCTGTGGTAGCATTGATTACAAAGTTTGGGAAAAAAGTCTGCAGTTGACAGATATTTAAATACTGTGTACCAAACATTCTTGGGGCTTTTGGGAGTACTTGTAGATTTTAAGCTGTTTTATCAACTTTTTCATATATGGAGTCAAATGAGTCAGTTACGTTTTGACGTCTGCTTTTCAAAACATTTTGCAGTGTGATGACTGATGTTTTGGCCTGAAACATATTTACATTTTCATTCTGAAATATAATTTGGTCTTTGTTTTGTTTGTCTTAAAAATTAAACAAAGGCATGTTAATCTTAATACTGCTAATAGTTTTTTTTACTTTGTAGTGTTTTATTTAGACGCTGTTGGCCACATTAAAAAGTAATAATAGTGGAAAAGGATTGTTTACGTTTTTTCAAAATACATTTTCAAATACTACCTCAGTCAGTTTCGTTTCATTTAAAACTTAAATTAACGGTGTTAAATCATTTTGGGACTTTTGTCTGAATGCATAGGAACTTTGTTTTAAGTTTTTATGATTGAAATGTCAAACAAAATGTAGATTACATGTGGTATGAACTAGTGAGTTCATTACGATATCCTATATTTTTTTTTTTAATTAAAATTGAAGAATATCATTAAGGCTAAAATATAACAAAAATTATATTTTATCCAAAAAATAAAATTAATTACTCTATGATATTATTGGAAATCTTAGCATGTCATTTTGTTTTGGGGGGGATCAAGCCCCCTTAGCCCCCCCCTGCGCACGCCACTGGTCGTAATAAGTCGTTTACTGATCCTAAATCAAACAAACTGTAGGTACCTTGAATATTCTCCTCATTTCAATCAGCATTGCCGCCCACAAAAAAATTTCCGTGCCACATTTTCTAAAAAATCGTATCATTTTCGTGCCATATGAAAAAACGAAAAATTCGTATGTTAAAAAAAATATAAATCAATTGTGGAGTGAAATGCAACAAAAAAAAATTAGAAGAAATATTTTGTTCTATAAAAAATAAGAGTTTTTGCCAGTTTTTCCTCCATCTGGCCTACATTTGGAGCAATTTTCTCAAAATTTCTTCAAAATTCGCTTTATTTGGAGTAAAAAATGGAAACAAAAAAGCGTGTCATATTAAATTTTTTCGTGCCTCCGTGCCATGATAAAATTTTCGTGTCAAAAAGGCACGATCGTGCCACTTCAGCAACGCTGATTTCAATTAAAATTAAATAAAATACCTAAATAGTCTCCTGAATTCAATAAAAAATGTTATACATACCTAAATAGTCTCTTGTTTCTTAACGAAGTGTTTTCAAGTAGTTGATGTTTAGATATTTTTGGGGGGGGGGGGGGGGGGCTTCAGTCCCTCAAGTCCCCCCTCTCCAGGCAGATACCTATGACATTCGTGCCCTGCCCGACGATACTTTACTTTGACATCTTACATAAGATATAATGTTCATTTGAAAATAAAGTGTCACCACACAATTCCATTCTACCAAATGAGTAAAGTGCTTCAATTATCATATTAATAACAAGTTTAATCAAATTTGTAACGTTCTTCATCATTTTCTTTTTTTCAGATATCAACTTTAACATTCAGTATTTAATGCATACCATATAGATAAGCAATTATTATATAATAAATTAACTTCCAGCGTTTGCGTGGATTTCGTATCGTGGCCAAAAATATTTGCCAAAAATAATCTCTTTATAGAATTATCACCGCTCAAAGTCTTATAGAGGGACTGCGTTGTGAATTCAATTTTTATTTTACCATCACCAAGTTAACACTCAAGATAACTACACATCAGGAATTTAATAACTCCACAACAACAACAACAACATGACGAAGAAGTACGAATTCGATTGGATTATTCCGGTTCCTCCGGAACTAACAACAGGATTAGTATTCGATCGGTGGTTCGAAGATAAAGATACAACAGACTTTGAAAAAGATGCTTTATTTCGTGTCGATGAATATGGATTCTTTTTATATTGGAAAAGTGAAACAAAGGTGATTTTTTTTTTATTTATGGTAATCTTGTTTTAAATCTTCAAATCTCCAGAAGGCTTATAGATTTCTAATCAGTTACTCGACACATAAATATTGGAACAAGGTCATAAGTCTAAACATTTTTAACTTATTTGGCACAATATAAATCTGATTTTCTGCTGCATGTTTTTGACTCTGTGCGAATATTTATGGAATTTCGAGTAACTAATCAGAACTTTACTTAGACATTGTGAAACAGGCCCTAAGAATATCAAAATAGCCGTGGAGTAGGTATAATTTTTCCAAAAGTCTGGATCTCACACAGAGCCGTAGCAAGCTTCTCTGACGCCCGACGCGAATTAAAATTTGCAATCTTACAATCTTTCCTGACCCATAGTTTTGATCTCAAATAATTTTTGATGAGTTTGAGTTTGCTGAAGCGGCGTTCACACGTAGCTATAGTTACGGGCATTGTTAAAAAATTCGGAATGCAATTTCAACGTTCGGATACGATTCTCTCAAATTATAATCATGAAGCAGCTGAAGTAATTCTGGAACCCTTGCAGATCCAATAATGTGGTCAGAATAAATGGACATCACTGTATGCTTGAAATCAGAAATCTCATCAACGAATTCCGCTACATTAATGTCTTTTTCATATTTTTTGGCCAAATCAGTCGCTGCTTTCTTCAAGTCCTTGTTACTTATGCTTTTCAGAGATTCGCCAGACAAAAATCCGAAATCCCCAGCAATTTCCATCAATTTCTCATTTCGGTTATCAGAATATCAACTGCCTTGTTAATATGGATACGAAGGTTTTGAGTTTCCGAAAGATTTGGACCATCGTCTTCTCCCTCGTACAACTCCAATCGTTTCTTCTTTCTTGGTCGTTTTCGTTCATTTTTCACTCCCAGGGTATCAGCCAATGCAGATGAACGTGTCCAATTTTCTTCAAATTCTGTATCCTGAAGTTCTTACATTGAACTTTTCAATCCATGAATCAAGTGGGATGTTTTTTCCACAGACAAACCTTTCGCTTGCAAAGCTGTCGTAACGCGGTCAATTTGACCTAATATCTGATTCCATGTATCAAGAAAAAAAAGAAACTTTTGATCAATGTTTTTGAGTAGACTTTCTGCAGACGATGTCGTGTCAGGATTGATTGGGTTGGCAATCATATCTTTAAGTACTCCAAAGACTTCTTTGATTTGAGTACTCAATGGTTTGATTGCATTGGCTTTTGACGTCCATCTCGTATCTGAGTGCCCTTTCAAAGAAATTTTCAATGTCTTTATCAGGATACCCCATCGAGTTGTAGAGCGCGAAAAAAACTTGAAAATGCTTTCAACGGTTTCGAAAAATTTTTTCATTTCTGCATCAGTTGAAGCGGAATGTACCCCTGCCAGATTCAGATTATGGCTTGCACATGGTATGTAAACAGCAAGATCATTTTTTTCCTGGATATGTGCTTGTACCCCATGATATTTAATTGCGAGTTAAGCTACAATTAAGACTAAGATTCATCTTGTTAAAAAAATAGAAATATTAATTTAACCGCCAACTGGGAAGTGACATTAAATATACAAATTGGTACTTCAGATTGTAGAATGGTTTCTAAGATAGTTTGTGAAGTTATAATGCAACAAGTTATAAATAAACAAAATAAAAATCACAAAGATTAGACATGTTTTTGTTTTGTCGACGTAATACAAGTCATTTTCAATGTCCCAATAGTTACTCTATGAGTGAAATCTGTAAATTTTTTGATATTAATATTCTCTGGCCCTTTCTGTTTTGTAGTGTGATGAAAAATTTAATACTGTTTGAAACTTTCTGAAGAGACTAACGACTGAACGAAATCAGAATTTTTTTTTGAACTCGCCCAAGTTTCGGCGCTCTCCCGGCAATTGCGCCCGAGGCAACCGCCTCGGTAGCCACACCCTCGCTACGGCACTGATCTCACGGATCCGAATCTGATTTCGATATTCGAATATTCAATATCTTGAAACATTTAATATTTTTCTTTAACTTATAGATTGACTTATCTCGTTCATCTTCTTTTTCTGCAGGAAGGTGACGTTATAGAATTATGCCAAGTGAGTGACATACGAGCAGGAGGCACACCAAAGGTAAGACGAATTGTCAACAATATTTGAATATATTTATAATTTTTATTTTGCGTAAACTTAAATACTAATTTCTTTATTTCTTTATGATGAGTAACACGGCTAGAATTCGTATGATTTAATACTTTGACTTTGTATGCTAGTTAAAATATTTAAAAAAATGTTCGCTCCAAATGTCTTAAACAGTAAGTCTTAAAAAGTATCTTTATTATTTTTGAAGAATTGGATTGCATTGTTTACCACGTCTCTGAGGAAAATTATCAAGTAGGTACCTACCATTTAGCCAGTTCACGTTTCTGAGATCTCACTGAGCAAATTTCTGTCAACTTCACTCGAGGAGAAGGAGAAACTGTCTCAAGCAAGATTTCTTCGCTAAAAGTCAAAAGCACTCTCCATCTCTTTTTTTGTAAATTGATCAACTGCGACAAAAAACAACTGAGCCAGCGAATCCAAAAATATAAGTCTCAACACTTTTTGACAAGAAAAGTGAGGAATCTCACTGAGGAATTACGTTAATTTAATTTAATTTATTATTATTTTTTGTTAAAAAAGACAAATTTATTTGTAGTCCAATTTAAAGTGTTCCCAGATTGGTGGTTTTCCCTATCAAACTATTTGGCGGTGAAATGAGAGAACAAAACGATGGAATTTTTATATGAAAATAATTCTTTTTTCTATAAAATGTTTTCCATAACTGATTTTGCACGTCGCAGCTTAAAAGCTACCATTTTTAACCTCTAAATCATTTTGTTCTGTATTGGGAACAGAGATTTGTAATTACATCTATTATCTATTTATCTTAAATCTACAAAAATGAATGTTTGTCTGTATGAGGCAAATAGACTCGAAAACTATTGAACCGATGTATTTGAAATTTCAAATGTTTATTTCTAATAACAGCGGATTGGTTTAGAAAATGGTTTTAACATTGAAAATGTTTATAGGGTCGTTTTGATAAAAGTATGGTGTTACCAAAATGAACAAAGATATAGAATGAACTCTAGCGTATAGGGGGAGAACGATTGAATTTTTGGTTGGTGTTACCAAAGAAACTACCAAAATGAATAAAATGAAGAAAAAAACACAAGTGATGAATTTCAGCCAGCGTACATAAATTTTGATCATCGCCAACGGACGAGATTCAGTGGAGGAATGTAAAATTCGAAAAATGCTCGATTTGAGCCCACTTAGAAGCCTATAACTTTAGTTATAATTATTGGATGTTCAATATTAAGCTAGATAATTAAAGTTTAAATGACAGGCTACAAATCTGCATAAAAGTTTTTGCAAAATCGTAAAAAAATTCATACTAGAAACTTGAAAAATTGTCTTTTTTGAACTAATTTCATCACGGCAAAAGAAAAAAAAAACAAACAGAATATGTTTGTAGGTACGTACCAACAAAGAATGTATTGATAGAAGGGAGAAGACGGTGGAGTGTGTGCAATAAAAAAAAAAACACCACGTGGCAAACAAAATTGGCTTTGCATCGGGCACAAAAATGATATATTATGTACATTATGTAGGTATGTAGAATGTAGATATGCATGTATGTACATATGTAGGTATGTGCTTGAACATTATTTTTAGTAGGTATTTTACAAATAATAAAATCGTAAAGTTTGGATTTGGTTAGTTTGTTTGGATTATAACTTCTGTTCTAATAATCGGATGTTTGAGGTTAAAGTCTTAAAATTAAGGTAAAATGTCAGTCTAAAGAAATTATGTGACAAAAGTTGACTTTCTTTTAAATCAATCGATTGTTGAACCTATAATATGCATAATATGACCTACTTCAACCTCTTTAATAAACTTATAACTTTAGTTCTAAGGGCCAGATGCGCGAGGTTAAGTATTTAAACTAAGGTAAATCAGGCTTGAGGGAAAATCAACATAGCTAAGCAACTTAAATAGTATATTCAAAAAGGGTCGATGTTGTAAGTCGATATATTCTGATCTAATTATCTATTTGACAAAACTTAACTTACTTTTGAATCAGTTGATTGTTTAACCTAGAATATGTATAGGTAGGTACCTACTTGAACCTCTTATACAAAATTATAACTTAAGTTCTAAGGGCCAGATGCTCAAGGTTAAGATATGTTTAGGTAAATCAGGCAAGAGGTATAATTAACTTAGCTAAACAACTCAAATATTATAATCGAAAAGGGTCAATTTTGTTAGCTTATATATTCTGTTCTAATCATCGGATCTTTGAGGTTACGGACTGAAAATGAAGGTAAAATGTCAGACTAGAAAATGCTTTTGACAAAACTTGACTTACTTCTGAATCAGTTTGATTGTTTAACCTAGAATATGCATAAGTATTTACTTGAACTTCTTATATAAAATTATAACTTAAGTTCTAAGAAAAAAACATCAAGGTTAAGGTCTTGGTTAGCTTCTAACTTTTATTCTAACAATCGGATGTTCGAGGTTTAAGTCTCAAAATTAAGGTAAAATGTGACAAAAGTTGATTTTTTTCTAAATCAACCTAAAGAACCTAGAATATGATAGACAACGTTTGGGGAAAAACTTTACTAACTTCTAAATCAATTTTATTTTTTAACCTAGAACATGCATATTGCATAGCTACCTACTTGAACCTCTTTAATAAACTTATAACTTAAGCCCTAATGGTCAGATCTTCAAGTTTAAGGTCCTCAAATGCAAATAAAATTTTAGGCTTCATCTTAAAGTAGTCCATAAACTATTCAATTTGGTTGTCAACTAAATTGATGCTCGCCGCTCGGCCACACATTTCATAAACTCAGTTAAAAGAATACAGCTCCAAGTGTCAAAAACATTATTTTTGTCTAAAAAAAATTACGCGACTCGATATTGTTAAATTGATTAAAAGAAGGGTTCAAAATATTTTAAAATAAAATATTATAGAATAAAAACAATTAGCAGTGAGGTTGGGCTTCGCATCAAATTCTTTGTAAATTTTGTGTCGATTTAAAAAAGGTTTACCTGGACAGTAAATCAAATGTCTTGGCTTTATACAATATACATAGTCCAATGATTTGAAATACTTGTAAATCAATTCGAAAAAATGCAAAATTTTTTGATTTTCTCATCAACCGTCAAATTGATCAAATAACAAGCCAAGACACGGGTTGATTTGAACAACAACCGACTGAGTCGAGAACTAAGTTGAACCGTATTATACATATGTATGCTTTAATCGATCTGTAATAATTCAGTTACATTTCTGCAATCGTTAGCTATGCAAAAATGTCAAATACCTAGATATACGTTAAGATAGATGGTATGTAACTTTTTTTTTCATGTATAAGTGCTATGCCGGTGCGGATGAAAATGAGTATGATTGTATAAATGCGAGTTAAGCTACAATTTAGACTAAGTTTCATCTTATTAAAAAAATTAACAACATTAATTTAACTGCCAACTGGGAAGTGACATTAAATTTACAAATTGGAACTTCAGACTGTAGAATGGTTTCTAAGACAGTTTGTGAAGTTATAATGTAACAATAGTACACAAATTAAAAATTACAAAGATTAGACATGTTTTTGTTTTATCGACGTAATATAAGTCATTTTCAATGTCCCATATAGTTACTCTATGAGTGAAATCTGTAAATTTTTGTTTTTTTTTTAAAAACCTGTAAACGTACCAAAGAATTTTATTTAAATTTTAATAAAAACGTTTTAAACTAGGTATATTATAACGTTCAGCATTCATACTATTCACATTAGTAACGTGCTCTTCATCATCTTTAAAAAAAATGGCCATAGATGCCAGGAGATTAATACAGACATTTATGGGTTTTAGAATGATAATATTTTCTTAATTTACATCAGCTGAAGACGCCTAAAAAAGTGACAGTTTATGCAAACAAGTAAGAAAATATACCATTTTTACATTAATAATTGTTAAAGTGGCATTCGAAGTTACTATGATACTAAAAAAAATAAAATAGGCATTTGGTGATTTTAACTTCAGCTAAATGTTAAAAATTAAAAACTATGCTAACTTGTTTAAAATTTGGAAAATCCTGTTTATAACCTAGCATCATAATAAAAATGCTAAATCATCGTATTGTTTTTAGCGAATCGCATTAGAATTCAAAAAATCACAAAATCAAAAATATTGATTCAAATAATAATAATAAACTAAGCACTCCACCAAAATTAACTTTTGTCGGAATGTTATCGAAATGAAATACGAAATTTCTATAATTAGGTCAATTCAGAAAAAAGACCATAGCAATTCCAAAAATCAAATTTACACCAATTTATCGATATTAACTCAACTTACTTCTTTATATGCGTGAAGCCTTAACTAAAAAAAATTACAACATCTTTCAACAATGCAACGATTCTAAAAAAAACTAAAACTACTATCATCTGTATTAACATCTCGAGGACTAGTCTATGTAAAACGTAACAAGAACGACGCAGTTCAACCTATCGATTGCATCGAATATTTAAACAAATTAATGATAGATATCTGTTTATTTATTTTTTTACATTATTTGATTAATTGAAATATTTTTTTATCTTTTCTTTTTTTATCTTTTTAAAATTTCTGTTTGCATTATCAATTAATTACACAGCTCAACAAAATGAAAAAAAAAATTTTTGTCCTAACACACATTTTACGATTTTTCTATTCACTATGCACCAAAATGAAAAAATAATATCAATATTCATTTAAAAGTTTGCTTTTGTAACGGTTACAGCAATAAATGTTTACATGGTTTTTGCCTTTGAAATTAGTGCATGCAATCCCCATAAGCTTGGGTAATGGGTATGTTCACTTGTACATGTACAGTCACCCACGATCAAGAAACAGTAAATAATTATATTCAAACATACAGTAGAAAAAGGAGTACATACATTACATGCGCTCAGTACTTAGATGACGAGAATTAGTTGAAACCATGTTAGGGAATTTTAAAACAATGGGTTGCAGGATGTCTTTAAAAGTACATATTATGCTACATTCTCATATAGATAAATTTCAAAATAACATGGGAGCATTCTCAGAAGAACAAGGAGAACGTTTTCATCAAGATATTATGGACTTCGGTCGCCGTTATCAAGGATAATACAATGAAAATATGATGGGAGTCTACATTTGGGGTTTAATACCAGAAAGCATTTATGAACATAAAAGAAAGAGTACCAGGGTTCACTTTTAAATTATAATTTTTACAGTTTTGTTAATTTATAATATTTAAAAAATAAAAGATGTATTTTTGCAAATTTATTTGTTTTGATTTAAAAAAAAATAAAAATTTAAATCATATTTTTAAACCGTCCTCTTTGCTACAAAAGCAAACTTTTTTATCAAATATATTTTTTTTTTCGGATGACTATAGATACACCTCTGTAAATTTCATACCCTTTTTTCAAAGACAAAAATCATGTTGACTTGTGTTATTGAACTTATTACTTTTGTTCTTATTTTAATTATATTTGAAATTTAATTTTCTAATTTATTTCTTTTGTTTTTTTAAGTTATTTTTTCTTTCTTTATTTTTTGTGCTGATAATTCTTCTTAGCGAATTTGCTTTTAGAAAAATGGCTCTTACCAATATAAATGCCATGATTAAAGTTTTGAGTCGACAAAGAACTGGTCTTCGAAGTATGCCACATAATTGTTTAAAGTTTACTATGCGAAATAGATGAATTCCGTTACATTTTCGAAGAATCAGAAGTTGACGTTATATGTGTATCCGAAACTTGGTTGACAGTCGAGCATAATAATCACAATCAACTATGTGCTCTTAGCGGATATTAAATCTTTCGATAAGATGAGGAAAGATGTAGAGGTCAGAGAAGTTTTACAGTACCTATAGTAATCCTATGTGCTGCTCAGTCGATAATAGTTAAATTGCCTTTTTTTCGTGGAACTGCACAATGGAGTTGAAAAACGTTTGTATTCTTCCACTTATTTTTAAATTATCCTTACACAATCTTGTGTAGTGATTTCAATTGCGACCTGCTTAGTGAAAATACAATTGTTGAGGAATTAAGTTCTCTTAATCTAACATACTTATTCCAAAGCATTTGTCTAATTTCGAACCTACATTGTTGGACCTGTTTCCTGTAAATAACAAGAGAAAAATTATCTTTTATCATCAATTATCGGTTCCAATTTTCTCTTGACATGAGCTTATTTTCCTAATCTTTGATTTTCAAGTAGATATGTTTCAGCGGGATGTAGCCCGAAATGTCGGAGGGTGCCCTCAAATTAGTTAAGTTAGGAAGTGTCTGTCGGCACATAATCACCTGGGTGAGAAGAGGTTAACGCACCACTGTCTTACTTGGGCGTGCACCCCTCCTTAGCCAACACAGAGTAAATCATCCCTCCCCCAGGCCCGTAGGAGCAGTGGCTCCATGCAACGTCTGGTGGGTGAAATATATATAGAACGATGGTTGGTGTACCTACGTGGTCGTGTTGCTTTGTCGAGTCATCTTGTTAACGCTGGCGTACAAAGCAGAAGCGGCAACAGCTGATGTAGCGCGAGGTGCCCATTCTCCGCTAGTTGTCGCCTTAATCGTTCTAATTATTAGTGTCATCCTGTATCATTTTATGCCTTTGGACTATGGCTGAGAAGGCGATATCTGCCTGTTGGTCGGCTGGATTGGTAGAATCTACAATCCATTTTTTAGCTTTCGTGAAATTTAACAAACTTTTGCTCGGGATATCGGAGAGGTCCTCTAAGTCACTGCAGAAATGCCTTCTGAGGAACTTGTTTCTCATATGGCATAGCGCAGGGCAGTGGCACAGGTAATGAGTAGTGTCCTCAAGTGTATCCTCGTCACCACCACCTCTGCATAAGTCATCCATACTGAGCTTCAACTTCTTCTTATTCTTCTCTTATCTTAGTTGGTTGTGACAAGTGGTGATGCTTACGAGACGAGAGAGAGAGATTCCTTGCTCAGTTAGATGATGTTTTCGGTTTTTTGTTTGTTGAAGCTGGGCCATAGTTTTCTAGTTGTAGCACAGGTATCAAGTGAGTTCCACCTCCTGATCGTGAAGGCTAGAACTTGGTTTTCGATTACCTTAATCTGAACACTTGGGTCTGCCAGATTAAGATTAAGTGTTGATCCTATTCTTGCCAGTTCGTCAGCACTTTCATTTCCTGGGATACCATTGTGACCAGGAACCCAACAGAGTCTTATTTTGGTTTTTTTGTCTCCGAGTTGTGATATAATTTAAATATAATTATGATAAAATCAAATTAAAAAATTAAAATTTTTTTTTTATTATTTTTACTTTTATTTGAAAAAACAATTAACTCCAAAATACGCACAAATTAAAATCAAAAGCACATCAATAGCAGCCCACAAAACACAAAACCTAGCACAAATCATTCGAATTAAAGAAGAAATAAAATTCCTTTACCGCAAAAAATCAAAATTAACTCATGATCTATATAAATCCCATTTACAAATATACAACAATTTACTTTACACAGCCGCCGAACTATACATACAAAAAATAAACGAACAATTAGAACCAATAACAAAAGAAATTTTTAAAAAACAAAACATTAAAATACAAAATCTATCTAAAAAACAAACCACTACAACTAATTACAAAAATAAACACACTTTTTATCCCAGATTAATTAATAATACTAACATCCTACTCACTGAAACAGAAATCAAAACACTTAATAAATACAATATCCCAAAAATTAATAAAAATATCAACCAAGAAGTGATCAACGCTGAAGCAGCAATCAAAACTATACCAACATATGAAATACAAAACCAAACACGTGTCACAATAAACAATAAACTTAAAAATTTAATCTAAATATTGGGTATAAAAGAGAGCTTGTCTGCCACCCTGGTCACAGTTTGTTTTTAATAGTGACAGAGTAAAGTTGGTTGTGATAAGAGATAAGTAAATTGTTTAAGGAAATTAGTTTCGGTATATTTAAGTGTTGAATAATAAATTATCCAAAGAAGAAGGAAATGCATCCACCGTAGTGATGGGTAGGACACGAATTTAAAATGAGTTTGTATGAGGTACTCATTTTAGGAAATGAGGTGGTACTTTGTCCCACCTCAAATGTCCCATAGGACAAATCTATTAAATGTACATTTTCAATACAAAAATTCAATTTTTCAATGACAATGACGTCTCTTCAATCTTGATGATCATGAAATTTGAATAACAAAACATAAAAAGTTAAATTTTATTTATGAAATTCTTTATTTTAGAACAATGTTTAAAAAGATATAAAATGTTTAAAAACATGTTAAAACGAAATACATTTTTGGATTCAAAAAAGTTAAAATCCATTTCAGTTTAAAACAAAAAAAAGTAAAAAAAAAAAACAAAATTCAAAATAGAAAGGTTTAACTACACCACTAAGGTTAGAAACAACAAAATATAAGAATGATTGTTTTTAGAAAAATACATCTTTTATATATATATTCTATAAAACAAGAAACAAAACTTTTTATCACATTTTGAAAAAAAAAAACAATTCAATTTAATTAAATAAGGATATATGAAAAAATTATTTACATGTTTGCGTTTAAAAACAATATCTGCGATACTTTTTTCCCAAAGCAAAAATTCAAAATTTTTGTTTCAATAACAAAAAACATTAACAAAAAGTTAAAAAAATAATATATGTACAAGAACAAGAAAACAAAACTTTTTATCACATTTTGAAAAAAAAAATAAATTCAATTTAATTAAATAAGGATATATGAAAAAATTATTTACATGTTTGCGTTTAAAAACAATATCTGCGATAGTTTTTTCTTAAAGCAAAAATTCAAAATTTTTGTTTCAATAACAAAAACAAAAAACATCAACAAAAAGTTAAAAAAATAATATATGTACTATAAAACAAGAAACAAAACTTTTTATCACATTTTGAAAAAAAAAAAAAATCAATTCAATTTAATTAAATAAGGATATATGAAAAAATTATTTACATGTTTGCGTTTAAAAACAATATCTGGGATACTTTTTTCCCACTCAACCTATTTCTCCTTTCTGTTAAAACCTGCCCGGACTTTGAAAAAACTCGTTCGGAAGGAACAGAGGTTGCAACTATACATAATGTTTTTTTCACAACTTCATAAATTCTGGGGTAAATATCTTTTTTTTGATGCCACCATTTTAGAGGATCTTTAGCTTTTGGTAAGGTAGCTTCTTGAAGGTACTTCTCGACCTCTACAATGCCTATTGCTGTTGGGTTCATATTTTTAAGTTCCGCAGAAACTTTTTTATTAAGGTCTTCCCAGATAGAAAGAGCCTTTTTTGAAGTAGAAGGTTGCGGTTCTTCTTCTTCGATGGGCTCGTTGTGTTGGGTTCTTTGTATTGAACTCACTTTGGCTCTCAAACTCGTACAAGCTTTTTGAAAGGCTGTTTCGTTAGTAAATCCGTATCTTTTGAATCGAGGATCTAAAAGCGTACTTTCCGCCAAAACACCATTGAATTCAACATCTTTAAATTTTTTTTTCAGGGATGCTAAAATTGAATTTACCATTTTTGCAACGCAGTCAGGAATTTCTTGTGTATTTTCTGTTAAAAAATGCTCGCAGTGCCTTATGAGCCCATTCGAAATGAGGATCACCTCAGAAATTGTGACCTGCCTTTCCGAACTTAATTCTTCTGTAACATCTTTGAAAACATTCAAAAACTTAACACTTAGTGACAAAATGTCAAAATCTGCTGTGCTAAGGCTTTGAACGTCTGTGTAGTTGACGGCCAGCGTTGACAACAAACTTTTTTTTACGGCCAGCACTCTTTCAAACATATCACATGTTGAGTTCCACCGCGTCACCACATCCTGCTTTAGCTTTAATTCTTTTTCACCTAATTGCTTTTGCATTGCCTTGAGCCTATCACTTGCCAATGTGCTTCTACGAAACAGCTCCACAATTGATTTCACTTTTATTTGTGTGGGCCTTACATCTTGGAGTCCTTTTTGCACGAATAAATTGAGTGTATGTGCAATGCACGGAATCGACTTCCAATTCCATGTACTCAAATTGATTGCCCCTTGAATATTAAAAGCGTTATCAGTGGTCACTGACACAACTTTATTTTCTATACCCCAGTCAAGGCACATTTTTTTTAAAATTTCATGCAAATTTTCAGAAGTGTGCCTCTCTGAAAATTGGTGACACTCTAACAGACATGTTGTTAACTCCGTCTTTTCGTTGAGAAAATGTGCCGTCAAACTAATGTAGCTTTCTGTTGACGACGAAGTCCAACAATCTGTAGTCAAACTTACATAGCTTGCTTGCTTCAGCATATCTTCGACCTTAAATTTTGTTATGTTGTAGTAGTTAGTTAAGAGGGCGTTGGATAGAGTTTTACGGGAGGGTAGCTGATATGAAGGATTTAATTCTGCTAGAAACTGTTTTAGCTCTTTGGATTCTACTATTTGGAATGGTAAATATTGTTTTGTTATTAATTCTATTAAGTATTTATTTAATTGTTAATTTTTTTTTGCGGAAACAGGTTTATTAAGGTATTGTGTTATTTTAGTTGTGTGTAAATTTTTGTTTTTAACTATGGCTGTAGAAGATGAATTTTGGCTTGTCATTGCCGAAGAAGCAGCTGTATTTGAAACTAAGGATGAGGACGTTGTTGGCGTTGTCTCTTCGATGGTGATGGTTTCATTTTCATTTAGGATTTCATTCGACGAAGGCATAACTGCAACAGTTTGACGTCTTTCTAAAATTGCAGTGTATACCGTTGGGTGCTGAGCTTTTGTGTGTCGTATAAGATTGTAGGGGCCGCCACCTTTGTACGACAAAACCTTTCCGCAAAAATTGCACTTAGCCTTATAGTTTTCATTTTGCAAAGAAGTAAAATACTGCCAAGCTGCGGATTTTTTGCTTTCGTCGGCCATTCTGTTGAAATCAAAGTTCACAGTAATATAATAAAAGTCAAAAAGTTAAAGGTTTAAACAAAAGATAACTCATTTAAGCTTGATTTTATTTAAAGAAAAACTGCTACTATGAAAAAAAGATAAGCATCTGATCTCAAATGAGAAGAAAATTTCAACAAAAAAAACCCTTCAAATTATCCTAATGGAAATCGAAAATGGTAAATATTTAAACTTCAAATGTAATTTGGTAAGTAATTCTATTCTTTTCTTAAACATTTTTGGATGCAACTACAGTTGCTTCATAACTATACAAAATAGTATAGAATTAAGAACCATTTAAAAATAAAATAAAAATATATATATGTAAGTATACACCTATACCTACTTTTCATAACTGCTCAACTAAAATCAGTTTTAAAAAATTTCTTTATTTTTTTAATGCTAAATTTGAAAATTCAATCATAAAAGGTTGATTTAACCTCGCCCATATGAATTATTATGGTTTCGAATTTAGGATCTAGTGCACACATTTATTTACGCGTTTTTGTTGCATTTCATGCAAATTGCAAATACCTACATACATACATACATACATAGGTACATCTAAAATTTTGTTTCTTTCCTTTCTGTTTGTGCTGTCTGGCTATACTTTATACTAGTTGTACACATGTTTCCGATAAAACAACCATCAACAGTGAATAATAAAAACAAAAACAAACAACGTTCAACGTTCAACGGATTTTACCCCTCATACAAAAATATATTCAAATTCATTCTCCTCTGAAATCATATTCTTCTTCTCAGGCCTCTCCGTTATTGAAATTTGATTTTAACCGTTACCAAATAGATAAACACATAGACAAAAAAAAAACATTCTCTTTTAATAATAAAAAGTTCCTTTAAGGTACTTTGCATTTTGTAAACAAATTATTTGAAACGAATTCTATTAAGTAATGTCTAATATAAAATAAAAATCAAAAATGATGTTCAAACCCTAAGTAACTAAGCTGTAAAGAGTGGAATAAATAAACAAACTATTATTTTTTTTTAACTACTTACATTAAATTCTCACTCAGTTTCTGCTTTCTCGAAACTATCGTAGTATAGTATAAATAAAGTATTGACTTTTGAGTTTCCAGTTCGGTTATTCAGATTCACAAATTAAATTTATTTCGCACAGATAGCACTATTTATTTAAAAACTGGACCAAACACTAATCACGCACCGGAACAAATGATTTTTTTCTTTATTTCTTTCTATTCTAACAAAAACAAAACAAGTAGCACAAGAATATGAAAGCAGTGCAGTTATAGGTATAACAAAAAAAAAACTCCTTCAAACCAACAATAACTAACTTCCTTCAATTTGCAACTCTTTCTCTTTGTATGATAATCTGCCTATATTCATTATTTGTTACATTGTAGTGCAACATTCGCATGTCCTCCTCATTTTCTCTATTCATTTTCTCTCCTCAAACTTCAAACGAACGTACTTCAAATGTCCCAACTCACAACGTCACAACCTGCGACAATGTCATCGCCTGTGACAGACTGAAAATGTCACGAATCTAGTTCGATTGGGACATTTGAGTAATACTAATAAGTACCTTATCAATACAAAACTTCACGCATTCATTCATTTTCATTTTTAAGACAAAAGACAATCGTCCTCGTCTTATTGAGAGAGAGAGAATGTAGTCGACAACTTCATTTCATTCGTGTGCTTCTTCTTAAGAACACGATACATAAAACAACAACAAGAGAAAGCTACGAGTAGTTTTTTTTCTGGACACGACAAAGAGTAAATATACATTTTTTGTTGTTATTTTTGGTGAGGTGTGAGGTAATACATTTGTTTGCTTTGAGGTGATGGGACATTTCAGAGTGGTGTATGGGACATTTTGTATTGCCTCATGTATGAGGTACACATCACTAATCCACCGACTTTTGATGGGCAAACTTTTTGGTCGATATACAAGAAGCAGTTTGAGGCAGCCGCAGCAACGAACGGCTGGGATGACGAAGACAAATGTATAGCTCTGACACTTGCTCTAAGAGGACCTGCTGCTGAACTGCTGCAAACCATACCAGCAGATAAGAATGGCAACTTCAGTGCTCTTGTTCAGGCCATTGACAAACGCTTTGGAGATGGCCATATGCAAGAAGTCTTCCGCGTCCAGCTCAACACCAGAGTCCAGAAAAGAGGAGAAACTTTGCAACAGCTTCAAGCAGACATCGGACGGTTGACGCATCTGGCATATCCAGCTGCAGGGGATGAAATCATCAGCCAATTCGCAACAGAAGCCTTCATCCGTGCTATATCTGATATCAACTTACAGCGAGCAAATTGGAACTGCTGGAAAACGCACGCTTCCTGAAGCTTTAGCGTTCGCTCTGACTATGGAAGCAGCAGAACAAGCTTCCCAAGGAGTTCATCGAGTCAGAGAAGTAGAAGTTGAGAAATGCTCATGTCAGAAAATCGCATTCCAAAGAAGCCAGCGTGAAGGACCTGCTCGATACTGGAATTGTAACAAAACCGGACATCTCCAGCGGCAGTGCAGATTACCACCGAAAAGAGCTGCATGTCAACATTGTAGAAGCAGAATCAACGCTCGAGAACAACATAGCAATAACACCAACACTCCTGCTCAACTTGTTTCTCAGGCGGGAAACGAGGGGCAGAAGCTGGTTTCTGGTATCGATGGCCCCAGAAACACTATCCAAGTCTCACACACTAAACGAGACAACAAAAGTCTGACAGTAGAGGCAATAATAAACAACAATAACCACGTGGCTACAATCGACACCGGTGCCACCGCCTCCATTGTACGAAGAGACTTGGTCAAGATGAATTGGCTACATAACACCAATAGCTAAAGACCGCCATAGGAGAGGCAGCAAAAGTGTATGGTGAGGTTCGTCTAACGATCCGTTTGGCAGAACTAGAGTTTTCGCATCTATTTCTGGTAGCAGATATATGTGACGAGTGCATCGTTGGAATCGACTTCATGAAGGAGCATTGAATAATTTTGGATATCGGTAAGCAAGTTCTAAAGTTTCAAAATGTGGAGATTCCGATGGTCTATGGCAACGAAAACTCAACAACTATTAGGACCGTCATCAAAGAAATGTTTTCTTTGCCCGCTTCTTCGGAAGTATTCGTGTGGACGAAACTAAAGGGTGACTGTGGAAGCCATCGATACCTCATCGTGGAGCCAGATACGGAACAAAGTTCCCAAAACATCATGGTAGGGAAGACTCTTGTGGCACCAAAGAACAACATGGTGCCTGTACGGATACTGAACATAAAACCGTACGAAATTAAACTCAAGAAGGGAGAAATAGTTGGGCAATGTGAATCTGTATCCGCAATTACTAAAATCACCGAAGCGGAAACAAAGAAACCTATCGACTCCGAAAATTTAAAAGCCCAAATTCTGAAGTCATCTTATCTCAGTCAACATCAGCTTAATGTTGCTGGGGATCTCCTTCATCAGTATGCTGATATATTCTCTTCACCCAGCGGGCAGTATGGTCCAACACAGCTAGTGCAGCATCGAATTGATACTGGAGATGCAAGGCCGATTCGACAACCAGCAAGACGTCTCCCTTTGGCAAAACAAGCTGAAGTTGAGGAAATGATATCGACCATGAAGGAAGATGGGGTAATCGAAAATTCCAAAAGCCCTTGGGCATCACCAGTCGTTCTTGTCAAAGAAGGATGGAAGCACTCGATTTTGTGTGGATTATCGAAGACTGAACGATGTGACAAAGAAAGATAGCTACCCTCTACCCAGAATCAGCGATACATTAGACGCGATGGAAGGTGCCCAATGGTTTTCAACTTTGGATTTGAAGAGCGGTTATTGGCAAGTAGAAATCCACCCAGAAGATCGGGAAAAGACGGCCTTCTCCACAGGAAATGGTCTGTGGCAGTTTAATGTTATGCCATTCGGGCTATGCAACGCTCCAGCAACTTTTGAGCGTTTGATGGAGTGCGTTCTACATGGACTAACTTGGAAATCTTGCCTGGTCTACTTGGACGATGTCATCGTGTACGGAAAAACATTTGACGAACATTGTGAAAACCTTAAAGCTGTATTCCAGAGGCTTCGAGAAGCACACCTAAAGTTAAATCCAAAGAAATGTGCGCTTTTCAAGACGGAAGTTAAATATTTGGGGCATATCATCTCATCCCAAGGAGTGAAAACTGATCCTAAGAAAGTTGACACTGTGAAGAATTGGCCAACGCCTCAGGACAAAGATCAACTCCGGAGCTTTCTTGGTCTGGCCACATATTATCGGCGTTTCGTGAAGGATTTTGCTAGGATTGCCAAAAGCTTGCATCAGCTTACTGAAAAAGGGAAGCCGTTCAAATGGTCAGGTGAGTTCGGGAAAAGCTTTCAAGAACTGAAGCTGCGTTTATGTAATGCACCTGTCCTGACCTACCCAACTCCGGGAAAACCTTTCATCATCGACGCTGATGCAAGTAACGTTGGATTCGGAGCTGTACTATCTCAAGTACATGGCGGAGAGGAAAAAGTTGTCGCCTATTACAGCAAGGTACTCTCGAAGCCAGAAAGGAATTATTGCGTGACAAGGAGGGAACTTCTCGCTCTGATATTGGCAACAAAACACTTCCATAAGTACATCTATGGACAGAAGTTCCTTCTTCGAACACACCATGGTGCGCTCAATTGGCTTTTAAACTTCAAAAATCCAGAAGGTCAAGACGACATATTGGGCACAATGGGACTCGCTTCATGTGCAAGAAGGGGTACTAAGGCGTAAGTGGGAATCCGCAGACGGTAAATCCTTTGTAATGCAGCTAGTCGTACCTCGGTCAAAAGTTAATGACGTTCTTCAAGAAATGCACGACGGAACTTCTGGAGGTCATTTGGGAGTGAATAAGACGTTGGAAAAGATACGACAACGGTTCTACTGGCTGAACGCAAGAGATGACGTCGAAAGGTGGTGCCGAAAATGTGATACTTGTGCTGCTACCAGAGGACCGGGTAGAAAAATTCAGAGTAAAATGCAGCAGTATAATGTGGGCACACCTTTCGAGAGAATTGCTATAGACGTCGCAGGCCCTTTTCCTGAAATTAACAGTGGAAACCGATACATCCTTGTAGTCATGGATTATTTCAGCAAGTGGCCTGAAGCATTTGCCATCCCAAACCAAGAAACCAAAACAGTTGTGGATCAGATTGTCGTTAATTGGGTGAGCAGGTTTGGCGTTCCCATGGAACTGCATTCTGACCAAGGAAGGAATTTCGAATCTAAAGTCTTTCAGGAGGTTTGCACGCTTCTTGGCATTAAGAAGACGAGAACCACACCGCTTCATCCACAATCTGATGGGATGGTTGAACGATTCAACCGGACGCTTAAAGAACATCTATCAAAGGTTGTCGGTGACTACCAACGAGACTGGGACCGACATATCCCATTGTTCCTTATGGCATATCGAAGTGCAACCCATAGCTCGACGGGAAAAACACCATCGGAAATCCTGTTCGGATCAACAATACGCCTGCCAAGTGAAGTGAAATTTGGGTGTAAAACATTTTGGAGTGTACCTGACCAACCATAAACCGTGCAGGGATGGTTGATACCTTTATGGAATCAGCACCTCCATTAGCTTCAGTAACTCTTAATGTCTTCCGAAAACATTTAATTTTATTGGCGCAAAATTTTAAACGATTTAGTAAAATGTTAAAGTCATTTTAGTAAGTTATTAAGCTAAAAAGAAGATTTTGCTAATTTTAAACGATTTTAGCAACCTACTATCTCTTAACATTTTACTAAAGTTAAAATCACAAAATGGCTACTTTAACTTTTAGTAACTTGCTAAATCCGGATCTTGGTTTAAGTGCGAAGTAATTAATAAGAAGTCAACAGAAGACGACATCAGAGCTTCTCAAACTTTAAGTGGTGTTCACACAAGACATGTTTGATTGTAATGCCGTCTGCCATAAAAATAGTTTAACTAAAATTAGAAAAAATGAAAATACTTTAGAATCTTTTAATTATACAATTCTCTCTTATAATGTTGCAGGATTAACTAATAAGACTTTGTTTGTAGATTTTTATGAATTTGTTAATCAATTTGATTTTGTTTTTTTATATGAGACATTTATTATGGAAAATAATTTTACGAATTTTGAAAGTAAATTTAAGAATTTTGAATTTAAATTAGTACCAGCTGTAAGAACACAATCAAGGGGAAGAGCTAGTGGAGGTTGCTTCTTCGGATTTAAAAAAAACCTTAAAAATATGTATTGCGAATTTAAAGTATATGAAGGCGTTATTTGTGTTGAACTGTTTTACAAAGAAAAATGTTTCCGAATCCTGCCGACTTATATCAACTGCAACCAATGGATTTACGATTTTGAAAAACTGGAAGGAGTAATAACTCGAGGTAAAACATCTAATTTGCTGGTGGTGGGTGATATGAATGCGAGAACAGGAAGACAAGGGGGAAATGAAAAAGAGATCCTGGGAATTGAACGAAATTCGAAGGACATTATTGTTAATGCAAGAGGACTAAAGCTTATTGAACTGTGTGATGCATACGGTTTAAGAATTCAAAATGGTACTAGCTTATCGGATACGAACGGAGAATTTACTTTTGTTGGAGGACAAGGTAGCTCAGTGATAGATTATAGTTTGGTAGGTAGTGAATGGAATGAACTCATAGTTGATTTGGAAATCCATAATGTACCTTACTCTGACCACTTTCCGATCGCCATAAACTTCAAACTTAATACCAGAGAAGCTCAAGAATCGAGAATTATGAATACCTTACCGAAAATAAAATGGAAATCGAAACACAAGGCAGAGTACCAATTAAGGTTGGATAATGCACTGATATGCCAAAGAACTTGTGATTTACCTCTGAAAGAAGAGATAATCAAAGCCTCTTACTACACAGTTAACATCAACACTCAGCGGAACTCTTCGGCACCGTGGTATGATGCCGACTGTAGAAAATACAGAAAATTATCGTTTGGCTGGTTAAGAGCATATAGAACCTCAAATTTCAGACACCAGTATTTGATGGCTAATAGGACGTACAAAGAAATATGTAAACAAAAGAAGTCTGTTTTCTACGAAGCGGAATCAAGACGATTAGCGCTATGTAAAAGCTCAAAAGATTTTTGGAACTTGGCAAGGCAGCTGAATGGCAAACGGTTTTCAATCCACACGAACTTGAGTCCAAACTTTCTGGCAGCCCACTTTGAGAAACTGTTGAACCCAGTACATGAGACGCCTTCGGTGGAATACGCGATACCAGCTTATCAATGTGATGTTCTTGATGCTACAATTAGTTACCAAGAAGTAATATCAGCTGTAACGAAGCTTAAAGATGGAAAAGCTGCAGGCTCGAATGGCATATCAGCTGAGTTTTATAAGTATGGAACACCGGAACTATTCACAGGGCTTACTATTATATTTAACAATATCATGGAAACCGGGATTATACCACATGAATTCAAGGAATCGATTATTTTTCCGATATCGTTCCTAAATGCTTCATACAAGATATTTACGCTAATACTGCACAAAAGATTCAACGAATGGATTGATGGCAACAAACTACTGAAGGAGTACCAGGCAGGATTTAGAAGTGGATATTCAACGATAGATCATATTTTTACCCTTAGATGTATGGCAGAAACATTCCTTCGTAAGGAAAAGATGTTATATGCCTTTTTCGTAGATTTTAGAGCTGCTTTCGATATGATCGATAGAAAGGCGCTATTTTATAAGCTCTATAATAAAGGCATGTCATGGAAGTTTGGAAGAGTCATACAGAATCTCTACGACTACACAACAAGTAAAGTATGGAATGGTGAAGCGCTTTCGGAAGTATTTAAAACACAATCGGGAGTCAGGCAAGGTTGTACATTGAGCCCAAGCATGTTTGCCATGTTCATTGATGATCTGGTAGACATTCTGCCATGTGGAGTAGAGTACGCGGGGAAAATAATAAAACTATTGATGTTTGCGGACGATATTGTTCTGTTGGCAGCCTCTGCTGAATCTTTGCAGTTGATGATTAACCGATTATTCGAATACTGTCGGGTTTGGAATCTGATAGTTAACCTTGACAAATCCAAGGTTTTAATATTCAAAAGTGGAAGAGGCCGCAAATGTGCACACGAAAAATGGCATTATAATGGAGAAAATATCGAAGTTGTAACGGAATTTAAATATCTAGGAGTTATTTTCACGCAAAATCTGAGTATGGAAAAACATCTGAAGGCAAAATTAATGAAGGCAAAATGCGCAATCAGCGCAACATGGAATAGATGCTTTCATAACAAAAGTATAGCACACAGCAGTAAATTCAAATTATTTGAAGCGATATCAGCATCGATCCTTTTTTACGCAGCTCAGACATGGGGTACAAAGCAGTACGATACGGTGGAAAAACTTCTACGATACTTCTGCAAAAGAATCTTCCAGCTTCCACGTAGCACACCTAACTACGTTATCATGTTAGAAACAGGAATCTCTCCATTGTTCATTCGAACATTAAAAATGCAAGTTGACTATGTAACGAAAGTCTTAAAGATGGATGATAATCGACTACCAAAAATAGTAGCTCTTGAAGTCATAAGGACAAAGACAAGTTGGTGTGCTGATTGGTTGGAACTTGCTTCAGAATGTGGGATAAACTTGAACCTGGAAAGTGAAGAACTAGAAACTTCGCTTTATCAACTCATTGCTGCAGTGGACTTAAAACATCGAGATAAATATTTGAATGACGCAACGGGATCTATCTACAGACAACTATACAGCCAATTGAATCATAACCTGGGGGAGAAAAATTATTTTAGGGATGACAACAGTACAGCCGAGATTTCAATGATGGTAAAACTGCGGGGCGAACTTATGCCATTGAACTATATACCTCATAGAGATGATTTAACCATAGTGTGCTCTTTATGCAACTTATGTGAAAGAGAGGATAATTTTCACTTTATGGGTAAATGTCCGATTTTAAGAGAAATCAGAAGGGATGTATTCGGAAGTGACATATTGACACAAAGCCAAATTATACTATTGCTTAACAATATGGATATACAAAAATTATACAAATACTGCAGACTAGCTCTTCTCTATAGAAACAAAATCATAAATGAAAGCTTTTAAGATAAACTAACTTTTTTTTTTTATTTTTTATATATATATTTCAAAAATACATACGAATTATTGTTATTTAAATTTTTGAAGGCAAATTTAATCAAATTTTCACATTATGTGTAAGAAATTTTCATGTTTTGTCAACTAGGCAGACGGCATAACTGCCATGCTTTTTTGTTTTTGTAAATTATGAATTTAAACATTGAAAAATAATAATAAAACCAAATCTAATCTAATCTAATTAAATAAGTTTGTTCCGACTCCAATGATAGATTATCCCAAAGATCTAATATTCCATGAATTGTTTCTTGTAGCCCTACAAAACAAAATGGGATCTTCATTCTTCCTTCAGAAGTCCAGGAAACAATATTTTTGGAAAAATCCTTTAAATTTTTCAATATTTCTTGTTGGTCGTTAGCAATGGCATTTTTATTAGGATTTGATGAGTATTTGCTAACACTGTTTAAATTGTCAAATAATTTATTGACAGAAGATATGAAGTTAGCAGTGGCCAAAGCTATAGGTTTTTCTGCCTCCGTAAAAAAATCATTTGCAATAGCTGCAATAATTCCCATTGCTATTCTATTGCTAAAAACCTGAGTAGCTAGTTTAACTGAAAGCTTTTCGAAAGAGTTGGGCTTGAGGTGTTGTCTTGAAAGTTTGTTGAATATTTTGATAGTGCCACCATCGAAATCGAATATTTTTTCCAAAATTCTCCAAGACACTCTCTCCGGAACTAAAATATCTGCTTTTAACAAAGTATTCCTAATACTTTTTATTAGGTGTGGAACATCATGCAGAAGAAAAGTCTTTTTACCATCTACCTCATAAAAAGGTTTATCCGCTATAGCCCTAAGTACCTTATAAGCATTTCGATTGTTGCTTCCCTGGTCGGTTGTTACGGCACATACTTCATATCCTAAAGATTTTACTTTGGATATACAATGTTCGATTATTTTACTCAAATCATAACCAGAAATGTTTCCAATATATAGACCAATGGCTTGCTTCCAATTTGTATTTAAACCCCGTAACATAACGATTAAAGCATATGTTGCAACTACACTTGTTCTGCCAAGATGACCCCGATCAACAAATCCATATATAAGGTCTTCTGAAGTACTATATTCTAACTCAGGTTTAATAGCCATTTCATCTAGTAGTAAGACACATTTTTTATCTAACTCAGAAAGGGACGAGCATTTTGTTCTAAGCAAATTAAGAACACTATCTCCTACTCCAGGGGAAAATTCGATATTCATGTGCCATCTTTGAATGGTAGACACAGCAGGTAAAGTAAATCCAATTTCAAGCAAGTACTTATACAGAACGGACGACTTGTAAAAAAATTTCAAAAATAAATCTCTCTTCATTGCCCCATTTTGAATTGGGTTTATGAGGCAACTGACAAGCAATAAAAGTCCTTACTGGGTCACTTTTGTTTATTTTATTTTCAACTAAGTCATTCAAAGTATCTACCTTGCTTTTTTTTGGGGATCTATAAATAATATTGGCGATGTTTGCCCTTTTTGGAGAACTGGTGGATGGAACCAATGGAACATCATTTTTAGGAATTGGAAAATGCTCTTCTATTATTTCAGCGCCCTCAGAGAACTTTTTAAAAGAATTATTACGCAACCTATTGCAATAAACTTTTATCTCTGAACCAGGAGGAGGGCGATTTCCTTCTAAAGACAAGTGGTCTTCATCTTTAAATGGAGAAACATAGGAATTAACAGATTCATTAACACCAGAAAATGATGGACCATTTTCTTCTATTAATGAGTCTTTTAATTCCGGTAAGCCAGAATATAGAGTAGTCTTTTTCCTAGGATAAGTTGGCCTTGTCACATTTTTAAAAGCTCTTTACAAATATCGTCCATAAAATAATCATTGCAGGAACAAGACCCAGGGAAGGGAAGAGGAAAGGAATTTGGAAGCAAACATTTTTTTGTGCCTTTTATAATTATTTGGGATGCTAATAAATGTTTCTCGCAAAATTTAAATACATACACCTTTATCATTTGATTTTTGCAAAGAAACATTCCCTGAATGCTTTACCCAAACAAATCTGGCGCTACTATAGGGTAATCCAAAAAAAGATATAGAACACCCTGGCTTATATACGCTAAAACAGTTCCAGTAGGAACATGGTATGGAACTCATTTTTAAAAATTAATTCTACAAGTAGATATTTATGTATGTAATTATTTCCTGAAAAAAAATAAAATCCGCATAAGTTCACACGACTGATGCACTGCAAAGGATACTTGCGTACTGATCTGACCTGACTCACTGAACAACTCAACTAAAGAAAGACTAGCCAAAACAAATACAGACAAAATGCAACCCCACAAAACAAAAAATACTCATTTCACTCCGCATTTCTTAGCAGTTACCTGCTGTTGATGTGCATTGTGCTTTGTGCATGTGCCCACTACTCAAGGCATATTTTCCATCTTTATCTGCGACCACATGAATCGGCAGAGAAAAAATTTGAGTCTGGTTATAAAACAAATGAAAAATAATGCTACTCAATGCAAAATACTCAATCGACAGCTGCAGAACACAAAACAGTCCAACAGTAAGTAAACTTGTCTCTTTTCTTCTATTTTGATTTGTATTTTTGGTTCCTTACCATTGTTCACTCCAGAACATTATGCCTAAATAACATAATAAACTAAGACGATTGCAATGCCCCACGCGAGGTAAGTTTGAAACTTGCTTTTCAAAAAGATTATTCCTCTATGTATTAATACTCAATGCTTTAAGTGAGCTTTTTCGAACATCGAAAGAATGTTCGAGATTGGAAGGGGAAATTATAACCCCACCTACCTGTCATAGAAAGATCGAGAAGCAAATACGAGAACCTTCACGAAAATACTAGGAACTAAATATTGGGTATAAAAGAGAGCTTGGCTGCCACCCTGAGCTCAGTTTGTTTTTAATAGTGACAGAGTAAAATTGGTTGTAATAAGAGATAAGTAAATTGTTTAAGGAAATAGTAAATTGTTTAAGGAAATTAGTTTCGGTATATTTGAGTGTTGAATAATAAATTGATTGGTTGTAAGAAAGTAAAGTGTTTTATTTACGAAATAAATAAGTGGAAGTTTTAAAACAAAATAAATAAGTTTTATCCACCGAACCCAAAGAAAATATTACATTGGTGTTAGAAGTGAAGATAAAACTTATTATCTGTAAATTCGGAAAATTTATGGTGATAAATAATTAAAACAAAGTTAAAAAGTAAAAGTGGTAAAAGAAGAAAAATAAAAAGAAAAATGGGTAAGACATTGAATGAATCAAATTGTGTTGAACTTAAGGCAGAATTGAGTAAACGAGGTCTTCCTACTGCTGGAGCGAAAAATGACCTCATTATCCGTCTGCAAGAAGATTTAAGATGACACAATGAAAACCCTGACATATTTGTATTCGAAATTGAAATGCCGGTAGAGCAAGTAAGTACTGGTGCCGACTTGTCGTCAATGATGACTCTTCTCCTCGAACAAATCAAGGAACAACGTGTTGAACAAAAGAGTGAACAGTAAAATCTTCTCGAACAAATCGAAGAACACCGAAAGATTGATCAAAAGAATCTTCTCGAGCAAATCGAAGACAAGCAGAAGAATCTTTCCGAGCAAATCGAAGACAAGCAGAAGAATGTTCTCGAGCAAATCGAAGACCAACGTAAAGAGCAAAGGGACCTTCTAGAAGAACAGAAGAATCTAATCGAAGGTAAGCTCGATACATTCGAGAACAAGTTCATTGCTCTTGGTGGACGTATGGATGATGTAGACGCAAGGCTCGAGAGAGTTCAATAAAAATTCGAAGGCCAAATTCAAAGCATTACCGATGAATTAGACAAAGTTCGAAAAATTAAGATTCGAGAAAGTGTTGGCGATTACCCAAAGAAGAAGGAAATGCATCCACCGACTTTTGATGGGCAAACTTCTTGGTCGATCTACAAGAAGCAGTTTGAGGCAGCCGTAGCAACGAACGGCTGGGATGACGAAGACAAATTTATAGCTCTGACGCTTGCTCTAAGAGGACCTGCTGCTGAACTGCTGCAAACCATACCAGCAGATAAGAATGGCAACTTCAGTGCTCTTGTTCAGGCCATTGACAAACGCTTTGGAGATGGCCATATGCAAGAAGTCTTCCGCGTCCAGCTCAACACCAGAGTCCAGAAAAGAGGAGAAACTTTGCAACAGCTCCAAGCAGACATCGAACGGTTGGCGCATATGGCATATCCAGCTGCAGGGGATGAAATCATCAGCCAATTCGCAACAGAAGCCTTCATCCGTGCTATATCTGATATCAACTTACAGCGAGCAATTCGAACTGCTGGAAAACGCACGCTTCCTGAAGCTTTAGCGTTCGCTCTGACTATGGAAGCTTCCCAAAAAGTTCATCGAGTCAGAGAAGTAGAAGTCGAGGAATGCTCATGTCAGAAAATCGCATTCCAAAGAAGCCAGCGTGAAGGACCTGTTCGATGCTGGAATTGTAACAAAACCGGACATCTCCAGCGGCAGTGCAGATTACAACCGAGAAGAGCTGCATGTCAACATTGTGGAAGCAGAACCAACGTTCAAGAACAACATAGCAATAACACCAACACTCCTGCTCAACTTGTTTCCCAGGCGGGAAACGAGTAAGAACCAACTTCGAGGGGCAGAAGCTGGTTTCTGGTATCGATGGCCCCCGAAACACTATTCAAGTCTCACAGACTAAACGAGACAACAAAAGTCTGACAGTAGAGGCAATAATAAACAACAATAACCACGTGGCTACAATCGACACCGGTGCCACCGCCTCCATTGAATGAAGAGACTTGGTCAAGATGAATTGGCTACATAACACCAATAGCTACCGTCTAAAGACCGCCACAGGAGAGGCAGCAAAAGTGTATGGTGAGGTTCGTCTAACGATCCGTTTGGCAGAACTAGAGTTTTTGCATCTATTTCTGGTAGCGGATATATGTGACGAGTGCATCGTTGGAATCGACTTCATGAAGGAGCATGGAATAATTTTGGATATCGGTAAGCAAGTTCTAAAGTTTCAAAATGTGGAGATTCCGATGGTCATGGCAACGAAAACTCAACAACTATTAGGACCGTCATCAAAGAAAACATTTGCTTGCCCGCTTCTTCGGAAGTATTCGTGTGGACGAAACTAAAGGGTGACTGTGGAAGCCATCGATACCTCATGGTGGAGCCAGATACGGAACAAAGTTCCCAAAACATCATGGTAGGGAAGACTCTTGTGGCACCAAAGAACAACATGGTGCCTGTACGGATACTGAACATAAAACTGTACGAAATTAAACTCAAGAAGGGAGAAATAGTTGGGCAATGTGAATCTGTATCCGCAATTACTAAAATCACCGAAGCGGAAACAAAGAAACCTATCGACTCCGAAAATTTAAAAGCCCAAATTCTGAAGTCATCTTATCTCAGTCAACATCAGCTTAATGTTGCTGGGGATCTCCTTCATCAGTATGCTGATATATTCTCTTCACCCAGCGGGCAGTATGGTCCAACACAGCTAGTGCAGCATCGAATTGATACTGGAGATGCAAGGCCGATTCGACAACCAGCAAGACGTGTTCCTTTGGCAAAACAAGCTGAAGTTGAGGAAATGATATCGACCATGAAGGAAGATGGGGTAATCGAAAATTCCAAAAGCCCTTGGGCATCACCAGTCGTTCTTGTCAAAAAGAAGGATGGAAGCACTCGATTTTGTGTGGATTATCGAAGACTGAACGATGTGACAAAGAAAGATAGCTACCCTCTACCCAGAATCAGCGATACATTAGACGCGATGGAAGGTGCCCAATGGTTTTCAACTTTGGATTTGAAGAGCTGTTATTGGCAAATAGAAATCCACCCAGAAGATCGGGAAAAGACGGCCTTCTCCACAGGAAATGGTCTGTGGCAGTTTAATGTGATGCCATTTAGGCTATGCAACGCTCCAGCAACTTTTGAGCGTTTGATGGAGTGCGTTCTACATGGACTAACTTGGAAATCTTGCCTGGTCTACTTGGACGATGTCATCGTGTACGGAAAAACATTTGAAGAACATTATGAAAACCTTAAAGCTGTATTCCAGAGGCTTCGAGAAGCACACCTAAAGTTAAATCCAAAGAAATGTGCGCTTTTCAAGACCGAAGTTAAATATTTGGGGCATATCATCTCATCCCAAGGAGTGAAAACAGATCCTGAGAAAGTTGACACTGTGAAGAATTGGCCAACGCCTCAGGACAAACATCAACTCCGGAGCTTTCTTGGTCTAGCCACATATTATCGGCGTTTCGTGAAGGATTTTGCTAGGATTGCCAAAAGCTTGCATCAGCTTACTGAAAAGGGGAAGCCGTTCAAATGGTCAGGTGAGTGCGAGAAAAGCTTTCAAGAACTGAAGCTGCGTTTATGTAATGCACCTGTCCTGACCTACCCAACTCCGGGAAAACCTTTCATCATCGACGCTGATGCAAGTAACGTTGGATTCGGAGCTGTACTATCTCAAGTACATGGCGGAGAGGAAAAAGTTGTCGCCTATTACAGCAAGGTACTCTCGAAGCCAGAAAGGAATTATTGCGTGACAAGGAGGGAACTTCTCGCTCTGATATTGGCAACAAAACACTTCCGTAAGTACATCTATGGACAGAAGTTCCTTCTTCGAACAGACCATGGTGCGCTCAATTGGCTTTTAAACTTCAAAAATCCAGAAGGTCAAGACGACATATTGGGCACAATGGGACTCGCTTCATGTGCAAGAAGGGGTACTAAGGCGTAAGTGGGAATCCGCAGACGGTAAATCCTTTGTAATGCAGCTAGTCGTACCTCGGTCAAAAGTTAATGACGTTCTTCAAGAAATGCACGACGGAACTTCTGGAGGTCATTTGGGAGTGAATAAGACGTTGGAAAAGATACGACAACGGTTCTACTGGCTGAACGCAAGAGATGACGTCGAAAGGTGGTGCCGAAAATGTGATACTTGTGCTGCTACCAGAGGACCGGGTAGAAAAATTCAGAGTAAAATGCAGCAGTATAATGTGGGCACACCTTTCGAGAGAATTGCTATAGACGTCGCAGGCCCTTTTCCTGAAACTAACAGTGGAAACCGATACATCCTTGTAGTCATGGATTATTTCAGCAAGTGGCCTGAAGCATTTGCCATCCCAAACCAAGAAACCAAAACAGTTGTGGATCAGATTGTCGTTAATTGGGTGAGCAGGTTTGGCGTTCCCATGGAACTGCATTCTGACCAAGGAAGGAATTTCGAATCTAAAGTCTTTCAGGAGGTTTGCACGCTTCTTGGCATTAAGAAGACGAGAACCACACCGGTCCATCCACAATCTGATGGGATGGTTGAACGATTCAACCGGACGCTTAAAGAACATCTATCAAAGGTTGTCGGTGACTACCAACGAGACTGGGACCGACATATCCCATTATTCCTTATGGCATATCGAAGTGCAACCCATAGCTCGACGGGAAAAACACCATCGGAAATCCTGTTCGGATCAACAATACGCCTGCCAAGTGAAGTAAAATTTGGATGTCGTCCAAATGAATCACAGGGAACAGAAGACTATGTGGATGACCTCAAAGACAGGCTTATTGACATTCATCAACGAACAAGGAAAAACATAAAATTATCCAGTGATCGAATGAAAACAAGATATGACGTAAGAGCGACAGCAACAGGATTTCAAGAAGGAGACCTTGTGTGGTTTTACAATCCTCATCGACAAAAAGGACTATCACCAAAACTCCAACAAAACTGGGAAGGCCCATATACTGTTGTGAAAAGAATCAATGATGTGGTCTACCGTATACAGAGAGGGGTAAGAGGCAAATTAAAAGTAGTTCATTGTGACCGTTTACATCGATATAATAGTGAAAGAAGTAATGAAATTGCTCGGAACGATCAATCCTAAGAAGGGGGCAATGTAACGACTAAATTACTCAACTTCTTTTGAATTATAATGTAACGTCTTTTATGGAGCGCCATCTTTTGGAATATAGCTAAGTCACAAACCGATATTGAACGCTACCACTGGTAACTTTAAGTGAGCTTTTTCGAACATCGAAAGAATGTTCGAGATTGGAAGGGGAAATTATAACCCCACCTACCTGTCATAGAAAGATCGAGAAGCAAATACGAGAACATTCACGAAAATACTAGGAACTAAATATTGGGTATAAAAGAGAGCTTGGCTGCCACCCTGAGCTCAGTTTGTTTTTAATAGTGACAGAGTAAAGTTGGTTGTAATAAGATATAAGTAAATTGTTTAAGGAAATTAGTTTCGGTATATTTGAGTGTTGAATAATAAATTGATTGGTTGTAAGAAAGTAAAGTGTTTTATTTACGAAATAAATAAGTGGAAGTTTTAAAACAATAAATAAGTTTTATCCACCGAACCCAAAGAAAATATTACAGTATGTAATATAAATTTTCGGAAGAAACTAACGTAGGTAACAATAACTATGTGAATTTTTTGTTTGTTTGCTAGATGACTATAAGAAACGTAATCTAAATCAATGTGCCTTGAAAGAATCTCACCAGTTCTTCATTCCAACCATAAATTCTCCAAGTAAATATTATTAAAAACAAGTACCTACGTATTATTAGCTAAATGTTATTGTTTGTTTCACTAGACATGAATCTTTGCACTGCAAGTCAGAAAGCCAATGTTGAGGATCCAGAAAATGTTCCAAGCACGAGTCGAGGTTTGCTTTCTATTGAGGAGTCGACAATGAATAGAAAGCTTCAAAATGTCCTTCAGAGTTCAAAAAATGATGGATCTTACGACGTTTTGAGCGCGAATAATGAAGAAAATGATTTTGATTCCGATGACAATGTAGCTGATCCAAGTTTCCGCTTGCCCTCAAGAAGCTATTCGGATAGTGAGTTAAGTGAAGAAATGGAACATTTTGGGCTGGTTTTGGAGACACCCTTAGTATGTGATGAAAAAAGTCGCAAAGAAAGAAAATTAAAGAAGAATACTGGCTAAGAATATTTCAATAATTCAGGAAAGCACATTCAAAAAAGAGCGGTAAGGAAATTAGAACCGTGTCGAATGAAATGTGTTGAAAAGATTTCATATGAAGCTCAAAAAGATATTTTCGAACATTATTGGATGCTTGGAAACTACAATATGCGATCTGCATTTGTCGCTGGCCTAATCGTTGTTTCAGAAAAGAAATCCGAAAAAAGGGATAAACAAAATTTGCGAAATCGAACCCATTCCAACTCTTTCTTTCTTGAAGTTCATGGCCGAAGGACAAAAGTTTGTCAAAAATGCTTTCGTTTTACATTGTGCGAGACGGAGCAGTTTATTAAAACAGTCGTGAAAAAGAAGCTTGAGTCTCCTGGCTCAACAATTTCGTTAGACAGACGGGGTCGTAAGACACCTCCTAATAAACCGAATAGTTTAAGAGAAAATGAGATTCGTAATCACATCCTAAGCTTTCCAGCGTACGAATCTCATTATACACGAAAGCGACGAATTTGAAATACCTACCTAACTATTATATTTTTTATTTAAATCTACTTATATTAAAAACTTTATATTGTGAATTAAAATCTTTTTCTTATTTCTACTCCATATATTATATTAAATAAACCCTTCTCAGTTTCACTCATAAAGCCCCCTCCCACATGGTGTCAGAAGTGATTTAACCTTGCCTCAGTGAATTATTCGCGAAAATATAATATACAAAATAAAGTGCATGAAAAATAATACACACGGTAAAAAATAACGTTAAAATTAATTAAATTAAGTTAATTGATATACAATTAGAGTTCTTGGAGTATATTGCATGAGTGTACTAACATATAAATTAAATAACGGTTAAAACGTGGTGTGATTTTGGCAGAGAGAATTAAAATAAGCGGTATTCTATACACTGAACAAACGGCATTGATGTCCACCAATATTATAGAAGAAACGAAAATGGAAAATTAATTACAATTTTAAAATACATCTATCAAAAAAACAAAAAAAACGATAAGTATCATTATTTTGTTCAGTTTACTATATTTAATTGTACTTTATCACATAAATGAACTTTGAAGATTTGTCGAAAAAGCAATTACAGGCTTTATTAAAAGAACGTGGGGTTTCGTACAGCTATAGGCTCAAACAAGACTTAGTCGAACGATTAAAATCTGTGCTCGAAGAAAAAAATCTAGAAAAATCGTTAGAAGGGGTTGAACGTGAGGTAATTAGTGAGGAGAATCAAGAAGGGGGTGGCTGCGAGGACGGTGACGATAGCGGTAGGAACGGGAAGGGTGGTGTTGACGACCAACACGATAGTTTACAAGCAAATAAAGATAACACTGTTAAAATGGCCCAAAATAATTTCTTATTTTAAGATGTTGAGGATTCTTTAGAATCATTCAATGGTGAAAGCGGCAAGGAAGTAAGCGATTGGCTTAAAGACTTTGAGGAAATTGCATCTGTATGTCAATGGAACGACATCCAATGTTATTTATACGCGAGACGTTTATTAAAGGGTGCTGCGAAATTAGCTATCGAATCAGAGAAAAACATTAATACGTGGAAAGGGTTGAAATCTATGTTAGAAAAAGAGTTCGGTAAAACTGTTTCGGGTTTATTGATTCATCGTCAACTAGAATCACGACAAAAAATATTAATGAGTCGTATTTAGAATACAATATGTTCCAAATGAAATTAATCGCGAATAGAGGTAACGTCGACGAAGAGTTTTTACTTTCATATATAGTCTCGGGGATAAATGATAGTACATCAAATAAAACGATTTTATACGAAGCAAAAACATTTAGCGATATAAAGTCCAAATTTAAGATTTACGATGAAATAAAGCTTCAAATGCAAAAAGTAAGAAATGATATCCGCACACAAAAACCAAACTCTTCAACGCAGAATCTAAGAAGTCAATATAACGCGCAAGTTCCGGGTTACTCATCGCAGGGCTCAGAAACCCAAAAACGTTGTACTACCTGTGGAGCAAAAGGGCATCCTTCACAAAGCTGTCCCCATAAAGACAAAGGACCCCGTTGCTTCAATTGCAATGAATTTGGGCATCTGTCAAAACTCTGCCCAAAAAAGAATCTGGCTCAAAATTCATCGAAAGTTAACCGTGTTTCTTCGCCTATTGTTCGAATGCATATAAAAATAGATTCGATTTCTTTAGATGCATTATTTGATACGGGAAGCCAATTATGCTTAATAAAAAACTCGGTTTTTTTAAAAATGAATAAACAATTTGATACTGCAGGTACTTTGCTAAAAGGTATAGGCCAAACGGTATATAAATCAATTGGTGCGGTAAAAATGACGGTCATTATCGATGATGTTCCCTACATTCTAACGTTTGACGTCGCGAATGATGAATGGATGTCTGAAAATGTATTAATCGGGACAGAAATTTTAGAATACGCGAATATGGTGATTGAAAACTGCAACGTTAGTTTTAAACGCAAATATGCTAAGTGTGACGACAATACAGGAAACGAAAATAATATTAATGAAATCGATACGGAAACTATAGTAACAGAAAATAGAAAAGTTTATAATATAGACATAATACGCAATACACAAATAAAAGAAAGAATATCGAATCTGGTTAATACGTACAGTCCAAAAACACCGATAAAATCATGCGTGGAAATGAAAATCTTATTATAAGATGAAAAGCCAGTCTTCCATCGTCCTAGGAGGCTAGCGCCCAAAGAAAAAAACTTTGTAGCACATCAAATATCGGAATGGCTCGCTGAGGGAATCGTAGTCCCAAGCACCTCTAATTATTCAAGTGCGGTTGTTCTCGCGAAAAAAAAAAGATAGTAGCTACAGACTTTGTGTTGACTATCGCAAATTAAACGCAAAAATCGTTAAGGATAGATACCCATTACCAATAATCGAAGATATCTTGGAAAACCTTTATAACGCGCGTGTTTTTACGAGTCTAGATCTTAGGAATGAATTTTTTCATGTAGATATTCACCCGGAAAGTCAGAAGTTTACATCGTTTGTCACTCCAGATGCTCAATACGAGTTCTGCAAGGTTCCTTTTGGCCTTTGCAATTCGCCATCCGTTTTCCAAAGATTTATTAATACAGTTTTTAAAGATTTAGTACGGGATCGATACTTATTTATATATATGGACGATTTAATTGTTTTTTTATATGAGACATTTATTATGGAAAATAATTTTACGAATTTTGAAAGTAAATTTAGGAATTTTGAATTAAAATTAGTACCAGCTGTAAGAACACAATCAAGGGGAAGAGCTAGTGGAGGTTGCTTCTTCGGATTTAAAAAAAACCTTAAAAAATATGTATTGCGAATTTAAAGTATGTATATGAAGGCGTTATTTGTGTTGAACTGTTTTACAAAGAAAAATGTTTCCGAATCCTGCCGACTTATATCAACTGCAACCAATGGATTTACGATTTTGAAAAACTGGAAGGAGTAATAACTCGAGGTAAAACATCTAATTTGCTGGTGGTGGGTGATATGAATGCGAGAACAGGAAGACAAGGGGGAAATGAAAAAGAGATCCTGGGAATTGAACGAAATTCGAAGGACATTATTGTTAATGCAAGAGGACTAAAGCTTATTGAACTGTGTGATGCATACGGTTTAAGAATTCAAAATGGTACTAGCTTATCGGATACGAACGGAGAATTTACTTTTGTTGGAGGACAAGGTAGCTCAGTGATAGATTATAGTTTGGTAGGTAGTGAATGGAATGAACTCATAGTTGATTTGGAAATCCATAATGTACCTTACTCTGACCACTTTCCGATCGCCATAAACTTCAAACTTAATACCAGAGAAGCTCAAGAATCGAGAATTATGAATACCTTACCGAAAATAAAATGGAAATCGAAACACAAGGCAGAGTACCAATTAAGGTTGGATAATGCACTGATATGCCAAAGAACTTGTGATTTACCTCTGAAAGAAGAGATAATCAAAGCCTCTTACTACACAGTTAACATCAACACTCAGCGGAACTCTTCGGCACCGTGGTATGATGCCGACTGTAGAAAATACAGAAAATTATCGTTTGGCTGGTTAAGAGCATATAGAACCTCAAATGAGGACTATTTCAGACACCAGTATTTGATGGCTAATAGGACGTACAAAGAAATATGTAAACAAAAGAAGTCTGTTTTCTACGAAGCGGAATCAAGACGATTAGCGCTATGTAAAAGCTCAAAAGATTTTTGGAACTTGGCAAGGCAGCTGAATGGCAAACGGTTTTCAATCCACACGAACTTGAGTCCAAACTTTCTGGCAGCTCACTTTGAGAAACTGTTGAACCCAGTACATGAGACACCTTCGGTGGAATACGCGATACCAGCTTATGATTGTGATGTTCTTGATGCTACAATTAGTTACCAAGAAGTAATATCAGCTGTAACGAAGCTTAAAGATGGAAAAGCTGCAGGCTCGAATGGCATATCAGCTGAGTTTTATAAGTATGGAACACCGGAACTATTTACAGGGCTAACTATTATATTTAACAATATCATGGAAACCGGGATTATACCACATGAATTCAAGGAATCGATTATTTTTCCGATTCACAAGAAAGGAAACATAGCTGAGCCAGCTAATTACAGAGGTATATCGTTCCTAAATGCTTCATACAAGATATTTACGCTAATACTGCACAAACGATTCAACGAATGGATTGATAGCAACAAACTACTGAAGGAGTACCAGGCAGGATTTAGAAGTGGATATTCAACGATAGCTCATATTTTTACCCTTAGACTTATGGCAGAAACATTCCTTCGTAAGGAAAAGAAGTTATATGCTTTTTTCGTAGATTTTAGAGCTGCTTTCGATATGATCGATAGAAAGGCGCTATTTTATAAACTATATAATAAAGGCATGTCATGGAAATTTGGAAGAGTCATACAGAATCTCTACGACGACACAACAAGTAAAGTATGGAATGGTGAAGCACTTTCGGAAGTATTTAAAACACAATCGGGAGTCAGGCAAGGTTGTACATTGAGCCCAAGCATGTTCGCCATGTTCATTGATGATCTGGTAGACATTCTGCCATGTGGAGTAGAGTACGCGGGGAAAATAATAAAAATATTAATGTTTGCGGACGATATTGTTCTGTTATCAGCCTCTGCTGAATCTTTGCAGTTGATGATTAACCGATTGTTCGAATACTGTCGGGTTTGGAATCTGATAGTTAACCTTGACAAATCCAAGGTTTTAATATTCAAAAGTGGAAGAGGCCGCAAATGTGCACACGAAAAATGGCATTATAATGGAGAAAATATCGAAGTTGTAACGGAATTTAAATATCTAGGAGTTATTTTCACGCAAAATCTGAGTATGGAAAAACATCTGAAGGCAAAATTAATGAAGGCAAAATGCGCAATCAGCGCAACATGGAATAGATGCTTTCATAACAAAAGTATAGCACACAGCAGTAAATTCAAATTATTTGAAGCGATATCAGCATCGATCCTTTTTTACGCAGCTCAGACATGGGGTACAAAGCAGTACGATACGGTGGAAAAACTTCTACGATACTTCTGCAAAAGAATCTTCCAGCTTCCACGTAGCACACCTAACTACGTTATCATGTTAGAAACAGGAATCTCTCCATTGTTCATTCGAACATTAAAAATGCAAGTTGACTATGTAACGAAAGTCTTAAAGATGGATGATAATCGACTACCAAAAATAGTAGCTCTTGAAGTCATAAGGACAAAGACAAGTTGGTGTGCTGATTGGTTGGAACTTGCTTCAGAATGTGGGATAAACTTGAACCTGGAAAGTGAAGAACTAGAAACTTCGCTTTATCAACTCATTGCTGCAGTGGACTTAAAACATCGAGATAAATATTTGAATGACGCAACGGGATCTATCTACAGACAACTATACAGCCAATTGAATCATAACCTGGGGGAGAAAAATTATTTTAGGGATGACAACAGTACAGCCGAGATTTCAATGATGGTAAAACTGCGGGGCGAACTTATGCCATTGAACTATATACCTCATAGAGATGATTTAACCATAGTGTGCTCTTTATGCAACTTAAGTGAAAGAGAAGATAATTTTCACTTTATGGGTAAATGTCCGATTTTAAGAGAAATCAGAAGGGATGTATTCGGAAATGACATGTTGACACAAAGCCAAATTATACTATTGCTTAACAATATGAATATACAAAAATTATACAAATACTGCAGACTAGCTCTTCTCTATAGAAACAAAATCATAAATGAAAGCTTTTAAGATAAACTAATATTTTTTATTTTTTATATATATATTGCAATACATACGAATTATTGTTATTTAAACTTTTGAAGGCAAATTTAATCAAATTTTCACATTATGTGTAAGAAATTTTCATGTTTTGTCAACTAGGCAGACGGCATAACTGCCATGCTTTTTTGTTTTTGTAAATTATGAATTTAATCATTGAAAAATAATAATAAAACTAAATCTAATCTAATCTAAATCGGGACGATTTAATTATACCATCGGAAAATGAAGAAGACAATTTAAAGACATTAAAACTAGTTTTGAACGTTGCGGAAATGAACAGGCTCATAATAAAATGGGAAAAATGTAATTTTGTCATGCGATCAATCGAGTTCCTTGGGCATATTGTCGAAAATGGGACGGTACGACCTTCGATCGAAAAAACAAAAGCTGTCCAAAATTTCCCTGAACCCAAGCGTCTAAAAGATCTTAAGAGTTTTCTCGGTCTGACAGGTTTTTTTAGAAAATTTATACCTAATTACTCGAGAATCGCGAAACCTTTGTCCGATATGACAAGAAAAAGTTGCGTCAACTTTAATTTTGGCCACGAACAAATAAACTCATATCTGCAACTGAAAGAACTTCTGTGTCAGGAGCCAGTTCTTAAACTTTTTAACCCTACATTAGAAACCGAGTTGCATACGGATGCAAGTAAGGTCGGTCTTGCTGCTGTCCTGCTCCAGCGTCACGATAGAGAGTTGCACCCAGTCTTCTACCTGAGTTTCAAGACTAAACCTTCGGAAGAGAAGTACAGCAGCTATAAGTTAGAGGTACTCGCGGTAATACGGTCACTTGAAAAGTTACGGGTTTACTTGCTAGGTCTAACATTTAAAATTTTTACTGATTGTAAAGCATTCCAGTTAACTATGCAGAAAAAAGAATTATGTACTCGCGTGGCACATTTGGCGTTATATTTAGAAGAGTTCGACTGTACGGTTCATCATAGGCCAGGAAAATATATGCAGCATGTAGATGCATTGAGTCGCGTTTTGACTTTAGAAGCAGTGGATACGGGAGTTGTTCACAGAATCAAAAAGGCTCAAGGAAAAGATGAAACTTGCCAACTTATTCTCAACATTTTGCATCATGAGCCATACGAAGATTAAATTAATCGCAACGGTGCCCTTTACCGATTCATTGAAGGAGCTTATCTTCTTGTACTCCCAAAGAGTATGCAAACGGAAATAATAAGGAGCATTCACGAAGTCGGACATATTAACCCCCAGAAAGTGGAAACACGATTAAAGCAAGAATATTACTTTGCGAATATGCGGAAAAAAGTAAATAAGGTTACTTCCAACTGCGTTTCATGTATTTTAGCGGTTAAGAAAGGTGGCAAGCAGGAAGGATACCTCAATCCAATTTTCAAAGTTGATCTACCGTTACATACCGTCCACATGGATCACCTGTGGCCTATGCCTTCTACTAGTAAGAATTATAAGCATCTTCTCGTAATAATGGATGCCTTTACGAAATTCGTCTGGATTTTCCCAGTAAAGTCAACGACAACAGAGGAGACTTTAACAAAACTAGTTGTTTTGGAGACAATTTTTGGAAACCCTGCACGTGTAGTAACTGATAAGGGAGCCGCTATCAGTTCAAATAACTTCAAGGAATATTGCGACCAGCGTAAAATCTCACACGTTCAAATTACGACGGGTGTTCCTCGGGGTAATGGACAAGTAGAGAGGATGAATCGGATAATAATAGCAACTTTAACGAAAATGTCCTTAGAAAACCCTCTTAAATGGTACCAGAACGTCACAAAAGGGCTATAAACTCTACGACCTCCAGAGCTACGAAACGAACACCATTCGAACTTTTATTTGGTGTTCCAATGCGGATTAACGAAGATGTCAAGCTTTCTGAAATATTGGAAAACGAAATTTTAGAAGAATTCGAAAGTGACAGAGCTGAGCTAAGAAAAGAAGCTAAAATGCAAATCGAGCGAATTCAAGAAGAAAACAGAACACAATACAACAAGCATCGGAAGCCAGCCAGAAAGTATGCTGTCCATGATTTAGTCGCAATCCAACGAACGCACTAAAAGTTCAACCAAAATTCCTGGGTCCATACGAGATCACGAAAATTCGACGGAATGACCGCTATGACGTATCTAAGGTCGGTAATCACGATGGTCCTAATAAAACATCGTCCGCGGCTGACCTGATGAAACCTTGGTTACAAAAGGATGATTACGAATCAGACATCAGCTCAGATTAATTCAGGATGACCGGATGTAGGCAAAATGTGCCTATCAGCTAACATCTAAAGTCCGTCCCAAAAAACAACGACAGCAACAACGGCAACACTAACCAAAAACTCGGACGACAACCACGAACAACTATGAAGAAGGACAGTTGAATAAAAACGGTCACGACAAACAGCTACTGAAAAACAACGATACGGAAAACGCGACGAATTTGAAATACCTACCTAACTATTATATTTTTTATTTAAATCTACTTATATTAACAACTTTATATTGTGAATTATAATCTTTTTCTTATTTCTACTCTACAAGAGAAAGTGTCTTTTTTATATTAAATAAACCCTTCTCAGTTTCCCTCATAAAGCCCCCTCCCACATACATAGAACACTCATCACACACATAGTATATAGTATTATTATGTTATCTAGTATATAAGTTATTATAAGCCACAAGGTAGTTATTAATAAACCTTCTTAGAGCAAAGACGTCTTTTATTAAATACAATAGTGAGAAGGAGTAATGAGAGGGGGATGGGAAGAGAGGAGAGGAGGGTGTGGTGGAAGACTTGTAACCCTTAGGGGAAACAATAAACATACAATACAATACATTACAATACAATAAAAGAAGAATTAATCAATGTAAACTATGCCCTACACTGGGCGAAAGCAGGTATCATAAACTCGTTCATTTTATCAGATTCTGAAATAAAATTAGCAAAACAAATATTCGAAAAATACGAAATTCCATATGTTAATTTAGAAGAGGCATTTGAATTTGCAGATATAAAAATCGCAACAAACGTTTCAACTGTACTTTATATTATAAGTATACCCATAACAAATTCAAAATCTTGCCAGAAATTAATAATTAAACCAATTAAAAGAAAAAATATTGTAACTAGAATTGCCTTTATTAATTATTTAACATTTGAAAGTCACCCGGAAAACAAAGGAACACCTCGTACGAATTTTTCTTTCCCGGTTGTCAATGGTGTTTTTGGTGTAGGTTGGGGGAAGTGGCGTTTAGCCGCGGTAGAAGGCTGACCCAATGTCAGCGTAGAACGAGACTGCTTCCTCGTTGTCCATGATTATGTTGTCATTAAGAGTTTCCATCACACTGGGGTACCTTGGCTCTGGATCAGAGCCAAAGTTGTTCAGTGATCAGTGGTCATCCTTCTCATTAGCTGATTCGGGTGGTCGATGATGTTCCGTACTAGTCTCTTCGTTGAAAGGACTAGGTATTTGTCCAGCGGGATTATGTTGGCTTCAGAGTAGAGATGTTTGTTAATGTAGTGTTTCCGCTGCTGCTGGTCGAAGTACAGGCCGGTGCAAATTCTGAGAATCTTCCTTTCGAATACTTGAAGCTCCTTCATGGCTGTCTTCGAGATTGAAAACCAGACTGGGAAGGAGTAGCTGATGACTGGTCGTAAGAGCTGCTTGTAGATCAGTAACTTCGTTGGTTGACTTAGTCCTGTTCTTTTCTTCATCAATGGGTGTAGGCGGTGGTGGCCCCGCTGGCTGATGTCGTGTTGGAACTTTAGCAGCGGATGCAGCGTTGAGTGCTTTTCTCGAAAGCCGAACTGCATGTCAGGGATGATGGAGTTTTTACTGCAGAATTTCTTCAGTCTCCGGAGGATTACTTCTTCCAGTAATTTGCTGATATTGTTGAGAAGTGATATTGGCCTGTACTTGGATACTAGGTTGGAAGCACCTTTCTTCGGGATTGCCACAATCTTCGCTGTTTTCCATGTCCGGGGGAAGTAACAGTTGTTGATGCAGTTGTTGAGGATGATTGTGAGGAAAATCATTACTGCTCGTGGAAAACTTTTCAGGATGTAATTGGAGACACCATCTGGTATAACTGATTTTTTTGGCTTGGAATTGCCGATGATCTCTGCTACCTCCTCTTGATTGCATAGATGTGGACTATCGGTGGGATCACTTGCTGGATTGGTGTCAACGAAACTGATTTTATCCGGATTTGGCTGTAGGGTCTGCTGAATTGATGCCTCTACTTCTTGTAGGAACGTTGGATCAGTAGGTGGGTTCGGCTTGAAGTTTCCTTCGAAGTAGTTAGCGAACGCTTCCACCTTGTCCTGGGCTGAGGTTGCTTCAATGTTGTTGCTGATGATGGATTCTGGCATCTGTGGCTGTTTTCCGATGATCCTATTAATGTTTTTGAAGGCATCAGGTCCTAGCTTAATTGCTTGCAATCTTCTCTGGTACTGGATATTGTTGTGGTGTTGAATGGAGTTCCGGAACATGATGTTGACTTGCTCTAGCTCATTCCAAACTGTCTGGTAGTTGATGTTTGTTGTATTTAGCTCTCTTTGATGGATCCACTGGAGTCGTTTTCTTAGCCGCTGTCTGTGAGCATACAAATTCTGGACGTACTCAGGAAGATGCTGGTACTTGTCCTTTGACGTCCTAGGCCTCTTTTGCTTCTCCAGGGCTTCAGATACGGCATGTTGGAGGTTGTCAATAGCTGCATCGATTTCGGTATCCAGCAGATTCCTGTTTGAAGGTGGAAGAGTAATGCTGTATTCGATGTCCCTGTGAAGTTTTTCAATGTCCAGCCTTCTGAAGTTGATGAAGTTCTCAGGAGCTTCTTTCGCAAGGATTATGGGTTGGTTGAGGTTGATAGAAAGTTGAACAGCTTCATGGTCCGCATGGTCGCTTTGCACTATTGTACAGATATAATTCCGGATTTCCGGAAGAATATGTACTAGGTTGGAGGAAGCCAGGAAGAAGTCCAGCGTTGATGGTGTTCTAGGGAAGGTGGGTTTTGGCTGGGATATAACCACCAGAGAATGTTCATTGCTGTTCAGTTCCATCCAGTCTACGATTGCTTTGCCTTCACTGCTGATTTTTGTGTCTAACCATAGGTGATGTCTCTCTGTTAAGCGAGTCCTGGGAGTCCTTCGATGCGGAGCTTATCTTCGACTTCTATGGCTGAGCAGGTAAAATGGATACCTTTCAGTAAAAGGAGGTTTTTCCTGTCTTTCCTTGGCGTGAACGAGTTGTGAACTGTATCTTCATGGTCTTGAGGTACTTCTTAATGGCTTCGAATGATGTTCTGTCCTGGGCATTGATGATGGTGGTATTCGTGCTCCTGTTTTTGAATGTCACCGATATTTTGCTTGCCTTGCAGTTTCTCCTTATTTCGGCGACACTTCCGGAGAAGCAAAATATCGGAGGCATTCCAGAACCTTTGCTTGGGTTGACGGCAGCTGTGACATTGGTTGTCTTCGGGGTCTGAGCAGGAGCAGGATTAGTTGCTGCTACTGCTTCGATGGCGGCTGATGATGTTGATGCTGTTGCGGCTACTTCAGGACTGGCTGCCGTTTGTTTCTTTGCCTGGGTTGGAAGGATCTTCGTTGACTCTTCGTCCAATTGGGAGCGCTTGGTTATGAGGTGGTTTTGTACAGATTTGCCTGTCTTACGTGGTCTCTTCTGACCAGGTAAAGGTGAATCACTAAAGTCGTCCTCTGAGCTCACTTCCGATGTCTGGCTGGGTGGAAGCGCTTCGCTTATGACCTCATCTTTTTTAGCGCTCACTTCCGAGCTATCTTCTGCTTCTTCGTCACTAGACGAATCAATGCTAGAAGAATCTTCTATCTCCATACTGTCATCTTCTTCGGTGTATTCTTCGATGTCTTCTTCATTTCCTTTGTTTGGAGTGACAACAAACTTGCTAATCGTCTCGCTGAGCCTCGGTCCATAATCGGGACCTAGGTGGGTGACTATCCTGGTCAGCAATGCTTCAAGCGAAGCAAATGCTGCCTCCGGATTAAATGGTTCGCCCATTTCCGGCTTAACTTCACTTTCAATTTTATTGTTTTATAACACTGACTTAAACGCATAACACTTATTTTAAAAAAAAACCTTTGTTCCGCGAATTAATCAGGGTAAGCACTTGTTTTAACGCAGGTAGCCCGCAGGTATACCTGAGTTTCACTTAGGTTGTTTATTTCGGGATGGATTTAAAATCTTCCGCTAACGATGTACACGCACAGATGTTGCACACTGAGTGAACTGTGCCGATGTTGATGAGACTACTATAGAGTTTATATACAATGGCGCAGTCACCGTCCAAATGTCGCGTAAAAAAACGAGATTACTATAAATGTTTATATACAAAGGAATCAGGAAGTTTATCAAAAACGGAAAAAGATGTCGGAGGAAGAGTAAATCCAAAATCGACTCAACTTCAATATTTTTTCTTTTTATCTTCAGCCTTTCACTCGGCTCATTTTTGCATTGCTTCGCTTCCACTCAATTTTTTGTTTGTATCTCAGGTTGATTGATGGACACACACACAACAGCACCCACTTTTTCATGTTCTCCGTCTTAAATTTTTTGACGAATCCATAAATTGCCCTGCCCCTATTATAGTTCTTACATGTATGTACATATATATCGCACGTCAGTTAAAACAGTGAACACTTCAATGGCACAGAGAGTAATTGAGTGGACAGACAGAAAAGCAAATAAAAAAAGGAGGAAGAGAAAATGCAAAAACACCGGAATGATAATGAAGTAGAACAAAGTAGTGACCGCTTGTTTGCGCATAAAACCAATTTCTAAATTAAAAAATACAAAATTTTAAAATTTGTTTAAGTACATATTTCTCAGTTTGTAGGTGTAATTAAGAAAAGATTTAGGCCTTAAAATTTGCGTTTTTTTTTTAAACAATCTCTATTATTGTAAAGTATCCAAAAGGTTTTGACGTATAAGTGAAAATGTGTTCCAACCTCAAGGAAAAAGTTGACAAAAATTAAAAAAAAAAAAATATTCTGATTAAATAAACAAATAGGAATAAAAGAAATAAGACTATTTCTTTAAACTTATAAATATTAAAAATATTGTAGAATTTGTTTCAAGTTAATCAATTTAATTCTTTCTGATTTTACGCCGGACATAAAATATTGCTTTGTCTTTATAAAATAGTAATTATGCATTGAAAAAAAATTATTGACACATTATAAAGTCCTCGTAAACGTAAAGGGTCATACAAATTTGACAGGTTAACGCAGTTTACAACGACTTTACGCCATTGCATAAATACCCCCAATATTAAAATATATAAATGGCATACTAGAGATAAATTTTATATGGATCGTGGTTACAGAATTATAATTATATTCAATTTAGGACTAAGAACCGCAAGATATGTGCAATTACATTTTCAAAATAACTTCGGTCTGCGAAAACTATAAAATATTTTATGATAATGTTTAACAAGATAGGAAAAAAAACTTTAAAAATAAAATATTTTTCTATTTGCAGATTCTGGCTTGCAAGGTAAATAGGTACTTAATTAATTTGGCCAACAATAATAAATACAAAAAAATATTCAAGTTTTTGCTTTGTAAACACAATAATTTGCTTTAGCATTTTATATTAATTTTTTTTTACTTTTAATTGTAAATATTTGTTTCTAACTATTTTGGGTCTTCTTAAGACTCCATGCAGTAATATAAACTATTTAGGTATAATAAATCTAATATACTGCACTTTGTTTCAGGATCCAAAGCTATTAGACAAAGTAGTTAAAAAACATGGGAATGATTTAAATAAACTAGATGAGAGATCGTTGACAATATGTTCGAATACAGACTACATCAATATCACGTACCATCATATTATATGCCCTGATGCCGCATGTGCAAAGGTAAGTCTTTAACGGCTCCATATAACTAATAATTAATAACCTACTTTAAATGATTAATATACGCTTTGACTAGTGTGGTATCTCATAATTCATAACTTTCAAATATTAAATTACTACGAATTTACGCGAAAATGTCAAAAATGTATTGTATAAAAAATAAAAATAAAAATAAAAATAAAAAGAAAACTCTAAAGTAAATTCAACAAGATATCAAGCTAAATTACAAATATTGGTTTCGTGTATAAATGACGAAAGAAATGCTAATTTATAACAGTTTATATAGATACTTTTTATCCGCCCGGGCCAAGGCCCTCCTCAAGCTATCGATGGGCATATTTCAGGTGCCAAGTCGCGCGGAAACCCGTAATGCAAATCTACTTTTAAGGGTAGATTTTAGGGTTTCCTTTGCGTATTGATGGTAGTGAGCTGACTAATTGTTACATAACTTTTGTATTTGAAAAAATAATTTGATAAAAAGGGATTTTTTGGATAGATAATAAACATATGTACCTATAATTTTCTTTTAAATTATAAAAATAGTAATTTTACGATTTTTATAAAAAAAAGGGATATTTTTTTGTAAATTTAGACTTACTTTTCATTTCGAGTGGGGCAACTTTGTTTATTAATTTTTAATATATTTATTTTTGTTTTAAGACAATATATACCATGTTTAATCTGTTATATGTCTTAAAAAATGTATATATATTTTATTTCTCTTTAAAAAAAAAACCTGTTTAATTATTACAATTTTATCACTTTGTGCGTACGTTTTCATTTAATAAATTAAAAATAATAAAACGTAACTAGATGCACCCACTGAAATAATTTAAATTAAATTATGATATAACTAACGGGTGCTATGAAAGAAAAATGTAAGAATTAGCTTTTTTACAACTTTATGTCATGGGGCAAAACGTCTTCATTTTTCATAAATTTTGGGTATGTACTAATAAGAGGTCTATTATGTTATGAAACTACTAAACTTTAAAAAAAAAATGCAATTTAATGTATCAACATTTGTGATGTCGTTGTGAGGTATTATGAGCCTAGACAACTTTTATTTATTTTAATTATTTTTTTTGTGCATTTTTTGTACTAGATTCAATAATAAAAAACAATAAAACATTCACAGATTTTCCTATTTAAATTTTATAAAAAAGGTCTATTTTGCGTTTTTTAACAAAAAACTCCTTTGGACACGCACACAAAGAAGATTGTAGTTCCTAAGAATTCCATTTCAATATCAACGTCAACACCTTCTCTTTCTTCTCTTTGCTATTTATTTCGCCAATGCGCTCTCATATATTTTTGTGTGTTATTTTTTTGTCGGCGCATATAGTTTTTCTCCCTCTTTCCCGCTCTCAAATACACAACATATAAAAAATAATCCGGTTAGACATTCATTCTTTATTTTTTCCTTGTTAAAGTGTTGGGAAGAGGTTATGGAAGAAGTGTTTTTTGTTTAATTTCGTGTAGGTTTGATGAATGGTGGTGGGTCAGTAAAGTAGAAGGAGTGTGGGAGGATAGTTAACGAGTGTAAAAAAGTATACCAATCGCACATGCGCTCTCATATCCATACATAATCTCTCATCGGAAATATAAACAGGTTTTATACTTGTTGTTGGACACAGCGTTGCCACCCAAAAAAAAAATCCGTGCCACATTTTCTAACTAATCGTGTCATTTTCGTGCCATATGAAAAAACCAAAAATTCCTATTGTGGGGTGAAATATAAAAAAAAAAAAATAGAAGAAATAATTTGTTCTATAAAAAATAATAGTTTTTGTCAATTTTCTCAAAATTTCTTCAAAATTCGCTCTATTTGGAGTAAAAAATGAAAACAAAAAAGGCGTGCCATATTGAATTTTTTCGTGCCACCGTGCCACGATAAAATGTTCGTGTCAAAAAGGCATGATCGTGCCACTTCGGCAATGCTGGTTGGACATACGCTGATGTTTTTTTGTCAGCTAGCTCTATTTTTTGGTAGGTCAAGAAACATGATTTGAATGATTGTAGTCGGTTCGTTGCAAATATTTTTTTTTAATTTTGGGTAGGTTTAGAGCATTCTCTGGAATATTTTGGGAGGGATGGCAGTCAAGTAGTACATTATATATTGTAATATTTTCTTAGGGTTCGATGGATAAAATTTATTTATTTTTGTTTTAAAACTTCCACTTATTTATTTCGTAAATAAAACACTTTACTTTCTTACAACCAATCAATTTATTATTCAACACTCAAATATACCGAAACTAATTTCCTTAAACAATTTACTTATCTCTTATTACAACCAACTTTAATCTGTCATTATTAAAAACAAACTGTAACCAGTGTCAATTCAATTTTGTTTTATTGAACATAATATATACAATTTGGCTTATAAATAATATGATGCTATGATAAATTTACATTTGTTGGCTCATAAGGGGCCTAACGTTATACAATGGCTTAAGTTTAAACAAATTATAGATAAATAAATTACATGACAAAAAAAAATTTCAATTAAAAGTCGGCCGACTTAATCGTCCTCAGGGTGTTCATTCCCGGTTGTCAATGACTGTAATCAGTGTGGCAGCCAAGCTCTCTTTTATACCCAATATTTAGTTCCTAGTATTTTCGTGAAGGTTCTCGTATTTGCTTCTCGATCTTTCTATGACAGGTAGGGGGGGTTATAATTTCCCCTTTGAATTTCGAACATTCTTAAGCTCACTCAAAGTTACCAGTGGTAGCGTTCAATATCGGTTTGTGACTTAGCTATATTCCAAAAGATGGCGCTCCATAAAAGATGTTACATTATAATTCAAAAGAAGTTGAGTAATTTAATCGTTACAATATTATATTTTATAGTTACATAGGTACTTTATCGCATATGTATTCTTATATATTTTTTTTTCAACTTCCATCTCTCAGCAACAATATTAACACGTACCTATGAACTATGTAGAAAAAACCCATTGCATGTAAGAATATTTTTTTTTTGTGAGAACTATGCAATTCAGTACTACACAGTGGAAACTGGAAAACGCGCCATATTCTTCAAATGCATGATGTTTGTCGTAAGGACAACAGCCAAAAAGAAATAAAACGAAATTTACCCTCCGCGTTCAAAATGTCGCGAACTCAACTCAATTTGCCGGCGGGAATCTTTAAAAATCAGAACAAAAATCTGTTTAAAAAAAATAGACGAATGACGGTTGAAAGTATAGGTACTATGTCTAAAGGCAAATAAAAGGCAGTTGGTTTTCCTTTTCAAAGGATTTAAACTTAAATTTGTTTATTTAATTTTACTTTATTACACGGCTTTCAATTTTGGAATAATCCATATGGCATCATAATCATCATAAAGAAAGCTCTGGTCCAGATGATTCTTTCTTTGGTCCAGCTATAGATCACTGACCTGTAGAGGTATTTATTTGGACAATGTATGTACATCTTCTATGCCAAACTCATATTTTACGTTGCTTCACCCCGCAAATCTCTAAATCCACCATCATCTCTGTTGATAAACCGTCAACCGCTGCCATCAAGTCGCTGCATACATACAAAAAAAAAACATCGCACGGTGGGAGGAGCCAAAATTTAAAACATCGAAGTGGTTAACTCCCACAAATAGTTAGTCTATGACTATGGGTTTGTGTCACCTTTTATGATCTCCCAATTTTGGCTTAACTATAGGTATGTATGTATCTGATGAAAAAAAATATGTATGCATCAATGTTTTGCCGTCGGTGTTCTGCATCTTTGATCTGAGATCGAACGTCGACGGATATCCTGTAGGTGTTTTTCCTTTTAATTTAAAGATGATGCATGTTGCGTCGCAACATCCTGCCGGGCCACCACCACCGGGCCGAAGTCATCAAAGAAATGGTTTTGTGATTGTATATGTTAATCTTCATGAATTCGTTTTGGCTTGATTGCGGGTGTAGATTATGGTAGATCCTCGATGTGCGGCAGATTTGTACATGAAAACAAAAAATAATAAGTAGGCTCGGTGAATGGTGTGTGGCAAAAATGGATTATAAGTTATATAAATAGTTTAGATAAAATATTTATTAAATTCAATATAAATTAAGTACCTATTTAATTATAAGATATAAGATGCATATACATATGTAGGTTTAAAGTGTGTGTGTGTCGGTTGGCGTTGTTGGTTTATTGAGCATGGGTAAAAAGCAAAGTTTAGCTATAGGGCGTTTTAATGATGCAGTTCCAGTTTTAACGCGAACCCTTCCGTCTGTTCCCGGGTGCATCTCTGCGACTTTGCCTAACCGCCAAAGAGTAGGAGGCGTTTGCTCATCAGGCTAGATGACTAAATCTTCAAGTTTTGAGTTTGGCGTAGGCGATTTTGGACGTTGTTGCAGTCGAACTAAGTATAAGTACTCGGATTTCCATTTTTTCCAGATTTCTTGGTGAATTTTTTACATGAGATGCCATATGTCTAAATAGGATTCTTTCATTTCAGTTAAATCCCTTTCCGGTACAGTGTTTAGCGGGGAGCCAATTAAAAAATGACCTGGTGTCAAAATAGATAGATCCTCTGGATCTTCGGTGATCGGACAAAGTGGGCGCGAGTTGAGACAAGCTTCTACCTGCGTTAGTATCGTCGCATATTCTTCAAAAGTAAGAGTGTAATGTCCAATCGTGCGTTTCAAGTGGTGCTTCATGGATTTTACTTCTGCCTCCCAAAGTCCTCCAAAATGCGGAGCGGCTAACAACAAGGCTCCACAAAGCTCTAACCGAGCTAAAGACTTAATTTTAAGAGGTGCCACTCTAGTCTTTGCCATAATAAGATTCACAGCAGTTTCAGTTCCTGTGATAATTCGAAGGTATATATTGCTGCGGCATACGCCTTTTCGGAGGCACCGCAGAATCCATGAATTTCGACCTTTGATTTATTGGTGAAATTGATCCAGCGAGGAATCTCGATGGTCTTTAATACATTCAGTTCTATCTTTAATTTTTGCCACGCAGAAATGATTGCTGCTGGGAGCTCAGAATCCCATGTGTGATTGCCCTTCCAGATATCTTGCATTAATATCTTACCTATGATGACGTAAGGTGCTATCCAACCCATTGGATCGAACAGACGAGCAAGATCTGACAAAATAGTTCGCTTTGTATTTGTCTTAGATTCTTGAAGAAAGATTTTGAACGTAAAAATACATATCTTTTGCTGGATGCCACTGTATTCCAAGCGCCTTTATCGCATCTTCTTCGTTAAATGAAAGTGTTATTTGTACCTCTCTGTCCTCTTCTGGAACGGATGTCAATAACTTTTCACAGTTACTTGCCCACTTTCTTAAAGGAAAACCTCATTTTTTTAACATTGTGATGAGCTGAGACTGCATTTCCAAGGCTTCCGCTACCGAATATGCCCCATGAATTACATCGTCCACGTAAAAGTTACTCATGGCAATTTTTGAAGCAATAGGGTAATCATCTCTCTCAACAGCCGCAAGTTGCTGAAGCGTACGGATAGCTAAATATAGTGCATCATCTCCTTCCACATTCCGCCATAAGATGAGTTGGTACAATGAATCAGCTGGCGTTACCCAAATTTGCCTGTACATTTTATTGATATCGGCTGTAAAAGCAATTCTGTGTTTTCTGAATCGAGCGATATGGTCAAAAATGTCATCTTGCAATCTTGGGCCGACGGAAAGATGATATGAGCGATGTTCCGTCGGATGTTTTACAGGATGCATCAAAAACGATTCGCAGCTTTGTTGTCGAACTTGATTCCTTTATAACGTCATGATGGGGAAGAAAATAATGGGGAGATGATAATACAGTAGGACCTACTTCAGTCATATGCCCAAGATCCTTATATTCGTTTAATACCCCTTTGTACTCATCATAAAACGAAGAATTTGTTTTAAATTTTCTCTCCAATTGTAGGAATCGAACCAACGCAGACCTCCTTCTTTAAAAGGAAGTTGAACGACATATTTGCCATCTAATTGCCGCTGATGGGTTCTACAAAAATGTGTTTCACACTGTTCTTCTTCTGGGGAAAGTAATTTCCGATTTTGAATTTGTTCAAGTTCCCAAAACTTAAGTAATAAACTATCTAAGGTTTGAGTTTCGGTTTTTATGTGAAGGGACGTTATCACTGAATCGTTATTTGATGAGATTCCCCCAGAAAGTACCCATCCTAGTTCTGTTCTTTGCGCCATAGGAGAACCCGGTTCTCCTTTAATAATGCCTTCAAGGATAATGAAAGGATAAACATCACTGCCCAGTAAAACATCATTTTATTCGGTTTGTTGAACGACGGATCAGCAAGTGCAAGGTTTTGAAGATGATTCCAATTAGCAATACGAATATATTTCGTCGGAAGTACCGCTGTTAGCTTGGGTAAGACCAGTGTACAGCGTGTTGTACTGTATTGAGTTTAAGGCTAAAGGTTTCGTTTACATGAGACAAAATCGTGAAAGAAACTTTATATTTTGAGGTGCTTGTGCTGGTTTCTCCAACACCGAAATGTTTACGCAGCTTCTTTTCCTTTTTAAATTTAAAAGTTGAGTGGCAGACTCAGTGATAAAGGAAGCCTCTGATCCAGGATCCAATAGCGCTCGCAATAACAACGGTTGGCCAGCAGGTGTCAAAACCTTGATGAGGGCCGTAGCCAGAAGAACAGGTGATTGAATGTTTTCGGCGATACACGCATTGTGTGCTGAAGCCTTTTCGATAGAGGATGTAGGATTTTCTGATGATCCCGATTGAGAGGTATTGGGGGGAGAGGAGGCTGGTATGTTTGATTTAAGGACAGCTCCTGTTGAAGCGTGTTCATTAGCATGCACTGCATTGACTGGTTCATTCATATGCAATAATGAATGATGCTTTTGGTGACAGGCAGAACACGTGAAAGTGCTGGTGCCATTTTGTGTACAGTGTGCACTTGACAGGCAGTTTAAGAACAACTTCTTTTTCTTTGCAAAGTCAAGCCGATTCTTAATGTTAAACGCCTTGAATTTAAAGCAATTGCGAATCGAATGTAAACCCTGACAAAGTGAACACTTATTCAATATTCTGGAGTTGTGTGCTCGAATTGTGCCTGATGTGTTTTTAGTTTTGGGTTTTTTGTTGATTGAAACCTGATGAGGATTGTCCAATGACATCCAAAGTTCTTGATCGCATGAGAATGAAATCCTCTAAGACGCTGTATTTTGGATAATCTACATGCGTCGAGATGTGAGATTCCCAAAGCCCTCGTCTAGTGAACGGAAGTTTTTGTACCGTATGGAAAATAAGAACATCTTCCCATGACTCTACCGGTACACCAAGGTTTTTCAGAGATTGCTTGGCTTCGTTTGTTGTATCTAACAATAATTTTAAATCTTCAGATGACTCCTGTATGAGCTTAGGTTGATCAAAAAGTAGCTTAAATTGGTTATCTTTTAATAACCTGATATTTTGAAACCGTTTGATTAATAACGCCCATGCAGACTCAAAATTCGTATCTGTGTTTCGTAGCATACGCGCCGCTTCGCCGGTTAAATTGCTTTTCAAGTATTGCAGCTTATGAGCATCGGAAATAGAATTGTTTTTATTTACTAAGCCTTCAAATAATCCTTTAAATTCTGGCCACATCTTTAATGAGCCATCGGAGGTTGGAATTTTAATTGAAGGAAGCTTTAATTCTACCGACGACGGTGTGCTTGAACCGCTTAGGGATTTTTGAGATTATTGAGACTGTCGATGCTTGAAAGACGTTCTTTTAATTCACACGAATAAGTAAAACAAATTTCTTTTAATTTGTGAAATATGAAAGCTTCCATATATTTTACTTTCGCATCTTCTGTCGGAGCCTCAACAATTTTCTGATGCAGAGTTCTAGCCTCCGCATAGGATGCCTCTAAATTAGACAGACGCGCTTCATTCATAGACAGATTTTTTTGTTGCTTCTAAGCCTAGGTACGCCTTATAATCTGCCTCTATATCTTGCGGAATTGTTTGAACCGCGTCTATATAATTTGATACCTTGCTCTTGCTAATTTCTAAGCAAAATAATTAATAAACCGTAGAGCACACACAACACGATTGAGTTAGATCAACAAGGATCAATGATTTAAATTAAATATTATTTAAAAAGAAAATGCCACACACCTGATTTTAAGCGTTGCTCCCTCGTTGCACTAGCTTCAGATCCAGATAACCTCACAGGAAGTATATTATATAAACCGACCGATCTTAGATTCAAATGTCTTTACACGACGCACAGCAACACGATTGTCTTTACGATTTTTTTGTTAAACAAAAAGCGCACATGTGGGTACGTATCTTTGTACCTTCGCACTGTCTATTCAGTTTTTTATAAAGTTTTTTGCACTGATCCTTTTTAAGATCCTTTGCGATCCGGCTCGAAGGAACAATGTTTGTCGCAAGGACAACAGCCAAAAAGAAATAAAACGAAGTTTACCCTCCGCGTTCAAAATGTCGCGAACTCAACTCAATTTGCCGGCGGGAATCTTTAAAAATCGGAACAAAAATCTGTTTCAAAAAAATAGACGAATGACGGTTGAAAGTATAGGTACTATGTCTAAAGGCAAATAAAAGGCAGTTGGTTTTCCTTTTCAAAGGATTTAAACTTAAATTTGTTTATTTAATTTTACTTTATTACACGGCTTTCAATTTTGGAATAATCCATATGGCATCATAATCATCATAAAGAAAGCTCTGGTCCAGATGATTCTTTCTTTGGTCCAGCTATAGATCACTGACCTGTAGAGGTATTTATTTGGACAATGTATGTACATCTTCTATGCCAAACTCATATTTTACGTTGCTTCACCCCGCAAATCTCTAAATCAACCATCATCTCTGTTGATAAACCGTCAACCGCTGCCATCAAGTCGCTGCATACATACACAAAAAAAAAAACATCGCACGGTGGGAGGAGATTTAAAACATCGAAGTGGTTAACTCCCACAAATAGTTAGTCTATGACTATGGGTTTGTGTCACCTTTTATGATCTCCCAATTTTGGCTTAACTATAGGTATGTACATATGTATCTGATGAAAAAAAATATGTATGCATCAATGTTTTGCCGTCGGTGTTCTGCATCTTTGATCTGAGATCGAACGTCGACGGATATCCTGTAGGTGTTTTTTTCTTTGAATTTAAAGATGATGCATGTTGCGTCGCAACACATGAAAAAGAAAAATTGCAAATTCGCACATATACATATATATCTAAATATTCTAGCGTGAACAAATCAAGAAGCAACAACAAATCTGATAAAGAAACAAAAATATGTCATTCTATATTTTATAAGTGTGCCTCTGCGTGTGCGTGCTCCCTGCATATCCCCTCATGTTTTTACCCGTTATTTACCCAAGCTGCTTATTCTTGCAGTAGGTAGGTAGACATAAATAATTATGTTTATTGCATTCCGATACTGTGGCTTTTGCTTGTGCCTCTCTGAGTGGCTCTGCTCTGACGACGACGATTGGTTTGGTTTGATCACTGTAGATAGGGTTCACAACTTTTTTTCGTACTTTTTTTTTTAGTATTTTTCACTATTAGCTATAAAAAATATAGTACTCTTCAAAAATATATAGTATTTTATAAAAAGGTTAAAAAAAGGCCAAACATATTATTAGTAATTATTCATTTTTATAAAATCTATATTTTTTGTGCTTTTAGCATCGTTTAACAATTTTGTATTTAAAATAAATGTGTCATAGGCTTTATTGCAATCAATTTTCAAATTTATGTAGATTAAAAGTTCATTTTTGATTAGTGAGATGCTTGCTTCTTCTCGCCATTTGGAATTCATAATTGAAAAAAATTCTTTCTGTAAATGCAGAAGTGGCAGGAATAGAGAGTAGAAAAGAAATTATTTTACATACTGGTAAGTTGCTTTCGGATTTTTTAAAAATATATTGCCATTTTTGGTCTGTTTTTCTGTCGCTAAACTCATTCATATTTTTTATTCTCGTAAAAATTTCGTTTAGTATTAAAATCAGTCAACAATTGGTTTGAATTGAGACAATTCATACAAAAACCGACAAAGAATGTTGGAAAACCTGGCCAATTCCACTTTTTCCAATTGTAAATATTGCGTTGTAGTCTTGTAGTAGTCTTTGTAGACTTTTTTGTACCTTTCATTTTTAAGGTGTTAATTTACCACTGGAGTTTGACGAACTTCCACTGTCGCTTCCACTTTCCATATTTGAAACAAGCTTTTATTTTTAAAACATTCGAAAACTATAGACGTTTGACAGCAAGACTTAGTCTCATTCGGATACATGTATAAAATGGAACCTTAAAGTGCAATCAAAGTGTGTTTGATATTTGTTGATATGTTGCAAAATGATTGATAAATCAAACTGAAATATAGTACTTTTTCGTACTATATATTTCTTCAGCAGTATATAGTACAGAGACCCGAAATATAGTACAATACTATATATTATAGTACGGTTTGGAACCCTAGTTCCAATATTAAATTTAATAAATATTATTACCTTTTTTTGTCGATTAATTCGAAATGGAATTAATTTTCCGATCGCCACAGGGGCGTAGTATCTGAAATATAAAAAGAGGGCGCCAGCAATTTTTTTTTGAAGAACAAGGAAATTGCAAACCTTCGAAGCGGAACCGACGGTGAAAGCAATTTTAAAATAATAAAAGACAAAATATAATTTTTCCGAATAGGAATTGAAATTATTTTTTTTCTATTTTAACCTATGTACTTGCTTGGGAAACCTTGCAGTAAAGTAGGGCTAAAACCCAAGATCTTTTAAACAATTTTAACAAAAGATAGTGGAAATTTGGATTCCGTAAGATGGAACGCTATCTCTTTGTCCCGAATAAAACAAATATAAAATTAACGGGGTCGCGAGTCCTGCAATTTCAGGAATAATCAACGGAACAAAAGCCAACCGAATTATTAAAAATAGGCTCAATTTAGCCACCGAATAACAAGAAAAGAAATCAAGAAAATACACTAATTAAACAAACACTCTACTTATCTTTTTTTTTGGTTTCCTTTTCCACCAAATAAATCGCCAACTTTCTTTCCTCTATAATTCTTCCTGTAACACTGTTCCTTCTCCTTAAATTTTCTCTGTCGCACTATCCTCCTTTGATTTCCTCCCCCCGAAATCAATTTTTTGATTTTCTTTTAATTACTTCACTAACTTCGAAATTAAATTCTTAAGCTTTTCTCCACTTTTCTTTTCTCTTTCAAAATTTCCTCTTCAATCTAACTCACACTCTGTCTCTTCAGTCAAGAAGTGTTCTTTCAGATTTTTCGATGTCTGTCCGAACCTCTTCTTTTCCTGATCCCCATTGCTTTCAGCCAATTGGAATCCGCGGACTTCGATCACGTCATTTGTCAGCAAAACTCAGCTAATTTGCTGGAGTGCGCCACCGTTGTCGAAATCCAGCGGTCCTGCTTACTCGCACCTGTATATCACCCTGGCTATGCATCGTCATCATGACATTCGCCGACCGCTAATTTCGCTCCCAGGAGCGGCGAAAACAATGAACGCATTCAGCCATTTTCCCCCTATTTTCATAATTTCGAAGAGAAAATTAAGAGAAAAAGAAAGTATCGAAAACCTCAACAATCCAATTTCGAATGAGCAAAACATTTGTCCCCTCCAAATTTATAACAAAACCCAAGAAAATGAAAGGAGAATTTGGAGCAACGAAAAGGAAAAGTGAACAACCAAATACTAAAACTGTGGAAAGATAGTGGGCAATTATTTCCCTACTTGTGGTTCCAAAAGAAAACTACTTCGGTGGGCTTTTGTAAGATTTGAGGGAATTAGGGATAAGACTATAGCCTTCCATCTTGTACAAAATATGATTTTAAAGATAGGTTGGGCACTAGGCCATTCTCACAAAGAGTAACATTAGCATCGGAGACCAACTGCCGTCCGTGCTTCTTTTTGGTTAAACAGACCGTCCGTCTGTAATTAATATGTGCGTTCGGGACCAACTGTCACCCACGCCTTAGGTTAGTGGTTTCAACAGACCACTGTCAAATACAAAAACATCTAGATATTTTGTTTCTTCAAGTTACTGAGTGAGTGAACCGATGGCTGATGGACCATGGCTGCCTTTCTCTCTCTCAGTAAATTGAAAGAAACACCTGTAAAAGAAAATTGGGAAGAAAGGAATCTAGGATAGTGAAACCGAAAGAATGATTTTTGTTACGGATAATTTTACCGTAACAATATTTTATTTCTCTTAAAAAAAAACCTGTTAAATTATTGCAATTTTATGACTTTGTGCGTACGTTTGCAAGTATAACTTCCACAATTTCTATTTGTTTTCAATGAAATAAATTAAAAATAATAAAACGTAACTAGATGCACCCACTGAAATAATTTAAATTAATTAAAAAAAAAAAATGAAAAGAAAAATGTAAGAATTAGCTTTTTTACAACTTTATGTCATGGGGCAAAACGTCTTCATTTTTCATAATTTTTGGGTATGTACTAATAAGAAGTCTATTATATTATGAAGCTACTTAGCTTTCAAAAAAAAAAAATTGCACATTAAAAAATTGCAATTTAATGTATCAACATTTGTGATGTCGTTGTTAGGTATTATGAGCCTAGACAACTTTTATTTATTTTAATTATTTTTTTTGGGCATTTTTTGTATTAGATTCAATAATAAAAAACAATAAAACATTCACAGATTTTCCTATTTAAATTTTATAAAAGAGGTCCTTTGGACACGCACACAAAGAAGATTGTAGTTCCTAAGAATTGCATTTTAATATCAACGCCAACACTCTCATATATTTTTGTGTTTTTTTTTTTTGTCGGCGCATATAGTTTTTCTCCCTCTTTCCCACTCTCAAATACACAACATATAAAAAATAAACCGGTTAGACATTCATTCTTATTTTTTTTTCTTTGTTAAAGTGTGGGGAAGGGGTTATGAAAGAAGTGTTTTTGGTTGAATTTCGTGTAGGTTTGATGAATGGTGGTGGGTCAGTAAAGAAGAAGGAGGGTGGGATGATAGTTAACGAGTGTAAAAAAGTATACCTATCGCACATGCGCTCTCATATCCATACATGATCTCTCATCGGAAATATAAACAGGTTTTATACTTGTTGTTGGGCATACGCTGATGTTTTTTTTGTCAGCTAGTTCTATTTTGTGGTAGGTCAAGAAACATGATTTGAATTATCGTAGTCGGTTCGTTGCATATATATATATTTTTAATTTTGGGTAGGTTTGGAGTATTTTCAAGAATATTTTGGGAGGGATGGCAGTCAAGTAGTACCTACATTATATATTATATTTTATTTAGATACATAGGTACTTTATCGCATATGTATTCTAATATATTTTTTTTGCAACTTCCATCTCCAGAACTCGTGATCAAAATATCGTCGTAAAAAAAAAGGAAAGGATAGGTATGAATCTGAATTGTTTCAAGTTTTTTTATTTTTTTTTTAAATTCTGTTTTTAAAAATTCTGTAAATCCAAAATGCCTACTGTATTTCAAAAATAAATAATAATTTGAATTGTCTAATTCGTATTTTTTTTATTTGGATGCTGGAAAACGCGCAATATTCTTCAAATGCATGAAGTGTCGGAATGCAATAGACATATTTATGTGTACCTACCTACTGCAAGAATAAGCAGCTTGTGTAAATAACGGGTAAAAACATGAGGGGATATGCAAGGAGAACGCACACGCAGAGGCACACTTATAAAATATAGAATGACATATTTGTGTTTCTTTATCAGATTTGTTGTTGCTTTTGAATTTGTTCAGGCTAGAATATTTAGATATATATATGTGCGAATTTGCAATTTTTATGCATTTGAAGAATATGGCGCGTTTTCCAGTATCCAAATAAAAAAAAATACGAATTGGACAATTAAAATTATTATTTATTTTTGAAATACAGTATTTTTGATTTACAGAATTTTTAAAAACAGAATTTAAAAAAGAAATAAAAAACCTGAAACAATTCAGATTCATACCTATCCTTTTTTTTTACGACGATATTTTGATCACGAGTTCTGGAGATGGAAGTTACAAAAAAATATATTAGAATACATATGCGATAAAGTATAAAGTATAACTATAAAATATAATATATAATGTAAGTAGTACATCCTGCCATCCCTCCCAAAATATTCCTGAGAATACTCCAAACCTACCCAAAATAAAAAAAAAAAAAATATTTGCAACGAACCGACTATGATTATTCAAATCATGTTTCTTGACCTACTACAAAATAGAGTTAGCAGCTAGCTGACAAAAAAACATCAGCGTATGCCCAACAACAAGTATAAAACCTGTTTATATTTCCGATGAGAGATCAAGTATGGATATGAGAGCGCATGTGCGTTAGGTATACTTTTTTACACTCGTTAACTATCCTCCCACCCTCCTTCTACTTTACTGACCCACCACCATTCATCAAACCTTCACGAAATTCAACCAAAAATACTTCTTCCATAACCCCTTCCCAACACTTTAACAAAGAAAAAAAAATAAGAATGATTGTCTAACCGGTTTATTTTTTATATGTTGTGTATTTGAGATTGGGAAAGAGGGAGAAAAACTATATGCGCCGACAAAAAACAACACACAAATATATGAGAGCGCATTGGCGAAATAAATAGCAAAGAGAAAAAAGAGAAGGTGGTGGCGTTGATATTGAAGTGGAATTCTTAGGAACTACAATCTTCTTTGTGTGCGTGTCCAAAGGAGTTTTTTGTTAAAAAACGCAAAATAGACCTTTTTTATAAAATTTAAATAGGAAAATCTGTGAATGTTTTATTGTTTTTTATTATTGAATTGTTGTAAATATGTTTGTCTTTAACAACGCAAACTAAATACGTAATAGTTTGATCCGGTGACAAAGAAAATTGAAAAGGCTCGTGACGTTAGATTTTTTGAAAATTTCTTGAATTCAAAAGAAAAAGATTACATAATCACAGATTTAAATTTCCCACCGCTTCAAGAAGATCCTAGCAAAGAAGATATTTAAAATATTGATCCAGAAACTTTAGACACCCGTGCAGAAAACCTCAATGAAGTGTTACCCACAACTACTTCTGTAGATGAAGGTAACGAAGGAAATACTTCTACAAATCAGTTGCAGCATGGACCTGGCCGCCCTAGAATACAACGAACTGGACAAAGAGGACGACCAAGAAAAGAGTATAAGACCATTGAAGCTGTAAATGCTGTTGAAAATAGTCTTGATAATCCAATGACAATGTCTGAAACTTTGGCTAACAACAACGCTGAAAACTGGAAGGTTGCAATGGAAAAAGAGTTTAATGCGCTATTAGCAAACAATACTTGGGAATTGGTAGACCTACCAAAGAACGAACCAGTCATAGGATGTAAATGGATCTTTACCATAAAGAAAAATCCAGATGGATCCATTTCCCTATATAAATGCAGACTCGTCGCTAAAGGTCGCTAAAGCCCAAAGGTACATGATAAATTATTTTGAGACATTTTTACCAGTAGTCCGATATTCTACAATACGGTTGATTTTGGCGATGGCAGTGGAGCATGACTTACTTGTGCATCATCTTGATGTAAAGTCCGCTTACCTTAATGGTGAATTGTGTGAAACAGTTTACATGACGCAACCTGAAGGCTTCGTTGATCCTGAAAATCCTGGCAAAGTATGTAAATTAAAAAAGGCACTTTACGGACTCAAACAAGCTGGAAGGGAGTGGAACAAGAAGCTGAATAGCGTATTTCTCGATATAGGTTTCACTCGATGCAATGGCGATAGCTGCGTTTATGTAATGAATAGAGGAGAGAGTTTCAACATTATTGCAGTGTACGTAGATGATATGATGATAGCATGCTCTACAGAATCGTTGATGACCCACATTAAGGAAAGAATTATGGCGAAATTTGAATGTGAAGATAAAGGTGCAATAAAATATATCTTGGGAATTCAAATAGAGCGATGTGGTTCCAGAGGTCAAATAGCGATTCACCAGAAGCAGTACATATTGGATTTCCTGAAAAGGCAACGAATGGAAACCTGCAAACCAGCATATACTCCACTTGATCCTGGAACAAAGTTAATAAAATGTACCAATTCATCGTGCAAAAAGGAAGACCAGACTCGTTATCAATCATTAGTGGGAGCGTTAATGTATCTAGCCGTATCGACAAGACCTGATATCATGCACACTATCAGTAAGTTATCACAGTTCAACGTTGACCCTCATGAAGAACATTTAGTTGCTGTAAAACATCTCATACGTTACATCAATACGAATAGTGGGGCAAGTTTGTCATACGTTAAATCATCAAACAAAATTAAAGGCTTCGTGGATGCAGATTGGGCAAGCAGTGCGGATGATCGTAGGTCCTACACAGGGTTTGTGTTTATGTTAGCTGGGGGAGCAATATCTTGGGAGTGTAAGAAACAGACATCGGTTGCACTCAGCAGCACAGAAGCTGAATACATGGCACTTTCTCAGGCAAGCAAGGAAGCTGTTTACTTAAGAAATTTTATTCAAGAACTGGAAACACAATCAACAGGTTACAACTCAATTGTTTTATACAATGACAATCTTAGTGCCCAACAACTGGTAAAGAATCCGGTTTACCATCCAAGAAGTAAGCACATTGATATTAGATATTTAGATATTTATTAATTCGTTTATAATTTCACATTAAGATTACATCTTATATTTTGTGATTGGCTTAAAATAATATAATAAGTACATAAGTGACTAATTGCTTTAAAATTTGCATTTGTTTTGTTTTTCATAAAATACAGTAAATTTAAGTATAGATATTTAATATTTAACATTTAGAATTTATGTGTTTTCAGCTAGGTGATTATAAAGATTAATTTTGAAGTTCTTTGCGTTTTTGATTTTCCTAAGTTGTCTGGGCAATGTGTTCCACTGGCGGGTGATATGGGCGAAAAATGTACGACTGGATTGCAAGCAGTTAAATCTTGGTTGTATTAAAATGTCTGTTCTTTGTGAATTTGGAAAATTAAGTCTGTTGAACAAATAGTCAGGTTGATGTGATTGCATGATACCATGAAGAAGAATAAGCGATCTAAACTTGATTAAGTCTTCGAATTGAAGACCTGTTATTTGCTTAGAATATTCAGATATGTGGTCGAAATATTTTTTATTATATACATATCGAGCTAAATTGTTGTAGGTAATTTTCATTTTCATTTTTGTGATGGAATCTACACTACAGAATACTTCACAGCAGTACGTTAGGATTGGCAAAAGTAAAGCTTTTATCAATACCATTTTAGTAGCAGTTGGAATAAATCTTTGAGAACACCAAAGTAACCGAAGACCGTTATAAACTTTTCCAACTATTGTAGCTATGTGGTCTGTCCAAGTGAGGGTTTCATTGAAAATGAGACCCAAGTTTTTCGCAGTATGTACGTATTTAATAATTGATTCTCCTAATTTAACCGGAGGAAAGTGTGATGTTTCCAGACGTTTTTTGTATATACACAGAGTTTTTGATTTCTCCGGATTAAGCGAAAGGCTATGTCTAAGTGCCCATTGCTGAATAATTTTTAAATCCTCGTTAACATCATCTATTGCACTTGCAACATTAGTAAATGGGCAGCTCCGATATAACTGGACATCATCTGCAAACATGTGAACTGAACAATGTTTGACCAGTCTAGGCAGCTCGTTCACATAAATGGAAAATAAAAGTGGTCCAAGAACAGAACCTTGGGGTACACCGGCGGTTATTCTAAGGAATGAGGACGTTCTATTGCCCACTGCCACACATTGCTGACGTCCAGTCAGGTACGAGAACAATAACCTTACTGCCAAAGGTGAGATACCAAAATCATTCAATAGTTTTGTACAGAGTACATAGTGGTTGACAGTATCAAATGCCTTTGAGAAATCAAGCAATGTCAAAAAAGTACAGCAGTTCTTATCCATAGCCTTACGAATGTCATCGACAACAAGCAACAATGCAGTTTTACAGCTTCTTTTAGCACGAAACCCTGACTGTACAGAACTTAAAAGATTGTTTTCGAGAAGGTATCCCTGTAGTTGCTTGAGTACTGCTTTTTCAAAAACTTTTGATAAAAATGGTAAGATTGATATAGGTCTATATTCTGTTTTCAATCGATTTTGGGATTTAGGTATGGGGAGTACTTTTGCTTTTTTCCATGAAAGTGGGTATTCACAAGTTGTGAGTATGTTGTTGAAAATATAGGTAATAAATTTAAGAATATGGGGGAGAAGTAGGGATTAATGTCGTCTAATCCTGTAGCATTCGACTTTACTGAAAGAATACATTCAACAATGTCTTCATCCGTAAGATTATCGAATTTGAACTTTTGTTGGTTCCTTTCTTCAATCTCACTTTCTTGTTCCCATGGTAACTCAGGCAGAAAATTATAATGGTAATTTGCTTGTACTGAGAAGGAAACAAACTGTGAATTGAGACTATTGCAATCTACATCGGCAGCAACTTCCGATTTCTGTTTCCCATTCCCAAGTAAACGTAACTTTTTCCAAATATCTTTTCCAAGTTGATAATCTGGACAAAGATATGACTCGTAATAAGCTCGTTTTGCTCTTTGAATTTGTAGTACAACTAAATTACGATATGACCGGTATATTTCAAAAAGCGCGGGCAACTTATATCGTTTCCATCGAGTATAAGAGTAATCTCGTTTCTTAATTAGGTCAAGAATTTGATCACTAAGCCACTGCGGAGAATTACTTTTTATAGTTTTTGATTTAAGTGGAACATGATTATCGAAAAGTGTTTTTATATTATGTTGAAGCAAATGTACCTGCTGTTCAACTGATGGCATATAATATATTTGCTGCCAATCAAGTTGAGCAATTTCTATACGAAGGTTTTCATAATTAATGTTTTTGAAATCTCTAAACGTAATTATATTATTTTCTGTACCATTAATAGATATTTCGTATGTCATGTAAATCAAATCGTGATGTGAAAAACCTGGGGCTGATAATTGGTCATAAAATATGGCTTTATTAGTATCCCCTACGAAGAACACATCTAATAGAGTCGCAGATTCTTTAGTAAAGTGGGTTGCTGTCAAACAATTTACTGGAAAGATATTTAAACTTCGGAAACTGTTAACAAACTTAACAGAAGTAGCATAGTTAAGCAAATCACAGTTAAGATCCCCGCATACAATAACGTTAGATACAGAACATGATATTTCCTCCAAAATGTTAATTATAGGCGTAAAATCAACGTTCTTATTTGGCCTGTAGATAACTCCGAGGAGTAATTCTTCTATACCAAAATGAAGTTTAAGATACAAGTACTCAGTCGCGCTTTCATTGTTTGATTTGCACAAAATTTCACAGTGAATATCACTACGCAAATAAATTGCGACACCCCCTCCACGATCTATTCTATCAGCACGAATGAGTTTGTATCCTTCAACCTTGAAAGCACTGTTTGGAATCTCTGTGGAAAACCACGTCTCTGAAATACAAATAACATCTACCTTCGAATTTACAAACAACAGACGAAATTCATCAAATTTAGGCGCAAGACTCTGCGCATTTATGTGGCAAACATGTAAGCCTTTTTTCTGTAAATGCAAAATTCTTAAAATTCGATACAAATTATAACCAATTTCACCGTCAGAAAGCCCATCGCTACTAATATCTAATTGCATTTATCAAGTAAAAGGTAAACAGAGTGACAAAAACTCAAAGACTGAGAAAAAGAGTAAGAAAAAAAAAAAGTAAACAATAAAAAAAAATAATCTAAAAAAAAAAAAATTGTTGTCTATAACAACGCAAACTAAATACGTAATATAATAACTACTTTGCTAAGTTTTACTTTGACTATATAAATCAAGTTGTTTATATAAAATGTATCAAATAATTAATATCTACTGAATTTTGTATCAATCTATCTATCTGTGTTTTCCATATAATAAAGACGTGTTTTTCTTATAAAATATCCAATCGTATTTTACTATATGAATCTAATACAAAAAATGCCCAAAAAAATGATTAAAATAAATAAAAGTTGTCTAGGCTCATAATACCTCACAACGACATCAGAAATGTTGATTCATTAAATTGCAATTTTTTAATGTGCAAAATTTTTTTTTTTTTGAAAGCCTAGTAGCTTAATAACGTTATTTATATCATAATTTAATTTAAATTATTTCAGTGGGTTCATCTAGTTACGTTTTATTATTTTTAATTTATTTCATTGAAAACAAATAGAAATTGTGGAAGTTATACTTGCAAACGTACGCACAAAGTGATAAAATAGCAATAATTTAATAGGTTTTTTTTAAGAGAAATAAAATATACATACATTTTTTAAAACACCTAACATATTAAACATGGTTTATATTGTCTTAAAACAAAAAAAAATAAATAAAAAATTAATAAACAAAGTTGTCCAACTCGAAATAAAAAGTAAGTCTAAATTTACAAAAAAAATACCTTCTTTTTTTCTCATAAAAATCGTAAAATTACTATTTTTATAATTTAAAAGAAAATTATAGGTGCATATGTTTATTATCTATCCAAAAAATCCTTATCAAATTATCTTTCCAAATACAGAAGTTATGTAACAATTAGTCAGCTCACTGCCGTCAAAACGCAAAGGAAACCTACCAAGTGTTTTTTTCAATAGGGCTGATGACATAATGTAGTGCTGTCTGGACAGAAGTTTTCCGGGCTCAGTGTATATATAAGTACATTAGTCTTTCAAATGTTTTTAGGAGAAAAGACGTGAGACTGATGGGGGCCTGTGTGGCTTGGTTTTCCAGCATTCGGAACAAAAACCACTTTGACTTCCCTAGACGCCTTAGGCACATATCGGTGAAAAGGAGCTAATAGCCCATTTAACCTTTTCTTCCGTAATCAACTCTGCAGGTATTGTGTTCTCGATGCAGAGCCCCAATTGTGAAATCTTTTTATCATTCGAGGTGCAACCTGGAAAGTGTGCGTTTACCAGGAGTCCTAGTGTTTCGCTACACGATTCCGTCCAATGTCCATTAGGTTCTTTAAGAAATCCTAGAACAATTAGTCCCTTTGCTAGTATTTTTTTGAGTCTTGCTGATTCATTAGTACTCTCAACTTGACTACAGAAGTTTCTCCACGAGCTGCGTTTTGCTCTTTGTGTTTCTATCTTAAATTTCTTTTGACTGGATTTATAAATTTCCCAGTCAGTGTCTGTTCTTGTGCGCTTGGCAACGTTGAAAAGTCTCCTGGTTTCTTTCCTAATGGTACCAAGTTCATTTGTCCAAGGTTTTAGTGGACACCCTTTTTCTAATGCTTTACCGAGAATTTGAGTGAAGTTATCATTTGCTATGCCTATAATCTCGGGTTCTAGCATCGAGTTAGTGTTCAGTTTTTGTATATTGAACTCTACTTCCTTATTGAAAATATCCCAGTTTGTTTTATTATATTTCTGAAAGGTTTACGAGGGTCTGGGGTGTCGGGTATTAAGAATTCTATGAGTTAATGGTCAGAAAATGACTCATCTTTACTGTGATGGAGATTTATTTGAATTATTTTCATGTTAAAGAAACCCCCTCCCCATTAATTACCTTTTTCTTGGTCGTTATCAGCCGCAGTTTGCATCGGTTTGTACCGACACGCATCTTGAAATTAATTTTCCTAAGAATTGGTATTGATTTGTGATATAGGATCATGACCACTTCAGTGCCATCTTTTATCTGTTCGCCCATCTCAGCCACTTCCCAGTTTTGACTTAGTTGGTCAGTGTTGAGTGACCTGAGGTATCTTTAAATACAATCCCTCGGAATGAGCGGCCCTTTCATGATAAGCTTGGCTCTTGGCCTGGAAAAGTTGCCGATTTCCTTTCTCCCCAAGAGGCGAAGGTCAGCGTTTGGCCAGGGAGCTTCAGCTTTCCGAATAAATTCTTGAAGCCATGTGAGGGTGTGTTCATCTTCACATGTTAGCATTTTGAATCCTTGAAAGGTGCAGAGATTACCGAATAGTGGCGGTGGCCTACTCTTAACGATAGCCTCGTTTACCTCCTCAAGGATCCGAAGTTCCACCAATTGCCATTGATCCTCCGTCAGTTTCCGTGTACGATTCCCATAGTCTACTATGGCGAATTGTTGCCCTACAGGCGCTCTGGAGAGTCTGGCTTTTTTCTTTTTGTTTGTTGGTGAGCTGTTGGTAGGTGAGTCGTTCTTTGCTCGCTTGGATGTGTCAGTGGGGGGCATTGGCCTCTCCTTAGATACTCCCGATGTGGTATTCCTAGGAGCCGGTGTTGTTGTTGTCTTGTCAGTCGTAAGTGGTGTAGCAAGTCTTTGATTGGATCTGTCCAGAGCTAGCTTTTCCTTAGCCGTTAAGGTTTCGGGGTTTTTCCTGGCTAGGAACCGGACAATCCTCTCATAGTTACGTCTTTGTCGGCGTTGAACCTGTCTGTCACCGAGGAGTCTCTTCACCTTGCGTTGAGTTGCAGGCACTGCTTTGTATTGCTTGGTTGGATTCTCCACGACAGTCGTGTCCGTTATGTCACTGTTAAGTGTTGCGTTCTTGTCGTGTTCGTGTAAACCTGGCTGTGAAGAGGTAGAAGCACCTAGGTTGCATGTGGGGCTGTGGCCCTGGATGTTCCCTGTGCGCTTCACCTCAGCACTTTCCTCTCCCGGTGGTTACTTCCCACCCGCCAGACCGGTAGGAGCGGAGTGCTCCATGCAACGCTAACAGGTGAGTTCGACCGCCCAGCAGTTGGTTTGGGTAGAGTGTCCGTCGTTGTCCTTGCTAGAGTGTTTGAGGAGACCGTCCCCTTCTTTGTGTCGGTATTACCAACACGCGAAGCCGGCGGTCCCATCAAACCTCCAACGCTGGTGCGCTTCCCAGGGGGAGACTCCTCCGATGTATAGGAAGGTGACCCAAATTGGAACAATTTTGTGGCCCCCTCGTTCTCCGGATCTAAACACCCTCGATTACTTTTTCTGGGGCTGTATAAAAGAAAAAGTGTACTCCAAACCAATTGAAAATAGACAAGAACTACTCCAAAAAATTTTTGAAGCAGGAGAAGAAATAAATTCAAGGAGATTCGGGCGCCTAAAGAACAGATCTTTTCTGCGGCGGTGCAGAGCCTGTATTCGTGCAGAGGGTAGACAATTTGAGCATTTTTTTAGATTTATCAATAAAATAAATGTTGATCAGCAATGCAAAAAGAAATAAAAAATACCAAATTTCAACAACTTTATAATATAATGTATTTATTTTTATGCAAAACTATCAAGCCAAATTATTTCAAAGAGTGGACTGTATACGTGGTTGCTAGCAAAAGGGATCGAATTTTATATTGTTTATTAGTTCATGCTAAATCTTAAACACCAAAAAATAAATCGTCTCGATAACTTTATAGGTATAGTATATATACTAAACAAGTGCATAGAGATTAGCGGATTAAGGGATTAACTGAATAGCAAAAGTTGAAAAACAAAACTATAGTTAATAACAAATAGGGTATTATATGACTTGTTTGGCAATTTGAAAAAAAAAAATATTTAAATGAAATACATTTTATAATTTAGTTACTTTAACATTGAATTCAATTATAGTTTAAGAATATAATAATAATTAAGAATGAAAAATAATAGTTCAAGGTGCATTCCTGAACAAATGTATTAAAATATTTTCTCTTGTTTCATTATGATTAAAGTTTTCCAGAATAAATCAATAGGGTACATTTCCAATTTTTTAGTCAGAATTTTAAATGCTCCAAAACGTTTTAAATATTGATAAAATTTTTTTACGCTGGAATAAGTAGCAAGTGTTGTACCATTTTGAAATCTTGATGAAACGGGCCAACTTTTAAAACAATTTGCCGAGGGTAGAGTAGTACATTTTTTTTTTTAAATATGAAGTGTCAAAGTTTGGTTACAAAATTTTTTTGAACCATGACTCATACGAACTATTTTTCTTACGAAACTGACAATTTAATTTTTGATTGGAATCATGGTTATTAAGGATTACGTAAAAAATAAAAACACCGCAAAATTTGGAAAATTGTGACCACAGTAATCGATTTTCATTATTTTTCTAAATATTGCTATTATTACTTAACCAAGCGAGATAGATTTTTTGTATTATTTTTCCCAGTATACAGGTACAAGCTTCCCTATCACCCAGTTCCCACTTGAAGTTGACTTACGGGACACCCTGTATATTGGTATGAATTATTTTTAAGAATTATAAGCTATAAGATCAAGTAGGTATCTATGTACTTGCGACGTAGTTATGGTTTTAATTAATTTTTTAACTCTTTGACAGCAGTATAGTTTCGTTAACAAAAGTATCCATTTTTAAGTCACTCTCCCCTCAATCTTAAATACGTAAAAAGAAACGTAACAAAAAAAAAACCTTGTGCCGAAGTAGGTAGGTACAACTGCTACTTCTCGTATATATGTGACATATTTTTTTATTGAAAATCTTCCTTTTAGAAAATATAAATGTCTTTACATATTGAAACAGACTTCTTAAAAACAAGGGTGTCTGTTGTTATATCCCAAATTCATTTCTCTTTATCAGACCTAGCCTTTGACCTTGGATGAACCCGTACAGGCCATACTTTTTCTGTACAAATTTGTATACAGTTTTTGCACTCTTTACATTTTATATCTTTCTCGAACTACAACTATTCTATTTTTTTTATTATTTTTTTTTAAAATAAAATAGAACAATTATAAATAATTTAAAAAGACGAAATATTTTATATATAATTTTTATCCGCACCTTTTTGAATGAGGCCGACTGACAACATTTTTTGATCAAACATTCTTTTCGAGTATGAACTTTTGAATAATAAAGGGGTATCTGATAAAAAAACGAGTTTGGGAAATAACGGGCACCCTACTCAATTTTTTTGAAGTATTTTGTTTGAAAACTGGAAACCTTAGAAAAGTGAAGATTATTTCATTGAATTTATATATGAATATGCTTAAATCTATCTTATTGCAATTTTAGATTTGGCTACGTGGCCTGAGAAAAATCACTCATAATTCTAAGGCGAACAACATCTGCCCCATGATGGTTCTTAAAAAACAGTAAGTTTAGATAAAGAGTTTCTGAGCCGACCGTTATATAGTTTTCCGCATGCAAATATTTAACTTTCTTCGACAAAAAAAACATTAATAAATAAATAATCTTTGTATTTATGTGTCTGCATTTGTTTGTATACTGTTCGCACCACCATTCTTTTCACGCAATTTTAAAAATATTTATTTGTCTTTGTTAACTTAAACATTTATAAAAAAAAAATTTTATCTATATTTTGCATGGGCACTTTTAACTTCTTTTTGTATTTCGTTTATATTTCAATGTTTCCTAATAATAGCGTTGGCAGGATGGATTACGCCATATCACTCATAATAACAAAGCAACTAATGTATGTCCAACTACTAACCTAATGAAACAGTGAGTATAAATATTGTGTGAAATGATTTTTTAGTAGATACCTACCTACACACGTATACATATATGGATTTATGGCAGGTAAGTAGTTGATTTGATTAGGAATTAATTAGAGCAACGAATTTTACATAGAAAAAGAAATAATATATATAATGTTACAGTTCTGAAAAATTACACTTTAAACTTTTTTAATGTTTTTTTTTCCAAATTCCCCATTTTTTCAAAAACTATGCATTGATTTCACTTGATTTAAAAACTAGCTAATAGAACAGAGTATTGGCTTTAAATAAAGACCTAAAACTTAATTGTATCTAACTGTTACCGTTATTTTTTAATATTTTTTTTTTTATTTTTAGTACTTTTTTTATAAAATTACGCAATTTTTTACGATTATTTTATCACATTTAAACCATCAGTGACTTTCTGCGGATGCATTAACACTAAGTGCACCTCGTATGAATTGGCAACGTTCCAAATCTGGCAATTTTGCTTTTTGACACAAATACTCGTTCTTCAAAAATAGAATTAGTACGATGCGAGGTTAAAATCAGGATTTTCCAAATTTTAAACGAGTAAGCTAAGAGTAATTTTCTTCACTACAAGTTAAACTCAACTTGAGGATTTTTATTCTCAACTTGTGATTTTGTTTTTTTTTCACTCAAAGTTGACAGTTTCAACTTTCGATTCTCAACTCTCGAGTTGATCATCTTCTGGTTTTCTTAACAATTTGCATGAAAAGCTCAGAACGTTAGTTTTTCCAATGCCAATATTTACCTTGGATCAGTTGAGATATGCATTTAAGGATGCTGAGATAGCTTTTCCAAGGCGGGATCAAAATTTTGCAAAACCGTTCAAAGCTCCAACGAAATTTGCAGCCAATGAACTTAAATATGAAGATGAAGTGAAACAGCCAACAGCAAGTGGCAGCATTTCAATTAGGCGGAGATCGTTCAAAAGTATGCTGCTATCGCGAAGTTAGTTTTTTGGAACTGTAAAACTCCAGGTCACACTTATTTTGAATGTGATTCTGAGGTATTGAATGTGTTTTGTTATAGGTGTGGTAAAATGGAAAGCCCCACACTGTTCAAAGTGTTACCCGGAAAACCGGTCTAAGAACGCGAAGTCTTCGGGGGAGTCGCGTTCCACGCAAGCTCGAAGGCCCCAATAATCACTTCAGCAACCGATGAAACTGATGAAAATTTTGAATATGGTTCGGTAAAAGAAAATGAAAAAATTATAATTTAAAAAAAGAAAAAGATGCTATTTAAAGTAATGATATAAACAAAATTACCTCACGTATTAAACCTTTGCATCAAAGAATTTTGGAGTATAAACAGGCCAGCGATAGAATTTTTAATAGTCCTCCAAGTACAGTGTCCAATAATATTTTAAAAGCCCGAGAATGATATCAAGCTATGAAAGAGCAAAGAGCCCATTATTATTATTAGTCCTCCATTATAGATGTTGCGTCTGATCCTCGTCCGTATGCTAAAATTTTAATTTGTAATATAGAACTTTTTGGTCTTCTAGATAGTGGGCAAGTATAAGTATTTTAGGTAAAAATAGCTTACAGTTGATTCACTCTCTTAACCATAAAATTCTTCCGTTTAAGTTTGGGGTAAAAACCGCATACGGAAAAAGTCAAAACATAGTAGGAAAAGTGATAGCGCCAGTGAAATATAAAGAAGAAGATTGCAATATAACCTTTTTTTGGTTTCTAGTTTGTACCAAGATGTTTATCTAGAAGTCGATTTCTGGCGCAAGTTTAAACTCGCTCCGAACATAATAAGTTCGCTTTCCACTTCAAATGAAGTAGATCTTTCAACAGCAGGCAAGATTGGATGCGGTCAGGCAGAAATTTCTAAATTTCGACCGCGATGTTCTCGTAAGACGGCGCTCATGGAGCATGTCATCGATACTGGAGACACTACCCTGTCTCACCGGCGGTACAAGCCATTTTATATGATGAGTTAGACCGGATGTTGAGCCTCGGCGTTATCGAGGAGAGTGAGAGTCCGTGGTGTTTGCCGGTGGTTCTCTTGCAAAAACCAGGCAAGAACCGACTTTGTCTGGATTCTCGCAAGTTGAACTCAAAGAAGCGTTTTGGCAAATACCGCTGAAGAGGCAGTGTAGGAAAAAGACTGCCTTTGCGGTGCCGGGAAGACCCTTGTACCAGTTTACTGTCATGCCTTTTGGGTTGTGCGATGCGGCCCAAAGGTTGTGTCAGTTAATGGAAAGATGATTCCCTCGATGATTTGCTCATCATGGCGCCTGACTTCGACACCCATATCGCTCTGTTAGATGAGTGCTTGCGTAAAGCAAATCTCACCATCAACTTGAAGAAATCGAAGTTCTGCTTCAAAGAACTGAAGTATTTGGGGAAGTTCAAATCTTAGCCAACGAACTTCCAGGTAGGGTGGGTTATGGCTACGCTGTCTGCAGCGCCCTGGCGTGGTGAAAAGTCCGTCGTATCATAACTTTATTTTCAGGCCTGATACATGTTTTTGTTGACAGATGAGGTCTAGTACGGCGGCAAGTTCGCCCCCCCCCTCCCATCCGGCGAGTTCAAGCCGGGCTTTGCTAGCAGGCCACGTTCCTCGAACTAGACTTTCCATTCCATTCCGCCTTCCTTTTTCCTACCCTACGACTACACCGATTCCCGCCTCACTTCCTCTTGCCTCCCACCAAGTTTAGCAAAAACGGAGAAAGATGTCGGAGGAAGAGTAAATTCAAAGTCGAATCAACTTCTATATTTTTTCTTTTTATCTTCAGCCTTTCACTCAGCTCATTTTTGCATTGCTTCGCTTCCACTCAAATTTTTGTTTGTATCTCCACAACAGCACCCACTTTTTCATGTTCTCCGTCTCACATTTTTTGACGAATCTATTAATTGCCCTGTTAAAACAGTGAACACTTCAATGGCACAGAGAGGAATTGAATGGACAGAAAAAAAAGCAAATAGAAAAAGGAGGAAGAGAAAATGCAAAAACACCAGTAGAACAAAGCAGCGACCGCTTGATTGCGCATTAAACCAATTTCTAAATTAAAAAATACAAAATGTTGTAATTTTAAAATTTGTTTAAGTACATATTTCTCAGTTTGTAGAAAAGATTTAGGCCTTAAAATTTGCGTTTAAATATTGAACTTTTGAAACAATCTCTATTATTGTGAAGTATCCAAAACGTTTTGACGTATAAGCGAAAATGTGTTCCAACCTCAAGGAAAAAGTTGAACAAAATTTAAAAAAATTAATATTCTGATTAAATTAACAAATTAGAAAAACAAAAAAATAGTCTTAAACAATCTTATAAATATAAAAAATATTACAGAATTTGTTTCAAGTTAATCAATTTAATTCTTTCTGAGTTTATGCCGGACATAAAATATTGCTTCGTCTATATAATAGTAATGATATAATTTCACAGCTCATAGCACAGTGTTGCATAAAACGAAATGTAAGTACACCACTGTGTCTTTTCAAAGCAAAAGATATCTCACTTCTTGCACGAATGACGAGTTTCAACCTTCAACACATGCACTGCACCTGTGATAACATTGCACAATTTAAATCCAAAGAAAAAGGCGTACCTACATATGTATGTACATATGTGTATGTATGCACATCAATTCAGCAAATATTTGGTTTGAACTCGTTATACGAACACACACACACAATTCTGAGAGGAAGAATATCCAAAAGCCATAAATCATAGTGACGGAGTATGATAGCCTTTAGTGTTTGGTTGTGTTCGGACACAGATGCTAGGAACTGCAATAGCCCCTTACCATTTCCTTTTTAAATGTTATTAAACCAAGATTGAAGGCTTAACATATACCTACGCATAGGTTTGTTCACGTAGAATATTAAAACAAAGTTTACAAAGCACAATGATGCTTTAGAAAAAATAATTTGGTGGTGCATGCATGCAAAATATTGGATTGGACGAAAAAAATACTACTTCAGGACTTTAATGCCATCATTCCAAAATCTTATGGTTTTTCTATTGAATTTCCCTCTCCAGGACAAACCTTTAAAAAATATTTTTTTTTTAATTAAAACGTTGTTTCATAATTTTTAAAAAGGAATTTCGTATTATATTCGTTTTTCGACTTAAAAAATGTTAAGAAATAAATAATCGAGTGCGGAGAAAAAAGAAAGAAACCGAATGTACAACAAAACCTTTTGTGGGGCTAGTAAAAATGCTGGTTTCAAATGCAATTGTCAAACAATAACACCTAAATTGGAATGAACTACCACAAAAAGTTTTTCAATTAAAAATTTTAACAATAAAAGATCAACCGTATTCTAAAAAGGAGCCTGATGATCGGTCGTGAAATAGCTATAACTCCAGCGAGTCCAGCCTATAAAAACTTGGTCGTATTTCAGTGTTGTTGTTTCATTCAAACTTTGAATAATAAACTTCCTTTTACTGGGCTTCTGCACAAACATTTAAGTTCGTTTTGTGGCAACTATTAAAAACCTTGCAATAACGATCTGGAAAATACGACGACGTGGTCAAGGAAGCTACTAGTTTTCGGGTAAGAAATATGTGTGGCACAAGCTTAAGCTTATGGAGATATTTCGGTCCCGGTTAAAGGTTTATTAAATATAACTGTACAGTGGGAAAACGAAACACAAACTTTACCTATTACGTCATTTCGAACTCATAATGCCGCTAGTTACCATTTCCAGCCCTAATAAGAAGTTGTCAAACATGACCATACAGCGTTGAGCAATTTTTCTAATGGGATACACCTACACAATACGTTACCGTCCAACTACAAAGCATGGGAAAGCCGATTGCCTATCGCGGTTGCCAGCAGGTCCCGGTGAGAAATTCGAGAAGTCGAAAGAATCTTGCCATCAAGTTGACGAATGTCATTCGGCTTTAGAAGATTTTCCTATTAATTCAGATATCATAGCTTAATTTTCAAAAAAAGATCCACATATTCAAAATATCTTTGAGTATATACAGCAAGGTTGGTCGACACGTTTGCCAGCAACTCAAAATCATTTGCTTCCTTATTTTCGTAGAAGATTTTGTCTGCTAACATTCTTCTCTTTTACAGCCAAAGCCAAAGCCATGCTACATCAGAAAATGTATGGGAACCCATTCACATAGACTTTGCTGGTCCTTTCCAAAAATCGTATGCTGTTGATCGTGGTCGATTCAAAATCAAAATTTCCTTTTGTCGTTAGAATGTCTTCCCCAACTTCCCAGGCAACAATTCACGCTTTAAATTCCATATTCGCTTAAGAAGGTCTTCCAAAAATCATACCTAGTGTCTGACAGTTGGACACAATTTACTTCTAAAGAATTCCAACAGTACTATCGAGACCATTCGATTCGGCATATGACATGAGCACCTTTTAATCCCGAGTCCAATTGGTTGCACGAGAGGATGGTAAGAACTTTCGAAACAGCTTTTCTTAAAATCATGACTGGAACCTCGAAAAGTTATGATGCACAAGCCACATTCTTATTTACATTTCGTAGGGAAGAGGGGCACGTTTTAACGCGGGTTACCTTTGAACATGGCTAGTAAAATTTTAACAAATAAATATTTCAAAGCGTAAACTTAATTTTAAACATGGCAATACCCATATCTTTACACGTCAACGATTTTGTGGTGCATCTCTTATGTTCATCTGACAGTACCTAGACATGCAGTTTTTATGCGTAAATTGTGTTTTAACATTAGAAATGTTTAAACGGAGACATACAATGTTAAAAAATCAACAGAATGTAAAAAATGTGAAACGCCTAATGGACAAAGAGGGTGAAACGTCAGGGGAATAGACAAAATGATTGCGTTCAGGCTTTGTTCTACTGGTCTGAGGAAACAGAATACGGAGAAGGTGATAAAACGGACACCAAAAAAAAGGAGAAGTGTTCGTAGGCCTTTGTATATATATAAATTTTATAGTAATCTCATGGAGTCGTTATCACTTTATAACTTTTTAGTTTTTGCATCTACAAAGTTAGTTTTTTTTAATTCGCATCTACAAAAACACACAATTAATTTGATATCTCAAACGAACTGTACACCCCACACGACCTTCACAATAGTTAAAAAAGTTTGCTTTAAAAAATCACAAGCTGGTTTCAGTGGAATTGTCCATTTTTTGCCGATTTTTACGAAACCTGAAAAACATCCAGTTTTTCGTTTATACTTAAATGCTTACTTGAAAAAAAAACCATTACAATACTTACAAACACCAATTGGCGAGAGGGAGAAAGTATTCTAAAGCCCGCGGACTGTGTGCAATAAAAAACCACAATCGTGGCAAATTTACTTCGGCATCGGAAAAAAAAATGCTATAGATATGTAGGTATGTACATTTGTAGTCGGTATAATAACTGTAAAGGTACACTGTCGTTGGTTTGGCTTGCTTAAGGCGTCAGTTATAGCGATCAGGAAAAACTTTCAAATAGATTATTTACTAGGTTTTCATTCGATTTGAAACGCAATTGTTGTACTAATCGATGACAAATAACTCAATGAATTTTTTATGCAAATAAAATTTTCAACTCAACAATTATTTTATTGTTAAAAATGCATTAATGTGTTTTCCTGATGTAAATTCATTTTTCGTGCCAGCTGATTGTCACTTCACACAAAATGGAACAAATCGTTCCAATTATTTGCGTTCCAGCTTTAACTTGTTTCACTGACAGATTTGTGAAAGGAAAAAAAAATCGTATCCATCTGTTTCAACTTTTCCTGATGGATTTTCCTGATCGCTATAACTGACGCCTAAGACTTCGATTCTAATAATGCGATCTTAAAATTTAGCTAAAATATCGGACTAATTTTTTTTTATAAAACCATTGCGCAGTCACATAAAACTATATGTATATGAAAAACTTTATTAAATTGAATATTTAATAGAAAGAAAAATTCAAAACAAAATAATTTTTTAAACCTAATGTACCTACCTACTTGACCCTTTTTAGGAAAGTTATGATGTTGGTATTTCAGAAAAAGTTGCTCAACATTAAAATGACATTCAATGTACTACATACATAAATACATAATTGCTTTTTCATTTCTAATGTACCTACCTCAATTATGCTGGAATTTCTTGCTAATGTTTTTCATTTTTGAAATTTTTCTCTTAATAGATATGCTCTTATACTCACATTATTTACTGTTGTAGATAATTAAAAATACTTCCGTTCAAAAGTGCCCCAGATAAATTCAAACCTGCCCTACATGTAGGGTGCCTTCGAACATAAGGACCTATTTTGTAATTTAATAAAAATAATATATGTAAATACATAAAGTAAGTCTGTTTTGAACACTGAAATATAACAAACAAAACCTGTAAAAACAGAAATAGAATTAATGTTAAAGATAAGAGTAACAAAATAAACAATAATCGTGAACATGCAAGATTGCTCAAGATTATTCTTGTCAAGTAAAGAAACAATCATGATTCAATTTTAAATAAAAGAAATAACAAAATAAACAATAATCGTGAACATGCAACAACATGCTCAAGATTATTCTTATCTAGTATAAACGGACTATATACGAATTGTTATAAATAGGCCCCAGTGGAAAACAGAATCAGATCTTAATAATTGGACGTAGAAGTACAAGTATAGCATAAGAAAATATTTGAATAAAGATTAAAAACCTTTTAAATCAACTATTTACATTGGCGCAGTCTACTAAATTGGCTAGAATCCTGTAAGAACTTACACTCATAATGCTTTAGTGAAATTAACTATCGAAAAAATATCCTTCGTATAAGGAAATATTAAATTTCGAAGTAACGACTAAAACAGTGTAAACAATTTTTTTTGACATAGTAAAATAAAAAGTGAAGAACTCCTTTCAAGTTTAATAAAGTCTAGAGTCAAGCATAATAACATTTACAGTCAAAACAAAAAAAAAAGTGAAATAAAATCATTTAAGAAAAATAAAAAACACTTTTTTATTCCAACGCATTGGAAATAAACCGAAATTAATTTAGCAATTCAATTCAACGAAAATGATTTAATTCACAATTTAATCGTAAATATTTAAAGCCAGGTTTGTGGTCAGATTTATTAGTTGAATGTTTTTCACCGTATTGACCGCAAAAATCGTAATAAAATAAAAAAAATACCAAATAATAAAAAGCGAAATATAACCTTTTAAATCAACAGCAGCTGAGAACCGAAATGCATACGTGCTAAATAAAAAAATTAAAAATATTTTAAATAAAAACGTTGTTTCGCTTATTGTTATTTAGTATTTTTAAATTTTTTATTACGATTTTTGCGGTCAATGCGGTGAAAAACATTCAACTAATCAACGAAAATGATAATATTGCGAAGTTCATAGAAAATAAAAATTAATTTCAAAAACAATAAACCAAAAACAAATAAAAACCCAAAATTGATGTTCAAAAGGATCACAAACAGAAGGAAGGAAGAGCAACAAAGAAGAGCACAAAGCAGTACAGAAGAAGACTTATCAACAAACAAACAACTCACACAAATCAGGAATCATCAGATATCTAACAAGTGTAAGAATATTTTTAAGTATCAAAATATTTTAAATAAAATCAATACAAAAAATTGTAATAGTGATTCAAGTGATGAATTAGAATTCAAAATGACTCAACCACTCACACTAACTTTAGATCCATTCAAATACATTGAGAAATTACCTAATTTCCACGGTAGAACAGAAGATTTGTACAATTTTATAAACAGTGTAGATGGAATTAGTCCAACATTAAACAAATATGATGACGCTTCACAACTCATGTGTATTAACATCTTAAAAACAAAACTAATAGGAAAAGCAAAAAAATGTATCGAAATTTATCCACATTTAACTAAGTGGAAAGACATTAAAGAACTCTTAATAAAAACTTTGGAGGATTCAAAAACTCAAATCCCAACTATCACGGGAATAATTATGATCCAAATTATAAAAGAGAACAAAATCGTCAACCTTTAGAAGTAGATCCTACTTCATCACAATTAAAGAAAGTACAACCCTGAGTTTCCCATTATAATGAAAATGAAACAAAGATCGAAAAATCTAATAGCCAGGATTTTCAGAAACAAGCCTCGGAAACTTACCCTATCTTATTCTTTGACAAAAAGGACGAACTAGAATATGGAGATACTATACATCATTTAGAAAGCATTGATGATGACCAAATAACTGTAATAAACGAGATCAACGAAGACAGATTAAAACATTTAAATCAAGAAGAAATCTCTGAAAATGTCAATTTCAGACTCATTGACAATTATGGTTTGCGTGGCAACTCATTGAACTTAGTCTCCGTACCTAGGTTTCGTAAAACCGCGTTTCGAAACTTTTATAACATTGCTTCTTGTCGTTTATTTAATAAACTTCCATTTTTTATAAGAACACAAACATGCTTTTCTTAAATTAGTAAAAATTTGGCTTTTTGATCTTGATTTTAATTGTATAGAATCTCTCCTCAACGTTCTTCTTTGATATTTTGATTTTTTGCTAAAGTTGTTTTTATTTTTAAATGTATCTAGATATAATTTTAAAAGGGTCACCCCACCCATTGCTTTCATTTAATCATGAATTTTACTTTTAGCCTTGAAGTGGCATTATCACCATTTTTTTAAAGAAATACCTATGTCACTATTATTTCACTGAAATTGTAATAAATATATCTTGAAATATTGTTAATTATTGTAGTTGATTTAATGAAATATTAAAAATATTAATAATAAAAAAAAAAAAAAAGATCAAAATTAACAAAAGTGATCAAAGAAAATAGAAGAACATTCTACAAAAAAGGTGACGATTTAACGTTTACTAACCACATTATACACAACATACCAACTGACAATGAAGACCCCATATTCAGTAGAATTTATAGATACCCAGAAGTCCAAGGAAAAAAAAAACAAAGTTGCTGACGCACTTTCTAGAATAAAAATTGAAAACGAAATAAACGTGTTAAAATTACACTCTCAGATAGTTTAACTACTTGTTTAGAAATCACTTTATTAGAAAATATTTTGTACATCATAGTATTTATAGATTAATATTGTTTTTCTTTCTGAAAAATTAATTTATTATTAAAAACTCATCGTTCATTAAAGGTTGTTTTATTGATTTATCAAGCAAATTCCATCAGGTTATGGGCCCAGTAGTGTGGCATAAAGATTTTGTTTAAATATTTTTTTTTAAAGAGAATTTCTTGAAATGGATCTCAAAGCGAACGTTTCCATGTTAAATGGAGGAAATTATATTTTCTGGAAGACGAAACTACAAGCTATACTGATACGAGATGAGCTTTGGGATGTTGTGAGTACACCAAAGCCCGCTGACCCAAAAGAAGATTGGACGAAGAAAAACAACAATGTGAAGGCGTATATAACTTTGAGCGTAGAGGACGGTCAACTTATGCATATTGCCCACTTGGAAGATGCATACAGTATTTGGGAAGCTTTCTCAAAGAAATACGAGAGGTCTACTTTTGGAAGTCGACTATACTTGAGAAGAAAGCTATACAGCATCCATTATACTGGTGGCAAGATGTGTGAACACATAGAGTTGGATGTGGTTGGCTGTATTGCATGCTGCCTAACAATGTTTCTCAGAAAATAGAGCTGAAAAACGTTCTGTATGTTCCTGAACTTGACGGTGGACTACTTTCAGTGCAACGGATTGCAAGTCTTGGACATAAGGTGTTATTTCAAGATTATATGTGCAAAATCGTGAATGGTTCACGATTGGTTGCAGAGGCAAAAAGCGATGGAAGTCTTTATAAGATGATAACTAAGGAAGCTGGTGAATATGTCTGCATGGCTGAAAGTTCTTTATGTTTACACCAGTGGCATCGTCGACTTGGCCATAGAGATCCTGTTGCTATTGAGAGGCTTGTGAAAGATGAACTTGCAACGGGTATATCAGTTAAGAAGTGCGCTGACAAAATCATTTGTGAATATTGCATCAAAGGAAAACTGTCACAAACAAAGTTCCCGATAAGAGTGAATAAAGAAAAGGAGCCATTAAGATTAGTCCACTCTGATTTATGTGGTCCCATGCAGACAACGACCCCTAGTGGTAACAGGTACTTCTTAACTTTAATTGATGACTTCTCTCATTATACAGTGCTACATTTGCTTAAGTCAAAAGATGAAGTGGCAAATGTTATAAAGGACTATGTTGCGGCTATGTCAAACAAGTATGAAGAAGAAAACCAGTTATTTTGCGTTCAGACAATGGGAAGGAATATATATCGAAAGAACTGGAACAGTTTTTAAAGAGAGAGGGCATTCAACATCAATACACAGTTCCATACAAACCTCAACAGAATGGCGTAGCAGAACGCAAAAATAGAACTCTTACCGAATCAGCAAAGTGTATGCTGCTGGATGCCAATCTTCCAAACAGATTTTGGGGAGAAGCCGTCTTGACTGCAGCATATTTGCAGAACAGATTACCAAGTAGCAGTCATGAGAAGACTCCAGTGGGACTGTTCAGCGGCGAAAAGCCCGATCTTAGTCACATTCGGGTGTTTGGCTCAAGAGCATTTACATTTGTACCAAAGCAGAAGAGGAAAAAGTGGGACGATAAAGCTGAAGAAGGGGTTCTTGTTGGTTATGATGGCAGCACAAAAGGATATCGTATATTGGATCCAAAATCAAACCGAGTCTGGATATCAAGATCTTTGAGGATTATTGAAAGTGGTCCTTAAAATAAGAAATCGAATGCTCACCAAAAAGGAAAAACTCAAGAGATGTATTTCATTAGAATTGGGATCAGAGCAGTTGAACCAATCATCTAATGTTTTAACTGGTGAAGTTCAGTTTCCCGATAGTGAAATAAATCAAAATGCCAGTCTTATTGTGGAATCACCAATAGCTGATAATATTCGGACATCAATGCGTTCAAATACAGGTACCCCACCACCTCGTTTGTCATACAAAGCCCAAGCTGAAATTTCCAAAGAACCGGGTACATGGGAAGAAGTGTTGCGTTTACCAGTTGCTGAAAACGTAAGTGGACTGAGGCTGCCCAAGATGAAATCGATTCAATGAAGGAACATCAAGTTTGGACTGTTGCGGATCTGCCTCCAGGGAAAACAACAGTGAGTTGCAAATGGGTTTTCAAAACAAAAATGGATACAGAGGGAAGAATTAATACATACAAAGCACGTCTGGTAGCAAGAGGGTTTTCCCAAAAATACGGTGAGGATTATGATGAAACATTTGCTCCAGTTGTAAAACACGAAACCATCCGTACTCTTTTTGTTGTGGCACATTCGAGAGATTTACATGTCCGGCACTTTGACGTAAAGAATGCCTATCTGAATGCCAATCTGGAAGAAGAAATTTTTATGGACCAGCCCCCAGGTTTTGAAATTTTAGGAAAAGAAGAAAAAGTCTTAAGATTAAACAAAAGTATCTATGGTCTTAAACAGTCAGCACGAGAATGGAACAAAAGAGCAACAGAAATCTTAAATGGGATCGGGTTTAAATTAGCAAAAGCTGATTCCTGTTTGTTTTCAAGAAAGGAGAGCAACGGTAAAACAGTATTCATATTGCTATATGTTGACGACATGCTGGTAGCTGGGTTGTCTGAAGAATTTACAAGAGAGATATGCAAGGAACTACAAACACATTTGAAGATAAAGGATCTAGGGGAAGTAAAACATTATCTAGGGATAGAGATAGAACGTAAAGAAGATGGATCGTTTCGATTAACCCAGAAATGTAAGATTTTACAAATGATAAAAACATATAATCTTGAAAATTCGAAAGATGCAGCAACTCCAATGGAAACAGGATTTTTGGGTACAACTGAAGAAACAAGTCCCAAGTTACACAACAACACTCTATATCGCCAAGCCATAGGATCACTACTATACGTTTCAACAGTATCACGATCAGACATATCATTGGCAGTAAGTCTTATCAGCAGACGTATAGAATCACCTACTGAAAGTGACTGGAAGGCTGTGAAACGAGTTATGCGGTATCTTGGATCTAGCATTAATAAAGCTTTGAGGCTCAGTTCAAATAAAGAAGGTGAATTAATTTGTTTTGTGGATGCAGACTGGGCAGGTGATACAACGGACCGAAAATCAACTAGTAGATATGTGTTTCAACTAGCAGGAAGTAGCATAGCTTTGTCAAGTCGGAAGCAGACTTCAGTAGCTATGTCATCAACAGAAGCAGAATATGTTGCGGCCTCATATGCAATTCGGGAAATCATTTGGTTACGAAGTTTACTAAATGAAATGGAAGAAAATATTCATAAACCTACTATTATTTATGAGGACAATCAAGGATGTATTCGATTAATTGAGTCGGATAAATGTGGAGCACGCACCAAACACATAGATATTTGTCACCATCATATAAAAGATCTACGGGAGAAGAAAGTCATCCAGTTAAAATACTGTCCGTCAGAAGAAATGATAGCCGACATATTAACGAGCCCACTTCCAAAGGATGTTTTCTTAAAACTCTCAAACCGTCTAGGAATTCAATCAGATATATAATTAAAACTTTCTGAAGCGAGGTGGGGTGTTAAAATTACACTCTCAGATAGTTTAACTACTTGTTTAGAAATCACTTTATTAGAAAATATTTTGTACATTATAGTATTTATAGATTAATATTGTTTTTCTTTCTGAAAAATTAATTTATTATTAAAAACTCATCGTTCATTAAAGGTTGTTTTATTGATTCTTTCAAGCAAATTCCATCAAAACGCATTAGAAAAAGATGAACTTATAAGTATTAAACATAGCGCTGAAAGCGACAGTAATAATCTAGTAAAAAATACAGAAACACCTATAAACTTATTTAAGAGACAAATAATAGTTAAAATCGTTGACAAAAATTCCAAAGAAACAACCTTCCCTTTTCAAAAAAGAACAATCGAAATAATATGAAAAGACTTCGAGGAAATCACAAATGAATGTGACCTAAATATACAAAACTGTATTTTTATACCAGACAAAAGCGACAGTAATAATCTAGTAAAAAATACAGAAACACCTATAAACTTATTTAAGAGACAAAAAATAGTTAAAATCGTTGACAAAAATTCCAAAGAAACAACCTTCCCTTTTCAAAAAAGAACAATCGAAATAATACGAAAAGACTTCGAGGAAATCACAAATGAATGTGACCCAAATATACAAAACTATATTTTTATACCAAATTTCAATAACACTGGAAAAATAACAACTATAACAAAAAATTACTTAGAACAAAAATTATACTAGAAGACGTACAAGACACTGAACAAATGAAAAACATAATATGCAGAGAACACTATAATCACATAGGCATCGAGAAAACATATATCTAGAAATCGAAAGGAAATATTATTATCGTGATTTAAAAGAACAAAAATAGAAAGAAGTCCAATTAAATTACCTATAGAAAAAACAAAAACCCCCCTAGAACCTCACAAACACTATCATATCGACATTTGGATACTTCCACACAAAACGAAATACTTAACGTGTATCGACGAATTCTCAAAATTTATAAGTGTTGAAAAAGTAAAAACTAAAAATCAAATGGACATTTTAGAAGCCATTATAAAAATATTCCAAAAGAAAATGTACAAAAAAGAATAAACAAAAATCGTAAAGATAAAAGGATAAATCCAAAATATACCAAAATAAAAAACCCAACTAAATTTGACAAATTAAAGACAAAACTCAAAAAGGTTAAAATAATAAATAGAAAAGGAAAGAAAATAACAATTAAACCCCATAGAGAAATACAGATACTTCACAAAGATCAATTTAGAAATCTAAAGAAATATCAACATGACGAAACTGACGATAATCCTAGTAATCGCGACAATGACTTATGCACAATTCATACAAATAAATAAAATCGAACAAGAATTTGTGATTATTGAAAAAGAAAAATTAGAATTAATATAAAGTTACAGCTCAGTCATACACTTTATAAACACCACAAATTACAGACAATTAATTAACAAATTGAACGAACAATATAAAACCTTACCATACAAACGATACAAATTTCTTAGTAAAATACAAAAATTAGACATCAAATTAAACACAAATATAGGCGGAAACATTCTAAAAATCCTATTCGGAACTATGAATGACGATGACCGTATTAACATAGAAAATAAGTAAACAAATATAGAAGCAAATAACCATAATATTATCACAAATGTTAACTCGCAAATTAAAATAAACAAACATTTAAATGACCAATTTATAAAATTAAATGACATTCTAACAGATAGTAAAGATACAATTTATAATTTGAAGAAGCATAACTCAGAATTAAGCAATTTAAAGATTGAAATTGAATTTAAGGACAATCTAAGAGAAGTCACAGACTCCATTGACGAAATATCAGACATACCTAGTAATGACAAGCAGATCAGGAACAATAACACAAAACATTTTAACGAGTCAAGAAATTATAGAAAATAAAATCACACTTGAAAAACTAGAAGGATTAAAGATAAATTTAACTAAATATAAAGAAAATATTTTAATTATATTATCAACCCCAGAATATACAAAAGAAAAGTATAATAAATATTACATTCAAAACTTTCCAATAAAAAATAAAATATTAAGTTTAGAAACAAATGACGTAATAAAAGTAAATAATACTGTGTTTCACTTATCAAAAGAAATCAAAAACTTACAAACATTTGAAAATAAATGTATTCAAAATATTTTAGAAAATAAGATTATAAATTGTAAACATATTAACTATTATAAGAAAAATGAGATAATTGAAAAAGATCAATTCCTAATCATAAAAAATCTAAAAAAAACTATTATAAATCAAAATTGTAACAATTTAAACTATACTTTAGAAGGAAATTATGTAATAGAAATGGAAAACTGTAAAATTATAATAAATAATAGAGTTTTTAATAAAATATTGTATCAAACAAATAGAATATTGCCATTAACAAAACATAAGTATTCAATAGTACCTAAAAGAAATAAATTATGAATCAATAGAAAACTTAAAAGAAATAACTGAAGTAAAAGAAGACAAGAAAACGCTATATTTAAGCTTTTCAACAATCATTTTTATTATTATCATTATTTCGATTATAATTTGTTTTAAAATCAAGAAAAATAATAATAATACTACTGTTAACTTGCCATCGGTCGCTTTCCAACCGATAGAAGTCTCTAAAGAGGGAGGAGTTTTATCCAATAAACCTCTACATAAAGTAAGTCTGTTCTGAACACTGAAATATAACAAACAAAACCTGTAAAAACAGAAATAGAATTCATGTTAAAGATAAGAGGAACAAAATAAACAATAATCGTGAACATGCAACAACATGCTCAAGATTATTCTTATCAAGTAAAGAAACAATAATGATTCAATTTTAAATAAAAGAAATAACAAAATAAACAATAATCGTGAACATGCAACAATATGCTCAAGATTATTCTTATCTAGTATAAACGGACTACATAATAAGGGTATTCATGCAACGAGATAAGTAAGATAAAAAGATAAGTTTACGCAAATGTTTGCGTGAACGTCCTTTTTATTTATTTGGATAAATGCTGCGTAATTGGATCAGCTGTTCGTTAAACGTCAAATATTAAAAGTCTAATTCTAAAAGTCACAATGACGTTTGTATAAGTTTATCCAAATAAATTTGTATAAGTTTCCGCAACAAAATCCTTAGATAAATTTGCGTAAACCATTTCCCATACAAAATTTGACAGTTCATTTACCAAAATATAAATTTATCCAAAAGATAAACTTATCTAGTGTTTTACGACGTTGCATGAATCCCCCTAATATATACGAATTGTTATAAATAGGCCTCAGTGGAAAACAGAATCAGATCTTAATTGAATTGGACGTAGAATTTACTACAAGTAGCATAAGAAAATATTTGAATAAAGTATTAAGAACCTTTTAAATCAACTATTTAAATTTGTGTATCTAAATCTTTATTAAATTTAATCAAAAATGGATTTAATTTAAACTTTAAAGACATTTCTCTAAGTGCCGAAAACTTACAGCCTAATAATTCCATCGCACTGGGTTTTTGGGGACTCCTAACCAAAAAGTGTTCAAAGGTGCCCCTTATTTTCTAACACTCCGGATGAAATGGAAATATCTCCAGCAGAAAGACTTCACAGTCAACATCGAACCTTTAGATTAGATTAGATTAGATTAGATTAGATTAGATTAGATTAGATTAGATTAGATTAGATTAGATTAGATTAGTTTAGATTAGATTAGATTAGATTAGATTAGATTAGATTAGATTAGATTAGATTAGATTAGATTAGATTAGATTAGATTAGATTAGATTAGATTAGATTAGATTAGATTAGATTAAAGGTCCTCGTATTTAAAAATTTTCTCGTATTATCTTACGCCTGTATATTACTTTTACAAATTTTATTTTTTTAATTTTTGCCAGTCCTTGCCGTTTAATACTGCCAAAACATCTGAATCATCTAAATAGTTTTGCTGCAAAATTTGTCGACGAATTTCCACAAACATAGGACACTTTGCTATGAAGTGTGTGTTCGGTGCGCTATAAAGTTTGAAGGAAGAAGTTCTCCTTTTGCTCGAAAAATCATTGATATTTTGTCTGCATTAAGATTATCCACCATCCACATGCTTGAGCTGCATAAAGCATAATTGCTTCCGAAGTTGCGATGAAAACTTTATATTTCGAGCTAAAAGAGAGCTCCTTGTTACCATAAACATTTTTCCAAACTGTTCCAATCGCGTTTTTGGATGCCTATAGTTTCTTGTTCAGGTGTTTTACATGTTGTTGTTGCTGGTTATGGGAAATCCTAGGTATCCAATCCAATTCGTAAGGCGACATCTCAAGATTTCCATAAATATTATCAGGGACGAGTTGAGGAAGGCTATATTGCGATAGTTCGATGGATCCATCTAATTTCCTTTTTTAAAAATCGGAAAGATAATTGATTTCCTAAAAACCTCCTAGACATCTGCAGTCTTAAATATATTGTTGTAAACAGATGTGAGATATTTTAAAAACTTCTCTGATGCATTTTTAAAAGATTCATTGGGTTGTTGTCTTGTAACTTGAAAATTACTGACTTTACCTCAGAGAGTGTTTTTTCGCAGTCTAATATTTCATTTTGAAAAGCGAGTCTAGCGTACTAATTACAAATCTTGACTGCCATGGTCTCCATTTACTAATTTCTTAAAATGTTCCATGGGGGGTGACTAGAGCTGTGTCAATCGTTAATTTTAAAAGATGCAATCGTTTATATATCGTTCAGTTCAATGATCCGTTCTTTTCAATCGTTCATTTTTTCAATCATTTTGGTTTCTTATGTTTCGTTCTTTGAAGGCATTCTCAATCAAATGATAGGTACGAGACAGACACTGAACATTTACCAAGCCTATAGAGAGACACAGAGAGCAAAAACAAATAATAAAAGAGAAAGAAACACAGATACACACATATTTACGTAGCACATGTGGTAATGAGAAACGAATATACTGAGAACAAATTGTGTGTTGCCGTTGTGGTGAGTTTTTGTTTTATTTATTTAGGGTTGAAGCGTCTGTGTTTGATTTAATGTGTCTTCTCTCTTTGTTTGATTTGATTGGGAATGAGTGGAATGAACGAGTTACATTAGTTTTCTACTACAAAACTAAAACGATTGATATTGGGATTGATTGTTTCGGTTAAGTGTGATTGCAATCAACAGTGATGTTCAAATCCATGTAAAAAACTATTTTTTACCTTTTCTACGTTAAAGTAGGTAAAAAACACGTAAATAAGTGTAAACACGGTAAAAAAACCCATAAAAAACCTGTAAAAAACGTAAATAACTCGAAAAAAAAGGTAAATAACTGAGAAAAAAGAGAGAAAATGAGGGACATTGTCATTATCTGTCAAAATCTAAATAAATAAAAAAAAACTTTTCGGTCATTCAAGTGCCATGTGTTGAATTGTGTATTATGTGTGTTATTGTGTTATTACATGATTGAACGAGTACTTTGAGATCAAATTCAATTATTGAAGTCCACAGAACCGTTCCACGTTTTTTTTTTTACTTTTTTACATTTTTTACATAAGCATAGTAAAAATAGAGCAGGTAACTAAACGTAAAAAACGTAAAAAACTATGTAAAAAACGTAATGTAAAAAATTCGAACAACACTGGCAATCAATCGTTCTTTTTGGTGAACGGGTCAAAAAGACCGAATCAATCACGATTGACACAGCTCTAGGGTTGACGCAGGTAGCAAGGTTTTTGTAGCGAAGTGGTTCCCTTTAATATTTTGAATAGTTTTCCAAAAATCTGATGAGCTTTTACAGTTATTTAAATTTTCCGCTTGTGTTCTATTGAAGTTTTCCTTTTTCAATTTACACAATGCCTTGTATGCTTTGTTTGCTTTCAAATGTTCTTTTTTCAAATTTCGTTTGTAAACTTCAATTTGGTTACTTTGCCATCTTAGTTTTGGAAGATAGGGGTTAGCTGTGTTAATTTCGGTGTTGTTATCCGATTCTGATGTGTTAAGAGTGGTAATCAGGGGCATGTGGTCGGAGTATATTAGACCATCCACCTCAAAATTTGAAAGTAAACTAAAACAATCCAATGCCATAAAAAGATAATCAATTACAGATTGCCCTGGATTACGTACGTTTTCTTTCTACGTCACCTTTTTCAGTACCGTTTATTATTGATAAATCAAAAGAGCTACCCATTTATAGGAATATTTTACCTTTGGCGTTAATTTTAAAGTCTCTTGATTTCCTTGGCATATTAATATTGCTACTTCCAAAAGTTACGCATTGCTGTTGTCACGTGTGGTCATTGAAATCAACAACGAGCATACAATTTTGTTCACCCAAAATCTGCATTGCATCGAGAAGCTTAGTAAAGTCAGATTGCCAAAAGGAGCAGTTAAGATAGACTGGAACGACATTGAAAGTTTTTCTATTCAAAACTATTTCTTAAAATATGAAATCGCATCTTTGAATCTGCATTCTTCTGAAAAAAGTGTTTTTTAATGCCGTAAATTGCTCCACCCGATGCTCTTCCTCTCGTTGCTCCACTCCTTTTTTCAGCTGCAATCCAGCAGTTAGCAGTTCATGATGCAGCAGTTTTAGAATCGAAACACAAAGTGAATGTAAGAATTAAGCCAAGATTCTCAAGCAACTATAAAGAAAAAGTAGAAGTTGGAACTGGGTGAATCACGAAAGCAAGCAAGCGCAAGTTTTATGTCCATGCAATGGAAGTTTAAGAATAATGAAAACTTGTACAAATATAACAAAGAATTCATTGAAGAATATATTCAGTTTGGACACATAAATAAAATTACTGAAAACTCATGTGGAAAATTCTATCTTCCCGATCAAGCAGTTATTCGAGAGCAAAGTACCACAGCAAAGTTGCGTATCGTTTTCGAAGCTTCAGCTAAAACATCGAATGGTAAAAGTCTCAATGATATAAGGTCCACAGGAAACAAATTGCAAAGACATATTTTTGACATTATATTAAAATGGTGATTTTGGAAAATTGTGCAGACGTTAAGAAAATGTATCGGCAAATAAAAATAGCTAATAGAACTTACCATCGCATTTTATGGCAAGATGATCGTATAGACAAAATAGAGCACTATTTTTAGCTGTGCGAATATTGCTTGCTAGTAAATGCTCAGAAGAAAATGAATGGCTTAAGAAAATTAATAAGTGAAGACTTCTATATATTTTTAATATAATCAATAGAGTTTTTGTTAGCCACTTGGTGGAAATTAATTGTTCTGAACATTTTAAAAGAATAAAATAAATTAAAAACACTTGTTAATTCCACAAATCAGTGGTCACAAGCCATAACCGCTTAAGTCGATTTTTCATACTTTTCAGGAGAGCATTTTGAAATGTCAAATGCGCTCTAGGACTAAAATTTTGCATATTTTAAAGATTTTGGTATGCAGTATTGAAGAAACACTGTTATTTAATAAAATATAGAAGATAAGAAAGCTCAAATTTGGAATTTAAGTATATAAAATAACGAAAAAGACACAAAGGCTGTTATGGCTTACGAAATGTTACAATTTTAAAAAGCTTAACTCTAAAAAGGCTGTTATTCCATATCACGAGGGAGTATTATAATTTTCGTATATCTACTTAATTCGTTATTCCTTGTTAAAAAATCTGCGATTAGATTTCGCATGTTGAGTTAAGTTCTTCTTCCTTACCAATGAATGTTGAACTTTCTCGACTTAAGCTATATTTCTTGAGTATCTATTGGTTGTGTTAGATGTTTTTTTGTCATTTTCTTCCAACTATTACATTATCTTTTATTTAAATAAAAAACGAAATTATGTATATATTTTATATTATTATAAATAAATAAATTTTTATTTAAACATGTCAATTTATTAATGTATGTATGCATGCATATAACAAAAATGAACATAAATAAATAGTTTCCGTCTACTGTGATACCATTACTACATTTTTTAAAACAAGAATTACATTTAAATATCTTCTTCTTTGTCAACGTCGTCGGTTAAATCAGGATGAATATTTGGCTCATCCATATTAGAAGCAAGGTTGTCATAAAAAGGATGGAAATAGGGATTAATGAATTGCTTTAAATCCATAAGATCTTTCTTTTTCTCTTGGGATATTTTTGGTAATTCTGTTATGTGCGATAAATCGTTTATTTTTAAAACAGCTCCTCTTTTTCCTACTTTAATAGTTTTAAAATACTCATTTTTATCTAACCAATGTTTGTATAACACTTGGTCACTTTTTTTGTATAACGAAACCATCGAACTTCGTTCCAAGTAAATTTGACACAATCTTCATTCATGGTTGAACAGCAACTCAATTTTTTCAATTCCAACCTTCTCGCTACATTTGTTTCTACAAGTATCAAACGGCTTATAAGCCCTAGCCTTGATAGTCTTTCCGCTAACCGATTGATAAGATTTACCACTATTTCTAAGTTTAGAACGAAGCTTTTTCATATTTTGGTGTTGTAATTGCATTCTCTAGTTGAGCTCCCATTTTAACTGTCTCCTCATCATTCTCAGAACAAGAACTAGACTGGCTATATAAATAATCCGGATCTTTTTCCGAATCATCAGAGTCCATCGATGCGGGCTTATCACTTAAAATATTTTCAAAATCGCCATCATTTTCAGGAATTTGAGTAACCTGCTGTGCAGCTAAATAAAAATAAGTCTATGATAACATTTTTGTTAAGACCTCATAATAGTCATATTGTAAAATTTAAATTTACTATAAAACTTTTCTTACTTTTAAGCAACTCAATGTCAATATTTGTCCATTCATTGATGACTGTGTTTCGTGTATTACACTTGGTGCAAAATTTGGCAAAGATTGGTCGATTAATTTATTTTTATTATTTAAATTGACTCCATCATGAACTTCCGTTTCGTGGGTTTTTCCTATGTTTTAATAGGTTATGTATATTAATTGTAATAAAACCTGTTTACGGTTTTCTTACCTTGCTCATCATCTTCACCCTGAAACCTTCCATTTTCAAAACCCCGAACGTTTTCTAATAAAAAAATAATTTTATAATTGTAATATTATCTGTATATGTAGGACATAAAAGAGGAAAATAAAACAAAATATCATTCTGCCTGCAACTTCCAGAAGCCAGAAAGGTGATCGTAAGATTACACATAACATCGCGGTTGTTGGAAAATCAATCGATTTTGTGGTAAACTTCTACAAAAGCATTGATCGGTCAAGTTTTTAAGGTTTAATTGGTTATAGATATAAGCGGATTTTCAAATTGAGGAGTTTAGGAACACGAAGTGACATGTTCACATGTTTTTTTTTTTGTGAATTCTATAGATTGCAAAAAAAGATTTAGATAAGAATATCATCATGTTTCGATGAAAATTTAACATGAAAGCCACTTTTCGGACAAAGGCTTACATTTTTATTTCGTTCATATAAAGGGCTTATATTCAAAAGGTATAATTTTTTTTATAAAAATGTCCTACATCTTTGATGCTAACAAAGCACCTAAATGAAGAGCTTTTCGCGTTTCAAAAGGTTATATTTACTTGGTATTGGGTCAAAAGGTGACATTTCCAAATTATTTTATTAAATATTTGCTCTTTTCCAAAATGTCTTGAAAAACTAAAAAATACAAAAGTCTGCTTAACTGGTACACAAAAGGAAAACAAAAATAAATAAATCCTAATGACCAAGTGTAAATGGCAACTTTTGTTCCTACGCTCCTCAATTAAAGGTACCTTTAAATGTTTACTCGACCAACGGTCGATATAGAAGATAAAAAAAAATAAATCGTGACTTTGGTATGTTGGCCTTTAAACCACGACAACAAATGAAAAATAATGAAAATTATTAATATACATAAGTACCTACTCTTTAAATCTAATTCATATTATTTGGTTATTATATTATGTAATATTGGGTGTTAAATTTATTCACTAAGCAAAAAACAATAAATTGAGGATTCCAAGCTTCTGAAGCAAGGTAACCTAGTACACCGCACTGTAAATGAAATTTTTCATAGTCGAAACATCTTTTCGATTTAGACAAATTGTTAAGTAAACATTTTTTTCTAATTCCGGAGCAATACACTTGAAAAACGGTTGCACAAAACTAAATTGTACCCTAAATAATGAAACAAACGTACATACCTTTTGCCTTGGCACGTTCCGCCAGCATCTTAGCCAATTTTACCATATTTAATCCTCTAAGAGACATTTTAAATGCACAATTTTTATTATTTAATTATTATCACTTTTAAATTTTCACTTCACATGCGACTGTTCACAACGACTTAAATCAACTTATGAATCAGTTTTTCCTAAAATTTCAAATACTTATGTTTTGGAAAAGGAACCAAAGTCTACTTAGGATTCAAAATTTTTAATTTCAAATATGGAATAACCGCTCAACTAGATATATGATTTTAGAAAAATTATAGCTTCGTTTGGAAAAAGAACTTAAGTGGAGAAAAGCTTATTCAAAACCAAAACTGTGGTTTGAAATAACAGCCTAACTCAAGTTAAGAAAATTAAATATTTTCTTTATAATTAGAAATAACCGCCTAAGTAGACTTTGGAAAAATTGAAAATGACAGTTTAAAATAATTCTCGGGTAAAAATTTGTTTAATTTGACTTAAGCTTTTATTCCAAATTATATTTTTTTCCAAAATGAAGAATGATATTAGCCTAACTCAAGAAAGGTCAGTATGAAAAATCAAACAATAGTAGACTAAAAGATTTAACTTAAGTTATGAAACCAACGTTACAAAAATATATAAATTTCTTCCGAGTTAAGTTGTTTTTCCAAATCATTATTTTAAAAAACTGACTTAGGCTATTAGGTTTTTTGGCAATAACTTCCGTTCTAAGAAAGGTACAGTCCTAAAAAATTGAGTGGAGCTAGAAATCGATATTTCGAACAGGAATATCATAAAAAGTCAATTTCGACATAAATCGACTTAGGCGGTTATGACTTGTGACCACTGAAATATATATATATAAATACTTTATTTATTATTTTATAAAGGCCGACGCGTTTCGTCTTCTTAGGAAATCTTCAGGGCACTAACATTTAACATGCAAAATTGTGTGTTCGTGGTGAATATAATAGGTAGGTAGGTACATGACTATTCGGTAAATTGTTTTATTTTTTTTTTAATTGAAAAATATTAAAACGTTAAAAAATATATTAATTATTTAACAGAGGACTGTTATTAGTCAAGTCTATTTGGCAATTCAATAAATCAAACAACCTATCGAAAGCTAAAAAAAAGTGGAGTTTACAAAGTTATTTGTAAAGAATGTAACGGAATATTCATCGGAAAAACATCGAGACCTCTGGGTAAACGTATTATGGAACATCTAAAAGCCTCATCATATCATGACCCTTCCTCAGGACTTTCCCAGCATCTAAAAAGCACGGCCCATGGATGTTCCATCGAAGATGTCACCCTGCTGCATAACCTTCCGGCTGGCAGAGTAGTGGCAGGCTCAGATTGCAAAGAGTTATTCTTCTAAAATAAAATTTGACAACACTTTTAATTTAAGATACATACCATGCTACAATACAATATATAAACATCTCACCCATTTACATATACTGGAGTGGATTACGCAGGATCGTTTCAAATGAAGTGTTCCAGAGGACGAGGACAGAAAACCTTTAAGAGATATGTGGCAGTTTTCGTATAAGCATAAGCATTTTTGGCCGCACTGAGAAGATTTTTCGCACGGCGAGGAAAAAGCCTTCATTTTTACTCCAACAATGGCACTTATTTCATAGACGCAAACAGGTATTGAATATGAGTTAAAAAAAGTGATCAAACAAAATGCAGGTGTTGCACCAATTCTAGCAAATGAAAATATCACATGGCATTTTTCCCGGCAGGACCCCACTTTAATAAAATTTGGGAAGCTGAAGTAAAAGAAACAAGTGGAAAATTCCAGCCGAGAACATGTCTCAAGGTGATATAGTTGTTATTAAAGACAAAAATACTCATCCAGCAATATGTCCTCTTGCAAAAATAATAGAAACGCGTCCAGGAAAAGATGGTGTACGTGAAGTATCTTAAAATCTACAAAACACCATTTTAAAATGGCCAATCAACAAAATATGTCCATTGCATCCAAAGCAAAAGATGATGATGAAGGAGAAGAAGAACTTCGTATAAACATGAGAGAGAGAACAATTAATTCTAATCTCAATTTGCAACCGCCGCCGCCGCCACCACCAATTCAACGCCACCGTTAACATCGATCATCGTCAATAATAATTTTGCTCTCTCTTCTTCTCTGCTCCATTCACCATCACCATCATCACCTGTGCCCAGCGTTACCTTTGATAATTTTAAAAAACAGTAAAAAAGGAGTTCTGGGCGAAAAAAAGAGTCCCCCATAAAATTGTAATAAAACACCAATATATGTATTTTTAAACATTATAATTCAAACAGTTTCTTAAAAATAAACATAAACCTGTCCATTATTAAAAGAAAATTGCAGCTTCACACTGAACAGAAAACAGAAACAGACAATCGAAAATTATACACAAATTCCACAATCTACATACAGAAACTTAGTTATAGACAAGACGAGCCAACGAAAAGCAAAAACTTTCCAATTGTCTTCAAGTGTGTTTTACAAACACAGTCGCAAAACATATAATTTTGGGTAGGCATCTGCGAAATTTTCAACACATATATTGATAGAATACATAAATCATGAATAAGATTTAAGCTCTGCGGAAAGAGTCGACAGATGATAGATTTCATTTTGAACCCTTCAAGCAAATTCACTGACCCAACTTTGTCGGTCTTTCTTAGATCCTTTTAAAGCGTAGTGCCATTAGCACATTAGCACATTTTCTGTATATGCATGCTCAAAAAAAAAAAAACGAGAATCGAGAGTACTTTTTTTACTGAGAAAAAGAGAGAGTAGACGATAAACTAATGGTGAGTATTTTTTATGGACAGAAAACAGAGAAAGAAAACTACAAAAACAATAATCTTTTTTCAATGTGCCAAGCGCAACAGTTTAATAAAAATTAACTTCAGAAAAAAAAAACAGCTTAAAATCAAAAGTGAATTATTTAATTCAAATTGTTCCATTATTCAAAGGACAGGATCCACCAACAAAAAAACAACGCCCCAAATGCAGCTGCAACACCATAAATGATCACCATATTATGTGTATGTGTACAAATAAGTACAAGTACAAATAAAACTATTTTTTATTTTGGTTGTAAATTGTGACAAATTGTTTTTTGTACTCGATTTTCGAATTTCAACACCTGTTTCGATTCGTTCATATTTTTGAATCCGTTCTGGATCCGATTTGGTTTCGGTTCTCGCTGAGTATGGTGAAATGATAAGCTCTCTCTCTCTCTCACAATACATGCACAAAATGGGTCCGTGGTGATTCTAATTTCCATACTAATTTGAGCCGACAAACGCAGTTTTGCGGATCCATATTTAGATGCGTAAACGGAGTCATCCATACGTTGTTTACTACGTGCGCGGATCCAAAACGGAGTCGTTTGCTTGAAGGGAAATTATTCAGCGAATGTTGTGCGTTTACAAAAAAGGGTCCCAAATTTTCAAAAGGAGTAATAATAATAATGATTTAACTCAGTTTTATAATACTTTTCGTGACACTGTTAAAAGTGCCTTTGATATTTTTGTTCCAAAAATTCAACTAAAAAACTACTCTAGGCCACCATGGTATAATAAAAGGTTGATTAATTTGAAAAATAAAAAAATAAGATTTACAAATTGTTGAGGGCATCAGGGTATTTGACCTGTTTGTAGACAAAATATGTTTATCTTGAAAAATGTTTCAATATTTTAAATAATTTTCTCTATAAAAATTACATTTATTCAATAGAGTCGAAATTAAAATCAAATAGTAAATTTGTATGGACTTTCATAAAAACGAAAAAAAATAATAGTGGATTTCCAAAGAATATGGAGTATTAAGTTCGCAACACACTAATTTAATTGACATCTCTAATGCTTTTGCTGATTTTTTCCAATCGAATCGAATTATTCAAATTCAAGTCAATATATTAACAATAATATCTCTAGTGTTGTGTCGGATAATTGTATTAATATCGGCAGCTTACAAATTTCTTTCCATGAAACCGAGACAGCTTTATCAGGTATCAGTGAAGACATTTCATCTGGTCCTGATAAAATTCCTCCTATTGTTTTGAAGAAAAGTGAAGAAGCACATTTTTTTTGCTAGAATTTTATGTTTTATTTTTAATAATTCGCTGGATAATGGTGAATTTTTTGACGAATGGAAAATTTCCTCCATAACTACAATCTATAAGAGTGGTCCAAAACAATTCATTTCGAATTATAGACCAGTTAGTAAACTATCGGTTATTCCAAAATTATTTGAAAAAAATTTTTGTAATCGGTTTTCTTTTCATTTAAAAGAAATAATATCTCCATATCAACATGGATTTGTACCTGTCAGGTCAACTTGTACTAATTTAACCCTTTTTTCTAACTTTATTTTAAATAATATTGAAAAGGGTTATCAAGTGGATGTTGTCTATACAGATTTTGCAAAGACATTTGACAGAGTAGATCATACAATTTCGATTCAAAAACTGAATGGAATAGGATTTCATTCCAAAATGCTTGATTGGTTAAGTTGTTATTTATATAATAGGGCGTACTCAATATGTTAAAATCGATTCGACAATTTCTAAATCAATAAAAGTTACATCTGGAGTTCCTCAAGGAAGCCATCTTGGTCCACTCCTTTTTCTTGTATTTATTAATGATTTACCAAATGTTTTTTGTAATTCGTCATGTCTTATGTTTGCAGATGATCTAAAAATGTATTAAAATGTATTAAAAATCCTTTTGATTGTTTTCAGTTACAAGAAGACCTTAATAGGCTTTCAGAATAATGCCATAAAAACAAACTGCTTCTTAATATTTCTAAATGTCAAAGTTTTTCCTTCACTCGTCGTTTATCTCCGTTTTTGTCTGAGTATTTTATTGATAATATTGTTCTAGAAATAGTTTGTATTAAGAAAGATCTTGGGGTTATTTTTGACTCTTATTTAAAGTTTAATCATCATATCGATTTCATAGTTAATAAAGCTAATTCAATGTTAGGGTTTGTAATTCGTAACATACTGTCATCAACCTGGAATTTGGTAATTTATTTCGATCTAGAATCGTATAAGCAGCAGGTTTACAGAATCCCAACAGCACTTGAGGGCATCAAAGACTACTGCCACCATCTAACAGAGTTCGGGAAAGCATGCAGAATGATAACGGTGTCATTAAAAAGACGGTTTGCAACCATTAGTAGTGTAATGAAGCATTACATTTTACCCCTCTACCCGACCCGAAACATAAAACACACAAACGAGCCACCAGCAAAAGTAACCCCTGATAGCCGCCACTGTGAATTCATGCATATTTTGCATAAGCAAAATATCACCCACCGACCGTCCGCAACCAAGAATGCATGTGTCGACGCCAGGAAAGCCCAGCATCAACTGATTATGAGGATAGAGTCTTGCATAGGGTTGCTAAAACATCGATAGTCTATCGATATTAAAAAAACTATCGAATGTAGGTATTGATAGTTTTAAAAATACTATCGATAGTTTTTCACCTCACAAGGAGGTTTAAAGATACAGAAACTGCAAGACAGCTATTACACTCAAGAGTCATGACTCTATTCGAAATTTAATGAGTGCGAGTGAGATCGGATCTCACCTTCGCACAGCAAAAGAGTCATGACTCTTGAGTCAACGCATAATAGCTGGCAATATAATGACCTGACTCTTAATATCACAACAATGCATAAGTATGCGATAAATATAAGTAATAAAACACATTGTCATTAACTGTTCTGTATTCGTTATTATATACCTATAGTCTCTCAAAAAATAAATGAAAAAAAAAAGACGACACAGCTTATTTATGTAGTTTGTAGTTTATGTTTTATTTGCCTTTTGTTCCGATGCGTTCACGTTAAAATCGATGGATAGACTACTCTCTTTATCGCACTTCTGCGACATACCGGCCTCCTCTGAAACACTCGTTTCTGAATTATCTTCCGTGAGCAAGATGCAGATTTTCTGAATTGGTCGCTGTCGAGAAAATGTTCGACCTGTCACCTTATCATAGTGCTGAGTTGTAACAACTCGAACCAGTTGATCTTCGCCTGAATGCACCGCAGTTATTCGCCCAATACACCACTGTGTCGGTGGCAAATTTTCGTGTTTAATTGCCACAATATCACCAACTTTGACGTTTTCTTCTGCCTTGCGCCACTTACTTCTTTGCTGTAGTGTTGTTAGGTATTCCTGGTGCCAACGTTGCCATATTTCTTCAGTCCATCGCCGCACTAAATTCCATTCTTTGATACGATTCAATGGTAAATTCATGTATGTGGGTTCAGGTAGTGCAATGATTGGACCACCCGTAAGAAAATCGGCTGGGGACAATGCTAATTTGTCATCTGGGTCGTCGTATAAAGCCATTAATGGCCTGGAGTTTAAGCAAGCCTCGATACGTATTAGCAAGGTGTTGAATTGTTCGTAGCTCATAGTTTGATTGCCAACCACTCGTACGATATGCCTTTTCGCCGACTTGACAGCAGCCTCCCAAATACCACCCTGATGTGGAGCTGCTGGCGGTATAAAATGCCATGTTGTTCCACGATGCGCTAATTGTTGCTTAACGTGCTCGTTCTGCCATGCCTCTAGGTCCTCTTGGAGTCGTCGATTTGCACCCTGGAAATTTGTGCCGTTATCTGAATGAAGTTGCTCGCACGGTCCTCTTCTACTGGTAAATCGTGCAAATGCATTTAAGAATGCCTCCGTTGATAAGTCCGTCGCCAGTTCAATATGAACCGCTTTTGTAGCCAAGCATACAAAAATTGCCACGTAGGTCTTGGTTGTTGTTTTCGACCGTTTTGCGCCTAAGCGTAACAGGAATGGGCCGCAATAATCTACGCCTGAGATGAGAAATGGACGATGTCGAGTAACACGATGCTTTGGTAAATCACCCATTCGCTGCTTCGCTACCGTACCTCGTTGTAAGCGACATGTCACACATTTGTGTATGTGGGATTTCACAAGCGCCCGGCCTCCTATGATCCAATGTGTTTGTCGAATGATCTGCAGCATCAATTGTACACCACCATGTAAAGTCTCGTGATGTACTTCAGCAACAATCATAGATGCTAGTCTGCCTTCTTTTGATAAGATAATTGGAAATTTTTGATTCGCGTCCAATGTTGCTCGTTTGATCCGGCCACCAACTCGCAAAATGTTATCTTCATCGAGAAATGGATTCAATGAGCTGAGTGTGCTGGTACTCGGTAAGTTCTTCGCCTCGTTACATAATTCTATTTCGCGTTTGTACCATTGCCTCTGCTCCAAACGTGACAATATCATCATTGCCTGATGTAAGCGTTCAACACTGCATATTTCGGAACCATACACTGCACGCTTCTTGCTACCTGCGAAAAGGGCGTATAGGATATGAGCCATAATGCGTTTTAACTTCGTTAAGGAATTCGTGCGATCTAGAAAATTGTACACCTGGCCATCTCGTCGTCTCGTTATGAGTATGCCTGCTTGATTGATTCGTGTATGTGTCACTGTCACGATTGCCGATGCTGACCTCTCTTCCTCTCGTAATAAAAGGATATCGTCTGTGGAACATAATGGTTCGCCTGCCATACTGTACCTATCGCCTCGTTGAAGGAAATCGGGTCCATTCCACCAAAGTGTATGCGCCTGTATCTGTGACGCCGTTAGCCCTCGACTTGCGCAATCGGCTGGATTCTGTGACGTCGGAATATGATTCCATGCAGATGGTTCACTATTTTGCTGCACATAACTCACCCGGTTCGCTACATAGGGTTTAAATCTGACGGGAAGTTGTCGTAGCCATGCCAAAACTATTGTTGAGTCGGTCCACAGAAAATATTCCAGATTCAACATCTCCATTGCCTCTCGTACCGTGTTCAATGTAGTCACCAATAACTGTGCTCCACAAAGCTCGAGCCTTGGAATCGAGACCGTCTTCACCGGTGCTACTCTGGTCTTGGATGTAAGCAAACGGACCGTTGCCATGCCTGCCTCGTCTATGGTCCGAAGATAAATCACGGCGGCATATGCGTGTAGCGAAGCATCACAGAAACCATGTAGGGTTGTTTGCTGGCCTGGATGTGCTCCAATATGTCTTGGTATCGCCAGATTTGACAACTGAAACAAGCCTTGGCGAAAACTGAACCACTCGCTAAGTAGGTCCTCTGGTATTTCCTCGTCCCAACCAATGCCTGCCAACCATAGCCTCTGCATAAATATTTTTGCTTTGATGACGACTGGTGCTAACAATCCCGTCGGATCGTAAAGTTTCGCAATGTCGCTGAGACACTTACGTTTAGTGCGTGTTATTGCCTCATCCAAGGTGATTTCGAATGACAGCATGTCAAAATCACTGTCCCATTGTAAACCTAAAACAGATGTTTCTTTCGGGTTTATTAGCAATGGGGGCTTACCTGAATCGCTTTGACCATTTATTGCCTGTATAACTGCCTTGTTGTTAGATTGCCATTTTCGTAAATGCATATGGCCTTGCTGTAAGACACAATCAACATTCTTCGATCGACGGATGGCGATCGCTGGAGTGGGAGCGCTGGAAAGGTAGTCGTCAACATAAAAATCTTTCTCGATGCTGCGCCTCGTTACAATTGCCTCCGTCTCCGGTTTGATAATATTGTAATTGTCTCGAGCACATTGATGAAGTGTTCGCACTGCCAAGTATGGACCAGAGCGTGTGCCATAAGTCACCGTTGTTAGCCGATACGTTTTAAGTTGATCGGTAGGATTCTCTCGCCATAATATTAGCTGCCACTTTTGATGATTTGGATTCACCAACACCTGGCGAAACATTTTCTCAATGTCCGCCACAATTGCCACACGATAAAGCCTGAATCGTAGAATAATGTTCGCCAATTTATCCTGTATTACTGGACCGATATGTTGTGTGTCGTTAAGTGATACACCGTTGTCTGTTTTTGCTGACGCGTTGAACACAACACGAAATTTAGTTGTGACTGCGTGGTGAGGAATGTAGTAGGCCTGGGCATTCTTACTCAGACTCACCTCGTCTTCGTATAACACCATGTGACCTAATGCCTCGTACTCTTTCATAAATGCGACGTATTTCGTCAATAGATCGGGATCGGAATGCAGTCGCTTTTCGTTCCTGTAAAACTGCTGCGTTGCCATTCGACGTGAGTCACCAAGCTTCGGTTCGTCTGTTAAAAAGGGTATGCTGACCACATACCGGCCATCTTCTTGTCGCTGCACTGTTTCTTCATATCGCCGTTCACATTCGTCTATTGCCTGACCATTGACTTCTGAAAAGGTTGGTTCTTCTAATTGCCAGAATCGTATAAGAGCCTCCTCTAAATTTTCGTTGCCTCGTGTGTGCATACTTTGCGCCAAATTACAATGTATCAAATCAACTGGGCCTGATACTACCCAACCCAGATGTGTATTCTGCGCATGGGGTTGGTCTGCTTCGCCATTGATGAGTCCGTCTTTAACGATCAGACCCCAAACATCGGACCCAATCAATAGATCGATTTCGCCTGGATTACCGAAATTTGGGTCTGCCAGAGGTAAGCCTTGTAAATATTGCCATTGATCGATACCTATGCAATGAGCAGGCAAATCTGCTGTAATTTTTGTCAAGACAAAAGCATTGACTTGAATTGCAAATTCTGCTTCGTAACGAGATCGTAGCTGTAATTTTGCTACACCTCGTGTTGTTGGCCCTTCCACATCACCTGCACCAGCGATGACCATGTCGAACTTCTGCCTTTTGATTCGCAGCTGCTGCATACATCGTTCCGTAATAAAAGTGATTTGCGAGCCTGTATCGCATAGCGCACGTGCCGTAATGGGATTGCCTTGAATATCAAGTAAAATTGTAGTAGCGGTTGCCAATAACGTAGTGTGACCATTGTATACGAAAGATGTCACAGCGGGGGCCTTATTGAGTCATGCTGACGCCTGTGGTTGCGATGGTTCCACCGAAGCAGCACTTATTGTAGTTGATGATGTCGTCTTCGTGCGACATAAAATTGTGTGGTGCATCCCTTGACATTGTCCACATCTACGTTTTGATAAGCAAGCTCGTGTTGCGTGACCTGGAGTCAGACAATTATAGCATAAATTTGAATCTTTTATCTTACCGAATCTCTCTGAAGGAGTTAACGACTCTAGAGCTGGACAGCGCCCAATGTAATGGTCACCATTGCAGTAATAACAATGACCACGATCTGCTGTCGGCAAGTTGGATCGTGTCAGCCTCTGAGTTGTGCCTGCATTCGTACTCGTATGTGCCTTAGGATTAGCTGTGGATCGTTTATTGTAGCCTGCGTTGTTCGTCCGTTCTGTCATCGCACTTCCCATGTGGTCAAGACCTCGTGCTCTGCCCTCGATGAATGTTAGTAATTCTGCCAATTTGGGAAGTTCTGTTCCCTTCAACTGCATCTCCCAATGTATGATAGTTGTCTTTGGGAGTTTTGACACCAAAATGTGGACTAGGATGTCGTCCCACGTCTCAACTGGTCGTTTCATTGCCGCTAATGAGCGTGTAGTTTCATTGGTAATGTCGACTACTCGACGCAAGCCTATATTAGTTTCCTTCTCAATAGACTCCATATTAAGGAAAATATTCAAGTGGGCCGACACAATGAGACGGTCGTTGTTGTATCTTGCTTTTAACGTCTGCCATGCTGATTCGTAATTATCATCGGTTGGTAGAAAGCCAGCTACAACCTGAGCAGCTGAGCCTTTCACTGCTTTCATAAGCCTGGTGTATTTTGCAGCTGTTGAAAGATGCTCTTTTGAATGCACCATCGCTTCATACATATCACGGAATGCAATCCATTTGTTGAATTCTCCATGAAATTCTGGAATGACAATTTTCTCGAGACGTAAATCATTCAGATCGCCTTGTTGACCGTGAACTGAGCGCATCATACTGACATCAGATGCCTGCTGTTCTTGCACAGCCGAATCGATTGCACCCGCAAGCATGGCCTTCACCTTCGTGTATCTGTCTTCCACCTCTTCGAACAAAGTTGTATGTGCATCCATCTCGCTATCCAGCGCAACACCTACCAAAATAAAGTGTGCATCCTTAAAACGTGTGAAATGGCCTTCTAAATTGTCCAAAGTGGCACGCTTCATAGCTAGATCTAGTCCAGTCAATTGACCATCCCCCAATTTTATCGCCAACTTCGAAATTGCCGTCACAGCACTTATCCGTAACTTTAATTCAGCCATAGTCTTTTTTAAATTGTCTTAGCTTTTTTTTTTATTAAACTTGAAAATGTTCCGTCGATTCGCAAATTGAAACCAAAAAAAAACAACTATCGTCCCGTTTCGTAAGCGCTCTAAAAAACAAAAAAGAATCACCGTTTGTCTTAGGTACCTCTTTTCGTATAGTACCGTACGTATTATACTCCCGTAAAATTGCAAAAAGAAACAATAACAAAGTTTCTATAGTTCAACTCGTTATTTAATTCTACAGGGGAAATATGCACTGTATTCGTTGCCTATGTAATATGTGTAGGTATATATAAACCGTATGCGCGCAAACGTTTGGGTCGACAACAACATTCATTGGCCTTTTTTTTTTTTTTCGTAAGAACTCGCAAGTTTCGTTTTTTATTCAACCACCGTTGACTATTCCTCACAGGAGGCACCAAAATGTTCTGTATTCGTTATTATATACCTATAGTCTCTCAAAAAATAAATGAAAAAAAAAAGACGACACAGCTTATTTATGTAGTTTGTAGTTTATGTTTTATTTGCCTTTTGTTCCGATGCGTTCACGTTAAAATCGATGGATAGACTACTCTCTTTATCGCACTTCTGCGACATTAACTTTATTTACGTAATGTTATGTTATGTTTTTGTTTTTGTTTTTAAATAAAAATCATTATTCCAAATATTTTCTTTTATTTTTATTTTATCTTATCTCACTCATCTTATCTTCAAAAAGAATCCAGTAGTGTAGAAGTTTGTATTACCTGTTGTTTTTGTTCTACGTGGTAAGTTAAATCAGATCCAGATTCGTATTCGTATGGATAAATTACACACCAACGGCTAGGGCTTTCAAAATGAAAAATACTATCGATAGTATCGATAGTTTTATCTTAATACTATCGATACTATCGAAAGCGCCGACTATCTACATTTAAGCAACACTAGTCTTGCACTTGTCATTGATAACAACCGTGGTGAGTTTATAACCAATGCGTGCATACCCAACAACATCACAACGCCAATGGGCGTGGTGAACTCAAAAATAAAAATTAGAACAAACAAAGCAGAGGTACACAAAAAGGAAACGATCAAAAACATCGATGGTGAACTTCCTAATTAAATAGAGGTTAACATAAACCAACTACAAATTGATACCAGAACTGAAAGTATACCTGAAAACAAATTCTAACAACAACTCCTCCGCATCCCGCAAACCACTCATGGCGTGACATGAGCAGAGGTACTCTCGCTTACATGGAACAAGGGTAGGGGAGAGACGGGCGACGAAAATATATGGGCGTTTGTATGAAATTTTGCACTTTGCAAAATTAGAGTTAACACTCACTCACAACCAAATGTGTAACGAGAGGAAGCCCTCCAACACCCAAAAATGAAGTCGGAAAACAAAGTAAAATATTTAAATTAACATTAAGAATTAAGGAGTAAGTCACCGTGGGTATTTAGTAATTATACCAAAGGAAAGTGAGTGAATTTACTATAAACGAAGACTCTCCCCCACCAGTGGTAAGGGGTCTCGCTTTTAGTAGAAAATAAACACAAGCCAGTTTAAAGCGGTTGATAAGCCGGTTAAGAGCCGATGATAAGCCGGTTAAGAGTCGTTGATAAGCCGGTTAAGAGCGTTCATAAGCCAGTTAAAAGCCGTCGATAAGCCGGTTAAGGACCGTTGATAGCCGTTAATATTCCGTTACGTTTGTAAGAAGATAACCTAGCAAAGAACCCGAAGTGAAGTACAAGCCGCAGACTCTCTAAGGAAGACAGCAGCCCGAAGATTTTTAGTGCTACCTATGTTCCAGCGACCGACCGATAGTCAGCAAAGCAAACTTTATTGTAACAATTTAATATAAGATTTTGTGAATTTACATTTTAATTCGGAGTCTTAATAAAGAAAGACCTTTTATACTAAAGTTTACTGTACTTCCTTTAGTACGACCCTGGATCCGACGAGCATACCTCAGTCTTAGAACCAAGGTACATCATAGTAGCAACGACAACCTATTAGTACAAAGTAAGAGACAAAGACGAGCTCCCTTTGAGTTTTTTGGATCCCTTTACAATTAGATATTTGGATGCTGATGATAAAGAGCAAATTCAAAATAATTTCAAAAACCTGCTCAGCAACCAGCAAAGCTTGAAAAACAGGATGAAAGAACATGCCTTTTTGATTAATTCTACAAAAACTATAATCAAAAAAGCTACGGATGAAGTCAATGCACAGTTTGTGAAAATCCCTCTATAGATTAGCCAATATCAATCAGATATGTATATGTATAATCAAAGACATCAACAGAAACAAAATGGCAATTCAGTTCAAAATGTTAGAAACATAAATAAAAATGTTAATGGACGAATGTGAGACCATTCAAAAATCCATTATTGATTTGCTCATTGGCCTCAATCACGAGCGAATTAATACTCCGCTTATAAATTCAGCACAGCTTAGCAATGAACTGAAATCTATTAAAGAACGGTTAACGGCCAAGTTTCAATTACCTGGAAAAGAAAACAAAAACGAACTTTGAGACGTTTAAAAGTTGATGTCGGCACAAGGACTAATCATAGGAAAAAAGCTGGTGATTAAAACAGATATACCTCTTTTACAAAGTGGATCAACAGAACTCTATAAAATAATTGCTATTCCATTTTAACATAAAGGAATAATAGTAAAAGCCAAATTAAGAAACGAGTTTCTGGCATAAAATTTTGGCCTTAACTCGTGTTTTTTAATTTCACAATCTCAACTGAACCGATGTCAAAAGAGTCTGGAGAACCTTTATATGCAAAGGAAAATCACCATGGCAACCAGCACTGGATCAAACTTGCGAACTATCAGCCCTTATAAAGTCATATAAATAGTCATATTAACTGCGGATACGATGAACAAATATCGACTTTATTTTGGATGGAACCAAATCGGGAAAATCGATGGCTACTTAAAACTTTCAAAAAGGCAGCCATGCACTTGGGATGTGGAAACACGAAAAAGGAGATTTTGGAAATTCTCTCCAAGGTATCCTTTCTTTAAAAACTGAATGTACAGCTAGGTGTGAAGGTATAACAATGTCTGGATACTAGCATCTAAAACCGGAGATTGCAATAAGCGAAGAAATCGAGCCGATCATTAGGTACAACAATTCACGACATACCAGAAGTCAAAATAACACCTTTAGACACCAAACAAATAAACAAAAATAAGGATAAATGAGGGCACTTCAACAGCAAATACAAAGTATCAACAAAGATGATCTACAGCTGAACGGCATTGAATTTCATAAAAATAGTGGTCACTTGTCCTTATACTTAACTCTAATTTTTATAATATGTTTACTAATCTAACTAATAATAAAATAAACCTTTTTGACCGCAGAATGTTGATAAATGAACAGAAAGTGAATAGATGTGAAGAAAAACAATCTTGTGATAGAACATATTATGTAGCTGAAGGTGCGCACAGATAAAAAAACACATAGTCATAAAATAGTCATAAAGTAAAATACCACCGACCATACGTTGGGACGAAGCGATATTATAGCAGTTTAAGAGTAGGTATTTAAAAAGAAAAAGCAGCAGATTTGTTTTTTTTTTTGCAGTAGATTTTTTTTGCGAAAAATGCAATCTACTGCGATTGCAGATTGTGTTATTGTGTTGAACTTAAATATTAAAGTTCCGATATAGCAAATGGGCCTTAATCACCGACTGTATAATGTGTTTTGCCTTATTTATTGCATTTTGTATCCCTTAAACAAGTAAAGAAACTATTTAAACTAAGTAGAATTACTAAAATAAAATTCCACTGTAAAGAAATTAATGCCAATTTCTGAAGGTAAGTACCTACCTTAAACATAAATAATTATTTTTATAAACTTGCTTGCGTGTTACTATTTTCTTTGTTTTTATTATTGTTGATAAACTTATAAAATTCAGATTTTTTGTTTCACAGTGAATCTTATTAAAGTATATTTTCTTTAATAAATTTTAGTTGGATGCGATTATGCTTCTTAGTCGACGTTAAAGGTAGAATACCAGTAAAAGTTATTGCAAAAACATTTGCCTCTGGCAAAACAGAAAAGCTAGTCTACCAATGTATCTCAGATGTTGGATTGCCAGGTGAAAAAAGTGCCACAATGACCAAAGATGAATTCACTTTCGATAAATTTTATGCTTTGTATCATAAAGTCTGTCCCAGAAATGATATTGAAGAGCTGTTTGCAAATATGTAAGTTTTTTTTTTTATAACACGATCTATCTTAATTCATTTATTTTTGTATATAAAGAACCAAAGGAAAGTCGGATGTAATCGGGCTCGAACAATTTGTTCAATTTCTCAACGAAAAGCAGAGAGATCCCCGGATGAATGAAATTTTATACCCGCTTTACGATGAAAAACGTGCCACGGAAATCATCAACGATTACGAATTAGATGAAACTAAAAAAGGAGCTCGTAAGTTAGAATATTAAGATTAAGGATTACTTCTTTAAGATTATAACAAAAAGCTTTATCAAATAAGAGTTGTAATAAGAATTGGTGGGTCGGGAGTTTGGAAGATATAGGAAAGATTTGTTAGTGCTTAGACATGTTTTAGAGCGCTCTTGATTAAAATAATTTTAAAGTTTATTATAGTGTCGAAAGTTCGATTATGAGTTTTAAAATTTGTAAAGATTGCACCAAAGGAATCAGAAATGATAAATTTGTTGTGTGTAATGGAATTTGCGGCGGTTTATTTGATTTGAAGTGCGCGGACTTGTCCAAATACGATATCGAAATGATTGTTAAGAAGAAAGGAATTCTCTTTATGTGTGCATCCTGCCAAAATTTTATCGGTTTGATGTCAAAGTAATTTTCTGATATTAAGAATATACTGAATGCTAACAAGCAGATCATTGAAAAGCAAGAAGAAAATATTTAAAAAATTTGATTACGTGTTAATAAATTAAATGAACAACCAAAAAATATTGAAACAAACAAATCGGCAAAGAAAGGAAAAAAATCGTACGCAGAAATAGGCGTTCAGGAAAATGAAGAGGTAGACTCCCTAGCTAAAATAGGAGCAAAGACCACCTTAACGGGACCTGAGCACTATTGCGGCTTAGGAGAGAATGTGATTAAAATAAAATTTAAAAAGAAGAAGAGACCAAAAGATCCAAAATTTGGAAAGAACTCCCTGAGGCAGGACAAACTCCTTCTTGGAAACTATAACCAAGAACGCTTCAAGGACTGCACCAACTTAGGTAGGAACAACCTAAGAATTATAACGGGCCTCCTCACCGGCCACTGTAAACTCAGAAGGCACTTAAATATTATTTATTGGGCTATCTGAGACTTGTGTTACTGAGAAAATAGATGATACTGAACTCTATTTAAATAATTATAATATATGTAGTGAATCAAGGCAAATTGGTGGTGTTATAATATATTTTAAAGAAATGTGGCAAACTGAGACAATACAAATGCATGCAATTGATAAAGATATTTGGTGGCTTTCACTTAAAGTTTTTTTGTGATTCTTTTACTTTTATACTAGTAGCGGTATACAAATCCCCACGATGTTCTAGAAGAATTTTTAGTGGTAAGTTTATTGAGTGGATGGATGAATTAAATGAGTTTACATATGAAGTTTTTGTTATTGGTGATTTTAATATTGACTGGTTGCAGTCAGATGAATTATTTAAAAGGAATATTGAAGGATATAAGTAAAAGAACATGCAAATAATAAGTTTACTTTTAATAACTTTATTAAGCAAAAAAATTGAGCGGAGCTGCCCGTTGATTATGCTGTCAAGCTCTAATCTGGTTCGCTGTACACAGCTTCTCACGAACTGATTTCTTCTTTTTAGAATTCCCGATAAGCCAGCATATGTATCTCTTTTCGGTAACTTGTTTATCACTTTTGTTTGGTACATTTAGACTAATTTTTAAACGGTATGTTGTTTACCAAATTATTAGCTGTGAATTTTTTTGTGGGAATTTCACACCCGAGGTACAGGGTGTTAACTTATATAAATAGTAATGGTTTTAAACAGATTATTACTAAACCCACTAGTATAACTTAAAACTCGAAAACATTCATCGATCTGGCAATAACAAATTCGACAAGAATCAAAGCTGAACCAATCGCTAATTTAAGAATTTGTGATCATGAAACTATCTTAGCCGAGATAAAAGTAAAAGTAAAAAGAAGTAGTAAAAAAGAAATCGATCCGAATTTTAAAATACCAAAGAAGTGAAATTGGCAATTATTTAATTATGAGAAATATAAGTGATACAAATCAAATGGTTTTAATCTTCCAAAATATTCTTAAAGAAATAGTAAACTCATTCCTCAAAACAAAGTCAGTGTGTGAAGATGGACATAAATGGTTTAATAACCATCTCAGGGTGTTAAAATATCAAAAAATAGTTGCATACAATACAGCTAGATTTACAAATATTACAAGTGACTGGGGTAACTATAAATTCTTAAGAAACCATTTCAAAACATAAATTAACAATGCTAAAAGTGATTTTATAAAAAATAAAAAAGAAAATTCAGTTGATCAGAAATGAATGTGGAGAACTATTAAACAATTTGTACTGAAGCAAAAGTAATCGGAAATCAGCAAAGTTATTTTCGAAAATATAACATACAGTGACAATTTCACTTTCGCAAATAAATTCAACAAGTATTTTGTAGACAGCATAACTAAAATAAGTGTTTCGATTCCTTTTATCCCCTTTATTAATCAGATCGAAAGAAACCCTAGTACTTTTAATTTTCGAGAAATAGAGCACTCTGATATAAAGAAAGTGTTTGATAATATAAAAAAATAAATGTGACGTGAAATACCATCTGAATATCGAAATTTTCAAAGACATGATTGATATCATTATACACCTCCATTGATTAAAATTATAAATCAATCATTTCGCGACGGTGTTTTCCCCAACTCATGGAAAGTGTCCCAAATTTCTCCGATCCCAAAAGTTAAAAACTCAATAAAATGTGAAGATTTAAGCCCCATTAATGCCCTCCCTCTCTATGAATCATTTTCCGACTTTCATAAGTTAATAATTGAAAACCAGTCGGGATTTAGAAAACAGCATTCTTGTGAAGGTGCACTTAATATGGAAGCAACAGCTAGATTGGAAAACTAAAATAATATGTGTTTTTCTTAATTTGAAACGGGAATTTGAGACAGTGGATAGAAACATTTTATTTGAAAAACTGGAAAGTTATAGAGTGCGCGAAAAATCATTATCGTGGATGATTTCATATCTATCAGGTCGAAAATAAAAGACAAAAGTGAACAACGTTTTTTCAGACGAGATATTAATTGACATTGGGGTACAACAGGGATCCATTCTAGGCACGTTTCTTTTTAACTTTTATATCAATGACATTGGCAGTGCAATAACACATAGTCAATACGCATTGTTTGCAGATGATGGTTTGTTGTATATTAGTTGCAATAATTTAGAGAAGGGTATCTCAAAAATGCAATTCGATTTAAATAATCTTAGTGTTTGGCTTAAAGCAAACAAACTAAAACTGAATGTGTCCAAAACAAAAATGATGATTATTGGTAACAAAGTGATAAGCGATAGTGTGATAAATATTTAAGTAGATAATGAAAATCTGGAAATAATATCTGAAGCTAAGTACCTGGGTGTTGTCATAGACAATAAACTAAAATTTAATAAACATATTGACTATATAGTGAAAAATTTACCCGATTTGCCATTCCAGCATAGTTGAGGAACATTAGAAATGAAAAAAGCTTTATGTATTTATGTATGTACATTGAATGTCAAATTTAAATGTTGAGCAACTTTTCTGAACATACATAGATACCAACATCATAACTTTCCTAAAAAGAGTCAAATACATGTGATTTAAAAAATTATTGTTTTGTATTAAATTTTTGTTTCTATTAAATATGCAATTTAATAAGGTTTTTCATATATAGTTTTATGTGACTGCGCAATGATATAATACAAAAAATGTAGTCCGATATTCTAGCTACCTTAGGGTGCACACTTGCGTCATTTTGACGCGCGGTGACGCTGCGTTGACGCTGCGTCACATTGGGTACATCCTTTTGTTGATCAACGTTTAACAAAAGGAATATTTTATACATAATTTGCAAATATAAGAGTTATCCACACCGGTCTTTTCTTTTGCCGGTCATAGTACTCCTCTAAAGCGATGCCGCAGCGTCACCGCAAGTGTGTGTGCACCACTCAATTTATTCGTGAGTACTGTATGACGCAAAAGCGTCACCGTGCGTCAAAATGATGCAAGTGTACACCGGGGCTTAATGATCGGCTTATTAGAACCGAAGTTATAAGCAATCCAAACCAAACACAATGTACATATCTTTACAATTATTATACCGACTACAAATGTAGGTACATATGAACATTTCGCATTTTTTTTCCGACGCGAAGCAAATTTGTCACGATTGTGATTTTTTATTGCACAAACTCCGCCGCCGCCACCGGCTTTAGAATAGTATCTCCCTCTCGCCAATTGGTGGTTGAAAGTATTTTAATGTATGTATTTTGTTTTTACCAACTTCCTCATTGAATTAAATTATTTGTCCGATATTTATTTTCATGTTTTTAGTATAAAATTTTGAATGATTTTGCTCTAACACGCCAGTCATTTTTCCTTTAATTATATACCTTAATATTGAAAATCGGATAATTGGATCGAAAGATATAAGCATTTAAGAAAACGCAAATCGGGTATTTTTCGGATTTCGCAAAAATCATCATCAAAAACATACCCATTTTTTTCCTACGAACATTTCTCCTTTTTTTCTGTCCGTTTTATATCTTCTTCGTTTTCTGTTTCCTCAAACTAGTAACAACAAAGCATGAACGAAATAATTTTGTTTAGTTTGTTTATTTTTTTATTTTGTTGATTTTGTTTATTCCCCTCACGTTTCGTCCCCTTTGTCGACTAGGCGTTTCATATTTTTGAAATTCTGTTGTTTTTTTTATATTGTATGCCTCCGTTTAAACATTTCTAATGTTAAAAAATATCAAAAAAGACAAATCTACTAAGAAGAATTCGCATAAATATTTCAACTGTTAGTGCGATAAACATTTGTAATGCTATAATAAAACCACATTTTGAATACTCTCCATCAATTCTGTTGTGCAATCAAAAAATGATCAATAGACTTCAAATTCTTCAAAATAAAGCAATGCGAACAATTTTAAAGTGCAATAATTATACTCCTATTAGTTATTTGTTAGATATGTTAATGTGGCTAAGCGTTAAATAAAAAATTTTGATGAATGTTTTACTCTTTGTCTTTAAAATAAAAAATAATCTTGTGCCTGCTTATCTTTCTCGGTTAGTAAATTATGTAGGTGATGTTCAAACATTTGCATTAAGAAACAATCAGGGGGGTCATTCCGTAACTCGATTATCGTCAGACGATATCGTTTGAGCGATAGTGTTGCCTTTATTAGCTTCACGTAAGTCGATAATCGTCGAAACGCTATCGTCAAAACGATAGAGTTTCGACGATAGCTAAATTGGTATCGTCTTGCATTAATTTTGTACTTTGTAGGTGAATGTAGTTGAATGATGGAGTTGCCACTGTAATTTGACATCATGTGTTGTTATTGTTGCATTTACAAATTAAATTTAAAATGTTTCGGCGAATCAATTTTCTTATTGTAGAAAATGAAAATTAAAAAAATATAACTTATGCGCAATGCGCATGCGACGACAATTGAGAGATAAATCAAATCCCTTATCTCTTCCAAGTCATTATGTTATAACTTATAAGTATGGTGATCAGCCCACAGTTTATTGATTTCAGTTTCGCCTTGGACTGAGTTCCGCTCATATCCCCTACCCTGCCAAATCAGGATGCATGACTGCCCTATTAAGTATTTACATTTTTTACATTACATACATATATCTATTAATTTGTAAAAAATATAAAAAAACAACTTGCATCTCAAAGTGATTTCCCTATAGTTTCAATCGGCACCTAATAAAAAACAACAAAAACTAAAATTGTGTTTTAATGACAATTATGACAGCCAATTTGACTTTTAAAACGAGACGAAAAACACACATAAAAATTTTACAATAATAATAAAGTATGGCTATTTGCCGTCTGCCTGATTGACAACTTTTCCAAAAATTTTAGTTTTACAATTCTTTTTTAAAAATTTTCATTTATAATACTGTTTCTATAAGCTAATGCTATTTTATAATATTTGTACAATTTAGGAACTTCCATTTCATTAAGATGATGTATCGTAAGCTCTTCCGATAGAAAATCAAATCCAAAAATATGTCTTCTTGTTTCTCGCAGCACAGGACATAAAAATGTTCTCTCTTTCGCCCATATTACACAATTCGCACAGCAAAGGTAACTCTTCACGATGCGGAATGAAGTTTAGATTGAGGAGTTCACCTCTTAATCTAAATATCATTGATATTTGATCTGTCGTGTAGTCATCACGGAAGTAATTCTTATGTTTTAGGTTGTAGTTGAGCTTACTCTATGTCATTCTGTAGATGGATTCTTCTGCTTCAGTTGCGAACTCAAATCTTAATCGCCCATCTATAATAGAAATCAGCCGATACAGAGAGGGTTTCCACATTAAATACTCATCCGGAGCAAGATCAATATTGGCTTCTTAAGCTAGCTCTATCCAATCTCTGAACCAACTCGATCTACTATTTATTGCCTGAAGTGCCGCTTTTTTAGGGAGACGCTCATCAGACATCTTAAAGACATTACATATGTAGTCCACTTGCAATTTAAGGGTTTTAATAAATAGAGGAGAGATACCGGTTTCTAGCATAAGCATGTAGTTCGGAGCATTTGGTGGTAGTTTAAATATCCTTTTGATATAAAATCGGAGGAGCTTTTCGACGGTTTCATATTTCTTACTACCCCACGCTTGAGCTGCATACATCAATGTTGACTCAGCTACCCATTCAAATACTAGGTATTTGCTGCTGTGGGCTATATGTTTATTGTTAAAGATGTTTCTCCATGCAACATTAATTGTAGTTTTAGCATTTTGTAACTTTTCGGTGAGATGTCTTTCCATACTGTTATTTTTCGTGATATAGACCCCTAAATATTTGTATTCATTAACGACTTCAATTCTCTCATTATTAAATGTCCACCGTTCTTGTCCACTTGCTCTTCCTCCACCTTTTCGTACCACCATAACCTTCGACTTCTCTAGACTGACAACTAATTTCCACGTTCTGCAATACTCACTGAGTTTATTAATCATTAGTTGCAGCGACTGTGGTAAGTACGCAAACAAAACTATGTCGTCCGCGAAAAGAAGGGCCTTGATGAGAGTTCCAGCATATTCCACTCCTTCCGGCAAACAATCGGTGATATCATCGATAAAAAGTGCAAATAAGCTTGGACTTAGAATGCAACCTTGCCTTACACCTGTCTTGGTTTCAAACCATTGTGAAATGTTTTCTCCATCCCATACAGCTGCTTTGGTTACCAAATAGAGGTTTTGCAGTACACGTCCGAACTTATATGACATTCCCATTCTATACATCTTATACATCAATGCCTTGCGGTCTATCGTATCGAAAGCTGCCTTAAAATCGACAAAAAAAACATATAGTTTCTTGTTTTGACCCAAAAAGAAATCGGCGATACTTCGAAAAACAAAGATGTTATCTACGGTGGAATATCCTTGTCTGAACCCAGCTTGAAATTCTTTCAATAACTTGTTTGAGTCAATCCACGTTTTAAGTCGGCTTTGCAAAACAGAAGTAAATATTTTGTAGGATGCATTCAAGAAGGAAATTCCTCTATAATTTGCAGGGTCTAATGTACTATCTTTTTTGAGGATGGGGAAAATAAGCGCTTCCCTAAACTCCGTGATCCATGATGTTGTTAAATATGGCCGTTAACTTGTTGATCAATTCATCCGACCCATACTTGTAGAATTCCGAAGGTATTCTATCTGAACCAGCAGCTTTACCATCCTTGAGCCCATTTATGGATGCACATACCTCTTCCTTCCGGATTGTTCTGTCTAAGAGTTCATCGTTAAAAGCTGGTTGCGCAAATTGTATCATATCACTGCTCGAAGACAAGTGATTGAGTAGTTCGAAATAATGTGTTCTTAAAGTCTCACAATTGAGCTGTCTATTGATAACATACACCTTGCCATTTATTTTTTGAGCTCTCTTCCAGAACTCACTCGTGTTCTTACAACTGACCAGGCTTTTCGCCTCATTTTCATAGTATGCTAGTTTTTTTTCTTTGCACAATGTTTTGAATTTCCGGTTGAGTTGAAGGTAATTCCGTTTCGCAGAGTCATCGTTGCCACGCCTGTAACGTTTCAGCCAAGCGTAAGATTGCTTTCTTGCTTTCATGCACTCTGAATCAAACCAGGGATCTTTAAACAATCTATTTCGGTTGTAATTATTCAGCATCGGAGCCGCTTCCTTAATACAATCTTCGATGGTTCTCAGATCACTACTTTCTTGCGACCTCAGACATATATCCAATTGATTTCTGTAGGCAGTTGCCTTTGAGTCTTTCCAACACAGTTTGGGCATCAATTTTAAGTTCACGCTTTCCTCACTTTCAGTTGCTCCAATGTTAAAATAGATGACAATTGGCATGTGATCTAAAAACGGTACTTGCTCCACCTCAAAATCAGTGATCACGACATTCCACATTCCTCCTGCTAGTCCATAATCAATGACAGAACTTCCTTGTTTACCAACAAAAGTATGTTCGCCGAGTTTATCTCCATCACTAGTACAATTAAGGATTCGGAGTCCAAAAGAGTTGCACAACTCAAGTATTTGATTTCCTTTGCCATTCTTTAATGTATCCTTGGACTGTCTCACAAGACCTCTCCTCTCATTTTCAACCCCTTCAGTTGTGCCCACTCTTGCATTCAGATCACCCACCAACAGATTTGAATTTGTTCCACACATAACGAATTCTTTAATTTTGCTGAAGTCTGTTTCCCAATGGTTGCAGTTGACATAGCAGGGTAGAATACGAAATAATTCACCATCAAATCTTAGATCTGCACAAATAGCATCATCAAAAAACTTAAACTCGTAACTACAACTCTTCAACTCCTTTTTCACTCCGAATATGCATCCCCCACTTGCTCTCCCTCTTGCATGATTTCTTATAGCAGGAACAATTTTTAGCTCGTAGTCTTGGAATTTGTTTACATAACAGGTAAGATTTGTTTCGCTTAGATATGTTTCATATAAAAATATAAGTTCAAACTTGTTAATAAAATTTAAAAAAATCAATAAATAAATTCTTATTACTAAGACCAGAAATAATGTTGTATGACAAAATTTTACATTTTTTACTAATATTTGTGACATTTATATTTTTATCTTCTAAACTATTAATAAAATTTGGTAGGCAGACGGCATTACTATTAAAATAAATTTCGAGGCACCCCAACAGTTTGGGAAGCACTGTCATTTCCATCACCTGAACTGTTTTGACCTGGAACGTACCCATTACAGCTGTCGTCTACTATTTGACGTAACAATAACATCCCACATTCGCCGTCACACATCAAATTGTTTTGATTGTCATAGTAGAAAGTTTTATTTTCGACGATCAATGTTTGTCCGCGAAATTGCGTTTTTAAAAATCTATTTTTTCTTAGTATTTCAGCTTTTAAAGTAATTAATTTTTTCCTTCTTGCTCGGGCGGTAGCTGGTAGATCTCGATGCAGATAAATACCTGTGTTTCGTAGTGCTGATGAAGCTTTTAAAAGCCGTCCAACATCCTCATTTTTGTGCATTTTTACGATGACATTTGCCGTGTTGTTATTGCTGGACCTCAAGACCTTCGTTGTTGCAACTATGTTTTCGTTGGTTTGCAACAGATTTAAGCAACATTCTTTTGCTTTTAAACCGGCCTTGTATTGGCAGATGAACAAAGACATTTTTTTCATTGGCCTTTGACTGCAACATTTCGACTTGGCGCTCCAATGCCCTGCAGCGAGAATCAAAATGTTTAACCTGGGCCTACAAGTCATCATTACTTCTTTGGAGATTTTGGAATTCTGTACGGATTAACTTAAAATCTAATTTGGTCGGCATGTCCTTAAGTTTGGCGTCTAGCATTTTTGACATGGATTCCTCTATCAGCCTCTGAAGATCTGTTACTGCCATTGCCCCCACTGCGAATCCTTTACTAACGCTCGATCCACTACTCAAAGGTGACTCTGTAGCAATTTCTTTATGTGGCCTTTTCTGAGATTGCGTGTAGTTGCTGGGTTTTTGTAGTGACGATGGTGGTGTACGATTCATTTTGCTGCCGATATGAAGCTTGCTTGTGCCGAACTTTTGGTTATCTTTATAATATAGTGAAATTAATTGGACTCACCAAAATTTCAATGCTAATTGTAAGTACTATTACCAACGTAACTTTAGCAAATAATTTTAAAAAATTTAAAAGCTTAAAAAGTATTTTTTTTTAATTAAAATTATCAGAGCGACCGTAGAATTGAACTTCACTTTCACACACCAGAGTTGGCAATCCTAAAACGAGACGATAGTGGTCGAGTTACGTGAAACAAATCATGGACGATCTCGTCGACGATTATCGTTTTGACGATTATCGTTTAGAAAATTACGGAATGACCCCAGAACTTTCGTCTTCCACTGGCACGTACAAGCGCTGGCCAAAATTGCCTATTCTACAAAGGACTTCAAATATTCAATACCTTGCCAAACAACTTAACCAGATTCAAACGTCAAATTGTAAATTTTGTTAAACTCCAAAATTATTTGTTATTTATTTTAATAATGTTGTTTAAATTATTTTTTTTTTTCTTTGTAAAATAATTATTGTTTTTTACTATATTTTAAATAAAATGTAAATTATTATTATGAACTTTTGTAATTAAATAGTTGTAAATACTAAATAAATAAACATATGTACATACATAGGGTATTTTTTTTTTTAAATATAGACAAATAAAGCAAAAATACAAAAAGGAACAGTTAGTTTGTCTATATATATGTTATGTTCGTTCCATTCACTTTCTCAAAATACATATGTAAGTTAATCATTTATTAAAGAATCGGTGGTGCGGGAGCATCGTATATGACAATGTAAATAGATAACAAAATACAATTTGCTTTTTTTTGCAATAAACGTTAGCATATACGTACTTTTTCCTTTTTTATATTGAATATCATATGGTGGAGCGATATGGCAAAGGTTGGAAATTGGCCTACTGTAGGAAACATAATTTAAAAATAAAACAAAAAGTGACAGTTACTTCTCAAAATAAATAAGTTATTATTGTAATAAGAATTGGTGGAACGAGGACATGGAGTTTTACAATGGACATATGGCAAAAAAGACAGCTGTTTGTATGTTGCGGATGGAAAGATTTGCTTTTTTTTTTGTATTACACTCGGACGTATGAAATATGGTGGAGCGAATATGCAGTAGGTTGGAACTGGACCTGTTGTTGGAATTGACCAACAAAAAGGCGGGAGTTCTCGATCTATTCTTATGACAAATCAGGTTTACCAAAATAGCGCCTAAGAAATGTACATAACTATGATGTTACCAGATCATATCAGATTCCCTCTCACTTAATTTGGATAAAATCTGACTTGTTTACGAAGCCGCTTAGATCGTCTACAACAAAAGCAATCCATTTTTCTTTTCGTTGATATTGGCGTATGAAAACAGATTGACCAATAGTAAATTTAGTTTTGACTTTTGTTTTTGGTTTCTTGGCTTCTGGAAACATTGCAGAGGGCACAGTGCGATGTTGTCTTCCATGGAGTCATTCGGCTGGTGAAACTCCAGAATCATCCGGTGTAGAACGATATGTGGAAAGAAAAACGAGGAGAGCTTCGTCCCACCGTGGTGTGTCTAGTAAAATCTTTTTGAGTGCGGTTTTGAATGTACGCATCATTTTCTCAGCAGCTCCGTTGGATTCTGGGTTGAAAGGAGCTACTGTTATGTGCTTAATTGAGTTCATTGACAGAACTCCTGAAACTCATTCGAAGTGAACTGGGTGCATTTATTAGACACCAGTGTTTTGGGATGTCCTTCTAATGCGAAGATTGATCGCAACGCTTGAATTGTTGCATCCGACGTGGTAGATGCCAGTCGGATGACAAACGGTAACTTTGACTTCGAATCGACGACAATCCACATTTGCTTCTGAAACGGTCCAGCAAAATCGATGTGTATTCGTTCCCACATTTCTTCGGCTGTCGGCCAACTGGTGTTTTCTCTTCCCGAATTATTTGCATTGCTTTCACACGCGAAACATTTGGAAACCATCTTGCTGATGTCATCATCAATGCTGGGCCACCAGCAATACCGTCGTGATTTCTGCTTCATGCGGGTTAGTCCCCAGTGTCCTTGATGAAGGAGAGACAAAACTTTTGGTTGTAGCTGTTTGGGTATAAAAACTCTAGGGCTTCCACTGTGGAAGAGAAGAACATTATTAAATATTTCAACAGAAAGTCTTCTACGAAAATAAGATAATATGGAAATATTCGATTCTAGTTTCTCGTTTGGCCATCCTCTCTGGACATAATGAATGACCTTTGTGAGATGTGGATCGATCTGCGTAGCCTTGGCTACCGTATTGGAATCTGTAGGAAAATCTTCTTCGGTGCGGTCAAAAACGTCGTCCGGTCCAGCTGGCAACCGCGACAGGCAGTCGGCATTTTCGTGTTGTTTTGTGGGACGATAACGTATATCCCATAAGAATGAGTGCCCATCGTTGCAGACGCTGAATTGTCACATGTGGTAGCTTTTTTGATGTATTGAAAATTGTGACCAGCGGTTGGTGGTCAGTAACCAGTTCGAATTGGCATCCGTAAAGGTATTGATGGAACTTTTTAATTCCGTAAATGGAAAGAGCTTCCTTTTCAATCTGGCTGTATTTCTTTTGAGAATCATCCAGCGTTTTAGACGCGAAAGCGATCGGCCTTTCCGTTTTGTCTGGATAGACATGAGAAATCACGGCACCAATTCCGTGCGATGATGCATCCTTGGCTAATGCGATTGGAAAATCATCGCGAAAATGAACCAATCGTGTTACGTTCAAAATGTCTTCTTTGAATTGATTGAAAGCCAGTTTTTGATCGACTCCCCAGATAAAAGGCTGATCAAAAAGGAAATAAATGAACTAAAACGTACCTTCGACGAACGCTTTAATGAAATTGAAAACAACTATAAGAAGCATCTAAGATCACTGGAAAATGATTTTAATAAGAAGTGTAGCTCTGTAAATCAATTGGTTCAGAGTCTTGAAAACAAACTTGAAAAAATGGGAAATTGCTGTTGCGAAAGTGACTCACTGAATAACAAGCTCTCTGCTCTACAAGAACTTAACGAAACAAACCAACAACAGATTGAAGCACTTAACCGAAAGAATATCTCATGAGAGCTCGTTTTACATGGAATACCCATTAAAAAAAATGAAAACCTCGCCGATATATTTAATAAATTTTGCACACAAATCGACACACTCCCGATACGACCAATTCATTTTTTGCGTACGACACCAAAAAACGATTCTTCCTGCAGCGCGATCATTGTCAGACTTCCACATGAACACGACAAGAACTATCTACTTAAGAAAGTGGCGGAGTATTACAAAACAAATGCCCGATTAGTTACATTGCATGAACTTGACCTTGGTCACAGTAATCAATTTGTGAGAGTGTATGAAAGCTTAACAAAACTAAACCATGGTCTTTTTCGTGAAGCGAATCACCAACGTAAAAACAAATTACTCCATTCTGTGTACACCAGGTATGGAAAAGTTTACGTCAAAAAAAATCAGAGCAAGAGGCCAATATGTGTTAAAAATTTGCATGAATTGCATTCAGTCTGCTCTCTTGATTATGATGCTGATAACGATAATACATCTAATGTTGCTAGTTGTGTTGTTGAGGGAGGAGAAGTTGTTGCTGTTGCCGTTGGAGAAGTTGCTGTTGCTGTTGAGGATGATGCTGCTGATGAATGTGCTGCTGATGGTGTTCTTTATGATGATTAATTTGATTATTGCAAGGTTACCAAGTATACTTTTATATTTTGTTATTTCTGTTTTGTAAACTTTTATAGGAAATGTCTATCGATTATTATTTATATCTGTTTTGTGGACTTTATTTACATAAATATGACAGTGAAATTGTTGAAATTTCAGTTCTTAATTATTTTTATTTTGAAAAGCCTACTTTCATTAATACTTTCATTTTTCGTAAAATTATTTTATTTATTTGTATCTTTAAAAATGTTACTTTATTTATTATTCGTAAAGTTTAGTTTAATTTCAATATTATTTTTATTTCATTTCTTTCTTTTTTTCTATTGTTTTTCTGTATATTATTTATTTTCATCATTTCATCATTTTTCATCATCAAAAATATCTTCTTCTTGTTGGTTAGTGAGTGGAATTAAATTAAAAACAAATTATGATTTCTGCTTCAAGTCCTGATATTGTAAGATCTATCTTGAATGTGTTGTCTTGTGCGTATGATGGACTTAAAGTGTGTCACCTTATTGCTGGGAGTATTTCCTCTAAGTTTACTCTGATTTATCAAATGCTAAGTAATTCGAATCTAGATGTTATAATGATATCAGAATCGTGGTTAAATCAAGGCATCTCATCGCAATTAGTTAATTTTCCTGGGTTCAAATTATATAGAAATGATCGTAGTACTCGTGGTGGAGGTGTGTGTATGTAGGTACGTTAAAGAAAATATTCTGACCAAAAATATTTATTCGTCATTCAAATCAAAAATTGAATTTCTATGCATTGAAATCTGCAATGGTACCGAGAAATGTCTGTTAGTAGTTGTTTATTGTCCACCATGTTTATTCAAAGAAGAAAATTTATTTGAGATAGAGGATACACAGCTTAGTTTGAGTTCAAAGTACGATGATATTTTGATTGGTGGAGACTTTAATGTCAACCAATTTGATAATAGTACCATGAAACGTTTGTTTAATTACTTTTGTGAGGGATTAAATTTTTCAGTCGTTAATACTGCTTGGCCAACATGTTTCCATTCAGAAATAAATCCTTCACTCATTGACATGTTTTTAACAAATTCAAGTCACAAAATATTGGGAAATGACCAAGTCAGACCATCGTCTGACTTCATACATGACTTCTTGTTTTGTTCATTTCAATTTAATGTGAGTAACTCAAATGATTATCGAACTATTAGTTATAGGTCATTTCGTTCTTTTAACTATTTAGAGTTGGAAAGTAGTGTTCGAGATGGTTATTGGAATGATATACTCTATATAAACGATGTTAGTAATAAAGTCTTAATGTTTAATGATTTATTGAATACTTTATATGATGAATACATCCCCATTGTTAACAAACGTATACAAAATTCTAAATGTTGTCCATGGTATAACAATCTCATTGAACAACAAATTTTGGAGAGAGAGCGCTTCTTTAAAAGATATAACAGAAATCCATCGCCTTATAATAGAAGTCAGTATGTTTATGCTCGCAATAAAGTTACTGCTCTTATTAAATCTTGTAAACGGGAATTCTTTCGTAAAAAACTTGATGTTTCCTTAGGTTCCAAAGAGCTATGGAAAAATTTGAAAGAAGCTGGTGTTGCTGGAAATAAAGCTTTGCCTAAATGTCCCTTAGACCCACAACTAATGAAGTCATTTTATGAACCACCACCCTGTAGCCCTCCACTATATTTTAATGTCATGGAAAACGATAATTCATTTTCATTTAATTGTTTTGGTATAAGTGAGGTTATCAATGCTATTAACTCAATTCATTCGAATGCAGTCGGTTCTGATAACATTTCGCCAAAATTCATTAAGTTAATTTTACCCATTGTTATTGCGCCTATGTTACACATACTTAATTCATGTATTTATAGAAGCGAATTCCCTGAATCTTGGAAAGATGCAATAGTTTTGCCTATACCTAAAAAAAGTATTTCTACGGAACCATCCGATTTCAGACGAATTAGTTTGCTCCCATTTTTTGGCAAAGTCTTTGAGAAGTTGATGGCTGATCAAATTATATCATTTCTTCAAATTAACAACTACTTATCTAAATGGCAATCTGGTTTTTGAAACAAACATAGATGTGAATCGGCTGTTGTAAAACTTACCTCGGACTTTCGCAGTGCGCTGGACGTTGGACGTTGGTCAGCTAGGTGTAATGGTTCTTTTAGATTTCTCAAAAGCCTTTGACTGTATTAATCACTCCATCTTAATTTCAAAATTGTTTAACAATTTTAACTTTTCCGCAACAGCAATTAAACTTCTGCGAAATTTCCTTACCAATCGTATTCAAACAGTTAGAACTGATCTTGGTTCTTCAAGTCCATATATTGTTAATTGTGTTTGTTTAAGTTTGCCGATAAACGCCTCTAGGTCTTTTAAATTCCTCGGTTCGGGTAGATTTCGAATAGCTGCGACCCGATCTTCCGATGGGCGTATCATTGCGGCATCGATAATATGGCCCAAATAGTTTATTTCACTCTTAGCAAATTGACATTTTTCGAGCCGGCACTTCAATCCATGCCGTTCTAAATGCTCCAGTAAAGTTTGGACTTTATGTAAAAGCTCAGCATTGGTTCGTCCAAAAAAATTCCAGTGGAACTCGAAGTACCGAAAGGTAAGCGTTGGTATTCAAAAAGGCCAAATTCAGTGCTTATAACGCAAAGTTTTCTTGATTCTTCGTCTAAAGGGACTTGGAGGTACGCATCGGACAAGTCAACCTTTGTAAAATATTGCCCACCTTGTAGCTTTCCTAGATCCATGTGGTATCACAACGGGCCAACAATTGGCCTAAGTGTATCGGTTCTCTACCGATAGCCACTTCAACCTAACCTAACCTTGTAGTTTGTGGAAAAGTTCTTTAATTCTGGGAATAGGATGTTGATCGATCTCTAATTGTGGGTTTATTGTAATTCAAAAATCTCCACAAATGCGTAAACTGCCATTAGCTTTTTTCACCATGATAATTGGTGCTGCCCATTGGCTAGTCTCGACAGGTCGAAGAATGTCTTACTGTTGCAAACGTGTAATTTCAGCTCTTACCGATTCTTTTAAACCAAAAGGTACCGGACGATGCTTAAAATACTTTGTTTGACCATTCGGCTTTAATGTAAAATGAGCGACAAATAGTTTACTGCAACCTAATCCTGAACTAAAAACTACTTTGTGCTTCTCACAGATGGGCTTTGCATCGTTAGCCAAAATATCTCCGTTAGTTATCTATAAAACTGTTCCTCCCTCTGAATAATTAATAGAAAAATCAAAAGCCTCGAACCAATCTAGGCCCGCACCGTGTGGAAAATCGCTTACCAAAAATGACAGATTACGAAACTTATCAAAATCACGACTCTAAGCACTTATCACACAATTGATAAGTTTTTTTTTCTCTGCTTGTTCGTTCGCTTCGATCGTCTCTCGGTGAGAAATTTACCGTTTTGCACATTTTGTGTAGAAACAAATTTGAAAAAATTGATTAAATTTAATTAAAATAGCAATAACTTTTTTAAAAATAGACCAATCTTCATGGTTAAGGTCTTAAAATAATCGACAGAATTGAGGCTACTTTGTGTGTAAAAAGGTAAAGTAAGGCCACGCCTTCAATACGAAAAAGTTGCATGAAATCATTTAGATTTTTTTTTATTAAATGCAAATGATGATGACAAATTTTACAATATAAAAAAATAATGTACTACAAACTAATTGCCCTAATCCTTTTCTACAAAAAAGTCAGTGGTAGTATACCGGTAAATTCAACAGGAGAGACGGCAGAACCACTTTTATGGGTTTATTTCGAAAAAAAATGATACAAAAAATTAATTGAGATAGGTTAATAAATTAATTTCTATCTTCCATAATCCTCAAAGGAATTTAAATATTAAGGTCTTAAAATACTGTCATTAAGACATACATATGAATCATGAAAAAAAAAAAATTCAATTTCTGCACGTTTACACTGAAAAAACGTAAAAAAAATTTGGAGTAGTGTTTTTTACCATGCACTTAATAGAGTATTTAATTAAATTCGGTATTAAAACTTCAAAATAAAGATAAATAATTACTTTTGTATTATTATCTAAAATAATCTTTAAATATACCTACATATGTAGAAAACTGCATAGATGTAAGTCTAATAGGAGACTTGATATATGTATGTAAATAATTTTCCAAGTCAATATTTATTTGACTTGGTTTTTTGATACGGGGTCTTGCCCAGATTATCATTAATAACTTTTTACATTACTAACGGATTTTGATGAAATATACTTATTTCGCCTAAAGACAACTAAACAATTATTTTGATGTATAAAACATAGGTATACATGACCTAAAAGCATAATAAAATGTTCATATAGAAACATTGAAAAAAGATATCTTCGAATTAATTTTTATTTTCAATTTTTAAAATTATTGATTTTCCAGCTCAAAATTGGCTATAATTCTAAATCCATACACCGCCGTTTGGACCATTCATTATGGGACACCCTGTGGACTGATTAGGGAATACGAAGCGAATCGTTTTCAATTCCATATCTCCTTTTCGACTCGCCTCGATTTGATCAATTATCGAATACGAAGCGAGTTGTAAATTATATTTCCAAGATTTCCGGATATTTGACAGCTAATTTCCAGGGTTTTATTGTTTTTTAATTAAAATCTTTGTGCGAAGTGCAAACACAATTTGTTGTCATTAACTTATGAATAAAATTAAAATATTATTTATATTAAAAATGGATTATATAATGTTTTTTTCTATATGCCGAACGTGTTGAAGTTGAAGAAGCCTCATACTTGCGAGTTTCAATAAAATTCTTCTTCTTCTTCACTTGTTCTTCCTTACTTTGAGTGAGTGTTTTTCTGTAAGGTGTTGATGTGTCCAAATATGATCACTTTTAAAATGACTCAACAGGAAAAACAAAAAGCTAAAACACAGTTTTATCAAAACAGTGGGTTCCCCGGTTTTATTAAAAAAAAAAAACAAACAAAAACAATCACCAATCCGTAAATAAAAACCTGTCGGAAATTTAATGGAAATGTCATTTCACATTCGCTTTCGATTTCGAAAATAGGGCGAATCTAAAACGAAAGAGGCGAAAGCGAAAGCAGTAATACCAAATCTCATTTTGCGATATAAGCATTAAGCAATACCTGTTAAGCTATGCAATATAGCTTCATAGAAATTTGGCTGTTGCTCGTTAGCTCGTGAACGTAACGCGTTGTTTCTTTCACCGTTCTCATCAAATAATCTTTCAAAGCGAAACATTTGAAATAAAAATAGCTGATATATTAATTTATTTTTTTTTTTTTAGAATTTATTTTTTTTTTATTTTATTGTAAGTACTTGATGACGGTGATAACGGGATAGAGATCTCACTTCGAATTATTTTTAGCTCTCTTTATTTTAAAGAGAAAACATATACATACATATATTATATGTATAGATTGACTTTGCTTGCATTACTTTTTAGCTAATTGGCACTGAACGTTACATAAGCAGTTTGTAATATTATTTACATGATTTTATACATTAGGGTGGTCCTGATAAAAGCATTTTTTATTATTTATAAATTCTGAGTCATTAAAAAAATTAACAACAAAACAACTGCAACTGCAACTGTCGCAAAAAACGTGTCGAAAAAAAAAAATTTTACAAAAAATATCCAAAAAAATTTAAGCTTACAAAAATAATCTCTTACTGTTTTTTCTATTCCATTAAGCAATTTAACACAAATATCCATACTATCTTATTTAGCCTTATACATACCAGTTTATATTTATTATTATTTATAATATGCATTATATGTATTATATAAATAAATAAATAAGGACTTAAATTATCCATTGTAACACATATTAATCCATCCTTAACAAAGAATTAGCACCGAAATACAATTCTGAAAAAAGAATTGATAAGCCAATTTTTTCTTAGCGAAATTTTGCTTAACTTATCATTATTTCCATCGATAAGTTCAAGAAACAGAATGTTGATGCAACAGAAACCGATAATTTTGGTCATTTTTGATAAGCTTATCATTTATCAAATCGAAAATTTAGAGCCACTCAATTATTGTTTGGTGCAACACTTAACTGATAAGTTGAGTATATTTTTCACTTATCAAAACTCAAAAAATATTTCTCAAATAATCTTGTTGGTGCAACAAAAAATTATCAAAATCTATGATAAGTTGCTAAGTGATAAGTGGTTGGTGCAATGGGGCCCAGATCATATCACTATTATAAAAACATCAAAAAATATTTTAGTCGAAAAGATTCTTAAATATGCAATAAGAAATTACCTGCAGCAAGTAAATCAAAAAAAAAATAATTGCCTCACAAATCATGTCACTTTGGCAGTTTATTCGTTACCTCAACTCACCACAGCAAAAAACCTAGGTCTGCTTCAAAACGAGTTCAGAGCGACCCTATGTTAAATTTACAGTTCAAATTTCATAACTTTTGCATTTATACCTACATATGTATATTTAAGGATCTTAATTTCTCCTACAGTACAACTTTCATTGGATGGCCTAAAACGATACCTCATGTCTGATGAAAACGCTCCCGTATTCCTAGATCGACTCGAGATTTATATGGATATGGATCAGCCATTAGCTCACTATTATATTAATTCCTCGCATAATACGTATTTATCTGGTCGACAATTTGGTGGAAAAAGCTCAGTAGAAATGTATCGACAAACAATGTTAGCTGGGTGCAGGTAGTTATAACGAAGAACTTGAAGAATCTTTAAATAATTTAAACATGATAACTTTTTAGATGTGTTGAACTTGACTGTTGGAATGGTAAAGGCGAAGATGAAGAGCCAATTATAACTCACGGAATGGCCATGTGTACTGAAATTATGTACAAAGTAAGTTCTCCACTCGAAACCGTAAAATATATTTATATTGAATTAATATCTTTTTAAGGATTGCATTCATGCCATTCGTGACTGTGCTTTTGTAGCGTCGGACTATCCCGTGATTTTATCATTTGAAAACCATTGCAATCGTGCTCAACAATATAAATTAGCGAAATACTGTGATGAGATATTTGGAGAATATCTTCTCAAAGAACCATTGCCTGACCATCCGGTAAGTAGAAATTAAAACTCTGAAAAATTTAAATGTAGTTGATTTGCATATGTATATGTAGTTGGAACCTGGAAGACCGCTTCCACCTCCTTCAGCTCTTTTGAAGAAGATTCTCATAAAAAATAAAAGAATGAAGCCCGAAGTCGAAAAGATTGAACTTGAGTTGTGGCTCAAGGGTGAATTGACAATAAGTGATGAGCCTAGCGAAGACGCCAGTGCTGCTAAACCCCCACCGGTAGAACCTCCACCAGAAGCTCCTGCGGCAGAAGGTGCTCCTCCAGGTCCCGACGGTGCACCTGCTGGTGAAGGAGCTGAAGCAGCTGCAAATTACAGTGGATCAACAACAAATGTACACCCGTGGCTGTCGTCGATGATTAACTATGCGCAACCCATAAAGTTCCAAGGATTTGACAAAGCAATCGGTAAGTAATAACTAACCAAATAATTCCGAAAATATAAACATAATTTTGGTCATGTTAATTTTAGAAAAAAATATTGCTCACAACATGTCATCCTTTGCTGAGACGGCCGGTATGAATTACCTGAAGCAGCAAGCCATTGACTTTGTCAATTATAACAAACGACAAATGTCCCGAATTTACCCAAAAGGTACAAGAGCTGATTCTTCAAACTACATGCCTCAAGTGTTTTGGAATGCTGGCTGTCAAATGGTCTCGTTAAATTTCCAAACATCTGATCTGCCCATGCAGCTTAATCAGGGCAAGTTTGAATATAACGGAGGCTGTGGCTACCTACTGAAACCGGATTTCATGCGACGTAGCGACAAAGACTTTGATCCATTTGCCGACGCTCCCGTTGACGGTGTGATAGCAGCTTCATGTTCAGTGCAGGTTATCGCAGGACAATTTTTGTCAGATAAAAAAGTTGGAACGTATGTTGAAGTTGATATGTTCGGTTTGCCTTCTGATACCGTTAAAAAAGAATTCCGAACGCGCTTAGTGCCAAATAACGGTCTCAATCCAGTTTACAATGAAGATCCTTTCCTATTCCGAAAAGTAGTCTTGCCCGATTTGGCAGTGCTTCGTTTTGGTGTTTATGAAGAGAGTGGAAAACTAATCGGTCAGCGTATTCTACCAGTGGAGGGTCTGCAAGTAGGTTATCGACACATTTCGCTAAGAACCGAAGCGAACTTCCCAATGTCCTTACCTATGTTATTCTGTAACATCGAAATGAAAATCTATGTACCTGATGGCTTTGGCGACTTTATGGCATTGTTGTGTGATCCAGGTGGCTTTGCTGGAGCCGCTGCAAAACAGAATGAGCAAATGAAGTCTCTTGGTATCGAAGAAACCAGTGCAGGAGCAGCTAGAAACGCTGGGAAAGGTAAAAAAGAAGAGGAAAAGAAAGAACCACCTTTGGTATTTGAACCTGTTACATTAGAGACCTTGCGGAGCGAAAAAGGTTTCCAAAAAGTCGCCAAGAAACAAATTAAAGAGCTCGATACATTGAAAAAGAAACACACCAAAGATCGTATGGCCATGCAGAAAACACAAAATGCTGCTATTGATAAATTAATTAAAGGCAAAAGGTTTGTATATGAATTAATTTATTTGAGTGGACTTAATTTTTAACTTTTTTATTTTTGCAGCAAGGATGAAATCCGCAATGATTCAGCTATAAAGAACGCCATTACTGAACAAACTAATCAATGGACTGAGATGATTGCGAAACATAAGAAAGAAGAATGGGACATGTTGCGCGTACACGTGCAAGACTCACAGGAAGCAATGAAAGCATTGATGCTGACGGTTCAAGCTACACAAGTCAAACAACTCGAAGAAAGACATTTGAAGTAAGTTAACATTAGTGCTATGTATGTCAGTATGTCACCAACCGGAATTTGGAATTTGAAATTTTCTTGGAAATATGGTTGGAGATCTCGATGCAAGATTCATTTCATACAACATTGATATTAAATTGGGAAACATCTGCTAGTGGGCATACTTTTGGCATTAAGAGTTTCTTTTTCCAGTCGCGTGTTAATGCACAGTGCACACCCAATTTTAATTTTTTTTCCTTTAACGTCTGGTCTACTGAGGGTTAATAGATTGAAAATTTCTATTTGCGTGTTTTTTAAATCCCTTTAATTTAATTTTTGTATGTGACTTCTACAATAACTTGTTTCGTATATTAATCAAATATGTTTACTTGATTTGAAGATTTCACAGTAACAACTTGAGCTAGAAGCATTGAAATGTGGAGGCATTTTATATAATTTTTTTCAATTTAAAGCAATCTACGATTTCCTGTTTTTGTTCAATTTTGGACTCCTATTGGAATTGTAAGCTTTCGTGGTCCCAAAAATATTACTTATTTTACCAGAATTTTCAAATTATATTAGTCGCAAGCGTTAATTTTATGCAAAAACAAAAATAAATAATTTTTCACAAATATAAACATCAATGTTTTTGTCAGGAAAAAAATATAAAATGTTCAAATTAAAGAAAAAGGGTGACGCGACAGCTCGTGTAGAACCAAAGCCTAGTGACTTACAACTCTCAACTATTCCTTTGTTCGTGTTATAGGCAGGAATAGAAGGGACCCACAATTTTCTGCCGTATCCGAACGGCTAGACTGCTAGACTGAGAAGCACTTTTTCATGACAAGAGATAATCTTGGAGGATTTATCAATTGCTCACAAGAGGCAGTAACTCGTGGAAAACATTTCTGTTTTAGGCTAGGTGGCATATGCTGGGAATTGAACCCAATACCTTCGGCGTAACCGTCCTACGCACTAACTATTACGCCACGGGCTACTACTTGGAAAGGAATTACCTAAATGTCTTAAAAAATTATACCAAAAATCTTGTATACACATATAACTATATACTGCAACCCCCTCCCCCTCTAAAATTAGAACATTTACATTTCTTTCGACACTTTCTTAAGGAATTGTGGTTTAGCTTGATTGTGTGTCACAATAGTTGAGTGGCTTATTAGTTCTTGACTCCTACATGGTGTGAATGAATGTCACCCGAAAAATTTCATGAGATATTATACACCTTATTCACAACCCAGTGAGCCACTACAAATTCTTTCCTACCTTTCTATTTCTTCTATAACTTGTGGCGTGCAGTAGGTTGAATTTTGGGGAATATTGTATTTTTATTAAAAATTGAGATGTTTTTGAACTTTTTTTTGTATTGTAGAGATGTCAAAGACTTGAATGCAAAACAAGCAAAAGTTTCTGTAGAAACTGCTAAAGAAGTTCAAAATGATAAAACTTTGAAAACGAAGAATGAAAAGGATCGTCGACTTCGAGAGAAAAAACAAAATAACATCAAACGATTCATGGAAGAGAAAAAGGTATCAATTGTGAAAATACAAATTTCTATTTTTTCTTAAATATTAATATTATTCCTTTTAGCAAATCGGTAACAAACAAAATCGTGAGAAGGAAAAACTAAAGAATGCCCATTCTAAACAGGTCGAAGACTTTAGTACTGATGTTACAAAGGTACTTGATGCTAACATGCAGAATTCAACTGCATTTACCAGTATCGAGACTGTACTTTAGGCTAGATAAAATTTATAAAAGTCCTAAATAGCTAGTTATTCAGTAGACGAATTTGTTAGTGGAATAATATCACTTTTTGATTTCTTTTATTTTATATAGATGAATCGCTTATTTATTTTGTCTTTTTGTGCGTATCTTAGACATTTTATTAGTTAACTTTTACAAAGTCCGTTGGATGTTTGTATTCGTTTTAGTCAATATGCATGCATTTTTTCTAAGCTAATATATTAGAGAACATATTTTTTGTATTCTTTTATTATGATTGAATTTTTTTGGAAACATACTTGGCAAAAAATTAAGAAAAATACGCTTTCGCGCAATAACAATTTCCAATTTTTTTAAGGATTAACTTAATATGCTCGGTAAATTTTCGAATTAAACCAGTATTGGTCAGTGAACTTGTTTAATAAACTTTTATTTGTTTTTGTTTTCAACGCTCTTTGATCTTCGATCAACATTCCAGGGCTATATTTCATAAAAATTGACAGGCGACAATTCTCATATACATATATTGAAAAATTTGTCGTGACAATTTATCATTGTATAATCTTGAAATTTGTTATGATCGAAAAACGATGAAAAATGGAAAAAAACATTTACATTTTGTTCCAGTTTTTATTGTTTCTCTACCAATTTTTTTTCAATTTTAGAAGCAACAGAACGCTGGCACTCTTTCAATTTAAATGTCACAGTTTGCAAAATCGTGTTTTATTATTAAAAACTGAAGTGCATAGACGTTGGGTTTTAGCATGTAATTCCTCTTTGGGGGATGCTGTAAATGTGCACCAATTCTCGATAAAATATATTCCGCGGCTGTTTTTCAGACACGAAATTTTTCTTTAAATTGTAGGCCATTTAACTATGTATTCGAAATCATAATTTATTCTATACACGGAGATCCAACTGAGAATCGTTATTACTTTCATTTTCACTTAAAAATATATCGTTTATCATTTTAAATCAACTACTGTCTTTTCACTGTCAACACTTGTCCGTAACTGAGTTTCCTATCGCAATTGTCATTTAAATACTGACAAATATGAAAATTATAAATTTTTGTCATTTCATAAAAGAATTTGTCGGAAAATTCCTGACAATTATGGAAAAAACTTGACAATTCATTGTCATGACAATTTCTTTATGAAACGAAAAGATGACAATTGTCGGGTATTTTCAAATTGTTTATCGAACTCATCTTGTCAATTGTCAAGTTGTAAATTACAAATTGTCACCTGTTACCTGTCGCAATTGTCAATGTTTATGAAATAGGGCCTAGGTTCGGTTCCCAGCCTATGCCACCTAAAAAATAAGAATAAAAAAGTTCTTCTCAGCCACAGTACACATATTAATTATGTGTACTGCGCTTCTCACCATAGCCGTTTGAATTGGGCAGAAAATTGTAAATCCACTCCATTTCTGTCAAAAACACGCACACAGAAATGGTTGAGAGCTATCACTGTTAGCAAAAGTTAAGTTTTGTTTAGAAGAATAAGTTAATTAAAGTGCAAAAAGTATATAAGGCAAATATAATAAAGAAGACTTTGTTGGTGGCTTGCTTTTCAAAAGTTCATTAAGGCAGCAGGTACCAATTTCGCTTATCAATTTACATATGTATTTATTAGCTTAGTAAAAGCGAAACTTACATAAATCTAAACACATTATTCTTAGAACTAAACTTAATAGAGAAAACTTAAATCTATGATGGGTTTTTGGTTGTTGTTTTTTTTTTGTGTTTTTTCGTTTTTATTTATTTTTTTTTGTTTTATTAATTCAATATTGAATTGGACCCACCAGTTTTTTACAAAACAAACTTAAAAAATTAATCTTAAAAATAAATGAAAAAACAGGGGGCCTTTGGATTATGAGGGGTTATCCTATGAGTCGTAGAGGGAGTTTCTGAGAGTGGATATGTTGTTGTGAAAGTCGAGGATTTGCCAAATGCAACATTCTTGAAATCGGCTCAAAGAATCCATAGTTAGTGCGGCAATAAGGTGGGCGGAAGAGTGGAGCAGATCTTAGGTTACGTGGGTTAGTATAGATCGGGATCATTTCCAATAGAATAGGTGAATCAATAGTCCCAGTTAAGAGTTGGTGCACCAAGAGTATATCAGCGACCTCTCGACGTTTTTTAAGGGTCTGCAAGTTGATCAATTTCAGTCGATCTTCATAGGGGGGCAAGATAAAGTTATCTGACCACGGAAGGCCGCGAAGGGCGAACCGAACAAACCTACGTTGTATAGCTTCAATTCTAAGGGAGTGGGAGTTATAGAATGGTGACCAGACTTGGTTAGCGTATTCGAGGAGAAGAATAGAAAAAATTGATTTTTTAAAAAGCAGGAAAATTTCTATTTCTTTTATTAAAAATTAATTTGCAAAATATAATTAAAATACATATAATGTGCTCCAACAAGGGGTCTTACAATAGATATATAAAGGGATTTAGTAACATAGGGGTCAGAGAATTCTTTAGACCACCATTTTATGAAGCGAAGAGAGGAATTGGTCTTGTTGATTATTTGATCAAAATGGGAGCGGAAGGTAAGCTCTTTATCACAAATGGACTGTGCAGAAGTGAATCATTTATTATATTATCGACATCATTTTTAAGACAAAGATTAGAGAGACCAAGTGGCTGCCTTGAGAAAAGAGAGATTTACAGTGAAAATAAAGGGAGTCGTAAACAATGCTTTCGAAGAGCTTGGGGATAGAAGAAAGTTTAGCAATAGGTCTTTAGTTAGAATGATATATCACTTCGAACGACTTTTTTTGTGAATCGGGAAAATAAACGAATCCTTCCACATTTTTGGGAAGATGGCTTGAGAAAGTGAAAGACGAAATAAGGCTGTGAGGGGTTTATATAGAAAGTTTACACATTTTTTAAGAAATATGGCGGGCAAACCATCAGAACCGGGAGAGAAATCATCTTTAAGCATGCACATCTTTTTGCAAACAATATCAATCCTAATGTCAATTGAGACTATAGAGGTTTGTGGGCAGTGTTGTGCCATGTAGACTACACGATTGTCTACGTGTAGACAATTCACCGTAGACAGTTGGTAATTGTCTACATAGCAACGTCGAAAATGTAGACAGTTGATAATTTTTTTTACTGAACAGACATTTTTTTTGAACATTCCTATTGTAGCATATTATTCGTTTATTCAACAGATTATATTTTATTCTAAAAAAAATAATGAGAATTTATATTACCTATGCATTCCAAGACGGTTTTCATAAGTATTTAACAAATTTTATTGCACACCGTGCAAATAGCTGAATATTTGTTGTTGGCTTTTACCGTTAAGCCTAGCTCATCAAACGCTTTATTCTTCGACCTTCCCGACACTTCAGTTTTTCTTTTTAAATAATATGTACTTTGACTTAAAAGCTCTTTCTACGTCCACTCCACGCGTTGTTCTAGAATGAATTTTCTTGATTTGCAATTTGACAAATGTGACAGCAATTGTTTACATGATTGTTGACATTGTCGACATTGTTTACATTGTTGACATTGTCAAGGCAATTTTCTACCTTTAAATGTAGACAGTTGAAGTTCTGTCTAAATATTCGTGGTAGAGTGACTCACAGTGAATGGAGAACATAGAAGAAGCTTGCTGGTAGAAGGAATGAAGGTAGGAGAACTAGATTTAAGGCAAGTTTTCCAAAGTCTGTTTCTGACGTTCTTAATTCCTTATTATACCAGGGAGGTGAATATGAACAGTTTTTTTCGAGGTGCATATGGCACAGGCACACACTGAATAAGACAGTTAAAGATGGCTGAGAGGAAGAAAGGGAGTGCGACGTCGATAGGTGTGTTATTGTTTAAAAAAAGGCCAAAATCAGTGTTATTGAGAAGATGGTTTAGATGGATGAAGTCAGCTTTACGAAAATTAAAAGAAAGAGATTTCTCAGAATCAATTGACATATTTTCGTGACCATATGTGAAGGTCAGAGCGAGAGGGGTGGTAGGGATCAAGGGTACAGAGAAGATGGGCGCTTTCCAAAACGACAGAGTTTGAGGGGTCAGATGCGAAATGTTGCATTGAAGAATTTACAGAGCGAGAACAAGGAAGCTCTCTAGATTTAAATTAGAATTCTCTTAACAATGTAGATACATATGCATATGGATCTTTTTAAGCGATGGTAATGGTATAGATATAGAGGTAGACTGGTGGCGACAGATTTTTTTGTGTTGGTTTTTGCTTTATCATTTATTTTATTTGGGATCGGTGCGCTGCGGTGGTTTTTAGGGCAATTTTTCGTTTCGTGTTAAACTAATTTTTCGAATTTGGTGTGTTTTTGTGTCATTACATAGAGGTGAAATTCGGATGTCTGTGGTAGCTTATATAGGACACATTTTTTCCCATACATGTAGGTACTAAGATTTTGTGTGTGAAAAAAAAATACTACAATGCAAGTTTATTTTCTTATTTACTATAGGAAGGTATATTTTTAGTGTTTTTTGGGCTCTTCTGAGAATGGGTCAAGTCATAATTCAAGTCTTATGACTATGCTTTTCTTAAACACAAAAACGTTAAAGAACTAGGAAAAATTTTGAAAACACTCGTTGGTTCGCTTGGGATTGAGGATAAATTACGGTATATTGAAAATTTATATTCGGTGGGGTTTTGACAAAAAACAAACAAATTTCAAGTAAAGACATAACAATTTGTTGTGTTTGGCAAAATAAAATTCAAGTTTAAAAGAAATAAAGTGGACAACAAAATCACAACAACGAACTGTCTTGGTAAAATTTGTACAGTACAAAATGGTTTGACAGATGTCTTGACATTCGTTTTGGTATCCGAATGTCGTGTGTCTTTTTAGACGTGTCAGTTGTATTTTCTATGAACGCTATTTGTACTTGGGATACAAAAAATACTTTGGCCTTTGGGTCATATGCGTTCTGTGCACTTGATCTGAAACGGAATTTTTGTGATATCAGCGAAAAAATATTTGTGGGGTATGAAAATAATATTAAAATTAAATTTTACAAAAAAAGTATAGATAACCGATGGAAGAAAAGATGAAACGCCAATTAATGAGAACGATGTCCCATTCCCATTCCCATTTTACTTTTCGTTTATCATATCAGGTACATACAATCAGGAAAATGGTATTCTTTTTCATAAAAATACCGTCAAAAGTTATAACAAAACTACGATTTTAGTTTTTCACCAAAAATTCGGATAGCGATAATACAGCGACACCACTTTTTCGAAAACCGACTGTTTTCAATATTGCACAGGAAATATTCTCAGAATTTTAAATACAATTGCATTCTAGTTTTTCCCCAGAATTTTGGATAGACCAACCATGGCATTGCCATTTTTTGTTATTGACTATTTTCCTTAACTTAGCGTTACACAAAGCCAACGACGTGGACGTGTTGAGATCTTGCTTTTTTTTTTTTTTTTTAATTTTTATTTCGTTTTTTTTACTATTTTTATTTTTTATTGCTTATTATTTGGTTTTGTTTGTTTGTTGGTTTGCACGAAGATTACCGAAATCAGAAATTTGGTGCCCAAATAGGATGTCTGTCCTACTAAAAAATCCAAACTCTAATTTTTACATTTTTTTAACACCAAACACATACATAAATATGTGTGCTTACCTGCCTAAAATAATATCCCTCCCTAACTTGCCGGAAAATATTTTTTAAATCTTAAATCTCAGTCTGCTTTCTGTGCTGCAAAAAAAAAAACTTCGAACCAGACAAAAAAGTGTACCTATGTGCACACACAAAAACATTACGCGTGTGCATACAGATAACTTGTTGACCACATAAGAAAAAACATCCCCGATGCCATCGTTGCGCCTCAATAAGCAGGATACCTACATTATATAACGCAATATAACAAAACTAAGAAAAAAAAAAAAAAACACAGAATGTATTCTGTCGAAAGATAAAAACAAAAAGAGAAGCAAAGAAGTGCAAAAATGACAACATTTTTTTTTAGAATAGGTAATTTTTTTAGAGAATTTCTTCGCTTTCGCGACATTTTTTCCTTAAGCGACATGTTGTGGGAGCTAGTACTGGCTCCCAGGCTCTTATTTTTGTATTCCAAAAATTTGTATGGGATGCGACATCTTTGTATTCTATTATCTTTGGTTAAAGTCTCCAACAATTATGAAATCATCATCAGGCTCTGCAACATCTAACGGAGAGTCAATTGCATCGACGACTAGTTGGTATGCATGGACAGGTTGAGAAGGTCGAATATCTTCTTCTATATATATAAATTAAAGTTTGGTTTTGTGTACGTTCGCTAACCAGCCAAACCGGTTGACCGATTTTCTTAATTTTTTTTTTTAATTAAAGAGGAATAAGGGTTGAAGGACACAAACAAAATAATAAAAAAAATAAAGAAAATCTGTTAAAAAAAAAATGAAATTTCAATTGGTCACATGGGTCACTAATTTGAACAATATTTAGTAATTTGCGCAATTAAAATTATTAGGGTTCGTGGTGCTCACGCTTTAGACGTGAGGGGTCTCAGGTTCGATTCCTGTCACCGGCAACATTTTTTTTTTAATTTTTAATAATTTTCTATTTTTTTTTCAACACATTCGCTGCAAAACAAATTAAAAAAAAAATTATTTTTTTAACGCCCTGCGAAGCGGGCGGGGATTTTGCCAGTAACAGCATAAAATAAATATAAACATTTCGTCTAGATACATTAAATTTTACGCAGGCAAATTACAAGAAGGTACGTTAGATATTTTGACAAAATTCGCGTCAAGGCGATGGTGTACAGCCAAAAGAACGCCACGGTCAGAGGGGGTATTCCCGTGGTTCTGGCCATCAGCACGAAAGACATTCTGGTGTAGAGAGCTAAGAATAATGTGGGTTCAATTAATAAATTAGAGTAAGGAGCGATAATAGTTTTTTGCGTGTTTTGAAGGTAAGATGTACATTTATAGCTGATGTGAGATGCATACGTTTGAAGGTCGTTAATTACCGTGGAGGGTGAAATTTTAAAACTATCGTGGTAGCGGATGTAAATGTTTTTTAGGGCTGAAGGGTCAGTTGGTAGGCCTTCCTTTTGGATGGAAACAATAACATTGGTTTTCGTTTTTTAATCAATGTAATTGGAGTCCGATTTATCATGAAGATAAGCAAGGTACAAGCGAACGTTATCAAAAATGTTTCTGATCGCGAAGTCTTGCCATAATGTAACGTCCATCAAGGTCAGTGATCGTAGGCGAGGGGTCAGTATATCGATTGCAATTAAGTTGGCATCCCTTCAGGATATGTTCATCACTCTGCACTCTCTCGTTCTGTTTGTTTACACTCCTCCTCGATGAACCATTATTTAAAAAGGTTTAGTAGTTTAGAGAAGCCTAATTGCTTTACAGATCCCGGCAGCTTTGTGAATATGTCAGCTAGCATTGCATCCGTTGGATAGTAGGTAGACCTCATTGTAATTACATAGATCTCGTACGAAGCGTTCTCTTGTTTCAATATGCATCGATAGACTTTCTTTATCTTTAAGAAGACGTCCTAGCCATACTACCTCTTGACAATTTGCGCTGAGTGCCACATACTCAGCCTCCATAGATGAAAGAGAGACACAATCTTGACGTCGACTAGTCCAGGAAATAGGCCCTCCAAACTTGAAAATATTGCCGGATGTTAATTATCTGCTTTCTTGGTCTCCTGCCCAGTCTGCATCTGAGAACACAAAGTTTGTAATCGATGGTGCCTTTGATGTATCGTAGTATTCTCTTTGCTGCCATCCAATCTGCTTCTGTGGGATTTTTAAAATTCCTGCCTAAAATTGCAGTACTGACTGCAATGTCAGGTCTGGCAGCAAAGCTCCTACAAGGTTTTGGTATAAAACTGCGTCGGGAAATGGTGCACCGATGTCATCTATTTTCAAGTATCCAGAGAGTTAGCATCACTCATTCCAAGCTTCGAAATTATTCCATCTTTAGTGAAACATAGAACGCAGCAGTTGTTGAATCTCCATGGAAATAGAGAACATCTCCGAAGTAGGTTATTTGGACCTGTCCCTTTATAACTGAGTAGAACTGGTCAATCTTGTCTTCATCGACACATCCAGCTAGTAGGTCATCTACATACATGAGGATATATAAAGTTTTGTTCCCAAACTTCTTACTGTACAAACATGGATCTGCTACTGACACTTCAAACTCAAATTTCGTAAAGACTTATACAATGTTTGGTTCCAGCAACGTGCAGACTGCTTTAATCCATAAATGCTTTTGTTCAGATGGCAGACCAAATGTTCCTTTCCAGCAACTTCATAACCAGACTGTTGCTTCATAAAGATTTCCTCTTCGGCACGTCCATTTAGATCGAAATGCTTTACAAACATTTATTGCTTTGCAGCTATGTACAGCCAAAAATGTCCTCAAAGTTGTTATTCTTGTCACAAGAGCAAACACCTTTTCATAATCCACACCAAATTTCTGTGTATATCCTTGCGCCACAATACGGGCTTTGTGTCTTAATATTTCATTCTTTTCGTTCATTTTAATTTTAAACACCCATTTAGAGCCAATTGCTTTTCTTCCTTTGGGCAAAGTTGTTAGTTTTCAAGATTAATTGTATTTGTGGGATGACATCTCCTCATCCATCGCTTTCTTCCATTCCGGAATGAGTATAGCTTCTTTTTAGTCTTTAGGCTCAGCCAAAACAATCGATACCATATCACAACATCTACAACATAATCTTTAAGATGAAGTGGCAGCTTACCTTGTGTACTCCGTTTCGAGAGTCTCGTTTCAATCAGCTCCTCCTGATTTCCAGAAGTTGACTCGTCAAACACAAAAAAATCATCTTCACTGGAACTATTATCAGCTAGAACTTTAACTGGTTGGATTCCATCGGAATTCGAAAGACCAGAAATAGAAGTCAGGTTCATTTGTATTTCATCAAATAATTTTACAATTTTGGCACTAGGAACCTCCCTAAGTTCCAGAAAACAGGCGTCACGGCTTATAGTTATCTTGTCGGTTTCACAATCCACAAAACGATATCCTTCATGTTGTTCAGGATATCCCACGAACGTTAGCTTCTTGGATTTGCTATCCAACTTTTGACGTTTTGAACGTACACATAATGCTTGGAACCCAAAGACTCGCAGATTTTGCAACGATGGTTTAGTCTTATTCCATAACTCAAATGGAGTCTTTGAAATGGATTTTGATGGAATTCGATTTTGCACATATGTAAGCCCTGACAGCTTCACCCCAATAGCGTTTGGGCAAACCAGCATCGATGAGCATACATGTTTCGATGAGCGATCTGTTTTTGCGTTCAGTAACACCGTTTTGTTGCGAGAATGGTATTGTAAACTGGGCCTTAATTCCTTCTAATCGGTAAAAATCACGCAACATCTTGCTATCATACTCTCCTCCTCCATCAGATCGAATGACGATAGGCTTCCTCCCAAAACTATTTTCAGCTTGACGTATATACTCTTTGATTCGTTCCGCTGCCTCAGATTTATGATTTAAAAGATAAACTATAGTATACCTACCTGCTGAAGTCATCTATCATCGTCATGATGTATCTATTACCAGATGGAGTCGGTGTATTTATCGGCCCATACAAATCAGTATGGACGATAACCAGGATTTTCTTTGACTTTCGTTTTAAAACTTCAGGAAATGGTTTTCGACTTAGTTTTCCTTCCATGCAACATTTTGGAAACCACATACCTGTGTCTTTAAGCATTTAACAATGTTTTCGTTTATCATTCATTTCAAAACAGCCGGATTGCGATGCCTAAAACGTCTATGCCACTGATGTTTAAAGTTTTCTTGGTGTCTCTGCGATGCTATCGAACTTTTTTATTGGATGTGAAGATGGTATAGATTTTGACCTTTTCATCAGAATTCAAAATCCGACATCCAGTCTGGTCAAACCCTTGTCGACCAATCTACTTCCAATTCTGACACAAGCAGCACATCGTAAAGTGTAATCTTTACTGGATTATGTCTTTCATCTTGGCCCCATAGAACACCTTCACCACGGCCAGCAGTTGCGGTTTGATTTCCATCAGCTAAAGTAACATGCGAGCCATTAAATTCTGTTAAAGAAGTAAAGAAACTTTTATTACATGTCATATGCGAACTTGCACCGCTGTCGATCAACCAAGAATCTGATTTCTTATAGAGCTATAGCTGGTGATCCTTCTTTTTCGAAGATAAATATTTGCGACAGTTCGATCGAATGTGCCCTGGTGTCCTCTAGCTGTTTGGAATCGGTTTTCATAGCCTTTTCTTGTTTCGATAAGTTCGACGGTGATATTTATCAATTAACTTTTGTTTGATGAATTCAATTGTCACACCATTATCTGAACTACTATCTACAGCTGAAACCAATGTCTCAAAAGAGTTCGGAAGACTTGGAAGCATCATACATATTGGCGTGGCTTTGTCCACCAGCACATGCCCAGCAGCAGCTAACCGATCGAAAATTTCCTCAACATCGCGGAGATGTTTTTCAACGTTGCCATTTTCTTCAAACCTTATAGAGCACAATTTTTTAAGAAGAGCCACACGGGTTCATCAAGAAAGCTTTTCATGGTGATTACGAAGGGTATCACTGTTGCGCCCCCCAATTTATTTATTTTTAATGGTTGCCCTGTTAATTTCCATTCATCTAACTGTTTTGCGGGACTGGTTAATTTACCAAACAATAATTAAAATCGATCTTGTAACCATCATCAAAAAAAATAAAACTAACAATTTTTATTGAATTTTTTTCATAAAATAACTTTCCAAAAAATGTTTATTTTTTCAATATTAGTAAAACAATAAAAAAAAAATAAAACATTCAAATTTAATATTTGAAAGTAGCGAACTGATTAAAAAAATAGTTTAAATATCGTATGGACAGTTTATTTTTTATTTACTTCAAATAAAAAAAAAACTGGAAACAGTCGACCTTAAATCGTTCATATTTAGATGACGATTAAACAATGTTTTGGGACAATACTCGTGTTTTTGCTCTTGTACTTTTTATTTTGTAAAATTCTCAAATAAAATCTCAATCTTTAGCTTCAAAAAAATTGGTGTGTTTTATTTGAAAATGAAATAAGTCCATTAAAAAATGTAGGTATTATGCTAGTAATAAAGTTGATTACATCCTAACGTTATCTTTTCCATTTGAAAATATTGCAATTGATAAACATGTTGTTTGCATCTCTTTATCATTAGTTTGATTATATCTTTAGTACATCTAAATTGACTTATTGCATTTAAAAACAAAACGACCTAATTTTAAATATGAACACTAGGTGTGTTTTTTGTACTCTTGATGAAGTCATCGCTTAAAATAAAAGTGGCATCACTGCTAACACTATGTAGTGTAGGTATAACAGTTATAAAAGTTAAAATTGTCTGTCTACATATATCCGGTTAATTCATAAGCAGAGATTTTTATCGCTGCTGACTTAGCGCTGAATTGTTGTTGAACAATGTTCTCTGAACACTCATTAAAAAACTCAAGAGCCGAAGGAAGGCGAGAAAAATACGACTTCCTTCTTTAGAGACTAAAATTGAACTCGTTTATTTTTCTTAATTATTTACAAATCTTATACCTAGCTTACAAATACATTTATAATTTCTTAACCTATCTTATCTCTAGTTTTCTATAATACTAAACTAACAATAAGGGTTGTAAAGTGGTTAACGACGATGATGTCCGACGTATCCCTTGTTCATAACATAATGCTAACAGATGTGAGTCATAAAACACAATCTGCGAGATCATTTACTGTTATATGACAAGGTTCAACGCAACACAGCGTAGCCATCCACTTTGATCTTAAACTATTTACACAATACATTCCTACCGTCTCAAAAGTATATACTAAATATATAAAAAATGTATAGATAACTTAACAGTTATCGTATTTTAGATGGAAGTGGCAATGGGCAGATTTTACTTAAAGGATTATTTTAAATTTTTTTTTGTGCTAATATAAACAAATTTTGAAAGTTTCATCCAAATCGGTGGAACCATTTCTTAGAAACAAAGATATAAGAAAAGTGGGCGTGGAAGTGGTCGGATTTTACTAAATGTATTTTAATTTTTTTTTCTTTCTAATATAAACAAATGCTGAAAATTTCATCCAAATCATTCAAGCCTTTTCCGAGAAACAAGGATATAAGGAAAATGAGGGTAAAAGTGGGCGTGGCCGCCTAACTTTTATTCTGCAAGAGTCTCAAATACGAAAACTGAGATTTAAGTTCTTTAATATCACCAGAACCACCCTGCAAAATTTTAGCCTGCCTCTAATTTTTTCTATTTGCTCCATACAAAAATCTCTAGATTTCCTGAAGTATATGTATTTATGTTGCAATTTAAGTGAAAGCTGTTAACAAATAGATAAATTTAGTAACATCCAAATTTTATTTTCATGTTCGATTAGTGATCGAAGACTCAGTAAGATTTCCTTTCTTGATTTTCATACATGTTTTCTAATAATATTTTATTTTATTTTCCAATGACCAATATACAAAACCACGGAACAATATATATGTACAAGAAATCTTCCATTAAAACAAAAAAATTAACAATCATTTCCTTTTTATTTAATTTTTGTACCAAATAGTTAACAAAATTGCCTCATAATTTATAATAATAAATCTTTAAAACTTGTTTATACATAAAGGGTATTCATGCAACGAGATAAGTTTACCAATCGTGTAAAAAGATAAGTTTACGCAAAAGTTTGCGTGAACGTCCTTTTTATTTATTTGGATAAATTCTGCGTAATTGGATCAGCTGTTCATTAAACGTCAAATATTAAACGTCTAATTCTAAAAGTCACAATGACGTTTGTATAAGTTTATCCAAATAAATTTGTATAAGTTTCCGCAACAAAATCCTTAGATAATTTTATCCAATTTGCGTAAACGATTTCCCATACAAAATTTAACAGTTCATTTACCAAAAGATAAATTTATCCAAAAGATAAACTTATCTAGTGTTTTACGACGTTGCATGAATCCCCCTATAGTTTCTTAGATTTTGAATGCAATTTATTAATTTTTAATCCAATACAGGATTGCTTTTAATCAAAAAATACCTCACAAATACCTTAAATTAAAAACAAGAAATATCCTACTTATTCATAAAAAATACTCACTGTATTTACTAATTGGATAAATGTTATTGTTTTCTCTTTATATTTTATCTCTACCAATTTTTATAAATTATAATTAAAATTAAATATCGATGCAGCTACTTGATATGTACAAAATGGAGGAAGAAGCTTACAAAATTCAAGGCAAATCGGAATTTTTCGCTTAAGTATTAAAATTAAGAACCATTTAATAAAGAATACATACCAAATTATACAAAATTAAAAACAAAAATATTTGCAATCGAAATATAAGTTAAATTTTTATTTACAAAAATAAAATTAATATATAATATAAAATGATTAATTGATTATATTTTCAATCAGTAAATTGATTGATGTTTTCGACGTTTCGTCAAGGTTTATTAATTTGTTGATTGATGGATTTATTGATTGTTATGAAACGTGTTCGAAAGTTTAAAATTTAAAAAGAAAAAAATTATAATTAAGAATAAATCTAGTGTATTCAGTTATTTATTTAAATAAAAAGCAAGTATAAAAATGTAAAGCGTAATGCTATCAAGATTTATTTATATTTAATTTAAAAATATTTATTTAATAAAGACAAATATACCTACACATAGTCAAACAGATATATCTAAGAATTAAGATATACTTTTAAATTAAAACCAGAAGAAAATACACCGATTAACTTGTAAGTAGAGCAATTAAATATTTATTGTAATTATTTTTTGATTGTAATAAAGATCTTCAAATTTACAAAAAAAACATAAATTTCATGCAAGAAAAACAAAGAAACAAAACAAACTTTACAATCTCTGGGCATTATCTGGTTTGTCTCTGAATCTCATTTTAAACCTACAAAAGCTGCATTTGCAATAACTTGTCGGAGAACTGTTTATAATTTTATACTTTCTTAATATTTAAATTTGATTTGCAAAACGGAATTTTATAATAATAATAAAAAAAACATGTGTATTTGAACCGTTTGCATTATGTATTTCAAAACAAAATAAATAAAGTCAAACTTTATGAGAAAATAAAAGTGATATAGATGTTCAGATGTACTAGATTTTAGAATATTAAAGAACACAGTATATATACAAACATAGACCTAATGTGAATATTGAATCAATTAGTAACAAATTTATGTATGAAAAAAAAAAACAAAATTAATTTTTTTAAAATACTAATTAATTAAGTAATTAAAACCAACAAATATTTATTGCGTTGTTGATAGACAGACAAAATACTTGTTAATGCCTAAGCATTTTATTGAACCAAAAGAAAAATATTAACTAATATTTATCAATTTACTAGTATTGTGAATGACTCAAATGCGCTGTGTATCGATCGATGAAGACGAATGAATGATATAAAATAATTTAATATTTTATTGTATACACCACATTTGTATATAAAAATTGCAAAATTTTGTTGCTTCAATTTTATTGGCAAGAAAGACCAATTTCGTAAAATACAATTAAAACTTATTTGGTGTCTTTAAAATACTTCTGTTTGATTTAGATACTTGAAATTAGACAATTTTTATATCGTGTTGATAAAAATAATTATTTATTTATTGATCCGATAGCTTAGAAAAAATTAAATGGCCATTTCAAGTCCAAAATCGAATACTACATTAGTCTTTCAGAGGATAGGAAGAACATGCTTAACTTTAAATTTTTTTTGAAATTATCTTAAATACTAGTAAGATATTTCTAACAAAAACTTACTTCCAACTACATTTTTAATAATTTTTGCATTTGATTTCGTGCTTTATATGTTTTGTAAAAACTGTCTAAATCGACTATAATATTGACTTTCCTCCAATTAACTAATTTACTATAACCTCTCCTATCACAGGACCCATTGTATTTGCTGCATCCGTGATTACAGAAAACAATGGCAGGGATTAAGGGTATATATATAACTCCTTCCACGCATATATACACCTACACCATCTCTCTTGAAAGTTTATTGTTCTACTATATATTTTCCTCCACGTTTGTATTGACGGGTTTATTTTCTAAATTTTAAATTAATACATATACTATATCAACTTCATGACTACAACTACAACTTCAGTAAAAAAAGTCATTAAAGATATCATAAATTAAGTATAATATATTAACGTTTAATGTACCTAATTTCGATAACACTATTGTTTAATTATTTGCGTACAGTTAAATAATGTTTCAAAGGAAATGTAATTTTTCAAAAAAAAAAAAAAAAAATTAGAGCAACAGCCGAGGAAATAAATATTTTAATATCAACAGAAATTAAATTTTAAAAAATAAATAAAATACCAAAATTATTTCTATGTATGTAGATACAAAAATAGAAATAAAAACGAATAATAAAAGTTTTAAAAAAACATAGTAAATTGAAAATAAAAGACATTCCTTAAATTGTGACTGAATGTGGGAATTATATAATTTCGTATTTCTGTGCATACACATAAAGGAGAACTTAATAGTGCAGATAAAAAGGTGGAATCGAATTTAAATTGTTGGACACTTTAAGAACATTATTTTTCTGGAATTCAAGTTTGCAGAAAGATTTATTTACTAATATTTTCAGAAAATAATTAAATAAATAATACCATAATTTAATTCTCGTTTTTGTTTTTGGTTATTGATGGAAAACTATGTTAAATGAAGACTGTTGAGGCGTTATAAGGTTGATAGACAAATAATAATGTTAGGTATATTCATTTACAAAAAACGCGATGTCTTAATTGTTAAATGATTTCGGTTCTCATATGGGCGAGTTTCAGCTACATCAGTTTATTTTGCATTCGATATTGAATTGAAGGAATAATGCCATCAATTTCTTTTAAAAATTAAATGTAGGTTATGTTCGCGGAATCTGTTCACGCTCGTCGATAGTCAAGTAAAAGACAAAAATACTGGTTTCCCTTAAGAACATGCATGAAACAACAACAACTCAAATGTGCCGCAACTGACTCTAAGTTGGAGTAAGAAGAGAGAAACACTATGTGGTAACAAAGAATATAAAGTTAAAGGTAACTTTATATTCTTTGGTGGTAAGTATCTTATGTTATTTTTGATTATAAAAATAATTATTTTTGTTTAAAATCTGCTAGATAATGTTAGAAAACTGCTAAGTGCCAAGTTTAATAAAAATTGACAGATTCATTTCTGAATTATTAAGTTTAAAAAAAAAATCGAAACTTTTTATACAACTCTAGGAAAAAATAAAACAACCTGATATAAAAAGAAAAAAACGTTAAACACAAGCTGCAATAAAGCCCTTTAAATATTCTCCAACGCAGAATTCATAAAAAATCCAGTGTATTGGTCGTTCAGATTCGTGTTCCGGAAAATTATGAACACAATGTGGGCAAATGACCCTCACTTCGGCAATAATATTAATTGATTTTAAAAAATGAAGCGTCAAATCAAAGGTATTTTAACAGAGATAATATTGAATTAGGAAAATTTTAATTAAAGGACGAGAAATTATTGATGAGGCAACTTTTGGTGCACTTTTTGATTAACTAATTATTTTAAATTTTCTCAAAAACTAGAAGACTTTAACATGTAATTTTTACCATTAGACTAAATTAATAAGAGCATTGAAAACTAAAAATTTAAATAATACTTTATAAAGGTTTTTTGTGTGATAACTCACTTGCAGTTAGGCTGCCAAGCTTTCGCATTACCATATTAATATTGAAGGTTTGAATGAAACAACAACACTTGGATGAGCTACCACCAAGATTTGTATAGGCTGGAGTTATAGCTATTTCACGACTGCCAGGCCGATCATCAGATTCCTTTTTCAGTGGTGCTTGGTCATTGTTCAATTTTAATTGAAAAACTTTTATGCCTATAGCTGGGACTGGAACTTTGGCCAAGCTCCCTTCAAGCCAATGTACTTGGCATTGCATTTGGAACCAGGGGTGGAATCGGCTAAGGTGATAAGTGATTGTAAAATCAACCATAGTCACATGTGATTCTCATTGAGTTTTCCGTATGGAAAATTCAATTCAATTGAATTGAATTTGTCAAAAACATGTTTGCCATAGTGAACTTTTAAAATATAAGCTATCGAAATTAAAGAACTAAAATGACGTCTTTGCGATAAAATTCTTATATTTTCTTCATATTCTGGGATGTAGGAAATATTTGTGTTCACAGGAATGTTTATTTTTGTTTTTATGAATAGTTAAAATAAGAACTCAGAAAAAATTGTACAATTTTTGTAGGCTGATGGTAACTCTAGTTGTACTGTGGCAGATACGTAAAATTTGTTGGAAAATGACAATCACATTTTTGATGTGATAGCTCTTTAGCTATCAAATGTGATATCATCTTGCACAGATGGATTTTGTTGATTGTGACTATCACTTATCTAAAATCACCTTATACGATGCCACCGAATGAACAGACAAAGGGACAGAATTGCGGTTCCCACTTTAAATGAATTCACTATCATTGCAGAAGGTATCAAGTTTGACCTAAATCTCTAGTACGATTTTTTTACGAATATAATACATAGGTACATATGTACTACATAATGTATACATAAATATGTATCCATGTATCCTGATATACCACTATTTTTCGAGATAAGAACAGAATTGCACGACGAACAAATACGTGGCACAAAACCACCACCCTGTATTGGGGAGGATTCGACTGAGGCACATCACCTCAGAAAAGAAGCCGAAGATGTAACGTAGCCTGTCGTGGAATCCTCATGGCAGACGTTTTATCTCCTTAGATAAAATAAGTTCCCACGTTTTCTGCCAAAGTTTACAAATTACAAATTAAATGAGTAGAAATGTCAAAACGTCAAAAAGTTAACGAGAATGTGCGACATCTTGTGGTGAACGCAAGTATGTTGAGGGAAAAGGGCAATAGGAAGCGGTTGTTGGTAGGAAACAAATTCAGTTGAGATTTGAAAATTATAATTTTTGTGTAATATTTTAATTATTAGTTATCTAAATGAGAGTAAAGACTGGTAGAATTAGTTTATAAGTATTCTTAGTTATTTTATTTAAGTTTTAGTAGTTTTTTTTAACACTTCAAAGATAGGAAGTGTTATACAATGATTAGTACGGACACACACACATCTTAGGATAACGAAAGAAGATATATTTGACTGACAAAATATCAGAGTGAGGGGAAGAGAAAAGCTTTATTTCCAATGGACAGAACGAAGAAATGATTTAAAGAGGGGAACAAAAGTAGGGCATTAGGCCAATGACCGTGAAATTTAAGTATGACTTTTTTTTTACATTTTTGAAAAGAAAAAGTGCAACGAGAAGCAGCTGTTCGATGCGCTATACAGTACAACTCGATAGAGGATAACTTTTTTGTTCCGCTTTTTTTTTTACAAAATACCGATATAGTTCTTGTGAAGAAGAAATAATTTATAGTGAAAATTAAGTTGAATATTTGAATTAAACAAAAGGTGGGAATAATAAAAGTGATGTAAAAAAAAAAAAAAAAAAAATTAGACAGTGTAATAAAAGGAATTTTTTTAGCAGAGTTATCTGAGGAGCTACAAAGACGGTTAGAGAACTCAGAGAAGGAAGTTAACCGATCCCTTGATAGTGGAAATTAACTTATACATTACAAGCAGAGGTAAATGATAGTTAGCAATTGTGAAGAAAATATGTTATAGGACCGATTTTAAAATAATTCACATTATATCCTCAGGTTAAGAGTTAGAAAAGTAAATTTTCTTTCCTCGGTTGGTCACATGACTGGGTATATACGTATACCGGCAGATATCCGCATAGCCATATAATATCGATACGCATAGTTATAGATATACATACATATATACAGGCTGAAAAATATACGATCAACACGCTAAGCAGGTACCTTAGCCTCTGCGTATTAGTTGGGATAAAAATCCAAAATTGTGGATTTAGTTGAAGTGAACTATCTTTGAGATAAAAATCCAAAATTGAGGTTTTATCCTAGGGAACGAAGATGTACTCCTTAACACTATATGAGGCAGAAGAAACATATATCTATAGATACAAAATATAAATATATATATAAAATACATATGGATATAGTGGTACTTCGTCATCATTCCACATTATATACATATATCTAGCAGCGAAATCGATGTACCCCAAAGTACAAATGGACTTGTAGAATCCGATATTATCTATCACGATAGATTTCGATAGATTTGTTTTAAAGAAGATTTATTTTGTTCACTCCTTTTGATTGCTTAATACTTAAAGTCCTTTTTTTATTGAATTCATTTAAAGAAATTATTTTTTTTTGGTTAATTTTAAATTGTTAATTAATTTCTTTGCTTAAAATTAAAAGTGGGAAGGACAGAAAAGTAAAAGAAGATTTCTACAGAAAAATTTTGTAAAAAAAAAAAAAAAAAAAAAAAAAACAAAAAAAAAAAAGTGTTGAATTCTAGAATTTGACTTATACATATATGTACATATATATATATATATCTTTGAATTTAAAAAAAAAAAAAACGAAAGTGCGTGGAAAGGGGTTCAAAAATTAAACCTATACCTACCGTCATCCAGGAACGTGCTGCCGGCAGGACTGCGTGGGACGAAGTACCGTAAGTCACTTTATTTGAACAAATACATTATATACATATATCTCATACTGATATTCATATATAAAGAAATATATACATTCATATATATATACGATACTTCTGAGAAGTATAAAAAGAAGGTAAAACTTAAGACTTTTGGTCAGTTTCTTTTCACTTTTACTTTTCAATTTTTTTTTTTTTTGCCTTCCTTTTTTTTTATTATTTTTGAATTTGCTTGATTTTTTTTTAAAAATATTTATAAATTGGATTTTCCTTTATTAAATTTCGATGGTCTATGACTAATATAATTAAAGAAATGTTAATTTGTACAAAATATATGTTTTTTTGATTTTTGAATTATGGCTTGCTAAGGAATTGTAATGTTGTGTGGTGGCTTGACTAGGCCGTCTCTCTGGAAGAGAAAGTAACAACCGACTTATGGACATGACATAAGAGAACAAAACGAACTTTGACTTAGGGATGTAACGATAAGTACTTTCACGACGATTGTGATTGGAGGTCGAGTTAGGGGTCATCTCCTATAATATTCAGGCCAAGGAGATGACTTTGGTTGTATTTCATATACAAGGGTGGGAGGCCAACTTCTGACAGCAACACCAGTCAAGGCTCCTGATAGACGAACCATTGTCTGGGAGAGACAGTGGGGTGGATGTCGTGCAGTTTGTGGGAAAAATTAAGGAATTTTTTTTTTTGATTAGATTTAGCTAGGTTTAGATTAGGGTTTAAGTATTTCGTGATGAAAATTTCATTATATCCAAAAAGGATATAGATTTAGTTAATAAGGGTTTAGAATTAAGATTAGTCTTAGTATACAATTTTCTTACTTTTGAACAGAATATCGATTCCAACCCCATCCTTTCTTTCAGACAGTGGCATAGGTCACCAAACTTGTACATATCCGCAATTTTCATTCCCTTTTTTATTATCCTTTTCTTTTTCCATTACATTCCTGCAATAGATACCTTCCTTTCCTACCCTATCCCCATAATAAGGCATGTTAATTTTGTTAGCCGAGTGGGAGGTGTATGGGAAGGGGCAAGAACCGCCCCCATCCTTCGAGCTAAGTCGAGCTGAAAGCAAGCATGCCAAAGCCCTGTTCCCAACACCAAAGTAATGCCTCTGGGTACCCTAGACTCGTAACAAAGATAAATTGGCAACACCGGAAATAAAGTCAGAAACGCATATATGTATGTGCCATGACCGACCTGACGTGCGATTCAAAGTGTGGTCACCAAACCTTCATCCGAAAAGCTTAATATATTCGAGGACATACATGTAACAGGATTTGCGACAAAATCATTCGCTAAGCCAGCAACAAAATTACCCAAAGATCCGAAAGGAAAAACAAACCAGAATAAATTCACTGGCATTTTCGACGTCCACCTTATTAAAATAGGAAACCGAACTACATTGAAATACCGCAGCTTTAAAAAAATTTTCAATTTGTTTAAGAGAAGAAAAAAGAAATGTTTAAGTTTAAGTTTATTTTTTTAAGAGTATTTCGGAAAAAAAAAAAAAAAAAAAAAAAAAAAAAACATTAATAAATATATTTATATGTATGTATAAGAGACGAGAAGGTTCTCGTCTACTAAAGTAAGGGGGGAATGTAACGAAGCGTTACAACCTCTGCAGTAACCCTAATTTAATAATAAGATATATAGTAGGATATTTATATAAATAATAAATGTCATTAAATAATCATTCGTAAGTTTAAGCAAAAGCATGCGACACTTATACGCACCCTTATGATGCATATTGTGCATAATTACGGCACAACCATTTATAGGCAGTTAGTCAATGGAATTCAAATACTTAAAAATTCCATATGATTTTACACTTCCTCTTTTGCAGTTCACACTGTCTTTCACCCCAGAAATTATTTCCTTAGGCTGCTTGCTAGGGACAAGAGTGTTTTCCTTTGAGATTCTCGACCGTTTAGTTCCTTTGGTCTCCTCTTCAAGAAGCCACTGGACAAAGGTTCTCTACAAGAGTTCCGACCGTTTAGTTCCCTAGGTTGCGTGCTAGGGACATTTAGAGCTTCCGATTCCGATAAGGATCCTCGATCCCGTTTCGTTCCTTCGTGGTCCTCTTCAAGGTGCCCGCTGGACAATGTACTCTCCTCTGAGAGTGTCCGACCGTTTTGTTCCTCAGGTTGTATGCTGAGGACTTTGTATATGAAATACCATGTTAGTTATTTAAGTTACCGAACGTTGTAGCTTTGTATATAAACTTTATAGTAATCTCATGGAGTCGTTTTTTTTTACGAGACATTTGGACGGTGGCGGCGCTCGTGCTCGCTGATGTTGAAAATAAAATTTGCAACATTTTGGCAGGAAAACGGGCAACATTTTCTTATTTGAGAGTTATCCCTATGGGAGTATAATATCATAAACAAGTTTATATACAAAGACAATAGTTAAAAAAGGTTGCTTTAAAAATCACACAAAAATTGAAAAAAAAGAGGAATTTTCATCGGCAAACAGCGAGCTTCAGTGCCGATTTTTAGGAATTCTGAAAATTTGGGTTTACTTAAATGCTTATATCTTTCTACCCAGCTGTCCGAATTTCAATGTGAAGGTATATAATTAAAGGAAAAATGACAGGCGTGTTAGAGCAAAAATAAAATTTTCAAAATCATTCAAAATTTCATACTAAAAACATGAAAATAAATATGGGACAAATAATTTCATTCAACGAAGATATTGATAAAAACAAAAAAAAAAAACATTAAAATACTTACAAACACCAATTGGCGAGAGGGAGATAGTATTCTAAAGCAGGCGGCGGCGGCGGCGGGGTTTGTCCAATAAAAAACCACAATCGTGGCAAATTTGCTTCGGGTCGGAAAAAATGCTGTTTTTACATTTTTGTAGTCGGTATAATAATTGTAAAGGTACACTGTGGTTGGTTTGGTTTGCTTATAACTTCGGTTCTAATAATCCTATCGGTAACATTAAGGTCTTAAAATGTAGGTAGAATATCGGACTACATTTTTTTTATAAAATCATTGCGCAGTTACATAAAACAATACATGAAAAACCTCATCAAATTGAATATTTAAAAGAAACAAAAAATTAATAAAAAAAATTTTTTAAACCACATGTACTTTAACCCTTTTTAGGAGAGTTTTATGATGTTGGTATGTATATGTTGCACATTTTTGTTGGTTGGTTTAGTGGGTAAAAACAGAAAAGGATCGATTTGCTTAGCTTATAGCTCCTGTTCTAATATTCCGATCATTAAGATTTAGGTGTTAAAATAAAGGTAAAATATCAGGATTTATTATCGAGTTAAAAAATAATTGAGATCACATAATCACGTAGTGATTTGATTGTTTTTTCAATATAAACTAAGAATTTAATGGAAATGATAATAATAAACATAGGTACCTATGTAGGTATAGCTACATATAGTTTGTACATTTATGGAAAAGGGTTGATATCGTTGGTTTTGTTGGCTTATAATGCCTGTTCTAATACTCGGATCTTTAAGATTAAGGTCTTAAAATTAAGGTTAGATGTCAGGCTAAATTATTAAGTTGAAAAATCATTGCGATCACATAAAGTTGTATGTGAAAAACTTCATAATTTTGATTGTTTTTCAATTTAAACTGAAAATTTAATGAAAATGATATGTAGGTACATACATAATATGTATGTATGTACAATGTACATACCTACGTACATTTATAGAAAAGGGTCGATTGGTTGGTTTGATTGACTTTCCTATAACTTCGGTTCTAATAATCGGATCTTTAAGATTAAGGTCTCGAAATTAAGGTATAATGTCAAGTTTATTAATTAATCATTGTGATTACATACAAGTGTAGGCAAAAAACGTGATTGTTTATTTATTTATCGTTATAATAATTAAATTAAAATAAAATTTTAATAAAAAAATTGAATACAAAATAAATAATTATACTTAGGTTAGGTAGGTACATTATGCATCAGATCCTCAAGTTTAAGGTTAAGTTTAGGTAAATTATCAGACTAGAGGTAGAATTGTAAGTGAAGTGACTAATTTCGGTCGATATTTGGGTTTTTTCAATTATGTGACCCAGTTCATATGGTAGGTTTTAGTGCTAAAAAAAATATCATGAAAGGAGATTTTATTTAAAAATTTTAAAATACGTGTTTTTTTTAAATCGGAATTTCAATATGGTAAATTAGGGCAAAAGAAGAGAAAGGTCTAGATTCTATTTTCTAAACGAAGTGATAGAGAGTTTTTTTTCTTTTATCGATAGATCATGTAAATACAAGAAAGTCACATATATAAAAGAAAATTCCAGAAAATCTAAAATTCGAGATAAAAACCTTTTAAATTCAAAAAATAAAAAATGAAAAATGGACGTTGGAGAAAAAAAATCACATAAAATCAGGGAAATGTTTTCTAGAAATATTTCTGAGAAGCCGATAAAAAATGAAAAGATCCGTGTTTGCAAAATTTTTGATTTAAGCTTTTTTTATGGCTAGGTGAATTTTTGGAAAATTTATATTTTTTAAATCAATTTTTCTTGGTTTTTGATTTTTTTTTACCTTAATTAATATTTTCATTTAAAAAACATAACATAAAGAGAATTTTATCATTACGATGGTACTATGTTGTTTTTAAAACTGTTGGCTACTTTTAGAGTTGCCGAAATTTTAATAATCGACGTTTTTGAATTACTCATGGCTTTAAAGAATACAATTTTAATAGTCTCAGAGAGGGTTAAACAAATTCTGGGACAGAAACTATGTATAACCAAAATGTGAGTATATGGGTAAATAGGTACAAGTGTCATGATCTTCTTTAGCTCTAATTTACCCTATTTAAATTCCGTATTTTAAAATAAAGTTTCCTTTCATATATTTTTTTTTAGCACTGAACCCAACCACATAATTGAAAAAATTGGCGGGATCTTAGACTATATGGAAGGGGGAGTCTATCTCACCCGGAAATTTAGTTTTACATTTCACAATTTTGAGAAAAATTGATCCAAATATTTTGTTTGCGTTTTTTTTTATCAAAATTTTGAGTTTGAATGCAAACTATTGACACAAATAATATAATTTAAATGTAGGATTGAAGAACAGACTTCTGGCTTTTAAAACCGTTATTGTTTTGCATTTTAAGTATTGTCGTTGTTTTTTAATATTTGTTTTTCCATTTAAGTCGTTTTTTTTTTGAAAGTCGCCTTTACCTCCTAAACGGGGCCCGTCCCATAGTAAAAAATGCTTGTAATTATTTGAACCCTTCTATAAAAATCCGTTACCACCGCCGTGAAAGTGTATAGCAACTCAGCAAAATTTTTACACGCAAACAAAAAAATATTAAACGCAAAAATAACAAAATATTTATAAATTTATAATCAATTTTTGTTGTTATTGTTTACGTGTAAAAATTTTACTGAGCTGACTATTCACTTGCAAAAAACACTTCTGTGGCATATTTAAACAAAAATGTATCACTTTTAAAATACCTACATAGTTGAAAAAAAACATCGAAAAGTTTTTTTTTAATAATATCTTACATACCTATCCTCTATATAAAATTACAAAACACAAAACATACAGATTGCCATTTTTCACTTAAATTAATCAGTCATTTTTATAAATACTATTCTGTTCTATTTTTTTTCTCCTCGAACTCCCATATATTTTGTATATAAACCTACATGTATACTGTATACTGTATAGTGTATAGTCTTCTTATTCTTGCCATTTTGCCTTTTATCTCAACTCTATCAATATTTGAAAAAAGTTGCTCAACATTAAAAGTTGACATTCAATGTTGAGATGATAGAAAATGTTGAGAGTTAGTTAGACATTTGGACACCAATTGGCGCACCAATCGCCGATGCTGATGAGACTACTATAAAGTTTATATACAAAGGTTGTAGTATATGAAATACCATGTTAGTTATTTAAGTTGCCGAACATTGCAGTATATGAAATGCCATGTTAGTTATTTAAGTTGCCGAACATTGTATATGAAATACCATGTTAGTTATTTAAGTTGCCGAACATTGAAGTATATGAAATACCGTGTTAGTTATTTAAGTTACCGAACATTGTAGCACAGATAATAAACTATACAGATGTAGCATCCCCATAGAAAAAAATGTCCCAATTTTTTTTTACAACAGGCAGACGATCAACAGGCAAGAAAGCTCTTTGCCTGTTAATCGTAAAGCACAGAAAGAAAGCTATTTGTCTTTTGCAAAAAGTTCTCTCTTGCGTGCTCGCTCATATGTTTTCCCTCTTGCTCTGTTATTCAGGATATAGGAATGAATGAGGAAAATCAGCAACGATCGAGAGAATACGAAAGACAATGCGATGATGTTTTTTTTTTTACTGTGTTGTAAATGTCGGTTTTTTTTTTAAGGTCGTCTGAGGCTGACGACAAAGAAAAAAAAGTATATGAACTCTTTTTCTTCTTTGCATTGATTCATGGATATTTGATATATTCTTTATGAGGGTAGGTCTAGGTAGAGATTTTTTTGAGTGGTGGAGGATATTTTTTTAATGACGGAAAAAATATCTTCTTTTTTTTTCGGTTGTTGTAAGGTTTCTTATGAATAATGGTTATGAATGAGCGTGGAGTTTGTAGTTTTGTACTCTATTCTAGATTCGTTAGATCGGAGTATTTTTTGATTAAATAGCTAAATATCATTTTATTTAGATAATCATTTTCCAGTTTCTTATACCAACAAATTTATTTCTGGGGATTATTAATACATTTCAACATTTTGAACCTGTAGAAAACAATTACAAAATAATTTGAAAATATAATTATTATTATAAAATATTTAAATTTGATCTGATAGGTAGGTTAGGTATACATACCTACAAATAAAAAAATAATTACGAAAAATAACTGCGTAGACCTAGGTAGGTATCTTAAAGAAAATGTTATTAGGTCCCAAATTACCTACATTAAATTGGATATTATTGTAAATATTGATTTTTATATTTTGTATTTGTGTTATTTGTAATTTTGAATTGTTTTTAAAAGGGTAATTCGCACAAGATGCGACATAAAACGAAGAACTTTTTTAAGTAGTTTAAGACCAGATAAGAAAAAAAAACTTATGGGACGGAGGTTCTATTTTCACCGGTTTAAGAGGAATGAGCAATTTACTAAGAATTTTTTTTTATTGTTTAAAAACAACGGTCAAATCTTCAAGAACACGCTTTCAAATCAAGTTTTTTTTTAACACAGCTAGACATATAAAAAAGAGGTTGGGTGCTACCCACACTGGTAACTTCCCATTGGTGCCCGTGGCAATTGGACACCCAATGTTATTTTGTTATAAATAAATTCCTAATTCAAAATCTTAAAAGACCTTATCAAATGTTCAATATGCGATCAAGTGAAAACAAAAGTTGGGGCGTATTTTAGTTTTCAACTGTTTAAGTTGTATTTTTGGCAAATGTTTTTGCTTTAAAAAAAAACTATCAACTTAATTTTTAACAAACCCCACCATTTCATAGCTACAGCATTTTGTGTAAAATAAAATTATTCCGGAGACGATAGCTTTGTTTGTTTACGAGATTTTTTTAGTGGTTTGAGTTTGAAAATTTGTTGATTTAAAAAAAAAGAAGCTAGTTAAATAATCCTACAAATCTTATTAGTTATTGACCAAGTTACTATATATAGAATAAAATTGGCCCGGCTTCTAAGCTGGTGTTTGTTTTCAAAATATTCGAGCTGAAAAACGTTTTTCAAAGATTTTTAGTATTTTCTTGTAGTTTTTTTGCTTAAAAAATTGATTTTTTTTTTAATTTATATCAGTAACCAAATTATGGCATCGTGTCTAGAATAAAATTATACCGTTTGTTCTCAAAATATTACAACCGAAACACGTTTTTCACAAATTTTTAGCATGTTTTTGATCTAAATACAAACTGAAACTGCGTAAAATATATATGCATATCCATTGCATTAACTGATTGACAGCGAAGCTAGTACATTAAAAGTGATTAAAAGTTAAAATTTTAAGTGATTTTCTTTTGTTTTGTTTTGAGTGATTCAAATAAAATAATATTTTAACTGATTTTTTATTTACCTATACATACAAATATCTCATTACCAGTTGAACCAATTTTAATGACACTTTTTATACAAAAGCTACTAATAAGTTTAAAAAATATTCCATATCAACATTTTTTGGATTTAAAAAAAAAATTTAATTCAATTTAATTCGATATTTCGAAAATAGGTGGATCAATTTATTCAAAATTAATGTTTAACTCTGCATAAAAAAGTACTAAAAATTGGGGTACCAATTTTTTTTTTTGGTGAAAAAATCACCATAACTTGTTAAATCTTCTGCAAAAACACAACAAAAAAAAGGAATAAAAAGACATACATCCACACATTTACTTATAATACATTTATTTATAATAAACACAAAACAATTAGGAGTTAACGAATGATTATACAAAAAATTAAATTGTAATCTCAAAAATGTATTTTATATAGGTACAAAAAATAGTATAAGCATTTAGTCAAGAAATAAATTTATAAAGGTACGTAATATTTAATAAACGAATTTCTAAATTTTAGCAAAATATATTTCAGCAAAATATAGTTGTCGAATTTTGTACAATTTACCTGCAAATGTTCTATTTGCTAGTTTTTAAATCAAGTGAAATAATGCAAAGTTTTTGAAAAAATTGGTTTTGAACTCAAAATTTGGGGAAAAAAACATCAAAAAAAGTTAAATGTGTAGTTTTTCAGGAGTGTAAAGTTATATATATTATTTTTTTTTCTAAAATTCGTTGTTCTCATTAATTTCTAATCAAAAACTGAAAACTATATGATTTTTTGTCTTCTAATTCTTGAGAAAATTAAAAATTACTGAAAATATTTTTTTATGAGATTTTTGTTTTTTTGCTTGCTTACATAAATATAGTGCTTTAGCAACCAGCATTACGAGGTATAAACAGTGAGGTATGTAACCCCCCTTGGGCACACTATAGGATTTGGTGTAGGTGCGAGGTTGGGTGTATGTAAAGTTTCAATTATTTTTTACACAATTATGATCAATTTGGCCTTATTTCCATTATCGAAGCGAAATAAAGCCGAAAAAATTAAAAGCGTAATAGTGCCAGAAATAATCTATTTTTTTTTTTATTTTGTCTTGTTTCCTTTTCATTTTTGGTATTATTTTATTATGGCTAACGAAATAAAGCCAAATTGCGGTTATTTCGTTTTGAAAACGAAATAAGACCAAATTTCAAATTTGGTTTTATTTCGTTTGGCGTTATTTCACGTCACCTAAATATTTTTCAAAACAACACCAAATTAAAATAAATATAAATTAAAATAAAATTTACAAATTTACCTAAATCAAACATCACCCTGATATATGGCGAATAATGAATTGAATCTTGGCAATATCTATTCGATCTTCCATCAAATCTAGAAGAAAATAATTGCAAATATGCAAAATCAATAGCTAACCGACGACGACGGTAATATTTTTTAAACAATATGCATATAATGAAGCACACATATGTAAATATAAATCTTACGACGATTTTCATCTTCGATTTGAAAACCGCATAGGTACCAGACTCGGATTTTTGTATTTACTTTCAATAGAAAGTCACAAATTGACCTGCGGTCTTTGTATATAAACTTTATAGTAGTCTCATCAGCATCGGCGATTGGTGCGCCAATTGGTGTCCAAATGTCTAACTAACTCTCAACATTTTCTATCATCTCAACATTGAATGTCAACTTTTAATGTTGAGCAACTTTTTTCAAATATTGATAGAGTTGAGATAAAAGGCAAAATGGCAAGAATAAGAAGACTATACACTATACAGTATACAGTATACATGTAGGTTTATATACAAAATATATGGGAGTTCGAGGAGAAAAAAAATAGAACAGAATAGTATTTATAAAAATGACTGATTAATTTAAGTGAAAAATGGCAATCTGTATGTTTTGTGTTTTGTAATTTTATATAGAGGATAGGTATGTAAGATATTATTAAAAAAAAACTTTTCGATGTTTTTTTTCAACTATGTAGGTATTTTAAAAGTGATACATTTTTGTTTAAATATGCCACAGAAGTGTTTTTTGCAAGTGAATAGTCAGCTCAGTAAAATTTTTACACGTAAACAATAACAACAAAAATTGATTATAAATTTATAAATATTTTGTTATTTTTGCGTTTAATATTTTTTTGTTTGCGTGTAAAAATTTTGCTGAGTTGCTATACACTTTCACGGCGGTGGTAACGGATTTTTATAGAAGGGTTCAAATAATTACAAGCATTTTTTACTATGGGACGGGCCCCGTTTAGGAGGTAAAGGCGACTTTCAAAAAAAAAAACGACTTAAATGGAAAAACAAATATTAAAAAACAACGACAATACTTAAAATGCAAAACAATAACGGTTTTAAAAGCCAGAAGTCTGTTCTTCAATCCTACATTTAAATTATATTATTTGTGTCAATAGTTTGCATTCAAACTCAAAATTTTGATAAAAAAAACGCAAACAAAATATTTGGATCAATTTTTCTCAAAATTGTGAAATGTAAAACTAAATTTCCGGGTGAGATAGACTCCCCCTTCCATATAGTCTAAGATCCCGCCAATTTTTTCAATTATGTGGTTGGGTTCAGTGCTAAAAAAAAATATATGAAAGGAAACTTTATTTTAAAATACGGAATTTAAATAGGGTAAATTAGAGCTAAAGAAGATCATGACACTTGTACCTATTTACCCATATACTCACATTTTGGTTATACATAGTTTCTGTCCCAGAATTTGTTGAACCCTCTCTGAGACTATTAAAATTGTATTCTTTAAAGCCATGAGTAATTCAAAAACGTCGATTATTAAAATTTCGGCAACTCTAAAAGTAGCCAACAGTTTTAAAAACAACATAGTACCATCGTAATGATAAAATTCTCTTTATGTTATGTTTTTTAAATGAAAATATTAATTAAGGTAAAAAAAAATCAAAAACCAAGAAAAATTGATTTAAAAAATATAAATTTTCCAAAAATTCACCTAGCCATAAAAAAAGCTTAAATCAAAAATTTTGCAAACACGGATCTTTTCATTTTTTATCGGCTTCTCAGAAATATTTCTAGAAAACATTTCCCTGATTTTATGTGATTTTTTTTCTCCAACGTCCATTTTTCATTTTTTATTTTTTGAATTTAAAAGGTTTTTATCTCGAATTTTAGATTTTCTGGAATTTTCTTTTATATATGTGACTTTCTTGTATTTACATGATCTATCGATAAAAGAAAAAAAACTCTCTATCACTTCGTTTAGAAAATAGAATCTAGACCTTTCTCTTCTTTTGCCCTAATTTACCATATTGAAATTCCGATTTAAAAAAAACACGTATTTTAAAATTTTTAAATAAAATCTCCTTTCATGATATTTTTTTTAGCACTAAAACCTACCATATGAACTGGGTCACATAATTGAAAAAACCCAAATATCGACCGAAATTAGTCACTTCACTTACAATTCTACCTCTAGTCTGATAATTTACCTAAACTTAACCTTAAACTTGAGGATCTGATGCATAATGTACCTACCTAACCTAAGTATAATTATTTATTTTGTATTCAATTTTTTTATTAAAATTTTATTTTAATTTAATTATTATAACGATAAATAAATAAACAATCACGTTTTTTGCCTACACTTGTATGTAATCACAATGATTAATTAATAAACTTGACATTATACCTTAATTTCGAGACCTTAATCTTAAAGATCCGATTATTAGAACCGAAGTTATAGGAAAGTCAATCAAACCAACCAATCGACCCTTTTCTATAAATGTACGTAGGTATGTACATTGTACATACATACATATTATGTATGTACCTACATATCATTTTCATTAAATTTTCAGTTTAAATTGAAAAACAATCAAAATTATGAAGTTTTTCACATACAACTTTATGTGATCGCAATGATTTTTCAACTTAATAATTTAGCCTGACATCTAACCTTAATTTTAAGACCTTAATCTTAAAGATCCGAGTATTAGAACAGGCATTATAAGCCAACAAAACCAACGATATCAACCCTTTTCCATAAATGTACAAACTATATGTAGCTATACCTACATAGGTACCTATGTTTATTATTATCATTTCCATTAAATTCTTAGTTTATATTGAAAAAACAATCAAATCACTACGTGATTATGTGATCTCAATTATTTTTTAACTCGATAATAAATCCTGATATTTTACCTTTATTTTAACACCTAAATCTTAATGATCGGAATATTAGAACAGGAGCTATAAGCTAAGCAAATCGATCCTTTTCTGTTTTTACCCACTAAACCAACCAACAAAAATGTGCAACATATACATACCAACATCATAAAACTCTCCTAAAAAGGGTTAAAGTACATGTGGTTTAAAAAATTTTTTTTATTAATTTTTTGTTTCTTTTAAATATTCAATTTGATGAGGTTTTTCATGTATTGTTTTATGTAACTGCGCAATGATTTTATAAAAAAAATGTAGTCCGATATTCTACCTACATTTTAAGACCTTAATGTTACCGATAGGATTATTAGAACCGAAGTTATAAGCAAACCAAACCAACCACAGTGTACCTTTACAATTATTATACCGACTACAAAAATGTAAAAACAGCATTTTTTCCGACCCGAAGCAAATTTGCCACGATTGTGGTTTTTTATTGGACAAACCCCGCCGCCGCCGCCGCCTGCTTTAGAATACTATCTCCCTCTCGCCAATTGGTGTTTGTAAGTATTTTAATGTTTTTTTTTTTGTTTTTATCAACATCTTCGTTGAATGAAATTATTTGTCCCATATTTATTTTCATGTTTTTAGTATGAAATTTTGAATGATTTTGAAAATTTTATTTTTGCTCTAACACGCCTGTCATTTTTCCTTTAATTATATACCTTCACATTGAAATTCGGACAGCTGGGTAGAAAGATATAAGCATTTAAGTAAACCCAAATTTTCAGAATTCCTAAAAATCGGCACTGAAGCTCGCTGTTTGCCGATGAAAATTCCTCTTTTTTTTCAATTTTTGTGTGATTTTTAAAGCAACCTTTTTTAACTATTGTCTTTGTATATAAACTTGTTTATGATATTATACTCCCATAGGGATAACTCTCAAATAAGAAAATGTTGCCCGTTTTCCTGCCAAAATGTTGCAAATTTTATTTTCAACATCAGCGAGCACGAGCGCCGCCACCGTCCAAATGTCTCGTAAAAAAAAACGACTCCATGAGATTACTATAAAGTTTATATACAAAGCTGCGGTAGCACATAGCAAGTAAGGATCATGAAAACAAAAACAATAAACACACAATTCTTAAAAAGAGTCACCCAAACAGGTTTTTTCGGTTCGTTTTTTCTCATAGGTCTTGAAGGGGTAGAAGAAATAAAAAAAAAAAAACATAATTGTGCCTTTTTTTCTGTCTGTAGCTCTCCCATATGTTAGAGTAGTAGAGAAAATAAATTGAAATGTCCCTTCTCAAAGAAGTTGAACTTTTAAGAAAGCTTTTTTTTTGGACGAATTTCGTTTTCATAGACATCTTTTCCCATATGGATGCTACATCTGTATAATTTATTATCTGTGATTGTAGTATATGAAATACCGTGTTAGTTATTTAAGTTACCGAACATTGTAGCATATGAAATACCGTGTTAGTTTATATTAAGGACGTCATTTTTGTAAAAGAACATTATATGAAATACCGTGTTATAAACCAATAAGATAAAATAAATGAAACTTATAAAAGGAATCTAAAAGAAAAGAGTCAAAAACCATTATTTTATTTGGAGTTACCAGACCCTTCAATCCCAAGTTTTGTTGCTTCTTTGGGAAGAATCTGGGACACCGGTGAGTCTACCTCAGCCGTGAAGAAAAAGCATCACAAATTGGCGATTTTTTTACGAATATACATACATAGGTACATATGTACTACATAATGTATACATAAATATGCAGTACCTATATAAGATTATATGTAGATGTATCGCAAGTAAAATTCACACGGTTTGCTCCAGGTAGCAAAATTAGATATGAAATTGAATTATTTGCGAGAAAACGGATGGACGGATGACGTTGAGTAAGGTGAATATAAGAATAGTATGTTAGGTGTTGTAGGTATGCGGTATATTTAAAATATTGCACATTTATGTCATGCCTTAGTTTTAAGTTTTAACTTTCTAGAGACCTAAATTAGAAAAACTCGGTAAAATAAAAGTAGGTAGTCACTTTTTTATTGTTCATTTGTATTGTTATTCTGTTTCAAAAAAATCCCTCCTGTTCACCAATTGAATTAATAAAAATTGAATTGAATTAATAATAAATAACGATCAAATTTCCTTAAATCTTAACGAAGCATAATCCGTAGTGCAAAAATAGAGAAAAGGGAATCGTGGTGTGAAGTGATTGCCTGTTTAAAAATTTCCCACTTTAATACCTACAGATTTTGTATACAACCTCTGGAGCGGTGCACCGACCCAAAGGAAAAGTTTGGTAAGTTTTTTTTTTTATTATTTCTTATTTAAACATGCAATTCTTAAACATCAATGACGAATTCACCACTTATTAAATTTTATAGAAAAAAAATAAAGATACCTAATTAAAGTTCACAGTTTTTTTTTGCACTGAATAAAATGCTCTAAGCGTAAAACCCTACAAATGCTAGTTCGGTATATGCATTGGTGAATTGCGTGGTGGATATACAAATTTAATAGTTTTTTTTTAATTTATCTATATTCAGAAAATAAAGAAAAGAACACTTTGAGAGCGAAAATTTAATCCACATCTAATTTTCTATTATTATTTTGTCTTTTTTAATTTATTTTTCTCCTCAAGTAATTTATTAATTTTTTTAAATTAATTGATTATAAAGTTTTTCCTATGTTTAAATTTTCATTTAATCTTTAAATATATAGAACTATATAAACAGTTCCAGAACGAACGATCGCTCTAATCAATTTTTTTTTTGTTAAATTATTATTTTTGAAAAAAAAAAAAAAATACTTTATGGAATATTTATTCTATCTGGACTGTTGGTTGTTGCAGTTTTTAATTTGAAGATTTCATAGGTATTCTTGATTATTTTTAGGTTAGTTTTAGGATCATTTCTGTTAGGTTAAGTTTTTTTGAATAAAATGTGGACTATTTTTGAAATAATAAATTCTCGAACTTCTTATTTTTTTGACTGCTGTTTGAGTTTTCTCTTGGGAAGATGATTTGGATTTATTTTTTCCAGCTTCAAATTAAGTGGTAAAGCACGATGAATTATTGTCTTTAAATAAAGTCAAGGTGGATGTGGCAAAGGGATGGAGGAGCGATGAAGACCGGAAACCGTTAGTGAAATATTTAAATGATGGTATTTTGATAAAGATGGAGATGCACTTCAGATAATGTTTGAAAGTTTAGTTTTTTTTAAAGATTTTTGGAAGAATGATATAGTCTTTCGGGGCTGTTATAAATAAATCAGGACATAATAGCCAAGGTTGTATCATCTGATACGCGGGTGGGTAAATCCTCAGAGGGACAACTACATCATAGTCTCTCCTCAATGAAGTAATTTGGGTTTATAGATAAATTTAAGTAAACCAATCGGGACGAAATCGGGCCTTATTTTTTTGAACCCGAACTATCACTTAAACACTCCGGCATGTGATTTCGTAACAACCGTTCAGAGCTACGACAGCAAGAACCCCCCCACCGATGAGCTAGGATGTGCTGTATGCTAGCATGCCACGCTATCGTAGCCTGAACACCCTTTCCTTCTGCTGCCAGGACCAGCCCACTGTGCCTGTAAGCGATGGGTTGTAATGGTGGAAAGGAAGTAAAGGTTTTTAGGATTTTCTAGGCGTGTTTCCATAAGTGCTGACAGTTTCATGTTTCAGGGGTCTTAGCACCTCTTTATAAAGAGAAGATAAAACATCGCTATGAGAATCCTAGCCGACAACACCTCGTTTCGTTACAATCTTTCGAAGACAGTTCGTAGGTGTATTTGATGTTGTGTTTCATCCTGTGACATGACTAGTATATCGTCAATATACACAAAGACGAAGTCTTATACTCGGAATATGGCATCCATAAATCTTTGGATGGTCTGGGTGGCGTTCCTGAGTCCAAATGGCATCACCATTCACTATGTATTCGTATAAACCCCAAGGTTTACATAATTGCAACACAGACTGTACCAAGCATGTCAACGGTAACGAACATCGGAACATATAACCTTCAAAGATGTGACCTTGCAAAGTTGTTACTGTACAAATAATTGAATTGCTACATAAATACATAATATGGATGTACATAACACTTTCTCTCTTAGACTAGCAATGTAGGATTAGTGATCATTTATTATATAAGATTAGTTTTAAGCATCACATTTGTCATTCTTGTTCTAGACTCAGAACCGCGAACAATAAATATTATTAAAAAAAAAGGAAAAAACTAAATTTCTTGTTTTTTTTATAAATAAAGTGTTTAATTTTCTCATTTTTTTTGTTAATCGGGACCACGACTGGCTCCCTTATGTAACTGGCGCAGTCGGTAAACGGAAATAAAAAAAATACGTACTTCTCAATTTTTATTAAAGAATCTTAAAATTATAAAAAAAAAGTTGTAACTGTTTTAAAAAGTAAAAAAATCAATATTTTCCTAGATAGAACTGAAATAAAAAGTGAACAGAAGAAAGTGATTAATTGCATTTTAAAAATAAAGAAAATAAATAAATAAATTAAATAAATAATTTATATAAAAAATACCTATCCTTACATATTTTTTTTGGTATGTTTAATTAAATGCAATAATTTACTACCTTACCTTTACCGTTTAAAAAAATAAAAAATAAAAATATAATATACATAGCTACATATGAGTAAAATAAAACAAAAAACTGTTTGTTTGCTAAAAATATTATCATAGTGTTCTACAAAGCAAATAAAAAGAAATCGCATAACAATAAGTGCATACATAAACAGTTATCAACAAATTCAAGAAAAGATAAAGCAACAAAAAGCAGGTATGGCGGATATGATTTTGCTTACTTTAATTGATGGCGTGTCCGACTTCACCGGATCCCCCGAAGATTTACAGCTATTCATTGATCACATTGATTGTATATATGGGCAAAGTGGGGATATGAATGCAGTATCCAAAGGCATATTACATTTAAGAATAAGGCAGAAAATTAAAGATAAGGCTAATATAATTTTAATAAATAACAACAATCCGAAAAATGGAGTGATATTAAAAAGGTTCTTTTATCAAACTGTACAATTCCTGAAAGCATAGAATTTATTGTAAATGAAATCAAAGTGTTGAAATTTGAAAATTCAGTTCAAGAATTATTTGAAAAAAACTCAGTTTAGTCACAAAATTAAACATTAAATCTAATCTCACTGACACTGCGAATGTTCCTGCTTGGTTCAATAGTGAACAAAATGAAATATTAGCATTAAAAATATTCATTGAAAAATTACCAAGTGAAGCGAAGCTTATTCTTCATGCCAGGAATCCAAAGAGTTTAGGAGAAGCGAAGTCTATTTTAATTGATACCGAACGTTTTTATCCTGTAGCTAATTCTACTTTCTATAACTATACAGGTAATAATGAATACCCACAAAAAAGTAGATCTAACGTAAACAGACAGGCGTCTGAAAACAATCATAGACAATATAATTTAGGTCAAAATAATAGATATTTTCAAAATTCCGGTACAAATAATTTCAGGCAAAACATTCCACAAAATTCTAGTAATTTTAGGAATTTTAATAATTCAGGTAACTCCAGGAACTTTAATAATTCAGGTAATTCTCGAAATTTAAACAATTCAAGTAATTTCAGTAATTTGAGGCAAAACACTCTAAGTTCAGGCAACTCGCGGAGAAGCTCCCAAAATCAAATGGAGGTAGATCATTTTAATGCATCGGAAAGTGTACCTATTGGTGACCATAATGGTCCAGAAAATTCGGAAAATTTTCCTTTAACCACCTTCGATCTCTTCCGTGCATAGTCGTAAATACTCAAAATAAATTACGTCCAATGAAGTTACTCATAGATTCAGGAGCAGGGACGTCGTTAGTTAAAAAGGGCTACTTTCACAGTTCCTTCAAAACGGAGCTTGATAAGCCTTTTCTCCTCAAATCCATAAGTTCAAGTATCTCAGTAGATTCAAAAATAACAATTCCGTTATTCCAGGAATTTCAAAGGCCTGAAATCAGAATCGAAATGCTTGAGACTGAAATAAAAGGCGATTTTTATGGTATTCTCGGCTGTAATGTTTTAAGACCGTTACAGGTTAAGATTGACCTTGAGAAATTACAGCTCATTACTAAAGATGCTACTTTGCCCTTGATATTTAATAACTCTTCATTGCAAAAGAATGAAGAAATAAATAAGATAAGCGAAGATTTTATAGATGTTAATTTTCAAAAACCAAATATGGATGCAATCACAGAAAAACTTAAATTAAATTATCTAAACACAGAAGAGATAAAGTCTTTAATTAAAACTCTTCTAAAGTTCAAAGATGTTTTTTTATTTTAAAGGGGACAACCTATCTGCAGCTGTGAAATACGAACATCGAATTCCAACAAAGCACGATGTTCCTATTTATTCCAAGGCATACAGGTACCCAGAAGCTCATAAAGACGAGGTAAACGAACAAATTTCAGAAATGCTAAAATCTGGAATAGTCAGGAATTCCACTAGTCCCTATAATGCACCAATTTGGGTAGTACCCAAAAAGACTGACAATTCAGGTCAGCAAAAATGGCGCATTGTAGTAGGCTACAGAAAATTAAATGATGTAACCGTTGAGGATAAATTTCCTATCCCAATTATCGATGACATTCTATCTAAATTAGGAAATGCCCAATACTTTTCGGTGCTTGATCTTGCGAAAGGATTCCACCAAATTACTATACGTGAAAAAGACAGGGCGAAGACGGCCTTTTCAACAGCTAATGGCCATTTTGAATTCACACGTATGCCGTTCGGGCTTAAAAACGCTCCTGCATCCTTTTAAAGGATGATGGAAGAGATTCTGTTTGAATATATCAACAAAATATGTGTCGTTTATCTCGATGACATATTAATTTTTTCTACATCACTTCAAGAGCACATAGATTCGCTTAACAAAATATTTAGAAGACTCAGTGAGTATAATCTGAAAGTTCAAATCGACAAATGCAATTTTCTTAAACGTGACACCGAATATTTAGGCCATATTATTTCTAAGGATGGCGTTAGACCTAACACTAACAAAATTGATATTATCAGACAAATTAAACTACCCGAAACAATCAAACAAATAAAATCATTTTTAGGAGTTACTGGCTTCTATCGTAAATTCATTAAGGACTATTCTAAAGTAGCTCTTCCTATGACTAAGTACCTCAAAAAAAATGTAAAATTAAACATTAAAGACAGGCAGTACATTGAGTCATTTGACAAGCTTAAAGAACTTATATGTACGAATCCAGTTTTAGCTAACCCAGACTTTTCCAAAATGTTCACTCTGACGACCGATGCTAGCAATGGAGCTTTGGGAGCAGTCCTTTCCCAACACAATTATCCAGTAGCATTCGCTTCTAGAACTCTTAATCGCCATGAGACAAAATATAGCACGATAGAAAAAGAACTTCTCAGTATAGTATGGGCTACAAAATATTTTCGACCATATATATTTGGTCGCAAATTCAAAATACAGACTGACCACAGACCTCTAGTGTGGCTAAGCTCCTTAAAAGAACCTAACTGTAAATTACAGCGCTGGAAAATCAGACTCAATGAATTCGATTTCGAAATCGAATATATAAAAGGAAAAGAAAACAATGTAGCTGATTTTCTCAGTCGCTTGGAGACCAATTATGTAGAAGGTGAAGATTTCAGATCAGACTTAGCCACAATTCACAGTGGTATCGAAAACGTCGATGATCATATTTATATCACTGAGAGTCCTTTAAATATTTACAAAAACCAGTTAGTTATTGAAAAAGGTGTTTCAAATAAATATACCAACAAAATCTTGTATAGAAAAAAAGAAGAACCACAATCTCATTAGAAAACTACAACGAAGCTTTTGTTTTAACAATATTAAAAGAATTACTACCAACTAAGGGTAAGTTAGGAGTTTACTGTGAAGAAGACATTATTTTCATTGAATTCCAGAAAACAATAGCAACAACAAACAGAATTTATTAATAACTCTATCTACAAAATGTTATTATTACTAATATTTTTTTTTTTTTAATTTTTTTTTGTTTTTGTTTAATGAAGGTTTTTGTCGTAGCTTTTCCTTCAATTCAAGCCTATTTTACTAACTTTATTATGTATTGATTAAAAAGCAACTCATTACTTGGCAGTAGTAAGGTAGATTATATACCAATCTCTGTAAATTGTGCAATATAAGAAAAACTAATGTGATATTTTGGCTACAATAAATATAAATATATATATATATATATAGCAACATTTTTTTCTAATGCCCCAAATACGAAAATACTTCGGTGTACAAAATTACTTAAGGATATAACCTGTATAGAAAAATTGTTGGAATTGATTGAAAAAACACACCTATATAAGAATCACAGAGGAATTGAAGAAACATACCTAGATCTGAAAAATACATTTTATTTTCCAAACTTTAGGCTAGAAATCCAAAAATATATTAATAATTGCATTACATGCAATATGTGCAAATATGATCGGCATCCGATCAAGCCACATTTTATGATTTCTGAAAATCCTAGTAAAGCAAATGACATAATACACATAGACATATGGTTTCTTTATAAAAACGATATGTACTTAACCTGCATAGATAAACTAACAAAACATTCAACAATACACCCCATTAATGATAGAAATTCCATAACAATTACTGATATACTTAAACAAAGATTTGCAAACCTAGGAAAACCAAGAAAGGTCGTTGCTGATAACGAGTTTAATACAGCTTATATCAAAAATTTTTTAAGCAGTGAAAATATTTTATGTCACTTTACTTCTCCTAATACTCATACTGGTAACTCGGTAATAGAAAGGTTTCATCTTACCCTAAATGAGCACATGCGGCTTTTAAAACTGAACAAAGAATATAAGAATACCGACAACAAAACTCTCGTTTTCAAAGCAGTTGAAATTTACAATAATTCAGTTCATTCTATTACGAAATATAAACCCAATGACCTCCTTTATTCGAATCTGAACGAGTCCGAATGGGAAAATCTCAAACGAAATTTAGAAGAAAATAAAACAAACGAAGTTCGTGAACAATTTTTTTTTTTCAATTTTCAAATGATTTTATTTCATAATACAATTTACAAAATTTTGGTTTCCATTCATTTTATGACATGGCATACGCCGTCTGCCAGTTGGCGAATATTATAATAAATTGATATAACATATAAGTACATCATACATAAGTGTTAAGTGTTTTTAAGTTATTTTAAAAAAGTTCATCAAAAATTCGTTCTCTATAGCTAAGAGCTATCTTAATATAGTGATACAAAGCATCCCAATCAGTTACCCCGTTGAGAATATTAACCATTTCAGCATCGCTTAGGTAACTCTTTCCAAAGGTACTTCTTCTCATTTCTACCAGATAGATAAAATATACAAATACAAATATATCGGACATCCATCCAGAAAGTGAAAAACATCCTCTTTCTCTCATAGATTACATAGCTCACACGTTTCTCGTAAACCACTTCTATGCGGCAAGTAGTTCAGGGGGAGTAACTCTCCCCGTGCTTTTAAAATGAGTGCCATGAGGTCGGTTGAGTACTCCGCCCTGAAGTAATTGTTAGCTGCTAAGTTGTAGTTAAGTTGCGCATACATATATACACCTATGACTCGAGCTTCTGGCTTTCTCAGCATAATCTTCTCTTTTTCTTTCGTCTACCAAACTAATTAAACGATGGAGTTCGCTTTTCCACGTGTCCATCCTATCAACTTGTAGTGAAAGTGTGAGTCCACAGTACTCCGCTAGATTTCTCCAAGACTCAAACCATGATGTTTTTTTTCGTATCACCAGCATTGTTATTTTTTTTGGTAAACGACTATCCTCCATTCCGATCGTTCTGAGTAATTAGTCAATCTGCATTTTGAGTGTTGATGTGTGAACAAAGGAGAAAGGCCCGTCTCCAGTATAAGAATGTGGTTAGCCGTACTATTTGGTAGCCTCAAAGTTCGTTTTAAGAAGTATCTCAAAAGCTGCTCCACTTCTTCAAACTGCTTGTGTCCCCAAACTTGAGCTGCGTAACACATAATTGCTTTCGCTGTTGTTCTGAAGATGCGATATTTGGCATCGTATTCAACATCCTTGCACTGCATCACACTCCTCCAAGTTGCGTTTAGGGCACTTTTGGACTTCGCTAGTTTGTCTACCATATGATTTTTCAGGTTTAAGTTCCTGGAGATCCTTACTCCTAGATAATTATATTCCTTAACTACCTCAATATTTTGGTCTCCAAATTTCCAGGTTTCATTGCGACAGTTGCGACCTCCACCGTTCCGAAATATCATTATTTTTGACTTGGCTAGATTTACCAGGAGCCTCCATTGGTTGCAGTACTCGAACAATCTGTTGATCATCAATTGGAGACTTCCAAGCGACTCAGCCAAGACAACGATGTCATCAGCGAACATTAAGACTTTGATTAAAAGATCAGCTGAAATGCGTGCTCCTCCTTGCAACACATCTTCTATGTCATCTATAAACAGGGCGAACAATAGAGGACTCAAGCTGCAACCTTGTCTCAGACCTATTTCAATTCGAAATTGTTCGGAAAGTTTGTTTCCATATGTAATTGCCGAGGTTGTTCCATCATAAAGTTGTTCTAAAACGTTTCCAAACTTTGTCGAGATTCCTTTGTTATACAGCTTCAAAATTAGTGCTTTCCTGTTTTTTTTTTTTTTTTTTTCATTTTTAATTCATTTTTATTTTTTTTCAAAACTTATAACTAACTTAAAGCTAGACAAAAATTCATAAAAACTAGCCTACTTATCATTAACTTACAACTAACTTACTGGCCCAATGCGGGCGCTCTAAGTTGAACTATATAGCAACTTAATACTAATGCCTTTCGGCCTAAAAACTAATATAATCCTAAAATTCCTTATCGGTTTTGTTTTCTACCAAGAAAGAATTTATACAAAAAAACTTGGTCTCATATCAGTGCTTTCCTGTCTATGGTATCGAATGCCGCCTTAAAATCAATAAAATCAAAAAATCAATAAAGCGTAGAGCTTCCTTTTGCTACCTACAAATATTTCGGCTATGTTGGTGAGCGAATAAATTTGGTCAACTGTCGAATAATTTTCCCGAAAGCCAGCTTGTGACTCACTCAACAAGTTGTTGTTCTGAACCCATCTGTAAAGCCGTTTTGAAAGTATTTTTGTAAAAATTTTCTTTGAAGAGTTCAGCAACGATATGCCTCTGTAGTTAGCCGGAACTCTGTTGTCACCCTTCTTGAAAATGGGCAGGTAATAGCCTCTCTGAAACAATCTGGTAAACAGGAGCTTTCATAAGCTTGGTTCAAAGCTTTGGTTATACTTTCTATGAAAGGAAAGTGCTGAATTTATAGAATTCTTGAGGTATTCCATTCGATCCCGGAGACTTATTGTTTTGGAGCTCATTTAATACTATTTGCACCTCTAAGCAAGAAAATGGTTCATCCAGATCGTCGTTCTGGATATGGGGTCTAGCAAATTGAAACGATGGAGAGAAATTTTCCTGCGTTAGCATTTTGAAGTGTTCTACCAAGTCATTCATTTCAAGTAACCCGGCAACTTGTTTTTTCGGTTTATTGTTGATTACGCGAACAGTTTTCCAGAATTCCCCCGTATTTCTACAGCCTGCGAGGTCTCGGGCAATGTTCTTTGAGTATATCTGCCTTTTATTCTTTAGTGATTTTTTAAGAGGTTTAGAACTTTTTTTAAAAAAAAAACACAAAAAATTCGAAAAAATGAATGAAATATTTATTTGAATCGATAGTTTGAACCTTGCAATTTAATGTTTAAAGATAATTTCATGCAAATGTTGACCGCGGCTGCGTCTCAGGTAGCCCATCCGCTGAGTCCAATTTTGGCATACTCTTTCACACATATCGGCCGGTATCTCACGAATGAATGCATGGATGTTGGCTTCCAGTGCGTCAATCGAAGCGGGCTTGTCCCTATAGCCTTGACATACCCCCACAAAAAATAATCTAATGGTGTCAAATCGCACGATTTAGGCGGCCAATTGACCGGCCCGAAACGTGAAATTAACTGTTCACCAAACTCGCCTCGCAATTGCGCCATTGTTTCGCGTGCTGTGTGGCATGTGGCACCGTCTTGTTGAAATCACATATCATGCAAGTCAAGAACTTCCATTTCGGGCAAAAAAAAGTTTGTTATCATCGCTCGGTAGCGTTCACCATTGACAGTAACGCTGCGATTCGCATCATCTCTGAAGAAATATGGCCCAATAATGCCGCCGGCCCATAAACCGCACCAAACAGTGGCTTTTTCGGGATGCATTGGTAGCTGTTGCAATGCTTCTGGCTGATCTTCACTCCAAATGCGGCAATTTTGCTTATTTACGTACCCATTCAACCAAAAATGAGCCTCATCGCTGAACACAATTTTTCGATAAACAACATTTCGAACCGAGCACGAATTTTGATAGTAAAATTCAATAATTTGCAAGCGTTGTTCATTTGTAAGACGATCCATGGTTAAATTGCAAACCAAACTGAAGCTGTTTGACAGTGACACAAGGTACTAAACACACGTCAGCTGTCAAAACCAGTGTTGCCAAAACCAAACCAGCTTAAAAATCACCCGTTACTTCCTTGTAATATTTGTTCATAGTTATGTATTGTGTTTTAAAGTACATAAGTATTATTTGGAAATTTCCTAAATAATCTTAACCATGCGAATGATTTTCTTCGGGCATCTATACAATCTTTATCATACCATTTTTTCTGAAAGAGTATTGCAGTATTAGTATTTGACATGCATTGCACAGGTATCGAGTTGTTAACCATTTCATCAAGTTTCGCCAAATTGGGTTCATGTTCCAAGGAATTGCTTTCTCGTAGAAGAAGTGCGTTATTTAAAGCTTCTGCATACTTATCAGCAAATGCGTTTTTCCACTTGTATTTTACCCGTACAGGAGACTCTTCTGATTGGCTTTGATTATTGTTGATATTAATTGTCATTTGAATCGGTAGATGATCGGAATGTATTTCAGTTATAACTTCGAACTCGTCCATCGCGCTATTCCATTCGCCTGACACCATTGCATAATCTATCACTGAGTTACCTTGTGATCCTATAAATGTGAAGTCACCTGATGCATCTCCGTCCGTAGATCCATTGCATATGCTAAGTCCAAAGGAGTTACATTGATCCAAAGCTCTTCTTCCTTCCCTGTTGACCACAACATCTCTCGAACAACGATCCCTTTCCATAAGCTTAATTTCACTTTCTAAATCCCCTGTTCGTGCATTGAAATCCCCAATCAGCAGAATGTTAGATAAGTTACTAGTAAACAGATTATCTTCAAGTTTAGTGAACTCGTTGTCACAATTACTGCAATTTAAGTATACCGGGATTAAATTGTGTATGTGTCGATTCATCTTGATTTCCATTAGATTCAAGTCCCCTGTTTGCTTATAAGAGCAATTAATGCCTTTTAGGTTATGTTTGTATCCCATGAGAATTCCTCCGCTTGCCCGACCTTTTCTATTTATTTTACTTGCTGGTACCCACATTAAGTTGTAATGGGTGATTTTTTAAGAGGTTTAGAACTTTAAAAAAAAAAAAACACAAAAAATTCGAAAAAATGAATGAAATATTTATTTGAATCGATAGTTTGAACCTTGCAATTTAATGTTTAAAGATAATTTCATGCAAATATTGACCGCGGCTGCGTCTCAGGTAGCCCATCCGCTGAGTCCAATTTTGGCATACTCTTTCACACATATCGGCCGGTATCTCACGAATGAATGCATGGATGTTGGCTTCCAGTGCGTCAATCGAAGCGGGCTTGTCCCTATAGACATTAGCCTTGACATACCCCCACAAAAAATAATCTAATGGTGTCAAATCGCACGATTTAGGCGGCCAATTGACCGGCCCGAAACGTGAAATTAACTGTTCACCAAACTCGCCTCGCAATTGCGCCATTGTTTCGCGTGCTGTGTGGCATGTGGCACCGTCTTGTTGAAACCACATATCATGCAAGTCAAGAACTTCCATTTCGGGCAAAAAAAGTTTGTTATCATCGCTCGGTAGCGTTCACCATTGACAGTAACGCTGCGATTCGCATCATCTTTGAAGAAATATGGCCCAATAATGCCGCCGGCCCATAAACCGCACCAAACAGTGGCTTTTTCGGGATGCATTGGTAGCTGTTGCAATGCTTCTGGCTGATCTTCACTCCAAATGCGGCAATTTTGCTTATTTACGTACCCATTCAACCAAAAATGAGCCTCATCGCTGAACACAATTTTTCGATAAAAAAGCGCGCGATGAACATTTCGAACCGAGCACGAATTTTGATAGTAAAATTCAATAATTTGCAAGCGTTGTTCATTTGTAAGACGATCCATGGTTAAATTGCAAACCAAACTGAAGCTGTTTGACAGTGACACAAGGTACTAAACACACGTCAGCTGTCAAAACCAGTGTTGCCAAAACCAAACCAGCTAAAAAATCACCCGTTACCATTAAAGTTTTCAGTTCATGTTCTTTATCTGCAACAAATTTTTTCTGGCCATCGCTCCATTCAATAACGACATCTTCAACTCGCAATTTATCGTCGCGCAGAGACATTTTAATTCGTGGTTGTTTAGCTTGGATATGCTTGCGCAATTGCAAGAGCCTGCTGCGATTCTGCCGAGTTTTTAGACGATAATCGCGACTAATGTAGATTCCGCTTCCTTTTAGGCTTTTTGCGCGTTCTTAAGAACCTGAAATGCACTTCGTGAACAGCAACCTCCGTTTCATGACCGGGAATTGGTCAAAAATCTAAGCTTTCATAATATAAAACATTTACCCCGTTATATAGTTAAGGATGTACATGAAAAAAGTAGAACATATTTCAAAGATAAGAAAGGATTAAAACGAGATATGCAAATTATCAAAAGACGATATAAGCATCAGAAACCAATTGGAAAATTTGAATTTGATACAAAAGTAACAGGTAGAGATTATTCCTATAGGAACAAAGGAATCAAGCAGAAAAATATTTGCCCAACGATAAGTGAGTCATTAACAAATTAATGTTAAATTTATTATGAATACTCATAAAATCATGTACATTTATTTAATTTTTTTTTTATTATTTTGTCATTTCATTTTCGTAATTTGTAATTTGTAATTATTTTTGTATTAATATTACATAAAAATAACAAATCAAAACGAATATATACCTATTTATTATAATTGTATTACAAAGAAACAAGCATTAAAAAAATTATTCTTGAAGATAGAATTCTTTTTTATTATTATTCACTATGCTTTTTTAATTATGACTTAACATAACATATAACCAGTACATACAGACAAATATCTATGTAAACAAACACTTAATTATGCTTAACAGGAATTAAAATGAAAATAACTAGTATCACCTAATTATGTATTTATTATTCATTATATATAATATTATTTATTATAAATTATAAGTTAAGAAAAACAAAACATACTAAAATGTAAAAAAAAAAAAAAATATTACGCATACGCCACCGTATCCCATTCTAAGATACTTAAAATATTTTTTTATGATGAACGATGTGATCGTCCATACAAAGGCAGGAGGAGTTACATAATTGCAACACAGACTGTACCAAGCATGGCAACGGTAACGAACATCGGAACATATAACCTTCAAAGATGTGACCTTGCAAAGTTGTTACTGTACAAATAATTGAATTGCTACATAAATACATAATATGGATGTACATAACACTTTCTCTCTTAGACTAGCAATGTAGGATTAGTGATCATTTATTATATAAGATTAGTTTTAAGCATCACATTTGTCATTCTTGTTCTAGACTCAGAACCGCGAACAATAAACAGAAAAAATATTATTAAAAAAAAAAGGAAAAAACTAAATTTCTTGTTTTTTTTTTTATAAATAAAGTGTTTAATTTTCTCATTTTTTTTTGTTAATCGGGACCACGACTGGCTCCCTTATGTAACTCAAGGTGTAATTATTGCCGTTTTGTGTACATCATCTAGATGCATCGGAACTGGTGGTATGCTCTGTCCAGATCGAGTTTACTGAAGATGCAGGTACCATGTAGGCGTAGAAAAAGATCATGGACAAGTGGAAGTGCGTACTTGTCAGCTTCAGTGATGGCGTTGAGTCTCCTATAATCTCCGCAAAGCCGCCATTCGTTTTTTTTCTTTTTTGTGAGGAGAATAGGACTAGTGGAGGGACTTCTCGAAGGCCTGATGATTCCTTCTTCTAGCATCTCAGAGATTTGTGTCTTTGCGGATGAGGCGCTGAAACTAGAGGACCTTTTGTAACAATGCTTTGAGCGTAGAGCATGTTGTTGGTCTGCATGAAGGTCTTGTTATTTGGATAAATAACTTGAGTAGTTGAGCGTAGGTCTGTGGAAGTGAGTCATCGATGGTTGATATATTTTATTTTATTTTATTTTATTTATTCTTAATCAATCAGATATTAACTATCTTACAGACTATCGAATTTACAAAAAAGGGTGTATAATAATAAATACGTAATAACTTAATAACATTCAATAATAATTTAAGAAGTATAATAGTAATTTGGATTTTAAAGAAAATCTACTATAATGGAAATTAAAATCAATTACATCTAAAATTCTGTTAGTTTCCCTGACACAGCGAGTTATGGGCTCATTGAGTGCATAATTAACTCTATGTTTATCCTCCAAAAATAGGAAACGTTCTCTTAGATGACGAGACGGTGCATACAAATTTATTAGAGATACAATATATGGACAATTAATATGATTAGACAAAATATCACTTATAAACATTACTGAGAACATTTTACGACAGTTTTCTAATGACTGAATGCCAATAAGTTGACATCTAGTGGAATAAGAGGGCATTTCAATGTTCCAGCCAAGCTTCCAAACAACAAACCTTGTGAATTTTTTTTGAACATTTTCAATTCTATTTGAATGAATAAGGTAATATGGATTCCATATTATACAACAATACTCTAAAATAGATCTGACGTAGGCGTTAAACAGAGATTTTAGAGTATAGGGATCTGTGAAATCAGTGGAATTCCGTTTGATGAAACCCAGCATAGAATTGGCTTTAGCAGCAATGTACTCAATATGTTTGATAAAATTGAGTTTAGTGTCGAACACAACACCTAAATCTTTTTTTTCATAAACTCTTTCGAGAACATTATTATCAATTTTATACTGGCGAGTGATTCACCTTTGGTTGAAAGCGAAGTGAGAGGATCTATGAGGCGCTGGTTTTTTGAGATCGACAAGTAGATTGAAATGAGGGAGAAAGTCCGCTCCAATTATTGCAGTCATTATGTCCGCAATAACAAATGACCAAGAGAAACTTCTTCGGAGATTAAGATCAAGTTTGAGATTTTTGACGCCGTAGGTTTTGATAGTTGAGGTATTGGCTGCGTAAAGTTGAAGTTGGTCTATTTCTGGTTTTATTTTGAATAAATTTACTGGTATTATTGTCACTACGGATCCTGAGTCAATCAAGAAGGTTTTGTTAGTTGTGAAGTCATGGATATGAAGTCTAATTTCTTTAGTAGGCAAAGAATCAACGGTGTCACCAACTACCGCTGCGATTGATGACAGCGGATTTAGTTTTCCTGGTTTTGTGGCAAAAATTTGCATGGTTTTGTGCAGTGTCTGGCCTCATTTTCCCATCGATTATGGTAGTAGCAAATACCATTGCGGGTAGGAGTGATGGATCCAGTTCTCGACCGTTGAACATGAGAGAATTGTTGTTGAGCTCCGTTGTACGTCTGGTGTTGTTGTCCCATTCTGAGCTCGTGCATAAGTTTTTCGGTGTACTGCTGGCTCGAGTGAAGGTTTTTAATTTCACGTTGGCAGTTCTGTAGAGTTAGTTGCATCTCTAACAGCTGTCGTTTGAGATGGAAAACTCGGTTTGATTTTGTATGAGCTGCATTGGCGATAGAAGTTCTCTGTGTTGGACAGCCATAACTGAAACATTGCTGAGAGCATCCATGATGCGATCTGCAGTGTCAGCGAGTGCGTTTAAGTTGTGGAGACTGTCTGACACAACCAAGAGAGCACGAATTCTTTCGGGCAGGCGCTCGGTCCATAGCTGATGCAAAACCTCATCGGTCACAGCGTTTTTTGAGAGCTCTCTCATTTCTCTTAGAAGCTGGGAAGGTTTTTTGTCGCCCAGGACCTTTTCTCGGCTTTCTGGATTTGTTTCTGGCGAGATTCTGAGAAGCGCTGAAGTATGGCTGTTTTCAGTGTTTTGTATTTGTCTTGCGGAGGAGCATTACTGACTATGTCAATAAGTTGGCTGGCTATGTTCAAAGGTAGCGCTTTGATTAGCTGGTTATATTTTTGTGCGTCGCTGGTGATTCTGTTCGCATTAAAATCTGCTCAGCAATTGCGAACCAAATGTCTGGAGATTCTGGGGAGAATTGTGGCAAATGGAGATTGACAGCGTTGATATACACTTGTTGTAGCATATTATTAGGCCGAGGATGAGTACCCATGTACATCGCGGCAGCTGGATATAGTTTTTGGGCGTCCTCAGTTTGAGACGCTTCATCGGCGTTTGTGTCAATGAATGGATGGTTTTCGCTGTCGAGCAAACTCTGGTTGTTGAGGTTTTAGCTATTATCCTCCTCTGCCATGACAGGGGTCCTTTTAACGGGTGTTCTGCTGGTCATATGATTTGTGAAAGGAAAATGAACTTACCGATCACGTCGGGGTCACCAAAGTGGTGTCTTTCTTTGACACCAACTATATTTGAGCAGAAAACTGACGACCCAGAAGTAGAGACACAAGAGTAAAACACAGAACACTTGATTTCAATAGCCAAATATATAATTTTATGTTAGATACTTTATTGAAACTGTTCAAGATTCTTAACTTTATACAAAACTATTGAATTGATTATTTTTACAGGTTATTTAGCAAACAACTTTACGTTAATGTTTTGAAATAAACTAAATTTGATAAGAAATATTTTTACAATGTTTTTACTGAAATTTAGTAGTTGATAGCGAATATCTTTGGACGAGACAAAAAGGTAAACATTGCTGTTCGCCGTTGGTAATTGGAAGCATCTCGAATTTGAAATTTTATATCTGTTCGATGTTAAATCATCAAATTCATCTAATCTCATTTTTGATGTTCAATAAAGCTCAGTTTACACGTGTAATTTTGAAGTATAAATTAATAAATGTGCAGTTCATCGTAATAACATACGCAATATCGATGTTTCGCAATGCACAGAAAACAGAAATTCAATTTACACGTGAAATCTTTTACTTTTGACCTTATGTTTATAAAAAGAATAAAATTAAAACCGATTTCAACTAAACTATAAAATGTAACTTTGAGTTGTTATGTTCATTAACTGTTGAATGTTCATCCAAGCAAAATATGTTAACATCGATGTTAAATCATCAAATTCATCTAATCTCATTTTCGATGTTCAATAATGCTCAGTTTACACGTGTAATTTTGACGTATAACTTAATAAATGTGCAGTTCATCGTAACGCCCCGGCTCCACAAGCCATATTTATGTCTTAATTTATTTCAGAAATAACTGCAGAAATATTTATTTTTCCATTGAGTGGGCAAACTATTTCATAAATTTTTTATTTGTAATCATGTCGCGGTCAAGCAAACATCGTATTCCTCTTGAAAAAAAATGGAAAAAAATGAATTTAAAAGGAAGGAAACATCGTTTTTGGGTGAACCCGTTTTTGGAAAAACCTGAATTGGGAAGACGGGGGGGACTACACAAATTTTTGTAGATTGTCGATTGACAAATTCGAAGACCTTCTTTTACTGGTGACTTAAAACTTTTAATATTATAATTTTGATTTGTTCTGACTATCCGATTCACTGCAGGTTGGTCCCTTGATCTCTAAGATGGATACACAAATGATAATAGTCAAAAAATAACAAAACAACCCAGGGTTATGACCTTATGTTTATAAAAAGAATACAATTAAAACCGATTTCATCTAGAATATAAAATGTAACTTTGAGTAAAATTGTTCAATGTTCATCCAAGCAAAATATGTTAACATCGATGTTAAATCATCAAATTCATCTTATCTCATTTTCGATGTCCAATAAAGCACAGTTACACGTGAGTGCTGACATCGATATTTAAAATTTTCAAAGCAATACAATTTTTTCAACCATTTGCTTGATATCGCTTTTCATATTTGACCAGATAAATCGTTCGGTTATCAATTTGATTGTAGATCTTATGCCTGGGTGAGCGATGTTATAGGTTGAATCGAATGCTTGTTTGCGGTAGCTTTTCGTAATGTAGGAACGAACGCGTGAAGTTAAAACATCGCATAATAGAGAAATGGTTGTTCCAGGAATTTCGATGAGTTTCAGCTGCAATGATGTGCCGTCTTTCAAACTTGATTCGTCATATTTTTGATCATCAGCTAATTTTTCAAAATTAATTTGTTCGCCTTTGAAGATGGATTCGACTCGAAATAGAAGATCAGCTACAATATTATCTTTGCCTTTAATATGACAAAAATCTGTTGTATAAAGGCTGATATAATTCAACTGATCGATTCGCTGAGGTATTTTGACATCTATTTTTTGGTTAAAGGCAACGGTTAAAGTTAACGGTTTGTGGTCTGTTAGAATCGTACAACTTCTGCCGTCAATAAGGTGATGGAAATATTGGACTGCCTTATACGCTGCAAGCAACTCTCTATCGTATGTGCTTTCTTTCTTTTTTGGATTCGGTCATTTTTTTCGAATAGAATCCTAGCGGTCTAAGTTCACCATTGACAAGTTCGTGAACAGCAGCGCCAATATAGGTACAATAATTGTTAGCATCTATATTAAGTACGAGCTTAGCGTTTGGAGTAGGATGGGCTAAGATAACTGCATTCGCTAAATCACGCTTGCATTTTTCAAATGTTTGGTTAGCTTCTTGATTCCATTGAATCACGGATTTTTCATTTTTCTTGTTGCCTTTGATGAGTTTTTGCAATTTGTCCTGAACAAAAGGTGCATGTGGAAGAGATCTACTGTAGAAATTCAACATTGCAATTAATCTTTTGAGTTCGAAGGCTAAGGTAGGTTTTTTGAACGACGAAATGGCTTCCACTTTTTCTTTTGTAGGGGCAATACCATCTTTTGAGACTTGATGTCCCAAAAAGTTTACTTCAGATTGAGCAAATATGCATTTTGAAATATTTAGTCTGAGATTGTTTTCGCGTAGGCGCTGGAGAACAATACGGAAATGTTCCAAATGATCTTCTGGAGTTGATGAAGTGATGCAAATATCATCAATGTAGACAATAACGAAATCTAAGTCTTGAAAAACTTGGTTCATATGTATATCTTTGAAATGCCTGACTAGCGTTGCGTAATCCAAAAACCATGACATTAAATTAAAAGAGATCAAATTGGGTTGTAATCGCTGTTTTTTCGCGATCTTCTTTGGCTATTGGAATTTGATTATATGCACGTTCCAAATCGATTACTGAACATATCGACTTGCCGCACATTTTATGCGTGTAATCCTGAATATGTGGTATGGGATAACGGTCAGGCATAGTAATTGCGTTAAGCCGGCGGCGATAATCGCCACATGGTCGCCATTTACCTTATTCATTTTAAATTGGTGGACCTGTTGTAATTATGTGATGTCTAACTGTTCTTTCCGACGGAGAAATTGAAGCTTTGAATGGTTGTGTTAACTCTTTGTATTGTTGTAACAATGACTTTATGTTTTGTGGTAAATTTTGTGCAAAGGTAAAGATTTGTTCGAATTTTTCATTATATGCAATTGCACTTACCCCAAGTTTTGTTGTTGTGCCGAAGAGCTTTTTTCTTCGAAGATCAACTAGGAGTCCAAATTCGTGAATAAAATCTGCTCCGATTATTGGTCGAGTGACGTCAGCTACAATAAACATCCAGTCTATTTTTTTTCTGAGTCCGAAGTCGATCTGAATGATTCTTGTACCATATGTTTTGATTTGAGTTCCATTGGCAGCGTAAAGGGAATATTTGTTGTCTGGTTTGTCGTTTTTGCAGGGAGGTAAGACCGAAAAATCTGCACCTGTGTCTATGAGATAGCCTTAATTTGTTTTTCGATCACGGATAAATTAGCAACGGCTTTCATTTGTGTCAGCTCTGTGCATTGTCGCTTACGATGACAGAGCCTCCTTTAGTTTTCCGGAACGTCGAATTTCTTGAATTGACAGGGTTCGACGCATCTTCGCCGAACCTGAAATGATAACGACAGAGTGGAAGACGAGGTATAGACTTACTTCGGATTTTGCTTGTATCTCTCTTTTTTGAGTCATGCTTTCTGCGACCGCTTGCCCTTGATGTTCTTAGATCTTCGACTTGTTTTTGAAGAGAATCGATTCTTGATATAAGTTCAGATTGGCTGCCGACGGCTGATATGTTTGAGATATTTTGCATTTCGTCTATTGTGTCGGCTTGCTTTGAAAGCGTCGTTAAATCACCTGAGCCAATGCAAATAACAGCTCTAGACGTAGAAATCAACGGACGGTATGGTAAAACTACTTTTTTAGACCCTCTCCATGTTTAAACAAAACTAATACTTGCCCTATAGAATATGTAAAGAGAAACAAAAATTTCCACACCACATATTGTTTTATCAAGTATCTACATTTTTAAATTTACGTGGTGTGAACATTTTATCGGGATTAAATCTTAAATGACCACGTAAATGAATTCTTAGTTTTAAAAACGAAAATTGTACACAAAGAGAATTATTTTTTATAAAATGTGTACAGCAGAAAAGAGAAAGGAAAGTAGATATTAAGATTAACATGATTTGGCATACCTTATTTGTAACTAGTTCTTACCCAATCTCTTTGCTGAGAAACCCCTTGTAGCATGAAAAGTATTCATATTCCTTTTCCCATGAAATTGTAGCAGCTAATCATTTATTATTACACTCAGTTCAATTTCACTCAAGTTTAATTTCTAAATAAAATAAATAAATTAACGTAATGTAATGGGGGTGGATGAAGTGCTTGACTGGCTGTTAGTTTTAATTATTAGTAAGTAGTTTTAACATAGTTTTAGGTAGTTGCAAGTTTTAAATATAATAAAATAAATAATGATATGAGACCAAGTTTTTTTTTATAAATTCTTTCTTGGTGGAAAACAAAACCGATAAGAAATTTTAGGATTAAAATAGTTTTTAGGCCGAAAGGCATTAGTATTAAGTTGTTATATAGTTTAACTTAGAGCGCCCGCATGGGGCCAGTAAGTTAGTTGTAAGTTATTGATAAGTAAGCTAGTTTTTATGAATTTTTGTCTAGCTTTAAGATAGTTATAAGTTTTGAAGAAAAATAAAAATGAATTTAAAATGAAATGAAAAATAGTGCTTGACTGCTAACTTGGATGTGTGGGTTCGATCCCCAGTCTAGGTAGCATTCTTTTCTATATTCCCTCAACTGAACGCCCACCCCTGGGATTTAATGAGAAAATCAAAACCTAATTTTTTTTTAGATAAATTAACGTATTAACCTTTGACAATTCACTTTCTAATATTTCTTATTTTGATATCGAATTAATTCATTCCTTGAAAGATTTCCATAGAACAATCTTTCTGTAATTTCTTTATAATTTCTCTTTAATTAATAAATAATTTGTTATTGTTTTTTATAATCTTTCGTGTTTTAACTTACTATTAATTTATATTGAATGAATATTGGTTAATTTCAAATATCGAAATCCTTCCGTTGAAAAAAGAGCACAAAGCAGCAAATTCAAATTTCCATAGAGTTCTAGAACATTCTACAAAAAAATTCAAGATGCCGAATGATAATGTTCCCACGGAGAGACAAAACGTAAGCGAAGAATTGCATCGTGTTTCAATTAAACCACCACCATTTTTGCAAGATCAACCAGATTTGTTTTTCATTCAAATGGAGGAGGCGCATACGGTCCATTGTATTGTATTGTATTGTATTTATTACTAATAACCTTGCTTACAAATTAAATATTTGCTTATAAACTAAATAAATTAATAATTTTTTACAAGATAATAGTGAGTAGCATTTGTATTAAAAATTATAGAGATAATGCTACATTTTATTAAACAAATTTAAAAAAGGGGGGTGTACAGTTAAATTGACGTTTTAGAAAAGAGTATACATTTAATTTACATATTATACATAGATAACATTATGAAGAACTATTTAATATACAAATTACATAAGCAACATTCGATGCAAAATCAGTGATTACAATAAGATAAAAAAATAATAAAGCACAATAAAAATGAATCAGACAGTGTAGTTTAGCAAAGTTTCGATTTCAAAAATGTTACATTGGAGGAGCCACGATTTAATACATTTTAAAAACAAAGAGCTATTTATAATGCTTCGTATATTCTCAGGGAGTTTGTTGAACAACCTGTGAGATACAATGGTGTATGATTTTCTATAAAGTGTAGTCCGAAAATGTAGAGTAGGAACAAAACGATAGTTACTTCTTAGGTTATGTAAGTCACTTATAGGACTTTGCATATAACCAACTCTATTAAAACTATTTTTAGAACTTTAAAGTAAAATAAGTGTCTTACTGGTAAAATTCCTGTTAATCTAAATAGCTCCATAGTATGAGCTAAGCGAGAAGAATTGCATATGTTCCTTATGATGCACTTTTGAAAGATAGTTAATTGTTTTAGTTGGTTGAGATAAGCACCTCCCCAACAGCATATTCCATATTGAAGCCGTGAATGAAATATTCCATAATAAATAGTTTTTAATAATTTGTTAGAACATATTTTTCTCAGGCGGTAAAACTATCGAACAGTTGAGAAGAATAACTTCTTCAAATTCAAAATGTGTTCGGTCCATTTTAAGTGCTGATCAATAGTAACACCAAGATACTTGTAGTCTTTAACCATTTCAATATTAAAGCAGGTACTATTACACATGGCATTGGAGTTAAAAGTCAAATGGGAATTATGTATTAAGCAACTGTGATTAAAAAGACTAAAACGCTCACACACAGGAGAATGAAAAGTGATTTTAATCTCTTTGAAGTAATTTGATTCACGGCTGAAAAACATTAGCTTAGTTTCAGTACTAACGACAAGTTTGTGTTCTGCGAACCATAACCTTAGTAAATGGACATCATGGTTCAAGTCAGCAACTAAATTCAATAGACTTTCAGCGGTATATCCAATCACAAGGTCGTCAGCGAAGGCTTTAACTTTTCCAACAAATGGTTGCTCAAATAAAGAATTTATAGGTATAGATTAAAAAGAGAATCGGACCTAGGACTGATCCTTGGGGTACACCCAAGTTAATGTTCATAGAGTCACTTAGGACATTACTCACTTCTACTATTTGACTTCGATTTCTTAAATAAGATACAAACCATTTGTAAATAAAACCACGAAAACCAACTCTATGCAACTTGTTTAAGAGGATGGAGTGATTTACCATATCGAACGCCTTGGTTATATCGACGAACAAAGCACCACATTTTTGTTTGCTATCAACACCTTGCTGAATAGAGCTACAAAAATCCAGCAGAGCATCTTCGGTAGAAAAACCCGATCTGAAACCAAATTGAAGGGGACTAAGAAAATTCATGTTAGACAGATACCGGAGAATCCTAACTTTGATAATCTTTTCAAAAACTTTTGAAATAGAAGAAAGCAAGGATATTGGTCTGTAGTTACTCATATCTTTTTTGCTACCTTTTTTATATAATGCAGATTTAAAATCAATTCCTGAAAAAATACTCAAATTAAAAATATGTGCGAAAATATCTACTATGTTTAAAGCCGTCTTTTTTAACACAATGTTTGAAATACCGTCTATACCAACAGAATATGAGTTTTTTACGGACTTTATATTTTGCAGGATTTCAAGTCCAGATATGGATTCAAAATAAAAACTATTTCTGTTTGAAGTAATAGAACTTATGCGATCACACAAGATGATATATCGTTGAAAAGCGAAGTTTGTCCAATTGAAATAAAATAATTATTGAACAGATTTCCTATTTCACAAGGATCATTAACAACCACGTTACTATTTTGAACTTTCATAGAGCTAGGAGTTGTTTTCACTTTTATATTAGTAATGCTGTATTTAACTTTCCACTCGTCCCTAGGATTTCCGTTCGCATTTCTTAATTTGTTAATGAAATAATTATCACGATTTAGTCGGACTTCTCTACTGACTTTTCGACAAATGTTTTTAAAACGTATTTTCAACATTGTGTTAAGTGGATGTTTTTGGCATTTGATGCGCAATTTATGCTTTAATTTTATAGTTTTAATAAGGGAACTGTTTATCCACGGTTTGAGTCTGATTTTTGATTTATTTCTAAGAAGAGTATAAGTAGATTTAGTTATTAAATCTTTAAAACCTTTAAAAAATAAACTATAAGCTTTGGACGGGTTTTCTTCAGCAAATACTTCTTCCCAATTAGCATAGAGTAGCTCATTATTTAATTCACAGAATTTGATTTTAGAAATTAAACGTTCTGGAATAAATATATCTTGTACCACATTTTGTAAACTAGTAAAAATAATTCCTGTATGCAGTGATCTGTTATTTGAAGGTCAAAAACGATAGCAGCGCCGTCGTTCAGACATATTTTAGAGAATCGTCCAAAAACATGATCGAGACAGGTTCCTGCAATTGGTCTAGTTGGCTCATTAACAAAGGAGGTGAATCCGTGCTCAGAAAGCAGAACCTTATAAGAATCCAATTCATGACTATTTGATAGTAGTTCTAAGTTCATATCATCCAAAATAATAAGGTTTCCCGCTCGCTCACCACTCAGAAAAACAGAAAATTCTTCAATAAACACTTGGATAGATTTTGAATGAAGTCTATATAAACATATAAAACAGAATAATTCATCATTTAAACGAAAAGAAATTTTCAAAATATCGTCACTTGTCAGACTATAAGTTACAAACTCACACTCATAAATATCACGCACAAAAACACCTACACCACCTGCAGAATAAGAATCATTAGAATTAGCATAAAACTTATAACTTGGCAAGCTGTAATCCTCAATTTCATAAGAAAAAATCTAAATTTCTGAAACAAAAATAATATCGGGCTTATTAGCAAAAGTATCTACAATCTACATTCGTTACGAAATTGCTCCGCAAACTACGTATGTTCTGATGTACAGCATAAATAGATTTTAAGTTATCTGTATTAGTTTTAGATATACAATCAGAGGAGTTGGGTATAGCAGATCCCAGAACCACTGATACCAAGACCACTTATACCAGTCAACTAATCCCAGCAGCCAACTAATACCCGGACAACTGGTCCCCGCATACTCATCCCAAAAGTGTTATAAATTATTGTATAACTAAAATAAAACTGGTTTGTGCATTTAATATATTAATTGTTTAAATGGTTAGTGAATTTGAATTCGAGAAAGGATATTTTTGTGGAAAGAATTGTTTTTGGGAGGATTTTTTTGTTTAATTGGCTGTTGTTTTTATTGAAATATCTAGAATGTGAGCAAAAAAAGTAAAAATGCTACCTCTTTGCAGGGGAGCGTAACGAAATCCCGAAATCCCGCCGAAAAAAAAATTAAAAATCCCGCCTAAATATATGTTTATAAGTATTTGACGGGATTTTCACTACTCTTTTTAAGGTATTATTTTGTTCTTTTTAAAAATATTTTATAAAATTAATAATTTAGATAAAATATTTTATTCTTAATTCAATTTAACCAAATGAAAAGTAGTAGGAGCTGTTGGTTCGGGAAAAATTGAATCTTCAATCTATAGAGAGATAGAAACGAATTTAAATGGTTTGACCAATTATTTTTGGACATTATTTGTCAAAAATTTGTTTGGAAACTTGTCAAAAATATTATCGAACACTGTCAAAAATATTTTGGACAATTTTTTTGACGAACATTTTTTTTCGAAATACATATGTATTTTTTTTTGACGATTTTTTTTTTTCGGTACGTAACTGTTTTTCTCCGCCGCCGGTTTACCTTCGCCAGTTCACCTCCATCGGTTTACCACCGGTAAAAGACGAAAGAAAACATATTATCAGAACAGGGTGTTTCTAATTTTCGAAACACGTTTTGGTACAAGAACAGAAAGAACTGAGTTAAATTCAGGAATTACTCTAAAATCAAAACAAACTGTTTTTTCTCCAAAACTTTCAAACAAATGTTTTTAGATTTGGGGCTAAACTAAACGTCCTAGCGATTCAAAAATTGCATATTCGTAATCTAGTTTTGGAAAAAAATTATTTTACCAATTTTTTTTGATTTATTACAACCGGCATTTCCTAGATCACGAATATGCATTTTTGAAGTCGCTAGGTCGCTTAGTTTAGCCGCAAGTCAAGTTTAAAGGTGTCAACTTTGATGCCTCTAGCACGTCTAGTTTAGCCACAAATCGCGTTTAAAGATAAAAGTCCATTTTTCCTATAATGCGTTGCATCAATTGAAAAGCAACACTTCCTAGATTACGAATATGCATTTTTTGAATCGCTATGACGATGACGTTTAGTTTAGGCCAAAATCTAAAAACATTTGTTTGAAAGTTTTGGAGAAAAAACAGTTTGTTTTGATTTTAGAGTAATTTCTGAATTTAACTCAGTTCTTTTTGTTCTTGTACCAAAACGCGTTTCGAAAATTAGAAACACCCTGTTCTGATAATATGTTTTCTTTCGTCTTTTACCGGTGGTAAACCGATGAAGGTAAACTGGCGAAGGTAAACCGGCGGCGGAGGAAAACAGTTACGTACCGAAAAAAAAAAAAATCATCAAAAAAAAATAGGGGAGAAGAGGGAGACTTGATCCCTTTTGTAGTTTTTGTACCATAACTTTTTTTTCATGTATCCTAGAAGACCCATTCCTATTCTTAAATAAAGACACATATATTGGCTTCCTTTTGGCATACAAAAAATCTCTTAGTTTTTAATAGTTAAAGCGCAGTTTTAGAAACAGTGAAGGGACTCAAAAGGATCAACTCTCCCCAAATTATGGGAGACTTGATTCCCTCATATGGGAGACTTGATCCCTAAGTCGACCTTGCGGATATCCCAAGATGGAGGTATTTTTTTCTTGTTCGCTACAGCATATTCATATGCAAATTGCCTTGTTTGTTTGCTTGTTAACCCATGATGTAGTTTGCTTGCTTTTTCGAGGTAGCCTGACAACATATCTTCTTTTGCTTTTGTGAAAATTTGTGACTTGTGGTAGTTTGGAACAAAACTTATGTCACCATCGGAAGCCATTTGTGCTCGAACGTATCGTTTGAGGGTCATAACATTCAAATTAAATTTTTTGGCCGTACCTTTAAAGGTCGCACCATCTCTTATAACGCATAATACGGCTTCTTTAATTTTATCTCCATCCAAAGGAGTTCTGACGTTTGTATTTTTTGTCGGCTTATATATTCTTGGCATTTTGTATCGACCTACAAATGATAATTGTTTTAAATCACGTGATACAAATATTGAATTTAATAAAACTTGATGCACTTAAACAAAATTGGGGAGACTTGATCCCCTTGGGGAGACATGATCCCCGGATCAAGTCTCCCATGGTCGACGGGATCAAGTCTCCCAGTTCGGGTAAATTGACAAAAAAAATTATAACAATTTATTATTGGCACATAATTAAACTTAAATTACATACAATTTCTCACAAAACAATTGGAAACTTAAAAAAAATAACTTGTGGTACTTACAACATAAAACAACAGCCACACAGAAGCGACAAAAACGCAAAATAATATATTCGCACTTAGAAAAAACTATAAATTGGCACGTGCTCTCTCTCTGTGAACTGAATTATGACTGGTATAAACGCATTGATATGATTTGAAAAATACTTGTCAATGGTGCCAAATAGCTTCTTTAAATCTTTTGGAACTGGAGATATAAGGGGGTGAACAAGTCTCCCAGGGGATCAAGTCTCCCTCTTCTCCCCTACATATTTCGAAAAAAAATGTTCGTCAAAAAAATTGTCCAAAATATTTTTGACAGTGTTCGATAATATTTTTGACAAGTTTCCAAACAAATTTTTGACAAATAATGTCCAAAAATAATTGGTCAAACCATTTAAATTCGTTTCTATCTCTCTATAGATTGAAGATTCAATTTTTCCCGAACCAACAGCTCCTACTACTTTTCATTTGGTTAAATTGAATTAAGAATAAAATATTTTATCCAAATTATTAATTTTATAAAATATTTTTAAAAAGAACAAAATAATACCTTAAAAAGAGTAGTGAAAATCCCGTCAAATACTTATAAACATATATTTAGGCGGGATTTTTAATTTTTTTTTCGGCGGGATTTCGGGATTTCGTTACGCTCCCCTGCAAAGAGGTAGCATTTTTACTTTTTTTGCTCACATTCTAGATATTTCAATAAAAACAACAGCCAATTAGACAAAAAAATCCTCCCAAAAACAATTCTTCCCACAAAAATATCCTTTCTCGAATTCAAATTCACTAACCATTTGAACAATTAATATATTAAATGCACAAACCAGTTTTATTTTAGTTATACAATAATTTATAACACTTTTGGGATGAGTATACGGGGACCAGTTGTCCGGGGACCAGTGGTCTTGGGACCAGTTTGTGCCTGGGACCAGTTGGCTGGGATAACCTGTCTTGGTACCAGTGGTTCTGGGACGAGCTGCGTTGACACCAATCGGAGTTATTATGAATATGGTGGGATCAATGTTCATAATATCAAAATTATTATTGCAGTTTAACATTTTTTATTTTCACTTTATTTTATTCATATCTTCAAAAGATCTTATCACTTTGATCTTCCCATTTTCAACTTCTCTTATTAAAATATTTGAATTTTTAAACCAAAGATATTTAAAATTATTCTCTATTTTAAACTTCTTAGCTTACATGTATAATGCACGAGTGAATTTAGTAGAGAAGAGCAAAAAATCACTACCTGTGATTTCCAACCTGTGATCACAAAATCACAACCTGTGATCGATTGACCAATAAACTGTGATTGCCTTAAATGTGATTTGATTGTTTGCGTAATGTGCATTTCACATTCTGTGAATAAATCACAACCTCAATCACAATGAACTATGAAGTGAAACGACTCACAAAAATCACGACGAGAACAATAATTGGTCTTGTGAGTCGTTTCACTTCATAGTTCATTGTCATTGTGGTTGTGATTTATTCACAGAATGTGAAATGCACATTACGCAAACAATCAATTGTTTTGGTCGTGCTCGTGATAAGTGATTAAGTAGTTATTGCAAAATAGTTTTTTTTTTTAGCATGAAAATAAACATCAGAGTAAGTAATAATAAAATTAGTATTAAGATTTACATACAAAATTAAACATACAACATAGCATATTTTAAACGAAACCAAAAACGTTTGAGATCTTCATGCTTGGTTCGTTTTCTTGCCCAAAACTTTGAATTTCTAACAATTTAAGTGCAGACATTTCCGTAAATTTTTTTAGAAATAAGAAGTCTTGAGAACGAAACGGACATAATAATATTTTGAATTTACAAATCGTCGTCTGGATAAAATATTGTCGTAAGTTACAATTTGCTACTTTTGGGAAAACGCATTTGAAGTTCAAAATTTTTTTTTCTCTAAAACTATACGGTGAATTTTTTTGAAAATTTAGTGGCTTATACAGAAAACACCTGACAACTCAAAAACGTTTAAATAAATACAATATTCTCATAATGAAAGAAATAAGGGTTAATTTTTGCCAATATGCCGTTGTGACGGTTTGACCAAAACTGCTTGTTACCCAAACACATACGACAAAATAATCACACATCCGACAATAAATGAAAAAAAAAATTAAATGTCGTTGGTATGTTACATACGACAATATAAAGCATGTTATTTATTTAAAAACAAACTCAGGTTTATTTTTTTAATTATTTATTTTATTTTCTCTACAAAAAATAATTTTTTTTATTCTCAACACATGAAAAAAAAGTAATAATAAAAAAGTTTTAATTCTAAAAAAATAAATAATTACCTTATCCATATTCAATTGTTAAAAAATCACTTTTGGTATCTAAACATAAAAATATTCGTAAGTTAAAAAAAAAAACATTAATTATTTCACATTGATTTTTAAAATGGCACGATAAAATGTTATAATATCTCATTTTTTTCCAGATAAGGAACCATACTTTTTATATCTTTTTTTGTTGGTGTTGATGGCCTTTGCTGAAGCTAAACGAAGCTCTTTTTGTCATAAAATAGCATCGGTTGGCTTATGAAAACGTCCGTTTTTTTTTGCTCAAATCATAATTAGACGTATTTATTAAATTTTTGTCTACTTAGACACTGTCTAACTCAGCCTAACTATTTTCAAATTGTTTGAAATATTCTTTATTTAATAAAAATAAATATCACATTATTCACGGTTACGACAATCTACTCTTGTGTCAAAGTTAAAGCAGCTATAAGACAACAATAAACAAGGTTTTTGAACACACTCTCCAAAGTTGGACAGTTGTCTAAAGTTAGACAACGTTTATAAATAAGACCAAATAAGTGTAAAACACTTCTTTAAATGAAGTCTTCTCACCAATGTAAACAGATAGGAGTTTTGACTTTAAAGAACTGGATTTGCTTGTAAGCTAGGTTTTCAGACTTAATTTTTAAGATCCTTTTGGTTCCTTTGCAAAATTTTCAAATTAACGTTTGGGAAATTAATTTTTTTAAAAAGGCGAATTACTTGACTAGGTATTTCGATGTTTCGTAAATATTTCTTTGCGCATGCTAAAAAATTAAAGAGGATTATTCAAAGCATAACAGTGCTCCATTATTATACGCATAGAGTGCATTGGACTCGTCCGACCTCTGCGACATCTTGATCACGACTGAAACTACACCCGTCTGTGTTTTTTCTTATGAGACATACGACAAACGTTTACCGGAATTTCAATAAAATATTGTCGTATGTATATTAAAAATGACACATACAACAATTATTTATCAGACTTTGGCTAAACAGATTTTGTATGAAAAAAATGTCGTACCTATGTTTTTATTTTGTCGTATGTTTAGCATTTTGTATACACATACGACAAAGAAATACTTAAATGTTGGCGACCTTGCACCTACGACACATTTTGAGGAAAATATCTTGGGAACTACGGCAGATATCGAAAAACGGATTTCACTAGGTTGTAGAGATAAAATCAAATAACAAAACTGCATTTTTATCTCAAAACCTCAATTTTTCACATACGACAATATTTTATCCAAGCGACGAAATCACAATCACAGGTTAAACTTACAGTGAATTGAAAAATCACGACTTAGTTAACCTCTAGAATTTAGTAAAAGAATCATTTAAATAAATATTTTTCTGCTTACTACCGCCAAATAAAGATGCATTCAACTTCAGCTTCTCGGTTTTCTTTTTCTGCATTATTTTCTCCTTCACGACACGCGATGGCAGCTGAACACATTGCTTTGAGTATTGTTGTTTTTATTTTTAACTGGCTTTACATAGATGTTTTGAATTTCTTCCGCAGAGATCTTAGCATCCAACGTTACATTTATGAATGTTTCCACACACGCTGCTGCATTGTTTTTGTTTACATCAGGAATACCCACTATCTCTATTGTACTCGCCTTTAGCTTCTGTTCACTCCAGTTCAATTTTGTTTCTAAGCTCACTATCCTCTTTCTCAACTCGATGTTATCCTCTTTTAGTTCTCGTATTTTAGAGAGAAAATCTACATTAATTTCTTTCAGATTTATTAACTCTTGGTAAAGAGTTTGAAGAGTAATAATAGAGTCGCTTTTTTGTGATTGCGGTGGTGGTGGAAGCTTGTGCTCAACCGGTGTTGCCCAGCGGGAAAAATCAAAAAATTCATTGAGGAAAAACCTGCTTTTTCCTTGAGGAATAGGAGCTGCACCTGCTACTTTTCAACTTAGTCCTTTGATGAATTTAACATGGGCGTGTCATTGGCAGGAAGCACATGCCACTTTATCAATGAAAATTCCACACCTAAATCACTACTTCCTTAGAAGTGCTTATTCACCAGTTGACTTAAAAAAAAAAAAATGTTAAAACACCGTCAGATTTAAACCGGCATCCACTGACAACCCAGCCGGCTACTCTTCCAACTTGCTATACTTAGTTATAAATTTCTTTGGTCGTTGGTGGATTAAAATTCAGCACATATTTCAATAACATTTTGTTAGGCGAAGTAAAAAAGAAAGAAAGAGCGTCGTGAGAGAATTATTTTTTTCCTTCTCTCCCATAATATACTTTACAAAGCAGATGAGTGGATTCAGACGATGAACTGATGAACTTGTACATTACTTTTCAGCAGTTTTTTCATCGCATAATTTTCCCTATTAAAATAGCAATTTCTAATTCACCAACAGAACGTTTTTTCCTAAACACAAAGCAGAAAGTGGGGTTAAATCTATGAACTGAGGAATCTTTGCATTACTCTTCACTTACTAAATCATTGCATGTCTATTTTCCTATGGTTTGGCAAGTGAATGCATTGATGAATTCAGCTATAAAATTCATTGAGGACGATATTTCCCGCTGGGTGGTGACGGTGGTATAGATTTTGTATATATACTCTATACTAGTCCCATGGAACACATATTTTTGGTACTGTTTCGGCTCTATCGGTGGCGCTGTCGTAGCCAAAAATCAGCAGTGGAGACTTTATAATAGGGTAGGGAGAAGAATTAAGAATCAAAGATACTGAATTATAAAGATATGAATCTTTCGTACGTTTCACCCTCCAAAACCCATTTGTTTACATTGTTGTATTTGTAATTTCGGATCGTGTCGGTGAATAAATGTGAATTGCAACAACAATTTAATGGGGTGAATTTGTTCTGTTTGACAGTTCATTTTTTTTGTTGTGAAACTGCGGTGTTGAAAAATTTATTTCCGTATTTGGTCTAGTTTTATTTTATTTTTGTTAAAAAAACAAGATTTCTAGTAAATAATAATAAAATAAATCAATTGAAATAAGTATTTGCCTATTGTAATCGCAATTGTTATCCAAAGTGAATCGCAACGTCACGGTCGGTCGCCGAAATCGTGCAAATCCTCTGAATAATTTTATTTCAGATTCGCGTCTGCATCCCAAATATAATATCGTGCCGTAGCTCGTTTAGAAAACTATCTCAAAAATTAAAAAAATCTTGAATTTGTTGCCCGCTCACCAATAATTGATATCAACGTGGATGACCCAATGTGTTTGCTTTGGCACCAACTTGAGAGTTGGCTCTTCAAATTGAGCAAGGGCCGAATTACTTTCAGATGGATTTTTTTTTAAGTTTTTTTTATAAAATTGAAAATTTCAATTTCAAATAAAGCAAGAGGACATAAATAAGAACTCAGAACTGTTTAAATCATCCAAATTAAGCAAGTAGTTTTGAAATAAAAGCACTTTATTATGTTACCCTAACAAGAATTTCGCATGATTTTCTATTGAAATTCTTGTATTCTTTACATATAAAGTGCTGTTATTTCAAAACTACTTGCTTCATTGGGATGATTGAAACAGTTTTGAGTTCTTATTTTATTTCTCTTACTTTATATGAAATTCATTTTCAATTCCATAAAAATTTAAAAAAAATTTCTATCTAAAAGTAATTTAGCCATTTTTTTATAAAATTGAGCAACGGCCGAATTACTTTCAGATGGATCTTTTTTTAAGTTTTTTATAAAATTGAAAATGGATTTCAAATAAAGCAAGAGGACATAAATAAGAACTCAGAACTGTTTATATCATCCAAATTAAGCAAGTAGTTTTGAAATAAAAGCAAAAAAAAAAAGATGAATATTAAAAAAATCAATTATAATGACACAGGACACAAAAAATGTTTTCTCTGTCATTAATTATTTTTTTTTTTAAATTATTAATTTTTCCCAAAATGTTTGACTTTTTTAAAATTTTTTTTTTTCAAAATTTTTGACTTTTTTTATATTTTTTTGACTATTTTTAAAAGTTTTCACCGTTTTCAAAATTTGTGACTTTTTTCGAAATGTTGACTTTTTTCAAATATTCTGACTTTGACTTTGAAACTGTTTTCAAACAATTGTATGGAATTTTGCCATAAGAATAATTTAAATTTTGTTAAAAAACTGCTTAATGGTAGTTTTCAAAGAAGATAATTATTAAGCTTTCAAAATAAGAATTTGAAACTTTTTATTTTAAAATTTTTTCTGAGTTCTTTTTTACAAATGTAAAAAAATACGTTTTTTTTCAAGTTTAAAAAAAAATGAGTTCATTAATTCCTAAAAAATATGTATGTATGTATGTACATACCTATAGGTATCGAAAATAAAAAAATATTTAAACTTTAATAAATAATCCTACCTACCTACCGTAACTACCTACAATCCTATTTTCAATATTTCTTAAACCAAATAAACTTATCTTTATAGATAAGCATAGGTACTCAAAATATCACAACGTTGCTAGACGTTCAATTTTAGTGAAATGTAACAACGTTGCTTTTTCTTATAATTCAAACTCCTAACAAATGCTTTGAAAAAAAAAAAAATAAACGTACATATGTATTCTCTATGAAAACCAACTTTCCTACCTACAAAATAACATAACCGTTGAATAAATCCATGCAAAACACATTTTTTGTTTTTCTTTATTTTCGTCGTTGCCATGACACAAACAGCTGATTCAACTATCTCTCTTACTCCCTTTATTTAGATAGTTAGATAGATAGATAGATAGTTTCTTTTATTTTTTCATAATAAGGATTTACAATAAGATTCTTAAGAATAAGGTCATGGCAATATCTGCCGTCTGCCTGAAATAACATTTCTTATGAAAAAAAGTAAAATAAGATTAAATTAATAGTGGAAATATTCAACAAATTAATAATAAAAAGTTTACAACATTATTTAAAGATAATTTTGCATTAATTCTTAAATAATTTATCAATTCTATTAAGAAACATAAATAATTCAAATCAAATTTGAAACACAAAAGTTTAAATAAATACAAGATCGAATAAATTTACAATTTTAGCATGATTTGAAACACAAAAGTTAATAATACATATATGAAATCGATATTTAAATCAACCAATTTTAACGTGATTTGAAACACAAAAGGAAAAGCATTTTTCAATTGAGCTGCACAGCGTTTAAAAGAGAAAGTAAATCTATACGATTGAGCAAACGAAGATGCCACTAGTATAAACTATTGCGATAATTAAAAGCGTGTTCACAATATTTAAAGAGACAAGGCCAACCCATTGTCCCATTCAAAATTTCATAAAGTTTTTGTTCCGTAAGAAAACTTTCTTGAAAATATAGCCTGCGAATTTCTTGTAAGATTGGACAAACAGCTACGAAGTGGTAAATGTCTTCATTTTCTCTTCTGTTACATAAATTACATTGTTGAGATGCATTTAGACGGTGCGGGATAAAGTTCAAATTTAGAATTTCAACTCGAGCTCTAAAAATTAAGCCTATTTCAGGACAGAGAAATCATTTTGAAAATAGTTTTCATGTGCAAGCAATTGGTGGTTTAGATTTCTGTAGTATCTTCTTGACATTGATGAAGATGCTTTGGCAATATTATTTTCAAATAGTTTTTGGTCAACTGAAGCAATTAGTGTATCGAACTGAGATGTCCAGTCGTTGAAATTATTGTCCAAAATGTTCAAGGATGTTCCATGATCTCGAGCAAGTAGCTTCCAATCTTTAAAAGGGGATGCATTAGTTTGAAGCAGTTTTTTCAATATTATTTTGTGAAGAGATCCTTCAGTTCTCCTCATTATTTTCAATAGAAAGTTCGCATTTGCTTTTAAATTTTGTATAAAAATTGGAGTTATACCTGACTCTGTATAAATTGCATAATTTGGTGTGCAATTTGGCAAACGAAAGAGCCTCTTGAAGAAATTCCTTTGTACACATTCAAACTCTTTAAACTGTTTGTGCCCAAATACTTGGACACCATAGGTCAAACATGTGTTAACAGTCGCATTGAAGACTTTGTACTTGGATCTTGAGTCAATGTTTTGGTTGGAGAAAAAATTAGGCCACATTAAACTTAAGGCTAATTTAGCTTCTTTACTTTTATTTTGGGAATGCTTAAGGAAGTTTAAGTTGTTGGTCAACAAAATGCCCAGGTATTTGAATTCCTGTACAACTTCGATCCTTTCGTTGTAGAGAGACCAATTTTCTTCGGGACGTCTTCTTGTTTGCCTACTTTCAAAAACTAAAATCTTGGTTTTTTGACTATTTATTTGAAGACCCCATGTCTCACAGAAAGAACAGAGACGGTTTATTTGGAGTTGAAGCGAAGAAGGATTATCAGAAAACATGACTAAATCGTCTGCGTAAAGAAGTACCTTAATTGTAGTGTTAGCAAAATTTACTCCTCCAGGAAGATGTTCGCATATATCATCGATGAAAAGGGCAAACATCAACGGGCTAAGGATACATCCTTGTGGAACACCTGCAGTAGTTTGAAACTGGTGCGAGAACTTAGATCCATCCCAAACCGTTGCGTTTGAAGATGAAAGAAAATTTTCATATAATTGAAGAAATTTTCTTGATAAACCTAGACACGATAGTTTGTAAATAAGAGCCTGTCTATTGATTTTGTCAAATGCTGCTTTAAAGTCAACAAAACACGTATAAAGTTTCTTTTTTTTCTCAATAAATGTTCTGGCAATACTAGAGATAGCAAAAACATGATCCATTGTAGAAAAACCAGAGCGGAAACCGGCTTGGAAGATGCTAAGACGGTTATTATCCTCTACCCACTTTGAAAGTCTTTCGTTCAAAATCGCAGAAAATAATTTTCTTATTGAGTTCAACACCGAAATACCCCTATAGTTTTCGACTGCATTTGCATCCCCCTTCTTAAAAATTGGAAAAATTAAAGCTTTATTAAAGCTGCTTGGAACGGATGCAAGGCTGTATAGCTTATTAAAGTAAGTTAGAAGATAATTTTTAAATTCGGTAGTGCTGTATTTGAGAAACTCAACTGGTATACCATCCAAGCCAGGAGCTTTATTATTTTTACATTTTCTGAGGATAACTTCCAGTTCGGTAAGTGAAATATCCATATCGATTTCGTTCACTATAACAGAAGGCATCGCGTAATCAAAGGTGTGAAGGTCTTCATCAGCTGAGAGTAGAGTTTTAAAATGAGCTGCTAACATCTCAGCTTCCAAAGAGTACTTCACACTGTTACGCCGCCCACCTAGTTCACGGACATTCTCCCAAAATAGCTTAGTGTTAGTGCAGTCTACCAACTTTTTTGCTATATTTCTAAGGTAATTGGTTTTCTTTGATAGACACAAATTCTTGTAGCTTCTATTGTTGCGAAGATACATATTTTTAAAGAATTGCGAATTGGTATTCCTAAAGAGCTTCAGGTAAACAAAGGAAAGTTTTCTAAGGTGGTTACGATCATTATCGAACCACTTGTTTTTCGCTTTAAACATTAGGTTACTCTTTAGTGCAAAAGGAGCTGCGGACTTTATAACTTGTTCTAGACTGTTGCTTATTTGTTCTACAGAGTTTGCCGATTGCTGAACAAGAGATGCTGAATGACGATTTAAGAGTCTTTTATAGAGTTCTGCGTTGTTATCCGACCATTTAAGCTTGAATGAGTTTGTAAAATTTGCTTGTGGAATGGGTTCCGGCACTTTTAGTTTTAAAACTATTGGAAAATGCGGCGAATAGTTTGCCGTCGAAACATCAAAATCTTCCAACAAGTTTAACCAATTCACTGACATTGCAGCCAGGTCAATAACAGATTGTCCTTGCCCACTAACGAAAGTAAATTCGCCAAACTCGTCGCTTCTAGATGATCCATTTAGAACAAAGAGCCCGAAATCTTCAAAAAACTCCATCAAATTACGCCCGTTAGAATTCAAAGTGTCGTCTTTGGAGTTTCTCGTTTCTGCCAAAGAAGTTTGCGCCTGTAAAATATTAACAGAAGAGTTTTGACATCTACCGATTCTAGCGTTCAAGTCCCCGATGATCAAAATATTTTCAAATGTGTTATTATTCATAAAGTCTACCAGTTGGTCAAATTCGGTTACCCAATTGTTGCAATTTAAGTAATTAGGAATAATATAATAGTTTATGCCACTGCTTAACATATGAAAAATGATTTTTCTTTCAATAACCTTAAAATTAATTAAAATACCCCATAAATGTTTTTTTTATCCCATATAAGATACCCCCACTGGCTCTTCCAAAGTTATTTATTCTGATTGCAGGTGTGAACATTACTTTAAAATCTTTAAAATATTTCAAAAATTCGTCTTGGTTTTTTTCTTCAATAAAAGTTTCAATCAAAATTAAAATATCAAATTGTTGTAAGAACTTGAAAAATTCTGGATGTAAAAGTTTACTTTTGAGGCCAGTAATATTATATGAGCATATACTTAATTTTTGAAATACAATAGAATTTTGGCAGACGACAGTATTTACCTATGGTTTTGTCCCCGTAACAGGTTGTAACTTCGAAGTAACAGGTGGCGCTAAGCATGGGTTGTGATATGAGGTTGATGGTCTATTTGAAACCGGTGCTAACTTCATTCCATCGCTGCTGTCAAAGAAGTATTCATCACAAATGTCACCAAACAATTCTCTTATAAATGACATTTCTTCTGACGAGTTAACAACCAGACCACGAGACACTTTGTAAACAAAGATTTTATTGTTGATCTGCATCTTATTGTCGCCTTTCACCAATATTTTTGCATTTCCATTAATCTGCTGCAATTTGTTCTTCGTTTCTATAAGTGATCGTCGCCTTTTCCGTGATAAAAGTGATTGTTCGCGAAATATGCTTATACCTGAGCCCTTAAGTGTGTGTGCGGTAGAAATTAATTGTTCAGTCATCTCGGCTGTCGGAAGTTCCATAATGACAGTGCCTCGCTCGGTGTTGTTGTTGCGTATTTGCCTTAAACTTCTTACTTGTAATTCTTCGCTTTCGTTTATCTTCAGAAGCCCCTTGCAAGCCTGTTTTGCCAATTGTATTGCATCGGCTTCTGGGTCTAAAGGAAGGTGCACAACAATGGACTTCTCATTCGTTTTACGCGAAAGAATTTCTAATTGAGTTTCAAGTAACTCGCATCTATCCGTCATGGCTATGAGTTTGTTGTTTAGCTGGGTGTTGATGGCTTTAAGTGAACAAAGCTCGGTCGAAAGTGTTAAAAAATCATTTTTTGTCGCAAGATCTTTAAGTTTTTCGTCAAGAGCTTCATTAATGATATTCTTAAGCTCAGCCACAGAAAGGTCTCCTACTCCCATTTTTGTCGGTGTGGGTACAGTATTCCTTTTGACGATCGTGTTAAGTTCAGGTGATATTTCAGCTAGATTTCGCTTACGGTTCATCGGCAGCGTTTTTGTAGTACCGCGAGTAAAATTCGTAAGGATTTTGATTCTTTTGCAAATTTTGTTTGGAATAAATTTTAGCTAATTTAAGTGTAAAGTATTTAAACAGATTTATAGAGCAGTTTGAAGTGAAAATTGGCTTTTATTTAATTTTAATTCAAAATTTACGTTAGAGCTTCAAACAATTCTGCACTTCCACTTTGACACTTGAAATGTAATTCCTCATTTATAACCGAATTAAAATAATAAATTTTCTCTGTCTTACTACTTATTCTTAATTCTTCTCCCTACCCTATTATAAAGTCTCCACTGCTGATTTTTGGCTACGACAGCGCCACCGATAGAGCCGAAACAGTACCAAAAATATGTGTTCCATGGGACTACTATTGGGAAGTTACCCCATACGTCAATGTGACAATGCGAAACAAACAACAACAAAAAATTCCTAGTTGGGGAGAAAACAATGCAATACAAACAAATATACTTACATATACAACGATAAATCACAATGTGCACACTAGTCGCGCCTTTGGAAAAATGTTTGGCTGTGTAAGTATTTTTGTTTGTATTGCATTGTTTTCTCCCCAACTAGAACTGCCATATATAGTATATTTATAGATATATAGTTTTTGGAAAAGCCCAATAGAGTATATACAAAGGTAGAGACGACGACGACGACGGTGGTGGCGGCGGAGGTGACGAAGACGACTGTGGTGGCGGCGGCGGTGGTGGTGTATGCTTGTTGAGCTTAGAAGTCGATTGTGAAAGTGATGTTGCTGGTCTTTTCCCGGTTGTGCGTTTACGGTGATGTGTTCCTACCTGCAGACAGTCACCTCGCTGGTTTAGCGGTTCTTTCGCTGCTCTCCTCTGCATTTTATGTCGTTTAGGTGTTGGTTTGATATCTATTATTTTACACACGACTGATAAATTTACAATAAGACTCGTTTGAGAAACGTTTTTTTAGCAAAGCGCGCACCCCAAGACACAATTAAAAAAAAACACGTCCGCTCTTGACGAATTCAGATAGAGTTTGATTTCCATCAAGATAGAGGTTACACAGGTGGACCGATTTGCTCCAAATATCGTACAGTGCACGTTCTGTTATTCTCGCATCGATAACATTGGTCGAGAAACGTTGAAAAATAAATTAAAACTCATGATTTATTTCAATTTTCATCATTTATCGACTAATTTTATCGATGTGAGTTACAGAACGTAGGCACAGATCATTTTAATGCAAATTCTTAGAGGAGAAAATCGTTTAAATGAATCCTTAACTTGAAATTTTAATCATCAGAACCAGAGTCAGAACCTTTATTACAGATTTAACCTACTATGAACAAACGGCTCTAAGTCAAAAACACGTTTTTATGTAAATTTAAACGTATTTGGCTATCAAAATCTAAAAAGATATACCTAAGAAATACATCGATTTCGAAAAACCTCGATGTTTCAGGTTCGATAAATTTTCTCACCGATTTTAACATCGAATAATTTAATCGCCCATCCCTAAAATCAGAGCATTGTGTGGAGAACTTTTAAACTTTTAATTTCAAGCTGTAAAATAATTTTTACAATTAAATTGTACATATGAATAAGAAGTGATTAAAAAACATTTTTTAATTATTGCTACCGCAAAGTTTCTGAACATTAAAATAAGAAAGAGTTTTCACGAATGTAAAAAAGAACCATTTTTTAATCACGACGATACGTGCCTGTCAAAAAGACGAGAGACAAAACGAACGAAAAAACGAATCGTGTAATCAGCGTCAATGGCAATGCTGCTCTGTTGTGTTCTGACTTTTGTTTGATCAATGAACACACCTAATTTCACGTCATTTCGTCGTTTGTTGTCGATTTTGGCATTTCTACTGCATTAGTGCATTCTGTTTTTCATTTAGCATATAAATTAAAATGATAAAATTCGGGGAAAAATTCACTAAACCATGGCCCAACGAAAACGAACATAATATACTGACAGATTTTGGCAAGAAACTACTTGCTGAATGTTCGAAAATTGAAAAGAAAAGTTTCGGCAAAACACTGTTGGATATAATAAATGCATCGTCCAGGTTTCCCATTGAGGTAATAAAATGTTGATGTTGATTCAATTGAAAAATTAGACCATAAGTATAAATTATGAATATTCTAGTTTGGCACGAATAATTGCAGAATTCAGAATCAACCTGAAGATCGCAATGTAATTATTACAGATCAATTGGCATCTGCTTACCCTATCATACATGAAAGAGTTTTGTATCTCTATATAAAATTTCTAGAGCACAAGTGTCAGTATGGTAAGTGAATTTTTACATTCGTAAAATTATTCATAACACGTAAGTTAAGTATCATTTCACAAGATTGCATTTAAACGGATCGAAGACGGCTTTTGAATATTTGTTCTTGTTACTTTAAAGTAAAATAAATTTAAATTTTTTATGGAATTTGAATTTGAATTAATCCTCTAATTTTCTGTTGTTTTTAGTTCAGTTAATATTGTATTGCAAAAATTCAACAAGTTTATCCAAATATATTGAAGTTTTTTTTATCTTTTTTCCAATACTTTTCCCGATTCAAAAGAACAGTTGCGAACAGCTTGTATATAGCGTCCATAAAAGACAGACCGAAAGAGGAAACATTATTGATATTTTAAAAGAATCGGCAATGGTTTCTGTATTAATATGTCGCAAAATAGTCGGTGAATTTCTTTGATTAAATTAGGTGAAGCATTTTTATAGAATTCGAAATACCATCGATGCCGGGGGCTTTGTAATCATTTGCTGACGCGATAGCTGATTGAACTTTATCCATTTTAATGTCTTCATCAATAAAAGGTATATGGATATTTGTATTTAAGATATATTCGTATGATATTACTGCAGGCGATGTTGGATTGAGTAGGTTTTGGAAGTGCATTCTAAACTAAAATGATGTTGTATCTGACTTCCGATTGTTAGTGCTACCGCCCATTATTTTAGCGAGTTTCTACCAATCGGCTAATATAACTCGGTTTAAATTTTTTTTGGCTAAACAACCACATAACTTGTTTTGTAAATTATACCAATTTTTTTTTTTTTGTACTTTTAATTGTCAAATTAAAGCTGTTGAAGCCTTAAATCAAAGACAATATAATAAGTAAAGATGTCGCACGCAGAACAAAACTGTGTGGCAGAAAATGGATCCACCAAAATTTAGATATCTAAACATACAAATGTATTTTCAACCTATCGCTTTCCATTCTCTTACTCTTTTTATTTGTTGCTGGACCTATTGCACATTGCAAACAAAGTGTATTGGGCTTCTGGCAGCAGGGAAAAAGAGATACCTAAATGTGTATGTTCATTTTTTCTCTCATGCTGTTCGTTGTAAAACGTTGACGAGAAAAGACCTGCCTGTATTTTGTTACGGTTTTGGGTATTTAGGATTTTTTCTTGGTTTTGATTAGATGCATATTAAATATTTAAAAAAAAAAAATAGTACATAATATGTATGCATATACAATTTCTATAGTATTTCAAAGCATGGTTATAAGTCGTCTGCAGTTTTCTTAACTTTACTTTATGAGATAAACATTTTTTTTAAGTATGTACTTTGGTTTTTAGAGAAACAAAAATAAAGTAATAAAATTATATGAAATTATATATGGTTTTATTGATTGGCAACCCTGGTCGCAAACTATAAAGAAGGTGCAAATTTAAGCTCTTAAATTTCAATACAAACTACAATTATCTAAGAAAGTATAGTGAAAGTGATTAATTTCAAAGTGCACAAGAAATTTTCTGTTATCTAAAAACCAAAAAACTCAACAGAGTAAGTCATAGATAATAAGGAAAAACTAAGACAAAAATTGGTCTTGCAAAAACAAAGAAATTATATCAAGTAGCACTAGCTCATAAGTAAACACACACATACTTATACATATATGCACAAGCGAAAGGTAGGTGAAACCTCACCCGAGACACATCAACCGAGCCAAAAAAACCATTGCACAATGGGTGTGGGCGAAATGTCAGTGGAAGCACTAGAACAATTGACCGAAAAACATCTAACCTCGCAACGAAGGGCGATCTTGTGGAATTACAAAACAGCATCACAGAACAAAAGGCCCAAATAGATGTACTGCAAGGCCAATTGATGGTCACCCAAGCCCAATTGCAGCAAACGCAAGAAGCTCTCTACAAAACACAGCTTAGATGTAGTGCGTGGGAAAGAGAGGTGGAACTTCTGGCAAAAAAGGCATGTGAAAACAATATTATCGTGCATGTACCAACAACCACAAATACCGATCCGATTGTGCGCGCAAAGGAAATTTGTGCAGATTTTCTTCAACACACCAATGCAAATAAAAACGAAATATTTAAAGAAGTAAAAATTCTGGGGCGTGCAAACGAAAGAGTTGCAAATATACTGGTCCAGGTAAACAGCACGGAGGATGTCAAAACAATAATGGGCAAAGTACGCACATTACGAAGCTCTGGAATTTCAATCCACAGAGATTTTCCCAAGTCAGTACGCGATCGACGGAGACGAATTTTTAATTTGAAGAAAAACCTCCTGTCAAAGAATCCGAATTTAAAAATCTTTCTTAAAGGCCAAAATATTCAAGTGGAAAATAAAACATTTTGTTATGATGAAAACGAAAAACTTATTTGGAAAGATGGAAATGGTGATGGCGAAGAAATCATCAATCAGCTGGTAATGACAGTGAAAAAAACGCCAAATAGAAGAACCTCTCCAGCGATGGCAGAGTCATCTACTTACTCATCTAGAAATTATCCTGTACCCAGGACACAAACCCGTCCACCAACTCATTCCTAATAGTATTGCCGTCTGCCCTAATAGTAAAGTAGTTAAATCAAATGTTAAGTTAAATTTTAGTATATTATCATATAATGTAGCTGGATTAAAAAATAAAAGTAAATATTTAGATTTCTTTGAATATGTCAAAAAACATGAAATATTTTTTTTATATGAAACTTTTTTAGTAGAAAATTATGAAAATTTCGTAAATATTTTTAATGAGTTCGAATTGTTGTGGAGTAATGCAATCAGAACGCACACAGTAGGAAGAGCAAGTGGGGGAATGGTTTATGGGATAAAAAAAATATTTTCGTTAAAAACAAGTTGCTGCTTTATAAGGAGAGAAAATAGAGATTTTGTCAAAATAGAAATCGATGGAGAGCATATGGAGATTTGTCCAATCTACACAAACTGTTGCAACTGGCACACTGAATATAACGATCTAATCGATTGCCTACTCACCTCAGGCTGCAAAAATATGCTTCTAGTTGGTGACTTTAACGCTAGAGTTGGAAAGGAACAAATAGTCCCAATAATGAAAGGTGAATTTCAACATTTTTGCAACGTTATAAGAGATTCTAAGGATGAAACTAGAAAACGGCCTTGGTTTGATGAAGAATGCTCTAGAGCTAGGAAAAAATCGCTTGGGTCACTCAACCTATTTAGAAAACTGAACACGGAAACAACGAAACAAATCTATATTGAAGCGAATTGTCATTACAAATCAATTTGCGAGTTCAAGAAGACCATGTACTTCAATGGAATGGCGAGTGAAATAGCTGAGATTTCCAGTAGCAAAGAGTTTTGGGCAGTTGCGAAAAAACTCAACGGAAATACATACAAAGTAGGTACAAGTGTTGAAGTTAACACACTTAAAAACCATTTTCGAACGATGCTCAATCCAGAAGAACCCCAAATTGTGTATATGTATGCAGAACCGCAAGTAAACGATGAAATCTTGGACCCACCATTCAGCGTCGATTAGCTTTTTGAGGTGTTAAGAAAAGCTAAACAAAACAAGGCACCAGGGGAAGATCGAATCCCCTATGAATTCTTCCAAAACGCTACGATCAATTTTCTTGAAAAGGTTGTTGGATCCCTTAATTATATCTTCAAGTTAGCAAAGGTTCCTGAAGAATTTCAGAAGTCGATAATCTTCCCAATATTCAAGAAAGGTGATCCCAATGATGCAGCGAACTATAGAGGTATCTCCTTTATGAACACCATAGCGAAAATTTTCACTGGATTGTTGAACACGCGTCTAACAAAATGGGTGAAAGAAAATAAAAAATTAAGCCAGTTCCAGGCAGGATTTAGAGAAGGCTATTCTACTGTGTATCAAATCTTCAATTTAACAAGTATAGCGCAAAGCTACCTAAACCGCAAGAAAAAATTGTATGCATTTTTTATTGATTTTCGCGCGGCATTCGACACAATCAACAGAAACTGTCTTTTCTACAAACTTTCACAAATCGGCGTATCAACGAAGTTTCTAAATATCCTTGTCAATCTCTACAAGGATAATAAATCAGCAATATGGAATGGGAATGAGCTGTCGGATTGGTTTGAAGTAGAAATTGGTGTGAGACAGGTATGTTTGCTAAGCCCTCTGATATTCTCCCTATTTCTGGATGACATCACAGAATGCCTGCCAGCAGGAATCATGGTTGAAGGTATCAGAATCAAGACCCTACTTTTCGCGGACGATCTAGTCATCCTGGCAGAATCACATAGCTCTCTGCAGCTTATGATTAATAGGCTAGAAAGTTACTGCAAATACAATTGTCTGCAAATTAACACAGCAAAGTCGAAAGTGCTTGTATTTAGAAAAGGAACTGGTAGATTAGCTAGTTTTGAAAAATGGAAATATGGCGGAGAGGATCTTGAAGTTGTCAAATCTTATAAGTATTTGGGAGTTACAATTAATCACGACCTTTCATTCAAACAACACTTTAGAATGAAACTCACAGATTCGAAAAAAGCTATAAATTCAACTTGGAAAAACCTAATGTCTAATTCCAGGGTCGGACTTCAATCCAAAATAAAGGTCTTCGAAGCGGTTATGCGTTCTATAATGTGTTACGGTGCGCAAGTTTGGGGAGGCAAATACTACGAAGATGTAGAGAAACTTTTACGTTTCTTTTTGAAAAAACTCTTGCGACTGCCAGCAAACACTCCCAATTATATGCTTACAATCGAAAGTGGCATATCACCTCTTTTTGTCTATACACTTCAACTCAGTATGAACTATGTGACCAAAGTCCTAAACGAGGAAGATGACTCACGGCTGACCAAAGTTCTCGTCATGAAGGCACTTAGAAGGAAAACATTGTTTTATAACGACTGGGAAAATGTTGCAACAAAGTATAACATCCAGCTAGATCTAAGGGAAAATAATATCGCAGAGTGGAGAAACATCACGCGAAAATTCGTACTTGATGTGGAAAGAGCAATGAAAATAGAATGCGTGACTCAAGCTGAAAACTCAACATCTCGTTTCTTGTATCGGCAACTAGACCACCAACATATAAACTACCAGAACACCGACCTTAGTACTGCACAAATATCTATGGTAATTCGAGTGAGAGGAGAACTGCTCAAGCTTAATTATATGCCCCATCGTGAAGATGGTGCACTAATCTGCGGCCTATGTAACACTAGGGAAAATGAGGATGTGATGCCTTTTCTTGGTTCCTGTCCCATCCTAAAAGAGATAAGACGCAACCACTATGGAGTCAACCAAATGAACATTGAAGCTGTTAAAAGAATACTGAACGATAACCAAAACTGGAGTTAACTTGCTTCCTATTGCCACACTGCTCTTAGCTATAGAACAAGAATTATTGAAGAAAGTTTCTAAAATATTTATAATTGTGGATAAAACCACTTTTTTCTTTTTTTTTTTTAAATTACTCTTTTCATTCATGTATTTATTTTATTTGTTGAAATTTTTAAAATTTAAAATGCTGTTCAATTAGTTGTCATTTCTCGGCAGACGGCGCGGCGTAGCCATGCTTAAATGTACTTATTTAATAATATGTATCTTTTATAAAATTTTAAAATGATTCAATAAAGTACTAAATAATAAATAATAAAAAATAATATATGGTTTTATTTTAAGAAAAAAATGAAAAATTATATAATACATATGTATGTAATTTAATTAAAGGAAAACATTGGGTTTTATCCAGGTTTTAAACAAAACTTGGAGAGTACTGGAGAGTTGAGGACAGGTGGGAAAACTAGAGAAAGAGGAATAATTATTAAGGTTAAAGAATAATAGAAGATAGAGAACAGGATATACAGGATTTATGATGGTTAAAGGGAGACAAGAAAAAAACTATTTTGTGTCGTTTGCTTTATTATTTTCTATACAAAACAGAAGATTTGATTTTTTTTCCGGTGAGCACAAAACTTATTTGAACGCAAATTTGAATGTAAAAATATAACATAACATGGTTACCACTTAAAAAAAATATTCTCAATACATACCAATATTTTTAATTTTTATAGTTATGTAGCTATTTTCATTACAATTTAAGTAAGGATGTATAAAGTATTGTATTTACTTAAACTTAATAATTACAAATAAAAATTTCAAAATGGAATTTTTGGAAAATCACGTAAATTTTAAAAAATTCATTGAAAAATTCAAATAAAAATTTCAAAATGGAATTTTTAGAAATTCACGTGTATTTCAAAAATTAAAATTTAAAAAATCCAATAATTTTTGAAATTTTTTTAAGACTCAAAATTTTCAAAAAAAAATGTTTGACTTAAAAAAACGACACATTTGTTTTTTTTTATAGGTCTATATTTTCTTTTTCATATTTTGAAAATTGATTTTTCTATTTGTATACCTATGTAATATCTTTTCGACGTAAAAGGATTTCCTCTATACAAATTTTGATAAAATCAGATAAGTCGTTAACGAGAAAGTAGAAAATAAAAAATAATAATTCCTAATAATTTTTTTTCAAAAATAAAAAAAGTTGAATATTAAAAAAATCAATTATAATGACACAGGACACAAAAAATGTTTTCTGTCATTGATTTTTTTTTTTTTAATTATTAATTTTTTCCAAAATTTTTGACTTTTTTCAAAATGTTTGACTTTTTTTATATTTTTTTGACTATTTTTAAAAGTTTTCACCGTTTTCAAAATTTTTGACTTTTTTCAAATATTCTGACTTTGACTTTGAAACTGTTTTCAAACAATTGTATGGAATTTTGCCATAAGAATAATTTAAATTTTGTTAAAAAACTGCTTAATGGTAGTTTTCAAAGAAGATATTAAGTTTTCAAAATAAGAATTTGAAACTTTTTATTGTAAAATTTGTCTGAGTTCTTTTTTACAGATGTAAAAAAAATACGATTTTTTTCAAGTTTAAAAAAAAAATGAGTTCATTAATTCCTAAAAAATATGTATGTATGTATGTACATACCTATAGGTATCGAAAATAAAAAATTATTTAAACTTTAATAAATAATCCTACCTACTACATAACACCTACCTACCTACCTTAACTACCTACAATCCTATTTTCAATATTTCTTAAACCAAATAAACTTATCTTTATAGATAAGCATACTCAAAATATCACAACGTTGCTAGACGTTCAATTTTAGTGAAATGTAACAACGTTGCTTTTTCTTATAATTCAAACTCCTAACAAATGCTTTGAAAAAAAAAAATAAACGTACATATGTATTCTTTATGAAAACCAACTTTCCTACCTACAAAATAACAAAACCGTTGAATAAATCCATGCAACACACATTTTTTGTTTTTCTTTATTTTCGTCGTTGCCATGACACAAACAGCTGATTCAACTATCTCTCTTACTCCCTTTATTTATAACCGAATTAAAATAATACATTTCTCTCTGTCTTACTACTTATTCTTAATTCTTCTCCCTACCCTATTATAAAGTCTCCACTGCTGATTTTTGGCTACGACAGCGCCACCGATAGAGCCGAAACAGTACCAAAAATATGTGTTCCATGGGACTACTATAGAGTATATACAAAGGTAGAGACGACGACGACGACGGTGGTGGCGGCGGAGGTGACGAAGACGACTGTGGTGGCGGCGGCGGTGGTGGTGTATGCTTGTTGAGCTTAGAAGTCGATTGTGAAGGTGATGTTGCTGGTCTTTTCCCGGTTGTGCGTTTACGGTGATGTGTTCCTACCTGCAGACAGTCACCTCGCTGGTTTAGCGGTTCTTTCGCTGCTCTCCTCTGCATTTTATGTCGTTTAGGTGTTAGTTTGATATCTATTATTTTACACACGACTGATAAATTTACAATAAGACTCGTTTGAGAAACGTTTTTTTAGCAAAGCGCGCACCCCAAGACACAATTAAAAAAAAACACGTCCGCTCTTGACGAATTCAGATAGAGTTTGATTTCCATCAAGATAGAGGTTACACAGGTAGACCGATTTGCTCCAAATATCGTACAGTGCACGTTCTGTTATTCTCGCATCGATAACATTGGTCGAGAAACGTTGAAAAATAAATTAAAACTCATGATTTATTTCAATTTTCATCACTTATCGACTAATTTTATCGATGTGAGTTACAGAACGTAGGCACAGATCATTTTAATGCAAATTCTTAGAGGAGAAAATCGTTTAAATGAATCCTTAACTTGAAATTTTAATCATCAGAACCAGAGTCAGAACCTTTATTACAGATTTAACCTACTATGAACAAACGGCTCTAAGTCAAAAACACGTTTTTATGTAAATTTAAACGTATTTGGCTATCAAAATCTAAAAAGATATACCTAAGAAATACATCGATTTCGAAAAACCTCGATGTTTCAGGTTCGATAAATTTTCTCACCGATTTTAACATCGAATAATTTAATCGCCCATCCCTAAAATCAGAGCATTGTGTGGAGAACTTTTAAACTTTTAATTTCAAGCTGTAAAATAATTTGTACAATTAAATTGTACATATGAATAAGAAGTGATTAAAAAACATTTTTTAATTATTGCTACCGCAAAGTTTCTGAACATTAAAATAAGAAAGAGTTTTCACGAATGTAAAAAAGAACCATTTTTTAATCACGACGATACGTGCCTGTCAAAAAGACGAGAGACAAAACGAACGAAAAAACGAATCGTGTAATCAGCGTCAATGGCAATGCTGCTCTGTTGTGTTCTGACTTTTGTTTGATCAATGAACACACCTAATTTCACGTCATTTCGTCGTTTGTTGTCGATTTTGGCATTTCTACTGCATTAGTGCATTCTGTTTTTCATTTAGCATATAAATTAAAATGATAAAATTCGGGGAAAAATTCACTAAACCATGGCCCAACGAAAACGAACATAATATACTGACAGATTTTGGCAAGAAACTACTTGCTGAATGTTCGAAAATTGAAAAGAAAAGTTTCGGCAAAACACTGTTGGATATAATAAATGCATCGTCCAGGTTTCCCATTGAGGTAATAAAATGTTGATGTTGATTCAATTGAAAAATTAGACCATAAGTATAAATTATGAATATTCTAGTTTGGCACGAATAATTGCAGAATTCAGAATCAACCTGAAGATCGCAATGTAATTATTACAGATCAATTGGCATCTGCTTACCCTATCATACATGAAAGAGTTTTGTATCTCTATATAAAATTTCTAGAGCACAAGTGTCAGTATGGTAAGTGAATTTTTACATTCGTAAAATTATTCATAACACGTAAGTTAAGTATCATTTCACAAGATTGCATTTAAACGGATCGACGACGGCTTTTGAATATTTGTTCTTGTTACTTTAAAGTAAAATAAATTTAAATTTTTTATGGAATTTGAATTTGAATTAATCCTCTAATTTTCTGTTGTTTTTAGTTCAGTTAATATTGTATTGCAAAAATTCAACAAGTTTATCCAAATATATTGAAGTTTTTTTTATCTTTTTTCCAATACTTTTCCCGATTCAAAAGAACAGTTGCGAACAGCTTGTATATAGCGTCCATAAAAGACAGACCGAAAGAGGAAACATTATTGATATTTTAAAAGAATCGGCAATGGTTTCTGTATTAATATGTCGCAAAATAGTCGGTGAATTTCTTTGATTAAATTAGGTGAAGCATTTTTATAGAATTCGAAATACCATCGATGCCGGGGGCTTTGTAATCATTTGCTGACGCGATAGCTGATTGAACTTTATCCATTTTAATGTCTTCATCAATAAAAGGTATATGGATATTTGTATTTAAGATATATTCGTATGATATTACTGCAGGCGATGTTGGATTGAGTAGGTTTTGGAAGTGCATTCTAAACTAAAATGATGTTGTATCTGACTTCCGATTGTTAGTGCTACCGCCCATTATTTTAGCGAGTTTCCACCAATCGGCTAATATAACTCGGTTTAAATTTTTTTTGGCTAAACAACCACATAACTTGTTTTGTAAATTATACCAATTTTTTTTTTTTTGTACTTTTAATTGTCAAATTAAAGCTGTTGAAGCCTTAAATCAAAGACAATATAATAAGTAAAGATGTCGCACGCAGAACAAAACTGTGTGGCAGAAAATGGATCCACCAAAATTTAGATATCTAAACATACAAATGTATTTTCAACCTATCGCTTTCCATTCTCTTACTCTTTTTATTTGTTGCTGGACCTATTGCACATTGCAAACAAAGTGTATTGGGCTTCTGGCAGCAGGGAAAAAGAGATACCTAAATGTGTATGTTCATTTTTTCTCTCATGCTGTTCGTTGTAAAACGTTGACGAGAAAAGACCTGCCTGTATTTTGTTACGGTTTTGGGTATTTAGGATTTTTTCTTGGTTTTGATTAGATGCATATTAAATATTAAAAAAAAAAAATAGTACATATGTATGCATATACAATTTCTATAGCATTTCAAAGCATGGTTATATAAACATTTTTTTTAAGTATGTACTTTGGTTTTTAGAGAAACAAAAATAAAGTAATAAAATTATATGAAATTATATATGGTTTCATTTTAAGAAAAAAGTGAAAAATTATATAATACATATGTAATTTAATTAAAGGAAAACATTGGGTTTTATCCAGGTTTTAAACAAAAGGTATTTAAAAAAACATATTTACAATTTTTTTGAAAATAAATAATTGGGACGTGTTATGTTTAAAAAAAATAAAAAAAATCGGGGAGAGTACGATAACTTGGGCGCCGAAAATTGATAACGGATTTTTGTAGAGGGGTCAAATACAAGCATTTTTTACTATGGGAGGGGGGGGTCTATCTCGCCCCGTTTAGGGGGTAGGGGCGATTTTCGAAGGAAACGACTTAAATGGAAAAACAAATATTAAAAACCAACGGCAATACTTAAAATGCAAAACAATAACGGTTTTAAAAGTCAGAAGTTCTTTAATTCTAGATTTAAATTGTGTCAATAGTTTTCAAAAAATTTGCATTCAAACTCATTTGATAAAAAAACGCCAAAAAAAATGTTTGGATCAATTTTTCTCAAAATTGTGAAAAGAAAAACTTAATTTTCTTTCTTAGGCCAATGCTCATATCAATTCTGAATCGAACACAAAAAAACGAAAGCTTTTATGTCTTCTAGTTTTCGAGAAAATTTTCAAATTACTAGAACTCCTTTTAATGAGATTTTTGTTTTTTTGATATTTAATGTGATCTTTTTTTGATACAAATTAATGTTGGTGTTAAGTTGATCTTTGTTAGTTATATAAAGAACAGCAATTCATTTGGCGTTACCCAGAATGCATCAAGAGGAGGTAGAATTGCAATGCATTCCGCGTCCTAGTCAGTCAGTTTGTTGTTAAGTCAGGAGTTTGTCAAAAATAGTCACGTCAATTTTCAATATAAATCTATATATTAAAAGTTAATGCGAATTTTTCATAATGCATTACATTTTATATGCGAAAATTTTAAATGTGTACCTATACTGTATATATCATAATATGTAGCTGTTGTCATTAGTAGCTATTGACATGGGAAACAGAGAATACTTTAAAAGTTCTTTAAATGCAAACGAAATTTGTCATACATCGAACCTCGCACATATTCCAAATCCTATAGTGTGCCCAAACAGGGGGGTTGCAGGGGGGCAGCATGCCCCCCATTCATATCTCACTTTTAAAACGCAGCCGTAATGCTGGCAATGCAAGCAAATTGAAAATATCTCAAAAAAGTAGTATCAGTAATTTTCTCAAAAACTAGAAGACATAAAAGCATTCGGTTTTTTGTGTTCGATTCAGAATTGATATTTAGTTTTTCTTTTCACAATTTTGAGAAAAATTGATCCAAACATTTTTTTTTGTGTTTTTTTATCAAAATTTTGAGTTTGAATGCAAATTTTTTGAAAACTATTGACACAAATAATATAATTTAAATGTAGAATTAAAGAACAGACTTCTGGCTTTTAAAACCGGTATTGTTTTGCATTTTAAGTATTGCCGTTGTTTTTTAATATTTGTTTTTCCATTTAAGTCGTTTTCTTTGAAAATCGCCCCTACCCCCTAAACGGGGCGAGATAGACCCCCCCCTCCCATAGTAAGAAATGCTTGTATTTGACCCCTCTACAAAAATCCGTTATCAATTTTCGACGCCCAAGTTATCGTACTAGTGCCAAAAAATCAACATCTTCAATAAATAGGCTTTTAGTTAAGCTAAAACAAAAAAAAAGTTTTGATTAATTGTGGAAATTGGCTTTAAGTTAAGCTAAAAAAATTAATTGTGAAAAGGGCTTTTAGTTTAGCTTAAACAAAATAAAATGAGTGTATTACTCACGACAAGTTCAAATATGTGTTTCGATAGTTCTTTGTGAAGGAAATATATTGTACCAACAACTTCCAACCATATTCACCGTTCAGAACACAAACACATTCTTCGAATGTCAGATAACTCTTTCTAAAATATAACCTACCTATTTCTTCATCTTGGTTTAAATTGCGCAGAGAACACACACGTTTAATGTCGGTTCGATATGGTCTGAAATTGAGTACGAGAATTTCCGTTCTGATTTTAAAGATAAGACTCATGTCTGAGACAGAGTGATCATTTCTAAAGTAGTTGTTATCACCTAAATTCAAACTTAAACTCTAGCCCTAGAGGTTGACTCCCTCGCTCTATTAAGGTTGATCTGAAATAAACTTTCGTCTACTAATTGAAATACAGACAATAGACATAGAACATATTTTGCTAATTGGTATTCGAATTCAATGGAACTCGATGTTCCAGGGCGAGTTCTTGCCAATTCTTAAACATTGAAGAGAGACAAGTAATATTTTTTTATGTTAATTTTAATCAGGTCTTTTCCTAACTGTAGACAAGAAATTAGCATTAGCCTTTAAATTTCTAATATAAATTTGGGGTTAACCAGACTCAACATAAATAGCGTAGTTTGGAGTGTTCGGCGGCAATTTAAATATTCTTTTAAAAAAGTATCTTTGAACTGTTTCAAACTCCTTCATCCATTGGTATTCGTAAATTGCGTTACTTTAAACTTTGACGTTGGGGCTACAAGATAGTTTGCAAAGAATGGTGCCCACATTGTATTTATTGCTGCCTTTTATATGAGCAATGATACACAGATTGTGGGAAATAACGAAACCAAGGTACTTAAAGTCATTAAGGACTTCTGTATTGTCGCCATCCAATGTCCAGTTCCTTATTTGTTCTAAAGATTATGATCTTAGATCCCATAAATCCTAGAAGTTTTCAACTTATTTATTTGGAGTTGAAGTGTTGTTGGGTTATCAGCAAAAATAACGATATCATCTGCATATAATAAGAGTTTTATAGATATATTCCCAAAGGAAACTCCCCTTGGCAGATAGTCTCGACATCGTCGATGAACAACGCGAACATTTACGAACTCAAAATACATCCTTGCGGGACACCTGTTTCTGATCTAAACGAGTTTGACAGGCTTTTACCACTACAAACTACTGCAGACATATCGAGAACTGTTCAAAAACCAGAATAAATTTAGTTGAAACACCAATTAATGCGAGTTTATATAAAAGTGATCTTCTATTGATGGTGTCAAATGCAGCTTTAAAGTCCACAACAGTGTAAATACTGGATTTTTCTTGTCAATGAATCGCCTAGCTATGGTAGTTAATGCGAATATTTGATCCACAGTTGAAAGATTAGTTTGAAAACCAGCTAGAAAGCAACTGATTAAGTTGTCTGGTCGGAAAAGTTTCCTCACTGAACATTTTATTCATAAGATCTAAAATATATTTCAGAAATTCAGGAGTTGAATTCTTGTTGAACTCAATTGGAATCCCATCGGAACCTGGAGCTTTGTTGTTTTTCATTTTGTTGAGTGATGTTATGTAGGTAAGGTTAGGTTAGTGGGCTGACAGTTGATCTTGTTACCGTCACACTTAGATCAATGTAGATCCATTGTGGTACCGTAGGGATATGCTCCCTATATAAGGAAAACCTATGATAAAATCCTATGACAAAAAAGGCCCGTTAAGGGTGTAGTTGTAGTTTCAGCGGGGTGTAGCCCGTAAGGTCGGAGGGTGCCCTCAAATTAGTTGAGTTTGGAAGTGTCTGTCGGCACATAGTCACCTGGGTGAGAAGGGGTTAACGCACCATTGTCGTACTTGGGCGAGCTCCCCTCCTTAGCCCCCACGGAGTAAATCATCCCTCCCCAGGCCCGTAGGAGCAGTGGCTCCATGCAACGTCTGGTGGGTGGATTAGATAGGACGGTGGTTGGTGTATGTGACCGTGTTGTTTTGTCGGGTTAGATTGTCAACGCTGGCGTACAAAGCAGAAGCGGCAACAGTTGGTGTAGGGCGAGGTGCCCATTCTCCGTTATTTGTCGCCACCGCAATGCACACTGGCGTTTTTACGTCGTACTTAATCGTTCTATCAGTGTCATCCTGCGTCATTTTCTGTCTTTTGGACTATGTTTGGAGGAGGAGATACCTGCCTGTTTGTCGGCTGGGTTGATAGAGATTACGAATCTGCAAGCCATTTTGTAGCTTTAGTGAAATTTAACAAGCTTTTGCTCGGAATATCGGAGAGGTACTCTAAGTCACTGAAGAAATGCCTGCCGAGGAACTTGTTTCTTATATGGCATAGCGCAGGGCAGTGGCACAGGTAATGAGTAGTGTCCTCATGTGTATCCTCGTCACCACAGCCTCTGCATAAGTCATCCATACTGAGTTTCAACTTCTTCTTATGGTAGCCTAATTGGTTGTGACCAGTGGTGATGCTAACGAGAAGACAGAGAGATTTCTTACTCAGTTGGATGATTTTTTCGGTCTTTTGTTTGTTAAAGCTGGGCCATAGTTGCCTAGTAGTAACACAGGTGTCAAGCGAGTTCCACCTTCTGTTCGTTAAGGCTAGGACTTTGTTCTCGATTGCCTGTTTTAGATTACAGGGTGGGATCTGAACACTTGGGCCAACCTGATTAATATCAAGTGTCGAACCTAATCTTGCCAGTTCGTCAGCACTTTCATTTCCTGGGATACCATTGTGACCAGGAACCCAACAGAGCCTTATGTTGTGCTGTGTACCAAGAACCTTTAGCTCTTCGCGACAGCTGGTCACAAGCTTCGATTTGATTTCGACGGCAGAAATGGCTTTTAATGCAGCTTGGCTGTCAATTAAAATGGTAATATCAGTTTGCGGTATTGCCATCATTGAGATTTGTCTAGCTGCTTTGGTCACTGCCAAGACCTCAGCTTGGAAAACACTGCTGTAATTAGGAAGTCTGAATGAACTGGCTAATCTAAGGTTTTTTGAGAAGAAGCCTGCTCCAACACCAGTGTCCATCTTGGAGCCGTCGGTGTAAACAGCTACCGTCGGTTCGTAGGTTAATGGTTCGTTGATTAGCCAGTCCTCTCTACTAGGAAAGATAGTTGTAAAAGGTCTATAGAAGTCTAAACGGGGTGTTATGTAGTCAGTGCATACTTTATTTCCCGTGTATTTCTGTAGAATCAGTGCGTGACCGATGGCGCTGGATTTCCAGCTATCAGTTTGGCTGAGCCGCAGTGCGCTTTTGGCTGCCGATTCTTGTACAAACAAATCCAGGGGTTTTAAATTGAGAATTGCTTCCAGACCCGCAGTGGGTGTGGTCCTCATAACCCCGGTGATTCCAATACATGCCATTCTTTGTACCTTGGTCATGGTTCTAAGGTTGGTAACTTTGTCCAATGCATTCCACCAGACTAGATTACCATATGTAAGCACAGGTCTAATTATGGCTGTGAACAACCACTTAATAATTTTTGGATTCGGCCCCAGGTTTTAACAAAAATACTGTTGCAGGAGTAGAAAGCAAACATGGTCTTGTTAGTTCTTTCCTTAATGTTGAGACTCCAATTCAGTTTCTTATCCAGGATCACACCAAGATACTTAGCGTGGTCGGAGAGTTTGAGTTGGGTCCCTTCAATAAGGGGAATTTTGAAGGGTGGAACTTTCCTTCTGTTCGTGAAAAGGACCAGTTCGGTTTTATGTGGGTTAACCGCTAGGCCGCAGTTCTTAGTCCATGTATGCACTATTGATAAGGCATTTTCTATTTGCTCGCTAATTGTAGTGGGGAATTTACCTGTCGCTAGCAATGCTAAATCATCAGCGTAGGCAATTACTTGAACTCCACTATATTTAAGTCTCATGAGGACTGTGTTCATCACGAGTATCCAGAGAAGTGAAGAAAGAACCCCACCTTGTGGAGTACCTCTGGAAGTAGATACTTTGATCTGTACTCCCCCTAACTCTGAGTAGATCTGTCTATTTTTTAACATGTTCATTATCCACCTAATGACGGCGTTGTTCACATTAAGGTTTACAAGCGCTCCTTCCACCGCTTTGTTCCGAACATTATTGAAGGCTCCTTCAATGTCTAGAAAGGCGGCCAGAGTGTATTCTTTGTTCTTAAGTGTTTTTTCAATAGGGCTGACGACACTGTGTAGTGCTGTCTCTACACTTTTCCCTTTTGTATACGCATGTTGGGCTGGAGATATGTTTTCCGGGCTCAGTGTATTGCGTATATAAAGGTCTATTAGTCTTTCAAATGTTTTTAGGAGAAAAGACGTGAGACTGATGGGTCTGAAGTCTTTAGGGCCTGTGTGGCTTGGTTTTCCAGCTTTTGGAATAAAAACCACTTTGACTTCCCTCCACGCCTTAGGCACATATCCCCATTTCAGGCTACTTAGGAATATGTTTTTTAAATGCGGGATTACATGGTCAACACATTTTTGTAACATCATGGGAAAGACACCGTCCAACCCTGGTGATTTGTACGGTGAAAAGGAGCTAATAGCCCATTTAACCTTTTCTTCCGTGATCAACTCTTCAGGTATTGTGTTCTCGATGCAGAGCCCCAATTGTGAATTCTTTTTATCATTCGAGGTGCAACCTGGAAAGTGTGCGTTTACTAGGAGTCCTAGTGTTTCGCTACACGATTCCGTCCAATGTCCATTAGGTTCTTTAAGAGATCCTAGAACAATCGGTTCCTTTGCTAGTATTTTTCTGAGTCTTGCTGATTCATTAGTACTCTCAACTTGACTACAGAAGTTTCTCCACCAGCTGCGTTTAGCTCTTTGTGTTTCTATTTTAAATTTCCTTTGACTGGATTTATAAATTTCCCAGTCAGTGTCTGCTCTTGTGCGCTTGGCATCGTTGAAAAGTCTCCTGGTTTCTTTCCTAATGGTATCAAGTTCACTTGTCCACCAGGGTGGTTTCTTTTTACCTTGACCACAAGATTTTAGTGGACAGACTTTTTCTAATGCTTTACCGAGAATTTCAGTGAAGTTATCATTTGCTATGTCTATAATCTCGGGTTTTAGCATCGAGTTAGTGTTCAGTTTTTGTATATTCAACTCTACTTCCCTATTAAAAATATCCCAGTTTGTTTTTCTTATGTTTCTGAAAGGTTTACGAGAGTCTGGGGTGTCGGGTATTAAGAATTCTATGAGTTTATGGTCAGAAAATGACTCATCTTTTAATACCTTCCACTGGTCTATGGAAACTGTATCCGAGTTGCTTAAAAGCGTTACATCGAGTACTTCTCGATGTAATAAAAGTGGGTTCGTTTCCCCTATTTGCTACCAAAATGTTATTTTCTATAATGAATTCAAAAAGTAACTCACCCCTGTCATTGATGTCAGTGCTGCCCCATTGTAAATGGTGTGCATTGGCATCACATCCCACAACAGCGTCCCATTTCTCCAATGCGGCACGTTGGATGAGCTGGTTGGTCATCTCAGCCGGTGGTCCTTCCATACCGTCACCTGGCATATAACAAGATGTTATGACGAGTGGTGGGAGCCCGGCTCGTTCGAGCTTTACCGTCGTTTGGTCTAAACAGCTGTGTCTGGATAGAAGAAAGAGATTAATCTGTTTTCTAGCTATAATACAGGCTCTACAACTACTGTTAATGCCTACATTTGTGGTCTTATACAGCGTGAGTTCTTTGGAGTGTAAGCCCTTAATCCTGCCACCTGCAATCCAGGGTTCTTGAACAAGGGCAATGTCTATCTGTCTATTCTCCATGAGGTAGACTAAATTGGCACTGGCGGCTTTACTGTGATGGAGATTTATTTGAATTACTTTCATATTGAAGAAACCCCCTCCCCCTTAATTACCTTTTTCTTGGTGGTTATCAGCCGCAGTTTGCATCGGTTTGTACCGACACGTACCTTGAAATCGATTTTCCTAAGAAGTGGTATTGATTTGTGACTTAGGATCACGACCACTTCAGTGCCATCTTTTGTCTGTTCGCCCATCTCAGCCACTTCCCAGTTTTGACTTAGTTGGTCAGTGTTGAGTGACCTGAGGTATCTTTCAATACGATCCCTCGGAATGAGCGGCCCTTTCATGATAAGCTTGGCTCTTGGCCTGGAAAAGTCGCTGATTTCCTTTCTCCCCAAGAGGCGAAGGTCAGCGTTTGGCCAGGGAGCTTCAGCTTTCTGAATGAATTCTTGAAGCCATGTGAGGGTGTGTTCATCTTCACATGTTAGCATTTTGAATCCTTGAAAGGTGCAGAGATTACCGAAGAGTGGCGGTGGCCTACTCTTAACGATAGCCTCGTTTACCTCCTCAAGGATCCGAAGTTCCATCAATTGCCATTGATCCTCCGTCAGTTTCCGTGTAGGATTCCCATAGTCTACTATGGCGAATTGTTGCCCTACAGGCGCTCTGGAGAGTCTGGCTTTTTTCTTTTTATTTGTTGGTGAGCTGTTGGTCGGTGAGTCCATGTCGTTCCTTGCTCGCTTGGATGTACCTGCATCAGCTGGTGAGTCAGTGGGGGACATTGGCCTCTCCTTAGACACTCCCGATGTGGTATTTCTAGGAGACGGTGTTGTTGTTGTCTTGTCAGTCGTAAGTGGTGTAGCAAGTCTTTGATTGGATCTGTCCAGAGCTAGCTTTTCCTTAGCCGTTAAGGTTTCGGGGTTTTTTCTGGCTAGGAACCGGACAGTCCTCTCATCGTTACGTCTTTGTCGGCGTTGAACCTGTCTGTCACCGAGGAGTCTCTTCACCTTGCGTTGCGTAGCAGGCACTGCTTTGCATTGCTTAGTTGGATTCTCCACGACTGTCGTGTCCGTTAAGTCACTGTTAAGTGTTGCGTTCTTGTCGTGTTCGTGTAAACCTGGCTGTGAAGAGGTAGAAGCACCCAGGTTGCATGTGGGGCTGTGGCCCTGGATGTTCCCTGTGCGCTTCACCACAGCACTTGCCTCTCCCGGTGGTATATTCCCACCCGCCAGACCCGTAGGAGCGGGGTGCTCCATGCAACGTCTGACAGGTGAGTTCGACCGCCCAGCAGTTGGTTTGGGTAGAGTGTCCGTCGTTGACCTTGCTAGAGTATTTGAGGAGACCGTCCCCTTCTTTGTGTCGGTATTACCAACACGCGAAGCCGGCGGCGGTCCCATCAAACCTCCAACGCTGGTGCGCTTCCCAGGGGGAGACTCCTCCGATGTATGGGTAGGTGACCCATTCTTCATTGGAAGCTCCCTCTGCAGAAACGCATGAGCGTTGAGCAGTCTTTTGCGTTCTGCGTCAGTAAGTTCGTCCCAGACCCTCTTGCCAAGCCGTTTGACTGTCCTCTTACAGTTGGAGATTTTACTCCGCCTGGAGGAAGTAGACAGCCCGGAAAGACTAGAGCTGGCAACGGAACAGCAGTCAATGATATCGTCACTGTCCACCGTCCCGATACTGGCCCCATCCCCGACTCCAAGATTGGCAAAGGGATCTAGAAGTAGGTCCTCTTCTTCGTTCGTCATTGTCATTGTTATGTCTTCGTTACGTATGTTCTGTGTGTCTGTTGTCACTGGCGACTTAGCTTCTTGCGAAGCCAAGCCCTCGCCGGCAGCCGTGACTTCTGCCGACACTTTAGCGTATATCCCCGCTAGATTTTTGTTCGTATTTGTTGTATCTGTCATGGTTTTGTGATAGGTTCTGGGTTTCTTAGTTTGTGCAAATCTTCAGCTGACCTGAGTGATGTTAGTAGCTCAGACACTGTACAAACTGAATCTAACTCTGGAACCGAAACGTTAGGGAGTGCAAAACTTATTGAATTTTGATTTGGGTTCGGTAAAAGAAGTTTTCCAAAATATAATGCGAGCTGATCAACACTAATGCTCAAAGAAACCAAAATAACGGCGCCTTCTCAATATACGCACATTGCATCAAAACAATTTAGAGTCTCTACAGCTATTAGACTATTAGCCGCTTTCTTTAGGTACAATTCTTTTTTGATAGCAACATAAATCCTTACAAATTTTTTTTATCCGTAAAATAGATTATTTGATTCCCCAAAAAGTTTTAAGAATTTAAAGGATTTACTTCTACTTTTCATGCATTCCTCGGCATATACCATTAAGACTTTGACTAGGGTCGGTATGATGAAACTGGAGTTACACACAGTTGGGTATTAACTCAAACGCAACTTTAGTCGCATCTTCTACTGATAGATAGTAGATATCTGAAAGTTTGAAGATAACATTTGATGATTTTAATTTTGCCTATACATTTTGGCTTTATGTTCAACCCATCGGAGTTTGTGATTAACTGAAGCATAGTTTTCATTGTCAAACAGTAGTCTATTGTAGAACATCCTTGAGGTGATATAAAAGTGTAATTTCCCTTAGCATCTCCAATTGTAACCACATTTAATACAAATAAACCAAAATCTTCAACCATATTTAAATATTTATAACTTTCGTGTTCAAATGATTATCTATTGAGTTTCTTTCGAAAGAGAAGTATTCATTGTTCAAGATCGAATAATTCTGAAAGGTGCTTATACGTCCGTTCAAGTATTTTATTGTGATTATTATTTAAAATTCAATGTGACAGGTTAGGCATGAGGGTGGGATTTGTTTCCATCCAAGTAAAATAGGGAATTCGTTTCAGCGATGGACTTTTTCTTACAGGAGGTATGATCATGGTTTATTATCCAGTTTTGAAAAAAAGTATTTTATCTCTGGTGGGTGAAAAAAGAATGCACTCATTAATCTCTTGCGCACCAATTTTGATCTCTGATAAGAGTGAATTTGTTTTGAAGTTACAGCTTAAATGGATTAGCGCTTCTTGAGTGGATTCTGATTTTAAATCGAGAAGCGAAATTCTCTTCTGAGAATCATCGGTTGACGTTTTTTTTTACCAATGGAATGGTTTGAGAGGAGTATTTGTATTTTTTTTTTAGTAGTAGAAAGCAAACATGGTCTTGTTAGTTCTTTCCTTAATGTTGAGACTCCAATTCAGTTTCTTATCCAGGATCACACCAAGATACTTAGCGTGGTCGGAGAGTTTGAGTTGGGTCCCTTCAATAAGGGGAATTTTGAAGGGTGGAACTTTCCTTCTGTTCGTGAAAAGGACCAGTTCGGTTTTATGTGGGTTAACCGCTAGGCCGCAGTTCTTAGTCCATGTATGCACTATTGATAAGGCATTTTCTATTTGCTCGCTAATTGTAGTGGGGAATTTACCTGTCGCTAGCAATGCTAAATCATCAGCGTAGGCAATTACTTGAACTCCACTATATTTAAGTCTCATGAGGACTGTGTTCATCACGAGTATCCAGAGAAGTGAAGAAAGAACCCCACCTTGTGGAGTACCTCTGGAAGTAGATACTTTGATCTGTACTCCCCCTAACTCTGAGTAGATCTGTCTATTTTTTAACATGTTCATTATCCACCTAATGACGGCGTTGTTCACATTAAGGTTTACAAGCGCTCCTTCCACCGCTTTGTTCCGAACATTATTGAAGGCTCCTTCAATGTCTAGAAAGGCGGCCAGAGTGTATTCTTTGTTCTTAAGTGTTTTTTCAATAGGGCTGACGACACTGTGTAGTGCTGTCTCTACACTTTTCCCTTTTGTATACGCATGTTGGGCTGGAGATATGTTTTCCGGGCTCAGTGTATTGCGTATATAAAGGTCTATTAGTCTTTCAAATGTTTTTAGGAGAAAAGACGTGAGACTGATGGGTCTGAAGTCTTTAGGGCCTGTGTGGCTTGGTTTTCCAGCTTTTGGAATAAAAACCACTTTGACTTCCCTCCACGCCTTAGGCACATATCCCCATTTCAGGCTACTTAGGAATATGTTTTTTAAATGCGGGATTACATGGTCAACACATTTTTGTAACATCATGGGAAAGACACCGTCCAACCCTGGTGATTTGTACGGTGAAAAGGAGCTAATAGCCCATTTAACCTTTTCTTCCGTGATCAACTCTTCAGGTATTGTGTTCTCGATGCAGAGCCCCAATTGTGAATTCTTTTTATCATTCGAGGTGCAACCTGGAAAGTGTGCGTTTACTAGGAGTCCTAGTGTTTCGCTACACGATTCCGTCCAATGTCCATTAGGTTCTTTAAGAGATCCTAGAACAATCGGTTCCTTTGCTAGTATTTTTCTGAGTCTTGCTGATTCATTAGTACTCTCAACTTGACTACAGAAGTTTCTCCACCAGCTGCGTTTAGCTCTTTGTGTTTCTATTTTAAATTTCCTTTGACTGGATTTATAAATTTCCCAGTCAGTGTCTGCTCTTGTGCGCTTGGCATCGTTGAAAAGTCTCCTGGTTTCTTTCCTAATGGTATCAAGTTCACTTGTCCACCAGGGTGGTTTCTTTTTACCTTGACCACAAGATTTTAGTGGACAGACTTTTTCTAATGCTTTACCGAGAATTTCAGTGAAGTTATCATTTGCTATGTCTATAATCTCGGGTTTTAGCATCGAGTTAGTGTTCAGTTTTTGTATATTCAACTCTACTTCCCTATTAAAAATATCCCAGTTTGTTTTTCTTATGTTTCTGAAAGGTTTACGAGAGTCTGGGGTGTCGGGTATTAAGAATTCTATGAGTTTATGGTCAGAAAATGACTCATCTTTTAATACCTTCCACTGGTCTATGGAAACTGTATCCGAGTTGCTTAAAAGCGTTACATCGAGTACTTCTCGATGTAATAAAAGTGGGTTCGTTTCCCCTATTTGCTACCAAAATGTTATTTTCTATAATGAATTCAAAAAGTAACTCACCCCTGTCATTGATGTCAGTGCTGCCCCATTGTAAATGGTGTGCATTGGCATCACATCCCACAACAGCGTCCCATTTCTCCAATGCGGCACGTTGGATGAGCTGGTTGGTCATCTCAGCCGGTGGTCCTTCCATACCGTCACCTGGCATATAACAAGATGTTATGACGAGTGGTGGGAGCCCGGCTCGTTCGAGCTTTACCGTCGTTTGGTCTAAACAGCTGTGTCTGGATAGAAGAAAGAGATTAATCTGTTTTCTAGCTATAATACAGGCTCTACAACTACTGTTAATGCCTACATTTGTGGTCTTATACAGCGTGAGTTCTTTGGAGTGTAAGCCCTTAATCCTGCCACCTGCAATCCAGGGTTCTTGAACAAGGGCAATGTCTATCTGTCTATTCTCCATGAGGTAGACTAAATTGGCACTGGCGGCTTTACTGTGATGGAGATTTATTTGAATTACTTTCATATTGAAGAAACCCCCTCCCCCTTAATTACCTTTTTCTTGGTGGTTATCAGCCGCAGTTTGCATCGGTTTGTACCGACACGTACCTTGAAATCGATTTTCCTAAGAAGTGGTATTGATTTGTGACTTAGGATCACGACCACTTCAGTGCCATCTTTTGTCTGTTCGCCCATCTCAGCCACTTCCCAGTTTTGACTTAGTTGGTCAGTGTTGAGTGACCTGAGGTATCTTTCAATACGATCCCTCGGAATGAGCGGCCCTTTCATGATAAGCTTGGCTCTTGGCCTGGAAAAGTCGCTGATTTCCTTTCTCCCCAAGAGGCGAAGGTCAGCGTTTGGCCAGGGAGCTTCAGCTTTCTGAATGAATTCTTGAAGCCATGTGAGGGTGTGTTCATCTTCACATGTTAGCATTTTGAATCCTTGAAAGGTGCAGAGATTACCGAAGAGTGGCGGTGGCCTACTCTTAACGATAGCCTCGTTTACCTCCTCAAGGATCCGAAGTTCCATCAATTGCCATTGATCCTCCGTCAGTTTCCGTGTAGGATTCCCATAGTCTACTATGGCGAATTGTTGCCCTACAGGCGCTCTGGAGAGTCTGGCTTTTTTCTTTTTATTTGTTGGTGAGCTGTTGGTCGGTGAGTCCATGTCGTTCCTTGCTCGCTTGGATGTACCTGCATCAGCTGGTGAGTCAGTGGGGGACATTGGCCTCTCCTTAGACACTCCCGATGTGGTATTTCTAGGAGACGGTGTTGTTGTTGTCTTGTCAGTCGTAAGTGGTGTAGCAAGTCTTTGATTGGATCTGTCCAGAGCTAGCTTTTCCTTAGCCGTTAAGGTTTCGGGGTTTTTTCTGGCTAGGAACCGGACAGTCCTCTCATCGTTACGTCTTTGTCGGCGTTGAACCTGTCTGTCACCGAGGAGTCTCTTCACCTTGCGTTGCGTAGCAGGCACTGCTTTGCATTGCTTAGTTGGATTCTCCACGACTGTCGTGTCCGTTAAGTCACTGTTAAGTGTTGCGTTCTTGTCGTGTTCGTGTAAACCTGGCTGTGAAGAGGTAGAAGCACCCAGGTTGCATGTGGGGCTGTGGCCCTGGATGTTCCCTGTGCGCTTCACCACAGCACTTGCCTCTCCCGGTGGTATATTCCCACCCGCCAGACCCGTAGGAGCGGGGTGCTCCATGCAACGTCTGACAGGTGAGTTCGACCGCCCAGCAGTTGGTTTGGGTAGAGTGTCCGTCGTTGACCTTGCTAGAGTATTTGAGGAGACCGTCCCCTTCTTTGTGTCGGTATTACCAACACGCGAAGCCGGCGGCGGTCCCATCAAACCTCCAACGCTGGTGCGCTTCCCAGGGGGAGACTCCTCCGATGTATGGGTAGGTGACCCATTCTTCATTGGAAGCTCCCTCTGCAGAAACGCATGAGCGTTGAGCAGTCTTTTGCGTTCTGCGTCAGTAAGTTCGTCCCAGACCCTCTTGCCAAGCCGTTTGACTGTCCTCTTACAGTTGGAGATTTTACTCCGCCTGGAGGAAGTAGACAGCCCGGAAAGACTAGAGCTGGCAACGGAACATTAGTCAATGATATCGTCACTGTCCACCGTCCCGATACTGGCCCCATCCCCGACTCCAAGATTGGCAAAGGGATCTAGAAGTAGGTCCTCTTCTTCGTACGTCATTGTCATTGTTATGTCTTCGTTACGTATGTTCTGTGTGTCTGTTATCACTGGCGACTTAGCTTCTTGCGAAGCCAAGCCCTCGCCGGCAGCCGTGACTTCTGCCGACACTTTAGCGTATATCCCCGCTAGATTTTTGTTCGTATTTGTTGTATCTGTCATGGTTTTGTGATAGGTTCTGGGTTTCTTAGTTTGTGCAAATCTTCAGCTGACCTGAGTGATGTTAGTAGCTCAGACACTGTACAAACTGAATCTAACTCTGGAACCGAAACGTTAGGGAGTGCAAAACTTATTGAATTTTGATTTGGGTTCGGTAAAAGAAGTTTTCCAAAATATAATGCGAGCTGATCAACACTAATGCTCAAAGAAACCAAAATAACGGCGCCTTCTCAATATACGCACATTGCATCAAAACAATTTAGAGTCTCTACAGCTATTAGACTATTAGCCGCTTTCTTTAGGTACAATTCTTTTTTGATAGCAACATAAATCCTTACAAATTTTTTTTATCCGTAAAATAGATTATTTGATTCCCCAAAAAGTTTTAAGAATTTAAAGGATTTACTTCTACTTTTCATGCATTCCTCGGCATATACCATTAAGACTTTGACCAGGGTCGGTATGATGAAACTGGAGTTACACACAGTTGGGTATTAACTCAAACGCAACTTTAGTCGCATCTTCTACTGATAGATAGTAGATATCTGAAAGTTTGAAGATAACATTTGATGATTTTAATTTTGCCTATACATTTTGGCTTTATGTTCAACCCATCGGAGTTTGTGATTAACTGAAGCATAGTTTTCATTGTCAAACAGTAGTCTATTGTAGAACATCCTTGAGGTGATATAAAAGTGTAATTTCCCTTAGCATCTCCAATTGTAACCACATTTAATACAAATAAACCAAAATCTTCAACCATATTTAAATATTTATAACTTTCGTGTTCAAATGATTATCTATTGAGTTTCTTTCGAAAGAGAAGTATTCATTGTTCAAGATCGAATAATTCTGAAAGGTGCTTATACGTCCGTTCAAGTATTTTATTGTGATTATTATTTAAAATTCAATGTGACAGGTTAGGCATGAGGGTGGGATTTGTTTCCATCCAAGTAAAATAGGGAATTCGTTTCAGCGATGGACTTTTTCTTACCGGAGGTATGATCATGGTTTATTATCCAGTTTTGAAAAAAAGTATTTTATCTCTGGTGGGTGAAAATAGAATGCACTCACTAATCTCTTGCGCACCAATTTTGATCTCTGATAAGAGTGAATTTGTTTTGAAGTTACAGCTTAAATGGATTAGCGCTTCTTGAGTGGATTCTGATTTTAAATCGAGAAGCGAAATTCTCTTCTGAGAATCATCGGTTGACGTTTTTTTTTACCAATGGAATGGTTTGAGAGGAGTTTTTTTGATTTCGGATGCTTCCTAACGTCCAATGGAAAACGACATAAGTGTATTAAAAAAATTAATCTATATACCTATCCGGATTTAATTTTATTTTCTTGATCCTACAATTTTGTTGATTAGGAAAAATTATAATAAAAAAAGAAGGAACCGATGAATTTCAACTCCTTCGTGTAATTTAGTTGTTTTGATAATAGTTATTATCGAAATGATGTGGGTTCATGGGATGTAAATAATTTTGTCATTTTGTTTCAGCCAACAAGTGTGAAAAACATATTTTCTCTAATCTTTCGCTTACCGAATTTGTACAACGGCTTTTGACAAAACGATGTGTTACTTTCTATGGAAAAAATGATAAATACCAGCTATTATCCAGAGAAAAAGGGTGTAGTGGATTTATGACGGTTGGAACGGAAGCAGAGACACCGCCATTAATTTTGAAAAATGTTTTGAGCTACGATGAAGTCAAGGTAAGGACCTACAGTATTATAATATTTGCTATACTAAACAGAACCTATCGTATTAATATTTGTATTTATAAAGCACTAGCAATACCCCCGCCCGCTTCGCAGAGCGTTAAAAAAATATTTTTTTTTATTTGTTTTGCAGCGAATTTGTTAAAAAAAAAAGAGAAAATTATTAAAAATTAAAACAAAAAAAATGTTGCCGGTGACAGGAATCGAACCTGAGACCGCTTACGTCTAAAGCGGAGATCTCATTTTAAATTCATTTTTATTTTTTCCAAAAAACTTACAACTAACTTAAAGCTAGACAAAAATTCATAAAAACTAGTCTACTTATCAATAACTTACAACTAACTTACTGGCCCTATGCGGGCGCTCTAAGTTAAAGTATATATATATCTTAATACTAATGCCTTTCGGCCTAAAAACTATTTTAATACTAAAATTCTTTATTGGTTTTATTTTTCACCAAGAAAGATGGATACAAAAAACTTGGTAACTGTATCATTTTTTTTTTGTATATAAAACTTACTACTAATTAAAACTATGTACTTAAGATTACTTAAACTACTTAAAATTACTTAAAACTACTTAAAAACTGGAACAGCCACAGCAGCATTTTCGGTTTTATTTTATATATTTTTTTTTTTTGGATTTTATAAGTTTTTATAATTTTTTTTAAAAGCGGAGATCTTTCCACTGCACCACGAACTCTAATATTTTTGAATTGCGCAAATTACTAAATATTGTTCAAATCACTAACCCATGTGACCAATTGAAATTTCAGATTTTCTTTAATTTTTTATAATTTTTTTTTTTTGTCCTAAACCTTCTACCCTTATTCCTCTTTAATTTAAAAAAAAAAATTCAGAAAATCGGTCAACCGGTTTGGCTGGTTAGCGAACGTACACAAAACCAAACTTTAATTTATATATGTATATAGAAGATAAATAGTACGCTGCTGATGCGAAACTAAAAATCCAATTAAAAAATTACACAGCAAAATCATAAACGAAAAATTTCGTTCTGCTTCTCGTTTTGTAGTATGCTGTGTACGAGCGAAATTGATAATTTTAGGAGGTTATTTGGATCATAAGTATCACGTTCAATGTTTTCAATGTGTTTTTCGCTGTGGTATACGTTAGGTTTCGGCCACGCAATGAGCAACGAGCGGCTGAGCGATTGAGCGACGATTCTGAGCGATGGGTGGCCATTTACTGAAGGTCATCACTGAGCGATTAGTTGCGAAAATGCCATCGCCAAGTGCGGTTCGTCGTAGCTTTTTAGTTGAAAGTCGCGTTCTTATTTATACAGCTATAATAAGATCGAGAACACGTAGATTTAGTGTTTACCTCATAAATAATGAAAGGGCAAAATGGTGAATTTCATTAAGTATATCAAAATCTTCGCAGATTTCCAGATCGATTTTGGCAATATTGTCGTATGTCAGTACCATCTTTTGATTTGCTGTTTTTTTTAATTCTTTATTTTTATAATCTTTATGGGTGTCTTGCCATAGCACTGGACGGCTTTGGACAGCTGAAATTAAACTTTCTGTGTTTATTTTGTCCATGTTATTAATTCGTTTTAAAAAGAAATCGATGTTTAAAATATATGACAAAAAAAATCAAAACAAAAATACATATGTCAGATTTCAATTAATTGCTCTTCTCTATTTCTTGTAATAATATTTTTATTCTAGTTGTGTTTAATTAATCAAAATTTACCCGATTTGCCATTCCAGCATAGTTGAGGAACATTAGAAATGAAAAAAGCATTTATGTATTTATGTATGTACATTGAATGTCAAATTTAAATGTTGAGCAACTTTTCTGAACATAGGTACCAACATCATAACTTTCCTAAAAAGGGTCAAATACATGTGGTTTAAAAAATTATTGTTTTGTATTAAATTTTTGTTTCTATTAAATACACATTTTAATAAGGTTTTTCATATATAGTTTTATGTGACTGTGCAATGATATAATACAAAAAATTTAGTCCAATATTCTAGCTAAATTTTAAGACCTTAATGAACGGATTATTTGTAGCGTATCACCTTATGTATCGCGACGCGCGAATTATATTTATCCGTCGGAAATAAAAAAGGTTACTTCAAAAAAATATATTTTTAAATGTTAACTTTATTTTCTTTTCAACAAATAAAATATTTGAATAGTTTTTACATACATAGTTCTTACATACTACTCTGCAACTACTCGCAAACTCCTTCCGTGTTGAATCTATTTATATCGTTATCCTGATGAGTTGGTTTTCTTGTCCTCAGGGTTTATGGTAGTGTTGGTTAATTACTTTTTGTATCTTTATCTTATTTTGTTATTTGGTTGGTCATAAAATATCTGTTATGTATTTTATTTTATCTTGTTTTGTTATTATTATCTTGATTGGTTGATCATAAAATATCTGTTATGTATTTTATCTTGTTACCTGTGGTAATCTTTATAAGGATGTTTGTAGATCATTAGCGATCTTATTTATTTTATTATTTCCTCTTATTTCCTGCTTGAGGTACAGTTGGGTGTTTCTAACTCCCCCCATCGCTCAAAATGAATCGCCCCGATTCATCAATATGTTTCTGAAGCAAGGCAAGTCCTTTTTCTAATGTCATCTCTTGTTGTGGAGCCGTTGGTTCGATTATATGTTGCATCGGTATATTGTTGTTGATTTTGATTTCTTTTTTCTTAAAAAATAAGGTTAATATAATAATAATTACAATAATTATACTTATAGTACTTATTCCAATAACTGACTTGGATTTTGTTATATTTAAGTAACTTAATGTGTCAATATTCTCAAACTTAAATTTTAGCTCAGTATTTGGGTCTATTATGTATGACTCAACAACATATTCATTTATGGCATGTGTTTTTATATAGCTAAGTATTTTTTGAGTAGGGTTTGTATAGTTTTTATTATCTATATTAACAGTTTCGTTAAATGTTATTAAATAAATACCATTAATTTTATCATTATTTATAGTGTGGTTATTTTTTAATAAAATTGCTCCATCTTTTATAATTTCAAATTCTTTTTGAATTTCATTTGTTTTATTGCATTTGGTAGGAATTTTATTTAATAAATCTGAAAGACATGATTTTTCATAATTTATTTTGCAAAAATATAAATTTATTTCTTGTTTACAATCCTTAATATTGTAAAATGATTCATTGCATTTTGCTATATTCTTATCAATTATTATTTTTTCTTTATTTTGTTCGATTGCTCTTGTTTCAAATATTTTACAATTTTTATAAATGATTGGGTATTTTATTAATATTATTATGACATCTTTAGTTTGAACAATCTTAAAATCACTAACATCTAAAAGATCGGATATTGACATAGTTCCATGTTCATTATTTGTTATTTTTTGAATATCTTTTTTATTTAATATGATTGGGTTTAAAACTTTAGATTTGCTTAAAGCAATAGTTTGAATAAGGTTTTGTAACTCTAGTATTATTAATTTGTTTCTTTCTTGTAATCTTCTTGTTTTTAATGTATTTTTTTCAGTATTTAAAACTTTAGTAATTTCTTGGATAGCTTGAAAGATCTGTGAATTGGTAGTTGCTTGTTTATTATTATTATAAATTAATTCATTTAATTTGTTTTCTACTAGTAAATAATCATCATGGTCAGGTACTCCTGATATCCAACTAAGTATTGTTCCTATAGTATTGATTGCTCTTTTGAACCTGGTAATTCTAACTTCATCTATTAGTGTCCTCATTAAGGTTATTTCTGACATTATTTCTGCGTTTTCGTCTAAATTTAAGGTGGTAAAATCATACTTTAAGTTTTCTACGTTTGATTCTTTTTCTAATTCCGCTATGATTTCATTAATATAAGTAATGTTTGTCATGTGGAATAACGTTCCATATTCTTTATAAACTGCTGTATTACCATTTTCTATAAGTAAATATTCACTCCTAGAATAATCTATTACATCTGATCTTATTAAAATAATATTTCTTATTGTAATAAAAATAATAATATGTTTTATGAGGTCCATTTCCTGCAAAGAATAAAAATCTAAACCTCTTTTTTAATTTATTTCTTTCAGTGCCGTGGTTTTTCACATAAACTATTTCGTTTTTCTTGAACTCTCTACTTTCACGATTTTCATTATGTGCCTTTAACATTTTTAATTGTTTTTCTTTCAAAATCTCCCTAAGATTGTGTTTTACCTTGTTGAATAACACTTCCTGGGGTTTTAGGCCTGTTACAGAGTGAACCGTTTCGTTATATTTATGTGCTGCTTCTAGCACTGCCTGCTTATCATCTATTATTTTGTATTCTGCTTTAATACAGCGTGTTATTTCGATTAATGTACTATGAGTACGTTCTACTTGTCCGTTTGTCGTAGAATGACTAACTGGTACATAATATATTTCAATTTTCTTTCTTTCTAAAGTATTTTTAAAGAACACGGATTTGAAAACGGATTCGTTATCGCATATAACGTTTTTCGCATAAGGAAATATATTTAAAATTTTTAGTAATTCGAGTTCGATACCAACTTTAGATTCAAGAGGATGTACGACTAAGAACTTTGAATAACTATCTACGACTGTAAGGTATATTTCTTTGCTTGCATAAAAAATATCTATATGTAGCTGTTCACCTTCTTTTTCTGGTATGGGTTTAGTACCTATAGGAAATTTTATTGGTTTCCGATCGTATTTGTTTTCGTTGCAAACAACACAGGTATTTGTATATGAAGAAATTTGTTTCTTCATGTTTGGCCAGTAGTATATTGTCTTTATTTGATTATAATTTTCAAGAGTTCCTCTGTGTGCTCTTTTGTGTGTATCAGTGATTATGTTCAACTGGTCTTTTTTGTTCGGTATATCCTGTGCATATATTTTAGATCGTAAAAATTTATTACTGAATGTTTCGAGAAGTTTACTTTTAACTTCGTATAGATCTTCATCTGAAGCATAGATACATACTGTACCTGGAACTATATATTTTTTAAATAGAGTGATGACCTGATCAGTGTTTGTATATGTTATTGTATACCTCTTCAGTTTATTAAAACATGTTTCAATATTTTCTGAACTTATATAGCCTTTATTTAATATTATCTGTTGCTTAAAACAATTAACAGGCAAGGATGTCGTCTCTATTTGTATGTTATCACTGCTTTCAGCGGAATGAATAGTTTGACTTGAATTTGTTATTATATTAAGGTTTTGTCGGCTTAGTGCATCCGCGACAACGTTATCTTTACCTGGTTTGTATATAATTTTCGGTGCATATTCTTCAATTATAGCATGCCAGCGCTTCATTTTTATATTTGGGTTTCTTTTTGATACTGAGTACGTAAGTGGTTGATGATCAGTATGTATTTCTAGGTCTGCAACTCCGTACAAATAATTCCTTAAATTCTTTAAGGCATATACTATAGCGAAAAGTTCTTTTTCGTTTGTTGCATAACTTTTCTCTGTTTTATTCAGCGTTTTCGAAATGAATATAATTGGTTTGTCGTCTTGTGACAATACCCCTCCGATTGCATCATTACTGGCATCAGTAGTTAATATAAATTTTTTCTTAAAATCTGGTTGTGTCAACCTTACATTTTCGACTAAATATTCTTTTAGTTTATAAAATGCTTTTCTACCCTCATTTCCAATGTTTATATTACATTTCTTGCTCTGGTTCTTTGATATCTTCCCATTTTCACCATTTAAATGAATTGTTAAGGGTTTAGTTATCTGAGCATAGTTTTGTATAAATTTACGATAGTACCCTGTCATTCCTAAGAAGCTTCTTAATTGTCTAAGAGTTTCTGGTTCTGGATATTCTTTAATTGTGGTAATTTTCTTGGGATCGGTAGTAATTATATTCTCACTGATAACATATCCCAAAAATTCCACCTCTGTTTGATAGAATTTAGATTTTTCTAATGATATTTTCATATTTGCTTCTTTCAATATTTTTATTATTTCATTCAGGTGTTGAGTATGTTCTTCGATATTTTTTGAAAAAACTATAATGTCGTCAATGTATACATGACAGAATTTTCCGATGTATGGCTTAAGAATATCATCCATAGCTCTTTGGAATATAGAAGGTGCGTTCTTTAGACCAAAAGGCAAGCGTATATATTCGTACTTACCATTATTCACGGAAAATGATGTCTTTTGAATATCAGATTCTTTCATTAATATCTGATGAAATCCACTTTCTAAATCTATCGTTGAAAAGTATTTAGATTTTCCCAAATTGCTTAAAATAACATTTGTGTCTGGGATTGGATATTTGTCACTTATAGTGTGTTCATTGAGTTTCTTAAAGTCGATGACTAACCTGCTCTTAGGTGTTCCATCTTCGTTGAACCCTTTTTTTGGTACTACCCACACTGGACTTGAATATGGACTTTTACTTGGCCTAATTATATTATCTTTTAGCATTTTACTTATTTCCTTGTTTATAAATTCTGAAGCACTTAATGGATATGGATACTGTTTTGTCCATATTGGTGATTCTATATTAGTTTTTACTTCTGCCACCACATCTGTACGGAATGGCAATGTAATATTTATTTTTGAATGTATTTTTTCGATAACGGAACGAACTTGTTTATTCAGAATATCAACGTTTTGATCTGATTGTACTTTTTCGATTACTTGGTTATTAAGGCGTGGTTCGAGACTGTAAATAGAACGTGAGTCAGTCGTACTTGATGACTCTAAGGTAACTTTAATTTCATTCCCTGTTTGTGTTATATTACTCTCCCATGGCAATGGTTCGCCATCCATGAACATCCTTTCTGCTTTATTATTGTATATCAATAAATTTCTTTCTAAATTTAAATTTATATTTGCACTTCGCAAAAGATTGTAACCTATCAAGCAATCTGCGTCTAGGTTCTCAATTTCGTAAAATCGAACCACTCTATCAAAAATATATATTTCATAATAATATTTAATAATTGTAAACCCATTCACGGTTTTTACTCTTTTATTAATTTCCAATGTTTTCTTATCACTAAATATTTTTGGAGACGTGTAACAAGATGTTGCTCCAGTATCTATTAATATTTTTAACCATTTGCTATTTATTCTTCTGTATATGTGGGGTAATCCCACGTTCCGTCTAAAAAATGATTCTCTTGAATGTTGTTTATCCTTACTTTGTTTGGTGGTTGGGAGCTTAATTGAACACTTTGTTCTCTTTCTCTTTTAATATTATCATTTTGATTATTATTCTGACTGAAATTTCTATTAAAATTCCTATTTTGATTAAATTGATTGTAAGTATTCCTAAATGGATTATTCTGATTATTATGTACCTGTCTAAACCTTTGCATTTCCTGTGGAGTTACTTTTCTATAAGCTGAAGATCCTAATTCCATTGGATCTGGACTCTGGTGGCTAGCCCTATTTGTTTGTTGATAACTATTTTGGGGTTTTTGTTGGTATCTTAATGTATTACCGTATGTTTCGTTTCTAATATTATTTCTTTGATTGTATTGATTCAGAAATTTACTCCTTGTTTTGTTGCTTTCTAACTCTTGAGCCTGGGCTAGTGCATTGGGCAAATCTTCAGGTTTCATACTAAATACCGTATCAGACATTGGCTGATGAAGACCATTTATAAATGCTATTAATGCATTTTTCCTATATGATTTATTGAATTTCTCAGTGGTTTCACTATAAGTACCATATGTCATTATAACTTTATTTATTATTAATGTCAATTTTTCCGTAACTTCATTATAGAATTCTATTAACGTTTTTCTGCCCTGTGTTATCATACTTAATTCATGATTTAAAACATGTATTGGTCTTTTATCCGCGTAGGCGAAGTCTAATCTACTTAAAATGGCTTCAAGGTTAAGTACCGTACCATGACTGGTAAGAACTGAATTCGCATGCCCAACTATTTTATTTCTCATTATGCTTAAAGCAGCAAAATATCGTCTACTACCAGGAGTGTAGAGACTCATACTATTTTGACAAGCTTCTCTCCAACTCACATATCCCTCATTGCTACCTTCGAAAGTTGGTAAACTTTTAATAATGTCAAGACTTTCATTGTCTAGTATTTGTGGATCTATCGTTTGTTTTTTATAGTCTGTTACATTATTTGGAACTGTTAAATTTTCTAATTTTTTTGTTAATTCATCTATTTGATTCTGCTGGTGAGCAGTAGCCTGTTCAATAGCTAATTCAATTATTTGTTTTATATCTATAGTTGTTGTAGTCATTTTAACAATTCTTGTTTCACTTCTTAAAAATAATTTCTTACGATAATTTTCCAATAATTTTCTCTGCTTCTTAGAATGCTGTTCTCCAATCTGTTGCTGGATACTGGCTTTATAGAGCGAACGGGAATCACTTTGCTGGTTTCTTCCTTTTAGTTCACAATTGTTTACACTTTCAGGATACTTTGTTTTTCTCCTATTAATAAACAAATTTGGCTGATAGCTTCAATTTCACTTTGAAAGTTTTGTAAGCCTTAATTGTATTTACAAGTACTTATGCAAATTTGACTATTTTATTCACTTTCACTTTTTACGTTAATAATGAGCTATCCCGGTTGAGCCCCCAATTATATTTATCCGTCGGAAATAAAAAGGGTTACTTCAAAAAAATATATTTTTAAATGTTAACTTTATTTTCTTTTCAACAAATAAAATATTTGAATAGTTTTTACATACATAGTTCTTACATACTACTCTGCAACTACTCGCAAACTCCTTCCGTGTTGAATCTATTTATATCGTTATCCTGATGAGTTGGTTTTCTTGTCCTCAGGGTTTATGGTAGTGTTGGTTAATTACTTTTTGTATCTTTATCTTATTTTGTTATTTGGTTGGTCATAAAATATCTGTTATGTATTTTATTTTATCTTGTTTTGTTATTATTATCTTGATTGGTTGATCATAAAATATCTGTTATGTATTTTATCTTGTTACCTGTGGTAATCTTTATAAGGATGTTTGTAGATCATTAGCGATCTTATTTATTTTATTATTTCCTCTTATTTCCTGCTTGAGGTACAGTTGAGTGTTTATAACTCGCGCAACTTCTGATCGCTACGCTTAGCCGCGCCATGTGTATGGAATTCCATGCATCCCCACTAAAACAAGTATCTGGCAATGATCAGTAATTCCTCCGTTCACTGAGGGAAGGCGCGGCATTTTTTCTTTCGTTCACTGAACGAAAGTCAGCAATTCGTCGCCCAAATTTGTGCGTTCGTTCTTTTTAAAGATCGTCACTCGGCCAGGAAGCAACTTCTAACCTTTTTACGTCGCAACCAAAAGAAGTCAAATTTGATAGTTTTTTTTTGAGAAACCACGACAGCTTATAAAATAAAAAAAGGAAACATTCCTTATTGGAAAATTTTAAAAAGAACAAAAAAGGAAAGAAAAAGAATAAAACTCGGTAAGAATTAAGAATAAACCCCTAATGTGTCTTTTGTTTTTCAAAAAAAAAAAATTTGTTGTAGCTTAAACCGGCAACACAACGAGATCTCTTTTGGTCGCGTTGCATCAAACGCCCCAGGAATCTCGCCACGGAAAACCGTGTGTAGCGAGCAACTAACTATTTTGTCCCGACAGCTCTTGGCTTCGGCAGCGCCTCGAAATTCCGGTACAGTCGAACGCCTCTTCACGAACTTCGCGTTGCGACCTCCCTCACGTACCGTCCCGCCCTCCGATTTTTCGAGAAGAAGCGTGAAAAAAAAGGATTCTAGACGCCTGCACGTGCTACTAGTAGCTAGCCATCGGTGTACCGGAGTTCCACTTGAACTTCCCAACGATATTCATTGCTTTGTTTTAAATAATTGTACCCGACTTACCCGCTCGTAAAATTTCCCGAAATCGCTTAAAATTTTTTTTAAATTAATAATAAGAATAAGTAGGTACAGTGTGTCAATACGATAATATTAAAAGAAACATTTATTTTTTTTGATAAATTGGAAATTTAGTTTAGTATAGCATTTATAAAAGTTTAAATCCGGTTTGTTCTTTTCCCCTTACCATTTGCTTAATTGCGAGTCCGTGTTATAAGAAAAAAAAAAGTTAAATCGAGTTAGGGTGGTGAATATCCAGTTTTTTTTTAAATTTTAATCCTAAAAAAAGAAGAAAAGAAACATAAAATACTTACCTAAAAGAAATAAAAAAATAAATACCTCCAAAAAAAAATAAAGAAAAGAAAATAATACTGAAAAAGAAAAAGAAAGGAAACGTTGGAAATATCAGTCTAACCTACACAAATTCTAAAATTTATTTCAAACAGCAAACAGGATCTTCGTGCGCACGGAACATCTATGTAGCTGCAAAGAAAACTGTAAGTAACATTAACTATATTGTATTTAATATTTTTATACTGATATGTTCAAATTTTCTTACCATATGAATTAAAAAAAAATTTAAATACTTACCTTTACACTAAAAATCCTACTTACCTTGAAAAATTCTTCTTTGGAAATATGAGATAACACTATAATGTGTTAAGTGACTTTTATCTTGGTGATGTAGAGAAGTGAAATGGAAGCGAGGTAAATTTAAACAGGCGTTTTTATTAATATAGGGGCCTTCAACGAATTTCCGGCCTTTGACGGCCATGGAGCCCTGACTCTGGAAGTCAGTGGTTGGGTGGGTACTTCCCTGGGTCATTAACATCAGACCCAGACAATTTTCGTGTTCGTGTTCCCTTATCCTTTCCTTTAAACAGAAGTTTATCAGCTTTGATAATCTCTCTATTCCTTTACTAAGTACGCTTTCCGGCAGAACATAATTTTTTTTTTGGTGTTGCTATTTTTTTTTTTTGAAAAATCGATACTATTAAGTATCAAACCTCCCTACTACCTTATACCCCCTAAGTTCCTCCGGCATGAAAAAATTTATATGTGATTTGGACGGCGGAAAGAATCCCCCCCTCGACTGAGCTCTAGCCGCACAATTGCCAGCATGCCGAATCCTCCGCTGGGTACGAAAATTTTCTTTGGCAGAAAATTTTCAAACTTCATCATACCCTTGTCACACTGTGTCACACATTACATATATAATGGCGCCCAACGTGGGGTCCGACGTTAACAAAACTTCGACAGCCCTATCCGCAACTTATCCTCGGCTAAATCCATAATTAAGAAAAAAAAAAAACTTTTTTCTAAACGAGATAATTTTTTTTTGAAGTTCGATCCTAGGCTGTAGAGCTACGAAATGTAACACAAAAACAAATTTTTCTTCGTTTGCGGAGTAAGCTTGAGTTTGATTACAACTTTAACCACCTTTGAACATCTATCCTTTCAAAAAGTTGCAATTGGACGCGCACTGGTATTCGCTTGCAAGGTTACATAATCCAATTTTTCCAAAAAAATCCCCAATTCTATTTTCACCCGCCAAGTTCATCAGTACCGATAATCTTTTAAAATCTTCTAGGAGTCCGTTCTACTGTACTGTGGAAGCTGTTGCACTAGAGATTTTAGATTTGGAGAGTCGATAACTTTGGACGGAAACAGTTTATATTACGGACGGAAACAGTTTATATTTCGCCTTTTTCTCTTTATAAATTTTTTTTCCCTACATGTTATGTGTTAACGCCTTATTTATCCTCCTACTTTTAATTCACTTTCTCGAAATCACCGAATCCTATATGAAAACAAACAAACAAAACAAAAATACATTTACTTTATCCTCGAGTTTATTTTGGAAGAAATTACTTAAATAAGTTTTGAATTCATTAAATTTTGTTTTTAAATACATTATACCGATTTTATTGAAACATAAGAATTATGAGTAACAACAGAAAGGCCAATGGGGCATTCCCCAAAACAAGTAGGCAGTCAGCTTTCGATGCCAACCGTAATACAATGCAAACACGAAACCGCGGGCCATGTGATAACCTGTCACTATCCATGACTCATGCTGGTACCAATCCTGTAAGACATTCTCCGCCACATAATGTTAATTTAGCGGGAGCAAATGTTCTTCATTCACCTAACTTTGATTTGATCCACAATGGAAGCATTTATCAAATCAGAAATCAAACAATTACAGAGAATTTAGTTACTTCAGTAACATCCATCCCTACAGCACTTGCCACAGTCACCACCACCACCACTTCATCTAGTCCGATTATGTCAATCTTTGCCACCGATCATATTAACGGTGCAGGAGCTTTAAATCGAAGCACTATAGAAAAGCAACATACTTCAAATCGTAACCAAATGGTAGACGTGTCGTTTGTAGAAAACGATGACCTCGATGACTGTGCAACAGAAATTAACCTGAACAATATTGGGAATAATGCGTATTCCAATCAACCTATAGAGACTTCTCAACCTCAGATACAATATCCCTCCTCAAATCGTCTTCATAATCATATAAAGAGTGTGGTAGATGCAAGTTTGAAAGACATGCAAAAGTCACTTTTTAAAGATATGCCTGTGTATATTCAACAGAGCGTTGAACAAACCATGAAAACCCTGCTTCCACCAATAAACTCTCTTAATGGAGTTGAAAAACAACGACTACCATCACAAATCAACCAACCTGTGACTAACGCAATTATTTCAACCTACTCGAGCAATTTATCCACAAGCTCTCGAGTACGCGACGATTCCAATGATTTAAACAGACCACCTCCTAATAATAAGAATTTTAAAGACTTTACTGAATGAAATCAACGAGATTCTTTTTATCCCCATCCTAATTTTAGAAACCGAAACTCATTCGCTTGCGATAGAGATGACCCATATATACGAAATGATCCCCGTGTCCATTTTACACAATCCAATCCGATTCAGAGTAACTATGATCGAATCGATCCATATAGATATGACGGATGAGTTGAATTTGCTCGCTATGGTCATGATCCCCTAGAATTCAATCACACTGGTTATGACATAAGAAATACTCAATTAAATTCCCGACCAGATTTTGGCTTTTTGTATGACAGACCGTACTCACGTCGTTTCGAGACGTTATGGAGTGTTCGATTTGATGACACATCAAAAGGTATGCCAATACCAGAATTTGTTTCACGTGTCGAAATTTTACAAGAAAAGTATAACTGTCCTTAGGAAGAAGTACTTCGAAATTTCCATCATCTTTTGATAGGAAGGTACTGCTTCTGATTGGTATTTCGAATATCTTCGTGAACATCGCCGAGTTGATTGGTTGACTCTTAAAAACGCCCTGCTAAAACAATTTCAGAGATACGAGAGTGATCTTGAAATTTTGAAAGCGATCATGGATCGTAAACAATCACCGCAAGAATCGTTTGATGAATTTTTCACATCGATAATCACCCTTAAAAGACAACTACGTGAACCGATGAAAGATTCTGACTTAGTTCCCATTTTACGTAACAACATATGGCATTTGTTTATCCAATGAGTATCTACTCCTTAGAACGCTTTAGAGACGAATGTCGTAGAACAGAGAAAATGTTACAAGCACGTTATGCTTCACAAAATCGTACGAACTTCGTTAGAAACGTACATGAAATTCATTGGCCAGCTGGAATGACAACTGACGAAAATATTTTTGAACCGGATGTCGAAAACCTTGCTGCTTTTTCTTATAATCGTCCTCACGCCTTAAATAGTCACTTAAATTAATAGTACTACGAAGTGTTACAATTGCAAAGAAATAGGTCACCTTTCGACCAATTGTCCTTCCAAATTAAGTAAACCGTTCTACTGCTATCGTTGCGGTACAGAAAACTTTACAGTTCGTGACTGTCCAAGTTGTAATTTTCACAAGGGACACTACAAAACGAGCGCGATGCCGCCTGGGGAGTCGCGTTCGACCCAAACGAACCCAGTTTAAAGAAAAAAGATGCCTCGACAAACACATCCTCAGATGTTTGCCGAAATAATCAATTAATTTCAAATTTCACCAAAACGGAAATCGATAAACTTTCATTTAGTCAAAAAAATAAAAATAAACCGGGATTAACTAAATCTCTTGATACCGAAACTTCAAATCGGATAGAAAAAGATTTTATTCAGCCAGAACCAAAAACAATTTTAAAAACTGATATACATCCTTTACTTGAAAAGAAACACGAATCAATACCCATTCCTTTATATAAAAAGTCATTTGATGAAAGATTGAAAAATTATGAAAAGATTCGAAATCGAATCTTTAACCTAGAAGAAGTATCGCATCCTGAAATTCCTTTGAAATTGTTAAAAGCCCATAAAAGAAGTACTAAGAGAGTCGCTTTCAGATCCTTTTTGGAAGAAGCTATTCTTGGAGGCACTTCTCAAGACATAAGACCATATGCCAAAATCTCTATAATGGGACGAGGAATGGCTGGTTTGCTTGATAGTGGCGCTTCTATATCGTGTTTAGGAAAAGGTTTCTTAGAATTCGTAAAATCATATGAAATTCCTATTATTAAAATTAACGCAGAAGTCAAAACAGCTGACGGTAAAGGTCAGAGAATTGTAGGAAGAGTTTCAGTACCCATTGAATATGATATAGTAATAAAAGCCCTTGATTTATACTTAGTACCCGATTTAACTCAACCTCTCTATCTTGGTGTGGACTTTTGGTCCAAATTTCAAATCGCCCCGCATATAATCGGCGAAATTTTTAGCATTTCAGCCGACGAGAAAAAAAGTAACCCTGAAAATATTGACTAAAAGCCACCCGAGCTTCAGAGTGTCTCAGCCTTTATAAGTGAACTATTCTGTCCTCCTGGCAGCAAAGAATCTGACGAGAAAAAATTAGATAAGCCTAAACCACCGATGCATGAGCTCACCATGGAGCAATAAAATCGATTTGAGTCAGTGATCTCCCTATTTCCATCATTTGCAAAGCTTGGGTTGGGTAAAACCTCCCTTGAAGAGCATGTGATCGATACAGGAGACGCTAAACCGGTAAAGCAGCGACATTACCCAATGTCACCAGTGAATCTGGAGATAATCAATAGGAAGCTGGATCGCATGCTTTCTTTGGGAGTAATTGAAGAGAGTCACAGTGCTTAGAGTTCACCCATAGTTCTTTCGGGTTGTGTAATGCACCCCAAAGGTTGTGTCGGTTAATAGATAAAGTGATCCCCTCGGCGCTTAAAGAATTCGTGTTTGTCTATCTTGACGATCTTCTAATTATCTCCCCGGATTTCGAATCCCATATGAAAATCTTGTCGTTGGTGGCGGAACACTTGAAATCGACTAACCTAACTATCAACGTCGAAAAATCATTCTTTTGCTTTAAAGTATCTTGGGTATATTATCGGTCAAGATCATGTAAAAGCTGATCCCGAAAAGATTTCAGCCATTAAAGAGTTTCCGTTACCAACAACCCAGAAACAGGTGAGGAGATTTCTTGGTGTCTGCGGGTGGTATCGTCGCTTCATCCGGAACTTTTCTGCTTTAGCCGCCCCATTATCTGATTATCTTAAAAAAGGAACAAAATTTCCGATTTCCCCAGAGGCTAAAGAGTCTTTCGAGGCTTTGAAAGATGCTTTAACTTCTGCTCCACTTTTAAATACCCCTGAATTTTCAAAACCCTTCACGGTCCAGTGCGACGCCTCGTCAAAAGGTATTGGTGCTGTTTTGTTTCAGCATGACGACGATCAAAACGAGAAGCCGATCGCCTATTTTTCTGAAAAGTTGAATGCCTGCCAACAAAAATATAGCGTTAGAGAGCAAGAATGCCTCGCTGCGCTTCGAGCAATTCGTAAATTTAGACCCTATGTGGAAGGTAGTACCTTCACGGTAATTACCGACCACGCCAGCCTCAAATGGCTGATGAACTTAACTGATCTCAGTGGCCGCCTAGCTCGTTGGTCGTTGAAGCTACAAGCATACTCTTTCCATATCAAACATGTTAAAGGAACACAAAATCTAGTGCCAGTATGTTATCCAGAATGCACATGGATCAACTAACTCTGTCATCAATTTTCGAATCCACTGAATTTAAATCTAAAGAATATATCGACTTTATCGAAACCATTAATAAAAACGACAATAATCTCCCTGACTTAAAAATTGAATATGGTGTAATTTATAAAAACATTATCCCTAGCCATAACAACACGTTAAACATAGACAATCCCTGGAAAATTTGGTTGCCGTCTAGCTTAACACACCAAACCATAGTCCAAAACCATGAACCACCAAACTGTGCTCATGGCGGAATTCAAAAAACCCTTGAAAGAATAAAAGAAAATTATTTTTGGCCACAAATGGCACAACAAGTACGAGATTTTGTTTGTCAATGCGCTAAATGTAAAGAAAACAAACCTCCTAACTTTATCATGAGACCACCTATGGGTTTTCAACAAAATATAGAACTTCCTTTCCAAAAAATCTATATAGATTTTATGGGACCTTATGTGCGAAGCAAAAAGGGAAATTTGTTTCTCTTTATCGCTTCAGATTACATGACAAAATTCGTATTTTTAAAACCTATGCATAAAGCCACCTCAAAACTAGTAATCGATTTTCTCGAAAAAGAAGTTTTTCTGAAATTCGGAGTGCCATAGTTTGTGCACAGCGACAATGGCAAACAATTTGTGTCGCAGAAATTTAAAAACTTTCTTTCCAAGTACGGAACGAAACACATCAAGAATGCCCTATATTCTTCTCAGGCAAAAGCTTCGGAGAGGGTGAATCGTTCCATCCTGTCAGCTATTCGTATTTACCTTAAAGACGACCAGAAAGAATGGGACGTGCACTTGCCACAAATACAACAAGCATTGTGTAATGTGTACTTCTGTGCACCAGTCGCGTACCCAATCTTTAAGCAGCTTAAATCTCTAAGCGATGGTAAGATTGAAGTATTACCCTCTTCGAACGTATTGTAACTGATGCGAACGAAAATAAAAGAGAAATTACATGAAGCATACAAACGAAATGAAAAGTCGTACAATTCAAGGTCAGCTATACGTGTATTTAAACCTGGAGAGGAAATTTTCCGAAGAAATTTTGTGTTGAGCAACTCCTCAAAAAATGTCAATGCGAAACTATCACAAAAATTCGTTAAGTGTAAAGTGGTAAGTAGAAATAACAATTTATATGAAATAGAAAACCTACAAGGGAAAAGAATTGGCATATACCATGCTAAAGACCTGCGCCGATAAATTCTTTTGAAAAACTTCCATATTATTGCTAAAAAGCTATTCACACCTATAGCGAATTCAAATTTGAAAAAAAAAGAAGAAAAAACTGACTGCACGGAAATTACCCTTTAGATATTCTTTAATTTATTAAAAACGAATTTAGAAAACAATCTTACTCACTAAATATAACTTAAAATAGATTTTAGCTAAGTAAAATGAAATACTGAACGAACCTAAGTTGAATGAAAATTCATGAGCGAGCGTATTCACAAACCGACAATCAACTCCGGGCTGATTCCATTCCACCGGTGGTCGAACGTTGATAATGTCGAAAGTACGATTATTCGATACCAAAACGTCGACGAGATTCTGGCTCTGGAATGTCGAACTACCTTGAGTAGCCACAACTATGTCGGCACGTTATTAAGAAGGCACATCGGCAGAACAGCACTTCCTTTCGATTGCTCATTTCACGGTATAATTCTGATCAGGTATGTGAACGAAATAAACCAACCTGAGATGATTGGGTCATTGTTTTGAACTGACCGACCCCGAGCCAGAAAAGAAAATGTTGGCGTGTTCTTTTTTTTAGTAGCCGTCGTCTCTTCTGAATCCATTAGCTCCAAAACAAACAAGAGTAGAGATGTTAGGTTTTCGTGTTCGTATAGGTATCTTCTGGAGTAGCAAATAGAAATAGAAAACTGAAATAAATTGTTATTAGTACATTAATAGCCAGCAAAATACATAATTGCTATACTTACTTGAATTGATTCACAGGATTCCTCCAACTCAGATTTCGGAGATCACAAGGATCTCAACAATTTCCGATTCTTGAACAATTCACAAGTATTTCCATTGTATATATATTTCTATAGTACTCTCATGAAGAGGAACGAACGACGCGCCGCCTAGGTGAGCCGATACAGAAGCTTGCGAAAATTCAGAGTGGAGAGATTGGAGAGTTGAGAAGGAGCGGATAATCAAATAAGGGAGAATAAAAAATAAGGTTAAAGAAAGATAATAAGAACGAGAACAATGTATACAAAATTAATGAAAGTTAAAATGGGATAAAAATTTGTCGATTTTGCGCTTTATTCTTGTGTGACAATTCTTAAAAAGGGGAAAATTAAAGAAAAAATGAAAATAAATGATGTTCAAAAGGAACTTGGATTTTTCTTTCTCCTGTGTATGTCTATGACCTATATTTGGTAGAACAAAAATAACTTTAAGTATAAAATCGCCACTATTGCCACTCGAAGAAAATAGGGTGTTATTAACTATTCAGTTTTTTATTGAAGTATGGAAAATATTATATTCCAAATAAATAGTTACATACGTATATGCAAATATATTTACAGCGTTTGTTTGTGTTAAATGCCTCATTCTTTTACCAAACGCACAGTATTTTTTTGTAAAAATTGAAACAATAGGGAAATATGGTTTGTAAATTTTAAAACCAATTGAAATAGGTACCCGTAAAGACAATTTTTGAAAGAAAATAAATAATTTTCTTACAAAAATTGATTTTTTTTGATTAATGAAAATTTTGTAAAAAGTAAAACAAATGAGAATTTGGTTTACAATTTTTCCAAATCGATTCAAATACCCCTAAAAACCATTTTTCAAGAAAATTACATTATTTTTTTCGGAAAAAAATATTTTCTTTGGGTAGTTAATTTTGTGAAAATTAAAAAAAAATCAAAATCTGGTTAGAAAATTTAAAAAATAGATTGAAATATGTAAATAGAAAACTATTTTTCGAAAAAAATTAAATTATTTTTTCGGAAAAAAACAAATTTTGAAAAAAAATAATAAAAAAAAAGAAAATTTGATTTGCAAATTTCAAAACCCGAATTAAATACTCGTGAAAACTATTTTTTGAAAAAAATTAATTTTTAACAATTTTTTTAAAATTAAAAAAAAGCTGAATTTTGAATGCAAATTTCCAAAATAAACGTAAGAACAATTTTTCAAAAAAATAAAACTACTTTTTTCGATCAATTGAAATAATATTTCAAAAAATTAAATAGCTTTTTGTGGAAAAAATAACTTTTTATTGGGGAAAAAAAACAAAATTGGTATCACAATTTTTAAAATCAATTAAAATACACCAGAAAAATTATTTTTGAAAAAATCAAATGCTATCATTTTCGAAAAATTGATTTTATGTATTAAAACAATTTTACCAAATTTTTAAAAACCAATTAATAAACCTACACATGAAAATTATTTTCAAAAAAAAAAAAACAAAAAAATCCAAAAAATGTTTTTTTTTGGTATGTAATGACTTACCTATTGAAGAAAACGAAATTTGGTTTTCATGTCATCAATTTTTAAAATAAATTGAAATATACATTAAAACATTATTTTTGAAAAAAAAATCAAATACCTTTCATTTTCGAAAAAAATAGATGGAAACAATTTTTCGACCATTAAAAAAAGGAAATTAGGTATACCAATTTTAAAAACCAATTGATATGCACATGAAAATAATTTTCAAAGGAAAAACAAAAAATTACCAAAAATGTTTTTTTTTTTTTTTAATTTAAATTTAATTTTAATTTTTTTAAATCTAAACCCATAGCATAAATCTAAAAACCTAAACCTAAACCTAAACTTAGACTTAAACTTAAACCTAAACATCTAGGCCCAAACTTAAACCACAACCTCGAACACATACCTACCTACATAACTACCCAAAGCAAACAGAAAAACAAACTATACCTACATACCCATAACTTCGCTTAAAAAAATAATTCATAACATAATATGTTGCTATATAATAATACCTACATACCTAAAACGATAAAAACAAAAAAATTCCAACAACAATTCTTACCTACCTACCTAAAGGAAAAAGCATAATAAATGCCAAATATAGCAACGTTGTATTTACGTCACATATTGTGAAATTTAACAACGTTGCTTTGATATATTTTTATTCAATTTGCATCAAATTTGAAAATTTAAAATATTTTGCTTCAAATAATACCTACTATAGCTATACCTAAATCTATGTATACCCCTATCTCAACAAAATACCGTATAAGCGACCATAGCACAAAAAAAATCTTCTCCTTATTTTGCTTTAGGCCACGTCAAAAACATCTGATTCAACGATCTCCCTTAGTCTCATTATTGTTGTCAGACTAATATTAATATAATCCTCTCGTTCTTACTACTTGTCTTCATTTCTTTGTTATTTATCTTCTTCCCGCCTTTTTATCTCTCCAAAGTCAGATTGTGGCGATTGCAGCGCCGTTTGAGAGCCGATGCAGAACTATTTTTTTCTGTTCCATGAGAGTACTATAGGGTTTATATACAATGGTTTAATGAGATTGGTGTTGCAAAGCAGTTTAGAATTTTTTCGACGATACTTGAAAATCATTTCTCGGGTCGTGGGTCGAAGTAAAGCCCGCGATACGAAAAGTATATAATTGCAAGTTGCTTTTTGGAAATAAAGTCTTTATCGGTGAACTTGTTTTCTTGTCTTGTGTCAATACGGGTATTGGAACAATCCAAGATTTTGTAGCGTATCACCTCATGTATCGCGACACGCGCAACTTCTGATCGCTACGCTTAGCCGCGCCATGTGTATGGAATTCCATGCACCCCCACTAAAACAAGTATCTGGCAATGCTCAGTACTTCCTTCGTCCACTGAGGGAAGGCGCGCCATTTTTTCTTTCGTTCACTGAACGAAAGTCAGCAATTCGTCGCCCAAATTTGTGCGTTCGTTCTTTTTAAAGATCGTCACTCGGCCAGGAAGCAACTTCTACCCTTTTTACGTCGCAACCAAAAGAAATCAAATATGATAGTTTTTTTTTGAGAAAATAAATAAATAAAATAACAGCTTACAAAATAAAAAAAAGGAAACATTCATTATTGGAAAATTTTACAAAGAAAAAAGAAGAAAAAAAAAAAGGAAAGAAAAAGAATAAAACTCGGTAAGAATTAAGAATAAACCCCTTAATGTGTCTTTTTTTTTAAACAAAAAAAAGGAATCTCGCCACGGAAAACCGTGTGTAGCGAGCAACTAACTATTTTGTCCCGACAGCTCTTGGCTTCGGCAGCGCCTCGAAATTCCGGTACAGTCGAACGCCTCTTCACGAACTTCGCGTTGCGACCTCCCTCACGTACCGTCCCGCCCTCCGATTTTTCGAGAAGAAGCGTGAAAAAAAAAGGATTCTAGACGCCTGCACGTGCTACTAGTAGCTAGCCATCGGTGTACCGGAGTTCCACTTGAACTTCCCAACGATATTCATTGCTTTGTTTTAAATAATTGTACCCGACTTACCCGCTCGTAAAATTTCCCGAGATCGCTTAAAATTTTTTTTAAATTAATAATAAAAATAAGTAGGTACAGTGTGTCAATACGATAATATTAAAAGAAACATTTATTTTTTTTGATAAATTGGAAATTTAGTTTAGTATAGCATTTATAAAAGTTTAAATCCGGTTTGTTCTTTTCCCCTTACCATTTGCTTAATTGCGAGTCCGTGTTATAAGAAAAAAAAAAGTTAAATCGAGTTAGGGTGGTGAATATCCAGTTTTTTTTTAAATTTTAATCCTAAAAAAAGAAGAAAAGAGACATAAAATACTTACCTAAAAGAAATAAAAAAATAAATACCTCCAAAAAAAAATAAAGAAAAGAAAATAATACTGAAAAAGAAAAAGAAAGGAAACGTTGGAAATATCAGTCTAACCTACACAAATTCTAAAATTTATTTCAAACAGCAAACAGGATCTTCGTGCGCACGGAACATCTATGTAGCTGCAAAGAAAACTGTAAGTAACATTAACTATATTGTATTTAATATTTTTATACTGATATGTTCAAATTTTCTTACCATATGAATTAAAAAAAAAATTTAAATACTTACCTTTACACTAAAAATCCTACTTACCTTGAAAAATTTTCCTCAACTTACCTTGTTTGAACGCCGTGATTGACTTGATTTTTCCTTTAATTAGATATACGGTTATATTACACGTTTTAAATATATTTTAATACATCGGATTTTCACTTATTAGATTTCTTTTGTGAACATTCACCGCTTTTGTATTATGATACCAATGATTTGGTTTTAAACCTTTTGAGCTTCATACAATGAAAATCAAAAAGTAATGTTCTTTTTATATAACAAAATATATTTGTAATAATGTACTACGTTTTCAAAAACAAGTTTTTTTTTTGATTCTTTGGAAATATGAGATAACACTATAATGTGTTAAGTGACTTTTGCCTTGGTGATGTAGAGAAGTGAAATGGAAGCGAGGTAAATTTGAACAGGCGTTTTTATTAATATAGGGGCCGTCAACGAATTTCCGGCCTATGACGGCCATGGAGCCCTGACTCTGGAAGTCAGTGGTTGGGTGGGTACTGCTCTGGGTCATTAACATCAGACCCAGACAATTTTCGTGTTCGTGTTCCCTTATCCTTTCCTTTAAACAGAAGTTTATTAGCTTTGATAACCTTTCTATTCCTTTACTAAGTACGCTTTTCGACAGAACATAATTTTTTTGGTGTTGCTATTTTTTTTTGAAAAATCGATGCTATTAAGTATCAAACCTCCCTAAACCTACCTACTACCCCCTAAGTTCCTCCGGCATGAAAAAATTTATATGTGATTTGGACGGCGGCGGAAAGAATCCCCCCCTCGACTGAGCTCTAGCCGCACAATTGCCAGCATGCCGAATCCTCCGCTGGGTACGAAAATTTTCTTTGGCAGAAAATTTTCAAACTTCATCATACCCTTGTCACACTGTGTCACACATTACATATTAGAACCGAAGTTATAAGCAAGCCAAACGAAACACAATGTATCTTTACAATTTATTATTATACCGACTACAAATGTAGATACATATGAACATTTAGCATTTTTTTTCCGACGGTTTTTTATTGCACAAACTCCGCCGCCGCCGCCACCGGCTTTAGAATACTATCTCCCTCTCGCCAATTGGTGGTTGAAAGTATTTTAATGTTTTTTTTTTGTTTTTATCAACTTCCTCATTGAATTAAATTATTTGTCCGATATTTATTTTCATGTTTTTAGTATAAAATTTTGAATGATTTTGAAAATTTTTGTTTGCTCTAACACGCCAGTCATTTTTCCTTTAATTATGTACCTTAAAATTGAAAATCGGATAATTGGATCGAAAGATAATATAAAAGCATTTAAGTAAACGCAAATCGGGTATTTTTCAGATTTCGCAAAAATCATCATCAAAAACATACCCATTTTTTTTTTCTACGAACATTTCTCCTTTTTTTCTGTCCGTTTTATCATCTTCTTCATATTTTGTTTCCTCAGACTAGTAAGAACAAAGCATGAATGAAATAATTTTGTTTATTTTGTTTATTCCCCTCACGTTTCACCCCCTTTGTCAACTAGGCGTTTCATATTTTTGAAATTCTGTTGATTTTTTTACATTGTATGCCTCAGTTTAAACATTTCTAATGTTAAAACTGTATCACATCAGAGTAATACAGCACAAGAGTATAAAAACTATCAGAACAAGATTAAACAGAAAAGTTGAGCTTTTTTTAATTCGAATTTAATATCAATTCGCACTTTTTACTTGCGATATACATACATAAGTAGGTAATATGCGTGTTTTTTTGGGAATCTATTTATAGTACAGTTTTCTACTTTAGCTTTTATCGGCCGTAATCCAATTTTTTCTACTTTAGCTTTTATCGGCCGTAATCCAATAAATGCAATTCAAATCGCAGCTCCCCGGGGCCCTAGGGGGTTAAATAAAAAAATTTAATATATCGTCAATAATATAATATATGTATCTTATCTGAATATAAAACTAGTGACCCGACCCAAAAAAAAAATAATAGCCGGCGGCTAATTCTAGATTTTTGTTAACGATCATACCTTTTTTTGTCTATACAAATACTCCAAAAATTTGGCGTCGGCTCTAGACTATTATCTAGAACGACAAAAATCGCGTATGGATAAAATTTAAGTAGTAAATTGCGGGTGGCAACGGCGCAGTGGATGTAGTGCTTGACTGCTAACTTAGAAGTGTTTTTTCGAGCCCCACTCTAAGGCAGCATTCTTATCCAGTTTCCACTGGACGCCACCCGTGGTATTTCATGATATAATAAACACTTTATTTTTCAGTCCACTGTGCCAGGAAAAAATCTTTTAACTCAGATTGCATTGAAAGGCCTTACTGGCATATAGTTAAAATTATTATTATTATATTTTTTTATTTTAGCTCTCTGCATTGCTTTCTGTTTCATCATATTCGGAATTTCTTAATAATGGAAATCGCAATAATATTGGTGTTATAGAAACAGATAAATCCAAAATTGAACGCGCAGGTGTTGTAATAGGTTTGATTGGAGCTCGACTCTCCCGCCGTGATGTAATGGAGTTTCAAGACATAGTAATTTCTAAAACTCAAAATACATTTGAAAATGGTTATGGACAAAATTCTACAATCAATGAAACCAGACAAAGCAGCTACCGCCAGGTGTGGAAAAGTTTTTACGAAGAAGAAGATTTTTTGTTTGACAAAGTAGTCAAAGATGGTAAACGTTTTGGCAATGCAAAAAATTTCAACGACATTTTTGATAATTTAATCATGAAAAAACGTTTTGCCATTTCTTTTGATACACTTCTATTGGAAAGTGAAGCAAGAGGTGCAGCTGCTGGTCAGCGTGCATTTATACATGTTGTTGGTATTGGATTAGGTGTTTGGAGAACAGCACCACAACAAGAAGAAATATTTCTATTGACTTTTACCGAGAGACTTAAGTTACTGCTGCCTAAACTTAATCATATTGCATTTGTGCATTTTTCATGGTTCAGCGTGACTGAGTGTGGAGAGCTAAAACATGGGGGAATTTTTAAATGTGATACACATCCCGACGGAGGAATAAGAACGTTTTTGTCAAAGAGAAACCCTGCAGATAAATTGGTAAGAAACACACCACATTATTTAAATAAAAATAACTTAAATTTCTACTATGCCTTAATATTTTGGCGTTAGATACAATTTTTTTTACATACGTAGGTAAAATTTTCTTCGGCTGCCAACTGCACATGCACATGCATAGTAACTTATAATTAAATTTATGCAGAAAATATGGACAAAAATTCGAAATCATTTTTTTTTAAATCACTAAGTTCAAAATTGCGAACATACAAAAATTTGGATTGTTATGCCTAATCTTGAAAATATGTTGTAATTTAAAAAAAAACCTTTTTATTTTGGCTGCAACAAAAAAGGGGTTTATCTGAAAAACATTACCCGTTAGAACAATTGTGAGTTCAGATTGAATTCAGATTCGAATTCAGCACATCAAAAACCTTCAGAATGTATTTTCTGGTTTCGGTTACAAAAAAACACGCGTTACAGCGTTAAACATTTGTGTATTAAAATGAAAAATTACCACCACACTTTGGCTAATATAAGCATATCAGGAATTTTAAATTGTTCTTCCCATATGCATGTTATACATATTTACGATTGCTCGATAACTTAAGATGTTGTTGTCTAAGAACAAAATCAATGTATAAGGAATTTGGATATTATGACTAAAAGGTGATTAACTAACTAGGACAAGGTCTAATAAGGATAATAGATCTCAAAAACCACTCAAATTAAATCTTACAAATCTTAATCTTTGTCTCAAAAATGAAAGGCTTTTTGAGATTTTTGTAATTTTAGAATATAATACGATTTGGCATTAGAGGATTCTGTTTTCCAGACATAATGGTACTTTTAGTTCTTCAGTACATCAGTGTGTGAAGACCCATTGTTCAAAAAAGCAAAATGTTTGTGTCCCTTCATGCTCATAATATGTTCCTCGCTTTTGAAGGCTTCAATATCATAACATTTCATTTAATAATAAGAACCATGTATACAACTATTAATTTAAGTTTTAAAATTCACCACAGCAACAACCTGAACAAGAAAATGTACTTCTTATTGTATCTTATGCTTGGGATGGAAACGCCTTGCCTGGAAATGAATTTTGGATGGTAAATAACATAATTGTTTAAATTATTAACTTTAACTTAATGATAAAATTTTATTTTAATAGAGAATGCTTAAATCGAGTGGAGATTCCTCAACAGCTTGCAGCACTCTTATCACTGAAATTCACAATCCACATATTAACTCCCAAATGGTTTGCGGAGAGAATTTGCACATAGCTTCACTAGAATACGGAGTTATCCATATATCAGATTACAGCAAGAAAATTTTAAATTTATAACTTTTTTGTTTAAGAATGTTATTGTTGTACTATATATTATATATTTAAAGAAACTGTAACACAAGTATGAAAACAAAATGTTCGAACGACACATGTACGATAACCAAATGTATGAAAAACAAAATGTTCGAAAAGACACATGCTCGAAATCGAAATGTATTCAACGACAGATGTACGAAGACGACACTTCCACTCAAGCAAAATGTTCGCACGACAGATGTACGAAAACTAGATGCTCGAAAAGCAAAATGCTTGAAACGACACATGTACGAAATATAAATGCTCGAAATACGGAGTTATGTACGAAAAAGTAGACACTACTATTATGCTGGGTTTTTGAGTTAGGAATAATGATAAAAGACAAATGTTGTTTACAGAATAAGGATGGGAATTATGTATAAATAAAGGGAGGCAAATGTTAATATTAATATGGGGAGCTAATATTATTCTGTTATTATTTATAATACAAAAATAGATATGTGATTGTGTATTTTATACAATTTACGCATTCATTACGTTAAAGTAAGAGATGAAATAAAGCATTACGAGTGTTATAAGTTCTTATTTTAAAATGAAATGTTTTAACATTTAGATTTTAAAGGTTTTTTTTTTTTTAAATATGATGTTATTAATATGAATAAACATTTAAAAATAGACGGGTCATCAGTAGGCTTATCAGTAAGCTGTGTTACCACAGAAGAATACATATTACGTATCCACAAAAATGGATGCGAGATATGGATATGATTATCCATATCTCGAAGAAGTTAAAAACAATTTCAAATTGGCATTTTAAGAAAAAAATAATAAAATGGTTAAAGGAAAATGAAGCCCATATTGATGGAATATGTTATGGAATATTGGAAAACGGATATTTTGTCTTAAGACAACAATTATCAAACTATTGGCTGGTATTGCAGAAATGATAAAGTGAAAAAGTAAATATTAAAAAAGGAAAAGGACATATCTAGTAGTTTTTGAGACTTACGAAACCGCATGTTCAACATGTAAATGTTCAACATTTATAGCCAGTTGCTAAAGACAAGAGTTGTAATTCCTATATTTTTGTTTAAATTAAAGCGGTCTTATGACCAGTTGCACAGTAGATTAAATGAGGTTCAGCGCAAGTTCAAGCATGTAATTAGCTGTTATCACTTACATATTTGAACCCTGAATAACTGTTTAAATTCAGTCAATCCACCGCGCCGCCGTTAACAATGGTAAAATTTCTGAACTAAACTAATCATTTATATGAGTAAAATCTGTTAATTTTTATGAGTGAAAATATTAGAAAAATTAAGAGGTTTGTAAATGAGAATTATTTTTTCATAAGATTTTTTCAAATTAATTTCTTTGCTCTAGAGAAATTTGGTGTACATAAATGTATCTTATTAAGAAAATTTGTAAAGGTTTTTCTAGACGTAGATTGGAACCAACATCGTTAAGTGCCATCCAAAATTCAACACTACCTAAGCTGAACAATCAAAAATTCAATAAAAAATACTGGAAAGCTCGAACAAGCGAATACTGTATTATGTACATTGAATTGATTTCGATTTTGCCCAAATTATATATGGGAAAGCAGGTTTCATTTCCAACATCGTGTCTCTTAGTTTCTAACTTTGGTGAATTGTCTATACTTGTATTCTATATCTTTTGATTTTAGTGACTTTTTTAAATATTAACTATTGTTGACCTGAAGCCCATTCAACAAGAGTTTGTATTCTATATCGCTAAAAATCACTGAAAATCAGTGTTGTGCCATGTAGACTATAAATGTAGACTACACGATTGTCTACGTGTAGACAATTCAACGTAGACAATTGGTAATTGTCTACATAGCAACGTCGACAATGTAGACAATGTAGACAATTCATAATTCTAATAAAAATAATATAAATATATAACCTATGCCTTCGAAGACGGTTTTCAGCAGTATTTAACAATTTTTTATTGCACACCGTGCAAATAGCTGAATTGTTGTTGGTTTTTGCAAAAAATAAAGCCTAACTCATCGAACGTGTTATTCTTCGGCCTTCCCGACATTTCAGTTTTGATTTTTAAATAATACTTTGTCTTCTCCACGCATTGTTCTGAAATGAATTTTATTGATTTCCAATTTGACAAATGTGACAGCAATTGTTTACATTGTATACATGATTGTTGACATTGTCGACATTGTTTACATTGTTGACATTGTCGACGCAATTGTCTACCTATAAATGTAGACAATTAAAGTCGACACGTAGAGGAACAACAGTGAAAATATTTTTGATCTGTTTATGATTAAGATTTAATAAGTAAATATATACATACATACATGCATAGCGTTTGAACGCGGGGTACCTTTAAACATGGCTAATAAAATCTTAACAAACAAATATTTCAAACTAAATTTTAAACATGGCAATACCGATATCTTTACACGTCAACGAATTTGCCGAGCTTCTCTTATATTCATCTGACAGTAGCTAGGTTTACAGTTTTTATGCGTAAATTGTATTTTTGTAATATTTTGTTTGTAAGAGTTTAAAATTTATTTTATTTTATTTTTATTTTTATTTGTTTTATTTTATTAAATAAACATAGTAATTATTTTTGTTTTGGCCGTATACGTACTTTTTGAATTTTCGAAATTTTACTCTCCTTTTTCCTTTGGGTTAGTCAATTATATTTTTGTTATTTCTAATTTATTGTTCATAAATTATCACCCACGTGATAAATCATCACAGAAAATAAACCGAATATTAAATAAGTAAATTTTTTTTTTAATTTATCATCGATTTTATTACTTCATAGTTTTTAAGATCGAACTCAAGTAAATTGACTTTTCCGGAATTCAACAGTATTTATTTTAAATTCATTTTCTAAACGAAATAGTTAAATGCGAACTTATAATCAATTGTTAAAGTCAAGTCAAACTCGTTTTATTAAAATTTTCTTTTCCAAAACTAAACATCATACAAAATGTACAGAAAACTATAAAAGTAAGTACTTACCAATCTGCCTCGGTCTAATTCCGATCTCTTTTATCTTACTTAAAATTATTATAAAATCAGTGACTTATATATATATATTCTTATCTACCCTTTGGCTTCCCATTGGTAAAATCAACATACTTATGTACGTCACTGACCATCCATTATTAGCTTCTGGTCACTTTTTATCAAATTGATAAAAAATAACGCTACGAAAATATCACCACCTACAAGAAAGGAGATTCCCACTCCACTGCTTCCTTTTAAATTCCTCTCTTGTTTAAAAATATATTTTGTTTGATAGATAAACTTTGAAGTTTGAACATAGTATGTTTGATTCGATCTGATCAATGAAGTCGCGATTCAAAATTATTTTATTTAAATTTTTTTAATTTCTCTGCACTTTTAAATATTATAAACGACAGCACTTAATATTATGTTCGATGAGAGAAAAATTGGAGGATTATACAGAATTATGAGAGAAAAAATGAGTAAGTAAAAAAAATGCGTTATAGCCAATAGGTGCAATAGGGCTAGGAGCCAGGAGGGACTAGGAAGTAGGAAGTAGGAACTAGGACCAAACCTATACCTATACCAATACAAGTACAGCCCTGTCAGTGAGAAGGAGAAGTGGGTGGGTTGGCCTTGTATTGTATTGAGTATGTACATATATAATTGCGATGCGATGAAAAAAGAATTCTTATTTTTGAAGACTTTATTTTCTTGCAAAATCATCAAGCAATTTAAAATTATCTAGGAACAAAAATTACAAAAAACTGTTATCCTTTTAGTATTTTAACGTATTTTTTAAAGGTTGGTGAATTGATATTAAAACAAGTAAAGATGACATGCTTTCCCATAACTTCCTCAGGATATTTAACAAGTTACCCAGCCACAAACATACGGTTCTATACCCTTGTTTTTCATATTAATCAACTGCACGGGCCAGTGTGAGAAATTTATAGAAATTGTAAGTCTTTGCACAGCTTGATCAGACAAGCAGATAAACAGAAAGAAAATTACCAAAAAAACCCGATATAGCATAGGTATAGTAACATTTATCATTCAGCCAAGAATTGGTCAAATTATTATTATTATTCGCAGAAAAGCATGTGGTTTGTACTTAAAAGTCTGATGGCAATTCACTGTGACGAAAGCTGATGATAAAAAAAATTCAAGTTGGATTTTGGCCTTGATTTGTCAATAGAAACCATTTTTTGCTTTCATTCAGTACGATCAGATGGTGTAATAGATAATATATGTAATTGTTTTTTTCCTTTTAAATAATTATGATTTAAAAATAAATAAATTAAAAACACCTTTAGTGACTTTTAACGGGTGATTTTTTAGCTGGTTTGGTTTTGGCAACACTGGTTTTGACAGCTGACGTGTGTTTAGTACCTTGTGTCACTGTCAAACAGCTTCAGTTTGGTTTGCAATTTAACCATGGATCGTCTTACAAATGAACAACGCTTGCAAATTATTGAATTTTACTATCAAAATTCGTGCTCGGTTCGAAATGTTCATCGCGCGCTGCTTCCATTTTATGGTCGGCTCATTTTTGGTTGAATGGGTACGTAAATAAGCAAAATTTCCGCATTTGGAGTGAAGATCAGCCAGAAGCATTGCAACAGCTACCAATGCATCCCGAAAAAGCCACTGTTTGGTGCGGTTTATGGGCCGGCGGCATTATTGGGCCATATTTCTTCAAAGATGATGCGAATCGCAGCGTTACTGTCAATGGTGAACGCTACCGAGCGGTGATAACAAACTTTTTTTTGCCCGAAATGGAAGTTCTTGACTTGCATGATATGTGGTTTCAACAAGACGATGCCACATGCCACACAGCACGCGAAACAATGGCGCAATTGCGAGGCGAGTTTGGTGAACAGTTAATTTCACGTTTCGGGCCGGTCAATTGGCCGCCTAGATCGTGCGATTTGACACCATTAGATTATTTTTTGTGGGGGTATGTCAAGGCTAATGTCTATAGGGACAAGCCCGCTTCGATTGACGCACTGGAAGCCAACATCCATGCATTCATTCGTGAGATACCGGCCGATATGTGTGAAAGAGTATGCCAAAATTGGACTCAGCGGATGGGCTACCTGAGACGCAGCCGCGGTCAACATTTGCATGAAATTATCTTTAAACATTAAATTGCAAGGTTCAAACTATCGATTCAAATAAATATTTCATTCATTTTTTCGAATTTTTTGTGTTTTTTTTTTTTTAAAAGTTCTAAACCTCTTAAAAAATCACCCATTATTAGATATAGGTATAGAAAATTCATCAAAGTTAGAAACTAAGAGACAAGTTTATGAAAATCAATTCTGCTTTCCCAAAGATAATTTTTGTAAAATCGAAACCAATTCAAGGTAGGTACATATACGAGTATTCGCTTGTTGGGCTTTAGAGCATGGTTCGTATGGAAATAAATTGTTCAGAGTGTTGAATTTTTGATGGTGCTTAAAAATATTGTATCCAATCTACGTCTATGAAAACCTTTCGAAAATTTGTTAATTTTCATAAGATACATTTACATATGTTCATTAAATTTATCTAGAGCAAAGAATTTAATTTAAAAAAAAAATTTATAAAGAAAGAAGTCTCATTAATCTAATATTTTTTACTTTGAAAAATTTACAGATTTCACTCATACTCATACATGGAAAAAATTTAATTTTGTTCATTTTATTGCATTTTTAAAAAGAAACTCGTGTTTGGCCCACCTACATAGAAACATAATCCATCAATACGTTTTTTTTCCTTTAACCATTTTATTAGTTCTTTTATCTTTAAAATGCAAATTTAAAATTTGGTTTTAACTTCTTGAGGATATGGATATGATTAACACATCCATTTTTGGATATGTACATATATTTATTCTTCTGTGGTAACACCAAACAAAAATTCAATTGCCACCCCATGATATAAGCTTACTGATAACATCATATTTAAAAAAAAACATTTAAAATCTAAATGTTAAAACATTTCATTTTAAAATAAGAACTTATAACACTCGTAATGCTTTATTTCATCTCTTACTTTAACGTAATGAATGCGTAAATTGTATAAAATACACAATCACATATCTATTTGTATATTTAAATAATAACAGAATAATATTAGCTCCCCATATTAATATTAACATTTGCCTCCCTTTATTTATACATAATTCCCATCCTTAATCTGTAAACAATATTTCTCTTTTATCATTATTCCTAACTCAAAAACCCAGCAAAATAGTAGTGTCTACTTTTTCGTACATCACTCCGTATTTCGAGCATTTGTATTTCGAGCATTTTGTATTTCGAGCATTTATATTTCGTACATGCACAGATAATAGAGTAACATAGATATTGCATTCAGTACAAAAAAAAGATCACTTTTTCAACCGAATATCTAACTAATTTTTCCAAATCAAACCATGCAACCTTTTCAAACAGAAAAGAAACAAACATATTGAACTAGAGCATTCCCAAAAGACGTCGACCAGTGAGTTGGATTCTAAAGATACACATTTTCTCACTTGAATTCGTATGCCAATACAACCCTTTTGAGTATAATACAAGTTAGTCCTTTTTTCGGTTCCGCACTAACAGCTACAATCAGTGTTGCCGAAAGTACTCCCATAGGAGTATTGTACTCCTTTCAACACCTCCGTACTCCTGTACTCCTCCTTTTACATTCGTACTCCTATTTTTTTAAAGACCTAAAATATCTTACACTTGCAGCAAAGTGTAATGTTAACCTTAATACATTGAATTCACTTCAAATTTAAATCAAATTTGGCAGCACTTTAATCTTCCAAACTGTCGTCAAAAAGGGAATTTCCCTCTTTCTTGTTTGTTTTTGTTTTTCGTTGGCGTGGACGTCTACGTTCAATTTATATCTGTCAGTTCGGTATTTATTTTATGGTTACCTCATTACCTGAAATTTTGGTTTGGTGGTTGTTTTTTTTTTTTTTTAGCTCCGTAAATTTGTATGTATAGTTCAATAAAATGAAAAGGTTTGTTAATTAATGTTTGAAATATTATAATTCCTGTTAGAAAAATTCAAAGTAAACTTTTATTGTATAGATATTTAGTGAAATTGGATTCCTTGGAGCAGGTAAAGGCAAATATAACTATGCATTACGCTATCTGCCACAAGACAGATTTTGTGTGATAGAAAAGATATTTACTTATTTTTGTTCTTAGAATTAATAATTTATTTATTTATGTTTTTTTTGTAACTGATTTTTTTTCTTGATGATTTTTTTTTAATAAAGTTTGAAGACTAAAAATGTCTGTACTACTATTTTTTTCAAAATACTCCTCTTTTTTGGCTTTAGTACTACCTTGAAATATTTCTTCCCAGCAACACTGGCTACAATATACGAGTATACGAACGATCGGCTCGGCTGGCTAGCCTGATGGTGTCGCCGTTGTGTTTGTGTGTATATACCTATATCTATCTCTGCGGAGTGCGGAGTGCGGATGGCTTGCGGTGTGGTTGTTTCTTTTTCTTGATTTTATTATTTTTATAGTACGTCCTTCCACATTCCACGTCGACTTTCGAAGGATTTGGATCTAATGTATATGATTGAGCGAGTTCAGCATTATTTAATTTTTTTTAGCAATGGGTGGTGAATAAAGGAAGTCGGGAGTTTCTTGCTCCGATTGCAGAAAATCTAAAAGAGAATTCCCCCTACTGAAAATTCTTATTGTTAGGGATGGCACCAGTAGTCGGCCCTTTAACTTTTTTTTTTATGTTCAACTGGTCCTTAAAAATCAAATATTCAATTACGGAATAGAGTATTTAGATTATCTGATTATTGGGAATGTGTAGATTATAAAATTTTAAGAGCTTTTAGTTAATTTTCTACCCAAAACAAATTATTTAACTTTATTGTTAAACTCGGTCACCTATGGAGCCTGTCCGATTGGAATCAAAGATTAAGGAAGCTTGAATCTGCTAATGATTCCTACTTTTGCCTGAAGAACACTCCCTATATTGCAAATGAATCCTGGGTAAAGTCCTATTTTCGGCGTAGATACTCCATTCTTCTAACTGAATGCCGTCGGATTTCATCTAGATGTTTCAAAATCCAGTTTCCTTCAAGGTACGACTGGATATTTCACCAATCTTCGGGATCATTTCAACTCGACAATATGAGGCTGTCCAAATGGAAGAGAAATCTCACTAAATCTAAGTATAATAACATGTCCACTCCATCCCTCAAGCGAAAGTCCCCTCTGTTTCCTGTTAAGCCCTCTGCTAAACGTGGAACAAACAAAAAACCCTTTAATTTTTCCACACCTGGCACAAACTGGAGCTATAAGACAAACCTTTTCCCAAGTTTTAACCACCCCTCTTTTCCACAAAATCTCCCAAATGTCCCTACTCCTTCCAACCCTAAAGGTCAACGAGTTTCCTTTAATCTTACTCCTACTAATTTTCCACCACCAACCAAATCACCCCCAACAAATCCATTTACACATTTTGACCTCAGTTCTGGAGCCAAGTATCCCAATTTTCAGTGCTCCCATATTCTCAACCCCTCCCCTACATCTCTTTCTAATACAGCACCTAACCACTCTTCGCACACATTAACAACCCCTAGCCACAAATCTTCTCCAAGGTCAACTCCGTCAAGTTGTGTTTCTTCTCCATCAGTGCCGACTCAATCCTTTATCGATCCCCTTCTGCCCCCAACAGTAAAAATGACACAGCAAACACTGAATTCTGATTCCACTGAATGTCGCTATGCTCTATCTAGACTAAGAGATAAGAAAACCTATGAGAACATACGAATTTTCCTAGCTTATCTCCACGACAAATCAGATTCTGTTTGTTACGAAGGTAAAACAAACACGAGTGTAATGGTCTCCATTCAACAGGAAGGTCTTCCTACTGACGTTAACAGCCTCAAAAATCTCTATATCAAATATCATGAGTTTTTAAATATGTCTCCGCAAAAAGTAGAGAATGATCTTAATGCTTTCGGAAAGTATATTCATTCCAAGCGGATATCATACCTACAGCGTAGCAGAGCCGACCATGATAGGTTTTTTCGTTCCTAATATATCCCAAACCTCCCCTACACCTTCCCATCAGAATCTCCCTCTTACCTTCTATTATCAGAATGTAAGAGGTCTTCGTTCAAAAACCAAGGCGGTTTTGCAACAAACTCATGCTTTACCTTTTGAAATTTACGCTCTGACTGAAACCAATCTGATCCCCAGCATCAAAAACCAAGAATTGTTTCCATCTTCTTTTAATGTTTATCGCGACGATGATCTCAACCGAACTACTGATACTCCTTGTCGTGGTGTGCTACTAGCTGTCCCAAAACTCAATTGACTCTTCCCTTATTGCAATTTCTTCTTCCCCATATCTAGACTATGTTTCAATAAAGTTAACATTACCCCGTAAGTCGCTTTACGTTATCTGTTGCTACATACTTCCATCACAACCCATTGAATCATATGAACTTGCCATTAATATAATTGATCACATTTTAGAAATATGTGACCCTAATGATAAAATCCTTCTTCTCGGTGATTTCAACCTTCCTCACCTCAAATGGATTTCATCAGACGACGAATCTTTCTTTGTTGCTTCCAATCCCACCTCTGCTAAGGAATGCCTTTTCCTAGATCGCTTAGCAGATTCAAGCCTCTGTCAAGTTAATGGCATCCCAAATCACATGGGTAGGCATCTAGACCTTATTTTCACAACAGATTCTATTAATTCGTCAGTCTCATCTTGTCAACTTTCTTTATCTACCATTGATAACTACCATCCTCCCCTTTTTCTCTCATTTTTCCATAACTCTCCTCTAATATGCACTCCCCCTACAGAATTACGGTCTTACGATTTCCATAAAGCAAACTTCCACCATATTAATCAATACCTCAACGAAGTTACCTTTAACTTCGATAACCTATCAGTAAAAGATGCTTTAGACATTTTTTATAGAGAAATATATTATTCTATTTCTCTATATGTTCCATTCTCTCGTCACAAAACTTTTACTACCTCCCCCCCTTGGTATAATCGAAGGCTCCGTTCTCTGAGAAACAAAAGAAACAAATTATGGTCAATCTTTCTTCGCACCCAATCTCCCACTGATTATTCTAACTATTATGGCATATACATCCAATTTAGTGAGCTTTATAGCTCTTTATACAAGCGTTATATAATTGAGACGCAAACCAACCTTATTAACGACCCGAAGTCCTTTTTTCAATTTGTCAATTACAAAAAAAAAATCAGATGGCTACCCAACCTCTCTCTCTTTTAACAATGAAACATCAAATGATCCACACACTATCGCCAACTTTTTTGCATCGTTTTTCAAACAATCTTTCACAGATGACACTTTTGTACCTGACTGATTTCAACTGATATTTCAACTATTTACCAAATTACTCACTTGGGCCAATTCTCCCTCGCACCGTCGACCCATTTTTCGTGGAGAACAAATTAAATCAACTCATTGATGAATTCTCTCCAGGTCCAGACGGCCTCCCAGCTATTCTCTTAAAGAAATGTTCCTCATCGCTTTCTCTTCCTCTCTCAAAACTCTTCAGTTTATCCCTTACTCAAGGAGAATTTCCTGAGGTTTGGAAAACTTCTTTTATAATACCAATACACAAAAAGGGTCCAAAAGGTGATGTTAACAATTATCGTCCTATTGCCAAACTCTCATGTATACCCAAACTCTTCGAAAGCATTTTGTATGAAATTTTGAGCTTTCGCTGTAAGTCTCTCATTTCGCCTAGACAACATGGCTTCCTCAAATGTCGATCAACAACCACTAATCTTGTTGAATTTGTGTCTTTTATACTGTCAGCTTTAGAGCATGGAAAGGAAGTCGATGTCATATCCACCGATTTTAGTAAGGCCTTCGATAAAATCTCCCATAGACTTATACTTTTCAAACTATCCACCTTTGGTTTTGAACCCATTTTATTGAGATGGATCTCGTCTTATCTGGAAAACCGTTACTATAGTGTTCGTTTTAGATGTACATCCTCTTGCCCTTTCTTGACCACGTCCGGAGTCCCCCAAGGCAGCCACTTAGGACCTCTTCTTTTTATTCTTACAGTTAACGATATTGAATTGGCTATTAAATATTCTCATATTTCTCTTTACGCCGACGATACCAAATTCTTCAAGACCATCTCCTCTACACAGGACTCTGCTCTTATCCAACTCGATCTCGATAGTTTTTCTGTTTGGTGTCTCAAAAACTGCTTAGATTTAAATATTGCCAAATGCCATTCAATAACTTTTTCACGAAAACGTTTTAAGTCTTCTCCCCGTTCTTATCTTCTTCATGATCAGCCCCTAACTATCGTCGAGTCGATACGTGACCTTGGTATATTATGCGATCAGGAGCTTAATTTCATCTCCCATTATGACGACATAATTCTTAAGGCCAATTCAGCACTTGGCTTCGTTAAACGTTGGTCAAAGGAATTCTCCAACCCATACGTGACCCGGTCCCTCTATATAACCTTTGTCCGTCCTCTGCTCGAATATGCCTGTCAAGTATGGTCCCCTTATCAACAAATTCACATCGCTAGAATCGAGAGCATTCAACGTCGTTTCCTTCGTTTTGCTCTTCGAGGTCTGTCCTGGAATAATCCATTGATCCTTCCTCCCTATCAAAACCGCCTTAAACTTATCAACCTTAATTCACTGGAAGAACGAAGGAAAATTCATGAAATTCTCTTCATTCATCGATTACTTACAGGTTCAGTTGACTGCATTACTCTTTACAACTCTATCTTTTTTAATACCAACCCTAAAATAACGTAACGTAACATATGAAATCCCCTTCTCTTCTATATACCTCCCCACCGTACGTCTTATGGCTCTAATGAACCAATCTTCCGTATGCTGCGGAGTGTTAACTTATACTCAAGCAACTTCGATTTTAACCTCAGCACCCCTTGTCTAAAACTCCGTCTCCTGAATCATCCTCCTCACTAACCACAAGTAGCTATAAGTTTCTTAGTTCTTAAGTTAGATTAAACATTAGCTTGTAATTAAGCCGAATAAATGGGGGTATTGCCCCCACCAAAATTTAAATTTAGGGGAATTAAAGAAATGTAGTCTCCAAAAAGCAGCCCCCCTTGTAAATACCTATTTAACAAAATTTTGGGGTGAAAATTTTGGGATCAAAATGGGGTCAAAATTTTGGGATCAACATTTTGGGGTGAAAATTTTGGGGTCAAAATTTTGTGGTCAAAATTTTGGGGTGAAAATTTTGGGGTGAAAATTTTGGGATCAAAATTTTGGGATCAAAATTTTGGGGTGAAAATTTTGGGATCAAAATTTTGGGGTGAAAATTTTGAGCTCAAAATTTTGGGGTGAAAATTTTGGGGTCAAAATTTTGGGGTGAAAATTTTGGGGTGAAAATTTTGGGGTGAAAATTTTGGGGTGAAAATTTTGGGATCAATATTTTGGGGTCAAAATTTTGGGGTGAAAATTTTGGAGTCAAAATTTTGGGGTGAAAATTTTGGGGCGAAAATTTTGGGATCAAAATTTTGGGGTCAAAATTTTGGGATCAATTTGGGGTCAAAATTTTGGGGCAAAATTTTGGGGGCAAAATTTTGGGGTCAAAATTTTGGGGTCAAAATTTTGGGATCAAAATTTTGCCCCCAAAATTTTCGGGTCAAAATTTTGGGGTGAAAATTTTGGGGTCAAAATTTTGGGGTGAAAATTTTGGGATCAGAATTTTGGGGTCAAAATTTTGGGGTCAAAATTTTGGGGTCAAAATTTTGAGATCAAAATTTTGGGGTCAACATTTTGGGATCAAAATTTTGGGGTCAAAATTTTGGGGTGAAAATTTTGGAGTCAAAATTTTCGGGTGAAAATTTTGGGGTCAAAATTTTGGGATCAAAATTTTGGGTTCAAAATTTTGGGATCAAAATTTTGGGGTCAAAATTTTGGGATCAAAATTTTATGGTCAAAATTTTGGGGTCAAAATTTTGGGGTCAAAATTTTGGGATCAAAATTTTGAGGTCAAAATTTTGGGGTGAAAATTTTTGAGTCAAAATTTTGGGGTGAAAATTTTGGATCAAAATTTTGGGGTCAAAATTTTGGGATCAAAATTTTGGGGTGAAAATTTTGGGATCAAAATTTTGGGGTGAAAATTTTGGGATCAAAATTTTGGGGTCAAAATTTTGGGCTCAAAATTTTGGGGTCAAAATTTTGGGGTGAAAATTTTGGGGTGAAAATTTTGGGATCAAAATTTTGGGGTGAAAATTTTGGGTTAAAATTTTGGGATCAATATTTTGGGGTCAAAATTTTGGGGTGAAAATTTTGGAGTCAAAATTTTGGGGCGAAAATTTTGGGATCAAAATTTTGGGGTCAAAATTTTGGGATCAATTTGGGGTCAAAATTTTGGGGCAAAATTTTGGGGGCAAAATTTTGGGGTCAAAATTTTGGGGTGAAAATTTTGGGATCAAAATTTTGCCCCCAAAATTTTCGGGTCAAAATTTTGGGGTGAAAATTTTGGGGTCAAAATTTTGGGGTGAAAATTTTGGGATCAGAATTTTGGGGTCAAAATTTTGGGGTCAAAATTTTGGGGTCAAAATTTTGAGATCAAAATTTTGGGGTCAACATTTTGGGATCAAAATTTTGGGGTCAAAATTTTGGGGTGAAAATTTTGGAGTCAAAATTTTCGGGTGAAAATTTTGGGGTCAAAATTTTGGGATCAAAATTTTGGGTTCAAAATTTTGGGATCAAAATTTTGGGGTCAAAATTTTGGGATCAAAATTTTATGGTCAAAATTTTGGGGTCAAAATTTTGGGGTCAAAATTTTGGGATCAAAATTTTGAGGTCAAAATTTTGGGGTGAAAATTTTTGAGTCAAAATTTTGGGGTGAAAATTTTGGATCAAAATTTTGGGGTCAAAATTTTGGGATCAAAATTTTGGGGTGAAAATTTTGGGATCAAAATTTTGGGGTGAAAATTTTGGGATCAAAATTTTGGGGTCAAAATTTTGGGGTCAAAATTTTGGGGTCAAAATTTTGGGGTGAAAATTTTGGGGTGAAAATTTTGGGATCAAAATTTTGGGGTGAAAATTTTGGGTTAAAATTTTGGGATCAAAATTTTGGGATCAAAATTTTAGGATCAAAATTTTGGGGTCAAAATTTTGGGGTCAAAATTTTGGGGTCAAAATTTTGGGGTGAAAATTTTGGGGTGAGAATTTCGGGGTGAAAATTTTGGGATCAAAATTTTGGGGTCAAAATTTTGGGGTCAAAATTTTGTGGTGAAAATTTTGGAGTCAAAATTTTGGGTTGAAAATTTTGCGGTCAAAATTTTGAAGTCAAATTTTGCGGTCAAAATTTTGGGGTCAAAATTTTGGTGGCGAAATTTTGGGGGCAAAATTTTGGGGTGAAAATTTTGGGGTGAAAATTTTGGAGTGAAAATTTTGGGGTGAAAATTTTGGGGTCAAAATTTTGGGGTGAAAATTTTGGAGTCAAAATTTTGGGGTGAAAATTTTGGGATCAAAATTTTGGGATCAAAATTTTGGGGTCAAAATTTTGGGGTCAAAATTTTGGGATCAAAATTTTGGGGTGAAAATTTTGGGGTCAGAATTTTGGGGTGAAAATTTTGGGATCAAAATTTTGGGATCAAAATTTTGGGGGGAAAATTTTGGGATCAAAATTTTGGGGTCAAAATTTTGGGGTGAAAATTTTGGGATCGAAATTTTGGGGTCAAAATTTTGGGGTGAAAACTTTGGGGTCAAAATTTTGGGATCAAAATTTTGGGATCAAAATTTTGGGATCAAAATTTTGGGGTCAAAATTTTGGGGTCAAAATTTTGGGATCAAAATTTTGGGATCAAAATTTTGGGGTGAAAATTTTGGGATTAAAATTTTAGGGTCAAAATTTTGGGGTGAAAATTTTGGAGTCAAAATTTTGGGGTGAAAATTTTGGATCAAAATTTTGGGGTCAAAATTTTGGGGTCAAAATTTTGGGGTCAAAATTTTGGGATCAAAATTTTGGGGTCAAAATTTTGGGATCAAAATTTTGGGGTGAAAATTTTGGGGTCAAAATTTTGGGGTAAAAATTTTGGGGTGAAAATTTTGGGATACAAATTTTGGGGTCAAAATTTTGGGGTGAAAATTTTGGGATCAAACTTTTGGGGTCAAAATTTTGGGGTCAAAATTTAAAGGTGAAAATTTATGGTGAAAATTTTGGGATCAAAATTTTGGGGTGAAAATTTTGGGATTAAAATTTTGGGATCAAAATTTTGGGATCAAAATTTTAGTATCAAAATTTTGGGGTAAAAATTTTGGGGTGAAAATTTTGGGGTGAAAATTTTGGGGTGAAAATTTTGGGGTGAAAATTTTGGGATCAAAATTTTGGGGTCAAAATTTTGGGGTGAAAATTTTGGGATCAAAATTTTGGGGTCAAAATTTTGGGGTGAAAATTTTGGGGTCAGAATTTTGGGGTGAAAATTTTGGGGTGAAAATTTTGACCCCAAAATTTTTACCCCAAAATGTTGATCCCAAAATTTTGATCCAAAATATTGACCCTAAAATTTTGATCCCAAAATTTTGACACCAAAATTTTTACCCCAAAATTTTGACCCCAAAATTTTGACTTCAAAATTTTGCCCCCAAAATTTTGCCCCCAAAATTTTGACCCCAAAATTTTGACCCCAAAATTTTGATCCCAAAATTTTCAACCCGAAATTTTGATCCCAAAATTTTGATTCCAAAATTTTCACCCCAAAATTTTGATCCCAAAATTTTTGACTCCAAAATTTTCACCCCAAAATTTTCAACCCAAAATTTTGACTCCAAAATTTTCACCCCGAAATTCTCACCCCAAAATTTTCACCCCAAAATTTTGACCCCAAAATATTGACCCCAAAATTTTAACCCCAAAATTTTGATCCCAAAATTTTCACCCCAAAATTTTGACCCCAAAATTTTGATCCCAAAATTTTGATCCCAAAATTTTAATCCCAAAATTTTGACCCCAAAATTTTCACCCCAAAATTTTGACCACAAAATTTTGACCCCAAAATTTTGATCCTAAAATTTTGATCCCAAAATTTTGATCCCAAAATTTTCACCCCAAAATTTTGACCCCAAAATTTTGATCCAAAAATTTTCACCCCAAAATTTTCACCCCAAAATTTTGAACCCAAAATTTTGATCCCAAAATTTTCACCCCAAAATTTTGATTTCAAAATTTTCACCCCAAAATTTTGGGGTCAAAATTTTGGGTTCAAAATTTTGGGGTGAAAATTTTGGGGTGAAAATTTTTGGATCAAAATTTTGGGGTCAAAATTTTGGGGTGAAAATTTTGGGATCAAAATTTTGGGATCAAAATTTTAGGATCAAAATTTTGGGGTCAAAATTTTGTGGTCAAAATTTTGGGGTGAAAATTTTGGGGTCAAAATTTTGGGGTGAAAATTTTGGGATTAAAATTTTGGGATCAAAATTTTGGGATCAAAATTTTAGTATCAAAATTTTGGGGTAAAAATTTTGGGGTGAAAATTTTGGGGTGAAAATTTTGGGGTGAAAATTTTGGGGTGAAAATTTTGGGATCAAAATTTTGGGGTCAAAATTTTGGGGTGAAAATTTTGGGATCAAAATTTTGGGGTCAAAATTTTGGGGTGAAAATTTTGGGGTCAGAATTTTGGGGTGAAAATTTTGGGGTGAAAATTTTGACCCCAAAATTTTTACCCCAAAATGTTGATCCCAAAATTTTGATCCAAAATATTGACCCTAAAATTTTGATCCCAAAATTTTGACACCAAAATTTTTACCCCAAAATTTTGACCCCAAAATTTTGACTTCAAAATTTTGCCCCCAAAATTTTGCCCCCAAAATTTTGACCCCAAAATTTTGACCCCAAAATTTTGATCCCAAAATTTTCAACCCGAAATTTTGATCCCAAAATTTTGATTCCAAAATTTTCACCCCAAAATTTTGATCCCAAAATTTTTGACTCCAAAATTTTCACCCCAAAATTTTCAACCCAAAATTTTGACTCCAAAATTTTCACCCCGAAATTCTCACCCCAAAATTTTCACCCCAAAATTTTGACCCCAAAATATTGACCCCAAAATTTTAACCCCAAAATTTTGATCCCAAAATTTTCACCCCAAAATTTTGACCCCAAAATTTTGATCCCAAAATTTTGATCCCAAAATTTTAATCCCAAAATTTTGACCCCAAAATTTTCACCCCAAAATTTTGACCACAAAATTTTGACCCCAAAATTTTGATCCTAAAATTTTGATCCCAAAATTTTGATCCCAAAATTTTCACCCCAAAATTTTGACCCCAAAATTTTGATCCAAAAATTTTCACCCCAAAATTTTCACCCCAAAATTTTGAACCCAAAATTTTGATCCCAAAATTTTCACCCCAAAATTTTGATTTCAAAATTTTCACCCCAAAATTTTGGGGTCAAAATTTTGGGATCAAAATTTTAATCCCAAAATTTTGATCCCAAAATTTTCACCCGAAAATTTTGACTCCAAAATTTTCTCCCCAAAAATTTGACCCCAAAATTTTGACCCCAAAATTTTGACCCCAAAATTTTGATCCCATAATTTTGATCCCAAAATTTTCACCATAAATTTTCACCTTTAAATTTTGACCCCAAAATTTTGACCCCAAAAGTTTGATCCCAAAATTTTGATCCCAAAATTTTCACCCCAAAATTTTGACCCCAAAATTTGTATCCCAAAATTTTCACCCCAAAATTTTTACCCCAAAATTTTGACCCCAAAATTTTCACCCCAAAATTTTGATCCCAAAATTTTGACCCCAAAATTTTGATCCCAAAATTTTGACCCCAAAATTTTGACCCCAAAATTTTGATCCAAAATTTTCACCCCAAAATTTTGACTCCAAAATTTTCACCCCAAAATTTTGACCCTAAAATTTTAATCCCAAAATTTTCACCCCAAAATTTTGATCCCAAAATTTTGATCCCAAAATTTTGACCCCAAAATTTTGACCCCAAAATTTTGATCCCAAAATTTTGATCCCAAAATTTTGATCCCAAAATTTTGACCCCAAAGTTTTCACCCCAAAATTTTGACCCCAAAAATTTCGATCCCAAAATTTTCACCCCAAAATTTTGACCCCAAAATTTGGATCCCAAAATTTTCACCCCAAAATTTTGATCCCAAAATTTTGATCCCAAAATTTTCACCCCAAAATTCTGACCCCAAAATTTTCACTCCAAAATTTTCACCCCAAAATTTTTACCCCAAAATTTTGACCCCAAAATTTTCACCCCAAAATTTTGATCCCAAAATTTTGACCCCAAAATTTTGATCCCAAAATTTTGACCCCAAAATTTTGACCCCAAAATTTTGATCCAAAATTTTCACCCCAAAATTTTGACTCCAAAATTTTCACCCCAAAATTTTGACCCTAAAATTTTAATCCCAAAATTTTCACCCCAAAATTTTGATCCCAAAATTTTGATCCCAAAATTTTGACCCCAAAATTTTGACCCCAAAATTTTGATCCCAAAATTTTGATCCCAAAATTTTGATCCCAAAATTTTGACCCCAAAGTTTTCACCCCAAAATTTTGACCCCAAAAATTTCGATCCCAAAATTTTCACCCCAAAATTTTGACCCCAAAATTTGGATCCCAAAATTTTCACCCCAAAATTTTGATCCCAAAATTTTGATCCCAAAATTTTCACCCCAAAATTCTGACCCCAAAATTTTGACCCCAAAATTTTGATCCCAAAATTTTGACCCCAAAATTTTGACCCCAAAATTTTGATCCCAAAATTTTGATCCCAAAATTTTCACCCCAAAATTTTGACTCCAAAATTTTCACCCCAAAATTTTGACCCCAAAATTTTCACCCCAAAATTTTCACTCCAAAATTTTCACCCCAAAATTTTCACCCCAAAATTTTGCCCCCAAAATTTCGCCACCAAAATTTTGACCCCAAAATTTTGACCGCAAAATTTGACTTCAAAATTTTGACCGCAAAATTTTCAACCCAAAATTTTGACTCCAAAATTTTCACCACAAAATTTTGACCCCAAAATTTTGACCCCAAAATTTTGATCCCAAAATTTTCACCCCGAAATTCTCACCCCAAAATTTTCACCCCAAAATTTTGACCCCAAAATTTTGACCCCAAAATTTTGACCCCAAAATTTTGATCCTAAAATTTTGATCCCAAAATTTTGATCCCAAAATTTTAACCCAAAATTTTCACCCCAAAATTTTGATCCCAAAATTTTCACCCCAAAATTTTCACCCCAAAATTTTGACCCCAAAATTTTGACCCCAAAATTTTGACCCCAAAATTTTGATCCCAAAATTTTCACCCCAAAATTTTGATCCCAAAATTTTCACCCCAAAATTTTGATCCCAAAATTTTGACCCCAAAATTTTGACCCCAAAATTTTCACCCGAAAATTTTGACTCCAAAATTTTCTCCCCAAAAATTTGACCCCAAAATTTTGACCCCAAAATTTTGACCCCAAAATTTTGATCCCATAATTTTGATCCCAAAATTTTCACCCCAAAATTTTCACCCCAAATTTTCACCCCAAAATTTTGACAACAAAATTTTTATCCCAAAATTTTCACCCCAAAATTTTGATCCCAAAATTTTGATCCCAAAATTTTGACCCCAAAATTTTGACCCCAAAATTTTGATCCCAAAATTTTCACCCCAAAATTTTGACCCCAAAATTTTGATCCCAAAATTTTGACCCCAAAATTTTGACCCCAAAATTTTGATCCCAAAATTTTGATGCCAAAATTTTGACCCCAAAATTTTCACCCGAAAATTTTGACTCCAAAATTTTCTCCCCAAAAACTTGACCCCAAAGTTTTGACCTTAAAATTTTGACCCCAAAATTTTGATCCCATAATTTTGATCCCAAAATTTTCACCCCAAAATTTTCACCCCAAAATTTTCACCCCAAAATTTTGACCACAAAATTTTGATCCCAAAATTTTCACCCCAAAATTTTGATCCCAAAATTTTGATCCCAAAATTTTGACCCCAAAATTTTGACCCCAAAATTTTGACCCCAAAATTTTGATCCCAAAATTTTCACCCCAAAATTTTGACTCCAAAATTTTCTCCCCAAAAATTTGACCCCAAAATTTTGACCCCAAAATTTTGACCCCAAAATTTTGATCCCATAATTTTGATCCCAAAATTTTCACCCCAAAATTTTCACCCCAAAATTTTCACCCCAAAATTTTCACCCCAAAATTTTGACCACAAAATTTTGATCCCAAAATTTTCACCCCAAAATTTTGACTCCAAAATTTTCTCCCCAAAAATTTGACCCCAAAATTTTGACCTCAAAATTTTGACCCCAAAATTTTGACCGCAAAATTTTGATCCCAAAATTTTGATCCCAAAATGTTGACCCCAAAATTTTCACCCCAAAATTTTCACCCCAAAATTTTCACCCTAAAATTTTGACTCCAAAATTTTCACCCCAAAATTTTGATCCCAAAAATTTTGACCCCAAAATTTTGATCCCAAAATTTTGACCCCAAAATTTTGACTCCAAAATTTTGATCCCAAAATTTTGGTCCCAAACTTTTACCCCTAAATTTTGATCCCAAAATTTTGACCCAAAAATTTTGACCCCAAAATTTTGACCCCAAAATTTTGATCCCAAAATTTTCACCCCAAAATTTTCACCCCAAAATTTTGACCACAAAATTTTCACCCCAAAATTTTGATCCCAAAATTTTGACCCCAAAATTTTGACCCCAAAATTTTGACCCCAAAATTTTGACCCCAAAATTTTGATCCCAAAATGTTGATCCCAAAATTTTGACCACAAAATTTTGACACCAAAATTTTGATCCTAAAATTTTGATCCCAAAATTTTGATCCCAAAATTTTCACCCCAAAATTTTGACCCCAAAATTTTGATCCCAAAATTTTCACCCCAAATTTTTCAATTTTGGAGTCAAAATTTTGGGGTAAAAATTTTGGGATCAAAATTTTGGGGTCAAAATTTTGGGGTCAAAATTTTGGGGTCAAAATTTTGGGATCAAAATTTTGGGATCAAAATTTTGGGGTGAAAATTTTGGGATCAAAATTTTGACCCCAAAATTTTGACCCCAAAATTTTGATCCCATAATTTTGATCCCAAAATTTTCACCCCAAAATTTTCACCCCAAAATTTTCACCCCAAAATTTTGACCACAAAATTTTGATCCCAAAATTTTCACCCCAAAATTTTGATCCCAAAATTTTGATCCCAAAATTTTGACCCCAAAATTTTCACCCCAAAATTTTAACCCCAAAATTTTGATCCCAAAATTTTCACCCCAAAATTTTGACCCCAAAATTTTGATCCCAAAATTTTGATCCCAAAATTTTGATCCCAAAATTTTCACCCCAAAATTTTGACCCCAAAATTTTGACCCCAAAATTTTGACCCCAAAATTTTGACCCCAAAATTTTGACCCCAAAATTTTGACCCCAAAATTTTGTTCCCAAAATTTTGATCCCAAAATTTTCACCCCAAAATTTTCACCCCAAAATTTTCACCCCAAAATTTTGACCACAAAATTTTGATCCCAAAATTTTCACCCCAAAATTTTGACCCCAAAATTTTGATCCCAAAATTTTGATCCCAAAATGTTGACCCCAAAATTTTCACCCAAAAATTTTCACCCCAAAATTTTGACCCCAAAATTTTGATCCCAAAATTTTCACCCCAAAATTTTGACCCCAAAATTTTGATCCCAAAATTTTGACCCCAAAATTTTGATACCAAAATTTTGACCCCAAAATTTTCACCCCAAAATTTTGAGGTCAAAATTTTGGGGTCAAAATTTCGGGATCAAAATTTTGTGATCAAAATTTTGGGGTGAAAATTTTGGGATCAAAATTTTGACCCCAAAATTTTGACCCCAAAATTTTGATCCCATAATTTTGATCCCAAAATTTTCACCCCAAAATTTTCACCCCAAAATTTTCACCCCAAAATTTTGACCACAAAATTTTGATCCCAAAATTTTCACCCCAAAATTTTGATCCCAAAATTTTGATCCCAAAATTTTGACCCCAAAATTTTCACCCCAAAATTTTAACCCCAAAATTTTGATCCCAAAATTTTCACCCCAAAATTTTGACCCCAAAATTTTGATCCCAAAATTTTGATCCCAAAATTTTGATCCCAAAATTTTCACCCCAAAATTTTGACCCCAAAATTTTGACCCCAAAATTTTGACCCCAAAATTTTGACCCCAAAATTTTGATCCCAAAATTTTGACCCCAAAATTTTGTTCCCAAAATTTTGATCCCAAAATTTTCACCCCAAAATTTTCACCCCAAAATTTTCACCCCAAAATTTTGACCACAAAATTTTGATCCCAAAATTTTCACCCCAAAATTTTGACTCCAAAATTTTCTCCCCAAAAATTTGACCCCAAAATTTTGACCCCAAAATTTTGACCCCAAAATTTTGACCCCAAAATTTTGATCCCAAAATTTTGATCCCAAAATGTTGACCCCAAAATTTTCACCCGAAAATTTTCACCCCAAAATTTTGACCCCAAAATTTTGATCCCAAAATTTTCACCCCAAAATTTTGACCCCAAAATTTTGATCCCAAAATTTTGACCCCAAAATTTTGATACCAAAATTTTGACCCCAAAATTTTCACCCCAAAATTTTGACCCCAAAATTTTGACCCCAAAATTTTGATCCTAAAATTTTGATCCCAAAATTTTTATCCCAAAATTTTCACCCCAAAATTTTGACCCCAAAATTTTGATCCCAAAATTTTCACCCCAAATTTTTCAATTTGGAGTCAAAATTTTGGGGTAAAAATTTTGATCCCAAAATTTTGATCCCAAAATTTTGACCCCAAAATTTTGACCCCAAAATTTTGACCCCAAAATTTTGATCCCAAAATTTTGATCCCAAAATTTTGATCCCAAAATTTTGATCCCAAAATTTTGACCCCAAAATTTTGACCCCAAAATTTTGACCCCAAAATTTTGATCCCAAAATTTTCACCTAAAATTTTGACTCCAAAATTTTCTCCCCAAAAATTTGACCCCAAAATTTTGACCCCAAAATTTTGACCCCAAAATTTTGACCCCAAAATTTTGATCCCATAATTTTGATCCCAAAATTTTCACCCCAAAATTTTCACCCCAAAATTTTCACCCCAAAATTTTGACCACAAAATTTTGATCCCAAAATTTTCACCCCAAAATTTTGACCTCAAAATTTTGACCTCAAAATTTTGACCCCAAAATTTTGACCCCAAAATTTTGATCCCAAAATTTTCACCCCAAAATTTTGACCCCAAAATTTTGATCCCAAAATTTTCACCCCAAAATTTTCACCACAAAATTTTGACCCCAAAATTTTGACCCCAAAATTTTGATCCCAAAATTTTCACCCCAAAATTTTGACCTTAAAATTTTGATCCCAAAATTTTCACCCCAAAATTTTGACTCCAAAATTTTCACCCCAAAATTTTGACCTCAAAATTTTGACCTCAAAATTTTGACCCCAAAATTTTGACCCCAAAATTTTCACCCCAAAATTTATACCCCAATATTTTGATCCCAAAATTTTCACCCCAAAATTTTAACCCCAAAATTTTGATCCCAAAATTTTCACCCCAAAATTTTGACCCCAAAATTTTGATCCCAAAATTTTGATCCCAAAATTTTGATCCCAAAATTTTCACCCCAAAATTTTGACCCCAAAATTTTGACCCCAAAATTTTGACCCCAAAATTTTGACCCCAAAATTTTGACCCCAAAATTTTGTTCCCAAAATTTTGATCCCAAAATTTTCACCCCAAAATTTTCACCCCAAAATTTTCACCCCAAAATTTTGACCACAAAATTTTGATCCCAAAATTTTCACCCCAAAATTTTGACTCCAAAATTTTCTCCCCAAAAATTTGACCCCAAAATTTTGACCCCAAAATTTTGACCCCAATATTTTGATCCCAAAATTTTCACCCCAAAATTTTAACCCCAAAATTTTGATCCCAAAATTTTCACCCCAAAATTTTGACCCCAAAATTTTGATCCCAAAATTTTGATCCCAAAATTTTGATCCCAAAATTTTCACCCCAAAATTTTGACCCCAAAATTTTGATCCCAAAATTTTGACCCCAAAATTTAGACCCCAAAATTTTGACCCCAAAATTTTGACCCCAAAATTTTGTTCCCAAAATTTTGATCCCAAAATTTTCACCCCAAAATTTTCACCCCAAAATTTTCACCCCAAAATTTTGACCACAAAATTTTGATCCCAAAATTTTCACCCCAAAATTTTGACTCCAAAATTTTCTCCCCAAAAATTTGACCCCAAAATTTTGACCCCAAAATTTTGACCCCAAAATTTTGACCCCAAAATTTTGATCCCAAAATTTTGATCCCAAAATGTTGGCCCCAAAATTTTCACCTGAAAATTTTCACCCCAAAATTTTGACCCCAAAATTTTGATCCCAAAATTTTCACCCCAAAATTTTGACCCCAAAATTTTGATCCCAAAATTTTGACCCCAAAATTTTGATCCCAAAATTTTGACCCCAAAATTTTGATACCAAAATTTTGACCCCAAAATTTTCACCCCAAAATTTTGACCACAAAATTTTGACCCCAAAATTTTGATCCTAAAATTTTGATCCCAAAATTTTGATCCCAAAATTTTCACCCCAAAATTTTGACCCCAAAATTTTGATCCCAAAATTTTCACCCCAAATTTTTCAATTTTGGAGTCAAAATTTTGGGGTAAAAATTTTGGGATCAAAATTTTGGGGTCAAAATTTTGGGGTCAAAATTTTGGGGTCAAAATTTTGGGATCAAAATTTTGGGATCAAAATTTTGGGGTGAAAATTTTGGGATCAAAATTTTGACCCCAAAATTTTGACCCCAAAATTTTGATCCCATAATTTTGATCCCAAAATTTTCACCCCAAAATTTTCACCCCAAAATTTTCACCCCAAAATTTTGACCACAAAATTTTGATCCCAAAATTTTCACCCCAAAATTTTGATCCCAAAATTTTGATCCCAAAATTTTGACCCCAAAATTTTCACCCCAAAATTTTAACCCCAAAATTTTGATCCCAAAATTTTCACCCCAAAATTTTGACCCCAAAATTTTGATCCCAAAATTTTGATCCCAAAATTTTGATCCCAAAATTTTCACCCCAAAATTTTGACCCCAAAATTTTGACCCCAAAATTTTGACCCCAAAATTTTGACCCCAAAATTTTGACCCCAAAATTTTGACCCCAAAATTTTGTTCCCAAAATTTTGATCCCAAAATTTTCACCCCAAAATTTTCACCCCAAAATTTTCACCCCAAAATTTTGACCACAAAATTTTGATCCCAATATTTTCACCCCAAAATTTTGACCCCAAAATTTTGATCCCAAAATTTTGATCCCAAAATGTTGACCCCAAAATTTTCACCCAAAAATTTTCACCCCAAAATTTTGACCCCAAAATTTTGATCCCAAAATTTTCACCCCAAAATTTTGACCCCAAAATTTTGATCCCAAAATTTTGACCCCAAAATTTTGATACCAAAATTTTGACCCCAAAATTTTCACCCCAAAATTTTGACCCCAAAATTTTGACCCCAAAATTTTGATCCTAAAATTTTGATCCCAAAATTTTTATCCCAAAATTTTCACCCCAAAATTTTGACCCCAAAATTTTGATCCCAAAATTTTCACCCCAAATTTTTCAATTTTGGAGTCAAAATTTTGGGGTAAAAATTTTGGGATCAAAATTTTGGGGTCAAAATTTTGGGGTCAAAATTTTGGGATCAAAATTTTGGGATCAAAATTTTGGGGTGAAAATTTTGGGATCAAAATTTTGACCCCAAAATTTTCACCCCAAAATTTTGATCCCAAAATTTTGATCCCAAAATTTTGATCCCAAAAATTTTGACCCCAAAATTTTCACCCCAAAATTTTGACCCAAAAATTTTGATCCCAAAATTTTGACCGCAAAATTTTGACCCCAAAATTTTGACCCCAAAATTTTGATCCTAAAATTTTGATCCCAAAATTTTTATCCCAAAATTTTCACCCCAAAATTTTCACCCCAAAATTTTGATCACAAAATTTTGATCCCAAAATTTTGATCCCAAAAATTTTTTTGACCCCAAAATTTTGGGGTGAAAATTTTGGGATCAAAATTTTGACCCCAAAATTTTCACCCCAAAATTTTGATCCCAAAATTTTGATCCCAAAATTTTGATCCCAAAAATTTTGACCCCAAAATTTTCACCCCAAAATTTTGACCCAAAAATTTTGATCCCAAAATTTTCACCCCAAAATTTTGACCCCAAAATTTTGACCCCAAAATTTTGATCCTAAAATTTTGATCCCAAAATTTTTATCCCAAAATTTTCACCCCAAAATTTTCACCCCAAAATTTTGATCACAAAATTTTGATCCCAAAATTTTGATCCCAAAAATTTTGACCCGAAAATTTTCACCCCCAAAATTTTGACCCCAAAATTTTGATCCCATAATTTTGATCCCAAAATTTTCACCCCAAAATTTTCACCCCAAAATTTTCACCCCAAAATTTTGACCACAAAATTTTGATCCCAAAATTTTCACCCCAAAATTTTGATCCCAAAATTTTGATCCCAAAATTTTGATCCCAAAAATTTTGACCCCAAAATTTTGACCCCAAAATTTTGACCCCAAAATTTTGACTCCAAAATTTTGATCCCAAAATTTTGGTCCCAAACTTTTACCCCAAAATTTTGATCCCAAAATTTTGACCCAAAAATTTTGACCCCAAAATTTTGACCCCAAAATTTTGATCCCAAAATTTTCACCCCAAAATTTTGACCACAAAATTTTGATCCCAAAATTTTGATCCCAAAATTTTCACCCCAAAATTTTGAACCCAAAATTTTCACCCCAAAATTTTGACCCCAAAATTTTGATCCCAAAATTTTCACCCCAAAATTTTCACCACAAAATTTTGACCCCAAAATTTTGACCCCAAAATTTTGATCCCAAAATTTTCACCCCAAAATTTTGACCCCAAAATTTTGATCCCAAAATTTTCACCCCAAAATTTTGACTCCAAAATTTTCACCCCAAAATTTTGATCCCAAAATTTTGATCCCAAAATTTTGATCCCAAAAATTTTGACCCCAAAATTTTCACCCCAAAATTTTGACCCCAAAATTTTGACTCCAAAATTTTGATCCCAAAATTTTGGTCCCAAACTTTTACCCCAAAATTTTGATCCCAAAATTTTGACCCAAAAATTTTGACCCCAAAATTTTGACCCCAAAATTTTGATCCCAAAATTTTCACCCCAAAATTTTGACCACAAAATTTTGATCCCAAAATTTTGGTCCCAAACTTTTACCCCAAAATTTTGATCCCAAAATTTTGACCCAAAAATTTTGACCCCAAAATTTTGACCCCAAAATTTTGATCCCAAAATTTTCACCCCAAAATTTTGACCACAAAATTTTGATCCCAAAATTTTGATCCCAAAATTTTCACCCCAAAATTTTGATCCCAAAATTTTCACCCCAAAATTTTGACCCCAAAATTTTGATCCCAAAATTTTCACCCCAAAATTTTCACCACAAAATTTTGACCCCAAAATTTTGACCCCAAAATTTTGATCCCAAAATTTTCACCCCAAAATTTTGACCCCAAAATTTTGATCCCAAAATTTTCACCCCAAAATTTTGACTCCAAAATTTTCACCCCAAAATTTTGACCCCAAAATTTTGATCCCAAAATTTTCACTCCAAAATTTTCTCCCCAAAAATTTGACCCCAAAATTTTGACCCCAAAATTTTGACCCCAAAATTTTGACCACAAAATTTTGATCCTAAAATTTTGATCCCAAAATTTTTATCCCAAAATTTTCACCCCAAAATTTTGACCCCAAAATTTTGATCCCAAAATTTTCACCCCAAATTTTTCAATTTTGGAGTCAAAATTTTGGGGTAAAAATTTTGGGATCAAAATTTTGGGGTCAAAATTTTGGGGTGAAAATTTTGGGATCAAAATTTTGGGGTCAAAATTTTGGGGTGAAAATTTTTGGGTGAAAATTTTGGGGTCAACATTTTGGGATCAAAATTTTGGGATCAAAATTTTGGGGTCAAAATTTTGGGGTCAAAATTTTGGGGTCAAAATTTTGGGGTCAAATTTTTGGGGAGAAAATTTTGGAGTGAAAATTTTGGGATCAAAATTTTGGGGTCAAAATTTTGGGGTGAAAATTTTGGAGTCAAAATTTTGGGGTGAAAATTTTGGGATCAAAATTTTGGGGTCAAAATTTTGGGGTGAAAATTTTGGGATCAAAATTTTGGGGTCAAAATTTTGGGGTCAAAATTTTGTGGTGAAAATTTTGGGGTGAAAATTTTGGGATCAAAATTTTGGGGTCAAAATTTTGGGGTGAAAATTTTGGGATCAAAATTTTGGGGTGAAAATTTTGGGATCAAAATTTTGGGATCAAAATTTTGTGGTCAAAATTTTGGGGTGAAAATTTTGGGATCAAAATTTTGGGGTCAAAATTTTGGGGTCAAAATTTTTGGGTCAAAATTTTGGGATCAAAATTTTGGGGTAAAAGTTTGGGACCAAAATTTTGGGATCAAAATTTTGGAGTCAAAATTTTGGGGTCAAAATTTTGGGGTGAAAATTTTGGGGTCAAAATTTTTGGGATCAAAATTTTGGGATCAAAATTTTGGGATCAAAATTTTGGGGTCAAAATTTTGGGGTCAAAATTTTGGGGTGAAAATTTTGGAGTCAAAATTTTAGGGTGAAAATTTTGGGGTGAAAATTTTCGGGTCAAAATTTTTGGGATCAAAATTTTGGGATCAAAATTTTGTGATCAAAATTTTGGGGTGAAAATTTTGGGGTGAAAATTTTGGGATAAAAATTTTGGGATCAAAATTTTAGGATCAAAATTTTGGGGTCAAAATTTTGGGGTCAAAATTTTGGGGTGAAAATTTTGGGATCAAAATTTTTGGGTCAAAATTTTGGGGTGAAAATTTTGGGGTCAAAATTTTTGGGATCAAAATTTTGGGATCAAAATTTTGGGATCAAAATTTTGGGGTGAAAATTTTGGGATCAAAATTTTGTGGTCAAAATTTTGGGGTGAAAATTTTGGGGTGAAAATTTTGGGGTGAAAATTTTGGGATCAAAATTATGGGATCAAAATTTTGGGGTCAAAATTTTGGGGTGAAAATTTTGGGGTGAAAATTTTTGGGATCAAAATTTTGGGATCAAAATTTTGTGATCAAAATTTTGGGATCAAAATTTTGGGGTGAAAATTTTGGGATCAAAATTTTGGGATCAAAATTTTAGGATCAAAATTTTGGGGTCAAAATTTTGGGGTCAAAATTTTGGGGTGAAAATTTTGGGATCAAAATTTTTGGGTCAAAATTTTGGGGTGAAAATTTTGGGGTCAAAATTTTTGGGATCAAAATTTTGGGATCAAAATTTTGGGATCAAAATTTTGGGGTGAAAATTTTGGGGTCAAAATTTTGATCCCAAAATTTTCACCCCAAAATTTTGATCCCAAAATTTTGATCCCAAAATTTTGACCCCAAAATTTTGACCCCAAAATTTTGACCCCAAAATTTTGATCCCAAAATTTTTACCCCAAAATTTTGACTCCAAAATTGAAAAATTTGGGGTGAAAATTTTGGGATCAAAATTTTGGGGTCAAAATTTTGGGGTGAAAATTTTGGGATAAAAATTTTGGGATCAAAATTTTAGGATCAAAATTTTGGGGTCAAAATTTTGGGGTGAAAATTTTGGGGTCAAAATTTTGGGATCAAAATTTTGGGGTCAAAATTTTGGGGTGAAAATTTTGGGATCAAAATTTTGGGGTCAAAATTTTGGGTTTAAAATTTTTGGGTGAAAATTTTGGGGTCAACATTTTGGGATCAAAATTTTGGGATCAAAATTTTGGGGTCAAAATTTTGGGGTCAAAATTTTGGGGTCAAATTTTTGGGGAGAAAATTTTGGAGTGAAAATTTTGGGATCAAAATTTTGGGGTCAAAATTTTGGGGTGAAAATTTTGGAGTCAAAATTTTGGGGTGAAAATTTTGGGATCAAAATTTTGGGGTCAAAATTTTGGGGTGAAAATTTTGGGATCAAAATTTTGGGGTCAAAATTTTGGGGTCAAAATTTTGTGGTGAAAATTTTGGGGTGAAAATTTTGGGATCAAAATTTTGGGGTCAAAATTTTGGGGTGAAAATTTTGGGATCAAAATTTTGGGGTGAAAATTTTGGGATCAAAATTTTGGGATCAAAATTTTGTGGTCAAAATTTTGGGGTGAAAATTTTGGGATCAAAATTTTGGGGTCAAAATTTTGGGGTCAAAATTTTTGGGTCAAAATTTTGGGATCAAAATTTTGGGGTAAAAGTTTGGGACCAAAATTTTGGGATCAAAATTTTGGAGTCAAAATTTTGGGGTCAAAATTTTGGGGTGAAAATTTTGGGGTCAAAATTTTTGGGATCAAAATTTTGGGATCAAAATTTTGGGATCAAAATTTTGGGGTCAAAATTTTGGGGTCAAAATTTTGGGGTGAAAATTTTGGAGTCAAAATTTTAGGGTGAAAATTTTGGGGTGAAAATTTTCGGGTCGAAAATTTTCACCCCAAAATTTTGACCCCAAAATTTTGATCCCATAATTTTGATCCCAAAATTTTCACCCCAAAATTTTCACCCCAAAATTTTCACCCCAAAATTTTGACCACAAAATTTTGATCCCAAAATTTTCACCCCAAAATTTTGATCCCAAAATTTTGACCCCAAAATTTTGACCCCAAAATTTTGATCCCAAAATTTTCACCCCAAAATTTTGACCTTAAAATTTTGATCCCAAAATTTTCACCCCAAAATTTTGACTCCAAAATTTTCACCCCAAAATTTTGACCTCAAAATTTTGACCTCAAAATTTTGACCCCAAAATTTTGACCCCAAAATTTTCACCCCAAAATTTATACCCCAATATTTTGATCCCAAAATTTTCACCCCAAAATTTTAACCCCAAAATTTTGATCCCAAAATTTTCACCCCAAAATTTTGACCCCAAAATTTTGATCCCAAAATTTTGATCCCAAAATTTTGATCCCAAAATTTTCACCCCAAAATTTTGACCCCAAAATTTTGACCCCAAAATTTTGACCCCAAAATTTTGACCCCAAAATTTTGACCCCAAAATTTTGACCCCAAAATTTTGTTCCCAAAATTTTGATCCCAAAATTTTCACCCCAAAATTTTCACCCCAAAATTTTCACCCCAAAATTTTGACCACAAAATTTTGATCCCAAAATTTTCACCCCAAAATTTTGACTCCAAAATTTTCTCCCCAAAAATTTGACCCCAAAATTTTGACCCCAAAATTTTGACCCCAAAATTTTGACCCCAAAATTTTGATCCCAAAATTTTGATCCCAAAATGTTGACCCCAAAATTTTCACCTGAAAATTTTCACCCCAAAATTTTGACCCCAAAATTTTGATCCCAAAATTTTCACCCCAAAATTTTGACCCCAAAATTTTGATCCCAAAATTTTGACCCCAAAATTTTGATACCAAAATTTTGACCCCAAAATTTTCACCCCAAAATTTTGACCACAAAATTTTGACCCCAAAATTTTGATCCTAAAATTTTGATCCCAAAATTTTGATCCCAAAATTTTCACCCCAAAATTTTGACCCCAAAATTTTGATCCCAAAATTTTCACCCCAAATTTTTCAATTTTGGAGTCAAAATTTTGGGGTAAAAATTTTGGGATCAAAATTTTGGGGTCAAAATTTTGGGGTCAAAATTTTGGGGTCAAAATTTTGGGATCAAAATTTTGGGATCAAAATTTTGGGGTGAAAATTTTGGGATCAAAATTTTGACCCCAAAATTTTGACCCCAAAATTTTGATCCCATAATTTTGATCCCAAAATTTTCACCCCAAAATTTTCACCCCAAAATTTTGATCCCAAAATTTTGACCACAAAATTTTGATCCCAAAATTTTCACCCCAAAATTTTGATCCCAAAATTTTGATCCCAAAATTTTGACCCCAAAATTTTCACCCCAAAATTTTAACCCCAAAATTTTGATCCCAAAATTTTCACCCCAAAATTTTGACCCCAAAATTTTGATCCCAAAATTTTGATCCCAAAATTTTGATCCCAAAATTTTCACCCCAAAATTTTGACCCCAAAATTTTGACCCCAAAATTTTGACCCCAAAATTTTGACCCCAAAATTTTGACCCCAAAATTTTGACCCCAAAATTTTGACCCCAAAATTTTGTTCCCAAAATTTTGATCCCAAAATTTTCACCCCAAAATTTTCACCCCAAAATTTTCACCCCAAAATTTTGACCACAAAATTTTGATCCCAAAATTTTCACCCCAAAATTTTGACCCCAAAATTTTGATCCCAAAATTTTGATCCCAAAATGTTGACCCCAAAATTTTCACCCAAAAATTTTCACCCCAAAATTTTGACCCCAAAATTTTGATCCCAAAATTTTCACCCCAAAATTTTGACCCCAAAATTTTGATCCCAAAATTTTGACCCCAAAATTTTGATACCAAAATTTTGACCCCAAAATTTTCACCCCAAAATTTTGACCCCAAAATTTTGACCCCAAAATTTTGATCCTAAAATTTTGATGCCAAAATTTTTATCCCAAAATTTTCACCCCAAAATTTTGACCCCAAAATTTTGATCCCAAAATTTTCACCACAAATTTTTCAATTTTGGAGTCAAAATTTTGGGGTAAAAATTTTGGGATCAAAATTTTGGGGTCAAAATTTTGGGGTCAAAATTTTGGGGTCAAAATTTTGGGATCAAAATTTTGGGATCAAAATTTTGGGGTGAAAATTTTGGGATCAAAATTTTGACCCCAAAATTTTCACCCCAAAATTTTGATCCCAAAATTTTGATCCCAAAATTTTGATCCCAAAAATTTTGACCCCAAAATTTTCACCCCAAAATTTTGACCCAAAAATTTTGATCCCAAAATTTTGACCCCAAAATTTTGACCCCAAAATTTTGACCCCAAAATTTTGATCCTAAAATTTTGATCCCAAAATTTTTATCCCAAAATTTTCACCCCAAAATTTTCACCCCAAAATTTTGATCACAAAATTTTGATCCCAAAATTTTGATCCCAAAAATTTTGACCCGAAAATTTTCACCCCAAAATTTTGACCCCAAAATTTTCACCCCAAAATTTTGACCACAAAATTTTGATCCCAAAATTTTCACCCCAAAATTTTGATCCCAAAATTTTGATCCCAAAATTTTGATCCCAAAAATTTTGACCCCAAAATTTTCACCCCAAAATTTTGACCCAAAAATTTTGATCCCAAAATTTTCACCCCAAAATTTTGACCCCAAAATTTTGACCCCAAAATTTTGATCCTAAAATTTTGATCCCAAAATTTTTATCCCAAAATTTTCACCCCAAAATTTTCACCCCAAAATTTTGATCACAAAATTTTGATCCCAAAATTTTGATCCCAAAAATTTTGACCCGAAAATTTTCACCCCAAAATTTTCACCCTAAAATTTTGACTCCAAAATTTTCACCCCAAAATTTTGACCCCAAAATTTTGACCCCAAAATTTTGATCCCAAAATTTTGATCCCAAAATTTTGATCCCAAAAATTTTGACCCCAAAATTTTCACCCCAAAATTTTGACCCCAAAATTTTGACTCCAAAATTTTGATCCCAAAATTTTGGTCCCAAACTTTTACCCCAAAATTTTGATCCCAAAATTTTGACCCAAAAATTTTGACCCCAAAATTTTGACCCCAAAATTTTGATCCCAAAATTTTCACCCCAAAATTTTGACCACAAAATTTTGATCCCAAAATTTTGATCCCAAAATTTTCACCCCAAAATTTTGATCCCAAAATTTTCACCCCAAAATTTTGACCCCAAAATTTTGATCCCAAAATTTTCACCCCAAAATTTTCACCACAAAATTTTGACCCCAAAATTTTTACCCCAAAATTTTGATCCCAAAATTTTCACCCAAAAATTTTGACCTCAAAATTTTGATCCCAAAATTTTCACCCCAAAATTTTGACTCCAAAATTTTCACCCCAAAATTTTGACCCCAAAATTTTGATCCCAAAATTTTCACTCCAAAATTTTCTCCCCAAAAATTTGACCCCAAAATTTTGACCCCAAAATTTTGACCCCAAAATTTTGACCCCAAAATTTTGATCCCAAAATTTTGATCCCAAAATGTTGACCCCAAAATTTTCACCCAAAAATTTTCACCCCAAAATTTTGACCCCAAAATTTTGATCCCAAAATTTTCACCCCAAAATTTTGACCCCAAAATTTTTATCCCAAAATTTTGACCCCAAAATTTTGATACCAAAATTTTGACCCCAAAATTTTCACCCCAAAATTTTGACCCCAAAATTTTGACCCCAAAATTTTGATCCTAAAATTTTGATCCCAAAATTTTTATCCCAAAATTTTCACCCCAAAATTTTGACCCCAAAATTTTGATCCCAAAATTTTCACCCCAAATTTTTCAATTTTGGAGTCAAAATTTTGGGGTAAAAATTTTGGGATCAAAATTTTGGGGTCAAAATTTTGGGGTCAAAATTTTGGGGTCAAAATTTTGGGATCAAAATTTTGGGATCAAAATTTTGGGGTGAAAATTTTGGGATCAAAATTTTGACCCCAAAATTTTCACCCCAAAATTTTGATCCCAAAATTTTGATCCCAAAATTTTGATCCCAAAAATTTTGACCCCAAAATTTTCACCCCAAAATTTTGACCCAAAAATTTTGATCCCAAAATTTTCACCCCAAAATTTTGACCCCAAAATTTTGACCCCAAAATTTTGATCCTAAAATTTTGATCCCAAAATTTTTATCCCAAAATTTTCACCCCAAAATTTTCACCCCAAAATTTTGATCACAAAATTTTGATCCCAAAATTTTGATCCCAAAAATTTTGACCCGAAAATTTTCACCCCAAAATTTTGACCCCAAAATTTTGATCCCATAATTTTGATCCCAAAATTTTCACCCCAAAATTTTCACCCCAAAATTTTCACCCCAAAATTTTGACCACAAAATTTTGATCCCAAAATTTTCACCCCAAAATTTTGATCCCAAAATTTTGATCCCAAAATTTTGATCCCAAAAATTTTGACCCCAAAATTTTGACCCCAAAATTTTGACCCCAAAATTTTGACTCCAAAATTTTGATCCCAAAATTTTGGTCCCAAACTTTTACCCCAAAATTTTGATCCCAAAATTTTGACCCAAAAATTTTGACCCCAAAATTTTGACCCCAAAATTTTGATCCCAAAATTTTCACCCCAAAATTTTGACCACAAAATTTTGATCCCAAAATTTTGATCCCAAAATTTTCACCCCAAAATTTTGATCCCAAAATTTTCACCCCAAAATTTTGACCCCAAAATTTTGATCCCAAAATTTTCACCCCAAAATTTTCACCACAAAATTTTGACCCCAAAATTTTGACCCCAAAATTTTCACCCCAAAATTTTGACCCCAAAATTTTGATCCCAAAATTTTCACCCCAAAATTTTGACTCCAAAATTTTCACCCCAAAATTTTGATCCCAAAATTTTGATCCCAAAATTTTGATCCCAAAAATTTTGACCCCAAAATTTTCACCCCAAAATTTTGACCCCAAAATTTTGACCCCAAAATTTTGATCCCAAAATTTTCACCCCAAAATTTTCACCACAAAATTTTGACCCCAAAATTTTGACCCCAAAATTTTGATCCCAAAATTTTCACCCCAAAATTTTGACCCCAAAATTTTGATCCCAAAATTTTCACCCCAAAATTTTGACTCCAAAATTTTGACCCCAAAATTTTGACTCCAAAATTTTGATCCCAAAATTTTGGTCCCAAACTTTTACCCCAAAATTTTGATCCCAAAATTTTGACCCAAAAATTTTGACCCCAAAATTTTGACCCCAAAATTTTGATCCCAAAATTTTCACCCCAAAATTTTGACCACAAAATTTTGATCCCAAAATTTTGGTCCCAAACTTTTACCCCAAAATTTTGATCCCAAAATTTTGACCCAAAAATTTTGACCCCAAAATTTTGACCCCAAAATTTTGATCCCAAAATTTTCACCCCAAAATTTTGACCACAAAATTTTGATCCCAAAATTTTGATCCCAAAATTTTCACCCCAAAATTTTGATCCCAAAATTTTCACCCCAAAATTTTGACCCCAAAATTTTGATCCCAAAATTTTCACCCCAAAATTTTCACCACAAAATTTTGACCCCAAAATTTTGACCCCAAAATTTTGATCCCAAAATTTTCACCCCAAAATTTTGACCCCAAAATTTTGATCCCAAAATTTTCACCCCAAAATTTTGACTCCAAAATTTTCACCCCAAAATTTTGACCCCAAAATTTTGATCCCAAAATTTTCACTCCAAAATTTTCTCCCCAAAAATTTGACCCCAAAATTTTGACCCCAAAATTTTGACCCCAAAATTTTGACCCCAAAATTTTGATCCTAAAATTTTGATCCCAAAATTTTTATCCCAAAATTTTCACCCCAAAATTTTGACCCCAAAATTTTGATCCCAAAATTTTCACCCCAAATTTTTCAATTTTGGAGTCAAAATTTTGGGGTAAAAATTTTGGGATCAAAATTTTGGGGTCAAAATTTTGGGGTGAAAATTTTGGGATCAAAATTTTGGGGTCAAAATTTTGGGGTGAAAATTTTTGGGTGAAAATTTTGGGGTCAACATTTTGGGATCAAAATTTTGGGATCAAAATTTTGGGGTCAAAATTTTGGGGTCAAAATTTTGGGGTCAAAATTTTGGGGTCAAATTTTTGGGGAGAAAATTTTGGAGTGAAAATTTTGGGATCAAAATTTTGGGGTCAAAATTTTGGGGTGAAAATTTTGGAGTCAAAATTTTGGGGTGAAAATTTTGGGATCAAAATTTTGGGGTCAAAATTTTGGGGTGAAAATTTTGGGATCAAAATTTTGGGGTCAAAATTTTGGGGTCAAAATTTTGTGGTGAAAATTTTGGGGTGAAAATTTTGGGGTGAAAATTTTGGGGTCAAAATTTTTGGGATCAAAATTTTGGGATCAAAATTTTGGGATCAAAATTTTGGGGTGAAAATTTTGGGATCAAAATTTTGTGGTCAAAATTTTGGGGTGAAAATTTTGGGGTGAAAATTTTGGGGTGAAAATTTTGGGATCAAAATTATGGGATCAAAATTTTGGGGTCAAAATTTTGGGGTGAAAATTTTCGGGTCAAAATTTTTGGGATCAAAATTTTGGGATCAAAATTTTGTGATCAAAATTTTGGGGTGAAAATTTTGGGGTGAAAATTTTGGGATAAAAATTTTGGGATCAAAATTTTAGGATCAAAATTTTGGGGTCAAAATTTTGGGGTCAAAATTTTGGGGTGAAAATTTTGGGATCAAAATTTTTGGGTCAAAATTTTGGGGTGAAAATTTTGGGGTCAAAATTTTTGGGATCAAAATTTTGGGATCAAAATTTTGGGATCAAAATTTTGGGGTGAAAATTTTGGGGTCAAAATTTTGATCCCAAAATTTTCACCCCAAAATTTTGATCCCAAAATTTTGATCCCAAAATTTTGACCCCAAAATTTTGACCCCAAAATTTTGATCCCAAAATTTTTACCCCAAAATTTTGACTCCAAAATTGAAAAATTTGGGGTGAAAATTTTGGGATCAAAATTTTGGGGTCAAAATTTTGGGGTGAAAATTTTGGGATAAAAATTTTGGGATCAAAATTTTAGGATCAAAATTTTGGGGTCAAAATTTTGGGGTGAAAATTTTGGGGTCAAAATTTTGGTATCAAAATTTTGGGGTCAAAATTTTGGGATCAAAATTTTGGGGTCAAAATTTTGGGATCAAAATTTTGGGGTCAAAATTTTGGGGTGAAAATTTTGGGATCAAAATTTTGGGGTCAAAATTTTGGGGTGAAAATTTTTGGGTGAAAATTTTGGGGTCAACATTTTGGGATCAAAATTTTGGGATCAAAATTTTGGGGTCAAAATTTTGGGGTCAAAATTTTGGGGTCAAATTTTTGGGGAGAAAATTTTGGAGTGAAAATTTTGGGATCAAAATTTTGGGGTCAAAATTTTGGGGTGAAAATTTTGGAGTCAAAATTTTGGGGTGAAAATTTTGGGATCAAAATTTTGGGGTCAAAATTTTGGGGTGAAAATTTTGGGATCAAAATTTTGGGGTCAAAATTTTGGGGTCAAAATTTTGTGGTGAAAATTTTGGGGTGAAAATTTTGGGATCAAAATTTTGGGATCAAAATTTTGTGGTCAAAATTTTGGGGTGAAAATTTTGGGATCAAAATTTTGGGGTCAAAATTTTGGGGTGAAAATTTTGGGATCAAAATTTTGGGGTGAAAATTTTGGGATCAAAATTTTGGGATCAAAATTTTGTGGTCAAAATTTTGGGGTGAAAATTTTGGGATCAAAATTTTGGGGTCAAAATTTTGGGGTCAAAATTTTTGGGTCAAAATTTTGGGATCAAAATTTTGGGGTAAAAGTTTGGGACCAAAATTTTGGGATCAAAATTTTGGAGTCAAAATTTTGGGGTCAAAATTTTGGGGTGAAAATTTTGGGGTCAAAATTTTTGGGATCAAAATTTTGGGATCAAAATTTTGGGATCAAAATTTTGGGGTCAAAATTTTGGGGTCAAAATTTTGGGGTGAAAATTTTGGAGTCAAAATTTTAGGGTGAAAATTTTGGGGTGAAAATTTTCGGGTCAAAATTTTTGGGATCAAAATTTTGGGATCAAAATTTTGTGATCAAAATTTTGGGGTGAAAATTTTGGGGTGAAAATTTTGGGATAAAAATTTTGGGATCAAAATTTTAGGATCAAAATTTTGGGGTCAAAATTTTGGGGTCAAAATTTTGGGGTGAAAATTTTGGGATCAAAATTTTTGGGTCAAAATTTTGGGGTGAAAATTTTGGGGTCAAAATTTTTGGGATCAAAATTTTGGGATCAAAATTTTGGGATCAAAATTTTGGGGTGAAAATTTTGGGATCAAAATTTTGTGGTCAAAATTTTGGGGTGAAAATTTTGGGGTGAAAATTTTGGGGTGAAAATTTTGGGATCAAAATTATGGGATCAAAATTTTGGGGTCAAAATTTTGGGGTGAAAATTTTCGGGTCAAAATTTTTGGGATCAAAATTTTGGGATCAAAATTTTGTGATCAAAATTTTGGGGTGAAAATTTTGGGGTGAAAATTTTGGGATAAAAATTTTGGGATCAAAATTTTAGGATCAAAATTTTGGGGTCAAAATTTTGGGGTCAAAATTTTGGGGTGAAAATTTTGGGATCAAAATTTTTGGGTCAAAATTTTGGGGTGAAAATTTTGGGGTCAAAATTTTTGGGATCAAAATTTTGGGATCAAAATTTTGGGGTCAAAATTTTGGGGTGAAAATTTTGGGATAAAAATTTTGGGATCAAAATTTTAGGATCAAAATTTTGGGGTCAAAATTTTGGGGTCAAAATTTTGGGGTGAAAATTTTGGGGTCAAAATTTTGGTATCAAAATTTTGGGGTCAAAATTTTGGGATCAAAATTTTGGGGTCAAAATTTTGGGGTGAAAATTTTGGGATCAAAATTTTGGGGTCAAAATTTTGGGGTGAAAATTTTTGGGTGAAAATTTTGGGGTCAACATTTTGGGATCAAAATTTTGGGATCAAAATTTTGGGGTCAAAATTTTGGGGTCAAAATTTTGGGGTCAAAATTTTGGGGTCAAATTTTTGGGGAGAAAATTTTGGAGTGAAAATTTTGGGATCAAAATTTTGGGGTTAAAATTTTGGGGTCAATATTTTGGGGTCAAAATTTTGGGGTGAAAATTTTGGGGTGAGAATTTCGGGGTGAAAATTTTGGAGTCAAAATTTTGGGTTGAAAATTTTGCGTTCAAAATTTTGGGGTGAAAATTTTGGAGTCAAAAATTTTGGGATCAAAATTTTGGGGTGAAAATTTTGGAATCAAAATTTTGGGATCAAAATTTTGGGTTGAAAATTTTGGGATCAAAATTTTGGGGTCAAAATTTTGGGGTCAAAATTTTGGGGGCAAAATTTTGGGGGCAAAATTTTGGGGTCAAAATTTTGGGGTCAAAATTTTGGGGTCAAAATTTTGGGGTCAAAATTTTGGGGTCAAAATTTTGGGGTCAAAATTTTGGGGTCAAAATTTTGGGGTCAAAATTTTGGGATCAAAATTTTAGGGTCAATATTTTGGATCAAAATTTTTGGATCAACATTTTGGGGTAAAAATTTTGGGGTCAAAATTTTCACCCCAAAATTTTCACCCCAAAATTCTGACCCCAAAATTTTCACCCCAAAATTTTGACCCCAAAATTTTGATCCCAAAATTTTCACCCCAAAATTTTGACCCCAAAATTTTGATCCCAAAATTTTCACCCCAAAATTTTCACCCCAAAATTTTCACCCCAAAATTTTCACCCCAAAATTTTGATACTAAAATTTTGATCCCAAAATTTTGATCCCAAAATTTTAATCCCAAAATTTTCACCCCAAAATTTTGATCCCAAAATTTTCACCATAAATTCTCACCTTTAAATTTTGACCCCAAAATTTTGACCCCAAAAGTTTGATCCCAAAATTTTGATCCCAAAATTTTCACCCCAAAATTTTGACCCCAAAATTTTGATCCCAAAATTTTCACCCCAAAATTTTCACCCCAAAATTTTGACTCCAAAATTTTCACCCCAAAATTTTGACCCCAAAATTTTGATCCCAAAATTTTCACTCCAAAATTTTCTCCCCAAAAATTTGACCCCAAAATTTTGACCCCAAAATTTTGACCCCAAAATTTTGAACCCCAAAATTTTGATCCCAAAATTTTGATCCCAAAATGTTGACCCCAAAATTTTCACCCAAAAATTTTCACCCCAAAATTTTGACCCCAAAATTTTGATCCCAAAATTTTCACCCCAAAATTTTGACCCCAAAATTTTGATCCCAAAATTTTGACCCCAAAATTTTGATACCAAAATTTTGACCCCAAAATTTTCACCCCAAAATTTTGACCCCAAAATTTTGATCCCAAAATTTTCACCCCAAAATTTTGACCCCAAAATTTTGATCCCAAAATTTTGACCCCAAAATTTTGATACCAAAATTTTGACCCCAAAATTTTCACCCCAAAATTTTGACCCCAAAATTTTGATCCTAAAATTTTGATCCCAAAATTTTTATCCCAAAATTTTCACCCCAAAATTTTGACCCCAAAATTTTGATCCCAAAATTTTCACCCCAAATTTTTCAATTTTGGAGTCAAAATTTTGGGGTAAAAATTTTGGGATCAAAATTTTGGGGTCAAAATTTTGGGGTCAAAATTTTGGGATCAAAATTTTGGGATCAAAATTTTGGGGTGAAAATTTTGGGATCAAAATTTTGACCCCAAAATTTTCACCCCAAAATTTTGATCCCAAAATTTTGATCCCAAAATTTTGATCCCAAAAATTTTGACCCCAAAATTTTCACCCCAAAATTTTGACCCAAAAATTTTGATCCCAAAATTTTCACCCCAAAATTTTGACCCCAAAATTTTGACCCCAAAATTTTGATCCTAAAATTTTGATCCCAAAATTTTTATCCCAAAATTTTCACCCCAAAATTTTGACCCCAAAATTTTGATCCCAAAATTTTCACCCCAAAATTTTGATCCCAAAATTTTGATCCTAAAATTTTGATCCCAAAATTTTGATCCCAAAATTTTCACTTCAAAATTTTCACCCCAAAATTTTGACCCCAAAATTTTGACCACAAAATTTTGATCTCAAAATTTTCACCCCAAAATTTTGACCACAAAATTTTTTCCCCAAAATTTTGACCCCAAAATTTTGATCCCAAAATTTTCACCCCAAAATTTTGATCCCAAAATTTTCACCCCAAAATTTTGACCCCAAAATTTTCATTTCAAAATTTTCACCACAAAATTTTGATCCCAAAATTTTCACCCCAAAATTTTGATCCCAAAATTTTCACTTCAAAATTTTCACCCCAAAATTTTGACCCCAAAATTTTGACCCCAAAATTTTGATCCCAAAATTTTCACCCCAAAATTTTGACCACAAAATTTTGTCCCCAAAATTTTGACCCCAAAATTTTGATCCCAAAATTTTCACCCCAAAATTTTCACCCCAAAATTTTCACCCCAAAATTTTGATCCCAAAATTTTCACCCCAAAATTTTCACCCCAAAATTTTGATCCCAAAATTTTCACCCCAAAATTTTGATTCCAAAATTTTGATCCTAAAATTTTGATCCCAAAATTTTGATCCCAAAATTTTCACTTCAAAATTTTCACCCCAAAATTTCGACCCCAAAATTTTGACCCCAAAATTTTGATCCCAAAATTTTCACCCCAAAATTTTGACCACAAAATTTTGTCCCCAAAATTTTGACCCCAAAATTTTGATCCCAAAATTTTCACCCCAAAATTTTGATCCCAAAATTTTCACCCCAAAATTTTCACCCCAAAATTTTGATCCCAAAATTTTCACCCCAAAATTTTCACCCCAAAATTTTGACCCCAAAATTTTGACCCCAAAATTTTGATCCCAAAATGTTCACCCCAAAATTTTGACCACAAAATTTTGTCCCCAAAATTTTGACCACAAAATTTTGTCCCCAAAATTTTGACCCCAAAATTTTGATCCCAAAATTTTCACCCCAAAATTTTGACCCCAAAATTTTGACCCCAAAATTTTGATCCCAAAATTTTCAACCCAAAATTTTGACCCCAAAATTTTCACTTCAAAATTTTCACCCCAAAATTTTGATCCCAAAATTTTCACCCCAAAATTTTGATCCCAAAATTTTGATCCCAAAATTTTCACTTCAAAATTTTCACCCCAAAATTTTGATCCCAAAATTTTCACCCCAAAATTGTGATCCCAAAATTTTGATCCCAAAATTTTGATCCCAAAATTTTGACCCCAAAATTTTGACCCCAAAATTTTGACCCCAAAATTTTGACCCCAAAATTTTGCCAAAATTTTCACACCCCAAAATTTTGACCACAAAATTTTGTCCCCAAAATTTTGACCCCAAAATTTTGATCCCAAAATTTTCACCCCAAAATTTTGATCCCAAAATTTTCACCCCAAAATTTTGACCCCAAAATTTTCATTTCAAAATTTTCACCACAAAATTTTGATCCCAAAATTTTCACCCCAAAATTTTGACCACAAAATTTTGTCCCCAAAATTTTGACCCCAAAATTTTGATCCCAAAATTTTCACCCCAAAATTTTCACCCCAAAATTTTGATCCCAAAATTTTCACCCCAAAATTTTCACCCCAAAATTTTGATCCCAAAATTTTCACCCCAAAATTTTGACCCCAAAATTTTCATTTCAAAATTTTCACCCCAAAATTTTCACCCCAAAATTTTCACCCCAAAATTTTGACCACAAAATTTTCACCCCAAAATTAAATTTTCACCCCAAAATTTTGACCCCAAAATTTTCACTTCAAAATTTTCACCCCAAAATTTGGATCCCAAAATTTTCACCCCAAAATTTTCACCCCCAAAATTTTGATCCCAAAATTTTTACTTCAAAATTTTCACCCCAAAATTTTGACCCCAAAATTTTGATCCCAAAATTTTCACCCCAAAATTTTGACCACAAAATTTTGTCCCCAAAATTTTGACCCCAAAATTTTGATCCCAAAATTTTCACCCCAAAATTTTCACCCTAAAATTTTGATCCCAAAATTTTCACCCCAAAATTTTGACTTCAAAATTTTGATCCCAAAATTTTCACTTCAAAATTTTCACATAAAAATTTTGACCCCAAAATTTTCACCCCAAAATTTTCACCCCAAAATTTTGACCCCAAAATTTTAACCCCAAAATTTTGATCCCAAAATTTTGACCCCAAAATTTTGACCACAAAATTTTGTCCCCAAAATTTTGACCCCAAAATTTTGATCCCAAAATTTTCACCCCAAAATTTTGATCCCAAAATTTTCACCCCAAAATTTTCACCCCAAAATTTTGACCACAAAATTTTTTCCCCAAAATTTTGACCCCAAAATTTTGTTCCCAAAATTTTCACCCCAAAATTTTCACCCCAAAATTTTGATCCCAAAATTTTCACCCCAAAATTTTCACCCCAAAATTTTCACCCCAAAATTTTGATCCCAAAATTTTCACCCCAAAATTTTCACCCCAAAATTTTGATCCCAAAATTTTCACCCCAAAATTTTGATTCCAAAATTTTGATCCTAAAATTTTGATCCCAAAATTTTGATCCCAAAATTTTCACTTCAAAATTTTCACCCCAAAATTTCGACCCCAAAATTTTGACCCCAAAATTTTGATCCCAAAATTTTCACCCCAAAATTTTGACCACAAAATTTTGTCCCCAAAATTTTGACCCCAAAATTTTGATCCCAAAATTTTCACCCCAAAATTTTGATCCCAAAATTTTCACCCCAAAATTTTCACCCCAAAATTTTGATCCCAAAATTTTCACCCCAAAATTTTCACCCCAAAATTTTGACCCCAAAATTTTGACCCCAAAATTTTGATCCCAAAATGTTCACCCCAAAATTTTGACCACAAAATTTTGTCCCCAAAATTTTGACCCCAAAATTTTGATCCCAAAATTTTCACCCCAAAATTTTGACCCCAAAATTTTGACCCCAAAATTTTGATCCCAAAATTTTCAACCCAAAATTTTGACCCCAAAATTTTCACTTCAAAATTTTCACCCCAAAATTTTGATCCCAAAATTTTCACCCCAAAATTTTGATCCCAAAATTTTGATCCCAAAATTTTCACTTCAAAATTTTCACCCCAAAATTTTGATCCCAAAATTTTCACCCCAAAATTGTGATCCCAAAATTTTGATCCCAAAATTTTGATCCCAAAATTTTGACCCCAAAATTTTGACCCCAAAATTTTGACCCCAAAATTTTGACCCCAAAATTTTGATCCCAAAATTTTCACCCCAAAATTTTGACCACAAAATTTTGTCCCCAAAATTTTGACCCCAAAATTTTGATCCCAAAATTTTCACCCCAAAATTTTGATCCCAAAATTTTCACCCCAAAATTTTGACCCCAAAATTTTCATTTCAAAATTTTCACCACAAAATTTTGATCCCAAAATTTTCACCCCAAAATTTTGACCACAAAATTTTGTCCCCAAAATTTTGACCCCAAAATTTTGATCCCAAAATTTTCACCCCAAAATTTTCACCCCAAAATTTTGATCCCAAAATTTTCACCCCAAAATTTTCACCCCAAAATTTTGATCCCAAAATTTTCACCCCAAAATTTTGACCCCAAAATTTTCATTTCAAAATTTTCACCCCAAAATTTTCACCCCAAAATTTTCACCCCAAAATTTTGACCACAAAATTTTCACCCCAAAATTAAATTTTCACCCCAAAATTTTGACCCCAAAATTTTCACTTCAAAATTTTCACCCCAAAATTTGGATCCCAAAATTTTCACCCCAAAATTTTCACCCCAAAATTTTGATCCCAAAATTTTTACTTCAAAATTTTCACCCCAAAATTTTGACCCCAAAATTTTGATCCCAAAATTTTCACCCCAAAATTTTGACCACAAAATTTTGTCCCCAAAATTTTGACCCCAAAATTTTGATCCCAAAATTTTCACCCCAAAATTTTCACCCTAAAATTTTGATCCCAAAATTTTCACCCCAAAATTTTGACTTCAAAATTTTGATCCCAAAATTTTCACTTCAAAATTTTCACATAAAAATTTTGACCCCAAAATTTTCACCCCAAAATTTTCACCCCAAAATTTTGACCCCAAAATTTTAACCCCAAAATTTTGATCCCAAAATTTTGACCCCAAAATTTTGACCACAAAATTTTGTCCCCAAAATTTTGACCCCAAAATTTTGATCCCAAAATTTTCACCCCAAAATTTTGATCCCAAAATTTTCACCCCAAAATTTTCACCCCAAAATTTTGACCACAAAATTTTTTCCCCAAAATTTTGACCCCAAAATTTTGTTCCCAAAATTTTCACCCCAAAATTTTCACCCCAAAATTTTGATCCCAAAATTTTCACCCCAAAATTTTCACCCCAAAATTTTGATCCCAAAATTTTCACCCCAAAATTTTGACCCCAAAATTTTCATTTCAAAATTTTCACCCCAAAATTTTCACCCCAAAATTTTCACCCCAAAATTTTGATCCCAAAATTTTCACACCAAAATTTTCAAATAAAAATTTTGACCCCAAAATTTTCACCCCAAAATTTTGACCACAAAATTTTGACCCCAAAATTTTGATCCCAAAATTTTCACCCCAAAATTTTGACCCCAAAATTTTCACTTCAAAATTTTCACCCCAAAATTTGGATCCCAAAATTTTCACCCCAAAATTTTCACCCCAAAATTTTGATCCCAAAATTTTTACTTCAAAATTTTCACCCCAAAATTTTGACCCCAAAATTTTGACCCCAAAATTTTGATCCCAAAATTTTCACCCCAAAATTTTGACCACAAAATTTTGTCCCCAAAATTTTGACCCCAAAATTTTGATCCCAAAATTTTCACCCCAAAATTTTCACCCTAAAATTTTGATCCCAAAATTTTCACCCCAAAATTTTCACCCCAAAATTTTGATCCCAAAATTTTCACTTCAAAATTTTCACCCCAAAATTTTGACCCCAAAATTTTGACCCCAAAATTTTGATCCCAAAATTTTCACCCCAAAATTTTGACCACAAAATTTTGTCCCCAAAATTTTGACCCCAAAATTTTGATCCCAAAATTTTCACCCCAAAATTTTCACCCTAAAATTTTGATCCCAAAATTTTCACCCCAAAATTTTGACTTCAAAATTTTGATCCCAAAATTTTCACTTCAAAATTTTCACATAAAAATTTTGACCCCAAAATTTTCACCCCAAAATTTTCACCCCAAAATTTTGACCCCAAAATTTTAACCCCAAAATTTTGATCCCAAAATTTTGACCCCAAAATTTTGACCCCAAAATTTTCACTTCAAAATTTTCACCCCAAAATTTTGATCCCAATATTTTCACCCCAAAATTTTCACCACAAAATTTTGATCCCAAAATTTTCACTTCAAAATTTTCACCCCAAAATTTTGACCCCAAAATTTTGACCCCAAAATTTTGATCCCAAAATTTTCAACCCAAAATTTTGATCCCAAAATTTTCACTTCAAAATTTTCACCCCAAAATTTTGATCCCAAAATTTTCACCCCAAAATTTTCACCCCAAAATTTTCACCCCAAAATTTTGACCCCAAAATTTTAACCCCAAAATTTTGATCCCAAAATTTTGACCCCAAAATTTTGACCCCAAAATTTTCACTTCAAAATTTTCACCCCAAAATTTTGATCCCAATATTTTCACCCCAAAATTTTCACCACAAAATTTTGATCCCAAAATTTTCACTTCAAAATTTTCACCCCAAAATTTTGACCCCAAAATTTTGACCCCAAAATTTTGATCCCAAAATTTTCAACCCAAAATTTTGATCCCAAAATTTTCACTTCAAAATTTTCACCCCAAAATTTTGATCCCAAAATTTTCACCCCAAAATTTTCACCCCAAAATTTTCACCCCAAAATTTTGATCCCAAAATTTTCACCCCAAAATTTTCACCCCAAAATTTTGACTTCAAAATTTTGATCCCAAAATTTTCACCCCAAAATTTTCACATAAAAATTTTGACCCCAAAATTTCGACCCCAAATTTTTGATCCCAAAATTTTGACCCCAAAATTTTGATCCTAAAATTTTGATCCCAAAATTTTGATCCCAAAATTTTCACCCCAAAATTTTGACCCCAAAATTTTGATCCCAAAATTTTCACCCCAAAATTTTGATCCCAAAATTTTGATCCTAAAATTTTGATCCCAAAATTTTGATCCCAAAATTTTCACTTCAAAATTTTCACCCCAAAATTTTGACCCCAAAATTTTGACCACAAAATTTTGATCTCAAAATTTTCACCCCAAAATTTTGACCACAAAATTTTTTCCCCAAAATTTTGACCCCAAAATTTTGATCCCAAAATTTTCACCCCAAAATTTTGATCCCAAAATTTTCACCCCAAAATTTTGACCCCAAAATTTTCATTTCAAAATTTTCACCACAAAATTTTGATCCCAAAATTTTCACCCCAAAATTTTGATCCCAAAATTTTCACTTCAAAATTTTCACCCCAAAATTTTGACCCCAAAATTTTGACCCCAAAATTTTGATCCCAAAATTTTCACCCCAAAATTTTGACCACAAAATTTTGTCCCCAAAATTTTGACCCCAAAATTTTGATCCCAAAATTTTCACCCCAAAATTTTCACCCCAAAATTTTCACCCCAAAATTTTGATCCCAAAATTTTCACCCCAAAATTTTCACCCCAAAATTTTGATCCCAAAATTTTCACCCCAAAATTTTGATTCCAAAATTTTGATCCTAAAATTTTGATCCCAAAATTTTGATCCCAAAATTTTCACTTCAAAATTTTCACCCCAAAATTTCGACCCCAAAATTTTGACCCCAAAATTTTGATCCCAAAATTTTCACCCCAAAATTTTGACCACAAAATTTTGTCCCCAAAATTTTGACCCCAAAATTTTGATCCCAAAATTTTCACCCCAAAATTTTGATCCCAAAATTTTCACCCCAAAATTTTCACCCCAAAATTTTGATCCCAAAATTTTCACCCCAAAATTTTCACCCCAAAATTTTGACCCCAAAATTTTGACCCCAAAATTTTGATCCCAAAATGTTCACCCCAAAATTTTGACCACAAAATTTTGTCCCCAAAATTTTGACCCCAAAATTTTGATCCCAAAATTTTCACCCCAAAATTTTGACCCCAAAATTTTGACCCCAAAATTTTGATCCCAAAATTTTCAACCCAAAATTTTGACCCCAAAATTTTCACTTCAAAATTTTCACCCCAAAATTTTGATCCCAAAATTTTCACCCCAAAATTTTGATCCCAAAATTTTGATCCCAAAATTTTCACTTCAAAATTTTCACCCCAAAATTTTGATCCCAAAATTTTCACCCCAAAATTGTGATCCCAAAATTTTGATCCCAAAATTTTGATCCCAAAATTTTGACCCCAAAATTTTGACCCCAAAATTTTGACCCCAAAATTTTGACCCCAAAATTTTGATCCCAAAATTTTCACCCCAAAATTTTGACCACAAAATTTTGTCCCCAAAATTTTGACCCCAAAATTTTGATCCCAAAATTTTCACCCCAAAATTTTGATCCCAAAATTTTCACCCCAAAATTTTGACCCCAAAATTTTCACCACAAAATTTTGATCCCAAAATTTTCACCCCAAAATTTTGACCACAAAATTTTGTCCCCAAAATTTTGACCCCAAAATTTTGATCCCAAAATTTTCACCCCAAAATTTTCACCCCAAAATTTTGATCCCAAAATTTTCACCCCAAAATTTTCACCCCAAAATTTTGATCCCAAAATTTTCACCCCAAAATTTTGACCCCAAAATTTTCATTTCAAAATTTTCACCCCAAAATTTTCACCCCAAAATTTTCACCCCAAATTTTTGATCCCAAAATTTTCACCCCAAAATTTTCACATAAAAATTTTGACCCCAAAATTTTCACCCCAAAATTTTGACCACAAAATTTTGACCCCAAAATTAAATTTTCACCCCAAAATTTTGACCCCAAAATTTTCACTTCAAAATTTTCACCCCAAAATTTGGATCCCAAAATTTTCACCCCAAAATTTTCACCCCAAAATTTTGATCCCAAAATTTTTACTTCAAAATTTTCACCCCAAAATTTTGACCCCAAAATTTTGACCCCAAAATTTTGATCCCAAAATTTTCACCCCAAAATTTTGACCACAAAATTTTGTCCCCAAAATTTTGACCCCAAAATTTTGATCCCAAAATTTTCACCCCAAAATTTTGATCCCAAAATTTTCACCCCAAAATTTTGACCCCAAAATTTTCATTTCAAAATTTTCACCACAAAATTTTGATCCCAAAATTTTCACCCCAAAATTTTGACCACAAAATTTTGTCCCCAAAATTTTGACCCCAAAATTTTGATCCCAAAATTTTCACCCCAAAATTTTCACCCCAAAATTTTGATCCCAAAATTTTCACCCCAAAATTTTCACCCCAAAATTTTGATCCCAAAATTTTCACCCCAAAATTTTGACCCCAAAATTTTCATTTCAAAATTTTCACCCCAAAATTTTCACCCCAAAATTTTCACCCCAAAATTTTGACCACAAAATTTTCACCCCAAAATTAAATTTTCACCCCAAAATTTTGACCCCAAAATTTTCACTTCAAAATTTTCACCCCAAAATTTGGATCCCAAAATTTTCACCCCAAAATTTTCACCCCAAAATTTTGATCCCAAAATTTTTACTTCAAAATTTTCACCCCAAAATTTTGACCCCAAAATTTTGATCCCAAAATTTTCACCCCAAAATTTTGACCACAAAATTTTGTCCCCAAAATTTTGACCCCAAAATTTTGATCCCAAAATTTTCACCCCAAAATTTTCACCCTAAAATTTTGATCCCAAAATTTTCACCCCAAAATTTTGACTTCAAAATTTTGATCCCAAAATTTTCACTTCAAAATTTTCACATAAAAATTTTGACCCCAAAATTTTCACCCCAAAATTTTCACCCCAAAATTTTGACCCCAAAATTTTAACCCCAAAATTTTGATCCCAAAATTTTGACCCCAAAATTTTGACCACAAAATTTTGTCCCCAAAATTTTGACCCCAAAATTTTGATCCCAAAATTTTCACCCCAAAATTTTGATCCCAAAATTTTCACCCCAAAATTTTCACCCCAAAATTTTGACCACAAAATTTTTTCCCCAAAATTTTGACCCCAAAATTTTGTTCCCAAAATTTTCACCCCAAAATTTTCACCCCAAAATTTTGATCCCAAAATTTTCACCCCAAAATTTTTATCCCAAAATTTTCACCCCAAAATTTTGACCCCAAAATTTTCATTTCAAAATTTTCACCCCAAAATTTTCACCCCAAAATTTTCACCCCAAAATTTTGATCCCAAAATTTTCACACCAAAATTTTCAAATAAAAATTTTGACCCCAAAATTTTCACCCCAAAATTTTGACCACAAAATTTTGACCCCAAAATTTTGATCCCAAAATTTTCACCCCAAAATTTTGACCCCAAAATTTTCACTTCAAAATTTTCACCCCAAAATTTGGATCCCAAAATTTTCACCCCAAAATTTTCACCCCAAAATTTTGATCCCAAAATTTTTACTTCAAAATTTTCACCCCAAAATTTTGACCCCAAAATTTTGACCCCAAAATTTTGATCCCAAAATTTTCACCCCAAAATTTTGACCACAAAATTTTGTCCCCAAAATTTTGACCCCAAAATTTTGATCCCAAAATTTTCACCCCAAAATTTTCACCCTAAAATTTTGATCCCAAAATTTTCACCCCAAAATTTTCACCCCAAAATTTTGATCCCAAAATTTTCACTTCAAAATTTTCACCCCAAAATTTTGACCCCAAAATTTTGACCCCAAAATTTTGATCCCAAAATTTTCACCCCAAAATTTTGACCACAAAATTTTGTCCCCAAAATTTTGACCCCAAAATTTTGATCCCAAAATTTTCACCCCAAAATTTTCACCCTAAAATTTTGATCCCAAAATTTTCACCCCAAAATTTTGACTTCAAAATTTTGATCCCAAAATTTTCACTTCAAAATTTTCACATAAAAATTTTGACCCCAAAATTTTCACCCCAAAATTTTCACCCCAAAATTTTGACCCCAAAATTTTAACCCCAAAATTTTGATCCCAAAATTTTGACCCCAAAATTTTGACCCCAAAATTTTCACTTCAAAATTTTCACCCCAAAATTTTGATCCCAATATTTTCACCCCAAAATTTTCACCACAAAATTTTGATCCCAAAATTTTCACTTCAAAATTTTCACCCCAAAATTTTGACCCCAAAATTTTGACCCCAAAATTTTGATCCCAAAATTTTCAACCCAAAATTTTGATCCCAAAATTTTCACTTCAAAATTTTCACCCCAAAATTTTGATCCCAAAATTTTCACCCCAAAATTTTCACCCCAAAATTTTCACCCCAAAATTTTGACCCCAAAATTTTAACCCCAAAATTTTGATCCCAAAATTTTGACCCCAAAATTTTGACCCCAAAATTTTCACTTCAAAATTTTCACCCCAAAATTTTGATCCCAATATTTTCACCCCAAAATTTTCACCACAAAATTTTGATCCCAAAATTTTCACTTCAAAATTTTCACCCCAAAATTTTGACCCCAAAATTTTGACCCCAAAATTTTGATCCCAAAATTTTCAACCCAAAATTTTGATCCCAAAATTTTCACTTCAAAATTTTCACCCCAAAATTTTGATCCCAAAATTTTCACCCCAAAATTTTCACCCCAAAATTTTCACCCCAAAATTTTGATCCCAAAATTTTCACCCCAAAATTTTCACCCCAAAATTTTGACTTCAAAATTTTGATCCCAAAATTTTCACCCCAAAATTTTCACATAAAAATTTTGACCCCAAAATTTCGACCCCAAATTTTTGATCCCAAAATTTTGACCCCAAAATTTTGATCCTAAAATTTTGATCCCAAAATTTTGATCCCAAAATTTTCACCCCAAAATTTTGACCCCAAAATTTTGATCCCAAAATTTTCACCCCAAAATTTTGATCCCAAAATTTTGATCCTAAAATTTTGATCCCAAAATTTTGATCCCAAAATTTTCACTTCAAAATTTTCACCCCAAAATTTTGACCCCAAAATTTTGACCACAAAATTTTGATCTCAAAATTTTCACCCCAAAATTTTGACCACAAAATTTTTTCCCCAAAATTTTGACCCCAAAATTTTGATCCCAAAATTTTCACCCCAAAATTTTGATCCCAAAATTTTCACCCCAAAATTTTGACCCCAAAATTTTCATTTCAAAATTTTCACCACAAAATTTTGATCCCAAAATTTTCACCCCAAAATTTTGATCCCAAAATTTTCACTTCAAAATTTTCACCCCAAAATTTTGACCCCAAAATTTTGACCCCAAAATTTTGATCCCAAAATTTTCACCCCAAAATTTTGACCACAAAATTTTGTCCCCAAAATTTTGACCCCAAAATTTTGATCCCAAAATTTTCACCCCAAAATTTTCACCCCAAAATTTTCACCCCAAAATTTTGATCCCAAAATTTTCACCCCAAAATTTTCACCCCAAAATTTTGATCCCAAAATTTTCACCCCAAAATTTTGATTCCAAAATTTTGATCCTAAAATTTTGATCCCAAAATTTTGATCCCAAAATTTTCACTTCAAAATTTTCACCCCAAAATTTCGACCCCAAAATTTTGACCCCAAAATTTTGATCCCAAAATTTTCACCCCAAAATTTTGACCACAAAATTTTGTCCCCAAAATTTTGACCCCAAAATTTTGATCCCAAAATTTTCACCCCAAAATTTTGATCCCAAAATTTTCACCCCAAAATTTTCACCCCAAAATTTTGATCCCAAAATTTTCACCCCAAAATTTTCACCCCAAAATTTTGACCCCAAAATTTTGACCCCAAAATTTTGATCCCAAAATGTTCACCCCAAAATTTTGACCACAAAATTTTGTCCCCAAAATTTTGACCCCAAAATTTTGATCCCAAAATTTTCACCCCAAAATTTTGACCCCAAAATTTTGACCCCAAAATTTTGATCCCAAAATTTTCAACCCAAAATTTTGACCCCAAAATTTTCACTTCAAAATTTTCACCCCAAAATTTTGATCCCAAAATTTTCACCCCAAAATTTTGATCCCAAAATTTTGATCCCAAAATTTTCACTTCAAAATTTTCACCCCAAAATTTTGATCCCAAAATTTTCACCCCAAAATTGTGATCCCAAAATTTTGATCCCAAAATTTTGATCCCAAAATTTTGACCCCAAAATTTTGACCCCAAAATTTTGACCCCAAAATTTTGACCCCAAAATTTTGATCCCAAAATTTTCACCCCAAAATTTTGACCACAAAATTTTGTCCCCAAAATTTTGACCCCAAAATTTTGATCCCAAAATTTTCACCCCAAAATTTTGATCCCAAAATTTTCACCCCAAAATTTTGACCCCAAAATTTTCACCACAAAATTTTGATCCCAAAATTTTCACCCCAAAATTTTGACCACAAAATTTTGTCCCCAAAATTTTGACCCCAAAATTTTGATCCCAAAATTTTCACCCCAAAATTTTCACCCCAAAATTTTGATCCCAAAATTTTCACCCCAAAATTTTCACCCCAAAATTTTGATCCCAAAATTTTCACCCCAAAATTTTGACCCCAAAATTTTCATTTCAAAATTTTCACCCCAAAATTTTCACCCCAAAATTTTCACCCCAAATTTTTGATCCCAAAATTTTCACCCCAAAATTTTCACATAAAAATTTTGACCCCAAAATTTTCACCCCAAAATTTTGACCACAAAATTTTGACCCCAAAATTAAATTTTCACCCCAAAATTTTGACCCCAAAATTTTCACTTCAAAATTTTCACCCCAAAATTTGGATCCCAAAATTTTCACCCCAAAATTTTCACCCCAAAATTTTGATCCCAAAATTTTTACTTCAAAATTTTCACCCCAAAATTTTGACCCCAAAATTTTGACCCCAAAATTTTGATCCCAAAATTTTCACCCCAAAATTTTGACCACAAAATTTTGTCCCCAAAATTTTGACCCCAAAATTTTGATCCCAAAATTTTCACCCCAAAATTTTCACCCTAAAATTTTGATCCCAAAATTTTCACCCCAAAATTTTCACTTCAAAATTTTCACATAAAAATTTTGACCCCAAAATTTTCACCCCAAAATTTTCACCCCAAAATTTTGACCCCAAAATTTTAACCCCAAAATTTTGATCCCAAAATTTTGACCCCAAAATTTTGACCCCAAAATTTTCACTTCAAAATTTTCACCCCAAAATTTTGATCCCAATATTTTCACCCCAAAATTTTCACCACAAAATTTTGATCCCAAAATTTTCACTTCAAAATTTTCACCCCAAAATTTTGACCCCAAAATTTTGACCCCAAAATTTTGATCCCAAAATTTTCAACCCAAAATTTTGACCCCAAAATTTTCACTTCAAAATTTTCACCCCAAAATTTTGATCCCAAAATTTTCACCCCAGAATTTTCACCCCAAAATTTTCACCCCAAAATTTTGATCCCAAAATTTTCACCCCAAAATTTTCACCCCAAAATTTTGACTTCAAAATTTTGATCCCAAAATTTTCACCCCAAAATTTTCACATAAAAATTTTGACCCCAAAATTTCGACCCCAAATTTTTGATCCCAAAATTTTGACCCCAAAATTTTGATCCTAAAATTTTGATCCCAAAATTTTGATCCCAAAATTTTCACCCCAAAATTTTGATCCCAAAATTTTGATCCTAAAATTTTGATCCCAAAATTTTGATCCCAAAATTTTCACTTCAAAATTTTCACCCCAAAATTTTGACCCCAAAATTTTGACCCCAAAATTTTGATCCCAAAATTTTCACCCCAAAATTTTGACCACAAAATTTTGTCCCCAAAATTTTGACCCCAAAATTTTGATCCCAAAATTTTCACCCCAAAATTTTGATCCCAAAATTTTCACCCCAAAATTTTGACCCCAAAATTTTCATTTCAAAATTTTCACCACAAAATTTTGATCCCAAAATTTTCACCCCAAAATTTTCACCCCAAAATTTTGATCCCAAAATTTTCACTTCAAAATTTTCACCCCAAAATTTTGACCCCAAAATTTTGACCCCAAAATTTTGATCCCAAAATTTTCACCCCAAAATTTTGACCACAAAATTTTGTCCCCAAAATTTTGACCCCAAAATTTTGATCCCAAAATTTTCACCCCAAAATTTTCACCCCAAAATTTTGATCCCAAAATTTTCACCCCAAAATTTTCACCCCAAAATTTTGATCCCAAAATTTTCACCGCAAAATTTTGATTCCAAAATTTTGATCCTAAAATTTTGATCCCAAAATTTTGATCCCAAAATTTTCACTTCAAAATTTTCACCCCAAAATTTCGACCCCAAAATTTTGACCCCAAAATTTTGATCCCAAAATTTTCACCCCAAAATTTTGACCACAAAATTTTGTCCCCAAAATTTTGACCCCAAAATTTTGATCCCAAAATTTTCACCCCAAAATTTTGATCCCCAAATTTTCACCCCAAAATTTTCACCCCAAAATTTTGACCCCAAAATTTTGACCCCAAAATTTTGATCCCAAAATGTTCACCCCAAAATTTTGACCACAAAATTTTGTCCCCAAAATTTTGACCCCAAAATTTTGATCCCAAAATTTTCACCCCAAAATTTTGACCCCAAAATTTTGACCCCAAAATTTTGATCCCAAAATTTTCAACCCAAAATTTTGACCCCAAAATTTTCACTTCAAAATTTTCACCCCAAAATTTTGATCCCAAAATTTTCACCCCAAAATTTTGATCCCAAAATTTTGATCCCAAAATTTTCACTTCAAAATTTTCACCCCAAAATTTTGATCCCAAAATTTTCACCCCAAAATTGTGATCCCAAAATTTTGATCCCAAAATTTTGATCCCAAAATTTTCACCCCAAAATTTTGACCCCAAAATTTTGACCCCAAAATTTTGACCCCAAAATTTTGATCCCAAAATTTTCACCCCAAAATTTTGACCACAAAATTTTGTCCCCAAAATTTTGACCCCAAAATTTTGATCCCAAAATTTTCACCCCAAAATTTTGATCCCAAAATTTTCACCCCAAAATTTTGACCCCAAAATTTTCATTTCAAAATTTTCACCACAAAATTTTGATCCCAAAATTTTCACCCCAAAATTTTCACCCCAAAATTTTGATCCCAAAATTTTCACCCCAAAATTTTGACCCCAAAATTTTGACCCCAAAATTTTGACCCCAAAATTTTGATCCCAAAATTTTCACCCCAAAATTTTGACCCCAAAATTTTCACCCCAAAATTTTGATCCCAAAATTTTCACCCCAAAATTTTGACCACAAAATTTTGTCCCCAAAATTTTGACCCCAAAATTTTGATCCCAAAATTTTCACCCCAAAATTTTGATCCCAAAATTTTCACCCCAAAATTTTCACCCCAAAATTTTGATCCCAAAATTTTCACCCCAAAATTTTGATCCCAAAATTTTCACCCCAAAATTTTCACCCCAAAATTTTGACCCCAAAATTTTGATCCCAAAATTTTCACCCCAAAATTTTGACCACAAAATTTTGTCCCCAAAATTTTCACCCCAAAATTTTGATCCCAAAATTTTCACCCCAAAATTTTCACCCCAAAATTTTGATCCCAAAATTTTGATCCCAAAATTTTCACCCCAAAATTTTCACATAAAAATTTTGACCCCAAAATTTTCACCCCAAAATTTTGACCCCAAAATTTTGACCCCAAAATTTTGATCCCAAAATTTTCAACCCAAAATTTTGACCCCAAAATTTTCACTTCAAAATTTTCACCCCAAAATTTTGATCCCAAAATTTTCACCCCAAAATTTTAATCCCAAAATTTTCACTTCAAAATTTTCACCCCAAAATTTTGACCCCAAAATTTTGACCCCAAAATTTTGATCCCAAAATTTTCACCCCAAAATTTTGACCCCAAAATTTTCACCCCAAAATTTTGATCCCAAAATTTTCACCCCAAAATTTTGACCCCAAAATTTTGATCCCAAAATTTTCACCCCAAAATTTTGATCCCAAAATTTTCACCCCAAAATTTTGACCCCAAAATTTTGATCCCAAAATTTTCACCCCAAAATTTTGATCCCAAAATTTTCACCCCAAAATTTTCACCCCAAAATTTTGACCCCAAAATTTTGATCCCAAAATTTTCACCCCAAAATTTTGACCACAAAATTTTGTCCCCAAAATTTTGACCCCAAAATTTTGATCCCAAAATTTTCACCCCAAAATTTTCACCCCAAAATTTTGATCCCAAAATTTTGATCCCAAAATTTTCACCCCAAAATTTTCACATAAAAATTTTGACCCCAAAATTTTCACCCCAAAATTTTAACCCCAAAATTTTGATCCCAAAATTTTCAACCCAAAATTTTGACCCCAAAATTTTCACTTCAAAATTTTCACCCCAAAATTTTGATCCCAAAATTTTCACCCCAAAATTTTGATCCCAAAATTTTCACTTCAAAATTTTCACCCCAAAATTTTGACCCCAAAATTTTGACCCCAAAATTTTGATCCCAAAATTTTCACCCCAAAATTTTGACCCCAAAATTTTCACCCCAAAATTTTGATCCCAAAATTTTCACCCCAAAATTTTCACCCCAAAATTTTGATCCCAAAATTTTCACCCCAAAATTTTCACCCCAAAATTTTGATCCCAAAATTTTCACCCCAAAATTTTCACCCCAAAATTTTGATCCCAAAATTTTCACCCCAAAATTTTGACCCCAAAATTTTCATTTCAAAATTTTCACCCCAAAATTTTCATTTCAAAATTTTCACCCCAAAATTTTCACCCCAAAATTTTCACCCCAAAATTTTGATCCCAAAATTTTCACCCCAAAATTTTCACATAAAAATTTTGACCCCAAAATTTTTACCCCAAAATTTTCACCCCAAAATTTTGACCCCAAAATTTTGACCCCAAAATTTTGATCACAAAATTTTCACCCCAAAATTTTGACCCCAAAATTTTCACTTCAAAATTTTCACCCCAAAATTTTGATCCCAAAATTTTCACCCCAAAATTTTCACCCCAAAATTTTCACTTCAAAATTTTCACCCCAAAATTTTGACCCCAAAATTTTGATCCCAAAATTTTCAACCCAAAATTTTGACCCCAAAATTTTGACCACAAAATTTTCACCCCAAAATTTTGATCCAAAAATTTTCACCCCAAAATTTTGACTTCAAAATTTTGATCCCAAAATTTTCACCCCAAAATTTTCACATAAAAATTTTGACCCCAAAATTTTCATCACAAAATTTTGACCCCAAAATTTTGACCCCAAAATTTTGATCCCAAAATTTTCACCCCAAAATTTTGACCCCAAAATTTTCACTTCAAAATTTTCACCCCAAAATTTTGATCCCAAAATTTTCACCCCAAAATTTCCACCCCAAAATTTTGATCCCAAAATTTTCACATAAAAATTTTGACCCCAAAATTTTCACCCCAAAATTTTGACCCCAAAATTTTGACCCCAAAATTTTGATCCCAAAATTTTCAACCCAAAATTTTGACCCCAAAATTTTCACTTCAAATTTTTCACCCCAAAATTTTGATCCCAAAATTTTCACCCCAAAATTTTGATCCCAAAATTTTCACTTCAAAATTTTCACCCCAAAATTTTGACCCCAAAATTTTGACCCCAAAATTTTGATCCCAAAATTTTCACCCCAAAATTTTGACCCCAAAATTTTCACCCCAAAATTTTGATCCCAAAATTTTCACCCCAAAATTTTGATCCCAAAATTTTCACTTCAAAATTTTCACCCCAAAATTTTGACCCCAAAATTTTGACCCCAAAATTTTGATCCCAAAATTTTCACCCCAAAATTTTGACCACAAAATTTTGTCCCCAAAATTTTGACCCCAAAATTTTGATCCCAAAATTTTCACCCCAAAATTTTCACCCCAAAATTTTGATCCCAAAATTTTCACCCCAAAATTTTCACCCCAAAATTTTCACCCCAAAATTTTGATCCCAAAATTTTCACCCCAAAATTTTCATTTCAAAATTTTCACCCTAAAATTTTCACCCCAAAATTTTCACCCCAAAATTTTGATCCCAAAATTTTCACCCCAAAATTTTCACATAAAAATTTTGACCCCAAAATTTTCACCCCAAAATTTTGACCCCAAAATTTTGACCCCAAAATTTTGATCCCAAAATTTTCACCCCAAAATTTTGACCCCAAAATTTTCACTTTAAAATTTTCACCCCAAAATTTGGATCCCAAAATTTTCACCCCAAAATTTTCACCCCAAAATTTTGATCCCAAAATTTTTACTTCAAAATTTTCACCCCAAAATTTTGACCCCAAAATTTTGACCCCAAAATTTTGATCCCAAAATTTTCACCCCAAAATTTTGACCACAAAAATTTGTCCCCAAAATATTGACCCCAAAATTTTGATCCCAAAATTTTCACCCCAAAATTTTCACCCCAAAATTTTGATCTCAAAATTTTCACCCCAAAATTTTGACTTCAAAATTTTGATCCCAAAATTTTCACCCCAAAATTTTCACATAAAAATTTTCACCCCAAAATTTTCACCCCAAAATTTTCACCCCAAAATTTTGACCCCAAAATTTTGATCCCAAAATTTTCACCCCAAAATTTTGACCCCAAAATTTTCACTTCAAAATTTTCACCCCAAAATTTTGATCCCAAAATTTTCACCCCAAAATTTTCACCCCAAAATTTTGATCCCAAAATTTTCACTTCAAAATTTTCACCCCAAAATTTTGACCCCAAAATTTTGACCCCAAAATTTTGATCCCAAAATTTTCAACCCAAAATTTTGACCCCAAAATTTTCACTTCAAAATTTTCACCCCAAAATTTTGATCCCAAAATTTTCACCCCAAAATTTTCACCCCAAAATTTTGATCGCAAAATTTTCACCCCAAAATTTTCACCCCAAAATTTTGACTTCAAAATTTTGATCCCAAAATTTTCACCCCAAAATTTTCACATAAAAATTTTGACCCCAAAATTTCGACCCCAAATTTTTGACCCCAAATTTTTGATCCCAAAATTTTGACCCCAAAATTTTGATCCTAAAATTTTGATCCCAAAATTTTGATCCCAAAATTTTCACCCCAAAATTTTGACCCCAAAATTTTGACCCCAAAATTTTGATCTCAAAATTTTCACGCCAAAATTTTGATCCCAAAATTTTGATCCTAAAATTTTGATCCCAAAATTTTGATCCCAAAATTTTCACTTCAAAATTTTCACCCCAAAATTTTGACCCCAAAATTTTGATCCCAAAATTTTCACCCCAAAATTTTGACCACAAAATTTTGTCCCCAAAATTTTGAAGTCAAAATTTTGGGATCAGAATTTTGAAGTCAAAATTTTGGGGACAAAATTTTGTGGTCAAAATTTTGGGGTGAAAATTTTGGGATCAAAATTTTGGGGTCAAAATTTTGGGGTGAAAATTTTGAAGTGAAAATTTTGGGATCAAAATTTTGGGATCAAAATTTTAGGATCAAAATTTTGGGATCAAAATTTTGGCGTGAAAATTTTGAGATCAAAATTTTGGGGTCAAAATTTTGGGGTCAAAATTTTGGGGTGAAAATTTTGGGATCAAAATTTTGGGATCAAAATTTTAGGATCAAAATTTTGGGGTCAAAATTTTGGGATCAAAAATTTGGGGTCAAAAATTTGGGGTCGAAATTTTGGGGTCAAAATTTTTATGTGAAAATTTTGGGGTGAAAATTTTGGGATCAAAATTTTGAAGTCAAAATTTTGGGGTGAAAATTTTGGGGTGAAAATTTTGCGATCAAAATTTTGGGGTGAAAATTTTGGGGTGAAAATTTTGGGATCAAAATTTTGGGGTGAAAATTTTGAAGTGAAAATTTTGGGGTCAAAATTTTGGGTTGAAAATTTTGGGATCAAAATTTTGGGGTCAAAATTTTGGGGTCAAAATTTTGGGGTGAAAATTTTGAAGTGAAAATTTTGGGATCAAAATTTTGGGGTGAAAATTTTGGGATCAAAATTTTGGGGTGAAAATTTTGAAGTGAAAATTTTGGGGTCAAAATTTTGGGGTGAAAATTTTGGGATCAAAATTTTGGGGTCAAAATTTTGGGGTGAAAATTTTGGGGTGAAAATTTTGGGGTGAAAATTTTTATGTGAAAATTTTGGGGTGAAAATTTTGGGATCAAAATTTTGAAGTCAAAATTTTGGGGTGAAAATTTTGAGATCAAAATTTTGGGGTGAAAATTTTGGGGTGAAAATTTTGGGATCAAAATTTTGGGGTCAATATTTTGGGGACAAATTTTTGTGGTCAAAATTTTGGGGTGAAAATTTTGGGATCAAAATTTTGGGGTCAAAATTTTGGGGTGAAAATTTTTGGGTGAAAATTTTGGGGTCAACATTTTGGGATCAAAATTTTGGGATCAAAATTTTGGGGTCAAAATTTTGGGGTCAAAATTTTGGGGTCAAATTTTTGGGGAGAAAATTTTGGAGTGAAAATTTTGGGATCAAAATTTTGGGGTCAAAATTTTGGGGTGAAAATTTTGGAGTCAAAATTTTGGGGTGAAAATTTTGGGATCAAAATTTTGGGGTCAAAATTTTGGGGTGAAAATTTTGGGATCAAAATTTTGGGGTCAAAATTTTGGGGTCAAAATTTTGTGGTGAAAATTTTGGGGTGAAAATTTTGGGATCAAAATTTTGGGATCAAAATTTTGTGGTCAAAATTTTGGGGTGAAAATTTTGGGATCAAAATTTTGGGGTCAAAATTTTGGGGTGAAAATTTTGGGATCAAAATTTTGGGGTGAAAATTTTGGGATCAAAATTTTGGGATCAAAATTTTGTGGTCAAAATTTTGGGGTGAAAATTTTGTGATCAAAATTTTGGGGTGAAAATTTTGGGGTGAAAATTTTCGGGTCAAAATTTTTGGGATCAAAATTTTGGGATCAAAATTTTGTGATCAAAATTTTGGGGTGAAAATTTTGGGGTGAAAATTTTGGGATAAAAATTTTGGGATCAAAATTTTAGGATCAAAATTTTGGGGTGAAAATTTTGGGGTGAAAATTTTGGGATAAAAATTTTGGGATCAAAATTTTAGGATCAAAATTTTGGGGTCAAAATTTTGGGGTCAAAATTTTGGGGTGAAAATTTTGGGGTCAAAATTTTTGGGATCAAAATTTTGGGATCAAAATTTTGGGATCAAAATTTTGGGGTGAAAATTTTGGGGTGAAAATTTTGGGATAAAAATTTTGGGATCAAAATTTTAGGATCAAAATTTTGGGGTCAAAATTTTGGGGTCAAAATTTTGGGGTGAAAATTTTGGGGTCAAAATTTTTGGGATCAAAATTTTGGGATCAAAATTTTGGGATCAAAATTTTGGGGTGAAAATTTTGGGATAAAAATTTTGGGATCAAAATTTTGGGATCAAAATTTTGGGGTCAAAATTTTGGGGTGAAAATTTTGGAGTCAAAATTTTAGGGTGAAAATTTTGGGGTGAAAATTTTCGGGTCAAAATTTTTGGGATCAAAATTTTGGGATCAAAATTTTGTGATCAAAATTTTGGGGTGAAAATTTTGGGGTGAAAATTTTGGGATAAAAATTTTGGGATCAAAATTTTAGGATCAAAATTTTGGGGTCAAAATTTTGGGGTCAAAATTTTGGGGTGAAAATTTTGGGATCAAAATTTTTGGGTCAAAATTTTGGGGTGAAAATTTTGGGGTCAAAATTTTTGGGATCAAAATTTTGGGATCAAAATTTTGGGATCAAAATTTTGGGGTGAAAATTTTGGGATCAAAATTTTGTGGTCAAAATTTTGGGGTGAAAATTTTGGGGTGAAAATTTTGGGGTGAAAATTTTGGGATCAAAATTATGGGATCAAAATTTTGGGGTCAAAATTTTGGGGTGAAAATTTTCGGGTCAAAATTTTTGGGATCAAAATTTTGGGATCAAAATTTTGTGATCAAAATTTTGGGGTGAAAATTTTGGGGTGAAAATTTTGGGATAAAAATTTTGGGATCAAAATTTTAGGATCAAAATTTTGGGGTCAAAATTTTGGGGTCAAAATTTTGGGGTGAAAATTTTGGGATCAAAATTTTTGGGTCAAAATTTTGGGGTGAAAATTTTGGGGTCAAAATTTTTGGGATCAAAATTTTGGGATCAAAATTTTGGGATCAAAATTTTGGGGTGAAAATTTTGGGGTCAAAATTTTGATCCCAAAATTTTCACTCCAAAATTTTGATCCCAAAATTTTGATCCCAAAATTTTGACCCCAAAATTTTGACCCCAAAATTTTGACCCCAAAATTTTGATCCCAAAATTTTTACCCCAAAATTTTGACTCCAAAATTGAAAAATTTGGGGTGAAAATTTTGGGATCAAAATTTTGGGGTCAAAATTTTGGGGTGAAAATTTTGGGATAAAAATTTTGGGATCAAAATTTTAGGATCAAAATTTTGGGGTCAAAATTTTGGGGTCAAAATTTTGGGGTGAAAATTTTGGGGTCAAAATTTTGGTATCAAAATTTTGGGGTCAAAATTTTGGGATCAAAATTTTGGGGTCAAAATTTTGGGGTGAAAATTTTGGGATCAAAATTTTGGGGTCAAAATTTTGGGGTGAAAATTTTTGGGTGAAAATTTTGGGGTCAACATTTTGGGATCAAAATTTTGGGATCAAAATTTTGGGGTCAAAATTTTGGGGTCAAAATTTTGGGGTCAAATTTTTGGGGAGAAAATTTTGGAGTGAAAATTTTGGGATCAAAATTTTGGGGTTAAAATTTTGGGGTCAATATTTTGGGGTCAAAATTTTGGGGTGAAAATTTTGGGGTGAGAATTTCGGGGTGAAAATTTTGGAGTCAAAATTTTGGGTTGAAAATTTTGCGTTCAAAATTTTGGGGTGAAAATTTTGGAGTCAAAAATTTTGGGATCAAAATTTTGGGGTGAAAATTTTGGAATCAAAATTTTGGGATCAAAATTTTGGGTTGAAAATTTTGGGATCAAAATTTTGGGGTCAAAATTTTGGGGTCAAAATTTTGGGGGCAAAATTTTGGGGGCAAAATTTTGGGGTCAAAATTTTGGGGTCAAAATTTTGGGGTCAAAATTTTGGGGTCAAAATTTTGGGGTCAAAATTTTGGGGTCAAAATTTTGGGGTCAAAATTTTGGGGTCAAAATTTTGGGATCAAAATTTTAGGGTCAATATTTTGGATCAAAATTTTTGGATCAACATTTTGGGGTAAAAATTTTGGGGTCAAAATTTTCACCCCAAAATTTTCACCCCAAAATTCTGAGCCCAAAATTTTCACCCCAAAATTTTGACCCCAAAATTTTGATCCCAAAATTTTCACCCCAAAATTTTGACCCCAAAATTTTGATCCCAAAATTTTCACCCCAAAATTTTCACCCCAAAATTTTCACCCCAAAATTTTGATACTAAAATTTTGATCCCAAAATTTTGATCCCAAAATTTTAATCCCAAAATTTTCACCCCAAAATTTTGATCCCAAAATTTTCACCATAAATTCTCACCTTTAAATTTTGACCCCAAAATTTTGACCCCAAAAGTTTGATCCCAAAATTTTGATCCCAAAATTTTCACCCCAAAATTTTGACCCCAAAATTTTGATCCCAAAATTTTCACCCCAAAATTTTCACCCCAAAATTTTGACTCCAAAATTTTCACCCCAAAATTTTGACCCCAATATTTTGATCCCAAAATTTTCACTCCAAAATTTTCTCCCCAAAAATTTGACCCCAAAATTTTGACCCCAAAATTTTGACCCCAAAATTTTGAACCCCAAAATTTTGATCCCAAAATTTTGATCCCAAAATGTTGACCCCAAAATTTTCACCCAAAAATTTTCACCCCAAAATTTTGACCCCAAAATTTTGATCCCAAAATTTTCACCCCAAAATTTTGACCCCAAAATTTTGATCCCAAAATTTTGACCCCAAAATTTTGATACCAAAATTTTGACCCCAAAATTTTCACCCCAAAATTTTGACCCCAAAATTTTGATCCCAAAATTTTCACCCCAAAATTTTGACCCCAAAATTTTGATCCCAAAATTTTGACCCCAAAATTTTGATACCAAAATTTTGACCCCAAAATTTTCACCCCAAAATTTTGACCCCAAAATTTTGACCCCAAAATTTTGATCCTAAAATTTTGATCCCAAAATTTTTATCCCAAAATTTTCACCCCAAAATTTTGACCCCAAAATTTTGATCCCAAAATTTTCACCCCAAATTTTTCAATTTTGGAGTCAAAATTTTGGGGTAAAAATTTTGGGATCAAAATTTTGGGGTCAAAATTTTGGGGTCAAAATTTTGGGGTCAAAATTTTGGGATCAAAATTTTGGGATCAAAATTTTGGGGTGAAAATTTTGGGATCAAAATTTTGACCCCAAAATTTTCACCCCAAAATTTTGATCCCAAAATTTTGATCCCAAAATTTTGATCCCAAAAATTTTGACCCCAAAATTTTCACCCCAAAATTTTGACCCAAAAATTTTGATCCCAAAATTTTCACCCCAAAATTTTGACCCCAAAATTTTGACCCCAAAATTTTGATCCTAAAATTTTGATCCCAAAATTTTTATCCCAAAATTTTCACCCCAAAATTTTGACCCCAAAATTTTGATCCCAAAATTTTCACCCCAAAATTTTGATCCCAAAATTTTGATCCTAAAATTTTGATCCCAAAATTTTGATCCCAAAATTTTCACTTCAAAATTTTCACCCCAAAATTTTGACCCCAAAATTTTGACCACAAAATTTTGATCTCAAAATTTTCACCCCAAAATTTTGACCACAAAATTTTTTCCCCAAAATTTTGACCCCAAAATTTTGATCCCAAAATTTTCACCCCAAAATTTTGATCCCAAAATTTTCACCCCAAAATTTTGACCCCAAAATTTTCATTTCAAAATTTTCACCACAAAATTTTGATCCCAAAATTTTCACCCCAAAATTTTGATCCCAAAATTTTCACTTCAAAATTTTCACCCCAAAATTTTGACCCCAAAATTTTGACCCCAAAATTTTGATCCCAAAATTTTCACCCCAAAATTTTGACCACAAAATTTTGTCCCCAAAATTTTGACCCCAAAATTTTGATCCCAAAATTTTCACCCCAAAATTTTCACCCCAAAATTTTCACCCCAAAATTTTGATCCCAAAATTTTCACCCCAAAATTTTCACCCCAAAATTTTGATCCCAAAATTTTCACCCCAAAATTTTGATTCCAAAATTTTGATCCTAAAATTTTGATCCCAAAATTTTGATCCCAAAATTTTCACTTCAAAATTTTCACCCCAAAATTTCGACCCCAAAATTTTGACCCCAAAATTTTGATCCCAAAATTTTCACCCCAAAATTTTGACCACAAAATTTTGTCCCCAAAATTTTGACCCCAAAATTTTGATCCCAAAATTTTCACCCCAAAATTTTGATCCCAAAATTTTCACCCCAAAATTTTCACCCCAAAATTTTGATCCCAAAATTTTCACCCCAAAATTTTCACCCCAAAATTTTGACCCCAAAATTTTGACCCCAAAATTTTGATCCCAAAATGTTCACCCCAAAATTTTGACCACAAAATTTTGTCCCCAAAATTTTGACCCCAAAATTTTGATCCCAAAATTTTCACCCCAAAATTTTGACCCCAAAATTTTGACCCCAAAATTTTGATCCCAAAATTTTCAACCCAAAATTTTGACCCCAAAATTTTCACTTCAAAATTTTCACCCCAAAATTTTGATCCCAAAATTTTCACCCCAAAATTTTGATCCCAAAATTTTGATCCCAAAATTTTCACTTCAAAATTTTCACCCCAAAATTTTGATCCCAAAATTTTCACCCCAAAATTGTGATCCCAAAATTTTGATCCCAAAATTTTGATCCCAAAATTTTGACCCCAAAATTTTGACCCCAAAATTTTGACCCCAAAATTTTGACCCCAAAATTTTGATCCCAAAATTTTCACCCCAAAATTTTGACCACAAAATTTTGTCCCCAAAATTTTGACCCCAAAATTTTGATCCCAAAATTTTCACCCCAAAATTTTGATCCCAAAATTTTCACCCCAAAATTTTGACCCCAAAATTTTCATTTCAAAATTTTCACCACAAAATTTTGATCCCAAAATTTTCACCCCAAAATTTTGACCACAAAATTTTGTCCCCAAAATTTTGACCCCAAAATTTTGATCCCAAAATTTTCACCCCAAAATTTTCACCCCAAAATTTTGATCCCAAAATTTTCACCCCAAAATTTTCACCCCAAAATTTTGATCCCAAAATTTTCACCCCAAATTTTGACCCCAAAATTTTCATTTCAAAATTTTCACCCCAAAATTTTCACCCCAAAATTTTCACCCCAAAATTTTGACCACAAAATTTTCACCCCAAAATTAAATTTTCACCCCAAAATTTTGACCCCAAAATTTTCACTTCAAAATTTTCACCCCAAAATTTGGATCCCAAAATTTTCACCCCAAAATTTTCACCCCAAAATTTTGATCCCAAAATTTTTACTTCAAAATTTTCACCCCAAAATTTTGACCCCAAAATTTTGATCCCAAAATTTTCACCCCAAAATTTTGACCACAAAATTTTGTCCCCAAAATTTTGACCCCAAAATTTTGATCCCAAAATTTTCACCCCAAAATTTTCACCCTAAAATTTTGATCCCAAAATTTTCACCCCAAAATTTTGACTTCAAAATTTTGATCCCAAAATTTTCACTTCAAAATTTTCACATAAAAATTTTGACCCCAAAATTTTCACCCCAAAATTTTCACCCCAAAATTTTGACCCCAAAATTTTAACCCCAAAATTTTGATCCCAAAATTTTGACCCCAAAATTTTGACCACAAAATTTTGTCCCCAAAATTTTGACCCCAAAATTTTGATCCCAAAATTTTCACCCCAAAATTTTGATCCCAAAATTTTCACCCCAAAATTTTCACCCCAAAATTTTGACCACAAAATTTTTTCCCCAAAATTTTGACCCCAAAATTTTGTTCCCAAAATTTTCACCCCAAAATTTTCACCCCAAAATTTTGATCCCAAAATTTTCACCCCAAAATTTTCACCCCAAAATTTTGATCCCAAAATTTTCACCCCAAAATTTTGACCCCAAAATTTTCATTTCAAAATTTTCACCCCAAAATTTTCACCCCAAAATTTTCACCCCAAAATTTTGATCCCAAAATTTTCACACCAAAATTTTCACATAAAAATTTTGACCCCAAAATTTTCACCCCAAAATTTTGACTTCAAAATTTTGATCCCAAAATTTTCACCCCAAAATTTTGACCCCAAAATTTTCACTTCAAAATTTTCACCCCAAAATTTGGATCCCAAAATTTTCACCCCAAAATTTTCACCCCAAAATTTTGATCCCAAAATTTTTACTTCAAAATTTTCACCCCAAAATTTTGACCCCAAAATTTTGACCCCAAAATTTTGATCCCAAAATTTTCACCCCAAAATTTTGACCACAAAATTTTGTCCCCAAAATTTTGACCCCAAAATTTTGATCCCAAAATTTTCACCCCAAAATTTTCACCCTAAAATTTTGATCCCAAAATTTTCACCCCAAAATTTTGACTTCAAAATTTTGATCCCAAAATTTTCACTTCAAAATTTTCACATAAAAATTTTGACCCCAAAATTTTCACCCCAAAATTTTCACCCCAAAATTTTGACCCCAAAATTTTAACCCCAAAATTTTGATCCCAAAATTTTGACCCCAAAATTTTGACCCCAAAATTTTCACTTCAAAATTTTCACCCCAAAATTTTGATCCCAATATTTTCACCCCAAAATTTTCACCACAAAATTTTGATCCCAAAATTTTCACTTCAAAATTTTCACCCCAAAATTTTGACCCCAAAATTTTGACCCCAAAATTTTGATCCCAAAATTTTCAACCCAAAATTTTGATCCCAAAATTTTCACTTCAAAATTTTCACCCCAAAATTTTGATCCCAAAATTTTCACCCCAAAATTTTCACCCCAAAATTTTCACCCCAAAATTTTGATCCCAAAATTTTCACCCCAAAATTTTCACCCCAAAATTTTGACTTCAAAATTTTGATCCCAAAATTTTCACCCCAAAATTTTCACATAAAAATTTTGACCCCAAAATTTCGACCCCAAATTTTTGATCCCAAAATTTTGACCCCAAAATTTTGATCCTAAAATTTTGATCCCAAAATTTTGATCCCAAAATTTTCACCCCAAAATTTTGATCCCAAAATTTTGATCCTAAAATTTTGATCCCAAAATTTTGATCCCAAAATTTTCACTTCAAAATTTTCACCCCAAAATTTTGACCCCAAAATTTTGACCCCAAAATTTTGATCCCAAAATTTTCACCCCAAAATTTTGACCACAAAATTTTGTCCCCAAAATTTTGACCCCAAAATTTTGATCCCAAAATTTTCACCCCAAAATTTTGATCCCAAAATTTTCACCCCAAAATTTTGACCCCAAAATTTTCATTTCAAAATTTTCACCACAAAATTTTGATCCCAAAATTTTCACCCCAAAATTTTCACCCCAAAATTTTGATCCCAAAATTTTCACTTCAAAATTTTCACCCCAAAATTTTGACCCCAAAATTTTGACCCCAAAATTTTGATCCCAAAATTTTCACCCCAAAATTTTGACCACAAAATTTTGTCCCCAAAATTTTGACCCCAAAATTTTGATCCCAAAATTTTCACCCCAAAATTTTCACCCCAAAATTTTGATCCCAAAATTTTCACCCCAAAATTTTCACCCCAAAATTTTGATCCCAAAATTTTCACCGCAAAATTTTGATTCCAAAATTTTGATCCTAAAATTTTGATCCCAAAATTTTGATCCCAAAATTTTCACTTCAAAATTTTCACCCCAAAATTTCGACCCCAAAATTTTGACCCCAAAATTTTGATCCCAAAATTTTCACCCCAAAATTTTGACCACAAAATTTTGTCCCCAAAATTTTGACCCCAAAATTTTGATCCCAAAATTTTCACCCCAAAATTTTGATCCCAAAATTTTCACCCCAAAATTTTGATCCCCAAATTTTCACCCCAAAATTTTCACCCCAAAATTTAGACCCCAAAATTTTGACCCCAAAATTTTGATCCCAAAATGTTCACCCCAAAATTTTGACCACAAAATTTTGTCCCCAAAATTTTGACCCCAAAATTTTGATCCCAAAATTTTCACCCCAAAATTTTGACCCCAAAATTTTGACCCCAAAATTTTGATCCCAAAATTTTCAACCCAAAATTTTGACCCCAAAATTTTCACTTCAAAATTTTCACCCCAAAATTTTGATCCCAAAATTTTCACCCCAAAATTTTGATCCCAAAATTTTGATCCCAAAATTTTCACTTCAAAATTTTCACCCCAAAATTTTGATCCCAAAATTTTCACCCCAAAATTGTGATCCCAAAATTTTGATCCCAAAATTTTGATCCCAAAATTTTCACCCCAAAATTTTGACCCCAAAATTTTGACCCCAAAATTTTGACCCCAAAATTTTGATCCCAAAATTTTCACCCCAAAATTTTGACCACAAAATTTTGTCCCCAAAATTTTGACCCCAAAATTTTGATCCCAAAATTTTCACCCCAAAATTTTGATCCCAAAATTTTCACCCCAAAATTTTGACCCCAAAATTTTCATTTCAAAATTTTCACCACAAAATTTTGATCCCAAAATTTTCACCCCAAAATTTTCACCCCAAAATTTTGATCCCAAAATTTTCACTTCAAAATTTTCACCCCAAAATTTTGACCCCAAAATTTTGACCCCAAAATTTTGATCCCAAAATTTTCACCCCAAAATTTTGACCCCAAAATTTTCACCCCAAAATTTTGATCCCAAAATTTTCACCCCAAAATTTTGACCACAAAATTTTGTCCCCAAAATTTTGACCCCAAAATTTTGATCCCAAAATTTTCACCCCAAAATTTTGATCCCAAAATTTTCACCCCAAAATTTTCACCCCAAAATTTTGATCCCAAAATTTTCACCCCAAAATTTTGATCCCAAAATTTTCACCCCAAAATTTTCACCCCAAAATTTTGACCCCAAAATTTTGATCCCAAAATTTTCACCCCAAAATTTTGACCACAAAATTTTGTCCCCAAAATTTTCACCCCAAAATTTTGATCCCAAAATTTTCACCCCAAAATTTTCACCCCAAAATTTTGATCCCAAAATTTTGATCCCAAAATTTTCACCCCAAAATTTTCACATAAAAATTTTGACCCCAAAATTTTCACCCCAAAATTTTGACCCCAAAATTTTGACCCCAAAATTTTGATCCCAAAATTTTCAACCCAAAATTTTGACCCCAAAATTTTCACTTCAAAATTTTCACCCCAAAATTTTGATCCCAAAATTTTCACCCCAAAATTTTAATCCCAAAATTTTCACTTCAAAATTTTCACCCCAAAATTTTGACCCCAAAATTTTGACCCCAAAATTTTGATCCCAAAATTTTCACCCCAAAATTTTGACCCCAAAATTTTCACCCCAAAATTTTGATCCCAAAATTTTCACCCCAAAATTTTGACCCCAAAATTTTGATCCCAAAATTTTCACCCCAAAATTTTGATCCCAAAATTTTCACCCCAAAATTTTGACCCCAAAATTTTGATCCCAAAATTTTCACCCCAAAATTTTGATCCCAAAATTTTCACCCCAAAATTTTCACCCCAAAATTTTGACCCCAAAATTTTGATCCCAAAATTTTCACCCCAAAATTTTGACCACAAAATTTTGTCCCCAAAATTTTGACCCCAAAATTTTGATCCCAAAATTTTCACCCCAAAATTTTCACCCCAAAATTTTGATCCCAACATTTTGATCCCAAAATTTTCACCCCAAAATTTTCACATAAAAATTTTGACCCCAAAATTTTCACCCCAAAATTTTGACCCCAAAATTTTGACCCCAAAATTTTGATCCCAAAATTTTCAACCCAAAATTTTGACCCCAAAATTTTCACTTCAAAATTTTCACCCCAAAATTTTGATCCCAAAATTTTCACCCCAAAATTTTGATCCCAAAATTTTCACTTCAAAATTTTCACCCCAAAATTTTGACCCCAAAATTTTGACCCCAAAATTTTGATCCCAAAATTTTCACCCCAAAATTTTGACCCCAAAATTTTCACCCCAAAATTTTGATCCCAAAATTTTCACCCCAAAATTTTCACCCCAAAATTTTGATCCCAAAATTTTCACCCCAAAATTTTCACCCCAAAATTTTGATCCCAAAATTTTCACCCCAAAATTTTCACCCCAAAATTTTGATCCCAAAATTTTCACCCCAAAATTTTGACCCCAAAATTTTCATTTCAAAATTTTCACCCCAAAATTTTCATTTCAAAATTTTCACCCCAAAATTTTCACCCCAAAATTTTCACCCCAAAATTTTCACCCCAAAATTTTGATCCCAAAATTTTCACCCCAAAATTTTCACATAAAAATTTTGACCCCAAAATTTTTACCCCAAAATTTTCACCCCAAAATTTTGACCCCAAAATTTTGACCCCAAAATTTTGATCACAAAATTTTCACCCCAAAATTTTGACCCCAAAATTTTCACTTCAAAATTTTCACCCCAAAATTTTGATCCCAAAATTTTCACCCCAAAATTTTCACCCCAAAATTTTCACTTCAAAATTTTCACCCCAAAATTTTGACCCCAAAATTTTGATCCCAAAATTTTCAACCCAAAATTTTGACCCCAAAATTTTGACCACAAAATTTTCACCCCAAAATTTTGATCCAAAAATTTTCACCCCAAAATTTTGACTTCAAAATTTTGATCCCAAAATTGTCACCCCAAAATTTTCACATAAAAATTTTGACCCCAAAATTTTCACCCCAAAATTTTGACCCCAAAATTTTGACCCCAAAATTTTGATCCCAAAATTTTCACTTCAAAATTTTCACCCCAAAATTTTGACCCCAAAATTTTGACCCCAAAATTTTGATCCCAAAATTTTCACCCCAAAATTTTGACCACAAAATTTTGTCCCCAAAATTTTGACCCCAAAATTTTGATCCCAAAATTTTCACCCCAAAATTTTGATCCCAAAATTTTCACCCCAAAATTTTCACCCCAAAATTTTCACCCCAAAATTTTGATCCCAAAATTTTCACCCCAAAATTTTCATTTCAAAATTTTCACCCCAAAATTTTCACCCCAAAATTTTCACCCCAAAATTTTCACCCCAAAATTTTGACTTCAAAATTTTGATCCCAAAATTTTCACCCCAAAATTTTCACATAAAAATTTTGACCCCAAAATTTCGACCCCAAATTTTTGACCCCAAATTTTTGATCCCAAAATTTTGACCCCAAAATTTTGATCCTAAAATTTTGATCCCAAAATTTTGATCCCAAAATTTTCACCACAAAATTTTGACCCCAAAATTTTGACCCCAAAATTTTGACCCCAAAATTTTGATCTCAAAATTTTCACGCCAAAATTTTGATCCCAAAATTTTGATCCTAAAATTTTGATCCCAAAATTTTGATCCCAAAATTTTCACTTCAAAATTTTCACCCCAAAATTTTGACCCCAAAATTTTGATCCCAAAATTTTCACCCCAAAATTTTGACCACAAAATTTTGTCCCCAAAATTTTGACTTCAAAATTTTGATCCCAAAATTTTGACTTCAAAAATTTTGATCCCAAAATTTTCACCCCAAAATTTTGATCCCAAAATTTTCACCCCAAAATTTTGACCCCAAAATTTTCATTTCAAAATTTTCACCCCAAAATTTTCACCCCAAAATTTTCACCCCAAAATTTTGATTCCAAAATTTTCACCCCAATATTTTCACCCCAAAATTTTGATCCCAAAATTTTCACTTCAAAATTTTCACCCCAAAATTTTGACCCCAAAATTTTGACCCCAAAATTTTCACCCCAAAATTTTCACCCCAAAATTTTGACCCCAAAATTTTGATCCCAAAATTTTGACCCCAAAATTTTGACCCCAAAATTTTCACTTCAAAATTTTCACCCCAAAATTTTGATCCCAATATTTTCACCCCAAAATTTTCACCCCAAAATTTTGATCCCAAAATTTTCACTTCAAAATTTTCACCCCAAAATTTTGACCCCAAAATTTTGACCCCAAAATTTTGATCCCAAAATTTTCAACCCAAAATTTAGACCCCAAAATTTTCACTTCAAAATTTTCACCCCAAAATTTTGATCCCAAAATTTTCACCCCAAAATTTTCACCCCAAAATTTTCACCCCAAAATTTTGATCCCAAAATTTTCACCCCAAAATTTTCACCCCAAAATTTTGACTTCAAAATTTTGATCCCAAAATTTTCACCCCAAAATTTTCACATAAAAATTTTGACCCCAAAATTTCGACCCCAAATTTTTGATCCCAAAATTTTGACCCCAAAATTTTGATCCTAAAATTTTAATCCCAAAATTTTGATCCCAAAATTTTCACCCCAAAATTTTCACCCCAAAATTTTGACCCCAAAATTTTGATCCCAAAATTTTCACCCCAAAATTTTGATCCCAATATTTTGATCCTAAAATTTTGATCCCAAAATTTTGATCCCAAAATTTTCACTTCAAAATTTTCACCCCAAAATTTTGACCACAAAATTTTGTCCCCAAAATTTTGACCCTAAAATTTTGATCCCAAAATTTTCACCCCAAAATTTTCACCCCAAAATTTTGACCCCAAAATTTTCATTTCAAAATTTTCACCCCAAAATTTTCACCACAAAATTTTGATCCCAAAATTTTCACCCCAAAATTTTCACCCCAAAATTTTGATCCCAAAATTTTCACTTCAAAATTTTCACCCCAAAATTTTGACCCCAAAATTTTGACCCCAAAATTTTGATCCCAAAATTTTCACTTTAAAATTTTGACCCCAAAATTTTGACCCCAAAATTTTGACCCCAAAATTTTGATCCCAAAATTTTCACCCCAAAATTTTGACCACAAAATTTTGTCCCCAAAATTTTGACCCCAAAATTTTGATCCCAAAATTTTCACCCCAAAATTTTCACACCAAAATTTTCACCCCAAAATTTTGATCCCAAAATTTTCACCCCAAAATTTTCACACCAAAATTTTCACCCCAAAATTTTGATCCCAAAATTTTCACCCCAAAATTTTGACCCCAAAATTTTGTCCCCAAAATTTTAACCCAAAAATTTTGATCCCAAAATTTTCACCCCAAAATTTTCACCCCAAAATTTTGATCCCAAAATTTTCACCCCAAAATTTTCACCCCAAAATTTTGATCCCAAAATTTTCACCCCAAAATTTTGATCCCAAAATTTTGATCCTAAAATTTTGATCCCAAAATTTTGATCCCAAAATTTTCACTTCAAAATTTTGACCCCAAAATTTTGACCCCAAAATTTTGACCCCAAAATTTTGATCCCAAAATTTTCACCCCAAAATTTTGACCACAAAATTTTGTCCCCAAATTTTTGACCCCAAAATTTTGATCCCAAAATTTTCACCCCAAAATTTTCACCCCAAAATTTTGATCCCAAAATTTTCACCCCAAAATTTTCACCCCAAAATTTTGATCCCAAAGTTTTCACTTCAAAATTTTCACCCCAAAATTTTGACCCCAAAATTTTGACCCCAAAATTTTGATCCCAAAATTTTCACCCCAAAATTTTGACCACAAAATTTTGTCCCCAAAATTTTGACCCCAAAATTTTGATCCCAAAATTTTGACCCCAAAATTTTGATCCCAAAATTTTCACCCCAAAATTTTGACCCCAAAATTTTCATTTCAAAATTTTCACCTCAAAATTTTCACCCCAAAATTTTGATCCCAAAATTTTCACCCCAAAATTTTCACATAAAAATTTTGACCCCAAAATTTTCACCCCAAAATTTTGACCCCAAAATTTTCATTTCAAAATTTTGACCCCAAAATTTTCACCCCATAATTTTCACCCCAAAATTTTGATCCCAAAATTTTCACCCCAAAATTTTGATCCCAAAATTTTCACCCCAAAATTTTCATTTCAAAATTTTCACTCCAAAATTTTCACCCCAAAATTTTGATCCCAAAATTTTCACCCCAAAATTTTCACCCCAAAATTTTGATACCAAAATTTTCACTTCAAAATGTTCACCCCAAAATTTTGACCCCAAAATTTTGACCCCAAAATTTTGACCCCAAAATTTTGATCCCAAAATTTTCACCCCAAAATTTTCACCCCAAAATTTTGATCCCAAAATTTTCACCCCAAAATTTTCATTTCAAAATTTTCACCCCAAAATTTTCACCCCAAAATTTTGATCCCAAAATTTTCACCCCAAAATTTTGACCCCAAAATTTTCATTTCAAAATTTTCACCCCAAAATTTTCACCCCAAAATTTTGATCCCAAAATTTTCACCCCAAAATTTTGACCACAAAATTTTGTCCCCAAAATTTTGACCCCAAAATTTTGATCCCAAAATTTTCACCCCAAAATTTTCACCCCAAAATTTTGATCCGAAAATTTTCACCCCAAAATTTTCACATAAAAATTTTGACCCCAAAATGTCGACCCCAAAATTTTGACCCCAAAATTTTGATCCCAAAATTTTCAACCCAAAATTTTGACCCCAAAATTTTCACTTCAAAATTTTCACCCCAAAATTTTGATCCCAAAATTTTCACCCCAAAATTTTGATCCCAAAATTTTCACCCCAAAATTTTGATCCCAAAATTTTCACCCCAAAATTTTCTTTCAAAATTTTCACCCCAAAATTTTCACCCCAAAATTTTGACCCCAAAATTTTGATCCCAAAATTTTCACCCCAAAATTTTGATCACAAAATTTTCACCCCAAAATTTTCACCCCAAAATTTTCACCTTAAAATTTTCACCCCAAAATTTTGATCCCAAAATTTTCACCCCAAAATTTTCACCCAAAAATTTTCACCCCAAAATTTTCACATAAAAATTTTGACCCCAAAATTTCGACCAAAATTTGATCCCAAAATTTTCACCCCAAAATTTTCACCCCAAAATTTTGATCCCAAAATTTTGATCCTAAAATTTTGATCCCAAAATTTTCACCCCAAAATTTTGACCCCAAAATTTTCATTTCAAAATTTTCACCCCAAAATTTTCACCCCAAAATTTTCACCCCAAAATTTTGATCCCAAAATTTTCACCCCAAAATTTTCACATAAAAATTTTGACCCCAAAATTTTGACCCCAAAATTTTGACCCCAAAATTTTGACCCCAAAATTTTGATCCCAAAATTTTCACCCCAAAATTTTGACTTCAAAATTTTGATCCCAAAATTTTCACTCCAAAATTTTCACATAAAAATTTTGACCCCAAAATATTCACCCCAAAATTTTCACCCCAATATTTTGACCCCAAAATTTTGACCCCAAAATTTTGATCCCAAAATTTTCACCCCAAAATTTTCACCCCAAAATTTTCACCCCAAAATTTTGATCCCAAAATTTTCACCCCAAAATTTTGATCCCAAAATTTTCACTTCAAAATTTTCACCCCAAAATTTTGACCCCAAAATTTTGACCCCAAAATTTTGACCCCAAAATTTTGATCCCAAAATTTTCAACCCAAAATTTTGACCACAAAATTTTGTCCCCAAAATTTTGACCCCAAAATTAATTTTTATCCCAAAATTTTCACCCCAAAATTTTGATCACAAAATTTTCACCCCAAAATTTTGATCCCAAAATTTTCACCCCAAAATTTTGACCCCAAAATTTTCATTTCAAAATTTTCACCCCAAAATTTTCACCCCAAAATTTTCACCCCAAAATTTTGATCCCAAAATTTTCACCCCAAAATTTTCACATAAAAATTTTGACCCCAAAATTTTGACCCCAAAATTTTGACCCCAAAATTTTGACCCCAAAATTTTGATCCCAAAATTTTCACCCCAAAATTTTGACTTCAAAATTTTGATCCCAAAATTTTCACTCCAAAATTTTCACATAAAAATTTTCACCCCAAAATTTTCACCCCAAAATTTTCACCCCAATATTTTGACCCCAAAATTTTGACCCCAAAATTTTGATCCCAAAATTTTCACCCCAAAATTTTGACCCCAAAATTTTCACTTCAAAATTTTCACCCCAAAATTTTGATCCCAAAATTTTCACCCCAAAATTTTCACCCCAAAATTTTCACCCCAATATTTTGACCCCAAAATTTTGACCCCAAAATTTTGATCCCAAAATTTTCACCCCAAAATTTTGACCACACAATTTTGTCCCCAAAATTTTGACCCCAAAATTTTGATCCCAAAATTCTCACCCCAAAATTTTCACCCCAAAATTTTCACCCCAAAATTTTGATCCCAAAATTTTCACCCCAAAATTTTGACTTCAAAATTTTGATCCCAAAATTTTCACCCCAAAATTTTCACATAAAAATTTTGACCCCAAAATTTCGACCCCAAATTTTTGACCCCAAATTTTTGATCCCAAAATTTTGACCCCAAAATTTTGATCCTAAAATTTTGATCCCAAAATTTTGATCCCAAAATTTTCACCCCAAAATTTTGACCCCAAAATTTTGACCCCAAAATTTTGATCCCAAAATTTTCACCCCAAAATTTTGATCCCAAAATTTTGATCCTAAAATTTTGATCCCAAAATTTTGATCCTAAAATTTTGATCCCAAAATTTTGATCCCAAAATTTTCACTTCAAAATTTTCACCCCAAAATTTTGACCCCAAAATTTTGACCCCAAAATTTTGATCCCAAAATTTTCACCCCAAAATTTTGACCCCAAAATTTTGATCCTAAAATTTTGATCCCAAAATTTTGATCCCAAAATTTTCACCCCAAAATTTTGACCCCAAAATTTTGACCCCAAAATTTTCACCCCAAAATTTTGATCCCAAAATTTTGATCCTAAAATTTTGATCCCAAAATTTTGATCCCAAAATTTTCACTTCAAAATTTTCACCCCAAAATTTTGACCCCAAAATTTTGACCCCAAAATTTTGATCCCAAAATTTTCACCCCAAAATTTTGACCACAAAATTTTGTCCCCAAAATTTTGACCCCAAAATTTTGATCCCAAAATTTTCACCCCAAAATTTTCACCCCAAAATTTTGATCCCAAAATTTTCACCCCAAAATTTTGACCCCAAAATTTTCATTTCAAAATTTTCACCCCAAAATTTTCACCCCAAAATTTTGATCCCAAAATTTTCACCCCAAAATTTTCACCCCAAAATTTTGATCCCAAAATTTTCACTTCAAAATTTTCACCCCAAAATTTTGACCCCAAAATTTTGACCCCAAAATTTTGATCCCAAAATTTTCACCCCAAAATTTTGACCACAAAATTTTGTCCCCGAAATTTTGACCCAAAAATTTTGATCCCAAAATTTTCACCCCAAAATTTTCACCCCAAAATTTTGATCCCAAAATTTTCACCCCAAAATTTTCACCCCAAAATTTTGATCCCAAAATTTTCACCCCAAAATTTTGATCCCAAAATTTTGATCCCAAAATTTTCACCCCAAAATTTTGATCCCAAAATTTTCACCCCAAAATTTTGACCACAAAATTTTGTCCCCAAAGTTTTCACTTCAAAATTTTGACCCCAAAATTTTCACCCCAAAATTTTGACCCCAAAATTTTGATCCCAAAATTTTCACCCCAAAATTTTGACCACAAAATTTTGTCCCCAAATTTTTGACCCCAAAATTTTGATCCCAAAATTTTCACCCCAAAATTTTCACCCCAAAATTTTGATCCCAAAATTTTCACCCCAAAATTTTCACCCCAAAATTTTGATCCCAAAGTTTTCACTTCAAAATTTTCACCCCAAAATTTTGACCCCAAAATTTTGACCCCAAAATTTTGATCCCAAAATTTTCACCCCAAAATTTTGACCACAAAATTTTGTCCCCAAAATTTTGACCCCAAAATTTTGATCCCAAAATTTTGACCCCAAAATTTTGATCCCAAAATTTTCACCCCAAAATTTTGACCCCAAAATTTTCATTTCAAAATTTTCACCTCAAAATTTTCACCCCAAAATTTTGATCCCAAAATTTTCACGCCAAAATTTTCACATAAAAATTTTGACCCCAAAATTTTCACCCCAAAATTTTGACCCCAAAATTTTCATTTCAAAATTTTGACCCCAAAATTTTCACCCCAAAATTTTCACCCCAAAATTTTGATCCCAAAATTTTCACCCCAAAATTTTGATCCCAAAATTTTCACCCCAAAATTTTCATTTCAAAATTTTCACTCCAAAATTTTCACCCCAAAATTTTGATCCCAAAATTTTCACCCCAAAATTTTCACCCCAAAATTTTGATCCCAAAATTTTCACTTCAAAATGTTCACCCCAAAATTTTGACCCCAAAATTTTGACCCCAAAATTTTGACCCCAAAATTTTCATTTCAAAATTTTCACCCCAAAATTTTCACCCCAAAATTTTGATCCTAAAATTTTGATCCCAAAATTTTGATCCCAAAATTTTCACCCCAAAATTTTCACCCCAAAATTTTGACCCCAAAATTTTGATCCCAAAATTTTCACCCCAAAATTTTGATCCCAAAATTTTGATCCTAAAATTTTGATCCCAAAATTTTGATCCCAAAATTTTCACTTCAAAATTTTCACCCCAAAATTTTGACCCTTAAATTTTGACCCCAAAATTTTGATCCCAAAATTTTCACCCCAAAATTTTCACCCCAAAGTTTTGATCCCAAAATTTTGACCCCAAAATTTTGATCCAAAATTTTCACCCCAAAATTTTCACCCCAAAATTTTGATCCCAAAATTTTCACCCCAAAATTTTCATTTCAAAATTTTCACCCCAAAATTTTCACCCCAAAATTTTGATCCCAAAATTTTCACCCCAAAATTTTCACCCCAAAGTTTTGATCCCAAAATTTTCACCCCAAAATTTTGATCCCAAAATTTTCACCCCAAAATTTTCACCCCAAAATTTTGATCCCAAAATTTTCACCCCAAAATTTTGACCCCAAAATTTTCATTTCAAAATTTTCACTCCAAAATTTTCACCCCAAAATTTTGATCCCAAAATTTTCACCCCAAAATTTTCACCCCAAAATTTTGATCCCAAAATTTTCACTTCAAAATTTTCACCCCAAAATTTTGACCCCAAAATTTTCATTTCAAAATTTTCACCCCAAAATTTTCACCCCAAAATTTTGATCCCAAAATTTTCACCCCAAAATTTTCACCCCAAAATTTTGATCCCAAAATTTTCACTTCAAAATTTTCATCTCAAAATTTTGACCCCAAAATTTTGTCCTCAAAATTTTGATCCCAAAATTTTCACCCCAAAATTTTGACCACAAAATTTTGTACCCAAAATTTTGACCCCAAAATTTTGATCCCAAAATTTTCACCCCAAAATTTTCACCCCAAAATTTTGATCCCAAAATTTTCACCCCAAAATTTTGATCCCAAAATTTTCACCCCAAAATTTTGACCCCAAAATTTTCATTTCAAAATTTTCACCCCAAAATTTTCACCCCAAAATTTTGATCCCAAAATTTTCACCCCAAAATTTTCACATAAAAATTTTGGCCCCAAAATTTTGACCCCAAAATTTTGACCCCAAAATTTTGATCCCAAAATTTTCACCCCAAAATTTTGACCCCAAAATTTTCACTTCAAAATTTTCACCCCAAAATTTTGATCCCAAAATTTTCACCCCAAAATTTTTACCCCAAAATTTTGATCCTAAAATTTTCACTTCAAAATTTTCACCCCAAAATTTTGACCCCAAAATTTTGACCCCAAAATTTTGATCCCAAAATTTTCACCCCAAAATTTTGACCACACAATTTTGTCCCCAAAATTTTTACCCCAAAATTTTGATCCCAAAATTTTCACCCCAAAATTTTCACCCCAAAATTTTGATCTCAAAATTTTCACCCCAAAATTTTGACTTCAAAATTTTGATCCCAAAATTTTCACTCCAAAATTTTCACATAAAAATTTTGACCCCAAAATTTTCACCCCAAAATTTTCACCCCAAAATTTTCACCCCAATATTTTGACCCCAAAATTTTGACCCCAAAATTTTGATCCCAAAATTTTCACCCCAAAATTTTCACATAAAAATTTTCACCCCAAAATTTTGACCCCAAAATTTTGACCCCAAAATTTTGACCCCAAAATTTTGATCCCAAAATTTTCAACCCAAAATTTTCACTTCAAAATTTTCACCCCAAAATTTTGATCCCAAAATTTTCACCCCAAAATTTTGATCCCAAAATTTTCACCCCAAAATTTTCACCCCAAAATTTTGATCCCAAAATTTTCACTTCAAAATTTTCACCCCAAAATTTTGACCCCAAAATTTTGACCCCAAAATTTTGATCCCAAAATTTTGACCACAAAATTTTGTCCCCAAAATTTTGACCCCAAAATTTTGATCCCAAAATTTTCACCCCAAAATTTTCACCCCAAAATTTTCACCCCAAAATTTTGATCCCAAAATTTTCACCCCAAAATTTTTACTTCAAAATTTTGATCCCAAAATTTTCACCCCAAAATTTTGACTTCAAAATTTTGATCCCAAAATTTTCACATAAAAATTTTGACCCCAAATTTTTGACCCCAAATTTTTGATCCCAAAATTTTGACCCCAAAATTTTGATCCTAAAATTTTGATCCCAAAATTTTGATCCCAAAATTTTCACCCCAAAATTTTGACCCCAAAATTTTCACCCCAAAATTTTCACCCCAAAATTTTCACCCCAAAATTTTGATCCCAAAATTTTCACCCCAAAATTTTTACTTCAAAATTTTGATCCCAAAATTTTCACCCCAAAATTTTGACCACAAAATTTTGTCCCCGAAATTTTGACCCAAAAATTTTGATCCCAAAATTTTCACCCCAAAATTTTCACCCCAAAATTTTGATCCCAAAATTTTCACCCCAAAATTTTCACCCCAAAATTTTGATCCCAAAATTTTCACCCCAAAATTTTGATCCCAAAATTTTGATCCTAAAATTTTGATCCCAAAATTTTGATCCCAAAATTTTCACTTCAAAATTTTGACCCCAAAATTTTCACCCCAAAATTTTGACCCCAAAATTTTGATCCCAAAATTTTCACCCCAAAATTTTGACCACAAAATTTTGTCCCCAAATTTTTGACCCCAAAATTTTGATCCCAAAATTTTCACCCCAAAATTTTCACCCCAAAATTTTGATCCCAAAATTTTCACCCCAAAATTTTCACCCCAAAATTTTGATCCCAAAGTTTTCACTTCAAAATTTTCACCCCAAAATTTTGACCCCAAAATTTTGACCCCAAAATTTTGATCCCAAAATTTTCACCCCAAAATTTTGACCACAAAATTTTGTCCCCAAAATTTTGACCCCAAAATTTTGATCCCAAAATTTTGACCCCAAAATTTTGATCCCAAAATTTTCACCCCAAAATTTTGACCCCAAAATTTTCATTTCAAAATTTTCACCTCAAAATTTTCACCCCAAAATTTTGATCCCAAAATTTTCACGCCAAAATTTTCACATAAAAATTTTGACCCCAAAATTTTCACCCCAAAATTTTGACCCCAAAATTTTCATTTCAAAATTTTGACCCCAAAATTTTCACCCCAAAATTTTCACCCCAAAATTTTGATCCCAAAATTTTCACCCCAAAATTTTGATCCCAAAATTTTCACCCCAAAATTTTCATTTCAAAATTTTCACTCCAAAATTTTCACCCCAAAATTTTGATCCCAAAATTTTCACCCCAAAATTTTCACCCCAAAATTTTGATCCCAAAATTTTCACTTCAAAATGTTCACCCCAAAATTTTGACCCCAAAATTTTGACCCCAAAATTTTGACCCCAAAATTTTCATTTCAAAATTTTCACCCCAAAATTTTCACCCCAAAATTTTGATCCTAAAATTTTGATCCCAAAATTTTGATCCCAAAATTTTCACCCCAAAATTTTCACCCCAAAATTTTGACCCCAAAATTTTGATCCCAAAATTTTCACCCCAAAATTTTGATCCCAAAATTTTGATCCTAAAATTTTGATCCCAAAATTTTGATCCCAAAATTTTCACTTCAAAATTTTCACCCCAAAATTTTGACCCTTAAATTTTGACCCCAAAATTTTGATCCCAAAATTTTCACCCCAAAATTTTCACCCCAAAGTTTTGATCCCAAAATTTTCACCCCAAAATTTTGATCCCAAAATTTTCACCCCAAAATTTTCACCCCAAAATTTTGATCCCAAAATTTTCACCCCAAAATTTTGACCCCAAAATTTTCATTTCAAAATTTTCACTCCAAAATTTTCACCCCAAAATTTTGATCCCAAAATTTTCACCCCAAAATTTTCACCCCAAAATTTTGATCCCAAAATTTTCACTTCAAAATTTTCACCCCAAAATTTTGACCCCAAAATTTTCATTTCAAAATTTTCACCCCAAAATTTTCACCCCAAAATTTTGATCCCAAAATTTTCACCCCAAAATTTTCACCCCAAAATTTTGATCCCAAAATTTTCACTTCAAAATTTTCATCTCAAAATTTTGACCCCAAAATTTTGTCCTCAAAATTTTGATCCCAAAATTTTCACCCCAAAATTTTGACCACAAAATTTTGTACCCAAAATTTTGACCCCAAAATTTTGATCCCAAAATTTTCACCCCAAAATTTTCACCCCAAAATTTTGATCCCAAAATTTTCACCCCAAAATTTTGATCCCAAAATTTTCACCCCAAAATTTTGACCCCAAAATTTTCATTTCAAAATTTTCACCCCAAAATTTTCACCCCAAAATTTTGATCCCAAAATTTTCACCCCAAAATTTTCACATAAAAATTTTGGCCCCAAAATTTTGACCCCAAAATTTTGACCCCAAAATTTTGATCCCAAAATTTTCACCCCAAAATTTTGACCCCAAAATTTTCACTTCAAAATTTTCACCCCAAAATTTTGATCCCAAAATTTTCACCCCAAAATTTTTACCCCAAAATTTTGATCCCAAAATTTTCACTTCAAAATTTTCACCCCAAAATTTTGACCCCAAAATTTTGACCCCAAAATTTTGATCCCAAAATTTTCACCCCAAAATTTTGACCACACAATTTTGTCCCCAAAATTTTTACCCCAAAATTTTGATCCCAAAATTTTCACCCCAAAATTTTCACCCCAAAATTTTGATCTCAAAATTTTCACCCCAAAATTTTGACTTCAAAATTTTGATCCCAAAATTTTCACTCCAAAATTTTCACATAAAAATTTTGACCCCAAAATTTTCACCCCAAAATTTTCACCCCAAAATTTTCACCCCAATATTTTGACCCCAAAATTTTGACCCCAAAATTTTGATCCCAAAATTTTCACCCCAAAATTTTCACATAAAAATTTTCACCCCAAAATTTTGACCCCAAAATTTTGACCCCAAAATTTTGACCCCAAAATTTTGATCCCAAAATTTTCAACCCAAAATTTTCACTTCAAAATTTTCACCCCAAAATTTTGATCCCAAAATTTTCACCCCAAAATTTTGATCCCAAAATTTTCACCCCAAAATTTTCACCCCAAAATTTTGATCCCAAAATTTTCACTTTGACCCCAAATTTTTGACCCCAAATTTTTGATCCCAAAATTTTGACCCCAAAATTTTGATCCTAAAATTTTGATCCCAAAATTTTGATCCCAAAATTTTCACCCCAAAATTTTGACCCCAAAATTTTCACCCCAAAATTTTCACCCCAAAATTTTCACCCCAAAATTTTGATCCCAAAATTTTCACCCCAAAATTTTTACTTCAAAATTTTGATCCCAAAATTTTCACCCCAAAATTTTCACCCCAAAATTTTGACTTCAAAATTTTGATCCCAAAATTTTCACATAAAAATTTTGACCCCAAATTTTTGACCCCAAATTTTTGATCCCAAAATTTTGACCCCAAAATTTTGATCCTAAAATTTTGATCCCAAAATTTTGATCCCAAAATTTTCACCCCAAAATTTTGACCCCAAAATTTTGACCCCAAAATTTTGATCCCAAAATTTTCACCCCAAAATTTTGATCCCAAAATTTTGATCCTAAAATTTTGATCCCAAAATTTTGATCCCAAAATTTTCACTTCAAAATTTTCACCCCAAAATTTTGACCCCAAAATTTTGACCCCAAAATTTTGACCCCAAAATTTTGATCCCAAAATTTTCACCCCAAAATTTTCACCCCAAAATTTTGATCCCAAAATTTTCACTTCAAAATTTTCACCCCAAAATTTTCACCCCAAAATTTTGATCCCAAAATTTTCACCCCAAAATTTTCACCCCAAAATTTTGATCCCAAAATTTTCACCCCAAAATTTTCACCCCAAAATTTTGATCCCAAAATTTTCACTTCAAAATTTTCACCCCAAAATTTTGACCCCAAAATTTTGACCCCAAAATTTTGATCCCAAAATTTTCACCCCAAAATTTTGACCACAAAATTTTGTCCCCAAAATTTTGATCCTAAAATTTTGATCCCAAAATTTTGATCCCAAAATTTTCACTTCAAAATTTTCACCCCAAAATTTTGACCCCAAAATTTTGACCCCAAAATTTTGATCCCAAAATTTTCACCCCAAAATTTCGACCACAAAATTTTGTCCCCAAAATTTTGACCCCAAAATTTTGATCCCAAAATTTTCACCCCAAAATTTTCACCCCAAAATTTTGATCCCAAAATTTTCACCCCAAAATTTTCACCCCAAAATTTTGATCCCAAAATTTTCATTTCAAAATTTTCACCCCAAAATTTTCACCCCAAAATTTTGACCCCAAAATTTTGATCCCAAAATTTTGACCCCAAAATTTTGACCACAAAATTTTGTCCCCAAAATTCACATAAAAATTTTGTCCCCAAAATTTTGACCCCAAAATTTTGATCCCAAAATTTTGACCCCAAAATTTTGATCCCAAAATTTTCACCCCAAAATTTTCACCCCAAAATTTTCACCCCAAAATTTTGATCCCAAAATTTTCACCCCAAAATTTTGATCCCAAAATTTTCACCCCAAAATTTTCACCCCAAAATTTTCACATAAAAATTTTCACCCCAAAATTTTGACCCCAAAATTTTGACCCCAAAATGTTGACCCCAAAATTTTGATCCCAAAATTTTCAACCCAAAATTTTCACTTCAAAATTTTCACCCCAAAATTTTGATCCCAAAATTTTCACCCCAAAATTTTGATCCCAAAATTTTCACCCCAAAATTTTCACCCCAAAATTTTCACCCCAAAATTTTCACCCCAAAATTTTGATCCCAAAATTTTCACCCCAAAATTTTGACTTCAAAATTTTGATCCCAAAATTTTCACATAAAAATTTTCACATAAAAATTTTCACCCCAATATTTTGACCCCAAAATTTTGACCCCAAAATTTTGATCCCAAAATTTTCACCCCAAAATTTTGATCCCAAAATTTTGATCCTTAAAGTTTTGATCCCAAAATTTTGATCCCAAAATTTTCACCCCAAAATTTTAACCCCAAAATTTTGATCCCAAAATTTTAATCCCAAAATTTTCACCCCAAAATTTTGATCCCAAAATTTTCACTTCAAAATTTTCACCCCAAATTTTTGACCCCAAATTTTTGATCCCAAAATTTTGACCCCAAAATTTTGATCCTAAAATTTTGATCCCAAAATTTTGATCCCAAAATTTTCACTTCAAAATTTTCACCCCAAAATTTTGACCCCAAAATTTTGACCCCAAAATTTTGATCCCAAAATTTTCACCCCAAAATTTTCACCCCAAAATTTTGATCCCAAAATTTTCACTTCAAAATTTTGACCCCAAAATTTTGACCCCAAAATTTTGATCCCAAAATTTTCACCCCAAAATTTTCACCCCAAAATTTTGATCCCAAAATTTTCACCCCAAAATTTTCACCCCAAAATTTTGATCCCAAAATTTTCACTTCAAAATTTTCACCCCAAAATTTTGACCCCAAAATTTTGACCCCAAAATTTTGATCCCAAAATTTTCACCCCAAAATTTTGACCACAAAATTTTGTCCCCAAAATTTTGATCCTAAAATTTTGATCCCAAAATTTTGATCCCAAAATTTTCACTTCAAAATTTTCACCCCAAAATTTTGACCCCAAAATTTTGACCCCAAAATTTTGATCCCAAAATTTTCACCCCAAAATTTCGACCACAAAATTTTGTCCCCAAAATTTTGACCCCAAAATTTTGATCCCAAAATTTTCACCCCAAAATTTTCACCCCAAAATTTTGATCCCAAAATTTTCACCCCAAAATTTTCACCCCAAAATTTTGATCCCAAAATTTTCATTTCAAAATTTTCACCCCAAAATTTTCACCCCAAAATTTTGACCCCAAAATTTTGATCCCAAAATTTTGACCCCAAAATTTTGACCACAAAATTTTGTCCCCAAAATTCACATAAAAATTTTGTCCCCAAAATTTTGACCCCAAAATTTTGATCCCAAAATTTTCACCCCAAAATTTTCACCCCAAAATTTTGATCCCAAAATTTTCACCCCAAAATTTTGATCCCAAAATTTTCACCCCAAAATTTTCACATAAAAATTTTCACCCCAAAATTTTGACCCCAAAATTTTGACCCCAAAATGTTGACCCCAAAATTTTGATCCCAAAATTTTCAACCCAAAATTTTCACTTCAAAATTTTTACCCCAAAATTTTGATCCCAAAATTTTCACCCCAAAATTTTCACCCCAAAATTTTCACCCCAAAATTTTCACCCCAAAATTTTGATCCCAAAATTTTCACCCCAAAATTTTGACTTCAAAATTTTGATCCCAAAATTTTCACCCCAAAATTTTCACATAAAAATTTTGACCCCAAAATTTCGACCCCAAATTTTTGACCCCAAATTTTTGATCCCAAAATTTTGACCCCAAAATTTTGATCCTAAAATTTTGATCACAAAATTTTGATCCCAAAATTTTCACCCCAAAATTTTGACCCCAAAATTTTGACTCCAAAATTTTGATCCCAAAATTTTCACCCCAAAATTTTGATCCCAAAATTTTGATCCTTAAAGTTTTGATCCCAAAATTTTGATCCCAAAATTTTCACTTCAAAATTTTCACCCCAAAATTTTGACCCCAAAATTTTGATCCCAAAATTTTAATCCCAAAATTTTCACCCCAAAATTTTGATCCCAAAATTTTCACTTCAAAATTTTCACCCCAAATTTTTGACCCCAAATTTTTGATCCCAAAATTTTGACCCCAAAATTTTGATCCTAAAATTTTGATCACAAAATTTTGATCCCAAAATTTTCACCCCAAAATTTTGACCCCAAAATTTTGACCCCAAAATTTTGATCCCAAAATTTTCACCCCAAAATTTTGATCCCAAAATTTTGATCCTAAAATTTTGATCCCAAAATTTTGATCCCAAAATTTTCACTTCAAAATTTTCACCCCAAAATTTTGACCCCAAAATTTTGATCCCAAAATTTTAATCCCAAAATTTTCACCCCAAAATTTTGATCCCAAAATTTTCACCCCAAAATTTTCACATAAAAATTTTGACCCCAAAATTTTCACCCCAAAATTTTGACCCCAAAATTTTGACCCCAAAATTTTGATCCCAAAATTTTCACCCCAAATTTTTACCCCAAAATTTTCACTTCAAAATTTTCACCCCAAAATTTGGATCCCAAAATTTTCACTCCAAAATTTTCACCCCAAAATTTTGATCCCAAAATTTTCACTTCAAAATTTTCACCCCAAAATTTTGACCCCAAAATTTTGACCCCAAAATTTTGATCCCAAAATTTTCACCCCAAAATTTTGACCACAAAATTTTGTCCCCAAAATTTTGACCCCAAAATTTTGATCCCAAAATTTTCACCCCAAAATTTTCACCCCAAAATTTTGATCCCAAAATTTTCACCCCAAAATTTTCACCCCAAAATTTTGATCCCAAAATTTTCACTTCAAAATTTTCACCCCAAAATTTTGACCCCAAAATTTTGACCCCAAAATTTTGATCCCAAAATTTTCACCCCAAAATTTTGACCACAAAATTTTGTCCCCAAAATTTTGACCCCAAAATTTTGATCCCAAAATTTTCACCCCAAAATTTTGATCCCAAAATTTTCACCCCAAAATTTTGACCCCAAAATTTTCATTTCAAAATTTTCACCCCAAAATTTTCACCCCAAAATTTTCACCCCAAAATTTTGATCCCAAAATTTTCACCCCAAAATTTTCACATAAAAATTTTGACCCCAAAATTTTCACCCCAAAACTTTGACCCCAAAATTTTGACCCCAAAATTTTGATCCCAAAATTTTCAACCCAAAATTTTGACCCCAGAATTTTCACTTCAAAATTTTCACCCCAAAATTTTGATCCCAAAATTTTCACCCCAAAATTTTCACCCCAAAATTTTGATCCCAAAATTTTCACATAAAAACTTTGACCCCAAAATTTTGACCCCAAAATTTTGACCCCAAAATTTTGACCCCAGAATTTTCACCCCAAAATTTTGATCCCAAAATTTTCACCCCAAAATTTTCACCCCAAAATTTTGATCCCAAAATTTTCACTTCAAAATTTTCACCCCAAAATTTTGACCCCAAAATTTTGACCCCAAAATTTTGATCCCAAAATTTTCACCCCAAAATTTTGATCCCAAAATTTTCACTTCAAAATTTTCACCCCAAAATTTTGATCCCAAAATTTTCACCCCAAAATTTTGATCCCAAAATTTTCACCCCAAAATTTTCACCCCAAAATTTTGATCCCAAAATTTTCACTTCAAAATTTTCACCCCAAAATTTTGACCCCAAAATTTTGACCCCAAAATTTTGATCCCAAAATTTTCACCCCAAAATTTTCACCCCAAAATTTTGATCCCAAAATTTTCACTTCAAAATTTTCACCCCAAAATTTTGACCCCAAATTTTTGATCCCAAAATTTTGACCCCAAAATTTTGATCCTAAAATTTTGATCCCAAAATTTTGATCCCAAAATTTTCACTTCAAAATTTTCACCCCAAAATTTTGATCCCAAAATTTTCACCCCAAAATTTTCACCCCAAAATTTTCACCCCAAAATTTTCACCCCAAAATTTTCACCCCAAAATTTTGATCCCAAAATTTTCACCCCAAAATTTTGACTTCAAAATTTTGATCCCAAAATTTTCACCCCAAAATTTTCACATAAAAATTTTGACCCCAAAATTTCGACCCCAAATTTTTGACCCCAAATTTTTGATCCCAAAATTTTGACCCCAAAATTTTGATCCTAAAATTTTGATCACAAAATTTTGATCCCAAAATTTTCACCCCAAAATTTTGACCCCAAAATTTTGACCCCAAAATTTTGATCCCAAAATTTTCACCCCAAAATTTTGATCCCAAAATTTTGATCCTTAAAGTTTTGATCCCAAAATTTTGATCCCAAAATTTTCACTTCAAAATTTTCACCCCAAAATTTTCACTTCAAAATTTTCACCCCAAAATTTTGACCCCAAAATTTTGATCCCAAAATTTTAATCCCAAAATTTTCACCCCAAAATTTTGATCCCAAAATTTTCACTTCAAAATTTTCACCCCAAATTTTTGACCACAACTTTTTGATCCCAAAATTTTGACCCCAAAATTTTGATCCTAAAATTTTGATCCCAAAATTTTGATCCCAAAATTTTCACTTCAAAATTTTCACCCCAAAATTTTGACCCCAAAATTTTGACCCCAAAATTTTGACCCCAAAATTTTGATCCCAAAATTTTCACCCCAAAATTTTCACCCCAAAATTTTGATCCCAAAATTTTCACTTCAAAATTTTCACCCCAAAATTTCACCCCAAAATTTTGATCCCAAAATTTTCACCCCAAAATTTTCACCCCAAAATTTTGATCCCAAAATTTTCACCCCAAAATTTTCACCCCAAAATTTTGATCCCAAAATTTTCACTTCAAAATTTTCACCCCAAAATTTTGACCCCAAAATTTTGACCCCAAAATTTTGATCCCAAAATTTTCACCCCAAAATTTTGACCACAAAATTTTGTCCCCAAAATTTTGATCCTAAAATTTTGATCCCAAAATTTTGATCCCAAAATTTTCACTTCAAAATTTTCACCCCAAAATTTTGACCCCAAAATTTTGACCCCAAAATTTTGATCCCAAAATTTTCACCCCAAAATTTCGACCACAAAATTTTGTCCCCAAAATTTTGACCCCAAAATTTTGATCCCAAAATTTTCACCCCAAAATTTTCACCCCAAAATTTTGATCCCAAAATTTTCACCCCAAAATTTTCACCCCAAAATTTTGATCCCAAAATTTTCATTTCAAAATTTTCACCCCAAAATTTTCACCCCAAAATTTTGACCCCAAAATTTTGATCCCAAAATTTTGACCCCAAAATTTTGACCACAAAATTTTGTCCCCAAAATTCACATAAAAATTTTGTCCCCAAAATTTTGACCCCAAAATTTTGATCCCAAAATTTTCACCCCAAAATTTTGATCCCAAAATTTTCACCCCAAAATTTTCACCCCAAAATTTTCACCCCAAAATTTTGATCCCAAAATTTTCACCCCAAAATTTTGATCCCAAAATTTTCACCCCAAAATTTTCACATAAAAATTTTCACCCCAAAATTTTGACCCCAAAATTTTGACCCCAAAATGTTGACCCCAAAATTTTGATCCCAAAATTTTCAACCCAAAATTTTTACTTCAAAATTTTCACCCCAAAATTTTGATCCCAAAATTTTCACCCCAAAATTTTGACTTCAAAATTTTGATCCCAAAATTTTCACCCCAAAATTTTCACATAAAAATTTTGACCCCAAAATTTCGACCCCAAATTTTTGACCCCAAATTTTTGATCCCAAAATTTTGACCCCAAAATTTTGATCCTAAAATTTTGATCACAAAATTTTGATCCCAAAATTTTCACCCCAAAATTTTGACCCCAAAATTTTGACCCCAAAATTTTGATCCCAAAATTTTCACCCCAAAATTTTGATCCCAAAATTTTGATCCTTAAAGTTTTGATCCCAAAATTTTGATCCCAAAATTTTCACTTCAAAATTTTCACCCCAAAATTTTGACCCCAAAATTTTGACCCCAAAATTTTGATCCCAAAATTTTCACCCCAAAATTTTGATCCCAAAATTTTGATCCTAAAATTTTGATCCCAAAATTTTCACCCCAAAATTTTGATCCCAAAATTTTCACCCCAAAATTTTGATTTCAAAATTTTGATCCCAAAATTTTCACCCCAAAATTTTCACATAAAAATTTTGACCCCAAAATTTTCACATAAAAATTTTGACCCCAAAATTTTTACCCCAACATTTTGACCCCAAAATATTGACCCCAAAATTTTGATCCCAAAATTTTCAACCCGAAATTTTGACCCCAAAATTTTCACTTCAAAATTTTCACCCCAAAATTTTGATCCCAAAATTTTCACCCCAAAATTTTGATCCCAAAATTTTCACCCCAAAATTTTCACCCCAAAATTTTCACCCCAAAATTTTGATCCCAAAATTTTCACCCCAAAATTTTGACTTCAAAATTTTGATCCCAAAATTTTCACCCCAAAATTTTCACATAAAAATTTTGACCCCAAAATTTCGACCCCAAATTTTTGACCCCAAATTTTTGATCCCAAAATTTTGACCCCAAAATTTTGATCCTAAAATTTTGATCACAAAATTTTGATCCCAAAATTTTCACCCCAAAATTTTGACCCCAAAATTTTGACCCCAAAATTTTGATCCCAAAATTTTCACCCCAAAATTTTGATCCCAAAATTTTGATCCTTAAAGTTTTGATCCCAAAATTTTGATCCCAAAATTTTCACTTCAAAATTTTCACCCCAAAATTTTGACCCCAAAATTTTGATCCCAAAATTTTAATCCCAAAATTTTCACCCCAAAATTTTGATCCCAAAATTTTCACTTCAAAATTTTCACCCCAAAATTTTGATCCCAAAATTTTCACTTCAAAATTTTCACCCCAAAATTTTGATCCCAAAATTTTCACTCCAAAATTTTGACCCCAAAATTTTGACCCCAAAATTTTGTTCCCAAAATTTTCACCCCAAAATTTTTATCCCAAAATTTTGATCCTAAAATTTTGACCCCAAAATTTTGATCCCAAAATTTTCACCCCAAAATTTTGATCCCAAAATTTTGATCCTTAAAGTTTTGATCCCAAAATTTTGATCCCAAAATTTTCACTTCAAAATTTTCACCCCAAAATTTTGACCCCAAAATTTTGATCCCAAAATTTTAATCCCAAAATTTTCACCCCAAAATTTTGATCCCAAAATTTTCACCCCAAAATTTTCACATAAAAATTTTGACCCCAAAATTTTCACCCCAAAATTTTGACCCCAAAATTTTGACCCCAAAATTTTGATCCCAAAATTTTCACCCCAAATTTTTACCCCAAAATTTTCACTTCAAAATTTTCACCCCAAAATTTGGATCCCAAAATTTTCACCCCAAAATTTTCACCCCAAAATTTTGATCCCAAAATTTTCACTTCAAAATTTTCACCCCAAAATTTTGACCCCAAAATTTTGACCCCAAAATTTTGATCCCAAAATTTTCACCCCAAAATTTTGACCACAAAATTTTGTCTCCAAAATTTTGACCCCAAAATTTTGATCCCAAAATTTTCACCCCAAAATTTTCACCCCAAAATTTTGATCCCAAAATTTTCACCCCAAAATTTTCACCCCAAAATTTTGATCCCAAAATTTTCACTTCAAAATTTTCACCCCAAAATTTTGACCCCAAAATTTTGACCCCAAAATTTTGATCCCAAAATTTTCACCACAAAATTTTGTCCCCAAAATTTTGACCCCAAAATTTTGATCCCGAAATTTTCACCCCAAAATTTTGATCCCAAAATTTTCACCCCAAAATTTTGACCCCAAAATTTTCATTTCAAAATTTTCACCCCAAAATTTTCACCCCAAAATTTTCACCCCAAAATTTTGATCCCAAAATTTTCACCCCAAAATTTTCACATAAAAATTTTGACCCCAAAATTTTCACCCCAAAACTTTGACCCCAAAATTTTGACCCCAAAATTTTCAACCAAAATTTTGACCCCAAAATTTTCACTTCAAAATTTTCACCCCAAAATTTTGATCCCAAAATTTTCACCCCAAAATTTTCACCCCAAAATTTTGATCCCAAAATTTTCACATAAAAATTTTGACCCCAAAATTTTGACCCCAAAATTTTCACCCCAAAATTTTGACCCCAGAATTTTCACCCCAAAATTTTGATCCCAAAATTTTCACCCCAAAATTTTCACCCCAAAATTTTGATCCCAAAATTTTCACTTCAAAATTTTCACCCCAAAATTTTGACCCCAAAATTTTGACCCCAAAATTTTGATCCCAAAATTTTCACCCCAAAATTTTCACCCCAAAATTTTGATCCCAAAATTTTCACTTCAAAATTTTCACCCCAAAATTTTGACCCCAAAATTTTGACCCCAAAATTTTGATCCCAAAATTTTCACCCCAAAATTTTGACCACAAAATTTTGTCCCCAAAATATTGACCCCAAAATTTTGACCCCAAAATTTTCACCCCAAAATTTTGACCCCAAAATTTTGACCCCAAAATTTTGATCCCAAAATTTTCACCCCAAAATTTTGACCCCAAAATTTTCACTTCAAAATTTTCACCCCAAAATTTTGATCCCAAAATTTTCACCCCAAAATTTTCACCCCAAAATTTTGATCCCAAAATTTTCACCCCAAAATTTTCACCCCAAAATTTTGATCCCAAAATTTTCACTTCAAAATTTTCACCCCAAAATTTTGACCCCAAAATTTTGACCCCAAAATTTTGATCCCAAAATTTTCACCCCAAAATTTTGACCACAAAATTTTGTCCCCAAAATTTTGACCCCAAAATTTTCATTTCAAAATTTTCACCCCAAAATTTTCACCCCAAAATTTTCACCCCAAAATTTTGATCCCAAAATTTTCACCCCAAAATTTTCACATACAAATTTTGACCCCAAAATTTTCACCCCAAAACTTTGACCCCGAAATTTTGACCCCAAAATTTTGATCCCAAAATTTTCAACCCAAAATTTTGACCACAAAATTTTCACTTCAAAATTTTCACCCCAAAATTTTGATCCCAAAATTTTCACCCCAAAATTTTCACCCCAAAATTTTGACCCCAAAATTTTGATCCCAAAATTTTGACCCCAGAATTTTCACCCCAAAATTTTGATCCCAAAATTTTCACCCCAAAATTTTCACCCCAAAATTTTGATCCCAAAATTTTCACTTCAAAATTTTCACCCCAAAATTTTGATCCCAAAATTTTCACTCCAAAATTTTGACCCCAAAATTTTGACCCCAAAATTTTGATCCCAAAATTTTCACCCCAAAATTTTTATCCCAAAATTTTGATCCTAAAATTTTGACCCCAAAATTTTGATCCCAAAATTTTCACCCCAAAATTTTGATCCCAAAATTTTGATCCTTAAAGTTTTGATCCCAAAATTTTGATCCCAAAATTTTCACTTCAAAATTTTCACCCCAAAATTTTGACCCCAAAATTTTGATCCCAAAATTTTAATCCCAAAATTTTCACCCCAAAATTTTGATCCCAAAATTTTCACCCCAAAATTTTCACATAAAAATTTTGACCCCAAAATTTTCACCCCAAAATTTTGACCCCAAAATTTTGACCCCAAAATTTTGATCCCAAAATTTTCACCCCAAATTTTTACCCCAAAATTTTCACTTCAAAATTTTCACCCCAAAATTTGGATCCCAAAATTTTCACCCCAAAATTTTCACCCCAAAATTTTGATCCCAAAATTTTCACTTCAAAATTTTCACCCCAAAATTTTGACCCCAAAATTTTGACCCCAAAATTTTGATCCCAAAATTTTCACCCCAAAATTTTGACCACAAAATTTTGTCTCCAAAATTTTGACCCCAAAATTTTGATCCCAAAATTTTCACCCCAAAATTTTCACCCCAAAATTTTGATCCCAAAATTTTCACCCCAAAATTTTCACCCCAAAATTTTGATCCCAAAATTTTCACTTCAAAATTTTCACCCCAAAATTTTGACCCCAAAATTTTGACCCCAAAATTTTGATCCCAAAATTTTCACCACAAAATTTTGTCCCCAAAATTTTGACCCCAAAATTTTGATCCCGAAATTTTCACCCCAAAATTTTGATCCCAAAATTTTCACCCCAAAATTTTGACCCCAAAATTTTCATTTCAAAATTTTCACCCCAAAATTTTCACCCCAAAATTTTCACCCCAAAATTTTGATCCCAAAATTTTCACCCCAAAATTTTCACATAAAAATTTTGACCCCAAAATTTTCACCCCAAAACTTTGACCCCAAAATTTTGACCCCAAAATTTTCAACCAAAATTTTGACCCCAAAATTTTCACTTCAAAATTTTCACCCCAAAATTTTGATCCCAAAATTTTCACCCCAAAATTTTCACCCCAAAATTTTGATCCCAAAATTTTCACATAAAAATTTTGACCCCAAAATTTTGACCCCAAAATTTTCACCCCAAAATTTTGACCCCAGAATTTTCACCCCAAAATTTTGATCCCAAAATTTTCACCCCAAAATTTTCACCCCAAAATTTTGATCCCAAAATTTTCACTTCAAAATTTTCACCCCAAAATTTTGACCCCAAAATTTTGACCCCAAAATTTTGATCCCAAAATTTTCACCCCAAAATTTTCACCCCAAAATTTTGATCCCAAAATTTTCACTTCAAAATTTTCACCCCAAAATTTTGACCCCAAAATTTTGACCCCAAAATTTTGATCCCAAAATTTTCACCCCAAAATTTTGACCACAAAATTTTGTCCCCAAAATATTGACCCCAAAATTTTGACCCCAAAATTTTCACCCCAAAATTTTGACCCCAAAATTTTGACCCCAAAATTTTGATCCCAAAATTTTCACCCCAAAATTTTGACCCCAAAATTTTCACTTCAAAATTTTCACCCCAAAATTTTGATCCCAAAATTTTCACCCCAAAATTTTCACCCCAAAATTTTGATCCCAAAATTTTCACCCCAAAATTTTCACCCCAAAATTTTGATCCCAAAATTTTCACTTCAAAATTTTCACCCCAAAAATTTGACCCCAAAATTTTGACCCCAAAATTTTGATCCCAAAATTTTCACCCCAAAATTTTGACCACAAAATTTTGTCCCCAAAATTTTGACCCCAAAATTTTCATTTCAAAATTTTCACCCCAAAATTTTCACCCCAAAATTTTCACCCCAAAATTTTGATCCCAAAATTTTCACCCCAAAATTTTCACATACAAATTTTGACCCCAAAATTTTCACCCCAAAACTTTGACCCCAAAATTTTGACCCCAAAATTTTGATCCCAAAATTTTCAACCCAAAATTTTGACCACAAAATTTTCACTTCAAAATTTTCACCCCAAAATTTTGATCCCAAAATTTTCACCCCAAAATTTTCACCCCAAAATTTTGATCCCAAAATTTTCACATAAAAATTTTGACCCCAAAATTTTGATCCCAAAATTTTGACCCCAGAATTTTCACCCCAAAATTTTGATCCCAAAATTTTCACCCCAAAATTTTCACCCCAAAATTTTGATCCCAAAATTTTCACTTCAAAATTTTCACCCCAAAATTTTGACCCCAAAATTTTCACCCCAAAATTTTGATCCCAAAATTTTCACTTCAAAATTTTCACCCCAAAATTTTGACCCCAAAATTTTGACCCCAAAATTTTGATCCCAAAATTTTCACTTCAAAATTTTCACCCCAAAATTTTGACCCCAAAATTTTGACCCCAAAATTTTGACCCCAAAATTTTGATCCCAAAATTTTCAACCCAAAATTTTGACCACAAAATTTTCACTTCAAAATTTTCACCCCAAAATTTTGATCCCAAAATTTTCACCCCAAAATTTTCACCCCAAAATTTTGATCCCAAAATTTTCACATAAAAATTTTGACCCCAAAATTTTGATCCCAAAATTTTGACCCCAGAATTTTCACCCCAAAATTTTGATCCCAAAATTTTCACCCCAAAATTTTCACCCCAAAATTTTGATCCCAAAATTTTCACTTCAAAATTTTCACCCCAAAATTTTGACCCCAAAATTTTCACCCCAAAATTTTGATCCCAAAATTTTCACTTCAAAATTTTCACCCCAAAATTTTGACCCCAAAATTTTGACCCCAAAATTTTGATCCCAAAATTTTCACTTCAAAATTTTCACCCCAAAATTTTGACCCCAAAATTTTGACCCCAAAATTTTGATCCCAAAATTTTCACCCCAAAATTTTGACCACAAAATTTTGTCCCCAAAATATTGACCCCAAAATTTTGACCCCAAAATTTTCACCCCAAAATTTTGACCCCAAAATTTTGACCCCAAAATTTTGATCCCAAAATTTTCACCCCAAAATTTTGACCCCAAAATTTTGACCCCAAAATTTTGACCCCAAAATTTTGACCCCAAAATTTTGATCCCAAAATTTTCACCCCAAAATTTTCACCCCAAAATTTTGATCCCAAAATTTTCACCCCAAAATTTTCACCCCAAAATTTTGATCCCAAAATTTTCACTTCAAAATTTTCACCCCAAAATTTTGACCCCAAAATTTTGACTCCAAAATTTTGATCCCAAAATTTTCACCCCAAAATTTTGACCACAAAATTTTGTCCCCAAAATTTTGACCCCAAAATTTTCATTTCAAAATTTTCACCCCAAAATTTTCACCCCAAAATTTTCACCCCAAAATTTTGATCCCAAAATTTTCACCCCAAAATTTTCACATAAAAATTTTGACCCCAAAATTTTCACCCCAAAACTTTGACCCCAAAATTTTGACCCCAAAATTTTGATCCCAAAATTTTCAACCCAAAATTTTGACCCCAAAATTTTCACTTCAAAATTTTCACCCCAAAATTTTGATCCCAAAATTTTCACCCCAAAATTTTCACCCCAAAATTTTGATCCCAAAATTTTCACATAAAAATTTTGACCCCAAAATTTTGACCCCAAAATGTTGACCCCAGAATTTTCACCCCAAAATTTTGATCCCAAAATTTTCACCCCAAAATTTTCACCCCAAAATTTTGATCCCAAAATTTTCACTTCAAAATTTTCACCCCAAAATTTTGACCCCAAAATTTTCACCCCAAAATTTTGATCCCAAAATTTTTACCCCAAAATTTTCACCCCAAAATTTTGATCCCAAAATTTTCACTTCAAAATTTTCACCCCAAAATTTTGACCCCAAAATTTTGACCCCAAAATTTTGATCCCAAAATTTTCACATAAAAATTTTGACCACACAATTTTGTCCCCAAAATTTTGACCCCAAAATTTTGATCCCAAAATTTTCACCCCAAAATTTTCACCCAAAAATTTTGATCCCAAAATTTTCACCCCAAAATTTTGACTTCAAAATTTTGATCCCAAAATTTTCACTCCAAAATTTTCACATAAAAATTTTGACCCCAAAATTTTCACCCCAATATTTTGACCCCAAAATTTTGACCCCAAAATTTTGATCCCAAAATTTTCACCCCAAAATTTTGACCCCAAAATTTTCACTTCAAAATTTTCACCCCAAAATTTTGATCCCAAAATTTTCACCCCAAAATTTTGACCCTAAAATTTTGATCCCAAAATTTTCACCCCAAAATTTTGACCACAAAATTTTGTCCCCAAAATTTTGACCCCAAAATTTTGATCCCAAAATTTTCACCCCAAAATTTTCACACCAAAATATTGATCCCAAAATTTTCACCCCAAAATTTTGACCCCAAAATTTTCATTTCAAAATTTTGATCCCAAAATTTTCACCCCAAAATTTTGATCCCAAAATTTTCACCCCAAAATTTTCACATAAAAATTTTGACCCCAAAATTTTCACCCCAAAATTTTGACCCCAAAATTTTGACCCCAAAATTTTGATCCCAAAATTTTCAACCCAAAATTTTGACCCCAAAATTTTCACTTCAAAATTTTCACCCCAAAATTTTGATCCCAAAATTTTCACCCCAAAATTTTGATCCCAAAATTTTCACCCCAAAATTTTCACCCCAAAATTTTGATCCCAAAATTTTCACTTCAAAATTTTCACCCCAAAATTTTGACCCCAAAATTTTGACCCCAAAATTTTGATCCCAAAATTTTCACCCCAAAATTTTGACCACAAAATTTTGTCCCCAAAATTTTGGGATCAAAATTTTGGGGTGAAAATTTTGGGGTGAAAATTTTGGGGTGAGAATTTTGGGATCAAAATTTTGTTTGATCCCAAAATTCTCACCCCAAAATTTTCACCCCAAAATTTTCACCCCAAAATTTTGATCCCAAAATTTTCACCCCAAAATTTTGACTTCAAAATTTTGATCCCAAAATTTTCACCATAAAATTTTCACCCCAAAATTTTGACTTCAAAATTTTCACCCCAAAATTTTCACCCCAAAATTTTCACCCCAAAATTTTGATCCCAAAATTTTCACCCCAAAATTTTGACTTCAAAATTTTGATCCCAAAATTTTCACCCCAAAATTTTCACCCCAAAATTTTGACTTCAAAATTTTGATCCCAAAATTTTCACCCCAAAATTTTCACATAAAAATTTTGACCCCAAAATTTCGACCCCAAATTTTTGATCCCAAAATTTTGACCCCAAAATTTTGATACCAAAATTTTCACCCCAAAATTTTGATCCCAAAATTTTGATCCTAAAATTTTGATCCCAAAATTTTGATCCCAAAATTTTCACTTCAAAATTTTCACCCCAAAATTTTGACCCCAAAATTTCGACCCCAAATTTTTGATCCCAAAATTTTGACCCCAAGATTTTGATCCCAAAATTTTCACCCCAAAATTTTGATCCCAAAATTTTGATCCTAAAATTTTGATCCCAAAATTTTGATCCCAAAATTTTCACTTCAAAATTTTCACCCCAAAATTTTGACCCCAAAATTTTGACCCCAAAATTTTGACCCCAAAATTTTGATCCCAAAATTTTCACCCCCAAAATTTTCACCCCAAAATTTTGATCCCAAAATTTTCACTTCAAAATTTTCACCCCAAAATTTTCACCCCAAAATTTTGATCCCAAAATTTTCACCCCAAAATTTTCACCCCAAAATTTTGATCCCAAAATTTTCACTTCAAAATTTTCACCCCAAAATTTTGACCCCAAAATTTTGACCCCAAAATTTTCACCCCAAAATTTTGATCCCAAAATTTTCACCCCAAAATTTTGACCACAAAATTTTGTCCCCAAAATTTTGACCCCAAAATTTTGATCCCAAAATTTTCACCCCAAAATTTTCACCCCAAAATTTTGATCCCAAAATTTTCACCCCAAAATTTTCACCCCAAAATTTTGATCCCAAAATTTTCACCCCAAAATTTTGACCCCAAAATTTTGACCCCAAAATTTTGATCCCAAAATTTTCACCCCAAAATTTTCACCCCAAAATTTTGACCCCAAAATTTCGACCCCAAATTTTTGACCCCAAATTTTTGATCCCAAAATTTTGACCCCAAAATTTTGATCCTAAAATTTTGATCCCAAAATTTTGATCCCAAAATTTTCACCCCAAAATTTTGACCCCAAAATTTTGACCCCAAAATTTTGATCCCAAAATTTTCACCCCAAAATTTTGATCCCAAAATTTTGATCCTAAAATTTTGATCCCAAAATTTTGATCCCAAAATTTTCACTTCAAAATTTTCACCCCAAAATTTTGACCCCAAAATTTTGACCCTAAAATTTTGATCCCAAAATTTTCACCCCAAAATTTTGACCACAAAATTTTGTCCCCAAAATTTTGACCCCAAAATTTTGATCCCAAAATTTTCACCCCAAAATTTTGATCCCAAAATTTTCACCCCAAAATTTTCACCCCAAAATTTTCACCCCAAAATTTTGATCCCAAAATTTTCACCCCAAAATTTTGACTTCAAAATTTTGATCCCAAAATTTTCACCCCAAAATTTTCACATAAAAATTTTGACCCCAAAATTTCGACCCCAAATTTTTGACCCCAAATTTTTGATCCCAAAATTTTGACCCCAAAATTTTGATCCTAAAATTTTGATCACAAAATTTTGATCCCAAAATTTTCACCCCAAAATTTTGACCCCAAAATTTTGACCCCAAAATTTTGATCCCAAAATTTTCACCCCAAAATTTTGATCCCAAAATTTTGATCCTTAAAGTTTTGATCCCAAAATTTTGATCCCAAAATTTTCACTTCAAAATTTTCACCCCAAAATTTTGACCCCAAAATTTTGATCCCAAAATTTTAATCCCAAAATTTTCACCCCAAAATTTTGATCCCAAAATTTTCACTTCAAAATTTTCACCCCAAAATTTTGATCCCAAAATTTTCACTTCAAAATTTTCACCCCAAAATTTTGATCCCAAAATTTTCACTCCAAAATTTTGACCCCAAAATTTTGACCCCAAAATTTTGATCCCAAAATTTTCACCCCAAAATTTTTATCCCAAAATTTTGATCCTAAAATTTTGATCCCAAAATTTTGATCCCAAAATTTTCACTTCAAAATTTTCACCCCAAAATTTTGATCTCAAAATTTTCACCCCAAAATTTTCACCCCAAAATTTTCACCCCAAAATTTTGATCCCAAAATTTTCACCCCAAAATTTTGATCCCAAAATTTTCACCCCAAAATTTTCACCCCAAAATTTTGATCCCAAAATTTTCACCCCAAAATTTTGACCCCAAAATTTTGACCCCAAAATGTTGATCCCAAAATTTTCACCCCAAAATTTTCACCCCAAAATTTTGACCCCAAAATTTCGACCCCAAATTTTTGACCCCAAATTTTTGATCCCAAAATTTTGACCCCAAAATTTTGATCCTAAAATTTTGATCCCAAAATTTTGATCCCAAAATTTTCACCCCAAAATTTTGACCCCAAAATTTTGACCCCAAAATTTTGATCCCAAAATTTTCACCCCAAAATTTTGATCCCAAAATTTTGATCCTAAAATTTTGATCCCAAAATTTTGATCCCAAAATTTTCACTTCAAAATTTTCACCCCAAAATTTTGACCCCAAAATTTTGACCCTAAAATTTTGATCCCAAAATTTTCACCCCAAAATTTTGACCACAAAATTTTGTCCCCAAAATTTTGACCCCAAAATTTTGATCCCAAAATTTTCACCCCAAAATTTTGATTCCAAAATTTTCACCCCAAAATTTTCACCCCAAAATTTTCACCCCAAAATTTTGATCCCAAAATTTTCACCCCCAAAATTTTGACTTCAAAATTTTGATCCCAAAATTTTCACCCCCAAAATTTTCACATAAAAATTTTGACCCCAAAATTTCGACCCCAAATTTTTGACCCCAAATTTTTGATCCCAAAATTTTGACCCCAAAATTTTGATCCTAAAATTTTGATCACAAAATTTTGAACCCAAAATTTTCACCCCAAAATTTTGACCCCCAAAATTTTGACCCCAAAATTTTGATCCCAAAATTTTCACCCCAAAATTTTGATCCCAAAATTTTGATCCTTAAAGTTTTGATCCCAAAATTTTGATCCCAAAATTTTCACTTCAAAATTTTCACCCCAAAATTTTGACCCCAAAATTTTGATCCCAAAATTTTAATCCCAAAATTTTCACCCCAAAATTTTGATCCCAAAATTTTCACTTCAAAATTTTCACCCCAAAATTTTGATCCCAAAATTTTCACTTCAAAATTTTCACCCCAAAATTTTGATCCCAAAATTTTCACTCCAAAATTTTGACCCCAAAATTTTGACCCCAAAATTTTGATCCCAAAATTTTCACCCCAAAATTTTTATCCCAAAATTTTGATCCTAAAATTTTGATCCCAAAATTTTGATCCCAAAATTTTCACTTCAAAATTTTCACCCCAAAATTTTGACCCCAAAATTTTGATCCCAAAATTTTAATCCCAAAATTTTCACCCCAAAATTTTGATCCCAAAATTTTCACCCCAAAATTTTCACATAAAAATTTTGACCCCAAAATTTTCACCCCAAAATTTTGACCCCAAAATTTTGACCCCAAAATTTTGATCCCAAAATTTTCACCCCAAATTTTTACCCCAAAATTTTCACTTCAAAATTTTCACCCCAAAATTTGGATCCCAAAATTTTCACCCCAAAATTTTCACCCCAAAATTTTGATCCCAAAATTTTCACTTCAAAATTTTCACCCCAAAATTTTGACCCCAAAATTTTGACCCCAAAATTTTGATCCCAAAATTTTCACCCCAAAATTTTGACCACAAAATTTTGTCCCCAAAATTTTGACCCCAAAATTTTGATCCCAAAATTTTCACCCCAAAATTTTCACCCCAAAATTTTGATCCCAAAATTTTCACCCCAAAATTTTCACCCCAAAATTTTGATCCCAAAATTTTCACTTCAAAATTTTCACCCCAAAATTTTGACCCCAAAATTTTGACCCCAAAATTTTGATCCCAAAATTTTCACCACAAAATTTTGTCCCCAAAATTTTGACCCCAAAATTTTGATCCCAAAATTTTCACCCCAAAATTTTGATCCCAAAATTTTCACCCCAAAATTTTGACCCCAAAATTTTCATTTCAAAATTTTCACCCCAAAATTTTCACCCCAAAATTTTCACCCCAAAATTTTGATCCCAAAATTTTCACCCCAAAATTTTCACATAAAAATTTTGACCCCAAAATTTTCACCCCAAAACTTTGACCCCAAAATTTTGACCCCAAAATTTTGATCCCAAAATTTTCAACCAAAATTTTGACCCCAAAATTTTCACTTCAAAATTTTCACCCCAAAATTTTGATCCCAAAATTTTCACCCCAAAATTTTCACCCCAAAATTTTGATCCCAAAATTTTCACATAAAAATTTTGACCCCAAAATTTTGACCCCAAAATTTTCACCCCAAAATTTTGACCCCAGAATTTTCACCCCAAAATTTTGATCCCAAAATTTTAACCCCAAAATTTTCACCCCAAAATTTTGATCCCAAAATTTTCACTTCAAAATTTTCACCCCAAAATTTTGACCCCAAAATTTTGACCCCAAAATTTTGAACCCAAAATTTTCACCCCAAAATTTTGATCCCAAAATTTTCACTTCAAAATTTTCACCCCAAAATTTTGACCCCAAAATTTTGACCCCAAAATTTTGATCCCAAAATTTTCACCCCAAAATTTTGAACACAAAATTTTGTCCCCAAAATATTGACCCCAAAATTTTGACCCCAAAATTTTCACCCCAAAATTTTGACCCCAAAATTTTGACCCCAAAATTTTGATCCCAAAATTTTCACCCCAAAATTTTGACCCCAAAATTTTCACTTCAAAATTTTCACCCCAAAATTTTGATCCCAAAATTTTCACCCCAAAATTTTCACCCCAAAATTTTGATCCCAAAATTTTCACTTCAAAATTTTCACCCCAAAATTTTGACCCCAAAATTTTGACCCCAAAATTTTGATCCCAAAATTTTCACCCCAAAATTTTGACCACAAAATTTTGTCCCCAAAATTTTGACTCCAAAATTTTGATCCCAAAATTTTCACCCCAAAATTTTCACCCCAAAATTTTGATCCCAAAATTTTCACCCCAAAATTTTCACCCCAAAATTTTGATCCCAAAATTTTCACTTCAAAATTTTCACCCCAAAATTTTGACCCCAAAATTTTGACCCCAAAATTTTGATCCCAAAATTTTCACCCCAAAATTTTGACCACAAAATTTTGTCCCCAAAATTTTGACCCCAAAATTTTCATTTCAAAATTTTCACCCCAAAATTTTCACCCCAAAATTTTCACCCCAAAATTTTCACCCCAAAATTTTGATCCCAAAATTTTCACCCCAAAATTTTCACATAAAAATTTTGACCCCAAAATTTTCACCCCAAAACTTTGACCCCAAAATTTTGACCCCAAAATTTTGATCCCAAAATTTTCAACCCAAAATTTTGACCCCAAAATTTTCACTTCAAAATTTTCACCCCAAAATTTTGATCCCAAAATTTTCACCCCAAAATTTTCACCCCAAAATTTTGATCCCAAAATTTTCACATAAAAATTTTGACCCCAAAATTTTGACCCCAAAATTTTGACCCCAGAATTTTCACCCCAAAATTTTGATCCCAAAATTTTCACCCCAAAATTTTCACCCCAAAATTTTGATCCCAAAATTTTCACTTCAAAATTTTCACCCCAAAATTTTGACCCCAAAATTTTGACCCCAAAATTTTGATCCCAAAATTTTCACCCCAAAATTTTGATCCCAAAATTTTCACTTCAAAATTTTGACCCCAAAATTTTGACCCCAAAATTTTGACCCCAAAATTTTGATCCCAAAATTTTCACCCCAAAATTTTGACCACAAAATTTTGTCCCCAAAATATTGACCCCAAAATTTTGACCCCAAAATTTTCACCCCAAAATTTTGACCCCAAAATTTTCACTTCAAAATTTTCACCCCAAAATTTTGATCCCAAAATTTTCACCCCAAAATTTTCACCCCAAAATTTTGATCCCAAAATTTTCACTTCAAAATTTTCACCCCAAAATTTTGACCCCAAAATTTTGACCCCAAAATTTTGATCCCAAAATTTTCACATAAAAATTTTGACCACACAATTTTGTCCCCAAAATTTTGACCCCAAAATTTTGATCCCAAAATTTTCACCCCAAAATTTTCACCCAAAAATTTTGATCCCAAAATTTTCACCCCAAAATTTTGACTTCAAAATTTTGATCCCAAAATTTTCACTCCAAAATTTTCACATAAAAATTTTGACCCCAAAATTTTCACCCCAATATTTTGACCCCAAAATTTTGACCCCAAAATTTTGATCCCAAAATTTTCACCCCAAAATTTTGACCCCAAAATTTTCACTTCAAAATTTTCACCCCAAAATTTTGATCCCAAAATTTTCACCCCAAAATTTTGACCCTAAAATTTTGATCCCAAAATTTTCACCCCAAAATTTTGACCACAAAATTTTGTCCCCAAAATTTTGACCCCAAAATTTTGATCCCAAAATTTTCACCCCAAAATTTTCACACCAAAATATTGATCCCAAAATTTTCACCCCAAAATTTTGACCCCAAAATTTTCATTTCAAAATTTTCACCCCAAAATTTTCACCCCAAAATTTTGATCCCAAAATTTTCACCCCAAAATTTTCACCCCAAAATTTTCACCCCAAAATTTTGATCCCAAAATTTTCACCCAAAAATTTTGATCCCAAAATTTTCACTTCAAAATTTTCACCCCAAAATTTTGACCCAAAATTTTGACCCCAAAATTTTGATCCCAAAATTTTCACCCCAAAATTTTGACCACAAAATTTTGTCCCCAAAATTTTGACCCCAAAATTTTGATCCCAAAATTTTCACCCCAAAATTTTGATCCCAAAATTTTCACCCCAAAATTTTGACCCCAAAATTTTCATTTCAAAATTTTCACCCCAAAATTTTCACCCCAAAATTTTGATCCCAAAATTTTCACCCCAAAATTTTCACATAAAAATTTTGACCCCAAAATTTTCACCCCAAAATTTTGACCCCAAAATTTTGACCCCAAAATTTTGATCCCAAAATTTTCAACCCAAAATTTTGACCCCAAAATTTTCACTTCAAAATTTTCACCCCAAAATTTTGATCCCAAAATTTTCACCCCAAAATTTTGATCCCAAAATTTTCACCCCAAAATTTTCACCCCAAAATTTTGATCCCAAAATTTTCACTTCAAAATTTTCACCCCAAAATTTTGACCCCAAAATTTTGACCCCAAAATTTTGATCCCAAAATTTTCACCCCAAAATTTTGACCCCAAAATTTTCATTTCAAAATTTTCACCCCAAAATTTTCACCCCAAAATTTTGATCCCAAAATTTTCACTTCAAAATTTTCACCCCAAAATTTTGATCCCAAAATTTTTACCCCAAAATTTTCACTTCAAAATTTTCACCCCAAAATTTGGATCCCAAAATTTTCACCCCAAAATTTTCACCCCAAAATTTTGATCCCAAAATTTTCACTTCAAAATTTTCACCCCAAAATTTTGACCCCAAAATTTTGACCCCAAAATTTTGATCCCAAAATTTTCACCCCAAAATTTTCACCCCAAAATTTTGATCCCAAAATTTTCACCCCAAAATTTTCACCCCAAAATTTTGATCCCAAAATTTTCACTTCAAAATTTTCACCCCAAAATTTTGACCCCAAAATTTTGACCCCAAAATTTTGATCCCAAAATTTTCACCACAAAATTTTGTCCCCAAAATTTTGACCCCAAAATTTTGATCCCAAAATTTTCACCCCAAAATTTTGATCCCAAAATTTTCACCCCAAAATTTTGACCCCAAAATTTTCATTTCAAAATTTTCACCCCAAAATTTTCACCCCAAAATTTTCACCCCAAAATTTTGATCCCAAAATTTTCACCCCAAAATTTTGATCCCAAAATTTTCACCCCAAAATTTTGACCACAAAATTTTGTCCCCAAAATTTTGACCCCAAAATTTTGATCCCAAAATTTTCACCCCAAAATTTTGATCCCAAAATTTTCACCCCAAAATTTTGACCCCAAAATTTTCATTTCAAAATTTTCACCCCAAAATTTTCACCCCAAAATTTTGATCCCAAAATTTTCACCCCAAAATTTTCACATAAAAATTTTGACCCCAAAATTTTCACCCCAAAATTTTGACCCCAAAATTTTGACCCCAAAATTTTGATCCCAAAATTTTCAACCCAAAATTTTGACCCCAAAATTTTCACTTCAAAATTTTCACCCCAAAATTTTGATCCCAAAATTTTCACCCCAAAATTTTGATCCCAAAATTTTCACCCCAAAATTTTCACCCCAAAATTTTGATCCCAAAATTTTCACTTCAAAATTTTCACCCCAAAATTTTGACCCCAAAATTTTGACCCCAAAATTTTGATCCCAAAATTTTCACCCCAAAATTTTGACCCCAAAATTTTCATTTCAAAATTTTCACCCCAAAATTTTCACCCCAAAATTTTGATCCCAAAATTTTCACTTCAAAATTTTCACCCCAAAATTTTGATCCCAAAATTTTTACCCCAAAATTTTCACTTCAAAATTTTCACCCCAAAATTTGGATCCCAAAATTTTCACCCCAAAATTTTCACCCCAAAATTTTGATCCCAAAATTTTCACTTCAAAATTTTCACCCCAAAATTTTGACCCCAAAATTTTGACCCCAAAATTTTGATCCCAAAATTTTCACCCCAAAATTTTCACCCCAAAATTTTGATCCCAAAATTTTCACCCCAAAATTTTCACCCCAAAATTTTGATCCCAAAATTTTCACTTCAAAATTTTCACCCCAAAATTTTGACCCCAAAATTTTGACCCCAAAATTTTGATCCCAAAATTTTCACCACAAAATTTTGTCCCCAAAATTTTGACCCCAAAATTTTGATCCCAAAATTTTCACCCCAAAATTTTGATCCCAAAATTTTCACCCCAAAATTTTGACCCCAAAATTTTCATTTCAAAATTTTCACCCCAAAATTTTCACCCCAAAATTTTCACCCCAAAATTTTGATCCCAAAATTTTCACCCCAAAATTTTCACATAAAAATTTTGACCCCAAAATTTTCACCCCAAAACTTTGACCCCAAAATTTTGACCCCAAAATTTTGATCCCAAAATTTTCAACCAAAATTTTGACCCCAAAATTTTCACTTCAAAATTTTCACCCCAAAATTTTGATCCCAAAATTTTCACCCCAAAATTTTCACCCCAAAATTTTGATCCCAAAATTTTCACATAAAAATTTTGACCCCAAAATTTTGACCCCAAAATTTTCACCCCAAAATTTTGACCCCAGAATTTTCACCCCAAAATTTTGATCCCAAAATTTTCACCCCAAAATTTTCACCCCAAAATTTTGATCCCAAAATTTTCACTTCAAAATTTTCACCCCAAAATTTTGACCCCAAAATTTTGACCCCAAAATTTTGATCCCAAAATTTTCACCCCAAAATTTTCACCCCAAAATTTTGATCCCAAAATTTTCACTTCAAAATTTTCACCCCAAAATTTTGACCCCAAAATTTTGACCCCAAAATTTTGATCCCAAAATTTTCACCCCAAAATTTTGACCACAAAATTTTGTCCCCAAAATATTGACCCCAAAATTTTGACCCCAAAATTTTCACCCCAAAATTTTGACCCCAAAATTTTGACCCCAAAATTTTGATCCCAAAATTTTCACCCCAAAATTTTGACCCCAAAATTTTCACTTCAAAATTTTCACCCCAAAATTTTGATCCCAAAATTTTCACCCCAAAATTTTCACCCCAAAATTTTGATCCCAAATTTTTCACTTCAAAATTTTCACCCCAAAATTTTGACCCCAAAATTTTGACCCCAAAATTTTGATCCCAAAATTTTCACCCCAAAATTTTGACCACAAAATTTTGTCCCCAAAATTTTGACCCCAAAATTTTCATTTCAAAATGTTCACCCCAAAATTTTCACCCCAAAATTTTCACCCCAAAATTTTGATCCCAAAATTTTCACCCCAAAATTTTCACATAAAAATTTTGACCCCAAAATTTTCACCCCAAAACTTTGACCCCAAAATTTTGACCCCAAAATTTTGATCCCAAAATTTTCAACCCAAAATTTTGACCCCAAAATTTTCACTTCAAAATTTTCACCCCAAAATTTTGATCCCAAAATTTTCACCCCAAAATTTTCACCCCAAAATTTTGATCCCAAAATTTTCACATAAAAATTTTGACCCCAAAATTTTGACCCCAAAATTTTGACCCCAGAATTTTCACCCCAAAATTTTGATCCCAAAATTTTCACCCCAAAATTTTCACCCCAAAATTTTGATCCCAAAATTTTCACTTCAAAATTTTCACCCCAAAATTTTGACCCCAAAATTTTGACCCCAAAATTTTGATCCCAAAATTTTCACCCCAAAATTTTCACCCCAAAATTTTGATCCCAAAATTTTCACTTCAAAATTTTCACCCCAAAATTTTGACCCCAAAATTTTGACCCCAAAATTTTGATCCCAAAATTTTCACCCCAAAATTTTGACCACAAAATTTTGTCCCCAAAATATTGACCCCAAAATTTTGACCCCAAAATTTTCACCCCAAAATTTTGACCCCAAAATTTTCACTTCAAAATTTTCACCCCAAAATTTTGATCCCAAAATTTTCACCCCAAAATTTTCACCCCAAAATTTTGATCCCAAAATTTTCACTTCAAAATTTTCACCCCAAAATTTTGACCCCAAAATTTTGACCCCAAAATTTTGATCCCAAAATTTTCACATAAAAATTTTGACCACACAATTTTGTCCCCAAAATTTTGACCCCAAAATTTTGATCCCAAAATTTTCACCCCAAAATTTTCACCCAAAAATTTTGATCCCAAAATTTTCACCCCAAAATTTTGACTTCAAAATTTTGATCCCAAAATTTTCACTCCAAAATTTTCACATAAAAATTTTGACCCCAAAATTTTCACCCCAATATTTTGACCCCAAAATTTTGACCCCAAAATTTTGATCCCAAAATTTTCACCCCAAAATTTTGACCCCAAAATTTTCACTTCAAAATTTTCACCCCAAAATTTTGATCCCAAAATTTTCACCCCAAAATTTTGACCCTAAAATTTTGATCCCAAAATTTTCACCCCAAAATTTTGACCACAAAATTTTGTCCCCAAAATTTTGACCCCAAAATTTTGATCCCAAAATTTTCACACCAAAATATTGATCCCAAAATTTTCACCCCAAAATTTTGACCCCAAAATTTTCATTTCAAAATTTTCACCCCAAAATTTTGACCCCAAAATTTTGATCCCAAAATTTTCACCCCAAAATTTTCACCCCAAAATTTTCACCCCAAAATTTTCACCCCAAAATTTTGATCCCAAAATTTTCACCCCAAAATTTTGATCCCAAAATTTTCACTTCAAAATTTTCACCCCAAAATTTTGACCCCAAAATTTTGACCCCAAAATTTTGATCCCAAAATTTTCACCCCAAAATTTTGACCACAAAATTTTGTCCCCAAAATTTTGACCCCAAAATTTTGATCCCAAAATTCTCACCCCAAAATTTTGATCCCAAAATTTTCACCCCAAAATTTTGACCCCAAAATTTTCATTTCAAAATTTTCACCCCAAAATTTTCACCCCAAAATTTTGATCCCAAAATTTTCACCCCAAAATTTTCACATAAAAATTTTGACCCCAAAATTTTCACCCCAAAATTTTGACCCCAAAATTTTGACCCCAAAATTTTGATCCCAAAATTTTCAACCCAAAATTTTGACCCCAAAATTTTCACCCCAAAATTTTGATCCCAAAATTTTCACCCCAAAATTTTGACTTCAAAATTTTGATCCCAAAATTTTCACCCCAAAATTTTCACCCCAAAATTTTGACTTCAAAATTTTCACCCCAAAATTTTCACCCCAAAATTTTCACCCCAAAATTTTGATCCCAAAATTTTTACCCCAAAATTTTCACTTCAAAATTTTCACCCCAAAATTTGGATCCCAAAATTTTCACCCCAAAATTTTCACCCCAAAATTTTGATCCCAAAATTTTCACCCCAAAATTTTCACCCCAAAATTTTGATCCCAAAATTTTCACTTCAAAATTTTCACCCCAAAATTTTGACCCCAAAATTTTGACCCCAAAATTTTGATCCCAAAATTTTCACCACAAAATTTTGTCCCCAAAATTTTGACCCCAAAATTTTGATCCCAAAATTTTCACCCCAAAATTTTGATCCCAAAATTTTCACCCCAAAATTTTCATTTCAAAATTTTCACCCCAAAATTTTCACCCCAAAATTTTCACCCCAAAATTTTGATCCCAAAATTTTCACCCCAAAATTTTCACATAAAAATTTTGACCCCAAAATTTTCACCCCAAAACTTTGACCCCAAAATTTTGACCCCAAAATTTTGATCCCAAAATTTTCAACCAAAATTTTGACCCCAAAATTTTCACTTCAAAATTTTCACCCCAAAATTTTGATCCCAAAATTTTCACCCCAAAATTTTCACCCCAAAATTTTGATCCCAAAATTTTCACATAAAAATTTTGACCCCAAAATTTTGACCCCAAAATTTTCACCCCAAAATTTTGACCCCAGAATTTTCACCCCAAAATTTTGATCCCAAAATTTTCACCCCAAAATTTTCACCCCAAAATTTTGATCCCAAAATTTTCACTTCAAAATTTTCACCCCAAAATTTTGACCCCAAAATTTTGATCCCAAAATTTTCACCCCAAAATTTTCACCCCAAAATTTTGATCCCAAAATTTTCACTTCAAAATTTTCACCCCAAAATTTTGACCCCAAAATTTTGACCCCAAAATTTTGATCCCAAAATTTTCACCCCAAAATTTTGACCACAAAATTTTGTCCCCAAAATATTGACCCCAAAATTTTGACCCCAAAATTTTCACCCCAAAATTTTGACCCCAAAATTTTGACCCCAAAATTTTGATCCCAAAATTTTCACCCCAAAATTTTGACCCCAAAATTTTCACTTCAAAATTTTCACCCCAAAATTTTGATCCCAAAATTTTCACCCCAAAATTTTCACCCCAAAATTTTGATCCCAAAATTTTCACTTCAAAATTTTCACCCCAAAATTTTGACCCCAAAATTTTGACCCCAAAATTTTGATCCCAAAATTTTCACCCCAAAATTTTGACCACAAAATTTTGTCCCCAAAATTTTGACCCCAAAATTTTCATTTCAAAATTTTCACCCCAAAATTTTCACCCCAAAATTTTCACCCCAAAATTTTGATCCCAAAATTTTCACCCCAAAATTTTCACATAAAAATTTTGACCCCAAAATTTTCACCCCAAAACTTTGACCCCAAAATTTTGACCCCAAAATTTTGATCCCAAAATTTTCAACCCAAAATTTTTACCCCAAAATTTTCACTTCAAAATTTTCACCCCAAAATTTTGATCCCAAAATTTTCACCCCAAAATTTTCACCCCAAAATTTTGATCCCAAAATTTTCACATAAAAATTTTGACCCCAAAATTTTGACCCCAAAATTTTGACCCCAGAATTTTCACCCCAAAATTTTGATCCCAAAATTTTCACCCCAAAATTTTCACCCCAAAATTTTGATCCCAAAATTTTCACTTCAAAATTTTCACCCCAAAATTTTGACCCCAAAATTTTGACCCCAAAATTTTGATCCCAAAATTTTCACCCCAAAATTTTCACCCCAAAATTTTGATCCCAAAATTTTCACTTCAAAATTTTCACCCCAAAATTTTGACCCCAAAATTTTGACCCCAAAATTTTGATCCCAAAATTTTCACCCCAAAATTTTGACCACAAAATTTTGTCCCCAAAATATTGACCCCAAAATTTTGACCCCAAAATTTTCACCCCAAAATTTTGACCCCAAAATTTTCACTTCAAAATTTTCACCCCAAAATTTTGATCCCAAAATTTTCACCCCAAAATTTTCACCCCAAAATTTTGATCCCAAAATTTTCACTTCAAAATTTTCACCCCAAAATTTTGACCCCAAAATTTTGACCCCAAAATTTTGATCCCAAAATTTTCACATAAAAATTTTGACCACACAATTTTGTCCCCAAAATTTTGACCCCAAAATTTTGATCCCAAAATTTTCACCCCAAAATTTTCACCCAAAAATTTTGATCCCAAAATTTTCACCCCAAAATTTTGACTTCAAAATTTTGATCCCAAAATTTTCACTCCAAAATTTTCACATAAAAATTTTGACCCCAAAATTTTCACCCCAATATTTTGACCCCAAAATTTTGACCCCAAAATTTTGATCCCAAAATTTTCACCCCAAAATTTTGACCCCAAAATTTTCACTTCAAAATTTTCACCCCAAAATTTTGATCCCAAAATTTTCACCCCAAAATTTTGACCCTAAAATTTTGATCCCAAAATTTTCACCCCAAAATTTTGACCACAAAATTTTGTCCCCAAAATTTTGACCCCAAAATTTTGATCCCAAAATTTTCACACCAAAATATTGATCCCAAAATTTTCACCCCAAAATTTTGACCCCAAAATTTTCATTTCAAAATTTTCACCCCAAAGTTTTCACCCCAAAATTTTGATCCCAAAATTTTCACCCCAAAATTTTCACCCCAAAATTTTCACCCCAAAATTTTCACCCCAAAATTTTGATCCCAAAATTTTCACCCCAAAATTTTGATCCCAAAATTTTCACTTCAAAATTTTCACCCCAAAATTTTGACCCCAAAATTTTGACCCCAAAATTTTGATCCCAAAATTTTCACCCCAAAATTTTGACCACAAAATTTTGTCCCCAAAATTTTGACCCCAAAATTTTGATCCCAAAATTTTCACCCCAAAATTTTGATCCCAAAATTTTCACCCCAAAATTTTGACCCCAAAATTTTCATTTCAAAATTTTCACCCCAAAATTTTCACCCAAAAATTTTGATCCCAAAATTTTCACCCCAAAATTTTCACATAAAAATTTTGACCCCAAAATTTTCACCCCAAAATTTTGACCCCAAAATTTTGACCCCAAAATTTTGATCCCAAAATTTTCAACCCAAAATTTTGACCCCAAAATTTTCACTTCAAAATTTTCACCCCAAAATTTTGATCCCAAAATTTTCACCCCAAAATTTTGATCCCAAAATTTTCACCCCAAAATTTTGATCCCAAAATTTTCACTTCAAAATTTTCACCCCAAAATTTTGACCCCAAAATTTTGACCCCAAAATTTTGATCCCAAAATTTTCACCCCAAAATTTTGACCACAAAATTTTGTCCCCAAAATTTTGACCCCAAAATTTTGATCCCAAAATTTTCACCCCAAAATTTTCACCCCAAAATTTTCACCCCAAAATTTTGATCCCAAAATTTTCACCCCAAAATTTTGACTTCAAAATTTTGATCCCAAAATTTTCACCCCAAAATTTTCACCCCAAAATTTTGACTTCAAAATTTTCACCCCAAAATTTTCACCCCAAAATTTTCACCCCAAAATTTTGATCCCAAAATTTTCACCCCAAAATTTTGACTTCAAAATTTTGATCCCAAAATTTTCACCCCAAAATTTTCACCCCAAAATTTTGACTTCAAAATTTTGATCCCAAAATTTTCACCCCAAAATTTTCACATAAAAATTTTGACCCCAAAATTTCGACCCCAAATTTTTGACCCCAAATTTTTGATCCCAAAATTTTGACCCCAAAATTTTGATCCTAAAATTTTGATCCCAAAATTTTGATCTCAAAATTTTCACCCCAAAATTTTGACCCCAAAATTTTGACCCCAAAATTTTGATCCCAAAATTTTCACCCCAAAATTTTGATCCCAAAATTTTGATCCTAAAATTTTGATCCCAAAATTTTGATCCCAAAATTTTCACTTCAAAATTTTCACCCCAAAATTTTGAACCCAAAATTTTGATCCCAAAATTTTCACCCCAAAATTTTGATCCCAAAATTTTCACGCCAAAATTTTCACCCCAAAATTTTGATCCCAAAATTTTCACTTCAAAATTTTCACCCCAAAATTTTCACCCCAAAATTTTGATCCCAAAATTTTCACCCCAAAATTTTCACCCCAAAATTTTGATCCCAAAATTTTCACTTCAAAATTTTCACTTCAAAATTTTCACCCCAAAATTTTGACCCCTAAATTTTGACCCCAAAATTTTCACCCCAAAATTTTGATCCCAAAATTTTCACCCCAAAATTTTGACCACAAAATTTTGTCCCCAAAATTTTGACCCCAAAATTTTGATCCCAAAATTTTCACCCCAAAATTTTCACCCCAAAATTTTGATCCCAAAATTTTCACCCCAAAATTTTGACCCCAAAATTTTCATTTCAAAATTTTCACCCCAAAATTTTGATCCCAAAATTTTCACCCCAAAATTTTCACCCCAAAATTTTGATCCCAAAATTTTCACCCCAAAATTTTGACCCCAAAATTTTGACCCCAAAATTTTGATCCCAAAATTTTCACCCCAAAATTTTGACCACAAAATTTTCACCCCAAAATTTTGACCCAAAAATTTTGATCCCAAAATTTTCACCCCAAAATTTTCACCCCAAAATTTTGATCCCAAAATTTTCACCCCAAAATTTTGATTTCAAAATTTTGATCCCAAAATTTTCACCCCAAAATTTTCACATAAAAATTTTGACCCCAAAATTTTCACATAAAAATTTTGACCCCAAAATTTTTACCCCAACATTTTGACCCCAAAATATTGACCCCAAAATTTTGATCCCAAAATTTTCACTTCAAAATTTTCACCCCAAAATTTTGATCCCAAAATTTTCACCCCAAAATTTTGATCCCAAAATTTTCACCCCAAAATTTTCACCCCAAAATTTTCACCCCAAAATTTTCACCGCAAAATTTTGATCCCAAAATTTTCACCCCAAAATTTTGACTTCAAAATTTTGATCCCAAAATTTTCACCCCAAAATTTTCACATAAAAATTTTGACCCCAAAATTTCGACCCCAAATTTTTGACCCCAAATTTTTGATCCCAAAATTTTCACTTCAAAATTTTCACCCCAAAATTTTGATCCCAAAATTTTCACCCCAAAATTTTGATCCCAAAATTTTCACCCCAAAATTTTCACCCCAAAATTTTCACCGCAAAATTTTGATCCCAAAATTTTCACCCCAAAATTTTGACCCCAAAATTTTGATCCCAAAATTTTGACCCCAAAATTTTGACCCCAAAATTTTGATCCCAAAATTTTCACCCCAAAATTTTGACCACAAAATTTTGTCCCCAAAATTTTGACCCCAAAATTTTGATCCCAAAATTTTCACCCCAAAATTTTGACCCCAAAATTTTCACTTCAAAATTTTCACCCCAAAATTTTGACCCCAAAATTTTCACTTCAAAATTTTCACCCCAAAATTTTGACCCCAAAATTTTGATCCCAAAATTTTGACCCCAAAATTTTGACCCCAAAATTTTGATACCAAAATTTTCACCCCAAAATTTTGACCCCAAAATTTTGATCCCAAAATTTTCACCCCAAAATTTTCACCCCAAAATTTTGATCCCAAAATTTTCACCCCAAAATTTTGACTTCAAAATTTTGATCCCAAAATTTTCACCCCAAAATTTTCACCCCAAAATTTTCACATAAAAATTTTGACCCCAAAATTTTCACCCCAAAATTTTGACCACAAAATTTTGACCCCAAAATTTTCACCCCAAAATTTTGACCCCAAAATTTTCACTTCAAAATTTTCACCCCAAAATTTTGACCCCAAAATTTTCACTTCAAAATTTTCACCCCAAAATTTTGATCCCAAAATTTTCACCCCAAAATTTTCACCCCAAAATTTTCACCCCAAAATTTTGATCCCAAAATTTTCACTTCAAAATTTTCACCCCAAAATTTTGACCCCAAAATTTTCACTTCAAAATTTTCACCCCAAAATTTTGATCCCAAAATTTTCACCCCAAAATTTTCACCCCAAAATTTTCACCCCAATATTTTGATCCCAAAATTTTCACTTCAAAATTTTCACCCCAAAATTTTGACCCCAAAATTTTGATCCCAAAATTTTCACCCCAAAATTTTGACCCCAAAATTTTGATCCCAAAATTTTCACCCCAAAATTTTGACCCCAAAATTTTCACCCCAAAATTTTCACCCCAAAATTTTCACTTCAAAATTTTCACCCCAAAATTTTGACCCCAAAATTTTCACTTCAAAATTTTCACCCCAAAATTTTGATCCCAAAATTTTCACCCCAAAATTTTCACCCCAAAATTTTCACCCCAATATTTTGATCCCAAAATTTTCACTTCAAAATTTTCACCCCAAAATTTTGACCCCAAAATTTTGATCCCAAAATTTTCACCCCAAAATTTTCACCCCAAAATTTTGATCCCAAAATTTTCACCCCAAAATTTTGACCCCAAAATTTTCACCCCAAAATTTTCACCCCAAAATTTTGATCCCAAAATTTTCACCCCAAAATTTTGATCCCAAAATTTTCACCCCAAAATTTTGATCCCAAAATTTTCACCCCAAAATTTTGATCCTAAAATTTTGATCCTAAAATTTTGATCCCAAAATTTTGATCCCAAAATTTTCACTTCAAAATTTTCACCCCAAAATTTTGACCCCAAAATTTTGACCCCAAAATTTTGATCCCAAAATTTTCACCCCAAAATTTTGACCACAAAATTTTGTCCCCAAAATTTTGACCCCAAAATTTTGATCCCAAAATTTTCACCCCAAAATTTTCACCCCAAAATTTTGATCCCAAAATTTTCACCCCAAAATTTTCTACCCAAAATTTTGATCCCAAAATTTTCACTTCAAAATTTTCACCCCAAAATTTTGACCCCAAAATTTTGACCCCAAAATTTTGATCCCAAAATTTTCACCCCAAAATTTTGATCCCAAAATTTTCACCCCAAAATTTTCACCCCAAAATTTTGATCCCAAAATTTTCACTTCAAAATTTTCACCCCAAAATTTTGACCCCAAAATTTTGACCCCAAAATTTTGATCCCAAAATTTTCACCCCAAAATTTTGATCCTAAAATTTTGATCCTAAAATTTTGATCCCAAAATTTTGATCCCAAAATTTTCACTTCAAAATTTTCACCCCAAAATTTTGACCCCAAAATTTTGACCCCAAAATTTTGATCCCAAAATTTTCACCCCAAAATTTTGACCACAAAATTTTGTCCCCAAAATTTTGACCCCAAAATTTTGATCCCAAAATTTTCACCCCAAAATTTTGATCCCAAAATTTTCACCCCAAAATTTTCAACCCAAAATTTTGATCCCAAAATTTTCACTTCAAAATTTTCACCCCAAAATTTTGACCCCAAAATTTTGACCCCAAAATTTTGATCCCAAAATTTTCACCCCAAAATTTTGACCACAAAATTTTGTCCCCAAAATTTTGACCCCAAAATTTTGATCCCAAAATTTTCACCCCAAAATTTTGATCCCAAAATTTTGACCCCAAAATTTTGACCCCAAAATTTTCACCCCAAAATTTTCACCCCAAAATTTTGATCCCAAAATTTTCACCCCAAAATTTTCACATAAAAATTTTGACCCCAAAATTTTCACCCCAAAATTTTGACCCCAAAATTTTGACCCCAAAATTTTGATCCCAAAATTTTCAACCCAAAATTTTGACCCCAAAATTTTCACTTCAAAATTTTCACCCCAAAATTTTGATCCCAAAATTTTCACCCCAAAATTTTCACCGCAAAATTTTGATCCCAAAATTTTCACTTCAAAATTTTCACCCCAAAATTTTGAACCCAAAATTTTGACCCCAAAATTTTGATCCCAAAATTTTCACCCCAAAATTTTGACCCCAAAATTTTCACCCCAAAATTTTGATCCCAAAATTTTTACCCCAAAATTTTCACCCCAAAATTTTGATCCCAAAATTTTCACTTCAAAATTTTCACCCCAAAATTTTGACCCCAAAATTTTGACCCCAAAATTTTGATCATAAAATTTTCACCCCAAAATTTTGACCACAAAATTTTGTCCCCAAAATTTTGACCCCAAAATTTTGATCCCAAAATTTTCACCCCAAAATTTTCACCCCAAAATTTTGATTCCAAAATTTTCACCCCAAAATTTTAAACCCAAAATTTTCACCCCAAAATTTTCACCCCAAAATTTTGATCCCAAAATTTTCACTTCAAAATTTTCACCCCAAAATTTTGACCCCAAAATTTTGACCCCAAAATTTTGATCCCAAAATTTTCAACCCAAAATTTTGACCCCAAAATTTTGATCCCAAAATTTTCACCCCAAAATTTTCACCCCAAAATTTTCACCCCAAAATTTTGATCCCAAAATTTTCACCCCAAAATTTTGACTTAAAAATTTTGATCCCAAAATTTTGACTTCAAAATTTTGATCCCAAAATTTTCACCCCAAAATTTTCACATAAAAATTTTGACCCCAAAATTTTGACCCCAAAATTTTGACCACAAAATTTTGACCCCAAAATTTTGATCCCAAAATTTTCACCCCAAAATTTTGACCCCAAAATTTTCACTTCAAAATTTTCACCCCAAAATTTTGATCCCAAAATTTTCACCCCAAAATTTTCACCCCAAAATTTTCACCCCAAAATTTTGATCCCAAAATTTTCACTTCAAAATTTTCACCCCAAAATTTTGACCCCAAAATTTTGATCCCAAAATTTTCACCCCAAAATTTTCACATAAAAATTTTGACCCCAAAATTTTCACCCCAAAATTTTCACCCCAAAATTTTCATCCCAAAATTTTCACCCCAAAATTTTGATCCCAAAATTTTCACCCCAAAATTTTGATCCTAAAATTTTGATCCTAAAATTTTGATCCCAAAATTTTGATCCCAAAATTTTGATCCCAAAATTTTCACTTCAAAATTTTCACCCCAAAATTTTGACCCCAAAATTTTGACCCCAAAATTTTGATCCCAAAATTTTCACCCCAAAATTTTGACCACAAAATTTTGTCCCCAAAATTTTGACCCCAAAATTTTGATCCCAAAATTTTCACCCCAAAATTTTGATCCCAAAATTTTCACCCCAAAATTTTCACCCCAAAATTTTGATCCCAAAATTTTGACCCCAAAATTTTGACCCCAAAATTTTGATCCCAAAATTTTCACCCCAAAATTTTGATCCCAAAATTTTCACCCCAAAATTTTCACCCCAAAATTTTGATCCCAAAATTTTCACTTCAAAATTTTCACCCCAAAATTTTGACCCCAAAATTCTGATCCCAAAATTTTCACCCCAAAATTTTGACTTCAAAATTTTGATCCCAAAATTTTCACCCCAAAATTTTCACATAAAAATTTTGACCCCAAAATTTTCACCCCAAAATTTTGACCACAAAATTTTGACCCCAAAATTTTGATCCCAAAATTTTCACCCCAAAATTTTGACCCCAAAATTTTCACTTCAAAATTTTCACCCCAAAATTTTCACTTCAAAGTTTTCACCCCAAAATTTTGATCCCAAAATTTTCACCCCAAAATTTTCACCCCAAAATTTTCACCCCAATATTTTGATCCCAAAATTTTCACTTCAAAATTTTCACCCCAAAATTTTGACCCCAAAATTTTGATCCCAAAATTTTCACCCCAAAATTTTCACATAAAAATTTTGATCCCAAAATTTTCACCCCAATATTTTGATCCCAAAATTTTCACTTCAAAATTTTCACCCCAAAATTTTGACCCCAAAATTTTGATCCCAAAATTTTCACCCCAAAATTTTCACCCCAAAATTTTGATTCCAAAATTTTCACCCCAAAATTTTGATCCCAAAATTTTCACCCCAAAATTTTCACCCCAAAATTTTGATCCCAAAATTTTCACCCCAAAATTTTGATCCCAAAATTTTCACCCCAAAATTTTGATCCCAAAATTTTCACCCCAAAATTTTGATCCTAAAATTTTGATCCTAAAATTTTGATCCCAAAATTTTGATCCCAAAATTTTCACTTCAAAATTTTCACCCCAAAATTTTGACCCCAAAATTTTGACCCCAAAATTTTGATCCCAAAATTTTCACCCCAAAATTTTGACCACAAAATTTTGTCCCCAAAATTTTGACCCCAAAATTTTGATCCCAAAATTTTCACCCCAAAATTTTCACCCCAAAATTTTGATCCCAAAATTTTCACCCCAAAATTTTCTACCCAAAATTTTGATCCCAAAATTTTCACTTCAAAATTTTGACCCCAAAATTTTGACCCCAAAATTTTGACCCCAAAATTTTGATCCCAAAATTTTCACCCCAAAATTTTCACCCCAAAATTTTCACCCCAAAATTTTGATCCCAAAATTTTCACTTCAAAATTTTCACCCCAAAATTTTGACCCCAAAATTTTGACCCCAAAATTTTGATCCCAAAATTTTCACCCCAAAATTTTGATCCTAAAATTTTGATCCTAAAATTTTGATCCCAAAATTTTGATCCCAAAATTTTCACTTCAAAATTTTCACCCCAAAATTTTGACCCCAAAATTTTGACCCCAAAATTTTGATCCCAAAATTTTCACCCCAAAATTTTGACCCCAAAATTTTCACTTCAAAATTTTCACCCCAAAATTTTGACCCCAAAATTTTGACCCCAAAATTTTGATCCCAAAATTTTCACCCCAAAATTTTCACCCCAAAATTTTGATCCCAAAATTTTCACTTCAAAATTTTCACCCCAAAATTTTGACCCCAAAATTTTGACCCCAAAATTTTGATCCCAAAATTTTCACCCCAAAATTTTGACCACAAAATTTTGACCCCAAAATTTTGACCCCAAAATTTTGATCCCAAAATTTTCAACCCAAAATTTTGACCCCAAAATTTTGATCCCAAAATTTTCATCCCAAAATTTTCACCCCAAAATTTTCACCCCAAAATTTTGATCCCAAAATTTTCACCCCAAAATTTTCACCCCAAAATTTTGACTTCAAAATTTTGATCCCAAAATTTTGACTTCAAAATTTTGATCCCAAAATTTTCACCCCAAAATTTTCACATAAAAATTTTGACCCCAAAATTTTGACCCCAAAATTTTGACCACAAAATTTTGACCCCAAAATTTTGATCCCAAAATTTTCACCCCAAAATTTTGACCCCAAAATTTTCACTTCAAAATTTTCACCCCAAAATTTTCACTTCAAAATTTTCACCCCAAAATTTTGATCCCAAAATTTTCACCCCAAAATTTTGATCCTAAAATTTTGACCCCAAAATTTTGACCCCAAAATTTTGATCCCAAAATTTTCACCCCAAAATTTTGACCACAAAATTTTGTCCCCAAAATTTTGACCCCAAAATTTTGATCCCAAAATTTTCACCCCAAAATTTTGATCCCAAAATTTTCACCCCAAAATTTTCACCCCAAAATTTTGATCCCAAAATTTTGACCCCAAAATTTTGACCCCAAAATTTTGATCCCAAAATTTTCACCCCAAAATTTTGACCCCAAAATTTTCACTTCAAAATTTTCACCCCAAAATTTTGATCCCAAAATTTTCACCCCAAAATTTTCACCCCAAAATTTTCACCCCAAAATTTTGATCCCAAAATTTTCACTTCAAAATTTTCACCCCAAAATTTTGACCCCAAAATTTTGACCCCAAAATTTTGATCCCAAAATTTTCAACCCAAAATTTTGACCCCAAAATTTTCACTTCAAAATTTTCACCCCAAAATTTTGACCCCAAAATTTTGACCCCAAAATTTTGATCCAAAAATTTTCACTTCAAAATTTTCACCCCAAAATTTTGACCCCAAAATTTTGATCCCAAAATTTTCACCCCAAAATTTTGACCCCAAAATTTTCACTTCAAAATTTTCACCCCAAAATTTTGATCCCAAAATTTTCACCCCAAAATTTTCACCCCAAAATTTTGATCCCAAAATTTTCACTTCAAAATTTTCACCCCAAAATTTTGACCCCAAAATTTTGACCCCAAAATTTTGATCCCAAAATTTTCAACCCAAAATTTTGACCCCAAAATTTTCACTTCAAAATTTTCACCCCAAAATTTTGACCCCAAAATTTTGACATCAAAATTTTGATCCCAAAATTTTCACTTCAAAATTTTCACCCCAAAATTTTCACCCCAAAATTTTCACCCCAAAATATTGATCCCAAAATTTTGACCCCAAAATTTTGACCCCAAAATTTTCATTTCAAAATTTTCACCCCAAAATTTTCACCCCAAAATTTTGATCCCAAAATTTTCACCCCAAAATTTTCACATAAAAATTTTGACCCCAAAATTTTCACCCCAAAATTTTGACCCCAAAATTTTGACCCCAAAATTTTGATCCCAAAATTTTCAACCCAAAATTTTGACCCCAAAATTTTCACTTCAAAATTTTCACCCCAAAATTTTGATCCCAAAATTTTCACCCAAAATTTTCACCCAAAACTTTCACCCCATAATTTTTATCCCAAAATTTTGACCCCAAAATTTTGACCCCAAAATTTTGATCCCAAAATTTTCACCCCAAAATTTTGACCCCAAAATTTTCACTTCAAAATTTTCACCCCAAAATTTTGACCCCAAAATTTTGATCCCAAAATTTTCACCCCAAAATTTTGATCCCAAAATTTTCACCCCAAAATTTTGATCCCAAAATTTTCACCCCAAAATTTTCACCCCAAAATTTTGATCCCAAAATTTTCACTTCAAAATTTTCACCCCAAAATTTTGACCCCAAAATTTTGACCACAAAATTTTCACCCCAAAATTTTGATCCCAAAATTTTCACCCCAAAATTTTGACCCCAAAATTTTCACTTCAAAATTTTCACCCCAAAATTTTGACCCCAAAATTTTCACTTCAAAATTTTCACCCCAAAATTTTCACCCCAAAATTTTCACCCCAAAATTTTCACCCCAAAATTTTGATCCCAAAATTTTGACCCCAAAATTTTGACCCCAAAATTTTGATCCCAAAATTTTCACCCCAAAATTTTGACCCCAAAATTTTCACTTCAAAATTTTCACCCCAAAATTTTGATCCCAAAATTTTCACCCCAAAATTTTCACCCCAAAATTTTCACCCCAAAATTTTGATCCCAAAATTTTCACTTCAAAATTTTCACCCCAAAATTTTGACCCCAAAATTTTGACCCCAAAATTTTGATCCCAAAATTTTCAACCCAAAATTTTGACCCCAAAATTTTCACTTCAAAATTTTCACCCCAAAATTTTGATCCCAAAATTTTCACCCCAAAATTTTCACCCCAAAATTTTCACCCCAAAATTTTGATCCCAAAATTTTCACCCCAAAATTTTCACCCCAAAATTTTGATCCCAAAATTTTCACCCCAAAATTTTCACCCCAAAATTTTCACTTCAAAATTTTCACCCCAAAATTTTGACCCCAAAATTTTGACCCCAAAATTTTGATCCCAAAATTTTCACCCCAAAATTTTGACCACAAAATTTTGTCCCCAAAATTTTGACCCCAAAATTTTGATCCCAAAATTTTCACCCCAAAATTTTGATCCCAAAATTTTCACCCCAAAATTTTCACCCCAAAATTTTGATCCCAAAATTTTGACCCCAAAATTTTGACCCCAAAATTTTGATCCCAAAATTTTCACCCCAAAATTTTGACCCCAAAATTTTCACTTCAAAATTTTCACCCCAAAATTTTGATCCCAAAATTTTCACCCCAAAATTTTCACCCCAAAATTTTGATCCCAAAATTTTCACTTCAAAATTTTCACCCCAAAATTTTGACCCCAAAATTTTGACCCCAAAATTTTGATCCCAAAATTTTCAACCCAAAATTTTGACCCCAAAATTTTCACTTCAAAATTTTCACCCAAAAATTTTGACCCCAAAATTTTGACCCCAAAATTTTGATCCCAAAATTTTCACTTCAAAATTTTCACCCCAAAATTTTCACCCCAAAATTTTCACCCCAAAATTTTGATCCCAAAATTTTGACCCCAAAATTTTGACCCCAAAATTTTCATTTCAAAATTTTCACCCCAAAATTTTCACCCCAAAATTTTCACCCCAAAATTTTCACATAAAAATTTTGACCCCAAAATTTTCACCCCAAAATTTTGACCCCAAAATTTTGACCCCAAAATTTTGATCCCAAAATTTTCAACCCAAAATTTTGACCCCAAAATTTTCACTTCAAAATTTTCACCCCAAAATTTTGATCCCAAAATTTTCACCCCAAAATTTTCACCCCAAAATTTTTATCCCAAAATTTTCACTTCAAAATTTTCACCCCAAAATTTTGAACCCAAAATTTTGACCCCAAAATTTTGATCCCAAAATTTTCACCCCAAAATTTTCACCCCAAAATTTTGATCCCAAAATTTTTACCCCAAAATTTTCACCCCAAAATTTTGATCCCAAAATTTTCACTTCAAAATTTTCACCCCAAAATTTTGACCCCAAAATTTTGACCCCAAAATTTTGATCATAAAATTTTCACCCCAAAATTTTGACCACAAAATTTTGTCCCCAAAATTTTGACCCCAAAATTTTGATCCCAAAATTTTCACCCCAAAATTTTCACCCCAAAATTTTGATCCCAAAATTTTCACCCCAAAATTTTGATCCCAAAATTTTCACCCCAAAATTTTCACCCCAAAATTTTGATCCCAAAATTTTCACTTCAAAATTTTCACCCCAAAATTTTGACCCCAAAATTTTGACCCCAAAATTTTGATCCCAAAATTTTCAACCCAAAATTTTGACCCCAAAATTTTGATCCCAAAATTTTCACCCCAAAATTTTCACCCCAAAATTTTGACTTCAAAATTTTGATCCCAAAATTTTGACTTCAAAATTTTGATCCCAAAATTTTGACTTCAAAATTTTGATCCCAAAATTTTCACCCCAAAATTTTCACATAAAAATTTTGACCCCAAAATTTTGACCCCAAAATTTTGACCACAAAATTTTGACCCCAAAATTTTGATCCCAAAATTTTCACCCCAAAATTTTGACCCCAAAATTTTCACTTCAAAATTTTCACCCCAAAATTTTCACTTCAAAATTTTCACCCCAAAATTTTGATCCCAAAATTTTCACCCCAAAATTTTCACCCCAAAATTTTCACCCCAAAATTTTGATCCCAAAATTTTCACTTCAAAATTTTCACCCCAAAATTTTGACCCCAAAATTTTGATCCCAAAATTTTCACCCCAAAATTTTCACATAAAAATTTTGACCCCAAAATTTTCACCCCAAAATTTTCACCCCAAAATTTTCACCCCAAAATTTTGATCCCAAAATTTTCACCCCAAAATTTTGATCCCAAAATTTTCACCCCAAAATTTTGACCACAAAATTTTGTCCCCAAAATTTTGACCCCAAAATTTTGATCCCAAAATTTTCACCCCAAAATTTTGATCCCAAAATTTTCACCCCAAAATTTTGATCCCAAAATTTTCACCCCAAAATTTTGACCACAAAATTTTGTCCCCAAAATTTTGACCCCAAAATTTTGATCCCAAAATTTTCACCCCAAAATTTTGATCCCAAAATTTTCACCCCAAAATTTTCACCCCAAAATTTTGATCCCAAAATTTTGACCCCAAAATTTTGACCCCAAAATTTTGATCCCAAAATTTTCACCCCAAAATTTTGACCCCAAAATTTTCACTTCAAAATTTTCACCCAAAAATTTTGATCCCAAAATTTTCACCCCAAAATTTTCACCCCAAAATTTTGATCCCAAAATTTTCACTTCAAAATTTTCACCCCAAAATTTTGACCCCAAAATTTTGACCCCAAAATTTTGATCCCAAAATTTTCAACCCAAAATTTTGACCCCAAAATTTTCACTTCAAAATTTTCACCCCAAAATTTTGACCCCAAAATTTTGACCCCAAAATTTTGATCCAAAAATTTTCACTTCAAAATTTTCACCCCAAAATTTTGACCCCAAAATTTTGATCCCAAAATTTTCACCCCAAAATTTTGACCCCAAAATTTTCACTTCAAAATTTTCACCCCAAAATTTTGATCCCAAAATTTTCACCCCAAAATTTTCACCCCAAAATTTTGATCCCAAAATTTTCACTTCAAAATTTTCACCCCAAAATTTTGACCCCAAAATTTTGATCCCAAAATTTTCAACCCAAAATTTTGACCCCAAAATTTTCACTTCAAAATTTTCACCCCAAAATTTTGACCCCAAAATTTTGACATCAAAATTTTGATCCCAAAATTTTCACTTCAAAATTTTCACCCCAAAATTTTGACCCCAAAATTTTGATCCCAAAATTTTCACCCAAAATTTTCACCCCAAAATTTTCACCCCATAATTTTTATCCCAAAATTTTGACCCCAAAATTTTGACCCCAAAATTTTGATCCCAAAATTTTCACCCCAAAATTTTGACCCCAAAATTTTCACTTCAAAATTTTCACCCCAAAATTTTGACCCCAAAATTTTGATCCCAAAATTTTCACCCCAAAATTTTGATCCCAAAATTTTCACCCCAAAATTTTGATCCCAAAATTTTCACCCCAAAATTTTCACCCCAAAATTTTGTTCCCAAAATTTTCACTTCAAAATTTTCACCCCAAAATTTTGACCCCAAAATTTTGACCACAAAATTTTCACCCCAAAATTTTGATCCCAAAATTTTCACCCCAAAATTTTGACCCCAAAATTTTCACTTCAAAATTTTCACCCCAAAATTTTGACCCCAAAATTTTCACTTCAAAATTTTCACCCCAAAATTTTGACCCCAAAATTTTCACCCCAAAATTTTGATCCCAAAATTTTGACCCCAAAATTTTGACCCCAAAATTTTGATCCCAAAATTTTGACCCCCAAAATTTTGACCCCAAAATTTTCACTTCAAAATTTTCACCCCAAAATTTTGATCCCAAAATTTTCACCCCAAAATTTTCACCCCAAAATTTTGATGCCAAAATTTTCACTTCAAAATTTTCACCCCAAAATTTTGACCCCAAAATTTTGATCCCAAAATTTTCAACCCAAAATTTTGACCCCAAAATTTTCACTTCAAAATTTTCACCCCAAAATTTTGACCCCAAAATTTTGACCCCAAAATTTTGATCCCAAAATTTTCACTTCAAAATTTTCACCCCAAAATTTTCACCCCAAAATTTTCACCCCAAAATTTTGATCCCAAAATTTTCACCCCAAAATTTTGATCCCAAAATTTTCACCCCAAAATTTTGACCCCCAAAATTTTGATCCCAAAATTTTCACCCCAAAATTTTGACCCCAAAATTTTCACTTCAAAATTTTCACCCCAAAATTTTGACCCCAAAATTTTGATCCCAAAATTTTCACCCCAAAATTTTGATCCCAAAATTTTCACCCCAAAATTTTCACCCCAAAATTTTGATCCCAAAATTTTGACCCCAAAATTTTCACCCCAAAATTTTGATCCCAAAATTTTCACCCCAAAATTTTCACCCCAAAATTTTGATCCCAAAATTTTCACTTCAAAATTTTCACCCCAAAATTTTGACCCCAAAATTTTGACCACAAAATTTTGACCCCAAAATTTTGATCCCAAAATTTTCACCCCAAAATTTTGACCCCAAAATTTTCACTTCAAAATTTTGATCCTAAAATTTTGATCCTAAAATTTTGATCCTAAAATTTTGATCCCAAAATTTTCACTTCAAAATTTTCACCCCAAAATTTTGACCCCAAAATTTTGACCCCAAAATTTTGATCCCAAAATTTTCACCCCAAAATTTTGACCACAAAATTTTGACCCCAAAATTTTGATCCCAAAATTTTCACCCCAAAATTTTGATCCCAAAATTTT